>CM055320.2:42939909-48109909 GCA_029255685.2 Silene conica
CCCAACTCCAAACTGAAGACCTGCAAAATAGCCCGACAAAGAAGGACCAACTAAACACGCTCCGACCTTAGAGACAAGGCGTCTCCAAACAGTGCCAACAGCAATAGGACGAATACCACCACCTGGCTTAACCAGCGGCGTGAGTGGGGCACTAGCAATATACTCACCCAAAGCAGTCGGGCATCGGCCCGAAAGGAAAAGATTAACCACCCTAGTAATGGATGTGATTAAATCATCAGAGAGAGCAACAGCTGCCCCACTCAAACAGTCCATAAGATGCTGGGCCCGAAACCCATCCCTCCCACACGATGTCCCACGCGGGAAGCTCCGAATCATATCCAAAACGACCGCCTCAGAAGCAACAAGGGGATGATCATCAGGCAGAGGTGGAAGAGATGGAGAAGGGGCTATAGGGTGCTGATCACATAAAGCAGCCAAAGTGACATCAGAATAAGGGGCAATACCTGATGAAGAAAGCACCCTAACAGCAGCAGTATAATGACCATCGCAAATCTTCCTCCGACACTGCCGAAGATTAAGCTCATTCAGCTGAAGCTCCTCCTCTATATGAAAGGAAGGGGGAGCCTCAGCTAAGGTCTCCTGCATAAGCTGCCAACTACCACCAGGCATACCCCACGTCTGAATAGCACTAGCAATACTCTCCTCCTGACGCTGTCGCCGGATAGCTGTACGACACTCAAGACTACTCCTAGGAGAAAAGGTCTTAAGCAGACAGAGGGGTAACACAAGCAACCGCAACCAACACGACAAGTCGTCAGGAGAGCTAGCCACATCATCCAAAGCCCCTTTCAAAACCCGAGAAAAACCAAGACGACACTTAGGAGGGATAGATTTCACGGTACGCAGGCCCATCGAAAGTAGTTGATCAAGCAAAGAAACCGACAAACCAACAGGTACCACCCCAACATCAGACGAGGAAACCAACGCAGGTGTAGCCAAAGGTCTAGGAATAGCATAAATAAGAAAGCGAACAATATTATCACCACAATCCGGAGGCGCCACAAAATCGTCCCGACTATGCCGACATTTAGAACGCAAGGCATGAGTTTTAAGGCACACCCCACAAATCCAAATACTCATACGCTTGAAGGTAATCTCAGCAGCAGAATAAACTGTCAAACTATCAGAAAGAGTTTGACGGGTAATTACCTGAGCATCACCAGAACAATGTCGATCATGAAAATGCCGGATCAAGGCAGCCTTGACCAAACCTCTACCATTACCATCAGTGCACCCACAAAGGCCTACAAACGGGCAATGGAACCGGACTTTATCGGACATAAGGAGGTTAGTAGAACAAACCTCCTTCACGCCCAGACAACCCGAAAACAACACACCAAAGTTTGAAGCAGCACCAATCACGTAGTAGATGGAAGGAAAGCATACAATCCCCGAACGCACTTACCCACCACCAACAACAGCCCAAGAGGACCACCACTTACGACAGACCACCACTGAACAGATGGGCCACCACCAGCGGCACCTACGACGGCAGAAACAAGCAAGGAAACAAAACCGAAAACCCGACGCGAAAGCAAAATAGATGAACCCTTACACGCAGCCCTGCCGGTGCAGCCCCCGCCGGTGACGATAAGAAGTGACACCACCACCGGGAACCGCCGCAAACCAGAGAACAACAGAAAAAGAAAGCAAAGAGAACGAAACCGCAGTTAAAACGAAAGAAGCGCAAAATTTTTTTAAAAAAAAGATAACCGTTATGGCGACCCCTCTCTGGCAAACGAACCACCGCTGCACATATAAAGAGGACCCCGACCACCGGACAATTAAGACCACCGGACAATTACAACCAGACCACCGTCGACAAACCGAAATTAAAACAAAACCCGCGCTGCCACTCACTCGCCAAAAGGGAACATCACAACCCACAATTATAACGTCGGCAACGTGTGGTGGCCGGCGTTGTGATGAGGGTGACGGCGACAACGAGAGGTGGCCACCGGTGGGTGTGATGACAGGGATGCAGCCGTAATTATGGGTTTTGCCCTAATCGCCTATCTCTCGCCTCTCTCTCGCCTCTCCTCAAATTATTATTATTATTATTATTATTATTATTATTATTATTATTATTATTATTATTATTATTATTATTATTATTATTATTATTATTATTATTATTATTATTATTATTATTATTATTATTATTATTATTATTATTATTATTATTATTATTATTATTATTATTATTATTATTATTATTATTATTATTATTATTATTATTATTATTATTATTATTATTATTATTATTATTATTATTATTATTATTATTATTATTATTATTATTATTATTATTATTATTATTATTATTATTATTATTATTATTATTATTATTATTATTATTATTATTATTATTATTATTATTATTATTATTATTATTATTATTATTATTATTATTATTATTATTATTATTATTATTATTATTATTATTATTATTATTATTATTATTATTATTATTATTATTATTATTATTATTATTATTATTATTATTATTATTATTATTATTATTATTATTATTATTATTATTATTATTATTATTATTATTATTATTATTATTATTATTATTATTATTATTATTATTATTATTATTATTATTATTATTATTATTATTATTATTATTATTATTATTATTATTATTATTATTATTATTATTATTATTATTATTATTATTATTATTATTATTATTATTATTATTATTATTATTATTATTATTATTATTATTATTATTATTATTATTATTATTATTATTATTATTATTATTATTATTATTATTATTATTATTATTATTATTATTATTATTATTATTATTATTATTATTATTATTATTATTATTATTATTATTATTATTATTATTATTATTATTATTATTATTATTATTATTATTATTATTATTATTATTATTATTATTATTATTATTATTATTATTATTATTATTATTATTATTATTATTATTATTATTATTATTATTATTATTATTATTATTATTATTATTATTATTATTATTATTATTATTATTATTATTATTATTATTATTATTATTATTATTATTATTATTATTATTATTATTATTATTATTATTATTATTATTATTATTATTATTATTATTATTATTATTATTATTATTATTATTATTATTATTATTATTATTATTATTATTATTATTATTATTATTATTATTATTATTATTATTATTATTATTATTATTATTATTATTATTATTATTATTATTATTATTATTATTATTATTATTATTATTATTATTATTATTATTATTATTATTATTATTATTATTATTATTATTATTATTATTATTATTATTATTATTATTATTATTATTATTATTATTATTATTATTATTATTATTATTATTATTATTATTATTATTATTATTATTATTATTATTATTATTATTATTATTATTATTATTATTATTATTATTATTATTATTATTATTATTATTATTATTATTATTATTATTATTATTATTATTATTATTATTATTATTATTATTATTATTATTATTATTATTATTATTATTATTATTATTATTATTATTATTATTATTATTATTATTATTATTATTATTATTATTATTATTATTATTATTATTATTATTATTATTATTATTATTATTATTATTATTATTATTATTATTATTATTATTATTATTATTATTATTATTATTATTATTATTATTATTATTATTATTATTATTATTATTATTATTATTATTATTATTATTATTATTATTATTATTATTATTATTATTATTATTATTATTATTATTATTATTATTATTATTATTATTATTATTATTATTATTATTATTATTATTATTATTATTATTATTATTATTATTATTATTATTATTATTATTATTATTATTATTATTATTATTATTATTATTATTATTATTATTATTGGTATTATTATTATTATTATTATTATTATTATTATTATTATTATTATTATTATTATTATTATTGGTATTGTTGTCATTTTAATAGTATTATTATTACTACTATATTTTATATATAATAGTCGTCTTTCGTATTTCAATTGTATTCGTTCTTGGGTAGTTGAAGTTTATGAGTCGGGAAATCTTTAAGTTTGGGAAGTTACTATTTATGGAAACTTTCCATATATAATGGGTTTCTATTTTTGGAAACTTTCCACTTATGGAAGGTTTCTATGTATAGTAAATGTGGTTTGTTAAGGGGTTCGGGGAGTTTATTAATTCATTACAAATACGTGTCTAGGTAGCGGTTTTCGCGTGGAACATTTCTAGCGAGCTTTGGATTGTCTGCACTTCAAATATTCGAGGTAGGGGAATATCGTATGCCTGTTGATGAGTTATTTGATTATTAATCGTTGTTAACAATGTTCATCTTATTTTATTGAATGAATGATATATTGCTTTATTTGATTGAATAATTCAGTGACACGATACGATGTGACGAATAATGGGTCTTGTGATATGGAGCGGACTAAATTGGGTCTTGTGACTGGTGTGGAGTAAATTGGGTCTTGTGATTGGTGTGGAGTATATTGGGTCTTGTGATTGGTGTGGAGGTAATGGGTCTTGTGATCGGTGCGGAGTTTATTTGGCGTTGGATCGGTGCGGAGTTTATTTGGCGTTGGATCGGTGCGGAGTTTATTTGGTGTTGGATCGGTGCGGAGTTAAGGGATGATTGATCCCAATATTTATATAATAATGTTTATTGTTTATTTTTCCTCTATTCAACCTCGTGGTTGACCCTGTGTATTCGTGATCACCTGTGATGAACCAATTTATTGGGGAGCAGATTGTCAGGTGGCTGAGACTATGGGAAGTTGTGGGAGGAGAGAGCTTGGATCCGGACCAGACTAGAGTCTAGAGCATCGTAGTCAGTTAGCATGAGTTGTACTTACTTTTCATAAGATAGTTTTACTGCAGTTGTAAGAGCATGCTATGGAGTTTAACTTTTAATTAAAGTACTGTTTATCTTTCCTTTGTATCTACTGTCTCGGGAAACCGAGATGGTAACACCCTTATTTATCTGGGGAGTCCTAGTATAGGCCCTTAAATAAATGGGGGTGTTACATAAATAATTAACTCATAAGAAAATTATTTATTCCTTTTTAACTAAAGATATTTTATATTAACCCATTAAGATTAATAATTCCATATTCTAAAAATAGAATAACAATTAATGTCTATGAGGCTATTGCTGATTTTTTCCAGACTGGTCAAATCCTTCAGCAAATCAATGCTACCAACATTACTCTCATCCCCAAATGTGACAGACCTGCTACTGTGAAACATTTCAGGCCTATTGCATGTTACAATCTGCTCTATAAGGTGATTTCAAAACTCCTTTGTAATAGGCTAGCTTTGATTCTCTCAGACATCATTCATGAGAATCAAGGAGCCTTTATCAAAGGGAGATCTATTCTTGAAAATGTCCTCATATGCCAAGACATAGTCCACATGTATAGCAGGAAAAGTGCCTCCCCAAGATGCTTGTTCAAGATTGACTTACAAAAAGCCTAGACACAGTTGAATGGGATTTTGTAGAACAATTATTCCATACCTTCCAATTCCCAAGCCATTTCATTACTCTTGTCATGGCCTGTATCAAAACTCCATCCTACAGTCTGGTTCTTAATGGGGAAAGCTTTGGTTATTTTAAGGGTAAACGAGGTCTAAGACAAGGGGATCCCATATCCTCTTTGATCTTCACAATGTGTATGGACTACCTCTCAAGACTCAGTGAATTTGCTACTTCAAGATGGCCTTTTCACTATCATCCTCTATGCAAAAACCTCAAGCTCACTCATCTTATGTTTGCAGATGATCTGCTAATGTTTAGTAAAGGAGATGCAGCCTCTATCCTTCTCCTTATGAGGGCATTTTCATCCTTCACCAAGGTGTCAGGGCTGTGTATGAATACTACTAAGTCAGAAATTTTTTTCAATGACATGAATGAGGATTTGAGACTTGATATCCTAAATGTCACAGGGTTCCAGCAAGGCTCCTTCCCTTTCAAGTATCTAGGTGTCCCTATACAACCTGGCAAGATGAGTAAACAGGATTGCAAGAGCCTGACTGAAAAAATGGTGGCCAGAATAAGAGGACTTGGGGCAAAAAAACTCTCATATGCAGGCAAATTAGTGCTCATTAACTCTGTTCTCAATACTCTATATTATTATTGGGGGTCGATGTTTGTGATACCTACTGGGGTGATAAGAAGAATTAAGGGGATTTGCAGAAACTTCCTATGGGGAGGGTCAGCAGATTACTACAGAGTTCCCTTGGTAGGCTGGGAGAGAGTTACTCTACCAAAATCTGAAGGGGGCTTGGGAATTAAACGAGCAGAACATTGGAACCTAGCCATGGAAGGTAAACTAGTAGACTGGATCAATACAAAATCAGACAGTTTGTGAACTAAATGGATCAGTAATATCTACTTGAAGGATAGGGAATGGCATACCTACTCTCCTCCTACTGATGCTCCCTGGACTTGGAAGAATATTTGCAAAGCAAGGTTACTCCAATAATAGCTGGAATATGGGGTAAACTGAATATTCAATAAAGCAAGGCTATCAATGGCTTACTATCTCCTATCCTCAACCTGAATGGGTTTCTTTGATTTGGAACAAACTGAACTAGCCAAAACACTCAATCATCTCTTGGCTAATAATGCAAGAGGGGCTAAATACCAAGACCAAGCTCTATGGCAATGGTTACTGCCCTGATAACTTGTGCTGCATCTGTGGCATCCTCCCAGAATCCACTGAGCACCTCTTCACTGAGTGTGATTTTAGCAGCAGAGTTATGGACAACATTGAAGGATGGCACCTAGCATCCCAGAGTTACTGAGAACCAAATAATCCAACCTCCAATGGTAGGCTCTCACTATGATCCAGGATGATTTCAGATACAACATTTGGTACCAGAGAAATAAGGCTCGCACTGAAATGACCCTTCTAAGACCAGAAAGAGTAGCAACAGCAATTGAGAATTCTGCTAGAAAACGCGTGAGTATGAAAATTGAGTTAATAAGGGACCAGGGCTTCACATCATGGCAAGAGATGTTGGGCATCAGTTGAAGAAGATGGGATTTGGCTCCTTGTTTGTGAAGTTTTTTCGTTTGTTTGTTTTAGTTCTTCTTTAAATATGAGCTGATGTTTTGCACCTAGAGGGTTTCGAACCTCTAACCTCCTGTATATCATGAAACGTTTTTTGATATATAATACATACTCACATTTTACCAAAAGAAAAAACAATTAAACATTAATTGTTCAGGATGACTTTTAGAAACTGAAATCGTTTCAATCACCACATATATCTCGATCATTTCTTCTATATGGAGTTATAGCTACGAGCTATACTTTGAACCAATCTCATACTAAAGTTATAGTTGATAAGTATAACTTTAGTTCATTATGCGCGTTTGTGATCTTCCTTCAATCTTTGATTTAGTCAATCATCTATTGACTAATATTCTCGAATCTTTTATACTTGATTGATTAGATCTTGTTACTAATATTCTGTACACTTAGCACACGATTATACGCACGAGTATATAATATATAGCTAGACTTGTCATTATCAAAACATAAACATATATACTTAATCTATATTTGAATATATGGTTCAACAGTAACCGGTATATCTTAGTTATAGTAGATTATGTGTCAAAATGGGTCGAAGCTGTCGCGATACCCAATTGTGATGCCAAAACTATTATTAAGTTATTTCGTAAGATTATCTTCCCTCGTTTCGGAGTCCCACGTGTCGTCATTAGCGATAGAGGTATGCACTTTAAAGAACATACACTAACCCATATGTTTACTAAGTTTGGTGTACGACATCGTAGAGGTTTGGCCTATCACCCACAAACCAGTGGTCAAGTTGAAGTCTCCAATAGGGAACTTAAGGAGATTTTAGCTCAGGTCGTGTCTAAGTCTCGTAAGGACTGGAGTCAGAAACTCGATGATACCTTATGGGGCTATAGAACAGCTTTCAAAACACCAATTGGTGCCTCTCCATATCGTTTAGTGTATGAGAAAGCGTGTCATTTACCTGTCGAGCTAGAGCATAAGGCATGGTGGGCAATACGCCAACTTAATTATGATGCTGACCGTTGTGGTGAGAACCGTTTTTTGCAGATTGATGATGTAACACCCCCATTTATTTAAGAGCCTTGAGCCAGACAATCTCAAATTAATAGGACTGTTACCCTCTCGGAATGTCCGACGAAGTGAATAACAAAGTAAATGAAACCAAAGTGCTTTATATAAAAATGATTAGATTTAAACTTTGAAATTACAAAACTACGCAACAGAATAAAAGTACAACTGATGATTAAACTATAAGTGATATAATTCTAAGTCGGTCCAGAGTCTGCATCTCACATTCCCGTCCCAGCTCCTAGCTCATCTGTCTCTTTCCTGTAGAATCTACTCCCCATTCCGGATCATCGTAGGTGTCACACGAATACACAGGGTCAACCACGAGGTTGAGTAGGTAACATAGATAAAACATAAACAATAATAGAACTGCATCTTCCTCCACTTCACCTCTTACACACCACACCTTCCATCACATCATACTTCCACCACACCACACCCACCATGGCCATATCACAAGTCCCATATCACAAGACCCGTATCACAAGACCCATTTCACAAATCCCGATCTCCACAGTAATCAATAATAATAATCAATTCACAGAAACTTCATAAACAATTATATCAATCTTGTAATAAACAACACACACACTTCATGTCTTAACACAACTATATATATATATATATATATATATATATATATATATATATATATATATATATATATATATATATATATATATATATATATATATATATTTATATATATATAGAGGCCGGATCACGTGAGGCCGCCTCTTACGGTGAGGCCACCGAACCTCACGCATCCATAACCTGTTTGGGCCAAATTCACGTTTGCTAATGCTGTTGGGCCGACTTCCCTTGCGAATTATTCAATGTGGGCTGAAAATTAGGGTCAAACCAAATCTTGTCATTTGGGCCAAAAAAACTTTCTCTCACTAAAAATATTAAAAACATAATTAAACCCAACCCAAAATACACTCTCTCTCTTCCAACCTAGAAAACTCTTTACGACAAAAAAAAAAACTCAAATTCAACGCAAAATCGATTTGGTACTCCGATTGTTCGTAAATTCCATCAAAGCAACATACAAATTCAATTCAATTGATTTTGGAAGAAGATTAAGACTAATTTTCTGGTAATTTGATAATTTGATTCTTCGAATTTTCAACGATTGTTCGAATTTCATGCGATTGTTCGAATTTGATCAATTTTTCTCACGATTTTCTTTACCTCTCGAGTTCATATTACTTATGACATTATTTTCGATTATTTTGCAGCTCTAATGGCAATGGAGAATCTAGATATCACCACGGTTGATGATAATATTACTATTGAATCAGGTATGTCGTTTTTTGTCGTTTACATTATTGTTTTCTGATTCAATTTCTGCTCAATTTTGTTGAATATATGGATCGCTTTTTGTATTTCGTGAATGTAGGACCTTATTTTGTGAATGTAGGACCTATTGAAGTTTATGACTATTGTATTGTGATTATAAAAAGGCTGAAACTAGGGGCTTATTTTGTGAATATAGGACTTATTTCAAGTTTATGAATATTGTGAAACTAGAAGCTTAAACTGTGAAACTATAAGCTTACATTGTGAAACCTGATTAAAAAAGGTTGATTTAGTTTAGCTTTCTTATATTGTGAATCCTAGGCAAAATAAACTGTGAAACTAGAAGCTGATATTGTGAAACCATGCTTATTAAAAAGTCTGATTTTGTTTAGTCTTTTTATATTGTGAAACTAAATGCTTAATCTGTGAAACTAGATGCTTAATCTGTGAAACTAGAGGCTTAATCTGTGAAACTAGATGATTAATCTGTGAAACTTACATTGTGAAACCTGATAAAAAAAAGGCTGATTTAGTTTATATGTTTTGACTTTATATAGGTACTGATTCCATTTTCAACACCAACGGAGAGGTTTCTACAATATTAACAGCACAATCCACACCTACAGTACCGGTTGGTACGCCTATTACTTTGGTGAATCACACACCGGGTGGTAGTGAGGAATGGATTGTCAGAGTTGCAGAAGATATTACACCTACTGTTGGGAAGTTATTTTTAGATCTACAGTCGGCAATGACATTCTATCAAGTGTATGCTACTGCTTGTGGTTTTGAAGCTAGGAAATCTACAACGAAGAGGTTTCGTGATGGTAATATTCGAACTAAAGCCATGGTTTGTAATCGTGAAGGCCATAATAAGAGGAAGGGAAGACCTCTTGAAACTGTTGCAAGTGAAACTGGTTCTGAAACTGGTTCAAATATTGGAAAAAGTGCAAAACCAAAAACTGGTGTGAAGGGAAGTGAAGGAGATGAGGCTGAAAGTTCAAATAAGCAAGCATTTACAAGAACAACCAAAATTAGAAGATGGGGTTGTCGTGCAATGGTCAAATACAAGTTCCATTATAACAAGTACATCGTTGAACAATTTCATGAGGGTCACAATCACCCAGTGACCTTTGTAAAGAATAGGGAATTTGATAAACTTGCAGCAAATATGAATGAATTTCATAAGCAAATGATTGTCCAGAATTCAAGAGTTAATGTTGGGGCTAGCTTAACATACCAGCTATGCAAAGAGCAAGTCAAAGGGTTCGAAAATGTGGGGGCTTCCCTTTCACAATTCAAGAATTTCCAACGGGATTTGAAGTGTTTCATTAAGAGTAAGGATGGAGACATGTTTATCTCACGTTTGGAAACCCTCCGTGACACAAAAGGGTTAGAATTTGTGTATGAAATCGATTCTGAGAAAGCTTTGACAAGGATTTTTTGGTCAGATGCTGAGGCAAAGAGATGTTACTCAGTGTTTGGTGATGCAATTTCATTCGATCCAACCTATGGCACTAACAAATATAACATGATATTCACCCCTTTCACTGGCATTGACCATCATAAAAAGTCAATAACATTTGCATGCGCTCTTTTAGATCATGAAGACGATGAAGCATTTATCTGGGCGTTTCAGCAATTTCTGAAATCAATGGGTGGAAAAGAACCTAATTACATTATCACTGACCAAGATGCAGGAATAAAAAAGGCGTTCCCTGGTATGTTTTTATATCGTGCAATTTTTCTAGTTTTCTTAACTTGTGAAACTTGAAGCTGAAGATGCAAAAACTGTGAAACTACATGCTTATGAAGTGAAACTAGATCCTTATACTGTGAATCTGGAAGGCCATATTGTGAAACCTGTTGAAAAATCAGCCTGATTTTTTGAATTCTTAACTTGTGAAACTAGAAGCTTAGGCAGTGAAACTAGATCCTTATTTTGTGAAACTAGATGGCTATATTGTGAAACCTGTTGATAAAAGATCCCGATTTTTTGAGTTCATAACTTGTGAAACTAAAAGCTTAACTTGTGAAACTGGATTCGTATTCTGTGAAACTACAAGTCTATATTTGTGAAACCTGTTGATAAATGAGGATGATTTTTTTGAGTAATCTTATTTTGTTACATGCAGTTGTGTTCAAAACAGCAAGACATCGGTTTTGCATGTGGCACATTATGAAAAAAGTAACAGACAAGGTTGGGAGCACAATTTGCAAAGACACTGAAATCTTATCACGTCTGAACAATGTTGTTTGGAGCAATGATATGGAACCTGAGGAATTTGAGGAGAATTGGGTTAAGGTCATCACAGAATTCTCATTAGAGGATAATATATGGTTGAGTGGAAAGTTTGCTGAAAGACACAAATGGATACCAGCGTATTTCAGAAATGTTCCGATGGGTAACATTTTAAGAACCACACAGAGATCAGAGAGTGCTAATAGTTTTTTTAAAGATTTGAGAATAAATATGGGACCTTGGTTGAGTTTTGGATGAGGTTTGAGAGTGTCATCGACCAACAAAGGCATGCTCTAAAACTTCTTGAAGCACAGAGTGATAATTCAATGCCTGAAACCTTATATCGTTCAAACTGGGAAGCCCATGGAGCGAGAGTATATACACATGAAGTCTTCTATGACTTTCAAAATGAGGTTAAGGGCTCGATAAATGGGTGTAGTGTGGGTGGATACACCCCACCAGATCCTGTAACTAACTCTGAGATTTTGATAGTTGAAGACGCGATCAAGAAAAAGAGCTACGCAGTTGAGTACAATAAAGGAACAATGGACGTGAGATGTTCCTGTAAACTATTTGAACGGAGAGGTATTCTATGTTATCACATCATTTGGGTTTGCTCGGGTAAAACTAAGGAAATACCTGAGAAATACATTTTGGGTAGGTGGAGTAAGAATGCACTTAGAAACCCTATTTATGATTCGAATGGAAATCTTTTGGACAACTACAATCCTACTAGTAGCCCGAAATTTGGAATGTCTCGGTTGTGGTCTGAGATTTATGCAACTGTGGGGATCCTCAAAAGAAAAAAAGAGTCTGATGTGAGAGAATTTGCTAAGCTTGTAAAAGAATTCCGAGAGAAGTTGGAGCCAAACCCAAAGGCTTTGACAAAAGAACAAGAATTGGAAATCCTTCTAAACTGCAAGGCTCCAAAAGAAGGAAAGGTCTTACCACCTAAGTTCTCTAAGAACAAGGGTAGCGGGAAGCGGCTGGTCAGTAGCAAAATTAAGGCAATCATAAAAGAAAAAAAAACAAAAAGGTTGTGTGCTAATTGTAAACGAATGTCACACCATGATAAAAGAAATTGTCCATATGATTTTGAAGAGCATCCTCCTGAGAATCAAGTATGTATTATTCTTTTACTTGATTTTTTTTTTTTATTCATGTTTATTATACTGTGAAACTAGGGGCTTATACTGTGAAACTAGGGGCTTATACTGTGAAACTAAGGGCTTATACTGTGAAACCTGTTGATAAAGGGCTGATTTTAGGTTGTTTATAATATTGTGAATCCTAGGCCTTAAACTGTGAAACTAGGGGCTTATATTGTGAAACTAGGGGCTTATATTGTTGATTTTAATTTTAAGTATAATTTTTATTACTTAAGCAATGCAAGTTACGTCTCAAAAGTATTTATTTTAATGTTTCATTTTCTTTCAGGGAGATAAAACAGAAGAAGAAGAAGAAAAAGAAGAAGAAGAAGAAGAAGATGAGGAAGACGAAGATGTATAGTTTTCTTTATATTTGGGTCCGTGATGCGGGGAAGTAGTTTAGGTTTTATAGACTGTGAAACTAGGGGCTTATACTGTGAAATTAGGGGCTTATACTGTGAAACTAGGGGCTTAGTTTAACAGATTACATGCTTAGTTTCACAATATAGGCTTCTAGATTCACAGAAGAAGACCTGACATTCACAGAAGAATAAGTTTTCTTATATTGTGAAAACTGTTGTCATAAATTGTGAAACTAAAAGCTTTACTTGTGAAACTAGAATCAGTTTTTATTGAAATATCTGTCATAAATACCTATTGTCATAAATTACCATTACGTGCATGAAAAATCCCAAGCTATGACCATCCAAGGTGATTGATCACTACCATCTCAAGATAGCGACAAGAGACGGCAGTGATCAATCACCGTGGATGGTCATGGCTAAGGAGTTTGATGATAAGAAAAAAACCTAAACTCTGAAACAAGAAGACTATATATGTATTTGTAGTGTAAATGGTTGTATATTGGAATAGGGTGTTTGATGATATCAACTTCCCTTCTCTTATATAGTGCACTTGCTTACTACGTGTACTACTTTTTATGGTTGTGAAGCATTTAATTTTGAGGTAGTTGTGGTTAGGTGACAGATTGGAGCATTTAATTTTGAGGTAGTTGTGGCTTAACAAACTGGTTGCAAAATAATTTGGGTTCAACTAAGATGTATCATCATTCGAGCCCCGCTTAGGCATGAGTCCAGTAATGAAAAATATATTTTAAAAAAAAGGATTCAAGTGTGAAGCTTGCAACGCGTAAAATTATGTTGACTGAGACAATAGAAACTATAAACATGTCAACATAAAGGCTATAGAAGATGACAGGAGAAAGCGAAGATCACGAGATCACTTACGTGCTCGCTTCCTCGGTTTTCTTTCCAGCAATTTTTCCCTTCGGGGCGGTAGACAACTGCAAGAAATATATTTTGTGAAACTAGATGGCTATATGCTTATTTTGTGAAACTAGATGGCTATATTACAACTTCCAAATTTACAATGTCAATTTACAGCAACAAAAACACATTTCACCAAGTTCTTCTGACTGGAATTCCTTTTCACCTTGTCCACAATTTCGAAAAATTATTTGTTGCGGCCTTAACAATGTCGAAGTCCAGTTGCAATGATTCGACCATCTCGTTTTCATCGTTTTCATCATCTACAAGTGGAGTTAAAATCAAGCAATGAGAAGCAATATAACTCTATAAAGACATAAAATCCATCAAATCTCCAGATTCACATATTAAGGGTTTAGTTTCACAAGTTAAGATTCTAGATTCACAGAAGAAGACCTGACATTCACAGAATAAGTTTTCTTATATTGTGAAACCTAAGCTCATAAATTGTGAAACTAGAAGCTTAACTTGTTAAACTAGAAGCAGTTTTGGTGAATGCTAAGTGCTGAGATTCACTGAATAAGGTCTGAGACTCACCAAATGATGACTGACTAAGTTTAACAAAACTACACACCTTGTTTTTTGTTGAGGAAACTTCAAGATTGACAACGTCGGTTTCACCAACGTGGGAAGGGACATTATCCCAAACAGCATGGTCCCCAACAGCATGAGAATCAGATACAATTCATTCACAAAAAAGTCCTTCAATTGACAGGCTTTAGCTTCAGTTTTTTGCTTTTTTGCTTTTTCGGTTTAACAAGGGAAGACCTATAAAACCAAAACAAGTACAATATACATATTACAATATATTCAGCCAAGGAATTAAGAATTTAAAACTTTAATGTGTAGATTCACAAAGTAAGACCTGACAGTATTCTCATTCCACATAAGAAGTTCCAACATGATCGACTTTCGATACTCTACCAAATCCTGCATAGAGTGACGTATATTATTAATGAAGTGTATTCATGCTAATATTCGTGGAATGCACGACTTTATTTTCATATAGTAATGAACTCACCTCAAAATAGTCATTGTTCGTCCATAAACTCTGATCTTCCAATGCACTCAACCACGTTAGCAGAAAGACTCCACAATCATAACTAGACAAAAAAACATATAAGCACTTATGAGTGTAACAAAGTTTCACATAATAAGGTCTGAGATTCAACAAATGATCACAGACTAAGTTTAACAAAACAAGTCAAACTACACACCCCGTTTTTTGTTGAGGGACCTTGAGATTGACAAAATCATGCACGTGCATGTTCTTCACAGATTTGTACGACTCTCCCAAAATAGTTGCAACATTGTACAACTGAGAAGAAAAGGACAATAAAAGATCAAAAATATATTTTGGGGTATACTAAAACAAAAACTCTACAATATTTTGGAAAAAAAATCATACAATGCCCATGGCCTTGTTGTTTCCTTTATCCACTTTTATATCCATGGATGAGTCAAGGATGTAATTTTTTTGCTTCTTTATGTCGCAAATACAAGCCCACCAATGCTTCGATGTATCGCTATGCAAAGGGATAAAAACCTGAGATAGTAAATGTACAAGAATAATCAATCAAAAAACACACATGAATGACAGTAAATAAATAACAAAATGAATAGCAGAACTGAAGGATCTGACCAAATCAATCTGGCTACCATCTGCTGGAGTGTATGAGGACTGTATATATTGACCCCAAATCTCTGGGTTAGTATCTGCATTAAGACCCTGAATGACACAAAAAAAGGCAATTTTAGTCTCTGGATGAGCAACTTTCAGAATGAAAAACACTTGAATATCAACATCTGAAGGATTTGAAGCTCACATATACTGTCGTTGGCAAGTAAATCACATTTGGTTTACCAAGTGTGCGCTTAATCCCAACAATATCAATGATCTACAGATAAAACGTGCACAAAATGAAGCATCCACTTTCACGAAATCACCATCAAGTTTCACAAAAAAACCTCTAAGATTCACAGAATAAGGTCTGAGATCCACCAAATAAGGAACCATGTAAAAAAAGAAACATGGTCAGGAATGGGAATATAATACTTACCTGATCCATAATAAGGCCACGCGATGTAAGGGTCTGCAAAGCATCTCTAGTGACTTCCATCCACGGAGTGGACACCAGAACCTCACTTAATTATTGAACAAAATGCAATTAGTCAATATATCTCACACAATTTAAAAAAACATAATTCAAGAAATCAAAGAAAAAGTGTGACATTACAATTTGTTTGCGATTGCTCTTCTCCCAACACAAGCCACCAATTCCTTCTCAGTAAAAGGTGGTGTCATAGAGGAACTCGATTCTAGTGCATCTTTTGTGACTATTTCTTTGGACAGATTAACAGAACATGTAACAATATGATAGCACACCCGCAATGCAAAACGCTTGCGCTGAGTTTCCTATTGATGCAAACAAAATGGGTTTCAGAAAAACTAGGAAATAAAGTTGTGGCAATTGTATAGAAATTAAATTAGATGTTGAAAAGCAATCTTACAGTATTTATGGTTATTACAGAATTATTTTTGCTCCCTTTGTAATTCTCCATTATGTTCAGCAGATAGAGGCCATTATCAATTTGTGAGGATTTCAGATTTGATTTTGGGATAAACACTTCTCGAATCGTCATTGAAGCAATACTTGTCACTGCTGGCAACTTTGATTGAAGAAGGTTGATGAGCCTGTGTTGTTGTATGAACAAAAGAGTAATTACAAAGAGCAATTAGTAAGGTAATGGAGTAAGAACGAGTCCAAAAATAGGTAAAATAGATGTACCGTATGTTTTAAAAAAGAAGTATAATCAACAGGTGTGTCTTTCATAGCATGGATGACTTGGCATTTGCAAGATTCCGGTCTCAGATCAAAACAAAACAAGAATGGTGGGCATTCGGGAGAGATGATCGGAGTCAAAATCTGAAAGACAACAGATAAAAATGCAATGAATAAAAAAGACAAGTCCACCTTAAAGCTTGAATATAATAAAACCAAATATAAAAAAAACTTACTAATTGGGTAGCAGCAAAATCAACATTGTCGAGACACTGGAACAAAAATCGAATCATGTGTGAGTAATGATTATAAGTGCACACCATGTAAAATGGGATTATAGAAAAGAGGTAGAGAGACTAACACTGTGTGTGGAGTGTGGCACAAATAAACGACAAGCAGAATCTCGTGATCTCAAGCTCTCACTACTGTTTAGAAACTCACCCCAAACATCTATCACAGCAGAAGATACTTGATCACTTTCAGGCAAACTCGTTAATTGCTTCCTTGTCAATTTCTGAGTTTGACTTTTGAAAAGAATGTCACTGGAAACAGTCATTAAAAGCACAGGTCACACCCTCAAATGGTATTAAATATACGATCAAAATTAAAAAATAAGAGTATTTTAATGTTTAGTAAGTTTGACCAAAACTGTGAAACTAAAAGCTTAATTTGTGAAACTGCATGCTTATTCTGTGAAACAGGGAGCACATATTCTGAAACTGTGAAACTGTGAAACTAGAAGCTTATTCTGTGACACTAGAAGCTTACTTTGTGAAACTAGCAGCTTATTCTGTGAAACTGGAAGGACATACTGTGAAACTGTGAAACTGTGAAACTAGATGTTTAACATGTGAAACTAGAAACTTATCTTGTGAAACCACAAGCTTATTCTGTGAAACAAGAAGTTTACATTGTGAAACCCAAACTCTTAAATTTCACAGAATAAGCGCTTAGTTTCACAACATAAGCTTGTAGTTTCACTGAATAAGGGCTTACTTTCACTGAATAAGGGCTTACTGTCACACCCTCAAATGGTATTAAATATACGATCAAAATTAAAAAATAAGAGTATTTTAATGTTTAGTAAGTTTGACCAAAACTGTGAAACTAAAAGCTTAATTTGTGAAACTGCATGCTTATTCTGTGAAACAGGGAGCACATATTCTGAAACTGTGAAACTGTGAAACTAGAAGCTTATTCTGTGACACTAGAAGCTTACTTTGTGAAACTAGCAGCTTATTCTGTGAAACTGGAAGGACATACTGTGAAACTAGATGTTTAACATGTGAAACTAGAAACTTATCTTGTGAAACCACAAGCTTCTTCTGTGAAGCAAGAAGTTTACATTGTGAAACCCAAACTCTTAAATTTCACAGAATAAGCGCTTAGTTTCACAACATAAGCTTGTAGTTTCACTGAATAAGGGCTTACTTTCACAGAATAAGGGCTGTGAAACAAGAAGCTTATTCTGTGAAACTAAAAACCTTATTAAGTGAAACTGGAAGACTATATTGTGAAACATGTTAATAAAACAGGCTAAAAATACTAAAATACAAGGTTTGAAAAATTAATAAAATAAGTCAATACCTTTCACATGAATCCAAAAATATGAAATCCAATACAGGCTTCTCCGCTTGAGTAAAACCCTTAAGAATATTCATGTTTCTTTGCAAATACGGAGATCGATAGACCTCTGATGGAACTATGGCCCTCTTCACCTTTGGATTGACAGGTGAATGACATTCACCTTTGGATCGACGCTTGTAAACATTCGGAGGAGTATCTCCTACGTCAATGACCTCTTTATCAGTACTCCCTACCACAGGAAGATCCTCTACCACTGGTGTGGACATAGAAGGTCCTCCAGGTCCTTCAGCATGAACACAAGATGTTGAACGATCGAGTTCGGCTTCATCACAACGTTCATGTTCAGCTTCAGGTTCACGTTCATGTTCATGTTCAGCTTCAGGTTCAGGTTCAGGCTCAGGTTCACGTTCAGGTTGAGAGGGTGGAGATAAAAAGTGGTCATCATCTGGAAAGAGCCTAAAGCTTGGCATTTCTGGTTTTGCTGGTGAACAATGTGGCTGTATTGGCTGAAAGGACTCATCCATTATGTCCAATGCCGCCAACAGTTCAGCTTCAGACCACCCATAAAATTTACCCGCATCCTCATGAACATTCTCACCAGTGCCATCCACAATCGCCTTCTCATTATCATCAATCTCCAAATTATAATCAACCTCCCCACTATCATTATGTGCTTTCTCAACATTCTCCTCATTATTTGCTGTCTCAACATTCTCCTCATTCTGCTCATTTTTATCTTGTTGAGACAGCCTAAATCCATCTGCAATACCATCAACAGCTGCAACTAGTTTAGAAACTGTTGCTGATGAAGGTAATTTCAAGGAAGCTTGACTGACAAGACATTTGTAGTTCATGAAAGCAAGAGCCATGACTTTTGCTGAATTTGCAAGATCAGTAACAAGCTTCACATCACTGTTATCTTCAGAAATGCCAGGCTTTCCAGTTTCTCCTTCATCTTTGGGTTGTTCAGATTTTCTAGATTCTTCTTGTTCAGGTTACCGAACAACAATTTCTTGAACAACTGATTTAGATTTTTGTGCTTGCTTGTCTGTTGCAAACTCAATAGCAAGCAAAGGTCCATGCTGCTCACGTCTGACAATTGGAGGCTCAACAGCACCCCTGCCGAAAGTTCTCTCCTTGGAAGTTGGGTCAGTCAATTCATCCTTAATTCTCTTGTATATAGCATCTTTTGTCCAAGTCGATAACGTAGGATATTGACGACTCACAATGCGCGATTTAAAGACACAACGGTCTAGATAAATGAAGAGCAGCACAATAATCGGTCCCCCAAACCAATTCTCTTTCACCTGTTTAACCCCAAACTCTTCCTTTTGCCAAGACTGAACTTGGCCAGCCAATTTCTTTTTTATAAAGTTGCACCAGTTGAAACTGGAGATCAACTCAGTATTCACCAAACTTTTCAGCACTTTCAAACTGACCTTGTTCCCAACGACACCGCCTAAAAGAGCAGAGAAAATATAAACGATGAAGTTGCGTTTGAAATCATCTCCTCCATCTCTTTGTGTAATCAACTTTTGCAGAACAAGTTTGATGTCAATGGAACCAACACCATATTGTTTAGTGAACTGCTCCAAAGCAGATAAATAAGAGGGGTCCTTATCTCCATTTGTTGCTTCAACAACAACATTAGGACCCATTGGCAATCCAAGAGATAGATGAATATCCTCCTCTAAAATCGGAAGCTTCCCACCCAACAAACATCCTTTTATTGGGTCGTAATTTGAAACTAGCCAATATGCTAAGTTTCCAGGAAGAACATCCGTTTTAAGAAGTAAAAGACCCCCAAACCCCATTTCTTTGATAGCTTGAATCTGCTGTTCTGAGGGTGGACTATCCTCATTATGAATAAAGTTGTAAAGCCCAGCGGGAGACATCCGGGTCCTCAATGACGGCAATCGCTCTATATAGTTTCGTTTCTTTTTTGCAGCAGGTTCAACTGTTCCACTAGTAGAAGGTGGATGTTCTGATCGCTTCATATTAGCTTGCTTCCTGTTATGCATAAATGGTAGAATACACGAATAAAGAAAAAAAGTTTCACAGAAGAAGGATCTAGTTTCACAAAATAAGCTTCTAGTTTCACAGAAAAAGGAAAATACTAACTTTTTCTGTGAAACAAGAAGCTTACATTGTGAAACTAGAAGCTTATTCTGTGAATCTCAGGTAAAAAGTAAATACAAACGAATTAAGAAAATAAGTTTCACAGAAGAAGGATCTAGTTTCACAAAATAAGTTACTAGTTTCACAGAAGAGAAAATTATTAAACTGTGAAACATAGAAGCTTACAATGTGAAACCCAAACTCTTAGATTCACAGAATAAGAGCTTAGTTTCACAATATAAGCTTCTACTTTCACAGAAGAAAGGCTAACATTCACAGAATAAAGAAAAGAAAATTATTAAACTGTGAAACAAAGAAGCTTACAATGTGAAACCCAAACTCTTAGATTCACAGAATAAGAGCTTAGTTTCACAAAATAAGCTTCTAGTTTCACAGAATAAGAGCTGACATTCACAGAATAGGGAAAATAAACTTGATTCACACAGCTAGATAATAAGGAAAATAAACTTGATTCATTAAAAATATCATTCATACATAGCTAGGTAATTACACAAAAAAGGCTGCCTTGATAGACGTAATTACAAGAGAACACTACAAAACACTAAAACCGAGCACATTTAGACCAGCCACTATCACGGCAAAAAGTGATACAAAAGTTGAGGAGCTGTGCTACATATCGAGCAACACAGGTAAATCTAAATATGATAAAGTTGTCCGAGTCAGCAAGCGTGTTGCAGTATCAAGTGATATGTCATGTTTTGGAGATGGCACATGTAAATTGTCAATCAACTCATTCACTTTTGGGTTTTCAGCACCAGTGAGATCTCTAAGGTGTCCTCTTTGCAAAAGATTGTCGCCTTGGTAAAAATGTAGGAGTAATTTAGCTCCCGGATCATTAGTCATAAAGCACTTGCATCTTTTATAAATTATTCTATAACCCCTACGAATGATTCTCACACCATTGATATCATTAATATGTAGAGAAATCCCATACACAACTGCAATGACAGGTGCACTAGGGTGTATGAGGAAAAGCTGAGACCAATTCCGACAGACCAACGCCATGTTTGCCTTATCTTGGTTACACTTAAGTCGTTTGAAGATGCTATTCATTACATCTTGATTGTTGAAGACAGCCAGTTGGGGTTGATAACGATTATTAGTGACCTCAACAGTCCGTAAGAGATCAAATCAGAATTTCATAGCCTCTTTTTTTTCTCTTATATAATTCCGGACAAAATATGCTTTATCCTCTGCAAGAACATTCACTACCCACCCCTTGCACCATATTTCCATAATTGACCAGAGGTAACCTACAAGCATGCATTGTGAAACCCAGACTATTACATTTCACATAATAAGGGCTTAGTTTCACAATATAAGATTCTAGTTTCACAAGCTAAGCTTCTAGATTCACAAGCAAAGATTCTAATTTCACAGAGTAAGAGCTGAGAATCACAGAAGAAGATAAAGAAAATTAAACTGTGAAACAAAAGAAGCATTTAGTTTCACAGAATAAACTTCTGGTTTCGCAGAATAGGTTTCTAGTTTCACAAGTTAAGATTTTTGTTTCACAAGTAAAGCATCTAGTTTCACAGGTTCACAGTTTCACACTTTCACAGTATGTTCTTCCTGTTTCACAACCTAAGCTTCTTGTTTCACAAGCAAAGATTCTAGTTTCACAGAGTAAGAGCTGCGAATCACAGAAGAAGATAAAGAAAATTAAACTGTGAAACAAAAGAAGCATCTAGTTTCACAGAATAAACTTCTGGTTTCACAGAATAGGTTTCTAGTTTCACAAGTTAAGATTTTTGTTTCACAAGTAAAGCATCTAGTTTCACAAGTTCACAGTTTCACACTTTCACAGTATGTTCTTCTTGTTTCACAACCTAAGCTTCTTGTTTCACAAGGTAAGCTTCTAGTTTCACAACATAAGTTCTAGTTTTTCACAGAATAAGAAAAAGAAACTTAAGATAGTAAGGAAAAGAAACTTCATTAATTAAAAATATCATTCATACATTGCTAGATAATTACATAAAAAGGCTGGCTTCATACATGTAATTACAGAAGAGCACTACAAAAAGACATTTAGGCCAGCCACTAAGATGCAAAAAGGTGATACAAACTTGAGCAGCTATGCTACATATCGAATGCCAAGAAAGGTAAATCAAACCAAGATAATTTCGCCCGAGTCATCAACTCTGTCGAAGTAGCAACTGCTAAGTCAAGTTCTGGAGATGGCACATCTAAAATGTCAAGCAACTCTTGTGTTTGGTCGATTTCAGCATCAGTTAGATCTCTAAGGTGTTCACTTTGGTAAGGATTTTCACTTTGCACACAATGTAGGAGTAATTTAGATCCCGGATCATTTGTCATAAAGCACTTGCATCTTTTATAAATGATTCTAGCACCCCTACGAACTATTCTCACACCATTGACATCATTGATACGCAGAGAAATCCAATACGCAACTCGAATGAGAGGTGCACTAGGGTGTAGGAGGAAAAGCTGACACCAGTTCTGACAGACCAATGCCATGTTTGCCTTATCTAGGTTACACTTAAGTTGTTTGAAGATGTTATTCATTACATCTTGATTATTAAAAACAGCCAGTTGGGGTTGATAACAGTTGTTTCTGAGCTCAACAGTCCGTAAGGGAGTAAATGAGAATGCCATGGCCTCTTTTTTTTTCTGTTATGTAATTCTGGACATATTCTGCTTTATCTTCTGCGTGAAGATTCACTACCCACCCCTTGCACCAGTTTTCCATATTTGACCAAAGGTAATTAAGTTTAAAACCACAAAGTAACCTACAAGCATTACAAAATAGAATCAAAAAGCATACATTGTGAAACACAGACTCTTACATTTCACATAATAAAAGGCTTAGTTTCACAATCAGAAAAAGAACCTTAAACTGAAAATAATAGAAAATAAACTTAAAACTGAAAGAAACTTATTATGTGAATCTAAGAGTTATATTGTGAAACTAGAAGCTTATGAAGTGAAACTACATGCTTATTTTGTGAAACTAGTTGGCTATATTGTGAAACCTGTTGAAAAATCAGCCTGTTTTTTTGAATTCTTAACTTGTGAAACTAGAAGCTTATGAAGTGAAACTACATGCTTATTTTGTGAAACTAGAAGTTGATAATGGAGGTTTTTTTTTTGGTGAAATGTGAGTATATTATATCATATAAAATCAAAGAGGAAAACTATACAAGGAGTTGCGGGATCAAATCCCCTTACAAGCAATCATTCAATGCATTTCAAAAACCATTCTAAAGTGGCATTATCTTGTCTTGCTTTAATCTTCATAAGCACCCTTCCTTTTATATCTGTCACAATATTACTCACGACTTTCTCTGGTCTGATCATACATGCATTCAATCGTGCTTGATTCCGTTCCCTCCAAATGTGATAGTGAAAGGCGTTTAGAATAGCAGTCCTTATCTTCCATCGATTTGTTTTCGAATTTCCAGTATACAATCCTGGTAATGTACTGCTTCCCCTTCCAAACCAGTGCTGGAGAAGCTGTAGCACCTTTTGAGAGTAGCAGCAGCTTTCAAAAAGATGCTCAGTGGTCTCAGAACATTGATTGCAGAGGATACACAGATCATCGAGACAACACCCAAACCTTGCCAGCTTTGCCTTTACATTCATGCCTTCCTGCACCCTAAGCCAAGTGATGACAGAGTGCTTTGGTATATTCCAGGAATTCCAGACCACAGTATGCCAGTCCATTGTTGTATGAGGTGCTGTGATCCATTCGTAGCCACTCCTTATTGTATATCCCTGAGGTCTGCTGTTCCATTTCTCATTCACAAAGCCTGCCTTAAGTTTATCTTTTGTTTTGCAGATGGTCTTCCAAATCCAGTGTGTATCAGTTGGAGGAGAATAGTCATGCCAATTTTGTTGCTTGAGGTAAATGTCATTCATCCATTTTATCCATAGCTTATCAGCTTTCTCATAAACCCAATTGACTAGTTTGCCTACTGAAGCCACATTCCACTGCTCTGCATTTTTTATACCCAGTCCCCCTTCAGATCTTGGTAAGGTGACCTTATCCGAACCCACCAGTGGGACTCTGTGGTACTCTGCAGATCCATCCCATAGATAATTACGACACACAGCCTCAACCCTCTTAATTACAGCCTTGGGGATAATGAACATTTGGCCCCAATAGTTATGTAATGTATTGAGTACAGAATTAATCAGAGTAATTCTGCCTGCATATGATAGTTTTTTGGCCCCCATGCTTCTAATTTTTGATACCAGCTTCTCTGTAAGGGATGAACACTCATGCTTAGACAATTTCCCTGGTTTGATAGGGACCCCCAAATAGGTGAATGGAGGTTGTTGATGTTAAAAACTTCGAAGAACGACAATGCTTGCTTATTTCGCCTCAAATCTTCGAAAATAAACCACACATCCAAAAAACGACAAACAAATCACATTATAACGTACTAAAATAACCAAAAACACTCTCAAAACCTAGATATTTTCATCACAACCCTAGGTATCACTAACAATGAAAAATAACCAGAAAGTAACCTGAATTTTTTGAATTCTTAATTTGTGAAACTAGAAGCTTATAAAGTGAAACAACATGCTTATTTTGTGAAACTAGATGGCTATATTACTGACACGAATACTACTTACTACTGAAACTTACTCAAAACTCTTATGATCACATAAACTCGTTTCTCATCTCAAAACCCTAGATATCACTAATATGAAAAAATAACAATAAACATTCAACTAATGATAATCGAGTAGGAAAATAGCAAAGAAAAACGACATTTCAGTACTTATAAGAAACAACATCCTAATTAACCCTAGTTATTTTCATCACAAACCCTAGATATCACTAACAATGGAAAATAACAATAAACATTCAATTAATGATAATCGAGCAAGAAAATAGCAAAAAAAACAAAATTAAACGCAAATCAGTAATTAAACTACTTAAATAACTTGCTGACAAGAATGTAACAGACTAACTACATGCAAAATCAAAGATGAAGAAACATACGAAGAAAATGAAGGACGACGATAGATTCCGGGAAGAAGACGAGCGAGCGAGCGAACGAGCGAGCGAGCGAGCGAGATAGAGAGAGAGAGAGAGAGCAACGGGTTTTGTGATGGAATGAATTTGAAAAGACGCGAAATGAAGTAAGGAATGTCAGTGTTTTTTTTTTATTATATATGACACGTGGCACAATCTGGTGCGTCCGTGATACTTAAATCTAACGGTTCAGAAGGGTCCGGCAGCCTCACCCTAAGAGGGCGGCCTCACGTGATTCAGTTTCTATATATATATATATATAAATATATATATTCCCTACCTCAAACTGCAGAAGGCAAGGTCAACCGAATAGCTGCTAGAAGTGTTCCACGCGGAAGCCGTCACCTAACATATATTATGTAATGAATTAATAATCTTCCCGAACCCCCATAACTCAAGTTACACCAACTATAATAGCAACCTTCTAAAAGTGGGAAGTTTCCCAAAATGGAAACTCATTCCCGATGTAGCAACTTCCTTAAAAAGGAAACTTTCCCGACTCGTGAAAACCTCCAATTGAACCACATACTAAACTACTTAATATACTATTACAACAAATACAAAAAACAATAACAAAATCTTTTAACAATAACAATCTAGTAATAACAATCTAATATAGTAATAATATTATAATAATAATAATACTAATAATAATAATAATAATAACAATAATAATAAGGAGTAATGATAATAATGACGGCGACACAAGAAAACAACAACAATTACGAAACGATACACGCAACACGCAACCAGCCCAAAACTGCAACCAGACCTTCACGACACCACTACTTTCCAGCCCCAAAAGACATCCTCCTGCCGCCTTAACCACCACCTCACCACCGTGGTTGGCATCCCTATACCATGACGTAACCCTCGACACCAACCCCGACGCTAGACTAACCTCATTCTGCCTTCGAATCAAATCCCAATACCCCCTGGTCACGACTGCTATCCCATGTTCCTGTTTCTCGTGCCTCAACCCCCACCTATAACCACGCCACTAACACCTGCTAACACCACCATTACCGCCACCACTCACGACCCCTCGACACACCACACTACACGCAACCCCCTGGTGACGGACACCAGGCTTCGACACCAACACACCCCCTGAAACAGACCCCTCAAGACTCCTTGACAGAAGCAGCGTTTTTCTGCACTTCTTCCTGCCACCCATTCCCGACTGTCTCTCTCACCTTCCCAATCACCACACGCCACCCCAGAACCACCAACAAACACCACCAACAACCAGTTATCAAAACTCATGGCCGAAAATAAGAATCGAACCTCATAACGCGACGAAAAGTAGCATAAAAATAACCGACAACAGACGTAACAAAAACAGAGTATTCGTACATCAGTTACGAACGACTTTCTGGCGGTTTTAAAGAGGGTTATGGTGGTCCTATGGTGGTTTAGAAAAGATGAATATGTTATATGTATTACAAAGATTAATAACGTATTAAGATCAGAAACTATCGACATGGTTATTAGTATTAAAACAACGAGTAAAATAGAGGACACACAGAGTAAACGAGATATACCAGTTCAACATGGTTCCTTCCCTGAGTAATCGACCACTCCTAGACCTCCTTAGACCACCGTGTGAACCCACCTCCTTCAACTCTGGTATTGTGGCAGTGACGTGAGTGCGTGTGGTAGGGTAGATTAGGTTAGAGGTAGGGTTTATTGGATTGCTTTGGAAGACGGCTGATTTGTGTTTTGAGGTGTCTTATGTTTTGATGTTGAGATGGGCTGTATGTTGGCACAAAATTCTAGGCCCAATAACTATCTAAAACACGATATACCAACTACTACGCATACTCGACATATCACTAATATCATATAAAATATAAAAGCACTTATTCGATAAATTAATTAACGAATACCAACGTTCAAATACTCTCGACTCGTCAATATAAATAATAAATATTAAAATGGAAAACGGGTATTACTGTAATACCCCGTATTTTTTACGATATTTTATTTTCATATTTATTATTTAATTTTGATATGTTATTAATATTTAAATAACTAAGTAACGGATAAGTGTTTTGTACGTTACGAGTGAGGTGTCGAATACGGGTATTTAGTTATCGAGTCATGCCCTACTAGTACTATACGGTCTTGGAATGCGTGCAAAGGTGTTACTTGGGCCTCGAGCTTTGTATCAAGGCCAACTTAGCCCAACTCGACACAAGAGCCCGATCATACAAACAACAATTTCTATCTGCTACCCCCTTACAAACCCCTCCCGTAACCCTAACCCTAACCCTACAACGCCTTTCTCTCACATACACTCACATTGCCGTCACATCAGAGCACAAGGAGGAAGGATCACTTGGTGGTTTAGGGTGGATCTGGGTGGTTCGTTTGGCGTCTGAAAAAGGGTACACATAAAATCCAACTCTGCTTTTAGTTTTCGTTTCAGTTTTCATTTCCTTTTTCTTTCAGATAAGTATAGCCTTGGTTCTGATTCTTGTGTATTTACGTTCTCTGATTTATGGTAGTCATGTTTAGACCACGATGATATTGTCGTTGACCACCATTGACCGTCGTGGATAGTGTTTGTATCACGGTGTCAGAATGTTATCATTGTTGTCAAAACAAAGTTCCTGAACACGTGTTTGTATGCTTGTATTCGACCCTTTTTTTGTTGATGGTTGCTCTGGGTGTTAGAGTTAATATTTTGTGTGTAGTCTGGAGTTGAGGTTGGCGGTTATCGTGGTGGTTTTGGGTGGTGTTTCTAGTCAGTTTAGGGGGTTTCGTGCAGGGTGTCACACATGTCAGAACAGAAGTTTAATTCCAGAAATTTTATGTGTGATGTTGCTTGCGTTTTTTTTAGTCTTAATGTGTGCACGATAGATAGGAGTTAGGGTAGTTACTTGGTGGTATACATGGGTGTCGTGTGGTGGTTTTAGTGGTGGTTATTAGTCGTGCGTAAGGTTGTTTGGAGTGGGTTTCATGTGGGTGGTCACAGCGTGAATCAGAGGAATGTCAGAACAGTAACTTGCAGTGGGTTTTTGCGGGCAGGGGGTGTTTGGGCTAGTGTCGAGGGCTGCTAGGCTTGAGTCGGGGGTTGTGTTCAGCGTCAATAGGTGCGTGGTGGTGCAGTGGTCACGACCACCGTGGATGGGTGGTGATCCTAGCTCGGTATGATGGTCGTTATGGGTGTGTAAAAGGGCTGGTTAGGGGCTGTCGGTTGCGGGTTCGGGATGTCGAAATACGTTATATTATATACTACTGTCGTGTCTTGTTTTACTGTTATTATTATTACTATTGTTGGGCGTACTAATATCATGTTGTTGCCATTTTATTATTATTATTGTTAATATTAATATTAGTATGATTTTTGCTATTATTAATAATATTATTATTGTTATTGTTGTTAATAATGTTAACGTTGATATGATCATTATAATTATTGTAAGGGTTATTATTGATACTATTATTATTTATTATTATTGTTATTACATGACAATAGTATTTATTAGCATTTTTATCATTGTTAATTATTTATAAATAATTGTTATTAGTAATATTGATATTCATAATTGGAAAAATCTTATTTTATTGAGTTGAGTAATAATTAATTGATAGTTTGAATGTTATTACCATTATGTTGTAAATATTATTATGGTGTTATATCGTTTTATAATTTGGTAATCTAATTGATATAGTTGGTAATAAGTAATTTGTGACATTGTATGGTGATAATTATTTATATGTGACCATGATTAGTAAATGAGAACATGATCGAATAATTCAGTAGTAGTGTGGTTGTATGAATAGAATTTGATATTAAGTACTACTTATAGGAACTGAGTTCGGGGTGGAACATTTCTAGTAGCTGTTCGGTTGGCAGTCTGCAATTTGAGGTAGGGGAAATACGGTGTATATACTAACGATTACTCTGTTGTCATTTGATGATAACCATGATTGTTTTATATTAATACTTGATTGGTATATTATGATATTTGTTTATATATTCTGCGATACGTTATGAGCTGATGAGAAATGGGCGATGTGATCGGTGCGGAGTTATTGGGCCTTGTGAGCGGTGCGGAGTTATTGGGCCTTGTGATCGGTGCGGAGTTTATTTGGCGTTGGATCGGTGCGGAGTTTATTTGGCGTTGGATCGGTGCAGAGTTTATTTGGTGTTGGATCGGTGCGGAGTTAAGGGATGATTGATCCCAATATATATACATATTATAAGTTGTTTATTTAATTTCCTCTACTCAACCTCGTGGTTGACCCTGTGTATTCGTGATCACCTGTGATGAACCAAATTATTGGGGAGCAGATTGACAGGTGGCTGAGACTAAGGGGAGCTGTGGGAGAGAGAGCTTGGATCCGGACCAGACTAAAGTCTAGATCACCTTAGTCAGTTTAGCATGAGTTGTATTTTCTTTTTACAAGACAGTTTGGATACAGTTTTAAGAACATGTTATGAGTTTAACTTTTAATTAAAGTAATTTTTATCTTTCCTTTGTATCTACTACCTCGGGAAACCGAGATGGTAACACCCTTATTTATCTGAGGAGTCCTAGTACAGGCCCTTAAATAAATGGGGGTGTTACAATTACAGTCTTCCCCCCCTCCCCCCTCCCTTAATATGAACTTTGTCCTGAAGTTCACCACCCCATAACGGTAAAGAAACGCGTAGTAAGCATGAACAATCACAAGTAACACTTAAGAAACGTGAAATGTTACATTCCATCCCCCTTAAGAAAACTTTGTCCCCAAAGTTTAGGATACGACAGAAACACTTGACACTTCAACTACCACGATATAGTGCATAACAGAAGTAGCAGGGTTATCAAATATATTCAATCACTCACGACATATCAATTAGCCATGTCATAACAACTAGCCGTAACATAAATCATTAAGATTTTACAATCCTATCCTCCTAAAAAAAACGGTTACGGCCCCGTAACCTCGTTATACAAATCTCAGCTCATTAAACCGTCCTACTCATTACTTTATCTCATACCATCTTACTCCAAGTAACCAAGTATCGCACCCATCGTCGAATCTAAGACCAAAGACAAGGGGTGAGTGAACCGACGGAATAAAAACGCAATCAATACTTCCATTTCAATATCGGTTTCAAACCGAGAATATGACTCAAAATCAAGGTCACACTTGACCGAAAACACAATGTGGCACAACTGCTTAATAACTCATAACTCAAACCAGTAACCAATTCTCATCTCCATTTCGATACCAATATTTTCAAATATTCCTTTAAAGGAACTGCTCCACTTTTAGAGAGTAAAACTCTAAGCTACTCACCCACGAGTCAAGGTCAAAGAATACGACAACTCGATAACATACTGAACAGCAATCTCAATCCCAAAAAACAATCAACCATGGCCTTTGTTCTAGACTCGCGAGCAACTCAATCTCCTCAGTACTTACCCTCCCAGTTCATTGACATACTTGTATGTATACTTATCATTCCAGAATTCATAAGATAAGGATCCGGACGCTATACCAACCAACCTAATACAAAACCATAATGCATAAACAACTAATCAATTACCAAGAGTTTACCGATTTCACAACTCAACCCGTCTCACAATCAAAAGAATTATCTTATCAATAGAAATTATTAACTATCAAAATAGAATAACAATTGCTAATATTCAACTCAAATAAGCACTCGTAAGAGACTCATATCAATTATCATGTAACATATAACCTCGAATAATAATAAAGTATTAGGATCGGTAGAATCGTGTTACGCAGTAAAACAGAATCGGAATAGGTAACACTTACATACCCTTGAAATTTTATCACAAATTTAGTATATTTACAACAATGTAAACAATCAAGAAACTCATAGTTCATACTTGACAATTAAAATGTTTCATGCTCATAATCTTATTATAGAAGCAATTCCTATTTAGGAAAAGACATAGCGCAAAATTAATTAACGTAATTAAACATGGAACATTGACATATTTTACAAGACATACATAACTCATAGACTCACAAGATCGTTTAACATTCCCAGATATCAATAAGTTAACAAAATCACTTAGGTACATTTCCCGTCTACTCACATTACATCACTTATCATGAAGCTATTATTATGTACGACTTGCACAATAAGGGTCTTATACAATGCGCAGCAATTAAACATTCAAACAGGATTTCATCTACACATAGCTACAAGATTGTCATTTTGCAACAATCACCATAATTATCAAACATCAAGCTTTATCCTGGTTTATCACTTTGAAAATGTTTTGAAATGTTTGAAACATTGAAAGGGTAGTTTGTGACAATTATAAATACGAGTCAAAAGACAATTTCACAAGCTACAGATTGAAACAAGACTACACGGAGATATTGTAATACATCGTATTTTGATTATAATATTTCGTATTTATATAGCCACGATAATATTTGAATGATGTTTATCTCGTATTTTAGTATGACATTTATTGTTTATATTGACGTTTGATCGTATTTGAACATTATATTCGATAATTATTTTATCGAATATGTAATACCTCTCATTTTCGAAACTCGGATTTTGATTCAATGTTAGCGTTATAGGTTTATATTATGTTACGACTTTATATTAATTGCTATCGTAAGTAGATACATCAATTAATAATAATGTTATGTGAATAGTCATAATAGACTATGAGTTGTGATTGGGCCAATAATGTGAGTGTAACCCGTATGCCCTATCCGATAATGTGAGTGTAACCCGTATGCCCTAATCCGCGAAAAACCCTAACCAAACCCTACCCGCGCGTATGAATACGATGTTTTACCCAATCTTAAACCTTTTTTTTTCCCTTCCTTCACACCTGTCCCCTCAACACTGGCAACGACAACAATCAGAGCAAAGGAGAGAGTAAGGTGGCAACGACGGTAGTTCAGAGTGTTTTCAGGGAGTCTACGAAGCGGTTTCAGGCAAAACTAAGGTGAGTTTATCGTTCCTTCTTTCGTTTCGCGTCTGTGGTGGTAAGCATCGCTGGGGTTGAGATTTAGTAGTGACTAGGGTTGTTACTGGGGTGAGGGCGAGTGTTGGTGGTGGTCTGAATTTGGTGGTGGTCGTTGATTGGGTTGTTTACGTATATGGATTCCGTGGTGGTGCCACCGTCGACTCGGGGGAGGTCGACACGGTGGTACCACGGTGGTTATGGGAGTCTGACGTCGAGGGTGATGGCAGTGGTGGTTCTGGGTGGGGCAGGGTCGCGGATGGTGGTTGTAAAAGGGTAGCGTAAACGTGGTTGCGGGGTTGGATGACGAACCAGGCCTCGGTATGGCCGCGGTTGGGCACGCCGGCTAGAGTCGACCCGCCTCAGGGTGTCGGTGTTGGGGTAGGCGAGGGTGAGTGTTATTGGCGGTGGTTGCCGACAATAGTTGTGACGGTGACGTGATTTGTGGGTATGGGTTTCCGCGGGTAGTTACGTGAGTCGTGAGGGGAGTATGGGAATTGGGGTGGTTAGTATTATTATTATTATTATTATTATATTATTATTAGTGTTAATAATGGGTTGTTATTATTACTATTAGTATTATTGTCATTATTATTATTATAATTGTTACTACTCAATTTTAGTTTGGATAGTTTACGTTTTGGCAAGTTCACATTTCGGGAAGTTCTACTTCAGGAAACTTTCCAAATTTAGCAAGTTTCTATAATTAGCAATTTTTACTATCCTATATATATGGTTAAGTGAAGAGTTGTAATCATTGAATATTATATGCTAGTGACGGTTTTCCGCATGGAATATTCCTAGCAGCTGTTCGGTTGTCATTCTGCAATTGAGGTAGGGGATATCTATGACTGTGATTGTGATCTGACATAAGGATACTCATTATCTGACTGATATATTTAATTGTGATATATTGTGATTGATTGATTATTATCGATTATTGTGGAGAACGGGAGTTGTGAAATGGGTCTTGTGATATGGGTCTTGTGATAAGGGACTTGTGATATGGCCATGGGAGGTGTGGTGTGATGGAAGTGTGGTGTGATGGAAGGAGGGGTGTGATGGAGGTGAAGTGGATGATTGGGTCTTGTGATGTGGAGATGGAGGAGGATGCATTTTTACTGTTGTTTATGTCTTATTTATCTTTCTACTCAACCTCGTGGTTGACCCTGTGTATTCGTGTGACACCTGTGATGATCCGTGATGGGGAGCAGTTTTGACAGGAAAGATGGTGCTGTGGGAGCATGGGATGGCGTGAGCACTTGGATGGACCGACTTAGATGTAGATCACATACTTTGTAGTTATCAGTTGTACTTTATTTCGCTGTGTAGTATTTGTAACATCAAAGTTTAAATTTTACCAACTTTCATATAAAGTACTTTGGTTTGATTTATTTTGTTATTCACTATCTCGGATATTCCGAGATGGTAACAGCTCAATTTACTGAGGATGTCTTGCTAAAGGCTCCTTAATAAATCGGGGTGTTACAGATATTCCGACTCTTCTTTAATAAGACATTGTTCTTCTCACTAATGAATTTATAAAGATTTTAACGATAAAAGTAAACAATCACAAGACTAATACTTTCATAAATCGTATGACAACAATTAATAACTTAACACATCGTGATCAGATTCTAAATATAATAATATGCAATTCACTGTATGGTATAACAATATACTTGGAAAAGTTATAAAGATTATAATCACAGGAAACTGGACAGTGATAAACCATCAATATCCGAAAGAACATCAACAAGATTCACATTGTTCAAATAATCACAATTACGTATAACCATTAGATTACTATATCACGCTAATAAGCTTACCAGTTAAGTTTCATTCTGTCACTTGGCAAGACTCTTCTCAGATAATCATGCTTTTGACATCACACACGAGTAGCACATAATTATTTTGAGGTCGTAATAATAGACATATAATTGAAATGATTCTATATTAATCTCGACGAAATAAAAAAAATTATGTTATCATATAGTGAGGTTCATACTCATACCATATGCCTACTATTCATGTTACTAATGTCATATCAAGATATCACGGGGTCACATCACATAATTCACATTTGATTAAATCTTTATATGAAATTTGTCGAGTACATATCTCAAAATTTTACCAATTAAACATTATGCAGCAACTTACAAAAATCATAATTAAATAACAACTTAGCTAACGTGCGAGCGATTATAGTTTTTAGAAAAAAAATAAATAAATAAAGAATTAGCTAACCAGAGGAAAAAGAACCGAATACATAACTCAATCGGTCTGAACAAGAACTTTACAACAATTCAACGGAAACTTAGGCAACTTGCAAAAATCGCAATTAAATAACGACTCGTTAAGATTTTACATGGCGTATCATTTTGAAAACGTGAACGAATATTCAAAACAGTAGAGTTGGAATTATGCATAAACAATAACCATGTTTTTAAATGATTTCTTTTACAAAAAGATGGGTCAAAACAGGACTGTGCAGTAACAATCTGACCACTGTCGACTAAAATATTTATTTCTCTCAAAATATAAGTCGTTTTGACATGAAACCAAAAAAACATTGGAAAGCTAATTCAGAAGGTTATCATACATAAAATTTTCATACACATATAGAGAACACATTTTAAATGGCAGCTCTCGCAAGCAAGGTAACATTCTGAAAATTTATCAAAATTTGTGTTCCTTAAAATCACTTCACACTATCGCATTTAAATATAACCCTTATCTTTCCAAAACATGTTGACATGCCATTTGAAGCGTTGGGATCACATTGTACCAAATTAACATCATTATTTCATACCAAATTGTCATCTACCAGACGGTAAGATTGCGAATTTGAGTAATAGCATCCACTACAACGAAAACACAGTCGGGCGACAAATATTGGCGACTGAAATCTGTCGCAAAACACCTATTGGCGACGGACAACAGTCGCCAAACAGTTGTCGCTGACTTTTGTCGCCAAAAAAATTCGGGCGACTGAAATCCGTCGCCAAATTTGGCGACAGACATGGTAGTCGCCAAAGACACAATTTGGCGACAGACAGGGCAGTCGCCAAATTGGCGACAGAAGTGAAGCAGTCGCCAAATTGGCGACAGACTTCAGTCGCCAATTCCCCCTGTTCAGTCGCCAATGCTCCTGACTTTCCAGGAGCTTTGGTTTCTTGTGCTCTGTTTTGGCGACTGATTGCCGTCGCCATTACTTCATTTCAGTCGCCAAAATTCCTGAGCATTTTTCATGAAAACCATTATTTCGTTTTTGCCAAATCCAATACGAAATAATATCAGTACACCTGCAACCAGAAAGTAACCAGCAATTGGTGACGAACACCTTTTGAATCAACAACCAAATCTCCTTTTATAGAAAAAGAGAACCGTTATCAAATTACATGAACACGTTAACTAAACTAATAAATCTCCACGTTCGACAATGCTAGCTCCTAAGTTACTAAACTAATTAACTGCTTGAAATCCCATGCTAGCTCCACTACCGTCGCCTCCCTTTCCTCTTGGATCATTAGGATCTTCATTAAATGGCCGTGGACCGGGCTTGCAAGAGTAGAAATATGTCTCCATAGCTTTAAGACGTTCTCTCATCAACCGCATATCCTCATCTCTTTCCGCATTTGCGGCTCTTTCTTTCTCAAGTTCGGATTGCAATTGACTTACAATAGACGGCTCATAGGTTTGTCGCGGCTCATATGAGGACCTTCTAGCCGGTTCTTTGTAAAACACCCCATGAGCTTGTCCAGCCCCATATACCATACCCTTCTTGTAACCATCCACCAATTTGAACCAAATTTCATTATCATCCCGCTCAGGGTGGGCCTCTTTCTCTGCCTCATATTTCTCCTATAACATTAAGAAATAAAACTATTATTAGTTAAGCAAAAACAATCATTGACGAAGGTAACAAAAAAACATCATTAGTTGAGAGAAACTATCTTACATATAACTCTTTGTCCTTCGCCTTAATCCATATTCTTCTCTGCGTCTTTTCGTTGACCTTGGAATGCGTGTCAAGGAAAAGTTCGGGCATCGTCATCATCGGCTTCTTGCCGCCGTCTTTGTTGCCGCCGTCGTTGTTGCTGCTATCCTTCTTCTTCCCTCCCTAAATAGGGAAATTGTTAATATAAGAAGTATAGTATATTCATTCAAAAAAGAAGTATTCATTCAAGACTTACACTAAAAATACGCGTAAAAAATGATCGTGATCCCCCGTGATGGGTAGGCTCGACCTCCGCATCTTTCTTCCCTCTTCTCTTGTTGATCTTCTTTTGAGCGGACACGGCTTGGAACTCGGGAGTCTCGCGTTGCTTTAGGAGATCTTGATATTTCTCACCTACAATTAAAAAGTATGTTAGTAGTATTAAGATATTTTCATTAATTCTTGTATTTACAAGTGACAAAACTTATATATTACATGTACCTTTTAGATGATTCGGTTCCTTCTTTCTTTTAACAATCTTGTAGATATAGTCTCTATATCTTGCTTTACCAACTTCATGGTATCTATCAAGGACGGATTGTTCATGTTCAGGAGCCCAATAGAAAGATTGCTACAAAAAAAAAAAAAAACAGTTAATTTAATTAGTAGTTAGCTTAATGAGTTAAAAAACAACTAACTATAATTAATGCAATTACCCGATACGCATTGAACCAAGCTTCTTTTTGAGCCTTGCTAGCTTTCCCCCAAGAAGTAGGCACAGGACCTAACAAGTTCTCCTTTGTGCTAGCAACGACCCCTCGACGAGGAGTCTGATGTCTAAACCTGTAACAGAAATTGTTAATTAAAACAAATCATTTTATTACTTTAAAAATTGAATAATACACATATAATAAACAACAACACTTACCATAGTCCCGCCGGATCAAGTATAATCCGGTTATCCTGGGTGTACTGAATCGGTATACCATCGTCCGAGTCCTCATCCACTTGAGGCTCAATCTGTACCTCTTCTTCTACTGGTTCCTCTTCTTCTTGCACGGATGAAATATTAGCACGATTACTGCCACCGCCTCGCACTCTACCTCGACCTCCTGCCATCTACAATCACATAAATGAAAATATTAGTAGGAGAAGAAAAAACATCAAATAAACATATCAAGCATGAATTTAAATTGTACAACTATTATATACCAAACTAATCATCATCCTCATCCTCTTCTAGATCTTCATCATCATCATCACCAACATCCTCATCCTCATCCTCATCTTCATTGTCATCATCATCACCAACATCGTCATCATCATGCACTCTCACTACTTCTTCAACTTCCTCCCATCCTTCTTCCAACTCAATATTCATAGTCTCATTATCCTCCTCCTCTGCCAACTCATCATCATCTTCATCTTCATTATCATGAATGATTTCGTCTGTTGGAGACAAAATTGTCCCATTTGTTACTATTTCTTCTTGAAAAAAGGAGGTATCAATTTGTGATCGTGCCTTTGTCTTAATGACTGCCCACCATGCCTTACTATTTCTATCATTTGTCGTGCTTGGATAGGAAGCGAAATACACTTGTTGAGCCTGATGTGCAAGTATAAATGGATCATACTTAGGGTATGTTCGGGTACGATTCACTTCTACAAGCTTGTAACATTCATGTGTTCTCATTCCAGCCGGGGAATTATCCTTCCACTCAATCTTGAATAAGGTAGTCTTGTAAGCTCGATCACGACCATTGTAAGACATCTCAAAAATGTCCTCTATAATACCATAGTATTCGTGGTCATCAACGGAAGAAATAGTAACACCATAATTGCATCTAGCCTTACCCTTACCATGGTCGAATGTGTGGAAATTAAATCCATTAACTGAATATCGGTTCCGCGTCTTAACCAAGCGTGAAGGACCGAAGGCTAAACTCCTTATCAAATCATCTTGGATATTGAACTCAAGCACATGGTTCAGAAACCATTTTGGGAATTTGTCTTCATGTTTATCCCAAACATCATCCCTACTTACATTAGGATGTTCCTTAATGAAATCATCCACAAACTTCGTTTCATATGGCTCTAAGATCTCGCTATTTGATAGAACGTATAAGTGAGCACGATTGTATTCCTTGTCATCCAAATATCTCGTTCCACCTTTAGAGGAACAACCTTCACCATCTTGAGTTTGAAAAAACTCGGGTATACTTGTATCAACTTCATCTGCTTCATCAAGATTCAAGTTTTTTGCTTTGGTTTCTATATGTTTTTCAAAGTAGAGAGAACAAAAATTTGCAATCTCTTCCGTGAAATAGGCATTGCATATAGAACCTTCAACCTTTGCTTTGTTTCCAATCTTTTTCTTCAAATGATTAAGAAACCTATATATAATTTATTACGTTGTTGTTAATTAAAGTTTGTAATATATTAGTTAATCTAAAATTTCAAAAATATGTAATACTCTTAGTATATTACCTTTCAAATGGATACATCCATCTATATTGAACGGGTCCTTCAACTTTGGCTTCGTAGGGCAAATGGACCGGTAGATGCTCCATTGAGTTGAAAAATGAAGGGGGAAAGATCATCTCAAGCTTACATAATATTAGTGGTATTTGATCTTCAAGACGAATCATGTCATCAACACATATTGAGGACGAACATAAATCTCTAAAAAATTGACTAATCTCAACAATTGCATTCCATACCGTGGTTGGGAGGAGATGTTTCAAAGCAACGGGTAGTAGTCGCTCCATGAACACATGACAATCATGACTTTTCATGCCTTGTAACCTGAGCCTCTTAAGATCAACACATCGACGAAAATCTGATGCATATCCATCGGGGAATTTCAGATTTCGTAACCACTCACACAATACCTTCCTTTGTGGTTTGTCAAGAGTGTAAATGGCTTTTGGCTTGGACCCATCATTGCGAATATGTAATTTGGGACGATCACAAAACAACTTCAAGTCTTTTCTTGATCCAATAGTGTCACATGAATCGCCTTCGACATCCATGATCATGTCAATTAATTGCTCAAAAAAATTCTTTTCTATATGCATCACATCCAAGTTGTGTCTGATTAACATTGTTTTCCAATATGGAAGGTCCCAAAATATGCTTCTTTTAAACCAACCATTTTTCTTCTTTTTGAGTTCTTTAAACTCTTCTTCAGTACCATCAATAGAAGATGGGAAATCACATATCAACTCCCATACCTCATCACCCGGAAGATGATCCGGGGCATCATCAAGTACCTCTTTCCCTTTTTTGAAAGCTTTCTTGTTTCTCCTAAGAGAATGATTTAGTGGTAAAAAGCATCTATGACAATCAAACCAACTAATTTTCTTGGAATTCGGAAGCCAAAAAGCTTTACTTTCACCCATGCAACGAGGACATGCTTTTTGTCCCGCAGTAGCCCAGCCAGATAGCATACCATATGCGGGAAAATCGTTTATTGTCCATAAAAGTGAAGCTCTTAGTTGAAAATTCTGCTTTCTGAAAACATCATATGTTTCCACCCCAACTTCCCACAATTGTCTCAATTCTTCCACTAATGGTTGTAAATAAACATCCAAATGGCCTTTCGGATTTTTAGGACCGGGAATAATGAGAGACAAGAAAATGAATTCTCTTTTCATACATAACCAAGGCGGTAAGTTGTATGGTGTGACCATTACGGGCCAACAAGAGTAATTCTTGCCAAATTGGGTAAAAGGACTAAATCCATCCGTACACAAGCCAAGTCGCACATTCCGGGGTTCCTCGGCAAATTCAGGATATATTTGATCAAATCGTTTCCATTCTTCCCCGTCACTTGGATGACACATCTTCCCAGGAGTACGTGGATTTTCTTTGTGCCATGTCATTTGTTCGGCAAGTTTTTTGGTAGAATAAATTCTTTGAAGTCTAGGGGTAAGAGGAAGGTAAATTAATTGGTTTTCTGCTATTGGTTTCTTACACTTTTGACCCCTATTACCACTCTTGTTGCCTTTTTTTGTTTTGAAAACAACATCTCCATCGCTTGTCTGAAATCTATCTCTTCCACATTTTCTGCACTTGTCAAGTAACGCATCATCTTTCCAAAACAACATACATCCTTCGGGACAAGCATCGATCTTTTGATGTGGTAACTGAAGACCTTTAACTACTTTTTTGGTGTTGTAGAAACTTCGAGTCATGACGTTATCTTCGGGGATAGCATCCTCAAGGAAAGAAGCAATACCATCAACGGCAGGAAATGGCATATTATACTCACACTTCAAGGTTACTATCCTAGAGGCGGCTTGTAATAATGACATTCTGCTCCCTTCGTATAAAGGTTGTTCCGCAGCTTTTAACATGTCAAAAAAAGCCTTTGCTTGGGGATTTGGAGGTTGCTCTTCATTCAAGGCTACACGGTCATCGTCATTATTGACTACATTAAACTCCAACGCATCAACAACCATATCTCTATATGGGTTTTCGTCAACATGTTCGATGTGAGGTTGTTCGTGAATTGGGGAATAGGCTTCTCCATGAGAAATCCAATTATAATAATTTGGACGAAACCCATTTGTATAGAGATGTTCTTGTACCTCAATGACATATAGGTATTTCATATTTCGACATTTGCTACAAGGACACCTAAGTTTATTTTCTAACGAGTCATACTCCTCTTGTTGCTTAGCAAACTCAATAAACTCGGCAACACCCTCTATAAACCTAGCATTAGAACGTCTCTTCTTATTATCTAATAACCCTCCATCATACATCCATGAACGTTCCAATCTCTTCATTTTAATCTAAACAAAAAAACCCAAAAAACAATTTTCAACACTAAAATTACATATATCTAAATTAAAATTACACTCACTTAATTAAAGAACAACCTCAATCACATAATAATAACAATTTATTAACAACAATTTCCAATTATACAATTAACCACAACCTAATAAGCTAATTTAAGACGGTCTTAATAAGCTAGTATAATCTAACTAACATCCTAATAAGCTATTAAACATCCTAATCGACTACTTTAATCTAATTAACCAACATCAATAAGGCTAACAACATCGTCTTATACAAACTTCTTATAAACCCTAACCCACAATTATCTAATTAATATGCTAATTGGCTTCTAATACCTAATTAATCACAACCTAATAAGCTAAGACGGTCTTAATAACCTACTACAATCACTAAATGTACAAAACAAACCAACAATCAATCAAAAAATTGAAATTGAAATTGAATTATGAAGAAGTAAACAAACCTTAAATGAGTTGAATGAAGGGAAGAACAAGTAGGGTTGTGGTGGTGGTGGCCGGAATCCGGTGACAGTGGTGTTGAAGGTGGCCGGAACACGTAGGGTAGGGTGGTGATGGAGGTGTTTTTCGCCGGAGGAGGTAAATTGTGTGTTTGTGTGTTTGTTGATTTGCGAATGAGGGATACCGTCTGATTTTCGCTGTTTCTATAAAAAGGATTGGCGACGGACTGAGCAATTTGGCGACGGAATAGGGTTTGTCGCCAAATTTGGCGACTGATTTCTGTCGCCAAATTTGGATTTCAGTCGCCCGTGTGTGTCGGTGGTGGGAGATTTGGGAAATTGGTTCTGTCGCCAAATTGGCGACTGGCTTCAGTCGCCCGACTATTTTAATCCGTCGCCAAATGGGCGACTAAGCTTTGCAGTCGCCAAAAACGGTCGCCCGATCTAGTTATTCTTGTAGTGATCACGAAATAATTCAATAGTTATACATGTATGAACAATGCATTAGTTCCTACCATCGTAACAATCACAACATAATAGTACGTAAATATGTATACCAGCACCAAGGTGCCACTTATTGAACATGACTCCACAACTAAACTAAATGGGTGTAAATAGAAATTGCCATATAACTTTAAGTACGATCTATGCAACACATAACTATATAGCATTCATGGCTTGGGGTAGCACATTCCGCATATCACTAGACATGGATTATTATAACATCTGAATCTGATCTTTCATATCCAAATACCAACTAATATATTACATAGCTACGATAGTCGTTTAATAACCATATACCATATGAACATTCCATGCACCAACATACTATGATCACATTACTCTACCCAACGTTCAACAATTACACCTCTAAACTCTTAAAATTTTAATCCCATCATCGAGATTGATCAAAATTTCATATCACACATATCTTTCCAACACACATCATTATCCATAACTCCAATATTAGTTACCTCGTTCTTCTCCTGCAAGAATGTTAGTACAAGACAACTAGCTCACTATACCACTTTGTAACACCCCCATTTATTTAAGAGCCTTGAGCCAGACATTCTCAAATAAATAGGACTGTTACCCTCTCGGAATGTCCGAGGTAGTGAATAACAAAGTAAATGAAACCAAAGTGCTTTATATAAAAATGATTAGATTTAAACTTCGATATTAAAAAACTACGCAACAGAATAAAAGTACAACTGATGTTTAAACTATAAGTGATATAATTCTAAGCCGGTCCCGAGTATGCATCTCACATTCCCGTCCCAGCTCCTAGCTCATCTGTCTCTTTCCTGTAGAATCTACTCCCCATTCCGGATCATCGTAGGTGTCACACGAATACACAGGGTCAACCACGAGGTTGAGTAGGTAACATAGATAAAACATAAACAATAATAGAACTGCATCTTCCTCCACTTCACCTCCAACACATCACACCTTCCATCACACCACACCTTCCATCACACCACACCTTCCATCACACCACACCTTCCATCACATCATACTTCCACCACACCACACCCACCATGGCCATATCACAAGTCCCATATCACAAGACCCGTATCACAAGACCCATTTCACAAATCCCGATCTCCACAGTAATCTATAATAATAATCAATTCACAGTACCTTCATAAACAATTATATCAATCTTGTAATAAACAACACACACTTCATGTCTAAACACAACCACAATATATATATATATATATATATATATATATATATATATATATATATATATATATATATATATATATATATATATTCCCTACCTCAAACTGCAGAAGGCAAGGTCAACTGAATAGCTGCTAGAAGTGTTCCACGCGGAAACCGTCACCTAACATATATTATGGAATGAATTAATAATCTTCCCGAAGCCCCATAACTCAAGTTACACCAACTATAATATCAACCTTCTAAAAGGCCTGAAGTATCCCAAAATGGAAACTCATTCCCAAAGGAGCAACTTCCTTAAAAAGAAAAGTTTCCCGGCTTGTGAGAACCTCCAATTGAACCACATAATAAACTACTTAATATACTATTAAAACAATAATAAAATCTTCTAACAATAACAATCTAGTAATAACAATCTAATATAGTAATAATATTATAATAATAATAATAATAATAATAATAATAATAATAATAATAATAACAATAATAATAAGGAGTAATGATAATAATGACGGCAACACAAGAAAACAACAACAATTATGAAACAATACACGCAACACGCAACCAGCCCAAATCTGCAACCAGACCTTCACGACACCACTACTTTCCAGCCCCAAAAGACATCCTCCTACCGCCTTAACCACCACCTCACCACGGTGGTTGGCATCCCTGTACCATGACGTAACCCTCGACACCAACCCTGACGCTAGACTAACCTCATTCTGCCTTCGAATCAAATCCCAATACCCCCTGGTCACGACTGCTATCCCATGTTCATGTTTCTCGTGCCTTAACCCCCCACCTCTAACCACGCCACTAACACCTGCTAACACCACCATTACCGCCACCACTAACGACCCCTCGACACACCACACTACACGCAACCCCCTGGTGACGGACACCAGGCTTCGACACCAACACACCCCCTGAAACAGACCCCTCAAGACTCCCTGACACAAGCAAAGTTTTTCTGCACTTCTTCCTGCCACCTATTCCCGACTGTCTCCCTCACCTTCCCAATCACCACACGCCACCCCAGAACCACCAACAAACACCACCAACAACCAGTTATCAAAACTCATGCCCGACAATAAGAATCGAACCTCATAACGCGACGAAAAGTAGCATAAAAATAACCGATAATAGACGCAACCAAAACAGAGTATACGTACATCAGTTACGAACGACTTTCATGGCGGTTTTAGAGAGGGTTATGGTGGTCCTATGGTGGTTTAGAAAAGATGAATATGTTATATGTATTACATAGATTAATAACGTATTAAGATCAGAAACTATCGACATGGTTATTAGTATTAAAACAGCGAGTAAAATAGAGGACACACAGAGCAAACGAGATATACCAGTTCAACATGGTTCCTTCCCTGAGTAATCGACCACCCCTAGACCTCCTTAGCCCACCGTGTGAACCCGCCTCCTTCAACTCTGGTATGGTGGCAGTAACGCGAGTGCGTGTGGTAGGGTAGATTAGGTTAGAGGTAGGGTTTATTGGATTGCTTTGGAAGACGGCTGATTTGTGTTTTGAGGTGTCTTGTGTTTTGATGTTGAGATGGGCTGTATGTTGGCACGAAATTCTAGGCCCAACAACTATCTAAAAACGATATACCAACTACTACGCAAACTCGACATATCACTAATATCATATAAAATATAAAAGCACTTATTCGATAAATTAATTACACGAATACCAACGTTCAAATACTCTCGACACGTCAATATAAATAATAAATATTAAAATGGAAAACGGGGTATTACATTCTTCCCCCCTTAAAATGAACTTCGTCCCGAAGTTCACCACCCCATAACGGTAAAGAAACACGTAGTAAGCATGAACAATCACAAGTAACACTTAAGAAACGTGAAATGTTACAGATGAGCTTGACGAATTTCGTTTGAAAGCTTATGAAAGTTCGCGAATTTACAAGGAAAAGTCAAAAAGATGGCATGACAAGCGCATCCTACCACGGGAATTCCACGTGGGTCAAAAGGTGTTGCTCTTCAATTCCCGTCTGAGACTTTTCCCAAGCAAGCTGAAATCACGATGGACGGGGCCATACACGGTAGTAGGAGTCACCAAATTTTGTTCCATAGAGTTAGAAGACTCTCAAGGGTCAAAGTTTAAAGTCAACGGTCACCAAGCGAAGCGTTATCACGGAACGGAGGAAGTTGGCAGTTTGGTTGAAGTGATATTCTTCGACATTGAGGGGAGTTGACACCAAGTGAAGAGAAGGTCGTGCGGGACCTGTTAAACTAGCGCTTCCTAGGAGGCAACCCAGTCTTTCATGTTTTATTTTCCCTTCGGACAATTTTCTGCTTTCGTACTGTTAAAAACTATTTTTGGAGAGTTTTTTTGTTTCTTTTCTGTTGCTGTTTCAATAATATTCACAGGTACGCGGACAAAAGGCCTCGATCGAGTAAAAAATCTACTCGATCGAGTGGAAAATATACTCGATCGAACAATTCGCTCTGAACAATGTTCGATCGAGTAACCTACAGCTGAAGGATGGTCGATCGAGCATCTTCCAAATTCGATCGAGCGAAAATCTACTCGATCGAACGCTTTCCTAACTCGATCGCCTGCTGTGCTGCTGCCGAAAGAACTTCTGCTATCACCTCTCTCAAACCTCACTTTCCCGTTCGGTTTGGGGAGGTCGTTGTTCCATTCTATCCTGTAAGTTCCCATCTCATCTTCTCTTTTTCACCTTGCACAATGAGGACATTGTATCGGGTGGTTTGGGGAGGTGGTTTATGCTTCCATCTTGTCTGCATTAGAAGCTGAGTCGGAACCTTCACTTTTTGTCTTTTCAAACCTGACATAACCTTTGGCTTTTACATAAGTAGTATGCATGAGTTGTCACTTCACCAGAACACTACTGAACAAATAGACTGGACCCGAGACTTTGGCAAACTACAATATCTTTCCGAGGTTTAGAGCTTTTAACTGGTGTCATTCATGACTGGTTCATTAGGATTGTGAGTAGTTACTCCATGCATGTCGTGTAACATTAATTTGCACAAGTATGATTTTTGATTGCTTATTGCCTATATACATTCGGTTTGTGGATGGTATTACATGTTCGGAGAACGCTTGCAAAACCCTTCTTATTCATTTTACCCATTAACTTCACATTAGCCAAAAATTGCCAGTTGACCCTTTAGCTACAATCCATAAACTAAGCCTACCTTCTGCTGAGCTAATTTAGTAGTTTTAGTGGTACTCGTTTCTTTTTATCAATTTTAGCTCGATCTTATGGTATGAATTTGGTGAATGAAGAACTGGAATGAAAAAAAAAAAAAAAAAAAAATAATAATAATAATTGAAAAGTTGCCGAAAAAGAAAAACTTTTAAAAGAAAACGGCAAAGAAAAGGAATTGGAATCTCTCTCCTATGTTGCAATCCATATCTTATGAGGAGTTTTTTTTTTAATACGTGAGTTGATTGCCTAATCACTAAGGCATTTGAGCTTAATTCGGTGAGTTAGAAGTGGATGTTTTATTCGGTTTGATTAGGATGCTAGCTTGGCTACTTTTCCTCTCATTACCATATTGTTTTGCCCATTCTTACCCATAGCCTCCCTTATCCAAACTTTGAAAGTATTCAGCATGTGATGGACCCTGAATGGTTGGAATGCATGTGCACGGTAGCTAGAATCTTTTATCATACTAAATTGCATGCACGATTATGTTGGTCGTAGTCTAGGTGAGCGAGTTTTCCTATTTCTCTCTTACATTCACTTTTTGTACCCTTTGCTTCACAAGAGAAGAGTGACCCGTGAGAGTCCATCGTCAAAGGTCTTGCAAGGTTGACAGTTCAGTAGGCCTTTGACAGGTTGCAACTCATCTGCATACTAGGTTGTGTAAGACCTTTTCTTATGTCTTATCCTTGGTTTGAGTAGACATTTCGGCAAGTGTTCTGCGCTCATTTCCTTGTTGCAAGCCTAGATGCACCTTATTTGCTTGAGGACAACCAAATGTTTGGTTTGGGGATATTTGATACGTGCAATTTATATAGACTTTTTAGGTCCATTTTGCACGTATTTGTCCTTTGAATCTTAGCTTTTAGCACCCTTTTTCCTCCGAATTGTCTACTTGTTGCATTTGTGTTCATTTCAGGCAAACGACGAAGAAGAAGAAGAAATGCGCTCAAATCCCAGAAAAATCGGCATTTTTAAGACATCAAGAAAAGAAACTGTAACACCCCCATTTATTTAAGGGCCTGAACTAGGACTCCTCAGATAAATAAGGGTGTTACCATCTCGGTTTCCCGAGGCAGTAGATACAAAGGAAGATAAACAGTACTTTAAATTAACTTTAAACTCAAAACATGTTCTTACATATCCAAAGGTCTTAACAACATAAATAAAATACAACTCGTATAAACTGACTAAGGTGATCTAGACATCTAATCTGGTCCGGATCCAAGCTCTTCCTCCCATAGCTCCCCCTTAGTCTCAGCACCTGTCAATCTGCTCCCCAATAATTGGTTCATCACAGGTGATCACGAATACACAGGGTCAACCACGAGGTTGAGTAGGGAAAACAATAATTATAACAATATAGTAAACTCCGCACCGATCCAACGCCATATATACTCCGCACCGATCCAACACCATATATACTCCGCACCGATCCAACACCATATATACTCCACACCGATCCAACACCATATATACTCCGCACCGATCCAACACCATATATACTCCGCACCGATCCAACTCCATAGCACAAGGCCCATCATGAAAACAATGTATTATATCGCAGAATAATATATAGATAACACCATATAATGATCACACGATATATGTAATAAACATGCTCAAACCAAATAAGAACAGATTGCACATTATCAGGTACCAGTATTTCCCCTACCTGGAATAGCAGAAACGCAGATACAATCCGAGATATGCTTAGAAATGTTCCACTCGAAACTCGCTACCTAAACAGGTATATGTAACGAATTAATAACTTATACGACTCCCTTAACGATCATACTTACCCCAAAACCCCATAAATAGAAAGTTTCCATAAATAGAAACTTTCCCCATATAGCACTTCCAAACATGGCAACCTCTAAATACGACAACATTCGCTTTGAATTTCAAATTACTCTATACATTACTATCATAACTAAAATTCCATAATTAAAATATAATACCATAAATAAAATAACACAACCATAAATACAATATATACTACTAAAAATAATAATAATAATAATAATAATACTATTGATAATAATCGAAATAATAAACGTAAAAAGAACAACAAAACAGCCCTCCTACCTTCACGACTCACCTACACCCTAACAACTCCTCTAACAGCCTCACGACCACCCCTCTGCCCGCCGACAGCCACCCTACGTAACACCTAAACCACCTACTCCATCCCTGACACCCACCACCACCGTCGACTCCACCCAACAAGTCAGGCCAGACCCAAACCAAACACTGGTTCCTCCTTATCACGACGCTGCTACCCCCCTGAACAAGCCCCTGTCGACGCAACCACCAGGGGTTCCACCACCCACAACCGCCACCTATAAACCCTATGACACCAGACTCAACCACCGTGGTGGTGCCACTGTGTCGACCTCCCCCGAGTCAACAGTGGTACCACCCCCTTACACCTCCTGTGACGATATCCCTGACCCTCGACTAAAACCGAGAACCAGACAGCAGAACGCTTACCCCTTTTCCACCGTACTTGACACCCCAAAACCACCATGACTAACCCCCTGACCAACCTTCAGACACTAGCAAAACAACAACACAAAAACTAACGCAACCCCGCCACGCAAACCCCTCTCGAAAGAGCAACAAACGTAAACAAATTAAATAAATTACCAACGAAAGACACAGGCTGCGCATACCTGTTTTCTGACTCGAAACGAAGGGGTTAGACGGAGGTAAACAACCGTGGGGATCTGATCTTTCTGGAGTGTGATGGCGGCTGAGCAATCTAGGGTAGTGGTGGTGTTTGTAGATAGGTCAGAACTAGGTCGAATTACCTCTTATATGGCGGCAGGAGTAAGGGGTGTGTGTGGGTTTCATAAAACGTGAATCATGGGCTCCTTGTGTTACACGAAATTCGAGGCCCAAGACCTTACTCCTAGTGATCCCAAGTTCGAACCCTACCACAAGCATGATACATATATAAGAGATCTCTAGTTCGAACCCCCTAACTAGCACGACACACACACATATACATATAAGAAAATAAGATACCATCATGCCCAAAATCGAGGTATTACAGTCTTCCCCCCTTAAAATGAACTTCGTCCCGAAGTTCACCCACACACACATATCACCATGCCTACGACCTATATCACATACTCATATAGGCTCGAAACTTAACACACCATAATAAGACCATTAACATAAGTGAACTCATGAAGCTACGGGGTATTACAGTCTTCCCCCCTTAAAATGAACTTCGTCCCGAAGTTCACCATCGCATGGCCCACAATCTGGTCACTAGGTGTGACATCATATCGCATCAAGAACTAATAAGGCACTTCAGAACACGCAATGTTACCTTCCAACCTTGTTAAGGAAACTTTGTCCTCAAAGTTTTAACATACAACAAAACACATGACACTTCGACAACCGTAACATACAACAGAAACACGTGACACTTCGACAACCGCGATGTGGTGCATAATAGAAGTAGTAGGGTTTTCAAATATGTTTACATTACTCACGACATATCAATTAACCACGTCATAACAACTAGGCGTAACAAAATCGTTAAGATTTTACAATCATATCCTCCTAAAAAAAATATGGTTACGTCCCCGTAACCTCATCATAAGAAATTCCAGTTCATTACTCCTTCTCACTCGTTACTCTATCTCATAAAAAAACTAACTCCCAGTAACCGAGTATCGCACTCGTCGTCGTATCTAAGGCCACAGACAAGGGGTGAGTGAACTGGCGAAATAACACCGCAATTGAAACTTCCATCATAAAATCGATCTCGAATTCCGAATATAACTCAATAACCATGGTGACACTGGACCTTAACACAATAGGGCACAACGGCCTACTAACTCACAACTTAACGCCAGTAACGATTCTCATCTCAATCCCAATATCAATATTGTCAGTTATCCCATTAAGGATCTGATCAACTCTTAGGGAACATAACGCTAGGCTACTCACCCACGTGTCAAGGTCAAAGAATGCAACGACTCGATATAACATTGAACTGCAATCTCACCCTCAAAACAAAACAGCCAGGGTTTTTGTTAAATCACGAGTAACTCTACCCTCTCAGACTCAATCTCATCAGCTATATAACATGTCATTATACTACCAATTCATCGACACGTTTGTATGTACACTTACCATTCCACAACTCATGAAACAAGAACTTGTACTCTATACCTGACGAATCTAATACAGATTTATTACACACAACACAAAATAATCAATTACCAAAAGTTTACCCATCTCAGATCACAACTCAACCCGTCTCACAAACAAAAGAATTATCTTATGAATAGAAAATTTTAACTAGCAACATAGAATAACAGTTACTAAAATTCAACTCAAGTAAGCATTCATAAGAAGTCCATATTAATTACTTCGTACATCCAATCTCAACAATAAAAGCGTGTTAGCATTGGTAGAATGTATTACGCCGAAAAACAAAATCAGAGTGGTTAGCACTCATATACCATTGACATTAGAAAGTCAATATATTCATAACAATGCAAAAATCCAAGAAGCAGATAATCCAAAATTGAGAAGTTAAAACATTTCAGGTTCATAATCATATTTATAGAAAAGGCATAGCACGAAATTCATTAATGTAACTAAACATGGAGCATTGACATATTTTCCAAGGCACACATAACTCATAGACTCACAAGATCGTTTAACATCACCAGATGTCAATTAGGTAACAAAATCACTTAGGTACATTTCCACCCACCCATAATACATCGTTTATCATGAGGCTATTATTATATATGACTTACACAATAAGGGTTTTATACAATGCGCAGCAATTAAACCTTCAAGCAGGATTTCATCTACACATAGATACAGAACTGTCATATGCAACCAGTCACCATAATTATCAACATCAAACTTAAACCTGGTTTATCATTTTGAAAATAATTTGGGAGGTTTGAAATATTGAAAGGATTGTTTGTGACAATATAAACGCGTGTCAAAGACAATTTCACAAGTTATAGCTTGAAACAAGACTATACGGAGACATTCTGGCCCTCATTTACTAAAACATTGTTCTTGTATATTGTAACCCATGAATTATGAAAATTTAACGATAACGTAAACGAATTCGCAAGGTTAGTACTTCCTAAATCACATGTCGACCAGTTAAAAGCTCAATATATTATGATCAGATTTTAAACATAGTAGATGCAATTCATCTTGTGACATAACAAGATACATGAAAGTGTTATAAAGATTATTAGCTCAGTGAACTAGACAACGATATACCATACATATATGAAAGAACATCAACACGATTCACATCGTTCAAAATAATCACCATTACTTATAACAATTAGATTGCTATATCATGTTAGCAAGTTTACCAGTTAAATTTCATTCCGCCACTTGGCAAGACTCCTCTCAGATAAACATGCTTTTGACATCACATACGAGTAGCACATAGTTATTTGAGGTCGTAAAATTGGACATATAATTGAAACAATTCTATATTAAACTTGACGAAATAAGCAAGGTTACGCTATCATATAGTGAGGATTCATACTCATACCATACGCCTATTATTCATGTTACTAATGCCATATCAGGGTATCACGTGGTCACATCACATAAATCACATTTGGTTAAACTTTTATATGAAAATTTTATATCTCGCGATTTCAACAATTACGCAGCAACTTACCAAATCATAATTAAATAACAGCTTAGCTAACGTGCGAGCGATCATAACTTTTAGAAAATATAAAAGACTAGCTAATCATAGGAAAAGAATCGAATGCATATCGCAAGGAAATTATTTAATATCATTTCCATAACTCAATCGGTCTGGACAAGAACTTTACAGCAATTCAACAGAAAATTCGGCAACTTGCAAAAATCACAATTAGATAACAACTCATTAAGATTTTACATAGCCTATCATCTTGAAAACGTAAACGCATATTCTGAACAGTAAAGGTGGAATTCTGCATAAACAATAACCAAGTTTTAAACGATTTCTTTTACACAAAGATGGGTCGAAACGGAACTGTGCAGCAACAATTCAACCACGGTCAACTAGAAGATTTATTTCACTCAGAATATAACTCAAATAAACATAAAACCAAAACATTGTAAAACCAACTTAAAAGGTTATCATACATAAAATTGTCATACTCATATTTGGAACACATATAAAATGGCATCCTACACAAACCAGATAACATTCTGAAAATTGATTAAAACTTTGGGTTCCTTTGCAAATAAACACTACTACATCCAAAACCAACATTTCTTATTCCAAAACACGTTGACAAACATTTGAAGCATAGACACCACTTTGTACCATGTTAACATTCATTCCTCATTTAATTGTAGTTGCCATCTAACACAGTAAAGGTTTCGAAACTGGAAATAGGGTCAACTAAATAGCTTTATAGTTATACGTGTGTATCAAATAAATTCTTTGCACCATCATAACCTATCCAAGTATGGAACTTAAACTAGGGATTATTATGTATCCCTTATTGATTACGAACTTCATAACAACCTTAAATGCGTATAAAAGGCATAAAAAGAAATCTTATTTACAATATATGCACACATAACTATATACGTTCATGGCTTAGGGAACACATTCCGCATATCACTAGACATGGATTACTAATTTATATAAATCTGATCATTCATGTTCAAATACCAACAATGTATTACTTAGATACTATAGTCATTCAATTCCAGATAATCGTATGAACACTTTAAATACCAAAATCATGTGCTCACACACTCTAAGTATGGCTCAACAAATACAACTCCCAACTATGTTAATTTCAATTCAATCATCCATGTCAATCCACAGTTCCTATTGCACCTATCTTTAATCAGAACTCACATAAGACTTACCTCGTTCTTCTCCTGCAAGAACGTTAGCATAGTATAACCAGGTCACTATATAGTCTACCCCACTCTTTCAATTAGTCTCTTTGGGTTCCCGAGACAGAACAGAAAGGGCCCAGGTTTGGTGTGAGGGGGCCCCTAACTCATCCCGTTCCTTTTTGGGGCTCCTATCAGTTTCATCTCGGGTGCATTTTATTAGACTCTTCCTGTATTCATTATTATTCATTTGGTTAGGCCTGAGGATCGTTCGCTCTGATACCACTTTGTAACACCCCCATTTATTTAAGGGCCTGAACTAGGACTCCTCAGATAAATAAGGGTGTTACCATCTCGGTTTCCCGAGGCAGTAGATACAAAGGAAGATAAACAGTACTTTAAATTAACTTTAAACTCAAAACATGTTCTTACATATCCAAAGGTCTTAACAACATAAATAAAATACAACTCGTATAAACTGACTAAGGTGATCTAGACATCTAATCTGGTCCGGATCCAAGCTCTTCCTCCCATATCTCCCCCTTAGTCTCAGCACCTGTCAATCTGCTCCCCAATAATTGGTTCATCACAGGTGATCACGAATACACAGGGTCAACCACGAGGTTGAGTAGGGAAAACAATAATTATAACAATATAGTAAACTCCGCACCGATCCAACGCCATATATACTCCGCACCGATCCAACACCATATATACTCCGCACCGATCCAACACCATATATACTCCGCACCGATCCAACACCATATATACTCCGCACCGATCCAACACCATATATACTCCGCACCGATCCAACTCCATAACACAAGGCCCATCATGAAAACAATGTATTATATCGCAGAATAATATATAGATAACACCATATAATGATCACACGATATATGTAATAAACATGCTCAAACCAAATAAGAACAGATTGCACATTATCAGGTACCAGTATTTCCCCTACCTGGAATAGCAGAAACGCAGATACAATCCGAGATATGCTTAGAAATGTTCCACTCGAAACTCGCTACCTAAACAGGTATATGTAACGAATTAATAACTTATACGACTCCCTTAACGATCATACTTACCCCAAAACCCCATAAATAGAAAGTTTCCATAAATAGAAACTTTCCCCATATAGCACTTCCAAACATGGCAACCTCTAAATACGACAACATTCGCTTTGAATTTCAAATTACTCTATACATTACTATCATAACTAAAATTCCATAATTAAAATATAATACCATAAATAAAATAACACAACCATAAATACAATATATACTACTAAAAATAATAATAATAATAATAATAATACTATTGATAATAATCGAAATAATAAACGTAAAAAGAACAACAAAACAGCCCTCCTACCTTCACGACTCACCTACACCCTAACAACTCCTCTAACAGCCTCACGACCACCCCTCTGCCCGCCGACAGCCACCCTACGTAACACCTAAACCACCTACTCCATCCCTGACACCCACCACCACCGTCGACTCCACCCAACAAGTCAGGCCAGACCCAAACCAAACACTGGTTCCTCCTTATCACGACGCTGCTACCCCCCTGAACAAGCCCCTGTCGACGCAACCACCAGGGGTTCCACCACCCACAACCGCCACCTATAAACCCTATGACACCAGACTCAACCACCGTGGTGGTGCCACTGTGTCGACCTCCCCCGAGTCAACAGTGGTACCACCCCCTTACACCTCCTGTGACGATATCCCTGACCCTCGACTAAAACCGAGAACCAGACAGCAGAACGCTTACCCCTTTTCCACCGTACTTGACACCCCAAAACCACCATGACTAACCCCCTGACCAACCTTCAGACACTAGCAAAACAACAACACAAAAACTAACGCAACCCCGCCACGCAAACCCCTCTCGAAAGAGCAACAAACGTAAACAAATTAAATAAATTACCAACGAAAGACACAGGCTGCGCATACCTGTTTTCTGACTCGAAACGAAGGGGTTAGACGGAGGTAAACAACCGTGGGGATCTGATCTTTCTGGAGTGTGATGGCGGCTGAGCAATCTAGGGTAGTGGTGGTGTTTGTAGATAGGTCAGAACTAGGTCGAATTACCTCTTATATGGCGGCAGGAGTAAGGGGTGTGTGTGGGTTTCATAAAACGTGAATCATGGGCTCCTTGTGTTACACGAAATTCGAGGCCCAAGACCTTACTCCTAGTGATCCCAAGTTCGAACCCTACCACAAGCATGATACATATATAAGAGATCTCTAGTTCGAACCCCCTAACTAGCACGACACACACACATATACATATAAGAAAATAAGATACCATCATGCCCAAAATCGAGGTATTACAGTCTTCCCCCCTTAAAATGAACTTCGTCCCGAAGTTCACCCACACACACATATCACCATGCCTACGACCTATATCACATACTCATATAGGCTCGAAACTTAACACACCATAATAAGACCATTAACATAAGTGAACTCATGAAGCTACGGGGTATTACAGTCTTCCCCCCTTAAAATGAACTTCGTCCCGAAGTTCACCATCGCATGGCCCACAATCTGGTCACTAGGTGTGACATCATATCGCATCAAGAACTAATAAGGCACTTCAGAACACGCAATGTTACCTTCCAACCTTGTTAAGGAAACTTTGTCCTCAAAGTTTTAACATACAACAAAACACATGACACTTCGACAACCGTAACATACAACAGAAACACGTGACACTTCGACAACCGCGATGTGGTGCATAATAGAAGTAGTAGGGTTTTCAAATATGTTTACATTACTCACGACATATCAATTAACCACGTCATAACAACTAGGCGTAACAAAATCGTTAAGATTTTACAATCATATCCTCCTAAAAAAAATATGGTTACGTCCCCGTAACCTCATCATAAGAAATTCCAGTTCATTACTCCTTCTCACTCGTTACTCTATCTCATAAAAAAACTAACTCCCAGTAACCGAGTATCGCACTCGTCGTCGTATCTAAGGCCACAGACAAGGGGTGAGTGAACTGGCGAAATAACACCGCAATTGAAACTTCCATCATAAAATCGATCTCGAATTCCGAATATAACTCAATAACCATGGTGACACTGGACCTTAACACAATAGGGCACAACGGCCTACTAACTCACAACTTAACGCCAGTAACGATTCTCATCTCAATCCCAATATCAATATTGTCAGTTATCCCATTAAGGATCTGATCAACTCTTAGGGAACATAACGCTAGGCTACTCACCCACGTGTCAAGGTCAAAGAATGCAACGACTCGATATAACATTGAACTGCAATCTCACCCTCAAAACAAAACAGCCAGGGTTTTTGTTAAATCACGAGTAACTCTACCCTCTCAGACTCAATCTCATCAGCTATATAACATGTCATTATACTACCAATTCATCGACACGTTTGTATGTACACTTACCATTCCACAACTCATGAAACAAGAACTTGTACTCTATACCTGACGAATCTAATACAGATTTATTACACACAACACAAAATAATCAATTACCAAAAGTTTACCCATCTCAGATCACAACTCAACCCGTCTCACAAACAAAAGAATTATCTTATGAATAGAAAATTTTAACTAGCAACATAGAATAACAGTTACTAAAATTCAACTCAAGTAAGCATTCATAAGAAGTCCATATTAATTACTTCGTACATCCAATCTCAACAATAAAAGCGTGTTAGCATTGGTAGAATGTATTACGCCGAAAAACAAAATCAGAGTGGTTAGCACTCATATACCATTGACATTAGAAAGTCAATATATTCATAACAATGCAAAAATCCAAGAAGCAGATAATCCAAAATTGAGAAGTTAAAACATTTCAGGTTCATAATCATATTTATAGAAAAGGCATAGCACGAAATTCATTAATGTAACTAAACATGGAGCATTGACATATTTTCCAAGGCACACATAACTCATAGACTCACAAGATCGTTTAACATCACCAGATGTCAATTAGGTAACAAAATCACTTAGGTACATTTCCACCCACCCATAATACATCGTTTATCATGAGGCTATTATTATATATGACTTACACAATAAGGGTTTTATACAATGCGCAGCAATTAAACCTTCAAGCAGGATTTCATCTACACATAGATACAGAACTGTCATATGCAACCAGTCACCATAATTATCAACATCAAACTTAAACCTGGTTTATCATTTTGAAAATAATTTGGGAGGTTTGAAATATTGAAAGGATTGTTTGTGACAATATAAACGCGTGTCAAAGACAATTTCACAAGTTATAGCTTGAAACAAGACTATACGGAGACATTCTGGCCCTCATTTACTAAAACATTGTTCTTGTATATTGTAACCCATGAATTATGAAAATTTAACGATAACGTAAACGAATTCGCAAGGTTAGTACTTCCTAAATCACATGTCGACCAGTTAAAAGCTCAATATATTATGATCAGATTTTAAACATAGTAGATGCAATTCATCTTGTGACATAACAAGATACATGAAAGTGTTATAAAGATTATTAGCTCAGTGAACTAGACAACGATATACCATACATATATGAAAGAACATCAACACGATTCACATCGTTCAAAATAATCACCATTACTTATAACAATTAGATTGCTATATCATGTTAGCAAGTTTACCAGTTAAATTTCATTCCGCCACTTGGCAAGACTCCTCTCAGATAAACATGCTTTTGACATCACATACGAGTAGCACATAGTTATTTGAGGTCGTAAAATTGGACATATAATTGAAACAATTCTATATTAAACTTGACGAAATAAGCAAGGTTACGCTATCATATAGTGAGGATTCATACTCATACCATACGCCTATTATTCATGTTACTAATGCCATATCAGGGTATCACGTGGTCACATCACATAAATCACATTTGGTTAAACTTTTATATGAAAATTTTATATCTCGCGATTTCAACAATTACGCAGCAACTTACCAAATCATAATTAAATAACAGCTTAGCTAACGTGCGAGCGATCATAACTTTTAGAAAATATAAAAGACTAGCTAATCATAGGAAAAGAATCGAATGCATATCGCAAGGAAATTATTTAATATCATTTCCATAACTCAATCGGTCTGGACAAGAACTTTACAGCAATTCAACAGAAAATTCGGCAACTTGCAAAAATCACAATTAGATAACAACTCATTAAGATTTTACATAGCCTATCATCTTGAAAACGTAAACGCATATTCTGAACAGTAAAGGTGGAATTCTGCATAAACAATAACCAAGTTTTAAACGATTTCTTTTACACAAAGATGGGTCGAAACGGAACTGTGCAGCAACAATTCAACCACGGTCAACTAGAAGATTTATTTCACTCAGAATATAACTCAAATAAACATAAAACCAAAACATTGTAAAACCAACTTAAAAGGTTATCATACATAAAATTGTCATACTCATATTTGGAACACATATAAAATGGCATCCTACACAAACCAGATAACATTCTGAAAATTGATTAAAACTTTGGGTTCCTTTGCAAATAAACACTACTACATCCAAAACCAACATTTCTTATTCCAAAACACGTTGACAAACATTTGAAGCATAGACACCACTTTGTACCATGTTAACATTCATTCCTCATTTAATTGTAGTTGCCATCTAACACAGTAAAGGTTTCGAAACTGGAAATAGGGTCAACTAAATAGCTTTATAGTTATACGTGTGTATCAAATAAATTCTTTGCACCATCATAACCTATCCAAGTATGGAACTTAAACTAGGGATTATTATGTATCCCTTATTGATTACGAACTTCATAACAACCTTAAATGCGTATAAAAGGCATAAAAAGAAATCTTATTTACAATATATGCACACATAACTATATACGTTCATGGCTTAGGGAACACATTCCGCATATCACTAGACATGGATTACTAATTTATATAAATCTGATCATTCATGTTCAAATACCAACAATGTATTACTTAGATACTATAGTCATTCAATTCCAGATAATCGTATGAACACTTTAAATACCAAAATCATGTGCTCACACACTCTAAGTATGGCTCAACAAATACAACTCCCAACTATGTTAATTTCAATTCAATCATCCATGTCAATCCACAGTTCCTATTGCACCTATCTTTAATCAGAACTCACATAAGACTTACCTCGTTCTTCTCCTGCAAGAACGTTAGCATAGTATAACCAGGTCACTATATAGTCTACCCCACTCTTTCAATTAGTCTCTTTGGGTTCCCGAGACAGAACAGAAAGGGCCCAGGTTTGGTGTGAGGGGGCCCCTAACTCATCCCGTTCCTTTTTGGGGCTCCTATCAGTTTCATCTCGGGTGCATTTTATTAGACTCTTCCTGTATTCATTATTATTCATTTGGTTAGGCCTGAGGATCGTTCGCTCTGATACCACTTTGTAACACCCCCATTTATTTAAGGGCCTGAACTAGGACTCCTCAGATAAATAAGGGTGTTACCATCTCGGTTTCCCGAGGCAGTAGATACAAAGGAAGATAAACAGTACTTTAAATTAACTTTAAACTCAAAACATGTTCTTACATATCCAAAGGTCTTAACAACATAAATAAAATACAACTCGTATAAACTGACTAAGGTGATCTAGACATCTAATCTGGTCCGGATCCAAGCTCTTCCTCCCATATCTCCCCCTTAGTCTCAGCACCTGTCAATCTGCTCCCCAATAATTGGTTCATCACAGGTGATCACGAATACACAGGGTCAACCACGAGGTTGAGTAGGGAAAACAATAATTATAACAATATAGTAAACTCCGCACCGATCCAACGCCATATATACTCCGCACCGATCCAACACCATATATACTCCGCACCGATCCAACACCATATATACTCCGCACCGATCCAACACCATATATACTCCGCACCGATCCAACACCATATATACTCCGCACCGATCCAACTCCATAACACAAGGCCCATCATGAAAACAATGTATTATATCGCAGAATAATATATAGATAACACCATATAATGATCACACGATATATGTAATAAACATGCTCAAACCAAATAAGAACAGATTGCACATTATCAGGTACCAGTATTTCCCCTACCTGGAATAGCAGAAACGCAGATACAATCCGAGATATGCTTAGAAATGTTCCACTCGAAACTCGCTACCTAAACAGGTATATGTAACGAATTAATAACTTATACGACTCCCTTAACGATCATACTTACCCCAAAACCCCATAAATAGAAAGTTTCCATAAATAGAAACTTTCCCCATATAGCACTTCCAAACATGGCAACCTCTAAATACGACAACATTCGCTTTGAATTTCAAATTACTCTATACATTACTATCATAACTAAAATTCCATAATTAAAATATAATACCATAAATAAAATAACACAACCATAAATACAATATATACTACTAAAAATAATAATAATAATAATAATAATACTATTGATAATAATCGAAATAATAAACGTAAAAAGAACAACAAAACAGCCCTCCTACCTTCACGACTCACCTACACCCTAACAACTCCTCTAACAGCCTCACGACCACCCCTCTGCCCGCCGACAGCCACCCTACGTAACACCCAAACCACCTACTCCATCCCTGACACCCACCACCACCGTCGACTCCACCCAACAAGTCAGGCCAGATCCAAACCAAACACTGGTTCCTCCTTATCACGACGCTGCTACCCCCCCTGAACAAGCCCCTGTCGACGCAACCACCAGGGGTTCCACCACCCACAACCGCCACCTATAAACCCTATGACACCAGACTCAACCACCGTGGTGGTGCCACTGTGTCGACCTCCCCCGAGTCAACAGTGGTACCACCCCCTTACACCTCCTGTGACGATATCCCTGACCCTCGACTAAAACCGAGAACCAGACAGCAGAACGCTCACCCCTTTTCCACCGTACTTGACACCCCAAAACCACCATGACTAACCCCCTGACCAACCTTCAGACACTAGCAAAACAACAACACAAAAACTAACGCAACCCCGCCACGCAAACCCCTCTCGAAAGAGCAACAAACGTAAACAAATTAAATAAATTACCAACGAAAGACACAGGCTGCGCATACCTGTTTTCTGACTCGAAACGAAGGGGTTAGACGGAGGTAAACAACCGTGGGGATCTGATCTTTCTGGAGTGTGATGGCGGCTGAGCAATCTAGGGTAGTGGTGGTGTTTGTAGATAGGTCATAACTAGGTCGAATTACCTCTTATATGGCGGCAGGAGTAAGGGGTGTGTGTGGGTTTCATAAAACGTGAATCATGGGCTCCTTGTGTTACACGAAATTCGAGGCCCAAGACCTTACTCCTAGTGATCCCAAGTTCGAACCCTACCACAAGCATGATACATATATAAGAGATCTCTAGTTCGAACCCCCTAACTAGCACGACACACACACATATACATATAAGAAAATAAGATACCATCATGCCCAAAATCGAGGTATTACAGAAACTCTCGCCCAATCAGTAATTCACTCGATCGACCTCCGATTCCACTCGATCGAGTGATTGTTGGTTAAAAGGAGCTCGATCGAAGACTACCTATGATGACATCGAGGACCACCTGAAGGACACTCGATCGAGTACTGGCAATTACTCGATCGATTGAGAAGGAGCAAGGAACTGCTCGATCGAGTAACTCACTTACTCGATCGAGCTAGGGCGCGGAATTTCAGGGTTCGAAGGTTTCTGAAATTAGCATAAAAAGGAAAGAAAGGGAAGGAAGAAAGTATCAGTCGACAGTTGGAAAGAAGCAGCTTTTGTAACCTAGATCTCATAAAAACACTATTCTCATTTTTCTCTAGAATTCTTTTAGTTTAGTTCTTTCAATTAAATTTCAAGCAATCTCTTGGTTCATTGATGCCCGTCGTTGAGGGTACCAAAGATAAAATTTATAATTCCTAAACTTTAACTATAGATAGCGAAAGTCAGGGTCGAACCACAGAGAGGTAGGGAATGTTTATTGTTTGATGTCAATGTTTTTAGGGTAACAAAAGTGGGGGTTTGATTGATTGTTACTAAGTCTAGAAACAAATATAAAAATAGAACAAGTAAATAAATATGAGAATAAAACTATAGTAAAAGAGATGCTAGGATGTTTGAGTAATAAATAGCTAAGATAGTATAAATCCTAAGTCAACATGTATTGCAGTCGCATAAGGGGTGTAACATATCCTTTGGGTCTATGCTACCTAATAGCTCCTTTCGGCCTATGCTATTAGTTCCTATGTCTCATAATTATTGGGTGTCAATAATAAGGGTGATTCCTAAATTCTAGGTCACATACCTTTCAGTCTTAATTAACCTAGCCGTCTTAAAATGTACACCAATGCTCTTCCCGCATCTTTCAATATTGGGTAGGTCATTACTAACATCCTACAAGTCTCCCTTTGGTCTCATTGTAGGTTATTATAGTTTACAAATCAAAACGAAACAGAATACGAACGCGTGATGGTCGACCGACCAGCTACCCCGGTCGGTCGACCTCCTACCTGCAACAGATGGATTTCGGAATTTACACTATCAATGCATATTTACTCCCTACATCCTAACATGTAAATTTAGCTATAACGAACATCAATCTAAACATGAAATAATAATAAAGGCTTGGGATTCTAACTTAAACTGGATACTAATAATTCTAAGATAAGAACATTTTTAAAACAGAAATTAAGAAAGGAATTACCGGAAAATAAGGATTAAGGCAGAAAAGAACGAACTTTATTGATTGTTGTGGAAAGATTGATGATGAACAATACTAAAGAAAAGTGCTTGAATAATAAAGGAATAACTATTGCATACTAAAACTCTCTCTAAAACTGAAAGAAACTGAATTAAATTCTAAATAAAACCGAATATATCTGAATGTCAAACCCTAATCATGTAATTAGCTTAAATAGGCGGAAAATAAGAGTTTCCTAAAGACCTAATCACTTGAATGGGCTTTGCGGAAAATTCTAGGTCTGCGCTGAGGTCGGTCGACCGCTTGACGGGCTTCAGGGATTTCTGGACTTTCCATAACAGTCGCATGGTCGGCCGACCCATGTAGTAGGTCGGTCGACCTGTTTTCCTGTAGGTCTGTCTTGATTTGTCTTTGGTTTGACTTCTTGGTACTTGGTTAACGCTTCGAGTTGATTTTCCTTGGCTATGAAAATTCCCGAGGGCATAAATTTGGTGTAAAATCGTTCCTTTTCCGCATAAATCTGCAAAAGAGCATAAAAATACGAAAGTAGACAATTGTTGGGAAATAAAGGCTAAAACAAAGTAAATGAGCGACAAAATGTGTGTAAAAGTAGATGTAAAACATCATAAAATAGACACGCATCATTCATCTTCCTTCTATTTCGTAGTACGGTATTCTTCTCCCTATTTTTATTTGATTCATGTTTTATTTTACCTTTTTGTTCATTATGTTGAATTTTATTTCATGTAATTGCTTTAGTATTCTTATGAAAATGGTTGCCTAAGTCCTGCACTAGGATTTAGGGGAACTATGGCTTAACATTTGATTATGGTCTTGAATGTCTTAAATTAGGGTTTGCATTAATCGTTGCAAAAGTTGAGTATATGTAAAAGATAGAAAGAAGTAAGTTTGTCATGACACTCACCTAACTACGACCCATGGAAACATGCCTGCAATCTAACATGAACAAGAATTCTACTACGATGTATTAACACACTCATCAAGTGACTCGGATACATGCAATTGGGGTAATGAAAGATATGTGAGGTAAAAGGTAAAAAGTGGTTAAGATGTTTTTGGACTTGTGGAGTTAGTAGTGAAGCTAGTAAAACCGGTTCCCAACAACATATTTCACAACTTTTGATATTAAGACAGTGCTCTTTTGTAGCACAACTCTCACATTAAATATTAGAAAGGACTCCCAAATATTTTGAATGAGGTACGGGAGTGAGAACATATAGAAGAAAGGGATTTCAGAACGAAATTTTGAATTTCTGATGCTGACAGTTAGTCGACCGACCAAAGGGTGCGGTCGGTCGACTGACTTTCTGTACGTTTTGATTTTTTTCGTTTTTCTTTTCTTTCTTTCTTTTTCTGAATTTTTCTTTTCTTGCTTTCTTTCTTTCTTTTCTCTTTTTGCTCATGATAGCATACAAACCAAGATGCCTCAAAAATTAAACCAAAGACCACAAATACTAGCTTGGAAGGGTAGGCTAAGTATGGGATGTAGTTTTGGGGGATAAAAAGGCAATTTTGGCTATGTGGAGCTTATGGGTAAATAGGAGAAAAGGGATCCCAAATGCACGTACCAAGACTCACAAAACGAGATAGTAAAACAAGTGTATAGCAGTTCAAGTTCATGTTTATGCATATTGATGTAACATGTTCCAAAGGGAGTACTACTCACATCCTAGACAACTGGTTTACAAATGAAACCAGGAAATAAGCTCTAAAAACTCAGAATGTATAGTAGGTTGCCAAGGTATAAGTCAAGTGTCAAGATAACAAGTTAACAAAAACTCGTAGATATGCAAAAGACTCTCATACTAAAACAAGTTGACCAGGCAAGACAAAGGCATAAACATGTAAGATAGCAAAGATCATCCTTGAAATACTCTCGTTCCGACTCGACCTATATGCTAAATTAAACGTGCATTTTTTGGAAATTTTTGAAATTTTTCTATTTTTTTGGATTTTTGTATATGCAAGGAAAATAAAGAAAAGAACGATGCAATACAGAAATGCAATAAACGTGTGATAAAATGCAATGGAACAATGCATGTGACTAAACCATTCCCCAAACCAACCCGCACAATGTCCCCATTGTGCATTAGCCTAAGTAAAGGTTTTATAAAATTAAAGGAATGATGCAAGGAAAATAAAACCAAGGAAAATGGAAAGAACTCACTGGATTTTTGAGCGCATGAGAAACCTCCCCAAACCAGCGCGAGCTAGGTGGTTTTGGTGGCCAGTAGTGCCACTCCAAGTACCTGAAAAAGTCAAACAAAGGGAGACCTTTTTCGGGGGTTAAATGTGTTTTGGGTGATATATAATGTATTGAAGGTTTGAAATAAAGGAAGAAAGGTGAAACATAAAAAGATAGAATATGGAAAAGGACTTCCCTATCACGTTTGCACACTTCCCGAAGCATCTTAAGGCGTCTGTACGGGAGAGCAGGTCGATAGACCCTTCCCCCTGGTCGACCGACCATCTGTCAGTCCCATAATGCTACTGGAACACAGGGGTCTGGTCGACCGACTGAGTGTTGAGGTCGGCCGACCCAGTTTCCTGTACAATAGCTTTCTTTTCTTTGGAAGTAACTTGCATCAACCAAGTTAATCTTCCCCAAACCTGAAATACAGTATATATGCGCCCAAAACATGCGCTATAAACCAGAATTCAGGTCTAACTGTCTTTACTACGCAACAAAAGCAAAAATTGTCCTAAAAAACTTAAAGTAAGCAAACTATAATGTCTTAACAAAACAAAAAAATTGTCTTTAGAAAAACAGAAACGAGCAAAAAGAAGAAGTCATCCGCGAAGGATTCGGCGTTTCTTTGACCAAGGGCTCTGACTACAGGCTACTCCTTCAGCTATGGTGATTTGGGTAGATGAGTTTCTCTCCACCGTGTAGATGGGTGGGTCATCATCCATAGCTCTAGCCATCCATCTCACGGGGTTGTCGACTCCCAAGTCCTGGGCCGACACTTTCCTCGGTTTCTTCTTCTTAGGGCTCTTTTCTTCAGCCAAATGATCACTTGTTTGAGTGATCTCGTTCTCTACATCATTTGATCGAGTAAGTGGTACTACTCGATCGAGAACATCTCTCTTCCTACCGCTTATAGACTCTGTCACTAGTGTCGCAATTTCTGGAGCATCCAAATCAGCCTCCTGATCGAGAGATTCACCTGCACATGCCTCAAAACACATCAAAGACTCCGAAGGATCCTTTGTGAAGGATCCTTGTACATAACATTCACTAATATTATTAAAAACATCAGAAATGTCAATAGAAGAATCCTGCAAAAAACAAGGTTCATCAACAGAGGGTTCAAACGTGTTAGGAACATGTTCATTACTAACACCTACAAAAATAGGTTGGTCAGTCAAGGGGTGAAGGTCTAACTCATTAGCTGTATCCAAATCCAAGTCAGTATCATCAACGGGGAGGGAAAGGGAATCAAGTAACCTATCGTACTCATCCTTAAGAATGAGTGACTCTTTAGTAACGGGTGTGATAGGATCACACTCGACAGGGATATCCGGGGTACTAATAATGACGTCCTCATACCTCTCCGTATCTTCACTAGTTTGGATAAGGTGTTTGAGAAGCTCCCATTGCTTCTCGTAGGGTAGGTCTAAAAAATCCCATCCACAATTCCTCTCAATCTCGATCAAGGTCTCACTAGTAACTCCATCATACAAGATACGACAAACCTCCCCAACACTAACATGATAGTCAGACTGAGAAAGGAAAGAGGTTAATCTACCACAATAGATATGTAATGGTTCATGGTCGAGTTGCGGAAAAGAGCGATGGGTATGACGTAAAAGAGAAAGGGAAAACATAAACAAAAAAACAATAAACACTGGCGTCCACTTCCCGGCAACGGCGCCAAAATTTGATGCCCGTCGTTGAGGGTACCAAAGATAAAATTTATAATTCCTAAACTTTAACTATAGATAGCGAAAGTCAGGGTCGAACCACGGAGAGGTGGGGAATGTTTATTGTTTGATGTCAATGTTTTTAGGGTAACAAAAGTGGGGGTTTGATTGATTGTTACAAAGTCTAGAAACAAATATAAAAATAAAACAAGTAAATAAAGATGAGAATAAAACTATAGTAAAAGAGATGCTAGGATGTTTGGGTAATAAATAGCTAAGATAGTATAAATCCTAAGTCAACATGTATTGCAGTCGCGTAAGGGGTGTAACATATCCTTTGGGTCTATGCTACCTAATAGCTCCTTTCGGCCTATGCTATTAGTTCCTAGCTCTCACAATTATTGGGTGTCAACAATAAGGGTGATTCCTAAGTTCTAGGTCACATACCTTTCAGTCTTAAGTAACCTAGCCGTCTTAAAATGTAAACCAATGCCCTTCCCGCATCTTTCAATCTTGGGTAGGTAATTACTAACATCCTACATGTTTCCCTTTGGTCTCATTATAGGTTATTATAGTTTATAGATCATAACGAAACAGAATACGAACGCGTGATGGTCGACCGACCCGCTACCCCGGTCGGTTGACCTCCTACCTGCAACAGATGGATTTCGGAATTTACACTATCAATGCATATTTACTCCCTACATCCTAACATGTGAATTTAGCTACTCATGACTATTGAAACAATAATAAAACCAGGAGTAAACATGGAAATCATAACGAACATCAATCAAAACATGCAATAATAATAAAGGCTTTGGATTCTAACTTAAACCGGATACTAATAATTCTAAGATAAGAACAATGTTCAAACTGAAATTAAGAAAAGGAATTACCGGAAATTAAGGATTAAGGCAGAAAAGAACGAACTTTATTGATTGTTGTGGAAAGATTGATGATGAACAATACTAAAGAAAATGCTTGAAAAATAAAGGAATAACTATTGTATACTAAAACTCTCTCTAAAACTGAATGAAACTGAATTAAATTCTGAATAAACCGAATATATCTGAATGCCAAACCCTAATCACATAATTAGCTTAAATAGGCGGAAAAATAAGAGTTTCTTAAAGACCTAATCACTTGAATGGGCTTTGCGGAAAATTCTGGGTCTGCGCTGAGGTCGGTCGACCTATGTAGTAGGTCGGTCGACCGCTTGACGGGCTTCAGGGATTTCTGGAATTTCCATAACAGTCGCCTGGTCGGCCGACCCATGTAGTAGGTCGGTCGACCTGTTTTCCTGTAGGTCTGCCTTGATTTGTCTTTGGTTTGACTTCTTGGTACTTGGTTAACGCTTCCAGTTGATTTTCCTTCGTTCCTTCGCTATGAAAATTCCTGAGGGCATAAAATTGGTGTAAAATCGTTCCTTTTCCGCATAAATCTGCAAAAGAGCATAAAAATACGAAAGTAGACAATTGTTGGGAAATAAAGGCTAAAACATAGTAAATGAGCGACAAAATGCATGTAAAAGTAGATTTAAAACATCATAAAATAGACAAGCATCATTCATCTTCCTTCTATTTCGTAGTACGGTATTCTTCTCCCAATTTTTATTTGATTCATGTTTCATTTTACATTCTTGTTCATTATGTAGAATTTTATTTCATGTAATTGCTTTAGTATTCCAATGGAAATGGTTGCCTAAGTCCTGCACTAGGATTTAGGGGAACTATGGCTTAAGATTTGATTATTGTCTTGAATGTCTTAAATTAGGGTTTGCATTAATCGTTGCATTTAATAGCTTTTGATTGTTTGAGTCGACGCATCCAATCAACTGTGTGGATTCCCTAACCCTAGATCGAAAGATTGGATTAGGGTAGGCCTGCGACGAACTTTAGGATGGATTAATTAGAGCGAAAGTTTGTTAGTTTTATCCTAGGGCGAATAGCGGACTAAAAGGACCTTTTCACTGCCCTTTCCCTTTTTTTACACGTTCTTGACTTCTTCTTTTTGCCCTAAGCCATAGTGAACCGAAGATCCTAGTCTTTTCTCTTATCTGTTTAATCGTGTAGTTCTTTGTTTTAGTTTCTTTTCTGTTAAAACCTTAGACTATAGACAAATTACAAACACCCCCAATTTGGTTACTTAGCAAGCTTTTAAGAACTTTTAGAATTCCCTTCTCCCTGTGGATTCGATACCCGACTGCCTCTACTACATTAGTTGGGACCAGTTGGTTTATTTTTGATAGGGTTGCGACAACCGTGTCACACCTCAATCACTTCATGGCTCAACACATGCGATGGATCACTCACATATATACTTCCTTAATTGAGACACATGGAACACATTATGGATCTTGGATAAGGCAGGAGGTAAAGCTAGTCGGTATGCCACCTCCCCAACTCTGTCCAAAATCTCAAATGGTCCAATAAACTTCTGACCCAGATTCCCACGTTTTCCGAACCTCATCACACCCTTCATTGGAGATACCTTCAACAATACCTTTTCTCCCGTATCGAACGAAATATCACCCCTTTTTAGGTCTGCATAGCTCTTCTGTCTATCTTGTGCGGCCCTCATCTTTTGTCGAATAATCTGCACTTGCTCCACCATCTCCTGGATCATATCTGGCCCTAAAACCATAGCATCGGCTCGATCATCCCAACACACAGGGCTCCGACACTTCCTCCCGTACAAGGCCTCAAAAGGGGCCATCCCTATACTGGCATGATAGCTGTTATTATATGAGAATTCTATCAACCCTAGTTGATCCTCCCAAGATCCTCCGAACTCAAGTACGCATGCTCTCAACATATCCTCCAGGGTCTGAATAGTCCTCTCCGTCTAACGGTCTATAGCTGGATGGAAAGCTGTGTTGGGAAATGTGTCCTCAACAATAGTGCGATCACGTAATTAAATCTCATAACGAGAATGCGCAAGGGATGATACGAATTATTCGTCACCTGACCAACATTAATCGGTAATGATTGGCTAGCTAGAGTTTGACATTACTGTCGTATGACGGTGATGGTCAGTTGATCCCTTTAGGTCACACCTTTAGGACAATTCCCTTAATTGATAAAGTGATCAAATGTATAATGATACGATTTGATCATATTCCTTAAACTCGTGTATCGAGAGATCAGAGGTTAAATCTTATTGTAAGATTTATGTTTAAAATTGAAGCGTGTCAATTGTTAAACATTGAACGATATTTTATTATATTGTAATTAGAATAAATTGGGTTATAATTATTACAAAAGTTGTAAATCGTATTGACGATTATTATAAGTGACTATTTTACAATTAGTAATTTCGAATTACTTGTCAACTTGATAAATGAGATTTATTAATTTATGAACAATATTTATTTGATAAATATGTATGATTAAATTAAAACAATTGTTATTTTATTAAATTTTGACATATTGTATGTCACATAATATAAAATTGTAAGATTGACAAAATTGTAAAATAAGGTCCATATTAGTGTATGTGTGCCGGTTTTGGGGTGTTTAACAAGGAATGATTTAAGTGTTTTTAAGTTGTTAAAAGCATAATCATTAAAGTGCCTTGAGAATATTACCTATAAGCCACCCTAAAAAGCATGGGAAAGAGGTGTGTTCCCCCTTGGAGCCCTCCCATACCCGGCCACCCACACCCAAGCATCACACTATATTAAGTATAAGATGCTCACCTAAAACTAACCCTAGTTCTTCTAATGTTGGCATAATTTTCTAAGTGTAGAAAACTCATAACACCTCTTCTCTTAGCCGAAATACACTAAGTAAAAGTAAGTTTTTACAAACTCAAAATATATATTATAAGATAATATAAACATACTATTTGTAGTATTAAGATAATATTCTAATTAGAGAGATTAGAATAATTTAAGGAAAACCGATTTTGTGCTAGCTTGTTCAAGATCTCGGTTGGTTAAGGGATTGTCTTGGTGCATCCAAAGGAGGTATTCTTGTTGGGTACTAGGAGGATCATCCTTGCTTTATATTCGGACCGTATGTAAGGGTCGAAATCTCCTTATTTCCGCTTGTTTTAGCATGCATACGATCATTATAATATGTTAATTAATGGTTTATGCTAGTATGACTAAAAGATTAGTTTATGAGTAACTAATAAAACCTAACAATTGGTATCAGAGCAATAGGTTGTTTGCATGCTTTCCGTTTATGTTTTTACGGAGTTATAGTGATAACAAAATAAAATTTGAATTTTCGTTTAAATATATGATATGCACGAAATAATTTAAGCATGATTACCTACTGTTTTCTAAGATATTTTAGAATATTTGGAATATATTTTGCATGAATATTGTTTAATGGTATATTAAATCTCGGTTTTTATAAAGTTTTAATGGTTAAAGTCGTTTATTTTGGGAAAAATAGCTAAAATCATCTTTTGGCCGAGATTTATCAGTTGTTATCACATGTATTTTCTATAATATGAATATGAGTTTTCGTAAATTATGGACTTATAAAACGTGTGATATGAATTTTAAGTGTTAAAATGCAATAAGATGAATAAAAATGGGTTAAAATAGTTATATTATGAATTTGAGTATAAAAATTTATGAATATGTCACATGCAATATTTAAAATATATGTTTAATTTTCCAGAAATTTATCTCAAATATTGCAATATTATAGATTTTTAATGTAAAAATCGGGTAATTAGTGACATTATTTCGATTTTAATAGTTTAAGTTGGAATTTGGCCATAAAAATTTAACACGATGTCATATATAATATTTCCAGCATGTATAAAATTTTCGAGAATTTTATCTTATTTTATGCTTGAGAAATAATTTTAAAGGTTAAAATCGTACGATCTGTGACGAAAATCGTTAAAATTTGCAATAGTTGTTAAAATGGCCGAAAAATTTAACCCATATTAGTCATATATGATATGTTCATCATGAAAATTTTCTTGGGAGCCAAAAGTTTCAGATTTGATTTAATTTTAATTTGTTAAAGGTAGCAAGCATTTAAACTTGAATATTTTGAGTCATCTTTTTAAATTTCGGCTATAGGGCAACGTGCCATTTAATTTTCTGTCCATTTTGTGTTCTTAAAATGTTTTGGAAGGTATAAAAATATTATTAGTATTTTATTTGCATTTATGAAGTTAATTATTGAATTTTCCGACTTAAAATGCTCGTTTTACGTCTTATTTACGATATCATGTTAAAACCGTATAAATACTAATATTTTAAGATTCTGAAAACTTAAGAACATTCTGGAATTTTCAAAATTTGAATTTTGAATTTTCGAAATTTTTATGACTCTTTTGGATTTTTATATTATTTTTCCCGTAAAACCGAGTAATACCGATCAATATTGAAATATATTAAGTTAAGTCATGTTCAAAGTTTGAGTAAGACTAAATTTTGAAACCTATAAGAGTTGGGATGATTAACTTAAGGATGAAAACCGTTTCATATAATGCATAGTGTTGTTAACCGTTAAAACACGCGATTCGATAAACCGAGGTTTGCGATAACTATTTAAATAAGTGTTTTAAATAGGACGATTTGGCTTAGGGTTTGCATGTTAATTCATATTTTCATAAGCATTGCATATTATATTATGAATGTCATGATTTATTTTACGTAATTTTGGGAATTATGTAATTTACTTAGTATGGCCTTAGTTTTTTAAATCGGTATTTCCCGTAATGTAAGGGGTTACCGATTCAGTTGTAATTTTGTGATCTCGTATCACCCAGTTGTAACTTATTTCTATTTTATAATGTATAAAGTAGACTAGAAAAGTTGTAATTTTTGTAAAATCCGGTGTTCCTTGAAGATGGTGCCATTCGGAAAGGAGTTCCGACAAGACGGTGTTTACCTCGAAGTGCTTGCCTCGTGAAGTTCAAGGGACCAAAGGAGTTGGTTTCCGAATTTGTACTTTTATTATTTCTTTTCTAGGAAAGGCCATACTAGGGTTTATTTTTATGCTTTTAATTGCTTTTATATGTTTGCATGCATAGCCAAATCGTCATATATCGTATCATGCATTTTTCGACTTAGTCAACCTAGTCATTTATTTTATCGATAATTCACCGACTTAGTTCACTTAAACGGAGATAGATAATAATTTGACTAGATCTCTTACATATAAATATTGAGACTTAGCCTTACCAAAAAGTACGGACCCATGAATCCCTTCTTCACAAGAACGTAGGCTCGGCTACACCGGGGTACTAAAATTGTCACGTTGGGTAAGTGGGGTAATAAGATTACACCTTTAAATTTGGTTGATCTCAACGAACGTATTCGTAACCGTAGTTGCAATAAGTTCGGGCTAAAGATAATTTTAAGAAAATTGTCGACCGAGAGTTCTAAGAGTAGAACCGATTAAAGGGTTAATCCACCAAATTATACCGATACGGGTTGAATCGGCTACACCGTGCCCGGATTAGTATGGGTTTGGGTCTCGGGATTGTTTACTTAATTGGGTAAGAGATCATTAAGTAAATATATAACTAAACTTGTTAAAGTTTTTAGTTTAAATTACGAATTTTAAAATGATGTTGTTTTTCCTTTTATTATTGTAGTTTAATTTTCAACATCATCAATGGCAACCAACGCTCCACCTCTCACTAACGTTTCATGGCTTCAGTCTTTTATGGACCGTTGCAAACTCGATAAGCATGGTTCAAACTTTAAGGATTGGGATGCGCAATTACTTTTGGCCGCTCAAGGTGACGATAAGAGTCGTTACCTATCCGAAGCCGCTCCTCCCGCACCGACCGCTCGTTCGTCGGTTCAAAATCGTGAGGCTTATGAAGCCTACATGAAAGAGTCCTCCGCTCTTAAAAATGTGCTCATCTTCTCCATGGAGCCGGATCTCCAAAGGAGTATGATTAAGTTGACCACATCGTATGAGATATACACCAAGCTTGCGACCATGTTTTCGCAAACTCCAAGGGTGATCCAATATGAGGCGGCTTCCGCCTTCTTTGACATTACGTTGAAGGAAGGGCAAAAGATAAGCCCTCATGTGCTCAAACTCGTTGAGCTCGCGGACACTCTAAAAGTTCAAGATGTTGATGTTCCCGACTCTCTTATTATTGACCGAGTTCTTCACTCGCTCAATAAGGTTAAATCGTATGCGCAATTCCGGGTGAATTTTAATATGCGAAACCAAGAGACGACATTGGATGAGTTGCATAAGATGCTAGTCCAAGCCGAAAGGGACATGGGACTTCATGAAAGTTCCACCAAGGATGTTTTAAACATCGAAAAGAAAGGGAAAACGAGCTTCAAGAAAAATGTCTTTAAAGGCAGGGGCAAGAAAACCTTCAAGCCCAAGGCGACCAAAGAAAAGACCTATTCGAAAGGCGCTTCCACCTCGTCTTCAAAAGCAGAAGACAAGTGCCATTATTGCACGAGGATCGGTCATTGGAAGCGAAATTGCCCCAAATACTTAAGTGACCTCAAAAATGGAAAGGCAACCGCCGTAGGTAATAATTCTCGTTTAAATTCATGTCATTTATCAACTTATGTATAATGATACAAGTGTGTTGATATTTACCCTTTTTAATTGTTTTAATGGGGAGCCTCCTAATAATGATAAGGGCGAGGAGAAGGAAGCATGAAGTTCCTTACTTGGATGGCTATGGTAGCATCCAAATTGATCGAAGACTTGAAGAGCTAGCCTCTAATTTTCATATCGTCTTCTTTCATATTTTGCATTTTATTATGGAACAATTTACTTTCTTGTAAGACAAGGATTAAAATCCTAAAACAATGGTTGTAATTTTGGATATTAGTGACTTGGTTTTCAACCCGAGTCACTACTTTTGTTCTTAATCAATGTTTTGATTTATCAAATAAATTGCATACCTTGTTAAAACATGAATAATGGTGATTTTATCACACAATAAACATTGATACGATCAAGTATGAAATAATCAAAGAGTTGGTTAAAAACGGAGAACTATCCCACATGTAGGTACTTTCAATCATTTTGAGAAAATATTAATTCATTATACGATGATCATTTTGAGTGAAAATGAGAATGAATTAATCATACCATAAACTTATATATATTGGTTCAATCGAAATAAGCTATCCTTGCACAAATAAGGGATATTTTAAAGGATAGAGTGGGAGAAAATATTCGACCTAGAAACCAATGATATAACTATAGGATCTTAGAGAAGATTCCTGAAAGGGTTCTTAAGAAGAAACCTAAATAAGATAACAAAAGAAACTACGGGAGGACACTCGAATAAAGGTACACTGAAGAAACTACGGGAGGACACTCGAAGAAAGGTTCTTTGTGTTCATTGTTTCAGTGGGAAACCCCGTATGAATTCGGAAGGAAGATCGGCTCCATGAGATAGTGATTTTTCAAAGATTATAAGATAATAGAGGAGAAATCATCTATCTATTCGGAGGCAAGACCGATTCCTTGAAATAATGATTTTTCTATGATTATAAGATAATAGAGGAGAAATCATCTCAGTCCCCTCGACAGTAGTTTATGTTGTATCCGAAGGTATGATTTGAAAAGATGGATCACTATAGAGATAGTGATAATGATTCGAGTAATAGTTCAACATGCGAGAATTGAAAGGTTCATTTAAGAAATCGAGGGAAGTTGTTTTCAGTGGGAGCAATATTCATTAAAGAATTGAAACCTACCATTTAGAGAGAATGGGTGATTCTTTAAGAGTAAAGAATAAGAGGTACTCAATTTAGATGAATAAAATAATTTGTATCATATGATGATGGAGTTTTAATGGGAATGTTTATTATATGGATAATAAGAGGTCGCCCACTAGAAGTTAGAATGGTTGGATACATTATTCATAACGATGAATGAAACCATTATCCAATAGCCAAGATGAGTGAAAATTATTAGAATGATGAAATCATAAATAGACTACAATGTAGATTTAAGTACATAAGTGACTAAAGAGGGTGATTCCTTAATCCCTCCAGTATATCGATACGTCACAAGTTATGAGATAACAGTGGGAGCTTTCCTCCGGAAAGGAAACTCAAAATCTAGAAAGAATTCTAGATATGTACTCTAATAGAATCATATTATACGGGATAATATGAGAATGAAGGAGACCAAAATTTGTAAGTTTTGCAATCATGAATAAAGGTTATTCGCAAAACACTAATACAAATAGATGATTGTGCATCAAATGCAATATAATAGTATTGACTATTGTTGCATGATAACATCATTTGAGTTATAATTAACTCAAAGTAAAAGATACTTTGTCAGAATCCAAATGGGTTGTATGAGACAATATTGAACCCCATAAGTGAACTGGATTGACTTAGTATGGCCCCTAGCCGCTTACATGAGGTGACATCTCAAAGCGACTAGAGTGTGAGGTGATTGATGGCAAGTTCAAGTGTGATAGAGTTATATGTGATGACTAGTCGATCACATAGTCAAACTGTAAGAGACACTCTGTCGGGCAATGTGACCGCTTATAGAGTTCTGGAAATTTTATAGCCGGATCGTGGCGAGAGCTGCTATAGTATTCTTGTGAGTCAATTCTTAGACTAAAGATTACTCTCCCAAGATGGTACAGTTTAGGCATAACCTTGATCCATTCTCTACGACTTTTCGTAACTGGAGTCAAATAGATGCTTCAGGCTGTGACTGACTGTGACTAGTCAAAGAAAGTAGTGCGATAGAAATTGTCCACCCCTTGTCAGGGTTGTTCAAATCTCAGGGCCACTCGATGAGAACTTAACTGAAAATGCGTGGCCACGCTCGGAAGGCATCTATGGTAGATAATTCCGGTCAAACAGTTATTCTCCAGATCGAGGAAACCACTCATGATATGATCAAATGCAAGTACGACCTCAGAGAGACATCTTGCATTGAGTGGGAGATTGTAATAGGACAAGAGAATTGGTGACGCACACTTGTCGAGGACAAGTGGGAGATTGTTGGGAAATGTCTCCTCAACAATAGCGCGATCACGTAATTAAATCTCATAACGAGAATGCGCAAGGGATGATACGAATTATTAGTCAACTGACCAACATTAATCGGTAATGATTGGCTAGCTAGAGTTTGACATTACTGTCGTATGACGGTGATGGTCAGTTGATCCCTTTAGGTCACACCTTTAGGACAATTCCCTTAATTGATAAAGTGATCAAATGTATAATGATACGATTTGATCATATTCCTTAAACTCGTGTATCGAGAGATCAGAGGTTAAATCTTATTGTAAGATTTATGTTTAAAATTGAAGCGTGTCAATTGTTAAACATTGAACGATATTTTATTATATTGTAATTAGAATGAATTGGGTTATAATTATTACAAAAGTTGTAAATCGTATTGACGATTATTATAAGCGACTATTTTACAATTAGTAATTTCGAATTACTTGTCAACTTGATAAATGAGATTTATTAATTTATGAACAATATTTATTTGATAAATATGTATGATTAAATTAAAACAATTGTTATTTTATTAAATTGTGACATATTGTATGTCACATAATATAAAATTGTAAGATTGACAAAATTTTAAAATAAGGTCCATATTAGTGTATGTGTGCCGGTTTTGGGGTCTTTAACAAGGAATGATTTAAGTGTTTTTAAGTTGTTAAAAGCATAATCATTAAAGTGCCTTGAGAATATTACCTATAAGCCACCCTAAGAAGCATGGGAAAGAGGTGTGTCCCCCCTTGGAGCCCTCCCATACCCGGCCACCCACACCCAAGCATCACACTATAATAAGTATAAGATGCTCACCTAAAACTAACCCTAGTTCTTCTAATGTTGGCATAATTTTCTAAGTGTAGAAAACTCTTAAAACCTCTTCTCTTAGCCGAAATACACTAAGTAAAAGTAAGTTTTTACAAACTCAAAATATATATTATAAGATAATATAAACATACTATTTGTAGTATTAAGATAATATTCTAATTAGAGAGATTAGAATATTATCTTAATATTCTAATTAGAGAGATTAGAGATTAGACCGATTTTGTGCTAGCTTGTTCAAGATCTCGGTTGGTTAAGGATTGTCTTGGTGCATCCAAAGGAGGTATTCTTGTTGGGTACTAGGAGGATCATCCTTGCTTTATATTCGGACCGTATGTAAGGGTCGAAATCTCCTTATTTCCGCTTGTTTTAGCATGCATAAGATCATTATAATATTTTAATTAAAGGTTTATGTTAGTTTGACTAAAAGATTAGTTTATGAGTAACTAATAAAACCTAACAAGCTGTACTCATTTTCAACTGGATACCTAAAGCGGACTGCAACTCCTGCCAAAATTTGGATATGAACCTCGAGTCTCGATCTGAAACAATGTCCTTGGGTATACCATGTAATTTGACTACGTTGTGCACATAGGAATTAGCCAACTCGGCTTTACTCCAGGTATCTTTCATTGGAATAAAGTGAGCGAACTTAGTCAACCTGTCGACAATCACCCAGATCATGTTGATGCCCCTCTGAGTCCAAGGCAACCCCACGATAAAATCCATCGAGATGTTCTCCCACTTCCACTAAGGTACATCCAGAGGTTAGATTTTTCCCTGAGGTCTCTTATGCTCCCCTTTTACCCTTTGGCATGTCAAACATCTTGAAACACACTCAGCGACTTCCTTCTTCATATTTGGCCACCAGAACGTCTTCTTAAGGTCCTTGTGTTAGGTTTAAATACCTATTTAGTCGTACTAATATAATTATCTTATAATTAGTTGATCTTATGCATGCTTAACTAAATAAAATGTCGAGATATAAGAGGAAGAATGAGCTCCCTTACAATGATAATCTCGGCTAAAATAGGGCACAAGTGAAGTCACCTTCTTCACTTGTTCTTGAGCTTATCACACGGATGATCCTCCTTGAACCTTCAAAGAGATGGCCTCCAAAAGATGAACACCAAGACACACTACACTCAATCTTTGTATGTAATTTTTGCTAGAAAATTTTGATACAAAATTGCTAGTTTTGTAGGGAAGCACACGGTTTAGGGTTAGAAAATTAGGAACTAATTTTCTTTCTTTTTCTTGTTCTCACTTAACAAAACCCTAATGCCTTGATGAATGAATAAGTTAAGATTGAACAAAACCTCTTTTGTTCTAGCCAAGGAGGTGGCCGGGTGGTGTGGATTAGGGTGCCCAATGGATGGCACCTTAATAATCTACAATGTCTCCCACTTAAGACAATGCAATTAATAAGATGTCCCCAACACACATTTATCATATAATGTGTTTATGTATGTAAAAATGTGTAGGACAATCTTATTGTCACACGGTCCACTTAATACGTAAATGGACTATTGTCAATGTTACGTAGAGACGTAAACATTACATCGACAATCTTACATTTTATGACTCTCGCATTTTTAACATTTAAACAATTAATCATAAAATTAGTAATTCATAATTACATTTATCCATTAGCCTATATCCGTTAACAACAATTGTATATTTAATAAAATTCATTCATTCAAATATGTTTCATAAACATACTTATATTAGTGACAACATTTTAATCACTATATAATCATATTATATTTCATCCCTTTATATTAGCTAGACATAAATTGACTCGTATCAATATACAATCATTTTATTTATGATTGAGAGAGTTGTCCTATAGGTGTGACCTAAAGGGATCAACTGGTCACCACCGTCATTACGACAGTAATGTCAAACTCTAGCAAGCCAATCATTACCGATTAATGTTGACCAGTTGACTTATGATAAAGAATCATCCCATGAATATTCTTTTATAGAGATTTGTCAATTATTATATAATTGACGTGATCACAATATTGTCGAGGACACTTACTCCAACAATCTCCCACTTGTCCTCACAAGTGTGGATCACCGATTCTCTTGTTCTATTACATCATCTCTCACTCAATGCAAGGTGTCTTAAAGGTCGTACTTGCACGTGATCAAATCAATAGTGGTTTTTCTCGATATGGAGTGTAACTGTTAGACCGGAATTATCTACCATAGATAGTCTCCGAGCGTGGCCACGCATTTCCAGTTCACTACTCCTCGAGTGGCCTTGAGATTTAAGATAACCCTGACAAGGGGCAGAACAATTCCTTTCCGACTGTTCTCCTTGGCTAACATCGTCCATTATGACCCAAAATATGTCCATTTGACCCCTTTTACGGAAGATCGTAGAACATAAATTAAAGTCATTCTGAATAATGTCACCTCTAGAGCAACCAGTCTCTAGTCAAAGAATCGACTCATAAGAATATATATAGCAGCTCTTGGCACGGCCAGGCTTCATTGAATTCTAAAGAACTCTATAAGCGGTCACTGCCCGACACAAGTGTACCTTACAGTTTGTCTATATGATCGACTAGTCATCCTTTATGACTCTATGGTGTTAGAACTCACCATCAATCGCATCATAATCTAGTCACTTCGAGACGTCACCTCATATAAGTGACTAGGGGCAATACTATGTTAATCCAGTTCACTTCTACAGGGTTCAGCAATTGTCTTACAATCCTGTTTGGATTTAACAAAGTATATTAAAATAAATAAGTTGTATAAAACTTTAAATGATGAACGAGATTATCTTATATGAACGCAAAAACAACATTTTTCATTTCATATCGCATAATTGGTTACACATTAGGTAAACTCTTAAGACCCATATAACGAGCATGAGAATCATGCTTAACTTGCGACAATGGTTTGGTTAAGGGATCAGCCACATTATCGTCTGTCCCAACCTTACAAATCGCTATTTCCTTCCTATCAATAAAATCCCGAATTACATGATATTTTTTAGGTACATGTCTAGACTTATTACTAGACTTCGGCTCCTTAGCCTGAAAGAGAGCACCACTGTTATCACAGTACAGGGTGATAGGATCTTCAGCATTTGGAACTACCCTTAGTCCCTCGATAAATTGCCTTATCCATACTGCCTCCTTAGCAGCTTCTGATGCTGCAATGTACTCTGCTTCCGTTGTAGAATCCGCAACGACTGGTTCTTTGAAGCTCTTCCAACTAATGGCACCACCATTCAAGATGAAGACAAATCCAGCCTGGGATTTAAAATCGTCTTTATCTGGTTGGAAGCTTGCATCTGTGTAACCCTTTACACACAAATATTCTCGAACTTCAGTTAAGTTCAAAATTTCTCCCACTCTGTCTCTTAGAAATAAACTCCTTTTCTAAGAAGACAGCCTCAGAAGACACAAACACTTTGTTTTCATGAGGTTTGTAGAAGTGGTAGCCACGTGAGGTGGTTGGATAACCAACAAAGGTGCATTTTTCGGATCTTGGTGCGAGTTTGTCATCGGTTTTAACCTTGACATAAGCATCGCATCCACATATCTTCATATAGGATAAGTTAGGAACCTTTCCTTTCCACATCTCATATGGGGTCTTATCGGTCACTTTCGTTGGACTATTGTTCAAAGATTTGATGGCTGTGAGGATCGCAAATCCCCAAAATGAATTAGGTAAATCAGTTTGGCTCATCATTGATCGGACCATATCCAATAAGGTTCGATTCCTCCTTTCAGCCACACCATTAAGTTGTGGTGTTCCTGGAGGTGAAAGTTGTGACACAATGCCACATTCTTTTAGATGTGAATCAAATTCATTGCTAAGATATTCACCACCACGATCTGATCGTAGTGTCTTAATCTTTCGGTCGAGTTGGTTTTCTACTTCATTTTGAAATTCTTTAAATTTCTTGAAGGCTTCACTCTTATACTTCATTAAGTAGATATACCCATACCTACTTAAATCATCGGTGAAGGTGATGAAATAGTCATAATTTCCTCTAGCGGTGATTGTTAGTGGTCCACATACATCCGTGTGTATGAGTCCTAACAGTTCACTAGCTCGCGTCCCTTTACCACTAAAAGGATTACGAGTCATTCGAATGGTTTAATTATATTGGTCCTTACCAATCTTTTGATGCGATTCTCATTTATGTGACCAAGTCGACAATGCCAAATGTATGATTCATTTTCATTTGGGTCACTTGTTTTTATCCCTTTGTTTTTTACGTTATAGACATTTTTTGACAAGTCGGAAGTTTCCAAAACATAGATTCCATTAATCAAATTAGCATGGCCAACAACCATGTCATTCTTAGAAATTACACAACAATTGTTTTTAATGGAAAAATTATATCCCTCAATGTCTAACATTGCAACAGAAATAATGTTTTTGGAAAGAGACGGTACAAAATAACAATTATTTAGTTTTAGCTCGTATCCACTTGTCAAGGCAAGAGTGAAAGTTCCTTTAGAAGTGGTCGCTACCCGAGCTTCATTTCCAAGTCGGAGATCCATATCACCCTTGCCCACCTTCTCCACTTCTCTTAAACCCTGCAAACGATTACAAAGGTGAGAACCACAACCGGTATCCAATACCCATGTTGTGTTGGATGTAAAATTAATGTCAATAACAAAAATTTCGGATTTGGAATTACCTAACGGAATCACAAGACCTTCTTGGATATGACGTAAGTACTTGGGGCAATTCCCCCTCCAATGGCCCATGACACTACAATAGTGGCATCGCCCCTTTTCTAACTTTCTGTTCTTCTTCTTAATCTTTGCAAGACCTTTCTTGCTAGAACTCCCACTAGCTTCATCATAAGCCCTTTCTTTCAAGTATAAGGCATTCAATTCTTCATTTAGCTCATCTATATAAGCCGTGTCAAGAAGTGGTCCCCTTTTGGGAGGTGGGAGAGAAGTAATAAAGTTAACATTGCCATCCGGACCCGTTCCGAAATGAACTTCTCTAGTAGTATCGATGTTGTTTTGGTTGCAAATATCGTCGAAAACATTGTGACAAGAATCAATAGTGATAGGGTTGAATGAATCCATTGCGATAAAATAACTACAAAACGGAAACGAAGGAAATTTTAACATTCATCATTTTAATACTTGTTAAACATTTTAAACAAGTTAAGTATTTACTTAACGATCTCTTACACAATTAAGTAAATAATCCCGAGACCCAAACCCATACTAATCCGGGTACGGTATAGCCGATTCAACCCGTATAGGTATAATTTGGTGGATTAACCCTTTAATCGGTTATACTCTTAGAACTCTCGGTCGACAATTTTCTTAAAATTATCTTTAGCCCGAACTTATTGCAACTACGGTTACAAATACTTTCGTTGAGATCGACCAAATTTCAAGGTGTAATCTTTATTACCCCACTTACCCAACGTGACAATTTTAGTACCCCGGTTTAGCCGAGCCTACATGTTTGTGAAGAAGGGATTCATGGGTCCATACTCTTTGGTAAGGCTAAGTCTCAATATTTTATACGTAAGAGATCTTATCAAATATTATCTATCTCCTTTTAAGTGAAGTAATTAGGCGAATTATCGATAATAAAATGATACGTTGAAGACTCGATACTCGATATGCATGACATGTTAATGGCGATTTGGCTATGCATGCAACATATGAAAACAAAATAAAGCAAACGATAAATTCCTAGTATGGCCCTTTTCTAGAAAAGAAATAATAAAAGTACAAATTCGGAAACCAACTCCATTGGTCCCTTGATCTTCACGAGGCACGCAAATCGAGGCAAACACCGTCTTGATCGGAACTCCTATCCGAATGGCACCGTCTTCAAGGTTCTCCGCAAATTACAAGAAATACAACTTTTCTAGTCTACTTTATACATTATAAAATAGAAATAAATTACAATTGGTTGATGCGAGATCACAAAATTACAACCGAATCGGTAACCCCTTACATTACGGGAAATACCGATTTATAAAAACTAAGGCCATACTAGAATAATTACATGATTCAAAATAATGCAATATAAAATGACATTCATAAGAAAAACGCAGCAATATATATGTTATGTATATGTTCATTTTATGCCAAATCGCCCTAATAACTTATTATGTCGAAATTAACCCGGTTTTATGAGATATTAGCATTATTAATTCTTTTAAAATGCATAAATTAAAACATAAACAAACTTATGTTCTAAATAATATCCTAACACGTTTTAGGACTCAAAATTAGTCATAAATAATTTTGATAATAATTAACCCTTTAATTATTTTTATATTGTTCATATTGCCTTAAAATACATAACACTTACGAATTAAATCCAAATAAATTATAAAATTTTCGAAATTTGGATTTTATTTTCACAAACATTCTGAAATATTACATTAATATTTATAATGTCAAAAATTTTGGTCATTTAATTCGAAATAAAACTCGAAATATCATATATATATGGCCAAAATTACCTCTTAATACGGTTTTAACTAATAAAATCGTAAAACATGCTATACAACATCATATTGTACCAAATTTTACATACATTAAGTAAAATATGCATGTGAGGTCGTGTGAAAATTATAAGGCTAGAAACGTTTTCCTTCTATTTTAACCATTTAACTCGATTTTTCTCATAAAAATGCATATAAACGATTAAAATCTATATTATGAACAATATTTAAATCTCATAAATTATTAATATAACCTAAAAACATTTTTAGGACCAGATTTAATAAACATGCCAAAATGTCGAGTGCTATACATATGAGTCTTTAAATATTTAGTTTTGTTTTAAGTCTCAAAAACTCGGAAAAACTAAAAACCGATTAAGCATGCAACAACCTTTGCTCTGATACCAATTGTTAGGTTTAAATACCTATTTAGTCGTACTAATATAATTATCTTATAATTAGTTTATCTTATGCATTCTTAACTAAATAAAATGTCGAGATATAAGAGGAAGAATGAGCTCCCTTACAATGATAATCTCGGCTAAAATAGGGCACAAGTGAAGTCACCTTCTTCACTTGTTCTTGAGCTTATCACACGGATGATCCTCCTTGAACCTTTAAAGAGATGGCCTCCAAAAGATGAACACCAAGACAAACTACACTCAATCTTTGTATGTAATTTTTGCTAGAAAATTTTGATTCAAAATTGCTAGTTTTGTAGGGAAGCACACGGTTTAGGGTTAGAAAATTAGGAGCTAATTTTCTTTCTTTTTCTTGTTCTCACTTAAAAAAACCCTAATGCCTTGATGAATGAATAAGTTAAGAGGGAACAAAACCTCTTTTGTTCTAGCCAAGGAGGTGGCCGGGTGGTGTGGATTAGGGTGCCCAATGGATGGCACCTTAATAATCTACAATGTCTCCCACTTACGACAATGCAATTAATTGTGGGGAATAAAGCATGTGTTCGCCCTAAAACGTGAAGGATATTAACGAATTTTACAATTGAGATTATTGTCATAAGTTAATAAAAACATGAAAAAGGAATACAACCTTGGGTCCTTGCTTGAATTGGCCTAAGAACAGGAATTAAAGTAAATTCCCTCCTATAACTTGCACCTAAGACTTGAATGAGATGATGCCGCGTGTGCTAGATAATACTCTCCAATTGCCTTGCAAAATGGGGAGAGCTTTTGTGAGGGTTTAGATGTGAGATCTGAGTTTTGGGAAAATAATGTTCTCAAAACCCTAATTATCAGAATTGTGATTCACCACTTGAATCAATCACCTGAAAAAAGGAGAAGGACTCTCCTTATGTAGTATGGGTCGGCCGAATTAGGTATTGGGTAGGAGTGGGCTTTCCACTCTTACCTTATTCCAATGCGTGATTCGACCCACTTTGCTAAAATATAATTCACAGGTATTTATTATAAATCGTATACTTGTTATCAGATATTAATACAGTCGATGTATTAATAATGGTCTGATAAAATACGATATTGTATAATTGGCCCTATTAATATATCTGTTTATATTAATACGCAAATTCAATATTTAATTAAATATAACCGTTTATATTTAATTTTACGAATTAATCATGTAATCCGTATTAGCTAAAATTATTTAATCCGTATTAAATAATAATCTCAACATCTCATTAACTAATTTAATAGTCAATACCTCTGACTAACTGTTTAGTCGTATCCGGCATAAATGTGACTGTATTTTCATACCTTCACATCTCTCAAACGTGTCCTATAGGTGTGACGTATAGGGACCAGTTGATCACCGCCATCCGTATGACAATAACGTCAAACTTATCTAGCAAGCAAACCGTTATTGATAAACGTGGATCAACTGATAATAATACTGAAGTATGCCCTTGTGATCCTTTAAGAGATTTAGTAAGTCATTGTACTTAATTGTCAATGACACCAGCCCCAACAATCTCCCACTTGTCCGTACAAGGGTATGTGCAATGACGTTATCACACTACATGTGGAAGACACAAGCTCCAACAAACTCCCACTTGTCCGTACAAGTGTAGGTGCGATAACCGATTCTCATATCCTTATAAAATTTCTCCCACTCAATGTAAGACAATTTGCAAATCCGCATTCGCAAAGGTCGTATCTCACAAGCGATCTGTATCAAGAGTGGTTTCCCCGACTAGAGAGTAACTTAACTGATAAAACGAATCTTTATTCGAGCATGGCCATACATTTCAGTTACTACTCCTCGAGTGGCCCTGAGAAATGATAAAATCCTGATAAGGGTTTGGATATTTCCCTCAACTCGAATCCTGCCGATATCGCGCAGCATGAAATAACCCAGAAAAAATCCTCTTGGCCCCTGTTACGATGACCGTGGGAAAGAAACCAAAGTTACCCAAAATCTGCCTTAATCTCAAGAGACAGTTGAAAGTCAAAAGACTCGACTCTAAGGAACACTATGGAGGTCCTATCCACGACCTGGTACCCAATGTTATAAAACATTTAGGACTCCATAACGTTGTCACGGGGTGTCCTACGAGATATCCGTATAACTCGCCTTTGTGATTGGTCAGTCAACCGTGTGACTTATGGCTCGTTGAACCCACCATCAACCAACGTCACAAAATGATTACCTGAGTTATCAGCTCAAGTGGGTAATCAAGGACTAAAACGATGTAATGTTATTCAGTTCACTTTGTGGTGTTCAAAATTGCCGTACAATTCCACATGAAAAATAAAACATTATATATCATAACAATGAGGTTGAATAGAGTACACGAGAAAATGAATTATTACAAGAATTCATAAAAGAGTACTACAACTTAGGAACACATCCAATTCCCATGGAATGAATGTGCCCTTCATGCTTATCACGTGGCAATGCTTTAGTGAGAGGATCAGCTATGTTGTCATCCGTAGCGATCTTATCAATGAAAATCTCCTTTTACGCGGACTCAGTTGTAGAATCTGTTGTAACACTTTGTTTAGAACTTTTCCAGCTGACAGCAGCGCCATTAAGAGTAAAAATGAATCCAGACTGAGATTTCGAGTCGTCTCGATTCGTTTGGAAGCTAGTATCTGCGTAACCCGTGGCGCAGAGCGTCGAGTCGCCTCCGTAAGTCAATCCCCAATCTTTAGTCCTCCGTAGGTACTTAAGAATTTTTTTCACGGCCATCCAGTGTTGTTCACCTGGATGAGGTTGGAATCGACTGGTCATACTCAATGCATATGCAACGTCTGGACGTGTGCATATCATGGCGTACATGATCGATCCTATTGCCGAAGCATAAGGAATCCGACTCATGCGCTCTTTCTCTTCCAATGTCTTAGCTTCTTGAGACTTGCTCAAGTGAAGCCCAGTATTCATAGGAAGGAACCCTTTCTTGGAGTTCGTCATGCTGAATCTCTCTAGAATCTTATCTATGTAAGACTCCTGACTGAGAGACAACATCCATCGTGATCTATCCCTGTAGATACGGATGCCCAAAATTTATTGCGCCTCTCCCAGATCTTTCATCTGGAAATGGTTTTTCAACCATGGTTTAACCGAAGAAAGAAGAGGTATGTCATTCCCAATCAAGAGTATGTCATCGACATACAGTACTAGGAAGACAATCTTGCTGCCACTCGACTTGATATAGAGACATGGTTCCTCGACTGATCGAACGAATCCATTCTCTTTTATCACTTGGTCGAAGCGATGATTCCAACTCCGCGATGCTTGCTTAAGTCCATAGATGGAACGCTTAAGCTTGCAAACCTTCTTAGGATAATCTGGATCAATAAAACCCTCGGGTTGTACCATGTACAACTCTTCCTCCAAATAACCGTTTAAGAAGGCGGTTTTAACGTCCATTTGCCATATTTCATAGTCATGAAATGCGGCGATCGCTAAGATAATCCGAATGGAACGTAGCATGACTACGGGTGCAAAGATCTCATCGTAGTGCAAGCCTGGCACTTGGGTGAAACCTTTAGCAACTAGTCTTGCCTTATGGATATCTTGTTTACCTTCCACGGCATGCTTTATTTTGTAAAGCCATTTGCATTGAAGGGGAAGTACCTTTGCAGGTAGGTCCACAAGATCCCACACGTTGTTCTCATACATGGAGTCCATCTCGGATTGCATGGCTTCTAGCCATAGCTTTGAGTCAGAACTGGTCATGGCACCTTTATAAGTTGTGGGTTCATTACCCTCTAGGAGTAAGATGTCATCTATATCATGTTCCTCAACCATACCAATGTATCTGTCCGGAGCAATAGAGACTCTTCCCGACCTCCTAGGTTCCTCAGGAATATCTACCGCAGCCTCGGTTGAAGGAACTGTTTCCTCCAATGGTTGCTCGGTAGTTGGTTCTTGAACCTCCGATAAATCGAAAGTTCTATTACTCGACTTGTTCTCGAGAAATTCTTTCTCTAAGAACGTCGCACTAGCCGCAACAAAAACACGTTGTTCGGTTGGCGAGTAGAAGTAATGACCAAAAGTTCCCTTTGGATAGCCTGTAAAGTATGTCTTGACCGATTGCGGGCCGAGCTTATCCTCGTGTCTCCACTTGACATAAGCCTCGCAGCCCCAAACCCGAATAAAGGACAAGTTAGGGACCGTTCCCTTTCATAATTCGTATGGAGTCTTGTCAACAGCTTTAGACGGACTTCGGTTAAGTATTAGAGCGGCCGACAAAACAGCATAGCTCCACAATGAATCAGGCACAACGGTGTGACTCATCATGGATCGAACCATATCGAGTAGAGTTCGATTTCTCCATTCGGACACACCATTTAATTGTGGTGTTCCAGGTGGAGTCAACTGTAGCACGATGCCACAGTCTTTGAGGTGTTGATCAAACTCGTATGAAAGATACTCACCACCACGATCAGATTGTAGTGCTTTAATCTTTCTTCCCAGTTGGTTCTGTACCCGATTCTGGTATTCTTTGAACTTGTCAAAGGATTCACTTTTATGTTTCATCAGGTAGACATAGCCATATCTACTCAAATCATCCGTGAAAGTGATGAAATACCTATAGCCTTCTCGTGCGTTGATCGTCATAGGGCCACATACATCCGTATGTATGAGTCCTAATAGGTCGGCAGCGCGCATTCCAACACCTTTGAAGGAAATACGAGTCATCTTACCGATGAGACATGATTCACACGTGCCATATGATTCGAAATCAAAGGCCGAGATAGCTCCATTCTGTCTGAGCTGTTTTACGCGTTTCACATTTACGTGTCCCATACGACAATGCCATAGGTAAGTTTGATCTTTGTCACCTACCTTTAATCTCTTATTATTCACATGTAATATTTCAGTGGTTTGATCTAAAACATAAAATCCATTCATGGAAACTGCCTTGCCATAAATCATATTGTGTAATGAGAAAATACAACTGTTATTTTCTATTACAAATGAAAAACCAAGTTTGTCAAGCGCAGAAACTGAAATAATGTTTTTGGACAAACAAGGAACATAATAACAGTTATATAAAGATAACTCGAATCCACTTGGAAGCTGGATCACGTATGTTCCCCTCGAGACTGCAGCAACACGTGCTCCATTCCCGACACGCAGGTCAACCTCACCCTTGATGAGGGGTTCTTGGTTTCGGAGGCCCTGCACATGATTACATAGATGAGAACCACAACCAGTATCTAGTACCCAAGTTCCGTAACTTGCATGGTTAATCTCAATCATGTGAATAAAAGAAGAAGAAGACATACCAACAGGAGTAACACGGCCTGCCTTAATGTCCTCACGATACACGGGGCCTGAGCGCCTCCAATGCCCAGTCTTGTGGCAATGGTGACATTCCATGCTAGTATCCTTGCTCTTTGTCTTGCCCTGTGAGTTTCTCGACTCACCTGGCCCACTCTTAGTAAATCCTGATTTCTTAAACTTGGGCTTGCCTACTGTTAGGTCGCCCTGAGCTTTAGCTTTTCCCTTACCCTTACCCTTACTGGAGATCATGAGAACATCCTGCTTCACGCTCCCACTTAATTTCGGATCCTTCTCGGTCTGTACGAGAGGGGAGTGGTGCTCATGAGGAGTCTTCTTCATGTCGTTCATGTAATATTTGGCCCTAAAGAGGGTGAACCCATCATGAAGCGAATGAAGCATTCGATCAACGATTATGTTCTCACTGATCTTGCAGTTTAGGGCCACCAGTTTTTCGATATTTTCAATCATTTGAAGAATATGTGGGCTAACCGCTTGGCCCTTCTGGAGTTTCGCCTCAAAGATGCGACAGGTATGCTAATAAGAAATGATTCTCGGAGCTTTTGAGAATTCGTTAGTGAGCGTGGTGAAAATCTTGTTTGCACCATGGGTTATGAAGCGTCTTTGCAAATTGGATTCCATTGCATAGATGAGTACGTTCTTTATCGCACCCGCTTCCATGACGAAGTCGCTATGAGCGCGAACTTCGTTAGCTCTAGCTCCAGTTCCTGGGTGTGCCGGAATGGGCTCAGTTAAGTACTTGAGCTTTCCGTCAGCAATGGTAGCATTCCGTAGTGCTGCCTCCCAGTAGGAGAAGTTTGACCCATCATTCCTCAGTCTAGTAGACTGATTCATGGAGTCCATGAAGGCTTTTAGCCAGCATTCACGTGCTAGCTTGGCACTTGGCATTGGGTCTTCACCAGCCATTAGTTATACAGCAGTTTAATTGAACGTGTTCTACACTGAAAAAGAAGATAAAACAAAACCATATAAGCAACTCATTGTTGTGATTTAAGTCTATTTTAAATTGTGTTTAAACTCGTAGACTCATGCATTTATATAATTGATCTCCCTCAAGACTTATATAAACGATCCCAAGACTCAATTTCCGTATATGGATAAGCCCACAGCTTGGCTAATTCCACCGTTGGAACTCTTGGTCGATAGATTTCCGTAAATCCTATCTATTAATCCATCTCAGTCGCTAGATAGTATCGAGTGACCATGGTGTTGAGATAAAATAAATCATCTCTTCCCACTTGCCCGACGTAGAAGGGGTCACATTATGCCTACCTACGAAGAAGGGATTCATGGGAGTCTGATTTATAAAGACAATTCTCAATTTTTGGTTATACGAGTAAGACCCCATCAACTTATATTTATCCCTTTTAAGTGAACTAATATCTAGCATATGCGTGAATGAATGAAATAAAGTGATGGCTTTGCAATTGACATGTGACATCTGTATTGCCACAGAAAACTAACGCATAACCTCTACATGAGTCAGTTTTCAGGCATGTTATAGGTGGTTTGGTTTTAGGCGGAATATGATGCAAGCTATTATCGATGAAAGCATAAAATAAATGCGATAAACGTAAATAAAAAGTCCTAGTGTGGCCTATCCTACCAAAATAAACATAAAACAACTTGGAATCCACCGTTGGACCCTAGAAGCTAGTCTTGATGTTCCATCTTGGTCTTTGCAGCGGGAGTGAGCATCCGGTCTCCGTCTTTGGTCTTCACAAAATTACTAATTTAAATTACAAATATAACCCTATTTACATTCTAATTTAAATACAAAAGTAATTACATGGCAAAAACCCAAAACGGAGATTCAAGATCTCAAAATTACAAACAAGAATGTGTCCCATCATTACGGTGACACAATCTTCTAAGGCCACACTAAGTTACAACCGTTTGCAAAATTAAATACGTTATAGAAAACATTGAAAAGGCATTCAACAAGACGATAAATAAAATGCATCAACTAAAATTAAAATTCATTCATGACATAATATTGTTATTATGATTAACAAATTTTACCAAACCACCTTTTCGGGATTAAAATTATGTGATTATACCGTTTTAACCACTTTAATTTTAACAAGTTTGTAATCCATTATCTTAAACCGTTTTAAAATAATATGTATCATGCGAGAGTGAACCGTTTCACAAAAATAATATATTATTTCCGTATACAGCATATTACTTTTGGCCAAAGGAAAATAAAAACAAGTTATTTTCGGGAAAAATAACACGACTGTTACAAGGAAGTGGTCTACCGACCTCAACATGGGGTCGACCGACCTACTGATGAAAAAAAAAAAAAATTTTTTTTTTTTTGTAACAGCAGAATGGTCGACCGACCTATTAACCAGGTCGACCGACCACAAAACAAGAAACCGAGTTTCTGAAAACGCAAAAGAGAAACTGCCGAAAAACAAAAACCCTACGCGGGCAGAGGTCGACCGACCACAATAATGGGTCGACCGACCCACACGCCGACATAAATCAATTTTTAAAATTTTTAAATTAAAACTTATGAAAAACATAAAAGTAAAATCTCGTGGCCTTGGCTCTAATACCACTTGTGGGGAATAAAGCATGTATTCGCCCTAAAACGTGAAGGATTATAACGAATTTTACAATTGAGATTATTGTCATAAGTTAATAAAAACATGAAAAATGAATACAACCTTGGGTCCTTGCTTGAATTGGCCTAAGAACAGGAATTAAAGTAAATTCCCTCCTATAACTTGCACCCAAGACTTGAATGAGACGATGCCGCGTGTGCTAGAAAATACTCTTCAATTGCCTTGCAATATGGGGAGAGCTTTTGTGAGGTTTTAGATGTGAGATCTGAGTTTTGGAAAAATAATGTTCTCAAAACCCTAATTATCAGAATTGTGATTCACCAGTTGAATCAATCACCTGACAAAAGGAGAAGGACTCTCCTTATGTCTAATACCTCGTATTTTACCCTCGGTCAACGGCAGTCAAACCGTGTTTTATACAAGTATTTCGAATGGAATGTTTATAAAGTATTTACGTAAATTGTTATTGTTTTATTAATCGTATTTTTATGATTATTTTGTATTTCATAATCATTGATATTTGATAATTATTTCCAAAAATGACGTTCATTCGTATTTCTTAATTCTAAATGATACATTTATAATTAATATATTTCTTGTTTTTATATATTTATTTACGGTCTATACTTAAATTCTATTATTTATTTATTTATTTATTTAAGTCGTAACCCTATTTAAATCCTAATTTATATATATTCTTACGTATTTTTATATATTCTTACGTAAGTGCTAATAATTTTATATTTTTATAATTAGTTTAATTAATATCAACTAATAATAAATTACATAATTTAATTAGTATAATTTTATACGTACTCGTTAATTTTAAGTTACGGGTTAAGAACGAGATATAAGCTCGATATGTGTGATGGGCCGAGTAAGTAAAGCAACGAGCCCGTTTATCGATACTAACCCTACCCCATGTACATCGACAAACCCCATAATCGACAAACTCAAAATCAAACCCTACCCTATACTACTTTCATCGACATCCTCTCTACTATCTTATTCATCGACAAACCAACTAATAAACCCTAGCCCTTATCTGCCTCCATGAACTCGCCTGCCACCTACAACAATCTGAAAATTAATCCCTAGTGACTACCGTGGGTTGAAGAAGAGAACGAAAGGGAAAAGTACAGTAACAACAGCCTTCACCATCACCATTCGTAGCCTTGCACTACACCAAGTTCGTAAGTAATTCGTAGTACTTTCTCATGTCGTAACATCTGGGTATTAAGGTCGTATGTAGAGTTGATAGTATGAATAACATGTTTATGGTCATTAAACCACTATAGGATCACCGTGGGCATCACCATAAACGCGATAATTGTCGATAATCATTGTTGTTCGTCTCTGTTTCGTGTTTTATTTCAGTTGTTATTCGAAGTGTGTATATAGGTCTATCTTGGTACGAATCTATGTGTAATGGTATTATGATGTTTTTAAGTTGCGTGGGTGGTGGTAGGTTGGCTTGTGGTGGTCAGAGCACCACCATAAGTAAGTAATTTCGGGTTCAAACCTGAAACAGGGACGCGGGGCTGATGTTTGTTTGGTGTCGGGTTTTGGTTCTTTTGGGGGTAGTTTTGCATCTGGGTTGTGAGTGGAAGGTTACTGGTGTAGGGAAGACCACCCGGGTGCTGGTGTGGTGGCCATGGGTGGAGTATGTCGTCGATGGTGGTCGTTCAAAACAGTAGAGTCAGAACAGGGGGTTATGAGTCGTGTGTGAGCAGTGAAGTTGGGGAGGTTATCGTGGCGGTTCAGATGAGGACGAGGGTAAGTGTGGGGTACCTCTGGAACCACCGTGAGTCAGTGGTGACTACGGTGGTAGCCAGGGGTAGTGTGGGGCATGGAGGCGAGAGGAGTCAGCGCGATAAGAAGGGAGTGCAGATACGAGTTGCTGAAAACAAAATAATAATGTGTGGGCAGGCTGTTTAGAATTGTTGTGGTGGTTGACGTGGTGGTCACTGGTGGTGTACAGTGGGTAGAAGTGGTAGAAGGTAGTGCATAGTTGAGTTTAGGATAGATGGTGATGGTCGTGGGTGTCCTGGTTGGTGGGGGTGATGCCGTGAACCTGGGCTGTACGGATCAGAGTGATGGGATGGTCTGAGTATGCTTTTGTTTTATTGTTGGTCGTGGGATTCGAACCCAGGATCTGAGGGGCTGTTTTTGTTATTATGCTTATTATTATTGTTTATGTGATTGTTGTTGTATTGATATTATTATTAGAAGATATTGATAATGATATGATTTGTGATGTTGTTAGTATTACGAGCATGTCTTAGGCTTATTTTATCATCAGTATTATTATTTCTTCTTGGGCTGTAATATTATTATTGATAGTATGGTCTATTGTTAGGACTTGATAATTGTATGTTGGCAATGTCGTTAATATTATTGTTGTTATATATGTTTAGTGATTTTATGGATGTTATTATTTTAGTAATGGTAAATTATTTTATTTGTATTATTATTAATACTAATATTGATAATAGTGTTGTACATGTTATGAAGTGAGTAGTAATTGGCTAGTGGATTGTATGCTATATTTAGTAAGTCAAGGTTCATCAACCATATGTTAATTGAAGGTAAATGGTTATGTGAATAGGAGTTGACACTAAGTAATGTTTATAGGGACTGAGCTCAAGGTGGAGTTTTCCTAACAACTGTCCAGATATCATCCACAATTGAGGTAGGGGAAATATACTATGATTCATGTTATGACATGAAATGTGTAAGTGATGCTTATTACGAGTTTGTTATAATTGATTATTACTGTACTATGGATCGTATTATTATTGATCACTGTGGAGATAGGGAGGTGTGAATTGGGTCTTGTGATATGGGTCTTGTGATATTGGGACTTGTGTGGCCATGGGAGGTGCGGTGTGATGTGGTGTGGTGTGATGGAGGTGTGGTGGGTTGGAGGTGAAGTGGTTGATTTGAGGATGTGGAGGTGGAGGATGATACTGTTCTATTGTTAATTATGTCTTATCTATTTTTACCTACTCAACCTCGCGGTTGACCCTGTGTATTCGTGTGACACCTACGATGATCCGGAATGGAGAGTAGATTTGACATGTCAGTGACAGATGGATTAGGAGCTTGGGCATGGAGAGAGACATGGCATGGACCTACTTAGAGTTAGATCACATTTAGACATCGTCAGTTGTACTTGTATTTTATCAAGTTTGGACTTCTTAGTTGTTGTAATATTAAGTTTAAATTTAATCAGATTTATAAAAAGTACTTTGGTTTGTTACTTTGTTATTCACTACCTCGGATATTCCGAGATGGTAACAGTCCTATTTATTGAGAATGTCTTGCTAAAGGCTCTTAAATAAATGGGGGTGTTACAAAGTGGTATCAGAGCGAACGATCCTCAGGCCTAAACTAAAACGGAAATAATGAACATAGGAGTGTCTAAATAAAATGAACCCCAGGCTAGTAACTGTTAGGAGCCCCGGGATTGGGATGAGTTAGGGGCCTCTTGAAACCAAGACACTGGCCCTTTCAGTCTAGCCTGGTCACCCATGAGCGATGTAGAGCGTGGGTAGTATAGAACAAAGGACAGGACCCAATATATATATATATATATTGTACTAACGTTTGCGCAGAAAAGCGATGAGGTAAGTATGATGTGAAATATGGTTGGAGATCTGTGTTGTATGGGAATTATATTGAATGATTGATTGAGATATATGATTTCCAAGTATTGAGAACAGGAGTTTTGAATATGAGTTTGAAATATAAGCTTGACTTGTATGATGATGGGTATTAGAAGAATACGACTGATCTTGACATGATGAATGATCTGAATGATTGAATTGAAATTTTCAGAGAATGGATGTATATTTATTTAACAATAATTTGAAGTGATTTGCCCATATGATTTTGGTGTTTCGAAATGTCTATTTGATATCTGACTATTAAATGACTATCTTAGCTATGTAATATATTGCTTGGTAATTCAATAAGAATGATCAGATTTATATGTCATGTTAATCCATGTCTGGTGATATGCATGCGGCCATATGATCCCTGAACCCTTAGGTAGAGATATAGTTTAATGATATCTGTAATGAGCTGATGATAAGTAGCACTTTAGTGATTTCTAGGATATATTTGTGTACTTAAATAAGTTGTGTTTGTTACGGTGGTAGAAACTAATGCATTGTTTATACGTATGTAACTAATGAGTTATTTAGTTGACTCTACTCTTTCGCTGCGCAATCTTTACCGTTTTCTAGATGGTATTTTCTGTTTGAAATAATGAATAAATGTTAATGTGGTGCCATATCCTCTCTATGCTCCGAAATATGCGTCAACATGTTTTTGAGGATGGTTGTGTTTTATTTTGACAATGCGAAGTAATAGTGTGAAATAATAAAGTCACCAACATTATAATAAATTTTCAGAATTTTACCTTGTTTGTACGAACTACCATTCGAAATGTGTTCTCTATATGAATGTGTAAATTTTATGTATGATGACCTTATGAGTTAACTTTCGTATGATTTTGATTTCATGTTAAACGACTTATATTTTGAAGGAAATAAATATTTTGGTTAACAGTGGTCAGATTGTTACTGCACAGTTTCGTTTTGACCTATGTTGTTGTAATGGAAATCATTTAAAACGTGTTTATTGTTTATGCATATTTCCAACTCCATTGTTTAGAGTATTCATTCATGTTTTCAAATGATAAGCCATGTAAAATCTTAACGAATCCTTATTTAATGGTGATTTTTTGCAAGTTACCCACTTTTCTGTCTAATTGCTGTGAAGTTTCTGTCCAGACCTAACGAGTTGTAAAAAAATTGTTATGAATAATTTCTTAAGCTTTGCAATTGATTCTTTTCCTATGATTAGTTAGTTCATAATATTCTCTAGAACTATAGTATCTCACAAATGTCTGAGCGGTTATTTATTCTGATTTTTTTTTTTTTTTTTTTTGAAAGTTGCTGCATGATATTTGATTGTTGAAATTGTGAGTTATGTAGGTATCATATAAAAGTTAACCCAAACATGAGTCATGCGATGTAACCACGTAATACTCTGATGAGTCTTTAGTAACATGAAAAGTAGACATACCATATGAATATGGACCTTATTATATAATAATATAACCTTAATTATTTTGGTGAATTTTATATAAAGTCAGTGTCATTTATACAGACACTAATGTTATGCCACAAGGCGAATTGCATATTGTTATGTTCAAACCTAATCACAATATATTGAATTAGTAATTTGGTTGACATGTGAATTGTGGGAATGCTAGTTTTGTCTTCGATCTGTAACTTGTAAAATCGTCAGTGATTCGTGTTTATAAACTGCCATTAATTACAGATTCATTGTTTGAAGGTTTCAAAATGTACCTAAGTGATTTTGTCTATTGTCATTCCTCTTATCTGCGTAAGACAGATTTTGTCTCCATACCTTGTTTATAAACATGAAATGATTTAATTTGTCAAGTATAAACTATGAGTTAGCGGATGGTCTACATTGGTGTAAATATGTTAAGTTTGTGTTAAATGAGATTTCAAGAGTATATACGTGTTAGATGCCTTGATTTTGTTTTACTGCGTAATGTGAAATAGTCAACTGTGTTTGACTGCTTTAAAAATCGGACGATAGTTATCTAGTATAAGGTAATTAGCTTATCAGATGACTTATGACTGTTGTTTCGATGATTGCTTGAACACTGGATATGGAATTTTGTGATGGGTTTACGAGGACGTAACCATGCTTTAAGGAGGATGGGATTGTAAAATCTTAAAGGTTTATGTTATGACTAGTTGTAATAGGATGAAAAATTTATATGTCGTGATTGTTGGAATATACTTGATATCCTGATTACTTCTGTTATATGCTATATTGTGGCTCTTTAAGTGTCATGTTTTACAGTTGTATGTTAAACTTTGGGGACAAAGTTTCTTAAGGGGGATAGAATGTAACAATTAGCTTTTTGGGTACTCGTATAAGCGTTACTTGTGATTGTTTCATACTTGTTATGTGTTTCCTTATATAAAATGGGATGGCGAACTTCGGGACGAAGTTCATTTTAAGGAGGGAAGACTATAATACCTCGTATTTTACCCTCGGTCAACGGCAGTCAAACCGTGTTTTATACAAGTATTTCGAATGGAATGTTTATAAAGTATTTACGTAAAGTGTTATTGTTTTATTAATCGTATTTTTATGATTATTTTGTATTTCATAATCATTGATATTTGATAATTATTTCCAAAAATGACGTTCATTCGTATTTCTTAATTCTTAATGATACATTTATAATTAATATATTTCTTGTTTTTATATATTTATTTACGGTCTATACTTAAATTCTATTATTTATTTATTTATTTATTTAAGTCGTAACCCTATTTAAATCCTAATTTATATATATTCTTACGTATTTTTATATATTCTTACGTAAGTGCTAATAATTTTATATTTTTATAATTAGTTTACTTAATATCAACTAATTATAAATTACATAATTTAATTAGTATAATTTGATACGTACTCGTTAATTTTAAGTTACGGGTTAAGAACGAGATATAAGCTCGATATGTGTGATGGGCCGAGTAAGTAAAGCAACGAGCCCGTTTATCGATACTAACCCTACCCCATGTACATCGACAAACCCCATAATCGACAAACTCAAACCCAAACCCTACCCTATACTACTTTCATCGACATCCTCTCTACTATCTTATTCATCGACAAACGAACTAATAAACCCTAGCCCTTATCTGCCTCCATGAACTCGCCTGCCACCTACAACAATCTGAAAATTAATCCCTAGTGATTACCGTGGGTTGAAGAAGAGAACGAAAGGGAAAAGTACAGCAACAACAGCCTTCACCATCACCATTCGTAGCCTTGCACTACACCAAGTTCGTAAGTAATTCGTAGTACTTTCTCATGTCGTAACATCTGGGTATTAAGGTCGTATGTAGAGTTGATAGTAAGAATAACATGTTTATGGTCATTAAACCACCATAGGATCACCGTGGGCATCACCATAAACGCGATAATTGTCGATAATCATTGTTGTTCGTCTCTGTTTCGTGTTTTATTTCAGTTGTTATTCGAAGTGTGTATATAGGTCTGTCTTGGTACGAATCTATGTGTAATGGTATTATGATGTTTGTAAGTTGCGTGGGTGGTGGTAGGTTGGCTTGTGGTGGTCGGAGCACCACCATAAGTAAGTAATTTCGGGTTCCAACCAGAAATAGGGACGCGGGGCTGATGTCTGTTTGGTGTCGGGTTTTGGGTCTTTTGGGGGTAGTTTTGCATATGGGTTGTGAGTGGAAGGTTACTGGTGTCGGGAAGACCACCCGGGTGTTGGTGTGGTGGCCATGGGTGGAGTATGTCGTCGATGGTGGTCGTTCAAAACAGTAGAGTCAGAACAGGGGGTTATGAGTCGTGTGTGAGCAGTGAAGTTGGGGAGGTTATCGTGGCGGTTCAGATGAGGACGAGGGTAAGTGTGGGGTACCTCTGGAACCACCGTGAGTCAGTGGTGACTACGGTGGTAGCCAGGGGTAGTGTGGGGCATGGAGGCGAGAGGAGTCAGCGCGATAAGAAGGGAGTGCAGATACGAGTTGCTGAAAACAAAATAATAATGTGTGGGCAGGCTGTTTAGAATTGTTGTGGTGGTTGACGTGGTGGTCACTGGTGGTGTACAGTGGGTAGAAGTGGTAGAGGGTAGTGCATAGTTGAGTTTAGAATAGATGATGATGGTCGTGGGTGTCCTGGTTGGTGGCGGTGATGCCGTGAACCTGGGCTGTACGGATCAGAGTGATGGGATGGTCTGAGTATGCTTTTGTTTTATTGTTGGTCGTGGGATTCGAACCCAGGATCTGAGGGGCTGTTAGTGTTATTATGCTTATTATTATTGTTTATGTGATTGTTGTTGTATTGATATTATTATTAGAAGATATTGATAATGATATGATTTGTGATGTTGTTAGTATTACGAGCATGTCTTAGCCTTATTTTATCATCAGTATTATTATTTCTTCTTGGGCTGTAATATTATTATTGATAGTATGGTCTATTGTTAGGACTTGATAATTGTATGTTGGCAATGTCGTTAATATTATTGTTGTTATATATGTTTAGTGATTTTATGGATGTTATTATTTTAGTAATGGTAAATTATTTTATTTGTATTATTATTAATACTAATATTGATAATAGTGTTGTACATGTTATGAAGTGAGTAGTAATTGGCTGGTGGATTGTATGCTATATTTAGTAAGTCAAGGTTCATCAACCATATGTTAATATAAGGTAAATGGTTATGTGAATAGGAGTTGACACTAAGTAATGTTTATAGGGACTGAGCTCAAGGTGGAGTTTTCCTAACAACTGTCCAGATATCATCCACAATTGAGGTAGGGGAAATATACTATGATTCATGTTATGACATGAAATGTGTAAGTGATGCTTATTACGAGTTTGTTATAATTGATTATTACTGTACTATGGATCGTATTATTATTGATCACTGTGGAGATAGGGAGGTGTGAATTGGGTCTTGTGATATGGGTCTTGTGATATTGGGACTTGTGTGGCCATGGGAGGTGCGGTGTGATGTGGTGTGGTGTGATGGAGGTGTGGTGGGTTGGAGGTGAAGTGGTTGATTTGAGGATGTGGAGGTGGAGGATGATACTGTTCTATTGTTAATTATGTCTTATCTGTTTTTACCTACTCAACCTCGCGGTTGACCCTGTGTATTCGTGTGACACCTACGATGATCCGGAATGGAGAGTAGATTTGACATGTCAGTGACAGATGGATTAGGAGCTTGGGCATGGAGAGAGACATGGCATGGACCTACTTAGAGTTAGATCACATTTAGACATCGTCAGTTGTACTTGTATTTTATCAAGTTTGGACTTCTTAGTTGTTGTAATATTAAGTTTAAATTTAATCAGATTTATAAAAAGTACTTTGGTTTGTTACTTTGTTATTCACTACCTCGGATATTCCGAGATGGTAACAGTCCTATTTATTGAGAATGTCTTGCTAAAGGCTCTTAAATAAATGGGGGTGTTACAAAGTGGTATCAGAGCGAACGATCCTTAGGCCTAAACTAAAACGGAAATAATGAACATAGGAGTGTCTAAATAAAATGAACCCCAGGCTAGTAACTGTTAGGAGCCCCGGGATTGGGATGAGTTAGGGGCCTCCTGAAACCAAGACACTGGCCCTTTCAGTCTAGCCTGGTCACCCATGAGCGATGTAGAGCGTGGGTAGTATAGAATAAAGGACAGGACCCAATATATATATATATTGTACTAACGTTTGCGCAGAAAAGCGATGAGGTAAGTATGATGTGAAATATGGTTGGAGATCTGTGTTGTATGGGAATTATATTGAATGATTGATTGAGATATATGATTTCCAAGTATTGAGAACAGGAGTTTTGAATATGAGTTTGAAATATAAGCTTGACTTGTATGATGATGGGTATTAGAAGAATACGACTGATCTTGACATGCTGAATGATCTGAATGATTGAATTGAAATTTTCAGAGAATGGATGTATATTTATTTAACAATAATTTGAAGTGATTTGCCCATATGATTTTGGTGTTTCGAAATGTCTATTTGATATCTGACTATTAAATGACTATCGTAGCTATGTAATATATTGCTTGGTAATTCAATAAGAATGATCAGATTTATATGTCATGTTAATCCATGTCTGGTGATATGCATGCGGCCATATGATCCCTGAACCCTTAGGTAGAGATATAGTTTAATGATATCTGTAATGAGCTGATGATAAGTAGCACTTTAGTGATTTCTAGGATATATTTATGTACTTAAATAAGTTGTGTTTGTTACGGTGGTAGAAACTAATGCATTGTTTATACGTATGTAACTCATGAGTTATTTAGTTGACTATACTCTTTCGCTGCGCAATCTTTACCGTTTTCTAGATGGTATTTTCGGTTTGAAATAATGAATAAATGTTAATGTGGTGCCATATCCTCTCTATGCTCCGAAATATGCGTCAACATGTTTTTGAGGATGGTTGTGTTTTATTTTGACAATGCGAAGTAATAGTGTGAAATAATAAAGTCACCAACATTATAATAAATTTTCAGAATTTTACCTTGTTTGTACGAACTACCATTCGAAATGTGTTCTCTATATGAATGTGTAAATTTTATGTATGATGACCTTATGAGTTAACTTTCGTATGATTTTGATTTCATGTTAAACGACTTATATTTTGAAGGAAATAAATATTTTGGTTAACAGTGGTCAGATTGTTACTGCACAGTTTTGTTTTGACCTATGTTGTTGTAATGGAAATCATTTAAAACGTGTTTATTGTTTATGCATATTTCCAACTCCATTGTTTAGAGTATTCATTCATGTTTTCAAATGATAAGCCATGTAAAATCTTAACGAATCCTTATTTAATGGTGATTTTTTGCAAGTTACCCACTTTTCTGTCTAATTGCTGTGAAGTTTCTGTCCAGACCTAACGAGTTGTAAAAAAATTGTTATGAATAATTTCTTAAGCTTTGCAATTGATTCTTTTCCTATGATTAGTTAGTTCATAATATTCTCTAGAACTATAGTATCTCACAAATGTCTGAGCGGTTATTTATTCTGATTTTTTTTTTTTTTTTTTTTTTTTTGAAAGTTGCTGCATGATATTTGATTGTTGAAATTGTGAGTTATGTATGTATCATATAAAAGTTAACCCAAACATGAGTCATGCGATGTAACCACGTAATACTCTGATGAGTCTTTAGTAACATGAAAAGTAGACATACCATATGAATATGGACCTTATTATATAATAATATAACCTTAATTATTTTGGTGAATTTTATATAAAGTCAGTTTCATTTATACAGACACTAATGTTATGCCACAAGGCGAATTGCATATTGTTATGTTCAAACCTAATCACAATATATTGAATTAGTAATTTGGTTGACATGTGAATTGTGGGAATGCTAGTTTTGTCTTCGATCTGTAACTTGTAAAATCGTCAGTGATTCGTGTTTATAAACTGCCATTAATTACAGATTCATTGTTTGAAGGTTTCAAAATGTACCTAAGTGATTTTGTCTATTGTCATTCCTCTTATCTGCGTAAGACAGATTTTGTCTCCATACCTTGTTTATAAACATGAAATGATTTAATTTGTCAAGTATAAACTATGAGTTAGCGGATGGTCTACATTGGTGTAAATATGTTAAGTTTGTGTTAAATGAGATTTCAAGAGTATATACGTGTTAGATGCCTTGATTTTGTTTTACTGCGTAATGTGAAATAGTCAACTGTGTTTGACTGCTTTAAAAATCGGACGATAGTTATCTAGTATAAGGTAATTAGCTTATCAGATGACTTATGACTGTTGTTTCGATGATTGCTTGAACACTGGATATGGAATTTTGTAATGGGTTTACGAGGACGTAACCATGCTTTAAGGAGGATGGGATTGTAAAATCTTAAAGGTTTATGTTATGACTAGTTGTAATAGGATGAAAAATTTATATGTCGTGATTGTTGGAATATACTTGATATCCTGATTACTTCTGTTATATGCTATATTGTGGCTCTTTAAGTGTCATGTTTTACAGTTGTATGTTAAACTTTGGGGACAAAGTTTCTTAAGGGGGATAGAATGTAACAATTAGCTTTTTGGGTACTCGTATAAGCGTTACTTGTGATTGTTTCATACTTGTTATGTGTTTCCTTATATAAAATGGGATGGCGAACTTCGGGACGAAGTTCATTTTAAGGAGGGAAGACTGTAATACCTCGTATTTTACCCTCGGTCAACGGCAGTCAAACCGTGTTTTATACAAGTATTTCGAATGGAATGTTTATAAAGTATTTACGTAAAGTGTTATTGTTTTATTAATCGTATTTTTATGATTATTTTGTATTTCATAATCATTGATATTTGATAATTATTTCCAAAAATGACGTTCATTCGTATTTCTTAATTCTTAATGATACATTTATAATTAATATATTTCTTGTTTTTATATATTTATTTACGGTCTATACTTAAATTCTATTATTTATTTATTTATTTATTTAAGGCGTAACCCTATTTAAATCCTAATTTATATATATTCTTACGTATTTTTATATATCCTTACGTAAGTGCTAATAATTTTATATTTTTATAATTAGTTTAATTAATATCAACTAATTATAAATTACATAATTTAATTAGTATAATTTGATACGTACTCGTTAATTTTAAGTTACGGGTTAAGAACGAGATATAAGCTCGATATGTGTGATGGGCCGAGTAAGTAAAGCAACGAGCCCGTTTATCGATACTAACCCTACCCCATGTACATCGACAAACCCCATAATCGACAAACTCAAACCCAAACCCTACCCTATACTACTTTCATCGACATCCTCTCTACTATCTTATTCATCGACAAACCAACTAATAAACCCTAGCCCTTATCTGCCTCCATGAACTCGCCTGCCACCTACAACAATCTGAAAATTAATCCCTAGTGATTACCGTGGGTTGAAGAAGAGAACGAAAGGGAAAAGTACAGCAACAACAGCCTTCACCATCACCATTCGTAGCCTTGCACTACACCAAGTTCGTAAGAAATTCGTAGTACTTTCTCATGTCGTAACATCTGGGTATTAAGGTCGTATGTAGAGTTGATAGTAAGAATAACATGTTTATGGTCATTAAACCACCATAGGATCACCGTGGGCATCACCATAAACGCGATAATTGTCGATAATCATTGTTGTTCGTCTCTGTTTCGTGTTTTATTTCAGTTGTTATTCGAAGTGTGTATATAGGTCTATCTTGGTACGAATCTATGTGTAATGGTATTATGATGTTTGTAAGTTGCGTGGGTGGTGGTAGGTTGGCTTGTGGTGGTCGGAGCACCACCATAAGTAAGTAATTTCGGGTTCCAAACAGAAACAGGGACGCGGGGCTGATGTCTGTTTGGTGTCGGGTTTTGGGTCTTTTGGGGTAGTTTTGCATATGGGTTGTGAGTGGAAGGTTACTGGTGTCGGGAAGACCACGCGGGTGTTGGTGTGGTGGCCATGGGTGGAGTATGTCGTCGATGGTGGTCGTTCAAAACAGTAGAGTCAGAACAGGGGGTTATGAGTCGTGTGTGAGCAGTGAAGTTGGGGAGGTTATCGTGGCGGTTCAGATGAGGACGAGGGTAAGTGTGGGGTACCTCTGGAACCACCGTGAGTCAGTGGTGACTACGGTGGTAGCCAGGGGTAGTGTGGGGCATGGAGGCGAGAGGAGTCAGCGCGATATGAAGGGAGTGCAGATACGAGTTGCTGAAAACAAAATAATAATGTGTGGGCAGGCTGTTTAGAATTGTTGTGGTGGTTGACGTGGTGGTCACTGGTGGTGTACAGTGGGTAGAAGTGGTAGAGGGTAGTGCATAGTTGAGTTTAGGATAGATGATGATGGTCGTGGGTGTCCTGGTTGGTGGCGGTGATGCCGTGAACCTGGGCTGTACGGATCAGAGTGATGGGATGGTCTGAGTATGCTTTTGTTTTATTGTTGGTCGTGGGATTCGATCCCAGGATCTGAGGGGCTATTAGTGTTATTATGCTTATTATTATTGTTTATGTGATTGTTGTTGTTGTTGGAAACTAGGTTCCATATTTTATACTCAAAACTAATGTGAGTTTTGTTTCTTTAAGTTTAGTCATAAAAACTTAAATAGATCTTATGCATGCAAGATGATATCATAAGATGAGATAGTCCTTACATTGGTTTTAGAAGGTTTATACTCAATAATCACCTATTATTTGAGTCTTCAAACCGAAATACCCTTACAACGATCTAAGAAAAATCGTCTCCAAAAGATGCGTATCAAGGACCCGATCTCAAACTAATACTAATTTTGTTACTAGAAAATTAGTACAAGTATACTAGAAATAATAATAATATTACTCTATAATATTATTAATATGGAAATAATATACTTATCTTAGAAAACTATTTTACTAAGAGGAGATGAGAATGATAGTTGTAGTATTATTGTGTTAGTAGAGAAAATAATGAAGCATTCATCAACTAACAAAAACTACTAACTTGTGAGGTGTGTATGTATGGTATAAATAGAGCAAACATGCTCTCATACACTCAAGATGGCCGGCCATCACAAGCCTTTTCCAAGGCCAATGCATGCCTTACTATTTCTTACATAAAGCATGTAAGATGCCTTACATTCCTTTTGTGTAAGATGCACACAATCAAGCTTGTACACTCAAGCACACAACCCTCACACATGCTTAATACTACACGGCTGAAATGAGGTCTAAAATGGACCCATTTTATCTTTGTCAATTGTGTTAATTTGTAACATGTCACACATGTCCCATGACACATGACCCAATTTGTTATTTATGCAATTTTAACTATTTAAAATTCATAATTTACAAATTTATTACATTTAAATAATTATTCCAATATTTCGAAATTATTATTGTACAAAAATGTAATGTCATAATTTAATTACAACTCTTTGTAATTTTATGATCAACCGTGTTCATTCTCAATTTAATCGTTTCCTAAACGAATAAATAAAAACCGAGTAATAAAACAATTTTATTACTTTGACTTATTATTATAATCTCATTATAAAAATATTCGTCATATAAAATTATTTCCAAAATTTCCAGTTATTAATTAATTTGTATCCAATACAATATTAATCAATTATTCCATTGAGACGGAATTCCCTAAAGATATGACCTTAAGGGATCAACTGATCACCACCATCATATGACGATAATGTCAAACTCTAGACAGCCAATCATTATCGATAAATGTTGATCAGTTGACTTTAAAAGAGTAACACTCCCAGTTGTGTTTCATTCAAATGAGTTTTAATTACGTCAACACACTATTGTCGAGGACACTTCCTCCAACAATCTCCCACTTGTCCGAGACAAGTGTGTGTCACCAATTCTCTTGCCCTATTACTATCTCCCACTCAATGCATGGCGTCCTCTCAGGTCGTGCCGGCAATTGATTAAAAAATCTAGAGTGGTTTATCTCGATCTGGAGTTTATAACTACTGACCGGAATTATCTACCATAGATACCTTCCGAGCGTGGCCACGCATTTCTAGTTATTATTCTCCTCGAGTGGCCTAGAGATATTTCTCAACCCTGACAAGGGGTGGACAATTCCCAATCGACTTATTCCTTCCGGCTGGCCACAGCCCATCATAACCCAAAGTATGTCCTTATAAACCCCAGTTACGAAGGTGTTAGGACATAAATCAAAGTTAATCTGAAAACTATGCCACCTCAGAGAACAGTCATTAGTCCAAGAACTGACTCATGTGAAACACGATAGATGCTCCCGCCACGACCAGGCAGTCTTTTAATAAGAGTACGCCAGAGCTCTATCAGCGGTCATTAGCCCGGCAAATGTGTCTTAACATGTCTATGCCTAGGTGATCGATTAGTCATCCCGTATGACTCTATGGCAATTGAACTCGCCATCAATCGCATCACACATCCGGTTGCATTGAGATGTCACCTCACTTAAGCAACTAGGGGCGAGGTCATGATAATTCAATTCACTTTAATGGGGTTCAATATGGTCTTACCATCCCATTTGAATTTTACTTGACCTTTCGTGAGTTATAAATAACTCAAACAATTAGTGGATTATACCATCCAAGTGGTCAACCTTTGAACACCATTTAATTTACAATCAGCTTTAGGGTCTCTCGTTTACATCCCTTAAACTTGTAATTATCTCCATTTTGAGTAAACTAGGTTTACCACGATTTGTGCGATCGTTCATTTTGCGGATCATATCCATACATTGATCTTTCCTCTGAAAGAGACAAGTCATTCTCATGACTAGCGAATAAGATTATGCGCATTGTGTAACTCCCAGCCACAGCAATGCCTTTACATAATTTGTGAACGTACACATTTTGTAGAATCTTGTGATGACCATGTAGTTAAAATACAAGTCATTGAGATGCATAGTCAATGAGTGTAAGCCAAAGATTATCACAAATCTTTGCTTGATTTCTTGGAACTTGAGTCGTTGCAAACCTTTTACCATACGACTAAGTTATCTTCCAAAATCTTGAATTTGTCTTTCATCTTCATTGGAGAATACTTTGACAATTTACCAAGGTTTAATCATTGGTTTAACACCTGCTCCAAGGGGTTGTCCTGCAAGCGGTGCGCATCCACTTTACACGATTATACTAATGGCGGAAACATTAGTGATTTAAACGTGCAAACAATAGTACTTAAGGTTCGATAAATTTCCATGATCTCATCATGGTTATACTATCTTCATCTCCATGAACAACCTTAATACTAACAACAAGATGTCTCTTATAATCTCAACTAAACATCTCATGTTTAATTATATTTAATTCATATCAATATGTCATCTAGAACCAAAAACTCGTGTACCTTTCATGAGTATCAATGCTTCATTCCAAACGAGCAATGAGTTGTTTTAGATAACGTTTACTCCCACTAAACTCTTGTTCTTGCCTGATTCTGAAGATCCTGAAGTCATACCCATGACTTAATAGCTTCAAATCCTGGAGCGAGAACTCCCACTGAACTTTACATTTAACCGTAAATCATAAAGCTCCCACTCAATTCAATGTTCCTTAACATTTAATGAATTGAAATGGTTGGGACTTCAACCATATGTGCTAATAGTCACATCCTTTTCAAATACCCTTTTGAAAAAATGGTTATTGAGTTTACTGAATTCATTCTCAATGAATTGCCTTACTACTTTCAACAAAGTTACCCTTAACTTTGTAGATTGTTGGCATCCACGTGTCAACCCATGCTTCTCTCAATAAATCTCATTTATTAGCATGTATATCTTATAAATGCAGACATCCATATGTCAACTTATGCTTCTCTCAACAAATCTCATTCATCAGCATGTATATCTTATAATTTTCATGGTTCTTTGCATTGGCATATTTAGATCACCATCTAAATCCAAGAACCCTTTCTTGAGCCTTTGCAAAATCTTTTGAATAATTTTCTTCGAGTGTCCTCCCGTAGTTTCTATAAGAGTCTTTTCTTATGGTATACAATTTCTGTGTGTAGGAACTTTCAGTTCCCCACATTTATCTTATCTTGTACTGTACGAGGACTATATCATGGATCTTATCCATGTATAGAATTTTTCCTTACAAACTTCAAGAATTTATCTTTGAAGTATCCTCCAGGGCCGGGGCCGTTGGTATATAAGGCGTAGATTTTTACCAAACCGTAGATCTTATCCACAACCTTTGGGTTTATCCATAACTTTTGGGATGATAAGGCATAGAATCTTATCCACAGCCTAATCTACCTTTTACAACCATAAGGTGTAGATTTTCTCAAATCGTAGATCCCAGATTTTCTTAAATCGTAGATCCCATCCACAACTTAATCTTCCTTCTTATCATTCACATAACCAAAACACAATAAATCCTACTATTCATTAATAGATCAAATCCATTGTGCTGGTCAATATCATATGCTATTTGTGGCCTTTCAAATTTCTCCCACTCTATCTTTGTAATAATAATCCCATTTTATCACCAAAGATAGCCACTAAGGCCACAAGCAATGACTTTGATGTTGGTTTGTGTATCCTTATGGTTTATTACAGAAATTATTCGATTTAAAGCTTAGATAGTTTTGGATGGTTGATAACTTTTTCTTTTAATTGAGTTCTAAACTTAATTTGATTTTGATTTGATTTGAATTGGGTATCCTATACCAATTCGGTTTCAATGGTCATACATTGAAATGTCATAATCAATTCTATTTTATGTTTAAGATTTGCAAGTGTATGTTAAACTAAACATGAACATAATAATAAAACCGATAGTGACTTGGGTTGAAAACCAAGTCACTATATTATCCAAAGTACAACAATTTGTTCAAGGATCCCCTTTTCCTCGTCCAACAAGGAAATAAACATAGGTTCTAAATTGTTCACACAACACTTGAAATGCTAGCTAAATAAGAGAAAAAACAAAGCTCCTTGATCATCCCGAGCGGAGCTACTCTTAGTTCCCTTTGATCCATTAAGCTTGTTTTTCTTTTCCCTTATCTTTGCTTTCATGCCCTAATTCAAGTAAGAAGAGCATTCATATCACAACTTGTATCATAATACATTAGTTGAGATTAACATAAAATCGGGATAGTTATCGTACCAACTGGAAGAATCTTCCCAGCTTTGAGATCGCTGAGATATCTGGAACAATTCCTCTTCTTATGTCCTTTATTATTACAATAAAAGCACCTGGCTCCTTGAGGAGCGCTCATGTTGGGATCTGATGTACTTGCCTCCGAAGACACATTCTTTAAACCTTTGGAAGGTTGCCTCCCCTTAGCCCTACCCTTCCTATTGAACTTTCCTTTGCCCTTAACATTTATGTAGAGCTCATCCTTAGGGGAACTAACATTTAGGTCCATATCCCTTTCTACTTGCACAATCATATTCTGCAGTTCATCGAGAGAGATGTCTTGGTTCCTTATGTTGAAATTCATCCGGAATTGTACATAAGTCTTCACCTTAGACAAGGAGTGGAGGATTCTGTCAATCACAAGTTCCTTAGGAATATCCACTTGATTCATCCTTAGGGTTTCTACATGCTCAATCATCTTGAGTACATGTGGGCTAACCTTTTGCCCTTCCTTAAGGTTGAAATCAAAGAAAGCCGATACTGCCCCATAATGGAGAATTCTCGAAGCCTTTGAGAACATTGTCAGAAGCGTGCAATAGATCTCATAAGCTGTCCCAATCTTTAGGGCAATCTTTTGGAGCTCCGACTCCATCGAGAGGATTAAAACATTTTTCAATTCCCAAGACTCCTTGTGATAAGAATCATAAGATCGTCTTGCCGCGGCGGTGGCATTTTCAGCAGGTTCGGGAGGTGATGCTTCAATAAGGAATTCGGTCTTACCGTCACCTTGTGCTGCCAACAACAGTTGGGCATCCCATTCGGCAAAGTTTGCCCCATTCTCTTTTAGCTTACAACGATCCGTGAAGGATTGTAACCATGAAGTGTTTGTAGTAGTGGAAGTAGTCATGATTGATATTGATATGAGGACTACAAAATTTTTAAACATATGAAGAAATTAAATGCTAATCGTTTTAATTTTCATTTTTAACTTGTAAACATATTTACTAAGTTGATGCATCTATAAAATGACCTCTATCCAATTTTATAAATGATTCCAAGACCCAAACCCATACTACCGAAATCGTGAACCACTGGAACTCCGACCCAACAATATGGTTTGGTGGGTTAAAATAAACCGGTTCTACCCTAGAACTCTTGGTTGATGACAAATCATTATTTATTCATCTTAGCCCGGAACACATTGACCACTGGTCCTCTACACTTCCGTTGAGTACAAACCAAATTTCAAATGCATCGGGATGCGATCCGCCCACTGGACTGAATCCATCCCATCGCCCCACTTATCCTACGTAATGGGGTTCGTACTGCCCACTGGACTAGCACCACCCCACGAAATAGAAGCTCATGGGTTCTACTATTTGGTAAGGCTAATCCTCAATTGTTTTTGTTTAATATAGAGGTCTTGTCAATTTATTATCCATCTCCTTTAAGCGAATTAAATTGGTGAACTTGATAATTATAATTGACACGGTCGTTTTTAACGATTTAAACTAATATGCATGTTTATGGCGATTTGGCTATGCATGCAAACATATTAAAATGCAAAAATAAAAGCAATAAAGCAATAAAATCCTAGTATGGCCTTCCTAGTAATAGAAAAACTGATTTAACTATTACAAATTCGGAAACCAACTCCTTGGTCCCTTGAATTTCATTGGCACGCCATCCAAGAAAACACCGTCTTGTCGGAACTCCTTTCCGTATGGCACCGTCTTTTGGATCTCCGGAATTACAATAAAATAATACAACTATTCTATTGTAAAACTGAAAATTTAAATTAAATTACAAACCCGTGATACGAGATCACATAAATTACAACCGAATCAATATTCCCTTACATTACGGGTAATATTGATTAAAACTAAGGCCATACTAAGAAAAATTACATAATTCCAAATTATATAAATAACATTCAAAATATGACATTTATATTAAATAAATTGCAATAATAAAATATGTATGCACATGCTCAATTTTTAATGCCAAATCGCCTTATGGGAGCAAATATCTCATATTTGTTTACGGTTTTTACGGATATGCGCGATTTTAACTATTAAAATCATCCAAAATTACATAAATCTCATTTATGTCCAAGTTAATCATCCTAACTTACTTTAGGAATCAATGTTTAGTCTCTACTAATATTTGATCATGATCTAACTTGATTTTGCATTATTGTTCATAAATTACTTGTATTTTCGGGAAAAATAAACAAGATATGGCCAAATGAGTCAATAAAATTCGAAATTTAAAATTCAAAAATTTTAAACTTTCTGGAAATTTTCTAAAATTTCAGAAATTATTAAAATGGTCTTTTGCAATTATTTATGGCTTATTTCCTAAATAAATCGCATAATAAGCCGTTTTTATGGTTAAAATCCGATTTAAATTATAAAAACTTGCAATAATTTGCCATAAATTTTTAGTCATACTAAAATACATATTAGAATCTGAAAATGACCAAAAATTACAGACCATTCGAAAATTTTATTTTCCGACTCATAAATTACGATTATTAACCAATTAACTCATTAAAAATAATAATCATAAAAACAGAAACCTTTTGATATCTAACTTTTAGATCTGATGTTCCTATCATATAAGACATCTATGGGTAAAATTTCATGCCATAATATTAAGATTAACTATTTTTAACACAATAAGTCATTATTTCTCCGATTTTAACCATTAAAATCATAAATCATGCATCACTTGAGAATAAATTCCTAAAACTTACATACATACTGTAAATATTGCATGTGACATTGTGTAAAGTTTTTATGGCAAAATTCCAACTATAACTATTAAAGTCGAATTTAAGTCACTATTAATCCGATTTTTACTATAAAAATCATTAATCATGCAAAATAATTCCAATAATTTCGAAAATTCATACAGGAACTTTATATATTGCATGTGACTTCTCATAAAATTTTTAAGATTAAATTCGAAATATAACCATATATACCCATTTTTGCTCATATTATGACTATTTATCTCATAAAATTCATAATCCATGCATATTAACTCCATTTCTTATGAAAAATCATATACAATATATTAAATATGCATGTGAGAACATATCAAAAAATCTCGGCCAGAAACTATTTTTAGCTATTTTTCCCATTAATTGTTGTTTAAAACCGATTTAAACTACAAAATATACAAATAAATATAAAAATGAACAATAAAAATCCATAAAATTATTTTTATGTCCTAAAACCATTTTAGAAACAGAAACTTTAACATGCAAAATTATTTTGTGATTTATCATAATAAACACAATTATTTCGAAATTTTCGAAATGTATATGTTAAACCGATTTAACATAAAACATGAATCCGATCATGCATGCAACAACCGTAATGCTCTGATACCAATTGTTGGAAACTAGGTTCCATATTTTATACTCAAAACTAATGTGAGTTTTGTTTCTTTAAGTTTAGTCATAAAAACTTAAATAGATCTTATGCATGCAAGATGATATCATAAGATGAGATAGTCCTTACATTGGTTTTAGAAGGTTTATACTCAATAATCACCTATTATTTGAGTCTTCAAACCGAAATACCCTTACAACGATCTAAGAAAAATCGTCTCCAAAAGATGCGTATCAAGGACCCGATCTCAAACTAATACTAATTTTGTTACTAGAAAATTAGTACAAGTATACTAGAAATAATAATAATATTACTCTATAATATTATTAATATGGAAATAATATACTTATCTTAGAAAACTATTTTACTAAGAGGAGATGAGAATGATAGTTGTAGTATTATTGTGTTAGTAGAGAAAATAATGAAGCATTCATCAACTAACAAAAACTACTAACTTGTGAGGTGTGTATGTATGGTATAAATAGAGCAAACATGCTCTCATACACTCAAGATGGCCGGCCATCACAAGCCTTTTCCAAGGCCAATGCATGCCTTACTATTTCTTACATAAAGCATGTAAGATGCCTTACATTCCTTTTGTGTAAGATGCACACAATCAAGCTTGTACACTCAAGCACACAACCCTCACACATGCTTAATACTACACGGCTGAAATGAGGTCTAAAATGGACCCATTTTATCTTTGTCAATTGTGTTAATTTGTAACATGTCACACATGTCCCATGACACATGACCCAATTTGTTATTTATGCAATTTTAACTATTTAAAATTCATAATTTACAAATTTATTACATTTAAATAATTATTCCAATATTTCGAAATTATTATTGTACAAAAATGTAATGTCATAATTTAATTACAACTCTTTGTAATTTTATGATCAACCGTGTTCATTCTCAATTTAATCGTTTCCTAAACGAATAAATAAAAACCGAGTAATAAAACAATTTTATTACTTTGACTTATTATTATAATCTCATTATAAAAATATTCGTCATATAAAATTATTTCCAAAATTTCCAGTTATTAATTAATTTGTATCCAATACAATATTAATCAATTATTCCATTGAGACGGAATTCCCTAAAGATATGACCTTAAGGGATCAACTGATCACCACCATCATATGACGATAATGTCAAACTCTAGACAGCCAATCATTATCGATAAATGTTGATCAGTTGACTTTAAAAGAGTAACACTCCCAGTTGTGTTTCATTCAAATGAGTTTTAATTACGTCAACACACTATTGTCGAGGACACTTCCTCCAACAGTTGTATTGATATTATTATTAGAAGATATTGATAATGATATGATTTGTGATGTTGTTAGTATTACGAGCATGTCTTAGCCTTATTTTATCATCAGTATTATTATTTCTTCTTGGGCTGTAATATTATTATTGATAGTATGGTCTATTGTTAGGACTTGATAATTGTATGTTGGCAATGTCGTTAATATTATTGTTGTTATATATGTTTAGTGATTTTATGGATGTTATTATTTTAGTAATGGTAAATTATTTTATTTGTATTATTATTAATACTAATATTGATAATAGTGTTGTACATGTTATGAAGTGAGTAGTAATTGGCTGGTGGATTGTATGCTATATTTAGTAAGTCAAGGTTCATCAACCATATGTTAATTGAAGGTAAATGGTTATGTGAATAGGAGTTGACACTAAGTAATGTTTATAGGGACTGAGCTCAAGGTGGAGTTTTCCTAACAACTGTCCAGATATCATCCGCAATTGAGGTAGGGGAAATATACTATGATTCATGTTATGACATGAAATGTGTAAGTGATGCTTATTACGAGGTTGTTATAATTGATTATTACTGTACTATGGATCGTATTATTATTGATCATTGTGGAGATCGGGAGGTGTGAATTGGGTCTTGTGATATGGGTCTTGTGATATTAGGTCTTGTGATATGGGACTTGTGATATGGCCATGGGAGGTGCGGTGTGATGTGGTGTGGTGTGATGGAGGTGTGGTGGGTTGGAGGTGAAGTGGTTGATTGGAGGATGTGGAGGTGGAGGATTATACTGTTCTATTGTTAATTATGTCTTATCTGTTTTTACCTACTCAACCTCGCGGTTGACCCTGTGTATTCGTGTGACACCTACGATGATCCGGAATGGGGAGTAGATTTGACAGGTCAGTGACAGATGGATTAGGAGCTTGGGCATGGAGAGAGACATGGCATGGACCTACTTAGAGTTAGATCACATTTAGACATCGTCAGTTGTACTTTAATTTTATCAAGTTTGGACTTCTTAGTTGTTGTAATATTAAGTTTAAATTTAATCAGATTTATAAAAAGTACTTTGGTTTGTTACTTTGTTATTCACTACCTCGGATATTCCGAGATGGTAACAGTCCTATTTATTGAGAATGTCTTGCTAAAGGCTCTTAAATAAATGGGGGTGTTACATTATGTAGTATGGGTCGGCCGAATTAGGTATTGGGTAGGAGTGGGCTTTCCACTCTTACCTTATTCCAATGCGTGATTCGACCCACTTTACTAAAATATAATTCACGGGTATTTATTATAAATCGTATACTTGTTATCAGATATTAATACAGTCGATGTATTAATAATGGTCTGATAAAATACGATATTGTATAATTGGCCCAATTAATATATCTGTTTATATTAATACGCAAATTCAATATTTAATTAAATATAACCGTTTATATTTAATTTTACGAATTAATCATGTAATCCGTATTAGCTAAAATTATTTAATCCGTATTAAATAATAATCTCAACATCTCATTGACTAATTTAATAGTCAATACCTCTGACTAAATGTTTAGTTGTATCCGACATAAATGTGACTGTATTTTCATACCTTCACATCTCTCAAACGTGTCCTATAGGTGTGACGTATAGGGACCAGTTGATCACCGCCATCTGTATGACAATAACGTCAAACTTATCTAGCAAGCCAACCGTTACTGATAAACGTGGATCAACTGATAATAATACTGAAGTATGCCCTTGTGATCCTTTAAGAGATTTAGTAAGTCATTGTACTTAATTGTCAAGGACACGAGCCCCAACAATCTCCCACTTGTCCGTACAAGGGTATGTGCAATGACGTTATCACACTACATGTGGAGGACACAAGCTCCAACATTAATAAGATGTCCCCAACACACATTTATCATATAATGTGTTTATGTATGTAAAAATGTCTAGGACAATCTTATTGTCACAGGGTCCACTTAATACGTAAATCGACTATTGTCAATGTTACGTAGAGACGTAAACATTACATCGACAATCTTACATTTTATGATTCTCGCATTTTTAACATTTAAACAATTAATCATAAAATTAGTAATTCATAATTACATTTATCCATTAGCCTATATCCGTTAACAACAATTGTATATTTAATAAAATTCATTCATTCAAATATGTTTCATAAACATACTTATATTAGTGACAACATTTTAATCACTATATAATCATATTATATTTCATCCCTTTATATTAGCTAGACATAAATTGACTCGTATCAATATACAGTCATTTTATTTATGATTGAGAGAGTTGTCCTATAGGTGTGACCTAAAGGGATCAACTGGTCACCACCGTCATTACGACAGTAATGTCAAACTCTAGCAAGCCAATCATTACCGATTAATGTTGAACAGTTGACTTATGTTAAAGAATCATCCCATGAATATTCTTTTATAGAGATTTGTTAATTATTATATAATTGACGTGATCAAAATATTGTCGAGGACACTTACTCCAACACCTTGTACAACTTATCACCCCCCCGGGTGAACGGAATACGGCGTAGCATGAGCTTCGGTCAGGACTTTCTTCTTTAGCTCTTCATTATCCGGAACACACCATCGCCCACTGAACCTCAGACTACCATCGGTATGAATACTGAATTTGGATGCAGTTTCTCCGCCATCACTCTCGATTACCTCGTGCCACTTGTGGATCCTCCCATCATCTTTCTGCAACTCCCGAATCTCCGCATACAACTCCGGCTCTACGGTCAAATCACTAAGAGTATCCCCCTTCTGAATCATAAAAATCCTCATCTCCCTCAGCTCGCTATGCAACCACACTCTCGACCTAGCACTACACAAAGCATGAATGGACTTCCTACTTAGGGCATCTGCTACCACATTCGCCTTGCCTTCATGATAGATAATCTGCATATCGTAGTCTCCAATCAACTCTATCCACCTCCTTTGTCTCATGTTCAACTCTCGCTGGGTGTAGATGTACTTCAAACTCTTGTGATCAAAAAACACCTTAAAACTGGCTCCATATAGGTAATGGCGCCACAATTTAAGTGCAAAGACCACTGCTCCCAATTCTAAGTCATGTGTCGGATAATTATCCTCATATGTCTTCAATTGGCGAGAAGCATACGTGATCACTCTCCCATTCTGCATTAGCACACAACCCAGACCATGCTTGGAAGCGTCGGTATAAACTTCGAAATTATCACTCCCATCAGGCAATGCGAGGATAGGAGCTGTTGTCAGGCGTTCCTTAAGGGTTAGGAATGCCTTCTCACAACTCTCATCCCAGACGAAACGGTTCTCCTTCCTCAGCAACGATGTCAAAGGCTTTGCTATCTTCGAAAACTCCTTGACAAATCTCCGGTAATAACCAGCCAATCCTAGGAAGCTTCGAATCTCACTCACATTCTTCGGCCTTTGCCACTTAGTCACAGCCTCGATCTTACTAAGGTCTACTGACACCCCCTTCTTGGAAATCACATGCCCCAGAAATGCAACTTTCTTCAGCCAGAACTCACATTTGGTCAACTTAGCATTTAGCTTATGCTCCTCCAAAGTCTTGAGTACTCTCCTCAAATGATCCTCGTGTTCTTCCTCATTTTTATAATACACAAGAATGTCATCGATAAACACAACCACGAACTTATCCAAGTATGGACTAAATACTCGATTCATCAAATCCATGAAAACCGCTGGAGCATTAGTCAACCCGAATGGCATAACCACAAATTCGTAGTGGACATACCTCGTTCTGAAAGCGGTCTTAGGTATGTCTTCGTCTTTGATTCTTAATTGATGGTACCCCGATCTCAAGTCAATTATGGAGAATACTCCAGCTCCACTTAACTGGTCGAACAGATCGTCGATTCTGGGCAAAGGATAATGGTTCTTGATGGTCACATAATTAAGCTCTCGATAGTCAACACAAAGCCTCAGAATCTCATCTTTCTTTTTCACAAATAACACGGGTGCCCCCCCTGGGTGACACGCTAGGTCGGATGAACCCTTTCTCAGCCAATTTATCCAACTGCTTCTTCAATTCCTCCATCTCTCTCGGTCCCATACGGTACGGTGATTTAGATATCGGCCCTGCTCCTGGGTTTAGGTCAATGGAAAATTCCACTTCCCTCCTTGGTGGCAACCCTGAACGTCATCTCGGAATACTCCCTCAAACTACCGCACCACAGGTATCTCACTAGTCTTAGGAGTCTCCGTCTCACAGTCTCACATCTGACACAAGATCAAACTATCTCCTTTTCTCAAGCTAGACTTAAGGGTATTGACGGAAATGAACTTGACCTTAGGTTTCACTAGGTATCCCTTGTAAGACACCCTCACTCCCTTAGGTCCCCTCAAGGAAATCTTCTTCTGATGACAGTCGATAAAATCCCGATACTTCCCCAACCAATCCATCCCCAGAATCACTTCAAAACTCCCCAAAGGAAACTGTATGAGGTCACAATGGAAAGTCACTTCCCCAATCTTGATAGGCACACTCCTATATACCCTACTACACGACACAGACTCTCCATAAGGTATAGTCACCGAGTCCGCGACCAAATCATAACTCTCAAGTTCTAACACCCTAGCATGCTCTCTAGATACAAAAGAATGGGTAGCACTACAACACATACCGTGCATTAATGACGCTTTTTGAAGCGTTTTGTGACGCTTTAAAGTGTCGCATTTTTGTTTATCGACGCTTTGTAAAAGCGTCACTTTATGAGCCGTCGTTATTTTTTGACGCTTTTTTTGTCACTATATGTGACGCTTAAAAGTGTCTTCATTGACTACTGACACTTTTATTTGTCAACAAATGTGACGCTTAAAAGTGTCTTGAGTGACTATTGAGTGTATTGACGCTTTTATTTGTCAATAAATTTGATGCTTAAAAGTGTCTTGAGTGACTATTGACGCTTTTATTTGTCAACAAATATGACGCTTAAAAATGTCTTCAGGGACTATTGACGGTTTTATTTGTCACCAAATGTGACGGTTAAAAGTGTCGTTAAAGACTGACGATTTTATTTGTCATTTATATTTTGACAGTCAAAATGTTAGTCTCATGCTTTTGGTTGTCAAAGTAAATTTATAATTATTACCGTCAGATATTAGATGTTTAGAAATTTGATTTCCAAATAAAATCGTATAAATTAAATAAAACCATATATACTTTTATAAATGATCGATATACGTCTTAAATATTTCGTCTTCGTCACAACCACTAGCATTAACAAATTAACTATTATAAACTAGTATTGTACGGTACCACAAAATCAAAATATCAATAGGGATCCAGATGATACTAAAATTCAACATAATGTTAGGATTTGAAAATCGTAAATAGCTATACTTAAAAAAAAATCGTAAATAACAAGAGACTGGGACACCTAGTAGCTAGGTAGTACTTTGAACGTTGTGGAGCTCCAATGATATGTAGTTGGCGCAATGTCAAATGGACATCAATCAACATATGAAGGCGCATCGTCACCACCATTGAAACCTATAGCATAATACAAAATATAATACAAATTAGTTTTGATTCAACAGAAGAGCACATCTTATACGAGTTATCAAAACCATCGGATGAAGGCAATCTAACAAATACGATAAAGATAGCAGAAGTAATAGTTTTTTTTTACTTTAGTACGTTATTTATAGCACGGCCACACATCTAATACGTAATTCTTCCAACAAATCACGTGCAATATTATAAAGATCAAATAAATTTGCACTACCGGGTCAGTTTCAATGAACCCATCATCATATCCTTGCATATCAATAAAGCTAATATCGTTCAAGCAACAATAGCTACCAACATCTAGATTTGCTCCATACGATAGCATTCCATAGGTCACCACAACAATCACTCTCACAAGTCAAAAACATGCATCAACGTGCATCAAATGAGCTACATAACAAAGAACGACTAAAAGCACAAACAAACACTCGAGAAATCGGCTACCAGTGGCTCAGGGTCAAGCGACCCTAACAGAATTGGACTGTTGCTGTTTGGAGTAGTTGGAATTTACCTCGATATGCATTCACTACTGGGCTTCTACATCATAATGACATGTATCTTAGGGATAAGCTCTACTCTCTCGGATACAGTGATAATCAACATTGCAGCATATGTGAAACTCAAACTGAAACAAGGCAACATCTATTCCATCACTGCAGGTACAGTAGGCAAGTTCTTCAGAATACAGAGGACTGCAGTGGTATTAACATCCAAAATGGACTTGATGATCAACAACAGAGCAAGTATCACAGAAGTCAGTGGGTTCTATGGACTACTTATCACTATTTCATTTGGGAACCGAGAAATAATGTTCGGGTTAACAGTAGACTGATGCTCCCAGTTCAGCTTGTAAGCAGTATCAAGGGGAAAGTGAAGCTTAGACTGATGCTCCCAAATCAGTCGTACGTCATTCTCTATGAGGGGTCGAGCATTAAGATAACAATGGCAGCATATATATAAAAGCCTAAAAATCTTGGTATAATGTGCATTATTAAGGCACATCGCTTAAAATGGCTAATGGAAATGAAGGACTACAAGCTCACTATAATCTGCATGACTGTAAAGTTAAAAAATCTTGTGAAATTACCTGATACTGTGAAGTGCATCATGCTGCCAGGTAGGATCAGAATCTCGAGATATTTTGACGTAGAATTATAACGACAGCTTGAGCGTCAAATCATCTTCCGACTACAATTTGCAACCTAAGAATATACATTTTACAACAAAAACAGGTTATAATATACAAGTCCGAGTCATTAAATACCTATTAACCTAGTACAAGGGGGTGCTTATGCTATCAGGTTATAATATACAAGCCCGAGTCACTAAATCCCTATTAACCTTGAACAACGGGGTGTCTAATTACTAACTGTTAACATATGTATTCAAAGTTTTGAAACTAAATAAATTACCACCTACAAAGAAACATATGCATCAACAACCTTATTTAGTCGATATGCATAAATTCATACTTAGATGCAAGGGGAGGATATACTTCAGTTTTATCTGCATTCATAAGACCAAAAAATATCAGCATAGTCAGTCCAAAAGTTCATAAGCTCATACATAGATGCAAGAGGAGGATATACTCCAGTTTTATCTGCATTCAGAAGACAAGAAAATATCAGCATAATCAGTCCAAAGTTCATAAGCTCACATCTAGATGCAAGAGGAGGATATACTCCAGTTTTATCTGCATTCAGAAAACCAAAAGACATCAACATAATCAGTCCAAAACTTTAAACTAGCCATGTGATCACTGATCCATGTTACAACATAAGTTTGACTCTTTCGGGCCCTACTCTGAAAGTCGATAAACTATGTAAGAGGGGGATTGCTACTGATGGGAATGGTCGCTTCTGTGAGCAGGAACAGAGGATAAATCACATTTGTTCTTCTCTTGTGCTTACAGTAGACGAGTGGTTATGTGTCTTCAAAAGTGGACTGGGTTCAAAATACCTGTAACTAATTTGCAAACAAGGAGAGCAAAGTTGTGTGGGGAATAAAACGCGTATTCGCCCTAAACTTGCAGGATTATAATGAAAAATACAATCGTGAATATGGTCATAGGATTAAAAAGATAAGAAAAGAAGTACAACCTTTGGTCCTTGTGCGAAAGGCCTAAGAACAGGAATTAACACAAATTCCCTCCTATAATTTGCACCCAAGACTTAGAATGAGACGTGGCCGCGTGTGCTAGAAATCCTCTCCAACTGCCTTGCAATATTGGGAGAGCTATTTAGGTTTTAGATGTGAGATCTGAGGTTTTGGGAGAAGAAAGCTCTCAAAACCCTAATTTTGCCTTGAGATTATATTAATCAGTGCAACAAGAGTGTTTTGCATAAGGAGAAGTCATCTCCTTATATACTACACTTGGCCGAAATATCCAATAGGGTAGGAGTGGGCTTTCCACTCTTACCTTATTCTAATTCGTGATTCGACCCATTTAGCTATAATTTATTCGCGGGTTTTATTTATAAATCGCAACATGTTATCAGTTATTAATACTGTCGATATATTAATAACGGTCTGATAAAATACGATATTGTATAATTACCCAAATTAATATAACTGTTTATATTAATTCGCGAATACAATATTTAATTAAATATAACCGTTTATATTTAATTTACGAATTAATCATGTAATCCGTATTAGCTAAAATTATTTAATCCGTATTAAATAATAATCTCAACATCTTATTGACTAATTTAGTAGTCAATACCTCTGACTAACTGTTTAGTCATATCCGGCAAAATGTGACTGTATTTTCATACCTTCACATCTCTCAAACGTGTCCTATAGGTGTGACGTATAGGGACCAGTTGATCACCGCCATCCGTATGACAATAACGTCAAACTTATCTAGCAAGCCAACCGTTATTGATAAACGTGGATCAACTGGTAATAATACAAAAGTATGCCCTTGTGATCCTTAAAGAGATTTAATAAGTCATTGTACTTAATTGTCAAGGACACCAGCCCCAACAATCTCCCACTTGTTCGTACAAGGGTATGTGCAATGACGTTATCACACTACATGTGGAGGACACAATCTCCAACAAACTCCCACTTGTCTGTACAAGTGTAGGTGCGATAACCGAATCTCATATCCTTTTAAAATTTCTCCCACTCAATGTAAGACAATTTGCAAATCCGCATTCGCAAAGGTCGTATCTCACAAGCGATCTGTATCAAGAGTGGTTTCCCCGACTAGAGAGTAACTTAACTGATAAAACGAATCTGTATTCGAGCATGGCCATGCATTTCAGTTACTACTCCTCGAGTGGCCCTGAGAAATGATAAAATCCTGATAAGGGTTTGGATATTTCCCTCAACTCGAATCCTGCCGATATCGCGCAGCATGAAATAACCCAGAAAAAATCCTCTTGGCCCCTGTTACGGTGACCGTGGGAAAGAAACCAAAGTTACCCAAAATATGCCTTAATCTCAAGAGACAGTTGAAAGTCAAAAGACTCGACTCTAAGGAACACTATGGAGGTCCTATCCACGACCTGGCACCCAATGTTATAAAACATTTAGGACTCCATAACGCTGTCACGGGGTGTCCTACGAGATATCCGTATAACTCGCCTTTGTGATTGGTCAGTCATCCACGTGACTTATGGCTCGTTGAACCCACCATCAACCAACGTCACAAAATGATCACATGAGTTATCAGCTCAAGTGGGTAATCAAGGACCAAAACGATGTAATGTTAATCAGTTCACTTTGTGGTGTTCAAAATTGGCGTACAATTCCACATGAGAAACATAACATTATATATCATAACAATAAGGTTGAATAGAGTACACGAGAAAATGAATTATTACATGAATTCATAAAAGAGTACTACAACTTAGGAACATATCCAATTCCCATGGAATGAATGTGCCCTTCATGCTTATCACGTGGTAATGCTTTTGTGAGAGGATCAGCTATGTTGTCATCCGTAGCGATCTTATCAATGAAAATCTCCTTTTGCTCCACGTAATCTCTGATTAGATGAGCTTTCCGTTGTACATGCCTAGCCTTGCTGTTAGACTTATGCTCCTTATCTTGGAAGATGGCACCGTTATTGTCACAATAAACGGTGATTGGGTCATTCGAACTAGGCACTACTGATAATCCTTGTAAGAATTGACGCATCCATATTGCTTCCTTAGCTGCTTCCGAGGCGGCATAGTACTCGGACTCATTCGTAGAATCTGCTGTAACACTCTGTTTAGAACTTTTCCAGCTGACAGCAGCGCCATTAAGAGTAAAAACGAATCCAGACTGAGATTTCGAGTCATCTCGATCCGTTTGGAAGCTAGCATCTGCGTAACCCGTGGCGCAGAGCGTCGAGTCGCCTCTGTAAGTCAATCCCCAATCTTGAGTCCTCCGTAGGTACTTAAGAATGTTTTTCACGGCCATCCAGTGTTGTTCAGCTGGATGAGCTTGGAATCGACTTGTCATACTCAATGCATATGCAACGTCAGGACGTGTGCATATCATGGCATACATGATCGATCCTATTGCCGAAGCATAAGGAATCCGACTCATGCGCTCTTTCTCTTCCAATGACTTAGCTTCTTGAGTCTTGCTCAAGTGAAGCCCAGGAGTCATAGGGAGGAACCCCTTCTTGGAGTTCGTCATGCTGAATCTCTCTAGAATCTTATCTATATAAGACTCCTGACTGAGAGACAACATCCGTCGTGATCTATCCCTGTAGATACGGATGCCCAAAATTCTTTGTGCCTCTCCCAGATCTTTCATCTGGAAGTGGTTTTTCAACCATGCTTTAACCGAAGATAAGAGAGGTATGTCATTCCCAATCAAGAGTATGTCATCGACATACAGTACTAGGAATACAATCTTGCTCCCACTCGACTTGATATAGAGACATGGTTCCTCGACTGATCGAATGAACCCATTCTCTTTTATCACTTGGTCGAAGCGATGATTCCAACTCCGCGATGCTTGCTTAAGTCCATAGATGGAACGCTTAAGCTTGCAAACTTTCTTAGGATGTGCTGGATCGATAAAACCCCCGGGTTGTACCATGTAGAACTCTTCCTCCAAATAACCGTTTAAGAAGGCGGTTTTAACGTCCATTTCCCATATTTCATAATCATGAAATGCGGCGATCGCTAAGATAATCCGAATGGAACGTAGCATGACTACGGGTGCAAAGATCTCATCATAGTGCAAGCCTGGCACATGAGTGAAACCTTTAGCAACTAGTCTAGCCTTGTGGATATCTTGTTGTCCTTCCACGGCATGCTTTATTTTGTAAAGCCATTTGCATTGAAGGGGACGTACCTTTGCAGGTAGGTCCACAAGATCCCACACGTTGTTCTCATACATGGAGTCCATCTCGGATTGCATGGCTTCTAGCCATAGCTTTGAGTCAGAACTGGTCATGGCACCTTTATAGGTTGTGGGTTCATTACCCTCTAGGAGTAAGACGTCATCTGTATCATGTTCCTCGACCATACCAATGTATCTGTCCGGAGGAATAGAGACTCTTCCCGACCTCCTAGGTTCCTCAGGGATATCTACCGTAGCCTCGGTTGAAGGAACTGTTTCCTCCAATGGTTGCTCGGTATTTGATTCTTGAACCTCCGATAACTCGAAGGTTCTATTACTCGATTTGTTCTCGAGAAATTCTTTCTCTAAGAACGTCGCACTAGCCGCAACAAAAACACGTTGTTCGGTAGGCGAGTAGAAGTAATGACCAAAAGTTCCCTTTGGATAGCCTATAAAGTATGTCTTGACCGATCGCGGGCCGAGCTTATCCTCGTGTCTCCACTTGACATAAGCCTCGCAGCCCCAAACCCGAATAAAGGACAAGTTAGGGACCGTTCCCTTCCATAATTCGTATGGAGTCTTGTCAACAGCTTTAGACGGACTTCGGTTAAGTATTAGAGCGGCCGACAAAAGAGCATAGCCCCACAATGAGTCAGGCACAACGGTGTGACTCATCATGGATCGAACCATATCGAGTAGAGTTCGATTTCTCCGTTCGGACACACCATTTAATTGTGGTGTTCCAGGTGGAGTCAACTGTAGCACGATGCCACAGTCTTTAAGGTGTTGATCAAACTCGTGTGAAAGATACTCACCACCACGATCCGAACGTAGTGCTTTAGTCTTTCTATCCAGCTGGTTCTGTACCCGATTCTGGTATTCTTTGAACTTGTCAAAGGATTCACTTTTATGTTTCATCAAGTTGACATAGCCATATCTACTCAAATCATCCGTGAAAGTGATGAAATACCTATAGCCTTCTCGTGCGTTGATCGACATAGGGCCACATACGTCCGTATGTATGAGTCCTAATAGGTCGGCAGCGCGCATTCCAACACCTTTGAAGGAAATACGAGTCATTTTGCCGATGAGACATGATTCACACGTGCCATATGATTCGAAATCAAAGGGCGATATAGCTCCATTCTGTATGAGCTGTTTTACGCGTTTCTCATTTATGTGTCCCATACGACAATGCCATAGGTAAGTTTGATCTTTGTCACCTACCTTTAATCTCTTCTTATTCACATGTAATATCTCGGTAGTTTGATATAAAACATAAATTCCATTCATGGAAACTGCCTTGCCATAAATCATATTGTGTAAGGAGAAAATACAGCTATTATTCTCTATTACAAATGAAAAGCCGAGTTTGTCAAGTGCAGAAACTGAAATAATGTTTTTGGACAAACTAGGAACATAATAACAGTTATATAAAAATAACTCGAATCCACTTGGAAGCTGGATCACGTATGTTCCCTTCGAGACTGCAGCAACGCGTGCTCCATTCTCGACACGCAGGTCCACCTCACCCTTGATTAGGGGTTCTTGGTTTCGGAGGCCCTGCACATGATTACATAGATGAGAACCACAACCAGTATCAAGTACCCAAGTTCCGCAACTTGCATGGTTAATCTCAATCATGTGAATAAAAGAAGAAGAAGACATACCAACAGGAGTAACACGGCCTGCCTTAATGTCCTCGCGATACACGGGGCATGAGCGCCTCCAATGCCCAGTCTTGTGGCAATGGTGACATTCCATGCTTGTATCCTTGCTCTTTATCTTGCCCTGTGAGTTGCTCGACTCACCTGGCCCACTCTTAGTAAATCCTGGTTTCTTGAACCTGGGCTTACCTACTGCTAGGTCGCCCTGAGCTTTAGCCTTCCCTTTACCCTTTCCCTTACTGGAGATCATGAGAACATCCTGCTTCATGCTCCCACTTGATTTCAGATCCTTCTCGGTCTGTACGAGAAGGGAGTGGAGCTCATGAGGAGTCTTCTTCATGTCGTTCATGTAATAGTTGGCCCTAAAGAGGGCGAACCCATCATGAAGCGAATGAAGCATACGATCAACGATTATGTTCTCACTGATTTTGCAGTTCAGGGTATCCAGTTTCTCGATATTCTCAATCATGTTGAGAATATGTGGGCTAACAGCTTGGCCCTTCTGGAGTTTCGCCTCAAAGAAGCGACAGGTATGCTCATAAGAAACGATTCTCGGAGCCTTGGAGAATTCGTTAGAGAGCGTGGTGAAAATCTTGTTTGCACCATGGGATATGAAGCGTCTTTGCAAATTTGATTCCATTGCATAGATGAGTACGTTCTTTATCGCACCCGCTTCCATAACGAAATCGCTATGGGCGCGAATTTCGTTGGCTCTAGCTCCAGTTCCTGGGTGTGCCGGAATGGGCTCAGTTAAATACTTAAGCTTTCCGTCAGCAATGGCAGCATTCCGTAGTGCTGCCTCCCAGTCAGAGAAGTTTGACCCATCATTCCTCAGTCTAGTTGACTGATTCATGGAGTCCATGAAGGCCTTTAGCCAGGATTCACGTGCTAGCTTGGCACTTGGCATTGGGTCTTCACCAGCCATTTTAGTTATACAGCAGTTTTAATGAACGTGTTCTACACTGAAAAAGAAGATAAAACAAAACCATATATGCAACTCATTGTTGTGATTTAAGTCTATATTAAATTGAATTTAAACTCGTAGACTCATGCATTTATATAATTGATCTACCTCAAGAATTATATAAACGATCCCAAGACTCAATTTCCGTATATTGATAAGCCCACAGTTTGGCTAATTCCAATCGTTGGAACTCTTGGTCGATAGATTTCCGTTTATCCTATCTATTAGTCCATCTCAGTCACTAGATATTATCGAGTGACCATGATGTTGAGATAAAATAAATCATCTGTTCCCACTTACCCGACGTAGAATGGGTCATATTATGCCTACCGACGAAGAAGGGATTCATAGGAGGCTGATTTATAAAGACTAATCTCAATTTTTGGTTATACGAGGAAGACCCCATCAACTTTTATTTATCCATATATAAGTGAACTAAAAACTAGCATTTGCGTGAATGAATTAAATAAAGTGATGGCTTAGCAATTGACATGTGACATCTGTATTGTCACAGAAAACTAACGCGTGACCTCTACATGAGTCAGTTTTCAGGCATGATATAGGTGGTTTGGTTTTTAGGCGGAATATGATGCAAGCTATTATCGATGAAAGCATAAAGATAAATGCAATAAACGTAAATAAAAGTCCTAGTGTGGCCTATCCTACCAAAATAAACATAAAACAACTTGGAATCCACCGTTGGACCCTAGAAGCTTGTCTTGATGTTCCATCTTGGTCCTTGCAGCGGGAGTGAGCATCCGGTCTTCGTCTTGTCTTTGGTCTTCACAAAATTACTGATTTAAATTACAAAAGTAGTCCTAGATACATTCTAATTTAAATACAAAAGTAATTACATGGCAAAATCCCAAAACGGAGATTCAAGATCTCAAAATTACAAGCAAGACTGTGTCCCATCATTACGGTAACACAATCTTCTAAGGCCACACTAAGTTACAACCGTTTGCAAAAATTAAATACGTTATTGAAAGCATTCAAGGCATTCACAAGACGATAAATAAAATGCATCAACTAAATTAAAATGCATACATGACATAATACTGTTATTATGATTAATAAATTTTTACCAAACCACCTTTTAAGATTAAAATTATGTGACTATACCGCTTTAATCACCAATTTTAATAGACATATAATCCATTATTTTAAACTGTTTTAAAACAATATGTATCAAACGAGGGTGAACCGTTTCACTAAATAATATACTATTTCCGTATACAGTATATTATTTTAAGCCATGTGAAAATAAGAAACAAGTTATTTTCGAAAAAGATAGCCTGAAAGAGGAGCACTCGACCGAGCAACAGAGGCACTCGATCGAGTGTCAGTGTCACTCGATCGAGTGCAGCAGGGGCTCGATCGAGTGACTCGTAAAAACGCAAACGCTGCACTTTTAAATCAAACCGAGTTTTTATCTTGATATAAAACGTGTAAATCAAAATTAAAACCAACAAAAGATCCACATATTGCTAAAAATATCGATTAATTAACAATATGCAAATTAGAATCGAAAACAAGATCGATTACAACACAAAAGCACACGCTCGAGGCCTGGTACAAGGGCACTCGATCGAGTGCAACAGAGACTCGATCGAGTGCCAAGGCAAAGTGCACGGTTTTCTAAAATTTTTAAAACTTATGAAAGACACAATTGTAAAATTTCATGGCCTAAGTCTCTGATACCACTTGTGGGGAATAAAACGCGTATTCGCCCTAAACTTGCAGGATTATAATGAAAAATACAATCGTGAATATGGTCATAGGATTAAAAAGATAAGAAAAGAAGTACAACCTTTGGTCCTTGTGCGAAAGGCCTAAGAACAGGAATTAACACAAATTCCCTCCTATAATTTGCACCCAAGACTTAGAATGAGACGTGGCCGCGTGTGCTAGAAATCCTCTCCAACTGCCTTGCAATATTGGGAGAGCTATTTAGGTTTTAGATGTGAGATCTGAGGTTTTGGGAGAAGAAAGCTCTCAAATCCCTAATTTTGCCTTGAGATTATATTAATCAGTGCAACAAGAGTGTTTTGCATAAGGAGAAGTCATCTCCTTATATACTACACTTGGCCGAAATATCCAATAGGGTTGGAGTGGGCTTTCCACTCTTACCTTATTCTAATTCGTGATTCGACCCATTTAGCTATAATTTATTCGCGGGTTTTATTTATAAATCGCAACATGTTATCAGTTATTAATACTGTCGATATATTAATAACGGTCTGATAAAATACGATATTGTATAATTACCCAAATTAATATAACTGTTTATATTAATTCGCGAATACAATATTTAATTAAATATAACCGTTTATATTTAATTTACGAATTAATCATGTAATCCGTATTAGCTAAAATTATTTATCCGTATTTAATAATAATCTCAACATCTTATTGACTAATTTAGTAGTCAATACCTCTGACTAACTGTTTAGTCATATCCGGCAAAATGTGACTGTATTTTCATACCTTCACATCTCTCAAACGTGTCCTATAGGTGTGACGTATAGGGACCAGTTGATCACCGCCATCCGTATGACAATAACGTCAAACTTATCTAGCAAGCCAACCGTTATTGATAAACGTGGATCAACTGGTAATAATACAAAAGTATGCCCTTGTGATCCTTAAAGAGATTTAATAAGTCATTGTACTTAATTGGCAAGGACACCAGCCCCAACAAGTTGAAGTACTCCAGGCTTAAAAAAAGAGTAGTGAATAGGATCATGAATACAACCATCTATCACATATAGCATCAGAGAAATGTAAGCAGACTTGAGAGCGTCATCATACGACCAGACTTGAAGTACTCCGGGCTTAAAAAAGTAGTAGTGATCAGCAGTTTGCACCCCCTGGAAACATTTAGTATTGTGGTGCTCTAGTTTACTTGCAAAAGTAAATCTAAACTAAACCCCGGATCATAAAAAATCGTTTTTCTCCATTTAACATTTCTCTCATAATATGCTTACATTCATCATCTTTTTATCATACGGAGGAATCCAAATTTTGCAATTTCTATCAACAAGAACATGAAGTTACTCGTGGCAATGTTGATGGTACTCATTGTAATTCTCTTTGATTTGCGGTGACAATTGTTCCCCTAACATTTATAGGAGCGGCATATACTTTTAATAGAATAACATTCCTTTTAACATTCCGAGTTCTATACAAATTCCATAGCATATGGAAAAGTACAAAGCTTGCATTAACCATTGGTGGGGAGACAATTGTGTAACTATAAAAAAAGAATTTGCTTCATTGTTGATTGAACTTAGCGTAAACATCCTGGAATTGCAGAAAGTATATTCAGATTTTGTTGATTGCCATTTTTCTTCCTCATTCTTTTTCGTGTTCAGTAGAAAAATAACTTAAAAACAAACAAATATTAAGAATCAACATTAAACAAACAGCCAAATGCCACCTGAATATGTCCCAAAAAACAATAATTTATTCATCTTGATTGAAGAATGAATCGTCTCCATAATCAGATAAAGCAATTAAAATTACAATCAATAATAACATAAAAATAATTGAAAATAAATGATAAAATCGTACCTATGATATGTAATAAGTAGATTGTATCTTTTTGAGTTGAAGAACTATAAACAATTGGCAGATTGAACTGTCATGATTATTAAACGAGAATGTTGAAGGTTAGGGTTTTTTCTTTTAATGAATGGGGCGTATGTAGTGGCAGTGATGGGTCAGTTAGTGGTGGGTTATTGGTATTTGTCCCGTTTTTCTTAAAAGAATAAAAATTGGTGGGTTATTTTCGGTGACGCTTTATAAAAGCATCAATAGGAAAGCGTCGTTAATGTAAGGAATGTGTTGTAGTGTAGCGCCAGAATCGAAAAGTACAAAAGTAGGTTTAGAGTTCACGAGAAAAGTACCGGTCACAACATGGGCATCATCTTTGGCTGCCTGCTTCCCCATGGCAAAAAGTTTGCCACTGGATTTAGCCCCACTCTGACTGGTAGTAGATGTCCCAGCCTGCTGATTTCTATCCGCTCCGATCTTCTGGTTACTTCCACCTCCACTGTACTGATTTTGATACGAACAGTTCTGATAATTATTGTAATTCCTTTGATAATTATTGCTGCCTCCAAACTTCGCACCCCCACCATAGACTGACATGGGAATACGGTACCCACCACTACCATATGATTGAGTGCGTGCTCCACTATAACCTGATGTTAGCGTACGGTAACCTCCATACTCGTTTTCCCCTGACGATCGACACACTGCCTTCTTGTGTCCCGTCTTTCCACAGCCAAAGTAAACTATTCCCACAAAACCATTACCCGAGCCTCCACTCCTGTAGCTACCCCCACTTTGGTTTTTCACACTCCCTGAGGCACTGTTGGTGAAGTATCCACTGTACCTATTGGAACTCTGCTTCTTCGACCCTGAATTTTCATTCGCGACGTCAGCTTTTCTCTTCTCAGACTTGGTCTTCTTGTCTTGTAACACCCCCATTTACCTAGGAGCCTGAACTAGGACTTCCAGGGTAAATAAGACTGCTACCATCCTGGTTAGACCAGGGTAGTAGATAATCATAGTGAAAGATAAACAATACTTTAGATATAAATTTATTAACTGAAAGCTAAAACTAGCCAAGTCTATGAAAAAGTCCAAAGTCCATACAACTTATATCAACCACAACTATTACATGTGAAACTAAGTGATCTAGAACTAGGTCGGTCCATGCCAAGTCTCTCATTCCATGCCCAGCTCCTAATCCTGTTGTCTCTGACCTGAAAGACCTACTCCCCATTCCGGATCATTGTAGGTGAATACGAATACACTGTCAACCTCGCGGTTGAGTAGGATAAAACAGTAATAAATAATGCAACAAAATAATAATATGCAAATGCTTATGTCATGCTCGAGCTCAATCACAATCTCAATCTCAAACCCGAAACACCCAGCCATACTGAACCTCCCGGCAGACTATAATCGGTCGTCGTCGAACACCAGCTCAAATGCTGATAAGACACCAGGCCTGGTCTGCATAACCACCCTGGGCTTTATATCAGATTAACATCTGATCCACAACTATCTCAATATCCAATGCAAATGCATGCTTATGAATGCAATACCAATAAACTATTAATATGATATCATGCTCATACAATTCATGCTTGCATCCACACATATAAAACAACATACATTCATAACCGGTCATAAAATATGGTGCCAGTGTATCCTACCTGGAATAGCAAATCTGGACAAGAAAATCACCATCACCTCAAACTTTGTTCCTATAAAATTACTTAATATCAACTTCTATCCAAACAAACAATTACCACTACTACATACTTGATCATGTCCCTAATAAGCTTACTTGAAACACATGGTGAAAATATCCAGATCAAGGCATGCTCATACATACGATTACCACTTACAAAATTTAACTTGTCATTTTTAGAATTATTATTATTAGACTTACTATAAATAGCATAACTCAACCAAACAATCATTATATCCCAACAATAAAGATAATTATTATTAACCATAATAAAACCTTACTATAGTAGCCATTCCAACAAATACGAACACATGATTAATACCATTTATAGTACAATTAACATATCATTTACCAGCTCTTTAACATTAATAATAGTAATACAAATAATAATAACAATAATACCCATATTACTTAATATACCATATGTATACAATATAATCTTGCCAAAGTTAACAAATATACTAATCATCTAATGTTAATAAAATATACATACTAATTTTAGACCCTTAACAACGTAAACACATAAGCCAAACCCAGAAATCCCCTTCGTAAAACGCAGCAGCAGCAGACCCTCTGACTTCACGTTTTCTCGCCTGCCACGGTGTCAAAACCCGCTGGTGACACCAACTACGACTACCACCTTCACCCCTGGCACCATCAGACTCGCCACTGAGTCATGGTGGTTCTAGTAGTGAGGGTAACAGTCGCAGCCACCAAGTCTAACGCCCGTACCCGCTGAAACAAAACCCAGAACAACACGACAGCAAGACTGACCTATGCACCGTGACCACCCTTATTCACCACCGTGAGACACCACGACCAGCCACTACCACCACCCATCGACTCCCTATATTACGACCATGCTACCAACACCAAAACCCAGAACGCAAATCAACAGTAAAGGGATCAAATACATATATAAATAAGACCCATTCGCATACTCTGTTTTTGACGAAACCAATGAAAGAAAGACCAACCCAGAGTGAACGATACCCAGAAACGAAACCCCCTAAACCAAGATCTTAATTATAAAAGACGTCCCGATGATAGTTGAAGCATATAATATACATAGTACAGATTATAAAAATACCAATACACGAGACAATAAGCGTGTGATGCAAATACAAACAAGATCAGAACTTAAGGCAAAAACACGAAAACAGGAATTTAACGAAACAGGTGTTTGTATATACCTGTTTGCCCTTGCCAAAGATCACACTACAACCCTATAACCACCGTGATAAACGCTCCCTTGCAGTCCCAGTAATGGCGGCAGATGATGGTGAGTGCGTGTGTGTATAGATTAGGTCAGAAAAGGTCTTATTATTGTGTTATAAGTAGGACGGCTGAACAGAGAGTTCAAAATTTCTGTTTTTCAAACTAAGGAAACGTGTATGGGTTAGGGTTTTGCACGCAGCCCTAGGCCCATTAACGTGGCCATCCGTGTATGGGTCAAGCCCCTCACGCACTTCAAGACTCACTTAACATATTCTAAGTACGGTTTTCTTAAACGTTCGCATTCACGACTCAAAAATACAACATATAAGGCACCTTGTTCAAACCACTAATCTTTATTTATAAACCCGTATTATAAACCCGTCGACCTACAAATTACATTAAATGTTACTTGAACGGGATAAAATACGGAGTATTACAGTCTTCCCCCCTTAAAATGAACTTCGTTCATTGTCCCATGATTAACAAGACTAAACAAAAGCATGCAACGAACACAGAAAGCGATACCATATAACGTTTAAAACTAATAAAAGTAGGTTAAACGTGAATTGTCATATTCTGCCCTCCTAAAAAGAAGGTTACATCCTCGTAACATACCTTATATGAACAGCTCTGGATATTTGTCCTTCATCGAGATTTCAGTCTCCCAGGTAGCCTCCTCGACATTGTGATTGGTCCATAATACCTTGACTAGCGCTGTCTCTCCATTCCTGGTTTTCCTCACCTTCCTGTCAAGGATCTCCTTGGGTCTCTCCTCATAGGTCAACTGTTCATCGACCTCAATGACCTCATGATCAAGGATATGCGAAAGATCACTGATATATCTTCTCAGCTGAGATACATGAAACACACTATGCGCTCTGGCTAAAGCTGGAGGTAGAGCCAATCGATAAGCTACCTCTCCAACTCTCTCCAGGATCTCGAATGGCCCAATAAACTTCTGGCTCAACTTGCCCTTCTTGCCAAACCGCATCACTCCTCTCATAGGTGACACCTTCAGTAACACTTTCTCTCCTGCCTCAAATGTGATGTCACTTCTCCTAAAGTCGGCATAACTCTTCTGTCTATCTTGGGCAGCTCTCATCTTTTGACGAATCACCTGTACTTGTGCTATCATCTCCTGAATCATCTCAGGTCCCAAGTTCACTGTATCAGCTCGATCATCCCAGCAGACTGGACTCCTACACTTCCTCCCATACAATGCCTCGAAAGAAGCCATCCCGATGCTAGCATGATAGCTGTTATTATAAGAAAATTCTATCAAATCAAGTCTGTCCTCCCAAGATCCTCCAAACTCTAGTACACAAGCCCGCAACATATCCTCCAGTGTCTAGATAGTCCTCTCAGTCTGACCATCAGTTGCTGGATGGAATGCAGTACTCATCTTCAAAGTAGTTCCAATCAATGTCTGTAACTCTTGCCAGAACTTAGAGATGAACCTGGAATCACGATCAGAAAAAATGTCCTTAGGGACACCCTAAAGTCTCACCACATGCTTAACGTAAGCCTTGGCCAACTCAGCCTTACTCCAAGTCTCCTTCATTGGTATGAAATGGGCCGACTTAGTCAACCTGTCAACTATCACCCTAATCATGTCATTCCCTCTGGAAGTCCTAGGCAAGCGCACGATGAAATTCATTGATATGCTTTCCCACTTCCACTCAGGTACATCAAGTGGTTGTAACTTCCCTGGCCGACCTCTTATGTTCTCTTTTCACTCTCTGACATACTAAACATCGAGAGACAAACTCAGCCACCTCTTGCTTCATTTTTGGCCACCAGAATGCTTTCTTCAGGTCTTTGTACAGCTTATCCCCTCCAAGATGAACGGAATAAGGTGTAGAATGAGCTTCGAACATAATCTTTTTCTTCAATTCTTCATCATCAGGTACACACCATCTCCCATCAAATCTCAAACTATCATCACTGTAAATCTCGAACTTAGAATATGGTTCGGTATCACTAGCTTTGTTCACTGCCTCACGCCACTTCTGAATTCTTGGATCACTCTTCTGGCGCTCTCGGATCTCGGAATATAACTCCAGCTCGATCGTCAAGTCCCCCAAGGTCTCACCCTTCCTGATCACCGCGATTCCCATCTGACCCAACTCGCGATACATACTCAATCTGGACATAGCTGTGCATAGAGCGTGAACGGACTTCCTACTCAATACATCAGCCACAACATTAACCTTCCCTTCCTTGTATAGAATCTCCATGTCATAATCTCCAATATGCTCGATCCATCTCCTCTGGCGCATGTTTAGTTCCCTCTGAGTATAGATGTACTTCAGGCTCTTATGATCAGAATACACTTTGAATGTAGCTCCATAAAGATAATGTCGCCACAGCTTAAGTGCAAAAACTACCGCTCCCAGCTCCAGATCATGCGTCGGGTAATTCTCCTCATAAGGCTTCAGCTGCCTAGAAGCATAAGCGATTACTCTCCCGTTCTGTATCAGCACACATCCCAGTCCCTTCTTAGAAGCATCAGTGTACACCTCGAAATTCTCACTTCCCTCTGGCAAAGCAAGGATAGGAGTTGTGGTGAGACGCTCCTTCAGGTCTAGAAATGCCTTCTCACAGCTCTCATCCCAGACGAATCTGTTCTCTTTCCGCATCAACGAAGTCATCGGTTTGGCTATCTTTGAAAAGTCTTTCACGAACCTCCTGTAATAACCAGCCAAACCCAAGAAACTACGATTGTCGGCCACATTCCTTGGTCGTTCCCATTTCGAAACGGCTTCAATCTTGCTAGGGTCAACATACACACCCTTCTTAGACACCACATGGCCCAGAAAAGCAACTTTCTCGAGCCAAAATTCGCACTTACTCAACTTGGCATACAATTGATGATCCCTAAAAGTCTGTAACACCAAGCTCAAATGTTTAGCATGCTCTTCTCTATTCTTCGAATACACCAAGATGTCATCGATAAACACCACTACAAACTGGTCTAGATAAGGACTAAACACTCTGTTCATCTAATCCATGAAAACAGCAGGTGCATTAGTGAAACCAAATGGCATCACTACGAATTCATAATGCCCATAGCTCGATCTGAGCGCAGTCTTGTGAATATCTACATCTTTGATTCTCAGCTGATGATACCGTGACATCAAATCGATCTTGGAAAACACACCAGCCCCACTCAACTGGTCAAAAAGATCATCGATGCGAGGCAAAGGATACCGATTCTTGATTGTCACATTGTTAAGCTCCCGATAATCCACGCACAGCCTCATGGTTCCGTCCTTCTTCTTTACGAACAATACTGGTGCTCCCCAAGGTGACACACTTGGTCTTACGTATCCCTTGCTTGCTAGCTCATCCAGCTGCTTCCTCAGCTCCTCCAATTCCTTAGGTCCCATGCGATAAGGTGCTTTAGAAATTGGCTCAGCCCCAGGTTTCAGATCAATGCCAAAATCTAAGTCCCTCTTTGGCGGTAACCCAGGAATTTCTTCTCGAAACACGTCTTCAAAATCTCTTACAACATCGATCTCACTTGTTTGGGGTCTCTCTGTAGTCGAATCCCTCACATGACACAACAGCATCTCATCACCCCTCTTCCGGCAGGTCTTAAGCGCATTGATAGTTATCAGCTTCAGTTTAGGCTTTATAGAATATCCCTTGTAGGATACCCTCACTCCCTTGGGTCCCCTCAAAGTGATCTTCCCTTGGTAGCAATCAATGTAGGCCTTATACTTTTTCAGCCAATCCACACCCAGTATCACCTCAAAGCCACCCAAAGGAAACTCTATCAAGTTCGACTCAAAACTCACATCTACTACTTGGATCATTACATTGGTGTAAACTCTATTATAAGCTATGGACTCCCCAGATGGTATGGTTACACAATCAGCTATACTACTATATATATCGAGTCCTATAGCCCTAGCATGCTCCGCATATATGAAAGAATGCGATACCACTCCCCATTTACCTAGGAGCCTGATGATGCGTGCTTATTTTATGATGTTTTACATCTATTTTCACACGCATTTTAGTGCTCATTTACGATGTTTTAGCATTTATTTCCCAACAATCGTCTACTTTCGTATTTTTATGCTCTTTTACAGATTTATGCGGAAAAGGGACGATTTTATACCAAATTTATGTCCTCGGGATTTTTCATGACTAAGGACAAGAAGGAACGAAGCCTAGCGCACATTTCAAGGCCTGAAGATAGCTTTAACAAGCAAAGAATCGATCCACGATGTTGCAGCCTGTTTAAAATGGCTATATCTAGAGTTCTAGAGCTGATAATGGAGTGATTCCAGTTGTAGGTGAAAGCTTATCCTCTTAGCTTTCCAACGCCGCAAGAATCGCTTGATTACGATGAGTAACGAAGAAATGGCGGCTGTTTTAAGATCGACGCGCGCTGCAGTCCCGACATCAGGTCGACCGACCCATAAAGTAGGTCGACCGACCTCTGAGCAGAACCAGAAGTTTCCGCAAAGCCCATTAAAGTGTTTAGGTCATTAGGAAACTCTTTAATTCCGCCTATTTAAGCTAAATTACGGGATTAGGGTTATTCATTAAATCATATATCAAGTTTTCTACCTAGTTTTCTATCATAGAATTACAATTTAGTTTTAGCTTTAATCTTTCAATTATCATAAAACACTTTTCTTTAGTTTTATTCATTGTTCATCAATCTTTCAACAGTAATCAATAAAGCTTATTCTTTTCTGCCTCAATCCTTATTTCCGGTAATTCCTTTCTTTTTTTTTTTTTTGGTGAAATGTGATTTGTAATATATATCATGAACAAACTTTACAAGGAGGTAAGGGGATCAAGCCCCCTTACAAGCATTACATCTTAGAGAGACATCTTTGAAACCAAGCAATACAATTTTGATCATCTAGCTTATCTAACTTCTTAGCTATTCTTCCTCTTACCTCACGCTGGATGTTGGCTATCACCACTTCTGGCCTAAGGATGCAATCCAAAAATCGTGCTCCATTTCTCTGTTGCCAAATATGGTATTGTAGAGCATTATACACAGCCATCTTTACCTTCCAAAACGGAGAAGATTTGTTGCGAGGACTGAGATCAGCAGGGGCTGGAACCTTCCTTCCAAACCAGAGAATCAGGTAAGCTTTCACCATATTTGTATAAACACATTCTTCAAAAATATGCTCGATAGTTTCTGGTTTGTCCTGACATAGTAAACATAGGTCATCTGAACATATGCCCAGTCCAAAAAGTTTGCTTCTTGTATTCATGCCTCCCTGTAATCGTAGCCAAGTCACAAGGGAATGCTTTGGTACATTCCAACTGTTCCAGACAGCAGCAGCCCAGTTCTGAGTAAAGCCCTGGGTATTGAGCCAAAGGTAGCCATTTTTGACAGAATAGCCAGTAGGATGAGGAGTCCAGACATTATCAGTGAAGCCATGTTTCAGAGCCTCCTTCACCTTACAAATACTTTTCCACACCCAAGGAGAGTCAGGGGGAGGAGAGTAATCATGCCACTGTTGTTGCTTAAGATAGATATCATGAACCCACTTTATCCACAGTCTATCAGTACTGGAATATATCCAGTTAACCAGCTTACCAACTGTTGCTTTGTTCCAAATTTCTGCATTTTTTATCCCAAGGCCACCCATCTCCTTAGCAGTAGTTACTTTGTCCCAGGCCACCAAAGGGACCCTATGAAACTCTGATGAGCCATCCCATAGGAAATTTCTACAAATAGCAGATATTCTATTGATCACACTCTTTGGAAAGATAAAGAGTTGAGCCCAGTAGTTGTGTAGGGTATTCAGAACTGCATTAATCAAGGTAAGCCTGCCAGCATAAGATAACTTCTTAGCCCCTAAGCTCCTGATCCGAGCTACCATTTTTTCAGTGATAGTGGTACAGTCTTTCTTAGATAGTTTCCATGGCTGGATAGGGACTCCCAAGTACCTGAAGGGGAAAGAGCCTTCCCTGAACCCAGTTACCTGCTTAATACCAGCTTTTAGATCTTCAGCCATCCCACTAAAGAATATCTCAGATTTAGAGCTGTTCATGCTTAGTCCAGTAGCCTTTAAAACGGAAGCAAAGGCCCTCATGAGGAGCCAAATGGATGCTGGCTTGCCCTTACAGAACATAAGGAGGTCATGTGCAAACATAATGTGAGTGAGCTTCATATTTTTGCAGAGGGGGTGATATTGGAAAGGCCATCTTTCAGTGGCATACTTGATCATTCTAGAGAGGTACTCCATACATAGAGTAAAGAGAAGGGGAGAGATGGGATCTCCTTGCCTTAGACCTCTTTGCCCTTGAAAATAGCCAAAATTAGTCCCATTCAAGCAAATGGTGAAAGAAGCAGTTCTAACACATTGCATAACAAGATTAGTGAAATGAGTTGGGAATTTCAAGCTGGTCAGGATCTGTTCAACAAAGCTCCACTCCACAGTGTCATAGGCCTTCTGGAGGTCTATTTTGAAAAGACATCTAGGGGAGACTGCTTTCCTGGCATACATGTGGATGATATCCTGGCAAATAAGGACATTGTCCAGGATAGATCTCCCTTTAATGAAGGCTCCCTGGTTTTCCTGTATAAGGTCAGGAAGAACAGAAGCCAGCCTGTTACAAAGCAACTTAGAGATCACTTTATAAACCATATTGCAGCAAGCAATAGGTCTGAAGTGGGTCACTGAAGTTGGTCTCTCAATCTTGGGAATCAAGGTAATATTAGTGGCATTGATTTGATGTAGCATCTGGCCACTAGAGAAGAAGTCCAGCACTGCATTGCAGAAGTCACCCCCCACTATGTTCCATGCATCCTTATAGAATCCACTGGTGAATCCATCAGGACCTGGTGCCTTGTCATTAGGTATAGCAAAAACTATCTCTTTTATTTCCTGCTTGCTTACTGTGGAGTTAAGAATAACCACATGATCATCATTACAAACCCTCCCTGTCTGGACCACTGCCATCTGCACTGGTTCAGTGTTGTTGTGGGTACCCAGCAGGTCTGTATAGAAGCCCAGGAATGCATGTTGAATGCTTGGAGTATCTGAACACATAGTACCATGTTTGTCCTCTATTTGAATAACCCTGTTTCTCAGGCTCCTTGATTTAATGGATTTGTGAAATAGGGCAGTATTTGTTGGAAACTAGGTTCCATATTTTATACTCAAAACTAATGTGAGTTTTGTTTCTTTAAGTTTAGTCATAAAAACTTAAATAGATCTTATGCATGCAAGATGATATCATAAGATGAGATAGTCCTTACATTGGTTTTAGAAGGTTTATACTCAATAATCACCTATTATTTGAGTCTTCAAACCGAAATACCCTTACAACGATCTAAGAAAAATCGTCTCCAAAAGATGCGTATCAAGGACCCGATCTCAAACTAATACTAATTTTGTTACTAGAAAATTAGTACAAGTATACTAGAAATAATAATAATATTACTCTATAATATTATTAATATGGAAATAATATACTTATCTTAGAAAACTATTTTACTAAGAGGAGATGAGAATGATAGTTGTAGTATTATTGTGTTAGTAGAGAAAATAATGAAGCATTCATCAACTAACAAAAACTACTAACTTGTGAGGTGTGTATGTATGGTATAAATAGAGCAAACATGCTCTCATACACTCAAGATGGCCGGCCATCACAAGCCTTTTCCAAGGCCAATGCATGCCTTACTATTTCTTACATAAAGCATGTAAGATGCCTTACATTCCTTTTGTGTAAGATGCACACAATCAAGCTTGTACACTCAAGCACACAACCCTCACACATGCTTAATACTACACGGCTGAAATGAGGTCTAAAATGGACCCATTTTATCTTTGTCAATTGTGTTAATTTGTAACATGTCACACATGTCCCATGACACATGACCCAATTTGTTATTTATGCAATTTTAACTATTTAAAATTCATAATTTACAAATTTATTACATTTAAATAATTATTCCAATATTTCGAAATTATTATTGTACAAAAATGTAATGTCATAATTTAATTACAACTCTTTGTAATTTTATGATCAACCGTGTTCATTCTCAATTTAATCGTTTCCTAAACGAATAAATAAAAACCGAGTAATAAAACAATTTTATTACTTTGACTTATTATTATAATCTCATTATAAAAATATTCGTCATATAAAATTATTTCCAAAATTTCCAGTTATTAATTAATTTGTATCCAATACAATATTAATCAATTATTCCATTGAGACGGAATTCCCTAAAGATATGACCTTAAGGGATCAACTGATCACCACCATCATATGACGATAATGTCAAACTCTAGACAGCCAATCATTATCGATAAATGTTGATCAGTTGACTTTAAAAGAGTAACACTCCCAGTTGTGTTTCATTCAAATGAGTTTTAATTACGTCAACACACTATTGTCGAGGACACTTCCTCCAACAATCTCCCACTTGTCCGAGACAAGTGTGTGTCACCAATTCTCTTGCCCTATTACTATCTCCCACTCAATGCATGGCGTCCTCTCAGGTCGTGCCGGCAATTGATTAAAAAATCTAGAGTGGTTTATCTCGATCTGGAGTTTATAACTACTGACCGGAATTATCTACCATAGATACCTTCCGAGCGTGGCCACGCATTTCTAGTTATTATTCTCCTCGAGTGGCCTAGAGATATTTCTCAACCCTGACAAGGGGTGGACAATTCCCAATCGACTTATTCCTTCCGGCTGGCCACAGCCCATCATAACCCAAAGTATGTCCTTATAAACCCCAGTTACGAAGGTGTTAGGACATAAATCAAAGTTAATCTGAAAACTATGCCACCTCAGAGAACAGTCATTAGTCCAAGAACTGACTCATGTGAAACACGATAGATGCTCCCGCCACGACCAGGCAGTCTTTTAATAAGAGTACGCCAGAGCTCTATCAGCGGTCATTAGCCCGGCAAATGTGTCTTAACATGTCTATGCCTAGGTGATCGATTAGTCATCCCGTATGACTCTATGGCAATTGAACTCGCCATCAATCGCATCACACATCCGGTTGCATTGAGATGTCACCTCACTTAAGCAACTAGGGGCGAGGTCATGATAATTCAATTCACTTTAATGGGGTTCAATATGGTCTTACCATCCCATTTGAATTTTACTTGACCTTTCGTGAGTTATAAATAACTCAAACAATTAGTGGATTATACCATCCAAGTGGTCAACCTTTGAACACCATTTAATTTACAATCAGCTTTAGGGTCTCTCGTTTACATCCCTTAAACTTGTAATTATCTCCATTTTGAGTAAACTAGGTTTACCACGATTTGTGCGATCGTTCATTTTGCGGATCATATCCATACATTGATCTTTCCTCTGAAAGAGACAAGTCATTCTCATGACTAGCGAATAAGATTATGCGCATTGTGTAACTCCCAGCCACAGCAATGCCTTTACATAATTTGTGAACGTACACATTTTGTAGAATCTTGTGATGACCATGTAGTTAAAATACAAGTCATTGAGATGCATAGTCAATGAGTGTAAGCCAAAGATTATCACAAATCTTTGCTTGATTTCTTGGAACTTGAGTCGTTGCAAACCTTTTACCATACGACTAAGTTATCTTCCAAAATCTTGAATTTGTCTTTCATCTTCATTGGAGAATACTTTGACAATTTACCAAGGTTTAATCATTGGTTTAACACCTGCTCCAAGGGGTTGTCCTGCAAGCGGTGCGCATCCACTTTACACGATTATACTAATGGCGGAAACATTAGTGATTTAAACGTGCAAACAATAGTACTTAAGGTTCGATAAATTTCCATGATCTCATCATGGTTATACTATCTTCATCTCCATGAACAACCTTAATACTAACAACAAGATGTCTCTTATAATCTCAACTAAACATCTCATGTTTAATTATATTTAATTCATATCAATATGTCATCTAGAACCAAAAACTCGTGTACCTTTCATGAGTATCAATGCTTCATTCCAAACGAGCAATGAGTTGTTTTAGATAACGTTTACTCCCACTAAACTCTTGTTCTTGCCTGATTCTGAAGATCCTGAAGTCATACCCATGACTTAATAGCTTCAAATCCTGGAGCGAGAACTCCCACTGAACTTTACATTTAACCGTAAATCATAAAGCTCCCACTCAATTCAATGTTCCTTAACATTTAATGAATTGAAATGGTTGGGACTTCAACCATATGTGCTAATAGTCACATCCTTTTCAAATACCCTTTTGAAAAAATGGTTATTGAGTTTACTGAATTCATTCTCAATGAATTGCCTTACTACTTTCAACAAAGTTACCCTTAACTTTGTAGATTGTTGGCATCCACGTGTCAACCCATGCTTCTCTCAATAAATCTCATTTATTAGCATGTATATCTTATAAATGCAGACATCCATATGTCAACTTATGCTTCTCTCAACAAATCTCATTCATCAGCATGTATATCTTATAATTTTCATGGTTCTTTGCATTGGCATATTTAGATCACCATCTAAATCCAAGAACCCTTTCTTGAGCCTTTGCAAAATCTTTTGAATAATTTTCTTCGAGTGTCCTCCCGTAGTTTCTATAAGAGTCTTTTCTTATGGTATACAATTTCTGTGTGTAGGAACTTTCAGTTCCCCACATTTATCTTATCTTGTACTGTACGAGGACTATATCATGGATCTTATCCATGTATAGAATTTTTCCTTACAAACTTCAAGAATTTATCTTTGAAGTATCCTCCAGGGCCGGGGCCGTTGGTATATAAGGCGTAGATTTTTACCAAACCGTAGATCTTATCCACAACCTTTGGGTTTATCCATAACTTTTGGGATGATAAGGCATAGAATCTTATCCACAGCCTAATCTACCTTTTACAACCATAAGGTGTAGATTTTCTCAAATCGTAGATCCCAGATTTTCTTAAATCGTAGATCCCATCCACAACTTAATCTTCCTTCTTATCATTCACATAACCAAAACACAATAAATCCTACTATTCATTAATAGATCAAATCCATTGTGCTGGTCAATATCATATGCTATTTGTGGCCTTTCAAATTTCTCCCACTCTATCTTTGTAATAATAATCCCATTTTATCACCAAAGATAGCCACTAAGGCCACAAGCAATGACTTTGATGTTGGTTTGTGTATCCTTATGGTTTATTACAGAAATTATTCGATTTAAAGCTTAGATAGTTTTGGATGGTTGATAACTTTTTCTTTTAATTGAGTTCTAAACTTAATTTGATTTTGATTTGATTTGAATTGGGTATCCTATACCAATTCGGTTTCAATGGTCATACATTGAAATGTCATAATCAATTCTATTTTATGTTTAAGATTTGCAAGTGTATGTTAAACTAAACATGAACATAATAATAAAACCGATAGTGACTTGGGTTGAAAACCAAGTCACTATATTATCCAAAGTACAACAATTTGTTCAAGGATCCCCTTTTCCTCGTCCAACAAGGAAATAAACATAGGTTCTAAATTGTTCACACAACACTTGAAATGCTAGCTAAATAAGAGAAAAAACAAAGCTCCTTGATCATCCCGAGCGGAGCTACTCTTAGTTCCCTTTGATCCATTAAGCTTGTTTTTCTTTTCCCTTATCTTTGCTTTCATGCCCTAATTCAAGTAAGAAGAGCATTCATATCACAACTTGTATCATAATACATTAGTTGAGATTAACATAAAATCGGGATAGTTATCGTACCAACTGGAAGAATCTTCCCAGCTTTGAGATCGCTGAGATATCTGGAACAATTCCTCTTCTTATGTCCTTTATTATTACAATAAAAGCACCTGGCTCCTTGAGGAGCGCTCATGTTGGGATCTGATGTACTTGCCTCCGAAGACACATTCTTTAAACCTTTGGAAGGTTGCCTCCCCTTAGCCCTACCCTTCCTATTGAACTTTCCTTTGCCCTTAACATTTATGTAGAGCTCATCCTTAGGGGAACTAACATTTAGGTCCATATCCCTTTCTACTTGCACAATCATATTGTGCAGTTCATCGAGAGAGATGTCTTGGTTCCTTATGTTGAAATTCATCCGGAATTGTACATAAGTCTTCACCTTAGACAAGGAGTGGAGGATTCTGTCAATCACAAGTTCCTTAGGAATATCCACTTGATTCATCCTTAGGGTTTCTACATGCTCAATCATCTTGAGTACATGTGGGCTAACCTTTTGCCCTTCCTTAAGGTTGAAATCAAAGAAAGCCGATACTGCCCCATAATGGAGAATTCTCGAAGCCTTTGAGAACATTGTCAGAAGCGTGCAATAGATCTCATAAGCTGTCCCAATCTTTAGGGCAATCTTTTGGAGCTCCGACTCCATCGAGAGGATTAAAACATTTTTCAATTCCCAAGACTCCTTGTGATAAGAATCATAAGATCGTCTTGCCGCGGCGGTGGCATTTTCAGCAGGTTCGGGAGGTGATGCTTCAATAAGGAATTCGGTCTTACCGTCACCTTGTGCTGCCAACAACAGTTGGGCATCCCATTCGGCAAAGTTTGCCCCATTCTCTTTTAGCTTACAACGATCCGTGAAGGATTGTAACCATGAAGTGTTTGTAGTAGTGGAAGTAGTCATGATTGATATTGATATGAGGACTACAAAATTTTTAAACATATGAAGAAATTAAATGCTAATCGTTTTAATTTTCATTTTTAACTTGTAAACATATTTACTAAGTTGATGCATCTATAAAATGACCTCTATCCAATTTTATAAATGATTCCAAGACCCAAACCCATACTACCGAAATCGTGAACCACTGGAACTCCGACCCAACAATATGGTTTGGTGGGTTAAAATAAACCGGTTCTACCCTAGAACTCTTGGTTGATGACAAATCATTATTTATTCATCTTAGCCCGGAACACATTGACCACTGGTCCTCTACACTTCCGTTGAGTACAAACCAAATTTCAAATGCATCGGGATGCGATCCGCCCACTGGACTGAATCCATCCCATCGCCCCACTTATCCTACGTAATGGGGTTCGTACTGCCCACTGGACTAGCACCACCCCACGAAATAGAAGCTCATGGGTTCTACTATTTGGTAAGGCTAATCCTCAATTGTTTTTGTTTAATATAGAGGTCTTGTCAATTTATTATCCATCTCCTTTAAGCGAATTAAATTGGTGAACTTGATAATTATAATTGACACGGTCGTTTTTAACGATTTAAACTAATATGCATGTTTATGGCGATTTGGCTATGCATGCAAACATATTAAAATGCAAAAATAAAAGCAATAAAGCAATAAAATCCTAGTATGGCCTTCCTAGTAATAGAAAAACTGATTTAACTATTACAAATTCGGAAACCAACTCCTTGGTCCCTTGAATTTCATTGGCACGCCATCCAAGAAAACACCGTCTTGTCGGAACTCCTTTCCGTATGGCACCGTCTTTTGGATCTCCGGAATTACAATAAAATAATACAACTATTCTATTGTAAAACTGAAAATTTAAATTAAATTACAAACCCGTGATACGAGATCACATAAATTACAACCGAATCAATATTCCCTTACATTACGGGTAATATTGATTAAAACTAAGGCCATACTAAGAAAAATTACATAATTCCAAATTATATAAATAACATTCAAAATATGACATTTATATTAAATAAATTGCAATAATAAAATATGTATGCACATGCTCAATTTTTAATGCCAAATCGCCTTATGGGAGCAAATATCTCATATTTGTTTACGGTTTTTACGGATATGCGCGATTTTAACTATTAAAATCATCCAAAATTACATAAATCTCATTTATGTCCAAGTTAATCATCCTAACTTACTTTAGGAATCAATGTTTAGTCTCTACTAATATTTGATCATGATCTAACTTGATTTTGCATTATTGTTCATAAATTACTTGTATTTTCGGGAAAAATAAACAAGATATGGCCAAATGAGTCAATAAAATTCGAAATTTAAAATTCAAAAATTTTAAACTTTCTGGAAATTTTCTAAAATTTCAGAAATTATTAAAATGGTCTTTTGCAATTATTTATGGCTTATTTCCTAAATAAATCGCATAATAAGCCGTTTTTATGGTTAAAATCCGATTTAAATTATAAAAACTTGCAATAATTTGCCATAAATTTTTAGTCATACTAAAATACATATTAGAATCTGAAAATGACCAAAAATTACAGACCATTCGAAAATTTTATTTTCCGACTCATAAATTACGATTATTAACCAATTAACTCATTAAAAATAATAATCATAAAAACAGAAACCTTTTGATATCTAACTTTTAGATCTGATGTTCCTATCATATAAGACATCTATGGGTAAAATTTCATGCCATAATATTAAGATTAACTATTTTTAACACAATAAGTCATTATTTCTCCGATTTTAACCATTAAAATCATAAATCATGCATCACTTGAGAATAAATTCCTAAAACTTACATACATACTGTAAATATTGCATGTGACATTGTGTAAAGTTTTTATGGCAAAATTCCAACTATAACTATTAAAGTCGAATTTAAGTCACTATTAATCCGATTTTTACTATAAAAATCATTAATCATGCAAAATAATTCCAATAATTTCGAAAATTCATACAGGAACTTTATATATTGCATGTGACTTCTCATAAAATTTTTAAGATTAAATTCGAAATATAACCATATATACCCATTTTTGCTCATATTATGACTATTTATCTCATAAAATTCATAATCCATGCATATTAACTCCATTTCTTATGAAAAATCATATACAATATATTAAATATGCATGTGAGAACATATCAAAAAATCTCGGCCAGAAACTATTTTTAGCTATTTTTCCCATTAATTGTTGTTTAAAACCGATTTAAACTACAAAATATACAAATAAATATAAAAATGAACAATAAAAATCCATAAAATTATTTTTATGTCCTAAAACCATTTTAGAAACAGAAACTTTAACATGCAAAATTATTTTGTGATTTATCATAATAAACACAATTATTTCGAAATTTTCGAAATGTATATGTTAAACCGATTTAACATAAAACATGAATCCGATCATGCATGCAACAACCGTAATGCTCTGATACCAATTGTTGGAAACTAGGTTCCATATTTTATACTCAAAACTAATGTGAGTTTTGTTTCTTTAAGTTTAGTCATAAAAACTTAAATAGATCTTATGCATGCAAGATGATATCATAAGATGAGATAGTCCTTACATTGGTTTTAGAAGGTTTATACTCAATAATCACCTATTATTTGAGTCTTCAAACCGAAATACCCTTACAACGATCTAAGAAAAATCGTCTCCAAAAGATGCGTATCAAGGACCCGATCTCAAACTAATACTAATTTTGTTACTAGAAAATTAGTACAAGTATACTAGAAATAATAATAATATTACTCTATAATATTATTAATATGGAAATAATATACTTATCTTAGAAAACTATTTTACTAAGAGGAGATGAGAATGATAGTTGTAGTATTATTGTGTTAGTAGAGAAAATAATGAAGCATTCATCAACTAACAAAAACTACTAACTTGTGAGGTGTGTATGTATGGTATAAATAGAGCAAACATGCTCTCATACACTCAAGATGGCCGGCCATCACAAGCCTTTTCCAAGGCCAATGCATGCCTTACTATTTCTTACATAAAGCATGTAAGATGCCTTACATTCCTTTTGTGTAAGATGCACACAATCAAGCTTGTACACTCAAGCACACAACCCTCACACATGCTTAATACTACACGGCTGAAATGAGGTCTAAAATGGACCCATTTTATCTTTGTCAATTGTGTTAATTTGTAACATGTCACACATGTCCCATGACACATGACCCAATTTGTTATTTATGCAATTTTAACTATTTAAAATTCATAATTTACAAATTTATTACATTTAAATAATTATTCCAATATTTCGAAATTATTATTGTACAAAAATGTAATGTCATAATTTAATTACAACTCTTTGTAATTTTATGATCAACCGTGTTCATTCTCAATTTAATCGTTTCCTAAACGAATAAATAAAAACCGAGTAATAAAACAATTTTATTACTTTGACTTATTATTATAATCTCATTATAAAAATATTCGTCATATAAAATTATTTCCAAAATTTCCAGTTATTAATTAATTTGTATCCAATACAATATTAATCAATTATTCCATTGAGACGGAATTCCCTAAAGATATGACCTTAAGGGATCAACTGATCACCACCATCATATGACGATAATGTCAAACTCTAGACAGCCAATCATTATCGATAAATGTTGATCAGTTGACTTTAAAAGAGTAACACTCCCAGTTGTGTTTCATTCAAATGAGTTTTAATTACGTCAACACACTATTGTCGAGGACACTTCCTCCAACAGTATTACTGTTGTAACACCCCTAATTTCCGTAATATATTTATTTAATTCCTTTTTCCCATATTTCATATTTTATTTCGGGAAAAATATTCTTTTCTTGTTTTTTTGGCTCGTTGGGCTCGAAATTCGGTGAAGGCCCACTTGACTCTCAAGTCTCACGTGAAAATAGAGTGTTGGGTGGAGTTTTGGGCCTAAATTTGGATTAAACCCATGAGCTTCTCTATATATATAAGAAGGGAAACCAAACCCTTGTTTTCTTTTCCACATCTTATCAAAAACCCTAAACCTAATTCTCTCCTTCTTTTTCTCTCCTCTTGAGCCGCGTGTCACGCCTTCGCCTAGGGTTTTGTGCCGCCACTTCTTCGTCCTTTTTCCTTCGTGCTTTCCAAGCCTAGATCGATCCTACTCTTTGGATCTATCTTTCCTCGTCGTAAGTCTCATGTTTTAAGCGTTTTATTTTTAATAGTTTTATATAATTAGTATATTTATTAGATTCGTTCTCTCTTTTAACACGTGTGATATTTACTAAAGGCGTGGAGATTTCACCTGGAGAAGACGTCTACGTTGTTGACGACGAGCTCTAGATTTATTTGCTAAAAAGGTAACTAGGTGTTTCTCTTTTAATTGTGTTTATGCCAATTGATGTGACTAATATGATTTAATGATTGTTTGTACGATTTGTACATGTTTGATTATTTATTGTCGTGAATTAATTATGTTTCATATATTTATGTATGTTTTATTATCGTAATTGTGGATTATAATGTGTTGGTAATTCGTTATGGGTGTCGTGTGCGCAACTAGGGTTCGCGAGAAAAATCCTAGATGGCGGCAAGGCTAATGGATAAGAGTGTTGCTCAAGGTTATAGTTGAAGTATGTGTAACCTTGGAAATATGATTCAAGGTTATAGCTGAAACTAGTACAACCTTGAGTACGACTCAAAGTTATATTAAAGTTATAGCTGAAGTTAATATAATTTTGAACTACGAGTTGAAGTTATAGCTGAGACTAACGTAAACCTGAGGTATGACTCAAGGTTATGGTTGGTGCTAGTATAACTTTAGGTTCGTGTCAAGGTTTTGGCTAAGGTTACTATAACCTCAAGCCATATGTGGAAGTTATAGTTGAGGTTAGTATAACCTCGCATCCATTACTTATGTTATAGTTAATGTTACTATAACTTTGGTTGTTTATACTTGATTCACATGTTAAGTTGTGTTCAGTGATTGTATAATATTGTGTTTGCATATGTCGTTGGATACTTTTATGCATTTGATATTAGGACAGTCTGTTTTGATGTTCTACTGGTTTGAGTCGTGATGGTATTCACGCATGTTAGTACAGTCAGTTATACTGTGCATTGTTGTTTGCTAGTTTGAATAGATGACGGTAGTGAAGAGTCTATTGATATAATATACTCAAGATCAAGGGGGGGGGGGTTGAATTGAGTATGCCTTCTTAAATCTTCTTCGATGTGTGTATGGTTGTAGGATGATCTTCGAGTAGAACAAATAATAAAGAGAGACACATTATTTTTGAAGTGGTTCAGTCTCACACTTTGAGACCTACGTCCACTATTCTCGATTAATAAAATTAGTACCAACTCTGGATTACAATTTTATCAACCCTACTCGTGTGACTTTGATGTTAGTCACAACTCTATCTAGATACCGTTAAATATCTAGCTACGACAAATACCGTTAAATATTTGCCTTACAATGAGTACCGCTAAATACTCGTTCTATCTTACGTTAATAAGGTAAAGTCTTCAATGTTTTCTTGATGTCACAATCTTGAATGAATAAGACCAATGCTTGAGCACTTGAATCTTGAATCGGATATGACAATGATAAGCTTGAATATTAAAGTAAACGATCGACGGTTCTCTCTCTCGATTTGCGTGTATATATGTGTGTGTATTTCCTGTGGTTTAATGTGTCATGGTAGTCTATTTATATAGAATATGTATCTAGTTAATTCAAACCCTAGATGATTTAGGGATATTACTTAAACTAGAATACTAGTCTTTTAGTAATACTACCTTAAATCTAATCTTAATATGTTTAGGAAAGATTTAATAATATACTTTATTTATTATATAAGGAATCAATTTCCTAATTCATATTTAGGAAAGATCTTTATATAATAAATAATTAGTATCCTTATTAAATCAACTTCCTAAACCATGTCAAAGATAATAAAATATATTACCATAATATAATCTTAGTTTGTTTAGGACATTAAATAAATACATAATATTTATTTAAATAAACCCTACACGATTTATAGCAACGTGACATGTTACACGTTTCCCAAAAATCGAAACAAACCATATCTTAGATTTATATATTTTGACAAGTAAAATCATATAAAAATCCTTAGTTTATTTTAGTAATAAATAATTATCTCATAAGACAATTATTTATTCCTTATTTAACTTACAGATATTTTATATAATCCTATTAAGATTAACAATTCTATTTTTTAAAATAGAATACCAATTAAACACTAATTCTACACGATACTAATTTGGAAAAAAACGTTTCAACCTAAACACATATATATTCCGATCATTTCTTCATAATATAAGGTTATAGCTACGGGCTATAACTTGAATCAATCTTGTACTAAAGTTTATAGTTGATAAGTATAACTTTAGTCTATTATGCGCGCTTGTGATCTTCTATCAATCTTCGACTTAGTCAATTTATTGACTAACATGCTTGAATCTTTTACACTTGATTAACTGGATCTTGTTACTAATATTCTGTACACTTAGCACACGATTATACGTACGAGTATATAATATATAAATAGCTAGACTTGTCATTATCAAAACATAAACATATATACTATATATATATTTGAATACATGGTTCAACAAATTCCCCCTTTTTGATGATGGCAAGTCTTTCTTAGATTTTGTGTCTAAGTGTATGTTCCCCCTTAATATAATAATGGTCATTCATAGCAAAGAGTCACTTAGGGTTTCTATCTTCTATCTATCCCATATCCTTTAAGAACCCTAAGAGACAATGAATTACGACAAGGAGCAAGCTTAGGCAAATTCTAATCTAAGTCGCATATTTCCCCCTCTTGACATCATCGAAAAGATGAGAACAAAGACATGAAACGACTAGAATAATATACGACGAAACATAAGCAAGCATATAAACGAGTCTAAAAATATGAACATAGAAAATATCACATAAGCACACACGGAATATTAAAATATACACAACCAATCCGAATATACTATGCCAATGGGCCGAATATTAACAAAAGTATGAAAATTGGGCCGGCTAGGTTAGTTCATAATGGGCCAAGGCAAAAGAGGATAATGGTTGGGCCACGGTAGGATTAGGAAATCCGAGGGAGGCAAAAAGGAGCAGGGCCTCGGATTCAATTGGGCCAGGGAAAGGGAGTTGGGCCACAAGTATAAAAGTTCATTAGTCCAACCCAGGACTTAACAACAAGGACAACAAAACAACCCAAAATACGAAATCAGAAACGGAGGAAGAGGATCAAGAACGAGAGCTTGATGCAGGGGTCTTGGCATACGGACTCACATACTCGGGTCGGGTACGGAACTCAAGGGTATCCAATCGGTCCAAACAACTACTGACGTTCCTTCCTTGAGCATTTAGAGCCAACTCGAAGTTGAGTATTTTCAATGAAAGCGCCTTAACCGCTTCAAGAGCTTGACTCGCATCTTTGCGCAATAACCCGTGATCCCTTACCATAGCACCACCTTGGGACGTGAGGAATGAGAGTCGATCACTAATAACGAGCAATTCGGAGCACATGACCGATACCTCCGATCCCAGTTTACCAAGTTGTTTATCAACTTTCATCATCCATGCCCTTATTTCAGTCTCGAACCCATGACTTCCCGTAGCACTACCACCTCCTGCCTCTGCTTTCTCCCTTTTTACTTCACAGAATCCAAGAATCTGATCTACCTTAGCCTCAAGACCGGCAAACGAAGGTGAAGGAGTAGCCGAGGGCTCTGGTCCTACATTCTTGCCAAAAGTGAGATCAATCCCTTCGAAACAAATACCCATTAATTTCAAAACCTAGTCACACATCCTATCACGAGGTTTAACACCAAAACTCGAGTCATCCACGACTCCCTTCTTCAACAAGAGCCCGGACACCCACATTCCGTATGGAATATCGAGTGTCGAACTTGGTTTTTCTTTGACTAAAACAGAGGAAGTTTGACAAATTTTCGAACAAAACAAGAAGGCGAGATTGATTTTGTTTCCTTCTAACCAATGAAATAATACGATAGCCTCAATACTTGACAACTTATCACGACCACCTCTCCTAGGTAGAATCGTGTTCCAAAGATAGTTAACAAACAGCTTTAATTTTGGTGAGAATGAATTTGTGAGTAGTGGAGAGACTTCAGTGGCATTAGGATCAAAATATTGTTTGATCATCATTTTTTGTTCTTGTGAGACCACCCCCCATTCCTTACGGGTATCAATATCAATTCCCCTTGGATCAAGATGAAAAATTTCACATATATCCTCTAAAGACACTTCGACATCCCTCCCATTAACCACGGCTTTCATCCCGGATTCAGTAGGTTTCACAGAAGCAAAGAACTGAAGTAATTCAATTGGAAATATTAACCCCGAAAAATTACTAATATATTCCCACCCCTGAAACTCTAAAAATTTCTTAAAGAAGAGCAGGGACTTAGATCCGTTTACCCAAGATGTCGGGTAAAATCGACCCGCATGAATGGAATAAGGAAGGAGACGGTCAATAAGCATACCTTCGTGCTTAGTCATGCGAACTCGCTCGAGATCCTCCTTAGTAGCTTCGACGGAATATTCTTTAAACAGAGGACGAGGATTCTTGGAATCGCTTTCTTGCATGTCGTCCGAAACAGAAGAGGCAACTCGATTAAGTTTGCGACGTTTTCCGTTGTCTGGGGTTGGACCGGCGGTGGCAATGGGTGTCGGAGATGGTGGTGGTGAAGGGGTAGGTGAGGGTAGAGTCGGTATCTTTTGTTGGGAGCGAGTGGCGCGTGAGGGTGGCATATTGGTGAGGAAAATGGTGTTTTGTGTAGAATTTTGGTGGAGGTTTGAGGAATTTTAATGGTGATGGAGGTTTGAGAGTATTAATGGGGTTTGTACAAATTTTAGGACGGTAATAATGGTGGAGGTTTGAGGTAAGTTGAGGGAGTTGGGGTAATAATTGTTTGGGTGGGTGAAAGTCAAATGCTAGGAGTAGGTTTGGGTACGTGGCAGGTAGTGGTGCGGTTAGGAGAGTTGTAGGACGTGGCAGTGGGGACCAACACACGTAATTTGTGTGATAATTTTGGTAAGTTTATTTTGTTTAATATTTGTATATTATTTGGATAATATATATATGTGAGGTAAAAATTAATATGTGACGTAATATTATTTTGAGATTGGTTGCGCACACATCCATATGTAAAGCATATAATATAACTATAATCACAAAATTTATCATCGAATACATACATACACATGCAGCGGAGTATACGGACACAGTCATATAATCTCATCTAAACCGTAGTCAATCATTGGGTTATTTTTGCTTTTAAGATTGATTAGGTGCCACCGATTAAACCAATTTCCAATCGCAAAGTCTCAAAGCGTTCTCTAGCCAATGGTTTAGTGAAGATATCTGCCCATTGTTTTTCCGTACTACAAAATTCCAATTTTATATTTTTCTTTTCGACATGGTCTCTTAGAAAGTGGTGTCTAATTTCAATATGTTTAGTTCTTGAGTGTTGGGCTGGGTTTTTAGATATAATAATAGCACTCGTATTATCACATAAGATAGGCACACATCCAACATCAACACCATAATCATGTAACTGTTGCTTTAACCATAAAAGTTGAGAACATACCAGTGCGGCTGCAATATATTCTGCTTCGGCAGTTGAAAGAGCGACAGAATTTTGTTTCTTGGATCCCCAAGATATTATACATGGACCTACAAAGGTAGCAAGTCCCGAGGTACTTTTTCTGTCTAATGAACATCCTGCATAATCCGCATCTGAATATCCTACTAGGTTAAAGTTACAGTCCATGGGATACCATAGATATAATTTTGAGATTCCGATTAGGTATCTTAAAATTCTTTTAACTGCAATCATGTGTGATTCTTTTGGTGCAGATTGGAATCTCGCACAAACACAGACACTAAACATTATATCTGGACGACTTGCAGTAAGATAGAGAAGTAAGCCAATCATACCTCGGTAAGTTGTTTCATCTACAGACTTACCATCTTCGTCTTTGGTTAACTTCTTATCTGTGACCATTGCAGTAGGCATTGCATGAGAGGTTTCCATTCCAAATTTCTTCAGCAACTCCTTGACGTATTTTTGTTGATGAACCTTGATTCCTTCTTCAGTTTGTTGTATTTGAAGTCCAAGGAAGAACTTTAGTTCTCCCATCATACTCATCTCGAACTCAGAAGTCATCAACTCAGAGAAGTACTTGCACAACTTTTTATTAGTTGAGCCAAAAATAATATCGTCAACATAGATCTGAACGACTAATAGATCTGAGTTTTCGCTTTTAAGAAATAGGGTTTTATCCACAGACCCTCTCTTGAATCCACTTTCCAATAGGAACTTTGATAATCTGTCGTACCATGCCCTAGGTGCTTGTTTCAGGCCATAGAGAGCTTTGTCCAATTTGAATACATGATCCTTGAGTTTGCTGTCAGGAAATCCAGGAGGTTGTTCAACGAATACTTCCTCTTGGAGATAGCCATTAAGAAAGGCAGTCTTAACGTCCATCTGAAAAAGCTTCATTCCCTTGTGTGCTGCAAATGCAATGAGTAGTCTTATTGCCTCAAGACGAGCAACAGGAGCAAAGGTTTCGTCATAATCGATCCCTTCCTGTTGGTTGTATCCTTGAACTACTAGTCTGGCCTTATTTCGCACAATGACTCCAGTGTCATCCAATTTGTTTCTGAATACCCATCTAGTTCCAATGACAGTTCTGTCCTTAGGTCGAGGAACAAGATGCCAAACTTTTTTTCTTTCAAATTGCTGGAGTTCTTCTTGCATGGCAACTATCCAGTCTGGTTCTGCGAGAGCTTCCTTGATATTTGAAGGTTCAATGGTGGAGAGAAAGGAGTAGAATGAACAAAAGTTATTTAAGCTCCTTCGAGTCTGAACTCCATCTGTCGGGCTTCCTATGACATTGTCCAAAGGATGAGAGCCTTTGTATCTCCAGTTCCTTGATTGATTATTAGCATTACCTGAACTTGACTCGGGATCTTGACTTGTTCCCCCTGAATCCAAACCTGGGTTTATAGTAGGGTCAGGTATAACTCTGGCCTCTTCCCTTTGGTTTTGATTCAAAGATACAGCTTCATTAGCTGTAACTCTGGGTTCCAAGTCATTAGTTTGAGAGTTATCTACAGTATCATCAACCGTATTTTCATCTCTCACACCATTTTCTCCCAAGTTTAGTTCATCATGAGTTCCTTGAGGTTCTCCTTCTTCAATTTCCATTTCAGGAGGATCTTCCCTTGATAACCTGAAATCAGGTTCGTCTAGGTTTTCCTCTATATCCTGTAATGGCTTATCGAAGACATTATTCTCATCAAAGATAGCATGAATACTTTCCTCTATGCATAAAGTACGTTTATTAAACACTTTGTATGCCTTACTATGATCTGAGTATCCTATAAAGATTGCTTCATCACTTCTAGGGTCGAATTTGCTTAATCTATTTTTACCATTGTTGTGAACAAAGCATTTACTACCAAAACATCTTAAGTGAGATATGTTTGGTTTACGACCTCGAAGAAGTTCATAAGGAGTCTTTTTAAGGATAGGTCTAATCATAGCACCGTTATGAATATAGCAAGCTGTACTTATAGCCTCAGCCCCAAAGTTTCTAGGTAGGCCACTACAAAGAAGCATTGTTCTAGCCATGTCTTCTAGGGTTCTGTTCATTCGTTCTACGACTCCATTTTGTTGTGGGGTTCTAGGGGCCGAGAAGTTATGTCCAACACCATTGGTTTTACAGAACTCAACAAAAGCATGATTGTCGAACTCAGTTCCATGGTCAGTACGAATTGTTACTAGGTTTGATTTATATTTGTTTTGAACAAGTTTCATGAGACTAACAAATTCATTGAAAGTTTCGTCTTTAGAATGAAGAAAGATTGGCCAAACAAATCTAGAGTAATCATCAACTAGAACGAAAACGTACCTGGAACCACCTCTGCTTCTTACCTTCATATGGCCACATAGATCCATGTGTACTAGTTCAAGAGCTTGTTCTGTGCTTACCACTCTTTTTGGCTTAAAGGATGATCTGACGTGTTTACATCGTGCGCATGTGTCACACATCTTTTCTTGATCAAATTTGATCTTTGGAAGACCTTCGACCAAGTCCCATCTTTTCAGCTTACTTAGAATAGGTGAGCTAATATGACCAAATCTCTTGTGCCATAGACATGGATCATCTAACGTAACTTTCATGCATGATAGAGAATCAGTAGGTACAACATTTAAATCAATCATATAAACATTTTTCATCCTATGACCTTCAAGTATTACTTTACTGGTGCCTTCTAAGATTATACGACATATATCTGAATGAAAAACCACTTTATTTCCTTTGTCACATAATTGAGATATACTGATAAGATTGTGTTTGAGACCACTTACAAGGTATACATCATTTATAGCATGAGAGGATGAAATACCTATCTTACCAATTCCGATGATCTTTCCCTTTTTGTTATCACCAAATGTGACTTTACCTCCATCAAAGGGTTTAAGGGTTTGGAATAGATTTACATCGCCTGTCATATGTCTTGAGCATCCACTGTCGAGATACCATAGGTTATTTTCCTTGGCGACAAACTCTTCATCGTCGTCATCGTCTGAGTCGGATTCTCCAAGGAGACACATATGAGATGCTTCATCTTCATCATTGTTGTTTGAGATTAGATCTAGGCTGACGTTGCTTAGGCACAAGTGTGCTACATCTTCTTCTTCTGAGTCCTCGTCATCCTCAGATTCTAATTCTCCCCAGCATGAAGCAAGAATTACTTTCTTGAACTCTGTCTTGGTCTTTTCTCTTTTTGATTTGTCTTTGATTTTGTCCCAGCTTGGACAGTCTTTGATCATATGATCTTGTTGACCACACTTAAAACATCCTCTTTTGAAGAATGTTTGTTTGGTGTCATTTTTCTTTTTATCGACCGTTTTGTTGTTAGGGTTTTTGTATCTACCCTTGAAAACTGCTTTCTTAAATCGTCTTGCGAATAGAACTGTTTCGTCCTCAAGTTCTTCTTCGCATACTTCGCTTGTGGAGGCTTGTAGGGCGACTCCTTTCCCTTTAGAATCATCATCGTCTTTATTTAGTATGATCTCGTGTGCCATTAAGGATCCAATAAACTCTTGGTAAGTAATCTTAGATAGATCACGTGCTTCCTCTATGGCCGTGACCTTAGGTTGCCACTTTTTGGTGAGACTCCTAAGAATTTTTCGAATGATATCTTCAGAATCGATTTTTCTGCCAAGGTTCCGCAGTTCATTAATAATACAAGAAAATCGTGCAGACATGCTATCAATAGATTCATTCTTTTCCATATTGAAAAGTTCATATCTTTGAACGAGCAAGTCTATACGATGTTTCCTGACTGCGGATGTTCCTTCATAAGCAAGTTCGAGACTATCCCATATTTCCTTAGCGGAACTACAAGATGAGAATCTATCGAATTCTGAGGTTATCATACCGTTCTGTAGGAGGCTCATGGCCTTAGAGTTTTTCTCTGCAATTTTGTAGTCACTTTCCACATAATCGCTTTCCATCTTTTCATAGGTTGTTCCATTGGCGGCGGCAACCAAGATCTTCTTTGGTCCAGTTTGGATGATCTTCCAACATTCCCAATCACATCCCTTGATGTAATGAGTCATCATATTCTTCCATAGACTATAGTTTTTGCCATCGAAGATAGGGCACTTGAGATGCTTGGAATCCATTGATGAAAGAGTATATAGTATGGAATCAATAGAAGGATCAAAACTCACACGGCTAGGCGATCAAGAGCACGAGGCTCTGATACCAATTGAAGAGTCTATTGATATAATATACTCAAGAAGGGGGGGTTGAATTGAGTATGCCTTCTTCTTAAATCTTCTTCGATGTGTGTATGGTTGTATGATGATCTTCGAGTAGAACAAATAATAAAGAGAGACACAATATTTTTGAAGTGGTTCAGTCTCACACTTTGAGACCTACGTCCACTATTCTCGATTAATAAAATTAGTACCAACTCTGGATTACAATTTTATCAACCCTACTCGTGTGACTTTGATGTTAGTCACAACTCTATCTAGATACCGTTAAATATCTAGCTACGACAAATACCGTTAAATATTTGCCTTACAATGAGTACCGCTAAATACTCGTTCTATCTTACGTTAATAAGATAAAGTCTTCAATGTTTTCTTGATGTCACAATCTTGAATGAATAAGACAAATGCTTGAGCACTTGAATCTTGAATCGGATATGACAATGATAAGCTTGAATATTAAAGTAAACGATCGACGGTTCTCTCTCTCGATTTGCGTGTATATATGTGTGTGTATTTCCTGTGGTTTAATGTGTCATGGTAGTCTATTTATATAGAATATGTATCTAGGTAATTCAAACCCTAGATGATTTAGGGATATTACTTAAACTAGAATACTAGTCTTTTAGTAATACTACCTCAAATCTAATCTTAATATGTTTAGGAAAGATTTAATAATATACTTTATTTATTATATAAGGAATCAATTTCCTAATTCATATTTAGGAAAGATCTTTATATAATAAATAATTAGTATCCTTATTAAATCAACTTCCTAAACCATGTCAAAGATAATATAATATATTACCATAATATAATCTTAGTTTGTTTAGGACATTAAATAAATACATAATATTTATTTAAATAAACCCTACACGATTTATAGCAACGTGACATGTTACACGTTTCCCAAAAATCGAAACAAACCATAACTTAGATTTATATATTTTGACAAGTAAAATCATATAAAAATCCTTAGTTTATTTTAGTAATAAATAATTATCTCATAAGACAATTATTTATTCCTTATTTAACTTAAAGATATTTTATATAATCCTATTAAGATTAACAATTCTATTTTTTAAAATAGAATACCAATTAAACACTAATTCTACACGATACTAATTTGGAAAAAAACGTTTCAACCTAAACACATATATATTCCGATCATTTCTTCATAATATAAGGTTATAGCTATGGGCTATAACTTGAATCAATCTTGTACTAAAGCTTATAGTTGATAAGTATAACTTTAGTCTATTATGCGCGCTTGTGATCTTCTATCAATCTTCGACTTAGTCAATTTATTGACTAACATGCTTGAATCTTTTACACTTGATTAACTGGATCTTGTTACTAATATTCTGTACACTTAGCACACGATTATATGTACGAGTATATAATATATAAATAGCTAGACTTGTCATTATCAAAACATAAAAATATATACTATATATATATTTGAATACATGGTTCAACAGGTAGTATCAGTTATATACTATCGGAATGAACTAACGCCACCCATTGATGTGGGATTTATTTTGGTCTATGTTCGGGGGTGGCCAGATTCGTCAGTTATACGTTCTGGGTCCCGAGTGTCGTTTGGTGTACAATTATTGCATCGAGAGTTCTGGCCAGGTCTTAGACATATAGGCAGTGGTTATACGCTATACATAGTACCTTGGAGGCAGTGCGTTATACGCTCCACACCGATGGAAGCAGTGCGTTATACGCTCCATCAGCTACAGGCAGTGCGTTATACGCTCTAGCAGTTAGAGGCAGTGCGTTACACGCTCTAGCAGTTAGAGGCAGTGCGTTATACGCTCTAGCGGCGTTCGCTCTATTCGCTATGCTTTGATGATAGCTTTGTGCCTTCTGTTGCTGTGGATCGTGTATCACCATATTTTGCTATGCTTTAATGCTAGCTTTGTGCCTTCGATTATTGTGGGTCGTGTGTTACTTCCGGTTTAGTAAGTGTCGTGGTCTAGTGGTCGTATGTGGGTTAGGTTCGTATGGTTTCATTCTCATGGTGTCAAGAATATCATGGTAAGATAAGTTTGCATGCATGTCATGACGTGTTATATCCCCACATGATCGTTGTAGCATGTCTTCAAATGATGGTAAGTTTGATTGGACTCTCATGAGTGTAGATGATCTCGCATGTTTACTGGTTTTACATTTCAATTGTTATTGATTGTTGATTACATTCAATTGTTGTAAACATCACTGGGAGAGCATCTAGTTACTCCCGACTGATTGTCGACCCCCTTCTCAGGTTGTTCAGGTTGTTGCTGTTTGGTTGATGCTTGCTTGGGAAATGTGCGAAGCGAGCTTAATAAATTGTTTAGGACCTTGCTTTAAGTTTTAAGAACCTTTGAATAATGTATTAGTTTGGTTTTCGATTTGAGTATCGATCCGGATTTGGGTAAGGTGTTTCCGCCACCTTAACCCAGTTATCATTGAGTTACACTCTGATATTCTTTTATATTATGTTTTTCCTTTGTTTTATAATCCGGGTTGTTACAGTTCGTATCAGAGCGAACACGCTCCCAACTCTCGCTTAGATGATGACTAAAGTAAATGACCTAGTTAATGAGTGAGAGTAAATGGGGTAGAAACCAATAGGAATCGTTGGTTTGCTTATATTTGTAGAGTGTATGAGTAGTTGTTTGAAGTGGTATTTAGGTTACCACTCTTAACGACCATTCGTTCTTGCAGATGGTGCGCAACGGAAATGGTGAGGCTGATGCTGATCGCATTAGGAGACTTGAGGCTGCTTTGGCATCCATGGCCGAAGGTTTCACTACTCACCTGAACAACAACAACAACAACAACAACCGTCCGCATCAGACTGTTTTTGATCGTTTTGCTCGTCACCGTCCTCCTACTTATGATGGTGCGAATGATCCGACTGCTTTAGAGGCTTGGATTCGAGAGATCGAGAAGTTGTTCCTTGCTACTGAGTGTCCTGAGGATCAGATGGTGAACATCGCCACCTACTATCTGAAGGATGAGGCCGACAACTGGTGGGCTCTTGCTAGAACTGGCCTAGAAGCACAACCAGGGTATGGTTGGGCTGTTTTCTCCGAGGCTCTAAAGAAGAGGTTTTATCCAGAAGAGATGCGCTGGCAAAAGGAGCAGGAATTCCTTCGTTTGTAGCAGGGCTCTATGACTGTGGAGGAGTACACCAACAAGTTCGTGAAGCTGTCACGATTCGTCACTTCTGTTGCTATGGATGAGGCGTCAAGGACTCGCCGTTACGAGAAGAATCTGACTCCTAAAGTCCGGACTGCGATGTCTGGTATTCCTTCGACTTCTTTCCAGCAGGCTTATGATCGTGCTCTTAGCATTTATGATTCGGTCCTTGCTACCGAGGCTGAAGAGAATGCAAAGAACAAGTTTGTGAAGAGATCTTTTACTGCTTCTAGTGCTCCCCAGAAGAAGCAGAAGTTTGAGGCTCGTTCGTATGCTCCGCGTGATCAGGGACAAGCTAAGAGGAACTTGACATGCTAGAAATGTGGAAATGCGTACCACCCGGGTACGAATTGTGTGCCAGGTACTCCGCTCACTTGCTATACTTGTAAAGCTCCGGGATATAAGTCTATAAACTGTCCCCAGAAGCCAAAGTTCGATGCTCCAAAGGCTGAAGCTCCAAAGACTGGTCGAGTGTTCGTTATGAGTCGTGCAGAGGCAGATGCTAATCCAGATGTTGTTACAGGTACTTTTCTGGTTAACTCTTTATCTGCTTTCGTACTTTTTGATACGGGTGCGTCGATGTCTTTCGTATCCGAATCTTTTTTCCTTTCGAGCTGGCTCACTTCTTCATCATTCGTTGATACCTCCATATCCCTTCCTACGGGTGAGATTGTTTCTTGCTCCGTTCTGTTCAAGGACGTACCTGTCAGTGTTGCAGGGGCGATCCTTCCAGCTGATCTTGTCCAATTCAAACTAGGAGAGTTTGATGTGATACTGGGCATGGATTGGTTAGGTCGATATGATGCTAGGTTTCAGTGTCGTGATCAGAAGATCGTGCTCAAGAGTCCTATGGGTTCGAGGGTTTCTTATCAGGGTGTTAGGGTTACACCTACTGTTAAGTGGGTTTCTGCTCTGAAGATGGTTAGCATGGGTAGAAAGGGTCATCAGATCTATATGTGCAGTGTTCGTGATGTGTCAGTAGAGTTAAAGTTGGAAGATATCCCTGTGGTTAAGGAGTTTCCTGATGTCTTTCCTGAGGATCTACCTGGTATTGCTCCTGAGCGAGAGGTAGAGTTCTCGATTGATTTGTTGCCTGGCACTGGTCCCATTTCGAAAGCTCATTATCGTATGCCTCCAGTAGAGTTACATGAACTTAAGAAGCAACTTGAGGAGATGATCGAAAAGGGTTTTATTCGACCAAGTGCTTCGCCGTGGGGTGCTCCATTCTTGTTCGTCAAGAAGAAGGATGGTAGTATGCAGTTGTGCATCGACTACCGTGAGCTGATTAAGGTTACCATCAAGAATAAGTATCCTTTACCCAGGATCGAGGATTTGTTTGATAAATTGCGTGGTGCTAGTGTGTTCTCTAAGATCGATCTGAGGTCTGGTTACCATCAGATTCCGGTTAAGAAAGAGGACATTCCTAAGACAGCCTTCCGTTCGAGATATGGACATTATGAGTTCATTGTTATGTCGTTCGGGTTGACTAATGCACCTGCAGTTTTTATGGATCAAATGAATCGCTCTTTCAGCGAGTATTTGGATAAATGTGTCGTGGTGTTCATAGATGACATATTGATTTATTCGTAAGATGAAGTTGAGCATGAGGTTCATCTTCGTGTTATTTTGGAGAGACTGCGTAAGCAAAAGTGGTATGCCAAGTTCCCAAAGTGTGAGTTTTGGTTAAAGGAAGTAACTTTCTTGGGTCATGTGATATCTGGTGATGGAGTTATGGTTGATCCATCGAAGATTCGAGCTGTAAGCGATTGGGAGAGTCCAAAGAATGTGAACGAGATTCGGAGTTTCCTTGGTCTTGCTGGGTACTATCGTCGTTTTGTGCATGACTTCTCCAAGATCGCAAGGCCGATGACTCAGTTAATGAAGAAGGAATCCAAGTTCATTTGGACTGAGGCTTGCGAATCTACTTTCCAGGAGTTGAAGAAGAGGTTGACTATCGCTCCTGTGTTGACCTTACCAGAACAGGGCGTCGAGTTCGATGTCTATTGTGATACATCGAAGTCTGGTTTGGGTTGTGTCTTGATGCAGAAGGGTAAAGTTGTGGCTTATGCTTCCCGTCAGTTGAAAGTCCACGAGGTAAATTATCCGACTCATGATCTTGAGTTAGCAGCAGTGGTGTTTGCACTTAAGTTGTGGCGACACTACCTTTATGGAGTCTCTTGCAACATTTATACGGATCATAAGAGCTTGAAGTATATCTTCACTCAGAGAGATCTTAACATGAGGCAGAGACGTTGGTTAGAGTTGCTTAATGACTATAAGATCGAGCTGCAGTATCATGAGGGTAAGGCAAACGTGGTTGCTGATGCCTTAAGTCGTAAGGTGTGTCACGCTATGAGTTCGGTTTTGGTGTTACCTGATGACTTAAGTCGAGAGTTCCAGAAGATGAGCCTTGAGGTAGTTCTTCCTGGTAGCTTAGATTAAAGTGCAATGGTTGCTGAACCCAAGATTCTTAGGGAGATTCGAGTTAAGCAAAGAGAAGATAAGTTTCTTGAAGGAGTTCGAGTCGCCATAGGCGAAGGTCACACCGAGGGCTTCGACGTTGGACCTGATGATGGTCTGCGATTCCATGGTCGTTGGTGTGTACCTAGTTGTGAGATCTTAAAGGGTAAGATTCTCAAGGAGGCTCATAGTTCTCCCTATTCGGTTCACCCTGGTAGCGATAAGATGTACAAGGATCTGAAACTACATTTTTGGTGGCCAAATATGAGGAAGGATATTGCCGTGTTTGTGAGTCGCTGTCTTGTTTGCCAGAAGGTTAAGTTTGAGCATCAGAGACCTGGTGGTTTGCTGCAACCTTTAGAGATTCCTACATGGAAATGGGATTCAATATCGATGGACTTTGTCATGGGTTTGCCGAGATCACCAAGAGGAATGAATGCAATATGGTTCGTGGTCGATCGTTTGACTAAGGTCGCGCATTTCATTCCGATGAAGGAGACTTGGAGTCTCGATGAGCTAGCTAATGCTTATCAGCGTGAGATTATTCGTCTTCACGGGGTTCCTAAGGACATCATCTCCGATCGTGATCCAAGGTTTTGTTCTCAGTTTTGGAAGAAGTTGCAGTTAGCTTTGGGTAGTGAGCTGAAGATGAGTACAGCTTTCCATGCTGCAACTGATGGTCAGACTGAGCGTACCATCCAAACGCTCGAGGACATGTTGCGAGCTTGTGCTTTAAAGTTTCAGGTTAGTTGGGAAAAGAGTTTACCTTTGGTGGAATTCTCTTATAACAACAGTTACCAAGCTAGTATTCAGATGGCTCCGTTTGAGGCACTTTATGGAAGAAAGTGTCGTAGTCCTTTGTGTTGGGATGACGCTAGTGAGGCAGACGTTCTTGGACCTGAGTTGGTTCAGGAGTCGATTGAGCAGGTGAGGTTGATTCGTGAGAAGCTTAAGGCCGCCCAGGATCGACAAAAGACTTATGCAGATCTGCGGCGTAGACCGATCGAGTTTGAAGTTGGTGATAAAGTCTTCCTTAAGGTTTCGCCAATGAAAGGTGTCAAGAGATTTGGGATTAAAGGAAAGCTTAGTCCTAAGTACATTGGTCCTTATGAGGTGCTCGAGAGAGTTGGTGAGGTAGCCTATAGGTTGGCTTTACCTCCGAATTTGTCGAAGGTTCACGATGTTTTCCATGTGTCGCAGTTGCGTCGTTATCGCAGTGATCCTTCTCATATCTTACAAGCTGATGTGATTGAAGTTGAGCCTAACCTAACTTACGAGGAACGACCTGTTCGTATTTTGGAACGTCAGGAGAAGAGGTTAAGGAATAAGGTTGTACCTTTGGTTCGAGTTTTGTGGAGGAGTCAAAAGTTCGAGCAAGAGACTTGGGAAACCGAGGCATCGATGAGAGAGAAGCATCTGCATCTTTTCGAGTAAGGTAGTTCTCTTATCCAGTTTCGAGGACGAAAATTCTTTTTAGGGGGTTGGATTGTAACACCCGTAATTTACGTAATATATTTATTTAATTCCTTTTTCCCATATTTCATATTTTATTTCGGGAAAAATATTTTTTTTCTTGTTTTTTGGCTCATTGGGCTCGAAATTCGGTGAAGGCCCACTTGACTCTCAAGTCTCACGTGAAAATAGAGTGTTAGGTGGAGTTTTGGGCCTAAATTTGGATTAAACCCATGAGCTTCTCTATATATATAAGAAGGGAAACCAAACCCTTGTTTTCTTTTCCACATCTTCTCAAAAACCCTAAACCTAATTCTCTCCTTCTTTTTCTCTCCTCTTGTGCCGCGTGTCACGCCTTCGCCTAGGGTTTTGTGCCGCCACTTCTTCGTCCTTTTTCCTTCGTGCTTTCCAAGCCTAGATCGATCCTACTCTTTGGATCTATCTTTCCTCGTCGTAAGTCTCATGTTTTAAGCGTTTTATTTTTAATAGTTTTATATAATTAGTATATTTATTAGATTCGTTCTCTCTTTTGGCACGTGTGATATTTACTAAAGGCGTGGAGATTTCACCTGGAAAAGACGTCTACGTTGTTGACGACGAGCTCTAGATTTATTTGCTAAAAAGGTAACTAGGTGTTTCTCTTTTAATTGTGTTTATGGCAATTGATGTGACTAATATGATTTAATGATTGTTTGTACGATTAGTACATGTTTGATTATTTATTTTCATGAATTAATTATGTTTCATATATTTATGTATGTTTTATTATCGTAATTGTGGATTATAATGTGTTGGTAATTCGTTATGGGTGTCGTGTGCGCAACTAGGGTTCGCGAGAAAAATCCTAGATGGCGGCAAGGCTAATGGATAAGAGTGTTGCTCAAGGTTATAGTTGAAGTATGTGTAACCTTGGAAATATGATTCAAGGTTATAGCTGAAACTAGTACAACCTTGAGAACGACTCAAAGTTATATTAAAGTTATAGCTGAAGTTAATATAACTTTGAACTACGAGTTAAAGTTATAGCTGAGACTAACGTAAACCTGAGGTATGACTCAAGGTTATGGTTGGTGCTAGTATAACTTTAGGTTCGTGTCAAGGTTTTGGCTAAGGTTACTATAACCTCAAGCCATATGTGGAAGTTATAGTTGAGGTTAGTATAACCTCGCATCCATTACTTATGTTATAGTTCAAGTTACTATAACTTTGGTTGTTTATACTTGATTCACATGTTAAGTTGTGTTCAGTGATTGTATAATATTGTGTTTGCATATGTCGTTGGATACTTTTATGCATTTGATATTAGGACAGTCTGTTATGATGTTCTACTGGTTTGAGTCGTGATGGTATTCACGCATGTTAGTACAGTCAGTTATACTAAGCATTGTTGTTTGCTAGTTTGAATAGATGACGGTAGTATCAGTTATATACTATCGGAATGAACTAACGCCACCCATTGATGTGGGATTTATTTTGGTCTATGTTCGGGGGTGGCCAGATTCGTCAGTTATACGTTCTGGGTCCCGAGTGACGTTCGGTGTACAGTTATTGCATCGAGAGATCTGGCCAGGTCTTAGACATATAGGCAGTGGTTATACGCTATACATAGTACCTTGGAGGCAGTGCGTTATACGCTCCACACCGATGGAGGCAGTGCGTTGTACGCTCCATCAGCTAGAGGCAGTGCGTTATACGCTTTAGCAGTTAGAGGCAGTGCGTTATACGCTCTAACGGCGTTCGCTCTATTCGCTATGCTTTGATGATAGCTTTGTGCCTTCTGTTGCTGTGGATCGTGTATCACCATATTTTGCTATGCTTTAATGCTAGCTTTGTGCCTTCGATTATTGTGGGTCGTGTGTTACTTCCGGTTTAGTAAGTGTCGTGGTCTAGTGGTCGTATGTGGGTTAGGTTCGTATGGTTTCATTCTCATGGTGTCAAGAATATCATGGTAAGATAAGTTTGCATGCATGTCATGACGTGTTATATCCTCACATGATCGTTGTAGCATGTCTTCAAATGATGGTAAGTTTGATTGGACTCTCATGAGTGTAGATGATCTCGCATGTTTACTGGTTTTACATTTCAATTGTTATTGATCGTTGGTTACATTCAATTGTTGTAAACATGACTGGGAGAGCATCTAGTTACTCCCGACTGATTGTCGACCCCCTTCTCAGGTTGTTCAGGTTGTTGCTGTTTGGTTGATGCTTGCTTGGGAAATGTGCGAAGCGAGCTTAATAAATTGTTTAGGACCATGCTTTAAGTTTTAAGAACCTTTGAATAATGTATTAGTTTGGTTTTCGATTTGAGTATCGATCCGGATTTGGGTAAGGTGTTTCCGCCACCTTAACCCAGTTATCATTGAGTTACACTCTGATATTCTTTTATATTATGTTTTTCCTTTGTTTTATAATCCGGGTTGTTACAACTGTCTCCATCTTCAATCCAGTCAAGTTTAGCTTTCTGTTGCAGGTAACTATTTCTGGCCTTTGTCTAGAACCTGACCTCCATACTGGTATCCTGTTCCTGTCTGATAAGGATCTCATTAAGGGGATCCTGTTGAAGTTTTAACTGAATGTCCTCCAGGAGCATAGATACCTTAATGGCAGTAGATTCCACCTCAGCAAAGCAGTCTTTATTCAGCTTTTTCAAGACTGGTTTAAGAGCCTTTTGTTTTTTCACCAATTGGAACATCTTGGTCCCCTCTATATGCTGCTGCCATGCTTCAGTTACCCTTGGTAAGAACTCAGGTGCTGAACCCCACATATTGTAATACTTAAAGCTTGCATTTCTGCTCCCTTCTAATCTCACATTGCTCACTAGACAAGGATTATGATCTAGCAACCCCTCTAGATGGAAGTGAGCATGCATCTCAGGAAATTCATTAAGCCAGCTTGTGTTGATTAGAAATCTATCCAACCTGCTATACTTTCTGTGGCTTTCATCCCTTTTGTTGGTCCAGGTATAGTAGGCCCCAGTGGCTGTGATGTCCTCCAACCCACAATACCCAAGACAATCAACAAAAGCCTCCATGTCCTCAACCTTAGTGGCTCCCCCCAATCTTTCATCAGGAGTTATGACTGTGTTGAAGTCTCCTGCAACTGCCCAAGGACCAGTGCACTGATCTGATATATTCATCAAATGTTGCCAAAGAGGCAACCTGTCTATGCCTTCATTAAAGGCATAGACTAGAGTAAACAAGAACTCTTTCCTATTGGCCTTAACCACAACTTTGGCATGTATATATTGAGCATTTGTAGCTAAGACACAAACATCAAACACACTTGGTTTCCATAAGAGCCAAACTCTACCTCCTTTATGAAGTCTGCTATTGGTAGTTAAGCTCCATCCTTCCAGCATCTTATTAGATATATTACTAACATTCTCACCACTTATTTTTGTTTCTAACAGCCCAAAAAGACAGGCCTCTTTATTATATAAGAAACTTTTGACAAGTAATTGCTTATTTACATTGTTGAGCCCCCTAACATTCCAAAAACCTATATTATTCATTAAAAACAGTTTGTTCAGGGTTTCCTGTATCTGATACCTGCTCACATGTTTTCTGGTTGCTATTATCTTCCTTTGATGCATCCCCAGAAGCTGGGATGCGCACTAATTCTACGTGAGAGGTAGATGGTAATGGTTCTGCCTGGGAGGATCTGGGCATACTAGGAAGTAGTCTTGGTAATGCTGGGAACTCCTTATCTGACAGAGGTGCTGAAGGTTTGGGAATAGGCTTCTAGACCTTTTTCACAAAAATTTTGGTCTGACCTGTACGTCTGCAATTTATTCCTTCATGTCCCAATCCCTTGCACTTATCACAAAGTAATGGTTTCCATTCATAGTCTACCCTTGCTGTGATGATACTGCCATGTTCATCCTTAAATTTGACTGTATCAGGAAACTTTTGTCCAATCTTCAATTCCACCATGATCCTGGCAAACCCTAGCCTCGTCTTACTGTCAGTGGCAACATCAGACTTGACATAGTTTCCAACCAAACCAGCAATGGTAGGGAGGCATTTTCCCCAAAATTTCAGAGGCAATCCATGGATACGAATCCATGCTGGGACAATTTTGATATCAGCCTTAAGTAAATCCGCATCCTCCTGCCAGGCCTTAACAATGAGAGGCTTATTATCAAACATATGATACCCCGCATTCAGAACAGCTTCTTTGCCTGTCATGTCATTAAATCTGACCATGAAAATACCATTAGGGAGAAAGGAGACTTTGTCAATACCATGCTTACCCCATACTCTCTGAACATAGCCATTAAGCACCTCCCATGGAGGGTTTGCACCAAGCACAAAACAATAAATAGCCTGGTTCCAATAAGCAATCTCATCCTTCGTGTCTTCTGTAGAGAATTGAATCAACTCCTCCTCTGCCTCTGATACATGATCATTAACAATGGCAGTAGGAGTAACAACAACAGATCTTTTCTGCTTACGTTTGGTGACTAATTCAAACGAGTCCTCAGGGTCCTCCTCATCATCAAACGAGAGCCCTGGGATTGGGTTAACCTCATGCATTGCCTTTGTACGTAAAATATCATCTTCTCCCGACCCCTGTTTCTTTCCTTTACCATTACTAGTATTACTAATATTGGTTGTTTTCTTATTCTGAGATTGTGAAGTTGGAGAGTGTGGTGAATTAGATCGTGAACGAGCCATTGGATGACACAAATCCAGCCCTAGAAGAAGATCGGAATTCGTCGAGAAATCACCTTCATGCAGCCTCCATACTAGGGTTTTCCCTCTTTTTGTTTATTTTTCAAAATTATAATAGTATTTCAGTTTCATTATTGTTATTTTAGAATTGCCTGTATCAATCTGGTTAAGTTAGAATCCCAAACCTTTATTATTATTGCATGTTTAAATTGATGTTCTTTATAATTTCCATGTTTATTCCAATTTTTATTATTGTTTCAATAGTTATGAGTAGCTAATTTCTTATGTTAGGATGTAGGGAGTAAATATGCATAGGTAGTATAATTCTCGAATCAACATTTCGCAGGCAGGAGGTCGACCGACCACCATTATAGGTCGGCCGACCGACTCGTGTTTGAATTATGTTTCGCTTTAATTTGTAGACTATAATAACCTACAATGAGACCAAAAGGAGACTTGTAGGATGTTAGTAATGACCTACCCAAGATTGAGAGATATGGGAAGGGCATTGGTTTACTTCTTAAGACGGCTAGGTTACTTAAGAATGAAAAGTATGTGACCTAGAATTTAGGAATCACCCTTATTGTTGACACCCAATAATTGTGAGACCTAGGAACTAATAGCATAGGCCGAAAGGAGCTATTAGGTAGCATAGACCTAAAGGATATGTTACACCCCTTACGCGACTGCAATACTGAAGGGTTTTAGTTACTCATAAACTTAAAATTTAGTCATACTAACATAATCCTTTAATTAACCTTGTAATTAACATATTATTATGATCTTATGCATGCTTAACATATGCGGAAATGGGAGAGATTTCGAGTCTCAAGAGGAAGAACAAGCTTCCTTACATTGCTAGTCTTGGCTAAAATAGGGCACAAGTGAAGTCACCTTCTTCACTTGTTCTTAAGCTTATCACACGGATGATCCTCCTTGAACCTTCAAAGAGATGGCCTCCAAAAGATGAACATCAAGACACACTACACTCAATGTTTTGTATGTTATTTTGCTAGAACAACATGCAAAAATCTCTAGTTCACTAAGGAGGCTACACGGTTTTGTGTTTGAATTAGGGAGAGTTTTCTCTCTTTTTCTCACTAACATTAAACCCTAGCAATGACATGATTGAATGAATGAGGGAACAAAATTCTCTTTTGTTCTCCTCAAGGGTGTGGCCGGGTGGTGGGTTAAGAGTGCCCAATGGATGGCATCTTAATCTTCTACAATGTTTCCCACTCAAGCCATAGGTATTAAATAGATGTCCTTCACATGTTCCTCACATTAGAAATATGTAATGTTGTATGTGTGTTTGAGAACACACGGTCCATGTCACAAAAACGGACCCATACGTAACATTAGTAAGGATTATTTAGTTTACGTAATTTGTAGTTTAACTTTTAAACTCTTTATCGTAAATCTAAATGTAATTCAAATAATTACTTATATCTATTTAATCGTATTTTATTACTTACAACAATTGTAGTTAAAATAATTCATTCAAGTGATTCCATGTTTCGTAAACATATAAATAATAGTGATGACATTTCGATCACTAAAACTATTTATAATCCCATTATAAATTTTCTCCTTATATTAAATAAACTAGAAATGAAGTAACTCGTATCAATATACAGTTATCTCATTTATCATTGAGAGAGTTGTCCTATAGGTGTGACCTAAAGGGATCAACTGGTCACCACCGTCATTACGACAGTAATGTCAAACTCTAGCAAGCCAATCATTACCGATTAATGTTGACCAGTTGACTTATGATAAAGAATCATCCCCTGAATATTCTTTTATAGAGATTTGATTACGTGATCGCACTATTGTTGAGGACACATTTCCCAACAATCTCCCACTTGTCCTCGACAAGTGTGCGTCACCAATTCTCTTGTCCTATTACAATCTCCCACTCAATGCAAGGTGTCTCTCTGAGGTCGTACTTGCATTTGATCATATCATGAGTGGTTTCCTCGATCTGGAGAATAATTGTTTGACCGGAATTATCTACCATAGATACCTTCCGAGCGTGGCCACGCATTTCCAGTTAACTTCTCCTCGAGTGGCCTTGAGATTTGAACAACCCTGACAAGGGGTGGACAATTTCTATCGCACTACTTCCTTCAACTAGTCACAGTCAGTCACAGCCTGAAGCAATCCCATTTGACTCCAGTTACGAAAAGTCGTAGAGAATGGATCAAAGCTATGCCTAAACTGTACCATCTTGGGAGAGTAGTCTTTAGTCTAAGAATTGACTCACAAGAATACTATAGCAGCTCTTGCCACGACCCGGCTATTATAAAATTTCCAGAACTCTATAAGCGGTCACTTTGTCCGACAGAGTGTCTCTTGCAGTCTGCATATGTGATCGACTAGTCATCACATATGACTCTATGGCACTTGAACTTGCCATCAATCGCCTCACATTCTAGTCGCTTTGAGATCTCACCTCATGTAAGCGGCTAGGGGCTATACTAAGTCAATCTAGTTCACTTATGGGGTTCAATATTGTCTCATACAACCCATTTGGATTTTGACAAAGTATCTTTCATCTTGAGTTAATTATAACTCAAATGACATTGTCATGCAAAAATAGTCAATACTATTTCATTGCATTTGATGCACAATCATCTACTTGTATTAAAGTTTTGCGAATAAACCTTTTATTCATCATTACAAAACTTACAAATTTTGGTCTCCTTCCGACTCATATTATCTCACATAATATGATCTCATTTGAGCACATATATAGAACTCATTCTAGATCTTGAGCTCCCTTTCCTGAGGGAAGCTCCCACTGTTATCCTATAACTCGTGACGTATCGATATACTAGAGAGATTAAAGAATCACTCGGAATAATCTAGTCACTTATGTGCTTAAATCTATATTGTAGTTATTAGTGATTTCATCACTCTTACTATTTTCAAACAACTTGGCTATATGATAACATTTTTATAAATATGAATCATATCTAACCATTCTTATTTCTAATGGGCGACCTTTTATTATCAATATAATAAACCTTCCCGTAAAGCTCCATCATCGTATGATACAAGGTATTTGATCATTTAGAATTTCAAACCTCTTATTCTTTGTACCTTAAAGAATCACCCATCCTCTCTAAATGGTAGGCTTAATTCTTTTAATGAACATTGCTCCCACTAAAATCAATATTACTCGATCTCTTAAAGGAACTTTTCATTTCTCGCATGTAAATCTTTTATTTATATCTTGAATCATTATAACCATCACTATCCCTATAGTGATCTATTTCCATTCAATCAATCATCACCCTCTTTTCATGTCTTCGTTTCCTCGAGACGAATATGACATGATAATTTCTTTATGACTACATTGAGAGAATTGAGATGATTTCTTCTCTTTTATCTTATAAACTTAGAAATATCATTTATTAAGGAACCGGTCTTTCCTCCCGTATAGATAGATGATTTCTCCTCTATTATCTTATAATCTTTAAAAAATCATTATCTCAAGGAGCCGATATTCCTTCCGAATTCATACGGGGTTTCATGTCTCCTCTCTTTGAAACAATGAACATAAAGAACCTTTCTTCGAGTGTCCTCCCGTAGTTTCTTCAGTGTCCTCTCGTAGTTTCTTCATTCATTTAGGGCTCTTCTTAAGACTCCCATGTAAGAATCTTCTCTAAGATCCTTTATTTTTTATCATTGGTTTGCGAGCGAAATATTTTCTCCCACTCTATCCTTCTAACAATAACCTTTATTCGTATAAGGATAGCTATTTCGATTAACCAATGCATATGAATGTTTGAAGTATTATAGGTGTGATGAATACATTCTCATTTTCACTTAAAATGAAAATCATATAATGAACTAATGATGTTTAATTTTGATTGACGGTATCTCATGGGGTGTAGTTCTCTGTTTTTAATCAACACTTTGATTATATTATATTGATCGTATCAAGGTTTATTGTGTGATAAAATCACCATTATTCATGTTTTAACAAGGTATGCAATTAATTTGAGAAATCAAGACATTGATTAAGAACAAAAGTAGTGACTCGGGTTGAAAACCAAGTCACCAATATCCAAAATTACAACCATTGTTTTAGGATTTTAATCCTTGTCTTACAAGAAATTAAATTGTTCCATAAATAAAATGCAAAATATGAAAGAAGACGATATGAAAATTAGAGCCTAGCTCTTCAAGTCTTCGATCAATTGGATGCTACCGTAGCCATCCAAGTAAGGAACTTCATGTTTCCTTCTCCTTGTCCTTATCTTTATAAGATGCCCCTTAAAACAATTTAAAAGGGGTGATAGTCAACAACTTGTATCGCCATACAAAAGTTAACAAAAGAACATGAAAGTAAACGAGAATTATAAACTACGGCGGTTGCCTTTCCATTTTTGAGATCGGTCAAGTATTTCGGGGAATTCCGTTTCCTAAGACTTAACCTCGTGCAATGAAGGCATTTGTATTCAACCTTTGAAGATGAGGTGGAAACGCCTTTCGAAAAGGTCTTTCTTTGGCCGCTTTGGGTTTGAACGTTTTCTTGCCCTTGCCTTTGAAGGCATTCCTTTTGAAGCTCGTCTTCCCTTTCTTATCGATGTTCAAAACATCCTTGGTGGAACTTTAATGAAGTCTCATGTCCCTCTCGGCTTGGACGAGCATCTTATGCAACTCATCCAACGTGGTCTCTTGGTTTCGCATATTAAAATTCACCCGGAATTGAGCATACGATTATGAGAGAGTCGGGAACATCAACGTCTTGCGCTTTTAGAGTCTCCACGAGCTCAACGAGTTTGAACACATGAGGGCTTATCTTTTGCCCTTCCTTCAACGTAATGTCGAAGAAGGCGGAAGCCGCCTCATATTGGATCACCCTTGGAGTTTGCGAAAACATGGTCGCAAGCTTGGTGTATATCTCATATGATGTGCTCAACTTGATCATACTCCTTTGGAGATCCGGCTCCATGGAGAAGATGAGCACATTTTTAAGAGCAGATGACTCTTTCATGTAGGCTTCATAGGCCTCACGATTTTGGACCGATGTACGAGCGGTCGGAGCGGGAGGAGCGGCTTCGGATAGGTAACGACTCTTATCGTCACCTTGAGCGGCCAAAAGTAATTGCGCATCCCAATCCTTAAAATTGGAACCATGCTTATCGAGTTTGCAACGATCCATGAAGGATCGAAGCCATGATACGTTAATGAGAGGTGGAGCGTTGGTTGCCATTGTCGATGTTGAAAATTAAACTACAATAAAATGAAGGAAATAAAACAACATCATTTTTAAAATTCATAATTTAAACTAAAGACTCAAACAAGTTAATTAGTTATTTACTTAATGATCTCTTACCCAATTAAGTAAACAATCCCGAGACCCAAACCCATACTAATCCAGGCACGGTGTAGCCGATTCAACCCGTATCGGTATAATTTGGTGGATTAACCTTTTAATCGGTTCTACCTTAGAACTCTCGGTCGACAATTTTTCTAAAAAACGTCTTTAGCCCGAACTTATTGCAACTACGGTTACGAATACTTTCGTTGAGATCAACCAAATTTCAAGGTGTAATTTTATTACCCCACTTACCCAACGTGACAATTTTAGTACCCCGGTGTAGCCGAGCCTACGTTCTTGTGAAGAAGGGATTCATGGGTCCGTACTTTTTGGTAAGGCTAAGTCTCAATATTTACATGTAAGAGATCTAGTCAAATTATTATCTATCTCCGTATAAGTGAACTAAGTCGGTGAATTATCGATAAAATAAATGACTAGGTCGACTAAATCGAAAATGCATGAGACCATATATGACGATTTGGCTATGCATGCGAACATATAAAAGCATAAAATAAACCCTAGTATGGCCTTTCCTAGAAAAGAAATAATAAAAGTACAAATTCGGAAACCAACTCCTTTGGTCCCTCGAACTGCACGAGGCACGCACTTCGAGGTAAACACCGTCTTGTCGGAACTCCTTTCCGAATGGCACCGTCTTCAAGGATTTCCGGAATTTACAAATATTACAACTTTTCTAGTCTACTTTATACATTTATAAAATAGAATTAAATTACAATTGGGTGATACGAGATCACAAAATTACAACCGAATCGGTAACCCCTTACATTACGGGAAATACCGATTTAAAACTAAGGCCATACTAAGTAAATTACATAATTCCCAAAATTACGTAAATAAAATCATGACATTCATAATAAAATATGCAATAATTATGAATATATGAACTAACATGCAAATCCTAAGCCAAATCGTCCTATTTAAATATCAATTATATAAATAGTTATCGTACACCTCGGTTTATGGAATTGCGTGTTTTAACGTTTAACAACACTATGCATAATATGAATCGGTATTCATCCTTAAGTTAATCATCCTAACTCATATAGGTTTCAAAATTTAGTCTTACTCAAAATTTGAACATGACTTAACTTAAAATATATTAATATTGTTCGGTATTACTCGGTTTTACGGGAAAAATAATATAAAAATCCAAAAGAGTCATAAAAATTTCGAAAATTTCAAAATTCAAATTTTGAAAAATCTGGAATGTTCTTAAAATTTCAGAACTTTAAAAATATTAGTATTTATACGGTTTTAACATTATTTCGAAAATAATACGTAAAACGAGCATTTTAAGTCGGAAAATTCAATAATTAGCTTCATAAATGCAAATAAATACTAACAATATTTTTAAGCTTTCCAAAACACTTTAAGAACACAAAATGGACAGAAAATTAAATTACACACTGCCCAAGAGCCGAAATTTTTAATTACATGACTCTTTTTATGCAATTTTAAATGCAACTTTTAACAAATTAAAATTAAATCAAATCTGAAACTTTTGGCTCCCAAGAATATTTTCATGATGAACATATCATATATGACTATTATGGGTTAAATTTTTCGGCCATTTTAACAACTATTGCAAATTTTAACGATTTTCGTCATATATCGTACGATTTTAACCTTTAAAATTATTTCTCAAGTATAAAATAAGATAAAAATCTCGAAATTTTTATACATGCTGGAAATAATATATATAACATCGTGTTAAAATTTTATGGCCAAATTCCAACTTAAACTATTAAAGTCGAAATAATGTCACTAATTACCCGAGTTTTACATTAAAAATCTACAATATTGCAATATTTGAGATACATTTCTGGAAAATTCAACATATATTTTAAATATTTCATGTGACATACTCATAAATTTTTATAGTCAAATTCATAATATAACTATTTTAACCCATTTTTATTCATTTTATTGCATTTTAACCCGTAAAATTCATATCACACGTTTTATAAGTCCATAATTTACGAAAATTCATATGCATAACATAAGATATACATGTGATATCATACTGAAAAATCTAGGCCAGAAGCTTATTTTAACTATTTTTCCCAAAATAAACATTTTTAACCATTAAAAATCAATAAAACCGAAATTAAAAATACCAAAGAACAATATTCATGCAAAATATATTCCAAACATTCTAAAAACATTTTAGAAACATTAGTTATTCATGCTAAATAATTTCGTGCATATCATATATTAAACGAAAAAACCAATTTTATTTTGTTATCACTATAACTCCGTAAAAACGTAAACGGAAAGCATGCAAACAACTAATTGCTTGATACCAATTGAAGGGTTTTAGTTACTCATAAACTTAAAATTTAGTCATACTAACATAATCCTTTAATTAACATTTTAATTAACATATTATTATGATCTTATGCATGCTTAACATATGCGGAAATGGGAGAGATTTCGAGTCTCAAGAGGAAGAACAAGCTTCCTTACATTGCTAGTCTCGGCTAAAATAGGGCACAAGTGAAGTCACCTTCTTCACTTGTTCTTGAGCTTATCACACGGATGATCCTCCTTGAACCTTCAAAGAGATGGCCTCCAAAAGATGAACACCAAGACACACTACACTCAATGTTTTGTATGTTATTTTGCTAGAACAACATGCAAAAATCTCTAGTTCACTAAGGAGGCTACACGGTTTTGTGTTTGAATTAGGGAGAGTTTTCTCTCTTTTTCTCACTAACATTAAACCCTAGCAATGACATGAATTAATGAATGAGGGAACAAAATTCTCTTTTGTTCTCCTCAAGGGTGTGGCCGGGTGGTGGGTTAAGAGTGCCCAATGGATGGCATCTTAATCTTCTACAATGTTTCCCACTCAAGCCATAGGTATTAAATAGATGTCCTTCACATGTTCCTCACATTAGAAATATGTAATGTTGCATTTTTGGCATGGACACCTAAATTGTTTATTAGAAACATAACCATCTTGCTCTTTAACATGTTCAATGAATTCATTAACTCCAAGCACAAAATCGATCTTCAGTTTTTTACTTGCATCCAATCTTTCATACATCCATGTCCGCTCAACTCTTTTCATTATAAATCTAACAGGCATATAAAAAGCATTTCAATGAATTAAACTAACTAACAAAGACAATTTATAAAAGCATGTCAACAAATAGCTAAAGTATTTATGATGCAGATGCAAACCCAACTAGCCAGCCTTATTCTTTTTTCACTTATGAGATATTCCTTGCTAATTAGGACCACGCTACCTTAAGTATAGCCAGATTTAATTTAATTATTAGTCCTACTATTTTTCTGCTTTTGCCTTCCACGTTCTCAGACTCTCTCTTTTAGGCTACTCATAAAATCAAAGCTAAGTCGTTCTCTTTTGGCTACTGTCAAGAACATACTTGCTGCATCTGTGAGCAGCAGCATAATAAAAAAGTGGCAGGAACTGCTTGTTATTATCATCTCTGGCAGCAGAGAATCTATGCTAGAATGCAGTACTACTGGGTACTTAAACCCTCTCAGTTGGCAAAAATGATACATGACAACTGATCCAACGCATCAAAAGTAATATGGGGAACAAGGACATGAGATTTGAAGTGGCTTGGATAGGCAAAGAGGCAGGGATACTTAGTCTATTCTGGTTTTTGCAGAAGCTTGCCTAAGTGGACATCTATGTTTTGGGGAAGTGATAGATTACAAGCTACAAGCTGTATGAATATCCTTGTAAATTGACATCTCAGGATGATTTTTAATGCATAGTATGACATATAACCTTCTGGTTTACATATAGATTGCTTTCACTTACAAAGTCTCATGTTTATTTGCGTAGGAATAACGATCAGAGCCTTTGCTTTTCCTTTTTATGGTATAGTATTACAACTTGATTGCTACTACTATAGATAAGTATTAGAACCAAAACGCAAGCAAAGCAAACTTATATCACAAGACAAAGAAAAGATGGTCAACAAATAGCTAAAGTATTTATGATGCAGAAGCAAACTTATATCTCTTATGGTTTTACTTATTTTGTAAAATTGTAGCAGCAACGTCCATATTACTAATGCAATCAGGATGCAAATTATATGTTATTATAAATCGTCATCATGTTATCGATTTTCAGAAACAAACTAAATATATGTTATGCTAGTTACTAGCTAGTGTGTATACATATATCCTAATTGTTTTGTGGCTACGTATTATAGAAATTATTGTATCAACAAGACTTGGTTTTATTGACGATGAGAACCACTATTTATACACAATACACGCCTAGGATTACAAACTATAGAAAACATAATATGCAAAACATAATAAAACATACTATGATACATGGTAAGTAAACAGTAATATACAATTATACAACCATACAATCCTGGTACATTGTGAAATCAACCATTTGTGCATAAACAAATAAGGCACCAAAATTGCAGGAAGTGAAAAAAATGAACCTAAGAGCCCTACCTTATCCAAGTACAGATGAAGCTCTTTGTGTTGTGAGTGATCCCAGCATACTACCGTGGAACCTTCCTATATGGGATATGCTCTTAAATTCTCAACTCTTCATAGATGCCTAAAGTACTTAATTTGATAGGACCACACAAACTAGTTTGCCTGAACCTGCTTTGTAGTTAACGGGAACATTGCTCTATCTTTATTCCCGACCGGGGATGAGTCTTAACATATTATTCTGCACCAATGCTCCGCCCTAGATTTTACTTGAACCGGTTTATATTGATCTTATTAATTTGTTTACTATAGTCTTTGTTTTCACTCTACTAGCCGTACATAGAACGATCCTACGAGGCTACAATGGTGACTGGTGTTCGAGGATTGTACCCAAAACCCTTATGATCAACCAATTATTATTATCATCAAACCTTATGATGATCAACTAATTAATATCAGCAAATCCTATTCCTATTCCTCATGGTAACAACAAATTTAATTAAGATTATAAACAACAAACATTAATTTAACCCAAAAACAAACAATAAGAATAAAATTAGCAGTTAGATTTAACCCAAAAACAAACAATAAGAATGCAATTAGCAGTTAGAAATTAGGGAAAACGGTGGAAAAGAAATACCTGCTAGCGGTGATTAACGACGGTAAGCGCGTGTTGTGGTGGACGCCGGAGGCCAACGTTCGTGGGAGGACGCCGGAGGGAGATGTTGATGCGGCGGTTGGACAGTCGTCGGATGGAGGGTTGGTTTTTAGGGATTTCAGAATTTGGGAGAGGATTTTTTATAATAGTCGTTTCAGAATTATAGGGGTTTAAGGATTATAGTCGTAATTGAATTAGGGGTTCAGTGTTTTTGTTTGGTATAATTCTATTTGCTACTGATATGTAGTCGTACTGGTGGTAGGAAAATCGACATTAGCGACTGACAAAATAGTGGTAGGAAAATCAGTCACTATTTTAATTTTGCAACCACAAGTCAGTCGGAAATATAGTTGGAAACAACCCGCGCAAACAAAATTTTGAACCCGCCAAATAAATAACTGGTATCGGTCGCAAATAGTATGAAATCGGTCGCAAAGTTTTTTTCCCAACTACTCTGCAATCGGTCGGAAAAGAACGGTCGGAAAAAGTCTATTTTTTAGTAGTGGGTGTGGCCGGGTGGTGGGTTAAGAGTGCCCAATGGATGGCATCTTAATCTTCTACAATGTTTCTCACTCAAGCCATAGGTATTAAATAGATGTCCTTCACATGTTCCTCACATTAGAAATATGTAATGTTGTATGTGTGTTTGAGAACACACGGTCCATGTCACAAAAACGGACCCATACGTAACATTAGTAAGGATTATTTAGTTTACGTAATTTGTAGTTTAACTTTTAAACTCTTTATCGTAAATTTAAAAGTAATTCAAATAATTACTTATATCTATTTAATCGTATTTTATTACTTACAACAATTGTAGTTAAAATAATTCATTCAAGTGATTCCATGTTTCGTAAACATATAAATAATAGTGATGACATTTCGATCACTAAAACAATTTATAATCCCATTATAAATTTTCTCCTTATATTAAATAAACTAGAAATGAAGTAACTCGTATCAATATACAGTTATCTCATTTATCATTGAGAGAGTTGTCCTATAGGTGTGACCTAAAGGGATCAACTGGTCACCACCGTCATTACGACAGTAATGTCAAACTCTAGCAAGCCAATCATTACCGATTAATGTTGACCAGTTGACTTATGATAAAGAATCATCCCATGAATATTCTTTTATAGAGATGTGATTACGTGATCGCACTATTGTTGTAGACTATAATAACCTACAATGAGACCAAAAGGAGAGTTGTAGGATGTTAGTAATAACCTACCCAAGATTGAGAGATATGGGAAGGGCATTGGTTTACTTCTTAAGACGGCTAGGTTACTTAAGACTGAAAAGTATGTGACCTAGAATTTAGGAATCACCCTTATTGTTGACACCCAATAATTGTGAGACCTAGGAACTAATAGCATAGGCCGAAAGGAGCTATTAGGTAGCATAGACCTAAAGCATATGTTACACCCCTTACGCGACTGCAATACATGGTTACTTAGGATTTATATTATCTTAGCTATTTATTACCCAAACATCCTAGCATCTCTTTCATCATAGTTTATTCTCATCTTTATTTACTTGTTTTATTTTATATTCGTTTTAGATTTAGCAACAATCAATTAAAACCCCTCTCTATTGCTACTTTATAGATTAAAAATTAGCAAACATAATTAACCTTGTCTCTCTGTGGTTCGACCCTTACTATCACTATCTATAGTTTTAGTTTGGTTTATAAATTTTATCTTTGACACCCACAATGACGGGTATCAAATTTTGGCGCCGTTGCCGGGGAGACGGTATAATTTTGTTTGTTAATTTTTAGTTTATTTTCCTTGTCTTAAGGAACTTCAGTTCCTTAAGACCGTTACTTACCTTTTCTTCTAGTTTTGTTTTAGAAGACAGGTTTTTGAGAGGAAGACTTGAGTACTCTCAGTGCTATTGCGATCATGTCTACTATTTCTGATAATCTTCAGCCAGCAGCACACCACCTTCCCCAGGGATTTACTCTCCCCATTGAAATTCATCTCTCCTATATCGAATTGGTGGAGCAAAAACAGTTTGCAGGTCTACCTGATGAAGATCCTTTGAAGCATTTGGAGTTATTTACAAATTATTTTTGTTCCATACCCGTACCGGTGGGAGAGGCGCAAGATGAAGTTAAGGAGAAGTTATTTCGTTTCTCCTTGAAAGATTCTGCGCGTGAATGGATTCGTTACCTTGATAGGGTAGCGGCTAAAGTTACAGATTGGACATCTCAGACATTGGCTTTCTGCAAACAGTACACTTCGCCAGCGAAAACCAATGCTATAAGAGTTCAAATTTTTATGTTCCAGCAAGGACCTGATGAGGAATTTTATGAAGCGTGGGCCCGTTTTAAAAAGTTGGTTCGGTCCGTTCCTCACCCCGGCTTTGAGGAGTGGTACCTTTGCAACCAATTCTATAACTCTTTGTGTGATGACTACAGATCCATCCTTGATTCTGCTACAAACGGTGGATTTCATAATGTAGCTTATGACAAGGGTTGGGATTTTATTGAGGAGTTGGTGGTTCATAGAACTGAAAATGGAAATTCACGTGGGAATTCACTGAAAACAAGTATTGAAATAAGTCATATTGCCGCACTTGAACATCCAATAACGCCTGTTCCGAAGAACTTGAGAAAGCTTATGACGGACCAACCCCAAAGGATGATTCTGCCGTAATTCAGAACGAAGAAACTAATCCCGTGCACAGGTCAGAAGGTCGACCGACCACAACATCAGGTCGACCAACCTCGACACCTGACGTGAGATTAGTTTCTGCAGAACAGAAAAATTTCGATAATACAGCACCTGGTCGATTGACCAGTATACCAGGTCGACCGACCGCGTTACCTGAGCAGATTGTGGGTTCGCCTCCTGAGCTACCTGACACTCCTCTCATCAATGCCTCGACGGAGATTCTGAAGTTAAAAGAGCCAAAGATTGTTGATTCTGCGACAAGCATTGCAGTCCCGTATCCGGATCATTTGGAGAAAGTAAAATTGGAGCATCAGTTCGGAAAAATCTTGGAGATCGTCAAAGCCCTTGAGCTTAAGAGAAAATTGGAGGACCATCCTATTATTTCTGTTGCTGCAGGTCATGGTAAAAAGGGCATAGAAGATCCTGGTGATACTGGGGAGACAAAATTGGAGCAAGTTGCTGAAGAAGACCGGTCGGGCAAAGTAAAGAAGCGTGTCATAGCCTATGCGACACCAGATACCCTTCCTCCATCTAGGCCTGTTGTCTGGAAGCCCAGAGTAGCGGTCCATACTGCTGAAAGGACCTCTTTTAGCCAAGTGCCCTACTTTGGGGTATCTTGCTGCTGAGTCATAGTCAAGTGTTTTATTTCAGTTTTTGTTGGACCATATTTTTGTTCTTGTTTTTAGACTTAGACTCTCTTTGTTTTTGTTGCTATGTTTTGATACTTTTTAAACTTGGTTCTGGGATCTTGCGCATTTGTTGGGCGCATATATGATGATTTTTCAGGTTTAAAGAAGAATGACTTGGTTAATACAAGTTTTTCCCGAAGAAAAGAAGACCGCTGTGTAGCAGAGGAGTCGACCGACTGGAAATACGGGTCGGCCGACCTGATCCGTGTATCCCTGGAATTCCTGCAGTCCGCAGGAAGGTCGGTCGACCTAAGACATAGGACGGTCGACCTACCCGTCCGTCACAGCCTGTTCGTTTCTTCTTCAGGAATCATGCAACCATCTTGGGTACCTGAGTGGCACTGCTAGCCATCAAAACCTCCCAGCTTATGCTAGTTTGGGGAGGTTTTTCTCATGCGCTTCATAATCCAGTGAGTTCTTTCCAGTTTTTCCTTGGTTTTTTTTTTCCTTGCATCTTCTCTTTAATTTTGTGAAACCTTTACTTAGGCTAATGCACAATGGGGACATTGTGCGGGTTGGTTTGGGGAATGGTTTCGTGTCACATGCATTGCATTTTGTCACACGTTTATTGCATTTCTGTCTTGCATAGTTCTTTTCTTTATTTTCCTTGCATATACAAAAAAATCCAAAAAAATAGAAAAATTCCAAAAAATGCACGTTTATTTTAGCATATAGGTCGAGTCGGAACGAGAGTATTTCAAGGATGATTTTGCTTTCTTACATGTTTATGCCTTTACCTTGCCTTGTCAACTTGTTTTAGTATGAGAGTCTTTTGCATATCTACGAGTTTTTGTCAATTTGTATATCTTGAGACTTGACTTATACCTTGACAACCTACTATACATTCTGAGTTTTAGAGCCTTATTCATGGTTTCATTTTTAAACCAGTTGTCTAGGATGTGAGTAGTACTCCCCTTGGAACATGTTACATCAATATGCATAAACATGAACTTGAATTGCTATATACTTGTTTTACTATCTCGTTTTGTGAATCTTGATACGTGCATCTGGGATCCCTTTTCTCTTATTTACCCATAAGCCCTACATAGCCAAATTTGCCTTTTTATTCCCCCAAAACTACATCCCATACTTAGCCTACCCTTCCAAGCTAGTATTTGTGGTCTTTGGTTTAACTTTTGAGGCATCTTGGTTTATATGCTATCTTGAGCAAAAAGAGAAAGAAAAAGAAAGAAAAGAAAAGAAAAAGAACAGAAAAATTCAGAAAAAGAAAGAAAGAAAAGAAAAACGAAAACGAAAAAAAAAAAATCAAAATATACAGCAGAAAGTCGGTCTACCGACCGCCTACATAGGTCGGTCGACCAACTGACAAAATCAGTTTCAAAATTTCGTTCCAAAAACCCCTCTCTTTTATATGTTATCACTCCCGTACTTCATTCAAAATATTTGGGAGTCCTTTCTTATTTAATGTGAGAGTTGTGCTACAAAAAGAGCACCTTCTTAATATCAAAAAGTTGTGAAATATGGTATTGGGAACCGGTTTTACTAGCTTGGCTACTAACCCCACAAATCCAAAAATATCTTAACCACTTTTTACCTTTTACCTCACATATCTTTCATTACCTCAATTGCATGTATCTGGGTCACTTAATGAGTTTTTTATACATAGTTGTAGAATTCTTGTTCATGTTAGATTGCAGGCATGTTTCCATGGGTCGTAGTTAGGTGAGTGTCATGACAATATACTTCTTTCTATCTTCTACATATACTCACCCTTTGCTTCATGAATGTCTCGAGCGTCCTGCGAGAGTCCATGGTATAAAGTCTCTATCGACTCTAGTTTTGCAAAGTTTGACGACACCATAACTCGTTTGCATGATTTAAATGCTTCCTCATTTTTGTACTTGGCATTGGTTTAGGCTAACATGTAAATTTCGCTCTGAGATTGAAATCGTTCCATTAGTTAAGATCGAGTCTATTTCTTGCTTGAGGTCAAGCAAGGTTTGGTTTGGGGAATTTGATGCGTGCTTATTTTATGATGTTTTACATCTATTTTCACACGCATTTTAGAGCTCATTTACGATGTTTTAGCATTTATTTCCCAACAATCGTCTACTTTCGTATTTTTATGCTCTTTTAAAGATTTATGCGGAAAAGGGACGATTTTATACCAAATTTATGTCATCGGGATTTTTCATGACTAAGGACAAGAAGGAACGAAGCCTAGCGCACATTTCAAGGCCTGAAGATAGCTTTAGCAAGCAAAGAATCGATCCACGATGTTGCAGCCTGTTTCAAATGGCTATATCTCGAGTTATAAAGCTGATAATGGAGTGATTCCAGTTGGAGGTGAAAGCTTATCCTCTTAGCTTTCCAACACCGCAAGAATCGCTTGATTACGATGAGTAACGAAGAAATGGCGGCTGTTTTAAGATCGACGCGCGCTGCAGTCCCGACATCAGGTCGACCGACCCACAAAGTAGGTCGACCGACCTCTGCGCAGCCCCAGAAGTTTCCGCAAAGCCCATTAAAGTGTTTAGGTCATTAGGAAACTCTTTAATTCCGCCTATTTAAGCTAAATTACGGGATTAGGGTTATTCATTCAATCATATATCAAGTTTTCTACCTAGTTTTCTATCATAGAATTACAATTTAGTTTTAGCTTTAATCTTTCAATTATCATCAAACACTTTTCTTTAGTTTTATTCATTGTTCATCAATCTTTCAACAATAATCAATAAAGCTTGTTCTTTTCTGCCTCAATCCTTATTTCCGGTAATTCCTTTCTTAATTTCAGTTTCATTATTGTTATTTTAGAATTGTCTGTATCTATCCGGTTAAGTTAGAATCCCAAACCTTTATTATTATTGCATGTTTAGATTGATGTTCTTTATAATTTCCATGTTTATTCCTATTTTTATTATTGTTTCAATAGTTATGAGTAGCTGATTTCTTATGTTAGGATGTAGGGAGTAAATATGCATAGGTAGTATAATTCTCGAATCAACATGTCGCAGGCAGGAGGTCGACCGACCACCATTATAGGTCGGCCGACCGACTCGTGTTTGAATTCTGTTTCGCTTTAATTTGTAGACTATAATAACCTACAATGAGACCAAAAGGAGACTTGTAGGATGTTAGTAATGACCTACCCAAGATTGAGAGATATGGGAAGGGCATTGGTTTACTTCTTAAGACGGCTAGGTTACTTAAGACTGGAAAGTATGTGACCTAGAATTTAGGAATCACCCTTATTGTTGACACCCAATAATTGTGAGACCTAGTAACTAATAGCATAGGCCGAAAGGAGCTATTAGGTAGCATAGACCTAAAGGATATGTTACACCCCTTACGCGACTGCAATACATGTTGACTTAGGATTTATATTATCTTAGCTATTTATTACCCAAACATCCTAGCATCTCTTTCATCATAGTTTATTCTCATCTTTATTTACTTGTTTTATTTTATATTCGTTTTAGATTTAGCAACAATCAATTAAAACCCCTCTCCATTGCTACTTTATAGATTAAAAATTAGCAAACATAATTAACCTTGTCTCTCTGTGGTTCGACCCTTACTATCACTATCTATAGTTTTAGTTTGGTTTATAAATTTTATCTTTGACACCCACAACGACGGGTATCACCTGAACTAGGACTTCTAGGGTAAATAAGACTGTTACCATCCTGGTTAGACCAGGGTAGTAGATAATCATAGTGAAAGATAAACAGTACTTTAGATATAAATTTATTAACTGAAAGCTAAAACCAGCCAAGTCTATGAAAAAGTGCAAAGTCCATACAACTTATATCAACCACAACTATTACATGCGAAACTAAGTGATCTAGAACTAGGTCGGTCCATGCCAAGTCTCTCATTCCATGCCCAGCTCCTAATCCTGTTGTCTCTGACCTGAAAGATCTACTCCCCATTCCGGATCATTGTAGGTGAATACGAATACACTGTCAACCTCGCGGTTGAGTAGGATAAAACAGTAATAAATAATGCAACAAAATAATAATATGCAATTGCTTATGTCATGCTCGAGCTCAATCACAATCTCAATCTCAAACCCGAAACACCCAGCCATACTGAACCACCCGGCAGACTATAATCGGCCGTCGCCGAACACCAGCTCAAAAGCTGATAAGACACCAGGCTTGGTCTGCAGAACCACCCTGGGCTTTATATCAGATTAACATATGATCCACAACTATCTCAATATCCAATGCACATGCATGCTTATGAATGCAATACCAATAAACTATTAATATGATATTATGCTCATACAATTCATGCTTGCATCCACACATATAAAACCACATACATTCATAAGCGGTCATAAAATATGGTGCCAGTGTATCCTACCTGGAATAGCAAATCTGGACAAGAAAATCACCGTCTAGAAATACTCCACCTCAAACTCCGTTCCTATAAAATTACTTAATATCAACTTCTATCCAAACAAACAATTACCACTACTACATACTTGATCATGTCCCTAATAAGCTTACTTAAAACACATGGTGAAAATATCCACATCAAGGCATGCTCATACATACGATTACCACTTACTAAATTTAACTTGTCCTTTTTAGAATTACTATTATTAGACTTACTATAAATAGCGTAACTCAACCAAACAATCATTATATCCCAACAATAAAGATAATTATTATTAACCACAATATAACCTTACTATAGTAGCCATTCCAACAAATATGAACACATGATTAATACCATTTATAGTACTATTAACATATCATTTACCAAGACTTTAACATTAATAATACTAATACAAATAATAATAACAATAATACCCATATTACTTAATATACTATATGTATACAATATAATCATGCCAAAGTTAACAAATATACTAATCATCTAATGTTAATAAAATATACTTACTAATGTTAGACCCTTAACAACGTAAACACGTAAGCCAAACCCAGCAATCCCCTTCGTAAAACGCAGCAGCAGCGGACCCCCTGACTTCACGTTTTCTCGCCTGCCACCGTGTCAAAACCCGCTGGTGACACCAACCACGACTACCACCTTCACCCCTGGCACCACCGGACTCGCCACTGAGTCATGGTGGTTCCAGTGGTGAGGGTAACAGTCGCAGCCACCAAGTCTAATGCCCGTACCCGCTGAAACAAAACCCAGAACAACACGACAGCAAGACTGACCTATGCACCGTGACCACCCTTATTCACCACCGTGAGACACCATGACCAGCCACTACCACCACCCATCGACTCCCTATATTACGACCATGCTACCAACACCAAAACCCAGAACGCAAATCAACAGTAAAGGGATCGAATACATATATAAATAAGACCCATTCGCATACTCTGTTTTTGACGAAACCAACGAAAGAAAGACCAGCCCAGAGTGAACCATACCCAGAAAGGAAACCCCCTAAACCAAGATCTTAATTATAAAAGACGTCCCGATGATAGTTGAAGCATATAATATACATAGTCCAGATTATAAAAATATCAATACACGAGACAATAAGCGTGTGATGCAAATACAAACAAGATCAGAACTTAAGGCAAAAACACGAAAACAGGAATTTAACGAAACAGGTATTTGTACATACCTGTTTGCCCTTGCCAAAGATCACGCTACAACCCTATAACCACCGTGATAAACGCTCCCTTGTAGTCCCATTAATGGCGGCAGATGATGGTGAGTGCGTGTGTGTATAGATTAGGTCAGAAAAGGTCTTATTATTGTGTTATAAGTAGGACGGCTGAAGAGAGAGTTCAGAATTTCTGTTTTTCAAACTAAGGAAATGTGTATGGGTTAGGGTTTTGCACGTAGCCCTAGGCCCAATAACGTGGCCATCCGTGTATGGGTCAAGCCCCTCACGCACTCCAAGACTCACTTAATATATTCTAATTACGGTTTTCTTAAACGTTCGCATTCACGACTCAAAAATACAACATATAAGGCACCTTGTTCAAACCACTAATCTGTATTTATAAACCCGTATTATAAACCCGTCGACCTACAAATTACATTAAATGTTACTTGAACGGGATAAAATACGGAGTATTACATGTCTTTCCTGGTCATTTCCGAAAGCCTCTTCGCCGCCCCAGCCCTTAGGTAGATGTCCCGGACTGTGGTGGGCGGAGCTGCAATGAGCCTCTTCTTGATATTTATGGTCAGCCCCCTCTCAAATTTCATTGCAAGCATTGCATCATCAAAACCCATTTCCCCCACATGACTTAGCAACTGGATGAACTTCCGATAGTAGACTTCCACTGTCATATCCTCCGTCATCCTGAAAGTATCGAACTCCTCTCTCAGCTTACTCTTCTGAAATTCAGGTAGGAATACTTCATATAGAATCCTCTTGAACGCGATCCAGGCGACATGGTTGGTCCCATCCTCTCTAGCTGCTTCACGTATTTCCCCTTTGCTTCCGGTCCACCAGTCTCCGGCCATACCCCTAAGATAGTGGGCTGCTTGGTCAACCCTCAACTCTTCAGGGCAGTCCACTAGTTCAAACAAGTTACAAAATTCCCGGCACCATTCTCCTAGCAAGTGAGGTTCTCCCTCCCCAGTGAATTGGGTAGGGTTCTGCCTCGCAATGATAGTACTCATCTTCGCAGAATCCATGCGTTTGGCCTTTAGGGCCTCATTCTCAACTATCAATCGATCTAATTCCTCTTGCATGATGTTAGCAACGTCATTCCTTCTCAGAGGCATCTCTATAACATGAAAGGAAGGAAATGAGTCTCGGCTTAAGTAAGGCACTCACTTAGATTAGGGTTATATTCCCTAAGCATCAAAGTTCATATGCAATCTAACATATCTGAATAACACTTATCTACAACATGGCTCAGTCTTCACATAACCGCATATCGCTAGACATGATAAAATTACTAATGTGATAAAAATCATCTCATGCATCCATATCATTATACATCTTATGTACTCACAAGCACGTAATTCCTTCATACACATACCCTTACTTTCATATTCATGAAATTCATATATTAGAAGGGTTCTTATAACTCCCTTATCATACTTCACCACCAATTTCCATCTCTTCCTATTTTACCCCTTTTCGCCCGTATGCACTCAGGGTACCCGGGTAAAACTGAGAGGGCCAATGGTTCGGTGTGAGGGGGTCCCAGACTATACCACTTTGTAACAGCCCCATTTATTCAGAGGCCTGGACTAGGACTCCCCAGATAATTAAGGGTGTTACCATCTCGGAATACCGAGGCAGTAGATAACAAAGGAAGGAACACAGTACTTTATTAAATATTAAAACTCGAATCAACGTTCTTACAACTGTCTCAAAACATATAATAAAACTCTACAACTCATAAAAGAACAACTATGGTGATCTAGACTCTAATCTGGTCCGGATCCGAGCTCTCCCTTCCTTTTCAGCTCCCATAGTCTCAAGTACCTGTCAATCTGCTCCCCAATAAATTGGTTCATCACAGGTGATCACGAATACACAGGGTCAACCACGAGGTTGAGTAGAGGAAATTAACAATCAAAATATTACTATTAATAGAAAGGCGTCTTCTGCCACTCCGAATCACAAGACCCAATATACTCCACTCCGTGTCACAAGACCCATTAACTCCGCTCTATATCACAAGGCCCAATATCTCCACACCATTTCACAAGACCCAATAATCACCACACCATATCACAAGACCCAATAAACACCACGCCATATCACAAGACCCATTATCACGCTTCAGTATCACGAGAATATGCAGGTAATTGATCACAATATAGCATCATTCATACAATAAGACATACACAAATAACATCAGTTAATAATCAGGTTCCTCATCATAAACAAGTATACAGTATTTCCCCTACTTCAAATTGCAGGAGGACAAGTCAACCAAAAAGCTTGCTAGAAGTGTTCCACGCAAAAACCGTCACCTAAACATATATATGTAACGAATTAATAAACTTCTCGTACCCCCATAACTCAACTTACACCTTCTATAAATAGAAACCTTCCACAAGTGGAAAGTTTTCCAAAATGGAAACTTTCCCGAAATAGTAACTTTCTTAAAAAGGAAACTTTCCCGACTCGTAACACCTTTAATTAAAACAACTAATAACTTACTAATTACCAACACCAATATAATAACAATAATAATAATAGCAAAACACATCAATAATACTACGATTAAAAAAAAACCCTAATGAATGGCGATTAACAGGCGATTTGCAGCCATCTTCTGAATACGCTTTCCCCTGCATTATGGCTCGGAATTCCGTGACTAAAACCAATAACAAGCACTCTTCTTCCCCAAAATCAAACTCTGCTGGTTCTCCGCATCATTCTGACCCCAAAAAGAGTTCCTCAAGCCATCAAAGTAGAGGACAGACAGGCCCTAATGAGGAGGATGTTTTACGTACGAAACCCATGCATGAACTCAATGGCATCCTTGGACTATCATACGTGGATGAGGAGGACCCTACTGATAATATTCCATGGGTTACAAATCGAGGTAAACGCAATACAATGAAAGACACCACATCTACTATTCAGGCACCACTTATCCCTCCTGAACCAGAGGAGGTTTTGATCCAGTTTACTAATGATGATATTCAGGATGAGATTGAATACTGGAGTCAGGTTGTGTATTGTTTTGTTTTAGGTGCTAACCCTCCATGGGAGGTGTTAGAAGGATATGTCCATCGTATTTGGAAAAAACATGGTATAGATAAAATTTCATTCCTTCCTAATGGCTTATTCCTAGTCAGATTTCATGATATGAAAGACAAATATATTGTCCTTAATGCTAGCTACCATATGTTTGACAACAAACCCCTCATTGTTAAACCCTTGCAACAGAATGTTGATCTCCTTAAGGAGGATGTGAAGATTGTACCAGCTTGGATTAGATTCCATAATCTGCCTCTGAAATTTTGGGGTAAATGCCTACCCACTATTGCCAAACTAGTGGGTCCTTATGTCAAGTTTGATTTAGCCACAGAGACCAAAACCCGATTAAGGTATGCCAGAACAATGGTGGAACTCACTGTGGGTCAGAAGCTCCCACCTACAATCAAATTCAAGGATGAATAGGGTGCAGTGGTTGAGATCAAAGTCGAGTATGAATGGAAACCTGTTCTGTGTCTGAAATGTAAGGGTATGGGGCATGAAATACAAGCCTGTAGGAGGTTACCATCAGGAAAAAAAGCCAGCACCAGTCAACAAGAAAGTTTGGAAACCAATACAAGAGAATGTTCCTAAATTGTCTGAATCTGAATTCCTAGCACTATTACCTAGAATTGGTGTTTCAGTACCCCCTACCACCAGAAAATCAGTGGAGCCTTCAGGCTGGACCAAACCAGTAGTTGCAACTGAGGACAATAGCATGGACAGTGACACTGAACCAGTCATTGACCTTGACAAAATTGAGCAAGAGTAGAATGGAAGTAATCAAACTGGTAACCCTCCTTCACCCCAGGTTTTTAATGAATAATATTGGGTTCTGGAATGTGAGAGGCTTGAATAATGTAAATAAGCAAAAAGAAGTTAAGAGTTTCATAAATAAGCATCATATTGGTATTTTTGGTTTATTAGAGACTAAAATAAATGGTGATAATGTGAGTAACATAGCATATAATCTTTTTGTTGGTTGGAGCATTACTACTAACTGTCATACCCATAAAAGAGGAAGGGTTTGGATTCTTTGGCAACCAACTCTTTTTGATGTGGACATTCTTGAGTGAAAATCTCAGTTCATTCATACCAACATCACTATTAAAACTTCTCAAAAGCAGTTCCTCTTGACAATGGTCTATGCCTTCAATGAGGGAAAGGATAGGAAGCCATTATGGGCTGCTCTTGAGAAATTTGCAGATAAATGCCTAGGCCCCTGGGCAATTGCAAGTGATTTTAACACTATCATCCATCCAGATGAGAGGGTGAGAGGACATACTAAGCAGGAAGATATGGAGGATTTCATCCAGTGTTTGGATATGTGTGACATGACTGACATTAGTGCCACTGGTGCCTTTTACACATGGACTAATAAATAGGATGTGGATCATAGAAAGTACAGTAGGCTAGACAGATTTCTCATTAATCATGCCTGGTCTATGCAATTCCCTGAAATGGTGGGTCAGTTTTATCCAGAAGGGCTTCTGGATCACACTCCGTGTGTCATAAGCAACAAACACTTTTCAAAACAGAAGCCTAAATGCTTTAAATACTTCAATATGTGGAGTGGAGCTCCAGAATTTATCCCAATAGTGAAGGAGGGATGGGAAAGCAATATTGAAGGCACCAAGATGTTCTGTACTGTTAAAAAACTTAAGGGTCTCAAAAGCAAGCTCAAGGAGCTGAACAGGACTGGTTTCTCTGATATTGAGAATCAAGCCACTCAGACTGCAAAGGCCTTATCTGATATCCAGCAGTTGATAGCCTTAGATGTTCATAATGCTCAGCACATCCAAACAGAACTCAATTTAATCTCTAATCTCAAAGGGATAACCAAAGCTAGAGATAGCTTTCTACAACAAAAGGCAAAAATGCAGTGGTTAGAGGAAGGGGATATTAACACAGCCTACTTCCATAATGCTATCAGGAAAAGAAGCCTCAAGAATAAGGTTACTCAGATTCAGGATCAAATGGGTAGAATGTGCAGCACTGGTGACAGCATCCAGAATGCTTTTCTAGAATATTATACAGATCTACTGGGCAGCAGGAAGCCTACTGAGATGGTCAGGAATGATGTTATGGCATATGGAAATAAATGTACTGCAGACCACATAGACATTCTCACTAAAAGCATTACTTATGAAGAAGTGAAGTCTGTGGTGTTCTCTATCCCTATTGACAAAGCCCCTGGACCTGATGGGTATACCAGTGGCTTCTTTAGGGATGCTTGGGAGATTATTGGCAGAGATATCTATGAGGCCATTGAAGATTTTTTCCAAACTGGTCAAATCCTTCATCAAATCAATGCTACCAACATTACTCTCATCCCAAAATGTGACAGACCTGCTACTGTGAAACATTTCAAGCCTATTACATGTTGTAATATGCTCTATAAGGTGATCTCAAAACTCCTCTGTAATAGGCTAGCTTTGATTCTCCCAGACATCATTCATGATAATCAAGGGGCCTTTATCAAAGGGAGATCCATACTTGAAAATGTCCTCATCTGCCAAGATATAGTCCACATGTATAGCAGGAAAAGTGCCTCACCAAGATGCTTGTTCAAGATTGATTTACAGAAAGCCTATGATACAGTAGAATGGGATTTTGTTGAGCAATTATTCCATGCCTTCCAATTCCCAAGCCATTTCATTACTCTTGTCATGGCCTGTATCAAAACTCCCTCCTACAGTCTGGTTCTTAATGGGGAAAATTTTTGTTATTTTAAGGGTAAGAGAGGCCTAAGACAAGGGGATCCAATATCCCTTTTGATCTTCACAATGTGTATGGACTACCTCTCAAGACTCATTTAATTTGCTACTTCAAGATGGCCTTTTCATTACCATCCACTATGCAAAAGCCTCAAGCTCACTCACTGTAACACCCCAAGAGTATGAGATATGAGATTGTGTGGAGATTTGTCCCACATTGGTAGAATGTGTGGATTGTGATATGTTTATAATAACTTCCACCCACCACTTAGTAACAAGGCCTTGTGCTTTTGGGCTTAAGTGAGGACAAGTAACGGGCTCAAAAGTGCACACCCATCTTATTGGGTTTGTGTTACGACGGTGGCGGGACGGGTTGTTACAAATGGTATCAGAGCGACCCTGCGACCGTGTGGTGAGCCTGTGGTCGGGAGTACCCGGGTCACACACCTAGCGGGGGAGGATTCTGGCCCTGGTTGTGGTCAAGATTAAGGCACAACGAGGACGTTGTGTTCTTTAAGTGGGGGAGTTTGTAACACCCCAAGAGTATGAGATATGAGATTGTGTGGAGATTTGTCCCACATTGGTAGAATGTGTGGATTGTGATATGTTTATAATAACTTCCACCCACCACTTAGTAACAAGGCCTTGTGCTTTTGGGCTTAAGTGAGGACAAGTAACGGGCTCAAAAGTGCACACCCATCTTATTGGGTTTGTGTTACGACGGTGGCGGGACGGGTTGTTACACTCACCTTATGTTTGCAGATGATCTGCTGATGTTTAGGAAAGGAGATGCAGCTTTTATCCTTCTCCTTATGAAGGCCTTTTCATCCTTCACCAAAGTGTCAGGGCTGTGTATGAACACTACTAAGTCAGAAATTTTTTTCAATGGCATGAATGAGGATTTGAGACTTGATATCCTAAGTGTCACAGGGTTCCAGGAAGGATCTTTCCCTTTCAAGTATCTAGGTGTCCCTATTCAACCTGGCAAGATGAGTAAACAGGAATGCAAGAGCCTGACTGAAAAAATGGTGGCCAGAATAAGAGGGCTTGCGGCAAAAAAAACTCTCATATGCAGGCAAATTAGTGCTCATTAACTCAGTTCTCAATATACTTTACAACTATTGGGGATCCATGTTTGTGATACCTACTGGGGTGATAAGAAGAATTGAGGGGGTCTGTAGAAATTTCCTCTGGGGAGGGTCAGCAGATTACTACAGAGTCCCTTTGGTAGGCTGGGGCAGAGTTACTCTACCAAAAACAGAAGGGGGATTGGGAATTAAAAGAGTAGAACATTGTAACATGGCTATGGTAGGTAAGCTAGTTGACTGGATCTATACAAAGTCAGACAGGTTATGGATCAAATGGATAAATAACATTTACTTGAAGGATAGGGACTGGCATACCTACTCTCCTCCCACAGATGCTCCCTGGACTTGGAAGAACATCTGCAAAGTCAAAGAGAAATTAAAGTTAGGTTACTCCAATAACAGCTGGAATATGGGACAAACTGAATATTCAATAAAACAAGGCTATCAATGGCTTACTACTTCCTATCCTCAACCTGAATGGGTTTCTTTGATTTGGAACAAACTGAACTGGCCAAAACACTCCATCATCTCTTGGCTAATAATGCAAGAGGGGTTAAATACAAAGACCAAGCTTCATGGCCATGGATACTGTCCTGACAATCTGTGCTGCATTTGTGGCATTCTCCCTGAATCTACTGAGCACCTCTTCACTGCGTGTGCTTTTAACTGCAAAGTTCTGGACAGCATTGAAGGATGGCTAGGCATTCCTTTACCTAGCATCCCTGAGTTACTGAGAACAAAATCTGCCAACATCCAATGGCAGGCTTTCACTATGATCATGGCTGATTTCATATACAACATTTGGTTCCAGAGAAATAAGGCTCGCACTAAAATGACCCTAATAAGACCAGAAAGAGTAGCTGCAGCAATTGAGATTTCTGCTAGGAAACGAGTGAGCATGAAAGTTGATTTAATAAGGGACCAGGGATTCACAACATGGCAAGAGATGTTGGGCATCAGTTAAAGAAGCTGGGATCTGGCTCTTTGATTTTGAAGCATTTGATTGTTGTCTTAGTTTTCATTAAATGAGCTGATGTTTTACACCTAGAGGGTTTCGAACCCCTCACCTCCTGTATATCTTGCAACGTTTTTGATATATAATACATACTCACATTTTATCAAAAAAAAACAATAATAATAACCATCTACTAATAACAACCTAATAACAATAATAATATAATAAAAATAATATAATAATAATAATAAAAATTGTACTAAACCTTTACGTTACACCGTCAACACCCCCAAACCCTACTTATACCACGCGACCAACCCCACCCTAAACACCACACTACTCCTCCACCCCCGTCGGCAGCCACCAAGCTCAGCAACCCCTCGACAACCACCAGCGAGTTGAACCATGGCTGGTTCCAACACGCGACCCACGACTCGACACACGCGTACAATAGGTCCGACCAACCCCGTGAACACTATCGACAACCACCGGCGAGGTGAACCAAGGCCCCTACCAGGCTTGGTTCCTCACCCAACCACCGTAAACCCGACTACCATACTCCCTGTCGACACCACTACTAACCCAACTGTAACACCCCAAGAGTATGAGAGGAAAGTTGTCCCACATGAATGTGAGGCTTGTGATATGTTTATAATAGCTTCCACCCACCACTTAGTAACAAGGCCTTGTGCTTTTGGGCTTAAGTGAGGACAAATAATGGGCCCAAAGGCTTACCTCCCATCTTATTGGGGGTGTGTTACGACCGTGGTGGGTCAGGTTGTTACAAATGGTATCAGAGCGACCCTGCGACCGTGTGGTGAGCCTGTGGTCGGGAGTACCCGGGTCACACACCTAGCGGGGGAGGATTCTGGCCCTGGTTGTGGTCAAGTTTGAGGCACAACGAGGACGTTGTGTTCTTTAAGTGGGGGAGTTTGTAACACCCCAAGAGTATGAGAGGAAAGTTGTCCCACATCGGTAGAATGTGAGGCTTGTGATATGTTTATAATAGCTTCCACCCACCACTTAGTAACAAGGCCTTGTGCTTTTGGGCTTAAGTGAGGACAAATAATGGGCCCAAAGGCTTACCTCCCATCTTATTGGGGGTGTGTTACGACCGTGGTGGGTCGGGTTGTTACACCAACACTACCCGAAAACACCACCATCTCCACCCTCGACACCAGACCCATATGCAAACAGCGGTACCACCACGTCGACCTCCCCCGAGTCAACGGTGGTACCACCCCCAACACCCCTGTACCACGACCAAACCCAGACCCGTGACAACAAATCGGAAAAACGCAAGCCTACTCTAATTACACCGACACCATCCCCTTCAACCACCGTGACACCACCACCCAACCACCCTGACTCCTCCCCGGAAAGCGTGATATTATAACACATACATAACGACGATAATTTATTTATCGAAAACGATTACCGCAACACATGAAAAAAACCAACTCGATGACATACCTATAACGCGGCTAAAACGAACAACCCTAGACCACCTAGCCTCACTGTGAACAACTTCCTTCCTCGTCTCTGATGTGGCGGCTGTAAGGTTAACTGTTGGTTGTGTGTAGAATAGGCAAATTAGGGTAAAAACTCACGGGTGATAAAAGGTAGTATGGTGAGTAGGGTTTAGTCGTGGATTTTAGGGTTTGTAGAAGAGTATGGGCTGCTTGTAATTGCACACAATACGAGGCCCAAAGTTGTGCCAACGGTCTCGAGATCAAACCCCGCTAGCAGCATTAAAAGATACACTTCGATAATTTATTTATCGAATACTAAAAACGTTTAAATATTATCGACACGGGAACTATAAAAGTAAATGTCGTAATAAAAATATTTTAAATATTCGGGGTATTAGAGATAGTTATATAAGATCACTTTTGTAATTAATTCTCGCATTAATATCAACAAATTATTTAGGGGAAGAAGAAAAGTTGTTAAAAAAAGATTATAAAAATTATGATAACATAACTACAAAGTATAATAATGGTGATTACAAACATACTATTAAATAAAATAAGTTTATGTTAAATAGATAATGATAGATTAATAACCATAGTTGTGAGTGGAAAAAAAGTTTGTCTTAATTTATTTTTTGTATTTGCAATTAATAATTTTATATTTTTTTGTATTTGTAGGCATGTGACACATAATAATTGGAGATGAATTAAATGACACATGAATTAATGAGGTGTTTAGTCTTTTTTTATATAATGTTGTAGCGAGTTTAATATCGTAGTGCATTTTTCTTGTCACCGTAATTTTTATTACTCACCCTTGAACTTTAAAACTTCTAACGTAATTCTTTGAAATCTAGTTATACAATGCGAATTTGGAGAGGTAACATAACTTTTACTAAATTTACTAAATTTACATTAATTAGTGCCATGTCACAATATTTTTTGTCATGTCACAATAAATTTTTGTCATGTCACATTTAATTTTTGTCACGTCACATTAGTTTGATGTTTTAGTTTACCCTTTTAATAAAATTTTATAGATTACCTCCCTCTTGAGTATTTAATATCAATAGACTTTTCAAATATTATCCACAATATCCCTTCCTTTTATGAATGCACTCTGGTTATCACTCAATATATCAAGTAACACAAGGACAAATCTATTGCAAATCAATTTAGTAATTCACTTCTACATCATATTGCGGCAAGAAAATGGTAATCAACTACATTAAGTGATAGAATTAGGGTTAACACAATAACATTAAGATACTTGAGAAATTTGTTATACTAAATCACAACTTGCCCAACCATCACATCAACATTTCTATTAGGCCTTAATGACTTGAATTGCGAATTATGAAGATAATTTACTTGCGCCCTATTTTTTTAGGTGAAAATATTCGAACAAAATTAAATGGAATGAAATTAAATTAAAATAAGAGTAAATTTGTAAAAAGATGTGCTAAATTGAATGAAGCTAAATAAAATAAAATTGATTATAATTAGACTAATGTTATGTAATGAAGTAAAAAAAGCCTTAAACTCATTACTGAATGACCCCTATACTTTTACTCAAATTTCAACATTATAATGAGCCCTACACTTTTTTTTGGTAAAAGGTAAGTATGTATATATCACTCAAAGAGGCAATTACAAAGAGTTAGCCAAGGAGAGAGCTTAGAAAAGCCATATCTTTGACTGGTAAACTAGTATGCATCCTGCTACGAAAAAAACTACTCAACTCAGTCTTAATATTTTTGATTACAACTGTAGGTCTTAGTAAACTTTGCTCATTTCTGCTCCTATTCCTTTGCATCCAAATATGATATATAACCGCATTAATAGCACTGTTCTTGACAGCCCTCTGCAATTTTGTTTCTCTGATTCTGAGTCTCCAATGATTATGTAAGTTCATAGTAGGCCTAAACCCAACCCACTCTGCTATCTCTTGCATTACATTCCAGCCATACTGACAATGCCCAAACAGGTGTTCTATAGTTTCAGGAGCAGCATCACAAATGCAGCAGGAGCTATCTACAATAATATGCAATCTGTGAAGCTTTGCGCGGGTGTTGAAGGCTTGATGTTGATAGAGCCATGCCACAAAACCATGTTTAGGTAAAACCCATCTATTCCAAACTCGCTTACTCCAAGTGACCTCATTATGTTCTCCCCTTAGCCAGGCATAACCCTTGGCTATAGTATACCTGTTAGGACCAAAAACAGACCAATCTATATCATTGTGTCCCCCTTTCATCTTCTCTTTTACCTTACAGATCTTCTGCCAGCACCATGGAGAATCATGAGTAGGCTAATATTCTTCCCATCTGACCCCTTTGAGATAATTATGATGCACCCATTGAACCCAGAGTTTATTTGGGCAACTGGACACCCACCAGGCCAATTTCCCAATAGCTGCTGTGTTCCATGTTGTAGACACCCTCAGATTCAGACCTCCTTCCTTGTAGTGTGAGCAGATCTTTTCCCATGCCACAAGAGGAGTCCTCATATATCCCGCTGTGCCATCCCAAAGAAAGTTCCTACAAATGGCAGCTATATGTTTCATCACAGTGCTAGGAAGGATGAAAATACTGGCCCAGTAATTGTGAAGGGAAGCCAACACTGATCTGACCAATATCAGTCTACCTGCATAGGATAATTTCCTAGTTCCCAATCTTCTAATACGTTCTACAATCTTGTCTATGAGGGGATGACAATCCTTAAGAGTGAGTTGAGTTGGCTAAACCATCACCCCTAAGTATTTGAAAGGCAATTGACCCTCTTTGCAGCCTGAAATATTGATGATGGTTTGCTTAAGTTGCTCTGTAATACCCCGTATTTTAGCCTCGGTCAACGGTAGTCAAACTCTGTTTTATACAAGTATTTCAAATGGAATGTTTATAAAGTATTTTACGTAAACTGTTATTATTTTATAAATCGTATTTCTACGATTATTTTGCATTTCATAATTATTTTATATTTGATGGTTATTTCATCAAATGACATTTTATTCGTATTTCTTTAATTTTAGTAATATATTTATAATTATATATATTTTATATTTTATTTCTCATTTATACTTGCTTTATTATTTAAGTCGTAATTATATTTAAATCCTAAATTTTTATATATTCTTATGTAAGTGCTAATATTTTAATATTTCTATAATTCATATTTTATGGATCGAAATATACTACTAATTACATATTCTTGTAATTAATTTAATTAGAATAATTAATTGTACGTACTCGTTTATTTTAAAGTTACGAGTCAAGAACGATATGTAGATAGTGTAGTGCTTCGTTATGCGTGTTAGACTTTTGGTGGTGGGCTTGGACTTGAATTAGGGTAGCAATAGACCAAGGAATAACAAACACAATACACATACACCAAAAGCATCGACAAGTTACCCTCACAAACCCTAACACCACATCAACGCTCGTCTGCCCACCTCCTCCTTCACTCGTTGATTTCTCTCTCCACCATGCCCCTCACAACCTCTGGCCACCACCGTTGTCACCACTGACTCACGGTGGTTCCAGGGGTGGTACTATCTCCCTCACGTATCACCTCCAACTGCCACAACAACCGTCGCCAAACCCTACTCTAACTCGCTGAAACTCTGTTTGTTGCTCATTTTGCCAAACTGCACCCACGTGAACACGCCCTACAAACCTCATTCCCGCCACCAGTTCAACCACCTTAACCACCACCTAACGCCACTCTCAACATCACTCGCCTCCCACGACTTCCCTGGTGGTAACCACCAGCCCTCATCACCACCATAACCACCTATAACGCCACTCAAACCCACGCATCTCACTGACTGTCTGCGGTCTCATCCCCTGTTCCTGTTCGTAATTCAGCACCCTTTATGGGAATACTCCGGCCTTGAAGCCAGTATAAATGCAACATTTCGCGCCTTGAAGCCAGTATAAGTGTTGTTTGTGTTTGTTTCGTGCTTGTTAGATGTTTCGTTACCGTTACGGGGTGGCGAACTTCGGGACGAAGTTCATTTTAAGGAGGGAAGACTGTAATACCCCGTATTTTATCCTCGGTCAACGGTAGTCAAACTCTGTTTTATACAAGTATTTCAAATGGAATGTTTATAAAGTATTTTACGTAAACTGTTATTATTTTATAAATCGTATTTCTACGATTATTTTGCATTTCATAATTATTTTATATTTGATGGTTATTTCATCAAATGACATTTTATTCGTATTTCTTTAATTTTAGTAATATATTTATAATTATATATATTTTATATTTTATTTCTCATTTATACTTGCTTTATTATTTAAGTCGTAATTATATTTAAATCCTAAATTTTTATATATTCTTATGTAAGTGCTAATATTTTAATATTTCTATAATTCATATTTTATGGATCGAAATATACTAATAATTACATATTCTTGTAATTAATTTAATTAGAATAATTAATTGTACGTACTCGTTTATTTTAAAGTTACGAGTCAAGAACGATATGTAGATAGTGTAGTGCTTCGTTATGCGTGTTAGACTTTTGATGGTGGGCTTGGACTTGAATTAGGGTAGCAATAGACCAAGGAATAACAAACACAATACACGTACACCAAAAGCATCTACAAGTACTCTCACAAACCCTAACACCACATCAACGCTCGTCTGCCCCACATCAACCGAGCAAGAACCCTAGTTCACGTGAAATATGAAGGCACTATATGACTGCAATCACCCTCATCGTCACCAACCGTGTAGTAAGTTATAATTTCATTCGTGTAGAATTATCATCCTTATTGTTGCTTGTATTGCTTTTGTTTTGTGTGTTTTTATTTATTTTCTAGTACGAGTTATGGGTAAAGGTTGTTGTAGGTTGTTTATAGTCTGTGTGGTGGCTGTGGGATAGTGCGTGGTGGCCGGAGTATTCCCATAAAGGGTGCTGAATTACGAACAGGAACAGGGGATGAGACCGCAGACAGTCAGTGAGATGCGTGGGTTTGAGTGGCGTTATAGGTGGTTATGGTGGTGATGAGGGCTGGTGGTTACCACCAGGGAAGGCGTGGGAGGCAAGTGATGTTGAGAGTGGCGTTAGGTGGTGGTTAAGGTGGTTGAACTGGTGGCTGGAATGAGGTTTGTAGGGCGTGTTCACGTGGGTGCAGTTTGGCAAAATGAGCAAAAAACAGAGTTTCAGCGAGTTAGAGTAGGGTTTGGCGACGGTTGTTGTGGCAGTTGGAGGTGATACGTGAGGGAGATAGTACCACCCCTGGAACCACCGTGAGTCAGTGGTGACAACGGTGGTGGCCAGAGGTGGTGAGGGGCATGGTGGAGAGAGAAATCAACGAGTGAAGGAGGTGGTGGACAGACGAGTTGCTGGAAACAGAGTAGCGTGTTTGTGGGCAGGCTGTTTAAGGTGGTCGTGGTGGCTGTTATGGCGGCTCTAGGTGGCAGATCGTGTAAGGTATAGATTGTCGGTGGTGCAGGGATTATGGAGGAACCCTTCACGGTGGTCGTTAGTGACTGTTGGTGGTGAAAATGAGTGGTTTAAGAAGAGTGCGCAAGTGTTCGATGAAATATCTTTTAGTTATGGGATGTGAGTGAAAGGGGCGTGTGTGCACCTGTTTTGGGACGAGTGTGTGGGCTTGGTTGTTGACCGATGAGGGTGGTGGTTTGACCACATTGGACCACCGTGGGTTGGGGTGGTCGTCCATAGTGGAGTTGTGGTGGTTCAGGCGGTAAAAGGGAAGGTACGGGTCAGTTTTGAGGGGTTGTCAGGGGTGCGTAGTGTCGGGGATCTGCTCTATACGTGAATGTTGGGCTGTTTTGGTGAAGTAGCTTATCACGTGAAATTGGCTATTATTGTTATGAATGTTAATTATTATTATTATTATTATTATTATTATTATTATTATTATTATTATTATTATATAAGTTTATTAGTGTTGATTTGTTGTTTTGTCCACATGCTAATATTATTATATTATTAAGTGTTAGTATATTATTATTATTAATGGTATTAGTACTCTTACTCTTGATATTGTTGTTAGTATTAGTATTACAATTATTAAAAGTTTATTAGTAGTTTGATAATAATTTATATGATGGTTATTAGTAATATTTGAGTAGTCTATGTTATGATATTGTTATTAGTTTAATTAGAGTAGTTAATTTGCTTATATAGTTTTGTGACGGTAATTTTAATTAATCACCTAATTAAGTTGATCGACTAATTAAGTAATTGACTAGTCGTGCTTAATATAATCTCGTTATGCTTAATATATTAATTTGTTAATTAAATTGGTTAGTAATTATTCGTATTATAATTGTTAGGTGTTAAGTATGTGATGAAGTGATTCTGCTGATTGGATGTTAGCTGCGTGATGGGATTATATTGCTATCCAGGTAGGATACACTGACACTATACTTTATGAAGTGTTATGAATTGATGTTTACTCTGTGATGTGTTATGAAAGGATGTTACCTTGTATGTTATGGATGTAAGCATGAATTATATAAGAATGATATTAGTTGGATTGATTGTGAATTATTGGTAATGGCATGATCATTTTATTATCTGATAGCATGATTGAATAATTATATCATTGCATTCATGAGCATAGCATATGCATTGGTTATTGAGAAAGTTATGGATCAGATATTGTTCTAATATAAAGCCCAGGGTGGTTCTGCAGACCAGGCCTGTTGTCTTATCAGCTATTGAGCTGGTGTTCGGTGACGACCGATTATAGTCTGCCGGGAGGTTCGGTATGGCTTGGTGCAAGGGTATGAGTTTGAGAATGAGAATGATATTGAGATTGAGCTCGAGCATGTTATGGCATTTGCATATCATTTAACTGTTGCATTATAATTATTGTGTTATCCTACTCAACCACGAGGTTGACAGTGTATTCGTGTACACCTACGATGATCCGGAATGGGGAGTAGATTCTGCAGGTCAGAGACAGATGAGCTAGGAGCAGGGGCAGGAATGTGAGATGCATACTTTGGACCGACTTAGAACTATATCACATTTAGATTAGTCATCAGTTGTATTTCTTTTCCGTCATGTAGTAACTGTAATAACCAAGTTTAAATTTTATCAGTTTTTATATAAAGTACTTTGGTTTGTTTTACTTTGTTTTTCACTACCTCGGACCCTCCGAGATGGTAACAGCTCTATTTATTTGAGAATGTCTTGCTAAAGGCTCTTAAATAAATGGGGGTGTTACATGCTCATTCATTCCATTAAAGTAAACATTGGATTTCCCTAGACTCAGCTTCAGGCCTGATGTCTTAGAAAAGGTGGCAAATGTTCTAAGAAGAATCATGACAGAGTCCTGATCACCTTTGCTAAATAGCAAAAGATCGTCTGCAAACATAAGACAAGACAGTTTCATCCCTTTGCACATAGGGTGAAACTTGAACTTCATGTGGGAGGTAGTAAACTGAAGAAGCCTCGTAAGATACTCCATGCAGATAGTAAATAAGAGAGGTGACAAAGGATCGCCTTGTCGAAGTCCTCGTTTCCCTTTGAAGAAGCCAAAATTATCTCCATTCAAAGTAAGGGAGTAGCTTGCTGTGGTCACACACTGCATGAGCAAGTGTATGAACTGATTTGGAAATTTAAGACCCTTAAGCATTTGATGAAGGAAGTCCCATTCTACTGTGTCATACGCCTTTTGCAAATCCAACTTAAACAAACATCTTGAGGAGTATACTTTTCTCTTGTAATGTCTAACCAAATCTTGGCATATGAGTATGTTCTCAATGATACTCCTTCCCTGAATGAAGCCCCCTTGCATTGGTGATATTATTTCAGGAAGAATTTTTCCCAGTCTGGCACACAATAATTTGGAGATACATTTATAAATGGTGTTGCAGCATGCTATTGGCCTGAATTGGGTGACATTGGTAGGCCTATTTACTTTGGAGATGAGAGCAATGTTAGTAGTATTAATTTGTTTGAGCAGTTGTCCATTCTCAAAGAAATCCTTAATAGCAGCACTATTATCAGGCCCTACTATCTCCCAGGAGTCCTTAAAAAATTTACTGGAGTAGCCGTCAGGACCAGGAGCTTTCTCATTTGGGATACTGAAGAACACATCCTTAATTTCATCACAAGTTACTGGTTGTAATAGAATACTACCTTGAGCAATGGAACACAAAGGACCCTGGTTTAGTATAGTCTGCTTGACTCTCAAGGTAGCAGAATGAGACCCAAGTAAACCATTATAGTACTGCAGGAAACTTTGTTGAATGCCTGTAGCATCAGTATGTATATGTCCTTCTGTGTCAGTGATTTGAGTGACAGTATTATGAATTCTTCTACTCTTCAAGGACCCATGGAAGTATGCTGAATTAGAGTCTCCTTTATCTAGCCACTGAGCTTTGGTTTTTTGTTGTAAAAACTCCTGGCAGGCCCTGTGAATCTGAGCATAATCAGAATGGGCATCATATTCCTTCTGCAATAAACCAGCATCTCCTGGGTTTAAAGCCAATGCAGCTTGAATATCAAGGAGCTTAACATGTGTAATATCATTCTTCCTTTCAATATCTGAAAAGTGGGACTTATTCAACTCTTTCAAGGGAATTTTCAGGCCTTGCAATTTTTTCACAACACTGTACATGGGTGTACCATTAATTCTTTGATCCCACTGATGTCTAACAGTGTTCTCAAAGTTTGGGCTAGCACTCCACATGTTATAGTATTTGAAACTTCTTTTCCCATTTCTAGGGATAGGTTCCTCCATAATGAGGCAAGGAGTATGATCAAAAAGACCTTCAGGAAGGAAATGTGCTCTGACATGCTCCATCTGCTGAAACCACTGAGCATTTCCCATACATCTATCTAGCCTACTGAATGTTATGTCTGCTATAGGTTGCTTATTAGACCAGGTATAGAAGGCCCCCTGAGCAGGCAAATCAGTAATCTCACAATTAGTAATACAATCCTGGAAGGGGATGGCCTCTGCAATATCAAATCCCCCTCCTAGCCTCTCTTCTGGGTTCAGAACACAGTTAAAGTCCCCACAGACTAGCCAAGGAGCATTAACTGTAAGAGCAATTTGAGTTAAATCATGCCACAGACCCACTCTCTCATGAATTTTATTGAAAGCATAAACCATAGTAACATAGTAAATCTGCCCATTATCAAAGTCCTGGACCATACAGTGTATCAACTGGGCTGAGTAATTTATAGGAGTAACAACACACTTATTTGAATCCCAAAGGATCCATATTCTATCTCCATGATGCATATGTGTGTTAGTGGTAATACTCCATGAACTGAAAGTACCCACTGCCACTTTATTTAGATTACTAGGTTTAATCTTAGTTTCCAAAAGGCCAAAGAAACTAACTTTATTATCTATTATAAACTTATTTACTTCTCTCTGTTTAGCAACTTTATTCATACCTCGCACATTCCAAAAGCCTTGCTTAATCATTGGCAATTGGTGGGGGAGGGTCTACCATTTGAACACTACTTACTGCTGGTTGCTGTCCAGTGAGCTTTTGAGCATATGAAGGGCTACCTGGTTCATGGACAGGTACTTTAGCTGCTGTGGGGGAGGTGGACTGCAATGGAGGGTAATTCTCTTTATCGACTAGGGAGCATTGACAGTCAAGACCCTGATAGGCTGACTTGGTTTCTGTTGTGCCTGCCCTGAATTTGTCTTTGGCCTCCATTCCTTCCTCACAGGTCTACTGGCTCTCTCTATAGTATTATTCCTGCAATTTTGCTGCTCATTGCCCATTTTCTTGCATGACTTACATACTACTGGAAGCCATTCATATTCTACGTTGATGGACACCTTAACATCCTTCTCATCCAAAAAATGATTTAACTTTTGGTAGATTTTGTCCAACCTTAATCTCAAGAAGGACCCTGGCAAAACTGAGCCTCGTTTTATTTGCAGTGGGTTTATCAGATTTGAGGAATTTCCCAACAAGACCTGTTATTTTGTTGAGGCTCTGACCCCAGAATTTGAGGGGTAGACTATGAAGTCTAATCCACACAGGAACCAGAGAGGCTTCCTCCTTTTCTAATTGTGCATCCTCTTTCCATTGTTTAACGATTACTGGTTTGTTATCAAACAAGTAATAACCACTGTTCAGCACTTCTTGCTGGCTCTCTTTGGCAGTGAATCTCACAATGAATACTCCATTAGCCAAAAAGGAAATTTTGTCTATACCATGTTTATTCCAGACTCGTTTGATATATCCTTCCATCACCATCCATGGAGGAGTGCCTCCTAAAACATACCCATACACAACCGACTCCCAATAACTGATCTCAGTGGTAACATCCTCCACAGAAATCTTAAGCATTGGAGTCTCTGTTGCAGGAACAACTTTTTTATTCTGAATCTTTTGCCATTGATTAGGGTTATCATCAATGTCTCGTTCATCATCAGAGGACTCATCAGTTTGTACGAAACCTTCATCATCAGACCCTATATTGAATGGTTCAATATTGGCTGCCATGGCCATACTAGCATTAACATGGGAAGTTTCTGCATCATTCTCTGCATTATCAGTACGTGTGGACTGTTGTTTCTTTTTCTTACTATGTCTCGTTGTGATCATACGTAAAGGAGTTGACTTGGGGGATGAAGATCTGGCCATGGATGCCTAGAAAATCACCCTGAAATCGCCTCCCTAAGAGCTCTCTAGGGTTTTTTTTTTTAGTAGCCCTGCACTTTTACTCAAGTTATAATAATTCAACCCCTGAAGAGAATGTTGCTCTCCAACTTCATCCATAGAGAATTCTCTTAGGGGTGTTTGGTTGAGGTATTTGGAATAGATTGGAATGGATTATATCCATTTAAGTGTTTGGTTGAGCCGTTTTGAAAAGGAGTTTGATATCCAAGGGGTTCTAAATCCATTCCAACCCCTTGGAATCTCATACCCATGTCTCAGCCCAAGATTCTAACTCCATTCCACCTCATCCCAAGTTACGTAATTTTTATAAAACATTTTATGTGGAGTTTTTTAAAGAACATTTCATGTAGATTTTTTTCATAAAGAAAAGTTGCGTATTTTTCATAAAACATTTTATGTGAATTTTTTTCATTAAATATTTTATGTGGATTTTTTTTCATAAAACATTTTATGTGAATTTTTTTCTTAAAAAAAGTTGCGTATTTTTCATAAAACATTTTATGTGGATTTTTTTCCTAAAACATTTCATGTGTATTTTTTCGTAAAACATTTTATGTAAATTTTTTTCTGTCTTAGAATAATTTTCTATTGTCATATTATATGAACATGAATCATTTAATTTTTATGGATTAACTTGAATTTTGTCTTTGCTGTAGTTAATTTTAATTTAAAATAATATAATTGCAATTATCTATAATGAATAAAATGAAATAATTTAAAATTCATTCCAAATGTGAACCAAACAATAAGAATGACATTTAGAATCCGAGATCAAACCAAACAATCATTAATAAGTATGAGATTCTAACTCCATACCTCCTTACTATTAGAATCCATTCTATTTTATTTCAATTGTTTGAATCAAACGTCAAATCTCACACTCCCACCTAGGGATGGCAATGGGTAGGATCTGGACAGGATCCTATATGATCCAGATCCAGATCCATTTTAAAATGTTATATCCAGATCCTAACCTTATCCTTAGGGTCCGAAATTTGTAGATCCATATCCGTATTCTAAGGATCTGGGTAGGATCTGAGTAAAATCCAGATCCGTCAATCTCCAGCGATACATCCAAATGAAACCGCACTAAGTCACTATTATACACTATTTCACTTTTACTTGTCAATTAGAGACAATGTTTTAATCGAATTACCTTCTATTAGCTTCACTGATTTAAAAATCATAATCTAAAAGAAATAAAAAGAGTGTACAAAGTGTTAAAAAGTTTTATAGCAACTTGCAAATTTACAAACCACAAAATAATTATAATTCCAACAATTCCTACTAAAACAAATTGTTCAAACAAAATAAACACTAATACTTCATTCCTTATTTCCATGATCTACCTTTGAAGGGTCGAATTTATCCAAAAATTACCCTTATAGAAATTAGAAGAGGGTCCAAGGGTAGGATCTGGATCTTGGTGTTGGGATCCAGATTCGACCCTCGTACTCGTATAAGGATATGGGTCTGATCCAGATCCTAAGGATCTCAAATAATGGGATACATATGTTGGAGCTTGTGTCCTCCACATGTAGTGTGATAACGTCATTGCACATACCCTTGTACGGACAAGTGGGAGATTGTTGGGGCTGGTGTCCTTGACAATTAAGTACAATGACTTATTAAATCTCTTTAAGGATCACAAGGGCATACTTCAGTATTATTATCAGTTGATCCACGTTTATCAATAACAGTTGGCTTGCTAGATAAGTTTGACATTATTGTCATACGGATGGCGGTGATCAACTGGTCCCTATACGTCACACCTATAGGACACGTTTGAGAGATGTGAAGGTATGAAAATACAGTTACATTTATGCCGAATACGACTAAACAGTTAGTCAGAGGTATTGACTATTAAATTAGTCAATAAGATGTTGAGATTATTATTTAATACGGATTAAATAATTTTAGCTAACACGGATTACATGATTAATTCGTAAATTAAATATAAACGGTTATATTTAATTAAATATTGTATTCGCGTATTAATATAAACAGTTATATTAATTTGGGTAATTATACAATATCGTAATTTTATCAGACCATTATTAATACATCGACTGCATTAATATCTGATAACACGTGTACGATTTATAAATAAAACCCGCGAATAATATTTAGCTAATCGGGTCGAATCACGCAAAGGTATAAGGTAAGAGTGGGAAAAGCCCACTCTCACCTCAACCCGTTCGGCCGACCCAATCACTACATAAGGAGAGTCCTTCTCCTTTTGTCAGGTTACTGCTTCTTTGATTGTTTTACTGATAAAACACGTCTCAAGGAAATTAGGGTTTTGAGAACTGCCTTTTCCCAAAACCCAGATCTCACATCTAAAACCTCACAAAACTCTCCCCATATTGCAAGGCAATTGGAGAGCCTTTCTAGCACACGCGGCATCATCTTAAACAAAGTCTTGGGTGCAAGTTATAGGAGGGAATTTACTTTAATTCCTGTTCTTAGGCCTATTCAAACAAGGACCCAAGGTTGTATTCTTTTCATGTTTTTATTTAACTTATGACAATAATCTCAACTGTAAAATTCGTTAATCCTTCATGTTTAGGGCGAATACATGCTATATTCCCCACAAGTGGTATCAGAGCCAAGGCCACGAGATTTTACTTTTGTGTTTTTCATAAGTTTTGGTTAAAAATTTTGAAAATCGATTTCTACCGGCGTGTGGGTCGGTCGACCCATTATTGTGGTCGGTCGACCATGTAACATCCCGTATTTTCGTAAAACCTAATCTAAGCGTTTTTAATTATTTTAAATAATAAAATAATAATTTAGTAATTTATTTCGAAAGACTTGAATTTAATAAGTAAGATCCGTCTTAAGAACCTCCAGTCCTTAAGACGAATACAAACTTGGCATTGTTTAAAAACCCGACTCAAATAACCGTTTCTAAAATCCGTAACCGTTTAAGCAAGACGGAAAGGACACTTCATTGTACCCTACTTATAAAGTATGTCGACATAATCATCTTCAACATTTCATTCCACTGTAAAACAAATTCATCCATAAACCTCCATAAACCTCTCCTTCTTTTGTGAAATTCTTCATCATCCGTTCTTCAAATCTCAAAAGTAAGTACGTTTTCGGAATCCTCGTTCGATTTCCTAGTCATCCATCACTTTCGTTTTTCATTTCGTCGACTTTGAAAAACGGGCTGTTTTCTCTTAAATCCGTTTTAAGGGCTTAAAATCCGTTTCTATGCTTGTAGGTGTTGGCTTGGAGGATCCAGAGACCGATAGCTACGTTGTTGAAGACGATCTTTAGCCGGATAAGCTTGAGAGGTGACGATAATGAGAAACTCGGCCTTTATGTGTATATTAGCACTTTTGTTGTGATTTTCCATATTGTTTCTGATTTTGTTCAAAGGATTTTGTTCATTGGACATAGTAATATGTTAGGGTTGTTTTCATTTGAAAGAATTCATGCTTGGTGATGTCTTAATGGGTTCATATACTTATTCTCAGTTTTTCCACATGTTAAGACGAATACATGTAATTAATCGTTTGAGGATTGTTGTTGGTTTATGTGCTGCTAGGATAGTGATATTTGATGATTATAATGTTGGGCAAATCATACTTGTGGCGATTATTGAGGTTTATAAGTCGATTTGTGAAATTTGAAAAAGGATGGGAAAATGCGTTTTCTCGTTACAGGCTCTCTGAGCCGGTCGACCGACCGGCCGCCGGTCGACCGGCTGGGAGAGCGATTGGGTGTTTTTCATATTTTGGAGATTTTGGCCTTGGGACTGCCAGCCGGCCGACCGGCTGCCTGCCGACCGGCTGCCTGCCGACCGGCTGGTAGTCTCTTCGTGTTATGCGTTTTGCGAGAAACCTTAGGAAGAAAGGGAGCCCAGCCGGCAGACCGGCCGCCTGCCAGCCGGCTGGGAGTGCGTATGGGGATGGATACGAATTTTAGTAAAAGCTAGGGAATGGGGTTCCCAGCCGGCCGACCGGCTGCCTACCGACCGGCTGGGAGTCCTTCTTCGTGTTCTCGGTTTTTGAAAAGAGGTGTAGGCTGAGGGATCACCAGCCGGCCGACCGGCTGCCTGCCGACCGGCTGGGGACCCCTGTAAGCCATTTTGAGTTTTTGGAAATTAAATCGTAACTTTCAAACGGTTGATCGATTTTGATTGAAACTCGTTTTGTGTGCCTGTGACATGTATTTGAGGTCCCCGGTGTACGGGCAACATCATATTGAGTTCGGGAACGGATTAAGGATAAAGACCCCCCGGTCGGGTAACCGAAAGGGAAACCGGCTCTCCCTCAACTCAGTTCTCGGGTTCGGTTAAGTGTTGATTAGAAGTTAAGAAAAGTAGAACTATAGATTAGTTCATAGACTTTGGTTGATATTGTATTGATGCGTATTAAGTTATGCCTTAAGCTGGCCTCTGAACTTAATACGTGAGTTGTTTGTCATATATGGGGATATGCCTTAAGTTGGCCTCTGAGCCCTATATGTGTATGTTTGTCGTGTCTGGAACATGCCTTAAGCTGGCCTCTGAGTTCAGACATGTGTGATAGTGATCGCGTCAGAACATGCCTTAAGCTGGCCTCTGAGTCTGACGAGTAGAGCAGCTGCACAACGGGGTAGCTAAGGAACTGACACCTTGCCTGGAGTGCAGATGTTTGGTGCTAGAACATGCCTTAAGCTGGCCTCTGAGTTTAGTACCTTGTGATGTGGTGAAGGGACATGCCTTAAGCTGGCCTCTGAGTCCTTTACTTTTGGATGCTAGTCTATGCCTTAAGTTGGCCGCTGAGTCTAGTGTCTTGCTGATTGGCAGGTCCATGCCTTAAGTTGGCCTCTGAGTCCTTGCTTGCTGAATGTTTGGTGTTTAGGTTATGTATTAAGTTGACCGCTGAACCTTTTCACTTGCTGAATGATTTGGTATTAGGTTATGTCTTAAGTTGACCGCTGTACCTTTTACTTGCTGATTTTGTCTGCTTGCCTTGAGTTGGTACGTGTCAGATAGAGATATGGTTAATGATGGGTAATTGTATATCTGTTTAAGTTGTGGTTTGATCATCCAAGGCATTGGATGACTCTTAGTTCGGTTTCATAAATAGTTGGATTGAAAGACCCCCCGACTGGGTAACCAGTAGGGAAACCGGCTCTCCTTCCTAATTGTTTATGAAGTTGGTTGAGAGCCGTGCACTGTAATCGCATGATAGTAAGAGATGAGATGATGAGATGTTTATGCTTCACATGTTGATATATGTTGGAGTATTCTGTATTGTTTTATGAGTTACGTGTTGTCACAAAAGGTGGCTAGGAGAACTCTAGTCACTCCCCACTGATTGTGGCGTACATGTTTTCATGTATGTAGGTACATGCAGGTTTGGAGATCGGGGTTACAGGAGAGCTAGCGAGTGATGATCCCTTCATCAGTTGACTTACCCGTTTACGCTTAGCTAGACTCTTAGACTTTTGTTGCTTACGTTTTGGTGCCTGTAGGGATGTTCCATCCCAGGCTGTGTATATATCTCATTACCGTACTTAGAACTGCTACTTATCTTTTGTCGTTTATATCAGTTCTGTTTCCATTTCCAGTTTCAGTTTAAAGCTTCTCGCATGTTAGTTTAGTTTGTTAAAAAGTTTTAATTCCGTTGCATTTTTAGTACTTTTATGTGTTTATATTTCCGCTTTCGCGAGGGGTTTTACAGTTGGTATCAGAGCATTATTGCTCCCGACGCACTCATGTGACCCCCAACCTTAACTTGACCAAATAAACAAATAATGAATGAGAGATGGGTAGATCTAAGGACTTATTTTGTAGTCTATTTGTGATTGCTAATTGCTAAGCTAATCCTTGTTTTCTCTTTTGAAGGATGGTGAGACCCAGAGCTGCTGATAACATTGTGCTGCAAGCAATTCAGCATTTGCTTGAGACTCAGAGACAGCAAGCAGGGAATGTTCCACCTCCTCCACCGCCAGGCAACGAGGCTAATCGTCCTGGTAGTTTCTCATGGATAGCTTCGCAGATGTCCCGTAGCCACGTGAAGACATATGGTGGCGAGGTTGACCCGGTAGCTCTTACCGAGTGGTTTAGAGAGATGGAGAGGAGCTTTGCTATGTATTCGGTGAGTAGAGAGGATAGAGTGCGGCTAGCCACTCACTTTCTTACTCTTGAGGCCGACAGGTGGTGGGCGTTGACAGGACCTACCTTCACTCAGGATCCTTTGTTCGATTGGGATGCTTTCAAGGATAAGCTCGAGACGAGGTTCTATCCTAAAGAGCTCAGATCACAGCGACTCAAAGAATTTATGGATTTGAAGCAAGGCAAGATGTCAGTTCAGGAGTTCACAGACCGTTTCAACCAGCTAGCTCACTTTGCATCGAGGTTTGTCAGAGATGAGGCTGAGAGAGTCTACTTTTACCGTGGCAAGCTAGGGCCACGCATCGAGAGCATGGTTCGTCGAGACTCTACTTCTTTTGTAGAGGTGTATGATGATGCTATTTGGGCCGAGAGTTCTATTCGTGCCATAGATGCTGAGACCCGTGCCGCTACTTCTAGTGTGACTCCTCACCAGAGATCCGTGTACCAGGGGAAGAGACCATTTGTTCCTTCTACTTCTTCGCCTTCTTCTCAGAAGAAGCGTTTTGAGAGGTTCTCTGCTCCGGTTGCTAAGACCTTTGTTCACACCGACACATCTCCTAATGTTTGCCACCGTTGTGGTAAACCTTCTCATCCGGGTTTTGATTGTTTCAAGAATGCTTTCAAGTGCTATACTTGCAATGGATTTGGGCACAAGTCTTATGAGTGTCCTGAGAGGAACACTGCACTTGGCAAGGCTGCCACTGCTGCTGCAGCAACTAAGGGGGGAAAGCCGAAAGGGAAGATTTTTGTGATGACTAGGGCTGAGGCAGAGGCTCATCCAGATATTGTTGCTGGTATCTTTTCTGTTCTTGGCGCTGAGTGTCTTATTTTATTCGATACTGGAGCTTCTTTATCATTTATATCGACTCAGTTCGCCGACCGTCTAGCTCTTGAGTCTTCATGGGTTGAGGAGACTTCTATTTCCTTACCTTCTGGAGACGTGTTTTCCTGCTCTTCGTCCCATAGGGATGTTCCTATTATTATTGGTCAAGCCACATTTCCAGCGGACTTACTGAGATTTCCTCTCGAGGAGTTTGACATTATCCTCGGTATGGATTGGTTATCGCGATACCATGCTCGCTTCGAGTGTCGCGACCAGAAAATCTGCTTGAGGAGTTCTTCAGGAGTTCGTGTTTCCTATAGGGGAACTCGCCCTCAAAGGGGTGTTCGTGTTATCTCTTCGATGAAAGCTTCTCATCTTCTTAGGAAGGGTTGCCAAGCCTTCCTGTGTGTTGTTACAGCTGTTAAACCATCGCTACCGAAGCTTGAAGATGTAGCCATTGTTCGTGAGTATCCAGATGTGTTCCCAGATGACTTGCCAGGGATACCGCCAGAGAGAGATGTGGAGTTTACTATTGAGCTTGTTCCAGGTACCGGACCGATTTCTAAAGCTCCTTACCGTATGGCTCCGCCAGAGTTGAAAGAGTTGAAGCAGCAATTGGAAGAGATGATCGAGAAAGGTTTCATTAGACCTAGTGCTTCTCCGTGGGGTGCTCCCGTTTTGTTCGTTAAGAAGAAAGATGGTTCCATGAGACTGTGCATTGACTATAGAGAGCTGAACCGAGTGACCGTGAAGAATAGATATCCTTTGCCTAGGATAGATGATTTGTTTGACCAGTTGAGAGGTGCTTCGAGGTTTTCTAAGATTGATCTTCGATCAGGTTATCATCAGATTCCAGTGAGAGAGGCTGATATTGCGAAGACTGCTTTTCGTACCAGATATGGGCATTTTGAGTTCGTGGTTATGCCATTTGGGTTGACTAATGCACCAGCTATTTTTATGGATCAGATGAACCGTACCTTCAGTGAGTATCTCGACACATGTGTTGTGGTTTTCATTGATGACATCTTGATATATTCGAAGACCGATGAGGAACATGCCGAGCATCTTCGATTGATTCTAGGGATTCTGCGCAGACAGAAATGGTTCGCAAAGTTTTCGAAGTGTGAATTTTGGCTCTCGAAGGTTGCCTTTTTAGGACATGTGATATCCAGCGAGGGTGTGATGGTAGATCCCGCGAAGATAGAGGCTGTGGTTGATTGGGAGAGTCCCAAAGATGTTGGAGAGATCCGTAGCTTTTTGGGTTTGGCTGGTTATTATCGTAGATTTGTGGAGGATTTCTCTAGATTAGCTCGCCCGATGACTCAATTGCTGAAGAAAGAAGCCAAATTTGTGTGGACCGACAAGTGTGAGAGTTCTTTCCAGGAGTTGAAGACCAGATTGACTTCCGCCCCCGTGTTAGCTTTGCCAGAGATCGGAGTGGACTTTGATGTGTATTGTGATGCTTCGATGTTAGGACTTGGATGCGTACTGATGCTGAGTGGTAAGGTGATAGCCTACTCCTCTAGACAGTTGAGAGTTCATGAGGTGAACTATCCGACACATGACTTGGAGTTGGCCGCAGTTGTTCATGCTTTGAAGATGTGGCGTCATTACCTGATTGGATCCCATTGCCGTATTTTCACAGATCACAAGAGCCTTAAGTACATTTTTACTCAGAAAGACCTTAACATGAGACAGAGACGTTGGCTAGAGTTGGTGAAAGATTACGACATCGAGTTTTTATATCATGAGGGAAAGGCTAATGTAGTTGCAGATGCGCTTAGTCGCAAGACTTCTCACTCGATGAGTGCCATGAGAGTATTGCCCGATGAGTTGTGTTCCGAGTTCCGGAAGCTGAGATTAGAGATGGTGGGTAGTGGATTTGATTGGTTAGCTGCTATGACTGCCGAGCCGTCTTTATATTGGGAGATTCGCCAGAGTTTGCCTTTAGATGCCGATTTCAAGAAGTTCGAGGCTAAGATTTCGAGTGGTGTTGCACCCGACTTGGTGATTGATGCTGATGGTTTCCTTAGGTTCCGTGGTAGGATGTATGTTCCTGATGTGCCAAATTTGAGGAAGAAGGTTCTTGATGAGGCTCATTTGTCACCGTACTCCGTTCATCCAGGAGGAGAGAAGATGCACAAAGATTTGAGGCTTATGTTTTGGTGGCCTGGTATGAAGAAGGAGATCTTGGATTACGTTAGTAGGTGCTTGACTTGTCAACAAGTCAAGATAGAGCATAGGAGACCTGGTGGTTTGCTACAGCCGCTTCCCGTTCCTCAGTGGAAGTGGGAGTGTATATCTATGGATTTTGTTACTGCTTTGCCTAAGACCGTGGGAGGCAAAGATGCGATTTGGGTTATTGTTGATCGTCTAACTAAGTGTGCCAGATTCGTGCCGATCAGAGAGACATGGGATATGGATCGTTTAGCTAGGGCTTATATTGCTGAGATAGTCCGATATCATGGCGTGCCGAGAGAGATCGTTTCAGATCGTGATCCGAGGTTTTGTTCCAGGTTCTGGAAGGCTTTGCAGGAGGCTATGGGTAGCCGTTTGTTGATGAGCACCGCATTTCATACCGCGACCGATGGTCAGTCCGAGAGGACTATACAGACACTTGAGGATTTGCTCCGCGCCTGTGCCCTCGACTTTCAGAGTTCTTGGGAGCAGTGTTTGCCGTTGGTAGAGTTTTCTTACAACAACAGTTATCATGCTTCCATTGGTATGGCTCCGTACGAGGCTCTTTATGGTAGGAAGTGCCGTAGTCCGATTTGTTGGGACCAGGCCAGTGACGTTCGTGACCTAGGACCGGACCAGTTAGCTGTTACTATTGATCAGGTTCAGCTTATCAGAGGTAGGATGAAGGCCGCACAGGACCGGCAGAAATCCTATGCTGATGTTCGTCGTAGACCCTTAGAGTTTGAGGTGGGTGATCGAGTTTTCTTGAGGGTTTCTCCGATGAAGGGCGTCAAAAGGTTTGGCGTTAAGGGCAAGTTGAGCCCTAAGTATATTGGACCTTTTGAGATCGTGAAGAAGATTGGCGTCGTAGCTTATCGTTTGGACTTGCCTCCTAATTTGGGCAAGGTTCATAACGTTTTTCACGTTTCCCAGCTCCGTATGTATGTTAGTGACCCGAGTCATGTTTTGCCTAGAGAGATCGAGAACTTGGAGCCGAGTCTTGCTTTCGAGGAGCGTCCTGTGAAGATCCTTGACCGTCAGGATAGGAAGCTTAGGAGCAAGGTGGTGCCGCTAGTGAAGATCCTTTGGCGTTGCGGTGATGTTGAGGAGCAGACAAGGGAGACTGAGGCATCGATGCGTATCGCGCATCCTTCTCTTTTCGATTGAGGTATAGTATATAGATTTATATCCGTTCGAGTTTCGAGGACGAAACTTTTTGAAGTTGGGGTGATTGTAACATCCCGTATTTTCGTAAAACCTAATCTAAGCGTTTTTAATTATTTTAAATAATAAAATAATAATTTAGTAATTTATTTCGAAAGACTTTAATTTAATAAGTAAGATCCGTCTTAAGAACCTCCAGTCCTTAAGACGAATACAAACTTGACATTGTTTAAAAGCCCGACTCAAATAACCGTTTCTAAAATCCGTAACCGTTTAAGCAAGACGGAAAGGACACTTCATTGTACCCTACTTATAAAGTATGTCGACATAATCATCTTCAACATTTCATTCCACTGTAAAACAAATTCATCCATAAACCTCCATAAACCTCTCCTTCTTTTGTGAAATTCTTCATCATCCGTTCTTCAAATCGCAAAAGTAAGTACGTTTTCGGAATCCTCGTTCGATTTCCTAGTCATCCATCACTTTCGTTTTTCATTTCGTCGACTTTGAAAAACGGGCTGTTTTCTCTTAAATCCGTTTTAAGGGCTTAAAATCCGTTTCTATGCTTGTAGGTGTTGGCTTGGAGGATCCAGAGACCGATAGCTACGTTGTTGAAGACGATCTTTAGCCGGATAAGCTTGAGAGGTGACGATAATGAGAAACTCGGCCTTTATGTGTATATTAGCACTTTTGTTGTGATTTTCCATATTGTTTCTGATTTTGTTCAAAGGATTTTGTTCATTGGACATAGTAATATGTTAGGGTTGTTTTCATTTGAAAGAATTCATGCTTGGTGATGTCTTAATGGGTTCATATACTTATTCTCAGTTTTTCCACATGTTAAGACGAATACATGTAATTAATCGTTTGAGGATTGTTGTTGGTTTATGTGCTGCTAGGATAGTGATATTTGATGATTATAATGTTGGGCAAATCATACTTGTGGCGATTATTGAGGTTTATAAGTCGATTTGTGAAATTTGAAAAAGGATGGGAAAATGCGTTTTCTCGTTACAGGCTCTCTGAGCCGGTCGACCGACCGGCCGCCGGTCGACCGGCTGGGAGAGCGATTGGGTGTTTTTCATATTTTGGAGATTTTCGCCTTGGGACTGCCAGCCGGCCGACCGGCTGCCTGCCGACCGGCTGGTAGTCTCTTCGTGTTATGCGTTTTGCGAGAAACCTTAGGAAGAAAGGGAGCCCAGCCGGCAGACCGGCCGCCTGCCAGCCGGCTGGGAGTGCGTATGGGGATGGATACGAATTTTAGTAAAAGCTAGGGAATGGGGTTCCCAGCCGGCCGACCGGCTGCCTACCGACCGGCTGGGAGTCCTTCTTGGTGTTCTCGGTTTTTGAAAAGAGGTGTAGGCTGAGGGATCACCAGCCGGCCGACCGGCTGCCTGCCGACCGGCTGGGGACCCCTGTAAGCCATTTTGAGTTTTTGGAAATTAAATCGTAACTTTCAAACGGTTGATCGATTTTGATTGAAACTCGTTTTGTGTGCCTGTGACATGTATTTGAGGTCCCCGGTGTACGGGCAACATCATATTGAGTTCGGGAACGGAGTAAGGATAGAGACCCCCCGGTCGGGTAACCGAAAGGGAAACCGGCTCTCCGTCAACCCAGTTCTCGGGTTCGGTTAAGTGTTGATTAGAAGTTAAGAAAAGTAGAACTATAGATTAGTTCATAGACTTTGGTTGATATTGTATTGATGCGTATTAAGTTATGCCTTAAGCTGGCCTCTGAACTTAATACGTGAGTTGTTTGTCATATATGGGGATATGCCTTAAGTTGGCCTCTGAGCCCTATATGTGTATGTTTGTCGTGTCTGGAACATGCCTTAAGCTGGCCTCTGAGTTCAGATATGTGTGATAGTGATCGCGTCAGAACATGCCTTAAGCTGGCCTCTGAGTCTGACGAGTAGAGCAGCTGCACAACGGGGTAGCTAAGGAACTGACACCTTGCCCGGAGTGCAGATGTTTGGTGCTAGAACATGCCTTAAGCTGGCCTCTGAGTTTAGTACCTTGTGATGTGGTGAAGGGACATGCCTTAAGCTGGCCTCTGAGTCCTTTACTTTTGGATGCTAGTCTATGCCTTAAGTTGGCCGCTGAGTCTAGTGTCTTGCTGATTGGCAGGTCCATGCCTTAAGTTGGCCTCTGAGTCCTTGCTTGCTGAATGTTTGGTGTTTAGTTATGTCTTAAGTTGACCGCTGAACCTTTTCACTTGCTGAATGATTTGGTATTAGGTTATGTCTTAAGTTGACCGCTGTACCTTTTACTTGCTGATTTTGTCTGCTTGCCTTGAGTTGGTACGTGTCAGATAGAGATATGGTTAATGATGGGTAATTGTATATCTGTTTAAGTTGTGGTTTGATCATCCAAGGCATTGGATGACTCTTAGTTCGGTTTCATAAATAGTTGGATTGAAAGACCCCCCGACTGGGTAACACCCCCACTTATCCAAGGGCCTGAACTAGGACTCCTCGGATAAGTAGAGGTGTTACCATCTCTGTTTCCCGAGGTAGCAGATACAAAGGAAGATAAACAGTACTTTATAATTAACTTAAACTCAAAACATGTTCTTACAAACCAAAAAGGAAGCTGTTCTGTCAAAAGTAAAAGTACAACTCATAGACTACTATCTCATGATCTAGACTCTAAACAGGTCCAAGTCCATGCTTCTCCCTTCCCATATGCTCCCGTTGTCTCTATACCTGTCAGTCTGCTCCCCAAAATTGGTTCATCACAGGTGATCACGAATACACAGGGTCAACCACGAGGTTGAGTAGAGTAAAACTGTAAACAACCATGTTACTAAAAATAGAAAGTCGATCATCTCCACTCCGAATCACAAGACCCAATATCTCCGCACCAATCACAAGACCCAATATCTCCACACCAATCACAAGACCCATTATCTCCGCACCAATCACAAGACCCGTTATCTCCACGCCAATCACAAGACCCATTATCTCCGCCTCATCGATATCACAGTATAATATAGATACACAATATAAAGATCACATGATAAAATATAACAACATGTTCAATAGCAATTATGAACAGTTTACACATTATCAAACATTAGTAGTTTCCCCTACCTCAATTTGCAGAAGAAAAGGTTATTGCGCAACAGCTACTAAAAATGCTCCACACGGAAACTTCCACCTAGATAAGTATTACTTTAATTAATATATATCCCTAACTCACGTATAGCATGCACACACATTCTATTTATAGATACTTCCTATATTTAGAAAGTTTCCCAACAACCGAGTTACCCAAAATAGTAACTTTCCAAATATAGTAGTTCCTAGAAATAGTAACCCCGACAAATAAATAAACACTTGGGTTTGAATTTCAAACTAAATCTTTACCATAAATACCAATTATGCATATACCATAATTATCATATTACCCCATAAATACAATTATTCTAAAATTATTAATAACATTAATAATGGAAATAATTCTAAGAATAAAATATTAATAATAGTAGTAATAATAGTAATAAACAATAAAGGAAACAAAATAAAACGAAACCCCCAACAGCCCGCACCCTCACGACCAGACCCGTGACTCTCAACACTTCGTACCACCATCAGCGGCCGTTTCGAACACTAACCATCACCACCACCCGACACCACTAGTTGTACTCCAACACCACGACACCAGGAACATCACCACCGTCCGCCGGTGAGTCAGACCTGACCTCTAACCTTGACCTGACCAGCAACCACCGTTCCCAAACCCCCTGGAAACAGACCCCACTTCGACAGCCCTGTACACTACTAGCACCAACGTGACCGCCACCCCAAAACCCTCCTGACACCAGACTCCCTAACCGTGGTGGTTCCACCGCATCGACCTCCCCCGAGTCAGCGGTGGTACCACCCCCAACAACCAAACCCATAAACACCACGACAGAGACTCCAACTAAACCCCTTATTCGACACTGACTTCACCACCCATACCTGCCGTGACAACCACCCAACTACCCACCTGACTACCACCATCATGACTGTGACAACCAGACACTAAGGTACTGACACGCGACCCAACGAGAACCACACAAAACCTGCAGAGGAAAACGCATCCCAGAACGCATATAAAAACGTGACATACAACTTCCCTGATCCCAGTTTAACCACCATCGACACCGCCCCTAAACCACCAACGACACAACAACAACGACCCATCTACACCCATCACATGTCCTAATATGTAACTAAACAATAACGACACAGATTAACTCATTTTATACGTTCCATTTAGGTGACAGAATCATAAACAGAAAAGCCAAAACATACACGGTTCAGGTGAGCATACCGGAGTTAGGGTTAAAACGAACCACCTAGATTGGCCTTACCACCACCGAGCACTGCTTCCTTCTCCTCTCTATTATGACGGCTAGGGTTTTGTGAAGGTATGAGTGTGTTTGCATTCAAAAATTAGGGTGGAAAAGGGATCATATAAGTGTCGGCTGAAGAGAGATGAGCAAACAATCAGCCGTGGGCTATTGTTTGACACGGAATTCGAGGCCCACTAAAAGGTGCTGCTGATCCCGTGTTCGAACCCTCTCATAGCCTCATATACCCACACTCAATATCTGATGACTCGAGTCCCCAGTTCGAACCCCACCGTGATCCAAACGCATATAAACATGCTAACCACACAAGCTTACTAACGAGATCAAAATATATAACCACGTAAATTATTATATAAATTCAACGATACGACGGGTTATTACAGTCTTCCCCCCTTAAAACGAACTTCGTCCCGAAGTTCTTCCTCACATAGGTGACACATAAGCAAAGCAACGAACTTGAAACACAAGCATCATGACTAGGGACACAACATTACGAAAACAATCTTCCTAAAGCTTACTTTACCACAGAATGTTACATTCCACCCCCCTTAAAGAAAAGTTACGTCCGCGTAACTTACCTCAATCGAACAAATGCGGGTAGCGCTCTCGCATAGATGCTTCAGGCTCCCACGTAGCCTCGTCCTGGTTGTGATTTGTCCATAAGACCTTCACCAAAGATGTCTCCCCATTGCGAGTCTTCCGCACTTTCCTGTCCAAAATCTCTTTCGGAGTCTCAATGTATGCTAACTGCTCATCCACCTCAATCACCTCATGCTGAAGCACATGTGATGGATCACTCACGTATCTCCTCAACTGAGACACATGGAACACATTATGGACCTTGGATAGGGTTGGAGGCAAGCTAAGCGATATGCCACCTCTCCAACTCTGTCCAAGATCTCAAATGGCCCAATAAATTTCTGACTCAATTTACCACGCTTGCCGAATCTCATCACACCCTTCATCGGAGAGACTTTCAGTAGTACCTTCTCTCCGACCTCAAATGAAATATCGCTCCTCTTCAGATCGGCATAACTCTTCTGTCTATCTTGGGCGGCCCTCATCCTCTGACGAATAATCTGAACCTGCTCCACCATCTCCTGAATCATATCTGGCCCCAATGTCACAACATCAGCTCGATCATCCCAACAGACAGGGCTCCGACACTTCCTTCCGTAGAGAGCCTCAAAAGGGGCCATGCCAATGCTTGCATGGTAGCTGTTATTATAAGAAAACTCGATCAACCCCAGTCGATCCTCCCAAGATCCTCCGAACTCAAGTACGCAAGCTCTTAACATATCCTCAAGAGTCTGAATTGTCCGCTCAGTCTGACCATCAGTAGCCGGATGAAAAGCTGTACTCATCTTCAGTTGGGTACCCAAAGCAGTCTGCAACTCCTGCCAAAACCTGGATATAAACCTCGAATCCCGATCTGAAACAATATCCTTGGGTACACCATGCAGTTTGACCACATTCTGAACATACGACTTAGCCAACTCAGCTTTACTCCAGGTATCTTTCATCGGAATAAAGTGAGCTGACTTAGTTAAACGATCCACGATCACCCAAATCATGTTGTTGCCCCTCTGAGTTCGAGGCAACCCCACAATAAAGTCCATCGAGATATTCTCCCACTTCCACTCTGGCACATCTAGTGGTTGGACCTTCCCTTGAGGTCTCTTATGCTCCCCTTTCACTCGCTGACACGTCAAACACCTCGAGACAAACTCTGCAACCTCCTTCTTCATATTCGGCCACCAAAACGTCTTCTTAAGGTCCTTATACAGCTTATCACCCCCTGGGTGAACTGAATAAGGGGTAGCATGAGCTTCAGTCAGAATCTTCTTCTTTAGCTCTTCAACATTCGGTACACACCATCTCCCACTGAACCTCAAACTACCGTCGGTATGAATACTGAACTTGGATGCCCCATCACCATTCCCATTTTCCACCATCAAACGCCACTTCTGGATTCTCTCATCGCTCTTCTGTAACTCCCGAATCTCCCCATACAACTCAGGCTCCACGGTCAGGTCACCAAGAGCATCCCCTTTCCGGATCATGAAAATTCCCATCTCCCTTAGTTCGCCATGCAACCTCACCCTCGATCTGGCACTACTTAAAGCATGTATTGACTTCCTACTTAGTGCGTCAGCTACCACATTTGCCTTGCCTTCGTGGTAGAAAATCTGCATATCATAATCTCCAATCAACTCTATCCACCTTCTCTGCCTCATGTTCAACTCTTTCTGGGTGTAGATATATTTCAGGCTCTTATGATCAGAAAACACTTTGAAAGTGGCTCCATAAAGGTAATGACGCCACAATTTCAGTGCAAAGACCACAGCGCCCAACTCCAAATCATGAGTCGGATAATTCTCTTCGTAGGTCTTCAACTGGCGAGAAGCATACGCGATCACTCTCCCATTCTGCATTAGCACACAACCCAACCCATGCTTTGAAGCGTCGGTGTATACTTCAAAATTATCACTCCCAACTGGCAAGGCCAGGATAGGAGCTGTTGTCAGGCGTTCCTTAAGGGTTAGGAATGCCTTCTCACAACTCTCATCCCAGATGTAACGATTCTCCTTCCTCATCAACGACGTCAACGGCTTCGCTATCTTTGAAAAATCTTTGACGAATCTCCGGTAATAACCAGCTAAACCCAGAAAGCTTCGAATTTCACTCACATTCTTCGGACTCTGCCACTTAGTCACTGCCTCGATCTTGCTAGGGTCAACAGCCACTCCTTCTTTTGAAATTACATGCCCCAGAAATGCCACTTTCTCCAACCAGAACTCACACTTGCTCAACTTAGCATTGAGCTTATGCTCCTCCAAGGTCTGAAGTACTTTCCTCAAATGATCTTCATGCTCCTCTGTATTCTTGGAATATACCAGGATATCGTCGATAAATACCACCACGAACTTGTCGAGATACTGACTGAAGACTCGATTCATCAAGTCCATGAACACAGCTGGAGCATTAGTCAATCCAAAGGGCATAACCACAAATTCATAGTGGCCATACCTCGTTCGGAATGCGGTCTTCGGAATATCGTCATCCTTAATTCTCAATTGATGATACCCGGACCTCAAATCAATCTTGGAGAAAACCCCAGCTCCACTTAACTGGTCGAACAAGTCGTCAATTCTCGGCAAAGGATAACGATTCTTGATGGTTACATTGTTCAGCTCTCGGTAATCAACACACAATCTCAAACTCCCATCCTTCTTTTTCACAAATAAGACAGGTGCTCCCCAGGGCGACACACTGGGTCGGATGAACCCTTTTTCAGCTAGTTCATCCAATTGCTTCTTCAACTCCTCCATTTCCTTCGGTCCCATGCGATACGGTGACTTAGATATTGGTCCCGCCCCAGGTTTTAGGTCAATGGAGAATTCCACTTCCCTCCTCGGCGGTAACCCCGGAACGTCGTCACGAAAAACTCCCTCAAACTCCCGTACCACAGGTATCTCACTAGTCTTGGGGGTCTCAGCCTCACAATTCCACATTTGACACAAGATCAGGCTCTCTCCTTTCCGCAAACTAGACTTCAGGGTGTTGACAGATATGAATTTGATTTTTGGTTTTACTCGGTATCCCTTGTAAGACACCCTCACTCCCTTAGGTCCCTTCAAGGAAATTTTCTTTTGGTGGCAATCGATAAAAGCCCTATACTTCCCCAACCAGTCCATCCCTAGGATCACCTCAAAACCTCCCAGCGGAAATTCTATGAGGTCACAATAGAAAATTGCTTCCCCGATTCTGATAGGTACACTCCCATAGACTCTATTACAAGCTATGGACTCTCCTGAAGGTATGGTCACTGAGTCTGCGACCCAGTCGAACCTCTCAAGTCCCAAAACTCTAACATGGTCTCTAGACACGAAAGAATGGGTGGCACCGGAATCGAAAAGTACGAAAGTAGGTTTAGAGTTCACAAGAAAAGTACCAGTAACCACATGAGCATCCTCCTGAGCTGCCTGCTTTCCCATGGCAAAGAGTTTGCCACTGGACTTGACTCCACTTTGGCTAGCAGAAGATGTCCCAGCCTGCTGATTCCCTGTCGTCCCTGTCTTATTGTTGTTCCCACCTCCATTGTACTGATTCTGATATGAACGGTTCTGATTGTTGTTGTTGTAGTTCCTCTGGTAGTTGCTGCTGCCTCCAGACTTCGCACCCCCACCATAGCTTGTCATGGGTGTGCGATAGCCACTGCCGCCATAGGACTGAGTGCGAGGTCCCTGGTATCCGGATGTAGGGGTACGATAGCCCCCGGACTGGTTTCCCCCAGATGAACGACACACCGCCTGCTTGTGTCCCGTCTTCCCACAGCCGAAACAAACTATTCCTACAGAACCACTGCCGGAACCTCCACTCCTGAAGCTGCCCCCACTCTGATTCCTTCCACCACCAGAGGCACTACTCCCGAAATACCCACTGAATTTGTTATTACTTGGCTTTTTCGATCCTGAACCCTCAGCTACTGGTTCAGCCTTCCTCTTTTCTGACCTGGTCTTCTTGTCTGCCTTAATCATATCTGAAAGCCTCTCCGCCGCCCCAGCCCTTAAGTAGATGTCACGGACTGTGGTGGGCGGAGCTGCAATCAATCTCTTCATAACTGCGATTGATAGTCCCCTCTCAAATTTCATGGCCAGCATAGCATCGTCGAATCCCATATCTCCCACGTAGTGTACCAGCTGAATGAATTTCCTGTAGTAAACCTCTACAGTCATGTCCTCCGTCATCCGGAACGAGTCGAACTCCTCCCTCAGCTTGCTCTTTTGGAACTCCGGTAAGAATGCCTCGTTCAGAACCCCCTTGAATGCATCCCACGGAACGAACGCGGATCCACCCTCTGTAGCTGCTTCCCGGAGCTCTCCCTTATTTGAGGTCCACCAGTCTCCAGCCATACCCCTCAGATAGTGGGCAGCCTGATCTACCCTCAATTCTTCCGGGCAGTCCACCAACTCAAACAGGTTTCCGAATTCCCGGCACCATGCTCCCAACAGATGAGGTTCCCCCTCCCCAGTGAATTGGGTAGGGTGATGTCTTGCTATGATTGTGCTCATTTTCGCTGAGTCCATACGTTTGGCCTTTAGGGCCTCATTTTCAGCTATCAAACGATCCACCTCCTCTTGGGTGATGTTAACGGCATTATCCCTTCGCGGAGGCATACTATAATACAACAGAAAGACATGAGTCCCGACTTATGTGGGCGCACATTTGGATTAGGGCTAAAATCCCTAAACAATAGAGTCTATCATCGGCTATCAAATTAAATAATCAGAAACTATAACATGGCTCGGGATCATATAACCGCATATCAATAGACATGATGATAGAAGAAATACTAACATGTTTCAAATCACTTATCATACCACAACAATATATTATTATTATTTTTTATTCAAATAAAGATTCTTCCATGCTCATGCCCCTTCCGGCTTTTCCAAAACACTTATACTCAAAATTCTAATAACATACCTATCACAGTATGCTATTGCTTTCACCTCCTCCTATTCTACCCTTTTCTCTCGTATATGCACTCTGGGTTCCCGGGTAAGACTGATAGGGCCTATGGTTCGGTGTGAGGGGGCCCCAGACTCATACTTCCCCTCCAGTGTGCTCCTAACAGTCCTATCCCGGGGGTTTATTTTATTTAGACTCTCCTACATTCATTGGGTTCATTAGGTTAGGCCTGAGGATCGTTCGCTCTGATACCACTTTGTAACACCCCCACTTATCCAAGGGCCTGAACTAGGACTCCTTGGATAAGTGGGGGTGTTACAGGAGAACTCTAGTCACTCCCCACTGATTGTGGCGTACATGTTTTCATGTATGTAGGTACATGCAGGTTTGGAGATCGGGGTTACAGGAGAGCTAGCGAGTGATGATCCCTTCATCAGTTGACTTACCCGTTTACGCTTAGCTAGACTCTTAGACTTTTGTTGCTTACGTTTTGGTGCCTGTAGGGATGTTCCATCCTAGGCTGTGTATATATCTCATTACCGTACTTAGAACTGCTACTTATCTTTTGTCGCTTATATCAGTTCTGTTTCCAGTTTCAGTTTAAAGCTTCTCGCATGTTAGTTTAGTTTGTTAAAAAGTTTTAATTCCGCTGCATTTTTAGTACTTTTATGTGTTTATATTTCCGCTTTCGCGAGGGGTTTTACAGACCAACACCCGCGTAGGGTTTCTGTTTTTCGACAGTTTCTCTTTTGCGTATTCAGAAACTCGGTTTCTTGTTTTGTGGTCGGTCGACCTGGTTAATAGGTCGGTCGACCATTCTGCTGTTACAAAAAACAAAAAAAAAAAAAAAAAAAAAAAATTCGTCAGGAGGTCGGTCGACCTGTTTAGTGGGTCGGTAGACCTCTCTGCTGATACAGGAAATTTTTTTTTTTGACAGTAGGTCGGTCGACCACTTCCCTGTAACAGTCGTGTTTTATTTTTCCGAAAATAACTTGTTTTATTTTCCCTTGGCCAAAAGTAATATGCTGTATACGGAAATAGTATATTATTTTTGTGAAACGGTTCACTCTCGCATGATACATATTATTTTAAAACGGTTTAAGATAATGGATTATTAACTTGTTAAAATTAAAGTGGTTAAAACGGTATAATCACATAATTTTAATCCCGTAAAGGTGGTATGGTAAAATTTGTTAATCATAATAACAGTATTATGTCATGTATGAATTTTATTTTTAGTTGATGCATTTTATTTATCGTCTTGTTCAATGCCTATTGAATGCTTTCTATAACGTATTTAATTTTGCAAACGGTTGTAACTTAGTGTGGCCTTAGAAGATTGTGTCACCGTAATGATGGGACACAGTCTTGTTTGTAATTTTGAGATCTTGAATCTCCGTTTTGGGTTTTTGCCATGTAATTACTTTTGTATTTAAATTAGAATGTAAATAGGGTTATATTTGTAATTTAAATTAGTAATTTTGTGAAGACCAAAGACGGAGACCGGATGCTCACTCCCGCTGCAAAGATCAAGATGGAACATCAAGACAAGCTTCTAGGGTCCAACGGTGGATTCCAAGTTGTTTTATGTTTATTTTGGTAGGATAGGCCACACTAGGACTTTTATTTACGTTTATTGCATTTATTTTTATGCTTTCATCGATAATAGCTTGCATCATATTCCGCCTAAAACCAAACCACCTATAACATGCCTGAAAACTTACTCATGTAGAGGTTACGCGTTAGTTTTCTGTGACAATACATATGTCACATGTCAATTGCAAAGCCATCACTTTATTTCATTCATTCACGCATATGCTAGATATTAGTTCACTTAAAATGGATAAATAAAAGTTGATGGGGTCTTCCTCGTATAACCAAAAATTGAGAATAGTCTTTATAAATCAGACTCCCATGAATCCCTTCTTCGTCGGTAGGCATAATATGACCCCTTCTACGTCGGGTAAGTGGAAACTGATGATTTATTTTATCTCAACATCATGGTCACTCGATACTATCTAGCGACTGAGATGGACTAATAGATAGGATTTACAGAAATCTATCGACCAAGAGTTACAACGGTGGAATTAGCCAAACTGTGGGCTTATCAATATACGGAAATTGAGTCTTGGGATCGTTTATATAATTCTTGAGGGAGATCAATTATATAAATGCATGAGTCTACGAGTTTAAATTCAATTTAAAATAGACTTAAATCACAACGATGAGTTGCTTATATGGTTTTGTTTTTATCTTCTTTTTCAGTGTAGAACACGATCAATTTAAACTGCTGTATAACAAATGGATGGTCAAGACTCAATGCCAAGTGCCAAGCTAGCACGTGAATCCTAGCTAAAAGCCTTCATGGACTCCATGAATCAGTCTACTAGACTGAGGAATGATGGGTCAAACTTCTCTGACTGGGAGGCAGCACTACGGAATGCTGCCATTGCTGACGGAAAGCTCAAGTACTTAACTGAGCCCATTCCGGCACACCCAGGAACTGGAGCTAGAGCTAAAGAAGTTCGCGCTCATAGCGACTTCTTCATGGAAGCGGGTGCGATAAAGAACGTACTCATCTATGCAATGGAATCCAATTTGCAAAGACGCTTCATATCCCATGGTGCAAACAAGATTTTCACCACGCTCACTAACGAGTTCTCGAAAGCTCCGAGAATCGTTTCTTATGAGCATACATGTCCCTTCTTTGAAGCGAAACTCCAGAAGGGCTAAGCTGTTAGCCCACATATTCTCAACATGATTGAGAATATCAAGAAATTGGAGGCCCTAAACTGCAAGATTAGTGAGAACATAATCGTTGATCGAATGCTTCATTCGCTTCATGATGGGTTCGCTCTCTTTAGGGCCAACTATTACATGAACGACATGAAGAAGACTCCTCATGAGCTCCACTCCCTTCTCGTACAGACCGAGAAGGATCTAAAATTAAGTGGGAGCGTGAAGCAGGATGTTCTCATGATCTCCAGTAAAGGTAAGGGTAAGGGAAAAGCTAAAGGTCAGGGCGACCTAACAGTAGGCAAGCCCAAGTTTAAGAAGTCAGGATTTACTAAGAGTGGGCTAGGTGAGTCGAGCAACTCACAGGGCAAGACAAAGAGCAAGGATACTAGCATGGAATGTCACCATTGCCACAAGACTGGGCATTGGAGGCGCTCATGCCCCGTGTATCGTGAGGACATTAAGGCAGGCCGCGTTACTCCTGTTGGTATGTCTTCTTCTTCTTTTATTCACATGATTGAGATTAACCATGCAAGTTACGGAACTTGGGTACTAGATACTGGTTGTGATTCTCATCCATGTAATCATGTGCAGGGCCTCCAAAACCAAGAACCCCTCATCAAGGGTGAGGTTGACCTGCGTGTCGGGAATGGAGCACGTGTTGCTGTAGTCTCGAGGGGAACATACGTGATCCAGCTTCCAAGTGGATTCGAGTTATATTTATATAACTGTAATTATGTTCCTTGTTTATCCAAAACCATTATTTCAGTTTCTGCACTTGACAAACTTGGTTTTTCATTTGTAATAGAAAATAACAGTTGTATTTTCTCATTACACAATATGATTTATGGCAAGGCAGTTTCCATGAATGGAATTTATGTTTTAGATCAAACCACTGAAATATTACATGTGAATAATAAGAGATTAAAGGTAGGTGACAAAGATCAAACTTACCTATGGCATTGTCGTATGGGACACATAAATGAGAAACGCGTAAAACAGCTCATACAGAATGGAGCTATCTCGGCCTTTGATTTCGAATCATATGGCACATGTGAATCATGTCTCATCGGTAAGATGACTCGTATTTCTTCAAAGGTGTTGGAATGCGCGCTGCCGACCTATTGTGACTCATACATACGGACGTATGTGGCCCTATGTCGATCAACGCACGAGAAGGCTATAGGTATTTCATCACTTTCACGGATGATTTGAGTAGATATGGCTATGTCTACTTAATGAAGCATAAAAGTGAATCCTTTGACAAGTTCAAAGAATACCAGAATCGGGTACACAACCAGCTGGGAAGAAAGATTAAAGCACTACGTTCTGATCGTGGTGGTGAGTATCTTTCACACGAGTTTGATCAACACCTTAAAGACTGTGGCATCGTGCTACAGGTGACACCACCTGGAACATCACAATTAAATGGTGTGTCCGAACGGAGAAATCGAACTCTACTCGATATGGTTCAATCCATGATTAGTCACACCGTTGTGCCTGATTCATTGTGGGGCTATGCTCTTTTGTCAGCCGCTCTAATACTTAACCGAAGTCCGTCTAAAGCTGTTGACAAGACTCCATACGAATTATGGAAGGGAACGGTCCCTAACTTGTCCTTTATTCGGGTTTGGGGCTGCGAGGCTTATGTCAAGAGGAGACACGAGGATAAGCTCGGCCCGCGATCGGTCAAGACATACTTTATAGGCTATCCAAAGGGGACTTTTGGTCATTACTTCTACTCGCCAACCGAACATCGTGTTTTTGTTGCGGCTAGTGCGACGTTCTTAGAGAACGAATTTCTCGAGAACAAGTCGAGTAATAGAACCTTCGATTTATCGGAGGTTCAAGAACCAACTACTGAGCAACCATTGGAGGAAACAGTTCCTACAACCGAGGCTACGGTAGATATTCCTGAGGAACCTAGGAGGTCGGGAAGAGTCTCTATTCCTCCGGACAGATACATAGGTATGGTCGAGGAACATGACATAGATAACATCTTACTCCTAGAGGGTAATGAACCCTCAACCTATAAAGGTGTCATGACCAGTTCTGACTCAAAGCTATGGCTAGAAGCCATGCAATCCGAGATGGACTCCATGTATGAGAACAACGTGTGGGATCTTGTGGACCTACCTGCAAAGGTACGTCCTCTTCAATGCAAATGGCTTTACAAGATAAAGCATGCCGTGGAAGGAAAACAAGATATCCACAAGGCAAGACTAGTTGCTAAAGGTTTCACCCAGGTGTCAGGCTTGCACTACGATGAGATCTTTGCACCCGTAGTCATGCTACGTTCCATTCGGATTATCTTAGCGATCGCCGCATTTCATGACTATGAAATATGGCAAATGGACGTTAAAACCGCCTTCTTAAACGGTTATTTGGAGGAAGAGTTGTACATGGTACAACCCGAGGGTTTTATTGATCCAAAACATCCTAAGAAGGTTTGCAAACTTAAGCGTTCCATCTATGGACTTAAGCAAGCATCACGGAGTTGGAATCATCGCTTCGACCAAGTGATAAAGGAGAATGGGTTCATTCTATCAGTCGAGGAACCATGTCTCTATATCAAGTCGAGTGGGAGCAAGATTGTATTCGTAGTACTGTATGTCGACGACATACTCTTGATTGGGAATGACATACCTCTTCTTTCTTCGGTTAAAGCATGGTTGAAAAACCATTTCCAGATGAAAGATCTGGGAGAGGCACAAAGAATTTTGGGCATCCGTATCTACAGGGATAGATCACGACGAATGTTGTCTCTCAGTCAGGAGTCTTACATAGATAAGATTCTAGAGAGATTCAGCATGACGAACTCCAAGAAAGGGTTCCTTCCTATACTACTGGGCTTCACTTGAGCAAAACTCAAGGAGCTAAGACATTGGAAGAGAAGGAGCGCATGAGTCGGATTCCTTATGCTTCGGCAATAGGATCGATCATGTATGCCATGATATGCACAAGTCCAGACGTTGCATATGCATTGAGTATGACAAGTCGATTCCAAGCTCATCCAGGTGAACAACACTGGATGACCGTGAAAAACATTCTTAAGTACCTACGGAGGACTAAAGATTGGGGATTGACTAACGGAGGCAACTCGACGCTCTGCGCCACGGGTTACGCAGATGCTAGCTTCCAAACGGATCGAGACGACTCGAAATCTCAGTCTGGATTCGTTTTTACTCTTAATGGCGCTGCTGTCAGCTGGAAAAGTTTTAAACAGAGTGTTACAGCAGATTCTACGACTGAGTCCGAGTACTATGCCGCCTCGGAAGCAGCTAAGGAAGCAATATGGATGCGTCAATTCTTACAAGGACTCTCAGTAGTGCCTAGTTTGAATGACCCAATCACCGTTTATTGTGACAATAAAGGTGCCATCTTCCAAGCTAAGGAGCATAAGTCTAGCAACAAGGCTAGACATGTACAACGGAAAGCTCATCTCATCAGAGATTACGTGGAGCAAAAGGAGATATTTATTGATAAGATAGCTACGGATGACAACATAGCTGATCCTCTCACTAAAGCATTACCACGTGATAAGCATGAAGGACACATTCATTCCATGGGAATTAGATGTGTTCCTAAGTTGTAGTACTCTTTTATGAATTCTTGTAATAATTCATTTTCTCGTGTACTCTATTCAACCTCATTGTTATGATATATAATGTTTTGTTTTTCATGTGGAATTGTACGCCAATTTTGAACACCACAAAGTGAACTGAATAACATTACATCGTTTTAGTCCTTGATTATCCACTTGAGCTGATAACTCAGGTAATCATTTTGTGACATTGGTTGATGGTGGGTTCAACGAGCCATAAGTCAAACGGATGACTGACCAATCACAAAGGCGAGTTATACGGATATCTCGTAGGACACCCCGTGACAACGTTATGGAGTCCTAAATGTTTTATAACATTGGGTGCCAGGTCGTGGATAGGACCTCCATAGTGTTCCTTAGAGTCGAGTCTTTTGACTTTCAACTGTCTCTTGAGATTAAGGCAGATTTTGGGTAACTTTGGTTTCTTTCCCACGGTCATCGTAACAGGGGCCAAGAGGATTTTTTCTGGGTTATTTCATGCTGCGCGATATCGGCAGGATTCGAGTTGAGGGAAATATCCAAACCCTTATCAGGATTTTATCATTTCTCAGGGCCACTCGAGGAGTAGTAACTGAAATGCATGGCCATGCTCGAATACAGATTCGTTTTATCAGTTAAGTTACTCTCTAGTCGGGGAAACCACTCTTGATACAGATCGCTTGTGAGATACGACCTTTGCGAATGCGGATTTGCAAATTGTCTTACATTGAGTGGGAGAAATTTTAAAAGCATATGAGAATCGGTTATCGCACCTACACTTGTACGGACAAGTGGGAGTTTGTTGGAGCTTGTGTCCTCCACATGTAGTGTGATAACGTCATTGCACATACCCTTGTACGGACAAGTGGGAGATTGTTGGGGCTGGTGTCCTTGACAATTCAATTAAGTACAATGACTTATTAAATCTCTTTAAGGATCACAAGGGCATACTTCAGTATTATTATAAGTTGATCCACGTTTATCAATAACGGTTGGCTTGCTAGATAAGTTTGACGTTATTGTCATACGGATGGCGGTGATCAACTGGTCCCTATACGTCACACCTATAGGACACGTTTGAGAGATGTGAAGGTATGAAAATACAGTCGCATTTATGCCGAATACGACTAAACAGTTAGTCAGAGGTATTGACTATTAAATTAGTCAATAAGATAGTTGAAATTATTATTTAGTACGGATTAAATAATTTTAGCTAACACGGATTACATGATTAATTCGTAAATTAAATATAAACGGTTATTTAATTAAATATTGTATTCGCGTATTAATATATTTAATTTGGGTAATTATACAATATCGTAATTTTATCAGACCATTATTAATACATCGACTGCATTAATATCTGAAAACACGTGTACGATTTATAAATAAAACCCGCGAATAATATTTAGCTAATCGGGTCGAATCACGCAAAGGTATAAGGTAAGAGTGGAAAAGCCCACTCTCACCTCAACCCGTTCGGCCGACCCAATCACTACATAAGGAGAGTCCTTGTCCTTTTGTCAGGTTACTGCTTCTTTGATTGTTTTACTGATTCCCAAAACCCAAACCCAGATCTCACATCTAAAACCTCACAAAACTCTCCCCATATTGCAAGGCAATTGGAGAGCCTTTCTAGCATGCGCGACATCATCTTAAACAAAGTCTGAGCCTTTCTAGCACACGCGACATCATCTTAAACAAAGTCTTGGGTGCAAGTTATAGGAGGGAATTTACTTTAATTCCTGTTCTTAGGCCTATTCAAACAAGGACCCAAGGTTTTATTCTTTTCATGTTTTTATTTAACTTATGACAATAATCTCAACTGTAAAATTCGTTATAATCCTTCATGTTTAGGACGAATACATGTTATATTCCCCACACCATATCTTATCTTTGGATATAGGGTCTGGTGGATCTGGCTAGGATCCGGAATTAAAGGACCAAAAACATGTGTGGGAAAATAATGACACCACTAAAGAAAGAAAAGGGGAAAAATGGTGGGAGAAAGCGAAAAACTACCAATAATAAGAAACAATGAGAATTCCAAGACTTGAAAATTGAAAGTGACAAACTTTGAGTGGAATTTTCTCCTTGGATCACCTTTGTTGAGTAAATTCTGTTGACCCCTTTTTCTCCATCTTTATTCTTTATTATTATTATTATTATTATTATTATAACTTCCATTTTTCACTATTTCTCTTCATCCTCATTTTGTTTTCTCCATTTTTATTTCCACATATATTTGTCATTCATTACTATTTTTTTTTCACATGGATTACTAGCTCTTGCAATGAAATATAATTGGTATGTCAACAAAAGTTCAAAGTTTTTCAAAGTTTTGTCATTAAATACTTTTGTGTCTTGCATATATGCTGAAAATTGAAGCTTTTGAGTCAAATTCCACAAATTTATAGTGGTTTTGTCATCAATTTCTTGTATGTTATGCATTTGAATTAATGTTTGATTGATTACCTTTTAGAAATGTTGTAGTATTTAGGAAAATAGCTGTTTTACTGCTGCTCAATATATTTCTGCTGATCTTCAATCATTTTGGGAGAAAAACCCAAATCATTTCTAGGTTATTAGGCAATTTTAGCTGAATTTGGACCTGGGTGGTATCATTTGTCAATACAACTGGTGTTGTCCTGCGACGAGCCGTTTAGAACACCAGGGTGAGAGGATTACACACTGTTGTCGAAAGTGGATACGCCCCCGTTTACAATTTCAAAAAATAATCTTCTCCAGTATTGGGGGAAAAACCCAAATCATTTCTAGGTTAAAGGTTTCAGAATTAGAAATCATCTACAAATTGTTATGGAACCACACATAGCATGTGGTTCAAGCTGGTTGGTAGATTTACCAGATGATATTCTTGCTATTATTGGAAGGTCCCTTTCACCCAGAGATATTTGCAATCTTAGCCTATGTTGTAGGAGTCTTAGTGTACTTGGGGCGTTTGATAAGATTTGGCTCACACAATGCGAAGCCCTTGGGGTTGTTCCCTCTAGGGACCTTGTTGAATGGCGAAAGGCGGTTTTATCATACAAGGCCCTTTGTAGCTTTCTGACTAGTGTGAAGCCCTTAGTTGGAATTTGGGTTCATCAAAACCCGGAGCTGGGAAATGTGGTTTATGTCATGCCTGGTTTTGCTTCGGTAGTTGGATGTCGGATTATCCCGCAAGAATTAGGTCCTTTAGGGGTAGAGGATGGTCCTATTTTATGGGCACCTGTCTTTGAGGTAATAAGCGATGAAAATGGTTCACCTGCATTTGTTTTACATGGACGGGATAAGGATCAAGACTGTGTATATACCGGTAGTGTTAAGTCAGTTGAGAAAACTTGTAATGTGTTGTTGCTTGAAGTCGAGCCAAAGAAGGAGAAAAATAGGCATCACTTTGTTCATGAGGGAAACCTTGAATGCCAATCAGATGAAGACATGGGTAGGAAGGTTCTGAAATTGGATAACCAAAGATCCAAGTCTCAGAGGGCTGTTGACCGAAGTTCGGTGACGGTGCCATTCAGTAAATTGTCATTTGGAGATAGGAGGAAATTGCTTGAAATTGTTACAAGTCGTGTGCGTATGCAAGTTCCTGTCTCGACTTGTTCTTCACTTTTTCCTTGTTTGAGAGGTGATGATGACAAATTTAGGAAAGATGTAGCTGAGTTATCTGAGCGCCGAGCAATGCTGATTACAATGCACAAGCAAGGTGGAGGCTACATTGATAGGACAGCTAGCCATGAACTGCCTTTTCCCCCAAACCAGATAGACTTGAGTGAAATAAAGAAGATTCTTGATCGCTCAAGTGGATTCCGCCATTCCATTAGTGGAGATGATACTCGAACACATTGTGCAAGAAGGAAAAGGCTTGGTGACTATGTCAAAGATAGCATTAAGCAAATGCTTAGGAAATCCAGTTCAATGAATGGTGCTCAGGGAACTATGAAGAACAGTTCATCAAGCGGGGAAAATAAACAAGCTCAACTTCATGATTTCTTGAGTTCAGGAGATACAATTGGACTAACATTACAGGCATCAACCATGAAGTTATCTTCTTATCGAGCATGGCCGAATATGCATGATAGTCGGTTTGCTTTGTACAAGTTACCTGTTCGAGTACCAACCGTGGGACAGGAATATGCGGGTTTGTGGGGAGGAACTTTCGGATGGCCTCCTGGGAAGCCGACTGAAGATAAGCCTGGAAAGGCGTTGTTCTTTCTCGTACTTTCATACTATGAAGAGTCACCAGGCCAAAGACTTCTTATAGCAACCAAAATATTAGAAGGAACCCATTATGTTCTCCATCCAAATGGTTCGGCTATGTTCATTGTGAATGTTGCTGAGCCTTCAACTGAGTCATTCCCTTGGAACTCAGGTGAAGATTCAGCTGCTGTTGGTGTTAAGGAAGCCTTCTCTGGTGAAGGCATCGCCCATGGTTATGGGTTTAGATATCCGGGCTCAAAGCCGGGTTCACTTTTTGTCCTTGAAGATGGAGCTCTTGCTTTCTTGTGGAAAGAAACCAGGTCTGTCTTGACATTGAAGAGGCTTCACTTGGAAGAGCTTTTGAAGAAGGGTGAAAGAGTGCCTGCTCTACCTCCCATTGCTAACTTTTCGTATTTGACTAAGTCATGCTCAAATGTATTTGTCGGCTTTGCAAATATGACAACTTCCTTATCTTCGCCAAGGTAAACAACCTCTTAATCTAACTCCTCTCTTTTATACAGATTTATTCTCCATTTCTTATCATCGTTAAAATTGCATCATTAGTGGGAATTTTTTTAAGGTGTGATACTGTTACTACCTAGAAAACGCTATTGGGTTATGCTCGTGTGTGGCAGAGATTACTGGGTTAATAATTACGCAAATCTCATTCATACTCTATAAATAATGGTTTGGACTAGTGACAAATTGGTTGGATTATGTTTTGATTTGAGACCTGTCCCTCCCCTCAAAAACACCTTCTCTAAGAAAGGATAATAAACAAAAGGACATATGTAGCTCCTAAATTAATGCTTTCTGGGATAAAATTTTTTGCTTTATGTTGAATATACTGCTTAGATTTGAGAATTGCCCCTTTCCCAAAAACACACTCTAAGAAAGAGGAATCAAGCAAAAGAGATATGCAGCTCCTAGATTTATGCTATCCAAGATTTTTTTTGGCCGAAAGATTCAATTATCTTTGTGTTTTTATGATGCAAATTTCATCACTCGTCTTACGAAAACAGTTGCGTTGTAATTTGAAATAAGGGGTAAGCTGCTTAAATTTGTCCCCCTTACCACGCCCGAGTTACTAAAGGCATTGAGGCATTGGGGTAATGTTATTGTTGTCAATGTCTTGAGAAAGTAGCACATATAATGACGGCTTTGATCCTTTTAGTCATTGTTTGCTTAAACAAGAATGGATGTGTTACAGCCTGTATTTGATCATTGTAGGCGTAGTTACTTTTGATATCATAACTTAACAACGGTAGCCTCATGTCGTGTTTTGTGAGATTTTGGTTGAAAACGTTGGGTTTGTATGTGTAAAAATGTTTAGTCATCTTATGTCTTACGAGCTTTTCGAGACAGTATTTGAACATTGTAGGCATAATTACATTATCATCTTTAGCTTACAAAGTCTTACTTTTATTGATGGAAAGGCAATTTTGCTTCAGCTTGTTTTTTAAGAGGGCATATGTTGTGAGAGAGTTTCCACGTCTATCTACTGTGCATCATTTAAGTGAATAGTCAAGCTGTCCTCAAAACATTTCTTTTTCCGCTTATCAGTATTGTTGGTTTTCATTCCCGATAGGCCAAAGACTCACTATGCTCAAACTCCGAAATATTATGGAATGAAAAATGGAGCATGAAACACTCTGTACTTCTTATATCTTTTATTTTACGATTTAATTTTCATCATCTGTCAATTTGTATACAGCCTCGCTGTTTTCTTAACACGTACATGTGACCCTCTCGCCACTCATTGAGGTTATCTCACAAAGGTAAAGAGTTCCTCTAATACATTAGAACAAAGTAGTTTTATAGGGGCCGCTTACAAACAAGCCGGTATATCATTAGAGGAAAAGTAAAAACTTAAAACTATTTGCATTCCTCGATCATTTAGCTGTCTGAAATGTGCTGTAAGTCAAGTAGTTGAATTCTGAGGTTTCCTCAGCAAATGCCTTGCAAATTATATAGTTTTGTAGGCTGAGGCATTATTAGGTCTCCGGTTAGCTAGCGAGACCCTGATTGTATACGATTTTCTATGTTACCCAGACTTGCTGCAGTTTCGGACATGAATGCGTGTCAGAATGCCGGGAAAAAATATTTTCAGAAAGATAATTTAATATTTGGGTCCAAAATGAAGTCTCCTATGGGCCCTTTTGTGTTGGGGTTTAGTTTCCCATCTCACATCCCTTAAGTTGCTTTTTTTAACATATCAACTTGAACTGTACAAGCTACAAGCTATTTAACTTGTACTTCCATAAAAGCGTGATGTGTCAAAGGAGAATGTAGCGGGACTGGAAATGAGACAAAGACTGGGATAAAGGATCCTGCTCTTGGTATCATTTTTCGTGTGCATTTTATGCATCCTATGTATCATTGCTACGCGTAATTGAAATCACTGCATTTTTACTGATAACCTTTATTGTCATCATACTGATTTTGCCTCTTTTGCTTTACACCTTCAGGAGAAACCATTCCTAGGATGAATCCGACAAGAAATACTTGCTGGACATCTTATGGTTTTGTTTGTTTATACACGCGAAAAACTTACATTGTGCAAAACGGTTCACATCTCACATTACCTTCGGTAAGAGGTTCATGTATACATAGTTGTCCTATAATCTTCAGGATTTATTTTGGCTAATGATAACGCCACAGCTCAAATCTGCCACGGTTTTTGTTAGTGTATGAACAGAACATCTTCACTGTTGCAGTATACAATCCAGTGGTCCAATGCATAATACCTGTGGCATTATGGTTGCACGTTATTTATGACATTGTATTAAAGATCATATACTCTTCCGATTTTGCAATGCATAATTTTAGGTTTGGATTTCGCTGCAACTTTTCTAGAACTGAAACGTACCTAGTGCGCATTATGGATCTGAGTTTGAGATAAGTGGCGGATCCAAAGAATCAAGTGTTTTTAGGATGACAGCTCTAAGGTTCGACTAAGAGGAGGGCAGAAGGATTTTTCGATTGAATCCCAGTAATCATTCAACCAATTGTGCAACTTTTTTTTGTATGGAAACTGCTCTCTTTAACCAAGGAGGATGGTTCAGAACATCTTGCCAACAGCAGAAACCCTTCATCACCAGAGTTTTCTTTCAATAGTCTACTGATCATCTTTTTCGGAGTTGGTTCGATTGCCAGGCACATTTGGTAAGCATGTTCGCTTGGCCTAGTTTTTTGGTTAAACCACACTCCCTTATCTTCAATGGCTTCATGCCATGTGTTGTTATCAACCCCTTCAGGAACGTTCACGCTTGTCTCCATATGGAGACAGATCAAATTTTTAAGGGGCTCTCTAAATCCTGCGAGTATCATACAGTCTGTTCATAATCATACGGGCCTCCATTTCCATGCCCCTAGTTACCACTTTGTCAAAGTTGTGTCAAGGGAGCGGCCGCCTATTCAGAATTCGTTACCCCTGTCGAGTTTTGGAAGCCATGTGGTCCGTTACTCCCTGAATGCTAGGGTGGTGAAATCTTACATTGCGATTTTATTATACGGATATATGGTCTACTTCTTCAATTATACTGATTTCTGTATATCCGATATGAATTTTCGTATATCCGAAATGGTATACTTGAAATCCATATCTTTTACGGATCGGCTAAATTTGAAATTGGATATACGATTTTCGTTACACTTTCTATCTTTTATTAAAATCATAAAACCACAAAAATCGAGTTATATTGTGAATCGGTCTTATTACTCTTATACATTTGTAAGTTATTTACACGCTCTTTTTGGTTATTAAGAAAAATCATAAAATCACTGAAAAAATGAAAACAAGTAATAATATTACATATATTGAACTAAAAAACAGATATGGTGTATAGGCTTTGATATGCGGAAAAACGGATGTATGGAAATCGTATATAAGAAAAATCTGTATCGGATAAAAATATCCAAAAAAGAGATTTTAAAATCCGCATATCTAATTTGGTTTTAAAAATCGTAGCGGATACACTATTTTGCTCACCCCTAACCTGTCAAAGTATGACCCGATGACCGGATTGTCGGATTGTATTTGAGTAGATTTGAGTAGGGGTGTTCATAATAAACCGAACCGCAATAACCGAACCGAAAAACCGAAAAACCGTACATTTTTAAGGTTCGATTAACCGAACCGTTTTGACAAAGCGGTTCGGTGAACCGAACCGTTAAATTTATCATGTGCACGGTTCGGTTGAGGTTCGCAATTTTAGAAATGAGGTTAACCGCGAACCGAACCGTTCACAAAAAAATAAGCAAAAAATTAAAATATTATATAAATTTTTTTCTTTTGTTTAATTAAAAGTGTTTTCAAATTCAAAAATGGTTAAAATGATTAATATTAAAGTTTCCCTAGTTAACTTTATTGGTTGAGTATAATTAAATATTAAAAACTTAATTAAACTACTAGATAAAATTCTCGAAAACTAAAGAAAAAGTATATTTAGCATGTTTATAGGTTAACCGGTAAGTGAACCGCAACTAACCGTTTAAAGTGGTTAAACGAATCGTTTATAACCGTTCCTAACGGTGCGGTTTAGGTTCGGTGTTTTACCAAACCGAATCATGTGCGAACCGAATTAAATATACAGTTCGGTGAACCGAACCGCGAATGAACACCCCTAAATTTGAGAACGAAGCAGCTGTTTAGCCTTGCAAGTTTCCACCTCATTCCTGAAGCGTCCCAACTCATGCTTCAAGTTTTTGATATCCCAATCTAGGATGTTGAGCTTCACATTGGCAGACTTGAGTGGACATATATATTATTTTATTTTCTTGCGAAGTACATCAAAAGAAGAAGATTGTCAAATTCTAGCAGATTTTGTTAAGGAGTGAGCAATCTTGTTCAAAGATTTAAGACAGTAGCTAACAGGAATATAATGGAAAGAACCAAAAAGTGAAACTAGAGAAACTAGTACATCAAAGCAGAAATTAAAGATTTTTTTTTGGTTTAAGGTAACTATATTGAAAAAATTAAAGGAGAAACATGTACAAAAATAAGTATCTAGGCATTACTTAAGAGATAAGTATTGTCCTTGATGCTCAAAGAAGAATCCAGCCTATCTTGTATCATAGTTCTAATCTCAGCTTTATTTCTAGCTATTACAATATCTGGTTTTAGAAGAGCCTTTTCCATCATGCACTGATTCCGTTGTCTCCAAATATGGTAGATAATTGCATTGATAATGCCATTCTTGACAGCCCTCTGAAGTTTTGTGCCTCTCAATCTTAGTCGCCAGTGATTGTCTATAGCATTGTTGAACTGGAATTTGCCCCACTTTGCAAGCCCCTGTAACACCAACTGACTGTAATTGCACTTACAGTAAATATGTTCAAGCGTCTCTGCTGCATCCTCACAGAGTATGCATTTGTCATCCTCAATAAGCAGTAATCGTTTCAGTTTTGCCTTTGTGTTCATAGCATGATGATGATGCATCCAAGCCACAAAATTATGCTTTGGTAAGTGGGGTAACTGTAACAGCCCGTATTTTCGTGATTTATATTTTAAAGGCTTTTAATTATTCTAAGTAATAAAGTTATATTTTAATAATTTATCGTAAAGTATTTTTAATGAATAGTAAGACCCGTCTTAAGAACCTTAAGTCCTTAAGACGAATACAAACTTGGCAACTTAAGTTCACATCTTAAAAACCCGTTCAAGTATCCAACCCGTTTTATTTAAACGGAAAGGACAACACCTTAAACCCCCTTAAGACCCTTAAGTCGACATAATTGTCCTTCATCAAAACAAACATACTGACATTTCCTTTTTCACAAAAACCTCCTAAATAATCATCTTCTTTTGCTTATTTCTTCATCATCCGTTCATCAAATCAAGGTAATATTAACATTTTCGGAATCCTCATCGAATTTGCAAGCCATCCGTCACTTCCGATTTTCATTTCCTCTATTTCGAGATTTGGATTGTTTTTCCTAAAATCCGTTTTCAGTCCTTAAACTCGTTTTTCGTGCTTGTAGGTGAAGGATTAGACAACCCGGAAGTGGATAGCTTCATCTTAGAGGAGGATCTTTGAGCCGGATTGCATTTGAGGTGATGATTACGAGTAACTCGGCCTTTTTGTTAAAATAGCACTTTTGATGTTTTCTTGCTTTAAATTTCTGATTTCTGAGTTGTGGTTGGTTTACAAGTTTAGTAATATGTTAGGAATTCGTTTGTTATGTTCTTCACATGATTTACTTGAAGTTTTGTGATGTTTTCATATGTTCATATGCTCATTTTCAGTTTTCACAAAGTTAAGACGGATACAAGTTGTGATCTTAATATATGGTTGTTGATGAAATTTATGCTTGTTTGTGGTTCATATGTATGTATAAGATGCTGGGTAAACTTGTGTTGATGCGAATTTTGAAGTTTGGTATCGTGGTATCGATTTGTCGATGAATTGAAAGCACTGTAAAAGTCGAATTCTGCGTACAGGCTCTCTGAGCCGGTCGACCGACCGGCCGCCGGTCGACCGGCTAGGGGTGTTATTTGTTGTTTTTACGTAAAATTGAGAACATAGGAATAGGGTTCCCAGCCGGCAGACCGGCCGCCTGCCAGCCGGCTGGGAGTGAATTTCTAGTGTAATTGCGTAATTTTGGTACGTAGGGAATTTGGGTTCCCAGCTGGTTGGCCGGCTGCCTGCCGACCGGCTGGGAGTCCTTTTGTGTTGTTTAGTTTTAAAGGCTAAGGAAGCTGAGAGGGGTTGCCAGCCGGTAGGCCGGCTGCCTGCCGACCGGCTGGGGGCCCCTGTAGCTTGTTTTTGATTTGTAATTCGTTGATAACTTTTAATCGGTTGATCGGTTTTGATTGAAACTCGTTCCTTGCATCTTTGATATGTATTTGAGGTCCCCGGAGGATAGGCGACACTATATTGGGTTCGGGAATGGAGTGAGGATAGAGACCCCCCGGTCGGGTAACCGAAAGGGAAACCGGCTCTCCCTCAACTTAGTTCCCGGGGTCAATTAAGTGTTGTTTAGTGGTTTAAGAAGTTAGAACTATAGGTTAGTTTCTATCTTTGGATGCTAATGATTGAGTTGTATGTCGCGTGGTGGGATATGTGTTAAGTTCACCTCTAGACCCACTACGTGTTTTGTATGTCGCGTGATGGGATATGTGTTAAGTTCACCTCTGGACCCATTACGTGTTTTGCTTGTGGCGTGTCAGGATATGTGTTAAGCTCACCTCTGGACCTGACACGTGATCGGTTGTCGTACACGGGATATGTGTTAAGCTCACCTCTGGACCCGTTGTGCGATAGCTGTGTATTGGGATATGTGTTAAGTTCACCTCTGGACCCAATACTTATTTGTAGCGTTGGGATATGTGTTAAGCTCACCTCTGGACCCTTTGCTTATGCATGATTAGGGATATGTGTTAAGTTCACCTCTGGACCCTTTTCTTGAAGTGGTTGTATAGGGATATGTGTTAAGTTCACCTCTGGACCCTTTACTTGAATTGCATGTTGGGATATGTGTTAAGTTCACCTCTGGACCCATTGCTAGTGTTTGTGTTATATCTGCTTGCCTAGGTTTGGTACAGTGTCAGATATGCATGATGAAGTTGATGATTATATTGCTTGAGTTATTGTTTTTTCATCCAAGGCATTGGATGACTCTATGATCGGTTTCATAAATAGTTGGATTGAAAGACCCCCCGACTGGGTAACCAGTAGGGAAACCGGCTCTCCTTCCTAACGGTTTATGAAGTTGGTTGAGAGCCGTGCATTAGAGTTTGCATGATAGTATGAGAACAGTTGATGAGATTTTTATGCTTCACATGTTTATATATGTTGGAGTATTCTGTATTGCTTTACTTGTTACGTGTCGTTACAAAAGGTGGCTAGGAGAACTCTAGTCACTCCCCACTGATTGTGGCGTACATGTTTTCATGTATGTAGGTACATGCAGGTTGGATCGGGGTTCACTTGAGAGCTAGCGAGTGATGATCCTTTCATCATATGACTTACACGTTTATCGATTAGCTAGACTCTTAGTTTTTGATACAGTTATCTTTTGGTGCCTGTAGGGATGTTCCATCCCAGGCTGTTGTACATATTTGGTTTTCAGTACTTAGAAATGTTACTTATCTATTTTGTTTATATCAGTTTTCAGTTTCCATTTCAGTTTAATTCACCTCGCATGTTGTTTATGTTTAAAAAGTTTTAATTCCGCTGCATTTTTAGTACTTTGTATGTTTTATATTTCCGCTTTCGCGAGGGGTTTTACAGTTGGTATCAGAGCATTATTGCTCCCGACGCACTCATGTGACCCCCAACCTTAACTTGACCAAATAAACAAATAATGAATGAGAGATGGGTATATCTAAGGAATTATATTGTAGTCTGTTTGTGCCTGTTAGGAATACGTCTAATGGTTTATTCTCTTATGATTGAAGAATGACAGAACTAACCAATGATGAGAATGCTGAGACTCAAGCCCTCATTCAAACTCTTTAGGATTGCATAGCTAGGTCGTCTATGCCTTCTTCTTCATTTCAAACCTCGGGAAGTAACCAACCTGGAGGATTGGCTTGGATTATCACCCAGATGTGGAGGAATGCAGCTAAGACATTCGACGGAGAGACCAGTGCTGCGACCCTCACCGCTTGGTTCTTTGACATGGAAAGAAACTTCATGATTTATGGTGTTCGACCTGAGGATCAGACCCGAGTGGCATCTCAGTTCTTAGTTCGTGAGGCTAGGAGTTGGTGGTTGACGATCAATGCTCCTGCTACTCGTGATCCTACTTTCACTTGGAGTCGTTTCAAGACTCTTCTTGGCATGAGGTTTTACCACAGAGACATACGTCAAGATAAGATGACCGAGTTCAAGAACCTTCGCCAAGGGACCCTTTCTGTTCAAGCCTTCACCAATCGATTTGAGGAGCTGATTCACTTTGTTCCACAGCTAGTTGAGAGAGAGGAAGACAAAGCCTATCTGTTTCGGAGCAAGCTTAATGCTGAGACTAGGAGTGTAGCCAGTGGTGACCCGACTTCTTACTTCCAGAGTTACTACGGTGTCTTGCGGGCGGAGGACCCTTATCAGATCTATTGTGAGGAATCTAGAGCCTTCTTTCCTCCTCCACCGCCTTTGCATAGATGCCGAAGCGGGAGACCTATTAGCCCTCTTACCTCCTCTCCTCTTGGGAAAAAGAAGCGTCCCTAGAAGAACAAGAAGTCCCAGAAAGATAAGACTTCTCAAGTCCGAAACATGAGCCTCCCATCGGACGTTCCCCTAAAGTGCTTCAAGTGCCGCAAGGATCTTCATCCTAGAGTTAACTGTGACGGTGACCCTTACTTATGCTACTCCTGCAAGAAGCTAGGGCATCGCTCCTTCGAGTGCCCCGAGAAGAATGTGGCCAGTGACAGAGCTATCCCTATTGACCCAGAGGCTGAGACCAGTGGAGCTAGAGCTGTTCAGCTTCAGGCTGAGACTGGAGTTCACCCCGACCCGCCTACTGGTATGTCATGCCACCATCTTATTTATGGTTAAGGTACTAGTAGTTGTTAATATCTTAGTCTCTTTCCTTAGACTCTTCTTGACCTTCCTTAAGAGCTATCATTGTTTTCTCTTGACTTCACCTGGTAACTTGCTTATCCTGAAACATCTTGTGCGGTAACCTACCATAGACAGACTTGGGGAAATTCTTGAGGACAGTTGTAGACCATGATTGAGAGAGTGTTGTTACTTGAGAAAAATCTATGGAGCTGATGGAATGTATTTTGTTGATCTTAGTGTCCACATGTTAAGAGTAAGTGAATGCTGAGATAATTGTTCTAGGTAGAGTGTTATACACGACTTTTAATGGAACTTAGGTGTGAGAATCTAGCTGAGTCATGGATAATCGTGAGCTTGGAATATCCATTTGAGGACCTAGAGGAACTTAGAGTAAAGATTAATTTCGAGGAATATGCTTAAAGTACTGATGTTGCATGATGAGTGAATGAGGTAAGTTAATGCTGTTTGAACTTGAGGAATGAGAGTTGTTAGTAACGGTGTGAGAACATTGGAACATTTACAAGAACTTGTGGAATTGACTGAGTGGTTAATCTTAAGTTTCTTAATGGATCTCAGCATTTATCTAATGAAAGACTTAAAAGAAAATTTAGGATACATCATCAGTTTGAGAATGAATGATTCGTTGAGAGATGTAAGTCCAGAAACGCGTTGATTTGGGTATGGATATTTTGTGGACTATGATACAAATATGGTAGGTATATCGCGTGAGTTGAGTAGTCTGAGAGTTGGTTGAATCGTCATTTGGGAACTATCTTAGATGAATTATCTCAACTTCTGAGGAATAAATCATTGAAAGGATAATAATGTTGCTTTAGACTTCGAGGAACTTTGAGATCGGAACCATTTTGAGGGACTAGTCATGAGGACCAATCATAGGCTTGCTTAGCTTGGAAGTTGTTACCTTAGTGAGACCTTACCTTAGAATGTTCATTTTATGGTAATAGATAACTTTGGAGAACTTAGAAATTTGAAGTACCCTCTTGAATGAATTTGTTGGAATTGAACTACGTAGGACTAAAGGATATAGGTAATCTTGGTCATGGCCTGTCTGATGGAGAAAAACCATAGTGTGGAAAGTTTGGTGTTCTAACTTCAGAGTTTGATGTATGGTGATAGAATTCAGATTTAGAGTTTGGTAGTGCGTGAACCTTGATCTGAGGTATGTGTATTATAGGCTTCCATCTTGCGTGAGGGACCCTTAACCTTGATCTAGCAGAGTTTTGAGTAAACTGAGTGAGAGTTTGGCAAACCTTCTTGTGGAGGAACACCCTGTTTTGTGGACGAGAAAGGGGTAATAGGAACCGCGAACCCCTTGTGAGCATCGAGGTTACTGAGATCGCCTTTTTGGGATGTACTAGGGATCGTTGAAAGGATGTTTTGATTATGGTTTGAGCGGTTAGTATACCCATGTTTGGCAAAGGTTACCGTCTTCTTTAACCTTCGACTTGATTGTTCCAGTCCTTGAACCCTCCTTTTTGTGTTCTTACAGCCGCGAGGCTTGAAACCCCTAATTCTTCGTGTTGAAAATAAGCTCTGCGACCGTTTCCGCGCTCTCAAACGTCTGTTTTGAAACTTGTTCCCCAATTATTGACTTTAAACTCACTGTTTATGGAAAAAGCTTAATTGTTTTGAGAAATTGAATTCTGTTTCCTCTTCCGTTAGAAATAACTTTTCGTCATTATTGCAATTTTATATTTGAGAAAAAAGGTTAATTTTGAAGGAAACTTGATTTTGAAGAACAGAACATTTTACAACTTGGCAGACTTCAGCGTTGATTGCCACTAGAACGTGTTATTGGAGACGTCTGATAACCCGTACTGTGCTCAACAACACCGAATCGACCTAAATTTCGAATTTTGACTGATTTAGTTTTGGGACTTGTCTCAGATTTGGAATGACGGACTCTTGAATACGTAACGAGAATCCCGATATCCATTGACAAGACTTGTGCCTTGAAACCTTTTGTTTCTTGAAACCTTTTTGAAAGATAAAGTTTTGGGTTAACATAACCCGCATGATATATTTTGAACGTTAGAGTTGTTTTCGTACCTACTTCTACTTTCGAGTTTCGAGGACGAAACTTTTTGAAGATTGGGTGATTGTAACAGCCCGTATTTTCGTGATTTATATTTAAAGGCTTTTAATTATTCTAAGTAATAAAGTTATATTTTAATAATTTATCGTAAAGTATTTTTAATGAATAGTAAGACCCGTCTTAAGAACCTTAAGTCCTTAAGACGAATACAAACTTGGCAACTTAAGTTCACATCTTAAAAACCCGTTCAAGTATCCAACCCGTTTTATTTAAACGGAAAGGACAACACCTTAAACCCCCTTAAGACCCTTAAGTCGACATAATTGTCCTTCATCAAAACAAACATACTGACATTTCCTTTTTCACAAAAACCTCCTAAATAATCATCTTCTTTTGCTTATTTCTTCATCACCCGTTCATCAAATCAAGGTAATATTAACATTTTCGGAATCCTCATCGAATTTGCAAGCCATCCGTCACTTCCGATTTTCATTTCCTCTATTTCGAAATTTGGATTGTTTTTCCTAAAATCCGTTTTCAGTCCTTAAACTCGTTTTTCGTGCTTGTAGGTGAAGGATTAGACAACCCGGAAGTGGATAGCTTCATCTTAGAGGAGGATCTTTGAGCCGGATTGCATTTGAGGTGACGATTACGAGTAACTCGGCCTTTTTGTTAAAATAGCACTTTTGATGTTGTTCTTGCTTTAAATTTCTGATTTCTGAGTTGTGGTTGGTTTACAAGTTTAGTAATATGTTAGGAATTCGTTTGTTATGTTCTTCACATGATTTACTTGAAGTTTTGTGATGTTTTCATATGTTCATATGCTCATTTTCAGTTTTCACAAAGTTAAGACGGATACAAGGTGTGATCTTAATATATGGTTGTTGATGAAATTTATGCTTGTTTGTGGTTCATATGTATGTATAAGATGCTGGGTAAACTTGTGTTGATGCGAATTTTGAAGTTTGGTATCGTGGTATCGATTTGTCGATGAATTGAAAGCACTGTAAAAGTCGAATTCTGCGTACAGGCTCTCTGAGCCGGTCGACCGACCGGCCGCCGGTCGACCGGCTAGGGGTGTTATTTGTTGTTTTTACGTAAAATTGAGAACATAGGAATAGGGTTCCCAGCCGGCAGACCGGCCGCCTGCCAGCCGGCTGGGAGTGAATTTCTAGAGTAATTGCGTAATTTTGGTACGTAGGGAATTTGGGTTCCCAGCTGGTTGGCCGGCTGCCTGCCGACCGGCTGGGAGTCCTTTTGTGTTGTTTAGTTTTAAAGGCTAAGGAAGCTGAGAGGGGTTGCCAGCCGGTAGGCCGGCTGCCTGCCGACCGGCTGGGGGCCCCTGTAGCTTGTTTTTGATTTGTAATTCGTTGATAACTTTTAATCGGTTGATCGGTTTTGATTGAAACTCGTTCCTTGCATCTTTGATATGTATTTGAGGTCCCCGGAGGATAGGCGACACTATATTGGGTTCGGGAATGGAGTGAGGATAGAGACCCCCCGGTCGGGTAACCGAAAGGGAAACCGGCTCTCCCTCAACTTAGTTCCCGGGGTCAATTAAGTGTTGTTTAGTGGTTTAAGAAGTTAGAACTATAGGTTAGTTTCTATCTTTGGATGCTAATGATTGAGTTGTATGTCGCGTGGTGGGATATGTGTTAAGTTCACCTCTGGACCCACTACGTGTTTTGTATGTCGCGTGATGGGATATGTGTTAAGTTCACCTCTGGACCCGTTACGTGTTTTGCTTGTGGCGTGTCAGGATATGTGTTAAGCTCACCTCTGGACCTGACACGTGATCGGTTGTCGTACACGGGATATGTGTTAAGCTCACCTCTGGACCCGTTGTGCGATAGCTGTGTATTGGGATATGTGTTAAGTTCACCTCTGGACCCAATACTTATTTGTAGCGTTGGGATATGTGTTAAGCTCACCTCTGGACCCTTTGCTTATGCATGATTAGGGATATGTGTTAAGTTCACCTCTGGACCCTTTTCTTGAAGTGGTTGTATAGGGATATGTGTTAAGTTCACCTCTGGACCCTTTACTTGAATTGCATGTTGGGATATGTGTTAAGTTCACCTCTGGACCCATTGCTAGTGTTTGTGTTATATCTGCTTGCCTAGGTTTGGTACAGTGTCAGATATGCATGATGAAGTTGATGATTATATTGCTTGAGTTATTGTTTGTTCATCCAAGGCATTGGATGACTCTATGATCGGTTTCATAAATAGTTGGATTGAAAGACCCCCCGACTGGGTAACCAGTAGGGAAACCGGCTCTCCTTCCTAACGGTTTATGAAGTTGGTTGAGAGCCGTGCATTAGAGTTTGCATGATAGTATGAGAACAGTTGATGAGATTTTTATGCTTCACATGTTTATATATGTTGGAGTATTCTGTATTGCTTTACTTGTTACGTGTCGTTACAAAAGGTGGCTAGGAGAACTCTAGTCACTCCCCACTGATTGTGGCGTACATGTTTTCATGTATGTAGGTACATGCAGGTTGGATCGGGGTTCACTTGAGAGCTAGCGAGTGATGATCCTTTCATCATATGACTTACACGTTTATCGATTAGCTAGACTCTTAGTTTTTGATACAGTTATCTTTTGGTGCCTGTAGGGATGTTCCATCCCAGGCTGTTGTACATATTTGGTTTTCAGTACTTAGAAATGTTACTTATCTATTATGTTTATATCAGTTTTCAGTTTCCATTTCAGTTTAATTCACCTCGCATGTTGTTTATGTTTAAAAAGTTTTAATTCCGCTGCATTTTTAGTACTTTGTATGTTTTATATTTCCGCTTTCGCGAGGGGTTTTACAGTAACGAGGTTAGGATGATAAATGCTAAGTTGACCACGAGCAACCCCATCCACGACAACAGTTGTACTAACGATTCCATGAAGCCAACGGGACGGACCAGGTGTACTTACGCCACAAAAGCGTAGAATGAAAAGGGGAAGAAAAAGCCGAACAAGCTTGTCTTCAGTGGAGAAGTGTAATACCTCGTATATCATTATTAAGTTTATTATTTATTTTGACGTGTTGGTGGTTATTTAACTTTATACTCGATAATTTATTTATCGAATAAGTATTATGTTTTTATATGTTGTAAGTGAAGGGTCGAGTATATGAGTTAGCTAATAGATCGTGTTTTGAATAGACGCTTGGGCCTCGATATGGGTGTCAACCCAAAACAGCCCATCTCGTTAAACAAACACACAAATACACTCAAACCCTGACACGCTCATTGTTGGAGGAAGTGTCCTCGACAATAGTGTGTTGACGTAATTAAAACTCATTTGAATGAAACACAACTGGGAGTGTTACTCTTTTAAAGTCGACTGATCAACATTTACCGATAATGATTGGCTGTCTAGAGTTTGACATTATCGTCATATGATGGTGGTGATCAGTTGATCCCTTAAGGTAATATTTTTAGGGAATTCCGTCTCAATGGAATAATTAATTAATTAATATTGTATTGGATACAAATTAATTAATAACTAGAAATTTTGGAAATAATTTTATATGACGAATATTTTATAATGGGATTATAATAATAATAGTCAAAGTAATAAAATCGTTTTATTACTCGGTTTTTATTTATTCGTTTGGGAAACGATTAAATTGAAAATGAACACGGTTGATCATAAAATTACAAAGAGTTGTAATTAAAATTATGATATTACATTTTATACAATAATAATTTCGAAATATTGGAATTATTATTTAAATGTAATAAATTTGTAAATTATGAATTTTAATAGTTAAAATTGCACAATTAACAAATTGGGTCATGTGTTATGCAACATGTGTGACATATTACAAATTAACACAATTGGTAAAGATAAAATGGGGTCAATATTAACCCCATTTCAGCCGTGTAGTATAGAGGTAGTATTGAGGTTGTGTGTGCATTGTGATTGAGTGTGTAAGTGTTCAAAGGTGTGTAAGATGTGTAAGGAACATGTAAGGCATCTTTGTTCCTTTTGGCATTGTGTAAGAGGCCATGCATAGGCTCTTCTTTGCTTCTTTGCCCAACCATAATGCTTGCACAAGCAAGCTTATGTGCTTATATAAACACACTCACTACACACTCATGACATGCTAGTTTTTTGGCTAAGTGATTATTGTTTGTGGATGCTTAATAATCTCACTAACACATTCATACTACAACTCCATTCTCCCATTTTCTTAAGTAAAATAGTTTTTACTAAGAAAATTATTATTTCCATATTAATAATATTAAGGGTAATATTATTGTTAATTCTAGTATACTAATACTAATTTTCTAGTAACAAAATTTGTATTAGTTTGAGATTGGGTCCTTGATACGCACCTTTAGGAGACGATTTTTGTTAGATCGTTACAAGAGGATTTTGGGTTTTTGAAGACTCAAATAATAGGTGATTATTGAGTATAAACCTTCTAAAACCAATGTAAGGACTATCTCATCTTATGATATCATCTTGCATGCATAAGATCCATTTAAGTTTTATGAATAAACTTAAAGAAACAAAACTCACATTAGATATGAGTATAAAATAAGGAACCTTAGTTCCCAACAAGTGGTATCAGAGCATTACGGTTGTTGCATGCATGATCGGATTCATGTTTAATGTTAAACGGTTTAACATATATATCTCGAATTTTTGTGTTTATTATGATAAATCACAAAATAATTTTGCATGTTAAAGTTTCTGATTCTAAAATGGTTTTAGGATATAAAAGTGATTTTATGGATTTTTATTGTTCATTTTCATATTTATTTGTTTTTTTTGTAGTTTAAAGCGGTTTAAACAAACAATTAATGGGAAAAATAGTTAAAAATAGTTTCTGGCCGAGATTTTTTGATATGTTCTCACATGCATATTTAATATATTGTATATGAGTTTTCGTAAGAAATGGAGTTAATATGCATGGATTATGAATTTTATGAGATAAATAGTCATAATATGAGTTAAAATGGGTATAAAAGGTTATATTTCGAATTTGACCTTAAAAATTTTATGAGAAGTCACATGAAATACATAAAATACCTGTATAAATTTTCGGATTTATTGGATTTGTTTTGCATGATTAATGATTTTTATAGTAAAAATCGTATTAATAGTGACTCAAATTCGACTTTAATAGTTATAGTTGGAATTTTGCCATAAAAATTTTACACAATGTCACATGCAATATTTACAGAATGTATATAAATTTTGGGAATTTATTCTCAAGTGATGCATGATTTATGATTTTAATAGTTAAAATCGGATAAATAGTGACTTATTGTGTTAAAAATAGTTAATCTTAATATTATGGCATAAAATTTTACCCATAGATGTCTTATATAATAGGAACATCAGATCTAAAAGTTGGATATCAAAAAGTTTCTGTTTTTATGATTATTAATTTTTAATGAGTTAATTAGCTAATAATCATGATTTATGAGACGAAAATAAAATTTTCGAGTATGGTCTGTATTTTTTGGTCATTTTCGGATTCTAATATATATTTTAGGATGACTAAAAATTTATGGCAAATTATTGCAAGTTTTTATAATTTAAATCGGATTTTTAATCATAAAAACGACTATTATACGATTTATTTAAGAAATAAACCATATATACTTACATAAGACCATTTTAATAATTTCTGAATTTTTAGAAAATTTCCAGAAAGTTGAAAATTTTTGAATTTTAAATTTCGAATTTTATTGACTCATTTGGCCATATTTTGTTTATTTTTCCCAAATATACAAGTAACCTATGAACAATAATGCAAAATCAAGTTATATCATGATCAAATATTAGTAGAGACTAAACATTGATTCCTAAAGTAAGTTGGGATGATTAACTTGGACATAAATTAGATTTATGTAATTTTGATGATTTTAATAGTTAAAATCACGCATATCCGTAAAAACCGTAAACAAATATGAGATATTTGCTCTCATAAGGCGATTTGGCATTAAAAATTGAGCATGTGCATACATATTTTATTATTGCAATTTATGAATGTCATATTTAAATGTTTTTACATAATTTGGACTTATGTAATTTTTCTTAGTATGGCCTTAGATTTAATCAATATTACCCGTAATGAAAGGGAATGTTGATTCGGTTGTAATTTATGTGATCTCGTATCACGGGTTTGTAATTTATTTTCAGTTTTACAATAGAGTATGTATATTATTTTATTGTAATTCCGGAGAACCAAAAGACGGTGCCATACGGAAAGGAGTTCCGACAAGACGGTGTTTTCTTGGATGGCGTGCCAATGAAGTTCAAGGGACCATGGAGTTGGTTTCCGAATTTGTAATAGTTAATTAAGTTTTTACTATTACTAGGAAGGCCATACTAGGACTTTATTGCTTTATTGCTTTTATTTTGCATTTTATATGTTTGCATGCATAGCCAAATCGCCATAAACATGCATATTAGTTTAAATCGTTAAAAACGACCGTGTCAATTATAATTATCGAGTTCACCGATTTAATTCGCTTAAAGGAGATAGATAATAAATTGACAAGACCTCTATATTAAACAAAACAATTGAGAATTAGCCTTACCAAATAGTAGAACCCATGAGCTTCTATTTCGTGGGGTGGTGCTAGTCCAGTGGGCAGTACGAACCCCATTACGTAGGATAAGTGGGGCGATGAGGTGGATTCAGTCCAGTGGGCGGATCGCATCTCGATGCAATTGAAATTTGGTTTGTACTCAACGGAAGTGTAGAGGACCAGTGGTCAATGTGTTCCGGGCTAAGATGAATAAATAATGATTTGTCATCAACCAAGACTTCTATGGTAGAACCGGTTTATTTTAACCCACCAAACCATATTGTTGGGTCGGAGTTCCAGTGGTTCACGATTTCGGTGGTATGGGTTTGGGTCTTGGAATCATTTATAAAATTGGATAGAGGTCATTTTATAGATGCTTTAACTTGTTAAAATATTCACAAGTTGAATCAAAATGATGAATGTTTGTTTTTTCCTTAATTTGTTGTTTTATATTTTTACTCCTATACAATATCATTCGATTGTGACCAATATCTCCGCTAAACATCTTATGCTATATCGACAAATAGAATCTCTTTCTCCTCACTTAAAACCGTGTCTTTGGTTATGAACAAGGTCCGTAGGAATTATTCAATTCCATAGAATTTGATTGGAAGGTCCTATGCAAACATAAGATTAACATCTTAAAATTCCTATTAAACCATTATGATTTCTTATAAAGAAACTTAAATAGAAGTGATTTTAGTCAAAAAGTGTTGATTAAATCTTCTATTCATACATGGTTCTAAAGTCTTCTTGCTCAATTTAATAACTCATCGTCTAAAACTTAAGGGTTAAGAACATGACAAAGTTGATATAAATTGGTAAATTGATTTGAGAAAATCATTGTAACCAATACCACCTCACTTCATAGATATTAACTCCTATGAGGAATTAATTGAAGAAAAGGTCTTCTTCAAGTAATAATTCTTGAAGTAAGTGGGAGCTATGAGAAGACAAAATCTTTCTTAAGTAGTTAAGAAGAGAACGAGGTTGAGAGAAAATCGTGTGAGACACGAAGTTAGAAACTACTCCAAATTGTAAAGTCTAAGGATGTTGGAAGTATGACTCCAACATATTTCTTAGGTAATACTTATGACATTAAGTTTTCATTATTCTACATTGTTTGCATTTGAGTGCAAATTGGTGATTCACGTTAGAAATTCCATTTTTATATGATTGAACTATGGTAAAAGAATGACAAGACCTACTATTCTAAATGGGAATTTAGAGGAGGATGTGTTAATAACACAATCTGAGGGTTCTTGTGAATCCTATCGTCCTAACGTGAAGAAAATCGTATGACGATTTGCCAAGAATGATGAACATGAATGGAACTAAGGTAGTTTCCAATTCAACTGTAAGACATATACATGTTATATTGTGTTTGACCAAGTTTTGGATTTAGAGTAAGACACAAATAATAGTTATTATGTACATCATCTCTAAATATAATTTGAGTTTTGCATAAGAGGTAAAAGTTTTACCATTACGCAATTGAAACAAATGTTGTACTCAATGTTACCATGAATTGGTTCATGGTTAGGCCATACGAATCAAGGTAATTATATTCCAAAACTAAGGTGGAAATGTCATATGTACCCTAAAACTCTAGTTGGTGCCCCAAATTTTTCCATCATTACTCGATTGAAAGTCGCATTTGAGGTTAGGAATCTCATGGGTTATGCGAATCTTGCATTCAAAGCAAGTCATTCACCCTATAAACACTTTAAGGTGTGTAGGTGAGTGAAATTTCAAATCTTGAAAGATATTTTAATTCTTCAATTGAGGAAATTAATGCGCAAGAAATTCACGTCGAGAATGTTGTGCATTGGCTCAAGAAGATGTTCTTGGAATTAGATAATGATCTAATTAAGCCTCGTAATTTACACCAAATAGATTGTGATAAAGTATCACAAGTTTGCTTTCGTAAGCGCGTTCATAAAATGCGCAAGAAAGTAATATTGAATCATATGAGATATGATTAAATCTTTACAATTGAGTGAGAGTTATTTTCTATTCCGATTTTGTCGAGCATTTATTTTTCCGCTATGTTATAAAGCATGGGCATACAAGTCATATGAGATATGAATAGGCAAGGTGCCTAAGTTGTAGCCTATTTCGAATGACAATTTTTCCTATATGATCATGAGAACAAAAGGTTTGTGGCTCATGATGCTGTCTATAAAGAAAGGAGGATTGTTTCTTTTAGACAGAGTGGGAGAAATTATTATAGAGCCACAATTTCAGTATGATGCAATAGGAAAATGTTCTTCCTAGTTGAGATAAGTGGAAATTTCATTCGAAAATTAAGTTGGCGAGTGTAATGTTGCCTTCTTAGTGCAACGAACTTGTAACTTGTATAAATGCTTTATTTAGTTTCGACTCTACCTGAATCCGAAACAGCTCAGTTGATTGGTGGAAAGGGTTTCGCACGCAACAACGGATCTATATTAAAATCGGATCAAATAATGTTATTGGATTTTAAAATCATTTACGATGAGTTTTTAAAATCACAACTATCCTAAGAAAGGATGACAAGAGTTGAATTAGATAAATTGGTGGCAAAGAGTTTTCCACGCAATAACATGGCTTCGAGTCCAAATATTTTGACATGCTGGATTTTAAAAGTCATCGAGTATGAGCTTTGTAAAATCGCAACTATCCTAAAAAGGAAATGTCAAAAGGTTGAATTCTTTATTTTGATCATGTGATAAACATTTTCTTGAAAGTCAAGAAGTTATGTTTATAGATGAAGTTTAGTGGGAGTAAAGTTATGTCTATAGTCTTACATGAATGTGACATGTTGATCATTATAAATGATAAAGATCATTATGAATGATAAAGACTTGTAAAAGGAATAAATACATCACTAGGATATCCTATTAATGGATATTAGCGTATAAGTACATATTCTTATGTCGATAAGAATAAGGGTAAGTTCAAATGTTTTGAACTATAGAAATTGAATCCACATGCTTCCGCTGCAGGATCAGTTCTTTACGCTAAGATGTATTACCATTATCAAACTTCGTATACTTGGAGTATGACGAAATGTTACAAATCGAATTTGGAGAGAAATCTCTATGTGTAGCCATATAGTTCATCAAACACTAATGAATAAGTACTAAAAGGATGAAGCTAAATGTTTGGATATTTCATTGGTTTAATGTGCAAAGAGTTGCACAATAAGCCGAATTAAACTTACCCTAAATCAAATTAAGCAAAGAATTCAATACATATACCAAATTAAGCAAAACATACCTGATTGCCCAGAATTAGGGTTCTTGATGAACGAAATTGATAAACTGATAACGCGAAATTGATAAAGAACAGCGAAATTGCTGTAGAAGAGAGCGAAATTTATGAACTTGATGAACGAAATTGATGAACTTATGAACGAAAGACGATATTGACGAGCGAATTGAAATAATGAAATTGATGACAGTACGCGTGTTATTTAGGAGCAGTACAGTACGCGTGTTATTTAGGAGTATTAGTATTAATTTAGTACTTTATTTAGGAGAGTGTTATTTAGGAGTAGGAGTAGTATTAATTTATTTAATTAATATTTTTAGTATAACTTTTTGGAATAGGAGTAATATAATTTACGATTTTAGGTAATATTGTATATGGCGCCCAAATTTTCAGTTTTGCGCCAAATTTTAGCTTAAGAAATGGCAACGGTCATTACAAAACCGTTGCCTTAAGTGTGTATAAACAACACATATGGTAACGGTTCCTGAGTGGACCGTTGCCGTATGAGTTTTTTCTCTATCTATGGCAACGGTTGTTGTTAACAACCGTTGCCTTTTCTAATTGGCAACGGTTATTTTTAATGACCGTTGCCATATGTCCATGCCTAAAGTCATTTCTGTACTAGTGACATATGGATGGTTAGAGAACCATTTTAACTACAATCATAAAGGAAGAAATATGTTAGAATTATTCTAGACAGTAGAACAATGAAGGTATTCAACAAATATGAGTACACTTATATCTATGAGATATAATAGAGGGAAGAGTCTCTCAGACATTGTGAAAACAGTGGGAGCTATTCTATTGTTAGAAAGCTTGTGTCTAGATATGGATCAAGACATGTACTCGTAAGGTTAACATAATGAGATTATGCATAACCAAGGGAAATTAGAGTGAGGTTATGTGAAGCACAAAAGTTGTTAAGGCTTACTAACCAAAGGCCTTCTTATAGGCTTAACATGATAAATCATGTCATTTCAATTGAGTTGAGATGTAATACTATACAAGTATGAATTATAGATTATGTAGTAATTGATATGGCATCAATTTTACATATGTGATAATGCATTCATCATTTGAGTTATTTATAACTCACCCCAGGTCATGTCATATTCAAATGGGATGGTAAGACCATATTGAACCACATTAAAGTGAATTGAATTATCATGACCTCGCCCCTAGTTGCTTAAGTGAGGTGACGTCTCAATGCAACCGGATGTGTGATGCGATTGATGGCGAGTTCAATTGCCATAGAGTCATACGGGATGACTAATCGATCACCTAGGCATAGACATGTTAAGACACATTTGCCGGGTTAATGACCGCTGATAGAGCTCTGGCGCACTCTTATTAAAAGACTGTCTGGTCGTGGCGGGAGCATCTATCGTGTTTCACATGAGTCAGTTCTTGGACTAATGACTGTTCTCTGAGGTGGCATAGTCTCAGATTAACTTTGATTTATGTCCTAACACCTTCGTAACTGGGGTTTATAAGGACATATTTTGGGTTATGATGGACTATGGCCAGCCGGAAGGAATAGGTCGATTAGGAATTGTCCACCCCTTGTCAGGGTTGAGAAATATCTCTAGGCCACTCGAGGAGAATAATAACTAGAAATGCGTGGCCACACTCGGAAGGTATCTATGGTAGATAATTCCGGTCAGTAGTTATAACTCCAGATCGAGATAAACCACTCTAGATTTCAATCAATTGTCGGCACGACCTGAGAGGACGCCATGCATTGAGTGGGAGATAGTAATAGGGCAAGAGAATTGGTGACACACACTTGTCTCGGACAAGTGGGAGATTGTTGGAGGAAGTATCCTCGACAATAGTGTGTTGACGTAATTAAAACTCATTTGAATGAAACACAACTAGGAGTGTTACTCTTTTAAAGTCGACTGATCAACACACTAGTAGAAAAATACTTATTTGAGGCGTCAAAAATGAGGCTATTTGCGGCGTTTTTAGTGTAGCAGCAAATAAGGGGGCCGCAAATAGAAAAAGTCATTTGAGGCGAAAAAAAAACGCCGCAAATAAGAGGTTATTTGAGGCGTTTTTCTAAAAAAACGCCGCAAATAGGAAAGGCTATTTGAGGCGTTTTTTTAAAAAAACGCCGCAAATAGGTCCTCTATTTGAGGCGTTTTTTGAAAAAAACGCCGCAAATAGGTAAAAAAACAAAACAAAAAAAAATTTTCTTTTTTTTTCTTTTTTTTTTAATATGACAAAATGCTGACAAATTATTTAAATATAATAACTCTCAAATGTATTTTTTCACAAGAGAATCTTACATGTTTTTTTGTAATTATACTAAAAATATACAATGCTAACAAAACTCCAATAGAAGACTTAGTAGCCTAGTGAATGGCTTGTTTCAGAGAAGCGACTTGACTATTTATCTGAGCCGAGTTTTCTGTTCAACTTCAGTACTTGTAAATTGCAGAATCCCACACTCTATCGCAAATGCAATGCACAAACCTGCAAATATTAAGAACCTAACTGTTTAAAAACAGAATATTCATCAGAAAATCTGAACTGCAAATATTAAGAACCTAACTGTTTAAAAACAGAATATTCATCAGAAAATCTGAATGATGTAGGATAAGACGGCGAAACTCATACCTATATAAAGCCTGCATCTTACTGAGTAGGTCTGCTCTGTGCTTGTAAACATGAACATAACAAAGATGAGGAGGGAGTAAATTAATCCTTCTGTAAGTAATACACAAACACAGCAGTAAGCACTAAGCAACAAAGGAATTAAAAACAATACAAACGAATCAAAAACCCAAGGGCTGATATAAATCGATATTATTGCCCCTGCCAAAACCATCACTGTCATAAAACCTTACTCTTAGAAAATTACAAGGAAGCATTAAGCAAAATGAAATCCATCCATAAATTAACAATAAAAGGGACTAAACTTTAATGTAAAACCCCTCGCGAAAGCGGAAATAATAAACATACAAAGTACTAAAAATGCAGCGGAATTTAATATTTTTAACATAACTAAACATGCGAGGTGTCCTACTACAAAACTGAAACATAAATAAGTACATAAGTGCAATATAAAAGCAGCCCGGGATGGCACATCCCTACAGGCACTCAAAAACTGAAATGTAAATCTAAAGTCTAGCTAACATAAGAGTGTAAGTCAATCGACGAAGGATCATCGCTCGCTAGCTCCATGCAACCCCTCTGCCAACCTGTCATGTACCTACGTACACGTAAACATGTACGCCACAATCAGTGGGGAGTGACTAGAGTTCTCCTAGCCACCTTTTGTAACGACACGAAACACATAAATACACACAGAATACTCCAACATATATAAACATGTGAAGCATACAAATCTCAATAACTGAATCTCATATCATCATGCAATTACTATGCAAGGCTCTCAACCAACTTCGGAAACTATTTGGAAGGAGAGCCGGTTTCCCTTCCGGTTGCCCGGCCGGGGGGTCTTTCAGTCCAAACCATTTACGAAACTGACTAAAAAGTCACCCAATGCCTTGGATGAACAATATCAAAGTCAAGGTACTATACTCATCAATATCAACATCTATATCTGACACTGTACCAACTCTAGGCAAGCAGATAAAACTCAGCAAGTATAAGGTTCAGCGGTCAACTCAAGACATAACCTAGATCCCAAACAATCAGCAAGTATAAAGGTTCAGCGGTCAACTTAAGACATAACCTAGATACCAAACAATCAGCAAGTATAAAGGTTCAGCGGTCAACTTAAGACATAACCTAGATACCAAACAATCAACAAGTATAAAGGTTCAGCGGTTAACTTAAGACATAACCTAGATACCAAACAATCAACAAGTATAAAGGTTCAGCGGTCAACTTAAGACATAACCTAGATACCAAACAATCAGCAAGTATAAAGGTTCAGCGGTCAACTTAAGACATAACCTAGATACCAAATTCACAAGCAAGGACTCAGAGGCCAACTTAAGGCATGGACCTGCCAATCAGCAAGACACTAAACTCAGAGGCGACATCACAACGCATGGACTAGCATCCAAAAGCAAAGGACTCAGAGGCCAACTTAAGGCATGTCCCTTCACCACATCACAAGGTACTAGACTCAGAGGCCAACTTAAGGCATGTCCTAGCACCAAACAACCGCACTCCGGGCAAGGTGCCTATACCTTAGCTACCCCGTTGTGCAGCTGCTCTACTCGTCAGACTCAGAGGCCAACTTAAGGCATGTTCCAACGCGATCACTATCACACATGTCTGAACTCAGAGGCCAACTTAAGGCATGTTCCAGACACGACAAACATACACATATAGGGCTCAGAGGCCAGCTTAAGGCATATCCCCATATATGACAAACAACTCACGTATTAAGTTCAGAGGCCAGCTTAAGGCATAACTTAATACGCATCAATACAATATCAAACAAAGTCTATGAACTAATCTATAGTTCTACTTTCTTATACTTCTAATCAACACTTAATTGACCCCGGGAACTAAGTTGAGGGAGAGCCGGTTTCCCTTTCGGTTACCCGACCGGGGGGTCTCTATCTTCTCTCCATTCCCGAAACCAATATAGTGTCGCCCATCCTCCGGGGACCCAAACACACATATGAAACATACGGAAAAAGAATCAACGAAATCCGACTTGTCAATCAAAAGTTATGAAGCAAACGTAGCTAATTGGGGTTCCTAGCTGGTTGGCCACAGGCGGAGAGTCTCATATTAAATAAATATACATCTCAAACCAACTATGTGAGCCTCACAACATGATTAAAATATGCTTAGACTCTTCACAAGAAAATCCTTAAAAGTTAACTATCTTCATGCACAATTTCCGTAATCAACTCCTTATGAGCTAATCGACTCAGGACGGATAACCACGCTTCTTATGATGACTTTCCTAGCTCCAATATACATTTAATACCAAGTATATTTACCACCAAACATCACTTAAAACATCCTAAAAACAATTGGGAAACAAGCCCCCAAAACGGCTCGACAATCCGATAAACGAGCAGAAAGTTACAGCGGTTTTTGCGCAGCCTGCGCAAGGGGGTGCGCAGCTGCGCCTGGGCTGCGCAGCCTGCGCAATTTGGAGCGCAGCCTGCGCCCAAGCACGGGCCAGGTTGGTTTCGTGAGTTTCCTACAATTCGACAATTCAATCTATCTTTCGACAAACACTTCTAAACCATGATTTCTAGCATCAAACTTATACTCTCAACACATATAAACCCATAACAATCCCAAGTATGTCACAAACACGATTTTGAACAAATAAAACACGAATTAGAATCAAACATCGTATTCGTCTTAAGAACTCAAAATCTGAAAAAATGAACAATACTAGCATATGAACATCTAAAACTTCAATCAAACCATGTGATGAACATATAAAACACATTCCTAACATAAACCTCATCAACAATACGAAAATTAGAAACTTTAAGCATGAACAAAACACAAAGAATGCTATTTTAACAAAAAGGCCGAGTTTCTCATTATCGTCACCTCAAAAGCGATTATGCTCCAAATTCTTCTTCAATAACAAAGATATCAACTTTAGGATCCTCTAGTCCAACCCTTACAACAAAAGAAGCGGGTTTTATAAGCTTAAAACGGAATTTACCCAAAACAGCGTCTTTTTCGAGTTCGACGAAATTGAAATTGAAAGAGATAGAAAGCTTGGAAATCTCGCAAGGATTCCGAAAATGTAAGACTTACCGCGATTCGAGTTCGGGAAGGCCTTGAAATGTCGATTTTAAGCTTGGAAGGAAAAGGAGAAATGGAGAAAATGAAAAGCAGTAGAATGGGTTTGTGAAGATGAAGTATGTCGACACATAGGGTTTAAGGTGGGGTATAAGTAGTCCTTTTTCTTATTTTGAGTCGGATCACTTATTTTTGTGAAACGGATTCAAGTCGGGTTTGATTTATGCCAAGTTAACATCTTAAGAACTTAAGGATATTCTTAAGAGGGATCTTAACGGAAATATTTAAATTAAATTTACGACTTCTTATTAAAATATTATTATATTCCGTAAAATAGTTTAAAATCATTAAAATATTATTTACGAAAATACGGGATGTTACAATCACCCCAACTTTCAAAAAGTTTCGTCCTCGAAACTTGAAGACAGAGCTAAATACAAAACAACTCTAGTTATTAAATGTACTACTCGGGTCATGGTAACCCAAAACTTTATTACCAAAAAGGTCTCAAGAAGAAAAGATTTCAAGGTACAAGTCTTGGTCAATGGACATCGGGATTCTCGTTACGTATTCAAGGGTCCGACATTCCAAATCTGAGACAAGTCCCAAAATTAAATCAGTCAAAATTCAAAATTCAGATCGACCCGGTGTTGATAAGCATAGTACAGGTTATCAGACGTCTCCAATAACAAGTCCTAGTGGCAATCAACGCTGAAATCCATCAAGTTGTAAGACGTCCTGCTCTTTAAAACCAAGTTTTCTTCAAAATCAACCTTTATTCTCAAATTCTTAAAGGAATAAAATTGTAACAATGACCAAAAGTCACTTCCAACGGAAGAGGGAGTAGTTTCAAATTCTCAAAACAATTAAGATTTTTCCAAAAACAGCAAACTTTCTAGGTGAACAGTAGAGAACAAATTTCAAAGACGGTCACTGGGGCCCAAAAACGATCAAAGAGATTACTTTCGACACGAAGGATTGAGAGTTTTTAGTTCCATAGCTGACAGAACATACAAGGAAGGATCAAAAGAATGAAACAACCAGGTTAGAGGTCGAGGAAGACGGTAACTCTCGCCAAACATGGGGACACTAACCGCTCAATCCTAAGTCAAAACATCGTTACAACGATTCCCGGTATCTCCCAAGAAGGGCGATTTCAGTAAACTCTAGACTCACAATGGTTTCAGGCTCCCTCTTACTATCATCTCATCCACAGAACAAGGTATTCCTCAACAAGAAGGTTTCCAAAACTCTCACTCAGTTCACACTAAAATCCGTTCAACCACGGTTAAGGATCTCTCACTCAAGGTGGAAGCCTAATACACATACTTCAGACCAAGGTTCACGCACTTTCAGCACTTCAACCAGAATTCTATTACCATGACACCGAACCTCGAAAACCAAAATATGACATTCATCATCCTATAACCTTAAATTTTAACAGTTCGATCCTAGTAAACCTATTCCACAAGGTTTGACATCCTAAATTCTCAAATTTTATTATCACAGTGATCAATCAAATCGAGACTTTACTAAGGTAACAACTTCTAAATCCTCTGATTTCCAACTACTTACCGACAACATGCATCCCAAGTGAAGTTCCAAAGGAGTAACAACTTCTCATCTATGGCTACAGAGGAACAAAGCGAGAATCGAAAACACAATCCTAAGACCAGCTATTCTATGCAAAATGATTAAGAATGAGATTTGTTTTAGTATTATGAACCGATGTAAAGGTGATATCCCTAACAGAGATAGAACCTGGATAGCTAGCTTGATGATGTAATGAGGCGATGTAAGGAAGGATTTATCCTTTACACTTTTGTTACCTTAATATATTTTTACCTTTCACCAAAAAAAAAAAAACAATTTTCACTCTTATAGTTTCCATAAGGTTTAGACTTTCACATTCCGAGATTCCTCAATTGATATTTATGAACACTTACAAGTTTCAATTCTACTCTATGATTACCCCAAACATCAACGGTTACCCGTAAGTACGTCAATAGGCAAATGCCGAGGTTCTATAAGTAACTCAAGGTCAACACTCAGTCAGCTTCCATAAGTCTACTTGTAATTGTCTCAATATTCTCACACCGTTAACAAAACTCTCGTTCCCCAAGTAGGTGGTCTTTTTTATATTCAAGGAACTCCTCAAGATTAAGTAGCGGTAACTTACCTCATTCCCTATTTGACAACATCACTATCTTAAACATGTTCCTCCAAAATCACCTAGGACTCCAAGTATCGTATCTAAATCCGCAAATGGTACTTCCAAATCTACAATTACCACTTAAATCTAGCCACTTAACATGAGACTTTCAAGACGGCACACTATCCAATATCACCCGAATATTATTATAAACTCTCTCAACCAATTTTGATAACGCAAAACCAAGCATTCCTCAAGGCATGTATCACTACTCCAAGAACAAGTCAATCTTGTCACTAATCTAAATAAAAAGGAACAAGGCTCACAAAAGAGGAGATGAGATACGAATTTCAGGGGTAAACACGACGTAGGTCTCGAGAGAGACACACGGAAGACGGCTCGAGGAACAACAAGATGACAAGGTAAGGAACTTTAGGCTATGGACTCCAATAAAATTGAAGCCAAGGTCAGAAGAGGAAGTAAAGGAGAAGAAGGGAGAGAAGCGACATGAAGGAACGATTACGGAAATCTCCCAAGGTGCGGGTCTCTCACTATTCTTATGGCGTTCTCACTTCTTACTTTCCAAATCAAGTCATTCAATTAGCGGTTCTCACGAACAAGTCCTCCAATGATTTATATTCTACCCTAGTTTTCCAAACCTTAAACGATATCATCATTACAGCTACCTATTCCCAAAAGTTTGAGATGTCTAATCCCGGCTAGTTCCTCAAATGACAATTCAATAACACTTTCAGGTCATCACCCCTATATGCTATATTTACTTTACTTACCTTACTGTCCACCAGATAACAACTCCAAAACCATCAAGTTTTCCGAATTCCCGTCTCCTAATAGGTTACTTTATTCTATCCACAAACCGGTGGTGCACCCTCAAATTCCTCTTAAGTTTTTCAATAGAAAAGCGCTAAAATCCATTAAGCAACTTAGGGTCAGATAACGATTTACTTCCTCCAAGTTTAAGTCACAAACTCTTCGAGTGTTCGACTATTATTGCCAATGACTCGTATTCCTCAACAACGGGCCTTTCTCAGCTCAATTACTCACCTAAGTCAAGTGATACTAGCTAACTCACTTCACTCATCCACTCATCATCCTTAGCATCTTATGCCTATTCTTCTAGGTCGCTCTATATCCTCAAGTATCTTATCTAACTTTTTAAACAGTACTCTTCAATCCCCAAATTTTCACAATCTAAGCATGGTTCTCAAGATTAAGTTCTACCGAATAACAGGTATACAACTCAACCTTCAAGCAAGTACCCTATCAGTCACTTTCACTCTCCCATATGGATAGACAACTAGACACTTGGGTCACCAAAACATGTCTTTATGTACCTCTGAAGTTATTCCTTAAATAACAACATTTCTCAGAGCACAGCTCAAGGTTATCCTAAACTAGTTCCTCCAAATCCAACAAAAGGGAAGGTTACCTACAGGGCGCCTTAAGGAAGCAAGCAACAAGGTTAAGCTGAAAAGATATGAAGATTTGTTCAAGTAGGATAGACAAATATTCTAAAAGGAGGATGTGCATCCAGAGTTATCAAAGAAGGTGGTGCAAAAAGAAAGAGGAGTATCTTCAAGGCTCAGAAGTATTCTCCAACAGTAGCACGAATCTTCTATCTTCGGTAGAAACTCCGATCTTGATCGCCAAATGGATAAGCTCACGGTTCGTCAATTGGAAGGTATAAAAGTAGGATCAATGACAATCAACAAGCACGTTAGAGCCTAATAAAAGCAACCACAAAACAGGCTACAATATAAGTCCTTAAATCTACCGCATCTCTCATTCATTATTCAATTATATGGTCAAGTTAAGGTTGGGGGTTACATGAGTGCGTCGGGAGCGATAACGCTCTGATACCAACTGTAAAACCCCTCGCGAAAGCGGAAATAATAAACATACAAAGTACTAAAAATGCAGCGGAATTTAATTTTTTTAACATAACTAAACATGCGAGGTGTCCTACTACAAAACTGAAACATAAATAAGCACATAAGTGCAATATAAAAGCAGCCCGGGATGGCACATCCCTACAGGCACTCAAAAACTGAAATGTAAATCTAAAGTCTAGCTAACATAAGAGTGTAAGTCAATCGATGAAGGATCATCGCTCGCTAGCTCCATGCAACCCCTCTGCCAACCTGTCATGTACCTACGTACACGTAAACATGTACGCCACAATCAGTGGGGAGTGACTAGAGTTCTCCTAGCCACCTTTTGTAACGACACGAAACACATAAATACACACAGAATACTCCAACATATATAAACATGTGAAGCATACAAATCTCAATAACTGAATCTCATATCATCATGCAATTACTATGCAAGGCTCTCAACCAACTTCGGAAACTATTTGGAAGGAGAGCCGGTTTCCCTTCCGGTTGCCCGGCCGGGGGGTCTTTCAGTCCAAACCATTTACGAAACTGACTAAAAAGTCACCCAATGCCTTGGATGAACAATATCAAAGTCAAGGTACTATACTCATCAATATCAACATCTATATCTGACACTGTACCAACTCTAGGTGTAACACCCCCATTTATTTAAGGGCCTGTACAAGGACTCCTCAGATAAATAAAGGTGTTACCATCTCGGTTTCCCGAGGCAGTAGATATAAAGGAAAGATAAACAGTACTTTAATTAAAATTAAACTCATAACATGTTCTTACAACTGTATCCGAAGTCTTAACAGAATAAAGAAAGTACAACTCATGCTAAACTGACTAAGGTGATCTAGACTCTAGTCTGGTCCGGATCCAAGCTCTTCCTCCCATAGCTCCCCCTTAGTCTCAGCCACCTGTCAATCTGCTCCCCAATAAATCGGTTCATCACAGGTGATCACGAATACACAGGGTCAACCACGAGGTTGAGTAGGGAAAAAAAAGAAATAAATACACAAACAATATAATAAACTCCGCACCGATCCAACGCCAAATAAACTCCGCACCGATCCAACGCCATATATACTCCGCACCGATCCAACGCCGTATAAACTCCGCACCGATCCAACGCCATATATACTCCGCACCGATCCAACGCCATATATACTACGCACCGATCCAACACCGAATCACAAGACCCAATATATTCACATCGTATTATATCACAGAATAATATAGATAACATAATATAACGATCACTTGATATTATATCACAAACATGCTCAATACCAAATAAGAACAGCTTACACATCATCATATACCAGTATTTTCCCCTACCTGAATTAGCAGGAACGCAGACAAATCCGAGGCTTGTTAAAAATGTTCCACGCGAAACTCGCTACCTAAACAGATATACGTAACGAATTAACAAGCTTCCCGAAACCCCATAACAACCTATACTTACTATAAATAGAAACCTTCCATAAATGGAAAGTTTCCTAAAATAGAAACCCATTATTAATGGAAAGTTTCCATAATTAGTAACTTCCCCAACTTAAAGATTTCCCGACTAATAAACTTCAACTACCCAAAATAGCAACCTTGCCCCAAAACGACAATTTATATATCCCATATACGAATGATAAAAATACTTAATAATAATACTAATACTAATAATAAGATAATAAAATAATAAAAACAAAAAGACGTATACCCAGCCATTCCCATGCTCACGACATGCCATTCATAACCGCGTAACCAGCCACCCCTACCATGCTAACACCACCTTCCTCCGCCGGTAACCACCGTACCCAACACTCACCCTGCCTCACCACCGACATCCAGACCCAGTGTCGACTCCAGCCGACGGTTCGAACCGAGACCAAAACCAGGTCGGGTTCCTCACGTAATCCCCACAAATGCTCCCGAATTCAATCCTCTGCCGCCACCACTCACAACCCTATCACTACCCAGAACCACCACCGTCACCACCCTCGACATCAGACCAACACACAAACCATGGTACCACCGCGTCGACCTCCCCCGAGTCCACGGTGGCACCGTCCCAAATCCCTATACGAAAACATACCCAAAAAAAACGAAACCGAAAGTCGACACCACTGCTGATTGGTACTTCCATAAATCATATGTCAACAATTTGATAAATCAACACATCACGATCAGATCCTAAGTATAACATTATACAATTCACTGCATGGTATAACAATATACTCAAATCACAGAGGACTAGACAAAGGTAAACCATCAATATACGAAAGAGCATCAACTAGATTCACATTGTTCAAATAATCACAATTACGTATAACCCTTAGATTACTATATCATGCTAATAAGCTTACAGTTACACTTCATTTTGCCACTTGGCGAGACTCTTCTTAGATAAACATGCTTTTGACATTACATACGAGCAGCACATAATTAAAAATTAGACATATAATGGAAATGATTCTATATTAGACTTGACGAAATAAACAATGTTACGCTATCATATAGTGAGGTTCATACTCAGGCCCTATGCTTACTATTCATGTCACTAAAGCCATTTCAAGATATCATGTGGTCACCTTACATAATTTACCTCTGATTAAACTTTTATACAAGCTTACATATTTCACAATTTCACCAATAAAACGTTATGCAACGACTTACAAAAAGCGTAAATAACTAACAGCTTATTTAACGTGCGAGCGATTATAATCTTTTAGAAAATATAACAGATTAGCTAAACAGGGGAAAATAAACGAATGCATACCTCAAGGAAATTATTTATCACAATTTTTACAACTCAAACGGTCTGATCAACGACTTTGCAGCATTTCAACAAAATTTAGGTAACTTGCAAAAGTCACAATTAAATAACGACTCGGTAAGATTTTACATGGCTTATCATTGGAAAACGTGAACGAACATTCTGAATAGTAGAGTTGGAACTATGCACAAGTAAAACCAAGTTTTAAATGATTTCAGTTACAACAGATAGGTCAAAACGAGACTATGCAGTGACAGTCTGACTACTGTCGAATAAAAGAATTATTTCTCCCAAAGACATAACTCACATCAAGATAAAACACAAGTATTGGAAACCCAACTCAGAAGGTTATCATACATAAAATTTTCACCCTCAATTATGAAACACGTATAAAGTGACAGCCCGAACAAACCAGGTAACATTTTGAAAATTTATTAAAATTTTGGTCCCTTTGCAACTACACATTACTACCTCCACACTCAACCTTTCTCATCCAAACACATTAACAATCATTTGAAGCATAGACATCACTCTGTACCATATTAACATTCATTCCTCATTTCAATTGTAGTTGGCATCAAAATACGGTAAAGGTTTCGAAACTGAAAATAAAATTAATTAAATAACTTGACAGTTATACAGGTGTATCCAAGTACGGAAATAAAACCTAGTGACCATTACGTATTCCTTATTGATGACAAACTTCATAACGAATTTAAATGTATATAACAGGCATAAAATTTTAAAAACGATGTACGCAACACATGACTACATACATTCATAGCTTAGAACACACATTCTGCATATTACTAAACATGGATTGCTAAAGCAATTAGTAAGATAATAAAATCAAAAGTCTCAAATTCCGATCACATTCGCCTAGTACGCCTATCAGTAAACTCTTGCAAAGTATAAGGCATGCAAATAAGAAGTGTATACACATAGAGTAGTACAGGCAATTATCAACGTGCACGGCCTCCGGTTCGGTCTACTAGCTTTACCCACAAGACTTAACTTGGTTCCACATTCTATAACGACATAGCATAGCTGGCTCTACTAACCATTCCAGTCAATCATGACCATATCTCCTCTACATCTATCCTTTTAGGTGACTATAGCTCATCAACTTATTACACATATCATTATACTATATCTCTACCTAACGGTTCAGGGATCATACAGCCGCATGCATATCACTTTATATATACAAGTAAAGCTCATATTCAAAATCTCTTGTTCTCAATACCATAAATAGTAGATCTCAACCAACATTCAACATTAATCTCATGATTCGCAGTATATATTACCAACCATATCTCACATCATAACTTACCTCATTCCTTCTCCTGCAAGAACGTTAGTACAAGACAACCAGGTTACCATATAATCTACCCCACTTTTCAATTACTCTCATTGGGTTCCCGAGACAGAACAGAAAGGGCCCAGGTTTAGTATGAGGGGGCCCCTAACTCATCCCGTTCCTTTTTGGGGCTCCTATCAATCTTATCTCGGGGTTCATTTTATTAGACTCTTCCTATATTCACTACAAAAAAAGCGCGACATACTGACGGAATTTCTGACGGAATTTTAATTCCGTCAGTTTTTTTCAAAGGACTGACGGATTTCGGACGGAATACTGACGGAATATATTCCTGACGGAAATTCCGTCACAAACCGTCAGTTAAATCCGGCGCGTTGACCAAAGTCAATGGCGGTAAAAATTACTGACGGAAATTCCGTCAGAATCGGTCAGATTATATTGGCGCGTTGACAAAGTCAATGGCGGTAAAGGCATCTGACGGACATTCCGTCAGAAAACTGGATTCCTGACGGATATTCCGTCAGCACATTGCTTTATTGACGGAAAAACAACTGACGGACATTCCGTCAGATATCTACTTTACTGACGGAATTTCCGTCAGATGTATTCGTTTAAATTTTGAATTTTGAACATTTGAAAAGCCACGTGTAAGTATTTATCTGACGGAAAATCCGTCAGTTAAGTTAAATACTGACGGAAATTCCGTCAGTTTTCCGTCAGAAATATTTTTTAATACCCCCCTGATTCAGTCGCGTTATTTTCCCCAATTCATAAAAACCCCCAATTATTTCCCTAACCCTAAATCGCACCCGACGAAACCCTCCACCACACCCTCCACCACTACTCTTGCCACCCTATTTCACTTCCACCACCGTCACCGTCATCTTAAGGTAAACATTCATCCTTCTCTTTCTTTAATTTCTGATTTTATGCTCTTTTTTTAATTTTTGAATCAATTAGTTAGTTTTTTATTGTTATTATATATGTTAATTGACTTAGGATAGAAGCCTTGCTTGATTTAGGATAGATGCCATAATGTTTGATGAGTTATGTAAATATTTGATTAATTATTTTAAGTTTTGATTAATTATGCTAATTTTTATTTAATTATGCTAATTTTGGTTTAATTATGCTAATCAAAGTTAAAAATATAAAAAGGTAATAGTATAGCTAATTTCTTATGAATGAGTTAAAAATACAAATGTTTTACTTATATGCTAGAAGTGCCTTTATTATTTATATTGACCTAGTACCCGTTCAAAAATTACTCATTAGGAGTAATTTTTGAATAGTCCCCGTTTTGGGACTGTCTTTGTACGTTTCAAGTCACTTAGGTAGTAAACATGTTATTGTGATTTATTAATGAGAAAAGAATTCGGTTACAATTCCTTTAATGTTCTTTGAGTACATATGTGGAAAAATTATTTTTTCTATATTGTGTATTTGAAGAACGGATGGGAATTGCTGCCGAATTTTTTTGTCATTAATAAATCACAAGTGCATGTTTGCTAGTGACTTGAAACGTACATTGATGGGTTTAGGTTGGAGTGATAAGGACCCATGAAAAACAAATAAAGAAATATTATTATTTGTTAACTGAATTGCTATGCTAATATGTTTAATTAATATGTATTTATTTTGCTTATAACTTTGTTTTTTAATCTTTTAACATATATATAAATCTGGCCAATATATATGTAGATTCATAATAACATGAAAAGAATAGAGCGACAGTGGATGTATGAAAGATTAGACGATAAAAAGAAACCTAAGCGTGAATTTGCAAATGGGGTGAAGGAGTTTCTTAAATTTGTGGAACAAAGTAGTGTGTACAAGGATTTAGGTGAAACGACGTGTCCGTGTAAAAAATGCAATAACGGCGCTTTTAAAAAGTTAAGGGATGTTCAAAATCATTTATGGTCAAATGGTTTTACCGAGAATTACTATGTATGGACATATCACGGTGAAAAACGTTCTACGAAAGGAAGTACAAGCAGTACAGTAGTTAATGAAAATCCGTATCGTGAGTTTGTGGAAAATGCATTACGTGATACCGTTGATCAAATAATGGAGGATCAACTCAATCCCGATGGCGTTAGTGATGAAGAAGTGCGTCATGAAACCCCAAACCCTCAGGTTTCTTGTTTCTTTAAAATGTTAGAAAAAGCAGAAAAACCAGTGTACGAGGGAGGTAGTATGAGTTTGTTGGAAGCGGCTGCTAGGTTGGTAACACTCAAATGTGAGAACAACATATCTCTTATTAGATGCGCCAATGGTTTTGTGTCCTTCGTTGGTGACATTATTCCAAAGGACAATCAAATGGCGCGTAATTTTAATGAGGTAAAAAATCTTTTAAAGGGACTACAACTACCCCATCAGAAGATTGATGCTTGTCCTACTGGATGCATGCTCTTTTGGGAGGAAGATGCTAATCTTGAACAATGTAGAAAGTGTCATGCATCTCGGTATAAAAGTGATAAGAATTCAAGACGTAGGCGAATTCCATGTAAACCATTAATTTATTTTCCGCTTGCGCCAAGGTTGCAACGTCTATATGCAACCAAACACCTAGCAGGTGAGATGACTTGGCACCATAAAAACTCCCGATTAAGAAAAAGGGGGACTATGGCACACCCAAGTGATGGAGAAGCGTGGAAACATTTCGATAGAGAGCATCCAGAGTTTGCAAGTGAGCCTCGCAATGTTCGGTTGGGTTTGTGTACTGATGGCTTTCAACCATATGGACAATTTGGGAAGAAATACTCATGTTGGCCAGTAATTGTCACTCCGTATAACTTACCTCCTTGGTTATGCATGAAGAGACAGTTTATGTTTCTAAGCATGATCGTTCCAGGTCCTAAGAACCCCAAGTCAAATTTGGATGTCTACCTTCAACCGTTGATTAAAGAGTTGAAAGAACTTTGGGAAAATGGCGTTTACACCTACGATGTATCCAAGAAACAGAATTTTCAGTTAAGGGCTGCATTAATGTGGACGATCAATGATTTCCCAGCATATGGCATGCTTTCCGGTTGGGCCACAAGTGGATATCGTGCTTGTCCTTATTGTCATAAAAAAGAACATAAAACGTTTTGGCTTAGAAATAGCAGAAAAATTTCTTGGTTTGATTGTCACCGTGAGTTCTTGAGACCTGATCATCCCTTCCGTGACAATTGCAAGCATTTTTTAAAGAATAAGAAAACCAATGATCGGATAGCTTCAGTTAGATTGACTGGTGATGAAGTCTGGGAATCTGTCAAAGATTTACCAAAAATTGTTGATGCTTCTGATCAAGAATTGAAAAGATTGAAAGACAATGATGAAGGGTGGTGGAAACAAAGTATCTTTTGGGAACTTCCTTATTGGAAAACATTGCTGATTCGACACAACTTAGATGTGATGCACATTGAGAAAAACGTTTTTGAACAAATTATCAACACGGTGATGGATGTACCCGGGAAAACTATGTTTGGCCCTAAGGGTAAAGCTGACTTTAATGAACTTTGTTTTAAACGACCCGTATCATCTAAGTTTGTTTTAGACATGGCAGAGAAGAAGGCTGTATGTGAATGGGTTAATAATTTGAAATTCCCGGATGGTTATGCTTCGGATTTGAGTCGGTGTGTTGACCATAAGAAGATGGTTTTGCATTCCATGAAAAGTCATGATTGTCATGTTTTTATGGAACGGTTACTTCCTGTTGCACTGAAATATTTGCTCCCAACGGGTTCTTGGAATGCAATCACTGAAATAAGTCAGTTCTTCAGAGACTTGTGTACTTCAACGATCACAGTTGACTCTATGGATCAACTAGAGTCAAACATTGCGGAGATAATATGCAAGTTAGAGAAGATATTTCCCCCTTCTTTCTTCAATTCTATGGAGCATTTGCCTGTTCACTTACCTTATGAAGCGAAGGTTGGAGGACCTGTTCAGTATCGATGGATGTATCCGTTTGAGAGATTTCTTAATCACTTGAAAAAAAAAATTGGCAATAAAGCTCAGGTTGAGGGTTCCATATGCAACGCTTTTTTGTTAGAAGAAATTGCAAACTTCTGTTCCCTATATTTTGAAGATCACATTGACACAAAAGCGAAAGATTTAGATGTTTTGAATTCCGATGACCAGCCAAATTCAAAACTACCTGAGTTATTCAATGATCAAATGGGAACTACAACTGGAAAATGTGTCCAGAGATACTTGAATGAGAAAGAATATGAAGATGCCCATTTTTACGTGTTGAGGAACTTAGGAGAATTTTTAGCTCCATATGAAAAGTAAGTAATCATTTCATCATTATATTACTCAAATTATATCATATATATAATGCATAATTAAAACATGTTTTTTAAATCCAACTAGGGAATTTGAGACACATATCAAACTCACATTTCCTGATGTCATATCTTCTGATGATGTTTGGACTAAACATGACAAAAGTTTTCCGCACTGGTTCGAAAAAGAAGTAAGTGATACTAATTGAATTTTTTACTAATTATTACTAATTTCATATTAATTAATAATAACACAATTGCATTCTATGTTAATAGGCACTTAGATTCAAAGATCCGTTAATAGTAGCTTTAGCATTAGGCCCTAGTAACTCGGTGAGAACATGGAGGCGATATTCTATTAATGGCTACAAATTTCGAGCTTTTAAGGAGGGAGTTGATGTTTCAAAATCTACTATAAGCAACGGGGTTTGTGTGAATTCTACAGATGGGTTAGACTACTATGGAACCCTGAATGAAATAATTGAGCTTCTTTATCATACCGAGCGAAGGGTGTATAAGGTCATATTATTTAAATGTAATTGGTTTGATAATTCTCCACAAGGGCTAAGTATCCATAAGGTATACGGACTTGTTGATGTGAACATAAAGAAGCAACTTCGTGGACATAATCCATTTGTGGCGGCTTTTCAAGTAGATCAAGTTTGTTATGCTCCTTATCCAACTACTAAGAAAAGTAATCAATGGTCCGCAGTTTTCAAAATCAAGGCAAGATCACATGTTGATGCTCCTATTGACGAAACTGTCTTCCAAGAAGATGCGGTTCTCAATGATCACTCAGTTTCGCCAGTTGTGGTGGAAGAGACACAAAGTGAAGATGAATATGACGTGGTTGTAGAAAGGGGTGAAGATGAATATGAAGTTGAAGAGGATGAAGATGATTTTGAAGAAAGTATAAGAGAGGAAAATGAGGAAGTCGATGAAGAAGTAGGAGTACTATTTTCAGATAACGAACCTCTTTTGTTGTCTAGTGATAGTGATAGTGAAGATGACTAGTTGTAGAAATGTATGGATTGTTATAACAATTGTAAACATTCAAGCAGTTTGTTCTATTGCTTTTATTTAATCAATTTGTTCTATTGCACTTTTATATGTATCATCTAAATTTGTTATGTTGCAATTTGTTTCATATAGCTGGTGTTGTTTTAGTGTTTATCATGGTAGGTGGTGGTTTTGTTAGACGATATTTAGGTGGGAATAGTAATGCCGGAGGACGTCGTCGTCAGGAGGAGAACACACAGATTCCTGAACCACAACAACATGCTGATGAGGATGAGGAAGACGGCGGCGACGACGACGACCCGGTTGAGGAACCTTCACACGAGGATGAGACCGCAACGGTGAACCTGTCACGTGATCCTGAACAGGGGTATTGGTAAGTGTTTCATTTATTTTATTTTTTATTTTGACTTTACCATAATTCACAATATAATGCTTATGTATATGTTTTATTTTCAGGTGGGATGACCAGCCAATCAAGGACTATGTCACTTGGTCATTCACCCGTAATTTGGGGAAAGAGTTTTTCACCAATTGGAGTCAAGCTAGCCATGGACAACGTAAGAAGATGTACACTTACTTCCAGGTATATAAATTTCCAAATTATCATTTTTTAACTAAGCTTGTTTAATTCAATCATAACACAGTTTTTATAATATTCCATTTTTTTTTAACAGAATCGTGTCAAAGTTGTGGAAGTTGGCTATGATCCCAAGACCGAGTGGAAGACTCGTGTTTCGCGGAGGATTACAAGTCTCGTCAATGGCACCAATTATAACCGGAAAAGGCCAAATTGGTGCCCCGAGAGGTGGTGGGTGAAGCTTCAAAAGAGGGCTGAAGATGATCCTGACTATGCCAAAAAATCTGCAATTAATAAGGCAAATAGGAGATCCGGTGGTGTAGACGGGAAAGCGTTGGGCACCCATACTCTTGGCCGGAAGAGTTGCTCGGATGCTTTCAAAGAATTGGTAAGTAATATTTATATTTATATATTTTTCACAATTTGGTTAACCAATCCGATTATATTTTCATCAACTTTTGTATTCAAACTTATTTCAGGGTGACGAGGCAACGCCGTATAAGCTGTTTGAGTATACTAAGAAGAATAAGTTTCAACAGTGGGTCAACCCTCGAGCTGCGAAGATCGATGTAAGTCAATCTATCTACTAATTAATTTACAAATAAACTAGTTAATTTTTTCGTTTGAATTTTGATGATAAGTATAACATTTTTTTCTTAATTTTTTTGTTTTCCAGGCTGCTTATAAGGAAATCATTTCTCAGCCCACTCCAAATGGAGAGCCTCGAGACGAGTATGGGGACTTCTACAAGGCTGTTGACGGGTTTGACAAGAAGTCCAGAATGTTCGGCACCGGTTCGATAGGGCCAACAGTTTGGTACGAGCCTCCAGGAAACAAAGGCCGTCGATCCTGCTCCTACGCACCCACTGAGTACACTCGCATTCAACAGGAGTTGGGTAAGGAGCGCGCCGCGAGAGAGGATCTTCAGCAACAAGTCATCAACAACAAGAAGGATATGGAAGAGCGCATGGCTGAGATGTGGGCACAAATGCAAGCACATTTGCCCCCGAACACCTGTTCAGGTTTTCCCCCTCCTAACAGTAGAGATCCCCCTCCAGACGATGGATTTGGTTTTGGAGGTGACGGTAGTATAGCCCCCATAGGTTAGATTATGCTTTAGGTTTCATGCTAGTTAGCTAGTTGGTGTTAGTTTATGACTTAAGTTAGTTAATATGTAGCTAAAGAATTGATCATGTTGAGCTTTTGTGTGGTAGTTTAAACAAATTATGGACCATTGTATGATATTTGACTTTATTTATTAAGTACCTTTGGATCCTGATACGCGGCTGATGTGGAAATTGGATTCCCGCTTTGCGGTCGACGAGTGTGTTTGTTTGTTGTAGGTTTTGATAATGAACGCGTGAATATGTAAAACAATGTTTCAATAACATTGTGGCTGGACAGCAGGCTGCTGTTCCCGGCCATACTCGCACAAATTACTGACGGAATTTCCGTCAATAATATAAATACTGACGGAATTTCCGTCAGTAAAGTCAACAAAGAGTTTGACCATACTGACGGAAATTCCGTCAGTAATATATATTTGTGACGGAATTTCCGTCAGTATGGTCAAACTTCTTGTTGACTTTACTGACGGAAATTCCGTCAGTATTTATATTATTGACGGAAATTCCGTCACTATGGTCAATATTCTTGTTGACGGAAAGTCCGTCAGTAATATAGATTACTGACGGAAATTCCGTCAGTAATTGGTTTTTAGTGACGAATTTTAGTGACGGAATTTATTGACGGATATTCCGTCAGGAATGCTGTTTCCTGACGGATTTCAGCTGTTTGTGACGGATTTCTTCCGTCAGTAAAACGCGTGTTTTTTGTAGTGATTCATTATTATTCATTTGGTTTAGGCCTGAGGATCGTTCGCTCAAATACCACTTTGTAACACCCCCATTTATTTAAGGGCCTGTACTAGGACTCCTCAGATAAATAAAGGTGTTACCATCTCGGTTTCCCGAGGCAGTAGATATAAAGGAAAGATAAACAGTACTTTAATTAAAATTAAACTCATAACATGTTCTTACAACTGTATCCGAAGTCTTAACAGAATAAAGAAAGTACAACTCATGCTAAACTGACTAAGGTGATCTAGACTCTAGTCTGGTCCGGATCCAAGCTCTTCCTCCCATAGCTCCCCCTTAGTCTCAGCCACCTGTCAATCTGCTCCCCAATAAATCGGTTCATCACAGGTGATCACGAATACACAGGGTCAACCACGAGGTTGAGTAGGGAAAAAAAAGAAATAAATACACAAACAATATAATAAACTCCGCACCGATCCAACGCCAAATAAACTCCGCACCGATCCAACGCCATATATACTCCGCACCGATCCAACGCCGTATAAACTCCGCACCGATCCAACGCCATATATACTCCGCACCGATCCAACGCCATATATACTACGCACCAATCCAACACCGAATCACAAGACCCAATATATTCACATCGTATTATATCACAGAATAATATAGATAACATAATATAACGATCACTTGATATTATATCACAAACATGCTCAATACCAAATAAGAACAGCTTACACATCATCATATACCAGTATTTTCCCCTACCTGAATTAGCAGGAACGCAGACAAATCCGAGGCTTGTTAAAAATGTTCCACGCGAAACTCGCTACCTAAACAGATATACGTAACGAATTAACAAGCTTCCCGAAACCCCATAACAACCTATACTTACTATAAATAGAAACCTTCCATAAATGGAAAGTTTCCTAAAATAGAAACCCATTATTAATGGAAAGTTTCCATAATTAGTAACTTCCCCAACTTAAAGATTTCCCGACTAATAAACTTCAACTACCCAAAATAGCAACCTTGCCCCAAAACGACAATTTATATATCCCATATACGAATGATAAAAATACTTAATAATAATACTAATACTAATAATAAGATAATAAAATAATAAAAACAAAAAGACGTATACCCAGCCATTCCCATGCTCACGACATGCCATTCATAACCGCGTAACCAGCCACCCCTACCATGCTAACACCACCTTCCTCCGCCGGTAACCACCGTACCCAACACTCACCCTGCCTCACCACCGACATCCAGACCCAGTGTCGACTCCAGCCGACGGTTCGAACCGAGACCAAAACCAGGTCGGGTTCCTCACGTAATCCCCACAAATGCTCCCGAATTCAATCCTCTGCCGCCACCACTCACAACCCTATCACTACCCAGAACCACCACCGTCACCACCCTCGACATCAGACCAACACACAAACCATGGTACCACCGCGTCGACCTCCCCCGAGTCCACGGTGGCACCGTCCCAAATCCCTATACGAAAACATACCCAAAAAAAACGAAACCGAAAGTCGACACCACTGCTGACACCCATGACCACCGGTGACGTTACAACCGTTACCAGACACTCACCCTCAACCCAGTGACTAACCCTGATCACCACCACGACTCGACCCCCGGTGATATCTTACTACCATAGACGCGAAACAGAGACAAAACGAAAGGAGGAGAAACGACCGTGGTGAACATACCTTAATCACAGCGTAAACGAACCGCCCTAGGCTGCTCCAACCCACCGTGTGAACCGCTCCTATACTCCTTGTTGTGTCGGTAGAGGGTGTGTGGTGACAGATTGTTGATTAGGGTTATAATTAGGTTAGGGGTGGGGATGGTATGTGACGGCTGGGAGACTAAGTTAGTGTTTGTGTTAAGTTTGTGTTTTACATCGGTGTGGGCTGTGGTGATGGCACGCCAATCGAGGCCCAATACCCCATCCTAAACACGTTATAAAACTAACCCGTAGACTCGATCTCTTACCAACATGTAAACACATCTTATTACTTATTTGTTAAATAAATTATCGAGTATAAACGTTTCAAAATGCCATCAACACGTCCGCGTAAAAATTAAATATTAAAATAAAAACAATAAGATACGGAGTATTACAGTCTTCCCTCCTTAAAAATGAACTTCGTCCCGAAGTTCACCACCCCATGACGGTAATGAACCATATAACAAGCCTAAAACAGACGCAAGTAGCTCTTATAAAAGCATTAAAACCGCGAAATGTTACATTCTTCCCTCGTTCAGAAAACTTTGTCCCCAAAGTTATCCTATAATTACTTTAACAAGTACCTCACGAATCACAAATAACATGAATAACAGAAGTTATCAAGATTATTAAGTATATTCAAACAATCACGATATACCAATTAGCCATGTCATAACAACTATCATATCATAAATCATTAAGATTTTACAATCCTATCCTCCTTAAAACATGGTTACGTCCCCGTAACCCCAATATAAAATTCCCAGCTTAATACCCCGTCTTACTCATTAGTCTATCTACTAAAATCTTACTACAATTAACCAAGTATCGTATTCTCATCGTCGAACCTAAGACCAAAGACAAGGGGTGAGTGAACAGGCGGAATAAAACCGCAAATCAATACTTCCATTTCAAAATCGGTTTCAAACCCTGAATATAACTCAATAACCAATGTCACATCGGACCGTAAACACAATGTGGCACAACGGCCTAATAACTCATAACTCAAACCAGTAACCAAATGATCTCATCTCCATTTCGATATCAATATTGTCAAATATTCTATTAAAGGAACTGTTCCACATTCAGAGAGTAAAACCCTAAGCTACTCACCCACGAGTCAAGGTCAAAGAATACGACAACTCGATAAAATACTGAACTGGAATCTCAATCCCCATACAAAATCAACCATGGCCCACGAGCAACTCAATCTCATCAGTACTTACCTTCCAAGTTCATTGACATACTTGTATATATACTTACAATTTCACAGTTCATAAATAAGGGTCTGGATGCTATACCAACCCAACCTAATACAAAATCATTATGCGTACACAACTAATCAATTACCAAAAGTTTACCCATCTCACAACTCAATCTGTCTCACAAACAAAAGGATTATCTTATCACTAGGAAATATTAACTATCAAATTAAAGGAACAATTACTAATTTCAACTCAAAGAAGTACTCATAAGAAACCCATAGTAATTGTCACGTAAACATATATAACCTCGAGCAATAGCGAGAATATTAGGATCGGTAGAAATCGTGTCACGCATCAAAACAGAATAAGAGTAGTTAACGCTTACACACAATTGAAATTTAACACGAAATCAATATATTTACAACAATGTAAACAATCAAGAAGCTCATAGTTCGTACTCGACGATTGGAATGTTTCATGCTCTTAGTCACACTATAGAAGTAGAATTATATTTTAGAAAAGTCATAGAGCAAAAATTAATTAACGTAATGAAACATGGAACATTGACACATTTCACAAGGTATACACAAATCATAGACTTATATGACCGTTTAACATTCTCAGACATCAATAAGTTAACAAAATCACTTATGTACATTTCCCGTCCACTCCCATTACCTCATTTATCATGAAACTATTACTATATCCAACTTGCAACATAAGGGTTTTATACAAGCACATCAATTAACATTCAAGCAGGATTTCATCGTCACCTAGCTACAGAATAGTCCTATTGCAAACAATCACCATAATTATCAAACCTCAAGCTTAACCATGGTTTATCAGTTTTGAAAGTATTTTAAAACATTTGAAACACTGTGACAATTATAAACACGAGTCCAAAACAATTTTACAAGTTATAGATCGAAACAATACTACACGGAGACATTCTGACTCTCCCTCACTAAAACATTGTTCTTGTAGTTCATGAATTATGAAAACAAAATTAACGATAAAAGTAAACGAATTCACCAGACTGGTACTTCCATAAATCATATGTCAACAATTTGATAAATCAACACATCACGATCAGATCCTAAGTATAACATTATACAATTCACTGCATGGTATAACAATATACTCAAATCACAGAGGACTAGACAAAGGTAAACCATCAATATACGAAAGAGCATCAACTAGATTCACATTGTTCAAATAATCACAATTACGTATAACCCTTAGATTACTATATCATGCTAATAAGCTTACAGTTACACTTCATTTTGCCACTTGGCGAGACTCTTCTTAGATAAACATGCTTTTGACATTACATACGAGCAGCACATAATTAAAAATTAGACATATAATGGAAATGATTCTATATTAGACTTGACGAAATAAACAATGTTACGCTATCATATAGTGAGGTTCATACTCAGGCCCTATGCTTACTATTCATGTCACTAAAGCCATTTCAAGATATCATGTGGTCACCTTACATAATTTACCTCTGATTAAACTTTTATACAAGCTTACATATTTCACAATTTCACCAATAAAACGTTATGCAACGACTTACAAAAAGCGTAAATAACTAACAGCTTATTTAACGTGCGAGCGATTATAATCTTTTAGAAAATATAACAGATTAGCTAAACAGGGGAAAATAAACGAATGCATACCTCAAGGAAATTATTTATCACAATTTTTACAACTCAAACGGTCTGATCAACGACTTTGCAGCATTTCAACAAAATTTAGGTAACTTGCAAAAGTCACAATTAAATAACGACTCGGTAAGATTTTACATGGCTTATCATTGGAAAACGTGAACGAACATTCTGAATAGTAGAGTTGGAACTATGCACAAGCAAAACCAAGTTTTAAATGATTTCAGTTACAACAGATAGGTCAAAACGAGACTATGCAGTGACAGTCTGACTACTGTCGAATAAAAGAATTATTTCTCCCAAAGACATAACTCACATCAAGATAAAACACAAGTATTGGAAACCCAACTCAGAAGGTTATCATACATAAAATTTTCACCCTCAATTATGAAACACGTATAAAGTGACAGCCCGAACAAACCAGGTAACATTTTGAAAATTTATTAAAATTTTGGTCCCTTTGCAACTACACATTACTACCTCCACACTCAACCTTTCTCATCCAAACACATTAACAATCATTTGAAGCATAGACATCACTCTGTACCATATTAACATTCATTCCTCATTTCAATTGTAGTTGGCATCAAAATACGGTAAAGGTTTCGAAACTGAAAATAAAATTAATTAAATAACTTGACAGTTATACAGGTGTATCCAAGTACGGAAATAAAACCTAGTGACCATTACGTATTCCTTATTGATGACAAACTTCATAACGAATTTAAATGTATATAACAGGCATAAAATTTTAAAAACGATGTACGCAACACATGACTACATACATTCATAGCTTAGAACACACATTCTGCATATTACTAAACATGGATTGCTAAAGCAATTAGTAAGATAATAAAATCAAAAGTCTCAAATTCCGATCACATTCGCCTAGTACGCCTATCAGTAAACTCTTGCAAAGTATAAGGCATGCAAATAAGAAGTGTATACACATAGAGTAGTACAAGCAATTATCAACGTGCACGGCCTCCGGTTCGGTCTACTAGCTTTACCCACAAGACTTAACTTGGTTCCACATTCTATAACGACATAGCATAGCTGGCTCTACTAACCATTCCAGTCAATCATGACCATATCTCCTCTACATCTATCCTTTTAGGTGACTATAGCTCATCAACTTATTACACATATCATTATACTATATCTCTACCTAACGGTTCAGGGATCATACAGCCGCATGCATATCACTTTATATATACAAGTAAAGCTCATATTCAAAATCTCTTGTTCTCAATACCATAAATAGTAGATCTCAACCAACATTCAACATTAATCTCATGATTCGCAGTATATATTACCAACCATATCTCACATCATAACTTACCTCATTCCTTCTCCTGCAAGAACGTTAGTACAAGACAACCAGGTTACCATATAATCTACCCCACTTTTCAATTACTCTCATTGGGTTCCCGAGACAGAACAGAAAGGGCCCAGGTTTAGTATGAGGGGGCCCCTAACTCATCCCGTTCCTTTTTGGGGCTCCTATCAATCTTATCTCGGGGTTCATTTTATTAGACTCTTTCTATATTCATTATTATTCATTTGGTTTAGGCCTGAGGATCGTTCGCTCTGATACCACTTTGTAACACCCCCATTTATTTAAGGGCCTGTACTAGGACTCCTCAGATAAATAAAGGTGTTACCATCTCGGTTTCCCGAGGCAGTAGATATAAAGGAAAGATAAACAGTACTTTAATTAAAATTAAACTCATAACATGTTCTTACAACTGTATCCGAAGTCTTAACAGAATAAAGAAAGTACAACTCATGCTAAACTGACTAAGGTGATCTAGACTCTAGTCTGGTCCGGATCCAAGCTCTTCCTCCCATAGCTCCCCCTTAGTCTCAGCCACCTGTCAATCTGCTCCCCAATAAATCGGTTCATCACAGGTGATCACGAATACACAGGGTCAACCACGAGGTTGAGTAGGGAAAAAAAAGAAATAAATACACAAACAATATAATAAACTCCGCACCGATCCAACGCCAAATAAACTCCGCACCGATCCAACGCCATATATACTCCGCACCGATCCAACGCCGTATAAACTCCGCACCGATCCAACGCCATATATACTCCGCACCGATCCAACGCCATATATACTACGCACCGATCCAACACCGAATCACAAGACCCAATATATTCACATCGTATTATATCACAGAATAATATAGATAATATAATATAACGATCACTTGATATTATATCACAAACATGCTCAATACCAAATAAGAACAGCTTACACATCATCATATACCAGTATTTTCCCCTACCTGAATTAGCAGGAACGCAGACAAATCCGAGGCTTGTTAAAAATGTTCCACGCGAAACTCGCTACCTAAACAGATATACGTAACGAATTAACAAGCTTCCCGAAACCCCATAACAACCTATACTTACTATAAATAGAAACCTTCCATAAATGGAAAGTTTCCTAAAATAGAAACCCATTATTAATGGAAAGTTTCCATAATTAGTAACTTCCCCAACTTAAAGATTTCCCGACTAATAAACTTCAACTACCCAAAATAGCAACCTTGCCCCAAAACGACAATTTATATATCCCATATACGAATGATAAAAATACTTAATAATAATACTAATACTAATAATAAGATAATAAAATAATAAAAACAAAAAGACGTATACCCAGCCATTCCCATGCTCACGACATGCCATTTATAACCGCGTAACCAGCCACCCCTACCATGCTAACACCACCTTCCTCCGCCGGTAACCACCGTACCCAACACTCACCCTGCCTCACCACCGACATCCAGACCCAGTGTCGACTCCAGCCGACGGTTCGAACCGAGACCAAAACCAGGTCGGGTTCCTCACGTAATCCCCACAAATGCTCCCGAATTCAATCCTCTGCCGCCACCACTCACAACCCTATCACTACCCAGAACCACCACCGTCACCACCCTCGACATCAGACCAACACACAAACCATGGTACCACCGCGTCGACCTCCCCCGAGTCCACGGTGGCACCGTCCCAAATCCCTATACGAAAACATACCCAAAAAAAACGAAACCGAAAGTCGACACCACTGCTGACACCCATGACCACCGGTGACGTTACAACCGTTACCAGACACTCACCCTCAACCCAGTGACTAACCCTGATCACCACCACGACTCGACCCCCGGTGATATCTTACTACCATAGACGCGAAACAGAGACAAAACGAAAGGAGGAGAAACGACCGTGGTGAACATACCTTAATCACAGCGTAAACGAACCGCCCTAGGCTGCTCCAACCCACCGTGTGAACCGCTCCTATACTCCTTGTTGTGTCGGTAGAGGGTGTGTGGTGACAGATTGTTGATTAGGGTTATAATTAGGTTAGGGGTGGGGATGGTATGTGACGGCTGGGAGACTAAGTTAGTGTTTGTGTTAAGTTTGTGTTTTACATCGGTGTGGGCTGTGGTGATGGCACGCCAATCGAGGCCCAATACCCCATCCTAAATACGTTATAAAACTAACCCGTAGACTCGATCTCTTACCAACATGTAAACACATCTTATTACTTATTTGTTAAATAAATTATCGAGTATAAACGTTTCAAAATGCCATCAACACGTCCGCGTAAAAATTAAATATTAAAATAAAAACAATAAGATACGGAGTATTACACTAGGCAAGCAGATAAAACTCAGCAAGTATAAGGTTCAGCGGTCAACTCAAGACATAACCTAGATCCCAAACAATCAGCAAGTATAAAGGTTCAGCGGTCAACTTAAGACATAACCTAGATACCAAACAATCAGCAAGTATAAAGGTTCAGCGGTCAACTTAAGACATAACCTAGATACCAAACAATCAACAAGTATAAAGGTTCAGCGGTTAACTTAAGACATAACCTAGATACCAAACAATCAACAAGTATAAAGGTTCAGCGGTCAACTTAAGACATAACCTAGATACCAAACAATCAGCAAGTATAAAGGTTCAGCGGTCAACTTAAGACATAACCTAGATACCAAATTCACAAGCAAGGACTCAGAGGCCAACTTAAGGCATGGACCTGCCAATCAGCAAGACACTAGACTCAGAGGCGACATCACAACGCATGGACTAGCATCCAAAAGCAAAGGACTCAGAGGCCAACTTAAGGCATGTCCCTTCACCACATCACAAGGTATTAGACTCAGAGGCCAACTTAAGGCATGTCCTAGCACCAAACAACCGCACTCCGGGCAAGGTGCCAATACCTTAGCTACCCCGTTGTGCAGCTGCTCTACTCGTCAGACTCAGAGGCCAACTTAAGGCATGTTCCAACGCGATCACTATCACACATGTCTGAACTCAGAGGCCAACTTAAGGCATGTTCCAGACACGGCAAACATACACATATAGGGCTCAGAGGCCAGCTTAAGGCATATCCCCATATATGACAAACAACTCACGTATTAAGTTCAGAGGCCAGCTTAAGGCATAACTTAATACGCATCAATACAATATCAAACAAAGTCTATGAACTAATCTATAGTTCTACTTTCTTATACTTCTAATCAACACTTAATTGATCCCGGGAACTAAGTTGAGGGAGAGCCGGTTTCCCTTTCGGTTACCCGACCGGGGGGTCTCTATCCTCTCTCCATTCCCGAAACCAATATAGTGTCGCCCATCCTCCGGGGACCCAAACACACATATGAAACATACGGAAAAAGAATCAACGAAATCCGACTTGTCAATCAAAAGTTATGAAGCAAACGTAGCTAATTGGGGTTCCTAGCTGGTTGGCCACAGGCGGAGAGTCTCATATTAAATAAATATACATCTCAAACCAACTATGTGAGCCTCACAACATGATTAAAATATGCTTAGACTCTTCACAAGAAAATCCTTAAAAGTTAACTATCTTCATGCACAATTTCCGTAATCAACTCCTTATGAGCTAATCGACTCAGGACGGATAACCACGCTTCTTATGATGACTTTCCTAGCTCCAATATACATTTAATACCAAGTATATTTACCACCAAACATCACTTAAAACATCCTAAAAACAATTGGGAAACAAGCCCCCAAAACGGCTCGACAATCCGATAAACGAGCAGAAAGTTACAGCGGTTTTTGCGCAGCCTGCGCAAGGGGGTGCGCAGCTGCGCCTGGGCTGCGCAGCCTGCGCAATTTGGAGCGCAGCCTGCGCCCAAGCACGGGCCAGGTTGGTTTCGTGAGTTTCCTACAATTCGACAATTCAATCTATCTTTCGACAAACACTTCTAAACCATGATTTCTAGCATCAAACTTATACTCTCAACACATATAAACCCATAACAATCCCAAGTATGTCACAAACACGATTTTGAACAAATAAAACACGAATTAGAATCAAACATCGTATTCGTCTTAAGAACTCAAAATCTGAAAAAATGAACAATACTAGCATATGAACATCTAAAACTTCAATCAAACCATGTGATGAACATATAAAACACATTCCTAACATAAACCTCATCAACAATACGAAAATTAGAAACTTTAAGCATGAACAAAACACAAAGAATGCTATTTTAACAAAAAGGCCGAGTTTCTCATTATCGTCACCTCAAAAGCGATTATGCTCCAAATTCTTCTTCAATAACAAAGATATCAACTTTAGGATCCTCTAGTCCAACCCTTACAACAAAAGAAACGGGTTTTATAAGCTTAAAACGGAATTTACCCAAAACAGCGTCTTTTTCGAGTTCGACGAAATTGAAATTGAAAGAGATAGAAAGCTTGGAAATCTCGCAAGGATTCCGAAAATGTAAGACTTACCGCGATTCGAGTTCGGGAAGGCCTTGAAATGTCGATTTTAAGCTTGGAAGGAAAAGGAGAAATGGAGAAAATGAAAAGCAGTAGAATGGGTTTGTGAAGATGAAGTATGTCGACACATAGGGTTTAAGGTGGGGTATAAGTAGTCCTTTTTCTTATTTTGAGTCGGATCACTTATTTTTGTGAAACGGATTCAAGTCGGGTTTGATTTATGCCAAGTTAACATCTTAAGAACTTAAGGCTATTCTTAAGAGGGATCTTAACGGAAATATTTAAATTAAATTTACGACTTCTTATGAAAATATTATTATATTCCGTAAAATAGTTTAAAATCATTAAAATATTATTTACGAAAATACGGGATGTTACAATCACCCCAACTTTCAAAAAGTTTCGTCCTCGAAACTTGAAGACAGAGCTAAATACAAAACAACTCTAGTTATTAAATGTACTACTCGGGTCATGGTAACCCAAAACTTTATTACCAAAAAGGTGTGACCTAAAGGGATCAACTGACCACCACCGTCATACGACAGTAATGTCAAACTCTAGCTAGCCAATCATTACCGATTAATGTTGGTCAGTTGACTAATAATTCGTATCATCCCTTGCGCATTCTCGTTATGAGATTTAATTACGTGATCGCACTATTGTTGAGGACACATTTCCCAACAATCTCCCACTTGTCCTCGACAAGTGTGCGTCACCAATTCTCTTGTCCTATTACAATCTCCCACTCAATGCAAGATGTCTCTCTAAGGTCGTACTTGCATTCGATCATATCATGAGTGGTTTCCTCGATCTGGAGAATAACTGTCTGACCGGAATTATCTACCATAGATACCTTCCGAGCGTGGCCACGCATTTCCAATTAACTTCTCCTCGAGTGGCCCTGAGATTTGAACAACCCTGACAAGGGGTGGACAATTTCTATCGCACTACTTCCTTCAACTAGTCACAGTCAGTCACAACCCAAAACAATCCCAATTGACTCCAGTTACGAAAAGTCGTAGAGAATGGATCAAGGTCATGCCTAAACTGCACCTTCTTGGGAGAGTAGTCTATAGTCTAAGAATTGACTCACAAGAATACTATAGCAGCTCTCGCCACGACCCGGCTATAAAATTTCCAAAACTCTATAAGCAGTCACATTGCCCGACAGAGTGTCTCTTACAGTCTGCCTATGTGATTGACTAGTCATCACATATGACTCTATGGCACTTGAACTTGCCATCAATCGCCTCACACTCTAGTCGCTTTGAGACGTCACCTCATGTAAGCGGCTAGGGGCCATACTAAGTCAATCCAGTTCACTTATGGGGTTCAATATTGTCTCTTACAACCCATTTGGATTCTGACAAAGTATCTTTTACTTTGAGTTAATTATAACTCAAATGATGTTGTCATGCAACAATAGTCAATATTATTACATTGCATTTGATATAACTCAAATGATGTTGTCATGCAACAACAGTCAATACTATTACATTGCATTTGATGCACAATCATCTATTTGTATTAGTGTTTTGCGAATAACCCTTTATTCATAATTTGCAAAACTTACAAATTTTTGTCTCCTTCATTCTCATATTATCCCGTATAATATGATTCTATTTGAGTACATATCTAGAACTCTTTCTAGATTTTGAGTTTCCTTTGCGGAGGAAAACTCCCACTGTTATCTCATAACTTGTGACGTATCGATATACTGGAGGGATTAAGGAATCACTCTCCTTAGTCACTTATGTACTGAAATCTACATTGTAGTTATGAGTGATTTCATCACTCTTACTATTTTCAAACATCTTAGCTATTTTATCAAGGTTATTCATATCTAACCATTTTGATTTCTAATGGGCGACCTTTTATTATCAATATAATAAACCTTCCCGTAAAGCACTACCATCTTATGATATAAGGTATTAGTTCATCTAGAATTGAAAACCTCTTATTCTTTACACCTTAAAGAATCACCCATCCTCTCTAAATGGTAGGCTTAATTCTTTTAATGAACATCGCTCCCACTAAAAACAATATCTCTCGATATCTTAAATGAACCTTTTCATTTCTCGCATGTTAAACTATTACTCGAATCATTATCATTATCACTATCCCTATAGTGATCTGTTTCCATTCAATCAATCATTACCCTCTTATCATGTCTTCGTTTCCTCGAGACGAAAAGGACATGATAATTTCCTTATAACTACATTGAGAGAATTGAGATGATTTCTTCTCTTTTATCTTATAAACTTAGAAAAATCATTTATTTAAGGAACCGGTCTTTCCTCCCATATAGATAGATGATTTCTCCTCTATTATCTTATAATCTTTTAAAAAAAAAAAATCATTATCTCAAGGAGCCGTTATTCCTTCTGAATTCATACGGGGTTTCATGTCTCCTCTCTATGAAACAATGAACATAAAGAACCTTTCTTCGCGTGTCCTCCCGTAGTTTCTTCAGTGTCCTCTCGTAGTTTCTTCAAATCATTTAGGGCTCTTCGTAAGACTCCCAAGTAGGAATCTTCTCTAAGATTCGTTATTTATATCATTGGTTTGCGAGCGAAATATTTTTTCCCACTCTATCCTTCTAACAATAACCTTTATTCGTATAAGGATAGCTATTTCGAGTAACCAATGCATATGAATGTTTGAAGTTTTATAGGTGCGATGAAAACATTCTCATTTTCACTTAAAATGAAAATCTTATAATGAACTAATATTGTCTCATTTTGATTGAAAGTATCTCATGGGGTGTAGTTCTCCGTTTTAATCAACACTTTGATTGTTTTATATTGATCGTATCAATTGTTTATTGCGTGATTAAATCACTTTTATTCATGTTTAAACAAGGCATGCAATTTATTTGAGAAATCAAAACATTGATTAAGAACAAAAGTAGTGACTCGGGTTGAAAACCAAGTCACCAATATCCAAAATTACAACCATTGTTTTAGGATTTTAATCCTTGTCTTACAAGAAAATAAATTGTTCCATAAATAAATGCAAAATATGAAAGAAGACAATATGAAAATTAGAGGCTAGCTCTTCAAGTCTTCGATCAATTTGGATGCTACCATAGCCATCCAAGTAAGGAACTTCATGCTTCCTTCTCCTTGCCTTTATCGTTATTAGGAGGCGCCCCTTTAAAACATTTAAAAAGGGTAAACATCAACACATTTGTATCACTATACATAAGTTGATAAATGACATGAATCATAAACGAGAATTATTACCTACGGCGGTTGCCTTCCCATTTTTGAGATCGCTTAAGTATTTGGGGCAATTTCTCTTCCAATGACCGATCCTCGTGCAATAATGGCACTTGTCTTGCTCTTTTGAAGACGAGGTGGAAGCGCCTTTCGAAAAGGTCTTTTCTTTGGTCGCCTTGGGCTTGAACGTTTTCTTGCCCTTGCCTTTAGAAGCATTCCTTTTGAAGCTCGTTTTCCCTTTCTTTTCGATGTGCAAAACATCATTGGTGGAACTTTCATGAAGTCCCATGTCCCTTTCGGCTTGGACGAGCATCTTATGCAATTCTTCCAACGTGGTCTCTTGGTTTCGCATATTGAAATTCACCCGGAATTGAGCATACGCCTTAACCTTCTTGAGCGAGTGAAGAACTCGGTCAATAATTAGAGAGTCGGGAACATCAACATTTTGAGCTTTTAGAGTCTCCGCGAGCTCAACGAGTTTGAGCACATGAGGGCTTATCTTTTGCCCTTCCTTGAATGTAATGTCAAAGAAGGCGGAAGCCGCCTCATATTGAATCACCCTTGGAGTTTGCGAAAACATGGTCGCAAGCTTGGTGTATATTTCATACGATGTGGTCAACTTTATCATACTCCTTTGGAGATCCGGCTCCATGGAGAAGATGAGCACATTTTTAAGAGCGGAGGACTCTTTCATGTAGGCTTCATAGGCCTCACGAGTTCCGACCGCGGAACAAGCGGTTGGAGCGGGAGGAGCGGCTTCGGATAGGTAACGACTCTTATCGTCACCTTGAGCGGCCAAAAGTAATTGCGCATCCCAATCCTTAAAGTTTGAACCATGCTTATCGAGTTTGCAACGATCCATAAAGGATCGAAGCCATGATACGTTAGTGAGAGGTGGAGCGTTGGTTGCCATTGATGTTGTTTGAAAATTAAACTACAATAATAAAAGGAAAAACAACATCATTGTAAAATTCTTAATTTAAACTAGAAAATTTAACAAGTTTAGTTATATATTTACTTAATGATCTCTTACCCAATTAAGTAAACAATCCCGAGACCCAAACCCATACTAATCCGGGCACGGTGTAGCCGATTCAACCCGTATCGGTATAATTTGGTGGATTAACCCTTTAATCGGTTCTACTCTTAGAACTCTCGGTCGACAATTTTCTTAAAATTATCTTTAGCCCGAACTTATTGCAACTACGGTTACGAATAATTTCGTTGAGATCAACCAAATTTCAAGGTGTAATCTTATTACCCCACTTACCCAACGTGACAATTTTAGTACCCCGGTGTAGCCGAGCCTACGTTCTTGTGAAGAAAGGATTCATGGGTCCGTACTTTTTGGTAAGGCTAAGTCTCAATATTTATATGTAAGTGATCTAGTCAAATTATTATCTATCTCCGTTTAAGTGAACTAAGTCGGTGAATTATCGATAAAATAAATGACTAGGTCGACTAGGTCGAAACATGCATGATACGATGTATGACGATTTGGCTATGCATGCAAACATATAAAAAGCAAATAAAAGCATAAAATAAACCCTAGTATGGCCTTTCCTAGAAAAGAAATAATAAAAGTACAAATTCGGAAACCAACTCCTTTGGTCCCTTGAACTCCACGCGGCACGCACTTCGAGGTAAACACCGTCTTGATCGGAACTCCTTTCCGAATGGCACCGTCTTCAAGGAACTCCGGATTTTACAAATATTACAACTTTTCTAGTCTACTTTATACATTATAAAATAGAAATAAATTACAATTGGGTGATACGAGATCACAAAATTACAACCCAATCGGTAACCCCTTTCATTACGGGAAATACCGATTTAAAACTAAGGCCATACTAAGTAAATTACATAATTCCCAAAATTACGTAAAAATAAATCATGACATTCATAATAAAATATGCAATGCTTATGTAAATATGAATTAACATGCAAATCATATGCCAAATCGTCCTATTTAAAACACTTATTTAAATAGTTATCGCAAACCTCGATTTATGGAATTGCGTGTTTTAACGGTTAACAACACTATGCATTTTATGAAACGGTTTAAATCCTTAAGTTAATCATCCTAACTCGCATAGGATTCAAAATTTAGTCTTACTCAAACTTTGAACATGACTTAACTTAATATATATCAATATTGATCGGTATTACTCGGTTTTACGGGAAAAATAATATAAAAATCCAAAAGAGTCATAAAAATTTCGAAAATTCAAAATTCAAATTTTGAAAAATCCAGAATGTTCTTAAAATTTTCAGAGTCTTAAAATATTAGTATTTATACGGTTTTAACATTATTTCGAAAATAATACGTAAAACGAGCATTTTAAGTCGGAAAATTCAATAATTAACTCCATAAATGCAAATAAAATACTAATAAAATTTTTACACTTCCAAAACACTTTAAGAACACAAAATGGACAGAAAAATAAATTTCACACTGGCCAAGAGCTGAAACTTTAATTAAAAGACTCTTATTATTTTAATTTTAAATGCTACTTTTAACATATTAAAAATTAAAACAAATCTGAAACTTTTGGCTCCCAAGAATATTTTCAAGATGAACATATCATATATGACTAATATGGGTTACATTTTTCGGCCATTTTAACAACTATTGCAAATTTTAACGATTTTCGTCATATATCGTACGATTTTAACCTTTAAAATTATTTCTCAAGCATAAAATAAGATAAAATTCTCGAAAATTTTATACATGCTGGAAATAATATATATGACATCGTGTTAAATTTTTATGGCCAAATTCCAATTTAAACTATTAAAGTCGAAATTATGTCACTAATTACCCTATTTTTTACATTAAAAATCTATAATATTGCAATATATGAGATAAATTTCTGAAAAATTCAACATAACTTTTAAATTTTGCATGTGACTGTTAGGTTCATATACCTATTTAGTCATACTAGTGATAATTATCTAATAATTAGTTGATCTTATGCATGCTTAACAAAAGATTATGTCGAGATAAAGGAGTAAGAATGAGCTCCCTTACATTGAGATTCTCGGCAAAATGAGGGCACAAATGAAGTCACCTACTTCACTTGTTCTTGAGCTAATTCACACGGATGATCCTCCTTGAACCTTCAAAGAGATGATGGCCTCCAAAAGATGAACACCAAGACACACTAACTCTCAATGTTTGTATGTTATTGTGCTAGAATCAACAAACAAACTCTAGGTGATGCACGGCTAGGGTTTAAGAAAAATGAACCTTATTTTTCTCACTTTCTTTTTTTCTCAAAGACAAAAACCCTAGTATGAATTATGAATGAATGAGTTAATTAAAAAACCAAAGAACAAAACTCTCTTTTGTTCCTTCATTTGGTTCGGCCGTGAGCCATGGGTAGAGTGCCCAATGGTTGGCTCCTCTACAACATCAAATGTTTCCCATGCTTGCCTTCACATTTAATCCCTTGTCCTACTAATGTTCCCATAACATATTATGTAATGTTGTAAAATGTGTGTGTGTGTGTGTGACATATCACACGGTCCACACCACTAAAACGGATCAAATCCGTAACATTATTAGGATAATATTATTTACGTAGTTTAACATTTTAAACCTTTTATCGTAAATTAGTAATTAAATAATTTCATATAATTATTTAATCGCATTCTATAACTACAACAATTGTAGTTTATTCGATTCATTCATATTATATGTTTCATAAACAAATAAATAATAGTGATGACATTTCGATCACTAAAATAATTTATAATCTTATTATAAACTATCTCCTCTTTTATTCACAATCTAGAAATGTATCAACTCGTATCAATATACAGTTGTAACATTTAATATTGAGATAGCTGTCCTAAAGGTGTGACCTAAAGGGATCAACTGGTCACCACCGTCATTACGACAGTAATGTCAAACTCTAGCAAGCCAATCATTACCGATTAATGTTGACCAGTTGACTTATGATAAAGAATCATCCCATGAATATTCTTTTATAGAGTTTTGTCAATTTAATTAATATAATTGACGTGATCACATTATTGTCGAGGACACTTACTCCAACAATCTCCCACTTGTCCTCACAAGTGTGGATCACCGATTCTCTTGTTCTATTACATCATCTCCCACTCAATGCAAGGTGTCTTTCAGGTCGTACTTGCACGTGATCTAATCAATAGTGGTTTTTCTCGATATGGAGTGTAACTGTTTGACCGGAATTATCTTCCATAGACAGTCTCCGAGCGTGGCCACGCATTTTCAGTTCACTACTCCTCGAGTGGCCTTGAGATTTAAGATAACCCTGACAAGGGGCAGAACAATTTCTTTCCAACTGTTCTCCTTGGTCAACATCATCCATTGTGACCCAAAATATATCCATTTGACCCCTTTTACGGAAGATCGTAGAATATAAATCAAAGTCATTCTGAATAATGTCACGTCTAGAGCAACCAGTCTCTAGTCTAAGAATCGACTCATAAGAATATATATATAGCAACTCTTGCCACGACCAGGCTCCATTGAATTCTAAAGAACTCTATAAGCGGTCACTGCCCGACACAAGTGTACTTTACAGTTGTCTATATGATCGACTAGTCATCCCTTATGACTCTATGGTGTAAGAACTCACCATCAATCGCATCATAATCTAGTCACTTCGAGACGTCACCTCATATAAGTGACTAGGGGCGATACTGAGTTAATCCAGTTCACTTGAACAGGGTTCAACAATTGTCCTACAATCCTGTTGGACTTAACAAAGTATATAAAATAAACAAGTTGTATAAAACTTTAAATGATGAACGAGATTATCTTATATGAACGTAAAAACAACATTTTTCATTTCATATCGCATAATCGGTTACACATTGGGTAAACTCTTAAGACCCATAGAACAAGCATGAGAATCATGCTTAGCTTGCGACAAGGGTTTGGTTAAAGGATCAGCCACATTATCGTCTGTCCCAACCTTATAAATCGCTATTTCCTTCCTATCAATGAAATCTCGAATTACATGATATTTTCTTGGTACATGTCTAGACTTATTACTAGACTTCGGCTCCTTAGCCTGAAAGACAGCACCACTGTTATCACAGTACAGGGTGATAGGATCTTCAGCATTTGGAACTACCCTTAGTCCCTCGATAAATTGCCTTATCCATACTGCCTCTTTAGCAGCTTCTGATGCTGCAATGTACTCTGCTTCCGTTGTAGAATCCGCAACGACTGGTTCTTTGAAGCTCTTCCAACTAATGGCACCACCATTCAAGATAAAGACAAATCCAGCCTGGGATTTAAAATCGTCTTTATCTGTTTGGAAGCTTGCATCTGTGTAACCCTTTACACACAAATCTTCTTCCCCTCCAAACACTAAGTATGAATCCTTAGTTCTTCTCAAGTACTTAAGGATGTTCTTGACTGCAATCCAGTGACTTTCACCTGGATTTGCTTGATATCTACTAGTCATGCTCAGGGCATACGAGACATCAGGACGAGTGCATATCATGGCGTACATGATAGATCCCACGGCGGAAGCATAAGGGATCATTTTCATGCGTTCAACATCCTTGGGTTCTGTGGGCGATTGAGACTTTTTCAATATAATGCCACTTCCAATGGGGATAAACCCTCTCTTGGAATTTCCCATGCTGAACCGTCGAAGAATCTTATCGATATAAGGTTCTTGACTTAGTGCCAATATCCTCTTGGATCTATCTCTATAGATCCGGATACCTAATATGCATTGTGCATTTCCTAGATCTTTCATCTGAAAATGGTTACCTAACCATCCTTTCACCGATGAAAGCATTGGAACATCATTTCCAATGAGTAGTATGTCATCCACATACAAGATCAGGAATACAACATTGCTCCCAATGAATTTCATATATAGACAAGGTTCCTCGACACTTCGAGTGAAACCATTTTCTTTTATGACTTCATTGAAGCGATGATTCCAACTCCTCGATGCTTGCTTAAGACCATAGATGGATCTCTTAAGCTTGCATACCTTGTTAGGATTTTTAGGATCTTCAAAACCCTCGGGTTGTATCATATACACATCCTCCTTTAAATGCCCATTTAAGAAGGCGGTTTTGACGTCCATTTGCCACACTTCATAATCATGAAATGCGGAAATCGCTAACATTATCCTAATGGATCTTAGCATGGCTACTGGAGCAAAGGTTTCATCATAATGAAGACCTTGAACTTGGTAAAACCCCTTAGCTACTAGCCTAGCTTTATAGACATCATCATGTCCTTCTATGCCATTCTTTACCTTGAAGATCCACTTGCATTGGAGAGGTCTCATCTCCTTAGTCAAGTCTACCAAGTCCCATACTTGGTTTTGATGCATAGAATCCATCTCAGATACCATGGCCTCATGCCATTTTATGGAGTCGGGACTAGAGATTGCAGCTTTGTAAGTGGTAGGCTCGTCACTTTCCAAAAGTAAAACGTCCAGGCTACCATCTTCCTCAATAAGTCCAACATACCTATCAGGTTGATGTGGGACTCTACTCGACCTCCTAGGTGGAATAGGTACCGAAGTGGATGAAGAAGGAACATCTTCTTCAGTCTCAGCTTCAGTTTGTGTCTCTTGAACTTCTCGAACTTCATTAAGTTCAAAATTTCTCCCACTCTGTCTCTTAGAAATAAACTCCTTTTCTAAGAAGACAGCCTCAGAAGACACAAACACTTTGTTTTCTTGAGGTTTGTAAAAGTGGTAGCCACGTGAGGTGGTTGGATAACCAACAAATATGCATTTTTCGGATCTTGGTGCGAGTTTGTCATCGTTTTTAGACTTGACATAAGCATCGCACCCCCATATCTTCATATAGGATAAGTTAGGAACCTTTCCTTTCCACATCTCATATGGAGTCTTATCGGTCGCTTTCGTTGGACTATTGTTCAACGATTTGATGGCGGTGAGGATCGCAAATCCCCAAAATGAATTGGGTAAATTAGTTTGGCTCATCATTGATCGGACCATATCCAATAAGGTTCGATTCCTCCTTTCAGCCACACCATTAAGTTGTGGTGTTCCTGGAGGTGAAAGTTGTGACACAATGCCACACTCCTTTAGATGTGAATCAAATTCATTACTAAGATATTCTCCACCACGATCGGATCGTAATGTTTTAATCTTCTTATCGAGTTGGTTCTCTACTTCATTCTGAAATTCTTTAAATTTCGTAAAAGCTTCACTCTTATGCTTCATTAAGTAGATATACCCATACCTACTTAAATCATCGGTGAAGGTGATGAAATAGTCATAATTGCCTCTAGCGGTGATAGATAATGGTCCGCATACATCCGTATGTATTAGTCCCAATAATTCACTTGCTCGTGTCCCTTTACCACTAAAGGGGTTACGAGTCATCTTCCCTAGAAGGCAAGCTTCGCATGTACCATAAGATTCATATTCGAATGGCTTAATTATGTTGGTTTTGACCAATCTTTTAATGCGATTTTCATTTATGTGACCAAGTCGACAATGCCAAATATATGATTCATTTGGATCACTTGTTTTAATCCTTTTGTTATTAACGTTGTAGACATTATTAGACGAGTCGGAAGTTTCCAAAACATAGATTCCATTAATAGAATTGGCACGGCCAACTACCATGTCATTCTTTGAAATTACACAACAATTGTTTTTAATGGAAAAATCATATCCTTCAATGTCTAACATTGCAACAGAAATAATGTTTTTGGAAAGAGACGGTACAAAATAACAATTATTGAGTTTTAGCTCATATCCACTCGTCAAGGCAAGAGTGCAAGTTCCTTTTGAAGTGGCCGCTACCCGAGCTCCATTTCCAAGTCGGAGATCCATATCACCCTTGTCCACCTTCTCCACTTCTCTTAAACCCTGCAAACGATTACAAAGGTGAGAACCACATCCGGTATCCAATACCCAAGATGTGTTGGATGTAAAATTTATGTCAATAACAAAAATTTCAGATTTGGAATTACCTAACGGAATCACAAGACCTTCTTGGATGTGACGTAAGTACTTGGGGCAATTCCTCCTCCAATGGCCCATGACACTACAATAGTGGCATCGCCCTTTCTCTAACTTTCTCTTCTTCTTCTTATTCTTTGCAAGACTTTTCTTGTTAGAACTCCCACTAGCTTCATCATAAGCTCTTTCCTTCAAGTATAAGGCGTCCATTTCTTCATTTAGCTCATCTATATAAGCCGTGTCAAGAAATGAACCTTTGGGAGGTGGGAGAGAAGAAATGAAGTTAATACTGCCATCCGGACCCGTTCCGAAATGAACTTCTCTAGTAGTATCAATGTTGTTTTGGTTGCAAATATCGTCGAAAACATTGTGACAAGAATCAATAGTGATAGGGTTGAATGAATCCATTGCGATAAAATAACTACAAAAACGGAAATGAAGGAAAAATTAACGTTCATCATTTTGATACTTGTTAAACATTTTAAACAAGTTAAGTATTTACTTAACGATCTCTTACACAATCAAGTAAATAAACCCGAGACCCAAACCCATACTAATCCGGGCACGGTGTAGCCGATTCAACCCGTATTGGTATAATTTGGTGGATTAACCCTTTAATCGGTTCTACTCTTAGAACTCTCGGTCGACATTTTTCTTAAAATTATCTATAGCCCGAACTTATTGCAACTACGGTTACGAATACTTTCGTTGAGATCGACCAAATTTCAAGGTGTAATCGTCATTACCCCACTTACCCAACGTGACAATTTTAGTACCCCGGTTTAGCCGAGCCTACATATTTGTGAAGAAGGGATTCATGGGTCCATACTCTTTGGTAAGGCTAAGTCTCAATATTTTAAACGTAAGAGATCTTATCAATTATTATCTATCTCCTTTTAAGTGAACTAATTTAGGTGAATTATCGATAATAAAATTGATACGTTGAAGACCCGATACTCGATATGCATGACATGTTAATGGCGATTTGGCTATGCATGCAACATATTAAAACAAAATAAAGCAAACGATAAATTCCTAGTATGGCCTTATCCTAGAAAAGAAATAACAAGAGTACAAATTCGGAAACCAACTCCTTTGGTCCCTTGATCTTGACGAGGCACGCAAATCGAGGCAAACACCGTCTTGATCGGAACTCCTTTCCGAATGGCACCGTCTTCAAGGTTCTCCGGAAAATACAAATATTACAACTTTTCTAGTCTACTTTATACATTATAAAATAGAAAAAAAAATTACAATTGGGTGATACGAGATCACAAAATTACAACCGAATTGGTAACCCCTTACATTACGGGAAATACCAATTAAAAACTAAGGCCATACTAGAATAATTACATGATTCAAAATAATGCAATATAATATGACATTCATGAGGAAAAACGCAGCAATATAAAATGTTATAAATATGTTCATTTTAATGCCAAATCGCCCTAATAACTTATTATGTCGAAATTAACCCGGTTTTATGAGATTTTAGCATTTTTAATTCTTTTAAAATGCATAAATTAAAACATACACAACTTATGTTCTAAATAATATCCTAACACATTTTAGGATTCAAAATTAGTCATAAATAATTTTGATAATAATTAACACTTTAATTATATTAACATTGTTCATAATGCCTTTAAAATGTATAACATTTACGAATTAAATCCAAACAATTATAAAAAATCGAAATTTTGGATTTTCATTTTCACTAACATTCTGAAAATATTAATTTAATATTTATAATGTAAAAAATTTGGTCATATTAATCGAAATTTAACTCGAAATATCACATATTAATGGCCAAAATTACCTCTTTATACGGTTTGAACAATTAAATCGTAAAACATGCTATACAAAGTCATATTGTACCAAATTTTACATACATTAAGTAAAATTAGCATGTGAGGTCGTGTGAAAATTACAAGGCTAGAAACATTTTCTTTCTATTTTAATCATTTAACTCGATTTTTGTCATAAAAATGCATTTAAACGATTAAAATCTTTATTATGAACAATATATTAAATCTCATAAATTATCATATAACCTAAAAACATTTTAGGACCAGATTTAATATTCATGCCAAAAAGTCGAGTGATATATATAAGGGTCTTGAAATATTAGTTTTGTTTTAAGTCTCAAAACTCGGAAAAACTATAAACCGATTAAGCATGCAACAACAAGTGCTCTGATACCAATTGTTAGGTTCATATACCTATTTAGTCATACTAGTGATAATTATCTAATAATTAGTTGATCTTATGCATGCTTAACAAAAGATTATGTCGAGATAAAGGAGTAAGAATGAGCTCCCTTACATTGAGACTCTCGGCAAAATGAGGGCACAAATGAAGTCACCTACTTCACTTGTTCTTGAGCTAATTCACACGGATGATCCTCCTTGAACCTTCAAAGAGATGATGGCCTCCAAAAGATGAACACCAAGACACACTAACTCTCAATGTTTGTATGTTATTGTGCTAGAATCAACAAACAAACTCTAGGTGATGCAAGGAGGTGCACGGCTAGGGTTTAAGAAAAATGAACCTTATTTTTCTCACTTTCTTTTTTTCTCAAAGACAAAAACCCTAGTATGAATTATGAATGAATGAGTTAATTAAAAAACCAAAGAACAAAACTCTCTTTTGTTCCTTCATTTGGTTCGGCCGTGAGCCATGGGTAGAGTGCCCAATGGTTGGCTCCTCTACAACATCAAATGTTTCCCATGCTTGCCTTCACATTTAATCCCTTGTCCTACTAATGTTCCCATAACATACTATGTAATGTTGAAAAATGTGTGTGTGTGTGTGTGTGTGACATATCACACGGTCCACACCACTAAAACGGATCAAATCCGTAACATTATTAGGATAATATTATTTACGTAGTTTAACATTTTAAACCTTTTATCGTAAATTAGTAATTAATTAATTTCATATAATTATTTAATCGCATTCTATAACTACAACAATTGTAGTTTATTCGATTCATTCATATTATATGTTTCATAAACAAATAAATAATAGTGATGACATTTCGATCACTAAAATAATTTATAATCTTATTATAAACTATCTCCTCTTTTATTCACAATCTAGAAATGTATCAACTCGTATCAATATACAGTTGTAACATTTAATATTGAGATAGCTGTCCTAAAGGTGTGACCTAAAGGGATCAACTGGTCACCACCGTCATTACGACAGTAATGTCAAACTCTAGCAAGCCAATCATGTTGGGAAATGTGTCCTCAACAATAGTGCGATCACGTAATTAAATCTCATAACAAGAATGCGCAAGGGATGATACGATTTATTAGTCAACTGACCAACATTAATCGGTAATGATTGGCTAGCTAGAGTTTGACATTACTGTCGTATGACGGTGGTGGTCAGTTGATCCCTTTAGGTCACACCTTTAGGACAATTCCCTTAATTGATAAAATGATCAAGTGTATATTGATACGATTTGATCATATTCCTTAAACTCGAATGTCGAGAAATTAGAGGTTAGATCTTAATGTAAGATTTATGTTTAAAATTGAAACGTGTCAATTGTTAAACATTAAACGATATTTATTATATCGTTATTAGAATAAGTTGGGTTATAATTAATACAAAGGTTGTAAATCGTATTGACGAAAATTATAAATAATCATTTTACAATTGTAATTTAGAATTACTTGTCAATTGATAAATATAATATTTATATGATAAATATTTATATTAAGATAATTATAATTGTATTCCTAGTAACATTAAGATGTCACACTTGGTACAATTATACAATTGACAAAGTTATAAAATGAAGATCATCTTATGCTTAAGTGGGACGGTTTAGTGGATGTAGATGTGGGATGATTAGTGTGTTAATTGTTCTTAAAAACACAATCATTAAAGGGTGCTTTGAGACCATGAGCTATAACCACCCTAGACACATTGAGAAGGTAAAATGTTTTCCTTGTGTCTACCCATGCCTAGCCGTCTTTACCCTCCCAATAACCACTCAAATTGTGTTGTTTTACTTAAGCATAATTATGAGTTAATATAAGTATATGATACTCCAACCATTTCTAAGGTTAGCCGTGTGTTTTCAAGCCAAAACCTCATCCAAAACCTCTCATATTATAAGATAATATTCATACTAATACTTATATTAAGAGATATATTATTAGTATAATAAGTTCATATTAGAACTTATATTGCATTAAGGAAAAATCGATTTGGCACTAGCTTGTTCCAAGTTTCGGTTCATTAAGGGATAGTCTTGGTGCATCTTTAGAGGAGGTGTTCTACTTTGAACACTAGGAGGATCATCCTTGCTTGCATTTGGACCGAGTGTAAGGACTCGTAATCTCTCCCTTTTCGCTTATAAAGCATGCATAAGATCTTATAAACATGTTTATAAATAAATTAATTAAAAGTTAATTAAAAGGTTTTATTAGTATGACTAAATTAGTTTATGAGCAACTAGTTAAACCTAACAATTGGTATCAGAGCAAAATGGTTGTTTGCATGCTTTCCGTTTCGTTTTTACGGAGTTATTTTGATAACAAAAATAAAACTTGAATTTTCGTATGATATAAGATATGGACGAAATATTTTTAGCATGATACCTACTGTTTTCTAATATGATTTAGAATATTTGGAATATATTTTGCATAAATATTGATCATTGGTATTTTTAATTTCGGTTTTTAATACGTTTTAATGGTTAAAAATGATTAAATTTTGGGAAAAATAGTTAAAATAAGCTTCTGGCCGAGATTTTTCAGTATGATATCACATGTATTTTCTATAATATGAATATGATTTTTCGTAAATTATGGGCTTATAAATCGTGTGATATGAATTTTTAATGGTTAAAATGCAATAAGATGAATAAATATGGGTTAAAATAGTTATATTATGAATTTGACTATAAAAATTTATGAGGATGTCACATGCAATATTTAAAATTTATGTTGAATTTTCCAGAAATTTATCTCAAATATTGCAATATTATAGATTTTTAATGAAAAAATCGGGTAATTAGTGACATTATTTCGACTTTAATAGTTTTAGTTGGAATTTGGCCATGAAAATTTAACACGATGTCATATATATTATTTCCAGCATGTATAAAATTTTCGAGAATTTTATCTTATTTTATGCTTGAGAAATAATTTTAAATGTTAAAATCGTACGATATATGACGTAAATCGTTAAAATTTGCAAATGTTGTTAAAAATGGCCGAAAATGTAACCCATATTAGTCATATGTGATATGTTCATCATGAAAATATTCTTGGGAGCCAAAAGTTTCAGATTTGATTTAATTTTGATTTGTTAAAAGTAGCATTTAAAATTAAATTAAAAGGAGGCATGCTTTAAAATTTCGGCTATGGGGCAATGTGCCATTTAATTTTCTGTCCATTTTGTGTTCTTAAAGTGTTTTGGAATGTGTAAAAATTTTATTAGTATTTAATTTGCATTTATGAAGTTAATTATTGAATTTTCCGACTTAAATTGCTCGTTTTACGTGTTATTTTCGAAATAATAATAAAACCGTATAAAATACTAATATTTTAACTTTCTGAAAATTTTAAGAACATTCTGGATTTTTCAAAATTTGAATTTTGAATTTTCGAAATTTTAATGTCTCTTTTGAATTTTATATTGTTTTTCCCGTAAAACCGAGTAATACCGATCAATATTAAAATATATTAAGTTAATTCATGTTCAAAGTTTGAGTAAGACTAAATTTTGAATCCTATGCGAGTTAGGATGATTAACTTAAGGATGAAAACCGTTTCATTTAATGCATAGTGTTGTTAAACGTTAAAACACGCAATTCCATAAAAACCGAGGTTTACGATAACTATTTAAATAAGTGTTTTAAATAGGACGATTTGGCTTAGGATTTGCATGTTAATTCATATTTATTTAAGCATTGCATATTTATATTATGAATGTCATGATTTATTTTTACGTAATTTTGGGAATTATGTAATTTACTTAGTATGGCCTTAGTCTTTAAATCGGTATTTCCCGTAATGTAAGGGGTTACCGATTCGGTTGTAATTTTGTGATCTCGTATCACCCAATTGTAATTTATTTCTATTTTATAATGTATAAAGTAGACTAGAAAAGTTGTAATATTTGTAAAATCCGGAGTTCCTTGAAGACGGTGCCATTCGGAAAGGAGTTCCGATCAAGACGGTGTTTTACCTCGATGTGCGTGCCGCGTGAAGTTCAAGGGACCAAAGGAGTTGGTTTCCGAATTTGTACTTTGTTATTTCTTTTCTAGGAAAGGCCATACTAGGGTTTATTTATGCTTTTATTTTTGCTTTTTATATGTTTGCATGCATAGCCAAATCGTCATACATCGTATCATGCATTTTTCGATTTAATCGACCTAGTCTTTTATTTTATCGATAATTCACCGACTTAGTTCACTTAAACGGAGATAGATAAATAATTGACTAGATCTCTTACATATTAATATTGAGACTTAGCCTTACCAAATAGTACGGACCCATGAATCCCTTCTTCACAAGGACGTAGGCTCGGCTATACCGGGGTACTAAAATTGTCACGTTGGGTAAGTGGGGTAATAAGATTACACCTTGAAATTTGGTTGATCTCAACGAAAGTATTCGTAACCGTAGTTGCAATAAGTTCGGGCTAAAGATAATTTTAAGAAAATTGTCGACCGAGAGTTCTAAGAGTAGAACCGATTAAAGAGTTAATCCACCAAATTATACCGATACGGGTTGAATCGGCTACACCGTGCCCGGATTAGTATGGGTTTGGGTCTCGGGATTGTTTACTTAATTGGGTAAGAGATCATTAAGTAAATATATATAACTAAACTTAAAGTTTTAGTTTAAATTATGAATTTAAAATGATGTTGTTTTCCTTTTATTATTGTAGTTTAATTTTCAACATCGACTATGGCAACCAACGCTCCACCTCTCACTAACGTATCATGGCTTCGATCCTTTATGGATCGTTGCAAACCCGATAAGCATGGTTCCAATTTTAAGGATTGGGATGCGCAATTGCTTTTGGCCGCTCAAGGTGACGATAAGAGTCGTTACCTATCCGAAGCCGCTCCTCCCGCTCCGACCGCTCGTTCGTCGGTCCAAACTCGTGAGGCCTATGAAGCCTACATGAAAGAGTCATCCGCTCTTAAAAATGTGCTCATCTTCTCCATGGAGCCGGATCTCCAAAGGAGTGTGATTAAGTTGACCACATCATATGAGATATACACCAAGCTTGCGACCATGTTTTCGCAAACTCCAAGGGTGATTCAATATGAGGCGGCTTCCGCCTTCTTTGACATAACCTTCAAGGAAGGGCAAAAGATAAGCCCTCATGTTCTCAAACTAGTTGAGCTCGCGGAGACTCTAAAAGCTCAAAATGTTAATGTTCCCGACTCTCTTATAATTGACCGAGTTCTTCACTCGCTCAATAAGGTTAAAGCGTATGCTCAATTCCGGGTGAATTTCAATATGCGAAACCAAGAGACCTCGTTAGACGAGTTGCATAAGATGCTAGTCCAAGCCGAAAGGGACATGGGACTTCATGAAAGTTCCACCAAAGATGTTTTGAACATCGAAAAGAAGGGAAAAACGAGCTTCAAGAGGAATGCCTCGAAAGGCAAGGGCAAGAAAACGTTCAAGCCCAAAGCGACCAAAGAAAAGACCTTTTCGAAAGGCGCTTCCACCTCGTCTTCAAAAGAGCAAGACAAGTGCCATTATTGCACGAGGATCGGTCATTGGAAGAGAAATTGCCCCAAATACTTAAGCGATCTCAAAAATGGGAAGGCAACTGCCGTAGGTAATAATTCTCGCGTATAATTCATGTCGTTTATCAACTTATGTATAGTGATACAAATGTGTTGATATTTACCCTTTTTAATTGTTTTAAAGGGCCACCCCCGAATAATGATAAGGGCAAGGAGAAGGAAGCTTGAGGTTCCTTACTTGGATGGCTCCGGTAGCATCCAATTGATCGAAGACTTGAAGAGCTAGGCTCTAATTTTTCATATCGTCTTCTTTCATATTTTGCATTTATTTATGGAACAATTTAATTATTCTTGTAAGACAAGGATTAAAATCCTAAAACAATGGTTGTATTTTGGGTATTAGTGACTTGGTTTTCAACCCGAGTCACTACTTTTGTTCTTAATCAATGTTTTGATTTCTCAAATAAATTGCATGCCTTGTTTAAACATGAATAATAGTGATTTAATCACGCAATAAATATTGATGCGATCAAGTATATGATAATCAAAGAGTTGATTAAAACGGAGAACTACACCCCATGAGATAGATTCAATCAAAATGAGACTATATCAGTTCATTATAAGATTTTCATTTTAAGTGAAAATGAGAATGTATTCATCACACCTATCAAACTTCAAACATTCAAACACATTGGTTGATCGAAATAGCTATCCTTAAACAAGTAAAGGTTATTGTTAGAAGGATAGAGTGGGAGAAAATATTTCGCTCACAAACCAATGATGTGAATAAAGGAGAGATCTTAGAGAAGATTCTTACTTGGGAGTCTTAAGAAGAACCCTAAGTGATTTGAAGAAACTACGGGAGGACACTCGGAGAAAGGTTCTTTGTGTTCATTGTTTCATAGAGAGGAAACAAAGCCCTAAATGATTTGAAGAAACTACGGGAGGACACTCGGAGAAAGGTTCTTTGTGTTCATTGCTTCATAGAGAGGAAACTTGAAACCCCGTATGAAATCATCGGTAGGAAAACGGTTCCTATGTAGTTATAAAGAAATTATCATGTCATTTTCGTCTCGAGGAAACGAAGACATGATAAGAAGGTAATGAATGATTGAATGGAAATAGATCACTATAGGGATAGTGATAGTAATAATGATTCGAGTAATAGTTTAACATGCGAGAAATGAAAGGTTCATTTAAGATATCGAAAGATATTGATTTTAGTGGGAGCGATTTTCATAAAAAGAATTAAGCCTACCATTTAGAGAGAATGGGTGATTCTTTAAAGTGTAAAGAATAAGAGGTTTTCAATTCTAGATGATCAAATACCTTATGTCATAAGATGATGGAGCTTTAAGGGAAGGTTTATTATATGGATAATAAAAGGTCGCCCACTAGAAGTTAGAATGGTTGGATACTTTATTCATAACGATGAATGAAACCATTATCAAATAGCCAAGATGTTTGAGAATTGTAAGAGTGATGAAATCACTAATAAACTACAATATAGATTTCAGTACATAAGTGACTATAGAGAGTGATTTTAAACCCTCCAGTATATCGATACGTCACAAGTTATAAGATAACAGTGGGAGCTTTCCTCCGGAAAGGAAACTCAAAATCTAGAAAGAGTTCTAGAAATGTACTCAAATAGAATCATGTTATAAGGGATAATATGAGAATAAAGGAGACCAAAAGTTGTAAGTTTTGCTATTATAAATAAAGGTTATTCGCAAAACACTAATACAAACAGATGATTGTGCATCAAAATGCAATGTAATAGTGTTGACTATTGTTGCATGACAACATCATTTGAGTTATTAATAACTCAAAGTAAAAGATACTTTGTCAGAATCCAAATGGGTTGTATGAGACAATATTGAACCCCATAAGTGAACTGGATTGACTCAGTATAGCCCCTAGCCGCTTACATGAGGTGACGTCTCAAAGCGAATAGAGTGTGAGGCGATTGATGGCAAGTTCAAATGCCATAGAGTCATATGTGATGACTAGTCGATCACATAGGCAGACTGTAAGAGACACTATGTCGGGCAATGTGACCGCTTATAGAGTTCTGGAAATTTTATAGCCGGGTCGTGGCGAGAGCTGCTATAGTATTCTTGTGAGTCAATTCTTTGACTAAAGACTACTCTCCCAAGATGGTACAGTTTAGGCATAACTTTGATCCATTCTCTACGACTTTTCGTAACTGGAGTCAAATGGGATTGTTTTGGGTTGTGACTAACTGTGACTAGTTGAAGGAAGTAGTGCGATAGAAATTGTCCACCCCTTGTCAGGGTTGTTCAAATCTCAGGGCCACTCGAGGAGTAATTAACTGGAAATGCGTGGCCACGCTCGGAAGGTATCTATGGTAGATAATTCCGGTCAGACAGTTATTCTCCAGATCGAGGAAACCATTCATGATATGATCAAATGCAAGAACGACCAGAGAGAGACATCTTGCATTGAGTGGGAGATTGTAATAGGACAAGAGAATTGGTGACGCACACTTGTCGAGGACAAGTGGGAGATTGTTGGGAAATGTGTCCTCAACAATAGTGCGATCACGTAATTAAATCTCATAACAAGAATGCGCAAGGGATGATACGATTTATTAGTCAACTGACCAACATTAATCGGTAATGATTGGCTAGCTAGAGTTTGACATTACTGTCGTATGACGGTGGTGGTCAGTTGATCCCTTTAGGTCACACCTTTAGGACAATTCCCTTAATTGATAAAATGATCAAGTGTATATTGATACGATTTGATCATATTCCTTAAACTCGAATGTCGAGAAATTAGAGGTTAGATCTTAATGTAAGATTTATGTTTAAAATTGAAACGTGTCAATTGTTAAACATTAAACGATATTTATTATATCGTTATTAGAATAAGTTGGGTTATAATTAATACAAAGGTTGTAAATCGTATTGACGAAAATTATAAATAATCATTTTACAATTGTAATTTAGAATTACTTGTCAATTGATAAATATAATATTTATATGATAAATATTTATATTAAGATAATTATAATTGTATTCCTAGTAACATTAAGATGTCACACTTGGTACAATTATACAATTGACAAAGTTATAAAATGAAGATCATCTTATGCTTAAGTGGGACGGTTTAGTGGATGTAGATGTGGGATGATTAGTGTGTTAATTGTTCTTAAAAACACAATCATTAAAGGGTGCTTTGAGACCATGAGCTATAACCACCCTAGACACATTGAGAAGGTAAAATGTTTTCCTTGTGTCTACCCATGCCTAGCCGTCTTTACCCTCCCAATAACCACTCAAATTGTGTTGTTTTACTTAAGCATAATTATGAGTTAATATAAGTATATGATACTCCAACCATTTCTAAGGTTAGCCGTGTGTTTTCAAGCCAAAACCTCATCCAAAACCTCTCATATTATAAGATAATATTCATACTAATACTTATATTAAGAGATATATTATTAGTATAATAAGTTCATATTAGAACTTATATTGCATTAAGGAAAAATCGATTTGGCACTAGCTTGTTCCAAGTTTCGGTTCATTAAGGGATAGTCTTGGTGCATCTTTAGAGGAGGTGTTCTACTTTGAACACTAGGAGGATCATCCTTGCTTGCATTTGGACCGAGTGTAAGGACTCGTAATCTCTCCCTTTTCGCTTATAAAGCATGCATAAGATCTTATAAACATGTTTATAAATAAATTAATTAAAAGTTAATTAAAAGGTTTTATTAGTATGACTAAATTAGTTTATGAGCAACTAGTTAAACCTAACAAATCATTACCGATTAATGTTGACCAGTTGACTTATGATAAAGAATCATCCCATGTATATTCTTTTATAGAGTTTTGTCAATTTAATTAATATAATTGACGTGATCACATTATTGTCGAGGACACTTACTCCAACAGTGACATCCTTATAAATTTTTATAGTCAAATTCATAATATAACTATTTTAACCCATTTTTATTCATCTTATTGCATTTTAACACTTAAATTCATATCACACGTTTTATAAGTCCATAATTTACGAAAAATCATATTCATATTACAGAAAATACATGTGATAACATACTGAAAAATCTCGGCCAAAAGATGATTTTTGCTATTTTTCCCAAAATAAACGATTTTAACCATTAAAACTTTATAAAAACCGAGATATAATATACCATTAATCAATATTCATGCAAAATAAATTCCAAATATTCTAAAATATTTTAGAAAAACAGTAGGTATTCATGCTAAAATTATTTCCTGCATATCATATATTAAACGAAAATTCCAATTTTATTTTGTTATCACTATAACTCCGTAAAAACGTAAACGGAAAGCATGCAAACAACCTATTGCTCTGATACCAATTGTTAGGTTTTATTAGTTACTCATAAACTAATTTTAGTCATACTAAACTAAACTTGTAATTAACATTTTAATTTACTAGTTAAAACGATCTTATGCATGCTAATATATGCGGAAATAAGGAGATATTGAACCCTTACACACGGTCCAAGATTATAGCAAGGATGATCCTCCAAGTACCCAAAATAGAATACCTCCTTTGGATGCACCAAGACAACCCCTCAATCAACCGAGACTTGAACGAGCTAGTTACAAAATCGGTTTCTCCTTAAACTTATTCTAATCTCTCTAATTAGAATATTATTTCAATACTACAAAATAGTATAATATTATTATCTTATAATATATATTTAGAGGTTGCAAAATTTCTTCTTACTTAGACAAATTTTCGGCCAAGAGAAGAAGAAGAAGAAGAATGAATATAATGTCACATATATATATATATATTAAGCATGCTCTTTAACCATATAATCAATTAACTTAAGCATGCTTATATTGGGAAGGGGAAGCCGGTTTTAGGGAGCCTCAAAGGGGGAACATCTTGACTTCTCAAGATACTAGGGTTGCTCTAGGTTAGTCTTCTCAAGGTGGTGTTTAATGATTGTGTTTTATACATTAATAAACACAAAACACACCCTTAACTAACCTTATTAAAACCGGCTACCATAATCCATAAAATGGATTTCATTTTACAACTTTGTAAAATGTACAATTTGTACAAAGTGTGACATCTTATATGTCATTAAGATATAAAATGCTTTAGTACATTTAAAACATATAAATATTTATCATATAAATATTGTACATAATTAAATAAATCATATTTATTTAATTAATAAGTAATTCGAAATTACTAATGTAAAATGATCATTTATCGTCAATACGATTTACAACCTTTGTATTAATTTCAACCCAATTCATTGTAATTACGATATTATGAAATATCGTTTAATGTTTAACAATTGACACATTTCAATTTTAAACATAAATCTTACATTAAGATTTAACCTCTAATTTCTCGATATACGAGTTTAAGGAATATGATCAAATCGTATCAATATACATTTGATCACTTTATCAATTAAGGGAATTGTCCTAAAGGTGTGACCTAAGGGGATCAACTGACCACCACCGTCATACGACAGTAATGTCAAACTCTAGCTAGCCAATCATTACCGATTAATGTTGGTCAGTTGACTAATAATTCGTATCATCCCTTGCACATTCTCGTTATGAGATTTAATTACGTGATCGCACTATTGTTGAGGACACATTTCCCAACTGGGTCTTGTGTTATGGAGACGGAGTGGTGTTCTAATTTATTATAATGTATGTCTTATTGATGTTTACCTACTCAACCTCGTGGTTGACCCCGTGTATTCGTGTGACACCTGTGATGATCCGTGATGGGGAGCAGTTTTGACAGGAAAGATGGTGCGGTGGGAGCATGGGATGGCATGAGCACTTGGATGAACCGACTTAGATTTAGATCACATACTTCGAATTATCAGTTGTACTTTAGTTTCCGCTGTGTAGTATTTGTAACATCAAAGTTTAAATTTAATCAGTATTTTATGCAAAGTACTTTGGTTTGATTTACTTTGTTATTCACTACCTCGGACATTCCGAGATGGTAACAGCTCTATTTACTGAGGATGTCTTGCTAAAGGCTCCTTAATAAATCGGGGTGTTACAAAGTTGTATCAGAGCGAACGATCCTCAGGCCTTAACCAAATGAATGATAATGAACGTAGGAAGAGTCTAATAAAATGAACCCCGAGATGAAACTGATAGGAGCCCCAAAAAGGAACGGGATGAGTTAGGGGTCCCCCTCATACCAAGTTTGTATGATATTTTGTGTGTTCATATTTTTTCCCTCGTATTGCATGCTTGCTTATGCTTCGTCGTATATTATTCTAGTCGTTTCATGTCTTTTTTTCTCATATTTTCGATGATGTCAAGAGGGGGAAAAATGCGACTTAGATTAGAATTTGCCTAAGCTTGCTCCTTGTCGTAATTCATTGTCTCTTAGGATTCTTAAAGGATATGGGATAGATAGAAGATAGAAGCCGCCCTAAGTGAATCTTTGCTATCAATGACCATTATTATATTGAGGGGGAACGTACACTTAGACAAAAATCTAAGAGAGACTTGCCATCATCAAAAAGGGGAATTTGTTGAACCATATATTCAAATATATGTTTATGTTTTGATAATGACGAGTCTAGCCATATATATATATATATATATATATATATATATATATATATATATATATATATATATATAGAGGCCGGATCACGTGAGGCCGCCTATTACGGTGAGGCCACCGAACCCTTACTATGTTGCACATGATTTTCAATCTTCATTGGACTAATTTCAATGGGATGAAAATTATGGGTCATTTATAACAATTCATTTGGCCCAAATGTTTTCTCTATCTAAAAAAATTATCCATTTTCCTCTTTTTCTTATTTCGTGAAATTTGGGCTTAAAATATTTGTTTACTCACAAAATGTTTAATTTCTTATTATGTGAATCATCGACCTTAATTTGTGAACTCGGGACCTTATTTCGTGAAACTTAGACTTAAAATGTTTGTTTTCTCACAAAATGGATAATTTCTTATTTCGTGAATTTCGGACCTTAATTTGTGAAACCGAAACCTTATTTCGTGAAACTTGTATTTAAAATGTTTTTTACTCACGAAATATAAAATTTCTTATTTCGCGAATCTTGGACCTCAATTTGTGAAACCGAAACCTTATTTCGTAAAACTTTGAATTAAAATGTTTGTTCACTCACAAAATGTTTAATTTCTTATTTCGTGAATCTTGGACCTTAATTCGTGAAACCAGGACCTTATTTCGTGAAACTTGGACTTAAAATGTTTGTTCACTCACAAAATGTTTAATTTCTTATTTCGTGAATCTTGGACCTTAATTCGTGAAACCGGGACCTTATTTCGTGAAACTTGGACTTAAAATATTTGTTTACTCACAAAATGTTTAATTTCTTATTTTGTGAATCTTCGCCCTTAATTTGTGAACTCGGGACCTTATTTCGTGAAACTTAGACTTAAAATGTTTGTTTGCTCACAAAATGGATAATTTCTTATTTCGTGAATTTCGGACCTTAATTTGTGAAACCAGAACCTTATTTCGTGAAATTTGGAATTAAAATGTTTGTTCAATCACGAAATGTTCAATTTCTTATTTTGTGAATCTTGGACCTTAATTTGTGAAACCGGAACATTATTTCGTGAAACTTGGACTTCAAATGTTTGTTCACTCACGAAATGTTTAATTTCTTATTTCGTGAATCTTGGACCTTAATTTGTGAAATCGGGTCCTTATTTCGTGAAAGTTAGACTTAAAATGTTTGTTTGCTCATAAAATGGATAATTTCTTATTTCGTGAATTTCGGACCTTAATTTGTGAAACCGAAAACTTATTTCGTGAAACTTGTATTTAAAATGTTTGTTTACTCACGAAATATATAATTTCTTATTTCGCGAATCAAGGACCTTAATTTGTGAAACCGAAACCTTATTTCGTGAAACTTTCAATTAAAATGTTTGTTCACTCACAAAATGTTTAATTTCTATTTCGTGAATCTTGGACCTTAATTAGTGAAACCAGGACCTTATTTCGTGAAACTTGGACTTAATATATTTGTTTACTCACAAAATGTTTAATTTCTTATTTTGTTAATCTTCGACCTTAATTTGTGAACTCGGGACCTTATTTCGTGAAACTTAGACTTAAAATGTTTGTTTACTCACAAAATGGATAATTTCTTATTTCGTGAATTTCGGACTTTAATTTGTGAAACCAGAACCTTATTTCGTGAAATTTGGAATTAAAATGTTTGTTCACTCACGAAATGTTTAATTTCTTATTTCGTGAATCTTGGACCTTAATTTGTGAAATAGAGACCTTATTTCGTGAAACTTAGACTTAAAATGTTTGTTTGCTCACAAAATGGATAATTTCTTATTTCGTGAATTTCGGACCTTAATTGGTGAAACCGAAACCTTATTTCGTGAAACTTGTATTTAAAATGTTTGTTTACTCACGAAATATATAATTTCTTATTTCGCGAATCAAGGACCTTAATTTGTGAAACCGAAACCTTATTTCGTGAAACTTTGAATTAAAATGTTTGTTCACTCACAAAATGTTTAATTTCTTATTTCGTGAATCTTGGACCTTAATTCGTGAAACCGGGACCTTATTTCGTGAAATTTGGAATTAAAATATTTTTTTACTCACAAAATGTTTAATTTCTTATTTTGTGAATCTTCGACCTTAATTGGTGAACTCGGGACCTTATTTCGTGAAACTTAGACTTAAAATGTTTGTTTGCTCACAAAATGGATAATTTCTTATTTCGTGAATTTCGGACCTTAATTTGTGAAACCAGAACCTTATTTCGTGAAATTTGGAATTAAAATGTTTGTTCAATCACGAAATGTTTAATTTCTTATTTTGTGAATTTTGGACCTTAATTTGTGAAACCGGAACTTTATTTCGTGTAACTTGGACTTAAAATGTTTGTCCACTCACGAAAATGTTTAATTTCTTATTTCGTGAATCTTGGACCTTAATTTGTAAAATCGGGACCTTATTTCGTGAAAGTTAGACTTAAAATGTTTGTTTGCTCACTAGATGGATAATTTCTTATTTCGTGAATTTCGGACCTTAATTTGTGAAACCGAAACCTTATTTCGTGAAACTTGTATTTAAAATGTTTGTTTACTCACGAAATATATAATTTCTTATTTCGCGAATCAAGGACCTTAATTTGTGAAACCGAAACCTTATTTCGCGAAACTTTGAATTAAAATGTTTGTTCACTCACAAAATGTTTAATTTCTATTTCGTGAATCTTGGACCTTAATTCGTGAATCTCGTGAAACTTGGACTTAAAATATTTGTTTACTCACAAAATGTTTAATTTCTTATTTTGTGAATCTTCGACCTTAATTTGTGAACTCGGGACCTTATTTCGTGAAACTTAGACTTAAAATGTTTGTTTGCTCACAAAATGGATAATTTCTTATTTCGTGAATTTCGGACCTTAATTTGTGAAACCAGAACCTTATTTCGTGAAATTTGGAATTAAAATGTTTGTTCAATCACGAAATGTTTAATTTCTTATTTTGTGAATCTTGGACCTTAATTTGTGAAACCGGAACATTATTTCGTGAAACTTGGACTTCAAATGTTTGTTCACTCACGAAATGTTTAATTTCTTATTTCGTGAATCTTGGACCTTAATTTGTGAAATCGGGACCTTATTTCGTGAAAGTTAGACTTAAAATGTTTGTTTGCTCACAAAATGGATAATTTCTTGTTTCGTTAATTTCGGACCTTAATTTGTGAAACCGAAAACTTATTTCGTGAAACTTGTATTTAAAATGTTTATTTACTCACGAAATATATAATTTCTTATTTCGCGAATCAAGGACCTTAATTTGTGAAACCGAAACCTTATTTCGTGAAACTTTCAATTAAAATGTTTGTTCACTCACAAAATGTTTAATTTCTATTTCGTGAATCTTGGACCTTAATTAGTGAAACCGGGACCTTATTTCGTGAAACTTGGACTTAATATATTTGTTTACTCACAAAATGTTTAATTTCTTATTTTGTTAATCTTCGACCTTAATTTGTGAACTCGGGACCTTATTTCGTGAAACTTAGACTTAAAATGTTTGTTTGCTCACAAAATGGATAATTTCTTATTTCGTGAATTTCGGACCTTAATTTGTGAAACCAGAACCTTATTTCGTGAAATTTGGAATTAAAATGTTTTTTCACTCACGAAATGTTTAATTTCTTATTTCGTGAATCTTGGACCTTAATTTGTGAAATAGAGACCTTATTTCGTGAAACTTAGACTTAAAATGTTTGTTTGCTCACAAAATGGATAATTTCTTATTTCGTGAATTTCGGACCTTAATTTGTGAAACCGAAACCTTATTTCGTGAAACTTGTATTTAAAATGTTTGTTTTCTCACGAAATATATAATTTCTTATTTCGCGAATCAAAGACCTTAATTTGTGAAACCGAAACCTTATTTCGTGAAACTTTGAATTAAAATGTTTGTTCACTCACAAAATGTTTAATTTCTTATTTCGTGAATCTTGGACCTTAATTCGTGAAACCGGGACCTTATTTCGTGAAATTTGGAATTAAAATATTTTTTTACTCACAAAATGTTTAATTTCTTATTTTGTGAATCTTCGACCTTAATTGGTGAACTCGGGACCTTATTTCGTGAAACTTAGACTTAAAATGTTTGTTTGCTCACAAAATGGATAACTTCTTATTTCGTGAATTTAGGACCTTAATTTGTGAAACCAGAACCTTATTTCGTGAAATTTGGAATTAAAATGTTTGTTCAATCACGAAATGTTTAATTTCTTATTTGGTGAATCTTGGACCTTAATTTGTGAAACCGGAACTTTATTTCGTGTAACTTGGACTTAAAATGTTTGTTCACTCACGAAATGTTTAATTTCTTATTTCGTGAATCTTGGACCTTAATTTGTGAAATCGGGACCTTATTTCGTGAAAGTTAGACTTAAAATGTTTGTTTGCTCACAAGATAGATAATTTCTTATTTCGTGAATTTCGGACCTTAATTTGTGAAACCGAAACCTTATTTCGTGAAACTTGTATTTAAAATGTTTGTTTACTCCTGAAATATATAATTTCTTATTTCGCGAATCAAGAACCTTAATTTGTGAAACCGAAACCTTATTTCGTGAAACTTTGAATTAAAATGTTTGTTCACTCACAAAATGTTTAATTTCTTATTTCGTGAATCTTGGACCTTAATTCGTGAAACCGGGACCTTATTTCGTGAAACTTGAACTTCAAATATTTGTTTACTCACAAAATGTTTAATTTCTTATTTTGTGAATCTTCGACTTTAATTTGTGAACTCGGGACCTTATTTCGTGAAACTTAGAATTAAAATGTTTGTTTGCACACAAAATGGATAATTTCTTATTTCGTGAATTTCGGACCTTAATTTGTGAAACCAGAACCTTATTTCTTGAAATTTGGAAATAAAATGTTTGTTCAATCACGAAATGTTTAATTTCTTATTTTGTGAATCATGGACCTTAATTTGTGAAACCGGAACATTATTTCGTGAAACTTGGACTTCAAATGTTTGTTCACTCACGAAATGTTTAATTTCTTATTTCGTGAATCTTGGACCTTAATTTGTGAAATCGGGACCTTATTTCGTGAAAGTTAGACTTAAAATGTTTGTTTGCTCATAAAATGGATAATTTCTTATTTCGTGAATTTCGGACATTAATTTGTGAAACCGAAACCTTATTTCGTGAAACGTGTATTTAAAATGTTTGTTTACTCACGAAATATATAATTTCTTATTTCGCGAATCAAGGACCTTAATTTGTGAAACCGAAACCTTATTTCGTGAAACTTTCAATTAAAATGTTTGTTCACTCACAAAATGTTTAATTTCTATTTCGTGAATCTTGGACCTTAATTAGTGAAACCGGGACCTTATTTCGTGAAACTTGGACTTAAAATATTTGTTTACTCACAAAATGTTTAATTTCTTATTTTGTTAATCTTCGACCTTAATTTGTGAACACGGGACCTTATTTCGTGAAACTTAGACTTAAAATGTTTGTTTGCTCACAAAATGGATAATTTCTTATTTCGTGAATTTCGGACCTTAATTTGTGAAACCAGAACCTTATTTCGTGAAATTTGGAATTAAAATGTTTGTTCACTCACGAAATGTTTAATTTCTTATTTCGTGAATCTTGTACCTTAATTTGTGAAATAGAGACCTTATTTCGGGAAACTTAGACTTAAAATGTTTGTTTGCTCACAAAATGGATAATTTCTTATTTCGTGAATTTCGGACCTTAATTGGTGAAACCGAAACCTTATTTCGTGAAACTTGTATTTAAAATGTTTGTTTACTCACGAAATATATAATTTCTTATTTCGCGAATCAAGGACCTTAATTTGTGAAACCGAAACCTTATTTCGTGAAACTTTGAATTAAAATGTTTGTTCACTCACAAAATGTTTAATTTCTTATTTCGTGAATCTTGGACCTTAATTCGTGAAACCGGGACCTTATTTCGTGAAATTTTGAATTAAAATATTTGTTTACTCACAAAATGTTTAATTTCTTATTTTGTGAATCTTCGACCTTAATTTGTGAACTCGGGACCTTATTTCGTGAAACTTAGACTTAAAATGTTTGTTTGCTCACAAAATGGATAATTTCTTATTTCGTGAATTTCGGACCTTAATTTGTGAAACCAGAACCTTATTTCGTGAAATTTGGAATTAAAATGTTTGTTCAATCACGAAATGTTTAATTTCTTATTTCGTGAATCTTGGACCTTAATTTGTGAAATCGGGACCTTATTTCGTGAAAGTTAGACTTAAAATGTTTGTTTGCTCACAAGATGGATAATTTCTTATTTCGTGAATTTCGGACCTTAATTTGTGAAACCGAAACCTTATTTCGTGAAACTTGGATTTAAAATGTTTGTTTACTCACGAAATATATAATTTCTTATTTAGCGAATCAAGGACCTTAATTTGTGAAACCGAAACCTTATTTCGTGAAACTTTGAATTAAAATGTTTGTTCACTCACAAAATGTTTAATTTCTATTTCGTGAATCTTGGACCTTAATTCGTGAAACCGGGACCTTATTTCGTGAAACTTGGACTTAAAATATTTGTTAACTCACAAAATGTTTAATTTCTTATTTTGTTAATCTTCGACCTTAATTTGTGAACACGGGACCTTATTTCGTGAAACTTAGACTTAAAATGTTTGTTTGCTCACAAAATGGATAATTTCTTATTTCGTGAATTTCGGACCTTAATTGGTGAAACCGAAACCTTATTTCGTGAAACTTGTATTTAAAATGTTTGTTTACTCACGAAATATATAATTTCTTATTTCGCGAATCAAGGACCTTAATTTGTGAAACCGAAACCTTATTTCGTGAAACTTTGAATTAAAATGTTTGTTCACTCACAAAATGTTTAATTTCTATTTCGTGAATCTTGGACCTTAATTCGTGAAACCGGGACCTTATTTCGTGAAACTTGGACTTAAAATATTTGTTAACTCACAAAATGTTTAATTTCTTATTTTGTGAATCTTCGACTTTAATTTGTGAACTCGGGACCTTATTTCGTGAAACTTAGACTTAAAATGTTTGTTTGCTCACCAAAATGGATAATTTCTTATTTCGTGAATTTCGGACCTTAATTTGTGAAACCAGAACCTTATTTCGTGAAATTTGGAATTGAAATGTTTGTTCAATCACGAAATGTTTAATTTCTTATTTTGTGAATCTTGGACCTTAATTTGTAAAACCGGAACATTATTTCGTGAAACTTAGACTTCAAATGTTTGTTCACTCACGAAATGTTTAATTTCTTATTTCGTGAATCTTGGACCTTAATTTGTGAAATCGGGACCTTATTTCGTGAAAGGTAGACTTAAAATGTTTGTTTGCTCACAAAATGGATAATTTCTTATTTCGTGAATTTCGGACCTTAATTTGTGAAACCGAAAACTTATTTCGTGAAACTTGTATTTAAAATGTTTGTTTACTCACGAAATATATAATTTCTTATTTCGCGAATCAAGGACCTTAATTTGTGAAACCGAAACCTTATTTCGTGAAACTTTCAATTAAAATGTTTGTTCACTCACAAAATGTTTAATTTCTATTTCGTGAATCTTGGACCTTAATTCGTGAAACCGGGACCTTATTTCGTGAAACTTGGACTTAAAATATTTGTTTACTCACAAAATGTTTAATTTCTTATTTTGTGAATCTTCGACTTTAATTTGTGAACTCGGGACCTTATTTCGTGAAACTTAGACTTAAAATGTTTGTTTTCTCACAAAATGGATAATTTCTTATTTCGTGAATTTCGGACCTTAATTTGTGAAATCGGGACCTTATTTCGTGAAAGGTAGACTTAAAATGTTTGTTTGCTCACAAAATGGATAATTTCTTATTTCGTGAATTTCGGACCTTAATTTGTGAAACCGAAAACTTATTTCGTGAAACTTGTATTTAAAATGTTTATTTACTCACGAAATATATAATTTCTTATTTCGCGAATTAAGGACCTTAATTTGTGAAACCGAAACCTTATTTCGTGAAACTTTCAATTAAAATGTTTGTTCACTCACAAAATGTTTAATTTCTATTTCGTGAATCTTGGACCTTAATTAGTGAAACCGGGACCTTATTTCGTGAAACTTGGACTTAATATATTTGTTTACTCACAAAATGTTTAATTTCTTATTTTGTTAATCTTCGACTTTAATTTGTGAACTCGGGACCTTATTTCGTGAAACTTAGACTTAAAATGTTTGTTTGCTCACAAAATGGATAATTTCTTATTTCGTGAATTTCGGACCTTAATTTGTGAAACCAGAACCTTATTTCGTGAAATTTGGAATTAAAATGTTTTTTCACTCACGAAATGTTTAATTTCTTATTTCGTGAATCTTGGACCTTAATTTGTGAAATAGAGACCTTATTTCGTGAAACTTAGACTTAAAATGTTTGTTTGCTCACAAAATGGATAATTTCTTATTTCGTGAATTTCGGACCTTAATTTGTGAAACCGAAACCTTATTTCGTGAAACTTGTATTTAAAATGTTTGTTTACTCACGAAATATATAATTTCTTATTTCGCGAATCAAAGACCTTAATTTGTGAAACCGAAACCTTATTTCGTGAAACTTTGAATTAAAATGTTTGTTCACTCACAAAATGTTTAATTTCTTATTTCGTGAATCTTGGACCTTAATTCGTGAAACCGGGACCTTATTTCGTGAAATTTGGAATTAAAATATTTTTTTACTCACAAAATGTTTAATTTCTTATTTTGTGAATCTTCGACCTTAATTGGTGAACTCGGGACCTTATTTCGTGAAACTTAGACTTAAAATGTTTGTTTGCTCACAAAATGGATAATTTCTTATTTCGTGAATTTAGGACCTTAATTTGTGAAACCAGAACCTTATTTCGTGAAATTTGGAATTAAAATGTTTGTTCAATCACGAAATGTTTAATTTCTTATTTGGTGAATCTTGGACCTTAATTTGTGAAACCGGAACTTTATTTCGTGTAACTTGGACTTAAAATGTTTGTTCACTCACGAAATGTTTAATTTCTTATTTCGTGAATCTTGGACCTTAATTTGTGAAATCGGGACCTTATTTCGTGAAAGTTAGACTTAAAATGTTTGTTTGCTCACAAGATAGATAATTTCTTATTTCGTGAATTTCGGACCTTAATTTGTGAAACCGAAACCTTATTTCGTGAAACTTGTATTTAAAATGTTTGTTTACTCCTGAAATATATAATTTCTTATTTCGCGAATCAAGAACCTTAATTTGTGAAACCGAAACCTTATTTCGTGAAACTTTGAATTAAAATGTTTGTTCACTCACAAAATGTTTAATTTCTTATTTCGTGAATCTTGGACCTTAATTCGTGAAACCGGGACCTTATTTCGTGAAACTTGAACTTAAAATATTTGTTTACTCACAAAATGTTTAATTTCTTATTTTGTGAATCTTCGACTTTAATTTGTGAACTCGGGACCTTATTTCGTGAAACTTAGAATTAAAATGTTTGTTTGCACACAAAATGGATAATTTCTTATTTCGTGAATTTCGGACCTTAATTTGTGAAACCAGAACCTTATTTCGTGAAATTTGGAATTAAAATGTTTGTTCAATCACGAAATGTTTAATTTCTTATTTTGTGAATCATGGACCTTAATTTGTGAAACCGGAACATTATTTCGTGAAACTTGGACTTCAAATGTTTGTTCACTCACGAAATGTTTAATTTCTTATTTCGTGAATCTTGGACCTTAATTTGTGAAATCGGGACCTTATTTCGTGAAAGTTAGACTTAAAATGTTTGTTTGCTCATAAAATGGATAATTTCTTATTTCGTGAATTTCGGACATTAATTTGTGAAACCGAAACCTTATTTCGTGAAACGTGTATTTAAAATGTTTGTTTACTCACGAAATATATAATTTCTTATTTCGCGAATCAAGGACCTTAATTTGTGAAACCGAAACCTTATTTCGTGAAACTTTCAATTAAAATGTTTGTTCACTCACAAAATGTTTAATTTCTATTTCGTGAATCTTGGACCTTAATTAGTGAAACCGGGACCTTATTTCGTGAAACTTGGACTTAAAATATTTGTTTACTCACAAAATGTTTAATTTCTTATTTTGTTAATCTTCGACCTTAATTTGTGAACACGGGACCTTATTTCGTGAAACTTAGACTTAAAATGTTTGTTTGCTCACAAAATGGATAATTTCTTATTTCGTGAATTTCGGACCTTAATTTGTGAAACCAGAACCTTATTTCGTGAAATTTGGAATTAAAATGTTTGTTCACTCACGAAATGTTTAATTTCTTATTTCGTGAATCTTGTACCTTAATTTGTGAAATAGAGACCTTATTTCGTGAAACTTAGACTTAAAATGTTTGTTTGCTCACAAAATGGATAATTTCTTATTTCGTGAATTTCGGACCTTAATTGGTGAAACCGAAACCTTATTTCGTGAAACTTGTATTTAAAATGTTTGTTTACTCACGAAATATATAATTTCTTATTTCGCGAATCAAGGACCTTAATTTGTGAAACCGAAACCTTATTTCGTGAAACTTTGAATTAAAATGTTTGTTCACTCACAAAATGTTTAATTTCTTATTTCGTGAATCTTGGACCTTAATTCGTGAAACCGGGACCTTATTTCGTGAAATTTTGAATTAAAATATTTGTTTACTCACAAAATGTTTAATTTCTTATTTTGTGAATCTTCGACCTTAATTTGTGAACTCGGGACCTTATTTCGTGAAACTTAGACTTAAAATGTTTGTTTGCTCACAAAATGGATAATTTCTTATTTCGTGAATTTCGGACCTTAATTTGTGAAACCAGAACCTTATTTCGTGAAATTTGGAATTAAAATGTTTGTTCAATCACGAAATGTTTAATTTCTTATTTCGTGAATCTTGGACCTTAATTTGTGAAATCGGGACCTTATTTCGTGAAAGTTAGACTTAAAATGTTTGTTTGCTCACAAGATGGATAATTTCTTATTTCGTGAATTTCGGACCTTAATTTGTGAAACCGAAACCTTATTTCGTGAAACTTGGATTTAAAATGTTTGTTTACTCACGAAATATATAATTTCTTATTTCGCGAATCAAGGACCTTAATTTGTGAAACCGAAACCTTATTTCGTGAAACTTTGAATTAAAATGTTTGTTCACTCACAAAATGTTTAATTTCTATTTCGTGAATCTTGGACCTTAATTCGTGAAACCGGGACCTTATTTCGTGAAACTTGGACTTAAAATATTTGTTAACTCACAAAATGTTTAATTTCTTATTTCGTGAATCTTGGACCTTAATTTGTGAAATCGGGACCTTATTTCGTGAAAGTTAGACTTAAAATGTTTGTTTGCTCACAAGATGGATAATTTCTTATTTCGTGAATTTCGGACCTTAATTTGTGAAACCGAAACCTTATTTCGTGAAACTTGGATTTAAAATGTTTGTTTACTCACGAAATATATAATTTCTTATTTCGCGAATCAAGGACCTTAATTTGTGAAACCGAAACCTTATTTCGTGAAACTTTGAATTAAAATGTTTGTTCACTCACAAAATGTTTAATTTCTATTTCGTGAATCTTGGACCTTAATTCGTGAAACCGGGACCTTATTTCGTGAAACTTGGACTTAAAATATTTGTTAACTCACAAAATGTTTAATTTCTTATTTTGTTAATCTTCGACCTTAATTTGTGAACACGGGACCTTATTTCGTGAAACTTAGACTTAAAATGTTTGTTTGCTCACAAAATGGATAATTTCTTATTTCGTGAATTTCGGACCTTAATTGGTGAAACCGAAACCTTATTTCGTGAAACTTGTATTTAAAATGTTTGTTTACTCACGAAATATATAATTTCTTATTTCGCGAATCAAGGACCTTAATTTGTGAAACCGAAACCTTATTTCGTGAAACTTTGAATTAAAATGTTTGTTCACTCACAAAATGTTTAATTTCTATTTCGTGAATCTTGGACCTTAATTCGTGAAACCGGGACCTTATTTCGTGAAACTTGGACTTAAAATATTTGTTAACTCACAAAATGTTTAATTTCTTATTTTGTGAATCTTCGACTTTAATTTGTGAACTCGGGACCTTATTTCGTGAAACTTAGACTTAAAATGTTTGTTTGCTCACCAAAATGGATAATTTCTTATTTCGTGAATTTCGGACCTTAATTTGTGAAACCAGAACCTTATTTCGTGAAATTTGGAATTGAAATGTTTGTTCAATCACGAAATGTTTAATTTCTTATTTTGTGAATCTTGGACCTTAATTTGTAAAACCGGAACATTATTTCGTGAAACTTAGACTTCAAATGTTTGTTCACTCACGAAATGTTTAATTTCTTATTTCGTGAATCTTGGACCTTAATTTGTGAAATCGGGACCTTATTTCGTGAAAGGTAGACTTAAAATGTTTGTTTGCTCACAAAATGGATAATTTCTTATTTCGTGAATTTCGGACCTTAATTTGTGAAACCGAAAACTTATTTCGTGAAACTTGTATTTAAAATGTTTGTTTACTCACGAAATATATAATTTCTTATTTCGCGAATCAAGGACCTTAATTTGTGAAACCGAAACCTTATTTCGTGAAACTTTCAATTAAAATGTTTGTTCACTCACAAAATGTTTAATTTCTATTTCGTGAATCTTGGACCTTAATTAGTGAAACCGGGACCTTATTTCGTGAAACTTGGACTTAAAATATTTGTTTACTCACAAAATGTTTAATTTCTTATTTTGTTAATCTTCGACCTTAATTTGTTAACTCGGGACCTTATTTCGTGAAACTTAGACTTAAAATGTTTGTTTGCTCACAAAATGGATAATTTCTTATTTCGTGAATTTCGGACCTTAATTTGTGAAACCAGAACCTTATTTCGTGAAATTTGGAATTAAAATGTTTGTTCACTCACGAAATGTTTAATTTCTTATTTCGTGAATCTTGTACCTTAATTTGTGAAATAGAGACCTTATTTCGGGAAACTTAGACTTAAAATGTTTGTTTGCTCACAAAATGGATAATTTCTTATTTCGTGAATTTCGGACCTTAATTGGTGAAACCGAAACCTTATTTCGTGAAACTTGTATTTAAAATGTTTGTTTACTCACGAAATATATAATTTCTTATTTCGCGAATCAAGGACCTTAATTTGTGAAACCGAAACCTTATTTCGTGAAACTTTGAATTAAAATGTTTGTTCACTCACAAAATGTTTAATTTCTTATTTCGTGAATCTTGGACCTTAATTCGTGAAACCGGGACCTTATTTCGTGAAATTTTGAATTAAAATATTTGTTTACTCACAAAATGTTTAATTTCTTATTTTGTGAATCTTCGACCTTAATTTGTGAACTCGGGACCTTATTTCGTGAAACTTAGACTTAAAATGTTTGTTTGCTCACAAAATGGATAATTTCTTATTTCGTGAATTTCGGACCTTAATTTGTGAAACCAGAACCTTATTTCGTGAAATTTGGAATTAAAATGTTTGTTCAATCACGAAATGTTTAATTTCTTATTTCGTGAATCTTGGACCTTAATTTGTGAAATCGGGACCTTATTTCGTGAAAGTTAGACTTAAAATGTTTGTTTGCTCACAAGATGGATAATTTCTTATTTCGTGAATTTCGGACCTTAATTTGTGAAACCGAAACCTTATTTCGTGAAACTTGGATTTAAAATGTTTGTTTACTCACGAAATATATAATTTCTTATTTCGCGAATCAAGGACCTTAATTTGTGAAACCGAAACCTTATTTCGTGAAACTTTGAATTAAAATGTTTGTTCACTCACAAAATGTTTAATTTCTATTTCGTGAATCTTGGACCTTAATTCGTGAAACCGGGACCTTATTTCGTGAAACTTGGACTTAAAATATTTGTTAACTCACAAAATGTTTAATTTCTTATTTCGTGAATCTTGGACCTTAATTTGTGAAATCGGGACCTTATTTCGTGAAAGTTAGACTTAAAATGTTTGTTTGCTCACAAGATGGATAATTTCTTATTTCGTGAATTTCGGACCTTAATTTGTGAAACCGAAACCTTATTTCGTGAAACTTGGATTTAAAATGTTTGTTTACTCACGAAATATATAATTTCTTATTTCGCGAATCAAGGACCTTAATTTGTGAAACCGAAACCTTATTTCGTGAAACTTTGAATTAAAATGTTTGTTCACTCACAAAATGTTTAATTTCTATTTCGTGAATCTTGGACCTTAATTCGTGAAACCGGGACCTTATTTCGTGAAACTTGGACTTAAAATATTTGTTAACTCACAAAATGTTTAATTTCTTATTTTGTTAATCTTCGACCTTAATTTGTGAACACGGGACCTTATTTCGTGAAACTTAGACTTAAAATGTTTGTTTGCTCACAAAATGGATAATTTCTTATTTCGTGAATTTCGGACCTTAATTGGTGAAACCGAAACCTTATTTCGTGAAACTTGTATTTAAAATGTTTGTTTACTCACGAAATATATAATTTCTTATTTCGCGAATCAAGGACCTTAATTTGTGAAACCGAAACCTTATTTCGTGAAACTTTGAATTAAAATGTTTGTTCACTCACAAAATGTTTAATTTCTATTTCGTGAATCTTGGACCTTAATTCGTGAAACCGGGACCTTATTTCGTGAAACTTGGACTTAAAATATTTGTTAACTCACAAAATGTTTAATTTCTTATTTTGTGAATCTTCGACTTTAATTTGTGAACTCGGGACCTTATTTCGTGAAACTTAGACTTAAAATGTTTGTTTGCTCACCAAAATGGATAATTTCTTATTTCGTGAATTTCGGACCTTAATTTGTGAAACCAGAACCTTATTTCGTGAAATTTGGAATTGAAATGTTTGTTCAATCACGAAATGTTTAATTTCTTATTTTGTGAATCTTGGACCTTAATTTGTAAAACCGGAACATTATTTCGTGAAACTTAGACTTCAAATGTTTGTTCACTCACGAAATGTTTAATTTCTTATTTCGTGAATCTTGGACCTTAATTTGTGAAATCGGGACCTTATTTCGTGAAAGGTAGACTTAAAATGTTTGTTTGCTCACAAAATGGATAATTTCTTATTTCGTGAATTTCGGACCTTAATTTGTGAAACCGAAAACTTATTTCGTGAAACTTGTATTTAAAATGTTTGTTTACTCACGAAATATATAATTTCTTATTTCGCGAATCAAGGACCTTAATTTGTGAAACCGAAACCTTATTTCGTGAAACTTTCAATTAAAATGTTTGTTCACTCACAAAATGTTTAATTTCTATTTCGTGAATCTTGGACCTTAATTAGTGAAACCGGGACCTTATTTCGTGAAACTTGGACTTAAAATATTTGTTTACTCACAAAATGTTTAATTTCTTATTTTGTTAATCTTCGACCTTAATTTGTTAACTCGGGACCTTATTTCGTGAAACTTAGACTTAAAATGTTTGTTTGCTCACAAAATGGATAATTTCTTATTTCGTGAATTTCGGACCTTAATTTGTGAAACCAGAACCTTATTTCGTGAAATTTGGAATTAAAATGTTTGTTCACTCACGAAATGTTTAATTTCTTATTTCGTGAATCTTGGACCTTAATTTGTGAAATAGAGACCTTATTTCGTGAAACTTAGACTTAAAATGTTTGTTTGCTCACAAAATGGATAATTTCTTATTTCGTGAATTTCGGACCTTAATTGGTGAAACCGAAACCTTATTTCGTGAAACTTGTATTTAAAATGTTTGTTTACTCACGAAATATATAATTTCTTATTTCGCGAATCAAGGACCTTAATTTGTGAAACCGAAACCTAATTTCGTGAAACTTTGAATTAAAATGTTTGTTCACTCACAAAATGTTTAATTTCTATTTCGTGAATCTTGGACCTTAATTAGTGAAACCGGGACCTTATTTCGTGAAACTTGGACTTAAAATATTTGTTTACTCACAAAATGTTTAATTTCTTATTTTGTGAATCTTCGACCTTAATTTGTGAACTCGAGACCTTATTTCGTGAAACTTAGACTTAAAATGTTTGTTTGCCACAAAATGGATAATTTCTTATTTCGTGAATTTCGGACCTTAATTTGTGAAACCAGAACCTTATTTCGTGAAATTTGGAATTAAAAGTTTTGTTCACGCACGAAATGTTTAATTTCTTATTCCGTGAATCTTGGACCTTAATTTGTGAAATCGAGACCTTATTTCGTGAAACTTAGAATTAAAATGTTTGTTTGCTCACAAAATGGATAATTTCTTATTTCGTGAATTTCGGACCTTAATTGGTGAAACCGAAACCTTATTTCGTGAAACTTGTATTTAAAATGTTTGTTTACTCACGAAATATATAATTTCTTATTTCGCGAATCAAGGACCTTAATTTGTGAAACCGAAACCTTATTTCGTGAAACTTTGAATTAAAATGTTTGTTCACTCACAAAATGTTTAATTTCTTATTTCGTGAATCTTGGACCTTAATTCGTGAAACCGGGACCTTATTTCGTGAAATTTGGAATTAAAATATTTGTTTACTCACAAAATGTTTAATTTCTTATTTTGTGAATCTTCGACCTTAATTTGTGAACTCGGGACTTTATTTCGTGAAACTTAGACTTAAAATGTTTGTTTGCTCACAAAATGGATAATTTCTTATTTCGTGAATTTCGGACCTTAATTTGTGAAACCAGAACCTTATTTCGTGAAATTTGGAATTAAAATGTTTGTTCAATCACGAAATGTTTAATTTCTTATTTCGTGAATCTTGGACCTTAATTTGTGAAATCGGGACCTTATTTCGTGAAAGTTAGACTTAAAATGTTTGTTTGCTCACAAGATGGATAATTTCTTATTTCGTGAATTTCGGACCTTAATTTGTGAAACCGAAACCTTATTTCGTGAAACTTGGATTTAAAATGTTTGTTTACTCACGAAATATATAATTTCTTATTTCGCGAATCAAGGACCTTAATTTGTGAAACCGAAACCTTATTTCGTGAAACTTTGAATTAAAATGTTTGTTCACTCACAAAATGTTTAATTTCTATTTCGTGAATCTTGGACCTTAATTCGTGAAACCGGGACCTTATTTCGTGAAACTTGGACTTAAAATATTTGTTAACTCACAAAATGTTTAATTTCTTATTTTGTGAATCTTCGACATTAATTTGTGAACTCGGGACCTTATTTCGTGAAACTTAGACTTAAAATGTTTGTTTGCTCACCAAAATCGATAATTTCTTATTTCGTGAATTTCGGACCTTAATTTGTGAAACCAGAACCTTATTTCGTGAAATTTGGAATTGAAATGTTTGTTCAATCACGAAATGTTTAATTTCTTATTTTGTGAATCTTGGACCTTAATTTGTAAAACCGGAACATTATTTCGTGAAACTTGGACTTCAAATGTTTGTTCACTCACGAAATGTTTAATTTCTTATTTCGTGAATCTTGGACCTTAATTTGTGAAATCGGGACCTTATTTCGTGAAAGGTAGACTTAAAATGTTTGTTTGCTCACAAAATGGATAATTTCTTATTTCGTGAATTTCGGACCTTAATTTGTGAAACCAGAACCTTATTTCGTGAAATTTGGAATTAAAAGTTTTGTTCACGCACGAAATGTTTAATTTCTTATTCCGTGAATCTTGGACCTTAATTTGTGAAATCGAGACCTTATTTCGTGAAACTTAGAATTAAAATGTTTGTTTGCTCACAAAATGGATAATTTCTTATTTCGTGAATTTCGGACCTTAATTGGTGAAACCGAAACCTTATTTCGTGAAACTTGTATTTAAAATGTTTGTTTACTCACGAAATATATAATTTCTTATTTCGCGAATCAAGGACCTTAATTTGTGAAACCGAAACCTTATTTCGTGAAACTTTGAATTAAAATGTTTGTTCACTCACAAAATGTTTAATTTCTTATTTCGTGAATCTTGGACCTTAATTCGTGAAACCGGGACCTTATTTCGTGAAATTTGGAATTAAAATATTTGTTTACTCACAAAATGTTTAATTTCTTATTTTGTGGTTCTTCGACCTTAATTTGTGAACTCGGGACTTTATTTCGTGAAACTTAGGCTTAAAATGTTTGTTTGCTCACAAAATGGATAATTTCTTATTTCGTGAATTTCGGACCTTAATTTGTGAAACCAGAACCTTATTTCGTGAAATTTGGAATTAAAATGTTTGTTCAATCACGAAATGTTTAATTTCTTATTTCGTGAATCTTGGACCTTAATTTGTGAAATCGGGACCTTATTTCGTGAAAGTTAGACTTAAAATGTTTGTTTGCTCACAAGATGGATAATTTCTTATTTCGTGAATTTCGGACCTTAATTTGTGAAACCGAAACCTTATTTCGTGAAACTTGGATTTAAAATGTTTGTTTACTCACGAAATATATAATTTCTTATTTCGCGAATCAAGGACCTTAATTTGTGAAACCGAAACCTTATTTCGTGAAACTTTGAATTAAAATGTTTGTTCACTCACAAAATGTTTAATTTCTATTTCGTGAATCTTGGACCTTAATTCGTGAAACCGGGACCTTATTTCGTGAAACTTGGACTTAAAATATTTGTTAACTCACAAAATGTTTAATTTCTTATTTTGTGAATCTTCGACATTAATTTGTGAACTCGGGACCTTATTTCGTGAAACTTAGACTTAAAATGTTTGTTTGCTCACCAAAATCGATAATTTCTTATTTCGTGAATTTCGGACCTTAATTTGTGAAACCAGAACCTTATTTCGTGAAATTTGGAATTGAAATGTTTGTTCAATCACGAAATGTTTAATTTCTTATTTTGTGAATCTTGGACCTTAATTTGTAAAACCGGAACATTATTTCGTGAAACTTGGACTTCAAATGTTTGTTCACTCACGAAATGTTTAATTTCTTATTTCGTGAATCTTGGACCTTAATTTGTGAAATCGGGACCTTATTTCGTGAAAGGTAGACTTAAAATGTTTGTTTGCTCACAAAATGGATAATTTCTTATTTCGTGAATTTCGGACCTTAATTTGTGAAACCGAAAACTTATTTCGTGAAACTTTTATTTAAAATGTTTGTTTACTCACGAAATATATAATTTCTTATTTCGCGAATCAAGGACCTTAATTTGTGAAACCGAAACCTTATTTCGTGAAACTTTCAATTAAAATGTTTGTTCACTCACAAAATGTTTAATTTCTATTTCGTGAATCTTGGACCTTAATTAGTGAAACCGGGACCTTATTTCGTGAAACTTGGACTTAAAATATTTGTTTACTCACAAAATGTTTAATTTCTTATTTTGTTAATCTTCGACCTTAATTTGTTAACTCGGGACCTTATTTCGTGAAACTTAGACTTAAAATGTTTGTTTGCTCACAAAATGGATAATTTCTTATTTCGTGAATTTCGGACCTTAATTTGTGAAACCAGAACCTTATTTCGTGAAATTTGGAATTAAAATGTTTGTTCACTCACGAAATGTTTAATTTCTTATTTCGTGAATCTTGGACCTTAATTTGTGAAATAGAGACCTTATTTCGTGAAACTTAGACTTAAAATGTTTGTTTGCTCACAAAATGGATAATTTCTTATTTCGTGAATTTCGGACCTTAATTGGTGAAACCGAAACCTTATTTCGTGAAACTTGTATTTAAAATGTTTGTTTACTCACGAAATATATAATTTCTTATTTCGCGAATCAAGGACCTTAATTTGTGAAACCGAAACCTAATTTCGTGAAACTTTGAATTAAAATGTTTGTTCACTCACAAAATGTTTAATTTCTATTTCGTGAATCTTGGACCTTAATTAGTGAAACCGAGACCTTATTTCGTGAAACTTGGACTTAAAATATTTGTTTACTCACAAAATGTTTAATTTCTTATTTTGTGAATCTTCGACCTTAATTTGTGAACTCGGGACCTTATTTCATGAAACTTAGACTTAAAATGTTTGTTTGCTCACAAAATGGATAATTTCTTATTTCGTGAATTTCGGACCTTAATTTGTGAAACCAGAACCTTATTTCGTGAAATTTGGAATTAAAAGTTTTGTTCACGCACGAAATGTTTAATTTCTTATTCCGTGAATCTTGGACCTTAATTTGTGAAATCGAGACCTTATTTCGTGAAACTTAGACTTAAAATTTTTGTTTGCTCACAAAATGGATAATTTCTTATTTCGTGAATTTCGGACCTTAATTGGTGAAACCGAAACCTTATTTCGTGAAACTTGTATTTAAAATGTTTGTTTACTCACGAAATATATAATTTCTTATTTCGCGAATCAATGACCTTAATTTGTGAAACCGAAACCTTATTTCGTGAAACTTTGAATTAAAATGTTTGTTCACTCACAAAATGTTTAATTTCTTATTTCGTGAATCTTGGACCTTAATTCGTGAAACCGGGACCTTATTTCGTGAAATTTGGAATTAAAATATTTGTTTACTCACAAAATGTTTAATTTCTTATTTTGTGAATCTTCGACCTTAATTTGTGAACTCGGGACTTTATTTCGTGAAACTTAGACTTAAAATGTTTGTTTGCTCACAAAATGGATAATTTCTTATTTCGTGAATTTCGGACCTTAATTTGTGAAACCAGAACCTTATTTCGTGAAATTTGGAATTAAAATGTTTGTTCAATCACGAAATATTTAATTTCTTATTTTGTGAATCTTGGAACTTAATTTGTGAAACCGGAACTTTATTTCGTGTAACTTGGACTTAAAATGTTTGTTCACTCACGAAATGTTTAATTTCTTATTTCGTGAATCTTGGACCTTAATTTGTGATATCGGGACCTTATTTCGTGAAAGTTAGACTTAAAATGTTTGTTTGCTCACAAGAAGGATTATTTCTTATTTCGTGAATTTCGGACATTAATTTGTGAAACCGAAACCTTATTTCGTGAAACTTGTATTTAAAATGTTTGTTTACTCACGAAATATATAATTTCTTATTTCGCGAATCAAGGACCTTAATTTGTGAAACCGAAACCTTATTTCGTGAAACTTTGAATTAAAATGTTTGTTCACTCACAAAATGTTTAATTTCTATTTCGTGAATCTTGGACCTTAATTCGTGAAACCAGGACTTTATTTCGTGAAACTTGGACTTAAAATATTTGTTTACTCACAAAATGTTTAATTTCTTATTTTGTGAATCTTCGACTTTAATTTGTGAACTCGGGACCTTATTTCGTGAAACTTAGACTTAAAATGTTTGTTTGCTCACAAAATGGATAATTTCTTATTTCGTGAATTTCGGACCTTAATTTGTGAAACCAGAACCTTATTTCGTGAAATTTGGAATTAAACTGTTTGTTCAATCACGAAATGTTTAATTTCTTATTTCGTGAATTTCGGACCTTAATTTGTGAAACCAGAACCTTATTTCGTGAAATTTGGAATTAAAATGTTTGTTCACTCACGAAATGTTTAATATCTTATTTCGTGAATCTTGGACCTTAATTTGTGAAATAGAGACCTTATTTCGTGAAAGTTAGACTTAAAATGTTTGTTTGCTCACAAGATGGATAATTTCTTATTTCGTGAATTTCGGACCTTAATTTGTGAAATTGAAACCTTATTTCGTGAAACTTGTATTTAAAATGTTTGTTTACTCACGAAATATATAATTTCTTATTTCGCGAATCAAGGACCTTAATTTGTGAAACTGAAACCTTATTTCGTGAAACTTTGAATTAAAATGTTTGTTCACTCACAAAATGTTTAATTTCTTATTTCGTGAATCTTGGACCTTAATTCGTGAAACCGGGACTTTATTTCGTGAAACTTGGAATTAAAATATTTGTATACTCACAAAATGTTTAATTTCTTATTTTGTGAATCTTCGACCTTAATTTGTGAACTCGGGACCTTATTTCGTGAAACTTAGACTTAAAATGTTTGTTTGCTCACAAAATGGATAATTTCTTATTTCGTGAATTTCGGACCTTAATTTGTGAAACCAGAACCTTATTTCGTGAAATTTGGAATTAAAATGTTTGTTCAATCACGAAATGTTTAATTTCTTATTTTGTGAATCTTGGACCTTAATTTGTGAAACCGGAACTTTATTTCGTGTAACTTGGACTTAAAATGTTTGTTCACTCACGAAATGTTTAATTTCTTATTTCGTGAATCTTGCACTTTAATTTGTGAAATCGGGACCTTATTTCGTGAAAGTTAGACTTAAAATGTTTGTTTGCTCACAAGAAGGATAATTTCTTATTTCGTGAATTTCGGACATTAATTTGTGAAACCGAAACCTTATTTCGTGAAACTTGTATTTAAAATGTTTGTTTACTCACGAAATATATAATTTCTTATTTCGCGAATCAAGGACCTTAATTTGTGAAACCGAAACCTTATTTCGTGAAACTTTGAATTAAAATGTTTGTTCACTCACAAAATGTTTAATTTCTATTTCGTGAATCTTGGACCTTAATTCGTGAAACCGGGACCTTATTTCGTGAAACTTGGATGTTGAACCATATATTCAAATATATATATAGTATATATGTTTATGTTTTGATAATGACAAGTCTAGCTATTTATATATTATATACTCGTATGTATAATCGTGTGCTAAGTGTACAGAACATTAGTAACAAGATCTAATCTATCAAGTATAAAAGATTCAAGCACATTAGTCAATGAATTGACTAAGTCAAAGATTGATAGAAGATCACAAGCGCGCATAATGAACTAAAGTTGTATTCGTCAACTATAGCTTTAGTACAAGATGGATTCAAGTTATAGCTCGTAGCTATAACTCTATATCATGAAGAAATGATCAAGACTTATGTGTGTTTTAGTTGAAACAATTGTTTCCTAATTTGTGTCGTGTAGTATTAGTGGTTCAATGGTATTCTATTTTAAATATGGAATTGTTAATCTCAATAGGATTATATAAAATATCTCTTAGTTAAATAGGAAATAAATAATTGTCTTATGAGATAATTATTTATTACTAAAATAAAATAAAGATTTTTATATGATTTTAATTGTCAAAAATATATAGTCTAAAATATAGTTTGTTTCGATTTTGGAAATCGTGTGATATGCCACATTACCAAAATCGTGTAGGACTTACTTAAATAAATATTATGTATTTATTTAATGTCCTAAATAAACTAAGATTATATTATGGTAATATATTTTATTATCTTTGACATGATTTAGGAAGTTGATTTAATAAGGATACTAATTGTTTATTATATAAAGATCTTTCCTAAATATGAATTAGGAAATTGATTCCTTATATAATACACATAGTACATTATTATATCTTTCCTAAATATATTAAGATTAGATTTAAGGTAGTATTACTAAAAGACTAGTATTCTAGTTTAAGTAATATTCCTAAATCATCTAGGGTTTGAATTACCTAGATACATATTCTATATAAATAGACTACCTATGACACATTAATTGACACGAAATACACAACACACATACACGCATATCGAGAGAGAGCCGCCGTTCATATTCTTCAAGTTCGAGCTTATCATTGTCATATCCGATTCAAGATTCAAGTGCTCAAGCATTGATCTTATTCATTCAAGATTGTGACACCAAGAAAACATTGAAGACTTTATCTTATTTACGTAAGATAGATTGAGTATTTAGCGGTACTCGTTGTAAGACAAATATTTAACGGTATTTGTCGTAGCTAGATATTTAACGGTATCTAGATTGAGTTGTGACTAACATCAAAGTCGCACGAGTAGGGTTGATAAAATTGTAATCCAGAGTTGGTACTAATTTTATTAATCGAGAATAGTGGACGTAGGTCTCAGAGTGTGAGACTGAACCACTTCAAAAATATCGTGTCTCTACTTTATTATTGCTCTACTCAACGATCATCATACAACTACACACACATCGAAGAAGATTCCGAAAAGAAGGCATACTCAATTCAACCCCCCCCTTCTTGAGTATATCATATCAATAGACTCTTCAATTGGTATCAGAGCCTCGTGCTCTTGATCGCCTAGCCGCGTGAGTTTTGATCCTTCTATTGATTCTATATTATATACTCTTTCTTCAATGGATTCCAAGCATCTCAAGTGCCCTATCTTCGATGGCAAAAACTATAGTTTATGGAAAAATATGATGACTCATTACATCAAGGGTTGTGATTGGGAATGTTGGAAGATCATCCAAACTGGACCGAAGAAGATCTTGGTCGCCGCCGCCAATGGAACAACCTATGAAAAGATGGAAAGCGATTATGTGGAAAGTGACTACAAAATTGCAGAGAAAAACTCTAAGGCCATGAGCCTCCTACAGAACGGTATGATAACCTCAGAATTCGATAGATTCTCATCCTGTAGTTCCGCTAAGGAAATATGGGATAGTCTCGAACTTGCTTATGAAGGAACATCCGCAGTCAGGAAACATCGTATAGACTTGCTCGTTCAAAGATATGAACTTTTCAATATGGAAAAGAATGAATCTATTGATAGCATGTCTGCACGATTTTCTTGTATTATTAATGAACTGCGGAACCTTGGCAAAAAGATTGATTCTGAGGATATCATTCGTAAGATTCTTAGGAGTCTCACCAAAAAGTGGCAACCTAAGGTCACGGCCATAGAGGAAGCACGTGATTTATCTAAAATCACTTACCAAGAATTGATTGGATCCTTAATGGCTCACGAGATCATACTAAATAAAAACGATGATGATCCCAAAGGAAAGGGAGTCGCTTTACAAGCCTCCACAAGCGAAATAAGCGAAGAAGAACTTGAGGATGAAACAGTTCTATTCGCTAGACGATTTAAGAAAGCAGTTTTCAAAGGTAGATACAAAAACTCCAACAACAAAACGTTCGACAAAAAGAAAACTGACTCCAAACAAACATTCTTCAAAAGAGGATGTTTCAAGTGTGGACAACAAGACCATATGATCAAAGATTGTCCAAGTTGGGACAAAATCAAAGACAAGTCAAAAAGAGAAAAGACCAAAACAGAATTTAAGAAAGTAATGCTTGCGTCATGCTGGGGAGAATTAGAATCTGAGGATGACGAGGACTCTGAAGAAGAAGAAGAAGTAGCACACCTGTGCCTAAGCAACGTCAGCCTAGATCTAATCTCAAACGACAATGATGAAGATGACGCATCTCATATGTGTCTCCTTGGAGAATCCGACTCAGACGACGACGACGATGAAGAGGTAAATTTTCTTCAACTAAAAAATCAAGTTAAAAACTTATCTAAGGCTATGCTAATTAAATATTTTGAGAAAACCCTAGACCAATGTCATGAACAAAATCTTGAGTTAGATGACTTGAAAGAGCAGATCCTCGATATTGCTGAGGAAAATCAACTTCTGAAAGCCAAAGCTAAGAAACTGAAATCCAAAATAAGCATTGAAGCAAATGCTAAGTTGGAAACAGTTATGTCTGAGAAAAAGGTTCTTGAGTCTAAAGTTATAGCTAATGAAGCTATAACCTCAAAACTAAAACTCAACATTAAAGAGCTTCAATCTAAAGTTATAGCTAATGAAGCTATAACTTCAGAATTAAGAAAGGTTAATGAACGGCTTAAGTCAGAATCTTCGACTATGGTCGAAGATGAGACTCATCAAGAAGAAGTTGAGATTCTCGAAAGCAAAATCATGGATCTAGAATTCAGTATATCTAAAATCAAGAAAGAACATGCCAAAATTGTGTCTGACTTCCATAAAGACATTCAAAACCTAAAAGAGTCTAGCAACACTGACCATAGTGAATGTAAGAAAGAAATAGACTCCTTAAAAGACCTCCTTCTTCATGCTCGGAAAGTTCACGATAAGTGGGAAGGAAGCACTAACGTTCTAAACTTCCTAACTGAACAATCCGACAACAACATGAAGATGGGTTTAGGTCACGAATGTTATGGAAGAAGGGATCACTCAAAGTGTAAACAAAGTCCAACAGATAGAGACTTTAGAAGAAGAAAATATGCCGACCTTCCTGAGTATTTAATATGCACTTATTGTGGCCATACTGGACACCTCCGAGAAAACTGTGTGAAACACGCACAAGATTTTAAAACCGGAGTTAAGTTTGTTAAATCCTTAGGAATTCCAAGCGACACTATTTCTGTCTCTGATAGTGATGGTAACAAAACCGAGGAAAGAAACATTGACCACAGATGGTTCTATGACATGACATTTGACTACGAAGAAAAGAAAAACAGAACCAAACAGACTCCTCAAACATCACACAAAAAATGGTCACCAAGAGTCCAAACTAAAACCTACACAAGAACATCAAAACCCAACCACTACCGATATAGAAAAACCTATGTAAGACAAGTCTGGGTTAAAAAGGAAGATGTATTTGTGATTACTAACAACAAAGGACCCAAGTATGCTTGGGTACCTAAATCCTGTCTTTGAAATTATTCGTGCAGTTTGTCGCCAAGGAAAATAACCTATGGTATCTCGACAGTGGATGCTCAAGACATATGACAGGCGACGTAAATCTATTCCAAACCCTAAAACCTTTTGACGGAGGTAAAGTCACATTCGGTGATAACAAAAAGGGAAAGATCATCGGAATTGGTAAGATAGGTATTTCATCCTCTCAGGCTATAAATGATGTATACCTTGTAAATGGTCTCAAACACAATCTTATTAGTATATCTCAATTATGTGACAAAGGAAATAAAGTGGTTTTTCATTCAGATATATGTCGTATAATCTTAGAAGGCACCAGTAAAGTGATACTTGAAGGTCACAGGATGAAAAATGTTTATATGATTGATTTAAATGTTGTACCTACTGATTCTCTATCATGCATGAAAGTTACGTTAGATGATCCATGTCTATGGCACAAGAGATTTGGTCATATTAGCTCACCGATTCTAAGTAAGCTGAAAAGATGGGACTTGGTCGAAGGTCTTCCAAAGATCAAATTTGATCAAGAAAAGATGTGTGACACATGTGCACGATGTAAACACGTCAGATCTTCCTTTAAGCCAAAAAGAGTGGTAAGCACAGAACAAGCTCTTGAACTTGTACATATGGATCTATGTGGCCCTATGAAGGTAAGAAGCAGAGGTGGTTCCAGGATATAGAGGAAAACCTAGACGAACCTGATTTCAGGTTATCAAGGGAAGATCCTCCTGAAATGGAAATTGAAGAAGGAGAACCTCAAGGAATTCATGATGAACTCAACTTGGGAGAAAATGGTGCGAGAGATGAAACTACAGTTGATGATACTGTAGATAACTCTCAAACCAATGACTTGGAACCCAGAGTTACAACTAATGAAGCTGTAACTTTGAATCAAAACCAAAGGGAAGAGGCCAGAGTTATACCTGACCCTACTATAAACCCAGGTTTGGATTCAGGGGGAACAAGTCAAGATCCCGAGTCAAGTTCAGGGAATGCAAATGATCAATCAAGGAACTGGAGATACAAAGGCTCTCATCCTTTGGACAATGTCATAGGAAGCCTGACAGATGGAGTTCAGACTCGAAGGAGCTTAAATAACTTTTGCTCATTCTACTCCTTTCTCTCCACCATTGAACCTTCAAATATCAAGGAAGCTCTCGCAGAACCAGACTGGATAGTTGCCATGCAAGAAGAACTCCAGCAATTTGAAAGAAACAAAGTTTGGCATCTTGTTCCTCGACCTAAGGACAGAACTGTCATTGGAACTAGATGGGTATTCAGAAACAAGTTGGATGACACTGGAGTCATTGTGCGAAATAAGGCCAGACTAGTAGTTCAAGGATACAACCAACAGGAAGGGATCGATTATGATGAAACCTTTGCTCCTGTTGCTCGCCTTGAGGCAATAAGACTACTTATTGCTTTTGCAGCACACAAGGGAATGAAACTTTTTCAGATGGACGTTAAGACTGCCTTTCTTAATGGCTATCTCCAAGAGGAAGTATTTGTTGAACAACCTCCTGGATTTCCGGATAGCAAACTCAAGGATCATGTATTCAAATTGGACAAAGCACTATATGGTCTAAAACAAGCACCTAGGGCATGGTACGACAGATTATCAAAGTTCCTATTGGAGAGTGGATTCAAGAGAGGGTCTGTAGATAAAACCCTATTTCTTAAAAGTGAAAACTCAGATCTACTAGTTGTTCAGATCTATGTTGACGATATTATTTTTGGCTCAACTAATAAAAAGTTGTGCAAGTACTTCTCTGAGTTGATGACCTCTGAGTTCGAGATGAGTATGATGGGAGAACTAAAGTTCTTCCTTGGACTTCAAATACAACAAACTGAAGAAGGAATCAAGGTTCATCAACAAAAATATGTCAAAGAGTTACTAAAGAAATTTGGAATGGAAACCTCTCATGCAATGCCTACTCCAATGGTTACAGATAAGAAGTTAACCAAAGACGAAGATGGTAAGTCTGTAGATGAAACGACTTACCGAGGTATGATTGGCTCACTTCTTTATCTTACAGCAAGTCGTCCAGATATAATGTTTAGTGTCTGTGTTTGTGCAAGATTCCAATCTGCACCAAAAGAATCACATATGATTGCAGTTAAAAGAATATTAAGATACCTAATCGGAACCTCAAAGTTATATTTATGGTATCCTATGGACTGTAACTTTAACCTAGTAGGATATTCAGATGCGGATTATGCAGGATGTTCATTAGACAGAAAAAGTACCTCGGGACTTGCTACTTTTGTAGGTCCATGTATAATATCTTGGGGATCCAAGAAACAAAATTCTGTCGCTCTCTCAACTGCTGAAGCAGAATATATTGCAGCTGCACTGGTATGTTCTCAACTTTTATGGCTAAAGCAACAGTTACATGATTATGGTGTTGATGTTGGATGTGTGCCTATATTATGTGATAATACGAGTGCTATAATTATATCTAAAAACCCAGCCCAACACTCGAGAACTAAACATATTGAGATTAGACATCATTTCCTTAGAGACCATGTTGAAAAGAAAAATATAAAATTGGAATTTTGTAGTACGGAAAAACAGTGGGCAGATATCTTCACTAAACCATTGGCTAGAGAACGCTTTGAGACTTTGCGATTGGAAATTGGTTTAATCGGTGGCACCTAATCAAATCTTAAAAGCAAAAATAACCCAATGATTGACTACGGTTTAGATGAGATTATATGACTGTGTCCGTATACTCCGCTGCATGTGTATGTATGTATTCGATGATAAATTATGTGAAAATAATTATGTTATGCAATTCATGTATGTATGTGTGCACAACCGAATCTCACAATAATAATACGACACATATTATAATTTACCCTACGATATTTACCTATACATATTAATATTTACATATTATAAAAAAAAAAAAAAAGGGGGGGAAAAAGAAAAGCACTCTCACCTCACTCAAACCGTGAAGCATTAAGCTCCACATCTCCCTGCCACGCGTCACTCAAGCCCTCTACCTATTGACTTTCTACTACCTCCCACATTCTTACCATCCCCAAAAAACCCAAACAATTACCTAGTCTTCACAAAACCCCCAAAATAAATTCACCAATCTCCATTAAAATTCAACCAAGAACTCATCCTCAACCCTTACATCTTTTTGCCGCCATCACGCGTCACTTGCTCCAATCTCAAAAAAACAAAACCCACCATCTCCACCTTCACCCACACCGTCACCTCCGCCATCCTCAACACCCATCTTCGTATCCATTCCGACGACCGACACCGGAAGACGCCGAAAACTGAACCGAGACTCACCCATCGTCCCTGAGAGCATGCCGGAGTTCGTTTCTACTGGGATAAGTTGTCATGTTGTGAGGATATCGTGTTATTTAATTGGATGAAGGGAACTAAGGTAAATTTAGCCTTCTTGATTTGTTGAAAATTTTGTCAAATTTCAAGTGTGTTAATTAAAGAAAAGGTGTGTTCCACACTAGACATTCCCGATGGAATATGGGTGTCGGAGATTCTGTTCAAGAAAAGTGTTATTGACGAAGAGAGTTATGGAGTTATGCCAAGAAATCGAACGTGTGATAAATTGCTTAAGCTCATGGGTATTTCCTTTGTTTGAACGTCTAGATGCCAAGATGGATAAAATCCTTGGTCTATACGAGGTTAAGAAAGAAAAAGAAAGCGCGGGAAGTAGTAGTGGTGTGGTACGGATTGAAAGATTGGGTGGATAAGGTTAATAAACGGATTAAGAAGGTTGGCACGGATGTTCAATTATTGTGTGATGAGTTATTCATCATTGGTTGTCGTTCTTAAATACTCAGGGAGGGGCTGTGGTTAGGGACCACGGGCTGTTAAGGAAGCCATGAATCTTGCTCTCGTCTATGATCAGCATTGCAGTGCTAATATTCTGTTCTTGTTTTAATTTCGTTTTCGGTATTTTCGGATGTTGTGTTTGAGTCCGGAATGGACTTCCTCAAATTATTACTCTTATCCTAGCCCAACTCTGAAACTATCTTTGGCCCAACAAAATCCGAGGCCCACTAGCCCTTATGTTGTCAATCCTAACCTTTCCTAATTGTTTCCAAAAGGCCCATCTAATAAAAATTATCCAAGCCGGCCCGATTTTCTCATATTTAACCTATATTCGGCCCAGTGGCATAGTAGTTCGGTTTGGTTGTGTATATTTTAACACTACGTATGTGGTTATGTGATATTTTCTATGTTCATATTATTTCGACTCGTTTATATGCTTCCTTATGCTTCGTACGTATATTATTCTAGTCGTTTCATGTCTTTGTTCTCATCTTTTCGATGATGTCAAGAGGGGGAAATATGCGACTTAGATTAGAATTTGCCTAAGCTTGCTCCTTGTCGTAATTCATTGTCTCTTAGGGTCCTTAAAGGATATGGGATAGATAGAAGATAAAAACCCTAAGTTGATCTTTGCTATGAATGACCATTATTATATTGAGGGGGAACATACACTTAGACACGAAATCTAAGAAAGACTTGCCATCATCAAAAAGGGGGAATTTGTTGAACCATATATTCAAATATATATATAGTATATATGTTTATGTTTTGATAATGACAAGTCTAGCTATTTATATATTATATACTCGTATGTATAATCGTGTGCTAAGTGTACAGAACATTAGTAACAAGATCTAATCTATCAAGTATAAAAGATTCAAGCACATTAGTCAATGAATTGACTAAGTCAAAGATTGATAGAAGATCACAAGCGCGCATAATGAACTAAAGTTGTATTCGTCAACTATAGCTTTAGTACAAGATGGATTCAAGTTATAGCTCGTAGCTATAACTCTATATCATGAAGAAATGATCAAGACTTATGTGTGTTTTAGTTGAAACAATTGTTTCCTAATTTGTGTCGTGTAGTATTAGTGGTTCAATTGTATTCTATTTTAAATATGGAATTGTTAATCTCAATAGGATTATATAAAATATCTCTTAGTTAAATAGGAAATAAATAATTGTCTTATGAGATAATTATTTATTACTAAAATAAACTAAAGATTTTTATATGATTTTAATTGTCAAAAATATATAGTCTAAAATATAGTTTGTTTCGATTTTGGAAATCGTGTGATATGCCACATTACCAAAATCGTGTAGGACTTACTTAAATAAATATTATGTATTTATTTAATGTCCTAAATAAACTAAGATTATATTATGGTAATATATTTTATTATCTTTGACATAATTTAGGAAGTTGATTTAATAAGGATACTAATTGTTTATTATATAAAGATCTTTCCTAAATATGAATTAGGAAATTGATTCCTTATATAATACACATAGTACATTATTATATCTTTCCTAAATATATTAAGATTAGATTTAAGGTAGTATTACTAAAAGACTAGTATTCTAGTTTAAGTAATATTCCTAAATCATCTAGGGTTTGAATTACCTAGATACATATTCTATATAAATAGACTACCTATGACACATTAATTGACACGAAATACACAACACACATACACGCATATCGAGAGAGAGCCGCCGTTCATATTCTTCAAGTTCGAGCTTATCATTGTCATATCCGATTCAAGATTCAAGTGCTCAAGCATTGATCTTATTCATTCAAGATTGTGACACCAAGAAAACATTGAAGACTTTATCTTATTTACGTAAGATAGATTGAGTATTTAGCGGTACTCGTTGTAAGACAAATATTTAACGGTATTTGTCGTAGCTAGATATTTAACGGTATCTAGATTGAGTTGTGACTAACATCAAAGTCGCACGAGTAGGGTTGATAAAATTGTAATCCAGAGTTGGTACTAATTTTATTAATCGAGAATAGTGGACGTAGGTCTCAGAGTGTGAGACTGAACCACTTCAAAAATATCGTGTCTCTACTTTATTATTGCTCTACTCAACGATCATCATACAACTACACACACATCGAAGAAGATTCCGAAAAGAAGGCATACTCAATTCAACCCCCCCCTTCTTGAGTATATCATATCAATAGACTCTTCATTGCACTTAAAATATTTGTTTACTCACAAAATGTTTAATTTCTTATTTTGTGAATCTTCGACTTTAATTTGTGAACTCGGGACCTTATTTCGTGAAAATTAGACTTAAAATGTTTGTTTGCTCACAAAATGGATAATTTCTTATTTCGTGAATTTCGGACCTTAATTTGTGAAACCCGAACCTTATTTCGTGAAATTTGGAATTAAAATGTTTGTTCAATCACGAAATGTTTAATTTCTTATTTTGTGAATCTTGCACCTTAATTTGTGAAACCGGAACATTTTTTCGTGAAACTTGGACTTCAAATGTTTGTTCACTCACAAAATGTTTAATTTTATTTCGTTAATCGTGGACCTTAATTAGTGAAACCGGGACCTTATTTCGTGAAACTTGGACTTAAAATATTTGTTTACTCACAAAATGTTTAATTTCTTATTTTGTTAATCTTCGACCTTAATTTGTGAACTCGGGACCTTATTTCGTGAAACTTAGACTTAAAATGTTTGTTTGCTCACAAAATGGATAATTTCTTATTTCGTGAATTTCGGACCTTAATTTGTGAAACCAGAACCTTATTTCGTGAAATTTGGAATTAAAATGTTTGTTCACTCACGAAATGTTTAATATCTTATTTCGTGAATCTTGGACCTTAATTTGTGAAATAGAGACCTTATTTCGTGAAACTTAGACTTAAAATGTTTGTTTGCTCACAAAATGGATAATTTCTTATTTCGTGAATTTCGGACCATAATTGGTGAAACCGAAACCTTATTTCGTGAAACTTGTATTTAAAATGTTTGTTTACTCACGAAATATATAATTTCTTATTTCGCGAATCAAGGACCTTAATTTGTGAAACCGAAACCTTATTTCGTGAAACTTTGAATTAAAATGTTTGTTCACTCACAAAATGTTTAGTTTCTTATTTCGTGAATCTTGGACCTTAATTCGTGAAACCGGGACCTTATTTCGTGAAACTTGGAATTAAAATATTTGTTTACTCACAAAATGTTTAATTTCTTATTTTGTGAATCTTCGACCTTAATTTGTGAACTCGGGACCTTATTTCGTGAAACTTAGACTTAAAATGTTTGTGAATCTTGGACCTTAATTTGTGAAACCGGAACTTTATTTCGTGTAACTTGGACTTAAAATGTTTGTTCACTCCCGAAATGTTTAATTTCTTATTTCGTGAATCTTGGACCTTAATTTGTGAAATCGGGACCTTATTTCGTGAAAGTTGGACTTAAAATGTTTGTTTGCTCACAAGATGGATAATTTCTTATTTCGTGAATTTCGGACCTTAATTTGTGAAACCGAAACCTTATTTCGTGAAACTTGTATTTAAAATGTTTGTTTACTCACGAAATATATAATTTCTTATTTCGCGAATCAAGGACCTTAATTTGTGAAACCGAAACCTTATTTCGTGAAACTTTGAATTAAAATGTTTGTTCACTCACAAAATGTTTAATTTCTATTTCGTGAATCTTGGACCTTAATTCGTGAAACCGGGACCTTATTTCGTGAAACTTGGACTTAAAATATTTGTTTACTCACAAAATGTTTAATTTCTTATTTTGTGAATCTTCGACTTTAATTTGTGAACTCGGGACCTTATTTCGTGAAACTTAGACTTAAAATGTTTGTTTGCTCACAAAATGGATAATTTCTTATTTCGTGAATTTCGGACCTTAATTTGTGAAACCAGAACCTTATTTCGTGAAATTTGGAATTAAACTGTTTGTTCAATCACGAAATGTTTAATTTCTTATTTCGTGAATTTCGGACCTTAATTTGTGAAACCAGAACCTTATTTCGTGAAATTTGGAATTAAAATGTTTGTTCACTCACGAAATGTTTAATATCTTATTTCGTGAATCTTGGACCTTAATTTGTGAAATAGAGACCTTATTTCGTGAAAGTTAGACTTAAAATGTTTGTTTGCTCACAAGATGGATAATTTCTTATTTTGTGAATTTCGGACCTTAATTTGTGAAACTGAAACCTTATTTCGTGAAACTTGTATTTAAAATGTTTGTTTACTCACGAAATATATAATTTCTTATTTCGCGAATCAAGGACCTTAATTTGTGAAACTGAAACCTTATTTCGTGAAACTTTGAATTAAAATGTTTGTTCACTCACAAAATGTTTAATTTCTTATTTCGTGAATCTTGGACCTTAATTCGTGAAACCGGGACTTTATTTCGTGAAACTTGGAATTAAAATATTTGTATACTCACAAAATGTTTAATTTCTTATTTTGTGAATCTTCGACCTTAATTTGTGAACTCGGGACCTTATTTCGTGAAACTAAGACTTAAAATGTTTGTTTGCTCACAAAATGGATAATTTCTTATTTCGTGAATTTCGGACCTTAATTTGTGAAACCAGAACCTTATTTCGTGAAATTTGGAATTAAAATGTTTGTTCAATTCTGAAATGTTTAATTTCTTATTTTGTGAATCTTGCACCTTAATTTGTGAAACCGGAACATTTTTTCGTGAAACTTGGACTTCAAATGTTTGTTCACTCACGAAATGTTTAATTTCTTATTTCGTGAATCTTGGACCTTAATTTGTGAAATCGGGACCTTATTTCGTGAAAGTTAGACTTAAAATGTTTGTTTGCTCACAAAATGGATAATTTCTTATTTCGTGAATTTCGGACCTTAATTTCTGAAACCGAAAATTATTTCGTGAAAATTGTATTTAAAATGTTTGTTTACTCACGAAATATATAATTTCTTATTTCGCGAATCAAGGACCTTAATTTGTGAAACCGAAACCTTATTTCGTGAAACTTTGGATTAAAATGTTTGTTCACTCACAAAATGTTTAATTTTATTTCGTTAATCGTGGACCTTAATTAGTGAAACCGGGACCTTATTTCGTGAAACTTGGACTTAAAATATTTGTTTACTCACAAAATGTTTAATTTCTTATTTTGTTAATCTTCGACCTTAATTTGTGAACTCGGGACCTTATTTCGTGAAACTTAGACTTAAAATGTTTGTTTGCTCACAAAATGGATAATTTCTTATTTCGTGAATTTCGGACCTTAATTTGTGAAACCAGAACCTTATTTCGTGAAATTTGGAATTAAAATGTTTGTTCACTCACGAAATGTTTAATATCTTATTTCGTGAATCTTGGACCTTAATTTGTGAAATAGAGACCTTATTTCGTGAAACTTAGACTTAAAATGTTTGTTTGCTCACAAAATGGATAATTTCTTATTTCGTGAATTTCGGACCATAATTGGTGAAACCGAAACCTTATTTCGTGAAACTTGTATTTAAAATGTTTGTTTACTCACGAAATATATAATTTCTTATTTCGCGAATCAAGGACCTTAATTTGTGAAACCGAAACCTTATTTCGTGAAACTTTGAATTAAAATGTTTGTTCACTCACAAAATGTTTAGTTTCTTATTTCGTGAATCTTGGACCTTAATTCGTGAAACCGGGACCTTATTTCGTGAAACTTGGAATTAAAATATTTGTTTACTCACAAAATGTTTAATTTCTTATTTTGTGAATCTTCGACCTTAATTTGTGAACTCGGGACCTTATTTCGTGAAACTTAGACTTAAAATGTTTGTGAATCTTGGACCTTAATTTGTGAAACCGGAACTTTATTTCGTGTAACTTGGACTTAAAATGTTTGTTCACTCCCGAAATGTTTAATTTCTTATTTCGTGAATCTTGGACCTTAATTTGTGAAATCGGGACCTTATTTCGTGAAAGTTGGACTTAAAATGTTTGTTTGCTCACAAGATGGATAATTTCTTATTTCGTGAATTTCGGACCTTAATTTGTGAAACCGAAACCTTATTTCGTGAAACTTGTATTTAAAATGTTTGTTTACTCACGAAATATATAATTTCTTATTTCGCGAATCAAGGACCTTAATTTGTGAAACCGAAACCTTATTTCGTGAAACTTTGAATTAAAATGTTTGTTCACTCACAAAATGTTTAATTTCTATTTCGTGAATCTTGGACCTTAATTCGTGAAACCGGGACCTTATTTCGTGAAACTTGGACTTAAAATATTTGTTTACTCACAAAATGTTTAATTTCTTATTTTGTGAATCTTCGACTTTAATTTGTGAACTCGGGACCTTATTTCGTGAAACTTAGACTTAAAATGTTTGTTTGCTCACAAAATGGATAATTTCTTATTTCGTGAATTTCGGACCTTAATTTGTGAAACCAGAACCTTATTTCGTGAAATTTGGAATTAAACTGTTTGTTCAATCACGAAATGTTTAATTTCTTATTTCGTGAATTTCGGACCTTAATTTGTGAAACCAGAACCTTATTTCGTGAAATTTGGAATTAAAATGTTTGTTCACTCACGAAATGTTTAATATCTTATTTCGTGAATCTTGGACCTTAATTTGTGAAATAGAGACCTTATTTCGTGAAAGTTAGACTTAAAATGTTTGTTTGCTCACAAGATGGATAATTTCTTATTTTGTGAATTTCGGACCTTAATTTGTGAAACTGAAACCTTATTTCGTGAAACTTGTATTTAAAATGTTTGTTTACTCACGAAATATATAATTTCTTATTTCGCGAATCAAGGACCTTAATTTGTGAAACTGAAACCTTATTTCGTGAAACTTTGAATTAAAATGTTTGTTCACTCACAAAATGTTTAATTTCTTATTTCGTGAATCTTGGACCTTAATTCGTGAAACCGGGACCTTATTTCGTGAAACTTGGACTTAAAATATTTGTTTACTCACAAAATGTTTAATTTCTTATTTTGTTAATCTTCGACTTTAATTTGTGAACTCGGGACCTTATTTCGTGAAAATTAGACTTAAAATGTTTGTTTGCTCACAAAATGGATAATTACTTATTTCGTGAATTTCGAACCTTAATTTGTGAAACCAGAACCTTATTTCATGAAATTTGGAATTAAAATGTTTGTTCAATCACGAAATGTTTAATTTCTTATTTTGTGAATCTTGCTCCTTAATTTGTGAAACCGGAACATTTTTTCGTGAAACTTGGACTTCAAATGTTTGTTCACTCACGAAATGTTAAATTTCTTATTTCGTGAATCTTGGACCTTAATTTGTGAAATCGGGACCTTATTTCGTGAAAGTTAGACTTAAAATGTTTGTTTGCTCACAAAATGGATAATTTCTTATTTCGTGAATTTCGGACCTTAATTTGTGAAACCGAAAATTATTTCGTGAAAATTGTATTTAAAATGTTTGTTTACTCACGAAATATATAATTTCTTATTTCGCGAATCAAGGACCTTAATTTGTGAAACCGAAACCTTATTTCGTGAAACTTTGAATTAAAATGTTTGTTCACTCACAAAATGTTTAATTTTATTTCGTTAATCGTGGACCTTAATTAGTGAAACTGGGACCTTATTTCGTGAAACTTGGACTTAAAATATTTGTTTACTCACAAAATGTTTAATTTCTTATTTTGTGAATCTTCGACTTTAATTTGTGAACTCGGGACCTTATTTCGTGAAACTTAGACTTAAAATGTTTGTTTGCTCACAAAATGGATAATTTCTTATTTCGTGAATTTCGGACCTTAATTTGTGAAACCAGAACCTTATTTCGTGAAATTTGGAATTAAAATGTTTGTTCAATCACGAAATGTTTAATTTCTTATTTTGTGAATCTTGGACCTTAATTTGTGAAACCGGAACTTTATTTCGTGTAACTTGGACTTAAAATGTTTGTTCACTCACGAAATGTTTAATTTCTTATTTCGTGAATCTTGCACTTTAATTTGTGAAATCGGGACCTTATTTCGTGAAAGTTAGACTTAAAATGTTTGTTTGCTCACAAGAAGGATAATTTCTTATTTCGTGAATTTCGGACATTAATTTGTGAAACCGAAACCTTATTTCGTGAAACTTGTATTTAAAATGTTTGTTTACTCACGAAATATATAATTTCTTATTTCGCGAATCAAGGACCTTAATTTGTGAAACCGAAACCTTATTTCGTGAAACTTTGAATTAAAATGTTTGTTCACTCACAAAATGTTTAATTTCTATTTCGTGAATCTTGGACCTTAATTCGTGAAACCGGGACCTTATTTCGTGAAACTTGGACTTAAAATATTTGTTTACTCACAAAATGTTTAATTTCTTATTTTGTGAATCTTCGACTTTAATTTGTGAACTCGGGACCTTATTTCGTGAAAATTAGACTTAAAATGTTTGTTTGCTCACAAAATGGATAATTTCTTATTTCGTGAATTTCGGACCTTAATTTGTGAAACCCGAACCTTATTTCGTGAAATTTGGAATTAAAATGTTTGTTCAATCACGAAATGTTTAATTTCTTATTTTGTGAATCTTGCACCTTAATTTGTGAAACCGGAACATTTTTTCGTGAAACTTGGACTTCAAATGTTTGTTCACTCACGAAATGTTTAATTTCATATTTCGTGAATCTTGGACCTTAATTTGTGAAATCGGGACCTTATTTCGTGAAAGTTAGACTTAAAATGTTTGTTTGCTCACAAAATGGATAATTTCTTATTTCGTGAATTTCGGAACTTAATTTGTGAAACCGAAAATTATTTCGTGAAAATTGTATTTAAAATGTTTGTTTACTCACGAAATATATAATTTCTTATTTCGCGAATCAAGGACCTTAATTTGTGAAACCGAAACCTTATTTCGTGAAACTTTGGATTAAAATGTTTGTTCACTCACAAAATGTTTAATTTTATTTCGTTAATCGTGGACCTTAATTAGTGAAACCGGGACCTTATTTCGTGAAACTTGGACTTAAAATATTTGTTTACTCACAAAATGTTTAATTTCTTATTTTGTTAATCTTCGACCTTAATTTGTGAACTCGGGACCTTATTTCGTGAAACTTAGACTTAAAATGTTTGTTTGCTCACAAAATGGATAATTTCTTATTTCGTGAATTTCGGACCTTAATTTGTGAAACCAGAACCTTATTTCGTGAAATTTGAAATTAAAATGTTTGTTCACTCACGAAATGTTTAATATCTTATTTCGTGAATCTTGGACCTTAATTTGTGAAATAGAGACCTTATTTCGTGAAACTTAGACTTAAAATGTTTGTTTGCTCACAAAATGGATAATTTCTTATTTCGTGAATTTCGGACCATAATTGGTGAAACCGAAACCTTATTTCGTGAAACTTGTATTTAAAATGTTTGTTTACTCACGAAATATATAATTTCTTATTTCGCGAATCAAAGACCTTAATTTGTGAAACCGAAACCTTATTTCGTGAAACTTTGAATTAAAATGTTTGTTCACTCACAAAATGTTTAGTTTCTTATTTCGTGAATCTTGGACCTTAATTCGTGAAACCGGGACCTTATTTTGTGAAACTTGGACTTAAAATATTTGTTTACTCACAAAATGTTTAATTTCTTATTTTGTGAATCTTCGACTTTAATTTGTGAACTCGGGACCTTATTTCGTGAAACTTAGACTTAAAATGTTTGTTTGCTCACAAAATGGATAATTTCTTATTTCGTGAATTTCGGACCTTAATTTGTGAAACCAGAACCTTATTTCGTGAAATTTGGAATTAAACTGTTTGTTCAATCACGAAATGTTTAATTTCTTATTTCGTGAATTTCGGACCTTAATTTGTGAAACCAGAACCTTATTTCGTGAAATTTGGAATTAAAATGTTTGTTCACTCACGAAATGTTTAATATCTTATTTCGTGAATCTTGGACCTTAATTTGTGAAATAGAGACCTTATTTCGTGAAAGTTAGACTTAAAATGTTTGTTTGCTCACAAGATGGATAATTTCTTATTTTGTGAATTTCGGACCTTAATTTGTGAAACTGAAACCTTATTTCGTGAAACTTGTATTTAAAATGTTTGTTTACTCACGAAATATATAATTTCTTATTTCGCGAATCAAGGACCTTAATTTGTGAAACTGAAACCTTATTTCGTGAAACTTTGAATTAAAATGTTTGTTCACTCACAAAATGTTTAATTTCTTATTTCGTGAATCTTGGACCTTAATTCGTGAAACTGGGACTTTATTTCGTGAAACTTGGAATTAAAATATTTGTATACTCACAAAATGTTTAATTTCTTATTTTGTGAATCTTCGACCTTAATTTGTGAACTCGGGACCTTATTTCGTGAAACTAAGACTTAAAATGTTTGTTTGCTCACAAAATGGATAATTTCTTATTTCGTGAATTTCGGACCTTAATTTGTGAAACCAGAACCTTATTTCGTGAAATTTGGAATTAAAATATTTGTTCAATCACGAAATGTTTAATTTCTTATTTTGTGAATCTTGGACCTTAATTTCTGAAACCGGAACTTTATTTCGTGTAACTTGGACTTTAAATGTCTGTTCACTCACGAAATGTTTAATTTCTTATTTCGTGAATCTTGGACCTTAATTTGTGAAATCGGGACCTTATTTCGTGAAAGTTGGACTTAAAATGTTTGTTTGCTCACAGGATGGATAATTTCTTATTTCGTGAATTTCGGACCTTAATTTGTGAAACCGAAACCTTATTTCGTGAAACTTGTATTTAAAATGTTTGTTTACTCACGAAATATATAATTTCTTATTTCGCGAATCAAGGACCTTAATTTGTGAAACCGAAACCTTATTTCGTGAAACTTTGAATTAAAATGTTTGTTCACTCACAAAATGTTTAATTTCTATTTCGTGAATCTTGGACCTTAATTCGTGAAACCGGGACCTTATTTCGTGAAACTTGGACTTAAAATATTTGTTTACTCACAAAATGTTTAATTTCTTATTTTGTTAATCTTCGACTTTAATTTGTGAACTCGGGACCTTATTTCGTGATAATTAGACTTAAAATGTTTGTTTGCTCACAAAATGGATAATTACTTATTTCGTGAATTTCGGACCTTAATTTGTGAAACCAGAACCTTATTTCGTGAAATTTGGAATTAAAATGTTTGTTCAATCACGAAATGTTTAATTTCTTATTTTGTGAATCTTGCTCCTTAATTTGTGAAACCGGAACATTTTTTCTTGAAACTTGGACTTCAAATGTTTGTTCACTCACGAAATGTTAAATTTCTTATTTCGTGAATCTTGGACCTTAATTTGTGAAATCGGGACCTTATTTCGTGAAAGTTAGACTTAAAATGTTTGTTTGCTCACAAAATGGATAATTTCTTATTTCGTGAATTTCGGACCTTAATTTGTGAAACCGAAAATTATTTCGTGAAAATTGTATTTAAAATGTTTGTTTACTCACGAAATATATAATTTCTTATTTCGCGAATCAAGGACCTTAATTTGTGAAACCGAAACCTTATTTCGTGAAACTTTGAATTAAAATGTTAGTTCACTCACAAAATGTTTAATTTTATTTCGTTAATCGTGGACCTTAATTAGTGAAACCGGGACCTTATTTCGTGAAACTTGGACTTAAAATATTTGTTTACTCACAAAATGTTTAATTTCTTATTTTGTTAATCTTCGACCTTAATTTGTGAACTCGGGACCTTGTTTCGTGAAACTTAGACTTAAAATGTTTGTTTGCTCACAAAATGGATAATTTCTTATTTCGTGAATTTCGGACCTTAATTTGTGAAACCAGAACCTTATTTCGTGAAATTTGGAATTAAAATGTTTGTTCACTCACGAAATGTTTAATATCTTATTTCGTGAATCTTGGACCTTAATTTGTGAAATAGAGACCTTATTTCGTGAAACTTAGACTTAAAATGTTTGTTTGCTCACAAAATGGATAATTTCTTATTTCGTGAATTTCGGACCATAATTGGTGAAACCGAAACCTTATTTCGTGAAACTTGTATTTAAAATGTTTGTTTACTCACGAAATATATAATTTCTTATTTCGCGAATCAAGGACCTTAATTTGTGAAACCGAAACCTTATTTCGTGAAACTTTGAATTAAAATGTTTGTTCACTCACAAAATGTTTAGTTTCTTATTTCGTGAATCTTGGGCCTTAATTCGTGAAACCGGGACCTTATTTCGTGAAACTTGGAATTAAAATATTTGTTTACTCACAAAATGTTTAATTTCTTATTTTGTGAATCTTCGACCTTAATTTGTGAACTCGGGACCTTATTTCGTGAAACTTAGACTTAAAATGTTTGTGAATCTTGGACCTTAATTTGTGAAACCGGAACTTTATTTCGTGTAACTTGGACTTAAAATGTTTGTTCACTCCCGAAATGTTTAATTTCTTATTTCGTGAATCTTGGACCTTAATTTGTGAAATCGGGACCTTATTTCGTGAAAGTTGGACTTAAAATGTTTGTTTGCTCACAAGATGGATAATTTCTTATTTCGTGAATTTCGGACCTTAATTTGTGAAACCGAAACCTTATTTCGTGAAACTTGTATTTAAAATGTTTGTTTACTCACGAAATATATAATTTCTTATTTCGCGAATCAAGGACCTTAATTTGTGAAACCGAAACCTTATTTCGTGAAACTTTGAATTAAAATGTTTGTTCACTCACAAAATGTTTAATTTCTATTTCGTGAATCTTGGACCTTAATTCGTGAAACCGGGACCTTATTTCGTGAAACTTGGACTTAAAATATTTGTTTACTCACAAAATGTTTAATTTCTTATTTTGTGAATCTTCGACTTTAATTTGTGAACTCGGGACCTTATTTCGTGAAACTTAGACTTAAAATGTTTGTTTGCTCACAAAATGGATAATTTCTTATTTCGTGAATTTCGGACCTTAATTTGTGAAACCAGAACCTTATTTCGTGAAATTTGGAATTAAACTGTTTGTTCAATCACGAAATGTTTAATTTCTTATTTCGTGAATTTCGGACCTTAATTTGTGAAACCAGAACCTTATTTCGTGAAATTTGGAATTAAAATGTTTGTTCACTCACGAAATGTTTAATATCTTATTTCGTGAATCTTGGACCTTAATTTGTGAAATAGAGACCTTATTTCGTGAAAGTTAGACTTAAAATGTTTGTTTGCTCACAAGATGGATAATTTCTTATTTTGTGAATTTCGGACCTTAATTTGTGAAACTGAAACCTTATTTCGTGAAACTTGTATTTAAAATGTTTGTTTACTCACGAAATATATAATTTCTTATTTCGCGAATCAAGGACCTTAATTTGTGAAACTGAAACCTTATTTCGTGAAACTTTGAATTAAAATGTTTGTTCACTCACAAAATGTTTAATTTCTTATTTCGTGAATCTTGGACCTTAATTCGTGAAACCGGGACTTTATTTCGTGAAACTTGGAATTAAAATATTTGTATACTCACAAAATGTTTAATTTCTTATTTTGTGAATCTTCGACCTTAATTTGTGAACTCGGGACCTTATTTCGTGAAACTAAGACTTAAAATGTTTGTTTGCTCACAAAATGGATAATTTCTTATTTCGTGAATTTCGGACCTTAATTTGTGAAACCAGAACCTTATTTCGTGAAATTTGGAATTAAAATGTTTGTTCAATCACGAAATGTTTAATTTCATATTTTGTGAATCTTGGACCTTAATTTCTGAAACCGGAACTTTATTTCGTGTAACTTGGACTTTAAATGTCTGTTCACTCACGAAATGTTTAATTTCTTATTTCGTGAATCTTGGACCTTAATTTGTGAAATCGAGACCTTATTTCGTGAAAGTTGGACTTAAAATGTTTGTTTGCTCACAGGATGGATAATTTCTTATTTCGTGAATTTCGGACCTTAATTTGTGAAACCGAAACCTTATTTCGTGAAACTTGTATTTAAAATGTTTGTTTACTCACGAAATATATAATTTCTTATTTCGCGAATCAAGGACCTTAATTTGTGAAACCGAAACCTTATTTCGTGAAACTTTGAATTAAAATGTTTGTTCACTCACAAAATGTTTAATTTCTATTTCGTGAATCTTGGACCTTAATTCGTGAAACCGGGACCTTATTTCGTGAAACTTGGACTTAAAATATTTGTTTACTCACAAAATGTTTAATTTCTTATTTTGTTAATCTTCGACTTTAATTTGTGAACTCGGGACCTTATTTCGTGAAAATTAGACTTAAAATGTTTGTTTGCTCACAAAATGGATAATTACTTATTTCGTGAATTTCGGACCTTAATTTGTGAAACCAGAACCTTATTTCGTGAAATTTGGAATTAAAATGTTTGTTCAATCACGAAATGTTTAATTTCTTATTTTGTGAATCTTGCTCCTTAATTTGTGAAACCGGAACATTTTTTCGTGAAACTTGGACTTCAAATGTTTGTTCACTCACGAAATGTTAAATTTCTTATTTCGTGAATCTTGGACCTTAATTTGTGAAATCGGGACCTTATTTCGTGAAAGTTAGACTTAAAATGTTTGTTTGCTCACAAAATGGATAATTTCTTATTTCGTTAATTTCGGACCTTAATTTGTGAAACCGAAAATTATTTCGTGAAAATTGTATTTAAAATGTTTGTTTACTCACGAAATATATAATTTCTTATTTCGCGAATCAAGGACCTTAATTTGTGAAACCGAAACCTTATTTCGTGAAACTTTGAATTAAAATGTTTGTTCACTCACAAAATGTTTAATTTTATTTCGTTAATCGTGGACCTTAATTAGTGAAACCGGGACCTTATTTCGTGAAACTTGGACTTAAAATATTTGTTTACTCACAAAATGTTTAATTTCTTATTTTGTTAATCTTCGACCTTAATTTGTGAACTCGGGACCTTATTTCGTGAAACTAAGACTTAAAATGTTTGTTTGCTCACAAAATGGATAATTTCTTATTTCGTGAATTTCGGACCTTAATTTGTGAAACCAGAACCTTATTTCGTGAAATTTGGAATTAAAATATTTGTTCAATCACGAAATGTTTAATTTCTTATTTTGTGAATCTTGGACCTTAATTTCTGAAACCGGAACTTTATTTCGTGTAACTTGGACTTTAAATGTCTGTTCACTCACGAAATGTTTAATTTCTTATTTCGTGAATCTTGGACCTTAATTTGTGAAATCGGGACCTTATTTCGTGAAAGTTGGACTTAAAATGTTTGTTTGCTCACAGGATGGATAATTTCTTATTTCGTGAATTTCGGACCTTAATTTGTGAAACCGAAACCTTATTTCGTGAAACTTGTATTTAAAATGTTTGTTTACTCACGAAATATATAATTTCTTATTTCGCGAATCAAGGACCTTAATTTGTGAAACCGAAACCTTATTTCGTGAAACTTTGAATTAAAATGTTTGTTCACTCACAAAATGTTTAATTTCTATTTCGTGAATCTTGGACCTTAATTCGTGAAACCGGGACCTTATTTCGTGAAACTTGGACTTAAAATATTTGTTTACTCACAAAATGTTTAATTTCTTATTTTGTTAATCTTCGACTTTAATTTGTGAACTCGGGACCTTATTTCGTGATAATTAGACTTAAAATGTTTGTTTGCTCACAAAATGGATAATTACTTATTTCGTGAATTTCGGACCTTAATTTGTGAAACCAGAACCTTATTTCGTGAAATTTGGAATTAAAATGTTTGTTCAATCACGAAATGTTTAATTTCTTATTTTGTGAATCTTGCTCCTTAATTTGTGAAACCGGAACATTTTTTCGTGAAACTTGGACTTCAAATGTTTGTTCACTCACGAAATGTTAAATTTCTTATTTCGTGAATCTTGGACCTTAATTTGTGAAATCGGGACCTTATTTCGTGAAAGTTAGACTTAAAATGTTTGTTTGCTCACAAAATGGATAATTTCTTATTTCGTGAATTTCGGACCTTAATTTGTGAAACCGAAAATTATTTCGTGAAAATTGTATTTAAAATGTTTGTTTACTCACGAAATATATAATTTCTTATTTCGCGAATCAAGGACCTTAATTTGTGAAACCGAAACCTTATTTCGTGAAACTTTGAATTAAAATGTTAGTTCACTCACAAAATGTTTAATTTTATTTCGTTAATCGTGGACCTTAATTAGTGAAACCGGGACCTTATTTCGTGAAACTTGGACTTAAAATATTTGTTTACTCACAAAATGTTTAATTTCTTATTTTGTTAATCTTCGACCTTAATTTGTGAACTCGGGACCTTGTTTCGTGAAACTTAGACTTAAAATGTTTGTTTGCTCACAAAATGGATAATTTCTTATTTCGTGAATTTCGGACCTTAATTTGTGAAACCAGAACCTTATTTCGTGAAATTTGGAATTAAAATGTTTGTTCACTCACGAAATGTTTAATATCTTATTTCGTGAATCTTGGACCTTAATTTGTGAAATAGAGACCTTATTTCGTGAAACTTAGACTTAAAATGTTTGTTTGCTCACAAAATGGATAATTTCTTATTTCGTGAATCTTGGACCTTAATTCGTGAAACCGGGACCTTATTTCGTGAAACTTGGAATTAAAATATTTGTTTACTCACAAAATGTTTAATTTCTTATTTTGTGAATCTTCGACCTTAATTTGTGAACTCGGGACCTTATTTCGTGAAACTTAGACTTAAAATGTTTGTGAATCTTGGACCTTAATTTGTGAAACCGGAACTTTATTTCGTGTAACTTGGACTTAAAATGTTTGTTCACTCCCGAAATGTTTAATTTCTTATTTCGTGAATCTTGGACCTTAATTTGTGAAATCGGGACCTTATTTCGTGAAAGTTGGACTTAAAATGTTTGTTTGCTCACAAGATGGATAATTTCTTATTTCGTGAATTTCGGACCTTAATTTGTGAAACCGAAACCTTATTTCGTGAAACTTGTATTTAAAATGTTTGTTTACTCACGAAATATATAATTTCTTATTTCGCGAATCAAGGACCTTAATTTGTGAAACCGAAACCTTATTTCGTGAAACTTTGAATTAAAATGTTTGTTCACTCACAAAATGTTTAATTTCTATTTCGTGAATCTTGGACCTTAATTCGTGAAACCGGGACCTTATTTCGTGAAACTTGGACTTAAAATATTTGTTTACTCACAAAATGTTTAATTTCTTATTTTGTGAATCTTCGACTTTAATTTGTGAACTCGGGACCTTATTTCGTGAAACTTAGACTTAAAATGTTTGTTTGCTCACAAAATGGATAATTTCTTATTTCGTGAATTTCGGACCTTAATTTGTGAAACCAGAACCTTATTTCGTGAAATTTGGAATTAAACTGTTTGTTCAATCACGAAATGTTTAATTTCTTATTTCGTGAATTTCGGACCTTAATTTGTGAAACCAGAACCTTATTTCGTGAAATTTGGAATTAAAATGTTTGTTCACTCACGAAATGTTTAATATCTTATTTCGTGAATCTTGGACCTTAATTTGTGAAATAGAGACCTTATTTCGTGAAAGTTAGACTTAAAATGTTTGTTTGCTCACAAGATGGATAATTTCTTATTTTGTGAATTTCGGACCTTAATTTGTGAAACTGAAACCTTATTTCGTGAAACTTGTATTTAAAATGTTTGTTTACTCACGAAATATATAATTTCTTATTTCGCGAATCAAGGACCTTAATTTGTGAAACTGAAACCTTATTTCGTGAAACTTTGAATTAAAATGTTTGTTCACTCACAAAATGTTTAATTTCTTATTTCGTGAATCTTGGACCTTAATTCGTGAAACCGGGACTTTATTTCGTGAAACTTGGAATTAAAATATTTGTATACTCACAAAATGTTTAATTTCTTATTTTGTGAATCTTCGACCTTAATTTGTGAACTCGGGACCTTATTTCGTGAAACTAAGACTTAAAATGTTTGTTTGCTCACAAAATGGATAATTTCTTATTTCGTGAATTTCGGACCTTAATTTGTGAAACCAGAACCTTATTTCGTGAAATTTGGAATTAAAATGTTTGTTCAATCACGAAATGTTTAATTTCATATTTTGTGAATCTTGGACCTTAATTTCTGAAACCGGAACTTTATTTCGTGTAACTTGGACTTTAAATGTCTGTTCACTCACGAAATGTTTAATTTCTTATTTCGTGAATCTTGGACCTTAATTTGTGAAATCGAGACCTTATTTCGTGAAAGTTGGACTTAAAATGTTTGTTTGCTCACAGGATGGATAATTTCTTATTTCGTGAATTTCGGACCTTAATTTGTGAAACCGAAACCTTATTTCGTGAAACTTGTATTTAAAATGTTTGTTTACTCACGAAATATATAATTTCTTATTTCGCGAATCAAGGACCTTAATTTGTGAAACCGAAACCTTATTTCGTGAAACTTTGAATTAAAATGTTTGTTCACTCACAAAATGTTTAATTTCTATTTCGTGAATCTTGGACCTTAATTCGTGAAACCGGGACCTTATTTCGTGAAACTTGGACTTAAAATATTTGTTTACTCACAAAATGTTTAATTTCTTATTTTGTTAATCTTCGACTTTAATTTGTGAACTCGGGACCTTATTTCGTGAAAATTAGACTTAAAATGTTTGTTTGCTCACAAAATGGATAATTACTTATTTCGTGAATTTCGGACCTTAATTTGTGAAACCAGAACCTTATTTCGTGAAATTTGGAATTAAAATGTTTGTTCAATCACGAAATGTTTAATTTCTTATTTTGTGAATCTTGCTCCTTAATTTGTGAAACCGGAACATTTTTTCGTGAAACTTGGACTTCAAATGTTTGTTCACTCACGAAATGTTAAATTTCTTATTTCGTGAATCTTGGACCTTAATTTGTGAAATCGGGACCTTATTTCGTGAAAGTTAGACTTAAAATGTTTGTTTGCTCACAAAATGGATAATTTCTTATTTCGTTAATTTCGGACCTTAATTTGTGAAACCGAAAATTATTTCGTGAAAATTGTATTTAAAATGTTTGTTTACTCACGAAATATATAATTTCTTATTTCGCGAATCAAGGACCTTAATTTGTGAAACCGAAACCTTATTTCGTGAAACTTTGAATTAAAATGTTTGTTCACTCACAAAATGTTTAATTTTATTTCGTTAATCGTGGACCTTAATTAGTGAAACCGGGACCTTATTTCGTGAAACTTGGACTTAAAATATTTGTTTACTCACAAAATGTTTAATTTCTTATTTTGTTAATCTTCGACCTTAATTTGTGAACTCGGGACCTTATTTCGTGAAACTAAGACTTAAAATGTTTGTTTGCTCACAAAATGGATAATTTCTTATTTCGTGAATTTCGGACCTTAATTTGTGAAACCAGAACCTTATTTCGTGAAATTTGGAATTAAAATATTTGTTCAATCACGAAATGTTTAATTTCTTATTTTGTGAATCTTGGACCTTAATTTCTGAAACCGGAACTTTATTTCGTGTAACTTGGACTTTAAATGTCTGTTCACTCACGAAATGTTTAATTTCTTATTTCGTGAATCTTGGACCTTAATTTGTGAAATCGGGACCTTATTTCGTGAAAGTTGGACTTAAAATGTTTGTTTGCTCACAGGATGGATAATTTCTTATTTCGTGAATTTCGGACCTTAATTTGTGAAACCGAAACCTTATTTCGTGAAACTTGTATTTAAAATGTTTGTTTACTCACGAAATATATAATTTCTTATTTCGCGAATCAAGGACCTTAATTTGTGAAACCGAAACCTTATTTCGTGAAACTTTGAATTAAAATGTTTGTTCACTCACAAAATGTTTAATTTCTATTTCGTGAATCTTGGACCTTAATTCGTGAAACCGGGACCTTATTTCGTGAAACTTGGACTTAAAATATTTGTTTACTCACAAAATGTTTAATTTCTTATTTTGTTAATCTTCGACTTTAATTTGTGAACTCGGGACCTTATTTCGTGATAATTAGACTTAAAATGTTTGTTTGCTCACAAAATGGATAATTACTTATTTCGTGAATTTCGGACCTTAATTTGTGAAACCAGAACCTTATTTCGTGAAATTTGGAATTAAAATGTTTGTTCAATCACGAAATGTTTAATTTCTTATTTTGTGAATCTTGCTCCTTAATTTGTGAAACCGGAACATTTTTTCGTGAAACTTGGACTTCAAATGTTTGTTCACTCACGAAATGTTAAATTTCTTATTTCGTGAATCTTGGACCTTAATTTGTGAAATCGGGACCTTATTTCGTGAAAGTTAGACTTAAAATGTTTGTTTGCTCACAAAATGGATAATTTCTTATTTCGTGAATTTCGGACCTTAATTTGTGAAACCGAAAATTATTTCGTGAAAATTGTATTTAAAATGTTTGTTTACTCACGAAATATATAATTTCTTATTTCGCGAATCAAGGACCTTAATTTGTGAAACCGAAACCTTATTTCGTGAAACTTTGAATTAAAATGTTAGTTCACTCACAAAATGTTTAATTTTATTTCGTTAATCGTGGACCTTAATTAGTGAAACCGGGACCTTATTTCGTGAAACTTGGACTTAAAATATTTGTTTACTCACAAAATGTTTAATTTCTTATTTTGTTAATCTTCGACCTTAATTTGTGAACTCGGGACCTTGTTTCGTGAAACTTAGACTTAAAATGTTTGTTTGCTCACAAAATGGATAATTTCTTATTTCGTGAATTTCGGACCTTAATTTGTGAAACCAGAACCTTATTTCGTGAAATTTGGAATTAAAATGTTTGTTCACTCACGAAATGTTTAATATCTTATTTCGTGAATCTTGGACCTTAATTTGTGAAATAGAGACCTTATTTCGTGAAACTTAGACTTAAAATGTTTGTTTGCTCACAAAATGGATAATTTCTTATTTCGTGAATTTCGGACCATAATTGGTGAAACCGAAACCTTATTTCGTGAAACTTGTATTTAAAATGTTTGTTTACTCACGAAATATATAATTTCTTATTTCGCGAATCAAGGACCTTAATTTGTGAAACCGAAACCTTATTTCGTGAAACTTTGAATTAAAATGTTTGTTCACTCACAAAATGTTTAGTTTCTTATTTCGTGAATCTTGGGCCTTAATTCGTGAAACCGGGACCTTATTTCGTGAAACTTGGAATTAAAATATTTGTTTACTCACAAAATGTTTAATTTCTTATTTTGTGAATCTTCGACCTTAATTTGTGAACTCGGGACCTTATTTCGTGAAACTTAGACTTAAAATGTTTGTGAATCTTGGACCTTAATTTGTGAAACCGGAACTTTATTTCGTGTAACTTGGACTTAAAATGTTTGTTCACTCCCGAAATGTTTAATTTCTTATTTCGTGAATCTTGGACCTTAATTTGTGAAATCGGGACCTTATTTCGTGAAAGTTGGACTTAAAATGTTTGTTTGCTCACAAGATGGATAATTTCTTATTTCGTGAATTTCGGACCTTAATTTGTGAAACCGAAACCTTATTTCGTGAAACTTGTATTTAAAATGTTTGTTTACTCACGAAATATATAATTTCTTATTTCGCGAATCAAGGACCTTAATTTGTGAAACCGAAACCTTATTTCGTGAAACTTTGAATTAAAATGTTTGTTCACTCACAAAATGTTTAATTTCTATTTCGTGAATCTTGGACCTTAATTCGTGAAACCGGGACCTTATTTCGTGAAACTTGGACTTAAAATATTTGTTTACTCACAAAATGTTTAATTTCTTATTTTGTGAATCTTCGACTTTAATTTGTGAACTCGGGACCTTATTTCGTGAAACTTAGACTTAAAATGTTTGTTTGCTCACAAAATGGATAATTTCTTATTTCGTGAATTTCGGACCTTAATTTGTGAAACCAGAACCTTATTTCGTGAAATTTGGAATTAAACTGTTTGTTCAATCACGAAATGTTTAATTTCTTATTTCGTGAATTTCGGACCTTAATTTGTGAAACCAGAACCTTATTTCGTGAAATTTGGAATTAAAATGTTTGTTCACTCACGAAATGTTTAATATCTTATTTCGTGAATCTTGGACCTTAATTTGTGAAATAGAGACCTTATTTCGTGAAAGTTAGACTTAAAATGTTTGTTTGCTCACAAGATGGATAATTTCTTATTTTGTGAATTTCGGACCTTAATTTGTGAAACTGAAACCTTATTTCGTGAAACTTGTATTTAAAATGTTTGTTTACTCACGAAATATATAATTTCTTATTTCGCGAATCAAGGACCTTAATTTGTGAAACTGAAACCTTATTTCGTGAAACTTTGAATTAAAATGTTTGTTCACTCACAAAATGTTTAATTTCTTATTTCGTGAATCTTGGACCTTAATTCGTGAAACCGAGACTTTATTTCGTGAAACTTGGATTTAAAATATTTGTATACTCACAAAATGTTTAATTTCTTATTTTGTGAATCTTCGACCTTAATTTGTGAACTCGGGACCTTATTTCGTGAAACTAAGACTTAAAATGTTTGTTTGCTCACAAAATGGATAATTTCTTATTTCGTGAATTTCGGACCTTAATTTGTGAAACCAGAACCTTATTTCGTGAAATTTGGAATTAAAATGTTTGTTCAATCACGAAATGTTTAATTTCATATTTTGTGAATCTTGGACCTTAATTTCTGAAACCGGAACTTTATTTCGTGTAACTTGGACTTTAAATGTCTGTTCACTCACGAAATGTTTAATTTCTTATTTCGTGAATCTTGGACCTTAATTTGTGAAATCGGGACCTTATTTCGTGAAAGTTGGACTTAAAATGTTTGTTTGCTCACAGGATGGATAATTTCTTATTTCGTGAATTTCGGACCTTAATTTGTGAAACCGAAACCTTATTTCGTGAAACTTGTATTTAAAATGTTTGTTTACTCACGAAATATATAATTTCTTATTTCGCGAATCAAGGACCTTAATTTGTGAAACCGAAACCTTATTTCGTGAAACTTTGAATTAAAATGTTTGTTCACTCACAAAATGTTTAATTTCTATTTCGTGAATCTTGGACCTTAATTCGTGAAACCGGGACCTTATTTCGTGAAACTTGGACTTAAAATATTTGTTTACTCACAAAATGTTTAATTTCTTATTTTGTTAATCTTCGACTTTAATTTGTGAACTCGGGACCTTATTTCGTGAAAATTAGACTTAAAATGTTTGTTTGCTCACAAAATGGATAATTACTTATTTCGTGAATTTCGGACCTTAATTTGTGAAACCAGAACCTTATTTCGTGAAATTTGGAATTAAAATGTTTGTTCAATCACGAAATGTTTAATTTCTTATTTTGTGAATCTTGCTCCTTAATTTGTGAAACCGGAACATTTTTTCGTGAAACTTGGACTTCAAATGTTTGTTCACTCACGAAATGTTAAATTTCTTATTTCGTGAATCTTGGACCTTAATTTGTGAAATCGGGACCTTATTTCGTGAAAGTTAGACTTAAAATGTTTGTTTGCTCACAAAATGGATAATTTCTTATTTCGTTAATTTCGGACCTTAATTTGTGAAACCGAAAATTATTTCGTGAAAATTGTATTTAAAATGTTTGTTTACTCACGAAATATATAATTTCTTATTTCGCGAATCAAGGACCTTAATTTGTGAAACCGAAACCTTATTTCGTGAAACTTTGAATTAAAATGTTTGTTCACTCACAAAATGTTTAATTTTATTTCGTTAATCGTGGACCTTAATTAGTGAAACCGGGACCTTATTTCGTGAAACTTGGACTTAAAATATTTGTTTACTCACAAAATGTTTAATTTCTTATTTTGTTAATCTTCGACCTTAATTTGTGAACTCGGGACCTTGTTTCGTGAAACTTAGACTTAAAATGTTTGTTTGCTCACAAAATGGATAATTTCATATTTCGTGAATTTCGGACCTTAATTTGTGAAACCAGAACCTTATTTCGTGAAATTTGGAATTAAAATGTTTGTTCACTCACGAAATGTTTAATATCTTATTTCGTGAATCTTGGACCTTAATTTGTGAAATAGAGACCTTATTTCGTGAAACTTAGACTTAAAATGTTTGTTTGCTCACAAAATGGATAATTTCTTATTTCGTGAATTTCGGACCATAATTGGTGAAACCGAAACCTTATTTCGTGAAACTTGTATTTAAAATGTTTGTTTACTCACGAAATATATAATTTCTTATTTCGCGAATCAAGGACCTTAATTTGTGAAACCGAAACCTTATTTCGTGAAACTTTGAATTAAAATGTTTGTTCACTCACAAAATGTTTAGTTTCTTATTTCGTGAATCTTGGGCCTTAATTCGTGAAACCGGGACCTTATTTCGTGAAACTTGGAATTAAAATATTTGTTTACTCACAAAATGTTTAATTTCTTATTTTGTGAATCTTCGACCTTAATTTGTGAACTCGGGACCTTATTTCGTGAAACTTAGACTTAAAATGTTTGTGAATCTTGGACCTTAATTTGTGAAACCGGAACTTTATTTCGTGTAACTTGGACTTAAAATGTTTGTTCACTCCCGAAATGTTTAATTTCTTATTTCGTGAATTTTGGACCATAATTGGTGAAACCGAAACCTTATTTCGTGAAACTTGTATTTAAAATGTTTGTTTACTCACGAAATATATAATTTCTTATTTCGCGAATCAAGGACCTTAATTTGTGAAACCGAAACCTTATTTCGTGAAACTTTGAATTAAAATGTTTGTTCACTCACAAAATGTTTAGTTTCTTATTTCGTGAATCTTGGGCCTTAATTCGTGAAACCGGGACCTTATTTCGTGAAACTTGGAATTAAAATATTTGTTTACTCACAAAATGTTTAATTTCTTATTTTGTGAATCTTCGACCTTAATTTGTGAACTCGGGACCTTATTTCGTGAAACTTAGACTTAAAATGTTTGTGAATCTTGGACCTTAATTTGTGAAACCGGAACTTTATTTCGTGTAACTTGGACTTAAAATGTTTGTTCACTCCCGAAATGTTTAATTTCTTATTTCGTGAATCTTGGACATTAATTTGTGAAATCGGGACCTTATTTCGTGAAAGTTGGACTTAAAATGTTTGTTTGCTCACAAGATGGATAATTTCTTATTTCGTGAATTTCGGACCTTAATTTGTGAAACCGAAACCTTATTTCGTGAAACTTGTATTTAAAATGTTTGTTTACTGACGAAATATATAATTTCTTATTTCGCGAATCAAGGACCTTAATTTGTGAAACCGAAACCTTATTTCGTGAAACTTTGAATTAAAATGTTTGTTCACTCACAAAATGTTTAATTTCTATTTCGTGAATCTTGGACCTTAATTCATGAAACCGGGACCTTATTTCGTGAAACTTGGACTTAAAATATTTGTTTACTCACAAAATGTTTAATTTCTTATTTTGTTAATCTTCGACTTTAATTTGTGAACTCGGGACCTTATTTCGTGAAAATTAGACTTAAAATGTTTGTTTGTTCACAAAATGGATAATTACTTATTTCGTGAATTTCGGACCTTAATTTGTGAAACCAGAACCTTATTTCGTGAAATTTGGAATTAAAATGTTTGTTCAATCACGAAATGTTTAATTTCTTATTTTGTGAATCTTGCTCCTTAATTTGTGAAACCAGAACATTTTTTCGTGAAACTTGGACTTCAAATGTTTGTTCACTCACGAAATGTTTAATTTCTTATTTCGTGAATCTTGGACCTTAATTTGTGAAATCGGGACCTTATTTCGTGAAAGTTAGACTTAAAATGTTTGTTTGCTCACATAATGGATAATTTCTTATTTCGTGAATTTCGGACCTTAATTTGTGAAACCGAAACCTTATTTCGTGAAAATTGTATTTAAAATGTTTGTTTACTGACGAAATATATAATTTCTTATTTCGCGAATCAAGGACCTTAATTTGTGAAACCGAAACCTTATTTCGTGAAACTTTGAATTAAAATGTTTGTTCACTCACAAAATGTTTAATTTCTATTTCGTGAATCTTGGACCTTAATTCGTGAAACCGGGACCTTATTTCGTGAAACTTGGACTTAAAATATTTGTTTACTCACAAAATGTTTAATTTCTTATTTTGTTAATCTTCGACTTTAATTTGTGAACTCGGGACCTTATTTCGTGAAACTTAGACTTAAAATGTTTGTTTGCTCACAAAATGGATAATTTCTTATTTCGTGAATTTCGGACCTTAATTTGTGAAACCAGAACCTTATTTCGTGAAATTTGGAATTAAACTGTTTGTTCAATCACGAAATGTTTAATTTCTTATTTCGTGAATTTCGGACCTTAATTTGTGAAACCAGAACCTTATTTCGTGAAATTTGGAATTAAAATGTTTGTTCACTCACGAAATGTTTAATATCTTATTTCGTGAATCTTGGACCTTAATTTGTGAAATAGAGACCTTATTTCGTGAAAGTTAGACTTAAAATGTTTGTTTGCTCACAAGATGGATAATTTCTTATTTCGTGAATTTCGGACCTTAATTTGTGAAACTGAAACCTTATTTCGTGAAACTTGTATTTAAAATGTTTGTTTACTCACGAAATATATAATTTCTTATTTCGCGAATCAAGGACCTTAATTTGTGAAACTGAAACCTTATTTCGTGAAACTTTGAATTAAAATGTTTGTTCACTCACAAAATGTTTAATTTCTTATTTCGTGAATCTTGGACCTTAATTCGTGAAACCGGGACTTTATTTCGTGAAACTTGGAATTAAAATATTTGTATACTCACAAAATGTTTAATTTCTTATTTTGTGAATCTTCGACCTTAATTTGTGAACTCGGGACCTTATTTCGTGAAACTTAGACTTAAAATGTTTGTTTGCTCACAAAATGGATAATTTCTTATTTCGTGAATTTCGGACCTTAATTTGTGAAACCAGAACCTTATTTCGTGAAATTTGGAATTAAACTGTTTGTTCAATCACGAAATGTTTAATTTCTTATTTCGTGAATTTCGGACCTTAATTTGTGAAACCAGAACCTTATTTCGTGAAATTTGGAATTAAAATGTTTGTTGAGTCACGAAATGTTTAATATCTTATTTCGTGAATCTTGGACCTTAATTTGTGAAATAGAGACCTTATTTCGTGAAAGTTAGACTTAAAATGTTTGTTTGCTCACAAGATGGATAATTTCTTATTTCATGAATTTCGGACCTTAATTTGTGAAACTGAAACCTTATTTCGTGAAACTTGTATTTAAAATGTTTGTTTACTCACGAAATATATAATTTCTTATTTCGCGAATCAAGGACCTTAATTTGTGAAACTGAAACCTTATTTCGTGAAACTTTGAATTAAAATGTTTGTTCACTCACAAAATGTTTAATTTCTTATTTCGTGAATCTTGGACCTTAATTCGTGAAACCGGGACTTTATTTCGTGAAACTTGGAATTAAAATATTTGTTTACTCACAAAATGTTTAATTTCTTATTTTGTGAATCTTCGACCTTAATTTGTGAACTCGGGACCTTATTTCGTGAAACTTAGACTTAAAATGTTTGTTTGCTCACAAAATGGATAATTTCTTATTTCGTGAATTTCGGACCTTAATTTGTGAAACCAGAACCTTATTTCGTGAAATTTGGAATTAAAATGTTTGTTCAATCACGAAATGTTTAATTTCTTATTTTGTGAATCTTGGACCTTAATTTCTGAAACCGGAACTTTATTTCGTGTAACTTGGACTTCAAATGTCTGTTCACTCACGAAATGTTTAATTTCTTATTTCGTGAATCTTGGACCTTAATTTGTGATATCGGGACCTTATTTCGTGAAAGTTAGACTTAAAATGTTTGTTTGCTCACAAGAAGGATTATTTCTTATTTCGTGAATTTCGGACATTAATTTGTGAAACCGAAACCTTATTTCGTGAAACTTGTATTTAAAATGTTTGTTTACTCACGAAATATATAATTTCTTATTTCGCGAATCAAGGACCTTAATTTGTGAAACCGAAACCTTATTTCGTGAAACTTTGAATTAAAATGTTTGTTCACTCACAAAATGTTTAATTTCTATTTCGTGAATCTTGGACCTTAATTCGTGAAACCAGGACTTTATTTCGTGAAACTTGGACTTAAAATATTTGTTTACTCACAAAATGTTTAATTTCTTATTTTGTGAATCTTCGACTTTAATTTGTGAACTCGGGACCTTATTTCGTGAAACTTAGACTTAAAATGTTTGTTTGCTCACAAAATGGATAATTTCTTATTTCGTGAATTTCGGACCTTAATTTGTGAAACCAGAACCTTATTTCGTGAAATTTGGAATTAAACTGGTTGTTCAATCACGAAATGTTTAATTTCTTATTTCGTGAATTTCGGACCTTAATTTGTGAAACCAGAACCTTATTTCGTGAAATTTGGAATTAAAATGTTTGTTCACTCACGAAATGTTTAATATCTTATTTCGTGAATCTTGGACCTTAATTTGTGAAATAGAGACCTTATTTCGTGAAAGTTAGACTTAAAATGTTTGTTTGCTCACAAGATGGATAATTTCTTATTTCGTGAATTTCGGACCTTAATTTGTGAAACTGAAACCTTATTTCGTGAAACTTGTATTTAAAATGTTTGTTTACTCACGAAATATATAATTTCTTATTTCGCGAATCAAGGACCTTAATTTGTGAAACTGAAACCTTATTTCGTGAAACTTTGAATTAAAATGTTTGTTCACTCACAAAATGTTTAATTTCTTATTTCGTGAATCTTGGACCTTAATTCGTGAAACCGGGACTTTATTTCGTGAAACTTGGAATTAAAATATTTGTATACTCACAAAATGTTTAATTTCTTATTTTGTGAATCTTCGACCTTAATTTGTGAACTCGGGACCTTATTTCGTGAAACTTAGACTTAAAATGTTTGTTTGCTCACAAAATGGATAATTTCTTATTTCGTGAATTTCGGACCTTAATTTGTGAAACCAGAACCTTATTTCGTGAAATTTGGAATTAAAATGTTTGTTCAATCACGAAATGTTTAATTTCTTATTTTGTGAATCTTGGACCTTAATTTGTGAAACCGGAACTTTATTTCGTGTAACTTGGACTTAAAATGTTTGTTCACTCACGAAATGTTTAATTTCTTATTTCGTGAATCTTGCACTTTAATTTGTGAAATCGGGACCTTATTTCGTGAAAGTTAGACTTAAAATGTTTGTTTGCTCACAAGAAGGATAATTTCTTATTTCGTGAATTTCGGACATTAATTTGTGAAACCGAAACCTTATTTCGTGAAACTTGTATTTAAAATGTTTGTTTACTCACGAAATATATAATTTCTTATTTCGCGAATCAAGGACCTTAATTTGTGAAACCGAAACCTTATTTCGTGAAACTTTGAATTAAAATGTTTGTTCACTCACAAAATGTTTAATTTCTATTTCGTGAATCTTGGACCTTAATTCGTGAAACCGGGACCTTATTTCGTGAAACTTGGATGTTGAACCATATATTCAAATATATATATAGTATATATGTTTATGTTTTGATAATGACAAGTCTAGCTATTTATATATTATATACTCGTATGTATAATCGTGTGCTAAGTGTACAGAACATTAGTAACAAGATCTAATCTATCAAGTATAAAAGATTCAAGCACATTAGTCAATGAATTGACTAAGTCAAAGATTGATAGAAGATCACAAGCGCGCATAATGAACTAAAGTTGTATTCGTCAACTATAGCTTTAGTACAAGATGGATTCAAGTTATAGCTCGTAGCTATAACTCTATATCATGAAGAAATGATCAAGACTTATGTGTGTTTTAGTTGAAACAATTGTTTCCTAATTTGTGTCGTGTAGTATTAGTGGTTCAATGGTATTCTATTTTAAATATGGAATTGTTAATCTCAATAGGATTATATAAAATATCTCTTAGTTAAATAGGAAATAAATAATTGTCTTATGAGATAATTATTTATTACTAAAATAAAATAAAGATTTTTATATGATTTTAATTGTCAAAAATATATAGTCTAAAATATAGTTTGTTTCGATTTTGGAAATCGTGTGATATGCCACATTACCAAAATCGTGTAGGACTTACTTAAATAAATATTATGTATTTATTTAATGTCCTAAATAAACTAAGATTATATTATGGTAATATATTTTATTATCTTTGACATGATTTAGGAAGTTGATTTAATAAGGATACTAATTGTTTATTATATAAAGATCTTTCCTAAATATGAATTAGGAAATTGATTCCTTATATAATACACATAGTACATTATTATATCTTTCCTAAATATATTAAGATTAGATTTAAGGTAGTATTACTAAAAGACTAGTATTCTAGTTTAAGTAATATTCCTAAATCATCTAGGGTTTGAATTACCTAGATACATATTCTATATAAATAGACTACCTATGACACATTAATTGACACGAAATACACAACACACATACACGCATATCGAGAGAGAGCCGCCGTTCATATTCTTCAAGTTCGAGCTTATCATTGTCATATCCGATTCAAGATTCAAGTGCTCAAGCATTGATCTTATTCATTCAAGATTGTGACACCAAGAAAACATTGAAGACTTTATCTTATTTACGTAAGATAGATTGAGTATTTAGCGGTACTCGTTGTAAGACAAATATTTAACGGTATTTGTCGTAGCTAGATATTTAACGGTATCTAGATTGAGTTGTGACTAACATCAAAGTCGCACGAGTAGGGTTGATAAAATTGTAATCCAGAGTTGGTACTAATTTTATTAATCGAGAATAGTGGACGTAGGTCTCAGAGTGTGAGACTGAACCACTTCAAAAATATCGTGTCTCTACTTTATTATTGCTCTACTCAACGATCATCATACAACTACACACACATCGAAGAAGATTCCGAAAAGAAGGCATACTCAATTCAACCCCCCCCCTTCTTGAGTATATCATATCAATAGACTCTTCAATTGGTATCAGAGCCTCGTGCTCTTGATCGCCTAGCCGCGTGAGTTTTGATCCTTCTATTGATTCTATATTATATACTCTTTCTTCAATGGATTCCAAGCATCTCAAGTGCCCTATCTTCGATGGCAAAAACTATAGTTTATGGAAAAATATGATGACTCATTACATCAAGGGTTGTGATTGGGAATGTTGGAAGATCATCCAAACTGGACCGAAGAAGATCTTGGTCGCCGCCGCCAATGGAACAACCTATGAAAAGATGGAAAGCGATTATGTGGAAAGTGACTACAAAATTGCAGAGAAAAACTCTAAGGCCATGAGCCTCCTACAGAACGGTATGATAACCTCAGAATTCGATAGATTCTCATCCTGTAGTTCCGCTAAGGAAATATGGGATAGTCTCGAACTTGCTTATGAAGGAACATCCGCAGTCAGGAAACATCGTATAGACTTGCTCGTTCAAAGATATGAACTTTTCAATATGGAAAAGAATGAATCTATTGATAGCATGTCTGCACGATTTTCTTGTATTATTAATGAACTGCGGAACCTTGGCAAAAAGATTGATTCTGAGGATATCATTCGTAAGATTCTTAGGAGTCTCACCAAAAAGTGGCAACCTAAGGTCACGGCCATAGAGGAAGCACGTGATTTATCTAAAATCACTTACCAAGAATTGATTGGATCCTTAATGGCTCACGAGATCATACTAAATAAAAACGATGATGATCCCAAAGGAAAGGGAGTCGCTTTACAAGCCTCCACAAGCGAAATAAGCGAAGAAGAACTTGAGGATGAAACAGTTCTATTCGCTAGACGATTTAAGAAAGCAGTTTTCAAAGGTAGATACAAAAACTCCAACAACAAAACGTTCGACAAAAAGAAAACTGACTCCAAACAAACATTCTTCAAAAGAGGATGTTTCAAGTGTGGACAACAAGACCATATGATCAAAGATTGTCCAAGTTGGGACAAAATCAAAGACAAGTCAAAAAGAGAAAAGACCAAAACAGAATTTAAGAAAGTAATGCTTGCGTCATGCTGGGGAGAATTAGAATCTGAGGATGACGAGGACTCTGAAGAAGAAGAAGAAGTAGCACACCTGTGCCTAAGCAACGTCAGCCTAGATCTAATCTCAAACGACAATGATGAAGATGACGCATCTCATATGTGTCTCCTTGGAGAATCCGACTCAGACGACGACGACGATGAAGAGGTAAATTTTCTTCAACTAAAAAATCAAGTTAAAAACTTATCTAAGGCTATGCTAATTAAATATTTTGAGAAAACCCTAGACCAATGTCATGAACAAAATCTTGAGTTAGATGACTTGAAAGAGCAGATCCTCGATATTGCTGAGGAAAATCAACTTCTGAAAGCCAAAGCTAAGAAACTGAAATCCAAAATAAGCATTGAAGCAAATGCTAAGTTGGAAACAGTTATGTCTGAGAAAAAGGTTCTTGAGTCTAAAGTTATAGCTAATGAAGCTATAACCTCAAAACTAAAACTCAACATTAAAGAGCTTCAATCTAAAGTTATAGCTAATGAAGCTATAACTTCAGAATTAAGAAAGGTTAATGAACGGCTTAAGTCAGAATCTTCGACTATGGTCGAAGATGAGACTCATCAAGAAGAAGTTGAGATTCTCGAAAGCAAAATCATGGATCTAGAATTCAGTATATCTAAAATCAAGAAAGAACATGCCAAAATTGTGTCTGACTTCCATAAAGACATTCAAAACCTAAAAGAGTCTAGCAACACTGACCATAGTGAATGTAAGAAAGAAATAGACTCCTTAAAAGACCTCCTTCTTCATGCTCGGAAAGTTCACGATAAGTGGGAAGGAAGCACTAACGTTCTAAACTTCCTAACTGAACAATCCGACAACAACATGAAGATGGGTTTAGGTCACGAATGTTATGGAAGAAGGGATCACTCAAAGTGTAAACAAAGTCCAACAGATAGAGACTTTAGAAGAAGAAAATATGCCGACCTTCCTGAGTATTTAATATGCACTTATTGTGGCCATACTGGACACCTCCGAGAAAACTGTGTGAAACACGCACAAGATTTTAAAACCGGAGTTAAGTTTGTTAAATCCTTAGGAATTCCAAGCGACACTATTTCTGTCTCTGATAGTGATGGTAACAAAACCGAGGAAAGAAACATTGACCACAGATGGTTCTATGACATGACATTTGACTACGAAGAAAAGAAAAACAGAACCAAACAGACTCCTCAAACATCACACAAAAAATGGTCACCAAGAGTCCAAACTAAAACCTACACAAGAACATCAAAACCCAACCACTACCGATATAGAAAAACCTATGTAAGACAAGTCTGGGTTAAAAAGGAAGATGTATTTGTGATTACTAACAACAAAGGACCCAAGTATGCTTGGGTACCTAAATCCTGTCTTTGAAATTATTCGTGCAGTTTGTCGCCAAGGAAAATAACCTATGGTATCTCGATAGTGGATGCTCAAGACATATGACAGGCGACGTAAATCTATTCCAAACCCTAAAACCTTTTGACGGAGGTAAAGTCACATTCGGTGATAACAAAAAGGGAAAGATCATCGGAATTGGTAAGATAGGTATTTCATCCTCTCAGGCTATAAATGATGTATACCTTGTAAATGGTCTCAAACACAATCTTATTAGTATATCTCAATTATGTGACAAAGGAAATAAAGTGGTTTTTCATTCAGATATATGTCGTATAATCTTAGAAGGCACCAGTAAAGTGATACTTGAAGGTCACAGGATGAAAAATGTTTATATGATTGATTTAAATGTTGTACCTACTGATTCTCTATCATGCATGAAAGTTACGTTAGATGATCCATGTCTATGGCACAAGAGATTTGGTCATATTAGCTCACCGATTCTAAGTAAGCTGAAAAGATGGGACTTGGTCGAAGGTCTTCCAAAGATCAAATTTGATCAAGAAAAGATGTGTGACACATGTGCACGATGTAAACACGTCAGATCATCCTTTAAGCCAAAAAGAGTGGTAAGCACAGAACAAGCTCTTGAACTTGTACATATGGATCTATGTGGCCCTATGAAGGTAAGAAGCAGAGGTGGTTCCAGGATATAGAGGAAAACCTAGACGAACCTGATTTCAGGTTATCAAGGGAAGATCCTCCTGAAATGGAAATTGAAGAAGGAGAACCTCAAGGAATTCATGATGAACTCAACTTGGGAGAAAATGGTGCGAGAGATGAAACTACAGTTGATGATACTGTAGATAACTCTCAAACCAATGACTTGGAACCCAGAGTTACAACTAATGAAGCTGTAACTTTGAATCAAAACCAAAGGGAAGAGGCCAGAGTTATACCTGACCCTACTATAAACCCAGGTTTGGATTCAGGGGGAACAAGTCAAGATCCCGAGTCAAGTTCAGGGAATGCAAATGATCAATCAAGGAACTGGAGATACAAAGGCTCTCATCCTTTGGACAATGTCATAGGAAGCCTGACAGATGGAGTTCAGACTCGAAGGAGCTTAAATAACTTTTGCTCATTCTACTCCTTTCTCTCCACCATTGAACCTTCAAATATCAAGGAAGCTCTCGCAGAACCAGACTGGATAGTTGCCATGCAAGAAGAACTCCAGCAATTTGAAAGAAACAAAGTTTGGCATCTTGTTCCTCGACCTAAGGACAGAACTGTCATTGGAACTAGATGGGTATTCAGAAACAAGTTGGATGACACTGGAGTCATTGTGCGAAATAAGGCCAGACTAGTAGTTCAAGGATACAACCAACAGGAAGGGATCGATTATGATGAAACCTTTGCTCCTGTTGCTCGCCTTGAGGCAATAAGACTACTTATTGCTTTTGCAGCACACAAGGGAATGAAACTTTTTCAGATGGACGTTAAGACTGCCTTTCTTAATGGCTATCTCCAAGAGGAAGTATTTGTTGAACAACCTCCTGGATTTCCGGATAGCAAACTCAAGGATCATGTATTCAAATTGGACAAAGCACTATATGGTCTAAAACAAGCACCTAGGGCATGGTACGACAGATTATCAAAGTTCCTATTGGAGAGTGGATTCAAGAGAGGGTCTGTAGATAAAACCCTATTTCTTAAAAGTGAAAACTCAGATCTACTAGTTGTTCAGATCTATGTTGACGATATTATTTTTGGCTCAACTAATAAAAAGTTGTGCAAGTACTTCTCTGAGTTGATGACCTCTGAGTTCGAGATGAGTATGATGGGAGAACTAAAGTTCTTCCTTGGACTTCAAATACAACAAACTGAAGAAGGAATCAAGGTTCATCAACAAAAATATGTCAAAGAGTTACTAAAGAAATTTGGAATGGAAACCTCTCATGCAATGCCTACTCCAATGGTTACAGATAAGAAGTTAACCAAAGACGAAGATGGTAAGTCTGTAGATGAAACGACTTACCGAGGTATGATTGGCTCACTTCTTTATCTTACAGCAAGTCGTCCAGATATAATGTTTAGTGTCTGTGTTTGTGCAAGATTCCAATCTGCACCAAAAGAATCACATATGATTGCAGTTAAAAGAATATTAAGATACCTAATCGGAACCTCAAAGTTATATTTATGGTATCCTATGGACTGTAACTTTAACCTAGTAGGATATTCAGATGCGGATTATGCAGGATGTTCATTAGACAGAAAAAGTACCTCGGGACTTGCTACTTTTGTAGGTCCATGTATAATATCTTGGGGATCCAAGAAACAAAATTCTGTCGCTCTCTCAACTGCTGAAGCAGAATATATTGCAGCTGCACTGGTATGTTCTCAACTTTTATGGCTAAAGCAACAGTTACATGATTATGGTGTTGATGTTGGATGTGTGCCTATATTATGTGATAATACGAGTGCTATAATTATATCTAAAAACCCAGCCCAACACTCGAGAACTAAACATATTGAGATTAGACATCATTTCCTTAGAGACCATGTTGAAAAGAAAAATATAAAATTGGAATTTTGTAGTACGGAAAAACAGTGGGCAGATATCTTCACTAAACCATTGGCTAGAGAACGCTTTGAGACTTTGCGATTGGAAATTGGTTTAATCGGTGGCACCTAATCAAATCTTAAAAGCAAAAATAACCCAATGATTGACTACGGTTTAGATGAGATTATATGACTGTGTCCGTATACTCCGCTGCATGTGTATGTATGTATTCGATGATAAATTATGTGAAAATAATTATGTTATGCAATTCATGTATGTATGTGTGCACAACCGAATCTCACAATAATAATACGACACATATTATAATTTACCCTACGATATTTACCTATACATATTAATATTTACATATTATAAAAAAAAAAAAAAAAGGGGGGAAAAAGAAAAGCACTCTCACCTCACTCAAACCGTGAAGCATTAAGCTCCACATCTCCCTGCCACGCGTCACTCAAGCCCTCTACCTATTGACTTTCTACTACCTCCCACATTCTTACCATCCCCAAAAAACCCAAACAATTACCTAGTCTTCACAAAACCCCCAAAATAAATTCACCAATCTCCATTAAAATTCAACCAAGAACTCATCCTCAACCCTTACATCTTTTTGCCGCCATCACGCGTCACTTGCTCCAATCTCAAAAAAACAAAACCCACCATCTCCACCTTCACCCACACCGTCACCTCCGCCATCCTCAACACCCATCTTCGTATCCATTCCGACGACCGACACCGGAAGACGCCGAAAACTGAACCGAGACTCACCCATCGTCCCTGAGAGCATGCCGGAGTTCGTTTCTACTGGGATAAGTTGTCATGTTGTGAGGATATCGTGTTATTTAATTGGATGAAGGGAACTAAGGTAAATTTAGCCTTCTTGATTTGTTGAAAATTTTGTCAAATTTCAAGTGTGTTAATTAAAGAAAAGGTGTGTTCCACACTAGACATTCCCGATGGAATATGGGTGTCGGAGATTCTGTTCAAGAAAAGTGTTATTGACGAAGAGAGTTATGGAGTTATGCCAAGAAATCGAACGTGTGATAAATTGCTTAAGCTCATGGGTATTTCCTTTGTTTGAACGTCTAGATGCCAAGATGGATAAAATCCTTGGTCTATACGAGGTTAAGAAAGAAAAAGAAAGCGCGGGAAGTAGTAGTGGTGTGGTACGGATTGAAAGATTGGATGGATAAGGTTAATAAACGGATTAAGAAGGTTGGCACGGATGTTCAATTATTGTGTGATGAGTTATTCATCATTGGTTGTCGTTCTTAAATACTCAGGGAGGGGCTGTGGTTAGGGACCACGGGCTGTTAAGGAAGCCATGAATCTTGCTCTCGTCTATGATCAGCATTGCAGTGCTAATATTCTGTTCTTGTTTTAATTTCGTTTTCGGTATTTTCGGATGTTGTGTTTGAGTCCGGAATGGACTTCCTCAAATTATTACTCTTATCCTAGCCCAACTCTGAAACTATCTTTGGCCCAACAAAATCCGAGGCCCACTAGCCCTTATGTTGTCAATCCTAACCTTTCCTAATTGTTTCCAAAAGGCCCATCTAATAAAAATTATCCAAGCCGGCCCGATTTTCTCATATTTAACCTATATTCGGCCCAGTGGCATAGTAGTTCGGTTTGGTTGTGTATATTTTAACACTACGTATGTGGTTATGTGATATTTTCTATGTTCATATTATTTCGACTCGTTTATATGCTTCCTTATGCTTCGTACGTATATTATTCTAGTCGTTTCATGTCTTTGTTCTCATCTTTTCGATGATGTCAAGAGGGGGAAATATGCGACTTAGATTAGAATTTGCCTAAGCTTGCTCCTTGTCGTAATTCATTGTCTCTTAGGGTCCTTAAAGGATATGGGATAGATAGAAGATAAAAACCCTAAGTTGATCTTTGCTATGAATGACCATTATTATATTGAGGGGGAACATACACTTAGACACGAAATCTAAGAAAGACTTGCCATCATCAAAAAGGGGGAATTTGTTGAACCATATATTCAAATATATATATAGTATATATGTTTATGTTTTGATAATGACAAGTCTAGCTATTTATATATTATATACTCGTATGTATAATCGTGTGCTAAGTGTACAGAACATTAGTAACAAGATCTAATCTATCAAGTATAAAAGATTCAAGCACATTAGTCAATGAATTGACTAAGTCAAAGATTGATAGAAGATCACAAGCGCGCATAATGAACTAAAGTTGTATTCGTCAACTATAGCTTTAGTACAAGATGGATTCAAGTTATAGCTCGTAGCTATAACTCTATATCATGAAGAAATGATCAAGACTTATGTGTGTTTTAGTTGAAACAATTGTTTCCTAATTTGTGTCGTGTAGTATTAGTGGTTCAATGGTATTCTATTTTAAATATGGAATTGTTAATCTCAATAGGATTATATAAAATATCTCTTAGTTAAATAGGAAATAAATAATTGTCTTATGAGATAATTATTTATTACTAAAATAAACTAAAGATTTTTATATGATTTTAATTGTCAAAAATATATAGTCTAAAATATAGTTTGTTTCGATTTTGGAAATCGTGTGATATGCCACATTACCAAAATCGTGTAGGACTTACTTAAATAAATATTATGTATTTATTTAATGTCCTAAATAAACTAAGATTATATTATGGTAATATATTTTATTATCTTTGACATAATTTAGGAAGTTGATTTAATAAGGATACTAATTGTTTATTATATAAAGATCTTTCCTAAATATGAATTAGGAAATTGATTCCTTATATAATACACATAGTACATTATTATATCTTTCCTAAATATATTAAGATTAGATTTAAGGTAGTATTACTAAAAGACTAGTATTCTAGTTTAAGTAATATTCCTAAATCATCTAGGGTTTGAATTACCTAGATACATATTCTATATAAATAGACTACCTATGACACATTAATTGACACGAAATACACAACACACATACACGCATATCGAGAGAGAGCCGCCGTTCATATTCTTCAAGTTCGAGCTTATCATTGTCATATCCGATTCAAGATTCAAGTGCTCAAGCATTGATCTTATTCATTCAAGATTGTGACACCAAGAAAACATTGAAGACTTTATCTTATTTACGTAAGATAGATTGAGTATTTAGCGGTACTCGTTGTAAGACAAATATTTAACGGTATTTGTCGTAGCTAGATATTTAACGGTATCTAGATTGAGTTGTGACTAACATCAAAGTCGCACGAGTAGGGTTGATAAAATTGTAATCCAGAGTTGGTACTAATTTTATTAATCGAGAATAGTGGACGTAGGTCTCAGAGTGTGAGACTGAACCACTTCAAAAATATCGTGTCTCTACTTTATTATTGCTCTACTCAACGATCATCATACAACTACACACACATCGAAGAAGATTCCGAAAAGAAGGCATACTCAATTCAACCCCCCCCCTTCTTGAGTATATCATATCAATAGACTCTTCATTGCACTTAAAATATTTGTTTACTCACAAAATGTTTAATTTCTTATTTTGTGAATCTTCGACTTTAATTTGTGAACTCGGGACCTTATTTCGTGAAAATTAGACTTAAAATGTTTGTTTGCTCACAAAATGGATAATTTCTTATTTCGTGAATTTCGGACCTTAATTTGTGAAACCCGAACCTTATTTCGTGAAATTTGGAATTAAAATGTTTGTTCAATCACGAAATGTTTAATTTCTTATTTTGTGAATCTTGCACCTTAATTTGTGAAACCGGAACATTTTTTCGTGAAACTTGGACTTCAAATGTTTGTTCACTCACAAAATGTTTAATTTTATTTCGTTAATCGTGGACCTTAATTAGTGAAACCGGGACCTTATTTCGTGAAACTTGGACTTAAAATATTTGTTTACTCACAAAATGTTTAATTTCTTATTTTGTTAATCTTCGACCTTAATTTGTGAACTCGGGACCTTATTTCGTGAAACTTAGACTTAAAATGTTTGTTTGCTCACAAAATGGATAATTTCTTATTTCGTGAATTTCGGACCTTAATTTGTGAAACCAGAACCTTATTTCGTGAAATTTGGAATTAAAATGTTTGTTCACTCACGAAATGTTTAATATCTTATTTCGTGAATCTTGGACCTTAATTTGTGAAATAGAGACCTTATTTCGTGAAACTTAGACTTAAAATGTTTGTTTGCTCACAAAATGGATAATTTCTTATTTCGTGAATTTCGGACCATAATTGGTGAAACCGAAACCTTATTTCGTGAAACTTGTATTTAAAATGTTTGTTTACTCACGAAATATATAATTTCTTATTTCGCGAATCAAGGACCTTAATTTGTGAAACCGAAACCTTATTTCGTGAAACTTTGAATTAAAATGTTTGTTCACTCACAAAATGTTTAGTTTCTTATTTCGTGAATCTTGGACCTTAATTCGTGAAACCGGGACCTTATTTCGTGAAACTTGGAATTAAAATATTTGTTTACTCACAAAATGTTTAATTTCTTATTTTGTGAATCTTCGACCTTAATTTGTGAACTCGGGACCTTATTTCGTGAAACTTAGACTTAAAATGTTTGTGAATCTTGGACCTTAATTTGTGAAACCGGAACTTTATTTCGTGTAACTTGGACTTAAAATGTTTGTTCACTCCCGAAATGTTTAATTTCTTATTTCGTGAATCTTGGACCTTAATTTGTGAAATCGGGACCTTATTTCGTGAAAGTTGGACTTAAAATGTTTGTTTGCTCACAAGATGGATAATTTCTTATTTCGTGAATTTCGGACCTTAATTTGTGAAACCGAAACCTTATTTCGTGAAACTTGTATTTAAAATGTTTGTTTACTCACGAAATATATAATTTCTTATTTCGCGAATCAAGGACCTTAATTTGTGAAACCGAAACCTTATTTCGTGAAACTTTGAATTAAAATGTTTGTTCACTCACAAAATGTTTAATTTCTATTTCGTGAATCTTGGACCTTAATTCGTGAAACCGGGACCTTATTTCGTGAAACTTGGACTTAAAATATTTGTTTACTCACAAAATGTTTAATTTCTTATTTTGTGAATCTTCGACTTTAATTTGTGAACTCGGGACCTTATTTCGTGAAACTTAGACTTAAAATGTTTGTTTGCTCACAAAATGGATAATTTCTTATTTCGTGAATTTCGGACCTTAATTTGTGAAACCAGAACCTTATTTCGTGAAATTTGGAATTAAACTGTTTGTTCAATCACGAAATGTTTAATTTCTTATTTCGTGAATTTCGGACCTTAATTTGTGAAACCAGAACCTTATTTCGTGAAATTTGGAATTAAAATGTTTGTTCACTCACGAAATGTTTAATATCTTATTTCGTGAATCTTGGACCTTAATTTGTGAAATAGAGACCTTATTTCGTGAAAGTTAGACTTAAAATGTTTGTTTGCTCACAAGATGGATAATTTCTTATTTTGTGAATTTCGGACCTTAATTTGTGAAACTGAAACCTTATTTCGTGAAACTTGTATTTAAAATGTTTGTTTACTCACGAAATATATAATTTCTTATTTCGCGAATCAAGGACCTTAATTTGTGAAACTGAAACCTTATTTCGTGAAACTTTGAATTAAAATGTTTGTTCACTCACAAAATGTTTAATTTCTTATTTCGTGAATCTTGGACCTTAATTCGTGAAACCGGGACTTTATTTCGTGAAACTTGGAATTAAAATATTTGTATACTCACAAAATGTTTAATTTCTTATTTTGTGAATCTTCGACCTTAATTTGTGAACTCGGGACCTTATTTCGTGAAACTAAGACTTAAAATGTTTGTTTGCTCACAAAATGGATAATTTCTTATTTCGTGAATTTCGGACCTTAATTTGTGAAACCAGAACCTTATTTCGTGAAATTTGGAATTAAAATGTTTTTTCAATTCCGAAATGTTTAATTTCTTATTTTGTGAATCTTGCACCTTAATTTGTGAAACCGGAACATTTTTTCGTGAAACTTGGACTTCAAATGTTTGTTCACTCACGAAATGTTTAATTTCTTATTTCGTGAATCTTGGACCTTAATTTGTGAAATCGGGACCTTATTTCGTGAAAGTTAGACTTAAAATGTTTGTTTGCTCACAAAATGGATAATTTCTTATTTCGTGAATTTCGGACCTTAATTTGTGAAACCGAAAATTATTTCGTGAAAATTGTATTTAAAATGTTTGTTTACTCACGAAATATATAATTTCTTATTTCGCGAATCAAGGACCTTAATTTGTGAAACCGAAACCTTATTTCGTGAAACTTTGGATTAAAATGTTTGTTCACTCACAAAATGTTTAATTTTATTTCGTTAATCGTGGACCTTAATTAGTGAAACCGGGACCTTATTTCGTGAAACTTGGACTTAAAATATTTGTTTACTCACAAAATGTTTAATTTCTTATTTTGTTAATCTTCGACCTTAATTTGTGAACTCGGAACCTTATTTCGTGAAACTTAGACTTAAAATGTTTGTTTGCTCACAAAATGGATAATTTCTTATTTCGTGAATTTCGGACCTTAATTTGTGAAACCAGAACCTTATTTCGTGAAATTTGGAATTAAAATGTTTGTTCAATCACGAAATGTTTAATTTCTTATTTTGTGAATCTTGCTCCTTAATTTGTGAAACCGGAACATTTTTTCGTGAAACTTGGACTTCAAATGTTTGTTCACTCACGAAATGTTAAATTTCTTATTTCGTGAATCTTGGACCTTAATTTGTGAAATCGGGACCTTATTTCGTGAAAGTTAGACTTAAAATGTTTGTTTGCTCACAAAATGGATAATTTCTTATTTCGTTAATTTCGGACCTTAATTTGTGAAACCGAAAATTATTTCGTGAAAATTGTATTTAAAATGTTTGTTTACTCACGAAATATATAATTTCTTATTTCGCGAATCAAGGACCTTAATTTGTGAAACCGAAACCTTATTTCGTGAAACTTTGAATTAAAATGTTTGTTCACTCACAAAATGTTTAATTTTATTTCGTTAATCGTGGACCTTAATTAGTGAAACCGGGACCTTATTTCGTGAAACTTGGACTTAAAATATTTGTTTACTCACAAAATGTTTAATTTCTTATTTTGTTAATCTTCGACCTTAATTTGTGAACTCGGGACCTTATTTCGTGAAACTAAGACTTAAAATGTTTGTTTGCTCACAAAATGGATAATTTCTTATTTCGTGAATTTCGGACCTTAATTTGTGAAACCAGAACCTTATTTCGTGAAATTTGGAATTAAAATATTTGTTCAATCACGAAATGTTTAATTTCTTATTTTGTGAATCTTGGACCTTAATTTCTGAAACCGGAACTTTATTTCGTGTAACTTGGACTTTAAATGTCTGTTCACTCACGAAATGTTTAATTTCTTATTTCGTGAATCTTGGACCTTAATTTGTGAAATCGGGACCTTATTTCGTGAAAGTTGGACTTAAAATGTTTGTTTGCTCACAGGATGGATAATTTCTTATTTCGTGAATTTCGGACCTTAATTTGTGAAACCGAAACCTTATTTCGTGAAACTTGTATTTAAAATGTTTGTTTACTCACGAAATATATAATTTCTTATTTCGCGAATCAAGGACCTTAATTTGTGAAACCGAAACCTTATTTCGTGAAACTTTGAATTAAAATGTTAGTTCACTCACAAAATGTTTAATTTTATTTCGTTAATCGTGGACCTTAATTAGTGAAACCGGGACCTTATTTCGTGAAACTTGGACTTAAAATATTTGTTTACTCACAAAATGTTTAATTTCTTATTTTGTTAATCTTCGACCTTAATTTGTGAACTCGGGACCTTGTTTCGTGAAACTTAGACTTAAAATGTTTGTTTGCTCACAAAATGGATAATTTCTTATTTCGTGAATTTCGGACCTTAATTTGTGAAACCAGAACCTTATTTCGTGAAATTTATTTGGAATTAAAATGTTTGTTCACTCACGAAATGTTTAATATCTTATTTCGTGAATCTTGGACCTTAATTTGTGAAATAGAGACCTTATTTCGTGAAACTTAGACTTAAAATGTTTGTTTGCTCACAAAATGGATAATTTCTTATTTCGTGAATTTCGGACCATAATTGGTGAAACCGAAACCTTATTTCGTGAAACTTGTATTTAAAATGTTTGTTTACTCACGAAATATATAATTTCTTATTTCGCGAATCAAGGACCTTAATTTGTGAAACCGAAACCTTATTTCGTGAAACTTTGAATTAAAATGTTTGTTCACTCACAAAATGTTTAGTTTCTTATTTCGTGAATCTTGGGCCTTAATTCGTGAAACCGGGACCTTATTTCGTGAAACTTGGAATTAAAATATTTGTTTACTCACAAAATGTTTAATTTCTTATTTTGTGAATCTTCGACCTTAATTTGTGAACTCGGGACCTTATTTCGTGAAACTTAGACTTAAAATGTTTGTGAATCTTGGACCTTAATTTGTGAAACCGGAACTTTATTTCGTGTAACTTGGACTTAAAATGTTTGTTCACTCCCGAAATGTTTAATTTCTTATTTCGTGAATCTTGGACCTTAATTTGTGAAATCGGGACCTTATTTCGTGAAAGTTGGACTTAAAATGTTTGTTTGCTCACAAGATGGATAATTTCTTATTTCGTGAATTTCGGACCTTAATTTGTGAAACCGAAACCTTATTTCGTGAAACTTGTATTTAAAATGTTTGTTTACTCACGAAATATATAATTTCTTATTTCGCGAATCAAGGACCTTAATTTGTGAAACCGAAACCTTATTTCGTGAAACTTTGAATTAAAATGTTTGTTCACTCACAAAATGTTTAATTTCTATTTCGTGAATCTTGGACCTTAATTCGTGAAACCGGGACCTTATTTCGTGAAACTTGGACTTAAAATATTTGTTTACTCACAAAATGTTTAATTTCTTATTTTGTGAATCTTCGACTTTAATTTGTGAACTCGGGACCTTATTTCGTGAAACTTAGACTTAAAATGTTTGTTTGCTCACAAAATGGATAATTTCTTATTTCGTGAATTTCGGACCTTAATTTGTGAAACCAGAACCTTATTTCGTGAAATTTGGAATTAAACTGTTTGTTCAATCACGAAATGTTTAATTTCTTATTTCGTGAATTTCGGACCTTAATTTGTGAAACCAGAACCTTATTTCGTGAAATTTGGAATTAAAATGTTTGTTCACTCACGAAATGTTTAATATCTTATTTCGTGAATCTTGGACCTTAATTTGTGAAATAGAGACCTTATTTCGTGAAAGTTAGACTTAAAATGTTTGTTTGCTCACAAGATGGATAATTTCTTATTTTGTGAATTTCGGACCTTAATTTGTGAAACTGAAACCTTATTTCGTGAAACTTGTATTTAAAATGTTTGTTTACTCACGAAATATATAATTTCTTATTTCGCGAATCAAGGACCTTAATTTGTGAAACTGAAACCTTATTTCGTGAAACTTTGAATTAAAATGTTTGTTCACTCACAAAATGTTTAATTTCTTATTTCGTGAATCTTGGACCTTAATTCGTGAAACCGGGACTTTATTTCGTGAAACTTGGAATTAAAATATTTGTATACTCACAAAATGTTTAATTTCTTATTTTGTGAATCTTCGACCTTAATTTGTGAACTCGGGACCTTATTTCGTGAAACTAAGACTTAAAATGTTTGTTTGCTCACAAAATGGATAATTTCTTATTTCGTGAATTTCGGACCTTAATTTGTGAAACCAGAACCTTATTTCGTGAAATTTGGAATTAAAATGTTTGTTCAATCACGAAATGTTTAATTTCATATTTTGTGAATCTTGGACCTTAATTTCTGAAACCGGAACTTTATTTCGTGTAACTTGGACTTTAAATGTCTGTTCACTCACGAAATGTTTAATTTCTTATTTCGTGAATCTTGGACCTTAATTTGTGAAATCGGGACCTTATTTCGTGAAAGTTGGACTTAAAATGTTTGTTTGCTCACAGGATGGATAATTTCTTATTTCGTGAATTTCGGACCTTAATTTGTGAAACCGAAACCTTATTTCGTGAAACTTGTATTTAAAATGTTTGTTTACTCACGAAATATATAATTTCTTATTTCGCGAATCAAGGACCTTAATTTGTGAAACCGAAACCTTATTTCGTGAAACTTTGAATTAAAATGTTTGTTCACTCACAAAATGTTTAATTTCTATTTCGTGAATCTTGGACCTTAATTCGTGAAACCGGGACCTTATTTCGTGAAACTTGGACTTAAAATATTTGTTTACTCACAAAATGTTTAATTTCTTATTTTGTTAATCTTCGACTTTAATTTGTGAACTCGGGACCTTATTTCGTGAAAATTAGACTTAAAATGTTTGTTTGCTCACAAAATGGATAATTACTTATTTCGTGAATTTCGGACCTTAATTTGTGAAACCAGAACCTTATTTCGTGAAATTTGGAATTAAAATGTTTGTTCAATCACGAAATGTTTAATTTCTTATTTTGTGAATCTTGCTCCTTAATTTGTGAAACCGGAACATTTTTTCGTGAAACTTGGACTTCAAATGTTTGTTCACTCACGAAATGTTAAATTTCTTATTTCGTGAATCTTGGACCTTAATTTGTGAAATCGGGACCTTATTTCGTGAAAGTTAGACTTAAAATGTTTGTTTGCTCACAAAATGGATAATTTCTTATTTCGTTAATTTCGGACCTTAATTTGTGAAACCGAAAATTATTTCGTGAAAATTGTATTTAAAATGTTTGTTTACTCACGAAATATATAATTTCTTATTTCGCGAATCAAGGACCTTAATTTGTGAAACCGAAACCTTATTTCGTGAAACTTTGAATTAAAATGTTTGTTCACTCACAAAATGTTTAATTTTATTTCGTTAATCGTGGACCTTAATTAGTGAAACCGGGACCTTATTTCGTGAAACTTGGACTTAAAATATTTGTTTACTCACAAAATGTTTAATTTCTTATTTTGTTAATCTTCGACCTTAATTTGTGAACTCGGGACCTTGTTTCGTGAAACTTAGACTTAAAATGTTTGTTTGCTCACAAAATGGATAATTTCATATTTCGTGAATTTCGGACCTTAATTTGTGAAACCAGAACCTTATTTCGTGAAATTTGGAATTAAAATGTTTGTTCACTCACGAAATGTTTAATATCTTATTTCGTGAATCTTGGACCTTAATTTGTGAAATAGAGACCTTATTTCGTGAAACTTAGACTTAAAATGTTTGTTTGCTCACAAAATGGATAATTTCTTATTTCGTGAATTTCGGACCATAATTGGTGAAACCGAAACCTTATTTCGTGAAACTTGTATTTAAAATGTTTGTTTACTCACGAAATATATAATTTCTTATTTCGCGAATCAAGGACCTTAATTTGTGAAACCGAAACCTTATTTCGTGAAACTTTGAATTAAAATGTTTGTTCACTCACAAAATGTTTAGTTTCTTATTTCGTGAATCTTGGGCCTTAATTCGTGAAACCGGGACCTTATTTCGTGAAACTTGGAATTAAAATATTTGTTTACTCACAAAATGTTTAATTTCTTATTTTGTGAATCTTCGACCTTAATTTGTGAACTCGGGACCTTATTTCGTGAAACTTAGACTTAAAATGTTTGTGAATCTTGGACCTTAATTTGTGAAACCGGAACTTTATTTCGTGTAACTTGGACTTAAAATGTTTGTTCACTCCCGAAATGTTTAATTTCTTATTTCGTGAATTTTGGACCATAATTGGTGAAACCGAAACCTTATTTCGTGAAACTTGTATTTAAAATGTTTGTTTACTCACGAAATATATAATTTCTTATTTCGCGAATCAAGGACCTTAATTTGTGAAACCGAAACCTTATTTCGTGAAACTTTGAATTAAAATGTTTGTTCACTCACAAAATGTTTAGTTTCTTATTTCGTGAATCTTGGGCCTTAATTCGTGAAACCGGGACCTTATTTCGTGAAACTTGGAATTAAAATATTTGTTTACTCACAAAATGTTTAATTTCTTATTTTGTGAATCTTCGACCTTAATTTGTGAACTCGGGACCTTATTTCGTGAAACTTAGACTTAAAATGTTTGTGAATCTTGGACCTTAATTTGTGAAACCGGAACTTTATTTCGTGTAACTTGGACTTAAAATGTTTGTTCACTCCCGAAATGTTTAATTTCTTATTTCGTGAATCTTGGACATTAATTTGTGAAATCGGGACCTTATTTCGTGAAAGTTGGACTTAAAATGTTTGTTTGCTCACAAGATGGATAATTTCTTATTTCGTGAATTTCGGACCTTAATTTGTGAAACCGAAACCTTATTTCGTGAAACTTGTATTTAAAATGTTTGTTTACTGACGAAATATATAATTTCTTATTTCGCGAATCAAGGACCTTAATTTGTGAAACCGAAACCTTATTTCGTGAAACTTTGAATTAAAATGTTTGTTCACTCACAAAATGTTTAATTTCTATTTCGTGAATCTTGGACCTTAATTCGTGAAACCGGGACCTTATTTCGTGAAACTTGGACTTAAAATATTTGTTTACTCACAAAATGTTTAATTTCTTATTTTGTTAATCTTCGACTTTAATTTGTGAACTCGGGACCTTATTTCGTGAAAATTAGACTTAAAATGTTTGTTTGTTCACAAAATGGATAATTACTTATTTCGTGAATTTCGGACCTTAATTTGTGAAACCAGAACCTTATTTCGTGAAATTTGGAATTAAAATGTTTGTTCAATCACGAAATGTTTAATTTCTTATTTTGTGAATCTTGCTCCTTAATTTGTGAAACCGGAACATTTTTTCGTGAAACTTGGACTTCAAATGTTTGTTCACTCACGAAATGTTTAATTTCTTATTTCGTGAATCTTGGACCTTAATTTGTGAAATCGGGACCTTATTTCGTGAAAGTTAGACTTAAAATGTTTGTTTGCTCACATAATGGATAATTACTTATTTCGTGAATTTCGGACCTTAATTTGTGAAACCGAAACCTTATTTCGTGAAAATTGTATTTAAAATGTTTGTTTACTGACGAAATATATAATTTCTTATTTCGCGAATCAAGGACCTTAATTTGTGAAACCGAAACCTTATTTCGTGAAACTTTGAATTAAAATGTTTGTTCACTCACAAAATGTTTAATTTCTATTTCGTGAATCTTGGACCTTAATTCGTGAAACCGGGACCTTATTTCGTGAAACTTGGACTTAAAATATTTGTTTACTCACAAAATGTTTAATTTCTTATTTTGTTAATCTTCGACTTTAATTTGTGAACTCGGGACCTTATTTCGTGAAACTTAGACTTAAAATGTTTGTTTGCTCACAAAATGGATAATTTCTTATTTCGTGAATTTCGGACCTTAATTTGTGAAACCAGAACCTTATTTCGTGAAATTTGGAATTAAACTGTTTGTTCAATCACGAAATGTTTAATTTCTTATTTCGTGAATTTCGGACCTTAATTTGTGAAACCAGAACCTTATTTCGTGAAATTTGGAATTAAAATGTTTGTTCACTCACGAAATGTTTAATATCTTATTTCGTGAATCTTGGACCTTAATTTGTGAAATAGAGACCTTATTTCGTGAAAGTTAGACTTAAAATGTTTGTTTGCTCACAAGATGGATAATTTCTTATTTCGTGAATTTCGGACCTTAATTTGTGAAACTGAAACCTTATTTCGTGAAACTTGTATTTAAAATGTTTGTTTACTCACGAAATATATAATTTCTTATTTCGCGAATCAAGGACCTTAATTTGTGAAACTGAAACCTTATTTCGTGAAACTTTGAATTAAAATGTTTGTTCACTCACAAAATGTTTAATTTCTTATTTCGTGAATCTTGGACCTTAATTCGTGAAACCGGGACTTTATTTCGTGAAACTTGGAATTAAAATATTTGTATACTCACAAAATGTTTAATTTCTTATTTTGTGAATCTTCGACCTTAATTTGTGAACTCGGGACCTTATTTCGTGAAACTTAGACTTAAAATGTTTGTTTGCTCACAAAATGGATAATTTCTTATTTCGTGAATTTCGGACCTTAATTTGTGAAACCAGAACCTTATTTCGTGAAATTTGGAATTAAACTGTTTGTTCAATCACGAAATGTTTAATTTCTTATTTCGTGAATTTCGGACCTTAATTTGTGAAACCAGAACCTTATTTCGTGAAATTTGGAATTAAAATGTTTGTTGAGTCACGAAATGTTTAATATCTTATTTCGTGAATCTTGGACCTTAATTTGTGAAATAGAGACCTTATTTCGTGAAAGTTAGACTTAAAATGTTTGTTTGCTCACAAGATGGATAATTTCTTATTTCATGAATTTCGGACCTTAATTTGTGAAACTGAAACCTTATTTCGTGAAACTTGTATTTAAAATGTTTGTTTACTCACGAAATATATAATTTCTTATTTCGCGAATCAAGGACCTTAATTTGTGAAACTGAAACCTTATTTCGTGAAACTTTGAATTAAAATGTTTGTTCACTCACAAAATGTTTAATTTCTTATTTCGTGAATCTTGGACCTTAATTCGTGAAACCGGGACTTTATTTCGTGAAACTTGGAATTAAAATATTTGTTTACTCACAAAATGTTTAATTTCTTATTTTGTGAATCTTCGACCTTAATTTGTGAACTCGGGACCTTATTTCGTGAAACTTAGACTTAAAATGTTTGTTTGCTCACAAAATGGATAATTTCTTATTTCGTGAATTTCGGACCTTAATTTGTGAAACCAGAACCTTATTTCGTGAAATTTGGAATTAAAATGTTTGTTCAATCACGAAATGTTTAATTTCTTATTTTGTGAATCTTGGACCTTAATTTCTGAAACCGGAACTTTATTTCGTGTAACTTGGACTTCAAATGTCTGTTCACTCACGAAATGTTTAATTTCTTATTTCGTGAATCTTGGACATTAATTTGTGAAATCGGGACCTTATTTCGTGAAAGTTGGACTTAAAATGTTTGTTTGCTCACAAGATGGATAATTTCTTATTTCGTGAATTTCGGACCTTAATTTGTGAAACTGAAACCTTATTTCGTGAAACTTGTATTTAAAATGTTTGTTTACTCACGAAATATATAATTTCTTATTTCGCGAATCAAGGACCTTAATTTGTGAAACCGAAACCTTATTTCGTGAAACTTTGAATTAAAATGTTTGTTCACTCACAAAATGTTTAATTTCTATTTCGTGAATCTTGGACCTTAATTCGTGAAACCGGGACCTTATTTCGTGAAACTTGGACTTAAAATATTTGTTTACTCACAAAATGTTTAATTTCTTATTTTGTGAATCTTCGACTTTAATTTGTGAACTCGGGACCTTATTTCGTGAAACTTAGACTTAAAATGTTTGTTTTCTCACAAAATGGATAATTTCTTATTTCGTGAATTTCGGACCTTAATTTGTGAAACCAGAACCTTATTTCGTGAAATTTGGAATTAAACTGTTTGTTCAATCACGAAATGTTTAATTTCTTATTTTGTAAATCTTGGACCTTAATTTGTGAAACCGGAACTTTATTTCGTGAAACTTGGACTTCAAATGTCTGTTCACTCACGAAATGTTTAATTTCTTATTTCGTGAATCTTGGACCTTAATTTGTGAAATCGGGACCTTATTTCGTGAAAGTTAGACTTAAAATGTTTGTTTGCTCACAAGATGGATAATTTCTTATTTCGTGAATTTCGGACCTTAATTTGTGAAACCGAAACCTTATTTCGTGAAACTTGTATTTAAAATGTTTGTTTACTCACGAAATATATAATTTCTTATTTCGCGAATCAAGGACCTTAATTTTTGAAACCGAAACCTTATTTCGTGAAACTTTGAATTAAAATGTTTGTTCACTCACAAAATGTTTAATTTCTATTTCGTGAATCTTGGACCTTAATTCGTGAAACCGGGACCATATTTCGTGAAACTTGGACTTAAAATATTTGTTTACTCACAAAATGTTTAATTTCTTATTTTGTGAATCTTCGACTTTAATTTGTGAACTCGGGACCTTATTTCGTGAAACTTAGACTTAAAATGTTTGTTTGCTCACAAAATGTATAATTTCTTATTTCGTGAATTTCGGACCTTAATTTGTGAAACCAGAACCTTATTTCGTGAAATTTGGAATTAAAATGTTTGTTCAATCACGAAATGTTTAATTTCTTATTTCGTGAATTTCGGACCTTAATTTGTGAAACCAGAACCTTATTTCGTGAAATTTGGAATTAAAATGTTTGTTCAGTCACGAAATGTTTAATATCTTTTTTCGTGAATCTTGGACCTTAATTTGTGAAATAGAGACCTTATTTCGTGAAAGTTAGACTTAAAATGTTTGTTTGCTCACAAGATGGATAATTTCTTATTTCATGAATTTCGGACCTTAATTTGTGAAACTGAAACCTTATTTCGTGAAACTTGTATTTAAAATGTTTGTTTACTCACGAAATATATAATTTCTTATTTCGCGAATCAAGGACCTTAATTTGTGAAACTGAAACCTTATTTCGTGAAACTTTGAATTAAAATGTTTGTTCACTCACAAAATGTTTAATTTCTTATTTCGTGAATCTTGGACCTTAATTCGTGAAACCGGGACTTTATTTCGTGAAACTTGGAATTAAAATATTTGTTTACTCACAAAATGTTTAATTTCTTATTTTGTGAATCTTCGACCTTAATTTGTGAACTCGGGACCTTATTTCGTGAAACTTAGACTTAAAATGTTTGTTTGCTCACAAAATGGATAATTTCTTATTTCGTGAATTTCGGACCTTAATTTTTGAAACCAGAACCTTATTTCGTGAAATTTGGAATTAAAATGTTTGTTCAATGACGAAATGTTTAATTTCTTATTTTGTGAATCTTGGACCATAATTTGTGAAACCGGAACTTTATTTCGTGTAATTTGGACTTAAAATGTTTGTTCACTCACGAAATGTTTAATTTCTTATTTCGTGAATCTTGGACCTTAATTTGTGAAATCGGGACCTTATTTCGTGAAAGTTAGACTTAAAATGTTTGTTTGCTCACAAGATGGATAATTTCTTATTTCGTGAATTTCGGACCTTAATTTGTGAAACCGAAACCTTATTTCGTGAAACTTGTATTTAAAATGTTTGTTTACTCACGAAATATATAATTTCTTATTTCGCGAATCAAGGACCTTAATTTGTGAAACTGAAACCTTATTTCGTGAAACTTGTATTTAAAATGTTTGTTTACTCACGAAATATATAATTTCTTATTTCGCGAATCAAGGACCTTAATTTGTGAAACCGAAACCTTATTTCGTGAAACTTTGAATTAAAATGTTTGTTCACTCACAAAATGTTTAATTTCTATTTCGTGAATCTTGGACCTTAATTCGTGAAACCGGGACCTTATTTCGTGAAACTTGGACATAAAATATTTGTTTACTCACAAAATGTTTAATTTCTTATTTTGTGAATCTTCGACTTTAATTTGTGAACTCGGGACCTTATTTCGTGAAACTTAGACTTAAAATGTTTGTTTGCTCACAAAATGGATAATTTCTTATTTCGTGAATTTCGGACCTTAATTTGTGAAACCAGAACCTTATTTCGTGAAATTTGGAATTAAACTGTTTGTTCAATTACGAAATGTTTAATTTCTTATTTTGTGAATCTTGGACCTTAATTTGTGAAACCGGAACTTTATTTCGTGAAACTTGGACTTCAAATGTCTGTTCACTCACGAAATGTTTAATTTCTTATTTCGTGAATCTTGGACCTTAATTCGTGAAATCGGGACCTTATTTCGTGAAAGTTAGACTTGAAATGTTTGTTTGCTCACAAGATGGATAATTTCTTATTTCGTGAATTTCGGACCTTAATTTGTGAAACCGAAACCTTATTTCGTGAAACTTGTATTTAAAATGTTTGTTTACTCACGAAATATATAATTTCTTATTTCGCGAATCAAGGACCTTAATTTGTGAAACCGAAACCTTATTTCGTGAAACTTTGAATTAAAATGTTTGTTCACTCACAAAATGTTTAATTTCTATTTCGTGAATCTTGGAACTTAATTCGTGAAACCGGGACCTTATTTCGTGAAACATGGACTTAAAATATTTGTTTACTCACAAAATGTTTAATTTCTTATTTTGTGAATCTTCGACTTTAATTTGTGAACTCGGGACCTTATTTCGTGAAACTTAGACTTAAAATGTTTGTTTGCTCACAAAATGGATAATTTCTTATTTCGTGAATTTCGGACCTTAATTTGTGAAACCAGAACCTTATTTCGTGAAATTTGGAATGTTCAATCACGAAATGTTTAATCTCTTATTTTGTGAATCTTGGACCTTAATTTATGAAACCGGAACTTTATTTCGTGAAACTTGGACTTCAAATGTCTGTTCACTCACGAAATGTTTAATTTCTTATTTCGTGAATCTTGGACCTTAATTTGTGAAATCGGGACCTGATTTCGTGAAAGTTGGACTTAAAATGTTTGTTTGCTCACAAGATGGATAATTTCTTATTTCGTGAATTTCGGACCTTAATTTGTGAAAGCGAAACCTTATTTCGTGAAACTCGTATTTAAAATGTTTGTTTACTCACGAAATATATAATATCTTATTTCGCGAATCAAGGACCTTAAGTTGTGAAACCGAAACCTTATTTCGTGAAACTTTGAATTAAAATGTTTGTTCACTCACAAAATGTTTAATTTCTATTTCGTGAATCTTGGACCTTAATACGTGAAACCGGGACCTTATTTCGTGAAACTTGGACTTAAAATATTTTACTCACAAAATGTTTAATTTCTTATTTTGTGAATCTTCGACTTTAATTTGTGAACTCGGGACCTTATTTCGTGAAACTTAGACTTAAAATGTTTGTTTGCTCACAAAATGGATAATTTATTATTTCGTGAATTTCGGACCTTAAATTGTGAAACCAGAACCTTATTTCGTGAAATTTGGAATTAAACTGTTTGTTCAATCACGAAATGTTTAATTTCTTATATTGTAAATCTTGGACCTTAATTTGTGAAACCGGAACTTTATTTCGTGAAACTTGGACTTCAAATGTCTGTTCACTCACGAAATGTTTAATTTCTTATTTCGTGAATCTTGGACCTTAATTTGTGAAATCGGGACCTTATTTCGTGAAAGTTAGACTTAAAATGTTTGTTTGCTCACAAGATGGATAATTTCTTATTTCGTGAATTTCGGACCTTAATTTGTGAAACCGAAACCTTATTTCGTGAAACTTGTATTTAAAATGTTTGTTTACTCACGAAATATATAATATCTTATTTCGCGAATCAAGGACCTTAAGTTGTGAAACCGAAACCTTATTTCGTGAAACTTTGAATTAAAATGTTTGTTCACTCACAAAATGTTTAATTTCTATTTCGTGAATCTTGGACCTTAATACGTGAAACCGGGACCTTATTTCGTGAAACTTGGACTTAAAATATTTGTTTACTCACAAAATGTTTAATTTCTTATTTTGTGAATCTTCGACTTTAATTTGTGAACTCGGGACCTTATTTCGTGAAACTTAGACTTAAAATGTTTGTTTGCTCACAAAATGAATAATTTCTTATTTCGTGAATTTCGGACCTTAAATTGTGAAACCAGAACCTTATTTCGTGAAATTTGGAATTAAACTGTTTGTTCAATCACGAAATGTTTAATTTCTTATTTTGTAAATCTTGGACCTTAATTTGTGAAACCGGAACTTTATTTCGTGAAACTTGGACTTCAAATGTCTGTTCACTCACGAAATGTTTAATTTCTTATTTCGTGAATCTTGGACCTTAATTTGTGAAATCGGGACCTTATTTCGTGAAAGTTAGACTTAAAATGTTTGTTTGCTCACAAGATGGATAATTTCTTATTTCGTGAATTTCGGACCTTAATTTGTGAAACCGAAACCTTATTTCGTGAAACTTGTATTTAAAATGTTTGTTTACTCACGAAATATATAATTTCTTATTTCGCGAATCAAGGACCTTAATTTTTGAAACCGAAACCTTATTTCGTGAAACTTTGAATTAAAATGTTTGTTCACTCACAAAATGTTTAATTTCTATTTCGTGAATCTTGGACCTTAATTCGTGAAACCGGGACCTTATTTCGTGAAACTTGGACTTAAAATATTTGTTTACTCACAAAATGTTTAATTTCTTATTTTGTGAATCTTCGACTTTAATTTGTGAACTCGGGACCTTATTTCGTGAAACTTAGACTTAAAATGTTTGTTTGCTCACAAAATGTATAATTTCTTATTTCGTGAATTTCGGACCTTAATTTGTGAAACCAGAACCTTATTTCCTGAAATTTGGAATTAAAATGTTTGTTCAATGACGAAATGTTTAATTTCTTATTTTGTGAATCTTGGACCATAATTTGTGAAACCGGAACTTTATTTCGTGTAACTTGGACTTAAAATGTTTGTTCACTCACGAAATGTTTAATTTCTTATTTCGTGAATCTTGGACCTTAATTTGTGAAATCGGGACCTTATTTCGTGAAAGTTAGACTTAAAATGTTTGTTTGCTCACAAGATGGATAATTTCTTATTTCGTGAATTTCGGACCTTAATTTGTGAAACCGAAACCTTATTTCGTGAAACTTGTATTTAAAATGTTTGTTTACTCACGAAATATATAATATCTTATTTCGCGAATCAAGGACCTTAATTTGTGAAACCGAAACCTTATTTCGTGAAACTTTGAATTAAAATGTTTGTTCACTCACAAAATGTTTAATTTCTATTTCGTGAATCTTGGACCTTAATTCGTGAAACCGGGACCTTATTTCGTGAAACTTGGACTTAAAATATTTGTTTACTCACAAAATGTTTAATTTCTTATTTTGTGAATCTTCGACTTTAATTTGTGAACTCGGGACCTTATTTCGTGAAACTTAGACTTAAAATTTTTGTTTGCTCACAAAATGGATAATTTCTTATTTCGTGAATTTCGGACCTTAATTTGTGAAACCAGAACCTTATTTCGTGAAATTTGGAATTAAAATGTTTGTTCAATCACGAAATGTTTAATTTCTTATTTTGTGAATCTTGGACCTTAATTTGTGAAACCGGAACTTTATTTCGTGAAACTTGGACTTCAAATGTCTGTTCACTCACGAAATGTTTAATTTCTTATTTCGTGAATCTTGGACCTTAATTTGTGAAATCGGGACCTTATTTCGTGAAAGTTAGACTTGAAATGTTTGTTTGCTCACAAGATGGATAATTTCTTATTTCGTGAATTTCGGACCTTAATTTGTGAAATCGAAACCTTATTTCGTGAAACTTGTATTTAAAATGTTTGTTTACTCACGAAATATATAATTTCTTATTTCGCGAATCAAGGACCTTAATTTGTGAAACCGAAACCTTATTTCGTGAAACTTTGAATTAAAATGTTTGTTCACTCACAAAATGTTTAATTTCTATTTCGTGAATCTTGGAACTTAATTCGTGAAACCGGGACCTTATTTCGTGAAACATGGACTTAAAATATTTGTTTACTCACAAAATGTTTAATTTCTTATTTTGTGAATCTTCGACTTTAATTTGTGAACTCGGGACCTTATTTCGTGAAACTTAGACTTAAAATGTTTGTTTGCTCACAAAATGGATAATTTCTTATTTCGTGAATTTCGGACCTTAATTTGTGAAACCAGAACCTTATTTCGTGAAATTTGGAATTAAAATGTTTGTTCAATCACGAAATGTTTAATCTCTTATTTTGTGAATCTTGGACCTTAATTTATGAAACCGGAACTTTATTTCGTGAAACTTGGACTTCAAATGTCTGTTCACTCACGAAATGTTTAATTTCTTATTTCGTGAATCTTGGACCTTAATTTGTGAAATCGGGACCTTATTTCGTGAAAGTTGGACTTAAAATGTTTGTTTGCTCACAAGATGGATAATTTCTTATTTCGTGAATTTCGGACCTTAATTTGTGAAACCGAAACCTTATTTCGTGAAACTTGTATTTAAAATGTTTGTTTACTCACGAAATATATAATATCTTATTTCGCGAATCAAGGACCTTAAGTTGTGAAACCGAAACCTTATTTCGTGAAACTTTGAATTAAAATGTTTGTTCACTCACAAAATGTTTAATTTCTATTTCGTGAATCTTGGACCTTAATACGTGAAACCGGGACCTTATTTCGTGAAACTTGGACTTAAAATATTTTACTCACAAAATGTTTAATTTCTTATTTTGTGAATCTTCGACTTTAATTTGTGAACTCGGGACCTTATTTCGTGAAACTTAGACTTAAAATGTTTGTTTGCTCACAAAATGGATAATTTCTTATTTCGTGAATTTCGGACCTTAAATTGTGAAACCAGAACCTTATTTCGTGAAATTTGGAATTAAACTGTTTGTTCAATCACGAAATGTTTAATTTCTTATTTTGTAAATCTTGGACCTTAATTTGTGAAACCGGAACTTTATTTCGTGAAACTTGGACTTCAAATGTCTGTTCACTCACGAAATGTTTAATTTCTTATTTCGTGAATCTTGGACCTTAATTTGTGAAATCGGGACCTTATTTCGTGAAAGTTAGACTTAAAATGTTTGTTTGCTCACAAGATGGATAATTTCTTATTTCGTGAATTTCGGACCTTAATTTGTGAAACCGAAACCTTATTTCGTGAAACTTGTATTTAAAATGTTTGTTTACTCACGAAATATATAATTTCTTATTTCGCGAATCAAGGACCTTAATTTTTGAAACCGAAACCTTATTTCGTGAAACTTTGAATTAAAATGTTTGTTCACTCACAAAATGTTTAATTTCTATTTCGTGAATCTTGGACCTTAATTCGTGAAACCGGGACCTTATTTCGTGAAACTTGGACTTAAAATATTTGTTTACTCACAAAATGTTTAATTTCTTATTTTGTGAATCTTCGACTTTAATTTGTGAACTCGGGACCTTATTTCGTGAAACTTAGACTTAAAATGTTTGTTTGCTCACAAAATGTATAATTTCTTATTTCGTGAATTTCGGACCTTAATTTGTGAAACCAGAACCTTATTTCCTGAAATTTGGAATTAAAATGTTTGTTCAATGACGAAATGTTTAATTTCTTATTTTGTGAATCTTGGACCATAATTTGTGAAACCGGAACTTTATTTCGTGTAACTTGGACTTAAAATGTTTGTTCACTCACGAAATGTTTAATTTCTTATTTCGTGAATCTTGGACCTTAATTTGTGAAATCGGGACCTTATTTCGTGAAAGTTAGACTTAAAATGTTTGTTTGCTCACAAGATGGATAATTTCTTATTTCGTGAATTTCGGACCTTAATTTGTGAAACCGAAACCTTATTTCGTGAAACTTGTATTTAAAATGTTTGTTTACTCACGAAATATATAATATCTTATTTCGCGAATCAAGGACCTTAATTTGTGAAACCGAAACCTTATTTCGTGAAACTTTGAATTAAAATGTTTGTTCACTCACAAAATGTTTAATTTCTATTTCGTGAATCTTGGACCTTAATTCGTGAAACCGGGACCTTATTTCGTGAAACTTGGACTTAAAATATTTGTTTACTCACAAAATGTTTAATTTCTTATTTTGTGAATCTTCGACTTTAATTTGTGAACTCGGGACCTTATTTCGTGAAACTTAGACTTAAAATTTTTGTTTGCTCACAAAATGGATAATTTCTTATTTCGTGAATTTCGGACCTTAATTTGTGAAACCAGAACCTTATTTCGTGAAATTTGGAATTAAAATGTTTGTTCAATCACGAAATGTTTAATTTCTTATTTTGTGAATCTTGGACCTTAATTTGTGAAACCGGAACTTTATTTCGTGAAACTTGGACTTCAAATGTCTGTTCACTCACGAAATGTTTAATTTCTTATTTCGTGAATCTTGAACCTTAATTTGTGAAATCGGGACCTTATTTCGTGAAAGTTAGACTTGAAATGTTTGTTTGCTCACAAGATGGATAATTTCTTATTTCGTGAATTTCGGACCTTAATTTGTGAAATCGAAACCTTATTTCGTGAAACTTGTATTTAAAATGTTTGTTTACTCACGAAATATATAATATCTTATTTCGCGAATCAAGGACCTTAATTTGTGAAACCGAAACCTTATTTCGTGAAACTTTGAATTAAAATGTTTGTTCACTCACAAAATGTTTAATTTCTATTTCGTGAATCTTGGACCTTAATTCGTGAAACCGGGACCTTATTTCGTGAAACTTGGACTTAAAATATTTGTTTACTCACAAAATGTTTAATTTCTTATTTTGTGAATCTTCGACTTTAATTTGTGAACTCGGGACCTTATTTCGTGAAACTTAGACTTAAAATGTTTGTTTGCTCACAAAATGGATAATTTCTTATTTCGTGAATTTCGGACCTTAATTTGTGAAACCAGAACCTTATTTCGTGAAATTTGGAATTAAAATGTTTGTTCAATCACGAAATGTTTAATCTCTTATTTTTTGAATCTTGGACCTTAATTTATGAAACCGGAACTTTATTTCGTGAAACTTGGACTTCAAATATCTGTTCACTCACGAAATGTTTAATTTCTTATTTCGTGAATCTTGGACCTTAATTTGTGAAATCGGGACCTTATTTCGTGAAAGTTGGACTTAAAATGTTTGTTTGCTCACAAGATGGATAATTTCTTATTTCGTGAATTTCGGACCTTAATTTGTGAAACCGAAACCTTATTTCGTGAAACTTGTATTTAAAATGTTTGTTTACTCACGAAATATATAATATCTTATTTCGCGAATCAAGGACCTTAAGTTGTGAAACCGAAACCTTATTTCGTGAAACTTTGAATTAAAATGTTTGTTCACTCACAAAATGTTTAATTTCTATTTCGTGAATCTTGGACCTTAATACGTGAAACCGGGACCTTATTTCGTGAAACTTGGACTTAAAATATTTTACTCACAAAATGTTTAATTTCTTATTTTGTGAATCTTCGACTTTAATTTGTGAACTCGGGACCTTATTTCGTGAAACTTAGACTTAAAATGTTTGTTTGTTCACAAAATGGATAATTTCTTATTTCGTGAATTTCGGACCTTAAATTGTGAAACCAGAACCTTATTTCGTGAAATTTGGAATTAAAATGTTTGTTCAATCACGAAATGTTTAATTTCTTATTTTGTGAATCTTGGACCTTAATTTGTGAAACCGGAACTTTATTTCGTGAAACTTGGACTTCAAATGTCTGTTCACTCACGAAATGTTTAATTTCTTATTTCGTGAATCTTGGACTTTAATTTGTGAAATCGGGACCTTATTTCGTGAAAGTTAGACTTAACATGTTTGTTTGCTCATAAGATGGATAATTTCTTATTTCGTGAATTTCGGACCATAATTTGTGAAACCGAAACCTTATTTCGTGAAACTTGTATTTAAAATGTTTGTTTACTCACGAAATATATAATTTCTTATTTCGCGAATCAAGGACCTTAATTTGTGAAACCGAAACCTTATTTCGTGAAACTTTGAATTAAAATGTTTGTTCACTCACAAAATGTTTAATTTCTATTTCGTGAATCTTGGACCTTAATTCGTGAAACCGGGACCTTATTTCGTGAAACTTGAACTTAAAATATTTGTTTACTCACAAAATGTTTAATTTCTTATTTTGTGAATCTTCGACTTTAATTTGTGAACTCGGGACCTTATTTCGTGAAACTTAGACTTAAAATGTCTGTTTGCTCACAAAATGGATAATTTCTTATTTCGTGAATTTCGGACCTTAATTTGTGAAACCAGAACCTTATTTCGTGAAATTTGGAATTAAACTGTTTGTTCAATCACGAAATGTTTAATTTCTTATTTTGTGAATCTTGGACCTTAATTTGTGAAACCGGAACTTTATTTCGTGAAACTTGGACTTCAAATGTCTGTTCACTCACGAAATGTTTAATTTCTTATTTCGTGAATCTTGGACCTTAATTTGTGAAATCGGGACCTTATTTCGTGAAAGTTGGACTTAAAATGTTTGTTTGCTCACAAGATGGATAATTTCTTATTTCGTGAATTTCGGACCTTAATTTGTGAAACCGAAACCTTATTTCGTGAAACTTGTATTTAAAATGTTTGTTTACTCACGAAATATATAATTTCTTATTTCGCGAATCAAGGACCTTAATTTGTGAAACCGAAACCTTATTTCGTGAAACTTTGAATTAAAATGTTTGTTCACTCACAAAATGTTTAATTTCTATTTCGTGAATCTTGGAACTTAATTTGTGAAACCGGGACCTTATTTCGTGAAACATGGACTTAAAATATTTGTTTACTCACAAAATGTTTAATTTCTTATTTTGTGAATCTTCGACTTTAATTTGTGAACTCGGGACCTTATTTCGTGAAACTTAGACTTAAAATGTTTGTTTGCTCACAAAATGGATAATTTCTTGTTTCGTGAATTTCGGACCTTAATTTGTGAAACCAGAACCTTATTTCGTGAAATTTGGAATTAAAATGTTTGTTCAATCACGAAATGTTTAATCTCTTATTTTGTGAATCTTGACCTTAATTTATGAAACCGGAACTTTATTTCGTGAAACTTGGACTTCAAATATCTGTTCATTCACGAAATGTTTAATTTCTTATTTCGTGAATCTTGGACCTTAATTTGTGAAATCGGGACCTTATTTCGTGAAAGTTGGACTTAAAATGTTTGTTTGCTCACAAGATGGATAATTTCTTATTTCGTGAATTTCGGACCTTAATTTGTGAAACCGAAACCTTATTTCGTGAAACTTGTATTTAAAATGTTTGTTTACTCACGAAATATATAATTTCTTATTTCGCGAATCAAGGAACTTAATTTTTGAAACCGAAACCTTATTTCGTGAAACTTTGAATTAAAATGTTTGTTCACTCACAAAATGTTTAATTTCTATTTCGTGAATCTTGGACCTTAATTCGTGAAACCGGGACCTTATTTCGTGAAACTTGGACTTAAAATATTTGTTTACTCACAAAATGTTTAATTTCTTATTTTGTGAATCTTCGACTTTAATTTGTGAACTCGGGACCTTATTTCGTGAAACTTAGACTTAAAATGTTTGTTTGCTCACAAAATGTATAATTTCTTATTTCGTGAATTTCGGACCTTAATTTGTGAAACCAGAACCTTATTTCGTGAAATTTGGAATTAAAATGTTTGTTCAATGACGAAATGTTTAATTTCTTATTTTGTGAATCTTGGACCTTAATTTGTGAAACCGGAACTTTATTTCGTGAAACTTGGACTTCAAATGTCTGTTCACTCACGAAATGTTTAATTTCTTATTTCGTGAATCTTGGACCTTAATTTGTGAAATCGGGACCTTATTTCGTGAAAGTTAGACTTAAAATGTTTGTTTGCTCACAAGATGGATAATTTCTTATTTCGTGAATTTCGGACCTTAAATTGTGAAACCAGAACCTTATTTCGTGAAACTTGTATTTAAAATGTTTGTTTACTCACGAAATATATAATATCTTATTTCGCGAATCAAGGACCTTAATTTGTGAAACCGAAACCTTATTTCGTGAAACTTTGAATTAAAATGTTTGTTCACTCACAAAATGTTTAATTTCTATTTCGTGAATCTTGGACCTTAATTCGTGAAACCGGGACCTTCTTTCGTGAAACTTGGACTTAAAATATTTGTTTACTCACAAAATGTTTAATTTCTTATTTTGTGAATCTTCGACTTTAATTTGTGAACTCGGGACCTTATTTCGTGAAACTTAGACTTAAAATGTTTGTTTGCTCACAAAATGGATAATTTCTTATTTCGTGAATTTCGGACCTTAAATTGTGAAACCAGAACCTTATTTCGTGAAATTTGGAATTAAACTGTTTGTTCAATCACGAAATGTTTAATTTCTTATTTTGTAAATCTTGGACCTTAATTTGTGAAACCGGAACTTTATTTCGTGAAACTTGGACTTCAAATGTCTGTTCACTCACGAAATGTTTAATTTCTTATTTCGTGAATCTTGGACCTTAATTTGTGAAATCGGGACCTTATTTCGTGAAAGTTAGACTTAAAATGTTTGTTTGCTCACAAGATGGATAATTTCTTATTTCGTGAATTTCGGACCTTAAATTGTGAAACCAGAACCTTATTTCGTGAAACTTGTATTTAAAATGTTTGTTTACTCACGAAATATATAATATCTTATTTCGCGAATCAAGGACCTTAATTTGTGAAACCGAAACCTTATTTCGTGAAACTTTGAATTAAAATGTTTGTTCACTCACAAAATGTTTAATTTCTATTTCGTGAATCTTGGACCTTAATTCGTGAAACCGGGACCTTATTTCGTGAAACTTGGACTTAAAATATTTGTTTACTCACAAAATGTTTAATTTCTTATTTTGTGAATCTTCGACTTTAATTTGTGAACTCGGGACCTTATTTCGTGAAACTTAGACTTAAAATTTTTGTTTGCTCACAAAATGGATAATTTCTTATTTCGTGAATTTCGGACCTTAATTTGTGAAACCAGAACCTTATTTCGTGAAATTTGGAATTAAAATGTTTGTTCAATCACGAAATGTTTAATTTCTTATTTTGTGAATCTTGGACCTTAATTTGTGATACCGGAACTTTATTTCGTGAAACTTGGACTTCAAATGTCTGTTCACTCACGAAATGTTTAATTTCTTATTTCGTGAATCTTGGACCTTAATTTGTGAAATCGGGACCTTATTTCGTGAAAGTTAGACTTAAAATGTTTGTTTGCTCACAAGATGGATAATTTCTTATTTCGTGAATTTCGTACCTTAATTTGTGAAACCGAAACCTTATTTCGTGAAACTTGTATTTAAAATGTTTGTTTACTCACGAAATATATAATATCTTATTTCGCGAATCAAGGACCTTAATTTGTGAAACCGAAACCTTATTTCGTGAAACTTTGAATTAAAATGTTTGTTCACTCACAAAATGTTTAATTTCTATTTCGTGAATCTTGGACCTTAATTCGTGAAACCGGGACCTTATTTCGTGAAACTTGGACTTAAAATATTTGTTTACTCACAAAATGTTTAATTTCTTATTTTGTGAATCTTCGACTTTAATTTGTGAACTCGGGACCTTATTTCGTGAAACTTAGACTTAAAATTTTTGTTTGCTCACAAAATGGATAATTTCTTATTTCGTGAATTTCGGACCTTAATTTGTGAAACCAGAACCTTATTTCGTGAAATTTGGAATTAAAATGTTTGTTCAATCACGAAATGTTTAATTTCTTATTTTGTGAATCTTGGACCTTAATTTGTGAAACCGGAACTTTATTTCGTGAAACTTGGACTTCAAATGTCTGTTCACTCACGAAATGTTTAATTTCTTATTTCGTGAATCTTGGACCTTAATTTGTGAAATCGGGACCTTATTTCGTGAAAATTAGACTTGAAATGTTTGTTTGCTCACGAGATGGATAATTTCTTATTTCGTGAATTTCGGACCTTAATTTGTGAAACCGAAACCTTATTTCGTGAAACTTGTATTTAAAATGTTTGTTTACTCACGAAATATATAATTTCTTATTTCGCGAATCAAGGACCTTAATTTTTGAAACCAAAACCTTATTTCGTGAAACTTTGAATTAAAATGTTTGTTCACTCACAAAATGTTTAATTTCTATTTCGTGAATCTTGGACCTTAATTCGTGAAACCGGGACCTTATTTCGTGAAACTTGGACTTAAAATATTTGTTTACTCACAAAATATTTAATTTCTTATTTTGTGAATCTTCGACTTTAATTTGTGAACTCGGGACCTGATTTCGTGAAACTTGGACTTAAAATGTTTGTTTGCTCACAAAATGGATAATTTCTTATTTCGTGAATTTCGGACCTTAATTTGTGAAACCAGAACCTTATTTCGTGAAATTTGGAATTAAACTGTTTGTTCAATCACGAAATGTTTAATTTCTTATTTTGTGAATCTTGGACCTTAATTTGTGAAACCGGAACTTTATTTCGTGAAACTTGGACTTCAAATGTCTGTTCACTCACGAAATGTTTAATTTCTTATTTCGTGAATCTTGGACCTTAATTTGTGAAATCGGGACCTTATTTCGTGAAAGTTAGACTTAAAATGTTTGTTTGCTCACAAGATGGATAATTTCTTATTTCGTGAATTTCGGATCTTAATTTGTGAAACCGAAACCTTATTTCGTGAAACTTGTATTTAAAATGTTTGTTTATTCACGAAATATATAATTTCTTATTTCGCGAATCAAGGAACTTAATTTTTGAAACCGAAACCTTATTTCGTGAAACTTTGAATTAAAATGTTTGTTCACTCACAAAATGTTTAATTTCTATTTCGTGAATCTTGGACCTTAATTCGTGAAACCGGGACCTTATTTCGTGAAACTTGGACTTAAAATATTTGTTTACTCACAAAATGTTTAATTTCTTATTTTGTGAATCTTCGACTTTAATTTGTGAACTCGGGACCTTATTTCGTGAAACTTAGACTTAAAATTTTTGTTTGCTCACAAAATGGATAATTTCTTATTTCGTGAATTTCGGACCTTAATTTGTGAAACCAGAACCTTATTTCGTGAAATTTGGAATTAAAATGTTTGTTCAATCACGAAATGTTTAATTTCTTATTTTGTGAATCTTGGACCTTAATTTGTGAAACCGGAACTTTATTTCGTGAAACTTGGACTTCAAATGTCTGTTCACTCACGAAATGTTTAATTTCTTATTTCGTGAATCTTGGACCTTAATTTGTGAAATCGGGACCTTATTTCGTGAAAATTAGACTTGAAATGTTTGTTTGCTCACGAGATGGATAATTTCTTATTTCGTGAATTTCGGACCTTAATTTGTGAAACCGAAACCTTATTTCGTGAAACTTGTATTTAAAATGTTTGTTTACTCACGAAATATATAATTTCTTATTTCGCGAATCAAGGACCTTAATTTTTGAAACCAAAACCTTATTTCGTGAAACTTTGAATTAAAATGTTTGTTCACTCACAAAATGTTTAATTTCTATTTCGTGAATCTTGGACCTTAATTCGTGAAACCGGGACCTTATTTCGTGAAACTTGGACTTAAAATATTTGTTTACTCACAAAATATTTAATTTCTTATTTTGTGAATCTTCGACTTTAATTTGTGAACTCGGGACCTGATTTCGTGAAACTTGGACTTAAAATGTTTGTTTGCTCACAAAATGGATAATTTCTTATTTCGTGAATTTCGGACCTTAATTTGTGAAACCAGAACCTTATTTCGTGAAATTTGGAATTAAACTGTTTGTTCAATCACGAAATGTTTAATTTCTTATTTTGTGAATCTTGGACCTTAATTTGTGAAACCGGAACTTTATTTCGTGAAACTTGGACTTCAAATGTCTGTTCACTCACGAAATGTTTAATTTCTTATTTCGTGAATCTTGGACCTTAATTTGTGAAATCGGGACCTTATTTCGTGAAAGTTAGACTTAAAATGTTTGTTTGCTCACAAGATGGATAATTTCTTATTTCGTGAATTTCGGATCTTAATTTGTGAAACCGAAACCTTATTTCGTGAAACTTGTATTTAAAATGTTTGTTTATTCACGAAATATATAATTTCTTATTTCGCGAATCAAGGAACTTAATTTTTGAAACCGAAACCTTATTTCGTGAAACTTTGAATTAAAATGTTTGTTCACTCACAAAATGTTTAATTTCTATTTCGTGAATCTTGGACCTTAATTCGTGAAACCGGGACCTTATTTCGTGAAACTTGGACTTAAAATATTTGTTTACTCACAAAATGTTTAATTTCTTATTTTGTGAATCTTCGACTTTAATTTGTGAACTCGGGACCTTATTTCGTGAAACTTAGACTTAAAATGTTTGTTTGCTCACAAAATGTATAATTTCTTATTTCGTGAATTTCGGACCTTAATTTGTGAAACCAGAACCTTATTTCGTGAAATTTGGAATTAAAATGTTTGTTCAATGACGAAATGTTTAATTTCTTATTTTGTGAATCTTGGACCTTAATTTGTGAAACCGGAACTTTATTTCGTGAAACTTGGACTTCAAATGTCTGTTCACTCACGAAATGTTTAATTTCTTATTTCGTGAATATTGGACATTAATTTGTGAAATCAGGACCTTATTTCGTGAAAGTTAGACTTGAAATGTTTGTTTGCTCACAAGATGGATAATTTCTTATTTCGTGAATTTCGGACCTTAATTTGTGAAACCGAAACCTTATTTCGTGAAACTTGTATTTAAAATGTTTGTTTACTCACGAAATATATAATTTCTTATTTCGCGAATCAAGGACCTTAATTTGTGAAACCGAAACCTTATTTCGTGAAACTTTGAATTAAAATGTTTGTTCACTCACAAAATGTTTAATTTCTATTTCGTGAATCTTGGACCTTAATTCGTGAAACCGGGACCTTATTTCGTGAAACATGGACTTAAAATATTTGTTTACTCACAAAATGTTTAATTTCTTGTTTTATGAATCTTCGACTTTAATTTGTGAACTCGGGACCTTATTTCGTGAAACTTAGACTTAAAATGTTTGTTTGCTCACAAAATGGATAATTTCTTATTTCGTGAATTTCGGACCTTAATTTGTGAAACCAGAACCTTATTTCGTAAAATTTGGAATTAAAATGTTTGTTCAATCACGAAATGTTTAATTTCTTATTTTGTGAATCTTGGACCTTAATTTATGAAACCGGAACTTTATTTCGTGAAACTTGGACTTCAAATGTCTGTTCACTCACGAAATGTTTAATTTCTTATTTCGTGAATCTTGGACCTTAATTTGTGAAATCGGGACCTTATTTCGTGAAAGTTGGACTTAAAATGTTTGTTTGCTCACAAGATGGATAATTTCTTATTTCGTGAATTTCGGACCTTAATTTGTGAAACCGAAACCTTATTTCGTGAAACTTGTATTTAAAATGTTTGTTTACTCACGAAATATATAATTTCTTATTTCGCGAATCAAGGACCTTAATTTGTGAAACCGAAACCTTATTTAGTGAAACTTTGAATTAAAATGTTTGTTCACTCACAAAATGTTTAATTTCTATTTCGTGAATCTTGGACCTTAATTCGTGAAACCGGGACCTTATTTCGTGAAACTTGGACTTAAAATATTTGTTTACTCACAAAATGTTTAATTTCTTATTTTGTGAATATTGGACATTAATTTGTGAAATCAGGACCTTATTTCGTGAAAGTTAGACTTGAAATGTTTGTTTGCTCACAAGATGGATAATTTCTTATTTCGTGAATTTCGGACCTTAATTTGTGAAACCGAAACCTTATTTCGTGAAACTTGTATTTAAAATGTTTGTTTACTCACGAAATATATAATTTCTTATTTCGCGAATCAAGGACCTTAATTTGTGAAACCGAAACCTTATTTCGTGAAACTTTGAATTAAAATGTTTGTTCACTCACAAAATGTTTAATTTCTATTTCGTGAATCTTGGACCTTAATTCGTGAAACCGGGACCTTATTTCGTGAAACATGGACTTAAAATATTTGTTTACTCACAAAATGTTTAATTTCTTGTTTTATGAATCTTCGACTTTAATTTGTGAACTCGGGACCTTATTTCGTGAAACTTAGACTTAAAATGTTTGTTTGCTCACAAAATGGATAATTTCTTATTTCGTGAATTTCGGACCTTAATTTGTGAAACCAGAACCTTATTTCGTAAAATTTGGAATTAAAATGTTTGTTCAATCACGAAATGTTTAATTTCTTATTTTGTGAATCTTGGACCTTAATTTATGAAACCGGAACTTTATTTCGTGAAACTTGGACTTCAAATGTCTGTTCACTCACGAAATGTTTAATTTCTTATTTCGTGAATCTTGGACCTTAATTTGTGAAATCGGGACCTTATTTCGTGAAAGTTGGACTTAAAATGTTTGTTTGCTCACAAGATGGATAATTTCTTATTTCGTGAATTTCGGACCTTAATTTGTGAAACCGAAACCTTATTTCGTGAAACTTGTATTTAAAATGTTTGTTTACTCACGAAATATATAATTTCTTATTTCGCGAATCAAGGACCTTAATTTGTGAAACCGAAACCTTATTTAGTGAAACTTTGAATTAAAATGTTTGTTCACTCACAAAATGTTTAATTTCTATTTCGTGAATCTTGGACCTTAATTCGTGAAACCGGGACCTTATTTCGTGAAACTTGGACTTAAAATATTTGTTTACTCACAAAATGTTTAATTTCTTATTTTGTGAATCTCCGACTTTAATTTGTGAACACGGGACTTTATTTCGTGAAACTTAGACTTAAAATGTTTGTTTCCTCACAAAATGGATAATTTCTTATTTCGTGAATTTCGGACCTTAATTTGTGAAACCAGAACCTTATTTCGTGAAATTTGGAATTAAAATGTTTGTTCAATCACGAAATGTTTAATTTCTTATTTTGTGAATCTTGGACCTTAATTTGGGAAACCGGAACTTTATTTCGTGTAACTTGGACTTAAAATGTTTGTTCACTCACGAAATGTTTAATTTCTTATTTCGTGAATCTTGGACCTTAATTTGTGAAATCGGGACCTTATTTCGTGAAAGTTAGACTTAAAATGTTTGTTTGCTCACAAGATGGATAATTTCTTATTTCGTGAATTTCGGACCTTAATTTGTGAAACCGAAACCTTATTTCGTGAAACTTGTATTTAAAATGTTTGTTTACTCACGAAATATATAATTTCTTATTTCGCGAATCAAGGACCTTAATTTGTGAAACCGAAACCTTATTTCGTGAAACTTTGAATTAAAATGTTTGTTCACTCACAAAATGTTTAATTTCTATTTCGTGAATCTTGGACCTTAATTCGTGAAACCGGGACCTTATTTCGTGAAAGTTGGACTTAAAATATTTGTTTACTCACGAAATGTTTAATATCCTATTTCGTGAATCTTGGACCTTAATTTGTGAAATCGGGACCTTATTTCGTGAAAGTTAGACTTAAAATGTTTGTTTGCTCACAAAATGGATAATTTCTTATTTCGTGAATTTCGGACCTTAATTTGTGAAACCGAAAATTATTTCGTGAAAATTGTATTTAAAATGTTTGTTTACTCACGAAATATATAATTTCTTATTTCGCGAATCAAGGACCTTAATTTGTGAAACCGAAACCTTATTTCGTGAAACTTTGAATTAAAATGTTTGTTCACTCACAAAATGTTTAATTTTATTTCGTGAATCGTGGACCTTAATTAGTGAAACTGGGACCTTATTTCGTGAAACTTGGACTTAAAATATTTGTTTACTCACAAAATGTTTAATTTCTTTTTTTGTTAATCTTCGACCTTAATTTGTGAACTCGGGACCTTATTTCGTGAAACTTAGACTTAAAATGTTTGTTTGCTCACAAAATGGATAATTTCTTATTTCGTGAATTTCGGACCTTAATTTGTGAAACCAGAACCTTATTTCGTGAAATTTGGAATTAAAATGTTTGTTCACTCACGAAATGTTTAATATCTTATTTCTTGAATCTTGGACCTTAATTTGTGAAATAGAGACCTTATTTCGTGAAACTTAGATTTAAAATGTTTGTTTGCTCACAAAATGGATAATTTCTTATTTCGTGAATTTCGGACCATAATTGGTGAAACCGAAACCTTATTTCGTGAAACTTGTATTTAAAATGTTTGTTTACTCACGAAATATATAATTTCTTATTTCGCGAATCAAGGACCTTAATTTGTGAAACCGAAACCTTATTTCGTGAAAATTTGAATTAAAGTGTTTGTTCACTCACAAAATGTTTAGTTTCTTATTTCGTGAATCTTGGACCTTAATTCGTGAAACCGGGACCTTATTTCGTGAAACTTGGAATTAAAATATTTGTTTACTCACAAAATGTTTAATTTCTTATTTTGTGAATCTTCGACCTTAATTTGTGAACTCGGGACCTTATTTCGTGAAACTTAGACTTAAAATGTTTGTGAATCTTGGACCTTAATTTGTGAAACCGGAACTTTATTTCGTGTAACTTGGACTTAAAATGTTTGTTCACTCACGAAATGTTTAATTTCTTATTTCGTGAATCTTGGACCTTAATTTGTGAAATCGGGACCTTATTTCGTGAAAGTTGGACTTAAAATGTTTGTTTGCTCACAAGATGGATAATTTCTTATTTCGTGAATTTCGGACCTTAATTTGTGAAACCGAAACCTTATTTCGTGAAACTTGTATTTAAAATGTTTGTTTACTCACGAAATATATAATTTCTTATTTCGCGAATCAAGGACCTTAATTTGTGAAACCGAAACCTTATTTCGTGAAACTTTGAATTAAAATGTTTGTTCACTCACAAAATGTTTAATTTCTATTTCGTGAATCTTGGACCTTAATTCGTGAAACCGGGACCTTATTTCGTGAAACTTGGACTTAAAATATTTGTTTACTCACAAAATGTTTAATTTCTTATTTTGTGAATCTTCGACTTTAATTTGTGAACTCGGGACCTTATTTCGTGAAACTTAGACTTAAAATGTTTGTTTGCTCACAAAATGGATAATTTCTTATTTCGTGAATTTCGGACCTTAATTTGTGAAACCAGAACCTTATTTCGTGAAATTTGGAATTAAAATGTTTGTTCAATCACGAAATGTTTAATTTCTTATTTTGTGAATCTTGGACCTTAATTTGTGAAACCGGAACATTTTTTCGTGAAACTTGGACTTCAAATGTTTGTTCACTCACGAAATGTTTAATTTCTTATTTCGTGAATCTTGGACCTTAATTTGTAAAATCGGGACCTTATTTCGTGAAAGTTAGACTTAAAATGTTTGTTTGCTCACAAAATGGATAATTTCTTATTTCGTGAATTTCGGACCATAATTTGTGAAACCGAAAATTATTTCGTGAAAATTGTATTTAAAATGTTTGTTTACTCACGAAATATATAATTTCTTATTTCGCGAATCAAGGACCTTAATTTGTGAAACCGAAACCTTATTTCGTGAAACTTTGAATTAAAATGTTTGTTCACTCACAAAATGTTTAATTTTATTTCGTGAATCGTGGACCTTAATTAGTGAAACTGGGACCTTATTTCGTGAAACTTGGACTTAAAATATTTGTTTACTCACAAAATGTTTAATTTCTTTTTTTGTTAATCTTCGACCTTAATTTGTGAACTCGGGACCTTATTTCGTGAAACTTAGACTTAAAATGTTTGTTTGCTCACAAAATGGATAATTTCTTATTTCGTGAATTTCGGACCTTAATTTGTGAAACCAGAACCTTATTTCGTGAAATTTGGAATTAAAATGTTTGTTCACTCACGAAATGTTTAATATCTTATTTCTTGAATCTTGGACCTTAATTTGTGAAATAGAGACCTTATTTCGTGAAACTTAGATTTAAAATGTTTGTTTGCTCACAAAATGGATAATTTCTTATTTCGTGAATTTCGGACCATAATTGGTGAAACCGAAACCTTATTTCGTGAAACTTGTATTTAAAATGTTTGTTTACTCACGAAATATATAATTTCTTATTTCGCGAATCTAGGACCTTAATTTGTGAAACCGAAACCTTATTTCGTGAAACTTTGAAATAAAATGTTTGTTCACTCACAAAATGTTTAGTTTCTTATTTTGTGAATCTTGGACCTTAATTCGTTAAACCGGGACCTTATTTCGTGAAACTTGGAATTAAAATATTTGTTTACTCACAAAATGTTTAATTTCTTATTTTGTGAATCTTCGACCTTAATTTGTGAACTCGGGACCTTATTTCGTGAAACTTAGACTTAAAATGTTAATGAATCTTGGACCTTAATTTGTGAAACCGGAACTTTCTTTCGTGTAACTTGGACTTAAAATGTTTGTTCACTCACGAAATGTTTAATTTCTTATTTCGTGAATCTTGGACCTTAATTTGTGAAATCGGGACCTTATTTCGTGAAAGTTGGACTTAAAATGTTTGTTTGCTCACAAGATGGATAATTTCTTATTTCGTGAATTTCGGACCTTAATTTGTGAAACCGAAACCTTATTTCGTGAAACTTGTATTTAAAATGTTTGTTTACTCACGAAATATATAATTTCTTATTTCGCGAATCAAGGACCTTAATTTGTGAAACCGAAACCTTATTTCGTGAAACTTTGAATTAAAATGTTTGTTCACTCACAAAATGTTTAATTTCTATTTCGTGAATCTTGGACCTTAATTCGTGAAACCGGGACCTTATTTCGTGAAAGTTGGACTTAAAATATTTGTTTACTCACGAAATGTTTAATATCCTATTTCGTGAATCTTGGACCTTAATTTGTGAAATCGGGACCTTATTTCGTGAAAGTTAGACTTAAAATGTTTGTTTGCTCACAAAATGGATAATTTCTTATTTCGTGAATTTCGGACCTTAATTTGTGAAACCGAAAATTATTTCGTGAAAATTGTATTTAAAATGTTTGTTTACTCACGAAATATATAATTTCTTATTTCGCGAATCAAGGACCTTAATTTGTGAAACCGAAACCTTATTTCGTGAAACTTTGAATTAAAATGTTTGTTCACTCACAAAATGTTTAATTTTATTTCGTGAATCGTGGACCTTAATTAGTGAAACTGGGACCTTATTTCGTGAAACTTGGACTTAAAATATTTGTTTACTCACAAAATGTTTAATTTCTTTTTTTGTTAATCTTCGACCTTAATTTGTGAACTCGGGACCTTATTTCGTGAAACTTAGACTTAAAATGTTTGTTTGCTCACAAAATGGATAATTTCTTATTTCGTGAATTTCGGACCTTAATTTGTGAAACCAGAACCTTATTTCGTGAAATTTGGAATTAAAATGTTTGTTCACTCACGAAATGTTTAATATCTTATTTCTTGAATCTTGGACCTTAATTTGTGAAATAGAGACCTTATTTCGTGAAACTTAGATTTAAAATGTTTGTTTGCTCACAAAATGGATAATTTCTTATTTCGTGAATTTCGGACCATAATTGGTGAAACCGAAACCTTATTTCGTGAAACTTGTATTTAAAATGTTTGTTTACTCACGAAATATATAATTTCTTATTTCGCGAATCTAGGACCTTAATTTGTGAAACCGAAACCTTATTTCGTGAAACTTTGAAATAAAATGTTTGTTCACTCACAAAATGTTTAGTTTCTTATTTTGTGAATCTTGGACCTTAATTCGTTAAACCGGGACCTTATTTCGTGAAACTTGGAATTAAAATATTTGTTTACTCACAAAATGTTTAATTTCTTATTTTGTGAATCTTCGACCTTAATTTGTGAACTCGGGACCTTATTTCGTGAAACTTAGACTTAAAATGTTAATGAATCTTGGACCTTAATTTGTGAAACCGGAACTTTCTTTCGTGTAACTTGGACTTAAAATGTTTGTTCACTCACGAAATGTTTAATTTCTTATTTCGTGAATCTTGGACCTTAATTTGTGAAATCGGGACCTTATTTCGTGAAAGTTGGACTTAAAATGTTTGTTTGCTCACAAGATGGATAATTTCTTATTTCGTGAATTTCGGACCTTAATTTGTGAAACCGAAACCTTATTTCGTGAAACTTGTATTTAAAATGTTTGTTTACTCACGAAATATATAATTTCTTATTTCGCGAATCAAGGACCTTAATTTGTGAAACCGAAACCTTATTTCGTGAAACTTTGAATTAAAATGTTTGTTCACTCACAAAATGTTTAATTTCTATTTCGTGAATCTTGGACCTTAATTCGTGAAACCGGGACCTTATTTCGTGAAAGTTGGACTTAAAATATTTGTTTACTCACGAAATGTTTAATATCCTATTTCGTGAATCTTGGACCTTAATTTGTGAAATCGGGACCTTATTTCGTGAAAGTTGGACTTAAAATGTTTGTTTGCTCACAAGATGGATAATTTCTTATTTCGTGAATTTCGGACCTTAATTTGTGAAACCGAAACCTTATTTCGTGAAACTTGTATTTAAAATGTTTGTTTACTCACGAAATATATAATTTCTTATTTCGCGAATCAAGGACCTTAATTTGTGAAACCGAAACCTTATTTCGTGAAACTTTGAATTAAAATGTTTGTTCACTCACAAAATGTTTAATTTCTATTTCGTGAATCTTGGACCTTAATTCGTGAAACCGGGACCTTATTTCGTGAAACTTGGACTTAAAATATTTGTTTACTCACAAAATGTTTAATTTCTTATTTTGTGAATCTTCGACTTTAATTTGTGAACTCGGGACCTTATTTCGTGAAACTTAGACTTAAAATGTTTGTTTGCTCACAAAATGGATAATTTCTTATTTCGTGAATTTCGGACCTTAATTTGTGAAACCAGAACCTTATTTCGTGAAATTTGGAATTAAACTGTTTGTTCAATCACGAAATGTTTAATTTCTTATTTCGTGAATTTCGGACCTTAATTTGTGAAACCAGAACCTTATTTCGTGAAATTTGGAATTAAAATGTTTGTTCACTCACGAAATGTTTAATATCTTATTTCGTGAATCTTGGACCTTAATTTGTGAAATAGAGACCTTATTTCGTGAAAGTTAGACTTAAAATGTTTGTTTGCTCACAAGATGGATAATTTCTTATTTCGTGAATTTCGGACCTTAATTTGTGAAACTGAAACCTTATTTCGTGAAACTTGTATTTAAAATGTTTGTTTACTCACGAAATATATAATTTCTTATTTCGCGAATCAAGGACCTTAAGTTGTGAAACTGAAACCTTATTTCGTAAAACTTTGAATTAAAATGTTTGTTCACTCACAAAATGTTTAATTTCTTATTTCGTGAATCTTGGACCTTTATTCGTTAAACCGGGACTTTATTTCGTGAAACTTGTAATTAAAATATTTGTTTACTCACAAAATGTTTAATTTCTTATTTTGTGAATCTTCGACCTTAATTTGTGAACTCGGGACCTTATTTCGTGAAACTTAGACTTAAAATGTTTGTTTGCTTACAAAATGGATAATTTCTTATTTCGTGAATTTCGGACCTTAATTTGTGAAACCAGAACCTTATTTCGTGAAATTTGGAATTAAAATGTTTGTTCAATCACGAAATGTTTAATTTCTTATTTTGTGAATCTTGGACCTTAATTTCTGAAACCGGAACTTTATTTCGTGTAACTTGGACTTCAAATGTCTGTTCACTCACGAATTGTTTAATTTCTTATTTCGTGAATCTTGGACCTTAATTTGTGAAATCGGGACCTTATTTCGTGAAAGTTGGACTTAAAATGTTTGTTTGCTCACAAGATGGATAATTTCTTATTTCGTGAATTGCGGACCTTAATTTGTGAAACCGAAACCTTATTTCGTGAAACTTGTATTTAAAATGTTTGTTTACTCACGAAATATATAATTTCTTATTTCGCGAATCAAGGACCTTAATTTGTGAAACCGAAACCTTATTTCGTGAAACTTTGAATTAAAATGTTTGTTCACTCACAAAATGTTTAATTTCTATTTCGTGAATCTTGGACCTTAATTCGTGAAACCGGGACCTTATTTCGTGAAACTTGGACTTAAAATATTTGTTTACTCACAAAATGTTTAATTTCTTATTTTGTGAATCTTCGACTTTAATTTGTGAACTCGGGACCTTATTTCGTGAAACTTAGACTTAAAATGTTTGTTTGCTCACAAAATGGATAATTTCTTATTTCGTGAATTTCGGACCTTAATTTGTGAAACCAGAACCTTATTTCGTGAAATTTGGAATTAAACTGTTTGTTCAATCACGAAATGTTTAATTTCTTATTTTGTAAATCTTGGACCTTAATTTGTGAAACCGGAACTTTATTTCGTGAAACTTGGACTTCAAATGTCTGTTCACTCACGAAATGTTTAATTTCTTATTTCGTGAATCTTGGACCTTAATTTGTGAAATCGGGACCTTATTTCGTGAAAGTTAGACTTAAAATGTTTGTTTGCTCACAAGATGGATAATTTCTTATTTCGTGAATTTCGGACCTTAATTTGTGAAACCGAAACCTTATTTCGTGAAACTTGTATTTAAAATGTTTGTTTACTCACGAAATATATAATTTCTTATTTCGCGAATCAAGGACCTTAATTTGTGAAACCGAAACCTTATTTCGTGAAACTTTGAATTAAAATGTTTGTTCACTCACAAAATGTTTAATTTCTATTTCGTGAATCTTGGACCTTAATTCGTGAAACCGGGACCTTATTTCGTGAAACATGGACTTAAAATATTTGTTTACTCACAAAATGTTTAATTTCTTATTTTGTGAATCTTCGATTTTAATTTGTGAACTCGGGACCTTATTTCGTGAAACTTAGACTTAAAATTTTTGTTTGCTCACAAAATGGATAATTTCTTATTTCGTGAATTTCGGACCTTAATTTGTGAAACCAGAACCTTATTTCGTGAAATTTGGAATTAAAATGTTTGTTCAATCACGAAATGTTTAATTTCTTATTTTGTGAATCTTGGACCTTAATTTGTGAAACCGGAACTTTATTTCGTGAAACTTGGACTTCAAATGTCTGTTCACTCACGAAATGTTTAATTTCTTATTTCGTGAATCTTGGACCTTAATTTGTGAAATCGGGACCTTATTTCGTGAAAGTTAGACTTGAAATGTTTGTTTGCTCACAAGATGGATAATTTCTTATTTCGTGAATTTCGGACCTTAATTTGTGAAACCGAAACCTTATTTCGTGAAACTTGTATTTAAAATGTTTGTTTACTCACGAAATATATAATTTCTTATTTCGCGAATCAAGGACCTTAATTTGTGAAACCGAAACCTTATTTCGTGAAACTTTGAATTAAAATGTTTGTTCACTCACAAAATGTTTAATTTCTATTTCGTGAATCTTGGACCTTAATTCGTGAAACCGGGACCTTATTTCGTGAAACATGGACTTAAAATATTTGTTTACTCACAAAATGTTTAATTTCTTATTTTGTGAATCTTCGACTTTAATTTGTGAACTCGGGACCTTATTTCGTGAAACTTAGACTTAAAATGTTTGTTTGCTCACAAAATGGATAATTTCTTATTTCGTGAATTTCGGACCTTAATTTGTGAAACCAGAACCTTATTTCGTGAAATTTGGAATTAAAATGTTTGTTCAATCACGAAATGTTTAATCTCTTATTTTGTGAATCTTGGACCTTAATTTATGAAACTGGAACTTTATTTCGTGAAACTTGGACTTCAAATGTCTGTTAACTCACGAAATGTTTAATTTCTTATTTCGTGAATCTTGGACCTTAATTTGTGAAATCGGGACCTTATTTCGTGAAAGTTGGACTTAAAATGTTTGTTCACTCACAAAATGTTTAATTTCTATTTCGTGAATCTTGGACCTTAATTCGTGAAACCGGGACCTTATTTCGTGAAACATGGACTTAAAATATTTGTTTACTCAAAAAATGTTTAATTTCTTATTTTGTGAATCTTCGACTTTAATTTGTGAACTCGGGACCTTATTTCGTGAAACTTAGACTTAAAATGTTTGTTTGCTCACAAAATGGATAATTTCTTATTTCGTGAATTTCGGACCTTAATTTGTGAAACCAGAACCTTATTTCGTGAAATTTGGAATTAAAATGTTTGTTCAATCACGAAATGTTTAATCTCTTATTTTGTGAATCTTGGACCTTAATTTATGAAACTGGAACTTTATTTCGTGAAACTTGGACTTCAAATGTCTGTTCACTCACGAAATGTTTAATTTCTTATTTCGTGAATCTTGGACCTTAATTTGTGAAATCGGGACCTTATTTCGTGAAAGTTGGACTTAAAATGTTTGTTTGCTCACAAGATGGATAATTTCTTATTTCGTGAATTTCGGACCTTAATTTGTGAAACCGAAACCTTATTTCGTGAAACTTGTATTTAAAATGTTTGTTTACTCACGAAATATATAATATCTTATTTCGCGAATCAAGGACCTTACTTTGTGAAACCGAAACCTTATTTCGTGAAACTTTGAATTAAAATGTTTGTTCACTCACGAAATGTTTAATTTCTATTTCGTGAATCTTGGACCTTAATACGTGAAACCGGGACCTTATTTCGTGAAACTTGGACTTAAAATATTTTACTCACAAAATGTTTAATTTCTTATTTTGCGAATCTTCGACTTTAATTTGTGAACTCGGGACCTTATTTCGTGAAACTTAGACTTAAAATGTTTGTTTGCTCACAAAATGGATAATTTCTTATTTCGTGAATTTCGGACCTTAAATTGTGAAACCAGAACCTTATTTCGTGAAATTTGGAATTAAAATGTTTGTTCAATCACGAAATGTTTAATTTCTTATTTTGTGAATCTTGGACCTTAATTTGTGAAACCGGAACTTTATTTCGTGAAACTTGGACTTCAAATGTCTGTTCACTCACGAAATGTTTAATTTCTTATTTCGTGAATCTTGGACCTTAATTTGTGAAATCGGGACCTTATTTCGTGAAAGTTAGACTTAAAATGTTTGTTTGCTCACAAGATGGATAATTTCTTATTTCGTGAATTTCGGACCTTAATTTGTGAAACCGAAACCTTATTTCGTGAAACTTTGAATTAAAATGTTTGTTCACTCACAAAATGTTTAATTTCTATTTCGTGAATCTTGGACCTTAATTCGTGAAACCGGGACCTTATTTCGTGAAACTTGGACTTAAAATATTTGTTTACTCACAAAATGTTTAATTTCTTATTTTGTGAATCTCCGATTTTAATTTGTGAACTCGGGACCTTATTTCGTGAAACTTAGACATAAAATGTTTGTTTGCTCACAAAATGGATAATTTCTTATTTCGTGAATTTCGGACCTTAATTTGTGAAACCAGAACCTTATCTCGTGAAATTTGGAATTAAAATGTTTGTTCAATCACGAAATGTTTAATTTCTTATTTTGTGAATCTTGGACCTTAATTTGTGAAACCAGAACTTTATTTCGTGAAACTTGGACTTCAAATGTCTGTTCACTCACGAAATGTTTAATTTCTTATTTCGTGAATCTTGGACCTTAATTTGTGAAATCGGGACCTTATTTCGTGAAAGTTAGACTTGAAATGTTTGTTTGCTCACAAGATGGATAATTTCTTATTTCGTGAATTTCGGACCTTAATTTGTGAAACCGAAACCTTATTTCGTGAAACTTGTATTTAAAATGTTTGTTTACTCACGAAATATATAATTTCTTATTTCGCGAATCAAGGACCTTAATTTGTGAAACCGAAACCTTATTTCGTGAAACTTTGAATTAAAATGTTTGTTCACTCACAAAATGTTTAATTTCTATTTCGTGAATCTTGGACCTTAATTCGTGAAACCGGGACCTTATTTCGTGAAACATGGACTTAAAATATTTGTTTACTCACAAAATGTTTAATTTCTTATTTTGTGAATCTTCGACTTTAATTTGTGAACTCGGGACCTTATTTCGTGAAACTTAGACTTAAAATGTTTGTTTGCTCACAAAATGGATAATTTCTTATTTCGTGAATTTCGGACCTTAATTTGTGAAACCAGAACCTTATTTCGTGAAATTTGGAATTAAAATGTTTGTTCAATCACGAAATGTTTAATCTCTTATTTTGTGAATCTTGGACCTTAATTTATGAAACTGGAACTTTATTTCGTGAAACTTGGACTTCAAATGTCTGTTAACTCACGAAATGTTTAATTTCTTATTTCGTGAATCTTGGACCTTAATTTGTGAAATCGGGACCTTATTTCGTGAAAGTTGGACTTAAAATGTTTGTTCACTCACAAAATGTTTAATTTCTATTTCGTGAATCTTGGACCTTAATTCGTGAAACCGGGACCTTATTTCGTGAAACATGGACTTAAAATATTTGTTTACTCAAAAAATGTTTAATTTCTTATTTTGTGAATCTTCGACTTTAATTTGTGAACTCGGGACCTTATTTCGTGAAACTTAGACTTAAAATGTTTGTTTGCTCACAAAATGGATAATTTCTTATTTCGTGAATTTCGGACCTTAATTTGTGAAACCAGAACCTTATTTCGTGAAATTTGGAATTAAAATGTTTGTTCAATCACGAAATGTTTAATCTCTTATTTTGTGAATCTTGGACCTTAATTTATGAAACTGGAACTTTATTTCGTGAAACTTGGACTTCAAATGTCTGTTCACTCACGAAATGTTTAATTTCTTATTTCGTGAATCTTGGACCTTAATTTGTGAAATCGGGACCTTATTTCGTGAAAGTTGGACTTAAAATGTTTGTTTGCTCACAAGATGGATAATTTCTTATTTCGTGAATTTCGGACCTTAATTTGTGAAACCGAAACCTTATTTCGTGAAACTTGTATTTAAAATGTTTGTTTACTCACGAAATATATAATATCTTATTTCGCGAATCAAGGACCTTACTTTGTGAAACCGAAACCTTATTTCGTGAAACTTTGAATTAAAATGTTTGTTCACTCACGAAATGTTTAATTTCTATTTCGTGAATCTTGGACCTTAATACGTGAAACCGGGACCTTATTTCGTGAAACTTGGACTTAAAATATTTTACTCACAAAATGTTTAATTTCTTATTTTGCGAATCTTCGACTTTAATTTGTGAACTCGGGACCTTATTTCGTGAAACTTAGACTTAAAATGTTTGTTTGCTCACAAAATGGATAATTTCTTATTTCGTGAATTTCGGACCTTAAATTGTGAAACCAGAACCTTATTTCGTGAAATTTGGAATTAAAATGTTTGTTCAATCACGAAATGTTTAATTTCTTATTTTGTGAATCTTGGACCTTAATTTGTGAAACCGGAACTTTATTTCGTGAAACTTGGACTTCAAATGTCTGTTCACTCACGAAATGTTTAATTTCTTATTTCGTGAATCTTGGACCTTAATTTGTGAAATCGGGACCTTATTTCGTGAAAGTTAGACTTAAAATGTTTGTTTGCTCACAAGATGGATAATTTCTTATTTCGTGAATTTCGGACCTTAATTTGTGAAACCGAAACCTTATTTCGTGAAACTTTGAATTAAAATGTTTGTTCACTCACAAAATGTTTAATTTCTATTTCGTGAATCTTGGACCTTAATTCGTGAAACCGGGACCTTATTTCGTGAAACTTGGACTTAAAATATTTGTTTACTCACAAAATGTTTAATTTCTTAATTTGTGAATCTCCGATTTTAATTTGTGAACTCGGGACCTTATTTCGTGAAACTTAGACATAAAATGTTTGTTTGCTCACAAAATGGATAATTTCTTATTTCGTGAATTTCGGACCTTAATTTGTGAAACCAGAACCTTATCTCGTGAAATTTGGAATTAAAATGTTTGTTCAATCACGAAATGTTTAATTTCTTATTTTGTGAATCTTGGACCTTAATTTGTGAAACCGGAACTTTATTTCGTGTAACTTGGACTTAAAATGTCTGTTCACTCACGAAATGTTTAATTTCTTATTTCGTGAATCTTAGACCTTAATTTGTGAAATCGGGACCTTATTTCGTGAAAGTTAGACTTAAAATGTTTGTTTGCTCACAAGATGGATAATTTCTTATTTCGTGAATTTCGGACCTTAATTTGTGAAACCGAAACCTTATTTCGTGAAACTTGTATTTAAAATGTTTGTTTACTCACGAAATATATAATATCTTATTTCGCGAATCAAGGACCTTACTTTGTGAAACCGAAACCTTATTTCGTGAAACTTTGAATTAAAATGTTTGTTCACTCACAAAATGTTTAATTTCTATTTCGTGAATCTTGGACCTTAATACGTGAAACCGGGACCTTATTTCGTGAAACTTGGACTTAAAATATTTTACTCACAAAATGTTTAATTTCTTATTTTGCGAATCTTCGACTTTAATTTGTGAACTCGGGACCTTATTTCGTGAAACTTAGACTTAAAATATTTGTTTGCTCACAAAATGGATAATTTCTTATTTCGTGAATTTCGGACCTTAAATTGTGAAACCAGAACCTTATTTCGTGAAATTTGGAATTAAAATGTTTGTTCAATCACGAAATGTTTAATTTCTTATTTTGTGAATCTTGGACCTTAATTTGTGAAACCGGAACTTTATTTCGTGAAACTTGGACTTCAAATGTCTGTTCACTCACGAAATGTTTAATTTCTTATTTCGTGAATCTTGGACCTTAATTTGTGAAATCGGGACCTTATTTCGTGAAAGTTAGACTTAAAATGTTTGTTTGCTCACAAGATGGATAATTTCTTATTTCGTGAATTTCGGACCTTAATTTGTGAAACCGAAACCTTATTTCGTGAAACTTGTATTTAAAATGTTTGTTTACTCACGAAATATATAATTTCTTATTTCGCGAATCAAGGACCTTAATTTGTGAAACCGAAACCTTATTTCGTGAAACTTTGAATTAAAATGTTTGTTCACTCACAAAATGTTTAATTTCTATTTCGTGAATCTTGGACCTTAATTCGTGAAACCGGGACCTTATTTCGTGAAACATGGACTTAAAATATTTGTTTACTCACAAAATGTTTAATTTCTTATTTTGTGAATCTTCGATTTTAATTTGTGAACTCGGGACCTTATTTCGTGAAACTTAGACTTAAAATTTTTGTTTGCTCACAAAATGGATAATTTCTTATTTCGTGAATTTCGGACCTTAATTTGTGAAACCAGAACCTTATTTCGTGAAATTTGAAATTAAAATGTTTGTTCAATCACGAAATGTTTAATTTCTTATTTTGTGAATCTTGGACCTTAATTTGTGAAACCGGAACTTTATTTCGTGAAACTTGGACTTCAAATGTCTGTTCACTCACGAAATGTTTAATTTCTTATTTCGTGAATCTTGGACCTTAATTTGTGAAATCGGGACCTTATTTCGTGAAAGTTAGACTTGAAATGTTTGTTTGCTCACAAGATGGAAAATTTCTTATTTCGTGAATTTCGGACCTTAATTTGTGAAACCGAAACCTTATTTCGTGAAACTTGTATTTAAAATGTTTGTTTACTCACGAAATATATAATTTCTTATTTCGCGAATCAAGGACCTTAATTTGTGAAACCGAAACCTTATTTCGTGAAACTTTGAATTAAAATGTTTGTTCACTCACAAAATGTTTAATTTCTATTTCGTGAATCTTGGACCTTAATTCGTGAAACCGGGACCTTATTTCGTGAAACATGGACTTAAAATATTTGTTTACTCAAAAAATGTTTAATTTCTTATTTTGTGAATCTTCGACTTTAATTTGTGAACTCGGGACCTTATTTCGTGAAACTTAGACTTAAAATGTTTGTTTGCTCACAAAATGGATAATTTCTTATTTCGTGAATTTCGGACCTTAATTTGTGAAACCAGAACCTTATTTCGTGAAATTTGGAATTAAAATGTTTGTTCAATCACGAAATGTTTAATCTCTTATTTTGTGAATCTTGGACCTTAATTTATGAAACTGGAACTTTATTTCGTGAAACTTGGACTTCAAATGTCTGTTCACTCACGAAACGTTTAATTTCTTATTTCGTGAATCTTGGACCTTAATTTGTGAAATCGGGACCTTATTTCGTGAAAGTTGGACTTAAAATGTTTGTTTGCTCACAAGATGGATAATTTCTTATTTCGTGAATTTCGGACCTTAATTTGTGAAACCGAAACCTTATTTCGTGAAACTTGTATTTAAAATGTTTGTTTACTCACGAAATATATAATATCTTATTTCGCGAATCAAGGACCTTACTTTGTGAAACCGAAACCTTATTTCGTGAAACTTTGAATTAAAATGTTTGTTCACTCACGAAATGTTTAATTTCTATTTCGTGAATCTTGGACCTTAATACGTGAAACCGGGACCTTATTTCGTGAAACTTGGACTTAAAATATTTTACTCACAAAATGTTTAATTTCTTATTTTGCGAATCTTCGACTTTAATTTGTGAACTCGGGACCTTATTTCGTGAAACTTAGACTTAAAATGTTTGTTTGCTCACAAAATGGATAATTTCTTATTTCGTGAATTTCGGACCTTAAATTGTGAAACCAGAACCTTATTTCGTGAAATTTGGAATTAAAATGTTTGTTCAATCACGAAATGTTTAATTTCTTATTTTGTGAATCTTGGACCTTAATTTGTGAAACCGGAACTTTATTTCGTGAAACTTGGACTTCAAATGTCTGTTCACTCACGAAATGTTTAATTTCTTATTTCGTGAATCTTGGACCTTAATTTGTGAAATCGGGACCTTATTTCGTGAAAGTTAGACTTAAAATGTTTGTTTGCTCACAAGATGGATAATTTCTTATTTCGTGAATTTCGGACCTTAATTTGTGAAACCGAAACCTTATTTCGTGAAACTTTGAATTAAAATGTTTGTTCACTCACAAAATGTTTAATTTCTATTTCGTGAATCTTGGACCTTAATTCGTGAAACCGGGACCTTATTTCGTGAAACTTGGACTTAAAATATTTGTTTACTCACAAAATGTTTAATTTCTTATTTTGTGAATCTCCGACTTTAATTTGTGAACTCGGGACCTTATTTCGTGAAACTTAGACATAAAATGTTTGTTTGCTCACAAAATGGATAATTTCTTATTTCGTGAATTTCGGACCTTAATTTGTGAAACCAGAACCTTATCTCGTGAAATTTGGAATTAAAATGTTTGTTCAATCACGAAATGTTTAATTTCTTATTTTGTGAATCTTGGACCTTAATTTGTGAAACCGGAACTTTATTTCGTGTAACTTGGACTTAAAATGTCTGTTCACTCACGAAATGTTTAATTTCTTATTTCGTGAATCTTAGACCTTAATTTGTGAAATCGGGACCTTATTTCGTGAAAGTTAGACTTAAAATGTTTGTTTGCTCACAAGATGGATAATTTCTTATTTCGTGAATTTCGGACCTTAATTTGTGAAACCGAAACCTTATTTCGTGAAACTTGTATTTAAAATGTTTGTTTACTCACGAAATATATAATTTCTTATTTCGCGAATCAAGGACCTTAATTTGTGAAACCGAATCCTTATTTCGTGAAACTTTGAATTAAAATGTTTGTTCACTCACAAAATGTTTAATTTCTATTTCGTGAAACTTAGACCTTAATTCGTGAAACCGGGACCTTATTTCGTGAAACTTGGACTTAAAATATTTGTTTACTCACAAAATGTTTAATTTCTTATTTTGTGAATCTTCGACTTTAATTTGTGAACTCGGGACCTTATTTCGTGAAACTTAGACTTAAAAAGTTTGTTTGCTCACAAAATGGATAATTTCTTATTTCGTGAATTTCGGACTTTAATTTGTGAAACCAGAACCTTATTTCGTGAAATTTGGAATTAAACTGTTTGTTCAATCACGAAATGTTTAATTTCTTATTTTGTGAATCTTGGACCTTAATTTGTGAAACCGGAACTTTATTTCGTGAAACTTGGACTTCAAATGTCTGTTCACTCACGAAATGTTTATTTTCTTATTTCGTGAATCTTGGACCTTAATTTGTGAAATCGGGACCTTATTTCGTTAAAGTTAGACTTAAAATGTTTGTTTGCTCACAAGATGGATAATTTCTTATTTCGTGAATTTCGGACCTTAATTTGTGAAACTGAAACCTTATTTCGTGAAACTTGTATTTAAAATGTTTGTTTACTCACGAAATATATAATTTCTTATTTCGCGAATCAAGGACCTTAATTTGTGAAACCGAAACCTTATTTCGTGAAACTTTGAATTAAAATGTTTGTTCACTCACAAAATGTTTAATTTCTATTTCGTGAATCTTAGACCTTAATTCGTGAAACCGGGACCTTATTTCGTGAAACTTGGACTTAAAATATTTGTTTACTCACAAAATGTTTAATTTCTTATTTTGTGAATCTTCGACTTTAATTTGTGAACTCGGGACCTTATTTCGTGAAACTTAGACTTAAAATGTTTGTTTGCTCACAAAATGGATAATTTCTTATTTCGTGAATTTCGGACCTTAATTTGTGAAACCAGAACCTTATTTCGTGAAATTTGGAATTAAACTGTTTGTTCAATCACGAAATGTTTAATTTCTTATTTTGTGAATCTTGGACCTTAATTTGTGAAACCGGAACTTTATTTCGTGAAACTTGGACTTCAAATGTCTGTTCACTCACGAAATGTTTAATTTCTTATTTCGTGAATCTTGGACCTTAATTTGTGAAATCGGGACCTTATTTCGTGAAAGTTAGACTTAAAATGTTTGTTTGCTCACAAGATGGATAATTTCTTATTTCGTGAATTTCGGACCTTAATTTGTGAAACCGAAACCTTATTTCGTGAAACTTGTATTTAAAATGTTTGTTCAATCACGAAATGTTTAATTTCTTATTTTGTGAATCTTGGACCTTAATTTGTGAAACCGAAACTTTATTTCGTGAAACTTGGACTTCAAATGTCTGTTCACTCACGAAATGTTTAATTTCTTATTTCGTGAATCTTGGACCTTAATTTGTGTAATCGGGACCTTATTTCGTGAAAGTTAGACTTAAAATGTTTGTTTGCTCACAAGATGGATAATTTCTTATTTCGTGAATTTCGGACCTTAATTTGTGAAACCGAAACCTTATTTCGTGAAACTTGTATTTAAAATGTTTGTTTACTCACGAAATATATAATTTCTTATTTCGCGAATCAAGGACCTTAATTTTTGAAACCGAAACCTTATTTCGTGAAACTTTGAATTAAAATGTTTGTTCACTCACAAAATGTTTAATTTCTATTTCGTGAATCTTGGACCTTAATTCGTGAAACTGGGACCTTATTTCGTGAAACTTGGACTTAAAATATTTGTTTACTCACAAAATGTTTAATTTCTTATTTTGTGAATCTTCGACTTTAATTTGTGAACTCGGGACCTTATTTCGTGAAACTTAGACTTAAAATGTTTGTTTGCTCACAAAATGGATAATTTCTTATTTCGTGAATTTCGGACCTTAATTTGTGAAACCAGAACCTTATTTCGTGAAATTTGGAATTAAACTGTTTGTTCAATCACGAAATGTTTAATTTCTTATTTTGTGAATCTTGGACCTTAATTTGTGAAACCGGAACTTTATTTCGTGAAACTTGGACTTCAAATGTCTGTTCACTCACGAAATGTTTAATTTCTTATTTCGTGAATCTTGGACCTTAATTTGTGAAATCGGGACCTTATTTCGTGAAAGTTAGACTTAAAATGTTTGTTTGCTCACAAGATGGATAATTTCTTATTTCGTGAATTTCGGACCTTAATTTGTGAAACCGAAACCTTATTTCGTGAAACTTGTATTTAAAATGTTTGTTTACTCACGAAATATATAATTTCTTGTTTCGCGAATCAAGGACCTTAATTTTTGAAACCGAAACCTTATTTCGTGAAACTTTGAATTAAAATGTTTGTTCACTCACAAAATGTTTAATTTCTATTTCGTGAATCTTGGAACTTAATTCGTGAAACCGGGACCTTATTTCGTGAAACTTGGACTTAAAATATTTGTTTACTCACAAAATGTTTAATTTCTTATTTTGTGAATCTTCGACTTTAATTTGTGAACTCGGGACCTTATTTCGTGAAACTTAGACTTAAAATGTTTGTTTGCTCACAAAATGGATAATTTCTTATTTCGTGAATTTCGGACCATAATTTGTGAAACCAGAACCTTATTTCGTGAAATTTGGAATTAAACTGTTTGTTCAATCACGAAATGTTTAATTTCTTATTTTGTGAATCTTGGACCTTAATTTGTGAAACCGGAACTTTATTTCGTGAAACTTGAACTTCAAATGTCTGTTCACTCACGAAATGTTTAATTTCTTATTTCGTGAATCTTGGACCTTAATTTGTGAAATCGGGACCTTATTTCGTGAAAGTTAGACTTAAAATGTTTGTTTGCTCACAAGATGGATAATTTCTTATTTCGTGAATTTCGGACCTTAATTTGTGAAACCGAAACCTTATTTCGTGAAACTTGTATTTAAAATGTTTGTTCAATCACGAAATGTTTAATTTCTTATTTTGTGAATCTTGGACCTTAATTTGTGAAACCGGAACTTTATTTCGTGAAACTTGGACTTCAAATGTCTGTTCACTCACGAAATGTTTAATTTCTTATTTCGTGAATCTTGGACCTTAATTTGTGAAATCGGGACCTTATTTCGTGAAAGTTAGACTTAAAATGTTTGTTTGCTCACAAGATGGATAATTTCTTATTTCGTGAATTTCGGACCTTAATTTGTGAAACCGAAACCTTATTTCGTGAAACTTGTATTTAAAATGTTTGTTTACTCACGAAATATATAATTTCTTATTTCGCGAATCAAGGACCTTAATTTTTGAAACCGAAACCTTATTTCGTGAAACTTTGAATTAAAATGTTTGTTCACTCACAAAATGTTTAATTTCTATTTCGTGAATCTTGGACCTTAATTCGTGAAACTGGGACCTTATTTCGTGAAACTTGGACTTAAAATATTTGTTTACTCACAAAATGTTTAATTTCTTATTTTGTGAATCTTCGACTTTAATTTGTGAACTCGGGACCTTATTTCGTGAAACTTAGACTTAAAATGTTTGTTTGCTCACAAAATGGATAATTTCTTATTTCGTGAATTTCGGACCATAATTTGTGAAACCAGAACCTTATTTCGTGAAATTTGGAATTAAACTGTTTGTTCAATCACGAAATGTTTAATTTCTTATTTTGTGAATCTTGGACCTTAATTTGTGAAACCGGAACTTTATTTCGTGAAACTTGGACTTCAAATGTCTGTTCACTCACGAAATGTTTAATTTCTTATTTCGTGAATCTTGGACCTTAATTTGTGAAATCGGGACCTTATTTCGTGAAAGTTAGACTTAAAATGTTTGTTTGCTCACAAGATGGATAATTTCTTATTTCGTGAATTTCGGACCTTAATTTGTGAAACCGAAACCTTATTTCGTGAAACTTGTATTTAAAATGTTTGTTTACTCACGAAATATATAATTTCTTGTTTCGCGAATCAAGGACCTTAATTTTTGAAACCGAAACCTTATTTCGTGAAACTTTGAATTAAAATGTTTGTTCACTCACAAAATGTTTAATTTCTATTTCGTGAATCTTGGACCTTAATTCGTGAAACCGGGACCTTATTTCGTGAAACTTGGACTTAAAATATTTGTTTACTCACAAAATGTTTAATTTCTTATTTTGTGAATCTTCGACTTTAATTTGTGAACTCGGGACCTTATTTCGTGAAACTTAGACTTAAAATGTTTGTTTGCTCACAAAATGTATAATTTCTTATTTCGTGAATTTCGGACCTTAATTTGTGAAACCAGAACCTTATTTCGTGAAATTTGGAATTAAAATGTTTGTTCAATGACGAAATGTTTAATTTCTTATTTTGTGAATCTTGGACCATAATTTGTGAAACCGGAACTTTATTTCGTGTAACTTGGACTTAAAATGTTTGTTCACTCACGAAATGTTTAATTTCTTATTTCGTGAATCTTGGACCTTAATTTGTGAAATCGGGACCTTATTTCGTGAAAGTTAGACTTAAAATGTTTGTTTGCTCACAAGATGGATAATTTCTTATTTCGTGAATTTCGGACCTTAATTTGTGAAACCGAAACCTTATTTCGTGAAACTTGTATTTAAAATGTTTGTTTACTCACGAAATATATAATATCTTATTTCGCGAATCAAGGACCTTAATTTGTGAAACCGAAACCTTATTTCGTGAAACTTTGAATTAAAATGTTTGTTCACTCACAAAATGTTTAATTTCTATTTCGTGAATCTTGGACCTTAATTCGTGAAACCGGGACCTTATTTCGTGAAACTTGGACTTAAAATATTTGTTTACTCACAAAATGTTTAATTTCTTATTTTGTGAATCTTCGACTTTAATTTGTGAACTCGGGACCTTATTTCGTGAAACTTAGACTTAAAATGTTTGTTTGCTCACAAAATGGATAATTTCTTATTTCGTGAATTTCGGACCTTAATTTGTGAAACCAGAACCTTATTTCGTGAAATTTGGAATTAAACTGTTTGTTCAATCACGAAATGTTTAATTTCTTATTTTGTGAATCTTGGACCTTAATTTGTGAAACCGGAACTTTATTTCGTGAAACTTGGACTTCAAATGTCTGTTCACTCACGAAATGTTTAATTTCTTATTTCGTGAATCTTGGACCTTAATTTGTGAAATCGGGACCTTATTTCGTGAAAGTTAGACTTAAAATGTTTGTTTGCTCACAAGATGGATAATTTCTTATTTCGTGAATTTCGGACCTTAATTTGTGAAACCGAAACCTTATTTCGTGAAACTTGTATTTAAAATGTTTGTTTACTCACGAAATATATAATTTCTTATTTCGCGAATCAAGGACCTTAATTTTTGAAACCGAAACCTTATTTCGTGAAACTTTGAATTAAAATGTTTGTTCACTCACAAAATGTTTAATTTCTATTTCGTGAATCTTGGACCTTAATTCGTGAAACCGGGACCTTATTTCGTGAAACTTGGACTTAAAATATTTGTTTACTCACAAAATGTTTAATTTCTTATTTTGTGAATCTTCGACTTTAATTTGTGAACTCGGGACCTTATTTCGTGAAACTTAGACTTAAAATGTTTGTTTGCTCACAAAATGTATAATTTCTTATTTCGTGAATTTCGGACCTTAATTTGTGAAACCAGAACCTTATTTCGTGAAATTTGGAATTAAAATGTTTGTTCAATGACGAAATGTTTAATTTCTTATTTTGTGAATCTTGGACCATAATTTGTGAAACCGGAACTTTATTTCGTGTAACTTGGACTTAAAATGTTTGTTCACTCACGAAATGTTTAATTTCTTATTTCGTGAATCTTGGACCTTAATTTGTGAAATCGGGACCTTATTTCGTGAAAGTTAGACTTAAAATGTTTGTTTGCTCACAAGATGGATAATTTCTTATTTCGTGAATTTCGGACCTTAATTTGTGAAACCGAAACCTTATTTCGTGAAACTTGTATTTAAAATGTTTGTTTACTCACGAAATATATAATATCTTATTTCGCGAATCAAGGACCTTAATTTGTGAAACCGAAACCTTATTTCGTGAAACTTTGAATTAAAATGTTTGTTCACTCACAAAATGTTTAATTTCTATTTCGTGAATCTTGGACCTTAATTCGTGAAACCGGGACCTTATTTCGTGAAACTTGGACTTAAAATATTTGTTTACTCACAAAATGTTTAATTTCTTATTTTGTGAATCTTCGACTTTAATTTGTGAACTCGGGACCTTATTTCGTGAAACTTAGACTTAAAATTTTTGTTTGCTCACAAAATGGATAATTTCTTATTTCGTGAATTTCGGACCTTAATTTGTGAAACCAGAACCTTATTTCGTGAAATTTGGAATTAAAATGTTTGTTCAATCACGAAATGTTTAATTTCTTATTTTGTGAATCTTGGACCTTAATTTGTGAAACCGGAACTTTATTTCGTGAAACTTAGACTTCAAATGTCTGTTCACTCACGAAATGTTTAGTATCTTATTTCGTGAATCTTGGACCTTAATTTGTGAAATCGGGACCTTATTTCGTGAAAGTTGGACTTGAAATGTTTGTTTGCTCACAAGATGGATAATTTCTTATTTCGTGAATTTCGGACCTTAATTTGTGAAACCAGAACCTTATTTCGTGAAATTTGGAATTAAAATGTTTGTTCAATCACGAAATGTTTAATTTCTTATTTTGTGAATCTTGGACCTTAATTTGTGAAACCGGAACTTTATTTCGTGAAACTTAGACTTCAAATGTCTGTTCACTCACGAAATGTTTAATATCTTATTTCGTGAATCTTGGACCTTAATTTGTGAAATCGGGACCTTATTTCGTGAAAGTTAGACTTGAAATGTTTGTTTGCTCACAAGATGGATAATTTCTTATTTCGTGAATTTCGGACCTTAATTTGTGAAACCGAAACCTTATTTCGTGAAAATTGTATTTAAAATGTTTGTTTACTCACGAAATATATAATTTCTTATTTCGCGAATCAAGGACCTTAATTTTTGAAACCGAAACCTTATTTCGTGAAACTTTGAATTAAAATGTTTGTTCACTCACAAAATGTTTAATTTTTATTTCGTGAATCTTGGACCTTAATTCGTGAAACCGGGACCTTATTTCGTGAAACTTGGACTTAAAATATTTGTTTACTCACAAAATGTTTAATTTCTTATGTTGTGAATCTTCGACTTTAATTTGTGAACTCGGGACCTTATTTCGTGAAACTTAGACTTAAAATGTTTGTTTGCTCACAAAATGGATAATTTCTTATTTCGTGAATTTCGGACGTTAATTTGTGAAACCAGAACCTTATTTCGTGAAATTTGGAATTAAACTGTTTGTTCAATCACGAAATGTTTAATTTCTTATTTTGTGAATCTTGGACCTTAATTTGTGAAACCGGAACTTTATTTCGTGAAACTTGGACTTCAAATGTCTGTTCACTCACGAAATGTTTAATTTCTTATTTCGTGAATCTTGGACCTTAATTTGTGAAATCGGGACCTTATTTCGTGAAAGTTACACTTAAAATGTTTGTTTGCTCACAAGATGGATAATTTCTTATTTCGTGAATTTCGGACCTTAATTTGTGAAACCGAATCCTTATTTCGTGAAACTTGTATTTAAAATGTTTGTTTACTCACGAAATATATAATATCTTATTTCGCGAATCAAGGACCTTAATTTTTGAAACCGAAACCTTATTTCGTGAAACTTTGAATTAAAATGTTTGTTCACTCACAAAATGTTTAATTTCTATTTCGTGAATCTTGGACCTTAATTCGTGAAACCGGGACCTTATTTCGTGAAACTTGGACTTAAAATATTTGTTTACTCACAAAATGTTTAATTTCTTATTTTGTGAATCTTCGACTTTAATTTGTGAACTCGGGACCTTATTTCGTGAAACTTAGACTTAAAATTTTTGTTTGCTCACAAAATGGATAATTTCTTATTTCGTGAATTTCGGACCTTAATTTGTGAAACCAGAACCTTATTTCGTGAAAATTTGGAATTAAAATGTTTGTTCAATCACGAAATGTTTAATTTCTTATTTTGTGAATCTTGGACCTTAATTTGTGAAACCGGAACTTTATTTCGTGAAACTTAGACTTCAAATGTCTGTTCACTCACGAAATGTTTAGTATCTTATTTCGTGAATCTTGGACCTTAATTTGTGAAATCGGGACCTTATTTCGTGAAAGTTGGACTTGAAATGTTTGTTTGCTCACAAGATGGATAATTTCTTATTTCGTGAATTTCGGACCTTAATTTGTGAAACCAGAACCTTATTTCGTGAAATTTGGAATTAAAATGTTTGTTCAATCACGAAATGTTTAATTTCTTATTTTGTGAATCTTGGACCTTAATTTGTGAAACCGGAACTTTATTTCGTGAAACTTAGACTTCAAATGTCTGTTCACTCACGAAATGTTTAATATCTTATTTCGTGAATCTTGGACCTTAATTTGTGAAATCGGGACCTTATTTCGTGAAAGTTAGACTTGAAATGTTTGTTTGCTCACAAGATGGATAATTTCTTATTTCGTGAATTTCGGACCTTAATTTGTGAAACCGAAACCTTATTTCGTGAAACTTGTATTTAAAATGTTTGTTTACTCACGAAATATATAATTTCTTATTTCGCGAATCAAGGACCTTAATTTTTGAAACCGAAACCTTATTTCGTGAAACTTTGAATTAAAATGTTTGTTCACTCACAAAATGTTTAATTTTTATTTCGTGAATCTTGGACCTTAATTCGTGAAACCGGGACCTTATTTCGTGAAACTTGGACTTAAAATATTTGTTTACTCACAAAATGTTTAATTTCTTATGTTGTGAATCTTCGACTTTAATTTGTGAACTCGGGACCTTATTTCGTGAAACTTAGACTTAAAATGTTTGTTTGCTCACAAAATGGATAATTTCTTATTTCGTGAATTTCGGACCTTAATTTGTGAAACCAGAACCTTATTTCGTGAAATTTGGAATTAAACTGTTTGTTCAATCACGAAATGTTTAATTTCTTATTTTGTGAATCTTGGACCTTAATTTGTGAAACCGGAACTTTATTTCGTGAAACTTGGACTTCAAATGTCTGTTCACTCACGAAATGTTTAATTTCTTATTTCGTGAATCTTGGACCTTAATTTGTGAAATCGGGACCTTATTTCGTGAAAGTTACACTTAAAATGTTTGTTTGCTCACAAGATGGATAATTTCTTATTTCGTGAATTTCGGACCTTAATTTGTGAAACCGAATCCTTATTTTGTGAAACTTGTATTTAAAATGTTTGTTTACTCACGAAATATATAATTTCTTATTTCGCGAATCAAGGACCTTAATTTTTGAAACCGAAACCTTAATTCGTGAAACTGGGACCTTATTTCGTGAAACTTGGACTTAAAATATTTGTTTACTCACAAAATGTTTAATTTCTTATTTTGTGAATCTTCGACTTTAATTTGTGAACTCGGGACCTTATTTCGTGAAACTTAGACTTAAAATGTTTGTTTGCTCACAAAATGGATAATTTCTTATTTCGTGAATTTCGGACCTTAATTTGTGAAATCAGAACCTTATTTCGTGAAATTTGGAATTAAACTGTTTGTTCAATCACGAAATGTTTAATTTCTTATTTTGTGAATCTTGGACCTTAATTTGTGAAACCGGAACTTTATTTCGTGAAACTTGGACTTCAAATGTCTGTTCACTCACGAAATGTTTAATTTCTTATTTCGTGAATCTTGGACCTTAATTTGTGAAATCGGGACCTTATTTCGTGAAAGTTAGACTTAAAATGTTTGTTTGCTCACAAGATGGATAATTTCTTATTTCGTGAATTTCGGACCTTAATTTGTGAAACTGAAACCTTATTTCGTGAAACTTGTATTTAAAATGTTTGTTTACTCACGAAATATATAATTTCTTATTTCGCGAATCAAGGACCTTAATTTTTGAAACCGAAACCTTATTTCGTGAAACTTTGAATTAAAATGTTTGTTCACTCACAAAATGTTTAATTTCTATTTCGTGAATCTTGGACCTTAATTCGTGAAACCGGGACCTTATTTCGTGAAACTTGGACTTAAAATATTTGTTTACTCACAAAATGTTTAATTTCTTATTTTGTGAATCTTCGACTTTAATTTGTGAACTCGGGACCTTATTTCGTGAAACTTAGACTTAAAATGTTTGTTTGCTCACAAAATGTATAATTTCTTATTTCGTGAATTTCGGACCTTAATTTGTGAAACCAGAACCTTATTTCGTGAAATTTGGAATTAAAATGTTTGTTCAATGACGAAATGTTTAATTTCTTATTTTGTGAATCTTGGACCATAATTTGTGAAACCGGAACTTTATTTCGTGTAACTTGGACTTAAAATGTTTGTTCACTCACGAAATGTTTAATTTCTTATTTCGTGAATCTTGGACCTTAATTTGTGAAATCGGGACCTTATTTCGTGAAAGTTAGACTTAAAATGTTTGTTTGCTCACAAGATGGATAATTTCTTATTTCGTGAATTTCGGACCTTAATTTGTGAAACCGAAACCTTATTTCGTGAAACTTGTATTTAAAATGTTTGTTTACTCACGAAATATATAATATCTTATTTCGCGAATCAAGGACCTTAATTTGTGAAACCGAAACCTTATTTCGTGAAACTTTGAATTAAAATGTTTGTTCACTCACAAAATGTTTAATTTCTATTTCGTGAATCTTGGACCTTAATTCGTGAAACCGGGACCTTATTTCGTGAAACTTGGACTTAAAATATTTGTTTACTCACAAAATATTTAATTTCTTATTTTGTGAATCTTCGCCTTTAATTTGTGAACTCGGGACCTTATTTCGTGAAACTTAGACTTAAAATGTTTGTTTGCTCACAAAATGTATAATTTCTTATTTCGTGAATTTCGGACCTTAATTTGTGAAACCAGAACCTTATTTCGTGAAATTCGGAATTAAAATGTTTGTTCAATGACGAAATGTTTAATTTCTTATTTTGTGAATCTTGGACCATAATTTGTGAAACCGGAACTTTATTTCGTGTAACTTGGACTTAAAATGTTTGTTCACTCACGAAATGTTTAATTTCTTATTTCGTGAATCTTGGACCTTAATTTGTGAAATCGGGACCTTATTTCGTGAAAGTTAGACTTAAAATGTTTGTTTGCTCACAAGATGGATAATTTCTTATTTCGTGAATTTCGGACCTTAATTTGTGAAACCGAAACCTTATTTCGTGAAACTTGTATTTAAAATGTTTGTTTACTCACGAAATATATAATATCTTATTTCGCGAATCAAGGACCTTAATTTGTGAAACCGAAACCTTATTTCGTGAAACTTTGAATTAAAATGTTTGTTCACTCACAAAATGTTTAATTTCTATTTCGTGAATCTTGGACCTTAATTCGTGAAACCGGGACCTTATTTCGTGAAACTTGGACTTAAAATATTTGTTTACTCACAAAATGTTTAATTTCTTATTTTGTGAATCTTCGACTTTAATTTGTGAACTCGGGACCTTATTTCGTGAAACTTAGACTTAAAATGTTTGTTTGCTCACAAAATGTATAATTTCTTATTTCGTGAATTTCGGACCTTAATTTGTGAAACCAGAACTTATTTCGTGAAATTTGGAATTAAAATGTTTGTTCAATGACGAAATGTTTAATTTCTTATTTTGTGAATCTTGGACCATAATTTGTGAAACCGGAACTTTATTTCGTGTAACTTGGACTTAAAATGTTTGTTCACTCACGAAATGTTTAATTTCTTATTTCGTGAATCTTGGACCTTAATTTGTGAAATCGGGACCTTATTTCGTGAAAGTTAGACTTAAAATGTTTGTTTGCTCACAAGATGGATAATTTCTTATTTCGTGAATTTCGGACCTTAATTTGTGAAACCGAAACCTTATTTCGTGAAACTTGTATTTAAAATGTTTGTTTACTCACGAAATATATAATATCTTATTTCGCGAATCAAGGACCTTAATTTGTGAAACCGAAACCTTATTTCGTGAAACTTTGAATTAAAATGTTTGTTCACTCACAAAATGTTTAATTTCTATTTCGTGAATCTTGGACCTTAATTCGTGAAACCGGGACCTTATTTCGTGAAACTTGGACTTAAAATATTTGTTTACTCACAAAATGTTTAATTTCTTATTTTGTGAATCTTCGACTTTAATTTGTGAACTCGGGACCTTATTTCGTGAAACTTAGACTTAAAATGTTTGTTTGCTCACAAAATGTATAATTTCTTATTTCGTGAATTTCGGACCTTAATTTGTGAAACCAGAACCTTATTTCGTGAAATTTGGAATTAAAATGTTTGTTCAATGACGAAATGTTTAATTTCTTATTTTGTGAATCTTGGACCATAATTTGTGAAACCGGAACTTTATTTCGTGTAACTTGGACTTAAAATGTTTGTTCACTCACGAAATGTTTAATTTCTTATTTCGTGAATCTTGGACCTTAATTTGTGAAATCGGGACCTTATTTCGTGAAAGTTAGACTTAAAATGTTTGTTTGCTCACAAGATGGATAATTTCTTATTTCGTGAATTTCGGACCTTAATTTGTGAAACCGAAACCTTATTTCGTGAAACTTGTATTTAAAATGTTTGTTTACTCACGAAATATATAATATCTTATTTCGCGAATCAAGGACCTTAATTTGTGAAACCGAAACCTTATTTCGTGAAACTTTGAATTAAAATGTTTGTTCACTCACAAAATGTTTAATTTCTATTTCGTGAATCTTGGACCTTAATTCGTGAAACCGGGACCTTATTTCGTGAAACTTGGACTTAAAATATTTGTTTACTCACAAAATGTTTAATTTCTTATTTTGTGAATCTTCGACTTTAATTTGTGAACTCGGGACCTTATTTCGTGAAACTTAGACTTAAAATTTTTGTTTGCTCACAAAATGGATAATTTCTTATTTCGTGAATCTTGGACCTTAATTTGTGAAATCGGGACCTTATTTCGTTAAAGTTAGACTTAAAATGTTTGTTTGCTCACAAGATGGATAATTTCTTATTTCGTGAATTTCGGACCTTAATTTGTGAAACCGAAACCTTATTTCGTGAAACTTGTATTTAAAATTGTTTGTTTACTCACGAAATATATAATTTCTTATTTCGCGAATCAAGGACCTTTATTTGTGAAACCGAAACCTTATTTCGTGAAACTTTGAATTAAAATGTTTGTTCACTCACAAAATGTTTAATTTCTATTTCGTGAATCTTGGACCTTAATTCGTGAAACCGGGACCTTATTTCGTGAAACTTGGACTTAAAATATTTGTTTACTCACAAAATGTTTAATTTCTTATTTTGTGAATCTTCGACTTTAATTTGTGAACTCGGGACCTTATTTCGTGAAACTTAGACTTAAAATGTTTGTTTGCTCACAAAATGGATAATTTCTTATTTCGTGAATTTCGGACCTTAATTTGTGAAACCAGAACCTTATTTCGTGAAATTTGGAATTAAACTGTTTGTTCAATCACGAAATGTTTAATTTCTTATTTTGTGAATCTTGGACCTTAATTTGTGAAACCGGAACTTTATTTCGTGAAACTTGGACTTCAAATGTCTGTTCACTCACGAAATGTTTAATTTCTTATTTCGTGAATCTTGGACCTTAATTTGTGAAATCGGGACCTTATTTCGTGAAAGTTAGACTTAAAATGTTTGTTTGCTCACAAGATGGATAATTTCTTATTTCGTGAATTTCGGACCTTAATTTGTGAAACCGAAACCTTATTTCGTGAAACTTGTATTTAAAATGTTTGTTCAATCACGAAATGTTTAATTTCTTATTTTGTGAATCTGGGACCTTAATTTGTGAAACCGGAACTTTATTTCGTGAAACTTGGACTTCAAATGTCTATTCACTCACGAAATGTTTAATTTCTTATTTCGTGAATCTTGGACCTTAATTTGTGAAATCGGGACCTTATTTCGTGAAAGTTAGACTTAAAATGTTTGTTTGCTCACAAGATGGATAATTTCTTATTTCGTGAATTTCGGACCTTAATTTGTGAAACCGAAACCTTATTTCGTGAAACTTGTATTTAAAATGTTTGTTTACTCACGAAATATATAATTTCTTATTTCGCGAATCAAGGACCTTAATTTTTGAATCCGAAACCTTATTTCGTGAAACTTTGAATTAAAATGTTTGTTCACTCACAAAATGTTTAATTTCTATTTCGTGAATCTTGGACCTTAATTCGTGAAACTGGGACCTTATTTCGTGAAACTTGGACTTAAAATATTTGTTTACTCACAAAATGTTTAATTTCTTATTTTGTGAATCTTCGACTTTAATTTGTGAACTCGGGACCTTATTTCGTGAAACTTAGACTTAAAATGTTTGTTTGCTCACAAAATGGATAATTTCTTATTTCGTGAATTTCGGACCTTAATTTGGGAAATCAGAACCTTATTTCGTGAAATTTGGAATTAAACTGTTTGTTCAATCACGAAATGTTTAATTTCTTATTTTGTGAATCTTGGACCTTAATTTGTGAAACCGGAACTTTATTTCGTGAAACTTGGACTTCAAATGTCTGTTCACTCACGAAATGTTTAATTTCTTATTTCGTGAATCTTGGACCTTAATTTGTGAAATCGGGACCTTATTTCGTGAAAGTTAGACTTAAAATGTTTGTTTGCTCACAAGATGGATAATTTCTTATTTCGTGAATTTCGGACCTTAATTTGTGAAACCGAAACCTTATTTCGTGAAACTTGTATTTAAAATGTTTGTTTACTCACGAAATATATAATTTCTTATTTCGCGAATCAAGGACCTTAATTTTTGAAACCGAAACCTTATTTCGTGAAACTTTGAATTAAAATGTTTGTTCACTCACAAAATGTTTAATTTCTATTTCGTGAATCTTGGACCTTAATTCGTGAAACCGGGACCTTATTTCGTGAAACTTGGACTTAAAATATTTGTTTACTCACAAAATGTTTAATTTCTTATTTTGTGAATCTTCGACTTTAATTTGTGAACTCGGGACCTTATTTCGTGAAACTTAGACTTAAAATGTTTGTTTGCTCACAAAATGTATAATTTCTTATTTCGTGAATTTCGGACCTTAATTTGTGAAACCAGAACCTTATTTCGTGAAATTTGGAATTAAAATGTTTGTTCAATGACGAAATGTTTAATTTCTTATTTTGTGAATCTTGGACCATAATTTGTGAAACCGGAACTTTATTTCGTGTAACTTGGACTTAAAATGTTTGTTCACTCACGAAATGTTTAATTTCTTATTTCGTGAATCTTGGACCTTAATTTGTGAAATCGGGACCTTATTTCGTGAAAGTTAGACTTAAAATGTTTGTTTGCTCACAAGATGGATAATTTCTTATTTCGTGAATTTCGGACCTTAATTTGTGAAACCGAAACCTTATTTCGTGAAACTTGTATTTAAAATGTTTGTTTACTCACGAAATATATAATATCTTATTTCGCGAATCAAGGACCTTAATTTGTGAAACCGAAACCTTATTTCGTGAAACTTTGAATTAAAATGTTTGTTCACTCACAAAATGTTTAATTTCTATTTCGTGAATCTTGGACCTTAATTCGTGAAACCGGGACCTTATTTCGTGAAACTTGGACTTAAAATATTTGTTTACTCACAAAATATTTAATTTCTTATTTTGTGAATCTTCGACTTTAATTTGTGAACTCGGGACCTTATTTCGTGAAACTTAGACTTAAAATGTTTGTTTGCTCACAAAATGTATAATTTCTTATTTCGTGAATTTCGGACCTTAATTTGTGAAACCAGAACCTTATTTCGTGAAATTCGGAATTAAAATGTTTGTTCAATGACGAAATGTTTAATTTCTTATTTTGTGAATCTTGGACCATAATTTGTGAAACCGGAACTTTATTTCGTGTAACTTGGACTTAAAATGTTTGTTCACTCACGAAATGTTTAATTTCTTATTTCGTGAATCTTGGACCTTAATTTGTGAAATCGGGACCTTATTTCGTGAAAGTTAGACTTAAAATGTTTGTTTGCTCACAAGATGGATAATTTCTTATTTCGTGAATTTCGAACCTTAATTTGTGAAACCGAAACCTTATTTCGTGAAACTTGTATTTAAAATGTTTGTTTACTCACGAAATATATAATATCTTATTTCGCGAATCAAGGACCTTAATTTGTGAAACCGAAACCTTATTTCGTGAAACTTTGAATTAAAATGTTTGTTCACTCACAAAATGTTTAATTTCTATTTCGTGAATCTTGGACCTTAATTCGTGAAACCGGGACCTTATTTCGTGAAACTTGGACTTAAAATATTTGTTTACTCACAAAATGTTTAATTTCTTATTTTTTGAATCTTCGACTTTAATTTGTGAACTCGGGACCTTATTTCGTGAAACTTAGACTTAAAATTTTTGTTTGCTCACAAAATGGATAATTTCTTATTTCGTGAATTTCGGACCTTAATTTGTGAAACCAGAACCTTATTTCGTGAAATTTGGAATTAAAATGTTTGTTCAATCACGAAATGTTTAATTTCCTATTTTGTGAATCTTGGACCTTAATTTGTGAAACCGGAACTTTATTTCGTGAAACTTAGACTTCAAATGTCTGTTCACTCACGAAATGTTTAGTATCTTATTTCGTGAATCTTGGACCTTAATTTGTGAAATCGGGACCTTATTTCGTGAAAGTTGGACTTGAAATGTTTGTTTGCTCACAAGATGGATAATTTCTTATTTCGTGAATTTCGGACCTTAATTTGTGAAACCAGAACCTTATTTCGTGAAATTTGGAATTAAAATGTTTGTTCAATGACGAAATGTTTAATTTCTTATTTTGTGAATCTTGGACCATAATTTGTGAAACCGGAACTTTATTTCGTGTAACTTGGACTTAAAATGTTTGTTCACTCACGAAATGTTTAATTTCTTATTTCGTGAATCTTGGACCTTAATTTGTGAAATCGGGACCTTATTTCGTGAAAGTTAGACTTAAAATGTTTGTTTGCTCACAAGATGGATAATTTCTTATTTCGTGAATTTCGGACCTTAATTTGTGAAACCGAAACCTTATTTCGTGAAACTTGTATTTAAAATGTTTGTTTACTCACGAAATATATAATATCTTATTTCGCGAATCAAGGACCTTAATTTGTGAAACCGAAACCTTATTTCGTGAAACTTTGAATTAAAATGTTTGTTCACTCACAAAATGTTTAATTTCTATTTCGTGAATCTTGGACCTTAATTCGTGAAACCGGGACCTTATTTCGTGAAACTTGGACTTAAAATATTTGTTTACTCACAAAATATTTAATTTCTTATTTTGTGAATCTTCGACTTTAATTTGTGAACTCGGGACCTTATTTCGTGAAACTTAGACTTAAAATGTTTGTTTGCTCACAAAATGTATAATTTCTTATTTCGTGAATTTCGGACCTTAATTTGTGAAACCAGAACCTTATTTCGTGAAATTCGGAATTAAAATGTTTGTTCAATGACGAAATGTTTAATTTCTTATTTTGTGAATCTTGGACCATAATTTGTGAAACCGGAACTTTATTTCGTGTAACTTGGACTTAAAATGTTTGTTCACTCACGAAATGTTTAATTTCTTATTTCGTGAATCTTGGACCTTAATTTGTGAAATCGGGACCTTATTTCGTGAAAGTTAGACTTAAAATGTTTGTTTGCTCACAAGATGGATAATTTCTTATTTCGTGAATTTCGAACCTTAATTTGTGAAACCGAAACCTTATTTCGTGAAACTTGTATTTAAAATGTTTGTTTACTCACGAAATATATAATATCTTATTTTGCGAATCAAGGACCTTAATTTGTGAAACCGAAACCTTATTTCGTGAAACTTTGAATTAAAATGTTTGTTCACTCACAAAATGTTTAATTTCTATTTCGTGAATCTTGGACCTTAATTCGTGAAACCGGGACCTTATTTCGTGAAACTTGGACTTAAAATATTTGTTTACTCACAAAATGTTTAATTTCTTATTTTTTGAATCTTCGACTTTAATTTGTGAACTCGGGACCTTATTTCGTGAAACTTAGACTTAAAATTTTTGTTTGCTCACAAAATGGATAATTTCTTATTTCGTGAATTTCGGACCTTAATTTGTGAAACCAGAACCTTATTTCGTGAAATTTGGAATTAAAATGTTTGTTCAATCACGAAATGTTTAATTTCCTATTTTGTGAATCTTGGACCTTAATTTGTGAAACCGGAACTTTATTTCGTGAAACTTAGACTTCAAATGTCTGTTCACTCACGAAATGTTTAGTATCTTATTTCGTGAATCTTGGACCTTAATTTGTGAAATCGGGACCTTATTTCGTGAAAGTTGGACTTGAAATGTTTGTTTGCTCACAAGATGGATAATTTCTTATTTCGTGAATTTCGGACCTTAATTTGTGAAACCAGAACCTTATTTCGTGAAAGTTGGAATTAAAATGTTTGTTCAATCACGAAATGTTTAATTTCTTATTTTGTGAATCTTGGACCTTAATTTGTGAAACCGGAACTTTATTTCGTGAAACTTAGACTTCAAATGTCTGTTCACTCACGAAATGTTTAATTTCTTATTTCGTGAATCTTGGACCTTAATTTGTGAAATCGGGACCTTATTTCGTGAAAGTTAGACTTGAAATGTTTGTTTGCTCACAAGATGGATAATTTCTTATTTCGTGAATTTCGGACCTTAATTTGTGAAACCGAAACCTTATTTCGTGAAACTTGTATTTAAAATGTTTGTTTACTCACGAAATATATAATATCTTATTTCGCGAATCAAGGACCTTAATTTGTGAAACCGAAACCTTATTTCGTGAAACTTTGAATTAAAATGTTTGTTCACTCACAAAATGTTTAATTTCTATTTCGTGAATCTTGGACCTTAATTCGTGAAACCGGGACCTTATTTCGTGAAACTTGGACTTAAAATATTTGTTTACTCACAAAATATTTAATTTCTTATTTTGTGAATCTTCGACTTTAATTTGTGAACTCGGGACCTTATTTCGTGAAACTTAGACTTAAAATGTTTGTTTGCTCACAAAATGTATAATTTCTTATTTCGTGAATTTCGGACCTTAATTTGTGAAACCAGAACCTTATTTCGTGAAATTCGGAATTAAAATGTTTGTTCAATGACGAAATGTTTAATTTCTTATTTTGTGAATCTTGGACCATAATTTGTGAAACCGGAACTTTATTTCGTGTAACTTGGACTTAAAATGTTTGTTCACTCACGAAATGTTTAATTTCTTATTTCGTGAATCTTGGACCTTAATTTGTGAAATCGGGACCTTATTTCGTGAAAGTTAGACTTAAAATGTTTGTTTGCTCACAAGATGGATAATTTCTTATTTCGTGAATTTCGGACCTTAATTTGTGAAACCGAAACCTTATTTCGTGAAACTTGTATTTAAAATGTTTGTTTACTCACGAAATATATAATATCTTATTTCGCGAATCAAGGACCTTAATTTGTGAAACCGAAACCTTATTTCGTGAAACTTTGAATTAAAATGTTTGTTCACTCACAAAATGTTTAATTTCTATTTCGTGAATCTTGGACCTTAATTCGTGAAACCGGGACCTTATTTCGTGAAACTTGGACTTAAAATATTTGTTTACTCACAAAATGTTTAATTTCTTATTTTGTGAATCTTCGACTTTAATTTGTGAACTCGGGACCTTATTTCGTGAAACTTAGACTTAAAATTTTTGTTTGCTCACAAAATGGATAATTTCTTATTTCGTGAATTTCGGACCTTAATTTGTGAAACCAGAACCTTATTTCGTGAAATTTGGAATTAAAATGTTTGTTCAATCACGAAATGTTTAATTTCTTATTTTGTGAATCTTGGACCTTAATTTGTGAAACCGGAACTTTATTTCGTGAAACTTAGACTTCAAATGTCTGTTCACTCACGAAATGTTTAGTATCTTATTTCGTGAATCTTGGACCTTAATTTGTGAAATCGGGACCTTATTTCGTGAAAGTTGGACTTGAAATGTTTGTTTGCTCACAAGATGGATAATTTCTTATTTCGTGAATTTCGGACCTTAATTTGTGAAACCAGAACCTTATTTCGTGAAATTTGGAATTAAAATGTTTGTTCAATCACGAAATGTTTAATTTCTTATTTTGTGAATCTTGGACCTTAATTTGTGAAACCGGAACTTTATTTCGTGAAACTTAGACTTCAAATGTCTGTTCACTCACGAAATGTTTAATATCTTATTTCGTGAATCTTGGACCTTAATTTGTGAAATCGGGACCTTATTTCGTGAAAGTTAGACTTGAAATGTTTGTTTGCTCACAAGATGGATAATTTCTTATTTCGTGAATTTCGGACCTTAATTTGTGAAACCGAAACCTTATTTCGTGAAACTTGTATTTAAAATGTTTGTTTACTCACGAAATATATAATTTCTTATTTCGCGAATCAAGGACCTTAATTTTTGAAACCGAAACCTTATTTCGTGAAACTTTGAATTAAAATGTTTGTTCACTCACAAAAAGTTTAATTTCTATTTCGTGAATCTTGGACCTTAATTCGTGAAACCGGGACCTTATTTCGTGAAACTTGGACTTAAAATATTTGTTTACTCACAAAATGTTTAATTTCTTATGTTGTGAATCTTCGACTTTAATTTGTGAACTCGGGACCTTATTTCGTGAAACTTAGACTTAAAATGTTTGTTTGCTCACAAAATGGATAATTTCTTATTTCGTGAATTTCGGACCTTAATTTGTGAAACCAGAACCTTATTTCGTGAAATTTGGAATTAAACTGTTTGTTCAATCACGAAATGTTTAATTTCTTATTTTGTGAATCTTGGACCTTAATTTGTGAAACCGGAACTTTATTTCGTGAAACTTGGACTTCAAATGTCTGTTCACTCACGAAATGTTTAATTTCTTATTTCGTGAATCTTGGACCTTAATTTGTGAAATCGGGACCTTATTTCGTGAAAGTTACACTTAAAATGTTTGTTTGCTCACAAGATGGATAATTTCTTATTTCGTGAATTTCGGACCTTAATTTGTGAAACCGAATCCTTATTTTGTGAAACTTGTATTTAAAATGTTTGTTTACTCACGAAATATATAATTTCTTATTTCGCGAATCAAGGACCTTAATTTTTGAAACCGAAACCTTATTTCGTGAAACTTTGAATTAAAATGTTTGTTCACTCACAAAATGTTTAATTTCTATTTCGTGAATCTTGGACCTTAATTCGTGAAACCGGGACCTTATTTCGTGAAACTTGGACTTAAAATATTTGTTTACTCACAAAATGTTTAATTTCTTATTTTGTGAATCTTCGACTTTAATTTGTGAACTCGGGACCTTATTTCGTGAAACTTAGACTTAAAATGTTTGTTTGCTCACAAAATGTATAATTTCTTATTTCGTGAATTTCGGACCTTAATTTGTGAAACCAGAACCTTATTTCGTGAAATTTGGAATTAAAATGTTTGTTCAATGACGAAATGTTAAATTTCTTATTTTGTGAATCTTGGACCATAATTTGTGAAACCGGAACTTTATTTCGTGTAACTTGGACTTAAAATGTTTGTTCACTCACGAAATGTTTAATTTCTTATTTCGTGAATCTTGGACCTTAATTTGTGAAATCGGGACCTTATTTCGTGAAAGTTAGACTTAAAATGTTTGTTTGCTCACAAGATGGATAATTTCTTATTTCGTGAATTTCGGACCTTATTTTGTGAAACCGAAACCTTATTTCGTGAAACTTGTATTTAAAATGTTTGTTTACTCACGAAATATATAATTTCTTATTTCGCGAATCAAGGACCTTAATTTTTGAAACCGAAACCTTATTTCGTGAAACTTTGAATTAAAATGTTTGTTCACTCACAAAATGTTTAATTTCTATTTCGTGAATCTTGGACCTTAATTCGTGAAACCGAGACCTTATTTCGTGAAACTTGGACTTAAAATATTTATTTACTCACAAAATGTTTAATTTCTTATTTTGTGAATCTTCGACTTTAATTTGTGAACTCGGGAACTTATTTCGTGAAACTTAGACTTAAAATGTTTGTTTGCTCACAAAATGGATAATTTCTTATTTCGTGAATTTCGGACCTTAATTTGTGAAACCATAACCTTATTTCGTGAAATTTGGAATTAAACTGTTTGTTCAATCACGAAATGTTTAATTTCTTATTTTGTGAATCTTGGACCTTAATTTGTGAAACCGGAACTTTATTTCGTGAAACTTGGACTTCAAATGTCTGTTCACTCACGAAATGTTTAATTTCTTATTTCGTGAATCTTGGACCTTAATTTGTGAAATCGGGACCTTATTTCGTGAAAGTTAGACTTAAAATGTTTGTTTGCTCACAAGATGGATAATTTCTTATTTCGTGAATTTCGGACCTTAATTTGTGAAACCGAAACCTTATTTCGTGAAACTTGTATTTAAAATGTTTGTTTACTCACGAAATATATAATTTCTTATTTCGCGAATCAAGGACCATAATTTTTGAAACCGAAACCTTATTTCGTGAAACTTTGAATTAAAATGTTTGTTCACTCACAAAATGTTTAATTTCTATTTCGTGAATCTTGGACCTTAATTCGTGAAACCGGGACCTTATTTCGTGAAACTTGGACTTAAAATATTTGTTTACTCACAAAATGTTTAATTTCTTATTTTGTGAATCTTCGACTTTAATTTGTGAACTCGGGACCTTATTTCGTGAAACTTAGACTTAAAATGTTTGTTTGCTCACAAAATGTATAATTTCTTATTTCGTGAATTTCGGACCTTAATTTGTGAAAGCAGAACCTTATTTCGTGAAATTTGGAATTAAAATGTTTGTTCAATGACGAAATGTTTAATTTCTTATTTTGTGAATCTTGGACCATAATTTGTGAAACCGGAACTTTATTTCGTGTAACTTGGACTTAAAATGTTTGTTCACTCACGAAATGTTTAATTTCTTATTTCGTGAATCTTGGACCTTAATTTGTGAAATCGGGACTTTTATTTCGTGAAAGTTAGACTTAAAATGTTTGTTTGCTCACAAGATGGATAATTTCTTATTTCGTGAATTTCGGACCTTAATTTGTGAAACCGAAACCTTATTTCGTGAAACTTGTATTTAAAATGTTTGTTTACTCACGAAATATATAATATCTTATTTCGCGAATCAAGGACCTTAATTTGTGAAACCGAAACCTTATTTCGTGAAACTTTGAATTAAAATGTTTGTTCACTCACAAAATGTTTAATTTCTATTTCGTGAATCTTGGACCTTAATTCGTGAAACCGGGACCTTATTTCGTGAAACTTGGACTTAAAATATTTGTTTACTCACAAAATGTTTAATTTCTTATTTTGTGAATCTTCGACTTTAATTTGTGAACTCGGGACCTTATTTCGTGAAACTTAGACTTAAAATTTTTGTTTGCTCACAAAATGGATAATTTCTTATTTCGTGAATTTCGGACCTTAATTTGTGAAACCAGAACCTTATTTCGTGAAATTTGGAATTAAAATGTTTGTTCAATCACGAAATGTTTAATTTCTTATTTTGTGAATCTTGGACCTTAATTTGTGAAACCGGAACTTTATTTCGTGAAACTTGGACTTCAAATGTCTGTTCACTCACGAAATGTTTAATTTCTTATTTCGTGAATCTTGGACATTAATTTGTGAAATCGGGACCTTATTTCGTGAAAGTTAGACTTGAAATGTTTGTTTGCTCACAAGATGGATAATTTCTTATTTCGTGAATTTCGGACCTTAATTTGTGAAACCGAAACCTTATTTCGTGAAACTTGTATTTAAAATGTTTGTTTACTCACGAAATATATAATTTCTTATTTCGCGAATCAAGGACCTTAATTTTTGAAACCGAAACCTTATTTCGTGAAACTTTGAATTAAAATGTTTGTTCACTCACAAAATGTTTAATTTCTATTTCGTGAATCTTGGACCTTAATTCGTGAAACAGGGACCTTATTTCGTGAAACTTGGACTTAAAATATTTGTTTACTCACAAAATGTTTAATTTCTTATTTTGTGAATCTTCGACTTTAATTTGTGAACTCGGGACCTTATTTCGTGAAACTTAGACTTAAAATGTTTGTTTGCTCACAAAATGGATAATTTCTTATTTCGTGAATTTCGGACCTTAATTTGTGAAACCAGAACCTTATTTCGTGAAATTTGGAATTAAACTGTTTGTTCAATCACGAAATGTTTAATTTCTTATTTTGTGAATCTTGGACCTTAATTTGTGAAACCGGAACTTTATTTCGTGAAACTTGGACTTCAAATGTCTGTTCACTCACGAAATGTTTAATTTCTTATTTCGTGAATCTTGGACCTTAATTTGTGAAATCGTGACCTTATTTCGTGAAAGTTAGACTTAAAATGTTTGTTTGCTCACAAGATGGATAATTTCTTATTTCGTGAATTTCGGACCTTAATTTGTGAAACCGAAACCTTATTTCGTGAAACTTGTATTTAAAATGTTTGTTTACTCACGAAATATATGATATCTTATTTCGCGAATCAAGGACCTTAATTTGTGAAACCGAAACCTTATTTCGTGAAACTTGTATTTAAAATGTTTGTTTACTCACGAAATATATGATATCTTATTTCGCGAATCAAGGACCTTAATTTGTGAAACCGAAACCTTATTTCGTGAAACTTTGAATTAAAATGTTTGTTCACTCACAAAATGTTTAATTTCTATTTCGTGAATCTTGGACCTTAATTCGTGAAACCGGGACCTTATTTCGTGAAACTTGGACTTAAAATATTTTACTCACAAAATGTTTAATTTCTTATTTTGTGAATCTTCGACTTTAATTTGTGAACTCGGGACCTTATTTCGTGAAACTTAGACTTAAAATGTTTGTTTGCTCACAAAATGGATAATTTCTTATTTCGTGAATTTCGGACCTTAAATTGTGAAACCAGAACCTTATTTCGTGAAATTTGGAATTAAAATGTTTGTTCAATCACGAAATGTTTAATTTCTTATTTTGTGAATCTTGAACCTTAATTTGTGAAACCGGAACTTTATTTCGTGAAACTTGGACTTCAAATGTCTGTTCACTCACGAAATGTTTAATTTCTTATTTCGTGAATCTTGGACCTTAATTTGTGAAATCGTGACCTTATTTCGTGAAAGTTAGACTTAAAATGTTTGTTTGCTCACAAGATGGATGGATAATTTCTTATTTCGTGAATTTCGGACCTTAATTTGTGAAACCGAAACCTTATTTCGTGAAAGTTAGACTTGAAATGTTTGTTTGCTCACAAGATGGATAATTTCTTATTTCGTGAATTTCGGACCTTAATTTGTGAAACCGAAACCTTATTTCGTGAAACTTGTATTTAAAATGTTTGTTTACTCACGAAATATATAATTTCTTATTTCGCGAATCAAGGACCTTAATATTTGAAACCGAAACCTTATTTCGTGAAACTTTGAATTAAAATGTTTGTTCACTCACAAAATGTTTAATTTCTAGTTCGTGAATCTTGGACCTTAATTCGTGAAACCGGGACCATATTTCGTGAAACTTGGACTTAAAATATTTGTTTACTCACAAAATGTTTAATTTCTTATTTTGTGAATCTTCGACTTTAATTTGTGAACTCGGGACCTTATTTCGTGAAACTTAGACTTAAAATGTTTGTTTGCTCACAAAATGGATAATTTCTTATTTCGTGAATTTCGGACCTTAATTTGTGAAACCAGAACCTTATTTCGTGAAATTTGGAATTAAACTGTTTGTTCAATCACGAAATGTTTAATTTCTTATTTTGTGAATCTTGGACCTTAATTTGTGAAACCGGAACTTTATTTCGTGAAACTTGGACTTCAAATGTGTGTTCACTCACGAAATGTTTAATTTCTTATTTCGTGAATCTTGGACCTTAATTTGTGAAATCGGGACCTTATTTCGTGAAAGTTAGACTTAAAATGTTTGTTTGCTCACAAGATGGATAATTTCTTATTTCGTGAATTTCGAACCTTAATTTGTGAAACCGAAACCTTATTTCGTGAAACTTGTATTTAAAATGTTTGTTTACTCACGAAATATATGATATCTTATTTCGCGAATCAAGGACCTTAATTTGTGAAACCGAAACCTTATTTCGTGAAACTTTGAATTAAAATGTTTGTTCACTCACAAAATGTTTAATTTCTATTTCGTGAATCTTGGACCTTAATTCGTGAAACCGGGACCTTATTTCGTGAAACTTGGACTTAAAATATTTTACTCACAAAATGTTTAATTTCTTATTTTGTGAATCTTCGACTTTAATTTGTGAACTCGGGAACTTATTTCGTGAAACTTAGACTTAAAATGTTTGTTTGCTCACAAAATGGATAATTTCTTATTTCGTGAATTTCGGACCTTAAATTGTGAAACCAGAACCTTGTTTCGTGAAATTTGGAATTAAAATGTTTGTTCAATCACGAAATGTTTAATTTCTTATTTTGTGAATCTTGGACCTTAATTTGTGAAACCGGAACTTTATTTCGTGAAACTTGGACTTCAAATGTCTGTTCACTCACGAAATGTTTAATTTCTTATTTCGTGAATCTTGGACCTTAATTTGTGAAATCGGGACCTTATTTCGTGAAAGTTAGACTTAAAATGTTTGTTTGCTCACAAGATGGATAATTTCTTATTTCGTGAATTTCGAACCTTAATTTGTGAAACCGAAACCTTATTTCGTGAAACTTGTATTTAAAATGTTTGTTTACTCACGAAATATATGATATCTTATTTCGCGAATCAAGGACCTTAATTTGTGAAACCGAAACCTTATTTCGTGAAACTTTGAATTAAAATGTTTGTTCACTCACAAAATGTTTAATTTCTATTTCGTGAATCTTGGACCTTAATTCGTGAAACCGGGACCTTATTTCGTGAAACTTGGACTTAAAATATTTTACTCACAAAATGTTTAATTTCTTATTTTGTGAATCTTCGACTTTAATTTGTGAACTCGGGAACTTATTTCGTGAAACTTAGACTTAAAATGTTTGTTTGCTCACAAAATGGATAATTTCTTATTTCGTGAATTTCGGACCTTAAATTGTGAAACCAGAACCTTGTTTCGTGAAATTTGGAATTAAAATGTTTGTTCAATCACGAAATGTTTAATTTCTTATTTTGTGAATCTTGGACCTTAATTTGTGAAACCGGAACTTTATTTCGTGAAACTTGGACTTCAAATGTCTGTTCACTCACGAAATGTTTAATTTCTTATTTCGTGAATCTTGGACCTTAATTTGTGAAATCGGGACCTTATTTCGTGAAAGTTAGACTTAAAATGTTTGTTTGCTCACAAGATGGATAATTTCTTATTTCGTGAATTTCGGACCTTAATTTGTGAAACCGAAACCTTATTTCGTGAAACTTGTATTTAAAATGTTTGTTTACTCACGAAATATATAATATCTTATTTCGCGAATCAAGGACCTTAATTTGTGAAACCGAAACCTTATTTCGTGAAACTTTGAATTAAAATGTTTGTTCACTCACAAAATGTTTAATTTCTATTTCGTGAATCTTGGACCTTAATTCGTGAAACCGGGACCTTATTTCGTGAAACTTGGACTTAAAATATTTGTTTACTCACAAAATGTTTAATTTCTTATTTTGTGAATCTTCGACTTTAATTTGTGAACTCGGGACCTTATTTCGTGAAACTTAGACTTAAAATTTTTGTTTGCTCACAAAATGGATAATTTCTTATTTCGTGAATTTCGGACCTTAATTTGTGAAACCAGAACCTTATTTCGTGAAATTTGGAATTAAAATGTTTGTTCAATCACGAAATGTTTAATTTCTTATTTTGTGAATCTTGGACCTTAATTTGTGAAACCGGAACTTTATTTCGTGAAACTTGGACTTCAAATGTCTGTTCACTCACGAAATGTTTAATTTCTTATTTCGTGAATCTTGGACATTAATTTGTGAAATCGGGACCTTATTTCGTGAAAGTTAGACTTGAAATGTTTGTTTGCTCACAAGATGGATAATTTCTTATTTCGTGAATTTCGGACCTTAATTTGTGAAACCGAAACCTTATTTCGTGAAACTTGTATTTAAAATGTTTGTTTACTCACGAAATATATAATTTCTTATTTCGCGAATCAAGGACCTTAATTTTTGAAACCGAAACCTTATTTCGTGAAACTTTGAATTAAAATGTTTGTTCACTCACAAAATGTTTAATTTCTATTTCGTGAATCTTGGACCTTAATTCGTGAAACAGGGACCTTATTTCGTGAAACTTGGACTTAAAATATTTGTTTACTCACAAAATGTTTAATTTCTTATTTTGTGAATCTTCGACTTTAATTTGTGAACTCGGGACCTTATTTCGTGAAACTTAGACTTAAAATGTTTGTTTGCTCACAAAATGGATAATTTCTTATTTCGTGAATTTCGGACCTTAATTTGTGAAACCAGAACCTTATTTCGTGAAATTTGGAATTAAACTGTTTGTTCAATCACGAAATGTTTAATTTCTTATTTTGTGAATCTTGGACCTTAATTTGTGAAACCGGAACTTTATTTCGTGAAACTTGGACTTCAAATGTCTGTTCACTCACGAAATGTTTAATTTCTTATTTCGTGAATCTTGGACCTTAATTTGTGAAATCGTGACCTTATTTCGTGAAAGTTAGACTTAAAATGTTTGTTTGCTCACAAGATGGATAATTTCTTATTTCGTGAATTTCGGACCTTAATTTGTGAAACCGAAACCTTATTTCGTGAAACTTGTATTTAAAATGTTTGTTTACTCACGAAATATATGATATCTTATTTCGCGAATCAAGGACCTTAATTTGTGAAACCGAAACCTTATTTCGTGAAACTTGTATTTAAAATGTTTGTTTACTCACGAAATATATGATATCTTATTTCGCGAATCAAGGACCTTAATTTGTGAAACCGAAACCTTATTTCGTGAAACTTTGAATTAAAATGTTTGTTCACTCACAAAATGTTTAATTTCTATTTCGTGAATCTTGGACCTTAATTCGTGAAACCGGGACCTTATTTCGTGAAACTTGGACTTAAAATATTTTACTCACAAAATGTTTAATTTCTTATTTTGTGAATCTTCGACTTTAATTTGTGAACTCGGGACCTTATTTCGTGAAACTTAGACTTAAAATGTTTGTTTGCTCACAAAATGGATAATTTCTTATTTCGTGAATTTCGGACCTTAAATTGTGAAACCAGAACCTTATTTCGTGAAATTTGGAATTAAAATGTTTGTTCAATCACGAAATGTTTAATTTCTTATTTTGTGAATCTTGAACCTTAATTTGTGAAACCGGAACTTTATTTCGTGAAACTTGGACTTCAAATGTCTGTTCACTCACGAAATGTTTAATTTCTTATTTCGTGAATCTTGGACCTTAATTTGTGAAATCGTGACCTTATTTCGTGAAAGTTAGACTTAAAATGTTTGTTTGCTCACAAGATGGATGGATAATTTCTTATTTCGTGAATTTCGGACCTTAATTTGTGAAACCGAAACCTTATTTCGTGAAAGTTAGACTTGAAATGTTTGTTTGCTCACAAGATGGATAATTTCTTATTTCGTGAATTTCGGACCTTAATTTGTGAAACCGAAACCTTATTTCGTGAAACTTGTATTTAAAATGTTTGTTTACTCACGAAATATATAATTTCTTATTTCGCGAATCAAGGACCTTAATATTTGAAACCGAAACCTTATTTCGTGAAACTTTGAATTAAAATGTTTGTTCACTCACAAAATGTTTAATTTCTAGTTCGTGAATCTTGGACCTTAATTCGTGAAACCGGGACCATATTTCGTGAAACTTGGACTTAAAATATTTGTTTACTCACAAAATGTTTAATTTCTTATTTTGTGAATCTTCGACTTTAATTTGTGAACTCGGGACCTTATTTCGTGAAACTTAGACTTAAAATGTTTGTTTGCTCACAAAATGGATAATTTCTTATTTCGTGAATTTCGGACCTTAATTTGTGAAACCAGAACCTTATTTCGTGAAATTTGGAATTAAACTGTTTGTTCAATCACGAAATGTTTAATTTCTTATTTTGTGAATCTTGGACCTTAATTTGTGAAACCGGAACTTTATTTCGTGAAACTTGGACTTCAAATGTGTGTTCACTCACGAAATGTTTAATTTCTTATTTCGTGAATCTTGGACCTTAATTTGTGAAATCGGGACCTTATTTCGTGAAAGTTAGACTTAAAATGTTTGTTTGCTCACAAGATGGATAATTTCTTATTTCGTGAATTTCGAACCTTAATTTGTGAAACCGAAACCTTATTTCGTGAAACTTGTATTTAAAATGTTTGTTTACTCACGAAATATATGATATCTTATTTCGCGAATCAAGGACCTTAATTTGTGAAACCGAAACCTTATTTCGTGAAACTTTGAATTAAAATGTTTGTTCACTCACAAAATGTTTAATTTCTATTTCGTGAATCTTGGACCTTAATTCGTGAAACCGGGACCTTATTTCGTGAAACTTGGACTTAAAATATTTTACTCACAAAATGTTTAATTTCTTATTTTGTGAATCTTCGACTTTAATTTGTGAACTCGGGAACTTATTTCGTGAAACTTAGACTTAAAATGTTTGTTTGCTCACAAAATGGATAATTTCTTATTTCGTGAATTTCGGACCTTAAATTGTGAAACCAGAACCTTGTTTCGTGAAATTTGGAATTAAAATGTTTGTTCAATCACGAAATGTTTAATTTCTTATTTTGTGAATCTTGGACCTTAATTTGTGAAACCGGAACTTTATTTCGTGAAACTTGGACTTCAAATGTCTGTTCACTCACGAAATGTTTAATTTCTTATTTCGTGAATCTTGGACCTTAATTTGTGAAATCGGGACCTTATTTCGTGAAAGTTAGACTTAAAATGTTTGTTTGCTCACAAGATGGATAATTTCTTATTTCGTGAATTTCGGACCTTAATTTGTGAAACCGAAACCTTATTTCGTGAAACTTGTATTTAAAATGTTTGTTTACTCACGAAATATATAATATCTTATTTCGCGAATCAAGGACCTTAATTTGTGAAACCGAAACCTTATTTCGTGAAACTTTGAATTAAAATGTTTGTTCACTCACAAAATGTTTAATTTCTATTTCGTGAATCTTGGATCTTAATTCGTGAAACCGGGACCTTATTTCGTGAAACTTGGACGTAAAATATTTGTTTACTCACAAAATGTTTAATTTCTTATTTTGTGAATCTTCGACTTTAATTTGTGAACTCGGGACCTTATTTCGTGAAACTTAGACTTAAAATTTTTGTTTGCTCACAAAATCGATAATTTCTTATTTCGTGAATTTCGGACCTTAATTTGTGAAACCAGAACCTTATTTCGTGAAATTTGGAATTAAAATGTTTGTTCAATCACGAAATGTTTAATTTCTTATTTTGTGAATCTTGGACCTTAATTTGTGAAACCGGAACTTTATTTCGTGAAACTTGGACTTCAAATGTCTGTTCACTCACGAAATGTTAAATTTTTATTTCGTGAATCTTGGACCTTAATTTGTGAAATCGGGACCTTATTTCGTGAAAGTTAGACTTGAAATGTTTGTTTGCTCACAAGATGGATAATTTCTTATTTCGTGAATATCGGACCTTAATTTGTGAAACCGAAACCTTATTTCGTGAAACTTGTATTTAAAATGTTTGTTTACTCACGAAATATATAATTTCTTATTTCGCGAATCAAGGACCTTAATTTTTGAAACCGAAACCTTATTTCGTGAAACTTTGAATTAAAATGTTTGTTCACTCACAAAATGTTTAATTTCTATTTCGTGAATCTTGGACCTTAATTCGTGAAACCGGGACCATATTTCGTGAAACTTGGACTTAAAATATTTGTTTACTCACAAAATGTTTAATTTCTTATTTTGTGAATCTTCGACTTTAATTTGTGAACTCGGGACCTTATTTCGTGAAACTTAGACTTAAAATGTTTGTTTGCTCACAAAATGGATAATTTCTTATTTCGTGAATTTCGGACCTTAATTTGTGAAACCAGAACCTTATTTCGTGAAATTTGGAATTAAACTGTTTGTTCAATCACGAAATGTTTAATTTCTTATTTTGTGAATCTTGGACCTTAATTTGTGAAACCGGAACTTTATTTCGTGAAACTTGGACTTCAAATGTCTGTTCATTCACGAAATGTTTAATTTCTTATTTCGTGAATCTTGGACCTTAATTTGTGAAATCGGGACCTTATTTCGTGAAAGTTAGACTTAAAATGTTTGTTTGCTCACAAGATGGATAATTTCTTATTTCGTGAATTTCGGACCTTAATTTGTGAAACCAAAACCTTATTTCGTGAAACTTGTATTTAAAATGTTTGTTTACTCACGAAATATATGATATCTTATTTCGCGAATCAAGGACCTTAATTTGTGAAACCGAAACCTTATTTCGTGAAACTTTGAATTAAAATGTTTGTTCACTCACAAAATGTTTGATTTCTATTTCGTGAATCTTGGACCTTAATTCGTGAAACCGGGACCTTATTTCGTGAAACTTGGACTTAAAATATTTTACTCACAAAATGTTTAATTTCTTATTTTGTGAATCTTCGACTTTAATTTGTGAACTCGGGACCTTATTTCGTGAAACTTAGACTTAAAATGTTTGTTTGCTCACAAAATGGATAATTTCTTATTTCGTGAATTTCGGACCTTAAATTGTGAAACAAGAACCTTATTTCGTGAAATTCGGAATTAAAATGTTTGTTCAATCACGAAATGTTTAATTTCTTATTTTGTGAATCTTGGACCTTAATTTGTGAAACCGGAACTTTATTTCGTGAAACTTGGACTTCAAATGTCTGTTCACTCACGAAATGTTTAATTTCTTATTTCGTGAATCTTGGACCTTAATTTGTGAAATCGGGACCTTATTTCGTGAAAGTTAGACTTAAAATGTTTGTTTGCTCACAAGATGGATAATTTCTTATTTCGTGAATTTCGGACCTTAATTTGTGAAACCGAAACCTTATTTCGTGAAACTTGTATTTAAAATGTTTGTTTACTCACGAAATATATAATTTCTTATTTCGCGAATCAAGGACCTTAATTTGTGAAACCGAAACCTTATTTCGTGAAACTTTGAATTAAAATGTTTGTTCACTCACAAAATGTTTAATTTCTATTTCGTGAATCTTGGACCTTAATTCGTGAAACCGGGACCTTATTTCGTGAAACTTGGACTTAAAATATTTGTTTACTCACAAAATGTTTAATTTCTTATTTTGTGAATCTCCGACTTTAATTTGTGAACTCGGGACCTTATTTCGTGAAACTTAGACTTAAAATGTTTGTTTCCTCACAAAATGGATAATTTCTTATTTCGTGAATTTCGGACCTTAATTTGTGAAACCAGAACCTTATTTCGTGAAATTTGGAATTAAAATGTTTGTTCAATCACGAAATGTTTAATTTCTTATTTTGTGAATCTTGGACCTTAATTTGTGAAACCGGAACTTTATTTCGTGTAACTTGGACTTAAAATGTTTGTTCACTCACGAAATGTTTAATTTCTTATTTCGTGAATCTTGGACCTTAATTTGTGAAATCGGGACCTTATTTCGTGAAAGTTAGACTTAAAATGTTTGTTTGCTCACAAGATGGATAATTTCTTATTTCGTGAATTTCGGACCTTAATTTGTGAAACCGAAACCTTATTTCGTGAAACTTGTATTTAAAATGTTTGTTTACTCACGAAATATATAATTTCTTATTTCGCGAATCAAGGACCTTAATTTGTGAAACCGAAACCTTATTTCGTGAAACTTTGAATTAAAATGTTTGTTCACTCACAAAATGTTTAATTTCTATTTCGTGAATCTTGGACCTTAATTCGTGAAACCGGGACCTTATTTCGTGAAACTTGGACTTAAAATATTTGTTTACTCACAAAATGTTTAATTTCTTATTTTGTGAATCTTCGACTTTAATTTGTGAACTCGGGACCTTATTTCGTGAAACTTAGACTTAAAATGTTTGTTTGCTCACAAAATGGATAATTTCTTATTTCGTGAATTTCGGAACTTAATTTGTGAAACCAGAACCTTATTTCGTGAAATTTGGAATTAAAATGTTTGTTCAATGACGAAATGTTTAATTTCTTATTTTGTGAATCTTGGACCATAATTTGTGAAACCGGAACTTTATTTCGTGAAACTTGGACTTAAAATGTTTGTTCACTCACGAAATGTTTAATTTCTTATTTCGTGAATCTTGGACCTTAATTTGTGAAATCGGGACCTTATTTCGTGAAAGTTAGACTTAAAATGTTTGTTTGCTCACAAGATGGATAATTTCTTATTTCTTGAATTTCGGACCTTAATTTGTGAAACCGAAACCTTATTTCGTGAAACTTGTATTTAAAATGTTTGTTTACTCACGAAATATATAATATCTTATTTCGCGAATCAAGGACCTTAATTTGTGAAACCGAAACCTTATTTCGTGAAACTTTGAATTAAAATGTTTGTTCACTCACAAAATGTTTAATTTCTATTTCGTGAATCTTGGACCTTAATTCGTGAAACCGGGACCATATTTCGTGAAACTTGGACTTAAAATATTTGTTTACTCACAAAATGTTTAATTTCTTATTTTGTGAATCTTCGACTTTAATTTGTGAACTCGGGACCTTATTTCGTGAAACTTAGACTTAAAATGTTTGTTTGCTCACAAAATGGATAATTTCTTATTTCGTGAATTTCGGACCTTAATTTGTGAAACCAGAACCTTATTTCGTGAAATTTGGAATTAAACTGTTTGTTCAATCACGAAATGTTTAATTTCTTATTTTGTGAATCTTGGACCTTAATTTGTGAAACCGGAACTTTATTTCGTGAAACTTGGACTTCAAATGTCTGTTCATTCACGAAATGTTTAATTTCTTATTTCGTGAATCTTGGACCTTAATTTGTGAAATCGGGACCTTATTTCGTGAAAGTTAGACTTAAAATGTTTGTTTGCTCACAAGATGGATAATTTCTTATTTCGTGAATTTCGGACCTTAATTTGTGAAACCAAAACCTTATTTCGTGAAACTTGTATTTAAAATGTTTGTTTACTCACGAAATATATGATATCTTATTTCGCGAATCAAGGACCTTAATTTGTGAAACCGAAACCTTATTTCGTGAAACTTTGAATTAAAATGTTTGTTCACTCACAAAATGTTTGATTTCTATTTCGTGAATCTTGGACCTTAATTCGTGAAACCGGGACCTTATTTCGTGAAACTTGGACTTAAAATATTTTACTCACAAAATGTTTAATTTCTTATTTTGTGAATCTTCGACTTTAATTTGTGAACTCGGGAACTTATTTCGTGAAACTTAGACTTAAAATGTTTGTTTGCTCACAAAATGGATAATTTCTTATTTCGTGAATTTCGGACCTTAAATTGTGAAACCAGAACCTTGTTTCGTGAAATTTGGAATTAAAATGTTTGTTCAATCACGAAATGTTTAATTTCTTATTTTGTGAATCTTGGACCTTAATTTGTGAAACCGGAACTTTATTTCGTGAAACTTGGACTTCAAATGTCTGTTCACTCACGAAATGTTTAATTTCTTATTTCGTGAATCTTGGACCTTAATTTGTGAAATCGGGACCTTATTTCGTGAAAGTTAGACTTGAAATGTTTGTTTGCGCACAAGATGGATAATTTCTTATTTCGTGAATTTCAGACCTTAATTTGTGAAACCAAAACCTTATTTCGTGAAACTTGTATTTAAAATGTTTGTTTACTCACGAAATATATAATTTCTTATTTCGCGAATCAAGGACCTTAATTTGTGAAAACGAAACCTTATTTCGTGAAACTTTGAATTAAAATGTTTGTTCACTCACAAAATGTTTATTTTCTATTTCGTGAATCTTGGACCTTAATTCGTGAAACCGGGACCTTATTTCGTGAAACATTGACTTAAAATATTTGTTTACTCACAAAATGTTTAATTTCTTATTTTGTGAATCTTCGACTTTAATTTGTGGACTCGGGACCTTATTTCGTGAAACTTAGACTTAAATTGTTTGTTTGCTCACAAAATGGATAATTTCTTATTTTGTGAATTTCGGACCTTAATTTGTGAAACCAGAACCTTATTTCGTGAAATTTGGAATTAAAATGTTTGTTCAATCACGAAATGTTTAATTTCTTATTTTGTGAATCTTGGACCTTAATTTATGAAACCGGAACTTTATTTCGTGAAACTTGGACTTCAAATGTCTGTTCACTCACGAAATGTTTAATTTCTTATTTCGTGAATCTTGGACCTTAATTTGTGAAAACGGGACCTTATTTCGTGAAAGTTGGACTTAAAATGTTTGTTTGCTCACAAGATGGATAATTTCTTATTTCGTGAATTTCGGACCTTAATATGTGAAACCGAAACCTTATTTCGTGAAACTTGTATTTAAAATGTTTGTTTACTCACGAAATATATAATATCTTATTTCGCGAATCAAGGACCTTAATTTGTGAAACCGAAACCTTATTTCGTGAAACTTTGAATTAAAATGTTTGTTCACTCACAAAATGTTTAATTTCTATTTCGTGAATCTTGGACCTTAATTCGTGAAACCGGGACCTTATTTCGTGAAACTTGGACTTAAAATATTTTACTCACAAAATGTTTAATTTCTTATTTTGTGAATTTTCGACTTTAATTTGTGAACTCGGACCTTATTTCGTGAAACTTAGACTTAAAATGTTTGTTTGCTCACAAAATGGATAATTTCTTATTTCGTGAATTTCGGACCTTAATTTGTGAAACCAGAACCTTATTTCGTGAAATTTAGAATTAAAATGTTTGTTCAATCACGAAATGTTTAATTTCTTATTTTGTGAATCTTGGACCTTAATTTGTGAAACCGGAATTTTATTTCGTGAAACTTGGACTTCAAATGTCTGGTCACTCACGAAATGTTTAATTTCTTATTTCCTGAATCTTGGACCTTAATTTGTGAAATCGGGACCTTATTTCGTGAAAGTTAGACTTAAAATGTTTGTTTGCTCACAAGATGGATAATTTCTTATTTCGTGAATTTCGGACCTTAATTTGTGAAACCGAAACCATATTTCGTGAAACTTGTTCTTAAAATGTTTGTTTACTCACGAAATATATAATATCTTATTTCGCGAATCAAGGACCTTAATTTGTGAAACCGAAACCTTATTTCGTGAAACTTTGAATTAAAATGTTTGTTCACTCACAAAATGTTTAATTTCTATTTCGTGAATCTTGGACCTTAATTCGTGAAACCGGGACCTTATTTCGTGAAACTTGGACTTAAAATATTTGTTTACTCACAAAATGTTTAATTTCTTATTTGGTGAATCTTCGACTTTAATTTGTGAACTCGGGACCTTATTTCGTGAAACTTAGACTTAAAATGTTTGTTTGCTCACAAAATGGATAATTTCTTATTTCGTGAATTTCGGACCTTAATTTGTGAAACCAGAACCTTATTTCGTGAAATTTGGAATTAAAATGTTTGTTCAATCACGAAATGTTTAATTTCTTATTTTGTGAATCTTGGACCTTAATTTGTGAAACCGGAACTTTATTTCGTGAAACTGTGACTTCAAATGTTTGTTCACTCACGAAATGTTTAATTTCTTATTTCGTGAATCTTGGACCTTAATTTGTGAAATCGGGACCTTATTTCGTGAAAGTTAGACTTAAAATGTTTTTTTGTTCACAAAATGGATAATTTCTTATTTCGTGAATTTCGGACCTTAATTTGTGAAACCGAAAACTTATTTCGTGAAACTTGTATTTAAAATGTTTGTTTACTCACGAAATATATAATTTCTTATTTCGCGAATCAAGTACCTTAATTTGTGAAACCGAAACCTTATTTCGTAAAACTTTGAATTAAAATGTTTGTTCACTCACAAAATGTTTAATTTCTATTTCGTGAATCTTGGACCTTAATTCGTGAAACCGGAACCTTATTTCATGAAACTTGGACTTAAAATATTTGTTTACTCACAAAATGTTTAATTTCTTATTTTGTGAATCTTCGACCTTAATTTGTGAACTCGGGACCTTATTTCGTGAAACTTAGACTTAAAATGTTTGTTTGCTCACAAAATGGATAATTTCTTATTTCGTGAATTTCGGACCTTAATTTGTGAAACCAGAACCTTATTTCGTGAAATTTGGAATTAAAATGTTTGTTCACTCACGAAATGTTTAATTTCTTATTTCGTGAATCTTGGACATTAATTTGTGAAATCGAGACCTTATTTCGTGAAACTTAGACTTAAAATGTTTGTTTGCTCACAAATGGATAATTTCTTATTTCGTGAATTTCAGACCTTAATTGGTGAAACCGAAACCTTATTTCGTGAAACTTGTATTTAAAATGTTTGTTTACTCACGAAATATATAATTTCTTATTTCGCGAATCAAGGACCTTAATTTGTGAAACCGAAACCTTATTTCGTGAAACTTTGAATTAAAATGTTTGTTCACTCACAAAATGTTTAATTTCTTATTTTGTGAATCATCGACCTTAATTTGTGAACTCGGGACCTTATTTCGTGAAACTTAGACTTAAAATGTTTGTTTGCTCACAAAATGGATAATTTCTTATTTCGTGAATTTCGGACCTTAATTTGTGAAACCAGAACCTTATTTCGTGAAATTTTAAATTAAAATGTTTGTTCAATCACGAAATGTTTAATTTCTTATTTTGTGAATCTTGGACCTTAATTTGTGAAACCGGAACTTTATTTCGTGTAACTTGGACTTAAAATGTTTGTTCACTCACGAAATGTTTAATTTCTTATTTCGTGAATCTTGGACCTTAATTTGTGAAATCGGGACCTTATTTCGTGAAAGTTAGACCTAAAATGTTTGTTTGCTCACAAAATGGATAATTTCTTATTTCGTGAATTTCGGACCTTAATTTGTGAAACCGAAACCTTATTTCGTGAAACTTGTATTTAAAATGTTTGTTTACTCACGAAATATATAATTTCTTATTTCGCGAATCAAGGACCTTTATTTGTGAAACCGAAACCTTATTTCGTGAAACTTTGAATTAAAATGTTTGTTCACTCACAAAATGTTTAATTTCTTATTTCGTGAATCTTGGACCTTAATCCGTGAAACCGTGACCTTATTTCGTGAAACTTTGACTTAAAATATTTGTTTTTACTCACAAAATGTTTAATTTCTTATTTTGTGAATCTTCGACCTTAATTTGTGAACTCGGGACCTTATTTCGTCAAACTTAGACTTAAAATATTTGTTTCCTCACAAAATGGATAATTTCTTATTTCGTGAATTTTGGACCTTAACTTGTGAAACCAGAACCTTATTTCGTGAAATTTGGAATTAAAATGTTTGTTCAATCACGAAATGTTTAATTTCTTATTTTGTGAATCTTGGACCTTAATTTGTGAAACCGGAACTTTATTTCGTGAAACTTGGATCGGACTTAAAATGTTTGTTCACTCACGAAATGTTTAATTTCTTATTTCATGAATCTTGGACCTTAATTTGTGAAATCGGGACCTTATTTCGTGAAAGTTAGACTTAAAATGTTTGTTTGCTCACAAAATGGATAATTTCTTATTTCGTGATTTTCGGACCTTAATTTGTGAAACCGAAACCTTATTTCGTGAAACTTGTATTTAAAATGTTTGTTTACTTACGAAATATATATATAATTTCTTATTTCGCGAATCAAGGACCTTAATTTGTGAAACCGAAACCTTATTTCGTGAAACTTTGAATTAAAATGTTTGTTCACTCACAAAATGTTTAATTTCTTATTTCGTGAATCTTGGACCTTAATTCATGAAACCGTGACCTTATTTCGTGAAACTTGGACTTAAAATATTTGTTTACTCACAAAATGTTTAATTTCTTATTTTGTGAATTTTCGACCTTAATTTATGAACTCGGGACCTTATTTCGTGAAACTTAGACTTAAAATGTTTGTTTGCTCACAAAATGGATAATTTCTTATTTCGTGAATTTCGGACCTTAATTTGTGAAACCAGAACCTTATTTCGTGAAATTTGGAATTAAAATGTTTGTTCAATCACGAAATGTTTAATTTCTTATTTTGTGAATCTTGAACCTTAATTTGTGAAACCGGAACTTTATTTCGTGAAACTTGGACTCAAAATGTTTGTTCACTCACGAAATATTTAATTTCTTATTTCATGAATCTTGGACCTTAATTTGTGAAATCGGGACCTTATTTCGTGAAAGTTAGACCTAAAATGTTTGTTTGCTCACAAAATGGATAATTTCTTATTTCGTGAATTTCGGACCTTAATTTGTGAAACCGAAACCTTATTTCGTGAAACTTGTATTTAAAATGTTTGTTTACTCACGAAATATATAATTTCTTATTTCGCGAATCAAGGACCTTAATTTGTGAAACCGAAACCTTATTTCGTGAAACTTTGAATTAAAATGTTTGTTCACTCACAAAATGTTTAATTTCTTATTTCGTGAATCTTGGACCTTAATCCGTGAAACCGTGACCTTATTTCGTGAAACTTTGACTTAAAATATTTGTTTTTACTCACAAAATGTTTAATTTCTTATTTTGTGAATCTTCGACCTTAATTTGTGAACTCGGGACCTTATTTCGTCAAACTTAGACTTAAAATATTTGTTTCCTCACAAAATGGATAATTTCTTATTTCGTGAATTTTGGACCTTAACTTGTGAAACCAGAACCTTATTTCGTGAAATTTGGAATTAAAATGTTTGTTCAATCACGAAATGTTTAATTTCTTATTTTGTGAATCTTGGACCTTAATTTGTGAAACCGGAACTTTATTTCGTGAAACTTGGATCGGACTTAAAATGTTTGTTCACTCACGAAATGTTTAATTTCTTATTTCATGAATCTTGGACCTTAATTTGTGAAATCGGGACCTTATTTCGTGAAAGTTAGACTTAAAATGTTTGTTTGCTCACAAAATGGATAATTTCTTATTTCGTGATTTTCGGACCTTAATTTGTGAAACCGAAACCTTATTTCGTGAAACTTGTATTTAAAATGTTTGTTTACTTACGAAATATATATATAATTTCTTATTTCGCGAATCAAGGACCTTAATTTGTGAAACCGAAACCTTATTTCGTGAAACTTTGAATTAAAATGTTTGTTCACTCACAAAATGTTTAATTTCTTATTTCGTGAATCTTGGACCTTAATTCATGAAACCGTGACCTTATTTCGTGAAACTTGGACTTAAAATATTTGTTTACTCACAAAATGTTTAATTTCTTATTTTGTGAATTTTCGACCTTAATTTGTGAACTCGGGACCTTATTTCGTGAAACTTAGACTTAAAATGTTTGTTTGCTCACAAAATGGATAATTTCTTATTTCGTGAATTTCGGACCTTAATTTGTGAAACCAGAACCTTATTTCGTGAAATTTGGAATTAAAATGTTTGTTCAATCACGAAAACTTTAATTTCTTATTTTGTGAATCTTGAACCTTAATTTGTGAAACCGGAACTTTATTTCGTGAAACTTGGACTCAAAATGTTTGTTCACTCACGAAATATTTAATTTCTTATTTCATGAATCTTGGACCTTAATTTGTGAAATCGGGACCTTATTTCGTGAAAGTTAGACCTAAAATGTTTGTTTGCTCACAAAATGGATAATTTCTTATTTCGTGAATTTCGGACCTTAATTTGTGAAACCGAAACCTTATTTCGTGAAACTTGTATTTAAAATGTTTGTTTACTCACGAAATATATAATTTCTTATTTCGCGAATCAAGGACCTTAATTTGTGAAACCGAAACCTTATTTCGTGAAACTTTGAATTAAAATGTTTGTTCACTCACAAAATGTTTAATTTCTTATTTCGTGAATCTTGGACCTTAATCCGTGAAACCGTGACCTTATTTCGTGAAACTTTGACTTAAAATATTTGTTTTTACTCACAAAATGTTTAATTTCTTATTTTGTGAATCTTCGACCTTAATTTGTGAACTCGGGACCTTATTTCGTCAAACTTAGACTTAAAATGTTTGTTTCCTCACAAAATGGATAATTTCTTATTTCGTGAATTTTGGACCTTAACTTGTGAAACCAGAACCTTATTTCGTGAAATTTGGAATTAAAATGTTTGTTCAATCACGAAATGTTTAATTTCTTATTTTGTGAATCTTGGACCTTAATTTGTGAAACCGGATCGGAACATTATTTCGTGAAACTTGGATCGGACTTAAAATGTTTGTTCACTCACGAAATGTTTAATTTCTTATTTCATGAATCTTGGACCTTAATTTGTGAAATCGGGACCTTATTTCGTGAAAGTTAGACTTAAAATGTTTGTTTGCTCACAAAATGGATAATTTCTTATTTCGTGAATTTCGGACCTTAATTTGTGAAACCGAAACCTTATTTCGTGAAACTTGTATTTAAAATGTTTGTTTACTCACGAAATATATAATTTCTTATTTCGCGAATCAAGGACCTTAATTTGTGAAACCGAAACCTTATTTCGTGAAACTTTGAATTAAAATGTTTGTTCACTCACAAAATGTTTAATTTCTTATTTCGTGAATCTTGGACCTTAATCCGTGAAACCGTGACCTTATTTCGTGAAACTTTGACTTAAAATATTTGTTTTTACTCACAAAATGTTTAATTTCTTATTTTGTGAATCTTCGACCTTAATTTGTGAACTCGGGACCTTATTTCGTCAAACTTAGACTTAAAATGTTTGTTTCCTCACAAAATGGATAATTTCTTATTTCGTGAATTTTGGACCTTAACTTGTGAAACCAGAACCTTATTTCGTGAAATTTGGAATTAAAATGTTTGTTCAATCACGAAATGTTTAATTTCTTATTTTGTGAATCTTGGACCTTAATTTGTGAAACCGGATCGGAACTTTATTTCGTGAAACTTGGATCGGACTTAAAATGTTTGTTCACTCACGAAATGTTTAATTTCTTATTTCATGAATCTTGGACCTTAATTTGTGAAATCGGGACCTTATTTCGTGAAAGTTAGACTTAAAATGTTTGTTTGCTCACAAAATGGATAATTTCTTATTTCGTGAATTTCGGACCTTAATTTGTGAAACCGAAACCTTATTTCGTGAAACTTGTATTTAAAATGTTTGTTTACTCACGAAATATATAATTTCTTATTTCGCGAATCAAGGACCTTAATTTGTGAAACCGAAACCTTATTTCGTGAAACTTTGAATTAAAATGTTTGTTCACTCACAAAATGTTTAATTTCTTATTTCGTGAATCTTGGACCTTAATCCGTGAAACCGTGACCTTATTTCGTGAAACTTTGACTTAAAATATTTGTTTTTACTCACAAAATGTTTAATTTCTTATTTTGTGAATCTTCGACCTTAATTTGTGAACTCGGGACCTTATTTCGTCAAACTTAGACTTAAAATATTTGTTTCCTCACAAAATGGATAATTTCTTTTTTCGTGAATTTTGGACCTTAACTTGTGAAACCAGAACCTTATTTCGTGAAATTTGGAATTAAAATGTTTGTTCAATCACGAAATGTTTAATTTCTTATTTTGTGAATCTTGGACCTTAATTTGTGAAACCGGAACTTTATTTCGTGAAACTTGGATCGGACTTAAAATGTTTGTTCACTCACGAAATGTTTAATTTCTTATTTCATGAATCTTGGACCTTAATTTGTGAAATCGGGACCTTATTTCGTGAAAGTTAGACTTAAAATGTTTGTTTGCTCACAAAATGGATAATTTCTTATTTCGTGATTTTCGGACCTTAATTTGTGAAACCGAAACCTTATTTCGTGAAACTTGTATTTAAAATGTTTGTTTACTTACGAAATATATATATAATTTCTTATTTCGCGAATCAAGGACCTTAATTTGTGAAACCGAAACCTTATTTCGTGAAACTTTGAATTAAAATGTTTGTTCACTCACAAAATGTTTAATTTCTTATTTCGTGAATCTTGGACCTTAATTCATGAAACCGTGACCTTATTTCGTGAAACTTGGACTTAAAATATTTGTTTACTCACAAAATGTTTAATTTCTTATTTTGTGAATTTTCGACCTTAATTTGTGAACTCGGGACCTTATTTCGTGAAACTTAGACTTAAAATGTTTGTTTGCTCACAAAATGGATAATTTCTTATTTCGTGAATTTCGGACCTTAATTTGTGAAACCAGAACCTTATTTCGTGAAATTTGGAATTAAAATGTTTGTTCAATCACGAAAACTTTAATTTCTTATTTTGTGAATCTTGAACCTTAATTTGTGAAACCGGAACTTTATTTCGTGAAACTTGGACTCAAAATGTTTGTTCACTCACGAAATATTTAATTTCTTATTTCATGAATCTTGGACCTTAATTTGTGAAATGGGGACCTTATTTCGTGAAAGTTAGACCTAAAATGTTTGTTTGCTCACAAAATGGATAATTTCTTATTTCGTGAATTTCGGACCTTAATTTGAGAAACCGAAACCTTATTTCGTGAAACTTGTATTTAAAATGTTTGTTTACTCACGAAATATATAATTTCTTATTTCGCGAATCAAGGACCTTAATTTGTGAAACCGGGACCTTATTTCGTGAAACTTGGAAATAAAATATTTGTTTACTCACAAAATGTTTAATTTCTTATTTTGTGAATCTTCGACCTTAATTTGTGAACTCGGGACCTTATTTCGTGAAACTTAGACTTAAAATGTTTGTTTGCTCACAAAATGGATAATTTCTTATTTCGTGAATTTCGGACCTTAATTTGTGAAACCAGAACCTTATTTCGTGAAATTTGGAATTAAAATGTTTGTTCAATCACGAAATGTTTAATTTCTTATTTTGTGAATCTTGAACCTTAATTTGTGAAACCGGAACTTTATTTCGTGAAACTTGGACTCAAAATGTTTGTTCACTCACGAAATATTTAATTTCTTATTTCATGAATCTTGGACCTTAATTTGTGAAATCGGGACCTTATTTCGTGAAAGTTAGACCTAAAATGTTTGTTTGCTCACAAAATGGATAATTTCTTATTTCGTGAATTTCGGACCTTAATTTGTGAAACCGAAACCTTATTTCGTGAAACTTGTATTTAAAATGTTTGTTTACTCACGAAATATATAATTTCTTATTTCGCGAATCAAGGACCTTAATTTGTGAAACCGAAACCTTATTTCGTGAAACTTTGAATTAAAATGTTTGTTCACTCACAAAATGTTTAATTTCTTATTTCGTGAATCTTGGACCTTAATCCGTGAAACCGTGACCTTATTTCGTGAAACTTTGACTTAAAATATTTGTTTTTACTCACAAAATGTTTAATTTCTTATTTTGTGAATCTTCGACCTTAATTTGTGAACTCGGGACCTTATTTCGTCAAACTTAGACTTAAAATGTTTGTTTCCTCACAAAATGGATAATTTCTTATTTCGTGAATTTTGGACCTTAACTTGTGAAACCAGAACCTTATTTCGTAAAATTTGGAATTAAAATGTTTGTTCAATCACGAAATGTTTAATTTCTTATTTTGTGAATCTTGGACCTTAATTTGTGAAACCGGAACTTTATTTCGTGAAACTTGGATCGGACTTAAAATGTTTGTTCACTCACGAAATGTTTAATTTCTTATTTCATGAATCTTGGACCTTAATTTGTGAAATCGGGACCTTATTTCGTGAAAGTTAGACTTAAAATGTTTGTTTGCTCACAAAATGGATAATTTCTTATTTCGTGATTTTCGGACCTTAATTTGTGAAACCGAAACCTTATTTCGTGAAACTTGTATTTAAAATGTTTGTTTACTTACGAAATATATATATATAATTTCTTATTTCGCGAATCAAGGACCTTAATTTGTGAAACCGAAACCTTATTTCGTGAAACTTTGAATTAAAATGTTTGTTCAGTCACAAAATGTTTAATTTCTTATTTCGTGAATCTTGGACCTTAATTCATGAAACCGTGACCTTATTTCGTGAAACTTGGACTTAAAATATTTGTTTACTCACAAAATGTTTAATTTCTTATTTTGTGAATTTTCGACCTTAATTTGTGAACTCGGGACCTTATTTCGTGAAACTTAGACTTAAAATGTTTGTTTGCTCACAAAATGGATAATTTCTTATTTCGTGAATTTCGGACCTTAATTTGTGAAACCAGAACCTTATTTCGTGAAATTTGGAATTAAAATGTTTGTTCAATCACGAAAAGTTTAATTTCTTATTTTGTGAATCTTGAACCTTAATTTGTGAAACCGGAACTTTATTTCGTGAAACTTGGACTCAAAATGTTTGTTCACTCACGAAATATTTAATTTCTTATTTCATGAATCTTGGACCTTAATTTGTGAAATCGGGACCTTATTTCGTGAAAGTTAGACCTAAAATGTTTGTTTGCTCACAAAATGGATAATTTCTTATTTCGTGAATTTCGGACCTTAATTTGTGAAACCGAAACCTTATTTCGTGAAACTTGTATTTAAAATGTTTGTTTACTCACGAAATATATAATTTCTTATTTCGCGAATCAAGGACCTTAATTTGTGAAACCGGGACCTTATTTCGTGAAACTTGGAATTAAAATATTTGTTTACTCACAAAATGTTTAATTTCTTATTTTGTGAATCTTCGACCTTAATTTGTGAACTCAGGACCTTATTTCGTGAAACTTAGACTTAAAATTTTTGTTTGCTCACAAAATGGATAATTTCTTATTTCGTGAATTTTGGACCTTAATTTGTGAAACCAGAACCTTATTTCGTGAAATTTGGAATTAAAATGTTTGGTGAATCAAGAAATGTTTAATTTCTTATTTTGTGGATCTTGGACCTTAATTTGTGAAACCGGAACTTTATTTCGTGAAACTTGGACTCAAAATGTTTGTTCACTCACGAAATATTTAATTTCTTAATTCGTGAATCTTCGACCTTAATTTGTGAAATCGGGACTTTATTTCGTGAAAGTTAGACCTAAAATGTTTGTTTGCTCACAAAATGGATAATTTCTTATTTCGTGAATTTCGGACCTTAATTTGTGAAACCGAAACCTTATTTCGTGAAACTTGTATTTAAAATGTTTGTTTACTCACGAAATATATAATTTCTTATTTCGCGAATCAAGGACCTTAATTTGTGAAACCGAAACCTTATTTCGTGAAACTTTGAATTAAAATGTTTGTTCACTCACAAAATGTTTAATTTCTTATTTCGTGAATCTTGGACCTTAATTCGTGAAACCGGGACCTTATTTCGTGAAACTTGGACTTAAAATATTTGTTACTCACAAAATCTTTAATTTCTTATTTTGTGAATCTTCGACCTTAATTTGTGAACTCGGGACCTTATTTCGTGAAACTCAGACTTAAAATGTTTGTTTGCTCACAAAATGGATAATTTTTTATTTCGTGAATTTCGGACCTTAATTTGTGAAACCGAAACCTTATTTCGTGAAACTTGTATTTAAAATGTTTGTTTACTCACGATATATATAATTTCTTATTTCGCGAATCAAGGACCTTAATTTGTGAAACCGAAACCTTATTTCGTGAAACTTTGAATTAAAATGTTTGTTCACTCACAAAATGTTTAATTTCTTATTTCGTGAATCTTGGACCTTAATCCGTGAAACCGTGACCTTATTTCGTGAAACTTTGACTTAAAATATTTGTTTTTACTCACAAAATGTTTAATTTTTTATTTTGTGAATCTTCGACCTTAATTTGTGAACTCGGGACCTTATTTCGTGAAACTTAGACTTAAAATGTTTGTTTGCTCACAAAATGGATAATTTCTTATTTCGTGAATTTTGGACCTTAACTTGTGAAACCAGAACCTTATTTCGTGAAATTTGGAATTAAAATGTTTGTTCAATCACGAAATGTTTAATTTCTTATTTTGTGAATCTTGGACCTTAATTTGTGAAACCGGAACTTTATTTCGTGAAACTTGGACTTAAAATGTTTGTTCACTCACGAAATGTTTAATTTCTTATTTCATGAATCTTGGACCTTAATTTGTTAAATCGGGACCTTATTTCGTGAAAGTTAGACTTAAAATGTTTGTTTGCTCACAAAATGGATAATTTCTTATTTCGTGAATTTCGGACCTTAATTTGTGAAACCGAAACCTTATTTCGTGAAACTTGTATTTAAAATGTTTGTTTACTTACGAAATATATAATTTCTTATTTCGCGAATCAAGGACCTTAATTTGTGAAACCGAAACCTTATTTCGTGAAACTTTGAATTAAAATGTTTGTTCACTCACAAAATGTTTAATTTCTTATTTCGTGAATCTTGGACCTTAATTCGTGAAACCGTCACCTTATTTCGTGAAACTTGGACTTAAAATATTTGTTTTTACTCACAAAATGTTTAATTTCTTATTTTGTGAATCTTCGACCTTAATTTGTGAACTCTGGACCTTATTTCGTGAAACTTAGACTTAAAATGTTTGTTTGCTCACAAAATAGATAATTTCTTATTTCTTGAATTTCGGACCTTAACTTGTGAAACCAGAACCTTATTTCGTGAAATTTGGAATTAAAATGTTTGTTCAATCACGAAATGTTTAATTTCTTATTTTGTGCATTTTGGACCTTAATTTGTGAAACTGGAACTTTATTTCGTGAAACTTGGAATTAAAATGTTTGTTCACTCACGAAATGTTTTATTTCTTATTTCATGAATATTGGACCTTAATTTGTGAAATCGGGACATTATTTCGTGAAAGTTAGACTAAAAATGTTTGTTTGCTCACAAAATGGATAATTTCTTATTTCGTGAATTTCGGACCTTAATTTGTGAAACCGAAACCTTATTTCGTGAAACTTGTATTTAAAATGTTTGTTTACTCACGAAATATATAATTTCTTATTTCGCGAATCAAGGACCTTAATTTGTGAAACCGAAACCTTATGTCGTGAAACTTTGAATTAAAATGTTTGTTCACTCACAAAATGTTTAATTTCTTATTTCGTGAATCTTGGACCTTAATCCGTGAAACCGTGACCTTATTTCGTGAAACTTTGACTTAAAATATTTGTTTTTACTCACAAAATGTTTAATTTCTTATTTTGTGAATCTTCGACCTTAATTTGTGAACTCGGGACCTTATTTCGTGAAACTTAGACTTAAAATGTTTGTTTGCTCACAAAATGGATAACTTCTTATTTCGTGAATTTCGGACCTTAATTTGTGAAACCAGAACCTTATTTCGTGAAATTTGGAATTAAAATGTTTGTTCAATCACGAAATGTTTAATTTCTTATTTTGTGAATCTTGAACCTTAATTTGTGAAACCGGAACTTTATTTCGTGAAACTTGGACTCAAAATGTTTGTTCACTCACGAAATATTTAATTTCTTATTTCATGAATCTTGGACCTTAATTTGTGAAATCGGGACCTTATTTCGTGAAAGTTAGACCTAAAATGTTTGTTTGCTCACAAAATGGATAATTTCTTATTTCGTGAATTTCGGACCTTAATTTGTGAAACCGAAACCTTATTTCGTGAAACTTGTATTTAAAATGTTTGTTTACTCACGAAATATATAATTTCTTATTTCGCGAATCAAGGACCTTAATTTGTGAAACCGGGACCTTATTTCGTGAAACTTGGAATTAAAATATTTGTTTACTCACAAAATGTTTAATTTCTTATTTTCTGAATCTTCGACCTTAATTTGTGAACTCGGGACCTTATTTCGTGAAACTTAGACTTAAAATGTTTGTTTGCTCACAAAATGGATAATTTCTTATTTCGTGAATTTCGGACCTTAATTTGTGAAACCAGAACCTTATTTCGTGAAATTTGGAATTAAAATGTTTGTTCAATCACGAAATGTTTAATTTCTTATTTTGTGAATCTTGAACCTTAATTTGTGAAACCGGAACTTTATTTCGTGAAACTTGGACTCAAAATGTTTGTTCACTCACGAAATATTTAATTTCTTATTTCATGAATCTTGGACCTTAATTTGTGAAATCGGGACCTTATTTCGTGAAAGTTAGACCTAAAATGTTTGTTTGCTCACAAAATGGATAATTTCTTATTTCGTGAATTTCGGACCTTAATTTGTGAAACCGAAACCTTATTTCGTGAAACTTGTATTTAAAATGTTTGTTTACTCACGAAATATATAATTTCTTATTTCGCGAATCAAGGACCTTAATTTGTGAAACCGAAACCTTATTTCGTGAAACTTTGAATTAAAATGTTTGTTCACTCACAAAATGTTTAATTTCTTATTTCGTGAATCTTGGACCTTAATCCGTGAAACCGTGACCTTATTTCGTGAAACTTTGACTTAAAATATTTGTTTTTACACACAAAATGTTTAATTTCTTATTTTGTGAACTCGGGACCTTATTTCGTCAAACTTAGACTTAAAATGTTTGTTTCCTCACAAAATGGATAATTTCTTATTTCGTGAATTTTGGACCTTAACTTGTGAAACCAGAACCTTATTTCGTGAAATTTGGAATTAAAATGTTTGTTCAATCACGAAATGTTTAATTTCTTATTTTGTGAATCTTGGACCTTAATTTGTGAAACCGGAACTTTATTTCGTGAAACTTGGATCGGACTTAAAATGTTTGTTCACTCACGAAATGTTTAATTTCTTATTTCATGAATCTTGGACCTTAATTTGTGAAATCGGGACCTTATTTCGTGAAAGTTAGACTTAAAATGTTTGTTTGCTCACAAAATGGATAATTTCTTATTTCGTGATTTTCGGACCTTAATTTGTGAAACCGAAACCTTATTTCGTGAAACTTGTATTTAAAATGTTTGTTTACTTACGAAATATATATATAATTTCTTATTTCGCGAATCAAGGACCTTAATTTGTGAAACCGAAACCTTATTTCGTGAAACTTTGAATTAAAATGTGTGTTCACTCACAAAATGTTTAATTTCTTATTTCGTGAATCTTGGACCTTAATTCATGAAACCGTGACCTTATTTCGTGAAACTTGGACTTAAAATATTTGTTTACTCACAAAATGTTTAATTTCTTATTTTGTGAATTTTCGACCTTAATTTGTGAACTCGGGACCTTATTTCGTGAAACTTAGACTTAAAATGTTTGTTTGCTCACAAAATGGATAATTTCTTATTTCGTGAATTTTGGACCTTAACTTGTGAAACCAAAACCTTATTTCGTGAAATTTGGAATTAAAATGTTTGTTCAATCACGAAATGTTTAATTCTTATTTTGTGAATCTTGGACCTTAATTTGTGAAACCGGAACTTTATTTCGTGAAACTTGGACTTAAAATGTTTGTTCACTCACGAAATGTTTAATTTCTTATTTCATGAATCTTGGACCTTAATTTGTGAAATCGGGACCTTATTTCGTGAAAGTTAGACTTAAAATGTTTGTTTGCTCACAAAATGGATAATTTCTTATTTCGTGAATTTCGGACCTTAATTTGTGAAACCGAAACCTTATTTCGTGAAACTTGTATTTAAAATGTTTGTTTACTTACGAAATATATAATTTCTTATTTCGCGAATCAAGGACCTTAATTTGTGAAACCGAAACCTTATTTCGTGAAACTTTGAATTAAAATGTTTGTTCACTCACAAAATGTTTAATTTCTTATTTCGTGAATCTTGGACCTTAATTTGTGAAACCGGAACTTTATTTCGTGAAACTTGGACTTAAAATGTTTGTTCACTCACGAAATGTTTAATTTCTTATTTCATGAATCTTGGACCTTAATTTGTCAAATCGGGACCTTATTTCGTGAAAGTTAGACTTAAAATGTTTGTTTGCTCACAAAATGGATAATTTCTTATTTCGTGAATTTCGGACCTTAATTTGTGAAACCGAAACCTTATTTCGTGAAACTTGTATTTAAAATGTTTGTTTACTTACGAAATATATAATTTCTTATTTCGCGAATCAAGGACCTTAATTTGTGAAACCGAAACCTTATTTCGTGAAACTTTGAATTAAAATGTTTCTTCACTCACAAAATGTTTAATTTCTTATTTCGTGAATCTTGGACCTTAATCCGTGAAACCGTGACCTTATTTCGTGAAACTTTGACTTAAAATATTTGTTTTTACACACAAAATGTTTAATTTCTTATTTTGTGAATCTTCGACCTTAATTTGTGAACTCGGGACCTTATTTCGTCAAACTTAGACTTAAAATGTTTGTTTCCTCACAAAATGGATAATTTCTTATTTCGTGAATTTTGGACCTTAACTTGTGAAACCAGAACCTTATTTCGTGAAATTTGGAATTAAAATGTTTGTTCAATCACGAAATGTTTAATTTCTTATTTTGTGAATCTTGGACCTTAATTTGTGAAACCGGAACTTTATTTCGTGAAACTTGGATCGGACTTAAAATGTTTGTTCACTCACGAAATGTTTAATTTCTTATTTCATGAATCTTGGACCTTAATTTGTGAAATCGGGACCTTATTTCGTGAAAGTTAGACTTAAAATGTTTGTTTGCTCACAAAATGGATAATTTCTTATTTCGTGATTTTCGGACCTTAATTTGTGAAACCGAAACCTTATTTCGTGAAACTTGTATTTAAAATGTTTGTTTACTTACGAAATATATATATAATTTCTTATTTCGCGAATCAAGGACCTTAATTTGTGAAACCGAAACCTTATTTCGTGAAACTTTGAATTAAAATGTGTGTTCACTCACAAAATGTTTAATTTCTTATTTCGTGAATCTTGGACCTTAATTCATGAAACCGTGACCTTATTTCGTGAAACTTGGACTTAAAATATTTGTTTACTCACAAAATGTTTAATTTCTTATTTTGTGAATTTTCGACCTTAATTTGTGAACTCGGGACCTTATTTCGTGAAACTTAGACTTAAAATGTTTGTTTGCTCACAAAATGGATAATTTCTTATTTCGTGAATTTCGGACCTTAATTTGTGAAACCAGAACCTTATTTCGTGAAATTTGGAATTAAAATGTTTGTTCAATCACGAAAAGTTTAATTTCTTATTTTGTGAATCTTGAACCTTAATTTGTGAAACCGGAACTTTATTTCGTGAAACTTGGACTCAAAATGTTTGTTCACTCACGAAATATTTAATTTCTTATTTCATGAATCTTGGACCTTAATTTGTGAAATCGGGACCTTATTTCGTGAAAGTTAGACCTAAAATGTTTGTTTGCTCACAAAAAAGATAATTTCTTATTTCGTGAATTTCGGACCTTAATTTGTGAAACCGAAACCTTATTTCGTGAAACTTGTATTTAAAATGTTTGTTTACTCACGAAATATATAATTTCTTATTTCGCGAATCAAGGACCTTAATTTGTGAAACCGGGACCTTATTTCGTGAAACTTGGAATTAAAATATTTGTTTACTCACAAAATGTTTAATTTCTTATTTTGTGAATCTTCGACCTTAATTTGTGAACTCAGGACCTTATTTCGTGAAACTTAGACTTAAAATGTTTGTTTGCTCACAAAATGGATAATTTCTTATTTCATGAATTTTGGACCTTAATTTGTGAAACCAGAACCTTATTTCGTGAAATTTGGAATTAAAATGTTTGGTGAATCACGAAATGTTTAATTTCTTATTTTGTGGATCTTGGACCTTAATTTGTGAAACCGGAACTTTATTTCGTGAAACTTGGACTCAAAATGTTTGTTCACTCACGAAATATTTAATTTCTTAATTCGTGAATCTTCGACCTTAATTTGTGAAATCGGGACTTTATTTCGTGAAAGTTAGACCTAAAATGTTTGTTTGCTCACAAAATGGATAATTTCTTATTTCGTGAATTTCGGACCTTAATTTGTGAAACCGAAACCTTATTTCGTGAAACTTGTATTTAAAATGTTTGTTTACTCACGAAATATATAATTTCTTATTTCGCGAATCAAGGACCTTAATTTGTGAAACCGAAACCTTATTTCGTGAAACTTTGAATTAAAATGTTTGTTCACTCACAAAATGTTTAATTTCTTATTTCGTGAATCTTGGACCTTAATTCGTGAAACCGGGACCTTATTTCGTGAAACTTGGACTTAAAATATTTGTTACTCACAAAATCTTTAATTTCTTATTTTGTGAATCTTCGACCTTAATTTGTGAACTCGGGACCTTATTTCGTGAAACTCAGACTTAAAATGTTTGTTTGCTCACAAAATGGATAATTTTTTATTTCGTGAATTTCGGACCTTAATTTGTGAAACCGAAACCTTATTTCGTGAAACTTGTATTTAAAATGTTTGTTTACTCACGAAATATATAATTTCTTATTTCGCGAATCAAGGACCTTAATTTGTGAAACCGAAACCTTATTTCGTGAAACTTTGAATTAAAATGTTTGTTCACTCACAAAATGTTTAATTTCTTATTTCGTGAATCTTGGACCTTAATCCGTGAAACCGTGACCTTATTTCGTGAAACTTTGACTTAAAATATTTGTTTTTACTCACAAAATGTTTAATTTTTTATTTTGTGAATCTTCGACCTTAATTTGTGAACTCGGGACCTTATTTCGTGAAACTTAGACTTAAAATGTTTGTTTGCTCACAAAATGGATAATTTCTTATTTCGTGAATTTTGGACCTTAACTTGTGAAACCAGAACCTTATTTCGTGAAATTTGGAATTAAAATGTTTGTTCAATCACGAAATGTTTAATTTCTTATTTTGTGAATCTTGGACCTTAATTTGTGAAACCGGAACTTTATTTCGTGAAACTTGGACTTAAAATGTTTGTTCACTCACGAAATGTTTAATTTCTTATTTCATGAATCTTGGACCTTAATTTGTTAAATCGGGACCTTATTTCGTGAAAGTTAGACTTAAAATGTTTGTTTGCTCACAAAATGGATAATTTCTTATTTCGTGAATTTCGGACCTTAATTTGTGAAACCGAAACCTTATTTCGTGAAACTTGTATTTAAAATGTTTGTTTACTTACGAAATATATAATTTCTTATTTCGCGAATCAAGGACCTTAATTTGTGAAACCGAAACCTTATTTCGTGAAACTTTGAATTAAAATGTTTGTTCACTCACAAAATGTTTAATTTCTTATTTCGTGAATCTTGGACCTTAATTCGTGAAACCGTCACCTTATTTCGTGAAACTTGGACTTAAAATATTTGTTTTTACTCACAAAATGTTTAATTTCTTATTTTGTGAATCTTCGACCTTAATTTGTGAACTCTGGACCTTATTTCGTGAAACTTAGACTTAAAATGTTTGTTTGCTCACAAAATAGATAATTTCTTATTTCTTGAATTTCGGACCTTAACTTGTGAAACCAGAACCTTATTTCGTGAAATTTGGAATTAAAATGTTTGTTCAATCACGAAATGTTTAATTTCTTATTTTGTGCATTTTGGACCTTAATTTGTGAAACTGGAACTTTATTTCGTGAAACTTGGAATTAAAATGTTTGTTCACTCACGAAATGTTTTATTTCTTATTTCATGAATATTGGACCTTAATTTGTGAAATCGGGACATTATTTCGTGAAAGTTAGACTAAAAATGTTTGTTTGCTCACAAAATGGATAATTTCTTATTTCGTGAATTTCGGACCTTAATTTGTGAAACCGAAACCTTATTTCGTGAAACTTGTATTTAAAATGTTTGTTTACTCACGAAATATATAATTTCTTATTTCGCGAATCAAGGACCTTAATTTGTGAAACCGAAACCTTATGTCGTGAAACTTTGAATTAAAATGTTTGTTCACTCACAAAATGTTTAATTCCTTATTTCGTGAATCTTGGACCTTAATCCGTGAAACCGTGACCTTATTTCGTGAAACTTTGACTTAAAATATTTGTTTTTACTCACAAAATGTTTAATTTCTTATTTTGTGAATCTTCGACCTTAATTTGTGAACTCGGGACCTTATTTCGTGAAACTTAGACTTAAAATGTTTGTTTGCTCACAAAATGGATAATTTCTTATTTCGTGAATTTTGGACCTTAACTTGTGAAACCAGAACCTTATTTCGTGAAATTTGGAATTAAAATGTTTGTTCAATCACGAAATGTTTAATTCTTATTTTGTGAATCTTGGACCTTAATTTGTGAAACCGGAACTTTATTTCGTGAAACTTGGACTTAAAATGTTTGTTCACTCACGAAATGTTTAATTTCTTATTTCATGAATCTTGGACCTTAATTTGTGAAATCGGGACCTTATTTCGTGAAAGTTAGACTTAAAATGTTTGTTTGCTCACAAAATGGATAATTTCTTATTTCGTGAATTTCGGACCTTAATTTGTGAAACCGAAACCTTATTTCGTGAAACTTGTATTTAAAATGTTTGTTTACTTACGAAATATATAATTTCTTATTTCGCGAATCAAGGACCTTAATTTGTGAAACCGAAACCTTATTTCGTGAAACTTTGAATTAAAATGTTTGTTCACTCACAAAATGTTTAATTTCTTATTTCGTGAATCTTGGACCTTAATTTGTGAAACCGGAACTTTATTTCGTGAAACTTGGACTTAAAATGTTTGTTCACTCACGAAATGTTTAATTTCTTATTTCATGATTCTTGGACCTTAATTTGTGAAATCGGGACCTTATTTCGTGAAAGTTAGACTTAAAATGTTTGTTTGCTCACAAAATGGATAATTTCTTATTTCGTGAATTTCGGACCTTAATTTGTGAAACCGAAACCTTATTTCGTGAAACTTGTATTTAAAATGTTTGTTTACTTACGAAATATATAATTTCTTATTTCGCGAATCAAGGACCTTAATTTGTGAAACCGAAACCTTATTTCGTGAAATTTTGAATTAAAATGTTTGTTCACTCACAAAATGTTTAATTTCTTATTTCGTGAATCTTGGACCTTAATTCGTGAAACCGTCACCTTATTTCGTGAAACTTGGACTTAAAATATTTGAGTTTACTCACAAAATGTTTAATTTTTTATTTTGTGAATCTTCGACCTTAATTTGTGAACTCGGGACCTTATTTCGTGAAACTTAGACTTAAAATGTTTGTTTGCTCACAAAATGGATAATTTCTTATTTCGTGAATTTTGGACCTTAACTTGTGAAACCAGAACCTTATTTCGTGAAATTTTGAATTAAAATGTTTGTTCAATCACGAAATGTTTAATTTCTTATTTTGTGAATCTTGGACTTTAATTTGTGAAACCGGAACTTTATTTCGTGAAACTTGGACTTAAAATGTTTGTTCACTCACGAAATGTTTAATTTCTTATTTCATGAATCATGGACCCTAATTTGTGAAATCGGGACCTTATTTCGTGAAAGTTAGACTTAAAATGTTTGTTTGCTCACAAAATGGATAATTTCTTATTTCGTGAATTTCGGACCTTAATTTGTGAAACCGAAACCTTATTTCGTGAAACTTGTATTTAAAATGTTTGTTTACTCACGAAATATATAATTTCTTATTTCGCGAATCAAGGACCTTAATTTGTGAAACCGAAACCTTATTTCGTGAAACTTTGAATTAAAATGTTTGTTCACTCACAAAATGTTTAATTTCTTATTTCGTGAATCTTGGACCTTAATCCGTGAAACCGTGACCTTATTTCGTGAAACTTTGACTTAAAATATTTGTTTTTACTCACAAAATGTTTAATTTCTTATTTTGTGAATCTTCGCCCTTAATTTGTGAACTCGGGACCTTATTTCGTGAAACTTAGACTTAAAATGTTTGTTTGCTCACAAAATGGATAATTTCTTATTTCGTGAATTTTGGACCTTAACTTGTGAAACCAGAACCTTATTTCGTGAAATTTGGAATTAAAATGTTTGTTCAATCACGAAATGTTTAATTCTTATTTTGTGAATCTTGGACGTTAATTTGTGAAACCGGAACTTTATTTCGTGAAACTTGGACTTAAAATGTTTGTTCACTCACGAAATGTTTAATTTCTTATTTCATGAATCTTGGACCTTAATTTGTGAAATCGGGACCTTATTTCGTGAAAGTTAGACTTAAAATGTTTGTTTGCTCACAAAATGGATAATTTCTTATTTCGTGAATTTCGGACCTTAATTTGTGAAACCGAAACCTTATTTCGTGAAGCTTGTATTTAAAATGTTTGTTTACTTACGAAATATATAATTTCTTATTTCGCGAATCAAGGACCTTAATTTGTGAAACCGAAACCTTATTTCGTGAAACTTTGAATTAAAATGTTTGTTCACTCACAAAATGTTTAATTTCTTATTTCGTGAATCTTGGACCTTAATTTGTGAAACCGGAACTTTATTTCGTGAAACTTGGACTTAAAATGTTTGTTCACTCACGAAATGTTTAATTTCTTATTTCATGAATCTTGGACCTTAATTTGTGAAATCGGGACCTTATTTCGTGAAAGTTAGACTTAAAATGTTTGTTTGCTCACAAAATGGATAATTTCTTATTTCGTGAATTTCGGACCTTAATTTGTGAAACCGAAACCTTATTTCGTGAAACTTGTATTTAAAATGTTTGTTTACTTACGAAATATATAATTTCTTATTTCGCGAATCAAGGACCTTAATTTGTGAAACCGAAACCTTATTTCGTGAAATTTTGAATTAAAATGTTTGTTCACTCACAAAATGTTTAATTTCTTATTTCGTGAATCTTGGACCTTAAGTCGTGAAACCGTCACCTTATTTCGTGAAACTTGGACTTAAAATATTTGATTTTACTCACAAAATGTTTAATTTCTTATTTTGTGAATCTTCGACCTTAATTTGTGAACTCGGGACCTTATTTCGTGAAACTTAGACTTAAAATGTTTGTTTGCTCACAAAATGGATAATTTCTTATTTCGTGAATTTTGGACCTTAACTTGTGAAACCAGAACCTTATTTCGTGAAATTTTGAATTAAAATGTTTGTTCAATCACGAAATGTTTAATTTCTTATTTTGTGAATCTTGGACTTTAATTTGTGAAACCGGAACTTTATTTCGTGAAACTTGGACTTAAAATGTTTGTTCACTCACGAAATGTTTAATTTCTTATTTCATGAATCTTGGACCCTAATTTGTGAAATCGGGACCTTATTTCGTGAAAGTTAGACTTAAAATGTTTGTTTGCTCACAAAATGGATAATTTCTTATTTCGTGAATTTCGGACCTTAATTTGTGAAACCGAAACCTTATTTCGTGAAACTTTGAATTAAAATGTTTGTTCACTCACAAAATGTTTAATTTCTTATTTCGTGAATCTTGGACCTTGATTCATGAAACCGTGACCTTATTTCGTGAAACTTGGACTTAAAATATTTGTTTACTCACAAAATGTTTAATTTCTTATTTTGTGAATCTTCGACCTTAATTTGTGAACTCGGGACCTTATTTCGTGAAACTTAGACTTAAAATGTTTGTTTGCTCACAAAATGGATAATTTCTTATTTCGTGAATTTCGGACCTTAATTTGTGAAACCGAAACCTTATTTCGTGAAACTTGTATTTAAAATGTTTGTTTACTTACGAAATATATAATTTCTTATTTCGCGAATCAAGGACCTTAATTTGTGAAACCGAAACCTTATTTCGTGAAATTTTGAATTAAAATGTTTGTTCACTCACAAAATGTTTAATTTCTTATTTCGTGAATCTTGGACCTTAATTCGTGAAACCGTCACCTTATTTCGTGAAACTTGGACTTAAAATATTTGAGTTTACTCACAAAATGTTTAATTTCTTATTTTGTGAATCTTCGACCTTAATTTGTGAACTCGGGACCTTATTTCGTGAAACTTAGACTTAAAATGTTTGTTTGCTCACAAAATGGATAATTTCTTATTTCGTGAATTTTGGACCTTAACTTGTGAAACCAGAACCTTATTTCGTGAAATTTTGAATTAAAATGTTTGTTCAATCACGAAATGTTTAATTTCTTATTTTGTGAATCTTGGACTTTAATTTGTGAAACCGGAACTTTATTTCGTGAAACTTGGACTTAAAATGTTTGTTCACTCACGAAATGTTTAATTTCTTATTTCATGAATCTTGGACCCTAATTTGTGAAATCGGGACCTTATTTCGTGAAAGTTAGACTTAAAATGTTTGTTTGCTCACAAAATGGATAATTTCTTATTTCGTGAATTTCGGACCTTAATTTGTGAAACCGAAACCTTATTTCGTGAAACTTGTATTTAAAATGTTTGTTTACTCACGAAATATATAATTTCTTATTTCGCGAATCAAGGACCTTAATTTGTGAAACCGAAACCTTATTTCGTGAAACTTTGAATTAAAATGTTTGTTCACTCACAAAATGTTTAATTTCTTATTTCGTGAATCTTGGACCTTAATCCGTGAAACCGTGACCTTATTTCGTGAAACTTTGACTTAAAATATTTGTTTTTACTCACAAAATGTTTAATTTCTTATTTTGTGAATCTTCGACCTTAATTTGTGAACTCGGGACCTTATTTCGTGAAACTTAGACTTAAAATGTTTGTTTGCTCACAAAATGGATAATTTCTTATTTCGTGAATTTCGGACCTTAATTTGTGAAACCGAAACCTTATTTCGTGAAACTTGTATTTAAAATGTTTGTTTACTTACGAAATATATAATTTCTTATTTCGCGAATCAAGGACCTTAATTTGTGAAACCGAAACCTTATTTCGTGAAATTTTGAATTAAAATGTTTGTTCACTCACAAAATGTTTAATTTCTTATTTCGTGAATCTTGGACCTTAATTCGTGAAACCGTCACCTTATTTCGTGAAACTTGGACTTAAAATATTTGAGTTTACTCACAAAATGTTTAATTTCTTATTTTGTGAATCTTCGACCTTAATTTGTGAACTCGGGACCTTATTTCGTGAAACTTAGACTTAAAATGTTTGTTTGCTCACAAAATGGATAATTTCTTATTTCGTGAATTTTGGACCTTAACTTGTGAAACCAGAACCTTATTTCGTGAAATTTTGAATTAAAATGTTTGTTCAATCACGAAATGTTTAATTTCTTATTTTGTGAATCTTGGACTTTAATTTGTGAAACCGGAACTTTATTTCGTGAAACTTGGACTTAAAATGTTTGTTCACTCACGAAATGTTTAATTTCTTATTTCATGAATCTTGGACCCTAATTTGTGAAATCGGGACCTTATTTCGTGAAAGTTAGACTTAAAATGTTTGTTTGCTCACAAAATGGATAATTTCTTATTTCGTGAATTTCGGACCTTAATTTGTGAAACCGAAACCTTATTTCGTGAAACTTGTATTTAAAATGTTTGTTTACTCACGAAATATATAATTTCTTATTTCGCGAATCAAGGACCTTAATTTGTGAAACCGAAACCTTATTTCGTGAAACTTTGAATTAAAATGTTTGTTCACTCACAAAATGTTTAATTTCTTATTTCGTGAATCTTGGACCTTAATCCGTGAAACCGTGACCTTATTTCGTGAAACTTTGACTTAAAATATTTGTTTTTACTCACAAAATGTTTAATTTCTTATTTTGTGAATCTTCGACCTTAATTTGTGAACTCGGGACCTTATTTCGTGAAACTTAGACTTAAAATGTTTGTTTGCTCACAAAATGGATAATTTCTTATTTCGTGAATTTTGGACCTTAACTTGTGAAACCAGAACCTTATTTCGTGAAATTTGGAATTAAAATGTTTGTTCAATCACGAAATGTTTAATTCTTATTTTGTGAATCTTGGACGTTAATTTGTGAAACCGGAACTTTATTTCGTGAAACTTGGACTTAAAATGTTTGTTCACTCACGAAATGTTTAATTTCTTATTTCATGAATCTTGGACCTTAATTTGTGAAATCGGGACCTTATTTCGTGAAAGTTAGACTTAAAATGTTTGTTTGCTCACAAAATGGATAATTTCTTATTTCGTGAATTTCGGACCTTAATTTGTGAAACCGAAACCTTATTTCGTGAAACTTGTATTTAAAATGTTTGTTTACTTACGAAATATATAATTTCTTATTTCGCGAATCAAGGACCTTAATTTGTGAAACCGAAACCTTATTTCGTGAAACTTTGAATTAAAATGTTTGTTCACTCACAAAATGTTTAATTTCTTATTTCGTGAATCTTGGACCTTAATTTGTGAAACCGGAACTTTATTTCGTGAAACTTGGACTTAAAATGTTTGTTCACTCACGAAATGTTTAATTTCTTATTTCATGAATCTTGGACCTTAATTTGTGAAATCGGGACCTTATTTCGTGAAAGTTAGACTTAAAATGTTTGTTTGCTCACAAAATGGATAATTTCTTATTTCGTGAATTTCGGACCTTAATTTGTGAAACCGAAACCTTATTTCGTGAAACTTGTATTTAAAATGTTTGTTTACTTACGAAATATATAATTTCTTATTTCGCGAATCAAGGACCTTAATTTGTGAAACCGAAACCTTATTTCGTGAAATTTTGAATTAAAATGTTTGTTCACTCACAAAATGTTTAATTTCTTATTTCGTGAATCTTGGACCTTAAGTCGTGAAACCGTCACCTTATTTCGTGAAACTTGGACTTAAAATATTTGATTTTACTCACAAAATGTTTAATTTCTTATTTTGTGAATCTTCGACCTTAATTTGTGAACTCGGGACCTTATTTCGTGAAACTTAGACTTAAAATGTTTGTTTGCTCACAAAATGGATAATTTCTTATTTCGTGAATTTTGGACCTTAACTTGTGAAACCAGAACCTTATTTCGTGAAATTTTGAATTAAAATGTTTGTTCAATCACGAAATGTTTAATTTCTTATTTTGTGAATCTTGGACTTTAATTTGTGAAACCGGAACTTTATTTCGTGAAACTTGGACTTAAAATGTTTGTTCACTCACGAAATGTTTAATTTCTTATTTCATGAATCTTGGACCCTAATTTGTGAAATCGGGACCTTATTTCGTGAAAGTTAGACTTAAAATGTTTGTTTGCTCACAAAATGGATAATTTCTTATTTCGTGAATTTCGGACCTTAATTTGTGAAACCGAAACCTTATTTCGTGAAACTTTGAATTAAAATGTTTGTTCACTCACAAAATGTTTAATTTCTTATTTCGTGAATCTTGGACCTTGATTCATGAAACCGTGACCTTATTTCGTGAAACTTGGACTTAAAATATTTGTTTACTCACAAAATGTTTAATTTCTTATTTTGTGAATCTTCGACCTTAATTTGTGAACTCGGGACCTTATTTCGTGAAACTTAGACTTAAAATGTTTGTTTGCTCACAAAATGGATAATTTCTTATTTCGTGAATTTCGGACCTTAATTTGTGAAACCAGAACCTTATTTCGTGAAATTTGGAATTAAAATGTTTGTTCAATCACGAAATGTTTAATTTCTTATTTTGTGGATCTTGGACCTTAATTTGTGAAACCGGAACTTTATTTCGTGAAACTTGGAATTAAAATGTTTGTTCACTCACGAAATGTTTTATTTCTTATTTCATGAATATTGGACCTTAATTTGTGAAATCGGGACATTATTTCGTGAAAGTTAGACTAAAAATGTTTGTTTGCTCACAAAATGGATAATTTCTTATTTCGTGAATTTCGGACCTTAATTTGTGAAACCGAAACCTTATTTCGTGAAACTTGTATTTAAAATGTTTGTTTACTCACGAAATATATAATTTCTTATTTCGCGAATCAAGGACCTTAATTTGTGAAACCGAAACCTTATTTCGTGAAACTTTGAATTAAAATGTTTGTTCACTCACAAAATGTTTAATTTCTTATTTCGTGAATCTTGGACCTTAATCCGTGAAACCGTGACCTTATTTCGTGAAACTTTGACTTAAAATATTTGTTTTTACTCACAAAATGTTTAATTTCTTATTTTGTGAATCTTCGACCTTAATTTGTGAACTCGGGACCTTATTTCGTGAAACTTAGACTTAAAATGTTTGTTTCCTCACAAAATGAATAATTTCTTATTTCGTGAATTTTGGAACTTAACTTGTGAAACCAGAACCTTATTTCGTGAAATTTGGAATTAAAATGTTTGTTCAATCACGAAATGTTTAATTTCTTATTTTGTGAATCTTGGACCTTAATTTGTGAAACCGGAACTTTATTTCGTGAAACTTGGACTTAAAATGTTTGTTCACTCACGAAATGTTTAATTTCTTATTTCATGAATCTTGGACCTTAATTTGTGAAATCGGGACCTTATTTCGTGAAAGTTAGACTTAAAATGTTTGTTTGCTCACAAAATGGATAATTTCTTATTTCGTGAATTTCGGACCTTAATTTGTGAAACCAGAACCTTATTTCGTGAAATTTGGAATTAAAATGTTTGTTCAATCACGAAATGTTTAATTTCTTATTTTGTGGATCTTGGACCTTAATTTGTGAAACCGGAACTTTATTTCGTGAAACTTGGAATTAAAATGTTTGTTCACTCACGAAATGTTTTATTTCTTATTTCATGAATATTGGACCTTAATTTGTGAAATCGGGACATTATTTCGTGAAAGTTAGACTAAAAATGTTTGTTTGCTCACAAAATGGATAATTTCTTATTTCGTGAATTTCGGACCTTAATTTGTGAAACCGAAACCTTATTTCGTGAAACTTGTATTTAAAATGTTTGTTTACTCACGAAATATATAATTTCTTATTTCGCGAATCAAGGACCTTAATTTGTGAAACCGAAACCTTATGTCGTGAAACTTTGAATTAAAATGTTTGTTCACTCACAAAATGTTTAATTTCTTATTTCGTGAATCTTGGACCTTAATCCGTGAAACCGTGACCTTATTTCGTGAAACTTTGACTTAAAATATTTGTTTTTACTCACAAAATGTTTAATTTCTTATTTTGTGAATCTTCGACCTTAATTTGTGAACTCGGGACCTTATTTCGTGAAACTTAGACTTAAAATGTTTGTTTGCTCACAAAATGGATAATTTCTTATTTCGTGAATTTTGGACCTTAACTTGTGAAACCAGAACCTTATTTCGTGAAATTTGGAATTAAAATGTTTGTTCAATCACGAAATGTTTAATTCTTATTTTGTGAATCTTGGACCTTAATTTGTGAAACCGGAACTTTATTTCGTGAAACTTGGACTTAAAATGTTTGTTCACTCACGAAATGTTTAATTTCTTATTTCATGAATCTTGGACCTTAATTTGTGAAATCGGGACCTTATTTCGTGAAAGTTAGACTTAAAATGTTTGTTTGCTCACAAAATGGATAATTTCTTATTTCGGGAATTTCGGACCTTAATTTGTGAAACCGAAACCTTATTTCGTGAAACTTGTATTTAAAATGTTTGTTTACTTACGAAATATATAATTTCTTATTTCGCGAATCAAGGACCTTAATTTGTGAAACCGAAACCTTATTTCGTGAAACTTTGAATTAAAATGTTTGTTCACTCACAAAATGTTTAATTTCTTATTTCGTGAATCTTGGACCTTAATTTGTGAAACCGGAACTTTATTTCGTGAAACTTGGACTTAAAATGTTTGTTCACTCACGAAATGTTTAATTTCTTATTTCATGAATCTTGGACCTTAATTTGTCAAATCGGGACCTTATTTCGTGAAAGTTAGACTTAAAATGTTTGTTTGCTCACAAAATGGATAATTTCTTATTTCGTGAATTTCGGACCTTAATTTGTGAAACCGAAACCTTATTTCGTGAAACTTGTATTTAAAATGTTTGTTTACTTACGAAATATATAATTTCTTATTTCGCGAATCAAGGACCTTAATTTGTGAAACCGAAACCTTATTTCGTGAAACTTTGAATTAAAATGTTTCTTCACTCACAAAATGTTTAATTTCTTATTTCGTGAATCTTGGACCTTAATCCGTGAAACCGTGACCTTATTTCGTGAAACTTTGACTTAAAATATTTGTTTTTACACACAAAATGTTTAATTTCTTATTTTGTGAATCTTCGACCTTAATTTGTGAACTCGGGACCTTATTTCGTCAAACTTAGACTTAAAATGTTTGTTTCCTCACAAAATGGATAATTTCTTATTTCGTGAATTTTGGACCTTAACTTGTGAAACCAGAACCTTATTTCGTGAAATTTGGAATTAAAATGTTTGTTCAATCACGAAATGTTTAATTTCTTATTTTGTGAATCTTGGACCTTAATTTGTGAAACCGGAACTTTATTTCGTGAAACTTGGATCGGACTTAAAATGTTTGTTCACTCACGAAATGTTTAATTTCTTATTTCATGAATCTTGGACCTTAATTTGTGAAATCGGGACCTTATTTCGTGAAAGTTAGACTTAAAATGTTTGTTTGCTCACAAAATGGATAATTTCTTATTTCGTGATTTTCGGACCTTAATTTGTGAAACCGAAACCTTATTTCGTGAAACTTGTATTTAAAATGTTTGTTTACTTACGAAATATATATATAATTTCTTATTTCGCGAATCAAGGACCTTAATTTGTGAAACCGAAACCTTATTTCGTGAAACTTTGAATTAAAATGTGTGTTCACTCACAAAATGTTTAATTTCTTATTTCGTGAATCTTGGACCTTAATTCATGAAACCGTGACCTTATTTCGTGAAACTTGGACTTAAAATATTTGTTTACTCACAAAATGTTTAATTTCTTATTTTGTGAATTTTCGACCTTAATTTGTGAACTCGGGACCTTATTTCGTGAAACTTAGACTTAAAATGTTTGTTTGCTCACAAAATGGATAATTTCTTATTTCGTGAATTTCGGACCTTAATTTGTGAAACCAGAACCTTATTTCGTGAAATTTGGAATTAAAATGTTTGTTCAATCACGAAAAGTTTAATTTCTTATTTTGTGAATCTTGAACCTTAATTTGTGAAACCGGAACTTTATTTCGTGAAACTTGGACTCAAAATGTTTGTTCACTCACGAAATATTTAATTTCTTATTTCATGAATCTTGGACCTTAATTTGTGAAATCGGGACCTTATTTCGTGAAAGTTAGACCTAAAATGTTTGTTTGCTCACAAAAAAGATAATTTCTTATTTCGTGAATTTCGGACCTTAATTTGTGAAACCGAAACCTTATTTCGTGAAACTTGTATTTAAAATGTTTGTTTACTCACGAAATATATAATTTCTTATTTCGCGAATCAAGGACCTTAATTTGTGAAACCGGGACCTTATTTCGTGAAACTTGGAATTAAAATATTTGTTTACTCACAAAATGTTTAATTTCTTATTTTGTGAATCTTCGACCTTAATTTGTGAACTCAGGACCTTATTTCGTGAAACTTAGACTTAAAATGTTTGTTTGCTCACAAAATGGATAATTTCTTATTTCATGAATTTTGGACCTTAATTTGTGAAACCAGAACCTTATTTCGTGAAATTTGGAATTAAAATGTTTGGTGAATCACGAAATGTTTAATTTCTTATTTTGTGGATCTTGGACCTTAATTTGTGAAACCGGAACTTTATTTCGTGAAACTTGGACTCAAAATGTTTGTTCACTCACGAAATATTTAATTTCTTAATTCGTGAATCTTCGACCTTAATTTGTGAAATCGGGACTTTATTTCGTGAAAGTTAGACCTAAAATGTTTGTTTGCTCACAAAATGGATAATTTCTTATTTCGTGAATTTCGGACCTTAATTTGTGAAACCGAAACCTTATTTCGTGAAACTTGTATTTAAAATGTTTGTTTACTCACGAAATATATAATTTCTTATTTCGCGAATCAAGGACCTTAATTTGTGAAACCGAAACCTTATTTCGTGAAACTTTGAATTAAAATGTTTGTTCACTCACAAAATGTTTAATTTCTTATTTCGTGAATCTTGGACCTTAATTCGTGAAACCGGGACCTTATTTCGTGAAACTTGGACTTGAAATATTTGTTACTCACAAAATCTTTAATTTCTTATTTTGTGAATCTTCGACCTTAATTTGTGAACTCGGGACCTTATTTCGTGAAACTCAGACTTAAAATGTTTGTTTGCTCACAAAATGGATAATTTTTTATTTCGTGAATTTCGGACCTTAATTTGTGAAACCGAAACCTTATTTCGTGAAACTTGTATTTAAAATGTTTGTTTACTCACGAAATATATAATTTCTTATTTCGCGAATCAAGGACCTTAATTTGTGAAACCGAAACCTTATTTCGTGAAACTTTGAATTAAAATGTTTGTTCACTCACAAAATGTTTAATTTCTTATTTCGTGAATCTTGGACCTTAATCCGTGAAACCGTGACCTTATTTCGTGAAACTTTGACTTAAAATATTTGTTTTTACTCACAAAATGTTTAATTTTTTATTTTGTGAATCTTCGACCTTAATTTGTGAACTCGGGACCTTATTTCGTGAAACTTAGACTTAAAATGTTTGTTTGCTCACAAAATGGATAATTTCTTATTTCGTGAATTTTGGACCTTAACTTGTGAAACCAGAACCTTATTTCGTGAAATTTGGAATTAAAATGTTTGTTCAATCACGAAATGTTTAATTTCTTATTTTGTGAATCTTGGACCTTAATTTGTGAAACCGGAACTTTATTTCGTGAAACTTGGACTTAAAATGTTTGTTCACTCACGAAATGTTTAATTTCTTATTTCATGAATCTTGGACCTTAATTTGTTAAATCGGGACCTTATTTCGTGAAAGTTAGACTTAAAATGTTTGTTTGCTCACAAAATGGATAATTTCTTATTTCGTGAATTTCGGACCTTAATTTGTGAAACCGAAACCTTATTTCGTGAAACTTGTATTTAAAATGTTTGTTTACTTACGAAATATATAATTTCTTATTTCGCGAATCAAGGACCTTAATTTGTGAAACCGAAACCTTATTTCGTGAAACTTTGAATTAAAATGTTTGTTCACTCACAAAATGTTTAATTTCTTATTTCGTGAATCTTGGACCTTAATTCGTGAAACCGTCACCTTATTTCGTGAAACTTGGACTTAAAATATTTGTTTTTACTCACAAAATGTTTAATTTCTTATTTTGTGAATCTTCGACCTTAATTTGTGAACTCTGGACCTTATTTCGTGAAACTTAGACTTAAAATGTTTGTTTGCTCACAAAATAGATAATTTCTTATTTCTTGAATTTCGGACCTTAACTTGTGAAACCAGAACCTTATTTCGTGAAATTTGGAATTAAAATGTTTGTTCAATCACGAAATGTTTAATTTCTTATTTTGTGCATTTTGGACCTTAATTTGTGAAACTGGAACTTTATTTCGTGAAACTTGGAATTAAAATGTTTGTTCACTCACGAAATGTTTTATTTCTTATTTCATGAATATTGGACCTTAATTTGTGAAATCGGGACATTATTTCGTGAAAGTTAGACTAAAAATGTTTGTTTGCTCACAAAATGGATAATTTCTTATTTCGTGAATTTCGGACCTTAATTTGTGAAACCGAAACCTTATTTCGTGAAACTTGTATTTAAAATGTTTGTTTACTCACGAAATATATAATTTCTTATTTCGCGAATCAAGGACCTTAATTTGTGAAACCGAAACCTTATGTCGTGAAACTTTGAATTAAAATGTTTGTTCACTCACAAAATGTTTAATTCCTTATTTCGTGAATCTTGGACCTTAATCCGTGAAACCGTGACCTTATTTCGTGAAACTTTGACTTAAAATATTTGTTTTTACTCACAAAATGTTTAATTTCTTATTTTGTGAATCTTCGACCTTAATTTGTGAACTCGGGACCTTATTTCGTGAAACTTAGACTTAAAATGTTTGTTTGCTCACAAAATGGATAATTTCTTATTTCGTGAATTTTGGACCTTAACTTGTGAAACCAGAACCTTATTTCGTGAAATTTGGAATTAAAATGTTTGTTCAATCACGAAATGTTTAATTCTTATTTTGTGAATCTTGGACCTTAATTTGTGAAACCGGAACTTTATTTCGTGAAACTTGGACTTAAAATGTTTGTTCACTCACGAAATGTTTAATTTCTTATTTCATGAATCTTGGACCTTAATTTGTGAAATCGGGACCTTATTTCGTGAAAGTTAGACTTAAAATGTTTGTTTGCTCACAAAATGGATAATTTCTTATTTCGTGAATTTCGGACCTTAATTTGTGAAACCGAAACCTTATTTCGTGAAACTTGTATTTAAAATGTTTGTTTACTTACGAAATATATAATTTCTTATTTCGCGAATCAAGGACCTTAATTTGTGAAACCGAAACCTTATTTCGTGAAACTTTGAATTAAAATGTTTGTTCACTCACAAAATGTTTAATTTCTTATTTCGTGAATCTTGGACCTTAATTTGTGAAACCGGAACTTTATTTCGTGAAACTTGGACTTAAAATGTTTGTTCACTCACGAAATGTTTAATTTCTTATTTCATGATTCTTGGACCTTAATTTGTGAAATCGGGACCTTATTTCGTGAAAGTTAGACTTAAAATGTTTGTTTGCTCACAAAATGGATAATTTCTTATTTCGTGAATTTCGGACCTTAATTTGTGAAACCGAAACCTTATTTCGTGAAACTTGTATTTAAAATGTTTGTTTACTTACGAAATATATAATTTCTTATTTCGCGAATCAAGGACCTTAATTTGTGAAACCGAAACCTTATTTCGTGAAATTTTGAATTAAAATGTTTGTTCACTCACAAAATGTTTAATTTCTTATTTCGTGAATCTTGGACCTTAATTCGTGAAACCGTCACCTTATTTCGTGAAACTTGGACTTAAAATATTTGAGTTTACTCACAAAATGTTTAATTTCTTATTTTGTGAATCTTCGACCTTAATTTGTGAACTCGGGACCTTATTTCGTGAAACTTAGACTTAAAATGTTTGTTTGCTCACAAAATGGATAATTTCTTATTTCGTGAATTTTGGACCTTAACTTGTGAAACCAGAACCTTATTTCGTGAAATTTTGAATTAAAATGTTTGTTCAATCACGAAATGTTTAATTTCTTATTTTGTGAATCTTGGACTTTAATTTGTGAAACCGGAACTTTATTTCGTGAAACTTGGACTTAAAATGTTTGTTCACTCACGAAATGTTTAATTTCTTATTTCATGAATCTTGGACCCTAATTTGTGAAATCGGGACCTTATTTCGTGAAAGTTAGACTTAAAATGTTTGTTTGCTCACAAAATGGATAATTTCTTATTTCGTGAATTTCGGACCTTAATTTGTGAAACCGAAACCTTATTTCGTGAAACTTGTATTTAAAATGTTTGTTTACTCACGAAATATATAATTTCTTATTTCGCGAATCAAGGACCTTAATTTGTGAAACCGAAACCTTATTTCGTGAAACTTTGAATTAAAATGTTTGTTCACTCACAAAATGTTTAATTTCTTATTTCGTGAATCTTGGACCTTAATCCGTGAAACCGTGACCTTATTTCGTGAAACTTTGACTTAAAATATTTGTTTTTACTCACAAAATGTTTAATTTCTTATTTTGTGAATCTTCGACCTTAATTTGTGAACTCGGGACCTTATTTCGTGAAACTTAGACTTAAAATGTTTGTTTGCTCACAAAATGGATAATTTCTTATTTCGTGAATTTTGGACCTTAACTTGTGAAACCAGAACCTTATTTCGTGAAATTTGGAATTAAAATGTTTGTTCAATCACGAAATGTTTAATTTCTTATTTTGTGGATCTTGGACCTTAATTTGTGAAACCGGAACTTTATTTCGTGAAACTTGGAATTAAAATGTTTGTTCACTCACGAAATGTTTTATTTCTTATTTCATGAATATTGGACCTTAATTTGTGAAATCGGGACCTTATTTCGTGAAAGTTAGACTAAAAATGTTTGTTTGCTCACAAAATGGATAATTTCTTATTTCGTGAATTTCGGACCTTAATTTGTGAAACCGAAACCTTATTTCGTGAAACTTGTATTTAAAATGTTTGTTTACTCACGAAATATATAATTTCTTATTTCGCGAATCAAGGACCTTAATTTGTGAAACCGAAACCTTATTTCGTGAAACTTTGAATTAAAATGTTTGTTCACTCACAAAATGTTTAATTTCTTATTTCGTGAATCTTGGACCTTAATTTGTGAAACCGGAACTTTATTTCGTGAAACTTGGACTTAAAATGTTTGTTCACTCACGAAATGTTTAATTTCTTATTTCATGAATCTTGGACCTTAATTTGTGAAATCGGGACCTTATTTCGTGAAAGTTAGACTTAAAATGTTTGTTTGCTCACAAAATGGATAATTTCTTATTTCGTGAATTTCGGACCTTAATTTGTGAAACCGAAACCTTATTTCGTGAAACTTGTATTTAAAATGTTTGTTTACTTACGAAATATATAATTTCTTATTTCGCGAATCAAGGACCTTAATTTGTGAAACCGAAACCTTATTTCGTGAAATTTTGAATTAAAATGTTTGTTCACTCACAAAATGTTTAATTTCTTATTTCGTGAATCTTGGACCTTAAGTCGTGAAACCGTCACCTTATTTCGTGAAACTTGGACTTAAAATATTTGATTTTACTCACAAAATGTTTAATTTCTTATTTTGTGAATCTTCGACCTTAATTTGTGAACTCGGGACCTTATTTCGTGAAACTTAGACTTAAAATGTTTGTTTGCTCACAAAATGGATAATTTCTTATTTCGTGAATTTTGGACCTTAACTTGTGAAACCAGAACCTTATTTCGTGAAATTTTGAATTAAAATGTTTGTTCAATCACGAAATGTTTAATTTCTTATTTTGTGAATCTTGGACTTTAATTTGTGAAACCGGAACTTTATTTCGTGAAACTTGGACTTAAAATGTTTGTTCACTCACGAAATGTTTAATTTCTTATTTCATGAATCTTGGACCCTAATTTGTGAAATCGGGACCTTATTTCGTGAAAGTTAGACTTAAAATGTTTGTTTGCTCACAAAATGGATAATTTCTTATTTCGTGAATTTCGGACCTTAATTTGTGAAACCGAAACCTTATTTCGTGAAACTTTGAATTAAAATGTTTGTTCACTCACAAAATGTTTAATTTCTTATTTCGTGAATCTTGGACCTTGATTCATGAAACCGTGACCTTATTTCGTGAAACTTGGACTTAAAATATTTGTTTACTCACAAAATGTTTAATTTCTTATTTTGTGAATCTTCGACCTTAATTTGTGAACTCGGGACCTTATTTCGTGAAACTTAGACTTAAAATGTTTGTTTGCTCACAAAATGGATAATTTCTTATTTCGTGAATTTCGGACCTTAATTTGTGAAACCAGAACCTTATTTCGTGAAATTTGGAATTAAAATGTTTGTTCAATCACGAAATGTTTAATTTCTTATTTTGTGGATCTTGGACCTTAATTTGTGAAACCGGAACTTTATTTCGTGAAACTTGGAATTAAAATGTTTGTTCACTCACGAAATGTTTTATTTCTTATTTCATGAATATTGGACCTTAATTTGTGAAATCGGGACATTATTTCGTGAAAGTTAGACTAAAAATGTTTGTTTGCTCACAAAATGGATAATTTCTTATTTCGTGAATTTCGGACCTTAATTTGTGAAACCGAAACCTTATTTCGTGAAACTTGTATTTAAAATGTTTGTTTACTCACGAAATATATAATTTCTTATTTCGCGAATCAAGGACCTTAATTTGTGAAACCGAAACCTTATTTCGTGAAACTTTGAATTAAAATGTCTGTTCACTCACAAAATTTTTAATTTCTTATTTCGTGAATCTTGGACCTTAATCCGTGAAACCGTGACCTTATTTCGTGAAACTTTGACTTAAAATATTTGTTTTTACTCACAAAATGTTTAATTTCTTATTTTGTGAATCTTCGACCTTAATTTGTGAACTCGGGACCTTATTTCGTGAAACTTAGACTTAAAATGTTTGTTTCCTCACAAAATGAATAATTTCTTATTTCGTGAATTTTGGAACTTAACTTGTGAAACCAGAACCTTATTTCGTGAAATTTGGAATTAAAATGTTTGTTCAATCACGAAATGTTTAATTTCTTATTTTGTGAATCTTGGACCTTAATTTGTGAAACCGGAACTTTATTTCGTGAAACTTGGACTTAAAATGTTTGTTCACTCACGAAATGTTTAATTTCTTATTTCATGAATCTTGGACCTTAATTTGTGAAATCGGGACCTTATTTCGTGAAAGTTAGACTTAAAATGTTTGTTTGCTCACAAAATGGATAATTTCTTATTTCGTGAATTTCGGACCTTAATTTGTGAAACCAGAACCTTATTTCGTGAAATTTGGAATTAAAATGTTTGTTCAATCACGAAATGTTTAATTTCTTATTTTGTGGATCTTGGACCTTAATTTGTGAAACCGGAACTTTATTTCGTGAAACTTGGAATTAAAATGTTTGTTCACTCACGAAATGTTTTATTTCTTATTTCATGAATATTGGACCTTAATTTGTGAAATCGGGACATTATTTCGTGAAAGTTAGACTAAAAATGTTTGTTTGCTCACAAAATGGATAATTTCTTATTTCGTGAATTTCGGACCTTAATTTGTGAAACCGAAACCTTATTTCGTGAAACTTGTATTTAAAATGTTTGTTTACTCACGAAATATATAATTTCTTATTTCGCGAATCAAGGACCTTAATTTGTGAAACCGAAACCTTATTTCGTGAAACTTTGAATTAAAATGTTTGTTCACTCACAAAATGTTTAATTTCTTATTTCGTGAATCTTGGACCTTAATCCGTGAAACCGTGACCTTATTTCGTGAAACTTTGACTTAAAATATTTGTTTTTACTCACAAAATGTTTAATTTCTTATTTTGTGAATCTTCGACCTTAATTTGTGAACTCGGGACCTTATTTCGTGAAACTTAGACTTAAAATGTTTGTTTCCTCACAAAATGAATAATTTCTTATTTCGTGAATTTTGGAACTTAACTTGTGAAACCAGAACCTTATTTCGTGAAATTTGGAATTAAAATGTTTGTTCAATCACGAAATGTTTAATTTCTTATTTTGTGAATCTTGGACCTTAATTTGTGAAACCGGAACTTTATTTCGTGAAACTTGGACTTAAAATGTTTGTTCACTCACGAAATGTTTAATTTCTTATTTCATGAATCTTGGACCTTAATTTGTGAAATCGGGACCTTATTTCGTGAAAGTTAGACTTAAAATGTTTGTTTGCTCACAAAATGGATAATTTCTTATTTCGTGAATTTCGGACGTTAATTTGTGAAACCGAAACCTTATTTCGTGAAACTTGTATTTAAAATGTTTGTTTACTTACGAAATATATAATTTCTTATTTCGCGAATCAAGGACCTTAATTTGTGAAACCGAAACCTTATTTCGTGAAACTTTGAATTAAAATGTTTGTTCACTCACAAAATGTTTAATTTCTTATTTCGTGAATCTTGGACCTTAATTCGTGAAACCGTCACCTTATTTCGTGAAACTTGGACTTAAAATATTTGTTTTTACTCACAAAATGTTTAATTTCTTATTTTGTGAATCTTCGACCTTAATTTGTGAACTCGGGACCTTATTTCGTGAAACTTAGACTTAAAATGTTTGTTTGCTCACAAAATAGATAATTTCTTATTTCTTGAATTTCGGACCTTAACTTGTGAAACCAGAACCTTATTTCGTGAAATTTGGAATTAAAATGTTTGTTCAATCACGAAATGTTTAATTTCTTATTTTGTGAATCTTGGACCTTAATTTGTGAAACCGGAACTTTATTTCGTGAAACTTGGACTTAAAATGTTTGTTCACTCACGAAATGTTTAATTTCTTATTTCATGAATCTTGGACCTTAATTTGTGAAATCGGGACCTTATTTCGTGAAAGTTAGACTTAAAATGTTGTTTGCTCACAAAATGGATAATTTCTTATTGCGTGAATTTCGGACCTTAATTTGTGAAACCGAAACCTTATTTCGTGAAACTTTTATTTAAAATGTTTGTTTACTTACGAAATATATATATAATTTCTTATTTCGCGAATCAAGGACCTTAATTTGTGAAACCGAAACCTTATTTCGTGAAACTTTGAATTAAAATGTTTGTTCACTCACAAAATGTTTAATTTCTTATTTCGTGAATCTTGGACCTTAATTCATGAAACCGTGACCTTATTTCGTGAAACTTGGACTTAAAATATTTGTTTACTCACAAAATGTTTAATTTCTTATTTTGTGAATCTTCGACCTTAATTTGTGAACTCGGGACCTTATTTCGTGAAACTTAGACTTAAAATGTTTGTTTGCTCACAAAATAGATAATTTCTTATTTCTTGAATTTCGGACCTTAACTTGTGAAACCAGAACCTTATTTCGTGAAATTTGGAATTAAAATGTTTGTTCAATCACGAAATGTTTAATTTCTTATTTTGTGAATCTTGGACCTTAATTTGTGAAACCGGAACTTTATTTCGTGAAACTTGGACTTAAAATGTTTGTTCACTCACGAAATGTTTAATTTCTTATTTCATGAATCTTGGACCTTAATTTGTGAAATCGGGACCTTATTTCGTGAAAGTTAGACTTAAAATGTTGTTTGCTCACAAAATGGATAATTTCTTATTGCGTGAATTTCGGACCTTAATTTGTGAAACCGAAACCTTATTTCGTGAAACTTTTATTTAAAATGTTTGTTTACTTACGAAATATATATATAATTTCTTATTTCGCGAATCAAGGACCTTAATTTGTGAAACCGAAACCTTATTTCGTGAAACTTTGAATTAAAATGTTTGTTCACTCACAAAATGTTTAATTTCTTATTTCGTGAATCTTGGACCTTAATTCATGAAACCGTGACCTTATTTCGTGAAACTTGGACTTAAAATATTTGTTTACTCACAAAATGTTTAATTTCTGATTTTGTGAATCTTCGACCTTAATTTGTGAACTCGGGACCTTATTTCGTGAAACTTAGACTTAAAATGTTTGTTTGCTCACAAAATGGATAATTTCTTATTTCGTGAATTTCGGACCTTAATTTGTGAAACCAGAACCTTATTTCGTGAAATTTGGAATTAAAATGTTTGTTCAATCACGAAATGTTTAATTTCTTATTTTGTGAATCTTGGACCTTAATTTGTGAAACCGGAACTTTATTTCGTGAAACTTGGACTTAAAATGTTTGTTCACTCACGAAATGTTTAATTTCTTATTTCATGAATCTTGGACCTTAATTTGTGAAATCGGGACCTTATTTCGTGAAAGTTAGACTTAAAATGTTTGTTTGCTCACAAAATGGATAATTTCTTATTTCGTGAATTTCGGACCTTAATTTGTGAAACCAGAACCTTATTTCGTGAAATTTGGAATTAAAATGTTTGTTCAATCACGAAATGTTTAATTTCTTATTTTGTGGATCTTGGACCTTAATTTGTGAAACCGGAACTTTATTTCGTGAAACTTGGAATTAAAATGTTTGTTCACTCACGAAATGTTTTATTTCTTATTTCATGAATATTGGACCTTAATTTGTGAAATCGGGACATTATTTCGTGAAAGTTAGACTAAAAATGTTTGTTTGCTCACAAAATGGATAATTTCTTATTTCGTGAATTTCGGACCTTAATTTGTGAAACCGAAACCTTATTTCGTGAAACTTGTATTTAAAATGTTTGTTTACTCACGAAATATATAATTTCTTATTTCGCGAATCAAGGACCTTAATTTGTGAAACCGAAACCTTATTTCGTGAAACTTTGAATTAAAATGTTTGTTCACTCACAAAATGTTTAATTTCTTATTTCGTGAATCTTGGACCTTAATCCGTGAAACCGTGACCTTATTTCGTGAAACTTTGACTTAAAATATTTGTTTTTACTCACAAAATGTTTAATTTCTTATTTTGTGAATCTTCGACCTTAATTTGTGAACTCGGGACCTTATTTCGTGAAACTTAGACTTAAAATGTTTGTTTCCTCACAAAATGAATAATTTCTTATTTCGTGAATTTTGGAACTTAACTTGTGAAACCAGAACCTTATTTCGTGAAATTTGGAATTAAAATGTTTGTTCAATCACGAAATGTTTAATTTCTTATTTTGTGAATCTTGGACCTTAATTTGTGAAACCGGAACTTTATTTCGTGAAACTTGGACTTAAAATGTTTGTTCACTCACGAAATGTTTAATTTCTTATTTCATGAATCTTGGACCTTAATTTGTGAAATCGGGACCTTATTTCGTGAAAGTTAGACTTAAAATGTTTGTTTGCTCACAAAATGGATAATTTCTTATTTCGTGAATTTCGGACGTTAATTTGTGAAACCGAAACCTTATTTCGTGAAACTTGTATTTAAAATGTTTGTTTACTTACGAAATATATAATTTCTTATTTCGCGAATCAAGGACCTTAATTTGTGAAACCGAAACCTTATTTCGTGAAACTTTGAATTAAAATGTTTGTTCACTCACAAAATGTTTAATTTCTTATTTCGTGAATCTTGGACCTTAATTCGTGAAACCGTCACCTTATTTCGTGAAACTTGGACTTAAAATATTTGTTTTTACTCACAAAATGTTTAATTTCTTATTTTGTGAATCTTCGACCTTAATTTGTGAACTCGGGACCTTATTTCGTGAAACTTAGACTTAAAATGTTTGTTTGCTCACAAAATAGATAATTTCTTATTTCTTGAATTTCGGACCTTAACTTGTGAAACCAGAACCTTATTTCGTGAAATTTGGAATTAAAATGTTTGTTCAATCACGAAATGTTTAATTTCTTATTTTGTGAATCTTGGACCTTAATTTGTGAAACCGGAACTTTATTTCGTGAAACTTGGACTTAAAATGTTTGTTCACTCACGAAATGTTTAATTTCTTATTTCATGAATCTTGGACCTTAATTTGTGAAATCGGGACCTTATTTCGTGAAAGTTAGACTTAAAATGTTGTTTGCTCACAAAATGGATAATTTCTTATTGCGTGAATTTCGGACCTTAATTTGTGAAACCGAAACCTTATTTCGTGAAACTTTTATTTAAAATGTTTGTTTACTTACGAAATATATATATAATTTCTTATTTCGCGAATCAAGGACCTTAATTTGTGAAACCGAAACCTTATTTCGTGAAACTTTGAATTAAAATGTTTGTTCACTCACAAAATGTTTAATTTCTTATTTCGTGAATCTTGGACCTTAATTCATGAAACCGTGACCTTATTTCGTGAAACTTGGACTTAAAATATTTGTTTACTCACAAAATGTTTAATTTCTTATTTTGTGAATCTTCGACCTTAATTTGTGAACTCGGGACCTTATTTCGTGAAACTTAGACTTAAAATGTTTGTTTGCTCACAAAATGGATAATTTCTTATTTCGTGAATTTCGGACCTTAATTTGTGAAACCAGAACCTTATTTCGTGAAATTTGGAATTAAAATGTTTGTTCAATCACGAAATGTTTAATTTCTTATTTTGTGAATCTTGGACCTTAATTTGTGAAACCGGAACTTTATTTCGTGAAACTTGGACTTAAAATGTTTGTTCACTCACGAAATGTTTAATTTCTTATTTCATGAATCTTGGACCTTAATTTGTGAAATCGGGACCTTATTTCGTGAAAGTTAGACTTAAAATGTTTGTTTGCTCACAAAATGGATAATTTCTTATTTCGTGAATTTCGGACCTTAATTTGTGAAACCAGAACCTTATTTCGTGAAATTTGGAATTAAAATGTTTGTTCAATCACGAAATGTTTAATTTCTTATTTTGTGGATCTTGGACCTTAATTTGTGAAACCGGAACTTTATTTCGTGAAACTTGGAATTAAAATGTTTGTTCACTCACGAAATGTTTTATTTCTTATTTCATGAATATTGGACCTTAATTTGTGAAATCGGGACATTATTTCGTGAAAGTTAGACTAAAAATGTTTGTTTGCTCACAAAATGGATAATTTCTTATTTCGTGAATTTCGGACCTTAATTTGTGAAACCGAAACCTTATTTCGTGAAACTTGTATTTAAAATGTTTGTTTACTCACGAAATATATAATTTCTTATTTCGCGAATCAAGGACCTTAATTTGTGAAACCGAAACCTTATTTCGTGAAACTTTGAATTAAAATGTTTGTTCACTCACAAAATGTTTAATTTCTTATTTCGTGAATCTTGGACCTTAATCCGTGAAACCGTGACCTTATTTCGTGAAACTTTGACTTAAAATATTTGTTTTTACTCACAAAATGTTTAATTTCTTATTTTGTGAATCTTCGACCTTAATTTGTGAACTCGGGACCTTATTTCGTGAAACTTAGACTTAAAATGTTTGTTTCCTCACAAAATGAATAATTTCTTATTTCGTGAATTTTGGAACTTAACTTGTGAAACCAGAACCTTATTTCGTGAAATTTGGAATTAAAATGTTTGTTCAATCACGAAATGTTTAATTTCTTATTTTGTGAATCTTGGACCTTAATTTGTGAAACCGGAACTTTATTTCGTGAAACTTGGACTTAAAATGTTTGTTCACTCACGAAATGTTTAATTTCTTATTTCATGAATCTTGGACCTTAATTTGTGAAATCGGGACCTTATTTCGTGAAAGTTAGACTTAAAATGTTTGTTTGCTCACAAAATGGATAATTTCTTATTTCGTGAATTTCGGACGTTAATTTGTGAAACCGAAACCTTATTTCGTGAAACTTGTATTTAAAATGTTTGTTTACTTACGAAATATATAATTTCTTATTTCGCGAATCAAGGACCTTAATTTGTGAAACCGAAACCTTATTTCGTGAAACTTTGAATTAAAATGTTTGTTCACTCACAAAATGTTTAATTTCTTATTTCGTGAATCTTGGACCTTAATTCGTGAAACCGTCACCTTATTTCGTGAAACTTGGACTTAAAATATTTGTTTTTACTCACAAAATGTTTAATTTCTTATTTTGTGAATCTTCGACCTTAATTTGTGAACTCGGGACCTTATTTCGTGAAACTTAGACTTAAAATGTTTGTTTGCTCACAAAATAGATAATTTCTTATTTCTTGAATTTCGGACCTTAACTTGTGAAACCAGAACCTTATTTCGTGAAATTTGGAATTAAAATGTTTGTTCAATCACGAAATGTTTAATTTCTTATTTTGTGAATCTTGGACCTTAATTTGTGAAACCGGAACTTTATTTCGTGAAACTTGGACTTAAAATGTTTGTTCACTCACGAAATGTTTAATTTCTTATTTCATGAATCTTGGACCTTAATTTGTGAAATCGGGACCTTATTTCGTGAAAGTTAGACTTAAAATGTTGTTTGCTCACAAAATGGATAATTTCTTATTGCGTGAATTTCGGACCTTAATTTGTGAAACCGAAACCTTATTTCGTGAAACTTTTATTTAAAATGTTTGTTTACTTACGAAATATATATATAATTTCTTATTTCGCGAATCAAGGACCTTAATTTGTGAAACCGAAACCTTATTTCGTGAAACTTTGAATTAAAATGTTTGTTCACTCACAAAATGTTTAATTTCTTATTTCGTGAATCTTGGACCTTAATTCATGAAACCGTGACCTTATTTCGTGAAACTTGGACTTAAAATATTTGTTTACTCACAAAATGTTTAATTTCTTATTTTGTGAATCTTCGACCTTAATTTGTGAACTCGGGACCTTAATTCGTGAAACTTAGACTTAAAATGTTTGTTTGCTCACAAAATAGATAATTTCTTATTTCTTGAATTTCGGACCTTAACTTGTGAAACCAGAACCTTATTTCGTGAAATTTGGAATTAAAATGTTTGTTCAATCACGAAATGTTTAATTTCTTATTTTGTGAATCTTGGACCTTAATTTGTGAAACCGGAACTTTATTTCGTGAAACTTGGACTTAAAATGTTTGTTCACTCACGAAATGTTTAATTTCTTATTTCATGAATCTTGGACCTTAATTTGTGAAATCGGGACCTTATTTCGTGAAAGTTAGACTTAAAATGTTGTTTGCTCACAAAATGGATAATTTCTTATTGCGTGAATTTCGGACCTTAATTTGTGAAACCGAAACCTTATTTCGTGAAACTTTTATTTAAAATGTTTGTTTACTTACGAAATATATATATAATTTCTTATTTCGCGAATCAAGGACCTTAATTTGTGAAACCGAAACCTTATTTCGTGAAACTTTGAATTAAAATGTTTGTTCACTCACAAAATGTTTAATTTCTTATTTCGTGAATCTTGGACCTTAATTCATGAAACCGTGACCTTATTTCGTGAAACTTGGACTTAAAATATTTGTTTACTCACAAAATGTTTAATTTCTGATTTTGTGAATCTTCGACCTTAATTTGTGAACTCGGGACCTTATTTCGTGAAACTTAGACTTAAAATGTTTGTTTGCTCACAAAATGGATAATTTCTTATTTCGTGAATTTCGGACCTTAATTTGTGAAACCAGAACCTTATTTCGTGAAATTTGGAATTAAAATGTTTGTTCAATCACGAAATGTTTAATTTCTTTTTTTGTGGATCTTGGACCTTAATTTGTGAAACCGGAACTTTATTTCGTGAAACTTGGACTTAAAATGTTTGTTCACTCACGAAATGTTTTATTTCTTATTTCGTGAATCTTCGACCTTAATTTGTGAAATCGGGACTTTATTTCGTGAAACTTAGACTTAAAATGTTTGTTTGCACACAAAATGGATAATTTCTTATTTCGTGAATTTCGGACCTTAATTTGTGAAACCGAAACCTTATTTCGTGAAACTTGTATTTAAAATGTTTGTTTACTCACGAAATATATAATTTCTTATTTCGCGAATCAAGGACCTTAATTTGTGAAATCGAAACCTTATTTCGTGAAAATTTGAATTAAAATGTTTGTTCACTCACAAAATGTTTAATTTCTTATTTCGTGAATCTTGGACCTTAATTCGTGAAACCGGGAACTTATTTCGTGAAACGTGGACTTAAAATATTTGTTTACTCACAAAATGTTTAATTTCTTATTTTGTGAATCTTCGACCTTAATTTGTGAACTCGGGACCTTATTTCGTGAAACTTAGACTTAAAATGTTTGTTTGCTCACAAAATGGATAATTTCTTATTTCGTGAATTTCGGACCTTAATTTGTGAAACCAGAACCTTATTTCGTGTAATTTGGAATTAAAATGTTTGTTCAATCACGGAATGTTTAATTTCTTATTTTGTGGATCTTGGACCTTAATTTGAGAAACCGGAACTTTATTTCGTGAAACTTGGACTTAAAATGTTTGTTCACTCACGAAATGTTTAATTTCTTATTTCGTGCATCTTGGACCTTAATTTGTGAAATCGGGACCTTATTTCGTGAAACTTAGACTTAAAATGTTTGTTTGCACACAAAATAGATAATTTCTTATTTCGTGAATTTCGGACCTTAATTTGTGAAACCGAAACCTTATTTCGTGAAACTTGTATTTAAAATGTTTGTTTACTCACGAAATATATAATTTCTTATTTCGCGAATCAAGGACCTTAATTTGTGAAACCGAAACCTTATTTCGTGAAAATTTGAATTAAAATGTTTGTTCACTCACAAAATGTTTAATTTCTTATTTCGTGAATCTTGGACCTTAATTCATGAAACCGTGACCTTATTTCGTGAAACTTGGACTTAAAATATTTGTTTACTCACAAAATGTTTAATTTCTGATTTAGTGAATCTTCGACCTTAATTTGTGAACTCGGGACCTTATTTCGTGAAACTTAGACTTAAAATGTTTGTTTGCTCACAAAATGGATAATTTCTTATTTCGTGAATTTCGGACCTTAATTTGTGAAACCAAAACCTTATTTCGTGAAATTTGGAATTAAAATGTTTGTTCAATCACGAAATGTTTAATTTCTTATTTTGTGGATCTTGGACCTTAATTTGTGAAACCGGAACTTTATTTCGTGAAACTTGGACTTAAAATGTTTGTTCACTCACGAAATGTTTAATTTCTTATTTCGTGAATCTTCGACCTTAATTTGTGAAATCGGGACTTTATTTCGTGAAACTTAGACTTAAAATGTTTGTTTGCACACAAAATGGATAATTTCTTATTTCGTGAATTTCGGACCTTAATTTGTGAAACCGAAACCTTATTTCGTGAAACTTGTATTTAAAATGTTTGTTTACTCACGAAATCTATAATTTCTTATTTCGCGAATCAAGGACCTTAATTTGTGAAACCGAAACCTTATTTCGTGAAAATTTGAATTAAAATGTTTGTTCACTCACAAAATGTTTAATTTCTTATTTCGTGAATCTTGGACCTTAATCCGTGAAACCGTGACCTTATTTCGTGAAACTTTGACTTAAAATATTTGTTTTTACTCACAAAATGTTTAATTTCTTATTTTGTGAATCTTCGACCTTAATTTGTGAACTCGGGACCTTATTTCGTGAAACTTAGACTTCAAATGTTTGTTTGCTCACAAAATGGATAATTTCTTATTTCGTGAATTTCGGACCTTAATTTGTGAAACCAGAACCTTATTTCGTGAAATTTGGAATTAAAATGTTTGTTCAATCACGAAATGTTTAATTTCTTATTTTGTGGATCTTGGACCTTAATTTGTGAAACCGAAACTTTATTTCGTGAAACTTGGACTTAAAATGTTTGTTCACTCACGAAATGTTTAATTTCTTATTTCGTGCATCTTGGACCTTAATTTGTGAAATCAGGACCTTATTTCGTGAAACTTAGACTTAAAATGTTTGTTTGCACACAAAATAGATAATTTCTTATTTCGTGAATTTCGGACCTTAATTTGTGAAACCGAAACCTTATTTCGTGAAACTTGTATTTAAAATGTTTGTTTACTCACGAAATATATAATTTCTTATTTCGCGAATCAAGGACCTTAATTTGTGAAACCGAAACCTTATTTCGTGAAACTTTGAATTAAAATGTTTGTTCACACACAAAATGTTTAATTTCTTATTTCGTGAATCTTGGACCTTAATTCGTGAAACCGTTACCTTATTTCGTGAAACTTGGACTTAAAATATTTGTTTTTACTCACAAAATGTTTAATTTCTTATTTTGTGAATCTTCGACCTTAATTTTGAACTCGGGACCTTATTTCGTGAAACTTAGACTTAAAATGTTTGTTTGCTCACAAAATGGATAATTTCTTATTTCGTGAATTTCGGACCTTAACTTGTGAAACCAGAACCTTATTTCGTGAAATTTGGAATTAAAATGTTTGTTCAATCACGAAATGTTTAATTTCTTATTTTGTGAATCTTGGACCTTAATTTGTGAAACCGGAACTTTATTTCGTGAAACTTGGACTTAAAATGTTTGTTCACTCACGAAATGTTTTATTTCTTATTTCATGAATATTGGACCTTAATTTGTGAAATCGGGACCTTATTTCGTGAAAGTTAGACTTAAAATGTTTGTTTGCTCACAAAATGGATAATTTCTTATTTCGTGAATTTCGGACCTTAATTTGTGAAACCAGAACCTTATTTCGTGTAATTTGGAATTAAAATGTTTGTTCAATCACGAAATGTTTAATTTCTTATATTGCGGATCTTGGACCTTAATTTGTGAAACCGGAACTTTATTTCGTGAAACTTGGACTTAAAATATTTGTTCACTCACGAAATGTTTAATTTCTTATTTCGTGCATCTTGGACCTTAATTTGTGAAATCGGGACCTTATTTCGTGAAAGTTAGACTTAAAATGTTTGTTTGCTCACAAAATGGATAATTTCTTATTTCGTGAATTTCGGACCTTAATTTGTGAAACCGAAACCTTATTTCGTGAAACTTGTATTTAAAATGTTTGTTTACTCACGAAATATATAATTTCTTATTTCGCGAATCAAGGACCTTAATTTGTGAAACCGAAACCTTATTTCGTGAAACTTTGAATTAAAATGTTTGTTCACACACAAAATGTTTAAGTTCTTATTTCGTGAATCTTGGACCTTAATTCGTGAAACCGTTACCTTATTTCGTGAAACTTGGACTTAAAATATTTGTTTTTACTCACAAAATGTTTAATTTCTTATTTTGTGAATCTTCGACCTTAATTTTGAACTCGGGACCTTATTTCGTGAAACTTAGACTTAAAATGTTTGTTTGCTCACAAAATGGATAATTTCTTATTTTGTGAATTTCGGACCTTAACTTGTGAAACCAGAACCTTATTTCGTGAAATTTGGAATTAAAATGTTTGTTCAATCACGAAATGTTTAATTTCTTATTTTGTGAATCTTGGACCTTAATTTGTGAAACCGGAACTTTATTTCGTGAAACTTGGACTTAAAATGTTTGTTCACTCACGAAATGTTTAATTTGTTATTTCATGAATCTTGGACCTTAATTTGTGAAATCGGGACCTTATTTCGTGAAAGTTAGACTTAAAATGTTTGTTTGCTCACAAAATGGATAATTTCTTATTTCGTCAATTTCGGACCTTAATTTGTGAAACCGAAACCTTATTTCGTGAAACTTGTATTTAAAATGTTTGTTTACTTACGAAATATATATATAATTTCTTATTTCGCGAATCAAGGACCTTAATTTGTGAAACTGAAACCTTATTTCGTGAAAATTTGAATTAAAATGTTTGTTCACTCACAAAATGTTTAATTTCTTATTTTGTGAATCTTCGACCTTAATTTGTGAACTCGGGACCTTATTTCGTGAAACTTAGACTTAAAATGTTTGTTTCCTCACAAAATGGATAATTTCTTATTTCGTGAATTTCGGACCTTAATTTGTGAAACCAGAACCTTATTTCGTGTAATTTGGAATTAAAATGTTTGTTCAATCACGAAATGTTTAATTTCTTATATTGCGGATCTTGGACCTTAATTTGTGAAACCGGAACTTTATTTCGTGAAACTTGGACTTAAAATGTTTTTTCACTCACGAAATGTTTAATTTCTTATTTCGTGCATCTTGGACCTTAATTTGTGAAATCGGGACCTTATTTCGTGAAAGTTAGACTTAAAATGTTTGTTTGCGCACAAAATGGATAATTTCTTATTTCGTGAATTTCGGACCTTAATTTGTGAAACCGAAACCTTATTTCGTGAAACTTGTATTTAAAATGTTTGTTTACTCACGAAATATATAATTTCTTATTTCGCGAATCAAGGACCTTAATTTGTGAAACCGAAACCTTATTTCGTGAAACTTTGAATTAAAATGTTTGTTCACTCACAAAATGTTTAATTTCTTATTTCGTGAATCTTGGACCTTAATTCGTGAAACCGTGACCTTATTTCGTGAAACTTGGACTTAAAATATTTGTTTTTACTCACAAAATGTTTAATTTCTTATTTTGTGAATCTTCGACCTTAATTTTGAACTCCGGACCTTATTTCGTGAAACTTAGACTTAAAATGTTTGTTTGCTCACAAAATGGATAATTTCTTATTTCGTGAATTTCGGACCTTAACTTGTGAAACCAGAACCTTATTTCGTGAAATTTGGAATTAAAATGTTTGTTCAATCACGAAATGTTTAATTTCTTATTTTGTGAATCTTGGACCTTAATTTGTGAAACCGAAACTTTATTTCGTGAAACTTGGACTTAAAATGTTTGTTCACTCACGAAATGTTTTATTTCTTATTTCATGAATATTGGACCTTAATTTGTGAAATCGGGACCTTATTTCGTGAAAGTTAGACTTAAAATGTTTGTTTGCTTACAAAATGGATAATTTCTTATTTCGTGAATTTCGGACCTTAATTTGTGAAACCGAAACCTTATTTCGTGAAACTTGTATTTAAAATGTTTGTATACTCACGAAATATATAATTTCTTATTTCGCGAATCAAGGACCTTAATTTGTGAAACCGAAACCTTATTTCGTGAAACTTTGAATTAAAATGTTTGTTCACTCACAAAATGTTTAATTTCTTATTTCGTGAATCTTGGACCTTAATTCGTGAAACCGTGACCTTATTTCGTGAAACTTGGACTTAAAATATTTGTTTTTACTCACAAAATGTTTAATTTCTTATTTTGTGAATCTTCGACCTTAATTTTGAACTCCGGACCTTATTTCGTGAAACTTAGACTTAAAATGTTTGTTTGCTCACAAAATGGATAATTTCTTATTTCGTGAATTTCGGACCTTAACTTGTGAAACCAGAACCTTATTTCGTGAAATTTGGAATTAAAATGTTTGTTCAATCACGAAATGTTTAATTTCTTATTTTGTGAATCTTGGACCTTAATTTGTGAAACCGGAACTTTATTTCGTGAAACTTGGACTTAAAATGTTTGTTCACTCACGAAATGTTTAATTTGTTATTTCATGAATCTTGGACCTTAATTTGTGAAATCGGGACCTTATTTCGTGAAAGTTAGACTTAAAATGTTTGTTTGCTCACAAAATGGATAATTTCTTATTTCGTCAATTTCGGACCTTAATTTGTGAAACCGAAACCTTATTTCGTGAAACTTGTATTTAAAATGTTTGTTTACTTACGAAATATATATATAATTTCTTATTTCGCGAATCAAGGACCTTAATTTGTGAAACTGAAACCTTATTTCGTGAAAATTTGAACTAAAATGTTTGTTCACTCACAAAATGTTTAATTTCTTATTTCGTGAATCTTGGACCTTAATTCGTGAAACCGGGACCGTATTTCGTGAAACTTGGACTTAAAATATTTGTTTACTCACAAAATGTTTAATTTCTTATTTTGTGAATCTTCGACCTTAATTTGTGAACTCGGGACCTTATTTCGTGAAACTTAGACTTAAAATGTTTGTTTGCTCACAAAATGGATAATTTCTTATTTCGTGAATTTCGGACCTTAATTTGTGAAACCAGAACCTTATTTCGTGTAATTTGGAATTAAAATGTTTGTTCAATCACGAAATGTTTAATTTCTTATATTGCGGATCTTGGACCTTAATTTGTGAAACCGGAACTTTATTTCGTGAAACTTGGACTTAAAATGTTTGTTCACTCACGAAATGTTTAATTTCTTATTTCGTGCATCTTGGACCTTAATTTGTGAAATCGGGACCTTATTTCGTGAAAGTTAGACTTAAAATGTTTGTTTGCTCACAAAATGGATAATTTCTTATTTCGTGAATTTCGGACCTTAATTTGTGAAACCGAAACCTTATTTCGTGAAACTTGTATTTAAAATGTTTGTTTACTCACGAAATATATAATTTCTTATTTCGCGAATCAAGGACCTTAATTTGTGAAACCGAAACCTTATTTCGTGAAACTTTGAATTAAAATGTTTGTTCACACACAAAATGTTTAATTTCTTATTTCGTGAATCTTGGACCTTAATTCGTGAAACCGTTACCTTATTTCGTGAAACTTGGACTTAAAATATTTGTTTTTACTCACAAAATGTTTAATTTCTTATTTTGTGAATCTTCGACCTTAATTTTGAACTCTGGACCTTATTTCGTGAAACTTAGACTTAAAATGTTTGTTTGCTCACAAAATGGATAATTTCTTATTTCGTGAATTTCGGACCTTAACTTGTGAAACCAGAACCTTATTTTGTGAAATTTGGAATTAAAATGTTTGTTCAATCACGAAATGTTTAATTTCTTATTTTGTGAATCTTGGACCTTAATTTGTGAAACCGGAACTTTATTTCGTGAAACTTGGACTTAAAATGTTTGTTCACTCACGAAATGTTTAATTTCTTATTTCATGAATCTTGGACCTTAATTTGTGAAATCGGGACCTTATTTCGTGAAAGTTAGACTTCAAATGTTTGTTTGCTCACAAAATGGATAATTTCTTATTTCGTGAATTTCGGACCTTAATTTGTGAAACCGAAACCTTATTTCGTGAAACTTGTATTTAAAATGTTTGTTTACTTACGAAATATATAATTTCTTATTTCGCGAATCAAGGACCTTAATTTGTGAAACTGAAACCTTATTTCGTGAAACTTTGAATTAAAATGTTTGTTCACTCACAAAATGTTTAATTTCTTATTTCGTGAATCTTGGACCTTAATTCGTGAAACCGTGACCTTATTTCGTGAAACTTGGACATAAAATATTTGATTTTTCTCACAAAATGTTTAATTTCTTATTTTGTGAATCTTCGACCTTAATTTGTGAACTCGGGACCTTATTTCGTGAAACTTAGACTTAAAATGTTTGTTTGCTCACAAAATAGATAATTTCTTATTTCTTGAATTTCGGACCTTAACTTGTGAAACCAGAACCTTATTTCGTGAAATTTGGAATTAAAATGTTTGTTCAATCACGAAATGTTTAATTTCTTATTTTCTGAATCTTGGACCTTAATTTGTGAAACCGGAACATTATTTCGTGAAACTTGGACTTAAAATGTTTGTTCACTCACGAAATGTTTAATTTCTTATTTCATGAATCTTGGACCTTAATTTGTGAAATCGGGACCTTATTTCGTGAAAGTTAGACTTAAAATGTTTGTTTGCTCACAAAATGGATAATTTCTTATTTCGTCAATTTCGGACCTTAATTTGTGAAACCGAAACCTTATTTCGTGAAACTTGTATTTAAAATGTTTGTTTACTTACGAAATATATATAAAATTTCTTATTTCGCGAATCAAGGACCTTAATTTGTGAAACCGAAACCTTATTTCGTGAAACTTTGAATTAAAATGTTTGTTCACTCACAAAATGTTTAATTTCTTATTTCGTGAATCTTGGACCTTAATTCATGAAACCGTGACCTTATTTCGTGAAACTTGGACTTAAAATATTTGTTTACTCACAAAATGTTTAATTTCTTATTTTGTGAATCTTCGACCTTAATTTGTGAACTCGGGACCTTATTTCGTGAAACTTAGACTTAAAATGTTTGTTTGCTCACAAAATGGATAATTTCTTATTTCGTGAATTTCGGACCTTAATTTGTGAAACCAGAACCTTATTTCGTGAAATTTGGAATTAAAATGTTTGGTCAATCACGAAATGTTTAATTTCTTATTTTGTGGATCTTGGACCTTAATTTGTGAAACCGGAACTTTATTTCGTGAAACTTGGACTTAAAATGTTTGTTCACTCACGAAATGTTTAATTTCTTATTTCGTGAATCTTCGACCTTAATTTGTGAAATCGGGACTTTATTTCGTGAAACTTAGACTTAAAATGTTTGTTTGCACACAAAATGGATAATTTCTTATTTCGTGAATTTCGGACCTTAATTTGTGAAACCGAAACCTTATTTCGTGAAACTTGTATTTAAAATGTTTGTTTACTCACGAAATATATAATTTCTTATTTCGCGAATCAAGGACCTTAATTTGTGAAACCGAAACCTTATTTCGTGAAAATTTGAATTAAAATGTTTGTTCACTCACAAAATGTTTAATTTCTTATTTCGTGAATCTTGGACCTTAATTCGTGAAACCGTGACCTGGTTTCGTGAAACTTGGACATAAAATATTTGTTTTTACTCACAAAATGTTTAATTTCTTATTTTGTGAATCTTCGACCTTAATTTGTGAACTCGGGACCTTATTTCGTGAAACTTAGACTTAAAATGTTTGTTTGCTCACAAAATAGATAATTTCTTATTTCTTGAATTTCGGACCTTAACTTGTGAAACCAGAACCTTATTTCGTGAAATTTGGAATTAAAATGTTTGTTCAATCACGAAATGTTTAATTTCTTATTTTGTGAATCTTGGACCTTAATTTGTGAAACCGGAACATTATTTCGTGAAACTTGGACTTAAAATGTTTGTTCCCTCACGAAATGTTTAATTTCTTATTTCATGAATCTTGGACCTTAATTTGTGAAATCGGGACCTTATTTCGTGAAAGTTAGACTTAAAATGTTTGTTTGCTCACAAAATGGATAATTTCTTATTTCGTCAATTTCGGACCTTAATTTGTGAAACCGAAACCTTATTTCGTGAAACTTGTATTTAAAATGTTTGTTTACTTACGAAATATATATATAATTTCTTATTTCGCGAATCAAGGACCTTAATTTGTGAAACCGAAACCTTATTTCGTGAAACTTTGAATTAAAATGTTTGTTCACTCACAAAATGTTTAATTTCTTATTTCGTGAATCTTGGACCTTAATTCATGAAACCGTGACCTTATTTCGTGAAACTTGGACTTAAAATATTTGTTTACTCACAAAATGTTTAATTTCTTATTTTGTGAATCTTCGACCTTAATTTGTGAACTCGGGACCTTATTTCGTGAAACTTAGACTTAAAATGTTTGTTTGCTCACAAAATGGATAATTTCTTATTTCGTGAATTTCGGACCTTAATTTGTGAAACCAGAACCTTATTTCGTGAAATTTGGAATTAAAATGTTTGGTCAATCACGAAATGTTTAATTTCTTATTTTGTGGATCTTGGACCTTAATTTGTGAAACCGGAACTTTATTTCGTGAAACTTGGACTTAAAATGTTTGTTCACTCACGAAATGTTTAATTTCTTATTTCGTGAATCTTCGACCTTAATTTGTGAAATCGGGACTTTATTTCGTGAAACTTAGACTTAAAATGTTTGTTTGCACACAAAATGGATAATTTCTTATTTCGTGAATTTCGGACCTTAATTTGTGAAACCGAAACCTTATTTCGTGAAACTTGTATTTAAAATGTTTGTTTACTCACGAAATATATAATTTCTTATTTCGCGAATCAAGGACCTTAATTTGTGAAACCGAAACCTTATTTCGTGAAACTTTGAATTAAAATGTTTGTTCACTCACAAAATGTTTAATTTCTTATTTCGTGAATCTTGGACCTTAATTCATGAAACCGTGACCTTATTTCGTGAAACTTGGACTTAAAATATTTGTTTACTCACAAAATGTTTAATTTCTTATTTTGTGAATCTTCGACCTTAATTTGTGAACTCGGGACCTTATTTCGTGAAACTTAGACTTAAAATGTTTGTTTGCTCACAAAATGGATAATTTCTTATTTCGTGAATTTCGGACCTTAATTTGTGAAACCAGAACCTTATTTCGTGAAATTTGGAATTAAAATGTTTGGTCAATCACGAAATGTTTAATTTCTTATTTTGTGGATCTTGGACCTTAATTTGTGAAACCGGAACTTTATTTCGTGAAACTTGGACTTAAAATGTTTGTTCACTCACGAAATGTTTAATTTCTTATTTCGTGAATCTTCGACCTTAATTTGTGAAATCGGGACTTTATTTCGTGAAACTTAGACTTAAAATGTTTGTTTGCACACAAAATGGATAATTTCTTATTTCGTGAATTTCGGACCTTAATTTGTGAAACCGAAACCTTATTTCGTGAAACTTGTATTTAAAATGTTTGTTTACTCACGAAATATATAATTTCTTATTTCGCGAATCAAGGACCTTAATTTGTGAAACCGAAACCTTATTTCGTGAAACTTTGAATTAAAATGTTTGTTCACTCACAAAATGTTTAATTTCTTATTTCGTGAATCTTGGACCTTAATTCATGAAACCGTGACCTTATTTCGTGAAACTTGGACTTAAAATATTTGTTTACTCACAAAATGTTTAATTTCTTATTTTGTGAATCTTCGACCTTAATTTGTGAACTCGGGACCTTATTTCGTGAAACTTAGACTTAAAATGTTTTTTTGCTCACAAAATGGATAATTTCTTATTTCGTGAATTTCGGACCTTAATTTGTGAAACCAGAACCTTATTTCGTGAAATTTGGAATTAAAATGTTTGGTCAATCACGAAATGTTTAATTTCTTATTTTGTGGATCTTGGACCTTAATTTGTGAAACCGGAACTTTATTTCGTGAAACTTGGACTTAAAATGTTTGTTCACTCACGAAATGTTTAATTTCTTATTTCGTGAATCTTCGACCTTAATTTGTGAAATCGGGACTTTATTTCGTGAAACTTAGACTTAAAATGTTTGTTTGCACACAAAATGGATAATTTCTTATTTCGTGAATTTCGGACCTTAATTTGTGAAACCGAAACCTTATTTCGTGAAACTTGTATTTAAAATGTTTGTTTACTCACGAAATATATAATTTCTTATTTCGCGAATCAAGGACCATAATTTGTGAAACCGAAACCTTATTTCGTGAAAATTTGAATTAAAATGTTTGTTCACTCACAAAATGTTTAATTTCTTATTTCGTGAATCTTGGACCTTAATTCGTGAAACCGTGACCTTATTTCGTGAAACTTGGACATAAAATATTTGTTTTTACTCACAAAATGTTTAATTTCTTATTTTGTGAATCTTCGACCTTAATTTGTGAACTCGGGACCTTATTTCGTGAAACTTAGACTTAAAATGTTTGTTTGCTCACAAAATAGATAATTTCTTATTTCTTGAATTTCGGACCTTAACTTGTGAAACCAGAACCTTATTTCGTGAAATTTGGAATTAAAATGTTTGTTCAATCACGAAATGTTTAATTTCTTATTTTGTGAATCTTGGACCTTAATTTGTGAAACCGGAACATTATTTCGTGAAACTTGGACTTAAAATGTTTGTTCACTCACGAAATGTTTAATTTCTTATTTCGTGAATCTTCGACCTTAATTTGTGAAATCGGGACTTTATTTCGTGAAACTTAGACTTAAAATGTTTGTTTGCACACAAAATGGATAATTTCTTATTTCGTGAATTTCGGACCTTAATTTGTGAAACCGAAACCTTATTTCGTGAAACTTGTATTTAAAATGTTTGTTTACTCACGAAATATATAATTTCTTATTTCGCGAATCAAGGACCTTAATTTGTGAAACCGAAACCTTATTTCGTGAAACTTTGAATTAAAATGTTTGTTCACTCACAAAATGTTTAATTTCTTATTTCGTGAATCTTGGACCTTAATTCATGAAACCGTGACCTTATTTCGTGAAACTTGGACTTAAAATATTTGTTTACTCACAAAATGTTTAATTTCTTATTTTGTGAATCTTCGACCTTAATTTGTGAACTCGGGACCTTATTTCGTGAAACTTAGACTTAAAATGTTTGTTTGCTCACAAAATGGATAATTTCTTATTTCGTGAATTTCGGACCTTAATTTGTGAAACCAGAACCTTATTTCGTGAAATTTGGAATTAAAATGTTTGGTCAATCACGAAATGTTTAATTTCTTATTTTGTGGATCTTGGACCTTAATTTGTGAAACCGGAACTTTATTTCGTGAAACTTGGACTTAAAATGTTTGTTCACTCACGAAATGTTTAATTTCTTATTTCGTGAATCTTCGACCTTAATTTGTGAAATCGGGACTTTATTTCGTGAAACTTAGACTTAAAATGTTTGTTTGCACACAAAATGGATAATTTCTGATTTCGTTAATTTCGGACCTTAATTTGTGAAACCGAAACCTTATTTCGTGAAACTTGTATTTAAAATGTTTGTTTACTTACGAAATATATAATTTCTTATTTCGCGAATCAAGGACCTTAATTTGTGAAACCGAAACCTTATTTCGTGAAAATTTGAATTAAAATGTTTGTTCACTCACAAAATGTTTAATTTCTTATTTCGTGAATCTTGGACCTTAATTCGTTAAACCGGGACCGTATTTCGTGAAACTTGGACTTAAAATATTTGTTTACTCACAAAATGTTTAATTTCTTATTTTGTGAATCTTCGACCTTAATTTGTGAACTCGGGACCTTATTTCGTGAAACTTAGACTTAAAATGTTTGTTTGCTCACAAAATGGATAATTTCTTATTTCGTGAATTTCGGACCTTAATTTGTGAAACCAGAACCTTATTTCGTGAAATTTAGAATTAAAATGTTTGTTCAATCACGAAATGTTTAATTTCTTATTTTGTGGATCTTGGACCTTAATTTGTGAAACCGGAACTTTATTTCGTGAAACTTGGACTTAAAATGTTTGTTCACTCACGAAATGTTTAATTTCTTATTTCGTGGATCTTGGACCTTAATTTGTGAAATCGGGACCTTATTTCGTGAAAGTTAGACTTAAAATGTTTGTTTGCTCACAAAATGGATAATTTCTTATTTCGTCAATTTCGGACCTTAATTTGTGAAACCGAAACCTTATTTCGTGAAACTTGTATTTAAAATGTTTGTTTACTCACGAAATATAGAATTTCTTATTTCGCGAATCAAGGACCTTAATTTGTGAAACCGAAACCTTATTTCGTGAAAATTTGAATTAAAATGTTTGTTCACTCACAAAAGTTTAATTTCTTATTTCGTGAATCTTGGACCTTAATTCGTGAAACCGGGACCGTATTTCGTGAAACTTGGACTTAAAATATTTGTTTACTCACAAAATGTTTAATTTCTTATTTTGTGAATCTTCGACCTTAATTTGTGAACTCGGGACCTTATTTCGTGAAACTTAGACTTAAAATGTTTGTTTGCTCACAAAATGGATAATTTCTTATTTCGTGAATTTCGGACCTTAATTTGTGAAACCAGAACCTTATTTCGTGAAATTTGGAATTAAAATGTTTGTTCAATCACGAAATGTTTAATTTCTTATTTTGTGGATCTTCGACCTTAATTTGTGAAACCGGAACTTTATTTCGTGAAACTTGGACTTAAAATGTTTGTTCACTCACGAAATGTTTAATTTCTTATTTCGTGCATCTTGGACCTTAATTTGTGAAATCGGGACCTTATTTCGTGAAACTTAGACTTAAAATGTTTGTTTGCACACAAAGTAGATAATTTCTTATTTCGTGAATTTCGGACCTTAATTTGTGAAACCGAAACCTTATTTCGTGAAACTTGTATTTAAAATGTTTGTTTACTCACGAAATATATAATTTCTTATTTCGCGAATCAAGGACCTTAATTTGTGAAACCGAAACCTTATTTCGTGAAACTTTGAATTAAAATGTTTGTTCACTCACAAAATGTTTAATTTCTTATTTCGTGAATCTTGGACCTTAATTCATGAAACCGTGACCTTATTTCGTGAAACTTGGACTTAAAATATTTGTTTACTCACAAAATGTTTAATTTCTTATTTTGTGAATCTTCGACCTTAATTTGTGAACTCGGGACCTTATTTCGTGAAACTTAGACTTAAAATGTTTGTTTGCTCACAAAATGGATAATTTCTTATTTCGTGAATTTCGGACCTTAATTTGTGAAACCAGAACCTTATTTCGTGAAATTTGGAATTAAAATGTTTGGTCAACCACGAAATGTTTAATTTCTTATTTTGTGGATCTTGGACCTTAATTTGTGAAACCGGAACTTTATTTCGTGAAACTTGGACTTAAAATGTTTGTTCACTCACGAAATGTTTAATTTCTTATTTCGTGAATCTTCGACCTTAATTTGTGAAATCGGGACTTTATTTCGTGAAACTTAGACTTAAAATGTTTGTTTGCACACAAAATGGATAATTTCTTATTTCGTGAATTTCGGACCTTAATTTGTGAAACCGAAACCTTATTTCGTGAAACTTGTATTTAAAATGTTTGTTTACTCACGAAATATATAATTTCTTATTTCGCGAATCAAGGACCTTAATTTGTGAAACCGAAACCTTATTTCGTGAAACTTTGAATTAAAATGTTTGTTCACTCACAAAATGTTTAATTTCTTATTTCGTGAATCTTGGACCTTAATTCATGAAACCGTGACCTTATTTCGTGAAACTTGGACTTAAAATATTTGTTTACTCACAAAATGTTTAATTTCTTATTTTGTGAATCTTCGACCTTAATTTGTGAACTCGGGACCTTATTTCGTGAAACTTAGACTTAAAATGTTTGTTTGCTCACAAAATGGATAATTTCTTATTTCGTGAATTTCGGACCTTAATTTGTGAAACCAGAACCTTATTTCGTGAAATTTGGAATTAAAATGTTTGGTCAATCACGAAATGTTTAATTTCTTATTTTGTGGATCTTGGACCTTAATTTGTGAAACCGGAACTTTATTTCGTGAAACTTGGACTTAAAATGTTTGTTCACTCACGAAATGTTTAATTTCTTATTTCGTGAATCTTCGACCTTAATTTGTGAAATCGGGACTTTATTTCGTGAAACTTAGACTTAAAATGTTTGTTTGCACACAAAATGGATAATTTCTTATTTCGTGAATTTCGGACCTTAATTTGTGAAACCGAAACCTTATTTCGTGAAACTTGTATTTAAAATGTTTGTTTACTCACGAAATATATAATTTCTTATTTCGCGAATCAAGGACCATAATTTGTGAAACCGAAACCTTATTTCGTGAAAATTTGAATTAAAATGTTTGTTCACTCACAAAATGTTTAATTTCTTATTTCGTGAATCTTGGACCTTAATTCGTGAAACCGTGACCTTATTTCGTGAAACTTGGACATAAAATATTTGTTTTTACTCACAAAATGTTTAATTTCTTATTTTGTGAATCTTCGACCTTAATTTGTGAACTCGGGACCTTATTTCGTGAAACTTAGACTTAAAATGTTTGTTTGCTCACAAAATAGATAATTTCTTATTTCTTGAATTTCGGACCTTAATTTGTGAAACCGAAACCTTATTTCGTGAAACTTTGAATTAAAATGTTTGTTCACTCACAAAATGTTTAATTTCTTATTTCGTGAATCTTGGACCTTAATTCATGAAACCGTGACCTTATTTCGTGAAACTTGGACTTAAAATATTTGTTTACTCACAAAATGTTTAATTTCTTATTTCGTGAATCTTCGACCTTAATTTGTGAACTCGGGACCTTATTTCGTGAAACTTAGACTTAAAATGTTTGTTTGCTCACAAAATGGATAATTTCTTATTTCGTGAATTTCGGACCTTAATTTGTGAAACCAGAACCTTATTTCGTGAAATTTAGAATTAAAATGTTTGTTCAATCACGAAATGTTTAATTTCTTATTTTGTGGATCTTGGACCTTAATTTGTGAAACCGGAACTTTATTTCGTGAAACTTGGACTTAAAATGTTTGTTCACTCACGAAATGTTTAATTTCTTATTTCGTGCATCTTGGACCTTAATTTGTGAAATCGGGACCTTATTTCGTGAAAGTTAGACTTAAAATGTTTGTTTGCTCACAAAATGGATAATTTCTTATTTCGTCAATTTCGGACCTTAATTTGTGAAACCGAAACCTTATTTCGTGAAACTTGTATTTAAAATGTTTGTTTACTCACGAAATATAGAATTTCTTATATCGCGAATCAAGGACCTTAATTTGTGAAACCGAAACCTTATTTCGTGAAAATTTGAATTAAAATGTTTGTTCACTCACAAAAGTTTAATTTCTTATTTCGTGAATCTTGGACCTTAATTCGTGAAACCGGGACCGTATTTCGTGAAACTTGGACTTAAAATATTTGTTTACTCACAAAATGTTTAATTTCTTATTTTGTGAATCTTCGACCTTAATTTGTGAACTCGGGACCTTATTTCGTGAAACTTAGACTTAAAATGTTTGTTTGCTCACAAAATGGATAATTTCTTATTTCGTGAATTTCGGACCTTAATTTGTGAAACCAGAACCTTATTTCGTGAAATTTGGAATTAAAATGTTTGTTCAATCACGAAATGTTTAATTTCTTATTTTGTGGATCTTGGACCTTAATTTGTGAAACCGGAACTTTATTTCGTGAAACTTGGACTTAAAATGTTTGTTCACTCACGAAATGTTTAATTTCTTATTTCGTGCATCTTGGACCTTAATTTGTGAAATCGGGACCTTATTTCGTGAAACTTAGACTTAAAATGTTTGTTTGCACACAAAGTAGATAATTTCTTATTTCGTGAATTTCGGACCTTAATTTGTGAAACCGAAACCTTATTTCGTGAAACTTGTATTTAAAATGTTTGTTTACTCACGAAATATATAATTTCTTATTTCGCGAATCAAGGACCTTAATTTGTGAAACCGAAACCTTATTTCGTGAAAATTTGAATTAAAATGTTTGTTCACTCACAAAATGTTTAATTTCTTATTTCGTGAATCTTGGACCTTAATTCGTGAAACCGGGACCTTATTTCGTGAAACTTGGACTTAAAATATTTGTTTAATCACAAAATGTTTAATTTCTTATTTTGTGGATCTTGGAACTTAATTTGTGTAACCGGAACTTTATTTCGTGAAACTTGGACTTAAAATGTTTGTTTGCTCACAAAATGGATAATTTCTTATTTCGTGAATTTAGGACCGTAATTTGTGAAACCAGAACCTTATTTCGTAAAATTTGGAATTAAAATGTTTGTTCAATCGCGAAATGTTTAATTTCTTATTTTGTGGATCTTGGACCTTAATTTGTGAAACCGGAACTTTATTTCGTGAAACTTGGACTTAAAATGTTTGTTCACTCACGAAATGTTTAATTTCTTATTTCGTGAATCTTGGACCTTAATTTGTGAAAGCGAGACCTTATTTCGTGAAACTTAGACTTAAAATGTTTGTTTGCTCACAAAATGGATAATTTCTTATTTCGTGAATTTCGGACCTTAATTTGTGAAACCGAAACCTTATTTCGTGAAACTTGTATTTAAAATGTTTGTTTACTCACGAAATATATAATTTCTTATTTCGCGAATCAAGGACCTTAATTTGTGAAACCGAAACCTTATTTCGTGAAACTTTGAATTAAAATGTTTGTTCACTCACAAAATGTTTAATTTCTTATTTCGTGAATCTTGGACCTTAATTCGTGAAACCGGGACCTTATTTCGTGAAACTTGGAATTAAAATATTTTTTTTTTTGGTGAAATGTGAGTAATATAAAAAATATAGGATAATTACAAGAAGGTTTAGGGTTCGAAACCCCTTACAAGCACATTAAAAGACATCATCTCAACAACAACTTAAGAATAGTTATGTTGCCAGTCAACATCTTCTTGATGAATATCCACACGAGCCTTGCCTTTCACACGCCCTTTCACCTCTTGAGTAATCTTGTCCAACACTTTTTCAGGTCTCAGAAGGCACCCATCTATCCTGGCACAGTTTCTTTGAGTCCAGACATGATAATGATATGCATTCATCATTGCCACTCTTATCTTCCATACCCCATCCTTTCTATGAACCTCACTCAAACTCTGGATAGAAGGAAAGGACCCTTCATACCAATGCTGCAAGAGTCTCTGGATCAAGACTGAATAAGGGCAGCTGATGAAAATATGGTCAATAGTTTCAGAATGGGACTGACACAGAACACACAGGTCATCAGGAACACATCCTATCCTGTACAACTTACTTTTCACATTCATACCCCCTTGCATTCTAAGCCATGTCACAATAGCATGTTTTGGTATATTCCAATGATTCCAAATAATATTGCTCCATTCCTGGTGAGGATTTGTAGGTTGTAGCCACTTATACCCCTCCCTGATTGTGTAACCCTTCCCATTGCTTATCCATTCATCATTAACATAGCCAGATTTGAGTTTCTCCTTAACCTTGCATATACTTTTACAGACCCAGGTTGCATCAGATGGACAGGTGTAGTCATGCCAGTTTTGCTGCTTGATATATATAGCATTTATCCATTTGATCCAGAGACGATCTGCCTTACAGTAAATCCAGTTTACTAGCTTACCTACAGCTACTATATTCCACAGACCTGCATTTTTTATACCCAGGCCTCCTTCTTCTTTGGCTGAGGTGACAGTGTCCCATGCTACAAGAGGGACTCTGTGGTATTCTGAAGAACCATCCCAAAGAAATTTCCTGCAAATGGCCATAATCCTGTTGATTACTCCTATAGGTAAGACAAAGAGTTGAGCCCAATAATTGTAAAGAGTGTTCATCACTGCATTAATCAGGGTGATCCTCCCTGCATAAGATAATCTTTTGGCCCCCAGACTTCTAATTCTGGTAACCATCTTTTCAGTGATGGCTGCACACTCTACTTTGGTCAATTTGCTAGGCTTTATGGGCATCCCTAGATATTTGAAAGGGAATGCACCTTCCTGAAATCCTGTGACCTGCTTAATTCCTTCCTTGGTGTCATCATCCACCCCATTGAAATAGATTTCAGATTTGGTATTGTTCATTGTCAGACCTGTAGCCTTGGAGAAAGAAGAGAAAGCCCTCATCAAAAGCCAAATTGAAGGAGGGTTTCCTTTGCAAAACATAAGGAGATCATCAGCAAACATAAGATGGGTAAGTTTCAGTTCTTTGCACAAAGGATGGTACTGAAAAGGCCATTTATAAGTAGCATAATTGATCAACCTAGAGAGGTAATCCATACACAAGGTAAAGATTAGAGGTGAAATAGGGTCTCCTTACCTTAAGCCTCTTTTACCCTTAAAGTAACCAAAAGAAGTCCCATTCAGAGTGAGGGTAAAAGAAGGTGTGGATATACATTGCATAAGCCACGGGATAAACTTCAGAGGGAAATTCAGACCCTGTAGAAGTTGTTCTATAAAGGACCATTCGACAGTGTCATAAGCTTTTTTCAGGTCAATCTTGAAGAGGCATCTGGGAGAAACTGATTTCCTTTCATATAAATGAATGATATCCTGGCAGATGAGTATGTTCTCCATTATGGACCTGCCCTTTATAAAGGCACCCTGATTCTCCTGGACTAAATCAGGAAGTATAAGTGATAACCTGTTGCAGAGGAGTTTAGCTATAACCTTATAAACCATGTTACAACAGGCTATAGGCCTGTACTGGCTAACTGATATAGGTCTGTCACATTTGGGAATTAAAGCAATATTTGTGGCATTTATTTGAGTAAGTAATTGGCCGTGATGAAAGAAATCCATGACAGCATGACATACATCATCTCCCACAACTTCCCAAGCAGCTTTGAAGAAACCACTCGTAAAGCCATCAGGTCCAGGGGCCTTATCAATAGGAATGCTGAAGACCACCTCCTTTATCTCAGCCTTGGTAACCATAGTGGTGAGGGTATTACAGTGTTCAGGAGTACAAAACTTTCCTGTCAATAGAACCTACCTCTCCCTTCACTTCTTCAGTACTTCCTTGTCTGCCCAGTAAATTTTCATAAAAATCCAGAAAAGCTTCCTGAATGGTGTCAGTATCAGTGCAGACCAACCCTTCTGTGTTTTCAATTTGAGTGACTCTATTCCTGGTGCATCTGGCCTTAATAGCTTTATGGAAAAAAGCAGTATTGCTGTCTCCATCATCAGTCCATTTCTCCTTAGCTTTCTGTTGCAGAAAACTGGTCCTGGCTGCAGACCAGTGTCTAACATCCTTTAGTGCCTCAACTTCCTGTCTGACTAAAACTGGGTTTGAAGGGTCCTGTTGAAGCTGAAGCTGTACCTGTTCCAGTTGGTAACAAGCCTTGTCAGCATTGACCTCCACATTATCAAATCTCTCCCTATTTAACTGTTTTAACAGAGGCTTCAAAGCCTTCAGTTTTTTCACAACCTTAAACATAGGGGTTCCCTCCACAGACAACTGCCACCCTGCCTTGACAGTAGAGACAAATTCAGTGGCTTTACTCCACATGTTGTAGTATTTGAAACCAATGTTCCTCCTCCCATCCAACTTAACATTCCTAATCACACAAGGACAATGGTCCAAAAGACCTTCAGGATGGAAATGCGCATTCATGTCTGGCAAACAGGCTGACCATTGAGCATTAGTCAAGAACCTGTCTAACCTACTATATTTCCTGCAATTCTCATCTTGTTTGTTGTTCCATGTATAAAAGGCCCCAGTTGCTTTGATATCACTTAGTCCACAGGTCTGTAGACAGTCAATAAACGTTTCCATGTCCTCCAACTTAGTATTACCTCGAATTCTTTCCTCTGGAGTGATGACTGTGTTGAAATCCCCAGCCACAGCCCAAGGTAAAGTACAGGAGGCTGCAATTTGGACTAAGTTCTCCCATAAACTTACACGTTTCTCTCCTTCATTAAAAGCATACACCATCGTAACCAGAAACATAATCTTAGTAATCCTACAAGTCACTTGAGCATGAATGAATTGAGGGTCATAGCTAATGATAGCAACATCAAAGTGGCAAGGTTTCCAGAGGAGCCAAACTCTGCCCCCTTTATGAGTGCTACTATTAGTAGTCACACACCATCCATCAAACATTCTTTGAGAAATATTACTCACATTACCACCATTTATTTTAGTTTCCAACAAGCCAAAAAGACTGACTTCTTTATTCTGTATAAAACTCTTAACTAACTTTTGTTTATTTACATGGTTAAGGCCTCTAACATTCCAAAATCCGATATTATTCATGGGGATTAGGATTTAGAGGGTTACCATTTTCATTACCACCATCTTCAATACTTATCACTTCACTCTGTTGTACCTTTTCTGGCATTCCTGCTGGAATAGAGGTCATAGTAGGTATCTGTCCTGGAGGAGGCACTGCACTTGCCCTAGGCCTATTCATGTTAGAACCAACTAACTCTGGGAACTCCTTATCAGAGAGGACTTTTTGAGGTTTTGGAATTGGCTTCCAGACTTTCTTGCTCACCAAGTTGGAGGGAACTCTTCTACAATTAACAGCTTCATGGCCCAGGCCCTTACACTTCTCACATTGAAGGGGTTTCTATTCATACTCCAGATTTATCTCAATTTTCTGCCCATGTTCATCCTTAAATTTGACCATGTTAGGGAATTTCTGACCTACCTTCAATTCTATCAGAGTTCTAGCAAAACCAAGCCTAGTTTTAGTTTCTGTAGCATGATCTGATTTAATATACTTACCCACCATATTAGCAATGGTAGGCAAACACTTGCCCCAAAACTTGAGAGGGAGACCATGAAAACGTATCCAAGCAGGAACAGCTTTCACCTCATCCTTCAATAAATCAATATTCTCCTGCCATGCCTTCACAATTAATGGCTTATTGTCAAACATATGGTATCCAGCATTCAACACTAACTCTTTAGCTTGTTTCTCCTTAAAACGTACCATAAAGATACCATTAGGTAGAAAAGAAACCTTATCAATCCCATGCTTACCCAATACACGTTGGACATATCCTTGTAATATCTCCCAAGGTGGATTTGCTCCAACAACAAAACAATACACAACATTACTCCAGTAATCTATCTCCTCGTTTGTGTCCTCTGCCGTGAATTGAAACAGATCTTCCTCTGGTTCACTCTCAATAGGAGAGTCATCATGGCGTATATCCAGACTTCTTTTCTTCCTTCTATTAGTGACTAGTGTAAAGTTTGCGTCTGGATTTTCCTCATCATCAAAAGATAACCCTGGAATCGGGTTAACCTCATGCATAGCCTTTGTACGTAAGACATCCTCTTCCTCTGGCCCTCTTGGTTTAACATTGCCACTACTACTACTAGATTGTTGTTTGTTATTTGTGTGATTAGATTTAGGAGATGTTGATCTATGTCGAGCCATTAGAGAAGAACAAATTTTCCAAGGAGGAAGACGATCTCAAAAAATCGCCCTCATGCAGCCTTTTTTCCTTATTAAAATATTTGTTTACTCACAAAATGTTTAATTTCTTATTTTGTGAATCTTCGACCTTAATTTGTGAACTCGGGACCTTATTTCGTGAAACTTAGACTTAAAATGTTTGTTTGCTCACAAAATGGATAATTTCTTATTTCGTGAATTTCGGACCTTAATTTGTGAAACCAGAACCTTATTTCGTGAAATTTGGAATTAAAATGTTTGTTCAATCACGAAATGTTTAATTTCTTATTTTGTGAATCTTGGACCTTAATTTGTGAAACCGGGACTTTATTTCGTGAAACTTGGACTTAAAACGTTTGTTCACTTACGAAATGTTTAATTTCTTATTTCGTGAATCTTGGACATTAATTTGTGAAATCGAGACCTTATTTCGTGAAACTTAGACTTAAAATGTTTGTTTGCTCACAGAATGGATAATTTCTTATTTCGTGAATTTCGGACCTTAATTTGTGAAACCGAAACCTTATTTCGTGAAACTTGTATTTAAAATGTTTGTTTACTCACGAAATATATAATTTCTAATTTCGCGAATCAAGGACCTTAATTTGTGAAACCGAAACCTTATTTCGTGAAACTTTGAATTAAAATGTTTGTTCACTCACAAAATGTTTAATTTCTTATTTCGTGAATCTTGGACCTTAATTCGTGAAACCGGGACCTTATTTCGTGAAACTTGGACTTAAAATATTTGTTTACTCACAAAATGTTTAATTTCTTATTTTGTGAATCTTCGACGTTAATTTGTGAACTCGGGACCTTATTTCGTGAAACTTAGACTTAAAATGTTTGTTTGCTCACAAAATGGATAATTTCTTATTTCGTGAATTTCGGACCTTAATTTGTGAAACCAGAACCTTATTTCGTAAAATTTGGAATTAAAATGTTTGTTCAATCACGAAATGTTTAATTTCTTATTTTGTGGATCTTGGACCTTAATTTGTGAAACCGGAACTTTATTTCGTGAAACTTGGACTAAAAATGTTTGTTCACTCACGAAATGTTTAATTTCTTATTTCGTGAATCTTGGACCTTAATTTGTGAAATCGGGACCTTATTTCGTGAAACTTAGACTTAAAATGTTTGTTTGCTCACAAAATGGATAATTTCTTATTTCGTGAATTTCGGACCTTAATTTGTGAAACCGAAAACTTATTTCGTGAAACTTGTATTTAAAATGTTTGTTTACTCACGAAATATATAATTTCTTATTTCGCGAATCAAGTACCTTAATTTGTGAAACCGAAACCTTATTTCGTAAAACTTTGAATTAAAATGTTTGTTCACTCACAAAATGTTTAATTTCTATTTCGTGAATCTTGGACCTTAATTCGTGAAACCGGAACCTTATTTCATGAAACTTGGACTTAAAATATTTGTTTACTCACAAAATTTTTAATTTCTTATTTTGTGAATCTTCGACCTTAATTTGTGAACTCGGGACCTTATTTCGTGAAACTTAGACTTAAAATGTTTGTTTGCTCACAAAATGGATAATTTCTTATTTCGTGAATTTCGGACCTTAATTTGTGAAACCAGAACCTTATTTCGTGAAATTTGGAATTAAAATGTTTGTTCACTCACGAAATGTTTAATTTCTTATTTCGTGAATCTTGGACATTAATTTGTGAAATCGAGACCTTATTTCGTGAAACTTAGACTTAAAATGTTTGTTTGCTCACAAATGGATAATTTCTTATTTCGTGAATTTCAGACCTTAATTGGTGAAACCGAAACCTTATTTCGTGAAACTTGTATTTAAAATGTTTGTTTACTCACGAAATATATAATTTCTTATTTCGCGAATCAAGGACCTTAATTTGTGAAACCGAAACCTTATTTCGTGAAACTTTGAATTAAAATGTTTGTTCACTCACAAAATGTTTAATTTCTTATTTCGTGAATCTTGGACCTTAATTCGTGAAACCGGGACATTATTTCGTGAAACTTGGACTTAAAATATTTGTTTACTCACAAAATGTTTAATTTCTTATTTTGTGAATCTTCGACCTTAATTTGTGAACTCGGGACCTTATTTCGTGAAACTTAGACTTAAAATGTTTGTTTGCTCACAAAATGGATAATTTCTTATTTCGTGAATTTCGGACCTTAATTTGTGAAACCAGAACCTTATTTCGTGAAATTTGGAATTAAAATGTTTGTTCAATCACGAAATGTTTAATTTCTTATTTTGTGAATCTTGGACCTTAATTTGTGAAACCGGAACTTTATTTCGTGAAACTTGGACTTAAAATGTTTGTTCACTCACGAAATGTTTAATTTCTTATTTCGTGAATCTTGGACCTTAATTTGTGAAATCGAGACCTTATTTCGTGAAACTTAGACTTAAAATGTTTGTTTGCTCACAAAATGGATAATTTCTTATTTCGTGAATTTCGGACCTTAATTTGTGAAACCGAAACCTTATTTCGTGAAACTTGTATAAAAAATGTTTGTTTACTCACGAAATATATAATTTCTTATTTCGCGAATCAAGGACCTTAATTTGTGAAACCGAAACCTTATTTCGTGAAACTTTGAATTAAAATGTTTGTTCACTCACAAAATGTTTAATTTCTTATTTCGTGAATCTTGGACCTTAATTCGTGAAACCGGGACCTTATTTCGTGAAACTTGGACTTAAAATATTTGTTTACTCACAAAATGTTTAATATCTTATTTTGTGAATCTTCGACCTTAATTTGTGAACTCGGGACCTTATTTCGTGAAACTTAGACTTAAAATGTTTGTTTGCTCACAAAATGGATAATTTCTTATTTCGTGAATTTCGGACCTTAATTTGTGAAACCGAAACCTTATTTCGTGAAACTTGTATTTAAAATGTTTGTTTACTTACGAAATATATAATTTCTTATTTCGCGAATCAAGGACCTTAATTTGTGAAACTGAAACCTTATTTCGTGAAACTTTGAATTAAAATGTTTGTTCACTCACAAAATGTTTAATTTCTTATTTCGTGAATCTTGGACCTTAATTCGTGAAACCGTGACCTTATTTCGTGAAACTTGGACATAAAATATTTGTTTTTACTCACAAAATGTTTAATTTCTTATTTTGTGAATCTTCGACCTTAATTTGTGAACTCGGGACCTTATTTCGTGAAACTTAGACTTAAAATGTTTGTTTGCTCACAAAATAGATAATTTCTTATTTCTTGAATTTCGGACCTTAACTTGTGAAACCAGAACCTTATTTCGTGAAATTTGGAATTAAAATGTTTGTTCAATCACGAAATGTTTAATTTCTTATTTTGTGAATCTTGGACCTTAATTTGTGAAACCGGAACATTATTTCGTGAAACTTGGACTTAAAATGTTTGTTCACTCACGAAATGTTTAATTTCTTATTTCATGAATCTTGGACCTTAATTTGTGAAATCGGGACCTTATTTCGTGAAAGTTAGACTTAAAATGTTTGTTTGCTCACAAAATGGATAATTTCTTATTTCGTCAATTTCGGACCTTAATTTGTGAAACCGAAACCTTATTTCGTGAAACTTGTATTTAAAATGTTTGTTTACTTACGAAATATATATATAATTTCTTATTTCGCGAATCAAGGACCTTAATTTGTGAAACCGAAACCTTATTTCGTGAAACTTTGAATTAAAATGTTTGTTCACTCACAAAATGTTTAATTTCTTATTTCGTGAATCTTAGACCTTAATTCGTGAAACCGGGACCTTATTTCGTGAAACTTGGACTTAAAATATTTGTTTACTCACAAAATGTTTAATTTCTTATTTTGTGAATCTTCGACCTTAATTTGTGAACTCGGGACCTTATTTCGTGAAACTTAGACTTAAAATGTTTGTTTGCTCACAAAATGGATAATTTCTTATTTCGTGAATTTCGGACCTTAATTTGTGAAACCAGAACCTTATTTCGTGAAATTTGGAATTAAAATGTTTGGTCAATCACGAAATGTTTAATTTCTTATTTTGTGGATCTTGGACCTTAATTTGTGAAACCGGAACTTTATTTCGTGAAACTTGGACTTAAAATGTTTGTTCACTCACGAAATGTTTAATTTCTTATTTCGTGAATCTTCGACCTTAATTTGTGAAATCGGGACTTTATTTCGTGAAACTTAGACTTAAAATGTTTGTTTGCACACAAAATGGATAATTTCTTATTTCGTGAATTTCGGACCTTAATTTGTGAAACCGAAACCTTATTTCGTGAAACTTGTATTTAAAATGTTTGTTTACTCACGAAATATATAATTTCTTATTTCGCGAATCAAGGACCATAATTTGTGAAACCGAAACCTTATTTCGTGAAAATTTGAATTAAAATGTTTGTTCACTCACAAAATGTTTAATTTCTTATTTCGTGAATCTTGGACCTTAATTCGTGAAACCGTGACCTTATTTCGTGAAACTTGGACATAAAATATTTGTTTTTACTCACAAAATGTTTAATTTCTTATTTTGTGAATCTTCGACCTTAATTTGTGAACTCGGGACCTTATTTCGTGAAACTTAGACTTAAAATGTTTGTTTGCTCACAAAATAGATAATTTCTTATTTCTTGAATTTCGGACCTTAACTTGTGAAACCAGAACCTTATTTCGTGAAATTTGGAATTAAAATGTTTGTTCAATCACGAAATGTTTAATTTCTTATTTTGTGAATCTTGGACCTTAATTTGTGAAACCGGAACATTATTTCGTGAAACTTGGACTTAAAATGTTTGTTCACTCACGAAATGTTTAATTTCTTATTTCATGAATCTTGGACCTTAATTTGTGAAATCGGGACCTTATTTCGTGAAAGTTAGACTTAAAATGTTTGTTTGCTTACAAAATGGATAATTTCTTATTTCGTCAATTTCGGACCTTAATTTGTGAAACCGAAACCTTATTTCGTGAAACTTGTATTTAAAATGTTTGTTTACTTACGAAATATATAATTTCTTATTTCGCGAATCAAGGACCTTAATTTGTGAAACTGAAACCTTATTTCGTGAAACTTTGAATTAAAATGTTTGTTCACTCACAAAATGTTTAATTTCTTATTTCGTGAATCTTGGACCTTAATTCGTGAAACCGTGACCTTATTTCGTGAAACTTGGACATAAAATATTTGTTTTTACTCACAAAATGTTTAATTTCTTATTTTGTGAATCTTCGACCTTAATTTGTGAACTCGGGACCTTATTTCGTGAAACTTAGACTTAAAATGTTTGTTTGCTCACAAAATAGATAATTTCTTATTTCTTGAATTTCTGACCTTAACTTGTGAAACCAGAACCTTATTTCGTGAAATTTGGAATTAAAATGTTTGTTCAATCACGAAATGTTTAATTTCTTATTTTGTGAATCTTGGACCTTAATTTGTGAAACCGGAACATTATTTCGTGAAACTTGGACTTAAAATGTTTGTTCACTCACGAAATGTTTAATTTCTTATTTCATGAATCTTGGACCTTAATTTGTGAAATCGGGACCTTATTTCGTGAAAGTTAGACTTAAAATGTTTGTTTGCTCACAAAATGGATAATTTCTTATTTCGTCAATTTCGGACCTTAATTTGTGAAACCGAAACCTTATTTCGTGAAACTTGTATTTAAAATGTTTGTTTACTTACGAAATATATATATAATTTCTTATTTCGCGAATCAAGGACCTTAATTTGTGAAACCGAAACCTTATTTCGTGAAACTTTGAATTAAAATGTTTGTTCACTCACAAAATGTTTAATTTCTTATTTCGTGAATCTTAGACCTTAATTCGTGAAACCGGGACCTTATTTCGTGAAACTTGGACTTAAAATATTTGTTTACTCACAAAATGTTTAATTTCTTATTTTGTGAATCTTCGACCTTAATTTGTGAACTCGGGACCTTATTTCGTGAAACTTAGACTTAAAATGTTTGTTTGCTCACAAAATGGATAATTTCTTATTTCGTGAATTTCGGACCTTAATTTGTGAAACCAGAACCTTATTTCGTGAAATTTGGAATTAAAATGTTTGGTCAATCACGAAATGTTTAATTTCTTATTTTGTGGATCTTGGACCTTAATTTGTGAAACCGGAACTTTATTTCGTGAAACTTGGACTTAAAATGTTTGTTCACTCACGAAATGTTTAATTTCTTATTTCGTGAATCTTCGACCTTAATTTGTGAAATCGGGACTTTATTTCGTGAAACTTAGACTTAAAATGTTTGTTTGCACACAAAATGGATAATTTCTTATTTCGTGAATTTCGGACCTTAATTTGTGAAACCGAAACCTTATTTCGTGAAACTTGTATTTAAAATGTTTGTTTACTCACGAAATATATAATTTCTTATTTCGCGAATCAAGGACCATAATTTGTGAAACCGAAACCTTATTTCGTGAAAATTTGAATTAAAATGTTTGTTCACTCACAAAATGTTTAATTTCTTATTTCGTGAATCTTGGACCTTAATTCGTGAAACCGTGACCTTATTTCGTGAAACTTGGACATAAAATATTTGTTTTTACTCACAAAATGTTTAATTTCTTATTTTGTGAATCTTCGACCTTAATTTGTGAACTCGGGACCTTATTTCGTGAAACTTAGACTTAAAATGTTTGTTTGCTCAAAAAATAGATAATTTCTTATTTCTTGAATTTCGGACCTTAACTTGTGAAACCAGAACCTTATTTCGTGAAATTTGGAATTAAAATGTTTGTTCAATCACGAAATGTTTAATTTCTTATTTTGTGAATCTTGGACCTTAATTTGTGAAACCGGAACATTATTTCGTGAAACTTGGACTTAAAATGTTTGTTCACTCACGAAATGTTTAATTTCTTATTTCATGAATCTTGGACCTTAATTTGTGAAATCGGGACCTTATTTCGTGAAAGTTAGACTTAAAATGTTTGTTTGCTTACAAAATGGATAATTTCTTATTTCGTCAATTTCGGACCTTAATTTGTGAAACCGAAACCTTATTTCGTGAAACTTGTATTTAAAATGTTTGTTTACTTGCGAAATATATATATAATTTCTTATTTCGCGAATCAAGGACCTTAATTTGTAAAACCGAAACCTTATTTCGTGAAACTTTGAATTAAAATGTTTGTTCACTCACAAAATGTTTAATTTCTTATTTCGTGAATCTTGGACCTTAATTCATGAAACCGTGACCTTATTTCGTGAAACTTGGACTTAAAATATTTGTTTACTCACAAAATGTTTAATTTCTTATTTTGTGAATCTTCGACCTTAATTTGTGAACTCGGGACCTTATTTCGTGAAACTTAGACTTAAAATGTTTGTTTGCTCACAAAATGGATAATTTCTTATTTCGTGAATTTCGGACCTTAATTTGTGAAACCAGAACCTTATTTCGTGAAATTTGGAATTAAAGTGTTTGGTCAATCACGAAATGTTTAATTTCTTATTTTGTGGATCTTGGACCTTAATTTGTGAAACCGGAACTTTATTTCGTGAAACTTGGACTTAAAATGTTTGTTCACTCACGAAATGTTTAATTTCTTATTTCGTGAATCTTCGACCTTAATTTGTGAAATCGGGACTTTATTTCGTGAAACTTAGACTTAAAATGTTTGTTTGCACACAAAATGGATAATTTCTTATTTCGTGAATTTCGGACCTTAATTTGTGAAACCGAAACCTTATTTCGTGAAACTTGTATTTAAAATGTTTGTTTACTCACGAAATATATAATTTCTTATTTCGCGAATCAAGGACCATAATTTGTGAAACTGAAACCTTATTTCGTGAAAATTTGAATTAAAATGTTTGTTCACTCACAAAATGTTTAATTTCTTATTTCGTGAATCTTGGACCTTAATTCGTGAAACCGTGACCTTATTTCGTGAAACTTGGACATAAAATATTTGTTTTTACTCACAAAATGTTTAATTTCTTATTTTGTGAATCTTCGACCTTAATTTGTGAACTCGGGACCTTATTTCGTGAAACTTAGACTTAAAATGTTTGTTTGCTCACAAAATAGATAATTTCTTATTTCTTGAATTTCGGACCTTAACTTGTGAAACCAGAACCTTATTTCGTGAAATTTGGAATTAAAATGTTTGTTCAATCACGAAATGTTTAATTTCTTATTTTGTGAATCTTGGACCTTAATTTGTGAAACCGGAACATTATTTCGTGAAACTTGGACTTAAAATGTTTGTTCACTCACGAAATGTTTAATTTCTTATTTCATGAATCTTGGACCTTAATTTGTGAAATCGGGACCTTATTTCGTGAAAGTTAGACTTAAAATGTTTGTTTGCTTACAAAATGGATAATTTCTTATTTCGTCAATTTCGGACCTTAATTTGTGAAACCGAAACCTTATTTCGTGAAACTTGTATTTAAAATGTTTGTTTACTTACGAAATATATATATAATTTCTTATTTCGCGAATCAAGGACCTTAATTTGTAAAACCGAAACCTTATTTCGTGAAACTTTGAATTAAAATGTTTGTTCACTCACAAAATGTTTAATTTCTTATTTCGTGAATCTTGGACCTTAATTCATGAAACCGTGACCTTATTTCGTGAAACTTGGACTTAAAATATTTGTTTACTCACAAAATGTTTAATTTCTTATTTTGTGAATCTTCGACCTTAATTTGTGAACTCGGGACCTTATTTCGTGAAACTTAGACTTAAAATGTTTGTTTGCTCACAAAATGGATAATTTCTTATTTCGTGAATTTCGGACCTTAATTTGTGAAACCAGAACCTTATTTCGTGAAATTTGGAATTAAAATGTTTGGTCAATCACGAAATGTTTAATTTCTTATTTTGTGGATCTTGGACCTTAATTTGTGAAACCGGAACTTTATTTCGTGAAACTTGGACTTAAAATGTTTGTTCACTCACGAAATGTTTAATTTCTTATTTCGTGCATCTTGGACCTTAATTTGTGAAATCGGGACCTTAATTCGTGAAACTTAGACTTAAAATGTTTGTTTGCACACAAAATAGATAATTTCTTATTTCGTGAATTTCGGACCTTAATTTGTGAAACCGAAACCTTATTTCGTGAAACTTGTATTTAAAATGTTTGTTTACTCACGAAATATATAATTTCTTATTTCGCGAATCAAGGACCTTAATTTGTGAAACCGAAACCTTATTTCGTGAAAATTTGAATTAAAATGTTTGTTCACTCACAAAATGTTTAATTTCTTATTTCGTGAATCTTGGACCTTAATTCGTTAAACCGGGACCGTATTTCGTGAAACTTGGACTTAAAATATTTGTTTACTCACAAAATGTTTAATTTCTTATTTTGTGAATCTTCGACCTTAATTTGTGAACTCGGGACCTTATTTCGTGAAACTTAGACTTAAAATGTTTGTTTGCTCACAAAATGGATAATTTCTTATTTCGTGAATTTCGGACCTTAATTTGTGAAACCAGAACCTTATTTCGTGTAATTTGGAATTAAAATGTTTGTTCAATCACGAAATGTTTAATTTCTTATATTGCGGATCTTGGACCTTAATTTGTGAAACCGGAACTTTATTTCGTGAAACTTGGACTTAAAATGTTTGTTCACTCACGAAATGTTTAATTTCTTATTTCGTGCATCTTGGACCTTAATTTGTGAAATCGGGACCTTATTTCGTGAAACTTAGACTTAAAATGTTTGTTTGCACACAAAATAGATAATTTCTTATTTCGTGAATTTCGGACCTTAATTTGTGAAACCGAAACCTTATTTCGTGAAACTTGTATTTAAAATGTTTGTTTACTCACGAAATATATAATTTCTTATTTCGCGAATCAAGGACCTTAATTTGTGAAACCGAAACCTTATTTCGTGAAAATTTGAATTAAAATGTTTGTTCACTCACAAAATGTTTAATTTCTTATTTCGTGAATCTTGGACCTTAATTCGTTAAACCGGGACCGTATTTCGTGAAACTTGGACTTAAAATATTTGTTTACTCACAAAATGTTTAATTTCTTATTTTGTGAATCTTCGACCTTAATTTGTGAACTCGGGACCTTATTTCGTGAAACTTAGACTTAAAATGTTTGTTTGCTCACAAAATGGATAATTTCTTATTTCGTGAATTTCGGACCTTAATTTGTGAAACCAGAACCTTATTTCGTGTAATTTGGAATTAAAATGTTTGTTCAATCACGAAATGTTTAATTTCTTATATTGCGGATCTTGGACCTTAATTTGTGAAACCGGAACTTTATTTCGTGAAACTTGGACTTAAAATGTTTGTTCACTCACGAAATGTTTAATTTCTTATTTCGTGAATCTTCGACCGTAATTTGTGAAATCGGGACTTTATTTCGTGAAACTTAGACTTAAAATGTTTGTTTGCACACAAAATGGATAATTTCTTATTTCGTGAATTTCGGACCTTAATTTGTGAAAGCGAAACCTTATTTCGTGAAACTTGTATTTAAAATGTTTGTTTACTCACGAAATATATAATTTCTTATTTCGCGAATCAAGGACCTTAATTTGTGAAACCGAAACCTTATTTCGTGAAAATTTGAATTAAAATGTTTGTTCACTCACAAAATGTTTAATTTCTTATTTCGTGAATCTTGGACCTTAATTCGTGAAACCGGGACCTTATTTCGTGAAACTTGGACTTAAAATATTTGTTTACTCACAAAATGTTTAATTTCTTATTTTGTGAATCTTCGACCTTAATTTGTGAACTCGGGACCTTATTTCGTGAAACTTAGACTTAAAATGTTTGTTTGCTCACAAAATGGATAATTTCTTATTTCGTGAATTTCGGACCTTAATTTGTGAAACCAGAACCTTATTTCGTGTAATTTGGAATTAAAATGTTTGTTCAATCACGAAATGTTTAATTTCTTATATTGCGGATCTTGGACCTTAATTTGTGAAACCGGAACTTTATTTCGTGAAACTTGGACTTAAAATGTTTGTTCACTCACGAAATGTTTAATTTCTTATTTCGTGCATCTTGGACCTTAATTTGTGAAATCGGGACCTTAATTCGTGAAACTTAGACTTAAAATGTTTGTTTGCACACAAAATAGATAATTTCTTATTTCGTGAATTTCGGACCTTAATTTGTGAAACCGAAACCTTATTTCGTGAAACTTGTATTTAAAATGTTTGTTTACTCACGAAATATATAATTTCTTATTTCGCGAATCAAGGACCTTAATTTGTGAAACCGAAACCTTATTTCGTGAAAATTTGAATTAAAATGTTTGTTCACTCACAAAATGTTTAATTTCTTATTTCGTGAATCTTGGACCTTAATTCGTTAAACCGGGACCGTATTTCGTGAAACTTGGACTTAAAATATTTGTTTACTCACAAAATGTTTAATTTCTTATTTTGTGAATCTTCGACCTTAATTTGTGAACTCGGGACCTTATTTCGTGAAACTTAGACTTAAAATGTTTGTTTGCTCACAAAATGGATAATTTCTTATTTCGTGAATTTCGGACCTTAATTTGTGAAACCAGAACCTTATTTCGTGTAATTTGGAATTAAAATGTTTGTTCAATCACGAAATGTTTAATTTCTTATATTGCGGATCTTGGACCTTAATTTGTGAAACCGGAACTTTATTTCGTGAAACTTGGACTTAAAATGTTTGTTCACTCACGAAATGTTTAATTTCTTATTTCGTGCATCTTGGACCTTAATTTGTGAAATCGGGACCTTATTTCGTGAAACTTAGACTTAAAATGTTTGTTTGCACACAAAATAGATAATTTCTTATTTCGTGAATTTCGGACCTTAATTTGTGAAACCGAAACCTTATTTCGTGAAACTTGTATTTAAAATGTTTGTTTACTCACGAAATATATAATTTCTTATTTCGCGAATCAAGGACCTTAATTTGTGAAACCGAAACCTTATTTCGTGAAAATTTGAATTAAAATGTTTGTTCACTCACAAAATGTTTAATTTCTTATTTCGTGAATCTTGGACCTTAATTCGTTAAACCGGGACCGTATTTCGTGAAACTTGGACTTAAAATATTTGTTTACTCACAAAATGTTTAATTTCTTATTTTGTGAATCTTCGACCTTAATTTGTGAACTCGGGACCTTATTTCGTGAAACTTAGACTTAAAATGTTTGTTTGCTCACAAAATGGATAATTTCTTATTTCGTGAATTTCGGACCTTAATTTGTGAAACCAGAACCTTATTTCGTGTAATTTGGAATTAAAATGTTTGTTCAATCACGAAATGTTTAATTTCTTATATTGCGGATCTTGGACCTTAATTTGTGAAACCGGAACTTTATTTCGTGAAACTTGGACTTAAAATGTTTGTTCACTCACGAAATGTTTAATTTCTTATTTCGTGAATCTTCGACCGTAATTTGTGAAATCGGGACTTTATTTCGTGAAACTTAGACTTAAAATGTTTGTTTGCACACAAAATGGATAATTTCTTATTTCGTGAATTTCGGACCTTAATTTGTGAAAGCGAAACCTTATTTCGTGAAACTTGTATTTAAAATGTTTGTTTACTCACGAAATATATAATTTCTTATTTCGCGAATCAAGGACCTTAATTTGTGAAACCGAAACCTTATTTCGTGAAAATTTGAATTAAAATGTTTGTTCACTCACAAAATGTTTAATTTCTTATTTCGTGAATCTTGGACCTTAATTCGTGAAACCGGGACCTTATTTCGTGAAACTTGGACTTAAAATATTTGTTTACTCACAAAATGTTTAATTTCTTATTTTGTGAATCTTCGACCTTAATTTGTGAACTCGGGACCTTATTTCGTGAAACTTAGACTTAAAATGTTTGTTTGCTCACAAAATGGATAATTTCTTATTTCGTGAATTTCGGACCTTAATTTGTGAAACCAGAACCTTATTTCGTGTAATTTGGAATTAAAATGTTTGTTCAATCACGAAATGTTTAATTTCTTATATTGCGGATCTTGGACCTTAATTTGTGAAACCGGAACTTTATTTCGTGAAACTTGGACTTAAAATGTTTGTTCACTCACGAAATGTTTAATTTCTTATTTCGTGCATCTTGGACCTTAATTTGTGAAATCGGGACCTTAATTCGTGAAACTTAGACTTAAAATGTTTGTTTGCACACAAAATAGATAATTTCTTATTTCGTGAATTTCGGACCTTAATTTGTGAAACCGAAACCTTATTTCGTGAAACTTGTATTTAAAATGTTTGTTTACTCACGAAATATATAATTTCTTATTTCGCGAATCAAGGACCTTAATTTGTGAAACCGAAACCTTATTTCGTGAAAATTTGAATTAAAATGTTTGTTCACTCACAAAATGTTTAATTTCTTATTTCGTGAATCTTGGACCTTAATTCGTTAAACCGGGACCGTATTTCGTGAAACTTGGACTTAAAATATTTGTTTACTCACAAAATGTTTAATTTCTTATTTTGTGAATCTTCGACCTTAATTTGTGAACTCGGGACCTTATTTCGTGAAACTTAGACTTAAAATGTTTGTTTGCTCACAAAATGGATAATTTCTTATTTCGTGAATTTCGGACCTTAATTTGTGAAACCAGAACCTTATTTCGTGTAATTTGGAATTAAAATGTTTGTTCAATCACGAAATGTTTAATTTCTTATATTGCGGATCTTGGACCTTAATTTGTGAAACCGGAACTTTATTTCGTGAAACTTGGACTTAAAATGTTTGTTCACTCACGAAATGTTTAATTTCTTATTTCGTGAATCTTCGACCGTAATTTGTGAAATCGGGACTTTATTTCGTGAAACTTAGACTTAAAATGTTTGTTTGCACACAAAATGGATAATTTCTTATTTCGTGAATTTCGGACCTTAATTTGTGAAAGCGAAACCTTATTTCGTGAAACTTGTATTTAAAATGTTTGTTTACTCACGAAATATATAATTTCTTATTTCGCGAATCAAGGACCTTAATTTGTGAAACCGAAACCTTATTTCGTGAAAATTTGAATTAAAATGTTTGTTCACTCACAAAATGTTTAATTTCTTATTTCGTGAATCTTGGACCTTAATTCGTGAAACCGGGACCTTATTTCGTGAAACTTGGACTTAAAATATTTGTTTACTCACAAAATGTTTAATTTCTTATTTTGTGAATCTTCGACCTTAATTTGTGAACTCGGGACCTTATTTCGTGAAACTTAGACTTAAAATGTTTGTTTGCTCACAAAATGGATAATTTCTTATTTCGTGAATTTCGGACCTTAATTTGTGAAACCAGAACCTTATTTCGTGTAATTTGGAATTAAAATGTTTGTTCAATCACGAAATGTTTAATTTCTTATATTGCGGATCTTGGACCTTAATTTGTGAAACCGGAACTTTATTTCGTGAAACTTGGACTTAAAATGTTTGTTCACTCACGAAATGTTTAATTTCTTATTTCGTGCATCTTGGACCTTAATTTGTGAAATCGGGACCTTAATTCGTGAAACTTAGACTTAAAATGTTTGTTTGCACACAAAATAGATAATTTCTTATTTCGTGAATTTCGGACCTTAATTTGTGAAACCGAAACCTTATTTCGTGAAACTTGTATTTAAAATGTTTGTTTACTCACGAAATATATAATTTCTTATTTCGCGAATCAAGGACCTTAATTTGTGAAACCGAAACCTTATTTCGTGAAAATTTGAATTAAAATGTTTGTTCACTCACAAAATGTTTAATTTCTTATTTCGTGAATCTTGGACCTTAATTCGTTAAACCGGGACCGTATTTCGTGAAACTTGGACTTAAAATATTTGTTTACTCACAAAATGTTTAATTTCTTATTTTGTGAATCTTCGACCTTAATTTGTGAACTCGGGACCTTATTTCGTGAAACTTAGACTTAAAATGTTTGTTTGCTCACAAAATGGATAATTTCTTATTTCGTGAATTTCGGACCTTAATTTGTGAAACCAGAACCTTATTTCGTGTAATTTGGAATTAAAATGTTTGTTCAATCACGAAATGTTTAATTTCTTATATTGCGGATCTTGGACCTTAATTTGTGAAACCGGAACTTTATTTCGTGAAACTTGGACTTAAAATGTTTGTTCACTCACGAAATGTTTAATTTCTTATTTCGTGCATCTTGGACCTTAATTTGTGAAATCGGGACCTTATTTCGTGAAACTTAGACTTAAAATGTTTGTTTGCACACAAAATAGATAATTTCTTATTTCGTGAATTTCGGACCTTAATTTGTGAAACCGAAACCTTATTTCGTGAAACTTGTATTTAAAATGTTTGTTTACTCACGAAATATATAATTTCTTATTTCGCGAATCAAGGACCTTAATTTGTGAAACCGAAACCTTATTTCGTGAAAATTTGAATTAAAATGTTTGTTCACTCACAAAATGTTTAATTTCTTATTTCGTGAATCTTGGACCTTAATTCGTTAAACCGGGACCGTATTTCGTGAAACTTGGACTTAAAATATTTGTTTACTCACAAAATGTTTAATTTCTTATTTTGTGAATCTTCGACCTTAATTTGTGAACTCGGGACCTTATTTCGTGAAACTTAGACTTAAAATGTTTGTTTGCTCACAAAATGGATAATTTCTTATTTCGTGAATTTCGGACCTTAATTTGTGAAACCAGAACCTTATTTCGTGTAATTTGGAATTAAAATGTTTGTTCAATCACGAAATGTTTAATTTCTTATATTGCGGATCTTGGACCTTAATTTGTGAAACCGGAACTTTATTTCGTGAAACTTGGACTTAAAATGTTTGTTCACTCACGAAATGTTTAATTTCTTATTTCGTGAATCTTCGACCGTAATTTGTGAAATCGGGACTTTATTTCGTGAAACTTAGACTTAAAATGTTTGTTTGCACACAAAATGGATAATTTCTTATTTCGTGAATTTCGGACCTTAATTTGTGAAAGCGAAACCTTATTTCGTGAAACTTGTATTTAAAATGTTTGTTTACTCACGAAATATATAATTTCTTATTTCGCGAATCAAGGACCTTAATTTGTGAAACCGAAACCTTATTTCGTGAAAATTTGAATTAAAATGTTTGTTCACTCACAAAATGTTTAATTTCTTATTTCGTGAATCTTGGACCTTAATTCGTGAAACCGGGACCTTATTTCGTGAAACTTGGACTTAAAATATTTGTTTACTCACAAAATGTTTAATTTCTTATTTTGTGAATCTTCGACCTTAATTTGTGAACTCGGGACCTTATTTCGTGAAACTTAGACTTAAAATGTTTGTTTGCTCACAAAATGGATAATTTCTTATTTCGTGAATTTCGGACCTTAATTTGTGAAACCAGAACCTTATTTCGTGTAATTTGGAATTAAAATGTTTGTTCAATCACGAAATGTTTAATTTCTTATATTGCGGATCTTGGACCTTAATTTGTGAAACCGGAACTTTATTTCGTGAAACTTGGACTTAAAATGTTTGTTCACTCACGAAATGTTTAATTTCTTATTTCGTGCATCTTGGACCTTAATTTGTGAAATCGGGACCTTAATTCGTGAAACTTAGACTTAAAATGTTTGTTTGCACACAAAATAGATAATTTCTTATTTCGTGAATTTCGGACCTTAATTTGTGAAACCGAAACCTTATTTCGTGAAACTTGTATTTAAAATGTTTGTTTACTCACGAAATATATAATTTCTTATTTCGCGAATCAAGGACCTTAATTTGTGAAACCGAAACCTTATTTCGTGAAAATTTGAATTAAAATGTTTGTTCACTCACAAAATGTTTAATTTCTTATTTCGTGAATCTTGGACCTTAATTCGTTAAACCGGGACCGTATTTCGTGAAACTTGGACTTAAAATATTTGTTTACTCACAAAATGTTTAATTTCTTATTTTGTGAATCTTCGACCTTAATTTGTGAACTCGGGACCTTATTTCGTGAAACTTAGACTTAAAATGTTTGTTTGCTCACAAAATGGATAATTTCTTATTTCGTGAATTTCGGACCTTAATTTGTGAAACCAGAACCTTATTTCGTGAAATTTGGAATTAAAATGTTTGGTCAATCACGAAATGTTTAATTTCTTATTTTGTGGATCTTGGACCTTAATTTGTGAAACCGGAACTTTATTTCGTGAAACTTGGACTTAAAATGTTTGTTCACTCACGAAATGTTTAATTTCTTATTTCGTGAATCTTCGACCTTAATTTTTGAAATCGGGACTTTATTTCGTGAAACTTAGACTTAAAATGTTTGTTTGCACACAAAATGGATAATTTCTTATTTCGTCAATTTCGGACCTTAATTTGACAAACCCGAACCTTATTTCGTGAAATTTGGAATTAAAATGTTTGTTCAATCACGAAATGTTTAATTTCTTATATTGCGGATCTTGGACCTTAATTTGTGAAACCGGAACTTTATTTCGTGAAACTTGGACTTAAAATGTTTGTTCACTCACGAAATGTTTAATTTCTTATTTCGTGCATCTTGGACCTTAATTTGTGAAATCGGGACCTTATTTCGTGAAACTTAGACTTAAAATGTTTGTTTGCACACAAAATAGATAATTTCTTATTTCGTGAATTTCGGACCTTAATTTGTGAAACCGAAACCTTATTTCGTGAAACTTGTATTTAAAATGTTTGTTTACTCACGAAATATATAATTTCTTATTTCGCGAATCAAGGACCTTAATTTGTGAAACCGAAACCTTATTTCGTGAAAATTTGAATTAAAATGTTTGTTCACTCACAAAATGTTTAATTTCTTATTTCGTGAATCTTGGACCTTAATTCGTTAAACCGGGACCGTATTTCGTGAAACTTGGACTTAAAATATTTGTTTACTCACAAAATGTTTAATTTCTTATTTTGTGAATCTTCGACCTTAATTTGTGAACTCGGGACCTTATTTCGTGAAACTTAGACTTAAAATGTTTGTTTGCTCACAAAATGGATAATTTCTTATTTCGTGAATTTCGGACCTTAATTTGTGAAACCAGAACCTTATTTCGTGAAATTTAGAATTAAAATGTTTGTTCAATCACGAAATGTTTAATTTCTTATTTTGTGGATCTTGGACCTTAATTTGTGAAACCGGAACTTTATTTCGTGAAACTTGGACTTAAAATGTTTGTTCACTCACGAAATGTTTAATTTCTTATTTCGTGCATCTTGGACCTTAATTTGTGAAATCGGGACCTTATTTCGTGAAACTTAGACTTAAAATGTTTGTTTGCACACAAAATAGATAATTTCTTATTTCGTGAATTTCGGACCTTAATTTGTGAAACCGAAACCTTATTTCGTGAAACTTGTATTTAAAATGTTTGTTTACTCACGAAATATAGAATTTCTTATTTCGCGAATCAAGGACCTTAATTTGTGAAACCGAAACCTTATTTCGTGAAAATTTGAATTAAAATGTTTGTTCACTCACAAAAGTTTAATTTCTTATTTCGTGAATCTTGGACCTTAATTCGTGAAACCGGGACCGTATTTCGTGAAACTTGGTCTTAAAATATTTGTTTACTCACAAAATGTTTAATTTCTTATTTTGTGAATCTTCGACCTTAATTTGTGAACTCGGGACCTTATTTCGTGAAACTTAGACTTAAAATGTTTGTTTGCTCACAAAATGGATAATTTCTTATTTCGTGAATTTCGGACCTTAATTTGTGAAACCAGAACCTTATTTCGTGAAATTTGGAATTAAAATGTTTGTTCAATCACGAAATGTTTAATTTCTTATTTTGTGGATCTTGGACCTTAATTTGTGAAACCGGAACTTTCTTTCGTGAAACTTGGACTTAAAATGTTTGTTCACTCACGAAATGTTTAATTTCTTATTTCGTGCATCTTGGACCTTAATTTGTGAAATCGGGACCTTATTTCGTGAAACTTAGACTTAAAATGTTTGTTTGCACACAAAGTAGATAATTTCTTATTTCGTGAATTTCGGACCTTAATTTGTGAAACCGAAACCTTATTTCGTGAAACTTGTATTTAAAATGTTTGTTTACTCACGAAATATATAATTTCTTATTTCACGAATCAAGGACCTTAATTTGTGAAACCGAAACCTTATTTCGTGAAAATTTGAATTAAAATGTTTGTTCACTCACAAAATGTTTAATTTCTTATTTCGTGAATCTTGGACCTTAATTCGTGAAACCGGGACCTTATTTCGTGAAACTTGGACTTAAAATATTTGTTTAATCACAAAATGTTTAATTTCTTATTTTGTGGATCTTGGAACTTAATTTGTGTAACCGGAACTTTATTTCGTGAAACTTGGACTTAAAATGTTTGTTTGCTCACAAAATGGATAATTTCTTATTTCGTGAATTTAGGACCGTAATTTGTGAAACCAGAACCTTATTTCGTAAAATTTGGAATTAAAATGTTTGTTCAATCACGAAATGTTTAATTTCTTATTTTGTGGATCTTGGACATTAATTTGTGAAACCGGAACTTTATTTCGTGAAACTTGGACTTAAAATGTTTGTTCACTCACGAAATGTTTAATTTCTTATTTCGTGAATCTTGGACCTTAATTTGTGAACGAGACCTTATTTCGTGAAACTTAGACTTAAAATGTTTGTTTGCTCACAAAATGGATAATTTCTTATTTCGTGAATTTCGGACCTTAATTTGTGAAACCGAAACCTTATTTCGTGAAACTTGTATTTAAAATGTTTGTTTACTCACGAAATATATAATTTCTTATTTCGCGAATCAAGGACCTTAATTTGTGAAACCTAAACCTTATTTCGTGAAACTTTGAATTAAAATGTTTGTTCACTCACAAAATGTTTAATTTCTTATTTCGTGAATCTTGGACCTTAATTCGTGAAACCGGGACCTTATTTCGTGAAACTTGGAATTAAAATATTTTTTTTTTTGGTGAAATGTGAGTAATATAAAAAATATAGGATAATTACAAGAAGGTTTAGGGTTCGAAACCCCTTACAAGCACATTAAAAGACATCATCTCAACAACAACTTAAGAATAGTTATGTAGCCAGTCAACATCTTCTTGATGAATATCCACACGAGCCTTGCATTTCACACGCCCTTTCACCTCTTGAGTAATCTTGTCCAACACTTTTTCAGGTCTCAGAAGGCACCCATCTATCCTGGCACAGTTTCTTTGAGTCCAGACATGATAATGATATGCATTCATCATTGCCACTCTGATCTTCCATACCCCATCCTTTCTATGAACCTCACTCAAACTCTGGATAGAAGGAAAGGACCCTCCATACCAATGCTGCAAGAGTCTCTGGATCAAGACTGAATAAGGGCAGCTGATGAAAATATGGTCAATAGTTTCAGAATGGGACTGACACAGAACACACAGGTCATCAGGAACACATCCTATCCTGTACAACTTACTTTTCACATTCATACCCCCTTGCATTCTAAGCCATGTCACAATAGCATGTTTTGGTATATTCCAATGATTCCAAATAATATTGCTCCATTCCTGGTGAGGATTTGTAGGTTGTAGCCACTTATACCCCTCCCTGATTGTGTAACCCTTCCCATTGCTTATCCATTCATCATTAACATAGCCAGATTTGAGTTTCTCCTTAACCTTGCATATACTTTTACAGACCCAGGTTGCATCAGATGGACAGGTGTAGTCATGCCAGTTTTGCTGCTTGATATATATAGCATTTATCCATTTGATCCAGAGACGATCTGCCTTACAGTAAATCCAGTTTACTAGCTTACCTACAGCTACTATATTCCACAGACCTGCATTTTTTATACCCAGGCCTCCTTCTTCTTTGGCTGAGGTGACAGTGTCCCATGCTACAAGAGGGACTCTGTGGTATTCTGAAGAACCATCCCAAAGAAATTTCCTGCAAATGGCCATAATCCTGTTGATTACTCCTATAGGTAAGACAAAGAGTTGAGCCCAATAATTGTAAAGAGTGTTCATCACTGCATTAATCAGGGTGATCCTCCCTGCATAAGATAATCTTTTGGCCCCCAGACTTCTAATTCTGGTAACCATCTTTTCAGTGATGGCTGCACACTCTACTTTGGTCAATTTGCTAGGCTTTATGGGCATCCCTAGATATTTGAAAGGGAATGCACCTTCCTGAAATCCTGTGACCTGCTTAATTCCTTCCTTGGTGTCATCATCCACCCCATTGAAATAGATTTCAGATTTGGTATTGTTCATTGTCAGACCTGTAGCCTTGGAGAAAGAAGAGAAAGCCCTCATCAAAAGCCAAATTGAAGGAGGGTTTCCTTTGCAAAACATAAGGAGATCATCAGCAAACATAAGATGGGTAAGTTTCAGTTCTTTGCACAAAGGATGGTACTGAAAAGGCCATTTATAAGTAGCATAATTGATCAACCTAGAGAGGTAATCCATACACAAGGTAAAGATTAGAGGTGAAATAGGGTCTCCTTACCTTAAGCCTCTTTTACCCTTAAAGTAACCAAAAGAAGTCCCATTCAGAGTGAGGGTAAAAGAAGGTGTGGATATACATTGCATAAGCCACGGGATAAACTTCAGAGGGAAATTCAGACCCTGTAGAAGTTGTTCTATAAAGGACCATTCGACAGTGTCATAAGCTTTTTTCAGGTCAATCTTGAAGAGGCATCTGGGAGAAACTGATTTCCTCTCATATAAATGAATGATATCCTGGCAGATGAGTATGTTCTCCATTATGGACCTGCCCTTTATAAAGGCACCCTGATTCTCCTGGACTAAATCAGGAAGTATAAGTGATAACCTGTTGCAGAGGAGTTTAGCTATAACCTTATAAACCATGTTACAACAGGCTATAGGCCTGTACTGGCTAACTGATATAGGTCTGTCACATTTGGGAATTAAAGCAATATTTGTGGCATTTATTTGAGTAAGTAATTGGCCGTGATGAAAGAAATCCATGACAGCATGACATACATCATCTCCCACAACTTCCCAAGCAGCTTTGAAGAAACCACTCGTAAAGCCATCAGGTCCAGGGGCCTTATCAATAGGAATGCTGAAGACCACCTCCTTTATCTCAGCCTTGGTAACCATAGTGGTGAGGGTATTACAGTGTTCAGGAGTACAAAACTTTCCTGTCAATAGAACCTACCTCTCCCTTCACTTCTTCAGTACTTCCTTGTCTGCCCAGTAAATTTTCATAAAAATCCAGAAAAGCTTCCTGAATGGTGTCAGTATCAGTGCAGACCAACCCTTCTGTGTTTTCAATTTGAGTGACTCTATTCCTGGTGCATCTGGCCTTAATAGCTTTATGGAAAAAAGCAGTATTGCTGTCTCCATCATCAGTCCATTTCTCCTTAGCTTTCTGTTGCAGAAAACTGGTCCTGGCTGCAGACCAGTGTCTAACATCCTTTAGTGCCTCAACTTCCTGTCTGACTAAAACTGGGTTTGAAGGGTCCTGTTGAAGCTGAAGCTGTACCTGTTCCAGTTGGTAACAAGCCTTGTCAGCATTGACCTCCACATTATCAAATCTCTCCCTATTTAACTGTTTTAACAGAGGCTTCAAAGCCTTCAGTTTTTTCACAACCTTAAACATAGGGGTTCCCTCCACAGACAACTGCCACCCTGCCTTGACAGTAGAGACAAATTCAGTGGCTTTACTCCACATGTTGTAGTATTTGAAACCAATGTTCCTCCTCCCATCCAACTTAACATTCCTAATCACACAAGGACAATGGTCCAAAAGACCTTCAGGATGGAAATGCGCATTCATGTCTGGCAAACAGGCTGACCATTGAGCATTAGTCAAGAACCTGTCTAACCTACTATATTTCCTGCAATTCTCATCTTGTTTGTTGTTCCATGTATAAAAGGCCCCAGTTGCTTTGATATCACTTAGTCCACAGGTCTGTAGACAGTCAATAAACGTTTCCATGTCCTCCAACTTAGTATTACCTCGAATTCTTTCCTCTGGAGTGATGACTGTGTTGAAATCCCCAGCCACAGCCCAAGGTAAAGTACAGGAGGCTGCAATTTGGACTAAGTTCTCCCATAAACTTACACGTTTCTCTCCTTCATTAAAAGCATACACCATCGTAACCAGAAACATAATCTTAGTAATCCTACAAGTCACTTGAGCATGAATGAATTGAGGGTCATAGCTAATGATAGCAACATCAAAGTGGCAAGGTTTCCAGAGGAGCCAAACTCTGCCCCCTTTATGAGTGCTACTATTAGTAGTCACACACCATCCATCAAACATTCTTTGAGAAATATTACTCACATTACCACCATTTATTTTAGTTTCCAACAAGCCAAAAAGACTGACTTCTTTATTCTGTATAAAACTCTTAACTAACTTTTGTTTATTTACATGGTTAAGGCCTCTAACATTCCAAAATCCGATATTATTCATGGGGATTAGGATTTAGAGGGTTACCATTTTCATTACCACCATCCTCAATACTTATCACTTCACTCTGTTGTACCTTTTCTGGCATTCCTGCTGGAATAGAGGTCATAGTAGGTATCTGTCCTGGAGGAGGCACTGCACTTGCCCTAGGCCTATTCATGTTAGAACCAACTAACTCTGGGAACTCCTTATCAGAGAGGACTTTTTGAGGTTTTGGAATTGGCTTCCAGACTTTCTTGCTCACCAAGTTGGAGGGAACTCTTCTACAATTAACAGCTTCATGGCCCAGGCCCTTACACTTCTCACATTGAAGGGGTTTCCATTCATACTCCAGATTTATCTCAATTTTCTGCCCATGTTCATCCTTAAATTTGACCATGTTAGGGAATTTCTGACCTACCTTCAATTCTATCAGAGTTCTAGCAAAACCAAGCCTAGTTTTAGTTTCTGTAGCATGATCTGATTTAATATACTTACCCACCATATTAGCAATGGTAGGCAAACACTTGCCCCAAAACTTGAGAGGGAGACCATGAAAACGTATCCAAGCAGGAACAGCTTTCACCTCATCCTTCAATAAATCAATATTCTCCTGCCATGCCTTCACAATTAATGGCTTATTGTCAAACATATGGTATCCAGCATTCAACACTAACTCTTTAGCTTGTTTCTCCTTAAAACGTACCATAAAGATACCATTAGGTAGAAAAGAAACCTTATCAATCCCATGCTTACCCCATACACGTTGGACATATCCTTGTAATATCTCCCAAGGTGGATTTGCTCCAACAACAAAACAATACACAACATTACTCCAGTAATCTATCTCCTCGTTTGTGTCCTCTGCCGTGAATTGAAACAGATCTTCCTCTAGTTCACTCTCAATAGGAGAGTCATCATGGCGTATATCCAGACTTCTTTTCTTCCTTCTATTAGTGACTAGTGTAAAGTTTGCGTCTGGATTTTCCTCATCATCAAAAGATAACCCTGGAATCGGGTTAACCTCATGCATAGCCTTTGTACGTAAGACATCCTCTTCCTCTGGCCCTCTTGGTTTAACATTGCCACTACTACTACTAGATTGTTGTTTGTTATTTGTGTGATTAGATTTAGGAGATGTTGATCTATGTCGAGCCATTAGAGAACAACAAATTTTCCAAGGAGGAAGACGATCTCAAAAAATCGCCCTCATGCAGCCTTTTTTCCTTATTAAAATATTTGTTTACTCACAAAATGTTTAATTTCTTATTTTGTGAATCTTCGACCTTAATTTGTGAACTCGGGACCTTATTTCGTGAAACTTAGACTTAAAATGTTTGTTTGCTCACAAAATGGATAATTTCTTATTTCGTGAATTTCGGACCTTAATTTGTGAAACCAGAACCTTATTTCGTGAAATTTGGAATTAAAATGTTTGTTCAATCACGAAATGTTTAATTTCTTATTTTGTGAATCTTGGACCTTAATTTGTGAAACCGGGACTTTATTTCGTGAAACTTGGACTTAAAATGTTTGTTCACTTACGAAATGTTTAATTTCTTATTTTGTGAATCTTGGACATTAATTTGTGAAATCGAGACCTTATTTCGTGAAACTTAGACTTAAAATGTTTGTTTGCTCACAGAATGGATAATTTCTTATTTCGTGAATTTCGGACCTTAATTTGTGAAACCGAAACCTTATTTCGTGAAACTTGTATTTAAAATGTTTGTTTACTCACGAAATATATAATTTCTAATTTCGCGAATCAAGGACCTTAATTTGTGAAACCGAAACCTTATTTCGTGAAACTTTGAATTAAAATGTTTGTTCACTCACAAAATGTTTAATTTCTTATTTCGTGAATCTTGGACCTTAATTCGTGAAACCGGGACCTTATTTCGTGAAACTTGGACTTAAAATATTTGTTTACTCACAAAATGTTTAATTTCTTATTTTGTGAATCTTCGACCTTAATTTGTGAACTCGGGACCTTATTTCGTGAAACTTAGACTTAAAATGTTTGTTTGCTCACAAAATGGATAATTTCTTATTTCGTGAATTTCGGACCTTAATTTGTGAAAACAGAACCTTATTTCGTAAAATTTGGAATTAAAATGTTTGTTCAATCACGAAATGTTTAATTTCTTATTTTGTGGATCTTGGACCTTAATTTGTGAAACCGGAACTTTATTTCGTGAAACTTGGACTAAAAATGTTTGTTCACTCACGAAATGTTTAATTTCTTATTTCGTGAATCTTGGACCTTAATTTGTGAAATCGAGACCTTATTTCGTGAAACTTAGACTTAAAATGTTTGTTTGCTCACAAAATGGATAATTTCTTATTTCGTGAATTTCGGACCTTAATTTGTGAAACCGAAACCTTATTTCGTGAAACTTGTATATAAAATGTTTGTTTACTCACGAAATATATAATTTCTTATTTCGCGAATCAAGGACCTTAATTTGTGAAACCGAAACCTTATTTCGTGAAACTTTGAATTAAAATGTTTGTTCACTCACAAAATGTTTAATTTCTTATTTCGTGAATCTTGGACCTTAATTCGTGAAACCGGGACATTATTTCGTGAAACTTGGACTTAAAATATTTGTTTACTCACAAAATGTTTAATTTCTTATTTTGTGAATCTTCGACCTTAATTTGTGAACTCGGGACCTTATTTCGTGAAACTTAGACTTAAAATGTTTGTTTGCTCACAAAATGGATAATTTCTTATTTCGTGAATTTCGGACCTTAATTTGTGAAACCAGAACCTTATTTCGTGAAATTTGGAATTAAAATGTTTGTTCAATCACGAAATGTTTAATTTCTTATTTTGTGAATCTTGGACATTAATTTGTGAAACCGGAACTTTATTTCGTGAAACTTGGACTTAAAATGTTTGTTCACTCACGAAATGTTTAATTTCTTATTTCGTGAATCTTGGACCTTAATTTGTGAAATCGAGACCTTATTTCGTGAAACTTAGACTTAAAATGTTTGTTTGCTCACAAAATGGATAATTTCTTATTTCGTGAATTTCGGACCTTAATTTGTGAAACCGAAACCTTATTTCGTGAAACTTGTATATAAAATGTTTGTTTACTCACGAAATATATAATTTCTTATTTCGCGAATCAAGGACCTTAATTTGTGAAACCGAAACCTTATTTCGTGAAACTTTGAATTAAAATGTTTGTTCACTCACAAAATGTTTAATTTCTTATTTCGTGAATCTTGGACCTTAATTCGTGAAACCGGGACCTTATTTCGTGAAACTTGGACTTAAAATATTTGTTTACTCACAAAATGTTTAATATCTTATTTTGTGAATCTTCGACCTTAATTTGTGAACTCGGGACCTTATTTCGTGAAACTTAGACTTAAAATGTTTGTTTGCTCACAAAATGGATAATTTCTTATTTCGTGAATTTCGGACCTTAATTTGTGAAACCGAAACCTTATTTCGCGAAACTTGTATTTAAAATGTTTGTTTACTCACGAAATATATAATTTCTTATTTCGCGAATCAAGGACCTTAATTTGTGAAACCGAAACCTTATTTCGTGAAACTTTGAATTAAAATGTTTGTTCACTCACAAAATGTTTAAATTCTTATTTCGTGAATCTTGGACCTTAATTCGTGAAACCGGGACCTTATTTCGTGAAACTTGGACTTAAATAATTTGTTTACTCACAAAATGTTTAATTTCTTATTTTGTGAATCTTCGACCTTAATTTGTGAACTCGGGACCTTATTTCATGAAACTTAGACTTAAAATGTTTGTTTGCTCACAAAATGGATAATTTCTTATTTCGTGAATTTCGGACCTTAATTTGTGAAACCGAAACCTTATTTCGTGAAACTTTGAATTAAAATGTTTGTTCACTCACAAAATGTTTAAATTCTTATTTCGCGAATCAAGGACCTTAATTTGTGAAACCGAAACCTTATTTCGTGAAACTTTGAATTAAAATATTTGTTCACTCACAAAATGTTTAATTTCTTATTTCGTGAATCTTGGACCTTAATTCGTGAAACCGGGACCTTATTTCGTGAAACTTGGAATTAAAATATTTGTTTGCTCACAAAATGGATAATTTCTTATTTCGTGAATTTCGGACCTTAATTTGTGAAACCAGAATCTTATTTCGTGAAATTTGGAATTAAAATGTTTGTTCAATCACGAAATGTTTAATTTCTTATTTTGTGGATCTTGGACCTTAATTTGTGAAATCGAAACATTATTTCGTGAAACTTAGACTTAAAATGTTTGTTTGCTGACAAAATGGATAATTTCTTATTTCGTGAATTTCGGACCTTAATTTGTGAACTCGGGACCTTAGTTCGTGAAACTTGTATTTAAAATGTTTGTTTACTCACGAAATATATAATTTCTTATTTCGCGAATCAAGGACCTTAATTTGTGAAAACCGAAACCTTATTTCGTGAAACTTTGACTTAAAATGTTTGTTCACTCACAAAATGTTTAATTTCTTAATTATTTCGTGAATCTTGGACCTTAATTCGTGAAACCGGGGCCTTATTTCGTGAAACTTGGACTTAAAATATTTGTTTACTCACAAAATGTTTAATTTCTTATTTTGTGAATCTTCGACCTTAATTTTTGAACTCGGGACCTTATTTCGTGAAACTTAGACTTAAAATGTTTGTTTGCTCACAAATGGATAATTTCTTATTTCGTGAATTTCGGACCTTAATTTGTGAAACCAGAACCTTATTTCGTAAAATTTGGAATTAAAATGTTTGTTCAATCACGAAATGTTTAATTTCTTATTTTGTGGATCTTGGACCTTAATTTGTGAAACCGGAACTTTATTTCGTGAAACTTGGACTTAAAATGTTTGTTCACTCACGAAATGTTTAATTTCTTATTTCGTGAATCTTGGACCTTAGTTTGGGAAATCGAGACCTTATTTCGTGAAACTTAGACTTTAAATGTTTATTTGCTCACAAAATGGATAATTTCTTATTTCGTGAATTTCGGACCTTAATTTGTGAAACCGAAACCTTATTTCGTGAAACTTGTATATAAAATGTTTGTTTACTCACGAAATATATAATTTCTTATTTCGCGAATCAAGGACCTTAATTTGTGAAACCGAAACCTTATTTCGTGAAACTTTGAATTAAAATGTTTGTTCACTCACAAAATGTTTAATTTCTTATTTCGTGAATCTTGGACCTTAATTCGTGAAACCGGGACATTATTTCGTGAAACTTGGACTTAAAATATTTGTTTACTCACAAAATGTTTAATTTCTTATTTTGTGAATCTTCGACCTTAATTTGTGAACTCGGGACCTTATTTCGTGAAACTTAGACTTAAAATGTTTGTTTGCTCACAAAATGGATAATTTCTTATTTCGTGAATTTCGGACCTTAATTTGTGAAACCAGAACCTTATTTCGTGAAATTTGGAATTAAAATGTTTGTTCAATCACGAAATGTTTAATTTCTTATTTTGTGAATCTTGGACATTAATTTGTGAAACCGGAACTTTATTTCGTGAAACTTGGACTTAAAATGTTTGTTCACTCACGAAATGTTTAATTTCTTATCTCGTGAATCTTGGACCTTAATTTGTGAAATCGAGACCTTATTTCGTGAAACTTAGACTTAAAATGTTTGTTTGCTCACAAAATGGATAATTTCTTATTTCGTGAATTTCGGACCTTAATTTGTGAAACCGAAACCTTATTTCGTGAAACTTGTATATAAAATGTTTGTTTACTCACGAAATATATAATTTCTTATTTCGCGAATCAAGGACCTTAATTTGTGAAACCGAAACCTTATTTCGTGAAACTTTGAATTAAAATGTTTGTTCACTCACAAAATGTTTAATTTCTTATTTCGTGAATCTTGGACCTTAATTCGTGAAACCGGGACCTTATTTCGTGAAACTTGGACTTAAAATATTTGTTTACTCACAAAATGTTTAATATCTTATTTTGTGAATCTTCGACCTTAATTTGTGAACTCGGGACCTTATTTCGTGAAACTTAGACTTAAAATGTTTGTTTGCTCACAAAATGGATAATTTCTTATTTCGTGAATTTCGGACCTTAATTTGTGAAACCGAAACCTTATTTCGCGAAACTTGTATTTAAAATGTTTGTTTACTCACGAAATATATAATTTCTTATTTCGCGAATCAAGGACCTTAATTTGTGAAACCGAAACCTTATTTCGTGAAACTTTGAATTAAAATGTTTGTTCACTCACAAAATGTTTAAATTCTTATTTCGTGAATCTTGGACCTTAATTCGTGAAACCGGGACCTTATTTCGTGAAACTTGGACTTAAATAATTTGTTTACTCACAAAATGTTTAATTTCTTATTTTGTGAATCTTCGACCTTAATTTGTGAACTCGGGACCTTATTTCATGAAACTTAGACTTAAAATGTTTGTTTGCTCACAAAATGGATAATTTCTTATTTCGTGAATTTCGGACCTTAATTTGTGAAACCGAAACCTTATTTCGTGAAACTTTGAATTAAAATGTTTGTTCACTCACAAAATGTTTAAATTCTTATTTCGCGAATCAAGGACCTTAATTTGTGAAACCGAAACCTTATTTCGTGAAACTTTGAATTAAAATATTTGTTCACTCACAAAATGTTTAATTTCTTATTTCGTGAATCTTGGACCTTAATTCGTGAAACCGGGACCTTATTTCGTGAAACTTGGAATTAAAATATTTGTTTGCTCACAAAATGGATAATTTCTTATTTCGTGAATTTCGGACCTTAATTTGTGAAACCAGAATCTTATTTCGGGAAATTTGGAATTAAAATGTTTGTTCAATCACGAAATGTTTAATTTCTTATTTTGTGGATCTTGGACCTTAATTTGTGAAATCGAAACATTATTTCGTGAAACTTAGACTTAAAATGTTTGTTTGCTGACAAAATGGATAATTTTTTATTTCGTGAATTTCGGACCTTAATTTGTGAACTCGGGACCTTATTTCGTGAAACTTGTATTTAAAATGTTTGTTTACTCACGAAATATATAATTTCTTATTTCGCGAATCAAGGACCTTAATTTGTGAAAACCGAAACCTTATTTCGTGAAACTTTGACTTAAAATGTTTGTTCACTCACAAAATGTTTAATTTCTTATTTCGTGAATCTTGGACCTTAATTCGTGAAACCGGGACATTATTTCGTGAAACTTGGACTTAAAATATTTGTTTACTCACAAAATGTTTAATTTCTTATTTTGTGAATCTTCGACCTTAATTTTTGAACTCGGGACCTTATTTCGTGAAACTTAGACTTAAAATGTTTGTTTGCTCACAAATGGATAATTTCTTATTTCGTGAATTTCAGACCTTAATTTGTGAAACCAGAACCTTATTTCGTAAAATTTGGAATTAAAATGTTTGTTCAATCACGAAATGTTTAATTTCTTATTTTGTGGATCTTGGACCTTAATTTGTGAAACCGGAACTTTATTTCGTGAAACTTGGACTTAAAATGTTTGTTCAGTCACGAAATGTTTAATTTCTTATTTCGTGAATCTTGGACCTTAATTTGGGAAATCGAGACCTTATTTCGTGAAACTTAGACTTTAAATGTTTGTTTGCTCACAAAATGGATAATTTCTTATTTCGTGAATTTCGGACCTTAATTTGTGAAACCGAAACCTTATTTCGTGAAACTTGTATTTAAAATGTTTGTTTACTCACGAAATATATAATTTCTTATTTCGCGAATCAAGGACCTTAATTTGTGAAACCGAAACCTTATTTCGTGAAACTTTGAATTAAAATGTTTGTTCACTCACAAAATGTTTAATTTCTTATTTCGTGAATCTTGGACCTTAATTCGTGAAACCGGGACTTTATTTCGTGAAACTTGGACTTAAAATATTTGTTTACTCACAAAATGTTTAATTTCTTATTTTGTGAATCTTCGACCTTAATTTGTGAACTCGGGACCTTATTTCGTGAAACTTAGACTTAAAATGTTTGTTTGCTAACAAAATGGATAATTTCTTATTTCGTGAATTTCGGACCGTAATTTGTGAAACCAGAACCTTATTTCGTAAAATTTGGAATTAAAATGTTTGTTCAATCACGAAATGTTTAATTTCTTATTTTGTGGATCTTGGACCTTAATTTGTGAAACCGGAACTTTATTTCGTGAAACTTCGACTTAAAATGTTTGTTCACTCACGAAATGTTCAATTTCTTATTTCGTGAATCTTGGACCTTAATTTGTGAAATCGAGACCTTATTTCGTGAAACTTAGACTTTAAATGTTTGTTTGCTCACAAAATGGATAATTTCTTATTTCGTGAATTTCGGACCTTAATTTGTGAAACCGAAACCTTATTTCGTGAAACTTGTATTTAAAATGTTTGTTTACTCACGAAATATATAATTTCTTATTTCGCGAATCAAGGACCTTTATTTGTGAAACCGAAACCTTATTTCGTGAAACTTTGAATTAAAATGTTTGTTCACTCACAAAATGTTTAATTTCTTATTTCGTGAATCTTGGACCTTAATTCGTGAAACCGGGACTTTATTTCGTGAAACTTGGACTTAAAATATTTGTTTACTCACAAAATGTTTAATTTCTTATTTTGTGAATCTTCGACCTTAATTTGTGAACTCGGGACCTTATTTCGTGAAACTTAGACTTAAAATGTTTGTTTGCTCACAAAATGGATAATTTCTTATTTCGTGAATTTCGGACCGTAATTTGTGAAACCAGAACCTTATTTCGTAAAATTTGGAATTAAAATGTTTGTTCAATCACGAAATGTTTAATTTCTTATTTTGTGGATCTTGGACCTTAATTTGTGAAACCGGAACTTTATTTCGTGAAACTTGGACTAAAAATGTTTGTTCACTCACGAAATGTTTAATTTCTTATTTCGTGAATCTTGGACCTTAATTTGTGAAATCGAGACCTTATTTCGTGAAAGTTAGACTTAAAATGTTTGTTTGCTCACAAAATGGATAATTTCTTATTTCGTGAATTTCGGACCTTAATTTGTGAAACCGAAACCTTATTTCGTGAAACTTGTATTTAAAATGTTTGTTTACTCACGAAATATATAATTTCTTATTTCGCGAATCAAGGACCTTAATTTGTGAAACCGAAACCTTATTTCGTGAAACTTTGAATTAAAATGTTTGTTCACTTACAAAATGTTTAATTTCTTATTTCGTGAATCTTGGACCTTAATTCGTGAAACCGAGACCTTATTTCGTGAAATTTGGAATTAAAATATTTGTTTACTCACAAAATGTTTAATTTCTTATTTTGTGAATCTTCGACCTTAATTTGTGAACTCGGGACCTTATTTCGTGAAACTTAGACTTAAAATGTTTGTTTGCTCACAAAATGGATAATTTCTTATTTCGTGAATTTCGGACCTTAATTTGTGAAACCAGAACCTTATTTCGTGAAATTTGGAATTAAAATGTTTGTTCAATCACGAAATGTTTAATTTCTTATTTTGTGAATCTTGGACCTTAATTTGTGAAACCGGAACTTTATTTCGTGAAACTTGGACTTAAAATGTTTGTTCACTCACGAAATGTTTAATTTCTTATTTCGTGAATCTTGGACCTTAATTTGTGAAATCGAGACCTTATTTCGTGAAAGTTAGACTTAAAATGTTTGTTTGCTCACAAAATGGATAATTTCTTATTTCGTGAATTTCGGACCTTAATTTGTGAAACCGAAACCTTATTTCGTGAAACTTGTATTTAAAATGTTTGTTTACTCACGAAATATATAATTTCTTATTTCGCGAATCAAGGACCTTAATTTGTGAAACCGAAACCTTATTTCGTGAAACTTTGAATTAAAATGTTTGTTCACTTACAAAATGTTTAATTTCTTATTTCGTGAATCTTGGACCTTAATTCGTGAAACCGAGACCTTATTTCGTGAAATTTGGAATTAAAATATTTGTTTACTCACAAAATGTTTAATTTCTTATTTTGTGAATCTTCGACCTTAATTTGTGAACTCGGGACCTTATTTCGTGAAACTTAGACTTAAAATGTTTGTTTGCTCACAAAATGGATAATTTCTTATTTCGTGAATTTCGGACCGTAATTTGTGAAACCAGAACCTTATTTCGTAAAATTTGGAATTAAAATGTTTGTTCAATCACGAAATGTTTAATTTCTTATTTTGTGGATCTTGGACCTTAATTTGTGAAACCGGAACTTTATTTCGTGAAACTTGGACTAAAAATGTTTGTTCACTCACGAAATGTTTAATTTCTTATTTCGTGAATCTTGGACCTTAATTTGTGAAATCGAGACCTTATTTCGTGAAAGTTAGACTTAAAATGTTTGTTTGCTCACAAAATGGATAATTTCTTATTTCGTGAATTTCGGACATTAATTTGTGAAACCGAAACCTTATTTCGTGAAACTTGTATTTAAAATGTTTGTTTACTCACGAAATATATAATTTCTTATTTCGCGAATCAAGGACCTTAATTTGTGAAACCGAAACCTTATTTCGTGAAACTTTGAATTAAAATGTTTGTTCACTTACAAAATGTTTAATTTCTTATTTCGTGAATCTTGGACCTTAATTCGTGAAACCGAGACCTTATTTCGTGAAATTTGGAATTAAAATATTTGTTTACTCACAAAATGTTTAATTTCTTATTTTGTGAATCTTCGAGCTTAATTTGTGAACTCGGGACCTTATTTCGTGAAACTTAGACTTAAAATGTTTGTTTGCTCACAAAATGGATAATTTCTTATTTCGTGAATTTCGGACATTAATTTGTGAAACCAGAACCTTATTTCGTGAAATTTGGAATTAAAATGTTTGTTCAATCACGAAATGTTTAATTTCTTATTTTGTGAATCTTGGACCTTAATTTGTGAAACCGGAACTTTATTTCGTGAAACTTGGACTTAAAATGTTTGTTCACTCACGAAATGTTTAATTTCTTATTTCGTGAATCTTGGACCTTAATTTGTAAAATCGAGACCTTATTTCGTGAAACTTAGACTTAAAATGTTTGTTTGCTCACAAAATGGATAATTTCTTATTTCGTGAATTTCGGACCTTAATTTGTGAAACCGAAACCTTATTTCGTGAAACTTGTATATAAAATGTTTGTTTACTCACGAAATATATAATTTCTTATTTCGCGAATCAAGGACCTTAATTTGTGAAACCGAAACCTTATTTCGTGAAACTTTGAATTAAAATGTTTGTTCACTCACAAAATGTTTAATTTCTTATTTCGTGAATCTTGGACCTTAATTCGTGAAACCGGGACTTTATTTCGTGAAACTTGGACTTAAAATGTTTGTTCACTCACGAAATGTTTAATTTCTTATTTCGTGAATCTTGGACCTTAATTTGTGAAATCGAGACCTTATTTCGTGAAACTTAGACTTAAAATGTTCGTTTGCTCACAAAATGGATAATTTCTTATTTCGTGAATTTCGGACCTTAATTTGTGAAACCGAAACCTTATTTCGTGAAACTTGTATATAAAATGTTTGTTTACTCACGAAATATATAATTTCTTATTTCGCGAATCAAGGACCTTAATTTGTGAAACCGAAACCTTATTTCGTGAAACTTTGAATTAAAATGTTTGTTCACTCACAAAATATTTAATTTCTTATTTCGTGAATCTTGGACCTTAATTCGTGAAACCGGGACCTTATTTCGTGAAACTTGGACTTAAAATATTTGTTTACTCACAAAATGTTTAATTTCTTATTTTGTGAATCTTCGACCTTAATTTGTGAACTCGGGACCTTATTTCGTGAAACTTAGACTTAAAATGTTTGTTTGCTCACAAAATGGATAATTTCTTATTTCGTGAATTTCGGACCTTAATTTGTGAAACCAGAACCTTATTTCGTGAAATTTGGAATTAAAATGTTTGTTCAATCACGAAATGTTTAATTTCTTATTTTGTGAATCTTGGACCTTAATTTGTGAAACCGGAACTTTATTTCGTGAAACTTGGACTTAAAATGTTTGTTCACTCACGAAATGTTTAATTTCTTATTTCGTGAATCTTGGACCTTAATTTGTGAAATCGAGACCTTATTTCGTGAAACTTAGACTTAAAATGTTCGTTTGCTCACAAAATGGATAATTTCTTATTTCGTGAATTTCGGACCTTAATTTGTGAAACCGAAACCTTATTTCGTGAAACTTGTATATAAAATGTTTGTTTACTCACGAAATATATAATTTCTTATTTCGCGAATCAAGGACCTTAATTTGTGAAACCGAAACCTTATTTCGTGAAACTTTGAATTAAAATGTTTGTTCACTCACAAAATATTTAATTTCTTATTTCGTGAATCTTGGACCTTAATTCGTGAAACCGGGACCTTATTTCGTGAAACTTGGACTTAAAATATTTGTTTACTCACAAAATGTTTAATTTCTTATTTTGTGAATCTTCGACCTTAATTTGTGAACTCGGGACCTTATTTCGTGAAACTTAGACTTAAAATGTTTGTTTGCTCACAAAATGGATAATTTCTTATTTCGTGAATTTCGGACCTTAATTTGTGAAACCAGAACCTTATTTCGTGAAATTTGGAATTAAAATGTTTGTTCAATCACGAAATGTTTAATTTCTTATTTTGTGAATCTTGGACCTTAATTTGTGAAACCGGAACTTTATTTCGTGAAACTTGGACTTAAAATGTTTGTTCACTCACGAAATGTTTAATTTCTTATTTCGTGAATCTTGGACCTTAATTTGTGAAATCGAGACCTTATTTCGTGAAAGTTAGACTTAAAATGTTTGTTTGCTCACAAAATGGATAATTTCATATTTCGTGAATTTCGGACCTTAATTTGTGAAACCGAAACCTTATTTCGTGAAACTTGTATTTAAAATGTTTGTTTACTCACGAAATATATAATTTCTTATTTCGCGAATCAAGGACCTTAATTTGTGAAACCGAAACCTTATTTCGTGAAACTTTGAATTAAAATGTTTGTTCACTTACAAAATGTTTAATTTCTTATTTCGTGAATCTTGGACCTTAATTCGTGAAACCGAGACCTTATTTCGTGAAATTTGGAATTAAAATATTTGTTTACTCACAAAATGTTTAATTTCTTATTTTGTGAATCTTCGACCTTAATTTGTGAACTCGGGACCTTATTTCGTGAAACTTAGACTTAAAATGTTTGTTTGCTCACAAAATGGATAATTTCTTATTTCGTGAATTTCGGACCTTAATTTGTGAAACCAGAACCTTATTTCGTGAAATTTGGAATTAAAATGTTTGTTCAATCACGAAATGTTTAATTTCTTATTTTGTGAATCTTGGACCTTAATTTGTGAAACCGGAACTTTATTTCGTGAAACTTGGACTTAAAATGTTTGTTCACTCACGAAATGTTTAATTTCTTATTTCGTGAATCTTGGACCTTAATTTGTGAAATCGAGACCTTATTTCGTGAAACTTAGACTTAAAATGTTCGTTTGCTCACAAAATGGATAATTTCTTATTTCGTGAATTTCGGACCTTAATTTGTGAAACCGAAACCTTATTTCGTGAAACTTGTATATAAAATGTTTGTTTACTCACGAAATATATAATTTCTTATTTCGCGAATCAAGGACCTTAATTTGTGAAACCGAAACCTTATTTCGTGAAACTTTGAATTAAAATGTTTGTTCACTCACAAAATATTTAATTTCTTATTTCGTGAATCTTGGACCTTAATTCGTGAAACCGGGACCTTATTTCGTGAAACTTGGACTTAAAATATTTGTTTACTCACAAAATGTTTAATTTCTTATTTTGTGAATCTTCGACCTTAATTTGTGAACTCGGGACCTTATTTCGTGAAACTTAGACTTAAAATGTTTGTTTGCTCACAAAATGGATAATTTCTTATTTCGTGAATTTCGGACCTTAATTTGTGAAACCAGAACCTTATTTCGTGAAATTTGGAATTAAAATGTTTGTTCAATCACGAAATGTTTAATTTCTTATTTTGTGAATCTTGGACCTTAATTTGTGAAACCGGAACTTTATTTCGTGAAACTTGGACTTAAAATGTTTGTTCACTCACGAAATGTTTAATTTCTTATTTCGTGAATCTTGGACCTTAATTTGTGAAATCGAGACCTTATTTCGTGAAAGTTAGACTTAAAATGTTTGTTTGCTCACAAAATGGATAATTTCATATTTCGTGAATTTCGGACCTTAATTTGTGAAACCGAAACCTTATTTCGTGAAACTTGTATTTAAAATGTTTGTTTACTCACGAAATATATAATTTCTTATTTCGCGAATCAAGGACCTTAATTTGTGAAACCGAAACCTTATTTCGTGAAACTTTGAATTAAAATGTTTGTTCACTTACAAAATGTTTAATTTCTTATTTCGTGAATCTTGGACCTTAATTCGTGAAACCGAGACCTTATTTCGTGAAATTTGGAATTAAAATATTTGTTTACTCACAAAATGTTTAATTTCTTATTTTGTGAATCTTCGACCTTAATTTGTGAACTCGGGACCTTATTTCGTGAAACTTAGACTTAAAATGTTTGTTTGCTCACAAAATGGATAATTTCTTATTTCGTGAATTTCGGACCTTAATTTGTGAAACCAGAACCTTATTTCGTGAAATTTGGAATTAAAATGTTTGTTCAATCACGAAATGTTTAATTTCTTATTTTGTGAATCTTGGACCTTAATTTGTGAAACCGGAACTTTATTTCGTGAAACTTGGACTTAAAATGTTTGTTCACTCACGAAATGTTTAATTTCTTATTTCGTGAATCTTGGACCTTAATTTGTGAAATCGAGACCTTATTTCGTGAAACTTAGACTTAAAATGTTCGTTTGCTCACAAAATGGATAATTTCTTATTTCGTGAATTTCGGACCTTAATTTGTGAAACCGAAACCTTATTTCGTGAAACTTGTATATAAAATGTTTGTTTACTCACGAAATATATAATTTCTTATTTCGCGAATCAAGGACCTTAATTTGTGAAACCGAAACCTTATTTCGTGAAACTTTGAATTAAAATGTTTGTTCACTCACAAAATATTTAATTTCTTATTTCGTGAATCTTGGACCTTAATTCGTGAAACCGGGACCTTATTTCGTGAAACTTGGACTTAAAATATTTGTTTACTCACAAAATGTTTAATTTCTTATTTTGTGAATCTTCGACCTTAATTTGTGAACTCGGGACCTTATTTCGTGAAACTTAGACTTAAAATGTTTGTTTGCTCACAAAATGGATAATTTCTTATTTCGTGAATTTCGGACCTTAATTTGTGAAACCAGAACCTTATTTCGTGAAATTTGGAATTAAAATGTTTGTTCAATCACGAAATGTTTAATTTCTTATTTTGTGAATCTTGGACCTTAATTTGTGAAACCGGAACTTTATTTCGTGAAACTTGGACTTAAAATGTTTGTTCACTCACGAAATGTTTAATTTCTTATTTCGTGAATCTTGGACCTTAATTTGTAAAATCGAGACCTTATTTCGTGAAACTTAGACTTAAAATGTTTGTTTGCTCACAAAATGGATAATTTCTTATTTCGTGAATTTCGGACCTTAATTTGTGAAACCGAAACCTTATTTCGTGAAACTTGTATATAAAATGTTTGTTTACTCACGAAATATATAATTTCTTATTTCGCGAATCAAGGACCTTAATTTGTGAAACCGAAACCTTATTTCGTGAAACTTTGAATTAAAATGTTTGTTCACTCACAAAATGTTTAATTTCTTATTTCGTGAATCTTGGACCTTAATTCGTGAAACCGGGACTTTATTTCGTGAAACTTGGACTTAAAATATTTGTTTACTCACAAAATGTTTAATTTCTTATTTTGTGAATCTTCGACCTTAATTTGTGAACTCGGGACCTTATTTCGTGAAACTTAGACTTAAAATGTTTGTTTGCTCACAAAATGGATAATTTCTTATTTCGTGAATTTCGGACCGTAATTTGTGATACCAGAACCTTATTTCGTAAAATTTGGAATTAAAATGTTTGTTCAATCACGAAATGTTTAATTTCTTATTTTGTGGATCTTGGACCATAATTTGTGAAACCGGAACTTTATTTCGTGAAACTTGGACTTAAAATGTTTGTTCACTCACGAAATGTTTAATTTCTTATTTCGTGAATCTTGGACCTTAATTTGTGAAATCGAGACCTTATTTCGTGAAACTTAGACTTAAAATGTTTGTTTGCTCACAAAATGGATAATTTCTTATTTCGTGAATTTCGGACCTTAATTTGTGAAACCGAAACCTTATTTCGTGAAACTTGTATTTAAAATGTTTGTTTACTCACGAAATATATAATTTCTTATTTCGCGAATCAAGGACCTTAATTTGTGAAACCGAAACCTTATTTCGTGAAACTTTGAATTAAAATGTTTGTTCACTTACAAAATGTTTAATTTCTTATTTCGTGAATCTTGGACCTTAATTCGTGAAACCTGGATCTTATTTCGTGAAACTTGGACTTAAAATATTTGTTTACTCACAAAATGTTTAATTTCTTATTTTGTGAATCTTCGACCTTAATTTGTGAACTCGGGACCTTATTTCGTGAAACTTAGACTTAAAATGTTTGTTTGCTCACAAAATGGATAATTTCTTATTTCGTGAATTTCGGACCTTAATTTGTGAAACCAGAACCTTATTTCGTGAAATTTGGAATTAAAATGTTTGTTCAATCACGAAATGTTTAATTTCTTATTTTGTGGATCTTGGACCTTAATTTGTGAAACCGGAACATTATTTCGTGAAACTTGGACTTAAAATGTTTGTTCACTCACGAAATGTTTAATTTCCTATTTCGTGAATCTTGGACCTTAATTTGTGAAATCGAGACCTTATTTCGTGAAACTTAGACTTAAAATGTTTGTTTGCTCACAAAATGGATAATTTCTTATTTCGTGAATTTCGGACCTTAATTTGTGAAACCGAAACCTTATTTCGTGAAACTTGTATTTAAAATTTTTGTTTACTCACGAAATATATAATTTCTTATTTCGCGAATCAAGGACCTTAATTGATGAAAGCGAAACCTTATTTCGTGAAACTTTGAATTAAAATGTTTGTTCACTCACAAAATGTTTAATTTCTTATTTCGTGAATCTTGGACCTTAATTCGTGAAACCGGGACCTTATTTCGTGAAACTTGGACTTAAAATATTTTTTTACTCACAAAATGTTTAATTTCTTATTTTGTGAATCTTCGACCTTAATTTGTGAACTCGGGACCTTATGTAACATCCCATATTTTCGTAAAATCTAATTTAATCGTTTTAAATTATTTTATGTAATAAAATAATATTTTAATAATTTATTTCGAAAGATTTTAATTTAAAAGTAAGATCCGTCTTAAGAACCTCCAGTCCTTAAGACGAATGCAACTTGGCAAAGTTATATTCCCGACTTAAATATTCATTTCATACCCGACTCAAGTATCCGTGTAAATATCCGCTCCATTTTACTTACTCGGAAAGGACAACTCACTTGTCCTCTTTATAAACAATATGTCGACATCTTATTTTCCAAGAAATCAATTTCACTGTAAAACAAGTTCATCACAAAACCTCCATTTTATTCATCTCTTTTTGAGGAATTCTTCATCCTCCGTCGATCAAATCGAGGTAACGATAACATTTCCGGAATCCTTGTTCAATTTCCAATCCATCTATCACTTCCGTTTCTCAAATCCTCCATTTCGAAAATTGGCCTGTTTTACACAAATTCCGTTTTTGTGTTCTTAAACCCGTTTTCCATGTTTGTAGGTGAAGGATTGGACAACCCGGACATCGATAGCTACATTGTGGAGGAAGATCTTTAGCCGGAAAGCTTGAAAGGTGACGATAATGAGAAACTCGGCCTATTTGTGAATATTAGCACTTTTGTTGTGAATCTTGTCAAGGTTTCTGATTTATGTTTGAGTTGATGATTTATGGACTTAGTAACATGTATAGGATTGTTCTTATGTGTGTAATTCATGCCCTTTGATGTTGAAACATGGTTATATGTTATTTTCAGTTTTTCATATGTTAAGACGGATACATGAAATTAATCGTTTGAGGATTGTTTTGGGATTTATATGCTGTTAGGAAGTAGCATTTGGTGATTTGTAATGTTGAGAAAATAATACTTGTATCGATTCATGAGTTTTTGTGTCGATTTATTGAGGTTTATGTTTGGCTGGAAAACGCGATTTCAGCGACAGGCTCTCTGAGCCGGTCGACCGACCGGCCGCCGGTCGACCGGCTGAGAGCGCTTCTTGAGATTTTTTTTGATTTATGCGTAACATTGAGACCATAGGAAATAGGTCTCCCAGCCGGCAGACCGGCCGCTTGCCAGCCGGCTGGGAGTGCGTTATTGTTGATGCGTGTTCTCAAGATTTTAGGGAGGCTGAGTTCCCAGCCGGCCGACCGGCTGCCTGCCGACCGGCTGGGAGTTCTTGTATTGTTTCAGAAGAAAGAAAAGGCTGAGGTGGTCACCAGCCGGCCGACCGGCTGCCTGCCGACCGGCTGGGGACCCCTGTAGGCTATTTTGAGGTTTTTCGTAATTTGATTGTAACTTTCAAACGGTTAATCGGTTTTACTTGAAACTTGTTTTGTGTACCTTTGACATGTATTTGAGGTCCCCGGAGGATGGGCAACATTATATTGGGTTCGGGAATAGGGTAAGGATAGAGACCCCCCGGTCGGGCAACCGAAAGGGAAACCGGCTCTCCCTCATCTTGTTCTCGAGGTCAATTAAGTGTTGATTAGATGTTAAAGGTAGAACTATAGAGTAGTTCGTAGACTTGAATGATATTGCTTTGATGCGTATTAAGTTATGCCTTAAGCTGGCCTCTGAACTTAATACGTGAACTGTTTGTCGTGTATGGGAACATGCGTTGAGTTTTCGCCTCTGAGTTCCATACATGTCTGTTTGTCGTGTCTGGGACATGCGTTGAGTTTTCGCCTCTGAGTCCAGACATGTATGTGTGATCGCGTCAGGACATGCCTTAAGCTGGCCTCTGAGTCTGACGAGTAGAGCAACTGCACGACGTGGCAGTCAGGTTGTCATACCTTACCCGGAGTGCAGGTGTTTGGTGCTAGAACATGCGTTGAGTTTTCGCCTCTGAGTCTAGTATCTTGTGATGTGGTAGGGGAACATGCGTTGAGTTTTCGCCTCTGAGTTCCTTACTTGTGTTAGTGAATTGAATGTTAGTCCATGCGTTGAGTTTTCGCCTCTGAGTCTAATGTTCAGTGATAGCCGGTCCATGCGTTGAGTTTTCGCCTCTGAGTCCTTGCTTGATATTGTGAACTTAGTATCTAGGTTATGCGTTAAGATGTCGCCTCTGAACCTTTATACTTGCTGAATTATTTAGTACCTAGGTTATGCGTTAAGATGTCGCCTCTGAACCTTTGTACTTGCTGTTTTATATCTGCTTGCCTTGATGATGGTACAGTGTCAGATTTGCATAGTATGTTATTGTTGTTATATGAGTTGTGGTTAAATCATCCAAGGCATTGGATGACTCTTAGTTCGGTTTCATAAATAATTGGATTGAAAGACCCCCCGACTGGGTAACCAGTAGGGAAACCGGCTCTCCTTCCTATTTGTTTATGAAGTTAGTTGAGAGCCGTGCATGGTATTCGCATGATAGCAAGAGATCAGATGATGAGTTGTTTATGCTTCACATGTTGTTATATGTTGGAGTATTCTGTATTGTTTATATGTTACGTGTTGTCACAAAAGGTGGCTAGGAGAACTCTAGTCACTCCCCACTGATTGTGGCGTACATGTTTTCATGTATGTAGGTACATGCTGGTTGGAGCAGGGGTTTCACGAGAGCTAGCGAGCGATGATCCGTTCATCATGACTTACCTTATGTCGTTTAGCTGGACTCGTAGTTTGTTACATTTGTTTTGGTGCCGGTAGGGATGTTCCATCCCCGGCTGATGTATATATATCATTTCAGTACTTAGAACTGTTACTTATCTATTTGGTTTCAGTTTCAGTTTACGTTTCAGTCTAAGACTTCTCGCATGTTTTATCTTTAAAAAGTTTTAATTCCGCTGCATTTTTGGTACTTTTATGTGTTTATATTTCCGCTTTCGCGAGGGGTTTTACAGTTGGTATCAGAGCATTATTGCTCCCGACGCACTCATGTGACCCCAACCTTAACTTGACCAAATAAACAAATAATGAATGAGAGATGGGTAGATCTAAGGACTTATTTTGTAGTCTATTTGTGATTGCTAATTGCTAAGCTAATCCTTATTTTCTCTTTTAAAGGATGGTGAGACCTAGAGCTACTGATAACATCGTACTGCAAGCAATTCAGCATTTGCTTGAGACTCAGAGACAGCAAGCAGAGAATGTTCCACCTCCTCCACCGCCGGGTGGCGAGACTAATCGTCCGGGTAGCTTTTCCTGGATTGCCTCTCAGATGTCCAGAAGCCATGTTAGGACCTATGGAGGCGAGGCTGACCCAGTAGCCCTCACAGAGTGATTCAGAGAGATGGAAAAGAGCTTCACCTTATACTCAGTCGTTAGGGAGGATAGAGTGCGTTTAGCCGCTCACTTCCTGACATTGGAGGCTGACCGTTGGTGGGCATTGACTGGACCTACCGCTATTCTTGACCTGATGTTCGATTGGGAGGCTTTCAAAGACAGGCTCGAGGCGAGGTTCTACCCCAAGGAGTTGAGATCGCAGAGGTTGAAAGAATTTATGGATTTGAAGCAAGGCAAGATGACCGTTCAGGAGTTTACTGACAAGTTCAACCAGTTAGCTCACTTTGCATCGAGATTTGTTCGTGATGAGGCTGAGAGAGTGTATTTCTACCGAGGGAAGCTAGGGCCGAGGATTGAGAGTATGGTTCGTCGTGACTCTACTTCTTTTGTGGAGGTGTATGACGATGCTATTTGGGCCGAGAGTTCTATTCGCGCCATTGATGCTGAGACCCGTGCCGCTACTTCCAGCTTCACTTCTCACCAGAGATCCGTGTACCAGGGGAAGAGACCATTTGTTCCTTCTACTTCTTCGCCTTCTTCTCAGAGGAAGGGTTTTGAGAGGTTCTCTGCTCCGGTTGCTAAGACCACATTTCACACCGACACTGCTTCTACTGTTTGCCGCCGTTGTGGTAAACCGCTTCATCCAGGGTTTGATTGCTTCAAGAATGCCTATAAGTGTTATACTTGTAATGGATATGGGCATAGATCCTTTGATTGTCCTGAGAAGGATACTGTTCTTGGCAAGGCTGCCACTGCTGCTGCAGCGACCAGAGGAGGAAAGCCGAAGGGGAAGATCTTCGTGATGACTAGGGCTGAGGCAGAGGCTCATCCAGACATTGTTGCCGGTATCTTTTCTGTTCTTGGTGCTGAGTGCCTTATTTTATTCGATACTGGAGCTTCTTTGTCATTTATATCGACTCAGTTCGCCGACCGTCTAGCTCTTGAGTCTTCATTTGTTGAGGAGACTTCTATTTCCTTACCTTCTGGAGACGTGTTTTCCTGCTCTTCGTCCCATAGGGATGTTCCTATTATCATTGGTCAAGCCACATTTCCAGCGGACTTACTGAGATTTCCTCTCGAGGAGTTTGACATTATCCTCGGTATGGATTGGTTATCGCGATACCATGCTCGCTTCGAGTGTCGCGACCTGAAAATCTGCTTGAGGAGTTCTTCAGGAGTTCGTGTTTCCTATAGAGGAACTCGCCCTCAAAGGGGTGTTCGTGTCATCTCTTCGATGAAAGCTTCTCATCTTCTTAGGAAGGGTTGCCAAGCCTTCCTGTGTGTTGTTACAGCTGCTAAACCATCGCTACCGAAGCTTGAAGATGTAGCCATTGTTCGTGAGTATCCAGATGTGTTCCCAGATGACTTGCCAGGGATACCGCCAGAGAGAGATGTGGAGTTTACTATTGAGCTTGTTCCAGGTACCGGACCGATTTCTAAAGCTCCTTACCGTATGGCTCCGCCAGAGTTGAAGGAGTTGAAGCAGCAATTGGAAGAGATGATCGAGAAAGGTTTCATTAGACCTAGTGCTTCTCCGTGGGGTGCTCCCGTTTTGTTCGTTAAGAAGAAAGATGGTTCCATGAGACTGTGCATTGACTATAGAGAACTGAACCGAGTGACCGTGAAGAATAGATATCCTTTGCCTAGGATAGATGACTTGTTCGATCAGTTGAGAGGTGCTTCTAGGTTTTCTAAGATTGATCTTCGATCGGGTTATCATCAGATTCCAGTGAGAGAGGCTGATATTGCGAAGACTGCTTTTCGTACCAGATATGGGCATTTTGAGTTCGTGGTTATGCCTTTTGGGTTGACTAATGCACCGGCTATTTTTATGGATCAGATGAATCGTACCTTCAGTGAGTATCTTGATACGTGTGTTGTGGTTTTCATTGATGACATCTTGATATATTCGAAGACCGATGAGGAACATGCTGAGCATCTTCGATTGATTCTAGGGATTCTGCGCAGACAGAAATGGTTCGCAAAGTTTTCGAAGTGTGAATTTTGGCTCTCGAAGGTTGCCTTTTTAGGACATGTGATATCCAGCGAGGGTGTGATGGTAGATCCCGCAAAGATAGAGGCTGTAGTTGTTTGGGAGAGTCCCAAGGATGTTGGAGAGATCCGTAGCTTTTTGGGTTTGGCTGGTTATTATCGTAGATTCGTTGAGGATTTTTCGAGATTGGCTCGCCCGATGACTCAGTTGCTGAAGAAGGAAGCCAAATTTGTGTGGACCGACAAGTGTGAGAGTTCTTTCCAGGAGTTGAAGACCAGATTGACTTCCGCCCCCGTGTTAGCTTTGCCGGAGATCGGAGTGGACTTTGATGTGTATTGTGATGCTTCGATGTTAGGACTTGGATGTGTACTGATGCAGAGTGGTAAGGTGATAGCCTATTCATCTAGACAGTTGAGAGTTCATGAGGTGAACTATCCGACACATGATTTGGAGTTGGCTGCGGTTGTTCATGCTTTGAAGATGTGGCGTCATTACCTGATTGGATCTCATTGCCGTATTTTCACAGATCACAAGAGTCTTAAGTACATTTTTACTCAGAAAGACCTTAACATGAGACAGAGACGTTGGCTAGAGTTAGTGAAAGATTACGACATTGAGTTGTTATATCATGAGGGAAAAGCCACTGTAGTTGCAGATGCGCTGAGTCGCAAGACTTCTCACTCGATGAGTGCCATGAGAGTATTGCCTGATGAGTTGTGTTCCGAGTTCCGGAAACTGAGATTAGAGATGGTAGGTAGTGGTTTTGATTGGTTAGCTGCTATGACTGCCGAGTCGTCTTTATATTGGGAGATTCGCCAGAGTTTGCCTTCAGATGCCGATTTCAAGAAGTTTAAGGCTAAGATTTCGAGTGGTGTTGCACCTGAGTTGGTGATTGATGCTGATGGTTTCCTTAGGTTCCGTGGTAGGATGTATGTTCCTGATGTGCCAAATTTGAGGAAGAAGGTTCTTGATGAGGCTCATTTGTCACCGTATTCCGTTCATCCAGGAGGAGAGAAGATGCACAAGGATTTGAGGCTTATGTTTTGGTGGCCTGGTATGAAGAAGGAGATCTTGGATTATGTTAGTAGGTGCTTGACTTGTCAACAAGTCAAGATAGAGCATAGGAGACCTGGTGGTTTGCTACAGCCGCTTCCCGTTCCTCAGTGGAAGTGGGAGTGTATATCTATGGACTTCGTTACAGCATTGCCTAAGACAGTTGGAGGCAAGGATGCGATTTGGGTTATCGTTGATCGTCTAACTAAGTGTGCCAGATTCGTGCCGATCAGAGAGACATGGGATATGGATCGTTTAGCTAGGGCTTATATTGCTGAGGTAGTCCGATATCATGGTGTCCCGAGGGAGATAGTTTCAGATCGTGATCCGAGGTTTTGTTCCAGGTTCTGGAAGGCTTTACAGGAGGCTATGGGTAGCCGTTTGTTGTTGAGTACTGCTTTTCATGCCGCGACCGATGGTCAGTCCGAGAGGACTATACAGACATTAGAGGATTTGCTCCGTGCTTGTGCCCTTGATTTTCAGAGTTCTTGGGAGCAGTGTTTGCCGTTGGTAGAGTTTTCTTACAACAACAGTTATCATGCTTCCATTGGTATGGCTCCGTACGAGGCTCTTTATGGTAGGAAGTGCCGTAGTCCGATTTGTTGGGATCAGGCTAGTGATGTTCGTGACCTAGGACCGGACCAGTTAGCTGTTACTATCGATCAGGTTCAGCTTATCAGAGGTAGGATGAAGGCCGCACAGGACCGGCAGAAATCCTATGCTGATGTTCGCCGTAGACCCTTAGAGTTTGAGGTGGGTGATCGAGTTTTCTTGAGAGTTTCTCCGATGAAGGGCGTCAAAAGGTTTGGAGTTAAGGGCAAGTTGAGCCCTAAGTATATTGGCCCCTTTGAGATCGTGAAGAGGATTGGTGCTGCTGCTTACCGATTGGACTTGCCTCCTAGTTTGGGCAAGGTTCATAGCGTTTTTCATGTTTCCCAGCTCCGCAGATACATTAGTGACCCGAGTCATGTTTTGCCTAGAGAGATCGAGAACTTGGAGCCGAGTCTTGCTTTCGAGGAGCGTCCAGTGAAGATCCTAGACCGTCAGGATAGGAAGCTTAGGAGCAAGGTGGTGCCGCTAGTGAAGATCCTTTGGTGTTGCGGTGATGTTGAGGAGCAGACGTGGGAGACTGAGGCATCGATGCGTGCTGCGCATCCCTTCTTATTCGATTAAGGTATAGTATATAGATTTATATCCGTTCGAGTTTCGAGGACGAAACTTTTTGAAGTTGGGGTGATTGTAACATCCCGTATTTTCGTAAAATCTAATTTAATCGTTTTAAATTATTTTATGTAATAAAATAATATTTTAATAATTTATTTCGAAAGATTTTAATTTAAAAGTAAGATCTGTCTTAAGAACCTCCAGTCCTTAAGACGAATGCAACTTGGCAAAGTTATATTCCCGACTTAAATATTCATTTCATACCCGACTCAAGTATCCGTGTAAATATCCGCTCTATTTTACTTACTCGGAAAGGACAACTCACTTGTCCTCTTTATAAACAATATGTCGACATCTTATTTTCCAAGAAATCAATTTCACTGTAAAACAAGTTCATCACAAAACCTCCATTTTATTCATCTCTTTTTGAGGAATTCTTCATCATCCGTCGATCAAATCGAGGTAACGATAACATTTCCGGAATCCTTGTTCAATTTCCAATCCATCTATCACTTCCGTTTCTCAAATCCTCCATTTCGAAAATTGGCCTGTTTTACACAAATTCCGTTTTTGTGTTCTTAAACCCGTTTTCCATGTTTGTAGGTGAAGGATTGGACAACCCGGACATCGATAGCTACATTGTGGAGGAAGATCTTTAGCCGGAAAGCTTGAAAGGTGACGATAATGAGAAACTCGGCCTATTTGTGAATATTAGCACTTTTGTTGTGAATCTTGTCAAGGTTTCTGATTTATGTTTGAGTTGATGATTTATGGACTTAGTAACATGTATAGGATTGTTCTTATGTGTGTAATTCATGCCCTTTGATGTTGAAACATGGTTATATGTTATTTTCAGTTTTTCATATGTTAAGACGGATACATGAAATTAATCGTTTGAGGATTGTTTTGGGATTTATATGCTGTTAGGAAGTAGCATTTGGTGATTTGTAATGTTGAGAAAATAATACTTGTATCGATTCATGAGTTTTTGTGTCGATTTATTGAGGTTTATGTTTGGCTGGAAAACGCGATTTCAGCGACAGGCTCTCTGAGCCGGTCGACCGACCGGCCGCCGGTCGACCGGCTGAGAGCGCTTCTTGAGATTTTTTTTGATTTATGCGTAACATTGAGACCATAGGAAATAGGTCTCCCAGCCGGCAGACCGGCCGCTTGCCAGCCGGCTGGGAGTGCGTTATTGTTGATGCGTGTTCTCAAGATTTTAGGGAGGCTGAGTTCCCAGCCGGCCGACCGGCTGCCTGCCGACCGGCTGGGAGTTCGTGTATTGTTTCAGAAGAAAGAAAAGGCTGAGGTGGTCACCAGCCGGCCGACCGGCTGCCTGCCGACCGGCTGGGGACCCCTGTAGGCTATTTTGAGGTTTTTCGTAATTTGATTGTAACTTTCAAACGGTTAATCGGTTTTACTTGAAACTTGTTTTGTGTACCTTTGACATGTATTTGAGGTCCCCGGAGGATGGGCAACATTATATTGGGTTCGGGAATAGGGTAAGGATAGAGACCCCCCGGTCGGGCAACCGAAAGGGAAACCGGCTCTCCCTCATCTTGTTCTCGAGGTCAATTAAGTGTTGATTAGATGTTAAAGGTAGAACTATAGAGTAGTTCGTAGACTTGAATGATATTGCTTTGATGCGTATTAAGTTATGCCTTAAGCTGGCCTCTGAACTTAATACGTGAACTGTTTGTCGTGTATGGGAACATGCGTTGAGTTTTCGCCTCTGAGTTCCATACATGTCTGTTTGTCGTGTCTGGGACATGCGTTGAGTTTTCGCCTCTGAGTCCAGACATGTATGTGTGATCGCGTCAGGACATGCCTTAAGCTGGCCTCTGAGTCTGACGAGTAGAGCAACTGCACGACGTGGCAGTCAGGTTGTCATACCTTACCCGGAGTGCAGGTGTTTGGTGCTAGAACATGCGTTGAGTTTTCGCCTCTGAGTCTAGTATCTTGTGATGTGGTAGGGGAACATGCGTTGAGTTTTCGCCTCTGAGTTCCTTACTTGTGTTAGTGAATTGAATGTTAGTCCATGCGTTGAGTTTTCGCCTCTGAGTCTAATGTTCAGTGATAGCCGGTCCATGCGTTGAGTTTTCGCCTCTGGGTCCTTGCTTGATATTGTGAACTTAGTATCTAGGTTATGCGTTAAGATGTCGCCTCTGAACCTTTATACTTGCTGAATTATTTAGTACCTAGGTTATGCGTTAAGATGTCGCCTCTGAACCTTTGTACTTGCTGTTTTATATCTGCTTGCCTTGATGATGGTACAGTGTCAGATTTGCATAGTATGTTATTGTTGTTATATGAGTTGTGGTTAAATCATCCAAGGCATTGGATGACTCTTAGTTCGGTTTCATAAATAATTGGATTGAAAGACCCCCCGACTGGGTAACCAGTAGGGAAACCGGCTCTCCTTCCTATTTGTTTATGAAGTTAGTTGAGAGCCGTGCATGGTATTCGCATGATAGCAAGAGATCAGATGATGAGTTGTTTATGCTTCACATGTTGTTATATGTTGGAGTATTCTGTATTGTTTATATGTTACGTGTTGTCACAAAAGGTGGCTAGGAGAACTCTAGTCACTCCCCACTGATTGTGGCGTACATGTTTTCATGTATGTAGGTACATGCTGGTTGGAGCAGGGGTTTCACGAGAGCTAGCGAGCGATGATCCGTTCATCATGACTTACCTTATGTCGTTTAGCTGGACTCGTAGTTTGTTACATTTGTTTTGGTGCCGGTAGGGATGTTCCATCCCCGGCTGATGTATATATATCATTTCAGTACTTAGAACTGTTACTTATCTATTTGGTTTCAGTTTCAGTTTACGTTTCAGTCTAAGACTTCTCGCATGTTTTATCTTTAAAAAGTTTTGATTCCGCTGCATTTTTGGTACTTTTATGTGTTTATATTTCCGCTTTCGCGAGGGGTTTTACACCTTATTTCGTGAAATTTAGACTTAAAATGTTTGTTTGCTCACAAAATGGATAATTTCTTATTTCGTGAATTTCGGACCTTAATTTGTGAAACCAGGACCTTATTTCGTGAAATTTGGAATTAAAATGTTTGTTCAATCACGAAATGTTTAATTTCTTATTTTGTGGATCTTGGACCTTAATTTGTGAAACCGGAACTTTATTTCGTGAAACTTGGACTTAAAATGTTTGTTCACTCACGAAATGTTTAATTTCTTATTTCGTGAATCTTGGACCTTAATTTGTGAAATCGAGACCTTATTTCGTGAAACTTAGACTTAAAATGTTTGTTTGCTCACAAAATGGATAATTTCTTATTTCGTGAATTTCGGACCTTAATTTGTGAAACCGAAACCTTATTTCGTGAAACTTGTATTTAAAATATTTGTTTACTCACGAAATATATAATTTCTTATTTCGCGAATCAAGGACCTTAATTTTTGAAACCGAAACCTTATTTCGTGAAACTTTGAATTAAAATGTTTGGTCACTCACAAAATGTTTAATTTCTTATTTCGTGAATCTTGGACCTTAATTCGTGAAACTGGGACCTTATTTCGTGAAACTTGGACTTAGAATATTTGTTTACTCACAAAATGTTTAATTTCTTATTTTGTGAATCTTCGACCTTAATTTGTGAACTCGGGACCTTATTTCGTGAAACTTAGACTTAAAATGTTTGTTTGCTCACAAAATGGATAATTTCTTATTTCGTGAATTTCGGACCTTAATTTGTGAAACCAGAACCTTATTTCGTGAAATTTGGAATTAAAATGTTTGTTCAATCACGAAATGTTTAATTTCTTATTTTGTGGATCTTGGACCTTAATTTGTGAAACCGGAACTTTATTTCGTGAAACTTGGACTTAAAATGTTTGTTCACTCACGAAATGTTTAATTTCTTATTTCGTGAATCTTGGACCTTAATTTGTGAAATCGAGACCTTATTTCGTGAAACTTAGACTTAAAATGTTTGTTTGCTCACAAAATGGATAATTTCTTATTTCGTGAATTTCGGACCTTAATTTGTGAAACCGAAACCTTATTTCGTGAAACTTGTATTTAAAATGTTTGTTTACTCACGAAATATATAATTTCTTATTTCGCGAATCAAGGACCTTAATTTGTGAAACCGAAACCTTATTTCGTGAAACTTTGAATTAAAATGTTTGGTCACTCACAAAATGTTTAATTTCTTATTTCGTGAATCTTGGACCTTAATTCGTGAAACTGGGACCTTATTTCGTGAAACTTGGACTTAGAATATTTGTTTACTCACAAAATGTTTAATTTCTTATTTTGTGAATCTTCGACCTTAATTTGTGAACTCGGGACCTTATTTCGTGAAACTTAGACTTAAAATGTTTGTTTGCTCACAAAATGGATAATTTCTTATTTCGTGAATTTCGGACCTTAATTTGTGAAACCAGAACCTTATTTCGTGAAATTTGGAATTAAAATGTTTGTTCAATCACGAAATGTTTAATTTCTTATTTTGTGGATCTTGGACCTTAATTTGTGAAACCCGAACTTTATTTCGTGAAACTTGGACTTAAAATGTTTGTTCACTCACGAAATGTTTAATTTCTTATTTCGTGAATCTTGGACCTTAATTTGTGAAATCGAGACCTTATTTCGTGAAACTTAGACTTAAAATGTTTGTTTGCTCACAAAATGGATAATTTCTTATTTCGTGAATTTCGGACCTTAATTTGTGAAACCGAAACCTTATTTCGTGAAACTTGTATTTAAAATGTTTGTTTACTCACGAAATATATAATTTCTTATTTCGCGAATCAAGGACCTTAATTTGTGAAACCGAAACCTTATTTCGTGAAACTTTGAATTAAAATGTTTGGTCACTCACAAAATGTTTAATTTCTTATTTCGTGAATCTTGGACCTTAATTCGTGAAACTGGGACCTTATTTCGTGAAACTTGGACTTAGAATATTTGTTTACTCACAAAATGTTTAATTTCTTATTTTGTGAATCTTCGACCTTAATTTGTGAACTCGGGACCTTATTTCGTGAAACTTAGACTTAAAATGTTTGTTTGCTCACAAAATGGATAATTTCTTATTTCGTGAATTTCGGACCTTAATTTGTGAAACCAGAACCTTATTTCGTGAAATTTGGAATTAAAATGTTTGTTCAATCACGAAATGTTTAATTTCTTATTTTGTGGATCTTGGACCTTAATTTGTGAAACCGGAACTTTATTTCGTGAAACTTGGACTTAAAATGTTTGTTCACTCACGAAATGTTTAATTTCTTATTTCGTGAATCTTGGACCTTAATTTGTGAAATCGAGACCTTATTTCGTGAAACTTAGACTTAAAATGTTTGTTTGCTCACAAAATGGATAATTTCTTATTTCGTGAATTTCGGACCTTAATTTGTGAAACCGAAACCTTATTTCGTGAAACTTGTATTTAAAATGTTTGTTTACTCACGAAATATATAATTTCTTATTTCGCGAATCAAGGACCTTAATTTGTGAAACCGAAACCTTATTTCGTGAAACTTTGAATTAAAATGTTTGGTCACTCACAAAATGTTTAATTTCTTATTTCGTGAATCTTGGACCTTAATTCGTGAAACTGGGACCTTATTTCGTGAAACTTGGACTTAGAATATTTGTTTACTCACAAAATGTTTAATTTCTTATTTTGTGAATCTTCGACCTTAATTTGTGAACTCGGGACCTTATTTCGTGAAACTTAGACTTAAAATGTTTGTTTGCTCACAAAATGGATAATTTCTTATTTCGTGAATTTCGGACCTTAATTTGTGAAACCAGAACCTTATTTCGTGAAATTTGGAATTAAAATGTTTGTTCAATCACGAAATGTTTAATTTCTTATTTTGTGGATCTTGGACCTTAATTTGTGAAACCCGAACTTTATTTCGTGAAACTTGGACTTAAAATGTTTGTTCACTCACGAAATGTTTAATTTCTTATTTCGTGAATCTTGGACCTTAATTTGTGAAATCGAGACCTTATTTCGTGAAACTTAGACTTAAAATGTTTGTTTGCTCACAAAATGGATAATTTCTTATTTCGTGAATTTCGGACCTTAATTTGTGAAACCGAAACCTTATTTCGTGAAACTTGTATTTAAAATGTTTGTTTACTCACGAAATATATAATTTCTTATTTCGCGAATCAAGGACCTTAATTTGTGAAACCGAAACCTTATTTCGTGAAACTTTGAATTAAAATGTTTGGTCACTCACAAAATGTTTAATTTCTTATTTCGTGAATCTTGGACCTTAATTCGTGAAACTGGGACCTTATTTCGTGAAACTTGGACTTAGAATATTTGTTTACTCACAAAATGTTTAATTTCTTATTTTGTGAATCTTCGACCTTAATTTGTGAACTCGGGACCTTATTTCGTGAAACTTAGACTTAAAATGTTTGTTTGCTCACAAAATGGATAATTTCTTATTTCGTGAATTTCGGACCTTAATTTGTGAAACCAGAACCTTATTTCGTGAAATTTGGAATTAAAATGTTTGTTCAATCACGAAATGTTTAATTTCTTATTTTGTGGATCTTGGACCTTAATTTGTGAAACCGGAACTTTATTTCGTGAAACTTGGACTTAAAATGTTTGTTCACTCACGAAATGTTTAATTTCTTATTTCGTGAATCTTGGACCTTAATTTGTGAAATCGAGACCTTATTTCGTGAAACTTAGACTTAAAATGTTTGTTTGCTCACAAAATGGATAATTTCTTATTTCGTGAATTTCGGACCTTAATTTGTGAAACCGAAACCTTATTTCGTGAAACTTGTATTTAAAATGTTTGTTTACTCACGAAATATATAATTTCTTATTTCGCGAATCAAGGACCTTAATTTGTGAAACCGAAACCTTATTTCGTGAAACTTTGAATTAAAATGTTTGTTCACTCACAAAATGTTTAATTTCTTATTTCGTGAATCTTGGACCTTAATTCGTGAAACCGGGACCTTATTTCGTGAAACTTGGACTTAAAATATTTTTTTACTCACAAAATGTTTAATTTCTTATTTTGTGAATCTTCGACCTTAATTTGTGAACTCGGGACCTTATTTCGTGAAATTTAGACTTAAAATGTTTGTTTGTTCACAAAATGGATAATTTCTTATTTCGTGAATTTCGGACCTTAATTTGTGAAACCAGAACCTTATTTCGTGAAATTTGGAATTAAAATGTTTGTTCAATCACGAAATGTTTAATTTCTTATTTTGTGGATCTTGGACCTTAATTTGTGAAACAAGAACTTTATTTCGTGAAACTTGGACTTAAAATGTTTGTTCACTCACGAAATGTTTAATTTCTTATTTCGTGAATCTTGGACCTTAATTTGTGAAATCGAGACCTTATTTCGTGAAACTTAGACTTAAAATGTTTGTTTGCTCACAAAATGGATAATTTCTTATTTCGTGAATTTCGGACCTTAATTTGTGAAACCGAAACCTTATTTCGTGAAACTTGTATTTAAAATATTTGTTTACTCACGAAATATATAATTTCTTATTTCGCGAATCAAGGACCGTAATTTTTGAAACCGAAACCTTATTTCGTGAAACTTTGAATTAAAATGTTTGGTCACTCACAAAATGTTTAATTTCTTATTTCGTGAATCTTGGACCTTAATTCGTGAAACTGGGACCTTATTTCGTGAAACTTGGACTTAGAATATTTGTTTACTCACAAAATGTTTAATTTCTTATTTTGTGAATCTTCGACCTTAATTTGTGAACTCGGGACCTTATTTCGTGAAACTTAGACTTAAAATGTTTGTTTGCTCACAAAATGGATAATTTCTTATTTCGTGAATTTCGGACCTTAATTTGTGAAACCAGAACCTTATTTCGTGAAATTTGGAATTAAAATGTTTGTTCAATCACGAAATGTTTAATTTCTTATTTTGTGGATCTTGGACCTTAATTTGTGAAACCGGAACTTTATTTCGTGAAACTTGGACTTAAAATGTTTGTTCACTCACGAAATGTTTAATTTCTTATTTCGTGAATCTTGGACCTTAATTTGTGAAATCGAGACCTTATTTCGTGAAACTTAGACTTAAAATGTTTGTTTGCTCACAAAATGGATAATTTCTTATTTCGTGAATTTCGGACCTTAATTTGTGAAACCGAAACCTTATTTCGTGAAACTTGTATATAAAATGTTTGTTTACTCACGAAATATATAATTTCTTATTTCGCGAATCAAGGACCTTAATTTGTGAAACCGAAACCTTATTTCGTGAAACTTTGAATTAAAATGTTTGTTCACTCACAAAATGTTTAATTTCTTATTTCGTGAATCTTGGACCTTAATTCGTGAAACCGGGACCTTATTTCGTGAAACTTGGACTTAGAATATTTGTTTACTCACAAAATGTTTAATTTCTTATTTTGTGAATCTTCGACCTTAATTTGTGAACTCGGGACCTTATTTCGTGAAATTTAGACTTAAAATGTTTGTTTGCTCACAAAATGGATAATTTCTTATTTCGTGAATTTCGGACCTTAATTTGTGAAACCAGAACCTTATTTCGTGAAATTTGGAATTAAAATGTTTGTTCAATCACGAAATGTTTAATTTCTTATTTTGTGGATCTTGGACCTTAATTTGTGAAACCGGAACTTTATTTCGTGAAACTTGGACTTAAAATGTTTGTTCACTCACGAAATGTTTAATTTCTTATTTCGTGAATCTTGGACCTTAATTTGTGAAATCGAGACCTTATTTCGTGAAACTTAGACTTAAAATGTTTGTTTGCTCACAAAATGGATAATTTCTTATTTCGTGAATTTCGGACCTTAATTTGTGAAACCGAAACCTTATTTCGTGAAACTTGTATTTAAAATATTTGTTTACTCAAGAAATATATAATTTCTTATTTCGCGAATCAAGGACCTTAATTTTTGAAACCGAAACCTTATTTCGTGAAACTTTGAATTAAAATGTTTGGTCACTCACAAAATGTTTAATTTCTTATTTCGTGAATCTTGGACCTTAATTCGTGAAACTGGGACCTTATTTCGTGAAACTTGGACTTAGAATATTTGTTTACTCACAAAATGTTTAATTTCTTATTTTGTGAATCTTCGACCTTAATTTGTGAACTCGGGACCTTATTTCATGAAACTTAGACTTAAAATGTTTGTTTGCTCACAAAATGGATAATTTCTAATTTCGTGAATTTCGGACCTTAATTTGTGAAACCAGAACCTTATTTCGTGAAATTTGGAATTAAAATGTTTGTTCAATCACGAAATGTTTAATTTCTTATTTTGTGGATCTTGGACCTTAATTTGTGAAACCGGAACTTTATTTCGTGAAACTTGGACTTAAAATGTTTGTTCACTCACGAAATGTTTAATTTCTTATTTTGTGAATCTTGGACCTTAATTTGTGAAATCGAGACCTTATTTCGTGAAACTTAGACTTAAAATGTTTGTTTGCTCACAAAATGGATAATTTCTTATTTCGTGAATTTCGGACCTTAATTTGTGAAACCGAAACCTTATTTCGTGAAACTTGTATTTAAAATGTTTGTTTACTCACGAAATATATAATTTCTTATTTCGCGAATCAAGGACCTTAATTTGTGAAACCGAAACCTTATTTCGTGAAACTTTGAATTAAAATGTTTGTTCACTCACAAAATGTTTAATTTCTTATTTCGTGAATCTTGGACCTTAATTCGTGAAACTGGGACCTTATTTCGTGAAACTTGGACTTAGAATATTTGTTTACTCACAAAATGTTTAATTTCTTATTTTGTGAATCTTCGACCTTAATTTGTGAACTCGGGACCTTATTTCGTGAAACTTAGACTTAAAATGTTTGTTTGCTCACAAAATGGATAATTTCTTATTTCGTGAATTTCGGACCTTAATTTGTGAAACCAGAACCTTATTTCGTGAAATTTGGAATTAAAATGTTTGTTCAATCACGAAATGTTTAATTTCTTATTTTGTGGATCTTGGACCTTAATTTGTGAAACCGGAACTTTATTTCGTGAAACTTGGACTTAAAATGTTTGTTCACTCACGAAATGTTTAATTTCTTATTTCGTGAATCTTGGACCTTAATTTGTCAAATCGAGACCTTATTTCGTGAAACTTAGACTTAAAATGTTTGTTTGCTCACAAAATGGATAATTTATTATTTCGTGAATTTCGGACCTTAATTTGTGAAACCGAAACCTTATTTCGTGAAACTTGTATTTAAACTGTTTGTTTAGTCACGAAATATATAATTTCTTATTTCGCGAATCAAGGACCTTAATTTGTGAAACCGAAACCTTATTTCGTGAAACTTTGAATTAAAATGTTTGTTCACTCACAAAATGTTTAATTTCTTATTTTGTGAATCTTGGACCTTAATTCGTGAAACCGGGACCTTATTTCGTGAAACTTGGACTTAAAATATTTGTTTACTCACAAAATGTTTAATTTCTTATTTTGTGAATCTTCGACCTTAATTTGTGAACTCGGGACCTTATTTCGTGAAATTTAGACTTAAAATGTTTGTTTGCTCACAAAATGGATAATTTCTTATTTCGTGAATTTCGGACCTTAATTTGTGAAACCAGAACCTTATTTCGTGAAATTTGGAATTAAAATGTTTGTTCAATCACGAAATATTTAATTTCTTATTTTGTGGATCTTGGACCTTAATTTGTGAAACCGGAACTTTATTTCGTGAAACTTGGACTTAAAATGTTTGTTCACTCACGAAATGTTTAATTTCTTATTTCGTGAATCTTGGACCTTAATTTGTGAAATCGAGACCTTATTTCGTGAAACTTAGACTTAAAATGTTTGTTTTCTCACAAAATGGATAATCTCTTATTTCGTGAATTTCAGACCTTAATTTGTGAAACCGAAACCTTATTTCGTGAAACTTGTATTTAAAATGTTTGTTTACTCACGAAATATATAATTTCTTATTTCGCGAATCAAGGACCTTAATTTGTGAAACCGAAACCTTATTTCGTGAAACTTGGACTTAAAATGTTTGTTCACTCACGAAATGTTTAATTTCTTATTTCGTGAATCTTGGACCTTAATTTGTGAAATCGAGACCTTATTTCGTGAAACTTAGACTTAAAATGTTTGTTTGCTCACAAAATGGATAATTTCTTATTTCGTGAATTTCGGACCTTAATTTGTGAAACCGAAACCTTATTTCGTGAAACTTGTATTTAAAATGTTTGTTTACTCACGAAATATATAATTTCTTATTTCGCGAATCAAGGTCCTTAATTGATGAAACCGAAACCTTATTTCGTGAAACTTTGAATTAAAATTATTGTTCACTCACAAAATGTTTAATTTCTTATTTCGTGAATCTTGGACCTTAATTCGTGAAACCGGGACCTTATTTCGTGAAACTTGGACTTAAAATATTTTTTTACTCACAAAATGTTTAATTTCTTATTTTGTGAATCTTCGACCTTAATTTGTGAACTCGGGACCTTATTTCGTGAAATTTAGACTTAAAATGTTTGTTTGCTCACAAAATGGATAATTTCTTATTTCGTGAATTTCGGACCTTAATTTGTGAAACCAGAACCTTATTTCGTGAAATTTGGAATTAAAATGTTTGTTCAATCACGAAATGTTTAATTTCATATTTTGTGGATCTTGGACCTTAATTTGTGAAACCGGAACTTTATTTCGTGAAACTTGGACTTAAAATGTTTGTTCACTCACGAAATGTTTAATTTCTTATTTCGTGAATCTTGGACCTTAATTTGTCAAATCGAGACCTTATTTCGTGAAACTTAGACTTAAAATGTTTGTTTGCTCACAAAATGGATAATTTATTATTTCGTGAATTTCGGACCTTAATTTGTGAAACCGAAACCTTATTTCGTGAAACTTGTATTTAAACTGTTTGTTTAGTCACGAAATATATAATTTCTTATTTCGCGAATCAAGGACCTTAATTTGTGAAACCGAAACCTTATTTCGTGAAACTTTGAATTAAAATGTTTGTTCACTCACAAAATGTTTAATTTCTTATTTTGTGAATCTTGGACCTTAATTCGTGAAACCGGGACCTTATTTCGTGAAACTTGGACTTAAAATATTTGTTTACTCACAAAATGTTTAATTTCTTATTTTGTGAATCTTCGACCTTAATTTGTGAACTCGGGACCTTATTTCGTGAAATTTAGACTTAAAATGTTTGTTTGCTCACAAAATGGATAATTTCTTATTTCGTGAATTTCGGACCTTAATTTGTGAAACCAGAACCTTATTTCGTGAAATTTGGAATTAAAATGTTTGTTCAATCACGAAATGTTTAATTTCTTATTTTGTGGATCTTGGACCTTAATTTGTAAAACCGGAACTTTATTTCGTGAAACTTGGACTTAAAATGTTTGTTCACTCACGAAATGTTTAATTTCTTATTTCGTGAATCTTGGACCTTAATTTGTCAAATTGAGACCTTATTTCGTGAAACTTAGACTTAAAATGTTTGTTTGCTCACAAAATGGATAATTTCTTATTTCGTGAATTTCGGACCTTAATTTGTGAAACCGAAACCTTATTTCGTGAAACTTGTATTTAAACTGTTTGTTTAGTCACGAAATATATAATTTCTTATTTCGCGAATCAAGGACCTTAATTTGTGAAACCGAAACCTTATTTCGTGAAACTTTGAATTAAAATGTTTGTTCACTCACAAAATGTTTAATTTCTTATTTTGTGAATCTTGGACCTTAATTCGTGAAACCGGGACCTTATTTCGTGAAACTTGGACTTAAAATATTTGTTTACTCACAAAATGTTTAATTTCTTATTTTGTGAATCTTCGACCTTAATTTGTGAACTCGGGACCTTATTTCGTGAAACTTAGACTTAAAATGTTTGTTTGCTCACTAAATGGATAATTTCTTATTTCGTGAATTTCGGACCTTAATTTGTGAAACCAGAACCTTATTTCGTGAAATTTGGAATTCAAATGTTTGTTCAATCACGAAATGTTTAATTTCTTATTTTGTGGATCTTGGACCTTAATTTGTGAAACCGGAACTTTATTTCGTGAAACTTGGACTTAAAATGTTTGTTCACTCACGAAATGTTTAATTTCTTATTTCGTGAATCTTGGACCTTAATTTGTGAAATCGAGACCTGATTTCGTGAAACTTAGACTTAAAATGTTTGTTTGCTCACAAAATGGATAATTTCTTATTTCGTGAATTTCGGACCTTAATTTGTGAAACCGAAACCTTATTTCGTGAAACTTGTATTTAAAATGTTTGTTTACTCACGAAATATATAATTTCTTATTTCGCGAATCAAGGACCTTAATTTGTGAAACCGAAACCTTATTTCGTGAAACTTTGAATTAAAATGTTTGTTCACTCACAAAATGTTTAATTTCTTATTTCGTGAATCTTGGACCTTAATTCGTGAAACCTGGACCTTATTTCGTGAAACTTGGACTTAAAATATTTGTTTACTCACAAAATGTTTAATTTCTTATTTTGTGAATCTTCGCCCTTAATTTGTGAACTCGGGACCTTATTTCGTGAAACTTAGACTTAAAATGTTTGTTTGCTCACAAAATGGATAATTTCTTATTTCGTGAATTTCGGACCTTAATTTGTGAAACCAGAACCTTATTTCGTGAAATTTGGAATTAAAATGTTTGTTCAATCACGAAATGTTTAATTTCTTATTTTGTGGATCTTGGACCTTAATTTGTGAAACCGGAACTTTGTTTCGTGAAACTTGGACTTAAAATGTTTGTTCACTCACGAAATGTTTAATTTCTTATTTCGTGAATCTTGGACCTTAATTTGTGAAATCGAGACCTTATTTCGTGAAACTTAGACTTAAAATGTTTGTTTGCTCACAAAATGGATAATTTCTTATTTCGTGAATTTCGGACCTTAATTTGTGAAACCGAAACCTTATTTCGTGAAACTTGTATTTAAAGTATTTGTTTACTCACGAAATATATAATTTCTTATTTCGCGAATCAAGGACCTTAATTTTTGAAACCGAAACCTTATTTCGTGAAACTTTGAATTAAAATGTTTGGTCACTCACAAAATGTTTAATTTCTTATTTCGTGAATCTTGGACCTTAATTCGTGAAACTGGGACCTTATTTCGTGAAACTTGGACTTAAAATATTTGTTTACTCACAAAATGTTTAATTTCTTATTTTGTGAATCTTCGACCTTAATTTGTGAACTCGGGACCTTATTTCGTGAAACTTAGACTTAAAATGTTTGTTTGCTCACAAAATGGATAATTTCTTATTTCGTGAATTTCGGACCTTAATTTGTGAAACCAGAACCTTATTTCGTGAAATTTGGAATTAAAATGTTTGTTCAATCACGAAATGTTTAATTTCTTATTTTGTGGATCTTGGACCTTAATTTGTGAAACTGGGACTTTATTTCGTGAAACTTGGACTTAAAATGTTTGTTCACTCACGAAATGTTTAATTTCTTATTTCGTGAATCTTGGACCTTAATTTGTGAAATCGAGACCTTATTTCGTGAAACTTAGACTTAAAATGTTTGTTTGCTCTCAAAATGGATAATTTCTTATTTCGTGAATTTCGGACCTTAATTTGTGAAACCGAAACCTTATTTCGTGAAACTTGTATTTAAAATTTTTGTTTACTCACGAAATATATAATTTCTTATTTCGCGAATCAAGGACCTTAATTGATGAAACCGAAACCTTATTTCGTGAAACTTTGAATTAAAATGTATGTTCACTCACAAAATGTTTAATTTCTTATTTCGTGAATCTTGGACCTTAATTCGTGAAACCTGGACCTTATTTCGTGAAACTTGGACTTAAAATATTTGTTTACTCACAAAATGTTTAATTTCTTATTTTGTGAATCTTCGCCCTTAATTTGTGAACTCGGGACCTTATTTCGTGAAACTTAGACTTAAAATGTTTGTTTGCTCACAAAATGGATAATTTCTTATTTCGTGAATTTCGGACCTTAATTTGTGAAACCAGAACCTTATTTCGTGAAATTTGGAATTAAAATGTTTGTTCAATCACGAAATGTTTAATTTCTTATTTTGTGGATCTTGGACCTTAATTTGTGAAACCGGAACTTTATTTCGTGAAACTTGGACTTAAAATGTTTGTTCACTCACGAAATGTTTAATTTCTTATTTCGTGAATCTTGGACCTTAATTTGTGAAATCGAGACCTTATTTCGTGAAACTTAGACTTAAAATGTTTGTTTGCTCACAAAATGGATAATTTCTTATTTCGTGAATTTCGGACCTTAATTTGTGAAACCGAAACCTTATTTCGTGAAACTTGTATTTAAAATATTTGTTTACTCACGAAATATATAATTTCTTATTTCGCGAATCAAGGACCTTAATTTTTGAAACCGAAACCTTATTTCGTGAAACTTTGAATTAAAATGTTTGGTCACTCACAAAATGTTTAATTTCTTATTTCGTGAATCTTGGACCTTAATTCGTGAAACTGGGACCTTATTTCGTGAAACTTGGACTTAAAATATTTGTTTACTCACAAAATGTTTAATTTCTTATTTTGTGAATCTTCGACCTTAATTTGTGAACTCGGGACCTTATTTCGTGAAACTTAGACTTAAAATGTTTGTTTGCTCACAAAATGGATAATTTCTTATTTCGTGAATTTCGGACGTTAATTTGTGAAACCAGAACCTTATTTCGTGAAATTTGGAATTAAAATGTTTGTTCAATCACGAAATGTTTAATTTCTTATTTTGTGGATCTTGGACCTTAATTTGTGAAACCGGAACTTTATTTCGTGAAACTTGGACTTAAAATGTTTGTTCACTCACGAAATGGTTAATTTCTTATTTCGTGAATCTTGGACCTTAATTTGTGAAATCGAGACCTTATTTCGTGAAACTTAGACTTAAAATGTTTGTTTGCTCACAAAATGGATAATTTCTTATTTCGTGAATTTCGGACCTTAATTTGTGAAACCGAAACCTTATTTCGTGAAACTTGTATTTAAAATATTTGTTTACTCACGAAATATATAATTTCTTATTTCGCGAATCAAGGACCTTAATTTTTGAAACCGAAACCTTATTTCGTGAAACTTTGAATTAAAATGTTTGGTCACTCACAAAATGTTTAATTTCTTATTTCGTGAATCTTGGACCTTAATTCGTGAAACTGGGACCTTATTTCGTGAAACTTGGACTTAAAATATTTGTTTACTCACAAAATGTTTAATTTCTTATTTTGTGAATCTTCGACCTTAATTTGTGAACTCGGGACCTTATTTCGTGAAACTTAGACTTAAAATGTTTGTTTGCTCACAAAATGGATAATTTCGTATTTCGTGAATTTCGGACGTTAATTTGTGAAACCAGAACCTTATTTCGTGAAATTTGGAATTAAAATGTTTGTTCAATCACGAAATGTTTAATTTCTTATTTTGTGGATCTTGGACCTTAATTTGTGAAACCGGAACTTTATTTCGTGAAACTTGGACTTAAAATGTTTGTTCACTCACGAAATGTTTAATTTCTTATTTCGTGAATCTTGGACCTTAATTTGTGAAATCGAGACCTTATTTCGTGAAACTTAGACTTAAAATGTTTGTTTGCTCACAAAATGGATAATTTCTTATTTCGTGAATTTCGGACCTTAATTTGTGAAACCGAAACCTTATTTCGTGAAACTTGTATTTAAAATGTTTGTTTACTCACGAAATATATAATTTCTTATTTCGCGAATCAAGGACCTTAATTTGTGAAACCGAAACCTTATTTCGTGAAACTTTGAATTAAAATGTTTGTTCACTCACAAAATGTTTAATTTCTTATTTCGTGAATCTTAAACCTTAATTCGTGAAACCTGGACCTTATTTCGTGAAACTTGGACTTAAAATATTTGTTTACTCACAAAATGTTTAATTTCTTATTTTGTGAATCTTTGACCTTAATTTGTGAACTCGGGACCTTATTTCGTGAAATTTAGACTTAAAATGTTTGTTTGCTCACAAAATGGATAATTTCTTATTTCGTGAATTTCGGACCTTAATTTGTGAAACCAGAACCTTATTTCGTGAAATTTGGAATTAAAATGTTTGTTCAATCACGAAATGTTTAATTTCTTATTTTGTGGATCTTGGACCTTAATTTGTGAAACCGGAACTTTATTTCGTGAAACTTGGACTTAAAATGTTTGTTCACTCACGAAATGTTTAATTTCTTATTTCGTGAATCTTGGACCTTAATTTGTGAAATCGAGACCTGATTTCGTGAAACTTAGACTTAAAATGTTTGTTTGCTCACAAAATGGATAATTTCTTATTTCGTGAATTTCAGACCTTAATTTGTGAAACCGAAACCTTATTTCGTGAAACTTGTATTTAAAATGTTTGGTTACTCACGAAATATAAAATTTCTTATTTCGCGAATCAAGGACCTTAATTTGTGAAACCGAAACCTTATTTCGTGAAACTTGGACTTAAAATGTTTGTTCACTCACGAAATGTTTAATTTCTTATTTCGTGAATCTTGGACCTTAATTTGTGAAATCGAGACCTTATTTCGTGAAACTTAGACTTAAAATGTTTGTTTGCTCACAAAATGGATAATTTCTTATTTCGTGAATTTCGGACCTTAATTTGTGAAACCGAAACCTTATTTCGTGAAACTTGTATTTAAAATGTTTGTTTACTCACGAAATATATAATTTCTTATTTCGCGAATCAAGGTCCTTAATTGATGAAACCGAAACCTTATTTCGTGAAACTTTGAATTAAAATGTTTGTTCACTCACAAAATGTTTAATTTCTTATTTCGTGAATCTTGGACCTTAATTCGTGAAACCGGGACCTTATTTCGTGAAACTTGGACTTAAAATATTTTTTTACTCACAAAATGTTTAATTTCTTATTTTGTGAATCTTCGACCTTAATTTGTGAACTCGGGACCTTATTTCGTGAAATTTAGACTTAAAATGTTTGTTTGCTCACAAAATGGATAATTTCTTATTTCGTGAATTTCGGACCTTAATTTGTGAAACCAGAACCTTATTTCGTGAAATTTGGAATTAAAATGTTTGTTCAATCACGAAATGTTTAATTTCTTATTTTGTGGATTTTGGACCTTAATTTGTGAAACCGGAACTTTATTTCGTGAAACTTGGACTTAAAATGTTTGTTCACTCACGAAATGTTTAATTTCTTATTTCGTGAATCTTGGACCTTAATTTGTCAAATCGAGACCTTATTTCGTGAAACTTAGACTTAAAATGTTTGTTTGCTCACAAAATGGAGAATTTCTTATTTCGTGAATTTCGGACCTTAATTTGTGAAACCGAAACCTTATTTCGTGAAACTTGTATTTAAACTGTTTGTTTAGTCACGAAATATATAATTTCTTATTTCGCGAATCAAGGACCTTAATTTGTGAAAACGAAACCTTATTTCGTGAAACTTTGAATTAAAATGTTTGTTCACTCACAAAATGTTTAATTTCTTATTTTGTGAATCTTGGACCTTAATTCGTGAAACCGGGACCTTATTTCGTGAAACTTGGACTTAAAATATTTGTTTACTCACAAAATGTTTAATTTCTTATTTTGTGAATCTTCGACCTTAATTTGTGAACTCGGGACCTTATTTCGTGAAACTTAGACTTAAAATGTTTGTTTGCTCACAAAATGGATAATTTCTTATTTCGTGAATTTCGGACCTTAATTTGTGAAACCAGAACCTTATTTCGTGAAATTTGGAATTCAAATGTTTGTTCAATCACGAAATGTTTAATTTCTTATTTTGTGGATCTTGGACCTTAATTTGTGAAACCGGAACTTTATTTCGTGAAACTTGGACTTAAAATGTTTGTTCACTCACGAAATGTTTAATTTCTTATTTCGTGAATCTTGGACCTTAATTTGTGAAATCGGGACCTTATTTCGTGAAAGTTAGACTTAAAATGTTTGTTTGCTCACAAAATGGATAATTTCTTATTTCGTGAATTTCGGACCTTAATTTGTGAAACCGAAACCTTATTTCGTGAAACTTGTATTTAAAATGTTTGTTTACTCACGAAATATATAATTTCTTATTTCGCGAATCAAGGACCTTAATTTGTGAAACCGAAACCTTATTTCGTGAAACTTTGAATTAAAATGTTTGTTCACTCACAAAATGTTTAATTTCTTATTTCGTGAAACTTGGACCTTAATTCGTGAAACCGAGACCTTATTTCGTGAAACTTGGAATTAAAATATTTGTTTACTCACAAAATGTTTAATTTCTTATTTTGTGAATCTTCGACCTTAATTTGTGAACTCGGGACCTTATTTCGTGAAACTTAGACTTAAAATGTTTGTTTGCTCACAAAATGGATAATTTCTTATTTCGTGAATTTCGGACCTTAATTTGTGAAACCAGAACCTTATTTCGTGAAATTTGGAATTAAAATGTTTGTTCAATCACGAAATGTTTAATTTCTTATTTTGTGGATCTTGGACCTTAATTTGTGAAACCGGAACTTTATTTCGTGAAACTTGGACTTAAAATGTTTGTTCACTCACGAAATGTTTAATTTCTTATTTCGTGAATCTTGGACCTTAATTTGTGAAATCGAGACCTGATTTCGTGAAACTTAGACTTAAAATGTTTGTTTGCTCACAAAATGGATAATTTCTTATTTCGTGAATTTCAGACCTTAATTTGTGAAACCGAAACCTTATTTCGTGAAACTTGTATTTAAAATGTTTGTTTACTCACGAAATATAAAATTTCTTATTTCGCGAATCAAGGACCTTAATTTGTGAAACCGAAACCTTATTTCGTGAAACTTGGACTTAAAATGTTTGTTCACTCACGAAATGTTTAATTTCTTATTTCGTGAATCTTGGACCTAAATTTGTGAAATCGAGACCTTATTTCGTGAAACTTAGACTTAAAATGTTTGTTTGCTCACAAAATGGATAATTTCTTATTTCGTGAATTTCGGACCTTAATTTGTGAAACCGAAACCTTATTTCGTGAAACTTGTATTTAAAATGTTTGTTTACTCACGAAATATATAATTTCTTATTTCGCGAATCAAGGTCCTTAATTGATGAAACCGAAACCTTATTTCGTGAAACTTTGAATTAAAATGTTTGTTCACTCACAAAATGTTTAATTTCTTATTTCGTGAATCTTGGACCTTAATTCGTGAAACCGGGACCTTATTTCGTGAAACTTGGACTTAAAATATTTTTTTACTCACAAAATGTTTAATTTCTTATTTTGTGAATCTTCGACCTTAATTTGTGAACTCGGGACCTTATTTCGTGAAATTTAGACTTAAAATGTTTGTTTGCTCACAAAATGGATAATTTCTTATTTCGTGAATTTCGGACCTTAATTTGTGAAACCAGAACCTTATTTCGTGAAATTTGGAATTAAAATGTTTGTTCAATCACGAAATGTTTAATTTCTTATTTTGTGGATCTTGGACCTTAATTTGTGAAACCGGAACTTTATTTCGTGAAACTTGGACTTAAAATGTTTGTTCACTCACGAAATGTTTAATTTCTTATTTCGTGAATCTTGGACCTTAATTTGTCAAATCGAGACCTTATTTCGTGAAACTTAGACTTAAAATGTTTGTTTGCTCACAAAATGGATAATTTCTTATTTCGTGAATTTCGGACCTTAATTTGTGAAACCGAAACCTTATTTCGTGAAACTTGTATTTAAACTGTTTGTTTAGTCACGAAATATATAATTTCTTATTTCGCGAATCAAGGACCTTAATTTGTGAAACCGAAACCTTATTTCGTGAAACTTTGAATTAAAATGTTTGTTCACTCACAAAATGTTTAATTTCTTATTTTGTGAATCTTGGACCTTAATTCGTGAAACCGGGACCTTATTTCGTGAAACTTGGACTTAAAATATTTGTTTACTCACAAAATGTTTAATTTCTTATTTTGTGAATCTTCGACCTTAATTTGTGAACTTGGGACCTTATTTCGTGAAACTTAGACTTAAAATGTTTGTTTGCTCACAAAATGGATAATTTCTTATTTCGTGAATTTCGGACCTTAATTTGTGAAACCAGAACCTTATTTCGTGAAATTTGGAATTCAAATGTTTGTTCAATCACGAAATGTTTAATTTCTTATTTTGTGGATCTTGGACCTTAATTTGTGAAACCGGAACTTTATTTCGTGAAACTTGGACTTAAAATGTTTGTTCACTCACGAAATGTTTAATTTCTTATTTCGTGAATCTTGGACCTTAATTTGTGAAATCGGGACCTTATTTCGTGAAAGTTAGACTTAAAATGTTTGTTTGCTCACAAAATGGATAATTTCTTATTTCGTGAATTTCGGACCTTAATTTGTGAAACCGAAACCTTATTTCGTGAAACTTGTATTTAAAATGTTTGTTTACTCACGAAATATATAATTTCTTATTTCGCGAATCAAGGACCTTAATTTGTGAAACCGAAACCTTATTTCGTGAAACTTTGAATTAAAATGTTTGTTCACTCACAAAATGTTTAATTTCTTATTTCGTGAAACTTGGACCTTAATTCGTGAAACCGGGACCTTATTTCGTGAAACTTGGAATTAAAATATTTGTTTACTCACAAAATGTTTAATTTCTTACTTTGTGAATCTTCGACCTTAATTTGTGAACTCGGGACCTTATTTCGTGAAACTTAGACTTAAAATGTTTGTTTGCTCACAAAATGGATAATTTCTTATTTCGTGAATTTCGGACCTTAATTTGTGAAACCAGAACCTTATTTCGTGAAATTTGGAATTAAAATGTTTGTTCAATCACGAAATGTTTAATTTCTTATTTTGTGGATCTTGGATCTTAATTTGTGAAACCGGAACTTTATTTCGTGAAACATGGACTTAAAATGTTTGTTCACTCACGAAATGTTTAATTTCTTATTTCGTGAATCTTGGACCTTAATTTGTGAAATCGAGACCTGATTTCGTGAAACTTAGACTTAAAATGTTTGTTTGCTCACAAAATGGATAATTTCTTATTTCGTGAATTTCAGACCTTAATTTGTGAAACCGAAACCTTATTTCGTGAAACTTGTATTTAAAATGTTTGTTTACTCACGAAATATATAATTTCTTATTTCGCGAATCAAGGACCTTAATTTGTGAAACCGAAACCTTATTTCGTGAAACTTTGAATTAAAATGTTTGTTCACTCACAAAATGTTTAATTTCTTATTTCGTGAATCTTGGACCTTAATTCGTGAAACCTGGACCTTATTTCGTGAAACTTGGACTTAAAATATTTGTTTACTCACAAAATGTTTAATTTCTTATTTTGTGAATCTTTGACCTTAATTTGTGAACTCGGACCTTATTTCGTGAAACTTAGACTTAAAATGTTTGTTTGCTCACAAAATGGATAATTTCTTATTTCGTGAATTTCGGACCTTAATTTGTGAAACCGAAACCTTATTTCGTGAAACTTGTATTTAAAATGTTTGTTTACTCACGAAATATATAATTTCTTATTTCGCGAATCAAGGACCTTAATTTGTGAAACCGAAACCTTATTTCGTGAAACTTTGAATTAAAATGTTTGTTCACTCACAAAATGTTTAATTTCTTATTTCGTGAAACTTGGACCTTAATTCGTGAAACCGGGACCTTATTTCGTGAAACTTGGAATTAAAATATTTGTTTACTCACAAAATGTTTAATTTCTTATTTTGTGAATCTTCGACCTTAATTTGTGAACTCGGGACCTTATTTCGTGAAACTTAGACTTAAAATGTTTGTTTGCTCACAAAATGGATAATTTCTTATTTCGTGAATTTCGGACCTTAATTTGTGAAACCAGAACCTTATTTCGTGAAATTTGGAATTAAAATGTTTGTTCAATCACGAAATGTTTAATTTCTTATTTTGTGGATCTTGGACCTTAATTTGTGAAACCGGAACTTTATTTCGTGAAACATGGACTTAAAATGTTTGTTCACTCACGAAATGTTTAATTTCTTATTTCGTGAATCTTGGACCTTAATTTGTGAAATCGAGACCTGATTTCGTGAAACTTAGACTTAAAATGTTTGTTTGCTCACAAAATGGATAATTTCTTATTTCGTGAATTTCAGACCTTAATTTGTGAAACCGAAACCTTATTTCGTGAAACTTGTATTTAAAATGTTTGTTTACTCACGAAATATATAATTTCTTATTTCGCGAATCAAGGACCTTAATTTGTGAAACCGAAACCTTATTTCGTGAAACTTTGAATTAAAATGTTTGTTCACTCACAAAATGTTTAATTTCTTATTTCATGAATCTTGGACCTTAATTCGTGAAACCTGGACCTTATTTCGTGAAACTTGGACTTAAAATATTTGTTTACTCACAAAATGTTTAATTTCTTATTTTGTGAATCTTTGACCTTAATTTGTGAACTCGGACCTTATTTCGTGAAACTTAGACTTAAAATGTTTGTTTGCTCACAAAATGGATAATTTCTTATTTCGTGAATTTCGGACCTTAATTTGTGAAACCAGAACCTTATTTCGTGAAATTTGGAATTAAAATGTTTGTTCAATCACGAAATGTTTAATTTCTTATTTTGTGGATCTTGGACCTTAATTTGTGAAACCGGAACTTTATTTCGTGAAACTTGGACTTAAAATGTTTGTTCACTCACGAAATGTTTAATTTCTTATTTCGTGAATCTTGGACCTTAATTTGTGAAATCGAGACCTTATTTCGTGAAACTTAGACTTAAAATGTTTGTTTGCTCACAAAATGGATAATTTCTTATTTCGTGAATTTCGGACCTTAATTTGTGAAACCGAAACCTTATTTCGTGAAACTTGTATTTAAACTGTTTGTTTAGTCACGAAATATATAATTTCTTATTTCGCGAATCAAGGACCTTAATTTGTGAAACCGAAACCTTATTTCGTGAAACTTTGAATTAAAATGTTTGTTCACTCACAAAATGTTTAATTTCTTATTTTGTGAATCTTGGACCTTAATTCGTGAAACCGGGACCTTATTTCGTGAAACTTGGACTTAAAATATTTGTTTACTCACAAAATGTTTAATTTCTTATTTTGTGAATCTTCGACCTTAATTTGTGAACTCGGGACCTTATTTCGTGAAACTTAGACTTAAAATGTTTGTTTGCTCACAAAATGGATAATTTCTTATTTCGTGAATTTCGGGCCTTAATTTGTGAAACCAGAACCTTATTTCGTGAAATTTGGAATTAAAATGTTTGTTCAATCACGAAATGTTTAATTTCTTATTTTGTAGATCTTGGACCTTAATTTGTGAAACCGGAACTTTATTTCGTGAAACTTGGACTTAAAATGTTTGTTCACTCACGAAATGTTTAATTTCTTATTTCGTGAATCTTGGACCTTAATTTGTGAAATCAGGACCTTATTTCGTGAAAGTTAGACTTAAAATGTTTGTTTGCTCACAAAATGGATAATTTCTTATTTCGAGAATTTCGGACCTTAATTTGTGAAACCGAAACTTTATTTCGTGAAACTTGTATTTAAAATGTTTTTTTGCTCACGAAATATATAATTTCTTATTATTTCGCGAATCAAGGACCTTAATTTGTGAAACCGAAACCTTATTTCGTGAAACTTTGAATTAAAATGTTTGTTCACTCACAAAATGTTTAATTTCTTATTTCGTGAATCTTGGACCTTAATTCGTGAAACCGGGACCTTATTTCGTGAAACTTGGAATTAAAATATTTGTTTACTCACAAAATGTTTAATTTCTTATTTTGTGAATCTTCGACCTTAATTTGTGAACTCGGGACCTTATTTCGTGAAATTTAGACTTAAAATGTTTGTTTGCTCACAAAATGGATAATTTCTTATTTCGTGAATTTCGGACCTTAATTTGTGAAACCAGAACCTTATTTCGTGAAATTTGGAATTAAAATGTTTGTTCAATCACGAAATGTTTAATTTCTTATTTTGTGGATCTTGGACCTTAATTTGTGAAACCGGAACTTTATTTCGTGAAACTTGGACTTAAAATGTTTGTTCACTCACGAAATGTTTAATTTCTTATTTCGTGAATCTTGGACCTTAATTTGTGAAATCGAGACCTTATTTCGTGAAACTTAGACTTAAAATGTTTGTTTGCTCACAAAATGGATAATTTCTTATTTCGTGAATTTCGGACCTTAATTTGTGAAACCGAAACCTTATTTCGTGAAACTTGTATTTAAACTGTTTGTTTAGTCACGAAATATATAATTTCTTATTTCGCGAATCAAGGACCTTAATTTGTGAAACCGAAACCTTATTTCGTGAAACTTTGAATTAAAATGTTTGTTCACTCACAAAATGTTTAATTTCTTATTTCGTGAATCTTGGACCTTAATTCGTGAAACCGGGACCTTATTTCGTGAAACTTGGAATTAAAATATTTGTTTACTCACAAAATGTTTAATTTCTTATTTTGTGAATCTTCGACCTTAATTTGTGAACTCGGGACCTTATTTCGTGAAATTTAGACTTAAAATGTTTGTTTGCTCACAAAATGGATAATTTCTTATTTCGAGAATTTCGGACCTTAATTTGTGAAACCAGAACCTTATTTCGTGAAATTTGGAATTAAAATGTTTGTTCAATCACGAAATGTTTAATTTCTTATTTTGTGCATCTTGGACCATAATTTGTGAAACCGGAACTTTATTTAGTGAAACTTGGACTTAAAATGTTTGTTCACTCACGAAATGTTTAATTTCTTATTTCGTGAATCTTGGACCTTAATTTGTGAACTCGGGACCTTATTTCGTGAAACTTAGACTTAAAATGTTTGTTTGCTCACAAAATGGATAATTTCTTATTTCGTGAATTTCGGACCTTAATTTGTGAAACCGAAACATTATTTAGTGAAACTTTGAATTAAAATGTTTGTTCACTCACAAAATGTTTAATTTCTTATTTCGTGAATCTTGGACCTTAATTCGTGAAACCGGGACCTTATTTCGTGAAACTTGGAATTAAAATATTTGTTTACTCACAAAATGTTTAATTTCTTATTTTGTGAATCTTCGACCTTAATTGGTGAACTCGGGACCTTATTTCGTGAAACTTAGACTTAAAATGTTTGTTTGCTCACAAAATGGATAATTTCTTATTTCGTGAATTTCGGACCTTAATTTGTGAAACCGAAACTTTATTTCGTGAAACTTGTATTTAAAATGTTTGTTTACTCACGAAATATATAATTTCTTATTTCGCGAATCAAGGACCTTAATTTGTGAAACCGAAGCCTTATTTCGTGAAACTTTGAATTAAAATGTTTGTTCACTCACAAAATGTTTAATTTCTTATTTCGTGAATCTTGGACCTTAATTCGTGAAACCGGGACCTTATTTCGTGAAACTTGGAATTAAAATATTTGTTTACTCACAAAATGTTTAATTTCTTATTTTGTGAATCTTCGACCTTAATTTGTGAACTCGGGACCTTATTTCGTGAAACTTAGACTTAAAATGTTTGTTTGCCCACAAAATGGATAATTTCTTATTTCGTGAATTTCGGACCTTAATTTGTGAAACCGAAACCTTATTTCGTGAAACTTTGAATTAAAATGTTTGTTCACTCACAAAATGTTTAAATTCTTATTTCGCGAATCAAGGACCTTAATTTGTGAAACCGAAACCTTATTTCGTGAAACTTTGAATTGAAATATTTGTTCACTCACAAAATGTTTAATTTCTTATTTCGTGAATCTTGGACCTTAATTCGTGAAACCGGGACCTTATTTCGTGAAACTTGGAATTAAAATATTTGTTTGCTCACAAAATGGATAATTTCTTATTTCGTGAATTTCGGACCTTAATTTGTGAAACCGAAACCTTATTTCGTGAAACTTGTATTTAAAATGTTTGTTTACTCGCGAAATATATAATTTCTTATTTCGCGAATCAAGGACCTTAATTTGTGAAACCGAAATCTTATTTCGTGAAACTTTGAATTAAAATTTTTGTGCACTCACAAAATGTTTAATTTCTTATTTCGTGAATCTTGGACCTTAATTCGTGAAACCTGGATCTTATTTCATGAAACTTGGACTTAAAATATTTGTTTACTCACAAAATGTTTAATTTCTTATTTTGTGAATCTTCGACCTTAATTTGTGAACTCGGGACCTTATTTCGTGAAACTTAGACTTAAAATGTTTGTTTGCTCACAAAATGGATAATTTCTTATTTTGTGAATCTTCGACCTTAATTTGTGAACTCGGGACCTTATTTCGTGAAACTTAGACTTAAAATGTTTGTTTGCTCACAAAATGGATAATTTCTTATTTCGTGAATTTCGGACCTTAATTTGTGAAACCAGAACCTTATTTCGTGAAATTTGGAATTAAAATGTTTGTTCAATCACGAAATGTTTGATTTCTTATTTTGTGGATCTTGGACCTTAATTTGTGAAACCGGAACTTTATTTCGTGAAACTTGGACTTAAAATGTTTGTTCACTCACGAAATGTTTAATTTCTTATTTCGTGAATCTTGGACCTTAATTTGTGAAATCGAGACCTTATTTCGTGAAACTTAGACTTAAAATGTTTGTTTGCTCACAAAATGGATAATTTTTTATTTCGTGAATTTCGGACCTTAATTTGTGAAACCGAAACCTTATTTCGTGAAACTTGTATTTAAAATGTTTGTTTACTCACGAAATATATAATTTCTTATTTCGCGAATCAAGGACCTTAATTTGTGAAACCGAAACCTTATTTCGTGAAACTTTGAATTAAAATGTTTGTTCACTCACAAAATGTTTAATTTCTTATTTCGTGAATCTTGGACCTTAATTCGTGAAACCGGGACCTTATTTCGTGAAACTTGGAATTAAAATATTTGTTTACTCACAAAATGTTTAATTTCTTATTTTGTGAATCTTCGACCTTAATTTGTGAACTCGGGACCTTATTTCGTGAAACTTAGACTTAAAATGTTTGTTTGCTCACAAAGTGGATAATTTCTTATTTCGAGAATTTCGGACCTTAATTTGTGAAACCAAAACCTTATTTCGTGAAATTTGGAATTAAAATGTTTGTTCAATCACGAAATGTTTAATTTCTTATTTTTTGAATCTTGGACCTTAATTTGTGAAACCGGAACTTTATTTAGTGAAACTTGGACTTAAAATGTTTGTTCACTCACGAAATGTTTAATTTCTTATTTCGTGAATCTTGGACCTTAATTTGTGAAATCGAGACCTTATTTCGTGAAACTTAGACTTAAAATGTTTGTTTGCTCACAAAATGGATAATTTCTTATTTCGTCAATTTCGGACCTTAATATGTGAAACCGAAACCTTATTTCGTGAAACTTTGAATTAAAATGTTTGTTCACTCACAAAATGTTTAATTTCTTATTTCGCGAATCAAGGACCTTAATTTGTGAAACCGAAACCTTATTTCGTGAAACTTTGAATTAAAATGTTTGTTCACTCACAAAATGTTTAATTTCTTATTTCGTGAATCTTGGACCTTAATTCGTGAAACCGGGACCTTATTTCGTGAAACTTGGAATTAAAATATTTGTTTGCTCACAAAATGGATAATTTCTTATTTCGTGAATTTCGGACCTTAATTTGTGAAACCGAAACCTTATTTCGTGAAACTTGTATTTAAAATGTTTGTTTACTCACGAAATATATAATTTCTTATTTCGCGAATCAAGGACCTTATTTTGTGAAACCGAAATCTTATTTCGTGAAACTTTGAATTAAAATTTTTGTTCACTCACAAAATGTTTAATTTCTTATTTCGTGAATCTTGGACCTTAATTCGGGAAACCTGGATCTTATTTCATGAAACTTGGACTTAAAATATTTGTTTACTCACAAAATGTTTAATTTCTTATTTTGTGAATCTTCGACCTTAATTTGTGAACTCGGGACCTTATTTCGTGAAACTTAGACTTAAAATGTTTGTTTGCTCACAAAATGGATTATTTCTTATTTCGTGAATTTCGGACCTTAATTTGTGAAACCAGAACGTTATTTCGTGAAATTTGGAATTAAAATGTTTGTTCAATCACGAAATGTCTAATTTCTTGTTTTGTGGATCTTGGACCTTAATTTGTGAAACCGGAACTTTATTTCGTGAAACTTGGACTTAAAATGTTTGTTCACTCACGAAATGTTTAATTTCTTATTTCGTGAATCTTGGACCTTAATTTGTGAAATCGAGACCTTATTTCGTGAAACTTAGACTTAAAATGTTTGTTTGCTCACAAAATGGATAATTTCTTATTTCGTGATTTTCGGACCTTAATTGGTGAAACCGAAACCTTATTTCGTGAAACTTGTATTTAAAATGTTTGTTTACTCACGAAATATATAATTTCTTATTTCGCGAATCAAGGACCTTAATTTGTGAAACCGAAATCTTATTTCGTGAAACTTTGAATTAAAATTTTTGTTCACTCACAAAATGTTTAATTTCTTATTTCGTGAATCTTGGACCTTAATTCGTGAAACCTGGATCTTATTTCATGAAACTTGGACTTAAAATATTTGTTTACTCACAAAATGTTTAATTTCTTATTTTGTGAATCTTCGACCTTAATTTGTGAACTCGGGACCTTATTTCGTGAAACTTAGACTTAAAATGTTTGTTTGCTCACAAAATGGATAATTTCTTATTTCGTGAATTTCTGACCTTAATTTGTGAAACCAGAACGTTATTTCGTGAAATTTGGAATTAAAATGTTTGTTCAATCACGAAATGTTTAATTTCTTATTTTGTGGATCTTGGACCTTAATTTGTGAAACCGGAACTTTATTTCGTGAAACTTGGACTTAAAATGTTTGTTCACTCACGAAATGTTTAATTTCTTATTTCGTGAATCTTGGACCTTAATTTGTGAAATCGAGACCTTATTTCGTGAAACTTAGACTTAAAATGTTTGTTTACTCACAAAATGGATAATTTCTTATTTCGTGAATTTCGGACCTTAATTTGTGAAACCGAAACCTTATTTCGTGAAACTTTGAATTAAAATGTTTGTTCACTCACAAAATGTTTAATTTCTTATTTCGCGAATCAAGGACCTTAATTTGTGAAACTGTAACCTTATTTCGTGAAACTTTGAATTAAAATGTTTGTTCACTCACAAAATGTTTAATTTCTTATTTCGTGAATCTTGGACCTTAATTCGTGAAACCGGGACCTTATTTCGTGAAACTTGGAATTAAAATATTTGTTTACTCACAAAATGTTTAATTTCTTATTTTGTGAATCTTCGACCTTAATTTGTGAACTCGGGACCTTATTTCGTGAAACTTAGACTTAAAATGTTTGTTTGCTCACAAAATGGATAATTTCTTATTTCGAGAATTTCGGACCTTAATTTGTGAAACCAAAACCTTATTTCGTGAAATTTGGAATTAAAATGTTTGTTCAATCACGAAATGTTTAATTTCTTATTTTGTGAATCTTGGACCTTAATTTGTGAAACCGGAACTTTATTTAGTGAAACTTGGACTTAAAATGTTTGTTCACTCACGAAATGTTTAATTTCTTATTTCGTGAATCTTGGACCTTAATTTGTGAAATCGAGACCTTATTTCGTGAAACTTAGACTTAAAATGTTTGTTTGCTCACAAAATGGATAATTTCTTATTTCGTCAATTTCGGACCTTAATTTGTGAAACCGAAACCTTATTTCGTGAAACTTTGAATTAAAATGTTTGTTCACTCACAAAATGTTTAATTTCTTATTTCGCGAATCAAGGACCTTAATTTGTGAAACCGAAACCTTATTTCGTGAAACTTTGAATTAAAATGTTTGTTCACTCACAAAATGTTTAATTTCTTATTTCGTGAATCTTGGACCTTAATTCGTGAAACCGGGACCTTATTTCGTGAAACTTGGAATTAAAATATTTGTTTGCTCACAAAATGGATAATTTCTTATTTTGTGAATCTTCGACCTTAATTTGTGAACTCGGGACCTTATTTCGTGAAACTTAGACTTAAAATGTTTGTTTGCTCACAAAATGGATAATTTCTTATTTCGTGAATTTCGGACCTTAATTTGTGAAACCAGAACGTTATTTCGTGAAATTTGGAATTAAAATGTTTGTTCAATCACGAAATGTTTAATTTCTTATTTTGTGGATCTTGGACCTTAATTTGTGAAACCGGAACTTTATTTCGTGAAACTTGGACTTAAAATGTTTGTTCACTCACGAAATGTTTAATTTCTTATTTCGTGAATCTTGGACCTTAATTTGTGAAATCGAGACCTTATTTCGTGAAACTTAGACGTAAAATGTTTGTTTGCTCACAAAATGGATAATTTCTTATTTCGTGATTTTCGGACCTTAATTGGTGAAACCGAAACCTTATTTCGTGAAACTTGTATTTAAAATGTTTGTTTACTCACGAAATATATAATTTCTTATTTCGCGAATCAAGGACCTTAATTTGTGAAACCGAAATCTTATTTCGTGAAACTTTGAATTAAAATTTTTGTTCACTCACAAAATGTTTAATTTCTTATTTCGTGAATCTTGGACCTTAATTCGTGAAACCTGGATCTTATTTCATGAAACTTGGACTTAAAATATTTGTTTACTCACAAAATGTTTAATTTCTTATTTTGTGAATCTTCGACCTTAATTTGTGAACTCGGGACCTTATTTCGTGAAACTTAGACTTAAAATGTTTGTTTGCTCACAAAATGGATAATTTCTTATTTCGTGAATTTCTGACCTTAATTTGTGAAACCAGAACGTTATTTCGTGAAATTTGGAATTAAAATGTTTGTTCAATCACGAAATGTTTAATTTCTTATTTTGTGGATCTTGGACCTTAATTTGTGAAACCGGAACTTTATTTCGTGAAACTTGGACTTAAAATGTTTGTTCACTCACGAAATGTTTAATTTCTTATTTCGTGAATCTTGGACCTTAATTTGTGAAATCGAGACCTTATTTCGTGAAACTTAGACTTAAAATGTTTGTTTACTCACAAAATGGATAATTTCTTATTTCGTGAATTTCGGACCTTAATTTGTGAAACCGAAACCTTATTTCGTGAAACTTTGAATTAAAATGTTTGTTCACTCACAAAATGTTTAATTTCTTATTTCGCGAATCAAGGACCTTAATTTGTGAAACTGTAACCTTATTTCGTGAAACTTTGAATTAAAATGTTTGTTCACTCACAAAATGTTTAATTTCTTATTTCGTGAATCTTGGACCTTAATTCGTGAAACCGGGACCTTATTTCGTGAAACTTGGAATTAAAATATTTGTTTACTCACAAAATGTTTAATTTCTTATTTTGTGAATCTTCGACCTTAATTTGTGAACTCGGGACCTTATTTCGTGAAACTTAGACTTAAAATGTTTGTTTGCTCACAAAATGGATAATTTCTTATTTCGAGAATTTCGGACCTTAATTTGTGAAACCAAAACCTTATTTCGTGAAATTTGGAATTAAAATGTTTGTTCAATCACGAAATGTTTAATTTCTTATTTTGTGAATCTTGGACCTTAATTTGTGAAACCGGAACTTTATTTAGTGAAACTTGGACTTAAAATGTTTGTTCACTCACGAAATGTTTAATTTCTTATTTCGTGAATCTTGGACCTTAATTTGTGAAATCGAGACCTTATTTCGTGAAACTTAGACTTAAAATGTTTGTTTGCTCACAAAATGGATAATTTCTTATTTCGTCAATTTCGGACCTTAATTTGTGAAACCGAAACCTTATTTCGTGAAACTTTGAATTAAAATGTTTGTTCACTCACAAAATGTTTAATTTCTTATTTCGCGAATCAAGGACCTTAATTTGTGAAACCGAAACCTTATTTCGTGAAACTTTGAATTAAAATGTTTGTTCACTCACAAAATGTTTAATTTCTTATTTCGTGAATCTTGGACCTTAATTCGTGAAACCGGGACCTTATTTCGTGAAACTTGGAATTAAAATATTTGTTTGCTCACAAAATGGATAATTTCTTATTTTGTGAATCTTCGACCTTAATTTGTGAACTCGGGACCTTATTTCGTGAAACTTAGACTTAAAATGTTTGTTTGCTCACAAAATGGATAATTTCTTATTTCGTGAATTTCGGACCTTAATTTGTGAAACCAGAACGTTATTTCGTGAAATTTGGAATTAAAATGTTTGTTCAATCACGAAATGTTTAATTTCTTATTTTGTGGATCTTGGACCTTAATTTGTGAAACCGGAACTTTATTTCGTGAAACTTGGACTTAAAATGTTTGTTCACTCACGAAATGTTTAATTTCTTATTTCGTGAATCTTGGACCTTAATTTGTGAAATCGAGACCTTATTTCGTGAAACTTAGACGTAAAATGTTTGTTTGCTCACAAAATGGATAATTTCTTATTTCGTGATTTTCGGACCTTAATTGGTGAAACCGAAACCTTATTTCGTGAAACTTGTATTTAAAATGTTTGTTTACTCACGAAATATATAATTTCTTATTTCGCGAATCAAGGACCTTAATTTGTGAAACCGAAATCTTATTTCGTGAAACTTTGAATTAAAATTTTTGTTCACTCAAAAAATGTTTAATTTCTTATTTCGTGAATCTTGGACCTTAATTCGTGAAACCTGGATCTTATTTCATGAAACTTGGACTTAAAATATTTGTTTACTCACAAAATGTTTAATTTCTTATTTTGTGAATCTTCGACCTTAATTTGTGAACTCGGGACCTTATTTCGTGAAACTTAGACTTAAAATGTTTGTTTGCTCACAAAATGGATAATTTCTTATTTCGTGAATTTCGGACCTTAATTTGTGAAACCAGAACGTTATTTCGTTAAATTTGGAATTAAAATGTTTGTTCAATCACGAAATGTTTAATTTCTTATTTTGTGGATCTTGGACCTTAATTTGTGAAACCGGAACTTTATTTCGTGAAACTTGGACTTAAAATGTTTGTTCACTCACGAAATGTTTAATTTCTTATTTCGTGAATCTTGGACCTTAATTCGTGAAACCGGGACCTTATTTCGTGAAACTTGGAATTAAAATATTTGTTTGCTCACAAAATGGATAATTTCTTATTTTGTGAATCTTCGACCTTAATTTGTGAACTCGGGACCTTATTTCGTGAAACTTAGACTTAAAATGTTTGTTTGCTCACAAAATGGATAATTTCTTATTTCGTGAATTTCGGACCTTAATTTGTGAAACCAGAACGTTATTTCGTGAAATTTGGAATTAAAATGTTTGTTCAATCACGAAATGTTTAATTTCTTATTTTGTGGATCTTGGACCTTAATTTGTGAAACCGGAACTTTATTTCGTGAAACTTGGACTTAAAATGTTTGTTCACTCACGAAATGTTTAATTTCTTATTTCGTGAATCTTGGACCTTAATTTGTGAAATCGAGACCTTATTTCGTGAAACTTAGACTTAAAATGTTTGTTTGCTCACAAAATGGATAATTTCTTATTTCGTGATTTTCGGAACTTAATTGGTGAAACCGAAACCTTATTTCGTGAAACTTGTATTTAAAATGTTTGTTTACTCACGAAATATATAATTTCTTATTTCGCGAATCAAGGACCTTAATTTTTGAAACCGAAACCTTATTTCGTGAAACTTTGAATTAAAATGTTTGTTCACTCACAAAATGTTTAATTTCTTATTTCGTGAATCTTGGACCTTAATTCGTGAAACCGGGACCTTATTTCGTGAAACTTGGAATTAAAATATTTGTTTACTCACAAAATGTTTAATTTCTTATTTTGTGAATCTTCGACCTAAATTTGTGAACTCGGGAACTTATTTCGTGAAACTTAGACTTAAAATGTTTGTTTGCTCACAAAATGAATAATTTCTTATTTCGAGAATTTCGGACCTTAATTTGTGAAACCAGAACCTTATTTCGTGAAATTTGGAATTAAAATGTTTGTTCAATCACGAAATGTTTAATTTCTTATTTTGTGAATCTTGGACCTTAATTTGTGAAACCGGAACTTTATTTAGTGAACTTGGACTTAAAATGTTTGTTCACTCACGAAATGTTTAATTTCTTATTTCGTGAATCTTGGACCTTAATTTGTGAAATCGAGACCTTATTTCGTGAAACTTAGACTTAAAATGTTTGTTTGCTCACAAAATGGATAATTTCTTATTTCGTGAATTTCGGACCTTAATTTGTGAAACCGAAACCTTATTTCGTGAAACTTTGAATTAAAATGTTTGTTCACTCACAAAATGTTTAATTTCTTATTTCGCGAATCAAGGACCTTAATTTGTGAAACCGAAACCTTATTTCGTGAAACTTTGAATTAAAATGTTTGTTCACTCACAAAATGTTTAATTTCTTATTTCGTGAATCTTGGACCTTAATTCGTGAAACCGGGACCTTATTTCGTGAAACTTGGAATTAAAATATTTGTTTGCTCACAAAATGGATAATATCTTATTTCGTGAATTTCGGACCTTAATTTGTGAAACCGAAACCTTATTTCGTGAAACTTTGAATTAAAATGTTTGTTCACTCACAAAATGTTTAATTTCTTATTTCGCGAATCAAGGACCTTAATTTGTGAAACCGAAACCTTATTTCGTGAAACTTTGAATTAAAATGTTTGTTCACTCACAAAATGTTTAATTTCTTATTTCGTGAATCTTGGACCTTAATTCGTGAAACCGGGACCTTATTTCGTGAAACTTGGAATTAAAATATTTGTTTGCTCACAAAATGGATAATTTCTTATTTTGTGAATCTTCGACCTTAATTTGTGAACTCGGGACCTTATTTCGTGAAACTTAGACTTAAAATGTTTGTTTGCTCACAAAATGGATAATTTCTTATTTCGAGAATTTCGGACCTTAATTTGTGAAACCAGAACCTTATTTCGTGAAATTTGGAATTAAAATGTTTGTTCAATCACGAAATGTTTAATTTCTTATTTTGTGAATCTTGGACCTTAATTTGTGAAACCGGAACTTTATTTAGTGAACTTGGACTTAAAATGTTTGTTCACTCACGAAATGTTTAATTTCTTATTTCGTGAATCTTGGACCTTAATTTGTGAAATCGAGACCTTATTTCGTGAAACTTAGACTTAAAATGTTTGTTTGCTCACAAAATGGATAATTTCTTATTTCGTGAATTTCAGACCTTAATTTGTGAAACCGAAATCTTATTTCGTGAAACTTGTATTTAAAATGTTTGTTTACTCACGAAATATATAAATTCTTATTTCGCGAATCAAGGACCTTAATTTGTGAAACCGAAACCTTATTTCGTGAAACTTTGAATTAAAATGTTTATTCACTCACAAAATGTTTAATTTCTTATTTTGTGAATCTTCAACCTTAATTTGTGAACTCGGGACCTTATTTCGTGAAACTTAGACTTAAAATGTTTGTTTGCTCACAGAATGGATAATTTCTTATTTCGTGAATTTCGGACCTTAATTTGTGAAACCAGAACCTTATTTCGTGAAATTTGGAATTAAAACGTTTGTTCAATCACGAAATGTTTAATTTCTTATTTTGTGGATCTTGGACCTTAATTTGTGAAACCGGAACTTTATTTCGTGAAACTTGGACTTAAAATGTTTGTTCACTCACGAAATGTTTAATTTCTTATTTCGTGAATCTTGGACCTTAATTTGTGAAATCGAGACCTTATTTCGTGAAACTTAGACTTAAAATGTTTGTTTGCTCAAAAAATGGATAATTTCTTATTTCGTGATTTTCGGACCTTAATTGGTGAAACCGAAACCTTATTTCGTGAAACTTGTATTTAAAATGTTTGTTTACTCACGAAATATATAATTTCTTATTTCGCGAATCAAGGACCTTAATTTGTGAAACCGAAATCTTATTTCGTGAAACTTTGAATTAAAATTTTTGTTCACTCACAAAATGTTTAATTTCTTATTTCGTGAATCTTGGACCTTAATTCGTGAAACCTGGATCTTATTTCATGAAACTTGGACTTAAAATATTTGTTTACTCACAAAATGTTTAATTTCTTATTTTGTGAATCTTCGACCTTAATTTGTGAACTCGGGACCTTATTTCGTGAAACTTAGACTTAAAATGTTTGTTTGCTCACAAAATGGATAATTTCTTATTTCGTGAATTTCGGACCTTAATTTGGGAAACCAGAACGTTATTTCGTGAAATTTGGAATTAAAATGTTTGTTCAATCACGAAATGTTTAATTTCTTATTTTGTGGATCTTGGACCTTAATTTGTGAAACCGGAACTTTATTTCGTGAAACTTGGACTTAAAATGTTTGTTCACTCACGAAATGTTTAATTTCTTATTTCGTGAATCTTGGACCTTAATTTGTGAAATAGAGACCTTATTTCGTGAAACTTAGACTTAAAATGTTTGTTTGCTCACAAAATGGATAATTTCTTATTTCGTGAATTTCGGACCTTAATTTGTGAAACCGAAACCTTATTTCGTGAAACTTTGAATTAAAATGTTTGTTCACTCACAAAATGTTTAATTTCTTATTTCGCGAATCAAGGACCTTAATTTGTGAAACCGAAACCTTATTTCGTGAAACTTTGAATTAAAATGTTTGTTCACTCACAAAATGTTTAATTTCTTATTTCGTGAATCTTGGACCTTAATTCGTGAAACCGGGACCTTATTTCGTGAAACTTGGAATTAAAATATTTGTTTGCTCACAAAATGGATAATTTCTTATTTCGTGAATTTCGGACCTTAATTTGTGAAACCGAAACCTTATTTCGTGAAACTTTGAATTAAAATGTTTGTTCACTCACAAAATGTTTAATTTCTTATTTCGCGAATCAAGGACCATAATTTGTGAAACCGAAACCTTATTTCGTGAAACTTTGAATTAAAATGTTTGTTCACTCACAAAATGTTTAATTTCTTATTTCGTGAATCTTGGACCTTAATTCGTGAAACCGGGACCTTATTTCGTGAAACTTGGAATTAAAATATTTGTTTGCTCACAAAATGGATAATTTCTTATTTTGTGAATCTTCGACCATAATTTGTGAACTCGGGACCTTATTTCGTGAAACTTAGACTTAAAATGTTTGTTTGCTCACAAAATGGATAATTTCTTATTTCGTGAATTTCGGACCTTAATTTGTGAAACCAGAACGTTATTTCGTGAAATTTGGAATTAAAATGTTTGTTCAATCACGAAATGTTTAATTTCTTATTTTGTGGATCTTGGACCTTAATTTGTGAAACCGGAACTTTATTTCGTGAAACTTGGACTTAAAATGTTTGTTCACTCACGAAATGTTTAATTTCTTATTTCGTGAATCTTGGACCTTAATTTGTGAAATCGAGACCTTATTTCGTGAAACTTAGACTTAAAATGTTTGTTTGCTCAAAAAATGGATAATTTCTTATTTCGTGATTTTCGGACGTTAATTGGTGAAACCGAAACCTTATTTCGTGAAACTTGTATTTAAAATGTTTGTTTACTCACGAAATATATAATTTCTTATTTCGCGAATCAAGGACCTTAATTTGTGAAACCGAAATCTTATTTCGTGAAACTTTGAATTAAAATTTTTGTTCACTCACAAAATGTTTAATTTCTTATTTCGTGAATCTTGGACCTTAATTCGTGAAACCTGGATCTTATTTCATGAAACTTGGACTTAAAATATTTGTTTACTCACAAAATGTTTAATTTCTTATTTTGTGAATCTTCGACCTTAATTTGTGAACTCGGGACCTTATTTCGTGAAACTTAGACTTAAAATGTTTGTTTGCTCACAAAATGGATAATTTCTTATTTCGTGAATTTCGGACCTTAATTTGGGAAACCAGAACGTTATTTCGTGAAATTTGGAATTAAAATGTTTGTTCAATCACGAAATGTTTAATTTCTTATTTTGTGGATCTTGGACCTTAATTTGTGAAACCGGAACTTTATTTCGTGAAACTTGGACTTAAAATGTTTGTTCACTCACGAAATGTTTAATTTCTTATTTCGTGAATCTTGGACCTTAATTTGTGAAATCGAAACCTTATTTCGTGAAACTTAGACTTAAAATGTTTGTTTGCTCACAAAATGGATAATTTCTTATTTCGTGAATTTCGGACCTTAATTTGTGAAACCGAAATCTTATTTCGTGAAACTTGTATTTAAAATGTTTGTTTACTCACGAAATATATAAATTCTTATTTCGCGAATCAAGGACCTTAATTTGTGAAACCGAAACCTTATTTCGTGAAACTTTGAATTAAAATGTTTATTCACTCACAAAATGTTTAATTTCTTATTTTGTGAATCTTCGACCTTAATTTGTGAACTCGGGACCTTATTTCGTGAAACTTAGACTTAAAATGTTTGTTTGCTCACAGAATGGATAATTTCTTATTTCGTGAATTTCGGACCTTAATTTGTGAAACCAGAACCTTATTTCGTGAAATTTGGAATTAAAACGTTTGTTCAATCACGAAATGTTTAATTTCTTATTTTGTGGATCTTGGACCTTAATTTGTGAAACCGGAACTTTATTTCGTGAAACTTGGACTTAAAATGTTTGTTCACTCACGAAATGTTTAATTTCTTATTTCGTGAATCTTGGACCTTAATTTGTGAAATCGAGACCTTATTTCGTGAAACTTAGACTTAAAATGTTTGTTTGCTCAAAAAATGGATAATTTCTTATTTCGTGATTTTCGGACCTTAATTGGTGAAACCGAAACCTTATTTCGTGAAACTTGTATTTAAAATGTTTGTTTACTCACGAAATATATAATTTCTTATTTCGCGAATCAAGGACCTTAATTTGTGAAACCGAAATCTTATTTCGTGAAACTTTGAATTAAAATTTTTGTTCACTCACAAAATGTTTAATTTCTTATTTCGTGAATCTTGGACCTTAATTCGTGAAACCTGGATCTTATTTCATGAAACTTGGACTTAAAATATTTGTTTACTCACAAAATGTTTAATTTCTTATTTTGTGAATCTTCGACCTTAATTTGTGAACTCGGGACCTTATTTCGTGAAACTTAGACTTAAAATGTTTGTTTGCTCACAAAATGGATAATTTCTTATTTCGTGAATTTCGGACCTTAATTTGGGAAACCAGAACGTTATTTCGTGAAATTTGGAATTAAAATGTTTGTTCAATCACGAAATGTTTAATTTCTTATTTTGTGGATCTTAGACCTTAATTTGTGAAACCGGAACTTTATTTCGTGAAACTTGGACTTAAAATGTTTGTTCACTCACGAAATGTTTAATTTCTTATTTCGTGAATCTTGGACCTTAATTTGTGAAATAGAGACCTTATTTCGTGAAACTTAGACTTAAAATGTTTGTTTGCTCACAAAATGGATAATTTCTTATTTCGTGAATTTCGGACCTTAATTTGTGAAACCGAAACCTTATTTCGTGAAACTTTGAATTAAAATGTTTGTTCACTCACAAAATGTTTAATTTCTTATTTCGCGAATCAAGGACCTTAATTTGTGAAACCGAAACCTTATTTCGTGAAACTTTGAATTAAAATGTTTGTTCACTCACAAAATGTTTAATTTCTTATTTCGTGAATCTTGGACCTTAATTCGTGAAACCGGGACCTTATTTCGTGAAACTTGGAATTAAAATATTTGTTTGCTCACAAAATGGATAATTTCTTATTTCGTGAATTTCGGACCTTAATTTGTGAAACCGAAACCTTATTTCGTGAAACTTTGAATTAAAATGTTTGTTCACTCACAAAATGTTTAATTTCTTATTTCGCGAATCAAGGACCATAATTTGTGAAACCGAAACCTTATTTCGTGAAACTTTGAATTAAAATGTTTGTTCACTCACAAAATGTTTAATTTCTTATTTCGTGAATCTTGGACCTTAATTCGTGAAACCGGGACCTTATTTCGTGAAACTTGGAATTAAAATATTTGTTTGCTCACAAAATGGATAATTTCTTATTTTGTGAATCTTCGACCATAATTTGTGAACTCGGGACCTTATTTCGTGAAACTTAGACTTAAAATGTTTGTTTGCTCACAAAATGGATAATTTCTTATTTCGTGAATTTCGGACCTTAATTTGTGAAACCAGAACGTTATTTCGTGAAATTTGGAATTAAAATGTTTGTTCAATCACGAAATGTTTAATTTCTTATTTTGTGGATCTTGGACCTTAATTTGTGAAACCGGAACTTTATTTCGTGAAACTTGGACTTAAAATGTTTGTTCACTCACGAAATGTTTAATTTCTTATTTCGTGAATCTTGGACCTTAATTTGTGAAATCGAGACCTTATTTCGTGAAACTTAGACTTAAAATGTTTGTTTGCTCAAAAAATGGATAATTTCTTATTTCGTGATTTTCGGACCTTAATTGGTGAAACCGAAACCTTATTTCGTGAAACTTGTATTTAAAATGTTTGTTTACTCACGAAATATATAATTTCTTATTTCGCGAATCAAGGACCTTAATTTGTGAAACCGAAATCTTATTTCGTGAAACTTTGAATTAAAATTTTTGTTCACTCACAAAATGTTTAATTTCTTATTTCGTGAATCTTGGACCTTAATTCGTGAAACCTGGATCTTATTTCATGAAACTTGGACTTAAAATATTTGTTTACTCACAAAATGTTTAATTTCTTATTTTGTGAATCTTCGACCTTAATTTGTGAACTCGGGACCTTATTTCGTGAAACTTAGACTTAAAATGTTTGTTTGCTCACAAAATGGATAATTTCTTATTTCGTGAATTTCGGACCTTAATTTGGGAAACCAGAACGTTATTTCGTGAAATTTGGAATTAAAATGTTTGTTCAATCACGAAATGTTTAATTTCTTATTTTGTGGATCTTGGACCTTAATTTGTGAAACCGGAACTTTATTTCGTGAAACTTGGACTTAAAATGTTTGTTCACTCACGAAATGTTTAATTTCTTATTTCGTGAATCTTGGACCTTAATTTGTGAAATAGAGACCTTATTTCGTGAAACTTAGACTTAAAATGTTTGTTTGCTCACAAAATGGATAATTTCTTATTTCGTGAATTTCGGACCTTAATTTGTGAAACCGAAACCTTATTTCGTGAAACTTTGAATTAAAATGTTTGTTCACTCACAAAATGTTTAATTTCTTATTTCGCGAATCAAGGACCTTAATTTGTGAAACCGAAACCTTATTTCGTGAAACTTTGAATTAAAATGTTTGTTCACTCACAAAATGTTTAATTTCTTATTTCGTGAATCTTGGACCTTAATTCGTGAAACCGGGACCTTATTTCGTGAAACTTGGAATTAAAATATTTGTTTGCTCACAAAATGGATAATTTCTTATTTCGTGAATTTCGGACCTTAATTTGTGAAACCGAAACCTTATTTCGTGAAACTTTGAATTAAAATGTTTGTTCACTCACAAAATGTTTAATTTCTTATTTCGCGAATCAATGACCATAATTTGTGAAACCGAAACCTTATTTCGTGAAACTTTGAATTAAAATGTTTGTTCACTCACAAAATGTTTAATTTCTTATTTCGTGAATCTTGGACCTTAATTCGTGAAACCGGGACCTTATTTCGTGAAACTTGGAATTAAAATATTTGTTTGCTCACAAAATGGATAATTTCTTATTTTGTGAATCTTCGACCTTAATTTGTGAACTCGGGACCTTATTTCGTGAAACTTAGACTTAAAATGTTTGTTTGCTCACAAAATGGATAATTTCTTATTTCGTGAATTTCGGACCTTAATTTGTGAAACCAGAACGTTATTTCGTGAAATTTGGAATTAAAATGTTTGTTCAATCACGAAATGTTTAATTTCTTATTTTGTGGATCTTGGACCTTAATTTGTGAAACCGGAACTTTATTTCGTGAAACTTGGACTTAAAATGTTTGTTCACTCACGAAATGTTTAATTTCTTATTTCGTGAATCTTGGACCTTAATTTGTGAAATCGAGACCTTATTTCGTGAAACTTAGACTTAAAATGTTTGTTTGCTCACAAAATGGATAATTTCTTATTTCGTGATTTTCGGACCTTAATTGGTGAAACCGAAACCTTATTTCGTGAAACTTGTATTTAAAATGTTTGTTTACTCACGAAATATATAATTTCTTATTTCGCGAATCAAGGACCTTAATTTGTGAAACCGAAACCTTATTTCGTGAAACTTTGAATTAAAATGTTTGTTCACTCACAAAATGTTTAATTTCTTATTTCGTGAATCTTGGACCTTAATTCGTGAAACCGGAACCTTATTTCGTGAAACTTGGAATTAAAATATTTGTTTACTCACAAAATGTTTAATTTCTTATTTTGTGAATCTTCGACCTAAATTTGTGAACTCGGGACCTTATTTCGTGAAACTTAGACTTAAAATGTTTGTTTGCTCACAAAATGAATAATTTCTTATTTCGAGAATTTCGGACATTAATTTCTGAAACCAGAACCTTATTTCGTGAAATTTGGAATTAAAATGTTTGTTCAATCACGAAATGTTTAATTTCTTATTTTGTGAATCTTGGACCTTAATTTGTGAAACCGGAACTTTATTTAGTGAACTTGGACTTAAAATGTTTGTTCACTCACGAAATGTTTAATTTCTTATTTCGTGAATCTTGGACCTTAATTTGTGAAATCGAAACCTTATTTCGTGAAACTTAGACTTAAAATATTTGTTTGCTCACAAAATGGATAATTTCTTATTTCGTGAGTTTCGGACCTTAATTTGTGAAACCGAAACCTTATTTCGTGAAACTTGTATTTAAAATGTTTGTTTACTCACGAAATATATAATTTCTTATTTCGCGAATCAAGGACCTTAATTTGTGAAACCGAAACCTTATTTCGTGAAACTTTGAATTAAAATGTTTGTTCACTCACAAAATGTTTAATTTCTTATTTTGTGAATCTTCGACCTTAATTTGTGAACTCGGGACCTTATTTCGTGAAACTTAGACTTAAAATGTTTGTTTGCTCACAGAATAGATAATTTCTTATTTCGTGAATTTCGGACCTTAATTTGTGAAACCAGAACCTTATTTCGTGAAATTTGGAATTAAAATGTTTGTTCAATCACGAAATGTTTAATTTCTTATTTTGTGGATCTTGGACCTTAATTTGTGAAACCGGAACTTTATTTCGTGAAACTTGGACTTAAAATGTTTGTTCACTCACGAAATGTTTAATTTCTTATTTCGTGAATCTTGGACCTTAATTTGTGAAATCGAGACCTTATTTCGTGAAACTTAGACTTAAAATGTTTGTTTGCTCACAAAATGGATAATTTCTTATTTCGTGATTTTCGGACCTTAATTGGTGAAACCGAAACCTTATTTCATGAAACTTGTATTTAAAATGTTTGTTTACTCACGAAATATATAATTTCTTATTTCGCGAATCAAGGACCTTAATTTGTGAAACCGAAACCTTATTTCGTGAAACTTTGAATTAAAATGTTTGTTCACTCACAAAATGTTTAATTTCTTATGTAACATCCCGTATTTTCGTAAAATCGAATTTAAGCTTTTTAAGTATTTTAAGTGATAAAAATAATAATTTAGTAATTTATTTTGTGAGACTCTAATTTAATAAATAAGATCCGTCTTAAGAACCTCCAGTTCTTAAGACGAATACAACTTGGCATAGTTAAATATCCGACTCAAGTATTCATTTCCATATCCGGACCCGTTTCATTTATTCGGAAAGGACAACTCTCATGTCCTCTTATAAACCCTTATGTCGACATAATAACCCCCTTCATCCTCAACATTCCATTTCTTTCACAGTAAACAACATTTTTCATAAACCTCCATAAAACCTCCAACTCTTTTGTGAAAATTCTTCATCATCCGTCCTCCGAATCACAAAAGTAAGTACATTTTCGGAATCCTCGCGCAAATTCCAAGCCATCCGTCACTTTAGTTTTTCAATTTCTTCATCTCGAAAATCCGGCCTGTTTTGGTATAATTCCGTTTTATGCCCCTAAACTGGTTTTTCCGTGTTGTAGGTGAAGGACTTGACAACCCGGACGTTGATAGCTTCGTACTCGAGGAGGATCTTTAGCCGGATAAGCTTAAGAGGTGACGATAATGAGAAACTCGGCCTTTATGTGTATATTAGCATATTTGATGTGAATCTTGTTTGGTTTCTGATTTTGTTGTTATATATTGGTTTCTGATTTGCTCCGTGCCTGTGCCCTTGATTTTCAGAGTTCTTGGGAGCAGTGTTTGCCGTTAGTAGAGTTTTCTTACAACAACAGTTATCATGCTTCCATTGGTATGGCTCCGTACGAGGCTCTTTATGGTAGGAAGTGCCGTAGTCCGATTTGTTGGGATCAGGCTAGTGACGTTCGTGACCTTGGACCAGATCAGTTAGCTGTTACTATTGATCAGGTTCAGCTTATCAGAGGTAGGATGAAGGCCGCTCAGGACCGGCAGAAATCCTATGCTGATGTTCGCCGTAGACCCCTAGAGTTTGAGGTGGGTGATCGAGTGTTCTTGAGAGTTTCTCCGATGAAGGGCGTCAAAAGATTTGGAGTTAAGGGCAAGTTGAGCCCTAAGTATATTGGACCTTTTGAGATCGTGAAGAGGATTGGTGCTGCTGCTTACCGATTGGACTTGCCTCCTAGTTTGGGCAAGGTTCATAGCGTTTTTCATGTTTCCCAGCTCCGTAAGTATGTTAGTGACCCGAGTCATGTTTTGCCTAGAGAGATCGAGAACTTGGAGCCGAGTCTTGCTTTCGAGGAGCGTCCAGTGAAGATCCTTGACCGTCAGGATAGGAAGCTTAGGAGCAAGGTGGTGCCGCTAGTGAAGATCCTTTGGCGTTGCGGTGATGTTGAGGAGCAGACGTGGGAGACTGAGGCATCGATGCGTATCACGCATCCTTCTCTTTTCGATTGAGGTATAGTATATAGATTTATATCCGTTCGAGTTTCGAGGACGAAACTTTTTGAAGTTGGGGTGATTGTAACATCCCGTATTTTCGTAAAATCGAATTTAAGCTTTTTAAGTATTTTAAGTGATAAAAATAATAATTTAGTAATTTATTTTGTGAGACTCTAATTTAATAAATAAGATCCGTCTTAAGAACCTCCAGTTCTTAAGACGAATACAACTTGGCATAGTTAAATATCCGACTCAAGTATTCATTTCCATATCCGGACCCGTTTCATTTATTCGGAAAGGACAACTCTCATGTCCTCTTATAAACCCTTATGTCGACATAATAACCCCCTTCATCCTCAACATTCCATTTCTTTCACAGTAAACAACATTTTTCATAAACCTCCATAAAACCTCCAACTCTTTCGTGAAAATTCTTCATCATCCGTCCTCCGAATCACAAAAGTAAGTACATTTTCGGAATCCTCGCGCAAATTCCAAGCCATCCGTCACTTTAGTTTTTCAATTTCTTCATCTCGAAAATCCGGCCTGTTTTGGTATAATTCCGTTTTATGCCCCTAAACTGGTTTTTCCGTGTTGTAGGTGAAGGACTTGACAACCCGGACGTTGATAGCTTCGTACTCGAGGAGGATCTTTAGCCGGATAAGCTTAAGAGGTGACGATAATGAGAAACTCGGCCTTTATGTGTATATTAGCATATTTGATGTGAATCTTGTTTGGTTTCTGATTTTGTTGTTATATATTGATTCAAGGATTTAGTAACATGTTTAGGATGAGATTGTTGTGAAGGATTCATGCTTAAACTTGTTGTTAAGTGTTCTTAAGCATATTTTCAGTTTTTATCATTTTGCGACGGATACATGTATAAATCGTTTGAGGATTGTTATGGGACTTGTTTTCTGGTAGATTGATAGTATTGGATGATTTATGTTAGTGGGTAAACACAATTTGTAGTGCTATCGAAGTTTAGAAGTCGAATTGTGAAGTTTGTGTAAGATTGGAAAAATCACGAATTGGTTACAGGCTCTCTGAGCCGGTCGACCGACCGGCCGCCGGTCGACCGGCTGGGAGAGCATTTAGGTGTTTTCTCGCGTTTTTGGAAAAATTGGCTTAGGACTGCCAGCCGGCCGACCGGCCGCCTGCCGACCGGCTGGTAGTCATTCTTGTCTCGTGTTTTCATTGCGAAGGACCTAAGTAGGAGGGGCCCCAGCCGGTAGACCGGCCGCCTGCCAGCCGGCTGGGGGTACTTATGGGTTTGGATACGTTTGTTTGAAGGCTTTGGGAAAGGTCTTCCCAGCCGGCCGACCGGCTGCCTGCCGACCGGCTGGGAACCCTTTTTCTTGTGTTCTCGGTTTTAAAGAAAAGTGAAGGCTGAGAGGTCACCCCCCGGTCGGGCAACCGAAAGGGAAACCGGCTCTCCCTCACCTTAGTTCTCGAGGTCAATTAAGTGTTGATTAAAAGTTAAAGGTAGAACTATAGTGTAGTTCATAGACTTGAATGATATTGTTTTGATGCGTATTAAGTTATGCCTTAAGCTGGCCTCTGAACTTAATACGTGAGTTTTTTGTCATATATGGGGATATGCCTTAAGTTGGCCTCTGAGCCCTATATGTGTATGTTTGTCGTGTCTGGAACATGCCTTAAGCTGGCCTCTGAGTTCAGACATGTATGATAGTGATCGCGTCAGAACATGCCTTAAGTTGGCCTCTGAGTCTGACGAGTAGAGCAGCTGCACGACGGGATAGCTAAGGAACTGACACCTTGCCCGGAGTGCAGATGTTTGGTGCTAGAACATGCCTTAAGCTGGCCTCTGAGTTTAGTACCTTGTGATGTGGTGAAGGGACATGCCTTAAGTTGGCCTCTGAGTCCTTTGCTTTTGGATGCTAGTCTATGCCTTAAGTTGGCCGCTGAGTCTAGTATCTTGCTGATTGGCGGGTCTATGCCTTAAGTTGGCCTCTGAGTCCTTGCTTGCTGAATGATTGTTTTGGTGTTTAGGTTATGTCTTGAGTTGACCGCTGAACCTTTACACTTGCTGAACGATTTGGTAAAGGTTATGTCTTAAGTTGACCGCTGAACCTTTACTTGCTGATGTTGTCTTCTTACCTTGAGTTGGTTTGTATCAGAGATGGTTATTGATAAAAATGAGTTATTGAATGTTTATTGAGTTGTGGTTTAATCATCCAAGGCATTGGATGACTCTTGTTCGGTTTCATAAATAGTGGGATTGAAAGACCCCCCGACTGGGTAACCAGTAGGGAAACCGGCTCTCCTTCCTATTTGTTTATGAAGTTGGTTAAGAGTCGTGCACTGTAATCGCATGTTAGTAAGAGATAAGATGATGAGATGTTTATGCTTCACATGTTGATATATGTTGGAGTGTTCTGTATTGTTTATATGTTACGTGTTGTCACAAAAGGTGGCTAGGAGCACTCTAGTCACTCCCCACTGATTGTGGCGTACATGTTTTCATGTATGTAGGTACATGCAGGGTTGGAGATCGGGGTTACAGGAGAGCTAGCGAGTGATGATCCATTCATCAGTTGACTTACCCGTTTACGCTTAGCTAGACTCTTAGACTTTTGTTGTTTTTGTTTTGGTGCCGGTAGGGATGTGCCATCCCCGGCTGATGTATTTATTTATGTTTCAGTTTGATACTTAGTACTGTTACTTATCTATTTGGTTTCAGTTTCAGTTTACGTTTCAGTCTAAGACTTCTCGCATGTTTTATCTTTAAAAGTTTTAATTCCGCTGCAATTTTGGTACTTTTATGTGTTTATATTTCCGCTTTCGCGAGGGGTTTTACATCTTATTTCGTGAATCTTGGACCTTAATTCGTGAAATCGAGACCTTATTTCGTGAAACTTAGACTTAAAATGTTTGTTTGCTCACAAAATGGATAATTTCTTATTTCGTGATTTTCGGACCTTAATTGGTGAAACCGAAACCTTATTTCGTGAAAGTTGTATTTAAAATGTTTGTTTACTCACGAAATATATAATTTCTTATTTCGCGAATCAAGGACCTTAATTTGTGAAACCGAAACCTTATTTCGTGAAACTTTGAATTAAAATATTTGTTTACTCACAAAATGTTTAATTTCTTATTTTGTGAATCTTCGACCTTAATTTGTGAACTCGGGACCTTATTTCGTGAAATTTAGACTTAAAATGTTTGTTTGCTCACAAAATGGATAATTTCATATTTCGAGAATTTCGGACCTTAATTTGTGAAACCAGAACCTTATTTCGTGAAATTTGGAATTAAAATGTTTGTTCAATCACGAAATGTTTAATTTCTTATTTTGTGAATCTTGGACCTTAATTTGTGAAACCGGAACTTTATTTAGTGAAACTTGGACTTACAATGTTTGTTCACTCACGAAATGTTTAATTTCTTATTTCGTGAATCTTGGACCTTAATTTGTGAACTCGGGACCTTATTTCGTGAAACTTAGACTTAAAATGTTTGTTTGCTCACAAAATGAATAATTTCTTATTTCGTGAATTTCGGACCTTAATTTGTGAAACCGAAACCTTATTTCGTGAAACTTGTATTTAAAATGTTTGTTTACTCACGAAATATATAATTTCTTATTTCGCGAATCAAGGACCTTAATTTGTGAAACCGAAACCTTATTTCGTGAAACTTTGAATTAAAATGTTTGTTCACTAACAAAATGTTTAATTTCTTATTTTGTGAATCTTCGACCTTAATTTGTGAACTCGGGACCTTATTTCGTGAAACTTAGACTTAAAATGTTTGTTTGCTCACAAAATGGATAATTTCTTATTTCGTGAATTTCGGACCTTAATTTGTGAAACCAGAACCTTATTTCGTGAAATTTGGAATTAAAATGTTTGTTCAATCACGAAATGTTTAATTTCTTATTTTGTGGATCTTGGACCTTAATTTGTGAAACCGGAACTTTATTTCGTGAAACTTTGAATTAAAATGTTTGTTCACTCACGAAATGTTTAATTTCTTATTTCGTGAATCTTGGACCTTAATTTGTGAAATCGAGACCTTATTTCGTGAAACTTAGACTTAAAATGTTTGTTTGCTCACAAAATGGATAATTTCTTATTTCGTGATTTTCGGACCTTAATTGGTGAAACCGAAACCTTATTTCGTGAAACTTGTATTTAAAATGTTTGTTTACTCACGAAATATATAATTTCTTATTTCGCGAATCAAGGACCTTAATTTGTGAAACCGTAACCTTATTTCGTGAAACTTTGAATTAAAATGTTTGTTCACTCACAAAATGTTTAATTTCTTATTTCGTGAATCTTGGACCTTAATTCGTGAAACCGGGACCTTATTTCGTGAAACTTGGAATTAAAATATTTGTTTACTCACAAAATGTTTAATTTCTTATTTTATGAATCTTCGACCTTAATTTGTGAACTCGGGACCTTATTTCGTGAAATTTAGACTTAAAATGTTTGTTTGCTCACAAAATGGATAATTTCATATTTCGAGAATTTCGGACCTTGATTTGTGAAACCAGAACCTTATTTCGTGAAATTTGGAATTAAAATGTTTGTTCAATCACGAAATGTTTAATTTCGTATTTTGTGAATCTTGGACCTTAATTTGTGAAACCGGAACTTTATTTAGTGAAACTTGGACTTAAAATGTTTGTTCACTCACGAAATGTTTAATTTCTTATTTCGTGAATCTTGGACCTTAATTTGTGAACTCGGGACCTTATTTCGTAAAACTTAGACTTAAAATGTTTGTTTGCTCACATAATGAATAATTTCTTATTTCGTGAATTTCGGACCTTAATTTGTGAAACCGAAACATTATTTCGTGAAACTTTGAATTAAAATTTTTGTTCACTCACAAAATGTTTAATTTCTTAATTCGTGAATCTTGGACCTTAATTCGTGAAACCTGGATCTTATTTCATGAAACTTGGACTTAAAATATTTGTTTACTCACAAAATGTTTAATTTCTTATTTTGTGAATCTTCGACCTTAATTTGTGAACTCGGGACCTTATTTCGTGAAACTTAGACTTAAAATGTTTGTTTGCTCACAAAATGGATAATTTCTTATTTCGTGAATTTCGGACCTTAATTTGTAAAACCAGAACCTTATTTCGTGAAATTTGGAATTAAAATGTTTGTTCAATCACGAAATGTTTAATTTCTTATTTTGTGGATCTTGGACCTTAATTTGTGAAACCGGAACTTTATTTCGTGAAACTTTGAATTAAAATGTTTGTTCACTCACGAAATGTTTAATTTCTTATTTCGTGAATCTTGGACCTTAATTCGTGAAACCGGGACCTTATTTCGTGAAACTTGGAATTAAAATATTTGTTTACTCACAAAATGTTTAATTTCTTATTTTGTGAATCTTCGACCTTAATTTGTGAACTCGGGACTTTATTTCGTGAAATTTAGACTTAAAATGTTTGTTTACTCACGAAATATATAATTTCTTATTTCGCGAATCAAGGACCTTAATTCGTGAAACCGGGACCTTATTTCGTGAAACTTGGAATTAAAATATTTGTTTACTCACAAAATGTTTAATTTCTTATTTTGTGAATCTTCGACCTTAATTTGTGAACTCGGGATCTTATTTCGTGAAACTTAGACTTAAAATGTTTGTTTGCTCACAAAATGAATAATTTCTTATTTCGAGAATTTCGGACCTTAATTTGTGAAACCAGAACCTTATTTCGTGAAATTTGGAATTAAAATGTTTGTTCAATCACGAAATGTTTAATTTCTTATTTTGTGAATCTTGGACCTTAATTTGTGAAACCGGAACTTTATTTAGTGAAACTTGGACTTAAAATGTTTGTTCACTCACGAAATGTTTAATTTCTTATTTCGTGAATCTTGGACCTTAATTTGTGAAATCGAAACCTTATTTCGGGAAACTTAGACTTAAAATGTTTGTTTGCTCACAAAATGGATAATTTCTTATTTCGTGAATTTCGGACCTTAATTTGTGAAACCGAAACCTTATTTCGTGAAACTTGTATTTAAAATGTTTGTTTACTCACGAAATATATAATTTCTTATTTCGCGAATCAAGGACCTTAATTTGTGAAACCGAAACCTTATTTCGTGAAACTTTGAATTAAAATGTTTGTTCACTCACAAAATGTTTAATTTCTTATTTTGTGAATCTTCGACCTTAATTTGTGAACTCGGGACCTTATTTCGTGAAACTTAGACTTAAAATGTTTGTTTGCTCACAAAATGGATAATTTCTTATTTCGTGAATTTCGGACCATAATTTGTGAAACCAGAACCTTATTTCGTGAAATTTGGAATTAAAATGTTTGTTCAATCACGAAATGTTTAATTTCTTATTTTGTGGATCTTGGACCTTAATTTGTGAAACCGGAACTTTATTTCGTGAAACTTGGACTTAAAACGTTTGTTCACTCACGAAATGTTTAATTTCTTATTTCGTGAATCTTGGACCTTAATTTGTGAAATCGAGACCTTATTTCGTGAAACTTAGACTTAAAATGTTTGGTTTGCTCACAAAATGGATAATTTCTTATTTCGTGATTTTCGGACCTTAATTGGTGAAACCGAAACCTTATTTCGTGAAACTTGTATTTAAAATGTTTGTTTACTCACGAAATATATAATTTCTTATTTCGCGAATCAAGGACCTTAATTTGTGAAACCGAAACCTTATTTCGTGAAACTTTGAATGAAAATGTTTGTTCACTCACAAAATGTTTAATTTCTTATTTCGTGAATCTTGGACCTTAATTCGTGAAACCGGGACCTTATTTCGTGAAACTTGGAATTAAAATATTTGTTTACTCACAAAATGTTTAATTTCTTATTTTGTGAATCTTCGACCTTAATTTGTGAACTCGGGACCTTATTTCGTGAAATTTAGACTTAAAATGTTTGTTTGCTCACAAAATGGATAATTTCATATTTCGAGAATTTCGGACCTTAATTTGTGAAACCAGAACCTTATTTCGTGAAATTTGGAATTAAAATGTTTGTTCAATCACGAAATGTTTAATTTCGTATTTTGTGAATCTTGGACCTTAATTTGTGAAACCGGAACTTTATTTAGTGAAACTTGGACTTAAAATGTTTGTTCACTCACGAAATGTTTAATTTCTTATTTCGTGAATCTTGGACCTTAATTTGTGAACTCGGGACCTTATTTCGTGAAACTTAGACTTAAAATGTTTGTTTGCTCACAAAATGAATAATTTCTTATTTCGTGAATTTCGGACCTTAATTTGTGAAACCGAAACATTATTTCGTGAAACTTTGAATTAAAATGTTAGTTCACTCACAAAATGTTTAATTTCTTATTTCGTGAATCTTGGACCTTAATTCGTGAAACCGGGACCTTATTTCGTGAAACTTGGAATTAAAATATTTGTTTACTCACAAAATGTTTAATTTCTTATTTTGTGAATCTTCGACCTTAATTGGTGAACTCGGGACCTTATTTCGTGAAACTTAGACTTAAAATGTTTGTTTGCTCACAAAATGGATAATTTCTTATTTCGTGAATTTCGGACCTTAATTTGTGAAACCGAAACCTTATTTCCTGAAACTTGTATTTAAAATGTTTGTTTACTCACGAAATATATAATTTCTTATTTCGCGAATCAAGGACCTTAATTTGTGAAACCTGGATCTTATTTCATGAAACTTGGACTTAAAATTTTTGTTCACTCACAAAATGTTTAATTTCTTAATTCGTGAATCTTGGACCTTAATTCGTGAAACCTGGATCTTATTTCATGAAACTTGGACTTAAAATATTTGTTTACTCACAAAATGTTTAATTTCTTATTTTGTGAATCTTCGACCTTAATTTGTGAACTCGGGACCTTATTTCGTGAAACTTAGACTTAAAATGTTTGTTTGCTCACAAAATGGATAATTTCTTATTTCGTGAATTTCGGACCTTAATTTGTGAAACCAGAACCTTATTTCGTGAAATTTGGAATTAAAATGTTTGTTCAATCACGAAATGTTTAATTTCTTATTTTGTGGATCTTGGACCTTAATTTGTGAAACCGGAACTTTATTTCGTGAAACTTTGAATTAAAATGTTTGTTCACTCACGAAATGTTTAATTTCTTATTTCGTGAATCTTGGACCTTAATTCGTGAAACCGGGACCTTATTTCGTGAAACTTGGAATTAAAATATTTGTTTACTCACAAAATGTTTAATTTCTTATTTTGTGAATCTTCGACCTTAATTTGTGAACTCGGGACCTTATTTCGTGAAATTTAGACTTAAAATGTTTGTTTACTCACGAAATATATAATTTCTTATTTCGAGAATCAAGGACCTTAATTCGTGAAACCGGGACCTTATTTCGTGAAACTTGGAATTAAAATATTTGTTTACTCACAAAATGTTTAATTTCTTATTTTGTGAATCTTCGACCTTAATTTGTGAACTCGGGACCTTATTTCGTGAAACTTAGACTTAAAATGTTTGTTTGCTCACAAAATGGATAATTTCTTATTTCGTGAATTTCGGACCATAATTTGTGAAACCAGAACCTTATTTCGTGAAATTTGGAATTAAAATGTTTGTTCAATCACGAAATGTTTAATTTCTTATTTTGTGGATCTTGGACCTTAATTTGTGAAACCGGAACTTTATTTCGTGAAACTTGGACTTAAAACGTTTGTTCACTCACGAAATGTTTAATTTCTTATTTCGTGAATCTTGGACCTTAATTTGTGAAATCGAGACCTTATTTCGTGAAACTTAGACTTAAAATGTTTGGTTTGCTCACAAAATGGATAATTTCTTATTTCGTGATTTTCGGACCTTAATTGGTGAAACCGAAACCTTATTTCGTGAAACTTGTATTTAAAATGTTTGTTTACTCACGAAATATATAATTTCTTATTTCGCGAATCAAGGACCTTAATTTGTGAAACCGAAACCTTATTTCGTGAAACTTTGAATGAAAATGTTTGTTCACTCACAAAATGTTTAATTTCTTATTTCGTGAATCTTGGACCTTAATTCGTGAAACCGGGACCTTATTTCGTGAAACTTGGAATTAAAATATTTGTTTACTCACAAAATGTTTAATTTCTTATTTTGTGAATCTTCGACCTTAATTTGTGAACTCGGGACCTTATTTCGTGAAATTTAGACTTAAAATGTTTGTTTGCTCACAAAATGGATAATTTCATATTTCGAGAATTTCGGACCTTAATTTGTGAAACCAGAACCTTATTTCGTGAAATTTGGAATTAAAATGTTTGTTCAATCACGAAATGTTTAATTTCGTATTTTGTGAATCTTGGACCTTAATTTGTGAAACCGGAACTTTATTTAGTGAAACTTGGACTTAAAATGTTTGTTCACTCACGAAATGTTTAATTTCTTATTTCGTGAATCTTGGACCTTAATTTGTGAACTCGGGACCTTATTTCGTGAAACTTAGACTTAAAATGTTTGTTTGCTCACAAAATGAATAATTTCTTATTTCGTGAATTTCGGACCTTAATTTGTGAAACCGAAACATTATTTCGTGAAACTTTGAATTAAAATGTTAGTTCACTCACAAAATGTTTAATTTCTTATTTCGTGAATCTTGGACCTTAATTCGTGAAACCGGGACCTTATTTCGTGAAACTTGGAATTAAAATATTTGTTTACTCACAAAATGTTTAATTTCTTATTTTGTGAATCTTCGACCTTAATTGGTGAACTCGGGACCTTATTTCGTGAAACTTAGACTTAAAATGTTTGTTTGCTCACAAAATGGATAATTTCTTATTTCGTGAATTTCGGACCTTAATTTGTGAAACCGAAACCTTATTTCCTGAAACTTGTATTTAAAATGTTTGTTTACTCACGAAATATATAATTTCTTATTTCGCGAATCAAGGACCTTAATTTGTGAAACCTGGATCTTATTTCATGAAACTTGGACTTAAAATTTTTGTTCACTCACAAAATGTTTAATTTCTTAATTCGTGAATCTTGGACCTTAATTCGTGAAACCTGGATCTTATTTCATGAAACTTGGACTTAAAATATTTGTTTACTCACAAAATGTTTAATTTCTTATTTTGTGAATCTTCGACCTTAATTTGTGAACTCGGGACCTTATTTCGTGAAACTTAGACTTAAAATGTTTGTTTGCTCACAAAATGGATAATTTCTTATTTCGTGAATTTCGGACCTTAATTTGTGAAACCAGAACCTTATTTCGTGAAATTTGGAATTAAAATGTTTGTTCAATCACGAAATGTTTAATTTCTTATTTTGTGGATCTTGGACCTTAATTTGTGAAACCGGAACTTTATTTCGTGAAACTTTGAATTAAAATGTTTGTTCACTCACGAAATGTTTAATTTCTTATTTCGTGAATCTTGGACCTTAATTCGTGAAACCGGGACCTTATTTCGTGAAACTTGGAATTAAAATATTTGTTTACTCACAAAATGTTTAATTTCTTATTTTGTGAATCTTCGACCTTAATTTGTGAACTCGGGACCTTATTTCGTGAAATTTAGACTTAAAATGTTTGTTTACTCACGAAATATATAATTTCTTATTTCGAGAATCAAGGACCTTAATTCGTGAAACCGGGACCTTATTTCGTGAAACTTGGAATTAAAATATTTGTTTACTCACAAAATGTTTAATTTCTTATTTTGTGAATCTTCGACCTTAATTTGTGAACTCGGGACCTTATTTCGTGAAACTTAGACTTAAAATGTTTGTTTGCTCACAAAATGAATAATTTCTTATTTCGAGAATTTCGGACCTTAATTTGTGAAACCAGAACCTTATTTCGTGAAATTTGGAATTAAAATGTTTGTTCAATCACGAAATGTTTAATTTCTTATTTTGTGAATCTTGGACCTTAATTTGTGAAACCGGAACTTTATTTAGTGAAACTTGGACTTAAAATGTTTGTTCACTCACGAAATGTTTAATTTCTTATTTCGTGAATCTTGGACCTTAATTTGTGAAATCGAAACCTTATTTCGGGAAACTTAGACTTAAAATGTTTGTTTGCTCACAAAATGGATAATTTCTTATTTCGTGAATTTCGGACCTTAATTTGTGAAACCGAAACCTTATTTCGTGAAACTTGTATTTAAAATGTTTGTTTACTCACGAAATATATAATTTCTTATTTCGCGAATCAAGGACCTTAATTTGTGAAACCGAAACCTTATTTCGTGAAACTTTGAATTAAAATGTTTGTTCACTCACAAAATGTTTAATTTCTTATTTTGTGAATCTTCGACCTTAATTTGTGAACTCGGGACATTATTTCGTGAAACTTAGACTTAAAATGTTTGTTTGCTCACAAAATGGATAATTTCTTATTTCGTGAATTTCGGACCTTAATTTGTGAAACCAGAACCTTATTTCGTGAAATTTGGAATTAAAATGTTTGTTCAATCACGAAATGTTTAATTTCTTATTTTGTGGATCTTGGACCTTAATTTGTGAAACCGGAACTTTATTTCGTGAAACTTGGACTTAAAACGTTTGTTCACTCACGAAATGTTTAATTTCTTATTTCGTGAATCTTGGACCTTAATTTGTGAAATCGAGACCTTATTTCGTGAAACTTAGACTTAAAATGTTTGGTTTGCTCACAAAATGGATAATTTCTTATTTCGTGATTTTCGGACCTTAATTGGTGAAACCGAAACCTTATTTCGTGAAACTTGTATTTAAAATGTTTGTTTACTCACGAAATATATAATTTCTTATTTCGCGAATCAAGGACCTTAATTTGTGAAACCGAAACCTTATTTCGTGAAACTTTGAATGAAAATGTTTGTTCACTCACAAAATGTTTAATTTCTTATTTCGTGAATCTTGGACCTTAATTCGTGAAACCGGGACCTTATTTCGTGAAACTTGGAATTAAAATATTTGTTTACTCACAAAATGTTTAATTTCTTATTTTGTGAATCTTCGACCTTAATTTGTGAACTCGGGACCTTATTTCGTGAAATTTAGACTTAAAATGTTTGTTTGCTCACAAAATGGATAATTTCATATTTCGAGAATTTCGGACCTTAATTTGTGAAACCAGAACCTTATTTCGTGAAATTTGGAATGAAAATGTTTGTTCAATCACGAAATGTTTAATTTCTTATTTTGTGGATCTTGGACCTTAATTTGTGAAACCGGAACTTTATTTCGTGAAACTTTGAATTAAAATGTTTGTTCACTCACGAAATGTTTAATTTCTTATTTCGTGAATCTTGGACCTTAATTCGTGAAACCGGGACCTTATTTCGTGAAACTTGGAATTAAAATATTTGTTTACTCACAAAATGTTTAATTTCTTATTTTGTGAATCTTCGACCTTAATTTGTGAACTCGGGACCTTATTTCGTGAAACTTAAACTTAAAATGTTTGTTTGCTCACAAAATGGATAATTTCTTATTTCGTGAATTTCGGACCTTAATTTGTGAAACCGAAACATTATTTCGTGAAACTTTGAATTAAAATGTTTGTTCACTCACAAAATGTTTAATTTCTTATTTCGTGAATCTTGGACCTTAATTCGTGAAACCGGGACCTTATTTCGTGAAACTTGGAATTAAAATATTTGTTTACTCACAAAATGTTTAATTTCTTATTTTGTGAATCTTCGACCTTAATTGGTGAACTCGGGACCTTATTTCGTGAAACTTAGACTTAAAATGTTTGTTTGCTCACAAAATGGATAATTTCTTATTTCGTGAATTTCGGACCTTAATTTGTGAAACCGAAACCTTCTTTCGTGAAACTTGTATTTAAAATGTTTGTTTACTCACGAAATATATAATTTCTTATTTCGCGAATCAAGGACCGTAATTTGTGAAACCGAAATCTTATTTCGTGAAACTTTGAATTAAAATTTTTGTTCACTCACAAAATGTTTAATTTCTTATTTCGTGAATCTTGGACCTTAATTCGTGAAACCTGGATCTTATTTCATGAAACTTGGACTTAAAATATTTGTTTACTCACAAAATGTTTAATTTTTTATTTTGTGAATCTTCGACCTTAATTTGTGAACTCGGGACCTTATTTCGTGAAACTTAGACTTAAAATGTTTGTTTGCTCACAAAATGGATAATTTCTTATTTCGTGAATTTCGGACCTTAATTTGTGAAACCAGAACCTTATTTCGTGAAATTTGGAATTAAAATGTTTGTTCAATCACGAAATGTTTAATTTCTTATTTTGTGGATCTTGGACCTTAATTTGTGAAACCGGAACTTTATTTCGTGTAACTTTGAATTAAAATGTTTGTTCACTCACGAAATGTTTAATTTCTTATTTCGTGAATCTTGGACCTTAATTCGTGAAACCGGGACCTTATTTCGTGAAACTTGGAATTAAAATATTTGTTTACTCACAAAATGTTTAATTTCTTATTTTGTGAATCTTCGACCTTAATTTGTGAACTCGGGACCTTATTTCGTGAAACTTAAACTTAAAATGTTTGTTTGCTCACAAAATGGATAATTTCTTATTTCGTGAATTTCGGACCTTAATTTGTGAAACCGAAACATTATTTCGTGAAACTTTGAATTAAAATTTTTGTTCACTCATAAAATGTTTAATTTCTTATTTCGTGAATCTTGGACCTTAATTCGTGAAACCGGGACCTTATTTCGTGAAACTTGGACTTAAAATGTTTGTTCACCCACGAAATGTTTAATTTCTTATTTCGTGAATCTTGGACCTTAATTTGTGAACTCGGGACCTTATTTCGTGAAACTTAGACTTAAAATGTTTGTTTGCTCACAAAATGGATAATTTCTTATTTCGTGAATTTCGGACCTTAATTTGTGAAACCGAAACATTATTTCGTGAAACTTTGAATTAAAATGTTTGTTCACTCACAAAATGTTTAATTTCTTATTTCGTGAATCTTGGACCTTAATTCGTGAAACCGGGACCTTATTTCGTGAAACTTGGAATTAAATTATTTGTTTACTCACAAAATGTTTAATTTCTTATTTTGTGAATCTTCGACCTTAATTGGTGAACTCGGGACCTTATTTCGTGAAACTTAGACTTAAAATGTTTGTTTGCTCACAAAATGGATAATTTCTTATTTCGTGAATTTCGGACCTTAATTTGTGAAACCGAAACCTTATTTCGTGAAACTTGTATTTAAAATGTTTGTTTACTCACGAAATATATAATTTCTTATTTCGCGAATCAAGGACCTTAATTTGTGAAACCGAAACCTTATTTCGTGAAACTTTGAATTAAAATGTTTGTTCACTCACAAAATGTTTAATTTCTTATTTCGTGAATCTTGGACCTTAATTCGTGAAACCGGGACCTTATTTCGTGAAACTTGGACTTAAAAAATTTGTATACTCACAAAATGTTTAATTTCTTATTTTGTGAATCTTGGACCTTAATTTGTGAACTCGGGACCTTATTTCGTGAAACTTAGACTTAAAATGTTTGTTTGCTCACAAAATGGATAATTTCTTATTTCGTGAATTTCGGACCTTAATTTGTGAAACCGAAACCTTATTTCGCGAAACTTGTATTTAAAATGTTTGTTTACTCACGAAATATATAATTTCTTATTTCGCGAATCAAGGATCTTAATTTGTGAAACCGAAACCTTATTTCGTGAAACTTTGAATTAAAATGTTTGTTCACTCACAAAATGTTTAATTTCTTATTTCGTGAATCTTGGACCTTAATTCGTGAAACCGGGACCTTATTTCGTGAAACTTGGACTTAAATAATTTGTTTACTCACAAAATGTTTAATTTCTTATTTTGTGAATCTTCGACCTTAATTTGTGAACTCGGGACCTTATTTCGTGAAACTTAGACTTAAAATGTTTGTTTGCTCACAAAATGGATAATTTCTTATTTCGTGAATTTCGGACCTTAATTTGTGAAACCAGAACCTTATTTCGTGAAATTTGGAATTAAAATGTTTGTTCAATAACGAAATGTTTAATTTCTTATTTTGTGGATCTTGGACCTTAATTTGTGAAATCGAAACATTATTTCGTGAAACTTAGACTTAAAATGTTTGTTTGCTGACAAAATGGATAATTTCTTATTTCGTGAATTTCGGACCTTAATTTGTGAACTCGGGACCTTATTTCGTGAAACTTGTATTTAAAATGTTTGTTTACTCACGAAATATATAATTTCTTATTTCGCGAATCAAGGACCTTAATTTGTGAAAACCGAAACCTTATTTCGTGAAACTTTGAATTAAAATGTTTGTTCATTCACAAAATGTTTAATTTCTTATTTCGTGAATCTTGGACCTTAATTCGTAAAACTGGGCCCTTATTTCGTGAAACTTGGACTTAAAATATTTGTTTACTCACAAAATGTTTAATTTCTTATTTTGTGAATCTTCGACCTTAATTTGTGAACTCGGGACCTTATTTCGTGAAACTTAGATTTAAAATGTTTGTTTGCTCACAAAATGGATAATTTCTTATTTCGAGAATTTCGGACCTTAATTTGTGAAACCATAACCTTATTTCGTGAAATTTGGAATTAAAATGTTTGTTCAATAACGAAATGTTTAATTTCTTATTTTGTGGATCTTGGACCTTAATTTGTGAAATCGAAACATTATTTCGTGAAACTTAGACTTAAAATGTTTGTTTGCTGACAAAATGGATAATTTCTTATTTCGTGAATTTCGGACCTTAATTTGTGAACTCGGGACCTTATTTCGTGAAACTTGTATTTAAAATGTTTGTTTACTCACGAAATATATAATTTCTTATTTCGCGAATCAAGGACCTTAATTTGTGAAAACCGAAACCTTATTTCGTGAAACTTTGAATTAAAATGTTTGTTCATTCACAAAATGTTTAATTTCTTATTTCGTGAATCTTGGACCTTAATTCGTAAAACTGGGCCCTTATTTCGTGAAACTTGGACTTAAAATATTTGTTTACTCACAAAATGTTTAATTTCTTATTTTGTGAATCTTCGACCTTAATTTGTGAACTCGGGACCTTATTTCGTGAAACTTAGATTTAAAATGTTTGTTTGCTCACAAAATGGATAATTTCTTATTTCGAGAATTTCGGACCTTAATTTGTGAAACCATAACCTTATTTCGTGAAATTTGGAATTAAAATGTTTGTTCAATCACGAAATGTTTAATTTCTTATTTTTTGGATCTTGGACCTTAATTTGTGAAATCGAAACATTATTTCGTGAAACTTTGAATTAAAATGTTTGTTCACTCACAAAATGTTTAATTTCTTATTTCGTGAATCTTGGACCTTAATTCGTGAAACCGGGACCTTATTTCGTGAAACTTGGAATTAAAATATTTGTTTACTCACAAAATGTTTAATTTCTTATTTTGTGAATCTTCGACCTTAATTGGTGAACTCGGGACCTTATTTCGTGAAACTTAGACTTAAAATGTTTGTTTGCTCACAAAATGGATAATTTCTTATTTCGTGAATTTCGGACCTTAATTTGTGAAACCGAAACCTTCTTTCGTGAAACTTGTATTTAAAATGTGTGTTTACTCACGAAATATATAATTTCTTATTTCGCGAATCAAGGACCGTAATTTGTGAAACCGAAATCTTATTTCGTGAAACTTTGAATTAAAATTTTTGTTCACTCACAAAATGTTTAATTTCTTATTTCGTTAATCTTGGACCTTAATTCGTGAAACCTGGATCTTATTTCATGAAACTTGGACTTAAAATATTTGTTTACTCACAAAATGTTTAATTTTTTATTTTGTGAATCTTCGACCTTAATTTGTGAACTCGGGACCTTATTTCGTGAAACTTAGACTTAAAATGTTTGTTTGCTCACAAAATGGATAATTTCTTATTTCGTGAATTTCGGACCTTAATTTGTGAAACCAGAACCTTATTTCGTGAAATTTGGAATTAAAATGTTTGTTCAATCACGAAATGTTTAATTTCTTATTTTGTGGATCTTGTGTTGGGGAATGTGTGTCCTCAACAATAGTGCGATCACGACAGTGATAAAATCATTGTCATAAATCTTATGAAATGAATATGCAAGGGACGATCCAATATTGATTTAGTCAACTGACCAACATTAATCGGTAATGATTGGCTGACTAGAGTTTAACATTACTGTCGTATGACGGTGGTGGTCAGTTGATCCCTTTAGGTCACACCTCTAGGACTGACCCCTTAAACATGTATTGATTAATTGTATAGGATACAGATTGATCGATATTCTTAAAACCATATATTGAGAAATTAGAGGTTGAATCTTAAAGGTAAGATTTATATTTGAAGTTGAAATGTGTCAATTGTCAAATGTTAATCGATATTTGTGAAATATCGAAATTAGTATAATGAATGGTTCATGGTTATAACAAATGTTGTTAATATATCGTATCGACGATTATTACGATAACCATATGTTGGGACAGTAATTTTGAATTACTAAATAATTTGTTAAATATGATTTAATTAATTTAGAAATATCATTTATGTGATAAATATATTTTAAATTAATACAATTAATTATGTCACATATGATGTCACATATTATACAATTGTACAAATTACATTTGTAAAATGAAGGTCCATTTTACAAATGTTAACCGTGTAATGTATGTAGCAAGATAACATTATTTGATAATTTATCTTATTATTGTGTAAGTGTTGATATGACTTATCACTTATGACATGTGTAAGAACAAAAGCAATAAATTCTTCCTACATACTACAATCACACGACATGCACCAAGCAACCCCAACCAAACCTATTTTTGTCTATATATATATGTGATCCATCACATATTAAAAGGGTCTTGTTAGGCAATTTTATTTCTAGTGAGAGATAAAAACAAATCCTCTTAAATATTATTCTCATAATATTTATACTACATTCATTGTAGTATTCTAATATACTAATAAGAATTATTAGTATACGGTTTTAACCCAAATCCGTCTCCTAGCTCGGGTTCGGTTATTTGGTTCGATTTAAGGGTAAGTCTTGGTGCGCACTCATTGGAGGCAAACTTACTTGGTTGCTCTTGGAGGATCGTCCTTAGCATATTTCGGACCGGTTGTAAGAATACGATTCTCATTATTTCCGCTTTTATTTTGCATGCATAAGATCGACTATATTAATATGAGATTAATTAGTATATTAGTAAGACTAATAATATGAACTAGCTAGTATGACTACCTCTAGTTTCCAACAATTGGTATCAGAGCCATAAGGTTGTTTGCATGCAACTCGATTTTATACGTTTTTGCGAGAAAATGCGATTTTAATTAAAAACGAAAATGAGTAGTACATATAGGATATGCACGAAAATGTTATTGCATGTATACTTTCTGGTCTTAAAATAGTTTTAAGTCATTTTGATGATTTATGGAATAATATTGTTCAATATTGTAATTAAAATGTTTAATTAGTGCCAAAAATCGGTTAAAAATGTTTTATTTGGGAAAAATAGCTAAATAATGTTTCTGGCCATGAATTTTAAATATGTTATCACATGCATTAAACATATTATGAATATAAATAATTTTCGAAATTATTGAGTTTTTTGCATGGTTTATGATTTTTAATGGTTAAATAGTCATAAAATGAGTTAAATATGGGATAAATAGTTATATTATGAATTTAACTATAAAAATTTTGGTAGATGTCACATGCAATATTTAAAACATATGATGAATTTTCCAGAAATCTTTCGTTAATATTGCATGAATATTGATTTTTATCGTAAAAATCGTAATATTAGTGACATATTTTAGCTTAAATAGTTTAAGTTCGAATTTGACCATAAAAATTTAATATAGTGTCACATATATTATTTCTAGCATGCATGTGAATTTTGAGCTTTTAATCTCGAATATTGCATGAGAAATGATTTTAATCGGTAAAATCGCGTAATATATGACACGAATTATTAAAAATAGTAAATGTTGCTTAAATGGTCCGAAAAATTCACCCATATTAGTCATATTATGTATGACCATCAACATATTTTTATTTAGTGCCAAAAGTTTCTGAAACTTTAAGTTTTAATTTTAAAAGTTAAAATTGATGTTGAGTGTTTAAGGAGTCATAATCATTACTTTATTTTCAGACCTTAAACAGTGTTTTTCAGCCTTATTTTTCTGCATTTTCAGATGCTTTGAGTGTCTAGGAAGATGTAAAAATTATATTAGTATTTTATTTCATAATTTTTGCAATAGTTTTGAATTTTTCGAAATATTATGCATATAATACGGCTATTTTACGAAATAAATGGTGTATTTCGAAAATATTTGAGTTTTAAGGATCTGAAATTTTAGAAAATTTTCAGTATGTTCAAAATTTTGAATTTTGAATTTTCGAAATTTTTATGACTCGTTTGATTATTTTAATGCTATTTCCCGTAAAACCGATTAAAACCGAACAATATTAAAATAAAAGTTAAGTTATTTCGAAATTTGAGTAAGACTAAATTTTGAATCCTAAAATGTGTTAGGAAACTTAACTAAATCATGAATGGTGATTCATAGAGTGATTAGTGTTTTTAAAATTGTTTAAATCACGTTATTCCATAAAACCGTGTTATTACGAATAACGATATTTAAAACGTGTTTAAATAGGACGATTTGGCTTAGGTTTTGCATTTTACATAAGCATTGCATATTTAATTATTGTTTATGAATGTCATAATTTATTTACGTAATTTTGGAATTATGTAATTTGCTTAGTATGGCCTTAGATTTTAATCGATATTTCCCGTAATGTAAGGGTTTATCGATTCGGTTGTAATTTAATGTGATCTCGTATCACTTTATTTTATTATTTTATTTTATTTTATAATGTATAAAATAGATAGAAAATTTGTAATTATTTGTAATTCCGGAGATCCTTGAAGACGGTGCCATTTCGGAAAGGAGTTCCGACCAAGACGGAGTTTGCCTTGGGATGCGTGCCGCGTGTGAAGTTCAAGGGACCAAAGGAGTTGGTTTCCGAATTTGTATTTTACTTTAATTTTCTATTTTTAGGAAAGGCCATACTAGGGTTTTATTTATGCTTTTATTTATGCTTATCTTGTTTGCATGCATAGCCAAATCGTCATCCAAACTCATGCATTTCATCGATTTTATCGACCGTGTCAATTAATTTATCGATAATTCACCGACTTAGTTCACTTAAAGGAGATAGATAATAAATTGACAAGATCTCTTACGTTATTTAAAAATCGAGACATAGCCTTACCAAAAAGTAAAGGACCCGCGAAGGATCTTCTTCATAAGGGAGTAGGCTCGGCTAAACCGGGGTGCAAACCTTATTACGTTGGTGAAGTGGGGTAATATGATTACTTATTCTTGAAATTTGGTTGATCTCGACGAAGGTATTCGAGCCACCGTAGTGGTAATAAGTTCGGGCTAAGATAAGAATTAGTGTAATTTTATCGACCGAGAGTTCTAAAGGTAGAATCGATTAAGGGGTTAATCTACCGAGTCACATTAATGAGGGATGTATCGGCTAAACCGTGCCCGAGTTAGTGTGTATTTGGGTCTCGGGATCAGTTACTTAATTGGGTAAGAGATCATTAAGTAGATGCTTAACTTGTTTAATATTTACAAGTTTAACTATTAAAACGATAATTGTGTTTTAATTCCTTTATTTTCATTTGTAGTTCATTTTTCGACTTCCAATCAATGGCAAATAACGCTCCACCACTCCCACATAACGTTTCATGGTTTCGGTCTTTTATGGATCGTTGCAAGCTTGAGAAGCATGGCGCCAATTTTAAAGATTGGGACGCCCAATTGGTGTTGGCTGCGGAAGCCGACGATAAGACTCGTTATCTTACCATTGCCGCTCCTCCCACTCCCGGTGCTCATTCATCGGAAGCGACTCGTGAGGCCTATGAGGCCTACATGAAGGAGTCGCACGCTTTGAAGAACGTGCTTATATTTTCGATGGAGCCGGATCTCCAAAGAAGAATGATTAAGCTAGCCACGGCTAATGAGATATACACTAGAGTTGCGAACATGTTTTCACAAGCTCCTAGGGTAATCCAATATGAGGCGGCCTCCGCCTTCTTCGATTTGACCTTAAAGGAAGGTCAAAAGATTAGTGCTCATGTGCTCAAAATGGTTGAGCTAGCCGAAACCTTGAAGTTGCAAGGGGTGAATGTTCCCGACTCGCTTATTATTGACAAAATCCTTCACTCCCTCAACAAAGTGAAATCGTATGTTCAATTTCGGGTAAATTATAACATGCGCAATCAAGTAACCTCCTTGGACGAGTTACATAAGATGTTAGTCCAAGCGGAGAGGGATATGGGACTTAATGAGAGTTCCACAAAGGATGTGCTTAATATCGATTCAAAAAGCAAGAGGAAGTTTAAGCGCAAGGCCAACAAGGGTAAAAATGTTAAAGCCTTCAAACCCGCATCTCCCAGGGAGAAGACTTTTACGAAAGGTGCTTCTTCTTCGTCGTCATCAAAGGTTGAAGACAAGTGCTATTATTGCACTAAGATGGGGCATTGGAAGCGGAATTGCCCGAAGTATCTCCATGACCTCAAAGCCGGAAAGGTTCTTGCAGTAGGTATAAATTCTCGTCCAATTCATGTTATTTAATCAATTTTGTATAATGATACAAGTTATTGATTCTCACCCGTTTATAAATTGTTTTAAAGGGGCTCCTACCAAAGACAAAGGCAAGGAGAAGGAGAAGGAAACTTAAAGTTCCTTCAATGGATGGCTAAGGTAGCATCCGAGATTGAAGACATGAAGAGCATGGCTCTAATTTTCATTTGATGTCTTCTTTCTTTTGCATTTTAATTTAAGAACTTTGTATTTCTTGTACGACAAGAATTCGTTTATTTCAAACAATGGTTGTAATTTGAATGTTGGTGACTTGGTTTTCAACCCAAGTCATCCTTTTGTTCTTGATCAAACATGTTGGTTTTAAAATGCTTTTATGATACATAACATGAGTTGATACGATTTTCATAGATCGTAATAAAGTACCTTGAATGATTCAACGTACGGAAGAAATGATAGGATCATTGTAAAAGTAATACGACTTACTTAAAAACGAGAATTGCATCCCGTGAAATACTTCAAATTCAAACATAAGAACATCAGTTCATTATAAGATTTTCACCTTAAATGAAAGAAAATGTTAATATCTCAATACTCAAATTAATTCTTTATCCAATACATTGTTGACGGGCGAAAATGCTATCCTTCCTAAAATACAGGTTATTTTAGAGGATAGAGTGGGAGAAATTCTACGCCCGTAAACCAATGAAATAAACATAGGATCTTAGAGAAGAGTCCTATAAGGAGTCCTTAAGAAGAACTCTAAAAGATTGGATAGAAGAAACTACGAGAGGACACAGAAGAAACTACGCGAGGACACAAAAGGAAAATGTTCCATATGTTGTCAAAAGTTCCTAGAGATGTCATTAGTTCCTAGAGAGGACAAAAGGAACCGTGAGTGTTAACGGAAGGAAATCGTTTCCATGATGTTAATGTTTCTGTTTTATAAAGATAATAGAGGAGAAATCGTCTCCCGTTCTCATGATAATACTAAGATTCTTTCCGTGGGAAAGAAAATGAGAATGAAATGTTCATAGCGAGTTGAGAAAATGTTTGAAGTAAATCAAAATGAAATGTTCATTATGAGTTAAGAAGATGTTTAAAGGTGTTGCCTAATCACTATGAAGATAGTGGGAGTTATTAAACTATAAGATAGTGATATGAAATTCAGTGGGAGAAAAGTTATTAAGGAAACGAAACCTACCATTTAGGGAGGATGGTGATTCTTTAAAGGTTAAAGAATATGAGGTTTTCAATTCTAGATGAATATATGTTAAGAACATAAATCATAAGTGAGTTTATTATATGATAATGAAATGTCACTGATCAGTTAACAAGGTTTGGATTTGAATCCGAGATATGAAGATATTAATTCATATAACCTTGATAAAAATGCCATAAGTTGAAATAAAGCCCTATTTCGATATAAGTTCTCGAGGAGAACTAATGGATCGAATCTAGGTTAACTACAATATAGATTCTAGTACAATATGACTATGTACATATGGATGACATGTCATGAGTTTTGAGAAAACAGTGGGAGCTTCCTTAAAGTAAGGAGACTCGAGTCGAGTATAAAAGACTTGAAGTGTACTTGAATAAAGATCATATTATACGAGATAATATGAGTCAAAAGGAAACCGAAATTTGTAGGTTAAAGGATGTGAAGATAAGGTATATTCACATAGCAAACCATTAATACAAATTGATGTATGATCATCAAAGATTGTTTATGTGGAGCAACAATATCGTATTGATTGTTCGCACATAACAATCACTCTTATCGTTAGAGTTATTATTATTAATATTAACTCACAATTTATACTTTGTGAAATCCAAATGGGTTGTAAGAGACAATTTGAACCCCATAAGTGAACTGGATTAACTTAGTATAGCCCATAGTCGCTTGTATGAGGTGACGTCTCGAAGCGACTACAATGTGAGGCGATTGATGGCAAGTTCAAAAGTCATAGAGTCATATGGGATGACTAGTCGATCACATCGGCAGACTGTGTAACACTCTGTTGGGCATGTAGTGACCGCTTATAGAGTTCTGGAAATTTTATAATTAGCCCGGTCGTGGCGAGAGCTACTATATTATTCACATAAGTCGATTCTTAGACTTGAGACTGTTCGCCCAAGGTGGCACAGTTCAGATTGGCTTTGATTTTAGCTCTACGATCAACCGTTAAAGGGGGTCAAATGGGCTTCTTTTGGGTCATGATGGACTGTGTTAGTCGAAGGGAACAGTAGGATAGGAATTGTCCAACCCCTTGTCAGGGTTGTCTTAAATCTCAAGGCCACTCGAGGAGAAGTTTAACTGGAAATGCGTGGCCACGCTCGGAAGGTATCTATGGTAGATAATTCCGGTCAAAGCAGTTAAATCTCCAGATCGAGAAAACCGCTCAAGATATGATCAAATGCAAGTACGACCTGGAAGACACCTTGCATTGAGTGGGAGATGACGTAATAGGACAAGAGAATTGGTGACGCACACTTGTCGAGGACAAGTGGGAGATTGTTGGGGAATGTGTGTCCTCAACAATAGTGCGATCACGACAGTGATAAAATCATTGTCATAAATCTTATGAAATGAATATGCAAGGGACGATCCAATATTGATTTAGTCAACTGACCAACATTAATCGGTAATGATTGGCTGACTAGAGTTTAACATTACTGTCGTATGACGGTGGTGGTCAGTTGATCCCTTTAGGTCACACCTCTAGGACTGACCCCTTAAACATGTATTGATTAATTGTATAGGATACAGATTGATCGATATTCTTAAAACCATATATTGAGAAATTAGAGGTTGAATCTTAAAGGTAAGATTTATATTTGAAATTGAAATGTGTCAATTGTCAAATGTTAATCGATATTTGTGAAATATCGAAATTAGTATAATGAATGGTTCATGGTTATAACAAATGTTGTTAATATATCGTATCGACGATTATTACGATAACCATATGTTGGGACAGTAATTTTGAATTACTAAATAATTTGTTAAATATGATTTAATTAATTTAGAAATATCATTTATGTGATAAATATATTTTAAATTAATACAATTAATTATGTCACATATGATGTCACATATTATACAATTGTACAAATTACATTTGTAAAATGAAGGTCCATTTTACAAATGTTAACCGTGTAATGTATGTAGCAAGATAACATTATTTGATAATTTATCTTATTATTGTGTAAGTGTTGATATGACTTATCACTTATGACATGTGTAAGAACAAAAGCAATAAATTCTTCCTACATACTACAATCACACGACATGCACCAAGCAACCCCAACCAAACCTATTTTTGTCTATATATATATGTGATCCATCACATATTAAAAGGGTCTTGTTAGGCAATTTTATTTCTAGTGAGAGATAAAAACAAATCCTCTTAAATATTATTCTCATAATATTTATACTACATTCATTGTAGTATTCTAATATACTAATAAGAATTATTAGTATACGGTTTTAACCCAAATCCGTCTCCTAGCTCGGGTTCGGTTATTTGGTTCGATTTAAGGGTAAGTCTTGGTGCGCACTCATTGGAGGCAAGCTTACTTGGTTGCTCTTGGAGGATCGTCCTTAGCATATTTCGGACCGGTTGTAAGAATACAATTCTCATTATTTCCGCTTTTATTTTGCATGCATAAGATCGACTATATTAATATGAGATTAATTAGTATATTAGTAAGACTAATAATATGAAGTAGCTAGTATGACTACCTCTAGTTTCCAACATCTTGGACCTTAATTTGTGAAACCGGAACTTTATTTCGTGAAACTTTGAATTAAAATGTTTGTTCACTCACGAAATGTTTAATTTCTTATTTCGTGAATCTTGGACCTTAATTCGTGAAACCGGGACCTTATTTCGTGAAACTTGGAATTAAAATATTTGTTTACTCACAAAATGTTTAATTTCTTATTTTGTGAATCTTCGACCTTAATTTGTGAACTCGGGACCTTATTTCGTGAAATTTAGACTTAAAATGTTTGTTTACTCACGAAATATATAATTTCTTATTTCGCGAATCAAGGACCTTAATTTGTGAAACCGAAACCTTATTTCGTGAAACTTTGAATTAAAATGTTTGTTCACTCACAAAATGTTTAATTTCTTATTTCGTGAATCTTGGACCTTAATTCGTGAAACTGGAACTTTATTTAGTGAAACTTGGACTTAAAATGTTTGTTCACCCACGAAATGTTTAATTTCTTATTTCGTGAATCTTGGACCTTAATTTGTGAACTCGGGACCTTATTTCGTGAAACTTAGACTTAAAATGTTTGTTTGCTCACAAAATGGATAATTTCTTATTTCGTGAATTTCGGACCTTAATTTGTGAAACCGAAACATTATTTCGTGAAACTTTGAATTAAAATGTTTGTTCACTCACAAAATGTTTAATTTCTTATTTCGTGAATCTTGGACCTTAATTCGTGAAACCGGGACCTTATTTCGTGAAACTTGGAATTAAAATATTTGTTTACTCACAAAATGTTTAATTTCTTATTTCGTGAATCTTCGACCTTAATTGGTGAACTCGGGACCTTATTTCGTGAAACTTAGACTTAAAATGTTTGTTTGCTCACAAAATGGATAATTTCTTATTTCGTGAATTTCGGACCTTAATTTGTGAAACCGAAACCTTATTTCGTGAAACTTGTATTTAAAATGTTTGTTTACTCACGAAATATATAATTTCTTATTTCGCGAATCAAGGACCTTAATTTGTGAAACCGAAACCTTATTTCGTGAAACTTTGAATTAAAATGTTTGTTCACTCACAAAATGTTTAATTTCTTATTTCGTGAATCTTGGACCTTAATTCGTGAAACCGGGACCTTATTTCGTGAAACTTGGACTTAAAAAATTTGTTTACTCACAAAATGTTTAATTTCTTATTTTGTGAATCTTGGACCTTAATTTGTGAACTCGGGACCTTATTTCGTGAAACTTAGACTTAAAATGTTTGTTTGCTCACAAAATGGATAATTTCTTATTTCGTGAATTTCGGACCTTAATTTGTGAAACCGAAACCTTATTTCGCGAAACTTGTATTTAAAATGTTTGTTTACTCACGAAATATATAATTTCTTATTTCGCGAATCAAGGACCTTAATTTGTGAAACCGAAACCTTATTTCGTGAAACTTTGAATTAAAATGTTTGTTCACTCACAAAATTTTTAATTTCTTATTTCGTGAATCTTGGACCTTAATTCGTGAAACCGGGACCTTATTTCGTGAAACTTGGACTTAAATAATTTGTTTACTCACAAAATGTTTAATTTCTTATTTTGTGAATCTTCGACCTTAATTTGTGAACTCGGGACCTTATTTCGTGAAACTTAGACTTAAAATATTTGTTTGCTCACAAAATGGATAATTTCTTATTTCGTGAATTTCGGACCTTAATTTGTGAAACCAGAACCTTATTTCGTGAAATTTGGAATTAAAATGTTTGTTCAATCACGAAATGTTTAATTTCTTATTTTGTGGATCTTGGACCTTAATTTGTGAAATCGAAACATTATTTCGTGAAACTTAGACTTAAAATGTTTGTTTGCTGACAAAATGGATAATTTCTTATTTCGTGAATTTCGGACCTTAATTTGTGAACTCGGGACCTTGTTTCGTGAAACTTGTATTTAAAATGTTTGTTTACTCACGAAATATATAATTTCTTATTTCGCGAATCAAGGACCTTAATTTGTGAAAACCGAAACCTTATTTCGTGAAACTTTGAATTAAAATGTTTGTTCATTCACAAAATGTTTAATTTCTTATTTCGTGAATCTTGGACCTTAATTCGTAAAACTGGGCCCTTATTTCGTGAAACTTGGACTTAAAATATTTGTTTACTCACAAAATGTTTAATTTCTTATTTTGTGAATCTTCGACCTTAATTTGTGAACTCGGGACCTTATTTCGTGAAACTTAGATTTAAAATGTTTGTTTGCTCACAAAATGGATAATTTCTTATTTCGAGAATTTCGGACCTTAATTTGTGAAACCATAACCTTATTTCGTGAAATTTGGAATTAAAATGTTTGTTCAATCACGAAATGTTTAATTTCTTATTTTGTGGATCTTGGACCTTAATTTGTGAAATCGAAACATTATTTCGTGAAACTTAGACTTAAAATGTTTGTTTGCTGACAAAATGGATAATTTCCTATTTCGTGAATTTCGGACCTTAATTTGTGAAACCGAAACCTTATTTCGTGAAACTTGTATTTAAAATGTTTGTTTACTCACGAAATATATAATTTCTTATTTCGCGAATCAAGGACCTTAATTTGTGAAACCGAAACCTTATTTCGTGAAACTTTGAATTAAAATGTTTGTTCACTCACAAAATGTTTAATTTCTTATTTCGTGAATCTTGGACCTTAATTCGTGAAACCGGGACCTTATTTCGTGAAACTTGGAATTAAAATATTTGTTTACTCACAAAATGTTTAATTTCTTATTTTGTGAATCTTCGACCTTAATTTGTGAACTCGGGACTTTATTTCGTGAAACTTAGACTTAAAATGTTTGTTTGCTCACAAAATGGATAATTTCTTATTTCGTGAATTTCAGACCTTAATTTGTGAAACCGAAACCTTATTTCATGAAACTTTGAATTAAAATGTTTGTTCACTCACAAAATGTTTAATTTCTTATTTCGTGAATCTTGGACCTTAATTCGTGAAACCGGGACCTTATTTCGTGAAACTTGGAATTAAAATATTTGTTTATTCACAAAATGTTTAATTTCTTATTTTGTGAATCTTCGACCTTAATTTTTGAACTCGTGACCTTATTTTGTGAAACTTAGACTTAAAATGTTTGTTTGCTCACAAAATGGATAATTTCTTATTTCGTGAATTTCGGACCTTAATTTGTGAAACCGAAACCTTATTTCGTGAAACTTGTATTTAAAATGTTTGTTTACTCACGAAATATATAATTTCTTATTTCACGAATCAAGGACCTTAATTTGTGAAACCGAAACCTTATTTCGTGAAACTTTGAATTAAAATGTTAATGTTTAATTTCTTATTTCGTGAATCTTGGACCTTAATTCGTGAAACCGGGACCTTATTTCGTGAAACTTGGACTTAAAATATTTGTTTACTCACAAAATGTTTAATTTCTTATTTTGTGAATCTTCGACCTTAATTTGTGAACTCGGGACCTTATTTCGTGAAACTTAGACTTAAAATGTTTGTTTGCTCACAAAATGGATAATTTCTTATTTCGTGAATTTCGGACCTTAATTTGTGAAACCAGAACCTTATTTCGTGAAATTTGGAATTAAAATGTTTGTTCAATCACGAAATGTTTAATTTCTTATTTTGTGGATCTTGGACCTTAATTTGTGAAACCGGAACTTTATTTCGTGAAACTTGGACTTAAAATGTTTGTTCACTCACGAAATGTTTAATTTCTTATTTCGTGAATCTTGGACCTTAATTTGTGAAATCGAGACCTTATTTCGTGAAACTTAGACTTAAAATGTTTGTTTGCTCACAAAATGGATAATTTCTTATTTCGTGAATTTCGGACCTTAATTTGTGAAACCATAACCTTATTTCGTGAAACTTTGAATTAAAATGTTTGTTCACTCACAAAATGTTTAATTTCTTATTTCGTGAATCTTGGACCTTAATTCGTGAAACCGGGACCTTATTTCGTGAAACTTGGAATTAAAATATTTGTTTACTCACAAAATGTTTAATTTCTTATTTTGTGAATCTTCGACCTTAATTGGTGAACTCGGGACCTTATTTCGTGAAACTTAGACTTAAAATGTTTGTTTGCTCACAAAATGGATAATTTCTTATTTCGTGAATTTCGGACCTTAATTTGTGAAACCGAAACCTTCTTTCGTGAAACTTGTATTTAAAATGTTTGTTTACTCACGAAATATATAATTTCTTATTTCGCGAATCAAGGACCGTAATTTGTGAAACCGAAATCTTATTTCGTGAAACTTTGAATTAAAATTTTTGTTCACTCACAAAATGTTTAATTTCTTATTTCGTTAATCTTGGACCTTAATTCGTGAAACCTGGATCTTATTTCATGAAACTTGGACTTAAAATATTTGTTTACTCACAAAATGTTTAATTTTTTATTTTGTGAATCTTCGACCTTAATTTGTGAACTCGGGACCTTATTTCGTGAAACTTAGACTTAAAATGTTTGTTTGCTCACAAAATGGATAATTTCTTATTTCGTGAATTTCGGACCTTAATTTGTGAAACCAGAACCTTATTTCGTGAAATTTGGAAATAAAATGTTTGTTCAATCACGAAATGTTTAATTTCTTATTTTGTGGATCTTGGACCTTAATTTGTGAAACCGGAACTTTATTTCGTGAAATTTTGAATTAAAATGTTTGTTCACTCACGAAATGTTTAATTTCTTATTTCGTGAATCTTGGACCTTAATTCGTGAAACCGGGACCTTATTTCGTGAAACTTGGAATTAAAATATTTGTTTACTCACAAAATGTTTAATTTCTTATTTTGTGAATCTTCGACCTTAATTTGTGAACTCGGGACCTTATTTCGTGAAATTTAGACTTAAAATGTTTGTTTACTCACGAAATATATAATTTCTTATTTTGCGAATTAAGGACCTTAATTTGTGAAACCGAAACCTTATTTCGTGAAACTTTGAATTAAAATGTTTGTTCACTCACAAAATGTTTAATTTCTTATTTCGTGAATCTTGGACCTTAATTCGTGAAACCGGAACTTTATTTAGTGAAACTTGGACTTAAAATGTTTGTTCACCCACGAAATGTTTAATTTCTTATTTCGTGAATCTTGGACCTTAATTTGTGAACTCGGGACCTTATTTCGTGAAACTTAGACTTAAAATGTTTGTTTGCTCACAAAATGGATAATTTCTTATTTCGTGAATTTCGGACCTTAATTTGTGAAACCGAAACATTATTTCGTGAAACTTTGAATTAAAATGTTTGTTCACTCACAAAATGTTTAATTTCTTATTTCGTGAATCTTGGACCTTAATTCGTGAAACCGGGACCTTATTTCGTGAAACTTGGAATTAAAATATTTGTTTACTCACAAAATGTTTAATTTCTTATTTTGTGAATCTTCGACCTTAATTGGTGAACTCGGGACCTTATTTCGTGAAACTTAGACTTAAAATGTTTGTTTGCTCACAAAATGGATAATTTCTTATTTCGTGAATTTCGGACCTTAATTTGTGAAACCGAAACCTTATTTCGTGAAACTTGTATTTAAAATGTTTGTTTACTCACGAAATATATAATTTCTTATTTCGCGAATCAAGGACCTTAATTTGTGAAACCGAAACCTTATTTCGTGAAACTTTGAATTAAAATGTTTGTTCACTTACAAAATGTTTAATTTCTTATTTCGTTAATCTTGGACCTTAATTCGTGAAACCGGGACCTTATTTCGTGAAACTTGGACTTAAAAAATTTGTTTACTCACAAAATGTTTAATTTCTTATTTTGTGAATCTTGGACCTTAATTTGTGAACTCGGGACCTTATTTCGTGAAACTTAGACTTAAAATGTTTGTTTGCTCACAAAATGGATAATTTCTTATTTCGTGAATTTCGGACCTTAATTTGTGAAACCGAAACCTTATTTCGCGAAACTTGTATTTAAAATGTTTGTTTACTCACGAAATATATAATTTCTTATTTCGCGAATCAAGGACCTTAATTTGTGAAACCGAAACCTTATTTCGTGAAACTTTGAATTAAAATGTTTGTTCACTCACAAAATGTTTAATTTCTTATTTCGTGAATCTTGGACCTTAATTCGTGAAACCGGGACCTTATTTCGTGAAACTTGGACTTAAAAAATTTGTTTACTCACAAAATGTTTAATTTCTTATTTTGTGAATCTTGGACCTTAATTTGTGAACTCGGGACCTTATTTCGTGAAACTTAGACTTAAAATGTTTGTTTGCTCACAAAATGGATAATTTCTTATTTCGTGAATTTCGGACCTTAATTTGTGAAACCGAAACCTTATTTCGCGAAACTTGTATTTAAAATGTTTGTTTACTCACGAAATATATAATTTCTTATTTCGCGAATCAAGGACCTTAATTTGTGAAACCGAAACCTTATTTCGTGAAACTTTGAATTAAAATGTTTGTTCACTCACAAAATGTTTAATTTCTTATTTCGTGAATCTTGGACCTTAATTCGTGAAACCGGGACCTTATTTCGTGAAACTTGGACTTAAATAATTTGTTTACTCACAAAATGTTTAATTTCTTATTTTGTGAATCTTCGACCTTAATTTGTGAACTCGGGACCTTATTTCGTGAAACTTAGACTTAAAATGTTTGTTTGCTCACAAAATGGATAATTTCTTATTTCGTGAATTTCGGACCTTAATTTGTGAAACCAGAACCTTATTTCGTGAAATTTGGAATTAAAATGTTTGTTCAATCACGAAATGTTTAATTTCTTATTTTGTGGATCTTGGACCTTAATTTGTGAAATCGAAACATTATTTCGTGAAACTTAGACTTAAAATGTTTGTTTGCTGACAAAATGGATAATTTCTTATTTCGTGAATTTCGGACCTTAATTTGTGAACTCGGGACCTTATTTCGTGAAACTTGTATTTAAAATGTTTGTTTACTCACGAAATATATAATTTCTTATTTCGCGAATCAAGGACCTTAATTTGTGAAAACCGAAACCTTATTTCGTGAAACTTTGAATTAAAATGTTTGTTCATTCACAAAATGTTTAATTTCTTATTTCGTGAGTCTTGGACCTTAATTCGTAAAACTGGGCCCTTATTTCGTGAAACTTGGACTTAAAATATTTGTTTACTCACAAAATGTTTAATTTCTTATTTTGTGAATCTTCGACCTTAATTTGTGAACTCGGGACCTTATTTCGTGAAACTTAGATTTAAAATGTTTGTTTGCTCACAAAATGGATAATTTCTTATTTCGAGAATTTCGGACCTTAATTTGTGAAACCATAACCTTATTTCGTGAAATTTGGAATTAAAATGTTTGTTCAATCACGAAATGTTTAATTTCTTATTTTGTGGATCTTGGACCTTAATTTGTGAAATCGAAACATTATTTCGTGAAACTTAGACTTAAAATGTTTGTTTGCTGACAAAATGGATAATTTCTTATTTCGTGAATTTCGGACCTTAATTTGTGAAACCGAAACATTATTTCGTGAAACTTTGAATTAAAATGTTTGTTCACTCACAAAATGTTTAATTTCTTATTTCGTGAATCTTGGACCTTAATTCGTGAAACCGGGACCTTATTTCGTGAAACTTGGAATTAAAATATTTGTTTACTCACAAAATGTTTAATTTCTTATTTTGTGGATCTTGGACCTTAATTTGTGAAATCGAAACATTATTTCGTGAAATTTAGACTTAAAATGTTTGTTTGCTGACAAAATGGATAATTTCTTATTTCGTGAATCTTGGACCTTAATTCGTGAAACCGGAACTTTATTTAGTGAAACTTGGACTTAAAATGTTTGTTCACCCACGAAATGTTTAATTTCTTATTTCGTGAATCTTGGACCTTAATTTGTGAACTCGGGACCTTATTTCGTGAAACTTAGACTTAAAATGTTTGTTTGCTCACAAAATGGATAATTTCTTATTTCGTGAATTTCGGACCTTAATTTGTGAAACCGAAACATTATTTCGTGAAACTTTGAATTAAAATGTTTGTTCACTCACAAAATGTTTAATTTCTTATTTCGTGAATCTTGGACCTTAATTCGTGAAACCGGGACCTTATTTCGTGAAACTTGGAATTAAAATATTTGTTTACTCACAAAATGTTTAATTTCTTATTTTGTGAATCTTCGACCTTAATTGGTGAACTCGGGACCTTATTTCGTGAAACTTAGACTTAAAATGTTTGTTTGCTCACAAAATGGATAATTTCTTATTTCGTGAATTTCGGACCTTAATTTGTGAAACCGAAACCTTATTTCGTGAAACTTGTATTTAAAATGTTTGTTTACTCACGAAATATATAATTTCTTATTTCGCGAATCAAGGACCTTAATTTGTGAAACCGAAACCTTATTTCGTGAAACTTTGAATTAAAATGTTTGTTCACTTACAAAATGTTTAATTTCTTATTTCGTGAATCTTGGACCTTAATTCGTGAAACCGGGACCTTATTTCGTGAAACTTGGACTTAAAAAATTTGTTTACTCACAAAATGTTTAATTTCTTATTTTGTGAATCTTGGACCTTAATTTGTGAACTCGGGACCTTATTTCGTGAAACTTAGACTTAAAATGTTTGTTTGCTCACAAAATGGATAATTTCTTATTTCGTGAATTTCGGACCTTAATTTGTGAAACCGAAACCTTATTTCGCGAAACTTGTATTTAAAATGTTTGTTTACTCACGAAATATATAATTTCTTATTTCGCGAATCAAGGACCTTAATTTGTGAAACCGAAACCTTATTTCGTGAAACTTTGAATTAAAATGTTTGTTCACTCACAAAATGTTTAATTTCTTATTTCGTGAATCTTGGACCTTAATTCGTGAAACCGGGACCTTATTTCGTGAAACTTGGACTTAAATAATTTGTTTACTCACAAAATGTTTAATTTCTTATTTTGTGAATCTTCGACCTTAATTTGTGAACTCGGGACCTTATTTCGTGAAACTTAGACTTAAAATGTTTGTTTGCTCACAAAATGGATAATTTCTTATTTCGTGAATTTCGGACCTTAATTTGTGAAACCAGAACCTTATTTCGTGAAATTTGGAATTAAAATGTTTGTTCAATCACGAAATGTTTAATTTCTTATTTTGTGGATCTTGGACCTTAATTTGTGAAATCGAAACATTATTTCGTGAAACTTAGACTTAAAATGTTTGTTTGCTGACAAAATGGATAATTTCTTATTTCGTGAATTTCGGACCTTAATTTGTGAACTCGGGACCTTATTCGTGAAACTTGTATTTAAAATGTTTGTTTACTCACGAAATATATAATTTCTTATTTCGCGAATCAAGGACCTTAATTTGTGAAAACCGAAACCTTATTTCGTGAAACTTTGAATTAAAATGTTTGTTTACTCACAAAATGTTTAATTTCTTATTTTGTGAATCTTCGACCTTAATTTGTGAACTCGGGACCTTATTTCGTGAAACTTAGATTTAAAATGTTTGTTTGCTCACAAAATGGATAATTTCTTATTTCGAGAATTTCGGACCTTAATTTGTGAAACCATAACCTTATTTCGTGAAATTTGGAATTAAAATGTTTGTTCAATCACGAAATGTTTAATTTCTTATTTTGTGGATCTTGGACCTTAATTTGTGAAACCGAAACCTTATTTCGTGAAACTTGTATTTAAAATGTTTGTTTACTCACGAAATATATAATTTCTTATTTCGCGAATCAAGGACCTTAATTTGTGAAACCGAAACCTTATTTCGTGAAACTTTGAATTAAAATGTTTGTTCACTCACAAAATGTTTAATTTCATATTTCGTGAATCTTGGACCTTAATTCGTGAAACCGGGACCTTATTTCGTGAAACTTGGAATTAAAATATTTGTTTACTCACAAAATGTTTAATTTCTTATTTTGTGAATCTTCGACCTTAATTTGTGAACTCGGGACTTTATTTCGTGAAACTTAGACTTAAAATGTTTGTTTGCTCACAAAATGGATAATTTCTTATTTCGTGAATTTCAGACCTTAATTTGTGAAACCGAAACCTTATTTCGTGAAACTTTGAATTAAAATGTTTGTTCACTCACAAAATGTTTAATTTCTTATTTCGTGAATCTTGGACCTTAATTCGTGAAACCGGGACCTTATTTCGTGAAACTTGGAATTAAAATATTTGTTTATTCACAAAATGTTTAATTTCTTATTTTGTGAATCTTCGACCTTAATTTTTGAACTCGTGACCTTATTTTGTGAAACTTAGACTTAAAATGTTTGTTTGCTCACAAAATGGATAATTTCTTTTTTCGTGAATTTCGGACCTTAATTTGTGAAACCGAAACCTTATTTCGTGAAACTTGTATTTAAAATGTTTGTTTACTCACGAAATATATAATTTCTTATTTCACGAATCAAGGACCTTAATTTGTGAAACCGAAACCTTATTTCGTGAAACTTTGAATTAAAATGTTAATGTTTAATTTCTTATTTCGTGAATCTTGGACCTTAATTCGTGAAACCGGGACCTTATTTCGTGAAACTTGGACTTAAAATATTTGTTTACTCACAAAATGTTTAATTTCTTATTTTGTGAATCTTCGACCTTAATTTGTGAACTCGGGACCTTATTTCGTGAAACTTAGACTTAAAATGTTTGTTTGCTCACAAAATGGATAATTTCTTATTTCGTGAATTTCGGACCTTAATTTGTGAAACCAGAACCTTATTTCGTGAAATTTGGAATTAAAATGTTTGTTCAATCACGAAATGTTTAATTTCTTATTTTGTGAATCTTGGACCTTAATTTGTGAAACCGAACTTTATTTCGTGAAACTTGGACTTAAAATGTTTGTTCACTCACGAAATGTTTAATTTCTTATTTCGTGAATCTTGGACCTTAATTTGTGAAATCGAGACCTTATTTCGTGAAACTTAGACTTAAAATGTTTGTTTGCTCACAAAATGGATAATTTCTTATTTCGTGAATTTCGGACCTTAATTTGTGAAATCGAGACCTTATTTCGTGAAACTTAGACTTAAAATGTTTGTTTGCTGACAAAATGGATAATTTCTTATTTCGTGAATTTCGGACCTTAATTTGTGAAACCGAAACATTATTTCGTGAAACTTTGAATTAAAATGTTTGTTCACTCACAAAATGTTTAATTTCTTATTTCGTGAATCTTGGACCTTAATTCGTGAAACCGGGACCTTATTTCGTGAAACTTGGAATTAAAATATTTGTTTACTCACAAAATGTTTAATTTCTTATTTTGTGGATCTTGGACCTTAATTTGTGAAATCGAAACATTATTTCGTGAAACTTAGACTTAAAATGTTTGTTTGCTGACAAAATGGATAATTTCTTATTTCGTGAATCTTGGACCTTAATTCGTGAAACCGGAACTTTATTTAGTGAAACTTGGACTTAAAATGTTTGTTCACCCACGAAATGTTTAATTTCTTATTTCGTGAATCTTGGACCTTAATTTGTGAACTCGGGACCTTATTTCGTGAAACTTAGACTTAAAATGTTTGTTTGCTCACAAAATGGATAATTTCTTATTTCGTGAATTTCGGACCTTAATTTGTGAAACCGAAACATTATTTCGTGAAACTTTGAATTAAAATGTTTGTTCACTCGCAAAATGTTTAATTTCTTATTTCGTGAATCTTGGACCTTAATTCGTGAAACCGGGACCTTATTTCGTGAAACTTGGAATTAAAATATTTGTTTACTCACAAAATGTTTAATTTCTTATTTTGTGAATCTTCGACCTTAATTGGTGAACTCGGGACCTTATTTCGTGAAACTTAGACTTAAAATGTTTGTTTGCTCACAAAATGGATAATTTCTTATTTCGTGAATTTCGGACCTTAATTTGTGAAACCGAAACCTTATTTCGTGAAACTTGTATTTAAAATGTTTGTTTACTCACGAAATATATAATTTCTTATTTCGCGAATCAAGGACCTTAATTTGTGAAACCGAAACCTTATTTCGTGAAACTTTGAATTAAAATGTTTGTTCACTTACAAAATGTTTAATTTCTTATTTCGTGAATCTTGGACCTTAATTCGTGAAACCGGGACCTTATTTCGTGAAACTTGGACTTAAAAAATTTGTTTACTCACAAAATGTTTAATTTCTTATTTTGTGAATCTTGGACCTTAATTTGTGAACTCGGAACCTTATTTCGTGAAACTTAGACTTAAAATGTTTGTTTGCTCACAAAATGGATAATTTCTTATTTCGTGAATTTCGGACCTTAATTTGTGAAACCGAAACCTTATTTCGCGAAACTTGTATTTAAAATGTTTGTTTACTCACGAAATATATAATTTCTTATTTCGCGAATCAAGGACCTTAATTTGTGAAACCGAAACCTTATTTCGTGAAACTTTGAATTAAAATGTTTGTTCACTCACAAAATGTTTAATTTCTTATTTCGTGAATCTTGGACCTTAATTCGTGAAACCGGGAGCTTATTTCGTGAAACTTGGACTTAAATAATTTGTTTACTCACAAAATGTTTAATTTCTTATTTTGTGAATCTTCGACCTTAATTTGTGAACTCGGGACCTTATTTCGTGAAACTTAGACTTAAAATGTTTGTTTGCTCACAAAATGGATAATTTCTTATTTCGTGATTTTCGGACCTTAATTTGTGAAACCAGAACCTTATTTCGTGAAATTTGGAATTAAAATGTTTGTTCAATCACGAAATGTTTAATTTCTTATTTTGTGGATCTTGGACCTTAATTTGTGAAATCGAAACATTATTTCGTGAAACTTAGACTTAAAATGTTTGTTTGCTGACAAAATGGATAATTTCTTATTTCGTGAATCTTGGACCTTAATTCGTGAAACCGGAACTTTATTTAGTGAAACTTGGACTTAAAATGTTTGTTCACCCACGAAATGTTTAATTTCTTATTTCGTGAATCTTGGACCTTAATTTGTGAACTCGGGACCTTATTTCGTGAAACTTAGACTTAAAATGTTTGTTTGCTCACAAAATGGATAATTTCTTATTTCGTGAATTTCGGACCTTAATTTGTGAAACCGAAACATTATTTCGTGAAACTTTGAATTAAAATGTTTGTTCACTCGCAAAATGTTTAATTTCTTATTTCGTGAATCCTGGACCTTAATTCGTGAAACCGGGACCTTATTTCGTGAAACTTGGAATTAAAATATTTGTTTACTCACAAAATGTTTAATTTCTTATTTTGTGAATCTTCGACCTTAATTGGTGAACTCGGGACCTTATTTCGTGAAACTTAGACTTAAAATGTTTGTTTGCTCACAAAATGGATAATTTCTTATTTCGTGAATTTCGGACCTTAATTTGTGAAACCGAAACCTTATTTCGTGAAACTTGTATTTAAAATGTTTGTTTACTCACGAAATATATAATTTCTTATTTCGCGAATCAAGGACCTTAATTTGTGAAACCGAAACCTTATTTCGTGAAACTTTGAATTAAAATGTTTGTTCACTTACAAAATGTTTAATTTCTTATTTCGTGAATCTTGGACCTTAATTCGTGAAACCGGGACCTTATTTCGTGAAACTTGGACTTAAAAAATTTGTTTACTCACAAAATGTTTAATTTCTTATTTTGTGAATCTTGGACCTTAATTTGTGAACTCGGGACCTTATTTCGTGAAACTTAGACTTAAAATGTTTGTTTGCTCACAAAATGGATAATTTCTTATTTCGTGAATTTCGGACCTTAATTTGTGAAACCGAAACCTTATTTCGCGAAACTTGTATTTAAAATGTTTGTTTACTCACGAAATATATAATTTCTTATTTCGCGAATCAAGGACCTTAATTTGTGAAACCGAAACCTTATTTCGTGAAACTTTGAATTAAAATGTTTGTTCACTCACAAAATGTTTAATTTCTTATTTCGTGAATCTTGGACCTTAATTCGTGAAACCGGGACCTTATTTCGTGAAACTTGGACTTAAATAATTTGTTTACTCACAAAATGTTTAATTTCTTATTTTGTGAATCTTCGACCTTAATTTGTGAACTCGGGACCTTATTTCGTGAAACTTAGACTTAAAATGTTTGTTTGCTCACAAAATGGATAATTTCTTATTTCGTGAATTTCGGACCTTAATTTGTGAAACCAGAACCTTATTTCGTGAAATTTGGAATTAAAATGTTTGTTCAATCACGAAATGTTTAATTTCTTATTTTGTGGATCTTGGACCTTAATTTGTGAAATCGAAACATTATTTCGTGAAACTTAGACTTAAAATGTTTGTTTGCTGACAAAATGGATAATTTCTTATTTCATGAATTTCGGACCTTAATTTGTGAACTCGGGACCTTATTTCGTGAAACTTGTATTTAAAATGTTTGTTTACTCACGAAATATATAATTTCTTATTTCGCGAATCAAGGACCTTAATTTGTGAAAACCGAAACCTTATTTCGTGAAACTTTGAATTAAAATGTTTGTTCATTCACAAAATGTTTAATTTCTTATTTCGTGAGTCTTGGACCTTAATTCGTAAAACTGGGCCCTTATTTCGTGAAACTTGGACTTAAAATATTTGTTTACTCACAAAATGTTTAATTTCTTATTTTGTGAATCTTCGACCTTAATTTGTGAACTCGGGACCTTATTTCGTGAAACTTAGATTTAAAATGTTTGTTTGCTCACAAAATGGATAATTTCTTATTTCGAGAATTTCGGACCTTAATTTGTGAAACCATAACCTTATTTCGTGAAATTTGGAATTAAAATGTTTGTTCAATCACGAAATGTTTAATTTCTTATTTTGTGGATCTTGGACCTTAATTTGTGAAATCGAAACATTATTTCGTGAAACTTAGACTTAAAATGTTTGTTTGCTGACAAAATGGATAATTTCTTATTTCGTGAATTTCGGACCTTAATTTGTGAAACCGAAACCTTATTTCGTGAAACTTGTATTTAAAATGTTTGTTTACTCACGAAATATATAATTTCTTATTTCGCGAATCAAGGACCTTAATTTGTGAAACCGAAACCTTATTTCGTGAAACTTTGAATTAAAATGTTTGTTCACTCACAAAATGTTTAATTTCATATTTCGTGAATCTTGGACCTTAATTCGTGAAACCGGGACCTTATTTCGTGAAACTTGGAATTAAAATATTTGTTTACTCACAAAATGTTTAATTTCTTATTTTGTGAATCTTCGACCTTAATTTGTGAACTCGGGACTTTATTTCGTGAAACTTAGACTTAAAATGTTTGTTTGCTCACAAAATGGATAATTTCTTATTTCGTGAATTTCGGACCTTAATTTGTGAAACCGAAACCTTATTTCGTGAAACTTGTATTTAAAATGTTTGTTTACTCACGAAATATATAATTTCTTATTTCACGAATCAAGGACCTTAATTTGTGAAACCGAAACCTTATTTCGTGAAACTTTGAATTAAAATGTTAATGTTTAATTTCTTATTTCGTGAATCTTGGACCTTAATTCGTGAAACCGGGACCTTATTTCGTGAAACTTGGACTTAAAATATTTGTTTACTCACAAAATGTTTAATTTCTTATTTTGTGAATCTTCGACCTTAATTTGTGAACTCGGGACCTTATTTCGTGAAACTTAGACTTAAAATGTTTGTTTGCTCACAAAATGGATAATTTCTTATTTCGTGAATTTCGGACCTTAATTTGTGAAACCAGAACCTTATTTCGTGAAATTTGGAATTAAAATGTTTGTTCAATCACGAAATGTTTAATTTCTTATTTTGTGAATCTTGGACCTTAATTTGTGAAACCGAACTTTATTTCGTGAAACTTGGACTTAAAATGTTTGTTCACTCACGAAATGTTTAATTTCTTATTTCGTGAATCTTGGACCTTAATTTGTGAAATCGAGACCTTATTTCGTGAAACTTAGACTTAAAATGTTTGTTTGCTCACAAAATGGATAATTTCTTATTTCGTGAATTTCGGACCTTAATTTGTGAAACCGAAACCTTATTTCGTGAAACTTGTATTTAAAATGTTTGTTTACTCACGAAATATATAATTTCTTATTTCGCGAATCAAGGACCTTAATTTGTGAAACCGAAACCTTATTTCGTGAAACTTTGAATTAAAATGTTTGTTCACTCACAAAATGTTTAATTTCTTATTTCGTGAATCTTGGACCTTAATTCGTGAAACCGGGACCTTATTTCGTGAAACTTGGAATTAAAATATTTGTTTACTCACAAAATGTTTAATTTCTTATTTTGTGAATCTTCGACCTTAATTTTTGAACTCGTGACCTTATTTTGTGAAACTTAGACTTAAAATGTTTGTTTGCTCACAAAATGGATAATTTCTTATTTCGTGAATTTCGGACCTTAATTTGTGAAACCGAAACCTTATTTCGTGAAACTTGTATTTAAAATGTTTGTTTACTCACGAAATATATAATTTCTTATTTCGCGAATCAAGGACCTTAATTTGTGAAACCGAAACCTTATTTCGTGAAACTTTGAATTAAAATGTTTGTTCACTCACAAAATGTTTAATTTCTTATTTCGTGAATCTTGGACCTTAATTCGTGAAACCGGGACCTTATTTCGTGAAACTTGGACTTAAAATATTTGTTTACTCACAAAATGTTTAATTTCTTATTTTGTGAATCTTCGACCTTAATTTGTGAACTCGGGACCTTATTTCGTGAAACTTAGACTTAAAATGTTTATTTGCTCACAAAATGGATAATCTCTTATTTCGTGAATTTCGGACCTTAATTTGTGAAACCAGAACCTTATTTCGTGAAATTTGGAATTAAAATGTTTGTTCAATCACGAAATGTTTAATTTCTTATTTTGTGGATCTTGGACCTTAATTTGTGAAACCGGAACTTTATTTCGTGAAACTTGGACTTAAAATGTTTGTTCACTCACGAAATGTTTAATTTCTTATTTCGTGAATCTTGGACCTTAATTTGTGAAATCGAGACCTTATTTCGTGAAACTTAGACTTAAAATGTTTGTTTGCTCACAAAATGGATAATTTCTTATTTCGTGAATTTCGGACCTTAATTTGTGAAACCGAAACCTTATTTCGTGAAACTTGTATTTAAAATGTTTGTTTACTCACGAAATATATAATTTCTTATTTCGCGAATCAAGGACCTTAATTTGTGAAACCGAAACCTTATTTCGTGAAACTTTGAATTAAAATGTTTGTTCACTCACAAAATGTTTAATTTCTTATTTCGTGAATCTTGGACCTTAATTCGTGAAACCGGGACCTTATTTCGTGAAAGTTGGAATTAAAATATTTGTTTACTCACAAAATGTTTAATTTCTTATTTTGTGAATCTTCGACCTTAATTTGTGAACTCGGGACCTTATTTCGTGAAACTTAGACTTAAAATGTTTGTTTGCTCACAAAATGGATAATTTCTTATTTCGTGAATTTCGGACCTTAATTTGTGAAACCAGAACCTTATTTCGTGAAATTTGTAATTAAAATGTTTGTTCAATCACGAAATGTTTAATTTCTTATTTTGTGAATCTTGGACCTTAATTTGTGAAACCGAACTTTATTTCGTGAAACTTGGGCTTAAAATGTTTGTTCACTCACGAAATGTTTAATTTCTTATTTTGTGAATCTTGGACCTTAATTTGTGAAACCGGGATCTTATTTCGTGAAACATGAACTTAAAATGTTGGTTTACTCACGAAATGTTTAATTTCTTATTTTGTGAATCTTGGACCTTAATTTGTGAAACCGGGACCTTATTTCGTGAAACTTGGACTTAAAATATTTGTTTACTCACAAAATATATAATTTCTTATTTCGTGAATTGGACCATTATTTGTGAAACCGGGACCTTATTTTCGTGAAACTTGGATTTAAAATGTATGTTTACTCACAAAATGTATAATTTCTTGTTTTGTGAATCTAGAATCTTAATTTATGTAACCGGGACTTTATTTCGTGAATCCTAATTATGGTGAGGCGGCTAACCTCACCAAATTGTGTTATCATCTTCATCAAAAAGCCATAAATAGTGATGATGATGATGATAAGTGTTCAAAATTAATAAACCGAAACACTGAAACAATTTCGTAAAAATTTAGGTCGTATATGTGAACAACCATGTATGACCAATAGCATAAAAGCAAACAAGAGTGACTGCACCAATTTTTTAAGGTGTGACTGTCTACTTATCTAGCCTATCTTTGAATCAACATTGGGTTTTCTCTTCTTTTTGCCAACATTAGCCTAAAAACAAGTGACACAACATTCTTCATCGTTGCATTTCACTATTTACATTGGTTGTTATTTCATCCGCTTCATTCCTTCTCATCTCCATCCTCATAAACTTCATCACTATCGTTCACGCGCGTCGCCTGCAAATGCATATTCAGTATACTTTCATTTCGAAAACAAATCTGACTGTGAAATCATTATCAAGTCAATCATAGTACGAACATTTTGTTAGGTCCAATGTCTTCTAGCAAAACCAAACAATTTTCTAAACAGAAGAGTCCCATGACAGTTAACTATAAGATAATGCTTATTTGAAACGATATTGCTGGTTACCTGTGGCAGCTAGGTATCCCATAAAACAATGCTTCCATTAGTGCAACCATGAGAAATCTCAAAATCTTCGTCGAAAACTAGATTAAAGACAGCTAACTCATAAGACACTAACTCATATAATTTTTATTATATAAAGTTTGATTTTGATGTAAATTGACAAAATTTCGTAAATATAAGTTTGAATTTGATCAAAATTGAGCTGCTTCTATACAAGTTTCGTTTTTGGAGTTTGCTTACCATCGCGATTTCATAATCATCGTTAACTAATTCATATAATCATCGTGATTTCCAGGTAATTCAGTTAACTTAGTCATATAATCATCGTTTTACATGATTGTGAAACTAGAAGCTTACATTGTGAAACTAAAAGCTTAAATTGTGAAACTTGTGCTGATTTTTTTTATTTTCTTATATTGTGAATCCTAAAAGCATAAATTTTCGAAACTAGAAACTTGTATTGTGAAACTAGAAGCTTATATTGTGAAAGTAAAAACCTAACTTGTGAAACTTGTTCATAAAAGGTTGATTTTTTTTATTTTCTTATATTGTGAATCCTAGAACCTCAAATTGTGAAACTAGAAACTTATACTGTGAACCTAAAAGCTTAAATTGTGAAATCTGTTCATAAAAGGCTCATGTTTTTTTAGTTTCTTATATTGTGAATCCTAGAAACTCAAATTGTGAAACTAGAAGTTTATACTGTGAATTTAGAAGCTTATATCGTGAAACTCGTTCATAAAAGGCTGATTTTGTTAGATTTCTTATATTGTGAATCCTATAAGCTTAAATTGTGAAACTAGAAGCTTAAACTGTGAAACGAAGCTTATATTGTGAAACGAAACTTATATTGTGAAACCTGTTCATAAAAATCTTCTTGCATAATATATTAATTGCAGTATTTACGAGTGATGCCACGGATTAATCTATAGCTGCCTACAACCTGTAAGGGTACTGCATGCACTAGTTTCACACTGAAGATTAAGGGGTGCTACAAAAAAAAGGCCAAACCCTGATAATTTAAAACATTACTACATGAACCAAAAACATGACAACCAACTATATTGAAAAAATATAAACTAAGGCCCTGTTCTTTTGGACTGAAACTTAACTGAACTGAAATGAACTGAACTTATAGGATCTGAACTGAACTGAACTGAACTTATAGGAACTGAACTGAACTTATAGGAACTGAACTTAACTTATAGGAACTGAACTGAACTTATAGGAACTGAACTGAACTTATAGGAACTGAACTGAACTGAACTGAACTTATAGGATCTGAACTTAACTTAACTTATAGAATTTGAACTAAACTTATAAAATACGAACTTAATTAACTTTATTTTAATTTAAGTTAACTATTATTATTATTATTATTTTTTTTTTATTATTATTATAACGAGGGCTTTTATAAAAACCGAAAAGAAGGATTACATGAGATTGGTGGGCACCCGTGAAACAAGCTAGGCGCCCACTCCCTTAGCAATAGCAAAACTAAGGCGAGTAAAAATAAAAGCAGCGGTCTTCGATCCAGCATCTTGGGACACAGAATACTTCTGTTATTATTATTATTATTATTATTGTTATTGTTGTTGTTGTTGTTGTTGTTATTATTATTGTTGTTGTTATTATTATTATTATTATTATTATTATTATTATTATTATTATTATTATTATTATCCAATAGATGACATTGATAAAAAAAATAGTCTAAAACACAAGGTAGTTTAAAATATTTTCAACTTTATATATAATGGTTTTTTCATAGTTCATACATTATACTACAATTACATTACGATAAAAATAATTCACTATTACAATTTTCTCTAACCATTTATTTTCTCTAACAATGGTGATGAAGAAACTGATTAACGGGAGAGTGACAATTAGTGAGGGTGAGGGCGTCGTATGATGAGTTGTTGTTTTTTGGCATTAATGAGGATGATAGTTTGACATAAATTAGAGAGTAAAAGACGGGTAAATTATTAATGAGTTTTTATTTTTTTTATAGATGACGTATATCGAATAATTAAAGCGAAATGTTTGTATCGGTTGTTAAAAATAATACTCCGTATATAACTTTTCTTAATTGAGTTTATATGAACTGAACTTATAGGAACTGAACTTATAGGAACTGAACTGAACTTATAGGAACTGAACTGAACTGAACTGAACTTATAGAAACTGAACTGAACTTATAGGAACTGAACTGAACTGAACTTATAGGATCTGAACTGAACTGAACTTATAGGAACTGAACTGAACTTATAGGAACTGAACTGAACTGAACTGAACTTATAGGATTTGAAGTGAACTTAAGTTAAGTGACTTGAAGTCCAAAAGAACAGGGCCTAACAACCAAACTCAGCTACTTCTGATATTTACATCAATACCTTTCACCTAGACGGTTAGAAGATAACAAATTCACAAACATACAAGAGAGGTAGTATTAGCGTATTAATACTACTATCAAATAAACTCTAAATATATTTCCAAATCCCGCGCACGAATTCACACATAACAGAATAAAAAACAAAAAAAAATCAGAAGTTAATAAATAAAATTGACCGAAATCGATAATGATAACTTACGAAAATGAAATTGAGGAAATGTTGGTGGCGGTGGCGATGTTAACGATGGCGGAGGATGCGGCGGCGAAGACGGCGGAGAAAGTAGAAATGTCGTCGACGATAAGAATAGGCAAAAGGAGTGCAACGGGCTAAAGAAGAGGGAGAGAGAGAATGGATGTTTGGTGAGTAAATTTGGGAAAATATAATGAATTTTGTGTACCTGGAGTTTAGTAAGAGGCACGTGGCAAAATCTAGTGGATTTATATTTTTTAGATCTGACGGTCAAGATGAGTACAACGGCCTCACCCTAACGAGGGTGCCTCACGTGATTCAATTTCTATATATATATATATATATATATATATATATATATATATATATATATATATATATATATATATATATAGAAGTAGGATCATATGAGTTGGGTCATTATTGGTAAGTTACCCCTCTAAATCTCAGCCATTGATCTTATTTAAGATGGGTGGCTGAAATTAAATCTTGCTCAACACATACTGTAGTTTTATTTCTGTTTTCCATCTTTCTTATCACAAGACCACCACTGCTGCAACCACCAAATCTATGTTCTTCTTCATGCATTGTCCATCTACAGATTTATCGCAACAAATCAATAGTTTAAATGCTTAATTAACCCCAAAGTAGCCTTGATTTTCCATCTTTTTTTTCCTTTCAAATTAAAGGTAAGAGGCTACATGTCGAGATTTGAGAGATTATAACGACGACGATGATGATCATGATGATAATTGTAACATTCCGTATTTTCGTAAATTATATTTTAAAGATTTTAATTTATTTTACGGAATAAAATAATACTTTAATATAAATTGTTAAGTTATTCTTAAATCTTCCGTTAAAGATCCGTCTTAAGAAACTTAAATTCTTAAGATGTAATAATTTGGCAAGTTAAACCCGACTCATCGAAACCCGTTCCCAACGAATAACCCGTTTCACTTAAGGGAGATAAAGGACTACTTAAACCCCTAAACTCTACACTTCCATCGACACATTTCATCTCTCTCAAAACAAAGACACTGTTACATTGTTTTCCTTTTTCTCCTCCATTGTTCAAGCTTCAAACCCACTTTTGGAGCCCTTCCGAATTCCGAATCAAGGTATGTTATACATTTTCGGAATCCTTGCGAAATTTACAAGACATCCGTCTCTTTCAATTTCATTTTCGTTCAACTTGAAAAAGAGGCTGTTTTTGGTAAATTCCGTCTCTAACTTCTAATAATCGTTTTTCTTGTTGTAGGAGAGAGTTTAGAAGATCCCGAGGAAGATAGTGTCGTGATTGAAGAGGAGCTAGGAGCATAATCGCTTTAGAGGTGACGATAATGAGTAACTCGGCCTTATTGTTTATATTAGCACAAAATGTGAATTAATGTTGTGTTTCATATGATTGATGAACTTGGATAATGTTAGGACTTAGTAACATGTTAAGTTACTGTTTTATACGCTCAATGTATGCTAAGTTTTATGAATATGTGTGGTTGGAAAATCTGGAAAGAATTTACATATCAGTCTTTAAGACTAATCTGATGCTACGTTCTGATGAAATTATGCATTGGTTCCACTAGTTTTATCTATTGTTGCTACACATTACTCCTTTGCCATTCTTCATTTCTGCATTACTACTTACCTCTGCATACCACTGCCATTTCTGCATTTCTGACTTCATTTCTACACCTATACACCCATTTCTGAACTACATTATTCACCACCCCACTGCCACTCTACCTCCACTGTCGTATACAGTTAGCTGGTTGCTACTGAGCTGTCGCATCTCTATCAGACCCTGCAGGTCTGATTTCCCGCTGTTGCTAGTCTTCCCACCAGACCCCACTGTGTATACTGTAACTCCGTTGCTGCTGCAACTCTGCCACGACAATGCATCTGCTGAACTAGTAACTACTGCTACATGCTCTATTTTGCTACTGATGTTGTTACCATTCGCTACTGTTGTTGCACCCCCCGCCCCCAAGGCTTTTACCACTGCTGTACATCTATATTCTACTGCACTATTACCACTTCCTGCAGACTACACTACTGCCTGCCACTGCTGTGTACTCGCGGCTGCTGCACAGTCACTGCACCAGACCCCCCCATTCCTGTTTATGTGCTTGCCTACGTCTTACCCTGCTGTGGTCTGCACTACTGCACGCTACCAGCCACTTCCTACACTCACCGTGCCATTTCTGCTACTATATACACTCACCTTACTACCTCTGTTCTGCAAATTCTACTGCTACCTGCTGCTACCCCTCCCCTTATCTGGTCTGTTCAGACCAGAGCACTACTGCTGCTACAAAATTGTCATTTGGAAGGGGTGGTTATCTGATGGTGTTGTTATTACGATTGTTGATGTTTAATGCCATTAGATGGTTACTTGTTGTCGTGTTGCTACCTATTCATATGGTCTGTATTGTTGTTGCTGCTGTTTACTGCTATTTTACTGCAATTCATGTGCTGTTGTTGCTCTATAAAGCTGCTATATGTTTAATTGTTCAGGGCATTGTTCCTAGTCCAAAACGCTACTACCCTATTCGTTCCTAAACTTCTACGGTTGCTTACTTAATATTACTACATTATTTTACTATTACTTGGTACTATTAATACGCTTACTATTGGCTACTACAAATCTACCTACTGTGATAATACTATTATTTATTATCACGTACAACATACTACATAATATTAGTATTAATTTATTATTATATTATTGTTTTATTATTATTTTACGTACGTGCTTGCGTGCCTGCTTGAATTAATTATTTTACGTACGTGCTTGCTAGCTTGTTTACGTTTAATTATAACACGCTAGAAATCGTTACGATGGGTTACGGTTTTATTAGAAGCATGTCGAAATAATTTAATTTAGTTAGTCGATTTTCCCGTATAAAATATAGGTAATATAATATGAAGTTTAATTTAAATTAAATCGTGTTTATTTCCTTTATCGGTTGAACCGGTTAATTAGAACGTAATCAAATGCTTAGTAAAATATATTTTAGCTAAGTAAGATTTAGTAAGTGATTAGTGACTTGTCTAAATTTAGTTAGTTCTTAAGTGTCCGTTAATACTTATCATCGGACTAACATATTTTAATGTATAGTAGTTGGTTAAGTTTAACTTAATTATAATTGGCCTTTCTCTTTTGTTTATGCGTGTTTGAGGTCCCCGAGGTTCGGGCGGCACTCTATTGGGTTCGGGAATGGAGAGAGGATAGAGACCCCCCGGTCGGGCAACCGAAAGGGAAACCGGCTCTCCCTCAACTTAGTTCCCGGGATCAATTAAGTGTTGATTAGAAGTATAAGAAAGTAGAACTATAGATTAGTTTCTATATTTGGATGATATTGTATTGATGCGTATTAAGGTATGCCTTAAGCTGGCCTCTGAGCTTAATACGTGAGCTTGTTGTCATATATGGGGATATGCCTTAAGCTGGCCTCTGAGCCCTATATGTGTATGGTTGTCGTGTCTGGGATATGCCTTAAGCTGGCCTCTGAGTCCAGACATGTTTGATTGTGATCGCGTTGGAACATGCCTTAGGTTGGCCTCTGAGTCTAACGAGTAGAGCAGCTGCACAACGGGGCATTTAGGTCGTAACACCTCACCCGGAGTGCAGATGTTTGATGCTAGAACATGCCTTAAGCTGGCCTCTGAGTCTAGTATCTTGTGATGTAGTGAAGGGACATGCCTTAAGCTGGCCTCTGAGTCCTTTACTTTTGGATGCTAGTGTATGTCTTAAGTTGGCCTCTGAGTCTAGTGTCTTGCTGATTGGCGGGTCCATGCCTTAAGTTGGCCTCTGAGTCCTTGCTTGCTGAATGTTTTGGTATTTAGGTTATGTCTTAAGTTGACCGTTGAACCTTTATATACTTGCTGAATGATTGGTATGTAGGTCATGTCTTAAGTTGACCGCTGAACCTTATACTTGCTGGTTTTATCTGCTTGCCTTGAGTTGGTAAAGTGTCAGATATAGATGATTGATATTGTTGATATAGATGTTGACATTGATGATATAAATGTTGATATTGATGATATAGATGTTTGACTTGTTATTGTTCATCCAAGGCATTGGATGACTCTTAAGTCAGTTTCGTAAATGGTTTGGACTGAAAGACCCCCCGACCGGGCAACCGGTAGGGAAACTGGCTCTCCTTTCAAATAGTTTCCGAAGTTGGTTGAGAGCCGTGCATTAGTGATAGCATGATAGTATGAGATCAGTTGATGAGATATTTATACTTCACATGTTTATATATGTTGGAGTATTTTGTATGCTTTACTTGTTACGTGTCGTTACAAAAGGTGGCTAAGAGAACTCTAGTCACTCCCCACTGATTGTGGCGTACATGTTTTCATGTATGTAGGTACATGCAGGTTGGACGGGGTTCACTTGAGAGCTAGCGAGTGATGATCCATTGTCATCATATGACCTACCCTTTCGAGTAGCTAGACTCTAGTTGATACAGTGGTTATCTTTTGGTGCCTGTAGGGATGTTTCATCCCAGGCTCTGTATATATTAGGTTTCCATACTTAGAACTGTTATACTTATCTATTTTGTTTATATCAGTTTTCAATTTCAGTTTAATTCACCTCGTATGTTGTTTATGTTTAAAAAGTTTAAATTCCGCTGCATTTTTAGTACCTTATATGTTTTATATTTCTGCTTTCGCGAAGGGTTTTACAATGATGGATCATGGGACTTATACTGAGGCTTTGATTTTCAATCTTATTTTAATTTATAGATTGTAAAATAATTATAACTGACTTTAAACAACTAATGACTAAACTAAAAATTTGAATGGATTTTAGTAGTATTGTATAAATCCAGTTATTGCATTGTATAACAACGGTTATTGTATTGTTTACACCCATTTATTGTATTATGCAGATGCAATTATTGTATTATACTGATGCAATTATTGTATTATAATGATGCATTTATTGTAAAGACAAATTCCAAAATTTAAGACAAAATTTCTACGGTTATTGTATTATACTATGTAGTTATTGTAATGGGAGAGAACAATTATTTTATTGTATAAACGCAGTTATTGTATAGTGTAATAATAGGTTATTGTATAGAGTAAGAGTAGTTATTGTATAGAATACTAATAGTTATTGTGTATAGAGTAATACACTAGTTATTGTATTGTACTGATGTTGTTATTGTAAAGACGGATTGCTAAATTTAAGACAAAATTTCTACGGTTACTGTGTTATACTGATGCAGTTATTGTAATGGGAGAGAACAATTATTATATTATACGTATAAACCCATTTATTGTATAGTGTAATAATAGTTATTGTATTGAGTTTCTAAATTCAACTAGACATTTTAACAAATAATTGGTGTGCTAATCTTGATTAACAACAATTTTTGAGGATTATGATAACAAATCATTAATCAAATGTCAAAGGTGTGATAAACAAGCATACTAATGCAATAAAATTGAAATAACTTGCAAAATAACATATATTGTCTTATACAATCTACGTTTACCTTCATTTTCTCAATTTGCGCTAAAGTTTGTTTAAATTTTGGACAAAAATTAACGATTGATGTATGTATCAATGATATTGAATGAAGATAATGAATTAATTTGTGTTTTCGAATTAAATTACTATGGTTTTGTGAAAATTTGATAAGATTATGCCAATAATTTGAAGAAAATAGGAAAAAATAGGGGAAGGAATTATAATGGATGGAGAAAGCTGGGGAAAAAAGTATGCAAGGCCAAAAGTAAGTAAAAACGTATGAATGAGTGGAAGAGAGAGAAAATATATGAGTTTGTGTATTTTACGTGGGTTGATCTCACCCGTTACTTTTGTTAAATCTAATGGTATATATACGCGGGGGTAACTCACGAAAAGTGACAAACTCACCGGATCCCGCCTATATATATATATATATATATATATATATATATATATATATATATATATATATATATATATATATATATATATATATATAGCTAGACTTGTCATTATCAAAACATAAACATATATTTGAATATATGGTTCAACAAATTCCCCCTTTTTGATGATGACAAGTCTCTCTTAGATTTGTGTCTAAGTGTACGTTCCCCCTCAATATAATAATGGTCGTTCATAGCAAAGATTCACAAAATAAGAAATTAAACATTTTGTGAGTAAACAAATATTTTAAGTCCAAGTTTCACGAAATAAGGTCCCGGTTTCACGAATTAAGTTCCAAGATTCACGAAATAAGAAATTAAACATTTTGTGAGTGAACAAACATTTTAAGTCCAAGTTTCACGAAATAAGGTCCTGGTTTCACGAATTAAGGTCAAAGATTCACGAAATAAGAAATTAAACATTTCGTGAGTGAACAAACATTTTAATTCAAAGTTTTACGAAATAAGGTTTCGGTTTCACAAATTAAGGTCCAAGATTCGCGAAATAAGAAATTTTATATTTCGTGAGTAAAAAATATTTTAAATACAAGTTTCACGAAATAAGGTTTCGGTTTCACAAATTAAGGTCCGAAATTCACGAAATAAGAAATTATCCAGTTTGTGAGCAAACAAACATTTTAAGTGTAAGTTTCACGAGTAAGGTCCCGAGTTCACAAATTAAGGTCGATGATTCACAAAATAAGAAATTAAACATTTTGTGAGTAAACAAATATTTTAAGCCCACATTTCACGAAATAAGAAAAAGAGCAAAATGGATAATTTTTTTAGATAGAGAAAACATTTGGGGCAAATGAATTGTTATAAATGACCCATAATTTTCATCCCATTGAAATTAGTCCAATGGAGATTGAAAATCATGTGCAACATAGTAAGGGTTTTGTGGCCTCACCTTAATAGGCGGCCTCACGTGATCCGGCCTCTCTCTCTCTCTCTCTCCCTCTCTCTCTCTCTCTCTCTCTATATATATATATATATATATATATATATATATATATATATACTGTATACTCTTGCGTATAATCGTGTGCTAAGTGTACAGAATATGAGTAACAAGATCTAATCAATTAAGTGTAAAAGATTCAAGTATGTTAGTCAATGGATTGACTAAATCGAAGATTGAAAGAAGATCGCAAAGCGCAAATAATGAACTAAAGTTATATTTATCAACTATAACTTTAGTACAAGATTGGTTCAAAGTATAGCTCGTTGCTATAACTCTATATAGAAGAAATGATCGATATATGTGTGTTAGTTGAAACGATTTTAGTTTCCAACATCATCGTGGACAATTAATGGTTAATTGGTATTCTATTTTGGAATATGGAATTATTAATCTTGATGGGTTAATATAAAATATCTTTTAGTTAAAAAGGAATAAATAATTTTCTTATGAGTTAATTATTTATTTATAATAAACTAAAGGATTTATATTTAACTTACTTGTCAAAATAATATAAAAATAGATTGTGTTTGAAGCGGTTTTGGAAAGTCGTGCAATATGGTACGATTTCCTAAAACGTGTAAAGATTGTTTAAATAAATAATATATTTATTTACACAATCTAAAAACAATCTAGATTATATGATGAAATATAATTTATTATATTTTGACATGGTTTATGAAGTTGTTTAATAAGGCTACTATTTATTTATTATATAAAGATCTTTCCTAAATATGAATTAGGAAATTGATTCATTATATAATACCTATAGTATATTATTAAATCTTTCCTAAATTTATTAAGATTAGATTTATGGTAGTATTACTAAAAGACTAGTATTCTAAGTTTAAGTAATATTCCTAAATCATCTAGGGTTTTAATTACCTAGATATAATTCTATATAAATAGACTACCTATGACTCGTTAATAGACACGAAACACACACACATATTCACGCATATCGAGACAAACCACCGTTCGTTATTCTTCAAGATTCGAGCTTATAATTGTCATATTCGATTCAAGATTCAAGTGCTCCAACATTGATCTTATTCATTCAAGATTGTGACATCAAGAAACATTGAAGACTTATCTTATTAGCATAAGATAGTTCGAGTATTTTACGGTACTCATTGTAAACAAGTATTTAACGGTACTTGTCATAGCTAGATATTTAACGGTATCTAGATAGAGTTGCAACTAACATCAAAGTTGCACGAGTAGGGTTGATAAAATTGTAATCCAGAGTTGGTACTAATTTTATTAATCGAGAATAGTGGACGTAGGTTTCAAAGTGTGAAACTGAACCACTTCAAAAGTATCGTGTCTCTATTTTATTCGTGCTCTATTCGACCATCATCATACATCCATACACAACGAAGAAGATTTTAAAAAGAAGGCATACTCAATTCAACCCCCCCTTCTTGAGTATATTATATCAATAGACTCTTCATTATGTGTTGCATATATCGTACTAATTATTTTTTATGCCTATTATACGCATTTAAATTCGTTATGAAGTTAGACATCAATAAGGGAAACGTAGTAGTCCCTAGTTTATATTTCCGTACTTGGATAAGTTGTGATTGTGCGATGGGAGAAACTAATTTATTTTGATACACATGTATAACTATGAAGCTATTTAGTTGTTTCTATTTTCAGTTTCGAAACCTTTACTGTGTTTTAGATGACAACTACAATTTAAATGAGGAATGAATGTTAATATGGTACAAAGTGATGTCTATGCTTCAAATGATTGTCAATGGGTTTTGGAATAAGAAAGGTTGAGTTTGGATATAGTAATGTGTAATTGCAAAGGAACCAAAATTTTAATAAATTTTCAGAATGTTACCTGGTTTGTACGGGCTGTCATTTTATGTGTTCCATATTTGAGTATGAAAATTTTTATGTATGATGACCTTCTGAGTTGGTTTTACAATGCTTTTGGTTTCACGTTAATAGGAGTTATATTTTGAGAGATATAAATCTTTTAGTTGATAGTTGTCAGATTGTTACTGCACGGTTCTATTTTGACCCATGTTTTTGTAAATGAAGTCATTTAAAACGTGTTTACTTTTTATGTATAATTCCAACTCCACTATTTAGAATATTCGTTCACGTTTCCAAAATGATAAGCTATGTAAAATCTTATCGAGTCGTTCTTTAATTGTGATTTTTGCAAGTTGTCCAATTTCCGATAAATTGCTGTAAAGTTCCTGTCCAAACCAATTAAGTTGTCAAAATTGTTATAAATGATTCCCTTGAGATATGCATCTACTTTTGTTTCCTATGATTAGTTAATTCATTATATTTTCTAAAAACTATAATAGCTCACAAGATAGCTAAGTGGATATGTAATTACGATTTGTGTAAATTGCTGCATAATGTTTAATTTGTGAAATAGTGAGTTATGTAAGTTTCATATAAAAGTTTAATCAAATGTGAATTATGTGATGTGACCATGTGATATTCTGATATGGCATTAGTAACATGAATAGTAGGCATATGATATGAATATGAACCTTACTTTATGATAACGTCATCTTGCTTATTTCTATATAAAATAGTTTCAATTATACTGACGCTCTTAGTTTCTAGTGATATGACCTCAAAATAATGATGTGATGTTCGTATGGGATGTTAAAATCATATTTATCAAAGAAGAGTCTTGACAAGTGGCATAATGAAATTGGACTCGTAAACTTATTAGCATGATATAGCAATCTAATTGTTATAAGTAATGGTGATCATTTTGAACAATGTTAATCGTATTGATGTTCTTTCATATATTTATGGTATATTGTTGTCTAGTTCACTGAGATAATAACCCTTGTAACACCTTCATGTATATTGTTATGTCACAAACTGAATTGCATTTGCTATGTTTAAAAATATGATCATACTATATTGAGTTATTAATTAGTTGGCATGATGAGTTTTATGGGAGTACCAATGTTGTGAATCCGTTTACTTTTAGCATTAAATCTTCATGATTCATGAGCTACAATTTACGAGAACAACGTTTTAGTAAAGAAGAGTCTGAATGTCTCCGTGCAGTTTTAAGTCTGATCTGTAGTTGCGAAATAGCCCTTTGATTGTGTTTATAATTGTCACAAACTACCACTTCAGCGTTTCAAAAGTTTTCCAAAGGTTTTCAAAATGGTGATCCTTGACAAAGTTTGATGTTTTGATAAGTATGTCAATTGGTTGCAATATGAGGAATTCTGTAGCTACGTTTGATGAAATCCTGCACGGATATTTAGTTACTGCGCATTATATAAACCTCTTATTTTGCAAGTCATATATGTTAACAGTTTCATGATAAATGATGTAATGTAAGGGGATGAAAAATGTACTTAAGTGATTTTAACTTATTAATATCCAAGAGTGTTAAACAGTTTTGTTAGTCTATGATTGGAGTATTTCTTGTGAAATATGTCAATGCTCCATGTTTAATTACGTTAATAAATTTTGCCCTATATCTTTTCTATAATATGATTACGAACATGAAATGTTTTAATTTGTCAATTACGAACACTGAGTTTCTTGATTATCTACATTGTTGTGAATATATTGATTTTGTGTTAAAATTTCAATGGTATGTAAGTATTAACTACTCTGATTCTATTTTACTGCGTAACACGATTTCTACCGATCCTAATACTCTTGTTATTGCTCGAGGTTATATGATAACATGATAATTGCTATGGGTTTCTTACGAGTACTTATTTGAGTTGAATATTAGTAATTGTTCTTTTATTTTGATAGTTCATATTTTCTGTTGATAAGATAATTCTTTTGTTTGTGAGATGGGTTGAGTGTGAGGTAGGTAAGCTTTTGGTAATTGATTAGCTGAGTTATTTATGATGATGTTGTATTGAGATTGAGATTGCAGTTCAGTGTTTTATCAAGTTGTCGCATTCTTTGACCTTGACTTGTGGGTGAGTAGCTGAGAGTTTTACTCTCTAAATGTTGAGCAGTTCCTTTAATGGAATATTGATAATATTGATATTTAAATCGAGATGAGAATTGGTCATTGGTACTGAGTTATGAGTTATTTGGCCGTTGTGCCATATTGTGTTTACGGTCCAGTGTGACCTTGGTTATTGAGTTGTATTATAAGTTTGAAATCGATATTGAGATGAAGTATTGATTCGCGGTTTTATTCCGCCGGTTCACTCACCCTTGTCTTTGGTCTTAGGTTCGACGATGATAATACACTACTTGGTTACTTAGAAAAAGATTTTATGAGATAGAGTAATGGGTAAGACGGAGTAATGAGCTGGAATTTCTTATAATGAGGTTACGGGACGTAACCATGTTTTAAGGAGGATAGGATTGTAAAATCTTTTGATTATGATACGGCTAAGTTGTTATGACATGGCTAATTGGTATGTGGCGATTGTTTGAATATACTTGATAATCCGGATTACTTATGTTATGCATTTTATTGTGTTTCGTGAAGTATCCTTTAATAGAGTTATAGGTTAAACTTTGGGGACAAAGTTTTCTTAACGAGGGTAGAATGTAACATTTCGTGTTTTAAAGTACTTTTATTAGTTTTGGTGTTAGGTGATGTCACATTTTATGTGCCTAGGGACCATGTTTGTTGACTATGGGATGGTGAACTTCGGGATGAAGTTCATTTTAAGGAGGGAAGACTGTAATACCTCGTGTTTTATTATTAAATTTATTATTTATTTTGACGTGTTGGTGGTTATTTAACTTTATACTCGATAATTTATTTATCGAATAAGTGTTATATTTTTATATGTTGTAAGTGAAGGGTCGAGTATACGAGTTAGCTAATAGATCGTGTTTTGAATAGACGCTTGGAACTCGAAATGGATGTCAACCCAAAACAGCCCATCTCGTTAAACAAACACACAAATACACTCAAACCCTCACACGCTTATCCTATCGTCGACATATCACAACACAAAAACCCTAAACCTAGTGACGTCGACTGACAACAACTACCCTCTCTATGCTGCCGCCATAGCAAAGGGTAGGAGGGAGGTTCTCACGGTGGTTTTAGATTGGTTTAGCAATGCTCGATTTCATCGTGAAACAGGTAAGTTGTCACGATTTCATCTTCTCGGTTTTGGTACTTCTCCCTTTTAATTCGTTTTACCCTGGTGTATTTGGACCGCCAGTTCTGATATGCGTCTATTATGGATCAATGATGTGTAGAGGTCATGTTTTGACCATAGTCGAGTAGTCTTTGGCCTCCGTTGACCGTCGTGAGTAGTGTTTGTCGCCCGAGTCATAATTTTCTTTTTCGTTTTCAAAACAGGGTTTGGAGCGTGTATGTTCATCCTTTGATTTGAATAAGTTTCTGGTTGTTATTGTTATGGGTGTTTGAGTTTTTGGATGGGTGGTAGCCAGGTGGTTTGTATGGTGGTAGTCACGGTGGCTAGGGGTCGTGGTGTCAAATAATAATGTGGGTTTCGTTTTGGGGTCGGTTGCGTCAAGAATAGAGCAGTTTTGCGACAATACTTTCTGGACTGTGGTTTGGTGGCGATAGGGGTAGTCGACGGCCACTGACTTCCTCCCTTGAACCACCGTGGCTCAGAGGCGAGCCTGGTGGCGCCCGTGGGGAAGCCAAGGGTTGCAATTGGTGTTGGGGATGGCGTTTGTCGGGGCTATTGGTCATGGGGAAGGGGCTGCTGTCGTATTCGGGAATGCGTATTATTTGTGTTCGTAGGTTATGTTGGGACATTGTGCTATTACTTTATTATTATTATTATTATTATTTTTATGGTTGATATTCGTATTACTAATATTACTTTGGTTAGTATTATTAACATGTATCTTATGATTATTTGTATTATTATGTTATTGATAATTATTGTATTGGTGCTAGCATGTGGAATAAATATTTTATTGAAATTAATAATAATTGTTTGTTAGGGTTGTATATTGTAATTAATATGATTGATTGTTAGTATATGATAACTTGTTATTAATGTTTTATGGTTAGTTAATGTATTTGACTATGAGCAATTTTGTGATATTGTATTGTGACAATTATATATATGTGGTTAAGTTTAATAAATGAGAACTTGATTAATAATTTTGTGGTATTACCATTTTGGGCAAAGTTGCTATTTCGGGAAATTTTCTATTACAGGAAACTTTCCACTTTTGGAAGTTACTCTATTTAGTATATGTTTTTACTATATAAAATGAGGGTCTGGTGGAGATTTATTAATCGTTAAATAATATTTATTTAGGTGACGGTTTCTGCGTGGAACATTACTAGCAGCTGTTGGTTATCTTTCTGCAATTGAGGTAGGGGATATATCTGTGGTTTGCGTTATGACATGAAGTGTGTTTGTGATGCTTATTACAAGATTGTTATAATTGATATTGAATGTTGTTGTGGAATATTTGATTATTATTAATTTTTGTGGAAAATGGGACTTGTGATACGGGAGTTGTGATATGACCATTGAAGGAGTGGTGTGATGGAGGTGAAGTGGATGGCTGAATGATGTGGATATGGCGTGGAGTGATTTGGGTCTTGTGATATGGAGACGGAGTGGTGTTCTAATTTATTATAATGTATGTCTTATTGATGTTTACCTACTCAACCTCGTGGTTGACCCTGTGTATTCGTGTGACACCTGTGATGATCCGTGATGAGGAGCAGTTTTGACAGGAAAGATTGTAATACCCCGTATTTTAGCCTCGGTCAACGGCAGTCAAACCATCTTTTATACACGTATTTCAAATGGAATGTTTATAAAGTATTTTGACGTAATTTATTATTATTTTATAAATCTTATTTCTACGATTATTTCGTAATTCATAATCATTTTATATTTGATGATTGTTTCATAAAATGATAATTCTTTCGTATTTCTTTATTGTTGATAATATATTTATAATTAAATATATTTCTTATTTTATATTTATTTCTCATTTATATTTGTTTTATTATTTAAGTCGTTATTATATTTAAATTCTAAATTTTATATATTCTTATGTAAGTACTAATAATTTATTTTCTTATACTTAATTAATATTTACTACCACTCAATTACATAACTTAATTAGTATAATTATTTATATCTCCCGTTAATTTTAAGTTACGGGTTGGTTGTAATACCTCGTATTTTGGTGTTAATATGTTGTATTTTATTTTAATTATTAGTATATATTTTGGCACGTAGAGATAGTTTTGGGACGTAGTACTCGATAATTAATTGATCGCATAAGGTGTTTTATATTTTTATGAGGTTAGTTAAGTGTCGAGTATGAGTTGTAGTTATCAAACCGGGTTTTAAAAGCTTTTGGGGGACCTCGAGGTGCGTGCCAAGTGTGTCAGCCCATCTCGAAATCATAAGCAAGCCCATCCCCATATATCAGAGTTTTTCAAAAACCCTTGTGTGCAGCCTCATAAAACACTCCCAAAACCCTAACCCTAATCTAGTCGACACCTGTCTATCACACACATCTTACAGCAGCCGCCAGAGAGAGTAGAGAGGGAGGTTTACACGGTGGTCTAGGGTGGTCTAAGGGTGCTAGTTTTGCGCAGGAAAAGAGGTACACACGCGCACCCTTCGTTCTTCTCTGTTGTCGTATGTTTTATTGCTTTTGTACAGTTATGTAATCATGCTTAAAGTTTCTGATCTTCACATATTATGAATCTAGGATGAGTAGTAGTCGTTTTTAGATCTTTGTTGTGTCTTCGTTGGCTGCCTAGGAACTCCGTCGATGCGCGTTTAGTCATTGGTATCAGAACAGTAATTTAATTTTCAGAACAATATGTTTTATGTGGGTTGTTTTCGTGCCTTCTTGAGTCTTCATGGGTACACGTTTTAGAGGGGTGTTAGGGCAATTTATATGAGGGTATGTAGGGGTGTCGTATGGTGGTTCTTAGTCGTGCGTAAGGTTTTTAAAGTGAATTTCGTTTTGATGGTTGCAGCGTGAAACAGGGGGTTGTTTTGGGTAGGCTGGGTATACTGTTTTGTAAGGGGTGGTGTTTGTGGTGTCGGCAAGCACTAGCTTTGTCCCTGGAACCACCGTGGCTCAGGGGAGAGCCTGGTGGTGTCATGGGTGAAGGCGGTGGTTGAATTTGGTGGCAGAAGGGGCGTGAATAAGGGTGGTTAGTCACGGTACGGATCTGTTCGCGTTTTCCTGTTCGTGTTTTTTTCTTTTGCGTGGGGAATATGTTGCTTTTTATTTATGCTACTATTGTTTAATCAATTGAGATGTTAGTATTAAAACTATTAATATTATTATTGAAATAGTAAGAGTACAAATATTATTAGTATTTGTTATTTAAATTGTTGTTGATACTAGAATTTATTTTAATGTTAGTATTGGTTTGAGTATGTCAAAAGTTAGCAAAATGTGGCTATTGTCTTTGTATGTTATAATTAGTAAGTCTAAATTTAGCAAGTTTATTTTTAGTAAGTTCTAATTAATCCGACAATTGTTAAATGATGGAATGCTATATTTGGTAAGTACTATTTTTAGTAAGTCCATAATTAGTAAGTCTTTATATAGTAAGTTATTTGGGTAATAATCGATATGTATATTTAGTTAATAATATTTGATACGCGTACGGACATGCTGATATGTACTTAGTCGCAAGAAGCTATAAGTAAATTAATTATGAGTGAGTGATTTAGTAATGTTGGATGTATGAATCGAATTTAATATTAAGCAATGTTTTTAGGAACTAAATTTGAAGTGGAATATTTCTAGACGGTGACTTCTTTTCGCAGACTTGCTACTTCCAGGTAGGATACACTGGCACTATACTTTATGAAATTTTATGAATGGATGTTTACTCGGTGATGTGTTATGAACGGATGTTGCCTTATTTGTTATGAATGCAAGTATGAGTTATATGAGCATGATATTTAATGGTTATTTATTTAGTGTTGCATTCATGAGCATGACATTTGCATTGGTTACTGAGAAAGATATGGATCAGATATTGTTCAGATATAAAGCCCATGGTGGTTCTGCAGACTAGGCCTGGTGTCTTATCAGCTGTTGAGCTGGTGTTCGGTGACGACCGATTATAGTCTGCCGGGAGGTTCGGTATGGCTTGGTGCAAGGGTATGAGTTTGAGATTGTGATTGAGATTGAGTTTGAGCTCGAGCATATCATTGCATTTGCATATCATAATTGTTGCATTATCTATTTTTGGTGTTATCCTACTCAACCGCGAGGTTGACAGTGTATTCGTGTACACCTACGATGATCCGGAATAGGGAGTAGATTCTACAGGTCAGAGACAGATGGATTAGGAGCTTGGGCATGGAGAGAGACATGTCTTGGACCTACTTAGAATTAGATCACATACTTAGACGTTATCAGTTGTACTTTATTCTTTGCGTAGTAGTTGTAATATCAAAAGTTCAAATTTAATCAGTTTTATATAAAGTACATTGGTTTGTTTTACTTTGTTATTCACTACCTCGGATATTCCGAGATGGTAACAGCTCTATTTATTTGAGAATGTCTTGCTAAAGGCTCTTAGATAAATGGGGTGTTACAAAGTGGTTTCAGAGCGAACGATCCTCAGGCCTAAACCAAATGAATATTAATGAACGTAGGAAGAGTCTAACAAAATGAACCCTAGGTTAGTAACTGTTAGGATCCCCAGGATTGGGATGAGTTAGGGGCCCCCTCAAACCAAGCCACTGGCCCTTTCAGTCTAACCTGGTAACCCTTGAGTGATGCAGAGAGTGGGTAGTAACAAGATAAAAGATCGGACCTTGCCTATTTTGCCTATATTGTACTAACAAGTTTTACAGGAGCGGAATGTGGTAAGCCATGATGTGAAACATGGTTGGGGATCTGTATTGTGAAGCATGATAATGATATTGAATGTTGGTTGAAATATATGACTTTCAAGTTTTGAGAATATAAGTATGAGTATATGAGTTTGACTTGTATGGTGATATGCATGCGGCTATATGATCCCTGAACCCTTAGGTAGAGATATAGTATAATGATGTGTGTAATGAGTTGATGATAGAAGCACCATAAGCTATAGCTGCCTAGGAGGCTAGATGTAGGAGAGATATGACCATAATTGACCGGAATCGTTAATAGAGCCAGCAAGACAATGTTGTTACAGGATGCAGAATCAAGTTAAGTCCTGTGTGTAAAGCTAGTAGACCGAAACGGATGTTGTGTTTGTTGATAATAGCTTTGTTGCTATTCTGAGTGTGTATACTTTCTATCTGAATGTTTTTCCTTTGCAAGAATTTACTGATTGGCGTAATAGGCGAAATAGATCGGATTTTGAGATTTAAGATTGTTATTATTTTACTAATTGCCTTAGCAATCCATGTCTAGTGATATACGGAATGTGTTGCCCTAAGTCATGAATGTTATATAGTTATGTGTTGAAAATTACATGCCTTTGGTTTAATGTTAATAGGAGTTATCTTTTGAGAGAAATAAATATTTTAGTTGACAGTGGTCAGATTGTTACCGCACAGTCCGTTTTGACCTATGTTTTTGGAAAATAAATAATTAAAACGTGTTTATTGTTTATGCATAATTCCAACTCCACTGTTTAGAATATTCATTCACGTTTTCAAAATGATAAACCACGTAAAATCTTAACGAGTCGTTATTTAATACTGAATTTTGCAAGTTGCCCAATTTTCTGCCCAATTGCTGTAAAGTCTCTGTTCTGACCAACTGAGTTGTAAAATTTGTTATAAATAATTTTCTTAAGCTTTGCAATTGGTTCTCTTTCCTCTGGTTAGTTAATTCCTTATATTTCCTAAAAACGATAATAACTCGCAAAAAAGCTAAGCAGTTATTTAATTACGATTTTTGGAAGTTGTTGTGTGATGTATGATTGTCGAAATGGTAAAGTTTAAATATAAAAGTTTAATCAAATATGAATTATGTGATGTAACCCTCCGATTATAGTCTTTATAGTTTCTTCATGTATATGGTTAGCCACAAAGTGAAATACATATTGTTATGTTTGAATCTGATCACAATACATTGAATTAGTAATGTGGTTGACACGTGACTTGTAGGGATGCTAGTCTTGTCTTCGATCTGTAACTTGTAAAAATCGTCAGATGATTCGTGATTGTAAATTGTCATTAATTACAACTTCATCGTTTTGAAAGTCTCAAAATGTCTTCGAAGTGATAATACATGATAAAGCTGATGTTTGACAATTATGGTAATTGTTTTGCAACATGATAGAATCTGTAGCTACATGTTGATGAAATTTTGCCTGAATATGTAAATTGTTCTACATGATATAAACATCTTATTTTGGAAGTTATCCTTACTACTGGCTTTAAGATAAATGGTGTAATGTGAGTAGATTGGAAATGTACCTATGCGATTTCAACTTATTTATACCTATAAATGCTAAGTTGACTTGCTAATCTAAGATTGGTGTATGCCTTGGGGAAATATGTTAATGTCCCAAGTTAATTACATTAGTTAAAATTTGTCTTATGTCTTTTCTATAATATGATTTTGCTTCTATAATGTGATTATGATCATGAAATGTTTTAAATTGTCAAGTATGAACTATGAGATAGTTGATTGCCTACATAGGTGTAAATGTGTTAAGTTAAGTTAAAATTTCCAAGGATTTACAAGTGTTATTTTCATTGATTTCGTATTATTACGTATCATTAAATTGACAAGTATGTTTGTTGCTTTAAAAGTCGGATGCTAGTGCCCAGTATAGAGTAATTAGCGTATCGGTTTGTGACTTTTGTTTCGGTGATCTCCATGAGCAATGGATGTGAAGTTTTATAATGAGGTTACGGGGACGTAACCACATCTTAAGGAGGATAGGATTGTAAAATCTTGATGTTTCACGACCTGGCTAAGTGGTATATATGTTGTGCTTGGCTGATTGAGAATTACCATGCATGGAGTCTGCTGTTTTAATTTGTTATGTTTCGATCAATGTTGCGGTTCTTTAAGTGTCTTGTACTTCTGTTGTATGATAAACTTTGGGGACAAAGTTTCTTAAGGGGGGATAGAATGTAACATTTCGCTTTTTGGGTACTCGTATAAGTGCTACTTGTGATCGTTTCGTGCTTGTTATGTGTTTCCTTATCGTCATGGGTTATAGCAAACTTCGGGACGAAGTTCATTTTAAGTAGGGAAGACTGTAAAACCCCGTATTTTAGCCTCGGTCACGGCAGTCAAACCATGTTTTATACACGTATTTCAAACGTAATGTTTATAAAGTATTTTGACGTAATTTATTATTATTTTATAAATCGTATTTCTACGATTATTTCGTAATTCATAATCATTTTATATTTGATGATTGTTTCATAAAATGATAATTCTTTCGTATTTCTTTATTGTTGATAATATATTTATAATTAAATATATTTCTTATTTTATATCTATTTCTCATTTATATTTGTTTTATTATTTAAGTCGTTATTATATTTAAATTCTAAATTTTATATATTCTTATGTAAGTACTAATAATTTATTTTCTTATACTTAATTAATATTTACTACCACTCAATTACATAACTTAATTAGTATAATTATTTATATGTCCCGTTAATTTTAAGTTACGGGTTGGGTGTAATACCTCGTATTTTGGTGTTAATATGTTGTATTTTATTTTAATTATTAGTATTTATTTTGGCACGTAGAGATAGTTTTGGGACGTAGTACTCGATACTTAATTGATCGCATAAGGTGTTTTATATTTTTATGAGGTTAGTTAAGTGTCGAGTATTAGTTGTAGTTATCAAACCGGGTTTTAAAAGCTTTTGGGGGACCTCGAGGTGCGTGCCAAGTGTGTCAGCCCATCTCGAAATCATAAGCAAGCCCATCCCCATATATCAGAGTTTTTCCAAAACCCTTGTGTGCAGCCTCATAAAACACTCCCAAAACCCTAACCCTAATCTAGTCGACACCTGTCTATCACACACATCTTACAGCAGCCGCCACAGAGAGTAGAGAGGGAGGTTTACACGGTGGTCTAGGGTGGTCTAAGGGTGCTAGTTTTGAGCAGGAAAAGAGGTACACACGCGCACCGTTCGTTCTTCTCTGTTGTCGTATGTTTTATTGCTTTTGTACAGTTATGGAATCATGCTTAAAGTTTCTGATCTTCACATATTATGAATCTAGGATGAGTAGTAGTCGTTTTTAGATCTTTGTTGTGTCTTCGTTGGCTGCCTAGGAACTCCGTCGACGCGCGTTTAGTCATTGGTGTCAGAACAGTAATTTAATTTTCAGAACAGTATGTTTTATGTGGGTTGTTTTCGTGCCTTCTTGAGTCTTCATGGGTACACGTTTTAGAGGGGTGTTAGGGCAGTTTATATGAGGGTATGTAGGGGTGTCGTATGGTGGTTCTTAGTCGTGCGTAATGTTTTTAAAGTGAATTTCGTTTTGATGGTTGCAGCGTGAAACAAAGGGTTGTTTTGGGTAGGATGGGTATACTGTTGTGTAAGGGGTGGTGTTTGCGGTGTCGGCAAGCACTAGCTTCGTCCCTGGAACCACCGTGGCTCAGGGGAGAGCCTGGTGGTGTCATGGGCGAAGGCGGTGGTTTCGTTTGGTGGCAGAAGGGGCGTGAATAAGGGTGGTTGGTCACGGTACGGATCTGTTCGCGTTTTCCTGTTCGTGTTTTTTTTTTTTTGCGTGGGGAATGTGTTGCTTTTTATTTATGCTACTATTGTTTAATCAATTGAGATGTTAGTATTAAAACTATTAATATTATTATTGAAATAGTAAGAGTACAAATATTATTAGTATTTGTTATTTAAATTGTTGTTGATACTAGAATTTATTTTAATGTTAGTATTGGTTTGAGTATGTCAAAAGTTAGCAAAATGTGGCTATTGTCTTTGTATGTTATAATTAGTAAGTCTAAATTTAGCAAGTTTATTTTTAGTAAGCTCTAATTAATCCGTAACAATTGTTTGATGATGGAATGCTATATTTGGTAAGTACTATTTTTAGTAAGTCCATAATTAGTAAGTCTTTATATAGTAAGTTATTTGGGTAATAATCGATATGTATATTTAGTTAAAAATATTTGGTACGCGTACGGACATGCTGATATGTACTTAGTCGCAAGAAGCTATAAGTAAATTAATTATGAGTGAGTGATTTAGTAATGTTGGATGTATGAATCGAATTTAATATTAAGCAATGTTTTTAGGAACTAAATTTGAAGTGGAATATTTCTAGACGGTGACTTCTTTTCGCAGACTTGCTGCTTCCAGGTAGGATACACTGGCACTATACTTTATGAAACTTTATGAATGGATGTTTACTCGGTGATGTGTTATGAACGGATCTTGCCTTATTTGTTATGAATGCAAGTATGAGTTATATGAGCACGATATTTAATGGTTATTTATTTAGTGTTGCATTTATGAGCATGGCATTTGCAATGGTTACTGAGAAAGATATGGATCAGATATTGTTCTGATATAAAGCCCAGGGTGGTTCTGCAGACCAGGCCTGGTGTCTTATCAGTTGTTGAGCTGGTGTTCGGTGACGACCGATTATAGTCTGCCGGGAGGTTCGGTATGGCTTGGTGCAAGGGTATGAGTTTGAGATTGTGATTGAGATTGAGTTTGAGCTCGAGCATATCATTGCATTTGCATATCATAATTGTTGCATTATCTATTTTTGGTGTTATCCTACTCAACCGCGAGGTTGACAGTGTATTCGTGTACACCTACGATGATCTGGAATGGGGAGTAGATTATACAGGTCAGAGACAGATGGATTAGGAGCTTGGGCATGGAGAGAGACATGGCTTGGAGCTACTTAGAATTAGATCACATACTTAGACGTTATCAGTTGTACTTTATTCTTTGCGTAGTAGTTGTAATATCAAAAGTTCAAATTTAATCAGTTTTATATAAAGTACTTTGGTTTGTTTTACTTTGTTATTCACTACCTCGGACATTCCGAGATGGTAACAACTCTATTTATTTGAGAATGTGTTGCTAAAGGCTCTTAGATAAATGGGGGTGTTACAAAGATGGTGTTGTGGGAGCATGGGATGGCGTGAGCACTTGGATGAACCGACTTAGATTTAGATCACATACTTCGAATTATCAGTTGTACTTTAGTTTCCGCTGTGTAGTATTTGTAACATCAAAGTTTAAATTTAATCAGTATTTTATATAAAGTACTTTGGTTTGATTTACTTTGTTATTCACTACCTCGGACATTCCGAGATGGTAACAGCTCTATTTACTGAGGATGTCTTGCTAAAGGCTCCTTAATAAATCGGGGTGTTACAAGAAGAATCTCCTACACCGTGGTGATCGATCCCAACAGTCCAAAGACCAACGACCCAAAGAACCAAGTAAACTGATGAGACAGATAAGAGAGCACACCCCAACTAACCTCCCAGCCACGAACCTCAAAAGGGCCCCACGACTACAACAATGACTCCTATAAAGTGAGATAATTATAAGACAAGGATAAAATGGAAAACTAACTTGTGATGACATAGATTAAAATTAGAAAACCACCACCTCCAAACCATTAACAACACTGAAGATCCAACTCAAGCCAACTCAAACCCAGACAATCTAATCTTAAAACCAAAACACCCAAAAACACCAATTCAAAGATAGAAAAATCCAAGAATCTCCAAACGTCATCAAAAGATCCCCAAAGACACTGACCACACAACCGAAGCTCCCAAAAACCAAGACACAAACAACGACCGACTCGAGAAAGACACTGACACACATGCATGCAACCAAAGTAGCAGCTGGAAGGTTACCACCAGAACTACCGGGCGGATCAAAACACAACAAAGACACCTATTTAACCGGACGACACCTCCCAGGTCCACCGGTAAACATGTAACCAGACCAAACAGAAATGACAGACAAACACTATTGACAAAGGGACTCGGACCAAAAGGTGAGGGAAATGGGGGGGGGGGAGCACCATATTGGACCCAAAGCGAGACCACAAAGAGCAAACTCGACGCAACCGAAAGAGTTATGTCAACGATAGACCAAAAGCAAGAACTGAAAAGACAACCCAGTGGCGGGGGAAATGGGTGGAAGACCCGAAGGAATAAAACAAGTTTAACGGTGACATGACAAGGCAACGGAGGGGCAGGAACGCCAAGGAGAGAGCCCAACCCCTGACGAAAGCAAAAAACAACAAACCCAAGAACAAACACAACTCCACTCAAGATGCATGCAAGGAGACCACGACAAAGATAGTCGGACGAACACCAAAGAAGAACAAAAAAAACGTAGAAAGGGCTGAACAGAGAATCAATCGATATGACCAAGGAGAAAAAAAAGGGATTTGAATCGAAAAGGATTAGTGATAAAACAAGGATGAAAGATTAAAAAATAAGATTGAAAATGGGAACGTCGCCGGAGATAGGGCCAAACGAGCCCATCTCCGACGACGGAGCAGACTGAGGATGGTGGGTGAATGGGGAAGATGGAGGTAGCAAAGAAGATTTTAGGGGATTTTTGAGGGGATTTTTTGAGGGGATTTTTGAGAGAATTTAAGGGTAGAGATCGAGAGAGAAACTAGACATATATTATTGTGAATCTAAAGAAACAAAACTCAAAAATTGAAGCAATTAGAGATAGAAGGGAATAGGGAATGAAAGTAGAAGAAAGAAATTGAGGTGATGCGCCATATAAAAAGCAGCCTCACAAAGCTATCTCGGAATTGTATCAAAGACAATACAACTTGAGCATATGACTTTTCCATATTTAATTTGAAGAAACCAGTTGTTCATGAACTTTGAAAGAAATAAAACGCTTGATTTGGCTCCTTGGCACCCTGAATGTTCATTTCATTTCTTGGCCCTCACCTCCTTAACTTCATTTCCTAATTAACTTCCTTAACATCAACAAGAACCATAGATGATACAAATTCTTATAGGCAAGAATCCGACGCGGAAGCTTCTAGAGTATATGGTACGGTGATTGTATGATAATGAACAAAAACAGGCTGTTTTGTATGTGGATGAACGGTTTGGTGGTGATGATCGAATGGATGGATGGATGATTGTGATGGTGGTGATGGACGGATGGTTGGTGGTTTAAAGGTACAAGGATATTTGTTTAATCTAGACTTATAGGTTACCCAATGGTGAATTATCCCTTAGACCTATAGGTTATAACTCGGTGTTATTACTTGAAACGCGACAAATAACAACGGTCAGATTCAAAACGCGATGAACCCTAAAATATTAGAAAACTTATAAACCTTAAAATTTGAATAGTTTTTAATTGATTGATGTGTCAAAATAAGTTGAATGAGACCCCTATTTAAAGGGAATCCCCACGGCCCTTACACGCCCAAAACCGACTCCACATAGAAGTCTAACAACTATAACACCTTCCTTAATTTAATGAGAATTGTAACTAACTAAATCGTATCCTAAATAGATCACATTTAGATCTTTATTTAATACTAATTAACTAACAAAAACTCTAGTTGTAACAACCCTAACTAACTTTTAGTAACTAACTTATTATAACAAACTATAACTAATTTGTAACAAATTAAATAACAACTCCAAAACAGATTTGGAGCAACGAGTATAAACTCAGTTTCTTGGGCCACCGCGCATAGCTTGTCTTCTTGGGCCATCACGCATATCCACGCAACCTCTCCCACGTTCTTGAGCAGCCCAATTCTTTCCAGAACACTCATAACTAAATTGTCGGGCCATGGTCACTGCCTCTACCACATCTTGATTTGGGCCTCGAATGTAAAACCCCTCGTCGCAGCGGAAAACTAAAACATTCAAACATGCCAAAATTTACGCGGAATTTAAACTTTAACATGCATGATAAACGAGGTGAATTAAAACAAAACTGTACAAACTGAAATAAATCAAAACATAGATAAGTATATGTCTAAGTACGAAAAGTATAAATACAAAATAATCTGGGATGGCACATCCCTACAGGCACTCACGTATAAATCCAAATTATCTAGGTCTAGCTAACGATAGAAATGGTAAGTCGTCGATGAAAGGATCATCGCTCGCTAGCCTCCAATGTAACCAACCAGCCACCAACCTATCATGTACATACATACATGAAAAACATGTATGCCACAATCAGTGGGGAGTGACTAGAGTTCTCCTAGCCACCTATTGTTAACGACACGTAACACATAAAGCATCCAACATACTCCAACAGTTATAACATGTGAAGAATATATATCAATATCTCAACTTTCATACACTAGTAGAAGAAACCCCTACGGCGACGCCTTTTTCGCGGCGGTTCTCATAGAACCGTCGCAAAAAGCCTAGACAGTACACCTGGCGGGAAGGAATTTTTTAAGGTATATGAGGTCTATTGCGGCGGTTTAATTTTAGAACCGCCGTAATAGAAATAGATTTTTACGGCGGTTTTAGATAAGAAACGCCGCTATAAGTCAATTACGGCGGTTGTATTAACAACCACCGTTAATAACGACGTTAAAGCTAATATTACATGACAAGACTTTTGTATTAAAGAACCTCCGTTATATATTTTTGTGGCGGTTTTAACTAGAACCGACGTCAAATCCACTCATATAATAATAATTATCTAAAAATAATATCAAAACTGAAAACCTAAGTACGACTTCCGTTTCTCCTATTCAATTAACAAACACTCCCTATTAACTTAATCAGCACAATGCGAGACATCACGACCGCTATCTCTCCTTCAAACCTTCACTATCGCGCCACCGCAAAACCACCGCCACTCGTCTGCACCAATGCTCCAGTTCACTACTCTTTTTTTTTGGTGAAATGTGAGTGTGATGTATATATATATCAAGATACGGTTACAAGAGGTCCCTGGTTCGAGCCCCAGGGTTGGCATTACATCTCAATGACAACAAGAAGCAAACCAAACATTGGTCTGATCATCAAAACTATCTCTTCTACTTCTCAATCTATTCTGAACATCTCTAATAATACGCTTAGCAAGAGCTTCAGGTCTGATCAGGTACTCTTCAATTCGAGCATTATTTCGTTGTTGCCATATATGATAGTGTACTCCATTAATGATAGCAGCTCGAACCTTCCATTTTATTTGCTTTTTATCCCCTGTACTCAAACTGGAAATCTTCATGCTCATTTTACCAAACCAATTTTGCAGCAGGCTCTGGACTTTGACAGTGAAGATGCAATCCTCAAACAGATGATCTATAGTTTCTGATTGCCTTTGACACAATAAGCATAAGTCATTTGGGCAACACCCAATCCTGTATAACTTACTCATAGTATTCATCCCTTCCTGAAGTCGCAACCAAGTAATCATGGAGTGTTTGGGGATATTGATATTGTTCCAAACAATATCAGCCCATTCTCTGACAGGTACATCAGTGCTAAGCCACTGATAGCAGCTTTTAATGGTAAATCCTTTTGGATTATGATCCCATTTGTTCATAACAAAACCTTGCTTGATACGTTGCTTCACTTTGCAGATTGATTTCCAAACCCAAGGAGAGTCATTTGCTGGGACATAATCATCCCAATTCTGATCTTTAAGGTACACATCACTTATCCATTTGATCCAAAGTCTGTCCTCCTTTGTATATATCCAATTGACTAACTTCCCCACAGCTGCCATGTTCCATAGTTCTGCATTTTTGATCCCTAGTCCACCCTGATCTTTAGGTAGAGTAACCCTCTCCCAAGCCACCAGTGGCACACGATGGTACTGAGAGTTGCTAGCCCATAAAAAATTCCTGCAGATTGCACTGATTCTATTAATAATGCTCTTTGGTATCACAAACATCTGTGCCCAGTAATTCTGAAGAGTATTCAGTACAGAGTTGATTAGGGTCACCCTCCCAGCATAGGAAAGTTTTTTGGCCCCAATGCTCCTAATCCTAGCCACCATTTTTAAAGGTTAATATTCTTCTTTTGTAAAGCTATTTTTTTCTTTTAATTTGTGTTTTATATGTTGTTTAATAATAATTGGTATAGTTAAGGATGTGTGTTGTTGATTTATTATATGGTTATTGTCAATCAGAATTTAATTTTAATTTACATATGTTTTTTATGAATTAGGGTAAAGAAAATTTGGGATTTTATTTGTTCTATTTCAGAATTTAATTTTAATTTACACCAATGATGATTGTCACGGAGTTTCTGCCAAAGGTTCGTTCTTTAGAATCTTACATAATCAAGGAGTAACAATTGATAGAGATTACCTGATTTATCATCTTCGTTACTTGTATCTCTCAAATTCTTTTTATTTGTGTTTCATTTTTAGAAGGGTTACTGTCTTCTACTCATCTTTGTCAATAGGTTTTCCAATCTTCAATTTTCGTTTATTGTTACTTGATCTTGTAGTCTGTCCGATTTAAGTTCTGTGTTGCAGTCCTTGCAGGCTGTTAAGGTTATGCTCCCTCTACCTCTCTATGGCTCGATCTACTTTTACTTCAAAAAGTTCACCTTCAAAACAAATGGTATGATACTATCTAACAAATGTAGACATCTTAGTTTTCCATTTTGCTTTATTTCGTTTTATTTGATAGCCAAAGTTTTATGTCATTGGTTCCATCAGATACCAAAAAAATTCATGTTTGATGACCTAGTTGATTTTTACATTAGTACACTTACTGATATCGAGTGATTTTAATGTTGTCACTCTTGCTTCTTAAATTTAATTTTTTTGGTGTTCATAGTTGTCGTTTGGTGTAATTCCAAATGTAAGGGGAAAAGGCAAGGCTTCACTTTGCGTATCGGAGATTGTAGACAAGATGCAGCTTGAAGATCCTGTCAACACATCTGACGATGTAACTGATATTTAGTTTGTACTATATCGAGAGCAAGTTTTGGGTAAGACCGTTCTACAGTAAAATATGGTAAGCATGGTGACGTTTCAAGGATTTAGGGTGAACTTTCAATATGAAACGTTATAAGTTCACCCTGACCTTTATATCCGCACCACTTCTTACCGTAACTTATCGTAGGATGCACATTTTGCTTGTTGTAAATTTTCATTATTTAGGCTACTATGATCTTGCTAGATAGAGAGGTAAGCGTGTAAGTTTGTCAACCGCTTTTGTTCGCTATTCTGATAAATCTCCATGGGTTGTTGTATTTGTACTTTTGTAGGATAATACAAAGGTGGGTCTGCCCCTATTCCACCAGTGCATTTGGCTAACTTTAGGAGCATATCATTAGTTACAGGCAAAAGAAAATCAAGCCATGTTTTTTCTGTTTTTTTCTTTGTGTGTGGGGGGAGGGGGGGATTGAGCTGGTATTCTTAGTTTGGGTTGTCCAGTCTGTTGACAAAGCCACCTGCCTGGCTCACTCATACATTTGGCTAAGCTGAGGACTTTAGCAGTGTAAAGGCCATTTACAACCGCCGTAATAATTTCACAATGCCTACCTAGAAGAAATATCGACTCAAATATTCATTGGTTGATAATTCTTCACTTAAGGTTCCCTCGTGACCCCTGCAAAAAGAAGGAAAAAAAATGTTATAGGGTTCTTGTGGGGATTAATATTGTCTGTTCACTTTGATGATGGTGATTCTGACTGATCTGTCTTTTGCAAGTCAGGTATGTCACTGGAATTTGTTATAGGGTTCTTGTGGGGATTAATATTGCCTTAATCATGGTAAGTTCTCACTCAATACATCCTTTTGTTTTTGATTATTTTTCTATTTTCATGGCAATTCATTCTGTAGTGTCTTCAATGATAGAGAGACTCGAAGGCAACCATGTCATCGATCAGTAAGTTCAACAAACGAAACTGCCTTGCTTAACTCTGAACTCGGCCTTGCTGAACTCTAAGATAAAACTCAGGTTAGGGATAAGGATTGTTTCATGTTTAGAATTTTGTTACAAATATCTTGATCTATGTTATTATATCGATTTTGGTTTACTAATTTATGTTATTAATAAGAATTATTATGAATTCCAACATGACTGATTTGCCTTAGTCTGGAATAGTTGGAACATCCCAAAACATTCGATGGTTACTAGGCTTGGACTACAATAAGGTATGAATGTGAAAAGTAAACTATACAGTATTGGTTGTTGTACTGATGAACTTTGTGTCCTCTGTCAGAGGCAGCCTGAAACCATTGAGCACATATTTTCTAATTGCATTTATACCAACAGAGTGAAAATGCAACTAGTGCACTGGTACGGAGGATATTTTTCTACGATAGATAGTATGGTTGTTGTACTGATGAACTTTTGTGTTGGTTTAGCCATTTGGGTCGGTCTATGTTTGTGTCATCTTCGAATATGCAGATGGGTCAGTACTCAGGTTAGTTATGTCAAGTTTCAGGGCCGTGATTGACAAGGTTTTATTTCAGGTTAGTCATTTGTTAGTCTGGTCCATTCAGGTTTACAACTACTTATGGCTTTTCTTTTCGGGTTTGGTCTGTTAGTTTTACAAGGTTTACCTATATACACCTAAATGTCTCTTTACGTGCATGGACTTGAACGTTGCATACTCAGATTTCCTGACAAAAGCCAATACCCTAAAATCTACAAGTAGGCATCTGATTACATAAACAAGAGATAAGGATTTAAGGAGAATATTTACATTTTCTTCTCTAACGAGCCTGATGGCGATTCACTTTTCATCAAGCTTGTTGAAGAACTTGAACGTTGCATACTCAATTACTTTGCCTCCCATTGGAACTGTGCAGACACTGCTCTTACACAGGTCATCATCAAAGTGCAATGATTTTAAATATAATAGCAGTTACAGAAGCTCAAGAATATTTTGCTTGCATCCAGTTAGCTTGACATTTAGACAGAGCCTCTTACACGAATTTGTGTACGTTTCAGGTACAATTGGGACCTGAACCTGAGCCCCGGAAGAAGCTCAAGAATATTTATACGCTTATAGTTAACTTATAGTAGATTGATTTTGGGATGTATGTTATTCATACGCTTATAGTTATCTTTGGTAATATGGATGTTGATGTTATTTTTATGTTGGTTGTGATCTATGCGAGATTGATGTAACGTTGGATTGTGTTTGAAATATTGTAAATGTGGTTACATTTCTGTTGACAGGTTTCATTTTATTTAAGTAATATTTGGGATTATCAAATTTATGGGGAGTGCTTCTGAAATTTTCATAGAAAATAATTATATTTAAAATAAAATTATAAATGTTTTTAACGGCGGTTGGGTTAAAAAATTGTCGTTTAATATAAACTTAAAACGACGGTTGTATTTACAAACCACTGTTTTATATAAACCTAACATGACGGTTCTTTTAATAAGCCGTCGTTTTATATAAACCTAACACGACGGTTTTTTTAAAAATCCGTCGTTTTATTTAAACCAAAACCGGCGATTGTATTTACAGAACTATCGTTGTATATAAACCAAAAACAACGGTTCTGTATAAAAACCGTTGTTTTATATAAACCTAAGACGGCGGTTCTGTATAAAAACCGTCGTTATATATAAACCTAACACGGCGGTTCTGTTTAAAAACCGTCGTATTATATAAACCTAATTCGGCGGTTCTGTTTTAAAACCGCCACAATAGGTCACTTTTAACGGCGGTTGCAGAACCGCCGCAAAGGCTAAACGACGCCAAAATAAACGGCGCAACAAGAATTGTAAGAACCGCCGTAAAAAGCCCATTTACAACCGCCGCTATAGGGGGTTTTTCTACTAGTGATATCAACATGCAATATCATGCAAAGGCTCTTTACTAACTTCGGAAACTATTTGAAATGAGAGCCGGTCTCCCTTCCGGTTGCCCGGCCGGGGGGTCTTTCAATCCAAACCATTTACAAAACCAGACTAAGAGTCGTCCAATGCATTGGACGAACAGTTCTAAGATATACAACACTCTATATAAACACAATCAATCAGCAACATCTGACACAGTACCCCAACTCAGACAAGCAGATACAATCAACAGTATCTAGAACCTACCCCAACTCAGGAAAGCACTAAAGACAATCAACAGTGTCCAAGTCACACCCTAACTCAGGTAAACTTGGTACACAAGTCAGCAAGCATACACCCGTAGCCGCAACTCAGGCACGGATGGATACCAATCAGCTGATAATGATTCATAGCGCAACTCAGTCAGAACCATTACCCTTCGTAGTGAAATCGGGATCCCAACTCAGACCCAACCCACTATGGTCACACAAACTCACGGTAGGACAGAGGTCGCAACTCAAACATATCCATACCGCATCATCCATATATGAGACGGTCCATACGCCGCAACTCAGACTAGGTCGTCACGCCACAAACACTCACGTGTCAAACTAGAGGTTCGCAACTCAGAGCATAACTTGACACGCATCCAAACATCAGTACATATCGTACTCTAGTGGTCCCAACTCAGACATATTCCGATATGTACTACAACCAAGTCCTTAATCCTAACTTTACTGACCTCCAAACAACACTTAATTGACCCCAGGAACTAAGTTAAGGGAGAGCCGGTTTCCCTTTCGTTTACCCGACCGAGGGGTCTCTATCCTCACTCCATTCCCGTACCCAATATAGTCCCGCCCGAACTCCGGGGACCACAAACACACGTATAAAGCATACAGAACAAGTCTCAAGCAAATCGGACAAGCCGATCAGGTGAAAAGGGTCCTCAGCCGGTTGCAGACAGGCTGCCGGTCAGCCGGCTGACAACCCCTCACTCTAAAGCCTTCGAAAAACAAATTTAACGAGGAAGGGTCCCCAGCCGGTCGACCGGCCGCCGGCCACCCGGCTGGGAGACCAACTCTCCCTAATCCTCTTTTACGTAAGAAACAAGACATGGGTGTCTCAGCCGGTCGACCGACGGCCGGCCACCCGGCTGAGCACCCTTTCAGCCATTCCCATAAAAACAAGCGTAAAACACAACATGATCTCTCAGCCGGCCGACCGGCTGACGGTCGGTCGACCGGCTCAGAGTCCCTGAGCCAAAAACGCAATTCGACAGTAATTTCAATCTTCTCAAAAATCGATACAAATCTTAAAAATAGCAACAAAACAAGTTTACCCAGCATATTAAACATACATATAAACCATAAACAAGCATTTAAGAATCAAGAGAACACATATTAAGATCAAACTTTGTATTCGTCTTAATTTCTCAAAAACTAAAAATGAATGTATTAAGCATATGAAACATCACAAACCTTAATTAAATCATATGAAGAACATGTAAAACGAATTCCTAGCATATTCTTATACTCATACACCAATAATAACTCATAAAATTAGAAACCACATCAAGAACAAACACAAATTGTGCTACTTTAACAAAAAAGACGAGTTACTCATAATTGTCACCTTTTATGCGTCTTCCTCCAAGCTTGCGTCTACAATATACGAGGCTTGACTCAAGTCCTCCAAATATTTGCCTTAAAACACAAGAAAACACGTATTAGGAGCTTAAAACAGGTCTTAGGGCAAAACAACCCATTTTTCGAATTCAATAAAACAGAAATTGAAAGAGATAGAAAGATTTCAAATCTCGAGAGGATTCCGAAAATATAAAATTTACCTTGATACGAGTTCGGGAAGGGGTCGAGATCGTCTTTTGAAGGTTGAAGAAAAAGGAAATTGGTGTTTGAGTTTGTTAATGTGAAATGAAATGAGAAGGGGTGCAAATGTCGATGAAAGGGTTTAAGGTAGGGTTTTATGTTGTCCTTTCACCTTTACTTGAGTCGGGTTATTTGTTTAAGTGATACGGACTCAAGTCGGAAATGAGATGCCAAGTGAACGACATCTTAAGAATTAAAATATTCTTAAGACGGAACTTAACGGAAAACTTAAATTAAATTCACGATTTATTATTAAAATAATATTATATTCCGGAAAATAATTTAAAATCATTAAAATATTATTAACGAAAATACGGGATGTTACAATCACCCCAACTTTCAAAAAGTTTCGTCCTCGAAACTTGAAGCACGTGACTAGGGTCACTGACGATCCAAAATCTTCACTAGTCGCTCTTTGAACGCAAGGCTCGGCTCTAGGTTATCAATCTCTCTCAGAAGCACGTGACTAGGGTCACTGACGTACTTGCGGAGTTGTGAAACATGAAAGATGCTATGAACCTTGCCCAAACTCGGAGGCAAGTCCAACCTGTAAGCAGCAGCACCGATCCTCTTCAAAATCTCGAACGTCCCAATGTACTTAGGCTCAACTTGCCCTTGACACCAAATCTCTTGACACCCTTCATTGGAGAAACACGAAGGAACACTCTGTCACTAGCCTCAAACTCAAGTGGTCTTCGACGAACGTCTGCATAGGATTTCTGCCGATCCTGTGCGGCCTTCATCCTACCTCTGATAAGCTGAACATGATCAATAGTCACAACGAACTGGTCAGGTCCTAAATCATGAACGTCGCTCGACCGATCCCAGCAGATAGGGCTACGACACTTCCTACCATAAAGCGCCTCATATGGAGCCATCTGAATCGACGAGTGATAACTGTTGTTGTAAGAGAACTCAACCAGTGGTAGACTTTGTTCCCACAAACCCTGAAAATCAAGTGCACAAGCTCGCAATAGATCCTCCAAAGTCTGAATGGTCCTCTCTGACTGACCATCAATAACAGCATGGAACGCTGTACTCATCAAAAGTCGGCTACCCATGGCCTCCTGAAGAGCTTTCCAGAATCTCAAACAGAAACGCGGATCCCTGTCTGAAACAATCTCTCTCGGAACTCCATGGTGTCGAACAATCTCAGCAATGTAGGCCTTAGCAAGGCGATCCATATCCCAAGTCTCACGAATCGGTATGAACCAAGCACACTTGGTCAATCTGTCGACAACTACCCAAATGGCATCCTTACCACCAACAGTCTAGGTAGAGCGGTCACGAAATCCATAGAAATGCACTCCCACTTCCACTGAGGAACATGGAGCGACTGTAGCAGACCACCAGGTCTCTTATGCTCAATCTTCACCTACTGACAAGTCAAACATCTACTCACATAGTCCAAAATGTCCTTCTTCATCCATGGCCACCAAAATAAAAGCCTGAGGTCCTTATGCATCTACTCACCACCAGGATGAATAGAATAAGGAGTCAAATGAGCCTCATCCAATACTCTCTTCCTCAAGATAGGAGCATCGGGAACAAACATCCGGCCACGGAAACAGAGAAAGCTGTCAGCATCAATCACAAAATCTCTAGCCTCGCCACTAGCAATCTTGGCCTCGAACTTCTTGAAAGTAGCATCTGCAGGCAAACTCTTACGAATCTCCCAATACAATGTCGGCTCAGCAGTCATTGCAGCCAACCAGTCAAATCCACAACCTACCATCTCTAGTCTCAACTTCCTGAACTCAGAACAAAGTTCCTCTGGCAATACACGAATGACACTCAACGAATGAGAAGTCTTGCGATTAAGCGCATCAGCAACCACGTTAGCCTTACCCTCATGATACTATAGCTCTATGTCATAATCTTTGACCAATTCCAACCATCGACGCTGTCGCATATTAAGGTCCTTCTGTGTGAAATGTACTTCAGACTCTTGTGATCAGTAAAAATGAGGCAATGCGATCCAATCAGATAATGACGCCACATCTTCAAAGCATGATCAACTGCGGCTAACTCAAGATCATTCGTAGGATAGTTCACCTCATGAACTCGCAAATGTCTGGAGGAATAAGCAATCACTTTCCCAATATGCATCAACACACAACCAAGCCCGAGCATAGAAGCATCGCAGTAGACATCAAAATCAACACAATTCTCTGGAAGAGTAAGCACTGGAGCGGTCGACAATCTGGTCTTCAACTCCTGGAAAGAACTCTCACACTTATCAGTCCATATAAATTTGGTTTCCTTCTTCAGCAACTGAGTCATCGGATGAGCAAGTCTAGAAAAGTCCTCTACGAACCGTCTGTAGTAACCAGCCAATCCAAGGAAACTACGAATCTCTCCCACATCTTTGGGACTCTCCCAATCAATCACAGCCTCAATCTTAGCGGGATCAACCATAACACCCTCACTAGAGATGCCATGTCCTTAAAATGCAACCTAAGACAACCAAAACTCACACTTCGAAAACTTAGCGAACCACTTCTGTCGGCGCAGAATCCCAAGTATCAAACGAAGATGTTCAGCATGCTCAGCATCAGTCTTCGAATATATCAAAATGTCATCAATGAACACCACAACACAAGTGTCCAAGAACTCACTGAACGTCCTGGTCATCTGATCCATGAATATCGCAGGAGCATTGGTCAACCCAAAAGGCATGACCACAAATTCAAAATGTCCATATCTGGTACGGAAAGCAGTCTTTACAATGTCAGCCTCTCTAACTGGAATCTGGTGATACCCTGACCGTAGAACAATCTTGGAAAATCTTGAAGCACCTCTATGCTGATCAAACAAGTCATCAATCCTGGGTAGAGGATAACGGTTCTTCACCGTAACCCTGTTCAATTCCCTGTAGTCGATACACAGTCTCATCGATCCATACTTCTTATTGACAAAAAGCACCGGAGCACCCCAAGGAGAAGCACTCGGTCGAATGAATCCTTTCTCTATCATCTCTTCTAGTTGCTGCTTCAATTCTTTCAATTCAGGGGGAGCCATACGTTATGGAGCCTTAGATATAGGTCCGGTACCTGGAACAAGCTCGATAATAAACTCAACATCTCTCTCAGGAGGTAAACCCGACAACTCCTCTGGAAAGACATCTGGAAACTCACGAACAATGGCTACATCTTAAAGCTTCGGTAGCGAAGGCTTCGCTGCTGAAACAACACACATGAAAGCTTGGCAACCCTTCCTAAGAAGATAAGAAGCTTTCATCGAAGAAATGACACGAACACCCTTTCGGGGGCGAGTTCCCTAATAGGAAACACGAACTCCTGAAGAACTCATCAAGCAGATTTTCTGGTCGCAACACTCAAAGCGAGCATGGAATCGCGATAACCAATCCATACCGAGGATAATGTCAAATTCCTCGAGAGGAAATCTCAGTAAGTCCGCTGGAAATGTGGCACAACCAATAACAATAGGAACATCCCTATGGGAAGAAGAGCAGGAGAAAACATCTCCAGAAGGCAATGAGATAGAAGTCTCCTCAATAACAGACGACTCTAGAGCTAGTCTATCGGCGAACTGAGTCGATATAAAAGACAATGAAGCACCAGTATCGAATAAGATAAAGCACTCAGCACCGAGGACATAAAATATACTAGCAATGATATCATGATGAGCCTCAGCCTCTGCTCTAGTCATAACAAAGATCTTCCCCTTTGCCTTGCCTCCTCTAGTAGCTGCAGCAGTAGTGGCAGCCTTGCCAATAGCAGTGTTTCTCTCAGGATACTCGAAAGACCTATGCCCAAATCCATTACAAGTGTAGCACTTGTAGGCATTCTTGAAGCAATCAAAACCAGGATAAGATGGTTTACCACAACGGTGACAAGTACCCGAAGTAGTATCTGTATGAACAGTGGTCTTAACGACCGGAGTGACAAACCTCTCAAACCTCTTCTTCTGAGAAGTAGCAGGTGTAGAAGATGGAACAAAAGGCCTCTTGCCCTGATAGATAGATCTCTGATGTGAAGAAGCACTAGCAGTAGCAGCACGAGTTCAGCGTCAATAGCCCTGATAGAACTCTCAGCCCAGATGGCGTCATCGTACACCTCAACAAAGGAGGTAGAGTCTCGGCGGACCATACTCTCAATACCGGGTCCCAACTTCCCTCTGTAGAAGTACACCCTCTCTGACTTGTCTCTCACAAACCTCGAAGCAAAGTGAGCTAGCTGGTTGAATTTGTCTGTGAACTCCTGTACCGTCATCTTCCCTTGCTTAAGATCCATAAATTCCTTCAATCTCTCTGAACGAAGCTCCTTAGGATAGAAGCGAGTCTCAATCTTCTCCTTGAACATCTCCCAGTCAAACAGTGGGTTCAGTAGAAAAGTCGGACCAGTCAGAGTCCACCATCTATCAGCCTCCAATGTCAGAAAGTGAGTGGCTAGACGCACCCTATCCTCCCTGACTACTAAATACATGGCAAAACTCTTCTCCATCTCTCGAAACCACTCTGAAAGAGCAACTGGGTCAACTTCACTGTCGTAGGTCTTCGCGTGACTCCTAGACATCTGAGATGCGATCCAGGAAAAGCCACCAGGTCTGTTGGCATCATTTCCTGGCGGAGGAGGAGGAGGAACAGCTTCAGCTTGATTTCTTTTGGTTCTCAAGAACCTGAAGAAGGGCTTGCATTATCGTATTCTCTGCTGCAGAAGTCCTCACCATCCTTCAAAAGAAAAGCATGTGTTAACTTAGCAAATAGCAATCACAAACAGACTCTAATATAAATCCTTAAATCTACCCCATCTCTTTCATTATTCAATTATCTGGTCAAGTTAAGGTTGGGGGTAACATGAGTGCGTCGGGAGCGATAACGCTCTGATACCAACTGTAAAGCCCCTCGTCGAAGAGGAAAAATAAAACATTCAAACATGCCAAAATTTACGCGGAATTTAGACTTTAACATGCATGATAAACGAGGTGAATTAAAACAAAACTGTACAAACTGAAATAAATCAAAACATAGATAAGTATATGTCTAAGTACGACAAGTATAAATACAAAAGAGCCTGGGATTGCACATCCCTACAGGCATTCACGTATAAATCCAAAACATCTAGGTCTAGCTAACGATAGAAATGGTAAGTCATCGATGAAAGGATCATCGCTCGCTAGCCTCCAATGTAAGCCAACAACCACCAACCTGTCATGTACCTACATACATGACTATGTACGCCACAATCAGTGGGGAGTGACTAGAGTTCTGCTAGCCACCTATTGTTAACGACACGTAACACATAAAGCTTCCAACATACTCCAACAGTTATAACATGTGAAGCATATATATCAATATCTCAACTTTCATATCAACATGCAATATCATGCAAAGGCTCTCAACTAACTTCGGAAACTATTTGAAATGAGAGCCGGTGTCCCTACCGGTTGCCGGGCCGGGGGGTCTTTCAATCCAAACCATTTACGAAACCAGACTAAGCGTCGTCCAATGCATTGGACGAACAGTTCTAAGATATACAACACTCTATATAAACACAATCAATCAGCAACATCTGACACTCTACCCCAACTCAGGCAAGGAGATGCAATCAGCAGTATCTAGAACCTACCCCAACTCAGGCAAACACTAAACACAATCAGAAGAGTCCAAGTCACACCCCAACTCAGGTAAACTTGGTACACAAGTCAGCAAGCATTCACCCGTAGCCGCAACGCAGGCACGGATGGATACCAATCAGCTGATAATGGTTCATAACGCAACTCAGTCAGAACCATTACCCTTCGTAGTGAAATCAGGATCCCAACTCAGACCCAACCCACTACGGTAATACAAACTCACGGTAGGTAAAAGGTCGCAACTCAGACATATCCATACCGCATCATCCATACACGAGACGGTCCATACGTCGCAACTCAGACTAGGCCGTCACGCCACAAACACTCACGTGTCAAACTAGAGGTTCGCAACTCATATCAGAACTTGACACGCATCCAAACATCAGTACATATCGTACTCTAGCGGTCCCTACTCAGACATATTCCGATATGTACTACAACCAAGTTCTTAATCCTAACTTTACTGACCTCCGAACAACACTTAATTGACCCCAGGAACTAAGTTCAGGGAGAGCCGGTATCCCTTTCGGTTACCCGACTGGGGGGTCTCTATCCTCACTCCATTCCCGAACCCAATATAGTGTCGCCCGTACTCTGGGGACCACAAACAGAGAAAGTCTCAAGCAAATCGGACAAGCCGATCAAAAGTTAAAGCGATTTTAAGGTGAAAAGGGTCCTCAGTCGGTTGCAGACAGGCTGCCGGTCAGCCGGCTGACAACCCCTCACTCTACAGCCTTCGAAAAACAAATTTAACGAGGAAGGGTCCCCAGCCGGTCGACCGGCCGCCGGCCACCTGGCTGGGAGACCAACTATCCCTAATCCTCTTTTACGTAAGAAACGAGACATGGGTGTCGCAGCCGGTCGACCGCCGGCCGGCCACCCGGCTGAGCACCCTTTCAGCCATTCCCATAAAAACAAGCGTAAAACATAACATGATCTCTCAGCCGGCCGACCGGCTGCCAGTCGGTCGACCGGCTCAGAGTTTACCCAGCATATTAAACATACATATGAACCATAAACAAGCATTTAAGAATCAAGAGAACATATATTAAGATCAAACTTTGTATTCGTCTTAACTTCTCAAAAATTGAAAATGAATGTATTAAGCATATGAAACATCACAAACCTTAATTAAATCATATAAAGAACATGTAAAACGAATTCCTAGCATATTCCTATACTCATACACCAACAATAACTCATAAAATGAGAAACCACATCAAGAATAAACACAAATTGTGCTACTTTAACAAAAAGGCCGAGTTACTCATAATTGTCACCTTTTATGCGTCTTCCTCCAAGCTTTCGTCTACAATTTAAGAGGCTTGACTCAAGTCCTCCAAATTCTCGCCTTAAAACACAAGAAAACACGTATTAGGAGCTTAAAACAGGTCTTTGGGCAAAACAGCCCATTTTTCGAATTCAATAAAACAAAAATTGAAAGAGATAGAAAGATTGCAAATCTCGAGAGGATTCGGAAAATATAAAATTTACCTTGATACGAGTTCGGGAAGGGGCCGAGATCGTCTTTTGAAGCTTGAAGAAATATGAAAATGGTGTTTGAGTTTGTTACTGTGAAATGAAATGAGAAGGGGTGCAAATGTCGATGAAAGGGTTTAAGGTAGGGTTTTATGTTGTCCTTTCACCTTTACTTGAGTCGGGTTATTTGTTTAAGTGATACGGACTCAAGTCGGAAATGAGATGCCAAGTGAACGACATCTTAAGAATTAAAATATTCTTAAGACGGAACTTAACGGAAAACTTAAATTAAATTCACGATTTATTATTAAAATAATATTATATTCCGGAAAATAATTTAAAATCATTAAAATATTATTAACGAAAATACGGGATGTTACAATCACCCCAACTTTCAAAAAGTTTCGTCCTCGAAACTTGAACGAAGATAAATTTAAGTAAACTATACCTCAATCGAATTGAGAAGGATGCGAAGCGCGCATCAAAGCCGCTGTCTCCCAAGTCTGCTCCTCAACGTCGCCACAACACCATAGGATCTTCACCAGGGGCACCACCTTGCTCCTCAGTTTCCGGTCCTGATGATCCAAAATCTTCACTAGTCGCTCTTCGAACGCAAGGTTCGGCTCTAGGTTATCAATCTCTCTCTGAAGCACGTGAATAGGGTCACTGACGTACTTGCGGAGTTGTGAAACATGAAAGACGCTGTGAACCTTGCCCAAACTTGGAGGCAAGTCCAATCTGTAAGCAGCAGCACCGATCCTCTTCAAAATCTCGAACGTCCCAATGTACTTAGGGCTCAACTTGCCCTTGACACCGAATCTCTTGACACCCTTCATTGGAGAAACCTAAAGGAACACTCTGTCACCAGCCTCAAACTCAAGTGGTCTTCGACGAACGTCTGCATAGGATTTCTGCCGATCCTGTGCGGCCTTCATCCTACCTCTGATAAGATGAACATGATCAATAGTCACAGTGAACTGGTCAGGTCCTAAATCATGAACGTCGCTCGACCGATCCCAGCAGATAGGGCTACGACACTTCCTACCATAAAGCGCCTCATATGGAGCCATCTGAATCGACGAGTGATAACTGTTGTTGTAAGAGAACTCAACCAGTGGTAGACTCTGTTCCCACGAACCCTGAAAATCAAGTGCACAAGCTCGCAATAAATCCTCCAAAGTCTGAATGGTCCTCTCTGATTGACCATCAGTAGCAGCATGGAACACTGTACTCATCAAAAGTCGGCTACCCATGGCCTCCTGAAGAGCTTTCCAGAATCTCGAACAGAAACGCGGATCCCTGTCTGAAACAATCTCTCTTGGAACTCCATGGTATCGAACAATCTCAGCAATGTAGGCCTTAGCAAGGCGATCCATATCCCAAGTCTCACGAATCGGTATGAACTAGCACACTTGGTCAATCTGTCGACAACTACCCAAATGGCATCCTTACCACCAACAGTCTTAGGTAGAGCGGTCACGAAATCCATAGAAATGCACTCCCACTTCCACTGAGGTACATGTAGTGGCTGTAGCAGACCACCAGGTCTCTTATGCTCAATCTTCACCTGCTGACAAGTCAAACATCTACTCACATAGTCCAAAATGTCCTTCTTCATCCATGGCCACCAAAATAAAAGCCTGAGGTCCTTATGCATCTACTCACCACCAGGATGAATAGAATAAGGAGTCAAATGAGCCTCATCCAATACTCTCTTCCTCAAGATAGGAGCATCGGGAACAAACTATTGGGAAATGTGTCCTTAACAATAGTGCGATCACGTAATTAAATCTCATGACGAGAATGCGCAAGGGATGATACGAAATTATATTAGTCAACTGACCAACATTAATCGGTAATGATTGGCTAGCTAGAGTTTGACATTACTGTCGTATGACGGTGGTGGTCAGTTGATCCCTTTAGGTCACACCTATAGGACAATTTCCTTAATTGATATAATGATCAAGTGTATATTGATACGAGTTGATCATATTCCTTAAACTCGTATATCGAGAAATCAGAGGTTAAATCTTATTGTAAGATTTATGTTTATAATTGAAATGTGTCAATTATTAAACATTGAACGATATTTTATAATATCGAAATTAGAATGAATCAGGTTATAACTATTACAAAAGTTGTAGATCGTATTGACGATTATTGTAAATGACCATTTTATATTAGTAATTATGAATTACTTGTCAACTTGATAAATGTGATTTTTTTAAATTATAGATAATATTTATTTGATAAATATGTATGTTTAATTTGAAACAATTGTATATTATTATTATTAACATTGTGACATATTGTATGTCACATAACATACAATTGTAAAATTGACAAAATATAAAATTAAGTCCATATTATGGCTTAAGTGGGACGGCTAGTGGGTGGTTGTGGGTGATTAGTGTATGATAAATACACTTTAATCATTGTGTTTAAAGCATGCCTTGGAAACACTACCTATGGCCACCCTAAGGAGCATGGGTAAGATAAGATGCCTCCCCTTTTTTGCCCCCCATACCCGGCCACCCACAATCCAAGGCACAACTCAAATAAATTTTGTGACATGCTCACAAATGATTTATTCTACGGTTTGGCAAAAAAATTCTAAGTAAAAAAATTACCTAAAAACCTCTAATATTATTATTGTGATAATAATAATACTAATAGTAATAAGTTATATTATTAGTATAAGTAATTCTAATTAAGAGATTAGAAATTGTGTTAAGGAAAATCGGATCTTGTACTAGCATACTCAAGGTTTCGGTTCAATTAAGGGGTGTCTTGGTGCATCATAGAGGAGGTGTTCTTGTTGAATACTAAGGAGGTTCATCCTTGCATAGTTGTTTTCGTCGGATTGTAAGTATTACGAATCCCATTTCCGCATTTTCTATTAGCATGCATAAGATCTATAAGTATAATAATTAAAATGTTAATTATAATTTATTTAGTATGACTAAAATCTTTAGGTTATGAGATTATTAAACCTAACAATTGGTATCAGTGCAACAAGGTTGTTTGCATGCTTTTCGTTTAATTTTTACGAAGTTATTAGGATAACAAAATTAAAATTGATATTTCATTTCGTATATGATATGGCCGAAATAATTTATGCATGAATACCTACTGATTATAAATGTATTTTAGGATACTTGGAATATATTTTGCATATATATATTGTTCATTGGTATTTTTATTTTCGGTTTTATTAATTTTTAATGGTTAAAAATGTTTATTTTTGGGAAAAATACTTAAAATAAGCTTCTGGCCGAGATTTTTCAGTATGTTTTCACATGCATTTCCTATAATATGAATATGAATTTTCGTAAATTATGAAGTTAAAATACATGGTTTATGAATTTTAAATGTTAAAATGCCATAAAATTAATAAAAATGGGTTTGTATAGTTATATTTCGAATTTGACTATAAAAATTTATGAGTATGTCACATGAAATATTTAAAATGTATGCTAAATTTTCCAGAAATTTATCTTATATATTGCATTATTGTTGATTTTTAATGTAAAAATCGGGTAATTAGTGACATTATTTCGACTTTAATAGTTTAAGTTGGAATTTGGCCATAAAAATTTCACACGATGTCATATATATTATTTAAAGCATTTATAAAAATTTCGAGATTTTTATTTAATTTTATGCTTGAGAAATAATTTTATTGGTTAAAATTGTACGATATATGACGTAAATCGTTAAAAATAGCCATAGTTGTTAAAATGGCCGGAAAATTTAACCCATATTAGTCATATTTGATATGTTCATCACCATATTTTTCTTGGGAGCCAAAATTTTCTGTTTTATTTAATTTTTATTTGTTAAAAAGTTACATTTAAAATTGAATAATAAGAGTCATTTTATTTAAAATTTCGACTAATTGGGCAGTGTGGCATTTAATTTTCTGTCCATTTCAGGTTCTTAAAGTATTTTGAAAAGTGTAAAAATATTATTAGTATTTTATTTGCATTTATAGAGCTAATTATTTATCTTTCCGACTTAAAATGCTCGTTTTACGTATCATTTTCGAAATAATATTAAAACCGTATAAATACTAATACTTTAAAGTTCTGAAATTTTAAGAACATTCTAGGATTTTCAAAATTTGAATTTTGAATTTTTCGAAATTTTTATGACTCTTTTTGATTTTTATATTATTTTTCCCGTAAAAACCGAGTAATACCGAACAATATTATAATATTAAGTTAAGTCATGTTCAAAGCTTGAGTAAGACTAAATTTTGAAACCTAAATGAGTTGGGATGATTAACTTAAGAGTGAATTCCGATTCACATTATGCTAAGTGTTTTTAATCGTTAAAACACGCAATTCCATAAAACCGAGGTATACGATAACTATTTATATAAATGATATTTAAATAGGACGATTTGGCTTAGGGTTTGTATGTTAGTTCATATTCATAAGCATTGTATATTTTAATTATGATTGTCATGATTTTATTTACGTAATTTTGGATTATGTAATTTACTTAGAATGACCTTAGTTTTTAATCGATAATTCTCGTAATGTAAGGGTTTATCGATTCGGATGTAATTAATGTGATCTCGTATCACTTTATTTATTGTTTTCTATTTTATAATGTATAAAGTAGACTAAAAAAGTTGTAATTTTTGTAAATTCCGGAGATCCTTGAAAACGATGCCATTCGAAAAGAATTTCGAGCAAGACGGTGTTAACCTTGGGAAGCGATCCTCGTGAAGTTCAAGGGATCAAAGGAGTCGGTTTCCGAATTTGTACTTTTATTATTTCTTTTCTAGGAAAGGCCATACTAGGGTTTTTTTTTTTTTTTTTTTTTTTTATGCTTTATTTTGCTTTATAGGTTTGCATGTATAGCCAAATCGTCATATCATGTCATGCATTTTGTTCGATTTAGTCGACCTAGTCAATAATTTATCGATAATTCACCGACTTAGTTCACTTAAACGGAGCTGGATAATAATTTGACTAGATCTCTTACAAATGAATATTGAGACTTAGCCTTACCAAAAAGTATAGACCCATGAATCCCTTCTTCACAAGAATGTAGGCTCGGCTACACCGGGTTACTAAAATTGTCACGTTGGGTAAGTGGGGTAATGAGATTACACCTTGAAATTTGGTCGATCTCAACGAAAGTATTCGTAACCGTAGTTGCAATAAGTTCGGGCTAAAGACGATTTTTAGAAAAATGTCGACCGAGAGTTCTAAGGTAGAACCGATTAAAAGGTTAATCCACCAAATTATACCAATAAGGGTTGAATCGGCTATATCGTGCCCGGATTAGTATGGGTTTGGGTCTCGGGATTGCTTACTTAATTGGGTAAGCGATCATTAAGTAAATAAACTTGTTTATATTAAAATTACGAGTTTTAAAATGATGTTGTTTAAATTCTTTCATTTTATTGTTGTTTAATTTTCAACATCATCAATGGCAACCAACGCTCCACCTCTCACTAATGTATCATGGCTTCGATCCTTTATGGATCGTTCCAAACTCGATAAGCATGGTTCCAATTTTAAGGATGGGATGCGCAATTACTTTTGGCCGCTCAAGGTGACATAAGACTCGTTACCTATCCGAAGCCGCTCCGACCGCTCGTTCCGCGGTTCAAACTCGTGAGGCCTATGAAGCCTACATGAAAGAGTCCTCCGCTCTTAAAAATGTGTTTAGCTTCTCCATGGAGCCGGATCTCCAAAGGAGTATGATCAAGTTAACCACATCATATGAGATATACACCAAACTTGCAATGATGTTTTCACAAACTCCAAGGGTGATTCAATATGAGGCGGCTTCCGCCTTCTTCGACATTTGCTTGAAGGAGGGGCAAAAGATAAGCCCTCATTTACTCAAACTAGTTGAGCTCGCGGAGACTCTAAAAGTGCAAGGAGTTGATGTTCCCGACTAACTCATCATTGACCGAGTTCTTCATTCTCTCAATAAGGTGAAATCGTATGCTCAATTCCGGGTGAATTTCAACATGCGAAATCAAGAGACTACATTGGATGAATTGCATAAGATGCTTGTCCAAGCCGAGAGGGACATGGGACTTCATGAAAGTTCCACTAAGGATGTTCTGAACATCGAGAAGAAAGGGAAAACGAACTTCAAGAGGAATGTATGCCTTTAAAGGCAAGGGCAAGAAAACGTTCAAGCCCAAACCGACCAAAGAAAAGACCTTTTCGAAAGGCGCTTCCACCTCATCTTCAAAATCTGAAGGCAAGTGCCATTATTGCACGAGGTTTGGACATTGGAAGCGTAATTGCCCCAAATACTTGAGCGACCTCAAAAATGGAAAGCCAACCGCCGTAGGTAATAATTCTCGTTAAATTCATGTTATTTTATCAACTTATGTATAGTGATACAAATTGTTGATCTTTACCCTTTTTTATTGTTTTAAAGGGCCACCTCCTAATGACAAGGGCAAGGAGAAGGAAGCATGAAGTTCCTTACTTGGATGACTATGGTAGCATCCAATTGATTGAAGACTTAAGAGCTAGGCTCTAATTTTCATTATTGTCTTCTTTCATATTTTGCATTTTAGTTCATAGAACAATTTACTTTCTTGTAAGACAAGGATTTGAATCCCAAACAGTGGTTGTATTTTGGATATTAGTGACTTGGTTTTCAACCCGAGTCACTACTTTTGTTCTTAATCAATTCTTTGATTCCTAAAATGAATTGCATGCCTTGTTAAAACATGAATAATAGTGATTTTTATCACAAAATAAGAAACATTGATACGATCAATATAATATAATCAAAGTGTTGATTAAAACGGAGAACTACACCACATGAGATACTTTCAATCAAATTGAGACATCATTAGTTCATTATAAGATTTTCATTTTAAGTGAAAATGAGAATGAGTTCAACACATCTATAAAACTTTTCAAACATTCACATACATTGGTTTAAATCGAAAATTACTATCCTTATACAAATAAAGATTATTGTTAAAAGGATAGAGTGGGAGAAAATATTTCGCTCGCAAACCAATGATATAAATACAGGATCTTAGAGAAGAATCCTACATGGGAGTCTTAAGAAGAACCCTAAGTGAATGAATAAAAGAAACTACGAGAGGACACTGAAGAAACTACGGGAGGACACAAGAGGAAATATTCCTTATGTTCATTGTTTCAAAGAGAGGATAAAAGGAAACCCTGTATGAAATCGGAAGGAAAACGGTTCCTTAACAAATGATTTTTCTAAGATTATAAGATAAAAGAGAAGAAATCATCTCAATTCTCTCAATGTAGTTATAAGGAATATCATGTCATATTCGTCTCGAGGAAGCGAAGACATGAAAGATGTGATGTTGATTGAATGGTGGTAGATCACTATAGGGATAGTGATAATGATAATGATTCAAGTGATAGAAAAAAGATTCACATGCGAGAAATGAAAGGTTCATTTAAGAAATCGAGTAATGTTGTTTTTAGTGGGAGCGATATTCATTAGAAATTTGAACGTACCATTTAGAGAGGATGGGTGATTCTTTAAAAGTGTAAAGAATAAGAGGTTCTCAATTCTAGATGAACAAATACCTTATATCATACGATGATGGAGCTCCACAGGAAGGTTTATTATATTGATAATGAAAGGTCGCCCATTAGAAATCAAAATGGTTGAATAAAACCTTGATAAAATAGCCAAGATGATTGAAAATAGTAAGAGTGATGAAATCATTAATAACTACAATATAGATTTCAGTACATAAGTGACGATACGTCACGAGTTATAAGATAACAGTGGGAGCTTCCCTCAGGAAAGGAAACTCAAGATCTAGAATGAGTTCTAGATATGTGCTCAAGTAAAATCATATTATGTGAGATAATATGAGATGGAAGGGGAACAAAATTTGTAAGTTTTAGAATCATGAAGAAAAGGTATATTCGTAAAACACTAATACAAATTGATGATCATGCATCAAATGCAATGAAATAGTATTGACTGTTTTTGCATGACAATGTTATTTGAGTTATAATTAACTCAAAATAAAAGATACTTTGTCCAAATCCAAATGGGTTGTAAGAGACAATTTTGAACCCCATAAAGTGAACAGGATTGACTTAGTATAGCCCCTAGCCGCTTGCATGAGGTGACATCTCAGAGCGACTAGAATGTGAGGCGACTGATGGCAAGTTCAAGTGCCATAGAGTCATATGTGATGACTAGTCGATCACATAGGCAGACTGCAAGAGACACTCTGTCGGGCAAAGTGACCGCTTATAGAGTTCTGGAAATTTTATGATAGCCGGGTCGTGGCAAGAGCTGCTATAGTATTCTTATGAGTAAATTCTTAGACTAAAGACTACTCTCCCAAGATGGTGCAATTTTGGCATAACCTTGATCCATTCTCTACGACTTTTCGTAACTGGAGTCAAATGAGATTGCTTTGGGTTGTGACTGACTGTGGCGAGCTAAAGGGAGTAGTACGATAGAAATTTTCCACCCCTTGTCAGGGTTGTTCAAATCTCAAGGCCACTCGAGGAGAAGTTAACTGAAAATGCGTGGCCACGCTCGGAAGGTATCTATGGTAGATAATTATGGTCAAACATTTATTCTCTAGATCGAGGAAACCACTTCTGATATGATCAAATGCAAGTACGACCTTACAGAGACACCTTGCATTGAGTGGGAGATTGTAATAGGACAAGAGAATTGGTGACGCACACTTGTCGAGGACAAGTGGGAGATTGTTGGGAAATGTGTCCTCAACAATAGTGCGATCACGTAATTAAATCTCATGACGAGAATGCGCAAGGGATGATACGAAATTATATTAGTCAACTGACCAACATTAATCGGTAATGATTGGCTAGCTAGAGTTTGACATTACTGTCGTATGACGGTGGTGGTCAGTTGATCCCTTTAGGTCACACCTATAGGACAATTCCCTTAATTGATATAATGATCAAGTGTATATTGATACGAGTTGATAATATTCCTTAAACTCGTATATCGAGAAATTAGAGGTTAAATCTTATTGTAAAATTTATGTTTATAATTGAAATGTGTCAATTATTAAACATTGAACGATATTTATAATATCGAAATTAGAATGAATCAGGTTATAATTATTACAAAAGTTGTAGATCGTATTGACGATTATAGTAAATGACCATTTTATATTAGTAATTATGAATTACTTGTCAACTTGATAAATGTGATTTTTTTAAATTATAGATAATATTTATTTGATAAATATGTATGTTTAATTTAAAACAATTGTATATTATTATTATTATTAACATTGTGACATATTGTATGTCACATAACATACAATTGTAAAATTGAAAAAATATAAAATTAAGTCCATATTATGGCTTAAGTGGGACGGCTAGTGGGTGGTTGTGGGTGATTAGTGTATGATAAATACACTTTAATCATTGTGTTTAAAGCATGCCTTGGAAACACTACATATGGCCACCCTAAGGAGCATGGGTAAGATAAGATGTCTCCCCTTTGTTGCCCCCCATACCCGGCCACCCACAATCCAAGGCACAACTAAAATAAATATTGTGACATGCTCACAAATGATTTATTCTACACTTTGACAAAAAATTTCTAGGTAAGAAAATTACCTAAAAACCTCTAATATTATTATTGTGATAATAATAATACTAATAGTAGTAAGTTATATTATTAGTATAAGTAATTCTAATTAAGAGATTAGAAATTCTGTTAAAGAAAATCGGATCTTGTACTAGCATACTCAAGGTTTGGTTCAATTCAGGGGTGTCTTGGTGCATCATAGAGGAGGTGTTCTTGTTGAATACTAAGGAGGATCATCCTTGCATAGTTGTTTTCGTCGGATTGTAAGTATTACGAATCCCATTTCCGCATTTTCTATTAGCATGCATAAGATCTATAAGTATAATAATTAAAATGTTAATTATAATTTATTTAGTGTGAATAAAATCTTTAGGTTATGAGATTATTAAACCTAACACAAACATCCGGCCACGGAAACGGAGAAAGCTGTCAACATCAATCACAAAATCTCTAGCCTCGCCACTAGCAATCTTGGCCTCGAACTTCTTGAAAGTAGCATCTGTAGGCAAACTCTTACGAATCTCCCAATACAATGTCGGCTCAGCAGTCATCGCATCCAACCAGTCAAATCCACTACCTACCATCTCTAGTCTCAACTTCCTGAACTCAGAACTAAGTTCCTCTGGCAATATCCGAATGACACTCAACGAATGAGAAGTCTTGCCACTAAGCGCATCAACAACCACGTTAGCCTTGCCCTCATGAGACAATAGCTCTATGTCATAATCTTTGACCAATTCCAACCATCGACGCTGTCGCATATTAAGGTCCTTCTGTGTGAAAATGTACTTCAGACTCTTGTGATCAGTAAAAATGCGGCAATGCGATCCAATCAGATAATGACGCCACATCTTCAAAGCATGAACAACTGCGGCTAACTCAAGATCATGCGTAGGATAGTTCACCTCATGAACTCGCAACTGTCTGGAAGAATAAGCAATCACTTTCCCAATTTGCATCAACACACAACCAAGCCCGAGCATAGAAGCATCGCACTAGACATGAAAATCAACACCAATCTCTGGAAGAGTAAGCACTGGAGCGGTCGTCAATCTGGTCTTAAACTCATGGAACAAACTCTCACACTTATCAGTCCATATAAATTTGGTTTCCTTCTTCAGCAACTGAGTCATCGGACGAGCAAGTCTAGAAAAGTCCTCTACGAACCGTCTGTAGTAACCAGCCAATCCAAGGAAACTACGAATCTCTCCCACATCTTTGGGACTCTCCCAATCAATCACAGCCTCAATCTTAGCGGGATCAACCATAACACCCTCACTAGAGATGACATGTCCTAAAAATGCAACCTGAGACAACCAAAACTAACACTTCGAAAACTTAGCGAACCACTTCTGTCGGCGCAGAATCCCAAGTATCAAACGAAGATGCTCAGCATGCTCAACATCAGTCTTCGAATATATCAAAATTTCATCAATGAACACCACAACATAGGTGTCCAAGAACTCACTGAACGTCATGTTCATCTGATCTATGAATATCGCAGGAGCATTGGTCAACCCAAAAGGCATGACCACAAACTCAAAATGTCCATATCTGGTACGGAAAGAAGTCTTCGCAATGTCAGCGTCTCTAACTGGAATCTGGTGATACCCTGACCGTAGATCAATCTTGGAAAATCTCGAAGCACCTCTAAGCTGATCAAACAAGTCATCAATCCTGGGTAAAAGATAACGGTTCTTCACCGTAACCCTGTTCAATTCCCTGTAGTCGATACACATTCTCATCGATCCATCCTTCTTCTTGACAAAAAGCAATAGAGCACCCCAAGGAGAAGCAGTCGATCGAATGAATCCTTTCTCTATCATCTCTTCTAGTCGCTGCTTCAATTCCTTCAATTCAGGCGGAGCCATACGATATGGAGTCTTAGATAAAGATCCGGTACCTGGAACAAACTCGATAGTAAACTCAATATCTCTCTTAGGAGGTATACCCAACAACTCCTCTGGAAAGACATCTGGAAACTCACGAACGATGGCCACATCTTCAAGCTTCGGTAGCGAAGGCTTCGCAGCTAAAACAACACACATGAAGGCTTGGCAACCCTTCCTAAGAAGATAAGAAGCTTTCATCGAAGAAATGACTCGAACACCCTTTCGGGAGCGAGTTCCCTTATAGGAAACACGAACTCTTGAAGAACTCCTCAAGCAGATTTTCTGGTCGCGACACTCGAAGCGAGCATGGTATCACGATAACCAATCCATACCGAGGATAATGTCAAATTCCTTGAGAGGAAATCTCAGTAAGTCCGCTGGAAATGTGGCACAACCAATAACAATAGGAACATCCCTATGGGAAGAAGAGCAGGAGAAAACATCTCCGGAAGGCAATGAGATAGAAGTCTCCTCAACAACATAAGACTCCAGAGCTAGTTTATCGGCGAACTGAGTCGATATAAAAGACAATGAAGCACCAGTATCGAATAAGATAAAGCACTCAGCACCGAGGACAGAAAATATAGCAGCAATGATATCAGGATGAGCCTCAGCCTTTGCTCCAGTCATAACAAAGATCTTCCCCTTTGCCTTGCCTCCTCTAGTAGCTGCAGCAGCAGTGGCAGCCTTGCCAATAGCAGTGTTTCTCTAAGGACACTCGAAAGACCTATGCCCAAATCCATTACAAGTGTAGCACTTGTAGGCATTCTTGAAGCAATCAAAACCAGGATGAGATGGTTTACCACAACGGTGAAAAGTACCCGAAGTAGTATCTGTGTGAACAGTGGTCTTAGCGACCGGAACGACAAACCTCTGAAACCTCTTCTTCTGAGAAGTAGCAGGTGCAGAAGATGGAATAAAAGGCCTCTTGCCCTGATAGATAGATCTCTGATGTGAAGAAGCACTAGCAGTAGCAGCACGAGTCTCAGCGTCAATAGCCCTGATAGAACACTCAGCCCAGATGACGTCATCGTACACCTCAACAAAGAAAGTGGAGTCTCGGCGGACCATACTCTCTATACGGGGTCCCAACTTCCCTCTGTAGAAGTACACCCTCTCTGACTCGTCTCTCACAAACCTCGAAGCAAAGTGAGCTAGCTGGTTGAATTTGTCTATGAACTCCTGTACCGTCATCTTCCCTTGCTTAAGATCCATAAATTCCTTCAATCTCTGTGAATGAAGCTCCTTAGGATAGAAGCGAGTCTCAATCTTCTCCTTGAACATCTCCCAGTCAAACAATGGGTCTAGTAGAAAAGTCGGACCAGTCAGAGTCCACTATCTATCAGCCTCCAATGTCAGAAAGTGAGTGGCTAGACGCACCCTATCCTCCCTGACTACTGAGTACATGGCAAAACTCTTCTCCATCTCTCGAAACCACTCTAAAAGAGCAACAGGGTCAACTTCTCAATCTCTCGAAACCACTCCTAGACATCTGAGATGCGATCAAGGAAAAGCCACCAGTTCTGTTGGCATCATTGCCTGGCGGAGGAGGAGGAGGAGGAGGAACAACTTCAGCTTGATTTCTTTGGTTCTCAAGAACCTGAAGAAGGGCTTGCATTATCGTATTCTCTGCTGCAGAAGTCTTCACCATCCTTCAAAAGAAAAGCATGTGTTAACTTAGCAAATAACAATCACAAACAGACTACAATATAAATCCTTAAATCTACCCCATCTCTCATTCATTATTCAATCATATGGTCAAGTTAAGGTTGGGGGTTGCATGAGTGCGTCGAGAGCGATAACTCTCTGATACCAACTGTAAAACCCCTCGTCGCAGCGAAAAAATAAAATATTTAAACATGCCAAAACTTACGCGGAATTTAAACATTAACATGCATGATAAACGAGGTGAATTAAAACAAAACTGTACAAACTGAAATAAATCAAAACATAGATAAGTATATGTCTAAGTACAAAAAGTATAAATACAAAACAGCCTGGGATGACACATCCCTACAGACACTCAATTATAAATAAAAAACATCTAGGTCTAGCTAACGATAGAAATGGTAAGTCGTCGATGAAAGGATCATCGCTCGCTATACTCCAATGTAACCCAACAGCCACCAACCTATCATGTACCTACATACATGAAAAACATGTATGCCACAATCAGTGGGGAGTGACTAGAGTTCTCCTAGCCACCTATTGTTAACGACACGTAACACATAAAGCATCCAACATACTCCAACAGTTATAACATGTGAAGAATATATATAAATATCTCAACTTTCATATCAACATGCAATATCATGCAAAGGCTCTTAACTAACTTCGGAAACTATTTGAAATGAGAGCCGGTCTCCCTTCCGGTTGCCCGGCCGGGGGGTCTTTTAATCCAAACCATTTACGAAACCAGACTAAGAGTCGTCCAATGCATTAGACGAACAATTCTAAGATATACAACACTCTATATAAACACAATCAATCAGCAACATCTGACACTGTACCCCAACTCAGGCAAGCAGATGCAATCAGCAGTATCTAGAACCTACCCCAACTCAGGCAAGTACTAAACAGAATCAGCAGTGTCCAAGTCACACCCCAACTCAGGTAAACTTGGTACACAAGTCAGCAAGCATACACCCGTAGCCGCAACTCAGGCACGGATGGATACCAATCAGCTGATAATGGTTCATAACGCAACTCAGTCAGAATCATTACCCTTCGTAGTGAAATAGGGATCCCAACTCAGACCCAACCCACTACGGTCACAACTCAGATATATCCATACCGCATCATCCATACACGAGACGGTCCATACGTCGCAACTCAGACTAGGCCGTCACGCCACAAACACTCACGTGTTAAACTAGAGGATCACAACTCAGATCATAACTTGACACGCATCCAATCATCAGTACATATCGTACTCTAGCGGTCCCAACTTAGACATATTCCGATATGTATTACAACCAAGTCCTTAGTCCTAACTTTACTGACCTCTAAACAACACTTAATTGACCCCAGAACTAAGTTAAGGGAGAGCCGGTTTCCCTTTCGGTTACCCGACCGGGGGTCTCTATCCTCACTCCATTCCCGAACCCAATGTAGTGTCGCCCGTACTCCGGGGACCACAAACACACGTATAAAGCATACAGAACAAGTCTCAAGCACATTGGACAAGTCGATCAAAAGTTGAAGCGATTTTAAGGTGAAAAGGGTCCTCATCCGGTTGCAAACAGGCTGTCGGTCAGCCGGCTGACAACCCCTCACTCTACAGCCTTCAAAAAACAAATTTAACGAGGAAGGGTCCCCAGCCGGTCGACCGGCCGCCGGCCACCCGGCTGAGAGACCAACTCTACCTAATCCTCTTTTACGTAAGAAACAAGACATGGGTGTCTCAGCCGGTCGACCGACGGCCGGCCACCCGACTGAGCACCCTTTCGGCCATTCCCATAAAAACAAGTGTAAAACACAACATGATCTCTCAGCCGGCCAACCGGCTGCCGGTCGGTCAACCGGCTCAGAGTCCCTGAGCCAAAAACGCAATTCGACAGTAATTTCAATCTTCTCAAAAATCAATACAAATCTTAACAATAGCAACAACACAAGTTTACCCAGCATATTAAACATACATATGAACCATAGACAAGCATTTAAGAATCAAGAGAACACATATTAAGATCAAACTTTGTATTCGTCTTAACTTCTCAAAAACTGAAAATGAATGTATTAAGCATATGAAACATCACAAACCTTAATTAAATCATTCGAGGAACATGTAAAACGAATTCCTAGCATATTCCTATACTCATACACCAACAATAACTCATAAAATTAGAAACCACATCAAGAACAAACACAAATTGTGCTACTTTAACAAAAAGGCCGAGTTACTCATAATTGTCACCTTTTATGCGTCTTCCTCCAAGCTTTCGTCTACAATATACGAGTCTTGACTCAAGTCCTCCAAATTCTCGCCTTAAAACACAAGAAAACACGTATTAGGAGCTTAAAACAGGTCTTAGGGCAAAACAGCCCATTTTTCGAATTCAATAAAACAGAAATTGAAAGAGATAGAAAGATTGAAAATCTCGAGAGGATTCCGAAAATATAAAATTTACCTTGATACGATTTCGGGAAGGGGTCGAGATCGTCTTTTGAAGCTTGAAGAAAAATGAAAATGGTGTTTGAATTTGTTACTGTGAAATGAAATGAGAAGGGGTGCAAATGTCGATGAAAGGGTTTAAGGTAGGGTTTTATGTTGTCCTTTCAACTTTAGTTGAGTCGGGTTATTTGTTTAACTGATACGGACTCAAGTCGGAAATGAGATGCCAAGTGTACGACATCTTTAGAATTAAAATATTCTAAAGACGGAACATAACGGAAAACTTAAATTAAATTCACGATTTATTATTAAAATAATATTATATTTCGGAAAATAATTTAAAATCATTAAAATATTATTTACGAAAATACGGGATGTTACATCGAACAACCCCTTTCTTAGCTTATCCTCGAATACCCCACGACCATGTCTAAGATTCGAATCCCACGACCCCAATCGTAATCTTGGCCCTAGCATAATTGGATCATCAAGAATATCATCATGTATGCCTCTTCCTTTTACTAGATGTCATGCAAGTCAGGCCCGCTACTCCTCCGGCAATGTCATAAAAGCAGTCATTCTATCCGCTGATCCTTCAGCCGCAGGATCACAACGCTAATCAACAATTACGACAAACCAATACAAGTAAGCATGCTTTATATATTTTCTTTATTTATCATTATGTCAACATTTAGGAAAAAAATGTGGTCAAGCTCACCATATTCCAAAGTAGGCAAGTAGCATAGTTGAGGTAAGCGTGATAAGACAGAGCAAGATCAATATAAGCAGTGATGATAGATAAAAAAAAAATATAGGTCTTGACCCATTCTTTATCATCACTAGAGTCCAGGTTGTCAACTTTAAAAGTCCATTTGAAAATGCAGAACCACCAAGGGCTGACCCATTTCTCCCTGATTGGACCATTTTCAGGAATATAGACTTGAGTTTCGTTGGTTTTCAAAACATGTTTAAAGGCGGGTTTAAGGAGATTTGCTTTACAAAATAGCCAGAGAGGTGTTTAATAGGTGAGAACCAGAAATCATTGTATATCAATCACAAAATCTCAACATGAGCCTCCACTTAAACCACCTTCTTAATGGTATACTTAGGATTGTGAAATGATAGTTTATAATCCCTTGATTAGGGTTGTTAGTTTATTTGGAATATATATAACCAAGTACATGGAGAACGTAAGATACAAAGAAGGGAAAGCAGAAGGGCATACATAACATACAATATTTACTACACAAAATATAAATGCTAATACACCCCTACAGTCGGAACAGAAGCAGAGCGAACGCATAGACTGGACCAAAAACGAGTGAACAAGTACTTGGGCAGCCCTTTAGTGAAGATGTTCGCATATTGATACTCTGCAGGAACATGTAAAACCCGGACAAGGCCAAGACGGACCTTCTCGCGAACAAAATGTATATCAATCTCGATGTGCTTAGTTCGCTGATGCTGAACGGGGTTGTCGGACAAATAAACGGTGGACACGTTGTAACAATATACAATACTAGCCCGAGTAAGAGGAACATGGAGCTCAAAAAGAAGGTTGCGCAACCAACTTGTTTCGGCAACCGCATTCGCAACACCCCGATATTTAGCTTCCGCGCTAGACTTAGATATAGTGGGTTTGCGTTTAGAGGACCAAGACACTAAATTGTTACCGAGAAAAACACAATAGCTAGAAGTGGAGCGCCGGGAGTCAGGGCGCCCCCCTCCCAATCCGCATCGGAGTACGCAACAAGAGTATGAGGGGCGGGTGATTTCGAGATAGTCAGGCCGTGGTCCAAGGTTCCTTTAATGTAACGTAAGATGCGCTTAAGGAACTAAAAATGTGGCTCACGTGGGGCGTGCATAAACAGACATATCTGTTGAACAACATAAGTGATATCGGGCCGAGTAATAGTAAGATACTGAAGAACACCTGCAAGACTCCGATACAAGGTGGGGTCGGTAATGAGTGGACCGACCGTAGAGGACAACTTCGAACCAACCTCTACCGGTGTAGTTGCGGGATTACAGGAACCCATATTGGCTCGGTGGAGTATGTCACGGGCATATTGAGATTGAGACAGTGTAAAACCCATGTTGTCACGATGAACCGTAATCCCGAGAAAATGATTGAGCTTACCCAAGTCAGTCATGGCGAATTCAGATGACAGAGCGGAAATAATCTGTTGCATTAATGCAGTTATAGAAGCAGTGAGAATGATGTCATCGACATATAAAAGAAGGTAAGCCATATGAGCACCATCCCGGTATATGAATAACGATGGATCACAAACACTACTTTTGAACCCCTTGGATTGAATGACCGTCGCAAACCGTTGATACCAAGCCCTGGGGGCTTGCTTTAAAAAGAGACTTACGGAGGCGGCGCACATGATGAGGAGAAACGGGGTTTACAAAACCGGGTGGTTGATGCATGAAAACGTTTTCAACAAGGTCACCATGTAAGAACGTATTCTTCACATCAAGTTGATGAATGGGCCAAGAGTAAGACGTAGCAAGGCTAAGCACGGTCCAAATAGTGGTGGGTTTCACCACGGGACTGAACGTTTCATCACAATCCATGCCAACCTGTTGACTTTTACCATTAACGACAAGGCGGGCCTTGTACCGCTGCAAGGGCCCATCAGACTTGAATTTATGACGAAACAACCAAAGGCACCGAATAATAGGAGCATTTAAAGGACGTGGGACCAATTCCCATGTCTTATTATCAATTAGAGCATGATATTCGTCAGTCATGGCCGCATTCCAATTCGGGTCCTGAAGGGCAAGTTTGGGTGATTTGGGAATGGGGGACATGGGGTCTTCAGAGGATGCGACAAGGTTAGTGGGTATTTTGGGTTTGAAAATGCCATGCATACCACGAGTGGCCATGGTATGGGCACGGGTGGGGTGACGTGGTGGAGGTGGTGGAGGGAGTGGAGGCGTGGATGTGACAGGGGGCGACGTGGGAGGGCTGGCAGAGGCTGAGGGGGGAGTGACAGGCGTGGCAGGGGTACGAGGGGAGTGCGGTTGGGGTGGTGTGGGTGGTCGAGATCGAGGGTGGGCAGCTGGAGGTGTGGGGCCGTAGATGGTGTGGGTTAAGGCAGGGGAGAGGGCAGAATCGAGAGAGGCAGAGGAGTGGTTGATATGCGAAGGGGACTTAGCAAATGGAAACACGGATTCGTCAAAAGTAACATGACGTGAGATAATGAGCTTTCCCTTGGCTAAGTCATAAAATTTATAGCCACGAAATTCCTGGGGATAGCCTAAAAAAAGGTATTGGGTATACCGGGGGGCAAGTTTATGGGGTCGTTTGGAGGTAAGATTCGGATAAAAGGCACATCCAAAAACTCGAAGGTGGCAATAGGAGGGATTTTTGTGAAAGAGAGCGGAAGTCGGTGAGCGAAAATGGAGCGCTTTTGTGGGTAGAATGTTGTGTAAGTGGACGGCGGTGTGAAAAGCATCGACCCAGAATTCAGGTGGGGAAGAGGAGTGATGTAGTAAGGCAAGGATGATTTCATTGAGGCGTCTAAGCATACGTTCGGCCTTACCTAGGGATGGCAACGGGTAGGGTCTGGGTAGGGTCCGGCAAGACCCGACCCGAAGTAAAAAACCTTAGACCCATACCCGACCCAGACCCTAAAGGGTCTGAAATTAGTGAACCCATACCCGACCCTAATGGGTCTGGGTCCGAGTAGGGTCTACCCTAGGGTCCAATTTTTCTTAACGAGTCCTTCAATAAAATGTACCAAAGTTCGAATTAAATTACAAAGTTTTGATTAAAGTATTACAAAACCTTGGTTATTTGGATCATTACCCGTACCCGACCCTAAATTATATCATTTACCGTACCCAAACTCATCATTTTCATCAATTTCCTCATTATTCTTAATGGTTATTTGGATATGCGTATAGTATATTAATGATAACTAATATGGGTCATTTGTTTGTGTGTATTATTTGGGTTATTGACGTTAGTACGTGTCTTTTTTGTTTTTCTTTTTCTTTTTTTTTTTATAAATATAAGGGTCTAAGGGCCGGGTAGGGTCACAAGACCAATACCCGGACCCGGACCCGAAGTTTTTATATAAGACCCATACTTGACCCATACCCGAGTGGATCTAAAAAATCCAGACCCATACCCGACCCGTTAGGGTCCGACCCTAAGGGTCTGGGTTGGGTACCCGACCAATTCCATCCCTAGCCTTACCGTTTTGGGATGAAGTTTAGGGGCAGGAGAAACGAAAAATTAAACCATTTTATCAGCAAAGTTACGGAATTCATTGTTGTCAAATTCGTGTGCTAAGTCACATTGAAAGGCTTTCATGGGGCGATTAAATTGAGTCGTCACATAGTTGCGAAAATTTATAATTTTAGTGAAGGTGTCAGATTTGAATTTTAAGGGGTACACCCACACAAATTGAGTGTAATTATCTAGTAAGACGAGGTAATATTTGTATCCGGCTTTGCTTGGGATAGGGGAGGTCCATAAATCGCTGTGAATAATGTCAAAAGGTGCAAGAGTGGTAGAATGTGAATCACGAAAAGGCAAACGTCGATGCTTACTTATTTGACATGAATGACATAAAGACGATAAAGACAAATTGCTACTACAAGCAATATTCGACTTGGACCTAAGATAATTCAAAATATTGGCACCCGGATGACCAATACGGGAATGCCAGACATCGGTAGACGAGGCCAGGAGGTGCGGGGTCTGCTTGGTCACCGTCACTGTTGCTCCTCAGAATCAGAGTCCCATTCGCTAAATCCTTCACAGAAAAACCACATGGATAAATTCGATGGAAACATTATTATCTTTGGTAAATTGTCGAACGGATATGAGGTTTTTAATTATATGTGGGGTATATAGAACATTGTGAAGGTGGAGGGTTCGATTATGTAAGGTTAGGGCTGTGTCACCGAACCCATGAACCGGAATGTGCGCACCATTACCAACGTAAATAGAATTAATCGTACTAAAATTGAGGGGACGAGGAAACATACCTGCATCAGCACTTAAGTGAGAGGATGCACCTGTATCCATATAAAACGGACTAGGGGCCTGTGATTGCAATTGTAAATTCACTACATAAAAATCACACATTTCTAACGGCAAAAATCCGTCAGAAACGGCAAAATTTGTCAGGAAAAGCGCGTTTCTGACGGAATATCCGTCAGAAAATTCCGTCCCTTATTTTCGTCATGAAAATCCCTTTTCTGACGGATTTTCCGTAAAGAAATTGTTTCTGACAGCGTTGCTGACGGTTTTTCCGTCAAACACCGAGTGTCCAAGTCAACTGGAAATTTGACTTTTTTGACCGAAAATCCGTCAGAAAAAGACAATTATTGACTTTTTTCTGACGGATTTTCGGTCATAAAAGTCAACAATTTCTTGACTTTCCTAACGGATTTTCCGTCAGAAAAGTTGCTGTATTCCCAGGAAAAAGCACTGCGAGTTGTAACTCTGATTACTATATTATTATATTACAAAAAGTCCACTACTTTAATGCGCCTTATATTTGTGCTTAAAATACTCCAACAACAATAATTAAGCCTTTATTAAAAAGTACTCTATAATCTTCAAATCCAAATGATCAACTTTTTTAATCAATAAATGTGAAAAAAATACAACTTCATTTCTAAATTGCACTACATCCAAATGTGACTTGAAGTGCAGCCATATTTTTGATATATCGTCTTGCATGATGTAGCCCACATCTTGTTACCATCCAAACTAAACTGTAGTAAGAAATAAAACGAAAATAATCAGTATTACCAAGTGTAATGTGACCCGTTCGCATTCAAATTAAATAAAGCTTGAATAAATTAAAAAGGGCCATCAGTATTACCAAGTGCAATGTAAGAGAGAAGTCCAGAAGTCCCTTTACCTCTTCAAAATGCAACCTAGAAACGCATGCCAGCCTAAGATTCTAATTTTATGAAGCAACATACGCAATAATGCACTAATTAAGGGTATCAAAAACATACGTGTGGTAAATGTAGAAAGGAGCAGTTGACCAATTTGAAAAACAACTATGTGAGGTTCTACCCTGATATACAAACCAATAATGTCATAAATAGAAATTAAATTCAAGCATAAATAAATTTCCATACACCCAGAAGTAATGCTCACCATTCCAAGAAGGTTGCCCACAACAATAGAACCAATGGGATCGTAAATAGGATTGCCAGTGCGATGCACTGCGAGTAGTGATGCACCAGCAATACCAAGGCCAGTGACTGCAGCACCATCCTGCACGTTGGAATATGTGACTTAGCACAAGGAAATAAGACAAGGATTTACAATAGTATGAACCTTTTTTCTATTTTTGTTGGTTTTGGTGTAACTTGTAAGGTTGTAAGAGATATTGTAATATCAAAATATGAGAGAATTAATATATTGGGAGTCAATAACAGCAATAGCATTGCAATGGATCTCTGAAGTCAGGACTTCAATTATGTAATTGTAATTATTTAAAATTAATACCTTAGTCATGACAGCAACAGCAGTTGGATCGTGTCCACGCCAAATGTAGTCTTTAAGCTTCATTCCCTCAGCAGCAGCACCTTTCCTAACAGCATCAATTGCAACAAAAAGCGAAGCACCTGAAAAATCACAAGTTTCATATAAACACAATAACTTTAATGATAGTTATAATGAGTAGAAACATCCCTGAAGAGACTCGACCTTCAATGAAAAAGGAACCACCAATCACGAGAGCTGCATATTTAATATGTTCAGGTGGCTGAAGAAGACATAGAGTAGATTAGAGACTTCAACTGCGTCTTAGACATGAAATTGAATTGTCTCTAAGAAACAATAGTTACTTAGATTACCTGTGAAGTCCACAAATGTTGAAATCCGTGAACTGTGGTTGCACCAGTTCCGATACAGAATATACCAACAGCGGATATCAAAGACAAGACAAATCGTTCCTTAGAGTAGCCATAGCTATAAAAGCACAAAAGAATTGGTTTCAGTGAAAACAAATTAATATTCTCTATAATAATCAAACTAATGCCAAGTTATTAACATTATAATTATACTAACACATTATTATCGAAATCCCCAATTATTATAAACCCTAATTCCAATTTATCCAAACCCTAATTAAATAACAGTCCTAATAACATTCAGAAATGTTCATGTAAATATTATATAACATCATAATGTTGGGATATATGTCCTCAACAATAGTGTGATCACATAATTAAATCTCATGACGAGAATGCGAAAGGGATGATACGAAATTATATTAGTCAACTGACCAACATTAATCAGTAATGATTGGCTAGCTAGAGTTTGACATTACTGTCGTATGACGGTGGTGGTCAGTTGATCCCTTTAGGTCACAACTATAGGACAATTCCCTTAATTGATAAAATGATCAAATGTATATTGATACAAGTTGATCATATTCCTTAAACTCGTATATCGAGAAATCAGAGGTTAAATCTTATTGTAAGATTTATGTTTATAATTGAAACGTGTCAATTGTCAAACATTAAACGATATATTTGAAATTTCGTTATTAGAATGAATCGGGTTGTATATTATTACAAGGGATGTAAATCGTATTGACGATTAATGAAAATGACCATTTTATATTATTGTAATTTCGAATTCCTTGTCAAATTATTAAATATAATTTATTTCATTTACAAATGATATTTATTTGATAAATATGCATTTTAAATTAAATACAATTGTTACTTATATTATTATGACACAATGTATGTCACATATATTTACAATGAACAAATGACAAAATATTAAAATGAGGTCCATTTTACTTATTAGGGTGCCGGGTAGGTTAGGGTGGTTTAAGGGTTTTTAAATTGTGTTTTAAGTAGTTAAGACACAATGATAACCTAGCATTAACACCTAATGGTTAGGGTTGCATGCCTAGGTCATGGGTAATCTAAAAGGGCACTCTCTTTTCCCCTTTCCCATACCCTAGCCGGCCACCCCCTTCCCCATGCCTGCTTAAGTTAATTATTTCACTTAAGTATAATGTGTGTGTAGTTATAAGAACACAACATATGTTCATTCTATTTTTTTTTTAGCCGAAATTTTCTCGAGAGAAAATCACTAAAACCTCTTATATATTATAAGATAATATTTTCTAAAACAATAATATTTGTATTATTAGTTTAATTTATAAGCTCTAATAAGAGATTAGAACTAAGATTAAGGTAAACCGTTTCTAAACCCTAGCTCGTGTTTGTCTCGGTTCTTAAGGGTGTCCTGGGTGCATCTTGGAGGAGATATCCAACTTGGGTATTAAGCTTGGAGGATCATTCATGCCGTCTTGTCGAAATAAGTGAGATTTCGATTCTTTATTCCGCTTTATTATTAGCATGCATAAGATCTAAACAACATATAATTAAAATGTTAATTATTCTTTTTTATTAGTATGACTAAGATATTAGGGTATGAGACCTTAGAACCTAACAATTGGCATCAGAGCAAATCGGTTGTTTGCATGCTTTTCGTTTATATTTTTACGAAGTTATTGGATAACAAAAATGAAATTGAAATTTTACATCGAATTTGATATGGCCGAAATTTCTAATGCATGAATACCTTCTGGTCCTAAGAGTATTTTAGGATATTTGGAATAATTTTGGATATATATTGTTCATAAGTATTATTATTTCGGTTTTTGTCATTTTTATTGATTAAAATGATTTATTTTTGGGGAAAATAGCTATAATTAACTTCTGGCCGAGTTTTTTTTTAATACGGTTTCACATGTATTTCCTATGATATGAATATGATTTTTCGTAAATATTGGAGTTAAAATAGATGGTTTATGAATTTTAAATGTTAAAATGCCATAAAATGAAAAATAAATGGGTTTATATAGTTATATTTCGAATTTGACTATAAATTTTTTTGAGTATGTCACATGCAATATTTAAAATGTATATTAAATTTTTCAGAAATTTTTCACATATATTGCATGTTTATTGATTTTTAATGTAAAAATCGGATAAAAGTGACATTATTTCGACTTTAATAGTTTAAGTTGGAATTTGGCCATTAAAATTTTACACAATGTCATATATATTATTTTGCAGCATGTATAAAAATTTCGAGTTTTTTATTTGATGTTATGCTTGTGAAATAATTTTAATGGTTAAAATTGAACGATATATGACATAAATTGTTAAAAATAGCAAAAGTTGTTAAAATGGCCGAAAACTTTAACCCATAAAAGTCATATTTGATATGTTCATCACCATATTTTCTTGGGAGCCAAAAGTTTCTGTTTTATTTAATTTTTATTTATTAAATGTTATATTTAAAAATTGAATAATAAGAGTCATTTTATGAAAATTTCGGATATTGGGCAGCGTGTTATTTAAATTTTCTGTCCATTTCAGTTTCTTAAAGTGTTTTGGAAAGTGTAAAAATATTATTAGTATTTTATATGCATTTATGGAGCTAATTATTGAATTTCCGACTCAAAATACGCGTTTTTACGTATTATTTATGATATATTTTATGAAACCGTATAAATACTAATATTTTAAAGTTGTGAAATTTTAAGAAAATACTAGAATGTTCAAAATTTGAATTTTGAATTTTTCGAAATTTTATGACTCTTTTAGAATTTTATATTTTTTTCCGTAAAACCGTTTAATACCGAACAATATTAAAATATTAATGTAAGTCATGTTCAAAGTTTGAGTAAGGCTAAATTTTGACACCTAAATGAGTTAGGATGATTAACTTAAGATTGAATTTCGATTCACATGAAGCCAAGTGTTTTTAATCGTTAAAACACGCAATTCCATAAAACCGAGGTATACGATAACTATATATATAAATGATATTCAATAGGACGATTTGACTTAGGTTTTGCATGTAATACCTCGAATATTTTAAGTTACGATGTTTGTTTTATTTTTCTTGACGTGAAGATAGTTTAAGTTACGATAGCTTAGTACTTAATATGAGTACTTGTTATATATGTTTTTAAGTTGTGATTTGTGTCTCCCGTGGGGTTCGAACACGGAACCTTTAGAGTTGAGTTTGGGCCTCGATAATTGTGCAATACAAACAGCCCATGACATTGAAAGAAACCCTCACAACCTTACAAACACTCACGCATTCCCTCCCTGCCGCCATATTAGAGTGCCTTTCACTCTATTTTCTGACCTACCTGCAACACCACCCATACCCTATATTTACAGCTGCCACCACACAGCAGAGAGAGAGTCTTCTCACGGTCAGTTGGTCTTGCCTAGTCCCCCTCGTTTTGGGTCAGAAATCAGGTATGTATATCGTGTTTGACATTCGTTTATAATTGTGTTGCGTCTGACTGTGTTCGTCGTAGTTTCGAAGGGTGGTAGGGTGTCACCTTTACCTTGGTGTTGTCTTTATGTGCTGCTGGTGGGAGAAGGGTTGTCGGGGGGTTGTCACGGTGGGGCCTGGTGTGTCACAGTCAGTGTCGAAGGGGGTGTTTGTCACCCCTGGTTGCGTCAGTCTTCTTATATATGTGTTAAGGGGAGGAGTTTGGGGGTGGTACCACCGTTGACTCGGGGGAGGTCGACGCGGTGGTACCACCGTGGTGTCTAGGTTGTGTGTCAGGGGAAAGGTGTTGGTGGTTTCAGGGGTGGTTAGTGGTGTTAGGTGGTGTCGATGGTGGTTTGTATATTTTCGGTCCAGCGAGTTCAGGTGGCAGGTCAGGTCTGATTGTAGAGCATAATGCGCCTCACCGGTGCTCGTCGATGGGTTGGTGGCGTGTCGGTGGGGTAGCAGGTCGTTGTGGGTGTCTGGGTTGGTTGTTGTCGGTGGTGGGGCAGGTGCTACGTGGTGGTTTAGACGCTTGTTTTGGCGAAGTAGCGGTGTCGTGGCATGGCTGTAGTCGTGAGTTGGTTGTTTGCTATTTATTATTATTATTATTCCTTATTATTATTATTATTATTATTTATTATTATTATTATTAATTATTATATTTCCTATTGTTATTATTATAATCGAATCTAAGGTTGTTGTTATTCGTTAGTATTACGTTTTATTATTATTCTTACTTTTGATTATGGTTTTGGGTTAGTCGAAATTATGAGTCGGGAAAGTGATGAGTCATGGGAGTTTCTATTTTAGGAAGTTTCTATTTTTGGAAAGTTTCCACTTATGAAAGGTTTCTATTTATAGTAATTATGGGTTGTTTATGTGGGTCGGGAAGTTTATTAATTCGTTACGAATACGTGTTTAGGTAGCACTTTTCGCGTGGAACATTTCTAGCGAGCTTTGGATTTGTCTGCGTTTCTGCAATTCGAGGTAGGGGAAATACTGTGTACATAATGATGAGTAATCTGTTTGTTATTTGATGATAATCATGTTTATTTTATATTATCATATGATTGATATATTGTGTTATTTGGTTATATAATTCTGAGATACGATATGAGGTGATGAAAAATGGGTCTTGTGATTGGTGCGGAGATAATGGGTCTTGTGATTGGTGCGGAGTTAATGGGTCTTGTGATTGGTGCGGAGATAATTGGTCTTGTAATTGGTGCGGAGTTAATGGGTCTTGTGATTGGTGCGGAGATAATGGGTCTTGTGATATGGTGTGGAGAATAATGGGTCTTGTGATTCGGAGTGGAGATGTTTGACTTTCTATTTATAGTAATGCTTGATTGTTTATTTTTCCTCTACTCAACCTCGTGGTTGACCTTGTGTATTCGTGATCACCTGTGATGAACCAATTTATTGGGGAGCAGATTGACAGGTGCTTGAGACTATGGGAGCTAAGGGAAGGGAGAGCTTGGATCCGGACCAGACTAGAGTCTAGATCACTATAGTCGTTTTATCATGAGTTCTACTTTATTTTCATAAGACAGTTTTGAAAACGGTTGTAAGAACTTGTTACTGAGTTTAACATTTAATAATTAAAGCATTGTTATCTTTCCTTTGTATCTACTGCCTCGGGAAACCAAGATGGTAACACCCTTATTTATCTGGGGAGTCCTAGTACATGCCCTTAAATAAATGGGGGTGTTACAAAGTGGTATCAGAGCGAATGATCCTCAGGCCTAATCTAATAAACCTAATGAATGTAGGATGAGTCTAAATAAAATGAACCCCGGGATAAGACTGTTAGGAGCACACTAAAGAAAAAGTATGAGTCTGGGGCCCCCTCACACCGAACCATTGGCCCTCTCAGTTTTACCCGGGAACCCAGAGTGCATATACGAGAGAAAAAGGGTAGAATAGGAGGTGATGGAAGTAATGGTGAATTGTGATAAGAATGTTATAAGAACTCTTCTTATATGTGAGTGACTTGGATAAGCCAGTAAGGATATGTGCATGGAAAAATTTTATTTGTCTGAATACAAAGGATGTATGATGTTATGGGTGCATGAGGTGATTTGAGTTATATCAGTAATTTTATCATGTCTAGCGATATGCGGTTATGTGATCCCCGAGCCATGTTATTGATAAGTATTACTCAATATGATAGTTGTTTATGGACTTTGATGCTTAGGGAACATAGCCCTAATCCAAGTGAGTTCCCACTTGAGCTGAGACTCATTTCTTTTCTTTGTGTTATAGTAATGCCTCCGAGGAGAAATAATGTTGCTAACATTGTTGGGAAATGTGTCCTCAACAATAAGTGCGATCACGTAATTAAATCTCATAACAAGAATGCGCAAGGGATGATACAATTAATTAGTCAACTGACCAACATTAATCGGTAATGATTGGCTAGCTAGAGTTTGACATTACTGTCGTATGACGGTGGTGGTCAGTTGATCCCTTTAGGTCACACCTTTAGGACAATTCCCTTAATTGATAAAGTGATCAAATGTATATTGATACGATTTGATCATATTCCTTAAACCCGTATATCGGGAAATCAGAGGTTGAATCTTATTGTAAGATTTATGTTTAAAATTGAAATGTGTCAATTGTTAAACAATAAACGATATTTTATTATATCGTTCTTAGAATGAATTGGGTTAAAATTATTACAAATGTTGTAATTCGTATTGACGATTAATAAAATAACCATTTTATATTAATAATTACGAATTGCTAGTCAAATTGTTAAATATGATTTATTTAATTTGTAAATGATATTTATTTGATAAATATGCATTTTAAATTAAACTACAATTGTTTTATAATTGTGACACATTGTATGTCACACATGATTATACAATTGTACAAATTGACAAATGTAAAATGGAAGTCCATTCCATATTATGGGTGCCGGTTTTAATGATGTATTTATGGGTGTGTTTTGTGTCTTAAGGACAAAATAAAAACACAAGCCTAGAAAGAATACACTTGATTCACTCTATGTGTGTTGGTAAGACCAAAAAGCATCATTTTGATGCTTCCTAAGTGAATCACACGGCAACCCACCAAAACACCACTAAAAATGTAAAAAGATGTTTTTCATGTGGGTGATTCATTCCAATAGGCCTAAGTTTTCTAGTGTGAGAAAATGTAGTTGAAATCCTCTAATAATATTACAAGATAATATTTACTAAAACCTATAATATTTGTATTATTAGTTTTAGTAGTTCTAATTAGTAATTAGAACATAAGTTAAGGAAAAATCGATTCCTAGTCTAGCACAAACAAAGGTTTCGGTTCATTTGAGGGCTTGTCTTGGTGCATCCGGAGGAGGTATTCTATATTGGGTACTCTGAGGATCATCCTTGCAATATACTTGGACCGAGTGTAAGAACACGGTTTACTCCTTATTTCCGCATTTAGTAGCATGCATAAGATCTATTAAAAGAGTTTATTATTTTGTTAATTAAAAGTTAATTAAAGGTTTTGATAGTATGACTAAATTAGTTTATGAGCAACTAGTTAAACCTAACAATTGGTATCAGAGCAAAAGGGTTGTTTGCATGCTTTCCGTTTCGTTTTTACGGAGTTATTAGGATAACAAAATAAAACTAGATAATTTTCGTTTTGATATATGATATGCACGAAAATAATTTAAGCATGAATACCTACTGTTTTCTAAAATGTTTTAGAAGATTTGGAATATATTTTGCATGAATATTGATCATTGGTATTTTAATTTCGGTTTTTAATACGTTTTAATGGTTAAAAATGATTAATTTTGGGAAAAATAGTTAAAATTAACTTCTGGCCGAGATTTTTCAGTATGATATCACATGTATTTTCTATAATATGAATATGAATTTTCGTAATTTATGGACCTTTAAATCGTGTGATATGAATTTTAATGGTTAAAATGCAATAAGATGAATAAAAAATGGGTTAAAATAGTTATATTATGAATTTAACTATAAACATTTATGAGGATGTCACATGCAATATTTAAAATTTATGTTGAATTTTCCAGAAATTTATCTCAAATATTGCAATATTATAGATTTTTAATGTAAAAATCGGGTAATTAGTGACATAATTTCGACTTTAATAGTTTAAGTTGGAATTTGGCCATAAAATTTTAACACGATGTCATATATATTATTTCCAGCATGTATAAAATTTTCGAGAATTTTATCTTATTTTATGCTTGAGAAATAATTTTAAATGTTAAAATCGTGCGATATATGACGTAAATCGTTAAAATTTGCAAATGTTGTTAAAAATGGCCGAAAATGTAACCCATATTAGTCATATGTGATATGTTCATCATGAAAATATTCTTGGGTGCCAAAAGTTTCAGATTTGATTTGTATTGATTTAATTTTGTTTTGTTAAAAGTAGCAATTAAAATTAAATTAAAAGGAGGCATGCTTTAAAATTTCGGCTATGGGGCAATGTGCCATTTAATTTTCTGTCCATCTTGTGTTCTTAAAATGTTTTGGAAGGTATAAAAATATTATTAGTATTTAATTTGCATTTATGAAGTTAATCATTGAATTTTCCGACTTAAATTGCTCGTTTTACATGTTATTTTCGAAATAATAATAAAACCGTGTAAAATACTAATATTTTAACTTTCTGAAAATTTTAAGAACATTCTGGATTTTTCAAAATTTGAATTTTGAATTTTCGAAATTTTAATGTCTCTTTTGGATTTTATATTATTTTTCCCGTTAAACCGAGTAATACCGATCAATATTAAACACATTAAGTTAATTCATGTTCAAAGTTTGAGTAAGACTAAATTTTGAATCCTATAAGAGTTGGGATGATTAACTTAAGAATGAAAACCGTTTCATTTAAATGCATAGTGTTGTTAAACGTTAAAACACGCAATTCCATAAACCGAGGTTTACGATAACTATTTAAATAAGTGTTTTAAATAGGACGATTTGGCTTAGGATTTGCATGTCAATTCATATTTATATAAGCATTGCATATTTATATTATGAATGTCATGATTTATTTTTACGTAATTTTGGGAATTATGTAATTTACTTAGTATGGCCTAGTTTTTAAATCGGTATTTCCCGTAATGTAAGGGGTTACCGATTCGGTTGTAATTTTGTGATCTCGTATCACCCAATTGTAATTTATTTCTATTTTATAATGTATAAAGTAGACTAGAAAAGTTGTAATATTTGTAAAATCCGGAGTTCCTTGAAGACGGTGCCATTCGGAAAGGAGTTCCGATCAAGACGGTGTTTACCTCGAAGTGCGTGCCGCGTGAAGTTCAAGGGACCAAAGGAGTTGGTTTCCGAATTTGTACTTTTATTATTTCTTTTCTAGGAAAGGCCATACTAGGGTTTATTTATGCTTTTATTTTTGCTTTTTATATGTTTGCATGCATAGCCAAATCGTCATACATCGTATCATGCATGTTTCGACCTAGTCGACCCAGTCTTTTATTTTATCGATAATTCACCGACTTAGTTCACTTAAACGGAGATAGATAATAATTTGACTAGATCTCTTACATATTAATATTGAGACTTAGCCTTACCAAAAAGTACGGACCCATGAATCCCTTCTTCACAAGAACGTAGGCTCGGCTACACCGGGGTACTAAAATTGTCACGTTGGGTAAGTGGGGTAATATGATTACACCTTGAAATTTGGTTGATCTCAACGAAAGTATTCGTAACCGTAGTTGCAATAAGTTCGGGCTAAAGATAATTTTAAGAAAATTGTCGACCGAGAGTTCTAAGAGTAGAACCGATTAAAGAGTTAATCCACCAAATTATACCGATACGGGTTGAATCGGCTACACCGTGCCCGGATTAGTATGGGTTTGGGTCTCGGGATTGTTTACTTAATTGGGTAAGAGATCATTAAGTAAATATATATAACTAAACTTAAAGTTTTTAGTTTAAATTATGAATTTAAAATGATGTTGTTTATCCTTTTATTATTGTAGTTTAATTTTCAACAAACATCAAATGGCAACCAACGCTCCACCTCTCACTAACGTATCATGGCTTCGATCCTTTATGGATCGTTGTAAACTCGATAAGCATGGTTCCAATTTTAAGGATTGGGATGCGCAATTACTTTTGGCCGCTCAAGGTGACGATAAGAGTCGTTACCTATCCGAAGCCGCTCCTCCCGATCTGACCGCTCGTTCGTCGGTCCAAACTCGTGAGGCCTATGAAGCCTACATGAAAGAGTCCTCCACTCTTAAAAATGTGCTCATCTTCTCCATGGAGCTGGATCTCCAAAGGAGTATGATTAAGTTGACCACATCATATGAGATATACACCAAGCTTGCGACCATGTTTTCGCAAACTCCCAGGGTGATTCAATATGAGGCGGCTTCCGCCTTCTTTGACTTAACTTTCAAGGAAGGGCAAAAGATAAGCCCTCATGTGCTCAAACTAGTTGAGCTTGCGGAGACTCTAAAAGCTCAAAATGTTGATGTTCCCGACTCTCTTATCATTGACCGAGTTCTTCACTCGCTCAATAAGGTTAAGGCATATGCTCAATTCCGAGTGAATTTCAATATGCGAAACCAAGAGACCTCGTTAGACGAGTTGCATAAGATGCTAGTCCAAGCCGAGAGGGACATGGGACTTCATGAAAGTTCCACCAAGGATGTTCTAAACATCGAAAAGAAAGGGAAAACGAGCTTCAAGAGGAGTGCCTCTAAAGGCAAGGGCAAGAAAACGTTCAAGCCCAAGGCGACCAAAGAAAAGACCTTTTCGAAAGGCGCTTCCACCTCGTCTTCAAAAGAGCAAGACAAGTGCCATTATTGCACGAGGATCGGTCATTGGAAGAGAAATTGCCCCAAATACTTAAGTGATCTCAAAATTGGGAAGGCAACCGCCGTAGGAATTAATTCTCGTTTACTTTCATGTTCTTTTGTTAACCTTTGTATGGCGATACAAGTTGTTGACTATCACCCCTTTTAAAATTGTTTTAAAGGGGCATCTTATAAAGATAAGGGCAAAGAGAAGGAAGCTTGAAGTTCCTTACTTGGATATGGCTATGGTAGCATCCAAATTGATCGAAGACTTGAAGAGCTAGCCTCTAATTTTCATATCGTCTTCTTTCATATTTTGCATTTATTTATGGAACAATTTATTTTCTTGTAAGACAAGGATTAAAATCCTAAGACAATGGTTGTAATTTTGGATATTGGTGACTTGGTTTTCAACCCGAGTCACTACTTTTGTTCTTAATCAATGTTTTGATTTCTCAAATAAATTGCATGCCTCATTTAAACATGAATAATGGTGATCTAATCACAATTGATACGATCAATATAAAATAATCAAAGTGTTGATTAAAACGGAGAACTACACCCCATGAGATACTTTCAATCAAAATGAGACTATATCAGTTCATTATAAGATTTTCATTTTAAGTGAAAATGAGAATGTATTCACCACACCTATCAAACTTCAAACATTCAGATACATTGGTTAATCGAAATAGCTATCCTTAAACAAGTAAAGGTTATTGTTAGAAGGATAGAGTGGGAGAAAATATTTCGCTCACAAACCAATGATGTGTATAAAGGAGAGATCTTAGAGAAGATTCTTACTTGGGAGTCTTAAGAAGAACCCTAAGTGATTTGAAGAAACTACGGAAGGACACTCGAAGAAAGGTTCTTTGTGTTCATTGTTTCATAGAGAGGAAACAAAGAGCCCTAAGTGATTTGAAGAAACTACGGGAGGACACTCGAAGAAAGGTTCTTTGTGTTCATTGTTTCATAGAGAGGAAACTTGAAACCCCGTATGAAATCATCGGTAGGAAAACGGTTCCTATGTAGTTATAAAGAAATTATCATGTCATTTTCGTCTCGAGGAAACGAAGACATGATAAGAAGGTAATGAATGATTGAATGGAAACAGATCACTATAGGGATAGTGATAGTGATAATGATTCGAGTAATAGTTTAACATGCGAGAAATGAAAGGTTCATTTAAGATATCGAGAGATATTGATTTTAGTGGGAGCGATTTTCATAAAAAGAATTAAGCCTACCATTTAGAGAGAATGGGTGATTCTTTAAGGTGTAAAGAATAAGAGGTTTTCAATTCTAGATAATCAAATAAGTTATATCATAAGATGATGGAGCTTACGGGAAGGTTTATTATATGGATAATAAAAGGTCGCCCACTAGAAGTTAGAATGGTTGGATACATTGTTCATAATGATGAATGAAACCATTATCAAAATAGCCAAGATGTTTGAAAATTGTAAGAGTGATGAAGTCACTAATAAACTGCAATATAGATTTCAGTACATAAGTGACTATAGAGAGTGATTTTAGTCCCTCCAGTATATCGATACGTCACAAGTTATAAGATAACAGTGGGAGCTTTCCTTCGGAAAGGAAACTCAAAATCTAGAAAGAGTTCTAGAAATGTACTCAAATAGAATCATATTATACGGGATAATATGAGAATAAAGGAGACCAAAAGTTGTAAGTTTTGCTTTCATGAATAAAGGTTATTCGCATGAATAAAGGTTTATTCGCAAAACACTAATACAATTAGATGATTGTGCATCAAATGCAATGTAATAGTATTGACTATTGTTGCATGACAACATCATTTGAGTTATTAATAACTCAAAGTAAAAGATACTTTGTCAGAATCCAAATGGGTTGTATGAGACAATTTTGAACCCCATAAGTGAACTGGATTGACTTAGTATGGCCCCTAGCCGCTTACATGAGGTGACGTCTCAAAGCGACTAGAGTGTGAGGCGATTGATGGCAAGTTCAAGTGCCATAGAGTCATATGTGATGACTAGTCGATCACATAGGCAGACTGTAAGAGACACTCTGTCGGGCAATGTGACCGCTTATAGAGTTCTGGAAATTTTATAGCCGGGTCGTGGCGAGAGCTGCTATAGTATTCTTGTGAGTCAATTCTTTGACTAAAGACTACTCTCCCAAGATGGTACAGTTTAGGCATAACTTTGATCCATTCTCTACGACTTTTCGTAACTGGAGTCAAATGGGATTGTTTTGGGTTGTGACTGACTGTGACTGGTTGAAGGAAGTAGTGCGATAGAAATTGTCCACCCCTTGTCAGGGTTGTTCAAATCTCAGGGCCACTCGAGGAGTAATTAACTGGAAATGCGTGGCCACGCTCGGAAGGTATCTATGGTAGATAATTCCGGTCAGACAGTTATTCTCCAGATCGAGGAAACCACTCATGATATGATCGAATGCAAGGACGACCACAGAGAGACATCTTGCATTGAGTGGGAGATTGTAATAGGACAAGAGAATTGGTGACGCACACTTGTCGAGGACAAGTGGGAGATTGTTGGGAAATGTGTCCTCAACAATAAGTGCGATCACGTAATTAAATCTCATAACAAGAATGCGCAAGGGATGATACAATTAATTAGTCAACTAACCAACATTAATCGGTAATGATTGGCTAGCTAGAGTTTGACATTACTGTCGTATGACGGTGGTGGTCAGTTGATCCCTTTAGGTCACACCTTTAGGACAATTCCCTTAATTGATAAAGTGATCAAATGTATATTGATACGATTTGATCATATTCCTTAAACCCGTATATTGGGAAATCAGAGGTTGAATCTTATTGTAAGATTTATGTTTAAAATTGAAATGTGTCAATTGTTAAACAATAAACGATATTTTATTATATCGTTATTAGAATGAATTGGGTTAAAATTATTACAAATGTTGTAATTCGTATTGACGATTAATAAAATAACCATTTTATATTAATAATTACGAATTGCTAGTCAAATTGTTAAATATGATTTATTTAATTTGTAAATGATATTTATTTGATAAATATGCATTTTAAATTAAACTACAATTGTTTTATAATTGTGACACATTGTATGTCACACATGATTATACAATTGTACAAATTGACAAATGTAAAATGGAAGTCCATTCCATATTATGGGTGCCGGTTTTAATGATGTATTTATGGGTGTGTTTTGTGTCTTAAGGACAAAATAAAAACACAAGCCTAGAAAGAATACACTTGATTCACTCTATGTGTGTTGGTAAGACCAAAAAGCATCATTTTGATGCTTCCTAAGTGAATCACACGGCAACCCACCAAAACACCACTAAAAATGTAAAAAGATGTTTTTCATGTGGGTGATTCATTCCAATAGGCCTAAGTTTTCTAGTGTGAGAAAATGTAGTTGAAATCCTCTAATAATATTACAAGATAATATTTACTAAAACCTATAATATTTGTATTATTAGTTTTAGTAGTTCTAATTAGTAATTAGAACATAAGTTAAGGAAAAATCGATTCCTAGTCTAGCACAAACAAAGGTTTCGGTTCATTTGAGGGCTTGTCTTGGTGCATCCGGAGGAGGTATTCTATATTGGGTACTCGGAGGATCATCCTTGCAATATACTTGGACCGAGTGTAAGAACACGGTTTACTCCTTATTTCCACATTTAGTAGCATGCATAAGATCTATTAAAAGAGTTTATTATTTTGTTAATTAAAAGTTAATTAAAGGTTTTGATAGTATGACTAAATTAGTTTATGAGCAACTAGTTAAACCTAACAAACATCACCCAAGAGGAGTTGGATCGTTTGATAGCGGAGAATGAGGCTCTAAAGGCCAAACGCATGGACTCCCCGAAGATGAGCACGATCATTGCGAGGCATAACCCTACCCAATTCACTGGGGAGGGGGAACCTCATCTGCTAGGAGCATGGTGCCGGGAGTTCAGTAACTTATTCGAACTGGTGGATTGCCCCGAAGAACTGAGGGTTGAACAAGCAACCCACTATCTTCGAGGTATGGCCGGTGACTGGTGGACCGGAAACAAAGGAGAAATTCGAGAAGCAGCTAGAGAGGATGGGACCGAGTTTGTCGCCTGGATATCGTTTAAGAGGATCCTATATGACGTGTTCCTACCAGAATTCCAAAAAAGTAAGTTGAGAGAGGAGTTCGATACCTTCCGAATGACAGAGGATATGACGGTGGAGGCCTATTATCGGAAGTTCATCCAGTTGCTGAGCTATGTGGGGGACATGGGTTTTGACGATGCTATGCTGGCAATGAAGTTTGAGAGGGGGTTGGCAATAAATATCAAGAAGAGACTTATTGCGGCTCCGCCCACCACAGTCCGAGACATCTACTTAAGGGCTGGGAAGGCGGAGAGGCTTTCGGAAAGGATTAGGGAGGATAAGAACACTAATTCTGAGAAGAGGAAAGCTGAGGTGGGGAATGAAAGTTCTGGGTCGAAGAAGCAAAGCACCAATAAGTATAGTGGGTACTTCAGCAACAGTGCCTCAGAGGGTGTGAGGAATCAGAGTAGGGGTAGCTACAAGAGTGGACGTTCTGGTAGTGGTTCGATTGGAATAGTTTGTTTTGGCTGTGGAAAGACGGGGCACAAGCAGGCGGTGTGTCGCTCATCTGGGGGAAACCAGTCCGGAGGTTATCGTACGTCGACGTCAGGATATCATGGAGCACACACTCAGTCTTATGGTAGCAGTGGCTATCGCACACCCATGTCAAACTATGGTGGGGGTGCGAAGTCTGGAGCCAGCAGTAATTATCAGAGAAACTACAACAATTATCAGAATCGCTCATATCAGAATCAGTATAGTGGAGGTGGAAGCAACCAGAAGACAGGGGCAGAAGGAAATCAGCTGGCTTGAACATCTACTGCCAGTCAGAGTGGAGCTAAATCCAGTGGCAAGCTTTTTGCCATGGGGAAGCAGGCAGCTAAAGATGATGCTCATGTTGTGACCGATACTTTTCTCGTGAACTCTAAACCTACTTTTGTACTTTTCGATTCCGGGGCTACCCATTCTTTTGTGTCTAGAGAGCATGTTAGGGCCTTGGGACTTGAGAGGTTTGATTTGGTCGCGGACTCAGTGACCATACCTTCTGGAGAGTCGATAACTTGTAATAGAGTATATAGAAGTGTACCCATCAAAATCGGGGAAGCAATTTTCTATTGTGACCTCATAGAATTTCCACTGGGGGCTTTGAGGTGATTCTGGGAATGGACTGGCTGGGGAAGTACCGAGCTTTTATTGACTGTTATCAAAAGAAGATTTCCTTGAACGGACCTAAGGGAGTGAGGGTGTCTTACAAGGGATATCTAGTCAAACCTAAAGTCAAATTCATTTCAGTCAATACCCTTAAGTCTGGCTTGAGGAAAGGAGAGAGTCTGATCTTATGCCAGATGTGGAATTGTGAGGCTGAGACCCCTAAGACTAGTGAGATACCTGTGGTGCGGGAGTTTCAGGGAGTATTCAGAGATGACGTTCCAGGGTTACCGCCAAGGAGGGAAGTGGAATTTTCCATTGACCTAAAACCAGGGGCGAGACCAATATCTAAATCACCATACCGTATGGGACCAAAGGAGATGGAGGAATTGAAGAAGCAGTTGGATGAACTAGCTGAGAAAGGATTCATCCGACCCAGTGTGTCACCCTGGGGAGCACCTGTTTTATTTGTGAAGAAGAAAGATGGAGGTTTGAGGTTTTGTGTTGACTATCGAGAGCTGAATAAAATGACCATCAAGAACCGATATCCTCTGCCAAGAATTGACGACCTGTTCGATCAGTTAAGTGGAGCTGGGGTTTTCTCTAAGATTGACTTGAGATCCGGGTATCACCAGTTGAGAATAAAAGATGAAGATATTCCAAAGACCGGCTTCAGAACGAGGTATGGCCACTACGAATTTGTGGTTATGCCATTCGGATTGACTAACGCTCCAGCTGTGTTCATGGATTTGATGTGGGGAATAAAGCATGTATTCGCCCAAAACATGAAGGATTATAACGAAATATACTATTGTGATTATTGTCATAAGTTAATAAAAACATGAAAAGGAATACAACCTTGAGTCCTTGCTTGAATAGGCCTAAGAACAGTAATTAAACTAAATTCCCTCCTATAACTTGCACCAAAGACTTTGTTTAAGATGATGCCGCGTGTGCTAGAAAGGCTCTCCAATTGCCTTGCAATATGGGGAGAGTTTTGTGAGGTTTTAGATGTGAGATCTGGGTTTTGGGAAAAGGCAGTTCTCAAAACCCTAATTTCCTTGAGATGTGTTTTATCAGTAAAACAATCAAAGAAGCAGTCACCTGACAAAAGGAGAAGGACTCTCCTTATGTAGTGATTGGGTCGGCCAAACGGGTTGAGGTGAGAGTGGGCTTTTCCCACTCTTACCTTATACCTTTGCGTGATTCGACCCGATTAGCTAAATATTATTCGCGGGTTTTATTTATAAATAGTACACGTGTTATCAGATATTAATGCAGTCGATGTATTAATAATGGTCTGATAAAATTACGATATTGTATAATTACCCAAATTAATATAACTGTTTATATTAATACGCAAATACAATATTTAATTAAATATAACCGTTTATATTTAATTTACGAATTAATCATGTAATCCGTGTTAGCTAAAATTATTTAATCCGTATTAAATAATAATCTCAACATCTTATTGACTAATTTAATAGTCAATACCTCTGACTAACTCTTTAGTCGTATTCGTCATAAATGTGACTGTATTTTCATACCTTCACATCTCTCAAACGTGTCCTATAGGTGTGACGTATAGGGACCAGTTGATCACCGCCATCCGTATGACAATAACGTCAAACTTATCTAGCAAGCCAACCGTTATTGATAAACGTGGATCAACTGATAATAATACTGAAGTATGCCCTTGTGATCCTTAAAGAGATTTAATAAGTAATTGTACTTAATTGTCAAGGACACCAGCCCCAACAATCTCCCACTTGTCCGTACAAGGGTATGTGCAATGACGTTATCACACTACATGTGGAGGACACAAGCTCCAACAAACTCCCACTTGTCCGTACAAGTGTAGGTGCGATAACCGATTCTCATATCCTTTTAAAATTTCTCCCACTCAATGTAAGACAATTTGCAAATCCGCATTCGCAAAGGTCGTATCTCACAAGCGATCTGTATCAAGAGTGGTTTCCCCGACTAGAGAGTAACTTAACTGATAAAACGAATCTGTATTCGAGCATGGCCATGCATTTCAGTTACTACTCCTCGAGTGGCCCTGAGAAATGATAAAATCCTGATAAGGGTTTGGATATTTCCCTCAACTCGAATCCTACCGATATCGCGCAGCATGAAATAACCCAGAAAAAATCCTCTTGGCCCCTGTTACGATGACCGTGGGAAAGAAACCAAAGTTACCCAAAATCTGCCTTATTCTCAAGAGACAGTTGAAAGTCAAAAGACTCGACTCTAAGGAACACTATGGAGGTCCTATCCACGACCTGACACCCAATGTTATAAAACATGTAGGACTCCATAACGTTGTCACGGGGTGTCCTACGAGATATCCGTATAACTCGCCTTTGTGATTGGTCAGTCATCCTGAAGAGTCTATTGATATAATATACTCAAGAAGGGGGGGTTGAATTGAGTATGCCTTCTTTTTGAAAACTTCTTCGATGTATGTGTAGTTGTATGATGATCGTTGAGTAGAGCAATAATAAAGTAGAGACAAGATATTTTTGAAGTGGTTCAGTCTCACACTCTGAGACCTACGTCCACTATTCTCGATTAATAAAATTAGTACCAACTCTGGATTACAATTTTATCAACCCTACTCGTGCGACTTTGATGTTAGTCACAACTCAATCTAGATACCGTTAAATATCTAGCTACGACAAATACCGTTAAATATTTGTCTTACAACGAGTACCGCTAAATACTCAATCTATCTTACGTGAATAAGATAAAGTCTTCAATAGTTTCTTGGTGTCACAATCTTGAATAAAAAGATCAATGCTTGAGCACTTGAATCTTGAATCGGATTTGACAATGAAAGGCTCGAACTTGAAGAATATGAACGGCGGCTCTTTCTTGATATGCGTGTATGTGTGTTGTGTATTTCGTATCAATTAATGTGTCATAGGTAGTCTATTTATATAGAATATGTATCTAGGTATTTCTAACCCTAGATGATTTAGGAATATTACTTAAAACTAGAATACTAGTCTTTTAGTAATACTACCTTAAATCTAATCTTAATATCTTTAGGAAAGATTTAATAATATACTATATGTATTATATAAGGAATTAATTTCCTAATTCATATTTAGGAAAGATCTTTATATAATAAACAATTAGTATCCTTATTAAATCAACTTCCTAAACCATGTCAAAGATAATAAAATATATTACCATAATATAATCTTAGTTTGTTTAGGATACTAAATAAATACATAATATTTATTTAAGTAAATCCTACACGATTTATGGTAATGTGGCATATCACACGATTTCCAAAATCGCAACAAACTTTATCTAGATTATATATTTTTGACAAATAAAATCATATAAAAAATCTTTAGTTTATTTTAGTAATAAATAATTATCTCATAAGATATTTATTTATTTCTTATTTAACCAAAAGATATTTTATATAATCCTATTAAGATTAACAATTCCATATTTAAATAGAATACTATTTAAACACTAATATCTACACGACACAAATAAGGAAACCAATGTTTCAACTTATCCACATATATATTTCGATCATTTCTTCATAATGTAGAGGTATAGCTACGAGCTATAACTTGAATCAAACTTGTACTAAAATTATAGTTGATAATTATAACTTTACTTCTTTATGCGCGCTTGTGATCTTTTATCAATCTTCGATATAGTCAACTCATTGACTAATATGCTTGAATCTTTTACACTTGATTGATTAGATCTTGTTACTAAATTTCTGTACACTTAGCACACGATTATACATACGAGTATATAATATATAAATAACTAGACTTGTCATTATCAAAACATAAACATATATACTATATATATATATTTGAATATATGGTTCAACAAATTCCCCCTTTTTGATGATGGCAAGTCTCTCTTAGATTTCGTGTCTAAGTGTATGTTCCCCCTCAATATAATAAGGGTCATTCATAGCAAAGAGTCACTTAGGGTTTCTATCTTCTATCTATCCCATATTCTTTAAGGACCCTAAGAGACAATGAATTACGACAAGGAGCAAGCTTAGGCAAATTCTAATCTAAGTCGCATATTTCCCCCTCTTGACATCATCGAAAAGATGAGAACAAAGACATGAAACGACTAGAATAATACACTACGAAACATAAGCAAGCATATAAACGAGTCGAAATAATATGAACATAGAGAATATCACATAACCACATACGGAATGTTAAAAATATACACAATCAATCCGAAGTATTAAGCCAATGGGCCGAATGAAAATAGGCTAGTGTTAAAAAGAAAATGGGCCGGCTTAGGGACAAGTTCCTGCACAAGATAACAAATCTAGATGGGCCAAAATTAGGTAATGTTAGATGGGCCACATCAAAACAATAACAGGGCTAAAAGTCGGAGATCCGAAGAAGCAAAAGGGAATAGGCTTCGGATTCCTGAATGGGCTAGGGTAGGAATTGGGCCACAATCAAAATAATAGTCTTATAAGTCCACCACCGGACTTATCCAAAAACAACAACAATATGATTTCTGAAAACAGAGACGAAGGAAGAGGATCAAGAACGAGAGCTTGAACCCGGAGTTTTGGCATATGGGTTCACATAATCGGGTCGGGTGCGATACTCAAGCGACTCCAGCCTATCCAAACAACTTGCTACGTTTCTTCCCTGAGCATTTAACGCGATTTCAAAGTTGAGTACTTTGAGAGATAGTGCTTTGACGGCCTCGAGAGCTTGAGATGCGTCTTCCCTTAATAACCCATGATCCCTTACCATCGCTCCTCCCTGAGTCGTAATGAACGAGAGTCGATCACTGATACTGAGCAATTCCGAGCACACAACTGATACCTCTGAGCCAATTTTAACTAGATGTTTATCAACCTTGTTCATCCATTCGTGCACATTAGTCTCAAAATCACGTCCTCTCTTCTTCCCATTACTCCCTGCCTCACCAGAACCCTTCTGCCCTTCACACAAATCAATGACTCTATCCATTTTTGCCTCAAGATTGGCAAAGAGAGGGGATGGAGTCGAAACAGCTTCCTGACCAACAGCCTTACCAAACGAAAGATTGGTACCATCAAAGAAAATACCCATTAACTTCAACAAACGATCACACATAGCGTCCTTTGACTTAATTCCGAAACTAGCATTATCAACAACACCCTTTTTGAGCATTAATTCGGATACCCACATTCCATATGGGATGTCGATGGTAGAACAAAATTTCTCTTTAACAAGAACATTTGAAACTTGACAGATTTTATGGCAAAGAAGTGATGCCAAATCCACTTTCTGTCCCTCCAACCAGCTATACAGTACTATGGCCTCAATGCTAGCAAGCTTATCCCGGCCACCCCGACGAGGTAAAATAGTATTCCATAAAAAGTTCAAGAAGAACTTCAATTTTGGGTTAAAATTGACAGTGAGCAAAGGGGAAACCTCAGTGGCATCGTCATCGAAATATTTTTTAATCACCAATTTCTGATCTTTAGTAACTTCACTCCATTCCTTTCTTGGGTCAAGAACTAACCCGTCTTGATCAAGCTTAAAGATTTCACAAATATCCGACTTAGTCACAACAAAGTCTTGACCATTCACAACACCCTTAATACCATCATCACAAGGTTTAACAGAGGCAAAGAATTGAACTAATTCTATCGGAAACAACAAACCCGAGAATTCACTTATATATTCCCATCCTTGATACGTGAGAAAATCTTTAAAGAAACGTAAAGATTTAGAACCACTGACCCACGACTTGGGATAAAACCGACCCGCATGAATGGCATAAGGTAAAACGCGTTCAATTAACGTACCTTCTTGTTTGGTCATGCGCACTTTCTCAAGACCCTCCCTAGTAGCTTCGAGTGAATATTCGGAAAACAGGGGACGCGAATGCCGAGAAGGAGAACTCATTTCATGCATGTCATCAGGAATGGACGGAGATGAACGGTTGAGTTTTCGTCTTTTGCCTTTGTCAGATGGTGGTGCAGCGGTGGCTATGGGTGTTGGAGACGGTGGGGGTGACGAAGTTGGAGATGGAGGTGAAGGTTTCTTTTGTTGTGAGCGGGTGGCGCGTGATGGAGGCATGTTTGGTTGAGACGGTGGTGTTGGGTTTGGATTTTGGTGATTTTTGTGTCGGAGGTTTTTATGGTGGTTTGGGTGTTTGAGGATTTTTATGGTGGTTTGGATTTGTTGTAAGTTTGGAGTAATAATGGAGGATGGTAAATGTGAGTTGAGGGAGTGAGTGGTGGTAAGTTTAGTTGGGTTAATTATTGAGGTAGGGTGAAAGTCAAAACCTAGGGAAATAGGTTGGGGTACGTGGCAGTGGGGACCGACACACACGGTTTGTGTGTTGTGTTGAGGTAAGTTTTATAGTTTTATTTGTAATATTTGCTTATTATTATTTTGTATATATTAAAATATGTATGTTGTGAGATAGTTGTAATATGTGACGTAATATTATTGTGAGATCGATTGTGTACACATTCATATGTAAACCATATAATATAACTATAATCACAAAATTTTAACATCGAATATATACATACACATGCAGCGGAGTATACGGACACAGTCATATAATCTCATCTAAACCGTAGTCAATCATTGGGTTATTTTTGCTTTTAAGATTTGATTAGGTGCCACCGATTAAACCAATTTCCAATCGCAAAGTCTCAAAGCGTTCTCTAGCCAATGGTTTAGTGAAGATATCTGCCCACTGTTTTTCCGTACTACAAAATTCCAATTTTATATTCTTCTTTTCAACATGGTCTCTTAGAAAGTGGTGTCTAATTTCAATATGTTTGGTCCTCGAGTGCTGGGCTGGATTTTTAGATATAATTATAGCACTTGTATTATCACATAATATAGGCACACATCCAACATCAACACCATAATCATGTAACTGTTGCTTTAACCATAAAAGTTGAGAACATACCAGTGCGGCTGCAATATATTCTGCTTCAGCAGTTGAGAGAGCGACAGAATTTTGTTTCTTGGATCCCCAAGATATAATACAAGGACCTACAAAGGTAGCAAGTCCCGAGGTACTTTTTCTGTCTAATGAACATCCTGCATAATCCGCATCTGAATATCCTACTAGGTTAAAGTTACAGTCCATAGGATACCATAGATATAATTTTGAGGTTCCGATTAGGTATCTTAAAATTCTCTTAACTGCAATCATGTGTGATTCTTTTGGTGCAGATTGGAATCTCGCACAAACACAGACACTAAACATTATATCTGGACGACTTGCTGTTAGATAAAGAAGTGAGCCAATCATACCTCTGTAAGTCGTTTCATCTACAGACTTACCATCTTCGTCTTTGGTTAACTTCTTATCTGTAACCATTGGAGTAGGCATTGCATGAGAGGTTTCCATTCCAAATTTCTTTAATAACTCTTTGACATATTTTTGTTGATGAACCTTGATTCCTTCTTCAGTTTGTTGTATTTGAAGTCCAAGGAAGAACTTTAGTTCTCCCATCATACTCATCTCGAACTCAGAAGTCATCAACTCAGAGAAGTACTTGCACAACCTTTTATTAGTTGAGCCAAAAATAATATCGTCAACATAGATCTGAACAACTAGTAGATCTGAGTTTTCGCTTTTAAGAAATAGGGTTTTATCCACAGATCCTCTCTTGAATCCACTCTCCAATAGGAACTTTGATAATCTGTCGTACCATGCCCTAGGTGCTTGTTTCAGACCATATAGTGCTTTGTCCAATTTGAATACATGATCCTTGAGTTTGCTGTCAGGAAATCCAGGAGGTTGTTCAACAAATACTTCCTCTTGTAGATAGCCATTAAGAAATGCAGTCTTAACATCCATCTGAAAAAGCTTCATTCCCTTGTGTGCTGCAAATGCAATGAGTAGTCTTATTGCCTCAAGACGAGCAACAGGAGCAAAGGTTTCGTCATAATCGATCCCTTCCTGTTGGTTGTATCCTTGAACCACTAGTCTGGCCTTATTTCGCACAATAACTCCAGTGTCATCCAATTTGTTTCTGAATACCCATCTAGTTCCAATGACAGTTCTGTCCTTAGGTCGAGGAACAAGATGCCAAACTTTGTTTCTTTCAAATTGCTGGAGTTCTTCTTGCATGGCAACTATCCAGTCTGGTTCTGCGAGAGCTTCCTTGATATTTGAAGGTTCAATGGTGGAGAGAAAAGAGTAGAATGAGCAAAAGTTGTTTAAGCTCCTTCGAGTTTGAACTCCATCTGTTAGGCTTCCTATGACATTGTCCAATGGATGAGAGCCTTTGTATCTCCAGTTCCTTGATTGATCATTTGCATTCCCTGAACTTGACTCGGGATCTTGACTTGTTCCCCCTGAATCCAAACCTGGGTTTATAGTAGGGTCAGGTATAACTCTGGCCTCTTCCCTTTGGTTTTGATTCAAAGTTACAGCTTCATTAGCTATAACTCTGGGTTCCGAGTAATTGGTTTGAGAGTTATCTACAGTATCATCAACTGTAGCTTCATCTCTCGTACCATTTTCTCCCAAGTTGAGTTCATCATGCATTCCTTGAGGTTCTCCTTCTTCAATTTCCATTTCAGGAGGATCTTGCCTTGATAACCTGAAATCAGGTTCGTCTAGGTTTTCCTCTATATCCTGTAATGGCTTGTCGAAGGCATTATTCTCATCAAAGATAACATGAATACTTTCCTCTATGCATAAAGTACGTTTGTTAAAAACTTTGTAGGCTTTACTATGATCTGAATATCCTATAAAGATTGCTTCATCACTTCTAGGGTCGAATTTGCTTAATCTGTTTTTACCATTGTTGTGAACAAAGCATTTACTACCAAAGCATCTTAAATGAGATATGTTTGGTTTACGACCTCGAAGAAGTTCATAAGGAGTCTTTTTAAGGATAGGTCTAATCATAGCACGGTTATGAATATAGCAAGCTGTACTAATAGCCTCAGCCCAAAAGTTTCTAGGTAGGCCACTACAAAGAAGCATTGTTCTAGCCATGTCTTCTAGAGTTCTGTTCATTCGTTCTACGACTCCATTTTGTTGTGGGGTTCTAGGGGCCGAGAAGTTATGTCCAACACCATTGGTTTTACAGAACTCAATAAAAGCATGATTGTCGAACTCAGTTCCATGGTCAGTACGGATTGTTACTAGGTTTGATTTATATTTGTTTTGGACAAGTTTCATGAGACTAACAAATTCATCGAATGTTTCGTCTTTAGAGTGAAGAAAGATTGGCCAAACAAATCTAGAGTAATCATCAACTAGAACGAAAACGTACCTGGAACCACCTCTGCTTCTTACCTTCATAGGGCCACATAGATCCATGTGTACTAGTTCAAGAGCTTGTTCTGTGCTTACCACTCTTTTTGGCTTAAAGGATGATCTGACGTGTTTACATCGTGCACATGTGTCACACATCTTTTCTTGATCAAATTTGATCTTTGGAAGACCTTCGACCAAGTCCCATCTTTTCAGCTTACTTAGAATAGGTGAGCTAATATGACCAAATCTCTTGTGCCATAGACATGGATCATCTAACGTAACTTTCATGCATGATAGAGAATCAGTAGGTACAACATTTAAATCAATCATATAAACATTTTTTATCCTGTGACCTTCAAGTATCACTTTACTGGTGCCTTCTAAGATTATACGACATATATCTGAATGAAAGACCACTTTATTTCCTTTGTCACATAATTGAGATATACTGATAAGATTGTGTTTGAGACCACTTACAAGGTATACATCATTTATAGCATGAGATGATGAGATACCTATCTTACCAATTCCGATGATCTTTCCCTTTTTGTTATCACCGAATGTGACTTTACCTCCGTCAAAAGGTTTTAGGGTTTGGAATAGGTTTACGTCGCCTGTCATATGTCTTGAACATCCACTGTCGAGATACCATAGGTTATTTTCCTTGGCGACAAACTGCACAAATAATTTTAAAGACAGGATTTAGGTACCCAAGCATACTTGGGTCCTTTGTTGTTAGTAATCACAAATACATCTTCTTTTTTAACCCAGACTTGTCTTACATAGGTCTTTCTATATCGGTAGGGGTTGGGTTTTGATGTTCTTGTGTAGGTTTTAGTTTGGACTCTTGGTGACCATTTTTTGTGTGATGTTTGAGGAGTTTGTTTGGTTCTGTTTTTCTTTTCTTCGTAGTCAAATGTCATGTTATAGAACCATCTGTGGTCAATGTTTCTTTCCTCAATTTTATCATTATCATTATCAGAGACAGAATTAGTGTCGCTTGGAATTCCTAAGGATTTAACAAACTTAACTCCGGTTTTAAAATCTTGTGCGTGTTTCACACAGTTTTCTCGGAGGTGTCCAGTATGGCCACAATAAGTGCATATTAAATACTCAGGAAGGTCGGCATATTTTCTTCTTCTAAAGTCTCTATCTGTTGGACTTTGCTTACACTTTGAGTGATCCCTTCTTCCATAACATTCGTGACCTAACCCCATCTTCATGTTGTTGTCGGATTGTTCAGTTAGGAAGTTTAGAACGTTAGTGCTTCCTTCCCACTTATCGTGAACTTTCCGAGCATGAAGAAGGAGTTCTTTTAGGGAGTCTATTTCTTTCTTACATTCACTATGGTCAGTGTTGCTAGACTCTTTTAGGTTTTGAATGTCTTTATGGAAGTCAGACACAATTTTGGCATGTTCTTTCTTGATTTTAGATATACTGAATTCTAGATCCATGATTTTGTTTTCGAGAATCTCAACTTCTTCTTGATGAGTCTCATCTTCGACCATAGTCGAAGATTCTGACTTAAGCCGTTCATTAACCTTTCTTAATTCTGAAGTTATAGCTTCATTAGCTATAACTCTAGATTGAAGCTCTTTAATGTTGAGTTTTAGTTTTGAGGTTATAGCTTCATTAGCTATAACTTTAGACTCAAGAACCTTTTTCTCAGACATAACTGTTTCCAACTTAGCATTTGCTTCAATGCTTATTTTGGATTTCAGTTTCTTAGCTTTGGCTTTCAGAAGTTGATTTTCCTCAGCAATATCGAGGATCTGCTCTTTCAAGTCATCTAACTCAAGACCTTGTTCATGACATTGGTCTAGGGTTTTCTCAAAATATTTAATTAACATAGCCTTAGATAAGTTTTTAACTTGACTTTTGAGTTGAAGAAAATTTACCTCTTCGTCGTCGTCGTCTGAGTCTGATTCTCCAAGGAGACACATATGAGATGCGTCATCTTCATCATTGTTGTTTGAGATTAGATCTAGGCTAACATTGCTTAGGCACAAGTGTGCTACTTCTTCTTCTTCTTCAGAATCCTCGTCATCCTCAGATTCTAATTCTCCCCAGCATGATGCAAGCATTACTTTCTTAAATTCTGTCTTGGTCTTTTCTCTTTTTGACTTGTCTTTAATTTTGTCCCAACTTGGACAATCTTTGATCATATGGTCTTGTTGTCCACACTTGAAACATCCTCTTTTGAAGAATGTTTGTTTGGAGTCAGTTTTCTTTTTGTCGAACGTTTTGTTGTTCGAGTTTTTGTATCTACCTTTGAAAACTGCTTTCTTAAATCGTCTAGCGAATAGAACTGTTTCATCCTCAAGTTCTTCTTCGCTTACTTCATTTGTGGAGGCTTGTAAAGCGACTCCCTTTCCCTTGGGATCATCATCGTTTTTATTTAGTATTATCTCGTGAGCCATTAAGGAACCAATCAATTCTTGGTAAGTGATTTTAGATAAATCACGTGCTTCCTCTATGGCCGTGACTTTAGGTTGCCACTTTTTGGTAAGACTCCTAAGAATCTTACGAATGATATCCTCAGAATCGATTTTTTTGCCAAGGTTCCGCAGTTCATTAATAATACAAGAAAATCGTGCAGACATGCTATCAATAGATTCATTCTTTTCCATATTGAAAAGTTCATATCTTTGAACGAGCAAGTCTATACGATGTTTCCTGACTGCGGATGTTCCTTCATAAGCAAGTTCGAGACTATCCCATATTTCCTTAGCGGAACTACAGGATGAGAATCTATCGAATTCTGAGGTTATCATACCGTTCTGTAGGAGGCTCATGGCCTTAGAGTTTTTCTCTACAATTTTGTAGTCACTTTCCACATAATCGCTTTCCATCTTTTCATAGGTTGTTCCATTGGCGGCGGCGACCAAGATCTTCTTTGGTCCAGTTTGGATGATCTTCCAGCATTCCCAATCACAACCTTTGATGTAATGAGTCATCATATTTTTCCATAAACTATAGTTTTTGCCATCGAAGATAGGGCACTTGAGATGCTTGGAATCCATTGATGAAAGAGTATATAATATAAAATCAATAGAAGGATCAAAACTCACGCGGCTAGGCGATCAAGAGCACGAGGCTCTGATACCAATTGAAGAGTCTATTGATATAATATACTCAAGAAGGGGGGGTTGAATTGAGTATGCCTTCTTTTTGAAAACTTCTTCGATGTATGTGTAGTTGTATGATGATCGTTGAGTAGAGCAATAATAAAGTAGAGACAAGATATTTTTGAAGTGGTTCAGTCTCACACTCTGAGACCTACGTCCACTATTCTCGATTAATAAAATTAGTACCAACTCTGGATTACAATTTTATCAACCCTACTCGTGCGACTTTGATGTTAGTCACAACTCAATCTAGATACCGTTAAATATCTAGCTACGACAAATACCGTTAAATATTTGTCTTACAACGAGTACCGCTAAATACTCAATCTATCTTACGTGAATAAGATAAAGTCTTCAATAGTTTCTTGGTGTCACAATCTTGAATGAAAAAGATCAATGCTTGAGCACTTGAATCTTGAATCGGATTTGACAATGAAAGGCTCGAACTTGAAGAATATGAACGGCGGCTCTTTCTTGATATGCGTGTATGTGTGTTGTGTATTTCGTATCAATTAATGTGTCATAGGTAGTCTATTTATATAGAATATGTATCTAGGTATTTCTAACCCTAGATGATTTAGGAATATTACTTAAAACTAGAATACTAGTCTTTTAGTAATACTACCTTAAATCTAATCTTAATATCTTTAGGAAAGATTTAATAATATACTATATGTATTATATAAGGAATTAATTTCCTAATTCATATTTAGGAAAGATCTTTATATAATAAACAATTAGTATCCTTATTAAATCAACTTCCTAAACCATGTCAAAGATAATAAAATATATTACCATAATATAATCTTAGTTTGTTTAGGATACTAAATAAATACATAATATTTATTTAAGTAAATCCTACACGATTTATGGTAATGTGGCATATCACACGATTTCCAAAATCGCAACAAACTTTATCTAGATTATATATTTTTGACAAATAAAATCATATAAAAAATCTTTAGTTTATTTTAGTAATAAATAATTATCTCATAAGATATTTATTTATTTCTTATTTAACCAAAAGATATTTTATATAATCCTATTAAGATTAACAATTCCATATTTAAATAGAATACTATTTAAACACTAATATCTACACGACACAAATAAGGAAACCAATGTTTCAACTTATCCACATATATATTTCGATCATTTCTTCATAATGTAGAGGTATAGCTACGAGCTATAACTTGAATCAAACTTGTACTAAAATTATAGTTGATAATTATAACTTTACTTCTTTATGCGCGCTTGTGATCTTTTATCAATCTTCGATATAGTCAACTCATTGACTAATATGCTTGAATCTTTTACACTTGATTGATTAGATCTTGTTACTAAATTTCTGTACACTTAGCACACGATTATACATACGAGTATATAATATATAAATAACTAGACTTGTCATTATCAAAACATAAACATATATACTATATATATATATTTGAATATATGGTTCAACACATCCATTTGACTTATGGCTCGTTGAACCCACCATCAACCAACGTCACGAAATGATTACCTGAGTTTTCAGCTCAAGTGGGTAATCAAGGACTAAAACGATGTAATGTTATTCAGTTCACTTTGTGGTGTTCAAAATTGGCGTACAATTCCACATGAAAAACAAAACATTATATATCATAACAATGAGGTTGAATAGAGTACACGAGAAAATGAATTATTACAAGAATTCATAAAAGAGTACTACAACTTAGGAACACATCTAATTCCCATGGAATGAATGTGACCTTCATGCTTATCACGTGGTAATGCTTTAGTGAGAGGATCAGCTATGTTGTCATCCGTAGCTATTTTATCAATAAATATCTCCTTTTGCTCCACGTAATCTCTGTTTAGATGAGCTTTCCGTTGTACATGTCTAGCCTTGTTGCTAGACTTATGCTCCTTAGCTTGGAAGATGGCACCTTTATTGTCACAATAAACGGTGATTGGGTCATTCGAACTAGGCACTACTGAGAGTCCTTGTAAGAATTGACGCATCCATATTGCTTCCTTAGCTCCTTCCGAGGCGGCATAGTACTCGGACTCAGTCGTAGAATCTGCTGTAACACTCTGTTTAGAACTTTTCCAGCTGACAGCAGCGCCATTAAGAGTAAAAACGAATCCAGACTGAGATTTCGAGTCGTCTCGATCCGTTTGGAAGCTAGCATCTGCGTAACCCGTGGCGCAGAGCGTCGAGTCGCCTCCGTAAGTCAATCCCCAATCTTTAGTCCTCCGTAGGTACTTAAGAATGTTTTTCACGGCCATCCAGTGTTGTTCACCTGGATGAGCTTGGAATCGACTTGTCATACTCAATGCATATGCAACGTCTGGACGTGTGCATATCATGGCATACATGATCGATCCTATTGCCGAAGCATAAGGAATCCGACTCATGCGCTCCTTCTCTTCCAATGTCTTAGCTCCTTGAGTTTTGCTCAAGTGAAGCCTAGTAGTCATAGGAAGGAATCCTTTCTTGGAGTTCGTCATGCTGAATCTCTCTAGAATCTTATCTATGTAAGACTCCTGACTGAGAGACAACATCCGTCGTGATCTATCCCTGTAGATACGGATGCCCAAAATTCTTTGTGCCTCTCCCAGATCTTTCATCTGGAAATGGTTTTTCAACCATGCTTTAACCGAAGAAAGGAGAGGTATGTCATTCCCAATCAAGAGTATGTCGTCGACATACAGTACTAGGAATACAATCTTGCTCTCACTCGACTTGATATAGAGACATGGTTCCTCGACTGATCGAATGAACCCATTCTCTTTTATCACATGGTCGAAGCGATGATTCCAACTCCGTGATGCTTGCTTAAGTCCTTAGATGGAACGCTTAAGCTTTCAAACCTTCTTAGGATGTTCTGGATCAATAAAACCCTCGGGTTGTACCATGTACAACTCTTCCTCCAAATAACCGTTTAAGAAGGCGGTTTTAACGTCCATTTGCCATATTTCATAGTCATGAAATGCGGCGATCGCTAAGATAATCCGAATGGAACGTAGCATGACTACGGGTGCAAAGATCTCATCGTAGTGCAAGCCTGACACTTGGGTGAAACCTTTAGCAACTAGTCTTGCCTTGTGGATATCTTGTTTTCCTTCCACGGCATGCTTTATCTTGTAAAGCCATTTGCATTGAAGAGGACGTACCTTTGCAGGTAGGTCCACAAGATCCCACACGTTGTTCTCATACATGGAGTCCATCTCGGATTGCATGGCTTCTAGCCATAGCTTTGAGTCAGAACTGGTCATGGCACCTTTATAGGTTGAGGGTTCATTACCCTCTAACAGTAAGATTTCATCTATGTCATGTTTCTCGACCATACCTATGTATCTGTCCGGAAGAATAGAGACTCTTCCTGACCTCCTAGGTTCCTTAGGAATATCTACCGCAGCCTCGGTTGTAGGAACTGTTTCCTCCAATGGTTGCTCAGTAGTTGGTTCTTGAACCTCCGATAAATCGAAGGTTCTATTACTCGACTTGTTCTTGAGAAATTCGTTCTCTAAGAACGTCGCACTAGCCACAACAAAAACACGTTGTTCGGTTGGCGAGTAGAAGTAATGACCAAAAGTTCCCTTTGGATAACCTATAAAGTATGCCTTGACCGATCGCGGGCCGAGCTTATCCTCGTGGCTCCACTTGACATAAGCCTCGCAGCCCCAAACCCGAATAAAGGACAAGTTAGGGACCGTTCCCTTCCATAATTCATATGGAGTCTTGCCAACAGCTTTAGACGGACTTCGGTTAATTATTAGAGCAGCTGACAAAAGAGCATAGCCCCACAATGAATCAGGCACAACGGTGTGACTCATCATGGATCGAACCATATCAAGTAGAGTTCGATTTCTCCGTTCGGATACACCATTTAATTGTGGTGTTCCAGGTGGAGTCAACTGTAGCACGATGCCACAGTCTTTAAGGTGTTGATCAAACTCGTGTGAAAGATACTCACCACCACGATCAGAACTTAGTGCTTTAATCTTTCTTCCCAGTTGGTTCTGTACCCGATTCTGGTATTCTTTGAACTTGTCAAAGGATTCACTTTTATGTTTCATCAAGTAGACATAGCCATATCTACTCAAATCATCCGTGAAAGTGATGAAATACCTATAGCCTTCTCGTGTGTTGATCGACATAGGGCCACATACATCCGTATGTATGAGTCCTAATAAGTCGGCAGCGCGCATTCCAACATCTTTGAAGGAAATACGAGTCATCTTACCGATGAGACATGATTCACACGTGCCATATGATTCAAATCAAAGGCCGAGATAGCTCCATTCTGTATGAGCTGTTTTACGCGTTTCTCATTTATGTGTCCCATACGACAATGCCATAGATAAGTTTGATCTTTGTCACCTACCTTTAATCTCTTATTATTCACATGTAATATATCAGTGGTTTGATCTAAAACATAAATTCCATTGATGGAAACTGCCTTGCCATAAATCATATTGTGTAATGAGAAAATACAACTGTTATTTTCTATTACAAATGAAAAACCGAGTTTGTCAAGCGCAGAAACTGAAAAAATGTTTTTGGACAAACAAGGAACATAATAACATTTATATAAAGATAACTCGAATCCACTTGGAAGCTGGATAACGTATGTTCCCCTCGAGACTGCAGCAACACGTGCTCCATTCCCGACACGCAGGTCAACCTCACCCTTGATGAGGGGTTCTTGGTTTCGGAGGCCCTGCACATGATTACATAGATGAGAACCACAACCAGTATCTAGTACCCAAGTTCCGTAACTTGCATGGTTAATCTCAATCATGTGAATAAAAGAAGAAGAAGACATACCAACAGGAGTAACAAGGCCTGCCTTAATGTCCTCACGATACACGGGGCATGAGCGCCTCCAATGCCCAGTCTTGTGGCAATGATGGCATTCCATGCTAGTATCCTTGCTCTTTGTTTTACCCAGTGAGTTGCTTGACTCACCTGGCCCACTCTTGGTAAATCCTGACTTCTTAAACTTGGGCTTGCCTACTGTTAGGTCGCCCTGAGCTTTAGCTTTTCCCTTACCCTTACCCTTACTGGAGATCATGAGAACATCCTGCTTCACGCTCCCACTTAATTTCAGATCCTTCTCGGTCTGTACGAGAAGGGAGTGGAGCTCATGAGGAGTCTTCTTCATGTCGTTCATGTAATAGTTGGCCCTAAAGAGGGCGAACCCATCATGAAGCGAATGAAGCATTCGATCAACGATTATGTTCTCACTGATCTTGCAGTTTAGGGCCTCCAGTTTCTCGATATTCTCAATCATGTTGAGAATATGTGGGCTAACCGCTTGGCCCTTCTGGAGTTTCGCCTCAAAGAAGCGACAGGTAGGCTCATAAGAAACGATTCTCGGAGCTTTTGAGAATTCGTTAGTGAGCGTAGTGAAAATCTTGTTTGCACCATGGGTTATGAAGCGTCTTTGCAAATTGGATTTCATTGCATAGATGAGTACGTTATTTATCGCACCCGCTTCCATGACGAAGTCGCTATGAGCGCGAACTTCGTTAGCTCTGGCTCCAGTTCCTAGGTGTGCCGGAATGGGCTCAGTTAAGTACTTAAGCTTTCCGTCAGCAATGGCAGCATTCCGTAGTGCTGCCTCCCAGTCAGAGAAGTTTGACCCATCATTCCTTAGTCTAGTAGACTGATTCATGGAGTCCATGAAGGCTTTTAGCCAGGATTCACGTGGTAGCGTGGCACTTGGCATTGGGTCTTCACCAGCCATTAGTTATACAGCAGTTTAATTGAACGTGTTCTACACTGAAAAAGAAGATAAAAATAAAACCCTATAAGCAACTCATTGTTGTGATTTAAGTCTATATTAAATTGCATTTAAACTCGTAGACTCATGCATTTATATAATTGATCTCCCTCAAGAATTATATAAACGATCCCAAGACTCAATTTCCATATATTGATAAGCCCACAGTTTGGCGAATTCCACCGTTGGAACTCTTGGTCGATAGATTTCCGTAAATCCTATCTATCAGTCCATCTCAGTCGCTAGATAGTATCGAGTGACCATGATGTTGAGATAAAATAAATCATCTGTTCCCACTTACCCGACGTAGAAGGGGTCATATTATGCCTACCGACGAAGAAGGGATTCATGGGAGTCTGATTTATAAAGACTATTCTCAATTTTTGGTTATACGAGGAAGACCCCATCAACTTTTATTTATCCATTTTAAGTGAACTAATATCTAACATATGCGTGAATGAATGAAATAAAGTGATGGCTTTGCAATTGACATGTGACATCTGTATTGTCACAGAAAACTAACGCGTAACCTCTACATGAGTCAGTTTTCAGGTATGTTATAGGTGGTTTGGTTTTAGGCGGAATATGATGCAAGCTATTATCGATGAAAGCATAAAATAAATGCAATAAACGTAAATAAAAAGTCCTAGTGTGGCATATATATCCTACCAAAATAAACATAAAACAACTTGGAATCCACCGTTGGACCCTAGAAGCTTGTCTTGATGTTCCATCTTGGTCTTTGCAGCGGGAGTAAGCATCCGGTCTCCGTCTTTGGTCTTCACAAAATTACTAATTAAAATTACAAATATAACCCTATTTACATTCTAATTTAAATACAAAAGTAATTACATGGCAAAAACCCAAAACGGAGATTCAAGATCTCAAAATTACAAGCAAGACTGTGTCCCATCATTACGGTGACAAAATATTCTAAGGCCACACTAACTTACAACCGTTTGCAAAATTAAATACGTTATAGAAAGCATTAAAAAGGCATTCACCAAGACGATAAATAAAATGCATCAACTAAAATTAAAATTCATACATGACATAATACTGTTATTATGATTAACAAATTTTACCAAACCACCTTTATGGGATTAAAATTATGTAATTATACCGTTTTAACCACTTTAATTTTAACAAGTTAATATTCCGTTATCTTAAACCGTTTTAAAATAATATGTATTAATCGAGAGTGAACCGTTTCACAAAAATAATATACTATTTCCGTATACAGCATATTACTTTTGGCCAAGGGAAAATAAAACAAGTTATTTTCGGAAAAATAAAACACGACTGTTACAGGGAAGTGGTCGACCGACCTCAACATGGGGTCGACCGAGCTACTGTCAAAAAAAAAATTCCTGTATCAGCAGAGAGGTCTACCGACCCATTAAACAGATCGACCGACCTCCTGACGAAAAAATTTTATTTTATTTTATTTTTTTTTTTTTTTTATAACATCAGAATGGTCGACCGACCTATTAACCAGGTCGACCGACCACAAAACAAGAAACCGAGTTTCTGAAAACGCAAAAGAGAAACTGCCGAAAAACAGAAACCCTACGCGGGTGTTGGTCGTCCGACCACAATAATGGGTCGACCGACCCACACGCCGGCAGAAATCGATTTTCAAAATTTTTAACCAAAACTTATGAAAAACACAAAAGTAAAATCTCGAAACCTGGCTCTGATACCACTTGTGGGGAATAAAGCATGTATTCGCCCAAAACATGAAGGATTATAACGAAATATACTATTGTGATTATTGTCATAAGTTAATAAAAACATGAAAAGGAATACAACCTTGGGTCCTTGCTTGAATAGGCCTAAGAACAGGAATTAAACTAAATTCCCTCCTATAACTTGCACCAAAGACTTTGTTTAAGATGATGTCGCGTCTGCTAGAAAGGCTCTCCAATTGCCTTGCAATATGGGGAGAGTTTTGTGAGGTTTTAGATGTGAGATCTGGGTTTTGGGAAAAGGAAGTTCTCAAAACCCTAATTTCCTTGAGATGTGTTTTATCAGTAAAACAATCAAAGAAGCAGTCACCTGACAAAAGGAGAAGGACTCTCCTTATGTAGTGATTGGGTCGGCCAAACGGGTTGAGGTGAGAGTGGGCTTTTCCCACTCTTATCTTATACCTTTGCGTGATTCGACCCGATTAGCTAAATATTATTCGCGGGTTTTATTTATAAATCGTACACGTGTTATCAGATATTAATGCAGTCGATGTATTAATAATGGTCTGGTAAAATTACGATATTGTATAATTACCCAAATTAATATAATTGTTTATATTAATACGCGAATACAATATTTAATTAAATATAACTGTTTATATTTAATTTACGAATTAATCATGTAATCCGTGTTAGATAAAATTATTTAATCCGTATTAAATAATAATCTCAACATCTTATTGACTAATTTAATAGTCAATACCTCTGACTAATTGTTTAGTCGTATTCGGCATAAATGTGACTGTATTTTCATACCTTCACATCTCTCAAATGTGTCCTATAGGTGTGACGTATAGGGACCAGTTGATCACCGCCATCCGTATGACAATAACGTCAAACTTATCTAGCAAGCCAACTGTTATTGATAAACGTGGATCAACTGATAATAATACTGAAGTATGCCCTTGTGATCCTTAAAGAGATTTAATAAGTCATTGTACTTAATTGTCAAGGACACCAGCCCCAACATTTGATGAACCGAGTCTTTAGCCCATATCTGGATAAGTTCGTGGTGGTATTCATAGATGATATCCTAGTTTATTCCAAGAATGCGGAAGAGCACGAGGATCATTTGAGGAAAGTACTTCAGACCCTGGAAGAGCATACGCTCAATGCTAAGCTGAGCAAGTGTGAGTTCTGGCTGGAGAAAGTCGCGTTTCTGGGGCATGTAATTTCCAAGGAGGGGGTGTCTGTCGACCCTAGTAAGATCGAGGCTGTGACTAAGTGGCAAAGTCCGAAGAATGTAAGTGAGATACGAAGCTTCCTGGGATTGGCTGGTTATTATCGGAGGTTTGTCAAGGATTTTTCGAAGATAGCAAAGCCCTTGACGTCGTTAATGAGGAAGGAGAACCGTTTCATCTGGGATTAGAGTTGTGAGAAGGCATTCCTGACCCTTAAGGAACGTCTGACAACAACTCCTATCCTCGCCTTAACTGTTGGGTGTGATAATTTCGAAGTTTATACTGACGCTTCCAAGCATGGACTTGGTTGTGTGCTAATGCAGAATGGGAGAGTGATCGCGTATGCTTCTCGCCAACTGAAGACCTATGAGGAAAATTATCCGACTCACGATTTGGAATTGGGAGCAGTGGTCTTTGCACTTAAATTGTAACGCCATTACCTTTATGGAGCCACTTTTAAGGTGTTTTCAGAGCACAAGAGTTTGAAGTATATCTACACCCAGCGTGAGTTGAACATGACGCAAAGAAGGTGGATAGATTTGATCGGAGACTACGATATGCAGATTGTCTACCACGAAGGCAAGGCAAATGTGGTAGCAGATGCCCTAAGTAGAAAGTCTGTTCATGCTTTGAGTTGTGCCAGGTCGAGAGTGCGGTTGCATGGTGAACTAAGGGAGATGGGAATTTTCATGATCCGGAAAGGGGATGCTCTTAGTGATTTGACTGTGGAGCCTGAGTTGTATGGGGAGATTCGGGAATTACAAAAGAATGATGCGAGAATCCAGAAGTGGCGCAAGATGGTCGACATTGAGGGTGGAGAGGCTGCATCCAAGTTCAGTATTCATACCGACGGTAGTTTGAGGTTTAGTGGGCGATGGTGTGTTCCGGATATTGAGGAGCTAAAGAATAAAATACTGACTGAAGCTCATGCTACACCATATTCCGTTCACCCAGGGGGTGATAAGTTGTATAAAGACCTTAAGAAGACGTTTTGGTGGCCAAACATGAAGAAGGAAGTCGCTGAGTTTGTGTCGAGATGTTTGACATGTCAAAGAGTGAAAGTGGAGCATAAGAGACCACATGGGAAGATTCAGCCATTAGATGTACCAGAGTGGAAGTGGGAGAACATCTCGATGGATTTTATTGTGGGGTTCCCTCGGACTCAGAGGGGCAACAACATGATTTGTGTGATTGTGGATCGTTTGACTAAGTCTGCTCACTTTATTCCGATGAAAGATACCTGGAGTAAAACCGAGTTGGCTAAGTCATATGTTCAGAATGTGGTCAAATTGCATGGTGTACCCAAGGACATTGTTTCGGATTGGGACTCGAGGTTCATATCTAGATTTTGGCAGGAGTTGCAAGCCGCTTTGGGTACCCAGTTGAAGATGAGTACAACTTTCCATCCAGCTACCGACGGTCAGACTGAGAGAACGATCCAGACCCTTGAGGATATGTTGCGAGCATGCGTACTTGAGTTCAGAGGATCTTGGGAGGATCGATTGGGATTCATAGAGTTCTCTTATAACAACAGCTATCATGCCAGTATAGGGATGGCCCCTTTTGAGGCATTGTATGGGAGGAAGTGTCGGAGTCCTGTGTGTTCGATGACCGAGCTGATGTTGTGACTTTGGGGCCAGATATGATTCAGGATATTGTGGAGCAGGTTCAGGTTATTCGACAGAAGATGAGGGCCGCCCAGGATAGACAGAAGAGCTATGCAGATCTAAAGTGGAGCGATATTTCATTCGATGCGGGAGAGAAAGTACTGCTGAAGGTATCCCCAATGAAGGGTGTGATGAGGTTTGGAAAGCGTGGCAAACTGAGTCAGAAATTTATTGGGCCGTTTGAGATTTTGGACAGAGTTGGAGAGGTGGCATACCGATTAGCTTTACCTCCAGCCCTATCCAAGGTCCATAACGTGTTCCATGTGTCTCAGTTACGGAAATATGTGAGCGATCCATCGCATGTTTTACGCCACGAGGTGATTGAGGTAGATGAGCAATTGTCTTACGTTGAGACTCCAAAGGAAATCCTAGACAAGAAGGTGCGAAAGACTCGAAATGGGGAGACGGCTTTGGTGAAAGTTCTGTGGACCAACCATAATCTAGAGGAAGCTACATGGGAGCCCGGGGCATCCATGAGAGAGCGTTTCCCGCATCTGTTTGATTGAGGTAAGTTACGGGAACGTAACTCTTCTTTAAGGGGGGTGGAATGTAACATTTCTGTGTTTGGTTAATGTTTTGTGTTCCAAGTTCGCTTGCGAGGGTTTGGTTGTCACCTAAGTGAGGTTGAACTTCGGGACGAAGTTCATTTTAAGGGGGGAAGACTGTAATACCTCGAATATTTTAAGTTACGATGTTTGTTTTATTTTTCTTGACGTTAAGATAGTTTAAGTTACGATAGCTTAGTACATAATATGAGTACTTGTTATATATGTTTTTAAGTTGTGATTTGTGTCTCCCGTGGGGTTCGAACACGAGACCTTTAGAGTTGAGTTTGGGCCTCGATAATTGTGCAATACAAACAGCCCATGACGTTGAAAGAAACCCTCACAACCTCACAAACACTCACGCATTCCCTCCCCTGCCGCCATATAAGAATGCCTTTCACTCTATTTTCTGACCTACCTTCAACACCACCAATACCCTAGATTTACAGCCGCCACCACACAGCAGAGAGAGAGGGTTCTCACGGTCAGTTGGTCTTGCCTAGTCCCCTTTGTTTTGGGTCAGAAATCAGGTATGTATATCGTGTTTGACATTCGTTTATAACTGTGTTGCGTCTGACTGTGTTCGTCGTAGTTTCGAAGGGTGGTAAGGTGTCACCTTTACCTTGGTGTTGTCTTTATGTGCTGCTGGTGGGAGAAGGGTTGTCGGGGGGTTGTCATGGTGGGGCCTGGTGTGTCGCAGTCAGTGTCGAAGGGGGTGTTTGTCACCCCTGGTTGCGTCAGTCTTCTTATATATATGTTAAGGGGAGGATTTTGGGGGTGGTACCACCGTTGAATTGGGGGAGGTCGACGCGGTGGTACCACCGTGGTGTCTGTTTTGGTAAAATTTCTACCGGGTCAATGTTTATGTGATGCGGGTCAAAGTGTCAACCAATATAAAGATTAATGTAGAAAATGAATACGAAAATTAAAGAGATAAACAACGACACAAGAGATTTTTGGTGACGCGGAAAAACCCGTTGAGGGAAACAACCGCGGGGGGAACGGAATCCCACCAATATTTTTACTATGATCGAAGATTTTCACTGTAGAGACGGATTACAAGTATTTTTCGAGAGTAGTAGGGTTTTACAACGCACGAACTGGATGACTAAATAATGACCTAGTCTCTCTTTTTATAGCTGCGAATTGTTGCGCAACTGACTCGGTTTCTGGTGCTGAAAAGTGGGAGAGAATATAGGGGAATATCCTCTTAGGGTTTTGACCCCTTCTCTTTCTTTCAACAGTCCTTTTTCTGCTCTAGGCTGTGCCTGGTCTGCATCTGCTTTCCACCTGCTCTGCTCCTGGCGTTAGGTTGTCTACTTATCTTCTGGGCCCAGTAGTGGATTTTTGGGCTAAACAATTTCCCCCAAATTTCAGCTTAACTTGGCTTTCAATTGGGCTGGAATTTTTCTGCTTGTGAGTGTGTTTCCGGAATTCATATGGTTTTTTGGGGACTGCCGATGCTTGCTTACGTAGGCTTCCCACTTGTTTGCCCTTTCAACCACTCATTAATTGCATGTCCCTTCAACTATTCCAACTTTTTCACTTTATTTTTGCAGTAAAACGTTTTTACTCCAATTTCCCGAATTTACACAATGTCTGCTCCCTGTTCCTCTGTTGCTACTCCTACTGGTTGCTCATCTGGTTCTTCCCCTGCTCTGGGGGTTTATTCCGGACCCTTCCCATCGCAGAAGTTGCTGGCGCCTCGCTATCTCTGCGACTCTGCCTTTAATGAGTCTCATGCTGCCCTGATCAAGGTCAGGTTTGGTTTCCCGGATGGGGTGGTCTACCACTTTTCCCTCGCCGGTGAAAAGGCGGATTTTGCGAGGGAGGGGTGGACCTGCTTTTATGAGTACCCCTTCCGCTTGGGTTTAAGGTTCCCATTTCCTGATCTTATTATTGACTTTCTAAAATTAACCAAACTGGCGATGTGCCAGGTGGCCCCTCATGCATGGCGTGTTCTTCTAAGTATTTGTGCTCTGAACCGGGAGCGTGGTTTGAACGTTGGGCTGTCGGATCTGGGCTAGTGGTTTAACCCACGTTCCTTGGGTCATTCCCAGTGTACGATTCGTGGTCTCGACAACATGCCTTCTGCTATTGTCTTCCCCACTACTCCGGATGACAGCAAATGGTTCACCCGTTTCATCTTTATTAAGATTGACACATTGCCTACCTCCCCGGACTACATATTCTCTCAGTGGCAGCCAATTGAGGGTACGTTTTCTGCCTTTGTTTCTTCGACTTTTCTCTTGATGTTTGCATGTTTGTACTCTGACAGTTGATTTATTTCTTCAGGGAACAGCTTGGCTAAGCTTCCTGATTCTCCAGACCATGTCGCTTCGAAGGCCAAGCTCCTGGACCTTCCTGCGGAGGAGAGGTCTTTCTCTAAGCTGCTCCAGGACTCTGCTGTTCCGGCGGTGAAGAAGGAGGGTAGGATTTCCACTTGACTCTCTTTTTGGGTAGAGTTGCATTTGATCCGCTCTGATTTTGCATTGTTTATTTTTCCAGGCAAGGCCAGGGTTGATGTTAGCAGAGTTATGCAGTTGCGTAGGAAAAGATTTGCTCCTGGGGACGCAGGGTCCTCAAAGAAAAAGAAGGTTGAGATTGTTGAGGGGAGCCCTGCTGGAGCTGGGTCCCAGGCTGCCCCGATTGAGGTTGATACTCTTGATCCAGTCCAGGAATCGGTTCCTGAGACTTCTTTTGCTGATCCGTCCTCCCTTGAGACTCCTCCCGCCATTCCTACTCCTGGCTTTCAGCCTATACCGGAGCTGCTGCCTCGAACATTTTCTGGAGAGTCCTCCTCTCCTCCTCTGCAGCTAGAGATTCCTGGAGGTTTTGGAGGACTTAAGACCAAGCTCTGGCCTACTCTGAATTCTTTGCTATTTCCTGCCTCTGCCTCTATTTTGAAGAAGCGTCCTTTTCAGGACCTGACTAGACATGCTGCAGAGGTTTCTTTTGAGGTAGGCTTTTTTTTTTTTTTTTTTTTACCTGACCTGGTCTGGCGTATTCAGGCTCTGGAGCTGGCATTGTGCACCAATCAACAGAGTGAGGCGTTGCTGGCGGATTTTCAGCGTATGAAGGTGGCTCATGATGATGCTGTGGAGAAGATGCAGGAGATGGCGGTGAAGCTGAAGTCGGAGGAGATCTTGAGGGCGAATCTAAGGCAGGCTGTTGAGCGCTTCCGTTGGGAGATAAGTATGAGCCAGGAAAAGCTTAAGGCTCAGGAGGAAACCTCTCAGAATCAGTTGGCCGCAGCTCAATCTAAACTGGAGCGGGCCTTAGCCTCAGAGGCTAATCTGGTTCTGAAGGTAGAGGCCCTGGAGCACAAAAAGGCTGGTCTGCAGAAAGCTTTGATCGAAGCTGTTTCCTATACTGCTGCCGAGACCCGGATTAACTGTGTTAAGGAGTTCCAGGAGGGTAGTCATTCTACCTGGGATCTGCCTGCTCTGGAGGAGGCCTTTGCTGCAGATTTCCCTGATGGCCTGAACATGGATCTGCTTTCGGATGACGAGGAAGAGGGTATGGTGGGGTCCCATGATGCCGGAGAGGAGGTGTCCTCTGGCCCCACCAACGCTGATGCTGCTGCTGTTGGACCTGCTCCTGATGAGTAGGTTCTTAAAATTTGTCTGTTGGGCCCTGTTATGGGCGTTAACATTTTGTATTTGTGAACTTTGGGTGCCCCTGCGTGGGATTTTAACTGTTGTAACCTTTTGCCGCTGGTCCGGGTGGACCAGCAAAAACAATTCTGCTCTTGGGCTGCCTTGGGCAGCTCTTTTATCGTATGGTTCCCCGTTGTATGGGGCTTTGTTTCATCTGTTGGTTTTTCTGCCGTTGTTCTGGCGTTTTTCTTTTGTACATGCATGTTTCGTTTGTATTTTGGCCATCGCTGTTTTGGTGTGCTGGCCTGGTGTTTTGTATACCCATCCCTATACTGGGGTGCCAGGCTTAACTTAGGTTCTCCTGCGATCAGTGCAGATTTCCTCTTTAGGTCAGTCCACTAGGATAAGTAAATTCTGGTCCAGAAAATAAGTAGTGAAATTTTTCCTTTTAAAAGACTTAAAAATTGAGAAATGCACCGAGGTTTGAAGTTATAAGACCTAGATTACTAAACTTAGGTTTAAAAAATATAAAGGCAAGATATCATTCTAAACTTAGGTTTAAAAAATATAAAGGCAAAACAAAATTTAAGCTGGACCAGAGTAAACTTTATACAGAGTAGAACCTGAGTCTAAGGGAACTGCTCTGGTCTGGTGGAGGCACCTTTAGACAATATACTTTTTTAAGTGAAGTATATTCCATGATCTGGGTATCATTTCCCCTTCCATTGTCATTAGTCTGTAGGCCCCATTACCAACTATGCTCTTGATTTGGTATGGACCCTCCCAGTTGTAGGCGAATTTTCCGGCTTGTCGGTTTTTGGTGTTTTGGAACACCTTTCTCAGGACCAGGTCTCCTACTTGCAGGGTTCTGATCCTGACATTCTTGTTGTAGCTTCGAGCCACCATCTTCTTGTACGAGGCCATTCTGACGTAGGCACTGGTCCTGAGTTCATCAACAGTGTCCAGGCTACTGGCCAATTCCACTTGGTTCTGGTCCTCAGTTATACGCCCGTACCTGTGGGTTGGGACTTTGACCTCAGAGGGAATTACGGCTTCTGCTCCGAAGACAAGGCTGAAGGGGGTCTGACCTGTTGCTACTTTCAGAGTAGTTCTGTCAGCCCACAGGACCAGAGGAAGTTCCTCTGCCCATTTCCCTCCCATTTCATGTAGTTTCTTTTTCATATTCTCAATGATGATCTTATTGCTAGATTCGGCCTGTCCGTTGGACTGGGGGTTTCTGGGGGTAGATTTCTGGAGTGATACATTCCACCTAGCACAGAAAGCCTCGGTTTTCTTCCCAATGAATTAGGAACCATTATCACATATTATTTCTGAGGGTATGCCAAATCTAGTGAATATATTGCGCTTAATAAAAGAGATGACCTGTGCTTCAGTGGTCTGGGTGAATGATTCTGCTTCGATCCATTTAGAAAAGTAATCTGTCATGGCCAGCATGTATAGCTTGTTTCCTGGTGCTCTGGGGAGAGGTCCCACAATGTCCATCCCCCACTTCATAAAAGGCCATGGGGATACGATCGGGTGCAGAGGCTCTGCTGGTTGGTGATTGACAGGTGCGTGCCTTTGACAGGCGTCGCATTTCCTTGCATATTCCTTCGCATCCTTGCGCATTGTGGGCCAGAAGTATCCCATTCTGAGGGCTCTATTGGACAGGCTTCTTCCCCCTGCATGATTTCCACAGTCCCCGCTGTGGAGGTCATGCAAGACTGTCTGTGCCTCAGTCTGGTCCAAGCATCGCAGATATGGCCCTGCTAACGATTTCCGGAACAGGATTCCATCAATTAGTAGGAATCTGGAGGCCTTCATTCTGAAACTGCGTGCTTCTTTCTTACTGTTGGGCTGGATATCCTGCTGCAACCAGTCCAGGTATGGCTTTCGCCAGTCTTGTTCTGACTCCTGGTCTGGGTTGTTGCTGCAGATAGGTAGCTCCTCCTGGTCCGAGTCTGGTCCAGGAATGGCTGGTCTGAGGACATGGGTGATTGGAATACTGGCTACGTCGGCTGGTTTGAAGGTTGAGGCTAGAGTTGCCAGTGCGTCTGCTTCTGTGTTCTGCTCTCTGGGTACTTGCTGGATGCAGAATTCCACGAATCTGCTGATTAACTCCTTTGCTACACATAAGTAGGCCGCCATTGTGGGGTCTCTTGCTTCGTATGTTCCGTTGACATGGTTCACAATTAGTTGTGAATCACTGTATACATTGACATGGTCAATTCCCATGTCCAGGGCTAGATGTAGTCCCAGGACGAGGGCTTCATACTCAGCCACATTATTTGTGGTCTTGAACTCACATCGGACTGCCTGGGTGATTAGATCCCCTTCTGGCGATCGTAGGATCAACCCAACTCCGGACCCTCTGGCGTTTGAAGCTCCATCCACTCGTAACTCCCAGGTGCCCGGTTTGACACCCTGATGTAGGTGCAGGATTTCCTGCTCTGCTTGGGTCTGGAGTGTTGGGCTGAAATCGGAGACGAAGTCTGCGAGGGCTTGTGACTTTATGGCTATGCGTGGTTCAAACTGGAGGTCATATCCACTGAGGTGCACAGACCACTTAGCCATTCGTCCTGATAATTCTGGCTTTCTCATAACCGTCTTGAGTGGGTGATTGGTAACCACTGAGATGGTATGAGACTCGAAGTATGGACGCAGCTTATAGGATGCTGTGACCAATGCCAATACTAGTTTCTCCAGTGAGGTATACCTTGCTTCTGCCGGTAGTAATGACTTGCTGACGTAGTACACCGGGTGCTGAGCTCCTTCGTGCCGTCGGACCAGAACTGCGCTTAATGCTACTTCGGTGACTGAGAGGTACAGGAGCAGGACCTCCCCCTGTTCTGGCTTGGATAGCAAGGGTGGGCTGCTCAGGTACTGCTTTAGTTCCTGGAATGTTTTTTCGTGCTCTGGTGTCCAATCAAACTTCTGGCTTTTTCTAAGGATATCATAGAATAATCTGCACCGGTCTGAGGATCTAGAGATAAACCTGCTCAGGGCTGCTACTCTTCCCGTCAGACGCTGCACATCTTTTGGTTTTTGGGGTGATTCCAGCTGCAGAACTGCTTTGATCTGTTCTGTGCTGGCTTCTATCCCCCTCTGTGTTATCATATACCCCAAGAATTTCCCACTGGAAACTCCGAAGGTACACTTAGCTGGATTTAACTTCATTTTGTACTTCCGGAGGGTGTTGAATGTTTCCTCCAGGTGCTGGGTGTGGTCTGCTAATTGCTTGGATTTGACCACCATATCATCTATATAGACTTCCATATTACGTCCTATCTGGTCTTTGAACATCATATTGACGAGCCGCTGGTACGTGGAACCAGCATTCTTAAGGCCGAAGGGCATTACGTTGTAGCAGTAGATGCCTCTTTCGGACCTGAACGCTGTCTTTTCCTGGTCTGCCGGGTCCATTTTAATCTGGTTATACCCGCTCCAGGCGTCTAGGAAAGTCAACATTTCGTGGCCTGCATTGGCGTCTACCATAACGTCTATGTGTGGCAAGGGGAATGGATCTTTGGGGCAGGCCTTATTCAGGTCTGTGAAATCCACACAAACCCTCCACTTGCCATTCTTTTTTGGTACTACCACCACATTAGATAGCCACTCGGGGTACCTGACTTCCCTAATCTTTCCTGCCTCCAGAAGGTTATCCACCTCCTTGTTTATGATCTGATGTCTTTCTGCTGCGAACTTCCTGCGCCTCTGTTGCACTGGTCTGAATCCTGGATCTATGCTGAGCTTGTGCGTTATGATTTCTGGGTCTATGCCAATCATGTCCTTGTGGGACCAGGCAAAGCAGTCTATGTTCTTTCGGAGCAGCTGGAGGAGCTTCCGGCGCAGATCTCCAGAGCACTCTGAGCCTACGAACACGGTCCTTTCTGGGTGCTGCTCGTCCAGGTGGACCTCATCGATTTCTGCCTGCTGGGGCTCGATGTACTCCCCCTGGATGTGCAGTTGCTGTAATTGCTATGCTCTGGCGGCTGGTGGTTTGGTGGTCCTTTTGAGGGCTACTTTGTAACAATCCTTGGCCTCCTCCTGGTCTCCCCGTATCTCCTGAACTCCCCACGGTGTAGGAAACTTCAGGCACTGGTGATACGTTGACGGGATTGCTCGCATTTCGTGGATCCAGGGCCTGCCAAGAATAACATTGTAAGTAGATGGACCATCAATAACTAAGTACCTTACCTGTTTGTTCAGCCCTCCGACGTAGGTGGGGATGGTGATTTCCCCTAGGGTATGCGCCGTTTCTCCACTGAATCCGACCAGAGGAATAGCTTTCTTTGTCAGGTCTTTCTCGTCAAATCCCATACTCTTTAGTGCTTCCAGCATTAGTAGGTTGACGGAGCTGCCTGTGTCTACCATGACCTTCCTGACCTCACAATTTCCAATGTTCAATGTGATAATCAGGGCATCATGATGCTGCTCTGGTACAGCTTCTGCGTCAGTTTCATCAAAGGTTACTGCTGGGAGGTCCTACCTTGCTATTCTGCATGATGATTCTGGCTTGTCTCCCTTTGCTGCAGTTACACGTCTCTTAGCTGCTGAGTAGGTGAGCCCACACAACTCTGATCCTCCGGTAATGACATTGACAATTCTATTGCAGGGAGGAGCTGGTGAAGGCTGCACCTGGCTGGCTGCGTTGACTCTGGTGGACTTCTCTGGAAGCAGATGGTCCAAGTTGCCTCGGTCATACTGGAATCGGACCTCCTTTCTGAGGGTGTAACATTCGTCCGTGGTATGACCTATGTCATCATGAAATTCACATTTTTTACTAGCATCACGGCGGTCGTTGAGCCGCTCCTCTCTCTTCTTTGGCCATCTGACTCCTTTGAGTTCTTTCAAGGCCTTTAGCAAGCCAGCTATTCCGGTGGTAAAACCATACTCACTGACCTTCGGAGGTGGATCTGCGTCGTTTTTCCCACCGGTGCTCTCGGATACTTTGCTTACTGGCTTGCTGTAGGGCTTTGATCTTTCATTTCTTTTTTCTACTGGTGCTTTCCTAGACACAGGTTCTGTGTCGTAGGTACTTCTTCTGGAGGCAGCGTCTTCTTCCAGCCTCATGGCTGCAACTGCCTGGGCTTGTACATCAGCAAAGGCAGTGCATGGGTGCATTGTCAATTGCTTGTACAGGTCTGAATCGTGATGTAACCCCCTGCGGAAGGCTTCAATGGCAGTGGGTACATCACAATGCGGGATGGCAACCTTTTCCTTGTTGAACCTGGTGAGGTAATCTCGAGTGGTTTCCTCGAATCCTTAAACAATTCTGTATAGATCGCTGGTTTGCTTCTCTGGTTTCATGCTGCTAGCGAACTGCTGATTAAAAGCATTAACCAGATCTGCAAAGGAGGAGATGCTGCGATTGGGCAATCCCACAAACCAGTGCAGGGCTGCACCGGAGAGGGTTGACCCAAATCCTTTGCACATGCAGGCTTCCTTAAGTGCTCCGGTTGCGGTTACCACCATCATTTTCTGCTTATACTGATTTATGTGGTCCGGAGGGTCGGCCGTACCATCATATAGTGTCATGGTTGGTGGCACAAACCCCTTGGGCACATTGATCAAGGCAATATTGTCGATGAATGGTGAATCTGCATAACTGTCCTGGGAAGCTTTCTCCATGGGCCTTGGCATGCCAGGTATCTTGGTGATCATGTCTTTCAACTCCTGGTAGCGCTGGTCTGAGAGACTGCCTACTCCAGGGAATGGATTGACTGGCGGAGGGAGGAAGCCTGGAGGGGCTCCTCCCCAGGGGCCTGAGGTCGGGTTGACTGGCGGAGGAAGGAAGCCTAGAGGGGCTCTTCCCCAAGGGCCTGCGGCTGACTCGCTGGCTGCTAGAAATGAACTGAAGCCTGGTCCTGGATGCCAACCCACTGCTGACTGCGCTGGTGCTCCTCCTTGCCACCCTCCAGCGCTGGGCTGGTTCACGGGTGCCGCTCCTACTGAGATCTCCGGCGTTCGTCCTATGGTAGGCTGCGGAGGGGTACCTGAAAAAATTAAAGGGTCAGTCCCAGGGGGAAAATAAGGCGTAGGATTACCTGCAGGCTGAACTGGTCTGGACTGCGGTGCTCCAAACACGGATGAGTCCAGATCCAGTATCTCTGAGCCACTGCTCGGGGTGGTGACGCCTAGATCCAGCCTGGTGACGATCTCCTGGGGAATTGGCCGGTTCAACCCTGCTCTCCCGTAGGGGTTGAAGGTCTGCCCAGGCCCTGGCTGCAACATTCTGAACGGCTGCTCTGGTCGTGCGACTGCGGCGATCTGCTCTCTCAGGTTCAGGTTGTCCTTCTTCAGTCCTTCTATGGCTTCCTGCAGAGCGCTCATTCCCTGGACCACCATCTGCATTGGATCTGCTTGGGAAACCCGCGGCGGCTGGCCTGCTCCGGGCATCTGGGCTTCCCCACTCCTGCTAGGGCTGCTCTCTCTGCTCTGCCTTGGGGAAGCAGACACGGGGGGTGATCTGGGAACCTGAGGAGGTTTGCTGGATGGGGCCACAACCCTTGGGGCTGCGGTCTGACTTACGACCAGGGGTGGTCCTGCAAGACCAACGGGCACAGTAGGGCTGGTCCCACTGGACTGGGCTGGCATGCTCTGAGAACTGGAAGGGTTGGCTTTGGTCCCATACATGCTTGTTGTGGCGAGATAACGATTTTAAATATTGGAATGCGCACTATGCCCCACGGTGGGTGCCAAATTGTTTTGGTAAAATTTCTACCGGGTCAATGTTTATGTGATGCGGGTCAAAGTGTCAACCAATATAAAGATTAACGTAGAAAATGAATACGAGAATTAAAGAGATAAACAACGACACAAGAGATTTTTGGTGACGCGGAAAAACCCGTTGAGGGAAACAACCGCGGGGGGAACGGAATCCCACCAATATTTTTACTATGATCGAAGATTTTCACTGTAGAGACGGATTACAAGTATTTTTCGAGAGTAGTAGGGTTTTACAACGCACGAACTGGATGACTAAATAATGACCTAGTCTCTCTTTTTATAGCTGCGAATTGTTGCTCAACTGACTCGGTTTCTGGTGCTGAAAAGTGGGAGAGAATATAGGGGAATATCCTCTTAGGGTTTTGACCCCTTCTCTTTCTTTAAACAGTTCTTTTTCTGCTCTGGGTTGTGCCTGGTCTGCATCTGCTTTCCCCCTGCTCTGCTCCTGGCGTTAGGTTGTCTACTTATCTTCTGGGCCCAGTAGTGGATTTTTGGGCTAAACAGTGTCTATGTTGTGTGTTAGGGGAAAGGTGTTGGTGGTTTCATGGGTGGTTAGTGGTGTTAGGTGGTGTCGATGGTGGTTTGTATTTTCGGTCCAGCGAGTTCAGGTGGCAGGTCAGGTCTGATTGTAGGGCATAATGCACCTCGCCGGTGCTCGTCGATGGGTTGGTGGCGTGTCGGTGGGGTATCCGGTGGTTGTGGGTGTCTGGGTTGGTCGTTGTCGGTGGTGGGGCAGGTGCTACGTGGTGGTTTAGACGCCTGTTTTGGCGAAGTAGCGGTGTCGCGGCATGGCTGTAGTCGTGAGTTGGTTGTTTGCTATTTCTTATTATTGTTATTCCTTATTATTATTATTATTATTATTATTTCTTATTATTATTATTAATTATTATATTTCCTATTGTTATTATTATAATCGAATCTAAGGTTGTTACCATTCGTTAGTATTACGTTTTATTATTAATCTTACTTTTGATTACGGTTTTGGGTTAGTCGAAATTATGAGTCGGGAAAGTGATGAGTCATGGGAGTTTCTATTTTGGGAAGTTTCTATTTTTGGAAACTTTCCACTTATGGAAGGTTTCTATTTATAGTAAGTGTGGGTTGTTTATGGGGTTCGGGAAGTTTATTAATTCGTTACGAATACGTGTTTAGGTAGCAGTTTTCGCGTGGAACATTTCTAGCGAGCTTTGGATTTGTCTGCGTTTCTGCAATTCGAGGTAGGGGAAATATTGTGTACATAATGATGAGTAATCTGTTTGTTATTTGATGATAATCATGTTTATTTATATTATCATATGATTGATCTATTGTGTTATTTGGTTATATAATTCTGAGATACGATATGAGGTGATGAAAAATGGGTCTTGTGATTGGTGCGGAGATAATGGGTCTTGTGATTGGTGCGGAGATAATGGGTCTTGTGATTGGTGCGGAGTTAATGGGTCTTGTGATTGGTGCGGAGATAATGGGTCTTGTGATACGGTGTGGATAATAATGGGTCTTGTGATTCGGAGTGGAGATGTTTGACTTTCTATTTATAGTAATGCATGATTGTTTATTTTTCCTCTACTCAACCTCGTTGTTGACCCTGCGTATTCGTGATCACCTGTGATGAACCAATTTATTGGGGAGCAGATTGACAGGTGCTTGAGATTATGGGAGCTAAGGGAAGGGAGAGCTTGGATCCGGACCACTCTAGAGTCTAGATCACTATAGTCGTTTTATCATGAGTTGTACTTTATTTTCATAAGACAGTTTTGAAAACGGTTGTAAGAACTTGTTACTGAGTTTAACATTTAATAATTAAAGCACTGTTATCCTTCCTTTGTATCTATAGCCTCTGGAAACCGAGATGGTAACACCCTTATTTATCTGGGGAGTCCTAGTACAGGCCCTTAATTAAATGGGGGTGTTACATTGCATGTTAGTTCATATTCATAAGCATTGCATATTTTAATTGTGATTGTCATGATTTTATTTGCGTAATTTTGGATTATGAAATTTACTTAGTATGGCCTTCGTTTTAATCGATATTTCCCATAATGTAAGGCGTTATCGATTCGGATGTAATTAATGTGATCTCGTATCACTTTATTTATTTTTTTCTATTTTATATTGTATAAAGTAGATTAGAAAAGTTGTAATTTTTGTAAATTCCGGAGAGCCTTGAAGACGAAGCCATTCGGGAAGGAGTTCCGACCAAACGGTGTTTGCCTTGGGATGCGTGCCTTGCGAAGTTCAAGGGACCAAAGGAGTTGGTTTCCGAATTTGTACTTTTATTATTTTATTTTCTAGGAAGGCCATACAAGGGTTTCCTATGCTTTAAGTTTTATGCTTTTATTTTTTGCTTTATATGTTTGCATGCATAGCCAAATCGTCATATCATGTCATGCATTTTTATTCGAATCTGTCGACCTAGTCAATTAAATTTATCGATAATTCACCGACTTAGTTCACTTAAACGAAGATAGATAATAATTTGACTAGATCTCTTACGATATAAATATTGAGACTTAGCCTTACCAAAAAGTATAGACCCATGACTCCCTTCTTCATAAGAAAGTGGGCTCGGCTACACCAGGGTACTAAACTTGTTACGTTGGGTAAGTGGGGTAATGTGATTACACCTTGAAATTTGGTCGATCTCAACGAAGGTATTCGTAACCGTAGTTGCAATAAGTTCGGGCTAAAGACAATTTATAGGAAATTGTCGACCGAGAGTTCTAAGGTAGAACCGATTAAAGAGTTAATCCACCAAATTATATCAATAAGGGATGAATCGGCTACACCGTGCCCGAATTAGTATGGATTTGGGTCTCGGAATCGTTTACTTAATTGGGTAAGATATCATTAAGTAAATGCTAAACTTGTTTAAATATAATTACGAGTTTTAAATGATGTTTTAATTCCTTCACTTTTATTTGTAGTTTAATTTTCAACATCGTCAATGGCAACAAACGCTCCACCTCTTACTAATGTTTCATGGCTTCGATCCTTCATGGATCGATGCAAACTCGAGAAGCATGGTTCCAATTTTAAGGATTGGGATGCGCAATTAGTTTTTGCCGCTCAAGGTGACGATAAGACTCGTTACCTCGCCGAAGCCGCTCCTCCCGCTCCAACCGCTCGTTCCGCGGCTCCAACTCGTGAGGCTTACGAAGCCTATATGAAAGAGTCCTATTCTCTCAAGAATGTGCTTATCTTCTCCATGGAGCCGGATCTCCAAAAGAGTATGATTAAGTTAGGCACATCATATGAGATTTACACCAAACTTGCGACGATGTTTTCACAAACTCCAAGGGTGATTCAATATGAGGCGGCCTCCGCTTTCTTCGACATTTGCTTAAAGGAGGGAAGGTTGTTTTCTTTCTGTGAGGCATAATTAAAAACCGGACTTCTGACGGAAATTCGGTCAGGAATTTGGGCTTTGACGAAAATTCCGTCAAAAATATGTTCCCATTTTTCAGAATTAGGCAAGTGATGTCAGCCACTTTTTCAATGTTACTGACAGTTTTTCCGTCAGAATATCAAATTACTGACCGAAAATCCGTCAGAAATTGCCTCAAATATTTCGGGGATTCGCTAATTTTTTCGCGGTCTTTATGTTGACGGATTTTTGACGAATTATCCGTCAAAAAAAATTTCTGACCGAAAATCCGTCAGAAATTGGTCAGAAGTCCGAAATTTCTGACGGACTGTATAATCCGTCAGAAATTCGGTCAGTACTCCGTGTTTTTGTTGTTGTGAAAGCCGCGAAAACCTGGGCCAAATCCGTACGTTGCGGTGGCGAGTCAGTGTCAAGAGCAGAAGCTAAATGGGCCTGTCCAAAAGTAGGAGGCTGGCGAGGGGTACGTTGTGACCGTGACCCAGAAACAGAGGTGTTGCTAGCAGGCCATTGCGACCAGGGGTTAGTCCACCCGGGGTATGTCGGATATGGGCAGGGGGAGGAGTCCATGTGTTAGGCCAGCCGAGTAGAGGACCCCTTGGTGAGACCGCCGGAGTAGTCGCCGGAGTGGATTTGGAAGAGGAACGACCATTGGCATCGGTGTTATGGCCCTTGTTATTCCCGCGTTTTCCCCCACTGTTGCGTCGATTTTGGCAAGAAGAGCCAGGGTTGTCATCAGATGGTGGTGCAGGTGATGCCACTAACACGGCGGGGTCCTCTTGGCTAGATTGACGATGGTTTTCTAATTCGATCATACTTCGGGCAGTTTTGAAGTTTGGTAAGATTTGATTTATGTACGCGGGCACCGTGTCATATTCCCGAGGTAGCCCGCGCACCAACTGGAGGACCAAACGTTGGTCCGTGATTTCAGCGCCGACGTCTTTAATTGGCCAGACAACTCTCTGAGACATTGACAATAAGCATCAAAAGACGGGAACTTACTAAGTTTGAGAGTATGAAATTCGCTTTCGAGACTAGCGGCTCGAGCACCCTTGTTGTTGAGGAAAATATTCTTGACACGGTTCCAAGCTTCTTGAGTGGTGGAGTCGGGTTCTAGAGCCCGGGGCAACAACTCATTCGACATAGTACCATAAATCCACTGTAGAACATGAGCGTCGATTTCATACCATGTTTCATATAGCGGATCGGTCTTCGGCGGAGCGGGTGTATCGTCTATGTGATTGAGCACTTTGTATCCCCGAGCGTGGAGGGTGAAGAGATTGACCCACGACGCATAGGAGACCTTAACACCGTCTAACACACGAACCTTAATTTGGATGTTGGTGACGGTGTAGACGGGGTGAAGTGCAGGCTTCGACTGGGTCGAAGTGTCTCCTTCAACCATTGTTGTTGCGGGGAAGGAAAAAAAGGGGGATGCCAGGGGAAATACGAGAAAGGAGGCAGGATCAGAAATTTAGTCTGATACCATGATAGTTTATAATCCCTTGATTAGGGTTGTTAGTATATTTGCAATATATATAACCAAGTACATGGAGAACGTAAGATACAAAGAAGGGAAAGCAGAAGGGCATACATAAATACAATATTTAATACACAAAATATAAATGCTAATATGAAATTCTTGAAATAGATTCATAAGCTCATTATCCGAGTACATCGGAGCTCTTTGTCCACGTACATCGGAGCAATTTACGTCTGAAGATCAACAACAGCTTCGGAAATACACTAATGTACGTCAAAAGTTCGGAAATACACCTATGTACGTCAAGAGTTGGCTCGGCTCGAGAGCTTAACGAACGAGTGAAGCCGAGCAAAGGCTGGCTCGACTCGAAAAGCTCGCGAGCAGCTCGAATATTTGAGATTACATAATATATTAATCATATTTTATAAAAATATACTCATATTCTGTAAAACCCCTCGTCGCAGCGGAAAAATAAACATAAAAACATGCCAAAATTTACGCGGAATTTAAACTTTAACATGCATGATAAACGAGGTGAATTAAAAAAAAACTGAACAAACTGATATAAACAAAAATCTAGATAAGTATAACAGTCTACGTATGAAAAACATATATACAAACAGCCTGGGATATCATATCCCACGGGCAACCAAAACTGAAATGTAAAACTAGAGTCTAGCTAACGTAATAGGGTAAATTCAATCGATGAAGGATCATCGCTCGCTAGCTCCATGCAACCCATCAGCCAACCAGCCTGTCATGTACCTACATACATGTAAACAAGTACGCCACAATCAGTGGGGAGTGATTAGAGTTCTCCTAGCCACCTTTTGTAACGACACGTAACACATAAACATCCAACATACTCCAGCATATATAACATGTGAAGCATATAAATCTCAATATCTCAATCTTATATCAACATGCAAAGGCTCTCAACCAACTTCGGAAAATATTTGGAAGGAGAGCCGGTTTCCCTTCCGGTTGCCCGGCCGGGGGGTCTTTCAATCCAAACCATTTACGAAACTAGCCAAAGAGTCATCCAATGCCTTGGATGAACAGTTCTAAAAATCATTAACACTCTAACTATCACAATCAATCAGCAACATCTGACATTGTACCCCTACACAGACAAGCAGATGCAATCCGCAATGTCTAGGACCTACCCTTGCTCAGGCAATAACTAGACACAATCAACAGTGCCCAAGTCACACCCCTGCTCAGGTTAGACTTGGTACACAGATCAGCAAGCATACACTCGTGACCCCTGCTCAGGCACGAGTGGATACCAATCAGCTGATAATGATCCACCGACCCTGCTCAGTCGTGACAATTACCCTTCCTAATGAAATTGGGATCCCTACTCAGACCCAACCCACTACGGTCACACAAACTCATGGTAGAATACCGGTCCCTGCTCAAACATATCCTACCGCATCAAACATACAAGTGTCGGTCTAGAGGTCCATGCTCATACGTAGCCGACACGCCACAAACACTCACATGTCAAGTTAGAGGATCCCTGCTCAGACCATAATTTGACACGCATACAACCATCAGCATATATCGTACTCTAGCGGTCCCTGCTCATACATATTCCGATATGTACTCAACCAAATCCTTAGTCCTAGTCTTTCTAGACTTCTAACAACACTTAATTGACCCCGGAAACTAAGTTGAGGGAGAGCCGATTTCCCTTTCGGTTACCCGACCGGGGGGTCTCTATCCTCTCTCCATTCCCGAACCCAATAGAGTGCCGCCCAAACATCGCGGACCTCAAACACACATAAGCATATAAGAGATGACCAAGTTCAATAAAAAAACCAAGAACAACCCAAGACTTCCTTCTACAAGTCTAAGGGTTCCTACACCACCATCTAAGTCCACTAGGTCTCATCAACAACCTAAGATAAGATTAACTTAAGATAAGAAACAACATTCTACAACATTGCTTACTAACTACCCATTACCATCAAGAGGTAACTAACTCTAGATAAGAAACAACATTCTAAAATATTGCTTACTAACTACCCATTACCAATAAGAATAAACATAACAACCTATGATACTTAAGCATGCTAAATAACTTGTAAAGAAACCTTGCCACAAAACAGTTGAGAAAAGATCAACATTAGGCAATTAGCTAACCACATGGCTAAACCTTATTTAGCTCAAACATACATTTAAAACCAAGTAATTATATTCATAAGCATCACTTAAACATCACTTAATCAATTGGGAAACAAGTCCCCAAAACAATCACGAAACAATCAAACAACAAAAGGCTACAACGATTTTTGCGCAGCCTGCGCAAGCGGGTTGCGCAGTTGCGCCTCCATTGCGCGGCCTGCGTGATACGTGCCATTTATATAGACTTTTTAGGTCCTTTTAGCACGTATTTCTATGCATTTTCATGCACTTTATGTGCCATTTTGCCCCCTTTTGCTTCCTTTGGTGTATTTTATGTTATTTTGAAGGAATTATGCAAAAGACGAAGAAACCATGCATTTTCTGTCCGTTTTGAGCTATTTTAGAGGATGAAGCAAGTCAAGAATTCCCATAGCCCAGATTTTGCAGTGCAAGGCCTAAAGGAACGGTAACCGAGGCAAGAACGAGGGACAAAAGCAAGAAAGAAGCGAAAAAGAAGCACTGCATCTGTCATATACTCGATCGAGTAAGCACCAGAACTCGATCGAGTGGATGCAGGAGGAGAAAGACTCGATCGAGTAGTTTGAGACTCGATCGAGGAGTCTGCAGGAAGGACCCAACCTTCGAGGATTTCAGGGTTACTCGATCGAGTAACTGCCAGCTCGAAGTTGCTCGATTGACCCCTTTTTGAAGAACAGTTACTCGATCGAGTGGTTCAGTCACTCGATCGAGCAACTCACTTAAGTGTCCCGGATTTGCAGTTTCGTTTTAGGTTTTATTTTTCCTTAGAGTTAACCTAATCCTGATTTAAGGATTAGGTTAGCAGTCATTTAGAGAACACTTTTTACTTTACACTTTGACACTTTTACATTCAGATTGCTCAGTTGTTTTCCATTCAGTTTTCTCTTAAGCAGTTATTTAGTTCAAAATACTATCACTTAGGCTTTTTTATCTTGGAAGCATTCGGATCTTGTTCTTCATTCCTTTGCCATTACTGTAATTCACTTTTACTCTTTCTATTATTGTTCTTATTTTCATTGTTTTATGATTTATCTTTATTCCTCTGTAATTGCCATGTTGAATGTTATTAGTATCATCATCGTTACTAGTTTAGTTTCCCCAAGTATGAGTAGCTAATCCCCCTAATATGTTAGGATGAAGGAACTCGCGGTAATTATGTCGTAGGAATTGCATGTTAGTCGTCCTTACGACGAAGTTTACCTATAAACAATATAATTGTGAAATTTCTCAAATGAGTGCACGCAGGAGACCAGTTTACCTAGTAAAACCTACCTGGATCGAAAGATTGGCAGGTAGGCTTGTTTAGGGTGATTTACGAAACCTATCTAGAGATCGAAAGATTGATAGAGGAGTCTAGGGGTGATTTCAGACCGAAAGGATATAATCGTTCCTACTTCGTTGTTGTTTCGACTAACCTAATCTTTATGTGACATTCATTGCCGCGACGACCTGAATCCTGACATATTCCTCCTTTTATTGCTTGAAATTCGTTTTATCATCTTTGTTTTAATTTCTTTTTGTTTTCATCTTAGTTCTAATCAAAAACAAAACCCCCCATTTTGTGACCTATAAACTGACCTTTGCTTAAGATCGTGTCGCCCTGAGGATTCGACCCTACTTCCACTAGCTTCCAGTTAGTAGACCTAGGTATTTATCTTTGGTGCATGAACGACACGCATCAAATTTTGGCGCCGTTGCCGGGGAGGCAATAGGTTTAAAGTCTTTGTTAGTTTATATTGTTGTTTTTCGTCTTAAGGAATTTATTTTAATTCCTTAAGACCGTTCTTATTCTTTTTCTCAGTGTTGTGTATGCCCAGGTTTTCCAGGTACGAATTAGTTGCTGCTAATCCTGAACCTGAAAGAACTTTCAGACGCCGCTTAAGGGAAAGAAGAAGGGCGAGTCAGGAAGAAGTCTTGAGTATTACTGAACCAGTTACTGTTGTACGAGTCAACCAACCTATAAGAATGCCGAACATCGCAAGTCATTCCGATCCAAAAGCTGATTCCATTCCAAAGGGTTTCACTCTCCTTGCTGATAAGGCCGGGAACACGTTCGATATTCGACCCTCTTATATTAACCCGGTCGAGAGGAACATGTACCGTGGCGCAGCGGGAGGGGACCCGAGAAAGAACATGGAGATTTTCACGGACTACTGCTCCACCATTCCAACTTCTGCGACGGTCACGCAGGATAAGATAAAGGAAGTCCTTTTTCCTTTCTCCTTATCCGACGGGGCAAGAGAATGGTACCGGGACTTGGATAAGAAAGCTGCGGAGATCACCGACTGGAAGTCCCTAGCTTTGGCCTTCTACAAGAAGTACTATCCACCACAGAAGACTAATGCTCTCCGTTCCCAAATTACAAACTTTAAACACTTTGGGACGGAGAACTTACACGAGGCTTTGACCAGATTCAAGAAGCTTGTGAGAGCATGCCCTCACCATGGTTTCCAATCATGGTTCATCAGCAACCAGTTTTACAACGGGTTATTTGATGACCACCGAGCCATCCTTGATGCTGCATCAAAAGGGAGGTTCCAAAAGGAGACTGAGGATGACAAAGGGTGGGGTATTATTGAGGAGATGGCCAATCACTGTGCGGAGTATGGAAATCCAAGGTCCGGGACGAGAACAGTAGCCGGAATAAATACTGAGGGTGTTGAGGCCAAACTTGATAAGTTGGCTGCGAGGTTTGACCTTTGGGACAAACAACAGGAGGTGAGTCAACAGACGGTTCATCTACTTCAAAAGGGTGAACCATCAATGTGTGAAAGATGTGGAGGTGCTGGGCATTCTGCTGTTGAATGTCTTGCCGAGAAAGAGCAAATGTTTTCCTTCCAACAATTTCGTCAGGGAGGAAATTTTTACAACCAAAACCAAGTCCACCCTCACCTAAGGTGGACTTGTCAAAATGTGCTCAACCCAACCCCACCACCACAACAAAACTATATCCCCCCTCACCGCAACCAAAACAATTTTCAGAAGCCACCCCAATTCCAGCCGTCACAAGCTAGTGCTTCCTCATCTGGAGGAAATTCAGAAATCGGAGAGTTAAAAACTCTAGTTCAGTCCTTGGCATCCCAAATGCAAGCTGGGAATGCGTCCATTAAGTTGCTGGAGTCGCAGATCGCTCAACTGGCGGTCAAACAATCATCCCGACCCCAAGGGCAACTACAATCTCAAACCGAACAACGAAATGAGACCATTAACATGGTGAGGTTGAGGAGTGGGCGTGAGTATGAGGGACCAAGGAAGGAAAATGCTGATCAGAATGTCGAAGAGGCTTTTATCGGAGATGTGTTCGATCGAGTGGTTGACAGAGCTCGATCGAACGAAAGCCAGGAAAATTCACTCGATCGAGGAGTTGTCACAGCTCGATCGAGTGAGGTTGACACAGAGGTCCTCGATCGAGCAGTACCACTTGCTCGATCGAGCATAGCAATGGAATGGGTCACTCGATCGAGTGATCCGATAGCAGAAAACACTCGATCGAGTGTTATTTAAAAGAGAAAAGAAAGGCGAGCGTTGGAACAGGCTGCGTACGAGAAGGCGAGTACGGGAATCCGAGCTGATATAAGAGATATTCCGTACCCGTCTAGATTGGTGGAGAAGGAGTTCGCCAAATTCGCGGATACGCTATGAGAACTAAAGGTACACGTTCTTTTCTTGTAATTATTGCTTAAGGTACCTTCTTACTTAATGTTCATGCGTGAGATTCTGATGCGCAAGCGTACTGTCGTTGTTAGTGAAACCGTCGCCTTGAGGGAGGAATGCTACGCGTTCCTCCAAAATAAGTGTAACACCCCCATTTATTTAAGAGCCTTTAGCAAGACATTCTCAAATAAATAGAGCTGTTACCATCTCGGAACGTCCGAGGTAGTGAATAACAAAGTAAAACAAACCAAAGTACTTTATATAAAAACTGATTAAATTTAAACTTTTGATATTACATCGATTACACAAGGAATAAAAGTACAACTGATAAAATCTAACTATGTGATCTAATTCTAAGTAGGTCCAAGCCATGTCTCTCTCTCCTTGCCCAAGCTCCTAGTCCATCTGTCTCTGACCTGTAGAATCTACTCCCCATTTCGGATCATCGTAGGTGTACACGAATACACTGTCAACCTCGCGGTTGAGTAGGGTAACACAATAATTATAAAGCAACAATTATGATATGCAAATGCAATGATATGCTCGAGCTCAATCTCAATCTAAATTCTCAATCTCAAACCCGTGACTCCCAGCCATACCGAACCTCCCGGCAGACTATACTCGGCCGTCGCCGAACACCAGCATAACAGCTGAGGTCACCAGGTCTAGTCCTGCAGAACTAGCCTGGGCCCAATAATATCTCATCATCTCAAATCCGTATCCAATGCATATGCCATGCTTATGAATGCAATATTAACATAAACAATTACCAAATATCATTCTTATGTAAATCATGCTCAACATCCAATATATACAATTCAACACCCATTCATAACACATCATAGAGTATAGTACCAGTGTATCCTACCTGGATAGCAATATAATCTCATCACGCAGCTAACATCCAATCAGCCGAATCACGTCATTACATACCCAACACCTAACAAAATAATATACTTAATTACTAACTAACACAATTACGCAACTAATATAATATATCAATTATTCAAATTAATCATTTAAATTATATATTACGCATAACGAGACCGTATTAAACGTGACTACTTCAATTAACTTGACCAACCCGTCTTTATTACTTTTATAACTAACTTCGATTAAACAAACGAACATAGAAAATACGATATATAATCCAACTATTGATAACCGTCACATATAATTATTCACTTAACAATCTTAATAATTATTAACATAAACAATGTTAATTATAATTAATAACAATATTAATAATAATAATAATAATAGCATGTAATAATAATAATAACCAAAACACATACAAACAGCCCTCCTTTGATCCTGGGTTCAAACCCCACGCCCAACACTGAACTAAAACCCAACACCTGAACACAACCCTTATCCCTGACCACCTCCACTTCGCAGCATCCTAACCACCAACCAAGCCACCCACAACCACCAACAACTACCCTAAGCTCAACTACGTACTACCAACTTCTACTTCCATGCCTTGGTCACCACCATAGGCCACCATAGCAGCCACCACACACGTCCTAAACAGCCTGCATAAACACGACACCTGATGTTTCCAGCAACTCTCTCGCACAACAGTCCGTTTTTCGTCCCCTGCAAACACCTCTCTAGACACCAACACCACCACCTAAAAGCACCTTTGACTCCTCTCACATCCCACTACTCTATTGGTGGTAACCACCAAACTACAACACCACCCTCGCCACCAGAAAACACCCTCAAACATAACATTCCCGCGGCCCCTGTATTCCCCTGTTTTCGCTCATGTCTAACACCCTTCTGAAACCGCTGTCAACTAGCTTCCCCGACCACCAGGTACCACCATGCCACTACCAACACCGCTTACTAAAACACCCTTATTAACAGCCATGACCCACGACACAAATTGACCCAAGATATGAACGCAAAACAACCAAAACGGACTGGACAAACACGCCTAAAACAGAGTATATATACTTATCACGGTCGACATAAGATGGTATTTATAGTGATGCTCATGGTGATCCTATGGCGATTTAAGGATGACAAACATCTCATTCATACTACAAATATTATATACAAGTAATACAACCATAGTATTCAGATTCGAAGCTATGAAAACGTACTATAAATTGCTTACGAACTCACGGTTGTGCAAGTATGAGAACGATGAACGTGTGGCTGTTCTGGTCTCGTTTATCTCCTTTCTCTTTTGCTCTTCTTCAACCTCATGGTGGCCTAGGGTTTGCTGGTGAAGGGAGGCAGGGAGGATGTGGAGGCAGACGAGTTTTATGAGGAGTAGGGTTTTTTTTTTCTATTTTTTTTGTCGATGGATGATTAGGTTGATGAATGTCGATGGTTAGCATATTAGGGTTTTGTTTAGGTTGATGAAAGTCGATGGTTAGCATATTAGGGTAGCACATTAGGGTTTTGCTTAAGTTTGCACTAATACCCGATTCTCATACCAAGTCCAAGCCCATCACGCATCCCGAGGTCTCACACGACTATATCCCGTATCTTAAAATAACGAGTACGTATAAATTATTTATACTAATTAAATTATATAATTAGTACTTAGTAAATATGAATTAAATTAATTAAGAATATGTAAAGAATATATAATTAAATATAATCACGACTTAAATAAACATAGAATTTAAGTATAGATGAGAAATAGATATAAAATAGAAAATATATTAAATTATAAACGTATTATTAAAATTAAAGGAATACGAATGAAATGTCATTTTATGAATTAATCAACAAATATAAAAAATGATTATGAAATAGCAAATAATCGTAGAAATACGATTTATAAAAATAATAGTAGTTTACGTAAATACTTTATAAACATTCCATTTGATTGAAATACGTGTATAAAATATGGTTCGACTGCCGTTGACCGAGACTAAAAAGATACGGGGTATTACAATAAGACCCCACCTAAGCTAGCCGACCCAGGTAGCTTCTCAATATCATGTCAAATAGGAACCCACGTCATTGATAATGTGTTATGCGACCTAGGGGCGAGTGTTAGCGTGTTACCCCTATCGCTAGCAAGTAAATTGGGTTTTTCAAAATTCAAGTGTACCAATATGACGGTCCAAATGGCCGACCGTAGTGTATCGAGACCTCTAGGCATATTGGAGGACATTCCTATGAAATAGGAGAGTTCTTCATACCTGTTGACTTTGTGGTCCTCGATATACCCGAGGATTCTTACACCCCAATCATTTTGGGTAGACCTTTTCTGCACACTGCGAAAGCAGTGATAGATGTAGGTACTAAGACACTGACCTTCGAGGTTGGTGGCGAAGACCTAATTTTTAGGCAGACTAGTACATCTAGGTCACCCATGTCTATTGTCCCTTGTTATTCGATGACTGATGATATATCTGGGAGTCTTAACCTGCTGGAACTGACACCTCTGCCTCACACTGAGAGCAAGTTAGAGGAAGATTTTTTTATTGCTGATGCAGGTACGGAACCAGATTATAACCCGGACGGATGGGGTTATTTGTCATTGAAAAATAAGGGCAGGAATCCAAAGGAAAGCTCAGCCACGTCAAAAAGGACGTCAAAAGACTACACCATGGTATGATCCTATCACTAATGCTACCAGCTGGAAACTGCGAGAAGAAGTCGTTACAACCGCGGAAGGGAGTTCCGCGAGTCAGGAGCCCTGTCATGGGCAGTAAAAATTTGGTTTTCTAAACTATTCCGGGTTTGCAACCCCGTGCAGCTTGTAACAGATTATTTACTGCGTTTTAGACTTAGACTACTACTTTTTATTCTTAATCCGTACACTTTTCTTTTAATATTCGTAGGTAAAGTAAGACTTTGTGTGAATCCGAGACATTTTTTGTGGTTTTTCTGTATAGTGTAGTGTTTGGTCATCTTATGCAGGACTGAACTGAAAAAAAAAAAACGAAGAAAAAGAGACAGAAACAGAAGAGTCGATGAAAGAACAAGGTTCCGCAAAAGAAAAGCCTCGATCGAGCTCTGTAAAGTGCTCGATCGAGTAATCGCCAGTGAAAAAATACTCGATCGAGTTCGTAAGAGCTCGATCGAGGGGAACCCAATCGAGAGGAACTCAGAGCTGACAACCACTCGATCGAGTGGACTTCAGTACTCGATCGAGCATATTGTCTTAAGTGAGTTACTCAATTGAGCCCTTCTCAGAACTCGATCGAGCAACTCTCAGCCTATATATAAGGGAAGTCCTTGATGCTTTTTCATTTCACTCGATTTCAGATTTTCGCACTTCCCTCTCCTCGATTCCTCTCTTTTTCCTTGTTTTTCATTAATCAATCACTTTAATCTTACTTGTTTTCACTTCAATTTGAGTAATCAAGCGAAAGCCCCATCAAATTTCATACTAATTTCGAGTAATTCGAAATTTTCGAAAACCTAGGGTTTGTTCGTTCAAGTATTTCGAATTTGAGTTGTTAATTTGTCATTTTATTGCTCTAATCATCCTTGTAATCATCCAAGTAAGTCGTTTTATGCTTAAATCCTATTTTAATTTCATTATTTTTGCCCCAAATTTCGAATTTAGGGTTCTTGAATAGAATTTGCGTTTTTTAGGATTCTGGGTAGGATTGTTATGATGATTACGATTGATTTTGTGATTGTTGTGCATAAATGGACGGGAAGGCGACCACCGTAGCCACCACCAGTACCACCGCGTTGGTGGTTGCTCCACCTCGTGTTCCAGCCCCTGTCCTAACACCGCCACCAAGCACCGCCACCTACAGAACCACTTCCGTCACAACCATGGCACCAGTCGGGACTTCTTCCTCAGCTGATAAAGGGAAGGAGAAGATACCGGTTCTAGGGCAGAAGGGACGGAAGTCCGTACTCGGAATGCCACCTCGACGCGCTCCACGCCCACCAGCTCCACCTGCGATCCCCTCACTTGAGGAGATCCCCGAGGTAACATTCGCCGACACTGATCAGAGAGATCAGATGGAGGCTCTTGTTGATAATTTTATCCGTCCTAGTCATTTTTTGTATCGTCCGGACTTAGAGACACTAGGACTGCTTAGGCCCCTAGTTGACCTTCTGACAGGTACGGGGATGGCTGGGTTGGTGACCATGTCCGAGGCGACCTACCGAGTACCCACTTTGGAGTTTTTCAGCTCCTCTTCCTTCTCCCCTGACACCTTTCTGAGACTCCCGACCGAGCCCTACATTCACTTTCAACTCAGAAATGAGTCATATGCCTGGACTTTAGCTAGGTTTGGACAGGTTTTGGGGTTGGTTAGTGACGGACACTTGAGACCACCTAGGAACTTGGTTCCAGAGATGTGGGCGGCCCTTTCACACGTACCTTTCGCTAGCCGAAGGCTCGCCTACGTCCACAGTCCTGAGATTCGTATTTTCCTCCGTCTGCTAGGAGAGACTATTTTTGCGCGACCTGAGCAAAACAACATTCGTAACACTGAGTTGGCCATTTTCGCGGGGTACCTAAACATCGATAGCGGTACCCCTTTTGTCCTTAACATAGCCTACCTCGTGGCTACCCATTTAGGCGACATAGGTCGCAGAGTCACTGGCGCTATCGTAGACGGCGGGCTTGTCACCAGGATTTACAGATACATCTTTGACACTTTGCCTGATGGTGAGCCTGTCGTTGGCGATAGATACATTTCTATAGGCGTCATGGTCCAGTTGACCTGGTTTGCTCACGCTGACCGCCAGACTTGGAGGATTGGTGGATCACCTGCAGTAGTCCTCCCCTCTGACTCTCTACCTTCACTCACCCCTCTCACCACTGTTGAGGGGCCTAGACCAGACCCACCCTCTTATCGCATCTCTTTCACTCCTTCCTCTTCAAAGAGGAAGAGTACCTCACCTGAGAGAGAGGTCAGAGCCACTGCAGGCTCTCGACCTTCACCGTCATCGCGACCATCATCATCCTCTCAGCCGACCACCACACACACCACCATTCCTACACCTACACCTACACCGGCACTGTCACCTTCCACTGCTCCTTCCTTATCATCATCATCCACCCCGGGTTTCCCTGCACATTTTATTTTACCTCCTATTTTTGAGGTACCACCGGCCGCAAACCAGGGGTACCGTGATCCTTTGCTTTTTGAGCTTCTCAGGGCCCAGTCCATTCTTCAGAGGGACCTTGCCTTGGTCAGCTTTCCGGATTACGACGCGAGGATGCGCACTGGCACCTTCCGACCTCCCAGTGGTCCTCACCCCTCTTTTTACCGATACCCAGATGGAGGGTACCCCCAGACCTCCTCTGAGGCACCTGGAGAGACAGCGGTACAGAGAGAGGTGTGGCGACGAGCGGAGGAGGCTGCTCAGCATGCCAGTGCCAGTGGAGGAGGAGGAGGAGGGGCGCAGGAGAACTCTAGGGGGAGGAGGACGAGAGTGGCAGTGGGAGTGAAGAGAGTGGTAGTGGAGACGAGGGGAGCTCGGAGGAGGCTGCGGAGTGATAGCTGCAGCTGGTTTGGGGAGGTTATGTCTTTCTTGCCTTGCTTCATCTTAGTTTTTCTTTTATGCTTTTTAGTTTGGTATATATTTCACCCCGTAGGAACATGTATTAGGTTGTATACCCTCTTTCCTTGTTTTGTAGCCAATGAGGACATTGTCCAATTTGGTTTGGGGAGGTGTAATGCATCCTTTTACGTCTGCATTCTTCATTTTGCATGCATTCACGTTTAATTTTTTTGCATTTTTCGTTTTTCGTTTTTCTTTTCCATTTTATTTTATCTTTCTCACTTAAGATCCAAAAATTCAAAAAAAAATGCACGTTTACTTTTGCATATAGTCGAGTCGGAATGGAGTTTTCTGTGATGATATTGCCTTCTAGGATCTTCGAGTTGATTGTCTTTTGCAGTTTTTCATCATCATTTGGTAAAAACCATGTAGCATGTCTCGAATTCCGTTTTGAAATCGACACTTAGACTTCTGAACTTGACTTGACTTGTATTTGGCTAACTACACATACTTTCATAGCTTTTAGAGCCATAACTGGTGACATCCATGACCGGTTTATCTAGGATTGAGAGTAGTACTCCCTTCATATCATTGCATTCACATGTATGACTTTTGATTGCTTTTTGCCTGCACGCATGGTTTGTGGTTGGTATCACATGTTAGGAGAGTACTTGTGTAATAACTCGTATTATTATTATTAAATATAATAATTTAATGGGTACGCGATATAGTTAATTACAATTGCTCGTTTAACATGCTAGTGTGCACTCGTTTTATGTTAAGTGTTTTGGACCTTGGTGGGATTCGAAGTGGGGTTCTAACCATAAAACATGACAAATAGGATTATGTTCATAAGGGGGCTCGAACCTGGGATCACTGGGGATGATGGAGTGGGCCTCGAAGTGCATGCTAATAAGAGCAGCCCATTCTGGGTTATTATGATCAACGAACAGAATGTAGTTCTGCCGCCATATATAGACCAGATTTCCTTACTCTAAACCCTACACAAACACAATTACATCTACACTAAACCCTAGTCGTCACATCATAGAAGACTAAGGAGCCGCTCTTGGTGGTCGTGCACTAGCCTAAGGTGGATCGATCTGGCCGTGAACCTGGTATGCTCACCACAAACGTTGTTAATCCCTGTGTAGTTTATAGTTTTTGTCACATGTTTATACGAGTATAGCACGTTTTATCTTCGTTGTCTTCGCATAATTTTACACTACGTTGTATGGTGAGTATATGTAGACCTTTAATTAGGGGTCGTTGGCTATCGGAGACCGTCGTCGAGGGCGTTTAGCACGGTGTCTGGGAAGGGGTTGCTAAGACGTGTTTTATATGAGTCCAATAACATATTTTTGTGCGTGTTTTGGATTGGTCTGGGTGTTTTTGTTTTTGGGTCTTTGCGTGGATATACAGGTGGTAGTGGAAGGTGGTCAGGAGTGGTAGTCACGGTGGATAAGGGTGGCTGGTCGTGGTGGTATAAGGGGTTAAAAAAGGGGCTGTCAGGGAGGTGTTTTACTGGTTGTCGCTATTCTGGGTTTTTGGTTCGTGTACAGGGGTGTTGGCGGTGGTAACATCGTTGTTTCGGGGGAGGTCGACACGATGTTACCACCGTGTCTCTCGAGTCTGGAGTCAAGGGAAGGTTCTGGTGGTTAAGTCGGGTGTTGGCGGTGGTTGATCTGGCGTCGAAGGGCTGTCAAAGACAGAGTGGTCAGGTGGAGGGACGAGGAGTCAGGTCTGGTTGGGTGGTGTGTTCAGATCACCGGCAGCCGGCGATGAGGTTGCTGGTGGTTGAAATGGTGGATGGTGGTTCTGGGTACAGGCGGTGGTGGTTGTGGGCGGTAGATGGGGTTCGACACGGTGGTTAATAGGGCTGTTTGTACACGGGGTTGTAGTCACGGTTTGGGGGTGTTTGTTTTAGTTTCGGTGTTTAATTATTATTATTATTATTATTATTTTTTTTTTTTTTTTTTTTTTTTTTGGTAAAGGTAAAAAATTATATTAGAAAAGTGACGAAGGTTCGAACCTTCCTTACAACAAAATTATCTCATCAAACTATCTAGCCATTGTTTCTCCCTGCAAGGAGCGTGGCCATTATAACGAAAATTAATCTTAGTTTTTACTTCCTCTTTGATAGTGTTGAACATGATTACTGGTTGCAGTAGCTTAAACTCCACTCTGGCTTTATTTCTTTGAATCCAAAGGTTGTAAATCAAGGCATTCAGAATGCTGTTGAGTACACCCCTTTTCAGTTTTGATCCCCGTCTGCTTAGTCTCCAACTAGTCACATTAATAGAAGGTATATCCATTCTGAGCCATTCCTGTATATGTTTGAGCACCCTAGCACTGTACTGACACTGAAAGAATAAATGAGAGATCTGTTCAGGCGCATTCCCACAGAGATAGCAGTCATCAGTATCTGCTACACCAAATTTCACAAGTCTTTCCCTTGTATTCAGAGCTTCATGATGATACAACCAATTCACAAATGTATGCTTCCTGGTTGTCCATTCATTCCAGATAAGAGCAGGCCAATGATGGAGAACTGGCGCAGGCCTTAGATGATCATACACTTGCTGTATAGAGTATTGGTTATCAGTCTCAAGAGAAGAACTATCAGCAGAGATCAGGAGGTCTTTAACCTTACATACACTTTTCCATGTCCAAGCCACATCTAAAGGAGGTGAGTAGGTATTCCAGTCTGCTCCTTTAATATAAGTGTGGTTGATCCATTGTACCCAGAGCTTGTCTGGTTTAGCTCCACCAGGCAAGCTTACCCACAGCAGCTTTGTTCCAGAGTCTATCATTTTTCAATCCTAGCCCCGCTTCCTTGATAGGGTTGCAAGCTTTTTCCCATGAAACTGGAGGGACTCTTTTGTAGTCAGGCCCCCCATCCCATAAATAATTCCTGCATAGAGCTTCCAACTTATGGAGAATTGATGCTGGTAAAATAAAAATCTGAGCCCAATAGTTATGGAGTGTTTTCAGAACAGCTTTGATGAGGGTCAATCTGCCAGCATAAGACACCTTTCTTGCTCCCATCACTCTTATTCTTTCCATGACCTTATCAATGATAGGTTGACAATCCTTTTCATTCAGCTTTGTAGGTTTAATAGGCACCCCTAAGTACTTATTATTATTATTATTATTATTATTATTATTATTATTATTATTATTATTATTATTATTATTACTATTGTTAAGTAATGGGTGCGTTGTTATTATAAGTTCTCATTTTATCATTAGTTATATATATCGTGTTAATTTATAGGTCGAGTCGGGATATGTTTATGGAGGGAGTTCCTTTTTAAGAAAGTTTCCACTTTGGGAAACTTTCCACTTTTGGAAAGTTGCCTTTTATAGTAGGTATAGGTGTAATAAAAGTATTAAAAGGATTTTAATTCCTTATATAATATATGTTTAGGTGAAGGTTTCTGCGTGGAACACTTTTAGTAGCAGTTGCTCACTTGCCGTTATCGTCCGCAGTTTCGAGGTAGGGGAATATTTATGTCTATGATTGTGAATTGACATGAGGATACTCGTTGTATGAATGATATATTAAGCTGTGGATATATTATGATTGATTGTTATTATTGATTATCGTGGAGGACGGAGGTTGTGAATTGGGTTTTGTGATAAGGGTCTTGTGATAAGGGACTTGTGATATGGCCATGGGAGGTGTGGTGTGTTGGAGGTGAAGTGGAGAAATGATTACTGAGGAGATGGAGGAAATGTATATTGTGTTATTTCATGTCTTGATTATATTACCTACTCAACCTCGTGTTGAACCTGTTTGTTTGATTGTGTCTGTGTTGATCCAATTTATTGGGGAGCAGAATGACAGGTCTTAGACTCGTTGAAGCTGGAAAGGGAGGAGAGGCTATGAACCTGACCAGTCTAGTGATAGATCACGTTACTTAGTTTATACTTTTGTTTTCACCATGAGACAGTTGTAATAGTTGTTGGAGACTCCTTGTTTTATTAGTTAAATTATTTAATAAAGTACTGTGTTTCTTTCCTGTGATTATCTACTGCCTCGGTTATCCGAGATGGTAACACCCTTGGTTATTTGGGGAGTCCTAGATCAGGCCCCTGAATAAATGGGGGTGTTACAACTTGCATTTTTTCCCTTTTCTTCATCATACCCATATAACTCCACATTTAGGCAAAAACTGCCAGTTAACCTATAAACTACACCCATATTTAGCCTACCTTGTAACGAGCTAGCTTTAGTGTTGTTTTGTGGTATATTTCATTGTATCAGTTTTGGTTTGATCTTTTTTTTTCGGTGTTGGTATTGGAGAATTTGGAACTTGAACTCGGATGTATGATTTTTGTCATGAACTTAGCAAAAGAAAAACAAAAGAAAGAAAAAAAAAGAGAAAGAAAAAGAAAAGAAAAGAAAAAGAAAAATGATTCCCGTGCTTATTTACATCTTTTAGGGAATAGAAAAGAAAAAAAAAGTGTTTGCTAAGCATGATTGTGTGACCGATTCAAGTTCCGGGGTTAGTTGTGTGATATGCCGAACATGGCATTGTTTTTGAGTATTTTGGAAGGTTTACTTTTGGTTGAGTCTTGGTAGCTAGTTCGAGCCGTTACCCTCTCTTACCATACAATTTTTGCCTCCATTTACCCATTTGACCTCACATTACTATAATTATGCAAGTATTCGGCATGTGATAGACTTTGAGAGGTTGTTGTGCGTGTGTACGGTAGTTAGAATCAATTGTCATACTAGTTGCATTGCATGATATGTTGGTCGCAGTTAGGAGAGTGTCTACATTTTCTTATCCTTCTCTCTTATACATATATGTTTACCCATTGGCTGAGAGAAGAGCGATCCGGGAGAGTCCATGATACACGAGTCATTCAAGTCAGTCGTCCAAGTTGTTTTCGTTGCATGTATGAATTCGTTGCTTTTGGTTTTGAACTCTATGATGGTTAATTTCTGCATTTGCATAGTCAACAACATGGTCCATAGTTGGTTCTGAGGCGTTTCCATTCCATTAGGTAGTAGTTAGTTGGTTTTTGTTCTTGTAGTTGCATTATTTTGCTTGAGGACAAGCAAAGGTTTGGGTTGGGGATATTTGATACGTGCCATTTATATAGACTTTTTAGGTCCTTTTAGCACGTATTTCTATGCATTTTCATGCACTTTATGTGCCATTTTGCCTCCTTTTGCTTCCTTTGGTGTATTTTCTGTTATTTTGCAGGAATTATGCAAAAGACGAAGAAACCATGCGTTTTCTGTCCGTTTTGAGCTATTTTAGAGGATGAAGCAAGTCAAGAAGTCCCATAGCCCAGATTTTGCAGTGCAAGGCCTAAAGAAACAGTAACCGAGGCAAGAACGAGGGACAAAAGCAAGAAAGAAGCGAAAAAGAAGCACTGCATCTATAATATACTCGATCAAGTAAGCACCAGAACTCGATCGAGTGGATGCAGGAGGAGAAAGACTCGATCGAGTAGTTTGAGACTCAATCGAGGAGTCTGCAGGAAGGACCCAACCTTCGAGGATTTCAGGGTTACTCGATCGAGTAACTGACAGCTCGAAGTTGCTCGATCGACCCCTTTTTGAAGAACAGTTACTCGATCGAGTGGTTCAGTCACTCGATCTGTAACACCCCCATTTATTTAAGAGCCTTTAGCAAGACATTCTCAATAAATAGGACTGTTACCATCTCGGAATACCGAGGTAGTAGATAACAAAGGAAGGAAACACCGTATTTTATTAAAAGTTTATAAAGTAAACAACTGATAAAACAACTGTCTCAAAACAAAACAAAAGTCCGAACAACTCGTAAAACAACTACTACGGTGATCTAGACTCTAGTCTGGTCCGGATCCAAGCTCTCTTCCCCTTCCGCTCCCATAGTCTCAAGTACCTGTCAATCTGCTCCCCAATAATTTGGTTCATCACAGGTGTTCACGAATACACAGGGTCAACCACGAGGTTGAGTAGGAAACTAGACAAAATATGAATAACAATACAATAATAAAACATACTTCCACCTCCATACCGCCTCAACCACTACTTCCGATCACCCACCACTTCTCATCCACCCGTCTCTACTCCTCCAATGGCCATATCACATGTCCCAATATCATATGTCCCAATATCACATGCCCCAATATCACATACCCCATATCACATGACCCATAATTCTCCTCTCTGCATCATATAGTAATACGTATATAATATCATTTTAACAACACAATAATAACAATAACCTCATATATCAATAACAAACGGTCTTATTTCACAACACAATTATAAGTCACAGTCGATTCCCCTACCTCAATTTGTAGGATGACAAGCGACAGCTGCTAGAAATATTCCACGCGGAAACCATTCACTTAACTCATATGTTGAATAGTACAAATTTCTAATTATTGTGACTTGCTACATTCGGAAAGTTTCCCGAAATGTAAACTTTACAAAAACGTAAACTATTCAATTACACTTAAGTGATAACAACTACAACAATTATAATAATAATAATAATAATAATACTAGTAATAACCATGACCCACTAATAAAATAATAATAATAATAATAATAATAATAATAATAATAATACATACATACATACATACTAATCACTAAACTACACATACCACATTAAAAACTCACGACAACCCAAATCGCCCGACGCCATCCCCCACAACTGCCTCTGCCGGCCACCACGTGACACCCCACCGACTAATTCACCGCCACCACCGGCAGCCCCTCCCACTACTGCCGGTGACTTCTGTCCCGCCTAGACTACTAAGCTGCCGACGCTACTTAACAACCTCACGCCACCCATAACCACAGCCACCATTACCACTCCTGACATCGGACTTAGACGACCACCGTGGTACCACCGTGTCGACCTCCCCCGAGTCAACGGTGGCACCACCCCAGAATCCTTATACGTAAACAACTCAAACCAACCAAACCCAATGGCGACATCGTTTCCGGCAACTACGACCACCACTGGTATTCAGACCACCCCAAAAATCGACCCCCGCGACGCCTTACTACGACAGGCGCGAAAAGAAGACGAAAAAAATGAAAGAGAGAACGACATACTCACCTTAAGCTCGCCGGGAACGACTCGAAAGCTCCCTTGAAAACACCCTTAGCCACCGCCGTCGCCGCCTCTCTCTCTCTCTCTCTCTCTCTCTCACTGGAACGGACGTTGCTGCTAGTGTAGAGTGGAGGCAGATGGAGGAAAGTAGGGTTTTACGATTGGGAACGGGTGTATATGGGTTTTATAAGGGTTGTGGGGTAGGGTTTGTTTATACGGGAAGAGTGAAGGGTTTTTATGGGTTTGAGTGTGTTTGTATGGGTTTGCGCGTGAAAGTGGTGTTGTGATCGGGTCGTGGGATGTTTGGCCCAATCACAAGCCACACCTCATATTATTATACATATAACATTCCTTATGTAAATCTAACCGGGCCCAACTCGTAACATTATTATTAATTGGCATACCTAATTACGATTAATATAAGTCCGTAACATAAAATAAAACTTATAATGCTAACTCCGAGTCAGAACCCGAGTTTCGCAAATGAGAGGTATTACAGTCTTCCCCCCTTAAAATGAACTTCGTCCCGAAATTCTACCACGCACATATAGCGTCGTACACATAGTTAAACATCACGTAGTTAAATATATAACAACTTATATCACACACCCAGTATAGACTCGAAACACGGTAACGTCGAAGCAACGCACGAAATGAAATGTTACATTCTACCCCCCTTAAAATAAGAGTTACGTCTCGTAACTTACCTCAAGGAAACAGATGCGGGTAACGCTCTCTCATGGCTGTCTCAGCCTCCCATGTAGCTTCCTCCATGCTATGATTGGTCCACAACACTTTTACTAAGGCTGTCTCCCCGTTCCGAGTCTTCCGAACCTTCCTATCCAGAATCTCTTTCGGTGTCTCAACATATGATAATTGTTCATCTACCTCAATCACCTCAGGGCTCAACACATGCGATGGGTCACTCACATATCTCCTTAACTGCGAAACCTGGAACACATTTTGGACCTTGGATAGGGCTGGAGGTAAGGCTAATCGATATTCTACCTCTCCAAATCTGTCTAAAATCTCGAATGGTCCAATAAACTTTTAACTCAATTTCCCACGCTTTCCGAACCTCATCACACCCCTCATTGGAGATATCTTCAGTAGTACCTTCTCTCCTACATCGAACGAAATATCGCTTCTTTTGAGATCTGCATAACTCTTCTGCCTATCTTGGGCAGCTCTCATCTTCTGTCGGATTAACTGAACTTGCTCCACCATCTCCTGGATCATCTCTGGCCCCAAGACCACAGCATCAGCTCGGTCATCCCAACACACAGGACTCTGACACTTCCTCCCATACAAAGCCTCGAAAGGAGCCATTCTAATGCTAGCATGATGGCTATTATTATAAGAGAACTCTATCAACCCTAGCCGATCCTCCCAAGATCCCGCAAACTCAAGTAGACAAGCTCTCAACATATCTTCCAAGGTCTGAATAGTCCTCTCAGTCTGGCCGTCTGTAGCTGGATGGAAAGCTGTACTCATCTTCAACTGAGTGCCCAAGGCAGACTGTAGCTCCTGCCAAAATCTAGATATGAACCTCGAGTCTCGATCTGAAACGATGTCTTTGGGTACACCATGCAATTTGACCACATTTTGCACATAAGACTTAGCCAACTCGGCTTTGCTCCAGGTATCTTTCATTGGAATAAAATGAGCGGACTTAGTCAACCTGTCAACAATCACCCAGATAATGTTGTTGCCCCTCTGAGTCCGAGGCAATCCCACGATAAAATCCACAGAGATATTCTCCCATTTCCATTCAGGTACGTCTAAAGGCTGAATCTTCCCCTGAGGTCTCTTGTGCTCCCCCTTTAACCGTTGGCAAGTCAAACACCGAGATACGAACTCAGCAACTTCTTTCTTCATGTTAGGCCACGAGAAAGTCTTTTTGAGATCTTTGTACAACTTATCACCCCCCGGGTGAACGGATTATGGCGTAGGATGAGCTTCTGTCAGGATCTTATTTTTCAATTCTTCATTATCAGGGACGCACCATCTCCCAGTGAACCTCAGACTCCCGTCTGAATGGATACTGAATTTGGATTCGACCTCTCCACTAGTTCCCTCGGTTACCCACGCCACTTCTGGATTCTCACATCATCTTTTTGCAAATCTCGAATCGCCCCGTACAGTTCTGGCTCTATAGTCAAATCACCAAGAGTATCTCCCTTCCGGATCATATAGATCCCCATCTCCCTTAGCTCACTGTACAATCTCACTCTCGATCTGGCACTATCCAAGGCATGAATAGACTTCCTGCTTAGTGCATCTGCCACCACATTTGCCTTGCCCTCATGATAGATAATCTGCATGTCATACTCACCAATCAACTCTATCCACCTCCTCTGTCTCATATTCAACTCCCGCTGGGTAAAGATGTATTTCAAACTCTTATTATCAGAAAACACCTTAAAAGTGGCTCCATAAAGGTAATGACGCCACAATTTAAGTGCAAAGACCACTGCTCCCAACTCCAAATCATGAGTAGGGTAATTTTCCTCATAGGTTTTCAGTTGTCGGGATGCAAAAGCGATCACCCTCCCATTTTGCATTAACACACACCCTAGGCCATGCTTGGAAGCGTCGGTGTAAACTTCGAAATTATCACTCCCATCAGGCAAAGTGAGGATAGGAGCTGTTGTCAAGCGTTCCTTAAGAGTTAAGAACGCCTTCTCACAACTCCCATCCCAGACAAAACGGTTCTCCTTCCTCATCAATGATGTCAAGGGTTTTGCTATCTTCGAGAAATCCTTGACGAATCTCTTGTAATAACCTGCCAGTCCCAAGAAGCTTCGAATCTCACTCACATTCTTCGGGCTTTGCCACCTAGTTACTGCCTCAATCTTACTAGGGTCTACAGACACCCCCTCCTTAGAAATCACATGCCCCAGGAAGGCAACTTTCTTTAGCCAAAATTCGCACTTACTCAACTTGGCATTCAGCTCATTCTCCTCCAAGATCCTTAACACCCTTCTCAAGTGCTCCTCGTGTTCCTCTTCATTCTTGGAGTACACCAGGATATCATCGATGAATACAACCACGAATTTATCCAAATATGGACTAAATACCCGATTCATCAGATCCATGAAAACTGCAGGGGCATTAGTCAGCCCAAATGGAATAACCACAAACTCATAGTGGCCATGCCTCGTTCTGAAAGCGGTCTTAGGAATGTCTTCGTCTTTGATTCTCAATTGGTGATACCCCGACCTCAAATCAATTTTGGAGAACACCCCAGCTCGACTTAACTGGTCGAACAGGTCATCAATCCTGGGCAACGGATAACGGTTCTTGATGGTGACATTGTTCAGCTCTCGATAGTCAACACAAAGCCTCAGACCCCCATCCTTCTTCTTCACAAATAATACGGGCGCTCCCCAAGGCGACACACTCGGTCGGATGAACCCCTTCTCAGCCAATTCATCCAACTGCTTCTTCAACTCATCGATCTATCTTGGTCCCATGCGATAGGGTGATTTAGATATTGGTCCTGCTCCCGGCTTTAGTTCAATGGAAAATTCCACTTCCCTCCTTGGCGGCAACCCCGGAATATCATCACGAAATACTCCCTCAAACTCTCGCACAATAGGTATCTCACTAGCCTTAGGGGTCTTTGTGTTACAATCCCACATCTGGCATAAGATCAGACTATCACCCTTCCTCAGGCTAGACTTAAGGGTATTAACAGAAATGAATTTGACCTTTGGTTTGACCAAGTATCCCTTGTAAGACACTCTCACTCCCTTAGGTCCTCTCAAGGAGATCTTCTTTTGGTGACAGTCGATAAAAGCTCTGTACTTCCCCAACCAATCCATTCCCAGAATCACCTCAAAACCCCCCAATGAAAACTCGATAAGATCACAATGGAAAACCACTTCCCCAATCTTGATAGGCACACTCCTATAGACTCTACTACATGACACAGACTCACCAGAAGGTATAGTCACTGAATCCGCAATCAAATCATAGAGCTCAAGTTCTAAAACCCTAGCATGCTCTCTAGATACAAAGGAATGGGTAGCTCCGGAATCGAAAAGCACAAATATAAGTTTAGAGTTCACGAGAAAAGTACCAGTCACCACATGAGCATCATCTTTGGCTGCTTTTTTCCCCATGGCAAAGAGTTTGCCACTGGATTTAACCCCACTTTGGCTGGTAGTAGCTGCTCCAGTCTGCTGATTACCTTTGGTTCCGGTCTTTTGGTTTTTTCCACCTCCGCTGTAATGACTCTGGTGAGAACGGTTCTGGTAGTTGTTGTAGTTCTTCTGGTATGTACCGCTAGCCCCAGACTTCGCACCCCCTCCATAACCGGTCATGGAGTACGGAATCCACCACTTCCAGGAGTGTGCATGCGTGACCTACTATGTCCAGACGTTGGGGTTCGGTTGCCCCCAGGTTGGTACCCTCTAGATGATCGACACACAGCCTGCTTGTGTCCTATCTTCCCACAGCCATAACAAACCAACCCAATTGAACTAGCTCCCGAACCTCCACTTTTGTAGCTACTACCGCTCTGGTTCCTCCCACCTCCCGAGGTACTGTTAGTGAAGTACCCACTGAACCTGTTGGAGTTCTGCTTCTTCGATCCAGTATTTTCGCTTACCGCCTCCGCTTTCCTCTTGTCAGTCCTTGCCTTCTTCCCTTCATTGATCATGTCGGAGAGCCTCTCCGCCGCCCCAGCCCTCAGGTAGATGTCACAGACTGTGGTGGGCGGAGCTGCAATGAGCCTCTTCTTGATGGTTATGGTCAGCCCCCTTTCAAATTTCATTGCAGGCATTGCATCATCGAATCCCATCTCTCCCACATGACTCAACAATTGAATAAACTTCCGGTAGTAAATCTCCACTGTCATATCCTCCGTCATTCGGAAGGTATCAAACTCCTCCCTCAACTTGCTCTTCTGAAATTCAGGTAGGAACACTTCATACAGAATCCTCTTGAATGCAATCCACTCCACATGATTGCTTCCATCTTCCCTAGCAGCCTCACGAATCTCTACCTTGCTACCGGTTCACCAGTCTCCGGCCATCCCTCTAAGGTAGTGGGCTGCTTGGTCAACCCTCAGCTCCTCAGGACAATCCACTAGCTCAAACAGGTTACTGAATTCCCGACACCACTCTCCCTATAAGCGAGGCTCACCCTCTCCAGTGAATTGAGTAGGGTGATGTCTCGCAATTATCGTACTCATCTTTGCAGAATCCAAACGTTTGGCCTTTAGGGCCTCATTCTCAGCCAGCAGTTGATCTAGTTCCTCTTGCGTGATGTTAGCAACATTATTCCTTCTCGGAGGCATCTCTATAACATACAAGGAAGAAGATGAGTCCCAACTTATGTAAGGGTACTCACCTAGGTTAGGGTTATATTCCCTAAGCACCTCACCCATACTTATATTAATACAAACAATTATGTCTTACTACTACTTTTATCTATAACATGGCTTAGGGATCACATAACCGCATATCACTAGACATGATATAATACTAATCATTTCATACATTTACATTATTAGATATTATGCGTAACCCCAAGTACATAAATCATTCGTTCACATACCCTTAACTTCATATTCCCACCATCAACATATCAACAAATTCTTATAACTCTATCATCACATTTCACCCCCAAAATGCACATCTCATCCTATTCTACCCTTTCTCTCATATGCACTCAAGGTACCCGGGTAAAACCGAGAGGGCCAATGGTTCGGTGTGAGGGGGCCCCTAACTCATCCCTTACCTTTAGTGGGCTCCTAACAGTTTTATCCCGGGGTTCATTTTATTTAGACTCTGCCTACGTTCATTGGGTTTATTATGTTAGGCCTAAGGATCGTTCGCTCTCATACCACTTTGTAACACCCCCATTTATTTAAGAGCCTTTAGCAAGACATTCTCAATAAATAGGGATGTTACCATCTCGGAATACCGAGGTAGTAGATAACAAAGGAAGGAAACACAGTATTTTATTAAAAGTTTATAAAGTCAACAACTGATAAAACAACTGTCTCAAAACAAAACAAAAGTCCGAACAACTCGTAAACAACTACTATGGTGATCTAGACTGTAGTCTGGTCCGGATCCAAGCTCTCTTCCCCTTCCGCTCCCATAGTCTCAAGTACCTGTCAATCTGCTCCCCAATAATTTGGTTCATCACAGGTGTTCACGAATATACAGGGTCAACCACGAGGTTGAGTAGGAAACTAGACAAAATTTGAATAACAATACAATAATAAAACATACTTCCACCTCCATACCGCCTCAACCACTACTTCCGATCACACACCACTTCTCATCCACCCGTCTCTACTCCTCCAATGGCCATATCACATGTCGCAATATCACATGCCCCAATATCACATACCCTATATCACATGACCCATAATTCTCCTCTCCGCATCATAGAGTAATACGTACACAATATCATTTCAACAACACAATAATAACAATAACCTCAAATATCAATACAAACGGTCTTATTTCACAACACAATTATAAGTCACAGTCGATTCCCCTACCTCAATTTGTAGGATGACAAGCGACAGCTGCTAGAAATATTCCACGCGGAAACCGTCACCTAAACATGTAATATTTAACGATTACTACCATTCACTTAACTCATATGTTGAATAATACAAATTGCTAATTATTGTGACTTGCTACATTCGGAAAGTTTCCCGAAATGTAAAATTTACCAAAACGTAAACTTTTCAATTACACTTAAGTGATAACAACTACAACAATAATAATAATAATAATAATAATAATAATAAATTGTTGTTGGCACTGTCTGGAGACGGCTGGTCTCTAAGGTTGGTGCTTTTTTGGTTGGCCCTACTTTGGCTTCTTATTTTGCTGATCTTCAGTTTGGGGTTGGGGTGTCCGGTGGAGGAGAGGCTATCTTACATGCCTTGAACCGGCTCGTGGAGGCTCGGGGCGGCGAGGTAGGGCTTTCTATGTTGCTGGTTGATTTCCGGAATGCCTTCAACCTTGTTGACCGCTCAGTCATGCTTCAGGAGGTCCGCCGACGTTGCTCGGGTCTTTCCCGTTGGGTGGAGTTTTGTTATTCTCGCCCCGCCCGGTTGTATTATGGGGAACATTGCTTGCGGTCTTGTCTGGGAGTTCAGCAGGGTGATACTTTGGGGCCATTGCTTTTCGCGTTGGTTTTGCATCCCCTGGTGTGCAAAATTCGGGATTCCTTTGACCTTACTATGCAGGCATGGTACTTGGATGATGGTACTATTGTTGGGGATACGTTGGAGGTGGGGAGGGTGTTGTTTTTGATTTTGGCTGATGGCCCCGGTTTTGGTCTTCATCTTAATGTTGGTAAGACAGAGCTCTTTTGGCCTATTGAGGACCCCCGGAGTCTGCTTCCCGGTGTTTTCCCCACTTCTATCGCTCGTCCTTTACGAGGTGTCTCGGTTTTGGGCGGACCAGTCAGTACTTGCCCTATTTTTAGCAGTGAGCTTGTGGAGAGGAAAGTGACTAAGACTGTTGAGCTTATGGACTTAGTCGCGAGGATCGAGGACCCATAATGTGAGCTGCTTTTGCTTCGTGCCTGTACTGGTATTTCTAAGCTCTATTTCTCTCTTCGTACTTGTTCCTCGGTTGCTTTTGGGTCGGCTCATCTCCGTTTTGATGCTGCGCTTCGTTCTAGCTTGGAGCGTATTGTCACCGCGTTTGGGCCGTGGTTTGGGGAGTGGCAGTGGCGCCTTGCTACTTTCCCCTTTCATTTAGGCGGACTTGGTGTTTATGCAGCGGGAGATGTGTTACATTATGCGTTCTTGGCCTCCCGTTTGCAGTCTGCTGAATTGCAGGCTAGGCTCCTGCGGCCTTCTGGTATCAATGATCATGGCCCTTCCTTCGCCGATGCCTTGCGGGTGTTATCGGAGACTACAGGTTATGATTTTCTTGGTAACCCTAGTGAAATTGCTGCCCCCAAACTTATGAAGAAATTGGCAGATATTTATTTCTCGACGGTTGTTGCTTCTTCGGAGTCGGTTTTCTCCTTGTCCCCGCGTCAGGTTGCGTTGTGGAAATCTCGGCATGGGGCTCACTCTTCTGATTGGTTGAGAGCGGTTCCTGTCTCTGGGTTGGGTCAGACTCTGAACAGGAGGACCTACCGTTGTGTGCTTGGGTATAGGCTCGGTGTTCCACTTTTCTTGGTCCCTAGGCCTTGCTCTGCTTGCTCTCGGGTTTTTACTGAGGATGTTTTTGGGGATCACGCTGTCTCTTGTGCTGGTACTGTTGGGGTCATGCATCGTCATAACCTTGTCAGGGACACTCTATTGGACATCTGCTACAGGTCTGGGATTTCGGCGGGTAAGGAGGTTGACATTGGTCTGGTTGATGGACATGACGACTCTCTTCGCCCTGCGGATTTGCTCCTTTATTCGTGGGACAAGGGGCGGGATGTGTGTATTGATTTGACTGGGTCCTCCCCTCTGACTCAGACTGGGATGGCCGATTTTGTACCTGGTCGGGTTGTTGCTGATGCTGCTCAGCGCAAGTGTGCTAAGTACAGGGATCGCTGTGAGGCTGCAGGTTACAGTTTCCTTCCTTTCTCTTTCTCTTCGCTCGGGGAGCTGGGTTCGGATGCTGTAGCCTTGCTGAAGCGGATTCAGCAATACTCGGTATCTCAAGATGCAGGGGCGCGAATGGCTGCGTACATTTTTACTAGGCTTAACTTTGCTGTAGCTAAGGGGGTGGGAGCTCAGATTGTATCTCGGCTGCCCACCAATTTTATGTAAACTCTTATTTTGTTCTTTATTATATGATAGCTGCGCGCATCCTTCCCAAAAAAAAAAAAAAAAAAGAAATAATAATAATAATAATAATAATAATAATATCCATGACCCACTAATAAAATAATCATAATAATAATAATAATAATAATAATAATAATAATAATAATAATAATAATACATACAAACATACATACATACTAATCACTAAACTACACATACCACGTTAAAAACTCACGACAACCCAAATCGCCCGACGCCATCACCCACAACTGCCTCTGCCGGCCACCACGTGACACCCCACCGACTAATTCACCACCACCACCGGCAGCCCCTCCGACTACTGCCGGTGACCTCTGTCCCGCCTAGACTACTAAGCTGCCGACGCTACTTAACAACCTCACGCCACCCATAACCACAGCCACCATTACCACTCCTGACATCGGACTTAGACGACCACCGTGGTGCCACCGTGTCGACCTCCCCCGAGTCAACGGTGGCACCACCCCAGAATCCTTATACGTAAACAACTCAAACCAACCAAACCCAATGGCGACATCGTTTCCGGCAACTACGACCACCACTGGTATTCAGACCACCCCAAAACTCGACCCCCGCGACGCCTTACTACGACAGGCGCGAAAAGAAGACGAAAAAAATGAAAGAGAGAACGACATACTCACCTTAAGCTCGCCGGGACCGACTCGAAAGCTCCCTTGAAAACACCCTTAGCCACCTCCGTCGCCGCCCCTCTCTCTCTCTCTCTCTCTCTCTCTCTCTCTCTCTCTCTCTCTCTCTCGCTGGAACGGACGTTGCTGGTAGTGTAGAGTGCAGGCAGATGGAGAAAAGTAGGGTTTTACGATTGGGAACGGGTGTATACGGGTTTTATAAGGGTTGTGGGGTAGGGTTTGTTTATACGGGAAGGGTGAAGGGTTTTTATGGGTTTGAGTGTGTTTGTATGGGTTTGCGCGTGAAAGTGGTGTTGTGATTGGGTCGTGGGATGTTTGGCCCAATCACAAGCCACACCTCATATTATTATACATATAACATTCTTTATGTAAATCGAACCGGGCCCAACTCGTAACATTATTATTATTTGGCATACCTACTTACAATTAATATAAGTCCGTAACATAAAATAAAACTTATAATGCTAACTCCGAGTCAGAACCCGAGTTTCGCAAATGACAGGTATTACACGATCGAGCAACTCACTTAAGTGTCCTGGATTTGCAGTTTCGTTTTAGGTTTTATTTTTCCTTGGAGTTAACCTAATCCTTATTTAAGGATTAGGTTAGCAGTCATTTAGAGAACACTTTTTACTTTACACTTTGACACTTATACATTTTGATTGCTCAGTAGTTTTCCATTCAGTTTGCTCTTAAGCAGTTATTTAGTTCAAAATACTCAGTTAGGGTTTTTCATCTTGGAAGCATTCGGATCTTGTTCTTCATTCCTTTGCCATTACTGTAATTCACTTTTACTCTTTCTATTATTGTTCTTATTTTCATTGTTTTATGATTTATCTTTATTCCTCTTTAATTGCCATGTTGAATGTTATTAGTATCATCATCGTTATTAGTTTAGTTTCCCCAAGTATGCGTAGCTAATCCCCCTAATATGTTAGGATGAAGGAACTCGCGGTAATTATGTCGTAGGAATTGCATGTCAGTCGTCCTTACGACGAAGTTTACCTATAAACAATATAATTGTGAAATTTGTCAAATGAGTGCACGCAGGAGACCAGTTTACCTAGTAAAACCTACCTGGATCGAAAGAGTGGTAGGTAGGGTAGTTTAGGGTGATTTACGAAACCTATCTAGAGATCGAAAGATTGATAGGGGAGTCCAGGGGTGATTTCAGACCGAAAGGATATTAATCGATCCCACTTCGTTGTTGTTTCGACTAACCTAATCTTTATGTGACATTCATTGCCGCGAGGACCTGAATCCTGACATATTCCTCCTTTTATTGCTTCAATTTCGTTTTATCATATATGTTTTAATTTCTTTTTGTTTTCATCTTAGTTCTAATCAAAAACAAAACCCCCCATTTTGTGACCTATAAACTGACCTTTGCTTAAGACCGTGTCTCCTTGAGGATTCGACCCTACTTCCACTAGCTTCCAGTTAGTACACCTAGGTATTTATCCACGCATCACTGCGCACCTACACGCACAGGTCTGTTTTCGCGATTTTCTGCAATTCGTCATTTCCTTCAAACTTTCGACAAACACTTTTACACCATGATTTCAAGCCTCAAATCTATTCCACCAGCACATATTAACCCATAACAATCCTAAGTATGTCTCAAACACGATTTTTGAACAAATAAAACACGTATTAGAATCAAACATCGTATTCGTCTTAAGAACTCAAAATCTGAAAAATGAACAATACTAGCATATGAACATCTAAAACGTCAATTAAACCATGTGAAGAACATATAAAACACATTCTTACTAAAATCCTATACTCAAACATCATCAACAACTCAAAATCAGAAACTGCAAGCAAGAAACAACACAAAAAGTGCTATTTTAACAAAAAGGCCGAGTTACTCGTAATTGTCACCTTAAAAGCGGGTTGTGCTCCAATTTCTTCTTCAATAACAAAGCTATCAACCTCTAGGTCCTCTAATCCAACTCATACAACAAAATAAACAAAGATTATAAGCTTAAAACGGAATTCGGTGAAAACAGCGTCTTTTTCAAGTTTGATAAAACTGAAATTGAAAGTGATAGAAAGCTTGCAAATCTCGCAAGGATTCCGAAAATGTAAGACTTACCGCGATTCGAGTCCGGGAAGAGGTCGAGATGAAGAATTTAAGCTCTTAAGAATGAGGGAAATGGAGTTTGGAAATGTTACAGTGGGAAGAAGATAGATGTCGATGGAATAGGGTTTAGGTGGGGTTTATGTAGTCCTTTCTTTTTATTTGAGTCGGGTTACTTGTTTTGTGAAACGGATTCAAGTCGGGATTAAATGTGCCAAGTGAACATCTTAAGAACCAAAACATTCTTAAGACGAATCTTAACGGAAAGAATTAAAATAAGTTTACGATTTATTATTAAAATATTATCAATCTTCCGAAAAATACTTTAAAATCATTAAAATATTATTCACGAAAATGCAGGATGTTACAATCACCCCATCTTTCAAAATGTTTCGTCCTCGAAACTTGAAGACCGAAATAAGTACGAAACAAATCTAGTTATCAAAACGCACTACCCGGGTTATGGTAACCCAGAACTTTATCCTTCGAAAAGGTTTAAAAAAGAAATAGAGTCTAAGGCACAAGTCTCTGTCAATGGACATTGGGATTCTCGTTACGTATTCAAGAGTCCGACATTCCAAATCTGAGACAAGTCCCAAATTAAAATCAGTCAAAATTCAAAATTTAGATCGATCCGGTGTCGGTAAGCATAGTTCAGGTTATCAGACGTCTCCAGTAACGAGCTCAAATGACAAATCGATGCTGAGATCAACCAAATTGTAAATAAATCAGTTCTTTTAAAACCAAATTTCCCAAATTAAACTTTTATTTTCGATTCCTCAAAAGAGTAAAATTGCAACAACGGCCACAGGTTACTTCCAACGGAAGGGGAAGCGGTCTCAAACTTTGAAAACAATAGGATTTTCCAAAACAGCAAATCTCAAGTTAACAATAGGGAAAAAATTCAAGAAACAGTCACCGGGAGCGCAGAAACGCTCATAGAGATTACCTCCGGCACGAAGGATTATAGGATTTCCAGTTTCACCGCAAGCGAAACATACAAGGGGAATCGAAGGAACGGAACAACCAGATTGAAGGTCAAGGAATATGGTAACTCCTGCCAAACATGGGGTCACTAACCGCTCAATCCCTAGTAAAAGCATCGTTACAACGATTCCTAATATATACCAAGAAGGACAATTCCAGTGATCTCTGGACTCTCAATGGCTTTACGATCCCTCTTATCATTATCTCATCCATAGAACAAGGCATTTCCTCACCCACGGTAGAAATAATTTATGCCCATATTCTAGATCAAGGTTTGCGCACTTCCGAAATTCTAAACCAAAAATTCCATTATAACATCAAATTCCAAAAATTTAGGATACCATTCTCTCTACACCATGACTCTTCCCAATCCGATAGGCCACAACCAAAATCATCTATAACCTTTAGTCCTACATGGCTCAATTCCATCAAACTCATTCTAGGGGAGTACTTCGAAATCCTAAGTTCTGAAATCCCTTACCAATAAGTGAACATCCAAAGTTAAGGCCTTACTAAAGCAACAACTCCCAATTTAAGGAAGCCTATGATCGGTTCTCACAAACATTTCCCAAAAACGATTTATATGCCATAATTCCTCAAAATTTAAACAATGTCAGCCTTCTAGTTACCTATTTCCAAAAGTTTTTGATATCTCATCCTTGCCAGTTCCTCAATTGACATTTCAATAACACTCTCGGGCTATCAAACCCATATGCTATATCCACTTCACTTTCATTACTGACCACTAGATAACCATTCTTAAATCAATACGTTTTCGAACTTACATCTCCCAATGAATTACTTTATTCCATTCGCAAACTGGTGGTGCATCCCCAATTTCCTTTAAGTTCTTCTATAGATAATCGCTAAGATCCATTAAGTAACCTAAGGTCAGACACTCAGTCAATTCCTCAAGTCCTTTGTAAATGTTTCAACATTCCCACACCGTTACTAATAACGCTCGTTCCTCAAGTTTAAGCAGCATTAGCTTACTACATTCACTTATCTGACAATATCAGTACCTTAACATATTCCTCGAAACCACTTAGTACTCTTAGTATTTCCAAATCCTCAAATAGTATTCTCAATCCACAATTACTCACGATTCAGCAGGGTCCTCATATCCTAATTCCACAGAAAGCCATGTATAAAATCTCCACTTAGCGTAAGTATTCCATCATTCACTTTCACTCTTCCAACTAGTAAACATATAGACACTAGGATTGCGAACACGTATCACACAATTCTTCCTAGGTTTTCCTCAAGTAACAACTCCCTCCGAAACACGGTCTACGGTTAACCTCAAGGGATTCCTCCAAGTCTATCTAAGGTAGGTTACCTCGCAAGGCGTTTCAGGGAAAAGCAAGCTACTACGTAAAGTTAAGAGAACATGAAGATAGCTCTCAAGGAAGATCAAGAAAAGTCTAAGGAAGGATACTAAGATCTTAACAGTTACATGTACACCAGATTACAAACAAAGCAGTAGACATGAACGTACCAGTAGATGGATCAGGGTGGACTCTGGTCTCAACTCGACTCTGAACAGCTCTGGCTCCACTGGTCTCGGCCTCTGGGTCAGTAGTGACAGCTCTATCAATGGCAACATTCTCGGGGCACTCAAAAGAACGAAGTCCCAGTTCCCTGCAGGCGAAGCATCGATGAGGGTTGCCATGGCAGTCAACTCCAAGATGAAGATCTTTGGGGCATCTGAAACACTTCATGGGAGCGTCAGGTGAGAGGTCCATGTCTTGATCTTGGGAAGTCTTAGCTCCGCTGGATTCTTCCCTCCCTTGGGTACTGATGCGTGTCTATTTTATGATGTTTTACATCTATTTTTACACGCATTTTAGAGCTCATTTACGATGTTTTAGCCTTTATTTCCCAACTTTTGTCTACTTTCGTATTTTTATGTTATTTTGCAGAATTATGCGGAAAAGAGGCGATTTCAAACCAAATTCATCCTCAAGTGATTTTTATGTCTAAGGACACGAAGGAACGAAGCCTAGCGCACATTTCAAGGCCTGAAGATAGCATAAGCAAAGGTGCATACAGTTTACAAGCTCTAAAAAAGCAAAGAATCGATCCACGATATTGCAGCCTGTTTCAAATGGCTACATCTCGAGTTCTATAGCTGATAATGGAGTGATTCCAGTTGGAGGTGAAATCTTATCCTCTTGGCTTTCCAACACCGTGAAAATCGCCTTATTATCATGAGTAACGAAGAAATGGCAGCTGTTTTAAGATCGACGCGCGCTGCAGGCCCGACATTAGGTCGACCGACCTGCCTAGGTCGGTCGACCACAGCACAGACCCAGAAGTTTCCGCAAAGCCCATTCAAGTGATTAGGTCATTAAGAAACTCTTTATTTCCGCCTATTTAAGCTAATTACGTGATTAGGGTTTTGCATTCAGTTTCTAATCTATTTTTCTACCTTTAAATTTATCATTCAGTTTTCATTAAGTTTTATTTTCAGTTATAATCTTTCAATAATTCTCAAACACTTTTAGTTTCGTTCATCAATCTTTCAAGCATTCATCAATAAAGTTCGTTTCTTATTTCCGGTAATTCCTTTCTTAATTTCAGTTTCTTTATTGTTAGTTTAGAATTATTGCATACGGTTAAGTTAGAATCCCAAGCCTTTATTATTATTGCATGTTTAGATTGATGTTCCTTATTATTTCCATGTTTATTCCTGTTTTCATTATTGTTTTAATAATCATGAGTAGCTAAATTCATATGTTAGGATGTAGGGAGTAAATATGCGTAGGTAGTATGAATTCCGAAATCGACATGTTGAAGGGTGGAGGTCGGCCGACCGGGCTAGCTGGTCGGTCGACCGACATGCGTATGAATTATGTTTCGTTTTACCTTGTTGACTATAGTATCCTGCAATGAGACCCAAGGGAGACTTGTAGGATGTTAGTAATGACCTACCCAAGATTGAAAGATACGGGAAGGGCATTGGTTTACACCTTAAGACGACTAGGTTACTTAAGACTGAAAGGTATATGACCTAGAATTTAGGAATCACCCTTATTGTTGACACCCAATAATTGTGAGACCTAGGAACTAATAGCATAGGCCGAAAGGAGCTATTAGGTACCATAGACCGAAAGGATATGTTACACCCCTTACGCGACTGCAATACATGTTGACTTTAGGATTTACACTATCGTAGCTATTTACTACCCAAACATCCTAGCATCTCTTTTACTATAGTTTTACTCTCATCTTTATTTACTTGTTTTATTTTTTTTATATTTGTCTCTAGACTTAGTAATCATCAATTCAAACCCCCAAATTGTTACCCTAAAACATTAACATCAAACAATAAACATTCCCCACCTCTCTGTGGTTTGACCCTGACTTTCACTATCTATAATCAAACCTAGGAAATTATAAATCTTATCTTTGGTGCCTTCAACGACGGGCATCAAATTTTGGCGCCGTTGCCATGGAGGTGACGCCAGTGTTTTTTGTTTTTTGTTTATTTTTTCCCTTCTTCTTTTACCGTCATGACCATCGCCCCTTTCCCACAACTCGAGCATGAACCATTGCATATCTATTGTAGTAGAATAACCTCTTTCCTTTCTCAGTCTGACTATTCTGTTAGTATTGGGGAGGTTTGCCGTATCTTTTATGATGGAGTTACTGGTAAGACCTTGATCAAGATTGAGAGAAATTGTGGATGGGATTTTTTAGACTTACCCTATGAGAAGCAATGGGAGCTTCTCAAGCACCTAATCCAAGCTAGCGAAGATACGGAGAGGTATGAGGGCATTAATATTAGTAACCTGGATATTCCTGTCGAGTGTGATCCTATCACACCCATTCCTAAAGAGTCACTCATTCTTAAGGATGAGTATGATAGGTTACTTGATTCCCTTTCCCTCCCCATTGACGATACTGACTTGGATTTAGATGCAGCTGACGAGTTAGGAATTCAACCCTTGAATGACCAACCTATTTTTGTAGGTGTTAGTAATGAACATGTTTCTGACATGTTTGAACCTTCGGTTAATGAACCTTGTTTTTTGCAGGATTCATTTGTTGACATTTCTGATGTTTTTTATAATATTAGTGAATGTTCTGCACAAGGATCCTTTACAAAGGATCCTTCGGAAGCTTTGATGTGTTTTGAGGCATGTGCAGGTGAACCTCTTGCGCAGGAGGCTGATTTGGATGCTCTAGAAATTGCGAAACTAGTGGCAGAGTCTATAGGAGATAGAAAGAGAGATGTTCTCGATCGAGTAGTACCACTTACTCGATCAAATGATGTAGAGAACGAGGTCACTCAAGCAAGTGATCATTTGGCTGAAAAAAAGAGCCCTAAGAAGAAGAAACCCAGGAAGATGTCGGCCCACGACTTGGGAGTCGACAACCCCGGGAGATGGATAGCCAGAGCTATAGATGATGACCCACTTATTTACACGGTGGAGATAAACTCATCTACCCAAATCACCATAGCTGAAGGAGTAGCCTGTAGTCAGAGCCCTTGGTCAAAGAAACGCCGAATCCTTCGCGGATGACTTCTTCTTTTTGCTCGTTTCTGTTTTTCTAAAGACACTTTTTTTTTGTTAAGACTTTCTAGTTTGCTTGCTTTAAGTTTTTTAGGACAATTTTTGCTTTTGTTGCGTAGTTAAGAGAGTTAGACCTGGATTCTGGTTTTTCGCGCATGTTTTGGGTGCATATATACTGTATTTCAGGTTTGGGGAAGATTAACTTGGTTGATGCAAGTTACTTCCGAAGAAAAGAAAGCTACTGTACAGGAAACTGGGTCGGCCGACCTCAACACTCAGTCGGTCGACCAGACCCCTTTGTTTCAGTAGCATTATGGGACTGGCAGATGGTCGGTCGACCAGGGGGAAGGGTCTACCGACCTGCTCTCCTGTACAGACGCCTCAAGACGCTTCGGGAAGTGTGCGAACATGATAGGAAGGTACTTGGAGTGGCACTACTGGCCACCGAAACCCCACAGCTTACGCTGGTTTGGGGAGGTTTCCCTCGCGCTCAAAAATCCGGTGATTCTTTTCCTTTTTTTCCTTGGCTCTTACGTTTTTGCATTTACTTTTTGTTTTTTTTAAAACCTTTACTTAGGCTAATGCACAATGGGGACATTGTGCGGGTTGGTTTGGGGAATGGTTTCGTGTCACATGCATTGTTCCATTGCATTTTGTCACACGTTTACTGCATTTCTGTCCTGCATTGTTCTTTTTCTTTATTTTCCTATACAAAAAAATAGAAAAATTCAAAAATTTCCAAAAAAATGCACGTTTATTTTAGCATATAGGTCGAGTCGGAACAAGAGTATTTCAAGGATGATCTTTGCTATCTTACATGTTAATGCCTTTACCTTGCCTTGTCAACTAGTTTTAGTATGAGAGTCTTTTGCATATCTACGAGTTTTTGTCAATTTGTGTATCTTGAGACTTGACTTATACCTTGGCAACCTACTATACAGTCTAAGTTTTAGAGCTTATTTTCTGGTTTCATTTTTAAACCAGTTGTCTAGGATGTGAGTAGTACTCCCCTTGGAACATGTTACATCAATATGCATAAACATGAACTTGAATTGCTATATACTTGTTTTACTATCTCGTTTTGTGAGTCTTGGTACGTGCATTTGGGATCCCTTTTCTCTTATTTACCCATAAGCCTTACATAGCCAAAATTGCCTTTTTATTCCCCCAAAACTACATTCTATACTTAGCCTACCCTTCCAAGCTAGTATTTGTGGTCTTTGGTTTATTTTTTTGAGGCATCTTGGTTTGTATGATATCTTGAGCAAAAAGAGGAAAGAAAGAAAGAAAAGAAAAAGAACAGAAAAATAAAGAAAAATAAAGAAAAGAAAAACGAAAAAAATCAAAAACGTACAGGAAGTCAGTCGACCGACCACACCCTTAGGTCGGTCGACCAACTGGCAATATCAAAATTTCGTTCCAAAAATCCCTTTCTTTTACATGTTATCACTCCCATACTTCATTCAAAAATATTTGGGGGTCCTTTCTTATATATAATGTGAGAGTTGTGCTACAAAAGAGCACTTTCTTAATATCAAAAAGTTTTGAAATATGTTGTTGGGAACCGATTTTACTAGTTTGGCTACTAACCCCATAATTCCAAAAACATCTTAACCACTTTTTACCTTTTACCTCACATAACTTTCATACCTCATTTGCATGTATCCGAGTCACTTGATGAGTGTGTTGATACATAGTTGTAGAATTCTTTTTCAAGTTAGATTGCAGGCATGTTTTCATGGGTCGCAGTTAGGTGAGTGTCATAACAAATATACTTATTCCTATCTTTTACATATATTCACCCTTTGCTTCATGAGTGTCTCGAGCGTACCGCGAGAGTCCATGGTATAAAGTCTCTATAGTCTTTATTTTTCCAAGTTTGACAACACCATAACTCGGTTGCATGATTTGAATACTTTCTTATTTTGTACTTGGCATAGGTTTAGGTTTACATGTAAATTTCGCTCTGAGATTGAAATCGTTCCAGTAGTTAAGATCGAGTCTAGTTCTTGCTTGAGGACAAGCAAGGGTTTGGTTTGGGGAATTTGATGCGTGTCTATTTTATGATGTTTTACATCTATTTTTACACGCATTTTAGAGCTCATTTACGATGTTTTAGCCTTTATTTCCAAACTTTTGTCTACTTTCGTATTTTTATGTTATTTTGCAGAATTATGCGGAAAAGAGGCGATTTCAATCCAAATTCATCCTCAAGTGATTTTTATGTCTAAGGACACGAAGGAACGAAGCCTAGCGCACATTTCAAGCCCTGAAGATAGCATAAGCAAAGGTGCATACAGTTTACAAGCTCTAAAAAAGCAAAGAATCGATCCACGATATTGCAGCCTGTTTCAAATGGCTATATCTCGAGTTCTATAGCTGATAATGGAGTGATTCCAGTTGGAGGTGAAAGCTTATCCTCTTAGTTTCCAACGCCGCGAAAATTGCCTTATTATCATGAGTAACGAAGAAACGCCAGCTGTTTTAAGATCGACGCGCGCTGCAGGCACGACATTAGGTCGACCGACCTGCTACCTAGGTCGGTCGACCACAGCACAGACCCAGAAGTTTCCGCAAAGCCCATTCAAGTGATTAGGTCATTAGGAAACTCTTTATTTCCGCCTATTTAAGCTAATTACGTGATTAGGGTTTTGCATTCAGTTTCTAATCTAGTTTTCTACCTTTAAATTTATCATTCAGTTTTCATTAAGTTTTATTTTCAGTTGTAATCTTTCAATAATTCTCAAACACTTTTAGTTTCGTTCTTCAATCTTTCAAGCATTCATCAATAAAGTTCGTTCTTTTCTGCCTTAATCCTTATTTCCGGTAATTCCTTTCTTAATTTCAGTTTCTTTATTGTTAGTTTAGAATTATTGCATACGGTTAAGTTAGAATCCCAAGCCTTTATTATTATTGCATGTTTAGATTGATGTTCCTTATTATTTCCATGTTTATTCTTGTTTTCATTATTGTTTTAATAATCATGAGTAGCTAAATTCATATGTTAGGATGTAGGGAGTAAATATGCGTAGGTAGTATGAATTCCGAAATCGACATGTTGAAGGGTGGAGGTTGGCCGACCGGGCTAGCTGGTCGGTCGACCGACATGCGTATGAATTCTGTTTCGTTTTACCTTGTTGACTATAGTATCCTGCAATGAGACCCAAGGGAGACTTGTAGGATGTTAGTAATGACCTACCCAAGATTGAAAGATACGGGAAGGGCATTGGTTTACACCTTAAGACGACTAGGTTACTTAAGACTGAAAGGTATGTGACCTAGAATTTAGGAATCACCCTTATTGTTGATACCCAATAATTGTGAGACCTAGGAACTAATAGCATAGGCCGAAAGGGGCTACTAGGTACCATAGACCGAAAGGATATGTTACACCCCTTACGCGACTGCAATACATGTTGACTTTAGGATTTACACTATCGTAGCTATTTACTACCCAAACATCCTAGCATCTCTTTTACTATAGTTTTACTCTCATCTTTATTTACTTGTTTTATTTTTTTTATATTTGTCTCTAGACTTAGTAATCATCAATTCAAACCCCCAAATTGTTACCCTAAAACATTAACATCAAACAATAAACATTCCCCACCTCTCTGTGGTTTGACCCTGACTTTCACTATCTATAATCAAACCTAGGAAATTATAAATCTTATCTTTGGTGCCCTCAACGACGGGCATCAAATTTTGGCGCCGTTGCCGGGGAGGTGACGCCAGTGTTTATTGTTTTTTGTTTATGTTTTCCCTTCTTCTTTTACCGTCATGATCATCGCCCCTTTCCCACAACTCGAGCATGAACCATTGCATATCTATTGTAGTAGAATAACCTCTTTCCTTTCTCAGTCTGACTATTACGTTAGTATTGGGGAGGTTTGTCGTATCTTTTATGATGGAGTTACTGGTAAGACCTTGATCAAGATTGAGAGAAATTGTGGATGGGATTTTTTTAGACTTACCCTATGAGAAGTAATGGGAGCTTCTCAAGCACCTAATCCAAGCTAGCGAAGATACGGAGAGGTATGAGGGCGTTAATATTAGTAACCTGGATATTCCTGTCGAGTGTGATCCTATCACACCCATTCCTAAAGAGTCACTCATTCTTAAGGATGAGTATGATAGGTTACTTGATTCCCTTTCCCTCCCCATTGACGATACTGACTTGGATTTAGATGCAGCTGACGAGTTAGGAATTCACCCCTTGACTGACCAACCTATTTTTGTAGGTGTTAGTAATGAACATGTTTCTGACATGTTTGAACCTTCGGTTAATGAACCTTGTTTTGTGCAGGATTCATTTGTTGACATTTCTGATGTTTTTTATAATATTAGTGAATGTTCTGCACAAGGATCCATTACAAAGGATCCTTCGGAGGCCTTGATGTGTTTTGAGGCATGTGCAGGTGAACCTCTTGCGCAGGAGGCTGATTTGGATGCTCCAGAAATTGCGACACTAGTGGCAGAGTCTATAGGCGATAGAAAGAGAGATGTTCTCGATCGAGTAGTACCACTTACTCGATTAAATGATGTAGAGAACGAGGTCTGTAACACCCCCATTTATTTAAGGGCCTGAACTAGGACTCCTCAGATAAATAAAGGTGTTACCATCTCGGTTTCCCGAGGCAGTAGATACAAAGGAAGATAAACAGTACTTTATATTAAATTTAAACTCAAAACATGTTCTTACATAACCAAAATATAAAACTGTTCTGACAAAAATAAAAGTACAACTCGTAGACTGCTATCACGTGGTCTAGACTCTAGGCAGGTCCGGGTCCATGCTTCTCCCTTCCCTAAGCTCCCATAGTCTTTAACCTGTCAATCTGCTCCCCAATAAATTGGTTCATCACAGGTGATCACGAATACACAGGGTCAACCACGAGGTTGAGTAGAGTAAAACTGTAAACAAACCACATTACTAAAAATAGAAAGCCGATCATCTCCACTCCGAATCACAAGACCCAATATCTCCGCACCAATCACAAGACCCATTATCTCCACACCAATCACAAGACCCATTATCTCCGCACCAATCACAAGACCCATTATCTCCGCACCAATCACAAGACCCATTATCTCCACACCACCGTATCACAGTATAGTATAAATGCACTGTATAATAATCACATGATAGTATATAACAAACATGTTTAACAACAATTATGAACGGTTTGCACATCACCATATATTAGAAGTTTCCCCTACCTCAAACTGCAGAAGAAATGATAACTGCGCGACTGCTTCTGAAAATGCTCCACACGAAAACTTCCACCTAGATAAGTATTACTTTAATTAATACTTTCCTAATTCTCGTAATACATGTACACATTCTATTTATAGACACTTCCTATATTTAGAAAGCTTCCCAACAACCGAGTTACCCAAAATAGTAACTTTCTAAATATAGTAGCTTCTAAAAATAGTAACTCCTAAAAATAAACACTTGGGTTTTGAAATTCAAATCTAAATCTTTACCATAAATAAAATACTATACCATAACCACTAATTAGATTTGCCATAAATAACATTTATTTAAAACCAAATAATATAATAATAATAATAATAATAATAATAATAATAATAATAATAATAATAATAATAATAATAATAATAATAATAATAATAATAATAAACCACGAAAGCCCTACACCCCAACACCAACGCACGCCCCACCTTTCTAACCCCACATAGCCGCCGTACAGCCACCACAGCCACCAGACGACTACCCACGCTAGACCCAGGACCACCCACAACCCCTGGGACCGCCGACAAACCGGCCGACTGTCACCGGCGAGCCGAACCGTGGTCTTAAACAGACCCGGTTCCTTACTCAGCCTCCACGACTGACTGAACAAACGCCCCTGACGACGGCGGAACTGCGCCTGACACGTACAGAACAACCCCCCTACGGCAACACTAACACCTGATCTATCACCCACGGTGGTGCCACTGTGTCGACCTCCCCCGAGTCAACAGTGGTACCACCACCTTACCCTTCCTGCGAAAACCTGAACAAAACAGCGACCCAACCCGAGGCCAACAATAGAAACGATAACCCCTTTTGACACCACCACAACCGACTACCACCCTCGACATCACCACCGTCCGACTACCCCTCAGACCACCAGTACAGATATGCAAAACGGACTAAGACCAGATACTTATAACTCATCGATACTACTATGAAAAAGGCACGAATTGACTATAAACAAAAGAACAGTCGACAACCATACCTGAATTTGGGTCAAAAAGACGGTCCTAGGCTGACTCAACTGGCCGGAAAAACCCTCTCTCTCCTTCTATGTAGTGACGGCAGTAGGTATTGAGTGATGGTGGTGTTTCGAAATAGCCTAGGGATCTGGTTAGACTCCCTCTTACATGGCGGCTTAGAGTAGATAGTAGGGGTTTAGGGTTGCGTTTAGAGGTAAGGGTATTCTCGAGTGTGGGCTGCCGTGAGGTGTTGGCACGCCAAACGAGGCCCAAACCTCCGCTGGCTGCAAGTCCCATGATCGAACCCTATGGTAGACTCATACTAAACTCATTCAAACACCGTTCGAGAAAAATATAACCACGATGATTCGCACTTATAAATTATTCAAAAGTCGTAAGCAAACTATCTATACGAAATAACTTAATTAACGAGTCGAAATAAACAGGGTATTACAGTCTTCCCCCCTTAAATTGAACTTCGTCCCGAAGTTCTACCACACTGAGGTAACAAAGCAATCAACACAAACGACTGGGAACACAAACATCATGAAAACAACTCCATAAAACTTACTTAAATCACAGAATGTCACATTCCACCCCCCTCAAAGAAAAGTTACGTCCGCGTAACTTACCTCAATCAAACAATTGTGGATAACGCTCTCTCATGGATGCCTCAGGCTCCCATGTAGCCTCCTCTTGATTATGGTTGGTCCACAGGACCTTCACCAAGGACGTCTCCCCATTGCGAGTTTTTCGTACCTTCCTGTCCAGAATCTCCTTCGGAGTCTCAATGTATGCCAACTGCTCATCTACCTCAATCACCTCATGCTGAAGCACATGTGATGGATCACTCACGTATTTCCTCAACTGGGACACATGAAACACATTATGGACCTTGGATAGGGTTGGAGGCAAGGCTAAGCGATATGCCACCTCTCCAACTCTGTCCAAGATCTCAAATGGTCCAATAAATTTCTGACTCAGTTTGCCACGCTTGCCGAATCTCATCACACCCTTCATCGGAGAGACTTTCAGTAGTACTTTCTCTCCGGCCTCAAATGCAATATCGCTCCTCTTCAGATCAGCATAGCTCTTCTGTCTATCCTGAGCGGCCCTCATCCTCTGTCGAATAATTTGAACCTGCTCCACCATCTCCTGGATCATATCTGGCCCTAAGGTCACAACATCAGCCCGATCATCCCAACACACAGGACTCCGACACTTCCTCCCATACAACGCCTCAAAAGGAGCCATCCCAATACTGGCATGATAGCTGTTGTTATATGAAAACACTATCAACCCCAGTCGGTCCTCCCAAGATCCTCCGAACTCAAGTACGCACGCCCTCAACATATCCTCAAGAGTCTGAATCGTCCTCTCAGTCTGACCGTCAGTAGCCGGATGAAAAGCTGTACTCATCTTCAACTGGGTACCCAAAGCAGCCTGCAACTCCTGCCAAAATCTGGATATAAACCTCGAGTCTCGATCTGAAACAATGTCCTTGGGTATGCCATGCAGTTTGACTACATTCTGAACATATGACTTAGCCAACTCAGCTTTACTCCAGGTATCTTTCATGGGAATAAAGTGAGCTGACTTAGTTAAACGATCCACGATCACCCAAATCATGTTGTTGCCCCTCTGAGTCCGAGGCAACCCCACAATAAAGACCATCGAAATATTTTCCCACTTCCACTCTGGCACATCTAAAGGTTGAACCTTCCCTTGAGGTCTCTTATGCTCCCCTTTCACCCTCTGACATGTCAAGCACCTGGAAACAAATTCTGCGACCTCCTTCTTCATATTCGGCCACCAAAACGTCTTCTTAAGGTCCTTATACAGCTTATCACCCCCTGGGTGAACAGAATAAGGAGTAGCATGAGCTTTAGTCAGGATCTTCTTCTTTAGCTCCTCAACATTCGGTACACACCATCGGCCACTGAATCTCAAACTACCGTCGGTATGAATACTGAACTTTGATACCTCATCACCAACCCCATTTTCCACCATTAAACGCCACTTTTGAATTCTCTCATCGTTCTTCTGCAATTCCCGAATCTCCCCATACAGCTCAGGCTCCACTGTCAAATCACCAAGGGCATCCCCTTTCCGGATCATAAAAATTCCCATCTCTCTTAATTCGTCATGCAACCACACCCTCGATATGGCACAACTCAAAGTATGCACTGACTTCCTACTTAGGGCATCGGCCACCACATTCGCCTTGCCCTCGTGGTAGACAGTCTGCATATCATAGTCTCCGATCAACTCTATCCACCTCCTCTGCCTCATGTTCAACTCTTTCTGGGTGTAGATATATTTCAGGCTCTTATGATCAGAAAACACTTTAAAAGTAGCTCCATAAAGATAATGGCGCCACAATTTCAGTGCGAATACCACGGCTCCCAGTTCCAAATCATGAGTCGGGTAATTCTCTTCGTAGGTCTTCAACTGGCGAGAAGCATACGCGATCACTTTCCCATTCTGCATTAGCACACAACCCAACCCATGCTTCGAAGCGTCAGTATAAACTTCGAAGTTATCACTCCCAACTGGCAAAGCAAGGATAGGAGCTGTTGTCAGGCGTTCCTTAAGAGTCAGGAATGCCTTCTCACAACTCTCATCCCAGACAAAACGGTTCTCCTTCCTCATTAACGACGTCAACGGCTTCGCTATCTTTGAAAAATCTTTGACAAATTTCCGATAATAACCAGCTAAACCCAGGAAACTTCGAATCTCACTCACATTCCTCGGACTTTGCCACTTAGTCACAGCCTCGATCTTACTAGGGTCAACAGATACCCCCTCTTTTGAAATCACATGCCCCAGAAATGCGACTTTCTCCAACCAGAACTCACACTTGCTCAACTTAGCATTGAGCTTATGCTCCTCCAAAGTCTGAAGTACTTTCTGCAAATGGTCCTCGTGCTCTTCTGCATTCTTGGAATATACCAAGATATCATCGATGAATACCACCACGAACTTATCTAGATATGGGCTGAAGACTCGATTCATAAAGTCCATGAACACAGCTGGCGCATTAGTCAATCCAAATGGCATAACCACAAATTCATAGTGGCCATACCTCGTTCGGAAAGCGGTCTTTGGAATGTCTTCATCCTTTATTCTTAACTGATGGTACCCGGATCTCAAGTCAATCTTGGAGAAAACCCCAGCTCCACTTAACTGATCGAACAAGTCGTCAATTCTCGGCAAAGGATATCGGTTCTTGATGGTCACATTGTTTAGCTCTCGATAGTCAACACACAACCTCAAACTCCCATCCTTCTTCTTTACAAATAAAACAGGTGCACCCCAGGGCGACATACTGGGTCGAATGAACCCTTTCTCAGCTAGTTCATCCAATTGCTTCTTCAACTCCTCCATCTCCTTCGGTCCCATACGGTACGGTGATTTAGATATTGGTCCCGCCCCTGGTTTTAGGTCAATGGAGAATTCCACTTCCCTCCTTGGCGGCAACCCTGGAACGTCTTCTCGAAATACTCCCTCAAACTCCCGTACCACAGGTATCTCACTTGTCTTTGGAGTCTCAGCCTCACAATTCCACATTTGGCACAAGATCAGACTCTCTCCTTTCCTCAAGCTAGACTTCAAGGTATTGACGGATATGAATTTGATTTTTGGCTTGACTCGGTATCCCTTGTAGGACACCCTCAATCCCTTGGGTCCCCTCAAGGAAATCTTTTTCTGATGACAGTCGATAAAAGCCCTATACTTCCCCAACCAGTCCATCCCTAAGATCACCTCAAAACCCCCCAGAGGAAACTCTATGAGGTCACAATAGAAAATTGTTTCCCCGATTTTGATGGGTACACTACCGTATACTCTAGTACAAACTATCGACTCGCCCGAAGGTATGGTCACTGAATCCGCAACCCAGTCGAATCTCTCAAGTCCCAAAGCCTTAACATGATCTCTAGACACAAACGAATGGGTGGCACCGGAATCGAAAAGTACGAAAGTAGGTCTAGAGTTTACAAGAAAAGTACCAGTAACCACATGAGCATCCTACTGAGCTGCCTGCTTTCCCATGGCAAAGAGTTTGCCACTGGACTTGACTCCTCTCTGGCTGGCAGAAGATGTTCCAGCCTGCTGATTCCCTTCTGTCCCTGTCTTGTTGTTGTTCCCACTTCCATTGTACTGATTCTGGTATGATCGGTTCTGATTGTTGTTGTAGTTCCTCTGATAGTTGCTGCTGCCGCCCGACTTCGCACCCCCACCATAGTTTGTCGTGGGTGTGCGATAGCCACTGCTACCATAGGACTGAGTGCGAGATCCCTGGTATCCGGATGTAGGCGTACGATAGCCCCCGGACTGATTTCCTCCAGATGAACGACACACCGCCTGCTTGTGTCCCGTCTTTCCACAGCCGAAGAAAACTATTCCCACAGAACCACTGCCGGAACCTCCATTCCTGAAGTTGCCCCCACTCTGATTTTTCCCACCACCAGAGGCACTACTCCCGAAATACCCACTGAACTTGTTATTACTTTGCTTTTTCGATCCTGAACCCTCAGTTACTGGTTCAGCCTTCCTCTTTTCTGACTTGGACTTCTTGTCCTCTTTGATCATATCCGAAAGCCTCTCCGCCGCCTCAGCCCTTAAATAAATGTCACGGACTGTGGTGGGCGGAGCTGCAATCAGTCTCTTCTTGATGGCGATTGATAACCCTCTCTCAAATTTCATTGCTAGCATGGCATCGTCGAATCCCATGTCTCCCACATAGTGCACCAACTGGATGAATTTCCTGTAGTAAGCCTCTACAGTCATGTCCTCCGACATCTTGAATGAGTCGAACTCCTCCCTCAGCTTGCTCTTTTGGAATTCTGGTAGAAACACCTCGTTCAAGACCCCCTTGAATGCGTCCCATGGAACAAATTCGGTCCCATCCTCTTTAGCTGCTTCCCGGATCTCTCCCTTGTTCCCGGTCCACCAGTCTCCAGCTAGTCCCCTCCGATAGTGGGCTGCCTGGTCAACCCTCAGTTCTTCAGGGCAATCCACCAGTTCAAATAAGTTACTGAATTCTCTGCACCAGGCCCCCAGCAAATGAGGCTCCCCCTCCCCGGTGAATTGGGTGGGGTGGTGCCTCGCAATTATCGTGCTCATCTTAGCGGAGTCCATACGTTTGGCCTTTAGAGCCGCATTCTCAGCTCGTAATCGGTCTAACTCCTCTTGCGTGATGTTAACAGCATTATCTCTTCGCGGAGGCATACTATAAAACAAGAAAAGAAATGAGTCCCGACGTACATGGGTACCCATTTGGTTTAGGGTTATGTTCCCTAAGCATTAAAATCTATAAACACTTATCATATAAAGTAGTTTTCTCCTATAACATGGCTCAGGGATCACATAACCGCATATCACTAGACATGATGAAGAAGGATTTCTAACATGTTTCAAATCACTTAACATATCACATCAATATACACCTTTTCCAACAATTAAAGATTCATTCCTGCTCATGCCCCTTCCGGCTTTTCCAAAAGTCACTTATACTCAGAATTCTCATAACATACTTATCACAGTATGCTATCACTTTCACCACCTCCTATTCTACCCTTTTCTCTCGTATAAGCACTCTGGGTTCCCGGGTAAAACTGATAGGGCCTATGGTTCGGTGTGAGGGGGCCCCAGACTCATACTTTGCCTTTAGTGTGCTCCTAACAGTCCTATCCCGGGGTTCATTTTATTTACTCTCCTATATTCATTGGGTTCATTAGGTTAGGCCTGAGGATCGTTCGCTCTGATACCACTTTGTAACACCCCCATTTATTTAAGGGCCTGAACTAGGACTCCTCAGATAAATAAAGGTGTTACCATCTCGGTTTCCCGAGGCAGTAGATACAAAGGAAGATAAACAGTACTTTATATTAAATTTAAACTCAAAACATGTTCTTACATAACCAATCACAAGACCCATTATCTCCACACCACCGTATCACAGTATAGTATAAATGCACTGTATAATAATCACATGATAGTATATAACAAACATGTTTAACAACCAATTATGAACGGTTTGCACATCACCATATATCAGAAGTTTCCCCTACCTCAAACTGCAGAAGAAATGATAACTGCGCGACTGCTTCTAAAAATGCTCCACACGAAAACTTCCACCTAGATAAGTATTACTTTAATTAATACTTTCCTAATTCTCGTAATACATGTACACATTCTATTTATAGACACTTCCTATATTTAGAAAGCTTCCCAACAACCGAGTTAACCAAAATAGTAACTTTCTAAATATAGTAGCTTCTAAAAATAGTAACTCCTAAAAATAAACACTTGGGTTTTGAAATTCAAATCTAAATCTTTACCATAAATAAAATACTACACCATAACCATTAATTAGATTTGCCATAAATAACATTTATTTAAAACCAAATAATAAAATAATAATAATAATAATAATAATAATAATAATAATAATAATAATAATAATAATAATAATAATAATAATAATAATAATAAACCACGAAAGCCCTACACCCCAACACCAACGCACGCCCCACCTTTCTAACCCCACACAGCCGCCGTACAGCCACCACAGCCACCAGACGACTCCCCACGCTAGACCCAGGACCACCCACAACCCCTGGGACCGCCGACAAACCGGCCGACTGTCACCGGCGAGCCGAACCGTGGTCTTAAACAGACCCGGTTCCTTACTCAGCCTCCACGACTGACTGAACAAACGCCCCTGACGACGGCGGAACTGCGCCTGACACGTACAGAACAACCCCCCTACGACAACACTAACACCTGATCTATCACCCACGGTGGTGCCACTGTGTCGACCTCCCCCGAGTCAACAGTGGTACCACCACCTTACCCTTCCTGCGAAAACCTGAACAAAACAGCGACCCAACCCGAGGCCAACAATAGAAACGATAACCCCTTTTGACACCACCACAACCGACTACCACCCTCGACATCACCACCGTCCGACTACCCCTTAGACCACCAGTACAGATATGCAAAACGGACTAAGACCAGATACGTATAACTCATCGATACTACTATGAAAAAGGCACGAATTCACTATAAACAAAAGAACAATCGACAACCATACCTGAATTTGGGTCAAAACGACGGTCCTAGGCTGACTCAACTGGCCGGAAAAACCCTCTATCTCCTTCTATGTAGTGACGGCAGTAGGTATTGAGTGATGGTGGTGTTTCGAAATAGCCTAGGGATCTGGTTAGACTCCATCTTATATGGCGGCTTAGAGTAGATAGTAGGGGTTTAGGGTTGCGTTTAGAGGTAAGGGTATTCTCGAGTGTGGGCTGCCGTGAGGTGTTGGCACGCCAAACGAGGCCCAAACCTCCGTTGGCTGCAAGTCCCATGATCGAACCCCATGGTAGACACATACTAAACTCATTCAAACACCGTTCGAGAAAAATATAACCACGATGATTCGCACTTATAAATTATTCAAAAGTCGTAAGCAAACTATCTATACGAAATAACTTAATTAACGAGTCGAAATAAACAGGGTATTACAAGGTCACTCAAGCAAGTGATCATTTGGCTGAAGAAAAGAGCCCTAAGAAGAAGAAACCCAGGAAGATGTCGGCCCACGACTTGGGAGTCGACAACCCCGGGAGATGGATGGCCAGAGCTATAGATGATGACCCACTTATTTACACGGTGGAGAGAAACTCATCTACCCAAATCACCATAGCTGAAGGAGTAGCCTGTAGTCAGAGCCCTTGGTCAAAGAAACGCCGAATCCTTCGCGGATGACTTCTTCTTTTTGCTCGTTTCTGTTTTTCTAAAGACACTTTTTTTGTTAAGACTTTCTAGTTTGCTTGCTTTAAGTTTTTTAGGACAATTTTTGCTTTTGTTGCGTAGTTAAGACAGTTAGACCTGGATTCTGGTTTTTCGCGCATGTTTTGGGTGCATATATACTGTATTTCAGGTTTGGGGAAGATTAACTTGGTTGATGCAAGTTACATCCGAAGAAAAGAAAGCTACTGTACAGGAAACTGGGTCGGCCGACCTCAACACTCAGTCGGTCGACCAGACCCCTTTGTAACACCCCCATTTATTTAAGAGCCTTTAGCAAGACATTCTCAAATAAATAGAGCTGTTACCATCTCGGGGTAACCGAGGTAGTGAATAACAAAGTAAAACTAACTACAGTACTTTATATAAAACTGATTAAATTAAAACTTTTGTGATCACAGATACTACTCAGCGGAAAAAGAAAATACAACTGATGACCTTTCTATAAGTGAAATAATACTAAGTCGGTCTGAAGTCCGCATCTCACATTCCTGCCCCAGCTCCTAGCTCATCTGTCTCTTTCCTGTAGAGTCTACTCCCCATTTCGAATCATCGTAGGTGTACACGAATACACTGTCAACCTCGCGGTTGAGTAGGATAACACAACAATAAATAATGCAACAATGATAAAATGCAAATGCTATGATATGCTCGAGCTCAATCTCAGTCTCAATCTCAAATCTCAATCTCAAACCCGTAACACCCAGTCATACCGAACCTCCCGGCAGACTATAATCGGCCGTCGCCGAACACCAGCATAACAGCTGAGGTCACCAGGTCTAGTCCTGCAGAACTAGCCTGGGCCCAATAATATCTCATCATCTCAAATCCGTAACCAATGCATATGCCATGATCATGAATGCAACAATAATAGTAACCATACTTATGAACGCAACAGTAATAATAATTACTCATAATCATATGCCATCCTCATATCATTCATGCTCATCATCCATATCATACACCCAACATCCATTCATAACACATATAACAGTAGTATAATGACAGTGTAACCTACCTGGATAGCAATATAATCCAATAGCAGGCCAGCAAGTAAACAGAGTTATGTCACTTCAATACCGTCACCTAACAATATAATATACATAATTACTAACTATTATAACTACGTAAACAAATATAATATATCAATTATTCACATTAACGATTTAAATCATATATTACGCATAACGAGACCGTATCAAACATGACTATTTTAATTAATTTAATTAGTCGATCAACTTAATTAGGTGATTAATTAAATTACCGACCTAACACTTATTTAAACAAATTAATTAAACTCGTTCAACTAATTAAACTAATTGCTCCCAACTAATTAAACATGAACTAAACAATTTAAACTATTAACAACATCAAACATAACTTTAAACAAATAATATTAATAACCATCAAGTAATTATTATAAATACTTATAATAACTTATAATAATAAAAATACCAATACTAAACCATAATAAAACAACAAGAATAAACTATAGCAATGATGATAATAATAATATTAATAATAAAAGAGTAATAATATGATAATGTTAATAATAACAATAATAATGGTAACACAACCAACAACACACGTACATACACCACCAGCCATATAAACGCAACAGCCCCCGGCAACATAGCTGTGACAGCCCCCATAAAACAGCCCCAACAACTACCCTTAGACTGCCTTGACCACCACGACGCCACGGTGGTTGTCACCACTGCACCCCGGTGCATCCCCCGGCACAAACCCCAAACCCTGACCCACACGGACCTGGCCTCGATGGCCCTTTCAACAACCGAGGCAACACAGCACATTGACGCATCGTCACATATACACTACCCGTACCCCCTACTTTACGACACCACCACCACGGTTCTAGTCATCCATAACTATCACTAGCAGCCCTAACCTCTCACCCATACTACAGACCACCAATTACACCCATAAGCTACCCCCTGAAACCACCACCGACGCCACCACAACCTGCTCAAACAGCCTGTACCCGTATGCTCTGTTTTTTGCGCGGTCAGACTCTCTCTTTTCTCACACTTTTTCCTCTCACCACCGTCCCCCTCACCACCTTTGACCACCACCATTGTCACCACTGACTCACGGTGGTTCCAGGGGTGGCACTATCTCCCTCTCGTCTCACCTACAACCACCGAAAAAACACCATCAAACCCCCTCTGCCAACCTGCGGTAAAACTCGATTCTGCACTTCATCTTTTTTAACGCCTTTAACAGCCCCTTTTCTATGGTGGTTTCAGCCACCACTCACCACCCTAACCACCGCTAAACAACCCACAATTACCCTACTACTACCACCCATAAAGCTCGTACCCAGAACAAACCAAAACACGATTTAAACGCTACACAAAACGAAGTAAGGAATAAGAAGCGAAAACAGAGTATTAAAACGTGTTAAGTGATCGACATCTATGGCATCTGTCAAGATAGTTTCCGTGGTGTGATTGTGATTTAAACACGAGATATATGTTATATATACTACAAAGATTACTCACAACCTTACATTCAGATTCGAACGTATGAAAAGAGCACAAAACTACTTACGAAAACCCTATGCGCAAGGGTGAAACGATGATGATGACGAGTGCTATGGCCTGTTTCCTTCCTTTATTCTCACCAGTTTCACGCTAGGTTATCAGTGTAATACGTTAAGGAGGCAGACTGGAGTGTAGGGTTTTGATTATGTCGATGGGTATTAGGGTTTGATGATAGTGTAATGTCGATGGGTTGTACCAAGACTACATGTCGATGAATATGCTTAGGAGGTGGGTAGGATTAGGGTTTACATTAGTATTAGGTGGATATGTCAATGGGTCATACCCTAACCCAAGTCCAAGCCCATCACCAATGGTCCATCACGCAACTCAAGATCATATACGACTACATCCCGATCTTTAACCCGTAACATAAAATTAAAACAATAATATGATCAATTAAATTATGTAAATATTAATTAAATTAAGAATATAAAATTATTAGTAATTTCATAAGAATATATAAAATTTAAAATTTAAAATTAATTACGATTTAAATAATAAAATAAGTATAATGAGAATATAAAATAGGGAATATATTTGGATTACAAATATATTATCAAAATTAAAGAAAATACGAATGAAATGTCATTTGATGAAATAACCATCAAATATAAAATAATTATGAAATACAAAAGAATCGTAGAAATACGATTTATAAAATATTAACGATTTACGTAAAATACTTTATAAACATTCCATCTGAAATACTTGTATAAAACAGAGTTTGACTGCCGTTGACCGAGACTAAAATACGGGGTATTACAGTCTTCCCTCCTTAAAATGAACTTCGTCCTGAAGTTCACCACCCCGTAACGGTAACGAAACATCTAACAAGCACAAAACAAACACAAACAACACTTATACAGGCTTCAAGACGCGAAATGTTACATTCTACCCTCGTTAAGAAAACTTTGTCCCCAAAGTTTAACGCATAACTGAAATAAAAGGTAATTCACGAACTACAATATAATGCATAACAAAAGTAGACATGATTATCAAGTATATTCAAACAAGCAGGACATATCAATTAGCCATATCAAAGATCATTAAGATTTTACAATCCTATCCTCCTTAAGACATGGTTACGTCCCCGTAACCCCATTATAAAATTTCACATCTAACGTTCAATAAAATCATCGAAACCACAGTCACAAGTCATCTGATAAGTTAATTACTCTATACTAGACAACTAGCATCCGACTCTTAAAGCAACAAAACATACTCGTCCATTTCATGCTACACTTAAATATCTTTGGAAATTCTAAGACAAAGTTAACACTTTTACGTCAAAGTAGGCAATCAGCTAACTCAAAGTTCATACTTGACAATTAACACTTCTCATGATCAGAATCATAATATAGAAGCAAAATCATATTATAGAAAGGCATAAAACAATTTTTAACCAATGTAATTAAACATGAAGCATTGACTTATTTCACGAGCTATACTACAATCTTAGACTAGCAAGACAACTTAGCATTTCTAGATATAAATGGGTTAAAATCAGTTACGTACACTTATTATCCACTCACATTACATCATTTATCATAAGCTAGTAAACATGACGTGCGAAATAGGAAGTTTATATCTTGCGGAACAATTTCATATTCAAGCATAATTTCATAAACACGTAGTTATAGATTTTGTCATTATGGAAAACAATTACCATAATTATCAACATCGGCTTTATCATGGATTATCACCTTGAAAACATTTTGAAACTTTCAGACAATGAAGTTGTAATTAATGGCAATTTATAAACACGAATCAACTGACGATTTTACAAACTACGGATCGAAAGCAAAACTAGCACTCCCATAATTCACATGTCAATCAGATTACTAATTCAATACACTGTGATCAGATTTAAACATAACCATATGTAGTTCACCTTGTGGCATAACAATAGTGTCGGTATAAATAAAACTAACTTTATATAAAGCTCACCAAAATAAGTAAGGTTATACTATCATATAACAAAGTTCATATCGATATCATATGCCTACTGTTCATGCTACTAATGTCATATCGAATTATTACATGGTTACATCACATAAAATTTTTGCATTCTTATAGGGAACACATTTTAAATGGTAGCTCGTACAAACAAGGTAACATTCTGAAAATTTATCAATCTTTTGCTCCTTAAAATCACTTCCCATTATCACATTTACATACAACCATTCTTCTTCCAACATGTTGACATATCATCGAAGCATAGAAATCACGTTGCACCATATTAACAATTATTCATCATTTCAAGCTGTAATTGTCATCTAAAACACGGTAAAGATTGCGAAACAGAAAAGTAGATCAACTAAATGACTGAATATTCATGCATGTATATACAAATGTAACACATAACTATATGACACTCATAGCTTGGGGCATCACATTCCGCATATCACTAGACGTGGATTATTATAACACCTAAATCTAATCATTCATATCCACATACCAGCCAATATATTACATAATTACGATCGTCATTTAATAACCAGATATCATACGGATATGTCAGAAGACTAAAGTATATGATCACATCAATCTATCTATGGCTCAATAAATATAGATCCATACTCACATACACATACTCATGTTCTCAATACTTGGAAACCATAGATCTCAATCAACATTCAATATAAATCTCATACAACACAGATCTCCAACTATATTTCACATCATACTTACCTGATTCCTTTTCTGCGGAAACATTAGCACAATATATATTGGGTCCTGTCCTTTATTCTATACTACCCGCGCTCTACATCTCTCAAAGGTGACCAGGTTAGACTGAAAGGGCCAATGGCTTGATTTGAGGGGGCCCCTAACTCATCTCAATCCTGGGGCTCCTAACAGTTACTAACCTGGGGTTCATTTTATTAGACTCTTCCTACGTTCATTATTATTCATTTGGTTTAGGCCTGAGGATCGTTCGCTCTGATACCACTTTGTAACACCCCCATTTATTTAAGAGCCTTTAGCAAGACATTCTCAAATAAATAGAGCTGTTACCATCTCGGGGTAACCGAGGTAGTGAATAACAAAGTAAAACTAACTACAGTACTTTATATAAAACTGATTAAATTAAAACTTTTGTGATCACAGATACTACTCAGCGGAAAAAGAAAATACAACTGATGACCTTTCTATAAGTGAAATAATACTAAGTCGGTCTGAAGTCCGCATCTCACATTCCTGCCCCAGCTCCTAGCTCATCTGTCTCTTTCCTGTAGAGTCTACTCCCCATTCCGAATCATCGTAGGTGTACACGAATACACTGTCAACCTCGCGGTTGAGTAGGATAACACAACAATAAATAATGCAACAATGATAAAATGCAAATGCTATGATATGCTCGAGCTCAATCTCAGTCTCAATCTCAAATCTCAATCTCAAACCCGTAACACCCAGTCATACCGAACCTCCCGGCAGACTATAATCGGCCGTCGCCGAACACCAGCATAACAGCTGAGGTCACCAGGTCTAGTCCTGCAGAACTAGCCTGGGCCCAATAATATCTCATCATCTCAAATCCGTAACCAATGCATATGCCATGATCATGAATGCAACAATAATAGTAACCATACTTATGAACGCAACAGTAATAATAATTACTCATAATCATATGCCATCCTCATATTATTCATGCTCATCATCCATATCATACACCCAACATCCATTCATAACACATATAACAGTAGTATAATGACAGTGTAACCTACCTGGATAGCAATATAATCCAATAGCAGGCCAGCAAGTAAACAGAGTTATGTCACTTCAATACCGTCACCTAACAATATAATATACATAATTACTAACTATTATAACTACGTAAACAAATATAATATATCAATTATTCACATTAACGATTTAAATCATATATTACGCATAACGAGACCGTATCAAACATGACTATTTTAATTAATTTAATTAGTCGATCAACTTAATTAGGTGATTAATTAAATTACCGACCTAACACTTATTTAAACAAATTAATTAAACTCGTTCAACTAATTAAACTAATTGCTCCCAACTAATTAAACATGAACTAAACAATTTAAACTATTAACAACATCAAACATAACTTTAAACAAATAATATTAATAACCATCAAGTAATTATTATAAATACTTATAATAACTTATAATAATAAAAATACCAATACTAAACCATAATAAAACAACAAGAATAAACTATAGCAATGATGATAATAATAATATTATTAATAAAAGAGTAATAATATGATAATGTTAATAATAACAATAATAATGGTAACACAACCAACAACACACGTACATACACCACCAGCCATATAAACGCAACAGCCCCCGACAACATAGCTGTGACAGCCCCCATAAAACAGCCCCAACAACTACCCTTAGACTGCCTTGACCACCACGACGCCACGGTGGTTGTCACCACTGCACCCCGGTGCATCCCCCGGCACAAACCCCAAACCCTGACCCACACGGACCTGGCCTCGATGGCCCTTTCAACAACCGAGGCAACACAGCACATTGACGCATCGTCACATATACACTACCCGTACCCCCTACTTTACGACACCACCACCATGGTTCTAGTCATCCATAACTATCACTAGCAGCCCTAACCTCTCACCCATACTACAGACCACCAATTACACCCATAAGCTACCCCCTGAAACCACCACCGACGCCACCACAACCTGCTCAAACAGCCTGTACCCGTATGCTCTGTTTTTTGCGCGGTCAGACTCTCTCTTTTCTCACACTTTTTCCTCTCACCACCGTCCCCCTCACCACCTCTGACCACCACCATTGTCACCACTGACTCACGGTGGTTCCAGGGGTGGCACTATCTCCCTCTCGTCTCACCTACAACCACCGAAAAAACACCATCAAACCCCCTCTGCCAACCTGCGGTAAAACTCGATTCTGCACTTCATCTTTTTTAACGCCTTTAACAGCCCCTTTTCTATGGTGGTTTCAGCCACCACTCACCACCCTAACCACCGCTAAACAACCCACAATTACCCTACTACTACCACCCATAAAGCTCGTACCCAGAACAAACCAAAACACGATTTAAACGCTACACAAAACGAAGTAAGGAATAAGAAGCGAAAACAGAGTATTAAAACGTGTTAAGTGATCGACATCTATGGCATCTGTCAAGATAGTTTCCGTGGTGTGATTGTGATTTAAACACGAGATATATGTTATATATACTACAAAGATTACTCACAACCTTACATTCAGATTCGAACGTATGAAAAGAGCACAAAACTACTTACGAAAACCCTATGCGCAAGGGTGAAACGATGATGATGACGAGTGCTATGGCCTGTTTCCTTCCTTTCTTCTCCCCAGTTTCACGCTAGGTTATCAGTGTAATACGTTAAGGAGGCAGACTGGAGTGTAGGGTTTTGATTATGTCGATGGGTATTAGGGTTTGATGATAGTGTAATGTCGATGGGTTGTACCAAGACTACATGTCGATGAATATGCTTAGGAGGTGGGTAGGATTAGGGTTTACATTAGTATTAGGTGGATATGTCAATGGGTCATACCCTAACCCAAGTCCAAGCCCATCACCAATGGTCCATCACGCAACTCAAGATCATATACGACTACATCCCGATCTTTAACCCGTAACATAAAATTAAAACAATAATATGATCAATTAAATTATGTAAATATTAATTAAATTAAGAATATAAAATTATTAGTAATTTCATAAGAATATATAAAATTTAAAATTTAAAATTAATTACGATTTAAATAATAAAATAAGTATAATGAGAATATAAAATAGGGAATATATTTGGATTACAAATATATTATCAAAATTAAAGAAAATACGAATGAAATGTCATTTGATGAAATAACCATCAAATATAAAATAATTATGAAATACAAAAGAATCGAAGAAATACGATTTATAAAATATTAACGATTTACGTAAAATACTTTATAAACATTCCATCTGAAATACTTGTATAAAACAGAGTTTGACTGCCGTTGACCGAGACTAAAATACGGGGTATTACACTGGGTCGGCCGACCTCAACACTCAGTCGGTCGACCAGACCCCTTTGTTTCAGTAGCATTATGGGACTGGCAGATGTTCGGTCGACCAGGGGGAAGGGTCTACCGACCTGCTCTCCTGTACAGACGCCTCAAGACGCTTCGGGAAGTGTGCGAACGTGATAGGAAGGTACTTGGAGTGGCACTACTGGCCACCGAAACCCCACAGCTTACGCTGGTTTGGGGAGGTTTCCCTCGCGCTCAAAAATCTGGTGATTCTTTTCCTTTTTTTTCCTTGGCTCTTACGTTTTTGCATTTACTTTTTGTTTTTTTTAAACCCTTTACTTAGGCTAATGCACAATGGGGACATTGTGCGGGTTGGTTTGGGGAATGGTTTTGTGTCACATGCATTGTTCCATTGCATTTTGTCACACGTTTACTGCATTTCTGTCCTGCATTGTTCTTTTTCTTTATTTTCCTTACATATACAAAAAAATAGAAAAATTCAAAAATTACCAAAAAAATTCACGTTTATTTTAGCATATAGGTCGAGTCGGAACGAGAGTATTTCAAGGATGATCTTTGCTATCTTACATGTTTATGCCTTTACCTTGCCTTGTCAACTTGTTTTAGTATGAGAGTCTTTTGCATATCTACGAGTTTTTGTCAATTTGTGTATCTTGAGACTTGACTTATACCTTGGCAACCTACTATACAGTCTAAGTTTTAGAGCTTATATTCTGGTTTCATTTTTAAACCAGTTGTCTAGGATGTGAGTAGTACTCCCCTTGGAACATGTTACATCAATATGCATAAACATGAACTTGAATTGCTATATACTTGTTTTACTATCTCGTTTTGTGAGTCTTGGTACGTGCATTTGGGATCCCTTTTCTCTTATTTACCCATAAGCCTTACATAGCCAAAATTGCCTTTTTATTCCCCCAAAACTACATTCTATACTTAGCCTACCCTTCCAAGCTAGTATTTGTGGTCTTTGGTTTATTTTTTTGAGGCATCTTGGTTTGTATGATATCTTGAGCAAAAAGAGGAAAGAAAGAAAGAAAAGAAAAAGAACAGAAAAATTCAGAAAAATAAAGAAAAGAAAGACGAAAAAAATCAAAAACATACAGGAAGTCAGTCGACCGACCACACCCTTAGGTCGGTCGACCAACTGGCAATATCAAAATTTCGTTCCAAAAATCCCTTTCTTTTACATGTTATCACTCCTATACTTCATTCAAAAATATTTGGGGGTCCTTTCTTATATATAATGTGAGAGTTGTGCTACAAAAGAGCACTTTCTTAATATCAAAAAGTTTTGAAATATGTTGTTGGGAACCGATTTTACTAGTTTGGCTAATAACCCCATAATTCCAAAAACATCTTAACCACTTTTTACCTTTTACCTCACATATCTTTCATACATCATTTGCATGTATCCGAGTCACTTGATGAGTGTGTTCATACATAGTTGTAGAATTCTTGTTCATGTTAGATTGCAGGCATGTTTTCATGGGTCGCAGTTAGGTGAGTGTCATGACAAATATACTTCTTCCTATCTTTTACATATATTCACCCTTTGCTTCATGAGTGTCTCGAGCGTACCGCGAGAGTCCATGGTATAAAGTCTTTATAGTCTTTATTTTTGCAAGTTTGACAACACCATAACTCGGTTGCATGATTTGAATACTTTCTGATTTTGTACTTGGCATTGGTTTAGGTTTACATGTAAATTTCGCTCTGAGATTGAAATCGTTCCAGTAGTTAAGATCGAGTCTAGTTCTTGCTTGAGGACAAGCAACGGTTTGGTTTGGGGAATTTGATGCGTGTCTATTTTATGATGTTTTACATCTATTTTTACACGCATTTTAGAGCTCATTTACGATGTTTTAGCCTTTATTTCCCAACTTTTGTCTACTTTCGTATTTTTATGCTATTTTGCAGAATTATGCGGAAAAGAGGCGATTTCAAACCAAATTCATCCTCAAGTGATTTTTATGTCTACGGACACGAAGGAACGAAGCCTAGCGCACATTCCAAGGCGTGAAGATAGCATAAGCAAAGGTGCATAAAGTTTACAAGCTCTAAAAAAGCAAAGAATCGATCCACGATATTGCAGCCTGTTTCAAATGGCTATATCTCGAGTTCTAGAGCTGATAATGGAGTGATTCCAGTTGGAGGTAAAATCTTATCCTCTTGGCTTTCAAACACCGTGAAAATCGCCTTATTATCATGAGTAACGAAGAAATGGCAGTTGTTTTAAGATCGACGCGCGCTGCAGGCCCGACATTAGGTCGACCGACCTGCTACCTAGGTCGGTCGACCACACCACAGACCCAGAAGTTTCCGCAAAGCCCATTCAAGAGATTAGGTCATTAGGAAACTCTTTATTTCCGCCTATTAAAGCTAATTACGTGATTAGGGTTTTGCATTCAGTTTCTAATCTAGTTTTCTACCTTTAAATTTATCATTCAGTTTTCATTAAGTTTTATTTTCAGTTGTAATCTTTCAATAATTCTCAAACACTTTTAGTTTCGTTCATCAATATTTCAAGCATTCATCAATAAAGTTCGTTCTTTTCTGCCTTAATCCTTATTTCCGGTAATTCCTTTTTTAACATCGTATTCGTCTTAAGAACTCAAAATCTGAAAAATGAACAATACTAGCATATGAACATCTAAAACTCCAATTAAACCATGTGAAGAACATATAAAACACTTTCTTAATATAATCCTATACTCAAACATCATCAACAACTCAAAATCAGAAACTTCAAGCAAGAAACAACACAAAAAGTGCTATTTTAACAAAAAGGCCGAGTTACTCATAATTGTCACCTTAAAAGCGGGTTATGCTCCAATTTCTTCTTCAATAACAAAGCTATCAACCTCCAGGTCCTCTAATCCAACTCCTACAAAAAAATAAACAAAGATTATAAGCTTAAAACAGAATTCGGTGAAAACAGCGTCTTTTTCAAGTTTGATAAAACTGAAATTGAAAGAGATAGAAAGCTTGCAAATCTCGCAAGGATTCTGAAAATGTAAGACGTACCGCGATTCGAGTCCGGGAAGAGGTCGAGATGAAGAATTTAAGCTCTTAAGAATGAAGGAAATAGAGTTTGGAAATGTTACAGTGGGAAGAAGATTGATGTCGAGGAATAGGGTTTAGGTGGGGTTTATGTAGTCCTTTCTTTTTATTTGAGTCGGGTTACTTTTTTTGTGAAACGGATTCAAGTCGGGATTAAATGTGCCAAGTGAACATCTTAAGAACCAAAAAATTCTTAAGACGGATCTTAACGGAAAGATTTAAAATTAGTTTACGATTTATTATTAAAATATTATTATCTTCCGAAAAAGACTTTAAAATCATTAAAATATTATTCACGAAAATGCGGGATGTTACAATCGCCCCATCTTTCAAAATGTTTCGTCCTCGAAACTTGAAGACCGAAATAAGTACGAAACAAATCTAGTTATCAAAACGCACTACCCGGGTTATGGTAACCCAGAACTTTATCTTCGAAAAGGTTTAAAAAAGAAATAGAGTCTAAGGCACAAGTCTCTGTCAATGGACATTGGGATTCTCGTTACGTATTCAAGAGTCCGACATTCCAAATCTGAGACAAGTCCGAAATTCAAATCAGTCAAAATTCAAAATTTAGATCGATCCGGTGTCGGTAAGCATAGTTCAGGTTATCAGACGTCTCCAATAACGAGCTCAAATGATAAATCGACGCTGAGATCAACCAAATTGTAAATAAATCAGTTCTTTTAAAACCAAATTTCCCAAATTAAACTTTTATTTTCGATTCCTCAAAAGAGTAAAATTGCAACAACAGCCACAGGTTACTTCCAAAGGAAGGGGAAGCGGTCTCAAACTTTGAAAACAATAGGATTTTCCAAAACAGCAAATCTCAGGTTAACAATAGGGAACAAATTCAAGAAACAGTCACCGAGAGCGCAGAAACGCTCATAGAGATTACCTCCGACACGAAGGATTATAGGATTTCCAGTTTCACCGCTAGCGAAACATACAAGGGGAATCGAAGGAACGGAACAACCAGATTGAAGGTCAAGGAATATGGTAACTCCTGCCAAACATGGGGTCACTAACCGCTCAATCTATAGTAAAAGCATCGTTACAACGATTCCTAATATATACCAAGAAGGACAATTCCAGTGATCTCTAGACTCTCAATGGCTTTACGATCCCTCTTATCATTATCTCATCCACAGAACAAGGCATTTCCTCACCCACGGTAGAAATAATTTATGCCCATATTCTAGATCAAGGTTTGCGCACTTCCGAAATTCTAAACCAAAAATTCCATTATAACATCAAATTCCAAAAATTTAGGATACCATACTCTCTACACCATGACTCTTCCCAATCCGATAGGCCACAACCAAAATCATCTATAACCTTTAGTCCTACATGGCTCAATTCCATCAAACTCGTTCTAGGGGAGTACTTCGAAATCCTAAGTTCTGAAATCCCTTACCAATAAGTGAACATCCAAAGTTAAGGCCTTACTAAAGCAACAACTCCCAATTTAAGGAAGCCTATGATCGGTTCTCACAAACATTTCCCAAAAACGATTTATATGCCATAATTCCTCAAAATTTAAACAATGTCAGCCTTCTAGTTACCTATTTCCAAAAGTTTTTGATATCTCATCCTTGCCAGCTCCTCAATTGACATTTCAATAACACTCTCGGGCTATCAAACCCATATGCTATATCCACTTCACTTTCATTACTGACCACTAGATAACCATTCTTAAATCAATACGTTTTCGAACTTACATCTCCCAATGAATTACTTTATTCCATTCGCAAACTGGTGGTGCATCCCCAATTTCCTTTAAGTTCTTCAATAGATAATCGCTAAGATCCATTAAGTAACCTAAGGTCAGACACTCAGTCAATTCCTCAAGTCCTTTGTAAATGTTTCAACATTCCCACACCGTTACTAATAACTCTCGTTCCTCAAGTTTAAGCAGCATTAGCTTACTACATTCACTTATCTGACAATATCAGTACCTTAACATATTCCTCGAAACCACTTAGTACTCTAAGTATTTCCAAATCCTCAAATAGTATTCTCAATCCACAATTACTCACGATTCAGCAGGGTCCTCATATCCTAATTCCACAGAAAGCCATGTATAAAATCTCCACTTAGCGTAAGTATTCCATCATTCACTTTCACTCTTCCAACTAGTAAACATATAGACACTAGGATTGCGAACACGTATCACACAATGCTTCCTAGGTTTTCCTCAAATAACAACTCCCTCCGAAACACGGTCTACGGTTAACCTCAAGGGATTCCTCGAAGTCTATCTAAGGTAGGTTACCTCGCAAGGCGTTTCACGAAAAGCAAGCTACTAGGTAAAGTTAAGAGAACATGAAGATAACTCTCAAGGAAGATCAAGAAAAGTCTAAGGAAGGATACTAAGATCTTAACAGTTACATGTACACCAGATTACAAACAAAGCAGTAGACATGAACGTACCAGTAGATGGATCAGGGTGGACTCTGGTCTCAACTCGACTCTGAACAGCTCTAGCTCCACTGGTCTCGGCCTCTGGGTCAGTAGTGACAGCTCTATCAATGGCAACATTCTCGGGGCACTCAAAAGAACGATGTCCCAGTTCCCTGCAGGCGAAGCATCGGTGAGGGTTGCCATGGCAGTCAACTCCAAGATGAAGATCTTTGGGGCATCTGAAACACTTCATGGGAGCGTCAGGTGAGAGGTCCATGTCTTGATCTTGGGAAGTCTTAGCTCCGCTGGATTCTTCCCTCCTTTGGGTACACTGATCAGAGAGGTGTCCTCGCTCCCTGCAACGATAACAAACACGCGGCCTACCACGGCGGTTGTTGTTCGACTTGCTATAGCAGGTTGCTCAGTGGACTGTGGGCGCTTTCTTTCTTCCATGTGGAGGGGAGGATGAAGGAGAACTGAGAGGTCTCCCGCTTCGACAGCTATGCAAAGGTGGTCGGGGAGGAGAGAAGGCTTTAGTTCCTTCACAGTAGATCTGGTAGGGGTCCTCCGCTCGCAAGATGTTGTAGTAACTCTGGAAGTAAGAAGTCGGGTCACCACTAGCTATACTCCTATTCTCAGCATTAAGCTTGCTCCGAAATAAGTAAGCTTTGTCTTCTTAATTCTCGACTAGTTGTGGGACAAAGTGGATTAGCTCCTCAAATCGATTGGTGAAGGCTTGAACAGAAAGGGTTCCTTGGCGAAGGTTCATGAACTCGGTCATCTTATGTTGGTGTATATCCTTATGGTAAAACCTCATGCCAAGAAGAGTCTTGAAACGACTCCATGTGAAAGTAGGGTCACGAGTAGCAGGAAAGCTGATCGTAATCCACCAACGTCTAGCGTCACGGGCTAAGAACTGAGATGCTACCCGGATCTGATCCTTAGGACGAACACCATAAATCATGAAGTTCCTTTCCATGTCAAATAACCATGCGGTGAGAACTGCAGAACTAGTCTCTCCGTCGAAGGTCCTAGCTGCATTTCTCCACATCTGAGTAATAATCCAAGCCAATCCTCCAGGTTGGTTACTTCCCGATGTTTGCGATGAAGAAGAGGGCACACTCGCCGGAGTTATGTGATCCAGGAGAGTTTGAATGAGGGCTTGCGTCACAGCGTTCTCGGCATCGGTTGGCTCCGTCATTCTTCAGTCACAAAAGAGTAAACCGTTAGACGTATTCCTAACAAGGCACAAACAGACTGCAATGTAAGTCCTTAAATCTACCACATCTCTCATTCATTATCCAATTATATGGTCAAGTTAAGGTTGGGGGTTACATTGCATGAGTGTGTCGGGAGCGATAACGCTCTAATACCAACTGTAAAACCCCTCGTCGCAGCGAAAAGATAAACATACAAACATGCCAAAATTTTCGTGGAATTTAAACATTAACATGCATGATAAACGAGGTGAATTAAAATAAAACTGAACAAACTGATATAAACAAAAACCTAGATAAGTATAACAGTCTAAGTATGAAAAACATATATACAAATAGCCTGGGATATCATATCCCACAGGCAACCAAAACTGAAATGTAAAACTACAGTCTAGCTAACGTAATAGGGTAAAGTCAATCGATGAAGGATCATCGCTCGCTAGCTCCATGCAACCCATCAGCCAATCCAACCTGTCATGTACCTACATACATGTAAACATGTACGCCACAATCAGTGGGGAGTGACTAGAGTTCTCCTAGCCACCTTTTGTAACGACACGTAACACATAAACATCCAACATAATCCAGCATATATAACATATGAAGCATATAAATATCAATATCTCAATCTTATATCAACATGCAATATCATGCAAAGGCTCTCAACCAACTTCGGAAACTATTTGGAAGGAGATCCGATTTCCCTTCCGATTGCCCGGCCGGGGGGTCTTTCTATCCAAACCATTTACGAAACTAGCCAAAGAGTCATCCAATGCCTTGGATGAACAGTTCTTAAAATCATTAACAATCTAACTATCACAATCAATCAGCAACATCTGACATTGTACCCCTACTCAGGCAAGCAGATGCAATCAGCAATGTCTAGGACCTACCCCTGCTCAGGCAAGAACTAGACACAATCAGCAGTGCCCAAGTCACACCCCTGCTCAGATTAGACTTGGTACACAGATCAGCAAGCATACACTCGTGACCCCTGCTCAGGCACGAGTGGATACCAATCACCTGATAATGAACCACCGACCCTGCTCAGTCGTGACCATTACCCTTCGTAATGAAATTGGGATCCCTACTCAGACTCAACCAACTACGGTCACACAAAAAAACTCACGGTAGAATAGCGGTCCCTGCTCAGACATATCCTACCGCATCAAACATACACGTGTCGGTATTGAGGTCTATGCTCAGACGTAGCCGACACGCCACAAACACTCACATGTCAAGTTACAGGATCCCTCCTCAGACCATAATTTTACACGCATACAACCATCAACACATATCGTACTCTAGCGGTCCCTGCTTAGACATATTCCGATATGTACTCAACCAAATCCTTAGTCCTAGTCTTTCTAGAGTTCTAACAACACTTAATTGATCCCGGAAACTAAGTTGAGGGAGAGCCGGTTTCCCTTTCGGTTACCTGACCGGGGGGGTCTCTATCCTCTCTCCATTCCCGAACCCAATAGAGTGCCGCCCGAACATCGGGGACCTCAAACACACATAAGCATATAAGAGATGACCAAGTTCAATAAAAACCAAGAACAACCCAAGACTTCCTTCTACAAGTCTAAGGGTTCCTACACCACCATCTAAGTCCACTAGGTCTCATCAACAACCTAAGATAAGATTAACTTAAGATATGAAACAACATTCTACAACATTGCTTACTAACTACCCATTACCATCAAGAGTTAACTAACTCTAGATAAGAAACAACATTCTAAAATATTGCTTACTAACTACCCATTACCAATAAGAATAAACATAACAACCTATGATACTTAAGCATGCTAAATAACTTGTAAAGAAACCTTGCCACAAAACAATTGAGAAAAGATCAACATTAGGCAATTAGCTAACCACATGGCTCAACCTTACTTAGCTCAAACATACATTTAAAACCAAGTAATTATATTCATAAGCATCACTTAAACATCACTTAAACAATTGGGAAACAAGTCCCCAAAACAATCACGAAACAATCAAACAACAAAAGGCTACAACGGTTTTTGCGCATCCTGCGCCCAACATTACGCAGCCTGCGCACCTACACGCACAGGTCTGTTTTCGCGATTTTCTGCAATTCGCCATTTCCTTCAAACTTTCGATAAACACTTTTACACCATGATTTCAAGCCTCAAATCTATTCTACCAGCACATATTAACCCATAACAATCCCAAGTATGTCTCAAACACGATTTTTGAACAAATAAAACACATATTAGAATCAAACATCGTATTCGTCTTAAGAACTCAAAATCTGAAAAATGAACAATACTAGCATATGAACATCTAAAACTCCAATTAAACAATGTGAAGAACATATAAAACACATTCTTAAGATAATCCTATACTCAAACATCATCAACAACTCAAAATCAGAAACTTCAAGCAAGAAACAACACAAAAAGTGCTATTTTAACAAAAAGGTCGAGTTACTCGTAATTGTCACCATAAAAGCGTGTTATGCTCCAATTTCTTCTTCAATAACAAAGCTATCAACCTCCGGGCACTACTAGAAAAAGGGGTTCTTGGGACGCTTAGCCAGCAACGCTTAGGAAAAAACTGTCGAATTAAATCATTTTTATGTGAAAATAGGGACGCTTTACCTTAGCGTACCCACTAAGCCCACTAAAGCGAAATTATAGATTACGCGGGATTGATAACTCAGCGCCAAAACCGTACTTTCCCACTAAATCACAGCGCGAAATCCCTAATTTCCCACGAAACACCCTAATTTCCCACGAAACATGAAAACTAAAAACTCTTAAAAAAACCTCAATCTATAATCCTAGCAACCTCCATCTTCTTCATCTTCAAGAATTACTCTTTCAATTTGGATCTTAATCTCATCTAGGTATGTTTTCCTTGTCTAATTTCTCTTTTAATTTGAATCATCAATTTTTTTCTTTACCTAATTTTAATATCGTCGTTTTTACTGTAAATTTTAGGGTTTGTTGTTCCCACGAATTTTATTAGTTAAATTATTTCTCTTAATTTTAGTTTAGATATCAGTATTAGACTAGACAATATCATAAATTTGTGCACCATACACTCTTGAATTCGGATGGTATTCGCTTTTGGTTCTTACCCTCTTCAATGGAGATGGGGATGGGGATATGGATAGGGATGGGGATGACTGTCATATGGTATCCACTTCTATGCATCCCTAATTCCCTATTAATAATATCTTAATTACTTGGAGTTATAAACACAGTTGCAGGCTATTAGCAAAGGCCCTTTGACTATTTTTTTGCCCAATTGGACGAAAGTATGTATGATACTTTGGAATGTGAATATCTGTTGAAATGGAGCTTAGTCTGTATTAATAATATATTATTGAATTTGCTAAACTGATAGGTGTATATGAGTATTTAATCCGATAGGTGAATTTCGTTAACTAGTTTTATGGATTAAAGGTGAATTAATTCTTACAAAATCGTTGAGACATGTATTGAGTATTAATCTGATGATTACTATTTGAATTTATTGATGGCAATCATATAAGTTGATATGGTGGGAAAATCCGTTCTACTTGATTGTCTTAGGTAATTTAATAGTCCTACTTTGCGAAATTGATAGGTGTATATGAGTCAGTCTTGCTTAACATTGTCTTAAATTAAGCTGTCTCTTAGGTAATTTAATAGTCCTATTATGGTTGCAATATTAATGAAAGAAAACCTATTTTTCAGTTTTACCGATCATGGATTTGAAAATAATCAAGGAAAATTTGACTTACCGTATAGAGAGTGAACGTTATCGAGTGGGTGTTCGTGACTTTATAATATATGCTAGTAACGAAGCATCTTCTTTAAACGGGAAAATTCGGTGTCCTTGTCGTAAGTGTGTACACAATAAGTTGTTAAGTGCGGATGAAGTGAATTTGCATTTGCTAGACAGTGGAATGATGTGTAATTACACTACTTGGATATTTCATGGAGAGCACCTAGATCAAACATCATCTTCAACTGAAAGAATAGTAGAAAATCCTCATCTGAGTCATATGTGTCGATTAGTTCATGATGCATATGGCCATAGAACTCCTGAGCTTGATTCAAGTAATTCTCCTAACCTGATAAACACACCAACCAATGGGCCAAGTAAAGACGCAGAAGACTTTTACAATTTATTGAAGGATGCTGACCAAGAGTTATGGCATGGGTGTGAATTAACTAAGTTGTCCTTTTTAGTGCTCCTTTTCCACATAAAGAGCAATAATAAATGGAGTAATAAGTCAATAACAGATTTATTAGGAATTTTACAGCTTGCAATTCCCAATGGTGCAAATCTGCCAAAGTCGTTTTCCGATGCAAAGAAAATCATGGGAAAATTAGGTCTCAGTTACGATAAAATTGATGTTTGCCCATCAAAAAATCATTGTCAATTATTCTGGAAAGATAAAGTAAATGATGATACTTGTTCTGTATGTGGGACATCGAGATGGAAAAAAGTTCAGGAGCAATCCACTTCAACGGGGAGAAAAAAGAAAAGAGGTGTTCCCTCTAAGGTTTTACGATATTTTCCATTAAAACCTAGACTCAAAAGATTATATATGTCTAAACATACAGCTAACTTAATGAGGTGGCATTCTGAAGAAAGAGTTAGAGATGATAGGGTGTTACGACATCCGGCTGATTCAAAAGCTTGGCAGGACTTTGATTCTAGATATCCTGCTTTTGGTACGGAAAGTCGTAATATAAGACTTGGGCTAGCTAGTGATGGTTTTAATCCATTTGGTACGTTGAGCTCTACCTATAGTTGTTGGCCTGTAGTCTTAGTACCATATAATCTGCCTCCATGGATGTGTTTAAAACCATCATCTCTCATTCTTTCGACGTTAATTCCCGGGCCAAGTAGCCCAGGAAACAAAATTGATGTGTATTTACAGCCCCTTATAGAAGAGCTAATTGATTTATGGGTGAATGGGATCGAAACATATGATGCTTCTAGAGATGAAACATTTACCTTAAAAGCTGGATTACTGTGGACAATCAACGACTTTCCGGCTTACGGTATGCTCTCTGGCTGGGGTGTACATGGTGAGAATGCATGTCCTTCTTGTAACTCTCACACAGATTCAAAATGGCTTTATAATAGTCACAAATACTGTTTTATGGGCTCTTGTCGATTGTTAGAGGAAGACCACGTTTTTCGCTACAATAAAGAAGCTTTTAATGGAGAAGAAGAACATGAAGTTGCACTAGTAGGCCTTTCTGGGGTAGATATGGTGAGCCAAATTGAAGCAGTTTCTAATTTCACTGATTCTAAAACTTGGAAAAAGAAGAGTATATTTTTTGAATTACCCAATTGGGATTCTCATTTAATAAGACACAACTTAGATGTCATGCACATAGAAAAAAATGTGTGTGATAATGTGATTGGAACCTTATTGAATTTGGAGGGAAAGTCTAAAGATAATCTAAAGGCTCGTCTTGACTTGGAAGCAATGGGAACAAGAAAGGAACTTCACCCACAAGAAAGGGGTTCAACTACTAAATTATATCTACCACCAGCTCCTTATACAATGTCCCGAGTCGAAAAGCAAGCATTTTGCACAATGCTTCAAGAACTCAAGGTTCCTAATGGTTATGCCGGGAACATTTCTAGATGTATAAATCTTGCACAAGCTAAATTATTACATGGACTTAAGAGCCATGATTGCCACGTATTAATGCAACAAATTCTTCCAGTTTCATTACGAGGACTTCTTAGAAAGGATGTGGTGGCTGTTTTATTTAATCTATGCGGGTATTTTCGAGATTTGTGCGGTAAGGCTTTAAATTTAGACGACATTGAAAGACTTGAAACTACTATACCGCAAATTATGTGTCACTTGGAAATGATTTTCCCTCCCAACTTTTTCACTATCATAGTACATTTAGTTGTTCATCTAGCCACTGAAGTCAAACTTGTTGGACCAGTTAGATATAGGTGGATGTATTTTGTTGAAAGATATTTGGGCACATTAAAATCCTATGTTTTCAACAAAGCGCGCCCCGAAGGGTCAATAGCTGAAGCTCACTTAGCCTTTGAGTGTGCCGTATTTTATTCCCATTACCTTGAAGGATTTGAGTCGAAGTTTAGACTAGCGTCAAAATTTGATAATTCTGCTGAAATATCACTATCTTCAACTGTTCAAGAAGATAGTGATATTTTTATCCAAGCGGGACAACCTAGAGGAAAGCCTACTACATCCAAGATTTCGAAAATGAACAAGATACAAGCCCATCGGTATATCCTTTTTAATTCTTCCGATGTCTCAGAATTTCTCAAGTAAGTATATCATATTACTGATAGTTTGATATTAATTTATTTTTTCAGAGATTACTTTGAAATTTACTAATAATTAACAATTTTGATAACAGAGAGCATGCAACTGAACTTAAGCGACGTAGTCGGCCAAGACGTCTTTCATTAAATGAAATTGAGCGTATACAACATGAAACTTTTCATGATTGGTTCAAAGAGCATGTAAGTCGTAAGCTGCATAATGATTAATTAGTTGGTTAAATAGTAGGAAATTGAATGGTAATGTTTTATATTATGAAACAGGTTAGCAAATTGGAGGCATTAAAGGGGCCAGAATGTTTAAAAGAGGAACTTCGTATGCTAGCTCGTGGTCCACTAGATGTTGTTACTAAGTACCAAGCTTATGATGTAAATGGTTTTAATTTTAGAGGAAAACGTTATGATAAGTGTACCCAAAACAGTGGAGTGGTTGTGATAGCGAAAACATCAAGTTATGCTAGTACTAGCGATAGAAGACCAGTCTTGGGAGAAGTTGCTTATTACGGAAGGATATTAGAAATCATAAGATTGAGATATTTGGGAGGATTCTCAACTGTGATGTTCAAATGTGAATGGGTTGATACAACTCAAGGAAGGGGAATAAGACAAGATGAGTATGGTTTTACACTTGTCAATTTATCTCGTTTGATAAATGGGGAGACATTAACGGATGAGCCATATATATTTGCAACACAAGCAGAGCAAGTGTTTTACGTTGACGACCGAGTTAACACAGGATGGTCCGTTGCTATAAAGATGAAACTTAGAAATGTTAATGACTTGGGTGATGATGAAATGAGAGAAGATGATGAAAATGAGCCATATCATGTCTCGTTTCTTACTCATGAAAATATGAGTTGGGTTAGGGATGGTGTGGAAGGAACTTTGGTTGACGTCTGAGATTAGGATGATTAATTACTGCATTTCCCATTTCCCATTTATCAGAGATTTCTAAAGTTGAGAAAATAGCTAGGAATTTAGGGTGTTAGTCTGTTAGTCTGTACAGTTTGTTAGGAAAAATAAAGTTTAAAACCCCTTATCTATGCTCTTTTGCATCTCACCTTGAACAGGCTTTCTACTTGAATCTGCAATTTCAGCTTGCATGTTCTATATTTCTACATGAATTTCAGCATGCACGTTCTATATTTCTGCTGCCTTAGCTTATCAATTCTAGTTCAGTAATTTACATATGACATTCATTCTTGCTTCTAATTCTTGCTTTGATGTCACCCAGAATCTGTTAAGCAACAACCCAAGGTGTGTAGCTATAACCTTCTCATTTTTACTCTGATTCCTTTGCATCCATACGTGGTATAGTGCTCCCAAAACCAAGTCTGCCTGAACGCCCTGCTGTAGTTTAGCAGGAATTGCCAAGCACCAGTCCATCGATTCATGTACAAGAAACATGGTATCAGTTAGAGTATGCAGTCCCTGCAATAGTCCATGCAATACTTTTCTGTTGTCTAGGGGCTTCCTAACCACTTAACAGCCATGAATGTCATTCCACCATTCAGGAAAGCACTTTCTTTATACCTCGGGGTGAATTCTAACCTTATTAATTCTATATGGCAGGGCTCACTGCCTATCCTATTTTGCTTGTTATATCAGACAGCCAAAAAATACATGAGTACTACATGCTTTTGAATTTGTGATATTTTTTCATTACTCTTTCCTACTTGTAAATAAATAAAGTTGAGATCTTCTTGGTAAGTATTTCATAGAAAATTATATAGGTATATGTATATATATATTTCTTGCTTTGCTGTGTATATATTTATATTTTTATCATTTGTTTTGTCATGACTAATAAAGTTGAGGATTTTTTGTTGATAGGAAGAATGGCTAGGGCTAGAAATTTAAGAATTACTCGTAAAAGTCGGTCTCAAGTGGAGCAAGGAAGCCTGGATGGTGATAATGGCCAAATAGGTCATAACTCTACTACTGAAAGTAGTCAGGATCAGCAGTCTCACTTAGAGTCTAGTCCAAATAGTGAACATCAGAATGGGGGACGGACATATGAATGTGTTGTCCAAGGTACTTATTGCATTTCAATTTGTAGGTGTATTTTGTTAGCTCTTTGAAATATCATCATATTATAGATTATCATTGAACAGGTTTAGATGGAAAAAGGACTCGCGGAAAAACTGTTCTGGCAGATATATGGAATTTACCTACAGGGCATAGAGTAGTTGTTGAGATCAACAAAGCAAATCAACCTATTGGAGATGAAGGAGGCGTTCTAGGACATTTTTGTGGAACGATAGCAAGACATGGAGATCTATGTTCACTAAGTTATACTCGTTGGGATTATTTGAAGAAGGGTAACAAGGGTAACAATCAGACTCTGATATTGAACGAAGTTAAGGTAAAATCTCTGGCTGCTTTTACACATGAGTCGGGAATAATTATATAGGTGACAACTTAGCTGCGTAGTAACGCTTAAGAATTCTTAAATGGCTAGTGCTCTTCTCCTGTCAATGGAAAAGTAGACTACTTCCTTATATTAGAGAAGGACCTTTCCTCCTATTTCTTAAAGAAAGATGCTAGTAAGTTGAAGGCAGCGTAGGGAAAGCTTAGTAAGCCGGTAAGGCAGGTACGTTGATGAATTATACTCACTGTCTGCAAATACCCAATCTACTATAAGTATAAGAAGTCGGTAAGTCTTTCACGGAAAAGAAAAATCTCTGAGTTATTGTCTAAGTGCAAACATACTGTTTTCTTTTGTTGAACACAGGCAAACTTGTCCGTTTTGGCTCGTTTGAAGCTTTTGCATCGGTCTAGTAACGCATTACATGAATTGCTTTTTGAGTTGCATTCTATTTACTGTCCAATGTGTTTCTTTTTTATTCTATGTAGGAAAGATTTCTTTATCCTACAGTTCTGGAAAAATGGATACTAAAGTCGATAGGACACAAATGGAGGGACCATAAATGCACTTTGAAAGGAATACATTAATCTGATGATAAAAACATAACAGAGCTGCACAATAACTGTCCAGAAGATGTGGTACAGGATCAATGGATTAGTCTTGTTAATTTTTGGAGATCGGACGAAGGTCAGGTATGTGTCATATGTTAGTAACACATTGCATGAATTTCTGCATCATATTACTCCATCTACTACTCCACTGCTCAGTTCAAAAGTGCCCCTGCGTAACCAGGTAAGCAATTGCTGACCCCGCTCTTACACCATTTCCATCCATTATGAACCTATCTAGATGATGCATCCCAATCCCTGCACGCAACTGCTACTGCACAAACCGCTACAACTACAATCAGGCCTGCAATTTCCTGAACTTGCAGACCCAAAAAGAGACTGCCAGCTACGCCACAGAGTAGATGCTATCATCCCTGCACTTCCTACGGCCTGCATATCCGTTTACTAATGTGCATTCCCATAACAGACCTACACATTCTAATGCTTTCGTTCAGGCCCCTAAATCAGCCACATTTCCTGCACAAAGGCTGCAGTTCCTGTCTGCTGTGCATACTCTTCGCTGCAAACGCTGCTGCGTTTTCTTATTTCCGAACACGCTCAAACAAACCTATACCTTCAGTGAACAGATCCAGAATTGCCAGTCCTGCAAGCCCTGACCAACTACTATTCTTTAGTGATGGTTAAATGCTGTATTTATGTAAGTGACTTGCTTTTATGATTTGTTCAACATAAATCACTAGGTTATGATTTTGGAATTGCAGGAAAGAAGTCGCAAAAGCCTTTTATCACATAAGAAGGCTAAGGCGAAGCCTCTTCACACCTCCGGTACAAAAAGTCATGCTCGTGTGTCTGGAGATTTGGTACTCCATTTTTTTCAATGAATATAAAATGTGCTTTCTTATATTATCTACTGATATCAAATTTCTTGATAATATTTTATGGTTTTTTGCTGTTGTGGTTTATTTGGTAGAGAAAAGCACTGCAAAGATCTCCCACAAGAACAGAGCTTTATCTAGAGTGTCACAAACATAAAAAGGAAGCGAATATAACGGTTTGTTCATTTACCATTTTTTTAACCTATTAAAGATAATCTCCAAATATCTGTGAGCTATATCATTATATTTGCAGGATTATATAAAGGAAATTGCAGCACAACAAGGTCACACAGAGGGTAACTTAAATGATGACCCCGTCGCACAAGTATTGGGCAAAGATCAGTACGACCGGGTTCGAGGAATTGGGTTGGGTGTTAAGCTCTCAGATTTAACAGAGCCTTCTGATCCACGTTATTATCGGGGCTTGAATATGTCTACCAACGAAGAGACAGCAGCTATGCATCTTATTCGCGAACTAAAAGAGGGAATGCAAACATTGGAAAAGCGTGTCCTAAAACAAGGCAATACTATTAACAAGCAGCGGTATACTATTAATAAGCTTAAAAGAAAGTTGAGAAGTGATGATGACTCTGACACAGGTGAAGATAATTCTGATGAGTGTAGCTTCGAAAAAGGCTTTGACAATGATGATGATGAGGTAAACAATTACCCTGAACTTATCATTCTTATGAGTCTATTTATGTAATATTTTTCCGTACACTTGTTTTTTTACAACTTGATCTGATGAGAACTACTGTACTGTATGTTATGTTTCACCATCCTCATTGTAGGAATGTGAAATCCCTGAGACAGATGACGAAGTATCTTTCTAACTACACTGGACGGTTTCCTTGTCGAAGTTCAATAGCTTTTTTTGAGGTTGGTGTTTATAATGCCTTATTTGAATATAAGGGATCTCTGTACGTATTGATCCTAATGAAGAGTCTTGATGCTTGTAAAAGACAGAGTTGTACTAGCTATCTCATAGGCAGGCAAAGCCCTATTAAAGGGAGCGTGTTGTGCTTCCTGTAGTAGATGATAGAGATAACCCCTAGGTTGCCTGCTTTCTTCCTTATTCCTTGAAGTAGAGTTGGAAGAGTAGAATTAGAACAAATCCAGAAGAGAAGAGGCTGGTTGTAAATATTACAGGCCTCCTCTTGCTGTCTAGAACCTTGTTAGTTGTTAATATGTTCGGTATGCCTTTAAAAGACTAGAGTGTGAAGTATTACATGCTCTTGATGTCTAGTTGTCTTTTAGCTCCACCTTTCAACGACAACTTCTTTTTGGAGTACTAATAACTCAATGATTATAACCCTTACTGGATTATATGTGGAAACTTGTCTTGATAGAAAAGGACTGGTCAAGCGTTTTCATGAAATCATGTAAATGAACTCTTCAAACATGCATTTTCTTATAACCGTCTGCTTGCCTTTATATTTTATGGCATGTTGGTATGATTTAATGATACATGAGTAATTTTTTTGTTCGTTACCGCAGGTTTAGCATTGTATGAGAACGAGAGAAGCACGAGAGACGTTGCAGCAAGTCACAAATAATTAATACTACTATTACTGAATTATGTATTACTATTATTTTCTTTATAGGTACAATTTAGTTCCTAAATTGTTTTAATTGGGATTGTATCTTGTTTGGGATTGAGACATGTATTGACATGATAATTCTATTTATATCAAATTTAATTATTGATATTTGGATCTTCAAAGTATTTTGGGTTTTTTGGGTATAAAATAGCGTCGTCAAAAGTGACGTATTAAGTATTGACCTCCAAATTGCGATTCAAAATCATCGTTGTTTAGATATTGAGGTAGTAAATCACATTTATAAAGGTGCTTTATTGGCATCCCATATACTCTCCAACAACGTTATAAAGCGTTGCTAATTAACTTAAAATAGCGCTTCAATATTGCAACGCTTTTTTCTGGGTTTTACCGACATAGTTAAAAAGCATCGCAAAAGGTGCTAGCGGCACGAGCTATGCCGGCGCTTTTTAATGCGTCGGTATTTCCCCTTCCGACGCTATTTAGCGCCGCTAAAAGTCATATTGATGCGTCGTAAAAGGTCTGTTTTCTAGTAGTGGGGTCCTCTAATCCAACTCCTACAACAAAATAAACAAAGATTATAAGCTTAAAACGGAATTCGGTGAAAACAGCGTCTTTTTCAAGTTTGATAAAACTAAAATTGAAAGAGATAGAAAGCTTGCATATCTCGCAAGGATTCCGAAAATGTAAGACTTACCGCTATTTGAGTCCGGGAAGAGGTCGAGATGAAGAATTTGAGCTCTTAAGAATGAAGGAAATGGAGTTTGGAAATGTCACAGTGGGAAGAAGATGGATGTCGATGTAATAGGGTTTAGGTGGGGTTTATGTAGTCCTTTCTTTTTATTTGAGTCGGGTTACTTGTTTTGTGAAACGAATTCAAGTTGGGATTAAATGTGCCAAGTGAACATCTTAAGAACCAAAACATTCTTAAGACGGATCTTAACGGAGAGATTTAAAATAAGTTTACGATTTATTATTAAAATATTATTATCTTTCGAAAAATAATTTAAAATCATTAAAATATTATTCACGAAAATGCGGGATGTTACATATTCTATAAAATATTTTATCATTGTTATATCTTTGTAGCATATATATCAAATATCTTGTTGATTTGCTAAATGTTTTTACATAAAATCTTCGAACCTTGTTATTGAAAATATCGGAAGAAAAAAAATAAAAAACATATTTTTTTTTACATAGGCTTGGCTCGAGCTTATGTTAAAGCTCGCAAGCTTTGTACTTCCCATGTTTCAGTGAATAATTTAAATTTGTTTTATTATGTGAGAAGATAATAAAGAAAATATAAACTATTAACTAAGATGATCGAGAGAGTATATATGAACTACATTTTCTATCTATTTTTTCCAACACCGACAAGAAACAAGCTAAGCCGTGTCTTTCCTTTGTTTCGGTTAATAGTTTGTATTTGCTTTATTTTGTAAGAAGAAAATAAAAAAAATGTAAACTGTTGATTGAGATTTTATCAATTTTTTTGCAGCACCGACAAAAAAAACCTTCGCTTGTTTCATGGCTTAGAGGCCACTTGATTTTTTAAAAGTATTTTCATTTTTTTAAAAGGTTTTGATAAGTGGTTTCTCTGAGAAAAAAATGTGTTGATTGTAATAGAGGATTTGGGGATTTAAAAAGGGATTGCATAAATGATGAAAAACACTATAACAATATAACGAAATGTTCAATAATCATTATCATTATATATATATTAAAGAATTATGTAAAATGGCTGACGTGGCGCAACGAGGTTTCAGAAAACCATTTTTCAAGCCCTCTCATTCACTATCACAATTTCAATTTTTCTCGACCAATTAAAATTAGTCATGTCAGCAACCGTGATATTCCTAGGATGACATTACATAATCATGTAATATTTAATATTTATTAATTTAATATTTATGGAATCTTCCATACACATCACATAATCACGTAATGTTTATTTTTAATCAACGTAATCACAAAATCTTCGATCACGGAATATTTAGAAATAAACGATTAAATTGTGATCTAACTAAAATATACTTTAATAGTCATATATTTTAATCACGTACTTTAATAGCTGCAATATTAGTTTAATACTTTAATAGTCTTCAATCACGTACTTTAATAGTGATAGCAATATTGAAAAGATTTTAATAACTATTAAAATTTAGAAATATTTAACAGAATTTTGAGGAAATATTTAACAGACCGATTATTATTTTGTATTGCTTGATGTATTGCTTGAGAATATTTAGAAATAAAATTTTGAAATATTTAACAGACTGATTGTATATTTAACAGATCGATTATTATTTTGTATTGCTTGATGTATTGCTTGAGAATATTTAGAAATATTAAACAAAGTCATGGGCAATCTCTATCCCGTGTTGGACTTTATCTTCCTAGACTAGTAATCACCCATGGCCAATTGTATGTTGTCTTATTTAGGGTTACTTATCTAGGGTTACAAGTAAGAAGGGTCTAAAGGTCCTCTAAAATAGATGAAGACAAATGAGTGACTAATAAAACATCTAATGTTGTTTATAAGGAGATTTTCGATAAACTATAAATTTGTCTTAGATTTTTCTTATTTGATACAGTATTTTATTTTAATTTGTATTAGAAGTTTTTTTGAAGTTAATTTATCTTTTATTTTAATTTATTTGTTCTTTCATTCTCCTAACTATTCGTCTTATACATCTAACAATTTGATGCAACTAATATAACCATAATCTTGACTATAATTTTCATTTCTGTGGTATATAGAACTTAATTATCTTAATTTTAAATTTTTTTTTTATAATTTATATAACTTAAATTACTTAAATTTGTATGTTATAATTTCCTTTTTAACCATGTCTTAAATGTTTCATTTTAATCCTGTCTTAAAATTGTGACTCCTATTAACATTGTCATGTGTTAACTTATTAATTTACCTAACTTGAAGTTCTAAAATGTGAATGTTATATATTTTAATAAGTTCTCAAGTCTCTCTCTCTCTCTCTCTCTCTCTCTCTCTCTCTCTCTCTCTCTCTCTCTCTCTCTCTCTCTCTCTCTCTCTCTCTCTCTCTCTCTCTCTCTCTCTCTCTCTCTCTCTCTCTCTCTCTCTCTCTCTATATATATATATATATATATATATATATATATATATATATTATATTTTTTTATTTTTTATTTTTAAAAAGTACACATGTTCAAATAAATAGAATTGATTATATAATAAGTAGAATTTATAGTTATCTTTAAAAATAAGTGTACACCACCTCGTGATTTTTCACGGGTGTTACACTAGTTAAAGTTTATTAGGTTATCGTATTCTCCCCCCAATTGTAAATAAACTTCCTTATTTTCATTTTCGTATATTGACAATAACATCTAAACTCAATTGGATGGTTGAATAATGTGTTTTCTTAAATTTTGTACATCACACCAAAATAAAATAAAAATACAGATACTAAACATTTAAAATAATAAAGCCATCCAATGCATTTCAAGGTTTGAAAAACACGCTTCAATACATTTTTTTAAGGAACATTTAACAAATATAATCCCAATTATCACTCTTCTACTCAAATTAATCTCAACTATCAATATTCCCGCAATAATCCCAACATTCATACCGCCCTTCTCAAAATAATCTCAACTATCATTTTTCTTCTCAAAATAATCTCAACTATTAATATTCCCGCAAAAATCATAACCTTTTTAAGACTTATCGGTCACACTAAACTATTTTGAGATGGGTGGTACGAAAGTTGGGATTATTGCGAGAATATTGATAGTTGGGATTATTTTGAGAAGAAGAGTGATAGTTGGGATTATATTTGTTAAATTATCCTTTTTTTAAAATATCAAACATTTAAAATATAACAGTTTTTTACTTTGAGAAGAAGAGGCCGATAATTGAGACTATTATAATTAATTTGTAATGCTGATTGATATGAGAATGTCGTCTATAGGTAGGATTATCATTATTAACTAATCCTAATTAAAATAGTTAAGAAGTTATTTAATAGATCAACTAACAAAACTAAATTTAGGACAATGATTAAATAACCTTATGATATAGAACTAATTTAATTTCCCGTGAAAAATCACGGGACTTCTATACCTTTTTCTTAATAATTATTTAATTTTTAACTGTTGAATCATGTATTTATTATTCTGAGTGATATTGTTTATTCTCGACATTGATGATTACTACTTTGCTTTTTCGTGTTCTATTTTAATACTTTTTTAGAAAAAAATTAATCTACCATGTAACTTTATTCCGACGCGTGTCCTTTAATTAGCTGCTCAATCTAGCATTTTTATGTTATTATATAAATAGGTATTATTAATCATTGTGAGTTTAGAGATTATTAATTATATTTAATAATTAAAATATTTTCACTCAATTTCTTTTAACCGTTTATTCAAATGGAAAAAAATTAAATGAGATAATTATAATAGATAAAATTACATACATATTCATCAAACATTCCTACTTTAAAAGATAAAAAACATGTTGTCCTTTTAACCGACAATATATAAGATAACGGATTACTGTGCGTTTACACTAAACTTGTTTTGCTTAGTCGATACATCTATAATTTATTATTGTACATAATACAATCCCAACAAATTAACTACACATTTTCTATTTTGAATACATTAAAAATTTCAGTGAAACATGATTTTATCAATAGAAATTATAAAATTTGAATTTGATAATTGACGATCTCAAATGTCATCATCAACATTCGACAACGCTAAGAACAAACTATACATTACAAATGCTTGTTATATTCTTCTATTTTCATCTATTTTTTCTCAAATCCCTTCATCATAAAACTTTGAAAAAACAAACAAATGAGAATGGAGTAAAGCATAAAAGGCTGAACTTCTCCATGATTTGTTTTTTCTAGGAATATATTAGAATTTTTATCAATTGATCTCTTTTATATATAGAGTTTGTTGAATTTCATAATTATAGAATATGAAATTTTTTTCATTAAAGCGGGATAAATATTGTGATTATGGAGTGGAGTAACGATAAGAAGATGAAAAATTGGTTAAATTTTCATAATTAATAGAATATGGAAAGTTTTGCACTAAGAACGGATCATTATTGTGATTATCGAGTGTAGTAACAAAATGGTGACGAATGTTTATGATTGATGTTTCTACTTTACGTTTTCCTATTCTATTTTAATATTTGCTCAGAAAAAAAATTAATCTACCATGTAATTTTATTCCGCCGCGTGTTGTTTATTAGTTAGCTGCTCAATCTAGCATTTTTATGTTATTGTATAGATGACTCTTCGTTTGACCAAAACTTTAACTCCACCCATTCTTTCACACGGACAATGTGTTTAATGTTTGGAAAAGAAATTAGTTATTGGTAAATAGCTAGATAGTTTGAAGAGTTAGGGGCTTGAGACATAAAAAGTAAATTGATTATGACGTCTTAATTAATTGTAGGATTAATCAAAATGATAAACACAACTTATTTCTAGGAGATCCTAAGACCGCCACGTGTCATAATATGGTGCTCAAGTTAGGCTTTTATGTTATTACTAGTTTGGAACCCGTGAAAATCACGGGATCATTAATAATTTACTCTGTTTAAATATTAATTTGTGAATAACTTATACGGAGTAATCCCTCTCTCAATCATTTGTTTAAAACGAACACGACTGGGGAAGCGGTATTTTAAAACAAATGTTTAATACAATCCAATTTTTGATTCAGGTGGATAGGCAAACCAAAATGTGAATGATTTGGTTGTTTTGAAGCGACCATCTAAAACTTGCATTGAAATTTATTTTCTACTCCATGAAGTCACCCTTTCATATATGAACAAATTACATTGAAATTTATTTTCTACTCCATATGCAGTTAAACCCTCCTAACTTCGAAATATATATGAAAAACTCTATTACTAATTCTCTGAAAGTTTTATGAATGAAGGAAAATAAAAAATATGGTACATAAATAAAGAGTATATATAATAATGATGAAAGGAAAGTTAAAAGGTCATTTCATTAATAAATTAAATAATGGTTAAATAAATAAGGTAAATTATGGGAAGAAATAAATTACAAATTTTTTTGTTTATACCTTCTTTTTTTAAAAAAAAAAAATTTAACTTATATTTTTTAATTTTCTTAAATTGGTAATCCAAGATTTTTTTGGCCAGATCACATAAAGTTGCCACAACACAATTATACTTGTCATGTCACATTTTTTAGGTTAGCATTTTAATACGATTTTATAGATTTGGGGCAAAGTAAGAGAGTAAAGTAAATATCAAAACTTTGTAGGTGAACTGTAATAATATTTATTAGTAGTATAAGACGGACAAAAGTAATTAAACATCTATCGAAATTACGCAACAAATAGAGATTTATATACAATACCAAAGATAGATTATTCATACAAAAGTTTAATCAAAACAATATTATTATATTTCATGCGAAATACTAACATTTTCTAATTCATGAGAAATAAAATATAAACAGATCATTTTAATTGTCCAAAAGACATTGGGAGTTATAGAATAATATATTTGATGGAAAGCAAAAAAATTATTTAAAGGCTTGAAAGCATTGAAATTGGAACAACAAATTGGATAATATGAATCGGTTTCTAACTAATTACTAATCGTGCATATTTTTATTATGAATATATTTATAACACTATGATAAAATAAAATTGACATATGTGCATCGTAGTTTAACACTTTGACTAAGCAATTTGAATTCTAAGATGTTTGACGAAATAAAAATAGAGCATAAGTGTTACAAAGGAGACCAACGTGTAGGAAAGAGTGAAAGACAATCAATGTTACGTGTCAATAACTTATTAAAGATATTTTGTTACCTTTTTCGATGTTTCAAATACACCATTGCAGAAAGAAAAAAAATCAGCAAATATAAAAGAGTTATTCAAATTAAGAAAAAAAATCTGTAAAAAAGATCCATTGCTATTATTTTCAATCTCGTACATTGTTATTTATATGTGAGTATGTCACGCCCTGTAATATTAATGTAAACACAAAAATAATAACTGATAAGATTCTAATTGATTCAAAACATAATAAAAATAAAAATAAAGTAATTAACTTAGTTCTCCGCGTATACTTTACCAGAATTTTTTGACTAAAGTTGAAAATTTAACCTACTGCAATATTAATATAAGCACACAAAGAACTAATAAGATTCTAATTGATTCAAACATAATAAAAATAAGAAGCAAATAATTAATTTAGTTCTCTAGGTATACCTCACCTACATATTTTTTAACTAAAGATGAAAATTTATTCTATTACAATCCTAAAATAAACACAAAAAATAATAAATAATAAGATTCTATTTAATTCAAAATATAATAAAAATAAAAAACGAAAAAACTAATTTACTTTTCTATGTATACTTTTTTTTTTTTTGGTAAAGGTAAAAAATTATATTAGAAAAGTGACGAAGGTTCGAACCTTCCTTACAACAAAATCATCTCATCAAACTATCCAGCCATTGTTTCTCCCTGCAAGGAGCATGGCCATTACATCGAAAATTGATCTTAGTTTTTACTTCCTCTTTGATAATGTTGAACATGATTACTGGTTGCAAAATCTTAAACTCCACTCTGGCTTTATTTCTTTGAATCCAAAGGTTGTAAATCAAGGCATTCAGAATGCTGTTGAGTACACCCCTTTTCAGTTTTGATCCCCGTCTGCTAAGTCTCCAACTAGTCACATTAGTAGAATACTTTTCTATGTATACTTTAGTACTAATTTTTTGAATAAAGTTGAAATTAGGGTTGTTATAATAGTTACATATGAAATTTTTTGCAACTAATTCTCTCAAAATTATATGAATAGAACGAAAATAAAAAATATGGAATATACAAATTGTGTATATATAGTAAATGAAAAGAAAGTTAAAAGGTCATTTCATTAAATAAAGGAAATAATAGTTAATTAATAAAGGTAAATAAATAACAAAAATTATCAGAGGAGATCAATGATTAATTGTTTTAGAAAAATAGTTTATAAATAGCTTATCTTGGCACATGATGATAAAAAAACTATTTAGTTTAGTGTTGTAATTATATTGTATAAGTATACTATTTATACAATATATTTTTCACTTATGATTATAGAGTAAATTTGTTACTTTTTATATTCCAAAAGAACTTTAATATTTTAGATAACATGTTGAATAAATTCTAAAAATTATTATAGACAAAAGAAGGAATAAAAGCGTATTAAAAGTTATTAACTTCATCTAATAAGTTTTTTTTTTTTTTTTTTTTTTTTTGCAAAAAGTTATAATTCTTTTATTCTTCCAAAAGGGGAGAGAAAAGAATACTGATTACAAAGTATAACCTCTTAAGCCTTATTTAAAGGCCCCGAAAACCTCTAGAAAGCCTCCTAATTATCAATGGATAACCTATACATCAAGGACACACTGACTGTATATTTAATCCTATTGCTAATAGTATCTATTGATCTTTCCGTTCCAGCAAAAATTATGTTGTTTCTCTCCATCCATATTTCATATATGGTTGCAACTAGACTACTTATGTACCAGACTTGCTTCCAGTGCTTTTTATGCTTCCTGTGCCTGCACCATTTCAGGGCAGCAATATAACTGTTATGAATCGTTCTAATATTCATCCAGCTGGATATGGTCCTCTAGACTGTTATGAGAGTGCGATTCTCCGGCCGTCTTGCATAGCACGCACCTGTTGACTATTTGGACACCCTTCTTCTGCATATTGTCAATAGTTTTAAGACATTTTGAACAGCCAAAGAAGCTATAACAGCATGTCATGGAACGACTGCTTTGCCATAGACGATGGATAGGTGAGGAGCAGTAGTGAACTTTGGCCTAAACCAGTGATAAGCTTCCTGCACTTTGAATTCTCCATGCCTACACCAATTATTTAGCTGTGCAGCAGCTGTAACATCCCGTATTTTCGTAAAATCTATTTTAAGCATTTTAAATTATTTTAAGTAATAAAATAATATTTTAATAATTTATTGTGAAAGATTTTAATTTAATTAGTAAGATCCGTCTTAAGAACCTTAAGTCCTTAAGACGAATACAAACTTGGTAAACTTAAGTTCCAACTTAAGTATCCGTTCAAGTATCCTAACCCGTTTCATTTAATACGGAAAGGACACTTACTTAAACCCCTAAAATCACATATGTCGACATTTATTCATCTTCTTCAAACATTTACAATGTAAACTCATTTCCTCTTAAAACCTCCATTTATTCATCTTCTTTTGATCATTTCTCCATCATCCGTTCATCAAATCGAGGTAACAATAACATTTTCGGAATCCTCATCAAATTTCCAAGCCATCTATCACTTTCGTTTTTCAAATCCTTAACTTCGAAATTTGGCCTGTTTTGCATAAATTCCGTTTTTACTCCGTTAACATCGTTTTTCGTGCTTGTAGGCGTGGGCTTGGACAACCCAGCCATTGATAGCTTCGTGGTAGAGGAGGATCTTTAAGCCGAAGTGCATTTAAGGTGACGATAATGAGAAACTCGGCCTTATTGTGAATATTAGCAAGTTTTGATGTGTTCTTATATTTGTTTCTGATTTTTGTTAATGTTTAATGATCAATGGACTTAGTATCATGTTTAGGATTGTTCTTATGTGAATAATTCATGCTTGGTGATGTTGTTATATGTTCTTAAGCTTATTTTCAGTTTTTCACAAAGTTAAGACGGATACTTGATATAATCGTTTGAGGATTGTTATGGGATTTGTTTGATGATAGAAAATGAGTTTAAATGATTCATGATGTTGGGTAAATCTTACTTGTAGCAAATATTTAAGTTTGTATGTTGAATTGTCGAATTTTGTGTAGGCTGAGAATTGCGAATTTTACAAACAGGCTCTCTGAGCCGGTCGACCGGCTGGGAGCGTCTTTGGGTGTTTTGCGATTTTTGTAGGAAACTGGCTTGGGACTGCCAGCCGGCCGACCGGCTGCCTGCCGACCGGCTGGTGGTCTCCTTGTGTTGTTTTGATGTTTTTGCGAGAACCTTAGGAAGAGGGGAGCCCAGCCGGCAGACCGGCCGCCTGCCAGCCGGCTGGGAGTACATTTGGGTGGGTTTGCGAGTTTGTAAAGGCTAAGGGAATGGGTTCCCAGCCGGCCGACCGGCTGCCTGCCGACCGGCTGGGAGTCCCTTGTATTGTCCTTCGTTGTTTCGAAAAGAAAGGAGGCTGAGAGGATCACCAGCCGGCCGACCGGCTGCCTGCCGACCGGCTGGGGATCCCTGTAGGCTGTTTTGTTGTAATTCGCGTATAACTTTTAAACGGTTAATCGGTTTTGATTGAAACTCGTTTTGTGTATCTTTGATTTGTATTTGAGGTCCCCGTAGGATGGGCGACACTATATTGGGTTCGGGAATGGAGAGAAAATAGAGACCCCCCGGTCGGGTAACCGAAAGGGAAACCGGCTCTCCCTCAGCTTAGTTCCCGGGGTCAATTAAGTGTTGATTAGAAGTTAAGAAAAGCAGAACTATAGTTTAGTTCATAGACTTTGATGATATTGTATTGATGCGTATTAAGTTATGCCTTAAGCTGGCCTCTGAACTTAATACGTGAGTTGTTTGTCATATATGGGGATATGCCTTAAGCTGGCCTCTGAGCTCCATATGTGTACGGTTGTCGTGTCTGGGACATGCCTTAAGCTGGCCTCTGAGTCCAGACATGTTTGATAGTGATCGCGTTGGAACATGCCTTAAGTTGGCCTATGAGTCTGACGAGTAGAGCAGCTGCACAACGGGATAGCTAAGGAACTGACACCTTTCCCGGAGTGCAGATGTTTGGTGCTAGGACATGCCTTAAGCTGACCTCTGAGTCTAGTACCTTGTGATGTGGTGAAGGGACATGCCTTAAGCTGGCCTCTGAGTCCTTTACTTTTGGATGCTAGTCTATGCCTTAAGTTGGCCGCTGAGTCTAGTGTCTTGCTGATTGGCAGGTCCATGCCTTAAGTTGGCCTCTGAGTCTTTGCTTGCTGAATGCTTTGGTGTTTAGGTTATGTCTTAAGTTGACCGCTAAACCTTTACACTTGTTGATTGATTAGTATTAGGTTATGTCTTGAGTTGACCGCTGAACCTTTTACTTGCTGAATTTATCTGCTTGCCTTGAGTTGGTACGTGTCAGATATAGATATTGATAATGATGAGTGAATGAATGTTTGTTTGAGCTATGGTTTGATCATCCAAGGCATTGGATGACTCTTAGTTCGGTTTCATAAATAGTTGGATTGAAAGACCCCCCGACTAGGTAACCAGTAGGGAAACCGGATCTCCTTCCTAACGGTTTATGAGGTTGCATGATAGTATGAGATCAGTTGATGAGATGTTTATGCTTCACATGTTGATATATGTTGGAGTATTCTGTATTGCTTTATGTGTTACGTTTTGTCACAAAAGGTGGCTAGGAGAACTCTAGTCACTCCCCACTGATTGTGGCGTACATGTTTTCATGTATGTAGGTACATGCAGGTTGGAGTGGGGTTCACGAGAGGGCTAGCGAGTGATTATCCTTCATCATATGACTTACACTTTATCGCCTAGCTAGACTCTTAGTCTTTTGATACAGTCGTTTTGGTGCCTGTAGGGATGTTTCATCCCAGGCTGATGTATATGTATTTGGTTTTGATACTTAGAACTGTTACTTATCTATTTTAGTTTTAGTTTCCGTTTCAGTTTAATTCTTCTCGCATGTTGTTTACTTTAAAAAGTTTTAATTCCGCTGCATTTTTAGTACTTTTGTATGTTTATATTTCCGCTTCCGCGAGGGGTTTTACAGTTGGTATCAGAGCATTATTGCTCCCGACGCACTCATGTGACCCCCAACCTTAACTTGACCAAATAAACAAATAATGAATGAGAGATGGGTAGATCTAAGGATTTATTTTGTAGCCTATTTGTGAATGCTAAATGCTAAGTTAACACTTGTTTTCTCTTTTGAAGGATGGTGAGACCCACGGCTGCTGATAACATTATGTTGCAAGCAATTCATCACTAGCTTGAGACCCAGAGACAGCAAGCAGGGAATGTTCCACCTCCTCCACCGCCAGGCAACGAGGCTAATCGTCCTGGTAGCTTCTCTTGGATAGCTTCGCAGATGTCCCGTAGCCATGTGAAGACTTATGGTGGCGAGGTTGATCAGGTAGCTCTTACCGAGTGGTTCAGGGAGATCGAAAAGAGCTTTACCATGTATTCGGTGGGTAGAGAGGATAGAGTGCGGCTAGCCACTCACTTTCTTACCCTTGAGGCCGATAGGTGGTGGGCGTTGACCGGACCGACTTTCACTCTTGATCCTTTGTTCGATTGGGAGGCTTTTAAGGATAAGCTCGAGACGAGGTTTTATCCTAAAGAGCTCAGATCACAGCGACTCAAAGAATTCATGGATTTGAAGCAAGGCAAGATGTCAGTTCAGGAGTTTACAGACCGATTCAGCCAACTTGCTCACTTCGCATCGAGATTTGTCAGAGATGAGGCCGAGAGAGTCTACTTTTACCGTGGAAAGCTAGGACCGCGCATCGAGAGTATGGTTCGTCATGACTCGACTTCTTTTGTGGAGGTATATGATGATGCTATTTGGGCCGAGAGTTCCATTCGTGCCATAGATGCCGAGACCCGAGCTGCTACTTCCAGTGTGACTCATCCCCAGAGATCAGTGTACCAGGGGAAGAGACCATTTGTTCCTTCTACTTCTTCGCCTTCTTCTCAGAAGAAGCGGTTTGAGAGGTTCTCTTCTCCGGTCGCTCAGACCATTGTTCACACCGACACAGCTGCTAGTGTTTGCCACCGTTGTGGTAAACCTTCTCATCCGGGTTTTGACTGTTTCAAGAATGCTTTCAAGTGCTACACTTGCAATGGATTTGGGCATAAGTCTTATGAGTGTCCTGAGAGGAACACCGTACTTGGCAAGGCTGCCACTGCTGCTGCAGCGACTAGAGGAGGATATCCGAAAGGGAAGATCTTCGTGATGACTAGGGCAGAGGCTGAGGCTCATCCAGACATTGTTGCCGGTATCTTCTCTGTCCTTGGCGCTGAGTACCTTATTTTGTTCGATACTGGAGATTCTTTATCATTTATATCGACTCAGTTCGCTGACCGTATAGCTCTTGAGTCTTCATTGGTTGAGGAGACTTCCATTTCCTTACCTTCTGGAGACGTGTTTTCCTGCTCTTCATCCCATAGGGATGTTCCGATTATTATTGGTCAAGCCACATTTCCAGCGGACTTACTGAGATTTCCTCTCGAGGAGTTTGACATTATCCTCGGTATGGATTGGTTATCGCGATACCATGCTCGCTTCGAGTGTCGCGACCAGAAAATCTGCTTGAGGAGTTCTTCAGGAGTTCGTGTTTCCTATAGGGGAAATCGCCCTAAAAAGGGTGTTCGTGTTATCTCTTCGATGAAAGCATCTCATCTTCTTAGGAAGGGTTGCCAAGCCTTCTTGTGTGTTGTTTCAGCTGCAAAGCCATCGTTACCGAAGCTTGAGGATGTAGCCATTGTTCGTGAGTATCCAGATGTTTTCCCAGATGACTTGCCAGGGATACCGCCAGAGAGAGATGTGGAGTTTACCATTGAGCTTGTTCCAGGTACCGGACCGATTTCTAAAGCTCCTTACCGTATGGCTCCGCCAGAGTTGAAAGAGTTGAAGCAATAGTTGGAAGAGATGATCGAGAAAGGATTCATTAGACCGAGTGCTTCTCCGTGGGGTGCTCCAGTTTTGTTCGTTAAGAAGAAATATGGTTCCATGAGACTTTGCATTGACTATAGAGAGCTGAACCGAGTGACCGTGAAGAACAAATATCCTTTGCCTAGGATAGATGATTTGTTTGATCAGTTGAGAGGTGCTTCTAGGTTTTCTAAGATTGATCTTCGATCGGGTTATCATCAGATTCCAGTGAGAGAGGCTGATATTGCGAAGACTGCTTTTCGTACCAGATATGGGCATTTTGAGTTCGTGGTTATGCCTTTTGGGTTGACTAATGCACCTGCTATTTTCATGGATCAGATGAACCGCACCTTTAGTGAGTATCTTGACACTTGTGTTGTGGTGTTTATTGATGATATCCTCATTTACTCTAAGACCGATGAGGAGCATGCCGAGCATCTTCGATTGATTCTTGGGATTTTACGTCGACAGAAGTGGTTCGCGAAGTTCTCTAAGTGTGAGTTTTGGCTTTCTAAGGTTGCATTTCTTAGACATGTGATATCTAGTGAGGGAGTTATAGTTGATCCCGCGAAGATTGAGGCCGTTGTTGATTGGGAGAGTCCCAAAGATGTTGGAGAGATCCGTAGTTTCCTTGGATTGGCTGGTTATTATCGTAGATTTGTTGAGGATTTCTCTAGATTAGCTCGTCCGATGACTCAGTTGTTGAAGAAGGAAGCTAAGTTTGTGTGGACCGACAAGTGTGAGAGTTCTTTCCAGGAATTGAAGACTAGATTGACTTCTGCTCCCATACTTGCTTTGCCAGAGATTGGAGTTGACTTTGATGTTTATTGTGATGCTTCGATGTTAGGGCTTGGATGTGTGTTGATGCAGAGTTGTAAGGTGATAGCTTACTCATCTAGACAGTTGCGAGTTCACGAGGTGAACTATCCGACACATGATCTTGAGTTAGCTGCAGTTGTTCATGCACTGAAGATGTGGTGTCATTACTTGATGGGATCTCATTGTCGCATTTTCACGGATCACAAGAGTCTTAAGTACATTTTCACCCAGAAAGACCTTAATATGCGAGAGAGACGTTGGCTAGAATTGGTTAAGGATTACGACATTGAGTTTGTTGGAGGAAGTGTCCTCGACAATAGTGTGTTGACGTAATTAAAACTCATTTGAATGAAACACAACTGGGAGTGTTACTCTTTTAAAGTCAACTGATCAACATTTATCGATAATGATTGGCTGTCTAGAGTTTGACATTATCGTCATATGATGGTGGTGATCAGTTGATCCCTTAAGGTCATATCTTTAGGGAATTCCGTCTCAATGGAATAATTGATTAATATTGTATTGGATACAAATTAATTAATAACTGGAAATTTTGGAAATAATTTTATATGACGAATATTTTTATAATGAGATTATAATAATAAGTCAAAGTAATAAAATTGTTTTATTACTCGGTTTTTATTTATTCGTTTAGGAAACGATTAAATTGAGAATGAACACGGTTGATCATAAAATTACAAAGAGTTGTAATTAAATTATGACATTACATTTTTGTACAATAATAATTTCGAAATATTGGAATAATTATTTAAATGTAATAAATTTGTAAATTATGAATTTTAAATAGTTAAAATTGCATAAATAACAAATTGGGTCATGTGTCATGGGACATGTGTGACATGTTACAAATTAACACAATTGACAAAGATAAAATGGGTCCATTTTAGACCTCATTTCAGCCGTGTAGTATTAAGCATGTGTGAGGGTTGTGTGCTTGAGTGTACAAGCTTGATTGTGTGCATCTTACACAAAAGGAATGTAAGGCATCTTACATGCTTTATGTAAGAAATAGTAAGGCATGCATTGGCCTTGGAAAAGGCTTGTGATGGCCGGCCATCTTGAGTGTATGAGAGCATGTTTGCTCTATTTATACCATACATACACACCTCACAAGTTAGTAGTTTTTGTTAGTTGATGAATGCTTCATTATTTTCTCTACTAACACAATAATACTACAACTATCATTCTCATCTCCTCTTAGTAAAATAGTTTTCTAAGATAAGTATATTATTTCCATATTAATAATATTATAGAGTAATATTATTATTATTTCTAGTATACTTGTACTAATTTTCTAGTAACAAAATTAGTATTAGTTTGAGATCGGGTCCTTGATACGCATCTTTTGGAGACGATTTTTCTTAGATCGTTGTAAGGGTATTTCGGTTTGAAGACTCAAATAATAGGTGATTATTGAGTATAAACCTTCTAAAACCAATGTAAGGACTATCTCATCTTATGATATCATCTTGCATGCATAAGATCTATTTAAGTTTTTATGACTAAACTTAAAGAAACAAAACTCACATTAGTTTTGAGTATAAAATATGGAACCTAGTTTCCAACAATTGGTATCAGAGCATTACGGTTGTTGCATGCATGATCGGATTCATGTTTTATGTTAAAATCGGTTTAACATATATTTCGAAAATTTCGAAATAATTGTGATTTATTATGATAAATCACAAAATAATTTTGCATGTTAAAGTTTCTGTTTCTAAAATGGTTTTAGGACATAAAAATAATTTTATGGATTTTTATTGTTCATTTTTATATTTATTTGTATATTTTGTAGTCTAAATCGGTTTTAAACAACAATTAATGGGAAAAATAGCTAAAAATAGTTTCTGGCCGAGATTTTTTGATATGTTCTCACATGCATATTTAATATATTGTATATGATTTTTCGTAAGAAATGGAGTTAATATGCATGGATTATGAATTTTATGAGATAAATAGTCATAATATGAGTAAAAATGGGTATATATGGTTATATTTCGAATTTGACCTTAAAAATTTTATGAGAAGTCACATGCAATATATAAAGTTCCTGTATGAATTTTCGAAATTATTGGAATTATTTTGCATGATTAATGATTTTTATAGTAAAAATCGGATTAATAATGACTTAAATTCGACTTTAATAGTTATAGTTGGAATTTTGCCATAAAAACTTTACACAATGTCACATGCAATATTTACAGTTTGTATGTAAGTTTTGGGAATTTATTCTCAAGTGATGCATGATTTATGATTTTAATGGTTAAAATCGGATAAATAGTGACTTATTGTGTTAAAAATAGTTAATCTTAATATTATGGCATGAAATTTTACCCATAGATGTCTTATATGATAGGAACATCAGATCTAAAAGTTAGATATCAAAAGGTTTCTGTTTTTATGATTATTAATTTTAATGAGTTAATTAGCTAATAATCGTAATTTATGAGTCGGAAAATAAAATTTCGAGTATGGTCTGTAATTTTTGGTCACTTTCAGATTCTAATATGTATTTTAGGATGACTAAAAATTTATGGCAATTTATTTCAAGTTTTTATGATTTAAATCGGATTTTAACCATGAAAACGGCTTATTATACGATTTATTTATGATATAAGCCATAAATAATTGCAAAAAAAATCATTTTAATAATTTCTGAAATTTTAGAAAAATTTCCAGAAAGTTTAAAATTTTTGAATTTTAAATTTCGAATTTTATTGACTCATTTGGCCACATTTTGTTTATTTTTCCCGAAAATACAAGTAATTTATGAGAACTCCCACTGACATTAAATTGCCAAATGAAAGATTTGGGGAATGCACCTAGACGGCAATGCCAAATGAACGATTCATTTGGGTCACACATGTGAGTAAAATTCATAACTGGAAATTTTGCTCATATCTCAAACTAATACGTCTCCAAAAGATGCGTATCAAGGACCCGATCTCAAACTAATACTAATTTTGTTACTAGAAAATTAGTATAAGTATACTAGAAATAATAACAATAATATTACTCTTAATATTATTAGTATGAAATGATTTTAATACTAGAGTTATTAATCTCTAGTATCCATATTGAGAATTGGATGTTGTAAGAGTAAGGACTAAGTTAAAACATCCACTACTTATGCATGAAGAGTGTTGTGTATAAATAGGAAGCAAGATAACCTTGCTTGTTGGAGCAAGATGGCCGGCCATCTCAAGCAACCCTAAGCCAATGCATGGCCTTCTATTACTTACACAAAGCACACAATATGCCTTACATTATCTTACACATTCTTACACACCTAAACATAGGTTTAGTGTATAATACACACAATCATATTGTGTGTCTAATGTCACGGCTGAAATGTGGGTTATAAAGGACCCATTTTATTTTTGTCAATTGTGTTAATTTGTAACATATCACATATGTCTCATAACACATGACCTAATTTGTTAATTATGCAATTTTACCCTTTTAAAATTCATAATTCACAATTTTATAACATTTAAATAACACCATCAGTAATTCGAAATTACTACTTCATAAAAATGTAATATCATAATTTTAATTACAACTCTTTGTAATTTTATGATCAACCGTGTTTATTCTCAACTTAATCGTTTCCTAAAACGAATAAATAAAATCATGTAATAAAACTATTTTATTACCTTTTATTATAACCCCTTTATAACAATATTTGTAATGAAAATCATTTCAATTTCTAGTTATTAATTAACTTGTATCCAATACAATTTTAATTAATTATTCCATTGAGACGGAATTCCCTAAAGATATGACCTTAAGGGATCAACTAATCACCACCATCATATGACGATAATGTCAAACTCTAGACAGCCAATCATTATCGATAAATGTTGATCAGTTGACTTTAAAAGAGTAACACTCCCAGTTGTGTTTCATTCAAATGAGTTTTAAATACGTCAACACACTATTGTCGAGGACACTTCCTCCAACAATCTCCCACTTGTCCGAGACAAGTGTGTGTCACCAATTCTCTTGCCCTATTACTATCTCCCACTCAATGCATGGCGTCCTCTCAGGTCGTGCCGGCAATTGATTAAAAAATCTAGAGTGGTTTATCTCGATCTGGAGTTTATAACTACTGACCGGAATTATCTACCATAGATACCTTCCGAGCGTGGCCACGCATTTCTAGTTATTATTCTCCTCGAGTGGCCTAGAGATATTTCTCAACCCTGACAAGGGGTGGACAATTCCTAATCGACTTATTCCTTCCGGCTGGCCATAGTCCATCATAACCCAAAATATGTCCTTATAAACCCCAGTTACGAAGGTGTTAGGACATAAATCAAAGTTAATCTGAAAAAACTATGCCACCTCAGAGAACAGTCATTAGTCCAAGAACTGACTCATGTGAAACACGATAGATGCTCCCGCCACGACCAGGCAGTCTTTTAATAAGAGTACGCCAGAGCTCTATCTGCGGTCATTAGCCCGGCAAATGTATCTTAACATGTCTATGCCTAGGTGATCGACTAGTCATCTCGTATGACCCTATGGCAATTGAACTCGCCATCAATCGCATCACACATCTGGTTGCATTGAGATGTCACCTCACTTAAGCAACCAGGGGCGAGGTCATGATAATTCAATTCACTTTAATGGGGTTCAATATGGTCTCACCATCCCATTTGAATTTTATGACCTTGGTTTTTGAGTACTTAAACTCTATCACGACAAATGTATTATGAACAACTTGAAAAATAACACTTTATTTCATCCTCATAATTTAGTACATATCTGGCATGCGTTTAAGACCCATGGATGCTACATGTCGGTCATGCTTAGCCTGCGATAAAGGCTTGGTTAAAGGATCAGCAATATTGTCCTCTGTCCCAACCTTACAAACCGCAACTTCCTTCCTTTCAATAAAGTCTCTAATTACATGAAATTTTCTGAGTACATGTTTGGACTTATTGCTAGACTTGGGCTCCTTTGCTTGAAAGATAGCCCCACTGTTATCACAAAGAATTGTGATTGGATCTTTGGCTACGGGGACTACCTTTAGTCCTTCCAAGAACTGCCTAATCCACACAGCTTCCTTCGCAGCCTCTGATGCTGCAATGTACTCAGCCTCTGTAGTAGAATCCGCAACAACTGGCTCTTTGAAGCTTCTCCAGCTTACGGCACCACCATTGATCATATAGATAAATCCAGCCTGGGATTTCATATCATCCGCATCTGTTTGAAAGCTTGAGTCGGTGTAACCCTTTACACTAAACTCACCTTCTCCTCCAAACACTAAGAATAGATCCTTAGTTCTTCTCAAGTACTTAAGGATATTCTTAACGGCTATCCAGTGTTTTTCACCTGGATTGGCTTGGTATCTACTCGTCATGCTCAAAGCATATGACACATCTGGACGGGTACAAGTCATGGCATACATGATTGACCCAACAGCTGAAGCATAGGGTATGTCCTTCATTCGTTCAACATGTTCTGTTTGATCAGGAGTGGGTGATTGAGTTTTGCTCAAGGAAATCCCACTCCCCATGGGAACCAGTCCTCTCTTAGAATTTTCCATGTTGAAACGACGAAGTATCTTATCCACATAAGATTCTTGGCTTAGTGCCAATATTCTCTTGGATCTTTCTCTAAAGATTCTTATACCCAGTATGCGTTGTGCATTCCCCAAATCTTTCATTTGGAAATGCTTTCCTAACCATTCCTTGACTGAAGTCAACATGGTAACATCGTTACCAATAAGGAGTATGTCGTCTACATACAAGATTAAGAACACAACTTTGCTCCCACTGAACTTCATGTATAAACAAGGTTCTTCGACACTTCGAGTGAACCCATTCTCTTTTATCACATGATTGAATCGATGATTCCAGCTTCTTGATGCTTGCTTAAGCCCATAAATGGACCTATTTAGCTTGCATACTTTGTTAGGATTTTTAGGATCCTTAAAACCTTCAGGTTGTACCATGTACACCTCCTCCTCTAAATGCCCATTTAGGAAGGCGGTTTTAACATCCATTTGCCATATTTCATAATCGTGAAATGCGGCAATTGCTAACATAATCCGAATTGATCTCAACATAGCAACAGGAGCAAAAGTTTCATCATAGTGTAGACCATGAATTTGAGTGAAACCTTTTGCTACAAGCCTAGCTTTGTAGACATCATCATGTCCCTCTATGCCATTTTTGATTTTGAAGATCCACTTGCACTGAAGTGGTTTAACGTTCTTAGGCAAATCAACCAAGTTCCAAACTTGATTATCTTCCATAGATTTAATTTCGGATTTCATGGCTTCAAGCCAAAAAGCTGAGCTTGGACTAGATATAGCTCCTTTGTAGGTGGATGGTTCATCATTTTCCATTAGAAAAACGTCTAAAGCGTCTCCTACCTCAATGACACCAATATATCTCTCAGGTTGGTGACTCACTCTCCCAGACCTCCTAGGTACTGGAGCATGAACTACAGCATTTGATGACGAAGGAATGTTTTCTTGCGTTATCTCTACTTCTGTTTGTGGCTCTTGATCTTGAATTTCTTCAAGTTCAAATTTTCTCCCACTCTGTCTTTTAGAAATGAAATCACTTTCTAAGAAGACAACTTCTCGAGACACAAACACTTTGTTTTCTTGAGAATTATAGAAGTAGTATGCACGAGTATTGAGTGGATATCCTACAAATGTGCATTTGTCAGATTTGGGTGCAAGTTTATCGGAAGACTTGTTCTTAACATAAGCCTTGCAACCCCATATCTTAATGAATGACAAATTCGGGACCTTCCCTTTCCATATCTCATATGGAGTTTTATTTGCAGCTTTAGTCGGACTCCTGTTTAAGGAGTGTATGGCGGTTTGGAGTGCAAATCCCCAAAATGAATCAGGGAGATCTGTAAGACTCATCATTGATCGAACCATGTCTAATAAGGTTCGATTTCTCCTTTCAGAAACACCATTGAGTTGTGGTGTTCCTGGTGGAGTAAGTTGTGATACTATGCCACAATCTTTTAAATGAGAATCAAATTCATTGCTTAGATATTCGCCACCACGATCTGATCGAAGTGCTTTGATCTTTCTATTGGTTTGGTTCTCTACTTCATTTTGAAATTCTTTGAACTTTTCAAATGCTTCACTTTTGTATTTGATTAAGTAGATATACCCATATCTACTTAAATCGTCAGTAAAAGTAATAAAGTAGTCATAATTTCCTCTTGCGGTGATTGTCATTGGACCACATACATCGGTATGTATTAGTCCTAACAAGTCACTTGCCCTCTCACCTTTTCCACTAAAAGGTGATCGAGTCATCTTACCAAGAAGACATGATTCGCATACTCCATATGATATGTAATCGAATGGTTTGATGATATTAGTCGATACTAATCTCTTAATGCGATTTTCATTTATGTGACCTAGACGGCAATGCCAAATGAACGATTCATTTGGGTCATTTGATTTTAGTCTTTTTGTTTGCACATTGTGGACATCAATATATTTTGAGTTGTTGAGTACATAAATCCCATTTACGGAATTTGCTTGGCCTATTACCAAGCCATTTCGATGTATTTCACAAAAATTATTCTTGATCATGAATGAAAAACCTTCCATGTCTAACATGGCAACCGAAATGATGTTTTTAGATAAAGAAGGTACATAATAACAATCCTTCAAATACAACTCATAACCACTAGCTAAATGTAATACGTAGGTTCCCTTTGAAGAAGCGGCTACCTTAGCCCCATTTCCAAGTCTGAGATCCACGTCACTTTTGTCTAGCTTCTCCACATTTCTTAGCCCCTGTAAATGATTACAAAGGTGAGATCCACAACCAGTATCTAATACCCATGTTATAGAGGAGGTGAAATTAATGTCAATAACATATATTTCACTTAGAGTCTTACTCTTTGGAGTGATGATTCCATCTTTGATGTCCTCCAAATATGTGGGGCAGTTACGCCTCCAATGGCCAAACTCAAAACAATGGTGACAAATATCTGAAGGTTTAGCACCTTTCTTTTTGGTTGTAGTAGTCCCACTAGCTACTCCCTTTATGGGTCGCTTTCCTTTCTTTATCCTTTTAAACTTCCTTCCATTCTTAATGGAAAGAGGTGTTCCACTTGTGCTCCCACTCATCTCCTCATCCCCTTTTGTCTCTAAAGACATTGAGTTCATTTGAGAGATAAGATTATCATAGTCATGATCCGTCATCACGATTGGTTTAGGCGGAGCAGAGGTGGTTACCAGACAAAGTTTTCCATTGTTGTCGATCGTAAAGCGCAATTCTCTAGTCGGATCATCTTCACAGTATTTTTGCCAGTTATCAATGGTGATAGGAATGAGATTATTGAAAGCATCCATTTTTCAATTACTACAAGAGATGAAGGAAAAATTAACATTTATCGTTTTTGAAAACTTGTAAATGATTGACAAGTTATTGCATCTATAAAATGACCTCTATCCAATTTTATAAATGATTCCAAGACCCAAACCCATACTATCGAAATCGTGAACCACTGGAACTCCGACCCAATGATATGGTTTGGTGGGTTAAAATAAACCGGTTCTACCCTAGAACTCTTGGTTGATGACAAATCATTATTTACTCATCTTAGCCCGGAACACATTGACCACTGGTCCTCTACACTTCCGTTGAGTACAAACCAAATTTCAAATGCATCGGGATGCGATCCGCCCACTGGACTGAATCCACCCCATCGCCCCACTTATCCTACGTAATGGGGTTCGTACTGCCCACTGGACTAGCACCACCCCACGAAATAGAAGCTCATGGGTTCTACTATTTGGTAAGGCTAATTCTCAATTGTTTTTGTTTAATATAGAGGTCTTGTCAATTTATTATCTATCTCCTTTAAGCGAATTAAATCGGTGAACTCGATAATTATAATTGACACGGTCGTTTTTAACGATTTAAACTAATATGCATGTTTATGGCGATTTGGCTATGCATGCAGACATATTAAAATGCAAAAACAAAAGCAATAAAGCAATAAAATCCTAGTATGGCCTTCCTAGTAATAGTAAAAACTAATTAACTATTACAAATTCGGAAACCAACTCCTTGGTCCCTTGAACTTCATTGGCACGCCATCCAAGAAAACACCGTCTTGTCGGAACTCCTTTCCGTATGGCACCGTCTTTTGGATCTCCGGGATTACAATAAAACAATACAACTATTCTATTGTAAAACTGAAAATTTAAATTAAATTACAAACCCGTGATACGAGATCACATAAATTACAACCGAATCAATATTCCCTTTCATTACGGGTAATATTGATTAAAACTAAGGCCATACTAAGAAAAATTACATAATTCCAAATTATTTAAATAACATTCAAAATATGACACTCATATTAAATAATTGCAATAAATAAAATATGTATGCACATGCTCAAATTTAATGCCAAATCGCCTTATGGGAGCAAATATCTCATATTTGTTTACGGTTTTTACGGATATGCGCGATTTTAACTATTAAAATCATCCAAAATTACATAAATCTCATTTATGTCCAAGTTAATCATCCTAACTTACTTTAGGAATCAATGTTTAGTCTCTACTAATATTTGATCATGATCTAACTTGATTTTGCATTATTGTTCATAAATTACTTGTATTTTCGGGAAAAATAAACAAAATGTGGCCAAATGAGTCAATAAAATTCGAAATTTAAAATTCAAAAATTTTAAACTTTCTGGAAATTTTTCTAAAATTTCAGAAATTATTAAAATGATTTTTTTTGCAATTATTTATGGCTTATATCATAAATAAATCGTATAATAAGCCGTTTTCATGGTTAAAATCCGATTTAAATCATAAAAACTTGAAATAAATTGCCATAAATTTTTAGTCATCCTAAAATACATATTAGAATCTGAAAGTGACCAAAAATTACAGACCATACTCGAAATTTTATTTTCCGACTCATAAATTACGATTATTAGCTAATTAACTCATTAAAATTAATAATCATAAAAACAGAAACCTTTTGATATCTAACTTTTAGATCTGATGTTCCTATCATATAAGACATCTATGGGTAAAATTTCATGCCATAATATTAAGATTAACTATTTTTAACACAATAAGTCACTATTTATCCGATTTTAACCATTAAAATCATAAATCATGCATCACTTGAGAATAAATTCCCAAAACTTACATACAAACTGTAAATATTGCATGTGACATTGTGTAAAGTTTTTATGGCAAAATTCCAACTATAACTATTAAAGTCGAATTTAAGTCATTATTAATCCGATTTTTACTATAAAAATCATTAATCATGCAAAATAATTCCAATAATTTCGAAAATTCATACAGGAACTTTATATATTGCATGTGACTTCTCATAAAATTTTTAAGGTCAAATTCGAAATATAACCATATATACCCATTTTTACTCATATTATGACTATTTATCTCATAAAATTCATAATCCATGCATATTAACTCCATTTCTTACGAAAAATCATATACAATATATTAAATATGCATGTGAGAACATATCAAAAAATCTCGGCCAGAAACTATTTTTAGCTATTTTTCCCATTAATTGTTGTTTAAAACCGATTTAGACTACAAAATATACAAATAAATATAAAAATGAACAATAAAAATCCATAAAATTATTTTTATGTCCTAAAACCATTTTAGAAACAGAAACTTTAACATGCAAAATTATTTTGTGATTTATCATAATAAATCACAATTATTTCGAAATTTTCGAAATATATGTTAAACCGATTTTAACATAAAACATGAATCCGATCATGCATGCAACAACCGTAATGCTCTGATACCAATTGTTGGAAACTAAGTTCCACATTTTATACTCATATCTAATGTGAGTTTTACTTCTTTAAGTTTAGTCATAAAAACTTAAATAGATCTTATGCATGCAAGATGATATCATAAAATGAGATAGTCCTTACATTGGTTTTAGAAGGTTTATACTCAATAATCACCTATTATATGAGTCTTCAAACCACCGAAATACCCTTAAACGATCTAAGAAAAATCGTCTCCAAAAGATGCGTATCAAGGACCCGATCTCAAACTAATACTAATTTTGTAATAGTTAAATCAGTTTTTCTATTACTAGGAAGGCCATACTAGGATTTTATTGCTTTATTGCTTTTATTTTTGCATTTTAATATGTTTGCATGCATAGCCAAATCGCCATAAACATGCATATTAGTTTAAATCGTTAAAAACGACCGTGTCAATTATAATTATCAAGTTCACCAATTTAATTCGCTTAAAGGAGATGGATAATAAATTGACAAGACCTCTATATTAAACAAAAACAATTGAGGATTAGCCTTACCAAATAGTAGAACCCATGAGCTTCTATTTCGTGGGGTGGTGCTAGTCCAGTGGGCAGTACGAACCCCATTACGTAGGATAAGTGGGGCGATGGGATGGATTCAGTCCAGTGGGCGGATCGCATCCCGATGCATTTGAAATTTGGTTTGTACTCAACGGAAGTGTAGAGGACCAGTGGTCAATGTGTTCCGGGCTAAGATGAATAAATAATGATTTGTCATCAACCAAGAGTTCTAGGGTAGAACCGGTTTATTTTAACCCACCAAACCATATTGTTGGGTCGGAGTTCCAGTGGTTCACGATTTCGGTAGTATGGGTTTGGGTCTTGGAATCATTTATAAAATTGGATAGAGGTCATTTTATAGATGCATCAACTTAGTAAATATGTTTACAAGTTAAAAATGAAAATTAAAACGATTAGCATTTAATTTCTTCATATGTTTAAAAATTTTGTAGTCCTCATATCAATATCAATCATGACTACTTCCACTACTACAAACACTTCATGGTTACAATCCTTCACGGATCGTTGTAAGCTAAAAGAGAATGGGGCAAACTTTGCCGAATGGGATGCCCAACTGTTGTTGGCAGCACAAGGTGACGGTAAGACCGAATTCCTTATTGAAGCATCACCTCCCGAACCTGCTGAAAATGCCACCGCCGCGGCAAGACGATCTTATGATTCTTATCACAAGGAGTCTTGGGAATTGAAAAATGTTTTAATCCTCTCGATGGAGTCGGAGCTCCAAAAGATTGCCCTAAAGATTGGGACAGCTTATGAGATCTATTGCACGCTTCTGACAATGTTCTCAAAGGCTTCGAGAATTCTCCATTATGGGGCAGTATCGGCTTTCTTTGATTTCAACCTTAAGGAAGGGCAAAAGGTTAGCCCACATGTACTCAAGATGATTGAGCATGTAGAAACCCTAAGGATGAATCAAGTGGATATTCCTAAGGAACTTGTGATTGACAGAATCCTCCACTCCTTGTCTAAGGTGAAGACTTATGTACAATTCCGGATGAATTTCAACATAAGGAACCAAGACATCTCTCTCGATGAACTGCACAATATGATTGTGCAAGTAGAAAGGGATATGGACCTAAATGTTAGTTCCCCTAAGGATGAGCTCTACATAAATGTTAAGGGCAAAGGAAAGTTCAATAGGAAGGGTAGGGCTAAGGGGAGGCAACCTTCCAAAGGTTTAAAGAATGTGTCTTCGGAGGCAAGTACATCAGATCCCAACATGAGCGCTCCTCAAGGAGCCAGGTGCTTTTATTGTAATAATAAAGGACATAAGAAGAGGAATTGTTCCAGATATCTCAGCGATCTCAAAGCTGGGAAGATTCTTCCAGTTGGTACGATAACTATCCCGATTTTATGTTAATCTCAACTAATGTATTATGATACAAGTTGTGATATGAATGCTCTTCTTACTTGAATTAGGGCATGAAAGCAAAGATAAGGGAAAAGAAAAACAAGCTTAATGGATCAAAGGGAACTAAGAGTAGCTCCGCTCGGGATGATCAAGGAGCTTTGTTTTTTCTCTTATTTAGCTAGCATTTCAAGTGTTGTGTGAACAATTTAGAACCTATGTTTATTTCCTTGTTGGACGAGGAAAAGGGGATCCTTGAACAAATTGTTGTACTTTGGATAATATAGTGACTTGGTTTTCAACCCAAGTCACTATCGGTTTTATTATTATGTTCATGTTTAGTTTAACATACACTTGCAAATCTTAAACATAAAATAGAATTGATTATGACATTTCAATGTATGACCATTGAAACCGAATTGGTATAGGATACCCAATTCAAATCAAATCAAAATCAAATTAAGTTTAGAACTCAATTAAAAGAAAAAGTTATCAACCATCCAAAACTATCTAAGCTTTAAATCGAATAATTTCTGTAATAAACCATAAGGATACACAAACCAACATCAAAGTCATTGCTTGTGGCCTTAGTGGCTATCTTTGGTGATAAAATGGGATTATTATTACAAAGATAGAGTGGGAGAAATTTGAAAGGCCACAAATAGCATATGACATTGACCAGCACAATGGATTTGATCTATTAATGAATAGTAGGATTTATTGTGTTTTGGTTATGTGAAAGATAAGAAGGAAGATTAAGTTGTGGATGGGATCTACGATTTAATATGAAAGGTAGATTAGGCTGTAGATAAGATTCTACGCCTTATCATCCCAAAAGTTGTGGATAAACCCAAAGGTTGTAGATAAGATCTACGGTTTGGTAAAAATCTACGCCTTATATCCCAAGAGCAATCTACACCTTATGGTTGTAAAAGGTAGATTAGGGTGTGGATAAGATTCTACGCCTTATCATCCCAAAAGTTGTGGATAAGCCCAAAGGTTGTAGATAAGATCTACGGTTTGGTAAAAATCTACGCCTTATATACCAACGGCCCCGGCCCTGGAGGATACTTCAAAGATAAATTCTTGAAGTTTGTAAGGCAAAATTCTATACATGGATAAGATCCATGATAGAGTCCTCGTACAGTACAAGATAAGATAAATGTGGGGAACTGAAAGTTCCCACACACAGAAATTGTACACCATAAGAAAAGACTCTTATAGAAACTACGGGAGGACACTCGAAGAAACATTATTCAAAAGACTTTGCAAAGGCTCAAGAAAGGGTTCTTGGATTTAGATGGTGATCTAAATGTACCAATGCAAATTCTAAGAACCATGAAAATTATAAGATATACATGCTGATGAATGAGATTTATTGAGAGAAGCATAAGCTGACATATGGATGTCTGCATTTATAAGATATACATGCTAATAAATGAGATTTATTGAGAGAAGCATGGGTTGACACGTGGATGCCAACAATCTACAAAGTTAAGGGTAACTTTGTTGAAAGTAGTAAGGCAATTCATTGAGAATGAATTCAGTAAACTCAATAACCATTTTTTCAAAAGGGTATTTGAAAAGGATGTGACTATTAGCACATATGGTTGAAGTCCCAACCATTTCAATTCATTAAATGTTAAGGAACATTGAATTGAGTGGGAGCTTTATGATTTACGGTTAAATGTAAAGTTCAGTGGGAGTTCTCGCTCCAGGATTTGAAGCTATTAAGTCATGGGTATGACTTCAGGATCTTCAGAATCAGGCAAGAACAAGAGTTTAGTGGGAGTAAACGTTATCTAAAACAACTCATTGCTCGTTTGGAATGAAGCATTGATACTCATGAAAGATACACGAGTTTTTGGTTCTAGATGACATATTGATATGAATTAAATATAATTAAACATGAGATGTTTAGTTGAGATTATAAGAGACATCTTGTTGTTAGTATTAAGGTTGTTCATGGAGATGAAGATAGTATAACCATGATGAGATCATGGAAATTTATCGAACCTTAAGTACTATTGTTTGCACGTTTAAATCACTAATGTTTCCGCCATTAGTATAATCGTGTAAAGTGGATGCGCACCGCTTGCAGGACAACCCCTTGGAGCAGGTGTTAAACCAATGATTAAACCTTGGTAAATTGTCAAAGTATTCTCCAATGAAGATGAAAGACAAATTCAAGATTTTGGAAGATAACTTAGTCGTATGGTAAAAGGTTTGCAACGACTCAAGTTCCAAGAAATCAAGCAAAGATTTGTGATAATCTTTGGCTTACACTCATTGACTATGCATCTCAATGACTTGTATTTTAACTACATGGTCATCACAAGATTCTACAAAATGTGTACGTTCACAAATTATGTAAAGGCATTGCTGTGGCTGGGAGTTACACAATGCGCATAATCTTATTCGCTAGTCATGAGAATGACTTGTCTCTTTCAGAGGAAAGATCAATGTATGGATATGATCCGCAAAATGAACGATCGCACAAATCGTGGTAAACCTAGTTTACTCAAAATGGAGATAATTACAAGTTTAAGGGATGTAAACGAGAGACCCTAAAGCTGATTGTAAATTAAATGGTGTTCAAAGGTTGACCACTTGGATGGTATAATCCACTAATTGTTTGAGTTATTTATAACTCACGAAAGGTCAAGTAAAATTCAAATGGGATGGTAAGACCATATTGAACCCCATTAAAGTGAATTGAATTATCATGACCTCGCCCCTAGTTGCTTAAGTGAGGTGACATCTCAATGCAACCGGATGTGTGATGCGATTGATGGCGAGTTCAATTGCCATAGAGTCATACGGGATGACTAATCGATCACCTAGGCATAGACATGTTAAGACACATTTGCCGGGCTAATGACCGCTGATAGAGCTCTGGCGTACTCTTATTAAAAGACTGCCTGGTCGTGGCGGGAGCATCTATCGTGTTTCACATGAGTCAGTTCTTGGACTAATGACTGTTCTCTGAGGTGGCATAGTTTTCAGATTAACTTTGATTTATGTCCTAACACCTTCGTAACTGGGGTTTATAAGGACATACTTTGGGTTATGATGGGCTGTGGCCAGCCGGAAGGAATAAGTCGATTGGGAATTGTCCACCCCTTGTCAGGGTTGAGAAATATCTCTAGGCCACTCGAGGAGAATAATAACTAGAAATGCGTGGCCACGCTCGGAAGGTATCTATGGTAGATAATTCCGGTCAGTAGTTATAAACTCCAGATCGAGATAAACCACTCTAGATTTTTTAATCAATTGCCGGCACGACCTGAGAGGACGCCATGCATTGAGTGGGAGATAGTAATAGGGCAAGAGAATTGGTGACACACACTTGTCTCGGACAAGTGGGAGATTGTTGGAGGAAGTGTCCTCGACAATAGTGTGTTGACGTAATTAAAACTCATTTGAATGAAACACAACTGGGAGTGTTACTCTTTTAAAGTCAACTGATCAACATTTATCGATAATGATTGGCTGTCTAGAGTTTGACATTATCGTCATATGATGGTGGTGATCAGTTGATCCCTTAAGGTCATATCTTTAGGGAATTCCGTCTCAATGGAATAATTGATTAATATTGTATTGGATACAAATTAATTAATAACTGGAAATTTTGGAAATAATTTTATATGACGAATATTTTTATAATGAGATTATAATAATAAGTCAAAGTAATAAAATTGTTTTATTACTCGGTTTTTATTTATTCGTTTAGGAAACGATTAAATTGAGAATGAACACGGTTGATCATAAAATTACAAAGAGTTGTAATTAAATTATGACATTACATTTTTGTACAATAATAATTTCGAAATATTGGAATAATTATTTAAATGTAATAAATTTGTAAATTATGAATTTTAAATAGTTAAAATTGCATAAATAACAAATTGGGTCATGTGTCATGGGACATGTGTGACATGTTACAAATTAACACAATTGACAAAGATAAAATGGGTCCATTTTAGACCTCATTTCAGCCGTGTAGTATTAAGCATGTGTGAGGGTTGTGTGCTTGAGTGTACAAGCTTGATTGTGTGCATCTTACACAAAAGGAATGTAAGGCATCTTACATGCTTTATGTAAGAAATAGTAAGGCATGCATTGGCCTTGGAAAAGGCTTGTGATGGCCGGCCATCTTGAGTGTATGAGAGCATGTTTGCTCTATTTATACCATACATACACACCTCACAAGTTAGTAGTTTTTGTTAGTTGATGAATGCTTCATTATTTTCTCTACTAACACAATAATACTACAACTATCATTCTCATCTCCTCTTAGTAAAATAGTTTTCTAAGATAAGTATATTATTTCCATATTAATAATATTATAGAGTAATATTATTATTATTTCTAGTATACTTGTACTAATTTTCTAGTAACAAAATTAGTATTAGTTTGAGATCGGGTCCTTGATACGCATCTTTTGGAGACGATTTTTCTTAGATCGTTGTAAGGGTATTTCGGTTTGAAGACTCAAATAATAGGTGATTATTGAGTATAAACCTTCTAAAACCAATGTAAGGACTATCTCATCTTATGATATCATCTTGCATGCATAAGATCTATTTAAGTTTTTATGACTAAACTTAAAGAAACAAAACTCACATTAGTTTTGAGTATAAAATATGGAACCTAGTTTCCAACAGAGTTGTTATATCACGAGGGAAAGGCCAATGTGGTTGCAGATGCGCTTAGCCGCAAGGCTTCTCATTCAATGAGTGCCATGCGAGTGTTGCCCGATGAGTTGTGTTCCGAGTTCCAGAAGTTGAGATTAGAGATGGTGAGTAGTGGTTTTGATTGGTTAGCTGCTATGACTGCCGAGCCGTCTTTATATTGTGCGATTCGTCAGGGTTTGCCTACAGATGCTGATTTCAAGAAGTTCGAGGCTAAGATTTCGAGTGGTGTTGCACCTGACTTAGTGATTGATGCTGATGGTTTCCTTAGGTTCCGTGGTAGGATGTATGTTCCCGATGTACCAGACTTGAGGAAGAGGGTTCTTGATGAGGCTCACTTGTCACCGTATTCAGTTCATCCAGGAGGAGAGAAGATGCACAAGGATTTGAGACTTATGTTTTGGTGGCCTGGTATGAAGAGAGAGATCTTGGATTACGTTAGTAGGTGCTTGACTTGTCGGCAAGTCAAGATAAAGCATAGGAGACCAGGTGGTTTACTACAGCCGCTCCACGTTCCTCAATGGAAGTGAGGGTGTATATCGATGGACTTCGTGACAGCTTTGCCAAAGACTATGGGAGGCAAGGATGCGATTTGGGTTATTGTTGATAGGCTAACTAAGTGTGCCAGATTTGTGCTTATCAGAGAGACATGGGATATGGACCGTTTAGCCAGGGCTTATATTGCGGAGATAGTCCGCTATCATGGTGTCCCGAGAGAGATCGTTTCAGATCGAGATCCGAGGTTTTGTTCCAGATTTTGGAAGGCTTTACAGGAGGCTATGGGTAGCCGTTTGTTGATGAGCACCGCATTTCATGCCGCGACCGATGGTCAGTCCGAGAGGACTATACATACACTAGAGGATTTGCTCTGCGCTTGTGCCCTCGATTTTCAGAGTTCTTGGGAGCAGTGTTTGCCGTTAGTTGAGTTTGCTCACAACAACAGTTACCATTCATCTATTGGTATGGCTCCGTATGAGGCTCTTTATGGTAGGAAGTGCCATAGTCCGATCTGTTGGGATCAGGCGAGTGACGTGCACGACCTACGACCGGACCAGTTAGCTGTTACTATTGATCAGGTTCAGCTTATCAGGGGTAGGATGAAGGCCGCACAGGATCGGCAGAAATACTATGCTGATGTTCGCCGTAGACCCTTAGAGTTTGAGGTGGGTGACAGAGTCTTCTTGAGAGTTTCACCGATGAAGGGTGTTAAGAGGTTTGGAGTTAAGGGCAAGTTGAGTCCTAAGTATATTGGGCCTTTTGAGATCGTGAAGAGGATTGGTGCTGCTGCTTATCGTTTGGACTTGCCTCCTAGTTTGGGCAAGGTTCATAGTGTCTTTCATGTTTCCCAGCTCCGTAAGTATGTTAGTGACCCGAGCCATGTTCTGCCCAGAGAGATCGAGAACTTGGAGCCGAGTCTTGCTTTCGAGGAGCGTCCCGTGAAGATCCTAGACCGTCAGGATAGGAAGCTTAGGAGCAAGGTGGTGCCTTTAGTGAAGATCATTTGGTGTTGCGGTGATGTTGAGGAGCAGACGTGGGAGACCGAGGCATCGATGCGTGATGCGCATCCTTCTCTTTTCGATTGAGGTAGAGTTAGTTAGAATTTATCTTCGTTCGAGTTTCGAGGACGAAACTTTTTGAAGTTGGGGTGATTGTAACATCCCATATTTTCGTAAAATCTATTTTAAGCATTTTAAATTATTTTAAGTAATAAAATAATATTTTAATAATTTATTGTGAAAGATTTTAATTTAATTAGTAAGATCCGTCTTAAGAACCTTAAGTCCTTAAGACGAATACAAACTTGGTAAACTTAAGTTCCAACTTAAGTATCCATTCAAGTATCCTAACCCGTTTCATTTAATAGGGAAAGGACACTTACTTACACCCCTAAAATCACATATGTCGACATTTATTCATCTTCTTCAAACATTTACACTCTAAACTCATTTCCTCTTAAAACCTCCATTTATTCATCTTCTTTTGATCATTTCTCCATCATCCATTCATCAAATCGAGGTAACAATAACATTTTCGGAATCCTCATCAAATTTCCAAGCCATCTATCACTTTCGTTTTTCAAATCCTTAACTTCGAAATTTGGCCTGTTTTGCATAAATTCCGTTTTTACTCCGTTAACATCGTTTTTCGTGCTTGTAGGCGTGGGCTTGGACAACCCGGACATTGATAGCTTCGTGGTAGAGGAGGATCTTTAAGCCGGAGTGCATTTAAGGTGACGATAATGAGAAACTCGGCCTTATTATGAATATTAGCAAGTTTTGATGTGTTCTTATATTTGTTTCTGATTTTTGTTAATGTTTAATGATCAATGGACTTAGTATCATGTTTAGGATTGTTCTTATTTGAAGAATTCATGCTTGGTGATGTTGTTATATGTTCTTAAGCTTATTTTCAGTTTTTCACAAAGTTAAGACGGATACTTGATATAATCGTTTGAGGATTGTTATGGGATTTGTTTGCTGATAGATAATGAGTTTAGATGATTCATGATGTTGGGTAAATCTTACTTGTAGCAAATATTGAAGTTTATATGTCGAATTGTCGAATTTTGTGTAGGCTAAGAATTGCGAATTTTACGAACAGGCTCTCTGAGCCGGTCGACCGACCGGCCGCCGGTCGACCGGCTGGGAGCGTCTTTGGGTGTTTTGCGATTTTTGTAAGAAACTGGCTTGGGACTGCCAGCCGGCCGACCGGCTGCCTGCCGGCCGGCTGGTGGTCTCCTTGTGTTGTTTTGATGTTTTTGCGAGAACCTTAGGAAGAGGGGAGCCCAGCCGGCAGACCGGCCGCCTGCCAGCCGGCTGGGAGTACATTTGGGTGGGTTTGCGAGTTTGTAAAGGCTAAGGGAATGGGTTCCCAGCCGGCCTACCGGCTGCCTAGCAACCGGCTGGGAGTCCCTTGTATTGTCCTTCGTTGTTTTGAAAAGAAAGGAGGCCGAGAGGATCACCAGCCGGCCGACCGGCTGCCTGCTTACCGGCTGGGGATCACTGTAGGCTGTTTTGTTGTAATTCGCGTATAACTTTTAAACGGTTAATCGGTTTTGATTGAAACTCGTTTTGTGTATCTTTGATATGTATTTGAGGTCCCCGGAGGATGGGCGACACTATATTGGGTTCGGGAATGGAGAGAGGATAGAGACCCCCCGGTCGGGTAACCGAAAGGGAAACCGGCTCTCCCTCAACTTAGTTCTCGGGGTCAATTAAGTGTTGATTAGAAGTTAAGAAAAGTAGAACTATAGTTTAGTTCATAGACTTTGATGATATTGTATTGATGCGTATTAAGTTATGCCTTAAGCTGGCCTCTGACTTAATACGTGAGTTGTTTGTTATATATGGGGATATGCCTTAAGCTGGCCTCTGAGCTCCATATGTGTATGGTTGTCGTGTCTGGGACATGCCTTAAGCTGGCCTCTGAGTCCAGACATGTTTGTTAGTGATCGCGTTGGAACATGCCTTAAGTTGGCCTCTAAGTCTGACGAGTAGAGCAGCTGCACAACGGGATAGCTAAGGAACTGACACCTGTCCCGGAGTGCAGATGTTTGGTGCTAGGACATGCCTTAAGCTGGCCTCTGAGTCTAGTACCTTTTGATGTGGTGAAGGGACATGCCTTAAGCTGGCCTCTGAGTCCTTTACTTTTGGATGCTAGTCTATGCCTTAAGTTGGCCGCTGAGTCTAGTGTCTTGCTGATTGGCAGGTCCATGCCTTAAGTTGGCCTCTGAGTCCTTGCTTGCTGAATGTTTTGGTGTTTAGGTTATGTCTTAAGTTGACCGCTGAACCTTTACACTTGCTGATTGATTAGTATTAGGTTATATCTTGAGTTGACCGCTGAACCTTTTACTTGGTGAATTTATCTGCTTGCCTTGAGTTGGTACGTGTCAGATATAGATATTGATAATGATGAGTGAATGAATGTTTGTTTGAGCTATGGTTTGATCATCCAAGGCATTGGATGACTCTTAGTTCGGTTTCATAAATGGTTGGATTGAAAGACCCCCCGACTGGGTAACCAGTAGGGAAACCGGCTCTCCTTCCTAACGGTTTATGAAGTTGGTTGAGAGCCGTGCACTAGAGTTTGCATGATAGTATGAGATTAGTTGATGAGATGTTTATGCTTCACATGTTGATATATGTTGGAGTATTCTGTATTGCTTTATGTGTTACGTTTTGTCACAAAAGGTGGCTAGGAGAACTCTAGTCACTCCCCACTGATTGTGGCGTACATGTTTTCATGTATGTAGGTACATGCAGGTTGGAGCGGTGTTCACAAGAGGGCTAGCGAGTGATGATTCTTCATCATATGACTTACACTTTTATCGCCTAGCTAGACTCTTAGTCTTTTAATACAGTTGTTTTGGTGCCTGTAGGGATGTTCCATCCCAGGCTGATGTATATGTATTTGGTTTTGATACTTAGAACTGTTACTTATCTATTTCAGTTTCAGTTTCCGTTTCAGTTTAATTCTTCTCGCATGTTGTTTACTTTAAAAAGTTTTAATTCCGCTACAGTTTTAGTACTTTTGTATGTTTATATTTCCGCTTCCGCGAGGGGTTTTACAGCAGCAGCATTCGAATTCCCAAAGGCAGACAACAAATTGTTTTTGACCTTAAGGATTCCTTTAAGGCTTTCTGAGAAGTGCTCTTTATTTGCTCTCAGTTTCCCATATATTCTGATGATGCAATTGGTAAACTGATGTCCATTTACACCATAAGTTCTCAGGCTTGTGATCAATTGTCCATATCCATTTTGCTAGAAGTGCTTTATTCCAAGACAATAACTCCTCCACACCAAAACCTCCTTCATTTCTAGGAGAACAAATGCTGGCCCAACTCTTTAAAGTTAGCTTCCTCTGATTCTCTTCAATGCCCCAGAAAAAAATTTTGCGCATCTTCTTGATGAGTTTATTGATATTTACCGGTAAGAGCCCACTAGAACACCAGTAATTTTCAAGGCCAAAAATGACAAAATTCAACAACTGAACTTTCCCTGCATAAGAAAGCAATCTAGTGGTCCAATGTTAAATTGCCATCTGAATTTTTGTGATGAGGCTGCTATTAATTTTCAGCTTGATTCTTGGAAGCATTAAAAGGAATTCCAAGATATTGGAAAGGAAACTGTCCCTTTGAAAATCCAGTGGCAGCAAGCATTTGGTCTTTTATATCAACAGAAACCCCTCCAAAGTACATGTCTGTCTTATGAATGTTAGCATGTAGACCACTGTAATTGGCAAATTCCTTCAAAGTATTGACCACAGCAACGACAGAAGGGACATCACCTCTTGTGAAAATCATGAGGTCATCTGCAAAAACAAGATGAGTAAGACCAATTCTAGAACATTTAGGATGAAAGGAGACCATTGGAGCATCCGTAATCTTTCTTAAGTATCTTGATAATATCTCCATACTCAAAACAAAGAGATAGGGAGAGAGAGGATCTCCCTGTCTAAGACCACTCTTTCCTTGGAAGAACCCATGAGAAGACCCATTGATCTTAATGGAGAACCAAGAAGTAGAAATGAATCCCATGACCCATTTGATAAAAATGTGAGGGAAATTAAGACTATGCAGCATGTCTTCAACAAAATCCCATTGAAGAGAATTGAATGCTTTCCTAATGTCCACTTTTATTAAGCATCGAGGGGACAAATATTTCCTGCAATATCCTTTAACCAAACTCTGAGAAAGCATAATGTTCTCATGAATGTTCTCTGTTGGAGTAAGTGTCCTCCACAATAGTGCGATCACGTCAATGGTATAAATCATTGACAAATACAAATATATTAAGAGTTGTTAGGGTTTTTGGTAGAGAGAAAAACAAAGAGATTGTTCATCCTTGCTCTAACCAAAACCGTGTAGCAAACCTCATTTATCAAAGATAAAAATTTGATAATCTTATGTAATAAGAATTAGTATTTATATTAGACTTCCAGCAAAATAAATACAAATATATTAAGAGTTGTGTGTCTTGGTGCATATCTTTTGGAGGTCATCTCTTTGAGGACTCAAAGAGGATCATTCCCATATTACTAAGCTCAAGAACAAGTGAAGAAGGAGTCTTCACTTGTGCCCTAAAACCGAGTATTGCAATGTAAGGGTGAAAACGTTTTTCTTCCTTATCTCGATTTATTCATGTTAAGCATACATAAATTCATGAGTTATAAGATAATTTAATAGTATGACTAAAATAAGGTTTTAAACCTAACATGTTCCTGCCCTTAATGAAGGCAGTTGCTCTGGACCTATCAAGTAAGGGAGAATGTGTTGAAGCCGTTGAGAAAGAATTTTGCTGATGCTTTTATAGAAAGTAGAACAACAAGAAATATGCCGATAATCCATGACAGTGGCACAGGTTTTCTTTTTGGGGATAAGAGTAATAGAAGTAACATTAGCTAATTTGCTCATTCTCCCAGTTGAGAAAAAAGATTTGACAGCTTTGCAGTAGTCATGCTCAATTACATCCCAACTTTCCTTAAAGAAAGCTAAAGTGAACCCATCTGGTCCAGGACTTTTATCAGAGTGAATGGTGTATAGAGCGGATTTGATTTCATCATTGGTAATGGGAGCAATGAGAAGGTCATGATCAGAATGAAGCACCCTAGTACCCGCTTGAATAAAATCTCTGTCAAGTGGAGTAACAACAGTTTTATTCCCAAGTAAACTTTGATAATATTGGACAAACCCATGAGCTACATCTTGCAGACCACTCCTATGTGATCCTTGATATGACCAATAATTTGTTGTTGATGCCTTTCCTTGACCTTGGCATAGAAGAATTTGGTAGAGCAATCATTATGCTTGATGTTATTAACTTTGGCTTTTTGCATGAGGATGGATCTTTCAATACGTTTGAATTTGCTGTATTCCTGAATAAGATGTTGTTCCTTCATAATAAGCTCATCAGAGGTAGGATTCTGTTGCATTTCCATTTAACAATCTTGGAGTTCTGTTGTCAACTTTTGGACCATAGTGGTTATGCCATTATAATGAGTGCCATGAAGATTTTTGAGGGCATGCTTGACATTCTTAAGCTTTGAGAACAACTTGAATGTGCTAGAGCCAGTAACTCGGATTCCCCATGCCTCATTCAAAGTTTGCTTATAGTTAGGATCCTCCATCCAACAGTTGAGAAATTTAAAACTAGTCTTATACTGAGTATTAGCCATGATAGTGACTAAAGAAGGAGAGTGGTCAGAGATGCCTACAGGTAATAAAACAGTGGCAACTGATGGAAATTGCTGTAACCAAGCAGGATTTCCCAAAACTCTGTCAAGCTTTGACCACATTCTTGTCTGAGCTCCTTGTTTGTTGGTCCAAGAAAGTTCACACCCTGTGCTATGCAGATCATCAAGATCACATTCATGAAGGCAGGTGTTGAAATCCAGAATGTCTTTCAGAACAGGAGGATGATTGCTAATTCTTTCAGTAGTATGTTCTGACTACATTGGAGTCACCTAAAACAATCCATTTATCCACTATTTGTTTCAATTGAGAAAGATGACTCCATAGAGCAGTTCTTTCAGTTGCATCATTGCTAGCATACACTATAGTGAACTGAAAAGCATGCTGAGTACCATGATGGAGGGCAGTCCCATGAATTAATTGATCAGTGAGAACCACATTGGTTATAGTGGTAGTAGCAGGATTCCAAATAAGCCAAATCCGGCCATTATAATGTTGATTATAGTTGCAAATAGTACTATAAGTATGGAAGACATTCGTGATAATTTGATGAGCTTTATGCTCTTTTATTCGAGTTTCAATAAGCCCAAAAATATCCAAATGGTGTTTCCTCAGGAAGGATCCTACCTCCTGCATTTTTATGCGGTCATTGCCACCCCAAATGTTCCAAGCAGAGATCTTCATTACTTCCTACCATGAGTAATATCACCCCCTAAGATGCTGCTAAGACCCTTCTTGCCCCCAGAAATACTCTGACTCTTCCTATCAACAGAATCAGGTGTTCCCTTACCACTTTTTGAAGTAGTTGAGCTAGCTGACTTTCCTCTCTTCAAGGCTATTTGAGGAGAACCCAATTGCCCCTTCCTGCTGCTTTCTGAGTGTTGGCCAGTAACCACATTAGAAGAACTAACTCCTATTTGTGGAATTACAGTCTTCATAGTGACTACTGGACTATCACCTAGCAAGCAAGGCTGATGTTCTTGTCCTTGGACCAAAGAGTTCAAAAAGTTACCAGTGTCATCTTGTATAATTTCACCCTCCTCTAGAGATACCAGAGATAATTTTACCTTTTAGTATTTTTTAGAGTGTGAAATATAATAATTAAAATATTTTAGTTTTCAGATAAATACTTTGTAAATAATTTATCTTTACACGCAAGTACGCAACACTAAAAAAGTTACTGTAATAATTAGCCTTTAAATTATATTGTATAGATAGATGTATATAATTTAATCTGTATTGCAAAACAAAATAGTTGCATGATGCAAATTTACAGTGATTTGTTTTTTTTATTTGGGGATTAACTTATTCTAACAATGAACACATAAATTTTAAATTTAGCATGCATTTTAATTTATTAATTGTCGTTAAATTTATTAAAATTTAAAGGTTTAAACTTTATTCGTTATTATGCTATTTAAAAACTTGATATGCATTTAATGCTTGTAAATTTATTAGTTTTTTTCTAATAATAATGATATTATACTATTTAAAAACTTGGTATGCATTTAATGTTTGTAAATTCATTAGTTTTTGTTTTTTTTTTAAATAATGATGATGTGGCCGGCTAGAATTCTTCAAAAGTGAAATGCTGAAATGTGATACTTTGTCTTGCCTTTTTATATTATATATAGATAATGTATAGAGTTCTCCGTCTAAAGTTAAGAAAGAGCACTATATACAAGAAAATTTTCACTTTTTTGGCAACTATACAGCTTTCCGTCAATTGACGTTTTTATATCAATAATTCTGTCCGATTTGAAAATTTTTATATCATTACGACAACTAATAAAACAAATGAATAATAATCCGTAAAGAAAAATGTTAACCATACAACTTTCCGACTATAATTTTTTTTACAGCACTTTTCGACTATAATCGTTCCTCATATTCATATAATGCACTTTTTTTTCCCGGAAGTTCACAGGGGGAAATTATTTTTAAGAAAAATGAATAATAATACATAATGATATGAGATGTATAATTAATCTCATTTCTCAAAGATAATGCGTTATGCTTGTTTGTTTCCTTTAGGTGGAGTCGTTTTTTTCAATTTTTTGAAAATTAGTTAGCGGAAGCGGATGACTCCCAATCTCGGCGCCACCTGCCACCCACTCACATACACTAAGGGGTCGTTTGGTTCGCTAGAGAAATTCAAATTTCAAGGATGTAACAATTTCTACGATTTTCTAAATCACATGAAATGGAAAAAAAAAGTGTGATTGGGATGTAGGAAGTAAATTCCACAAGAATTTTCACTTACCTAGGGGGTCTAGGTAAGCAACTTCCTCCATTATGGAGTAATTTTAGTTCCTATCGAACTTAAATTCACGTGATTTTGGACAAACAAACAACCCATCAATTTTAGAAATCCCATGAATTCCAATTCATGTGTTTAAATTGGGTAATCAAACAACTCCTAAGTGGGGAGTCTAATATTAAAGGTCGCATCACATGTAATAAGTGGGATCTCCAATAATAATGGGTGCATGCAAGAGAATGACGTCGAGATTGGATCGTTATCTTTTTTTGGATGGAATAATTGTATATGTAATATTAGGGATATGAACATTATTGGAAACAACAGGGGTACGAGTATAGATGTCGCTTATTCGCGGTATATATAAACCTTTTTAATTTGTACATACTTCCTCATATTCTATATATTGTTTCCATTTGGATTGGGCACAAGAATTAAGGTAGAGAATAAAATAAGTGTAAAAATATGGGTGGGGTTTTGTAATAAGAGAGGGGAATGAATAATTATGAATTAAATAAGTAATTGTGGGCCACAAATATTAAAAAAAGAATAAAATATGAGTAAAAGAGTTGGGTGGGGTTTGAAAATAGGGGAGAGAAATGAATAAAATAAGAATAAAAGTTTCCAAAATAGGAAAGGGGAAGAAAACCCGAATAATCCGTTTTAGGAAATAGGGAAGAATATATAGAATAGGAGAGAGTATTACGTATACATTTTAAATTAATATCTCATTCATTTTCATATTTCTCCTCTTTAAATTGTATATTGATTTGAGAAAAAAAGTTAATCTAAATATTGATAATTAAATAATTTCATGTGTTTTTATAAAAAATATTTTAATTTCCTTAAATCTAGTAATTTTATTTATATAAAATTTCTTAAATTAAATAATTTCATGTATATTTTTATGAAAATATTTTAATTAGCTCAAATCTAGTGATTTCACGAAATAAAATAATAGTTTATGGTTATGTATAGTTATAGACTTTTATTTATACCAATTTTATTTTATTTTAGTTAAAATTTTCAATTTTAAAGTTTAATGATGAAAATATTAGAGGCTGATGAAAAGATTGTTATTTTTAAATGAAAGATTAGTTTGTTTATTAATAAAAGAAATTTTATTTTATTTTTATATTTAAATTGTAGTATTTTGGAGGATTAAGTTTTCAAGATAAATATTCTTCTAGCAGATAAGAAATTACATTTCTGTAAAAAATAAGAAATTAGTTATTTATGGTATAAAATAGTTGAGAGGTAAATATTGGATATTAACATTTGTACCAAGTGGATATTTCTAGTATGCGAAATAACGTGAAAAATAAGCATGATTATTTGGAGGAAGATTATTATTTAGTATATACAGGATTGATGGATTTAATTACAAGGTTATGTGAAATTCGCTAACACTCCAGGTGTTCCCCTAAGGACGAAACCCTAGGAGAAACCACATGTTTTGATAACAAGGTTATGTGAAATCACAAATTTTTTTTCGCACTTAATTTGTAGAATCTGATAATCACATGATCCAATTTTATAAAGTCAATCCAAACAAATTATTGTATTAATTAATTCAAAGTAAATTTACGTTGTCCTCCATCTCTATATTTCTTCAAGGGCACTCATGGCGATTCGGCCCGACCCTTGGCCTGTAATTGTTGACCCTTTTGCAAGCAATGGCCATTCTCCTTAGTTTTTATACCTTATAATATTTCGTAGTAATTTATCAATAGGATCATCCATTAGGAATTATTTTCTTGATTTTATATATCATGCTATTAATTCGTGACCAAAAATAGGCTAGAATTGATTCAGGTAAACCATGGCTCAGTTGTTCCGTCATGATCATATATTGCGAGTCGCGACTGTAGTTTGTGTTGTGCCTATTTCTGACATAAACTATCTATATATGGACAAGCAGATTAGGTGTCACTGAATGTGCATGTCTTATGAAATTGCGTATCCAGTTTATGTCATCGCCTCCATACATTAAAATGTATCTTTCATCTCGAATCTTTTGACATGAGTTAAAATTGACTAAACATATCGGTTGAAATAACTTAATTTTATTTCTTTTCGTCAATCATTGGTATAACTTTTTATATTCTATGTGAGTGGTCTTTAGAACAGGAAAATATGTATGAATTGAAGGTAAAAGAGAATAAGTCGAACTTACCCATTCTTGAATGATATGATCAATGTCATTTACAAGAAGCTTGAGGTTCCATGTTTTGTTTCTCCCATAGTTGTATCTCCATCTCGCCCTTAAGGTTATCAACAGGTAGATTTTGCCAAATCTTCACCGTGTAAATTGCATTTTTGTTGAGTATTTCTAACTGAGGACTTAAAACAACAAGGATAGACCTATCTTTGAATTCTAATTCAATTTTGAAAGCCTCTATTGCGGCGTCTCCAATTAGTGAAGGTGGATGAATAGAGTACCAAGGCATCGAATATCGCAAGGTCTCTAATTCATTTTCGACATCATTTGACCTTGGCGACACTAATACAAATTTGATTTTATAGGAAAAGTCTTTTGGGTTGTACGAATTCGGTATTATCATGGAGTGTGATTAATTTATGAGTTAGTGCATCTTCTATATTACCATATTACGCACATACCTATTCCTAGTTGTCCTCATCCACTCTAAGATATGATTAAAGTTTTCATGGATGGCATGAGACAATAGTGCCTCGGTTTGTGTGTTACCCTACTCACGGCCCAATGAGTATTTAGGGTTAGCATACAAATCGGGATATATGATAGATAATCTATCTTATGAGATAAATATCTAAGAATCTTTCTAATATTATTATTTCCTAAATAAAAGATTTACGATAGATTATTATTTAAGAATAATATCTTTATTATTCTCGAGTATCTAGGATTTATTAAAAACCTAGATAATCTACCTTTCCTATATAAGAAGAACGGAAATAATTATACACTTACGCTTTTCAAGCATTTACGCATAACAAAAAGTCTTTTGCGAAAATCATTTTTACAGTTTATACATCGTATTTTTTGCAAAGATCTTTGATTTTAAAAGTCGTGTGCTACACTCGTGTCAACTTTTGTTATATCGTTATAAGACCATAATGCTTAATTAGTTTCCATATTCGTTCAATTTGTGAACACGAAGGAACAATTGAAACACTTTCTTATTAGCGTAAGATAGGCTGACTATTTTACGATACTCGTAGTGTGTCAAATATTTAGCGATATTTGATGTTGTAAGAGCATTTAACGGTGCTCGATATAACAAGTATTTAACGGTACTTGTAGAGTTACAACAATCCGTAAGTTTTACGAGTGGGTTGATAATTTTGTAACCCGGAGTAGGTACTAAAATTATTAATCGAGAATAATGGACGTAGATTTCGACTTGTGAAACTGAACCACTTCAAAAATCCGTGTGTCATTTTCATTTTTGCTTTTCTCGTTGTTTTTATTGTTCATCATTCATATTAATTGGTTAAGGTTTAGATCAATAAACCTAAAAGAAAAGGCTTAAAAAGGTTTTAAATACTCAATTCACACAACCCCCCCCCCCCTCTGGAGTATATCGGATTAATAGACTCTTAAATTTGTTGGGAAATGTGTCCTCAACAATAGTGCGATCACGTAATTAAATCTCATGACAAGAATGCGCAAGGGATGATACGAATTATTAGTCAACTGACCAACATTAATCGGTAATAATTGGCTAGCTAGAGTTTGACATTACTGTCGTATGACGGTGATGGTCAGTTGATCCCTTTAGGTCACACCTTTAGGACAATTCCCTTAATTGATAAAATGATCAAATGTATATTGATACGATTTGATCATATTCCTTAAACTCGTATATCGAGAAATTAGAGGTTAAATCTTAATGTAAGATTTATGTTTAAAATTGAAATGTGTCAATTGTTAAACAGTAAACGATATTTCATTATATCGTAATTAGAATGAATTGGGTTATTATTAATACAAAGGTTGTAAATCGTATTGACGATAAAATTATTCATTTTATATTTGTAATTTCGAATTACATGTCAATTGATAAATATGATTTATTTAATTTTATATATATATATATAATATTTATATGATAAATATTTATATTAAGATAATTTTATGTGACATATAAGATGTCACATTACACAATTGACAAACTTGTAAAATGGAATCCATTTTATGGATTATGGGAGCCGGTTTTGTTAGGTGGTTTTAAGAGCATGGTTAGTGTTTATTATGCTTAATAAAACATAATCATAAAAGGTGTCTTGAAAGACTACCTCTTGCCACACTATAATGCCTTGAGAAGTGATGTTGTCCCTTGTTGCACTTCCCTAAAACCGGCTTCCCCTTCCCCATAAGCATGCTTAAAATTGATTTGAGTATCTTATTAAGAGCATGCTTAATATATATGTGATATGTATCATATTCATTCGACTTCTTCTTCTTGACCTAGCCGAAAATATACTAAGAAGAGGAGAGATTTTACAACCTCAAAATCCATATTATAAGATAATATAAACATACTATTTGTAGTATTGAGATAATATTCTAATTAGAGAGATTAGAATAAATTTAAGGAGAAACCGGTTTTGTAACTAGCTTGTTCAAGTCTCGGTTGATTGAGGGGTTGTCTTGGTGCATCCAAAGAAGGTATTCTATTTTGGGTACTCGGAGGATCATCCTTGCTATAATCTTGGACCGTGTGTAAGGGTTCAATATCTCCTTATTTCCGCATTTTTAGCATGCATAAGATCACTTATAATATGTTGTTTAAAGGGTTAAATAAAGGATTATTGTTAGTATGACTAAAATTAGTTTTTGAGTAACTAATTAAACCCAACAATTGGTATCAGAGCTATAGGTTATTTGCATGCTTTCCGTTTACGTTTTTACGGAGTTATAGTGATAACAAAATAAAATTGGATTTTTCGTTTAATATATGATATGCACGAAATTAAGTTAGCATGAATACCTACTGTTTTCTAAAATGTTTTAGAATATTTGGAATATATTTTGCATGAATATTGACTTATGGTATATTAAATCTCGGTTTTTATTGAGTTTTAATGGTTAAAATGTTTATTTTGGGAAAAATAGTTAAAATAAGCTTCTGGCCGAGATTTTTCAGTATGTTATCACATGTATTTTCTATAATATGAATATGATTTTTCGTAAATTATGGACTTATAAATCGTGTGATATGAATTTTAAGTGTTAAATTGCAAAAGGATGAATAAAAATGGGTTAAAATAGTTATATTATGAATTTGACTATAACAATTTATGAGGATGTCACATGCAATATTTAAAATTTATGTTGAATTTTCCAGAAATTTATCTCAAATATTGCAATATTATAGATTTTTAATGTAAAAATCGGGTAATTAGTGACATAATTTCGACTTTAATAGTTTAAGTTGGAATTTGGCCATAAAAATTTAACACGATGTCATATATATTATTTCCAGCATGTATAAAATTTTCGAGAATTTTATCTTATTTTATGCTTGAGAAATAATTTTAAGGGTTAAAATCGTACGATATATGACGTAAATCGTTAAAATTTGCAAATGTTGTTAAAATGGCCGAAAATGTAACCCACAATAGTCATATATGATATGCTCATCTTGAAAATATTCTTGGGAGCCAAAAGTTTCAGATTTAATTTAATTTTAATTTGTTAAAAGTAGCATTTAAAATTGAATATTTAGAGTCCTTTATTTAAAATTTCGGCTATGGGGCAATGTGCCATTTAATTTTCTGTCCATTTTGTGTTCTTAAAATGTTTTGGAAGGTATAAAAATATTATTAGTATTTATCTTGCATTTATGAAGCTAATTATTGAATTTTCCGACTTAAATTGCTCGTTTTACGTCTTATTTACGAAATAATGTTAAAACCGTATAAAATATTAATATTTTAACTTTCTGAAAATTTTAAGAACATTCTGGAATTTTCAAAATTTGAATTTGAATTTTCGAATTTTTAAATGACTCTTTTGGATTTTTATATTATTTTTCCCGTAAAACCGAGTAATACCGATCAATATTGAAATATATTAAGTTAAGTCATGTTCAAAGTTTGAGTAAGACTAAATTTTGAAACCTATAAGAGTTAGGATGATTAACTTAAGGATGAAAACCGTTTCATATAATGCATAGTGTTGTTAATCGTTAAAACACGCGATTCCATAAACCGAGGTTTACGATAACTATTTAAATAAGTGTTTTAAATAGGACGATTTGGCTTAGGGTTTGCATGTTAATTCATATTTATATAAGCATTGCATATTTTATATTATGAATGTCATGATTTATTTACGTAATTTTGGGAATTATGTAATTTACTTAGTATGGCCTTAGTTTTAAATCGGTATTTCCCGTAATGTAAGGGGTTACCGATTGGGTTGTAATTTTGTGATCTCGTATCACCCAATTGTATTTTTCCTATTTTATAATGTATAAAGTAGACTAGAAAAGTTGTAATATTTGTAAAATCCGGAGTTCCTTGAAGACGGTGCCATTCGGAAAGGAGTTCCGATCAAGACGGTGTTTACCTCGAAGTGCGTGCCGCGTGAAGTTCAAGGGACCAAAGGAGTTGGTTTCCGAATTTGTACTTTGTTATTTCTTTTCTAGGAAAGGCCATACTAGGGTTTATTTATGCTTTTATTTTTGCTTTTTATATGTTTGCATGCATAGCCAAATCGTCATACATCGTATCATGCATGTTTCGACCTAGTCGACCTAGTCTTTTACTTTATCGATAATTCACCGACTTAGTTCACATAAACGGAGATAGATAATAATCTAACTAGATCTCTTACATATAAATATTGAGACTTAGCCTTACCAAAAAGTACGGACCCATGAATCACTTCTTCACAAGAACGTAGGCTCGGCTACACCGGGGTACTAAAATTGTCACGTTGGGTAAGTGGGGTAATAAGATTACACCTTGAAATTTGGTTGATCTCAACGAAATTATTCGTAACCGTAGTTGCAATAAGTTCGGGCTAAAGATAATTTTAAGAAAATGGTCGACCGAGAGTTCTAAGAGTAGAACCGATTAAAGAGTTAATCCACCAAATTATACCGATACGGGTTGAATCGGCTACACCGTGCCCGAATTAGTATGGGTTTGGGTCTCGGGATTGTTTACTTAATTGGGTAAGAGATCATTAAGTAAATATATAACTAAACTTGTTAAAGTTTCTAGTTTAAATTATGAATTTAAAAATGATGTTGTTTTATTTCCTTTTATTATTGTAGTTTAATTTTCAACATCGACAATGGCAACCAACGCTCCACCTCTCACTAACGTATCATGGCTTCGATCCTTTATGGATCGTTGTAAACTCGATAAGCATGGTTCTAATTTTAAGGATTGGGATGCGCAATTGCTTTTGGCCGCTCAAGGTGACGATAAGAGTCGTTACCTATCCGAAGCCGCTCCGACCGCTCGTTCGTCGGTCCAAACTCGTGAGGCCTATGAAGCCTACATGAAAGAGTCCTCCGCTCTTAAAAATGTGCTCATCTTCTCCATGGAGCCGGATCTCCAAAGGAGTATGATTAAGTTGACCACATCGTATGAGATATACACCAAGCTTGCGACCATGTTTTCGCAAACTCCAAGGGTGATTCAATATGAGGCGGCTTCCGCCTTCTTTGACATTACTTTCAAGGAAGGGCAAAAGATAAGCCCTCATGTGCTCAAACTCGTTGAGCTCGCGGAGACTCTAAAAGCTCAAAATGTTGATGTTCCCGACTCTCTAATTATTGACCGAGTTCTTCACTCGCTCAATAAGGTTAAGGCGTATGCTCAATTCCGGGTGAATTTTAATATGCGAAACCAAGAGACCACGTTGGACGAGTTGCATAAGATGCTAGTCCAAGCCGAAAGGGACATGGGACTTCATGAAAGTTCCACCAAGGATGTTTTGAACATCGAAAAGAAAGGGAAAACGAGCTTCAAGAGGAATGCCTCTAAAGGCAAGGGCAAGAAAACGTTCAAGCCCAAGGCGACCAAAGAAAAGACCTTTTCGAAAGGCGCTTCCACCTCGTCTTCAAAAGAGCCAGACAAGTGCCATTATTGCACGATGATCGGTCATTGGAAGCGAAATTGCCCCAAATACTTAAGTGATCTCAAAAATGGGAAGGCAACCGCCGTAGGTAATAATTCTCGTTATGATTCATGTCATTTATCAACTTATGTATAGTGATACAAATGTGTTGATATTTACCCTTTTTAAATGTTTTAAAGGGGCGCCTCCTAATAATGATAAGGGCAAGGAGAAGGAAGCATGAAGTTCCTCACTTGGATGGCTATGGTAGCATCCAATTGATCGAAGACTTGAAGAGCTAGGCTCTAAATATCGTCTTCTTTCATATTTTGCATTTTATTTTGGAACAATTTACTTTCTTGTAAGACAAGGATTAAAATCCTAAAACAATGGTTGTGATTTTGGATATTGGTGACTTGGTTTTCAACCCGAGTCACTACTTTTGTTCTTAATCAATGTTTTGATTTCTCAAATAAATTGCATACCTTGTTTAAACATGAATAATAGTGATTTTATCACGCAACAAACTATTGATACGATCAATATAATATAATCAAAGAGTTGATTAAAACGGAGAACTACACCCCATGAGATAAATTCAATCAAAATGAGACTATATCAGTTCATTATAAGATTTTCATTTTAAGTGAAAATGAGAATGTATTCATTACACCTATCAAACTTCAAACATTCAGATACATTGGTTAATCGAAATAGCTATCCTTAAACGAATAAAGGTTATTGTTAGAAGGATAGAGTGGGAGAAAATATTTCGCTCGCAAACCAATGATGAAAAAGGAAGGATCTTAGAGAAGATTCTTACTTAGGAGTCTTAAGAAGAGCCCTAAATGATTTGAAGAAACTACGAGAGGACACTGAAGAAACTACGGGAGGACACTCGAAGAAAGGTTCTTTGTGATCATTGTTTCATAGAGAGGAAACTTGAAACCCCGTATGAAATCGGTAGGAAAACGGTTCCTTAATAAATGATTTTTCTAAGTTTATAAGATAAAAGAGAAGAAATCATCTCAATCCTCTCAATGTAGTTATAAAGAAATTATCATGTCATTTTCGTCTCGAGAAAACGAAGACATGATAAGAAGGTAATGATTGATTGAATGGAAACAGATCACTATAGGGATAGTGATTGTGATAATGATTCAAGTAATAGTTTAACATGCGAGAAATGAAAGGTTCATTTAAAATACCGAGAGATATTGATTTTAGTGGGAGCGATATTCATCAAAGAATTGAAACCTACCATTTTGAGAGAATGGGTGATTCTTTAAGAGTAAAGAATAAGAGGTACTCAATTTAGATGAATAAAATAATTTGTATCATATGATGATGGAGTTTTAATGGGAAGGTTTATTATATGGATAATAAAAGGTCGCCCACTAGAAGTTAGAATGGTTGGATACATCATTCATAACGATGAATGAAACCATTATCAAATAGCCAAGACGAGTGAAAATTATTAGAATGATGAAATCATAAATAGACTACAATAAAGTTTTCAGTACATAAGTGACTGTATATCGATATGTCACAAGTTATAAGATAACAGTGGGAGCTTTCCTCCGGAAAGGAAACTCAAAATCTAGAAAGAGTTCTAGAAATGTACTCAAATAGAATCATATTATACGGGATAATATGAGAATAAAGGAGACCAAAAGTTGTAAGTTTTGCTATCATGAATAAAGGTTATTCGCATGAATAAAGGTTTATTTGCAAAACACTAATACAAATAGATGATTGTGCATCAAAAAGCAATGTAATAGTTTTGACTATTGTTGCATGACAACATCATTTGAGTTATGATTAACTCAAAATGAAAGATACTTTGTCAGAATCCAAATGGGTTGTATGAGACAATATTGAACCCCATAAGTGAACTGGATTGACTTAGTATAGCCCCTAGCCGCTTACATGAGGTGACGTCTCAAAGCGACTAGAGTGTGAGGCGATTGATGGCAAGTTCAAATGCCATAGAGTCATAGGTGATGACTAGTCGATCACATAGGCAGACTGTAAGAGACACTCTGTCGGGCAATGTGACCGCTTATAGAGTTCTGGAAATTTTATAGCCGGGTCGTGGCGAGAGCTACTATAGTATTCTTGTGAGTCAATTCTTAGACTAAAGACTACTCTCCCAAGATGGTACAGTTTAGGCATAACTTTGATCCATTCTCTACGACTTTTCGTAACAGGAGTCAAATGGGATTGTTTTGGGTTGTGACTAACTGTGACTAGTTGAAGGAAGTAGTGCGATAGAAATTGTCCACCCCTTGTCAGGGTTGTTCAAATCTCAGGGCCACTCGAGGAGAAGTTAACTTGAAATGCGTGGCCATGCTCGGAAGGTATCTATGGTAGATAATTCCGGTCAGACAGTTATTCTCCAGATCGAGGAAACCACTCATGATATGATCGAATGCAAGTACGACCTTAGAGAGACACCTTGCATTGAGTGGGAGATTGTAATAGGACAAGAGAATTGGTGAAGCACACTTGTCGAGGACAAGTGGGAGATTGTTGGGAAATGTGTCCTCAACAATAGTGCGATCACGTAATTAAATCTCATGACAAGAATGCGCAAGGGATGATACGAATTATTAGTCAACTGACCAACATTAATCGGTAATGATTGGCTAGCTAGAGTTTGACATTACTGTCGTATGACGGTGATGGTCAGTTGATCCCTTTAGGTCACACCTTTAGGACAATTCCCTTAATTGATAAAATGATCAAATGTATATTGATACGATTTGATCATATTCCTTAAACTCGTATATCGAGAAATTAGAGGTTAAATCTTAATGTAAGATTTATGTTTAAAATTGAAATGTGTCAATTGTTAAACAGTAAACGATATTTCATTATATCGTAATTAGAATGAATTGGGTTATTATTAATACAAAGGTTGTAAATCGTATTGACGATAAAATTATTCATTTTATATTTGTAATTTCGAATTACATGTCAATTGATAAATATGATTTATTTAATTTTATATATATATATATAATATTTATATGATAAATATTTATATTAAGATAATTTTATGTGACATATAAGATGTCACATTACACAATTGACAAACTTGTAAAATGGAATCCATTTTATGGATTATGGGAGCCGGTTTTGTTAGGTGGTTTTAAGAGCATTGTTAGTGTTTATTATGCTTAATAAAACATAATCATAAAAGGTGTCTTGAAAGACTACCTCTTGCCACACTATAATGCCTTGAGAAGTGATGTTGTCCCTTGTTGCACTTCCCTAAAACCGGCTTCCCCTTCCCCATAAGCATGCTTAAAATTGATTTGAGTATCTTATTAAGAGCATGCTTAATATATATGTGATATGTATCATATTCATTCGACTTCTTCTTCTTGACCTAGCCGAAAATATACTAAGAAGAGGAGAGATTTTACAACCTCAAAATCCATATTATAAGATAATATAAACATACTATTTGTAGTATTGAGATAATATTCTAATTAGAGAGATTAGAATAAATTTAAGGAGAAACCGGTTTTGTAACTAGCTTGTTCAAGTCTCGGTTGATTGAGGGGTTGTCTTGGTGCATCCAAAGGAGGTATTCTATTTTGGGTACTCGGAGGATCATCCTTGCTATAATCTTGGACCGTGTGTAAGGGTTCAATATCTCCTTATTTCCGCATTTTTAGCATGCATAAGATCACTTATAATATGTTGTTTAAAGGGTTAAATAAAGGATTATTGTTAGTATGACTAAAATTAGTTTTTGAGTAACTAATTAAACCCAACAAAACTAGTATCAGAGCCTCGTGTTCTTGATTGCTTTACCGCATAGAGGTTGATCCGTCTATTATGTTTTATTGTTTTATGCTTTTCTGTGAGACATGGATTCCAAGCACTTGAAATGTCCTATCTTCGATGGGAAAAACCATAGTCTATGGAAAAACATGATGACTCACTATATCAAAAGAAATGACAGGGAGTGCTGGAGCATTATACTTAACGGACCAAAGAAAATTTTGGTCGCGACCTACGAGAAAAAGAAAGATGACTATATTGAGGCAGACTACAAAGTTGCCGAGAAAAATTGTAAATAATTTATTATTTTCCTATTTTCTAATTCTATTAGAAAAATTGTTATCAATTCATTTTTATTAATAGTAGTGTTTTGTAAAAGTTGGAGACTAGCACACGCTTAGAAAAAAGCCTCCTTTAGTTACATATATTGATATTGATTTACAAACTAACCAACAAACATACCCGCACCCATAATCGACCTTATAGAAATGATTTCCTAGCATTTCATAGCGCAATTCTCGTTTCCTTGTGTGCGTCCCCTATTGCTACATTAATTTATGTTGAGGGAATTTATCTTTGTTATGTTTACGACTTAGCCTATCAATTTTAATGCTTCGAAACAAGGGTGGCTAATGGAATGTCGATGTTCCTTGTGGCATGGGCAATTGTTGAAGGCGAGAACAATAAAAGTTATGAGTGGTTCTGTAAACAACTTAATATGTGGGAGAAGATGGTGTTGGCTGGACCTTTATATCTAATGCGTGCTTATTTTATATACTTTTTGGCATTATTTAGCACGCATTTCTATGCATTTTCACGCACTTTACGTGCCATTTTGCCCCTTTTTCTTCTCTTGGTGTACTTTCTGTTATTTTGCAGGAATTATGCAAAAGTTGAGGAAACCGAGCTTTTCTCGTCCGAAGTAAGCCCTTTTAGAAGATGGAGCAAGTCAAGGAGTCCCATAACCCCGATTGTGCAGTGCCATACTTAAAGTAACGGTAACCAAGGCGAGGACGAAGGACAAAAGCAAAAAGAAGCGAAAAAGAAGCAAGCTATCTGTCATCTACTCGATCGAGCAAACACCAGAGCTCGATCGAGTAGGATGCAGGAGGAGAACGCCTCGATCGAAGTACTGGATACTCGATCGAGGAGTCTGCAGGAAAGACCAAGTCCTCGAGGATCTCAAGGTCACTCGATCGAGCAGGTACCAGATCGAAGTTACTCGATCGAGTGGTCCAGTCACTCGATCGAGCAACTCACTTATCTGTACCGGAATTGCATTTCTCGTTTTAGGTTTAATAATTGAGGAGTTAACCTAATCCCTATTTAAGGATTAGGTTAACACACTAATCAGTATTCAGTTATTACACACACTTCTTACTTTTGCACTTTTTCCATCTTTCCAGATCTAAACATTTCGCTTTTAGTTTTTACATTTCACAAATATTTAGTTCTAAGTATAAAATTTTTGGATCTCGTTCAACCTTTCTGCAGTTATTGTAATTCCTTTCTCTACCTTGTTTATTATTACTTTTGTTATTTTATGATTTCTAGCATTTTATCTTTATTTATCATGTTGAATATTGTTATTATCATTATTGTTAGTGTAGTTCCCCCAATTATGCGTAGCTAATCTCTATAATATGTTAGGATGAAGGAACTCGCGGTAGTAATGTCTTAGGATGTGCATGTTAGTAGTCTTTGCGACGAAGTTCACCCATAAACAATATAATTATGAAACTTGTCGAATGAGTGCACGTAGGAGACTAGTTTACCTAGTAAAACCTTACCTGGATCGAAATATTGGTGGGTAGGCTTGTTTAGGATGATTTATGTAACCTATCTAGATCGAAAGATTGATAGGGGAGTCCAGGGAGATTTCAGGCCGAAAGGATATTTATCGTTCCCACTTTGTTTATATTTTCGACTGACCTAATCGTTATGTGACATATATTACCGCGACAACCTGAATTCCTGACATATTCCCCTTTTTATTGATTAAAACTCATCATTGTTATCTTTGTTTTAGTCCTTTTTAATCTGTTTTAGTCAAAATCTCAACAACAAAACCCCCCCCCCCCCAATTCGTAACTTATAGACTGGCCTTCTTCTTATGACCGTGTCTCCCTGTGGAATTCGACCCTACTTCCACTAGCTTCTAGTTCGTAGACCTAGGTTATCTTTGATACAAAACGACGATATCAATATCATATGAGTATCAAGTTTGTATGCATACGTTTTTAGAATATGTTCTTGTTAATTTATTTGATTGTCAACATATATATATATATATATATATATATATATATATATATATATATATATATATATATATATATATATATATATATATATATATATATATATATAGAACCACCAACATAATGAGAACCTTGAGAACTCTACCTTAGTGACTTTTTCAAATAAAATTAATGACATATTTGGATTCGTCATAGAATTTTATGACTAAAAAACATATTTCTTGGTCCAGAAAAAAATATACTCGTGTCGGAAATCGAGGCGAGATATATTTTATTAATTTTCATGCACGTACTACTGTTTTTTATGTATCTAACATTTTTCATGCACCTATAACTCTTTTTCATGCACCTAGAGCCTGTTATTTCATGCACCTAGAAATCATTTTCATGCATGTAAAACTTTTCATGCGCGTAGTAGGTTTTTTCGCCCATCGATAGCCGTTTTAGTATACCTAATTGTATTTTTGTACATTAAGTATATATTTTATTAATAAAATCAATAAATTTTGTTTAATGATACTAAATAATGTGTGTGAATAAACTAAACTAATGGTAAATGATCCATCAAAACTTTCGAAACGAGATTAGGTGGAGATTTAGTGAAGGTTCTCATGGTTCTCATTATAGTAGTGGTTCTCACCGGATCTTGACCCTATATATATATATATATATATATATATATATATATATATATATATATATATATATATATATATATATATACACACACTAGAACTTGAGAGAGACGGTATTTCAATAAATTATTAAGAGACCATTTTTTTTTACCTTTTTATTTGTATTTTGTAAGCCTTTTGTCATTGATCGTACCATAGTAATTTCGTACTTTTACATAATAAATGTACTTATTTTATCATTAAGTATGATTTGTACCTATTATATTACTTTTAGTACCATTTTTTCGTAAATTTGGACAATAGTCTCTCAATAAGCTTATTGAGATGCGGTCTCTCAGAAGACCTACATAATAGAAATTGAATCATGTGAGGCACCCTTCTTAGGGTGAGGCAGCCGGACCTATTATAGACTGTTAGATCTGAATATTAGAAAGCACCAGATGATGCCACGTGCAATTATATTTATTACCTAATTGGTTCCTGCTTATTCACCTATCTTCATTTCTCTCTCTTTTTCTTCAACTCATCTCCATCTCCTCAACCCAACCTCCCTCTTCGCCATTATCTCTAAGCTTTTTCACTGTCATTATCCCTGCATTTCACTAGTAGAAAAATACTCATTTGCGGCGCCTCATTTGCGGCGTTTTTTGACAACCGCCTCAAAAGAAACCTTATTTCTTTTTTTTTTCTAATAAATGTCAATCCATTTGAGGCGTTTTAAAGAAAAAAGCCTCAAATAATATATTTGAGGCGTTTTTAAATAAACCGCCGCAAATAGACTGGGTATATATTCTTTAGAAACAAATAAACCCTCACCCTCACCCTCACCCTCACCCGTCAAAACTCTCTCTCATATCATCTCCCTCATCTGTCGCCGACAACACAACTCCCTCATCGGTCGCCGACATCGTCTGTCACTGACTCACTGTGCACATTTTCTTTTCCGACGAACTCCTCTCATATGAATTATCGTCAATGGTTGTATTCACTCACCAGAAGTTCGTCTTTTCTGTGCAGATATCATCGTGTGCCTAAGGAACATGGATCGTCCGATATCATTCACCAACACCACATCAATTCGCCATTGTCATTACTGCAAATACTCCTCACTTTCAACCCTAGGTACTCTAAATTGTTTTATATATCAAATTACTTTTCTCTTACTTTGATTTAGGTTTGTATGAAATTTAGGGTTTTTTGTTTGGATTTTGATAGGTGTGAAATAATAATTACTTTGTTTGGATTTCGTTTGGATTTAGGTTTATACCGAAATAATAAGATTGCTTCTTTTTTGGGTTTTATTTATCCGTATTCAATTCTAATTCCTTAACAATTACTTCGACCCTTATAATATACTACGGAGTAAGCTTTTGTGAGAACTCAGAAATTGGCTATTAAAATGAGTTTTCTTATTAATACCTATGTTGTTGTTGTTGTTGTTGTTGTTGTTGATTTAGTCCTTGAAGAATCAGTTGTTTGCCATGTTGCTCACTGTTGTGTTCTGTCTGGTTCTGTTTTATCAAGGTAAATTGCTTTAAAACATAATTTTGGATACGCCCTAGTCCTTGGTTTGTCTAGCTTACTCGGAACTTCTGTGATTGTGAATTGGTGATGTACAAAAGCCAATTATAGATTTGATGTTTGAAATTCAGTGAAGAGAAAATTAGTCGACAGAATTTTGGTATTCTTCTGAAATTTGCATCTAAAAATCCTCCTACATTCCTGAATTACTTACAACTTTCAGTTTTATTAAGAATGATATAAGAATGATGTGCAACAATGATCTGGGTCTGGTCTGGTGTATTCTGTAGCAGAGCAGAGTCAGGGAGTTTCTGTTGCGGGTATCGGTGCAGTAGTAACCCGTTAAGGCAGTGTCTGGCTGCAACATGGGCAATGGGTGCTGCTGGTATGTGGGGATTAGGAACTGGTTGGGTGAATGAAATGCAGGTTGTGCAGGAACATCTGGATCTGAATGTGGGATGCAGTACTTCTGTTTTGGGTTTGCATCTCAGATTAGGTGTAATGGGCAGTAGTAGTATTGCTGATAGAAGTACAGCGCAGTGCAGGCGTGCTGGTTCAGAATGATGATGGGCCAGTGGTGTTGCTGCAGAATGGTGATCTTGAGCGAACGTGGAATCAGGGAACATTCCCTCATTAGTTTTTATGAAGCATTTGGATGAGTTTTTTTAATAAGGTTTCGAAGGACGGATACTAGGCTTTCGTTTAGGCAGTCTTAGATTTCTTTAAGATTGTTCTTTTAGATGAAGTTATTTCTCCATTGCGCCTTCTTTTCATGTGAACAAATAGGAAGTGATGCTGCAAGTGCTCCGCTATTTCGAATGTGAGGTTATATTTGGGAAAAGTATTATTTTTCTTCTTTTTCTTGCATTCCTTTGGGTTAAATATACTGAAATCCACCAAAAATTGCTTATGTTCCTATATATTATTGATTTTGATAGTTGGCTGATGTACTGGTTGTTTGATGCAGTAGGTGACATATAGTACTCATGTATGGTAGTGCTGTCTAGTTAAACCAGAGGATGCAGCAGTCTTTGATGGTCTGATGAAGACATGATGATGATATGGTGTTTTCCTACACTTGAAAGATTAGACTAAGGTAGTGCTGCCCTTTGTTGCTTACTGCTGCCCCTATCTCTTGCTATGAGATTATGTGTGTTATTAGTTTGTTCTTACATTATTTTGAAATAGATTGCACAGAACAAAGAACTGTGGGAGGATCAAGGGTGTTTTTGTTAGGCATAATCACATGATGAGTCATAGAATGTAAGTGTGATGATGCCATGGTATCGTATAGTGTGATGTCATATGAACAAACGTTAGTAAATATTTTTCTTTAGCTTTATCGTTTAAGTGATTTAATACTGTTTAGTTTGGGAGATTCATTGTTAAATGATGTGCACGATATTTTGATTTAAAGCAAATTAAGAAGCATTTGATTATGTATCTACTGAAAAAATGATATTTATTACGCTGATGTTCCTAATATGCGAGTCAGATTCAGTTTATTTGGTGACTGGTCGTCTATCCTGCATACCTTCAGGTGATTTAACCTTCATAATGCCCTTCAGGTATCCGAGGCTAAAGAAGAAGAAAAATTTTTACTATCTCAGCTCACCAATAACCTTCATAATGCCCTTCAGGTATCATAACCTCCTGCTCTTCTATTCTTTTTTGATTTCGCAGCAATTTAATTAGTCGCAATCTAATAATAAGCACCTGATCAAAACATCCAGTGAACTAGCACTCCTAGTTTCTTACCTTATAATTATTTTTATATCCTTCCTGTAATGGAACAGCTCTGACCTCCTTGCGTTTTATTTGAATTATTCAGCTCTGCTTTATGCACCCGTCAAAATATAAGTACGAGCAAAAAGTACACAGGAAAAAGAAATGTAGAATACTGATTTATTTGACGATGCGACTTTATAATGTACACAGGAAAAGCAAAAAGTAATGTATGAAGACCAGAAGAAGTTAAATCAGCAACAAGCGCAAGTGAAATCACAGATGGCGCGATACCAAGATGAATTGGACAGGAAAAAGATGGCAACAGAGCATGAGTACCAACGAACGAGGAATTAGGAGCTTGTTAGGATGCAAGAGGAGTCAGCTGACAGACAGGAGATAGCTAGGCGAGCAACGAAAGAGCAGATACAAGCACAGCGTCATCAGACTGAAAGAGAGAAGGCTGAAATGGAGCGCGAAACTATTAAAGTGAAAGCTATGGCTGAAGCTGGGGGAAGGGCCCTTGAAGCTAAATTGGCCGAAGATGTGAATAGACGTATGCTTGTATATCAGCACTTAAATTTCTTAAGCATTTTATATTTTTGTATTTGTTATTTAGAATAATTAAAAAAATGATGTAAGATTCTCTTGTCTAAATATACATTTGAGAGTTATTATATTTAAGTAACTTGTTTAAATAATTTTATTTGAAAAAAAAAAAAAAAAAATAAATTTTTTTTTTTTTTTTAATACCTATTGCGGCGTTTTTCTCAAAAAACGCCTCAAATAGAGGACCTATTTGCGGCGTTTTTTTAGAAAAACGCCTCAAATAGCCTTTTCTATTTGCGGCGGTTTTTTAGGAAAACGCCTCAAATAACCTCTTATTTGCGGCGTTTTTTTTCCGCCTCAAATGACTTTTTCTATTTGCGGCCCCCTTATTTGCTGCTACACTAAAAACGCCGCAAAAGACCTCATTTTTGAAGCCTCAAATAAGTATTTTTCTACTAGTGTTTCCTGATCATCATTGTCACTGAGCTTTTTGATCGCCATTATCAACTGGAAATTAGAGAATTGATTTGGCTTGCTACAAAAGAAAGGCTTTAGAAGAACAACAAAGAAAGAGAGAGCAAGGAAAATAAATGGATTCAAAGGCGACAGAAGTGTCTCAAACATTCGAGCGTTTCAAATCTGGGTTAATTCGTAGTGACTTCGAAACTTGCATTCGTCTACTTAATGAAATTATGTTTCTTTTTTCTCACAACTAAAGGTTACTTCTTTGTTTTTTCTGGAAATTTAGATCTTATTTCATTGTTTTAATAGTATATCTGACCTAATTTACTTAATGAAATTATGTTTGTTGACGGATTTAAGTCTTAGGGTTTTGATAATTATTACCCTCTTAAGTTTATCTAAGTTTTGATTGATGTTGATAATTCTTACCCTCTTAAGAAAAGAGGGACGGGGCCAAGGCGTTAGGAGCAGTGGGAGTTATTTTTATCAGCGATAAATTGAGATTAGTTGCTTCTAATACTGGTTCATTCCCTGCCACTATAGTAACCTCTAAAGAATCCTTCAATACATCAACTCTACTGGGTCAGATTGACGACCTTATTAGCTTCTGCTTATATTACCTGTAGTTGTTTGCCCGTGTCGTGTTCTATTCTGCATATGTTATGTTTTGGGCAAAAAAATGAAAACTTTGATATGATTTTGATGATAAGAATCCAATGGCAACAATATTACCAACACAAACAGTACCAAATTATAAGCCAACACCGACAGTGGCTTATATCTTCTTGTAGATTTGTTTTCGGGTTTCGATTATTGGGGTTGTTTAAGATTAGGGGCTCGCTTGAAGATAAATCATTTTCGGGTTTCACAAATTAAGGTCCAAGATTCGCGAAATAAAAAATTAAACATTTCGTGAGTAAGGAAACATTTTAAGTCCAAGTTTCACAAAATAAGGTCCCGGTTTCACAAATTAAGGTCCAAGATTCACGAAATAAGAAATTAAACATTTCGTGAGTGAACAATTATTTTAAGTCCAAGTTTCACAAAATAAGGTCCCGGTTTCACAAATTTAGGTCCGAGATTCACGAAATAAGAAATTAAACATTTCGTGAGTGAACAAACATTTTAAGTCCAAGTTTCACGAAATAAAGTCCCGGTTTCAGAAATTAAGGTCCAAGATTCACGAAATAAGAAATTATACATTTCGTGAGTAAACAAACATTTTAAATCCACGTTTCACAAAATAAGGTCCCGGTTTCACAAATTAAGGTCCAAAATTCACGAAATAAGAAATTAAACATTTTGGGAATAAACAAACATTTTAAGTCCAAGCTAAGTTTCACGAAATAAGGTCACGGTTTTACAAATTAAGGTCCAAGATTCAGGAAATAAGAAATAATACATTTCGTGAGTAAACAAACATTTTAACTCCAAGTTTCACGAAATAAGGTCCCGGTTTCACAAATTAAGGTCCAAGATTCACGAAATAAGAAATTATACATTTCGTGAGTAAACAAACATTTTAAATACATGTTTCACAAAATAAGGTCTTGGTTTCACGAATTAAGGTCCAAGATTCACGAAATAAGAAATTAAACATTTTGTGAGTGAACAAACATTTTAAGTCCAAGTTTCACGAAATAAGGTCCCGGTTTCACGAATTACGGACCAAGATTCACGAAATAAGAAATTAAACATTTTGTGAGTGAACAAACATTTTAAGTCCAAATTTCACGAAATAAGGTCCCGGTTTCACGAATTAGGATCCAAGATTCACGAAATAAGAAATTAAGCATTTTGTGAGTGAACAAACATTTTAAGTCCAAGTTTCACGAAATAAGGTCCCGGTTTCACGAATTAAGGTCCAAGATTCACGAAATAAAAAATTAAACATTTTGTGAGTGAACAAACATTTTAATTCAAAGTTTCACGAAATAAGGTTTCGGTTTCACAAATTAAGGTCCAAGATTCGCGAAATAAGAAATTATATATTTCGTGAGTAAACAAACATTTTAAATCCAAGTTTCACGAAATAAGGTTTCGGTTTCACAAATTAAGGTCCGAAATTCACGAAATAAGAAATTATCCATTTTGTGAGCAAACAAACATTTTAAGTCTAAGTTTCACGAAATAAGGTCCCGAGTTCACAAATTAAGGTCGAATATTCACAAAATGAGAAATTAAACATTTTGTGAGTAAACAAATATTTTAAGCCCAAATTTCACGAAATAAGAAAAAGAGCAAAATGGATAATTTTTTTAGATAGAAAAAAATATTTGGGCCAAATGAATTGTTATAAACGACCCATAATGTTCATCCCATTGAAATTAGTCCAATGAACATTGAAAATCATGTGCAACATAGTAAGGGTTCGGCGGCCTCACCGTAATAGGCGGCCTCACGTGATCCGGCCTCTCTCTCTCTCTCTCTCTCTCTCTCTCTCTCTCTTATATATATATATATATATATATATATATATATATATATATATATATATATATATATATAGAAAGCAGATCATAGAAGTCCCCTTTTAATGTTGAGTCTTAGAGTCCCATTATAAGCCCTTGGATCTAATATGTTGAATGGCTGTGTTTAATCTAGAATAACTAAATACTACATTTTTTTTATTCAACCCAACTATCCAATCATTGCACGTTTTACTAAACTGACAAAAATAACTGTGTCAGTATACTCTCTCCCATCTTCCTCATTCAACCCCCGAAACCCAATACCTTCCCAAAACTCTAAAACTTCCATTCTTCAACATTGCTGCGTAAAAAAAACTCTACACACATCATCCATACCCTTGTTTCGAAAAAAATTCTGCAAACCCATTCAAAACTTGCTGCGAGGAAAATTCTGCAAATTTCACAGGATGCCATATTGGTGAAGTTCGTTTTTCCAAGTTCATCCAAACACCTGTTGAAGCTTTGTTTGTAATTAAGGTATATTCATCATCTGCACATTGTTTTTTTGATGTAACGCTTATTTCTTTTTTATGCATTTTTATATTTGTATATGCGTTTTTTAATTATGGTGTAACTCCACCATTTGTATATGCGTTTTTTAATTATGTGGGTAACTCCACCATTTATGAAGAGCAACTCAATACATGGTGGAGTTACACTTTGTATGAGCTGGGGTTTCACAAGACATGAGTGTAACTCCACCACACATGTAGTGTAACTCTAACTAAGGGGGTATGGAACTCTGTCATGTATAAAGTGTAAATCCATTGTGATATGTAATTCCAATTGAAATGGGGGGTAACTCAACCATCTAATGTGAAATGTAATTCCGATTGACATTCTGTGTAACTCCATAATGTATGGAGTGTAACTCCACCTATAGTGGAGGTACACTTCCTGCTTGATGGAGTTACACACCACCTTAAACGAAGTTACACCCGCTGTCAACTGGAATTACATATCACTTGCCAAGAGTTACACAACCCCATTGTGATATGTAATTCAAATTGACATTGGGGGTAACTCAACCATCTAATGTGAAATGTAATTCTAATTGACATTGTGTGTAACCCCGTCATGTAAGGAGTGTAACTCTACCTACAGTGGAGGTACACTTCCCGCTTGATGGAGTTACACACCACCTTAATTAAAGTTACACCCGTTGTCAACTGGAATTACATATCACTTGCACTGGATTTACACCCCAGACCACCTTAGATGGAGTTACACTCAAAATAAAATGGAATTCCACACAAATTCAGCTAGAGTTACACACCACATCAATTGGAATTTGTGGGGAGTACACTCATTTTTTAATCTTGGAGTTCCACACCACCTTATTTTGAGTTACACTTAAATCTGTGGAGTTACACTTTCATTCATCAATTGTTTGATTGTATGCTTACCATAAATTTTGTGGTGGCTGTAGATGTCTATTGAAATTGTTGATGAAGAGTATATTCCTACGGCCAAAATATCAGTCAAATGTCGCGGGAGAAGGTTAGTTGAGGTAATAGAAAAGCTGAATGATGCACAGAGATCGGCTGTTACGAGGATTGGGTTTGGAGGTATGCTTGAGTTGAAGTTCAAGCAGTATCCATTAGGTCACACGTACTTATTTTTGAATTGCTTCACGGACGGGTCGTACGTTTTCAGAGCGCCTAACTCGAATCACTTTATGCTTTCCAAACATGATGTACATGATTGCTTCCTCTTACCTCTTGGACCTAACGTGCTTGATCTTATCCCGACTGGTTTGCATAAAGGCTCCACTAGCGATGAAAACCTTGCATTGAAGTCTCGGTGGAGAAACATGTTTGGGATAACGAGTTCTAAAGCTCCCATCCCCCTTGGGGAGATCAAAGAGGCGTGATGCCCGTCGTTGAGGGCGTCAAAGATAAAATTTATATTCCTAAACTTTAACTAGATAGCGAAAGTCAAGGGTCGAACCACAAGGAGGTGGGGAATGTTTATTGTTCTATGTTAATGTTGACACCCGTCGTTGAGGGGTGCCAAAGATAAGATTTATAAAACCTCAGCTTAAACTTAGATAGGATAAGTCAAGGGTCGAACCACAAGGAGACAAGGTTAATTATGTTTGTGAATTTAAAGTCTATTGCAAGTAACCAAAAAGGGGGTTTTGATTTGAGATTTAAACTAACAACTAAGGTAGCAAACTAACAAGAAAATTAAAATAAGATAAAAAGGAGATTAGGAACTTTGGTTCCCCATGGTCAAAACAAGTCAATGAAAGGTAAAATAATCAAATAACACAATCCCAAGGAACAAAGAATAAACCTTTAGGTCAATATTCTACCCAATCCTTACGGTCTTAGGGTTCCTACAAAAGCACTAAACTTTCGTTCAAGGGCAATCCCAAAGTTGTTGTTAAACTAATCCTAATAATCTTTCAATCCTAAGGATTAGTTCACCAACAACAATGGGGGATTGGTAATTTAATCATCAAACTTATCAAAGTCAAGTCTTTATCATGGTTCCCCTAATTCCCAATCACAAGAATTAGCTATGCATACTTTTAATTACGGAACTAACAATTACTAAGAAAATTAAAGAGATGAACATAATTAAAGATGACAATAAAAGGGTAAACATGAAAATAAGAAATAACAACAAGATGAATAACAAGATTGAATAAAAAGGAAAGATTAATTGTGACAAACTTACAACTTAATTGGAAAATCTAAGAACAAAGATGAAAGCTTGATAAAATAAAGAGGTTCTTTCTAATGGAATTACTTGCTTCACCTAATTGGAGAGTCTAGGTCTCCTTAAATAAGAATTATTACAAGATTAGGAAAGTAAAGAAAACACAAAACAGAAATCCGGAACAGCTTCTGGTCGGTCGACCACACATACGGGTCGGTCGACCGATTCTGGTACTGTCGGTTTATTTTTCGCAAGAATGGGCTTTTGTGAACTGGGCTTCGGTCGGTCGACCGCTGTTGCTGGTCGGTCGACCGCTTCTCGTTCTTTTCGGCTTAAATCTGGCCCATTAACAATACTTGAATGCACCATCCGGATCCTTGCTCCATATTAGTACTCAAAACAGCTTCCTAAAGGTAATTAAGGCTTGGTTTCGCTCACTTCCGCGTATTCCTACATATAAAACATAGAAATGCCAAAGTAAACCGTTTCGGGAGAAAAAGCAACTAAAAGTCACGAAAGTGTAAGAAAATACGTGCCAAAAGAGTAAATAGAATGCATAAAATGGGCACGTATCAAACTCCCCAAACCAAACCTTGCTTGTCCTCAAGCAAGCACTAAGACTCAAAAGAAAATAAAACTTCTAATGGAACGGATTTCATACTTTTCACAACCAAACATAACACTATGCCTAACCAATTTAATGCATCCTTCAACTATAATCAAACAAAATGTCAAGAGCAAAACGAGTTAGACATGTTGGAAAAGCATGCTAAAATTTCAACCTTGCAAGACTCATTCTAAGTTGACTCTCGCGGTACGCTCGAGACACTCATGAAAGCAAAGGGTCAAATGTATATGTGAAAGATAAGAAGATAAATAAAAGTAAAGACTCTCACCTATCTACGACCCGTAAGAACATGCCTGCAATCTAACATGAATAGAATCTCTACAACCGTGTACATATGCATTCCCACACTAAATAACCATGACACATGCCGAGGCAAATTTGGGATTGTGAGGCTAAAGGTAAGAAGGGGCTTAAAATAAGTTATGGGAAGAGGGGTTAAACCGAGCTAACAACCGTCTATCCATACTATAAGATCACTTCTTATTGTTCTCTTTTTCTTTCATACATGCCAATGCTCAAAGTTTTGGAACAAAAATCACAATTCCTCCAATTTTCTCCCCTTCCCTTTTTTTTTCTCTTTTTTTTTTCAGAAAACTAACCTATTCAATGGTCCCGGTCGACCGACCAGGAAAACTGGTCGACCGACCAGCCTTGAAAACAGGCTGTTTCGTTTTATTCATCATTTTTTTTTTCATAAATTTTTCCGTGTCTCTTTTTTTTTTTTTTTCTTTTTTTCTTTTTCTCCTTTCTATCATTCTCCCAAAGTCAAAATCTATCATTGAAGCATAAACCAAAGGATGGCAAAAACAGTCCAATCACTACTTTACTAGCTCGGCTAGGGTAGGCAATTTTTAGGATGTAGCAAATGGGTAAAAGGATTCAATTTGGCTATGTGAGGATAATGGGAAAAATGAGAAAGGGGTACCTCTACCACATGTGTCAACAAACCACAAACCCGAATGCATACAGTATTAAGAAGACAAAATTCATGTTTATGCATATTGATGTGACATGCCTCAAGAGGAGAAACTACTCACAAACCTATATGAAATCGGTCATGGATGTCACCGATTTATTAAGCTCTAATCCTTATAATATGTAGTAGCTTGCCAAGAAGAGAGTCAAGTCTAATAATTTAGCATGAAATCAACAAAAATTCGTAGATAATGCAAAAGACTAGCTTGAAAATTTTTGAAAAATGCAAGGCAAAGCAATAAATGATATGTGAGGCATAAATTGTATTTATCCGTTCCGACTCGACCTAAAAACTTAAGACAGAGAAGAATGCGCGACAGGGAATAACACGCGACAAGAGAGGATGGAAACAAGAAAAACACCTAAAGGAAGGAAAAACAAAAGACACAAAAACAATTGCATACTCACAAAGGAGTATGCAAACACCCTCCCCAAACCAAAACGCACAATGCCCCCATTGTGCTCATCAGCATACAACCATAGCATAAGGATGGGGGTAGGCGAAAAAGAAGCAAACAAAGAAAGGAAAAGGAAAAAGACTAAAAACTATAAAAAGAATCTAAGGAGGAAGAAGGGGAAAACTGGAAATCTAGAGGGGAAAATTGGAAATCTAAGGGAGGAAAACACTTACAAAGGAAATGTGGACCTCCCCAAACCGAGCCAATCAAGGGGGACCTCCCCAAACCGAACCCCAAAGAGGGTAAGGTTAAGCATGTCCCTATCCCTCTGAGTCGTAAAATGGCTCAGGATCCTCTTCTCCTTCCTCCTCATCGCCATCCTCCTCAGAACCTACGCCTGTTCCCGAGGCAGAGCCTGAAGCTTCACCGTGGTCACGACCGCCTGCGAGAGGTGTGTACCAGGTGGGGTGAGTCCATGGGCCGGTTGGGAGCCTACCTTGTGTAGCATACTCCCTGTAAACCGGGTATTGGAAAAGACTATCGTTCAGCTGTTTTTGGCTGAACTGCCTGCAAAGGCTCGCCATCATTTGTGGCATAGATCTGTCATCAACAAAAGGAGGAACATAAACATTAGGAGGAGCAGTAAAATCAGATGGGTACCCCGTCACAGAGGTGGTATGGTGGCCACCGGGAGCAGGGGCCCTGAAGCCTCTAGCGGTGCCTCCCCTAAGTGGGAGGCGGTATAAGACGGGAATAATGGTCGGGGTTCCCCTACAACATTAGAAAGGGGAAGCATAGTGGGAGCCATGGTGATGGGGATGCGGTCACTGAGATAGGTGTCTATCGTCCAATAATCTCTCCTGTTTACCCAACGCACGGACCTGACATAAGCCATGTCCATGAACCAGGAGAGAGGGTCGACCGCATCCTCATGGCGAGGGAACTGGGGTACAAAGGAGCGGGCTAATCGGGTGACTAGCCCACCACAGACAATAGTAGTCAAGGAAGTTCCCTCGCCCACCGACACAAAATGAGAGGCGACCAAATAAGCAGTGTTGTAAAACTGCTGACCCGTACGTCTGATGTTAAGATAACCAGACAAAATGGAGAGCTCAATGTTGTTAACATTTTGAGACTCTTTGCGGCCGAAAACAGTGTTGGCCAACAGACGCAAAAAATAACGGGGGGTGGGAAGGTGGATAGTACTGTTTTTCTTCTTCACATCGCTGGAATCAGAAATACAGGACCACATATCAGAATACGACCCCGTGGGGTCATCAGTGAGACCCTCAGAAGATAAGCCAAAAATTTGAGCAAATTGGGTTAAAGTTAAAGCATAAGTTTCATTGAATATACGAAAAGAGATGCAAAAGTTATCATAGCCGGGGCGAAGTGCCCCTAAATCGAAAGTAAAGGAAGAAAAGAACTCAAGAGTGAGAAGGCGGTAGGTGATCTAACCCATAGTGACAAGGCCCGCAAACCCGGTCCCAATGAGCAAAGATACCACCTCGTCATGGCATCCCAAGGCATGCAAGGCTGGAACACACAGGAAACGGGTCGCCACAACCACGCAATAGGCAGTAAGATGGAGGAATCGGGCCTTCTGGGCCGGAGTGCTGAAAGTGATTTGCGGATAGTTTGGTAAACTATCCGTGTCCTGCACCGCCAAACCTCTTGTCCGAGGGACACGTCCTCTAGAAGTGCTTGTACCCGAAGTGCGGGCGCGCTTCCCACCTTGATCACGGCTTGACATCGTAAAGCTGAAAAGTTCAAATAAAGATATAAGTCTTATGAGCATGTGAAAACATTGCATTAACAAAATTAGGCACGAAAAATGCAGAAACAGAAACTTATAAAACAGGCTCTGGTCGGCCGACTGCGTATGTAGGTCGGTCGACCACGTCTGTGAGTCAACACGTAATTTCTGCAGAACAAACGGTCGGTCGACCGTAAAACTGGGTCGGTCGACCAATTTCCGAAAGAAATTCAGAAACTGCAAAAAAATAAACTCAGGAAAACAAGGTTCTGGTCGGCCGACCTCAGTTTCGGGTCGGTCGACCGACTATCGTCAAAAAAGTGCAGATCTGTAAATTGAAAACCCAGAAAATTCAAATTTCGGTCGGCCGACCTCATTTTCCGGTCGGTCGACCGTGAACAGTGTAGGTGTCGGCTTTTCGCGGTTGAATTCGCGCGAAAAAGGGCATAAAAATTTAAAGGAGGAATTAAACTATCCTAATCAGCACGAAACCACCAAAAATATACAGATCTAAGCATATAAAATCAAGAAGAAGAAAACTAAGGTAAAAACACACAAACAAGTATGGAAACGGAATTAAGAGCAAAATTGAACTTAAAAAGATAAACTAATACTACCTAAAACGGAAGTAAGAAGATATAAAACCGAAAAGAGAGAAAGAAAACTAAGGAAAACATACCTTGGATGAGGAAATTGAAAGAAAGTAAGTAAATTGGTGAAGGATGAAGGTGGGTGAATTTTTCTAGGGTTTTAAGAGAGAAGGGAAATGCTGGGAAAGTGAAGAAGTGAAAGCAATTATTGCATTTTCAAAACACAAATTACCCATGACCTTTGACTCAGGGAAAAAAAAAACCGTAAAAAAAACCCGTGGTCGGTCGACCACAAAAGTCGGTCGGTCGACCGACGTCCTTTTACCTGCTCTGCAATTTTTACTTACTCTGTCAGGAAAATTGAATAAAGCTGTCAGTTTGGTCGGTCGACTTAATAACACGGTCGGTCGACCGCTGTACTAACGGATTCCCCTTTTTTCTTTTTTTTCTGCAGAGATTTCAATTTTCACCTAAGGATAAAACGAAAAATAGAACAACAAAACGTAAAGTTAAACTAAAGCACGGGTTGCCTCCCGTGTAGCGCTGGTTTAAGAGGTCCCGCACGACCTTTTTACCTTCTAAGAAGCATCTTAAAAAGGGTCAAAGTAAGAAACTTCGACTTTTCCGACAAATTCATTTTCTCCTCGGAAGTGCTTCACATATTGGCCATTGACTTTGAACCTCTCACCAGATGAGGTTTCTAATTCGATTGATCCGAATTTTGAGACAGCTGTGATGGTGTAGGGTCCGCTCCACCTGGATTTTAGCTTACCAGGAAAAGACGAATACGAGCATTAAAAAGCAATACCCTATCACCTACCTGAAAATCACGTCTAATGATTCTCTTGTCATGCCAGCGCTTTGTTTTCTCCTTGTAAATCCTGGCATTGTCATAGGCTAACAACCTGAATTCTTCTAACTCATTAAGCTGCAATAAACGTTTCTCACGGGAAAGATTAGGGTCTAAGTTAAGATCACATATAGCCCACCAAGACTTACGTTCTAACTCAACTGGTAAATGACAAGTTTTACCATAAATCAATCTGAATGGTGACATTCCTATTGGAGTTTTGAACGCGGTTCTATAGGCCCATAAAACATCATCAAGTTTTCGGCTCCAATCTTTCCTAGACTTAGAAACTACCTTGGCTAGGGTCTCCTTGAGTTCTCTATTAGAGATCTCAACTTGACCACTAGTCTGAGGGTGATAAGCTAAACCCCTACGGTGTTGGACACCGAATTTATTTAACAAGTCACCTAAGCGTTTCTCCTTATAATGCATACCTCCATCACTTATGACAACCCTAGGGACACCAAAACGAGGAAATATGATTTTTTTAAACATCTTAATAACAACCTTTGCATCACAATGGGGGGTAGCAATAGCTTCTACCCACTTAGACACATAATCAACAGCCACAAGAATATACCTGTTACCTTGACTACTAGGAAAAGGTCCTTGATAATCAATGCCCCAGACATCAAAAATCTCTACCTCTAAAATACCAACCTGTGGCATCTCATGTCTTTTTGAAACATTCCCAGTTCTTTGACAAGCATCACAGTTACCTACAAAATTCCTACAGTCAGCATGTAAAGTAGGCCACTAAAAACCAGACTGTAATACCTTGGCCACGGTCCTAGATGGACCGTGGTGACCACCATATGCAGAAGAGTGACATGCTTCCAGAATGTCCTTCACCTCCCATTGGGGGACGCATCTCCGGATAAGTCCATCTCCGCATTCTTTAAAAACATAAGGGTCGTCCCAAAAATACTGTTTTGCATCGAACATAAATCTCTTCTTTTGTTGCCAAGACAACTCAGGAGGGATTTTACCTGTAACAGCAAAATTAGCATAATCAGCATACCAAGGAGGGGGATAAGAACCTGAACTATTAATGATAAATAAACTCTCATCAGGAAACGAATCATCAATAGGTAAAGAATCTTCCCCATCAGTCAGCTGCAGGCGAGATAGGTGGTCAGCTACCACGTTTTCCGCGCCTTTCTTGTCCCTAATCTCAATGTCAAACTCTTGGAGAAGGAGTATCCACCTTAAAAGTCTTGGCTTTGAATCCTTCTTTTGAAAAAGACCTTTTAAGGATGCATGGTCAGTATAGACAATTACCTTATTACCCACTAAATATGACCTGAATTTTTCTAAGGCAAATATGACAGCTAGCATCTCCTTCTCAGTAGTGAAATAGTTGACTTGAGTCTCATCCAGGGTACGGCTCGCATAGTATATAGCATTAAGAGCCTTGTTCTTCCTTTGACCGAGCACAGCACCTACAGCGTAGTCACTAGCATCGCACATGATCTCAAAGGGGAGATCCCAATCTGGTGGCTGGATGATTGGTGCTGAGATCAAAGCTTCCTTCAACCTGTTAAAAGCTGAAAGGCACTCATCAGAAAAATCAAAGATGACATCTTTAAGAAGCAATTGTGTAAGTGGTTTAGCAATTTTAGAAAACTCCTTAATGAAACGCCTGTAAAAACCTCCGTGTCCTAAGAAACTTCTCACCCCTTTGACGTTAACAGGAGGGGGTAATTGCTCAATCACCTGCACCTTTGCTTTATCTACATGTATACCTTTATCTGAAATTAGATGCCCTAACACTACCCCTTCAGTAACCATAAAATGACACTTCTCCCAGTTTAAGACAAGGTTTACATCAATACATCGCTGCAAGACTTTATCAAGATTAGCTAAGCATTGATCAAAAGCATTACCGTAAACAGAGAAATCATCCATACATACTTCCATAATGTTTTCTATAAAGTCTGAAAAGATACCCATCATACACCTTTGAAAAGTAGCAGGAGCATTGCATAACCCAAAAGGCATCCTGCGATAAGCAAAAACACCCTGTGGACATGTGAAAGTAGTCTTACTCTGATCATCAGGATGGATGGGAATCTGGAAGAAACCTGAATAACCGTCTAGAAAACAGAAGAATTTATTAGAAGCCAGACTTTCAGTCATTTGGTCAACAAAAGGAAGGGGGAAATGATCTTTCTTGGTGGCGGCATTTAACTGTCTATAATCAATGCACATCCGCCACCCAGTTACAACTCTAGTTGGTATTAACTCATTTTTATCATTCTTAACCACTGTGGTCCCTCCTTTCTTAGGAACCACCTGAACTGGGCTAACCCACTTAGAGTTGCCAACCGGATAGATAATACCTGCATCAAGAAGCTTCATAACCTCAGCCATAACCACATCCTGCATCTTAGGATTCAACTTACGCTGTCCCTGTCTATAAGGCTTATGCCCTTCCTCTAAATCTATTCTGTGCATACAAACATCAGGGCTTATACCCTTAATATCATCCAAAGAATAACCTAGAGCTTTTCTATTCTTTTTAAGAACAGTCATTAAGGCAGAAAGTTGGTCAGGACTAAGTTTAGAGCTAACAATCGTAGGGTACTGTTCAGTATCATCTAGGAAAACATATTTAAGATTAGGAGGAAGTGGCTTACGCTCTGGTGCTTTTACCTCAACTGCCTGAACAGAATTAGTATCTATAGAATAGCACATGTTTACCAGACTTGCATTAGCTAGGCTTATGAGCTTCTCATTCTCTTCTTCAGTGAGCTTATATTCTTCTTCCTCTTCTTCTATCAAATCCAGCTCTTCAGCATCCTCAGCTGGATTACCTGCACACTTATCCAAAATCGTCAGATCATCTAAGGGATCCTTGGTCAAGGATTCCCTCCAATTAAGGATAACATTCCTGTCTATAATATCGATGGAACAACAAGTATCATCAGTAGGATTAGTTGCCTTATGGGCAAGACTAAACTCGATAGTGTCATCCCCAATCTCTAAAGTAATGGTCCCGCGTTTGACATCTATTACAGCCCCAGCTGTGTGTAAAAATGGTCTACCTAAAATAATAGGTATTTGACTATCCTCTGCAATGTCTAAAACAACGAAATCCACAGGAATAAAGAACTTTCCCACTCTTACTGGGACATCCTCCAAGACCCCTAGCGGTCTTTGGGTTGATCTATCAGCCATCTGTAGGGTAATATTGGTGACTTTAAGTCTACCTAAACCAAGTCTTTCACATACAGAATAAGGTATAACACTGACACTAGCCCCTAGATCACAAAGGGCTTTCCCTATTACATGATTACCTATGGTACAAGGGATGGAAAAACTACCTGGGTCTTTTAACTTGGGTGCTATATTATCTTGTGAAAGAACATAACATTCTTCCACAAAAGCAACAGCACCGTCGTCCTGAAACTTCCTCTTACGACTTAAAATATCTTTCATGAATTTAGCATAAGAAGGTACCTGGGTAATTAAGTCAGTGAAAGGGATGGTTACCTCAAGATTCTTCACCATCTCCAAGAACTTACCAAATTTCCGATCCTCTTTTGAATTTTTCAGTCTTTCAGGATAAGGAACGGTGACTTTAGCCATAGGATCAGCAACCTTTGGCTTTTTCAGCTGTAAAATTTCGGTCAGGCCTTGAATGAAGGAGGGATCCAGCGATTCCGGAGTCAAAACAGCACTCTGCTCAGGAACGTCGGTCGGCCGACCGGTAGCAGTGGTCGGTCGACCAGAGTCTGCAACATCTGAATTTTTCTTTTTTTCAGAATCTGATCTCACGTCAGGAACCGCGGTCGATCGACCTACAGTAGCGGTCGGTCGACCTCCTGTTCTTTTGACGGGATCAGATTCTTTGTTCGGAATCTTGGCTGGATCATCCTCTTGAGTTGATTCTTCACAAACACGGCCACTCCTTATATTTATGGCGTTTAGCGTCTCCATGGGTCCCTCACAACTAGCTGGAGAGCTAGTCATTTGGCTGGCTATGTTTTTCAAGTGATCTTCAAAAACCTTTGAGGAGGTAAAGTGAGCCTTACTCATCTCCATAACTGCCTTTGTTAAAACATCAACAAGGGTTCTTAAGTTCTCAATCTCACCCGTGTTGTCAACCGTAGTAACTAGGTTCACACTTTCAAGCTTTAGCTGGGTTGCCTCAAGCTTTTCAAAACGGGCTTCAACTGTTGTCTCAAGAGCCATTACTCTATTCATCTCCACATTCAGCCTTCTTGAATTCCCACGTGAACCCTTAAAAGTAGCCCTATGCACCGCCATGTCTTCAATGGTTTTCCAATCCTTCATATGGTCGGTGTTATTCTGGAATCTTCCATTGGCGGCCACATCAAGAATCATCTTATAGTCATCGTAAAGAGCGTTGTAAAATAGGTTACACAGGTCCCATTGTTGAAGGTTATGGTGAGGGATAGAACGGACCAATTTCTTGAATCGATCCCATGCTTCACAAAATCCTTCATCAGGTCCCTGTTGAAAGTTACGGATTTGGTTTCTCAAGTCCTCGGCTTTTGCAAGAGGGAAGTATTTCTTGTAAAAGGCCAATGCCAAGGAAGTCCAATCCGTAATCTCCTCACTTGTCCTGTCAAGGTACCGGTACCAATCTTGCGCGTCATCTTTTAAGGAGAACAAGAACATAGTTGCCAGCACCTCGTCTCTAGTTACCCCTTCAGGTAGGGGTATGGAGCAACAATAATCCGTGAAGGTTGTAACATGCTTTATTGGATCTTCGTCGGGTAGACCAGAAAATTGACTCTGTTGCACCAAAGAGACATGAGTTGGGCGGAGTTCAAAGGAGCCAGTGGTGGGGGTAGGCAAGGCGAATCCCTTCGGTACATCTTTAGCCTTCGGCTGTAGGTAGCTATAAATAGAATCCATAAAGAGAGTACTCAAGCCTTCCTCTCCAAAACCTGTCTTCTAAACAAAACTAGAAGAAAAAGGTAAGAACGGTCTTAAGGAACCTAAGTTCCTTAAGACAAGAAAATAAACTAGAAATTAACAAACAAAATTATACCGTCTCCCCGACAACGGCGCCAAAATTTGACACCCGTCGTTGAGGGGTGCCAAAGATAAGATTTATAAAACCTCAGCTTAAACTTAGATAGGATAAGTCAAGGGTCGAACCACAAGGAGACAAGGTTAATTATGTTTGTGAATTTAAAGTCTATTGCAAGTAACCAAAAAGGGGGTTTTGATTTGAGATTTAAACTAACAACTAAGGTAGCAAACTAACAAGAAAATTAAAATAAGATAAAAAGGAGATTAGGAACTTTGGTTCCCCATGGTCAAAACAAGTCAATGAAAGGTAAAATAATCAAATAACACAATCCCAAGGAACAAAGAATAAACCTTTAGGTCAATATTCTACCCAATCCTTACGGTCTTAGGGTTCCTACAAAAGCACTAAACTTTCGTTCAAGGGCAATCCCAAAGTTGTTGTTAAACTAATCCTAATAATCTTTCAATCTTAAGGATTAGTTCACCAACAACAATGGGGGATTGGTAATTTAATCATCAAACTTATCAAAGTCAAGTCTTTATCATGGTTCCCCTAATTCCCAATCACAAGAATTAGCTATGCATACTTTTAATTACGGAACTAACAATTACTAAGAAAATTAAAGAGATGAACATAATTAAAGATGACAATAAAAGGGTAAACATGAAAATAAGAAATAACAACAAGATGAATAACAAGATTGAATAAAAAGGAAAGATTAATTGTGACAAACTTACAACTTAATTGGAAAATCTAAGAACAAAGATGAAAGCTTGATAAAATAAAGAGGTTCTTTCTAATGGAATTACTTGCTTCACCTAATTGGAGAGTCTAGGTCTCCTTAAATAAGAATTATTACAAGATTAGGAAAGTAAAGAAAACACAAAACAGAAATCCGGAACAGCTTCTGGTCGGTCGACCACACATACGGGTCGGTCGACCGATTCTGGTACTGTCGGTTTATTTTTCGCAAGAATGGGCTTTTGTGAACTGGGCTTCGGTCGGTCGACCGCTGTTGCTGGTCGGTCGACCGCTGTTGCTGGTCGGTCGACCGCTTCTCGTTCTTTCCGGCTTAAATCTGGCCCATTAACAATACTTGAATGCACCATCCGGATCCTTGCTCCATATTAGTACTCAAAACAGCTTCCTAAAGGTAATTAAGGCTTGGTTTCGCTCACTTCCGCGTATTCCTACATATAAAACATAGAAATGCCAAAGTAAACCGTTTCGGGAGAAAAAGCAACTAAAAGTCACGAAAGTGTAAGAAAATACGTGCCAAAAGAGTAAATAGAATGCATAAAATGGGCACGTATCAAATGTTTTAGGGTAACAAAATTGGGGGTTTGTTTGTTTGGTTGTCACTAGGTCTAACAAAATAAAGACAAGAATAAAACGAAACAAAGATAAAGATAAAACTTATTATAAAAGAATGTTAGGATGTTCGGATCATAAAAGCTACGATGGTATAAATTTTAAGTCAACATGTATTGAAGTCGCGGATGGGGTGTAACAAATCCTCTCGGTCTATGTTACCTAATAGCTCCTTTCGGCCTATGCTATTAGTTCCTAGGTCTCACAAATATTGGGTGTCAACAATAAGGGTGATTCCTAAATTCTAGGTCACATACCTTTCAGTCTTAGTAACCTAGCCGTTTTAAAGCGTTAACCAATGCCCTTCCCGTATCTTTCAATCTTGGGTAAGTCATTACTAGCATCCTATAAGTCTCCTTTCAGTCTCATTATAGGGTATTATAATTAACGAAACAAAACAGTCTGAAAACATGCGCGAGGTCAGTCGACCGACCAGCTAACCCAGTCGGTCGACCAACTACCTCAATCGACCGACCAGTTAAGCCAGTCGGCCGACCAAGGTCTGCTACAGGTCGATTCTGATCTTATACCATCTACGCAATTTTAATCACCTACATCCTAACATGCGAAATTAGCTACTCATAATAACGATAACAACGATAATAAAGATTAAGAAAACAGAATTCATAGTGAAATATAACATAAACATGCGAATAACAATAAGGTTTTGGGATTCTACACTAAACCGGATGCTAGCAATTCTAATGAAATAACAATATTGAAACTGAAATCAAAAGATAATTACCGCGAAAGAGGAATTAGGGCAGAAAAGAGAACTGTATTGAATCCGTGGAACGATTGTTGAATAACGAAATAAGAACTATGCTAGAAAACTTAAAAGAAAATAGTAACTTTATTGAGATTACATAATTTAAACTAAGGAATTAACTACCAAGACTTGATTATGAATAAAATCTGATAAAGAAAAGATGATTAGCCCTAATCCCAAAGTCTAATCCCGAAGTCTTGCTTAAGTAGGCGAAAAACAAAAGCTTCTTTCATAACCTAATCACGCGTGGGCTTTGCGGAAATCTTTCTGAAATTGCGCGTCGGTCGACCGACTAGGTGATGCGGTCGTTCGATCGATTATCGGGCCCAATAGACTTCTGTTCTTCGTAAGTTGAATTATAGGTTTGAGATAATAGGTGCTTTGGTTGCCGACCAGGGTAGTCGGTCGGTCGACCAGTTTTCCTGTGTGTCAGCCTTGAATTCGTCTTAAGTTGATCCTTTGGTCCTTGGTTTGCGCTTTTGGTTGTTTCCTCCTCGTTCCTTGGTTATGCAAAAATCTCGAGGGTAATAATTTGGCCTGAAATCGCCTCTTTTCCGCATAATTCCGCAAAAGAGCATAAAAATACGAAAGTAGACAATTGTTGGGAAATAAAGGCTAAAATATCGTAAATGAGCTCTAAAATGCGTGTAAAAATAGATGTAAAACATCATAAAATAGACACACATCAAATTCCTCAAACCAAACCTTGCTTGCCCTCAAGCAAGACTTAGACTCGATCTTAAACTATTGGAACGATTTCAATCTCAGAGCGAAATTTACATGTTTAGCCTAAACCAATGCCAAGTCAATAATGAGAAAGTATTTAAATCATGCAAACGAATTATGGAGTTGTCAAACTTGCAAATCTATCGACTATAGAGACTTTATACCATGGACTCTTGCGGGTCAATCGAATCGCTCATTAAGCAAAGGGTGAGTGTATGTAAAAGATAGAAAGAAGTATATTGTAAAGACACTCACCTAACTCCGACCCGTGAAAACATGTCTGCAATCTAACATGAAAAAGAATTCTACAACCATTCATAAACAAACTCATTGAGTGACCTTGACCATGCATTGAGGTAATGACGGATATGTGAGGTGAAAGGTAGAAGAGGTTAAGATGTTTTTGGACAAGTGGGGTTAGTAGCCAAGCTAGTAAAACCGGTTTCCAACAACATATTTCACGACTTCCAACATTACGAAAGTGCTATTTTTTTGTAGCACAAATCTCACATTATATTAAAGGAAGGACTCCCAAATAATTGGATTGAGGTACGGGAGTAATAAGATGTAAAAGAAAGGGATTTTCCTGAATGAATGGAATTCCTGTTTCTGTCAGTTGGTCGACCGACCAAGTGGTGCGGCCGGTCGACTGACTTGCAGGTATTATTTGATTTTTCGTTTTTTCTTTCTTCCTTTTATTCTCTTTTCTTTTTCCTTTTTCTTTCTTTCTTTTCTCTTTTTTGCTCAAGGTGACAAACTAACCAAAATGCCTCAAACAATTTCCATTGACCACAATTACTAGCTTGGTAGGGTAGGCTAAGTATAGGATGTAGTTTTGGGGGATAAAAAGGCAGATTTGGTTATGTAGGGCTTGTGGTTAAAACGAGAAAATGGGCCACAAATGCACGTATCAAGATTCACAAAACAAGGTAGTAAACAGGTATATATCAATTCATGTTCATGTTTATGCATATTGATGTAACATGTTCCAAAGGGAGTACTACTCACATCCTAAACAACTGGTCTTAAGGATGAAACCAGGAATAAAGCTCTAAAACTCAGAATGTATAGTAGTTTACCAAGGTACAAGTCAAGTCTTAAGAAACACAAATTGTTTGACAAAAACTCGTAGATATGCATGTGATTCTAATACTAAAACATGTTAACAAGGCAAGGCAAAGGCATATATATGTGAGAATTGCAAAATCATCATTGAAATACTCTCGTTCCGACTCGACCTATTTGCTAAAGTAAACGTGCGTTTTTTTGAAATTTTTGAATTTCTTTTGTATATGCAAGGAAATTAAAGAAAGAACAAATGCAAGACAAAAATGCAATAAACGTGTGACAAAAAAATGCAATGGAACAATGCATGTGACACAAAACCATTCCCCAAACCAAACCGCACAATGTCCCCTCTTGTGCACTAGCATGAGCAAAAGTTTGTCAAAATAAAGGAAAAAGCGAAACGGAAAACCAAGCAAAACATGGAAACAACTCACCGGATTTTTAAGCGCCATTGAAACCTCCCCAAACCAGCGTGACCTGGGAGGTTTCGGTGGCCAGCAGTGCCACTCTTAGGACCTGAAAAAGATAAACGAAGCGGAACCTTTTTCGGGGGTTATCGATGTTTTGGGTGCTAAATGATGTATTAAAGGTTGAAAATGAGAAGAGAAGCAAAACATAAGGGACAGAATAGGGAAAAGAAGTCCCCCATCGGGTTTGCACGCTTCCCAAAGCAATCATGAACAAGCTGCAACAGGTATAGTGGTCGATCGACCACTCTGTCTGGTCAACCGACCGGATAGCAGGTTACAGTGTGTTCTGGTGTGCAGGGACCTGGTCGACCGACTGTGGTAGTGGTCGGTCGACCACGCTTCCTTTGCAGTAGCCTTCTTCTTCTCGAAGTTTAACTTGTATTAACCAAGTTAACCTTTCTCAAGCCTGTAAAACATAACAAAGGCGCCCAAAACATGCGCAAAAATCCAGAATCCAAGTCTAAATGTCTCAACTACGCAACAAAAGCAAAAATTGTTCTAAAAACTAACGCAAACAAAGCTAAAAGTTTTAACAAAAACTGAAAATTGTCTTAAAACTCAAAAACTTGAAGAACTCATCTGCAGAAGATGCGGAAAATCTCGGACCACGGCTTTTGGCTATATGCCGTAGTCTCCACCGTGTTTGTTTTGATTGCCAAACACGTCTCTACTCCGTCACAAAGCATATGTGACGGATCACTCTCTTTCTCCTCTTCTTTCCTCCTCTTTGTCCTCTTCATCGACCACATCCGGATCATCATCCTCATGATAGCTTAATATCCCGAGTCCTCCCCTTTGCACTATGACTTCCTTAACCAATGGCTTCCCCAAAACGCTTCCTGCGCAAGATGAAACTAGAATACCCTCCATATTGCTCCCAATCTGGGGCGGAGGTGTAAAAACAGGAATTGGTATAGGCTTCAATGTAGGAGAAGTGGTGATGACCTCATACTTCTTTTCAGAAGTGATAGCATTACATGTAATAGGGGTCATGGCATCCTTCTTCTTATAAGACAGCCCAAAGATGATAGAATGTTTCCCAACCTTGAAGGTCAAGGTCCCACTCCCTACGTCAATGATAGCCCCCACAGTATGTAAGAAAGGTCTTCCTAGGTTGATTGGTATATGGGAATCCTCAGGGATGTCCAATACTACAAAGTCGACTAGGAAGAAAAATCTATCGATGCGCACAGGGATGTTTTCCAACACCCCTATGGGTTCCATCGACGTACGGTCAGCCATTTGTACTGTCATACTCAACATGGCAAAGGTAGTCATTCCTAATTTCAGAGCCACACTTAAGGGCATAACACTAGTGCTAGCCCCCAAGTCACATAAGGCCTTCTTGACTAGGAAGGTCCCTATATTTCAAGGTACATAAAAACTAACCCGGGTCCTCTAATTTGTGGGGTGCAATGACATGGGACAAGAAACTAGAGGACTCCTCAGTAAGTGCTACCGACTCTACCTTATCTAGAGACCGCTTTCTAGTCAAAAGCTGTCTCATAAACTTTAAGTATGAGGGAACTTGTTGGACTAATTCTAAAAATGGTACTTCAACGTTAAGAGAACGAATAACATCTTTGAATTTGTCGAAGGATACCTATTCCTTCGTCGGTAGTAGTCGCTTCGGGTAGGGAGGAGTAGAGCTCTCAGCATTTCCAGCTCTCCTTAAGAATTTTGGGGTCTTGTCACCCCGACACAGGAATTCCCTTAGGTTCTCAGGCATCTCGGGCCTAAAGGAATCCGCTTGTTCAGCAGTCTCGGTCGGTCGACCATCTTCCTCGGTCGGGCGACCGTCTCCCAGCTTTTCAGAATTTCCAGAAGCTACTGGAATTGCATCTACGGTCGACCGACTGGGGTCAGTGGTCGGTCGACCGTCTGTACTGCTACTTGCAGTCTGTTTTTTCTCTTTTCCTTTCCCACCAGCCTTTTCACCTCCTACTTTCGCCCCACTTCGTAGGGATATGATGTTCAAAGTCTCCTTTTTCTGGTCCATCTTGGTCGGAAGTTGACCCAGGACCCGTGTATCATTTTTGCTCGCAATTAGAGCAATCTGGGACTCTAGCATCTTCATTCCCGCTTCTCTTGCTTACGACTCCTTCTGAACCAACCTGATAAGATTTTGAATTAGAGCATCTGTATTCGGTGGTGGGTTTGAAGGTGGTTGTGGGATAAAAGGTGGTTTTTGAAAATTTTGTTTGTGCGGAGGGATGTAAGCTTGGTTTTGTTGTTGATGTTGTGGGTTAAGGATATTCTGGCTTGTCCAACTCATATTCGGGTGGATGTTGTCCTTGTTTGGGTCGTAGAAGTTGTTACCACGGTAGTGTTGGAAAGTTGCGCACGTTTCATTACATGATGTGCAAAATTTTGAAACGTGGCCCTCTCCTCCGCATCGCTCATAAATAAACGGCCCGTCAGAAACGACATTTACTTGATACATGCCACCTTTACTCCCACTACCAACCTCGAACTTACCACCACCAAGCTTATCTAACTTGGCCATTAGAGCCTCAATAGCCGCAACATTCGACTCAGCCTTCATTTGATTTCCACGGGAGGTCCCGTGTTCAGCTCTATGCACTGCGACATCCTCAATGATCTTGAGACCCTTGGTCTCCCTCGAATTCTCCTGGAATCTCCCATTAGCAGCATCATCAAGGTAGGCTCGGTTATCATCATATAGCCCATTATAGAACTGGTTGCATAGAAACCACTGTTCGAATCCATGATGGGGGATGGATCCAACGAGTCTCTTGAACCTAGTCCAAGCCTCACTGAAATCTCCAGAAGCACCTTGCTTGAAGCTAGTAATCTGGGCCCTCAAACCGTTAGTCTTAGCCGCGGAATAGTATTTCTGATAGAAGGCCAAGGCTAATGTATTCCCGTCTGTAACTCCCGCAGCAGTGCGGTCAAGGTCTCTGTACCACTCCCTAGCCGAGTCTCGGAGGGAAAAGATGAACATTGTCTGTGTAATCCGATCTTGGGTCACTCCATCTGGGGGCGCGATAGAGCAAATATAGTCAGTAAATATTTCTATATGCTTTGCCGCGTCCTAATTAGCGGCACCTCCAAACTGATTTTTCTCCACCATGGAGATGTAAGACGGTTTGGCTTCAAATGGTTTCCCCGTGCCAGCAGGTAGAGTGAACCCTTTATAGAGGTCTTTCACCTGCGCCATGAAGTGTGTAATACTTCGTATTTTGCTATACTTTATTTTTACTATTTAATATTTATTGGGAAATGTTAATAGTTATTTGCATGTTAGTATCCGATAATTAACTACCGAATAAGTGCTTTATATTTTATATGCTGTTAGTAGTATGTCGTATAAGCGTGTTAGCTAGTAAAATATGTTTACTTACACGATCAACGACAAAGTATCGTGATTATTCGTATGTATTTAGGCATAAATAAAATATCTTTGGTGGGGTTCGAAGTAGGGACTTAGGCTTTCTAGCTTTTAATCACTTTACGTATGCTAAGGGGGTTCGAACCCCCAACCGCTTGCACATGAGATTGGGCCTCGGGAATCGTGATTAGGGCAACAAACCATAATCGTTCTCATAGTTATCAGAACAAGTTGTGCTGCCACCTCCTTTTAGACTCCCTAATCTTACCCTAACCCTCATCCTAACCTAATTTGCTCACTCAAAACCCTATCCGTCACTGCAGAGAAGGAAAAGAACCTGTCCACGGTGGTTGTAGGGTGGTATACGGCGGATCGTTTTGGCCAAAGACCTGGTATGTTACACACGTCGAAAATCCCTGTTGGTGTATACCACTTTCATCACGTAATTAGTTATATGTAATGCGTCTAATCCTCGTTGTTTTGGTATAAGTTTGTAGTAGGTCGTGTAATAAACATATGTAAACCACTTGTGGGGTGTCGTTGGCGGTTAAGTCCGTCATGGAGGGTGGTTTAAACGGTGTTCATGAGTTTACTTTTTCGTTCTGTTTTCTACAATATTTAATATCAGTACTCTGTATACGTTTTCCTGAAGATTTGTGTTGGGTTTCGTGCTTGGTTGTTACGGGTCTTGAGTTAGGGAGTCAGGTGGTGGTTGGGTTGTACAGAGGGTGCTGGTCATGGTGGTTAGGGGTGGTTAATCATGGCGGAAAAGGAGTGGTCGATAGGGTTGTCAGGGTGTGGTTTTCGTTCTGCTGCTGTTCTTTTATTGGCTCGTGTACATGGGGTTTTGGGAGTGGTAACGTCGTTAACTAGGGGGTGTTGGTCACGGTGGTGCCACCGTGTCTGATAAGGCTGGTGTTAGGGGTTGTGTTGGGTGGTAGAGTCGGTGGTTGTGAGGGTCTGTAGATGCTTCGATTGGTTGATGTTTCTGGTCGGGTCAGATGGTTAGGTGGTGAACCAGGCCTGGTTTGGGCCCTGGTTCATCATGTCGGTGGGAGTCGAAGAGGCTGGTGGAGGTCATGGTGGTAGCAGGCGGTGTGGGGTACAGGTCAGGGTGGTTCCTGGTGGTAGCAACGGCGTGGTTAGGGAGGTGTAGGGGTTGTTTGGTCGCGAGTTGGGGTTGGTTGGTGTCGTGTGTTAGTGTGTTTGTTATGTTATCATTTTGTATTATTATTATTATTATTATTATTATTGTTATTATTATTGATATTGTTGTTGTTGTCTTATTCTTATCATTATTATTATTGGTCAATTATTATTAAGGTGATTTTACAAGTATAGGATAATAATGTTATTCATATTAGTATTATTATTATTAAGTATATTGTGGGCAAATGCTATAATTGTATATCATGCTTAATAAGATTTAAGTTCTTATCATTGTTATTAGTACTCATAATGTTATTAGTAATTGTTGTGGTTGATATTGTTGTTAATATTGTTACTAGTATAATCAATAATAATATCTTATCAAAGGTTATGGTTGTGTTTCATTTGACATTATTATTATTATTATCCCATATTGTTTTATCATTATTCACAATTATTTTGTTAAGAGTAGTGGTGTTGTTATTATTTTACCATGGGTTATAGTTGCATGATATATACTAGTTATGATTGTTACTGTCTATATATAGTAAGTCTATAATTAGTAAGTTAATTGACTAGTGATGATTGATATGATTGGGGAGTTCATAATAATTTATATGAGTATTGAATAGGGTCAAGTAATTTTGTAATACGATTGTATGGGTAGAAATTGATATTCAGTACTAATTATAGGAGCTGAGTTCGGTTGTTCAAGGTGGAACATTCCTAGCAGCTGTTCGGTTGTCAATCCGCAATTGAGGTAGGGGAAAGATATTATGATTCATGTTATGACATGAAATGTGTAAGTGATGCTTATTACGAGTTTGATATAATTGATTATTACTGTACTGTGGACTGTATTATTATTATTGATCACTGTGGAGAACGGAGATGTGAAATGGGTCTTGTGATAAGGGTCTTGTGATATGGGTCTTGTGATATGGGACTTGTGATATGGCCATGGGAGGTGTGGAGTGGTGTGATGTGGTGTGATGTGATGGGAGGTGTGGTGTGATGGAGGTATGGAGTGGTGGAGGTGAAGTGGATACCCGGTGATATGGAGACGGAGTTGTGTTCTAATCTATTCTCATTTATGTCTCTTTGATGTTTTACCTACTCAACCTCGCGGTTGACCCTGTGTATTCGTGTGACACCTACGATGATCCGGAATGGGGAGTAGATTTTACAGGTCATTGACAGATGGAATAGGAGCTTGGGCATGGAGAGAGACATGGCATGGACCTACTTAGAGTTAGACCACACGTAGATGTCTTCGGTTGTACTTTTATTTTATCAAGTTTGGACCTCTTAGTTGTTGTAATATTAAGTTTAAATTTAATCCGATTTATATAAAGTACTTTGGTTTGTTACTTTGTTATTCACTACCTCGGATATTCCAAGATGGTAACAGTCCTATTTATTGAGAATGTCTTGCTAAAGGCTCTTAAATAAATGGGGGTGTTACAAAGTGGTATCAGAGCGAACGATCCTCAGGCCTAAACTAAATGAATAATAATGAATGTAGGAAGAGTCTAATAAAATGAACCCCAAGATGAAACTGATAGGAGCCCCAAAAAGGAACGGGATGAGTTAGGGGCCCCCTCACACCAGACCTGGGCCCTTTCGGTTCTGTCTCGGGAACCCTATGAGTGTAATGGAAGAGTGAGGTAGACTATATAGTAACCTGGTTATATTGTACTAACGTTCTTGCAGGAGAAGGATGAGGTAAGGGATATGTGAGTGTGATTAATGACGTGTGTTAGAAGGATATGTGATATACGAAATGTGGATCAAGTTAGATAATTTAATCGAGATTCCAAGAGGATGGATGTGTATTTGTTGCGCAGTAGTTGGGAATGACATGATCATATGATTTTGATATCTTGAAATGTTCATATGATTATCTAGTAGTAAACGACTATCGTTATTATATGATTTGATGTTTAAATTATTGTAAGGGTGAGTAATTCAGTTGATCTACTATTCTATGTTATAGTAATCCATGTCTGGTGATATGCGGAATGTGCTACCCCAAGCCATGAATGCTATAAAGTTATGTGTTTCATAGATCATACTTAAGGGTTACATGACAATTTCTTTTTACACACAGTGAGTTTGGTTATAGAGTAATGTTTCAATAAGTGGCACCTTAGTGATTCCTAGGATGTATTTCCGTATTTGATAAATTGTGATTGTTACTATGGTAGAGGCTAATGCATTGACTATACATACATGATTATTGAGTTATTTAGTTGATTTTATTATCGGCTTCACAATCTTTACCCTTTTCTAGATGACAATTACATGTTAATATGGTGCAATGCGATATCAATGTTTCAAATGGTATGTCCACATGTTTTAGAGAAGAAATGATTGTGTTTAAATGTGATAAGGTGAAACAATTTTCATATGACAGTTTAATCAAATACGAATTATGTGATGTGCCACGTGATATTCTGATATGTGAATTATGCATATGATATGAATATGAACCTTACTATATGATAACGTAACCTTGTTTTTCTTGTCAAGTTTAATGTGGAACCATTTCAATTATGCCAACGCTCACACTGTCTAGTGTTATGATCTCAAAATAATGATGTGTTGTCCGTACTGACTGTCAAAATTGTGTTTATCAAGAAGAGTCTTGCCAAGTGGCAGAATGAGATTTAACTGGTAAACTTACTAGCATGATATAGTAGTCTAAAGGTTATACGTAATTGTGTTTATTTGAACAATGTGAATCTTGTTGATGTTCTTTTGATATTGATGGTTCATCTCTGTCTGGTTTCCTGTGCTTATAATCTTGTAACTTTTCAAGTATATTGTTATCCATACAGTGAATAGCATATTGTTATACTTAGAATCTGATTGCGACATGTCGAGTTATAAATTGCTGACATATGATGTATGGAAGTACTACTCTTGTGAATTCGTTTATTATTTATCTAATTATTTATTTATTTATTTATTTATTTATTTATTTATTTTTATCAATAAAACTTTCATAATTCATGCACTAGAAGAACAATCTTTTGGTGAAGAAGAGTCAGGACGTCTCTATGTGGTCTTATCTCGATCTATAGCTCGTAAAAGTGTCTTTTGGCTCCTACCTATAAATTGTCGCAAATCATCAATTTAATGTTTCAAAAGTTTCAAATGTTTTCAAAATGATGATTAGCCATGATAATGCCTGACGCTTTGATAATTATAGTGACTGCAACATGACAAATTTTGCAGTTACGCATTGATGCAACTCTGTCCGAATGTTTAATTACTGCGTGTTGGATGAAACCCATACTTTGCAAGCCATATGTATTAATAGATCATGATACATGATGTGTTGTGAGTAGATGAGGAATGTGCCTAAGTGATTTTGTTAACTTATTGATATCTAGGAATGATAAACGGTCTTGTTAACCTATAAGTCGTGTAAACCTTGTGAAATATGTCAATACTCCATCATTAATTACGTTAATAAAATTTCGTCCTATGCCTTTTCTATAATATGTTTACGAACATGAGATGTTGTAAATTGTCAAGTATGGTCTATGAGTTCTTGGTTGTTTACACTGTTGTGAATATATGGACCTTGTGTTGAGGAATATAAATTAATTTTAACTACTCTGGTTCTGTTTTGCTGCGTAACACGATTTCTATCGATCCTAATACTCATGTTATTGCTCGAGGTTATATGGTTAGTTTGAGTTGTGTATAATGATACTGTATTAGATTGGTTCTGTGTAGTCTATAAGTTCTTGTTTTATGAACTGTGGAATTATAAGTGTACATATAAGCATGTTAATGAAATTGGTAAAGGTACGTATAATGACATGTTGAATAGCTGATGAGATGGAGTCTGAGGGGATAGAATTGCTCGTGAGTTAACAAAGGATCTAGCTGTTATGTGTTGAGAGTGAGATTTCAGTTCAGTTTTATATCGAGTCGTTGCATTCTTTGACCTTGACACGTGGGTGAGTAGCCTAGTGTTTTGTTCTCTAGGCGTTGATCAGATCCTTTAATGGAATAACTGACAATATTGGTGTTGATATTGAGATGAGAATCGTTACTGGCGTTAAGTTATGAGTTATTAGGCCGTTGTGCCATATTGTGTTAAGGACCAATGTGACCTGGGTTATTGAGTTATATTCGGAATTTGAGATCGATATTGAGATAGAAGTATCAATTGCGGTTTTGCTTCACTAGTTCTTTCACCCCTCGTCTTTGGTCTTAGAATCGACGATGAGTGCAATACATGTTTACTTGGAAGTGAGATAGTATGAGCTAAAGTAATGAGTAAGACGGAGTATGAGATGGTAATTGTATAATGAGGTTACGGGGACGTAACCGTGTTTTAAGTTTGATTTATGATATGTCTAGTTGTTTACATGGCTAAGTGGTATGTCACGATTGTTTGTATAAACTTGATAATCTTCTTTACTTCTCTTATGCTTTAATTTGGTGATAAGTTAAACTTTGGGGACAAAGTTTTCTTAACGAGGGTAGAATGTAATATTTCGTGTTTTAAGGTACCCTTATTAGTTTTGACGTTATGTGGTTTATTAGTATCGTGTTCCATATGTGCCTAGCGACCAGTTGATAGACCATGGGATGGTGAACTTCGGGACGAAGTTCATTTTAAGGAGGGAAGACTGTAATACTTCGTATTTTGCTATACTTTATTTTTACTATTTAATATTTATTGGGAAATGTTAATAGTTATTTGCACGTTAGTATCCGATAATTAACTACTGAATAAGTGCTTTATATTTTATATGCTGTTAGTAGTATGTCGTATAAGCGTGTTAGCTAGTAAAATATGTTTACTTACACGATCAACGACAAAGTATCGTGATTATTCGTATGTATTTAGACATAAATAAAATATCTTTGGTGGGGTTCGAAGTAGGGACTTAGGCCTTCTAGCTTTTAATCACTTTACGTATGCTAAGGGGGTTCGAACCCCCGACCGCTTGCACATGAGATTGGGCCTCGGGAATCGTGATTAGGGCAACAGCCCATAATCGTCCTCATAGTTATCAGAACAAGTTGTGCTGCCACCTCCTTTTAGACGCCCTAATCTTACCCTAACCCTCATCCTAACCTAATTTGCTCACTCAAAACCCTAGCCGTCACTGCAGAGAAGGAAAAGAACCTGTCCACGGTGGTTGTAGGGTGGTGTACGGCGGATACACACGTCGAAAATCCCTGTTGGTGTATACCACTTTCATCACGTTATTAGTTATATGTAATGCGTCTAATCCTCGTTGTTTTGGTATAAGTTTGTAGTAGGTCGTGTAATAAACATATGTAAACCACTAGTGGGGTGTCGTTGGCGGTTAAGTCCGTCATGGAGGGTGGTTTAAACGGTGTCCATGAGTTTACTTTTTCGTTTTGTTTTCTACAATATTTAATATCAGTACTCTGTATACGTTTTCTTGAAGATTTGTGTTGGGTTTCGTGCTTGGTTGTTACGGGTCTTGAGTTAGGGAGTCAGGTGGTGGTTGGGTTGTACAGAGAGTGCTGGTCATGGTGGTTAGGGGTGGTTAATCATGGCGGAAAAGGAGGGGTCGATAGGGTTGTCAGGGTGTGGTTTTCGTTCTGCTGTTGTTCTTTTATTGGCTCGTGTACATGGGGTTTTGGGAGTGGTAACGTCGTTGACTAGGGGGTGTTGGTCACGGTGGTGCCACTGTGTCTGATAAGGCTGGTGTTAGGGGTGGTGTTGGGTGGTAGAGTCGGTGGTTGTGAGGGTCTGTAGATGCTTCGATTGGTTGATGTTTCTGGTCGGGTCAGATGGTTAGGTGGTGAACCAGGCCAGTTTGGGCCCTGGTTCATCATGTCGGTGGGAGTCGAAGAGGCTGGTGGAGGTCATGGTGGTAGCAGGCGGTGTGGGGTACAGGTCAGGGTGGTTCCTGGTGGTAGCAACGGCGTGGTCAGGGAGGTGTAGGGGTTGTTTGGTCGCGGGTTGGGGTTGGTTGGTGTCGTGTGTTAGTGTGTTTGTTATGTTATCATTTTGTATTATTATTATTATTATTATTATTATTGTTATTGTTATTATTATTGCTATTGTTGTTGTTGTCTTATTCTTATCATTATTATTATTGGTCAATTATTATTAAGGTGATTTTACAAGTATAGGATAATAATGTTATTCATATTAGTATTATTATTATTAAGTATATTGTGGGCAAATGCTATAATTGTATATCATGCTTAATAAGATTTAAGTTCTTATCATTGTTATTAGTACTCATCATGTTATTAGTAATTGTTGTGGTTGATATTGTTGTTAATATTGTTACTAGTATTATCAATAATAATATCTTATCAAAGGTTATGGTTGTGTTTCATGTGACATTATTATTATTATTATCCCATATTGTTTTATCATTATTCACAATTATTTTGTTAAGAGTAGTGGTGTTGTTATTATTTTACCATGGGTTATAGTTGCATGATATATACTAATTATGATTGTTACTGTCTATATATAGTAAGTCTATAATTAGTAAGTTAATTGACTAGTGATGATTGATATGATTGGGGAGTTCATAATAATTGATATGAGTATTGAATAGGGTCAAGTAATTTTGTAATACGATTGTATGGGTAGAAATTGATATTCAGTACTAATTATAGGAGCTGAGTTCAGTTGTTCAAGGTGGAACATTCCTAGCAGCTGTTCGGTTGTCAATCCGCAATTGAGGTAGGGGAAAGATATTATGATTCATGTTATGACATGAAATGTGTAAGTGTAACACCCCCATTTATTTAAGAGCCTTTAGCAAGACATTCTCAAATAAATGAAGCTGTTACCATCTCGGAATATCCGAGGTAGTGAATAACAAATTAAGCAAACCAAAGTACTTTATGTAAAAACCCATTTAAATCTGAACTTGATATTGCCACAACTACGAGTCCAACTTTGATAAAATAAAAACAAATACAACTGAAGATATCTAAGTGTGATCTAACTCTAAGTAGGTCCAAGCCATGCCTCTCACCATCCCCAAGCTCCCTAATCCATCTGTCACTGACCTGCAAAATCTATTCCCCATTCCGGATCATCATAGGTGTCACACGAATACACAGGGTCAACCGCGAGGTTGAGTAGGTAAAACAGATAAAACATAAATAACAACACTATCATAAATATATTGGAATCAATCATCCCTTCTCCGCACCGATCCAACACCAAATAAACTCCGCACCGATCACAAGACCCAGTATACTCCACACCAATCACAGACCCTTTATCTCCGCACCAAACACAGACCCTTTATCTCCACACCAATCACAGACCCTTTATCTCCGCACCAATCACAGACCCTTTATATTCACATCGTATTATATCACAGAATAATATAGATAACACTATATACGATCACATGGTATTATATCACAAACATGCTTAATAACAAGTAAGAATAGTTTACCCATCGTCATATACCAGTATTTTCCCCTACCTCAAATGCGGATTGACAACCGAACAGCTGCTAGAAATGTTCCACCTTGAACAACCGGACTCAGTTCCTATAATATTATTGAATATCAATTTCTACCCATACCATCACATTACTAAAATAACTCGACTATGTTAATTGTTATATACTCATAACATATTATAATAACATACTTGCAAACATGTTCATATACGTATCAATTATTATAAACTCATTATTCGTATCAATCATCACTAGCCAATTAAAACCTAATAAATATAGACTTATTATATATAAATTTACTATATATACACTTACTATATATGGCATACGATCAATACCTCAATTCATCACAACCACAATATAAATAACTAGTTGTCAACACGATACTCCTTTATAATATTAATAACCATAAATTAGTTGTAAAATGATTAATAACAACAATAACATAATTAAGATATATCATATAACTATAATCCATAACAATAATAACACAACTAATTATAACAAAATCAATGTTAATAATGATAATGATAATGTCAAAATGAAATAAACAATAACACTTGATAAGATCTTACTATTGATAATACTAATAACAAGATAAATCCTAACAATAACAATAACAATAGTAATAATAATAATAATAATACTAAACAATAATAATAATAATAATAATAATAAAACCCTAAAAAAAACAAACAACAATACTAACCAACGTGACCAAGCTACACGACTCTACCCGTCCTCTCTCTTTACCTCCGCAACCAGCCCCCACAGCCACCAACAACCGCCAGCCACACTACCCAGAACCACCCTGGACTTCGGTGACCACCGGCAGTTGCGTCGCCCGTCGCCGACGAGGAGGACCAACCCCATAACCCGGTCTGCTCCCTCACGTTCGCCGTCCAACCTGCCTCCTTAAACAGGCTGCCGGCGGCTCCACTACTCAACCCACAACCCGTGACACTGCCCAGACCACCCCCTTACACCAAGCCACTGACTCCCGGTGGTACCACCGCCTCGACCTCCCCGAGTCGGCGGTGGTGCCACCTCTAACAACCAGTACCCGAATACTAACCAAGGAACCCGCCAAAACAGAGGGAAAACAGAGGACGAAAAACCCTTATTCGACACTGTACACACCACCACCGACCACCCAAACGACCACCGTAGCACTCCCCTGGCTACCACTTACTACTCCCCTCCAACTCCCATCAAGACGAGCCCCTAGAACAGCATCGACACAAAGGAGAACACCACCTGTTCAGATTCGTTACTCCTAACCGTAATTAAACAACCCGTGACAAGTGCATGAAACCACCTTCACTGGCGTTGCACGGTGGTTGACATAACCACGACAAGGATCAGACACGACACCCACACCCCATAGGCTATCAACATAAGAGAAAAAGACCCAACACGCAACAAACACGACTCAGGGAAGCACACTACAACGCGACTGTGAAAGACGACTAAAACAGTGTTTAAACATACCTACTTCGTGCAGAAGTCGACCACCCTTAGGCCGCTTTGTGACCACCGTGAGTACCACCAATCTACTCCTTGCTATGTCGGTTGGGTATGAGAGTGCTTTGGCTGAGGATTAGGGTGAACTAGGGTTAGGGTTCTTCCTATAAAAGTGACGGCAGGGATGAGGGTGTAACTTCTGAAACAAAAAGGTTTAAGTGTGGGCTGCCTCTAAGACACGAATTTCGAGGCCCAACTACTTGTCCCATGGTCCCTAGTTCGAACCCCCATGGCAACATAACTCAACATCACTTGAGTAATATAAATCTAGAAGCGAAACCATATAGAGAAGCGCTATAGACTCGACTAATTATCCTAGATATCATAATCGAATTTCCGAGGTATTACAATCTTCTCCCCTTAAACTGAACTTCGTCCCGAAGTTCGTCCACTGAAGTCAACACTAGGACTTAAAACATAAAATAAGTCAATGAAGTGAAGCAAAGGTTTACTAACCAACACGCATGCTCGGCCCTTCACTAACACATATAGCATCTCAACCGTTATAGGATAATTACTTAACAAGTACAAACGGTCAAATAGCCTTCAATACTTCCACCTAGTCAATAAATATAATATATATAAAAAAAAATTACAGGTATTACAGTCATCTTTCCTTAAAATGAACTTCGTCCCGAAGTTCACCATCCCATGGTTATAAACCTGGTTACTAGGTATGTAAAAACACAAAGCATGGCTCGATAGAACTTAATATACCAATTAGCCATGTTATAAAAACTAGTCATACTATAGGTCATTAAGATTTTACAATCCTATCCTCCTTAAAACATGGTTACGTCCCCGTAACCCCATTATAAGAATTTCAGACATTACTCCATCTTACGCATTACTCTATCTCATAAAATCTTACTCTAAGTAACCAAGTATTGTATTATCATCGTCGAACCTAAGACCAAGGACAAGGGGTGAGTGAACTGGCGGGATAAACCGCGAAACAATATTTCCATCTCAATATCGAATTCAAACTCATACGATATAACTCAGTAACCATGGTCATTCTAGACCATAAACATAACTCGGCACTGAGGCCCCATAACTCAATAATAGCACGCAATCTCCATCTCCACCTCTATTTCAGTATCAATGTCGCCAAGGTTCACAGAACCGTGCTCAGCACTTAAAGTATAAACTTTAAGCTACTCACCCACAAGTTATGGTCAAAGAGAACGATAAAAGAATAAGCAAAGCCAATCACACACAATATGAAATATCAATCCCCTGAAACCCATATACGCCGATTCAGTCATAAACAAGCAATGTAAAGATTCTCAAATGGACTTGCTGCGTGTTCATTTGTAACACAACCAAACTAATATCTATATTCATATATTGTAGAACAATTTTCCAACTGCAACCATTCAAATGCTTACATTCCCGCACAATTATTAAATAAATTAACATTAATATTCCACACCAGGTTCAATTATAAAATCATGTGCTTGGGTACTTTAAATCTATATCCTCCATCTGACTCATAACATATGAATACTTCTATATATCCAATAAAATTCCCAATACCAATTCCTCCATAATTTCCAACATATAAAATAGTCACCAAAACACGCCAGCTTGAATAAATATTGATACATATAGACTCCGACAACCGATTAGCACATATACATATATCTCGACAAGCATAAGAATAGTAAGATCGGTAGAATCATGTTACGCAACAAACAGAACCAGAGTAGCTAGCACTGATATACCCTCGAAATTTTAACACAAGGTTAACGTATTTACACCGTCGTAGACAAACAGCAAACTCGTAGTTCCTTATTGACAAATTAAAACATTTCATGTTCGTAAACATATTATAGAAAAGGCATAGGACGAAATTTTATTAACGTAATTAATGATGAAGTATTGACATATTTCACAAGGTTTACACGACTCATATATTAACAAGACCGTTTATCATTCCTAGATATCAATAAGTGAACAAAATCACCTAGGCACATTCCTCATCTACTCACAACACATCATGTATCATGATATATTAATACATATAGCTTGCAAAGTAAGGGTTTCATCCAACACGCAGTAAATAAACATTCGGCAGAATTGCATCAATGCGTAACCGCAAAATTTGTCATGTTGCAGTCACTATAATTATCAAAGCGTCAGGCATTATCATGGGTAATCATCATTTTGAAAACATTTTGAAACTTTTGAAACATTAAATTGATGATTTGCGACAATTTATAGGTAAGAGCCAAAAGACACTTTTACGAGCTATAGATCGAGACAAAACCACATAGAGACGTTCTGACTCTTCTTCACCAAAAGATTGTTCTTCTAGTGCATGAATTATGAAAGTTTTATTGATAAAAGTAAATAAATAAATAAATATATAGATAAATAATAAACGAATTCACAAGAATAGTACTTCCATACATCATACGTCAGCAATTTATAACTCTACATGTCACAATCAGATTCTAAGTATAACAATATGCTATTCACTGTATGGATAACAATATACTTGAAAAGTTACAAGATTATAAGCACAGGAAACCAAACAGAGATGAACCATCAATATCAAAAGAACATCAACAAGATTCACATTGTTCAAATAAACACAATTACGTATAACCATTAGATTGCTATATTATGCTATTAAGCTTACCAGTTAAATTTCCTTCTGCCACTTGGCACAGATAAACATGCTTTTAACGTCACATACGAGTAGTACACATTCATTTTAAGGTCATACTATTAGACATATAATTGGAACGATTCTATATTAGACTTGACGAAATAAACATGGTTATGCCATCACGTAGTGAGGTTCATACTTATACTATATGCCTACTATCCATGTTACTAATGTCATATCAGGATATCACGTGTTCCCATCACATAATTCACATTCGATTAAACTCTTATATGTACTTACATACCTCATAAGTTCACCAAGTAAATATTATGCAGCAACTTACCAGATCATAAATAAATATCCACTTGCGAGTTATTATAATTTTCAGAAAATATAATGAATTAACTAAGTGTAGGAAAATGAAGCAAATGCATATCCCAAGGAAATAATTTATAACAAATTGGTTGGTCAGAACAAAAACCTTACAATCATTCACAGAAATTTGGGCGACTTTCACAGATCAAAATTAAATAACATCTTGTTAATGTTTCATACAGTTTATCATACATAAAATTTTTATACACATAGCAAGATTACATTTTAAATGGCAGTCCTCGCAAGAAAGGTAATATTTCGAGATTTTATCAAAATCTGTGGTTCCTTTGCAATTCCACATTACTACATCGAAACTCAATCATTCCTTTTTCAAAGCACGTTGTCATAATATTTGAAGCATAGACGTCACTTTGCACCATATTAACATTCAATCCTCATTTCAACTATAATTATAATCTAGTATGCAGTAAAGATTTTGAGAAACCAACCAATTAGCTCAAAACTTGTACACACATATATATATATATATATATATATATATATATACGAATGCAACTCATAACTACATGTCATTTATGGCTTGGGGCAACACATTTCGCATATCACTAGACATGGGTTACTATAACATCTGAATCTGATCATTCATATTTAAATTCCGACCAATATATTGCATAGCTACGATAGTCAGTTACTAACCATATACCATAAGAACATTCCAAACCCCAAACATATTATGATCACGCTACTCTTAACCATTGTTCACAATTACACCCATAAACTCTTAAAATTGCAATTCCATCATCCGGTTTGATCCACATTTCATATTACACACATCTTTCCATCTGACATTATTAATCATAACTCAATTATTACTTACCTCATTCTTTTCCTGCAAGAGCGTTAGTACAGGATGACTAGGTCACTATAGAATTTACCCCACTCTTCAATTCCTCTCATTGGGTTCCCGAGACAGAACAGAAAGGGCCCAGGACTGGCGTGAGGGGCCCCTAACTCATCCCGTTCCTTTTTGGGGCTCCTATCAATTTCATCTCGGGGTTCATTTTATTAGACTCTTCCTATATTCATTATTATTCATTTGGTTTAGGCCTGAGGATCGTTTTGCTCTGATACCACTCTGTAACACCCCCATTTATTTAAGAGCCTTTAGCAAGACTTTCTCAAATAAATGAAGCTGTTACCATCTCGGAATATCAGAGGTAGTGAAAAACAAAGTAAGCAAACCAAAGTACTTTATATAAAAACCCATTTAAATCTGAACTTGATATTGCCACAACTACGAGTCCAACTTTGATAAAATAAAAACAAATACAACTGAAGATATCTAAGTGTGATCTAACTCTAAGTAGGTCCAAGCTATGCCTCTCACCTTGCCCAAGCTCCCTAATCCATCTGTCACTGACCTGCAAAATCTACTCCCCATTCCGGATCATCGTAGGTGTCACACGAATACACAGGGTCAACCGCGAGGTTGAGTAGGTAAAACAGATAAAACATAAATAACAACACTATCATAAATATATTGGAATCAATCATCCCTTCTCCGCACCGATCCAACACCAAATAAACTCCGCACCGATCACATACAAGACCCAGTATACTCCACACCAATCACAGACCCTTTATCTCCGCACCAAACACAGACCCTTTATCTCCACACCAATCACAGACCCTTTATCTCCGCACCAATCACAGACTCTTTATATTCACATCGTATTATATCACAAAATAATATAGATAACACTATATACGATCACATGGTATTATATCACAAACATGCTTAATAACAAGTAAGAATAGTTTACCCATCGTCATATACCAGTATTTTCCCCTACCTCAAATGCGGATTGACAACCGAACAGCTGCTAGAAATGTTCCACCTTGAACAACCGGACTCAGTTCCTATAATATTATTGAATATCAATTTCTACCCATACCATCACATTACTAAAATAACTCGACTATGTTAATTGTTATATACTCATAACATATTATAATAACATACTTGTAAACATGTTCATATACGTATCAATTATTATAAACTCATTATTCGTATCAATCATCACTAGCCAATTAAAACCTAATAAATATAGACTTATTATATATAAATTTACTATATATACACTTACTATATATGGCATACGATCAATACCTCAATTCATCACAACCACAATATAAATAACTAGTTGTCAACACGATACTCCTTTATAATATTAATAACCATAAATTAGTTGTAAAATGATTAATAACAACAATAACATAATTAAGATATATCATATAACTATAATCCATAACAATAATAACACAACTAATTATAACAAAATCAATGTTAATAATGATAATGATAATGTCAAAATGAAATAAACAATAACACTTGATAAGATCTTACTATTGATAATACTAATAACAAGATAAATCCTAACAATAACAATAACAATAGTAATAATAATAATAATAATACTAAACAATAATAATAATAATAATAATAAAACCCTAAAAAAAACAAACAACATTACTAACAAACGTGACCAAGCTACACGACTCTACCCGTCCTCTCTCTTTACCTCCGCAACCAGCCCCCACAGCCACCAACAACCGCCAGCCACACTACCCAGAACCACCCTGGACTTCGGTGACCACCGGCAGTTGCGTCGCCCGTCGCCGGCGAGGAGGACCAACCCCATAACCCGGTCTGCTCCCTCACGTCCGCCGTCCTACCTGCCTCCTTAAACAGGCTGCCGGCGGCTCCACTACTCAACCCACAACCCGTGACACTGCCCAGACCACCCCCTTACACCAAGCCACTGACTCCCGGTGGTACCACCGCATCGACCTCCCCGAGTCGGCGGTGGTGCCACCTCTAACAACCAGTACCCGAATACTAACCAAGGAACCCGCCAAAACAGAGGGAAAACAGAGGACGAAAAACCCTTTTTCGACACTGTACACACCACCACCGACCACCCAAACGACCACCGTAGCACTCCCCTGGCTACCACTTACTACTCCCCTCAACCTCCCATCAAGACGAGCCCCTAGAACAGCATCGACACAAAGGAGAACACCACCTGGTCAGATTCGTTACTCCTAACCGTATTTAAACTACCCGTGACAAGTGCCTGAAACCACCTTCACTGGCGTTGCACGGTGGTTGACATAACCACGACAAGGATCGGACACGACACCCACACCCCATAGGCTATCAACATAAGAGAAAAAGACCCAACACGCAACAAACACGACTCAGGGAAGCACACCACAACGCGACTGTGAAAGACGACTAAAACAGTGTTTAAACATACCTACTTCGTGCAGAAGTCGACCACCCTTAGGCCGCCTTGTGACCACCGTGAGTACCACCAATCTACTCCTTGCTATGTCGGTTGGGTATGAGAGTGCTTTGGCTGAGGATTAGGGTGAACTAGGGTTAGGGTTCTTCCTATAAAAGTGACGGCAGGGATGAGGGTGTAACTTCTGAAACAAAAAGGTTTAAGTGTGGGCTGCCTCTAAGACACGAAATTCGAGGCCCAACTACTTGTCCCATGGTCCCTAGTTCGAACCCCCATGGCAACATAACTCAACATCACTTGAGTAATATAAATCTAGAAGCGAAACCGTATAGAGAAGCGCTATAGACTCGACTAATTAACCTAGATATCATAATCGAATTTCCGAGGTATTACAGTAAGTAATGCTTATTACGAGTTTGATATAATTGATTATTACTGTAGTGTGGACTGTATTATTATTATTGATCACTGTGGAGAACGGAGATGTGAAATGGGTCTTGTGATAAGGGTCTTGTGATATGGGTCTTGTGATATGGGACTTGTGATATGGCCATGGGAGGTGTGGAGTGGTGTGATGTGGTGTGATGTGATGGGAGGTGTGGTGTGATGGAGTTGTGGAGTGGTGGCGGTGAAGTGGATACCCGGTGATATGGAGACGGAGTTGTGTTCTAATCTATTCTCATTTATGTCTCTTTGATGTTTTACCTACTCAACCTCGCGGTTGATCCTTTGTATTCGTGTGACACCAACGATGATCCGGAATGGGGAGTAGATTTTACAGGTCAGTGACAGATGGAATAGGAGCTTGGGCATGGAGAGAGACATGGCATGGACCTACTTAGAGTTAGACCACACGTAGATGTCTTCGGTTGTACTTTTATTTTATCAAGTTTGGACCTCTTAGTTGTTGTAATATTAAGTTTAAATTTAATCAGATTTATATAAAGTACTTTGGTTTGTTACTTTGTTATTCACTACCTCGGATATTCTGAGATGGTAACAGTCCTATTTATTGAGAATGTCTTGCTAAAGGCTCTTAAATAAATGGGGGTGTTACAAAGTGACTTGTGATGCTAGCTTCCTCGGCCATCTTTTCTACTTCTTCTAAGGTTTGGAAGTGGTTGTTTATGGGTGTTGTGGGTGTAGGTGGATTATTTGGTGAAGGTGGTTGATCGAAGAAGTCCTCTTGGAATAAGGAAGATGGAGAATCTCCTTCTTTATTCAGTAGGGAAAGCCTCTTCTTCGCTCTAAGAGTCCTCTCAAGCTCTAGGTCAAGTGGTAGGAGTTCTCCTTGAACTGACCTGCGCATAAGATGGAAACTACAAGAAAAGAATAAGAAAGGTTTAAGGAACAAACACAAAAATCAAAACTAAAAACAATAAACACTAGCGTCACCTCCCCGGCAACTGCGCTAAAATTTGATGCCCGTCGTTGAGGGGGTCAAAGGTAAAATTTATATTCCTAAACTTTAACTAGATAGCGAAAGTCAAGGGTCGAACCAGAAGGAGGTGGGGAATGTTTATTGTTCTATGTTAATGTTTTAGGGTAACAAAATTGGGGGTTTGTTTGTTTGGTTGTCACTAGGTCTAACAAAATAAAGACAAGAATACAACGAAAGAAAGATAAAGATAAAACTTATGATAAAAGAATGCTAGGATGTTCGGATCATAAAAGCTACGATGGTATAAATTTTAAGTCAACATGTATTGCAGTCGCGTAAGGGGAACAAATCCTCTCGGTCTATGTTACCTAATAGCTCCTTTCGGCCTATGCTATTAGTTCCTAGGTCTCACAAAATTGGGTGTCAACAATAAGGGTCATTCCTAAATTCTAGGTCACATACCTTTCAGTCTTAGTAACCTAGCCGTCTTAAAGCGTTAACCAATGCCCTTCCCGTATCTTTCAATCTTGGGTAAGTCATTACTAACATCCTATAAGTCTCCTTTAAGTCTCATCATAGGGTATTATAATTAATGAAACAAAACAGTCTGAAAACATGCGCAAGGTCAGTCGACCAACCAGCTAACCCAGTCGGTCGACCAACTACCTCAGTCGACCGACCAGTTAAGCCAGTCGGCCGACCAAGGTCTGCTACAGGTCGATTCTGATCTTATACCATCTACGCAATTTTAATCACCTACATCCTAACATGCGAAAACAGAATTCATAATAACGATAACAACGATAATAACGATTAAGAAAACAGAATTCATAACGATAACAACGATAATAACAATAAGGTTTTGGGATTATACACTAAACCGGATGCTAGCAATTCTAATGAAATAACAATAATGAAACTGAAATCAAAAGAGAATTACCGCGAAAGAGAAATTAGGGCAGAAAAGAGAACTGTATTGAATCCGTGGAACGATTGTTGAATAACGAAATAAGTACTATGCTAGAAAACTTAAACGAAAGTAGTAACTTTATTGAGATTACAGAATTTAAACTAAGGAATTAACTACTAAGACTTGATTATGAATAAAATATGATAAAGAAAAGATGATTAGCCCTAATCCCGAAGGCTTGCTTAAGTAGGCGAAAAACAAAAGCTTCTTTCATAACCTAATCATGCGTGGGCTTTGCGGAAATCTTTTTGAAACTGCGCCTCGGTCGACCGACCAGGTGATGCGGTCGGTCGACCGATTATCGGGCCCAATAGACTTCTGTTCTTCGTAAGTTGAATTGTGGGTTTGAGATTACAGGTGCTTTGGTCGACCGACCAGGGTAGTCGGTCGGTCGACCGGTTTTTCTGTGTGTTAGCCTTGAATTCGTCTTAAGTTGATCCTTTGGTCCTTGGTTTGCGCTTTGGGTTGTTTCCTCCTCGTTCCTTGGTTATGCAAAAATCTCGAGGGTAGTAATTTGGCCTGAAATCGCCTCTTTTCCGCATAATTCTGCAAAAGAGCATAAAAATACGAAAGTAGACAATTGTTGGGAAATAAAGGCTAAAATATCGTAAATGAGCACTAAGATGCGTGTAAAAATAGATGTAAAACATCATAAAATAGACACGCATCAAGGCGATTGAGGCAGACCAAGATGGAGGAGATCAATTCTGTCGGCTGTTTGTGCTACTGTGTATGGGGTCATTTCTGGTGCCCACCATTAATAATGGTATTTATTTTAAGCTCCTAAGAGCGGTCGAGGATGTAAGAGCGGTCGAGGATGTATGGGGTCATTTCTGGTGCCCACCATTAATAATGGTATTTATTGGTGCTCTTACGTGTTAGATGCAATGGTAAAGGGGTGGGCAAGACTCTTTAACAAACAAGTCGCGTATCAACGGGTGTATCCCGTTTTTGATGATTACATACTTTCAGCGGTTTGATTTTCGGGGGGAGATTTCTCGCCACGACATCCCTCCAGATACGGTCATATGTGAAGTATCCTCGCTGTGTTCGTGCAAACTGCAACAACCAGCTGAACTTAATAGAGGTGTAACATCCCGTATTTTCGTAAATAATATTTTAATGATTTTAATATATTATCCGGAATATAATATTATTTTAATAATAAATCGTAAATTTAATTTAAGTTCTCCTTTAAGATCCGTCTTAAGAATGTTTTAATTCTTAAGATGTTATTCGCTTGGCATATTTTAATCCCGACTTGAATCCGTTTCACAAAACAAATAACCCGACTTAAATAAGTGAAAGGACAATATAAAACCCTAACCTAAACCATTTCATCGACATATCATCCTTCACAAATTCATTTTTACAGTAACATACAATCTCCATTGTTCTTCATCTTCTCAAGCTTAAATTCATCATCTCGACCTCTTCCCGAACTCGAATCAAGGTAAGCCTTACATTTTCGGAATCCTCTCGAGATTTGCAAGCTTTCTATCTGATGTAGGACGGACAAGGGGTTTGTCATAGGATATTATAGTTCCCTTATTTCTAGTTTCCATAAGTTAGCTAGTAAGAATAAGGTAGTTTTATTTATTCCTTATTGTTTATTTCTTAATTTCAGTTTTAAGAATAAGGTAAATAGTTTTAAGGTAATAGTTGATTTTAGGAAAGTTTTCCTTATCCACCTATGGAAAGGATTACATCTTTTTAGGAAGTCTTGTGTCCCCTATTCTACTATAAATAGGGACTTATGTATTCAGTTTTTATGAATTCAAGTTTGAGAGATTAATACAAGAGTTTCTTGTTTTCTAATTGCTTGCGAGTTATTAGATTTATTATTTCGTTCTTGCGAGGGTGAGATAATTCACATTCTTCCTTGCGAGGTTGAGTGTCATTCGTGTTCAGTTTCGAGTTCCTTGCGAGGGAGGAGAGTTGTTCACGTCATATCTTAGTTTTATTAAGGGTCTTACGAGATTTTCATAACTAATTCATATCTTTTACTATTTTTATTCTATTTACTTACAAAAACACAAAAAATAACAATACTTTATTTCCGCTGCAAAGTTACTATAAGTTTTACATCAATTTGGTAGAACGTGTGGTTATTTTACATCAATTTGGTATCAGAGCTTCGGCTCTTGATTTCCTTAAATCTAAGACGATCCTACGGTTTTAATTCGTTCATGGTGCTGCAATGTCTCGAAGGACACGCAAACGAATATTGAAGGTTTTAGAAGAATATGAGCGAGATTTGTTTTGGGAGGATATAACACGGAGGATTGATGAACTTTCATCCACATGTGAAAGGTGGGAGCGGGAGCATGAATGTAGTCAATCTCGCACAACAAAAAAACAAGAGGAAAAGAAGGTTGGTCCGAGTATAGAAGAGATAAATATTGCCTCTTCTAAAGATGCTCACGAAGAAGAAGCAGTAAGGCGTGAAGATAAGCCATCAAACAGACCAGGCAAGTTTCAGATTGTAGAGATGCCTGATATTTCAGGAACGAACAGCCCAGAAGACGGTCAGAAAGAAGATTGTCAGATCCTGAATGATAAGGCAAAGGAGGAAGCTGAGATTTTCACATATCTTGTCGAGCCATTAGATGAAGGTGATTCGTTCTTCAAACTTGATTCACCACCTATCTTTGATGATTACGGAGATGAGAAAAGAGTTGTTACAACTGTCCAGGAACCGTGTTCTCCAATCAACTATGGGTATGAGTTCAATTTAATTTCTGAGGTCTACAAGAGAAAGGTCAATTCCCTTAAGTTTCAAGATCAACCCAATTGTTACTTGGGTGATTTTCGAAGAGAAAGGGATATTGCTACTATGAAGAAATTATCTTGTTTGCATGAGATTCGTAGTACGCCATCAAGACTTGTGCACGGAGGAAGGAGGGATGGAAGACACAAACTAGTCAGGAACAAGCTAGGAAAATACAAATTGAACTGGGATGAACACAAGAACTTGATGAGTGAGCTGGAAATTTTTATCGAGGATGATGAGCTCAAAGATGCTTCAAGTGCCTTGCCACTCCTTATCAACAACCTTGCATCCAGATTCCTAAGGTTCGTATTTGATCCGGGAGGTCATTGGTTCAAGAATCGGGACGATTCTTTTTGAAGAAAGGGAGAATGATGTAGGACGGACAAGGGGTTTGTCATAGAATATTATAGTTCCCTTATTTCTAGTTTCCATAAGTTAGCTAGTAAGAATAAGGTAGTTTTATTTATTCCTTATTGTTTTATTTCTTAATTTCAGTTTTAAGAATAAGGTAAATAGTTTTAAGGTAATAGTTGATTTTAGGAAAGTTTTCCTTATCCACCTATGGAAAGGATCACATCTTTTTAGGAAGTCTTGTGTCCCCTATTCTACTATAAATAGGGACTTATGTATTCAGTTTTTATGAATTCAAGTTTGAGAGATTAATACAAGAATTTCTTGTTTTCTAATTGCTTGCGAGTTATTAGATTTATTATTTCGTTCTTGCGAGGGTGAGATAATTCACATTCTTCCTTGCGAGGTTGAGTGTCATTCGTGTTCAGTTTCGAGTTCCTTGCGAGGGAGGAGAGTTGTTCACGTCATATCTTAGTTTTATTAAGGGTCTTACGAGATTTTCATAACTAATTCATATCTTTTACTATTTTATTCTATTTACTTACAAAAACACAAAAAATAACAATACTTTATTTCCGCTGCAAAGTTACTATAAGTTTTACATCAATTTGGTAGAACGTGTGGTTATTTTACATCACTATCTCTTTCAAATTCAGTTTTATCAAACTTGAAAAAGACGCTGTTTTCCCCAAATTCCGTTTTAAGCTCATAATCTTCATTTCTTTTGTTTTAGGAGTGGGATTAGAGGACCCGGAGGTTGATAGCTTCGTGATTGAAGAAGAATTCGGAGCATAACCTCTTTTAAGGTGACGATAATGAGCAACTCGACCTTGTCTTTGAGTAATTTGACATTTATTTTATGAATGATTATGTGGTTTAATGGTGAATATAACATGTGTGGGTTGTGGGTAACGTATAGGGTGAAGGGTTAGTAGGAATTGTTATATGTATGGCCATTTCTAAATTGTGATGTTATACGTACAGCATTCCTGTGTTTTCCTCCCATTTGCTACTACTTCTTAGTATTACATACTGCATCCCCTAATGTTCACTGCTGCTGCCCATTACCCTACTGGATTTGCGGATACTACTACTTACCAATGCTTTAACCATTACATTCATGTTAGTCATGCTACCCTACTGCTGTTACTACTCGGGTCTATGATTTCTGATGCGCATTTCTATCTGTCATACTACTGCTGTTTCTCTCGGTTGCTGCCCACTGCCAACCCATGCTACTACTTCACCCTACCCAATTAAGTTGCTGCTACATACTATCAATCCCCCTACTGAACACACTGCACAGCTGTTACTGCTATACACAGAAACTGCACACCCGTGCTTACTACTGCATTTTACTACTGCCTCCCCTGCATTCCCTTACCCATTCACATCTCTAAATTACGTGCTACTACCTGCTACTTGCTTACTACTGATGTGTTACCACTGTTTCTTCCTCTACTTGTTATTGCACCATACTATTACTGCTACTATATCTCTACTGCACTTGTACATACGACTGTCCACATGCACTTTACATTACTATTCCTGCGTGTCTGTTTCTGCTACACGCTACTGCTCTATGCTACCACCGTTGTTGCTACGTGTTGCTGCCACTGCACCCACTCATATGAACTGTTATGACCCTTGCACATCCTAGACCACACTACTACACCTCTACCTATCACTGTAGACCTGATTTCCTGCTGATTACTGATTACATCCCTGCTGGTCTGTTTACATCAGGACACCCCTCCCCCTCTACTCACTTATGTTGTTGTCTTTTCTAGTCTATAGCTAATTAGTCTATTATTGGGGGATGTTCATCACTTGCCTTCTGATTTTGCAGCCACATAGCGTAGTGTGTATGCCTAATGTTAGTAATGTTAGTAATGTATGACTTGAGCGTGGTATGGTTGTATGCCTAGAGTACATTCAAGCGTATTGGCTTGCTACATGGATTTTAATTAGTGTAACAACTAAGTATGAATTCTTATGTTAATTGCATTTAAGTTGTATGGTTTAGTTAATTAGTTTAGTGGTAAGAGTTTTAATTAATTGTTTTACGAGTAATATCGTTTAGCTAGTTAAATACTTCCGAAATCGTATTTAAGTAATAATCATGGTTGGAAATTGATATCTTAAAGATGAATATAAATGCTTAGATTAAAATGGTATATCTTAGCTAGATAAGTGATTGTATAGTGATTAGTTACTCGTCTAAAGTGAGAATTCTTAAGTGCCCGTTTATAATTCTTATCGGACTAAGATATTTTAATATATAGCAGTCGTTTAGAAATAACTTAATCGAAATTGGCCTTTCTCTTATACTCGTATGTGTGTTTGAGGTCCCCCAAGTTCGGGCGGCACTCTATTGGGTTCGGGAATGGAGAGAGGATAGAGACCCCCCGGTCGGGTAACCGAAAGGGAAACCGGTTCTCCCTCAACTTAGTTCCCGGGGTCAATTAAGTGTTGTTAGAGGTCTAGAAGATTAGGACTAAGGACTTGGTTGTAGTACATATCGGAATATATCTGAGTTGGGACCGCTAGAGTACGATATGTACTGATGTTTGATGCTTGTCAAGCTATGGTCTGAGTTGTGATCCGCTAGTTTGACATGTGAGTGTTTGTGGCGTGGCGGCCTAGTCTGAGTTGCGACGTAAGGATCGTCTCCTGTATGGATGATGCGGTAGAGAAATGTCTGAGTTGCGACCTCGGCCCTATCGTGAGTTTGTTTGACCGTAGTGGGTTGGGTCTGAGTTGGGATTTCGATTTCATTACGAAAAGTAATGGTTCTGACTGAGTTGCGTTAAGAACCATTATTAGCTGATTGGTATCCATCCGTGCCTGAGTTGCGGCTACGGGTGTATGCTTGCTGACTTGTGTACCAAGGTTACCTGAGTTGGGGTGTGACTTGGACATTACTGATTTGTGTCTAGTGCTTGCCTGAGTTGTGGTAGGTTCTAGATACTGCTGATTGCATCTGCTTGCCTGAGTTGGGGTACCGTGTCAGATGTTGCTGATTGATTGTGGTAGATATGGTGTTATTGATTTTAGAACTGTTCGTCCAAGGCATTGGACGACTCTTAGTCTGGTTTCGTAAACGGTTTGGATTGAAAGACCCCCCGGCCGGGCAACTGGAAGGGAGATCGGCTCTCTTTTCAAATAGTTTCCGAAGTTAGTTGAGAGCCTTTGCAAGTATTGCATGTTGATATGAGATTGAGATATTGATATGCATATGCGTCACATGTTATAAATGTTGGAGTATGTTGGATGCCTTATGTGTTATGTGTTATGTGTTATTGACAATTGGTGGCTATGAGAACTCTACTCACTCCCCACTGATTGTGGCGTACATGTTTTCATGTATGTAGGTACATGACAGGTGGCGGATGGGTTACATGGAGGCTAGCGAGCGATGATCCGTTTCATCATTGACTTACCTTTATATCGTGTAGCTAGACCTTGTAGTTTTGGATTTTATACTTGAGTGCCTGTAGGGATGTGCCATCCCAGGCTGTTTTGTATTTATACTTTCAGTACTTAGACATATACTTATCTATGTTTTTGTTTATTTCAGTTTGTTCAGTTTGGTTTTAATTCACCTCGTTTATCTTGCATGATAAAGTTTCAATTCCGCGTAAATTTTGGCATGTTTGTATGTTTATTTTCCGCTGCGAAGAGGGGTTTTACAAGAGGGCCCTCCGGTACTTCGATTACCTGCGCCGCCCGTAACCAACGCACCTTCGTCCAAGGTTGATGATGCAACCAACGCACCTTCGTCTAAGAGGTGCATTGAATTTGTACTACTAGAAGGCGTTAAGGACGACCAACAGTTGAAAGAAACAACTTTGGATGTACCTGACATGCTATTGTTTCTTAGTTGATTTCAGTATTTGTTTAAACAAAACGCTAATATGTAATTTTATTTCAGGATGTGCATGAACTATATTTGAAAGTGCAGAGGAATGCCGTGGTTTTTCATTCATGGTTTATGGAGGCTTTGACGACCATCAAACGTGTGAGTAAAGGGGGTTTAGACTTTCCCGACCTCGTCCCATCGCAGTCAACATAAGAATTCTGGCAATGCGAGGAGCTGCACAGATACTGCGATGGGGTGGAAAAAAAGTTCAGAACGGATGAAGGATTACGCTGCAAATGCACCTGTTCCGGTTAAGCAGTTGGTAGGGGGAGAGGGCTTTTACCGGAGCCAGCGGGGATGAGGGCGATTGTAACACCCCCATAATCTTATTCATTAGTAAATAGGGTTTTCAAGTAAAATTCGGATAATGGGTGTGTCACAATTAAACCAAATGTGGTAGTAGTACCTAACCATGAAATAAAATAGGTAGTTGTCTAATGCAAAATTAAAATCCAAAGAGTAAAATACGATTACAACCAAATTTAAAGTTTGCGGAAGCGAAAATAAGTTCAACGATCCAAAAGAAAGATAAAGTCTTTAAGCATTTGTCTTTGAATGAAACTATTAAGCGCGCTCTCCTGTGCATCCCACGACTAATTCCCATGAGTACCTGTTACACGATCTGCTCACACAATTTGTGATCACCGCAGGTCCCAACAAGGACAAAACAAATAAAAGGGTCAACAATAATGTTGAGTAAGGTAAACAATCCGAATAAAGAATAAACGGAATATAAAATCATAACTTAAAAGACATTTTAAAATAATGTGTAACAAAAGTGTTTCGAAAGATTGAAAACAGAGTATCACAATTTCCACTGTTAGTTGAAGGGGAACAAATAATTTCAAATGATTAAGAACAACATAAGTGTTCCAAAATATTCAAATCCATATCCAACCTTTCAAGATAATTCCAAACCAAAGAAAACATTTCTTTCCAACAATTTCCAACGTCGGTATATACTTGGATAGAGGCCGTATGAAGAGGATCCCCTCGCCCTAAACCGGATAAGACGGGGTTCTCCAAATCATGTACTAAACTGTCCTAGAATCTGTTGGAAACTAGGTTCCTTATTTTATACTCAAATCTAATATGAGTTTTGTTTCTTTAAGTTTAGTCATAAAAACTTAAATGGATCTTATGCATGCAAGATGATATCATAAGAGGTAATGGTCCTTACATTGGTTTTAGAAGGTTTATACTCAATAATCACCTATTATTTGAGTCTTCAAATAACCGAAATTACCCTTGAACGATCTAACAAAAATCGTCTCCTAAAGGTGCGTATCAAGGACCCGATCTCAAACTAATACTAATTTTGTTACTAGAAAATTAGAATTAGTATACTAGAAATATTAACAATATTACTCTTAATATTATTAATATAGGAAATAATTTCTTACTTAGAAAAACTATTTCTAAGTACTATTACTAGTATGGAGGAGGTTGTAGTAGAATATGTTAGTGCAAGCATCAACAATCACTTAGCAAAAACTAGTATGAAATGAGTGTGAAGTGAGTGTGTTTATATAAGCACATAAGCTTGCTAGTGCAAGCATTATGGCCGGCCAAGTCAAGCAAGAGAGGCCAATGCATGGCTCTCTTACACTTACATAAAGCATCAAATATGCCTTACACTCTTACACACTCTTGCACATCTACTTACACACTCAATCATATTGCATACACACAATCTCATGTGCACCCTCCAACTTCACGGTTCAAATGGTCTTATAAGACCCATTTTATTTTTGTCAATTGTGTTAATTTGTAACATGTCACATATGTTCCATAACACATGACTTAATTTGTTAATTGTGCAATTTTAACTATTGAAATCCACAATTTACAAATTTATTACATTTAAATAATTATTCCAATATTTCGAAATTATTATTGTATAAAATGTAATATCATAATTTTAATTACAACTCTTTGTAATTTTATGATCAACCGTGTTCATTCTCAATTTAATCGTTTCCAAAACGAATAAATAAAAACCGAGTAATAAAAACAATTTTATTACTATGACTTTAATTATTATTATAATCCCATTATAAAAATATTCGTCATATAATATTATTTCCAAAATTTCCAGTTATTAATTAATTTGTATCCAATACAGTATTAATTAATTATTCCATTGAGACGGAATTCCCTAAAGATATGACCTTAAGGGATCAACTGATCACCACCATCATATGACGATAATGTCAAACTCTAGACAGCCAATCATTATCGATAAATGTTGATCAGTCGACTTTAAAAGAGTAACACTCCCAGTTGTGTTTCATTCAAATGAGTTTTAATTACGTCAACACACTATTGTCGAGGACACTTCCTCCAACAATCTCCCACTTGTCCGAGACAAGTGTGTGTCACCAATTCTCTTGCCCTATTACTATCTCCCACTCAATGCATGGCGTCCTCTCAGGTCGTGCCGGCAATTGATTAAAATCTAGAGTGGTTTATCTCGATCTGGAGTTATAACTACTGACCGGAATTATCTACCATAGATACCTTCCGAGCGTGGCCACGCATTTCTAGTTATTATTCTCCTCGAGTGGCCTAGAGATATTTCTCAACCCTGACAAGGGGTGGACAATTCCTAATCGACTTATTCCTTCCGGCTAGCCACAGCCCATCATAACCCAAAATATGTCCTTATAAACCCCAGTTACGAAGGTGTTAGGACATAAATCAAAGTTAATCTGAAAACTATGCCACCTCAGAGAACAGTCATTAGTCCAAGAACTGACTCATGTGAAACACGATAGATGCTCCCGCCACGACCAGGCAGTCTTTCAATAAGAGTACGCCAGAGCTCTATCAGCGGTCATTAGCCCGGCAAATGTTTCTTAACATGTCTATGCCTAGGTGATCGATTAGTCATCTCGTATGACTCTATGGCAATTGAACTCGCCATCAATCGCATCACACATCCGGTTGCATTGAGATGTCACCTCACTTAAGCAACTAGGGGCGAGGTCATGATAATTCAATTCACTTTAATGGGGTTCAATATGGTCTTACCATCCCATTTGAATTTTACTTGACCTTTCGTGAGTTATAAATAACTCAAACAATTAGTGGATCACGCCATCCAAGTGGTCAACCTTTGAACACCATTTAATTTACAATCAGCTTTAGGGTCTCTCGTTTACATCCCTTAAAATTGTAATTATCTCCATTTTGAGTAAACCAGGTTTACCACTGTTCGTGCGATCGTTCACTTTGCGGATCATATCCACACATTGATCTTTCCTCTGAAAGAGACAAGTCACTTTAATGACTAGCAAATAAGATTATGTGCATTGTGTAACTCCCAGCCACAGCAATGCCTTTACATAATTTGTGAACGTACACATTTTGTAGAATCTTGTGATGACCATGTAGTTAAAATACAAGTCATTGAGATGCATAGTCAATGAATGTAAGTCAAAGATTATCACAAATCTTTGCTTGGTTTCTTGGAACTTGAGTCGTTGCAAACCTTTTACCATGCGACTAAGTTATCTTCCAAGATCTTGAATTTGTCTTTCATCTTCATTGGAGAATACTTTGACAATTGATCAAGGTTTAATCATTGATTTAACACCTGCTCCAAGGGGTTGTCCTGCAAGCGGTGTGCATCCATTTTACACGATCGTACTAATGGCGGAAACATTAGCGAATTTAAACGTGCAAACAATAGTACTTAAGGTTCGATAAATTTCCATGATCCCATCATGGTTATACTATCTTCATCTCTATGAACAACCTTAACACTAATAACAAGATGTCTCTTATAATCTCAACTAAACATCTCATGTTCAATTAGATTTAATTCATATCAATATGTCATCTAGAACCAAAAACTCGTGTACCTTTCATGAGTATCAATGCTTCATTCCAAACAAGCAATGAGTTGTTTTAGATAACGTTTACTCCCACTAAACTCTTGTTCTTGCCTGATTCTGAAGATCCTGAAGTCATACCCATGACTCAATAGCTTCAAATCCTGGAGCGAGAACTCCCACTGAACTTTACATTTAACCGTAAATCATAAAGCTCCCACTCAATTCAATGTTCCTTAACATTTAATGAATTGAAATGGTTGGGACTTAACCATATGTGCTAATATTCACATCCTTTTCAAATACCCTTTTGAAAAATGGTTATTGAGTTTACTGAATTCATTCTCAATGAATCACCTTACTACTTTCAACAAAATTACCCTTAACTTTGTAGACTGCAGACATCCACATGTCTGCTTCTGCTTCTCTCAACAAATCTCATTTATCAGCACGTAAGTCTTATAAATTTCATGGTTCTTTGCATTGGCATATTTAGATTACCATCTAAATCCAAGAACCCTTTCTTGAGCCTTTGCAAAAATCTTTTGAATAATTTTCTTCGAGTGTCCTCCCGTAGTTTCTATAAGAGTCTTTTCTTATGGTATACAATTTCTGTGTGTAGGAACTTTCAGTTCCCCACATTTATCTTATCTTGTACTGTACGAGGACTATATCATGGATCTTATCCATGTATAGAATTTTTCCTTACAAACTTCAAGAATTTATCTTTGAAGTATCCTCCAGGGCCGGGGCCGTTGGTATATAAGGCGTAGATTTTTACCAAACCGTAGATCTTATCCACAACTTTTGGGCTTATCCACAACTTTTGGGATGATAAGGCGTAGAATCTTATCCACAGCCTAATCTACCTTTTACAACCATAAGGTGTAGATTGCTCTTGGGATATAAGGCGTAGATTTTTACCAAACCGTAGATCTTATCTACAACCTTTGGGCTTATCCACAACTTTTGGGATGATAAGCCGTAGAATCTTATCTACAGCCTAATCTACCTTTTACAACCATAAGGTGTAGATTTTCTTAAATCGTAGATCCCATCCACAACTTAATCTTCCTTCTTATCTTTCACATAACCAAAACACAATAAATCCTACTATTCACTAATAGATCATATCCATTGTGCTTGTCAAAATCATATGCTATTTGTGGACTTTTCAAATTTCTCCCACTCTATCTTTGTAATAATAATCCCATTTTATCACCAAAGATAGCCACTAAGGCCACAAGCAATGACTTTGATGTTGGTTTTTGTGCCCTTATGATTTATCACAGAAATTATTCGATTTAAAGCTTAGATAGTTTTGGATGGTTGACAACTTTTCCTCTTAATTGAGATCAAAACTTAATTTGATTTTGATTTGATTTGAATTGGGTATCCTATACCAATTTGGCTTCAATGGTCATACATTGAAATTTCATAATCAATTCTATTTTATGTTTGAGATTTGCAAGTGTATGTTAAACTAAACAAGAACATAATTATAAACCGATAGTGACTCGGGTTGAGAACCAAGTCACTATATTATCCAAAATACAACATATTGTTCAAGGATTACCCTTTCCTTGTCCAACAAGGAAATAAAACATAGGTTTTAATTGTTCATTACAACACTTGAAATATTAGCAAAATAAGCGGAAAAACAAAGCTCCTTGATCATCCCGAGTGGAGCTACTCTTAGTTCCCTTGATCCATCAAGCTTGTTTCTCTTTTCCCTTATCTTTGCTTTCATGCCCTAATTCAAGTAAGAAGAGCATTCACATCACAACTTGTATCATGATACATTAGTTGAGATTAACATAAAATCGGGATAGTTATCGTACCAACTGGAAGAATCTTCCCAGCTTTGAGATCGCTGAGATACTTGGAACAGTTCCTCTTCCAATGTCCTTTGCCATTGCAGTAAAAGCATTTGGCCCCTTGATGAGGGCTTTTCTTGGATTTGGAGGTGCTTGCCTCAGAAGACACTTTCTTTGAACCTTTGGAAGGTTGCTTCCCCTTTGCCTTACCCTTCCTTTTGAACTTTCCTTTGCTCTTAACATTAATGTTGAGCACATCCTTAGGGGCACTAACATTTAGGCCCATATCCCTTTCAGCTTGCACGATCATATTGTGCAATTCATCGAGAGAGATGTCTTGGTTTCTCATGTTGAAATTCACCCGGAATTGTACATAAGTTTTCACTTTAGACAAGGAGTGGAGGATTCTATCAATCACAAGTTCCTTAGGAATGTCCACTTGATTCATCCTTAGGGTTTCTACATGCTCAATTAACTTGAGCACATGTGGGCTAGCCTTTTGCCCCTCCCGAAGGTTGAGATCAAAGAAAGCCGATGCCGCCTCGTATTGGACAATTCTCGAAGCCTTTGAGAACATGGTCACAAGCCTGGAGTAGATCTCATAGGCCGTGCCAATCTTTATGGCACTCCTTTGAAGTTCTGGCTCCATCGAGAAGATCAAAACATTTTTGATTGCCGCAGACTCCTTCTGATAAGTATCATAAGGTCGTCTTGCCGCGGCGGTGGCATTTTCTGCAGGTTCGGGAGGTGATTCTTCAATGAGGAATTCGGTCTTACCGTCTCCCTCTGCCGCCAACAATAGTTGGGCATCCCAATCGGCAAAGTTTGCCCCATTCTTTTCTAGCTTACAACGATCCATGAAGGAACGTAACCATGAAGAGTTTGTAGTAGTGGAAGTAGTCATGATTGATATTGATACGAGGACTACAAAATTTTTAAACATATGAAGAAATTAAATGCTAATCGTTTTAATTTTCATTTTAACTTGTAAACATATTTACTAAGTTGATGCATCTATAAAATGACCTCTATCCAATTTTATAAATGATTCCAAGACCCAAACCCATACTATCGAAATCGTGAACCACTGGAACTCCGACCCAATGATATGGTTTGGTGGGTTAAAATAAACCGGTTCTACCCTAGAACTCTTGGTTGATGACAAATCATTATTTATTCATCTTAGCCCGGAACACATTGACCACTGGTCCTCTACACTTCCGTTGAGTACAAACCAAATTTCAAATGCATCGGGATGCGATCCGCCCACTGGACTGAATCCATCCCATCGCCCCACTTATCCTACGTAATGGGGTTCGTACTGCCCACTGGACTAGCACCACCCCACGAAATAGAAGCTCATGGGTTCTACCATTTGGTAAGGCTAATTCTCAATTGTTTTTGTTTAATATAGAGGTCTTGTCAATTTATTATCCATCTCCTTTAAGCGAATTAAATTGGTGAACTCGATAATTATAATTGACACGGTCGTTTTTAACGATCTAAACTAATATGCATGTTTATGGCGATTTGGCTATGCATGCAAACATATTAAAATGCAAAAGTAAAAGCAATAAAGCAATAAAATCCTAGTATGGCCTTCCTAGTAATAGTAAAAACTAATTAACTATTACAAATTCGGAAACCAACTCCTTGGTCCCTTGAACTTCATTGGCACGCCATCCAAGAAAACACCGTCTTGTCGGAACTCCTTTCCGTATGGCACCGTCTTTTGGATCTTCGGAATTACAATAAAATAATACAACTATTCTATTGTAAAATTGAAAATTAAATTAAATTACAAACCCGTGATACGAGATCACATAAATTACAACCGAATCAATATTCCCTTTCATTACGGGTAATATTGATTAAAACTAAGGCCATACTAAGTAAAATTACATAATTCCAAATTATATAAATAACATTCAAAATATGACATTCATATTAAATAAATTGCATTAAATAAAATATGTATGCACATGCTCAATTTTTAATGCCAAATCGCCTTATGGGAGCAAATATCTCATATTTGTTTACGGTTTTTACGGATATGCGCGATTTTAACTATTAAAATCATCCAAAATTACATAAATCTCATTTATGTCCAAGTTAATCATCCTAACTTACTTTAGGAATCAATGTTTAGTCTCTACTAATATTTGATCATGATCTAACTTGATTTTGCATTATTGTTCATAAATTACTTGTATTTTCGGGAAAAATAAACAAAATACGGCCAAATGAGTCAATAAAATTCGAAATTTAAAATTCAAAATTTTAAACTTTCTGGAAATTTTCAAAAAATTCAGAAATTAATAAAATGGTCTTATGCAAATACTTATGGTTTATTTCTTAAATAAATCCTATAAAAGCCGTTTTTATGGTTAAAAAACCGATTTAAATTATAAAAACTTGAAATAAATTGCTATAAATTTTTAGTCATCCTAAAATACATATTAGAATCTGAAAGTGACCAAAAATTACAGACCATGCTCGAAATTTTATTTTCCGACTCATAAATTACGATTATTATCCAATTAACTCATTAAAAATTAATAATCATAAAAACAGAAACTTTTTGATATCTAACTTTTAGATCTGATGTTCCTATCATATAAGACATCTATGGGTAAAATTTCATGCCATAATATTAAGATTAACTATTTTTAACACAATAAGTCACTATTTCTCCGATTTTAACCATTAAAATCATAAATCATGCATCACTTGAGAATAAATTCCCAAAACTTACATACATACTGTACATATTGCATGTGACATTGTGTAAAGTTTTTATGGCAAAATTCCAACTATAACTATTAAAGTCGAATTTAAGTCACTATTAATACGATTTTTACTACAAAAATCATTAATCATGCAAAATAAGTCCAATAATTTCGAAAATTCATACAGGAACTTTATATATTGCATGTGACTTCTCATAAAATTTTTAAGGTTAAATTCGAAATATAACCATATATACCCATTTTTACTCATATTATGACTATTTATCTCATAAAATTCATAATCCATGCATATTAACTCCATTTCTTACGAAAAATCATATACAATATACTAAATATGCATGTGAGAACATATCAAAAAATCTCGGCCAGAAACTATTTTTAGCTATTTTTCCCATTAATTGTTGTTTAAAACCGATTTAAACTACAAAATATACAAATAAATATAAAAATGAACAATAAAAATCCATAAAATTATTTTTATGTCCTAAAACCATTTTAGAAACAGAAACTTTAACATGCAAAATTATTTTGTGATTTATCATAATAAACACAATAATTTCGAAAAATTTCGAAATGTATGTTAAACCGATTTTAACATAAATCATGAATCCGATCATGCATGCAACAACCGTAATGCTCTGATACCAATTGTTGGAAACTAGGTTCCTTATTTTATACTCAAATCTAATATGAGTTTTGTTTCTTTAAGTTTAGTCATAAAAACTTAAATGGATCTTATGCATGCAAGATGATATCATAAGAGGTAATGGTCCTTACATTGGTTTTAGAAGGTTTATACTCAATAATCACCTATTATTTGAGTCTTCAAATAACCGAAATTACCCTTGAACGATCTAACAAAAATCGTCTCCTAAAGGTGCGTATCAAGGACCCGATCTCAAACTAATACTAATTTTGTTACTAGAAAATTAGAATTAGTATACTAGAAATATTAACAATATTACTCTTAATATTATTAATATAGGAAATAATTTCTTACTTAGAAAAACTATTTCTAAGTACTATTACTAGTATGGAGGAGGTTGTAGTAGAATATGTTAGTGCAAGCATCAACAATCACTTAGCAAAAACTAGTATGAAATGAGTGTGAAGTGAGTGTGTTTATATAAGCACATAAGCTTGCTAGTGCAAGCATTATGGCCGGCCAAGTCAAGCAAGAGAGGCCAATGCATGGCTCTCTTACACTTACATAAAGCATCAAATATGCCTTACACTCTTACACACTCTTGCACATCTACTTACACACTCAATCATATTGCATACACACAATCTCATGTGCACCCTCCAACTTCACGGTTCAAATGGTCTTATAAGACCCATTTTATTTTTGTCAATTGTGTTAATTTGTAACATGTCACATATGTTCCATAACACATGACTTAATTTGTTAATTGTGCAATTTTAACTATTGAAATCCACAATTTACAAATTTATTACATTTAAATAATTATTCCAATATTTCGAAATTATTATTGTATAAAATGTAATATCATAATTTTAATTACAACTCTTTGTAATTTTATGATCAACCGTGTTCATTCTCAATTTAATCGTTTCCAAAACGAATAAATAAAAACCGAGTAATAAAAACAATTTTATTACTATGACTTTAATTATTATTATAATCCCATTATAAAAATATTCGTCATATAATATTATTTCCAAAATTTCCAGTTATTAATTAATTTGTATCCAATACAGTATTAATTAATTATTCCATTGAGACGGAATTCCCTAAAGATATGACCTTAAGGGATCAACTGATCACCACCATCATATGACGATAATGTCAAACTCTAGACAGCCAATCATTATCGATAAATGTTGATCAGTCGACTTTAAAAGAGTAACACTCCCAGTTGTGTTTCATTCAAATGAGTTTTAATTACGTCAACACACTATTGTCGAGGACACTTCCTCCAACAGAATCCCGAGTGTGCACACCCCTCTAAGGGCCAACCCCAAAGAGGAAGATAAGAGGACGGGGTCTCGATCAACTAACCCCCATCAGAAGCTCTGTATAGGAAGTCCCTTATTATGGAACAACCTACCCCTCTACCAAAACCGTTTCAAACCAACATGAGAATCCATTTCCAAATAACCAAGATACTTCCTTCAAATTTGATAACTCATCATAAGCTTGTAGAAAAGCAAAACGGTTTTGGTTCCCAAAACTTTTAAATTCATAAGGCACTTCTTTCCATATTAAACACAATCCCGTTTCAAAAGATCAAAACAAACAAATCTTTATCCATAATCATTTTGTAAAATGAATTCAACCAATATAAATATTTCAATATAACCAAAAGTCTTACCATGCAAGATAGTAACAAATCGTAACGGTTTAATAAGAGTGTACGGATAAGCGTTTCCCTTACCTTACGAGCGATTAAAGGTTAGAGAGCCTCTTCTATGAATCCCGACTCTACATAATATTTAAAATAATAGTTACTTATATGAACGACCATTACTAAGCTACTTGTAGTAAATTATGCGATAACTATACTTTCTCGGTTTTTACAGATTTGAAACAGAAACTTTAAATCGTCATATCTCCTTCGTTACTAAATGTTTTGAGGTGAGACCAGTGGGGTTTGGTTCCTTAGTTAGTTGTCAATCTTTAATGTCTTGGTGGTAAGAGTCTAAAAACGTGTTTAAGGGGTCCGAAGTTACAGTCTACCAAAGTTGGTCCAAAGGCGAGTCTTAAAAAGTTACGGGGTGGTAAATACTCTTAACATGTCGAAACTCGTCGAAACGAAAGCCTAATACACTTTGAATTCATTAAACTTTAACATGTGAAGAGATGGGTCACTGATTATATTTATATGTATGACTAAATTACCCTTTTATGGAAATGTAAGCTTTTAACAAGTAAGACTAATTAAAACATTTTTCCAGAACACAACAGAAACTTGTAAAAATCATAATAAATCCAAAACGTCATATTTTTGTGCATGGTTGGCTTTATTGGATTCCTTTATGTGTCTACAACATATTGTTAACCATGCATGTTGTCTCAAAAATGGGTGTATCAGATCTCAAAACGCGTTTTAAAAACAGTGGTCAGAAAATGAATCATGAAAAGTTTTACATCATAAATCCCTCTTAACAAATCGAAACGAGTTGATTCAAAAGCCTATTATCATCTAGACTCAATGTAGTTTAACATATTAAGAGATGAGACACTTATTCCTTTTGTAAATATGGTTTGATGACTCTTTAAGTGAGATCTAGTGATTCGGTTAAGCAGAAAACAGGCTGTAGTATATGATTTTTCATTTCTAAACGGTTCATGCAAACGTCCTAATTTTTGGTGAGTGATTTTATAACAACTTAAGGAAAGTCCCAAATTTTTGTTTTCTGAAAATACTCATTTTAACATGTGTTTTCAGATCTACTACATGCATGCTACGTTTTTGACAAAATAACGGTTTTTACTATGTTCAATCCTTTGCATGCATGGTTGTAGATTCTTAAGTTCATGTTTAGATGTTAGGTGATATGTGAATGCATGTTAAAAAAGTTATAAAATCAGATTTGAAGGGAAAAGTAAGCTTACTTAGTGCTAGGCAAGATCTCCTCTTGTTCTTTCTTCTTCTCCCTCACGTTTTCCTCTCCTTCTCTCTATATATTTTTTTGTTGTAGTTGTGTGTGTTTGTGTGGGGAAAATGAAGAATGAAATCTGGTGGGGAGTTGAAAAGTGGTGTGGGAAAGGATGGAAACAAAGAGAAAATGGGACTTTGCATGTCTAGACAAGTATCCTAATGCATAAGCCAAGTGTCTAGGCATGCATTGGTCCACATGTCTAGGCATGCATTGGTCAACGATTTTGTGACGGAAAACGATGCATGCGACGGTTTTACGTGTCTCTATTACGCGATACTTGTTTAATCAATAAATTTCTCATTTTATTTTATTGACGGATTTTACGGGTATTACAATCTACCCTCCTTAAAAACGAACTTCGTCCTCGAAGTTCTAAAACTTCCCCTACAAGCAAATCTAACGATATCATTTATAACCGTCTCTTATAATGCAAATAAAACAGAAGAGTAAAAAAAAATTGCAGGTATTACATCCTACCTACCTTAAAGAGCGTTACGTCCTCGTAACTAGGTAATTACCTCAAAGAGCTCTGGGTATTTAAGTTTCATGGCCTCCCAAGTGGCCTCCTCGGTGTCATGGTTTGACCATAGCACCTTGATTATACGGGTCTCTTCGTTTCGGGTCTTTCGAACTTTACTATCTAAGATCTTAACAGGCCGCTCCTCATAAGATAGCGAATTGTCGAGCTCTAGCACTACCTCTCTAATTTGTTCCAAGATCCCATACAAACTTATATATTTCAGGGTCAACTTCTTTCCCTTCTAAGAAAATCGTATTACCCTCGTAATGGGTTATACTCTCCACAACACTTTTTATTCCACCTGTTATTAAATAATCGGTCATTATCCGTTCCTAAGTTACGTGCGAGCTCTAGATGTTTCTCTTTAGTCAACTATATATATCTTCTACCTTAATCATTTTCATCTATCATCAAACCCTTTACACGTGTTCATTAGTATCCATCAACCAATTGCGTTGCTAACAACTCCTTAAAGCCAAAATCTTAAAATTTTCTCTATAACCTCAAGTCGGAATAAATTTATCCTCAAATAGTCAAATAATCATAAACTACTAACTACGTCGGTATGTCGGTATGTCACTAAATGCGAATATGCATGAAATTATAGTCACCCTTAACTTAATTCTCATATTACACAGTCGTACTATCATTCCCAAAATTTCATAACATTTCGTGTCTCTCATCAGTAATTCAATTTAGCAACCATAGTCGATCCTTATTTGAAAACTTCAAAATTCATTTCTCCATCTCTTAACCATGAATCCATTACATCTGTCAAACCTCTTAATACCTATTAAAACCAATACATACCCTGATAAATTTAGCATTTTCCATCGACATTAAATCTCTAATTAGCCATTAAACTTTTTCCACAAATTCACTCTTACCGGTACTAAGTCTTCCGAGCATAAATTATTTAAACATTATTATCTTATATCCCACATACCACAAGTATATATTCAATATTTACGACAAAAGTTTCCGAAATTCTTATAACTTTTACCTCAAATAATAAGTGTTCCTCAATAAGATCAATTCATATCATACTAGGTCAATCTTTGGTTTTATTCACCATGTACTTTCCTTGGTCATGTCCATTAGTTGCAACCCAATATATGTATTCCAAGATCATATCTTAACTTCATCACATATATTAATTTCACTTGGTCCTTTGTGAAATCAATATATACCAATCTTTAAGTCCTCTAAGTCCTCTTCATTATTACATTATATGTCCACAATTGATCATAATCACATGACTTGCTAATCAATCCACATTGCCTTGTCCAATACTTCTAACTAGAATTCCTTCAAGTTTATTGGTAACCTACTTTCTTAATTTCTAAGATCACATCGTTAATATCTTACTACGCAAGATCATAACACTCAGTTGGCTACTATCCTAATGTCTATTGTATTCCTAATATAACTAGTATTCTTACCACGCATTTACTACTCGTGACATTGTTATTCTACACCTACATAAACGCCTGGATAACAACCCTAGATATTGTAGAAATCCTCATAATTATCACCATTTAAAATTTTTAGTCAAACTCCACATCTAGATCGCACTTTTCCTCGGGTTCATCATTTTCTCTTACGCCCCCTAATGAGGTATATTATCGCTCATGCTTTAATCACAATCACTTAGCATCTCTTTATAGCGCACTAGACTATATACCTCACAGGTATCATGTTCATAATCCGTAAGCTCAAATTTCCCATATTATCCACCTCACGTCCTTGTGACTACATATCTTACTTTCTAATCCATAATCTCTTCTCATTCTATATGTTACTTACACATCCAATGAAGCTCGTCTTATATATAGTATGACTGATAACTAGCTTAAGCACGTGAACAACTATCTTTCTCACCAATGTGCCTATAAGGTATAAACAAGTCTCTCAATCAGGTATAATAATACAATTTCTCTTACCCCGACAAATTGTTCATTCTTATTAATCACCATTAAAGCATTATGTGCATCCCTCATCCAGGCCTTAAATATTACAAATCTCTTTGACCTCCTCTCTAAATCCAAGGAGAAATTACCATATGTAAACTAGTTCTTTCATGTATCCCCAATAAAATTCATTTACATCACTCTGGTCAAATAAACTACTCACCTTAAGGGTTTAATGTCCTTTCCACTCATATGTACTAATGTTCAAATCTAGTCCTTGATACTAATTACCTCAACTAATTTCATCAAGTAAGAATCACTACTGTTTGGTCTAAGCTTTTCATTTCCTCAAAGTCTCGTTGCCACCAAAATTACCAATGTCGTACCTGTGAAATCTCTTTGTCATAACTAATGCAAAAGAAGTGTATGCCATATCTATGCAGTTCTCCACAAAATGCATTGATAACTTATATATATAACTTTACATCCCGATAATGCATTCATAACTACATCATAAATACCACTCAATGCCTTAAACAAAGTCAATATGATAAAATTACACCTTAATATCCTTGCACTAACTCGAACCCTAATGATCACCTAATATTCATATTCGTAACTATCACTCCAATTGATCAAGTCCTAGTACCTTAATTCTTTTCTTTTATACCTTTCAGTAAATAGTTTTTACTCATACTATCTATACCACTGATACCCACATAACATCATCATCTTCATCAAACATCGTTGCATAAAAGTAAATCCCTTATTTAAATTTTTTTTTCCAAATAGTTCTTAATAACCCTCCAAGTTAAACGAATCATTTGTGTCTTAATCTTCCAAGAAACATTATCCATTTATGTATCTCAATACTTTCTTATCACCATAATAACATTAATGAATTCATTGATACCTCAACTAAGTAGTTAGATTATTATTCCGCAATTTCATGCACATGACTAACTCTTTGTAACGTCTCTAGTTTTCCATATTCACAATTTCAATACTCAATTCAAAACGTAACTTTCATTTCTAAAACTCACTATATTTGAGATCTCTAAATTGGCAACCATAAATAGGTTAATTCATTCATACAAAATCCTCTAAGTTCTCTATTTTTCCTACCGGTATCATTGGTAACCCAAGTGGCGAGACTACAACATCAAATAATTATAGTCGTTACGCTTTACCTTCAAATATAACCAAAATATATATGTCATTCAATAGATTACTAGTAGTGATGATTGTTACAAAATAACTCACGTTATAAAATCACATGTATGAATCACAACGAATTCAATAAGGTACGTGTCTCATATATCATCACAATTAAACTTCGATTCTATAACACCATAATATATGAAAAATTAATCAATTGCATTTCGCATCATATTAACATACTTTATTGCATTCCATTTCGTACCCCTTTCAATTCACAGTGCTCAAATATCCAAGTCTATTCCAACAATTCACATATAGCAATACACGTCCCATATAAATCCCACACTCAACTCACCGGCGTCATTTAATAATTTTTTTTTTTTTTTTTTCTTTTTGAAAATTTTTGCAAATATTTGTTATGGTCGGTCAGTGTACGGGCGGTGAAGAGATATGAAGATCTAATCACCTATCCAAGAAGGAAACCCTCTCTGATACCACTTTGTAACACCCCCATAATCTTATTCATTAGTAAATAGGGTTTTCAAGTAAAATTCGGATAATGGGTGTGTCACAATTAAACCAAATGTGGTAGTAGTACCTAACCATGAAATAAAATAGGTAGTTGTCTAATGCAAAATTAAAATCCAAAGAGTAAAATACGATTACAACCAAATTTAAAGTTTGCGGAAGCGAAAATAAGTTCAACGATCCAAAAGAAAGATAAAGTCTTTAAGCATTTGTCTTTGAATGAAACTATTAAGCGCGCTCTCCTGTGCATCCCACGACTAATTCCCATGAGTACCTGTTACACGATCTGCTCACACAATTTGTGATCACCGCAGGTCCCAACAAGGACAAAACAAATAAAAGGGTCAACAATAATGTTGAGTAAGGTAAACAATCCGAATAAAGAATAAACGGAATATAAAATCATAACTTAAAAGACATTTTAAAATAATGTGTAACAAAAGTGTTTCGAAAGATTGAAAACAGAGTATCACAATTTCCACTGTTAGTTGAAGGGGAACAAATAATTTCAAATGATTAAGAACAACATAAGTGTTCCAAAATATTCAAATCCATATCCAACCTTTCAAGATAATTCCAAACCAAAGAAAACATTTCTTTCCAACAATTTCCAACGTCGGTATATACTTGGATAGAGGCCGTATGAAGAGGATCCCCTCGCCCTAAACCGGATAAGACGGGGTTCTCCAAATCATGTACTAAACTGTCCTAGAATCCCGAGTGTGCACACCCCTCTAAGGGCCAACCCCAAAGAGGAAGATAAGAGGACGGGGTCTCGATCAACTAACCCCCATCAGAAGCTCTGTATAGGAAGTCCCTTATTATGGAACAACCTACCCCTCTACCAAAACCGTTTCAAACCAACATGAGAATCCATTTCCAAATAACCAAGATACTTCCTTCAAATTTGATAACTCATCATAAGCTTGTAGAAAAGCAAAACGGTTTTGGTTCCCAAAACTTTTAAATTCATAAGGCACTTCTTTCCATATTAAACACAATCCCGTTTCAAAAGATCAAAACAAACAAATCTTTATCCATAATCATTTTGTAAAATGAATTCAACCAATATAAATATTTCAATATAACCAAAAGTCTTACCATGCAAGATAGTAACAAATCGTAACGGTTTAATAAGAGTGTACGGATAAGCGTTTCCCTTACCTTACGAGCGATTAAAGGTTAGAGAGCCTCTTCTATGAATCCCGACTCTACATAATATTTAAAATAATAGTTACTTATATGAACGACCATTACTAAGCTACTTGTAGTAAATTATGCGATAACTATACTTTCTCGGTTTTTACAGATTTGAAACAGAAACTTTAAATCGTCATATCTCCTTCGTTACTAAATGTTTTGAGGTGAGACCAGTGGGGTTTGGTTCCTTAGTTAGTTGTCAATCTTTAATGTCTTGGTGGTAAGAGTCTAAAAACGTGTTTAAGGGGTCCGAAGTTACAGTCTACCAAAGTTGGTCCAAAGGCGAGTCTTAAAAAGTTACGGGGTGGTAAATACTCTTAACATGTCGAAACTCGTCGAAACGAAAGCCTAATACACTTTGAATTCATTAAACTTTAACATGTGAAGAGATGGGTCACTGATTATATTTATATGTATGACTAAATTACCCTTTTATGGAAATGTAAGCTTTTAACAAGTAAGACTAATTAAAACATTTTTCCAGAACACAACAGAAACTTGTAAAAATCATAATAAATCCAAAACGTCATATTTTTGTGCATGGTTGGCTTTATTGGATTCCTTTATGTGTCTACAACATATTGTTAACCATGCATGTTGTCTCAAAAATGGGTGTATCAGATCTCAAAACGCGTTTTAAAAACAGTGGTCAGAAAATGAATCATGAAAAGTTTTACATCATAAATCCCTCTTAACAAATCGAAACGAGTTGATTCAAAAGCCTATTATCATCTAGACTCAATGTAGTTTAACATATTAAGAGATGAGACACTTATTCCTTTTGTAAATATGGTTTGATGACTCTTTAAGTGAGATCTAGTGATTCGGTTAAGCAGAAAACAGGCTGTAGTATATGATTTTTCATTTCTAAACGGTTCATGCAAACGTCCTAATTTTTGGTGAGTGATTTTATAACAACTTAAGGAAAGTCCCAAATTTTTGTTTTCTGAAAATACTCATTTTAACATGTGTTTTCAGATCTACTACATGCATGCTACGTTTTTGACAAAATAACGGTTTTTACTATGTTCAATCCTTTGCATGCATGGTTGTAGATTCTTAAGTTCATGTTTAGATGTTAGGTGATATGTGAATGCATGTTAAAAAAGTTATAAAATCAGATTTGAAGGGAAAAGTAAGCTTACTTAGTGCTAGGCAAGATCTCCTCTTGTTCTTTCTTCTTCTCCCTCACGTTTTCCTCTCCTTCTCTCTATATATTTTTTTGTTGTAGTTGTGTGTGTTTGTGTGGGGAAAATGAAGAATGAAATCTGGTGGGGAGTTGAAAAGTGGTGTGGGAAAGGATGGAAACAAAGAGAAAATGGGACTTTGCATGTCTAGACAAGTGTCCTAATGCATAAGCCAAGTGTCTAGGCATGCATTGGTCCACATGTCTAGGCATGCATTGGTCAACGATTTTGTGACGGAAAACGATGCATGCGACGGTTTTACGTGTCTCTATTACGCGATACTTGTTTAATCAATAAATTTCTCATTTTATTTTATTGACGGATTTTACGGGTATTACAGCGATATTGCCACTGTCAAATTGGATAGCGTTCTTGCTAATTTAAGGGAAAATGGGATTGTGGGGGGTGATGGTGGTGATGCAACAGACGAGGGTGATGTCGCTGAAGTCTCTCATGAGACGAAGACGCAGCGGCTTGGGGATGATGTGACTGATTGCAACGATGGGTTGCAGGCCTCACCAGCTCCAATCCCATCCAATTAACCAATGCAATTGGTAGTGAGTGCTTGTATAACACGGCTGAAATGGCGGAAATTATGGATTAGCCTATGATGGATCGGCAGGTGTCGGAGGTGAAGGGAGATTCAGCTCCTATCCCATTCAACGAAATTATTGGCGGTGAGTGCTTATATAACACGGCTGAAATGGCGGAAATTATGGGTCAGCCTACGGCGGAGGTGAAGGGAGCGATGGTAACAGAACAAACAATTGCGGAAGATCTTGTGGAAGCAAGATACAGCTGCGATGATGCAGTAGAGTGTTTAGAAAAGCTGAGGGCGGCTGGAGTAGTGGAGGCTGTGGATGCAGGTGAGGGGGAAATTTGGCCGTTGAGATATACGCCCCGCGTTCTGACTCGGTCCATCATACATTTTTGCTCCACTCCCCTCATGCCTTAACATGCATGGGTGTGGTCCCTGAAAACCTAGGGTGTTCCATCGACTGTGGGTTGCCTGACCCTAACCAGAGTGATGTGTCAGATTTTTTATGCAGCCGAAAGAGTATCTTCTCGACTGTCCTCAGATTAAGAAAGGATGTAATGGACTACATTTTTAGTTCGTCTAATTCGGTGGACAAACCGTGAGTAAACATCTTTAGTTGAATTTCATTGTTTTTAAATCATTATAGTCTTGGTTTTGATGATTATTATATCCCAGGGAGCAACTAGCTGTTTATACGGACGTCCATATGATTATACACGAAGACATTATATCGCTGCTGCCCTCTACGATGATTGAAAACGGCGTCATTGAGTGTTGGGTTCTGTTGCTGAATAACATGATTAATGCAAAGACGGCACCTGTTGCAAGCGGCCGTTGTTTCTACGGGCTAACCCATACGGTAAATCCCATTCAATGGTGTAATCCTTGTTTTATTTTGTGTAATTTTATTTTTACATGTGTAATTCCATTAAGTTGTATGTGTAACCCCACACTGTTATATGTGTTATTCCTTAAAATAGCTTCTGTAATCCTTGTTAATTATATGTGTAACTCCAATACAATAGTTGTATAACTCCTAACAATTGTATCTGTAACTCCTGTACATTCGTGTGTGGGATTCAATGTGCCATATATGTGTAACTCCCATACATTAGCTGTGTAATTCATAACAAGTATATGTGTAACTCATGTACAATCATGTGTGGGATCCCATGTGCCATATATGTGTAACTCCCATACATTACCTGTGTAACTCTTAACAATTGTATGTGTAACTCCTGTACATTCAAGCGTTGGATTCCATGTGCCATATATGTGTAACTCCCATACATTACCTTTGTAACTCCAAACAATAGTATGTGTAACTCCTGTGCATTCATGTGTGGAATTCCATGTGCCATATATGTGTAATTTTCGTTAATTATCTATGTAACCCGCGCTAATTACCTGTGTAACTCTACTTTAGCATCTATGTAATTCCATTTCTGAACTTCCTTTTCAATGTTTATGCAACTCCATTTAATCACCTGTGTAACTTCATTTAATCACCTGTGTAACTCCATGTCATTAGGTGTGTAATTCCATTCAATTAGCTATGTAACTCCATTTCGATAATTGTGAGGGTCCTTTTTAATGTGATGTGTTTGCCCAGGACATTGCACTAAGGATTTGGAATGCCAAGAAAAAAAGGAGAGGAAATAGACTTGAATGAAGAGTTGTTTGCAACCTGGGAGGCATGGAGGGAAGTTTGTCCTACTCCCTTCAACCGTGATGCTGATATGGTTTTTATCCCAGTGCTGTCCAGCAACAATGATCACTATTGTTGTTACTGCATCAACTTCTTATCAGGGCAGATAGAGTTTCTTGACAACCGTTCGTACGAAGATGACATCAAGGAGTTACCTTACGGCGGAATCGCACGAATCGTTGTATGTCATGCCTTATGTGTCATTTTTTTTCCTTGTACTATAGTCATCAGTCGTCCGTTTTTTCATTATGCCATTATACTCTTTAATGAGTTCGGGCTGATGCGATGGGCAAGTACCTCGTGAGAGAAGGGGTGGAAAGGGGAGCAAGGGTCATCGACTTTAAGCTTGTCAATGTCCCGTTTAGGTGGCAGGGGACCGGCCACAGTAAGAACGATTGTGGTGTTTACTTAATGCTACACATGTTGCTGTACAACGGATCGCCGTTTGATTGCGGCCTAGGGGAGATGGATAAGAATGACCTGTTCCGTGCTGAAAGTGTTGCCATCCTTATACTCAGCGACTTCAACAAGTGTAGGGAGGAGGTGTTGCCGAGGGTAGCTGCCTTTAGTGAAAAAACAAGGGCGCTAGCTTTGTCATACACAACGCCGACGCAGAAGAGCGGCCCCAAGAGAAAGATGGTTGATGGAGAGGAGAGTAATTTGACATATAAGCGCAGGCGTTCGGCTACGCCTATCGTCGAAACACTGACAGCCATATGTAGCCGTCGTCGTGGTAAGGGTGATGGGCTCGGGTCCTCCCTTAATTTCAGCATGGTCAGTGGTGTCGGGGTCCTAATGTTGTCTAACTTTTTAAGGGGCAACCAGTCTTTGCTTAAGAATGTAAGCGATCTTAGGACGCACATGATAGACTACGCCTTTCTAGATGACCACGACTTGCCAAACGTGTAAGTGTTAACTTCTTTATTTAAATAGCAATTTTGCACTTTTTTGGACATGGGACACTGACAATTCTAGTTGTCAAATGCAAGGAGATTTTAGCGCGCTACGGTCCTGATGAAACCGTTCGTAGGATTGACATGTGATACGTGCCTATTTTATGCATTTTATTTATTCTTTTGGCACGTATTTTCTTATATTTTCGTGACTTTTGGTTGATATTTCTCCCGAAACGGAGAGGTCGACCGACCTAAGCCCAATTCGCGGAAAAACCCAACATCGACAGAAGCGGTCGACCGACCCGGAAAAGAGGTCGACCGACCAGGAGCTGTACCCGGGACTTTTGTTTCGTGTTTTTACTTACCTAATCTTGTAATTAGAACTTATTTAAGAAGACCTAAACTCTAAAATTAGGTCAAGCAATTTTATTAGCAAGCAATTTACTTTAAGCAATTTACTTCAAGCAATTTTATTAGCAAGCAATTTTATTAGATTAGCAATTTATGTTAGAAAGCACTCCATGTTATTCAAGAACTCCATAGTTAGAAAGAGATTTTATTCCAAGTTTTCACCTTTTGTTCTTAATTCCAATTAAGTTGTAAGTTTGCTACAATTAATCTTTCCTTTTAATTTAATCTTGTTGTTCATCTTATTGTTGTTTCTCAATTCATGTTTTCAACTTTATTGTCATCTTCAATTATGTTAATTCCTTTGATGTTCTTAGTTATTGTTAGTTTCATAATTAAAAGTATGCATAGTTAATTCTTGTGATTAGGAATTAGGGGAAGCATGGTAAAGACTTGGTTTTGATAGTTTAATGATTGAATTACCAATCCCCCATTGTTGTTGGTGAACTAATCCTTAGGATTGAAAGATTATTAGGATTAGTTTAACAACAACTTTGGGATTGCCCTTGAACGAAAGTTTAGTGCTTTTCTAGGAACCCTAAGACCGTAAGGATTGGGTAGAATATTGACCTAAAGGTTTATTCTTTGTTCCTTGGGATTGTGTTATTTGGTTATTTTACCTTTCATTGACTTGTTTTAACCATGGGGAACCAAAGTTCCTAATCTCCTTTTTACTTTGTTTTATTTCTCTTGTTTATTTTGTCCTTTTAGTTATTAGTTTAAATCTCAAATCAAACCCCCCTTTTGGTTACTTGTAATAGACTTTAAATTCGCAGACATAATTAACCTTGTGTCCTTGTGGTTCGACCCTTGACTTATCCTATCTAAGTTTAAGGTGAGGTTTTATAAATCTAATCTTTGGCACCCCTCAACGACGGGTGTCAACATGTGTAGCATGTTGCCCGACAAATTTATGGTTGAATGCTTGATTCATTGTTGGGCAATACTGAGGAATGAGATAGAGTCAGATGGCTATGATCCGGCTAGGATGGCGTTCCTGGGAATACGTCATTCGGTATGAGTTGGCTAGCATAATTCATGCAATTTATTTGGTTGTATGTATATTTCGTACAATTTTCTGATGTGGTGACTGTTTGTTTGTAGGACGCACTAACGGAGCTAGTCAACACCCCATACGACTGTACACCCGCGAACGATGCAATTAGCATTATCTACAGCTGTTGGGATAGGTTCATAATGAACAATGGCAACACATTCAACCTTCTCGCCAGGCTAATTTTCGTCCCAATAAGAGTTGTGAACCACATAGCATGTGTTTGCATCAACTTCAAAGAGAGTACTGTTGACTTACTCGACAACTAGAGGCAACCGGCTAAGTCTGGCGTAGTTGCGGCAGCGGCGAAAATTGTATGGCTATGTCTATGTCTACTTTCCGTCTTTTTAAACTATTTACCAAACACGACCACTAATAGACTAATGTTTAAATGCAGGAGTCGCTCATTTCAGACTACATGGACGACAAACGGGTCCATCAAGCTAGTCGCATACCACGATTTAAGCAGCGGCAGATTAAATTTGATTGGCTGCATGGTAGCCCCAGGGACGATGAGTCTGACTTATTCACTATGATGCACATGTTGTTCTATGAAGGCCGGCCTTTTCAGAACACTGACCTCGTGAACAAACGAAATCGGCGCTTCTTGACAGTGGAACTGGAGCTTCAATAATACTAGCGGACATCAACAAAGAAAGGCGCCATTTAATGGATAAGTTCAACAGTTGGGTATCATCGAAGAACAAAGTTTGGGCAGACGTCCTCGCTCGTCGAAAACAGGGGAAATTAAACTAAAAATGACTTTTATAACCCTTGCAAATCTTTAGAATATGCTTAACATACACTAGTGTAACTGTGGTACATAACTTTTTGATGAAAAGTAGTGGAGTTACACACGTTGGTCAAAAAAGTTACACACGTTGGTCAAAGGAGTTACATACATTGTGAACTCCTATACACTCATCTATGTAATTCCTTAAGATTGTCTGTGTAACTCCTTGTCAGATTTTCCTTTTTTTAACTATCTATGAAATTACACACATTTATAAGTGGAATTTATGTGTTATTACGTGAGTAATCCTCATGCGTTTTAAGTGTAATTCCATCTTAATGGTTTGTGTAACTCCTTTTATGAACTTCCTTTTTTCATTATATATATAATTCTACATGGCCACACATGTGTAACTCCCTGTTAACTCTTTGTGTAACTCTCATAGATAAGCTGTGTAATTCCTTCAACATAACACTTGTAACAGTTAGTATTTTATGGATGAGTAACTCTTTTAAATTACAGGTGTAACTCCTTTTCAGACAGAGTGGAACTCCACCGTAACTCTTTGTGTAACTCTCATAGATAAGCTGTGTAATTCCTTCAACATAACACGTGTAACAGTTAGTATTTTATGGATGAGTAACTCTTTTAAACTACAGGTGTAACTCCTTTTCAGACTGAGTGGAACTCCATCGTAATGGTTAGTGTAACTCCACAATATATTAGCGCGTTAGACTTACATTATCTGTGTGAAGGAGTTACACACGTTGTTCACTAGAGTTACACAAATACTTGTACAGAGTTTCAGAGGTACTGTTAACATTCTACCGCTAAAATGTCACTGTTACTCATTTTACCGCCAAAATGTCTAATTTTTAACTGCGGTAAAATGTATTTTTTTTTCCCGCCAAAAATAATTACACTGTTCATTTTTCACATTGGCGGTTAATGTACTTTTTTCCCGCCTAATTCACCTTGGTATTTGTTCACATTGACAGTGTAAAAACTCTTCACACTTCACCAAAAACTCTTCACACTTCACCATAAACTCTTCACATAAAAGAAAAATTTTAAGTCTAATGGCTTCCGACCCATTTTTTGTCAACGATGAAGCGTGGCTTTCAGAGCGGATTGCAGTAGCTGAGATGGAACTCACAAGCCCTGCAGCGGAACACCCGTTGATGAAAGCATCCACTGAACATCAACGAAGTTATTGGATCAAGCGGCGTGATGCAGTCCGGTTAGTGAACCAATCTACATCATCATCAGCGAGTTCGTACCCTCGACGGCCTGTAACTTGCCGTTTGGCTAAAGTGAGGAACATGCTAAGTCACCAACTCCCAGTCTTATCCCAACAGGCAATGCGAGTGTATTGCCACATTATGGACGTTATTAGGATGTACGATGAGAATCATCCAGATGTGGGTGGTGCCCCAGAGTTGCGCGGTTGGTGGGAGTTTCAGAAGGGTATTCTGCGGTTTACCGGGGTCGTTCCCGTGTAGTTTAATAACATATGATATAAAATGTCGCTATTTTAATCATGTGTTCCGGTTTTATAATTGACGATCAATTTTGGTTTTAGTTAATATAAATATTGAAACAAAATACATAACAAAAATTGTTAAACGGGTTACTAATATGCACTATTATAAGAAATATGTAACTCCTCTAGCATCACATGTTTAATACAAATCAATAAACGAATAAACAAGTCACCAAATAGTGTAACTCTGATGAACCGTATGTGTAACTCTATATCATATCACTTGAGTCCATTCTGACATGGAATGACACCAGCGTAACTCTGCAACATAATGTGTGTAACTCTTTTACATAAAATGTGTAATTCCATTATAAGAAATATGTAACTCCTCTAGCATCACATGTGCAACAGTTAGTATTTTTTGGATGAGTGGCTTCAAATTCTGAACACGCAAGTCTTTGAAACAACATGTGCAACTCCATTTCATCCAGCGTGGAACTCCATTGTATTGGTTAGTGGAACTCCAAACTTATATACTGTGGAACTCAGTAACCGGAACTCCATAACAAAATTTATGTAACTCTGTAACATCAGTGATGTAACTCCTTGGGCATAAAATATGTAATTCCATTATAACTAATGTGTAACTCCTTTAACATACCATGTGCAACAATTGGTATTTTTTAAACCAGTGGAACTCAAATTCTGAACACGTGTGGAACTCTGTCAAACTGTATCTGTAACTCCTTTGTTATCCTGTGTGGAACTCCCCTTTAATGGGTTTTGGAACTCCACAATATATTATGGAACTAATTGGAACTCCATTTCAAAAAATTTGGAACTCTATAAACATCAGTGATGTAACTCTTTATCCATAAAATGTGTTATTCCTTTATAACTAGTGTGTAACTCTAACGTATTTTGTGCAACAGTTGGAAAAACTATCATGGAACTCAAATTGTGAACACGTATGGAAATATGTCAAACTTTATTTGTAACTCTCATTTTACCCGAGGGGAACTCCTGTGAATGGATTGTGCAACTCCACAATATATTGTGGAACTAAATGGAACTCCAATTATATAGTTTTGGAACTCTTTAAACATCAGTTATGTAACTTCGTACTGTGGATATGTGTAACTCCTTTCACATATTATGTGGTACAGTTGGTATTTTTTAAACTATTGTGGAACTCAAATTCTGAACACGTGTGGAACTCTGTCATACTTTAACTGTAACTCTCTTTTTTACCAGTGTGGAACTCTTTTGTAATGGATTGTGGAACTCCACAATATATGGTGGAACTAACTGCAACTCCATTTCAAAAATGTTGGAACTCTTTATGCATATGTTATGTAACTTCGTACTGTGGATATGTGTAACTGCACTATCATGTAAAATGCAACTTCAATATATCATTTTGAAAGACTTATACAACAAAATATTCCACACAGTTAATAACATAAGTACAATTAACACACCATCTAGTCTGTTTCGCTCCCTTCCTCTTCTTCTTCCTGCGATTCTTCACCGTCTGGGGATGTGTCGGCAGTTGGCGGAGAGCGCTCTGCATACGGATTTGGGTAGTTCCGTTTGTCATGGTGGGCCATTTGCTTGCAATTATTGCACATGCGCTTAGGTTTTGAGCTCTTTTCAACAGCTTTCAATCTTGAGGACGTAATTTTTTCCCACTCCCCTTGTTTTTGACTTGATTTGGTGGCGATATCGTGGTCACCTCGTTGGCCGTGCAGCCAAGTAACTGCTCAATTTCTTGCTGCTTCGTCAATTCGATCCCTAACGGCGATATATTTAACCTAAATCGTGAAGTAATCTGGTCAACCTCTCGATATCAGCTCTATCTCGTCCCTGCAATATTCCAATTGTCTCATGGACCTCAGACCACAACCTTGTCATCTCGATTTGTCTAGCATCAATTACGTGTTGGGGCTGGTGTCCTTGACAGTTAGTACAATGACTTACTAAATCTCTTAAAGGATCACAAGGGCATACTTCAGTATTATTATCAGTTGATCCACGTTTATCAATAACGGTTGGCTTGTTAGATAAGTTTGACGTTATTGTCATACGGATGGCAGTGATCAAATGGTCCCTATACGTCACACCTATAGGACACGTTTGAGAGATGTGAAGGTATGGAAATACAGTCACATTTATGCCGGATACGACTAAACAGTTAGTCAGAGGTATTGACTATTAAATTAGTCAATAAGATGTTGAGATTATTATTTAATACGGATTAAATAATTTTAGCTATTACGGATTACATGATTAATTCGTAAAATTAAATATAAACGGTTATATTTAATTAAATATTGTATTCGCGTATTAATATAAACAGTTATATTAATTTGGGTAATTATACAATATCGTAATTTTATCAGACCATTATTAATGTCGATTGCATTAATATCTGATAACATGTGTGCGATTTATAATTAAAATCCCGCGAATAATATCTCATAGCGACTTCGTCATGGAAGCGGGTGCGATAAAGAACGTACTCATCTATGCAGTGGAATCCAATTTGCAAAGACGCTTCATCTCCCATGGTGCAAACAAGATTTTCACCACGCTCACTAACAACTCTCGAAAGCTCCGAGAATCGTTTCTTATGAGCATACATGTCGCTTCTTTGAGGCAAAACTCCAGAAGGGCCAAGCTGTTAGCCCACATATTCTCAACATGATTGACAATATCGAGAAACTGGAGGCCCTAAACTGCAAGATCAGTGAGAACATAATCGTTGATCGAATGCTTCATTCGCTTCTTGATGGGTTCGCCCTCTTTAGGGCCAACTATTACATGAACGACATGAAAAAGACTCCTCATGAGCTCCACTCTCTTCTCGTACAGACCGAGAAGGATCTGAAATTAAGTGAGAGCGTGAAGCAGGATGTTCTCATGATCTCCAGTAAGGGTAAGGGTAAGGGAAAAGCTAAAGCTCAGGGCGACCTAGCGGTAGGTAAGCCCAAGTTCAAGAAGTCAGGATTCACTAAGAGTGGGCCCGGTGAGTCGAGCAACTCACAGGGCAAGACAAAGAGTAAGGATACTAGCATGGAATGCCACCATTGCCACAAGACTGGGCATTGGAGGCGCACATGCCCCGTGTATCGTGAGGACATTAAGGCAGGTCGCGTTATTCCTGTTGGTATGTCTTCTTCTTCTTTTATGCACATGATTGAGATTAACCATGCAAGTTACGGAACTTGGGTACTAGATAGTGGTTGTGGTTCTCATCTATGTAATCATGTGCAGGGCCTCTGAAACCAAGAACCCCTCATCAAGGGTCAGGTTGACCTGCGTGTCAGGAATGGAGCACGTGTTGCTGCAGTCTCGAGGGGAACATACGTGATCCAGCTTCCAAGTGGATTCGAGTTATCTTTGTATAACTGTTATTATGTTCCTAGTTTATCCAAAAACATTATTTCAGTTTCTACACTTGACAAACTTGGTTTTTCATTTGTAATAGAGAATAATACCTGTATTTTCTCGTTACACAATATGATTTATGGCAAGGCAGTTTCTATGAATGGAATTTATGTTTTAGATCAAACCACCGAAATATTACATGTGAATAACAAGAGATTAAAGGTTGGTGACAAAGATCAAACTTATCTATGGCATTGTCGTATGGGACATATAAATGAGAAACGCGTAAAACACCTCATAAAGAACGGAGCTATCTCGGCCTTTGATTTCGAATCATATGGCATGTGTGAATCATGTCTCATTGATAAGATGACTCGTATTTCCTTCAAAGGTGTTGGAATGCGCGCTGCCGACCTATTAGGACTCATACATACAGATGTATGTGGCCCTATGTCGATCAACGCACGAGAAGGCTATAGGTATTTCATCACTTTCACGGATGATTTGAGTAGATATGACTATGTCTACTTAATGAAACATAAAAGTGAATCCTTTGACAAGTTTAAAGAATACCAGAATCGGGTACAGAACCAACTGGGAAGAAAGATTAAAACACTTCGATCTGATCGTGGTGGCGAGTATCTTTCACACGAGTTTGATCAACACCTTAAAGACTGTGGCATCGTTCTGCAGTTGACTCCACCTGGAACACCACAATTAAATGGTGTGTCCGAACGGAGAAATCGAACTCTACTTGATATGGTTCGATCCATGATGTGTCACACCGTTGTTCCTGATTCATTGTGGGGCTATGCTCTTTTGTCGGCCGCTCTAATACATAACCGAAGTCCGTCTAAAGCTGTTGACAAGACTCCATACGAATTATAGAAGGGAACGGTCCCTAACTTGTCCTTTATTCAGGTTTGGGGTTGCGAGGCTTATGTCAAGTGGAGATACGAGGATAAGCTCGGCCCGCGATCGGTCAAGACATACTTTATAGGCTATCCAAAAGGAACTTTTGGTCATTACTTCTACTCGCCAACCGAACAACGTGTTTTTGTTGCGGCTAGTGCGACGTTCTTAGAGAAAGAATTTCTCAAGAACAAGTCGAGTAATAGAACCTTCGATCTATCGGAGATTCAAGAACCAACTACCGAGTTGGAGGAAACAGTTCCTTCAACCTCGGCTGCGGTAGATATTCCTGAGGAACCTAGGAGGTCGGGAAGAGTCTCTATTTCTCCGGACAGATACATTGGTATGGTCGAGGAACATGACATAGATGACGTCTTACTCCTAGAGGGTAATGAACCCTCTACCTATAAAGGTGCCATGACCAGTTCTGACTCAAAGCTATGGCTAGAAGCCATGCAATCCGAGATGGACTCCATGTATGAGAATAACGTGTGGGATCTTGTGGACCTACCTGCAAAGGTACGTCCCCTTCAATGTAAATGGCTTTAAAAGATAAAGCATGTCGTGGAAGGACAACAAGATATCCACAAGGCAAGACTAGTTGCTAAAGGTTTCACCCAAGTGCCAGGCTTGCACTACGATGAGATCTTTGCACCCGTAGTCATGTTGCGTTCCATTCGGATTATCTTAGCGATCGCCGCATTTCACGATTATGAAATCTGGCAAATGGACGTTAAAACCGCCTTCTTAAACGGTTATTTGGAGGAAGAGTTGTACATGGTACAACCCGAGGGTTTTATTGATCCATAACATCCTAAGAAGGTTTGCAAGTTTACGCGTTCCATCTATGGACTTAAGCAAGCATCACGGAGTTGGAATCATCGCTTCGACCAAGTGATAAAAGAGAATGGGTTCATTCGATCAGTCGAGGAACCATGTCTCTATATCAAGTCGAGTGGGAGCAAGATTGTCTTCCTAGTATTGTATGTCGATGACATACTCTTGATTGGGAATGACATACCTCACCTTTCTTTGGTTAAAGCATGGTTGAAAAACCATTTCCAGATGAAAGATCTGGGAGAGGCACAAAGAATTTTGGGCATCCGTATCTACAGGGATAGATCACGACGGATGTTGTCTCTCAGTCAGGAGTCTTATATAGATAAGATCCTAGAGAGATTCAGCATGACGAACTCCAAGAAGGTGTTCCTTCCTATGACTACTGGGCTTCACTTGAGCAAGACTCAAGAAGCTAAGACATTGGAAGAGAAAGAGCGCATGAGTCGGATTCCTTATGCTTCGACAATAGGATCGATCATGTATGCCATGATATGCACACGTCCAGACGTTGCATATGCATTGAGTATGACAAGCCGATTCCAAGCTCATCCAGGTGAACAACACTTGATGGTCGTGAAAAACATTCTTAAGTACCTACAGAGGACTAAATATTGGGGATTGACTTACGGAGGCGACTCGACGCTCTGCGCCACGGGTTACGCAGATGCTAGCTTCCAAACGGATCGAGACGACTCGAAATCTTAGTCTGGATTCGTTTTTACTCTTAATGGCACTGCTGTCAGCTGGAAAAGTTCTAGACAGAGTGTTACAATAGATTCTACAACTGAGTCCGAGTACTATGCCGCTTCGGAAGCAGCTAAGGAAGCAATATGGATGCGTCAATTCTTACAAGGACTATCAGTAGTTCCTAGTTCGAATGACCCAATCACCGTTTATTGTGACAATATAGGTGCCATCTTCCAAGCTAAGGAGCATAAGTCTAGCAACAAAGCTAGACATGTACAACGGAAAGCTCATCTAATCAGAGATTACGTGGAGCAAAAGGAGATATTCATTGATAAGATCGCTACGGATGACAACATAGCTGATCCTCTCAAAAAAGCATTACCACGTGATAAGCATGAAGGGCACATTAATTCCATGGGAATCAGATGTGTTCCTAAGTGGTAGTACTCTTTTATGAATTCATGTAATAATTCATTTTCTCATGTACTCTATTAAACCTCATTGTTATGATATATAATGTTTTATTTTTCATGTGGAATTGTACGCCAATTTTGAACACCACAAAGTGAACTGATTAACATTACATCGTTTTAGTCCTTGATTACCCACTTGAGCTGATAACTCAGGTAATCATTTTGTGACATTGGTTGATGGTGGGTTCAACGAGCCATAAGTCACACAGTCGATTGACCAATCACAAAGGCGAGTTATACGGATATCTCGTAGGACACCCCGTGACAACGTTATGGAGTCCTAAATGTTTTATAACATTGGGTGACATGTCGTGGATAGGACCTCCATAGTGTTCCTTAGAGTCGAGTCTTTTGACTTTCAACTGTCTCTTGAGATTAAGCCAGATTTTGGGTAACTTTGGTTTCTTTCCCACGGTCTTCCATAATAGGGGCCAAGAGGATTTTTTCTGGGTTATTTCATGCTGCGCTTAAATCGGCAGGATTCGAGTTGAGGGAAATATCCAAACCCTTATCAGGATTTTATCATTTCTCAGGGCCACTCGAGGAGTAGTAACTGAAATGCATGGCCATGCTCGAATACAGATTCTTTTTATCAGTTAAGTTACTCTCTAGTCGGGGAAACCACTCTTGATACAGATCGCTTGTGAGATACGACCTTTGCGAATACGGATTTGCAAATTGTCTTACATTGAGTGGGAGAAATTTTAAAAGGATATGAGAATCGGTTATCGCACCTACACTTGTATGGACAAGTGGGAGTTTGTTGGAGCTTGTGTCCTCCACATGTAGTGTGATAACGTCATTGCACATACCCTTGTACGGACAAGTGGGAGATTGTTGGGGTTGGTGTCCTTGACAGTTAGTACAATGACTTACTAAATCTCTTAAAGGATCACAAGGGCATACTTCAGTATTATTATCAATTGATCCACGTTTATCAATAACGGTTGGCTTGCTAGATAAGTTTGACGTTATTGTCATACGGATGGCGGTGATCAACTGGTCCCTATACGTCACACCTATAGGACACGTTTGAGAGATGTGAAGGTATGAAAATACAGTCACATTTATGCCGGATACGACTAAACTGTTAGTCAGAGGTACTGACTATTAAATTAGTCAATAAGATGTTGAGATTATTATTTAATACGGATTAAATAATTTTAGCTATTACGGATTACATGATTAATTCGTAAAATTAAATATAAACGGTTATATTTAATTAAATATTGTATTCGCGTATTAATATAATCAGTTATATTAATTTGGGTAATTATACAATATCGTAATTTTATCAGACCATTATTAATGTATCGATTGCATTAATATCTGATAACATGTGTGCGATTTATAATTAAAATCCCGCGAATAATATTTAGCAAAACAGGTCGAATCACGCAAAGGAATAAGGTAAGAGTGGAAAAAGCCCACTCTTACCCTAACCCATTCGACCGACCGAAACAATACAAAAGGAGAGTCCTTCTCCTTTTGTCAGGTTACTGGTAATTCACACATCTCAAGAAAATTAGGGTTTTGAGAACTGCCTTTTCCCAAAACCTAGATCTCACATCTCAAACCTCACAAAACTCTCCCCATATTGCAAGACAATTGGAGAGCCTTTCTAGCACACGCGGCATCGTCTTAAACAAAGTCTTGGGTGCAAGCTATAGGAGGGAATTTACTTTAATTCATGTTCTTAGGCCTATTCAAGCAAGGACCCAAGGTTGTATTCCTTTTCATGTTTTTAATTATCTTATGACCATAATTCACAACTGTAAATTTCGTTATAATCCTTCATGTTTACGGCGAATACATGCTTTATTCCCCACATTATGTCATTTGATTATCAGTTCTCACGAATGATTCCTCCAATGATGTATATACCCTAATCTTCCAAACTTTAGACGATATCATTATTAAAACTACCTATTCCAAAAGTTTGAGATGTCTCGTCTCTACTAGTTTCTCAAAGGACAATTCAATAACACTTTCAGGTCATCACCCCTATATGCCACATCTACTTTACTTACCTTACTGTCCACCACATAACAATTCCTAAACCATCGAGTTTTCCGAATTCTCGTCTCCCAATAGATTACTTTATCCTATCTACAGACCGGTGGTGCATCCTCAAATTTCTCTTAAGTTTTTCAGTAAATAAACATTAAGATTCATTAAGCAGCCTAGGGTCAAATAGTGGTTCACTTCTTCTAAGCTTAAGTCATAAACTCTTCAAGTATTCAACTATTAAAGCCAATGATTCGCATACCTCAACAACGGGCCTTTCCCAGCTCAGTCACTCACCTAAGTCAAATGATACTGACCCACTTCAATCATCTATTCTTCATCCTTAGCATCTCAGGCCTATTCTTCCAGGTCGCTCTATATCCCCAAGTATCTTATATAACTCCTTAACAGTACTCTTCAATCCCCAAATTTTCACAATTTAAGCATGGTTCTCAAGGTTAAGTTCCACTAAATACTAAGTATACAACTCAACCTTCAAGGAAGTACCCTATCACACACTTCCACTCTCCCAATTGGATAGACAACTAGACACTCGGATCACCAAAACATGTCTCTCGATACCTCTTAAGTCACTCCTCAAATAACAATATTTCTCATAACACAGCTTACGGTTATCCTAAGACTAGTTCTTCCAAATCCAATAAAATGGAAGTTTACCTACCGAGCACCTTAAGAAAGCAAGCAACAAGGTTAAGCTGAAAAGATATGGAGATCTGTTCAAGTGAGATAGACAAATATTCTAAAAGAAGGATGTGCATTCGGAGTTATCAAAGAAGGTGATGCACGAAGGAAAGAGAAGTATCTTCAAGGCTCAGAAGCATTCTCCAACAGTAACACCAATCTTCTATCTTCGGTAGAAACTCCGGTCCCTATCGCCAAATGGGTAAGCCCACGGTTCGTCGATTGAAAGACATAAATAAAATCAATGGCAATCAACAAACACGTTAGAACCTAATAAAAGCAATCACAAAACAGACTACAACGTAAGTCCTTAAATCTACCCCATCTCTCATTCATTATGCGATTATATGGTCAAGTTAAGGTTGGCGGTTACATGAATGCGTCGGGAACGATAACTCTCTGATACCAACTGTAAAACCCCTCGTCGCAGCGGAAAAATAAAACATACAACATGCCAAAATTTACGCGGAATTTAAACTTTAACATGCATAAAAACGAGGCGAATTAAAACTGAAACTGAAAGTAAAGTATATATACAAGCAGCCTGGGATGGCACATCTCTACAGGCACTCAAAAGTTGAAATGTAACTAAAGTCTAGCTAACGTAAACGTGTAAGTCAATCGATGAATAGGATCATCGCTCGCTAGCTCCAGGTAACCCTCTGCCAACCACCTGTCATGTACCTACATACATGAAAACATGTACGCCACAATCAGTGGGAGTGACTAGAGTTCTCCTAGCCACCTTTTGTAACGACACGTAACACATAAACATACAATATACTCCAACATATATACAACATGTGAAGCATACAAATCTCAATATCTGAATCTCAATCATCAGGCACATACTATGCAAGGCTCTCAACTAAATTCGGAAACTATTTGGAAGGAGAGCCGGTTGCCCGACCGGAGGGTCTTTCAGTCCAAACCATTTACGAAACTAGCCAAAGAGTCATCCTGATACGAATTAATAATGCGAAAGCGATATTTGACGAGTTAGACCTTTAACTCGGCAATGGAAACGAACTCAAGACCTATTGAGAAGGTTTAAATTACTATTCAACAAACGATCGAATAATAACGGAATTTTAGTAAGCAAAGCAAACTGAATTTTCTTATAACTTCTGAATGAAAAATACAAAAAACTCAAGGCTATAAATAGCCTCCCCAAACAGCCGTTCAAGGCCATTAAAAGGCTCCTAATGACCAAATCACAAATGCTAATTAAAGCCATTAATTCTAGTAATTGCAGGCTATTAAACAACCAAGTAAATAGCAAACATACTAGTAACGTACGAAACAGGAAATCAATTCCCTTTATTGACTATTTGACTAACAAAAAGGAAAATGCGAAAGATGCTGAGTAAGCCCAAAGCCTTGTGTTTCTACACGGCCCCAACGCAAGAGATCAAGCAAACAAACTGAGACCTTGGACTCGAATGTTTCACTGACGACAAGAGCGCCAACGAACCAGGAGTAATGTCATTTAGGTCCTTATCCGTATCATCTCCTCCCCCTTCGAAAGGAATTGACCTCAATTCCGTAAGGCCATCATCATCGATATACGGTGACAAGTCACCCACATTGAAAGTGGAATGAACCCCGTACTCTCCGGGTAACTCGACTTTGTAAGCATTATCATTGACACGTGCAGTTACCTTGAAAGGTCCATCGGCTCGAGGCATGAGCTTATTTTTCCGTTTACCCGGAAATCGTTCCTTTCTTAAATTCACCCAAACCAGATCACCCTCCTTAAAGATACGTGGACCTTTGTGCTTATTGGCTTTTCGTTGGTAAGCAGCATTCACCTCAACAATGCGGTCATGGACTTGCTGATGTAACTTTAACATTGCCTTAAGTTTGGACTCGGCATCCCGATGAACTAGTTCACCTGCCGGCATTGGAAGTAGATCAAGAGGAACATGGGGGTTCAACCCATAGACAATTTCGAATGGAGACTGACCCGTAGCATAAGTATGAGATCGATTATAAGCGAACTCAGCATGAGCAATGATGCGTGTCTATTTTATGATGTTTTTCATCTATTTTTACACGCATTTGGTCGCTCATTTACTATGTTTTAGCCTTTATTTCCCAACAATCGTGTACTTTCGTATTTTTATGCACTTTTGTAGATTTATGCGGAAAATGGACGATTTAGCACCAAATTCATGTCCTCGAGTCTTTTGCATAATTAAGGAACGATGGAAAGTCAACTGGAGTCTTTATTTAAATGCCAAAAATCAAAACAAGAAGAAAACTGAAGAATCCTATAAGGAAGCGGTCGACCGACCAGCTAAACGGGTCGGCCGACCAGGCCTGATCTTCATAAAAGTCCAAATCTGAAGAAAACCCAAGAATTCAATTAAGTCCATAAAGGAGGTCGACCGACCCACCAAAGTGGTCGACCGACCTCAGCGAAGCCCAGAACAATTCTTTTTCGGAAATAAATTAGAAGTAGAGTCTTTAGGAAACTCGAATCTCTTGCCCTATATAAGCTAATCTTGTAGTTAGGGTTTTGCATCGATGATTATCTAGTTTTCATTGAATCTTCGCATAGGAAAGTTATATATCAAGTTCTATAATTCCCTCTTAGTTTATTTGTAATCTTTCAACAATTCTGAAGCATTCAATAAAGTTCGTTCTTTCCTGCCCTAAATTCCGACTGTGGTAATTACTCTTTTAATTTAGCTTTATTATTGTTCTTATTTTTATTACATTCGTTTAAGATAGAATTCTCAAGCTTTATTGAATCTCGCATGTTTAGATTATTTAATATGTTTACCATGTTTATTCCTGTTTTTATAATCGTCTTAATAACCATGAGTAGCTAAATTTCATATGTTAGGATGTAGGGGATGAATATGCATAGGTAGAATAAATTCCGAAACCGACTTGTAGCAGAGCCGCGGTCGGCCGACTCAAATAGTGGGTCGGTCGACCGAGGCTGTGGTCGGCCGACTGAAATAGCTGGTCGGTCGACCACTCGCGTTTGTATCCTGTTTCGTCTTTCTTTGTTGACTATAATACCCTACAATGAAACTGAAAGGAGACTTGTAGGATGTTAGTAATGACCTACCCAAGATTGAGAGATACGGGAAGGGCATTGGTTTACACCTTAAGACGGCTAGGTTACTTAAGACTGAAAGGTATGTGACCTAGGATTTAGGAATCACCCTTATTGTTGACACCCAATAATTGTGAGACCTAGGAACTAATAGCATAGGCCGAAAGGAGCTATTAGGTAGCATAGACCTAAAAAGTTATGTTACACCCCCTTACGCGACTGCAATACATGTTGACCTTAGGATTTATATTGCCTTAGCTATTTATTACCCAAACATCCTAGCATCCCTTTTTATATATTTTTATTCTCATCTTTTATTATTTGTTTGTTTTAATCTTTGCTTAGATATAGTAATCAACACAATCAACCCCCAAAGTTGTTACCTTTAAACATTAACATAAAGCAATAAACATTTCCCACCTCACTGTGGTTCGACCCTGACTTTCACTATCTATAGTTAAAGTTTAGGAATTATAAATTTTATCTTTGGTACCCTCAACGACGGGCATCAAGCAAGCTTAATATCCCAATCTTTTTGGGTCTTACTTACCAAACCCCGCAACAAGATGCCCAACGTCCGATTAGTAACTTCCGTTTGCCCATCCGTTTGTGGATGGTGCGAGGTGCTAAACAAAAGTTTAGTACCCACTTTCCTCCATAGCGTATTCCAAAAATAGCTCAAAAATTTCGAGTCTCGATCGGAAACGATGGTTTTAGGAATACCATGTAAACGCACTATCTCCTTGAAATATAAATCTGCCACGTTACTTGCGTCGTCGGCCTTGTGACACGGAATAAAATGCGCCATTTTAGAAAATCGATCCACCACTACCATAATAGCATCCTTTCCTCTCTGAGTTCGAGGCAAGGCAACAATGAAATCCATAGACACGTCTTCCCAAGGTCTCTCGGGAACCGGTAATGGTGTATACGGGCCTGGTTTGAACAAACTCTTAATTACCTTGCAGGTCACGCATTTTGCTATGATTTTTGTAACATCCCCGAACATTTTAGGCCAGAAAAAATGCTCCTTCAATAATTCCAATGTTTTAGCTAAACCGAAATGGCCCGCCTCCATGCGCCTCACGCACCAATAGTTCCCGAATTGGGTGCCTCGGAATACAGAGACGGTTTCCTCGAAACAAAAAACCATCTTGCATAAAAAATTCACCACCAGCTCCTGCCGTACTTTTGCTAATTAATTCCTTAAAATCCACATCATTCTCATAATAAGCCTTTAATATTTCGAAGCCCAGCAACTTTGAACCCAACATGGAAATTAAGGAATATCGTCTCGATAGCGCATCAGCTACAATATTTGACTTCCCATTTTTATATTTAGAAGAAAAATGAAAAGATTGTAAAAATTCAACCCATTTAGCATGACGAGGACTGAGACTCTGCTGCCCATTGATGTACTTTAACGACTCATGATCGGAATGCAAAATAAAATGACTTGGACGCAAGTAATGACTCCAGAACATGAGTGCTCTAACAATGGCGTAAAACTCCTTGTCGTAAGTACAATAATTCAACCGTGCACCCCCTAATTTTTCTGAGAAAAAGGACACGGGACGGTTCCCCTGTTTCAACACAGCCCCAATTCCGACCCCGCTCGCGTCACACTCAACCTCGAAAGGTATAGAAAAATTGGGTAAAGCTAAAACCGGTGCCTCACATAATTTTGCTTTCAGCAACTCAAAAGAAGCCTGGGCTGCCTCACCCCATATAAATGCCCCCTTTTTCAGACAGTCCGTCATCGGGCTTGCTAAGGAACTGAAATTTTGAATAAACCGACGATAAAAAGAAGCGAGCCCCAAAAAAGACCTTACCTCCGTGACTGTTTTAGGCGTCGGCCAGGAACGGACTGCATCAACTTTGGATTGGTCCACCTCCACCCCATCTCCGGTCACCACATAGCCTAAGAACAGTACCCGGTCCACCATGAACGAACACTTTTCCCTTTTTCCAAACAGTTTCTGCTTTCAGAGTACGTCGAACACGTATCTCAAATGCTGTAAGTGTTCACTTATACTTCTGCTATACACTAGAATATCATCTAGGTATACAACAACAAACTTACCCAAGAAGGATTTCAGTATCTCGTTCATTAATCGCATAAAGGTACTCGGGGCATTAGTGAGACCAAATGGCATGACGGTCCATTCATATAACCCGTGTTTTGTCTTGAAAGCGGTCTTCCATTCATCCCCCTCACGCATACGAATTTGATGATACCCGTTGCGTAAATCAATTTTCGAAAAAACTCGAGAGCCATGTAACTCATCGAGCATATCGTCTAGCCGTGGCATGGGAAAGCGATACTTAACAGTGATGTTGTTGACAGCCCGCGAATCAACACACATGCGCCATGTACCATCTTTTTTCGGAACTAGTAAAACGGGAACGGCGCATGGACTCATGCTCTCTCGTACAAACCCTTGTGCAATCAACTCATCAATTTGTCTTTGAAGTTCTTTTGTTTCCTCCGGATTACACCTATAAGCAGCCTTATTAGGCAACGAAACCCCGGGAACAAGGTCGATTTGATGCTCAATGCCCCGAATAGGGGGCAAACCAGGCGGCAATTCTTCTGGAAAAACATCGAAAAATTCAATTAATAATTTATCGACGGAATCAGTTGAGTCCAGCCCTGGCCTTGCACCCGAATCCTCCTTAGCCATCATCAAATACACGGTCTCTCCCTGATTGATAGCTTCCTCTACTTCCCGTCCCTTGACCAACATAGTCGCCTTCTTCTTCTTGGTGCTCATGGATCGGATAGCTTGAGACGACATTGGTTTTAGCACAATTTTTTTACCATTGTCTCTCAGTACATACTCGTTGCTTCTCCCTTGGTGCACAACGTCTCGATTGAATTGCCATGGTCTCCCTATAAAACGTGACAAGCATCCGTAGGGATGACGTCACAAAGCACCTCATCGGAATAGGAACCCATTGACAAACCAACCCTAGCCTGCTTCGTAACCTTCACGCTATTCCCATCGTTTAACCAGTGCATCGCGTATGGCTTAGGATGCGCTACAATGGGTAAACTCAACTTTGACACCATCTCCTCCGCGGCGACATTCGTACAGCTCCCTCCATCTATAATTACGCTACACCAATTGTTATTGATCAAACATTTGGTGTGGAATAATTGCTCCCGCTGATCCAAATCAACGGACTCGGCTTGGGCTCGTAATGATCGTAGAACCAACAACGTATCATAAACAGGCGCCTCATAACCCTCGACTACCTCTTCTTCACCCTCGATACCCTCATCAAAACTAAACACATCACCCAGCCGCTCCTCTTCCTCGGCCAGATCATCCCGAAACTCCCTAGCCTCCCTTAATGTCACTACCCTCTTATTAGGACAAGAACTCTGAAAATGTCCGAAACCTTGACATTTAAAACATCTGACTTTTGAGAGAGATGTTTCTTTGGCGGCACTTATCGTTTTAGGACTTACTGTGTTGGTGTCCGAGTTCGAACTCTTTCCCGAATTACCAATTGTAGCAGGGAAATCAAATTTCGACTCGGGTTTTGACCATGGTTTGGACTTCCCCTGTTCAGAATTCGACCCTCCCCCGTACTTCATTTTCCCGTGAGACTCGAGTTTCAAACAAAGTCCACACAAAGTATCAAAGTCAGTATAGGGGTACATTTCTACGACACTAGCAATGTTAAAATTCAAACCCCGTAAAAACCTTGCCATTTTTTGTTCCGCAATTTCCTCAAGTTCCCCAATTAAACATAAATTCTCAAACTCATCAATATATTCTCCTACACTTAGTTTCCCTTGCTTCAACTCGACAATTTTACGATAAGTGGCTAACCGATAATTTGGTGGCACATACCTACTTCGTAGTTTGCCCTTCAACACCTCCCATGACGTGATTTTCTCCTTACCAGCTCGAGCGCGTTTGGCCTTCAATCCTTCGAACCAAAGCGAGGCTCCCTTTCCCAGCTTCAAGACCGCAAATTTGCACCTCCTTTCGTCACTGAGATCTTTGAAGTCGAACATTCGTTCAATCTTCCTCTCCCAATCCAGGTACTCCTCTGGATTAGTGCCCCCAATGAACTCTGGAAGTTCATTAAGCTTGAACTCCTCTTGTTTTGTCTTACCTCCGGTTCGGCTACCGGTAGGCCTGTTTCGTAGCAAGTTTTGAAGTTTGTCGTAGAACTCTTCGTCGAACTGTTCGGCCATGTTTCGTTTGTCTGATAGTTTTTTTTTTTTGTGTTTTTTTTTTTGAAAAGGAATCGAAGCTAACGGATCGTCTCGATTAATGGAAAATCAAGAGCCGAAGCTCTGATACCACTTATGATACGAATTAATAATGCGGAAGCGATATTTGACGAGTTAGACCTTTAACTCGGCAATGGAAACGAACTCAAGACCTATTGAGACCGTTTAAATTACTATTCAACAAACGATCGAATAATAACGGAATTTTAGTAAGCAAAGCAAACTGAATTTTCTTATAATTTCTGAATGAAAAATAAAAAAAACTCAAGGCTATAAATAGCCTCCCCAAACAGCCGTTCAAGGCCATTAAAAGGCTCCTAATGACCAAATCACAAATGCTAATTAAAGCCATTAATTCTAGTAATTGCAGGCTATTAAACAACCAAGTAAATAGCAAACTAACTAGTAACGTACGAAACAGGAAATCAATTACCTTTATTGACTATTTGACTAACAAAAAGGAAAATGCGAAAGATGTTGAGTAAGCCCAAAGCCTTGTGTTTCTACACGGCCCCAACGCAAGAGATCAAGCAAACGAACTGAGACCTTGGACTCGAATGTTTCACTGACGACAAGAGCGCCAACGAACCAGGAGTAATGTCATTTAGGTCCTTATCCGTATCACATCCAATGCCTTGGATGAACAATCCATAATCAACACTCTATACTCATCAATATCAACAACTACATCTGACACCGTACCCTCACTAGGCAAGCATATGCAAAACAGCAAATATAAAGGTTCAGAGGTCAACTTAAGACATAACCTAGATACCAAATCACATTCACATGCAATGACTCAGAGGCCAACTTAAAACATAGACCTTGCTAAACAACAAGACGCTAGACTCAGAGGCCAACTTAAGGCATAGACTAGCATCCAAATTCACAATCACAAGTAAGGAACTCAGAGGCCAGCTTAAGGCATACTCCCTTACTACATCACAAGCAATGGGTCCAGAGGTGAACTTAACACATATCCCAATACTAACAAATGTCGGGTCCAGAGGTGAACTTAACACATATCCCAACATACAATACAAGTAAAGGGTCCAGAGGTGAACTTAACACATATCCCAATACACGACTCAGTAATGGGTCCAGAGGTGAACTTAACACATATCCCACTACAAACAAATGTCGGGTCCAGAGGTGAACTTAACACATATCCCAACATACATACACAAATAATGGGTCCAAAGGTGAACTTAACACATATCCCACTGCCACACACAAGTATTGGGTCCAGAGGTAAACTTAACACATATCCCAATACACAGGTATCGCACACCGGGTCCAGAAGTGAACTTAACACATATCTCGATATGCAACAACCGATCACGTGTCAGGTCCAGAGGTGAACTTAACACGTATCCTGACACGCCACAAGCAAAACACATAATGGGTCCAGAGGTGAACTTAACACATATCCCGTCACGCGATAGAGAACTCACGTATTAAGCTCAGAGGCCAGCTTAAGGCATACCTTAATACACATAAATACAATAGCATCCAAAGATAGTAACTAAATCCTTAGTTCTCATCTCTTATACTTCTATACAACACTTAATTGATCTGTATAACCCCTCGCGAAAGCGGAATATAAAACACACAAAGTACTAAAAATGCAGCGGAAATTAAAACTTTTTAAACATAACATCATGCGAGGTGAATTAAAACTGAAACTGGAAACTGAAACTGATATAAACAAAATAGATAAGTATAACAGTTCTAAGTACGAAAACCAAATATATACAAAGCCTGGGATGGAACATCCCTACAGGCACCAAAACAAGAACAATATTAAAACTAAGAGTCTAGCTAATCGATGAGGTGTAAGTCATATGATGAAAGGATCATCACTCGCTAGCTCTCAAGTGAACCCCGTCCAACCTGCATGTACCTACATACATAAAAACATGTACGCCACAATCAGTGGGGAGTGACTAGAGTTCTCCTAGCCACCTTTTGTGACAACACGTAACAAGTAAAGCAAACAGAATACTCCAACATATATGAACATGTGAAGTATAACAATATCTCAGTAACTGATCATCAACTATAATGCAATCACTAATGCACGGCTCTTAACCAACTTCATAAACCGTTAGGAAGGAGAGCCGGTTTCCCTACTGGTTACCCAGTCGGGGGGTCTTTCAGTCCAACTATTTATGAAACCGATCAAAGAGTCATCCAATGCCTTGGATGAACAAACTATAGCTCAAGTAATACAATTATTAACTTCATCATGCATATCTGACACTGTACCAATCTCAAGGCAAGCAGATATAAAACAAACACTAGCAATGGGTCCAGAGGTGAACTTAACACATATCCCACTACCAAACAATGTCGGGTCCAGAGGTGAACTTAACACATATCCCAACATGCAATTCAATTAAAGGGTCCAGAGGTGAACTTAACACATATCCCTAAACATACGATCAAAGTAAAGGGTCCAGCGGTGAACTTAACACATATCCCTATGCATAACACGGTAATGGGTCCAGAGGTGAGCTTAACACATATCCCACTACAAACAAATTTCGGGTCCAGAGGTGAACTTAACACATATCCCAACATACATCCACAAGCAAAGGGTCCAGAGGTGAACTTAACACATATCCCGATGCTACAAACAAGTATTGGGTCCAGAGGTGAACTTAACACATATCCCGTGTACGACAACCGATCACGTGTCAGTTCCAGAGGTGAACTTAACACATATCCTGACACGCCACAAGCAAAACACGTAATGGGTCCAGAGGTGAACTTAACACATATCCCATCACGCGACAAGCAAAACACGTAATGGGTCCAGAGGTGAACTTAACACATATCCCATCACGCGACATACAACTCAACAATTAACATCCAAAGATAGAAACTAACCTATAACTCTAACTTCTTAAACCACTAAACAACACTTAATTGATCCCGGGAACTAAGACGAGGGAGAGTCGGTTTCCCTTTCGGTTACCCGACCGGGGGGTCTCTTTCCTCACTCCATTCCCGAATCCAATATAGTGTCGCCCATCCTCCGGGGACCTCAAACATATATCAAAAGTACAAGGAACGAGTTTCGATCAAAACCGATCAACCGTTTAAAAGTTACAAACGAATTACGAAAATAAAAACAAGCTACAGGGGTCCCCAGCCGGTCGGCAGGCAGCCGGCCCACCGGCTGGACACCCATCTCAGCCTTCTTCTTTCTCATTACGAAAACAACCACAAAGGACTCCCAGCTGATCGGCAGGCAGCCGGCCTACCGGCTGGGAACCCAATCCCCTACACTTTACGTAAATCCCACAAAAGAGGCTACCAGCCGGTTGGCAGGCAGCCGGCCTACCGGCTGACAACCCAAAGCCTATTCTTCAACTTTTGCAAAAACACCTACATGCACTCCCAGCCGGTTGGCAGGCGGCCGGTCTACCGGCTGGGCATCCTAATCCTACGCATTTCAGATTTTCGCAAAAACAACTAAAAGCACCCCCAGCCGGTCGACCGGCGGCCGGTCGGTCGACCGGCTCAGAGAGCCTGACCTCAAAATCGCATTTTCCAGTAATCTTAAAACTTCATTTAATCGATACCAAACTTTAAGAATCGCAACATATGAAGTTTGCCCAATATCACAATTCATCCAATAACACTATCTAACAGCAAATAAACCCATAACAATCCTCAATATGATTATGCTTTGTATCCGTCGCAAAACATGAATTTCTGAAAAATGAACAACTACACATGTATAACATCAACAAGCATGTGAGGGCCTTTAAGAAGGATTCCTATCATGATACTAGGTCCAAACAACAATAAACATATGAAATTTCAGAAACTTAAATCATCTTAATCATCAAAATGTTAATAATCACAATAAGGCCGAGTTTCTCATTATCGTCACCTTTTAAGCGTTTAAGCTTCAATCTCTTCTTCAATCTTGCCACTAACCTCCTTGTGGTCTTCTAAGTCTTCACCTACAACAAGCAAAACGGTTTTAAGAGGCTAAAATTCGAATTACCCAAAACAGACCAAATTTCGAATTGAAGGAAACGGAAAACAGAAGTGATAGATGGCTTGCAAATTCGATGAGGATTCCGAAAATGTATTTATTACCTCGATTCGGTGAACGGATGATGAAGAAAAATGGAAAAGAAGATGAATGTTTATGGAGGTTTGTGAGAAATGAGTTTACTGTATTAAGTTTTGAGGATGAACACTTATGTCGACATATTGAGGGTTTTAGGGGTTATGAGTTGTCCTTTCCGTTTAAAAGAAAACGGACTTGGATAACACAAACGGGTTTTTGGATATGAGTCTTAGTTGCCAAGTTTGTATTAGTCTTAAGGACTTAAGGTTCTTAAGACGGATCTTACTATTTATTAAAAATTACTTCCCAATAATTTATTAAAATATTATTTTATTACTTAAAAATATTAAAACCCTTGAAGTATGTTTTATAAAAATACGGGCTGTTACAATCACCCAATCTTTAAAAAGTTTCGTCCTCGAAACTCGAAGGTAGAAGTAAGTACTAAAACAACTCTAACTTTCAAAATGAGCCATACGGGTCAAGGTAACCCAAAACTTTATCTTTCAAAAAGGTTTCAATAAAGAAAAGGTTTCAAGGCACAAGTCTTGTCAATGGACATTGGGATTCTCGTTACGTATTCAAGAGTCTGACATTCCAAATCTGAGACAAGTCCCAAAATTAAATCAGTCAAAATTCGAAATTTAGGTCGATTCGGTGTTGATGAGCACAGTACGGGTTATCAGACGTCTCCAATAACACGTTCTAGTGGCAGTCAACGCTTAAATCCGACAAAATTCGTAAAACGTTCAGCTCTTTAAAATCAAGTTTCCTTCAAATCAACCACAACTCCCAAATTCTTGAAAAAGTAAAATTGTAACAATGACCAAAAGTCGCTTCTAACGGAAGAGAAAGCAGTTTCATATTCTCAAAACAACTAAACTTTTTCCAAAACAGTGAGTTTAGAGTCAACAATTGGGGAACAAGTTTCAAAACAGACGTTTGAGAGCGCGAAAACAGTCACAGAGCTTATTCTCAACACGAAGAATTAGGGGTTTCAAGCCTCGCGGCTGTAAAAACACAAAAAGGAGGGTAGAAGGAACGGAACAATCAAGTTAAAGGCTAAAGAAGAAGGTAACCTTGCCAAACATGGGTACACTAATCGCTCAATCCATAATCAAAACATCGTTACAACGATTTCCAGTATATCCCAAGGAGACGTTTCCGGTGACCTTGATACTCACAATGGTCCCACGGTTCCTCTTACCCTTCTCTCATCCACATACGAGGTATTCCTCTATCAGAAGGTTTCCAAACTCTCACCTAGTTTACCACAAATCTGTTCTATTAGGGTTAAGGATCTCTCACTCAAGGTGGAAACCTAATACACATACCTCAGGCCAAGGTTTACGCACTTCCTAAATCTAGATCTGAATTCTATCATCAAAACATCGAATTCTGAAATTAGGATATCAAACTCTCTACACCATGACTCTTCCTAGTCAGATGGCCATAACCAAAATCATCTATAACCTTTAGTCCTACATAGTTCGAGTCCATCAAATTCATTCTACAGGCATCTCGAGATGCTCAAATCCAAATTTTATTACCAAAGTGAACATTCGATTTAAGGTCTTACTAGAGTAACAACTTCTAAATCCTCTGGTTTCAACCACTCACCAACAATATACATCTCAAACAAAGTTCCAAAAAAGTAACTATTTTCACTCTTATAGTTTCCATAAGACTTAGGCATTCACATTCCGAGATTCCTCAATTGATATTTATGAACACTTATAAGTTTCAAATTTCTATTCTATAATTAACTCAAACATCAACGGTTACCTGTAAGTACATCAATAGGCAGTTGCCGAGGTTCCATAAGTAACTCAAGGTCAACACTCAGTCAGCTCTATAAGTCCACTTGTAAATGTCTCAATACTCTCACACAGTTACCAGTAACTCTCGTTCCTCAAGTATGGTCCTTTCTGCATTACAAAAATTCCTCAAGATTAAGTAGCACTAACTTACCTAATTCATTAATTATAACCACGTCATCATCATCTTAAGCATGCACTTCCAAAAGAACCTAAGACTCCAAGTATCGTATTTGAATCCTCAAATGGTACTTCCAAACCTACAATCACCACTTACATCTAGTCGTCTAACATGAAGCTTTCAAGACGGCACACTATCCAATATCACCCAAATATTATTATCATGACTCTCTCAACCAAATTTTGACAACGCAAAACCAAGCATTCCTCAAGGCAAGTATCTCTACTCCAAGAACAAGTCGATCCCGCCACTAATCCAATTGAAAAGGAACCAGGCTCACAGAAGAGGAGATGAGATACGAACTTCAGGGATAAACATGACATAGGTCTCGAGAGAGACACACGGAAGACGGCTCGTGGAACAACAAGATGACAAGGTAAGGAAGTTTAGGCTATGGACCCCAATCAAAGTTGAAGTCAAGAGCAGACGGAGAAGCAAAGGAGAAGAAAGGAGAGAAGCGACGTGAAAAGAACGATTGCGGAATCTTCCAAGGTACAGGTCTCTCATTATTCTCGCGGGATTCTCACTTATTACTTCCCAAATCAAGTCATTCAATTATCGGTTCTCACGAACAATTCCTCCAATGATTTATATACCCTAATCTTCCAATCTTTTAGACAATATCACTATTACAGCTACTTATTCCCAAAAGTTTGAGATGTCCCATCTCTGCTTGCCACTCAATGGTAATTAAATGACACTTTCAGGCCATCAAACCACATGTCATATACACTCCACTTACCTCACTGTCCACTAGATAACAATTCTTAAACCATCAGATTTTCTGAACTTTCATCTCCAAATAAACTACTTTATTCTATCCACATACCGGTGGTGCATCCTTAAATTTCTCTTAAGTTCTTCATTAGATAAACGCTAAAATCCATTAAATAACCTAAGGCCAGATAACGATTCACTTCTTCCAAGTCTAATTCATAAATCGAGTACTCAACTATTATAGCCAATGATTCGTATTCCTCAACAACGGACCTTTCTCAGCTCAATCACTCACATAAGTCAAGTGATACTAACTTACTTCAATTATTTATTCTTTATCATTCGCATCTTAAGCCCATTCTTTCAGGTTGCTCTATAACCTCAAGTATCTTATCTAACTCCTTAAACAGTACTCTTCAATTCACAAATTTTCACAATCTAAGCATGGTTCTCGAGATTAAGTTCCACCGAACACTAAGTATGCAACTCAACCTTCAAGCCAGTATCCTATCATTCACTTTTACTCTCCCAATTAGGAAGACAACAAGACCCTTGGATCACCAAAACATGTCTCTCGATATCTCTTAAGTTATTCCTCCAATAACAATATTTCTCATAACACAGTTTACGGTTGTCCTAAGCCTAGTTCCTCTAAATCTAGTAAAAGGGGAGGTTACCTAGAGGGCACCTTAAGAAAGAAAGCAACAAGGTTAAGCTGAAAAGATATGGAGATCTGTTCAAGTGAGATAGACAATTATTCTAAAAGAGGGACGTGCATTCGGAATTATCAAAGAAGGTGATGCACAAAGAAAGAGGAGTATCTTCAAGGTTTAGAAGCATTCTCCAACAATAGCACGAATCTTCTATCTTCGGTAGAAACTCCGGTCTTCATCGCCAATGGATAAGTCCACGGTTCGTCGATTGGAAGGCAAATAAGTATTATTAATTACAATCAACAACACGTCAGAACCTAATAAAAGCAATCACAAAGCAGACTACAATTTATGTCCTTAAATCTACCCCATCTCTCATTCATTATTTGATTATATGGTCAAGTTAAGGTTGGGGGTTACATGAGTGCGTCGGGAGCGATAACGCTCTGATACCAACTGTAAAACCCCTCGCGAAAGCGGAATATAAAACACACAAAGTACTAAAAATGCAGCGGAAATTAAAACTTTTTAAACATAATATCATGCGAGGTGAATTAAAACTGAAACTGGAAACTGAAACTGATAAAAACAAAATAGATAAGTATAACAGTTCTAAGTACGAAAACCAAATATATACAAAGCCTGGGATGGAACATCCCTACAGGCACCAAAACAAGAACAGTATCAAAACTAAGAGTCTAGCTAATCGATGAGGTGTAAGTCATAAGATGAAAGGATCATCACTCGCTAGCTCTCAAGTGAACCCCGTCCAACCTGCATGTACCTACATACATGAAAACATGTACGCCAGAGGTGAACTTAACACATATCCCTAAACATACGATCAAAGTAAAGGGTCCAGAGGTGAACTTAACACATATCCCTATACATAACACGGTAATGGGTCCAGAGATGTACTTAACACATATCCCACTACAAACAAATGTCGGGTCCAGAGGTGAACTTAACACATATCCCAACATACATCCACGAGTAAAGGGTCCAGAGGTGAACTTAACACATATCCCGATGCTACAAACAAGTATTGGGTCCACAGGTGAACTTAACACATATCCCAATACACAGCTATCGCACACCGGGTCGAGAGGTGAACTTAACACATATCCCGTGTACGACAACCGATCACGTGTCAGGTCCAGAGGTGAACTTAACACATATCCTGACACGCCACAAGCAATACACGTAATGGGTCCAGAGGTGAACTTAACACATATCCCATCACGCGACAAGCAAAACACGTAATGGGTCCAGAGTTGAACTTAACACATATCCCATCACGCGACATACAACTCAACCATTAACATCCAAAGATAGAAACTAACCTATAGCTCTAACTTCTTAAACCACTAAACAACACTTAATTGATCCCGGGAACTAAGACGAGGGAGAGCCGGTTTCCCTTTCGGTTACCCGACCGGGGGGTCTCTATCCTCTCTCCATTCCCGAACCCAATATAGTGTCGCCCATCCTCCGGGGACCTCAAGCACACATAAAAGGTACACGGAACGAATCTCAAACAAAACCGACTAACCAATTAAAAGATACAACCGTTTTAAGGTAAACAGGGCTCTTAGCCGGTCAGTGGCAGACAGTCGGCTGATCGTCTGGCAACCTATCCTTCCTCACAATTTGCAAAACCCAAACAATGTAATAGGGGCTCCCAGCGGGTCAGCAGGCAGCCGGCCTACCGGCTGGGCACCCATTTCCTATCTTCCCCGTCTTATGCAAAATAAAGACAAAGGGGCTCCAAGCCGGTCAGCAGGCAGCCGTCCTACCTGCTGGGCACCCAAGTACCTTACTTTAAAAAACACGCAAACACAACACTATGCACTCCCAGCCGGTCGACCGGCGGCCGGTCGGTCGACCGGCTCAGAGTCACTGAGCCTGAAAAACGCAATACGCAGTATATTCCAATTCCTATGAAATCGATACTGAACTCCATGACTGCAACCAGCAAACAATTCCCAACATATATAAGCCTTATACAACTCAATAGCAAGCATCAATTTCCACCATTAAAGCATATTAGGATCATATCTCATATTCGTCTTAAGGATGCAAATTCTGAAAATCAACTTATAAGCATGTGAAATACAATCTAAGCATAAGAAAATCATACATGGGCAATCTTAGCATGTTTCTAAGTCCCAAAAACAACCACAATATACAAAATAAGAAACTTTCCACATCAAAACCATGAAACATGCTATTTTAACAAATAAAGGCCGAGTTTCTCATTATCGTCACCTCAAAAGCGTTTTAAGCTCCTAGCTCCTCTTCAACAATGAAGTTATCGACCTCAAGATCTTCTAAGTCCGCTCCTACAACAAAGAAAACGGTTTTTAGAGGCTTAAAACGGAAATTACACAAAACAGCCTCTTTTTCAAGTTGAATGAAATCGAAATTGAAAGAGATAGATGTCTTGGAAATTTCGCAAGGATTCCGAAAATGTGTGACTTATCTTAATTCGGGATTCGGATGAGCTCTGAAAATTGATTTAAAGATTGAAAAGTGAAGGAGGAATGAAGAACTTATGAAATAGTGTTCTTATTTTTGAAGGGAAGCAATATGTCGACATAAGGTTGGGGTTTAGGGTTTTAAGTAGTCATTTCCGTCAAATGAAACGGGTTAAACATTGTGAACGGGTTTTATGAATCGGGTTTAAGACTTTGCCAAGTTATTACGACTTAAGGACTTAAGGTTCTTAAGACGGATCTTAACGGAATATTTTTAAAAATAACTTAACAATATATATTAAAATATTATTTTATTCCGTAAAAATAATTTAAACCTTTAAAATATAATTTACGAAAATGCGGGATGTTACAATCACCCCATCTTTCAAAATGTTTCGTCCTCGAAACTTGAAGACAGAAATAAGTACGAAAATAACTCTAGTTATCAAAACGTACTACCCGGGTTATGGCAACCCAAAACTTTAACTTTCGAAAAGGTTTCAAAAAGAAATAGAGTCTAAGGCACAAGTCTCTGTCAATGGACATTGGGATTCTCGTTACGTATTCAAGAGTCCGATATTCCAAATCTGAGACAAGTCCCAAAATTAGATCATTAAAAGTTCAAAATTTAGATCGATTCTATGTTGATAAACACAGCACAGGTTATCACACGTCTCCAATAACACGTTCCAGTGGCAATCAACGCTGAAATCCATCAAAGTTGTAAAATGTTCTGCTCTTTAAAATCAGGTTTTCTTCAAAATCGACCTTTATTTACTTTCAACAAAAGAGGGAGCATTTTCCAAATCCTCAAAACAATTAATATTTTCCAAAAATTACAACTTTTAGGGTTAACAATAGTGAACAAATTCCAAAAACAGTCACCGGGAGCGTAGAAACGATCATAGAGATTACTTTCGACACGAAGGATTGAGAGTTTCAAGTTTCACAGCTAACAGAACATACAAGGAAGGATCGAAGGAATGAAACAACCAGGTTAGAGGTCAAGGAAAACGGTAACTCTTGCTAAACATGGGGTCACTAATCACGCGATCCATAATCAAAGCATCGTTACAACGATTCCCAATATATCCCAAGAAGGACAATTCAAGTGATCTCTAACCTCTCAATGGTTTCCCGATCCCTCCACAGAACAAGGTATTCCTCAACAAGAAGTCTTCCAAAACTCTGAACCGGAATTCTATCACCATAACAACGAACTTCAAAACCCAACATATGGTACTCATTATCCTATAACCTTAAATCCTTAACAGTTCGATCCCAACAACTTATTCCACAAGGTGCTTCGAAATCCTAAATTCCAAAATTTTCTTCCATCACAGTGAACATTCAAATCGAGACTTTACTAAGGCAACAACTTCTGAATTCTCTAATTTCCAACTACTTACCGACAATATGCGCCCCAAATGAAGTTCCAAAGGAGTAACAACTTTCACTCTTTAAAGTTTCCATAAGACTTAGGCATCCACGTTCCGAGATTCCTCAATTAATATTTATGAACACTTATAAGTTACTAATTTCTACTCCATGATTACCTCAAACATCAACGGTTACCTGTAAGTACATCAATAGGCAAATGCCGAGATTCTATAAGTAACTCACGGTCAACACTCAGTCAGCTCTATATGTCCACTTGTAAATGTCTCAATATTCTCACACCGTTACCAATAACTATCGCTCCTCAAATCTGGTCCTTTCTGCATTACAAAAATTCCTCAAGATTGCAAGCCTGGCTTTAAAAGAGATTCAGGAAAAATTGATGGTAAATCCAGGTGATGTCGAGTTGGTGAATCAGGAGATGGATGTGGCTCAAAGTTTGAGGGAAATGATGACTGCTAGGGATAGTTTTCTGGCTCAAAAAGCAAAGATCCAATGGGCAAATGCAGGGGACCTGAATTCTGCATTCTTTCATAGAGCAATTAAGAAAAGATGCATTCAAAACAAAGTTTTTCAAATTGAGGATAAAGATGGTAGACAGTGTATGAATGGAGAAGAGATACAATTGGCTTTTTTGGAGTACTATAAGGAGTTATTGGGGTCTAGAAAGGAGACTACTCCAGTAGCAATTCATGTAGTAAGGCAAGGAAGCTGCTGTACTGAGAGGCATAAAGAAATTCTGATGTCAAGAGTTACAGCAGAAGAGGTGAAGGAGAGCATTTTCAGTATCCCAAAAGACAAATCACCAGGACCAGATGGCTACACAAGTCAGTTTTTTCGTGATGCGTGGGAAATTGTTGGAAGAGAGGTGTGTGATGCTGTGATTGATTTCTTCCAGACTAGTAAATTGCTGACTCAGGTGAATTCAACTATTATTACTTTGATTCCTAAGGTGGATAGACCTACAACTGTGAAGCAGTTTAGGCCAATTTCTGCTGCAATGTCATATATAAATCCATCTCAAAGATTATGTGCAATAGGTTGGCTTTAATTCTCCCTGACATCATTAGTAAAAACCAAGGGGCTTTTGTGAAGAATAGAAGTATTTTGGAGAATATTTTAATCTGTCATGATCTTGTGAGGAAATATCATAGAGGGGGTGTTTCTTCAAGGTGTCTTTTTAAACTGGACCTTCAAAAGGCATATGACTCTATTGAATGGGGTTTTGTGGAGCAAATGTAGCTAGCTTTGGACTTCCCTGAGGGTTTCAGGAAGATGATTTTGATGTGTATTACTACCCCTACTTACACTCTGAATGTTAATGGAGCACACTTTGGCTATTTTAAGGGCAATAGGGGTTTGAGGCAAGGGGATCCTATATCCCCTTTGCTTTTCTGTATCTGTATGGAATATATGACAAGGATACTGAGTTATACAACAGCAAGATGGTACTTCAGATACCATCCTTTATGCAAGAGTCTGAAATTGACCCACTTATTGTTTGCTGATGACATGATTATGTTCTGGAAAGGTGATGTCAGGTCTATAATGGTACTCCTTAGATCCCTTGAAACTTTCTCTGTTGCATCTGGTCTAAGGGTGAATGCTGACAAATCTGAAGTTGTCTTTAATGGGATGAATAATGCTCTTAAGCAAGAGATTTTGCAGGTGTCTAGGTACAAAGAAGGGTCTCTGCCTTTTCAATATCTGGGTGTACCTATTGAACCTGGAAGATTGATGAAGGAAGACTGTAACTTGCTCTTGGATAAGATTAGTGGAAGAATCAGAGGTCTTGGAGCTAGAAAACTAAGCTATGCAGGAAGATTGGTCCTTACAAACTCTGTGTTGAATACTTTACACAACTATTGGGCCAATATTTTCATTTTTCCTAAGGGTGTTGTGAAGAGAATAGAGGCATTATGTCGGAATTTCTTTTGGAGTGGACACTCTGAGTACCAAAGAGTACCTCATATAGCATGGGAAAAGATGACTTGCAGGAAAATTGAAGGAGGTTTGGATATCAAAAATGTGAAGGTGTGGAATATGGCAACTGTAGGAAAGCTAGTAAGTTGGATTCATACTAAGGCGGATAGGCTGTGGGTTCTATGGATAGACCATGTCTATTTAAAAGGCAGAGACTGGAATGTTTATCAGGCTCCTCTGGATTCCAACTGGAACTGGAGAAATATATGTAAAATAAAGGATAAGTTAAGTATGGGTTTTCAGAATCGTGTATGGGTAGCTAATGCAAAAGGCTACACTGTAAGATCTGGATACTTGTGGCTGAATGGACAGTATGCATCTGTTCCTTGGTATAAGACTGTATGGGATAACTGGAACATCCCTAAAAATGTTATACACGGATGGATGGTTAAACAGAAAGGGCATAATACCAGAGATAGACTGAAAAAAATGGGTATCTGTCAACATGATAGATGTGTTATTTGTGAGCAGGAGGAGGAAACTCATGAGCATCTGTTCTCGGAGTGTATATATAGCAAGAGAATTATGAAGGCCATGGAGGATTGGATTCAGGTGAAGTTGGGACAACATAATAGGGGACATTCAAAGATGCAAAAGAAGGCTGCCAGTGTTACTATTACTGCTACTTGGTACCATATATGGATGCAGAGAAATGAATGTAGAGTTAGTCTGAGTTTGAGGAGGCCAGAAATGGTTGTGGAGGATTTGAAAAGAATGGTCATGGAACGAATTCGACAAAAACAGCAACATTTGACTTGGAGGGATAGACTGTGGCTTGAAAGTATTCGATGATCTTAATTTGTAATGTTTCTATTTGAATACTTGTAACTCTTTTGAAGTAATATAACAACTCACATTTATACCAAAAAAAAAAAAAATTCCTCAAGATTAAGTAGCACTAACTTACCTCATTCAACCAATTAACCACATCATCATTATCCAAGGTACATTCCTCTAAATTCATCTAGAACTCCAAGCATCGTATTTAAATCCACAAATGGTACTTCCTAGTCTACAATTACCACTTACATCTAGCCACTTAACATGAAACTTTCAAGACGGCACACTATCCAATATCACCCGAATATTATTATTATAAACTCTCTCAACCAAATTTTGACAACGCAAAACCAAGCATTCCTCAAAGCTTGTATCACTACTCCAAGAACAAGTCAATCTCGCCACTAATCTAAATAAAAAGGAATAAGGCTCACAAAAGAGGGGATGAGATACAAACATCAGGGACAAACATGATACAAATTTCGAGAGAGACACACGGAAATCGGCTCGAGGCACGACGACATGACGAGGTAAGGAACTTCATGCTATGGACTCCAATAAAATTGAAGCCAAGAGCAGAAGGAGAAGCAATGGAGGAAAAAGGAGAAAAGCGACATGAAAGGAACGATTACGGAAATCTCCCAAGGTGCAGGTCTCTCACTATTCTCACGGGGTTCCCACTTCTTACTCTCCAAATCAAGTCATTCGATTATCGGTTCTCACGAACGATTCCTCCAATGATGTATATACCCTAATCTTCCAATCTTTAGACGATATCATTATTAAAACTACCTATTCCAAAAGTTTGAGATGTCTCGTCTCTACTAGTTCCTCAAAGGACAATTCAATAACACTTTCAGGTCATCACCCCTATATGCCACATCTAATTTACTTACATTATTGTCCACCAGATAACAATTCCTAAACCATCGAGTTTTCCGAATTCTCGTCTCCCAATAGATTATTTTATCCTATCTACAGACCGGTGGTCCATCCTCAAATTTCTCTTAAGTTTTTCAGTAAATAAACATTAAGATTCATTAAGCAGCCTAGGGTCAAATAGTGGTTCACTTCTTCTAAGCTTAAGTCATAAACTCTTCAAGTATTCAACTATTAAAGCCAATGATTCGCATACCTCAACAACGGGCCTTTCCCAGCTCAGTCACTCACCTAAGTCAAATGATACTGACCCACTTCAATCATATGTTCTTCATCGTTAGCATCTCAGGCCTATTCTTCCAGGTCGCTCTATATCCCCAAGTATCTTATCTAACTCCTTAACAGTACTCTTCAATCCCCAAATTTTCACAATTTAAGCATGGTTCTCAAGGTTAAGTTCTACTAAATACTAAGTATACAACTCAACCTTCAAGCAAGTACCCTATCACACACTTCCACTCTCCCAATTGGATAGACAACTAGACACTCGGATCACCAAAACATGTCTCTCGATACCTCTTAAGTCATTCCTCAAATAACAATATTTCTCATAACACAGCTTACGGTTATCCTAAGACTAGTTCTTCCAAATCCAATAAAATGGAAGTTTACCTACCGGGCACCTTAAGAAAGCAAGCAACAAGGTTAAGCTGAAAAGATATGGAGATCTGTTCAAGTGAGATAGACAAATATTCTAAAAGAAGGATGTGCATTCGGAGTTATCAAAGAAGGTGATGCACGAAGGAAAGAGAAGTATCTTCAAGGCTCAGAATCATTCTCCAACAGTAGCACCAATCTTCTATCTTCGGTAGAAACTCCGGTCCCCATCGCGAAATGAGTAAGCCCACGGTTCGTCGAGTAAAAGACATAAATAAAATCAATGGCAATCAACAAACACGTTAGAACCTAATAAAAGCAACCACAAAACAGACTACAACATAAGTCCTTAAATCTACTCCATCTCTCATTCATTATGCGATTATATGGTCAAGTTAAGGTTGGGGGTTACATGAGTGCGTCGGGAGCGATAACTCTCTGATACCAATTGTAAAACCCCTCGTCGCAGCGGAGAAATAAAACATACAACATGCCAAAATTTACGCGGAATTTAAACTTTAACATGCATAAAAACGAGGCGAATTAAAACTGAAACTGAAAGTAAAGTATATATACAAGCAGCCTGGGATGGCACATCCCTACAGGCACTCAAATGCTGAAATGTAACTAAAGTCTAGCTAACGTAAACGTGTAAGTCAATCAATGAATAAGATCATCGCTCGCTAGCTCCATGTAACCCTCTGCCAACCACCTGTCATGTACCTACATACATGAAAACATGTACGCCACAATCAGTGGGGAGTGACTAGAGTTCTCCTAGCCACCTTTTGTAACGACACGTAACACAGAAACATACAATATACTCCAACATATATACAACATGTGAAGCATACAAATCTCAATATCTGAATCTCAATCATCATGCACATACTATGCAAGGCTCTCAATTAAATTCGGAAACTATTTGGAAGGAGAGCCGGTTGCCCGACCGGGGGGTCTTTCAGTCCAAACCATCTACGAAACTAGCCAAAGAGTCATCCAATGCCTTGGATGAACAATCCATAATCAACACTCTATAATCATCAATATCAACAACTACATCTGACACCGTACCCTCTAGGCAAGTAGATGCAAAACAGCAAGTATAAAGGTTCAGAGGTCAACTTAAGACATAACCTAGATACCAAATCACATTCACAGGCAAGGACTCAGAGGCCAACTTAAAACATAGACCTTGCTAAACAACAAGACACTAGACTCAGAGGCCAACTTAAGGCATAGACTAGCATCCAAATTCACAATCACAAGTAAGGAACTCAGAGGCCAGCTTAAGGCATACTCCCTTACTACATCACAAGCAATGGGTCCAGAGGTGAACTTAACACATATCCCAATACTAACAAATGTCGGGTCCAGAGGTGAACTTAACACATATCCCAACATACAATACAAGGAAAGGGTCCAGAGGTGAACTTAACACATATCCCAATTGTAACACCCCGATTTATTAAGGAGCCTTTAGCAAGACATCCTCAGTAAATTGAGCTGTTACCATCTCGGAATATCCGAGGTAGTGAATAACAAAGTAAATCAAACCAAAGTACTTTATATTAAAACTGATAAAATTTAAACTTTGATGTTACAAAAACTACACAGCGGAAATAAAGTAAAACTGATAACTACAAAGTAGGTGATCTACATCTAAGTCGGTCCATCAAAGTGCTCACGCCATCCCATGCTCCCATAGCACCATCTTTCCTGTCAAAACTGCTCCCCGTTTCGGATCATCACAGGTGTCACACGAATACACAGGGTCAACCGCGAGGTTGAGTAGAGAAGAAGTAAACAACTAAATATTACCATAAATAGAAAGTCAAAACATCCCCACTCCGAATCACAAGACCCATTATTCTCCGCACCGAATCACAAGACCCATTAACTCCGCACCAATCACAAGACCCATTACTCCGCACCAATGACAAGACCCATTACTCCGCACCAATCACAAGACCCATTACTCCGCACCAATCACAAGACCCATTACTCCGCACCAATCACAAGACCCATTATTCCGCACCATTGTTATCACAGTATGATATATATGCACATTATAAAGATCACATGATAATATATAACAAACATGCTTGATATCAATTATGAACGGTTTACACATCAACATATATCAGTAGTTTCCCCTACCTCAATAGCAGAATTGTAGATAAGTCCAAAGCTCGCTACAAATGTTCCACGCGGAAACTGCTACCTATACACGTATTTGTAACGAATCAATAAACTTCCCGAACCCCATAACAACCACACTTACTATAAATAGAAACCTTCCATAATTGGAAAGTTTCCATAATTAGAAACTTCCCAAAGTAGACACTCCCTTGACTCGCTAAATTTCCCGACTCATATATTAATTAACACAAAACAACAACCAAAATAACACCAATATAAAGAGTGACATTACTAACAAGTATTTTGATAAATAACAACAATAACAATAATTAATAACAATTATAATAATGACAAAAGTAATGATAATAATAATAACAACAACAATAATAATAATAATAATAATAAGATTAGTAATAATAATAATAATAATATACTATTAAATTGGCAAATAACAACCAAAACACGAGACATAACACGAAACCCACGAACAGCCCCAATTTTCGCGAACACCGAAACAGCTCCATAACCAGCCCGCGCAAACACCCTGTCTGACACCCTCAACGGCCCCTGACCTCGCCCATGACACCACCAGGCTCGCCTCTGAGCCACGGTGGTTCCAGGGGAGGGGTCCTTGGCCGTCGACCTGCTCAGCCACCACCAGACGACCGTGAAAGAAACCCAGAACCACCCTCTGATATCCTGCTCCTGACGCGACAACCCCAACAAACATTGCTATAAGACCAACACCAACCACCCATATCCACCACGACCACCGCCATTCAAACACCGTGACTACACCCTGTACCCAGACTCTACTAAACATATAAATCAAACACAAAAGAGTGAACGAATTCCATTGCAAAATCCATACGTTCATAGTTTCTGACCAGAGATAAAAACCGTTCGCGGAATAGCTGACAACCGACTCCTACTGGTGGTCCATGGTGGTCAACGACGACTCCATAGGGGTAAAAAACCTATCTACTAACATTATAGATTGCTACTGACCAAAGAATCGAAATTATAAGGTATTACACAATCAGAAATTTCGAAACCAAAAGGAAAGGAAAACCGCGATTTATCAAAGCCATGGTGAACGTACCTATTTCATTGTGCATTCGAACCACCTTAGACCACCCTAACCCCACCGTGTGAACCTCCCCCTTACTCCCTGAAGCGGCGGCAGTAGTTGTGTGGCAGTCGCTGAGAGTCGAAGAATTTAGGTTTAGGGTTTTGGTGTTGTGAACATGGTGACGGTAGAGTGAGTATTGAGGGTTTGTGTTGATTTGTGTATTCTCAACGAGATGGGCTCCTTTGGTTGGCACACAATTCGAGGCCCAAGTCTAACGTAAACAAGATATATTAAAACCGATACTCGCACTCGACATGCCACTAATAACATATAAAATATAAAGCACTTAAATAAAATACCAAAACAACTATTAATTATCGAATACCACATTTAAATACTTTCGAATCGTCAACATAATTAATAAATGTTAACAATAAAATACGTAGTATTACAATCTTCCCCCCTTAAAATGAACTTCGTCCCGAAGTTCAACCACAGTCAGGTGATAACCAATCCCACTCATGCGAACTTGGACACAGACATTAACAAAACGCTAACCAAAACATTAACAAAACATTAACCGAAACATTAACTTGGAACATGAATGCCTCGAATATAAATGCCCAGGAAATATCAACACGTTAATATAATAAATAATACGAAGTATTACAGTCTTCCCTCCTTAGAATGAACTTCGTCCCGAAGTTCACCACCCCATAGCAAGCATGAACAATCACAAGTGACGCTTAAGAAACGCGAGGTGTTACATTCTATCCCCCTTAAGAAAACTTTGTCCCCAAAGTTTAACACACACTGCAACACATGATACTTCAACAATCACAATATAGTACATAACATACGCAACCAGGTTATCAAGTATATTCAAATAGTCACGACATATCAGTTAGTCATGTCATAACAACTAGCCATATCATAAATCATTAAGATTTTACAATCACATCCTCCTTAAGACATGGTTACGTCCCCGTAACCCCATAAACATTCTAACACAGTACTCCATCTCACTCATTACTTTATCCCACAAAGTCTAACTCCAAGTAACCAAGTATCGCACTCATCGTCGCATCCAAGACCAAAGACAAGGGGTGAGTGAACTAGCGGATAGACCGCTAAACAATACTTCCTTCTCATATCGATTCCAAACCAAATAATTTAACTCAAGAACCTTGGTCACTCTGGACCATAAATATAACTCGGCACGCATGCCCCATAACTCAATACTAGTACCCATTCTCAATCCAATATCGTTATTGTCAAAGGTTCAAAGAACCGTGCTCAACACTTAGAGTAAGACTCTAAGCTACTCACCCACAAGTCAAGGTCAAGGAAATCGACAAATCAAACAGAATACCACTTAACAACCTTACTGTCAACATAATCAACTTAAGCTTACCAACAAAAGCCAACATCTCAATACTTCTCAACCACTAAACTTAGGGAAATAAATACTAGTTCATTTGATAACGTATCATGGTTCAAGCTCTAGTGCTAATAACAATGGATTTTCACTCTTCGAAGGACATTAATAAATGCACTCTTGTTCCCAACTAAACAATTTAAAATTGTCTTTATACCTCAAATCAGTCAATTACACAGGACAACCCAACTCAAAATTAAACCCATCTCCAAAACAAAAGATTAAACTTAATAATATAAAATGTTAATGGGTACGAATCAATTACTAATAACTCAACAGAGATAAAATTAGCACATAAAACCGTCATAATTAAATAACAGGTAACAAGTACTTCATACAACCTTGAACAATAATATTAATAATAGGATCGGTAAAATCGTGTTACGCAGTAAAACAGAATCAGGGTAGCTAACATTTACATATCTCTGAAAATGTAACACAAAATTATTATATTTATTACAATGTAGACAATCAAGAAGCTCATAGTTCACACTTGACCAGTTAAAGTGTCTCATGCTCATATTCATATTATAGAAGCAAATTAATTAACGTAATTAAACATGGAATCATTGACATAGTTCACAAGATGTACACCAATTATAGACTCACAGAACCGTTAACATTCCCAGATATCAATAAGTTAACAAAATCACTTAGGTACATTTCTCGTTTACTTACATTACATCATTTATCCTGAAACTATTACTATATACGACTTGCAAAAATATGGATTTTATACGATGTGCAACAACTAAACATTCAAGCAGGATTCTATCAATGTGTAACTACAGAGTCCGTCGTGTTGTAATCACCATAATTATCAAAACATCAAGCACTGTCATGGATGATCATTACAGTGAAATCATTTTGAAACTTTTGGAACATTAAAGGGGTAATTGTGACAATTTATAATTACGAGTCAAAAGACAATATGACAAGCTATAGATCGAAACAAGATTACTTAGAGACATTATGACCCTTCTTTACTAAAACATTTTCCTTGTAAAATGTAGCTCATGAACTAAGAAAGTTTAACGTTAAAAGTAAACGAATTCACACACTAGTACTTCCATAAATCACACGTCTACTAGTTAATAACTCAAGATATTATGATCAGATTTTAAACATAGCAATGCAATCCAGTTTGTGACATAACAATATACATGAAGGTGTTGGAAAGATTATTATCTCGGTGAGCCAGACAACGATATACTATAAATATAGGAAAGAACATCAACACGAATATCACTTCATTATTTTGAGGTCATACCATAGAAAGTAGGAAGAACGTCCGTACAATTGAAACTATTTTATGTAAAACCCAACGAAATAAGCAAGGTTACATTACCATGTAGTAAGGTCCATATTCTTATCATATGACTATTGTTCATGTTACTAAAGCCATAACAGGGTGTCACGTGGTTACATCACATAATCCATAATTGATTGAACTTTTATATAAAACTTATCTAACCCATAATTTCACCAATAAGCATGTTGCAGCACTTATAAAAATCACAATTAAATAATCGTTCAACTATATTGCGAGTTTTAATAGTTTTTAGAAAAATATAAAGAATTAACTAATCATGAGAAAAAGAATCAAATGCATATCCTAAGGGAATTATTTATAACAATTTTAAGCACTCAGTTGGTCTGAAGAAAACTTTACAGCGATTCGACAGAAAATTGGACAACTTGCAGAAATCACTATTAAATGACGACTCGTTAAGATCTACATGGCTTATCATTTTGAAAACATGAACGAGTATTCTAATCAGTGGAGTTGAAATTATGCACAAACAATAAAACGGAACCGTGTAGGAACAATTTGACCACTGTGGACTAAAAATTAATCTCTCTCAAAATATAAGTCATTTTAACATGAAACCATAAACATTGGAAAGCTAAATTAGAAGGTTATCATACATAAAATTTTCATACTCATATAGAGAACACATTTTGGATGGCCGCTCTTGCAAGCAAGGTATCATTTTTAAAACTTATCAAAAATTTTAGTTCTTTTACAACTTCACATTCTACCACGAAACTCAACCATTTTTCTTCCAAACACGTTGACCTATTATTGAGGCATAAACACTACCATATTAACATGTATTCATCACTCCAACTATAACTGTCACCTAGAACACGTTAAGATTTCTAAACTGGAAGTAGAACCAACTAATTACTCAAAATTTATACATTGCGTGTATATACCATTGTAACACATATTATATATCATTCATGGCTTGGGCAACACATTCCGCATATCACTAGACATGGATTACTAATATATATATATGTCTGATCATTCATATCCAAATATCAACAATATACGGCCTAATTACGGTAATCATTTAATAATTAGATAATCACATGTACGCTTCAAACACCAAAATTATATGATCACATCCCTCTTAACTATTGCTCAACAAGTAAACACCCATACTCTTCAAATTTTAATTCAATCATCCTGCTCGATCCACATTTTAATATCAATCATAACTTTCAACCCACATTATAAACCGTAAATCATGTATCACTTACCTCATTCTTCTCCTGTAAGGACGTTAGTACGGTATAACAAGGTCACTATATAGTCTACCCCACTCTTCAATTACTCTCATTGGGTTCCCGAGACAGAACAGAAAGGCCCAGGTCTGGTTTGAGGGGGCCCCTAACTCATCCTGTTCCTCTTTGGGGCTCCTATCAGTTTCATCTCGGGGTTCATTTTATTAGACTCTTCCTACGTTCATTATTATTCATTTGGTTTAGGCCTGAGGATCGTTCTCTCTGATACCACTTTGTAACACCCCGATTTATTAAGGAGCCTTTAGCAAGACATCCTCAGTAAATTGAGCTGTTACCATCTCGGAATATCCGAGGTAGTGAATAACAAAGTAAATCAAACCAAAGTACTTTATATAAAAACTGATAAAATTTAAACTTTGATGTTACAAAAACTACACAGCGGAAATAAAGTAAAACTGATAACTACAAAGTAGGTGATCTACATCTAAGTCGGTCCATCAAAGTGCTCACGCCATCTCATGCTCGCACAGCACCATCTTTCCTGTCAAAACTGCTCCCCGTTTCGGATCATCACAGGTGTCACACGAATACACAGGGTCAACCGCGAGGTTGATTAGAGAAGAAGTAAACAACTAAATATTACCATAAATAGAAAGTCAAAACATCCCCACTCCGAATCACAAGACCCATTATTCTCCGCACCGAATCACAAGACCCATTAACTCCGCACCAATCACAAGACCCATTACTCCGCACCAATCAGAAGACCCATTACTCCGCACCAATCACAAGACCCATTACTCCGCACCAATCACAAGACCCATTACTCCGCACCAATCACAAGACCCATTATTCCGCACCATTGTTATCACAGTATGATATATATGCACATTATAAAGATCACATGATAATATATAACAAACATGCTTGATATCAATTATGAACGGTTTACACATCAACATATATCAGTAGTTTCCCCTACCTCAATAGCAGAATTGTAGATAAGTCCAAAGCTCGCTACAAATGTTCCACGCGGAAACTGCTACCTATACACGTATTTGTAACGAATCAATAAACTTCCCGAACCCCATAACAACCACACTTACTATAAATAGAAACCTTCCATAATTGGAAAGTTTCCATAATTAGAAACTTCCCAAAGTAGACACTCCCTTGACTCGCTAAATTTCCCGACTCATATATTAATTAACACAAAACAACAACCAAAATAACACCAATATAAAGAGTGACATTACTAACAAGTATTTTGATAAATAACAACAATAACAATAATTAATAACAATTATAATAATGACAAAAGTAATGATAATAATAATAACAACAACAACAATAATAATAATAATAATAATAAGATTAGTAATAATAATAATAATAATAATATACTATAAAATTGGCAAATAACAACCAAAACACGAGACATAACACGAAACCCACGAACAGCCCCAATTTTCGCGAACACCGAAACAGCTCCATAACCAGCCCGCGCAAACACCCTGTCTGACACCCTCAACGGCCCCTGACCTCGCCCATGACACCACCAGGCTCGCCTCTGAGCCACGGTGGTTCCAGGGGAGGGGTCCTTGGCCGTCGACCTGCTCAGCCACCACCAGACGACCGTGAAAGAAACCCAGAACCACCCTCTGATATCCTGCTCCTGACGCGACAACCCCAACAAACATTGCTATAAGACCAACACCAACCACCCATATCCACCACGACCACCGCCATTCAAACACCGTGACTACACCCTGTACCCAGACTCTACTAAACATATAAATCAAACACAAAAGAGTGAACGAATTCCATTGCAAAATCCATACGTTCATAGTTTCTGACCAGAGATAAAAACCGTTCGCGGAATAGCTGACAACCGACTCCTACTGGTGGTCCATGGTGGTCAACGACGACTCCATAGGGGTAAAAAACCTATCTACTAACATTATAGATTGCTACTGACCAAAGAATCGAAATTATAAGGTATTACACAATCAGAAATTTCGAAACCAAAAGGAAAGGAAAACCGCGATTTATCAAAGCCATGGTGAACGTACCTATTTCATTGTGCATTCGAACCACCTTAGACCACCCTAACCCCACCGTGTGAACCTCCCCCTTACTCCCTGAAGCGGCGGCAGTAGTTGTGTGGCAGTCGCTGAGAGTCGAAGAATTTAGGTTTAGGGTTTTGGTGTTGTGAACATGGTGACGGTAGAGTGAGTATTGAGGGTTTGTGTTGATTTGTGTATTCTCAACGAGATGGGCTCCTTTGGTTGGCACACAATTCGAGGCCCAAGTCTAACGTAAACAAGATATATTAAAACCGATACTCGCACTCGACATGCCACTAATAACATATAAAATATAAAGCACTTAAATAAAATACCAAAACAACTATTAATTATCGAATACCACATTTAAATACTTTCGAATCGTCAACATAATTAATAAATGTTAACAATAAAATACGTAGTATTACACCAATACACAACTCAGTAATGGGTCTAGAGGTAAACTTAACACATATCCCACTACAAACAAATGTCGGGTCCAGAGGTGAACTTAACACATATCCCAACATACATACACAAACAATGGGTCCAGAGGTGAACTTAACACATATCCCACTGCCACACACAAGTATTGGGTCCAGAGGTGAACTTAACTCATATCCCAATACACAGGTATCGCACACCGGGTCCAGAGGTGAACTTAACACATATCTCGATATGCAACAACCGATCACGTGTCAGGTCCAGAGGTGAACTTAACACATATCCTGACACGCCACAAGTAAAACACGTAATGGGTCCAGAGGTGAACTTAACACATATCCCATCACGCGACAGAGAACTCACGTATTAAGCTCAGAGGCCAGCTTACGGCATACCTTAATACGCAACAATATAATAGCATCCAAAGATAGTAACTAAATCCTCAGTTCTCACCTCTTATACTTCTAAACAACACTTAATTGATCCCGGGAACTAAGTTGAGGGAAAGCCGGTTTCCCTTTCGGTTATCCGACCGGGGGGTCTCTATCCTCTCTCCATTCCCGAACCCAATATAGTGTCGCCCATCCTCCGGGGACCTCAAGCACACATAAAAGGTACACGGAACGAATCTCAAACAAAACCGACTAACCAATTAAAAGATACAACCGTTTTAAGGTAAACAGGGCTCTCAGCCGGTCAGTGGCAGGCAACCGGCTGACCGTCTGGCAACCTATCCTTCCTCACAATTTGCAAAACCTAAACAATGTAAAAGGGGCTCCCAGCGGGTCAGCAGGCAGCCGGCCTACCGGCTGGGCACCCATTTCCTATCTTCCCCTTCGTACGCAAAATAAAGACAAAGGGACTCCCAGCCGGTCAGGAGGCAGCCGGCCTACCGGCTGGGCACCCAAGTACCTTACTTTAAAAAAAACGCAAACACAACACTCTGCACTCCCAGCCGGTCGACTGGCGGCCGGTCGGTCGACCGGCTCAGAGTCACTGAGCCTGAAAAACGCAATACGCAGTATATTCCAATTCCTATGAAATCGATACTAAACTCCAGGACTACAACCAACAAACAATTCCCAGCATATATAAGCCTTATACAACTCAATAGCAAGCATCAATTTCCACCATTAAAGCATATTAGGATCATATCTCATATTCGTCTTAAGGATGCAAATTCTGAAAATCAACCTATAAGCATGTGAAATATAATCTAAGCATAAGAACATCATACATGGGCAATCTTAGCATGTTTCTAAGTCCCAACAACAACCACAATATACAAAATAAGAAACTTTCAACATCAAAACCATGAAACATGCTATTTTAACAAATAAAGGCCGAGTTTCTCATTATCGTCACCTCAAAAGCGTTTTAAGCTCCTAGCTCCTCTTCAACAATGAAGTTATCGACCTCAAGATCTTCTAAGTCCGCTCCTACAACAAAGAAAACGGTTTTTAGAGGCTTAAAACGGAAATTACACAAAACAGCCTCTTTTTCAAGTTGAATGAAATTGAAATTGAAAGAGATAGATGTCTTGGAAATTTCGCAAGGATTCCGAAAATGTATGACATATCTTAATTCGGGATTCGGAAGAGCTCTGAAAATTGATTTAAAGATTGAAAAGTGAAGGAGGAATGAAGAACTTATGGAATAGTGTTCTTATTTTTGAAGGGAAGCAATATGTCGACATAAGGTTGGGGTTTAGGGTTTTAAGTAGTCCTTTCCGTCAAATGAAACGGGTTAAACATTGTGAACGGGTTTTATGAATCGGGTTTAAGACTTTGCCAAGTTATTATGTCTTAAGAACTTATGGTTCTTAAGACGGATCGTAACGGAATATTTTTAAAAATAACTTAACTATACATATTAAAATATTATTTTATTCCGTAAATGTAACATCCCAATATTTCGGGACTTGGAAGTTTAAAGATTTTAAGTTCAAGTTCGAGAAATAAATTATATTTCGTAATTCATGGTATTTCATTTTAATAACTGATTAATTTATGTGAAAATATTTTAAAGGATTTAAATAAGACTTCATCTAATTGCGTAATTTACGTCTTAGCAATTTAATTTCATAGTCCGAAAATATTTATATCGTCTTAAGTTTATAGTGACCTTAAGTCGGTGTTCTTAGCTTAAACGGTCTTAAAACTTGTCTTATGTGCCTAACTTGCTAATGGACCCATTTCCCCTCTTTTTCCTCACAAAACTCTAACCCCTCCATCCTTTACGTCACTCCTTCATTTCATTTTTCAGATTTGTAAACATAACCACAAACACCATTCTTATGAATTTCTCCTTCAATCTTAAAATGCTCATAGAATCTTCGTTTCTTATCCGATTGAGACGATTTACGCGGCCACGGATTCCTCTTCTCGAGCCCGTCGTTTTAAGGTAATCAATCTTGCAATTAGTGACAGTTGTATTTTCGGCCTGTTCACTTAATTTCGAAATTCATTATTTTCTTCGATGTTTGTGTTGTTTTAGGCGGTGTTTGTGTTAACCCGGAAGAGGGCTTGGTGATTATTGAGCGAGATCTCGAAGGTTTTGCTAAGTAAAGGTGACAATTATGAGAAACTCGGCCTTATTTGTAATATTAGCACTTTTCTTGGTTTGGGTGTTTAAGTTTCTGATTTTACATGTTGTTTATGTTCAATGGACTTAGAAATCATGCTAGGAATACATGTGTATGATGTTCATTTGCTTTGATGGTGTTTCACATGCTTAGTTGTTGATTTTCAGAAATTTGTGCTTAAGACGGATACAAATAATATTCTTGTTGAGGATTGTTTGTGGAATTAATTGCTGGCAGTTAGTGTATTTGATGATTATATATGCTGGGTAATCTTTGTATGTTGTGATTTTAGAAGTCTTGAATCGATTTGAGGAATTTTGTGTATTGTAGAGAATTACGATTTTGCGTACAGATGACTCTGAGCCGGTAGGCGGACCGGCAGCCGGTCGGCCGGCTCAGAGTCGGTGTGTTAAAATTTTGAATGTCTGAATTTAGGGAAAAAGGGTTCTGAGCCGATAGGTCGGCCGCCGGTCGACTGGCTCAGAATCCTACTTGGTGTCCTGTGGAAATTTTTCAGAGGCTTGGGAAAGGACTCCCAGCCGGCAGCCGGTCCACCGGCTGAGAGTCTCTTCCAATTGTTAAGTTTTGAAGTCGGATTTATGGGAAGGGACTCCCAGCCGGCTGGCCGGCGGACGGTCCACCGGCGGAGAGCCCTTTCCGATTGTTTTTCCAGATTTTGCAATGGCATGGGAAGGGACTCCCAGCCGGCTGACCGGCAGCCTGTCCCGGACCGGCTGAGAGCCCCTGTTCTCATTGTTTTGTTTATAACTTTCAAACGGTTTATCGGTTTTGTTTGAGATTCGTTCCGCGTACCTTTTATGTGTGTTTGAGGTCCCCGGAGGGTGGGCGACACTATATTGGGTTTGGGAATGGAGAGAGGATAGAGACCCCCCGGTCGGGTAACCGAAAGGGAAACCGATTCTCCCTCATCTTAGTTCCCGGGATCAATTAAGTGTTGTTTAGTGGTTTAAGAAGTTAGAACTATAGGTTAGTTTCTATCTTTGGATGTTATTGGTTGATGCGTGTTAAGGTATGCCTTAAGCTGGCCTCTTAGCTTAACACGTGAGTTGTATGTCGCGTGATGGGATATGTGTTAAGTTCACCTCTGGACCAATTACGTGTTTTGCTTGTGGCGTGTTAGGATATGTGTTAAGTTCACCTCTGGACCTGACACGTGATCGGTTGTCGTACACGGGATATGTGTTAAGTTCACCTCTGGACCCGGTGTGCGATAGCTGTGTATTTGGATATGTGTTAAGTTCACCTCTGGACCCAATACTTGTTTGTAGCATCGGGATATGTGTTAAGCTCACCTCTGGACCCTTTGCTTGTGGATGTATGTTGGGATATGTGTTAAGTTCACCTCTGGACCCGACATTTGTTTGTAGTGGGATATGTGTTCAGTTCACTTCTGGACCCATTACTGTGTTATGTATAGTGATATGTGTTAAGTTCACCTCTGGACCCTTTACTTGGATTGTATGTTGGGATATGTGTTAAGTTCACCTCTGGACCCGACATTGTTTTGGTAGTGGGATATGTGTTAAGCTCACCTCTGGACCCATTACCTGTGTTTGTTGATATCAAGGTCTATGCCTTAAGTTGGCCTCTGAGTCCTTGATTGTGAAAGTGTTTAAGTATCTAGGTTATGTCTTAAGTTGACCGCTGAACCTTTTTACTTGCTGTTTTACATCTGCTTGCCTTGAGATTGGTACAGTGTCAGATATGCATGATGATATTGATGATTATATTACCTTGTTTATGTTTTGTTCATCCAAGGCATTGGATGACTCTTTAGTCAGTTTCGTAAATAGTTTGGACTGAAAGACCCCCCGACCGGGCAACCGGTAGGGAAACCGGCTCTCCTTCCAAATGGTTTCCGAAGTTGGTTGAGAGCCGTGCATTAATGATTGCATGATAGTACGAGATTCAGTTGATGAGATTATACTTCACATGTTTATATATGCTGGATTATTATGTTTGTATTTCTGTGTTACGTGTCGTTACAAAAGGTGGCTAGGAGAACTCTAGTCACTCCCCACTAATTGTGGCGTACATGTTTACATGTATGTAGGTACATGCAGGATGGTTGATGGAGGGTTCACATGGAGCTAGCGAGCGATGATCCTATTCATCGATATGACTTACCCATTACGTTAGCTAGACTCTAGTTTTGATACAGTTGTTTTGAGTGCCTGTAGGGATGTTCCATCCCAGGCTGTTGTGCATATTTCATTTCAGTACTTAGACTGTTATACTTATCTATTTTGTTTATATCAGCTTCAGTTTTCAGTTTTAATTCACCTCGCGTGTTTATGTTAAAAAGTTTTAATTCCGCTGCATTTTTAGTACTTTGTATGTTTATTTATTTCCACTTTCGCGAGGGGATTTACAGTTGGTATCAGAGCGTTATCGCTCCCGACGCACTCATGTAACCCCCAACCTTAACTTCACCATATGATTGAATAATGAATGAGAGATGGGGTAGATTTAAGGACTTATATTGTAGCCTGTTTTGTGATTGCTTTTATTAGGTTCTAACGTGTTTGTTGATTGTCGATAATTTTACTCTTATGCCTTTCAATCGACGAACCGTGGACTTATCCATTTGGCGATGGAGACCGGAGTTTCTAACGAAGATAGAAGATTCGTGCTACTGTTGGAGAATGTTTCTGAGCCTTGAAGATACTCTTGTTTCTTTGTGCATCACCTTGTTTGATAACTCTGGATGCATATCCTTTTTTTAGAATAGTTGTCTATCTTACTTGAACCGATCTTCTTACCTTTTCAACTTAACCTTGTTGCTTGCTTTCTCAAGGTGCCTTGTAGGTAACCTTCCTTTTGTAGAATTTTGAGGAACTAGTCACAGTATAATAGTAAATCCGTGTGATGAGAAGGTTGTTATTGGAGGAAAAACCTAAGAGGTATCGAGAGACATGCTTTGATGACCCAAGCGTCTAGTTATCCATCCAATTGGGAGAATGAAAGTGAGTGGTAGGGTACTTGCTTGAAGGTTGAGTTGTATACTTAGTGTTCGGTGGAACTTAATCTCGAGAACCATGCTTAGATTGTGAAAATTTGTGAATTGAAGAGTACTGTTTAAGGAGTTAGATAAGATACTTGAGGTTATAGAGCAACCTGAAAGAATGGGCTTAAGATGCTAATGATGAAGAATAGATAATTGAAGTGAGTTAGTATCACTTGACTTATGTGAGTGATTAAGCTGAGAAAGGTCCGTTGTTGAGGAATACAAATCATTGGCTATAATATTTGAGTACTCGATTTATGATTTAGACTTGGAAGAAGTGAATCGTTATCTGGCCTTAGGTTATTTAATGGATCTTAGCGTTTTTCTATTGAAGAACTTAAAGGAAACTTGAGGATGCGCCGCTAGTTTGTGAATAGAATAGAGTAATTCATTGGGAGATGAAAGTTCGGAAAAACTTGATGGTTTGGGAATTGTTATCTGGTGGACAGTAAGGTAAGTAAAGTAGATATAGTATATATGGGTGATGACCTGAAAGTGTTATTGAATTGTCATTTGAGGAACTAGCAGAGATGAGACATCTCAAACTTTTGGGAATAGGTAGTTGTAATGATGATATCGTTTAAAGTTTGGAAGATTAGGGTATATAAATCATTGGAGGAATTGTTCGTGAGAACCAATAATTGAATGACTTGATTTGGAAAGTAAGAAGTGAGAACCCCGTGAGAATAGTGAGAGACCCGCACCTTGGAAGATTCCGCAATCGTTCCTTTCACGTCGCTTCTCCCCTTTCTTCTCCTTTGCTTCTCCGTCTGCTCTTGGCCTCAACTTTGATTGAGGTCCATAGCCTAAAGTTCCTTACCTTGTCATCTTGTTGTTCCTCGAGCCGTCTTCCGTGTGTCTCTCTCGAGACCTATGTCGTGTTTATCCCTGAAGTTCGTATCCCATCTCCTCTTCTGTGAGCCTCGTTCCTTTTCATCTAGATTAGTGGCGAGATTGACTTGTTCTTGGAGTAGTGATACATGCATTAAGGAATGCTTGGTTTTGCTTTGTCAGAATATGGTTGAGAGAGTTTATGATAATAGTATTCGGGTGATATTGGATAGTGTGCCGCCTTGAAAGTTTCATGTTAGATGGCTAGAGGTAAGTGGTAATTGTAGATTCGGAGGTACATGCTTACGATAATGATGATGTGGTTAAATGGATGAATTAGGGAAGTTAGTGACACTTAATCTTGAGGAGCTTCTTGAATGCAGAAAATACCACATATTTGAGGAACGAGAGTTATTGGTAACGGTGTGAGAGTGTTGGGACACTTACGATTTAATTTATGGAGGTGACTGAGTGTTCAACCTTAAGTTACTTGCGGAACCTCAACGTTTACCTATCGGAGCACTTATTGGGATTGGAAAATGCCCCACTGTTAGGTGGATCGTTTATGATAGCTTGTGGAATAATGGAAGCCTGTTGGCTTAATAATACTTCAGGAGTGGTTGACAGGAAGCTATTGATGTTTGAGGTGATTATAGTATAGAGATTTGCGACTTATAAGTGTTCATAGATACCATTTGGGAAATCTCGGAATGTGAATGACTAAGTCTTATGGAAACTGTAGGAGTGAAAGTTGTTACTTCTTCGAAACTTCTCTCTGGAATGTATACTGTTGGTAAGTAGTTGGAAACCAGAGGATTTAGAAGTTGTTACTCTAGTAAGGCCTTAAATTGAATGTTCACTTTGGTAATAAAATTTGGGATTTGAGGATCTCGAGATGCCTGTAGAATGAATTTGATGGACTTAAACTATGTAAGACTAAAGGTTATAGATGATTTTGGTTATGGCTTATCTGATTAGGAAGAGTCATGGTGTAGAGAGTTTGGTGTCCTAATTTTTGGAATTTGATGTTATAATGGAATTTTTGGTTTATAATGTCGTAAGTGTGCAAACCTTGATCTGGAATATGAGCTTAAGCTTCTACCGCGAGTGAGGAAATGCCTTGTTCTGTGGAGGAGATAATGGTAAGAGGGATTGTGAAACCATTGAGAGCCTAAACATCACTTGAAGTGTCCTTCTTGGGATATACTAGGAATCGTTGTAACGATGTCTGGATGATGGATTGAGCGGTTGGTGTACCCATGTTTAGCAAGAGTTACCATCTTCCTTGACCTTTAACCTGGTTGTTTCGTTCCTTCGATCCTCCCCTTATGCTCTGTTAGTTGCGAAACCGAAATTGCTTGGCTATCGTGTTAATAGTAATTCGAATGGTTGTCTCGGTGCCTGCCGTAATCGTTAAGAATTTGGTTTCGTTTTTGTTGATAGTAAACTCGTGGGACTTTTACAACTTGACTGATTTGAGGAATTTAAATTTGACCGTTTTTGGAATAGTTTCCTGTTGTTAACCTTAAAAGTTGCAGTTTTTGGAGAATCCTATTTGTTTCCAAAGATTGAAAGTACTTCCTCTTCCGTTGGCAGTAACCTTTTGTCACTGTTACTATTTTATTCTTTCGAGGATTTGAGAATAAAAGTTGATTTTGAAGGAAATTTGGTTTTAAAGAGCCGTATGTTTTACAACCTTGATGGATTTCAGCGTTGATTGCCACTGGAACTTGTTATTGGAGACGTCTGATAACCTGTGATGTGCTTATCAACACCGAATCAATCTAAATTTTGAACTTTATTTGATTTAATTTTGGGACTTGTCTCTGATTTGGAACGTCGGACTCTTGAATACGTAACGAGAATCCCAATGTCCATTGACGAAGACTCGTGCCTTGGAATCTATTTCTACTTGAAACCTTTTTTAAAGATAAAGTTTTGGGTTACCATAATCCGGGTAGTACGTTTTGGCAGTTAAAGTTGTTTTCGTACTTACTTCTGTTTTCAAGTTTCGAGGACGAAACTTTTTGAAAGATGAGGTGATTGTAACATCCCAATATTTCGGGACTTGGAAGTTTAAAGATTTTAAGTTCAAGTTCGAGATATAAATTATATTTCGTAATTCTTGGTATTTCATTTAAATAACTGATTAATTTATGTGAAAATATTTTAAAGGATTTAAATAAGACTTCATCTAATTGCGTAATTTACGTCTTAGCAATTTAATTTCATAGTCCGAAAATATTTATATCGTCTTAAGTTTATAGTGACCTTAAGTCGGTGTTCTTAGCATAAACGGTCTTAAAACTTGTCTTATGTGCCTAACTTGCTAATGACCCTAACCCCACCATCATCTACCTCACTCCTTCATTCCAATTGTCAGATTTGTAAACATAACCACAAACACCATTCTTATGAATTTCTCCTTCAATCTTAAAATGCCCATAGAATCTTCGTTTCTTATCCGATTGAGACGATTTTCGCGGCCAAGGATTCCTCTTCTCGAGCCCGTCGTTTTAAGGTAATCAATCTTGCAATTTGTGACAGTTGGATTTTCGGCCTGTTCACTTAATTTCGAAATTCATGATTTTCTTCGATGTTTGTGTTGTTTTAGGCGGTGTTTGTGTTAACCCGGAAGAGGGCTTGGTGATTATTGAGCGAGATCTCGAAGGTTTTTCTAAGTAAAGGTGACAATTATGAGAAAATCGGCCTTATTTGTAATATTAGCACTTTTCTTGGTTTGGGTGTTTAAGTTTCTGATTTTACATGTTGTTTATGTTCAATGGACTTAGAAATCATGCTAAGAATACGTGTGTATAATGTTCATTTGTTTTGATGGTGTTTCACATGCTTAGTTATTGATTTTCAGAAATTTGTGCTTAAGACGGATACAAATAATATTCTTGTTGAGGATTGTTTGTGGAATTAATTGCTGGTAGTTAGTGTATTTGATGATTATATATGTTGGGTAATCTTTTTATGTTGTGATTTTAGAAGTCTTGAATCGATTTGAGGAGTTTTGTGTATTGTAGAGAATTGCGATTTTGCGTACAGATGACTCTGAGCCGGTAAGCTGACCGGCAGCCGGTCGGCCGGCTCAGAGTCGGTGTGTTAAAATTTGGAATGTCTGAATTTAGGGAAAAAGTGTTTTGAGCCGGTAGGTCGGCCGCCGGTCGACCGGCTCAGAATCCTACTTGGTGTCTTGTGGAAATATTTCAGAGGCTTGGGAAAGGACTCCCAGCCGGCAGACTGGCAGCCGGTCCACCGGCTGAGAGTCTCTTCCAATTGTTAAGTTTTGAAGTCGGATTTATGGGAAGGGACTCCCAGCCGGCTAGCCGGCGGACGGTCCACCGGCGGAGAGCCCTTTCCGATTGTTTTTCCAGATTTTGCAATGGCATGGGAAGGGACTCCCAGCCGGCTGACCGGCAGCGTGTCCCGGACCGGCTGAGAGCCCCTGTTCTCATTGTTTTGTTTATAACTTTCAAACGGTTTATCGGTTTTGTTTGAGATTCGTTCCGCGTACCTTTTATGTGTGTTTGAGGTCCCCGGAGGGTGGGCGACACTATATTGGGTTTGGGAATGGAGAGAGGATAAAGACCCCCCGGTCGGGTAACCGAAAGGGAAACCGGTTCTCCCTCATCTTAGTTCCCGGGATCAATTAAGTGTTGTTTAGTGGTTTAAGAAGTTAGAACTATAGGTTAGTTTCTATCTTTGGATGTTATCGGTTGATGCGTGTTAAGGTATGCCTTAAGCTGGCCTCTGAGCTTAACACGTGAGTTGTATGTCGCGTGATGAGATATGTGTTAAGTTCACCTCTGGACCCATTACGTGTTTTGCTTGTGGCGTGTTAGGATGTGTGTTAAGTTCACCTCTGGACCTGACACGTGATCGGTTGTCGTACACGGGATATGTGTTAAGTTCACCTCTGGACCCGGTGTGCGATAGCTGTGTATTGGGATATGTGTTAAGTTCACCTCTGGACCCAATACTTGTTTGTAGCATCGGGATATGTGTTAAGCTCACCTCTGGACCCTTTGCTTGTGGATGTATGTTGGGATATGTGTTAAGTTCACCTCTGGACCCGACATTTGTTTGTAGTGGGATATGTGTTAAGTTCACCTCTAGACCCATTACTGTGTTATGTATAGTGATATGTGTTAAGTTCACCTCTATACCCTTTACTTGGATTGTATGTTGGGATATGTGTTAAGTTCACCTCTGGACCCGACATTGTTTTGGTAGTGGGATATGTGTTAAGCTCACCTCTGGACCCATTACCTGTGTTTGTTGATATCAAGGTCTATGCCTTAAGTTAGCCTCTGAGTCCTTGATTGTGAAAGTGTTTAAGTATCTAGGTTATGTCTTAAGTTGACCGCTGAACCTTTTTACTTGCTGTTTTACATCTGTTTGCCTTGAGATTGGTACAGTGTCATATATGCGTGATGATATTGATGATTATATTACCTTGTTTATGTTTTGTTCATCCAAGGCATTGGATGACTCTTTAGTCAGTTTCGTAAATAGTTTGGACTGAAAGACCCCCCGACCGGGCAACCGGTAGGGAAACCGGCTCTCCTTCCAAATGGTTTCCGAAGTTGGTTGAGAGCCGTGCATTAATGATTGCATGATAGTACGAGATTCAGTTGATGAGCTTATACTTCACATGTTTATATATGCTGGAGTATTATGTTTGTATTTCTGTGTTACGTGTCGTTACAAAAGGTGGCTAGGAGAACTCTAGTCACTCCCCACTAATTGTGGCGTACATGTTTACATGTATGTAGGTACATGCAGGATGGTTGATGGAGGGTTCACATGGAGCTAGCGAGCGATGATCCTATTCATCGATATGACTTACCCATTACGTTAGCTAGACTCTAGTTTTGATACAGTTGTTTTGAGTGCCTGTAGGGATGTTCCATCCCAGGCTGTTGTGCATATTTCATTTCAGTACTTAGACTGTTATACTTATCTATTTTGTTTATATCAGCTTCAGTTTTCAGTTTTAATTCACCTCGCGTGTTTATGTTAAAAAGTTTTAATTCCGCTGCATTTTTAGTACTTTGTATGTTTATTTATTTCCGCTTTCGCGAGGGGATTTACAGTAAAAATAAGTTAAACCTTTAAAATATAATTTACGAAAATGCGGGATGTTACATTCACGATGATAGGAGTTCCATTAAATTGAATCAGAGTTACGTTCCTCATGAGGTAGAGTTTTATTTGTTTGGGAGTGGAGTTACACATATAGTTCAATGGAGTTTCACTGTATCTGTTAGGGAGTTACACTCCACGGTTGGAGTTCCATTTCAATTGAACCAGAATTACGTTCATTGTGAGGTGGAGTTGCATTGTGTTCGGAGACGAGTTACACACAATTAGAGTTACACTATATCTGAAGTGGAATTACGCACATAACTAAGTGGGGTTACATTCATATATCAGAGGTGTCAAACTTAAGAGGGGGTAGGAGTTACATTTCAAGCTAGTTAGAGTACCAATTCGTTTGAACCAGAGTTACGTTCCATACGAGGTTTAGTTGCACTTTTGTTAAAATTTATACTTTACCACTGTAATTCTACTATTAAAAAACGTAACTCTACCATTATGGACTCCACCCTTAGATGCTAATGGGAGTTACAATTTATAATTTACTACTGTAATTCTAGTATTATGAAACGTAACTCTACCATTAAAACGTAACTTTTTCACATAACTTCAATAAGGAAGTAATCAGATGAAAGTTCATACCATCACTATTGAATGTGGTGTTTTCTGTGTTGTTCATATCTTGAATGTTCAATGTCGTGTTTGTTGTATTTTCCATTGTCAATTGGGTTCGTTATTTTGGTTACGTATCGATTTTGAATAATGACTGACGAAAGTGAAGAAGATGAAAAAACAGCATGCAGTAGATGAAAATATGATTATGTTTTTTTATCGACATTGCGAATGTAAGGAACAATTAACTACACGTTTTTCTTTTTTTAAAATTAATTAACAGCTATTAGCACATTAACTATCAGATTTGGCATTAATAACTACACTAAAATATCAGCCATCTATTATCCCTCATCTAATGGATGAAAATAGGACTCTAGGACACAACATAGGAGGTGGACTCATTTGAACCCCTCTCTCTCTCTCTCTCTATATATATATATATATATGTATATATATATATATGTATATATATATATATGTATATATATATATATGTATATATATATATATGTATATATATATATATATATATATATATATATGTGTATATGTATATGTATATATATATATATATGTATATGTATATATATATATATATATATATGTATATGTATATGTATATATATATGTATATATATATATATATATATGTATATATATATAGAAATGGGATCATGTAAGTATGAGTTATATATTTTAGTAATGAGTATTAATGAAGGAAATAGCAAAATATCACGCGAAAAAGTAAAACACGCTGGATGGGGGGCTCGAACCTCCGACCTACTGGAATATCACGCGAAAAAGTATAACACGCTAGATGGGGGGCTCGAACCTCCAACCTACCGGTTAAAAGTCAACAATCTAACCAACTGAGCTATTCTAGCTTATTGGTAATTAATATTTCAGTCAGATAAATAACGGGTAATATTTAAAGTGCAAAAGTCACAACAATAATATTCGTTTCTGATATAAATATTCGTTAATTATTAAAATAATTTTCTTTTTTTTTTGTTTTTTTATATACCACATTTAATTGTATTTTTTTTCGGTATCATTTTTTCGAATTTTTTTTAGCATCACATTTTTTAATAACGGGTTGTTTATTGTAAGTTGTGATATTGTTTTGTATAACGTCTGATATTGTATCTAAGTCATCAAAAAATATCACCTTTTTTTCAAGATCACTTTATTCTTTTCTTATTTTTTTTTTGTTTTTTTATATATCTAAGTCATCAAAAAATATCACCTTTGTGATATTGTTTACACATACACAATAATCATGTTACTCAATATCACAACAATATCACAATATAGTAACAACAATATCACTACATACTGAAAACAATATCACAACATAGTTAAAACAATATCACTACATACTTAAAACAATATCACTACATACTGAAAACAATATCACTATATACTGAAAACAATATCACAACATACTGAAAACAATATCACTACATACTGAAAACAATATCGCAACATACTGAAAACAATATCACTACATACTGAAAACAATATCACAACATACTGAAAACAATATCACTACATACTGAAAACAATATCACAATATACTAACAATATCACTACATACTGAAACAATATCACTACATACTGAAAACAATATCACTACATACTGAAAACAATATCACTACATACTGAAAACAATATTACAACTTCCAACAAACAACGTCTTATTAAAAATACGTGATACTAAAAAAAACTTGTTTAAAAAAATGATACCGAGAAAAAACACAATTAAACGTAATACATAAAGAAAACAAAAGCAAAAAATAAGAAAAGAAATATTTATATAATTAACGAATATTTATACTAGAAAGGTGTAACTTTTGCCCTTTAAATAATTAACGGATATATAAATTACTGAAGCATTATTAATCAATTAAGCTACACTAGCTTAATTGGTAAGTGTAGGGGGTTGCCGACCCAAAGGTCAGGGGTTCGAGCTGTGCATCCGGCGAAATTTTGTTTTGCGCGTGAAATTTTTGATTTCATTCATTATTACTCAATACTCAAATATATATGAGTTCTCACCGGATCCCGACTCTATATATATATATATATATATATATATATATTATACTTTCAAGAGGCCGGATTCGGTGAGGCTCTTAACTATGGTGAGACGGCCGAACCCTTACTATGTTGGACATGATTTTCAATGTTCATTGGACTAATGAATGGAAATTATGGGTCATTTCAAGCATTTAATTTGGCCCAAATATTTTCTATATCTAAAAAAATTATCCATTTTGTTTTTTTTCTTATTTCGTGAAATTTGGACTTAAAATACTTGTTTACTCATGAAATATATAATTTCTTATTTCGTGTATCTTGGACCTTAATCTGTGAAACCGGAACCTTATTTTGTGAAACTTGGAATAAAAATGTTTGTTCACTCACGAAATGTTTTAATTTCTTATTTCGTGAATCTTGGACCTTAATTTGTGAAACTGGGACCTTATTTCGTGAAACTTGGACTTAAAATGTTTGTTTACTCACAAAATGTTTAATTTCTTATCTCGTGAATCTTGGACCTTTGTGAAACCGAGAATTTATTTCGTGAAACTTGGACATAAAATGGTTGTTTACGCACGAAATGTATAATTTCTTATTTCGTGAATCTTGAACCTTAATATGTGAAACCGGGACCTTATTTCGTGAAACTTGGACTTAAAATGTTTGTTTACGCACGAAATATATAATTTCTTATTTCGTGAATCTTATACCTTAATTTGTTAAATCGGGACCTTATTTCATGAAACTTGGACTTAAAATGTTTGTTTATGCACGAAATGTTTAGTTTCATATTTCGTGAATCTTGGACCTTAATTTGTGAAACCGAGACCTTATTTCGTGAAACTTGGACTTAAAATGCTGGTTTACTCACAAAATGTTAAATTTCTTATTTCGTGAATCTTGGACCTTAATTTGTGAAATCGAAACCTTATTTCGTGAAATTTGGAATTAAAATGTTTGTTCACTCACGAAATGTTTAATTTCTTATTTCGTGAATCTTGGAGCTTAATTTGTGAAACCGAAACTTTATTTCGTGAAACTTGGACTTAAAATGTTTGTTCACTCACAAAATGTTTCATTTCTTATTTCGTGAATCTTGGACCGTAATTTGTGAAACCAGGACCTTATTTCAAGAAACTTGGACTTAAAATGTCTGTTTACTCACAAAATATTTAATTTCTTATTTCGTGAATCTTAGACCTTAATTTATGAAACCAGGACCTTATTTCGTGCGTGAAACTTGGACTTAAAATGTTTGTTTACGCACGAAATGTTTAATTTCTTATTTCGTGAATCTTAGACCATAATTTGTGAAATCGGACCTTATTTCGTGAAAGTTGGACTTAAAATGTTTGTTTACTCACAAAATGTTTAATTTCTTATTTCGTGAATCTTGGACCTTAATTTGTGAAACTTACTCACGAAATGTATAATTTCTTATTTCGTGAATCTTGGAACTTAATTTGTGAAACCGGGACCTTATTTCGTGAAACTTGGAATTAAAAGTTTGTTTATTCACAAAATGTATAATTTCTTATTTCGTGAATCTTGGACCTTAATTTGTGAAACCGAAACCTTATTTCGTAAAATTTGGACAATGAATAGGAGAACCATAAGCTTTCTCTGCCCAATACTCAGACTTCAATTTTGCCACTCCAATTATGATAAAAAAAATCACTTTTGGAACTTTTGTCAAAGCCAAACCCTGAGAAAACATATCCATCATACATGCACCAACAATTTGCACTTATTTTTGCTTCCAAAATTTGACATTTTCCGCAAGTCGAAAACCAAATTCTATAAAATCATAACTGATCATGCAGTAGTAGAAAAAGACTCATTGACATCGCTTGTTTTGGCTAATTTACATCGTTTTTTGGCGATGTATCTGGGGGCGACATTTAGAGTATTTTTCTTTTTACATCGTTTCTGAAACCGATGTTAATAGCATACCATTAACATCGGTTATAAGTGAAAAGCGATGTTAATAGTATACCATTATCATCGGTTATAAGTGAAAACCGATGTTAATAGTATACCATTATCATCAGTTATAAGTGAAAAGCGATGTTAATAGTATACCATTATCATCGGTTATAAGTGAAAAGCGATGTTAATAGTATACCATTAGCATCGGTTATAAGTGTAAACCGATGTTAATATTGTATGAATTACATCGTTTTTGGTTGCAAACCGATGTTAATAATGTGTCGAATACATCGTTTTTGGTCTGAAACCGATGTTAATATTATCTTTATTTATTAAAATAACATCGTTTTATATTCAAAACTGATGTAATTTAAATGACAGTAACATCGGTTTATATTCATTCTAGCAACTCAAATTCTATAATTTAACGGAACCTATTTGTGATGTTTACATTCATACACTATAAGAAGACCTGCAAAATGAATCAATATACAAATAATAACCGTGCATCTCATGCCTTCCAAGAATTCAAACCCAACTATATATTATACCAAAAAAAATATCATAGCATATTATAATTCCGTCCATTCAAATTAGTTTAAAACTTATACTACTACAATATTTGACTGAGCATCCATGAATAAAAGTAGTCTAAAACACTATATAATAAATTCTAGAAATCCAAACCATACATAAACTAAACGTTTTTTGCACAATAAAGCGACCAAAGCTCTCGAACCTCGTTCATTTGTGCAATTGTCATTTGCAAACCTGAAATACACTACGTAAAAGAACACAGATTATTAGGAAGGGAGCTTAGGCAATTAAAAATTACGAACAATATTTATATATATACATAAAAATTCAAACAATTCGAGACAAGAGATCAATAATATACCTTTTCTAAGTCGTCCTCCGATGTTGAGTACCTTATGGTAATATCATACATCCACTTTATAACATAATAACCACACTCATAACTCTCTGGCTGTTGAGGACTGCTGCCATTCTGCCATTTTGTAATCTGTACGCAGGTTATTACTACACATTTATTACGACTCAAAAGTAAGTGGATCCAGGTTGAAGTTTTAAGATTCAAAAATTTGTTGCTTGGGGACAATGTGTATGTGTTTATAGAGACATTAATCTCCTTTGACCAATGAATCTTTAGACACAAGTAATGTCAGAAACTGTCAAAGAAGTTCACTAACCTTTTTGCGTACACCAACTGTAACAACCCCATTTATTTAAGGGCCTGTGCTAGGACTCCCTAGATAAATAAGGATGTTACCATCTCGGTTTCCCGAGGCAGTAGATACAAAGGAAAGATAAACAGTACTTTAAATTGATAAAGTTAACTCAAAGAACGAGTTTATACAACTGAATTAAAACAAACTGTCTTGATGAAACAAAAGTACAACTCATAAGTACTACTATGGTGATCTAGACTCTATGCAGGTCCGGATCCAAGCTTCTCTCTTCCCCTAGCTCCCATAGTCACAACACCTGTCAATCTGCTCCCCAATAATTGGTTCATCACAGGTGATCACGAATACACAGGGTCAACCACGAGGTTGAGTAGAGAAAAACTGTAAGCAAATCACATTACTAAAAATAGAAAGTCGATCATCTCCACTCCGAATCACAAGACCCATTATTCTCCACACCAATCACAAGACCCATTATCTCCGCACCAATCACAAGACCCATTATCTCCGCACCAATCACAAGACCCATTATCTCCGCCTCATAGTTTATCACAGAATGATATAAACAGCACAATATAACGATCACATGGTAATATATAACAAACACGTTTAGTGTCAAATAAGATCAGATTGCACATCATTATATACCAGTATTTCCCCTACCTGAAATAGCAGGAAATGTAGATACGTCCAAGCTCGTTAGAAGTGTTCCACACGAAACTCGCTACCTAAACACGTATATGTAACGAATTAACAATCTTCCCGAACCCCTTAAAGGTCATACTTACTATAAATAGCAACTTTCCAAAAGTGGAAAGTTTCCATAAATAGAAACGTTCCCAATATAGTAACTTTAGTTTGAATTTCAAATTATTCTAAGTATACATTGATACCCATATGAAAGCTTCCCAAAAATAACTCCCAAAACATATTCCTTAATAAATAATAAAATCTTTACTATTAATAAAAACATTAATACCATAAATAACAATCATATTAATAATAATAATAATAATAATAATAATAATAATAAGAATAATAATAATTAAAATCATAAAAATAAATAGACTTAAAAGAAACGAGACCAACATAGCTAAAATACCCGACTCACCCTCTCTCCCGACTTCCACCTACAACACCACCGTGTACCACCCCTTCGACCACCAACGGACACCCACCTTCAACACTGCCGACACCCAACAGACCCTCTGACACCACCGTCCCACACGACGCCTGCCGGAGAGTCAGACCAGACTCCAATAACCCAGGTCTGACTCTCACCCGCACCTCAACCAGTCTGAAAACAGACCCCAACGACCGACTCTACCACCGCTAACTCCACCCACGACCACCACCAAAACCATCTCTAACACAAGACCCATAAACAACGGTGGTGCCACCGTGTCGACCTCCCCCGAGTCAACGGTGGTACCACCCCCAATCCTCACCTGAAAACGCAAAACCACGAACTGAGACAACCGGGGGCCACGAGCAACCCCTTCGACACCGACTCTGCCGCCTATACCCACCACGGCTACCACCATGACAAACCCCTGGCTACCATCTGACTCCCTGACTCATGACCCGTACCAAATAGACACGAAACCAGACTCACACCCACGCTAAACACACCCACAGACGTGAAACAGTGAAGAACACGAACCCAAAAACTTAAACAGACTCGTAAAACCACCCCTTTCAGCCGCCTTTAACGGCCAACGACCACCCCACAACAGGTTACATAAACTCTTTACATGTTCTATTACAAAAATATGCAGAGACAACAAGGTTTCGTCGTGTTCCCTATATGATAAACTCGCCTGATTACGTGATTAAACTATAAAATACGACAAGAATAGTTCAACAATGTGGTGTCTTACCAGATCTAGGGGCAATTCGAACCACCACAGGCTATCCTACGACCATCGTGCACAGCTTCTTTACCTTCTTTGATATGACGGCTAGGTGTGTGTAGTGTTTGAATGTGGATTAGGGTAAAGCCTAGGTCTAGAGAAGTCTTAAAAGGTGGCGGTAGGTGGTATTCTTAGTAGGGTTGTGGAGATGTTCTCAAAACAGCCGTGTGGGCTTGGGGTTGGGCACACTTCACGAGGCCCAAGTCACGCGCACAAGGTCTAGGGATCGATCCCCACCATGACATAAACATAAAACTAAAGGTCTAGGGTTCGAACCCTCCTAACCACTTATTCACATATCTCGGTTTCATTGCTCAAAGTCGTAAAGTAAACTATCGATACAACAAGTAAAACTTAATTATCGAGTCTCGATTTTAGAGGTATTACAGTCTTCCCCCCTTAAAATGAACTTCGTCCCGAAGTTCGTCCCAACTTAGGTGACAAAACCATCAACTTAAACGAACTTGGAACACAAAACATCGTAAAAAATTCACTTAAATCACAGAATGTTACATTCCACCCCCCTTAAAGAAAAGTTACGTCCGCGTAACTTACCTCAATCGAATAGATGCGGATAACGCTCTCTCATGGACGCCTCAGGCTCCCATGTAGCCTCTTCCTGATTATGATTGGTCCACAGGACTTTCACCAAGGACGTCTCCCCATTGCGAGTTTTTCGTACCTTCATGTCTAGAATCTCTTTCGGAGTCTCAATGTATGCCAACTGCTCATCTACCTCAATCACCTCGTGCTGAAGCACATGTGACGGGTCACTCATATATTTCCTCAACTGGGATACATGAAACACATTATGGACCTTGGATAGAGCCGGGGGTAAAGCTAATCGGTATGCCACCTCCCCAACCCTGTCCAAGATCTCAAACGGTCCAATAAATTTCTGACTCAACTTGCCACGCTTGCCGAACCTCATCACACCCTTCATTGGAGAGACTTTTAGTAGTACTTTCTCTCCGGCCTCGAATGAAATGTCACTCCTCTTCAGGTCGGCATAGCTCTTCTGTCTATCCTGAGCGGCCCTCATCCTCTGTCGAATAATCTGAACCTGCTCCACCATCTCCTGGATCATATCGGGCCCTAAGGTCACAACATCAGCTCGATCATCCCAACACACAGGGCTCCGACACTTCCTCCCGTATAGAGCCTCGAAAGGGGCCATCCCTATGCTGGCATGGTAGCTGTTATTATAAGAAAACTCGATCAACCCCAGTCGATCCTCCCAAGATCCTCCGAACTCAAGAACGCACGCTCTCAACATATCCTCAAGGGTCTGAATCGTTCTCTCAGTCTGACCATCAGTAGTTGGATGAAAAGCAGTACTCATCTTCAATTGGGTACCCAAAGCTGCCTGTAATTCCTGCCAAAATCTAGAGATGAACCTCGAGTCTCGATCAGAAACAATGTCCTTAGGTACACCATGCAATTTGACCACATTCTGCACATATGACTTAGCCAACTCAGCTTTACTCCAGGTATCTTTCATCGGAATAAAGTGAGCAGACTTAGTCAAACGATCCACAATCACCCAAATCATGTTGTTGCCCCTCTGAGTCCGAGGCAACCCCACGATAAAATCCATTGAAATGTTCTCCCACTTCCACTCTGGCACATCCAAAGGTTGAACTTTTCCTTGAGGTCTCTTATGCTCCCCTTTCACTTTCTGACATGTCAAACACCTGGAAACAAACTCAGCGACTTCCTTCTTCATGTTAGGCCACCAGAATGTCTTTTTAAGAACTTTATACAGCTTATCACCCCCTGGGTGGACGGAATATGAAGTAGCATGAGCTTCAGTCAGGATCTTCTTCTTTAGCTCCTCTACATCCGGAACACACCATCGCCCACTGAACCTCAAACTACCGTCGGTATGAATACTGAACTTGGATGCAGTCTCTCCACCCTCACTCTCCACCATCCTACGCCACTTCTGGATTCTCGCATCAGTACTTTGCAACTCCCGAATCTCACCATACAACTCAGGCTCCACTGTCAAGTCACCTAGAGCATCCCCTTTCCGGATCATGAAGATTCCCATCTCCCTTAGTTCACCATGCAACCTCACTCTCGACCTGGCACAACTCAAGGCATGAACAGATTTCCTACTTAGGGCGTCAGCTACCACATTCGCCTTGCCTTCATGGTAGAAAATCTGCATATCATAGTCTCCAATCAACTCTATCCACCTCCTCTGTCGCATGTTCAACTCTCTCTGGGTGTAGATATACTTCAGGCTCTTATGATTAGAAAACACCTTAAAAGTGGCTCCGTAAAGGTAATGGCGCCACAATTTAAACCAAAGACCACAGCTCCCAATTCCAAATCATGAGTCGGATAATTTTCTTCATAGGTCTTCAGTTGGCGAGAAGCATACGCTATCACCCTCCCATTCTGCATTAGCACACAACCCAACCCATGCTTCGAAGCGTCGGTATAAACTTCGAAGTTATCACTCCCAACTGGCAAAGCAAGGATAGGAGTTGTTGTCAGGCGTTCCTTAAGGGTTAGGAATGCCTTCTCACAACTCTCATCCCGGACGAAACAATTCTCTTTCCTCATTAATGACGTCAACGGCTTCGCTATCTTTGAAAAATCTTTGACAAATCTCCGATAATATCCAGCCAATCCCAGGAAGCTTCGAATCTCACTCACATTCTTGGGACTCTGCCACCTAGTCACAGCCTCGATTTTACTAGGATCAACAGACACCCCCTCCTTTGAAATTACATGCCCCAGAAATGCCACTCTCTCCAACCAGAACTCACACTTACTCAACTTAGCATTGAGTTTATGTTCTTCCAGGGTCTGAAGTACTTTCCTCAAATGGTCCTCGTGCTCTTCTGCATTCTTGGAGTATACCAGGATATCATCTATGAATACCACCACAAACTTGTCCAGATATGGGCTGAAGACTCGATTCATCAAGTCCATGAACACAGCTGGAGCATTAGTCAATCCAAATGGCATAACCACAAATTCATAGTGGCCATACCTCGTTCGGAAAGCGGTCTTTGGAATATCTTCATCCTTTATTCTCAACTGATGATACCCGGATCTCAAATCAATCTTGGAGAAAACCCCAGCTCCACTTAACTGATCGAACAAGTCGTCAATTCTCGGCAAAGGATAACGGTTCTTGATGGTCACATTGTTCAGCTCTCGGTAGTCAACACAAAGTCTCAAACTCCCATCCTTCTTCTTTACAAATAAAACAGGTGCTCCCCAGGGCGACACACTGGGTCGAATGAACCCCTTCTCAGCTAGTTCATCCAATTGCTTTTTCAACTCCTCCATTTCCTTCGGTCCCATACGATACGGTGATTTAGATATTGGTCCCGCCCCTGGTTTTAGGTCAATGGAGAATTCCACTTCCCTCCTCGGCGGTAACCCTGGAACGTCGTCTCGGAATACTCCCTCGAACTCCCGTACCACAGGTATCTCACTAGTCTTGGGGATTTCGGCATCACAATCCCACATTTGGCATAAGATCAGACTCTCTCCCTTCCTCAAGCCAGACTTAAGGGTATTGACTGAAATGAACTTGATTTTAGGCTTGACTCGATAACCCTTGTAAGATACCCTCACCCCCTTAGGTCCCTTCAAGGAAATTTTCTTTTGATGACAGTCGATAAAAGCTCTATACTTCCCCAGCCAGTCCATCCCTAGGATCACCTCAAAACCCCCCAAAGGAAATTCTATGAGGTCACCAAAGAAAGTTGCTTCCCCGATTTTGATGGGTACACTACCGTATACTCTATTACAAAATATCGACTCGCCTGAAGGTATGGTCAATGAATCCGCGACCCAGTCGAATCTCTCAAGTCCCAAAGCCTTAACATGATCTCTAGACACAAACGAATGGGTGGCACCGGAATCGAAAAGTACGAAAGTAGGTTTAGAGTTCACAAGAAAAGTACCGGTTACCACATGAGCATCCTCCTGAGCTGCCTGCTTTCCCATGGCAAAGAGCTTGCCACTGGATTTGACCCCACTCTGACTGGCACTAGATGTCCCAGCCTGCTGGTTCCCCTCTGTTCCTGTCTTCTGATTGCCTCCATTCCCATAGCTTTGGTTCTGGTGAGAGCGGTTCTGATAGTTGTTGAAGTTCCTCTGAAAATTGCTGCTCCCCCCAGACTTTGCACCCCCACCATAGTTTGTCGTGGGTGTGCGATAGCCACTGCTACCATAGGACTGAGTGCGGGATCCCTGGTATCCGGATGTAGGCGTGCGATAACCCCCGGACTAATTCCCTCCTGAAGAGCGACATACTGCCTGCTTGTGCCCCGTCTTTCCACAGCCGAAACAGACTATTCCCACTGAACCATTCCCGGAACCCCCATTCCTGAAGTTGCCCCCACTTTGGTTCCTCGCACCTCCTGAGGCACTGCTACTGAAATATCCACTAAACTTGTTTGTGCTTTGCTTTTTCGACCCTGAACTCTCAGTTACCGCTTCAGCCTTCCTCTTTTCAGTCTTGGACTTCTTGTCCTCTTTTGTAACAACCCGACCCACCACCGTCGTAACACACCCTCAATAAGATGGGAGCTATGCCTTTGGGCCCATTATTTGTCCTCACTTAAGGCCAAAAGCACAAGGCCTTGTTACTAAGTGGTGGGTGGAAGCTATTATAAACATATCACAAGCCTCACATTCTACCGATGTGGGACAAATCTCCACGCAAACATTTCATACTCTTGGGGTGTTACAAACTCCCCCACTTAAAGAACACAACGTCCTCGTTGTGCCTCAACCTTGACCACAACCAGGGCTAGAATCCTCCCCCGCTAGGTGTGTGACCCGGGTACTCCCGACCACAGGCTCACCACACGGTCGCAGGGTCGCTCTGATACCATTTTTAACAACCCGACCCACCACCGTCGTAACACACCCTCAATAAGATGGGAGCTATGCCTTTGGGCCCATTATTTGTCCTCACTTAAGCCCAAAAGCACAAGTCCTTGTTAATAAGTGGTGGGTGCAAGCTATTATAAACATATCACAAGCCTCACATTCTACCGATGTGGGACAAATCTCCACGCAAACATTTCATACTCTTGGGGTGTTACATCTTTAATCATCTCTGAAAGCCTCTCCGCCGCCCCAGCCCTTAAGTAGATGTCACGGACTGTAGTGGGCGGAGCTGCAATCAGTCTCTTTTTGATGGCGATTGATAACCCCCTCTCAAATTTCATTGCCAGCATGGCATTGTCAAACCCCATGTCTCCCACATAGCTCACCAACTGGATAAATTTTCTGTAGTAAGCCTCTACTGTCATGTCCTCCGACATCCTGAATGTATCAAACTCCTCCCTTAGCTTGCTTTTCTGGAATTCTGGTAGAAACACTTCATACAAGATCTTTTTGAATGCGATCCAAGCAACAAACTCGGTCCCATCCTCTCGAGCTGCCTCTCGGATCTCTCCCTTGTTCCCGGTCCACCATTCTCCAGCCATACCCCTCAGATAGTGGGCTGCTTGGTCAACCCTCAATTCTTCAGGGCAGTCCACCAACTCGAATAGGTTACTGAATTCCCGGCACCAAGCTCCCAGCAGATGAGGTTCCCCCTCCCCAGTGAATTGGGTATGGTGATGCCTCGCGATGATTGTGCTCATTTTCGCGGAGTCCATACGTTTGGCCTTTAGGGCCTCATTTTCAGCTATCAAACGGTCTAATTCTTCTTGCGTGATGTTAACGGCATTGTCTCTTCGCGGAGGCATACTATAACACAAGAAAAGAAATGACTCCCGACGCACGTGGGCACCCATTTGGGTTAGGGCTAAAACCCCTAAACAATAAAGTCTATCTTTAACTATCAGATTGAATAACATATATCCGTAACATGGCTCGGGATTCACATAACCGCATATCGCTAGACATGATGAGAGAAGAATTACTGACATGTTTCAAATTACTGCATATATCCACATTAATACACACCTCTTTATTCAAACAATTCTTTCATGATCATGCCCCTCCCGGCTTTTCCAAACAGTCACATATATTAAAAGTTCTCATAACATACTTATCACAGTATGCTATCACTTCCACCACCTCCTAATCTACCCTTTGCTCTCGTATATGCACTCTGGGTTCCCGGGTAAAACTGAGAGGGCCAATGGTTCGGTGTGAGGGGGCCCCAGACTCATACTTTTCCTTTAGTGTGCTCCTAACAGTCCTATCCCGGGGTTCATTTTATTTAGACTCTCCTACATTCATTGGGTTCATTAAGTTAGGCCTGAGGATCGTTCGCTCTGATACCACTTTGTAACACCCCCATTTATTTAAGGGCCTGTGCTAGGACTCCCTAGATAAATAAGGATGTTACCATCTCGGTTTCCCGAGGCAGTAGATACAAAGGAAAGATAAACAGTACTTTAAATTGATAAAGTTAACTCAAAGAACGAGTTTATACAACTGAATTAAAACAAACTGTCTTGATGAAACAAAAGTACAACACATAAGTACTACTATGGTGATCTAGACTCTAGGCAGGTCCGGATCCAAGATTCTCTCTTCCCCTAGCTCCCATAGTCACAACACCTGTCAATCTGCTCCCCAATAATTGGTTCATCACAGGTGATCACGAATACACAGGGTCAACCACGAGGTTGAGTAGAGAAAAACTGTAAGCAAATCACATTACTAAAAATAGAAAGTCGATCATCTCCACTCCGAATCACAAGACCCATTATTCTCCACACCAATCACAAGACCCATTATCTCCGCACCAATCACAAGACCCATTATCTCCGCCTCATAGTTTATCACAGAATGATATAAACAACACAATATAACGATCACATGGTAATATATAACAAACACGCTTAGTGTCAAATAAGATCAGATTGCACATCATTATATACCAGTATTTCCCCTACCTGAAATAGCAGGAAATGTAGATACGTCCAAGCTCGTTAGAAGTGTTCCACACGAAACTCGCTACCTAAACACGTATATGTAACGAATTAACAATCTTCCCGAACCCCTTAACGGTCATACTTACTATAAATAGCAAATTTCCAAAAGTGGAAAGTTTCCATAAATAGAAACGTTCCCAATATAGTAACTTTAGTTTGAATTTCAAATTATTCTAAGTATACATTGATACCCATATTAAAGCTTCCCAAAAATAACTCCCAAAACGTATTCCTTAATAAATAATAAAATCTTTACTATTAATAAAAACATTAATACCATAAATAACAATCATATTAATAATAATAATAATAATAATAATAATAGTAATAGTAATAATATAATAATAATAATAATAATAATAATAATAATAATAATAATAAGAATAATAATAATTAAAATCATAAAAATAAATAGACTTAAAAGAAACGAGACCAACATAGCTAAAATACCCGACTCACCCTCTCTCCCGACTTCCACCTACAACACCACCGTGTACCACCCCATCGACCACCAACGGACACCCACCTTCAACACTACCGACACCCAACAGACCCTCTGACACCACCGTCCCACACGACGCCTGCCGGAGAGTCAGACCAGACTCCAATAACCCATGTCTGACTCTCACCCGCACCTCAACCAGTCTGAGAACAGACCCCAACGAACGACTCTACCACCGCTAACTCCACCCACGACCACCACCAAAACCATCTCTGACACAAGACCCATAAACAACGGTGGTGCCACCGTGTCGACCTCCCCCGAGTCAACGGTGGTACCACCCCCAATCCTCGCCTGAAAACGCAAAACCACGAACAGAGACAACCGGGGGCCACGAGCAACCCCTTCGACACCGACTCTGCCGCCTATACCCACCACGGCTACCACCATGACAAACCCCTGGCTACCATCTGACTCCCTGACTCATGACCCGTACCAAATAGACACGAAACCAGACTCACACCCACGCTAAACACACCCACAGACGCGAAACAGTGAAGAACACGAACTCAGAAACTTAAACAGACTCGTTAAACCACCCCTTTCAGCCGCCTTTAACGGCCAACGACCACCCCACAACAGGTTACATAAACTCTTTACATGTTCTATTACAAAAATATGCAGAGACAACAAGGTTTCGTCGTGTTCCCTATATGATAAACTCGCCTGATTACGTGATTAAACTATAAAATACGACAGGAATAGTTCAACAATGTGGTGTCTTACCAGATCTAGGGGCAATTCGAACCACCACAGGCTATCCTACGACCACCGTGCACAGCTTCTTTACCTTCTTTGATATGACGGCTAGGTGTGTGTAGTGTTTGAATGTGGATTAGGGTAAAGCCTAGGTCTAGAGAAGTCTTAAAAGGTGGCGGTATGTGGTATTCTTAGTAGGGTTGTGGAGATGTTCTCAAAACAGCCGTGTGGGCTTGGGGTTAGGCACACTTCACGAGGCCCAAGTCACGCGCACAAGGTCTAGGGATCGATCCCCACCATGACATAAACATAAAACTAAAGGTCTAGGGTTCGAACCCACCTAACCACCTATTCACATATCTCGGTTTCATTGCTCAAAGTCGTAAAGTAAACTATCGATACAACAAGTAAAACTTAATTATCGAGTCTCGATTTTAGAGGTATTACACCAACTATGGACAGTATGAAATCCAAGTAGTGATTTGAGAAAGGCAAAAGTGGATAATATGCAATCAAGTTTTACCAACTTTGAATAATATGCCAAAGTGAAATAGGATATAGTTTCTCTTTGGTAACTGGATGCAACATAGGTTGGTCAGGCTCTTGGAGGGGAATTCCCTGATCAGGTAAAATAGGATTTGGGATGAGGTAGTTAGGCACAATAGGCGGAGGAATGAGAGGTAGAACAAAAGAAAAACAAAGAGATAAAAGTAAAGTAATATTAGTACTGACACTAGTAGAAAAAGTGCTATTGACATCGCCCGTGTAACATCATTTTGTACTAAAAACGATGTAATTGATATGACTTTTGCTAATTACATCGTTTTTATATTAAAAACGATGTTAATTATTTAATTATTTATTATTTACATCGGTTGTTAACATCGGTTGTTATAAAACTGATGTTAATTTCTTCAGTTACATCGATTTTATTAAAACGATGTTAAGATATTTAGATGATATATAAAAACATGTTTATTTCTCGACTATTAAAGCGATAAAACGCAAGTCCAGTTTCTCTTAAAATAGGAAACTATCAATTAGAAAACGCAAAACCCTAATAAAATTTCGCTCGTTCACCCTTCGTCGCTTTCGAGTTTCGCCGCGGTTCACCCTTCGCCGCAATCGCCGCCGTTCAACCCTCACCGCCGTTAACTTTCACCAGGTGCCCTCCACTTCACCCCATTGTTTCAGTTTGCTCAGGCTAAGGTTTGTGTTTTTTACTTAATTAAATAATTCTTCAATTTGGAGTAAATTCAATTCAATTATGCTTCTTTTAGACTCAATTTAATTCAATTATGTTTCTTTTGGAGTCAATTCAATTCAATTTGATGCCTGAAGTTTTAATGGTGTATTTTGAAGGTAGGAATTATTGTTTATGTATGAAGTTGTGATTGTGGTGGAAATTAAGAAGTAATATTAATATAATGGGAGCTTTCCTTGCATGGGGGTGTGTTAACCTAGCTATGATTAGGATCCAGTTAGATTCAAATTGATGATTCTCGGGAACCTGCCTCTGGCTTTGACGAGATCTTACTGCTTATGCGGGTTAAGGCTCCACCTATATCTGAAAGCATACCTACCCTTGTTTATTAAGCAGCTTGGGGTATGGGGACGATCTCACCTAAGATAGAATTGTAATGTAATCATGTCCAGTAGAAATCATAATGCATATCCGTCACTGCCTGGCTTATTTTTTGCCCCAAAGTCCAGTTCAGTTAATGTTCGCAGTGTATTGTTTACCTTGCATGTTCAGTGACTGTCTTTGCTAAATTACAAATTCAATGTTCACTAGCCCCTTGCCACCCTCTTTAACCAGTTTTAATGTCTCCGCTATTTGTTCCAAGTTTGGATTTGTTCTTTTGGGTCGATGTTAACCTTTGCGCCTGCAGTTGCTTTATTGTTCCAAGTTGCGCCTCCAGTTGCTGTTTGTTCCAAGTTGTGGGATTTGTACCAGATTGCCTAAGGTAAACCAGCTAAATGTTACTACTTTTTACACCACCGTTTGCTAGATAGATTGAGAAAGTCGTAACTATAAAAAGCATTATTCTTGTCTAGAAAGGACAATTAAAATAATACTCTTGCAGGAAGCACGTATTATTGCAAGGAGATCCTTAGTCTTGCAGGGACCACATATTATTGCAGGGAGTTCCTTATTTGTTGAGCTCTTTAAGTAAAGTATGTAATTATACTGTACTATTCTATAATTTGACTTACCACGAAAGCTTCCCCTGAACTAGTAGCCAAGAGGTCAAACTCACATATGAATTACCAAAGAAGCTCTTAGTTCTTACTCGCAAAGCTACTAGCTTTTTCCATCCTTTTATACGGGACGTGAAGTTTGCCATTTGCATCTCTGTCCCTTCTGATACAGGTTTATATTGAGAGCTCTTATTAGCAAATAACTTAGAAAATTCTACAGAAAGCAAGTGACCAGCTAAATGTACTACTCCCTCCGATCCAGGCAAAAGGTAACAGTTGCTTTATCACAGTTGTCGAGGCACGTTTTGTAACGTGAATATCTTTAGTTACACATTATTAAAAAGTATAAAAATTTGATATTCTTATAGCATTCATGACGATAAATCAAACAAGATCCCACATGACTATATTTGGTCTTATAGATTAATGGTAATATCATAGATTCCCAACGACCATGAATAGTGCCAAAAAGCAATTGTTACCTTTTGTCTGGATCGGAGGGAGTATTTTTTACACCACCGTTTGCTAGATTTGTACTGGACATGTAACATTTTCCTTTGTCCAAGGCAATTCTTCTTCTCCTCGATCTCTTACTTGGAACTTCTATCTTCTTATCTCCATGACTGACTTTTCTTGCTCATTTATGTTTTATTAAAATCATTTTAGTTACTTTTCTGCTGACATTGAGTTACGAAAACAAATGTGATTGAGGATTATGTAATTCCAAAACATGATAATTGACGTGTGTTTATGTGATAACAACTGCTGGTAAAGAAAACAATCAGGTGATGCCAAAGTTTTAACAACCTTCCATGTTCAGTGATTATCTCTGCGAAATTACAAATTCATTATTCTTTCAAGTTTCTCTTATCTTGCACCCCTGCATCCGGTGTATGTTATTCTTATTTTATCGGTTTGTCAAACTGGTTGATGTCAGACTTATATGTAATAGCCTATTTCAAAAGCTATGTTGACATTCAGTACTGAATATGCCTGCCAACAAAGTGATGAACTTGCATTATTATTGTTACTGATTTGAAGTCTTTTCATTACTAAATTAGCCTATTTTTAAGTTCACTGTTTTGACATTAGTGTCCGCATAAGAAATTTAGCTATTAACATATGTGTGTGTACAAGTGGGCCTGCATTACTAGATGGTCATATATAAATTAATGGAGGTTGTTATCAGCCAATGCTTGTTATTGCACATGTTGAATAATTCCTTGTTGCTTTCTACGTCTTGTTTGTGTATTGTTCAACTGTTAATAGGAAAATGGAAAATATGGGACTTTGTTATTAACATGTTAACTTGTGAGGAAGGAGAGTAAAACTATTATCTAGGAATAACTTCATTCTACGACACTTCCTTTTTTTTAATCTACACTCAAACATCTCTCACGGTTTGTCTTTGATGCAGCTTCCTAAAGGTTCAATCATCTTCATAAGGCAAAATAATGGAGTGACTTTTTCAAGTAATATGTGAATATTCACATGCCTAGCTGTACTGACCAACCTGCTATACCTTCTTTTCTCTTTCTTTTTCTTTGAACTCAGCCCACTTCTATCCAGTAGAAAGCCTTGCATTTTTAGCTGTCAAATGCAGTAGATCTAGCTATAAGGGTTGTTGTCTTTCTGCTTGTGTTACCAAAGGAAGGAGCTATTTAGATTTAATGTCGTCGCCGCACCACCTGTCCACCTCTTTGCTTTTTTTCTTACTTGGCTCTGTCTTGTCCCTGAAAATACTTCAGGAAGTTATGCAGGGGCAGACAGAAAAAAAACAGAAGCCATAGAAAGCCTTGCCATGTCTATTTAGCTATTAATATATGTTTGTCTGTGTATAAGTGGATGTATGATATTATCGGAAGGTACTCAACATCAGAGGACGACATAGAAAGGTATATTATTGAACTATTGTCTCCAATTTTTTATGTTTCTATGCTATAGATATTCTTCGTAATTTTAAATTGCCTAAATTACCTCTTCCTAATAATCCGTGTTCTTTTACGTAGTGTATTTCAGGTTCCCAAATGACAATTGCACAAATGAACGAGGTTCGAGAGCTTTGGTCGCTTTATTGTGGAAAGAACGTCTAGTTTATGTATGGTTTTAATTAGATTTCTAGAAATTATTATATACTGGCATTTTAGGCTACTTTTATGCATGGATGCCTAGTAAAAGATTGTAGTATACGTTTTACACTACTTTGAATGGACGGAATTGTAATACGCTTTGATATATTTTTGGTATAATAAATAGTTGGGCTTGAATTCTTGGAAGGCATTAGATGCAGGGTTATTATTTGTATAATGATTCATTTTGCAGGTTATCTACTAGTGTAAGAATGTAAACTTCACAAATAGGTTCCGATAAATTATATAATTTGAGTTGCTAGAATGAATATAAAGCGATGTTACTATCATTTACATTACATCAGTTTTGAATATAAATCGATGTTATTGTAATAAATAAAGATAATATTTACATCGGCTTCAGACCAAAATGATGTAATCGAGAAATTATTAACATCTGTTTGCAACCAAAAATGATGTAATTGAGACCTTATTAACATCGGTGTTCACTTACAACCGATGTTAATAGTATGCTATTATACTATTAACATTGATTTTAGACTAAAAACGACGTACTTCAGATATTATTAACATCGGTTTTCACTTACAACCGATGTTAATAGTATGCTATTATACTATTAACATTGATTTTAGACTAAAAACGATGTACTTCAAACGTTATTAACATCGGTTTTCAACCAAAAACGATGTAATTGAGAAACTATTAACATCGGTTTTCACTGATAAGCGATGTTAATGGAATGCTATTTACATCGTTTTTAGAAACGATGTAAAGGGAGAAAATACTATAAATGTCGCCTCCAGTTGTTGTTTGTTCCAAGTCGTTGAGGGTGCCAGAGATAAAATTTATAAACCTCAGCTTTAACTAGATAGTGAAAATCAAGGGTCGAACCACAAGGAGGTGGGGAATGTTTATTGTTCTATGTTAATGTCTTAAGATAACAAGTTGGGGGTTTGATTGGTTTGATTATTGTTAAGTCTAATAAAATAAGACAAGATAAAACGAAAACAAGATGTGAATGAAACTAATGGTAAAAAGAATGCTAGGATGTTCGGTTCATAAAAGCTACGACTGTATATACTCCGGGTAAACATGTATTGCAGTCACGTAAGGGGTGTAACAAATGCTCTCGGTCTATGTTACCTAATAGCTCCTTTCGGCCTATGCTATTAGTTCCTAGGTCTCACAAATATTGGGTGTCAACAATAAGGGTGATTCCTAAAGTCTAGGTCACATACCTTTCAGTCTTAGTAACCTAGCTGTCTTAAAACGTTAACAATGCCCTTCTAGTATCTTTCAATCTTGGGCGAGTCATTACTAACATCTTATAAGTCTCCTTTCGGTCTCGTCATAGGGTACTATAAGTTAACGAAGCAAAACAGATTCTCAACATACGCGGCATTGGTCGACCGACCGACTACTTCAGTCGATCGACCAACGACCCTTAGTCGACCGACCAGTAAAGCCGGTCGGCCGACCAAAAGTCTGCTACAGGTCGTCTGATTTATACCGTCTGCGCAATTAATCACCTACATCCTAACATATGGGTTTAGCTACTCATAACTACGGTAAAAACAATAATAACAATTATAAAAACAGAATTCATAGCAATCAAAACAATAAGCATGCAATTAACAACAAGGTTTCGGGATTCTAAACTAACCGGATACTAGCAATCTTATGAAAAAAGCAATAAAACTGAATGTAAATAAGAATTACCGAGTAGGGAATTAGGGCAGAAAGAATTGCTTATTGAATTGCGTGGAACGAATTGTTTGAATGAACTAAATAAGAACAATGCTAAAAACTAAGGAAAACAGTAACTTTATTGAGAATTCAGAACTATACTAAGGGATTAGAAGGTAGATAATCTGATGCCTTAGCTTAATGACGAATTAGCCTTTTTATAAGCCTTTTTCAAGTCTTCTTCTTTGACCTAATTCCATCACGGGCATTTGCGAGTTTTCTGATGTCTGCGCTGTGGTCGACCGACCTGGGGTCTCGGTCGGTCGATCGATTATCGGGCTCAAGGTTCTTCTGTCTTCGAATTCGGAGATTTGTATTTGACATGTCAGCTACGCTGGTCGACCGACCAGGGTACTCGGTCGGTCGACCGATTTTCCTGAGTGTTAGCTCGTGAATTCTTCTTAGATTGTCTTGTGGTTCTTGATTTGCGCATTGGATGTCATTTCTTCCTCGTTCCTTAGTTCCTTTAGCTATGAAAAATTTCCGAGCGTAGCATCTGGCCTAAAATTGCCTCTTTTCCGCATAATCCTGCAAAATAGCATAAAAATACGAAAGTAGACAATTGTTGGGAAATAAAGGCTAAAACTCGTAAATGAGCTCTAAAATGCGTGTAAAAATAGATGCAAAACATCATAAAATAGACACGCATCAAGTACCTCTTTTATCTGCGGCTCATTCTCTGTGGGATTAGACAAAGAAAAACAAAAGAATTAGCTTTACACGCACAGCTTAAAAACACAACATAAAACTTGAACCACAGATAAAAGTAAAGTAATATTAGTACCTCTTTGTTGAGCAAGGTCAAAGAGATCCATCGACTATCCTGAAAAGGGTTCAAAATCGGCCAAATAAAGCTGGTTTATGAATGAAACCAGGAATAAAGCTCTTAAACTTCGAATGTATAATAGTTTGCCAAAGTACAAGTCAAGTCTCAAGAAAAGCAAATTGTTTGACAAAAACTCGTAGATATGCATACGACTCTTATACTAAAACATGTTGACAAGACAAGGCATAGGCATAAACATGTGAAAATGCAAAATCATCATTGAAATACTCTCGTTCCGACTCGACCTATATGCTAAAGTGCATTTTTTTGAAATTTTTTAATTTTTCTATTTTTTTGGATTTTTTTGTATATGCAATGAAAATAAAGAAAGAACAATGCAAGACAGAAATGCAATAAACGTGTGACAAAAAGTAGTGGAACAATGCATGCGACACAAAACCCTTCCCCAAACCAAACTGCACAATGTCCCCATTGTGCATTAGCATAAGTAAAGGTTTATGAAATAAAAGGAAAAATGCGAAAAAGGAAAAACAAAGGTAACATGGAAAGAACTCGCCGGATTTTTAGCGTAATGGAAACCTCCCCAAACCAGCGTAGGCTTAGGAGGTTTCGGTGGCCAGCAGTGCCACTCCAAGGACCTGAAAAAGAGAGACGAAGAAAACCTTTTTTCGGGGATTAATGATGTTTTGGGTGATAAATAATGGTTTAAAGGTTTGAATATAAGAATAAAATTGAAAGCATAAAGGAAAGAATAAGGATAAAGACTTCCTAATTGTTCTTGCATGCTTTCGAAGGTAGACACGAACAGGCTGCAACAGCTACGGTGGTCGACTGACCTCTCTACTTGGTCGACCGACCATATGACAAGTTACAGAAGAGTCTGGGCTGCAGGGACCTGGTCGACCGACTGATGATGCAGGTCGGTCGACCACTCTTCCTGTACAGTGGTCTGTTTTCTTCTCGAATTTAACTCGTTTCAACCGAGTTAACCTTCCTCAAACCTGTAAAAACATTATAGACGCGCCCAGAACATGCGCAAAATCCAGAAACCCAAGTCTAATTGTCTCAAAGAAGCAACAAAAGAAAAAATTGTCTAAGTCTAACGCAAAGCAAAACTAAAAGTCTTAAACGAAAAGCAAAAAATAGTCTTAAAAACTTAAAAACTTAAAGAACTAGATAAAGATTTTGGCTATAGGCCGTGGTTTCCACCGTGTTCGCTGACACCCGTCGTTGAGGGTGTCAAAGATAAAGATTTATAAACCTTAGCTTTAACTAGATAGTGAAAGTCAAGGGTCGAACAACAAGGAGGTGGGGAATGTTTATTGTTCTATGTTGATGTCTTAAGGTAACAAAATTGGGGGTTTGATTAATTTGATTAATGCAAAGTCTAATAAAACAAAGGCAAGATGAAACAAAAATAAAGATATGAATAAAACTTATGATTAAAAGAATGCTAGGATGATTGGTTCATAAAAGCTACGATGATATAAAGTCTGGGTCAACATGTATCGCAGTCGCGTAAGGGGTGTAACAAATCCTCTCGGTCTATGTTACCTAATAGCTCCGTTCGGCCTATGCTATTAGTTCCTAGGTCTCACAAATATTGGGTGTCAACAATAAGGGTGATCCCTAAAGTCTAGGTCACATACCTTTCAGTCTTAGCAACCTAGCCGTCTTAAAACGTTAACCAATGCCCTTCCCGTATCGTTCAATCTTGGGTAAGTCATTACTAACATCCTACAAGTCTCCTTTCAGTCTCATTATAGGGTGTTATAATTAACGAAACAAAACAGTCTGAAAACATACGCGAGGTCGGTCGATCGACCAACTATTTCAGTCGATCGACCGAATACTCCAGTCAACCAACCAGTTAAGCCAGTCGGTCGACCAGAGTCTGCTACAGGTCGATTATGGAATTATACCATCTACGCAATTAATCACCTACATCCTAACATAGGGGTTTAGCTACTCATAGAAATAACAAGAACAATAATAAAGATTATAGAAACAGAATTCATGGCAAACAATGTGAATAACATGCGATTGGCAACAAGGTTTTGGGATTTTATACTAACCGGATACTAGTAATTCTATAAAAAATAACAATAAAAAACTGAAATTAAAGGAGAATTACCGAGTAAAGGAATTAGGGCAGAATGGAAAACCTTATTGAATTGCGTGGAACGATTGTTTGAACTAAGAACAATGCTTAAAACTAAAGACTGTAGTAACTTTATTGAAATTGCAAACTATACTAAGGGATTAGCTGCTGAAACTTGATGGTGAAAACTAGATAAAAACTGGATACTGAAACTAGATGGTAACTGATGCGTGTCTATTTTATGATGTTTTACATCTATTTTTACACGCATTTTGTCGCTCATTTACTATATTTTAGCCTTTATTTCCCAACAATTGTCTACTTTCGTATTTTTACGCACTTTTGCAGATGTATGCGGAAAAAGGACGATTTTATACCAAATTTATGCCCTCGGGATTTTTCATAGCCAAGGAACGATGGAAAGTCAACTCAAAACGCGACCCACGTATCACAAAGTCAAACCAAGGCGAAATCAAGGCAATCCTACAGGAATTAAGGTCGACCGACCTATTACATGGGTCGGCCGACCAGGCCCCTGTTATGGAAAGTCCAGAAAATCACTGAAGCCCGATATTAGGTCGACCGACCTACAACATAGGTCGGCCGACCTCTGCGCAGACCCAGAAGTTTTCCGAAAGCCCATACAAGTGATTAGGTAATTAGGAAACTCTTAATTTTCCGCCTATATAAACTAATCTCTTGTTTAGAATTAAGGATTCAGTTTTTCATTAAGTTTTATTCAGTCTTCAATTCAGTTTTATCTTTAGTTGTAATCTTTCAATAATCCTCAAACACTTTTAGTTTTGTTCATCAATCTTTCAAGCATTTATCAATAAAGTTTGTTCCTTTCTGCCCTAATTCCGATTTCCGGTAATTCTTCTCTTAATTTCAGTTCTATTATTATTAGTTTAGAATTATTGCATCCGGTTTAAGATAAAATCCCAAAGCCTTATTATTGATTGCATGTTTAGATTGATATTCATTATGATCTCCATGTTTATCCCTGTTTTTATTATTGTTTCAAAAGTCATAAGTAGCTAATTTCATATGTTAGGATGTAGGGAGTAAATATGCGTAGGTAGTATGAATCCCGAAATCGACATGTTACAGGGTGGAGGTCGGCCGACCGGGCTAGCTAGTCGGTCGACCAACACGCGTATGAATTCTGTTTCGTTTTACTTTGTTAGCTATAGTATCCTACAATGAGACCCAAGGGAGACTTGTAGGATGTTAGTAATGACCTACCCACGATTGAAAGATACGGGAAGGGTATTGGTTTACACCTTAAGATGACTATGTTACTTAAGACTGAAAGGTATGTCACCTAGAATTTAGGAATCACCCTTATTGCTGACACCCAGTAATTGTGAGACCTAAGAACTAATATCATAGGCCAAAAGGAGCTATTAGGTATCATAGACCGAAAGGATATGTTACACCCTTACGCGACTGCAATACGTGTTGACTTAGGATTTATACTATCATAGCTATTTATTACCCAAACATCCTAGCATCTCTTTTATTATAGTTTTACTCTCATCTTTATTTACTTGTTTTATTTTTATATTTGTCTCTAGACTTAGTAATAATCAATTCAAACCCCCAAATTGTTACCCTAAAACTTTGACATCAAACAATAAACATTCCCCCCACCTCTCTGTGGTTCGACCCTGAATTTCACTATCTATAGTTAAAGTTTAGGAATTATAAATTTTATCTTTGATACCCACAACGACGGGCATCAAATTTTGGCGCCGTTGCCGGGGAGGTGACGCCAGTGTTTATTGTTTCTTGTTTTTGTTTCTTTTTGTTTAAGGAACTTTTGTTCCTTAAACCTTCTCACTTTTTTCTTGTAGTTTCCATCTTATGCGCAGGTCAGTTCAAGGAGAACTCCTACCACTAGACCACGAGCTTGAGAGGACTCTAAGGGAAAAGAGAAAGCAACTTTTAGCAAGTATGGAAGGAGGTTCTCCATCTTCCCTATTCCAAGAAGACATCTTTGAACAACAATCATCGCCACCATCACCACAAAACAACCCACCTTCACCAAAAACACCAACTTCTCAACCAAATTCACCTCATAATCCATCCACACCAAAAACACCATCAAATACCTATTTCCAAGTTTTTCCAAAAGAGGAAGAGAACATGGCCGAAGAAGCTACCATCGCCAGTCACTCCATGCCTCAGGTGAAGGACCTATACAAGGGGTTTACTTTACCTGCAGGTACTGGGAAGCCATTCGAGGCCAAACCTGCCTACATCACCATGGTTGAGAAAAATCAATTTGGAGGCTCGACCAGTGAGGATGCCGCAAAGCATATTGAAATCTTCACAGATTACATATGCTCTATTGCACCCCCAGACGGAGTGACGCAGGACCAGATTAAACAAACTATCACTAGTAGAAAAACCCCCTATAGCGGCGGTTGTAAATGGGCTTCTTACGGCGGTTCTTACAATTCTTGGTGCGCCGTTTATTTTGGCGTCGTTTAGCCTTTGCGGCGGTTGCACAACCGCCGCTAAAAGTGACCTATTGTGGCGGTTTTGAAACAGAACCGCCGTGTTAGGTTTTATATAATACGACGGTTTTTAAACAGAACCGTCGTGTTAGGTTTACATATAATGACGATTTTTATACATAACCGCCATCTTAGGTTTATATAAAACAACGGTTTTTATACAGAACCGTCGTTTTTGGTTTATATACAACGACGGTTCTGTAAACACAACCGCCGGTTTTGGTTTAAATATAACGACGGTTTTTTAAAATAACCGCCGTGTTAGGTTTATATAAAATAATGGATTATTAAAAGAACCGTCGTGTTAGATTTTAAAAAAATGGCGGTTTGTAAATACAACCGTCGTTTTAAGGTTCTATTAAACGACGGTTTTGAACGCAACCGCCGTTAAAACCATTTATAATTTTATTTTTACGAAAATTTCAACAACACCTCCCCATAAATTTGATAATCCCAAATATTACTTAAATAAAATGAAACCTGCCAACAGAAATGTAACCACATTTACAATATTTCAAACAACACAAATCCAACAACGTTACATCAATAGACTATCGATCACAACCAACATAAAAATAGCATCAACATCCATACTACCAAAGATAACTATAAGATATTTAATAAACCGATGCTCGCTTTGTGAAAGAGATTTTGAAGATGGCCAACAATTGTTTTTTGCCTGCTCTTATTTCTCTACAGTTTGGGTAAGCACTGGTCGCAAGCTTAGCATAATCATTCAGTTTGTTTTCTATACCAGTAACAGTTCTTTGTAGGTTCATTTGTTGTCTTCCAGTCCCAAGTCCCAAGTGCATCAGCTGTTATATGAGGCAGATTGCATTCAGTATTAGGACTTCATAGATAGTCACATTTCTTTCCATCTCCTGTACATCTGAACCACTTCCATTTAATAGCACTGAATATTGTGGTCACCTACAGTATTAGGACTTGATAGATAGTCACATTTCTTTGCATCTTCTGTAAAATTATCCAGCCCATCACCAGACTAAAAAGAGCCAAAGTAAACACATATAAGAGAAAACTGCAAAATGCTTCTAAAGTAAACACATATTAGGACACAATCAGCAAAATTTGATGGGTTTTCGACTCCTTTCTTTAGCCGAAAACAGTCTGTAATCAAAGACTGTAAGATAAAAAGCAAGAAACAAACCTTGCAAGATCAAGAGCATATCTAACCGTTGTTCTTGGTTTATAGACTTCCTCAAGCTTGCAGATACTCACAAATATCACCCTGCAATGAACAAAGCCATGATGTAAAAAACCTTCAGCAATAGCTTAGCATAAAAGAGTGTGGCATCTGTAACCTCGGGGATAAGGTCTCCTACAAAGACATTATGATGGGCTGCACCAGGGAAGAGACTATATCAGAATAAAATCCATTCCAGTCCCCTACATCACCCTTCACATTAATAAAATGGAACCAAACAAATGTCTCATATCATTAATTGGGATAAAAAGCAGAATATACAGCATACCATTTGGTCCAGGAGACGGTTGCGGCCAATAACTTCATCATGTATATCACTAGATAACTAAAAATGGAAATTAAAGCACATATTAAAAATTTAACAACAAAAAGCAACCAGGTAAGTGGAAACTTAACTAAATCTGTTCGCATATACAAATAATAAAAAGGTAAGAGTTTAAAAACAAGCATAATCTATCAAAAATCCAAGTATACTATAAACCCGTTAAACATATCTCCAGGATCAGAGCAAAGTTAGCAATAGAGGGCTTTTTGTTTGTAATCTTTCATATTCACTCCTATGATTTATCAGTCTACTACCAAACTCTGCAAAACAAAGGCCACAGATAGTTAAGGTAGTTTACAACTGCACATACAAGTTTGCCCAAACTCCAAGCGAGCATCTATAATGTAAGATAAATATATAATGCCATAGGCAAGAATCATTCCGGTAAACAAGTAATCCTCATACCTTGAGCTAGACATTACCTAGCACCTGATGAACCTAAGAAAATCCCTTATATGGATGAGATCACAAAAACAATGAGATAGTGGACGAGGTTGTGCATGCACAAATGAAAGTTTAACCAATCAAGAAATGAAGAAGGCAATATTCATTAGACTTTGAATCCCTTCAGCAATAAGTTTTACAGTTAACCTGACTTAGCTTAGAATTCCAGTCAAATGTTTGTACATTTTAGCCTATAATATTTTCCTAGGAAGCTACAATCTAGAGCCTAGAGGATGACACAATTGGAATAGCCGACGCTGCCAAAATTCGTTTTTCTACCTTATCTAATCTTCTTGTGGTCAACATTGTCAATACCTTCTGCTAGTCAATATTGCCTATAATCAACTAATCTATCCAGTTAACATTACAACCCCACCATATTAACCTAATACTAGATCATATGAGCAAGATAACATGACAAGAAGTTTTAAACCAAAGAAAACCAATTAAAATGGAGCAAAAACCAGCAAACCTCACAAAGAAAGAAAGAGATGGAAAGTTACTTTTGAGTACAAGCACCATGAAGCAAAAGCCGTCAACCAAGGTCTTCCTACCTGATTTCGGATACAAATTTGGGACCGCTGCTTATAATCTGGATCATCAGTCGGAAGCTCGTAGTAACACACCGGACACGAAACGAATTATACAACTTCAGCCATGGAACAATGCAATCCTTATGGTAAACATGATTACAAGGCAACTCCTTCACATGTGCACCAAGCTCAAACTCATCCATACACACTGCACAAATGTGATGAATCTGACTGTAGCATTTCCTCAATCACATCCACCGACGGGAGCCCCTCCACTGCCGACTTCGCAGCTGGTGGAGTCCCATATCTACATTAACCAACACGACTCAAATTCCAAGGGTCCAAATCAGTAAAACCAAAAACATATAATCAAATTCAGTAACAATATTGCCATTGGAGGAATAAACGAACCAAAGCCACAGAGATACTGTGGAATTATACTCCCTTAAGATGTCGAGGGAGCCAAATTATTAATGCAATAAGATAACAATACCACTGGATAAAAACTCTTAGCTTTGCGAATTAGCAACACAGTTGAGTAGTTTACAAAAACGAAAATCTCAAACATAGAATAAAAAATTCTAGGTACACGAATTAGTAATGCAATAGAATAATTCTAAAGGTGTGACAGCCGCTACTAGCTCTCCTCACTTGGCCATGAGTTAACTGTATTAACTCGATTCTAGGGGATGAACTATTAATGTAATTGAACAACCATACCAGAGCATAAAAACTCGATTCTAAGGGGATGAACTAGTAACGCAATAAAACAACAATTCACGATCAGCTCTTAGGATCCAATTCCAGCATTTCCTCCAAAATCGATGAAGAGGCAGGGGCTAACTAACTAGTAATATAATAGAATAAAAATTCTCAAAAATGCAAGAAAATTTCAAGGTATGCGAAATAGTAATGCAAAAGAATAATCGACTCAAAACTTGATTCCAAAGGGAGGGGAGCGAACTAGTAACGCAGTATAATAACGATAGAACATGCAATGAAATCGATCAAAAACTCGATTTCAAACGGATTAGGGGCGAACTAGTAATACAATAGAATAACAAAAAAGGATCACCTATTAGGATCGTTTTCAGCGAGTTGTTGAATAAGTTGTTCCAGCGAGTAAGTACGAGCATCAAAGTCACTAATGAATAAGCAAGTCAATTAAAGGGTAGCAAACACAACACTTGATACAACAACACAACAAACACCTATTTTCGATGAAGGATAGCAAATTACACTAATTCTTTAACACAATTTTCGCATAAACAAATCAATTAAAGGATAGTATAAACCCACAATCGATCTATCTATAAGCAACATACCTGCTAAAGTTCACCACTGGGGATGGAAAATAAGATAGAGAGAGTAAAGAAGAAGAATGGAAGAAAAGGAGGGAAAATCTAACCTTATCGCGATTATGATACTACTGATTAGGTTAATAGGCAGGGTTTGTTTTTTTAGTGACATAATAGGGAGGGTTTGTTGATTGTTTACTTGTATAGGAAAGACGGAAACCGTACTTAGGTTTTTAATTTTGATATTATTGTTAGATAATTATTATTGGGTGGGTATTGATGTCGGTTCTCGTTAAAACCGCCACAAAAACATATAACGGCGGTTCTTTAATAAAAAAAGTGTTGTTAAGTATTTTCAACTTTAACGTCGTTATTGACGACGGTTATTAATGCAACCGCCATAATTGACTTATAGTGGCGTTTCGTAAATATCTGCTTCTATTACGACGGTTCTTAATTTAAACCGCCGCAATAGACCTCCTACACCTTAAAAAATTTCCTCCGCCAATTTTTTTGGCCTTTTGCGGCGTTTCTATTAGAACCGCCGCAATAAAAGCGTCGCGATAGGGGTTTTTTCTACTAGTGTATGTTCATCTTCTCTCTCAGGGACTCAGTGAGGGAATGGTATCGAGATCTAGACCGCACTGCTGCGGGAGTCACGGATTGGAACACTTTGGCCTTGGCCTTCTACAGGAAGTACTACTCTGCAGCCAAGACCAATGCCCTAAGGGCGCAGATAACCAGCTTTAAGCAAGGGCCTAATGAAGACTTCAGTCAGGCTTGGGACAGGTTCAAGAGACTTGTTCGATCCATACTACATCATGGGTTCGAACAATGGTTTTTTTGCAACCAGTTCTAAAATGGTCTCTACGACGATAACAGGGCCTACTTGGATGCTGCAGTGATGAGTACGATTTTGGTACCATTTACCCCTCATTTGTGTGGGGAATAAAGCATGTATTCGCCCCAAACTTGCAGGATTATAATGAAACATACAATTGTGATTATAGTCATAAGTTAATAAAAAGCATGAAAAAGAAATCAACCTTTGGTCCTTGTGCGAAAGGCCTAAGAACAGGAATTAACACAAATTCCCTCCTATAACTTGCACCCAAGACTTAGAATGAGACGTGGCCGCGTGTGCTAGAAATCCTCTCCAACTGCCTTGCAATATTGGGAGAGCTATTTAGGTTTTAGATGTGAGATCTGAGGTTTTGGGAGAAGAAAGCTCTCAAAACCCTAATTTTTCCTTGAGATTTGTTTAAACAGTGAAAACAAGAGTCCCTGACATAAGGAGAGTCCTCCTCCTTATGTAGCTCTTTTGGCCGAAATTTCCAATAGGGTAGGAGTGGGCTTTCCACTCTTACCTTATTCTAATTTGTGTTTCGACCCATTTAGCTAAACTTTATTCGCGGGTTTTGTTTATAAATCGTATGCATGTTATCAGATATTAATGCAGTCGATGTATTAATTGATACGTGTCTATTTTATGATGTTTTACATCTATTTTTACACGTATTTAGTCGCTCATTTACTATGTTTTAGCCTTTATTTCCCACAAATTGTGTACTTTCGTATTTTTATGCACTTTTGCAGATTTATGCGGAAAAGAGACGATTTAGCACCAAATTCGTATCCTCAAGTCTTTTGCTTAATTAAGGAATAAATGGAAAGTCAACTGGAGTCAAAATCAAGTACCAAGAGTCAAAACAGAAGAAAATCCGAAGACTTCCGTACAGAAGCGGTCGACCGACCAGCGAAACGGGTCGGCCGACCAGGCCTGATTTTCATAAAGCCCAATTTTCAAGAAAGGCCGGAAATAAGAGAAGTCCAGCAAGAAGCGGTCGACCGACCAGCTAAACGGGTCGGCCGACCAGAGCAGAAGCCCATGCGATTCTTTTTCGGAAATAAAGTAGAGTTTTAGCTTTTAGGAAACTCTTAGTTTCTTTCTATATAAGCCAATCTTGTGATTAGGGTTAGAGATCTTTTTATCATCTTTATCATCAGATCTTTCATCTATCAAATCTTTTAGTATCAAGTCTTTATCATATTCAGTTTTATTCAAGCTTTAGTTTTGTAATCTTTCAATAGTTCCCAAGTATTCAATAAAGTTAATTCCGTTCTGCCTTAATTCCAATTGTGGTAATTCTTCTTTGATCCAGTTTCATTATTTTTCTTATTGCTTTTATTACAATTGTTAAGTTAGAATCCCAAGCTTTATTTGAATCTTGCATGCTTAGTTTATTGACTATGTTCTCTATGTTTATTCCCAATTTTATATTCGTCTTAACAGTTATGAGTAACTAATTTTCATATGTTAGGATGTAGGGAATAATATGCATAGGTAAATAAAATCCGAAAACCCGACCTGTAGCAGGACCACGGTCGGCCGACTGGAATAGTCGGTCGGTCGACCGAGGCCGTGGTCGGCCGACTGGAGTAGCCGGTCGGTCGACCACTCGCGTCTGTTTTCTTATTTCGTCTTTTCTTATAAATTATAATATCCTGCAATGAGACCAATAGGAGACTTGTAGGATGTTAGTAATGACCTACCCAAGATTGAAAGATACGGGAAGGGCATTGGTTTACACCTTAAGACGGATAGGTTACTCAAGGCTGAAAGGTATGTAACCTGGGATTTAGGAATCACCCTTATTGTTGACACCCAATAATTGTGAGACCTAGAAACTAATAGCATAGGCCGAAAGGAGCTATTAGGTAGCATAGACCTAAAAAGATATGTTACACCCCCTTACGCGACTGCAATACATGTTGACCTTAGGATTTATTTTACCTTAGCCATTTATTACCCAAACATCCTAGCATCCTCTTTTATTATATTTTATTCTCATCTTTTAATTCTTGTTTTATTTTAATCTTTGCCTTAGATATAATAATCAACCAATCATCCCCAAAATTGTTACCTTAAACATTAACATTAAAACAATAAACATTCCCCACCTCTTTGTGGTTCGACCCTGACTTTCACTATCTATTGTTAAGGTTAGGAATTATAAATTTATCTTTGGTACCCTCAACGACGGGCATCAAATTTTGGCGCCGTTGCCGGGGAGGTGACGCCAGTGTTTATTGTTTTTTGTTTTTGTTTCTCTTTGTTTAAGGAACTTTTTGTTCCTTAAACCTTCTCACCTTTTTCTTGTAGTTTCCTCTTATGCGCAGGTCAGTTCAAGGAGAACTCCTACCACTTGATCTCGAAATTGAGAGGACTCTTAGGGAAAGAAGAAAGCAACTTCTAGCAAATCAGGAAGGAGGTTCACCATCTTCCTTATTTCAAGAAGACCTTTTCGAGTTACCACCATCTTCACCAAAAACACCACCTTCACAACCAAATTCACCCATCAATCCACCTTCACCAAAAACACCATCTTTAACCTGCTTTCCAGTTTTTCCTAAAGAAGAAGATAACATGACAGAAGAAGCTACTATTGCCAGTCACTCTATGCCTCAGGTAAAGGACCTATACAAAGGGTTCACTTTACCTGCAGGTACTGGAAAGCCATTCGAGGCCAAGCCTGCCTATATTACTATGGTTGAAAGAAACCAATTTGGAGGCTCGGCCAATGAGGATGCTGCTAAGCATATTGAAATCTTCACAGATTACATATGTTCTATAGCACCCCCAGAAGGAGTGACGCAGGACCAGATTAAACAGACCATGTTTATCTTCTCCCTTAGGGACTCTGCGAGAGAATGGTACAGAGACCTTGACCGCACTGCTGCGGGAGTTACAGATTGGAACACCTTAGCCCTAGCTTTCTACAGAAAATATTACTCTGCATCAAAGACAAATGCCTTAAGAGCGCAGATCACTAATTTCAAGCAAGGTCCCAATGAAGACTTTAGCGAGGCGTGGGACAGGTTTAAGAGACTTGTTCGATCCATACCACATCACGGATTCGAACAATGGTTTCTTTGCAACCAGTTCTACAATGGCCTCTATGATGACAACAGGGCCTACTTAGATGCTGCAGCTAATGGAAGATTCCAGGATAATTCAGGAGAGACTAAGGGTCTCAAATTAATAGAAGATGTTGCTGTGCACCGCGCTGAGCATGGTACTTCCAGAGGAAATCAGCGAAAATCTGAGTACAACCTGTCAGCAATTGAGGCCTTGACGGCCAAGCTAGAAAAATTTGAGGCTGCAGGAAAGCTCGATCTAGGGAGTGGAAGCAAGGGAGGAATTTACCAGGTGAACGCCGTTCAGGACGGACCCTTTGCTTGCAAGAGGTGCGGTGGAGAAGGGCATGTGTCAAAATTCTGTACTTCATCTAATGAAACATGTGCTGCTTTTCAGCATTATCGTGGGAACAATTTCTATGATCCAAATAATAACAATGTCCATCCCAACTTAAGGTGGACAAGCCAGAATGTTCAAAACCCACAACACATGCAACCTCAGCAAAATTCCACTTATGTACCCCCACATAAACAAAACTTCCAAAGACCACCTTTCAACCCTCAACCACCCTCTAATCCACCACCCAACACAGATGCTCTCATCCAAAATCTTATCGGGTTGGTTCAGAAGGAGTCACAGGCTAGAGAGGCAGGAATGAAGATGTTAGAGTCCCAGATTGCTCAGATCGCGAGCAAGAATGATACTAGGGCTCCGGGTCAACTTCCGACAAAGCCGGACCAGAAAAAGGAGACTCTAAACGTCGTGACCCTGCGAAGTGGAGCCAAAGTGGGGGCTGAGAAAGAAAAAAGAGCGAGTAGTAGTGAAGGCGGTCGACCGACCGAAGAATCTGGTCGACCGACCACAGATCAGGACTCGAAAATTTCGCCTGAACAGGAGACTGGTCGACCGACCGAGGATACTGGTCGACCGACCACTGAAGCAGAATCTGAGGTTCCATTTCGTCCAGAATTGCCGAATAACTTGCGGGATTTTCTTTTCAGGGGTGACAAGACCCCCAGATTTTTAAAAAGGGCTGCAAATACTGAATCTTCAGCTGCTCCTTTTCCAGAAAGACTCGTGCCTTCAAAGGATCAGGTATCTTTTAACAAATTTAAGGATGTAATTCGTTCATTAAATGTTCAAGTCCCATTCTTAGAATTAGTTCAACAAGTTCCTTCTTATCTTAAATTCATGAGACAACTTTTGTCAAGAAAGAGGTCTCTAGGAAAGGTTGAGTCTGTGGCTCTCACTGAAGAGTCATCCAGTTATTTAACACATGTCATTGCCCCTCATAAACTAGAGGACCCTGGAAGTTTTTCTGTCCCCTGTAATATAGGAACCTTCCCAGTTAAAAAGGCTCTATGCGACTTAGGTGCTAGTATAAGTGTCATGCCACTAAGTGTTGCCTTAAAACTAGGGATGACCGAATTTGCAGTGACCAGTATGACGGTCCAGATGGCTGATCGCACATCAATGGAACCTGTAGGGGTGTTAGAAAACATCCCTGTGCGTATTGACAGGTTTTTCTTCCCAGTAGACTTTGTTGTTTTGGACATCCCAGAGGATGCCCATATACCCATCATTCTAGGAAGACCCTTTCTTCACACTGCAGGTGCCATTATAGATGTAGGCACTGGGACTCTAACTTTCAAGGTAGGCAAACACTCTATCATCTATGGCCTATCCTATAGGAAGAAGGATGCTATGACCCCCATCACATGTAATGCTATCACTTCTGAGAAGAAGTATGAGGTCATCACTACTTCTCCACCTTTATTACCTATTCCTGTATCTGTTTTTACACCTCCGCCCCAGATTGGGAGCAATAGGGAGGACACTTCTATTATGACTATTGCAGGACTTGGTTTGGGGAAACCCAAGGAGAAGGAAGTCATCATCCAGAGAGGAGGAATGGGATGCCTAAGCTATAAAGAGGATGAGGATCCAGACGTCGTGGATCAAGAGGAGAAAGAGAAGAGGAGGCAGGCTCAAGAAGAGAGACCGTCGCATATGCTTTGCGATGGAGGAAAGAAGATGTGTTTTGCCACTGAAGCAAAAACTGTGGAGACTACGGCGTGCCGTCAGAAGCCGTGGTCGGATATTTTCCGCATCTTCAGCGGATAGTTGTTTTAAGTTGCAATTTTAAGACAATTTACTTTATGTTGTGTGAGACTTTTTAGTTTTGTTGCTAGTAGTTAAGACTTTAAGAATCGTTTTGGCATCTCGCGCATTGTTGGGCGCGCTTATTTTCTTGTTTTTTTCAGGATTTACGAGAAAAAACGAAGACCTCCAGAACTCCGCTGGTCGACCGACCAGAATCATAAGTCGGTCGACCAGAGGCGCTGTATCGCAGATTTTTCCGCTGTTCACAGGAGGTCGATCGACCAGAAACACCGGTCGGTCGACCTACTGTCCGCTGCAGTCTTTCGTTTCTCTTCCTTAGGACTCGTGAAATCAATTTGGATACTTGAGTGGCACTGTTGGCCACCAAAACCTCCCAGCTTACGCTGGTTTGGGGAGGTTTTTCTCTTACATCTTTTAACCCAGTGAGTTCTTTCCAGTTTTTCCTTAGTTTTTATTCTCTTTGCATCTTTCTTTTATTTTTCTGAAACCTTTACTTAGGCTAATGCACAATGGGGACATTGTGCGGGTTGGTTTGGGGAATGGTTTCGTGTTACATGCATTGCATTTTGTCACACGTTTATTGCATTTCTGTCTTGCATCGTCCTTTTCTTTATTTTCTTTATATATACAAAAATCCAAAAAAATTAAAAAATTTCAAAATTCAAAAAAATGCACGTTTATTTTAGCATATAGGTCGAGTCGGAACGATAGTATTTCAAGGATGATTTTGCTTTCTTACATGTTTTGCCTTTACATTGCCTTGTCAACTTGTTTTAGTATGAGAGTCTTTTGCATATCTACGAGTTTTTGTCAACTTGCATATCTTGAGACTTGACTTATACCTTGGTAACCTACTATACATTCTAAGTTTTAGAGCCTTATTCCTGGTTTCATTCTTAAACCAGTCGTCTAGGATGTGAGTAGTACTCCCCTTGGAACATGTTACATCAATATGCATAAACATGAACTTGAATTGCTATATACTTGTTTTACTATCTCGTTTTGTGAGTCTTGATACGTGCATTTGGGATCCCTTTTCTCATATTTACCCATAAGCTTCACATAGCTAAATTCGCCTTTTTATTCCCCCAAAACTACATCCCATACTTAGCCTACCCTTCCAAGCTAGTATTTGTGGTCATTGGATTATTTTTTTGAGGCATCTTGGTTTGTGTGCTATCATGAGCAAAAAGAGAAAAGAAAGAAAGAAAGCAAGAAAAGAAAAAGAACAGAAAAATTCAGAAAAAGAAAGAAAGAAAAGAAAAACGAAAAAAAAAAATCCGGAAAATACGAAAGTCAGTCGACCGACCACATATATAGGTCGGCCGACCAACTGACAGCATCAGAATGCAAATTTCGTTCCAAAATCCCTTTCTTTTATGTGTTATCACTCCCGTACCTCATTCAAAATATTTGGGAGTCCTTTCTTATATTTAATGTGAGAGTTGTGCTACAAGAAGAGCACTTTCCTAATATCAAAAGTGTGAAGTTTGTTGTTGGAAATCAGTTTTACTAGCTTGGCTACTAACCCCACTTATCCAAAAACATCTTAACCACTTTTCACCTTTTACCTCACATATCTTTCATTACCTCAATTGCATGTATCTGGGTCACTTAATGAGATTGTTATACAAAGTTGTAGAATTCTTGTTCATGTTAGATTGCAGGCATGTTTTCATGGGTCGCAGTTAGGTGAGTGTCATTACAATATACTTCTTTCTATCTTTTACATATACTCACCCTTTGCTTCATGAGTGTCTCGAGCGTACCGCGAGAGTCCATGGTATAAGTCTCTATAGTCTTTATTTTTGCAAGTCTGACAACACCATAACTCGTTTGCATGATTTAAATGCTTTCTCATTTTGTACTTAGCATTGGTTTAGGTTTACATGTAAATTTCGCTCTGAGATTGAAATCGTTCCATTAGTTAAGATCGAGTCTATTTCTTGCTTGAGGGCAAGCAAGGGTTTGGTTTGGGGAATTTGATACGTGTCTATTTTATGATGTTTTACATCTATTTTTACACGTATTTAGTCGCTCATTTACTATGTTTTAGCCTTTATTTCCCACAAATTGTGTACTTTCGTATTTTTATGCACTTTTGCAGATTTATGCGGAAAAGAGACGATTTAGCACCAAATTCGTATCCTCAAGTCTTTTGCTTAATTAAGGAATAAATGGAAAGTCAACTGGAGTCAAAATCAAGTACCAAGAGTCAAAACAGAAGAAAATCCGAAGACTTCCGTACAGAAGCGGTCGACCGACCAGCGAAACGGGTCGGCCGACCAGGCCTGATTTTCATAAAGCCCAATTTTCAAGAAAGGCCGGAAATAAGAGAAGTCCAGCAAGAAGCGGTCGACCGACCAGCTAAACGGGTCGGCCGACCAGAGCAGAAGCCCATGCGATTCTTTTTCGGAAATAAAGTAGAGTTTTAGCTTTTAGGAAACTCTTAGTTTCTTTCTATATAAGCCAATCTTGTGATTAGGGTTAGAGATCTTTTTATCATCTTTATCATCAGATCTTTCATCTATCAAATCTTTTAGTATCAAGTCTTTATCATATTCAGTTTTATTCAAGCTTTAGTTTTGTAATCTTTCAATAGTTCCCAAGTATTCAATAAAGTTAATTCCGTTCTGCCTTAATTCCAATTGTGGTAATTCTTCTTTGATCCAGTTTCATTATTTTTCTTATTGCTTTTATTACAATTGTTAAGTTAGAATCCCAAGCTTTATTTGAATCTTGCATGCTTAGTTTATTGACTATGTTCTCTATGTTTATTCCCAATTTTATATTCGTCTTAACAGTTATGAGTAACTAATTTTCATATGTTAGGATGTAGGGAATAATATGCATAGGTAAATAAAATCCGAAAACCCGACCTGTAGCAGGACCACGGTCGGCCGACTGGAATAGTCGGTCGGTCGACCGAGGCCGTGGTCGGCCGACTGGAGTAGCCGGTCGGTCGACCACTCGCGTCTGTTTTCTTATTTCGTCTTTTCTTATAAATTATAATATCCTGCAATGAGACCAATAGGAGACTTGTAGGATGTTAGTAATGACCTACCCAAGATTGAAAGATACGGGAAGGGCATTGGTTTACACCTTAAGACGGATAGGTTACTCAAGGCTGAAAGGTATGTAACCTGGGATTTAGGAATCACCCTTATTGTTGACACCTAATAATTGTGAGACCTAGGAACTAATAGCATAGGCCGAAAGGAGCTATTAGGTAGCATAGACCTAAAAAGATATGTTACACCCCCTTACGCGGCTGCAATACATGTTGACCTTAGGATTTATTTTACCTTAGCCATTTATTACCCAAACATCCTAGCATCCTCTTTTATTATATTTTATTCTCATCTTTTAATTCTTGTTTTATTTTAATCTTTGCCTTAGATATAATAATCAACCAATCATCCCCAAAATTGTTACCTTAAACATTAACATTAAAACAATAAACATTCCCCACCTCTTTGTGGTTCGACCCTGACTTTCACTATCTATTGTTAAGGTTAGGAATTATAAATTTATCTTTGGTACCCTCAACGACGGGCATCATTAATAATGGTCTGATAAAATTACGATATTGTATAATTACCCAAATTAATATAACTGTTTATATTAATACGCGAATACAATATTTAATTAAATATAACCGTTTATATTTAATTTTACGAATTAATCATGCAATCGGTATTAGCTAAAATTATTTAATCCGTATTAAATAATAATCTCAACATCATATTGACTAATTTAATAGTCAATACCTCTGACTAACTGTTTAGTCATATCCGGCATAAATGTGATTGTATTTTCATACCTTCACATCTCTCAAACGTGTCCTATAGGTGTGACGTATAGGGACCAATTGATCACCGCCATCCGTATGACAATAACGTCAAACTTATCTAGCAAGACAACCGTTATTGATAAACGTGGATCAACTGGTAATAATACAAAAGTATGCCCTTGTGATCCTTAAAGAGATTTAATAAGTCATTGTACTTAATTGTCAAGGACACCAGCTCCAACAATCTCCCACTTGTCCGTACAAGGGTATGTGCAATGACGTTATCACACTACATGTGGAGGACACAAGCTCCATTAAACTCCCACTTGTCCGTACAAGTGTAGGTGCGATAACCGATTCTCATATCCTTTTAAAATTTCTCCCACTCAATGTAAGACAATTTGCAAATCCGCATTCGCAAAGGTCGTATCTCACAAGCGATCTGTATCAAGAGTGGTTTCCCCGACTAGAGAGTAACTTAACTGATAAAACGAATCTGTATTCGAGCATGGCCATGCATTTCAGTTACTACTCCTCGAGTGGCCCTGAGAAATGATAAAATCCTGATAAGGGTTTGGATATTTCCCTCAACTCGAATCCTGCCGATATCGCCCAGCATGAAATAACCCAGAAAAAATCCTCTTGGCCCCTGTTACGGTGACCGTGGGAAAGAAACCAAAGTTACCCAAAATCTGTCTTAATCTCAAGAGACAGTTGAAGGTCAAAAGACTCGACTCTAAGGAACACTATGGAGGTCCTATCCACGACCAGGCACCCAATGTTATAAAACATTTAGGACTCCATAACGTTGTCACGGGGTGTCCTACGAGATATCCGTATAACTCGCCTTTGTGATTGGTCAGTCATCCACGTGACTTATGGCTCGTTGAACCCACCATCAACCAACGTCACAAAATGATTACCTGAGTTATCAGCTCAAGTGGGTAATCAAGGACCAAAACGATGTAATGTTAATCAGTTCACTTTGTGGTGTTCAAAATTGGCGTACAATTCCACATGAAAAACAAAACATTTTATATCATAACAATAAGGTTGAATAGAGTACACGAGAAAATGAATTATTACATGAATTCATAAAAGAGTACTACAACTTAGGAACACATCCAATTCCCATGGAATGAATGTGCCCTTCATGCTTATCACGTGGTAATGCTTTTGTGAGAGGATCAGCTATGTTGTCATCCGTAGCGATCTTATCAATGAAAATCTCCTTTTGCTCCACGTAATCTCTGATTAGATGAGCTTTCCGTTGTACATGCCTAGCCTTGTTGCTAGACTTATGCTCCTTAGCTTGGAAGATGGCACCTTTATTATCACAATAAACGGTGATTGGGTCATTCGAACTAGGCACTACTGATAGTCCTTGTAAGAATTGACGCATCCATATTGCTTCCTTAGCTGCTTCTGAGGCGGCATAGTACTCGGACTCAGTCGTAGAATCTGCTGTAACACTCTGTTTAGAACTTTTCCAGCTGACAGCAGCGCCATTAAGAGTAAAAACGAATCCAGACTGAGATTTCGAGTCATCTCGATCCGTTTGGAAGCTAGCATCTGCGTAACCCGTGGCGCAGAGCGTCGAGTCGCCTCCGTAAGTCAATCCCCAATCTTTAGTCCTCCTTAGGTACTTAAGAATGTTTTTCACGGCCATCCAGTGTTGTTCACCTGGATGAGCTTGGAATCGACTAGTCATACTCAATGCATATGCAACGTCTGGACGTGTGCATATCATGGCATACATGATCGATCCTATTGCCGAAGCATAAGGAATCCGACTCATGCGCTCTTTCTCTTCCAATGACTTAGCTTCTTGAGTCTTGCTCAAGTGAAGCCCAGGAGTCATAGGAAGGAACCCCTTCTTGGAGTTCGTCATGCTGAATCTCTCTAGAATCTTATCTATATAAGACTCCTGACTGAGAGACAACATCCGACGTGATCTATCCCTGTAGATACGGATGCCCAAAATTCTTTGTGCCTCTCCCAGATCTTTCATCTGGAAATGGTTTTTCAACCATGCTTTAACCGAAGATAAGAGAGGTATGTCATTTCCAATCAAGAGTATGTCATCGACATACAGTACTAGGAATACAATCTTGCTCCCACTCGACTTGATATAGAGACATGGTTCCTCGACTGATCGAATGAACCCATTCTCTTTTATCACTTGGTCGAAGCGATGATTCCAACTCCGCGATGCTTGCTTAAGTCCATAGATGGAACGCTTAAGCTTGCAAACTTTCTTAGGATGTGCTGGATCGATAAAACCCTCGGGTTGTACCATGTACAACTCTTCCCCCAAATAACCGTTTAAGAAGGCGGTTTTAACGTCCATTTGCCATATTTCATAGTCATGAAATGCGGCTATCGCTAAGATAATCCGAATGGAACGTAGCATGACTACGGGTGCAAAGATCTCATCGTAGTGCAAGCCTGGCACTTGGGTGAAACCTTTAGCAACCAGTCTTGCCTTATGGATATCTTGTTTACCTTCCACGGCATGCTTTATTTTGTAAAGCCATTTGCATTGAAGGGGACGTACCTTTGCAGGTAGGTCCACAAGATCCCACACGTTGTTCTCACACATGGAGTCCATCTCAGATTGCATGGCTTCTAGCCATAGCTTTGAGTCAGAACTGGTCATGGCACCTTTATAGGTTGAGGGTTCATTACCCTCTAGGAGTAAGACGTCATCCATATCATGTTCCTCGACCATACCAATGTATCTGTCCGGAGGAATGGAGACTCTTCCCGACCTCCTAGGTTCCTCAGGAATATCTACCGCAGCCTCGGTTGAAGGAACTGTTTCCTCCAATGGTTGCTCGGTAGTTGGTTCTTGAACCTCCGATAAATCGAAGGTTCTATTACTCGACTTGTTCTCGAGAAATTCTTTCTCTAAGAACGTCGCACTGGCCGCAACAAAAACACGTTGTTCGGTTGGCGAGTAGAAGTAATGACCAAAAGTTCCCTTTGGATAGCCTATAAAGTATGTCTTGACCGATCGCGGGCCGAGCTTATCCTCGTGTCTCCACTTGACATAAGCCTCGCAGCCCCAAACCCGAATAAAGGGCAAGTTGGGGACCGTTCCCTTCCACAATTCGTATGGAGACTTGTCAACAGCTTTAGACGGACTTCGGTTAAGAATTAGAGCGGCCGACAAAAGAGCATAGCCCCATAATGAATCAGGCACAACGGTGTGACTCATCATGGATCGAACCATATCAAGTAAAGTCCGATTTCTCCGTTCGGACACACCATTTAATTGTGGTGTTCCAGGTGGAGTTAACTGTAGCACGATGCCACAGTCTTTAAGGTGTTGATCAAACTCGTGTGAAAGATACTCACCACCACGATCAGAACGTAGTGCTTTAATCTTTCTACCCAGCTGGTTCTGTACCTGATTCTGGTATTCTTTGAACTTGTCAAAGGATTCACTTTTGTGCTTCATTAAGTAGACATAGCCATATCTACTCAAATCGTCCGTGAAAGTGATGAAATACCTATAGCCTTCTCGTGCGTTGATCGACATAGGGCCACATACGTCCGTATGTATGAGTCCTAATAGGTCGGGAGCGCGCATTCCAACACCTTTGAAGGAAATACGAGTCATCTTACCGATGAGACATGATTCACACATGCCATATGATTCAAAATCAAAGGGCGAGATAGCTCCATTCTGTATGAGCTGCTTCGCGCGTTTCTCATTTATGTGTCCCATACGACAATGCCATAGGTAAGTTTGATCTTTGTCACCTACCTTTAATTTTTTATTATTCACATGTAATATTTCAGTGGTTTGATCTAAAACAAAAATTCCATTCATGGAAACTGCCTTGCCATAAATCATATTGTGTAAGGAGAAAATACAGCTATTATTCTCTATTACAAATGAAAAACCGAGTTTGTCAAGCGCAGAAACTGAATAATGTTTTTGGACAAACAAGGAACATAATAACAATTATATAAAGATAACTCGAATCCACTTGGAAGCTGGATCACGTATGTTCCCCTCGAGATTGCAGCAACACGTGCTCCATTCCCGACACGCAGGTCAACCTCACCCTTGGTTAGGGGTTCTTGGTTTCGGAGGCCCTGCACATGATTACATAGATGAGAACCACAACCAGTATCTAGTACCCAAGTTCCGTAACTTGCATGGTTAATCTCAATCATGTGAATAAAAGAAGAAGAAGACATACCAACAGGATTAACGCGACCTGCCTTAATGTCCTCACGATACACGGGGCATGAGCGCCTCCAATGCCCAGTCTTGTGGCAATGGTGACATTCCATGCTAGTATCCTTGCTCTTTGTTTTGCCCTGTGAGTTGCTTGACTCACCTGGCCCACTCTTAGTAAATCCTGACTTCTTAAACTTGGGCTTGCCTACTGTTAGGTCGCCCTGAGCTTTAGCTTTACCCTTACCCTTACCCTTACTGGAGATCATGAGAACATCTTGCTTCATGCTCCCAGTCATTTTCAGATCCTTCTCAGTCTGTACGAGAAGGGAGTGGAGCTCATGAGGAGTCTTGTTCATGTCGTTCATGTAGTAGTTGGCCCTAAAGAGGGCGAACCCATCATGAAGCGAATGAAGCATTCGATCAACGATTATGTTCTCACTGATCTTGCAGTTTAGGGCCTCCAGTTTTTCGATATTTTCAATCATGTGAAGAATATGTGGGCTAACTGCTTGGCCCTTCTGGAGTTTCGCCTCAAAGAAGCGACAGGTATGCTCATAAGAAACGATTCTCGGAGCCTTTGAGAATTCGTTAGTGAGCGTGGTGAAAATCTTGTTTGCACCATGGGTTATGAAGCGTCTTTGCAAATTGGATTCCATTGCATAGATGAGTACGTTCTTTATCGCACCCGCTTCCATGACGAAGTCGCTATGAGTGCGAACTTCGTTAGCTCTAGCTCCAGTTCCTGGGTGTGGCGGAATGGGCTCAGTTAAGTACTTGAGCTTTCCGTCAGCAATGGCAGCATTCCGTAGTGCTGCCTCCCAGTCAGAGAAGTTTGACCCATCATTCCTCAGTCTTGTGGACTGATTCATGGAGTCCATGAAGGCTTTTAGCCAGGATTCACGTGCTAGCTTGGCACTTGGCATTGGGTCTTCACCAGCCATTTAGTTATACAGCAGTTTAATTGAACGTGTTCTAGACTGAAAAGAAGATAAAACAAAACCATATAAGCAACTCATTGTTGTGATTTAAGTCTATATTAAATTGAATTTAAACTCGTAGACTCATGCATTTATATAATTGATCTCCCTCAAGAATTATATAAATGATCCCAAGACTCAATTTCCGTATATTGATAAGCCCACAGTTTGGCTAATTCCACCGTTGGAACTCTTGGTCGATAGATTTCCGTAAATCCTATCTATTACTCCATCTCAGTCACTGGATATTATCGAGTGACCATGATGTTGAGATAAAATAAATCATCTGTTCCCACTTACCCGACGTAGAAGGGGTCATATTATGCCTACCGACGAAGAAGGGATTCATGGGAGGCTGATTTATAAGACTAGTCTCAATTTTTGGTTATACGAGGAAGACCCCATCAACTTTTAGTTATTCATATTAAGTGAACTAATATCTAGCAAATGCGTGAATGAATTAAATAAAGTGATGGCTTTGCAATTGACATGTGACATCTGTGTTGTCACAGAAAACTAACGCGTAACCTCTACATGAGTCAGTTTTCAGGCATGATATAGGTGGTTTGGTTTTAGGCGGAATATGATGCAAGCTATTATCGATGAAAGCATAAAATGAAAGCAATAAACGTAAATAAAAAGTCCTAGTGTGGCCTATCCTACCAAAATAAACATAAAACAACTTGGAATCCACCGTTGGACCCTAGAAGCTTGTCTTGATGTTCCATCTTGGTCCTTGCAGCGGGAGTGAGCATCCGGTCTCCGTCTTGTCTTTGGTCTTCACAAAATTACTAATTTAAATTACAAAAGTAGTCCTAGATACATTCTAATTTAAATACAAAAGTAATTACATGGCAAAAACCCAAAACGGAGATTCAAGATCTCAAGATTACAAGCAAGACTGTGTCCCATCATTACGGTGACACAATCTTCTAAGGCCACACTAAGTTACAACCGTTTGCAAAATTAAATACGTTATTGAAAGCATTCATTAGACATTCAACAAGACGATAAATAAAATGCATCAACTAAATTAAAATTCATACATGACATAATACCGTTATTATGATTAATAAATTTTTACCAAACCACCTTTTAGGATTAAAATTATGTGATTATACCGTTTTAACCACTTTAATTTTAATAAGTTTATAATCCTATTATTTTAAACCGTTTTAAAATAATATGTATCAAACGAAGGTGAACCGTTTCACAAAATTAATAATATACTATTTCCGTATATAGTATATTACTAAAGGTCATGTGAAAATAAAACATGTTATTTTCGGAAAATATAAAAAAAAACGAGTCTGTTACAGGGGTGGTCTACCGACCCAAAAAACAGGTCTACCGACCACCTGACGAAAAAAAAAAAAAACAGTTTTTTTTCTTTTTTTTTTTTTTTTTTTTTTTTTTTTTTTTTTTTAAAGCAGAATGGTCGACCGACCCGAAAAACAGGTCGACCGACCACAAAACACGAAACCGAGTTTCTGAACACGATTTCTCACAAAAGATAAACTGTCGAAACAGAAAAACACGCAGGAGGCGGTCGACCGACCGCAACGGGGGGTCGATCGACCGACTTAGCGGCAGAAGACGATTTTTCAGGTTTTAAAACTTACGAATAACACAAAGGTAAAATTTTCATGGCCTGGCTCTGATACCACTTGTGGGGAATAAAGCATGTATTCGCCCCAAACTTGCAGGATTATAATGAAACATACAATTGTGATTATAGTCATAAGTTAATAAAAAGCATGAAAAAGAAATCAACCTTTGGTCCTTGTGCGAAAGGCCTAAGAACAGGAATTAACACAAATTCCCTCCTATAACTTGCACCCAAGACTTAGAATGAGACGTGTCCGCGTGTGCTAGAAATCCTCTCCAACTGCCTTGCAATATTGGGAGAGCTATTTAGGTTTTAGATGTGAGATCTGAGGTTTTGGGAGAAGAAAGCTCTCAAAACCCTAATTTTTCCTTGAGATTTGTTTAAACAGTGAAAACAAGAGTCCCTGACATAAGGAGAGTCCTCCTCCTTATGTAGCTCTTTTGGCCGAAATTTCCAATAGGGTAGGAGTTGGCTTTCCACTCTTACCTTATTCTAATTTGTGATTCGACCCATTTAGCTAAACTTTATTCGCGGGTTTTGTTTATAAATCGTATGCATGTTATCAGATATTAATGCAGTCGATGTATTAATAATGGTCTGATAAAATTACGATATTGTATAATTACCCAAATTAATATAACTGTTTATATTAATACGCGAATACAATATTTAATTAAATATAACCGTTTATATTTAATTTTACGAATTAATCATGCAATCCGTATTAGCTAAAATTATTTAATCCGTATTAAATAATAATCTCAACATCATATTGACTAATTTAATAGTCAATACCTCTGACTAACTGTTTAGTCATATCCGGCATAAATGTGATTGTATTTTCATACCTTCACATCTCTCAAACGTGTCCTATAGGTGTGACGTATAGGGACCAATTGATCACTGCCATCCGTATGACAATAACGTCAAACTTATCTAGCAAGCCAACCGTTGTTGATAAACGTGGATCAACTGGTAATAATACAAAAGTATGCCCTTGTGATCCTTAAAGAGATTTAATAAGTCATTGTACTTAATTGTCAAGGACACCAGCCCCAACAATCTCCCACTTGTCCGTACAAGGGTATGTGCAATGACGGTATCACACTACATGTGGAGGACACAAGCTCCAACAATTTGTACCTTATTCCGACTCGATTTTGCGTGTTTAATTGAATAAATATCTCATTTTACTATTTAATTAATAATTATTAGTTTTATTTTATTTATTGTGAATAATTGATAGATTTGTGGAATTTGACATTATTTTGGTTGTTTGAACTTTATTCAGGAACTATTTCGTGAAGGAAGACGGAAAATGAGAAATAACCGGTTTAAGACGGATTAAAGAAATACGAAACGAAAACGAACCCGTTAAAAACATAGACTCGACAATTGTCCTTATTTCTCTTGGTGGGTTGTTATTTTGACCTTGCAATATAGGCCCATATTTTGTATTTCTTCTACGGACTATTCAAAACAAAAAAAGGGAAAAGGAAGAAAAGGGGAGACAATAGAGAGTGGCATGAGGAGCAGCTTCTGATTTTCGTTTTTTGGCTGAACAACACGGAATCGAGAACGAAAGAGAACGGAGCTTTTGGTTTTGGTAGCTTTTAGAAACAGTAAGCAGTAGAGTAGTTTAGTTGTTGATTTTCTTCTTTTAATTACTCTTCATTTTTCATTTAATTAGTTAACAGGATTCTAAATCTATACAATTCCACGCATCCTTTCCCTTATGGTATAAATTTCTTCCCTTTTTCTTTACTTGTTCTTGTTTTTTACCATTTATTGTTTTCATAGTATTCATGTTTATTTTTATCAAAGTTGTAATTTTTGTTACCTTATTTATGTTTATTTTATGTTTAAGGTTAGTGGGTAGTTTAGTTAGTATTAATTTAATCATGTTAGAGTAGTTTAATAGTTAGGGGATGAGATTAGTGTAGAAAAGTTTGAGTCTTGCATGTGGGTAATTGTTTAAATAATGTTTGGTTTGATTATTGTTCATTATTAGTCTTTTGATACTAATGACGATTAGTGTGCTTAATTATGCCAACGAGAAATCCGAGGTTTAATTGGTTTAGTTACTTGACTATGGTTGTTAAGTTGACGTCACGAAAGTTAGTTAATGTATTGATCGGGAATTTAATTAGTTGTTCGAGAAAATGCTAGTTTGAGACCCTAATTGACGATAATCACCTTGCTTATTGCGTGAATTAGTGATTTGAAAGAATGCTAATTTATGTCATGTTTCCCTATTGCTAGACCTATACTTGACTACATGACATCTCATACCCCTAACTCCCTTAATTTATCGTTTACTCTTTTTATTTTTATAGCTTTAGACTTTAGTTAATTATCTCACAATCTTGTTGAATTGACCGACTAAACTAAGACTAGACCGAGACTTATAGCCTAACCCCACCATCCTTTGGGTTCGACCCTAAATTATACTACTTAATTTGGGAGTTTATAAATTGTTTTTGGTGCCGGAATTGACGACAAAAACCCGGCCATCAAAATGGCGCCGTTGCCGGGGATGGTGCTTTGTTAGATATAAGTTTTTGTTGAGTTTTAGGCTTAGTCATTTTATTGCTTTTTCATAAAAAGAAAAATAAAAAAAATATGTTGTTTCTTTATTTCTTGCATCTTTAGTTTTAGTTTTAGTCACTTGCATTTAGAGTCTTTCTTGTTAGCATGTCTTCACACATGACTTTACGTGACCATAGTAGACTCGACCCAAAGTTGTGTGACTCTCCAATTGATATTGGAGGGGATGTGGAGCTTGGGCTACATCCGGAATGGGTTGAGATCTTTGAAAAAGATTCATTCCGTGGGTTACCTAATGAGTGTGTGCTTGACCATGTTAAACGTTTTAATAGAAAGTGTCTTTTGGTAAGAAAGAATGGCGTGCCAATTCATGTTGTGAAACTTATGCTTTTTCCTCTTACTCTTGGGGATGGAGCCGAGAAATGGCTATATTCTCACCCTCCTAACACATTTTCTACTTGGGATGACCTTGCCCAAGCCTTTCTTGCCAAATATTTTCCACCTTCGAAAACCGCTAAACTAAGAAATGAGATTGTTTCTTTTCATCAAGGCGAGTTTGAGAATTTGAGTGAGGCTTGGGAAAGGTTAAATGGACTTTTGATATCTTGTCCTCATCATGGGATCCCAATTTGTCTAATTATGCAAACTTTCTTTAACAATTTACATCAATCCGTTAAAGAATTGATAAATGCTTCGGCCGGAGGTGCCTTTTATGATTTGGGTGATGATGAGGCAAGATCTTTGCTTGAGAAAGTGGCTATGACCGATGCTAGTTGTGGGTTTAGGAGAGTGACAAGATTGGTTGAACCACAAGTTGAGGTTGATTCTCCCTCTTATGTTCACAATGTTCAACACAATTATGTTGTTCCTCCCTCCCTAATTAAGAGTGATGTGCATGCATTTTCATTTTCTTGTGATACATGTGGTTATTTGGGACATGATTCTAATGCTTGTTCTTTATATGCATCCCCATCTCCCATGTATAAGAATATGATGAATTATGATGATAATATGCACAATGTTCGATCATGCCATACTCCTTTTTACTCAAATGATGTCATGCATGTTTCCTCATCTAATTATATGTCATGTGGTGATTGTGAGGATGACCTTGACTTTTGTTCTTCCTATGCTACTCAAGAACCCTTGGATGATTATTTGATGAGTGATGAGTGTGAGATGGAAGTTATGAGGTTTGAGTGTGATGATGCATTAATTGAGTTACGTGGAGAGGAAGTTGTGGAGTCATTGCACTTAAGTGAGTTCGAGTGTGTGTCCTTGTTTGAGGTTGATGATGAGTTGTTGGGAAGAAAGTGTGATGAGAGGATGATTCTCGAGTTGGAGAAGGATAATGGTAGTGAGAATTGTGAGGAAGAGAAGAGGGTAGAAACCCCTTTTGAGGACTACAAGCGTGAAAGCCTTTATGAGGAATTTGAGATCATTGATGACCCTCTTCTTGAGAGATTTGAGGTTTGTTTTTGTATTGAGGGTGAGTCACATCTATCATCCACCGATCATGAAGACCTCATTTCTCTTACTCCTTTGCTTGCTTTTATTTTTGATGATTGTGATTGTGACGTTCCCCTCAAAGAGGTTGATTTGTTCCATGACGATTACTTGCTTGAAATTTGTGAAAATGGGGACAAAATCAACACTCTTGGAAGGGACATAAATGAATGTTGTGATGAGGTTCATGATGTGAAGGGTCTTGGCATTCCTCCTACGCCTTTGGAACGAGATGGCAAGATTATGGGTGAGTTTGATGTTTTCGGTATGCTCATCTATGCTTATACATTGCTTCTAACTCATCTTGTTTCTTATAGGTGTTATTGGTCCTACTTGTTGTCCATGATTTCCTATGACCATCTATGTGAGGATTGGTCTACTTTGTTTGATAAGCTAATGAGGTCTTTGACCGGATTTTTACATGATTCACTTTAGCATTCTTGTCCCCATTCCCCCTTCTTACACTTGATTTTTGAGGGCAATGCCCGTCTCAAGTGTGGGGAGGGAATTTTGAAAGAAAAAATCTCGAAAAGTCAAAAAATATGCTTTGCTTTCTTATCTCCTCCCTACATTTGGTCCATTGAGGAAAATGTACATTTTAAGTGTGGGGAGGGGATTTATTTCATATTCGTTTCTTTTTTAAAAAAAAAACAAAAACCATACAAATTTGAAAAATTTGAAAAATTCAAAAACATGTCTTTATCTTATTAGTGTAGAATTGTATATACTTTTGCTTGTTTTCTCTCCTTTCGCATATGCAACATTTACTTGAGCACCGCTTTGGATTGTGAAGACGCCATGGTATGATCGCTCCAACCCCTATTTCACTCTCATTTTCATTCTTTTGTTACAATTGAGGAGGATGGGCTTGTATTTGGAGGATGTGGAGTATATTGTGGAGATTGATGTGTGGTTTGTGTGCTTTTGTGCTGTTAGGAGATGCATTAGTTTTGCTTGGCATATAGTTGGTAGACTCATTTGCATTATAACATGTTTATATTAGTTGCATTCATGGCATATAGTTGCATTTAGGAAAAGTGTTTTGAAAATGCCTAATTGGGAACATTGACAAAATCGTTTAGGCCATTGCAAATAATTCTTCTACTTGTGACTTTGACTTTTAGAATGGTTTTAAAATACCCTAGGTTATGCTTTTCTAGTATCTTTCGAACCATGATTTAATACCAAGTCAAGGGTTTGCATGTGAGTCACCTTTTCCAACCCCGAGATGCGAAATGGTTTTGATCATCTTGTCTTGGTGACCTTGTTAGACTTGGTGGTTTGGCAACCGAAAAATCAATTTTTCATTAATAATTTTGGAATCTTCTTTTCAATGATTTTAAGATGTGGAAATGTTTTGAATGAAAAAGAAACCTCGAAAAAAAAAAGTTGTTGAAAAAGAATAAAAACATGTTGTTTTGATGGAGGCGTACCACTTCGATGTGCTTTGGAGGGTAGCCAATGAATTGGCTTCCCACTTGGTTGTGAATTCGACCGCCCAAAGACAGAGTGATTGTCACCCCGATAAGCTATTGTCTAGAGGTTAACCGGTTGCCTAGTAAGCGATTGGCGAAAGCAAAGGACATTAGCACGCGAGGGACAAACCCCATCTTAACTTATGAAATGAAAAAGAAATGAAAAATCGAATGAGGTCAAATTTTGAATGAAATCCACCATTTTGCATTGATTTGAGCATTTCACTCCAAAAAAAAACCAATTTTGCCATGCCGTCTTGTCGATCTTGGGACGACCCATGACCTTTACTATGTGAAGAATCTAGACTTGTTGTATCTTTTTCCTCTAGCATCGCGGGGATTATCATTCCATTCCATCCGATCGCCCTTGACGAAAGTATTTGGATAGTGGTTATGAAAGTAGCCTAGTTTAGAATTATTTGGTGGTGTTTTGTTGTCATCCTTTTTGTCTTAGTGACTTGTTGAATTAGTATTTGTGAGGGAGTTTATTGATTTTGAATTTGCTCTCTTTTAGTTGATTTCCGTCGCTTAGATGAGGAAATCGACTTTTCTCTTTTGTGATACATCTTATGTGTTGACTTGTGCTTCATGTTAGGTTGTATCAATTTTTCTCGCAAGCCCCCACTTGCCTTGCAAGGGATGCAAACCTCATTGCATTTCGGTGTGAGTTGAAGGGACGGAGGAGGCCCGTTAATTGCCTACCATCGGATTTTAGTAGTGTAGCTAGTCCTTTTATATTAAGTGTCTTAGTTTAATTTTTGAGCTTACTCGAGGACGAGTAAGGTTTAAGTGTGGGGATATTTGATGAGTACGATTTTGGTACCATTTTACCCCTCATTTATACCTTATTCCGACTCGATTTTGCGTGTTTAATTGAATAAATAGCTCATTTTACTATTTAATTAATAATTATTAGTTTTATTTTATTTGTTGTGAATAATTGTTAGATTTATGGAATTTGACATTATTTTGGTTGTTTGAACTTTATTCAGGAACTATTTCGTGAAGGAAGACGGAAAATGAGAAATAACCGGTTCAAGACGGATTAAAGAAATACGAAACGAAAACGAACCCGTTAAAAACTTAGACTCGACAATTGTCCTTATTTCTCTTGGTGGGTTGTTATTTTGACCTTGCAATATAGGCCCATATTTTGTATTTCTTCTACGGACTATTCAAAACAAAAAAAGGGAAAAGGAAGAAAAGGGGGGACAATAGAGAGTGGCATGAGGAGCAGCTTCTGATTTTCGTTTTTTGGCTGAACAACACGGAATCGAGAACGAAAGAGAACGGAGCTTTTGGTTTTGGTAGCTTTTAGAAACAGTAAGCAGTAGAGTAGTTTAGTTGTTGCTTTTCTTCTTTTAATTACTCTTCATTTTTCATTTAATTAGTTAACAGGATTCTAAATCTATACAATTCCACGCATCCTTTCCCTTATGGTATAAATTTCTTCATTTTTTCTTTACTTGTTCTTGTTTTTTACCATTTATTGTTTTCATAGTATTCATGTTTATTTTTATCAAAGTTGTAATTTTTGTTACCTTATTTATGTTTATTTTATGTTTAAGGTTAGTGGGTAGTTTAGTTAGTATTAATTTAATCATGTTAGAGTAGTTTAATAGTTAGGGGATGAGATTAGTGTAGAAAAGTTTGAGTCTTGCATGTGGGTAATTGTTTAAATAATGTTTGGTTTGATTATTGTTCATTATTAGTCTTTTGATACTAATGACGATTAGTGTGCTTAATTATGCCAACGAGAAATCCGAGGTTTAATTGGTTTAGTTACTTGACTATGGTTGTTAAGTTGACGTCACGAAAGTTAGTTAATGTATTGATCGGGAATTTAATTAGTTGTTCGAGAGAATGCTAGTTTGAGACCCTAATTGACGATAATCACCTTGCTTATTGCGTGAATTAGTGATTTGAAAGAATGCTAATTTATGTCATGTTTCTCTATTGCTAGACCTATACTTGACTACATGACATCTCATACCCCTAACTCCCTTAATTTATCGTTTACTCTTTTTATTTTTATAGCTTTAGACTTTAGTTATCTATCTCACAATCTTGTTGAATTGACCGACTAAACTAAGACTAGACCGAGACTTATAGCCTAACCCCACCATCCTTTGGGTTCGACCCTAAATTATACTACTTAATTTGGGAGTTTATAAATTGTTTTTGGTGCCGGAATTGACGATAAAAACCCGGCCATCATGCAGCCAGTGGAAGGTTCCAAGAGAATTCTGGAGAGACTAAGGGTCTCAAGATTATAGAGGATGTTGTTGTACACCGTGCTGAACATGGGACTTCCCGTGGTAACCAAAGGAAAGCTGAGTCTAACGTAGCTGCTATTGAGGCCTTGATGGCCAAGTTAGATAAGCTGGAGAGTGGTGGGAAGTTCGATATTGGGAGTGGAAGTAAAGGAGGTATGTACCAGGTAAACGCTGTTCAAGACGGACCTTTTGTTTGTGAGAGATGTGGTGGAGAGGGACACGTGTCAAAGTTCTGTACCTCATCTAACGAGACATGAGCCGCCTTTCAGCATTATCGTGGGAATAATTTTTATGATCCAAATAATAATAATGTCCATCCCAACATGAGGTGGACAAGCCAGAATGTAATTAACCCACAACATCTACAACCTCAACAAAACTCCACATACATCCCTCCACATAAGCAAGGTTTCCAAAAACCGCCCTTCAACCCTCAACGACCTTCAAACCCACCACCCAATACAGATGCTCTCATCCAAAACCTCATTGGGTTGGTTCAGAAGGAATCTCAGGCAAGGGAAGCAGGGATGAAGATGTTAGAGTCCCAAATTGCTCAAATCGCGAGCAAGAATGATACTAGGGCTCCGGGTCAACTTCCGACCAAGACGGACCAAAAGAAAGAGACTCTAAACATCATATCACTGAGAAGTGGCGCTAAGGTGGGAAGTGAGAGAGCAGACAAGAAAAATAAGGAGAAACAGCCGAAGCCGAACAACGGCGAGGAAGGTCTACCGACCCAGGAGCAAGGTCGACCGACCTCTGAGCAGATTCCAGAAACTCCTGCTGTACAGGAAGTCGTTCGACCGACCTAGGATGAGGGTCGACCGACCTCCAACGCTGAACAGGAGAGCGCTTTCAGACCTGAAATACCGGACAACTTAAGGGACTTCCTTTTCCGGGGTGACAAGACCCCCATGTTTCTGAGAAGGGCTGCAAATACTGAATCTTCCACCCCTCCTTTTCCGGAGAGACTCATACCAACAAAGGAACAGGTATCATTTGACAAATTTAAAGACGTAATTCGTTCATTGAATGTTCAAGTTCCGTTTTTAGAACTAGTTCAACAAGTTCCTTCATATCTTAAATTTATGAGACAATTTTTTTCACGAAAGCGGTCTCTAGATAAAGTTGATTCGGTAGCCCTTACCGAAGAGTCATCCAGTTTTTTGTCACATGTTATTGCCCCTCATAAGCTAGAGGATCCTGGAAGCTTTTTGTACCCTGCAACATAGGGACCTTTCCTGTTAAAAAGGCCTTATGCGATCTAGGAGCTAGTATTAGTGTCATGCCCCTAAGCGTAGCCTTAAAATTCGGGATGACCAATTTTGCAGTAACCAGCATGACCGTCCAAATGGCCGACCGTACATCTATGGAACCCATATGGGTGTTGGAAAACATCCCTGTGCGTATAGACAGGTTTTTATTCCTAGTAGACTTTCTAGTTTTGGACATCCCTGAGGATGCCCATATACCTATCATTCTAGGGAGACCATTCCTTCACACTGCAGGAGCCATTATTGATGTGGGCACTGAGACCTTGACCTTCAAAGTAGGAAAGCATTCTATTATTTATGGTCTATCCTATAGGAAGAAGGATGCTATGACCCCTATTACTTGCAATGCTATTGCTTCTGAAAAGAAGTATAAGGTCATCACTACTTCTTCTACTTTATTACCTACACCTGTACCTGTTTTTACACCTCCGCCCCAGATTGGGAGCAATGTGGAGGATGCGTCTATTGTGACTAATGCAGGAATTGGTTTGGGGAAACCCACAATAAAGGACGTTACTGTGCAAAGAGGAGGACTAGGGTTCCTAAGCTACAAGGAGGATGAGGATCCGGACATTGCCGATGAGGAGGACAAGAGAAGGAGAAGATAAGCACAAAAGAGAAGTCCGTCACATATGCTTTGCGACGGAGAGGAGGCGTGTTTTGTTATTCACACAAACACGGTGGAGACTACGGCATATCGACAAAAGCCGTGGTCTGAGATTTTCCGCATCTTTAGCGGATAGTTTTTCCAGTTTTAAGCTCCTAAGAAAATTTATTTTATGTTTTGTTGAGACTTTTTAATTTTGTTTGCTTTAAGTTTTAGAACCTTTTTCGTTTTGTTTGCATAGTTAAGACATTTAGACTTGGTTCTGGGATCTTGCGCACATGCTGGGTGCGTATTTATATGATTTGCCAGGTTTGAGGGAGAATGACTTGGTTGATACAAGTTATTTCCGAAGAAAAAGAAGGCCGTTGTACAGAAGCAACGGTCGACCGACCACCAACACCGGTCGGTCGACCTGATCCCTGAAATTCTGGAATTCCTGCAGTCTGCAGGAAGGTCGGTCGACCAGAGAAGTAGGTCGGTCGACCTACCCACCTGGTATAGTACGCTCGTATGTTCCTAGGGAATTGTGCAACCGTCATATGGAACTTAGAGTGGCACTGCTGGCCACCAAAACCTCCCAGCTTACGCTGGTTTGGGGAGGTTTTCTCATGCGCTTGATAATCCAGTGAGTTCTTTCCATTTTTTTTCCTTGGTTTTTATTTACCTTGCATTGCTCCTTTAATTTTCTGAAACCTTTACTTAGGCTAATGCACAATGGAGACATTGTACGGGTTGGTTTGGGGAATGGTTTAGTCACATGCATTGTTCCATTGCATTTTGTCCCACGTTTATTGCATTTCCGTATTGCATTGTTCTTTTTTTTTTATTTTCTTTGCATATACAAAAATCCAAAAAAATAGAAAAATTCAAAAATTTCCAAAAAAATGCACGTTTATTTTAGCATATAGGTCGAGTCGGAACGAGAGTATTTCAAGGATGATTTTGCTATCTTACATGTTTATGCCTTTACCTTACCTTGTCAACTTGTTTTAGTATTAGAGTCTTTTGCCTACCTACGAGTTTTTGTCAACTTGTTTTCTTGAGACTTGACTTATACCTTGGCAACCTACTATACATTCTAAGTTTTAGAGCTTTATTTCCTGGTTTCATTTTTAAACCAGTTGTCTAGGATGTGAGTAGTACTCCCCTTGGAACATGTTACATCAATATGCATAAACATGAACTTGAATTGCTATATACTTGTTTACTATCTCGTTTTGAGTCTTGGTACGTGCATTTGGGATCTCTTTTCTCTTATTTACCCATAAGCCTTACATAAGCCAAAACTGCCTTTTTATTCCCCCAAAACTACATCCTATACTTAGCCTACCCTTCCAAACTAGTATTTGTTGTCTTTGGTTCATTTTTTGAGGCATATTGGTTTGTATGCTATCCTGAGCAAAAAGAGAAAAGAAATAAAGAAAGCAAGAAAAAGAAAAAGAACAGAAAAATTAAAAATTTACAGCGAAGTCAGTCGACCGACCACATTCATAGGTCGGCCGACCAACTGACAGCATCAGAAATTCAAAATTCTGTTCTGAAATCCCTTTCTTTTATGTGTTATCACTCCCGTACTTCACTCAAAATATTTGGGAATCCTTTCTTATAATGTGAGAGTTGTGCTACAAAAGAGCACTTCCTTAATATCAAAAGTCGTGAAATATGTTGTTGGGAACCGGTTTTACTAGCTTGGCTACTAACCCCACAAATCCAAAAACATCTTAACCACTTTTTACCTTTCACCTTACATATCTTTCATTACCTCAATTGCATGTATCCGAGTCACTTGATGAGTATGTTTATACATAGTTATAGAATTCTTGTTCATGTTAGATTGCAGGCATGTTTCCATGGGTCGCAGTTAGGTGAGTGTCATGACAAATATACTTCTTTCTATCTTTTACATATATTCACCCTTTGCTTCATGATGTCTCGAGCGTACCGCGAGAGTCCTTGGTATATAGTCTTTATAGTCTTTATTTTTGCAAAGTTTGACAACACCATAACTCGTTTGCATGAATTGAATACTATCTCATTTTGTACTTGGCATTGGTATAGGCTCACATGTAAATTTCGCTCTGAGATTGAATTCGTTCCATTAGCTAAGATCGAGTCTATTTCTTGCTTGAGGGCAAGCAAGGTTTGGTTTGGGGAATTTGATGCTTGTCTATTTTATGATGTTTTACATCTATTTTTACACGCATTTTCTCGCTCATTTACTATGTTTTAGCCTTTATTTCCCAACAATTGTCTACTTTCGTATTTTTACGCACTTTTGCAGATTTATGCGGAAAAAGGGGCAATTTTCTACCAAATTTATGCCCTCGGGATTTTTCATAGCCAAGGAATGATGGAAAGTCAAGTCAAAACGCGACCCAAGTATCGCAAAGTCAAACCAAGGCGAAATCAAGGCAATCCTACAAGAATTAAGGTCGACCGACCTATTACATGGGTCGGCCGACCAGGCCCCTGTTATGGAAAGTCCGGAAAATCACTGAAGCCCGATATTAGGTCGACCGACCTACAACATAGGTCGGCCGACCTCTGAGCAGACCCAGAAGTTTTCCGAAAGCCCAAACAAGTGATTAGGTCATTAGGAAACTCTTAATTTTCCGCCTATACAAACTAATCTCTTGTTTAGAATTAAGGATTCAGTTTTTCATTGAGTTTTATTCAGTCTTCAATTCAGTTTTATCTTTAGTTGTAATCTTTCAATAATCCTCAAACACTTTTTGTTTTGTTCATCAATCTTTCAAGCATTTATTTCTGCCCTAATTCCGATTTCCGATAATTCTTCTCTTAATTTCAGTTCTATTATTATTAGTTTAGAATTATTGCATCCGGTTTAAGATAAATTCCCAAAGCCTTATTATTGATTGCATGTTTAGATTGATATTCATTATGATCTCCATGTTTATCCCTGTTTTTATTATTGTTTCAATAGTCATGACTAGCTAATTTCATATGTTAGGATGTAGGGAGTAAATATGCGTAGGTAGTATGAATCCCGAAATCGACATGTTACAGGGTGGAGGTCGGCCGACCGGGCTAGCTAGTCGGTCGACCAACACGCGTATGAATTCTGTTTCGTTTTACTTTGTTAGCTATAGTATCCTACAATGAGACCCAAGGGAGACTTGTAGGATGTTAGTAATGACCTACCCAGGATTGAAAGATACGGGAAGGGTATTGGTTTACACCTTAAGACGACTAGGTTACTTAAGACTGAAAGGTATGTGACCTAGAATTTAGGAATCACTCTTATTGCTGACACCCAATAATTGTGAGACCTAGGAACTAATAGCATAGGCCGAAAGGAGCTATTAGGTATCATAGACCGAAAGGATATGTTGTTGGGGCTGGTGTCCTTGACAATTAAGTACAATGACCTATTAAATCTCTTTAAGGATCACAAGGGCATACTTTTGTATTATTACCAGTTGATCCACGTTTATCAATAACGGTTGGCTTGCTAGATAAGTTTGACGTTATTGTCATACGGATGGCGGTGGTCAACTGGTCCCTATACGTCACACCTATAGGACACGTTTGAGAGATGTGAAGGTATGAAAATACAGTCACATTTTGCCGGATATGACTAAACGGTTAGTCAGAGGTATTGACTATTAAATTAGTCAATAAGATGTTGAGATTATTATTTAATACGGATTAAATAATTTTAGCTAATACGGATTACATGATTAATTCGTAAATTAAATATAAACGGTTATATTTAATTAAATATTGTATTCGCGTATTAATATAAACAGTTATATTAATTTGGGTAATTATACAATATCGTATTTTGTCAGACCATTATTAATATATCGACTGTATTAATATCTGATAACATGTTACGATTTATTAATAAAACCCGCGAACAACTTAAAGCTAAATGGGTCGAATCACGCATTGGGATAAGGTAAGAGTGGAAAGCCCACTCCTACCCAAACCCTATTTTCGGCCGGCCAGTGTTACAAAAGGAGGAGACTTCTCCTTTTGTCAACGACTCTTGTTTCACTGCTTAAACAATTCTCAAGAAAAATTAGGGTTTTGAGAGCACTCTTCTCCCAAAACCTCAGATCTCACATCTAAAACCTCAAGGGCTCTCCCTATATTGCAAAGCAATTGGAGAGGATTTCTAGCACACGCGGCCTCGTCTCATTCAAAGTCTTGGGTGCAAGTTATAGGAGGGAATTTGCATTAATTCCTGTTCTTAGGCCTTTTGCGCGAGGACTAAAGGTTGTACTTCTTTTCTCATGTTTTTAATCTTATGACGATATTCACAATTGCATATTTCATTATAATCCTGCAAATTTAGGGTGAATACGCGTTTTATTCCCCACAAGTGGTATCAGAGCCTTAGGCCATGAAAGTTTTACAATTGTGTCTTTCATAAGTTTTAAATTTTGAAAACCGTACATTCTGTCGCAGGCACTCGATCGAGTCCCTGTTGCACTCGATCGAGTGCCCTCGTACCAGGCTCGTGCGTGTGTTTTTTGTGAGAAATCGATCTTGTTCTTCGATTATTATTTGCATATTGTTAATTAATCGATATTTTTAGCAATATGTGAATCTTTTGTTGTTGTTTATATATGATTTACACGTTTTAAATCCAAGTTATAAACTCGTTTTGATTTAAAAGTGCAGCGATTGCGTTTTAAAGAGTCACTCGATCGAGCCCCTGCTGCACTCGATCGAGTGACACTGGCACTCGATCGAGTGCCTCTGCTGCTCGGTCGAGTGCTCATGTTTCGGGCTCTCTTTTCGAAAATAACTTGTTTTCTTATTTTCACATGGCTTAAAATAATATACTATATACGGAAATAGTATATTATTTAGTGAAACGGTTCACCCTCGTTTGATACATATTGTTTTAAAACAGTTTAAAATAATGGATTATATGTTTATTAAAATTGGTGATTAAAGCGGTATAGTCACATAATTTTAATCTTAAAAGGTGGTTTGGTATAAATTTATTAATCATAATAACAGTATTATGTCATGTATAAATTTTATTTAGTTGATGCATTTTATTTATCGTCTTGTGAATGCCTTGAATGCTTTCAATAACGTATTTAATTTTTGCAAACGGTTGTAACTTAGTGTGGCCTTAGAAGATTGTGTTACCGTAATGATGGGACACGATCTTGCTTGTAATTTTGAGATCTTGAATCTCCGTTTTGGGTTTTTGCCATGTAATTACTTTTGTATTTAAATTAGAATGTATCTAGGATTACTTTTGTAATTTAAATTAGTAATTTTGTGAAGACCAAAGACAAGACGGAGACCGGATGCTCACTCCCGCTGCAAGGACCAAGATAGAACATCAAGACAAGCTTCTAGGGTCCAACGGTGGATTCCATGTTGTTTTATGTTTATTTTGGTAGGATAGGCCACACTAGGACTTTTATTTACGTTTATTGCATTTATCTTTACGCTTTCATCGATAATAGCTTGCATCATATTCCGCCTAAAAACCAAACCACCTATATCATGCCTGAAAACTGACTCATGTAGAGGTCACGCGTTAGTTTTCTGTGACAATACAGATGTCACATGTCAATTTAAAAGCCATCACTTTATTTAATTCATTCACGCAAATGCTAGTTTTTTAGTTCACTTAAATATGGATAAATAAGAGTTGATGGGGTCTTCCTCGTATAACCAAATATTGAGATTAGTCTTTATAAATCAGCCTCCCATGAATCCCTTCTTCGTCGGTAGGCATAATATGACCCCTTCTACGTCGGGTAAGTGGGAACAGATGATTTATTTTATCTCAACATCATGGTCACTCGATAATATTCCAGTGACTGAGATGGACTAATAGATAGGATTTACGGAAATCTATCGACCAAGAGTTCCAACGATTGGAATTAGCCAAACTGTGGGCTTATCAATATACGGAAATTGAGTCTTGGGATCGTTTATATAATTCTTGAGGGAGATCAATTATATAAATGCATGAGTCTACGAGTTTAAATTCAATTTAATATAGACTTAAATCACAACAATAAGTTGCTTATATGGTTTTGTTTTATCTTCTTTTCAGTGTAGAACACGTTCATTAAAACTGCTGTAAAACTAAAATGGCTGGTGAAGACCCAATGCCAAGTGCCAAGCTAGCACGTGAATCCTGGCTAAAAGCCTTCATGGACTCCATGAATCAGTCAACTAGACTGAGGAATGATGGGTCAAACTTCTCTGACTGGGAGGCAGCACTACGGAATGCTGCCATTGCTGACGGAAAGCTCAAGTTCTTAACTGAGCCCATTCCGCCACACCCAGGAACTGGAGCTAGAGCCAACGAAATTCGCGCTCATAGCGATTTCGTTATGGAAGCGGGTGCGATAAAGAACGTACTCATCTATGCAATGGAATCCAATTTGCAAAGACGCTTCATAACCCATGGTGCAAACAAGATTTTCACCACGCTCACTAACGAATTCTCCAAGGCTCCTAGAATCGTTTCTTATGAGCATACCTGTCGCTTCTTTGAGGCGAAACTCCAGAAGGGCCAAGCTGTTAGCCCACATATTCTCAACATGATTGAGAATATCGAGAAACTGGAGTCCCTAAACTGCAAGATCAGTGAGAAAATCATCGTTGATCGCATGCTTCATTCGCTTCATGATGGGTTCGCCCTCTTTAGGGCCAACTACTACATGAACGACATGAAGAATACTCCCCATGAGCTCCACTCCCTTTTCGTACAGACTGAGAAGGATCTAAAGTTGAGTGGGAGTCTAAAGCAGGATTTTCTCATGATCTCAAGTAAGGGAAAAGGTAAAGGGAAGGCTAAAGCTCAGGGCGACCTAGCGGTAGGTAGGCCCAGGTTCAAGAAACCAGGATTTGCTAAGAGTGGGCCTGGTGAGTCGAGTAACTCACAAGGCAAGACAAAGAGCAAGGATACAAGCATGGAATGTCACCATTGCCACAAGACTGGGCATTGGAGGCGCTCCTGCCCCGTGTATCGCGAGGACATTAAAGCAGGTCGTGTTACTCCTGTTGGTATGTCTTCTTCTTCTTTTATTCACATGATTGAGATTAACCATGCAAGTTGCGGAACTTGGGTACTTGATACTGGTTGTGGTTCTCATCTATGTAATCATGTGCAGGGCCTCCGAAACCAAGAACCCCTAATCAAGGGTGAGGTGGACCTGCGTGTCGGGAATGGAGCACGTGTGGCTGCAGTCTCGAAGGGAACATACGTAATCCAGCTTCCAAGTGGATTCGAGTTATTTTTATATAACTGTTATTATGTTCCTAGTTTATCCAAAAACATTATTTCAGTTTCTGCACTTGACAAACTTGGTTTTTCATTTGTAATAGAGAATAATAGCTGTATTTTCTCCTTACACAATATGATTTATGGCAAGGCAGTTTCCATGAATGGAATTTATGTTTTAGATCAAACTACCGAGATATTACATGTGAATAATAAAAGAATAAAGGTAGGTGACAAAGATCAAACTTACCTATGGCATTGTCGTATGGGACACATAAATGAGAAACGCGTTAAACAGCTCATACAGAATGGAGCTATTTCGCCCTTTGATTTCGAATCATATGGCACGTGTGAATCATGTCTCATCGGCAAAATGACTCGTATTTCCTTCAAAGGTGTTGGAATGCGCGCTGCCGACCTATTAGGACTCATACATACGGACGTATGTGGCCCTATGTCGATCAACGCACGAGAAGGCTATAGGTATTTCATCACTTTCACGGATGATTTGAGTAGATATGGCTATGTCTACTTGATGAAACATAAAAGTGAATCCTTTGACAAGTTCAAAGAATACCAGAATCGGGTACAGAACCAGCTGGGTAGAAAGATTAAAGCACTACGCTCGGATCGTGGTGGTGAGTATCTTTCACACGAGTTTGATCAACACCTAAAAGACTGTGGGATCGTGCTACAGTTGACTCCACCTGGAACACCACAATTAAATGGTGTGTCCGAACGGAGAAATCGAACTTTACTTGATATGGTTCGATCCATGATGAGTCACACCGTTGTGCCTGATTCATTGTGGGGCTATGCTCTTTTGTCGGCCGCTCTAATACTTAACCGAAGTCCGTCTAAAGCTGTTGACAAGACTCCATTCGAGTTATGGAAGGGAACGGTCCCCAACTTGTCCTTTATTCGGGTTTGGGGCTGCGAGGCTTATGTCAAGTGGAGACACGAGGATAAGCTCGGCCCGCGATCGGTCAAGACATACTTTATAGGCTATCCAAAGGGAACGTTTGGTCATTACTTCTACTCGCCTACCGAACAACGTGTTTTTGTTGCGGCTAGTGCGACGTTCTTAGAGAAAGAATTTCTCGAGAACAAGTCGAGTAATAGAACCTTCGAGTTATCGGAGGTTCAAGAACCAACTACCGAGCAACCATTGGAGGAAACAGTACCTTCAACCGAGGCTGCGGTAGATATCCCTGAGGAACCTAGGAGGTCAGGAAGAGTCTCTATTCCACCGGACAGATACATTGGTATGGTCGAGGAACACGATACAGATGACGTCTTACTCCTAGAGGGTAATGAACCCACAACCTATAAAGGTGCCATGACCAGTTCTGACTCAAAACTATGGCTAGAAGCCATGCAATCCGAGATGGACTCCATGTATGAGAACAACGTGTGGGATCTTGTGGACCTACCTGCAAAGGTACGTCCCCTTCAATGCAAATGGCTTTACAAGATAAAGCATGCCGTGGAAGGACAACAAGATATCCATAAGGCTAGACTAGTTGCTAAAGGTTTCACCCAAGTGCCAGGCTTGCACTACGATGAGATCTTTGCACCCGTAGTCATGCTACGTTCCATTCGGATTATCTTAGCGATCGCCGCATTTCATGACTATGAAATATGGCAAATGGACGTTAAAACCGCCTTCTTAAACGGTTATTTGGAGGAAGAGTTGTACATGGTACAACCCGAGGGTTTTATCGATCCAGCACATCCTAAGAAAGTTTGCAAGCTTAAGCGTTCCATCTATGGACTTAAGCAAGCATCGCGGAGTTGGAATCATCGCTTCGACCAAGTGATAAAAGAGAATGGGTTCATTCGATCAGTCGAGGAACCATGTCTCTATATCAAGTCGAGTGGGAGTAAGATTGTATTCCTAGTACTGTATGTCGATGACATACTCTTGATTGGGAATGACATACCTCTCTTATCTTCGGTTAAAGCATGGTTGAAAAACCATTTCCAGATGAAAGATCTGGGAGAGGCACAAAGAATTTTGGGCATCCGTATCTACAGGGATAGATCACGACGGATGTTGTCTCTCAGTCAGGAGTCTTATATATAGAGAAGATTCTGGAGAGATTCAGTATGACGAACTCCAAGAAGGGGTTCCTTCCCATGACTCCTGGGCTTCACTTGAGCAAGACTCAAGAAGCTAAGTCAGTGGAAGAGAAAGAGCGCATGAGTCGGATTCCTTATGCCTCGGCAATAGGATCGATCATGTATGCCATGATATGCACACGTCCAGACGTTGCATATGCATTGAGTATGACCAGTCGATTCCAAGCTCATCCAGGTGAACCACACTGGATGGCCGTGAAAAACATTCTTAAGTACCTACGGAGGACTAAAGATTGGGGATTGACTTATGGAGGCGACTCAACGCTCTGCGCCACGGGTTACGCAGATGCTAGCTTCCAAACAGATCGAGATGACTCGAAATCTCAGTCTGGATTTGTCTTTACTCTTAATGGCGCTGCTGTCAGCTGGAAAAGTTCTAAACAGAGTGTTACAGCAGATTCTACGACTGAGTCCGAGTACTATGCCGCCTCAGAAGCAGCTAAGGAAGCAATATGGATGCGTCAATTCTTACAAGGACTATCAGTAGTGCCTAGTTCGAATGACCCAATCACCGTCTATTGTGACAATAGCGGTGCCATCTTCCAAGCTAAGGAGCATAAGTCTAGCAGCAAGGCTAGGCATGTGCAATGGAAAGCTCATCTAATCAGAGATTACGTGGAGCAAAAGGAGATTTTTATTGAAAAGATCGCTACGGATGACAACATAGCTGATCCTCTCACAAAAGCATTACCACGTGATAAGCATGAAGGGCACATTCATTCCATGGGAATTGGATGTGTTCCTAAGTTGTAGTACTCTTTTATGAATTCATGTAATAATTCATTTTCTCGTGTACTCTATTCAACCTTATTGTTATGATATAAAATGTTTTGTTTCTCATGTGGAATTGTACGCCAATTTTGAACACCACAAAGTGAACTGATTAACATTACATCGTTTTGGTCCTTGATTACCCACTTGAGCTGATAACTCAGGTAATCATTTTGTGACGTTGGTTGATGGTGGGTTCAACGAGCCATAAGTCACGTGGATGACTGACCAATCACAAAGGCGAGTTATACGGATATCTCGTAGGACACCCCGTGACATCGTTATGGAGTCCTAAATGTTTTATAACATTGGGTGCCAGGTCGTGGATAGGACCTCCATAGTGTTCCTTAGAGTCGAGTCTTTTGACTTTCAATTGTTTCTTGAGATTAAGACAGATTTTGGGTAACTTTGGTTTCTTTCCCACGGTCACCGTAACAGGGGCCAAGAGGATTTTTTCTGGGTTATTTCATGCTGGGCGATATCGGCAGGATTCGAGTTGAGGGAAATATCCAAACCCTTATCAGGATTTTATCATTTCTCAGGGCCACTCGAGGAGTAGTAACTGAAATGCATGGCCATGCTCGAATACAGATTCGTTTTATCAGTTAAGTTACTCTCTAGTCGGGGAAACCACTCTTGATACATATCGCTTGTGAGATACGACCTTTGCGAATGCGGATTTGCAAATTGTCTTACATTGAGTGGGAGAAATTTTAAAAGGATATGAGATTCGGTTATCGCACCTACACTTGTACGGACAAGTGGGAGTTTGTTGGAGATTGTGTCCTCCACATGTAGTGTGATAACGTCATTGAACATACCCTTGTACGGACAAGTGGGAGATTGTTGGGGCTGGTGTCCTTGACAATTAAGTACTATGACCTATTAAATCTCTTTAAGGATCACAAGGGCATACTTTTGTATTATTACCAGTTGATCCACGTTTATCAATAACGGTTGGCTTGCTAGATAAGTTTGACGTTATTGTCATACGGATGGCGGTGGTCAACTGGTCCCTATACGTCACACCTATAGGACACGTTTGAGAGATGTGAAGGTATGAAAATACAGTCACATTTTGCCGGATATGACTAAACGGTTAGTCAGAGGTATTGACTATTAAATTAGTCAATAAGATGTTGAGATTATTATTTAATACGGATTAAATAATTTTAGCTAATACGGATTACATGATTAATTCGTAAATTAAATATAAACGGTTATATTTAATTAAATATTGTATTCGCGTATTAATATAAACAGTTATATTAATTTGGGTAATTATACAATATCGTATTTTGTCAGACCATTATTAATATATCGACTGTATTAATATCTGATAACATGTTACGATTTGTTAATAAAACCCGCGAACAACTTAAAGCTAAATGGGTCGAATCACGCATTGGGATAAGGTAAGAGTGGAAAGCCCACTCCTACCCAAACCCTATTTTCGGCCGGCCAGTGTTACAAAAGGAGGAGACTTCTCCTTTTGTCAACGACTCTTGTTTCACTGCTTAAACAATTCTCAAGAAAAATTAGGGTTTTGAGAGCACTCTTCTCCCAAAACCTCAGATCTCACATCTAAAACCTCAAGGGCTCTCCCTATATTGCAAAGCAATTGGAGAGGATTTCTAGCACACGCGGCCTCGTCTCATTCAAAGTCTTGGGTGCAAGTTATAGGAGGGAATTTGCATTAATTCCTGTTCTTAGGCCTTTTGCGCGAGGACTAAAGGTTGTACTTCTTTTCTCATGTTTTTAATCTTATGACGATATTCACAATTGCATATTTCATTATAATCCTACAAATTTAGGGTGAATACGCGTTTTATTCCCCACATATGTTACACCCCTCACGCGACTGCAATACATGTTGACTTAGAATTTATACTATCATAGCTATTTATTACCCAAACATCCTAGCATCTCTTTTATTATAGTTTTACTCTCATCTTTATTTACTTGTTTTATTTTTATATTTGTCTCTAGACTTAGTAATCATCAATTCAAACCCCCAAATTGTTACCCTAAAACTTTGACATCAAACAATAAACATTCCCCACCTCTTTGTGGTTCGACCCTGACTTTCACTATCTATAGTTAATGTTTAGGAATTATAAATTTTATCTTTGATACCCACAACGACGGGCATCAGTAACTGGATACTAAAACTAGATGGTAACTGGATGCTTAACCCTAATCAAAAATTAGGCTTAAATAAGAAAAACAAAAGAGCTTTTCCCTTAACCTAATCTTTCACGGGCTTCGCGAAAGTTTCTGAAATCTACGATGCGGTCGACCGACCAGGTGATGCGGTCGATCAACCGCTTATCGGGCCCAACAGGTCTTCTGTCTTCGTATTTTGAATTCTAGACTTGAGATAACAGGTGCTTTGGTCGACCGCCCAGGGTTCTCGGTCGGTCGACCGATTTTCCTGTGTATCAGATCTGAATTCTTCTTAAATCTGTCTTATGGTCCTTGGTTTGAGCATTGGGTGTTGTTTCCTCCTCGTTCCTTGGTTCTCTTGGTTATGCAAAATTCCCGAGGCTAGCATTTGGCCTGAAATCGCCTCTTTTCCGCATAATTCTGCTAAAGAGCATAAAAATACGAAAGTTGACAATTGTTGGGAAATAAAGGCTAAAACATCGTAAATGAGCTCTAAAATGCGTGTGAAAATAGCCTCCTTGACCGTGACAAAGCATATGTGACGGGTTGCCTTCTTCGGCCTCCTCCTTCTTCTTCTTGTCTTCTTTGTCGACCTCGTCCGGGTTATCGTCCTCTTGATAACTCAACATTCCGAGTCCTCCTCTTTGCACAATAGCCTCCTTGACCGTAGGCTCTCCTTCTTGCATCCCCAAACCGCTTCCTGAAAAAGGTGAAACAAGAGAGTCCTCCATGTTGCTCCCAATCTGGGGCGGAGGTGTAAAAGCATGAATTGGTATAGGCTCTAAAGTTGGAGATTGGGTGATGACCTCATATTTCCTTTCGGAAGTGATCGCATTACAAGTTATGGGGGTCATGGCGTCTTTTTTCCTATAGGACAACCCAAAGATAATAGAGTGTTTCCTCACCTTGAAGATCAAGGTCCCACTCCCCACGTCGATAATAGCACCCGCGGTGTGCAAGAAAGGTCTCCCTAAGATAATGGGTATGTGGGCATCCTCGGGGATGTCCAATACCACAAAGTCAACTGTAAAGAAAAATCTATCAATACGCACAGAGATGTTTTCTAACACCCCTACAAGTTCCATTGAAGTACGGTCAGCCATCTGCACGGTCATACTAGTTACTGCAAAGGTAGTCATCCCTAACTTTTTAGCCACACTTAAGGGCATAACACTAATGCTAGCCTCCAAGTCACATAGGTTCTTCTTAACTGGGAAGGTGCTTATGTTACAAGGAACGGAAAAACTACCTGGGTCTTCTAACTTATGTGGTGCAATTACATGAGAAAGAAAACTAGAAGACTCTTCAGTAAGGCTACTAACTCGACTTTATCTATAGACCGCTTCCTAGTCAAGAGTTGTCTCATAAATTTTAAGTATGAAGGTACTTGTTGGACTAACTCTAGGAAGGGGACTTGAACATTAAACTACGAATTACATCTTTAAATTTCTCGAAGGATACCTGTTCCTTCGTTGGTAGTAGTCTTTCTGGGTAAGGAGGACTAGAGCTCTCAGCATGTACAACTCTCTTCAAGAAGTTCGGGGTATTGTCACCCCGAAAAAGGAATTGCCTTAGGTTTTCAGGCATCTCGGGCCTGAACGATTCTGATTCTTCAGCTGTGGTGGTCGGTCGACCACCCTCCTCGGTCGGTCGACCGCTCTCTGGTATCTCAGAATTTCCAGAAGCTACTGGAACATCGTCTGTGGTCGACCGACTGACATCCGTGGTCGGTCGACCTTCTGTACTGCTACTCGCACTCAGCTTTTTCTGTTTCTCTTTCCCCACGGCCTTATCACCTCCCACCTTTGCTCCAGTTCGCAAAGAGATGATATTCAAAGTCTTCTTTTTCTGGTCCGTCTTGGTCAGAAGTTGACCCGGAGCACTTGTATTATTATTGCTCGCGATTGGAGCAATCTGAGACTCAAGCATTTTCATTCCAGCCTCTCTTGCCTGCGACTCCTTCTGAACCAACCCAATGAGGTTTTGAATCAAGGCATCGGTATTTTGTGGTGGATTCGAAGTTTGTTGCGGGACAAAGGGTGGCTTTTGGAAGCTTTGCTTATGTGGGGGGATGTAGGCTTGATTTTGTTGTTGTTGCGGAGGTTGTGGGTTTAGGACATTTTGACTTGTCCATCTTAGGTGAGGGTGGATGTTATTGTTGTTGGGATCATCGAAGTTATTCCCACGGTAATGTTGGAAGGCCGCGCATGTTTCATTTGGAGATGTGGAGAATTTCGAAACATGGCCTTCCCCTCCGCATTTTTCGCAAGTGAATGGCCTATCTGAAACGGCGTTCACTTGATACATACCACCTTTGCTTCGCCCACCTACCTCAAACTTATCCAATCTAGCCATAAGAACCTCAATTGCCGCGATAGAAGACTCGGCCTTCATTTGATTTCCACGGGAAGTCCCGTGTTCAGCTCTATGTATTGCGACATCCTCAATAATCTTGAGACCTTTGGGCTCCCCAGAATTCTCCTAAAATCTCCCATTCGCTGCAGCTTCAAGATAGGCTTGGTTGTCATCATACAACCCATTATAGAAGTGGTTACAAAGAAACCAATGTTCGAATCCATGATGAGGGATGGATCGAACGAGTCTCTTGAACCGAGTCCAAGCTTCACTGAAATCTTCACTAGCCCCTTGCTTGAAACTTGTAATTTGGGCTCTCAAGGCGTTAGTCTTTGACGCGGAATAGTATTTCCGGTAAAAGGCCAACGCTAGTGTGTTCCTGTAACATCCCAATATTTCGGGACTTGGAAGTTTAATGAATTTAAGTTCAAGTTCGAGAATTAATTTATATTTCGTAATTTTTGGAATTTCTTCTAAATAACTAATTAATTTATGTGATAATATTTTAAAGGATTTAAAATAAGGTTTCATTTAATTTCATAATTTACGTCTTAACAATTTAATTTCATAGTCCGGAAATATTTATATCATCTTAATAAGTTTATAGTTACCTTAAGTCGGTGTTTTTAGCTTAAACCGTCTTAAAACTTGTCTTATGGGCCTAACTTGTTAATGGACCCATTTCCCCTCTTTTTCCTCACAAAACCCTAACCCCACCATCTTCTACCTCCCTTCTCCAATTCATTTTTCAGATTTGCAAACAACAACAAACACCATTTTTATAAATTTCTCCTTCAATCTTAAAATGCTCATAGAATCTTCGTTTCTTATCCGATTGAGACGATTTTCGCGGCCACGGATTCCTCTTCTCGCCATCCTTCTTTCTAGACGGTTTTGGTGTTAACCCGGAAGAAGGCTTGGTGATTATTGAAGACGATCTCGAAGATTTCAAAGATTTCGCTATGTAAAGGTGACGATAATGAGAAAACTCGGCCTTATTGTGAATATTAGCACTTTTGATGTGTTCTTCATATTGTTTCTGATTTTGTTTAAAGAGTTATGCTTAATGGACTTAGAAACATGCTTAGGATTGTTCTTATGTGAAGAATTCAGGCTTGGTGATGTTTTTATATGTTCTTAAGCTTATTTTCAGTTTTCACAAAGTTAAGACGGATACATGTTATAATCATTTTGAGATATTGTTATACTTCACATGTTTATATATGCTGGAGTATTCTGTTTGTATGTATGTGTTACGTGTCGTTAGAAAAGGTGGCTAGGAGAACTCTAGTCACTTTCCACTGATTGTGGCGTACATGTTTACATGTGTGTAGGTACATGACAGGTGGTTGGCAGAGGGTTGCATGGAGCTAGCGAGCGATGATCCTATTCATCGATTGACTTACACGTTTACGTTAGCTAGACTTAGTTTACATTTCAGTTTTGAGTGCCTGTAGGGATGTGCCATCCCAGGCTGATTGTATATGTATAATTTACTTTCAGTTTCAGTTTTAATTCACCTCGCATGTTAGTTATGTTAAAAAGTTTTAATTCCGCTGCATTTTTAGTATTTTGTATGTTTATTATTTCCGCTTTCGCGAGGGGTTTTACAGTTGGTATCAGAGCATTATTGCTCCCGACGCACTCATGTAACCCCAACCTTAACTTGACCAAATAAACAAATAATGAATGAGAGATGGGTAGATTTAAGGACTTATATTGTAGTCTGTTTTGCGATCGCTCTTATTAGGCTCTAACGTGTTTGTTGATTGTCATTAACTTCACTTTTATATCTTTCGATCGACGAACCGTGGGCTTATCCATTTGGCGGTGGAGATCGGAGTTCCTACCGAAGATAGAAGATTCGTGCTATTGTTGGAGAATGTTTCTGAACCTTGAAGACACTCCTTTTCCTTTGTGCATCACCTTCTTTGATAACTTCGAATGCACATCCTTCTTTTAGAATATCTGTCTATCTCACTTGAACAGACCTTCATATCTTTTCAGCTTAACCTTGTTGCCTGCTTTCTTAAAGTGCCCCCTTGGTAATCTTCCCTTTTATTGGATTTGGAGGAACTAGTCTTAGGATAACCGTAAGCTGTGCTATGAGAAATATTGTTATTTGAGGAATAACTTGAGAGGTATCGAGAGACATGTTTTGGTGATCTAAGGGTCTAGTTGTCTATCCAATTGGGAGAGTGAAAGTGAGTGATAGGATACCGGCTTGAAGGTTGAGTTGTTTACTTAGTATTCGGTGGAACTTAATCTTGAGAACCATGCTTAGATTGTGAAAATATGTGGATTGAAGAGTACTGTTTAAGGAGTTAGATAAGATACTTGAGGATATAGACCGAGCTAGAAGAATAGGCTTAAGATGCTAATGAAAAAGAATAGATGAGTAAAGTGAGTTAGTATCACTTGATTTAGGTGAGTGATTAAGTTGAGAAAGGTCCGTTGTTTAGGAATGTGAATCATTGGCTGTAATGGTTGAATACTTGAAGAGTTTTGACTTAAGCTTAGGAGAAGTGAATCACTACTTGACCCTAGGTTGTTTAATGGATTTTAGCGTTTGCCTAATGGAGGACTTAAGAGAAATTTAAGGATGCACCACGGTATGTGGATGGAATAGAGAAGTTCATTTGGAGATGAAAGTTCATAAACTTGATGGTTAAAAATTGTTAACTTGTGGACAGTGAAGTAAGAAAGTAAAGTGGATATAGCATTTAGGGCTGATGACCTGAAAGTGTTATTGAATTGTCATTTGGGGGACTAGCAGAGTTGAGACATCTCAAACTTTCGGGAATAGGTAGTTGTAATGATGATATCGTTTAAAGTTTGGAAGATAAGGATATATGAATCATTAGAGGAATTGTTCGTGAGAACCGATAATTGAATGACTTGATGTGGAAAGTAAGAAGTGAGAACCCCGTGAGAATAGTGAGAGACCTGCACCTTGGGAGATGTCCGTAATCGTTTATTTCATTTCGCTTCTCGCCTTTCCCCTCCTTTGCTTCTCCTTCTGATCATGGCTTCAATTTTATTGGAGTCCCTAGCCTAAAGTTTGTTACCTGGTCATCTCGTTGCTCCTCAAGTCGTTTCTTAGGACTCTCTCGAGATCTGTATCATGTTTGCCCTTAAAGTTCGTATCTCATCTGATCTCATCTTCTGTGAGCCTTGTTCCTTTTCATTTAAATTAGTGGCGAGATCGACCTATTCTCGGGGTAGAGATACATGCCTTGAGGAATGCTTGGTTCTGCGTTGTCAGGATTTGGTTGAGAGAGTTGGTGAGAATATTGTTCGAGCGATGTTGGATAGTGTACCGTCTTGAGAGTTCCATGTAGGATGGGTCGGTGTGTAAGTGGTATTTGTAGATTTTGAAGTACCATTTGAGGATTTGAATACAATGCTTGGAGTTCTAGATGAATTTAGAGGAATGTACCTTGGATAATGATGATGTGGTTAATTGGTTGAATGAGGTAAGTTAGTGCTACTTAATCTTGAGGAATTTTTGTAATGCAGAAAGGACTGTTGGGAACTAAGTTCCTGATTTTATACTCACTTCTAATGTGAGTTTTGTTTCTTTAAGTTTAGTCATAAAACTTAAATGGATCTTATGCATGCAAGATGATATCATAAGATGAGATAGTCCTTACATTGGTTTTAGAAGGTTTATACTCAATAATCACCTATTATATGAGTCTTCAAACCACCGAAATACCCTTAAACGATCTAAGAAAAATCGTCTCCAAAAGATACGTATCAAGGACCCGATCTCAAACTAATACAAATTTTGTTACTAGAAAATTAGTATTAGTATACTAGAGTTAATAATAATATTACTCTTATAATATTATTAATGTGGAAATAATTAAATTCCTAGAAAACTATTTTACTAGAAATGTAGAGAGAATGGAGTGGTAGTATGAGTATGTGTTTTGAGGAGAAATGACCAAGCATAACACATAACCATCAATTGAGTGTGTAGTGTAGTGTAGTATTTAAAGGACAAAATGAGCTTGCTTGCTCTTTGTTTTGGCCGGCCATGCAAGCCTTCTAAGGCCAATGCATGCCTTTCTATTTCTTACACAAAGGCAAGAATATGCCTTACACACTTACACATTCACTTACACACACAATCCTTATACACTTACACACACAAACTCACATGTATACTACATGTTTACACGGTCCAAATGAGGTCCAAAATGGACCCATTTTATCTTTGTCAATTGTGTTGATTTGTAACATGTCACACATGTTGCATAACACATGACCCAATTTGTTAATTGTGCAATTTTAACTATTAAAATTCATAATTTACAAATTTATTACATTTAAATAAATACACTAATAATTTCGAAATTATTATTGTACAAAAATGTAATGTCATAATTTAATTACAACTCTTTGTAATTTTATGATCAACCGTGTTTATTCTCAATTTAATCGTTTCTTAAACGAATAAATAAAAACCGAGTAATAAAACGATTTTATTACTTTGACTATTATTATTATAATCCCATTATAAAATATTCGTCATATAAAATTATTTCCAAAATTTCTAGTTATTAATTAATTTGTATCCAATACAATATTAATTAATTATTCCATTGAGACGGAATTCCCTAAAGATATGACCTTAAGGGATCAACTGATCACCACCATCATATGACGATAATGTCAAACTCTAGACAGCCAATCATTATCGGTAAATGTTGATCAGTTGACTTTAAAAGAGTAACACTCCCAGTTGTGTTTCATTTAAAAGAGTTTTAATTACGTCAACACATTATTGTCGAGGACACTTCCTCCAACAATCTTCCACTTGTCCGAGACAAGTGTGTGTCACCAATTCTCTTGCTCTATTACTATCTCCCACTCAATGCATGGCGTCCTCTCAGGTCGTGCCGGCAATTGATTGAAATCTAGAGTGGTTTATCTCGATCTGGAGTTATAACTACTGACCGGAATTATCTACCATAGATACCTTCCGAGCGTGGCCACGCATTTCTAGTTATTATTCTCCTCGAGTGGCCTAGAGATATTTCTCAACCCTGACAAGGGGTGGACAATTCCTAATTGACTTATTCCTTCCGGCTGGCTACAACCCATCATAACCCAAAATATGTCCTTATAAACCCCAGTTACGAAGGTGTTAGGACATAAATCAAAGTTAATCTGAAAACTATGCCACCTCAGAGAACAGTCATCAGTCCAAGAACTGACTCATGTGAAACACGATAGATGCTCCCGCCACGACCAGGCAGTCTTTTAATAAGAGTACGCCAGAGCTCTATCAGCGGTCATTAGCCCGACAAATGTATCTTAACATGTCTATGCCTAGGTTATCGATTAGTCATCTCGTATGACTCTATGGCAATTGAACTCGCCATCAATCGCATCACACATCCGGTTGCATTGAGATGTCACCTCACTTAAGCAACTAGGGGCTAGGTCATGATAATTCAATTCACTTTAATGGGGTTCAATATGGTCTTACCATCCCATTTGAATTTTACTTGACCTTTCGTGAGTTATAAATAACTCAAACAATTAGTGGATTACACCTTCCAAGTGGTCAACCTTTGAACACCATTTAATTTACAATCAGCTTTAGGGTCTCTCGTTTACATCCCTTAAAATTGTAATTATCTTCATATTGAGTAAACCAGGTTTACCACGGTTCGTGCGAGCGTTCACTTTGCGGATCATATCCATACATTGATCTTTCATCTGAAAGAGACAAGTCATTCTCATGACTAGCGAATAAGATTATGTGCATTGTGTAACTCCCAGCCACAGCAATGCTTTTACATAATTTGTGAACTTACACATTTTGTAGAATCTTGTGATGACCATGTAGTTAAAATACAAGTCATTGAAATGCATAGTCAATGAATGTAAGCCAAAGATTATCAAAAATCTTTGCTTGGTGTCTTGGAACTTGAGTCGTTGCAAACCTTTTACCATACGACTAAGTTATCTTCCAAGATCTTGAATTTGTCTTTCATCTTCATTGGAGAATACTTTGACAATTGATCAAGGTTTAATCATTAGTTTAACACCTGCTCAACGGGTTGTCCTGTAAGCTGTGTGCATCCACTTTACACGATTATACTAATGGCGGAAACATTAGCGATTTAAACGTGCAAACAATAGTACTTAAGGTTCGATAAATTTCCATGATCCCATCATGGTTATACTATCTTCATCTCCATGAACAACCTTAACACTAATAACAAGATGTCTTTTATAATCTCAACTAAACATCCCATGTTCAATTAGATTTAATTCATATCAATATGTCATCTAGAACCAAAACTCGTGTACCTTTTATAAGTATCAATGCTTCATTCCAAACGAGCAATGAGTTGTTTTAGATAACGTTTACTCCCACTAAACTCTTGTTCTTGCCTGATTCTGAAGATCCCGAAGTCATACCCATGACTCAATAGCTTCAAATCCTGGAGCGAGAACTCCCACTGAACTTTACATTTAACCGTAAATCATAAAGCTCCCACTCAATTCAAAGTTCCTTAACATTTAATGAATTGAAATGGTTGGGACTTAACCATATGTGTTAATAGTCACATCCCTTTCAAATACCCTTTTGAAAAGCGGTTACTGAGCTTACTGAATTCATTCTCAATGAATTACTTTACTACTTTCAACAAAGTTACTCTTAACTTTGTAGATTGCTGGCATCCATATGTCAACCCATGCTTCTCTCAATAAATCTCATTTATTAGCATGTATATCTTATAAATTTCATGGTTCTTAGAATTTGCATTGGCACATTTAGATCACCATCTAAATCCAAGAACCCTTTCTTGAGCCTTTACAAAATCTTTTGAATAATTTTCTTCGAGTGTCCTCCCGTAGTTTCTATAAGAGTCTTTTCTTATGGTAAATAATTTTTGTGTGTGGGAACTTTCAGTTCCCCACATTTATCTTATCTTATACTGTACGAGGACTCTATCATGGATATTATCCATGTATAGAATTTTTCCTTACAAACTTCAAGAATTTATTCTTGAAGTATCCCCAGGGCCGGGGCCGTTGGGATATAAGGCGTAGATTTTTACCAAACCGTAGATCTTATCCACACCTTTTGGGTGTAACACCCCCATTTATTTAAGAGCCTTTAGCAAGACATTCTCAAATAAATAGAGCTATTACCATCTCGGAATGTACGAGGTAGTGAATAACAAATTAAACAAGCCAAAGTACTTTATATAAAACTGATAAAATTTAAACTTTTGGTTATTACAGTTACGACATAACGGAAAAGAAAATACAACTGATGACTTCTCTAGATATGATCTAATTCTAAGTAGGTCCACGCCATATCTCACTCCTTGCCCAAGCTCCTAGTCCATCTGTCTCTGACCTGTAGAATCTACTCCCCATTCCGGATCATCGTAGGTGTACACGAATACACTGTCAACCTCGCGGTTGAGTAGGGTAACACAATAATAAATAAAGCAACAAAGATGATATGCAAATGTCATGATATGCTCGAGCTCCATCTCATTCTCAATCTCAAACCCGTGACTCCCAGCCATACCGAACCTCCCGGCAGACTATACTCGGCCGTCGCCGAACACCAGCATAACAGCTGAGGTCACCAGGTCTAGTCCTGCAGAACTAGCCTGGGCCCAATAATATCTCATCAATAATATCTCATCATCTCAAATCCGTATCCAATGCATATGCCATGCTTATGAATGCAATATTAACATAAACAATTACCAATTATCATTCTCATGTAAATCAGGCTCAACATCCAATATATACAATTCAGCACCCATTCATAACACATCATAGAGTATAGAACCAGTGTATCCTACCTGGAATAGCAAATCTGGACAAGAAAAATCACCGTCTAGAAATACTCCACCTCAAATTCCGTTCCTATAAAATTACTTAATATCAACTTCTATCAAATCAAACAATTACCACTACTACGTACTTGATCATGCCCCTAACAAGCTTACTTAAACACGAGGTGAAAATATCCACATAAGGCATGCTCATAACATACGATTGCCACTTACTAAAATTAACTTACTATTTTTAGAATTACTATTTTTAGACTTACTATAAATAGCATACTCAACCACAATTATTATTATGTCCCGACACATAGATAATTATTTTTAATCACATAGTAGCATATCGTTAACAACCATCCCGATAAAATATCAACACATGATTAAACTACACATGATACAATTAATCATCAAATTACCCAAATCCAACAATAATATTTATATTAACAATAATAATAATAATAATAATGATATTTCCCACAAAATTAAATACATTACCAAAAAGGAAATATTAGTGTTACTAAATCAGGCCACACCCCAAAATTACCCTATGTTTATCACGTAACACACATACATACGTAGCAGCCCAGCACCGCGAACCCGCTACGTACAGCCCTGACAAAACCCCCTTCCCATCACGTGCTGCCACCGCTGGCCTCCCCGCTGGCACCACCAGGCTCGCCACTGAGCCACGGTGGTTCCAGGGAGGAGGTTAGTGGCTGCCTGCCACGACCACGGACGCCTCAAACACCACCCGAACCTGGCCGCGCACTAACAGGAAACCCATGAACACAAACTGACCACCGACTACTGTGACAAAACCTACCACCGGCACCACCAGCGACCACCACCTTTACTCACGACACCACCAGACCTACCTCTGGTCCATGGTGGTTCCGTTTGTGCAGGTGTTGGTCGTGACCGCTGCCACCACAAGCCGTACCAAGGGATTTAAAACTCTAACTCACACGCCCACTCTGTTTTACCTTACAGGCCTCCTACACTCTAACCACCAGACTGCCACCGTGGGGTGTTACGAACAGCCACAACCACCACCCATCGACCCCCTATACCATGGTCATGATACCTACGCCAGAACCCATAAAGTAAAGGACACAAGGATAAGTCGAATACAATTATAAGAACCCCATTCACAAACTCTGTTTTCGATTACAGTACTCGAATCCCTAACCCAGAAACGAACCCCTTACAACAGACCTTAAAAAGAGCAAAAGAAAACGCTATGATAAGAGTTGAAACAAATAACTTGCATAGCACAGATTATAGACTTATCAATATACGAGATTATGAACAAGAGATGTGAATACAAACGCGATTAAGATCTACTGCAAAAACACGAAAAGAGGAATAACACAGAGCACGGTTTACACATACCTTCTTAACAGCGAAAATGAGAAACCTTAGACCACCCAAACCACCGTGCAAAACCCTCCTTCTCACTCTAGGATGTGGCGGCAGAGAGCAGGCAAGGACAGTTTGAGTGTTGATAGGCTAGGGTTAGGGTTTTTCATGGTGTAGAATTGACGGTAGGAGAGAGCTAGGGTGAACGTTATTTGAGATTTGGTTAAGTGTCGATTATGGGCCTTGGGTGTTAGCACGCAATCCAAGGTCCAAAGTCAAAGCTTAACTCGGTTTTACCATTAACTCGTAGCCCCGACCCCTCAATTAACATATATACTATAAAAACACGCGTTCGACAATTAAGTTATCGAATAGCATACGTAAATAAACTAAATACGTTATACTAACAATATATTCAAAATATAAAATTATTAGCACTTACATAATTCTATATGAAAAATATAGAATTTAAATATAATTACGACATAAATAAATAAATAAAATAGAAATTAAGTATGGCATGAGAAACGAATATAAAATATATTAAATAATAAAGGTATTATTAAAATTAAAGAAATACTAATGAAATGTCAAATCATGAAATAATCATCAAATATAAAATGATTATAAAATATGAAATAATCGTAGAAATACGATTTATAAAATAATAATAGTTTTCGTAAAATACTTTATAAACATTCTGTTTGAAATACTTGTATAAAACAGAATTTGACTGTCGTTGACCGAGGCTAAAATACGGGGTATTACATTGGGCTTATCCACAACTTTTGGGATGATAAGGCGTAGAATCTTTTCCACAGCCTAATCTACCTTTCAAACCATAAGGCGTAGATTATCTCAATCGTAGATCCTATCCACAATTTAATCTACCTTCTAAATCTCTTACACAACCAAAACACAATAAATCCTACTATTCACTAATAGATCATATCCATTGTGCTCATCAAAATCATATGCTATTTGTGGCATTTTAAATTTCTCCCACTCTAACTTTGTAATAATAATCTCATTTTATTACGAAAGATAGCCACTAAGGCCACAAGCAATGACTTTGATGTTGGTTTGTGTGCCCTTATGATTTATTACAGAAATTATTCGTTTTAAAGCTTAGATAGTTTTGGATGGTTGATAACTTTTCCTCTTAATTGAGTTCTAAACTTAATTTGATTTTGATTTGATTTGAATTGGGTATCCTATACCAATTTGGCTTCAATGGTCATACATTGAAATTTCATAATCAATTCTATTTTATGTTTAAGATTTGCAAGTGTATGTTAAACTAAACAAGAACATAATTATAAACCGATAGTGACTTGGGTTGAAAACCAAGTCACTACATTATCCAAAATACAACATATTGTTCAAGGATTACCCTTTCCTTGTCCAACAAGGAAATAAAACATAGGTTTTAATTGTTCATACAACACTTGAAATATTAGCAAAATAAGCGGAAAAACAAAGCTCCTTGATCATCCCGAGTGGAGCTACTCTTAGTTCCCTTGATCCATCAAGCTTGTTTCTCTTTTCCCTTATCTTTGCTTTCATGCCCTAATTCAAGTAAGCAGAGCATTCACATCACAACTTGTATCATAATACATAAGTTGAGATTAACATAAAATTGGGATAGTTATCGTACCAACTGGAAGAATCTTCCCAGCTTTGAGATCGCTGAGATACTTGGAACAGGTCCTCTTCCAATGTCCTTTGCCATTGCAGTAAAAGCATTTGGCCCCTTGATGAGGGCTCTTCTTGGAATTGGAGGTGCTTGCCTCAGAAGACACTTTCTTTGAACCTTTGGAAGGTTGCTTCCCCTTTGCCTTACCCTTCCTTTTGAACTTTCCTTTGCTCTTAACATTAATGTTGAGCACATCCTTAGGGGCACTAACATTTAGTCCCATATCCCTTTCAGCTTGCACGATCATATTGTGCAATTCATCGAGAGAGATGTCTTGGTTTCTCATGTTGAATTTCACCCGGAATTGTACATAAGTTTTCACCTTAGACAAGGAGTGTAGGATTCTGTCAATCACTAGTTCTTTAGGAATGTCCACTTGATTCATCCTTAGGGTTTCTACATGCTCAATTAACTTGAGCACATGTGGGCTAGCCTTTTGCCCCTCCTTAAGGTTGAGATCAAAGAAAGCCGATGCCGCCTCGTATTGGACAATTCTCGAAGCCTTTGAGAACATTGTCACAAGACTGGAGTAGATCTCATAGGCCGTGCTAATCTTTATGGCACTCCTTTGGAGTTCCGGCTCCATCGAGAAGATCGAAACATTTTTGATTGCCGCAGACTCCTTCTGATAAGTATCATAGGGTCGTCTTGCTGCGGCGGTGGCATTCTCTGCAGGTTCAGGAGGTGATTCATCAATGAGGAATTCGGTCTTACCGTCTCCCTCTGCCGCTAACAATAGTTGGGCATCCCAATCGGCAAAGTTCGCCCCATTCTTTTCTAGCTTACAACGATCCATGAAGGAACGTAACCATGAAGTGTTTGTAGTAGTGGAAGTAGTCATGATTGATATTGATACGAAGACTACAAAATTTTAAACATATGAAGAAATTGAATGCTAATCGTTTTAATTTTCATTTTAACTTGTAAACATATTTACTAAGTTGATGCATCTATAAAATGACCTCTATTCAATTTTATAAATGATTCCAAGACCAAAACCCATACTATCGAAATCGTGAACCACTGGAACTCCGACCCAATGATATGGTTTGGTGGGTTAAAACCGGTTCTACCTTAGAACTCTTGGTTGATGACAAATCATAATTTATACATCTTAGCCAGGAACACATTGACCACTGGTCCTCTACACTTCCGTTGAGTACAAACCAAATTTCAATTGCATCGGGATGCGATCCGCCCACTGGACTAAATCCACCCCATTGCCCCACTTATCCTACGTAATGAGGTTCGTACTGCCCACTGGACTAGCACCACCCCACGAAATAGAAGCTCATGGGTTCTACTATTTGGTAAGGCTAATCCTCAATTGTTTTGTTTAATATAGAGGTCTTGTCAATTTATTATCTATCTCCTTTAAGCGAATTAAATTGGTGAACTCGATAATTATAATTGACACGGTCGTTTTTAACGATCTAAACTAATATGCATGTTTATGGCGATTTGGCTATGCATGCAAACATATTAAAATGCAAAAGTAAAAGCAATAAAGCAATAAAATCCTAGTATGGCCTTCCTAGTAATAGTAAAAACTAATCAACTATTACAAATTCGGAACCCAACTCCATGGTCCCTTGAACTTTATTGGCACGCCATCCAAGAAAACACCGTCTTGTCGGAACTCCTTTCCGTATGGCACCGTCTTTTGGATCTCCGGAATTACAATAAAATAATACAACTATTCTATTGTAAAAGTGAAAAAATACAAACCCGTGATACGAGATCACATAAATTACAACCGAATCAATATCCCCTTTCATTACGGGTAATATTGATTAAAACTAAGGCCATACTAAGAAAAATTACATAATTCCAAATTATATAAATAACATTCAGAATATGACATTCATATTAAATAAATTGCAATAAATAAAATATGTATGCACATGCTCAATTTTTAATGCCAAATCGCCTTATGGGAGCAAATATCTCATATTTGTTTACGGTTTTTACGGATATGCGCGATTTTAACTATTAAAATCATCAAAATTACATAAATCTAATTTATGTCCAAGTCAATCATCCTAACTTACTTTAGGAATCAATGTTTAGTATCTACTAATATTTGATCATGATCTAACTTGATTTTGCATTATTGTTCATAAATTACTTGTATTTTCGGGAAAAATAAACAAAATATGGCCAAATGAGTCAATAAAATTCGAAATTTAAAATTCAAAATTTTTCCAAGACCCAAACCCATACTATCGAAATCGTGAACCACTGGAACTCCGACCCAATGATATGGTTTGGTGGGTTAAAACCGGTTCTACCTTAGAACTCTTGGTTGATGACAAATCATAATTTATACATCTTAGCCCGGAACACATTGACCACTAGTCCTCTACACTTCCGTTGAGTACAAACCAAATTTCAATTGCATCGGGATGCGATCCGCCCACTGGACTGAATCCACCCCATTGCCCCACTTATCCTACGTAATGAGGTTCGTACTGCCCACTGGACTAGCACCACCCTACGAAATAGAAGCTCATGGGTTCTACTATTTGGTAAGGCTAATTGTAACACCCCCATTTATTTAAGGGCCTGAACTAGGACTCCTCAGATAAATAAAGGTGTTACCATCTCGGTTTCCCGAGGCAGTAGATACAAAGGAAGATAAACAGTACTTTAAATTAACTTTAAACTCAAACATGTTCTTACATATCAAAAGGTCTTAACAACGTAAGCAAAGTACAACTCGTATAAAACTGACTAAGGTGATCTAGACGTCTATTCAGGTCCGGATCCAAGCTCTTTCTCCCATAGCTCCCCCTTAGTCTCAGCCACCTGTCAAATCTGCTCCCCAATAGTTGGTTCATCACAGGTGTTCACGAATACACAGGGTCAACCGCGAGGTTGAGTAGAGAAAACTATATATAAATAAACAACATTACTATAAATAGAAAGTTGAACTTCTCCACTCCGAATCACAGACCCTTTTTCTCCGCACCAAACACAGACCCTTTATCTCCGCGCCACACAGACCCTTTTTCTCCGCACCAAACACAGACCCTTTATCTCCACGCCACACAGACCCTTTTGTTTCCTCATCTCATATCGTATCACAGAATATATATAATCAAATATCATAATATACCAACCAAATATTAGTATAAAACATTCATGGGAATCATCAATAGCAACTGAGTAATCATTATGATATGCATCGTATTTCCCCTACCTGTAGTTGCAGAAGCAAATGGCAAAAACGCACAACCGTTCTCAAAAGTGCTCCACACGAAAACTTCCACCTAAAAGTATATTACTTAATTAATAAACTTCCTACTCACGTAATACGTATACACATCCCAATTATAGTAACCTTCTATAAATAGTAACTTCTAAAAAATTAAGTAGCTTCCAAGAAAAGATGCTTTAGTTTTGAAATTCAAATTATTCAAATCCTTATTTAAGACCCAAATTGATATTGCCATAAATAAGATATTCCAACATAACTACTAAATATATTACCCATAAATAAAATAAATCCCAACATAGAAGATATACCCATAAATACCAATATACATATTAATAATAATAATAATAATAATAATAATAATAATAATAATAATAATAATAATAAGAATAAGAAAAATAATAAAAAATACTAAAAACAACCGTGAAAACAGCCCAGCTCTCGTGGTGACTCCCGTGTACAAACACCCCATGACCACCGTGTCTCACCACCATCCACCACCTACAGCCACCACGACATGTTCCCAGAACCGCAGACCACCCACACAACCACCAGCAGCAGCCTCGCCGGCCGCCGGTGGTCTGAACCAGACTCCCAAACCACCACGACTACTTGCCCCTCCTTCTGACCAGACCCTCTTCGACACCCAATCGACACCACACCAACCACCGCCATCAACCCCTCTGACCACCGCCACCTTCCCTGGACACCAGACTCGAGACACGGTGGTAGCATTGCACTGACCTCCCCCGAGTCCTCAATGCTACCACCCCCAAACACCCATGCGCTCTCCTGAACACCCCCTTTACCCCTGACTTCGACAAAACACTCCACAACACCCGTGACAACCTGCCCTGTAACACCCTGACCACTCACCACCATAACCCGAGACCACCACCACAAGACACCCACCAGAGCCACCAGATCCAACACTCAAAGACACAAAACAAACGACCCATGATTACCACAAAGAATGATAAGAACAAAACGCATCAGACATAACAATATTGAGAACGTAAAAACTCCCTTCCCTGACACCATGTTTGACACCATTGAAAAACGTGTAACAACAACCACGACCCTACGACCATAAACAACATATATTCTCTCTACATTCTAGTATAAACTTATGTAGATACACTCAGAAAATAACGTGTAAAACTGCTCTTAAACGAACGACAAAACATGCTGCATAACTAACGCTACAGACTTGCGTGGTGTTCTTACCTGTTTCTTGGCCAAATCGAAGTGTCTTAGGACTACCCACAACCACCGTGCACTGGTCTCTCCTCTTCTCTAGGGTGGCGGTTAGGTTTAGGTGGTTTTAGATCTGTTTTTGAATGATGATTAGGTTAGCAAAACCTTCCTTAAATATGGCGGCAGGAAGGGTTTTTGTGATAAATTCTGAAGAAATCCGTGTGGGCTTCACCTTGGCACACTAATCGAGGCCCACTCCCGGCACCCAATAGGTCCCAAGTTCGACCCTTAGCAACCCCATACTACCAAGATTAAAATAGGGTACCAAGATCCCCTATTCGAAACCCACCTAAGTCTCAAATATCTCGCACAAAGCGAGTGTAAGTAAGCCCATTAACGAACGATTTAATAACGAAAACTCTATCGCTTACCCTTGACAAGCCCCAAAATGCGAGGTATTACAGTCTTTCCCCCTTAAAAGAACTTCGTCCCGAAGTTCTAACATACTTAAGTGACAAACAAACAACTCAAACAAACTCGAAACACAAATATCACAACTCAATTTGCATAAACTTAATTAAATCGCATACTGTCACATTCCACCCCCCTTAAAGAAAAGTTACGTCCGCGTAACTTACCTCAATCAAACAAATGTGGGTAACGCTCTCTCATGGATGCCTCAGGCTCCCACGTAGCCTCCTCCTGATTATGATTGGTCCAAAGGACCTTCACCAAGGACGTCTCGCCATTGCGAGTCTTTCGTACCTTCCTGTCCAGAATTTCCTTCGGAGTCTCAATGTATGCCAACTGCTCATCGACCTCAATCACCTCATGCTGAAGCACATGTGATGGATCACTCACGTATTTCCTCAACTGGGATACATGGAACACATTATGAACCTTGGATAGGGTTGGAGGCAAAGCTAAGCGATATGCCACCTCTCCAACTCTGTCCAAGATCTCAAATGGTCCAATAAATTTCTGACTCAGTTTGCCACGCTTGCCGAATCTCATCACTCCCTTCATCGGAGAGACTTTCAGTAACACTTTCTCTCCGACCTCAAATGAAATATCACTCCTCTTCAGATCTGCATAGCTCTTCTGTCGATCCTGAGCGGCCCTCATCCTCTGACGAATAATCTGAACCTGCTCCACCATCTCCTGAATCATATCTGGCCCCAATGTCACAACATCGGCTCGATCATCCCAACACACAGGGCTTCGACATTTCCTCCCGTATAACGCCTCGAAAGGGGCCATGCCTATGCTTGCATGATAGCTGTTATTATAAGAAAACTCGATCAACCCCAGTCGATCCTCCCAAGATCCTCCGAACTCACGTACACAAGCCCTCAACATATCCTCAAGGGTCTGAATAGTTCTCTCCGTCTGACCGTCCGTAGCTGGGTGGAAGGCAGTACTCATCTTCAATTGGGTACCCAAAGCAGCCTGCAACTCTTGCCAAAATCTGGATATAAACCTCGAGTCTCGATCTGAAACGATGTCCTTGGGTACGCCATGCAGTTTGACCACATTCTGAACATACGACTTAGCCAATTCAGCTTTACTCCAGGTATCTTTCATGGGAATAAAGTGAGCTGACTTAGTTAAACGATCCACAATCACCCAAATCATGTTGTTGCCCCTCTGAGTCCGAGGCAACCCCACGATAAAGTCCATCGAAATACTCTCCCACTTCCACTCCGGCACATCTAATGGTTGCACCTTTCCTTGAGGTCTCTTATGCTCCCCTTTCACTCGCTGACAAGTCAAACACCGCGACACAAACTCTGCGACTTCCTTCTTCATATTAGGCCACCAGAACGTCTTCTTAAGATCCTTATACAACTTATCACCCCCTGGGTGAACAGAATAAGGAGTAGCATGAGCTTCAGTCAGGATCTTCTTCTTTAGCTCCTCAACACTCGGTACACACCATCGCCCACTGAACCTCAAACTACCATCGGTATGAATACTGAACTTGGATGTCTCATCACCACTACCATTCTCTACCATCAAACGCCACTTCTGGATTCTCTCATCGTTCTGCTGTAACCCCCGAATCTCCCCATACAACTCAGGCTCCACTGTCAAATCACCAAGTGCATCCCCTTTCCGGATCATGAATATTCCCATCTCCCTTAGTTCACCATACAACCTCCCTCTCGATCTGGCACAATCCAAAGCATGTATTGACTTCCTACTGAGAGCGTCAGCTACCACGTTTGCCTTGCCTTCGTGGTAGACAATCTGCATATCATAATCTCCGATCAACTCTATCCACCTCCTCTGCCTCATGTTCAACTCCTTCTGCGTGTAGATATATTTCAGGCTCTTATGATCAGAAAACACCTTAAAAGTGGCTCCATAAAGGTAATGACGCCACAATTTTAGTGCAAAGACCACAGCGCCCAATTCCAAATCATGAGTCGGATAATTCTCTTCATAGGTCTTCAACTGGCGAGAAGCATACGCGATCACTCTCCCGTTCTGCATTAGCACACAACCCAACCCATGCTTGGAAGCGTCAGTATAAACTTCGAAGTTATCACTCCCTACGGGCAAAGCAAGGATAGGAGCTGTTGTCAGACGTTCCTTAAGGGTTAGGAATGCCTTCTCACAACTCTCATCCCAAACAAAACGGTTCTCCTTCCTCATTAACGACGTCAACGGCTTTGCTATCCTCGAAAAGTCTTTGACGAATCTCCGGTAATAACCTGCTAACCCCAGAAAACTTCGGATCTCACTCACATTCTTCGGACTTTGCCACTTAGTCACAGCTTCAATTTTACTAGGGTCAACAGATACCCCCTCTTTGGAAATGACATGCCCCAGAAACGCCACTTTTTCCAACCAGAATTCACACTTACTCAACTTAGCATTGAGTTTATGTTCTTCCAAAGTCTGTAGTACCTTCCTCAAATGATCTTCGTGCTCCTCCGCATTCTTGGAATATACCAGGATATCATCGATAAATACCACCACGAACTTGTCGAGATACGGGCTGAAGACTCGATTCATCAAGTCCATAAACACAGCTGGAGCATTAGTCAATCCAAAGGGCATAACCACAAATTCATAGTGGCCATACCTCGTTCGGAAAGCGGTCTTCGGAATATCTTCATCCTTTATTCTCAATTGATGATACCCGGATCTCAAATCAATCTTGGAGAAAACCCCAGCCCCACTTAACTGATCGAACAAGTCGTCAATTCTCGGCAACGGATAACGATTCTTGATGGTTACATTATTCAGTTCTCGGTAGTCAACACACAACCTCAAACTCCCATCCTTCTTTTTCACAAACAAAACAGGTGCTCCCCAGGGCGACACACTGGGTCGGATGAACCCTTTCTCAGCTAGCTCATCCAATTGCTTCTTCAACTCCTCCATTTCCTTCGGTCCCATGCGGTAGGGTGATTTAGATATTGGTCCCGCTCCTGGTTTGAGATCAATGGAAAATTCCACTTCCCTCCTTGGCGGTAATCCTGGAACATCGTCTCTAAAAACTCCCTCAAACTCCCGTACCACTGGTATCTCACTAGTCTTGGGGGTCTCAGCCTCACAATCCCACATTTGGCACAAAATTAGGCTTTCTCCTTTCCGCAAACTAGACTTCAGGGTATTGACAGATATGAATTTGATCTTTGGTTTGACTCTATACCCCTTGTAGGATACCCTCACTCCCTTGGGTCCCTTCAAGGAAATTTTCTTTTGATGACAGTCGATAAACGCCCTATACTTCCCCAGCCAATCCATCCCTAGGATCACCTCAAAACCTCCCAGCGGAAATTCTATGAGTTCACAATAGAAAATTGCTTCCCCGATTTTGATAGGTACACTCCCATAGACTCTATTACAAGCTATTGACTCTCCTGAAGGTATGGTCACTGAGTCTGCGACCCAGTCGAACCTCTCAATCCCCAAAACTCTAACATGGTCTCTAGACACAAAAGAATGGGTGGCACCGGAATCGAAAAGTACGAAAGTAGGTTTAGAGTTCACAAGAAAAGTACCGGTCACCACATGTGCATCCTCCTGAGCGGCCTGCTTTCCCATGGCAAAGAGCTTGCCACTGGACTTGACCCCACTCTGGTTGGCAGAAGATGTCCCAGCCTGCTGATTTCCTGCCGTCCCCGTCTTGTTGCTGTTCCCCCCTCCATTGTACTGATTCTGATATGAACGGTTCTGATTGTTGTTGTTGTAGTTCCTCTGGTAGTTGCTGCTGCCTCCAGACTTCGCACCCCCACCATAGTTTGTCATGGGTGTGCGATAGCCACTGCTGCCATAGGACTGCGTGCGAGATCCCTGATATCCGGATGTAGGTGTGCGATAACCCCCGGACTGATTCCCTCCAGAAGAACGACATACTGCCTGTTTGTGCCCAATCTTCCCGCAGCCGAAACAGACCACTCCCACTGAGCCACTGCCTGAACCCCCACTCCTGAAGTTGCCCCCACTCTGATTCCTTCCACCCCCAGATGCACTACTCCCGAAATACCCACTGTACTTGTTATTACTTTGCTTTTTCGATCCTGAACCCTCAGCTACTGTTTCAGCTTTCCTCTTTTCTGACTTGGACTGTTTATCCTTTTTGATCATATCCGAAAGCCTCTCCGCCGCCCCAGCCCGTAAATAGATGTCACGGATTGTGGTGGGCGGAGCTGCAATCAGTCTCTTTTTGATGGCGATTGATAATCCTCTCTCAAACTTCATGGCTAGCATAGCATCGTCCAATCCCATATCTCTTACATAGTGTACCAGCTGGATGAATTTCCTGTGGTAAACCTCTACGGTCATGTCCTCCGACATCGTGAATGAGTCGAACTCCTCCCTCAGCTTGCTCTTTTGGAATTCTGGTAGGAACGCCTCGTTCAGAACCCCCTGGAATGCGTCCCACGGAACAAACGCGGATCCACCCTCTGTAGCTGCTTCCCGGAGCTCTCCCTTATTCGTGGTCCACCAATCTCCAGCCATACCCCTCAGATAGTGGGCAGTCTGGTCTACCTTCAATTCTTCAGGGCAATCCAGCAACTCGAACAGGTTATCGAATTCCCGGCACCAAGCTCCTAACAGATGAGGTTCCCCCTCCCCAGTGAATTGGGTAGGGTGATGTCTTGCGATAATTGTGCTCATCTTCGCGGAGTCCATTCGTTTGGCCTTTAGGGCCTCATTTTCAGCTATCAAACGGTCCACCTCCTCTTGGGTGATGTTAACGGCATTCTCTCTTCGCGGAGGCATACTATAAAACAAAAAAAAGAATGAGTCCCGACGTACATGGGTACCCATTTGGTTTAGGGCTATGCTCCCTAAGCATTCAAAATCTATAAACACTTATCATATAGAGTAGTTTTTCTTATATAACATGGCTCAGGGTTCACATAACCGCATATCACTAGACATGATGAAAGAAGAATTACTAGCATGTTTCATATCGCTTAACATACCACAACAAGATATACCTTTTATTTAAACAAATAAAGGTTCATTCATGCTCATGCCCCTCCCGGCTTTTCCAAAAGTTTCTTATGCTCAGAATTCTCATAATATACTTTTCACAGTATGCTATCACTTTCACCACCTCCTATTCTACCCTTTTCTCTCGTATATGCACTCTGGGTTCCCGGGTAAGACTGATAGGGCCTATGGTTCGGTGTGAGGGGGCCCCAGACTCGTACTTCCCCTTTAGTGTGCTCCTAACAGTCCTATCCCGGGGGTTCATTTTATTTAGACTCTCCTACATTCATTGGGTTCATTAGGTTAGGCCTGAGGATCGTTCGCTCTGATACCACTTTGTAACACCCCCATTTATTTAAGGGCCTGAACTAGGACTCCTCAGATAAATAAAGGTGTTACCATCTCGGTTTCCCGAGGCAGTAGATACAAAGGAAGATAAACAGTACTTTAAATTAACTTTAAACTCAAACATGTTCTTACATATCAAAAGGTCTTAACAACGTAAGCAAAGTACAACTCGTATAAAACTGACTAAGGTGATCTAGACGTCTATTCAGGTCCGGATCCAAGCTCTTTCTCCCATAGCTCCCCCTTAGTCTCAGCCACCTGTCAAATCTGCTCCCCAATAGTTGGTTCATCACAGGTGTTCACGAATACACAGGGTCAACCGCGAGGTTGAGTAGAGAAAACTATATATAAATAAACAACATTACTATAAATAGAAAGTTGAACTTCTCCACTCCGAATCACAGACCCTTTTTCTCCGCACCAAACACAGACCCTTTATCTCCGCGCCACACAGACCCTTTTTCTCCGCACCAAACACAGACCCTTTATCTCCACGCCACACAGACCCTTTTGTTTCCTCATCTCATATCGTATCACAGAATATATATAATCAAATATCATAATATACCAACCAAATATTAGTATAAAACATTCATGGGAATCATCAATAGCAACTGAGTAATCATTATGATATGCATCGTATTTCCCCTACCTGTAGTTGCAGAAGCAAATGGCAAAAACGCACAACCGTTCTCAAAAGTGCTCCACACGAAAACTTCCACCTAAAAGTATATTACTTAATTAATAAACTTCCTACTCACGTAATACGTATACACATCCCAATTATAGTAACCTTCTATAAATAGTAACTTCTAAAAAATTAAGTAGCTTCCAAGAAAAGATGCTTTAGTTTTGAAATTCAAATTATTCAAATCCTTATTTAAGACCCAAATTGATATTGCCATAAATAAGATATTCCAACATAACTACTAAATATATTACCCATAAATAAAATAAATCCCAACATAGAAGATATACCCATAAATACCAATATACATATTAATAATAATAATAATAATAATAATAATAATAATAATAATAATAATAATAATAATAAGAATAAGAAAAATAATAAAAAATACTAAAAACAACCGTGAAAACAGCCCAGCTCTCGTGGTGACTCCCGTGTACAAACACCCCATGACCACCGTGTCTCACCACCATCCACCACCTACAGCCACCACGACATGTTCCCAGAACCGCAGACCACCCACACAACCACCAGCAGCAGCCTCGCCGGCCGCCGGTGGTCTGAACCAGACTCCCAAACCACCACGACTACTTGCCCCTCCTTCTGACCAGACCCTCTTCGACACCCAATCGACACCACACCAACCACCGCCATCAACCCCTCTGACCACCGCCACCTTCCCTGGACACCAGACTCGAGACACGGTGGTAGCATTGCACTGACCTCCCCCGAGTCCTCAATGCTACCACCCCCAAACACCCATGCGCTCTCCTGAACACCCCCTTTACCCCTGACTTCGACAAAACACTCCACAACACCCGTGACAACCTGCCCTGTAACACCCTGACCACTCACCACCATAACCCGAGACCACCACCACAAGACACCCACCAGAGCCACCAGATCCAACACTCAAAGACACAAAACAAACGACCCATGATTACCACAAAGAATGATAAGAACAAAACGCATCAGACATAACAATATTGAGAACGTAAAAACTCCCTTCCCTGACACCATGTTTGACACCATTGAAAAACGTGTAACAACAACCACGACCCTACGACCATAAACAACATATATTCTCTCTACATTCTAGTATAAACTTATGTAGATACACTCAGAAAATAACGTGTAAAACTGCTCTTAAACGAACGACAAAACATGCTGCATAACTAACGCTACAGACTTGCGTGGTGTTCTTACCTGTTTCTTGGCCAAATCGAAGTGTCTTAGGACTACCCACAACCACCGTGCACTGGTCTCTCCTCTTCTCTAGGGTGGCGGTTAGGTTTAGGTGGTTTTAGATCTGTTTTTGAATGATGATTAGGTTAGCAAAACCTTCCTTAAATATGGCGGCAGGAAGGGTTTTTGTGATAAATTCTGAAGAAATCCGTGTGGGCTTCACCTTGGCACACTAATCGAGGCCCACTCCCGGCACCCAATAGGTCCCAAGTTCGACCCTTAGCAACCCCATACTACCAAGATTAAAATAGGGTACCAAGATCCCCTATTCGAAACCCACCTAAGTCTCAAATATCTCGCACAAAGCGAGTGTAAGTAAGCCCATTAACGAACGATTTAATAACGAAAACTCTATCGCTTACCCATGACAAGCCCCAAAATGCGAGGTATTACACTAATCCTCAATTGTTTTGTTTAATATAGAGGTCTTGTCAATTTATTATCTATCTCCTTTAAGCGAATTAAATTGGTGAACTCGATAATTATAATTGACACGGTCGTTTTTAACGATCTAAACTAATATGCATGTTTATGGCGATTTGGCTATGCATGCAAACATATTAAAATGCAAAAGTAAAAGCAATAAAGCAATAAAATCCTAGTATGGCCTTCCTAGTAATAGTAAAAACTAATCAACTATTACAAATTCGGAACCCAACTCCATGGTCCCTTGAACTTTATTGGCACGCCATCCAAGAAAACACCGTCTTGTCGGAACTCCTTTCCGTATGGCACCGTCTTTTGGATCTCCGGAATTACAATAAAATAATACAACTATTCTATTGTAAAAGTGAAAAAATACAAACCCGTGATACGAGATCACATAAATTACTGCTATATACTATCATACATGGATGCAAAGGAATAATGCTCGTATCAATGGTGTACTTGTCATGCCTAAGATGCTAGCTAGTCAGATCAAAAGAGAAGTCGAGGCAAGAATCTGTTGCAAGAACCCAGAGTAGGATGACAGACTCATAGACCAAATGTAGTTTATATTTTGGTCTGTTTTGTTGTTTTTTTGTTTGAAGTGCCCATGGGATTCGAACCTGGGTGTTAGAAGCATGTAACCTCAGGGCTTTTGTCCTTTTTTGATATATATATATTCTCACATTTTATCAAAAAAAAAAAAAAAAAAAAAAAAAAAAAAAAAAAAAAAAAAAAAAAAATTACAACCGAATCAATATCCCCTTTCATTACGGGTAATATTGATTAAAACTAAGGCCATACTAAGAAAAATTACATAATTCCAAATTATATAAATAACATTCAGAATATGACATTCATATTAAATAAATTGCAATAAATAAAATATGTATGCACATGCTCAATTTTTAATGCCAAATCGCCTTATGGGAGCAAATATCTCATATTTGTTTACGGTTTTTACGGATATGCGCGATTTTAACTATTAAAATCATCAAAATTACATAAATCTAATTTATGTCCAAGTCAATCATCCTAACTTACTTTAGGAATCAATGTTTAGTCTCTACTAATATTTGATCATGATCTAACTTGATTTTGCATTATTGTTCATAAATTACTTGTATTTTCGGGAAAAATAAACAAAATATGGCCAAATGAGTCAATAAAATTTGAAATTTAAAATTCAAAATTTTAAACTTTCTGGAAATTTTCTAAAAATTCAAAAATTATTAAAATGGTCTTTTGCAATTATATATGGTTTATTTCTTAAATAAATCTTATAAAAGCCGTTTTTATGGTTTAAAATCCGATTTAAATTATAAAAACTTGCAATAATTTGCCATAAATTTTTAGTCATCCTAAAATATATATTAGAATCTGAAAATGACCAAAAATTACAGACCATACTCGAAAATTTTATTTTCGACTCATAAATTATGATTATTAAGTATTTAACTCATAAAAATTAATAATCATAAAAAACAGAAACTTTTTGATATTCATCCTTTTAGATCTGATGTTCCTATTATATAAGACAGCTATGGGTAAAATTTTATGCCATAATATTAAGATTAACTATTTTTAACACAATAAGTCACTATTTATCCGATTTCAACTATTAAAATCATAAATCATGCATCACTTGAGAATAAATTCCCAAAATTTATATACATTCTGTAAATATTGCATGTGACATTGTGTTAAATGTTCATGGCAAAATTCCAACTATAACTATTAAAGTCGAATTTGAGTCACTATTATTACGATTTTTACTATAAAAATCATTAATCATGCAAAACAAGTCCAATAATTTAGAAAATTTACACAGGTACTTTATATATTGCATTTGACTTCTCATAAAACTTTTAAGGTCAAATTCGAAATATAACCTTATATACCCATTTTTACTCATATTATGACTATTTATCTCATAAAATTCATAATCCATGCATATTAACTCCATTTCTTGCGAAAAATCATATACAATATATTAAATATGCATGTGAGAACATATAAAAAAATCTCGGCCAGAAACTATTTTTAACTATTTTTTCCATTAATTGTTTGTTTAAACCGATTTAAACTAAAAAAATACAAATAAATATAAAAATGAACAATAAAAATCCATAAAATTATTTTTATGTCCTAAAACCATTTTAGAATCAGAAACTTTAACATGCAAAATTATTTTGTGATTTATCATAATAAATCAAAATATTTCGAAAATACCGAAATATGTATGTTAATCCGATTTTAACATAAAACATGAATCCGATCATGCATGCAACAACCGTAATGCTCTGATACCAATTGTTGGGAACTAAGTTCCTGATTTTATACTCACTTCTAATGTGAGTTTTGTTTCTTTAAGTTTAGTCATAAAACTTAAATGGATCTTATGCATGCAAGATGATATCATAAGATGAGATAGTCCTTACATTGGTTTTAGAAGGTTTATACTCAATAATCACCTATTATATGAGTCTTCAAACCACCGAAATACCCTTAAACGATCTAAGAAAAATCGTCTCCAAAAGATACGTATCAAGGACCCGATCTCAAACTAATACAAATTTTGTTACTAGAAAATTAGTATTAGTATACTAGAGTTAATAATAATATTACTCTTATAATATTATTAATGTGGAAATAATTAACTTCCTAGAAAACTATTTTACTAGAAATGTAGAGCGAATGGAGTGGTAGTATGAGTATGTGTTTTGAGGAGAAATGACCAAGCATAACACATAACCATCAATTGAGTGTGTAGTGTAGTGTAGTATTTAAAGGACAAAATGAGCTTGCTTGCTCTTTGTTTTGGCCGGCCATGCAAGCCTTCTAAGGCCAATGCATGCCTTTCTATTTCTTACACAAAGGCAAGAATATGCCTTACACACTTACACATTCACTTACACACACAATCCTTATACACTTACACACACAACCTCACATGTATACTACATGTTTACACGGTCCAAATGAGGTCCAAAATGGACCCATTTTATCTTTGTCAATTGTGTTGATTTGTAACATGTCACACATGTTGCATAACACATGACCCAATTTGTTAATTGTGCAATTTTAACTATTAAAATTCATAATTTACAAATTTATTACATTTAAATAAATACACTAATAATTTCGAAATTATTATTGTACAAAAATGTAATGTCATAATTTAATTACAACTCTTTGTAATTTTATGATCAACCGTGTTTATTCTCAATTTAATCGTTTCTTAAACGAATAAATAAAAACCGAGTAATAAAACGATTTTATTACTTTGACTATTATTATTATAATCCCATTATAAAATATTCGTCATATAAAATTATTTCCAAAATTTCTAGTTATTAATTAATTTGTATCCAATACAATATTAATTAATTATTCCATTGAGACGGAATTCCCTAAAGATATGACCTTAAGGGATCAACTGATCACCACCATCATATGACGATAATGTCAAACTCTAGACAGCCAATCATTATCGGTAAATGTTGATCAGTTGACTTTAAAAGAGTAACACTCCCAGTTGTGTTTCATTTAAAAGAGTTTTAATTACGTCAACACATTATTGTCGAGGACACTTCCTCCAACAAGGACCACATACTTGAGGAACGAGAGTTATTGGTAACGGTGTGAGAATGTTGAGACATTTACGATTTGACTTATGGAGTTGACTGAGTGTTTGACCGTAGGTTACTTATTGAACCTCAGCGTTTACCTATTGAGATACTTAAGGAAATTGTAAGATGCCCCACTGTTAGGTGGATTGTTTTTGATAGCTGTGGAATAATGGAAGTTTGTTGGCTTAATAACGCTTCATGAGTGGTTGACAGGTAACCATTGATGTCTGAGGTAACCATGGAGTAGAAATTTGTAACTTATAAGCGTTCATGAATATCATTCGGGAACTTCAGAATGCGAATAACTAAACCTTATTGAAACCGTAGGAGTGAAAGTTGTTACTTCTTTGGAACCATTTCTTTGGGATGTATATTGTTGGTAAGTGGTTGAAAACAGAGGATTTAAGAGTTGCTACCTTAGTAAGATCTTGGTTTGAATGTTCATTGTGGTAATAAAATTTGGGAATTTATTATATCGAGCCTTGTGGAATAGGTTTGCTAGGATCGAACCGTTAGAATTTAAGGTTATAGGATGATGAATACCATATCTTGGGTTTCGAGGTTCGTTGTTATGGTAATAGAATCCCGGTTCAGAGTGTTGGAAGACTTCTTGTTGAGGAATACCTTGTTCTGTGGATGAGATAATGATAAGAGGGATCGTGAAACCATTGAGAGTCTATAAATCACATGAATTGCCCTGCTAGGGATATATTGGGAATCGTTGTAACGATGCTTTGATTATGGATCGAGTGATTAGTGACCCCATGTTTAGCAAGAGTTATTGTTTTCCTTGACCTCTAACCTGGTTGTTTCATTCCTTCGATCCTTCCTTGTATGTTCTGTCAGCTGTGAAACTAGGAACTCTTAATCCTTCGTGTCGAAGGTAATCTCTATGACTGTTTCTGCGCTCCCAGCGACTGTTTTTGAAATTCGTTTCCCTATTGTTGACTCTAAATTTGCTGTTTTTGGAAAATCTTACTGCTTTTGGAGTTGGAAACTACTTCCTCTTCCGTTGGAGGTAACCTTTTGTCATTTTTACAATTTTACTCTTTCAAGAATTTGAGAATAAAAGTTAATTTTGAAGGAAACCTGGTTTGAAAGAGCCGAATGTTTTACAACTTTGAGGAATTTCAGCGTTGATTGCCACTGGAACTTGTTATTGGAGACGTCTGATAACCTGTGCTGTGCTTATCAACACCGAATCAATCTAAATTTTGAATTTTGACTGATTTAAATTTGGGACTTGTCTCAGATTTGGAATGTCGGACTCTTGAATACGTAACGAGAATCCCAATGTCCACTGACAGAGACTGGTGCCTTAAAATCTTTTTCTTCTGGGAAATTTTTGAAAGATAAAGTTTAGGGTTACTATAACCCGGTAGTACGTTTTGGTAGTTAAAGTTGTTTTCGTACTTACTTCTGTTTTCAAGTTTCGAGGACGAAACTTTTTGAAAGATGGGGTGATTGTAACATCCCAATATTTCGGGACTTGGAAGTTTAATGATTTTAAGTTCAAGTTCGAGAATTAATTTATATTTCGTAATTTTTGGAATTTCTTCTAAATAACTAATTAATTTATGTGATAATATTTTAAAGGATTTAAAATAATGTTTCATTTAATTTCATAATTTACGTCTTAACCATTTAATTTCATAGTCCGGAAATATTTATATCATCTTAATAAGTTTATAGTTACCTTAAGTCGGTGTTTTTAGCTTAAACCGTCTTAAAACTTGTCTTATGGGCCTAACTTGTTAATGGACCCATTTCCCCTCTTTTTCCTCACAAAACCCTAACCCCACCATCTTTTACCTCCCTCCTCCAATTCATTTTTCAGATTTGCAAACAACAACAAACACCATTTTTATAAATTTCTCCTTCAATCTTAAAATGCTCATAGAATCTTCGTTTCTTATCCGATTGAGACGATTTTCGCGGCCACGGATTCCTCTTCTCGCCCTCCTTCTTTCTAGACGGTGTTGGTGTTAACCCGGAAGAAGGCTTGGTGATTATTGAAGACGATCTCGAAGATTTCAAAGATTTCGCTATGTAAAGGTGACGATAATGAGAAAACTCGGCCTTATTGTGAATATTAGCACTTTTGATGTGTTCTTCATATTGTTTCTGATTTTGTTTAAAGAGTTATGTTTAATGGACTTAGAAACATGCTTAGGATTGTTCTTATGTGAAGAATTCAGGCTTGGTGATGTTTTTATATGTTCTTAAGCTTATTTTCAGTTTTCACAAAGTTAAGACGGATACATGTTATAATCATTTTGAGGATTGTTATGGGATGAATTGCTGTTAGTTGGTGTTAATTTATGATTAGTAATGTTGAGTAAACGTTGCTTGTAGCGATTCTCTAGATTTGGTATTGATTTTACGAAGTTTTGAAGTAACTGGAAAAATGCGATTGCTGATCAGGCTCTCTGAGCCGGTCGACCGACCGGCCGCCGGTCGACCGGCTGAGAGTGTCTTTTGTGTGATTTTGCGAAGACTGACCTTTAGTGTATTGCGTGCCCAGCCAGCAGACCGGCCGCCTGCCAGCCGGCTGGGAGTACATTTTAGTGTATTGCGAGTTTTGTGAAGGCTAGGAAACTTGGGTTCCCAGCCGGCCGACCGGCTGCCTGCCGACCGGCTGGGAGTCCCTTTGTATTGTGTTAGTTTTAAAAAGAAAAGGCTGAGAAGGATCACCAGCCGGCCGACCGGCTGCCTGCCGACCGGCTGGGGACCCCTGTAGCTTGTTTTCAATTCGTATTTCGTTGATAACTTTTAATCGGTTGATCGGTTTTGATTGAAATTCGTTCCTTGTATCTTTGATATGTATTTGAGGTCCCCGGAGGACGGGCGACACTGTATTGGGTTCGGGAATGGAGTGAGGATAGAGACCCCCCCGGTCGGGTAACCGAAAGGGAAACCGGCTCTCCCTCGTCTTAGTTCCCGGGATCAATTAAGTGTTGATTAGTGGTTTAAGAAGTTAGAACTATAGGTTAGTTTCTATCTTTGGATGTTAATGGTTAAGTTGGATGTCGCATGATGTGATATGTGTTAAGCTCACCTCTGGACCCATTACGTGTTTTGTATGTCGCGTGAGGGGATATCTGTTAAGCTCACTTCTTGACCCGTTACGTGTTTTGCTTGTGGCATGTCAAGATATGTGTTAAGCTCACCTCTGGACCTGACACGTGATCGGTTGTCGTACACGGGATATGTGTTAAGCTCACCTCTGGACCCGTTGTGCGATAGCTGTGTATTGGGATATGTATTAAGTGATAGGTTTTATTAGTTACTCATAAACTAATTTTAGTCATACTAACATAACCTTGTAATTAACATTTTAATATACTAGTTAAAACGATCTTATGCATGCTAAAAATGCGGAAATAAGGAGAGTATTCGAACCCTTACACACGGTCCAAGAGAATGGCAAGGATGATCCTCCAAGTACCCAAAATATAATACCTCCTTTGGATGCACCAAGACAACCCCTCAATGAACCGAGACTTGAACAAGCTAGTTACAAAACCGGTTTCTCCTTAAACTTATTCTAATCTCTCTTATTAGAATATTATTTCAATACTAGTAAATAGTATGTATATATTATCTTATAATATCAATTTAGAGGTTAATATAATCTCTCCTTGCTTAGACAAATTTTCGGCTAGGTTTGATTTTTCTACACTTAGAAAATTATTCAAGCATTAGAAGAATTAGGGTTAGTTGTAGGTGAGCATCTTATACTTAATATATTGGATGCTTGGGTGTGGGTGGTCGGGTACATGGGGAAGAACAAGGGGGACATTCACCCTTTTCTAAGTCATTTAGGGTGGCCATAGGTATAGTTCCAAGGTCACCTTAATGATTATGTTTTGGTGTATTTAAGAGTATAATTAACTTAAATCAACCCTTAAAACACAACCACAAAACCGGCACATACCACTTAAAATGGACCTCATTTCACCATTTTATCAACTTCACAATTTCATGTTATGTGACGTCCAATATGTCATAATATAATAAAATGACAATTGTTTTAACTTAATCATACATATTGACACCCGTCGTTGAGGGGTGCCAAAGATAAGATTTATAAAACCTCAGCTTAAACTTAGATAGGATAAGTCAAGGGTCGAACCACAGAGAGACAAGGTTAATTATGTTTGTGAATTTAAAGTCTATTGCAAGTAACCAAAAAGGAGGATTTGATTTGGGATTTAAACTAATGACTAAAAGGACAAAATAAACAAGAGAAATAAAATAAGGTAAAAGGAGATTAGGAACTTTGGTTCCCCATGGTTAAAACAAGTCAATGAAGGGTAAAATAATCAAATAACACAATCCCAAGGAACAAAGAATAAACCTTTAGGTCAATATTCTACCCAATCCTTACGGTCTTAGGGTTCCTAGAAAAGCACTAAACTTTCGTTCAAGGGAAATCCCAAAGTTGTTGTTAAACTAATCCTAACAATCTTTCAATCTAAAAGAATTAGTTCACCAACAACAATGGGGGATTGGTAATTTAATCATAAAACTATCAAAATCAAGTCTTTACCATGGTTCCCCTAATTCCTAATCACAAGAATTAGCTATGCATAATCTTAATCATAAAATTAATAATAACAAGAATTAAGAACATCAAAGGAATTAACATAATTAAAGATGATAATAAAGAGGAAACATGAATTGAGAAAAACAATAAGATGAACAACAAGATTAATTGAAAAGGAAAGATTGAATTGTAGCAAACTTACAACTTAATTGGAAAATCTAAGAACAAAGATGAAAGCTTGGTAAAACTTCTCTCTAACTATGGAGTTTTTATTAAAAAGTGGCTGCTTGACCTAATTTTAGAGTTTAGGTCTCCTTAAATAAGTTCTAATTACAAGATTAGGAGCAAAGCCCGAAATAAAAATCGCGGAAACACAGTGGGTCGGTCGGTCGACCCACTTTTTGGGTCGGTCGACCTCCTAATGACCTAATAAATTGATTGGGCTTTTTGCGGAAACTTTTGGGTCTGTGCTGTGGTCGGTCGACCTGGTTGTCGGGACTGCAGCGCGCGTCGATCTTAAAACAGCCGCCATTTCTTCGTTACTTATCGTAATCAAGCGATTATTGCGGCGTTGGAAAGCTAAGAGGATAAGCTTTCACATCCAACTGGAATTACTCCATTATCAGCTCTAGAACTCGAGATATAGCCATTTGAAACAGGCTGTTATGTCGTGGATTGATTCTTTGCTTGTAAAAGCTATCTTCAGGCCTTGAAATGTGCGCTAGCTTCGTTCCTTCTTTTCCTTAGTCATGAAAAAGTCCCGAGGGCATAAATTAGGTATAAAATCGTCCCTTTTCCGCATAAATCTGCAAAAGAGCATAAAAATACGAAAGTAGACAATTGTTGGGAAATAAATGCTAAAACATCGTAAATGAGCGACAAAATGCGTGTAAAAATAGATGTAAAACATCATAAAATAGGTACGCATCAAATTCCCCAAACCAAACCTTGCTTTCCCTCAAGCAAGAAATAGACTCGATCTTAACTAATGGAACGATTTCAATCTCAGAGCGAATTTTACATGTTTAGCCTAAACCAATGCCAAGTACAAAATGAGAAAGTATTTAAATCATGCAAACGAGTTATAGGGTCGTCAAACTTGCAAAACTAGAGACTATAGAGACTTATTACCATGGACTCTCGCGGTACGCTCGAGACACTCATGAAGCAAAGGGTGAGTATATGTAGAAGATAGAAAGAAGTATATTGTAATGACACTCACCTAACTGCGACCCATGGAAACATGCCTGCAATCTAACATGAACAAAAATTCTACAACTATGTATAACAAACCCATTAAGTGACTTGGATACATGCAATTGAGGTAATGAAAGATATGTGAGGTAAAAGGTAAAAAGTGGTTAAGATGTTTTTGGATTTGTGGGGTTAGTAGCCAAGCTAGTAAAACTGTTTCCCAACAACATAATTCACAACTTTTGATATTAAGGAAGTGCTCTTTTGTAGCACAACTCTCACATTAAATATAAGAAACGACTCCCAAATGTTTTGAATGAAGTACGGGAGTAATAACATATAAAAGAAAAGGAGTTTCAGAACGAAATTTTGAATCTGATAATGACAGTTGGTCGGCCGACCTATAATGGTGGTCGGTAGACTGACTTCTGCATATTCTGATTTTTTTTTTTTCGTTTTTCTTTTCTTCCTTTCTTTTTTCTGAATTTTTCTTGTTCTTTTTTTTTTCTTTCTTGTTTTCTTTCTTTCTTTTCTCTTTTTGCTCAAGATAACATACAAACCAAGATGCCTCAAAAAATAAACCAAAGACCACAGATACTAGCTTGGAAGGGTAGGCTAAGTATGGGATGTAGTTTTGGGGAATAAAAAGGCAAATTTGGCTATGTGAAGCTTATGGGTAAATAAGAGAAAAGGGGATCCCAAATGCACGTATCAAGACTCACAAAACGAGAAAGTAAAACAAGTATATAGCAATTCAAGTTCATGTTTATGCATATTGATGTAACATGTTCCAAGGGGAGTACTACTCACATCCTAGACAACTGGTTTAAGAATGAAACCAGGAAATAAGCTCTAAACCTTAGAATGTATAGTAGGTTGCCAAGGTATAAGTCAAGTCTCAAGATATGCAAGTTGACAAAAACTCGGAGATATGCGAAAGACTCTCATACTAAAACAAGTTGACAAGGCAAGTTAAAGGCATAAACATGTAAGATAGCTAAATCATCCTTGAAATACTTTCGTTCCGACTCGACCTATATGCTAAAATAAACGTGCATTTTTTTGGAATTTTTTTGAATTTTTTCATTTTTTTGTATTTTTCTTGTATATGCAAGGAAAATAAAGAAAAGAACAATGCAATACGGAAATGCAATAAACGTGTGACAGAATGCAATGCATGTGACGCGAAACCATTCCCCAAACCAACCCGCACAATGTCCCCATTGTGCATTAGCCTAAGTAAAGGTTTCAGAAAAATAAAAGAAAGATGCAAAGAGAATAAAAACTAAGGAAAAACTGGAAAGAACTCACTGGATTAATAGGTGTAAGAGAAAAACCTCCCCAAACCAGCGTAAGCTGGGAGGTTTTGGTGGCTAGCAGTGCCACTCAAGTACCCAAGGTGGGTGCACAATTCCTGAAGAGAAAATGAACAGGCTGTGACGGACGGGTAGGTCGACCGACCAATATTTCAGGTCGACCGACCTTCCTGTGGATTTCAGAAATTCCAGGAATGCAGGGATCAGGTCGGCCGATCTATGAAGGTAGTCGGTCGACCCCTTTGCTGCACGGCGGTCTTCTTTTCTTCGGGAAAAACTTGTGTCAACCTCGTCATTCTTCTTGAAACCTGAAAAATCATCCAATGTGCGCCCAACAAGTGCGCGAGATCCCAGAACCAAGTCCAAAAGTCTTAACTACACAACAAAAGCAAAAATGTCCTAAAAAAAACTTAAAGCAAGCAAACTAGAAAGTCTTAACAAAACAAAAAAATTGTCTTAAGAAAAACAGAAACGGGCAAAAAGAAAAAGTCATCCGCGAAGGATTCGGCGTTTCTTTGACCAAGGGCTCTGACTAAAGGCTACTCCTTCAGCTATAGTGATTTGGGTAGATGAGTTTCTCTCCACCGTGTAGATAGGTGGGTCATCATCCATAGCTTTAGCCATCCATCTCCCGTGGTTGTTGACTCCCAAGTCGTGGGTCGACACCTTCCTCGACTTCTTCTTCTTAGGGCTCTTTTTTTTAGCCAAATGATCACTTGCTTGAGTGACCTCGTTCTCTACATCATTTGATCGAGTAAGTGGTACTACTCGATCGAGAACAACTCTCTTCCTATCGCCTATAGACTCTATCACTAGAGTTGCAATTTCTGGAGCATCCAAATCAGCTTTTTGAGCAAGAGATTCACTTGCACATGCCTCAAAACACATCAAAGCCTCCGAAGGATCCTTTGAAAAGGATCCTTGCATAGAACATTCACTAATATTATTAAAAACATCAGGAATGTCAATAAATGAATCCTGCAAAAAACAAGGTTCATCAACAGAGGGTTCAATCATGTTAGGAACATGTTCATCACTAATACCTACAAAAATAGGTTGGTCAGTCAAGGGGTGAAAGTCTAACTCATTGGTTGTTTCTAGATCCAAGTTAGTATCATCAACGGGGAGGGAGAGGGAATCAAGTAACCTATCATTCTCATTCTTAAGAATGAGCGACTCTTTAGTAATGGGTGTGATGGGATCACAATTGACAGAAATATCTGGGTTACTAATATCAACGCCGTCATACCTCTCCAAGGGTTTTTTTAACTGATGCTCCAACATTAATTTCTCCAAATGATACGGAAACGGGACCACAATGCTTGTCGCGGAATCGGCAAGCCTTGGCTCTTTTAACTTCAGAATCTCCGTTGAGTCATTGACGAGAGGAGAGACAAGTAGCTCAGGAGGCGACTCCATAGTTTGCTCAGGTAAAGCGGTCGGTCGAGCTGGTATACTGGTCGATCGACCAGGTGCTGTATTATCGAGATTTTTATGTTCTGCAGAAACTGATCTCACGTCAGGCGTCGAGGTCGGTCGACCTGATGTTGTGGTCGGTTGACCTCCTGACCTGTGAACGGGATCGATTTCTTCGTCCTGAACTTTGGCATAATCATCCTTTGGGGTTGGTCTTTCATAAGCACGACCACTCCTGAGATCTATAGCATTTAATGTCTCTATGGAACTCTTACAACCAACTGGAGAGCTATCAATCCGATTAGCTAAGATTACTAATTGCCTTTCAACACTCTTCACAGCTGCATCTCGTTCTTTTTTTAATTCCGAAAAAATCGCTTCTAACTCAGACACAGTAACCATGATCGCAATAGCACTGAGAGTACTCAAGTCTTCCTCTCAAAAACCTATCTTCTAAAACAAAACTAGAAGAAAAGGTAAGTAACGGTCTTAAGGAACCGAAGTTCCTTAAGACAAGGAAAATAAACTAAAAATTAACAAACAAAATTATACCGTCTCCCCGGCAACGGCGCCAAAATTTGACACCCGTCGTTGAGGGGTGCCAAAGATAAGATTTATAAAACCTCAGCTTAAACTTAGATAGGATAAGTCAAGGGTCGAACCACAGAGAGACAAGGTTAATTATGTTTGTGAATTTAAAGTCTATTGCAAGTAACCAAAAAGGAGGATTTGATTTGGGATTTAAACTAATGACTAAAAGGACAAAATAAACAAGAGAAATAAAATAAGGTAAAAGGAGATTAGGAACTTTGGTTCCCCATGGTTAAAACAAGTCAATGAAGGGTAAAATAATCAAATAACACAATCCCAAGGAACAAAGAATAAACCTTTAGGTCAATATTCTACCCAATCCTTACGGTCTTAGGGTTCCTAGAAAAGCACTAAACTTTCGTTCAAGGGCAATCCCAAAGTTGTTGTTAAACTAATCCTAACAATCTTTCAATCTAAAAGAATTAGTTCACCAACAACAATGGGGGATTGGTAATTTAATCATAAAACTATCAAAATCAAGTCTTTACCATGGTTCCCCCAATTCCTAATCACAAGAATTAGCTATGCATAATCTTAATCATAAAATTAATAATAACAAGAATTAAGAACATCAAAGGAATTAACATAATTAAAGATGATAATAAAGAGGAAACATGAATTGAGAAAAACAATAAGATGAACAACAAGATTAATTGAAAAGGAAAGATTGAATTGTAGCAAACTTACAACTTAATTGGAAAATCTAAGAACAAAGATGAAAGCTTAGTAGACCTTCTCTCTAACTATGGAGTTTTTATTAAAAAGTGGCTGCTTGACCTAATTTTAGAGTTTAGGTCTCCTTAAATAAGTTCTAATTACAAGATTAGGAGCAAAGCCCGAAATAAAAATCGCGGAAACACGGTGGGTCGGTCGGTCGACCCACTTTTTGGGTCGGTCGACCTCCTAATGACCTAATAAATTGATTGGGCTTTTCGCGGAAACTTCTGGGTCTGTGCTGTGGTCGGTCGACCTACTTTGTGGGTCGGTCGACCTGGTTGTCGGGACTGCAGCGCGCGTCGATCTTAAAACAGCCGCCATTTCTTCGTTACTTATCGTAATCAAGCGATTCTTGCGGCGTTGGAAAGCTAAGAGGATAAGCTTTCACCTCCAACTGGAATAACTCCATTATCAGCTCTAGAACTCGAGATATAGCCATTTGAAACAGGCTGTTATGTCGTGGATTGATTCTTTGCTTGTAAAAGCTATCTTCAGGCCTCGAAATGTGCGCTAGGCTTCGTTCCTTCTTGTCCTTAGTCATGAAAAAGTCCCGAGGGCATAAATTTGGTATAAAATCGTCCCTTTTCCGCATAAATCTGCAAAAGAGCATAAAAATACGAAAGTAGACAATTGTTGGGAAATAAATGCTAAAACATCGTAAATGAGCGACAAAATGCGTGTAAAAATAGATGTAAAACATCATAAAATAGGCACGCATCACATATTTATCACATAAATATTATTCATAAATTAATAAATCTCTTTTATCAAGTTGATAAGTAATTCGAAATTACTAGATGTGAAATGGTTACTTATAATAATCGTTAATACGATTTACAACCTTTGTATTAATTATAACCCAATTCATTCTAATTTCGATATAATAAAATATCGTTTGCTGTTTAACAATTGACACATTTCAATTTTAAACATAAATCTTACATTAAGATTTAACCTCTAATTTCTCGATATACGAGTTTAAGGAATATGATCAAATCGTATCAACATACATTTGATCATTTTATCAATTAAGGGAATTGTCCTAAAGGTGTGACCTAAAGGGATCAACTGACCACCACCGTCATACGACAGTAATGTCAAACTCTAGCTAGCCAATCATTACCGATTAATGTTGGTCAGTTGACTAATATAAAATCGTATCATCCCTTGCGCATTATCGTTATGAGATTTAATTATGTGATCGCACTATTGTTGAGGACACACTTCCCAACAATCTCCCACTTGTCCTCGACAAGTGTGCGTCACCAATTCTCTTGTCCTATTACAATCTCCCACTCAATGCAAGATGTCTCTCTGAGGTCGTACTTGCATTCGATCATATCATGAGTGGTTTCCTCGATTTGGAGAATAACTGTCTGACCGGAATTATCTACCATAGATACCTTCCGAGCGTGGCCACGCATTTCCAGTTAACTTCTCCTCGAGTGGCCCTGAGATTTGAACAACCCTGACAAGGGGTGGACAATTTCTATCGCACTACTTCCTTCAACTAGTCACAGTCAGTCACAACCCAAAACAATCCCATTTGACTCCAGTTACGAAAAGTCGTAGAGAATGGATCAAGGTTATGCCTAAACTGTACCATCTTGGGAGAGTAGTCTTTAGTCTAAGAATTGACTCACAAGAATACTATAGCAGCTCTCGCCACGACCCGGCTATAAAATTTCCAGAACTCTATAAGCGGTCACATTGCCCGACAAAGTGCTTCTTGCAGTCTGCCTATGTGATCGACTAGTCACATATGACTCTATGGCACTTGAACTTGCCATCAATCGCCTCACACTCTAGTCGCTTTGAGATGTCACCTCATGTAAGCGACTAGGGGCCATACTAAGTCAATCCAGTTCACTTATCGGGTTCAACATTGTCTCTTACAACCCATTTGGATTCTGACAAAGTATCTTTTACTTTGAGTTAATTATAACTCAAATGATGTTGTCATGCAACAATAGTCAATACTATTACATTGCATTTGATGCACAATCATCTATTTGTATTAGTGTTTTGCGAATAACCCTTTATTCATAATTGCAAAACTTACAAATTTTGGTCTCCTTTATTCTCATATTATCCCGTATAATATGATTCTATTTGAGTACATATCTAGAACACTTTCTAGATTTCGAGTTTCCTTTCCGGAGGAAAGCTCCCACTGTTATCTTATAACTTGTGACGTATCGATATACTGGAGGGATTAAAATCACTCTCTACAGTCACTTATGTACTGAAATCTATATTGTAATTTATTTAGGATTTCATCATTCTTAATAATTTTCACTCATCTTGGCTATTTGATAATGGTTTCATTCATCGTTATGAATAAGTATTTGATCATCTAGAATTGAAAACCTCTTATTCTTTTCACCTTAAAGAATCACCCATTCTCTCTAAATGGTAGGCTTAATTCTTTTAATGAACATCGCTCCCACTAAAATCAATATTACTCGATCTCTTAAATGAACCTTTCATTTCTTGCATGTAAATATTTTATTTATATCTTGAATCATTATCACTATCACTATCCCTATAGCGATCTATTTTCATTCAATCAATCATCACCCTCTTTTCATGTCTTCGTTTCCTCGAGACGAATATGACATGATAATCCCTTATAACTACATTGAGAGGATTGAGATGATTTCTTCTCTTTTATCTTATAAACTTAGAAAAATCATTTATTAAGAAACCGGCCTTTCCTCCCGTATAGATAGATGATTTCTCCTCTATTATCTTATAATCTTTAAAAAATCATTATCTCAAGGAGCCGATATTCCTTCCGAATTCATACGGGGTTTCACGTCTCCTCTCTATGAAACAATGACATAAAGAACATTTCTTCGAGTGTCCTCCCGTAGTTTCTTCAGTGTCCTCTCGTATTTTCTTCAAATCATTTAGGGCTCTTCTCAAGAATCCCATATAGGAATCTTCTCTAAGATCCTTTATTTTCATCATTGGTTTGCGAGTGAAATATTTTCTCCCACTCTATCCTTCTAACGATAACCTTTATTCGTTTAAGGACAGCTATTTCGATTAACCAATGCATATGAATGTTTGAAGTTTTATAGGTGTGATGAATACATTCTCATTTTCACTTAAAATGAAAATCTTAAAATGAACTAATATTGTCTCATTTTGATTGAAAGTATCTCATGGGGTGTAGTTCTCCGTTTTAATCAACGCTTTGATTGTTTTATTTTGATCGTATCAATTGTTTATTGCATGATTAAATCACTTTTATTCATGTTTAAAAAAGGCATGCAATTTATTTGAGAAATCAAAACATTGATTAAGAACAAAAGTAGTGACTCGGGTTGAAAACCAAGTCACCAATATCCAAAATTACAACCATTGTTTTAGGATTTTAATCCTTGACTTACAAGAAAATAAATTGTTCCATAAGTAAATGCAAAATATGAAAGAAGACGATATGAAAATTAGAGGCTAGCTCTTCAAGTCTTCGATCAATTTGGATGCTACCATAGCCATCCAAGTAAGGAACTTCATGCTTCCTTCTCCTTGCCCTTATCGTTATTAGGAGGCGCCCCTTTAAAACATTTAAAAAGGGTAAACATCAACACATTTGTATCACTATACATAAGTTGATAAATGACATGAATCATAAACGAGAATTATTACCTACGGCGGTTGCCTTCCCATTTTTGAGATCACTTAAGTATTTGGGGCAATTTCGCTTCCAATGACCGATCCTCGTGCAATAATGGCACTTGTCTTGCTCTTTTGAAGACGAGGTGGAAGCGCCTTTCGAAAAGGTCTTTTCTTTGGTCGCCTTGGGCTTGAACGTTTTCTTGCCCTTGCCTTTAGAGGCATTCCTTTTGAAGCTCGTTTTCCCTTTCTTTTCGATGTTCAAAACATCTTTGGTAGAACTTTCATGAAGTCCCATGTCCCTTTCAGCTTGGACGAGCATCTTATGCAACTCTTCCAACGTGGTCTCTTGGTTTGGCATATTGAAATTCACCCGGAATTGAGCATACGCCTTAACCTTATTGAGCGAGTGAAGGACTCGATCAATAATTAGAGAGTCGGGAACATCAACATTTTGAGCTTTTAGAGTCTCCGCGAGCTCAACGAGTTTGAGCACATGAGGGCTTATCTTTTGCCCTTCCTTGAATGTGATGTCAAAGAAGGCGGAAGCCGCCTCATATTGAATCACCCTTGGAGTTTGCGAAAACATGGTCGCAAGCTTGGTGTATATTTCATACGATGTGGTCAACTTTATCATACTCCTTTGGAGATCCGGCTCCATGGAGAAGATGAGCACATTTTTAAGAGCGGAGGACTCTTTCATGTAGGCTTCATAGGCCTCACGAGTTTGGGCCGACGAACGAGCAGTCGGAGCGGGAGGAGCGGCTTCAGATAGGTAACGACTCTTATCGTCACCTTGAGCGGCCAAAAGTAATTGCGCATCCCAATCCTTAAAGTTTGAACCATGCTTATCGAGTTTGCAACGATCCATAAAGGATCGAAGCCATGATACGTTAGTGAGAGGTGGAGCGTTGGTTGCCATTTGATGTTGTCGAAAATTAAACTACAATAATAAAAGGATAAACAACATCATTTTAAATTCAGAATTTGAATTTTAAGAAACTTAAACATGTTAAGTATATTTACTTAATGATCTCTTACCCAATTAAGTAAACAATCCCGAGACCCAAACCCATACTAATCCGGGCACAGTGTAGCCGATTCAACCCGTATCGGTATAATTTGGTGGATTAACTCTTTAATCGGTTCTACTCTTAGAACTCTCGGTCGACAATTTTCTTAAAATTATCTTCAGCCCGAACTTATTGCAACTACGGTTACGAATACTTTCGTTGAGATCAACCAAATTTCAAGGTGTAATCTTATTACCCCACTTACCCAACGTGACAATTTTAGTACCCCGGTGTAGCCGAGCCTACGTTCTTGTGAAGAAGGGATTCATGGGTCCGTACTTTTTGGTAAGGCTAAGTCTCAATATTTATATGTAAGAGATCTAGTCAAATTATTATCTATCTCCGTTTAAGTGAACTAAGTCGGTGAATTATCGATAAAATAAATGACTAGGTCGACTAAATCGAAACATGCATGATACGATGTATGACGATTTGGCTATGCATGCAAACATATAAAAGCAAAAATAAAAGCATAAAATAAACCCTAGTATGGCCTTTCCTAGAAATAAAAAATAACAAAGTACAAATTCGGAAACCAACTCCTTTGGTCCCTTGAACTTCACGCGGCACGCACTTCGAGGTAAACACCGTCTTGATCGGAACTCCTTTCCGAATGGCACCGTCTTCAAGGAACTCCGGATTTTACAAATATTACAACTTTTCTAGTCTACTTTATACATTATAAAATAGAAATAAATTACAATTGGGTGATACGAGATCACAAAATTACAACCGAATCGGTAACCCCTTAGATTACGGGAAATACCGATTTAAAACTAAGGCCATACTAAGTAAATTACATAATTCCCAAAATTACGTAAAAATAAATCATGACATTCATAATAAAATATGCAATGCTTATGTAAATATGAATTAACATGCAAATCCTAAGCCAAATCGTCCTATTTAAAACATTTATTTAAATAGTTATCGTAAACCTTGGTTTATGGAATCGCGTGTTTTAACGATTAACAACACTATGCATTATATGAAACGGTTTTCATCCTTAAGTTAATCATCCTAACTCTTATAGGTTTCAAAATTTAGTCTTACTCAAACTTTGAACATGACTTAACTTAACATATATCAATATTGATCGGTATTACTCGGTTTTACGGGAAAAATAATATAAAAATCGAAAAGAGACATTAAAATTTCGAAAAATTCAAAATTTAAATTTTGAAAATTCCAGAATGTTCTTAAACTTTCAGAACCTCAAAAATATTAGTATTTATACGGTTTTAACATTATTTCGAAAATAATACGTAAAACGAGCATTTTTAAGTCGGAAAATTCAATAATTAACTTCATAAATGCAAATTAAATACTAATAATATTTTTATACCTTCAAAAACATTTTAAGAACACAAAATGGAAAGAAAATTAAATTACACACTGCCCAAGAGCCGAAACTTTAATTTAAAGACTCTTATTATTTTAATTTTAAATGCAACTTTTCAACAATTAAAATTAAAACAAATCTGAAACTTTTGGCTCCCAAGAATATTTTCATGATGAACATATCACATATGACTAATATGGGTTACATGTTTCGGCCATTTTAACAACTTTTGCAAATTTTAACGATTTACGTCATATATCGTACGATTTTAACCTTTAAAATTATTTCTCAAGCATAAAATAAGATAAAATTCTCGAAAAATTTATACATGCTGAAAATAATATATATGACATCGTGTTAAATTTTTATGGCGAAATGCCAACTTAAACTATTAAAGTCGAAATAATGTCACTAATTACCCGATTTTTACATTAAAAATCTATAATATTGCAATATTTGAGATAAATTTCTGGAAAATTCAACATAAATTTTAAATATTGCATGTGACATTCTCATAAAGTTTTATAGTCAAATTCATAATATAACTATTTTAACCCATTTTTATTCATCTTATTGCATTTTAACCATTAAAATTCATATCACACGTTTTATAAGTCCATAATTTACGAAAAATCATATTCATAAGATAGGATATACATGTGATAACATACTGAAAAATCTCGGCCAGAAGCTTATTTTAACTATTTTTCCCAAAAATAAACATTTTTTAACCATTAAAACATATTAAAACGGAGATTTAATATACCATTAATCAATATTCATGCAAAATATATTCCAAATATTCTAAAAAATTTTAGAAAACAGTAGGTATTCATGCTAAATTAATTTCGTGCATATCATATATTAAACGAAAATACCAAATTTTATTTTGTTATCACTATAACTCCGTAAAAACGTAAACGGAAAGCATGCAAACAACCTATTGCTCTGATACCAATTGATAGGTTTTATTAGTTACTCATAAACTAATTTTAGTCATACTAACATAACCTTGTAATTAACATTTTAATATACTAGTTAAAACGATCTCATGCATGCTAAAAATGCGGAAATAAGGAGAGTATTCGAACCCTTACACACGGTCCAAGAGAATGGCAAGGATGATCCTCCAAGTACCCAAAATAGAATACCTCCTTTGGATGCACCAAGACAACCCCTCAATGAACCGAGACTTGAACAAGCTAGTTATAAAACCGGTTTCTCCTTAAACTTATTCTAATCTCTCTTATTAGAATATTATTTCAATACTAGTAAATAGTATGTATATATTATCTTATAATATCAATTTAGAGGTTAATATAATCTCTCCTTGCTTAGACAAATTTTCGGCTAGGTTGAGAGATTTTATTTGATTTTTCTACACTTAGAAAATTATTCAAGCATTAGAAGAATTAGGGTTAGTTGTAGGTGAGCATCTTATACTTAATATATTGGATGCTTGGGTGTGGGTGGCCGGGTACATGGGGAAGAACAAGGGGGACATTCACCCTTTTCTAAGTCATTTAGGGTGGCCATAGGTATTAGTTCCAAGGTCACCTTAATGATTATGTTTTGGTGTATTTAAGAGTATAATTAACTTAAATCAACCCTTAAAACACAACCACAAAACCGGCACATACCACTTAAAATGGACCTCATTTCACCATTTTATCAACTTCACAATTTCATGTTATGTGACATCCAATATGTCATAATATAATAAAATGACAATTGTTTTAACTTAATCATACATATTTATCACATAAATATTATTCATAAATTAATAAATCTCTTTTATCAAGTTGATAAGTAATTCGAAATTACTAGATGTGAAATGGTTACTTATAATAATCGTCAATACGATTTACAACCTTTGTATTAATTATAACCCAATTCATTCTAATTTCGATATAATAAAATATCGTTTGCTGTTTAACAATTGACACATTTCAATTTGAAACATAAATCTTACATTAAGATTTAACCTCTAATTTCTCGATATACGAGTTTAAGGAATATGATCAAATCGTATCAACATACATTTGATCATTTTATCAATTAAGGGAATTGTCCTAAAGGTGTGACCTAAAGGGATCAACTGACCACCACCGTCATTGTTGGAGGAAGTGTCCTCGACAATAGTGTGTTGACGTATTTAAAACTCATTTGAATGAAACACAACTGGGAGTGTTACTCTTTTAAAGTCAACTGATCAACATTTATCGATAATGATTGGCTGTCTAGAGTTTGACATTATCGTCATATGATGGTGGTGATTAGTTGATCCCTTAAGGTCATATCTTTAGGGAATTCCGTCTCAATGGAATAATTAATTAAAATTGTATTGGATACAAGTTAATTAATAACTAGAAATTGAAATGATTTTCATTACAAATATTGTTATAAAGGGGTTATAATAAAAGGTAATAAAATAGTTTTATTACATGATTTTATTTATTCGTTTTAGGAAACGATTAAGTTGAGAATAAACACGGTTGATCATAAAATTACAAAGAGTTGTAATTAAAATTATGATATTACATTTTTATGAAGTAGTAATTTCGAATTACTGATGGTGTTATTTAAATGTTATAAAATTGTGAATTATGAATTTTAAAAGGGTAAAATTGCATAATTAACAAATTAGGTCATGTGTTATGAGACATATGTGATATGTTACAAATTAACACAATTGACAAAAATAAAATGGGTCCTTTATAACCCACATTTCAGCCGTGACATTAGACACACAATATGATTGTGTGTATTATACACTAAACCTATGTTTAGGTGTGTAAGAATGTGTAAGATAATGTAAGGCATATTGTGTGCTTTGTGTAAGTAATAGAAGGCCATGCATTGGCTTAGGGTTGCTTGAGATGGCCGGCCATCTTGCTCCAACAAGCAAGGTTATCTTGCTTCCTATTTATACACAACACTCTTCATGCATAAGTAGTGGATGTTTTAACTTAGTCCTTACTCTTACAACATCCAATTCTCAATATGGATACTAGAGATTAATAACTCTAGTATTAAAATCATTTCATACTAATAATATTAAGAGTAATATTATTGTTATTATTTCTAGTATACTTATACTAATTTTCTAGTAACAAAATTAGTATTAGTTTGAGATCGGGTCCTTGATACGCATCTTTTGGAGACGATTTTTCTTAGATCGTTTAAGGGTATTTCGGTGGTTTGAAGACTCATATAATAGGTGATTATTGAGTATAAACCTTCTAAAACCAATGTAAGGACTATCTCATTTTATGATATCATCTTGCATGCATAAGATCTATTTAAGTTTTTATGACTAAACTTAAAGAAGTAAAACTCACATTAGATATGAGTATAAAATGTGGAACTTAGTTTCCAACAATTGGTATCAGAGCATTACGGTTGTTGCATGCATGATCGGATTCATGTTTTATGTTAAAATCGGTTTAACATATATTTCGAAAATTTCGAAATAATTGTGATTTATTATGATAAATCACAAAATAATTTTGCATGTTAAAGTTTCTGTTTCTAAAATGGTTTTAGGACATAAAAATAATTTTATGGATTTTTATTGTTCATTTTTATATTTATTTGTATATTTTGTAGTCTAAATCGGTTTTAAACAACAATTAATGGGAAAAATAGCTAAAAATAGTTTCTGGCCGAGATTTTTTGATATGTTCTCACATGCATATTTAATATATTGTATATGATTTTTCGTAAGAAATGGAGTTAATATGCATGGATTATGAATTTTATGAGATAAATAGTCATAATATGAGTAAAAATGGGTATATATGGTTATATTTCGAATTTGACCTTAAAAATTTTATGAGAAGTCACATGCAATATATAAAGTTCCTGTATGAATTTTCGAAATTATTGGAATTATTTTGCATGATTAATGATTTTTATAGTAAAAATCGGATTAATAATGACTTAAATTCGACTTTAATAGTTATAGTTGGAATTTTGCCATAAAAACTTTACACAATGTCACATGCAATATTTACAGTTTGTATGTAAGTTTTGGGAATTTATTCTCAAGTGATGCATGATTTATGATTTTAATGGTTAAAATCGGATAAATAGTGACTTATTGTGTTAAAAATAGTTAATCTTAATATTATGGCATGAAATTTTACCCATAGATGTCTTATATGATAGGAACATCAGATCTAAAAGTTAGATATCAAAAGGTTTCTGTTTTTATGATTATTAATTTTAATGAGTTAATTAGCTAATAATCGTAATTTATGAGTCGGAAAATAAAATTTCGAGTATGGTCTGTAATTTTTGGTCACTTTCAGATTCTAATATGTATTTTAGGATGACTAAAAATTTATGGCAATTTATTTCAAGTTTTTATGATTTAAATCGGATTTTAACCATGAAAACGGCTTATTATACGATTTATTTATGATATAAGCCATAAATAATTGCAAAAGATCATTTTAATAATTTCTGAAATTTTAGAAAAATTTCCAGAAAGTTTAAAATTTTTGAATTTTAAATTTCGAATTTTATTGACTCATTTGGCCACATTTTGTTTATTTTTCCCGAAAATACAAGTAATTTATGAACAATAATGCAAAATCAAGTTAGATCATGATCAAATATTAGTAGAGACTAAACATTGATTCCTAAAGTAAGTTAGGATGATTAACTTGGACATAAATGAGATTTATGTAATTTTGGATGATTTTAATAGTTAAAATCGCGCATATCCGTAAAAACCGTAAACAAATATGAGATATTTGCTCCCATAAGGCGATTTGGCATTAAATTTGAGCATGTGCATACATATTTTATTTATTGCAATTATTTAATATGAGTGTCATATTTTGAATGTTATTTAAATAATTTGGAATTATGTAATTTTTCTTAGTATGGCCTTAGTTTTAATCAATATTACCCGTAATGAAAGGGAATATTGATTCGGTTGTAATTTATGTGATCTCGTATCACGGGTTTGTAATTTAATTTAAATTTTCAGTTTTACAATAGAATAGTTGTATTGTTTTATTGTAATCCCGGAGATCCAAAAGACGGTGCCATACGGAAAGGAGTTCCGACAAGACGGTGTTTTCTTGGATGGCGTGCCAATGAAGTTCAAGGGACCAAGGAGTTGGTTTCCGAATTTGTAATAGTTAATTAGTTTTTACTATTACTAGGAAGGCCATACTAGGATTTTATTGCTTTATTGCTTTTGTTTTTGCATTTTAATATGTCTGCATGCATAGCCAAATCGCCATAAACATGCATATTAGTTTAAATCGTTAAAAACGACCGTGTCAATTATAATTATCGAGTTCACCGATTTAATTCGCTTAAAGGAGATAGATAATAAATTGACAAGACCTCTATATTAAACAAAAACAATTGAGAATTAGCCTTACCAAATAGTAGAACCCATGAGCTTCTATTTCGTGGGGTGGTGCTAGTCCAGTGGGCAGTACGAACCCCATTACGTAGGATAAGTGGGGCGATGGGGTGGATTCAGTCCAGTGGGCGGATCGCATCCCGATGCATTTGAAATTTGGTTTGTACTCAACGGAAGTGTAGAGGACCAGTGGTCAATGTGTTCCGGGCTAAGATGAGTAAATAATGATTTGTCATCAACCAAGAGTTCTAGGGTAGAACCGGTTTATTTTAACCCACCAAACCATATCATTGGGTCGGAGTTCCAGTGGTTCACGATTTCGATAGTATGGGTTTGGGTCTTGGAATCATTTATAAAATTGGATAGAGGTCATTTTATAGATGCAATAACTTGTCAATCATTTACAAGTTTTCAAAAACGATAAATGTTAATTTTTCCTTCATCTCTTGTAGTAATTGAAAAATGGATGCTTTCAATAATCTCATTCCTATCACCATTGATAACTGGCAAAAATACTGTGAAGATGATCCGACTAGAGAATTGCGCTTTACGATCGACAACAATGGAAAACTTTGTCTGGTAACCACCTCTGCTCCGCCTAAACCAATCGTGATGACGGATCATGACTATGATAATCTTATCTCTCAAATGAACTCAATGTCTTTAGAGACAAAAGGGGATGAGGAGATGAGTGGGAGCACAAGTGGAACACCTCTTTCCATTAAGAATGGAAGGAAGTTTAAAAGGATAAAGAAAGGAAAGCGACCCATAAAGGGAGTAGCTAGTGGGACTACTACAACCAAAAAGAGAGGTGCTAAACCTTCAGATATTTGTCACCATTGTTTTGAGTTTGGCCATTGGAGGCGTAACTGCCCCACATATTTGGAGGACATCAAAGATGGAATCATCACTCCAAAGAGTAAGACTCTAAGTGAAATATATGTTATTGACATTAATTTCACCTCCTCTATAACATGGGTATTAGATACTGGTTGTGGATCTCACCTTTGTAATCATTTACAGGGGCTAAGAAATGTGGAGAAGCTAGACAAAAGTGACGTGGATCTCAGACTTGGAAATGGGGCTAAGGTAGCCGCTTCTTCAAAGGGAACCTACGTATTACATTTAGCTAGTGGTTATGAGTTGTATTTGAAGGATTGTTATTATGTACCTTCTTTATCTAAAAACATCATTTCGGTTGCCATGTTAGACATGGAAGGTTTTTCATTCATGATCAAGAATAATTTTTGTGAAATACATCGAAATGGCTTGGTAGTAGGCCAAGCAAATTCCGTAAATGGGATTTATGTACTCAACAACTCAAAATATATTGATGTCCACAATGTGCAAACAAAAAGACTAAAATCAAATGACCCAAATGAATCGTTCATTTGGCATTGCCGTCTAGGTCACATAAATGAAAATCGCATTAAGAGATTAGTATCGACTAATATCATCAAACCATTCGATTACATATCATATGGAGTATGCGAATCATGTCTTCTTGGTAAGATGACTCGATCACCTTTTAGTGGAAAAGGTGAGAGGGCAAGTGACTTGTTAGGACTAATACATACCGATGTATGTGGTCCAATGACAATCACCGCAAGAGGAAATTATGACTACTTTATTACTTTTACTGACGATTTAAGTAGATATGGGTATATCTACTTAATCAAATACAAAAGTGAAGCATTTGAAAAGTTCAAAGAATTTCAAAATGAAGTAGAGAACCAAACCAATAGAAAGATCAAAGCACTTCGATCAGATCGTGGTGGCGAATATCTAAGCAATGAATTTGATTCTCATTTAAAAGATTGTGGCATAGTATCACAACTTACTCCACCAGGAACACCACAACTCAATGGTGTTTCTGAAAGGAGAAATCGAACCTTATTAGACATGGTTCGATCAATGATGAGTCTTACAGATCTCCCTGATTCATTTTGGGGATTTGCACTCCAAACCGCCATACACTCCTTAAACAGGAGTCCGACTAAAGCTGCAAATAAAACTCCATATGAGATATGGAAAGGGAAGGTCCCGAATTTGTCATTCATTAAGATATGGGGTTGCAAGGCTTATGTTAAGAACAAGTCTTCCGATAAACTTGCACCCAAATCTGACAAATGCACATTTGTAGGATATCCACTCAATACTCGTGCATACTACTTCTATAATTCTCAAGAAAACAAAGTGTTTGTGTCTCGAGAAGCTGTCTTCTTAGAAAGTGATTTCATTTCTAAAAGACAGAGTGGGAGAAAATTTGAACTTGAAGAAATTCAAGATCAAGAGCCACAAACAGAAGTAGAGATAACGCAAGAAAACATTCCTTCGTCATCAAATGCTGTAGTTCATGCTCCAGTACCTAGGAGGTCTGGGAGAGTGAGTCACCAACCTGAGAGATATATTGGTGTCATTGAGGTAGGAGACGCTTTAGACGTTTTTCTAATGGAAAATGATGAACCATCCACCTACAAAGGAGCTATATCTAGTCCAAGCTCAGCTTTTTGGCTTGAAGCCATGAAATCCGAAATTAAATCTATGGAAGATAATCAAGTTTGGAACTTGGTTGATTTGCCTAAGAACGTTAAACCACTTCAGTGCAAGTGGATCTTCAAAATCAAAAATGGCATAGAGGGACATGATGATGTCTACAAAGCTAGGCTTGTAGCAAAAGGTTTCACTCAAATTCATGGTCTACACTATGATGAAACTTTTGCTCCTGTTGCTATGTTGAGATCAATTCGGATTATGTTAGCAATTGCCGCATTTCACGATTATGAAATATGGCAAATGGATGTTAAAACCGCCTTCCTAAATGGGCATTTAGAGGAGGAGGTGTACATGGTACAACCTGAAGGTTTTAAGGATCCTAAAAATCCTAACAAAGTATGCAAGCTAAATAGGTCCATTTATGGGCTTAAGCAAGCATCAAGAAGCTGGAATCATCGATTCAATCATGTGATAAAAGAGAATGGGTTCACTCGAAGTGTCGAAGAACCTTGTTTATACATGAAGTTCAGTGGGAGCAAAGTTGTGTTCTTAATCTTGTATGTAGACGACATACTCCTTATTGGTAACGATGTTACCATGTTGACTTCAGTCAAGGAATGGTTAGGAAAGCATTTCCAAATGAAAGATTTGGGGAATGCACAACGCATACTGGGTATAAGAATCTTTAGAGAAAGATCCAAGAGAATATTGGCACTAAGCCAAGAATCTTATGTGGATAAGATACTTCGTCGTTTCAACATGGAAAATTCTAAGAGAGGACTGGTTCCCATGGGGAGTGGGATTTCCTTGAGCAAAACTCAATCACCCACTCCTGATCAAACAGAACATGTTGAACGAATGAAGGACATACCCTATGCTTCAGCTGTTGGGTCAATCATGTATGCCATGACTTGTACCCGTCCAGATGTGTCATATGCTTTGAGCATGACGAGTAGATACCAAGCCAATCCAGGTGAAAAACACTGGATAGCCGTTAAGAATATCCTTAAGTACTTGAGAAGAACTAAGGATCTATTCTTAGTGTTTGGAGGAGAAGGTGAGTTTAGTGTAAAGGGTTACACCGACTCAAGCTTTCAAACAGATGCGGATGATATGAAATCCCAGGCTGGATTTATCTATATGATCAATGGTGGTGCCGTAAGCTGGAGAAGCTTCAAAGAGCCAGTTGTTGCGGATTCTACTACAGAGGCTGAGTACATTGCAGCATCAGAGGCTGCGAAGGAAGCTGTGTGGATTAGGCAGTTCTTGGAAGGACTAAAGGTAGTCCCCGTAGCCAAAGATCCAATCACAATTCTTTGTGATAACAGTGGGGCTATCTTTCAAGCAAAGGAGCCCAAGTCTAGCAATAAGTCCAAACATGTACTCAGAAAATTTCATGTAATTAGAGACTTTATTGAAAGGAAGGAAGTTGCGGTTTGTAAGGTTGGGACAGAGGACAATATTGCTGATCCTTTAACCAAGCCTTTATCGCAGGCTAAGCATGACCGACATGTAGCATCCATGGGTCTTAAACGCATGCCAGATATGTACTAAATTATGAGGATGAAATAAAGTGTTATTTTTCAAGTTGTTCATAATACATTTGTCGTGATAGAGTTTAAGTACTCAAAAACCAAGGTCATAAAATTCAAATGGGATGGTGAGACCATATTGAACCCCATTAAAGTGAATTGAATTATCATGACCTCGCCCCTGGTTGCTTAAGTGAGGTGACATCTCAATGCAACCAGATGTGTGATGCGATTGATGGCGAGTTCAATTGCCATAGGGTCATACGAGATGACTAGTCGATCACCTAGGCATAGACATGTTAAGATACATTTGCCGGGCTAATGACCGCAGATAGAGCTCTGGCGTACTCTTATTAAAAGACTGCCTGGTCGTGGCGGGAGCATCTATCGTGTTTCACATGAGTCAGTTCTTGGACTAATGACTGTTCTCTGAGGTGGCATAGTTTTTTCAGATTAACTTTGATTTATGTCCTAACACCTTCGTAACTGGGGTTTATAAGGACATATTTTGGGTTATGATGGACTATGGCCAGCCGGAAGGAATAAGTCGATTAGGAATTGTCCACCCCTTGTCAGGGTTGAGAAATATCTCTAGGCCACTCGAGGAGAATAATAACTAGAAATGCGTGGCCACGCTCGGAAGGTATCTATGGTAGATAATTCCGGTCAGTAGTTATAAACTCCAGATCGAGATAAACCACTCTAGATTTTTTAATCAATTGCCGGCACGACCTGAGAGGACGCCATGCATTGAGTGGGAGATAGTAATAGGGCAAGAGAATTGGTGACACACACTTGTCTCGGACAAGTGGGAGATTGTTGGAGGAAGTGTCCTCGACAATAGTGTGTTGACGTATTTAAAACTCATTTGAATGAAACACAACTGGGAGTGTTACTCTTTTAAAGTCAACTGATCAACATTTATCGATAATGATTGGCTGTCTAGAGTTTGACATTATCGTCATATGATGGTGGTGATTAGTTGATCCCTTAAGGTCATATCTTTAGGGAATTCCGTCTCAATGGAATAATTAATTAAAATTGTATTGGATACAAGTTAATTAATAACTAGAAATTGAAATGATTTTCATTACAAATATTGTTATAAAGGGGTTATAATAAAAGGTAATAAAATAGTTTTATTACATGATTTTATTTATTCGTTTTAGGAAACGATTAAGTTGAGAATAAACACGGTTGATCATAAAATTACAAAGAGTTGTAATTAAAATTATGATATTACATTTTTATGAAGTAGTAATTTCGAATTACTGATGGTGTTATTTAAATGTTATAAAATTGTGAATTATGAATTTTAAAAGGGTAAAATTGCATAATTAACAAATTAGGTCATGTGTTATGAGACATATGTGATATGTTACAAATTAACACAATTGACAAAAATAAAATGGGTCCTTTATAACCCACATTTCAGCCGTGACATTAGACACACAATATGATTGTGTGTATTATACACTAAACCTATGTTTAGGTGTGTAAGAATGTGTAAGATAATGTAAGGCATATTGTGTGCTTTGTGTAAGTAATAGAAGGCCATGCATTGGCTTAGGGTTGCTTGAGATGGCCGGCCATCTTGCTCCAACAAGCAAGGTTATCTTGCTTCCTATTTATACACAACACTCTTCATGCATAAGTAGTGGATGTTTTAACTTAGTCCTTACTCTTACAACATCCAATTCTCAATATGGATACTAGAGATTAATAACTCTAGTATTAAAATCATTTCATACTAATAATATTAAGAGTAATATTATTGTTATTATTTCTAGTATACTTATACTAATTTTCTAGTAACAAAATTAGTATTAGTTTGAGATCGGGTCCTTGATACGCATCTTTTGGAGACGATTTTTCTTAGATCGTTTAAGGGTATTTCGGTGGTTTGAAGACTCATATAATAGGTGATTATTGAGTATAAACCTTCTAAAACCAATGTAAGGACTATCTCATTTTATGATATCATCTTGCATGCATAAGATCTATTTAAGTTTTTATGACTAAACTTAAAGAAGTAAAACTCACATTAGATATGAGTATAAAATGTGGAACTTAGTTTCCAACACGTCATACGACAGTAATGTCAAACTCTAGCTAGCCAATCATTACCGATTGATGTTGGTCAGTTGACTAATATAAAATCGTATCATCCCTTGCACATTCTCATTATGAAATTTAATTATGTGATCGCACTATTGTTGAGGACACACTTCCCAACATTAAGCTCACCTCTGGACCCAATACTTGTTCGTAGCATTGGGATATGTGTTAAGCTCACCTCTGGACCCTTTGCTTATGGATGTATGTTGGGATATGTGTTAAGCTCACCTCTGGACCCGACATTTGTTTGTAGTGGGATATGTGTTAAGCTCACCTCTGGACCCATTACTGAATTGTGATTAGGGATATGTGTTAAGCTCACCTTTGGACCCTTCTCTCGAATTGTATGTATAGGGATATGTGTTAAGTTCACCTCTGGACCCTTTACTTGATTTGCATGTTGGGATATGTGTTAAGTTCACCTCTGGACCCGACATTGTTTGGTAGTGGGATATGTGTTAAGTTCACCTCTGGACCCATTGCTAGTGTTTGTGTTATATCTGCTTGCCTTGAGAGTGGTACAGTGTCAGATATGCACGATGAAGTTGATGATTATGTACTTGAGTTATAGTTTGTTCATCCAAGTCATTGGATGACTCTTTGATCGGTTTCATAAATAGTTGGACTGAAAGACCCCCGACTGGGTAACCAGTAGGGAAACCGGCTCTCCTTCCTAGCGGTTTATGAAGTTGGTTGAGAGCCGTGCACTAGTGATTGCATGATAGTATGAGGTCAGTTATTGAGATATTGTTATACTTCACATGTTTATATATGCTGGAGTATTATGTTTGTATTTATGTGTTACGTGTCGTTACAAAAGGTGGCTAGGAGAACTCTAGTCACTCCCCACTGATTGTGCCGTACATGTTTACATGTATGTAGGTACATGACAGGTGGTTGGCAGAGGGTTGCATGGAGCTAGCGAGCGATGATCCTATTCATCGATTGACTTACACGTTTACGTTAGCTAGACTTAGTTTACATTTCAGTTTTGAGTGCCTGTAGGGATGTGCCATCCCAGGCTGATTGTATATGTATATTTTACTTTCAGTTTCAGTTTTAATTCACCTCGCATGTTAGTTATGTTAAAAAGTTTTAATTCCGCTGCATTTTTAGTATTTTGTATGTTTATTATTTCCGCTTTCCCGAGGGGTTTTACAGTTCCAGTCAGTAACTCCCGCAGCAGTGCGGTCAAGATCCCTATACCACTCCCTAGCCTAGTCTCGAAGGGAAAAGATTAACATGGTTTGCTTCATTTGGTCTTGAGTGACCCCATCTGCCGGCGCGATAGAGCAGATATAGTCAGTAAATATCTCGATATGTTTCGCCGCATCTTCATTTGCCGCTCCCCCAAATTTGTTTTTCTCCACCATGGAGATATAGGAAGGTTTGGCTTCGAAGGGTTTACCCGTGCCTGCAGGTAATGTGAACCCCTTATAAAGGTCCTTTACCTGCGGCATTAAGTGACTCGCAATACTAGCTTCCTCAGTCATCTTATCTTCTTCGTCTGGTTTTGGAAAGTAGCACTACTACAAAAAGAGACCTAATGCAACATTTCATGTGCAACACTTACGGGTTGTGTTGCAATTTTTACTTAATTATGCAACACTTTATTTAAAAATGTTGCTTATTACCTACATAATGCATCACTTTAAGATAAGTGTTGCAATATATTACTTTAATTGCAACATTTTTATACAATTGTTGCATTTTCTAGCAACATTTATGCAACACTTTCGTCACACACACACACACACACACACACACACACACACACACACACACACACACACACACACACACACACACACACACACACACACACACACACACACACACACACACACACACACACACACACACACACACACACACACACACACACACACACACACACACACACACACACACACACACACACACACACACACACACACACACACACACACACATATATATATATATATATATATATATGTATATATACATATATACATATACATATATATATATATATATATATATATATATATATATATATATATATATACATATACATATATATATATACATATACATATATATATAAATTTTGCATATGTGTTTTCACATCGAGAATTCTTTGCAGATGAAGAGATTCCAAAGAGGCTTTTTACTACCAAAAACGATACTCCTACATCTATGTATAAACGCTTTTTTTTCCTGATTCCGCAAGAAAAGAAAAAGCACTTTGAGTTCATGATTAATCGCCAGAGATGGTTTGGAACCATTAGAACCGCTAGTTCATTATCAACTGGATCTGTCCGTTCTAATACTCTATATTTATATAATCAATTTTAAACCCTAATATATGTATCTCTAAAACTTTCCAATTTCGTTTAAGCGCTTAAAATTTTCAATTAAAAAAAAATAGCAAATTGAAATTTGGGTAAAATAAATTAGGCGGCATAATGAAATTTGGTTAAAACAAATTAGGCGCATAATCAATCTTAAACCCTAGCTAATACACGATTACTATTCCATCACTCATCGTCCTTCATCATCGCGTATGTCCACCGTTTCTTCATCATTCCCAAAAAACAAATTCAATCAGCGGTTCTCGATCACTAGGGTAATCAATTCACGCGTTTGATATTCATCCCATTTCAACTTTGATTCTTACTCAGCCGGCGAAATTCATATTCAGTATAATTGATTGAGATTTCTGATAGGTATGATACTTCAATTTCAATTATTGTTATCATTTTGTTATTATTTCAATTCAATTGTTGTTTCATCTATTCGTCCCTGCATATAATCATATTCGTTTTTATTAGGTATTTTTGTTGTTGTGATGTGATTGTGACAATGTTTATTGTTGATTAATAAGCATATAATCATATTATTGTTATCATCTAAATGATGTTGTTGTTTATGTGATGGTTGTTGTTTACGTGGGTACGAAGCCGGACAACGTATCTCCGCATTTGATTGAAGTTGTTCGGCAATTTGCAGTGTCAGACTACTGACTACGGAAGCAGCATCTGAAGGTTGAGTTCATTAATTATTGGTCCTCATTTAGGATTGATTACTTATTCTTATTCTTATTCTTTAATGAGAAATATACCATATTCCTTGATATCTATCTTTCAAATATAATTTCATTCATTTGCTTCTGAATTTCTGATATCATTCATATCAATTAAGTGTAGCCACTCTGAGATTGTCTGCATGTTTTCTATGCTACTGTGCTTTCATTCCCTTCTGATATGAATTAAGTGTATTTAACTCGATTACCGATTTCAGTTAATGCTTAATTAATTAAATAAATAAGACGAAAACCAAAGGAGAAGATGAGGTTGTTGAAGGTAGCAACTTGCAACTTGAATCAATGGGCTATGGACTTTGATGCTAACCTTAATTATTTTGGACCTGATCACATGTTTAAAAATTCAAGGAGGATGACCAGCAAAGCTAAATTAAAAGATCTTGCTATGTTGGCATGTACATCATAACATCAACAATATTCAGGTTAATTCACCTTCTTCATTATTTTTACTTCTATATGCATATTCAGCTGTTACGGTATTTTATGTTGAAACTTGTGTAGTTTATGGGATAGTATGAAAAAGTGGAGAAGATAGGTGAGAGAACTTACAATGTGGTTCCAATGAGACCATCGATCTTACAAAAATTCAATTAGAGTAGGAAGATGAAGGTGTTCCTAGTACCGCCATCCCCGAAATCTCTCCTCTCAAGGAAATGCAGCATGACAACATTGTTTGGTATCACTACCAAGTTCCTCTCATTTTATTTCTTTATTATTGGGTAGGGAGTTATCATTGTTTGTTTGCGAATTTTCAGTATGTTAACTTCTTGAAATTAACTGAACTTAAGCAATCACAATCTATCATTTAAATTTATTGCCCATATACAAATATGAATTCTGAACTATGGAGTAGTAAGATTTTACCTGACAACTGATTTACTGTTAACATTTGACAGATATGCACTGCAACCAGCTTAATGATTTTATAAACAGATCTATTGTATGATCGTTTTACACTGATTTATTGGCATTGTGCTGAGTTGCAGGAGTGCAGTAGCATTCAAGACACCACTGCTCACTTTCGCTTTCAGCAATCGACTATGGTAGTGTTCTGGTGGACAGTACAATAAGCGTGAAACTCTTTTACAAGTCGTCTAAGTTCTATCTGATATGAACCTTCTCATTAAAAAAGCATACATTTGTTTGAATGGTGGATAGTTTATGGATGGTAATGATTCTTATTCTAAGTTGATTTTGATAAATATTTTGGAAATTGAGTCCAATACTTATACACAGTACAGTAGACATAATAATGTTAGAAAGTATACAATTGATCTGATCTTAGAAATTATATAATTGATCTGATCTTTGTAATTAATTTATACATTATTTATGGTACTGATCTGTGATTACTCTATGCTACTGTCTGTCTATTTGTTTGTTTGTAATTACTCTATGCTACTGATCTGCGATTACTGAACTGAGATTTGAGATTGTCAGCTAGTGATCTGAGATTTCATCAATTGTAGCGACTGATCTGAGATTACTGTGGCTCCTGATTAACTATATAAATTTGACAGGGGTGTGGTTGTTGCGGTCCTCGGAAGGGAAACTGATACTGGTACGTTTCTGGTGTAAAACCCCTCGCGAAAGCGGAAATGTAGAACATACAAAGTACCAAAAATGCAGCGGAATTAAAACTTTTCAACATAAATAAACATGCGAGGTGTTTTAACAAACTAAGCATGCGGAAGATAAAAACATAGATAAGTATATAAGTACTATACAAAAGCAGCCCGGGATAGCATATCCCTACGGACACCAAAGTACGGAAAACATAAAGCTAAGGTCTAGCTAACGAATGGGTAAAATCATCGATGAAGGATCATCGCTCGCTAGCCTCAACGTAACCCCCTGAAGAACAGCATCAAGTACCTACACACATACAACATGTGCGCCACAGTCAGTGGGGAGTGACTAGAGTTCTCATAGCCACCTAATGTCATACAACACAGAACACGTAATTACAAGTATTATACTCCAACATAAACAATCATGTGAAACATATATCTCAACTTCTCAAACTCTTATCATCATGCAAATACTATGCAAGGCTCTCAACCAACTTCGGAAACTATTTGGAAGGAGAGCCGGTTTCCCTTCCGGTTACCCGGCCGGGGGGTCTTTCAATCCAAACCATTTACGAAACCAATTAAAGAGTCATCCAATGCCTTGGATGAACAACACTATAATCAAAGTAATGTACTCATCACTATCAACATACATATCTGACACTGTACCAACTCTAGGCAAGCAGATATACAACAGTAAGTATATAACACCGTACCCCTACTCAGGCAAGTACATACCATATTCAGCAATATCAAACCATGACCCCAATCCTAGGTATGGAAGGATACAAATACACATTACAAGAGGGAACTCATATCAAGACTCCGTTATACAACCACGGCATAAGTACATCGCCTCAGCAATTATAATCCACATGCATAAATAAACCTCAGAATACAAAGGCAAGCAAAACTGTGACCTAATCCAAATCACAGCTCTACGAAAATACACCTCAAAATACAAAGGCAAGCAAAGACTGTGACTTAATCCCAATCACAGCCCCATTACAATACACATCAAAATACAAAGGCAAGCAAAACTGTAACCTAATCCAAATTACAGTTCCACCATAATATACCCCATAATTCAAAGGCAAACGGAAACTGTGACCTAATCCAAATCACAGACTCCACAATAATACACCTCAAAATACAAAGGCAGACGAAAACTGTGACCTAATCCAAATCACAGTCTCCACAACAATACACCTCAAAATACAAAGGCAAGCAGAACTGTGACCTAATCCAAATCACAGACCTACAACAATACACCTCAAAATACAAAGGCAAGCAGAACTGTGACCTAATCCAAATCACAGTCTCCACAACAATACACCTCAAAATACAAAGGCAAGCAGAACTGTGACCTAATCCAAATCACAGTCTCCACAACAATACACCTCAAAATACAAAGGCAAGCAGAACTGTGACCTAATCCAAATCACAGACCTACAACAATACAAGGCGCACCAAAACTGTGACCTAATCCAAATCACAGTTCTACAACAACATTTCGCATCAGAACTATGACCTAAACCAAATCACAGTCCTACAACTTCATTACTGAACTTACTCAATTCATACTAATCATGCAAGCGACGTATATTCAAACCAACACCTAATTGACCCCGGGAATTAAGCCGAGGGAGAGCTGGTTTCCCTTTCGGTTGCCCGACCGGGGGGTCTCTATCCTCACTCCATTCCCGAACCCAATATAGTGCCGCCCGAACCTCGGGGACCTCCAACATGCATACGAAGCTTACAGGAAAAGAATCAATGCAATCCGACTTGAAAATCACAAGTTATTAATCAAACAATATACTCAGGGGATCTCAGCCGGTTGGCCATAGGCGGCCGGTCAACCGGCTGAGAGTCTATTACTCTCAAGCCAAACATTAAACGAAACAATGCACAGGGCCTCCCAGCCGGCCGGTCGGCTGCCGGTCCACCGGATGGGAACCCCCTCCTCTTCTCCTTTCGCAAAACACAACAACAGCACAAAGGGCTCCCAGCCGGCTGGCCGGCTGCCGGTCCACCGGCAGGGGACCCCAAAACCCAAAGAATCTTGCAAACTTGAACAACACACATGGGGCTCTGAGCCGGCCAGTCGGCCGCCGGTGGGTCGACCGGCTCAGAGTCCCTGAACCCCAAAATCGCCTATTACGACAATTGAAATCATTCCCAAATCCTTTACCAATCTTTCCTATACATGTTTCTAAACAATAATTCAACATTCCCAGCATGTTTACCACATCAAATACACATAAAAACATGTATACAAACAATCAATTCGTGTCTTAACAACAAAATCACAAATTAAACCGGTCTTAACATGTATACTCTTAAATCCACTTTCTCATCAAATTCTTCCTCAAATCATCACCAAAATCAGTTTATATAACATCACAATAACATTAAGAACTTAAGACTAAACTAACATTCATCAAACACAACCAAAAATCACATAAAGTGCTAATTTAGACAAAAGGCCGAGTTTCTCATTATCGTCACCTTTACTCCGCGAATGCACCGGTTTACTCTTCAAGGATCACAAGCTCTTCCTCCGGGCTGTTACAAGCACCACCTTCAAGCACAAAAACACGGATTAAAGGGTAATTTCGTGATTAGGGAAAAACAGCCCCGAAATGAAGTTTCACGAAATTGAAAACGAAAGTGATAGAAAGATCATAAATCTCGCAAGGATTCCGAATATGTAACTTTTACCTTGATGCAAGTTCGGGAAGGCCTTGAGATGATGATTCTAAGCTTGAAAAGTGAGATGAAAATGGTGTTTAGAGTTTACAGTGGAAAAGAAATGAAGGAGGAGGGTTTGTCGATGGATGGGGTCTCATGTGGGGTTTTGGTTGTCCTTCTAAAACTTGAGACGGGTTTACTTAATTCAAGCGGAACGGGAACGTGAAACGGGTTTATATTAAATAAACGAGGCATCTTGAGATTAAATGATTTTTAAGGCGAACTTAACGGAAATCTCAAAAGTATAAATAATGATCACTACTAAATTATTATTACTCCGGAAATTACTTTATTTTAATAAAATATTCATTTACGAAAATACGGGATGTTACAATCACCCCATCTTTCAAAAAGTTTCGTCCTCGAAACTTGAAAGCAGTAACAAGGACAAGGTTAACAAACCAAGGTTTTCACTTAAACGGTTATACAAAACTCGGGTTCCTTTCACAGATTTCGAAAATAACTTTCTAAGGCACCAGTCTTCGTCAATGGACGCTGGGGTTCTCGTTGTAGATTCAAGAGCCCGACATTCCAAATCTGAGACAAGTCCCAAAAATTAAATAAAATAAAATTTAAAATTTAGATCGATCCGGTGTCGATAAGCATAGCTCAGGTTATCCGACGTCTCCAATAACGAGTTCAAATGACAATCGACGCTGAGATTAATCAAATTGCAAGTCAAGTAACTCTTTAAAACCAGGTTTCCCGAAAAATTATCACCAAAACCTATCAAAGTTGAAAGATTATCCACTTCCTTTAACCAAAATCCGTTCGAAAACAAGCTTTTATTTCAAAAATCTTCAGAAAGAGCAAAGTCGCGGAATCTTACAAGTTGCAATTGACCGCAAGGAAGGATAGCTTAGCGAATTTACAGGTGCACAAAAGAGAATCGGTGCGCGGAGGAGATTAAGATTTAGAACAAATGATAAGACCTTGGGGTCTTAGAAGAGGATAGAAGGGAGAAGTCAATGATGAAGACATACCAGTGATCAACTGAGGGCAAGTCTCTGCTCATCACGTACACAGTACCCTTGGTCTTCGGCTTTCGAACAGCACCAGCAGCAGTGGCAGTCCTCTCAACAACGATCTTCTTCTCCGGGAACTCGTAGAAGCGATGCCCAGGCTTCTTACAGGTGTAGCACAAGTAGGGATCACCGTTACAGTTAACACCGGGATGAAGGGCCTTGTGACACTTGAAACACTTCAGGGAAGGATCAGGTGCAGGTCGAGGATCTTTGGCCTCAGAGGGACAAATTTTCTGAAACTTTCCATGCTGAACTTCTGGAGAAACAGATGAAGGATCGATGGGTCTCTTCCCAAGAGAGCGAGCCTGAGGGGAACTGAGAGCAGAAGAAGCTCTAGCCTCAGCATCTATTGCCTTAATTGAATTCTCAGCCCAAATAGCATCATCGTACACCTCTACGAAAGAAGTAGAATCTCTGCGAATCATACTCTCGATGCGGGCCCCTAGATTTCCTTTGTAGAAGTAGACTCTCTCGGATTCATCCCTTACGAACCGAGAAGCAAAGTGAGCCAACTGATTATACTTGTCCGTGCACTCCTGTACTGTCATGTCTCCTTGCTTGAGATCCAGGAACTCCTTCAATCTTTGGGAACGGAGCTCCTTAGGGTAGAAGCGGGTCTCTATCTTCTCCTTGAGAGCTTCCTAGTCAAACAACGGATCCAGAATAAAAGTCGGTCCAGTCAAAGCCCACCATCTGTCGGCCTCCAAGGTCAAAAAGTGAGTGGCTAGCCGCACTCTATCCTCTCTGACAACCGAGTACATGGTGAAGCTTTTCTCCATCTCACGGAACCATTCAGAAAGGGCTACCGGATCAACTTCACCACCGTAGGTTTTCACATGGCTCCTGGACATCTGAGAGGCGATCCAAGAGAAACTACCAGGACGATTAGCCTCGTTGCCTGGCGGTGGAGGAGGTGGAACATTTCCTGCTTGCTGTCTCTGGGTCTCAAGCAAGTGATGAATTGCTTGTAACATAATGTTCTCATCAGCCGTGGTTCTCACCATCCTTCAAAAGAGAAAACAGTGTTACCTTAACAATTAGCAAGTACAAACAGTCTACCACTTGTCCTTAAGTCTACCCAAATCTCTCATTCATTTTTTGATGTGATAGGTCAAGTTAAGTTTGGGGATTACATGAGTGCGTCGGGAGCAATAATGCTCTGATACCAACTGTAAAACCCCTCGCGAAAGCGGAAATGTAAAACATACAAAGTACCAAAAATGCAGCGGAATTAAAACTTTTCAACATAAATAAACATGCGAGGTGTTTTACCAAACTAAACATGCGGAAGATAAAAACATAGATAAGTATATAAGTACTATACAAAAGCAGCCCGGGATAGCATATCCCTACGGGCACCAAAGTACGGAAAACATAAAGCTAAGGTCTAGCTAACGAATGGGTAAAATCATCGATGAAGGATCATCGCTCGCTAGCCTCAACGTAACCCCCTGAAGAACAGCATCAAGTACCTACACACATACAACATGTGCGCCACAGTCCGTGGGGAGTGACTAGAGTTCTCATAGCCACCTAATGTCATACAACACAGAACATGTAATTACAAGTATTATACTGCAACATAGACAATCATGTGAAGCATATATCTCAACTTCTCAAACTCTTATCATCATGCAAATACTATGCAAGGCTCTCAACCAACTTCGGAAACTATTTAGAAGGAGAGCCAGTTTCCCTTCCGGTTACCCGGCCGGGGGGTCTTTCAATCCAAACCATTTACGAAACCAATTAAAGAGTCATCCAATGCCTTGGATGAACAACACTATAATCAAAGTAATGTACTCATCACTATCAACATACATATCTGACACTGTACCAACTATAGGCAAGCAGATATACAACAGTAAGTATATAACAACGGAACCCTTCTCAGGCAAGTATATACCATATTCAGCAATATTAAACCATGACCCCAATCCTAGGTATGGAAGGATACAAATACACATTACAAGAGGGAACTCATATCAAGACTCCGTTATACAACCACGGCATAAATACATCGCCTCAGCAATTATAATCCACATGCATAAATACACCTCAGAATACAAAGGCAAGCAAAACTGTGACCTAATCCAAATCACAGCTCTACGAAAATACACCTCAAAATACAAAGGCAAGCAAAGACTGTGACTTAATCCCAATCACAGCCCCATTACAATACACCTCAAAATACAAAGGCAAGCAAAACTGTAACCTAATCCAAATTACAGTTCCACCATAATATACCCCATAATACAAAGGCAAACGGAAACTGTGACCTATTCCAAATCACAGACTCCACAATAATACACCTCAAAATACAAAGGCAAACGAAAACTGTGACCTAATCCAAATCACAGTCTCCACAACAATACACCTCAAAATACAAAGGCAAGCAGAACTGTGACCTAATCCAAATCACAGTCTCCACAACAATACACCTCAAAATACAAAGGCAAGCAGAACTGTGACCTAATCCAAATCACAGACCTACAACAATACACCTCAAAATACAAAGGCAAGCAGAACTGTGACCTAATCCAAATCACAGTCCTAAACCAAATCACAGTCCTACAACTTCATTACTGAACTTACTTAAATCATACTAATCATGCAAGCGACGTATATTCAAACCAACACCTAATTGACCCCGGGAATTAAGCCGAGGGAGAGCCGGTTTCCCTTTCGGTTGCCCGACCGGGGGGTCTCTATCCTCACTCCATTCCCGAACCCAATATAGTGCCGCCCGAACCTCGGGGACCTCCAACATGCATACGAAGCTTACAGGAAAAGAATCAATGCAATCCGACTTGAAAATCACAAGTTATTAATCAAACAATATACTGAGGGGCTCTCAGCCGGTTGGCCATAGGCGGCCGGTCAACCGGTTGAGAGTCTATTAATCTCAAGCCAAACATTAAACAAAACAATGCACAGGGCCTCCCAGCCGGCCGGCTGCCGGTCCACCGGCTGGGAACCCCCTCCTCTTCTCCTTTCGCAAAACACAACAACAACACAAAGGGCTCCCAGCCGGCCGGCCGGCTGCCGGTCCACCGGCTGGGGACCCCAAAACCCAAAGATTCTTGCAAACTTGAACAACACACATGGGGCTCTGAGCCGGCCACTCGGCCGCCGGTGGGTCGACCGGCTCAGAGTCCCTGAACCCCAAAATCGCCTATTACGACAATTGAAATCATTCCCAAATCCTTTACCAATCTTTCCTATACATGTTTCTAAAAAATAATTCAACATTCCCAGCATGTTTACCACATCAAATACACATAAAAACATGTATACAAACAATCATTTCGTGTCTTAACAACAAAATCACAAATTAAACCGGTCTTAACATGTATACTCTTAAATCCACTTTCTCATCAAATTTTTCCTCAAATCATCACCAAAATCAGTTTATATAACATCACAATAACATTAAGAACTTAAGACTAAACTAACATTCATCAAACACAACCAAAAATCACTTAAAGTGCTAATTTAAACAAAAGGCCGAGTTTCTCATTATCGTCACCTTTACTCCGCGAATGCACCGGTTTACTCTTCAAGGATCACAAGCTCTTCCTCCGGGTTGTTACAAGCACCACCTTCAAGCACAAAAACACGGATTAAAGGGTAATTTCGTGATTAGGGAAAAACAGCCCCGAAATGAAGTTTCACGAAATTGAAAACGAAAGTGATAGAAAGATCATAAATCTCGCAAGGATTCCGAATATGTAACTTTTACCTTGATGCGAGTTCGGGAAGGCCTTAAGATGATGATTCTAAGCTTGAAAAGTGAGATGAAAATGGTGTTTGGAATTTACAGTGGAAAAGAAATGAAGGAGGAGGGTTTGTCGATGGATGGGGTCTCATGTGGGGTTTTGGTTGTCCTTTTTAAACTTGAGACATGTTTACTTAATTCAAGCGGAACGGGAACGGGAACGTGAAACGGGTTTATATTAAATAAACGAGGCATCTTGAGATTAAATGATTTTTAAGGCGAACTTAACGGAAATCTCAAAACTATAAATTACGATCACTACTAAATTATTATTAAATTCCGGAAATTACTTTATTTTAATAAAATATTCCTTTACGAAAATACGGGATGTTACATCTGGTGCAAGAGTTCCTTGAAGCTGGTTTGCCGCCTCAGATAGAGAAGCCCCTAAGGGTAGGTATTGTATCATAAATTTTCCTGAGATCTCTCATCTCTACATTGAGTTACCTTCTTCGGCTATAGTTTCATAATTGCTGTCAGAAGTTTAAAGTTTCCTTGGTTTCACATTTCTGATGCATTTCTCATGGATATAGATCATAATGCTTATTGGTTCTTGAGTTTTCTTTATTCCTTTCCTTTGTTAAACCTGCATCCCATGCGAATTTCCTATCATTAGTGTTGATATTTTCTGGAACTAGCTTTTGGTACATTTACTATTGGTCGCCCAATTGACTTGTTGAGTATCCCAGATGCGTCTAATACGAGTATTACTCTTGCAGGAAGTAATAATTTTTTGCATTGTCCTTAATGCCTATTATATTGTTTTAGTAACTCTTGGATAAGAGTGTAAGACTGTCTTATTGATGTAGTAAGAGAATATACGGTTATTGTTGATAATGGTTGAGAGTGGTCGAATCAAGCCAATCTAGACATAAGAGCATACTCTGTCATAAGATCATGAATTTGACACTGTCTTGTTCAATTACTACTGTATTTTTTGAAGTCGTCTTATTTCTGCCACATTTAGTTATTGTTTCCCAATGCCTTTGTCTTGGGTTTAAGATTTAGGCCATTGTCTTGGGTTTAAGGCTTAAGCCTTTTAATTCCAATACCACCTTCTTCTTTTGACATTGTGGCCTGTCTGGGTTTGGGACCTTATTGGCAATGGAGTCACTTGCACAGAACTGAGTGGTCATTCTGATCATGTGAGAAGTATTTTCTGTATAGTTCTCTCAATATTGTCACTTGCAGTCTCAAATTCTTGTACTGGTGTATGTCAGAATTTGGAGTAGTAGCAATACTGCTTATTAAAGCTTGAGGAGGAGCTCAACAAATTGGGGGTATTTCCAGCTGCTGGAAACTTGAGAGAACATATTTCCTTTTCTTTTGATCTGCGCGCGTGTTTCTTTTTTCACTGTGAAATTTTTCGCGTGGTTAAAGCATCCCATCCACTCTTCTGCGTTTAACACAGTAATGCATTATGGCAGGAGGAGGTTGTTAATGTTTCTGGGATAGTAGACGAGCTTTTATCTGATTACGCAAAGGGATTTCATGAAATTAAAACACCTCGCAAGTTGGTATGGAAAACAAATCTCGGAGTTGTCGAGGTTTGTCACTTTATCAGTTATTCAACATATTTTCTAAACTTTTCCATTTTTTTGTCCTCTTGTGTCTGCCTTCTTACACTAATAGTACATCTTCATTCTATTATACTCCAGCTAGATTTGCAATTTGAAGATAGAGTAGTCCAATTTTCCGTGTCTCCACTCCTTGCAACGATAATTATGCAATTTCAGGATCAAACTCGGTATGCGTCAGAATTGTTTCATTAATTCATTGTGTGCTATGAGCTCCTTTTGACACCATAACAAATTCATGCTCATTTGTGTTAGTTGGACATCCAAAGATCTTGCAGCTGTTGTCGGTGTGCCAATTGATTTATTGAACAGAAGGATACAATTCTGGCTCACTAAGGTTAGATTGCTCATCCAAAGTATAAGGAGTACATCTAACTTGGTTACTTGTGTTCTCAGTTGAACTGATTGTCCGCCTTCATGTTACTGAGTGTATTAAAATGGTTGTCTATTTCTTACAGCAATGTTAATTATTAAACACACTTGGTACCACTTAGAACCACGATATATAACATTAGTAATTTTGGTACTTTGAAGTTATATAGCTAAATCTGCATGCCATTACAGTGCACAATTTAATTGGAATGAATTCATATGCTCTTCGTTAAATTAATTTTTCCGAAGAGTTATTCAATCCCTGTTTGGAGTTGGTTAGGGTGGTGAGATGTAATTTCGCTGCGTAATTGTACAACTAATATTCACACCATTTCTATGGCTTGTTGATTTTGTGCTTCCTTTTGCAAAACAGGTTGCATTTGACATATTACTATTATGCATGTTGTCGGATGATTTTTTGTTCGGATGGCAAGCAACTTACATTATCAATATCTCGTGGGATAATGGAGTACTACAACGACATGAAGACTTTTATTTAATAATAATCGTTAAATCATTTGATCTATTTTAAACATTTGGTACACTTTTTGTACTTAAACATTTGCGAAGTTCTATTTTTAATCCTTTTTGGAAATGTAATTGACATTCATTTTTGAGATTGAATAATTCTATTGTAATTTTTGAATGATATGCAATAATACACGATTAATAAGAATTGCAATTCTCTATTGTGTTTGGATGAATTAGTGTTGCGTTTGTTTAGTATAAGTGTTGTTTTTGGACGTAACTAGTGTTGCGTTCTCAAAATAAAAATGTCGCATTTGTTCGATATAAGTGTTGCTTTTTAATATAAAAAGTATTGCATTTGTCTACGAAAAGTGTTGCTAATTTTTCACAAGAAGTGTTGCATTAGAAAATAAAAATGTTGCCATTGCATTTGAAAAAAGTGTTGCATAAAAGTAACATATGTAACACTTTATAAAAGTGTTGCAATAGTTCAAAAAGTATTGTATAAAGTATTGCAATGAGCTAATGCAACGAGACTTTATACAGCACTTCATTAAGTGTTGCATAAACTCTATAGCAACACTTATATGACATTATGAAACAATAGTGGAGTGTTGCTATAGAATCAAAATGTAGTAGTGTAGGTATTTGTAAGTGATGTGGGTGTGGGTGGATTATATTGTGAAAGTGGTTGATTTGGTGAGTGAGGGTGATTTTGTGACACCCTCATATTTAGCGGAAGAGTAAACATAAAATTCTAAGTATTGTAACACCCCAAGAGGTATGAGAGGAATGTTGTCCCACATCGGTATAATGTGAGGCTTGTGATATGTTTATAATAACTTTCACCCACCACTTAGTAACAAGGCCTTGTGCTTTTGGGTTAAAGTGAGGACAAATAATGGGCCCAAAGGCATACCTCCCATCTTATTGGGGTTGTGTTACGACCGTGGTGGGTCGGGTTGTTACAAATGGTATCAGAGCGACCCTGCATGCGACCGTGTGGTGAGCCTGTGGTCAGGAGTACCCGGGTCACACACCTAACGGGGGAGGATTCTGGCCCTGGTTATGGTCAAGTTTGAGGCACAACGAGGACGTTGTGTTCTTTAAGTGGGGGAGTTTGTAACACCCCAAGAGGCATGAGAGGAATGTTGTCCCACATCGGTAGAATGTGAGGTTTGTAATATGTTTATAATAACTTCCACCCACCACTTAGTAACAAGGCCTTGTGCTTTTGGGCTAAAGTGAGGACAAATAATAGGCCCAAAGGCATACCTCCCATCTTATTGGGGTTGTGTTACGACCGTGGTGGGTCGGGTTGTTACAGTATAAACTGCAAGGATATGTTTGTAAATAAGTTCATTCGGAGGAAAATACGGGATTTTCAAAACCTGAACCTGTTATAAAGATATCCAAGTAAAGGTGTCAAACATGCAAAGTCCTAAAATAAATACAACCAATAGGTAAGGGAGACATATGTCCCTAAAATAAATAAGTATATAACTTAAAGTATTAAGTCTCTACAGTATATATGCGCCCAAAACAAGCGCGAAAAACCAGAATCCAGTCTAATTGTCCCAACTACGTAACAAAAGTAAAATTCTCCTAAAAAAAATTAAAGCAAAACAACAACTGAAGTGTCTTAACAAAGCTGAAAATTGTCTTTAAGAAAAACATAAACGAGCAAAAAGAAGAAGTTATCCGCGAAGGATGCAGGATTTCTTTGACCAAGGGCTCTGACTGCAGGCTACCCCTTCAACTATGGTGATTTGGGTAGACGAGTTTCTCTTCACCGTGTAGATAGGTGGATCATCATCTATAGCTCTAGCCATCCATCTCCCGGGGTTGTCGACTCCCAAGTCGTGGGTCGACACTTTCCTTTGTTTTTTCTTCCTTGGGCTCTTCTCTTCAGCCAAATGATCACTTGCTTGAGTGATCTCGTTCTCTACATCATTTGATCGAGTAAGTGGTACTACTCGATCGAGAACATCTCTCTTCCTACCGCCTATAGACTCTGCCACTAGTGTCGCAATTTCTGGAGCATCCAAATCGGCCTCCTGCGCAAGAGATTCACCTGCACATGCCTCAAAACACATCAAAGCCTCCGAAGGATCCTTTGTAAAGGATCCTTGTGTAGAACATTCACTAATATTATAAAAAAACATCAGAAATGTCAACAAATGAATCGTGCACAAAACAAGGTTCATTAATCGAAGGTTCAAACATGGCAGGAACATGTTCATTACTAACACCTACAAAAATAGGTTGGTCAGTAAAAGGGTAAATTTCTAACTCATCAACTGTATCCAAGTCAGTGTTATCAACAGGGATGGAAAGAGAGTCAAGTAACCTATCATACTCATCCTCATCAAGAATGAGTGAATCTTCAGCAACGGGAGTGATAGGATCATTCTCGACAGAATAATCTGAGTTACTAAAATCAGCGCTCTCATACCTCTCTGTATCTCCACTGGCTCGGATTAGGTTTTTAAGAAGCACCCATTGCTTCTCATAAGGTAAGTCAAGAAAATCCTATCCACACTTTCCCTCAATCTCGATCAAGGTTTTACCAGTAACTCCATCATAAATGATACGACAAAGCTCCCCAATACTAACATGATGGTCAGACTGAGAAAGGAAAGAGGTTAATCTATCACAATAGATATACAATGGTTCATGCTCGAATTGTGGGAAAGGGGAGATGGTCATGACGGCAAAAGAAAAAGGGAAAACATAAACAAAAAAACAATAAACACTGGCGTCACCTCCCCGGCAACGGCGCCAAAATTTGATGCCCGTCGTTGAGGGCACCAAAGAAAAGATTTATATTTTCCTAGCTTTGACTATAGATAGTGAAAGTCTGGGTCGAACCACAGAGAGGTGGGGAATGTTTATTGTTTGATGTCAATGTTTTAGGGTAACAAAAGTGGGGGTTTGGATTGATTGTTACTAAGTCTAGAAATAAATATAAAATAAAACTAGTAAATAAAGATGAGAATAAAACTATAGTAAAAAGGATGCTAGGATGTTCGGGTAGTAAATAGCTACGATGGTGTAAATCCTAAGTCAACACGTATTGCAGTCGCGTAAGGGGTGTAACATATCCCTTAGGTTTATGCTACCTAATAGCTCCTTTCGGCCTATGCTATTAGTTCCTAGGTCTCACAATTATTGGGTGTCAACAATAAGGGTGATTCCTAATTTCTAGGTCACATACCTTTCAGTCTTAAGTAACCTAGCCGTCTTAAAGTGTAAACCAATGCCCTTCCCGTATCTCTCAATCTTTGGTAGGTCATTACTAACATCCTACAGGTCTCCTTTCAGTCTCATTGTAGGTTATTATAGTCTACGGAATAAAACGAAACAGAAAACATACGCGCGTTGGTCGACCGACCAGCTAGTCCAGTCGGCCGACCAACACCTCAGTCGACCGACCTATAGTGGAGGTCGGCTGACCGAGGCGGTGCTACAGTTGGTCTCGGAATTCGCACCATCTACGCATATTAATCCCTACATCCTAACATATGGAATTTAGCTACTCATGGAAATTGAAGTAATAACAATAACATTAATAAAAACGGAATTCATAGCGATCATTAATCTATGCATGCAATAACAATAAAGGCTTGGGATTCTAAACTTAAGCAATTCTAAAATAACAATAATGAAACTGAAACTAAAAAGAGAATTACCGGAAACAAGGAATAAGGTAGAAAGGAACCAACTTTATTGATTATTGCGGAAAGATTGATGAACGATGAACAAAGCTAAAGGAAAGTGTTTGATGATTATTGAAAGATTAAAACTAAAACTAGATGGTGTAATACTGAATTAAGAACTGAATTGAAGATTAGATAGATAACTGATTGCTTAACCCTAAACACGAGATTAGCTTAAATAGGCGGAATTAAAGAGTTTCCTAATGACCTAATTACTTGAATGGGCTTTGCGGAAATTTCTGGGTCTGCGCTGAGGTCGGTCGACCTGATGATGAGGTCGATCGACCGCTTGACGGGCTTGGTGGACTTCTGATCTTTTTATAACAGTCCCCTGGTCGACCGATCTATGCAGTGGGTCGGTCGACCTACTTTCCTGTAGGTCTGCTTTGATTTCTTCTCGGTTTGACTTCTTGGCACTTAGTTCGCGTTTCGAGTTGACTTGTCCGTGCTCCTTGGTCATGAAAAATCCCGAGGACATAAATTTGGTATAAAATCGTCCCATTTCCGCATAATTCTGCAAAAGAGCATAAAAATACGAAAGTAGACGATTGTTGGGAAATAAAGGCTAAAACATAGTAAATGAGCGACAAAATGCGTGTAAAATAGATGTAAAACATCATAAAATAGACACACATCAAATTCCCCAAACCAAACCTTGCTTGCCCTCAAGCAAGAAATAAACTTGATCTTAACTAATGGAACGATTTCAATCTCAGAGCGAAATTTACATGTTAACCTAAACCAATGCCAAGTACAAAATGAGAAAGTATTCAAATCTTGCAAACGAGTTGTAGGGTCGTCAAACTTGTAAAACTAGAGACTATAGAGAGTTTATACCATGGACTCTCGCAGTATGCTCGAGACACTCATGAAGCAAAGGGTGAGTATATGTAAAAGATAGAACGAAGTATATTGTAAAGACACTCACCTAACTACGACCCATGAAAACATGCCTGCAATCTAACATGAAAAAGAATTCTAATACTTTGTATATAAACACACTCATCAAGTGACTCGGATACATGAAATTGAGGCAATGAAAGTTATGTGAGGTAAAAGGTAAAAGTGGTTAAGATGTTTTTGGACTTGTGGGGTTAGTAGCCAAGCTAGTAAAACCGGTTCTCAACAACATATTTCACAACTTTTGATATTAAGAAAGTGCTCTTTTGTAGCACAATTCTCACATTATATACAAGAAAGGACTCCCAAATATTTCGAATGAGGTATGGGAGTGATAACATATAAAAGAAAGGGATTTTAGAACGGAATTTTGAATCTCTGATGCTGTCAGTTGGTCGACCGACCTGAGGGTATGGTCGGTCGACTGACTTCCTGTATGTTTTGTTTTTTTTCGTTTTTTCTTTTCTTTCTTTCTTTTTCTGAATTTTTCTGTTCTTTTTCTTTTCTTGCTTTCTTTCTTTCTTTTCTCTTTTTGCTCAAGATAGCATACAAAGCAAGAGTCCTCAAAAAATAAACCAAAGACCACAAATACTAGCTTGGAAGGGTAGGCTAAGTACGGGATGTAGTTTTGAGGGAATAAAAAGGCAATTTTGGCTATGTGGAGCTTATGGGTAATTAAGAGAAAAGGGATCACAAATGCACGTACCAAGACCCACAAAACGAGATAGTAAAACAAGTGTATAGCAATTCAAGTTCATGTTTATGCATATTGATATAACATGTTCCAAGGGGAGTACTACTCACATCCTAGACAACTGGTTTAAGAATGAAACCAGGAAATAAGGCTCTAAAACTTAGAATGTATAGTAGGTTGCCAAGGTATAAGTCAAGTCTCAAGATATACAAATTGACAAAAAACTCGTAGATATGCAAAAAGACTCTCATACTAAAACAAGTTGACAAGGCAAGGTACAAGCATAAACATGTAAGATAGCAAAGATCATCCTTGAAATACTCCCGTTCCGACTCGACCTATATGCTAAAATAAACGTGCATTTTTTTGGAATTTTGGAGTTTTTTTCTATTTTTTTGATTTTTTGTATATGCAAGGAAAATAAAGAACAATGCAAGACAGAAATGCAATAAACGTGTGACAAAAATGCAATGGGACAATGCATGAGACACGAAACCATTCCCCAAACCAACCCGCACAATGTCCCCATTGTGCATTAGCCTATGTAAAGGTTTCATAAAATTAAAGAAAAAATGCAAGGAAAAAATAAAACCAAGGAAAATGGAAAGAACTCACTAGATTTTTAAGCGCATGAGAAACCTCCCCAAACCAGCGCGAGCTAGCAGGTTTTGGTGGCCAGCAGTGCCACTCCAAGTACCTTAAAAAGTCAAACGAAGGAAGACCTTTTTCGGGGATTAAAAGTGTTTTGGGTGATATATATTGTATTGAAGGTTTGAAATAAAGGAAGAAAGGTGAAACATAAGAAGATAGAATAGGGAAAAGGACTTCCCTATCACGTTTGCACACTTCCCGAAGCATCTTGAGGCGTCTGTACAGGAGAGCAAGTCGGTAGACCCTTCCCCCTTGTCGACCGACCATCTGTCAGTCCCATAATGCTACTGGAACACAGGGGTCTGGTCGACCGACTGAGTGTTGAGGTCGGCCGACCCAGTTTCCTGTACAGTAGCTTTCTTTTCTTCGGAAGTAACTTGTATCAACCAAGTTAATCTTCCCCAAACCTGAAATACAGTATATATGCGCCAAAAACATGCGCGAAAAACCAGAATCCAGTCTAATTGTCCCAACTACGTAACAAAAGTAAAATTCTCCTAAAAAAAATTAAAGCAAAACAACAACTAAAGTGTCTTAACAAAGCTGAAAATTGTCTTTAAGAAAAACAGAAACGAGCAAAAAGAAGAAGTTATCCGCGAAGGATGCAGGATTTCTTTGACCAAGGGCTCTGACTGCAGGCTACCCCTTCAGCTATGGTGATTTGGGTAGACGATTTTCTCTTCACCGTGTAGATAGGTGGATCATCATCTATAGCTCTAGCCATCCATCTCCCGGGGTTGTCGACTCCCATGTCGTGGGTCGACACTTTCCTCGGTTTTTTCTACCTTGGGCTCTTCTCTTCAGCCAAATGATCACTTGCTTGAGTGATCTCGTTCTCTACATCATTTGATCGAGTAAGTGGTACTACTCGATCGAGAACATCTCTATTCCTACCGCCTATAGACTCTGCCACTAGTGTCGCAATTTCTGGAGCATCCAAATCGGCCTCCTGCGCAAGAGATTCACCTGCACATGCCTTAAAACACATCAAAGCCTCCGAAGGATCCTTTGTAAAGGATGCTTGTGCAGAACATTCACTAATATTATAAAAAACATCAGAAATGTCAACAAATGAATCCTGCACAAAATAAGGTTCATTAATCGAAGGTTCAAACATGTCAGGAACATGTTCATTACTAATGTTGGAGCTTGTGTCCTCCACATGTAGTGTGATAACGTCATTGCACATACCCTTGTACGGACAAGTGGGAGATTGTTGGGGCTGGTGTCCTTGACAGTTAGTATAATGACTTACTAAATCTCTTAAAGGATCACAAGGGCATACTTCAGTATTATTATCAGTTGATCCACGTTTATCAATAACGGTTGGCTTGCTAGATAAGTTTGACGTTATTGTCATACGGATGGCGGTGATCAACTGGTCCCTATACGTCACACCTATAGGACACGTTTCAAAGATGTGAAGGTCTTGTGGGGAATAAAGCATGTATTCGCCCTAAACATGAAGGATTATAACGAAATTTACAGTTGCGAATATATATAGTCATAAGATAATTAAAAACATGAAAAGGAATACAACCTTTGGTCCTTCCTTGAATAGGCCAAAGAACAGGAATTAAAGTAAATTCCCTCCTATAACTTGCACCCAAGACTTGGTTTGAGATGATGTCGCGTGTGCTAGAAAACTCTCCAATTGCCTTGCAATATGGGGAGAGCTTTTGTGAGTTTTGATGTGAGATCTTAGTTTTTGGGAGAAGAATGCTCTCAAAACCCTAATTATAAGAATTATGATTTTACAGTCGTTGACAAAAGGAGAACAACTCTCCTTTTGTATTACCTCGGTCGGCCGAATGGGTATAGGGTAAGGGTGGGCTTTTTCCACTCTTACCTTATTCCTTTGCGTGATTCGACCCGTTTTGCTAAATATTATTCGCGGATTTTAATTATAAATCGCACACAAGTAATCAGATATTAATGCAGTCGAAACATTAATAATGGTCTGATAAAATTACGATATTGTATAATTACCCAAATTAATATAACTGTTTACATTAATACGCGAATACAATATTTAATTAAATATAACCGTTTATATTTAATTTTACGAATTAATCATGTAATCCGCATTAGCTAAAATTATTTAATCCGTATTAAATAATAATCTCAACATCTTATTGACTAATTTAATAGTCAATACCTCTGACTAACTGTTTAGTCATATCAGGCATAAATATGACTGTATTTTCATACCTTCACATCTCTCAAACGTGTCCTATAGGTGTGACGTATAGGGACCAGTTGATCACCGCCATCCGTATGACAATAACGTCAAACTTATCTAGCAAGCCAACCGTTATTGATAAACGTGGATCAACTGATAATAATACTGAAGTATGCCCTTGTGATCCTTTAAGAGATTTAGTAAGTCATTGTACTAACTATCAAGGACACCAGCCCCAACAATCGCACACTTGTCCGTACAAGGGTATATACAGTGACGTTATCACACTACATGTGGGGACACAAGCTCCAACAAACTCCCACTTGTCCATACAAGTGTAGGTGTGATAACCGATTCTCATATCCTTTTAAAATTTCTCCCACTCAATGTAAGACAATTTGCAAATCCGTATTCGCAAAGGTCGTATCTCACAAGCGATCTGTATCAAGAGTGGTTTCCCCGACTGGAGAGTAACTTAACTGATAAAACGAATCTGTATTCGAGCATGGCCATGCATTTCAGTTAATACTCCTCGAGTGGCCCTGAGAAATGATAAAATCTTGATAAGGGTTTGGATATTTCCCTCAAATCGAATCCTGCAGATCTAAGCGCAGCATGAAATAACCCAGAAAAAATCCTCTTGGCCCCTGTTACGGAAGACCGTGGGAAAGAAACCAAAGTTACTCAAAATCTGCCTTAATCTCAAGAGACAGTTGAAAGTCAAAAGACTCGACTCTAAGGAACACTATGGAGGTCCTATCCACGACCTGGCACCCAATGTTATAAAACATTAAGGACTCCGTAACGTTGTCACGGGGTGTCCTACGAGATATCCGTATAACTCGCCTTAGTGATTGGTCAATCAACTGTTTGACTCACGGCTCGTTGAACCCATCATCAACCAACGTCACAAAATGATTATCTGAGTTATCAGCTCAAGTGGGTAATCAAGGACTAAAACGATGTAATGTTAATCAGTTCACTTTGTGGTGTTCAAAATTGGCGTACAATTCCACATGAAAAACAGAACATTATATATCATAACAATGAGGTTGAATAGAGTACACGAGAAAATGAATTATTTCATGAATTCATAAAAGAGTACTGGAACTTAGGAACACATCTGATTCCCATGGAATTAATGTGCCCTTCATGCTTATCACGTGGTAATGCTTTTGTGAGAGGATCAACTATGTTGTCATCCGTAGCGATCTTATCAATGAATATCTCCTTTTGCTCCACGTAATTTCTGATTAGATGAGCTTTCCGTTGTACATGTCTAGCCTTGTTGCTAGACTTATGCTCCTTAGCTTGGGATATGACACCTTTATCGTCACAATAAACGGTGATTGGGTCATTCGAACTAGGCACTACAGATAGTCCTTGTAAGAATTGACGCATACATATTGCTTCCATAGCTGCTTCCGAAGCGGCATAGTACTCGGACTCAGTTGTAGAATCTGCTGTAACAACCTGTTTAGAACTTTTCCAGCTGACAGCAGCGCCAATAAGAGTAAAAACGAATCCAGACTGAGATTTCGAGTCGTCTCGATCCGTTTGGAAGCTAACATCTGCGTAACCCGTGGCGCAGAGCGTCGAGTCGCCTCCGTAAGTCAATCCCCAATCTTTAGTCCTCCGTAGGTACTTAAGAATGTTTTTCACGGTCGTCCAGTGTTGTTCACCTGGATGAGCTTGGAATCGGCTTGTCATACTCAATGCATATGCAACGTCTGGACGTGTGCATATCATGGTATACATGATCGATCCTATTGCCGAAGCATAAGGAATCCGACTCATGCGCTCTTTCTCTTCCAATGTCTTAGCTTCTTGAGTCTTGCTCAAGTGAAGCCCAGTAGTCATAGGAAGGAACCCTTTTTTGGAGTTCGTCATGGTGAATCTCTCTAGAATCTTATCTATGTAAGACTCCTTACTGAGAGACAACATCCGTCGTGATCTATCCCTGTAGATACAGATGCCCAAAATTCTTTGTGCCTCTCCCAGATCTTTCATTTGGAAATGGTTTTTCAACCATGCTTTAACCGAAGAAAGGAGAGGTATGTCATTCCCAATCAAGAGTATGTCATCGACATACAGTACTAGGAAGACAATCTTGCTCCCACTCGACTTGATATAGAGATATGGTTCTTCGACTGATCGAATAAACCCATTCTCTTTTACCACTTGGTCGAAGCGATGATTCCAATTCCGTGATGCTTGCTTTGTGGGGAATAAAGCATGTATTCACCCTAAACTTGCAGGATTATAATGAAAAATACAGTTGTGTTTATAGTCATAAGATTAAAAAGGATAAGAAAAAGAATTCAACCTTTGGTCCTTTGTGCTTATGGCCTAAGAACAGGAATTAAAGTAAATTCCCTCCTATAACTTGCACCCAAGACTTAGTTTGAGACGAGGCCGCGTGTGCTAGAAATCCTCTCCAATTGCCTTGCAATATTGGGAGAGCTATTGAGTTTTAGATGTGAGATCTGAGGTTTTGGGAAAAGAATGTCTCAAAACCCTAATTTTTACCTTGAGATAATTTAACAGTGCACCAAGAGTATTTGATATAAGGAGAAGGACTCTCCTTATATACTACACTTGGCCGGCCGAAATTGATGTCGGGTAGGAGTGGGCTTTCCACTCTTACCTTATTCCAATGCGTGATTCGACCCATTTAGCTATAATTTATTCGCGGGTTTTAATTATAAATCGTAACATGTTATCAGTTATTAATACAGTCGATATATTAATAATGGTCTGATAAAATACGATATTGTATAATTACCTAAATTAATATAACTGTTTATATTAATTCGCGAATACAATATTTAATTAAATATAACCGTTTATATTTAATTTACGAATTAAACATGTAATCCGTATTAGCTAAAATTATTTAATCCGTATTAAATAATAATCTCAACATCTTATTGACTAATTTAATAGTCAATACCTCTGACTAACTGTTTAGTCATATCCGGCATAAATGTGATTGTATTTTCATACCTTCACATCTCTCAAACGTGTCCTATAGGTGTGACGTATAGGGACCAGTTGATCACCGCCATCCGTATGACAATAACGTCAAACTTATCTAGCAAGCCAACCGTTATTGATAAACGTGGATCAACTGGTAATAATACAGAAGTATGCCCTTGTGATCCTTAAAGAGATTTAATAAGTCATTGTACTTAATTGTCAAGGACACCAGCCCCAACATGCTTAAGTCCATAGATGGAACGCTTAAGCTTGCAAACCTTCTTAGGATGTTCTGGATCAATAAAACCCTCGGGTTGTACCATGTACAACCCTTCCTCCAAATAACCGTTTAAGAAAGCGGTTTTAACGTCCATTTGCCAGATTTCATAATCGTGAATGCGGCGAACGCTAAGATAATCCGAATGGAACGTAGCATGACTACGGGTGCAAAGATCTCATTGCAAGCCTGGCACTTGAGTGAAACCTTTAGCAACTAGTCTTGCCTTGTGGATATCTTGTTTTCCTTCCACGGCATGCTTTATCTTGTAAAGCCATTTGCATTGAAGGGGACATACCTTTACAGGTAGGTCCACAAGATCCCACACGTTGTTCTCATACATAGAGTCCATCTCGGATTGCATGGCTTCTAGCCATAGCTTTGAGTCAGAACTGGTCATGGCACCTTTATAGGTTGAGGGTTCATTACCCTCTAGGAGTAAGACGTCATCTATGTCATGTTCCTCGACCATACCAATGTATCTGTCCGGAGGAATAGAGACTCTTCCCAACCTCCTAGGTTCCTCAGGAATATCTACCGCAGCCGAGGTTGAAGGAACTGTTTCCTCCAATGGTTACTCGGTAGTTGGTTCTTGAATCTCCGATAGATCGAAGGTTCTATTACTCGACTTGTTCTCGAGAAATTCTTTCTCTAAGAACGTCGCACTAGCCACAACAAAAACACATTGTTCGGTTGGCGAGTAGAAGTAATGACCAAAAGTTCCCTTTGGATAGCCTATAAAGTATGTCTTGACCGATCGCGGGCCGAGCTTATCCTTGTGTCTCCACTTGACATAAGCCTCGCAGACCCAAACCCGAATAAAGGACAAGTTAGGGACCGTTCCCTTCCATAATTCGTATGGAGTCTTGTCAACAGCTTTAGACGGACTTCGGTTAAGTATTAGAGCGGCCGACAAAAGAGCATAGCCCCACAATGAATCAGGCACAACGGTGTGACTCATCATGGATCGAACCATATCAAGTAGAGTTCGATTTCTCCGTTCGGACACACCATTTAATTGTGGTGTTCCAGGTGGAGTAAACTGTAGAACGATGCCACAGTCTTTAAGGTGTTGATCAAACTCGTGTGAACGATAATCGCCACCACGATCAAACCGAAGTGCTTTAATCTTTCTGCCCAGTTGGTTCTGTACCCGATTCTGGTATTCTTTGAACTTGTTAAAGGATTCACTTTTATGTTTCATTAAGTAGACATAGCCATATCTACTCAAATCATCCGTGAAAGTGATGAAATACCTATAGCCTTCTCGTGCGTTGATCGACATAGGGCCACATACATCCGTATGTATGAGTCCTAATAGGTCAGCAGCGCGCATTCCAACACCTTTGAAGGAAATACGAGTCATCTTACCGATGAGACATGATTCACACGTGCCATACGATTCGAAATCAAAGGCCGAGATAGCTCCATTCCGTATGAGCTGTTTTACGCGTTTCTCATTTATATGTCCCATACGACAATGCCATAGATAAGTTTGATCTTTGTCACCAACCTTTAATCTCTTGTTATTCACATGTAATATTTCGGTGGTTTGATCTAAAACATAAATTCCATTCATGGAAACTGCCTTGCCATAAATCATATTGTGTAACGAGAAAATACAGCTATTATTCTTTATTACAAATGAAAAACCAAGTTTGTCAAGTGCAGAAACTGAAATAATGTTTTTGGACAAACTAGGAACATAATAACAGTTATATAAAGATAACTCGAATCCACTTGGAAGCTGGATCACGTATGTTCCCCTCGAGACTGCAGCAACACGTGCTCCATTCCCGACACGCAGGTCAACCTCACCCTTGATGAGGGGTTCTTGGTTTCGGAGGCCCTGCACATGATTACATAGATGAGAACCACAACCAGTATCTAGTACCCAAGTTCCGTAACTTGCATGGTTAATCTCAATGATGTGAATAAAAGAAGAAGAAGAAGACATACCAACAGGAATAACGCGGCCTGCTTTAATGTCCTCCCGATACACGGGGCATGTGCGCCTCCAATGCCCAGATTTGTGGCAATGGTGTCATTTCATGCTAGTATCTTTACTCTTTGTCTTGCCCTGTGAGTTGCTCGACTCACCTGGCCCACTCTTAGCGAATCCTGACTTCTTGAACTTGGGCTTACCTACCGCTAGGTCGCCCTGAGCTTTAGCTTTTCCCTTACCATTACCCTTACTGGAGATCATGAGAACATCCTGCTTCACGCTCCCACTTAATTTTAGATCCTTCTCGGTCTGTACGACAAGGAAGTGGAGCTCATGAGGAGTCTTCTTCATGTCGTTCATGTAATAGTTGGCCCTAATGAGGGCGAACCCATCATGAAGTGAATGAAGCATTCGATCAATGATTATGTTCTCACTGATCTTGCAGTTTAGGGCCTCCAGTTTCTCGATATTCTCAATCATGTTTAGAATATGTGGGCTAACAGCTTGGCCCTTCTGGAGTTTCGCCTCAAAGAAGCGACAGGTATGCTCATAAGAAACGATTCTCGGAGCTTTCGAGAATTCGTTAGTGAGCGTAGTGAAAATCTTGTTTGCACCATGGGATATGAAGCGTCTTTGCAAATTGGATTCCATTGCATAGATGAGTACGTTCTTTATCGCACCCGCTTCCATGACGAAGTCGCTATGAGCGCGAACTTCGTTAGCTCTAGCTCCAGTTCCTGGGTGTGCCGGAATTGGCTCAGTTAAGTACTTGAGCTTTCCGTCAGCAATGGCAGCATTCCGTAACGCTGCCTCCCAGTCAGAGAAGTTTGACCCATCATTCCTCAGTCTAGTATACTGATTCATGGAGTCCATGAAGGCTTTTAGCCAGGATTCACGTGCTAGCTTGGCACTTGGCATTGGGTCTTCACCAGCCATTAGTTATACAGCAGTTTAATTGATCGTGTTCTACACTGAAAAGAAGATAAAAAAAAGCCATATAAGCAACTCATCGTTGTGATTTAAGTCTATTTTAAATTTTATTTAAACTCGTAGACTCATGCATTTATATAATTGATCTCCCTCAAGAATTATATAAACGATCCCAAGACTCAATTTCCATATATTGATAAGCCCACAACTTGGCTAATTCCACCGTTGGAACTCTTGGTCGATAGATTTCCGTAAATCCTATCTATTAGTCCATCACAGTCAGTAGATAGTATCGAGTGACCACGATGTTGAGATAAAATAAATCATCTGTACCCACTTACCCGACGTAGAAGGGGTCATATTATGCCAACCGACGAATAAGGGATTCATGGGAGTCTGATTTATAAAGACTAGTCTCAATTTTTGGTTATACGAGGAAGACCCCATCAACTTATATTTATCCATTTTAAGTGAACTAATATCTAGCATATTCGTGAATGAATGAAATAAAGTGATGGCTTTGCATGTGACATGTGACATCTGTATTGTCACAGAAAACTAACGCGTAACCTCTACATGAGTCAGTTTTCAGGCATGTTATAGGTGGTTCGGTTTTAGGCGGAATATGATGCAAGCTGTTATCGATGAAAGCATAAAATAAATGCAATAAACGTAAATAAAAGTCCTAGTGTGGCCTATCCTACCAAAATAAACATAAAACAACTTTGGAATCTACCGTTGGACCCTAGAAGCTTGTCTTGATGTTCCATCTTGGTCTTTGCAGCGGGAGTGAGCATCCGGTCTCCGTCTTTGGTCTTCACAAAATTACTAATTTAAATTACAAATATAACCCTATTTACATTCTAATTTAAATATATAAGTAATTACATGGCAAAAACCCAAAACGGAGATGCAAGATCTCAAAATTACAAACAAGACTGTGTTTCATCATTACGGTAAGACAATCTTCTAAGGCCACACTAAGTTACAACCGTTTGCAAAAATTAAATACGCTATAGAAAGCATTCAAAGGCATTCAACAAGACGATAAATAAAATGCATCAACTAAAATTAAAATTCATTCATGACATAATACTGTTATTATGATTAACAATTTTTTACCAAACCACCTTACGAGATTAAAATTATGTGATTATACCGTTTTAATCACATTAATCTTAATAAAATTATAATCCATTATCTTAAACCGTTTTAAAATAATATGCATCTTGCGAGAGTGAACCGTTTCACAAAAATAATATACTATTTCCGTATACAGTATATTATTAAAGGCCAAGAGAAAATAAAATCAAGTTATTTTCGGAAAAATAAAACGCATGTATACAGTAACGTGGTCGACCGATTTCACCACAAGGTCGACCGACCATCTGCCAGTCAAAAACAGACTTCCTGTAACAGCACCAGGTCGACCGACCTATTAACTAGGTCGACCGACCTCCAAACTGGAAAAACGAGTTTCTGAAAAACGCAAATCGCTGAACTTTTAAAATCAAAAACAAGTTTTTAACATTTGATTTAAAACGTGTAAATCAAATTAAACAACAAGGAATCACATATTGCTAAAAATATCGATTAATTAACAATATGTAAACAAGAATCGAAAACAAGCTACTGACCTTGGTACTAACAACAGTCCATTACTTCATCTGGTACCAACGAAATCAAGCAAGGGTGAATCTGATCCTTATCCACCCAAGGAAGATGGCAGAACTTATTACAGACATGGTGCAGAAGCGTATTGATATAAAAGGAGGGCAAAATTTTGACTGGAGAATGCTCCTAGTCTAGAGATGGCAGATCGAGTGTTTTTTAAGCTTATGTTGCTCTTTTATGTTGTTAAGGAGATTCGAACTCCTAACCCTCTGTAAATTGTAAACAGTTTTTGATATATATATCTATACTACTCACATTTCACCAAAAAAAAAAAAAAGAATCGAAAACAAGATCGATTACTCACAAAAGAAAACTGTCGAAACAGAAAACTTACGCAGGAGTTGGTCGACCGACCGCAACAAGAGGTTGATCGACCCACACGGCGACAGAAACGCGATTTTAAAAAAATTTTAAACAAAACTTATGAAAAACACAAAAGTAAAATTTCGTGGCCTTGGCTCTGATACCACTTGTGGGGAATAAAGCATGTATTCACCCTAAACATGAAGGATTATAACGAAATTTACGGTTGCGAATATAGTCATAAGATAATTAAAAACATGAAAAGGAATACAACCTTGGGTCCTTGCTTGAATAGGCCTAAGAACAAGAATTAAAGTAAATTCCCTCCTATAACTTGCACCCAAGACTTGGTTTGAGATGATGCCGCGTGTGCTAGAAATACTCTCCAATTTCCTTGCAATATGGGGAGAGCTTTTGTGAGTTTTGATGTGAAATCTGAGTTTTTGGGAGAAGAATGCTCTCAAAACCCTAATTATAAGAATTATGATTTTACAGTCGTTGACAAAAGGAGAACAACTCTCCTTTTGTATTACCTCGGTCGGCCGAATGGGTATAGGGTAAGGGTGGGCTTTTTCCACTCTTACCTTATTCCTTTGCGTGATTCGACCCGTTTTGCTAAAAATTATTCGCGGGATTTTAATTATAAATCACACAAATATTATCAGATATTAATGCAGTCGATACATTAATAATGGTCTGATAAAATTACGATATTGTATAATTACCCAAATTAATATAACTGTTTATATTAATACGCGAATACAATATTTATTTAAATATAACCGTTTATATTTAATTTTACGAATTAATAATGTAATCCGCATTAGCTAAAATTATTTAATCCGTATTAAATAATAATCTCAACATCTTATTGACTAATTTAATAGTCAATACCTCTGACTAACTGTTTAGTCGTATCCGGCATATATGTGACTGTATTTTCATACCTTCACATCTCTCAAACGTGTCCTATAGGTGTGACGTATAGGGACCAGTTGATCACCGCCATCCGTATGACAATAACGTCAAACTTATCTAGCAAGCCAACCGTTATTGATAAACGTGGATCAACTGATAATAATACTGAACTATGCCCTTGTGATCCTTTAAGAGATTTAGTAAGTCATTGTACTAACTGTCAAGGACACCAGCCCCAACAATCTCCCACTTGTCCGTACAAGGGTATGTGCAATAACGTTATCACACTACATATGAAGGACATAGGCTCCAACAAACTCCTACTTGTCCGTACAAGTGTAGGTGCGATAACTGATTCTCATATCCTTTTAAAATTTATCCCACTCAATGTAAGACAATTTCCAAATCCGTATTCGCAAAGGTCGTATCTCACAAGCGATCTGTATCAAGATTGGTTTCCCCGACTAGAGAGTAACTTAACTGATAAAACGAATCTGTATTCGAACATGGCCATGCATTTCAGTTACTACTCCTCGAGTGGCCCTGAGAAATGACAAAAATCCTGGTAAGGGTTTGGATATTTCCCTCAACTCGAATCCCGCCGATGTAAGCGCAACATGAAATAACCCAGAAAGAATCCTCTTGGCCCCTGTTACGGAAGACCGTGGGAAAGAAACCAAAGTTACGCAAAATCTGCCTTAATCTCAAGAGACAGTTGAAAGTCAAAAGACTCGACTCTAAGAAACACTATGGAGGTCCTATCCACGACCTGGCACCCAATGTTATAAAACATTTAGGACTCCATAACGGTGTCACGGGGTGTCCTACGAGATATCCGTATAACTCGCCTTTGTGATTGGTCAATCAACTGTTTGACTTATGGCTCGTTGAACCCACCATCAACCAACGTCACAAAATGATTACCTGAGTTATTAGCTCAAGTGGGTAATCAAGGACTAAAACGATGTAATGTTAATCAGTTCATTTTGTGGTGTTCAAAATTGGCGCACAATTCCACATGAAAAATAAAACATTATATATCATAACAATGAGGTTGAATAGAGTACACGAGAAAATAAATTATTACATGAATTCATAAAAGAGTACTACAACTTAGGAACACATCTGATTCCCATGGAATTAATGTGCCCTTCATGCTTATCACGTAGTAATGCTTTTGTGAGAGGAACAACTATGTTTTCATCCGTAGCGATCTTATCAATGAATATCTCCTTTTGCTCCACGTAATCTCTGATTAGATGAGCTTTCCGTTGTACATGTCTAGCCTTGTTGCTAGACTTATGCTCCTTAGCTTGGAATATGGCACCTTTATTGTCACAATAAACAATGATTGGGTCATTCGAACTAGGCACTACAAATAGTCCTTGTAAGAATTGACGCATCCATATTGCTTCCTTAGCTTCTTCCGAAGCGGCATAGTACTCGGACTCAGTTGTAGAATCTGCTGTAACACTCTGTTTAGAACTTTTCCAGCTGACAGCAACACCATTAAGAGTAAAAACGAATCCAGACTGAGATTTCGAGTCGTCTCGATCCGTTTGGAAGCTAGCATCTGCGTAACCCGTGACGCAGAGCGTCGAGTCGCCTCCGTAAGTCAATCCCCAATCTTTAGTCCTCCGTAGGTACTTAAGAATGTTTTTCACGACCATCCAGTGTTGTTCACCTGGATGAGCTTGGAATCGACTTGTCATACTCAATGCATATGCAATGTCGGGACGTGTGCATATCATGGCATACATGATCGATCCTATAGCCGAAGCATAAGGAATCCGACTCATGCGCTCTTTCTCTTCCAATGTCTTAGCTTCTTGAGTCTTGCTCAAGTGAAGCCCAGTAGTCATAGGAAGGAACCCTTTCTTGGAGTTCGTCATGCTGAATCTCTCTAGGATCTTATCTATATAAGACTCCTGACTGAGAGACAACATCCGTCGTGATCTATCCCTGTAGATACGGATGCCCAAAGTTCTTTGTGCTTCTCCCAGATCTTTCATCTGGTGTAACATCTCATGGTTCTTAACTGTTATTTGTGATTGTTCATGCTTGTTGCGTGTTTCCTTACCATTACGGGGTGGTGAACTTCGGGACGAAGTTCATTATAAGGAGGGAAGACTGTAATACCTCGTACTTTTTTTATATATTGTTATAATTCATAATTATTTTGACGAGATTTGAACGTTATATTTGATAATTAATTTATCGAATAAGTGGCGATAAATTTTTTATTGTTTTTATTGTGTCGAGTATGCGAATTAAGAGTTTATTGTGTTTTAAGCAAAGTACGAAGTCGGGAGAGTTGGGCCTCGAAGTGCGTGCCCTAGAGGCAGCCCAACTCGACACAACACAAAACTGGTAAACCCCTCTTTCACGTAGTCTGCTGTCACCCTAAAAACCTCATCAAAAAACCTACCCCTAATCTAGCAACGCCTCTCACATCCCCATACACCTATTGCCGCCACATCCAAGGGATAGGAGAGGGTGCTACACGGTGGTCTAGGGTGGCGTAAGGCTAGTCGTTTATGCCCAGAAACTGGTACACTCACCATCCTCCTTTCGTGTGTTTAGTTTTCAGTTGTTTTGAATTAATCCGTTCATCGTATATATGTGGTTGTAGGGTCTATCCTTCGCATGTTTTTAATATTTGGTGCATAGTAGTTGAATATGGACCACCAGGAAGTCATCTTTGACCGTCGTTGACCGTCAGATAGGTGTTTAATCGGAGTGTCAGACTGTTTTATAATTCGTTTCAGATCTCTGTTTCTGCGTGTGTTTTTCCATCTCGTTATTTGGTGTGTAATTGTTTATGTTTGGGTTTAAATCTGGTCGTGAGTTATGGGTAAGGGTAGTAGAAGGCTTATAGGTTGTTGTGGTGGTTGAAGGGGGATGTTTGGGTGGTCGGAGCACCACCACAAGTGGGTCGTGTCTTTTGAACAGAAACAAGCGAGAACAGGGAGTCCGTGAGGACGGGTGTTTGAGGGTGTTTTGCAGGGAGCTAGGGTCGTGTCGAAGGCTGGTGGCTACCACCAATAGAGTCGTGGGGCGTGGTAGTTGTTGAGGGTGGTGTTAGGTGGTGGTTTGGGTGGTTATGCTAGTGGCGGGAATCTCGTTTTCAGGGCACTCCCGTCACTGGTACTGGTTTATGCAGAATTGTACAGGGAGTCATGGTGATTTCAGGGGATCTCGACAGGCTGGTTGGGCGAGATAGGGGTCGAGGGTGGAGTCCAGGGATGCGTTCTAGTGCGATGGTGCCAACCACCGCGGGTTGGTGTTGGTTCGGTTGGTGTAATGCGAGTTATGGGGCTGTTTTGGGAGACGTTTAGAGGGCTGTTGGACACGGTTTTTGGGAGTTGCTTGAGTCGTAATGCGTTGTTGTACAATGTTTGCCTCGTAATGCGTGAGTCTTTGTATGTTAAAATATTATTATTATCATGGTGGTTGTTATTAATATATATATTATGCTTATCATTATTGTTTTGTTAAATTATTATTGTTATGGTGACCTTATAATTATATGTTAATATGTTATTGATATTAGTATTATTATTATTAGGTATGTTTTGGCAAATATTATAATTGTATGTCATGTTTATTAATAGTTAAAGTTAATAGTATTGTTAATATCATAATTAGTGTTATGTTAATAGTATTGTTGTGGTTTGTGATATTGTGACTAAGTATTTATTTTCTGATCTGTCAAGTTAGTGTATATAATTGTCGAGAGGGCTACGATAATGACTTAATTAGTAATGAGTATGTGTTATGGGCATGTTAGTAGTAAATCTTTATGGTTGTCATGATTGTTTGGTTAATGAGTAATATTCGGGTGTTCGGATAGAAATTGATATGAAGTAATATTTATAGGAACTGAGTCGAGGTGGAATAATTCGAGCAGCTGTTCGGTTGTCTTTCTGCAGGTCGAGGTAGGGGAATACCGTATGCCTGTTGATGAGTTATTTGATTATTAATCGTTGATAACAATGTTCATCTTATTATATTGGATGATTGATATATTGCTTTATTTGATTGAATAATTCTGTGACACGATACGATGTGACGAATAATGGGTCTTGTGATATGGAGCGGAGTATATTGGGTCTTGTGATATGGAGCGGAGTATATTGGGTCTTGTGACTGGTGTGGAGTATATTGGGTCTTGTGATTGGTGTGGGTATCAGAGCGAACGATCCTCAGGCCTAAACTAAATGAATCATAATGAACGTAGGAAGAGTCTAATAAAATGAACCCCGAGATGAAACTGATAGGAGCCCCAAAAAGGAACGGGATGAGTTAGGGGCCCCCTCACACCAGACTTGGGCCCTTTCTGTTCTGTCTCGGGAACCCAATGAGAGTAATTGAAGAGTGGGGTAGACTATATAGTGACCCAGTTATACTGTACTAACGTTTTCGCAGAAGAAGAATGAGGTAAGTAATACGTGAGTTATGAATAATGATGTGTGTTGGAACGATATGTGTGATATGAAATGTGGATCAATCCGGATGATGGAATTGAAATTTGAGGAGTTTAGTGGTGTAATTGTGAATTATGGTTAGAGTAATGAGATCATAACATGTTGGTGCATGGAATGTTCGTAGGGTGTATGGTTATTAAATGACTATCGTAGCTATGTAATATATTGGTTGGTATTTGGATATGAAAGATCAGACTCAGATTGTTATAGTAATCCATGTCTAGTGATATGCGGAATGTGCTACCCTAAGCCATGAATGTATGAAGTTATGTGTTGCGTATATCGTACTTAAAATTATATGCCTATTATACGCATTTAAATTCGTTATGAAGGCAGGCATCATTAAGGGATACGTAGTAGTCCCTAGGTTATATTTCCGTACTTGGATGAGTTGTGATTGTGCGATGGGAGGGACTAATTTATTTTGAAACACATGCATAACTATCAAGCTACTTAGTTGATCTTATTTCAGTTTCGAAACCTTTACTGTATTTTGATGACAACTACATTTGAAATGAGGAATGAATGTTAATATGGTACAAAGTGATGTATATGTTTCAAATGATTGTCAATGTGTTTGGAATAAGAAAGGTTGAGTGTGGATGTAGTAATGTGTAGTTGCAAAGGAACCAAAATTTTAATAATTTTTCAGAATGTTGTCCGGTGTATACGGGCTGTCATTTTATACGTGTTCCATAATTGAGTATGAAAATTTTATGCATGATAACCTTCTGAGTTGGTTTTACGATGCTTTTGATTTCACGATAATAGGAGTTATATTTTGAGAGAAATAAATCTTTTAGTTGACAGTGGTCAGATTGTTACTTTCCGGTTCTGTTTTGCCCCATGTTTTTGTGAAAGAAGTCATTTGAAACGTGTTTAATTTTATGTACAATTCCAACTCCACTGTTTAAAATATTCTTTCACGTTTCCAAAATGTTAAGCTATGTAAGAACTTATCGAGTTGTTTAATTGTGATTGTTTTACAAGCTGTCAAATATTCCGATGAATTGTTGTAAAGTTCCTGTCCAAACCAATTAAGTTGTGAGTTATGTAAATCTTATATAAAAGTTTAATCAAATGTGAACTATGCGTTGTGATCATGTGATATCCTGATAAAGCATTAGTAACATGAATAGTAGGCATATGATATGAATGTGAACCTTATTATATGATAACGTCGTCTTGTCCATTCTATATAAAATAGTTTCAAGTATACCAACCCTCTTACTTTCTAATGATATGACCTCGAAATAATGATGTGTTGTTCGTATGTGATGTTAAAATCATAATTATCAGAGAAGGGTCTTGACAAGTGGTAGACTAAAATTTGACTGGTAAACCTATTAGCATGATATAACAATCTAATTGTTATAAGTAGTGGTGATTATTTTGAACGATGTGAATCGTGTTGATGTTCTTTCATATATTTGTGGTATATCGTTGTCTAGTTTACCGGGCTAATAATCTTTATAACACCTTCATGCATGTTGTTATGTCACCAATTGAATTGCATTTGCTATGTTTAAAATATGATCCTAATTTATTGAGTTATTAACTGGTTGACACGTGATTTATGAAAAAATTAGTCATGTGAATTCGTTTACTTTTATCGCTAAATTTTCATAATTTATGAGCTACAATTTACAAGGATAGTGTTTTAGTAGATGAGAGTCAGAATGTCTCTGTGTAGTCTTGTTTCGATCTATAGCTTGTAAAATTGTCTTTTGATTCATGTTTATATATTGCCACAAATTACCGCTTCAATGTTTTCAAAGGTTCAAAATGTTTCCAAGTGATGATTATTCATGATAACGCGCGATGTTTTGATAATTATTGTGATTGTTGGCAACATAACAAATTCTGGAGCTACGTGATGACGAAATCCTGCCCTGATGTTTAAGTGCTGCATATTATATAAACCCCTTAGTCTGCAAGACATATATTTTACCAGTTTCATGATAAATGGTGTAATGTGAGTGGATGAGGTATGTAGCTAAGTAGTTTTAACCTATTGATATCTAGGAAGGTTAAACGGTCTTGTCACTCTATGATTTATGTATACCTTGTGAGATATGTCAATGCTTCAAGTTTAATTACGTTAACTAATTTTCCTCTGTGTGTTTTATAAAACATGATTTGGTTCTATAATACGATTATGAACATGAAATGTTTTAAATTGTTACTTATGACCTGCGAGTGGCTGATTGTCTACACTGGTGGAAATAGGCTGAGTTTGAGTTAAAATTTCAAGCACTAGTACAAAAATCCCCTATTGCGTCAGTTCTAGGCGGCCTATTGCGTCGGTTCTGGGTTGACGTATATAGGGGGGACGTTTATTAAAACGTCGGTTTTAAAACTGACGCAAAAGGTCCGTATTTGCATCAGTTCTTAACTAAAAACCGACGCAAATACATCATCAAATACATCAGTTCCTGTATCAGAACCGACGCAAAAAGTGGTAGAACTGACGCAAATACATACCCTTTTGCATCAGTTGTTCAAGAACTGATGTATTTTAGTGCACCTTTTTGCGTCAGTTATTCTACAACTGATGTATTTTATAAGCTATTTTAGCGCCATGTACAGTGTTAAAAGCGTCAGTTATGACTGGAACTGACTCTTTTGCTCTTATTTTTTGCGTCATTTCTTTTCAAAAACGATGCAATTACTATTTACCATTTGCATCATTTGTCTTAAGAACTGATGCAAATTGTTTTTATATTTTTAAAAAAAAATCGCTACCGAATTTTCGGCAGCACCTCCCTATAAAATTGATACCCAAAAACGCCAAAAATTCAAAACCACATGCATTAAGATATCCAACCAAAGGACATTACATTTCATCCGATCAACGTTCCAAATACAATCCAAAGTACAAATAACCCCACAAACATCTTAGTCACTAAGCTAATCTATACTAAATATTCTTTAAACATCTAGTAAAGTTACATAAAACTATATATCAATCCAAACTCGGTGCCACGAACCTAAAACAACGCACGTCTCAACCGGACATAGCAAGCTTTTCTGAGTCGTCTTTCGCGTCCATCGCAACTGCTTTCTTCTCCTCTAAAGCCCTATACTCATGGTAAGAAAAGGATGGAATTAGGTACACGTATTTTGTATTCCATATAAGAACAATAGTGTGTAACAATGAACAACCAGAAATTAAAGGCTACTAAGAAAAGGCAAAGCAAAGGAAAGAGGGAGAACAGATTGAAAAGACTTAAAAAAGAAGTGAACATGAACTGAACCTGCTCAAGACAACGACAAAAACCATGAAAGCATTTGTCAAGTAAAACGATAACAATTTGATAAAGGAGAACAAAAGCATACCAAACTTACTATAAAATAAAACAAATGCATCAAATAGTCCTTTAGGCTACAATTATCACAAGAACTAATTTTGAAGTGAGGAAGGGATGAGTACGAGGGGAGTTCGAGAAATGGTGTTTAAGCAGTTCAGAAGGGAGCATGCTTAGTGCTTACATTTTCTATAGGTTCTCAGCAAACTGGCAAATGTAGAAGGGATCGGGCCATTCACTCCAAAATTATATATGTAACTGTAAGCAATATAGGAAAAAAAAGAATAAAACCTTCAGTAAATAACTTAAAATCATCAAAAGAGAATACAGCATCTCACTACTAACTTCTTGAGGAGAAGTTTTAGAAGACAATCTAATTTCACAAGTCCAAAGGAGGTTTCATCCCAAAAGAAGAGTAGAGAAGAAGCTGGAGTTTGTGAATAAAACAGTAAAAGTACATATATCGGTCAGATAAAGTGAGAGGAGGATCCTAGGCTAAGCGTAGCAGCACTCTGGGACAGTACAACAAATCTCAACATGCTGACATTTGGAATTTTGGCATGAATAGATCATCTAGTGAAATAAATATGGGACCATTAATCATTAGACACCTAGATGAGACGCTGAGACCATAAACCATAGCATTTCAGCAAGACAATGTCGGGTTTATCACAGCTTATATAAATTAGGGTTAGGAAGTCCCAGCTTTTGCCTACAATTGACATCACCCACAATCCTGCAATCACCTGTGATAAAGCATAAGAAACAATTCAGTAAACAACTGTTTGAACATCCTTCAATCTCAGTATCTACTAAACACTTGGTCTCTTGCGAGTTGCGACTTGCGAGACAGTTTCACACTTTAATGCCAACAAATTATAAATAGTATAGACAGAACGGAAGGGTATCAATTACATGAATCAACCACAGGTAAGGGGAAGAAAGGGAGGGTATCAGAAGCTCGGATCTAGGGTAGTCAGCGACAAGATAAAAGGTTGTTAGAACTGCCTATTTAGCACTAAGTCATGTACTAATCGATATACTAGTAGGGTTTCTAATTTTCCAAACACAAGACGGCAAACGGACAGTGCCAAATAAGAATTCTCGGCGCATTAACTGTAAGCAGAAGACTAAAGAGTAGACCAAAGACTAGAGCAGCAACTCAAACACTAAAGCAAACATCAGCATATGCCACAAAATCTTCTCTGCATTTACAAAACAAAAACAAAAAACCGTCAGCAACTTTTCACTTATAGCATGAAATAGGCAGAAAATGTTTTAAAATCATCGAGTAAATGAGGCAACAAGAGGAACATACATAATCCTTGGACTAACCAAACCCCCATGTTCATCTTCAAGTACCTGAGGTGAATCTGAATGTATCTGTAACACCCCCATTTATTTAAGAGCCTTTAGCAAGACATCCTCAAATAAATAGGGCTGTTACCATCCCGGAATATCCGAGGTAGTGAATAACAAGGTAAACAAACCAAAGATAATTTATATAAATACTGATTAAATTTGAACTTGGTATTACAACATTTACGAGTTCCAAACTTGATAAAATGAAAGTACAACTGACGATGTCTAAATGTGATCTAACTCTAAGTAGGTCCATGCCATGTCTCTCTCCATGCCCAAGCTCCTGGTCCGTCTGTCACTGACCTGTAAAATCTACTCCCCATTCCGGATCATCGTAGGTGTACACGAATACACAGGGTCAACCGCGAGGTTGAGTAGAAAGATAAATAAGACAACAATATAATAAACTCCGCACCGATCCAACGCCAAGTAAACTCCGCACCGATCCAACACCAAATAAACTCCGCACCGATCCAACACCAAATAAACTCCGCACCGATCACAAGACCCAATATACTCCACACCATAACACAGACCCTTTATCTCCGCACCAAACACAGACCCTTTATCTCCGCACCAAACACAGACCCTTTATCTCCGCACCAAACACAGCCCCTTTATCTCCGCACCATATCGTATCACAGAATTATATATCACAATACACCAATCATATAACAATATACATGAACATGCTTAATATCAACCAATAACAGATTACACATCTCATATATGTAGTATTCCCCTACCTCAAAGCTGCAGAAGAAAGATAACTGCGCGACGGCTTCTAAAAAAATGCTCCACACGAAAACTTCCACCTAAATACGTATTACTTTAATTAATACCTTCCTAATTCTCGTAGTACATGTACACCTTCTATTTATAGACACTTCCTATATTTAGAAAGTTCCCCAACAACCGAGTTACCCAAAATAGTAACTTTCTAAATATAGTAGCTTCTAAAAATAGTAACTTTGGTTTGAAATTCAAACTATGCAAACACTCATTAAAACCATATCAAGGAAAATATTCTTACCATATATACAATATAAACTTATTAATAACAACATAATAATAATATTAATAATGATAAAAAGAAGAACCTAAAAACTCTAACACAAAACAGCCCACGACCACCCTTTACCGCGACACCACACAAGACCCTAAACAGCCCCTTGAACAGCCACCTAACACCTGCCCCCTACCACCAACAACCACTAGGCTAGACCCCAGAACCACCGGCTACCTCCCCAAACACCAACCACCCACTCGACAGCCACCAGCGAGTCAAACCAGGGCCCAGTTCAGGCCTGGTTTCTCACTCACTGCCCCTGACCATGGTACTTCAACTGCCCTTCGATGCTAACCCAAACCTGACCGACACTAGACTCGACCACCACCAGCACCCCCGGACTCCAGACTCCAGATTTGGCAACAACGTCGCAAGAACCTCCCCCTAGTTCACGACATTATCACCTCCCAACACCCCCGTGACACACGCAGATAAACAGAGTACTAACAGGTTGTAAAACACCCTTCTAACCACGCCATCAACCACCCCTGCAACACCACGACCAACCACCCCTGAACCTCGAGGTTACCACCATGAGTAACCCCTTACCACCACTTGTCCCAACACGCAAAGACCCCTATCAAAACATATAGACTTAACAATAAATTCGATTACAAAAGAATGCATCTAAGGTGCCTGTTATCGTATTTCTGCCACCCTTGATCCGACACCAAAACAAACACCTTAAAAAAAAACGACGACAGCCATCGACCCTCCATCCATAGCCTACATACAAACCTTATACTTCCTAGTTCAAAACCATGTAAAAACAATAAGAGCCAGATGCACAAAACCCCTCTTAAACAGACGACAAAAACATGCTGCAAAACAGAAAGTGACGAAATGGTGGTGGACATACCAGATCCTTCACTAATTCGAACCACCCTACGTCGGTCAACAACCACCGTGGCTGGGTTCCTCTCCTTCTCTAATGTGGCGGCTAGGATTTGGTGTGATTTCCTTTGAGTTTCAGTAGGGTTTAGGGTAGGTAGAGCCACCATACAAATGACGACAGGCCCTAGGTTTAAGCAGAGTTCTGAAAACGTGTTCATGGGCTGCTATTTAAGCTCGCAAAACGAGGCCCATGGCCGTGCTGCCATGGGTCCTGGGTTCGAACCCCAACAACTACACATCACTAATATTATGTTGAGGTGGCAAAGTTCCCTTTTCGAGTCCCATCTAAGACCACAACAACTCGTATAAAACGAGTACGAGTAAGCTTATAAATTAAACGATTTAAATAAAAGAAATCAAAAAGCGAGGTATTACAGTCTTTCCCCCTTAAAAGAACTTCGTCCCGAAGTTCAACCACACACATATATCATATATAACATACCCAACATAGACTCGAAACATGATAACACTAATTCACGTTCATAAGTCGCAACTTATAATTTACCAAGTACTTATAACAAATAATAATAACTGGCAATTGCCTAACAAATACTATATAATTATACGCCATCTTGATAAAAACATAAATAAACAACTCATTATTATGGCCTATGAAAATACAGGGTATTATAGTCTTCCCTCCTTAAAATGAACTTCGTCCCGAAGTTCACCATCCCATGGTCAACAATCTGGTCACTAGGCGTGTAACGAACACAAAACGTGATACCACATGCAAGGCTAAAAAAAATACTTTAAAACACGGAATATTACATTCTACCCTCGTTAAGAAAACTTTGTCCCCAAAGTTTAACGTATAAATAAATTAAAGAATACTTCGCGAAACACAATTAAATGCACAAGCGAATTAATCAGGATTATCAAGTATAAACAATCACCATATACCAAATAGTCATGTTATAACAACTAACCATACTATAAAATCATTAAGATTTTACAATCATATCCCCCTTAAAACATGGTTACGTCCCCGTAACCTCATCATATTACTCTATCCCCCAGAATCTTACTCCAAGTAACCAAGTATCATATCCTCATCGTCGAACTAAGACCAGAGACAAGGGGTGAGTGAACCGGCGGAATAAAACCGCAAATCAACACTTCCATTTCAATTTCGATTTCAAACTCCAACTATAACTCAATAACCAAGGTCACACTGGACCATAAACACGATATGACACAACGGTCACATAACTCATAACTCAGTACTAGTGACCAATCCTCATCTCACTCCAATACCGATATTGTCAAATATTCCCTTAAAGGAGCTGTTCAACACTTAGAGAGTCAAACTCTAAGCTACTCACCCACGAGTCAAGATCAAGGAATACGACAACTCGATAAAATACTGAACTGCAATCTCAAACTCAATACAATTCAATCATGGCCTTTGTCCCAGACTCACGGGCACTTAGTCTCATCAGTACATACCTTCCAAGTTCTTTGACATAATTGTATGTATATATACTGTTCCACAGTTCATAACATAAGGATCTGGACGCTATACCAAACCAACCTAATACAACACCATTACGCATAAACAACCAAGCAATTACAAAAAGTTATCCATCTCACAACTCAACCCGTTTCTCAACAAAAGGATTATCTTATTAGTAGAAAATATTAACTATCAAAATGAAGGAACAATTACAAATTTTCACTCAAATAAGTACATGTAAGAAACTTATAGCAATTATCATGCAAATATATATAACCTTCGAGCAATAACAAAAGTATATGATTGGTAGTAACCGTGTTACGCAGTAAAACAGATTCAGGGTAGCTAACATTTACATACCTCTGAAATTTTAACACAAATTTAATATATCTACAACAATGTAAACAAGCAAAAGCTCATAGTTCATACTTGACAATTCAAAGTGTCTCATACTCATATTCATATTATAGAAGCAGAATTAATTGACGTAATTAAGCATGGAATCATTGTCATAGTTCATAAAATGTACACCATTTATAAACTCACATGACCGTTTAACGTTCCCAATATCAATGAGTTAACACAAACACTTAAGTACATTTCTCGTCTACTGACATTACTTCATTTATCATGGAACTATTTCTATATACGACTCGCAAAATAAGGATTGTATACAATGCGCAACAATTAAACATTCAAGCAGGGTTTCATCAATGCGTAACTACAGAATTTGTCATGTTGCAATAACCATAGTTATCAAAACATAAGTATTATCATGGATGATCATCACTTGAAATCATTTTGAAACTTTTGGAACATTAAAGTGGTAATTTGTGACAATTTGTAAATACGAGCCACAAGACAATATTACAAGCTATAGATCGAAACAAGATTACATAGAGACATTCTGACTCTTCTATACTAAAAGATTATTCTTGTAGTTCATAACTTATGAAAACTGGATTAACGATAAAAGTAAACGAATTCACCAGACTGGTACTTCCATAAATCATATGTTAACAATTTGATAATTCAACATATCGTGATCAGATTCTAAGTATAACCTTATGCGATTCACTGTATGGTATAACAATATACTCGAAAAAAAAATTGATAAGGACTATAATCCCAGAGGACTAGACAGAGGTAAACCATCACTATACGAATGAACATCAACTAGATTCATATTGTTCAAATAATCACAATTATGTATAACCATTAGATTGCTATATTATGCTAACATGCTTACCAATTAAATTTCATCCTGCCACTTGGCACAGATAAACATGCTTTTAACATCACATAGGAGCAGTACACATCCATTTTGGGGTCATAATATTAAACATATAGTTGGAACGATTCTATATTAAACTTGACGAAATAAATAAGGTTACGCTATCACATAATGAGGTTCATACTTATACCATATGTCTACTATTCATGTTAATAATGCCATATCAGGATATCACGTGGTCGCATCACATAATTCACATACGATTAAACTTTTATATGTACTTACATATCTCATAAGTTCACCGATTAAATATTATGCAGCAACTTACCAACCATAATTAGATAACAATTTATCTAACATGTGAGCGATTATAGTTTTGAAGAAATATAAAGGACTAGATATACATAGGAAAAGAATCGAATGCATATTTCAAGGAAATCATTTAATACAATTTTATAACTCAATCCATCAATCAAGAATTTTACAGCGATTCAACAGAAAATTAGGCAACTTGCAAGAATCACAATTAAATAACGACTCATTAAAATTTTACATGGCTCATCATATGAAGCGTGAACGCATATAGTTTTGATCTCACATTACTACATCGAAATTCAACCATTCTTCTTTCGAAACACGTTGGCATATATTTGAAGCATAGACATCACTTGTACCACATTAACATTTATTCATTATTTCATTCTGTAATAGTCACCTAAAACACGGTAAAGGTTGCGTAACAGAAAAGTAGAGCATCTAAATGTCTGGATATTTATACATGTATATACTAATGTAACACACAACTATATGACACTCATGGCTTAGGGCAGCACATTCCGCATATCACTAGACATGAATTACTATAACATTTAAATCTGATAGATCATATCCAAATACTAAGCAATATATTGCAAACGTTACATTAGTCATTCAATAACCAGCTATCCTATAGACAATTCGAGACACCAAATCACACGATCATATCACTCTAATTCAGTATACAATAAATATATACTCATTCCTGAAAATTTCGATTCAAACATTTATATCAATCAACGTTTCAATATCAGCTGCATTCTTCTTATGCATATCATCCTACTAGCCAAGCTTATATTTCAAATTCGTATTTCAATTTCCATGTCCTCAATACTTAAAGTATTACATTTCTCAATCACTTTCCGACATCAAACTCATAGAATACAATGCATCATTAACCATGTACACATCATTACTTACCTCATTCCGCCCCTGCAAACTTTGTTAGCACAAGATAACTAGGTCGCTATATAATCTACCCCACTCTTCAATTTCTCTCCTTGGGTTCCCGAGACAGAACAAAAAGGGCCCAGGACTGGTGTGAGGGGGCCCCTAACTCATCCCGTTCCTTTTTGGGGCTCCTATCAGTCTCATCTCGGGGTTCATTTTATTAGACTCTTCCTACATTCGTTATTATTCATTTGGTTTAGGCCTGAGGATCGTTCGCTCTGATACCACTTTGTAACACCCCCATTTATTTAAGAGCCTTTAGCAAGACATTCTCAAATAAATAGGGCTGTTACCATCCCGGAATATCCGAGGTAGTGAATAACAAGGTAAACAAACCAAAGATAATTTATATAAATACTGATTAAATTTGAACTTGGTATTACAACATTTACGAGTTCCAAACTTGATAAAATGAAAGTACAACTGACGATGTCTAAATGTGATCTAACTCTAAGTAGGTCCATGCCATGTCTCTCTCCATGCCCAAGCTCCTGGTCCGTCTGTCACTGACCTGTAAAATCTACTCCCCATTCCGGATCATCGTAGGTGTACACGAATACACAGGGTCAACCGCGAGGTTGAGTAGAAAGATAAATAAGACAACAATATAATAAACTCCGCACCGATCCAACGCCAAGTAAACTCCGCACCGATCCAACACCAAATAAACTCCGCACCGATCCAACACCAAATAAACTCCGCACCGATCCAACACCAAATAAACTCCGCACCGATCACAAGACCCAATATACTCCACACCATAACACAGACCCTTTATCTCCGCACCAAACACAGACCCTTTATCTCCGCACCAAACACAGACCCTTTATCTCCGCACCAAACACAGCCCCTTTATCTCCGCACCATATCGTATCACAGAATTATATATCACAATACACCAATCATATAACAATATACATGAACATGCTTAATATCAACCAATAACAGATTACACATCTCATATATGTAGTATTCCCCTACCTCAAAGCTGCAGAAGAAAGATAACTGCGCGACGGCTTCTAAAAAAATGCTCCACACGAAAACTTCCACCTAAATACGTATTACTTTAATTAATACCTTCCTAATTCTCGTAGTACATGTACACCTTCTATTTATAGACACTTCCTATATTTAGAAAGTTCCCCAACAACCGAGTTACCCAAAATAGTAACTTTCTAAATATAGTAGCTTCTAAAAATAGTAACTTTGGTTTGAAATTCAAACTATGCAAACACTCATTAAAACCATATCAAGGAAAATATTCTTACCATATATACAATATAAACTTATTAATAACAACATAATAATAATATTAATAATGATAAAAAGAAGAACCTAAAAACTCTAACACAAAACAGCCCACGACCACCCTTTACCGCGACACCACACAAGACCCTAAACAGCCCCTTGAACAGCCACCTAACACCTGCCCCCTACCACCGACAACCACCAGGCTAGACCCCAGAACCACCGGCTACCTCCCCAAACACCAACCACCCACTCGACAGCCACCAGCGAGTCAAACCAGGGCCCAGTTCAGGCCTGGTTTCTCACTCACTGCCCCTGACCATGGTACTTCAACTGCCCTTCGATGCTAACCCAAACCTGACCGACACTAGACTCGACCACCACCAGCATCCCCGGACTCCAGACTCCAGATTTGGCAACAACGTCGCAAGAACCTCCCCCTAGTTCACGACATTATCACCTCCCAACACCCCCGTGACACACGCAGATAAACAGAGTACTAACAGGTTGTAAAACACCCTTCTAACCACGCCATCAACCACCCCTGCAACACCACGACCAACCACCCCTGAACCTCGAGGTTACCACCATGAGTAACCCCTTACCACCACCTGTCCCAACACGCAAAGACCCCTATCAAAACATATAGACTTAACAATAAATTCGATTACAAAAGAATGCATCTAAGGTGCCTGTTATCGTATTTCGGCCACCCTTGATCCGACACCAAAACAAACACCTTAAAAAAAAACGACGACAGCCATCGACCCTCCATCCATAGCCTACATACAAACCTTATACTTCCTAGTTCAAAACCATGTAAAAACAATAAGAGCCAGATGCACAAAACCCCTCTTAAACAGACGACAAAAACATGCTGCAAAACAGAAAGTGACGAAATGGTGGTGGACATACCAGATCCTTCACTAATTCGAACCACCCTACGTCGGTCAACAACCACCGTGGCTGGGTTCCTCTCCTTCTCTACTGTGGCGGCTAGGGTTTGGTGTGATTTCCTTTGAGTTTCAGTAGGGTTTAGGGTAGGTAGAGCCACCATACAAATGACGGCAGGCCCTAGGTTTAAGCAGAGTTCTGAAAACGTGTTCATGGGCTGCTATTTAAGCTCGCAAAACGAGGCCCATGGCCGTGCTGCCATGGGTCCTGGGTTCGAACCCCAACAACTACACATCACTAATATTATGTTGAGGTGGCAAAGTTCCCTTTTCGAGTCCCATCTAAGACCACAACAACTCGTATAAAACGAGTACGAGTAAGCTTATAAATTAAACGATTTAAATAAAAGAAATCAAAAAGCGAGGTATTACAGTATCAATGTAACATGTGGCTGGATTCCTGTAGATTAAAATTACCAAAAAAAAGAAAATGTCACACAAACCCGTCTTCACAATCCCTTCCAACTTGCTCCTTTGTCTCACGTCCCAAGCTTGTGACAGTACCAGTTTCCCACGCAATTCATGTCCTACTTACAGTACTGATATTCATCGCCATTTAACTAAAAAACAACATCTGCAAGAAGAATACGGTTTTTCTTACATAGACCCTCGGCTTCTAACATTCAAGAAAGACATTAACTAAAGCATTAATCATCAGAATCGAATTTCTTTCTCATCCACAGCAAAATGGCATTCTATTCTCTGCATTCCCGTGTCCATTTCACTTCGAGGTCGTTCAATATCCACAGCACCCGATATCTAAAATAATGTACATCTTGTTTATCAAAAGGATGTTACAGTTCTAAAATAAGGATCAATCTATGATTACAAACCTCTCTCAGGATTGAGAAGTGAACTTCATGGGCAGCCAATGCCAACATAATCAAATCGGCATCCTGTTCAATAACATCAGAAGAGATCAGGTGACCTTAATGGATACCAACTGCACTATTTAAAATCTATATGTCTAATTAAAAGAGCATTTACCAGTCCGTAGAGACAATGTCTTGTATTTGGATCATATCCAGGAAGATTCCTCTGGAGACGTACATAAGACATGATCTTGTGCTCTCCTTCCCCAGGACCAACTTATCAGGGTGAAGAAGTGTCAACTTCATGTTTCTGAGCACAGGATAACACCTAACAAACCTTCTAGAAAACGCCAGAAAAAAAGACCAGTTAACCAAAATGAACCTAAACAAATACTCCCTCCTATTCATAATAACATTCCCTCTTTTCTTTTTCTTCAATTTAACAAACAAATAAACATAAACAAAATTACGTAACCAAAAATTACAGAGACATTCACAATATAATAAAAAGCAAAGATGTAAGAATTATCATATCCTGGGTACTATACAAAGTCACTAACTTCATACAAAATCCCCAAATTTTGTATCAACTAACCCTAAATCCAGATGAAGAATTAACTTTTAAAAGTATATGAATCTAATATGACCAACAAACTAACGATTAAGTTCTAAACTATTAATAAAACTATTATGAAATTGAAAAAACAGTACAAGAATAATTAAATTACCTGATTCTAAATAACTAATGGACGTTTTGAGCGACGACAGAAGGACTGCAGCACGGTGATGGATGTGCGATGACAAAAGGAGGTCAGGTGATGGTGGTCAGAGTTAGGGTTTTGTGATTGGTAGGAGGAGTAGGTTTTGGTGAGGAGATTGAGTTTTGAGAGAAGGGTCTATGAATTATGAGTGTTTTCTCTTTTGAAATTAAATATCATTTGTATCAGTTTCAACTGTAATTGAAGTAAAAAATAGAATATTAAATACGACGGTTGAGTAAACAACTGATGCATTTGATCAAAAGCATCAGTTTCACACATAACTGACGCAACAATTATGTCAGTTTCATTGTAGAACCGATGCAAATAGCTAAACTATAGGGCCAAAAACGCACTCCCGCTAAAATTAAGTACCTTTTGCGTCAGTTTTGGTAGAACCGACGTAAATCACTTGACGCAATAGGGAGTTTTTGTACTAGTGAAGGGCACGTAAGTGTTGGCTATTCTGGTTATGTTTTACTGCATAACATGATTCTATCAATCTTACTAATTTAGTCTTGTACGGGATATATGTACATGTATTCATTGATTTGCCGGAGTCTAGATGTTCCAATCTTCATTCAAGCTTGACATGTATGATGACTAATTATGTGTTGGTAATTATTGAGAAGTTGTTATTGTGAAGGTTATTGAATGTATAGTAGTATCCATATGTTATGAGCCACCGATTGTGTTTTACTGTGAGCATTTGGCTAGCCTGCAAATGGAAATTGTCTTGCAATATATGAATATTGATATTAGTGTGGTTGTGTTGCAAATGAATACGAGTATTCCTGGGTTGAGAATCTTTATAATGCTTGTTTAAGACTGAAGTCGAGTATACGGGTTACTGGGGATTGATATTTTGGATTGTGTAGGATTGGTCGTACATGTTCTTTTATCGTTCTCTTTGACCTTACTTGTGGGTGAGTAGCTTAAAGATCATACTTTAAGTGCTGAGCACGGTTCTGTGAACCTTGACGATATTGATACTGATATTGAGATGGGGAGTGAGATTGGGTGCTATTATTGAGTTATGGGGCCTTTGTGCCAAGTTATGTTTATGGTCTAGAGTGACCATGGTTATTGAGTTATATTTTATGAGTTCGAAATCGATATCGGGATGGATATAGGGTTCCGCGGGTTATTCCGCCAGTTCACTCACCCCTTGTATTTGGTCTTAGGTTCGATGATGAGAATATGATACTTGATTACTTTGAGTAAGATTTTGGGGGATAATGTAATGAGTAAGATAGAGTAATGAGCTGGAATTCTATAATTAGGTTACGAGGACGTAACCATGTTTTAAGGAGGAAAGGATTGTAAAATCTCAATGATTTTATGATATGTCTAGTTGTTATGACATGGCTAATTGTTATGTCGTGATTAATTGAATATACTTGATAACCCTGCTGCTTCTGTTATGCGCTATATCGTGTTTCGGGTGTATGTTAAACTTTGGGGACAAAGATTTATTAAGGGGGATGGAATGTAACATCTCATGGTTCTTAAGTGTTATTTGTGATTGTTCATGCTTGCTGCGTGTTTCCTTACCATTACGGGGTGGTGAACTTCGGGACGAAGTTCATTTTAAGGAGGGAAGACTGTAATACCTCGTACTTTTTTTTATATATTGTTATAATTCATAATTATTTTGACGAGATTTGAACGTTATATTTGATAATTAATTTATCGAATAAGTGGCGATAAATTTTATATTGTTTTTATTGTGTCGAGTATGCGAATTAAGAGTTTATTGTGTTTTAAGCAAAGTACGGAGTCGGGAGAGTTGGGCCTCGAAGTGCGTGCCCTAGAGGCAGCCCAACTCGACACAACACAAAATTGGTACACCCCTCTTTCACGTAGTCTGCTGTCACCCTAAAAACCTCATCTAAAAACCTACCCCTAATCTAGCAACGCCTCTCACATCCCCATACACCTATTGCCGCCACATCCAAGGGATAGGAGAGGGTGCTACACGGTGGTCTAGGGCGGCGTAAGGCTGGTCGTTTATGCCCAGAAACTGGTACACTCACCATCCTCCTTTCGTGTTTTTAATTTTCAGTTGTTTTGAATTAATCCGTTCATCGTATATATGTGGTTGTAGGGTCTATCCTTCGCATGTTTTTAATCTTTGGTGCATAGTATTTGAATATGGACCACCAAGAAGTCATCTTTGACCGTCGTTGACCGTCAGATAGGTGTTTAATCGGAGTGTCAGACTGTTTTATAATTCGTTTCAGATCTCTGTTTCTGCGTGTGTTTTTCCATCTCGTTATTTGGTGTGTAATTGTTTATGTTTGGGTTTAAATCTGGCGTGAGTTATGGGTAAGGGTAGTAGAAGGCTTATAGGTTGTTGTGGTGGTTGAAGGGGGATGTTTGGGTGGTCGGAGCACCACCACAAGTGGGTCGTGTCTTTTGAACAGAAACAAGCGAGAACAGGGAGTCTGTGAGGACGGGTGTTTGAGGTTGTTTTGCAGGGAGCTAGGGTCGTGTCGAAGGCTGGTGGCTACCACCAATAGAGTCGTGGGGCGTGGTAGTTGTTGAGGGTGGTGATAGGTGGTGGTTTGGGTGGCTATGCTGGTGGCGGGAATCTCGTTTTCAGGGCACTCCCGTCACTGGTACTGGTTTATGCAGAATTGTACAGGGAGTCATGGTGATTGCAGGGGATCTCGACAGGCTGGTTGGGCGAGATAGGGGTCGAGGGTGGAGTCCAGGGATGCGTTCTAGTGCGATGGTGCCAACCACCGCGGGTTGGTGTTGGTTCGGTTGGTGTAATGCGAGTTATGGGGCTGTTTTGGGAGACGTTTAGAGGGCTGTTGGACACGGTTTTTGGGAGTTGCTTGAGTCGTAATGCGTTGTTGTACAATGTTTGCCTCGTAATGCGTGAGTCTTTGTATGTTAAAATATTATTATTATCATGGTGGTTGTTATTAATATATATATTATGCTTATCATTATTGTTTTGTTAAATTATTATTGTTATGGTGACCTTATAATTATATGTTAATATGTTATTGATATTAGTATTATTATTATTAGGTATGTTTTGGCAAATATTATAATTGTATGTCATGTTTATTAATAGTTAAAGTTAATAGTATTGTTAATATCATAATTAGTGTTATGTTAATAGTATTGTTGTGGTTTGTGATATTGTGACTAAGTATTTATTTTCTGATCTGTCAAGTTAGTGTATATAATTGTCGAGAGGGCTACGATAATGACTTAATTAGTAATGAGTATGTGTTATGGGCATGTTAGTAGTAAATCTTTAAGGTTGTCATGATTGTTTGGTTAATGAGTAATATTCGGGTGTTCGGATTGAAATTGATATTAAGTAATATTTATAGGAACTGAGTCGAGGTGGAATAATTCGAGCAGCTGTTCGGTTGTCTTTCTGCAGGTCGAGGTAGGGGAATACCGTATGCCTGTTGATGAGTTATTTGATTATTAATCGTTGATAACAATGTTCATCTTATTATATTGGATGATTGATATATTGCTTTATTTGATTGAATAATTCTGTGACACGATACGATGTGACGAATAATTGGTCTTGTGATATGGAGCGGAGTATATTGGGTCTTGTGATATGGAGCGGAGTATATTGGGTCTTGTGACTGGTGTGGAGTATATTAGGTCTTGTGATTGGTGTGGAGGTAATGGGTCTTGTGATCGGTGCGGAGTTTATTTGGCGTTGGATCGGTGCGGAGTTTATTTGGTGTTGGATCGGTGCGGAGTTTATTTGGCGTTGGATCGGTGCGGAGTATATTTTATTGTTGGCTTTTTTTTATTTATCTTTCTACTCAACCTCGTGGTTGACCCTGTGTATTCGTGTGACACATGTGATGATCTGTGATGGGGAGCAGTTTGACAGGAAAGATGGTGCTGTGGGAGCATGGAATGGCGTGAGCACTTGGATGGACCGACTTAGATGTAGATCACATGCTATGTAGTTATCAGTTGCACTTTAGTTCCGCTGTGAAGTTTTTCTTGTAACAACAAAGTTTAAATTTTATCAGTTTTTACATAAGGTATTTTGGTTTGATTTACTTTGTTATTCACTATCTCGGATATTCCGAGATGGTAACAGCTCAATTTACTGAGGATGTCTTGCTAAAGGCTCCTTAATAAATCGGGGTGTTACATCTGGAAATGGTTTTTCAACCATGCTTTAACCGAAGAAGGGAGAGGTATGTCATTCCCAATCAAGAGTATGTCATCGACATACAGTACTAGGAAGACAATCTTGCTCCCACTCGACTTGATATAGAGACATAGTTGTTCGACTGATCGAATGAACCCATTCTCTTTTATCACTTGGTCGAAGCGATGATTCCAACTCCGTGATGCTTACTTAAGTCCATAGATGGAACGCTTAAGCTTGCAAACCTTCTTAGGATGTTCTGGATCAATAAAACCCTCGGGTTGTACCATGTACAACTCTTCCTCCAAATAACCGTTTAAGAAGGCGGTTTTAACGTCCATTTGCCAGATTTCATAATCGTGAAATGCGGCGATCGCTAAGATAATCCGAATGGAATGTAGCATGACTACGGGTGCAAAGATCTCATCGTAGTGCAAGCCTGGCACTTGAGTGAAACCTTTAGCAACTAGTCTTGCCTTGTGGATATCTTATTATCCTTCCACGGCATGCTTTATCTTGTAAAGCCATTTGCATTGAAGGGGACGTACCTTTGCAGGTAGGTCCACAAGATCCCACACGTTGTTCTCATACATGGAGTCCATCTCGGATTGCATGGCTTCTAGCCATAGCTTTGAGTCAGAACTAGTCATGGCACCTTTATAGGTTGTGGGTTCATTACCCTCTAGGAGTAAGACGTCATCTATGTCATGTTCCTCGACCATACCAATGTATCTGTCCGGAGGAATAGAGACTCTTCCCGACCTCCTAGGTTCCTCATGGATATCTACCGCAGCCTCGGTTGAAGGAACGGTTTCCTCCAATGGTTGCTCGGTAGTTTGTTCTTGAATCTCCGATAGATCGAAGGTTCTATTACTCGACTTGTTCTCGAGAAATTGTTTCTCTAAGAACGTCGCACTAGCCGCAACAAAAACACGTTGTTCGGTTGGCGAGTAGAAGTAGTGACCAAAAGTTCCCTTTGGATAGCCTATAAAGTATGTCTTGACCGATCGCGGGCCGAGCTTATCCTCCTGTCTCCACTTGACATAAGCCTCGCAGCCCCAAACCGAATAAAGGACAAGTTAGGGACCGTTCCCTTCCATAATTCGTATGGAGTCTTGTCAACAGCTTTAGACGGACTTCGGTTAAGTATTAGAGCGGCCGACAAAAGAGCATAGCCCCACAATGAATCAGGCACAACGGTGTGACTCATCATGGATCGAACCATATCAAGTAGAGTACGATTTCTCCGTTCGGACACACCATTTACTTGTTGTGTTCCAGGTGGAGTCAACTGCAGAACGATGCCACAGTCTTTAAGGTGTTGATCAAACTCGTGTGATAGATACTCGCCACCACGATCAGATCGAAGTGCTTTAATCTTTCTGCCCAGTTGGTTATGTACCCTATTCTGGTATTCTTTGAACTTGTCAAAGAATTCACTTTTATGTTTCATTAAGTAGACATAGCCATATCTACTCAAATCATCCGTGAAAGTGATGAAATACCTATAGCCTTCTCGTGCGTTGATCGACATAGGGCCACATACATCCGTATGTATGAGTCCTAATAGGTCGGCAGCTCGCATTCCAATACCTTCGAAGGAAATACGAGTCATCTTACCGATGAGACATGATTCACACGTGCCATATGATTCGAAATCAAAGGCTGAGATAGCTCCGTTCTGTATGAGCTGTTTTACGCGTTTCTCATTTATGTGTCCCATACGGCAATGCCATAGATAAGTTTGATCTTTGTCACCAACCTTTAATCTCTTGTTATTCACATGTAATATTTCGGTGGTTTGATCTAAAACATAAATTTCATTCATGGAAACTGCCTTGCCATAAATCATATTGTGTAACGAGAAAATACAGCTATTATTCTCTATTACAAATGAAAAACTAAGTTTGTCAAGTGCAGAAACTGAAATAATGTTTTTGGATAAACTAGGAACATAATAACAGTTATATAAAGATAACTCGAATCCACTTGGAAGCTGGATCACGTATGTTCCCCTCGAGACTGCAGCAACACGTGCTCCATTCCCGACACGCAGGTCAACCTCACCCTTGATGAGGGGTTCTTAGTTTCGGAGGCCCTGCACATGATTACATAGATGAGAACCACAACCAGTATCTAGTACCCAAGTTCCGTAAGTTGCATGGTTAATCTCAATCATGTGAATAAAAGAAGAAGAAGAAGACATACCAACAGGAATAACGCGGCCTGCTTTGATGTCCTCACGATACACGAGGCATGTGCACCTCCAATGCCCAGTCTTGTGGCAATGGTGGCATTCCATGCTAGTATCCTTACTATTTGTCTTGCCCTGTGAGTTGCTCGACTCACCTGGCCCACTCTTAGCGAATCCAGACTTTTTGAACTTGGGCTTACCTACCGCTAGGTCGCCCTGAGCTTTAGTCTTTCCCTTACCCTTACCCTTACTGGAGATCATGAGAACATCCTGCTTCACGCTCCCACTTAATTTCAGATCCTTCTCGGTCTGTACGAGAAGGGAGTGGAGCTCATGAGGAGTCTTCTTCATGTCGTTCATGTAATATTTGGCCCTAAAGAGGGGGAACCCATCATGAAGCGAATGAAGCTTTCGATCAACGATTATGTTCTCACTGATCTTGCAGTTTAGGGCCTCCAGCTTTTCGATATTCTCAATCATGTTGAGAATATGTGGGCTAACAGCTTGGCCCTTCTGGAGTTTCGCCTCAAAGAAGCGATAGGTATGCTCATAAGAAACGATTCTCGAAGCTTTCGAGAATTCGTTAGTGAGCGTGGTGAAAATCTTGTTTGCACCATGGGAGATGAAGCGTCTTTGCAAATTGGATTTCATTGCATAGATGAGTACGTTCTTTATCGCACCCGCTTCCATGACGAAGTCGCTATGAGCGCGAACTTCGTTAGCTCTAGCTCAAGTTCCTGGGTGTGCCGGAATGGGCTCAATCAAGTACTTGAGCTTTCCGTCAGCAATGGCAGCATTCTGTAACGCTGCCTCCCAGTCAGAGAAGTTTGACCCATCATTCCTCAGTCTAGTAGACCGATTCATGGAGTCCATGAAGTCTTTTAGCCAGGATTCACGTGCTAGCTTGGCACTTGGCATTGGGTCTTCACCAACCATGAGTTATACAGCAGTTTAATTGATCGTGTTCTACACTGAAAAGAAGATAAAAACAAAACCATATAAGCAACTCATCGTTGTGATTTAAGTCTATTTTAAATTGTATTTAAACTCGTAGACTCATGCATTTATATAATTGATCTCCCTCAAGAATTATATAAACGATCCCAAGACTCAATTTCCGTATATTGATAAGCCCACAGCTTGGCTAATTCCACCGTTGGAACTCTTGATCGATAGATTTCCGTAAATCCTATCTATTAGTCCATCACAGTCGCTAGATAGTATCGAGTGACCACGATGTTGAGATAAAATAAATCATCTGTTCCCACTTACCCGACGTAGAAGGGGTCATATTATGCCTACCGACGAAGAAGGGATTCATTGGAGTCTGATTTATAAAGACTAGTCTCAATTTTTGGTTATACGAGGAAGACCCCATCAACTTATATTTATCCATTTTAAGTGAACTAATATCTAGCATATACGTGAATGAATGAAATAAAGTGATGGCTTTGCATGTGACACGTGACATCTGTATTGTCACAGAAAACTAACGCGTAACCTCTACATGAGTCAGTTTTCAGGCATGTTATAGGTGGTTTGGTTTTAGGCGGAATATGATGCAAGCTATTATCGATGAAAGCGTAAAATAAATGCAATAAACGTAAATAAAAGTCCTAGTGTGGCCTATCCTACCAAAATAAACATAAAAACAACTTGGAATCCACCGTTGGACCCTAGAAGCTTGTCTTGATGTTCCATCATGGTCTTTGCAACGGGATTGAGCATCTGGTCTCCGTCTTTGGTCTTCACAAATTACTAATTTAAATTACAAATATAAACCTATTTACATTCTAATTTAAATACAAAAGTAATTACATGGCAAAAACCCAAAACGGAGATACAAGATCTCAAAATTACAAATAAGACCGTGTTCCATCATTACGGTAACACAATCTTCTAAGGCCACACTAAGTTACAACCGTTTGCAAAAATTAAATACGTTATAGAAAGCATTCATAGGCATTCAACAAGACGATAAGTAAAATGCATCAACTAAAATTAAAATTCATTCATGACATAATACTGTTATTATGATGAACAAATTTTTACCAAACCACCTTACGAAATTAAAATTATGTGATTATACCGTTTTAATCACTTCAATTTTAATAAATTTATAATCCATTATCTTAAACCGTTTTAAAATAATATGTATCATGCGAGAGTGAACCGTTTCACAAAATTAATATACTAGTTCCGTATATAGTATATTACTAAAGGCCAAGGGAAAATAAAACAAGTTATTTTTGGAAAAATAAAACGTTTGTTACAGAGACGAGGTCGACCGACCTCAATATGGGGTCGACCGACCATCTGTCAGTCCAAAAAAAAAACTTCCTGTAACAGCAACAAGGTCGACCGACCTATCAACCAGGTCGACCGACCACAAAACTGGAAAAACGAGTTTCTGAAAACGCAAATCGCTGCACTTTAAAATCAAAACAAGTTTTTAACATTTGATTTAAAACGTGTAAATCTAATTAAACAACAAGGATTCACATATTGCTAAAAATATCGATTAATTAACAATATGTAAACAAGAATCGAAAACAAGATCGATTACTCACAAAAGAAAACTGTCGAAACAGAAAACTCACGCAGGAGTCGGTCGACCGACCGCAACAAGAGGTCGATCGACCCACACGGCGACAGAAAACGATTTTCAAAATTTTTAATTAAAACTTATGGAAAAACACAAAAGTAAAAATTTCGTGGCCTTGGCTCTGATACCACTTGAGGGGAATAAAGCATGTATTCTCCCTAAACATGAAGGATTATAACGAAATTTACAGTTGCGAATATAGTCATAAGATAATTAAAAACATGAAAAGGAATACAATCTTGGGTCCTTGCTTGAATAGGCCTAAGAACAGGAATTAAAGTAAATTCCCTCCTATAACTTGCACCCAAGACTTGGTTTGAGATGATGTCGCGTATGCTAGAAATACTCTCCAATTGCCTTGCAATATGGGGAGAGCTTTTGTGAGTTTTGATTTGAGATCTGAGTTTTGGGAGGAGGATACTCTCAAAACCCTAATTATGAGAATTATGATTTAACAGTCGTTGACAAAAGGAGAACAACTCTCCTTTTGTATTACCTCGGTCGGCCGAATGGGTATAGGGTAAGGGTGGGCTTTTTCCACTCTTACCTTATTCCTTTGCGTGATTCGACCCGTTTTGCTAAATATTATTCGCGCACACATGTTATCAGATATTAATCTCATTCCCAAGCTTGATAGGCCAACTTCAGTGGGTCATTTCAGACCAATTGCCTGCTGTAATTTGGTGTACAAGGTCATCTCTAAGGTGATGTGTAACAGGTTAGCAAATGTCTTACCAGAGATAATACATGACAATCAGGGGGCATTTATCAAAGGAAGATCTATCTTTGAAAATGTCCTCATCTGTCAAGATATTATTCATCAATAATGCCAGGAAAAATGTTACCCCTAGATGCTTGTTTAAAATTGACCTCAGGAAGGCCTATGACACTGTGGAGTGGGATTTTATAGAGCAAGCTCTCCACCATTTACAATTCCCTCCTCATTTTATAAAGCTGGTTATGCAATGTATCTCAACTCCTAGCTTCACCCTCTCTGTGAATGGCTCAAGTTTTGGGTATTTTCAAGGTAGGAGAGGCCTTAGACAAGGGGACCCCATCTCCCCTCTCATATTCACTATATGTATGGACTACCTGTCCAGACTTATCTTATATGCTACAGACAGATGGCCTCTCCACTATCATCCCCTCTGCAAATCTTTGAAACTCACTCACCTCATGTTTGCAGATGATTTGTTAATGTTCTGTAAGGGAAATCCTAATTCTATTTGGTTACTTATGAGGGCCTTTGCCTCCTTTTCTAAAGCTACTGGTTTGAGTATGAATAACACCAAATCAGACATCTACTTTAGTGGAGTTGAGGAAGACATGAAAGAAGGAATCAAGCAAGTTACTGGTTTTAAGGAAGGGACTTTCCCTTTTAAGTACTTGGGGGTACCTATTCAGCCTGGAAAACTATCTAAACAGGAATGCTCTTCCCTTACAGAAAAGCTAGTTGCTCGTATAAGGAGTCTAGGGGCCAAGAAACTCTCCTATGCTGGCAGACTGACTCTTATAAATTCAGTCTTAAATACCTTGCATAATTATTGGGCTCAGTTATTCATCATTCCTAAAGGAGTAATCAATCGTATTTCAGCAATCTGTAGGAATTTTTTCTGGGATGGTTCTGCAGACTATCATAGGGTCCCTCTGGTGGCCTGGGATACTGTCACTACTTCTAAGAAGATGGGAGGACTGGGGATTAAGAATGCTATTCTATGGAACAAAGCTACAGTAGGGAAACTGGTATATTGGCTCTACACAAATGCAGATAGGCTCTGGATTAAATGGGTGAATGCAGTGTACCTCAAAGACACTACCTGGAATGATTATACTCCTCCTGTGGATGCTCCATGGTTTTGGAAGTCTATCTGCAAAACGAAAGAAACTTTCAAAACAGGTTATAGCAACAATGTATGGACTAATAATCCTAAGGGATATACTGTCAAGGAAGAGTACCAATGGGTGAATCCAGAAGGGAATGAAAAACCATGGGCAGCAGCTGTGTGGAATCACTGGAATGTACCCAAACATTCCATAATCACCTGGTTGAGATTACAAGAGGGTATGAATACCAAAACCAAGCTCGTCAGATTTGGCTGCTGTCAAGACGAATTATGCTTTCTGTGTCATATGTATCCTGAGACCACTGATCACTTAATTGAGGACTGCCAGTTTTCTATTATGGTGAAGCAGCAATTACAAAGTAAAATTGAGATGCCAGTTACCTTGGCAGACAGGGGGAATCGAAGCAAAACCTCAGGCAGATGGAAAATTCATATGGCCTTCTTCAATGCTTTTCAATACCATATCTGGAGACAAAGAAATGAAACTCGTATGCATGCTCTGATGCATAGGCCTGATCATATGGTTGGTAGCATTATACGAGAGATGAAGAGTAGATTGCATAAGAAAATAGTGGATTCTAATGATCAGGAATGTTTAGACTGGTTTCGAAAAGTTTATCCTTGATGTATTGCTAGTAAGGGGGCTCGAACCCTTACCTCCCTTGTATCTTATGTTTATGATATAATATACTCACTCACATTTCACCAAAAAAAAAAAAAATAATGGTCTGATAAAATTACGATATTGTATAATTACCCAAATTAATATAACTGTTTATATTAATACGCGAATACAATATTTAATTAAATATAACCGTTTATATTTAATTTTACGAATTAATCATGTAATCTGCATTAGCTAAAATTATTTAATCCGTATTAAATAATAATTTCAAATTCTTATTGACTAATTTAATAGTCAATACCTCTGACTAACTGCTTAGTCGTATCCGGCATAAATGTGACTGTATTTTCATACCTTCACATCTCTCAAACGTGTCCTATAGGTGTGACGTATAGGGACCAGTTGATCACCGCCATCCGTATGACAATAACGTCAAACTTATCTAGCAAGCCAACCGTTATTGATAAACGTGGATCAACTGATAATAATACTGAACTATGCCCTTGTGATCCTTTAAGAGATTTAGTAAGTCATTGTACTAACTGTCAAGGACACCAGCCCCAACAATCTCCCACTTGTCCGTACAAGGGTATGTGCAATGACGTTATCACACTACATGTGGAGGACACAGACTCCAACAGGCTATAGGTATTTCATCACTTTCACGGATCATTTGAGTAGATATGGCTATGTCTACTTAATGAAACATAAAAGTGAATCCTTTGACAAGTGCAAAGAATACCAGAATCGGGTACAGAACCAACTAGGCAGAAAGATTAAAGCACTACGATCTGATCGTGGTGGCGAGTATCTTTCACACGAGTTTGATCAACACCTTAAAGACTGTGGCATCGTTCTACAGTTGACTCCACCTGGAACACCACAATTGAATGGTGTGTCCGAACGGAGAATCGAACTTTACTTGATATGGTTCGATCCATGATGAGTCACACCGTTGTGCCTGATTCATTGTGGGGCTATGCTCTTTTGTCGGCCGCTCTAATACTTAACCGAAGTCCGTCTAAAGCTGTTGACAAGACTCCATATGAGTTATGGAAGGGAACGATCCCTAACTTGTCCTTTATTCGGGTTTGGGGCTGCGAGGCTTATGTCAAGTGGAGACACGAGGATAAGCTTGGCCCGCGATCGGTCAAGACATACTTTATAGGCTATCCAAAGGGAACTTTTGGTCATTACTTCTACTCGCCAACCGAACAACGTGTTTTTGTTGTGGCCAGTGCGACGTTCTTAGAGAAAGAATTTCTTGAGAACAAGTCGAGTAATGGAACCTTCGATCTATCGGAGATTCAAGAACCAACTACCGAGCACACATTGGAGGAAACAGTTCCTTCAAACTCGGCTGCGGTAGATATTCCTGAGGAACCTAGGAGGTCGGGAAGAGTCTCTATTCCTCCGGACAGATACATTGGTATGGTCGAGGAACATGACATAGATGACGTCTTACTCCTAAAGGGTAATGAACCCTCAACCTATAAAGGTCCCATGACTAGTTCTGACTCAAAGCTATGTTAGGTTTAACTAGTTGCTCATAAACTAATTTAGTCATACTAACAAACCTTTTAATTAACCTTTAATTAATTTATTTATAAACATGTTTATAAGATCTTATGCATGCTTTATAAGCGAAAAGGGAGAGATTACGAGTCCTTACACTCGGTCCAAATGCAAGCAAGGATGATCCTCCTAGTGTTCAAAGTAGAACACCTCCTCTAAAGATGCACCAAGACTATCCCTTAATGAACCGAAACTTGGAACAAGCTAGTGCCAAATCGATTTTTCCTTAATGCAATATAAGTTCTAATATGAACTTATTATACTAATAATATATCTCTTAATATAAGTATTAGTATGAATATTATCTTATAATATGAGAGGTTTTGGATGAGGTTTTGGCTTGAAAACACACGGCTAACCTTAGAAATGGTTGGAGTATCATATACTTATATTAACTCATAATTATGCTTAAGTAAAACAACACAATTTGAGTGGTTATTGGGAGGGTAAAGACGGCTAGGCATGGGTAGACACAAGGAAAACATTTTACCTTCTCAATGTGTCTAGGGTGGTTATAGCTCATGGTCTCAAAGCACCCTTTAATGATTGTGTTTTTAAGAACAATTAACACACTAATCATCCCACATCTACATCCACTAAACCGTCCCACTTAAGCATAAGATGATCTTCATTTTATAACTTTGTCAATTGTATAATTGTACCAAGTGTGACATCTTAATGTTACTAGGAATACAATTATAATTATCTTAATATAAATATTTATCATATAAATATTATATTTATCAATTGACAAGTAATTCTAAATTACAATTGTAAAATGATTATTTATAATTTTCGTCAATACGATTTACAACCTTTGTATTAATTATAACCCAACTTATTCTAATAACGATATAATAAATATCGTTTAATGTTTAACAATTGACACGTTTCAATTTTAAACATAAATCTTACATTAAGATCTAACCTCTAATTTCTCGACATTCGAGTTTAAGGAATATGATCAAATCGTATCAATATACACTTGATCATTTTATCAATTAAGGGAATTGTCCTAAAGGTGTGACCTAAAGGGATCAACTGACCACCACCGTCATACGACAGTAATGTCAAACTCTAGCTAGCCAATCATTACCGATTAATGTTGGTCAGTTGACTAATAAATCGTATCATCCCTTGCGCATTCTTGTTATGAGATTTAATTACGTGATCGCACTATTGTTGAGGACACATTTCCCAACAATCTCCCACTTGTCCTCGACAAGTGTGCGTCACCAATTCTCTTGTCCTATTACAATCTCCCACTCAATGCAAGATGTCTCTCTCTGGTCGTTCTTGCATTTGATCATATCATGAATGGTTTCCTCGATCTGGAGAATAACTGTCTGACCGGAATTATCTACCATAGATACCTTCCGAGCGTGGCCACGCATTTCCAGTTAATTACTCCTCGAGTGGCCCTGAGATTTGAACAACCCTAACAAGGGGTGGACAATTTCTATCGCACTACTTCCTTCAACTAGTCACAGTTAGTCATAACCCAAAACAATCCCATTTGACTCCAGTTACGAAAAGTCGTAGAGAATGGATCAAAGTTATGCCTAAACTGTACCATCTTGGGAGAGTAGTCTTTAGTCAAAGAATTGACTCACAAGAATACTATAGCAGCTCTCGCCACGACCCGGCTATAAAATTTCCAGAACTCTATAAGCGGTCACATTGCCCGACAGAGTGTCTCTTACAGTCTGCCTATGTGATCGACTAGTCATCACATATGACTCTATGGCTCTTGAACTTGCCATCAATCGCCTCACACTCTAGTCGCTTTGAGACGTCACCTCATGTAAGCGGCTAGGGGCTATACTAAGTCAATCCAGTTCACTTATGGGGTTCAATATTGTCTCATACAACCCATTTGGATTCTGACAAAGTATCTTTTACTTTGAGTTATTAATAACTCAAATGATGTTGTCATGCAACAATAGTCAACACTATTACATTGCATTTTGATGCACAATCATCTGTTTGTATTAGTGTTTTGCGAATAACCTTTATTCATAATGGCAAAACTTACAACTTTTGGTCTCCTTTATTCTCATATTATCCCGTATAATATGATTCTATTTGAGTACATATCTAGAACTCTTTCTAGATTATGAGTTTCCTTTCCGGAGGAAAGCTCCCACTGTTATCTCATAACTTGTGACGTATCGATATACTGGAGGGATTAAAATCACTCTCTTTAGTCACTTATGTACTAAAATCTATATTGTAGTTTATCTATGATTTCATCATACTTACAATTTTCAAACATCTTGGCTATTTGATAATGGTTTCATTCATCGTTATGAATAAAGTATCCAACCATTTTAACTTCTAGTGGGCGACCTTTTATTATCCATATAATAAACCTTCCCGTTAAAACTCTATCATCACATGATATAAATCAATTGTTCATTTAAATTTAGAACCTCTTATTCTTTACTCTTAAAGAATCACCCATTCTCTCTAAATGGTAGGTTTAAATTCTTATCGAACATTGCTCCCACTAAAAACAATATCTCTGAATTTAGAACCTCTTATTCTTTACTCTTAAAGAATCACCCATTCTCTCAAAATGGTAGGTCTAAATTCTTTTTGAATATCGCTCCCACTAAAAACAATATCTCTTGATGTCTTAAATGAACCTTTCATTTCATGCATGTTAAACTATTACTCGAATCATTATCACTATCACTATCCCTATAGTGATCTGTTTCCATTCAATCATTCATTACCTTCTTATCATATCTTCGTTTCCTCGAGACGAAAATGACATGATAATTTCTTTATAACTACATAGGAACCGTTTTCCTACCGATGATTTCATACGGGGTTTCAAGTTTCCTCTCTATGAAGCAATGAACACAAAGAACCTTTCTCCGAGTGTCCTCCCGTAGTTTCTTCAAATCATTTAGGGCTTTGTTTCCTCTCTATGAAACAATGAACACAAAGAACCTTTCTCCGAGTGTCCTCCCGTAGTTTCTTCAAATCACTTAGGGTTCTTCTTAAGACTCCCAAGTAAGAATCTTCTCTAAGATCTCTCCTTTATTCACATCATTGGTTTGTGAGCGAAATATTTTCTCCCACTCTATCCTTCTAACAATAACCTTTACTTGTTTAAGGATAGCTATTTCGATCAACCAATGTGTTTGAATGTTTGAAGTTTGATAGGTGTGATGAATACATTCTCATTTTCACTTAAAATGAAAATCTTATAATGAACTGATATAGTCTCATTTTGATTGAATCTATCTCATGGGGTGTAGTTCTCCGTTTTAATCAACTCTTTGATTATCATATACTTGATCGCATCAATATTTATTGCGTGATTAAATCACTATTATTCATGTTTAAACAAGGCATGCAATTTATTTGAGAAATCAAAACATTGATTAAGAACAAAAGTAGTGACTCGGGTTGAAAACCAAGTCACTAATACCCAAAATACAACCATTGTTTTAGGATTTTAATCCTTGTCTTACAAGAATAATTAAATTGTTCCATAAATAAATGCAAAATATGAAAGAAGACGATATGAAAAATTAGAGCCTAGCTCTTCAAGTCTTCGATCAATTGGATGCTACCGGAGCCATCCAAGTAAGGAACCTCAAGCTTCCTTCTCCTTGCCCTTATCATTATTCGGGGGTGGCCCTTTAAAACAATTAAAAAGGGTAAATATCAACACATTTGTATCACTATACATAAGTTGATAAACGACATGAATTATACGCGAGAATTATTACCTACGGCGGTTGCCTTCCCATTTTTGAGATCGCTTAAGTATTTGGGGCAATTTCTCTTCCAATGACCGATCCTCGTGCAATAATGGCACTTGTCTTGCTCTTTTGAAGACGAGGTGGAAGCGCCTTTCGAAAAGGTCTTTTCTTTGGTCGCTTTGGGCTTGAACGTTTTCTTGCCCTTGCCTTTCGAGGCATTCCTCTTGAAGCTCGTTTTTCCCTTCTTTTCGATGTTCAAAACATCTTTGGTGGAACTTTCATGAAGTCCCATGTCCCTTTCGGCTTGGACTAGCATCTTATGCAACTCGTCTAACGAGGTCTCTTGGTTTCGCATATTGAAATTCACCCGGAATTGAGCATACGCTTTAACCTTATTGAGCGAGTGAAGAACTCGGTCAATTATAAGAGAGTCGGGAACATCAACATTTTGAGCTTTTAGAGTCTCCGCGAGCTCAACTAGTTTGAGAACATGAGGGCTTATCTTTTGCCCTTCCTTGAAGGTTATGTCAAAGAAGGCGGAAGCCGCCTCATATTGAATCACCCTTGGAGTTTGCGAAAACATGGTCGCAAGCTTGGTGTATATCTCATATGATGTGGTCAACTTAATCATACTCCTTTGGAGATCCGGCTCCATGGAGAAGATGAGCACATTTTTAAGAGCGGAGGACTCTTTCATGTAGGCTTCATAGGCCTCACGAGTTTGGACCGACGAACGAGCGGTCGGAGCGGGAGGAGCGGCTTCGGATAGGTAACGACTCTTATCGTCACCTTGAGCGGCCAAAAGCAATTGCGCATCCCAATCCTTAAAATTGGAACCATGCTTATCGAGTTTGCAACGATCCATAAAGGATCGAAGCCATGATACGTTAGTGAGAGGTGGAGCGTTGGTTGCCATAGTCGATGTTGAAAATTAAACTACAATAATAAAAGGAAAACAACATCATTTTAAATTCATAATTTAAACTAAAACTTTAAGTTTAGTTATATATATTTACTTAATGATCTCTTACCCAATTAAGTAAACAATCCCGAGACCCAAACCCATACTAATCCGGGCACGGTGTAGCCGATTCAACCCGTATCGGTATAATTTGGTGGATTAACTCTTTAATCGGTTCTACTCTTAGAACTCTCGGTCGACAATTTTCTTAAAATTATCTTTAGCCCGAACTTATTGCAACTACGGTTACGAATACTTTCGTTGAGATCAACCAAATTTCAAGGTGTAATCTTATTACCCCACTTACCCAACGTGACAATTTTAGTACCCCGGTATAGCCGAGCCTACGTTCTTGTGAAGAAGGGATTCATGGGTCCGTACTTTTTGGTAAGGCTAAGTCTCAATGTTTATATGTAAGAGATCTAGTCAATTTATTATCTATCTCCGTTTAAGTGAACTAAGTCGGTGAATTATCGATAAAATAAAAGACTGGGTCGATTAAATCGAAAAATGCATGATACGATGTATGACGATTTGGCTATGCATGCAAACATATAAAAAGCAAAAATAAAAGCATAAATAAACCCTAGTATGGCCTTTCCTAGAAAAGAAATAACAAAGTACAAATTCGGAAACCAACTCCTTTGGTCCCTTGAACTTCACGCGGCACGCACTTCGAGGTAAACACCGTCTTGATCGGAACTCCTTTCCGAATGGCACCGTCTTCAAGGAACTCCGGATTTTACAAAAATTACAACTTTTCTAGTCTACTTTATACATTATAAAATAGAAATAAATTACAATTGGGTGATACGAGATCACAAAATTACAATTGAATCGGTAACCCCTTACATTACGGGAAATACCGATTTAAAAACTAGGCCATACTAAGTAAATTACATAATTCCCAAAATTACGTAAAAATAAATCATGACATTCATAATATAAATATGCAATGCTTAAATAAATATGAATTAACATGCAAATCCTAAGCCAAATCGTCCTATTTAAAACACTTATTTAAATAGTTATCGTAAACCTCGGTTTTTATGGAATTGCGTGTTTTAACGTTTAACAACACTATGCATTAAATGAAACGGTTTTCATCCTTAAGTTAATCATCCTAACTCGCATAGGATTCAAAATTTAGTCTTACTCAAACTTTGAACATGAATTAACTTAATATATTTTAATATTGATCGGTATTACTCGGTTTTACGGGAAAAACAATATAAAATTCAAAAGAGACATTAAAATTTCGAAAATTCAAAATTCAAATTTTGAAAAATCCAGAATGTTCTTAAAATTTTCAGAAAGTTAAAATATTAGTATTTTATACGGTTTTATTATTATTTCGAAAATAACACGTAAAACGAGCAATTTAAGTCGGAAAATTCAATAATTAACTTCATAAATGCAAATTAAATACTAATAAAATTTTTACACATTCCAAAACACTTTAAGAACACAAAATGGACAGAAAATTAAATGGCACATTGCCCCATAGCCGAAATTTTAAAGCATGCCTCCTTTTAATTTAATTTTAAATGCTACTTTTAACAAATCAAAATTAAATCAAATCTGAAACTTTTGGCTCCCAAGAATATTTTCATGATGAACATATCACATATGACTAATATGGGTTACATTTTCGGCCATTTTTAACAACATTTGCAAATTTTAACGATTTACGTCATATATCGTACGATTTTAACATTTAAAATTATTTCTCAAGCATAAAATAAGATAAAATTCTCGAAAATTTTATACATGCTGGAAATAATATATATGACATCGTGTTAAATTTTTATGGCCAAATTCCAACTTAAACTATTAAAGTCGAAATTATGTCACTAATTACCCGATTTTTACATTAAAAATCTATAATATTGCAATATTTGAGATAAATTTCTGGAAAATTCAACATAAATTTTAAATATTGCATGTGACATCCTCATAAATTTTTATAGTCAAATTCATAATATAACTATTTTAACCCATTTTTATTCATCTTATTGCATTTTAACCATTAAAATTCATATCACACGATTTAAAGGTCTATAATTTACGAAAAATCATATTCATATTATAGAAAATACATGTGATATCATACTGAAAAATCTCGGCCAGAAGCTTATTTTAACTATTTTTCCCAAAATTAATCATTTTTAACCATTAAAACGTATTAAAAACCGAAATAAAAATACCAATGATCAATATTCATGCAAAATATATTCCAAATATTCTAAATCATATTAGAAAACAGTAGGTATCATGCTACAAATATTTCGTCCATATCTTATATCATACGAAAATTCAAGTTTTATTTTTGTTATCAAAATAACTCCGTAAAAACGAAACGGAAAGCATGCAAACAACCATTTTGCTCTGATACCAATTGTTAGGTTTAACTAGTTGCTCATAAACTAATTTAGTCATACTAACAAACCTTTTAATTAACCTTTAATTAATTTATTTATAAACATGTTTATAAGATCTTATGCATGCTTTATAAGCGAAAAGGGAGAGATTACGAGTCCTTACACTCGGTCCAAATGCAAGCAAGGATGATCCTCCTAGTGTTCAAAGTAGAACACCTCCTCTAAAGATGCACCAAGACTATCCCTTAATGAACCGAAACTTGGAACAAGCTAGTGCCAAATCGATTTTTCCTTAATGCAATATAAGTTCTAATATGAACTTATTATACTAATAATATATCTCTTAATATAAGTATTAGTATGAATATTATCTTATAATATGAGAGGTTTTGGATGAGGTTTTGGCTTGAAAACACACGGCTAACCTTAGAAATGGTTGGAGTATCATATACTTATATTAACTCATAATTATGCTTAAGTAAAACAACACAATTTGAGTGGTTATTGGGAGGGTAAAGACGGCTAGGCATGGGTAGACACAAGGAAAACATTTTACCTTCTCAATGTGTCTAGGGTGGTTATAGCTCATGGTCTCAAAGCACCCTTTAATGATTGTGTTTTTAAGAACAATTAACACACTAATCATCCCACATCTACATCCACTAAACCGTCCCACTTAAGCATAAGATGATCTTCATTTTATAACTTTGTCAATTGTATAATTGTACCAAGTGTGACATCTTAATGTTACTAGGAATACAATTATAATTATCTTAATATAAATATTTATCATATAAATATTATATTTATCAATTGACAAGTAATTCTAAATTACAATTGTAAAATGATTATTTATAATTTTCGTCAATACGATTTACAACCTTTGTATTAATTATAACCCAACTTATTCTAATAACGATATAATAAATATCGTTTAATGTTTAACAATTGACACGTTTCAATTTTAAACATAAATCTTACATTAAGATCTAACCTCTAATTTCTCGACATTCGAGTTTAAGGAATATGATCAAATCGTATCAATATACACTTGATCATTTTATCAATTAAGGGAATTGTCCTAAAGGTGTGACCTAAAGGGATCAACTGACCACCACCGTCATACGACAGTAATGTCAAACTCTAGCTAGCCAATCATTACCGATTAATGTTGGTCAGTTGACTAATAAATCGTATCATCCCTTGCGCATTCTTGTTATGAGATTTAATTACGTGATCGCACTATTGTTGAGGACACATTTCCCAACAAGCTATGGCTAGAAGCCATGCAATCCGAGATGGACTCCATGTATGAGAACAACGTGTGGGATCTTGTGGACCTACCTGCAAAGGTACGTCCCCTTCAATGCAAATGGCTTTACAAGATAAAGCATGTCGTGGAAGGACAATAAGATATCCACAAGGCAAGACTAGTTGCTAAAGGTTTCACCCAAGTGCCAGGCTTGCACTACGATGAAATCTTTGCACCCGTAGTCATGCTGCGTTCCATTCGGATTATCTTAGCGATCGCCGCATTTCACGATTATGAAATCTGGCAAATGGACGTTAAAACCGCCTTCTTAAACGGTTATTTGGAGGAAGAGTTGTACATGGTACAACCCGAGGGTTTTATTGATCTAGAACATCCTAAGAAGTTCTGCAAGCTTAAGCATTCCATCTATGGACTTAAGCAAGCATCGCGGAGTTGGAATCATCGCTTCGACCAAGTGATAAAAGAGAATGGGTTTATTCGATCAGTCGAGGAACCATGTCTCTATATCAAGTCGAGTGGGAGCAAGATTGTCTTCCTAGTACTGTATGTCGATGACATACTCTTGATTGGGAATGACATACTTCTCCTTTCTTCGGTTAAAGCATGGTTGAAAAACCATTTCCAGATGAAAGATCTGGGAGAGGCACAAAGAAATTTGGGCATCCGTATCTACAGGGATAGATCACGACGGATGTTGTCTCTCAGTCAGGAGTCTTATATAGATAAGATCCTAGAGAGATTCAGCATAACGAACTCCAAGAAATGATTCCTTCCTATGACTACTGGCTTCACTTGAGCAAGACTCAAGAAGCTAAGACATTGGAAGAGAAAGAGCGCATGAGTCGGATTCCTTATGCTTCGGCTATAGGATCGATCATGTATACCATGATATGCACACGTCCAGACGTCGCATATGCATTGAGTATGACAAGCCGATTCCAACCTCATCCAGGGGAACAACACTGGATGTCCGTGAAAAACATTCTTAAGTACCTACCGAGGACTAAAGATTGGGGATTGACTTATGGAGGCGACTCGACGCTCTGCGCCACGGGTTACGCAGATGCTAGCTTCCAAACGGATCGAGTAGACTCGAAATCTCAGTCTGGATTGGTTTTCACTCTTAATGAGTCCGAGTATTATGCCGCTTCGGAAGCAGCTAAGGAAACAATATGGATGCGTCAATTCTTACAAGGACTATCAGTAGTGCCTAGTTCGAATGACCCAATCACCGTTTATTGTGACAATAAAGGTGCCATCTTCCAAGCAAAGGAGCATAAGTCTAACAACAAAGCTAGACATGTACAACGGAAAGCTCATCTAATCAGAGATTACGTGGAGCAAAAGGAGATATTCATTGGTAAGATCGCTACGGATGACAACATAGCTGATCCTCTCACAAAAGCATTACCACGTGAAAAGCATGAAGGGCACATTAATTCCATGGGAATCAGATGTGTTCCTAAGTTGTAGTACTCTTTTATGAATTCATGTTATAATTCATTGTCTTGTGTACTCTATTACAACCTCATTGTTATGATATTTAATGTTTTGTTTTTCATGTGGAATTGTACGCCAATTTTGAACACCACAAAGTGAACTGAATAACATTACATCGTTTTTGGTCCTTGATTACCCACTTGAGCTGATAACTCAGGTAATCATTTTGTGACGTTGGTTGATGGTGGGTTCAACGAGCCATAAGTCAAACAGTTGACTGACCAATCACAAAGGCGAGTTATACGGATATCTCGTAGGACACCCCGTGACAACGTTATGGAGTCCTAAATGTTTTATAACATTGGGTGTCAGGTCGTGGATAGGACCTCCATAGTGTTCCTTAGAGTCGAGTCTTTTGACTTTCAACTGTCTCTTATATTTTCTAGACCAAAAAATATGTTCTCTAGACATAAAATTCCATGCCGAATCCAAATATGTCATTATTTTTTTAAAAAAAAGTCTGTAAAGTAGAGTTCTCACGGTTCTCATTATATTGGTGGTTCTCATAGGATCCCAATTCTATATGTATATATATATATATACATATATATATATATATATATATATATATATATATATATATATATATATATATGTATATATATATATACATATATATATATATATACATATATATATATACATATATATATATATATATACATATATATATATATATATACACATATATATATATAAATATAGGGTCGGGATCCGGTGAGAATCACCCATATAATGAGAACCATGAGAACCAATTAACAATTGGACTAATTCTAACCTGACTACTCTTAAATGGGCCCGACATACACGAAATCCAAAACCTAAGCCCCCCAAACCTAACTTACACGGTTGTTTCCTAAAATATCATTCTCTATTATCTATCTTTCTCTCTATTCTACTATCAATGACTCCACCATCGTGATTTACAAGCTCGATTCCGATTAATTCTTAGACAATCCAACTTTCGACGCTCACGATTTTGTTTCAATCAAACTTCCGACACGCTCTCAGATTCGCGGCTCATGATTTTTCTTCAATCAACGGAGACTTTAAAATCGAGGTAAAGTTTCGATTTTTATGGTATTATACTTATTTTATACAAGATATAGAATGGTTTGTGTAATTAACTCAACAACACAGGATGAGCACTACAACTGGAAGAAGAACTAGAGTGATTAGATGGTACCATTTTTATCCGCATATAATTGTTTTGCCATCCCATGTTGGTGAGTCTGAACTACTACTTTATTTCTATCCGAATACAATCTATGATGTTTGGTATGCTAAATTGGTTGATTTTAAGAATTTTACTTGAATGTCTTATATAGGATTTGGAATTTTTACGTAAGTGAGTTTGGACTTAGAAAGGTCTTCCTAACAAACCTTAGAAACTCATCACTGCGTGCCATGCTACCGCCAACTTGTTTTAGTGCAGAACATATTCTTAAAGTGACTCACGGAGTCACGGTATCTGATGGACATTCTCGTTTGATTTCAACACTTCTTAGTTCTTTCAAAGTGACAGGTCGTGACATTGTGAATATCATCTTGTAGAGAGGTTGTCATAAGCTGGTGTTGCATATCCTACTTGTAGGAACTAGGAAACGTGACGGGTTTCATCATACATTATTTTTAGCGTAGGTGATTGAGAAATCTCTCAAGACCCATAAGGGCAGAATTTTAAGAGTTCATATAATGAGTTACAACCGTTTTTGTAAGCACACTTATAACGTATTTACTTGCACACCATAGAGAGGTTGAGATGGAATTCATTGGTACTCATGGGATATTGTCTGAGATTGTGGTTGATCATCAAGGTTTTAAATTAAGTTGCCAAGGGGCACTAGGCTAGCCAACGTCTGCCACATTAAACCTGAAAAACGTTTTAGTTCACCTCATTACGCACATAATGGCACAAGTGTATGCTCTTAAATTAAAGGTCTATGCATCTAATTTTATTTGCTTTGTTTTTGCCTTACTCTGTTTTTTGTTTAGATTTTACTGAGGGGCGGGTACATAATCCTTCATAGTGTAACAAAAGGCATATATATGGTCGTTGGATAACTGCTACTTTATCTAACTTGTTCTAAGTAGCTCAAGTCTAAACTAAATTATCTAATATGCTTTTAAGGAATTGCGGACACTCACACTCACAATCTTTGTTTTTAACTGTCACCCCTTAAATTTGGACTATTACCCTGTGCAAATATTCATACTCATGCAATATATCAACTTCTTTATTCTGGACTTATATTTTCATGTTTTAATGAAGATGCATTCAAGGTTTGTGCCAAATTAAAATACGACTTTGCTTACTCTTTTTTATTGAAGCATTTATAATTGTTCATGAAACGTTTAGGTCGGAAGAATTCAAGTAATTGTTTTCCAATCATTGGATGGGAGTCAGAGCTACATGTCAAGACCTTTGTCTCCACCTTCTGCTAAAAGAAGTGCTAAAAGAAGTATTGTTATAGAGCTTGAATCATCTTTGAGTTTTGATGATGTATCTACAAGGTTAGGCTTTGGGGAGGCTAAAAGACTTGAATTGGATACGGGTGATTCTCGTAATAATGTGTTTTTGTGAGTGTTGTACAATTTGTATTTGTTAGTTGCCTTTCTGAAAATGGAAACTGTCCGTTGAGTAGAAGGCAGATGATCATTTAATTTTTCCAGACTCATTAATTTTTTAGACTAGTATTCTGATTAGTCGCCCCTTCTGTTGCAGAATTCCGATAATTTTCATGTGTATACATCAATTGTCTTGTACCAGTTTGTTTTTCAAACTGGTTTGTCGAAGTAGAAGCAACTATATGCATAAGTATAGATGATGAAATGTGACATTTGTTATGAAGTTATAGCTTACAACTATGATGTAGGGGGAAATAGGGAAGTCAAAATCTGTAGATACTCCCTCCATCCGGTCTTTTATTTATCAATTTCATTTTGGTGCTCATTTGTTTACCATTCTGTTTTTGGTATGTTTAAATGGTGGTAAACATATCTCATGGGTTACGTTCTTCTAAAGGATGACTTTTTTCGGAGCTCTATGCTTGATCTACTTATTTTGAAAGCCAATTAGCTTAAATGGGAGAGCATTGTGCAATGCACAAGATGTGGGTTTGAATCCCATATTGGCTATGAAATACTAGAGTTTCTTTTACATTTAGATTGTCAAAGACCGACAAGTTATTACATCCCCTGTGGCATGCTTGTCTTTGAACTTCTATACTTGTAACACCCCCATTTATTCAAGGGCCTGAACTAGGACTCCTCAGATAAGTAAGGGTGTTACCATCTCGGTTTCCCGAGGCAGTAGATACAAAGGAAGACAAACAGTACTTTAAATATAAAGTTAACTCAAAACATGTTCTTACATCCGTCCAAAAGTCTTAACAAAATAAAGTACAACTCTTATAAAACTGACTAAGGTGATCTAGACATCTAAACTGGTCTGGATCCAAGCTCTTCCTCCCATAGCTCCCCCTTAGTCTCAGCCACCTGTCAATCTGCTCCCCAATAGTTGGTTCATCACAGGTGATCACGAATACACAGGGTCAACCACGAGGTTGAGTAGGGAAATAATAAATATAACAATATAGTAAACTCCGCACCGATCCAACGCCATATATACTCCGCACCGATCCAACACCATATATACTCCGCACCGATCCAACACCATATATACTCCGCACCGATCCAACACCATATATACTCCGCACCGATCCAACACCATATATACTCCGCACCGATCCAACACCATATCACAAAACAATAGAATATATATATACACATTATGATAATATCTCAAAGTAGTACAAACAGCACAAAATAACGATCTCATGATACTATATCGTAAACATGTTCAACACCAAGGATAGTAGATCACACATTATTACAAACCAGTAACTTCCCCTACCTGAAATAGTAGGTACGCAGATGAACCCAAGGCTTGTTCAGAAATGTTCCACGCGAAACCCGCTACCTAAACAAATATTATATAATTAATAAACACCCTATATCTCGTAATACGTGTTCACATTCTATTTATAGAAACTTCCTATATTTAGAAAGCTTCCCAACAACCGAGGTTTCTCAAAATAGTACTTTCTAAATATAGTAACTTCTAAAAATAGCAGCTTCCAAAAATAGATACTTGGTTTTGAAATTCAAACTATACATTACTACCCACTTTAAAACTTCCCATAAAAGCTCCCAAAAACATATCTCTTAACAAAATCTTTACTATTAATAAAAGATATCAATACCATAAATAATAATAATAATAATAATAATAATAATAATAATAATAACCTAAAACACCAAATAAACACCCTTCAATTACACGACACAACACCTGCCCCCAAAACAGCCCCTCCAACCACCGCGCAACACCAGCCCTGCCACCAACAACCTCCACAACTCGTGCCCAAACCACCAGCTACTGCCACAACCACCCCACACTCCTTCGACCGCCACAACCGAGGTGAACCAGGCCCCCAAATCAGACCTGACTCCCAACGCAAGCCTCTGACCAGTTTACCAACGCCTCCCCTTCGACAGCCAAGCAACCACCCAATAACCCCCGTGACCTCTACCAACACCACCCCTGACACCTGACCCATAAACCACCGTGGTGACACCGCGTCGACCTCCCCCGAGTCTACGGTGTCACCACCCCAATTAACCTTCGCACCCCAGAAACTCACCAAGACCCGAGACCTGTGGACAACAACCTCCCTTTCGACACTGTTCCACCACCTGCAGCCACCAACCTAGCCACCAACCTAGCCACCCTGACACACCTCAAGACACCACTGCCTTACCTAACCAACACCCAGACCGAAACCTAACCCAAACAGACTCGTAAACCCACGCAAAACAACCAACACAAAAACTCTGTTTTGAACGAGAAAGCAAACGCAGACAACAGTACACAAAGCCACCACGACTGGTGGTTCTCGGTGCTCAATGGTGACCCCCTATATGCCAAAACGTGACTACCACATTCATAGGTCACAGTTATATAAATATCAGACTCATATACACGACTTACCTGACTCAAAAACCCATAGAAAAACGCAGGAAGAACAAGGGTGCAAGGAAAAACATGCTGACTTACCTACTTTCGACCAGATTCGACCGCCCTTAACCACCCCTATGGCCGCCGTGAACACCTCCTATGAACCCCTTGCTATGACGGCTGTGATATGAGTGGTTGTATGAGATCTGAAATGCTAGGTTTAGGTTTAGGATGGGATCCCAAGGTGGCGGCAGAAAGGCTGCTTAAAAAGATTCTGATGTTTGTGTTTCATAAATCTGCCGTGGGCTTTGGGTAATGCACGAGTTACGAGGCCCAACCTCCGTGCTACAGGTCCAGGGATCGATTCCCTTTAAAAACATAACATTCCTCTTAAGAAAAATATAGTTAGTATGGCTTTTATGCTAACGTAAACTTGGTTACTTAAACGTAAGTAATTATCTTTACCAAAGTAATCCCAATTGTCGAGTCTAAATTCCAAGGTATTACAGTCTTCCCTCCTTAAAAAGAACTTCGTCCCGAAGTTCGTCCTCACCCAGGTGACCAAAACAACCAACTCAAACGAACTTGAAACATAAACATCACAAAACTTTAATTAAATAACAGAGTATCACATTCCACCCCCCTTAAAGAAAAGTTGCGTCCGCGTAACTTACCTCAATCAAACAAATGTGGATAACGTTCCCTCATGGATGCCTCAGGCTCCCATGTAGCCTCCTCCTGATTATGATTGGTCCACAGGACCTTCACCAAGATCGTCTCTCCGTTGCGAGTTTTCCGCACCTTCCTGTCGAGGATTTCTTTCGGAGTCTCGATGTACGCCAACTGCTCATCTACCTCGATCACCTCGTGCTGAAGTACATGCGATGGGTCACTCACATATTTCCTCAACTGAGACACATGGAACACATTATGGACCTTGGATAGGGTTGGAGGCAAAGCTAAGCGATATGCCACCTCTCCAACTCTGTCCAAGATCTCAAATGGTCCAATAAATTTCTGACTCAGTTTGCCACGCTTGCCAAATCTCATCACTCCCTTCATCGGAGAGACTTTCAGTAGTACTTTCTCCCCGGCCTCAAATGAGATATCGCTCCTCTTCAGATCGGCATAGCTCTTCTGTCGATCCTGGGCGGCCCTCATTCTCTGTCGAATAATCTGGACCTGCTCCACCATCTCCTGAATCATATCTGGTCCTAATGTCACAACATCAGCTCGATCATCCCAACACACAGGGCTCCGACACTTCCTCCCGTATAGGGCCTCGAAAGGGGCCATGCCTATGCTTGCATGATAGCTGTTATTATAAGAAAACTCGATCAACCCCAATCGATCCTCCCAAGATCCTCCGAACTCAAGTACACAAGCTCTCAACATATCCTCAAGAGTCTGAATTGTCCTCTCAGTCTGACCATCTGTAGCCGGATGAAAAGCTGTACTCATCTTCAATTGGGTACCCAAAGCAGCCTGCAACTCCTGCCAAAACCTAGATATGAACCTCGAGTCTCGATCTGAAACAATGTCCTTGGGTACGCCATGAAGTTTGACCACATTCTGAACATATGACTTGGCCAACTCGGCTTTACTCCAGGTATCTTTCATTGGAATAAAGTGAGCTGACTTAGTCAAACGATCCACGATCACCCAGATCATGTTGTTGCCCCTCTGAGTTCGAGGCAACCCCACGATAAAGTCCATCGAAATGTTCTCCCACTTCCACTCGGGCACATCTAATGGCTGGACCTTCCCCTGAGGTCTCTTATGCTCTCCTTTCACTCTCTGACAAGTCAGACACCTGGACACGAACTCTGCGACTTCCTTCTTCATGTTAGGCCACCAGAACGTCTTCTTAAGATCTTTATACAGCTTATCACCCCCTGGGTGAACAGAATAAGGAGTAGCATGAGCTTCAGTCAGGATCTTCTTCTTTAGTTCTTCTACATCTGGAACACACCATCGTCCACTGAACCTCAAGCTACCATCTGTATGAATACTGAACTTGGATGCAGACTCTCCACCCTCACTCTCCACCATCTTGCGCCATTTCTGGATTCTCGCATCATTCTGCTGTAACTCCCGAATCTCCCCATACAACTTAGGCTCCACGGTCAGATCACCAAGAGCATCCCCTTTCCGGATCATGAAAATTCCCATCTCCCTTAACTCGCCATGCAATCTCACTCTCGATCTAGCACAACTCAAAGCATGGACTGATTTCCTACTTAGAGCGTCAGCTACCACATTCGCCTTGCCTTCGTGGTAGACAATCTGCATATCATAATCTCCGATCAACTCTATCCACCTCCTCTGTCTCATGTTCAACTCTTTCTGGGTGTAGATATACTTCAGGCTCTTATGGTCAGAAAACACCTTAAAAGTGGCCCCATAAAGGTAATGACGCCACAATTTCAGTGCAAAGACCACAGCGCCCAACTCCAAATCATGAGTCGGATAATTCTCTTCATAAGTCTTCAACTGGCGAGAAGCATACGCGATCACTCTCCCATTCTGCATTAGCACACAACCCAACCCATGCTTGGAAGCGTCAGTATATACTTCAAAGTTATCACTCCCTACTGGCAAAGCAAGGATAGGAGCTGTTGTCAGGCGTTCCTTAAGGGTTAGGAATGCCTTCTCACAACTCTCATCCCAAACAAAACGGTTCTCCTTCCTCATTAACGACGTCAACGGTTTTGCTATCTTCGAAAAGTCTTTGACGAATCTCCGGTAATAACCTGCTAACCCCAGAAAACTTCGGATCTCACTCACGTTCTTCGGACTTTGCCACTTAGTCACAGCTTCAATTTTACTAGGGTCAACAGATACCCCCTCTTTGGAAATGACATGCCCCAAGAACGCCACTTTCTCCAACCAGAATTCACACTTACTCAACTTAGCATTGAGTTTATGTTCTTCCAAAGTCTGAAGTACCTTCCTCAAATGATCTTCGTGCTCCTCCGCATTCTTGGAATATACCAGGATATCATCGATAAATACCACCACGAACTTGTCGAGATACGGGCTAAAGACTCGATTCATCAAGTCCATGAACACAGCTGGAGCATTAGTCAATCCAAAGGGCATAACCACAAATTCATAGTGGCCATACCTCGTTCGGAAAGCGGTCTTCGGAATATCTTCATCCTTTATCCTCAATTGATGATACCCGGATCTCAAATCAATCTTGGAGAAAACCCCGGCTCCACTCAACTGATCGAACAAGTCGTCAATTCTCGGCAATGGGTAACGGTTCTTGATGGTTACATTGTTCAGCTCTCGGTAGTCAACACATAACCTCAAACTCCCATCCTTCTTCTTCACAAATAAGACAGGTGCTCCCCAAGGCGACACACTGGGTCGGATGAACCCTTTCTCAGCTAGTTCATCCAACTGCTTCTTCAATTCCTCCATCTCCTTCGGTCCCATACGGTACGGTGATTTGGATATTGGTCCCGCCCCTGGTTTTAGGTCGATGGAGAACTCCACTTCCCTCCTTGGCGGTAACCCCGGAACGTCGTCACGAAAAACTCCCTCAAACTCCCGTACCACAGGTATCTCACTAGTCTTGGGGGTCTCAGCCTCACAATCCCACATTTGGCATAAGATTAGGCTCTCTCCTTTCCTCAAGCCAGACTTAAGGGTATTGACAGAAATGAATTTGATTTTTGGTTTCACACGGTATCCCTGGTAGGACACCCTCACTCCCTTAGGTCCCCTCAAAGAAATCTTCTTTTGATGACAGTCGATGAAAGCTCGATACTTCCCTAGCCAGTCCATCCCCAAAATCACCTCAAAGCCCCCCAGAGGAAACTCTATGAGGTCACAATAGAAAATTGCTTCCCCGATTTTGATGGGTACACTACCATATACTCTATTACAGACTATCGACTCGCCTGATGGTATGGTCACTGGATCCGCGATCCAATCAAATCTCTCAAGTCCCAAAGCCTTAACATGATCTCTAGACACAAACGAATGGGTGGCACCGGAATCAAAAAGTACAAAAGTAGGTCTAGAGTTTACAAGAAAAGTACCAGTAACCACATGAGCATCCTCCTGAGCGGCCTGCTTTCCCATGGCAAAGAGTTTGCCACTGGACTTGACCCCACTCTGGCTGGCAGAAGATGTCCCAGCCTGCTGATTTCCTGCCGTCCCCGTCTTGTTGTTGTTCCCACCTCCATTGTACTGATTCTGATATGAACGGTTCTGATTGTTGTTGTTGCTGTAGTTCCTCTGGTAGTTGCTGCTGCCTCCAGACTTCGCACCCCCACCATAGTTTGTCATGGGTGTGCGATAGCCACTGCTGCCATAGGACTGAGTGCGGGGTCCCTGGTATCCGGATGTAGGTGTACGATAGCCCCCGGACTGATTTCCTCCAGACGAACGACACACCGCCTGCTTATGTCCCCTCTTTCCACAGCCAAAACACACAATTCCTGCCGAACCACTGCCAGAAATCCCACTCATGGAATTACCCCCACTCTGGTTTCTCCCACCACCAGAGGCACTACTCCCGAAGTACCCACTGAACTTGTTATTACTTTGCTTTTTCGATCCTGAACCCTCAGCTACTGTTTCAGCTTTCCTCTTTTCTGACTTGGACTTCTTATCCGCCTTAATCATATCCGAAAGCCTCTCCGCCGCCCCAGCCCTTAAGTAGATGTCACGGACTGTGGTGGGCGGAGCTGCAATCAATCTCTTCTTGATGGCGATTGCTAACCCTCTCTCAAACTTCATTGCCAGCATGGCATCATCAAACCCCATGTCTCCCACATAGTGCACCAACTGAATGAACTTCCTGTAGTAAGCCTCTACGGTCATGTCCTCCGTCATCTGGAATGAGTCGAACTCCTCCCTCAGCTTGCTCTTTTGGAATTCTGGTAAAAACGCCTCGTTCAGAACCCCCTTGAATGCATCCCACGGAACAAACGTGGATCCACCCTCTATAGCTGCTTCCCGGAGCTCTCCCTTATTCGCTGTCCACCAGTCTCCAGCCATACCCCTCAGATAGTGGGCAGCCTGGTCTACCATGAGTTCTTCAGGGCAGTCCACCAACTCGAACAGGTTACCGAATTCTCTGCACCAGGCCCCCAGCAAATGAGGCTCACCCTCCCCGGTGAAATGGGTGGGTTGGTGCCTTGCAATTATCGTGCTCATTTTCGCGGAGTCCATTCGTTTAGCCTTTAGAGTCTCAATCTCAGCTCGTAAAAGATCTAGCTCCTCTTGTGTGATGTTAGCGAGGTTGTCTCTTCGCGGAGGCATACTATAATACAACAGAAAAGGAATGAGTCCCGACTCGTGTGGGTACCCATTAAGATTAGGGCTAAAATCCCTAAACGATAAAGTCTAGCATCAACTATCAGATCGAGTACTACAAAATTATAACATGGCTCGGGATCACATAACCGCATATCACTAGACATAATGAGAAAGGAATGAAAGCATTTACTGACATGTTTCAAAATACTTCCCATAACCACATCAGTTCACACCTCTTTTATTCACAATTAAAATCCCTTTTATGTTCAGGCCCCTCCCGGCTATTCCAATTAGTTTCATATACTCAAGTTTGCATGGATACTTATCACAACATACCATTACTTCCATCCTTTCCTAATCTACCCTTACTCTCTCATATTTTCGCTCTGGGTTCCCGGGTAAAACTGATAGGGCCAATGGTTCGGTGTGAGGGGGCCCCAGACTCATACTTCCCCTTTTGTGTGCTCCTAACAGTCCTATCCCGGGGTTCATTTTATTTAGACTCTCCTACATTCATTGGATTAATTAGTTTAGGCCTGAGGATGTTCGCTTTGATACCACTTTGTAACACCCCCATTTATTCAAGGGCCTGAACTAGGACTCCTCAGATAAGTAAGGGTGTTACCATCTCGGTTTCCCGAGGCAGTAGATACAAAGGAAGACAAACAGTACTTTAAATATAAAGTTAACTCAAAACATGTTCTTACATCCGTCCAAAAGTCTTAACAAAATAAAGTACAACTCTTATAAAACTGACTAAGGTGATCTAGACATCTAAACTGGTCTGGATCCAAGCTCTTCCTCCCATAGCTCCCCCTTAGTCTCAGCCACCTGTCAATCTGCTCCCCAATAGTTGGTTCATCACAGGTGATCACGAATACACAGGGTCAACCACGAGGTTGAGTAGGGAAATAATAAATATAACAATATAGTAAACTCCGCACCGATCCAACGCCATATATACTCCGCACCGATCCAACACCATATATACTCCGCACCGATCCAACACCATATATACTCCGCACCGATCCAACACCATATATACTCCGCACCGATCCAACACCATATATACTCCGCACCGATCCAACACCATATCACAAAACAATAGAATATATATATACACATTATGATAATATCTCAAAGTAGTACAAACAGCACAAAATAACGATCTCATGATACTATATCGTAAACATGTTCAACACCAAGGATAGTAGATCACACATTATTACAAACCAGTAACTTCCCCTACCTGAAATAGTAGGTACGCAGATGAACCCAAGGCTTGTTCAGAAATGTTCCACGCGAAACCCGCTACCTAAACAAATATTATATAATTAATAAACACCCTATATCTCGTAATACGTGTTCACATTCTATTTATAGAAACTTCCTATATTTAGAAAGCTTCCCAACAACCGAGGTTTCTCAAAATAGTACTTTCTAAATATAGTAACTTCTAAAAATAGCAGCTTCCAAAAATAGATACTTGGTTTTGAAATTCAAACTATACATTACTACCCACTTTAAAACTTCCCATAAAAGCTCCCAAAAACATATCTCTTAACAAAATCTTTAATATTAATAAAAGATATCAATACCATAAATAATAATAATAATAATAATAATAATAATAATAATAACCTAAAACACCAAATAAACACCCTTCAATTACACGACACAACACCTGCCCCCAAAACAGCCCCTCCAACCACCGCGCAACACCAGCCCTGCCACCAACAACCTCCACAACTCGTGCCCAAACCACCAGCTACTGCCACAACCACCCCACACTCCTTCGACCGCCACAACCGAGGTGAACCAGGCCCCCAAATCAGACCTGACTCCCAACGCAAGCCTCTGACCAGTTTACCAACGCCTCCCCTTCGACAGCCAAGCAACCACCCAATAACCCCCGTGACCTCTACCAACACCACCCCTGACACCTGACCCATAAACCACCGTGGTGACACCGCGTCGACCTCCCCCGAGTCTACGGTGTCACCACCCCAATTAACCTTCGCACCCCAGAAACTCACCAAGACCCGAGACCTGTGGACAACAACCTCCCTTTCGACACTGTTCCACCACCTGCAGCCACCAACCTAGCCACCAACCTAGCCACCCTGACACACCTCAAGACACCACTGCCTTACCTAACCAACACCCAGACCGAAACCTAACCCAAACAGACTCGTAAACCCACGCAAAACAACCAACACAAAAACTCTGTTTTGAACGAGAAAGCAAACGCAGACAACAGTACACAAAGCCACCACGACTGGTGGTTCTCGGTGCTCAATGGTGACCCCCTATATGCCAAAACGTGACTACCACATTCATAGGTCACAGTTATATAAATATCAGACTCATATACACGACTTACCTGACTCAAAAACCCATAGAAAAACGCAGGAAGAACAAGGGTGCAAGGAAAAACATGCTGACTTACCTACTTTCGACCAGATTCGACCGCCCTTAACCACCCCTATGGCCGCCGTGAACACCTCCTATGAACCCCTTGCTATGACGGCTGTGATATGAGTGGTTGTATGGGATCTGAAATGCTAGGTTTAGGTTTAGGATGGGATCCCAAGGTGGCGGCAGAAAGGCTGCTTAAAAAGATTCTGATGTTTGTGTTTCATAAATCTGCCGTGGGCTTTGGGTAATGCACGAGTTACGAGGCCCAACCTCCGTGCTACAGGTCCAGGGATCGATTCCCTTTAAAAACATAACATTCCTCTTAAGAAAAATATAGTTAGTATGGCTTTTATGCTAACGTAAACTTGGTTACTTAAACGTAAGTAATTATCTTTACCAAAGTAATCCCAATTGTCGAGTCTAAATTCCAAGGTATTACAATACTAGTCTTTGTACTTCTAATCACTACAAAGCTATTACTACAAAGCTCATAGTTTCTTTTACAACAGTTTACATGCTAGTCTTTGAACTTGTATGATAATGACATGCTTAATCTTAGTTGTACAACTTGTACTTTACCGCTTGCATCTCGATAAATTGCAATCATGTGAATTGTTATTTAATAGGCTATATGGGAGTCGAACCCATATATTTGTGCAAAATTTGCACATTGCTCTACCATTGAGCTAATAGCCTTTAAAATACGCTAAAGAAATAGGAGTATGAAATAACGGTGTAGCATATATATAATTATGGCCGCCTAAATAATATGCAACTGAAGAACTTTTTAATGCACATAAAACTTTATTTCATGCATATAACACCTTATTTCATGCACATGGAACCTTATTTCATGAACATGGAACCTTATTCCAATGCTCATTTAACACTTATTTCATGCATATAGAACCTTACTTCTTTCATGCATATAGAGCCTTATTTCATGCACATGGAACCTTATTTCATGAACGTAAATACTTATTACAATGCTCAGTTAACACTTATTTCATGCACATGGAGCCTTATTTCATGCATATAGAACCTTATTTCATGCACATATAACCTTATTTGATGCACATAGAACGACCTTATTTGATGCATATAGAACTTTATTTCATGCACATGGAACCTTATTTCATGAACATAGAACCGGCCTTATTCCAATGCTCATTTAACACTTATTTCATGCACACATAACATTATTTTATGCATATATATAGAACCTTATTTCATGTACATGGAACCTTATCTCATGAATCTTTTTTAGGAGACGAGATTAAAACTAGGGGAATAGTGTCCTAAAATTTAGACATTTCATGTTCAAGTGCAGTCTTCACTTCTAAGAGTAGGCAAATAAATATCAAATGGCCGAACAACCAAACTTCTCAAAATATACTAGTCTAGCTTACAGAATAGAGGACTCGCAAAAACCATAGTATAACAAAAACAACATCTAGTCGTCATAGCACCGATCAATAACAACAACGACAAACACTATGTTTCAAATTTTCCAACTTCACAAACTTGTTGAATAAAATACACATTCATACAATAAGTGAATGAACTCCCCCAAACTACTAATAAAGTTATTGCCAAAGCCCGATGTTTATTGGGAGCTTTTTTCGGTTTCGGCAGAAGCAACAAGATGATTAGGGGGAAGATAGTAGAACTACAAATTAGAAATACAACCTTAATCATAGAATTTTGAAGTACAAATCAGAAATAAGAAATAAATAAATAGTAAACCACATTTAAATTAATTTTCTTCTGGTTAGTCACATTCACATACTTCCACAAAGATAGAATAAACAAGTGTTAATCCACTTGTGATCTATAAGTGTAATAAGGTTATGGATTAGCATTTTAGTTCTAAAACTTGAATACCGAAATCAGTGGCCAACTTTATGAAAGGTCTAGTTAAGAAACAAAATGAACCATACCAATGTATCCAAAATTAATCATATGCCTGAATAATCCTAATTGTAGAGGATTTAGGTTGGCAATCCACTCCTTGTTGCTCGAGTTTTTCAAGGGTGGCGACATCTGGGGGTGTGCAAATTCAGGTCCGGACCGAAAAAATGGATCGGACCGGACCGGAATCTACCGGACCGGAACCGGAATTAAAAATTCCGGTCCGGTCTCCGGTCCACCGTTTTTTAAGATTCCGGGTTCCGGTCCGGTCCGGTCCGGGACCGGTTTTTTCCGGTCCGGACCGGTTTGGACCGGATTTTATATTTTAAAATTTTTTTCCTCGAAAATATATTAAAAACCGGTCCAAACCGGTCTAACCGGCCCAAACCGGTCCAACCGGTCCATAATAATCAAATTTCGGTCCATAATTTTACTAATTCATAATTTTATCGGCCTATATTATTCCGGTCCAACCGGTCTGGTCCGGTCTTGGACCGGAATATTACCGGTCCGGTTCCGGTCCGGAATTTTTATATTCCGGTCCGGTCCCGGTCCATCATTTTTGGCAATTCCGGTTCCGGTCCAAACCGGTTCCGGTCCGGTCCGGTCTTGGACCGGTGCACAGCCCTAGCGACATCAACATGCTCAATTTCCATAGTCAAAACTCCGCACCTAGCTACCAGAATTACAATTAGGCCAAAACCATGGCAAGTAAACAAAGATGGAAAATAGGATGTAGCAGACGAACCTCTTAGCAAACTCCTCAACAGTGGAACTATCATTAAATTTAAGTTGCCAACCATATGATAATATGATAATGAACTAGTCGGGTAGTCCTTTAATGGGTCCAAGATGACTACTTTGATAGCCATTTCAAAGGCAGCTTGGCATTGCATTCGACCGAGCTGTCCACCACCCAATAGACCAATAATTTTTTCACACCCTATGAATTGGCAATTCTTCATCCCTTCACAAACACAACCAAAGCCACAAAAATCATAGACCCAATGCACAAATCAATTAACCAAATTAAATAGTCTTTAAAAGTCCTTAAACCCAATATGATTTTCTTTTTGTTTTCACTTACAAATTATAAAGAAGTACAAATCAGAAATACAACCTTAATCAACTAATTTGAATCATAAAACTCATAAAAAATTGAGGAATAAGAAATAAATTGGGGAAATTGAGGAATTACCTAAATCGTAATTTGCTCGAAATTAGAAAAATCAATGATGAAATCATCGAGCACGGAGAATATAGCAAAATTGAAGTTGGATGTATGGACGCCGATCAAAGGGAATGAGGAAATAAGCATGAACAAAAGTTATTACAGAAAAGGGAGTTTGTGGAGGAGAGCAGAGGGAAAGTAGGAGGAGGACATATGAATAGAACATATTATCAACTTTAAGAAGTTATTTTATGACTGTTCTACTTTATACGTATAAGGGAAAAGACTCATTTCAATTAAGTTATTTCTAAACAACTACTATATATTAAAATATCTTAGTCCGATAAGAATTATAAACAGACACTTAAGAATTAATTAACTTTAGACAAGTAACTAATCACTATACAATTTCTTATCCAGCTAAGATATACAATTTTAATCTAAGCATTTATATCCATTTATAAGATTTCGAAAGTATTTAACTAGCTAAATGATATTACTCGTAATATGATTAGCAAGAAACCTACCATTAAACTAGTTAACTAAATAATACTATCCCATGTACTTGATATAGGGGTTCTTACTAATGACCAGCCAACCTAATGGGAGTTTAGAAACTAGGGATGCTAATCCATATTACATGCTCCAATTACTCAACCATACTCTATATCTACACGTTGGGAACAAAGTTTACGCATCAAGTATATGGAGCAGCCAACATGTATATCAATACTCCTGTACAATCATGATTTACATATGTCCTCTACAACATCACGCAACATATTAAACTTGAACTGAAATCACCAAGACCTTGCACTTAGATTAGTAGTGGCATAGTCTAGTATAACCATAATGGCAGTGCAATAACAGCCCTCAACACGCAGTTCAGAATCAGCCTATTACCCGCTCCAGTAACCACAATATTAATGCATAAAAGTGGTGATGTAGCAGCAGTGCATGGTAGTAACAACGACAACCACGCAACAACATTTAAATGGGTACGAGTAGTAGTAGTTCAGACACCCAGGTAAGCAGAGATTGAAGCTATTACAGTAGCATACACGACATAAGAACAGACCAGTCAGAGGCAGAGTATTATAGCAGGTGTGCGGCAGTAACCGAGTTGCAACAGTAAATAGTGACAGCAGCATAAATGGCACGGTGCAGGAAACAGTAGAGTAAAGTGCGTGTGGACAGTAGCAGTGACAAAGCTTACGAATACAGCAGTAGTAAAGGCGTAGTGCATGAGAGAACCGTAGTGCAGAAAACAGTAGGGTAGCATGGTGTCTGGTCTGGTCTGAACAGACCAGAGGCGGAATAGAAGAGTAGTAAATGTAGAGCAGTAGCACAGCGAGTATTCAACGACAATAAGTAGTAAAAACAGCAGCACATACCACAACTAGCGCTAAAATAGAAATAACAAGCGGCAATGAGAAGTACAACAGTAGTCCGTAACATCAGCAACACGATTAACGAAAACAAAACGACAATAACAACAATTGTGACAGAGCGAAGTAGCAGCAGCAAGTAACACTCAACCACAATAGTAAGTACGTACTTGTAGCCAGCAGCAGTACAATAGCATAAACGCAGTAAGAACAGTCCATTAGCAGTAGTTATAACCAATATCGAACATATCGACTTCAATTTAACTCAACCCGTATCATACAAACAACAATCACATAATTATTGTAGCATTAAATCATCGAGTCACTCTGAAAAGTTACCTTGAATTAGAAAAAGAGAATAAATCCTAACTAGTGAAAACCGAGATCTTTAAGGGCCATAAACGGGTTGTTCTTCAATCATAAATGAGTCTCCTTGTTCATCCTTATATTCTTCACCTAAAACAACAATTAAACCACTTACATTAGCCTTAAAATCGAAACCCAAAAAAAGATGGTCTTAAAATAATTTGGGGGAAATGAAATCTAAACTTACTCGAAGGTGAGGAATGAAGAGAGGATTCCGAAACTATCATTTTTATTGCATTTGGTTGAGTAATGAAGAATTTATGTGGGTTTTTGTGATTGAATTATTATGGTGATTAGAGGTTGAAGATGAAGATTGAGTAAGAATTGGGGAAAAAGAGCCAAGGCAAAAGGAATGAAAGAGCACGCTGATGTGCTTGGGCATCACGGCTGCTGTTTCTCGGTCAAGTTGGTCGTGGCTCAGGCGTTGCTCGAGTCACGACACGACACGACTCGTATATGAATTTCGAAACCGATTCCGATACTAAAACTATTATTACTAAATTATTATATATATATATATATATATATATATATATATATATATATATATACGATTATATAATAAACTTATTAAATGGACGACCTTGATTAAAAATATAAAGTTACGACTTACGACTTTACGACTTTAATCCGAAATCTTTATAAAATTATATTTTATTAAATTATATCAATTCCAATTAATTCAAAATAAATCAAACTAAATTAAAAAAACTTAGAATAAATTAATACTAAATTAAAATGTCACTTTGCACTATTCTAAAGGTCTCCTAAATTACGGGATGTTATAGATTTGGTGATGGTGGTTGGTCGAAAATATCTTCTTGGAATAGAGAAGATGGAGAACCTCCTTCTTTATTCTGTTGAAAATGCTTTTTATTTGCTCTTAGCGTCCTCTCAAGTTCTAGGTCAAGTGGTAGGAGTTCTCTTTGAACTGACATGCTCATAAGATGGAAACTACAAGAAAAGAGTGAGAAAGGTTTAAGGAACAAAGTTCCTTAAACACAAAAACAAAAACAAAAAGCAATAAACACTGGCGTCACCTCCCCGGCAACGGCGCCAAATTTGACACCCGTCGTTGAGGGTGTCAAAGATAAAATTTATAAACCTCAGCTTTAACTAGATAGTGAAAGTCAAGGGTGTAATACCTCGAAAAGTCTAGACTCGACAAGTAATTTTATCTTGTGACGATAGTCGCTTTATGTTACGTAACCATGTTTAAGTTAGAATTATAGCGTTATTCTTTTTAGAGGGAGTTTATGTCTTTAGTAGGAATCGATCCCTAGACCTGTAGCATGTCGAGTTGGGCCTCGAAACTCGTGTACTCCTCAAGCCCACGGCAGTTTTGAGATAGCACAAACACCAAAACCCTTTTAAAACAGCCTCTCAGCCGTCACTTGTGTGGCCATTCAAAACCTAAACCTAGCATTTCAGATCTCATACAACCACACATTCTGCAGCCGTCATAGCAAGGGGTTCGTAGGTGGTCTTCACGGTGACCCTAAGGCAGGGAATAGGTGGTCGAAACACCCAAGAAGTAGGTACGTCCACCACTGTGTTAAACACTGCCCTGTTCGCTAGTCTGTCAGTTTTTTCTTACGCGGTTGTAGGTCGTGTTTATCTGTTGTTGTGTTCACTTTTTCGTGTTTTCTAATCTATGGTCTTGGGAGTCGTGTTCTGACCATTGTCGTAGCCATGTCAACCACCGTATAGCACCAGACAAGGCGTGTTTCTGACGCCTGTCACAAGAGTTTCTGTCGAATCATAAAAAGAAGTCAGACCATGTATAGTTCGTTTGAGTTTTAATGCGTTTTCATATCTCGTTTGTACTGGTCGTCGGTGTGGTGGGACTGGTGGTAGACGAGTGGTCGTCCTGGTGGTGGTCATGGTGGGTCTAGGCGGCTGAAGTGTTGGCGGCAGGGGTTTTCGTTGCCTCTGTCGGATCTGGGTTCTGTCCTAGCGTGTGTCAGGGGTGGTTTGGGGGTGGTACCACCGTTGACTCGGGGGAGGTCGACACGGTGGCACCACCATGGTTAGGATGACCGGTGTCAGGGGATTGCTTGAGTGTCGGCCGAGGGTGGTGGTCTGGTCTGGGTGGTTGTCGACAGGGGCTGCAAGGGGGGTTGGTCACGTGTGGGGTGGAGTTCCAGCAGGGTTTGAGTGGGCTGGTTCTCTTCACCGGCGGCCGGCGACCTGGTTGCTGGTGGTCGCCGGGGTTGTAGGTGGTGTTGGGGTTAGTGGGCTGTCGGTGGTTGGTGGTTGTAGGGGCGTGGTGGTCGTGTAGGAGAGTAGCAATCTAAGGTTGTTTTGAGTCGGGTTGTTTTTGGATGAAGTTCGTTTCTTTTACTTTTCTTTTATTTATTGGTTTTATTTCTAAAATGCTTGAGTATTAATATTATTATTATTATTATTATTATTATTATTATTATCAATATAATTGTTATTTATGGTATTATTATTTTATTAATGGTAAAGATTTTAGTAGTCTTTGGGGGATGTGTTTTGGGAGTTGTTATGGGAAGTATTAATATGGGTATCAATGTATAGTTAGAATATTTTGAGATTCAAACTAAAGATATCTTTTATTTTGGGAAGTTTCTATTTATGGAAACTTTCCACTTATGGAAGGTTGCTATTTATAGTAAGTATGACCGTAAGGGGTTCGGGAAGTTTGTTAATTCGTGACGTATATCTGTTTAGGTAGCGAGTTTCGCGTGGAACATTTTTGACAAGCCTCGGGCGTATCTACGATTCCTGCTAATTCAGGTAGGGGATAATACTATTATATGATGTGCAATCTACTCTTATTTGATTTGAAGCTTGGTGGTGAAATAATTTCATGTGATCCTTATAGTGTGTTATTTAACTTATTCTGAGATATTATATGATGTGATTATCTATTGGGTCTTGTGATACGGTGTTGGATCGGTGCGGAGTATATTTGGTGTTGGATCGGTGCGGAGTATATTTGGTGTTGGATCGGTGCGGAGTTTATATGGTGTTGGATCGGTGCGGAGTTTATTGGCGTTGGATCGGTGCGGAGTTTACTATATTTTTATATTTATTGTTTTCCCTACTCAACCTCGTGGTTGACCCTGTGTGTTCGTGATCACCTGTGATGAACCAAATTATTGGGGAGCAGATTGACAGGTGGCTGAGACTAAGGGGGAGCTATGGGAGAAAGAGCTTGGATCCGGACCGGATTAGATGTCTAGATCACCTTAGTCAGTTTAATACGAGTTGTACCTTTTTGTTGTCAAGACTTTTGGATACGGATGTAAGAACATGTTTTGAGTTAAATTTAATTTAAAGTACTGTTTATCTTCCTTTGTATCTACTGCCTCGGGAAACCGAGATGGTAACACCTTTATTTATCTGAGGAGTCCTAGTTCAGGCCCTTGAATAAATGGGGGTGTTACAAAGTGGTATCAGAGCGAACGATCCTCAGGCCTAACCTAATGAACCTAATGAATGTAGGAGAGTCTAAATAAAATGAACCCCCGGGATAGGACTGTTAGGAGCACACTAAAGGAGAAGTATGAGTCTGGGGCCCCCTCACACCGAACCATTGGCCCTATCAGTTTTACCCGGGAACCCAGAGTGAAAATACGAGAGAAAAAGGGTAGATTAGGAAAAGATGGAAGTAATGGTATATTGTGATAAAGTATCTATGCAAACTTGAGTATATGAAACTAATTGGAATAGCCGGGAGGGGCATGAGCATGAAAGGGATTTTAATTGTGAATAAAAGAATTGTGAACTTATGTGGTTATGTGAAGTATCTTGAAACATGTCAGTAAATGCTTTCATTTCCTTTCGCATCATGTCTAGTGATATGCGGTTATGTGATCCCGAGCCATGTTATAATTTTGTAGTACTCAATCTGATAGTTGATGATAGACTTTATTGTTTAGGGATTTTAGCCCTAATCCTAATGGGTACCCACACGAGTCGGGACTCATTCCTTTTCTGTTGTATTATAGTATGCCTCCGCGAAGAGACAACCTCGCTAACATCACACAAGAGGAGTTAGATCAATTACGAGCTGAGATTGTGACTCTAAAGGCTAAACGAATGGACTCCGCGAAAATGAGCACAATCATCGCAAGACATCACCCTACCCAATTCACTGGGGAGGGGGAACCTCATCTGTTAGGGGCTTGGTGCCGGGAATTCGGTAACCTGTTCGAGTTGGTGGACTGCCCTGAAGAACTGAGGGTAGACCAGGCTGCCCACTATCTGAGGGGTATGGCTGGAGACTGGTGGACCGCGAACAAGGGAGAGCTCCGGGAAGCAGCTATAGAGGGTGGATCCGCGTTTGTTCCGTGGGATGCATTCAAGGGGGTTCTGAACGAGGCGTTTTTACCAGAATTCCAAAAGAGCAAGCTGAGGGAGGAGTTCGACTCATTCCAGATGTCGGAGGACATGACCGTAGAGGCTTACTACAGGAAGTTCATCCAGTTGGTGCACTATGTGGGAGACATGGGGTTTGATGATGCCATGCTGGCCATGAAGTTTGAGAGAGGGTTATCAATCGCCATCAAGAAGAGACTGATTGCAGCTCCGCCCACCACAGTCCGTGACATCTACTTAAGGGCTGGGGCGGCAGAGAGGCTTTCGGATATGATCAAAAAGGACAAACAGTCCAAGACAGAAAAGAGGAAAGCTGAAACAGTAGCTGAGGGTTCAGGATCGAAAAAGCAAAGTAATAACAAGTTCAGTGGGTACTTCGGGAGTAGTGCCTCTGGTGGTGGGAGAAACCAGAGTGGGGGTAATCACATGAGTGGGATTTCTGGCAGTGGTTCGGCAGGAATTGTGTGTTTTGGCTGTGGAAAGAGGGGACATAAGCAGGCGGTGTGTCGTTCGTCTGGAGGAAATCAGTCCGGGGGCTATCGTACACCTACATCAGGATACCAGGGACCTCGCACTCAGTCCTATGGCAGCAGTGGCTATCGCACACCCATGACAAACTATGGTGGGGGTGCGAAGTCTGGGGGCAGCAGCAATTATCAGAGGAACTATAACAATTACCAGAGCCGCCCGTACCAGAATCAGTTCAATGGAAGTGGAAGCAACCAAAAGACAGGAGCGGGAGGAAATCAGCCGGCTGGGACATCTTCTGCCAGCCAGAGTGGAGTCAAGTCCAGTGGCAAGCTCTTTGCCATGGGAAAGCAGGCAGCTCAGGAGGATGCGCACGTGGTAACCGGTACTTTTCTTGTGAACTCTAAGCCTACTTTCGTACTTTTCGATTCCGGTGCCACCCATTCGTTTGTGTCTAGAGATCATGTTAAGGCTTTGGGACTTGAGAGATTTGATTGGATCGCGGATCCAGTGACCATACCATCAGGAGAGTCGATAGTCTGTAATAGACTATATGGTAGTGTACCCATCAAAATCGGGGAAGCAATTTTCTATTGTGACCTCATAGAGTTTCCTCTGGGGGGCTTTGAGGTGATTCTGGGGATGGACTGGCTAGGGAAGTATCGAGCTTTCATTGACTGTCATCAAAAGAAGATTTCCTTGAAGGGACCTAAGGGAGTGAGGGTGTCTTACAAGGGATACCGAGTCAAACCAAAAATCAAATTCATTTCTGTCAATACCCTTAAGTCTGGCTTGAGGAAAGGAGAGAGCCTAATCTTATGCCAAATGTGGGATTGTGAAGCTGAGACCCCCAAGACTAGTGAAATACCTGTGGTACGGGAATTTGAGGGGGTATTCAGAGACGATGTTTCAGAGTTGCCGCCGAGGAGGGAAGTGGAATTTTCCATTGACCTAAAACCAGGGGCGGGACCAATATCCAAATCACCGTACCGTATGGGACCAAAGGAGATGGAGGAATTGAAGAAGCAGTTGGATGAACTAGCTGAAAAAGGGTTCATTCGACCTAGTGTGTCGCCCTGGGGTGCACCTGTTCTATTTGTGAAGAAAAAGGATGGGAGTTTGAGGTTGTGTGTTGACTACCGAGAGCTGAACAATGTGACTATCAAGAACCGTTATCCTTTGCCGAGAATTGACGACTTGTTCGATCAGTTGAGTGGAGCTGGGGTTTTCTCCAAGATTGATTTGAGATCCGGGTATCACCAGTTGAGAATAAAGGATGAAGATATTCCGAAGACCGCTTTCCGAACGAGGTATGGCCACTATGAATTTGTGGTTATGCCCTTTGGATTGACTAATGCACCCGCTGTGTTCATGGACTTGATGAATCGAGTCTTCAGCCCGTATCTAGACAAGTTCGTGGTGGTATTTATCGATGATATCCTGGTATATTCCAAGAATGCAGAAGAGCACGAAGATCATTTGAGAAAAGTACTTCAGACCTTGGAGGAGGATAAGCTCAATGCTAAGTTGAGCAAGTGTGAGTTCTGGTTGGAGAAAGTGGCATTTCTGGGGCATGTAATTTCAAAAGAGGGGGTGGCTGTTGACCCTAGCAAGATCGAGGCAGTGACTAAGTGGCAGAGTCCGAAGAATGTGAGTGAGATTCGAAGCTTTCTGGGTTTAGCTGGTTATTACCGGAGATTCGTCAAAGATTTTTCAAAGATAGCGAAGCCGTTGACGTCGTTGATGAGGAAGGAGAACCGTTATATCTGGGATGAGAGTTGTGAGAAGGCATTCCTAACCCTTAAGGAACGCCTGACAACAGCTCTTATCCTGGCCTTGCCAGTTGGGAGTGATAATTTTGAAGTATACACCGACGCTTCAAAGCATGGGTTGGGTTGTGTGCTAATGCAGAATGGTAGAGTGATCGCGTATGCTTCTCGTCAGTTGAAGACCTACGAAGAGAATTATCCGACTCATGATTTGGAGTTGGGCGCTGTGGTCTTTGCACTGAAATTGTGGCGTCATTACCTTTATGGAGCCACTTTTAAGGTGTTTTCTGACCATAAGAGCCTGAAATATATCTACACCCAGAAAGAGTTGAACATGAGGCAGAGGAGGTGGATAGAGTTGATCGGAGATTATGATATGCAGATTGTCTACCACGAAGGCAAGGCAAATGTGGTAGCTGACGCTCTAAGTAGGAAGTCAATACATACTTTGGATTGTGCCAGATCGAGAGGGAGGTTGTATGGTGAACTAAGGGAGATGGGAATATTCATGATCCGGAAAGGGGATGCTCTTAGTGACTTGACAGTAGAGCCGGAGTTGTATGGTGAGATTCGGGAGTTGCAAGGTAATGATGCGAGAATCCAGAAGTGGCGCAGGATGGTGGAGAGTGAGGGTGGAGAGCCTGCAAACAAGTTCAGTATTCATATTGATAGTAGTTTGAGGTTCAGTGGACGATGGTGTGTTCCGGATGTGGAGGAGCTAAAGAAGAAGATCCTGACTGAAGCTCATGCTACTCCATATTCAGTTCACCCAGGGGGTGATAAGCTCTATAAAGATCTTAAGAAGACGTTCTGGTGGCCTAACATGAAGAAGGAAGTCGCAGAGTTTGTATCGAGATGCTTGACTTGTCAGAGAGTGAAAGGGGAGCATAAGAGACCTCAGGGGAAAGTTCAACCGTTGGATGTACCAGAGTGGAAGTGGGAAAACATTTCGATGGACTTTATCGTGGGGTTGCCTCGGACTCAGAGGGGCAACAACATGATTTGGGTGATTGTGGATCGTTTGACTAAGTCAGCTCACTTTATTCCAATGAAGGATACCTAGAGTAAGGCCGAGTTGGCTAAGTCATATGTTCAGAATGTGGTCAAACTACATGGAGTACCCAAGGATATTGTTTCAGATCGAGATTCGAGGTTCATATCTAGATTTTGGCAAGAGTTGCAGGCCGCTTTGGGTACCCAATTGAAGATGAGTACTGCTTTCCATCCAGCAACCGACGGTCAGACTGAGAGAACGATTCAGACCCTTGAGGATATGTTGAGGGCTTGTGTCCTTGAGTTCGGAGGATCTTGGGAGGATCGCCTGGGGTTGATCGAGTTTTCTTATAATAACAGCTATCATGCAAGCATAGGCATGGCCCCTTTCGAGGCTCTATACGGGAGGAAGTGTCGGAGCCCTGTGTGTTGGGATGATCGAGCTGATGTCGTGACATTGGGGCCAGATATGATCCAGGAGATGGTGGAACAGGTTCAGATTATTCGACAGAGGATGAGGGCCGCTCAGGATAGACAGAAGAGCTATGCCGATCTGAAGAGGAGCGATATTTCATTTGAGGCCGGCGAGAAAGTCCTACTGAAAGTCTCTCCGATGAAGGGTGTGATGAGATTCGGCAAGCGTGGCAAACTGAGTCAGAAATTTATTGGACCATTTGAGATCTTGGACAGAGTTGGAGAGGTGGCATATCGCTTAGCTTTACCTCCAACCCTATCCAAGGTCCATAATGTGTTCCATGTATCCCAGTTGAGGAAATATGTGAGTGATCCATCACATGTGCTTCAGCACGAGGTGATCGAGATAGATGAACAGTTGGCATATGTCGAGACTCCGAAGGAAATTCTGGACAGGAAGGTACGAAAGACTCGCAATGGCGAGACGTCCTTGGTGAAAGTTTTGTGGACCAATCATAATCAGGAAGAGGCTACGTGGGAGCCTGAAGCATCCATGAGAGAGCGTTATCCACATCTGTTCCGTTGAGGTAAGTTACGCGGACGTAACTTTTCTTTAAGGGGGGTGGAATGTAACATTCTATGATCTAAGTAAAGTTTTGCGATGTTTGTGTATTCCAAGTTTATTTGAGTTGGGTTATTTTGTCACCTGAGTGTGGTTGAACTTCGGGACGAAGTTCATTTTAAGGAGGGAATACTGTAATACCTCGAAAAGTCTAGACTCGACAAGTAATTTTATCTTGTGACGATAGTCGCTTTATGTTACGTAACCATGTTTAAGTTAGAATTATAGCGTTATTCTTTTTAGAGGGAGTTTATGTCTTTAGTAGGAATCGATCCCTAGACCTGTAGCATGTCGAGTTGGGCCTCGAAACTCGTGTACTCCTCAAGCCCACGGCAGTTTTGAGATAGCACAAACACCAAAACCCTTTTAAAACAGCCTCTCAGCCGTCACTTGTGTGGCCATTCAAAACCTAAACCTAGCATTTCAGATCTCATACAACCACACATTCTGCAGCCGTCATAGCAAGGGGTTCGTAGGTGGTCTTCACGGTGACCCTAAGGCAGGGAATAGGTGGTCGAAACACCCAAGAAGTAGGTACGTCCACCACTGTGTTAAACACTGCCCTGTTCGCTAGTCTGTCAGTTTTTTCTTACGCGGTTGTAGGTCGTGTTTATCTGTTGTTGTGTTCACTTTTTCGTGTTTTCTAATCTATGGTCTTGGGAGTCGTGTTCTGACCATTGTCGTAGCCATGTCAACCACCGTATAGCACCAGACAAGGCGTGTTTCTGACGCCTGTCACAAGAGTTTCTGTCGAATCATAAAAAGAAGTCAGACCATGTATAGTTCGTTTGAGTTTTAATGCGTTTTCATATCTCGTTTGTACTGGTCGTCGGTGTGGTGGGACTGGTGGTAGACGAGTGGTCGTCCTGGTGGTGGTCATGGTGGGTCTAGGCGGCTGAAGTGTTGGCGGCAGGGGTTTTCGTTGCCTCTGTCGGATCTGGGTTCTGTCCTAGCGTGTGTCAGGGGTGGTTTGGGGGTGGTACCACCGTTGACTCGGGGGAGGTCGACACGGTGGCACCACCATGGTTAGGATGACCGGTGTTAGGGGAGTGCTTGAGTGTCGGCCGAGGGTGGTGGTCTGGTCTGGGTGGTTGTCGACAGGGGCTGCAAGGGGGGTTGGTCACGTGTGGGGTGGAGTTCCAGCAGGGTTTGAGTGGGCTGGTTCTCTTCACCAGCGGCCGGCGACCTGGTTGCTGGTGGTCGCCGGGGTTGTAGGTGGTGTTGGGGTTAGTGGGCTGTCGGTGGTTGGTGGTTGTATGGGCGTGGTGGTCGTGTAGGAGAGTAGCAATCTAAGGTTGTTTTGAGTCGGGTTGTTTTTGGATGAAGTTCGTTTCTTTTACTTTTCTTTTATTTATTGGTTTTATTTCTAAAATGCTTGAGTATTAATATTATTATTATTATTATTATTATTATTATTATTATTATTATTATTATCAATATAATTGTTATTTATGGTATTATTATTTTATTAATGGTAAAGATTTTAGTAGTCTTTAGGGGATGTGTTTTGGGAGTTGTTATGGGAAGTATTAATATGGGTATCAATGTATAGTTAGAATATTTTGAGATTCAAACTAAAGATATCTTTTATTTTGGGAAGTTTCTATTTATGGAAACTTTCCACTTATGGAAGGTTGCTATTTATAGTAAGTATGACCGTAAGGGGTTCGGGAAGTTTGTTAATTCGTGACGTATATCTGTTTAGGTAGCGAGTTTCGCGTGGAACATTTTTGACAAGCCTCGGGCGTATCTACGATTCCTGCTAATTCAGGTAGGGGATAATACTATTATATGATGTGCAATCTACTCTTATTTGATTTGAAGCTTGGTGGTGAAATAATTTCATGTGATCCTTATAGTGTGTTATTTAACTTATTCTGAGATATTATATGATGTGATTATCTATTGGGTCTTGTGATACGGTGTTGGATCGGTGCGGAGTATATTTGGTGTTGGATCGGTGCGGAGTATATTTGGTGTTGGATCGGTGCGGAGTTTATATGGTGTTGGATCGGTGCGGAGTTTATTGGCGTTGGATCGGTGCGGAGTTTACTATATTTTTATATTTATTGTTTTCCCTACTCAACCTCGTGGTTGACCCTGTGTGTTCGTGATCACCTGTGATGAACCAAATTATTGGGGAGCAGATTGACAGGTGGCTGAGACTAAGGGGGAGCTATGGGAGAAAGAGCTTGGATCCGGACCGGATTAGATGTCTAGATCACCTTAGTCAGTTTAATACGAGTTGTACCTTTTTGTTGTTAAGACTTTTGGATACGGATGTAAGAACATGTTTTGAGTTAAATTTAATTTAAAGTACTGTTTATCTTCCTTTGTATCTACTGCCTCGGGAAACCGAGATGGTAACACCTTTATTTATCTGAGGAGTCCTAGTTCAGGCCCTTGAATAAATGGGGGTGTTACAAAGGGTCGAACCACAAGGAGGTGGGGAATGTTTATTGTTCTATGTTAATGTCTTAAGGTAACAAGTTGGGGGTTTGATTGGTTTGATTATTGCTAAGTCTAATAAAATAAGACAAGATAAAACGAAAACAAGATGTGAATGAAACTAATGGTAAAAAGAATGCTAGGATGTTCGGTTCATAAAAGCTACGACAGTATATAGTTTGGGTCAACATGTATTGCAGTCACTAAGGGGTGTAACAAATCCTCTCAGTCTATGTTACCTAATAGCTCCTTTCGGCCTATGCTATTAGTTCCTAGGTCTCACAAATATTGGGTGTCAACAATAAGGGTGATTCCTAAAGTCTAGGTCACATACCTTTCAGTCTTAGTAAGCTAGCTGTCTTAAAACGTTAACCAATGCCCTTCCCGTATCTTTCAATCTTGGGTGAGTCATTACTAACATCCTATAAGTCTCCTTTCGGTCTCGTCATAGGGTAGTATAAGTTAAACAAAGCAAAACAGATTCTCAACATACGCGGCATTGGTCGACCGACCGACTACTTCAGTCGATCGACCAACGACCCTTAGTTGACCGACCAATTAATCCGGTCGGCCGACCAGAAGTCTGCTACAGGTCATCTGATTTATACCGTCTACGCAATTAATCAGCTACATCCTAACATATGGGTTTAGCTACTCAAAACTACGGTAAAAACAATAATAACAATTATAAAAACAGAATTCATAGCAATCAAAACAATAAGCATGCAATTAACAACAAGGTTTCGGGATTCTAAACTAACCGGATACTAGCAATGTTATGAAAAAAGCAATTAAACTGAATGTAAATAAGAATTACCGAGTAGGGAACTAGGGTAGAAAGAATTGCTTATTGAATTGCGTGGAACGAATTGTTTGAATGAACTAACTAAGAACAATGCTAAAAACTAAGGAAAATAGTAACTTTATTGAGAATTCAGAACTATACTAAGGGATTAGAAGGTAGATAATCTGATGCCTTAGCCTAATGACGAGTTAGCCTTTTTATAAGCCTTTTTCAAGTCTTCTTCTTTGACCTAATCCATCACGGGCTTTTGCGGGTTTTCTGAAGTCTGCGCTGTGGTCGACCGACCTGGGGTCTCGGTCGGTCGACCGATTATCGGGCTCAAGGTTCTTCTGTCTTCGAATTTGGAGATTTGTACTTGACATGTCAGCTACGCTGGTTGACCGACCAGGGTACTCGGTCGGTCGACCGATTTTCCTGAGTGTTAACTCGTGAATTCTTCTTAGACTGTCTTGTGGTCCTTGATTTGCGCATTGGATGTCGTTTCTTCCTCGTTCCGTAGTTCCTTTAGCTATGCAAAATTTCCGAGCGTAGCATCTGGCCTAAAATTGCCTCTTTTCCGCATAATCCTGCAAAATAGCATAAAAATACGAAAGTAGACAATTGTTGGGAAATAAAGGCTAAAACTCGTAAATGAGCTCTAAAATGCGTGTAAAAATAGATGCAAAACATCATAAAATAGACACGCATCAAGTACCTCTTTTATCTGCGGCTCATTCGATGTGGGATTAGACAAAGAAAAAAAAAAGAATTAGCTTTACACGCACAGCTTAAAAACACAGCATTGAACCATAGATAAAAGTAAAGTAATATTAGTACCTCTTTGTTGAGCAAGGTCAAAGAGATCCATCGACTATCCTAAAAAGGGTTCAAAATCGGCCAAATTCTTCAAAATTAATTCCAAAGTTTAATTTTAGAGATAAAATTCATAATTAAAACAATTCTACCATAATTCACCCAGACAGACTGATCCCGGGGTGCCCCCGCTCGTTTCTCTCAACTCACTGGATCCCAAAAAAATTGCTTATATTTTTAATAAGATAAGATGTATTTTGGCTTACAGAACCACCAACTTTAGCCCTCCCCTTCTCCTCTCCTTGGCGGTAGAGCCTAGTTCTCTTGGTTTAATGTCTAGAAGCTAAGCCTCTTTTCCGACTTCATTCAAGCTTACCTACTACCGGCTCAGTCAGGGTCTCAGACAGACGGTACCCTTTAGCTGGTACAAGAAAGGGAAGCGGATCAAGCAGTTGTAATGGGCGGATAACTCGAATTATACATTCAATACAAAACCTTATCTTGGTATTATTCTAGAAATTTGTAACACAATACGGAGTAATACAAAAGCGGCCTCATAATTGATAGTTAAAATCTACAATAATCAAATAATTTTCGAATTATACATTGAATACAAAAATCAAATATTTATGTATTATAATTCGTCTCTAAAACACATAATAAACAAAATCAATTACATAAATAACATAAAAACTCATACATAAATCCCAGAAAAAATAAGATGATAATTAAGACAACAATGAGATTGATCAAGATAACAACAAAAATTAAGAGAAATGATGGAGGATTAGTACCTCGGGTGAAGAAGAATATGGGTGCAGTACTGCGGTGTCTGTGATTCTGTGAATGAGGAGGTATTTAAGATTTTAGGGTTCTGAGTTCATAAAATTGAAAGTGTCGCGCGTTCTCGTTTCTCACTTTCCCTTTTCAATTTTCAATTTTTTCATTTTTCATTTTTAATTTTCAAGTTGTGCCTAAATGAAAAGTTAAAATATATGTCATATATTCATCTCATTTTCTCATGTGTTTTAATTTCTTTTTCAAAATTCTACTACTTAATTTTTAATTATGACATAAAATAAAATTGTTTTACAAAAAAATTATTTCAATCTGATAAGTAATAATATCTTTACTCGTATAATTATATTACGACGTTGACGGTTAATATTGTGTCAAGCTAAACATTACATGATTTACTCAAACACGACTAGTCTCGACTCTCGATAATAACCTCAATCCTATTGATTTGCTATTATTTTTATTTTAGTTAGAGCTTTCGTAAAGGTTTGTAACGTTATACTATCATTATACTGAGGACCCTTAGTCACATTGTCACCTTAAGTCATACTACAAAATGTTAATATCAAATGTATAAGATAAAAATTTCATGATTCATTTAAACGCGAGTAGGCTCCATAATCTCGAATCTGAATCCTAATATTGATTTGTTATTGGTAACATTTTAGTTAAAACTTTCTTAAATGTTTGTAATGACATATTATTGTTATACGACTTATATCGATGAGATGCGTAGTCATATTGCCACCTTACGTCATATAGGACGATAAAATTGAAATCAAGGTGTTATATTCTAAACTATACGGGATTTGTCAAGATTTTGAGTACTCTAGAAAATTAACGAAGTAATGTAGTTATATATGGTTCTATTTTATACTATATTAGTATAAATTATAAAGCCACCTTACAGAAGATCGAGTGAAGAATAACTAATAAACTTATTAATTTGCTTAAAGGTGGTATAAGATAGTGATAATATTACTTAACTAGGTGGTAAGTTAGACCACCATCATTTCAATTTGTCTTATTTGACTTAAGTTTTGATTTGAAGTTTAGGGTTTAGAGTTAAGGGTTTAGGGTTTAAAGTAGACCACCTTCATTTCAAGCTTGTTGATGCCCGTCGTTGAGGGTACCAAAGATAAAATTTATAAATCCTAACCTTTAACTATAGATAGCGAAAGTCAGGGTCGAACCACAGAGAGGTGGGGAATGTTTATTGTTGAATGTTAATGTTTAAAGATAACAGATTTGGGGTTTGATTGGTTGATTACTATATCTAAGGCAAAGATTTAAAATAAAACAAGAAATAAAGATGAGAATAAAATATAATAAAAGGGATGCTAGGATGTTCGGGGTAATAAATAGCTAAGGTAATATAAATCCTAAGGTCAACATGTATTGCAGTCGCGTAAGGGGGTGTAACATATCTTTTAGGTCTATGCTACCTAATAGCTCCTTTCGGCCTATGCTATTAGTTCCTAGGTCTCACAATTATTGGGTGTCAGCAATAAGGGTGATTCCTAAATCCTAGGTCACATACCTTTCAGTCTTGAGTAACCTAGCCGTCTTAAGGTGTAAACCAATGCCCTTCCCGTATCTCTCAATCTTGGGTAGGTCATTACTAACATCCTACAAGTCTCCTTTCAGTTTCATTGTACGTAGGGTATTATAGTCAACAAAGAAAGACGAAACAGGATACAAACGCGAGTGGTCGACCGACCAGCTATTCCGGTCGGACGACCACAGCCTCTGTCGACCGACCCACTATTTGAGTCGGCCGACCGTGGCTCTGCTACAAGTCGGTTTCGGAATTTATTCTACCTATGCATATTATCCCCTACATCCTAACATATGAAAATTAGCTACTCATGGTTGTTAAGACGATTATGAAAACGAGATTAAACATGGTAAACATAGTGAATAATCTAAACATGAAAGAATTAATAAGGCTTGAGATTCTGACTTAAACGAATGTAATAAAAATAAGAACAATAATAAAGCTAGATTAAAAGAGTAATTACCACAATCGGAATTAGGGCAGAAAGGAACAAACTTTATTGAATGCTTGAGAATTGTTGAAAGATTACAAAAATAAACTAAGAGGGAATTATAGAACTTGATATATAACTCTCCTATGCAAAGATTTAATGAAAACTAGATACTAATTTATTGATTGTAACTTCTTCTAAAATAAAACTCGATATTCAAGCCCTAAACCTTAGGTCTTCTTATATAGGGCACAACTTAGAGTTTCCTAAAGACTCTACTTCTAATTTATTTCCGAAAAAGAATTGTTCTGGGCTTCGCTGAGGTCGGTCGACCACTTTGGTGGGTCGGTCGACCTCTTTCCCGGGCTTAGTTGAATTCTTGGGCTTATCTTCAGATTTGGACTTTTATGAAGATCAGGCCTGGTCGGCCGATCCGTTTAGCTGGTCGGTCGACCGCTTCTGTATAGGATTCTTCGGTTTTCTTTTTGTTTTGACTTTTGGCATTTAAATAAAGACTCCAGTTGACTTTCCATCGTTCTTAATTATGCAAAAGACTCGAGGACATGAATTTGGTGCTAAATCGTCCATTTTCCGCATAAATCTGCAAAAGTGCATAAAAATACGAAAGTACACGATTGTTGGGAAATAAGGGCTAAAACATAGTAAATGAGCGACCAAATGCGTGTAAAAATAGATGAAAAACATCATAAAATAGACACGCATCACTTGTGCAGTCGTGCTACTGATCATTGAGTGATTTACTTATTCAAACTAACATGTAATTTACGTAAGTGTTATTTTAACACACACATTTACTATATACTCCCTCCTACCCAAGATAAGTGTCCCGTTCTTCATTTTTCTTTATTCGTCAAAGTGTCCCGTTGTGTACTATTTGGACCGTTTTATTACCTTTTTACCCTTCACTAATTATATTTATTACCCACCCACCCCTAACCCAATAGAATACCTTCTCTGTCCAATCTAAATACCATTATCCTACCCAAAATACACAATCCATAAATCTTCAACTCGCTAGCAAACGGGACACTTATCTCGGGTAGGAGGGAGTATTACACAAACTTGTGAACCGAACTCAACCCGATTAAATATTTTGACCGTCACGACTCGACCCATAAAAACCCGAACCGAACCGATCTTGACCCAATTATATATTTTGACCCGATATGGCCCGACCCATATCATGATCGGACGTAACCGAACCCGACCCAACCTGAAACGAGCTTGTTGTTGACCCGACTCGATAGCGACCCGACCTGAACCAAACCCGACCCGAAGAACAAATTGAACCGACCCAACCCGAACCCGGTATAACCCGACCTGCTTTGACCCGACCTGTAACCGACCCGAGTGACCCGATTGCCAGCTCTATCGGTTCATAATTAATAATTAACCGATGTATTATTTTTATCATCTTAACTGCTAAACAAATCGGTTCATAAATAATTATCATTAACATCGGTTTTAAAACAAATCGATGTAATAATAATATAATTAACATCGGTCTTGATTTTGAAGTGATGTAAATAACAAAATAACTTAATTGCTTTACTTAAGCGATGCAATTAATCATCATTAACATCGGTTTTATAACAAATCGATGCAAAAATAATATAATTAACATCGGTTTTGATTTCAAAGCGATGTAAAGAACAAAAATTATCTTAATTGTTAAACATCAGTTTACTTAAATCGATGCAATTAATTATCATTAACATCGGTTTTATAACAAATCGATGTAAAATCGTATATTTAAGATCTGTTTTGATTTCGAAGCGATGTAAAATTATATAATTAACATCGGTTTTGATTTCGAAGCGATGTAAATAACAAAAATTAGATCCATTACATCAGTTTTAGCAAAAACCGATGTTATAGTGGCGATGTCAATAGCACTTTTAGTACTACCTGTGCTCAGTAATTAAATTAATTGAATAAGTAATTATACTACTGGGGCAATAATTTAACAACTTAAATAAGTTCATTTGAAATTAGCGGATATATAATGATAGCGGGATGAATCGAAATGGAACTTATTGATCGGAATTACCTAATTTCCGGTTGATAATGACGGTCGGAAAGCTCAGTGACAATGGAGTTTGAGAAATGCAGGAATAATGACGGGGGAAAAGCTTAGTGATAATGGCGAAGACGAAGGTTCGGCTCGGGCGATGGAGACAGGTTAAAGAAATAGTTAAGAGAGAGATATATGATTGGTGGAGTTAATTAAGACAGATGAGTATGTAGAATGTAATTTTTATATCATTGTACGTGACATCATCTAGTGCACCTCTATTATTTAGATCCGACGATTTATAATAGGTCCAGCTACCTCACCCTAAGAAGGGTGCCTCACATGATTCAAATTGATATTATTAATATGTTAAATATGTTATTATATAGAATATACTGACTAGTATTATTGCATGAGCAAACAACCATTATTGAACCACCTAACAAAAGAAAGTGTAAACTATTGAGTATTGACAAGGACATAGAGTACTAAATAAACATAATTAAAAAAATCGCTTAAATATTGCCAAAAATACAGTAGATTTTTTATTAAGATAGTCTTATCTTAAGACCCGAAAATGTCCATATATTTTAAAATAGCTGTATTGATAAAATGATATAATTAAAATTGTGAGTTTTAGTAACATAGAAACATATTATCAAAAAATATTTATATTTGATGGTAAAATAATGAGAATTAAGAGGTGTAAGACAAAAATAATGTAACACTACCCCCATTTATTTAAGGGCCTGTACTAGGACTCCCCAGATAAATATGGGTGTTACCATCTCGGTTTTCCCGAGGCAGTGGATACAAAGGAATGATAAACAGTACTTTAATTAAAAGTTAAACTCCATAACATGTTCTTACAACTGTAATAAAACTGTCTTATGAAAAGTAAGTACAACTCATGCTAAACTGACTATGGTGATCTAGACTCTAGTCTGGTCCGGATCCAAGTTCTCTCCTCCCACAGCTTCCCATAGTCTCAGCCACCTGTCAATCTGCTCCCCAATAATTTGGTTCATCACAGGTGATCACGAATACACAGGGTCAACCACGAGGTTGAGTAGAGGAAAAGTAAATAAACACAATTATAATATATATATTGGGATCAATCGTCCCTTAACTCCGCACCGATCCAACACCAAATAAACTCCGCACCGATCCAACGTCAAATAAACTCCGCACCGATCCAACGCCAAATAAACTCCGCACCGATCCGACGCCAAATAAACTCCGCACCGATCCAACACCATATAAACTCCGCACCGATCCAACGCCAAATATACTCCACACCATATCACAAGACCCATTATTCGTCACATCGTATCGTGTCACAGAATTATTCAATCAAATAAAGCAATATATCATTCATTCAATATAACAAGATGAACATTGTTAACAACGATTAATAATCAAATAACTCATTAACAGGCATACGGTATTCCCCTACCTGAAATGGCAGGAAAACAATTAAGTCCAAGCTTGTTAGAAGTGTTCCACACGAAACCCGCTACCTAAACACGTACACATAACGAATTAAAAACCTTCCCGAAACCCCATAACCTCCTATGCATACTATAAATAGAAACCTTCCATAAATGGAAAGTTTCCAAAAATAGAAACCCATTATAAATGGAAAGTTTCCTTAAATAAAAACTTTCCTTAACTCATTGATTTCCGACTCATAAGCTTCAATTACACGATAACAAATAACTTGAAATAACGAGAGACGACTAATATTAAAATAGTAACCATAATAATAATACTACTAAAATTATAACAATAATAAATATACTTTTAATAATAATAATAATAATAATAATAATAATAATAAGAATAATAATAATAATAATAATAATAATAATAATAATAATGAAGAAGAATACCATTATCCCTTATACAAATGTACTAACATTAATAATAAAACAACGCAACGAAAACGACAGTCCAAACCCGCGAAACAGCCCCTACCGTCAACACCCTCACAAACACCGTGTCAAACACCAACCACAACCAATACCTTCGCCCGTGGCACCACCAGGCTCGCCTCTGAGCCTTGGTGGTTCCTGAGGCGAAAGCAGCAGCTGTCGACACCGTCGCAACCACCCACAACAGGCGTCTTAAACCCCAACACCCACGACACTCTGTTTCCCCTGTTTGACACGGTACTGACGCGCACAACGACACTCGCCCTAACACTATTATAAGACGCCACTATCCACCGTGACAAACACCATTAGAGTCTCCTGACTACCATCTATCCCATCACTCAAACACCCGTAACAATCCTACACAGGAACTCATTCGAATTAAAGTCCAAACGTGCATACCCAGGGACCCTGTTCTGATAAAACGAAAAAGGTTTACTGACATAGGTGACGAACCACCACATTCAACGACTCTAGGTGGTTAAAGACGCCATCACTATGGTCAAAACACGATTAATACACATCCTATATACGTGATATGTAAAGATCATCAATCAAAACGTGTATATACTGTTGCTATTATACGAAAATAAGAGGGGAGAAATCAGCGAAAATATAAAACAACGGTGAGCATACCTATTCGTTTGTCCAAACGAACACCCTTAACCACCCTAGGCCACCGTGTGAACCATTTTCCTCAGTCTTGGATGTGGCGGCTGTGAAAGGGGCGAAGTGGTTGTGTCTCGATTAGGGTTGGGATAGGGTTTTGAGAGGTGTTAAAAGTGTGGCAGCGTGAAAGTGAGATGTCATGTTTTGATTACTACACAAAGTCGATATATGGGCTGCTTGGTTTTGCACGCGAAACGAGGCCCAAAGATGGGTCTCTAAAGGTCATAGGATCGAGCCTCACTAGCACCACATACTATTAACATAATTTGGTGACATGGATCCCCAAATCGAATCCCACAACCTACTATAAGCATATAATTATACTAGTGTTTATAAGCTAACCCGTAACAATTATTATAATAGAATATAAAAAAATACGGATTGTTACAGTCTTCCCCCCTTAAGATGAACTTCGTCCCGAAGTTCACTCCCTCATATCGAAACAAGCATACCCACAACCATCACTTAAACACGTTAGCAACATGGAAACATGAAAATGTTACATCTTACCCCACGTCAACAAACTCGTTAAGAAAACCTTGTCACCACCTAATACCAAAACTAATAGAGGTACTTTAAAACATGAAATGTTACATTCTACCCTCGTTAAGAAAACTTTGTCCCCAAAGTTTAACGTATAACTAGGTAACATGGTACTTCACGAACACAATAAAATGCACAACTTAAGCAGTCAAGACTATCGAGTATATGCAAACAATCACGACATACCACTTAGCCACGTCATAACAATTAGCCATAACGTAAAACACTAATATTTTACAATCCTATCCTCCTTAGAAACATGGTTACGTCCCAGTAACCCCATTATAAAAATTCTAGCTCATTACTCTAACTCCAAAAAAAAAAAACTTACTTCAAATAACCAAGTATCGTATTCTTATCGTCGACCCTAAGACCAAAGACAAGGGGTGAGTGAACAGGCGGAATAAAACCGCAAATCGACACTTCCATTTCAAAATCGATTTCAAACCCTGAATATAACTCAATAACCAATGTCACACCGGACCGTAAACACAATGTGGCACAACGACCTAATTACTCATATCTCAAAACCAATAACCAATTCTCATCTCGATTTCAAAACCAATATAGTCAAACGTTCCATGAAAGAAACTGCTCAACACTTAGAGAGTAAAAACTCTAAGCTACTCACCCACTAGTCAAGGTCAAAGAATGCGACAAGTCGATAAAACACTGAACTGCGATCTCAATCTCAACACAACATCATTTATTGTCTTTGTCCTAGTCTCAAGAGCAACTCGGTCTCCTCAACCTCTATCCCAACAGTTTGATTAACACGACAACGTACATATCTTAACCAAATTCATTAACATGCTTGTATGTATACTTATGATTTCACAGTTCATAAAACCAGGACTTGTTTGCTATACCAACCAATCTAATACCGAATCATCGTACATAAAGCAAACTAATCAATTACCACAAGCTTACCCATCTCACAAACAAAAGAATTATCTTATCAACAGAAAATTTTAACTATCAAAATAAAAGGACAGCTACTAATATACAGCTCAAATCAGTACTCAAAAGAGACTCATATCAATTATCATATAACATATAACCTCGAACAACAATAAAGTATTAGGGCCGATAGGATCGTGTTACGCAGTAAAACAGATTCAGACTAGACAGCACTTACACACCCATGAAATTTCAACGCATGCTAGTATTTACAACTACATAAATAATCAAGAAAACTCATAGTTCATAATTGACAATTTAAAACGTTTCATGTTCATAAACATATTTTTGAAGCAAAACCATATTTAGGAAAAGACATGGCGCAAAATTAATTAGCGTAATTAAACATGGAACATGGACATGCCTCACAAGACATACATAACTCATAAAATTCGCGAGATCGTTTACATTCCCAGATATCAATTAGTTAATATATATCACTTAGGTACATTCCCCGTCCACTCATATTACATCATTTATCATGGCACTATTATTATATATGATTTGCACAATAAGGGTTTTATACAATGCGCAGCAATTAACATTCAAGCAGGCCTAGCTACAGAATACTCATATTGCAACAATCACCATAATTATCAAATATCAAGCTTTATCACGGTTTACCACCTTTGAAAGTATTTTGAAACGTTTGAAACATTCTGACTATTTATCACGAATCCAAGACAATTTACAAGTTATAAATCGAAAAAACACTACACGGAGGCATTCTGACTCTCCCTTACAAAACATCGTTCTTGAGGTTCATGAATTATGAAAACAAAATTAACGATAAAAGTAAACGAATTCACCAGACTGGTACTTCCATAAATCATATGTCAACAATTGATAATTTAACACATCATGATCAAATTCTAGGTATAGCATTATGCAATTCACTGTATGGTATAACAATATACCCGAAAAACAGTTATAAGGACTATACTCACAGAGGACTAGGCAGAGGGAAACCATCAATATACGAAAGAACATCAACTAGATTCACATTGTTCAAATAATCACGATTACGTATAACCGTTAGGTTGCTATATTATGCTAATAAATTTACCAGTTAGATTTCATTCTGCCACTTGGCACAGATAAACATGCCTTTAACATCACATACGAGCAGCACATATTCATTTTGAGATCATAACATAGGACATATAATTGGAACGATTTTATATTAAACTTGACGAAATAAACAAGGTTATACTATCACGTAAAGAGGGTCATACTCATACCACATGCCTACTTTTCATGTTACTAATGTCATATTAGGATATCATGTGGTCGCATCACATAATTCACATTCGGTTAAACTTTTATATGTACTCACATATCTCATAAGTTCACCAGTTAAATATTATGCAGCAACTTATCAACCATAATTAAATAACAACTTAGCTAACGTGTGAGCAAACATAAACTCTTAGTAAATATAAGGAATTAGTTAAACAGAGGAAAAGTATCGAATGCATACCTCAAGAAAATTATTTAATACAATATTTACAACTCGAACAATTCGAACAATAACTTTACAGCATTTCAACAAAATTTTAGGCATCTTGGAAAAATCACAATTGAATAACAGCTCGTTAAGATTTTACATAGCGTAACATTTTGAAAACGTGAACGAACATTCTGAATAGTAGAGTTGGAACTATGCACAAGCAATAACCAAGTTTTAAATGATTTCTGTTACAAAAGGTAGGTCAAAACGGGACTATGCAGTAACAGTCTGACTACTGTCGAATAAAAGAATTATTTCTCCCACAGACATAACTCATATCAAGATAAATCACTAGCATTGTAAACCCAACTCAGAAGGTTATCATACATAAAATTTTCATCCTCAATAATGAAACACGTATAAAGTGACAGCCCGGACAACCAGGTAACATTCTGAAAATTTATTAAAATTTTTGGTCCCTTTGCAACTACACATTACTACATCCGCACTCAACCTTTCTTATCCAAACACATTGACAATCATTTGAAGCATAGCCATCACTTTGTACCATATTAACATTCATTCCTCATTTCAATTGTAGTTGGCATCAAAATACGGTAAAGGTTTCGAAACTGAAAATAAAATTAATTAAATAACTTGATAGTTATATAGGTGTATCCAAGTACGGAAATATAACCTATGGACTACTACGTATCCTTTATTGATGACATACTTCGCAACGAATTTATGTGTAGATAACAGGCATCAAATTTTTAAATACGATATACGCAACACATGACTATATACATTCCTAGCTTAGAACACACATTCTGCATATTACTAAACATGGATTGCTAAAGCAATTAGTAAAATAATAAAATCATAAACCTCGAATTCTGATCACATTTGACTAGTATGCTTATTAGTAAACTCTTGCAAAGTATAAGGCATGCAAATAAGAAGTGTATACACACATAGAATAGTACAGACAGTTATCAACGGGCACGTCATCCGGTTCGGTCTACTAGCTTTACCCATAAGACTTAACTTGGTTCCACATCCTATAACGACATAGCATAGCTGGCTCTACTAATCATTCCAGTTAATCATGATCATATCTCTCCTACATCTATCCGTTTAGGTAGCTATAGCTCATCAACTCATTACACACATCATTATACTACATCTCTACCTAACGGTTCAGGGATCACGAAACCGCATGCATATCACCATATACAAGTAAAGTAGCTCATATTCAAAACTTTTGTTCTCAATACCAGAAATAGTATATCTCAGTCAACATTCAACTTCAATCTCATGATCCGCAGTATATACTGATGCCCGTCGTTGAGGGTACCAAAGATAAAATTTATAATTCCTAACCTTAACAATAGATAGTGAAAGTCAGGGTCGAACCACAAGGAGGTGGGGAATGTTTATTGTCTTAATGTTAATGTTTAAAGGTAACAAGTTTTGGGGGTTTGATTGGTTGATGCTATATCTAAGGCAAAGATAAAAATAAAACAAGAATTAAAAGATGAGAATAAAATATAAATAAAGGGGATGCTAGGATGTTTGGGTAATAAATAGCTAAGGTAAAATAAATCCTAAGGTCAACATGTATTGCAGTCGCGTAAGGGGGTGTAACATATCTTTTTAGGTCTATGCTACCTAATAGCTCCTTTCGGTCTATGCTATTAGTTCCTAGGTCTCACAATTATTGGGTGTCAACAATAAGGGTGATTCCTAAATCCCAGGTTACATACCTTTCAGCCTTGAGTAACCTATCCGTCTTAAGGTGTAAACCAATGCCCTTCCCGTATCTTTCAATCTTGGGTAGGTCATTACTAATATCCTACAAGTCTCCTATTGGTCTCATTGCAGGATATTATAATTTATAAGAAAAGACGAAATAAGAAAACAGACGCGAGTGGTCGACCGACCGGCTACTCCAGTCGGCCGACCACGGCCTCGGTCGACCGACCGACTATTCCAGTCGGCCGACCGGGGTCCTGCTACAGGTCGGGTTTTTCGGATTTTATCTACCTATGCATATTATTCCCTACATCCTAACATATGAAAATTAGTTACTCATAACTGTTAAGACGAATATAAAATTGGGAATAAACATGGAAAACATAGTAAATAATCTAAACATGCAAGATTCAAATAAAGCTTGGGATTCTAACTTAACAATTGTAATAAAAGCAATAAGAACAATAATAAAGCAAGATTAAAAGAGCAATTACCACAATTTGGAATTAGGGCAGAAAGAAACTAACTTTATTGATGAATGCTTGAGGTCTATTGAAGGATTATAATTGAACTAAAAACTAAAAGGAATTCTCTAAATAAGACTTGATGCAAAACTTGATTTTCCAGATCTAAGATAGATAAAGATATCCTAGAAGATCATGCCTAACCCTAATCACAAGATTGGCTTATATAGAAAGAAACTAAGAGTTTCCATAAGGTTCTAATTCTACTTTATTTCCGAAAACGAATCGTACGGGCTTCGCTCTGGTCGGCCGACCCGTTTAACTGGTCGGTCGACCACTTTCTGCTGGGCTTCTCTTATTTTGCGGTTTTCTTGAAATCTGGGCCTCATGAAAATTGGGCCTGGTCGGCCGACCCGTTTAGTTGGTCGGTCGACCGCTTCTGCACGGAAGTCTTCGGATTTCTTCTGTTTTGACTCTTGGCACTTTGATTTTGACTCCAGTTGACTTTCCTTTTATTCCTTAATTAAGCTAAAGACTTGAGAATACGAGTTTGGTGCTAAATCGTCTCTTTTCCGCATAAATCTGCAAAAGTGCATAAAAATACGAAAGTACACAATTTGTGGGAAATAGAGGCTAAAACATAGTAAATGAGCGACCAAATACGTGTAAAAATAGATGTAAAACATCATAAAATAGACACGTATCATATACTACCAACCATATTTCACATTATAACTTACCTCATTCCTTCTCCTGCAAGAACGTTAGTACCATATAACCAGGTCACTATATAATCTACCCCACTCTTCAATTACTCTGATTGGGTTCCCGAGACAGAACAGAAAGGGCCCAGGTTTGGTGTGAGGGGGCCCCTAACTCATCCCGTTCCTTCTTGGGGCTCCTAACCGTTTCGTCTCGGGGTTCATTTTATTTGACTCTTCCTACGTTGATTATTATTCATTTGATTTAGGCCTGAGGATCGTTCGCTCTGATACCACTTTGTAACACCCCCATTTATTTAAGGGCCTGTACTAGGACTCCCCAGATAAATATGGGTGTTACCATCTCGGTTTTCCCGAGGCAGTGGATACAAAGGAATGATAAACAGTACTTTAATTAAAAGTTAAACTCCATAACATGTTCTTACAACTGTAATAAAACTGTCTTATGAAAAGTAAGTACAACTCATGCTAAACTGACTATGGTGATCTAGACTCTAGTCTGGTCCGGATCCAAGTTCTCTCCTCCCACAGCTTCCCATAGTCTCAGCCACCTGTCAATCTGCTCCCCAATAATTTGGTTCATCACAGGTGATCACGAATACACAGGGTCAACCACGAGGTTGAGTAGAGGAAAAGTAAATAAACACAATTATAATATATATATATTGGGATCAATCGTCCCTTAACTCCGCACCGATCCAACACCAAATAAACTCCGCACCGATCCAACGTCAAATAAACTCCGCACCGATCCAACGCCAAATAAACTCCGCACCGATCCGACGCCAAATAAACTCCGCACCGATCCAACACCATATAAACTCCGCACCGATCCAACGCCAAATATACTCCACACCATATCACAAGACCCATTATTCGTCACATCGTATCGTGTCACAGAATTATTCAATCAAATAAAGCAATATATCATTCATTCAATATAACAAGATGAACATTGTTAACAACGATTAATAATCAAATAACTCATTAACAGGCATACGGTATTCCCCTACCTGAAATGGCAGGAAAACAATTAAGTCCAAGCTTGTTAGAAGTGTTCCACACGAAACCCGCTACCTAAACACGTACACATAACGAATTAAAAACCTTCCCGAAACCCCATAACCTCCTATGCATACTATAAATAGAAACCTTCCATAAATGGAAAGTTTCCAAAAATAGAAACCCATTATAAATGGAAAGTTTCCTTAAATAAAAACTTTCCTTAACTCATTGATTTCCGACTCATAAGCTTCAATTACACGATAACAAATAACTTGAAATAACGAGAGACGGCTAATATTAAAATAGTAACCATAATAATAATACTACTAAAATTATAACAATAATAAATATACTTTTAATAATAATAATAATAATAATAATAATAAGAATAAGAATAATAATAATAATAATAATAATAATAATAATGAAGAAGAATACCATTATCCCTTATACAAATGTACTAACATTAATAATAAAACAACGCAACGAAAACGACAGTCCAAACCCGCGAAACAGCCCCTACCGTCAACACCCTCACAAACACCGTGTCAAACACCAACCACAACCAATACCTTCGCCCGTGGCACCACCAGGCTCGCCTCTGAGCCTTGGTGGTTCCTGAGGCGAAAGCAGCAGCTGTCGACACCGTCGCAACCACCCACAACAGGCGTCTTAAACCCCAACACCCACGACACTCTGTTTCCCCTGTTTGACACGGTACTGACGCGCACAACGACACTCGCCCTAACACTATTATAAGACGCCACTATCCACCGTGACAAACACCATTAGAGTCTCCTGACTACCATCTATCCCATCACTCAAACACCCGTAACAATCCTACACAGGAACTCATTCGAATTAAAGTCCAAACGTGCATACCCAGGGACCCTGTTCTGATAAAACGAAAAAGGTTTACTGACATAGGTGACGAACCACCACATTCAACGACTCTAGGTGGTTAAAGACGCCATCACTATGGTCAAAACACGATTAATACACATCCTATATACGTGATATGTAAAGATCATCAATCAAAACGTGTATATACTGTTGCTATTATACGAAAATAAGAGGGGAGAAATCAGCGAAAATATAAAACAACGGTGAGCATACCTATTCGTTTGTCCAAACGAACACCCTTAACCACCCTAGGCCACCGTGTGAACCATTTTCCTCAGTCTTGGATGTGGCGGCTGTGAAAGGGGCGAAGTGGTTGTGTCTCGATTAGGGTTGGGATAGGGTTTTGAGAGGTGTTAAAAGTGTGGCAGCGTGAAAGTGAGATGTCATGTTTTGATTACTACACAAAGTCGATATATGGGCTGCTTGGTTTTGCACGCGAAACGAGGCCCAAAGATGGGTCTCTAAAGGTCATAGGATCGAGCCTCACTAGCACCACATACTATTAACATAATTTGGTGACATGGATCCCCAAATCGAATCCCACAACCTACTATAAGCATATAATTATACTAGTGTTTATAAGCTAACCCGTAACAATTATTATAATAGAATATAAAAAAATACGGATTGTTACAGTCTTCCCCCCTTAAGATGAACTTCGTCCCGAAGTTCACTCCCTCATATCGAAACAAGCATACCCACAACCATCACTTAAACACGTTAGAAACATGGAAACATGAAAATGTTACATCTTACCCCACGTCAACAAACTCGTTAAGAAAACCTTGTCACCACCTAATACCAAAACTAATAGAGGTACTTTAAAACATGAAATGTTACATTCTACCCTCGTTAAGAAAACTTTGTCCCCAAAGTTTAACGTATAACTAGGTAACATGGTACTTCACGAACACAATAAAATGCACAACTTAAGCAGTCAAGACTATCGAGTATATGCAAACAATCACGACATACCACTTAGCCACGTCATAACAATTAGCCATAACGTAAAACACTAATATTTTACAATCCTATCCTCCTTAGAAACATGGTTACGTCCCAGTAACCCCATTATAAAAATTCTAGCTCATTACTCTAACTCCAAAAAAAAAAAACTTACTTCAAATAACCAAGTATCGTATTCTTATCGTCGACCCTAAGACCAAAGACAAGGGGTGAGTGAACAGGCGGAATAAAACCGCAAATCGACACTTCCATTTCAAAATCGATTTCAAACCCTGAATATAACTCAATAACCAATGTCACACCGGACCGTAAACACAATGTGGCACAACGACCTAATTACTCATATCTCAAAACCAATAACCAATTCTCATCTCGATTTCAAAACCAATATAGTCAAACGTTCCATGAAAGAAACTGCTCAACACTTAGAGAGTAAAAACTCTAAGCTACTCACCCACTAGTCAAGGTCAAAGAATGCGACAAGTCGATAAAACACTGAACTGCGATCTCAATCTCAACACAACATCATTTATTGTCTTTGTCCTAGTCTCAAGAGCAACTCGGTCTCCTCAACCTCTATCCCAACAGTTTGATTAACACGACAACGTACATATCTTAACCAAATTCATTAACATGCTTGTATGTATACTTATGATTTCACAGTTCATAAAACCAGGACTTGTTTGCTATACCAACCAATCTAATACCGAATCATCGTACATAAAGCAAACTAATCAATTACCACAAGCTTACCCATCTCACAAACAAAAGAATTATCTTATCAACAGAAAATTTTAACTATCAAAATAAAAGGACAGCTACTAATATACAGCTCAAATCAGTACTCAAAAGAGACTCATATCAATTATCATATAACATATAACCTCGAACAACAATAAAGTATTAGGGCCGATAGGATCGTGTTACGCAGTAAAACAGATTCAGACTAGACAGCACTTACACACCCATGAAATTTCAACGCATGCTAGTATTTACAACTACATAAATAATCAAGAAAACTCATAGTTCATAATTGACAATTTAAAACGTTTCATGTTCATAAACATATTTTTGAAGCAAAACCATATTTAGGAAAAGACATGGCGCAAAATTAATTAGCGTAATTAAACATGGAACATGGACATGCCTCACAAGACATACATAACTCATAAAATTCGCGAGATCGTTTACATTCCCAGATATCAATTAGTTAATATATATCACTTAGGTACATTCCCCGTCCACTCATATTACATCATTTATCATGGCACTATTATTATATATGATTTGCACAATAAGGGTTTTATACAATGCGCAGCAATTAACATTCAAGCAGGCCTAGCTACAGAATACTCATATTGCAACAATCACCATAATTATCAAATATCAAGCTTTATCACGGTTTACCACCTTTGAAAGTATTTTGAAACGTTTGAAACATTCTGACTATTTATCACGAATCCAAGACAATTTACAAGTTATAAATCGAAAAAACACTACACGGAGGCATTCTGACTCTCCCTTACAAAACATCGTTCTTGAGGTTCATGAATTATGAAAACAAAATTAACGATAAAAGTAAACGAATTCACCAGACTGGTACTTCCATAAATCATATGTCAACAATTGATAATTTAACACATCATGATCAAATTCTAGGTATAGCATTATGCAATTCACTGTATGGTATAACAATATACCCGAAAAACAGTTATAAGGACTATACTCACAGAGGACTAGGCAGAGGGAAACCATCAATATACGAAAGAACATCAACTAGATTCACATTGTTCAAATAATCACGATTACGTATAACCGTTAGGTTGCTATATTATGCTAATAAATTTACCAGTTAGATTTCATTCTGCCACTTGGCACAGATAAACATGCCTTTAACATCACATACGAGCAGCACATATTCATTTTGAGATCATAACATAGGACATATAATTGGAACGATTTTATATTAAACTTGACGAAATAAACAAGGTTATACTATCACGTAAAGAGGGTCATACTCATACCACATGCCTACTTTTCATGTTACTAATGTCATATTAGGATATCATGTGGTCGCATCACATAATTCACATTCGGTTAAACTTTTATATGTACTCACATATCTCATAAGTTCACCAGTTAAATATTATGCAGCAACTTATCAACCATAATTAAATAACAACTTAGCTAACGTGTGAGCAAACATAAACTCTTAGTAAATATAAGGAATTAGTTAAACAGAGGAAAAGTATCGAATGCATACCTCAAGAAAATTATTTAATACAATATTTACAACTCGAACAATTCGAACAATAACTTTACAGCATTTCAACAAAATTTTAGGCATCTTGGAAAAATCACAATTGAATAACAGCTCGTTAAGATTTTACATAGCGTAACATTTTGAAAACGTGAACGAACATTCTGAATAGTAGAGTTGGAACTATGCACAAGCAATAACCAAGTTTTAAATGATTTCTGTTACAAAAGGTAGGTCAAAACGGGACTATGCAGTAACAGTCTGACTACTGTCGAATAAAAGAATTATTTCTCCCACAGACATAACTCATATCAAGATAAATCACTAGCATTGTAAACCCAACTCAGAAGGTTATCATACATAAAATTTTCATCCTCAATAATGAAACACGTATAAAGTGACAGCCCGGACAACCAGGTAACATTCTGAAAATTTATTAAAATTTTTGGTCCCTTTGCAACTACACATTACTACATCCGCACTCAACCTTTCTTATCCAAACACATTGACAATCATTTGAAGCATAGCCATCACTTTGTACCATATTAACATTCATTCCTCATTTCAATTGTAGTTGGCATCAAAATACGGTAAAGGTTTCGAAACTGAAAATAAAATTAATTAAATAACTTGATAGTTATATAGGTGTATCCAAGTACGGAAATATAACCTATGGACTACTACGTATCCTTTATTGATGACATACTTCGCAACGAATTTATGTGTAGATAACAGGCATCAAATTTTTAAATACGATATACGCAACACATGACTATATACATTCCTAGCTTAGAACACACATTCTGCATATTACTAAACATGGATTGCTAAAGCAATTAGTAAAATAATAAAATCATAAACCTCGAATTCTGATCACATTTGACTAGTATGCTTATTAGTAAACTCTTGCAAAGTATAAGGCATGCAAATAAGAAGTGTATACACACATAGAATAGTACAGACAGTTATCAACGGGCACGTCATCCGGTTCGGTCTACTAGCTTTACCCATAAGACTTAACTTGGTTCCACATCCTATAACGACATAGCATAGCTGGCTCTACTAATCATTCCAGTTAATCATGATCATATCTCTCCTACATCTATCCGTTTAGGTAGCTATAGCTCATCAACTCATTACACACATCATTATACTACATCTCTACCTAACGGTTCAGGGATCACGAAACCGCATGCATATCACCATATACAAGTAAAGTAGCTCATATTCAAAACTTTTGTTCTCAATACCAGAAATAGTATATCTCAGTCAACATTCAACTTCAATCTCATGATCCGCAGTATATACTACCAACCATATTTCACATTATAACTTACCTCATTCCTTCTCCTGCAAGAACGTTAGTACCATATAACCAGGTCACTATATAATCTACCCCACTCTTCAATTACTCTGATTGGGTTCCCGAGACAGAACAGAAAGGGCCCAGGTTTGGTGTGAGGGGGCCCCTAACTCATCCCGTTCCTTCTTGGGGCTCCTAACCGTTTCGTCTCGGGGTTCATTTTATTTGACTCTTCCTACGTTGATTATTATTCATTTGATTTAGGCCTGAGGATCGTTCGCTCTGATACCACTTTGTAACACCCCCATTTATTTAAGGGCCTGTACTAGGACTCCCCAGATAAATATGGGTGTTACCATCTCGGTTTTCCCGAGGCAGTGGATACAAAGGAATGATAAACAGTACTTTAATTAAAAGTTAAACTCCATAACATGTTCTTACAACTGTAATAAAACTGTCTTATGAAAAGTAAGTACAACTCATGCTAAACTGACTATGGTGATCTAGACTCTAGTCTGGTCCGGATCCAAGTTCTCTCCTCCCACAGCTTCCCATAGTCTCAGCCACCTGTCAATCTGCTCCCCAATAATTTGGTTCATCACAGGTGATCACGAATACACAGGGTCAACCACGAGGTTGAGTAGAGGAAAAGTAAATAAACACAATTATAATATATATATTGGGATCAATCGTCCCTTAACTCCGCACCGATCCAACACCAAATAAACTCCGCACCGATCCAACGTCAAATAAACTCCGCACCGATCCAACGCCAAATAAACTCCGCACCGATACGACGCCAAATAAACTCCGCACCGATCCAACACCATATAAACTCCGCACCGATCCAACGCCAAATATACTCCACACCATATCACAAGACCCATTATTCGTCACATCGTATCATGTCACAGAATTATTCAATCAAATAAAGCAATATATCATTCATTCAATATAACAAGATGAACATTGTTAACAACGATTAATAATCAAATAACTCATTAACAGGCATACGGTATTCCCCTACCTGAAATGGCAGGAAAACAATTAAGTCCAAGCTTGTTAGAAGTGTTCCACACGAAACCCGCTACCTAAACACGTACACATAACGAATTAAAAACCTTCCCGAAACCCCATAACCTCCTATGCATACTATAAATAGAAACCTTCCATAAATGGAAAGTTTCCAAAAATAGAAACCCATTATAAATGGAAAGTTTCCTTAAATAAAAACTTTCCTTAACTCATTGATTTCCGACTCATAAGCTTCAATTACACGATAACAAATAACTTGAAATAACGAGAGACGGCTAATATTAAAATAGTAACCATAATAATAATACTACTAAAATTATAACAATAATAAATATACTTTTAATAATAATAATAATAATAATAATAATAATAATAATAATAATAATAATAATAATAATAATGAAGAAGAATACCATTATCCCTTATACAAATGTACTAACATTAATAATAAAACAACGCAACGAAAACGACAGTCCAAACCCGCGAAACAGCCCCTACCGTCAACACCCTCACAAACACCGTGTCAAACACCAACCACAACCAATACCTTCGCCCGTGGCACCACCAGGCTCGCCTCTGAGCCTTGGTGGTTCCTGAGGCGAAAGCAGCAGCTGTCGACACCGTCGCAACCACCCACAACAGGCGTCTTAAACCCCAACACCCACGACACTCTGTTTCCCCTGTTTGACACGGTACTGACGCGCACAACGACACTCGCCCTAACACTATTATAAGACGCCACTATCCACCGTGACAAACACCATTAGAGTCTCCTGACTACCATCTATCCCATCACTCAAACACCCGTAACAATCCTACACAGGAACTCATTCGAATTAAAGTCCAAACGTGCATACCCAGGGACCCTGTTCTGATAAAACGAAAAAGGTTTACTGACATAGGTGACGAACCACCACATTCAACGACTCTAGGTGGTTAAAGACGCCATCACTATGGTCAAAACACGATTAATACACATCCTATATACGTGATATGTAAAGATCATCAATCAAAACGTGTATATACTGTTGCTATTATACGAAAATAAGAGGGGAGAAATCAGCGAAAATATAAAACAACGGTGAGCATACCTATTCGTTTGTCCAAACGAACACCCTTAACCACCCTAGGCCACCGTGTGAACCATTTTCCTCAGTCTTGGATGTGGCGGCTGTGAAAGGGGCGAAGTGGTTGTGTCTCGATTAGGGTTGGGATAGGGTTTTGAGAGGTGTTAAAAGTGTGGCAGCGTGAAAGTGAGATGTCATGTTTTGATTACTACACAAAGTTGATATATGGGCTGCTTGGTTTTGCACGCGAAACGAGGCCCAAAGATGGGTCTCTAAAGGTCATAGGATCGAGCCTCACTAGCACCACATACTATTAACATAATTTGGTGACATGGATCCCCAAATCGAATCCCACAACCTACTATAAGCATATAATTATACTAGTGTTTATAAGCTAACCCGTAACAATTATTATAATAGAATATAAAAAAATACGGATTGTTACAAATAAGCTCTCCGAAACATGAAGTTGCCCCATAAATAACATGAAAAGAACCTGACGACAACAAATTAGAATCAGCTCAAAACCCGAGAGTCCGAGACTTGAATTAAAAAAATAGTAAGACGAAAGACGATCGAGAAAGCACGAAAGCACGAAATCAAGAAACATTCTAGATTCTAGTATACAACAAAGTCTACTCTACTACCCCTATATAATATTAGACTATAGTCCATAGGGACCATATCCATGGCGAAAACATCATCTCTACTCTCTCTCCTTTTCCTCCTCATTTTCACCCTCGCCGCACACTCCGAACCATCACCACCGTCGTCGGCTACCGTGTGCATCATCGGAGCAGGTATCTCCGGCGCATCCCTCTCTCACTTCCTCCGTAAATACTCCCAATCTCCCCAACTAATCAACACTATCCGAATCTTCGACAAAAACGATGTCGTTGGCGGCCGCATGTCCACTGTCACCATCGCCGCCGATACCTTCGAAGCCGGTGCTTCAATTATTCATCCTAGAAACTACCACACCTCCAATTTCACCCATTTGTTAAACCTGAAGAAGCGTTTTGGTGATGGCGATGATTCCTTAGGGCTTTGGGATGGTCAGAGGTTTGTGTTTCAAACGATGCGTTTGGATTCCAGGTTTCGGTTTGTTAATAAACTTATTTCGTTGGTTAATCAAGCAAAGGTTTTTTGGCGCTATGGTGTTTCCTTGTTTAAAATGCAGGCTTTTGTTGAGGTAATTTTGTTTTATTTTAATACGATAATTGAAGTGTTTAAATTTCCGTAGCTGTGATTTGATTTGATTTGATTATATATGGATCAGATATTTGATTAATGTTGCTTAAGCTCACTAGCTCAGCAAAGCTCGGATTGGAAGAGCTCCTTTTTATTATTAATTCCTTTTCATAATTTGTTCTAGTGTTACGTTCAATTATGCAAATTAAGTTAAATTGATGAGTTCGTTTGGAAGGGAACTCCGAGCCAGGAGCAAGCTTCCTATAATTAATCCTATTCGATGTAATTTAGTTAAACTAATATAGTGCAAGGGTCGAACACTCGAACCTAGGAGAATGACGTTAAACTAAAGACTCGATTTTTAACCATTAATTAAAACACTAATGATAATTAAGGCTAAACAAATACAACTAATCACAAACTACAAGTATAGACAATGATCAACATGTAAGAAACATAAATGAAAAGGTTTTGGTAATGAAACAACATGAAAATAAGGTAAAGAAGTAAGCTTTCTATTGAAACAATTAAACAAACACTTGGTATAATTCTCTCTTATTAACCAACAATGATAAGGTTTAATTCTTTTCTCTCTACAGTTATCTACCTAATACCAACATCTTAAGGAAATTATTTCACACAATTAAACCATCCATGTATGTGAACCCTTCAATTTCAACCTCTACTCATTAAACCATAAATGAAACTAGAATTGAGCATGAAGTTTATACCAAAAGAAGTGGACTAGAATCAAATCCCCATACTAGCAAGAAAAGAAATGAACTTTCCTACTCACCATCTGAATCATTTAAACCAAATCAACATATGCCAAGTATATTTATGTACAAGAGGTTTTTTTTCAGATCCTCTAGCTCTCAAATGTTAGAGCTATTTATAAGGAAACACAAAAACCTAGAAAATAAGTTGTCATAAGAAGCTCACATGCGGGTTTTAAGGCCCGCACTTTTTTCTTGATGTTCTCTTCAATACTCGACTTATCACTTTACCCTCAGTTCTTGAATTCACAAATTTGGATGCACAGGACGCTATCTTCCACGCAAGTGTTTGGCAAAAAGTCTTGGATTCACCTAGAGGGGCGAAATAACCAACATAGAGCTCAAGATATCCGGATTAAACAAATGATAATTGCCGGCATTAATCAAAGATTAGCTTACAGAATCGGCTTTATAATTTATTACATATCTTTAGTTGACATAATTAACCCGACACATAACGACTCTATCAATAAGGTATATTATGCTACTATTATTAGAAGATCTTTGGAGTAGTGTAAATATGATATCATTGTAATTGTTTAGGCATGAACAATATCAATAATACCACAATAACTTCTATGCAATTTCCCCTGATTTTAATAGTTTTATACTTTTATATGTCGTTATCTGGTGGAAGTCTTTGAAATCTTCTCCATGTTTTGATAGTTATTTGATGAACGTTTTTGCATTATTTGATGATACAATGTGCAGGATACATTAAGTAATTTCTTGAAGTTCTATGAGGGCCATGATACTAGGCCCATCTTTCACAGAGCGGAGGATATGCTTAAATGGTCTGGTTTATATGACCTCACCTCCCAGACTTTAGAAGAGGAATTGGTTGATGCTGGCTTGTCTCCTTTACTTATAAAAGAGCTTGTCACGGTGAGCAGCAACACCTTTGTTTTAATAATCTGATAGAATCAATTCTGATCCACCGTGGCTTTTTAACATGTTCAAAAATTCAGTCCAGTCTTGAAGTTAAGTTGCTCATTATTTTCCCTTTTTAATTTAGTTTTACATTTTTTTCGTCTTGGTGTCAGTATGTTTAAGGGGAGCCTTGGCGCACCGGTTAAGGTGTTGCTTTGTGACCGCGAGGTCACGGGTTCAAGCCCTGGGAGCGGCCTCTTGCCAAAATGGCAAGGGAAGGCTTGGCCCCATTACACCCTTGTGGTGGGGCCCTTCCCCGGACCCTCGCCTAGTGAGGATGGCATCGTGCACCGGGCTGCCCTTGGTGTCAGTATGTTTTCTTGTGTTGTTTATGATGTTTTATTGGATTCATGCTTGTTACTAGATACTACATTTTCACTGTTACATGAGAGATGCCTCTCGGCTCTCGCCCTCTCCATAGTAGAGTTTGCTTCATGTTACATATAATCCCTTCTAGAGCCATTAAAATAGTTGATGTTGAAGGACTTGAAACCATCATCCTTGATGTTCAATATTGACTGGAATTTTAGGAGGGGAGAAGAAGAGACTTTTTGATAAGGTGGATGAAGATGGACATTTATTGGTTTAGTTAGCCCGTGTATGCAAGCTGATATGTGTAATAATATGCCTGTTGATTTAGACCACTGGTGACTAATATGATAATTTTTGACTTGTTGAACTTGTTAGGTAAAAACTGAATGTTGGCAGATATGTGTTGATAAATTTCATTGGCAATTATGGGTATTGTTCAGGTTATCACACGGATCAATTACGGTCAAAGTACTAGTATGAGTGGACTAGCTGGAGGTGTTTCTTTAGCTGGTTCTGATGGTGGCTTATGGGCAGTTGAAGGTGGCAATTGGCAAATGGCTGCAGGACTTATTAATGGATCAGCTGCTGAATTGCATCTGAATGAGGAGATACTTTCTGTCTCTTTTGTCGGAACTCATTATGAGCTTAACTCAAGCAAGGGAAATGGCTATGAGTGTCAAGTGACGGTTTTTGCTACACCCTTGGATGAATCAGATGTTAAATTTGACCCACCAATATCGGTTCCAGAGAGGAAGATGCAGCACACTCACACAACCTTTATTAGGGGATTGTTGAATCCTGTGAGTACCTTTCTCCTGTCAACAATTTTGTTCATCAACCTCCTTGCAGTTCTATTGGATTTATTTTTCATAGGTTCTTTTGTCTTTTCTGGGATCTGATATTTACTTGATATTCCACTTGTGAAGGCATATTTTGGCCTGAGAAAAGTTGGAGACATTCCAGACCTGGTTGGCACACTCGAGGATCCCAATATCCCTTTCTCATGTGTATCTGTCCTAAAGAAACATGAAGATGGTGAGATGACTTACAAAATGTTCTCCCGGAAGCCTCTAGATGATACAATGCTTGATCAAATATTCAGGTATGACATTTTATGCTATTCACGATTATTCATGAACGTAAGAGGGTTTGCAATATAACATGTGCACATTGCTTAATGATGAATCCTTAATGTTGCTCTATAATTTGAGTTTGAATTTGTGGCGACTTGTGTAGTTTCTTAAATGCCATGTTGTCATACCCCAGAGAATCCCACTTTCCCTTGGATTTCAATCAATTACCTTATAATCTACCGTATACATTTCATATCAGATTAGCTTGCTTATTATGGTTTACTTTGTCACTCCACAACTTTTTTTTGTTGTGTCATTAACTTTTTTTGTTGTGTCATTAACTCATTATCTACAGTATGCTGTTCTGTTAGAATATAAATATGTCGATATTCATATCGTTTGTATTATTAGCATATATTATTGTTTGCCTAAACTAGAGATTGTTGCAGATAATTAGGTATTGACTTCCTGTATCTCTCAATGGGATTGGAATCCCTTAACTTAGGTAGTTTAGCATGTATATATTGTACGTGAGATTCACTTATACAAATTCAAGGAATTCACGAGTCTTCCTTCGATCCTGTCTCATCTTCCGCTACAACACTTCTTTTTCAACCTCCAGCCATGACAAACGACACAGACACCGACTCTTCAAAACCAACATGTCATCCCGCGTACTCTATATCTAATGTCAAAAACTTCGTCCCATCACCCTTGAAACCGAGAATGTTCATTATGCATCGTGGGCCGAATTATTTCTGAACACAGCACGTGCATTCGATGTCACCGATCACATCGCTCCTCCCACGGGCGCTCCTCTCCAAAAGGATGCTAAATGGAATAATGCCATTGTTAAACAATGGATTTATAGCACCATATCCCTTGATCTCCTACACATGATTCTCGAACCAGGCGCCTCTTTGAGCACGGGACCGTATAAGGATATCTTTAACGACAACAAGAATTCACGTGCCGTCATGCTTGAACAACAATTTACCAATATCCATATCGATAACTAACCAAATGTGTCGTCTTATTGTGAGGCTCGCAAAATGATCTCTGATCAACTCTCTAATGTCGAATCCCCGGTTTCCGAAACGCGTCTTGTGCTGCAACTTGTTACCCATCTCTCTGATGGTTATGATGGGGTCGCTACCATTATTCAACAAAGCGACCCTTTTCCGCCGTTCTACAAAGCCCGATCAATGCTTACTTTGGAGGAGACCCGACGTGCAAAGGTTGTTGCTCCATCCTCTGGCACGCCACTCTTGTCCTCTACTGGCTCTGACTCGGGAAATAGGTCTTCTTCTTCATCTCATCAAGGCAGGGGTTCCTCCAATTCAAATAATTACGAGGGCAAAAACAAAGGGAACAATAACAGGGGACATTATAAAGGTAAACATGGTGGAAGAAACAACCAGAACAGCTACCACAAAAATTCCTCTCGCCATGGCCAGCACAAGAGCGGTGGACCATCTTGGACGTGGGTCCCACTATCTCCTTGGCAGACGCAAGGGTGGGGACCGCCATCATGTCCTTACCCCACCACGGGGTGATCCTCTCAAGGAATCTCCAAGGGTATCCTCGGACCAAAGCCGCAACAGGCATTTGTTGCTCAACCAAGTACTATTGGAACAACTCCAGGGGCTTTCGTTCCGACCGAAATCGCTGGGTTGCTGACACTTACCCTTCAACAACCAGACGACAACTACTATATGGACACAGGGGCATCGTCACACATGACCTCTCATGCGGGTACACTCTCTTCTTATTCTTGTTTGAGTGGTAATCGCCATATAATTGTCGGTAATGGTAACACAATTCCGATTGTTGGTTATGGTACTGCCTTTTCCTTTCCCGTACCCACACCATACCCTTCTCATAAAAAAATATTTTACATGTGCCAAACATTATTAAGAATCTTGTGTCAGTTCGAAAATTCACAACCAACAATCGAGTATCTGTTGAATTTAATCCGTTTGGTTTCACTGTTAAGGATTCGAAGACAAAGACGGGGATGCCGATTATGAGAAGCAATAGCACGGGTGACTTATTACCCCCTCCTTCCGTCTAAAACCACACCCAAAACTGCTCATGCCTTTGTTGCCGTTTTGCCCTCGACTTGGCATAGCCGTCTAGGACATCCCGGCCTTGTTGTCTTTAATTCTATTTGTCATAATAAACATGTTGCTTGTCGTCTTCTGAAGTCTTTGTCTGTTTGTCATTCTAATGAATTGGGCAAACATGTTAAACTTCAATTTCATGCCTCTTTATCTAGTACTTTACATGCTTTTGACTTTCTGCATACGGACTTATGGACATCTCCGGTTTTAAGTACAATGGGTCATCGATATTATATTCTCTTGCTAGACGACCACACTAATTTCCCATGGACTTATCCCCTCACCACTAAATCTCAAGTCTGTGATGTGTTTACTGCTTTTCACAAAATGATTAATACTCAATTCAACAGTCTTATTAAAACCCTCCAATGTGATAACGGCCGTGAATTTAATAATTCTCCCCTTCACAAATTCTTTGCTAGTAAAGGTATGTTATTTCGTTTTTCCTGTCCTCATACGTCGCCCCAAAATGGTAATGCCGAGCGTAAAAGTCGAACCATTAATAACACCATCCGCACCCTTCTTATCCATGCTCACATGCCTCCCTCTATGTGGCACCATGCCTTATCTATGGCCACGTACGTACATAATATCATACTTAGCAAAGCCAATCACAATAATTCTCCCACCTCGAGTCTATACCACCGAGTTCCGTCGTATCACCATCTTCGCACTTTCGGGTGTCTGCTATCCTCACACCCCACCCTCAACCATTAATAAACTTGCACCCCGTGCTACTCTTTGTGTTTTCTTGGGCTACCCGTCTACCCATCGTGGTTACAAGTGTTACGACGACCTAGCCACTAAGAGAATTATCATTGCTCGACACGTGACATTCGATGAATCGGTGTTTCCTTTTTACTCCCAAAGTCCCATAACAAATTCATCCTATAATTTTCTTATGGCTGACCCATCCCCCTATGTGTCCTATCAGCTTCACCAATGCCCTACACCCATGGCTGACCCGGTTGCTACCCATACCCCCCATCACGGCCTCCCTGGCCCGTTCCTCACCACCTACCTCTCTAGAAGTACCCTCTCCCATAATCCACCCATCCCCTGACCTCCAAAACAACCCCAACCCCGACAACCAAACTCAACCCTCACCTCAAACGGTTAATTGCTACTCGTGCCCGACACGGGATTTTAAACCCAAACCTATATTCGACCTCTGTATCACCACGACGTCCCTTTGTCCCATCCCCAAATGCCCCAAAACTGCCCTTTATGACCCCATTTAGAATCGTGCCATGAAAGACGAATTCGATGCCCTCAATAAGAATAAGACTTGGGTGCGTGTACCACAACCTCCTGATGTTAATATTACACGTTTATGGTTGTTTAAACATAAATTTAAAGCTAATGGTGATTTATAACGATACAAAGCTCACCTTGTTGTTAATGGCAGGTCGAACGGTTGGTCACTTGAGACTTTTAGTCCCGTAGTCCCGTAGTTAAGCCGGCCACAACCCGAACAATTCTCAGTTTATCAATTTCTAAAAATTGGTCCATTCATCAACTCGATGTGAAAAATGCTTTCCTCCATGGCCACCTTGCAGAGACTGTTAATATGCACCAACCGCCAGGTTTTCGCGACCGTACCAACCCGGATCATGTTCGCCTCCTTAAAAAATCACTCTACGACCTCAAACAAGCTCCGCGAGCATGGTATCAACGGTTCGCCTCACATGTTTCCACAATTGGATTCAGTCATAGCAAGTGTGATAATTCATTATTCTTTTGTCGTGACGGTGATAATATGGCTTATCTCTTATTATTTCTACTCTATTATTTATCCTATACGATATATTATCCTATACGGTGTGTTATTTCGTTTTCCTGTCCTCATACATCGCCCTAAAATGGTAATGCCGAGCGTAAAATTCGAACCATTAATAACACCATCCGCACCGTTCTTATCCATGCTCACATGCCTCCCTCTATGTGGCACCATGCCTTATCTATGGCCACCTACCTACATAATATCATACTTAGCAAAGCCATTCACAATAATTTTCCCACCTCGAGTCTATACCACCGAGTTCTGTCCTATGACCATCTTCGCACTTTCGGGTGTCTACTATCCTCACACCCCACCCTCAACCATTCATAAACTTGCACCCCGTGCTACTCCTTGTGTTTTCTTTGGCTACCCGTCTACCCATCGCGGTTACAAGTGTTACGACGACCTAGCCACTAAGAAAATTATCATTGCTCGACACGTGACATTCGATGAATCGGTGTTTCCTTTTGCCTCCCAAAGTCCCACAACAAATTCATCCCATAATTTTCTTATGGCTGACCTATCCCCCTATGTCCTATCACCTTCACCAATGCCCTACGCCGATGGTTGACCCGGTTGCCACCCATACCCCCATCACGGCCTCCCCTGCCCGTTCCTCACCACCTACCTCTCCAAAAGTACCCTCTCCCGAGGTCCCCTCTCCCATAATCCACCCATCCCCTGACCTACAAAACAACCCCAACCCCGACAACCAAACTCAACCCTCACCTCAAATGGCTAATGGCTAGTCGTGCCCGACACGGGATTTTTAAACCCAAACCTATATTCGACTCTATACCATGACGTCCCTTTGTCCCATCCCCAAATGCCCCAAAACTGCCTTTTATGACCCCATTTGGAATCGTGCCATGAAAGACGAATTCGATGCCCTCATTAAGAATAATACTTGGGTGCGCGTACCACAAACGTCAATATTACACGTTTATGGTTGTTTAAACATAAATTTAAAGCTAATGGTGATTTAGAGCGATACAAAGCTCGCCTTGTTGTTAATGGCAGGTCCAACAGGTGGGTCAGGTGGGTGTCGACTTGAGACTTTGAGTCCCGTAGTCCCGTAGTTAAGCCGGCCACAACCCGAACAGTTCTCAGTTTAGCAATCTCTAAAAATTGATCCATTCATCAACTCGATGTGAAAAATGCTTTCCTCCATGGCCACCTTGCAGAGACTGTGTATATGCACCAGCCGCCAGGTTTTCGCGACCGTACCAACCCGGATCATGTTTGCCTCCTTAAAAAATCACTCTACGACCTCAAACAAGCTCCGCGAGCATGGTATCAACGGTTCGCCACACATGTTTCCAATTGGGTTCAGTCTTAGCAAGTGTGATAATTCATTATTCTTTTGTCGTGACGGTGATAATATGGCTTATCTTTTATTGGATGTCAACGATATAATACTTGCTACTTCCATTGCAGCACTCCGGGTACAATTACGGCCCTTTTACGGTCTGAATTTGCAATGACCGATCTTTGACCACTAAATTCCTTCCTTGGTGTTTCTGCTCGGGCTATTTCTTCATCATTCTAAATATGCGAAGGAAATTATTGCTCGAGCTAACATGTCCTCCTGTAAGCCCGCTCAAACACCGGTCAATACTCAATCAGAACTCCACGCCAACCCCGCCCACTAGTATCTGACCCATCTTTATATCGGAGCCTCGCTGACGCTCTTCAATACTTGAAATTTACTCGACCCGATATATCCTACGCGGTCCAACAAATATGTTTATTCATGCACGATCATCGCGAGACACATTTTCATGCTCTGAAAAGAATTATTCGATACATCCTGGGAACCTCGTCCTATGGACTTCACCTCCAAGCCTCCTCGGTTTCATCCTTAATAGCTTACACCGACGCCGACAAGGGTCGTGTCCCAATACCCGACGCTCCACTTCCGGCTACTGTGGCTACCTCTACTGTGTCTACCTCGGTGACAATTTGATCTCCTGGTCTTCCAAACGTCAAACGACAGTGGAGTAGCCAATGTAGTGGCCGAATCTTGCTCGCTTCGAAATTTGCTCCTCGAGCTTCATTGCCCTATCCGTATAGCTACCAAGGTTTACCGTGACAATATTTCGGCCATTTACCTCTCTGGTGATCCCGTCAATCACCAGCGCACAAAGCATATCGAACTCGATATACATTTTGTACTGGAACAGTAGCCCTCGGTAAAGTTCAAGTCCGACATGTCCCCTCACGCTATGAGTTAGCGGACATTTTCACCAAAGACCTACCTAAAATTCTTTTCGACGATTTCCGATCCAGTCTCAGCATCCGACCTCCTCCCGCGCTTCGACTGAGGGGGGGCGTATTAGAATATGAATATGTCGATATTCATATTATTATTAGCATATATTATGGTTTGCCTAAATTAGAGATTGTTGCAGATAATTATTTAGTTATTGACTTCCTGTATCTTAGCCTCAATCAATCAGTGGGATTGTAATCCCTTAACTTAGGTAGTTTAGCATGTATATATTGTACGTGAGATTCAGTTATAGAATTCAAGGAATAAACTCTTTTATGTTCAATATCACAAACTGCTATTTGATTCTTTTCTGGTGGCTCAGTTTTTGTCATTTCGCAGCTCACAAAATGCTTCTATTATTATGAAATGCAGCTTGAAAAGGGAGATTATTCGGATAGACTGGGCAGCATACCCTCATTACCATGCACCTGAGGTGTTTGCACCCTTTGTATTGGATGATCAACATTTGTATTATATTAATGCTTTTGAGAGTGCAGCAAGTGCAATGGAAACCGGGGCTGTTTCGGCCGAGAATATAGCACGTCTTATACTATCAAGACTCTCAAATAACTCTGCCTATATTTCAAGTTTGTCGAACACGAAGACCTCATTTTTTGGCAGTGGCGTTGGCCTCACTGATCTGCACTCTGATTTGTAACTTATTGCCTGATGAAGTAATGGGCCTTTGGTCTATGACACCGTAAATATTGTTATTGGCGCTCCATTTTGTAGTTAATGATTTTCAGGAGATACCTTATGTAACTTGCGTTTGTAGTGTAATTACCGTATGTAATAAATTGGAAGTCTATTTCTGATAATTTTATAACGGAAGATGATATAGTTATACTTGATTTACATAAATCTTTTATACATCACCAAAAATTTACATGTGATGGAATCTATTATTTAATTATGGAAGGAATTTGGGAAAATTAATGATAATATCTCATACCAACATAATTTTATCATATCTTATCAGATATTCTACGTCACATTTCTTCAATTATTTTAGGATAATTTGTGAGAAATTACCTTATATTTATGTTCATTTGTAAACAACTACCTTACTTTATTTTTTTTGTCAAAAACTACCTTTAATTTTAATTTTTTGTTAAAAACTACCTAAAAAAAGTTTTGAGGCCAATTTCTATTTATTATTGATTTCACACGTGTGAGTTCTCTAAATTCTCATTCTTATTTTGTCAAAAACTACATTAAATTTTCATTCTTATTTTGTCAAAAACTACCTTAAATTTGTAAGCTAAATCTCGGCCTTGAGTACTCGGCTTCGTTGATTACGCTGCAATGCCCATTACCACAATCAAAAATAAGAATGAAAATTTAAGGTAGTTTTTGACAAAATAAGAATGAAAATTTAGAGAACTCACACGTGTGAAATCCAACTCATAAATAGAAATTAGCCTAAGAGGTAGTTTTTAACAAAAAATTAAAATGAAAGATAGTTTTTTTTTAAAAAAATGGTAAGGTAGTTGTTCACAAATGGACATAAATGTAAGGTAGTTTCTCACAAATTATCCATTATTTTAATTAAAAAAATTTGTTCAGTCTTACAAGTGTTGGTCCCATTAAGAGAGAAGCTACATTTCATGCCCGGCAGCTGGCCGGGTAATATCAAAAAAAAAAATTATGAGAGATTGGTCAGGTAATATCAAAAAAAAATTATGAGACATTGGTCGGGTAATATCAAAAAAAAAATTATGAGAGATTATTGTTTTGAAAGCATTTTAATTACAATGAATATATATATCTATATTTTGGTTAATATGTCTGAGAACTCTTACTCTCCAAAGAATACAAGGATACTATTGATTGCTCTTTGTGCTAGGCCATTTTGTATAATGTTTGGCGTCTGACACCTATGATTGTAATAGGTGCAAATTTCTTACACATTTGATTCGGATCAAAATTATAATGTTCTTATATTCAACATATTGTAAAATATATATAATATAATATGCACGCATCAAATATCCCCAAACCAAACATTTGCTTGTCCTCAAGCAAACTAATGCAACTACAAGAATGAAAAACAACTAACTACCTAATGGAATGGAATCGCCTCAGAACCAACTATGGATCACTTGTTAACCACCTAAATGCAGAAAATCAGCCACCGTGAAGTTCAAAACCAAAAGCAACGAATTCATACATGTAATGAAAAACAATTTGGACAATTGACCTTGAATGACTTGTGTACTTTGGACTCTCCCAGGTCACTCTTCTCTCAACAACAAGGGTAAACATTATGTGCAAGAGAGAAGGGTAAGAAAATGAAGACACTCTCCTAACTGCGACCAACATATCATGCAATGTAACTAGTATGACAAATGATTCTAATTACCGTACACACGCATATCAACCTGTCAAAGTTTATCACATGCCGAATACTTGCAAGTTGTGGTTATGTGAGGTGAAATGGGTAAAAAGAGGGAAAAAACAAAATGGATAAGAGGAGGTAACGGTTCAAGCTAGCTAGCAAGACTCAACCAAAAGTAGAACCATCTATATTACTCACAAAAAACTGAATGCCATGCTCGGCATACGACTCAAACAACCACGGAACTTGAATCGGTCAAAAACATACTTAGCTTATTCTTCTTCTTTTTTCTCTCTTTCCTTTTTTTTTTCCAATTCAATTCCCAAAGATAGAAAATTGAGCACGGGAATACATTTTCTTTCTTTTCCTTTTCATCATTTCTTTTTTTTTTCTTTCTTTGCTAAGTTCATGGAAAACAACCAACTCCGAGTTCAAGTTCCAACAAACTCAAATTGCCAACTCCAAAGTGAAATCCAAACCAAAACTGATGCAATGAACGTATACCACAAAACAACACTAAACTAGCTCGACACAAGGTAGGCTAAGATTTGGATATAGTTTATAGGTCAACTGGCAGTTTTTGGCTAAATGTGGAGTTAAATAGGTGAAATGAGAAATGAGATATGCAAGTATTCTCCAAACATGTGATACCAACCACAAAACCATGCGTGCAGGCAAAAAGCAATCAAAAGTCATAGATGTGAAATGCGATGATATGAAGGTAATACTACTCTCAATCCTAGATAAACTGGTCATGAATGTCACCAGTTATAGGCTCTAAAACTCGGAATATATAAGTAGTTTGCCAAAAACAAGTCAAGTCAAGTCCAGAAAGTCTAAGTATAATTTTTCAAAACGGAATTTGGGACATGCTAAAATAGTTTTTTACAACAAGGTGGTGAAAAACTGCAAATGAACAATCAACACAGATAACATAGAAGGCAATATTATCATTGTAAACTCCATTCGGACTCGACTATATGCAAAAAATAAACGTGCATTTTTTGTATTTTTGAAAAATAAATGCAAAAGATCAAATAAAATGAAAAAGAAAACTGAATATGTATGAAAGTAAACGTGAATGCATGCGAAAAAATGAAAAATGCAGACGCAAAATGATGCATTACTCCTCCCCAAACCAAAACAGACAATGTCCTCTGATGCTTGCATATTATATACACTTTTTAGCATCTTTTGGCACACATTTCCATGCATTGACATGCGTTTTATGCGCTAGTTTACCCCGAACACGCTACTTTGTGCTTTTCTTGCTATTTTGTAGGAATAAGCGCGAAAGTGACGAAAACCATGCCTTGTTGTGGAAAGTAAGCTAATCTTAAGAGATGGAACAAAGACAGGGGACTTGGTAGCCTTGGGAAGCGCTAAATCGTCCAAGTGAAAAGCTATTTGAGGTGCGCACAATGGAGAAAGGAAGCTAAGCAAGCAAGGAAAAGCTTCAATTTGCTAGTGCCTACTTTGGAGAGACATATCTCGAGTTATACAACATATAATTAGGTGATTCTAATTGGAGATGAAATCTTGTCCTCTTAGCTTTCCAACGCCACAAAAAACGCTTGATTTGCTCAAGTAAAGAAAAAATGGCGGCCGTTTGAAGTTCAGTGCGCAGTGCAGGAAATATGCGCTGAGAAGTACTCGATCGAGGAGTTTGCAGAAGAAAAATGCTCGATCTGTGGGGAATAAAACGCGTATTCACCCTAAAATTGCAGGATTATAATGAAATATGCAATTGTGAATATCGTCATAAGATTAAAAACATGAGAAAAGAAGTACAACCTTTAGTCCTCGCGCAAAAGGCCTAAGAACAGGAATTAATGCAAATTCCCTCCTATAACTTGCACCCAAGACTTAGTTTGAGACGTGGCCGCGTGTGCTAGAAATCCTCTCCAATTGCCTTGCAATATAGGGAGAGCCCTTGAGGTTTTAGATGTGAGATCTGAGGTTTTGGGAGAAGAATGCTCTCAAACCCTAATTTTACCCTGAGATTATTTTACAGTGCAACAAGAGTGTTTTACATAAGGAGAAACCCTCTCCTTATGTAGCCTCTGTTCGGCCGAATTGGAGACTGGGTATGAGTGGGCTTCCCACTCTTACCTTATTCCAATGCGTGATTCGACCCAATTAGCTTTAAGTTGTTCGAGGGTTTTATTTATAAATCGTAACATGTTATCAGATATTAATACAGTCGATATATTAATAATGGTCTGACAAAATACGATATTGTATAATTACCCAAATTAATATAACTGTTTATATTAATACGCGAATACAATATTTAATTAAATATAACCGTTTATATTTAATTTACGAATTAATCATGTAATCCGTATTAGCTAAAATTATTTAATCCGTATTAAATAATAATCTCAACATCTTATTGACTAATTTAATAGTCAATACCTCTGACTAACCGTTTAGTCATATCCGGCAAAATGTGACTGTATTTTCATACCTTCACATCTCTCAAACGTGTCCTATAGGTGTGACGTATAGGGACCAGTTGACCACCGCCATCCGTATGACAATAACGTCAAACTTATCTAGCAAGCCAACCGTTATTGATAAACGTGGATCAACTGGTAATGATACAGAAGTATGCCCTTGTGATCCTTAAAGAGATTTAATAAGTCATTGTACTTAATTGTCAAGGACACCAGCCCCAACAATCTCCCACTTGTCCGTACAAGGGTATGTTCAATGACGTTATCACACTACATGTGGAGGACACAATCTCCAACAAACTCCCACTTGTCCGTACAAGTGTAGGTGCGATAACCGAATCTCATATCCTTTTAAAATTTCTCCCACTCAATGTAAGACAATTTGCAAATCCGCATTCGCAAAGGTCGTATCTCACAAGCGATCTGTATCAAGAGTGGTTTCCCCGACTAGAGAGTAACTTAACTGATAAAACGAATCTGTATTCGAGCATGGCCATGCATTTCAGTTACTACTCCTCGAGTGGCCCTGAGAAATGATAAAATCCTGATAAGGGTTTGGATATTTCCCTCAACTCGAATCCTGCCGATATCGCCCAGCATGAAATAACCCAGAAAAAATCCTCTTGGCCCCTGTTACGGTGACCGTGGGAAAGAAACCAAAGTTACCCAAAATCTGTCTTAATCTCAAGAAACAGTTGAAAGTCAAAAGACTCGACTCTAAGGAACACTATGGAGGTCCTATCCACGACCTGGCACCCAATGTTATAAAACATTTAAGACTCCATAACGATGTCACGGGGTGTCCTACGAGATATCCGTATAACTCGCCTTTGTGATTGGTCAGTCATCCACGTGACTTATGGCTCGTTGAACCCACCATCAACCAACGTCACAAAATGATTACCTGAGTTTATCAGCTCAAGTGGGTAATCAAGGACCAAAACGATGTAATGTTAATCAGTTCACTTTGTGGTGTTCAAAATTGGCGTACAATTCCACATGAGAAACAAAACATTTTATATCATAACAATAAGGTTGAATAGAGTACACGAGAAAATGAATTATTACATGAATTCATCAAAGAGTACTACAACTTAGGAACACATCCAATTCCCATGGAATGAATGTGCCCTTCATGCTTATCACGTGGTAATGCTTTTGTGAGAGGATCAACTATGTTGTCATCCGTAGCGATCTTTTCAATAAAAATCTCCTTTTGCTCCACGTAATCTCTGATTAGATGAGCTTTCCGTTGTACATGCCTAGCCTTGCTGCTAGACTTATGCTCCTTAGCTTGGAAGATGGCACCGCTATTGTCACAATAGACGGTGATTGGGTCATTCGAACTAGGCACTACTGATAGTCCTTGTAAGAATTGACGCATCCATATTGCTTCCTTAGCTGCTTCCGAGGCGGCATAGTACTCGGACTCAGTCGTAGAATCTGCTGTAACACTCTGTTTAGAACTTTTCCAGCTGACAGCAGCGCCATTAAGAGTAAAAACGAATCCAGACTGAGATTTCGAGTCATCTCGATCCGTTTGGAAGCTAGCATCTGCGTAACCCGTGGCGCAGAGCGTTGAGTCGCCTCCATAAGTCAATCCCCAATCTTTAGTCCTCCGTAGGTACTTAAGAATGTTTTTCACGGCCATCCAGTGTTGTTCACCTGGATGAGCTTGGAATCGACTTGTCATACTCAATGCATATGCAACGTCAGGACGTGTGCATATCATGGCATACATGATCGATCCTATTGCCGAAGCATAAGGAATCCGACTCATGCGCTCTTTCTCTTCCACTGACTTAGCTTCTTGAGACTTGCTCAAGTGAAGCCCAGGAGTCATAGGAAGGAACCCCTTCTTGGAGTTCGTCATGCTGAATCTCTCCAGAATCTTCTCTATATAAGACTCCTGACTGAGAGACAACATCCGTCGTGATCTATCCCTGTAGATACGGATGCCCAAAATTCTTTGTGCCTCTCCCAGATCTTTCATCTGGAAATGGTTTTTCAACCATGCTTTAACCGAAGATAAGAGAGGTATGTCATTCCCAATCAAGAGTATGTCATCGACATACAGTACTAGGAATACAATCTTGCTCCCACTCGACTTGATATAGAGACATGGTTCCTCGACTGATCGAATGAACCCGTTCTCTTTTATCACTTGGTCGAAGCGATGATTCCAACTCCGCGATGCTTGCTTAAGTCCATAGATGGAACGCTTAAGCTTGCAAACTTTCTTAGGATGTGCTGGATCGATAAAACCCTCGGGTTGTACCATGTACAACTCTTCCTCCAAATAACCGTTTAAGAAGGCGGTTTTAACGTCCATTTGCCATATTTCATAATCATGAAATGCGGCGATCGCTAAGATAATCCGAATGGAACGTAGCATGACTACGGGTGCAAAGATCTCATCGTAGTGCAAGCCTGGCACTTGGGTGAAACCTTTAGCAACTAGTCTAGCCTTATGGATATCTTGTTGTCCTTCCACGGCATGCTTTATCTTGTAAAGCCATTTGCATTGAAGGGGACGTACCTTTGCAGGTAGGTCCACAAGATCCCACACGTTGTTCTCATACATGGAGTCCATCTCGGATTGCATGGCTTCTAGCCATAGCTTTGAGTCAGAACTGGTCATGGCACCTTTATAGGTTGTGGGTTCATTACCCTCTAGGAGTAAGACGTCATCTGTATCGTGTTCCTCGACCATACCAATGTATCTGTCCGGTGGAATAGAGACTCTTCCTGATCTCCTAGGTTCCTCAGGGATATCTACCGCAGCCTCGGTTGAAGGTACTGTTTCCTCCAATGGTTGCTCGGTAGTTGGTTCTTGAACCTCCGATAACTCGAAGGTTCTATTACTCGACTTGTTCTCGAGAAATTCTTTCTCTAAGAACGTCGCACTAGCCGCAACAAAAACACGTTGTTCGGTAGGCGAGTAGAAGTAATGACCAAACGTTCCCTTTGGATAGCCTATAAAGTATGTCTTTACCGATCGCGGGCCGAGCTTATCCTCGTGTCTCCACTTGACATAAGCCTCGCAGCCCCAAACCCGAATAAAGGACAAGTTAGGGACCGTTCCCTTCCATAACTTGAATGGAGTCTTGTCAACAGCTTTAGACGGACTTCGGTTAAGTATTAGAGCGGCCGACAAAAGAGCATAGCCCCACAATGAATCAGGCACAACGGTGTGACTCATCATGGATCGAACCATATCAAGTAAAGTTCGATTTCTCCGTTCGGACACACCATTTAATTGTGGTGTTCCAGGTGGAGTCAACTGTAGCACGATCCCACAGTCTTTTAGGTGTTGATCAAACTCGCGTGAAAGATACTCACCACCACGATCCGAGCGTAGTGCTTTAATCTTTCTACCCAGCTGGTTCTGTACCCGATTCTGGTATTTTTTGAACTTGTCAAAGGATTCACTTTTATGTTTCATCAAGTAGACATAGCCATATCTACTCAAATCATCCGTGAAAGTGATGAAATACCTATAGCCTTCTCGTGCGTTGATCGACATAGGGCCACATACGTCCGTATGTATGAGTCCTAATAGGTCGGCAGCGCGCATTCCAACACCTTTGAAGGAAATACGAGTCATTTTGCCGATGAGACATGATTCACACGTGCCATATGATTCGAAATCAAAGGGCGAAATAGCTCCATTCTGTATGAGCTGTTTTACGCGTTTCTCATTTATGTGTCCCATACGACAATGCCATAGGTAAGTTTGATCTTTGTCACCTACCTTTAATCTTTTATTATTCACATGTAATATCTCGGTAGTTTGATCTAAAACATAAATTCCATTCATGGAAACTGCCTTGCCATAAATCATATTGTGTAAGGAGAAAATACAGCTATTATTCTCTATTACAAATGAAAAGCCAAGTTTGTCAAGTGCAGAAACTGAAATAATGTTTTTGGATAAACTAGGAACATAATAACAGTTATATAAAAATAACTCGAATCCACTTGGAAGCTGGATCACGTATGTTCCCTTCGAGACTGCAGCAACGCGTGCTCCATTCCCGACACGCAGGTCCACCTCACCCTTGATTAGGGGTTCTTGGTTTCGGAGGCCCTGCACATGATTACATAGATGAGAACCACAACCAGTATCAAGTACCCAAGTTCCGCAACTTGCATGGTTAATCTCAATCATGTGAATAAAAGAAGAAGAAGACATACCAACAGGAGTAACACGGCCTGCTTTAATGTCCTCGCGATACACGGGGCATGAGCGCCTCCAATGCCCAGTCTTGTGGCAATGGTGACATTCCATGCTTGTATCCTTGCTCTTTGTCTTGCCTTGTGAGTTACTCGACTCACCAGGCCCACTCTTAGCAAATCCTGGTTTCTTGAACCTGGGCCTACCTACCGCTAGGTCGCCCTGAGCTTTAGCCTTCCCTTTACCTTTTCCCTTACTTGAGATCATGAGAACATCCTGCTTTAGACTCCCACTCAACTTTAGATCCTTCTCAGTCTGTACGAGAAGGGAGTGGAGCTCATGGGGAGTCTTCTTCATGTCGTTCATGTAGTAGTTGGCCCTAAAGAGGGCGAACCCATCATGAAGCGAATGAAGCATGCGATCAACGATGATGTTCTCACTGATCTTGCAGTTTAGGGTCTCCAGTTTCTCGATATTCTCAATCATGTTGAGAATATGTGGGCTAACAGCTTGGCCCTTCTGGAGTTTCGCCTAAAAGAAGCGACAGGTATGCTCATAAGAAACGATTCTCGGAGCCTTGGAGAATTCGTTAGTGAGCGTGGTGAAAATCTTGTTTGCACCATGGGTTATGAAGCGTCTTTGCAAATTAGATTCCATTGCATAGATGAGTACGTTCTTTATCGCACCCGCTTCCATGACGAAGTCGCTATGAGCGCGAACATCGTTGGCTCTAGCTCCAGTTCCTGGGTGTGCCGGAATGGGCTCAGTTAAAAACTTAAGCTTTCCGTCAGCAATGGCAGCATTCCGTAGTGCTGCCTCCCAGTCAGAGAAGTTTGACCCATCATTCCTCAGTCTAGTTGACTGATTCATGGAGTCCATGAAGGCTTTTAGCCAGGATTCACGTGCTAGCTTGGCACTTGGCATTGGGTCTTCACCAGCCACTTTAGTTTTACAGCAGTTTTAATGAACGTGTTCTACACTGAAAGAAGATAAAACAAAACCATATAAGCAACTTATTGTTGTGATTTAAGTCTATATTAAATTGAATTTAAACTCGTAGACTCATGCATTTATATAATTGATCTCCCTCAAGAATTATATAAACGATCCCAAGACTCAATTTCCGTATATTGACAAGCCCACAGTTTGGCTAATTCCAATCGCTGGAACTCTTGGTCGATAGATTTCCGTAAATCCTATCTATTAGTCCATCTCAGTCACTGGAATATTATCGAGTGACCATGATGTTGAGATAAAATAAATCATCTGTTCCCACTTACCCGACGTAGAAGGGGTCATATTATGCCTACCGACGAAGAAGGGATTTATGGGAGGCTGATTTATAAAGACTAATCTCAATTTTTGGTTATACGAGGAAGACCCCATCAACTCTTATTTATCCATATTTAAGTGAACTAAAAACTAGCATTTGCGTGAATGAATTAAATAAAGTGATGGCTTTTAAATTGACATGTGACATCTGTATTGTCACAGAAAACTAACGCGTGACCTCTACATGAGTCAGTTTTCAGGCATGATATAGGTGGTTTGGTTTTTGGGCGGAATATGATGCAAGCTATTATCGATGAAAGCGTAAAGATAAATGCAATAAACGTAAATAAAAGTCCTAGTGTGGCCTATCCTACCAAAATAAACATAAAACAACTTGGAATCCACCGTTGGACCCTAGAAGCTTGTCTTGATGTTCTATCTTGGTCCTTGCAGCGGGAGTGAGCATCCGGTCTCCGTCTTGTCTTTGGTCTTCACAAAATTACTAATTTAAATTACAAAAGTAATCCTAGATACATTCTAATTTAAATACAGAAGTAATTACATGGCAAAAACCCAAAACGGAGATTCAAGATCTCAAAATTACAAGCAAGATCGTGTCCCATCATTACGGTAACACAATCTTCTAAGGCCACACTAAGTTACAACCGTTTGCAAAAATTAAATACGTTATTGAAAGCATTCAAGGCATTCACAAGACGATAAATAAAATGCATCAACTAAATAAAATTTATACATGACATAATACTGTTATTATGATTAATAAATTTATACCAAACCACCTTTTAAGATTAAAATTATGTGACTATACCGCTTTAATCACCAATTTTAATAAACATATAATCCATTATTTTAAACTGTTTTAAAACAATATGTATCAAACGAGGGTGAACCGTTTCACTAAATAATATACTATTTCCGTATACAGTATATTATTTTAAGCCATGTGAAAATAAGAAACAAGTTATTTTCGAAAATAAACACCCCGAAACGAGAGCACTCGATCGAGTAACAGGGGCACTCGATCGAGTGTCAGGGTCACTCGATCGAGTGCAGCAGGGCTCGATCGAGTGGCTCGTAAAAACTGCAAATCGCTGCACTTTTAAATTAAAACGGGTTTATAACATGGATTTAAAACTTGTAAATCATAAATAAACAACAACAAAAGATTCACATATTGCTAAAAATATCGATTAATTAACAATATGCAAATTATAATCGAAAAACAAGATCGATTTCTCACAAAAACACACGCGCGGGGCCTGGTACGAGGGCACTCGATCGAGTGCAACAGGGACTCGATCGAGTGCCTAGGCAGATTGCACGGTTTTCTCAAATTTTTGATTTTATGAAAGACACAATTGTAAAATATTCATGGCCTAAGGCTCTGATACCACTTGTGGGGAATAAAACGCGTATTCACCCTAAAATTGCAGGATTATAATGAAATATGCAATTGTGAATATCGTCATAAGATTAAAAACATGAGAAAAGAAGTACAACCTTTAGTCCTCGCGCAAAAGGCCTAAGAACAGGAATTAATGCAAATTCCCTCCTATAACTTGCACCCAAGACTTAGTTTGAGACGTGGCCGCGTGTGCTAGAAATCATCTCCAATTGCCTTGCAATATAGGGAGAGCCCTTGAGGTTTTAGATGTGAGATCTGAGGTTTTGGGAGAAGAATGCTCTCAAACCCTAATTTTACCCTGAGATTATTTTACAGTGCAACAAGAGTGTTTTACATAAGGAGAAACCCTCTCCTTATGTAGCCTCTGTTCGGCCGAATTGGAGACTGGGTATGAGTGGGCTTCCCACTCTTACCTTATTCCAATGCGTGATTCGACCCAATTAGCTTTAAGTTGTTCGCGGGTTTTATTTATAAATCGTAACATGTTATCAGATATTAATACAGTCGATATATTAATAATGGTCTGACAAAATACGATATTGTATAATTACCCAAATTAATATAACTGTTTATATTAATACGCGAATACAATATTTAATTAAATATAACCGTTTATATTTAATTTACGAATTAATCATGTAATCCGTATTAGCTAAAATTATTTAATCCGTATTAAATAATAATCTCAACATCTTATTGACTAATTTAATAGTCAATACCTCTGACTAACCGTTTAGTCATATCCGGCAAAATGTGACTGTATTTTCATACCTTCACATCTCTCAAACGTGTCCTATAGGTGTGACGTATAGGGACCAGTTGACCACCGCCATCCGTATGACAATAACGTCAAACTTATCTAGCAAGCCAACCGTTATTGATAAACGTGGATCAACTGGTAATGATACAGAAGTATGCCCTTGTGATCCTTAAAGAGATTTAATAAGTCATTGTACTTAATTGTCAAGGACACCAGCCCCAACAATCTCCCACTTGTCCGTACAAGGGTATGTTCAATGACGTTATCACACTACATGTGGAGGACACAATCTCCAACAAACTCCCACTTGTCCGTACAAGTGTAGGTGCGATAACCGAATCTCATATCCTTTTAAAATTTCTCCCACTCAATGTAAGACAATTTGCAAATCCGCATTCGCAAAGGTCGTATCTCACAAGCGATCTGTATCAAGAGTGGTTTCCCCGACTAGAGAGTAACTTAACTGATAAAACGAATCTGTATTCGAGCATGGCCATGCATTTCAGTTACTACTCCTCGAGTGGCCCTGAGAAATGATAAAATCCTGATAAGGGTTTGGATATTTCCCTCAACTCGAATCCTGCCGATATCGCCCAGCATGAAATAACCCAGAAAAAATCCTCTTGGCCCCTGTTACGGTGACCGTGGGAAAGAAACCAAAGTTACCCAAAATCTGTCTTAATCTCAAGAAACAGTTGAAAGTCAAAAGACTCGACTCTAAGGAACACTATGGAGGTCCTATCCACGACCTGGCACCCAATGTTATAAAACATTTAGGACTCCATAACGATGTCACGGGGTGTCCTACGAGATATCCGTATAACTCGCCTTTGTGATTGGTCAGTCATCCACGTGACTTATGGCTCGTTGAACCCACCATCAACCAACGTCACAAAATGATTACCTGAGTTTATCAGCTCAAGTGGGTAATCAAGGACCAAAACGATGTAATGTTAATCAGTTCACTTTGTGGTGTTCAAAATTGGCGTACAATTCCACATGAGAAACAAAACATTTTATATCATAACAATAAGGTTGAATAGAGTACACGAGAAAATGAATTATTACATGAATTCATCAAAGAGTACTACAACTTAGGAACACATCCAATTCCCATGGAATGAATGTGCCCTTCATGCTTATCACGTGGTAATGCTTTTGTGAGAGGATCAGCTATGTTGTCATCCGTAGCGATCTTTTCAATAAAAATCTCCTTTTGCTCCACGTAATCTCTGATTAGATGAGCTTTCCGTTGTACATGCCTAGCCTTGCTGCTAGACTTATGCTCCTTAGCTTGGAAGATGGCACCGCTATTGTCACAATAGACGGTGATTGGGTCATTCGAACTAGGCACTACTGATAGTCCTTGTAAGAATTGACGCATCCATATTGCTTCCTTAGCTGCTTCCGAGGCGGCATAGTACTCGGACTCAGTCGTAGAATCTGCTGTAACACTCTGTTTAGAACTTTTCCAGCTGACAGCAGCGCCATTAAGAGTAAAAACGAATCCAGACTGAGATTTCGAGTCATCTCGATCCGTTTGGAAGCTAGCATCTGCGTAACCCGTGGCGCAGAGCGTTGAGTCGCCTCCATAAGTCAATCCCCAATCTTTAGTCCTCCGTAGGTACTTAAGAATGTTTTTCACGGCCATCCAGTGTTGTTCACCTGGATGAGCTTGGAATCGACTTGTCATACTCAATGCATATGCAACGTCAGGACGTGTGCATATCATGGCATACATGATCGATCCTATTGCCGAAGCATAAGGAATCCGACTCATGCGCTCTTTCTCTTCCACTGACTTAGCTTCTTGAGACTTGCTCAAGTGAAGCCCAGGAGTCATAGGAAGGAACCCCTTCTTGGAGTTCGTCATGCTGAATCTCTCCAGAATCTTCTCTATATAAGACTCCTGACTGAGAGACAACATCCGTCGTGATCTATCCCTGTAGATACGGATGCCCAAAATTCTTTGTGCCTCTCCCAGATCTTTCATCTGGAAATGGTTTTTCAACCATGCTTTAACCGAAGATAAGAGAGGTATGTCATTCCCAATCAAGAGTATGTCATCGACATACAGTACTAGGAATACAATCTTGCTCCCACTCGACTTGATATAGAGACATGGTTCCTCGACTGATCGAATGAACCCGTTCTCTTTTATCACTTGGTCGAAGCGATGATTCCAACTCCGCGATGCTTGCTTAAGTCCATAGATGGAACGCTTAAGCTTGCAAACTTTCTTAGGATGTGCTGGATCGATAAAACCCTCGGGTTGTACCATGTACAACTCTTCCTCCAAATAACCGTTTAAGAAGGCGGTTTTAACGTCCATTTGCCATATTTCATAATCATGAAATGCGGCGATCGCTAAGATAATCCGAATGGAACGTAGCATGACTACGGGTGCAAAGATCTCATCGTAGTGCAAGCCTGGCACTTGGGTGAAACCTTTAGCAACTAGTCTAGCCTTATGGATATCTTGTTGTCCTTCCCCGGCATGCTTTATCTTGTAAAGCCATTTGCATTGAAGGGGACGTACCTTTGCAGGTAGGTCCACAAGATGCCACACGTTGTTCTCATACATGGAGTCCATCTCGGATTGCATGGCTTCTAGCCATAGCTTTGAGTCAGAACTGGTCATGGCACCTTTATAGGTTGTGGGTTCATTACCCTCTAGGAGTAAGACGTCATCTGTATCGTGTTCCTCGACCATACCAATGTATCTGTCCGGTGGAATAGAGACTCTTCCTGATCTCCTAGGTTCCTCAGGGATATCTACCGCAGCCTCGGTTGAAGGTACTGTTTCCTCCAATGGTTGCTCGGTAGTTGGTTCTTGAACCTCCGATAACTCGAAGGTTCTATTACTCGACTTGTTCTCGAGAAATTCTTTCTCTAAGAACGTCGCACTAGCCGCAACAAAAACACGTTGTTCGGTAGGCGAGTAGAAGTAATGACCAAACGTTCCCTTTGGATAGCCTATAAAGTATGTCTTTACCGATCGCGGGCCGAGCTTATCCTCGTGTCTCCACTTGACATAAGCCTCGCAGCCCCAAACCCGAATAAAGGACAAGTTAGGGACCGTTCCCTTCCATAACTTGAATGGAGTCTTGTCAACAGCTTTAGACGGACTTCGGTTAAGTATTAGAGCGGCCGACAAAAGAGCATAGCCCCACAATGAATCAGGCACAACGGTGTGACTCATCATGGATCGAACCATATCAAGTAAAGTTCGATTTCTCCGTTCGGACACACCATTTAATTGTGGTGTTCCAGGTGGAGTCAACTGTAGCACGATCCCACAGTCTTTTAGGTGTTGATCAAACTCGCGTGAAAGATACTCACCACCACGATCCGAGCGTAGTGCTTTAATCTTTCTACCCAGCTGGTTCTGTACCCGATTCTGGTATTTTTTGAACTTGTCAAAGGATTCACTTTTATGTTTCATCAAGTAGACATAGCCATATCTACTCAAATCATCCGTGAAAGTGATGAAATACCTATAGCCTTCTCGTGCGTTGATCGACATAGGGCCACATACGTCCGTATGTATGAGTCCTAATAGGTCGGCAGCGCGCATTCCAACACCTTTGAAGGAAATACGAGTCATTTTGCCGATGAGACATGATTCACACGTGCCATATGATTCGAAATCAAAGGGCGAAATAGCTCCATTCTGTATGAGCTGTTTTACGCGTTTCTCATTTATGTGTCCCATACGACAATGCCATAGGTAAGTTTGATCTTTGTCACCTACCTTTAATCTTTTATTATTCACATGTAATATCTCGGTAGTTTGATCTAAAACATAAATTCCATTCATGGAAACTGCCTTGCCATAAATCATATTGTGTAAGGAGAAAATACAGCTATTATTCTCTATTACAAATGAAAAGCCAAGTTTGTCAAGTGCAGAAACTGAAATAATGTTTTTGGATAAACTAGGAACATAATAACAGTTATATAAAAATAACTCGAATCCACTTGGAAGCTGGATCACGTATGTTCCCTTCGAGACTGCAGCAACGCGTGCTCCATTCCCGACACGCAGGTCCACCTCACCCTTGATTAGGGGTTCTTGGTTTCGGAGGCCCTGCACATGATTACATAGATGAGAACCACAACCAGTATCAAGTACCCAAGTTCCGCAACTTGCATGGTTAATCTCAATCATGTGAATAAAAGAAGAAGAAGACATACCAACAGGAGTAACACGGCCTGCTTTAATGTCCTCGCGATACACGGGGCATGAGCGCCTCCAATACCCAGTCTTGTGGCAATGGTGACATTCCATGCTTGTATCCTTGCTCTTTGTCTTGCCTTGTGAGTTACTCGACTCACCAGGCCCACTCTTAGCAAATCCTGGTTTCTTGAACCTGGGCCTACCAACCGCTAGGTCGCCCTGAGCTTTAGCCTTCCCTTTACCTTTTCCCTTACTTGAGATCATGAGAACATCCTGCTTTAGACTCCCACTCAACTTTAGATCCTTCTCAGTCTGTACGAGAAGGGAGTGGAGCTCATGGGGAGTCTTCTTCATGTCGTTCATGTAGTAGTTGGCCCTAAAGAGGGCGAACCCATCATGAAGCGAATGAAGCATGCGATCAACGATGATGTTCTCACTGATCTTGCAGTTTAGGGTCTCCAGTTTCTCGATATTCTCAATCATGTTGAGAATATGTGGGCTAACAGCTTGGCCCTTCTGGAGTTTCGCCTAAAAGAAGCGACAGGTATGCTCATAAGAAACGATTCTCGGAGCCTTGGAGAATTCGTTAGTGAGCGTGGTGAAAATCTTGTTTGCACCATGGGTTATGAAGCGTCTTTGCAAATTAGATTCCATTGCATAGATGAGTACGTTCTTTATCGCACCCGCTTCCATGACGAAGTCGCTATGAGCGCGAACATCGTTGGCTCTAGCTCCAGTTCCTGGGTGTGCCGGAATGGGCTCAGTTAAAAACTTAAGCTTTCCGTCAGCAATGGCAGCATTCCGTAGTGCTGCCTCCCAGTCAGAGAAGTTTGACCCATCATTCCTCAGTCTAGTTGACTGATTCATGGAGTCCATGAAGGCTTTTAGCCAGGATTCACGTGCTAGCTTGGCACTTGGCATTGGGTCTTCACCAGCCATTTTAGTTTTACAGCAGTTTTAATGAACGTGTTCTACACTGAAAGAAGATAAAACAAAACCATATAAGCAACTTATTGTTGTGATTTAAGTCTATATTAAATTGAATTTAAACTCGTAGACTCATGCATTTATATAATTGATCTCCCTCAAGAATTATATAAACGATCCCAAGACTCAATTTCCGTATATTGACAAGCCCACAGTTTGGCTAATTCCAATCGCTGGAACTCTTGGTCGATAGATTTCCGTAAATCCTATCTATTAGTCCATCTCAGTCACTGGAATATTATCGAGTGACCATGATGTTGAGATAAAATAAATCATCTGTTCCCACTTACCCGACGTAGAAGGGGTCATATTATGCCTACCGACGAAGAAGGGATTTATGGGAGGCTGATTTATAAAGACTAATCTCAATTTTTGGTTATACGAGGAAGACCCCATCAACTCTTATTTATCCATATTTAAGTGAACTAAAAACTAGCATTTGCGTGAATGAATTAAATAAAGTGATGGCTTTTAAATTGACATGTGACATCTGTATTGTCACAGAAAACTAACGCGTGACCTCTACATGAGTCAGTTTTCAGGCATGATATAGGTGGTTTGGTTTTTAGGCGGAATATGATGCAAGCTATTATCGATGAAAGCGTAAAGATAAATGCAATAAACGTAAATAAAAGTCCTAGTGTGGCCTATCCTACCAAAATAAACATAAAACAACTTGGAATCCACCGTTGGACCCTAGAAGCTTGTCTTGATGTTCTATCTTGGTCCTTGCAGCGGGAGTGAGCATCCGGTCTCCGTCTTGTCTTTGGTCTTCACAAAATTACTAATTTAAATTACAAAAGTAATCCTAGATACATTCTAATTTAAATACAGAAGTAATTACATGGCAAAAACCCAAAACGGAGATTCAAGATCTCAAAATTACAAGCAAGATCGTGTCCCATCATTACGGTAACACAATCTTCTAAGGCCACACTAAGTTACAACCGTTTGCAAAAATTAAATACGTTATTGAAAGCATTCAAGGCATTCACAAGACGATAAATAAAATGCATCAACTAAATAAAATTTATACATGACATAATACTGTTATTATGATTAATAAATTTATACCAAACCACCTTTTAAGATTAAAATTATATGACTATACCGCTTTAATCACCAATTTTAATAAACATATAATCCATTATTTTAAACTGTTTTAAAACAATATGTATCAAACGAGGGTGAACCGTTTCACTAAATAATATACTATTTCCGTATACAGTATATTATTTTAAGCCATGTGAAAATAAGAAACAAGTTATTTTCGAAAATAAACACCCCGAAACGAGAGCACTCGATCGAGTAACAGGGGCACTCGATCGAGTGTCAGGGTCACTCGATCGAGTGCAGCAGGGCTCGATCGAGTGGCTCGTAAAAACTGCAAATCGCTGCACTTTTAAATTAAAACGGGTTTATAACATGGATTTAAAACTTGTAAATCATAAATAAACAACAACAAAAGATTCACATATTGCTAAAAATATCGATTAATTAACAATATGCAAATTATAATCGAAAAACAAGATCGATTTCTCACAAAAACACACGCGCGGGGCCTGGTACGAGGGCACTCGATCGAGTGCAACAGGGACTCGATCGAGTGCCTAGGCAGATTGCACGGTTTTCTCAAATTTTTGATTTTATGAAAGACACAATTGTAAAATATTCATGGCCTAAGGCTCTGATACCACTTGTGGGGAATAAAACGCGTATTCACCCTAAAATTGCAGGATTATAATGAAATATGCAATTGTGAATATCGTCATAAGATTAAAAACATGAGAAAAGAAGTACAACCTTTAGTCCTCGCGCACAAGGCCTAAGAACAGGAATTAATGCAAATTCCCTCCTATAACTTGCACCCAAGACTTAGTTTGAGACGTGGCCGCGTGTGCTAGAAATCCTCTCCAATTGCCTTGCAATATAGGGAGAGCCCTTGAGGTTTTAGATGTGAGATCTGAGGTTTTGGGAGAAGAATGCTCTCAAACCCTAATTTTACCCTGAGATTATTTTACAGTGCAACAAGAGTGTTTTACATAAGGAGAAACCCTCTCCTTATGTAGCCTCTGTTCGGCCGAATTGGAGACTGGGTATGAGTGGGCTTCCCACTCTTACCTTATTCCAATGCGTGATTCGACCCAATTAGCTTTAAGTTGTTCGCGGGTTTTATTTATAAATCGTAACATGTTATCAGATATTAATACAGTCGATATATTAATAATGGTCTGACAAAATACGATATTGTATAATTACCCAAATTAATATAACTGTTTATATTAATACGCGAATACAATATTTAATTAAATATAACCGTTTATATTTAATTTACGAATTAATCATGTAATCCGTATTAGCTAAAATTATTTAATCCGTATTAAATAATAATCTCAACATCTTATTGACTAATTTAATAGTCAATACCTCTGACTAACCGTTTAGTCATATCCGGCAAAATGTGACTGTATTTTCATACCTTCACATCTCTCAAACGTGTCCTATAGGTGTGACGTATAGGGACCAGTTGACCACCGCCATCCGTATGACAATAACGTCAAACTTATCTAGCAAGCCAACCGTTATTGATAAACGTGGATCAACTGGTAATGATACAGAAGTATGCCCTTGTGATCCTTAAAGAGATTTAATAAGTCATTGTACTTAATTGTCAAGGACACCAGCCCCAACAATCTCCCACTTGTCCGTACAAGGGTATGTTCAATGACGTTATCACACTACATGTGGAGGACACAATCTCCAACACGATCGAGGGCTTCTTTGCTCGATCGAGTAATTGCTAGATGAAAAGAACTCGATCGAGTCCTTGCTCTACTCGATCGAGGAGATTCGGGATATTTTTACTCGATCGAGTGAAATTGGAACTCGATCGAGCAACTCACTTAAACCACAGTTTCTGCAATTTCAGTTTTTAGGTTAAAACACTTAAGTTAACCTAATCTCCCTTTATAAGGGGTAGGTTAACACTTTTCCATCATTCATCATTAGTCAGTAGTTCTCAAATTTCTGTTTCTTTTACGCTCTACTGTAGAGAGGAGACGGAGGAAACCTCGTTCTCCTTTCCTTTCGCATTTTCCGGATCTATGTTCTTCCTTTAATGTCAATCGATAATCTTTATTTCAGTTTTCTTTTGGTTTTTATTTCCTTTATGTTTTGTTTACTTTGTTTTATGCGTAGGTAGTTTTCTTTGTTAAGACTTAGGGGATCCGTAATTATGAAAGTTAGTAATCGATTATTATGATTATTCTCATATAATGCTTGTTGTCACTTACTACATTTAATAGCGACTAGTTACTTGAGTCGATGATACCTGTCGTTGTGGGTGTCAAAGATAAGATTTATAATACCGAACTAAAAATATAGATAGTGATAGTAAGGGTCGAACCAGAGATAGACAAAGTTAATTCTGTTTGCTAAATTTAAAACTCATTCAAAGTAACAAAAGGGGGGGGGGGGGGGGGTGGGGGGTTGGTTTGTTTTGGTCTGAACTAAGTCTAAAAAAAAGAAATAAGAACAAAACTGAAAATTAAAATGTAAATGAATGATACAAGAGATGTTAGGATGTTCAGGTCGCTATAGCTATGATGGCAGACGGTCTAGGTAAATCCGTATTACAGTCGCGTAAGGGGTATAACAAGTCCTTTCGGTCCAGGTTAACTAATAACTCCTTTCGGTCTATACTATTAGTCCCTAGGTCTCACATATACAGGTTGTCAACAATATAGGTGATTCCTAATGTCTAAGTCACATACCCTTTGGTCTTAGTAACTTAGCTGTCTTAAAACGTTGACTAATGCCCCTTCCCTTATCTCTCAATCCCGGGTGGGTCATTACTAAGCACCTAACAAGTCTCCTCTCGGTCTCATTGATAGGTATTGCACTTAACGGAATGAAAACAGGTCTAATCATACGCGAAATCAGTCGATCGACCAAAGGTTGCGGTCGATCGACCAATCAACTCAGTCGACCGACCAGAGAAACCAGTCGGTCGACCAAGTACTGCTAAGGGTCGCCCTAAACTACGCCATTTACGCTATAGGTCGCCTACATCCTAACATAAGGGGTCTAGCTACTCATAATACTAATGAAAACAGGAATTATAATAATCAAAATAACATAAATCATGATGAATGAAATCGTAATTAAGAACAATGGCATGGGATTCTAACTATCCGGTACTAAACTATGAAAACTGTAATTAAACTAAAATTAGAGAACAAGAATTACCGTAACAATAAGGAGGAAAGTAAGAACGAGAATGAACTTTATTGAAATATTGCGTGGAACTGATTGTTTGTAAAAAGTAAAACTAAACCTAATAACAAAGAAGCTAATGAACTTTTATTGTAAACTAAAATAAGACTTGATAGGTAGTGGATTTGATGATGAGTACAAAAGGGTTGACAAGCTTTTATAGAGAAATATCGATGCTTCTTTCAAAACCTAGCTTCATTACGGGCTTATTTAGGCGTTTAAAATCTTCCGTAATGGGCCATGTGGTCGATCGACCGATGATGCTGGTCTGTCGACCAACTGTCGGGCTTCTGAAATCTCGCGCATCAGGTGGTCGATCGACCAAACAGCAGGTACAGTAATGCATACTGACGAATTCTGCAGCGCGCGTCGATCTTAAAATAACTGCCATTTCTTCGTTACTCATCATAATAAGGCGATTCTCGCGGCGTTGGAAATATAAGAGGATAAGCTTTCACGTCCAACTGGAATCACTCCATTATCAGCTCTAGAAGTCGAGATATAGCCATTTGAAACAGGCTCCAATATCGTGGATCGATTCTTTGCTTTTTAGAGCTTGTAAACTGTATGTACTTTTGCTTATGCTATCTTCAGGCCTTGAAATGTGCTCTAGGCTTTGTTCCTCCTTCGTTCCTTCGTATACTTAGTCATGCAAATCACTTGAGGATGGGTTTGAATCAAAATTGCCTTATTTCCGCATAAATCTGCAATAATGCATAAAAATACGAAAGTAGACGAAATAGGAGAAATAAAAACCAAAAACTCATAAATGAGCTCTGAAATGCGTGTAAAAAATAGATGTAAAACATCATAAAATAGACACGCATCAAATTCCCCAAACCAAACCCTTGCTTGTCCTCAAGCAAGAACTAGACGCGATCTTAAACTAATGGAACGATTTCAATCTCAGATCGAAATGCAAATGTAAAGCCTAAACCAATTTAATGCCAAGTCAACAATGAAAGAGTAAATGAATCATGCAAACGAGTTATGAAGTTATCAAACTTTGCTAATCTATCAACCATATAGACTTTTCACAATGGACTCTCGCGGGTCGCTCAATATCACACAATAAGCAAAGGGTGAGTGTATGTAAAAGATAGAAAGAGTTAATTTGTAAACACTCTCACCTAACTTCGACCCATGAAAACATGCCTGCAATATAACATGAAAACAATCTCTACAACCGTGCATATACATACCAATCTAGTGACTTTGACACACACTGAGGTAAAGAAGGGATATGTGAGGTAATGGGTAAGAAAGGTTAAGATGATTTTGGATATGTGGAGTTAGATAGCCAAGCTAGCAAAACTGGGATCCAAACAACGAATTTCACAACTTTCAACCCAATGAACTTAAACACAATGCTATTTTTGTAGCACAAATCTCACAAGTATTCCAAGGAAATTGACTCCCACATGATATGAATGAAGTATAGGAGTAATAAATGCTAAAGAAAGGAATTTTTGAACAAACTGCACTTTTCTGTTTTTGTCAGTTGGTCGACCGACCAAGTGATGCGGTCGGTCGACTGACTTGCAGTGTACTTTTTTTTTTCGATCTTTTCTTTCTTTCTTTCTCAATTGAGAGCGTAACAACCAAAAAGACCTAAAACATTCCCGTGACCAGAAATACTAGCTCGAATAAGGTGGGCTAAGTATGAGATGTAGCTTATGGGACAAAAATGTAAATTTGGCTATGTGAAGCTTATGGGTAAGATAAGAAAAAGGGACCTCAATTGCACGTGTCAAAAATCACAAAAATTGATAGCATACAGGTATAAAGCAGATTAAATTCATGTTTATGCATATTGATGTAACATGTGTCATGGGGAGTACTATTCACATCCTAAACAACTGATCATAGATGACACCAGTAAAAGGGCTCTAGAAAACTCAGAATGTATAGTAGTTTGCCAAAATTCAAAGTCAAGTCTCAAGATTAACAACTAGTTTGACAAAAAAACTCGTAGACTATGCATATGATTTTACTACTAAAACATGTTGACAAGCAAGGCTTAGGCATAAACAGATGAAATGCAAAGTAATCATTGAAATACTATCGTTCCGACTCAACCTATATGCTGAAATAAACGTGCATTTTTTTGTAATTTTTTTTTGAATTTTCTCATTTTTTTTTGGATTTTTGTGTATATGCAAGGGAAATGAAAGAAAAAATGCGAAACAGAAATGCAATAAACGTGAGACAAAAATGCAATAAAACATGAATGCGACGCAAAACCCTTCCCCAAACCAAATTACACAATGTCCCCATTGTGCAAAAGCAATGCAAAGGATTATAGAAAACGGGAATTTGCGTAAAATTGACTAAAGAAACAAAAAGGAACGAACTCACAAGATATTTTCGCGACAAGAAACCTCCCCAAACCAGCGTGAGCTAGGAGGTTGCGATAGCCAGCAGTGCTACCAAAAGGACCTGAAAAGGACAGAAAGACAAAACCCTTTTTCGGAAGTTAAACGTGTTGGGTGATAAATGAGAATTACAGGGAATGAAAATAGAAGATAAATTAAGAGCATAAAAGAAAGTATAGAGAGAAAGACTCCCTAGGCTTGCTTGTACGCTCCCCGAGGTTACCGTGACAGGCAGTAGTAGCATAGGTGGTCGATCGACCACAGGATCCGGTCGACCGACCATTGCTCAATGATTAGAAGGCTACTGGAGTGTAGTCATTGGTCGACCGACTAATGTAACTGGTCGGTCGACCACTTTTCCTGTAACAAAGCTCGTTTTCTTCTTCTAATTAACTCAACGGATTGAGTTAATCTTTCACAAAACCTGTAAAACACATTTAACGCGCCCAAAACTTGCGCCAAACCCAAAACTACCAAGTCTATAGTCTCAAAACAAAACAACGAAAGCAAAAAGAGTCTAAGTCTAAAAGCAAAAACAAAAAGTAGTCCAACGAAAACCGAAATAGAACACTTGACTGGCACTACGACTCAACAGCAAGATACCCCAAAGTAAGGCACTTGACTAAAGGAGGTCCTTTCTGCAGTATGGACCGCTACTCTAGGCTCCCAGAAAACAAGCCTAGCCGGAGGAAGGGTATCTGGTGTCGCATAAGCTATGACACGCTTTTTTACTTTGCCCGGCCTATCTCGCTCAGCAACTTGCTTAAATTCTGTTTCACTAGTATCACCAGGATCTCCTATGCCCTCTTTGCCATGACCCGCAGCAACAGAAATAACATCATGGTCCTCCAGTTTTCTCCCAAGCTCAAGGCCTTTGACGATCTCCAAGATTTTACCGAACTGACGCTCCAACTTCACTTTCTCCAAATGATCCGGATACGGGACCGCAACACTAGCCGTAGGGTCAGCAACCTTCGGCTTCTTTAACTTCAGAATCCCCGTCAAGTCAGTGATGAGAGAAGAGTTAAGTAACTCAAGAGGCGAATCCATATTCTGCTCAGGTGTCTCGGTCGGTCGACTGGGAATGTCAGTCGGTCGACCAGTCGAACTTGGAACAGAAGGTTTCTGGTTGTCAGAAACTGACGAATCAACAGGTCTTTCGGTCGATCGACCATGTATACTGGTCGGTCGACTGACTTTACTGGGGACGAGATCAACTTCCACATCAGAAACTTCATCAGACCTCTCTTGGGATGCCGGTCCATCATATGAGAGACCGCTTCAGAGATTAATGGCATTGATCGTCTCCACGGGACTCTCACATTTGCTCGGAGAGTTAGCAATCTGATTAGCAGCTAAGATTGCTATTTGGCTCTCAAAGTTCTTCAATGATGCAGCTTGAGCCTTTTTCATTTCCAACATTTGAGTCATGAGGGTTTGGACAAGCGTTCTCAACTCCGCAGCCTCATTTGTTTCATGAACGGGAGCATTCTCTAGCTTTTCAAAACGGGCGTTAATGGATGCTTCAAGTGCTGCAACATGACGTGTTTCAACACTTGTGTTCGGCTAATTCCCACGTGAATTCCCATTTTCAGCTCTATGAATCGCCATCTTCTCAATAATGTCCCAACCCTCATCAGAAGCTACATTATTTCGAAATCTAAAATTTGTAGCCGAATCAAGGATGACTCTGTAGTCATCATATAAAGAGTTATAGAATTGGTTGCAAAGGTACCATTCCTCAAAGTCGTGGTGAGGAACAGATCGAACCAACTTCTTAAAATGGGCCCACGCTTCATGAAATTCCTCATCGGGTCCTTGCTGGAAATTTGAAATTTGAACTCTCAAAGCATTGGTTTTCGCAGGTGAAATGTACTGTTTGCAGAAAGCCAATGCCAAAGATGTCCAGTCTGTAACTCTAGCTACTACCTTATCAAGGTAGCGAATCCATTGACATGCAAAATCTTTCAAGGAGAAAAGAAACGTCTTCTCCTTAACTTCATCTTGCGTCACTCCAGCCGGTACGGGTATGGAACAACAATAATCCGTAAATAGCTCCAAATGCTTCCAAGGATCCTCATCCGGTAGAGCGGCAAACTGATTTTGCTCCACCAATTCGATATAGGAAAGCCGAATTTCAAAGGAGAGAGTAAATCCCTGTGGGAGGCCGTGTGCTGTTGGCTGAAGATTATCAGATATCGTAGGCATGATCGCAAAGAACTAAGAGTACTCAAGCCTTCCTCTCAAAAACCTTACTTCTAACTCTGCACAAGCAAAACTAGAAGCAAAAGTAAGCAACGGTCTCAAGGAACCAAAGTTCCTTGAGACAAGAAAAATAAATTAAAACTAAAGCAAACAAAATTATACCGTCTCCCCGGCAACGACGCCAAAATTTGATACACGTCGTTGTGGGTGTCAAAGATAAGATTTATAATACCGAACTAAAACTATAGATAGTGATAGTAAGGGTCGAACCACAGAGAGACAAGGTTAATTCTGTTTGCTAAATTTAAAGCTCATTCAAAGTAACAAAAGGGGGGGTTTTGATTTGTTTTGGTCTGAACTAAGTCTAAAAAAAAAAAAGAAATAAGAACAAAACTGAAAATAAAGATGTAAATGAAGGATAAAAGAGATGTTAGGATGTTCGGGTTGTCAACAATATAGGTGATTCCTAATGTCTAAGTCACAAACCCTTCGGTCTTAGTAACTTAGCTGTCTTAAAATGTTAACTAATGCCCCTTCCCTTATCTCTCGATCCCGGGTGGGTCATTACTAAGCACCTAACAAGTCTCCTCTCGGTCTCATTGATAGGTATTGCACTTAACGGAATGAAAACAAGTCTAATCATACGCGAAATCAGTCGATCGACCAAAGGTTGCGGTCGATCGACCAATCAACTCAGTCGACCGACCAGAAAAACCAGTCGGTCGACCAAGTACTGCTACGGGTCGCCCTAAACTACGCCATCTACGGTATAGGTCGCCTACAACCTAACATAAGGGGTCTAGCTACTCATAATACTAATGAAAACAGGAATTATAATAATCAAAATAACATAAATCATGATGAATGAAATCGTAATTAAGAACAATGGCATGGGATTCTAACTATCCGGTACTAAACTACGAAAACTTTAATTAAACTGAAATTAGGGAACAAGAATTACCGTAACAATAAGGAGGAAAGTAAGAACGGGAATGAACTTTATTGAAATATTGCGTGGAACTGATTGTTTGTAAAAACTAAAACTAAACCTAATAACAAAGAAGCTAATGAACTTTTATTGTAAACTAAAATAAGACTTGATAGGTAGTGGATTTGATGATGAGTACAAAAGGGTTGACAAGCTTTTATAGAGAAATGTCGATGCTTCCTTCAAAACCTAGCTTCATCACGGGGTTATTTAGGCGTTTAAAATCTTCCTTAATGGGCCATGTGGTCGATCGACCGATGATGCTGGTCGGTCGACCAACTATCGGGTTTCTAAAATCTCGCGCATCAGGTACCTTGGTCGACCGACCATAGTAGGTGGTCGATCGACCAAACAACAGGTACAGTAATTTATTCTAACGAATTCTGCAGCGCGCGTCGATCTTAAAATAGCTGCCATTTCTTCGTTAGTCATCATAATAAGGCGATTCTCGCGGCGTTGGAAAGCTAAGAGGATAGGCTTTCACCTCCAACTGGAATCACTCCATTATCAGCTCTAGAAGTCGAGATATAGCCATTTGAAACAGGCTGCAATATCGTGGATCGATTCTTTGCTTTTTAGAGCTTGTAAACTGTATATATGCACCTTTGCTTATGCTATCTTCAGGCCTTGAAATGTGCTCTAGGCTTTGTTCCTCCTTCGTTCCTTCGTATCCTTAGTCATGCAAATCACTTGAGGACGGGTTTGAATCGAAATTGCCTTATTTCAGCATAAATCTGCAATAATGCATAAAAATACGAAAGTAGACGAAATAGGAGAAATAAAAACCAAAAACTCATAAATGAGCTCTCACATGCGTGTAAAAAATAGATGTAATACATCATAAAATAGACACGCATCAGTCGACGCATTTTACTAGTTGATCTGGTAAACTTTGACCTAGACCGAAAGGTTGGAAAGGGTGAGACTTGTAGTAACACATTAGGGCACGTGGTGAGAGCGAAAGCTAAGCTATTGTTGTCTTAGGGAGAATTGAGACCGAAATGAGATTTTCGCTAACCCTTGGATTATATTTAAACTTTTTATTATGATACTTGATTACTAGGCTTAATTAATTATGGTGAACCAATTGTCTTAGCTATTTCTTTTCTTTGCTATAATTTTATTTCTTTTCTCTTTTTTTATCCCTTTGTTTTTTTAGTTTAGATTATACAAACCCTAAAATCCCCCTTTGTGACTAATAGACGAACCTTAGAACATATATCTTGCCTCCCTGTGGATTCGACCCGACTTCCCTAGCTATATTAGTTTAGGCCAGTTGGTTTATCTTTATCGAGTACGGAAACAGAAATAATATTCTTAGATAAACTGGGTACATAATAACATTTATACAAATATAACTCGAATCCACTCGGCGGTTGGATTACATATGTTCCCATCGAGGTTGCAGCAACTTTTGCTTCATTCCCGACTCGCAGGTCCACATCACCCTTTGCGAGAGGTGTGATGTTTCTTAGGCCCTGCATATGATTACACAAATGAGAACCACAACCATTATCAAGTAACCAAGTTCCGAAACTTACATGGTTAATGTCAATCATATGAATATAAGATAACATACCAACAAGAGTGACGCGGCTTCCTTTTATGTCTTCACGGTAGACAGGACAGTTTCTCCTCTAATGCCCATTCTTGTGGCAATGGTGGCACTCAATGTCACTGTCTTTTCTCTTTGTCTTGCCTAGTGAGCTACTTGTCTCACCAGACCCACTCTTGAATCCAGCCCTTTTAAACTTTGGTGGCTTAGCTACAGTTAGCTCGCCATGAGCCTTTCCCTTACCTTTACCCTTATTTTCAATCATGAGAACATCTTGCTTCATGCTCCCACTCAACTTAAGATCCTTCTCGGGCTTTAACAGAGGGAGTATAGCTCACGAGGACTTTTCCTCATGTCGTTCATATAATAGTTCGCCTGAATAAGGAAAAACCACCGTGAAGTGAATGAAGCATTCAATCAATGATTATGTTCTCACTGATTTTGCAGTTTAGAGACTCTAATTTCTCGACATTCTCAATCATAATAAGAATGTGTGGGCTAACTGGTTGGCTCTACCGGAGTTTCACATCAAAGAAGCGACATGTATGCTCATAAGTAACGATTCTCGGTGCTTTTGAGAACTCGTTAGTGAGCGTGGTGAAAATCTTATTTGCACCATGGGAAATGAAGCGCCTTTGCAAATTGGATTCCATTGCAAAGATGAGTACGTACTTTATCGCACCTACTTCCATAACAAAATCGCTATATGCTTGTGATACGTTAGCTCTTGCATTGGGGCCTGGGTTGGGTGGTAACGGCTCAGTCAAGTACTTGAGCTTACCATCAGCTATGGCTGCATTCCGTAATGCCGCCTCCCAGTCCGCAAAGTTGGACCCATCATTTTTCAGTCGCGTGGACTGATTCATGTGGTCCATGAAAGCTTTTAGCCAGGATTCACGTGCTAGAGTGGCACTAGGAATGGGGACATCAACATGGCCAACCATTTGTTATAAACAGTAATATCAAACGTGAAATGATTTCTACACTGAAAAAGGAGAACTCAAAAAAATAATACAAAAAAAACCCTAACAAGCTCTTAGCCATGGCGATTTGAGGAGGATTTGACGGCTGTGTTTTGGAGACCCTATGCACTATGGCTAAGGACTCTTCACCATCACAACTAAGCAACATCACCAATAGGAAAACTATGGCTAGTAAGGATAGAAGAAAGAAGGAACATATGACAAAAGGACCGAATATAGAAGAGGCAAGAAAGTTTGGAAGTGTGACATCCATTGCAGGGGTAGCACCCTTTGATTTCACTGAGGCTTCTGAACAAAGGCAGATAATAGAGGTAACTAATGAATCCAATGATGACTCTATGGGAGACTGGTTTGATAGACATGGACGTAAGATCATAGATATTTATAGATGATGATCAAGAGATCATCACCATAACAGAGGAGGACATACAGTCTTAGATAGAATTTTGGAAATATGCAGTGTCTGGAGTTGTCATAGGATCAAACCCTCCTTCGCCTGTATTCGAAGGTTATCTCAGACGAATATGGAAGCATCACAAAATAGAGACTATATCGTTCATGCATAATGGAGTTTTCTTGGTACGATTCCAAACACAGGAGATGCAAGAGGCAGTGTTAGCAGCAGGAATGCACATGTTTGACAGTAAACCTGTCATAGTTAAAAAATGGATGCCTGATGTTGATATGGAAAAGGAAGATGTGAAATCTGTACCTACATGGATCAGACTGCACAAACTACCTCTTAAATTTTGGGGAGCCAGTACCCCTAAGATTGTTGGGAGGGTAGACAAGTTTTTAAAACGTGATGAGGCTACAGAAAGCAGGACTAGATTGGGCTTTGCACGAGTGTTGATAGAAGTACAAGTGGATCAGAAATTCCCAAGTACTATCAGAGTGAAGGATGAGAAGGGTGCTATTATAGACATAGAAGTGGAGTATGAATGGACACCCAATAGATGCAGCAAGTGTAAGAACATTGACCATATGGCTAATAGCTGCAGGAAGCAACCAGAGCAGCAACCTAAGCCCCAACAGGTGTGGAGGAGGAAGGTGGGCACCTCAGGTGCTAGACCACCCATCCCACCAATGACTACACGCATAACTGCACCTAAGCCACAGAAGGGGGCTCAGGCAGACACAGACCAGGAAAGTGATGCTGACACAGAACCAGAATATGGTATGCCAAGGTCATTTATGACTGAAAAAGAGGGACAAATTACTAGTCCATCTTTTAAACTCATATTGATAGGTGCTAACCTGAAGGAAGGAGAAACCAGTAGGCCACCATCACCAACAATAATTCCATGATTGTTGGAATATGGAATGTTAGAGGTATGAATAAAGTACACAAGCAGCGGGATATAAATAAATTGCTGCTTCAGAATAGAGTAGGTTTATTTGCTTTACTAGAAACTAAAATTAAGCCTCATAACCAACATCAAGCCATGACTATCTTTCAGAATTGAAGCATTAGCACTAATGCTCATACACATCCAGGGGGAAGGATTTGGATTGGGTGGAACCCTGATGAATACCATGTGGATTTTTTGGAATATGACCCTCAATATATCCATTTAGCTGTGGAACACATACCTATCCATGTCAAATACCAATTTACAATGGTATATGCCTATACTGGGATTGCAGAAATGGATGATTTGTGGACCAGTCTCGCAAGACTGGCAGATGGAATGAATGAAGCTTGGGCAGTGGGAGGTGACTTTAACTGTGTAATGCAACCTGAGGAGAGACTAGGAGGTGGGTTTAGTCTTGCTGAAGCCACCCCTTTCCAAGAGTGTATTGTTTACTGTGAGCTCGCAGAATGTCCTACTGTTGGGGCATATTATACTTGGACTAATAAGCAAAAACCAGAAGATAAGGTATATACCAAGATAGATATGGTGTTTACAAATGCTGAATGGGATAGAATTCTTCCTGATATGAAGGCCAATTACATCCCTGAGGGATACTTTGATTATAATCCCTGCATCATCAGGAGTAGGACTAATAATGGGACCAAGAACAGGCCTTTTAATTTTCAGTATATGTGGTGTGAAGCTAAAGACTTCCTGCAGGTCATAGATCAGAACTGGCATACTCAGAAATATGGGACACATATGTACTTGCTGGTGCACAAGTTGAAAGCATTAAAACAGCCACTAAAAGAACTGAATAAGCAGAAATTTGCAGATATTGAGCTAGCTGCTAAAATGGCCAGATTACATCTTCAACATTGCCAAGATCAACTGATATTGCTCCCTGGGGATCAAGTGCTGATGCAGCTTGAGTATGATGCACATGAAAAGTATACTCAACTGAAAAAACATGCATTTATTTATTTACAACAGAAAGCTAAAGTCAAGTGGCTTCAAGAGGGTGATGCTAACACAACCTATTTTCATGGAATGTTGAGGGATAGAAGGAGAATGAACACTGTACATCAAATAGAAGATGGGGAGTGCAACCAGCACATAAATCCTCATGATATCCAAGAGAGCTTTCTGGCCTTCTACAAGAAACTACTGGGGACTAGTCTTGAGACTACACCTGTGGCCTCTCATATAGTGCAGCAGGGCAAACTCTGCACATCTGAGCATTCTGATATTTTAGAGTAGGCCATCACTAATGAAGAAATCAAGGAAATACTCTTTAGTATTCCTGATGAGAAGGCACCAGGGCCTGATGGCTACTCCAACAAATTTTTCAAGGCCAGTTGGGAGTATATTGAGACCACTACATCATTCTCTCTATGCCTTAAAGGAGATACTTTTAGGTTCTTTCAAGGAAAGAGAGGGCTTAGACAAGGGGACCCCTTGTCTCCTCTGCTGTTCACAATCTGTATGGAGTATTTATCAAGACTTCTGCAACACACCACTCAAACTATGGCCTTTAAATACCATCCTTTGTGTGGTCCTATGAAGCTGTCACATCTGATGTTTGCAGATGATTTATTGATGTTTAGCAAAGGGGACATCCACTCAATCATGATCCTCCTCAGAACCTTTGCTACATTCGCATCATTTTCAGGACTGAAAATGAGCCCAGGGAAAACTAATGTCTATTTCAATGGGGTTCAAAGTGCTGTGAAGGCTGATGTTACTCAGGTGGCAGGCTGTGTGAAAGGGACATTGCCATTTAGATATCTGGGGGTTCCTATAAAACCAACCAAGCTTAATGAAAAGAATTGCAAACCTATAATAGACAAGGAGATGGAGAGGATTAGGGCCATAGGAACAAAGAAGCTATCTTATGCAGGGAGGTTGGTCCTCATAAAATCTGTTCCCAAGACTCTACATAATTATTGGGCTCAAATTTTTATACTTCCAACAGCTGTAATCCATAACATGTGCAGGACCTTCCTGTGGGATGGAGGGGTTGATAATAAGAGAGTGCCTCCAGTGGCATGGGAGAAAGCTTGTAAACCAATAAAAGCAGGAGGATTGGGCATTAAAACTGATCTGATTTGGAATAGAGCAGTAGTGGGAAAAATGGCATGGTGGATTCATGCTAAGCCTGACAAACTATAGGTTCAGTGGGTTAACCACACATACCTCAAGGGACAAGGATGGAATACTTAAAATCCACCTATAGATGTTGCGTGGACATGGAAAAAATATGCAAGATGAAGGAGATGATTACTGCACTGCCTTATGACATAACAGCTAGCCAAGCCCAGTATTCAATAAGGAAGGTATATGCTCTGATGCAGCCAGTAACTACTACCCAACAATGGACTTCTTTGGTCTGGAACACATGGACAACCCCTAAGCATGTGTTTGTGAATTGGATGCACCATCATGATGGGATGTCTACTAAAGACAAGATGCTGAGATATGGTATAACACATGGTGATCAGTGTTGCATTTGTTGGAATGCTACTGAACTGCCTACACATTTATTCTTTGAGTGCCTATATAGTAAGAGGATTATTATACATATTCAGGAGTGGCTGAAAATGAACATTCCAAATGCACAGGTCACATAATAGAGACTGAGAAAGAGAGGATCCAAACTTGAGAGGAGTGATCAATGGCATATTGAATGCAACAGTCTATCATATCTGGATGCAAAGGAATAAGGCTAGAATGGAATACAAACTGATGAGACCAGATGTGGTGTTCAAAAACATTCAGACAGAAATGAGAACTAGAATTCTGAACAGATGTAAAGGACATATCCCTAGCAAGGATAAGTCCTGGATAGATAGCTTGATGATGTAATGAGGCTTTGTAAGGAAGGTTTATACCTTCTGACTTTATGATCTTTAATATATTTTTTACTTTTCACCAAAAAAAGAAAAAGGAGAAGAAAACTATGATAAGCTATCATCGATTTGTTAATTTAAGTCTACTGATAAAACCTGTTTAATACTAATTAAGACTTTAACATTCATACAATTGATCTTTCTCAAGAATTATATAAATGATCCCAAGACTCAATTTCAGTGAATTGATAAGCCAACCTCTTGGCTAATTCTACATTTAGAATTCTTGGTCGATAAATTTCTATAAATTCTATCTTTAGTCCACCATAACCACAAGATCGTACAAGGATCATGATGTTGAGGTAAAATAAGTCAACAACTGTTGGGGCTGGTGTCCTTGACAATTAAGTACAATGACTTATTAAATCCCTTTAAGGATCACAAGGGCATACTTCAGTATTATTATCAGTTGATCCACGTTTATCAATAACGGTTGGCTTGCTAGATAAGTTTGACGTTATTGTCATACGGATGGCGGTGATCAACTGGTCCCTATACGTCACACCTATAGGACACGTTTGAGAGATGTGAAGGTATGAAAATACAGTCACATTTATGCCGAATACGACTAAACAGTTAGTCAGAGGTATTGACTATTAAATTAGTCAATAAGATGTTGAGATTATTGTTTAATACGGATTAAATAATTTTAGCTAATACGGATTACATGATTAATTCGTAAATTAAATATAAACGGTTATATTTAATTAAATATTGTATTCGCGTATTAATAAAAACAGTTATATTAATTTGGGTAATTATACAATATCATAATTTTATCAGACCATTATTAATACATCGACTGCATTAATATCTGATAACACGTGTGCGATTTATAAATAAAACCCGCGAATAATATTTAGCAAATCGGGTCGAATCACGTAAAGGAATAAGGTAAGAGTGGAAAGCCCACTCCTAGCCAAGACCCCATTCGGCCGACCCATAAGGTTACAAAAGGAGAGTTTTTCTCCTTTTGTCAAACACTGGTGAATCACAATTCTGATAATTAGGGTTTTGAGAACATTCTTTTCCCAAAACTCAGATCTCACATCTAAAACCTCACAAAAGCTCTCCCCATATTGCAAGGCAATTGGAGAGTATTTCTAGCACACGCGACATCATCTCATTTAAGTCTTGGGTGCAAGTTATAGGAGGGAATTTACTTTAATTCCTGTTCTTAGGCCTATTCAAGCAAGGACCCAAGGTTGTATTCCTTTTCATGTGTTTGTTAACTTATGACAATAATCTCAATTGTAAAATTCGTTATAATCCTTCATGTTTTAGGGCGAATACATGCTATATTCCCCACAACAACTACTACTTACCCAACGTAGAAGGGGTCATATGGAGAGTAAGGTGCTATATGCCTGGCGACGAAGAAGGGATTCATAGTAATTTGACTTATAAAAGACTGATCTCATTTTTAGGTTATAGAGGAAGATCCCATCAACTTTATTTTAATCATTTTAAGTGAACGAATATCTAGCATGCGAGAATGAATAAACTAAGGTGATGGCTTTAATGTAAAACTGCCGTGTGACATCAGTATGTGGATGTAGACTAGCATACAACTTATATGAGTCAATTTTCATGCAATATTAGGTGGTTTGGTTTAGGCGGAATATGATGCAAAACATATTAAGTGAAAACAATAAGAACGGAATAAAAAAAAAGCAAGTCCTAGTGTGGCCTATCCTACCAAAACAAAACAAAAATAAAATTTTGAAATCCATTCAGCAATGGACCCTAAAAGCTTGTCTTGGTGTTCCATCTTGGTGCATGTAGTGGGAGTGAGCAATCCGGTCTCCGTCTCTTTCTTCAAATTATATTTAATGAAAAAACAATTACATAATAGACCTATTATTACATTCTAATTCACAAAAACGTAAAATAAAGAAAAGGAGATTCGAGATCTCATAATTACATCGCCAACCATGTTTCCATCATTACGAAACATGATCAACTAAGGCCACACTAAGTAAAATTACAACCGTTTGCAAAATACGAAAATTAAACCATTCATTCATTCAACAATAATATATAAAAGATGCATCAACTAATTAAATCAAACTTTCAAGACATAATTCCGTAATTATGTAGAGTAATTTGACCAAACCACCATTTAATAATGACTTAAATTATGTGATAATTCCGTAATTACTCACATAATTTTAATCAATCATTATCCTATTCATATTATCGTATAATCTGAATTAATCCAACATTATTTTAAACCCTTCTAATTGGGTATCAAAACTTGTGAACTTTTTCGCAACATGTATACATTATCCTTATAATGCATAACAATAAAAAAACAGGACGAAAACAACCCATAAAAAAATCAGCCGAAATAAAAAAATTAAAAATAATTGCTGTTTATTTTGATTTACGCGTTTTGAATCAAAGGTTAAAACTTGTTTTGATTAAAAGTGCTGCAATTTCACGTTTTCAGAAACTCGACTTCATGTTTTGTGGTCGGTCGACCCGTTTATTGGGTCGGTCGACCACTCTGCAGTTACAGGAAACTTTTTTTTTCTGTCAGGAGGTCGGTCGACCTGTTTAATGGGTCGGTAGACCTCTCTGCTGATACAGGAAATTTATTTTTTTTGACAGTAGGTCGGTCGACCCGATGTTGAGGTCGGTCGACCACTTCCCTGTAACAGTCGTGTTTTATTTTTCCGAAAATAACTTGTTTTTATTTTCCCTTGGCCAAAAGTAATATGCTGTATACGGAAATAGTATATTATTTTTGTGAAACGGTTCACTCTCGTTTGATACATATTATTTTAAAACGGTTTAAGATAATGGATTATAAACTTATTAAAATTAAAGTGGTTAAAACGGTATAATCACATAATTTTAATCCCGAAAAGGTGGTTTGGTAAAATTTGTTAATCATAATAACAATATTATGTCATGAATGAATTTTAATTTTAGTTGATGCATTTTATTTATCGTCTTGTTGAATGCCTTTTGAATGCTTTCTATAACGTATTTAATTTTGCAAACGGTTGTAACTTAGTGTGGCCTTAGAAGATTGTGTCACCGTAATGATGGGACACAGTCTTGTTTGTAATTTTGAGATCTTGAATCTCCGTTTTGGGTTTTTGCCATGTAATTACTTTTGTATTTAAATTAGAATGTAAATAGGGTTATATTTGTAATTTAAATTAGTAATTTTGTGAAGACAAAAGACGGAGACCGGATGCTCACTCCCGCTGCAAAGACCAAGATGGAACATCAAGACAAGCTTCTAGGGTCCAACGGTGGATTCCAAGTTGTTTTATGTTTATTTTTGTAGGATAGGCCACACTAGGACTTTTTATTTACGTTTATCGCATTTATTTTATGCTTTCATCGATAATAGCTTGCATCATATTCCGCCTGAAACCAAACCACCTATAACATGCCTGAAAACTGACTCATGTAGAGGTTACGCGTTAGTTTTCTGTGACAATACAGATGTCACATGTCAATTGCAAAGCCATCACTTTATTTCATTCATTCACGCATATGCTAGATATTAGTTCACTTAAAATGGATTAATAAAAGTTGATGGGGTCTTCCTCGTATAACCAAAAATTGAGAATAGTCTTTATAAATCAGACTCCCATGAATCCCTTCTTCGTCGGTAGGCATAATATGACCCCTTCTACGTCGGGTAAGTGGGAACAGATGACTTATTTTATCTCAACATCATGGTCACTCGATACTATCTAGCGACTGAGATGGACTAATAGATAGGATTTACGGAAATCTATCGTCCAAGAGTTCCAACGGTGGAATTAGCCAAGCTGTGGGCTTATCAATATACGGAAATTGAGTCTTGGGATCGTTTATATAATTCTTGAGGGAGATCAATTATATAAATGCATGAGTCTACGAGTTTAAATACAATTTAATATAGACTTAAATCACAACAATGAGTTGCTTATAGGGTTTTGTTTTTATATTCTTTTTCAGTGTAGAACACGTTCAAATTAAACTGTTGTATAACTAATGGCTGGTGAAGACCCAATGCCAAGTGCCAAGCTAGCACGTGAATCCAGGCTAAAAGCCTTCACGGACTCCATGAATCAGTCTACTAGACTGAGGAATGATGGGTCAAACTTCTCTGACTGGGAGGCAGCACTACGGAATGCTGCCATTCCTGACGGAAAGCTTAAGTACTTAACTGAGCCAATTCCGGCATACCCAGGAACTGGAGCTAGAGCTAACGAAGTTCACACTCATAGCGACTTCGTCATGGAAGCGGGTGCGATAAAGAACGTACTCATCTATGCAATGGAATCCAATTTGCAAAGACGCTTCATAACCCATGGTGCAAACAAGATTTTCACCATGCTCACTAACGAATTCTCAAAAGCTCCGAGAATCGTTTCTTATGAGCATACCTGTCGCTTCTTTGAGGCGAAACTCCAGAAGGGCCAAGCGGTTAGCCCACATATTCTTCACATGATCGAGAATATCGAAAAACTAGAGGCCCTAAACTGCAAGATCAGTGAGAACATAATCGTTGATCGAATGCTTCATTCGCTTCATGATGGGTTCGCCCTCTTTAGGGCCAACTATTACATGAACGACATGAAGAAGACTCCTCATGAGCTCCACTCCCTTCTCGTACAGACCGAGAAGGATCTGAAATTAAGTGGGAGCGTGAAGCAGGATGTTCTCATGATCTCCAGTAAGGGTAAGGGTAAGGGAAAAGCTAAAGCTCAGGGCGACCTAACAGTAGGCAAGCCCAAGTTTAAGAAGTCAGGATTTACTAAGAGTGGGCCAGGTGAGTCGAGCAACTCACAGGGCAAAACAAAGAGCAAGAATACTAGCATGGAATGCCACCATTGCCACAAGACTGGGCATTGGAGGCGCTCATGCCCCGTGTATCGTGTGGACATTAAGGCAGGTCGCGTTACTCCTGTTGGTATGTCTTCTTCTTCTTTTATTCACATGATTGAGATTAACCATGCAAGTTATGGAACTTGGGTACTAGATACTGGTTGTGGTTCTCATCTATGTAATCATGTGCATGGCCTCCGAAACCAAGAACCCCTCATCAAGGGTGAGGTTGACCTGCGTGTCGGGAATGAAGCACGTGTTGCTGCAGTCTCGAGGGGAACATACGTGATCCAGCTTCCAAGTGGATTCGAGTTATCTTTATATAACTGTTATTATGTTCCTTGTTTATCCAAAAACATTATTTCAGTTTCTGCACTTGACAAACTTGGTTTTTCATTTGTAATAGAAAATAACAGTTGTATTTTCTCATTAGACAATATGATTTATGGCAAGGCAGTTTCCATGAATGGAATTTATGTTTTAGATCAAACCACCGAAATATTACATGTGAATAACAAGAGATTAAAGGTAGGTGACAAAGATCAAACTTATCTATGGCATTGTCGTGTGGGACACATAAATGAGAAACGCGTAAAACAGCTCACACAGAATGGAGCTATCTCGGCCTTTGATTTCGAATCATATGGCACGTGTGAATCATGTCTCATCAGTAAGATGACTCGTATTTCCTTCAAAGGTGTTGGAATGCGCGCTGCCGACCTATTAGGACTCATACATACGGACGTATGTGGCCCTATGTCGATCAACGCACGAGAAGGCTATAGGTATTTCATCACTTTCACGGATGATTTGAGTAGATATGGCTATGTCTACTTAATGAAACATAAAAGTGAATCCTTTGACAAGTTCAAAGAATACCAGAATCGGGTACAGAACCAACTGGGAAGAAAGATTAAAGCACTACGTTCTGATCGTGGTGGTGAGTATCTTTCACACGAGTTTGATCAACACCTCAAAGACTGTGGCATCGTGCTACAGTTGACTCCACCTGGAACACCACAATTAAATGGTGTGTCTGAACGGAGAAATCGAACTTTACTTGATATGGTTCGATCCATGATGAGTCACACCGTTGTGTCTGATTCATTGTGGGGCTATGCTCTTTTGTCGGCCGCTCTAATACTTAACCGAAGTCCGTCTAAAGCTGTTGAGAAGACTCCATACGAATTATGGAAGGGAACGGTCCCTAACTTGTCCTTTATTCGGGTTTGGGGCTGAGAGGCTTATGTCAAGTGGAGACACGAGGATAAGCTTGACCCGCGATCGGTCAAGACATACTTTATAGGCTATCCAAAGGGAACTTTTGGTCATTACTTCTACTCGCCAACCGAACAACGTGTTTTTGTTGCGGCTAGTGCGACGTTCTTAGAGAATGAATTTCTCGAGAACAAGTCGAGTAATAGAACCTTCGAATTATCGGAGGTTCAAGAAACAACTACCGAGCAACCATTGGAGGAAACAGTTCCATCAACCGAGGCTGCAGTAGATATTCCTGAGGAACCTAGGAGGTCGGGAAGAGTCTCCATTCCTCCGGACAGATACATTGGTATGGTCGAGGAACATGATATGGATGACGTCTTACTCCTAGAGGGTAATGAACCCACAACCTATAAAGGTGCCATGACCAGTTCTGACTCAAAGCTTTGGCTAGAAGCCATGCAATCCGAGATGGACTCCATGTATGAGAACAACGTGTGGGATCTTGTGGACCTACCTGCAAAGGTACGTCCCCTTCAATGCAAATGGCTTTACAAAATAAAGCATGCCGTGGAAGGTAAACAAGATATCCATAAGGCAAGACTAGTTGCTAAAGGTTTCACTCAAGTGCCAGGCTTGCACTACGATGAGATATTTGCACCCGTAGTCATGCTACGTTCCATTCGGATTATCTTAGCGATCGCCGCATTTCATGACTATGAAATATGGCAAATGGACGTTAAAACCGCCTTCTTAAACGGTTATTTGGAGGAAGAGTTGTACATGGTACAACCCGAGGGTTTTATTGATCCAGAACATCCTAAGAAGGTTTGCAAGCTTAAGTGTTCCATCTATGGACTTAAGCAGGCATCACGGAGTTGGAATCATCGCTTCGACCAGGTGATAAAAGAGAATGTGTAATAACCCGAAATTTTATTATGAGCCCTTATATAATTTTACGCATAGATAATATAGTTATATTCTTCGTTTAATAAGCTAGTGTATATCGTATGTTTATTGCAATTAGTTATGAGGGTTTAAACGGTTTTATGTTTAAATCGATGGGTTTATTTTGTTCGATGTCAAATATAGTTTTGGCACTTGTGTCGTTCTTAAGTTGTCATTTTGTGTTATGCGTTTTGTGGGGTTCGAACTAGAGACCTATAGGGGGATGTGTTGGGCTTCGTTTTCCGTGCACAAAACCATAGCCCACGACAACACCAAACCCTAACACAAAACCCTAACACAACTCTAACACTCACCCTCACCCATACTATCATGTATGCCGTCATATTAGAGAGGCATAAACTCTTATTTTCTGATCTACCTTCATCAACTAAACCCTAGACCTTGCTGCCGCCACCACACGGAAAGGAGAGAGAGTGATCATGTGCAAATTAGACGTGTCTAACCCATCTCGTTTTGAGTCAGGAATCAGGTATGTATAACGTGTTTGACATTCGTTTATAATTGTGTTGCGTCTGACTGTGTTCGTCGTATTTTCGAAGGGTGGTAGGGTGTCACCGTTACCTTGGTATTGTCTTTATGTACTGTTGGTGGGTGAAGGGTTGTCAGGGGGTTGTCACGGAGGGTATGGGGTGTCGCAATGGGTGTCGAAAGGGGCGTTTGTCACCCCTGGTTGCGTCAGTCACGGTCTGGGTGTGTTCAGGTGGTAGGTTGGGGGTGGTACCACCGTTGACTCGGGGGAGGTCGACGCGGTGGTACCACCGTGGTGTCTAGGTTGTGTGTCAGGGATAACGTGTTGGTGGTTTCAGGGGTGGTTAGTGGTGTTAAGTGGTGTCGATGGTGGTTAGAATTTCAGTCCAGGGAGTTCAGGCGGTAATCCAGGTCTGACTATGGGGGCATATCTCGCCTTGCCGGTGCTCGTCGGTGGGTTGGTGAGGTGTCGGTGGGGTGGCCGGTGGTTCTGGGTGTCTAGGTGGGTGGTTGTCGGTGGTGTGGCAGGTGTTACGTGGCAGTTTAAGGGGCTGTTTTGTGTGTGTGTGTGGTGTTGCGGTAAGGGTGAGTCGTGAGTTGTAGTTTTGTTGGTCTTTGTTGTTATTATTATTATTATTATTATTATTATTATTATGTCTTATTAATATTATTATTATTGTTCCTATTGTTTTGTTATAATCGAATCTAAGGTTGTTGTCATTTATTTAGTATTACGTTTTATTATTATTATTCTTACTTTTGGTTACGGGTCTTGGTTGTTGCTCCGTGTTAATTAAATATATGAGTCGGGAAATTAGAGTGTCATGGGAGTTTCTATTTTGGGAAAGTTTCTATTTATGGAAACTTTCCACTTAGGGAAGGTTTCTAATTATAGTATGTATGGTTGTTAAGGGGTTCGGGAAGGTTATTTATTCGTTACGTATATGTGTATAGGTAGCGGGTTTCGCGTGGAACATTTCTAAACAAGCCTCGGATTATCTGCGTTTCCTACTATTTCAGGTAGGGGAAAGTACTGGTTATAATAATGTGATCCATTCTCAGTTAGCATTAAGCATGTTTGTTACTTAATATCATGTGATCATTGTGTTGAGTTGTTATCTTATTCTGTGTTAATTTATGATGTGAATATATATATATATATATTTTGGGCCTTGTGATATGGAGTTGGATCGGTGCGGAGTATATATATGGAGTTGGATCGGTGCGGAGTATATATATGGTGTTGGATCGGTGCGGAGTATATATATGGAGTTGGATCGGTGCGGAGTATATATATGGTGTTGGATCGGTGCGGAGTTTATTGGCGTTGGATCGGTGCGGAGTTTATTAATTATATATGTTATGTTATTCTTTACCTACTCAACCTCGTGGTTGACCCTGTGTATTCGTGATCACCTGTGATGAACCAATTATTGGGGAGCAGAATGACAGGTGCTGAGACTAAGGGGGAGCTATGGGAGAAAGAGGTTGGATCCGGACCAGTTTAGATGTCTAGATCGCCTTAGTCAGTTAATTGAGTTGTACTTTATTTACGTTGTTAAGACCTTTTGGATCTGATGTAAGAACACGACTTGAGTTTAATTCTAATTAAAGTACTGTTTTTCTTTCCTTTGTATCTACTGCCTCGGGAAACCGAGATGGTAACACCCTTACTTATCTGAGGAGTCCTAGTACAGGCCCTTAAATAAATGGGGGTGTTACAAAGTGGTATCAGAGCGAACGATCCTCAGGCCTAAACCAAATGAATAATAATGAATCTAGGAAGAGTCTAATAAAATGAACCCCGAGATGAAATTGATAGGAGCCCCAAAAAGGAACGGGATGAGTTAGGGGCCCCCTCACACCAAACCTGGGCCCTTTCAGTTCTGTCTCGGGAACCCAAAGAGAGCAATTGAAGAGTGGGGTAGACTATATTGTGACCTGGTTATTTTATGCTAACGTTCTTGCAGGAGAAGAATGAGGTAAGTCATATGTGAATTCTGATTAAGGATATGTGCAATATGAACTGTGGGTAGATATGGATGATTAAAATTGAAATTATCAGAGTTTGGAGGTCGTATTTGTTGAGCCATGGTTAAAGTGATGTGATCATATGATTTTGATATTTGAAGAGTTCATACGCTTATCTGGAATCGAATGACTATCGTATTTATGTAATATATTGTGGGTACCTGAACATGAATGATCAGACTTTTATAAACTAGCAATTCCTGTCTAGTGATATGCGGAATGTGTTGCCCCAAGCCATAAATGACATGTAGTTATGAGTTACATTCGTATATAGATGTGTACAAGTATTGAGCTATTTGATTGGTTTCTCAAAATCTTTACTGCGCACTAGATGGTAATTATAGTTGAAATGAGGAATGAATGTTAATATGGTGCTAAGTGACGTCTATGTTTCAAATATTATGACAACGTGCTTTGAGACAGGAATGATTGAGTTTCGATGTAGTAATGTGGAATTTCAAAGGAACCAAAATTTTGATAAACTTTCATAATGTTACCTTGTTTGTACGGGCTGCCATTTAAAACATGTTATCTATATGTGTATGAAAATCTTATAGGTGATAACCTTCTGAATTAGCTTTCAAATGCCGTTGGGTTCATGTTAACACGAGTTATGGTTGCGGGAAGTAAATATTATAGTCGACAGTGGCCAGATTGTCACTGTACAATGCTGTTTTGACTCATGTTTTCGCAAAAGAAATCATTTAAAACATGGTTATTGTTTATGCATAATTCAAACTCCACTGTTTAGATTATTCTTTTATGTTTTCAAAATGATAAGACTCGTAAAATATTAACGAGTTATTATTTGATGGTGATTTTTGCAAGTTGCCCAAATTTTATGTCTAAATTTGTTGTAAAGTTTATGTTCCGACCAACTGAGTTGTAAAATTGTTATAAATAATTTCCTTACCAGTTTGCCTTTGATTATTCTTCCTATGATTAGTTAATTCCTTATATTTTCTAAAAGCCCTAATAGCTTGCAAAATAGCTAAGCGGTATGATTTTTGGAGGTTGCTGCGTGATGTATGATTGTTGGAATAGTAAAGTTTTAAATATAAAAGTTTAATCAAATATGAATTCTGTAATATCACCATGTAATATTCCGTTATGACTTTTGTAACATGGATAGTTGGCATACTACATGAATATGAATTTTACCGTATGATAACATAATCTTGCTTAGTTTGTCTAGTTTTATCTAGTTTTATCTAAAATAGTTGCAATTATACCGACACTCTTACTTTCCAATGTCATGATCTCAAAACAGTTATGTAGTGCTAAACTCACGGTTACCAGAGAAGAGCCTTGCTAAGTGGTGGAATGAAATTTAAATGGTAAACTTATTAGCATGATATAACAATCTAATTGTTATACGTTATTGTGGATATTCGAACAATGTGAACCTTGTTGATGTCCCTTTGTATATTGATGGTTTATATCTGCTTAGTACCTACGTTTATCATCATTATAACTTTTCAAGTATATTGGTATGCCATAAAGAGAATTGCATGTTGCTATATTTAAAACCTGATCACGATGTACTGAGTTATTGATTGGCTGACATGTGCTTCACGAAAATACCAGTCTTGTGTAATCGTTTGCTTCAATCGTTAAAAATTTCATAATTCATGAGTTGCAAGAACAATGCTTTAGTAAGAAGAGGCAGAATGTCTCAGTGTAGTCTTGTTTCGATCCGTAGCTTGTAAGATTACCTTTTTATTCGTGTTTATAAAACTGCCGCAATTTACCACTTGAATGTTTCCAAAAGTTTCAAAATGTATTAGAAGTGATGATCCATGATAAGGTTTGATGTTTTGATAATTATGGTGATTGTTTGCAATATGACAATTCTGTAGCTATCTACCGATGGAAACCTGTCTGAATGTTTAATTGCTGCATGTTAGATAAAACCCTTGTTTTGCGAGCCATATGTATTAATAGTTTCATGATAAATGATGTAATGTGAATGGATGAGGAATGTACCTAAGTGATTTGTTAACTTATTGATTCTAGGAATGTTAAACGGTCTTGTTAATCTACGAGTTGTGTAAACCTTGTGAAATATGTCAATGCTCCATGTTTAAGTACGTTAATAAATTTCGTTCTATGCCTTTTCTATAAAATGTTTATGAACATGAAATGTTCTAAGTTGTCAAGTATGGACTATGAGTTCTTGGTTGTTTACATCGTTGTGAATGTATGGACTTGTTCTAGGTATATAAGTGTTAACTACTCTGATTCTGTTCCACTGCGTAACACGATTCTACTGATCCTATTATTAATATTATTGTTCTAGGTTGTATGAATTACTTGCTAACTGTTATTTATCTATGACGGTTTTATGTGTTAATGTTATCTATGTTGAGTTATTAGTAATTGATTCGTATCCATCAATATTTTATATCGATAAGTTTAATCATCTGTTTGTGAGACGGGTTTTATAAAGACAATATTAAATTGTTTAGTTGGGAACAAGAGTGCAATTCTTAATGTCCTTTAAAGAGTGAAAATCCTTTGTTTTTTTTAGCACTAGAGCTTGAACCATGATACGTTATCAAATGAGCAAAAAAAAAAAAAAAAAAAAAAAAAAAAAAAACTTTTTTTTTCTTTCTAAGTTTAGTGGTTGAGAAGTATTGAGATGTTGGCGTTTGTTGGTAAGCTTAAGTTGATTATTTTAACAGTAAGGTTGTTAAGCGATATTCTGTTTGATTTGTCGATTTCTTTGACCTTGACCTGTGGGTGAGTAGATTAGAGTCTTACTCTAGGTGATGAGCACGGTTCTTGGAACCTTTGACAATAATGATATTGGATTGAGATTGGTTACTAGTATTGAGTTATGGGGCATGCGTGCCGAGTTATATTATGGTCCAGAGTGACCAAGGTTCTTGAGTTAAATTATTTGGTTTGGAATCGATATGAGATGGAAGTATTGTTCAGCAGTTTATCCGCCAGTTCACTCACCCCTTGTCTTTGGTCTCCGATTCGACGATGAGTGCGATACTTGGTTACCGGGAGTGAGATAGTATGAGATAAAGTACTGAGTAAGATGGGTTATGAGATGGGAATTGTATAATGAGGTTACGAGGACGTAACCACGTTTTTAAGGAGGATAGGATTGTAAAATCTTTTGATTTTACATATGTTTAGTTGTTTTACATGGCTAAGTGGTATGTCGCGATTGTTTTGTATAAACTTGATAATCTCGTTTACGTCTCTTATTTTTTTTTTTTTTTTTTTTTTTTTATTGTGTTTCGTGAAGACATCCTTTAAGTTAGTGATAAGTTAAACTTTGGGGACAAAGTTTTCTTATCGAGGGTAGAATGTAACTTTTCGTGTTTAAGAGTACTTGAGGTGTTGTATGATGCTATATTTTGTTCGTTATGTGCTTTATAACCAGCTAGTTAGTCATGGGATGGTGAACTTCGGGACGAAGTTCGTTTTAAGGGGGGAAGACTGTAATACCCCGTATTTTATCAGTAATTAATTTATGTTGTTATTAAGGTGTTGGTGATATTTGAACGTTTATATTCGGTAATTGAGTTATCAAATGCGTATTTTATATTATATATATATTTTTTTTGGTGGGTATGTTGTTTGCTAGATGAGTGGGTGAACTTCGGGACGAAGTTCATCTTAAGGGAGGAAGACTGTAATAACCCGAAATTTTATTATGAGCCCTTATATAATTTTACGCGTAGATAATATAGTTATATTCTTCGTTTAATAAGCTAGTGTATATCGTATGTTTATTGCAATTAGTTATGAGGGTTTAAACGGTTTTATGTTTAAATCGATGGGTTTATTTTGTTCGATGTCAAATATAGTTTTGGCACTTGTGTCGTTCTTAAGTTGTCATTTTGTGTTATGCGTTTTGTGGGGTTCGAACTAGAGACCTATAGGGGGATGTGTTGGGCTTCGTTTTCCGTGCACAAAACCATAGCCCACGACAACACCAAACCCTAACACAAAACCCTAACACAACTCTAACACTCACCCTCACCCATACTATCATGTATGCCGTCATATTAGAGAGGCATAAACTCTTATTTTCTGATCTACCTTCATCAACTAAACCCTAGACCTTGCTGCCGCCACCACACGGAAAGGAGAGAGAGTGATCATGTGCAAATTAGACGTGTCTAACCCATCTCGTTTTGAGTCAGGAATCAGGTATGTATAACGTGTTTGACATTCGTTTATAATTGTGTTGCGTCTGACTGTGTTCGTCGTATTTTCGAAGGGTGGTAGGGTGTCACCGTTACCTTGGTATTGTCTTTATGTACTGTTGGTGGGTGAAGGGTTGTCAGGGGGTTGTCACGGAGGGTATGGGGTGTCGCAATGGGTGTCGAAAGGGGCGTTTGTCACCCCTGGTTGCGTCAGTCACGGTCTGGGTGTGTTCAGGTGGTAGGTTGGGGGTGGTACCACCGTTGACTCGGGGGAGGTCGACGCGGTGGTACCACCGTGGTGTCTAGGTTGTGTGTCAGGGATAACGTGTTGGTGGTTTCAGGGGTGGTTAGTGGTGTTAAGTGGTGTCGATGGTGGTTAGAATTTCAGTCCAGGGAGTTCAGGCGGTAATCCAGGTCTGACTATGGGGGCATATCTCGCCTTGCCGGTGCTCGTCGGTGGGTTGGTGAGGTGTCGGTGGGGTGGCCGGTGGTTCTGGGTGTCTAGGTGGGTGGTTGTCGGTGGTGTGGCAGGTGTTACGTGGCAGTTTAAGGGGCTGTTTTGTGTGTGTGTGTGTGGTGTTGCGGTAAGGGTGAGTCGTGAGTTGTAGTTTTGTTGGTCTTTGTTGTTATTATTATTATTATTATTATTATTATTATTATGTCTTATTAATATTATTATTATTGTTCCTATTGTTTTGTTATAATCGAATCTAAGGTTGTTGTCATTTATTTAGTATTACGTTTTATTATTATTATTCTTACTTTTGGTTACGGGTCTTGGTTGTTGCTCCGTGTTAATTAAATATATGAGTCGAGAAATTAGAGTGTCATGGGAGTTTCTATTTTGGGAAAGTTTCTATTTATGGAAACTTTCCACTTAGGGAAGGTTTCTAATTATAGTATGTATGGTTGTTAAGGGGTTCGGGAAGGTTATTTATTCGTTACGTATATGTGTATAGGTAGCGGGTTTCGCGTGGAACATTTCTAAACAAGCCTCGGATTATCTGCGTTTCCTACTATTTCAGGTAGGGGAAAGTACTGGTTATAATAATGTGATCCATTCTCAGTTGGCATTAAGCATGTTTGTTACTTAATATCATGTGATCATTGTGTTGAGTTGTTATCTTATTCTGTGTTAATTTATGATGTGAATATATATATATATATATTTTGGGCCTTGTGATATGGAGTTGGATCGGTGCGGAGTATATATATGGAGTTGGATCGGTGCGGAGTATATATATGGTGTTGGATCGGTGCGGAGTTTATTGGCGTTGGATCGGTGCGGAGTTTATTAATTATATATGTTATGTTATTCTTTACCTACTCAACCTCGTGGTTGACCCTGTGTATTCGTGATCACCTGTGATGAACCAATTATTGGGGAGCAGAATGACAGGTGCTGAGACTAAGGGGGAGCTATGGGAGAAAGAGGTTGGATCCGGACCAGTTTAGATGTCTAGATCGCCTTAGTCAGTTAATTGAGTTGTACTTTATTTACGTTGTTAAGACCTTTTGGATCTGATGTAAGAACACGACTTGAGTTTAATTCTAATTAAAGTACTGTTTTTCTTTCCTTTGTATCTACTGCCTCGGGAAACCGAGATGGTAACACCCTTACTTATCTGAGGAGTCCTAGTACAGGCCCTTAAATAAATGGGGGTGTTACAGAATGGGTTCATTCGATCAGTCGAGGAACCATGTCTCTATATCAAGTCGAGTGGGAGCAAGATTGTATTCCTAGTACTGTATGTCGACGACATACTCTTGATTGGGAATGACATACCTCTCTTATCTTCGGTTAAAGCATGGTTGAAAAACATTTCCAGATGAAAGATCTGGGAGAGGCACAAAGAATTTTGGGCATCAGTATCTACAGGGATAGATCACGACGGATGTTGTCTCTCAGTCAGGGGTCTTACATAGATAAGATTCTAGAGAGATTCAGCATGACGAACTCCAAGAAGGGGTTCCTTCCTATGACTACTGGGCTTCACTTGAGCAAGAATCAAGAAGCTAAGACATTGGAAGAGAAAGAGCGCATGAGTCATATTCCTTATGCTTCGGCAATAGGATCGATCATGTATGCCATGATATGCAGACGTCCAGACGTTGCATATGCATTGAGTATGACAAGCCGATTCCAAGCTCATCCAGGTGAACAACACTGGATGGCCGTGAAAAACATTCTTAAGTACCTACGGAGGACTAAAGATTGGGGATTGACTTACGGAGGCGACTCGACGCTCTGCGCCACGGGTTACGCTGATGCTAGCTTCCAAACGGATCGAGAAGACTCGAAATCTCAGTGTGGATTCGTTTTTACTCTTAATGGCGCTGCTGTTAGCTGGAAAAGTTCTAAACAAATTGTTATAGAAGATTCTACATCTGAGTCCGCGTAAAAGGAGATATTCATTGATAAGATCGCTACGGATGACAACATAGCTGATCCTTTCACTAAAGCATTACCACATGATAAGCATGAAGGGCACATTCATTCCATGGGAATTAGATGTGTTCCTAAGTTGTAGTACTCTTTTAAGAATTCTTGTAATAATTCATTTTCTCGTGTACTCTATTCAACCTCATTGTTATGATATATAATGTTTTGTTTTTCATGTGGAATTGTACGCCAATTTTGAACACCACAAAGTGAACTGAATAACATTACATCGTTTTAGTCCTTGATTACCCACTTGAGCTGATAACTCAGGTAATCATTTTGTGAAGTTGGTTGATGGTGGGTTCAACGAGCCATAAGTCAAACGGATGACTGACCAATCGCAAAGGCGAGTTATACGGATATCTCGTAGGACACCCCGTGACAACGTTATGGAGTCCTAAATATTTTATAACGTTGGGTGCCAGGTCGTGGATAGGACCTCCATAGTGTTCCTTAGAGTCGAGTCTTTTGACACAAAAGAATGGGTTGTGCCAGAATCAAAAAGTACGAAGGTAGGTTTAAGATTCACAAGAAACGTACCAGTCACGACATGGGCGTCATCCTGGGCAGCCTGTTTCTCCATGGCAAAGAGCTTGCCACTTGTCTTCACTCCACTCTGGCTAGTAGAGGCTACTCCTGTCTGTTGCTTGCCTTCAGCTGCGGTCTTCTGGTTACTGCCACTCCCGTTGTACTGATTATGTTGGAAACGATTTTGATAATTGTTGTAACTCTTCTGGTAATTATTGTTAGTACCAGATCTCGAATTCCCTCTATAGCTTGACATAGGGGTACGGTAACCTCCACTCCCCGAAGTGTTCATGCGGGACCCACTGTACCCCGAAGTTGGGGTACGGTAACCCCCGGATTGGTATCCTCCCGAAGATCGACATACAACCTGCTTATGCCCCGTCTTTCCACACCCATAACACACGATCCCCACAGAACTGGTTCCCGAACTCCCACTCCTGTAGTTTCCTCCACTCTGGTTCCTGGTACCAGCCGAAGGACTGTTATTGAAATATCCACTGTACTTGTTAGAATTCTGATTTTTCGACCCTGAATTGTCACTCAAGGTATCAGTCTTCCTCTTGTCACTTCTTGTCTTCTTCTCCTCTTTGATCATATCTGCGAGCCTCTCTGCAGCCCCAGCCCGCAAATAGATATCTTGGACGGTAGTGGGTGGTGCAGCAATGGGTCTCTTCTTTACAGCTATAGTTAACCCTCTCTCAAACTTCATGGCAAGCATCGGCTCATCCATCCCCATCTCCCCCACATGGCCCAGTAACTGAAGAAATTTCCGATAGTAAACCTCCACGGTCATCTCGTCCGTCATACGAAAAAGTTCAAACTCTTCCCTCAGCTTGCTCTTTTGGAACTCTGGTAGAAATACCTCAAACAAGATCCTCTTAAAAGCAACCCACTCCACATGGTTAATTCCATCTCCCATAGCTGCTTCCCGGATTTCCCCCTTGTTACTGGTCCACCAATCACTAGCCATCCCTCTCAAGTAATGAGCAGCTTGGTCTACTCTCAGCTCTTCTGGACAGTCTATCAACTCGAACAAGTTGCTGAACTCTCGACACCATTCTCCGAGTAAATGAGGTTCCCCCTCACCAGTGAATTGCGTAGGGTTATGCCTTGCGATGATGGTACTCATTTTGGCAGAATCCAAGCGTTTGGCCCGAAGAGCCGCATTCTCTGCTAATATTCGATCTAGTTCCTCTTGAGTGATTTCAGCCGCGTTATTCCTTCTCGAAGGCATTCTATAATATACAAGGAAAACAATGAGCCCTGGTTAAGTAAGGGTACTCACTTAGAATTACATCGATATCATGGTAATACCATTATTCTCATGTCTTTCAATATTAGCAACTCTCCCTAGTACCATATCTATCATGGAGGCTTAGGGATCACATAACCGCATATCCTTAGGCATGCATAACTATTAATATAACACTGATTATCGCATGTATGCACATCATTATATATACTCTATGTAAACAACCATATAGTTCTGATATTCATACTTCTCTTTACATTCATGCCATTCATATAAAAATAGAAGGGTTCTTACAACCTCTATCATGCTTTTACCACAAATTCCATCACTTCCTATTCTACCCTTTTCGCACGTATTCACTCAAGGTATCCGGGTAAAACTGAGAGGGCCTATGGTTCAGTGTGAGGGGGCCCCAGTACCATACTTCCCCTTTAGTGTGCTCCTAACAGTTCTATCCCGGGGTTCATTTTATTTAGACTCTTCCTATATTCATTGGGTTCATTAGGTTAGGCCTGAGGATCGTTCGCTCTGATACCACTTTGTAACACCCCCATTTATTTAGAGGCCTGAACTAGGACTCTCCACATAACCAAGGGTGTTACCATCTCGGTTACCCGAGGTAGTAGATAACAAAGGAAGGAATTCAGTACTTTATTAAGTAAATAAATGATAAACAAAGTCTCAATGAAATTACAACTGTCCATAAACCAAAATTGAAAGTTCAAGTACGGTGAAAACTAAATGACTGAGCTATCACTAGACAGGTCTGGTCCAAGTCCTGTCCACCCTTCCAGCATCCATAAGTCTAAACCTGTCATTCTGCCCCCCAATAAATTGGATCAACACAGACACAACAACAAACAGCAAACAGGGTCAACACGAGGTTGAGTAGGCAATATGATAAGACATGAAATATCACAGTATACAATTCCTCCATCTCCTCCAATTCATTCCTCCACAACACTCCCAACACATCACACCTCCCATGGCCATATCACAAGTCCCTTACCACAAGACCCTCATCACAAGACCCAATTCACAACCTCCGTCCTCCACATCAATGAATAATAACAATCAGTCATAATATATATTCAAAGCTTAATAAATCATTCATACGCTGAGTATCCTCATGCCAATTCACAATTACAGATACAATATTCCCCTACCTCAACAATCGGATGAAGTCGTCAGTTGCACAGCTGCTAAAAATGTTCCACTCGGAAATCGTTACCTAAACGTGTAACGCGCATAATTAATAAGACTCCCTAATTTACGTGATACACTTACGACTTACTAAAAATAGAAACTTTCCTTAAATAAACATCTCCCAAATATAGTAACTTCTAAAATAGGTAACCTTCTAAACATGGCAACTTTAGTTTGAAATTCAAACTACCCAAAACATATATTAACACCCTCATAAATACCAATATTTTGTAATAATAACAATATCATTTCCTTAATTACAATAATATTAATACTACTAATAATAATATTACCATAATTAATTAAATGTATTTATGTATAGAATATAATAAAAATAAATAAATAAAATAAAATGAAATAAATTGAAGTAAACAAAATAAACAAACAACCCTACACTCAACCCGCGGCTCCCTCGTGAACAGCCCCTTACAACACCACCGAGACACGCCCAGCCACCACCGGCAGCCACCGACACCAACACCCCGACTGCCTTATACCACCACAACCACCAGCCACCTGACCGACAGCCGCCGGTGAGTTGAACCAGGGCCTAGATCAGGCCTGGTTCCTCACCTACGACCCTGACCACACGACTTAACCCTCACATCGACGCAAACCCTGCCACAACTACCACCAACCGTGACCACCAAGACCACCCCTGGACTCCAGACTCTAGACACGGTGGTAGCATCGCACTGACCTCCCCCGAGTCCTCAATGCTACCACCCCCAAACACCCCTGTACACGCCTAAACAAAACGACACTGGACTGCAACAAAACACAACCTCACGACCACCCCTGACAAACCACCCTGTACCACCATGACCAGACACCACCGTACCGTGAGACCACCACCACGAGAAACCCCCATAAACCACCTGTCTCAACACCCAAAGACCCAAAACAATAGACATACAACAAATCTAAAAACTGATTATAAAAACGCATCACAACAAAACAACTATTGAAACCTTATTACTCCCCTTCCCTGACACCGTGTTTGCCACCTTCGAAAGTGTGCAAAAACAACCAACGACACAACACCCATGACCAACATATACTCTCTATACATCCTAAACGCATGTAAAAACAACCAGTAATAAACGTGTTTGCATACCCCTAAACAGACGACAAAGACTATACATAAAACTGAGATTACAGTGGTCGTGGTGAGCATACCAGGTTCTTGGCCAATTCGAGGTACCCTAGGTCAACCTATAACCACCGTGAGCAGGCTCCTTTCCTTCCCTAAAGTGACGGCTAGGTTTTAGTGAGATCTAGTTTGAGTTTAAATAGGGTTAGGGTATGAAAAACTCTTGCTATATATGGCGGCAGACAACACCCTTGCTCACTGTTTCTGCATTTCCGTGTGGGCTGCCTCATTGGCACGCTAATCGAGGCCCACTGCAGGCCACACCACAGGTCTCCGGTTCGAGCCACACAAATACCATACATCAAATATTATTACATGGTGCCTTGGTCCCAATTTCGAATCCCACAGCAGTACTTAAACGCTCATCAAAACGAGTATGCACAAGCTTATAAAACGACTATCTTAAAAAGTAACTCATCGCTCGTTCATAAATTACCCATAAATTACTATTTTTTTAATAATAATAATTCGGGTTATTACACACAATATCTGGATGAGCCTCAGCCATAGACCTAGTCATCACGAAAATCTTCCCCTTCGGCTTTCCCCCTCTAGTCGCTACAACAGCTGTGGCAGCCTTGCCAAGTGCGGTGTTCTTCTCGGGACACTCAAAGGACTTATGCCCAAATCCATTGCAGGTATAACACTTAAAAGCGTTCTTGAAACAGTCAAAACCCGGATGAGATGGTTTACCACAACGGTGGCAAACACTGGAAGTAGTATCAGTGTGGAAAGTGGTCTTAGCAACCGAAGCAGAAAACTCTCAAATCGCTTCTTCTGGGAAGAAGGAGAAGAAGTAGATGGAACAAACGGTCTCTTCCCCTGGTAAATGGATCTCTGGTGCGAAGAAACGCTAGAAGTAACAGCTCGGGTCTCAGCATCTATGGCACGAATAGAACTCTCGGCCCAAATAGCATCATCATAAATCTCAACAAAAGACGTCGAGTGACGGCGAACCATACTCTCGATGCGCGGCCCTAACTTCCCACGATAGAAGTAAATTCTCTCAGCCTCATCCCTGACAATCTTCGAAGCGAAATGTGCAAGCTGGTTAAATTTGTCGGTGTACTCCTGAACGGACATCTTTCCCTACTTCAAGTCCATGAACTCCTTAAGCCTCTACGATATAAGCTCCTTAGGATAAAATCTTGTCTCGAGCTTATTGTAACACCCCCATTTATTTAAGAGCCTTTAGCAAGACATTCTCAAATAAATAGAACTGTTACCATCTCGGAATATCCGAGGTAGTGAATAACGAAGTAAACAAACCAAAGTACTTTATATAAAAACTGATTAAATTTAAACTTGATAGTACAACAACTACGAGGTCCAAACTTTGATAAAACAAAAGTACAACTGAAGGTATCTAAGTGTGATCTAACTCTAAGTAGGTCCAAGCCATGCCTCTCTCCATGCCCAAGCTCCTAATCCATCTGTCACTGACCTGTAAAATCTACTCCCCATTCCGGATCATCGTAGGTGTCACACGAATACACAGGGTCAACCGCGAGGTTGAGTAGGTAAAACAGATAAAACATAAATAAGAGTAGAACCATATCCTCCTCCGTCTCCATATCATTCCATCATCCACCACACCTCCATCATCTCATCACACCTCCATCACACCACACCTCCCATCACACCACACCTCCCATGGCCATATCACAAGTCCCATATCACAAGACCCATATCACAAGACCCATATCACAAGACCCATTTCACATCTCCCGATCTCCACAGTAATCAATAATAACAATGCAATCCACAGTACAGTAACAATCAATTATATCAAACTCGTAAGAAGCATCGCTTACACATTTCCTGTCATAACATGAATCATAATATATTTCCCCTACCTCAAGTTATAGAAAGACAGTCACAGCTCCTAGAAATGTTCCACGCGGAAACCGTCACCTAAACATATAATATATACGATTAATAACCCCTATTCTAGAATAGTAAGGATTCTAAATATAGTAACTTTCTAAAAGTGGTAAGTTTCCTATAATAGAAACTTTCCCGACATAGCAACTTGCCCCTCAACGGCAATTACACAGTCTCCTATACGAATAAGAATACTCAATAACAATAATAACATTAATCATAACAACTTCTAATAATATGATTAGTAATAATAAGAGTAACATATATAACACCCGACCGTACAATATATAAATTCATAAAAGTAATAATATACTACATTACAACATTAATGTTAACAACCTTACTAATAATATTAACAACATCATTATCATTATCATTCCACCATATCACTAACCATAATAATACTACTAATAATAATAATAATAATAATAATAATAATAATAATAAATGACATTATCATCATACAAATCATAAAATCATAAACTCATGATATTAATAATATCACTTACACACCAATAAGAGAAATAATAAACACGTACTAACAATTTGACAAAGCTCGATAGAAACAAACGCAGCAAATATCAACAGCCCCCACCGAAACCACAACCCCTGACCAGCCCGTTTTGACGACCCAAACGACCACCCTACAAAGCCACAACCACCACCCTTCCACGGTGGTCATGACCACTATACTACGACGCACCCCTTGACACTAAACATTGCCCCTGGCTCGACTCCATCAGACCACGACACGGGTTACAAACGCCCCTGGTCACAACCCCAAATACCGAATTCGTGACTGACACCCTGCCCAAAACACCATGACCAACACCAGTAGCAGCCCCTGCCCTCTCCAGTGGCACCACCACGAATTCTATTATTATGTTTGATAAATAGGTTCCCAATTCGAATCTCACCGAGGTCCAAAAACGCTTAAAAACATACAAGATATATTAGCTTATTAAACGAAGAGTATATATATATACATTATTATACGGGTTATTATAGTAAGGAAAATATGAATGAAATGTCACTTATGAATTAATCGTCAAATATATAAAACAATTACGAAATACGAACTAATCGTAGAAATACGGTTTATAAAATAATAACAATAATACTTTATAAACATTCTCTTTAAAATACTTGTATTGTCCTTCCTTTGATAATTATTGACTGAGGCTAAAAACACGGAGTATTACATTCTTCCCTTCTTAAAAATGAACTTCGTCCCGAAGTTCGCCACCCCATAACGGTAAAGAACTTATAACAAGCATGAAACAATCATCAAAAGCACTTATATAGACTTCAAAACACGAAATGTTACACTTATCCTTAAAAGCCTCCCAGTCAAATAAAGGATCAAGAATGAAAGTCGGTCCGGTCAATGCCCACCATCTATCGGCTTCTAAGGTCAAAAAGTGAGTGGCTAGCTGCACTCTATCCTCTCTGCCAACCGAGTACATGGTGAAGCTCCTTTCCATCTCGCGGAACCACTCAGTAAGAGCTACCAGATCAACCTCGCCTCCATAAGTCTTCACGTGGCTCCTGGACATCTGTGATGCTATCCAAGAAAAGCTACCAGGTCGATTGGCCTCATTGCCTGGCAGTGGAGGAGGTGGAACAGTCTCTGCCTACTGTCTCTGGTTCTCAAGCAACTGATGAAGTGCTTGCATTATAGTGTTCTCAGTAGCTGTGGTTCTCACCATCCTTCAAACTAAAAACCAGTGTTAACTTAGCAATTAGCATTCACAAATAGACTACAATATCAATCCCTAAGTCTACCATGTCTCTCATTCATTATTTGTTTATATGGTCAAGTTAAGGTTGGGGGTCACATGAGTGCGTCGGGAGCAATAATGCTCTGATACCAACTGTAAAACCCCTCGCGAAAGCGGCAATATAAATCACGCAAAGTACTAAAAATGCAGCGGAATTAAAACTTTTTAACATAACAACATGCGAGAAGAATCAAAACTGAAAACGACAAACTGACATAAACGGAAATAGATAAGTATACTGTCTAAGTACTGAAACGAAATATATACAACAGCCTGGGATGGAACTTCCCTACAGGCACCAAAACGTAAACTGTATCAAAACTAGAGTCTAGCTATCGTAAAGTGTAAGTCAAAAGATGATAAGCGGATCATCACTCGCTAGCTCTCAGCAACCCCTGCCAACCTGTATGTACCTACATATATGTATACATGTACGCCACAATCAGTGGGGAATGACTAGAGTTCTCCTAGCCACCTTTTGTAACGACACGTAACACAACAAAGCAAACAGAATACTCGAGCATATATAAACATGTGAATCATAAAATAACTCAATGACTGAAACTCATACTATCATGCAATCACTAATGCACGGCTCTCAACAAACTTCGGAAACTATTTGGAAGGAGAGCCGATTTCCCTTCCGGTTGCCCGGCCGGGGGTCTTTCAGTCCAAACCATTTACGAAACTGACTAAAGAGTCACCCACTGCCTTGGGTGAACAATAACAAAGTCAAGGTACTGTAAACATCATTATCATCATGCACATCTGACACTGTACCAACTCAAGGCAAGCAGACATAAAACAGCAAGTATAAGGTTCAGCGGTCAACTTAATACATAACCTAAATACCAATCATTCAGCAAGCGAGGACTCAGAGGCCAACTTAAGGCATAGACCTGCCAATCAACAAGACACTAGACTCAGAGGCGGCATCACAACGCATGGACTATCATCCAAAAGTAAAGGACTCAGAGGCCAGCTTAAGGCATGTCCCTTCACTACATCACAAGACACTAGACTCAGAGGCCAGCTTAAGGCATGTTCTAGCATCAACATCTACACTCCGGGCAAGGTGTGAGTACCTTAGCTACCCCGTCGTGCAGCTGCTCTACTCGTCAGACTTAGAAGCCAACTTAAGGCATGTTCCAACGCGATCACAATCAAACATGTCTGGGCTCAGAGGCCAGCTTAAGGTATATCCCAGACACGACAACAATACAAATATAGGGCTCAGAGGCCAACTTAAGGCATATCCCCATATATGACAACAAGCTCACGTATTAAGCTCAGAGGCCAGCTTAAGGCATACCTTAATACGCATCATTACAATATTATTCAAATATAGAGACTAATCCATAGATCCACTTTCTTATACTTCTAATCAACACTTAATTGATCCCGGGAACTAAGTTCAGGGAGAGCCGGATTCCCTTTCGGTTACCCGACCGGGGGTCTCTATCCTCTCTCCATTCCCGAACCCAATATAGTGTCGCCCATCCTCCGGGGACCTCAACCACACAAGAGCAAGTGATAAACAAGTTCAAACCATTAGCTAACCTAAGACTTTCCTTCCACAAGTCCAAGGGTCACTAATCATCTAACTAGGTCCACTAGGTCTCATTAATTACCTAGGATAAGGTTGACTTAGGAAGGACAGCAACATCTTAAACCTCGTTAACAAACCACCCCTTTACCATTAAGTGAAAATCAACTTTAGCTAATTAACAACATCCTAAAATGTTGCTTGCTAAGTACCCAATAACCATGACCTTAACATCACAACTTAGGTTACATAGGCATATTAAACATCTTAGAAAGAAATCCTACAACAAACAATTGGAAAGGATTAACATGAGGTAAAAAGCTAATCGCTTGGTCAAAATTTACTTAGCCTAAACATATATTCAAAACTAAGTCAATATATTCAAAAACATAGCATAAACATCTCTTAACCAATTGGGAACTAAATCCCCAAAACAATCACGATTCAATAAAACAGCACGAAGTTACAGGCCAATTGCGCAGCCTGCGCATTGGGGTTGCGCAACTGCACCTCAATTACGCAGCCTGCGCTCAGACCTGCGTAGCCTGCGCACCTGCACGAGCAGGCTGTTTCACGCGATTTCCTGCAATTTCACAATTTCTCCAAACTTTCGACAAATGATTTTACACTATGATTCCAAGCCATAAATCTATCCTACCAGCACATATAATCCCATAACAATCCCAAGTATGCATCAAACTTGATTATTGAACAATCGAAACACAAATTAAGAGCAATCTTTGTATTCGTCTTAAGAACATGAAATCTGAAAAATGAGCAATTAATCATATGAACACCAAACTAAACATGTGAATGGCATTTAAGATCAAAACCTAGCATGTTTCTAAGTCTTAAACAACAACAACATCATCAAAATCAGAAACTCTCATCATAAACACCAAGAAATGCTATTTTAACAACAAAGGCCGAGTTTCTCATTATCGTCACCTCAAAAGCGATCTTGATCAAAGCTCCTCCTCAATAACGTAGCTATCCACACTAGGGTCGTCTAAGCCTTCACCTACAACAAGAAAAAAGATTTTAGGGACTAAAAGTCGGATTCTACAAAAACAGTCACTTTTTCGAGTGAAAGGGATCGGAAATTGGAAGTGATAGATGACTTGCAAATTTCATGAGGATTCTTTTTTTTTTTTTTTTTTTTTTTGGAGCTCGCACTTAAGAATTTACATAGATATAGCCAAACTGGCCTGATTATGCGCTAACCTATTTAAAGTTCTCAGAATAAAACTAATAGTGGCACAATGAAACTGGCCGGTGGTGGTTAAAGGTGTTCCGAGAAGTTTCCGAGTCGGCTCCGGCGAGCTTAGGTAAGTATGTGTCCGTCGTTCTCTTTCGTTTTGTCTTATTTCGTGTCTGTCGTTGTGAGTCGTCCTTGGAGAGCGCTTTGGTGGTGGGTTGGATGACGGTGGTGGTTCTGGGTAGTGATAAGGTTGTGAGTGGTGGCGACATGGGATTGAATTCGGGAGCTATGGTAAGGATTACGTGAGGGACCAGACCAGGTTTTGGTCTCGGCTCAAACTGTCGGCTGGAGTCGACACCGGGTCTGGATGTCGGTGGCGAGGCAGAGTGATGTGAGCGTTGGGTACGGTGGTTACCGGTGGGGGAAGGTGGTGTTAGCGGTGTTATGGGTGGCTGGTTACGCGGGTTTGTATGGGTATGTCGTGAGTTTGGGGTTTGATAGGTAGTACGTTGTTCTTGTTATACTATTGTACTATTTTATTATTATTATTATTATTATTATTATGTTTATTATGTTATGATAATTAGTATATTATTATTAGATTATTAGTTTAATGGTACATTGTGGTTATTGATATTTTATTTATGGTTGTAGTTTTTAAATAATTGTTAGGGTGAATAAGTGAAGGGTTTTGTGAGTCGAGAAAGTGGTGTATCATGGGAGTTTCTATTTTGGGAAGTTTCTATTTTTTGGACACTTTCCATTTATGGAAGGGTTTTATTTATAGTAAGTGTAGGTTGTTATGGGGTTCGGGAAGGTTATTAATTCGTTACGTATACGTGTTTAGGTAGCGGGTTTCGCGTGGAACATTTCTAGCGAGCTTTGGATTTATCTGCATTCCTGCTATTTGAGGTAGGGGAAATACGGTGTATATAATAATGATTACTCTGTTGTTATTTGATGATAACCATGATTATTTTATATTAATATTTGATTGGTATATTATGATATTTGATTATATATTCTGTGATACGATATGAGGTGATGAGAAATGGGTGTTGTGATCGGTGCGGAGTTAATGTGTGTTGTGATCGGTGCGGAGTTAATGGGCGTTGTGATCGGTGCGGAGTTAATGGGCGTTATGATCGGTGCGGAGTTAATGGGCCTTGTGATCGGTGCGGAGTTAATGGGCCTTGTGATCGGTGCAGAGAATAATGGGTCTTGTGATTTGGAGTGGAGATGTTTGACTCTCTATTTATAGTAATGTTTGGTTGTTTACTTTTCCTCTACTCAACCTCGTGGTTGACCCTGTGTATTCGTTTGACACCTGTGATGATCCGTAATGGGGAGCAGTTTTGACAGGAAAGATGGTGCTGTGGGAGCATGGGATGGCGTGAGCACTTGAATGGACCGACTTAGATGTAGATCACCTACTTTGTAGTTATCAGTTGTACTTTAATTCCGCTGTGTAGTATTTGTAACACCAAAGTTTAATTTTTTTACCAGTTTTTTTTATAAAGTACTTTGGTTTGATTTACTTTTTTATTCACTACCTCAGATATTCCGAGATGGTAACAGCTCAATTTACTCAGGATGTCTTGCTAAAGGCTCCTTAATAAATCGGGGTGTTACAAAGTGGTATCAGAGCGAACGATCCTCAGGCCTAAACCAAATGAATAATAATGAACGTAGGAAGAGTCAAATAAAATGAACCCCGAGATGAAAATGATAGGCGCCCCAAAAAGGAACGGGATGAGTTAGGGGCCCCCTCACACCAAACCTGGGCCCTTTCTGTTCTGTCTCGGGAACCCAATGAGAGTAATTGAAGAGTGGGGTAGATTATATAGTGACCTAGTTATCTTGTATTAACGTTCTTGCAGGAGAAGGAATGAGGTAAGTTATGATGTGAAATATAGTTGGTAATATATACTGCGAATCATGAGATTGATGTTGAATGTTGATTGAGATATACTATTTCTGGTATTGAGAACAAGAGTTTTTGAATATGAGCTTTACTTGTATATGGTGACATGCATGCGGCTATATGATCCCTGAACCGTTAGGTAGAGATATAGTATAATGATACGTGTAATGAGTCGATGAGCTATAGCTACCTAAAAGAATAAATGTGGGAGAGATATGATCATGATTGACTGGAATGGTTAGTAGAGCCAGCTATGCTACGTCGTTATAGGATGTGGAACCAAGTTAAGTCTTATGGGTAAAGCTAGTAGACCGAACCGGATGTCGTGCCCGTTGATAATTGTCTATACTCTTTTATGTGTGTATACACTTCTTATTTGCATGCCTTATACTTTGCAAGAGTTTACTGATGGGCATACTAGGCAAATGTGATCGAAATTTGGGATTTATGATTTTTATTATTTTACTAATTGCTTTAGCAATCCATGTCTAGTGATATGCGGAATGTGTTGCCCCAAGCCATAAATGACATGTAGCTATGTGTTACGTTCGTATATATGTGTACAAGTATTGAATATTTGGCTGGTTTCTCGAAATCTTGACTGTGCTCTAGATGACGATTAAAGTTGGAATGAGGAATGAATATTAATATGGTGCAATGTCCATGCTTTAAATGATATGTCAACGTGTTTCGGAAGATGAATGGTTGAGTTTCGAAGTAGTAATGTGAATTGTAATAGAACCAAAATTTTAAATAAACTTTTAGAATGTTACCTTGGTTGTACGGACTGTCGTATTAAATGTACTCCATATTTGAGTATGAAAGTTTTAAGTATGATAACCCTTGAGTTGGGTTTACAATGCTTTTGTTTGATGTTAATAGGAGTTATATTTTGAGAGAAATAAATCTTTTAGTTGACGGTGGTCAGATGGTTACTGCACAGTCCCGTTTTGGCCCATCTTTTTGTAAAAGAATTCATTTAAAACTTTGTTATTGTTTTGTATAAATCCAACCCTACTGTTCAGAATATGTATTCGCGTTCTCAAAATGATATGCCATGTAAAGTCGTAACGAGCCACTATTTAATTGTGATTTTTGCAAGTTGCCGAATTTTCTATTGAATTTCTGTAAAGTTCTTGTCCAGACCGATTGAGTTATGGAAATGGTATTAAATAATTTCCTTGAGATATGCATTCGATTATTTTCCTATGATTAGCTAGTCCTTTATATTTTATAAAAGCTATGATCGCTCGCACGTTAGCTAAGCTGTTATTTAATTATGATTTGGTAAGTTGCTGCGTAATGTTTAATTGTTGAAATCGTGAGATATAAAAGTTTCATATAAAAGTTTAATCAAATGTGATTTATGTGATGTGACCACGTGATATCCTGATATGGCATTAGTAACATGAATAATAGGCGTATGGTATGAGTATGAACCCTCACTATATGATAGCGTAACCTTGTTTATTTTGTCAAGTTTTTTTTTGGTGAAAAGTGAGTGTATATATTATATCATAGACAGAATTACAAGTGAGGTAAGGGTTCGAGCCCCCTTACTAGCATTACATCAATGATAAACTTTTCGAAACCAGTCTAAACAGTCCTGATCATTTGACTCTTCTATTTTCTTATGCAATCAACTCTTCAACTCCCTCACAATGCTATCAACCATATGATCTGGCCGATGCATCATAGCATGTATACGAGTTTCATTTCTTTGTCTCCAAATATGATACTGGAAAGCATTATAGATAGCCATTCGAATTTTCCACACTTTTGATGTTCTGCTTTTAGTTCCCATAGCTGCGAAGGTAATTTGCATCTCAAATCGGTTCTGTAATTTTTGCTTCACCATTATAGTAAACTGGCATTCCTCAAAAAAATGATCAATGGTCTCAGGATATGTTTGACACAAGAGGCATAAATCATCAGAGCAACAACCAAATCTGAATAGTTTGCTTTTGGTGTTCATGCCCTCTTGTAATCTCATCCAGGTAATTACGGAATGTTTGGGTACATTCCAGTTGTTCCACACTGCTTCTGCCCAAGGTTTTTCAGTCCCAGCTGGGTTCAACCATTGATAACCCTCCTTGATAGTATATCCCTTAGGATTACTGGACCATACATTATTGCTATATCCTGGTTTGAAAGCTTCCTTCGTTTTTCAGATGGTCTTCCAAACCCAGGGAGCATCCAAAGGAGGTGAATAATCATGCCATGATCTGTCTTTCAGGTACACAACATTCACCCATTTAATCCAGAGTCTATCTGCATTTGTGTAGATCCAACTGACCAATTTACCTACAGTAGCTTTGTTCCAAAGAATTGCATTCTTTATCCCCCAAACCTCCCATTTTCTTAGAAGTAGTGACAGTATCCTAGGCAACCAGTGGTACTCTATGAAATTCTGCAGAGCCATCCCAAAGAAAATTTCTACAGATTGCTGAGATTCTGTTTATAACTCCCTTAGGAATGATGAAAAGTTGAGCCCAATAATTATGCAAAGTATTTAAAACTGAGTTAATGAGAGTCAGTCTGCCTGCATATGAAAGTTTCTTGGCTCCCAGACTCCTTATTCTAGCAAATAATTTTTCTGTGAGAGAAGAGCAATCATGTTTGGAAAGCTTACCAGGCTGTATTGGTACCCCCAAATACTTGAAAGGAAATGTCCCTTCCTTGAAACCATTCACTTGCTTGATTCCTTCTTTAATACCTTCCTCAACTCCACTAAAATATATGTCAGATTTGGTATTGTTCATACTCAAACCAGTGGCCTTAGAGAATGAAGCAAATGCCCTCATAAGTAACCATATAGAAGTAGGAGTTCCTTTACAGAACATCAACAAATCATCTGCAAACATGAGGTGAGTGAGTTTCAAATTTTTGCAATGAGGATGATATTGGAATGGCCATCTGTCTGTAGCATAGAGAATAAGTATTGAGAGGTAGTCCATGCATATAGTGAAGATGAGAGGGGAGATGGGGTCCCCTTGTCTAAGGCCTCTCCTTCCTTTAAAATACCCAAAGCTTGACCCATTCAAAGATATAGAGAAGCTGGCAGTCTTTATACATTGCATAACTAGCTTAATAAAATGAGAAGGGAATTGCAAATGATGCAGGGCTTGTTCTATAAACTCCCACTCCACAGTATCATATGCCTTTCTGAGGTCAATTTTAAACAAGCAACGAGGGGTAACATTTTTCCTTGCATACTGGTGAATAATGTCCTGACAGATGAGGACATTTTCAAGAATAGATCGTCCTTTGATAAATGCCACCTGGTTTTCATGAATAAGCTCTGGTAAAACACTGGCTAGCCTGTTACACAACACCTTAGAAATGACCTTATACACCAAGTTGCAGCAAGCAATTGGTCTGAAGTGACCCACAGAGGTAGGTCTATCAATCTTGGGTATGAGAGTAAGGGTAGTGGCATTAATTTGATGGAGCATGTGGCCACTGGAAATGAAATCTTTAACTGCAATACATAGCTCTTCTCCCACAATATCCCTAGCCTCTTTAAAGAACCCACTGGTGTAACCATCACGCCCCGAGGCTTTGTCCACTGGTATTGAAAACACAATATATTTAATTTCCTGGCTAGTAACAGGAGAGTTGAGAATATCAGCATGAGCATCAGTACATCCCCTTCCTTTTTGCATGACTGCCAGTTGCACTGGCTTAGAGGGCTTGCTACTGCCTAACAATTCCTGATAAAAATCCAGGAAAGGCTTCTGAATACTGGCAGTGTTAGTGCATAACAGTCTATCCTTATCTTCAATTTGAATGACTTTATTCCTCAAGCATCTGGTTTTTATGGCTTTGTGAAACATAGCAGTGTTGCTATCCCCATCCTCAACCCATGCCTCTTTAGCTTTCTGGTGCAAATAACTGGCTCTTGCTTTTGTCCAGAATCTTACCTCTTTGCTAGTTTCCACCTCTTGGTGGATTAAGCTCTCATTGGTAGGATCTTGTTGTAGCTGAACCTGGATATTCTCTAGCAAAATCTGGACTTTGGTTGCATTTACTTCTACTTCTGCAAAACAATCCCTATTCAAACTCTTCAAAATAGGTTTCAAAGCATTCAATTTCTTCACCAATCTGAAGATTTTAGTGCCGTCTATCTCTTGATGCCAAGAATCAGCAATTTTATGAATAAAATCTGGGGCACTACTCCACATGTTATAATACTTGAAATTGACATTTCTTCTCCCATCCATCTGAATGTTCCTAACTATACAAGGATTATGATCAAGGAGGCCCTCAGGATGGAAGTGGGCATGCATTTCAGGAAATTCATTAATCCAACTAGGATTAATAAGGAACCTGTCTAGTCTGCTGAACTTCCTCTGAGAATCCTCCCTCTTGTTAGTCCATGTATAGTAAGCCCATGTGGCTGTAATATCCACCAGCCCACACTGATTCAAGCAGTTGACAAACTCTTCCATGTCCTCCACTTTGGTGTTCCCACCCAGGCTCTCATCAGGGTTAATGAGAGTATTAAAATCCCCAGCAACAGCCCAAGGATCATTATTCTGATCAGCTATGGACATAAGATGATTCCACAGAGGTACTCTATCTGCCCCTTCATTAAACGCATCAACCATTGTAAACAAGAAGCTCTTCAAACTGGCTTTCACAGTTACCCTAGCATGAATGAACTGGGGATCATAAGCAAGGATAGTTACATCAAAGATATTTGGCCTCCACATCAACCACACTCTGCCTCCCTTATGCTGACTGCAATTAGTAGTCAGGCACCGTCCTTCTAGCATTCTCTGAGATATGTTATTGACACTTTCACCATTTATTTTAGTTTCTAGAAGCCCAAAAAGGCAGGCTTCATTATTCAGAAGAAAACTTTTAATAACTAACTGCTTATTTACATTATTAAGGCCCCTAACATTCCAAAAGCCTATATTATTCATGAGACACTATAGGAATAGGGTCACCATTATCAATCACTAGCACTGTATTCTCATCCTGTGTTAAATTCTGCAGTTCAGGTTGTTTATTGCCATTGGTTACCCCTCCTAGAGGAGGATAGGAAGTGCTTACCCTTGAGGGAGTCTTGCTAGGTAAGGCTGGAAACTCCTTTTCTGATAATGCCTGCACTGGTTTTGGGATTGGTTTCCACATCTTCTTAGGTGCTCCTTTGGATTGTTGATACCTTCTACAGGTTGCCTCCTCATGCCCAAGCCCATTGCATTTGTTACACTGCAGAGGTTTCCACTCATACTCCACTTTGGCTGTTATAACTCCACCATTCTCATCTTTAAATTTTACTTGATCTTGAAATTTCTGTCCCACCTTCAATTCTATCATAGTCATAGCAAAACCCAGCCTTGTTTTGCCTTCAGTGGCTGTATCAGACTTAACATATGATCCCACTAGGCCTGCTATTTTAGGGAGGCATTTTCCCCAGAATTTGAGAGGAAGTCCATGAATTCTAATCCAGGCTGGTACAATTTTAATATCAGTTTTCAACAAGTCTATATTTTCTTGCCAAGCTTTCACAATCAGTGGTTTGTTATCAAACATATGATACCCAGCATTCAGAACCGTCTCTTTAGCCTTCATATCTTTAAATCTTACCATAAAAATACCATTGGGAAGGAACGAAATTTTGTCAACTCCATGTTTGCCCCAGACCCGGTTTACATAGCCCTGCAGGATTTCCCATGGTGGATTAGCTCCCAACACAAAGCAGTTGACAGCCTGAGACCAGTACTCAATCTCCTCTTGTGTATCCTCAGTTGTGAATTGGAGTAAAGGTTCCTCCTCTGCTATTAGCTCACTCTCTGCCTCTGTTATATCATTAGTAACCGACTTTTTCTTCTTCCTTCGAGTCACCAATTCAAAGGCCTCCTCAGGGTTCTCCTCGTCTTCAAATGATAGGCCAGGGATGGGCTTAACTTCATGCATTGATTTAGTACGTAAAACTTCATCCTCTCCTGGCCCCTTCTTTTGTCCATTGCCCTTACTATTACTGGTATTGGTTTTTTTGTGATTTTTGTGTGTTGTAGATGGTGAATGTGGAGATGTAGAACGTGAACGAGCCATGGATGATCAATAATCAAGCCCTAGATGAAGATCAGAACGCAGTATGCCGTCGCCTTCATGCAGCCTCCTCTAGGGTTCTTGCCAAGTTCTTATTTCGTCAAGTTTAATATAGAATTGTTTCAATTATATGTCAAATTTTACGACCTCAAAATAACTATGTGCTACTCGTATGTGATGTCAAAAGCATGTTTATCTGAGAGGAGTCTTGCCAAGTGGCAGAATGAAATTTAACTGGTCAGTTATCAGCATGATATATTAATCTGATAGTTATACGTAATTGTGACTATTTGATTAATGTGAATCTGGTTGATGTTCTTTCGGATGTTGATGGTTTATCAGTGTCTAGTTTCCTGTAATATAAACTTTATAACTTTTCCAAGTATATTGTTATACCATACAGTGAGTTGCATATTGTTATATTTAGAATCTGATCACGATGTGTAAGTTATTAATTGTTGGCGTACGATTTATGGAAGTATTAATCTTGTGATTGTTGCTTATATCGTTAAAATTTTCGTAATTCATGAGTGAAAAGAACAATGACTTAATAAGCAAGAGTCATAATACCTCAGTGTAGCCTTGTTTCAAGCTGTAACTTGTGAAATTGTCTTTGACCCATATTTATATTGTCACAAACAACCCTTTCAAAGTTTCAAACATTTCAAAATATTTTCAAAATGATAAACCAGGTTCAAGCTTAATGTTTGATAATAATGGTGATTGGTTGCAAAATGACAATCCTGTAGCTATGTGTAGATGAGATCCTGCTTGAGTGTTTAATAGCTGCGCATTGTATAAAACTCTTATCGTGCAAATCATATATAATAATAGCCTCATGATAAATGATGTAATATGAGTGGGTGGAAATGTAGCTAAGTGATTTGGTTAACTAATTGATATCTGGGGATGTTAAACGATCTTGTGAGTCTATGAGTTATGTATGCCTTGGGAAATATGTCAATGTTCCATGTTTAATTACGTTATTTAATTTTGCGCTATGTCTTTTCCTAGATATGATTTGCTTCTATAATATGATTATGAGAATGAAACATTTAATTTGTCAAGTATGAACTATAAGCTTCTTAATTGTTTACATTGTTGTTAGTATATTAAATTTGTGATAAATTTCAAGGGTTTATGTGTGTTATCTATTCCGAATCTGTTTTGCTGCGTAACACGATCCTACCGACCCTAATACTTTATTATTGTTCGAGGTTATATGTTATATGATACTTGATATGAGTTTCTTTTGAGTACTGATTTGAGTTGAATATTAGTAGTTGTCCTTTTATTTTGATAGTTAAAATTTTCTATTGATGTGATAATTCTTTTGTTTGTGAGATGGGAAAACTTTTAGTAATTGTTTAGTCTGAGTTATGTACAAGTTCTTGTTTTATGGCGTACACGTCCTTGTTTTATGAATAGTGGAATGATAAGTATATATATACAAGTATGTCAACGAACTTGGGAGGTAAGTACTGAGGAGATTGGGTTACTCGTGAGTTTAGAACAAAGGCCATGGTTGGTTTTGTTTTGAGTTTGAGTTTGCAGTTCAGTATTTTATCGAGTTGTCGTATTCTTTGACCTTGGCTTGTGGGTGAGTAGCTTAGAGTTTTACTCTCTAAGTGTTGAGCAGTTCCTTTAATGGAATATGTGATAACATTGATATTGAATTGGGAGGAAAATTGGTTACTGGCATTGAGTTATGAGGATTGGGCCGTTGTGCCAATTGTGTAAGGGTCCGGAGTGACCATGGTTATTGAGTTACTGAGTTATTTGAGTTTGAAACCGATATTGGGATGGAAGTATTGTTTCGCGGTTTATCTCGCCAGTTCACTCACCCCTTGTCTTTGGTCTTAGGTTCGATGATGAGAATACGATGCTTGGTCACTGGGAGTAAAATTTTTATGAGATGGAGTAATAGGCTAGAATTCTTATAATGGAGTTACGGGGACGTAACCACGTTTTAAGGGAGATAGGATTGTAAAATCTTAATGATTTATGATATGGCTAATTGTTATGTCGTGGTTATTTGCATCTACTTGATGATCCTGATAACTTCTGTTATGCATTTTATTGTGTTTTGTGAAGTATCCTTAATAAAGTTATAGGTTAAACTATGGGGGACACTGTTTTCTTAACGAGGGCAGAATGTAACATTTCGTGGTTAAAGTACTTCTATTAGTTTTGATGTTACGTGTTGTCACATTTTGTATTCGTTACATGCCTAGTAATCATTTGGTTGACCATAGGATAGTGAACTTCGGGACGAAGTTCATTTTAAGGGGGGAAGACTGTAATACCCCTCATTTTCGGAACTCGGGTTTTGACTCGGAGTTAGCATTATAAGTATTATTTTATGTTACGGATTTATATAAATTACTATTGAAAGTAGATATTGCAATTAATAATAATAGTACGAGTTATACGTGTATAACGAGTTGGCCGGTTCGATTTACGTTAATGTAGTGTGTAAAATTATTATAAGGTGTGGCTTGTGATTGGGCCAAAAATCTCATGACCCAATCACAATCCCCTTCACGCTCAAACCCATACAAGCTTTACCCGTTACTCGCACCAAACCCTACCACCACAACCTTAAACCCGTATGCCCCCTTCCCCAATCCAAACCCTACTTCCTTCCTCTGCCTCCACAACACTCTAGCAGCAGCACCGTCACAGCGAGAGAGAGAGGCGGCCGGTGGTGGTTAAAGGTGTTCCGAGAAGTTTCCGAGTCGGCTCCGGCGAGCTTAGGTAAGTATGTGTCCGTCGTTCTCTTTCGTTTTGTCTTATTTCGTGTATGTCGTTGTGAGTCGTCCTTGGAGAGCGCTTTGGTGGTGGGTGTTGGAGATTGTGTCCTCCACATGTAGTGTGATAACGTCATTGAACATACCCTTGTACGGACAAGTGGGAGATTGTTGGGGCTGGTGTCCTTGACAATTAAGTACAATGACTTATTAAATCTCTTTAAGGATCACAAGAGCATACTTCAGTATTATTACCAGTTTATCCACGTTTATCAATAACGGTTGGCTTGCTAGATAAGTTTGACGTTATTGTCATACAGATGGCGGTGGTCAACTGGTCCTTATACGTCACACCTATAGGACACGTTTGAGAGATGTGAAGGTATGAAAATACAGTCACATTTTGCCGGATATGACTAAACAGTTAGTCAGAGGTATTGACTATTAAATTAGTCAATAAGATGTTGAGATTATTATTTAATACGGATTAAATAATTTTAGCTAATACGGATTACATGATTAATTCGTAAATTAAATATAAACGGTTATATTTAATTAAATATTGTATTCGCGTATTAATATAAACAGTCATATAAATTTGGGTAATTATACAATATCGTATTTTGTCAGACCATTATTAATATATCGACTGTATTAATATCTGATAACATGTTACGATTTATAATTATAAACCCGCGAATTATATTTTAGCAATTGGGTCGAATCACGCATTAGAATAAGGTAAGAGTGGAAAGCCCACTCCTACCCTATGTCCAATTCGGCCGAAACCTAGAGGCTACATAAGGAGAGTCCTTCTCCTTATGTAGATTACTCTTGTTGCACTGATTAAGATAATCACAAGGTAAATTAGGGTTTTGAGAGCATTCTTCTCCCAAAACCTCAGATCTCACATCTAAAACTCAATAGCTCTCCCAATATTGCAAGGCAGTTGGAGAGGATTTCTAGCACACGCGGCCACGTCTCATTCTAAGTCTTGGGTGCAAGTTATAGGAGGGAATTTGTGTTAATTCCTGTTCTTAGGCCTTTTTGCGCGAGGACTAAAGGTTGTACTTCTTTTCTTATCTTTTTAATCTTATGACGATATTCACGTCTGTAATTTTCATTATAATCCTGCAATTAAAGGGCGAATACGCGTTTTATTCCCCAGAAGTGGTATCAGAGCCAGGTTATGAAAATTTTACAATTGTGTCTTTCATAGGATTTAAAATTTATAAAAACCGTACAATCTGCCTAGGCACTCGATCGAGTACCTGTTGCACTCGATCGAGTGCCCTCGTACCAGGCCCCGTGCGTGAGTTTTTTGTGAGAAATCGATTTTGTTTTCGATTATAATTTGCATATTGTTAATTAATCGATATTTTTAGCAATATGTGAATCTTTTGTTGTTGTTTATTTATGATTTACACGTTTTAAATCCAAGTTATAAACTCGTTTTAGATTTAAAGTGCAGCGATTGCGTTTTAAAGAGTCACTCGATCGAGCCCCTGCTGCACTCAATCGAGTGACACTGGCACTCGATCGAGTGCCTCTGCTGCTCGGTCAAGTGCTCTTGTTTCGGGCTCCCTTTTCGAAAATAACTTGTTTTTTTTATTTTCACATGGCTTAAAATAATATACTGTATACGGAAATAGTATATTATTTAGTGAAACGGTTCACCCTCGTTTGATACATATTGTTTTAAAACAGTTTAAAATAATGGATTATATGTTAATTAAAATTGGTGATTAAAGCGGTATAGTCACATAATTTTAATCTTAAAAGGTGGTTTGGTATAAATTTATTAATCATAATAACAGTATTATGTCATGTATAAATTTTATTTAGTTGATGCATTTTATTTATCGTCTTGTGAATGCCTTGAATGCTTTCAATAATGTATTTAATTTTTGCAAACGGTTGTAACTTAGTGTGGCCTTAGGAGATTGTGTCACCGTAATGATGGGACACAGTCTTGCTTGTAATTTTGAGATCTTGAATCTCCGTTTTGGGTTTTTGCCATGTAATTACTTTTGTATTTAAATTAGAATGTATCTAGGATTACTTTTGTAATTTAAATTAGTAATTTTGTGAAGACCAAAGACAAGATGGAGACCGGATGCTCACTCCCGCTGCAAGGACCAAGATGGAACATCAAGACAAGCTTCTAGGGTCCAACGGTGGATTCCAAGTTGTTTTATGTTTATTTTGGTAGGATAGGCCACACTAGGACTTTTATTTACGTTTATTGCATTTATCTTTATGCTTTCATCGATAATAGCATGCATCATATTCCGCCTAAAACGAAACCACCTATATCATGCCTGAAAACTGACTCATGTAGAGGTTACGCGTTAGTTTTCTGTGACAATACAGATGTCACATGTCAATTGCAAAGCCTCCCATGAATCCCTTCTTCGTCGGTAGGCATAATATGACCCCTTCTACGTCGGGTAAGTGGGAACAGATGATTTATTTTATCTCAACATCATGGTCACTCGATAATATCTAGTGACTGAGATGGACTAATAGATAGGATATACGGAAATCTATCGACCAAGAGTTCCAACGATTGGAATTAGCCAAACAGTGGGCTTATCAATATACGGAAATTGAGTCTTGGGATCGTTTATATAATTCTTGAGGGAGATCAATTATATAAATGCATGAGTCTACGAGTTTAAATTCAATTTAATATAGACTTAAATCACAACAATAAGTTGCTTATATGGTTTTGTTTTATCTTCTTTTTCAGTGTAGAACACGTTCATTAAAACTGCTGTATATCTAAAATGGCTGGTGAAGACCCAATGCCAAGTGCCAAGCTAGCACGTGAATCCTGGCTAAAGGCCTTCATGGACTCCATGAATCAGTCAACTAGACTGAGGAATGATGGGTCAAACTTCTCTGACTGGGAGGCAGCACTACGGAATGCTGCCATTGCTGACGGAAAGCTTAAGTATTTAACTGAGCCCATTCCGGCAAACCCAGGAACTGGAGCTAGAGCCAACGAAATTCGCGCTCATAGCGATTTCGTTAAGGAAGCGGGTGCGATAAAGAACGTACTCATCTATGCAATGGAATCAAATTTGCAAAGACGCTTCATATCCCATGGTGCAAACAAGATTTTCACCACGCTCTCTAACGAATTCTCCAAGGCTCCGAGAATCGTTTCTTATGAGCATACCTGTCGCTTATTTGAGGCGAAACTCCACAAGGGCCAAGCTGTTAGCCCACATATTCTCAACATGATTGAGAATATCGAGAAACTGGAGACCCTAAACTGCAAGATCAGTGAGAACATAATCGTTGATCGTATGCTTCATTCGCTTCATGATGGGTTCGCCCTCTTTAGGGCCAACTACTATATGAACGACATGAAGAAGACTCCTCATGAGCTCCACTCCCTTCTCGTACAGACTGAGAAGGATCTGAAATTGAGTGGGAGCATGAAGCAGGATGTTCTCATGATCTCCAGTAAGGGAAAGGGTAAAGGGAAGGCTAAAGCTCAGGGCGACCTAGCAGTAGGTAAGCCCAGGTTCAAGAAACAAGGATTTGCTAAGAGTGGGCCAGGTGAGTCGAGCAACTCACAGGGCAAGACAAAGAGCAAGGATACTAGCATGGAATGCCACCACTGCCACAAGCTGGGCATTGGAGGCGCTCATGCCCCGTGTATCGCGAGGACATTAAGGCAGGCCGTGTTACTCCTGTTGGTATGTCTTCTTCTTCTTTTATTCACATGATTGAGATTAACCATGCAAGTTGCGGAACTTGGGTACTTGATACTGGTTGTGGTTCTCATCTATGTAATCATGTGCAGGGCCTCCGAAACCAAGAACCCCTAATCAAGGGTGAGGTGGACCTGCGAGTCGGGAATGGAGCACGTGTTGCTGCAGTCTCGAAGGGAACATAAGTGATCCAGCTTCCAAGTGGATTCGAGTTATTTTTATATAACTGTTATTATGTTCCTAGTTTGTCCAAAAACATTATTTCAGTTTCTGCACTTGACAAACTCGGCTTTTCATTTGTAATAGAGAATAATAGCTGTATTTTCTCCTTACACAATATGATTTATGGCAAGGCAGTTTCCATGAATGGAATTTATGTTTTAGATCAAACTACCGAGATATTACATGTGAATAATAAAAGATTAAAGGTAGGTGACAAAGATCAAACTTACCTATGGCATTGTCGTATGAGACACATAAATGAGAAACGCGTAAAACAGCTCATACAGAATGGAGCTATATCGCCCTTTGATTTCGAATCATATGGCACGTGTGAATCATGTCTCATCGGTAAGATGACTCGTATTTCCTTCAAAGGTGTTGGAATGCGCGCTGCCGACCTATTAGGACTCATACATACGGAGGTATGTAGCCCTATGTCGATCAACGCACGAGAAGGCTATAGATATTTCATCACTTTCACGGACGATTTAAGTAGATATGGCTATGTCTATTTAATGAAGCATAAAAGTGAATCCTTTGACAAGTTCAAAGAATACCAGAATCGGGTACGATACCAGCTGGGTAGAAAGATTAAAGCACTACGTTCAGATCGTGGTGGTGAGTATCTTTCACACGAGTTTGATCAACACCTTAAAGACTGTGGGATCGTGCTACAGTTGACTCCACCTGGAACACCACAATTAAATAGTGTGTCCGAACGGAGAAATCGAACTCTACTCGATATGGTTCGATCCATGATGAGTCACACCGTTGTGCCTGATTCATTATGGGGCTATGCTCTTTTGTCGGCCGCTCTAATTCTTAACCGAATTCCGTCTAAAGCTATTGACAAGACTCCATTCGAATTATGGAAGGGAACGGTCCCTAACTTGTCCTTTATTCGGGTTTGGGGCTGCGAGGCTTATGTCAAGTGGAGACACGAGGATAAGCTCGGCCCGCGATCGGTCAAGACATACTTTATAGGTTATCCAAAGGGAACTTTTGGTCATTACTTCTACTCGCCAACCGAACAACGTGTTTTTGTTGCGGCTAGTGCGACGTTCTTAGAAAAAGAATTTCTAGAGAACAAGTCGAGTAATAGAACCTTCGAGTTATCGGAGGTTCAAGAACCAACTGCCGAGCAACCATTGGAGGAAACAGTTCCTTCAACCGAGGTTGCGGTAGATATTCCTGAGGAACCTAGGAGGTCGGGAAGAGTCTCTATTCCACCGGACAGATACATTGGTATGGTCGAGGAACACGATACAGATGACGTCTTACTCCTAGAGGGTAATGAACCCACAACCTATAAAGGTGCCATGACCAGTTCTGACTCAAAGCTATGGCTAGAAGCCATGCAATCCGAGATGGACTCCATGTATGAGAACAACGTGTGGGATCTTGTGGACCTACCTGCAAAGGTACGTCCCCTTCAATGCAAATGGCTTTACAAGATAAAGCATGCCGTGGAAGGACATCAAGACATCCACAAGGCTAGACTAGTTGCTAAAGGTTTCACTCAAGTGCCAGGCTTGCACTATGATGAGATCTTTGCACCCGTAGTCATGCTACGTTCCATTCGGATTATCTTAGCGATCGCCGCATTTCATGACTATGAAATATGGCAAATGGACGTTAAAACCGCCTTCTTAAACGGTTATTTGGAGGAAGAGTTTTACATGGTACAACCCGAGGGTTTTATCGATCCAGCACATCCTAAGAAAGTTTGCAAGCTTAAGCGTTCCATCTATGGACTTAAGCAAGCATCGCGGAGTTGGAATCATCGCTTCGACCAAGTGATAAAAGAGAATGGGTTCATTCGATCAGTCGAGGAACCATGTCTCTATATCAAGTCGAGTGGGAGCAAGATTGTATTCCTAGTACTGTATGTCGACGACATACTCTTGATTGGGAATGACATACCTCTCTTATCTTCGGTTAAAGCATGGTTGAAAAACCATTTCCAGATGAAAGATCTGGGAGAGGCACAAAGAATTTTGGGCATCCGTATCTACAGGGATAGATCACGACGGATGTTGTCTCTCAGTCAGGAGTCTTATATAGAGAAGATTCTGGAGAGATTCAGCATGACGAACTCCAAGAAGGGGTTCCTTCCTATGACTCCAGGGCTTCACTTGAGCAAAACTCAAGAAGCTAAGTCATTGGAAGAGAAAGAGCGCATGAGTCGGATTCCTTATGATTCGGCAATAGGATCGATCATGTATGCCATGATATGCACACGTCCTGACGTTGCATATGCATTGAGTATGACAAGTCGATTCCAAGCTCATCCAGGTGAACAACACTGGATGGCCGTGAAAAACATTCTTAAGTACCTACGGAGGACTAAATATTGGGGATTGACTTACGGAGGCGACTCGAGGCTCTGCGCCACGGGTTACGCAGATGCTAGCTTCCAAATGGATCGAGATGACTCGAAATCTCAGTCTGGATTCGTTTTTACTCTTAATGGCGCTGCTGTCAGCTGGAAAAGTTCTAAACAGAGTGTTACAGCAGATTCTACGACTGAGTCCGAGTACTATGCCGCCTCAGAAGCAGCTAAGGAAGCAATATGGATGCGTCAATTCTTACAAGGACTATCTGTAGTGCCTAGTTCGAATGACCCAATCACCGTCTATTGTGACAATAGCGGTGCCATCTTCCAAGCTAAGGAGCATAAGTCTAGCAGCAAGGCCAGGCATGTACAACAGAAAGCTCATCAAATCAGAGATTACGTGGAGCAAAAGGAGATTTTCATTGATAAGATCGCTACGGATGAAAACATAGCTGATCCTCTCACAAAAGCATTACCACGTGATAAGCATGAAGGGCACATTCATTCCATGGGAATTGGATGTGTTCCTAAGTTGTAGTACTCTTTTATGAATTCATGTACTAATTCATTTTCTCATGTACTCTATTCAACCTTATTGTTATGATATATAATGTTTTGTTTCTCATGTGGAATTGTACGCCAATTTTGAACACCACAAAGTGAACTGATTAACATTACATCGTTTTGGTCCTTGATTACCCACTTGAGCTGATAACTCAGGTAATCATTTTGTGACGTTGGTTGATGGTGGGTTCAACGAGCCATAAGTCACGCGGCTGACTGACCAATCACAAAGGCGAGTTATACGGATATCTCGTAGGACACCCCGTGACAACGTTATGGAGTCCTAAATGTTTTATAACATTGGGTGCCAGGTCGTGGATAGGACCTCCATAGTGTTCCTTAGAGTCGAGTCTTTTGACTTTCAACTGTCTCTTGAGATTAAGACAAATTTTGGGTAACTTTGGTTTCTTTCCCACGGTCACCGTAACAGGGGCCAAGAGGATTTTTTCTGGGTTATTTCATGCTGGGCGATATCGGCAGGATTCGAGTTGAGGGAAATATCCAAACCCTTATCAGGATTTTATCATTTCTCAGGGCCACTCGAGGAGTAGTAACTGAAATGCATGGCCATGCTCGAATACAGATTCGTTTTATCAGTTAAGTTACTCTCTAGACGGGGAAACCACTCTTGATACAGATCGCTTGTGAGATACGACCTTTGCGAATGCGGATTTGCAAATTGTCTTACATTGAGTGGGAGAGATTTTAAAAGGATATGAGAATCGGTTATCGCACCTACACTTGTACGCACAAGTGGGAGTTTGTTGGAGATTGTGTCCTCCACATGTAGTGTGATAACGTCATTGAACATACCCTTGTACGGACAAGTGGGAGATTGTTGGGGCTGGTGTCCTTGACAATTAAGTACAATGACTTATTAAATCTCTTTAAGGATCACAAGGGCATACTTCAGTATTATTACCAGTTGATCCACGTTTATCAATAACGGTTGGCTTGCTAGATAAGTTTGACGTTATTGTCATACGGATGGCGGTGGTCAACTGGTCCCTATACGTCACACCTATAGGACACGTTTGAGAGATGTGAAGGTATGAAAATACAGTCACATTTTGCCGGATATGACTAAACAGTTAGTCAGAGGTATTGACTATTAAATTAGTCAATAAGATGTTGAGATTATTATTTAATACGGATTAAATAATTTTAGCTAATATGGATTACATGATTAATTCGTAAATTAAATATAAACGGTTATATTTAATTAATTATTGTATTCGCGTATTAATATAAACAGTCATATTAATTTGGGTAATTATACAATATCGTATTTTGTCAGACCATTATTAATATATCGACTGTATTAATATCTGATAACATGTTACGATTTATAATTATAAACCCGCGAATTATATTTTAGCAATTGGGTCGAATCACGCATTAGAATAAGGTAAGAGTGGAAAGCCCACTCCTACCCTATGTCCAATTCGGCCGAAACATAGAGGCTACATAAGGAGAGTCCTTCTCCTTATGTAGATTATTCTTGTTGCACTGATTAAGAGTTATACGTGTATAACGAGTTGGCCGGTTCGATTTACGTTAATGTAGTGTGTAAAATTATTATAAGGTGTGGCTTGTGATTGGGCCAAAAATCTCATGACCCAATCACAATCCCCTTCACGCTCAAACCCATACAAGCTTTACCCGTTACTCGCACCAAACCCTACCACCACAACCTTAAACCCGTATGCCCCCTTCCCCAATCCAAACCCTACTTCCTTCCTCTGCCTCCACAACACTCTAGCAGCAGCACCGTCACAGCGAGAGAGAGAGAGGCGGCCGGTGGTGGTTAAAGGTGTTCCGAGAAGTTTCCGAGTCGGCTCCGGCGAGCTTAGGTAAGTATGTGTCTGTCGTTCTCTTTCGTTTTGTCTTATTTCGTGTCTGTCGTTGTGAGTCGTCCTTGGAGAGCGCTTTGGTGGTGGGTTGGATGACGGTGGTGGCTCTGGGTAGTGATAAGGTTGTGAGTGGTGGCGACAGGGGATTGAATTCGGGAGCTATGGTGGGGATTACGTGAGGGACCAGACCAGGTTTTGGTCTCGGCTCAAACCCTCGGATGGAGTCGACACCGGGTCTGGATGTCGGTGGCGAGGCAGAGTGATGTGAGCGTTGGGTACGGTGGTTACCGGTGGGGGAAGGTGGTGTTAGCGGTGTTATGGGTGGCTGTTTACGCGGGTTTGTATGGGTATGTCGTGAGTTTGGGGTTTGATAGGTAGTACGTTGTTCTTGTTATACTATTGTACTATTTTATTATTATTAGTTTTAGTATTATTATATTATTATTAATATTATTATTATTATTATTATTATTATTATTATTATTATGTTATGATAATTAGTATATTATTATTAGATTATTAGTTTAATGGTACATTGTGGTTATTTTATTTATGGTTGTAGTTTTTAAATAATTGTTAGGGTGAATAAGTGAAGGGTTTTTTGAGTCGGGAAAGTGGTGTATCATGGGAGTTTCTATTTTGGGAAGTTTCTATTTTTTGGAAACTTTCCATTTATGGAAGGGTTATATTTATAGTAAGTGTAGGTTGTTATGGGGTTCGGGAAGATTATTAATTCGTTACGTATACGTGTTTAGGTAGCGGGTTTCGCGTCGAACATTTCTAGCGAGCTTTGGATTTATCTGCATTCCTGCTATTTGAGGTAGGGGAAATATGGTGTATATAATAATGATTACTCTGTTGTTATTTGATGATAACCATGATTATTTTATATTAATACTTGATTGGTATATTATGATATTTGATTATATATTTTGTGATACGATATGAGGTGATGAGAAATGGGTGTTGTGATCGGTGCAGAGTTAATGGGTGTTGTGATCGGTGCGGAGTTAATGAGCGTTGTGATCGGTGTGGAGTTAATGGTCGTTATGATCGGTGCGGAGTTAATGGGCCTTGTGATCGGTGCAGAGTTAATGGGCCTTGTGATCGGTGCGGAGAATAATGGGTCTTGTGATTCGGAGTGGAGATGTTTCACTCTCTATTTATAGTAATGTTTGGTTGTTTACTTTTCCTCTACTCAACCTCGTGGTTGACCCTGTGTATTCGTGTGACACCTGTTATGATCCGTAATGGGGAGCAGTTTTGACAGGAAAGATGGTGCTGTGGGAGCATGGGATGGCGTGAGCACTTGGATGGACCGACTTAGATGTAGATCACCTACTTTGTAGTTATCAGTTGTACTTTGATTCCGCTGTGTAGTATTTGTAACACCAAAGTTTAATTTTTTTACCAGTTTTTTTTTTATAAAGTACTTTGGTTTGATTTACTTTGTTATTCACTACCTCGGATATTCCGAGATGTTAACAACTCAATTTACTCAGGATGTCTTGCTAAAGGCTCCTTAATAAATCGGGGTGTTACAGAAATTGGGTTAAGAGATTGAAGGTTTTAGGAGGAAATGAGAAATGAAGATGACAATGTTCTTATTTTTTTGAGAAATGGTTATGTCGACATTCATAAGGGTTTTCGGGGTTTTAAGTACGTGTCCTTTCCCGTTTAAATGAAAACGGGTTTGGAAGTGAACGGGTTTTATGATACGGACTTAAGTTTGCCAAGTTGTATTCATCTTAAGGATTTAAGGTTCTTAAGACGGATCTTACGAAAGTTTGCCAAGTTTTATTCGTCTTAAGGATTTAAGGTTCTTAAGACGGATCTTACGACTTATTTAAAATACTTCCTCAATAAATATTAAAATATTATTTTATTACCTAAAATAATTAAAAACCCTTAAAACATATTTTACGAAAATACGGGATGTTACACAATCTTTCATCTGCAGTCATAACACAATTAAAATCCCCACATACCAAACAGGCCTCATTAATGTTAGCTGCTATTTGATTGAGATCTTTCCATAGATCCTCCCTTCCTTTGATCTTATTGAAGGCATAAACCATTGTAACATAAAATTGCACATCATTCATAAGATCCTTAACCTCACAATGTATCAGTTGAGCAGTGTATTTAAGGGGAATAACCGAGCACTTACATGGATCCCAAAGAATCCATATACGACCACCTTGATGTCATTGACTGTTAGTTTTAATGCTCCAAGAGCCAAAGGTACCCAAAGCTACCTTATGTAAGTTAGTGGGTTTTATTTCTATTTCTAACAGACCATAAAGACTAATTTTATTATCTAGTAAAAATTTATTCACTTCCTTTTGTTTTGTGACCAAATTCATTGGGTATGCGATGAGAGAGATCTTGTGGGAAAATATCCGTATATATTCCCAATACTTTATATGGAGGATTATAAAAATTTATAATGTACGATTTATGGTCATAAACGAATAACAAGATACAAAGATAGGGATCAAGAAGTAACCTTCTGTCCTTGGTAAGGCTTAAGATCAGATATCAAAACAGATATCCTCCTAATCGTTGCACCCAAGATATCCTGAGAAATACCCTTTCCTGAGCTAGAAACTACAAAAATACCTTTAATTTTGTGTAAGATGAAAAGCTAGAGAGAGATGAGGGATTTTTGCGTGGGAACTCGTCAGGTATAGAGAGGCGTGCCATATGCTATTTATAGGGGGTGGTGTTTGATAGTCTGTATATCTCTTAACCACCTTACATAGTTTAGATAGGATAATCAAATCCGTATTTGATTCTACCTAAACTACTGCCTAAACAAATAAGAAACTCTATCTTATGGCATCTCATACTACAGACCGAAAAATCCACCATCTGGCCAAAAGTTTATATCTGTTTCGGCCCTTAGTAACCGTTTTTATATTTGCATAAAGTCGGTTATTTATCCTCTCTTGTGCGTAATGTTTTATCTTATAAATATCGTATATTTATAATCTAAACAATTAAACATAACCTTTTATATTTAACTGAATCATTTAATCCTTATTAAATGATTTCATTACACACTAATTAAATATAACATTTTATATTTAATCAGGAATTAACATTGTAATTCGTCTTACCTAATATTATTTAATCAGTATTAAATAATTATATCATAATTACTTTAACTAATCGTTTATTCGTATAGGGTATCAATATGATTACATTTTCATCTAATCATATCTCTCAGATTCCATCCTTTAGGTGTGACTCTTAGGGACCAGTTGATTACCTTCATCTGTATGAAAATAACGTCAAACTTTCTAGCAAGTAAGCCAACCGTTATTGATAAACATGAATCAACTGGCTGTTGAGGACACTAGCTCAAACAATCTCCCACTTATCCGTACAAGTGTATGTGCGATAACCGATTCTCATATGCAATGAAATTTCTCCCACTCAATGTAAAACAATTTGCAAATCTGTATCCACAAAGGTCGTATTTTACAAGCGATCTGTATCAAGAGTAGTTTCCCCTACTAGATAGTAACTCAACTGATAACGAATCATTATTCGAGCTTGGCCAAGCATTTCAGTTACTACTCCTCGAGTGACCCTGAGAAATATTAAAACCTGATAAGGGATGGATATTTGCTTCAACTCGAATCTTGCAGATGTAAGCACAGTATGAAATTACTCAAAAAAATCCGCTTAGCCCAAGTTACAGTCAACTAGTGAAAAAGAAATCAAAGTCACCCAAAACTGCCCTTTATCTCAAGAAACAGTCGACAGTCAAAAGAATCGACTCAAGGAACACGATGGACGTCCTATCCACGATCCGACACCGAATGTTCAGTAACATTTAAGACTCCATTGCGTCGTCACGAAAATTCCTACGAGTTATCGTTATAATCTCGTATCTGTGATCGATCAGTCAACGATTTGACTTATGGTTTATTGAACCCACCATCAATCGAATTCACAAAATAATTGCCAGAGTTATCAGCTCGTGTAGGTGATTACGGACTAAAACAAATATAATGTAATTTAGTTCACTTTGTGGTGTTCAATGTTGTCAGTACAATCCACATGAAAAACAATATATAAAACAAAATCGATGGTGTTATAAATAGTATATGAAATAGATACAATATCCAATCTACAAAAGTACTAATACAACTCTGGAACACGTTTAATTCCCATTGAAATAGCGTGCCCTTCATGTTTATCATGTCTTAATGGTTTAGTGAGAGGATCTGCGATGTTGTCATCCGTCACAATCTTGTATATCACTATCTCCTTTTACTCAGTAGTAGAATCTGCAATAACACTCTGCTTGGAGCTTTTTCAACTGACAGCAGCGCCATTAAGAGTAAAACGAATCTAGACTGAGATTTCGAGTCATCTCTATTCGTTTGGAAGCTAGCATCTGCGTAACCGTTTGCGCAAAGCTCAGTGCCTCCACCATAAGTCAATACCCAATCTTTAGTCCTCCATAGGTACTTAAGAATGTTTTTCACAACCATCCGATGTGGTTCACCTGGATTGCCTTGTTACCGACTCGTCATACTCAAAGCATATGCCACGTTTGGACGTGTGCATATTATGGCATACATGATCGATCCTATAGCTGACGCATAAGGAATGCGACTCATGCGCTTGACCTCTTCCGGTGTCCTAGGTGCCTGAGTCTTACTCAAATGCACCCCCGAGATCATCGGAAGTAACCCCTTTTTGGAGTTGGTCATGCTGAATCTGTCAAGAATCTTATCTATATAAGACTCCTGACTCAGTGATAACATCCGTCGTGATCTATCTCTATAGATACAGATCCTCAATATACATTATGCCGTACCCAGATCTTTCATCTGGAAATGGTTCTTTAACCATACTTTAACCGAAGATAGGAGAGGGATGTCATTTCCGATCAAGAGTATATCGTCGACATATAACACCAGAAAGACGATCTTGCTCCCACTCGACTTGATATATAAGCATGGTTCTTCCAACTCCTAGATGCTTGCTTAAGTCCATAAATGGAACGCTTAAGCTTGCACACTTTCTTAGGATTTTTAGGATTTGTGAAACCTTCGGGTTGTACTTGTGGGGAATAAAACATGTATTCGCCCTAAACTTGAAGGATTATAACGAATTTTACAGTTGTGAATATAGTCATAAGATAATTAAAAACATGAAAAAGAATACAACCTTGGGTCCTTGCTTGAATAGGCCTAAGAACATGAATTAAAGTAAATTCCCTCATATAACTTGCACCCAAGACTTGAATGAGATGATGCCGCGTGTGCTAGAAATACTCTCCAATATGGGGAGAGCTTTTGTGAGGTTTTAGATGTGAGATCTGAGTTTTGGGAAAAGAATGTTTTTAAAACCCTAATTCTTGAGATTGTCAATTAGCCAGTAGAATGAATCACCTGACACAAGGAGAAGGACTCTCCTTATGTAGTGTGGGTCGGCCGAATTAGGTATTGGGTAGGAGTGGGCTTTCCACTCTTACCTTATTTCAATGCGTGATTCGACCCATTTGCTAAAATATAATTCGCGGGTATTTATTATAAATCGTATACTTGTTATCAGATATTAATGTAGTCGATACATCAATAATGGTTTGACAAAATACGATATTGTATAATTGGCCAAGTTAATATAACTGTTTATATTAATACGCAAATTCAATATTTAATTAAATATAACCGTTTATATTTAATTTTACGAATTAATCATGTAATCCGTATTAGCTAAAATTATTTAATCCGTATTAAATAATAATCTCAACATCTTATTGACTAATTTAATAGTCAATACCTCTGACTAACTGTTTAGTCGTATCCGGCATAAATGTGACTGTATTTTCATACCCTCACATCTCTCAAACGTGTCCTATAGGTGTGACGTATAGGGACCAGTTGATCACCGCCATCCGTATGACAATAACGTCAAACTTATCTAGCAAGCCAACCGTTATTGATAAACGTGGATCAACTGATAATAATACTGAAGTATGCCCTTGTGATCCTTAAAGAGATTTAATAAGCCATTGTACTTAATTGTCAAGGACACCAACCCCAACAATCTCCCACTTGTCCGTACAAGAGTATGTGCAATGACGTTATCACACTACATGTGGAGGACACAAGCTCCAACAATACCATGTACAGGTCCTCCTCCAAATAACTGTTTAAGAAGGCGGTTTTCACATCCATTTGCCATATTTCATAGTCAAAAAATGCAGCAATCGCTAAGATAATCCTAATGGAACGCAGCATGACTACGGGTGCAAAAATGTCATCATAGTGCAACCCTTGCACTTGAGTGAAACCTTTTGCCATTAGTCGTGCCTTATAGGTGTCTGGTTGTTCCTCGATTGAGTGCTTTATCTTATAAAGCCATTTGCACTGAAGAGGTCGTACCTTATCAGACAAATCAACCAACTCCCATACGTCATTCTGGTACATGGAGTCCATTTCGGATTCCATGGCAGTAAGCCATAGCTTTGAGTCGGAACAGGTTATGGCACCTTTATAGATTACGGGTTCGTTACTCTCTAAGAGAAAAACGTCAACTCCGTCAAGTTTCTCGATCATACCGATGTATCTATTTGGAGGAATAGAGTGTCTACCCGACCTTCTGGGTTCCTCAAGAATGCTGACTGCAACAGAAGATGAAGGAACGGTTTCCTCCATTGGTTGCTCAGTAGTTGGTTCTTAAACCTCCGACAGATCGAAGGTACTATTACTTATCTTATTCTCGAGAAACTCTTTCTCTAAGAACTTCGCACTAGTCGCAAGAAAAACGCGGTGTTCGTTAGGCGAATAGAAGTAATGACCAAACATTCCTTTTGGATAACCAATAAAGTATGTCTTGACCGATCGCGGGCCGAGCTTATCCTCGTGTATCCACTTGACATAAGCCTCGCAGCCCCAAACCCGAATAAAGCATTAGTTAGGGACGGTTCCCTTCCATATCTCATATGGAGTCTTGTCAAGAGCTTTAGACGGACTTCGGTTAAGTATAAGAGCAACTGCCAATAGAGCAAAGCCCCATAATGAATCTGGCACAAGTTTGTGACTCATCATGGATCGAACCATATCTAATAGTGTTCGATTTCTCCGTTCGGACACACCATTTAATTGTGGTGTTCCAGGTGGAGTTAACTGTAGTACTATAGCCCAATCTTTAAGGTGTTGATCAAACTCATGCGACAGATACTCACCACCACGATCTGATCGTAGTGGTTTAATCTTTCTATCGATTTGGTTTTCAACCTTCGCCTGGAATTCCTTGAACTTTTCAAAGGATTCACTTTTATGCTTCATTAAGTAGACATATCCGTATCTACTTAAATTGTCCGTGAAAGTGATGAAATATCTATAGCCGTCTCATGCGGTGATTGACATAGGTCCACATACATCTGTATGTACAAGGCCTAATAGGTCAGCGGCGCGCATTCCAACAACTTTGAAGGAAATACGAGTCATTTTGCCTATGAGACATGATTCACATGTGTCAAATGATTCATAATCAAATGGAGATATAGCGCCATTCTGTATTAGCTGCTTTACACGTTTCTCATTTATGTGTCCCATACGAGAGTGTCATAGATATGTTTGATCTTTGTCACCAACCTTTAGTTTCTTATTATTCATGTGTAATATTTCAGTCGATTGATCTAAGACATATATACCATTTATGGAAACCGCTTTACCATAAACCATTCCATTTAAACAAAAAATACAGCTATTATCCTTATAAGAATGAAAATCCGTCTTTATCGAGTACGGAAACTGAAATAATGTTCTTAGATAAACTGGGTACATAATAACAGTTATAAAGATATAACTCGAATCCGCTCGGTAGCTGGATCACATATGTTCCCATGGAAGCAGCATCAACTTTTGCTCCATTCCCGACTCGCAGGTCCACATCTCCCTTTGCGAGAGGTGTAATGTTTTTTAGGCCCTGCAAATGATTACACAGATGAGAACCACAATCGGTATCAAGTACCCAAGTTCCGAAACTTGCATGATTAATCTCAATCATATGAATATAAGATGACATATCAACAGGAGTGAAGCGACCTGCTTTTATGTCCTCACGGTACACTGGATAGTACCGCCTCCAATGCCCAGTCTTGGTGCAATGGTGGCACTCAATGTCACCGTCTTTGCTCTTTATCTTCCTTTGTGAGCTACTTATCTAACCAGGCCTACTCTTAAATCCGGCCCTTTTGAATTTAGGAGTCTTAGCTACAGTTAGCTCTGCTTGAGCTTTTCCCTTACCCTTTCCGCTCTTTGCAATCATGAGAACGTCTTGCTTCATGCTCCCACTCAATTTAAGATCCTTCTCGGTCTGTACGAGAAGGGAGAGTAGCTCATGAGGACTTTTCTTCATGTCATTCATGTAATAGTTTGCCCTGAATAAGGAAAAACCATCATGAAGTGAATGAAGCATTCGATCAATGATTACGTTCTCACTGATCTTGCAGTTCAGGGACTCCAATTTCTCGACATTCGCAATCATATTGAGAATGTGTGGGCTAACTGGTTGGCCCTTTTGGAGTTTTGCATCAAAGAAGCGACATGTGTGCTCATATGAAACGATTCTCGGTGCTTTTGAGAATTCGTCTTATTTGCACCATGGAAAATGAAGCGTCTTTACAAATTGGGTTCCATTGCAAAAATGAGTACGTTCTTTATCGCACCCGCTTCCATAACGAAATCACTATAAGCTTGTAATACGTTAGCTCTAGTAGTGGGGCCTGGGTTAGGTGGTAACGGCTCAGTTAAATACTTGAGTTTACCATCAGCTACAGCTGCATTCCGTAATGCAGCCTCCCAATCCGCAAAGTTGGACCCATCATTTTCAGTCGCATGGACTGATTCACGTGGTCCTTGAAAACCTTAAGCCAGGATTCTTTTCTTAGTGTGGCACTAGGCATAGAGGCATCATTATGACCAGCCATAGTATTTACAGTACTATTGTTTTGTTTAGGTGAATTCTACACTGTAAAGAAGAAATTAAAACATAATAAGCATACCATCGTTTTGTAAATAGTCTAGCAAAAACAGTTTATGCAATGACTTTAGCATTTATATAATTGATCTTCCTCAAGAACTATATAAATGATCCCAAGACTCAATTTCAGTAAATTGATAAGCCAACCTCTAGGCTAATTCTACATTTAGAATTCTTGGTCGATAAATTTGTGTAAATTCTATCTTTAGTCCACCATAACCACTGGATCGTACGACCACTACTACAAAAAAGGCCAAAGAAACCTGTTGAAAAAGGCCTTAGACACCTGTTTATAACAGGTGTCTAGGTCATAGGTGTCTTTGGTTAAGAAACCTGTTGGAGGAACTGGTGTCTTATCTAACAATTAAAGAGACTTGTTTTATTAATAACTGGTGTCTTTGACTTATACCTGTTATCAATTATGTCCGGTGTCTTTGGCATATATTTATGACACCACTCTCATCTACACCTGGTGTCTTTGCCATGTATCTATGACACCACTCTCACCTACACCCGGTGTCTTTGGCATATATCTATGACACCACTCTCACCTACACCCGGTGTCTTTGGCATATATCTATGACACCACTCTCATCTACACCCGGTGTCTTTGACATATATCTATGACACCACTCTCATCTACACCCGGTGTCTTTGCTTTTGCATATTTTTAATAAAATACGGCTACATACAGCACCTGTTATTACGTACCTATTACATTTATGGAAATGCATACGAAATACATACAGCTGCACCTCATAATCATTCTTTTTATTCAAAATCAAAATAAGCCGAGTTGTTACAAAAAATTCAATATATATCCAATCTTCTGACCAAAACAACAATTGTTTCCACCAATAATAAAGAAATAATCGCAACATAGTTCGTATTTTTCAACTAATAAGAAAGTTGGACAAAAGCACACTAGCTACCTGCTAATAAACTAATAAGTTTAACAAATTCGACAACTAATATAATCCATTCACGCTTGAGGAGCATACATCTTGTCAATATCATCGCTTTCCTCTTCTTCGTCATCTTCAATTTGGCTGAAGAAATATTCCGCCCATATATCTTTTAACGCGTCATTTGACTCTTGTGAATAAGTGGTAGGAGTTCCAAGCAAATACTACAGTACAAATAAACAAGTATTACAGAATCCAAATAAACAGAAAAAGTTGATATACTCTATACTATAAGAAGTCAAGTAATGCTCTAATAAAAATGCAAGCAAAATTATAAGGATATTCTATATCAGATACAAGTATCTACGCTATAACATTCATCCTTGTGATGATTCGCTATAAAGTAGTTAGTTACTTTGCGCTTCTTCTGATAAAGGGGTTTGGCCTTGTGAGTTATACGGGAGCTTACACTAGTTTTATTCTATTACATACCGCCCGTGGAATGGGATTCATCATTCGATTATCTAAAGTATTCACATCAGTGAACGAAAGTCTTCTAGTTTCGTGAAAGAGTGACTAGGCCGAACCCTCCTTATTTTAACAAAGTACGATAGGAGAAGAAAGCTATTAAACAAGTTCCGTAAGAGACTACTACGACATCCAATTAAAACCTATAAGTGTCTATAAGATTAATCCGGCATATCCCTAGTCAAAAGATAGGGGTTTCTAGCCTGTCTTTGCATTCAATGCTACGAAAGATAGATTTCAACACCACAAGCTCTTTCCCTGTTGGCCTCTTTCAAAGAAAAACTCTGAAAGGGGGGTTTCCACTGGGGACCTTATTATGACTGACTACTACCGCTCCTGTTGCAGTACCACTAGTTTCATCAACTTATAGCCTACTCTATCTATCATTATATACACTATCTCATTCAAATTGGAATAGATTTCGTGCGAAACTGGTAAGAAACTGGGAGCTAACTACAACAAAATGGTTCACTACATTTCTAAGACAAGGCTATATTACTTTTATTCGAGGCAGACTAGCGGGACAGGCCCCTTCCTATGGATTGATTAGGTTTATCAGCGGCTGCTTAAGACATTAACTACTACTTAACATTCTACTAAAACGAACTTATTTCTTGTCTTTATATCGGACACTGCAATTAATGCAACAATTGCTCACTCAAAGGAAACGCCAAATCACGCATGGCCCAACTTCTAGACTATCCCAGCTTCCTGCAATTCTGCCCAACATTCAATTCTAAACAATCAGTAGCACCACGCTGCTCCATTGCTCTACAAAAACGCCTATTCTGCACCAAAACTCGCTCATCCATATTGCAAACACAGCCCAGACTTAAGTCCCATTACACAGATTTTTATTCAATCCCAAATCCTACACAACCCTACTATTCAGCCCCTATTAAACAACTGCCAGCAATTCATAAAGAATACAGTTTAAGCAAGTGCAGCGATGTAGTTCTAGAGCATAAGACGTACTGCCCACACTCTGAACAGTCTGATCAACTAACTGAATATTTTGGGTATTTATGAATCTATTCACGCTGAACAGTCTGAACAACTAACTGATCAGTACAATTCCTCTGCACGCTGATCTGTGCATAAGACGTACTGCCCACACTCAGACCAGCAACTACAGCGTGTTACCTGACCAGTCTAGCACTGCTCCACTGCAACAAATGCTAGCTCTTATTCCTAGTCGCTCAATTAAACCACCATCCCTTATTTGCTACGCAGCCAAACCTGTACAGAAATGCAGGTCTGACCACGCTGCACCATACCATACTTTATGCTACTGTCAGATGATCTGATGCACCAGCACAGATCAGCGTCCAGAGGAAGTGTCTGTCAGATGATCTGATGCACCAGCACACGCTCCCAGCAACTGCTCTACATCTGACAGACACGAATTGCAGCTACAGACCAGACACGCTGATCTGAAGTGCAAGTCCAGCCTCTGCCGAGCATCATCACAGAAACTGCCTCATTTATTAACCCAGACTCACCATTAATATCTAAAAATACAACTATCTTGCTCAAAAACATGAATTCCTGCACATGCTACTATAACTCGGCTGTAGGGGTAGGAAAAAGACTGCTATAACATAAGGAGGGAGATGGAACGAAGGTTACCTGGTCAGGAACAATTGGTCGTCTAGTTTGGATAATCTCAATTATGTAGCAACATACATAATACATAATATCCATAATCCTTCGTGCCTTGGGCTTGGAGAGGACACTATTATATTATAATGAAAGTCGAATTAATCAAGTCTAATCTTTTAATTAATATTTGAAATAAAATACCATTCCATTTAAATATATCCAACACTTGCTTTCTTCATGATGCATGAAAGAAGTTGGGCGACAGTGAAAATTATAATTGTCGTACATACCTTTATTTTCTTCCACCTTATTTCCGGGTTCTTTTTTATTTTCTTGACGTCTTTTCGATGAAGAATACTAAATTTTATGATACCCCTAAAAATTTCACCAAATAATTAGATACATACAATGATAATTAGGATGTATAAAAAAATAAACAATAAGACACATACTCATTTATGATCCTTTGTGCGAATTCACTAATAATATTAGCGCCGGCGGGGTCAAGCCGGAAAACTGTGCCATTCCAGGGACTTATGGCAGCAAGCATCCAATGTCGACTATACCAAACTTACTAATGTCAGCACAGAAGATATACATACATATTATGCTATTAGTAATTATACTTACAGACTTACTTTTCATGGAAAGGTGCAAAAAATAGTTGATTGATAATCTTGCCTCCATTGCATCCAAAAACTCAGCATAAATAGTCTGATCGATCTTGTTCTAATGTTGGATTCAAAGGTGAGGTATAATTGGAGTCACAAAATCCATACATTCCAGATATACCATCCTTCTTACATGATTCACTCAAGTATCTTGCATATAAAAGAATTCATTAAAAAAAATTAAGTCAAATAACCATTTAGACGTACAAGTATCTTACTGACATACGAAAAAATTATTTACTAAGCACGTACTTCATGAAAATCGACATGTGAGAAGACCCAATCTCTTTTTGATAGCACCAATCGAACAGGTCTTCATAATCATGCCTAACTTCATGCCCGTGATAAAACACGTCATCCGGGATAGATATTATGATGTTGCCGTGTCTTTTTTTCAACGTCATAGCTTCTTTCTTCAAAGCTTTGCACAAATTAGAGGTCACTTTGACACATAATTTATCGTTATTGTCGTATGTTTTCGTGGCTGACGTTTGTGATAATGGCGAGTGTGAGACACCGTCATTTGTTGGTTGCGTATCAATAAGCTTACATAAAAGATAAAACAAAAGGGGTAAGAACAAGAAGGAAGAGGAATAACTAAAATCTTACATACTGAATAGTAGACATAGATAGGATGAAAAATTATTTCAGCAATGCAAAATATCCAACATCCTCACACACTCAAATGACAATGTTAGCACGTAGACCATATATACCACCCACATATCACCAAATTTCCTATACTGGCCATGAACTTAAGGCGTTAACTGAATAGATACCTGTCTGTGAATGGCTTCAAAACCAATCAGGAATACGGAGCATGATGAATGTTGATCAGATGCTCTTTGTCTGGTTGGGTATGGGTGAATAGATCATCTGATGGGCAGATCAGTGGCAGTGTTATGGGTCTGTTTCTGTAAATAGCAGGGCAGTAGAGTAGTAGTTCAGGAGAAGATGTGCAGGTCTTCTGTATTGATTTGTTCAGTTGCAGGAGTATGTGGGCAGCGAACTGCGTGCAGCATTGGGAATGATTGTTGGCGGGTTGGGCATAGTATGTTGGCTGTTTTCTTGGGATTGAATAAGCTAAAGTGAAGGATCCTATGCTGGGCAGTGGCAGAAGGTTTGAATAGCAGAGTAGCTGGCAGTAGCAATAAGCAATGAAGGGGCTGCCAGCAGGTGCAGGGGCCGTGGCTTTGCGTCTGTTTTGCAGATCCGATTTTGAAGACCGGGAGAGTTGCAGACCTGTTTGAATGGAGCAATAGAGTAGCAGATGGAGTCTTATGATGGAGACTTTATTCTGCGTCTCTATTGCAGATATCATTGGCAGGACCTGCAGATATCGGAAGTAGCAGTAGTTGGGTGCAGTAGCAAAGTAGCTATCAAGTGAAGTGAAGTTGGGTGCTTTTAAAAAGAGAGGGTCGTACCCCTTCCCTTATAGTATTGCCGAATAAATTCTTTACCTATACTAGAGCTAGTAGGTGCGGCTGGCTAGGTAAAAACTCATAACAGAGGAAGATGCGCTTTCAAATTCTATAATAACAGTTGAAAGGACAAAAAGCCATAGGTTAGCTACTAAGTAAGTTATCGAGAAGCTGAAAAAATACCATTCCTCAATTTGAAAGCGCACTATAAAACACCTTAGTCTATCAGAACCCTTCTTATTAGTAAACTCCCATTCCCCTTGTTGTGGCTTATCAAGTAAGACCTCGGCTTTGACAGATATAAATGTCACGCAGTAAGTAGCAAGTGTGGTAACAACAACAACAACAACAACTTAAGGCAATGGTGACAATAACATACCACCTCAACAACAAACGACGAACAACAACCTAGGCAGCGACTACAACGACAGTACAGCAATGGCGATAACAATTGTGCACAAAATAAAACACAGACAACAGCAGATTACCAATCAACGATGCAACATGAGACCGTAACTATAATAGACATCTGTAGCAATGGTAAGACTACAGCAGCAGTAGAGCTGCAACAGTTGTAGTGTATGTGCAGAAGTAGTACAGCAGTGACAAGAGTGAGTAGAAGGGGAAAAAAGATGGTCTGGTATAGGCAGACCAAAAGAGGTGCAGTCTGTACAGCAGGAAATCAGACTTGCAGTGTCTGATAGAAGGGTAGCAACAGAGAACAGCCCTTACAGTCTAACTGTGGCAACAGCAGTAGGTAAATTAAATACACAAATTGGTAAATACACAAACCAGGATACACTAATCATAGTGATAATATTAGACGTGAAAAAATAGGTAAGTACACAAATTGGTATAGAAAACGCACCTTTTTCAATAGAAAAATTAAATGTGCAGGCCAAGATACAAAAGTGAACTTCGCTTGGCACACTATACTACACTCCTCATTAGGACACGGTAATGGCGCAGTTGGCACAATTTCTTTGGTAATTATGACTCGACGATACTCTCGTGACAAAGTGGTAAAATGATTCAAAGTCACTTTCGTTGCTCCCACTACATGCACTTGCCCTTCTGCAACAATTTTGATCCCTTTTCGGTCCTCAACACCTAAGTGGCAATCATATATACCCTATTTCATATGAGTGAAATGGATAGTCAAAGAGCTAACAGAAATAATGAGTTGGTTTGGCTTATTGCATATGAGTCAAGCATTACGTATTCACAAAAACAAGCGCATTAGTTATCAGCAACATCTATACTGTTGACATTAAGGGTGTGTTTGGATACAATTTTAGGAGGGAAAGGGAGGGGAGGGAAAGGGAGGGGAGGTGAGGTGAGGGGAGGGAAGAGGAGGGGAAGGGAATTTTGGTTGTTTGGATAATAAAATTATTGGGAGGGGAATGGAAGGGGAAAAATGGGACATGGTATAATGGATAGGGATGTTATGGAATATGAATGAAGAATTTAGAGGAGAGTCATTGTTTTCCTTCCAAATCTCACCTCCTTTGGAAAGAAAACTATTTGTTCTAAAGGAGGGAAAATACATCCTCCCATTTCTTTCCCCCTCATTTCTCCCCCCTCCAAATTTTGTATCCAAACAAGAGAAAACTCATCCCTCCCTTTCCTTCCCCTCCCTTTCCCTCCAAATCTCCCTATCCAAACACACCCTAAGTGATAGTACTCACATTTACACCAAAAAAAAAAACTTCTTTTTCATACCTTAGGCAGAACATGCTCACTAATATGAGTCTCATCGTCCATTATAATAGCCGATGGGGAGAGATTAGGCTTTTGACAGTGGAGCACAGTTTCCTGATCATTCTCAACTTGATGAGTCTCAACAACTTTATTATTATTATCAGGCCAAGGAAGAGAGTAAGGCTCAAGCTCTTGATGTTTCTCTTGGACATGAGTCGGAGATTTTGAAAAAGGGGACGGACTTAAAAAATCTTTAGCACGTTCAGAGAACCCGTCATCACGTTAGGACCATAGGGAAAACCCTTCATCACCATTATTTAAAAGCTCGGTAAAGAAGCCAATGTTTTGGCCATTTGGTGCATCGTGCAGACAACCACTTCTATCATTAACTGTATCAAATTGGCCATTAGTTGTATCGAATTGACCACTGCTATGAAGACCTATATTACCAAGGCCTATCTAACCTTGTTGTCTACCCACTATACCATTCTGGTCATTTGTATCACCACCAAAACCACTGCCATGGCCACCAAAAGCTCCCATTTGGTCCATCAATTGCTTCATATGCTCCTTATCCAACCATGACTTCATAAATGTCATAATAAATTGATGATCTTTTCTCATAACTCCCAATTCTGACCTCAAACCAGTTATTTCAGCACACATTTGACTAGATGGAATTGGTTTAGAAAATCCAAAGTACTCTGAATTTGTGATGCCTGATCCAATGCCCCTCACACGTCCACCATGTTCTGGCTTCTTTAATGCTCTTGCCAAAATATCATCCCGACCACCCCCTAAGACAATTTCACCTCTTTCATATTGTGCCTTCAACTCATTCTTAAGAGAACATTAAACAATCGTGAGTACAAATATATAGTATTTAAGTATAAATAATCTTAAGAACAACACTTACGATTTCTTCGGCAATTTTAGAATCATTTGGATTGCTGAAGGTTCGATATCCATTCTGGACATAGGAATGAGCTCTCATCCATAACTCATGTCGAGGGACCTGATCGACATGTGTCCCATTTTTATGATGTGCTTCCATCTAACAATCTCATCAAAATAGTAGCGTGTTAGTGACAACATACAGTCAACTAACTAAAGTTTATGAACTAATCAATATTCACAGAACTTACAATCTCATATTCATAGTATTGGTACCCAAGGCAGCCTCCCCGATAGGTTGAATTTTTGAGTTTTGATCGTTTCCTGCTATCTTCACTTATCTCCTTTAAATATTATAAGTGTAAATTTAGATATAAAATATCCTATTCCTTTGAAAAACATTAAAATAAATTCTAAAACATAATGAAAAACCAAGACCTTGAATTTGTTAGTAGTGTACATTTCCTTAAATTTGTCCCAAGCAGGTTGAAGAATCCACTGATATTTCCATGGCGGACTTTTTCTTAATTTTCCATTCTTCTTCTACAACCAAAGCCTTCTTAATCTCGTCTTGAAAGCTCTCCAAAGCTCATCAACTTTCTTTAAAATCAAATTTTCTACGGTCTGCTCGTACAGTAAACCCCTTCTGTAGAAAAAAAAGACATTTAAATGAGCATTGCATTAACAAGGGACGAGTTCCCTACATATGACTTAGACTACTTTCTACCACCAATGTACAGAGAAAGGAAAGCATGGTGTATCTTTCATTAACAAGGGAAGAGTTCCGTCAACTAAATGCACTCTTTTATATAAGAGTGGAGCTATACTTAGTTGATAGTTAGTCTTCCTGTTGTTGTTATAACCTTTAAATGAGCATTAGTCAGTAAAACAGAACAGTCCCACGACCAGAATTCCCTGCAGACCGAGAACCACTGATCAGAAACTCCTGCGCACACAGAAGTTGTTGCTCATCTGCCTGCATCATCAGATGCACCACGCCAGTTCATCCTACCAAATAATCTGCAAACAGATACTGAATGCAGACCTTCTAAAAGGACTGCTAGTACCCAATTCTACACAGACAGAAACCAATGTACAGGCTGTCCATTAAAGACTGCCCACAACCAGACCTATTGCTCATCTGCTACATAAACTTGTGAACAGAATAACACGCCATTCCTGCTCTATATCACTGCTGCTACAGAACAGGTACTGGTCACTGCAGATCTGCACTGCCAGCCTCAAAGTGCGTGCTTCGTCAATGGCTGCATCAGAATATGCAACTACTTCCGAATACCAGCATCACCCCAATCCTTATTTGCTACACCCAAATACTCACCTATTCTAGCCAAACATAGTCAGCAGCCCTGCTAGATGGCCTGCATTCTCACGCACATTCTATTCTAGCCAAACATATATATATATATATATATATATATATATATATATGTTACTTTCCCTTTACAAAAAAAAAATTATACTAAATCGAGGTATAGGTGCCTACCGCAATTACGTCATATAACTTGTCAAGTTCTGATTTGGGGACAGCATTCCAATTGATATAGGTGATGCATATCCGTTCTCGAACAACCACTCCAATATAGTTGGAGAAATTTAATCGATAAACACCACATGGAGTTCTACGGTCTGGATGCCAATCTAAAGGGATTTTGGTGTTTTTTTGAATTGCCTGGCCCACCATAGCAAGGACGGTACGACCCCTCTCATCCTCACGATTAGACTTTTCCACATCAGATTCATCATCAGAAGAGGTGGCATCACTTCGTAATGAGATTACTTTCTGTTTCTTTTTGTCCATAAACCTGAAAAGAATGTTAAATACAAAAGGATTACACAAGTAACTTGATAACTTCCATCTAACAATTGCTATCAAATATTAGTTGTTAATTCTGCCTTCCAAGAAGGACTGCTATCCTTACAAATTAATCTGATGAGCATTGGCCAGCAGCGGCCAGCAGCGTGCCCAACAGCCACCAGCAGCGTGCCCAACAGCCACCAGCAACGTGCAGAGCAGAGCTGAAAGCTGGTTAGATATTCCATTGATGGACAAGGGGACAAGGGGAATATATTCCATTGATCAGCAGGATTTATGCAACTGAAGATACCAAACTATCTGGATTAATGAGGAACATAAGGACATAAGGTACTTAGAATAGTAATAGAAGATCTGATAATCTTCTTCTTTAGTTTTCCTATCGAAACACCCCAAAATTGGATGTTACGCTAGGCCGAACAAACTTTTACCACTTGTTAGCTACATTCAATGTTTACCTTATTAGAAAACTTCATTCAAAGCAATATCACCCTCATTTAAGATTCCAAGGGCCACATAGGGATACAAGTATAAGCTATACAGCAGGTGTCATCCACTTAGGACCTTTCTAATACAAATATCAGCAGACAATGGATAACACTTCGCTCAAACTCACCACCAAACAATACTGGACAAGACAGCCTATGGATTGTCCGTGAGCAGCTGATTCACAGTAGCGTGCAGAGCAGCGGAGAGCACCGTGCAGAGCAGCCAATGCATAACCAGCAACCAGAATTTGTTATTTTAAGCATGAGGTATTCACTCACAAGTCATTAATATAAGGAAAGTTATCACATCTAAATACATAATATAAGCAGAGGAACCAAACAGCCAGCAGAAATACAGCAGCAGCGGTTCAGCGTAAAAAGAAAGACAACACAGCAGTTCATTTTCATAAAAACAGTAAACCAGTAAAAAGAGAGCATTATATACACATAGAAGATGAATTTATCGAATGCTACTAACAAAAAACCGAAACATAATGTTTAGGAAACAAGAACAATAATCTATGCAGTAATTAACTCTTAATTACTAACTTCACACTTAATCATACTGACACCATCCCATTTCCCGCAGCCAAACTCCGCCCTCAACATACAATCAATTTGTTTCACGGTGACGCTTTCGATTTTTTTCCATTTTATTGCCATTGTCAATCACTTCACCTTCATTATGGTCCTCACGTACATATGTTAATGAATCTTCTACTTCATCGACAATAAAGTTCAGATTTTGAAATTGTTTTGTACTTGACCTTTCTTCCAGCTCACCATCGTCATCATAATCATCAATTTCATGTCGAGCTCTCGGTGTTATAACAACACACCTTCTCTTGTCAGCTGGATCAGTCACATAGAACACTTGTTTAGCTTGACTTGCCAGTATATATGGATCTTCATTGTGCCCACGCTTGTGAAGATTAACCAAAGTAAATCCCAACTCGTCATATTCAACCCCAGCATGAGAATCAACCCAATCACATCTAAAAACTGGTATCGAGAAATCCGAATAGTGTAACTCTATGATCTCCTGAATGACCCCGTAGTAAATCATTTTACCACACACAGGGTGCTTATCTTTAGCACTAGCAAAATGCATAGCCTCGGCTTCCACTGTTACCCCACTATTTTGCATAACACTGTTTTCATCTTGTTCCCTTGTGTAAAATGTGCAACCATTTATCACATATCCAGAATAAACTGAGGCATTGAAATTAGGTCCATAACCTAAACTCTTCAGTCGGTCAGATATTAAATGGGTTGAATCTTCAAGTTTTATCAAAATTGTCTCCTTAAACCAATTGCTAAATGTTTTGCTATGTTCGCTTAGGACTGATTTCTCATTTGCTCTACGATGTTTTTCTCGCAAAAAAGCAATGTGTTTTTGAATATATGGCGTAGCTTCATCCTCATTAAAAAGAATATAAGTATGAGCCTTATGCCACTTCTCATAAGACAAGTCACATTCCTCCCGACCTAATGTCCCTTTTCCTTTAATCCTTCCACTATGTCGTGATATAGGAAGCCCAATAGTCTTTGTATTTCCCAGAAATTCACTACTATATTTCACAGCATCTTCACAAAGTACCCGCTCGGCTATACAACCTTCAGGTCTAAAGTGATTCTTCACATACCCTTTATAAGTTTTCATCTCTCTTTCAAAAGGGTATTGATTCCGTAAAAACACAGGACCACAAAATCTCACCTCCCTCACCAAATGAACAGTCAAATGAACCATGACATCAAAAAATGACGGAGGAAAATACATCTCTAATTGGCACAATATGAGTATGATTGAAGTTTCCAAAGAATCTAAGTCTTTAGGGTCTATGACTTTGCTATATATGGCATTAAAAAATGAACACAATTTAGTAATAGTAGAACGGACATTTTTCGGTAAAATGGAGCGAATAGCCACTGGTAACAAGTCTTGCATTAAAACATGGCAATCATGAGATTTAAGACCCACAAGCTTCAAATTTTCCAATGAAACCAGACTCCTGATATTAGAAGAATAACCCTCTGCGACTTTCACTCCAGCTAAACACTCACACAACTCCTTCTTCTCTTTTCTCGACAATGTATATGCAGCTGGAGGCAAAAAAATTGTGTTGTTCTTTTCAACAATGTGTAGTTCTTCTCTAATCCCCATTTCTTTGAAGTCATTTCTAGCACTCGCACCATCTTTTGTCTTTCCTGGAATATTCAAAAGGGTACCAACTAAGCTATCAAACACATTCTTTTCGATATGCATCACATCTAAAGAATGTCTCACAAACAAAAAACTCCAATAAGGCAGACGCCAAAACTCGGAACATTTCTTATATCCTTGTTTTGGAAGGAGGGATCCTTTGGTTTTTCCAAATGTAGTCTGAATGTTCCTCACTTTTTCAAACACCTCTAGACCAGTCAAGACTCTTGGACGTCCTTTCATTTCTTGTTGCCCATTAAATGCCCTTTTAAACTTCCTATAAAAATGATCATACGGCAAAAATCTGCGATTTTCCAGGTAAATATTTTTCTTGGAAGATTTCAGCCACTTTCCTGTGGTAACATCCTCACATATAGGACATGGTGCTTTTCCTTTAACAGAATAACCAGATAAATTACCATATGCGGGAAAATCTTGGATAGTGCCAAATAACATTGCTCTAAGGTTAAATGTCTCTTTTCGATAAGCATCATAAACTTGTTCCCCAGTTTCCCATAAATATTTCAAATCATCAATGAGAGGCGCCAAGTATACATCTATGTCATTTCCTGGTTGTTTTGGACCAGAAATTAACAAAGAGAGCATCATGTACTTCCGTTTCATACATAACCAAGGAGGTAGGTTGTAGGTAACTAAAATTACTGGCCAAGTACTATAGGTTGTACTAAGGGAACGAAAAGGATTCATACCATCAGTGGATAGTGCAAGGCGTAAGTTTCGTACTTCTTTACCAAACTCAGGAAATTCTGCATCAATATACCTCCACTGTGGTGAATCGGCTGGATGTCTAAGTTTATCATCCTTAATTCTACCAAAATGATGCCATAATAACAATTCTGCATCATTAACATTCGAAAAAAGACGATGAAATCTTAGTATAATAAGAAAATACGACAAGACCTTAGATGGAACTCCTTCCTTCTTGTACCGTGAAGCATTGCAAGTAGGGCAGTTTTTCAATAAAACATAGTCATTACGAAATAATACACAGTCATTATGGCAAGCATGAATTTTCTCATAAGGCAAACTCATTGAACACAAAATCGTTTTTGCCTCATATGTCCTACTCGGAAGGACATTATCATCGGGAAGCATGTCTTTTACTACTTCAAGTAATTCCGTAAAACCCGTATCACTTAAACCATGAACTGCCTTCCAATTATATAATCTTAGTACACTAGACAATCTTGTATATTTTTTGCAACCAGTGTACAAGGGCTTCTCTGAATCATTTAATAATGTTTCAAACGTAGCCGGATTGTCATCAAATTTATCTTGAACTTCCCGTAACATATCCTCAATCCTATCACCCTCATTTGTGACACCCCGCGATATAGCATAAAAATAAACAAATAATTTGCAGCGGAAATACGATACTTTTAAAAACTTTTCGACATATTTATTAAAACTTTTCGCGGAATATCAAAACAACATGCGGAAGACTAAAAACTAATGAGAAAGTATAAATTATGCAAAATAACTTAAATAGACGAGGGATAAGGTATCCCACGATAACAACTTGAATTAATTCTAAACTACGCGTAAGGGTAATTGTCGAATTATCAACAATGCTCGCTAGCCACACGTCTTCCCCAAACAGCACCAACCTACATTCATGAAACATGAACGCCACAGTCAGTGGGGAGTAACTCAGGGTTCTCCCAGCCACTTTACGTCAGAAAACATGTAAACGGTAATACAAAACATCTTATACATATGAACATGTATATTATTTCATAAACAACCTTATATGCAATACTAAACGTAAGCAACATGATCAATGCATGAGCGATAAACCAAAACATGTGATAACAGCATGAATCAACATGTGTAATAGAATTAAAGCATGCATATGAGATAATATCAGAATCAAGGAAACATCCAAGCAAAGAACACACATAGTCAGAGCGTATAACCACTACCTCTGACATACCAGAGCGTATAACCACTGCCTCTGGCTACTGGAGCGTATAACCACTGCCTCCAGTTACGGAGCGTATAACCACTGCCTCCGAATACATGAATAGAATGAACGCCGTCAGAGCGTATAACCACTGCCTCTGATGTACCAGAGCGTATAACCACTGCCTCTGGCTACTGGAGCGTATAACCACTGCCTCCAGCTACGGAGCGTATAACCACTGCCTCCGAATACTATGTATAGCGTATAACCACTGCCTATATGCCTAAGACCTGGCCAGACCTCTCGATGTAATGCCTTACACCGAACGACACACGGGGACCGGAGCGTATAACCACTGCCTCCGACCAATCCCGAACATAGATAAATTCCCATTGCATGGGTGGTGTTAGTTCATTACAGTGATACACAAATCGTATCACCGCTATCTATTCACATGTCAAGGCAACATAACCGTCGCCAACACAATTTTAGGATGACATAACCGTCACCTACACAAGCTTAGGATAACATAACCGTTAACCCACTCATTTAAACATACATGAGTCAATAAAAGATGAATAATACAACACTTATATCCGTTCCATGCCAAAAGAGAACACACGGAATCGAATAATGAAATAAAAGTTCTAAACGCATTTTGACATTACAGCTGTCCTCTGCCGTAAAATTCATAATTAATTCAAATAAAATCGAAATGATACAAGGCCAATTGGGTTGGTTTAATAAGACTTTTATCTACAATAGTTGTCAAACAAACATTTCCAAAAGACGAACTTAACAGGGGGTTATTGACTGATCTTTACAGTGTGTCAGAAACCGTCACACAAAATATATTGCTTCATAAAACGGGTTTAACAAATCATTTTGGGGCAAAACAAACTCCTACCATCATCTAAACTCTTCAAAGTTTAATTATTGAAAAGGACCAGAATCATTTCAAAGTTCAAAAATGGTTTTCGAAACAATCTTTGAGCTACTGTGCGTTCTGCGAGTATTTCAGCGCACTGTTCGTAAATAATTTATTGTGAACCAACGACTTGCAAGAAAATTACGAAAATTCAGAGGTAGACTCTTAACTCAAAATAAACAGGGGTCTCTTTTCAACATTTTCAAAGAATGATACTCTAAGATGTCGAAATAAATTGTACAAGACAATGGACAGATTTGTCAAGGTGCTGAAACATCATGAATTAACCATTGTAAGCAAAACACTATGAACTTGAAAGACTATCAAACTAATCATCCTCAATGATCATAAACTCATTTAACCATACAATCCTTAATGAATTTCCATAACTAAAAACTCATCCTACACAAGCATGCATGATGAAATTCATCCAAACATATGATTTATGAACCTAATCATGCCACTATTTAACCAAACACAATTCTAGTATACTAAACATTACTAGCATATAGACATCCAAACAAAGACGATAAAGTCGAGTAACCCATCACCGTTACCTTATAGCTCTTCAATAAGCATGATTTTGACTCAAAGCCACTCCGGTTTGGACAACCGAACTAGCTACACATAAATAAACGAGGTTAGCTAAGAGAACCGTGCCTTAAAGGCCACGACCAGAGTATATTAAGGAAGAAATTTGATAATTTTATTACCTAGAAAGATGGAGGGCGAGGAGAGGAAGAGATAGGCGCGAAAATCGTCGAAAACGGATAAGAAACGAAGATTTTACGACCGTTTTACGGTTTGTGCACAACAATGGTGTCCTCATGTTTTCTTTGTGTTTTTGTGAGTTTCTTCTGAAAAAATGAATGATTTGAAGAAGAAGGAAGGTAGAGGATGACCTTGGGCATCAAGGCAAGGCTTAGTACTCAGCCATGTGTCCTAAAGGACATGTGGAAAAGAGTATAGAGTAAGCAACGAGCATGGGTCTCGTTAGCGGATGGTCCGTGACAGCCTTTCGTATTTTCGACATAATTTCCTCTACAGAACTCTGATTAACGTGTTTTTGGTGGCGTTGGAAAGCTAAGAAAAAGAGCTAAAACTTTTATTTTATAAGCAAGAGCTAAATATGCATTTAAAATATCTTAAAATTAGCAACAAGGACAGAGTAACGTTTTACAAGTTTAAGTAGTATAACTTTAAGACGGACATATTAATATCATTGTCAAAAACGATAGATTTTAAATGAAATTTTATTTATTGTGGAACATTATTATTACTAAAATAAGATTTTAAATAATATATAAATAATTGGAAATTACGGGGTGTTACAATCACCCCACCTTTCAAAAAGTTTCGTCCTCGAAACTTGAAAGTAGAAAACGGTAAGTTGTAAAGACAAGGTAAACAACCAAAGCATTTACCCAAAATTTGATATTTCAAAACTTATATTTTTTTTCAAAGATTCTGAAAAGATTTTCCAAAGGCACAAGTCCTCGTCAATGGAACAAGAGGGTTCTCGTTGCGCATTCAAGAGCCCCACATTCCAAATCAAGGGCTAGTCCAAAACTAAATCATGCGCCGACAAGCATAGTACAAGTTATTAGACGTCTCCAATAACGAGTTCTAACGCTGAATCAAACGCTAAAATCAATTAATATTATAAACCATTTCTAGCTTTTTAAAACATGTCATTTCGAAAGTAAACTTCCATTTCCGAAACCGTAAAAATAGGTAAGGTTGTAACAGAAATTAAGATTTTCAACAACAAAAGTTAAGTAACTCAAATCAGTTATAAAATATATAAATGGAAAATATTTTGAATACTTCAAACAAAACACAAGGATGGAAGCTACATATTATCAACCAAAGATGGTTGGTTCGGATTATCCAAGAAATCAAAACACAAAAGATCATAAGGAAGCTAACAAAAACAAGGTATCAAAAACTACCATCTTCAGGGTAAAGACGGTACTCAATCAAGAGAGCAAAGGGGCAAAACAACAAAGTAACTGAAGCATGAACAAAAGAGGTTTAAGGTTAAGGAGGGGATAACTCTTCAGATTATGGAAATCACTACTCACTCAATCCATAAATGAGTCATCATCATCATGGTTTCTTACACACCTCAAAAGGCAACTCTTTCAATCACACAACTCTCAAGGTTTCCTCAACTCAATTTGGGTCACTCACTTCTAGGTCATCCACGATACAAGATATGTTATTACCAAAAGGACTTCACACCTCTCGATTATTACTCAACAATCAACATCCTTCATGGAGCTAGATCCAAAATTACTAACAAGGTCACACTCATAACCAATCGACATAAGATATATGTCTCTAAACAAAGTAAAACACCAAAACAAGGATCCTAAACAAGAATCCATCGTATATCCAGACCTCTAAACAAAAATTTGTTACGCTCATACCGACAACAAAAGATATGGAAGCGGCACTCTCGGAACTATACTTATTTTCATAAATAGGATTATGAGATAAACATCCAAAACATCTAATCCCAAAAGCATAAACACGGTATTCTTCAAACCGTAACTATTCGCAAACCTAGGACTACGAGTTAAACATCCAAAGCATACATTAAGTCCCAAACTAGTCAATTCTCATCGACCTAAATCAAGAAAACATCTCTTAAACCTTGACTACCATAATTACCGTAAAGTGATCATCCCAAAAGAAAGTCTCATAAAAGTAACAACTTTCACCCAAACGGTCTCTAGGTAACCACTAACACTCTCATAGATAATACCAAAATTATTAACGTCATGGTTGGTACTAATCCACAAGAAGCACTCATACCTTCAAACCTTTAACTTGAAACCATTAAGATGGCACACTACCTAATATTACCCAAACGTCACCAAACTCTAACTCTCTCAACTATGTCCGATAAAACAAGATCAAACATCCTCAAAGCATATATCACTATTCCACAAACGAAGTCAACCTCACACATAGTCCAAGAAGAAAGGGGTCAAGGCTCACGACGGTTAAAGATATGATACACACTTAAAGACAAACGCGATATAGGTACTTGAGAGAGAGATCGAGAGAAAGAGACAAGATGTCAAGGTGAGAGACTCCAACAAAAGTGAAGCTAAGAGTGGAAGGATGCGCATTAGAGGTTACAAGATACATGACGTAAAGAGAGGTCAAGTAAGCTTTGCTATGAAAGCATAACTCGATGGAATTAGCATGAAAGAAGAAAGAAGAAGAGAAGCGTTGAGGAAAGGGTATGATTTGAACTGACACAATTCCCAAGGCTCAGGGTTCCAAAAATTCTCACACGGTTCTCATCTCCTATTTACCAATTCAAGCACACTGAACTATCGCTTTCCAAGAATCATTTTCCCAGATGATTCACCATACTATAAGTTCTTTCAAAGATAAGGGTGTATGATTATTCCAAATTTCGACTATTCCATAAAGTCTCGGGTATCTCCACTTCTTAAATTCGTCAAACGACACTTTTGTAATACTCCAGGTTAAACCATTTATGTACCATTACTACTTCACAATTTTTATACTCCATAGATTATCAACTCTCTAATTTCTTCAATTCCCAAAACTTTTATTCTCATCGAGTTACTCTATTCTAATCCACACAAGGCGTAAATCCTTATAATTCATTAATAACTCAAAATGTGAACACTAAGAAAATCCACTATTAACGTTCTCATACCCCTGTATACGAATCGAAACGTCTTTTAAACTTCACATCCTAAAAATATCACAAATCCACAAGTTGCACCTTACTACAACAATCAGACATCCAAAGACATGATATTCAAGTAACTCCTCAGGTTACACCTCTAATCCAATCAAATAACTAAAATAGTAAACTTCAGTCAGTTCCTCTAAAGTTACATCGCTAACTCTTTCAATACTCGTCCATCAATATACACGATTCTTATCCTCCAAAAGTAACATCCCAATTAAAGTCAAACCCAAATTCCCAAAGTCAAGCATTACTGATTCACTTCACTCAACCATTCATTTTCACTAGCATCCCAAGTATATTTTCCAAATTCATTTATGACTTCTAACACTTCATTCATACTCTTAAAGCAACACATTTTGATCCACTAGTCTTAAATCCCAAATATGATTACCAAGGTTAAAATCTTCCAAAAGCTACGTATACCACTCAAACTTTAATCTAGGAATTTCACCAACCAGTTCTACCCACCAATTGGGTAAACAACTAAACATTAGGATTACCAAGACATGGCTTACTACACTCCCTAAACGTTTTCAGTCAGATTACTTCTCAAAATAAGGGCTAGGGGTTATCCTCGAACAAAATCCTCAATATCCAACTAAGCTAGGCTACCTACAAAGCGTCATGGGAAAAGGCAAGTATCAAGGATAAGGTTAAGTCGGGAAGTTACGAAAGTAGCTTCCGAGTTAAGATAGAAAAGAGTTCGCGAAAAGGAGGATATGCATCAAGAAATAAGGAAGAAGGTGATGCATGATGAGCTAAGAGTATCTTCGGGGACATAAAAGTATCCTTCAAAGATAGCACGAATCTTCCATCTTCGTTAGTAGACAATAATCTTGATCGCCATCCAGGTAAGCTCATGGTTCACCAATCCTTGAGCACAAAAAATAAAATCTTTGACATTTAACAAACATGTTAGACCTAACAAGGAGCAATCACATTACAGACTACCACCTGGTCCTTAAATCTACCCATCTCTCATTCATTATTTCAGGTCAAGTTGATATTTAAGTTGGGGTACACGTGCGTGCGTCGGGAGCATTACTGCTCTGATACCAACTGTGACACCCCGCGATATAGCATAAAAATAAACAAATAATTTGCAGCGGAAATACGATACTTTTAAAAACTTTTCGACATATTTATTAAAACTTTTCGCGGAATATCAAAACAACATGCGGAAGACTAAAAACTAATGAGAAAGTATAAATTATGCAAAATAACTTAAATAGACGAGGGATAAGGTATCCCACGATAACAACTTGAATTAATTCTAAACTACGCGTAAGGGTAATTGTCGAATTATCAACAATGCTCGCTAGCCACACGTCTTCCCCAAACAGCACCAACCTACATTCATGAAACATGAACGCCACAGTCAGTGGGGAGTAACTCAGGGTTCTCCCAGCCACTTTACGTCAGAAAACATGTAAACGGTAATACAAAACATCTTATACATATGAACATGTATATTATTTCATAAACAACCTTATATGCAATACTAAACGTAAGCAACATGATCAATGCATGAGCGATAAACCAAAACATGTGATAACAGCATGAATCAACATGTGTAATAGAATTAAAGCCAGCATATGAGATAATATCAGAATCAAGGAAACATCCAAGCAAAGAACACACATAGTCAGAGCGTATAACCACTACCTCTGACATACCGGAGCGTATAACCACTGCCTCTGGCTACTGGAGCGTATAATCACTGCCTCCAGTTACGGAGCGTATAACCACTGCCTCCGAATACATGAATAGAATGAACGCCGTCAGAGCGAATAACCACTGCCTCTGATGTACCAGAGCGTATAACCACTGCCTCTGGCTACTGGAGCGTATAACCACTGCCTCCAGCTACGGAGCGTATAACCACTGCCTCCGAATACTATGTATAGCGTATAACCACTGCCTATATGCCTAAGACCTGGCCAGACCTCTCGATGTAATGCCTTACACCGAACGACACACGGGGACTGGAGCGTATAACCACTGCCTCCGACCAATCCCGAACATAGATAAATTCCCATTGCATGGGTGGCGTTAGTTCATTACAGTGATACACAAATCGTATCACCGCTATCTATTCACATGTCAAGGCAACATAACCGTCGCCAACACAATTTTAGGATGACATAACCGTCACCTACACAAGCTTAGGATAACATAACCGTTAACCCACTCATTTAAACATACATGAGTCAATAAAAGATGAATAATACAACACTTATATCCGTTCCATGCCAAAAGAGAACACACGGAATCGAATAATGAAATAAAAGTTCTAAACGCATTTTGACATTACAGCTGTCCTCTGCCGTAAAATTCATAATTAATTCAAATAAAATCGAAATGATACAAGGCCAATTGGGTTGGTTTAATAAGACTTTTATCTACAATAGTTGTCAAACAAACATTTCCAAAAGACGAACTTAACAGGGGTTATTGACTGATCTTTACAGTGTGTCAGAAACCGTCACACAAAATGTATTGCTTCATAAAACGGGTTTAACAAATCATTTTGGGGCAAAACAAACTCCTACCATCATCTAAACTCTTCAAAGTTTAATTATTGAAAAGGACCAGAATCATTTCAAAGTTAAAAAATGGTTTTCGAAACAATCTTTGAGCTACTGTCCTTTCTGCGAGTATTTCAGCGCACTGTTCGTAAATAATTTATTGTGAACAAACGACTTGCAAGAAAATTACGAAAATTCATAGTTAGACTCTTAACTCAAAATAAACAGGGGTCTCTTTTCAACATTTTCAAAGAATGATACTCTAAGATGTCGAAATAAATTGTACAAGACAATGGACAGATTTGTCAAGGTGCTGAAACATCATGAATTAACCATTGTAAGCAAAACACTATGAACTTGAAAGACTATCAAACTAATCATCCTCAATGATCATAAACTCATTTAACCATACAATCCTTAATGAATTTCCATAATTAAAAACTCATCCAACACAAGCATGCATGATGAAATTCATCAAAACATATGATTTATGAACCTAATCATGCCACTATTTAACCAAACACAATTCTAGTATACTAAACATTACTAGCATATAGACATCCAAACAAAGACAATAAAGTCGAGTAACCCATCACCGTTACCTTATAGCTCTTCAATAAGCATGATTTTGACTCAAAGCCACTCCGGTTTGGACAACCGAACTAGCTACACATAAATAAACGAGGTTAGCTAAGAGAACCGTGCCTTAAAGGCCACGACCAGAGTATATTAAGGAAGAAATTTGATAATTTTATTACCTAGAAAGATGGAGGGCGAGGAGAGGAAGAGATAGGCGCGAAAATCGTCGAAAACGGATAAGAAACGAAGATTTTACGACCGTTTTACGGTTTGTGCACAACAATGGTGTCCTCATGTTTTCTTTGTGTTTTTGTGAGTTTATTCTGAAAAAATGAATGATTTGAAGAAGAAGGAAGGTAGAGGATGACCTTGGGCATCAAGGCAAGGCTTAGTACTCAGCCATGTGTCCTAAAGGACATGTGGAAAAGAGTATAGAGTAAGCAACGAGCATGGGTCTCGTTAGCGGATGGTCCGTGACAGCCTTTCGTATTTTTCGACATAATTTCCTCTACAGAACTCTGATTAACGTGTTTTTGGTGGCGTTGGAAAGCTAAGAAAAAGAGCTAAAACTTTTATTTTATAAGCAAGAGCTAAATATGCATTTAAAATATCTTAAAATTAGCAACAAGGACAGAGTAACGTTTTACAAGTTTAAGTAGTATAACTTTAAGACGGACATATTAATATCATTGTCAAAAACGATAGATTTTAAATGAAATTTTATTTATTGTGGAACATTATTATTACTAAAATAAGATTTTAAATAATATATAAATAATTGGAAATTACGGGGTGTTACATCATTACTCGTAGGATTCTCATGTAAATCATCTGTAATACTTCTATCTTTATCTTCTCCATGCCAAATCCAAACCGTATATGTTTTATCAAAAGCCTATTTGCTCAAATGATTAAGTATTTCGTCAACTTTTTTATATAAAAAGTTATGGCATTTAAAACAAGGACAAGGTAACCTAGTACGACCTCTAGAATTCTCAACTGCGAAATTGATAAAATCCTTTACTCCGGCTATATATTCAGGGTCACCAGGTTTTGACGTTGAAATCCATCTCCGGTCCATATCTACGTACACATACACAGCGCACACAATTTACCATACACGGAAAAAAATCAAACTAAGATACAACGATGCAATTAGTACACCCTAATTTTATACTGTCGATCAGTCGCTAGTACAAGCATTGTGACTGTATGTCGTTGGCCATTGTAGTAGTGATAGTAATAAATTATCAAACTTAATTCAATACTACCTACCAAACTCAATTCTCCATATTTGATAAAATAAACTTAATTTCAATCAAACATTAACAAAAAATAAACTTAATTTCAATCAGACAGTAACAAAAAATAAACTTAAAGCAATCAATTTCAATCAAACAGTAAAAAAAATAAACTTTAAGCAATGTCAATCAAACAGTAACAAAAAAATATACGAAACCCAATTCATTTATTGCAATTATGGAAAGCAGAGGCGATTAATTATGAGATTCGAGCAGGAACACAAACCTATAGCAAGTAGAGGCGATTAGTTGCGATTCCTATTGAATTGAAAGCAATCAGAGATACAACCGTGACCTTGAAGAATGGAAAGCAGTTAAACTAGTCGTAAAGTGTTTCGCGCGCGAAGTATTTGCAGCACAGACGTGCGAAAGTAAGGTTGAAGATGGTAGGCCAGGGTTTATAATTATTAATTACTACTTAAATAAATTACTCGCCGTATTTAATTTGATGAAGAAATTAAAGCGCAGAGGTAGTTGTTGTATATATCAGTATGTATATGGGTAGATGGGTATTAATTAATTATAAGGAATTAGTATAATAATATGTAATTAGTAGCTTAGTATAATACATTAACTAGGATGGATTAAGGAATCATTATTTAACATTAATTTATTATTATTAATTAGTTAGTTATTAATTAAATATATTGGAAACCAAATATAGGATACCGGATTGTCGAACACAGGTTTCTTAGTTATTAAATAGGATACCGGATTCTCGAACAAAGGTTTCTTAGTTATTAAATAGGATACCGGATTCTCGAACACAGGTTTCTTAGTTATTAAATAGGATACCGGATTCTCGAACACAGGTTTCTTAGTTATTAAATTATAATTAATTAATTGGAAACTAAATATAGGAAACCATATATTGAAGGACACGTTTCTTAAGTAAAGATTGAAAACTGGTTATATTTAATAACCGGTGTCTTACGTTAAGAAATCTGTTAGAAAAAAATCAGGTGTCTTTTCTTTGATGTCTTAGGCTTTTTTTGTACTAGTGGACAGTCATGATGTTGAGGTAAAATAAGTCAACAACTACTACTTACCCAACGTAGAATGGGTCATATGGAGAGTAAGGTCCTATATGCTTGGTGACGAAGAAAGGGATTTGATACGTGTCTATTTTATGATGTTTTACATCTATTTTAACACGTATTTGGTCGCTCATTTACTATGTTTTAGCCTTTATTTCCCACAAATCGTGTACTTTCGTATTTTTATGCACTTTTGCAGATTTATGCGGAAAAGAGACGATTTAGCACCAAATCCATGTCCTCGAGTCTATTGCATAATTAAGGAATAAATGGAAAGTCAACTGGAGTCAAAGTCAAGAGCCCAAAAGTCAAAACAAGAAGAAATCCGAAGATTTCCATACAGAGGCGGTCGACCGACCAGCTAAACGGGTCGGCCGACCAGGCCTGAACTCTAATAAAGCCCAAAATCTCAAGGAAGGTCAAAAATAGAAGAAGCCCAGAAGGAAGCGGTCGACCGACCCAAATAGTAGGTCGACCGACCATAGCGGAAGCCCAAACGATTCTTTTTCGGAAATAAAGTAGAATTAGAGCTTTTAGGAAACTCTTAGTTTTTCTACCTATATAAACTAATCTTATGATTAGGGTTAGGGATCATCTTTTGACTATCTATCAAGTTTTATTTAGAGAGTTATATTTAGTCTTTAGTTCAATTACAATCTTTCAATAATTCTCAACACTTTTAGTTTGTTCTTCAATCTTTCAACATTCATGAATAAAGTTTGTTCCTTTTCTGCCTTAATTCCTATTGTGGTAATTACTCTTTTAATCTAGCTTTTTATTATAGTTCTTATTTTTATTACAATTGTTAAGTTAGAATTTCAAGCTTTATTGAATCTCGCATGTTTAGATTGTTTACCATGTTTACCATGTTTATTCCAAATTTTATAATCATCTTAAGTATTATGAGTAGCTAAATTTCATATGTTAGGATGTAGGGGATAAATATGCATAGGTAAATAAAATTCGAAAGACCGACTTGTAGCAGGACCACGGTCGGCCGACTGGAATAGCTGGTCGGTCGACCGAGGCCATGGTCGGCCGACTGGAGTAGCCGGTCGGTCGACCACCCGCGTATGTTTTCTTATTTCGTCTTTTCTTGTCAATTATAATATCCTGCAATGAGACCATAAGGAGACTTGTAGGATGTTAGTAATGACCTACCCAAGATTGAAAGATACGGGAAGGGCATTGGTTTACACCTTAAGACGGATAGGTTACTCAAGGCTGAAAGGTATGTGACCTGGGATTTAGGAATCACCCTTATTGTTGACACCCAATAATTGTGAGACCTAGGAACTAATAGCATAGGCCGAAAGGAGCTATTAGGTAGCATAGACTTAAAAAGATATGTTACACCCCCTTACGCGACTGCAATACATGTTGACCTTAGGATTTATTTTACCTTAGCTATTTATTACCCAAACATCCTAGCATCCCTTTTTATTATATTTTATTCTCATCTTTTAATTCTTGTTTTATTTTAATCTTTACCTTAGATATAGTAATCAACAATCAAACCCCCAAATTTGTTACCTTTAAACATTAATATTAAGACCATAAACATTCCCCACCTCCTTGTGGTTCGACCCTGACTTTCACTATCTATTGTTAAAGTTAGGAATTATAAATTATATCTTTGGTACCCTCAACGACGGGCATCAAATTTTGGCGCCGTTGTCGGGGAGGTGACGCCAGTGTTTATTGTTTTTTGTTTTTGTTTCTCTTTGTTTAAGGAACTTTTTTGTTCCTTAGACCTTCTCACTTTTTTCTTGTAGTTTCCATCTTATGCGCAGGTCAGTTCAAGGAGAACTCCTACCACTTGATCTCGAAATTGAGAGGACTCTTAGAGAAAGAAGAAAGCAACTTCTAGCAAATCAGGAAGGAGGCTTACCATCTTCCTTGTTTCAAGAAGACTTATTCGAACAACCATCACCACCATCTTCACCAAAAACACCACCTTCACAACCAAATTCACCCATCAACCCACTTTCACCAAAATCACCACCTTTTACCTACTTTCCAGTTTTTCCTAAAGAAGAAGAGAACATGACAGAGGAAGCTACTATTGCCAGTCACTCCATGCCTCAGGCAAAGGACCTATACAAAGGGTTCACTTTACCTGCAGGTACTGGGAAGCCATTCGAGGCCAAGCCTGCCTATATTACTATGGTTGAAAGAAACCAATTTGGAGGCTCGGCCAATGAGGATGCTGCTAAGCATATTGAAATCTTCACAGATTACATATGCTCTATAGCACCCCCAGAAGGAGTGACGCAGGACCAGATTAAACAGACCATGTTCATCTTCTCCCTTAGGGACTCTACGAGAGAGTGGTACAGAGATCTAGACCGCACTGCTGCGGGAGTCACAGATTGGAACACCTTAGCCTTAGCATTCTACAGGAAATACTATTCTGCATCAAAGACTAATGCTCTGAGGGCGCAGATTACCAATTTCAAGCAAGGTCCCAATGAAGATTTTAGCGAGGCGTGGGACAGGTTCAAGAGACTTGTTCGATCCATACCACATCACGGATTCGAACAATGGTTTCTTTGCAACCAGTTCTACAATGGCCTCTACGATGACAACAGGGCCTATCTAGATGCTGCAGCTAATGGGAGATTCCAAGATAATTCAGGAGAGACTAAGGGTCTCAAGTTGATAGAAGATGTTGCTGTACACCGTGCTGAGCATTGTACTTCCAGAGGAAATCAGAGGAAAAATGAGTACAACCTGTCAGCAATTGAGGCCTTAACAGCCAAGTTGGAAAAATTTGAGGCTGCAGGAAAGCTCGATCTAGGGAGTGGAAGCAAGGGAGGAATATACCAAGTAAACGCCGTTCAGGACGGACCCTTTGCTTGTGAGAGGTGCGGTGGAGAAGGGCATGTGTCAAAATTCTGTACTTCATCTAATGAAACATGTGCCGCTTTTCAGCATTACCGTGGGAACAACTTCTATGACCCGAATAATAATAATGTCCATCCCAACTTAAGGTGGACAAGCCAGAATGTTCAAAACCCACAGCACATGCAACCTCAGCAGAATTCCACCTATGTACCCCCACATAAACAAAATTTCCAAAGACCACCTTTCAACCCTCAACCACCTTCTAATCCACCACCCAACACAGATGCTCTTATCCAAAATCTTATTGGGTTGGTACAGAAGGAGTCACAGGCTTGAGAGGCAGGAATGAAGATGTTAGAGTCCCAGATTGCTCAAATTGCGAGCAAGAATGATACTAGGGCTCCGGGTCAGCTTCCGACAAAACCGGACCAGAAAAAGGAGACTCTAAACGTCGTAACTCTAAGAAGTGGAGCCAAAGTGGGGGCTGAGAAGGAAAAACAGGCGAGTAGCAGTGAAGGCGGTCGACCGACCGAAACTTCTGGTCGACCGACCACAGATCAGGATCCGAAAATTTTGCCTGAACAGGAGTCTGGTCGACCGACCGAAGAATCTGGTCGACCGACCACTGAAGCAGAACCCGAAGTTCCCTTTCGCCCAGATTTGCCGAACAACTTGCGGGATTTTCTTTTCCGGGGTGACAAGACCCCCAGGTTTTTAAAAAGAGCTGCAAATACTGAATCATCAGCTGCTCCTTTCCCAGAAAGACTCATGCCTTCAAAGGATCAGGTATCTTTTGACAAATTTAAGGATGTGATTCGTTCATTAAATGTTCAAGTCCCGTTTTTAGAATTAGTTCAACAAGTTCCTTCCTATCTTAAATTTATGAGGCAGCTTTTGTCAAGAAAGAGGTCTCTAGAAAAGGTTGAGTCGGTGGCCCTCACTGAAGAGTCATCTAGCTTTTTGTCTCATGTCATAGCCCCTCATAAATTGGAAGACCCTGGTAGTTTTTCTGTCCCCTGTAATATAGGAACCTTCCCAGTTAAGAAGGCTTTATGCGACTTAGGTGCCAGTATAAGTGTCATGCCCCTAAGCGTTGCCTTAAAACTAGGAATGACCGAATTTGCAGTGACCAGTATGACAGTCCAGATGGCAGATCGCACATCTATGGAACCTATAGGGGTGTTAGAAAACATCCCTGTGCGTATTGACAGGTTCTTCTTCCCAGTTGACTTTGTAGTTTTGGACATCCCAGAGGATGCCCATATACCTATAATTCTAGGAAGACCTTTCCTTCACACTGCAGGTGCCATTATAGATGTAGGCACTGGGACGCTAACCTTCAAAGTAGGCAAGCATTCTATTATCTATGGCCTATCTTATAGGAAGAAGGATGCTATGACCCCCATCACATGTAATGCTATCACTTCTGAGAAGAAGTATGAGGTCATCACTACTTCTCCCATTTTATTACCTGTTCCTGTATCTGTTTTTACACCTCCGCCCCAGATTGGGAGCAGTAGGGAGGACACTTCTATTATGACTATTGCAGGAATTGGTTTGGGGAAACCCAAGGTGAAGGAAGTCATCGTCCAGAGAGGAGGAATGGGATGCCTAAGCTATGAAGAAGATGAGGACCCAGACGTCGTGGATCGATAGGAGAAAAAGAAGAAGAGGCAAGCTTAGGAGGAGAGACCGTCGCATATGCTTTGCGACGGCGGAAAGAAGATGTGTTTTGCTACTAAAGAAAAAACCGTGGAGACTACGGCATGTCGTCAGAAGCCGTGGTCGGATATTTTCCGCATCTTTAGCGGATAGTTGTTTTTTTTTTAGTCGAGGTTTTTAAGACAATTTATTTTTTGTTGTGTGAGACTTTTTTAATTCTGTTTGCTCGTAGTTTTAGATCCTTTCCTTTATGTTTGAGTAGTAAAAGACTTTAGAATCGTTTTTGGCATCTCGCGCATTGTTGGGCGCACATACTTTCTTGTTTTTTTCAGATTTTACGCAGAAACGAAGACCTCCGGGACGCAGAGGGTCGACCGACCAGAAACATCAGTCGGTCGACCAGAGACGCTGTATCGCTGATTTTTCTGTGGTTCACAGGAGGTCGGTCGACCTGTTACATCGGTCGGTCGACCTACTGTCCGCTGCGGTCTTTCGTTTCTCTTCCTTGGAAATCATGAAATTGACTTGGTTACTTAAGTGGCACTGCTGGCCACCAAAATCTCCCATCTTACGCTGGTTTGGGGAGGTTTTTCTCAAGCGCTTCATAACCCAGTGAGTTCTTTCCAGTTTTTCCTTAGTTTTTTTTAATTTCTTTGCATCTTTTCTTTAATTTTCTAAAACCTTTACTTAGGCTAATGCACAATGGGGACATTGTGCGGGTTGGTTTGGGGAATGGTTTCGTGTTACATGCATTGCATTTTGTCACACGTTTACTGCATTTCTGTCTTGCATTGTTCTTTTCTTTATTTCCCCTATATATACAAAAAATCCAAAAAAAAAAAAAAAAAAATTTAAAAATTCCAAAAAATGCACGTTTATTTTAGCATATAGGTCGAGTCGGAACGAAAGTATTTCAAGGATGATTTAGCTATCTTACACGTTTATGCCTTTACCTTACCTTGTCAACTTGTTTTAGTATGAGAGTCTTTTGCATATATACGAGTCTTTTGTCAACTTGCATATCTTGAGACTTGACTTATACCTTGGCAATCTACTATACATTCTGAGTTTTAGAGCCTTATTCCTGGTTTCATTCTTAAACCAGTTGTCTAGGATGTGAGTAGTACTCCCCTTGGAACATGTTACATCATTATGCATAAACATGAATTTGAATTACTATATACTTGTTTTACTTTCTCGTTTTGTGAATCTTGATACGTGCATTTGGGATCCCTTTTCTCATATTTACCCATAAGCTTCACATAGCCAAAATTGCCTTTTATCTCCCAAAACTACATCCCATACTTAGCCTACCTTTCCAAGCTAGTATTTGTGGTCTTTGGTTTGACCCTTGAGGTATCTTGGTTTGTAAGCTATCATGAGCAAAAAGAGAAAAGAAAGAAAAGAAAGAAAAGAAAAAGAACAAGAAAAATTCAGAAAAAGAAAGAAGAAAAACGAAAAAAATCCGGAAAATACAGAGCCAGTCGACCGACCGCCTTAATGGGTCGGCCGACCACCTGGCATCATCAAATTCAAAAATCGTTCCAAAATCCCTTTCTTTTATATGTTACCACTCCCGTGCTTGATTCAAAAATATTGGGGAGTCCTTTCTTATATTTAATGTGAGAGTTGTGCCACAAACAGAGCACTTTCTTAATATCAAAAAGTTGTGAAATATGTTGTTGGGAATCGGTTTTACTAGCTTGGCTACTAACCCCACAAGTCCAAAAACATCTTAACCACTTTTACCTTTTACCTCACATACCTTTCATTACCCCAAATTGCATGTATCTAAGTCACTTAATGAGTTTGTTTTACATAGTTGTAGAATTCCTGTTTATGTTAGATTGCAGGCATGTTTCCATGGGTCGTAGTTAGGTGAGTGTCTCAACAAAATTACTTCTTCCTATCTTTTACATATACTCACCCTTTGCTTCATGAGTGTCTCGAGCGTACCGCGAGAGTCCGTAGTATAAGTTCTCTATAGTCTCTAGTGTTGCAAGTTTGACGACCCTATAACTCGTTTGCATGATTTACATACTTTCTCATTTTGTACTTGGCATTGGTTTAGGCTTACATGTAAATTTCGCTCTGAGATTGAAATCGTTCCATTAATTAGGATCGAGTCTATTTCTTGCTTGAGGGCAAGCAAGGGTTTGGTTTGGGGAATTTGATACGTGTCTATTTTATGATGTTTTACATCTATTTTTACACGTATTTGGTCGCTCATTTACTATGTTTTAGCCTTTATTTCCCACAAATCGTGTACTTTCGTATTTTTATGCACTTTTGCAGATTTATGCGGAAAAGAGACGATTTAGCACCAAATCCATGTCCTCGAGTCTATTGCATAATTAAGGAATAAATGGAAAGTCAACTGGAGTCAAAGTCAAGAGCCCAAAAGTCAAAACAAGAAGAAATCCGAAGATTTCCATACAGAGGCGGTCGACCGACCAGCTAAACGGGTCGGCCGACCAGGCCTGAACTCTAATAAAGCCCAAAATCTCAAGGAAGGTCAAAAATAGAAGAAGCCCAGAAGGAAGCGGTCGACCGACCCAAATAGTAGGTCGACCGACCACAGCGGAAGCCCAAACGATTCTTTTTCGGAAATAAAGTAGAATTAGAGCTTTTAGGAAACTCTTAGTTTTTCTACCTATATAAACTAATCTTATGATTAGGGTTAGGGATCATCTTTTGACTATCTATCAAGTTTTATTTAGAGAGTTATATTTAGTCTTTAGTTCAATTACAATCTTTCAATAATTCTCAACACTTTTAGTTTGTTCTTCAATCTTTCAACATTCATCAATAAAGTTTGTTCCTTTTCTGCCTTAATTCCTATTGTGGTAATTACTCTTTTAATCTAGCTTTTTATTATAGTTCTTATTTTTATTACAATTGTTAAGTTAGAATTTCAAGCTTTATTGAATCTCGCATGTTTAGATTGTTTACCATGTTTACCATGTTTATTCCAAATTTTATAATCATCTTAAGTATTATGAGTAGCTAAATTTCATATGTTAGGATGTAGGGGATAAATATGCATAGGTAAATAAAATTCGAAAGACCGACTTGTAGCAGGACCACGGTCGGCCGACTGGAATAGCTGGTCGGTCGACCGAGGCCATGGTCGGCCGACTGGAGTAGCCGGTCGGTCGACCACCCGCGTATGTTTTCTTATTTCGTCTTTTCTTGTAAATTATAATATCCTGCAATGAGACCATAAGGAGACTTGTAGGATGTTAGTAATGACCTACCCAAGATTGAAAGATACGGGAAGGGCATTGGTTTACACCTTAAGACGGATAGGTTACTCAAGGCTGAAAGGTATGTGACCTGGGATTTAGGAATCACCCTTATTGTTGACACCCAATAATTGTGAGACCTAGGAACTAATAGCATAGGCCGAAAGGAGCTATTAGGTAGCATAGACTTAAAAAGATATGTTACACCCCCTTACGCGACTGCAATACATGTTGACCTTAGGATTTATTTTACCTTAGCTATTTATTACCCAAACATCCTAGCATCCCTTTTTATTATATTTTATTCTCATCTTTTAATTCTTGTTTTATTTTAATCTTTACCTTAGATATAGTAATCAACAATCAAACCCCCAAATTTGTTACCTTTAACCATTAACATTAAGACAATAAACATTCCCCACCTCCTTGTGGTTCGACCCTGACTTTCACTATCTATTGTTAAAGTTAGGAATTATAAATTTTATCTTTGGTACCCTCAACGACGGGCATCAGGATTCATAGTAATTTGACTTATAAAAGACTAACCTCAATTTTAGGTTATAGAGGAGGATCCCATCATCTTTAATTTTAATTCATTTATGTGAACAAATAACTAGCATGTTAGAGTAAATAAACTAAGGTGATGGCTTTAAAAACGTGTGACATCTGTATGTCGACACAGACTAGCATACATACTATATGAGTCATATTTCATGCAATTTCGGTGGTTTGTTTTAGGCGGAAAAATGATGCAAAACAAACATGTGAATGAAAAACAAAACGGAATTAAAGCAAGTCCTAGTGTGACCTATCCTACCGCAAAAAGAACAAAAATACAACTTGGAATCCATTCAGCAATAGACCCTGAAAGCTTGTCTTGACTTGATGTTCCTTCTTGGTGATGTAGTGGGAGTGAGCAATCCGATCTCCATCTTGGTCTCTTATTTACATTTGAAGAATTACATAATAAAATCCTATGAATGCATTCTAATTCCCAAAAACGTAAAAAAAAATATTACACAAGGAAGATTCGAGATCTCATAAATACATCACAAATTATGCTTCCTTCATTACGAAAACATAATTTACTAAGGCCACACTAAGTATTACAAAATACAACTGATTGCGAAAATGTAAATAAAACCATTCATTCATTCAACAATATAATATATATAATGCATCATACTAATTAAATTAATCTTTCAAGACACAATTCCGTAATTATGTAGTGTAATTTACCCAACCCACCATTTATTGATTTAAATTATGTGATAATTCCGTACTTATTCTCATAATTTAATCAAACAAACATATACATATTATCGTATAATATGATTAATCCAACTTTATTTTAAACTGTTTTAAAATAATTTAGGTTTCAAAACTTAGTGAACTTTTTCACCCAAAAAAAATTACACATTATCTTTATAAGGTATAAAAAAACCAGCCCGTGAAATAAAAGGATAGCCGAGAGAAAAAGAGAGAAAAGAAGAAAAAAAATAAACAAATCAAAGTTCCAGCGCTTTAAAAATGCTGAAACCGCAAAAGCGTTGCAAAAAGACCCCAGAAAGCGCTGCTAACAAAACGTCGCAAATAAGAAAGAAGGCTGGAAACTGATTTTCGGCGCTTCTGAAAAGCGCTGAAACAAAGGAAAGAAGCGCCGAAAAAGGGAAAGCGCGGCTATAAAAAGCGGCTAATCTATTTGCGACGTTTTTGGAAAACGCTGTAATCTAGAAATTGAATACAAAAGCGATGAAAACTTAGAAAAGCGTCGGGAAGTAGCGTCGCAAACCCAAAAAATTGTAAACACACGGTTAACAGCCTAATTTTCGAAATTTTTCTTTTCTTTTTCAAACTCATGAACTTGATCGAATAAATAATGTCGGGTTGGTAAATAGTGTAAATACAGGATCGATAAGCTTCAAAATTCTAATTTTTATTAGATATTGTTGCAATCTTAAACATTCAAATTAACCTTTTAAGATGAATATCAAGATTATAGTGGGATCGATTTATTTAGCAGATTATATCATTCAAGAACATGTGAGACGATATCCTTTTACGTTTTAATTCAATCCTTCTTAAATTAAAACATCTACAAATTTATTAAATTGTTATTTTAACTGATTAAGACAACAACAATAAATCAAAAGGAAAACGACAAACGAAAACACTAGTCTCGGCAAAAAAAAAAAATACACGGCTAAAAATTTTCTCAATTTTCTTAAAACGTTTATGAAAATCATACAAAAATAAAATTTTTAAGCCTTAGGCTCTGACACCACTTGTGGGAAAATATCCGTATATATTCCCAATACTTTATATGCAGGATTATAACAAATTTATAATGTACGATTTATGGTCATAAACGAATAACAAGATACAAAGATAGGGATCAAGAATTAACCTTCTGTCCTTGCAAAGGCCGAAGATTAGATATCAAAACAGATAGCCTCCTAATCATTGCACCCAAGATGTCCTGAGAAATAGCCTTTCGTGAGCTAGAAACTACAAAATTACCTTTAATTTTGTGTAAGATGAAAAGCTAGAGAGAGATGAGGGATTTTTGCGTGGGAACTCGTCAGGTATAGGGAGGCGTGCCATATTCTATTTATAGGGGGTGGTGTTTGATAGTCTGTATATCTCATAACCACCTTACATAGTTTAGATAAGATAATCAAATCCGTATTTGATTCTACCTAAACTACTACCTAAACAAAAAAGAAACTCTATATTATGGCATCTCCTACAACAGACCGAAAAATCCACCACCTGGCAGAAAATTTATATCAGTTTCGGCCCTTAGTAACCGTTTTTATATTTGCATAAATTCGGTTATTTATCCTCTCTTGTGCGTAATGTTTTATCTTATAAATATCGTATATTTATAATCTAAACAATTAAACATAACCTTTTATATTTAACTGAATCATTTAATCCTTATTAAATGATTTCATTACACACTAATTAAATATAACATTTTATATTTAATCAGGAATTAACATTGTAATTCGTCTTACCTAATATTATTTAATCAGTATTAAATAATTTTATCATCATTACTTTAACTAACCGTTTATTCGTATAGGGTATCAATATGATTACATTTTCATCTAATCATATCTCTCAGATTCCATCCTTTAGGTGTGACTCTTAGGGACCATTTGATTACCGCCATCTGTATGACAATAACGTCAAACTTTCTAGCAAGCCAACCGTTATTGATAAACGTGAATCAACTGGCTAAAATACAAAGTATACCCTGTGTTCCTTTAAGAGATTTATCCGTGTTGTCGCACTAACTGTTGAGGACACTAGCTAAAATACAAAGTATACTCATATTTGTTTACGGTTTTTACGGATATGCATGATTTTAACTATTAAAATCATCTAAATTACATAAATCTCATTTATGTCCAAGTTACTCTTCCTAACATACTTTAGGAATCAATGTTTAGTCTCTACTAATGTTTGATCATGATTCAACTTGATTTTGCATTATTGTTCATAAATTACTTGTATTTGTGGAAGAATAAACGAAATATGGCCACATGAGTCAATAAATTTCGAAATTTAAAATATTAAAAATTTTAAACTTTCTGGAAATTTCTAAAATTTCAGAAATTAATAAAATGGTCTTATACAAAAATATATAGTTTATTTCTTAAATAAATCGTATAAAAGTTGTTTTTATGGTTAAAAAACCGATTTAAATTATTAAAACTTGCAATAAATTGCTATAAATTTTTAGTTATCCTTAAATACATTTTAGAATCTGGAAATGACCAAAAATAACAGACCATGCTCGAAATTTTATTTTATGACTCAAGAATTACGATTATTAACTATTTAACTCATAAAATTAATAATCATAAAAACAGAAACTTTTGATATCCAACTTTTAGATCTGATGTTCCTATTATATTAGACATCTATGGGTAAAATTTTATGTCATAATCTTGAGATTAACTATTTTAACACAATAAGTCATTATATAGCCGATTTTAACCATTAAAATCATAAATCATGCATCATTCGAGAACAAATTCCCAAAGTTTTTATACATTCTATAAATATTGCATGTGACATTGTGTAAAAGTTTTATGGAAAAATGCCAACTATAACTATTAAAGTCGAATTTGAGTCACTATTAATGTGATTTTTACTATAAAAATCATTAATCATGGAAAAATAGTCCAGTAAGTCCGAAAATTTATATAGGTACTGTATATATTGCATGTGACATCTCATAAAATTTTCAAGGTCAGATTCGAAATATAACCTCCTATACCCATTTTAACTCATATTATGACTATTTATCTCATAAAATTCATAATCCATGCATAATAACTTCATTTGTTACGAAAATTTATATACAATATATAAAATATGCATGTGAGAACATATCGTAAAATCTCGGCCATAAACTATGTTTAACTATTTTTCCCATTAATTGTTGTTTAAACCGATTTAAACTTCAATAATATACAAATAAATATAAAAATGAACAATAAAAATCCATAAAATTATTTTTATGTCCTAAAACCATTTTAGAAACGGAAACATTAACATGCAAAATTATTTTGTGATTTATCTTCATAAACACAATAATTTCGAAATATGTATTTTAATCCATTTAACATAAAACATGAATCCGATCATGCATGCAACAACCGTAATGCTCTGATACCACTTGTTGGTAATCTAATTCCAGATTTTATACTGATATCTAATGTGAGTTTTGTTTCTTTAAGTTTAGGTTTAAAACTTAATAAGATCGTATGCATGCATGATGATTACATAAGATGTGTGAATGCCCTTACATTGGTTTTAGAAGGTTTATACTCAATAATCACCTATTATATGAGTCTTCAAAAACCGATATACCCTTATAACGATCTATCACAAAATCGTCTCCAATAGATGCGTATCAAGGACCCGATCTGAAACCAAAACAATTTTTGTTACAAGAAAAATTGAATTAGTAAACTAGAATTAATAATAATATTACAATAATATTATTAGTGTTGAAATGATTTTCTTTCTCTAAAAAAAAAATTTCTAGAGATAATTGTAAGAGTTTTTGTCTCTACAAAAACTAGTAAGGATGAATGAATGTGTGGTTTGTACGAAAGCATGTGAATCAAAGGAAAAATGATCCTCTTCTACTTTTTGAATAGCCGGCCGTCTAAGGCCTTATAGAGCCTTTGCATGCTTCTCATTTTTATGTCCAATGCATGACTCTTACAATATGCCAAATGCATAAAAAAGGTCTTACACCTAAGTCTTACACAAAGACTAGGTTTTGTAAGCTTTGTCATACTAGTGCATTTATTATACACACAATGAATCCTACATATACACATATATATACACGGTCCATGTGATGATAAAATGGACTCCATTTTATCTTTGTCAATTGTGTTAATTTGTAACATGTCACACATGTCTCATAACACATGATCCAATTTGTTAATTATGCAATTTTAACTCTTTAAAATTCATAATTTACAAATTCATTACATTTCAATAATCCCTCTAGTAATTCGAAATTACTATCTTATAAAATGTAATATCATAATTACAATTACAACTCTTTGCAATTTTATGATCGACCGTGTTCATTCTCAATTTAATTGTTTCCCAAACGACTAAATAAAACAGAGTAATGAAACAATTTTATTACTTTGACCACTACTATTATAATCCCATTACAATAATATACGTCACGTAAAATCATTTCAAATTTCCAGTTATTAATTAATTCGTATCAATACGATCTAATTAAATATTCTATTGAGACGGAATTCCCTAAAGATATGACCTTAAGGGATCAACTGATCACACCATCATATGATGATAATGTCAAACTCTAGACAGCCAATCATTATCGTCAAATGTTGATCAGTCAACTTTAAAAGAGTAACATTCCCAGTTGTGTTTCATTCAAATGAGTTTTAATTATGTCAACACACTATTGTCAAGGACACTTCCTCTAACAATCTCCCACTTGTCTGAGACAAGTGTGTGTTACCAATTCTCTTGCCCTATTACTATCTCCCACTCAATGAATGGCGTCCTCTCAGGTCGTGCCCGCAATTTATTTAAATCTAGAGTGGTTTTTCTCGATCTGGAGGTATAACTACTGACCGGAATTATCTACCATAGATACCTTCCGAGCGTGGCCACGCATTTCTAGTTATTATTCTCCTCGAGTGGCCTAGAGATATTTCTCAACCCTGACAAGGGGTGGACAATTCCTAATCGACCTATTCCTTCCGGATGTCCATAGTCCATCATAACCCAAAATATGTCCTTATAAACCCCAGTTACGAAGGTGTTAGGACATAAATCAAAGTTAATCTGAAAACTATGACACCTCAGATAACAGTCATTAGTCCAAGAACTGACTCATGTGAAACACGATAGATGCTCCCGCCACGACCACACAGTCTTTTAATAAGAGTACGACAGAGCTCTAGCAGTGGTCATTAGCCCGGCAAATGTTTCTTAACATGTCTATGCCTAGGTGATTGACTAGTCATGCCGTACGACTCTCTGGCAATTGAACTCGCCATCAATCGCATCACACATCTTGTTGCATTGAGACGTCACCTCACTTAAGCAACTAGGGGCGAGGTCATGATAATTCAATTCACTTTAATGGGGTTCAATATGGTCTTACCATCCCATTTCAATATGACATGACCTGGGATGAGTTATAAATAACTCAAATGATGAATGCATTATCGCATATGTAAGATTGATACCATATCAATTACTACATAATCTATAATTTACTTGTATAGTATTACATCTCTACTCAATTGAAATGAAATGATTTATCATGTTAAGCCTATAAGAAGGCCTTTGGTTAGTAAGCCTTACCAACTTTTGTGCTTCACATAACCTTATAATTTCCCTTGGTTATGTATAATCTCATTATGCAAACCTTACGAATACGTGTCTTGATCCATATCTAGACACAAGCTTTCTAACAATAGAATAGCTCCCACTGTTTTCACAGTGTCTGAGAGACTCTTCCCTCTATTTTATCTCAAAGATATAAGTGTACTCGTATTTGTTGAATACCTTCCATTGTTCCACTGTCTAGAATATTTCCAACAGATTTCCTCCTTTATGATTGTAGTCAAAATGGTTCTCTAACCATCCATATGTGTTTAGAACATGATATTGTGTAACTCTTTGCACATTAAACCAATGAAATATCCAACCATTTAGCTTCATCCTTTTAGTACTCCTTCAGTACTGATTGATGAACTATATGGCTACACATAGAGACTTCTCTCCAAATTCGATTTGTAACATTTCGTCATACTCCAAGTATACGAAGTTTGATAATGGTAATACATCTTAGCGTAAAGAATTGATCCTGCAGCGGAAGCATGTGGATTCAATTTCTATAGTTCAAAACATTTGAACTTACCCTTATTCTTATCGACATAAGAATATCTACTTATACGCTAATATCCATTAATAGGATATCCTAGTGATGTATTTATTCCTTTCACAAGTCTTTATCATTCATAATGATCAGCATGTCACATTACGTTACTCCCACTAAACTACATGTATAAACATAACTTCTTGACTTTCAAGAAATTTTTTATCACATGATTAAAAACAAAGAATTCAACCTTTTGACATTTCCTTTTTAGGATTGTTGCGATTCTACAAAGCTCATACTCGATGACTTTTAAAATCCAACATGTCAAAATATTTGAACTCGAAGCCATGTTATTGCGTGGAAAACTCTTTGCCACCAATTTATCAAATTCAACTCTTGTCATCCTTTCTTAGGATAGTTGTGATTTTCAAAACTCATCGTAGAGGATTTTAAAATCCAACAACATTATTTGATCCGATTTTAATATAGATCTGTTGTTCCGTGCGAAACCCTTTCCACCAATCAACCGAGCTATTTCGGATTCAGGTAGAGTCGAAACTAAATAAAGCATTTATACAAGTTACAAGTTCGTTGCACTAAGAAGGCAACATGACACTCGTCAACTTAATTTTCGAATGAAATTCCCACTTATCTCAACTAGGAAGAACATTTTCCTATTGCATCATACTGAAATTGTGGCTCTATAATAATTTCTCCCACTCTGTCTAAAAGAAATAATCCTCCTTTCTTTATAGACAACATCATGAGCCACAAACCTTTTGTTGTCATGATCATATAGGAAAAATTTGTCATTCGAAATAGGCTACAACTTAAGCATCTTGCCTATTCATATCTCATATGACTTGTATGCCCATGCTTTATAACATTGCGGAAATATAAATGCTCGACAAAATCGGAATAGAAAATAACTCCCACTTAATTGTAAAGATTTAACCATATCTCATATGATTCAATATTACTTTCTCGCACATTTTATGAACGTGCTTACGAAAGTAAACTTGTGATACTTTATCACAATCTATTTGGTGTAAATTACTAGGCTTAATTAGATCATTATCTAATTCCAAGAACATCTTCTTGAGCCAATGCACAACATTCTCAACGTGAATTTCTTGCGCGTTAATTTCCTCAATCGAAGAATTAAAATATCTTTCACGATTTTAAATTTCACTCACCTACACACCTTAAAGTTTTTATAGGGTGAATGACTTGCTTTGAATGCAAGATTTGCATAACCCATGAGATTCCTAACCTCAAATGCGACTTTTAATCGAGAAATGATGGAAAAATTTGGGGCACCAACTAGAGTTTTAGGGTACAGATGACATTTCCACCTTAGTTTTGGAATATAACCACCTTGATTCGTATGGCCTTGCCATAAACCAATCTTGGTAAGATTGAGTACAACATTTGTTTCAATTGCCTAAAGGTAAAACCTTTTACCTTTTATGCAAAACTCAAATTATATTTAGAGATGATGTACATAATAACTATTATTTATGTATTACTCTAAATTCAAAACTTGGTTAAGCACAATATAAAATTTATATGTCTTACGGATGAAGTTGAAACTACCTTAGTTCCATTCATGTTTATCATTCTTGACAAATCGTCATACGATTTTCTTCACGTTAGGACGATAGGATTCACAAGAACCCTCAGATTTTGTTATTAAGACATCCTCCTCTAAATACCCATTTAGATTAGCGGGTTTTGTCATTCCTTTACCATATTTCAATCACATGAAAATGGAATTACTAACATGATTCACCAATTTGCACTCATATACAAATAATGTAGAATGAAATACCAATGTCATAAGTATTACCTAAGAAATATGTTGGAGTCATACTTCCAACATTCTCAGACTTTACACTTTGGAGTTGTATCTAACTTCGTGTCTTACACGATTTTCTCTTAACCTCGTTCTCTTCTTAACTACTTAAGAAAGATTCGTCTTCTCATAGCTCCCATTTACTTGAAGAATTATTACTTGAAGAAGACCTTTTCTTCAATTAATTCCAAATTAATTCCTCATAGGAGTTAATATCTATGAAGTGAGGTGGTATTGGTTACAATGATTTTATCAAACCAATTTATATTAAATTCGTCATGTTCTTAACCCTTAAGTTTTAGACGATAAGTTATTAAATTGAGCAACAAGCACTAGTACAAAAATGGCAGACGACCACGGTTAAAAAAGCCATATGGCTACGGTTGTGCAACCGTAGCAAATCAGGGGGTAGCCTTAAGTGGTAGAGAAATGGCTACGGTTGTGAACCGTAGCCATAAGTTTATTTAAGGCTACGTTTATTAATTAATAACCGTAGCCAAAAATATTAAAGGCTACGGTTGTTTACTTGAACCGTGGCCAAATGTTAAGAAAAGGCTACGGTTGTTTACTTGAACCGTGGCCCAATGTTAAGAAAAAGCTACGGTTGTATAATAAGAACCGTAGCCGTTGCTAAACAAAAAAATTAAAAAAAAAAGTAAAATATCGTTGCCTCGTGAATATTCTCAACCAAAATTATTCAAATTAAACAAAATAATCGTCTTTTTGGAGCTTTACAATTGACTATGCATCTAAATAATTTATTGACCAACACTATAATACAACAATATGATCCTACACCATCTATCCAAGTAATAATATGATCAATTCCCCTTCATCTTCTACACTAGAAGCATCACTGTCGTAGTCATCATCATCATGATCATCATCTATAGGAAAATTCTCCCATTCAAGTAAAGCAGTCTCGTCATTTGTGATACTTTTTAAAGACAGACCTGAATTCGTCCACTTGATGCCTCTTAAGTATGGTTGACAGAACATCATTCAGAAGAAACCTCACCTCCGTTTTTGGCTCAAAAGCCTTGATGCATGATGGGCTTGAAGGTTCTGATGACTGACTGAATTCACAACCAGTGTATCGTTCAGTTTTTCTCGAAAACAGCCCTTTACATTGTCTCTGAACAAAGAGAAACACAAAATTCAACTTTGAACCAGAAACAAGTATGAAGATTAATTTGTGGATTGAAAAAAATAAACACAGAATAACATGCACGTGCAGGCATGCAGCTTAACTTGTGTTTGTTTGTTTACCTGTCGGAAAAGCAAGACTGGCATTTTTCACTAATATCCCCGTGTTTAAAGACATTTTCCTCAAGCCCTGATGTTAAACTTTCAAGGTTTGATGAGTCTGAGGAAGGTAATGTCAACTCCGTAGAAAAAACAACATTTTCACTTCTTAGACCTTGCTGATCACCAAATTCACCAACCAACTCTATTGCAATGTTCTGGTGACATGACAAAAAAGGCAGGTGTTCAGCATTAATGTGGACTTCCACTTCCAGATTTACTTTTTGTAGCGTATAAAAATATCATTTGTTACTGAAAGAGGGTTATAAGTTATAACCATTTCAACTTTTACTTGATAGTTAAGATAATTCAAGCATTATTAAACAGAAAACATGGAAAGATTGTGAAAAAATGTCGTATACAATTAGGGCTGGGGAGCGGTAATTAACACAAATCCAATAGAATCAAATCATCAATTGGCAGTGATCGTCATTTCAATTAATAGCAAAAATATTCAAGCATTCAACCAAACTACTAATTACTCCGTTCACTTGAGTTCACTGTAGTTCCTTTTCGACCGAAGTTTTAAGAAATGTAGTGAATTGATTTGAATATCCTAAAATAAAAATAAAAGACAGGATTTACAGTTAGTTTGCACAATATGAAAGTCATTACATTGTGACATTGCATGAGAAACAAACAGGAGAAAACTTACACAAATTTTCAGAATAAACATCTGCAGCAGAAGTCAAAGTAACCCTAATTAGGAGGAGGAAAGTGCAAAATATAAGTGCATCATGTGTAATTTCAGTAGCATGACACGAATACACCACCCGGATGAAACCGGAAACTCATGAGCTGAAGTGACATAAATTGTACGGTAGAAAAAGTAGAAGATTGGGAGACTACAATCTGTGTTTCAATAAATCACAATGCTACCTTTTTTTAGAAAGGCGGTACTATCTGCAAATAATATTTTAACGTCTTCATCTGTGGACAAAGACACTTCAGTTCCACTGAGAAAAAACAGAAAGCAGAGTAAGCATTAACATTACCATGCCAACAAATACTCGGAATTTAGAAATGGATTTTTGAGTTGATAACATGTAACACCCCAAGAGTATGAGAGAAAAGTTGTCCCACATCGGTAGAATGTGAGGCTTGTGATATGTTTATAATAGCTCCCACCCACCACTTCGTAACAAGGCCTTGTGCTTTTGGGCTTAAGTGAGGACAAATAATGGGCCCAAAAGCTTACCTCCCATCTTATTGGGGGTGTGTTACGACCGTGGTGGGTCGGATTGTTACATAACACCACCTAAATATGACATTTTTATTTGAACTCGAGGGGATCTTAGTTAGCCTCCTTCTAGGAGAGCTTTCTTTCAGGTTGAGGTCATAATGGAAAATGTGAGCATCTCTGACGCCTATACAAACAAATTGTGACAACACTATCAGCTGAAAATTGAGGGGCATACGAATGGTAATATCCAACAAATTTGTTATCCGATAATGAAGATGGCCACAGAGTTCATTTTCTTTAACAAGTAGCATGTATTACTCATAGTAGCTTAAAATTTGTTTCATTCTCATACAATATTCGTTTTCGTGTCCGTGTACGTTCTTTCAAATTGACAGCTATCGGAGAAAATGTAAACTAGCTTTAGAGTTATCCGTCCTTCTAATGCTGCCTCATGACCCACCGTCAACGTCTGGAAGGTTCCTCTTTCTTTCAAAGAGTCGCGGTAGGAGGGTTATTTATGTTTCTGCACAGAAATCAAGTCTGCCTCAAATAGAAAATTTTCACACGAGGCCTAAAGGAATAAATGTTAGCACAATCCCAGTTACAGAAACTGAATGAAAGTTGACACGGAAACTTCAGCATTATCGAAGCAACAGAAATCCAAAAGACTATTTTTGACAGGCTAACAATTAACTGACAATGATTTTTAACTTAAAAGACAATGGGAAATGACAAGCCAGTTCACTACAATAATTAGCCTTACAGTATAGATAATCCTTGTCAAGCATCTCTCTTACACATAGACTGAACCAAATGTGTATATGAAATAACTCTTTAGAAAGACAATATATTCACAAAATAAGTCATGGCGCCACAAAAGCATTGAATCAGATCTATGCATGTTCCTCTCAAAAGACGAAATCATTGTATATGCAAATAACTCTTTAGAAATTTTCTCTGCCCATGGCTCTATTACTTGGGTTTGAAAACATACATAAAGTATGGCTCCCAGTTTATCAACACAAACATATCATCGCAATGACCATAATTCACTTGTAAACAATGTCAGTAGCGAAGTACCACGAAATAATGATTAACCATTAAATTCACTGATGGTTTAGCTGAATGAACATTCATATATAGAGCTACAATGAAGGTTTTAAACAAGAACACGAGTATTATACGAACTAAAATATAATACACAGCCGCATGATTGTTATTGTATTCACAAACTTTCAATTTCTACTTAACTGAACTGAAAATAATCCTTCACTTTTACTCAAATCGATTAAAATGATCGATCTCCCCATTAAAGTCAAGTTTAATTGAAAGGCCTACCCTAGATAATTAATTTGCCTAATAGATAAAATAGTTGAATTGATAAACCCTAGATCATACAAAAACCTAAATTGGGCTATAATTTGAAAATAAATGAGTAAAAATAAAGGATTTAAGAAAAAAATTGATAAAATACGAACCTGATTGAGAATTGCATTTGAACTAGACGACGTAGCAAGGTGGTTCACGAGGTTGATATCGGGAATAATGAAATGTTGTGGGTGATGATGGCTGGGAATCAGAATTAAGAAGGGTTGTGGGAGGAGCGTGCTACCAGCGTGTTAAGAGAGTGAGGTAGATGGCTAGGAATCAAAATTAAGAAGGGCTATGGGAGGGTTTAAGTGATAATATTTTGTAAGGAATGCGGCAGTACTAAATGGCATCGGTTCAATGCCAGAACCGTTGCCTTTTCTTATTGTTTGGCTACGGTTCAATACTAGAGCCGTAGTATATTCCTTTAATGATATTAGGCAAGTATATAAGGCTACGGTTTTTGGTACATAACCGTAGCCATTTATAAACAGCTACGGTTATTTCCAACAACCGTAGCCTTATGTACTTGCCTAATGTCATTTTTCTACTAGTGAAGACTTTAGAACCATGTATGAATGGAAGATTTAATCAACACTTTTTGACTAAAGTCACTTTTATTTAAGTTTCTTTATAAGAAATCATAATGGTTTAATAGGAATTTTAAGATGTTAATCTTATGTTTGCATAGGACCTTCCTATCAAATTCTATGGAATAGAATAGTTCCTACGGACCTTGTCCATAACCAAAGACACGGTTTTATGTGAGGAGAAAGAGATCCTTCATGCCCTATACGGAAATTAGTCATACTAATATTACAAACAAATTAACTCTTTAATTTGTAGCAAAATCTTATGCATGCTAAATAAATTTGCGGAAATAATAAGATTGAACCCTTACATACGGTCCAAAATTATGCTAGGATGATCCGTCACGAAGCAACCTATGTAGATTACCTCCTTCACGATGCACCCAAAACAACCCCGTAATCACCGAGAATCACACGAGCTAGGTATGAAAAACGGTTTCTTTAAAATATAATCTAATCCTATTAGATTAACTAATATTAATACTATAACTATTATAGTATTCAAAATATGAGTATTATCTTATAAAATTAGAGAGATTTTTCTTAGTTTTATCACACTAGAAAAATATTAGGATAAGAATGAATATTAGAGGTGAACAATTCACATAAGTATGGTGGTGGGTGTTGGGAGGCACGGCTATGGGGAAGCACAAAAGGAAGGCTTTTGTCTTACCCATGCACACATAGGGTGGCTCTACGTTAATGTTCTCAAGGTAACACTTAATGATTATGTTTTGTGCAATTAACAAACAAAACACATCCTTAATCCCTCGCCAAAATTGGCACCCCAAGAGATAAAATGGAGTTCCATTTTAAAATTGTCATTTTGTACAATTGTATAATCATGTGTGACATACAATATGTCACAATTATAAAAAAACAATGGTTTTTTTAATTTAAAATGCATATTTATCAAAGAAATATCATATGTAAATTAAATAAATCATATTTAATAATTTGACTAGTAATTCGTAATTACATATGTATAAAATGGTCATTTCAATAATCGTCAATACGATGTACAACATTTGTAATAACAACCAACCCGATTCATTCTAATTTCGACGTTTCATAAACATCGATTAATATTTGACAATTGACACGTTTCAATTTCAAACACAAATCTTACATTAAGATTTAACCTCTGATTTCTCGATATTATATTTTAAGGAATCTGATCAACTCGTATCAATATACACTTGATCAGTTTATCAATTAAGGGAATTGTTTTATACGTGTGACCTAAATGGAACAACTAACCACCGCTGTCATACGACAGTAATGTCAACCTCTAGCTAGCCAATCATTACCGATTAATGTTGGTCAGTTGACTATATAATTTCGAATCATCCCTTGCGTATACTCGTCATGAGATTTAATTATATGATCGCACTATTGTTGAGGACACATTTCCCAACAATCTCCCACTTGTCCTCGACAAGTGTGCGTCACCAACTCTCTTGTCCTATTACAATCTCCCACTCAATGCAAGGTGTCTCTCAGGTCGTACTTGCATTTGATCATATCGTGAGTGGTTTCCTCGATATGGAGATTAACTGCTTGACCGGAATTATCTACCATAGATACATTCCGAGCATGGCCACGCATTTCCAGTTAACTTCTCCTCGAGTGGCCTTGAGATTTGAACAACCCTGACAAAGGGGTGGACAATTCCTATCGCACTACTCCCTTCGACTAGCCACAACCCAACATAGCCCAAAACAACCCCATTTGACTCCAGTTACGAAAAGTCGTAGATAATGAATCAAAGATATTCCAAAATATGCCATCTTGGGCGAGTAGTCTTTAGTCTAAGAATTGACTCATAAGAATACTATAGCAGCTCTTGCCACAACCAGGCTGTTATAAAATTTCCAGAACTCTATAAGCGGTCACTTTTCCCGACAGATTGTCTCCCACAGTCTGCCTATGTGATCGATTAGCTATCCCACATGACTCTATGGCATTTGAACTTGCCATCAATCGCTTCACACTCTAGTCGCTTCGAGATGTCACCTCATACAAGCGACTAGGGGTCATACTAAGTTAATCCAGTTCAATTTATGGGGTTCAAATTGTCTCGTACAACCCATTTGGATTTGACAAAGTATTTATAAATAGTGAGTTAATGATAACTCAAACGATAAAAGTGATTGTCATGTATGAACAATCAATACGATATTACCGCCTCATGTTTTACAATCTTTGATGAACATTCATCAATTTGTATTAGTGTTTGAATTGTGAATACATCACTTGTTCACATCTTCCAAAACCTACAAAGTTCAGTTTCCTTCAGACTCATATTATCTCGTATAATATGATCTTATTTTGAGTACATGTCTAGAACTCATTCTAGACCTTTAGTTTCTTTCCCTGAAAGAAGCTCCCACTGTTATCTTATAACTCATGACGTGTTGGTATATCAGAGGGATCAACTTATCGCTCTTAAGTACCCAGTCACATTTTGTACTAAAATTTATCTTGTAGTCGTTGGTTCTCCTTGAGAATTCATTATTTCAAAAATCTTGGCATGTTAATCAAAAGTTGTATGAATCACCACATCTATGTCTAGGTGATTCTATATTCATCAATATGAATGATCCATCCAACCCTTTTGATCCTTAATAGGCAACGTTTGATTATCAATATAATAAACTCTCCTATGTAGCTCCATCATCCTATGATGTTTCAACATTTTGTTCATCTAGAATTGAAAACCTTTCATTCTTTACATTTAAAGAATCACCATTCTCTCTCAATGGTAGGTTCAATTCTCTAATGATTATCGCTCCCACTAAAACTAGTATCACTATCTCTATAGTGATTGGCTCCCACTCAATCAACATCCTTTCTTATGAACCTTTTATTTACCGTCCTCGTTTCCTCGAAACGGAACAGGACATGATATCTCCCCTATAATCCTTTTTAATTAGAAACATTACCACCGAGGAAACAGGAGATGATGTCTCCTCTATTATCTTATAATTTAAGAAATATTATTATCAAGGAAACGTTTTGCTTCCGACTTCTCGCGCGGTTTCTTTTATCCTCTCTAAGAACCATTGTCGTAAATAACATTTTCTTTTGTGTCCTCGCGTAGTTTCTTCTATGTCCTCACGTAGTTTCTTCTATCCTTTCCAAATTAGGGTTCTTCTCAAGGACTCCATATAGGATTCTTCTCTAAGATCTCATATTTAGTTTGTGGGTATATAAAATTTTCTCCCACTCTATCCTTGAAAATAACCTTTATTTTTACAAGGATAGCATTTTTGCCCACAAACTTTGTATTGGATACTTAAGAATTATAAAGAGCGAAATATTAATTCTCATTTTCACTTAAAATGATCATCTTATAATGAACTAATTAACACACATCAGAGTTTCGTCGAAAGATGTTTATATCGCACATCCCGTATGTATGTGATTTATTGAGTGAAGTTGTTAGGGTGTAATTCTCTTTAAACAAATCAAACACTTTTGATTTTCATTTTTAATATTTGATCCTATCATTCAAATGTACAATGAACTATTCAAGGTACTTACTTAGTGATCTATTAAGATCACATTAACTCATGTTATAAGGTATGCAATGCATTTTAGGAATCAATGATTTGATTAAGAACAAAAGGAGTGACTTGGGTTGAAAACCAAGTGAGCAATATCCAATATTACAACCATTGTTGGGGAATTGAATTCTTGTCATACAAGAAAAGACATTGTTCTTAAAATTAAAATGAATAAATGAAAGAAGACGATAATGAAAATTAGAGCCAAGCTCTTCATGTGTTCAATCTCTGGATGCTATCATAGCAATCCATGTAAGGAACTTCAAGCGTCCTTTTCTTTGCCCTTGCTTTGGAAGGTGCCCCTTTAAAACAACTAAAAAGGGTGATAGTCAACAACTTGCATCAACATAAAAAAGTTGACAAAACAACATGAATTTAAACGAGAATTATTACCTACTGCAAGAACTTTTCCATATTTGAGGTCGGTTAAGTATTTAGGGTAATTCCGCTTCCAATGACCCATCTTTGTGCAATAATGGCACTTGTCTTCAACCTTTGAAGATGAGGTAGGAGCACCTTTCGAAAAGGTCTTCTCCTTTGAAGGTTTGGATTTGGAGGTCTAGTTGCCCTTGCCTTTGAAGGCACTCCTCTTAAACTTCCCCTTTCCCTTCTTCTCGATGTTAAGGACGTCCTTCGTGGAACACTCATTAAGTCCCATGTCCCTTTCTGCTTGGACGAGCAACTTATGCAATTCGTCCAAAGAGGTCTCTTGATTTCGCATGTTAACGTTCACCCGGAACCATGCATACGATTTCACTTTGTTAAGAGAGTGAATAACTCTGTCTATGATGAGGGAGTCGGGAACATCAACTCCTTGCACCTTAAGGGTCTCAGCAAGCTCAACTAACTTGAGTACGTGAGGGCTAACCTTTTTCCCTACCTTCAAACTGATATAGAAGAAGGCGGAGGCCGCCTCATATTGGATTACCCTTGGAGTTTGCGAAAACATTGTCGCAAGCTTGGTGTAAATCTCATATGACGTGCTAAGCTTAATCATACTCCTTTGGAGATCCGGCTCCATGGAGAAGTTAAGCACGTTTTTGAGAGCGGAGGACTCTTTTATATATGCCTCATAGGCCTCACGAGTCGCAACCGCGGAGCGAGCGGGAGGAGCGGCTTTGGTAAGGTAACGAGTCTTATCGTCACCTTGCGCGGCCAAAACCAATTGCGCGTCCCAATCTTTAAAATTGGAACCATGCTTGTCAAGCTTGCAACGATCCATGAAGGATCGAAGCCATGACTGTTAGGTTTAAATATCTCAAAACCTAATATTTCAGTCATACTAAAAAGGTTGATAATTAACATTATAATTATATGAATTTTAGATCTTATGCATGCTAATTATAATGCGGAAAAAGAATCGAAAGCTCACTTATTTCGACAAGAATGATGCAAGGATGATCCTCCAACCCTTAGTATCCAAGTAGAATACCTCCTTCAAGATGCACCCAAGACAACTCCTTTAAAACCGAAACAACACACGAGCTAGGTGATATAATCGGTTTTCCTTAAACTATATTCTAATCTCTTTTTAGAATAATAAGTATGAATACTACAAGTATTGTAGTATTATAAATATAATCCTATTATATGAAAATATTATGAAATAATATTTTGAGAGGTTTTGGAATTTTTCTCATACTAGAAAGAATTGTCTAAGGATGGAATGAATGAGATATGATCACATTTCACACTTTTGATGGTTGTGTTGTGTGGTTGCCGTGCTCAAGGTCTAGGGAAGGGGAGAGGAGAGCTCATTTTTAGCTTACCCATGAACTAGGGTGGCTCTAGGTTGATTAAAGCTAAGCATGCTATTAATCAGAATGTTGGGTTAATAAATAACACACAACACTTCTCCCATTACTCACCCAAACCGACATACCACACATAAAATGGATTCCATTTTACAATTTTTGTCATTTGTGCAATTGTACATATGTGACACACACTATGTCACAATATTATAAGAAACAATTGTCTTAATTTAAAATGCATATGTATCAAATAAATATCATTTATAAATTAAATAAATCATATTTAACAAATTTACTAGTAATTCATAATTACTATTATATATAAAATGGTCATTTCATTAATCGTCAATACGATTTACAACACTTGTAATAATATACAACCCGATTCATTCTAATTACGATATTTCATAAATATCGTTTAATGTTTGACAATTGACACGTTTCAATTTCAAACATAAATCTTACATTAAGATTTAACCTCTGATTTCTCGATATATGAGTTTAAGGAATCTGATCAACTCGTATCAGTATACATTTGATCAGTTTATCAATAAGGGGAATTGTCCTATAGGTGTGACCTAAAGGGATCAACTGACCACCACCGTCATACGACAGTAATGTCAAACTCTAGCTAGCCAATCATTACCAATTAATGTTGGTCAGTTGAATATATAATTTTGTATCATCCCTTGCGCATTCTCGTCATGAGATTTAATTATGTGATCGCACTATTGTTGAGGACACATTTCCCAACAATCTCCCACTTGTCCTCGAAAAGTGTGCGTCACCAATTCTCTTGTCCTATTACAATCTCCCACTCAATGCAAGTTGTCTCTCTGGTCGTACTTGCATTTGATCATATCTTGAGTGGTTTCCTCGATTTGGAGATAACTGTTTGACCGGAATTATTTACCATAGATACCTACCGAGCGTGCCCACGCATTTCCAGTTAACTTCTCCTCGAGTGGCCTTGAGATTTGAACAACCCTGACAAAGGGGTGGACAATTCCTATCGCACTACTCCCTTCGACTAGCCACAGCCTATCACAACCCAAAACAATCCCATTTGACTCCAGTTACGAAAAGTTGTAGAGAATGAATCAAGGTTATGCCAAAACTGAACCATCTTGGGAGATTAGTCTTTAGTCTAAGAATTGACACATAAGAATAATATAGCAACTCTTGCCACGACCCGACAATTATAAAATTTCCAGAACTCTATAAGCGGTAACTTTGCCCGACATAGTGTCTCTTGCAGTCTGTCTATGTGATCGACTAGTCATCACATATGACTCTATGGCATTTGAACTTGCCATCAGTCGCCTCACATTCTAGTCGCTTTGAGACATCACCTCATATAAGCGGCTAGGGGCTATACGAAGTCAATCAAGTTCACTTTATGGGGTTCAAAATTGTCTCTTACTACCCATTTGGATTTTTGACAAAGTATCTTTTATTTTGAGTTAATTATAACTCAAATGACATTGTCATGCAAAAACAGTCAATACTATTTCATTGCATTTGATGCACGATCATCAATTTGTATTAGTGTTTTACGAATAAACCTTTTATTCATGATTCTAAAACTTACAAATTTTGTTCTCCTTCCATCTCATATTATCTCACATAATATGATCTTATTTGAGCACATATCTGGAACTCATTCTAGATCTTGAGTTTCCTTTCCTGAGCTAGGGAAGCTCCCACTGTTATCTTATAACTTGTGACGTATTAATATATTAGAGGGATTAAAGAATCACTCGAAATTACCTAGTCACTAATGTACTGAAATCTATATTGATTTTACCACTCCAATTATTTTCAATCATCTTGGCTATTTGATCAAGGTTATTCATATCTAACCATTTTGATTTCTAATGGGCGACCTTTTATTATCAATATAATAAACCTTCCCGTGAAGCTCCATCATCGTATGACATAAGGTATTTTGTTCATCTAGAATTGAGAACATCTTATTCTTTACACTTTTAAAGAATCACCCATACTCTCTAAATGGTACGTTCAATTTTCTAATGAATATTGCTCCCACTAAAATCAACATCACTCCTTTTATAGTGATTGATATTACTTAAATAAACCATTCACTTCACGCATGTTATTCATTTGCTTTTACTTGAAATAGCATCACTATCCCTATAGTGGTCTACCTCCATTCAATCAACATCAATTCTTTCATGTCTTCGTTTCCTCGAGACGAATTATGACATGATATTCCCTTATAACTACATTAAGAGAATTGAGATGATTTCTTCTCTTTTATCTTATAATTTTAGAAAAATCATTTGTTAAGGAACCGTTTTCCTTCCGACTTCATACGGGGTTTTCTTTATCCTCTCTTTGAAACAATGAACATAAGGAACATTTCCTCTTGTGTCCTCCCGTAGTTTCTTCAGTGTCCTCTCGTAGTTTCTTTCGTTCATTCATTTAGGGTTCTTTTTAAGACTCCCATGTGGGATTCTTCTCTAAGATCCTACATTTATATCATTGGTTTGCGGGCGAAATATTTTCTCCCACTCTATCCTTTTAACAATAACCTTTATTTGTGTAAGGATAGCAATATTCGATATAACCAATGCATATGAATGAATAAAAGTTTTATAGGTATGATGAATACATTCTCATTTTCACTTAAAATGATCACCTTATAATGAACTAATATTTATTTTGATTGAATATTTTCCTCTTAGAAGGTGTATTTCTGGTTTTTAATCGCTTTGATTCTTCATATTGATCGTATCAATGTTACTTTACAATGAACGTTTCATGGTTTTTATCTAATGATTTATAGAAATCACTTTGATTCATGTTCGACAAGATATAAAATTTATTTTAGGAATCCATGATTCGATTAAGAACAAAAGTAGTGACTTGGGTTGAAAACCAAGTTACTAATATCCAAAATTACAACCATTGTTTAGGATTCAAATCCTTGTCTTACAAGAAAAGACATTGTTCTTTAAAATTAAAGTGCATAAATGAAAGAAGACGATAATGAAAATTAGAGCCAAGCTCTTGATGTCTTCAATCACTGGATGCTACCATAGCCATCCATGTAAGGAACCTTAAGCTTCATTTTCCTTGTCCTTATCTTTATAAGATGCCCCTTTAAAACAATTTAAAAGGGGTGATAGTCAACAACTTGTATCGTCATACAAAAGTTTGACAAAATAACATGAATTTAAACGAGAGTTATAACCTATTGCAAGAACCTTTCCATCTTTGAGATCGCTCAAGTATTTGGGGCAATTCCGTTTCCAAAGACCTAACCTCGTGCAATAAAGGCACTTGTCTTTAACCTTTGAAGATGAGGTTGAAGCACCTTTCGAAAAGGTCTTCTCTTTAACCGGTTTGGACTTGAATGCTTTCTTGCCCTTGCCTTTAAAGGCACTCCTCTTGAATCTCCCTTTTCTTTTCTTCTCGATGTTCAAAACATCCTTAGTGGAACTATCATTAAGTTCCATGTCGCTTTCTGCTTGGACGAGCATCTTATGCAATTTGTCCAACGTGGTTTTATGATTTCGCATGTTAAAGTTCACCCGGAACTAATCATACAATTTCACCTTATTGAGAGAGTGAAGAACTCGGTCAATGATGAGGGAGTCGGGAATATCAACTGCTTGCACCTTGAGGGTTTCAACTAACTCAACTCACTTGAGTATATGAGGGCTAACCTTTTGCCCATCCTTCAAACAAATGTCGAAGAAGGCGGAAGGCGCCTTATATTGAATCACCCTCGGTGTTTGCGAAAACATAGTCGCAAGCTTGCTGTAATTCTCATATGACGTGCTTAGCTTAATCATACTCGATCCTTTGGAGATCCGGCCCCATGGAGAAGATAAGCACGTTCTTGAGAGCGGAAGACTCTTTCATGTAGGCTTCATAGGCCTCACGAGTTTGAACCACGGAACGAGCGGTTGGAGCGGCTTCGGAGAGGTAACGAGTCTTATCGTCACCTTGAGCGGCCAAAAGTAATTGCGCATCCCAATCCTTAAAATTGGAACCATGCTTATCGAGTTAGCAACGATCAATAGAGGATCGAAGCCATGAAACATTAGTGAGAGGTGGAGCGTTGGTTGCCATTGATGATGTTGAAAATTAAACTACAATAAAATGAAGGAATTAAAACAACATCATTTTTAAAACTTGTAATTAAAATAAACAAGTGTAGTTATTTACTTAATGATCTCTTACGCGATTAAGTAAACAATCTCGAGGCCCAAACCCATACTAATCCGGGCACGGTGTAGCCGATTCAACCCTTATTGGTATAATTTGGTGGATTAACTCTTTAATCGGTTCTACCTTAGTATTCTCGGTCGACAATTTTCTAAAAAATCGTCTTTAGCCCGAACTTACTGCAACTACGGTTACGAATAGCTTCGTTGAGATCGACCAAATTTCAAGGTGTAATCTTATTACCCCACTTACCCAACGTGACAATTTTAGTACCCCGGTGTAGCCGAGCCTACTTTCTAGTGAAGAAGGGATTCATGGGTCTATACTTTTTGGTAAGGCTAAGTCTCAATATTTTTATGTAAGAGATCTAGTCAATATATTATTTATCTCCGTTTTAAGTGAACTAAGTTGGTGAATTATCGATAAATAATTGACTAGGTCGACTAATCGAATAAAATGCATGACATGATATGACGATTTGGCTATGCATGCAAACATATAAAGCACAATAAAAGCATAAAATAATAAACCCAAGTATGGTCTTTCCTAGAAAAGAAATAATAAAAGTACAAATTCGGAAACCAACTCCTTTGGTCCCTTGAACTTCACGAGGCACGCTTCCCAAGGTAAACACCGTCTTGGTCGGAACTCCTTTCCGAATGGCATCGTCTTCAAGGCTCACCGGAATTTACAAAAATTACAACTTTTCTAGTCTACTTTATAAATTATAAAATAGAAAACAATAAATAAAGTGATACGAGATCACATTAATTACATCCGAATCGATAACCCCTTACATTACGGGAAATACCGATTTAAAAACTAAGGCCATACTAAGTAAATTACATAATCCAAAATTACGTAAATAAAATCATGACAATCGTAATTAAAATATGCAATGCTTAAGAATATGAACTAACATGCAAACCTAAGCCAAATCGTCCAATTAAATATCATTTATATGAATAGTTATCGTATACCTTGGTTTTATGGAATTGCGTGCTTTAACGATTAAAAACACTATGCATTATGTGAATCGGAATTCACTCTTAAGTTAATCATCCCAACTCATTTAGGTTTCAAAATTTAGTCTTACTCAAACTTTGAACATGACTTAACTTATTATTATAATATTGTTCGGTATTACTCGGTTTTACGGGAAAAATAATATAAAATTCAAAAAGAGTCGTAAAAATTTCGAAAAATTCAAAATTCAAAATTAAAATTTTGAAAATTCTATAATGTTCTCAAAATTTCAGAAATTTAAAATATTAGTATTTATACGGTTTTAATATTTATTTCGAAAATAATACGTAAAACGAGCATTTTGAGTCGGAAAATTAAATAATTAGCTCCATAAATGCAAATAAAATACTAATAATATTTTTACACTTTCCAAAATACTTTAAGAACCTGAAATGGACAGAAAATTAAATGGCACACTGCCCAATAGCCGAAATTTTAATTACATGACTGTTATTATTCAATTTTAAATGTAACTTTTAACAAATAAAATTAAATAAAACAAAAACTTTTGGCTCCCAAGAAAAATATGGTGATGAACATATCAATTATTACTAATATGGGTTAAAGTTTCCGGCCATTTTAACAACTATTGCTATTTTTAACGATTTACGTCACATATCGTACAATTTTAACCATTAAAATTATTTCTCAAGCATAAAACTAAATAAAAATCTCAAAATTTCTATACATGCTGTAAATAATATATATGAAATCGTGTTGAATTTTTATGGCCAAATTCCAAATTAAACTATGAAAGTCGAAATAATGTCACTTTTATCCGATTTTTACACTAAAAATCAATAAACATGCAATATATGAGATAAATTTCTGGAAAATTTAGCATACATTTTAAATATTGCATGTGACATACTCATAAATGTTTATAGTCAAATTCGAAATATAAATATACAAACCCATTTTTATTCATTTTATGGCATTTTAACATTTAAAATTCATACACCGTGTATTTTAACTCCATTATTTACGAAAATTCATATTCATATCATAGGAAATACATGTGAAAACATACTGAAAAATCTCTGCCAGAAGTTTATTTGAACTATTTTTCACAAAAATAAACATTTTTAACCAATAAAAAATAATAAAACCGAAAATCAAAATACCAATGAACAATATATATGCAAAATATATTCCAAATATCCTAAAATACATTTATGATCAGTAGGTATTCATGCATAAATTATTTCGGCCATATCATATACGAAATGAAATATCAATTTTATATTTTGTTATCCTAATAACTTCGTAAAAATTAAACGAAAAGCATGCAAACAACCTTGTTGCTCTGATACCAATTGTTAGGTTTAAATATCTCAAAACCTAATATTTTACTCATACTAAAAAGGTTGATAATTAACATTTTAATTATATGAATTTTAGATCTTATGCATGCTAATTATAATGCGGAAAAAGAATCGAAAGCTCACTTATTTCGACAAGAATAATGCAAGGATGATCCTCCAACCCTTAGTATCAAAGTAGAATACCTCCTTCAAGGGTAATTTAAAAATTAAAACTCACACGAGAAAAACCCTAATGAGCGATTATCAGGCGATTAGCAGCCATCATTAGGGCTTGTTTTCTTCATCATTTTGGCTCGTAATTCAGCATCAAAAACTGTGCAAAACGAATCACCATCCAACTCTACTCATCATTCACCATCAAAGCAGCAAAATTCAAGCAAACAGGGCACTCAAAGTCATAATAATGGAGGAAAGAAAGGACCTTCAGAAGATGATGTTTTACGTACTAAAACTATGCATGAACTCAATGGTATCCCTGGACTCTCTTATGCAGACGAAGAGGATCCAGCAGACAATCTTCCTTGGGTGACAAACAGAGGTAAACGTTCCAATAGTAAAGCCAACTCCATGGCTAATCATATGACTGAAACTGTAATGGAAACAGAGGATATACAAGAGGATATTTTGCAGTTTACGGCTGAGGATGTACAGGAGGAAATACAGTATTGGAATCAATCAGTATATTGCTTCGTTCTAGGGGCAAGTCCTCCATGGGAAGTTCTTGAAGGGTTTGTTCATCGAATATGGAAGTCTTATGGCATAGGCAAAATTTCCTTTCTTCCTAATGGGATATTTCTGATGAGATTTAAAGAGATGAAAGACAAAGAGGCAGTGATCAATGCAGGATATCATATGTTTGATAACAAGCCATTAATTGTAAAACCCTGGCAGCAGAATATTGATCTATTAAAGGAGGAAATCAAAATTGTGCCAGCATGGGTTAGACTCCATGGATTGCCTCTGAAATTTTGGGGCAAGTGCCTTCTATCTATTGCCAATCTGGTGGGACCATTTGTCAAAACTGATCAAGCCACAGGTGACAAAACCAGACTGGGATATGCTCGTATAATGGTTGAACTAACAGTTGGTCAGAAATTCCCTTCCTTGATCAAATTTAAGGATGAAATGGGAGCTCTATTGAGATTAAAGTTGAATACGAGTGGAAACCAACAATCTGTTCTAAGTGCAAAGGGATGGGTCATGAAATGCAATTCTGTAGGAAAGGCCTATACCAGAAACCCACATCAGGCACCAAAAAAGTTTGGAAACCAGTGCAGAAACCAAGTTCAGGAAATCCTAATGCTATTTCAGACAAAGATTTCCCTGCTCTTCCAACTACCTCAGCACCAAAAGTTTTATCTATTTTGAGTAAACAGACAAACTCTACTACATCAACAGATGACTCTGAGGACAATGAAATGGAACCTGTCATAGATTTAGACAAAATTGAGGCAGACAGTAATGTGAGTGAGCAAACTGGTAACCCTTCTATCCACACCCCTCTTAATGAATAACATTGGGTTTTGGAATGTAAGGGGCTTGAATAATATAAATAAACAGAAAGATATTAAGAGCTTTATTAATAAACACAATATAGGTCTCTTTGGTTTGTTAGAAACAAAAATAAGTAGTGCTAATGTGAGTAATATAGCATATAATTTGTTTGATGGATGGAGTGTGACAACCAACTGTCACACTCACAAGGGGGGAAGAGTTTGGGTTATCTGGCAACACACTTTATTTGATGTGGATATACTGGAGTATCAGCCACAGTTTATTCACACCAAAATCACTATCAAAGCTACTCAGAAGCAGTTTATGTTAACCATGATATATGCCTTCAATGAAGGGAAAGATAAGGTTCCTCTATGGGAATCCTTAACCAGTATAGCAGCAACTGTGACAGGTCCTTGGGCCATGGCAGGAGATTTCAACACTGTGATCCACCCAGATGAGAGAGTGAGGGGTCAGACTAAGCAAGAGGATATGGAGGACTTCCTAAATTGTTTGCAAGCTTGTGAAATGAGTGATATTTATTCTACTGGAGCCTTTTTACATGGAACAACAAACAAGAGGTGACAACAAGGAAATATAGTAGACTGGATAGATTCCTTGTCAATCCAGCCTGGCTAGGAGATTTTCCTGAAATGGTGGGTCACTTTCACCCTGAGGGACTCATGGACCACAACCCTTGTGTCATTAGCAACAAACTCTTGCAACATGAGCAGACTCGAAACTTTAAGTATTTCAACATGTGGAGTGCAGCCACAGAATTTACAAACAGAATTAAGGAAGGGTGGGCAGTACCTCTGGTTGGCACTACTATGTTCAGAGTTGTTAAAAGACTCAAAGCTCTCAAAGGCACCCTCAAGGGTCTTAATGCATCTTGTTTTTCAGATATTGAGAACACCACTGCCTACACAGCAAGAGTTCTCTCTGAAGTTCAGGTTCAGTTGGTATCTGATGTGACTGACCAGGATCTCCTCCAGAAGGAAATTCAACTCTTGAAAGAACTCAAAATTCTCACCAAAGCAAGGGACAATTTTCTCCAACAAAAATCCAAAGTTCAATGGCTGGAAGAAGGGGATTCAAACACTGCATACTTCCATAATGCTATAAAAAGGAGATGTATCAGGAATAAGATTATCCAGATTGCTGATCAAAAGGGCAAGATGCACACCACAAGGAATGGCATTCAAGAAGCTTTTCTTAATTACTATCAATGGTTGTTGGGCAGTAGGAAGCCAACTGACATGGTTAGGCCTTCTGTACTGGCATATGGTCAGAAATGTACTGATAATCATATAGCCATTCTAAGTGAGCCAGTTTCTTATGAGGAGGTTAAAGCAGCTGTTTTCTCTATCCCTATAGACAAAGCACCTGGATCTGATGGCTATAGTAGTGGATTCTTTAGGGATGCTTGGGAGGTGGTTGGATCAGATATATATGAAGCCATAGCTGATTTTTTCCAAACTGGGCAACTGTTGAAACAAATAAATGCTACAAATATCACACTCATCCCTAAGTGTGATAGACCTACCTCAGTTACACAGTTTAGACCCATTGCCTGTTGTAATACCATTTACAAGGTGATCTCAAAATTGTTATGCAACAGACTGGCTGCAGTCCTGCCTGACCTTATACATGACAATCAAGGGGCATTCATCAAAGGGAGATCCATCATAGAGAATGTTTTAATCTGTCAAGATCTTGTCCACATGTACCACAGACAGAGTGCATCTCCTAGATGTCTGTTTAAGATAGATTTGCAGAAAGCGTATGACACAATTGAATGGGATTTCGTTGAACAGATTCTGCAGGGGCTAAACTTCCCTCAACATTTCATCACCCTTGTGATGGCCTGTGTCACCACTACCACATATACTCTGGTTCTAAATGGTTCCAACTTTGGATATTTCTCAGGCAAGAGAGGATTAAGGCAAGGGGACCCCATATCCCCTTTGATTTTTACTATATGCATGGAGTACTTAACTAGGCTCATTGATTTTGCAACTAATAGATGGCCTTTTCACTATCATCCAATGTGCAAAAGCCTCAAGCTTACTCACCTTATGTTTGCAGATGACTTATTGCTGTTTTGTAAAGGAGATGCTCCATTTATACTCCTCCTCATGAGGGCCTTCTCTTCTTTCTCCCAAGCCACTGGTCTGTGTATGAACACTACAAAATCTGAGATTTACTGTAGTGGCATGAATGCTGAACTCAAAACTGATATTATGAGAGTTACAGGCTTCAAAGAAGGCAGGATGCCATTCAGATATTTGGGAGTTCCAATACAGCCTGGGAAGTTAAGTAAGAAAGATTGTGCTAGTCTGACAGAGAAAATGGTTGCTAGAATAAGGGGTTTGGGAGCAAAAAAACTCTCATATGCTGGAAGGATTGTGCTCATAAACTCTGTTCTCAACACTTTGTACAACTACTGGGGTTCTATGTTTCTCATTCCTAAAAGTGTTGTTAAGCATATAGAGGCAATCTGTAGGAATTTTATGTGGGGAGGAACTGCAGATTACCAGAGGGTCCCTCTAGTAGGCTGGGACAAGGTTACTTTGCCTAAAATAGAGGGAGGTCAAGGAGTAAAGAAAGCTGGGGAATGGAATATAGCTACTGTTGGGAAACTAGTGGATTGGATATACACTAAGACTGACGGGCTGTGGATTAGATGGGTTAACAATATATACATAAAAGACAGGGACTGGGATAGCTATACACCTCCCATGGATGCACCATGGACTTGGAAAAGCATTTGCAAAATCAAGGAGAAACTCAAAGCAGGTTTTGTAGGGAACAGATGGGCTCTGGATGTGGGCTACTCCATTAAACAAGGTTATGCCTGGCTAACCAATGCACAACCAAAGCCAGCTTGGACTCATGTCATTTGGAATAAATGGAATTGGCCAAAGCATTCCATTAATTCTTGGCTCATTTTGCAAGATGGGTTAAATACCAAAGCCAAATTACACAGCTTTGGCTACTGCTCTGATGATCTATGCTGCTTGTGTGGACTACTGCCTGAAACCTCAGATCAATTATTCCAGGCCTGTTAGTACAGTCGTAATATAAGAAGCAAAGTACAGGAGTGGCTTACCATTCCGTTCCCCTCAATGAATGCTCTGGTGTCTGCAACCAGACCTACTGTCAAATGGAAACTTTTGGCCCTCATCATGACATCCTTCAGGTATCACATTTGGTACCAACGAAATCAAGCTCGAATAGAACTGACTCTGTCTATGCCTATGAAAGTTGCTGCCCAGATTGAGGAAAATGTCAGAAATCGTATCAAACTAAAGCTTGGACCAGACAATGCTGCTACTGAATGGAGGGACTGGCTTAGATAGCCTGTTTCTTAGCTGTTTTCTTTTGTTTTAATAATCCTGCTTTAATGTACTTGTGATGCCTCGAACCCACAACCCCCTTGTAAATGTTCTAAGTTTTTGATATATTAATACATACTCACATTTCACCAAAAAAAAAGAATACCTCCTTCAAGATGCACCCAAGACAACTCCTTTAAAACCGAAACAACACACGAGCTAGGTGATATAATCGGTTTTCCTTAAACTATATTCTAATCTCTTATTAGAATAATAAGTATGAATACTACAAGAATTGTAGTATTATAAATATAATCCTATTATATGAAAATATTATGAAATAATATTTTGAGAGGTTTTGGAATTTTTCTCATACTAGAAAGAATTGCCTAAGGATGGAATGAATGAGATATGATCACATTTCACACTTTTGATGGTTGTTTTGTGTGGTTGTTGTGCTCAAGGTCTAGGGAAGGGGAGAGGAGAGCTCATTTTTAGCTTACCCATGAACTAGGGTGCCTCTATCTAGGTTGATTAAAGCTAAGCATGCTATTAATCAGAATGTTGGGTTAATAAATAACACACAACACTTCTACCATTACTCACCCAAACCGACATACCACACATAAAATGGATTCCATTTTATAATTTTTGTCATTTGTGCAATTGTACATATGTGACACATACTATGTCACAATATTATAAGAAACAATTGTCTTAATTTAAAATGCATATTTATCAAATAAATATCATTTATAAATTAAAGAAATCATATTTAACAAATTTACTAGTAACTCATAATTACTATTATATATAAAATGGTCATTTCATTAATCGTCAATACGATTTACAACACTTGTAATAATATACAACCCGATTCATTCTAATTACGATATTTCATAAATATCGTTTAATGTTTGACAATTGACACGTTTCAATTTCAAACATAAATCTTACATTAAGATTTAACCTCTGATTTCTCGATATATGAGTTTAAGGAATCTGATCAACTCGTATCAGTATACATTTGATCAGTTTATCAATAAGGGGAATTGTCCTATAGGTGTGACCTAAAGGGATCAACTGACCACCACCGTCATACGACAGTAATGTCAAACTCTAGCTAACCAATCATTACCGATTAATGTTGGTCAGTTGACTATATAATTTTGTATCATCCCTTGCGCATTCTCGTCATGAGATTTAATTATGTAATCGCACTATTGTTGAGGACACATTTCCCAACAATCTCCCACTTGTCCTTGACAAGTGTGCGTCACCAATTCTCTTGTCCTATTACAATCTCCCACTCAATGCAAGTTGTCTCTCTGGTCGTACTTGCATTTGATCATACCTTGAGTGGTTTCCTCGATTTGGAGATAACTGTTTGACCGGAATTATCTACCATAGATACCTTCCGAGCGTGGCCACGCATTTCCAGTCAACTCCTTTAAAACCGAAACAACACACGAGCTAGGTGATATAATCGGTTTTCCTTAAACTATATTCTAATCTCTTATTAGAATAATAAGTATGAATACTACAAGAATTGTAGTATTATAAATATAATCCTATTATATGATCGAAAATATTATGAAATAATATTTTGAGAGGTTTTGGAATTTTTCTCATACTAGAAAGAATTGCCTAAGGATGGAATGAATGAGATATGATCACATTTCACACTTTTGATGGTTGTTTTGTGTGGTTGTCGTGCTCAAGGTCTAGGGAAGGGGAGAGGAGAGCTCATTTTTAGCTTACCCATGAACTAGGGTGGCTCTAGGTTGATTAAAGCTAAGCATGCTATTAATCAGAATGTTGGGTTAATAAATAACACACAACACTTCTCCCATTACTCACCCAAACCGACATACCACACATAAAATGGATTCCATTTTATAATTTTTGTCATTTGTGCAATTGTACATATGTGACACACACTATGTCACAATGTTATAAGAAACAATTGTCTTAATTTAAAATTTATATTTATCAAATAAATATCATTTATAAATTAAATAAATCATATTTAACAAATTTACTAGTAATTCATAATTACTACTATATATAAAATGGTCATTTCATTAATCGTCAATACGATTTACAACACTTGTAATAATATACAACCCGATTCATTCTAATTACGATATTTCATAGATATCGTTTAATGTTTGACAATTGACACGTTTCAATTTCAAACATAAACCTTACATTAAGATTTAACCTCTTATTTCTCGATATATGAGTTTAAGGAATCTGATCAACTCGTATCAGTATACATTTGATCAGTTTATCAATAGGGGGAATTGTCTTATAGGTGTGACCTAAAGGGATCAACTGACCACCACCGTCATACGACAGTAATGTCAAACTCTAGCTAGCCAATCATTACCGATTAATGTTGGTCAGTTGACTATATAATTTTGTATCATCCCTTGCGCATTCTCGTCATGAGATTTAATTATGTGATCGCACTATTGTTGAGGACACATTTCCAACAATCTCCCACTTGTCCTCGACAAGTGTGCGTCACCAATTCTCTTGTCCTATTACAATCTCCCACTCAATGCAAGTTGTCTCTCTGGTCGTACTTGCATTTGATCATACCTTGAGTGGTTTCCTCGATTTGGAGATAACTGTTTGACCGGAATTATCTACCATAGATACCTTCCGAGCGTGGCCACGCATTTCCAGTCAACTCCTTTAAAACCGAAACAACACACGAGCTAGGTGATATAATCGGTTTTCCTTAAACTATATTCTAATCTCTTATTAGAATAATAAGTATGAATACTACAAGAATTGTAGTATTATAAATATAATCCTATTATATGATCGAAAATATTATGAAATAATATTTTGAGAGGTTTTGGAATTTTTCTCATACTAGAAAGAATTGCCTAAGGATGGAATGAATGAGATATGATCACATTTCACACTTTTGATGGTTGTTTTGTGTGGTTGTCGTGCTCAAGGTCTAGGGAAGGGGAGAGGAGAGCTCATTTTTAGCTTACCCATGAACTAGGGTGGCTCTAGGTTGATTAAAGCTAAGCATGCTATTAATCAGAATGTTGGGTTAATAAATAACACACAACACTTCTCCCATTACTCACCCAAACCGACATACCACACATAAAATGGATTCCATTTTATAATTTTTGTCATTTGTGCAATTGTACATATGTGACACACACTATGTCACAATGTTATAAGAAACAATTGTCTTAATTTAAAATTTATATTTATCAAATAAATATCATTTATAAATTAAATAAATCATATTTAACAAATTTACTAGTAATTCATAATTACTACTATATATAAAATGGTCATTTCATTAATCGTCAATACGATTTACAACACTTGTAATAATATACAACCCGATTCATTCTAATTACGATATTTCATAGATATCGTTTAATGTTTGACAATTGACACGTTTCAATTTCAAACATAAACCTTACATTAAGATTTAACCTCTTATTTCTCGATATATGAGTTTAAGGAATCTGATCAACTCGTATCAGTATACATTTGATCAGTTTATCAATAGGGGGAATTGTCTTATAGGTGTGACCTAAAGGGATCAACTGACCACCACCGTCATACGACAGTAATGTCAAACTCTAGCTAGCCAATCATTACCGATTAATGTTGGTCAGTTGACTATATAATTTTGTATCATCCCTTGCGCATTCTCGTCATGAGATTTAATTATGTGATCGCACTATTGTTGAGGACACATTTCCCAACAATCTCCCACTTGTCCTCGACAAGTGTGCGTCACCAATTCTCTTGTCCTATTACAATCTCCCACTCAATGCAAGTTGTCTCTCTGGTCGTACTTGCATTTGATCATACCTTGAGTGGTTTCCTCGATTTGGAGATAACTGTTTGACCGGAATTATCTACCATAGATACCTTCCGAGCGTGGCCACGCATTTCCAGTCAACTCCTTTAAAACCGAAGCAACACACGAGCTAGGTGATATAATCGGTTTTCCTTAAACTATATTCTAATCTCTTATTAGAATAATAAGTATGAATACTACAAGAATTGTAGTATTATAAATATAATCCTATTATATGATCGAAAATATTATGAAATAATATTTTGAGAGGTTTTGGAATTTTTCTCATACTAGGAAGAATTGCCTAAGGATGGAATGAATGAGATATGATCACATTTCACACTTTTGATGGTTCTTTTGTGTGGTTGTCGTGCTCAAGGTCTAGGGAAGGGGAGAGGAGAGCTCATTTTTAGCTTACCCATGAACTAGGGTGGCTCTAGGTTGATTAAAGCTAAGCATGCTATTAATCAGAATGTTGGGTTAATAAATAACACACAACACTTCTCCCATTACTCACCCAAATCGACATACCACACATAAAATGGATTCCATTTTATAATTTTTGTCATTTGTGCAATTGTCCATATGTGACACACACTATGTCACAATATTATAAGAAACAATTGTCTTAATTTAAAATGAATATTTATCAAATAAATATCATTTATAAATTAAATAAATCATATTTAACAAATTTACTAGTAATTCATAATTACTATTATATATAAACTGGTCATTTTATTAATCGTCAATACGATTTACAACACTTGTAATAATATACAACCCGATTCATTCTAATTACGATATTTCATAGATATCGTTTAATGTTTGACAATTGACACGTTTCAATTTCAAACATAAACCTTACATTAAGATTTAACCTCTTATTTCTCGATATATGAGTTTAAGGAATCTGATCAACTCGTATCAGTATACATTTGATCAGTTTATCAATAAGGGGAATTGTCCTATAGGTGTGACCTAAAGGGATCAACTGACCACCACCGTCATACGACAGTAATGTCAAACTCTAGCTAGCCAATCATTACCGATTAATGTTGGTCAGTTGACTATATAATTTTGTATCATCCCTTGCGCATTCTCGTCATGAGATTTAATTATGTGATCGCACTAGTGTTGATGACACATTTCCCAACAATGACACGTTAGTAAGAGGTGTAGCGTTTGCGGCCATTGATGATTGTTTGAAAGTAAACTACGATAAAAGCGAAGGAATTAAAAAACAATCATCGTTTATTAAAACTCGTAAACATTTTAAACAAATATAACATTTAATTAATGATCTGTTACCCAATTAAGTAAACGGTTCCGAGACCCAAATCCATACTAACTCGGGCACGGTGTAACCGATTCATCTTTCATTAATATAATTCGGTGGATTAACCTTTAATCAATTCCACATTAGAACTCTCGGTCGACAACTTACTTTAAATTGTGTTTAGTCCAAACTTATTGCAACTACGGTTAGGAATACTTTCGTTGAGATCAACCAGATTTCAAGGTGTAATCATATTACCCCACTTACCCAACGTAATAAGTTTAGCACCCTGGTGTAGCCGAGCCCACTTTCTTATGAAGACGTGAGTCATGGGTTTTTACTCCTAAACGGATGTCGATAGCGGTTTTCCCGACCACCACAGACCACCCCAGCACTGCCATCATAACCTACTAACACCCTTCTACCCATATTCACGAATACACAACACGAATTGACACCAACACGATAAACGCAAGAGCAAAACAACCATAATAACACGAATGAAAACAGAGAAAGACGAAGAGAATGACGAATATACCTCATTTCCTGTACAAACGACCCACCTTAGACTGCCCTAGACCACCGTGTGAACCTCCCTTCCTACCCCCTGAAGTGGCGGCAGAATAGAGACGTCGTTTGTTGTGTGTCGTTTTGGTTAGGGTTAGGGTTTTGGGTAGTGATTGTATAGGATGACAGTGTGTGAGTGTTTGTGAGGTGTTATATCGATTGTGGTTTTAAGTTATGTGTCGAGTTGGGCTAACTAAATATGATTGACACGCACTTCGAGGCCCAAAAAGGTTACTAACAACATATAAAATATAAAAACACTTATTCGCTAAATTAATTATCGAGTACAAACATTCAAATACTATCAACATGTCAATTTTAATAAAATATTAAAATAAAATACGGAGTATTACAGTCTTCCCCCCTTCAAATGAACTTCGTCCCGAAGTTCGCCACCCCATAACGGTAACGAAACATATTACAAACATAAGACAATCACAAGTAGCAACTATATCGGCTTTAAAACATGAATTGTTACATTCTACCCTCGTTAAGAAAACTTTGTCCCCAAAGTTTAACGTATAACTAATCAGGATTATCTAGTATATTCAAAGAATCATAACATACCAATTAGCCATGTCATAAATCCTTAAGATTTTACAATCCTATCCTCCTTAAAACATGGTTACGTCCTCGTAACTTCATTTTTTTTTTAGCTCATTACTCCGTCTCACTCATTATTTTATCTCATAAATTCTTATTCCAGGTAACCAGGTATCATACTCTCATCGTCGAACCTAAGACCAAAGACAAGGGGGAGTGAACTGGCGGGATAAAACCGCAAAACAATACTTCATCTCAATCTCGATTTCAACTCAAATAACTACTCGTGAGAAACCCATAGCAATAATCACGTAAATATATATAACCTCGAGCAATGACAAGAGTATTAGGGTCGATAGAAACCGTGTGGCGTAGTAGAACAGATTCAGAGTAACTAACACTTACACACCATTGAAATTTCAACACAAAATCAATATATTCTCAACAATGCAACAATCAAGAGACTCATAGTTCATAATTGACAAATTAAAACATTTTATGTTCGTAAACAGATTATAGAAAAGACATAGGACAAAATTTATTAACGTAATTAAACATAGAGCATTGACATATCTCACAAGATATACACAATTCATAGGCTCACAAGACCGTTTAACAATTCCAAGTATTATTAAGTTAACAAGATCACTTAGGTATAACTCAACTTACATCATTTATCATGAGACTAATAAAATACATGTCTTGCAACATAAGGGTTTATATAATGCGCAACAATTAAGCATTCGGGCAGGCTTTCATCAGCATGTAAGTACATAATTTGTCATATTGCAAATTATTATAATTATTAAAAGATCAAGCTTTATCATGGTTTATCACTTTTGAAAGTATTTTCAAACGTTTGAAACATTGTGACAAATTATAACCATGAATCCAAAACAATTTTACCAGTTATAGATCGAAACTATACTACACGGAGACATTATGACTCTCCCTTATAAAAAACATTGTTCTTATAGTTCATGAATTATGAAAACAAGATTAACGATAAAAGTAAACGAATTCACCAGATTAGTACTTCCATAAACCATGTGTCAACAATTGATAATTCAACATATCGTGATCGGATTCTAAGTATAACATTATGCAATTCACTGTATGGTATAACACTATACTCGAAAACAATTATAAGGACTATAATCACATAGGGCCGGACAGAGGTAAACCATCAATATACATAAGAAAATCAACTAGATTCACATTGTTCACATAATCACAATTACGTATAACCATTAGATTGCTATATCATGCTAATAAGCTTACCAGTTAAATTTCACTCCGCCACCCGGCGCAGATAAACATGCTTTTAACATCACATAAGAGCAGCGCACATTCATTTTGAGATCAAAATATTAGACATATGATTGGAACGATTCTATATCAAACTTGACGAAATAAACAAGGTTACGCCATCACGTAATGAGGTTCATACTCATAACATATGCCTACTATTCTTGTTACTAATGCCATATCAGGATATCACAGGGTCACATCACATAATTCACATTCGATTAAACTTTTATATGTACTTACATATCTCATAAGTTCACCAATTAAATATTATGCAGCAACATACCAACCATAATTAAATAATAATTTATCTAACATGTGAGTGATTATAGTTTTGAGAAAAATATAAAGGACTAGATAGTCAGAAGGTTATCACACATAAAATTTTCATATCCACATGAAGAACACATTTTAAATGACAACCCGTACAATCAGGGTAACATTCTGGACGTTTATTAAAATTTTGGTTCCATTAAAATTACTTCATATTATCATATTAAACACAAACATTATTCCTCCAAAACATGTTGACACACCATCTAAGCATAGAAATCACGTTGCACCATAATAACATTTATTCATCCTTTCATTCTGTAATAGTCATCTAAAACACGGTAAAGATTGCAAAACAGAAAAGTAGATCATCTAAATGACTGAATATATATATACATGTATATAAAAATGTAACACATAACTATATATCACCCATGGCTTGGGGTAGCACATTCCGTATATCACTAGACATGAATTACTATAACATTTAAATCTGATCGTTCATATCCAAATACCAAGCAATATATTACAAAATTACGGTAGTCATTTTATACCCAGATATCCTATAGACAGTGCGACACACCAAAATCACATGATCGTATCACTCTAATTTATTATACAATAAATGTACACCCATTCCCTGAAATTTCAATTCAATCATTCCGATCAATCAGCATTTCAATATCAGCCGTATTCTTCTTATGCACATCATCATACTAGTCAAGCTTATATTTCAAACTTGTATTCCAATTTTCATCCTCAATACTAGAAGTAATACATATCTTAATCACATTCAATATCAATCTCATGATTCACAATATAGATTACCAAGCATATTCTTTCACAGTGCATCATTAACCGTGTATCACATCATTACTTACCTCATTGCGTTCCTGCGACTGTTAGTACAACATAACTAGGTCACTATATAATCTACCCCACTCTTCAATTACTCTCATCGGGTTCCCGAGACAAAACAGAAAGGGCCCAGGTTTGGTGTGAGGGGCCCCTAACTCATACTGTCCCTTTTTGGGGCTCCTATCAGCTTCATCTCGGGGTTCATTTTATTAGACTCTTCCTACGTTCATTATTACTCATTTGGTTTAGGCCTGAGGATCGTTCGCTCTGATACCACTTTGTAACACCCCCATTTATTTAAGAGCCTTTAGCAAGACATTCTCAAATAAATAAAGCTGTTACCATCTCGGAATGTCCGAGGTAGTGAATAACAAAGTAAGCAAACCAAAGTACTTTATATAAAAACTGATTAAATTTAAACTTGATATTACAACAACTACGAGTCCAAACTTTGATAAAATAAAGGTACAACTGAAGATATCTAAGTGTGATCTAACATTAAGTAGGTCCAAGCCATGTCTCTCTCCATGCCCAAGCTCCCTAATCCATCTGTCACTGACCTGTAAAATCTACTCCCCATTCCGGATCATCGTAGGTGTCACACGAATACACAGGGTCAACCGCGAGGTTGAGTAGGTAAAACAGATAAAACATAAATAACAATAAAACCATATCCTCCTCCGTCTCCATATCCTTCGATCATCCACGACACCTCCATCATCTCATCACACCTCTATCACAACACACCTCCCACCACATCACATCACACCACTCCACACCTCCCATGGCCATATCACAAGTCCCATATCACAAGACCCATATCACAAGACCCATTTCACATCTCCGTTCTCCACAGTGATCAACAATAATAATACAGTCCACAGTACAGTAATAATCAATTGTATCAAACTCGTAATAAGCATCACGTACACATTTCATGTCATAACATGAATCATAATATATTTCCCCTACCTCAAATTGCAGAATGACAACCGAACAGCCGCTAGAAATGTTCCCCGCGGATACCGTCACCTAAACATATATTATTTAACGATTATAACTCTTCACTTAACTCGTATATTCAGAATAATAACAAAATGCTAAATATAGTAACTTCCCAAACATGGGAAGTTTCCCGAAATAGAAACTACCCGAAATAGTAACCTTGCCCCAATACGACAAATTGCATAAACTCATATACGGATAATAATACTCAATAATAATATAATAATAGTAATAATATTAATAATAATGATATTAATGAAACACAAACTCGTAAATGAACAACAACAACAACGTAAGTAATTAATAATAATCACAATGTTCATTATCAATAAAATTAACCATAACAGTTTCTAATAATATGATTGGTAATAATAACAATAATAATTTAATATCAAAACACCAAAACCATGCCATTAAAAAAAAGTCATAGCACTAATAATAATCTAATCATGATATCGACCTTATTACTAACAACGACTAGTTTTAATGTAAACACCCATTATGATATTAGTAATAATAATAATAATAAGACTAACAACAATTATTAATAACTTTAATAGACTAATATACACCAATCACAATATCAACAATAATAATAATATAAGATTAGTAACAATAACAACATATAATAATAATATAATGATAATATTAATTAATGTAGTAATAATAATAAGAACACACCACTATATAATATTAATACTAATAATAATTTTTGTCATTCATACGCACTTCACGCGATAACATTCCCAGACCCAACACAACATCCCCCTCTTCTGACAGCCTACCTACACAGTCGTACCAGCCACCCTCGGACCGCCTGGACTGCCACTCTTTCACGGTGGTTGCCGCCTATGCACTACGACGCACCCACTGACACCAACCACCATCCCTGACATGACCAGTCAAGCCCTCAAAACCAGTCATGAAAACTCCTGGTCACAATCGCACTCGCTGAAACCGTGTTTAATTACTATGTTTCTGACCCTCTGTAAAACCAACTACCACCGCGTGTACCACTACCCTGACCATCACCCATCACCACCAACGACCACACTAACCACCACGACTCCCTAGTGACAAATACTAGGCATCGACACCGATCTCGACCCTCTGAAACAGCCCCACCAAACCCCTGAACACTCACGCCCCTGCTTTTGCAACCGACTGTGACACTCCTAAACGGATGTCAATAGCGGTTTTCCCGACCACCACAGACCACCCCAGCACTGCCATCATAACCTACTAACACCCTTCTACCCATATTAACGAATAAACAACACGAATTGACACCAACACGATAAACGCAAGAGCAAAACAACCATAATAACACGAATGAAAACAGAGAAAGACGAAGAGAATGACGAATATACCTCATTTCCTGTACAAACGACCCACCTTAGACTGCCCTAGACCACCGTGTGAACCTCCCTTCCTACCCCCTGAAGTGGCGGCAGAATAGAGAGGTCGTTTGTTGTGTGTCGTTTTGGTTAAGGTTAGGGTTTTGGGTAGTGATTGTATAGGATGACAGTGTGTGAGTGTTTGTGAGGTGTTATATCGATTGTGGTTTTAAGTTATGTGTCGAGTTGGGCTGACTAAATATGATTGACACGCACTTCGAGGCCCAAAAAGGTTACTAACAACATATAAAATATAAAAACACTTTTTCGCTAAATTAATTATCGAGTACAAACATTCAAATACTATCAACATGTCAATTTTAATAAAATACTAAAATAAAATACGGAGTATTACATCCCCAATAAATTGGTTCATCACAGGTAATCACGAATACACAGGGTCAACCACGAGGTTGAGTAGAGGAAAATAAACAGTCAAACATTACTATAAATAGAAAGTCAATCATCTCCACTCCGAATCACAAGACCCATTATTCTCCACACCAATCACAAGACCCATTATCTCCACACCAATCACAAGACCCATTAACTCCGGACCAATCACAAGACCCATTAACTCCGCACCAATCACAAGACCCACGACACACTACATCAACCCCCTGCGGAAAGTCACCACCCTCTCAACACCTCACTAGCAACATCTCACCACCGGAAACCACCACCACCGGCGTGTCATACTGGCCATAAACCGGCCTGATTCAACAACCAGCCACCACCGTAAAGTCGAACCAACTCCCACGGCCTTTACTCACAACACCGATAAAACCCGGAACCACCACCGCCCTTGACGTCAAACCCAACGCCGACTGTGGTACCACCGTGTCGACCTCCCCCGAGTCAACGGTGGCACCACCCAAAGCCCCCCTATACGGACTAGACTCCAAAAACACGAGACTCGACGCAAAACGCCACCTTCGAAACCCACGATCACCCCCGACACTCCTACCACCACCCACGTACTCACCCTCACCCCTAGAACCATCCCACGACCACCATGGCGACTCAACCCTAGCGGCATCACTAACACGACCGGCACAAAAGGAACAACCGAAAGAGTGCTAGAGAAAACTCACCTTAGACTCGGGTTGATATTGACTCGAAAAGCCCTTGCAGCCACCCTAAATCGCCGCCGCTGCCGTCTCTCTTTCTCTCTCTCTCTCTCTCTCTCTCTCTCTCTCTCTCTCTCTCTCTCTCTCTCTCTCGTCCTGCCTGCCGCCGTCAATCAAAGTTTGAGGGTGAACGTGTAACACTAGGGTTTTGATATTTAGCGGTTGACCGAGTGTTCATTATCGGTGGTAGGGTTTTGGTGGGAATTATGGGTCGAGAAAAAGAAATAGTAACCATGGCGCAATACCCATCTAGTATATTGACTAACCTTACGACCCGTTTTAAGTAACCCGAACCCAGTTCGATATACAAGCATAACTCGTAACACTACCATTAACTTAATTTATATACTTACGATAGCGCTTAATATAATACGATAACATAATATAAAACTTACAATAATTAACTAATACGTATACCCGACTTACCACTAACAACATATAAAATATAACTTATTCGATAAATTAATTATCGAAAACAACGACTAAATATCATCGACCTGACTATAAAAATAATAATCGTTATAATAATATACAGAATATTACATTGGGCCGATTCAACCCAAGGCCCATATGTGATGTTAGCACGCATCTCAAGGTCTCATATCAAAATTAAACGTGATTCGATGAATAATATCCGTACTCGACACTTTATTAATAAAATATAAAACACTTGTTCGATAACTTAATTATCGAACTTAAACGTTCAAATAATTATCAACACGTCAACATAAATATTAAATATTAAATAAAACACAAAAACACGGGTATTACAGGTGAGTTCTTTCCATGTTTCCTTGGTTTTTATCTTTTCGCACTTTTCTTTATTTTTCATAAACCTTCACTTAGGCTAATGCACAATGGGGACATTCTGCGGTTTGGTTTGGGGAATGGTTTTGTGTCACATGCATTGTTCCTTTGCATTTCTGTCACACGTTTATTGCATTTTGTCTTGCATTCGTTCTTTTCTTTATTTTTCCTTGCATATACAAAAGAAAAAATAAAAAAAATAAGAAAAATTTCAAAATTTCAAAAAAATGCACGTTTATTTTACAATATAGGTCGAGTCGGAACGAGAGTATTTCAATGATGACTTTGCAATTTTCACATGTCTATGTCTTTGCCTTGCCTTGTTAACATGTTTCAGTATTAGATTCATATGCATATCTACGAGTTTTTGTCAAACTAGTTGTTAACCTTGAGACTTGACTTTTACCTTGGCAATCTACTTAACATTCTGAGTTTTAGAGCTTTATCCCTGGTTTCATTCTTAAGCCAGTTGCCTAGGATGTGAGTAGTACTCCCCTTGGAACATGTTACATCAATATGCATAAGCATGAACATGAATTGCTATATACCTGTTTACTATCTTGTTTTTGTGAGTCTTGTTACGTGCATTTGAGGTCCCCTTTTCTCTTATTTACCCATAAACCCTACATAGCCAAAATTGCCTTTTATCCCCAAAAACTACATCCTATATTTAGCCTACCCTACCGAGCTAGTATTTGTGGTTGATGGAATTTTTTGAGGCATTTTTGCTTTGTTTGTCACCTTGAGCAAGAAGGGAAAAGAAAGAAAGAAAGAAAGAAAAACAAAAGAACGGAAAAATTCAGAAAAAAAAGAAAGAAAAACGGAAAAATCAAAAGAAACCTGCAAGTCAGTCCACCGACCGCCCCACTTGGTCGGTCAACCAACTGACAAGTACAGAAAGTACAACTCGTACAGAAATTCCCTTTCTCATACATCCTTTTACTCCCATACTTCATTCAAAATATTTGGGAGGCTTTTCTTCTATATAATGTGAGATTTGTGCTACAAAAATTGCATTTTCATTATATCAAAAGTCGTGAGACATGTTGTTGGAACTCGGTTTTACTAGCTTGGCTACTAACCCCACTTGTCCAAAAACATCTTAACCTCTTTTACCTTTCACCTCACATATACCTCATTACCTCAATTGCATGTGTCAAGGTTACTTAATGAGTATGTTTATGCACGGTTGTAGAATTCTTTTTCATGTTAGATTGCAGGCATGTTTCCATGGGTCGAAGTTAGGTGAGTGTCTTTACAACATACTTCTTTCTATCTTTTACATACACTCACCCTTTGCTTCATGTGTGATTCGAGCGTTCCGCGAGAGTCCATGGTATAAAGTCTCTATAGTCAATGGTTTTGCAAATTTGAGAACCCCATAACTTGTTTGCATGATTTGAATACTTTCTCATTTTGTTACTTGGCATTGGTTTAGGTTGACATGTAATTCTCGCTCTGAGATTGAAATCGTTCCATTAGTTTAAGATCGAGTCTAATTCTTGCTTGAGGGCAAGCAAGGTTTGGTTTGGGGAATTTGATGCGTGTCTATTTTATGATGTTTTACATCTATTTTAACACGCATTTTAGCGCTCATTTACGATGTTTTAGCCTTTATTTCCCAACAATTGTCTACTTTCGTATTTTTATGCTCTTTTCCAGAATTATGCGGAAAAGAGGGGATTTTATACCAAATTGCTACCCTCGGGATTTTTACATAACCAAGGAACGAGGAAGAGTCAACCTAAAGCGCAAACCGAGGACCAAAAGATCAAATTAAGACGACTTCAAGGCTGAGACACAGGAAAACCGGTTGACCGACCGACTACCCTGGTCGGTCGACAAAGATACCTGTTATCTCAAACCCATAATTCAACTTACGGAAGCAGAAATCCACTAGGCCCGATAACCGTTCGACCGACCGCATCACCTGGTCGGTCGACCAAGGCGCAGTTCCAGAAATTTCCGCAAAGCCCATACACGGATTAGGTTAATGATAATCGCCTTTGTAATATCTATTTAAACCTAATACGTGTTTGGGGTTTAAGCATCTAGTTTTTCGTCAGATACAAGTTCTTAGCTCTTAATCTTGCAATAATCCTTTACTAATTTTCTGTTTAGTCTCTCTAGTTTTAGCATTATTCTTAGTATGCATTCAATCTTTCCACGCGGATTCAATAAAGTTGCTTTCTTTCTACCCTAATCTTTATTCGGTAATTCTCCTTTGATTTCAGTTTTGGTATTGTTATCATTGTAGAATTGTTAGCATCCGGTTTAGTGTAGAATCCCAAAGCCTTTATTGTTATCATATGTGTAGATTGATGTTCGCTATGACTTCTGTTTCTACTACTGTTTTTATCGTTATTATCATAGTTATGAGTAGCTAATTGCATATGTTAGGATGTAGGGAGTAATTTGCGTAGATGGTATAACACCCGAATCGACCTGTAGAAGACTTCTGGTCGGCCGACTAGCTTAACTGGTCGGTCGACTGAGGTAGTTGGTCGGCCGACTGGGTTAGCTGGTCGGTCGACTGACCTCGCGCATGTTTACAGTTCGTTTTGCTTCGTTAATTATAATACCCTATAATGAGACTGAAAGGAGACTTATAGGATGTTAGTACTGACTTACCCAAGGTTGAAAGATACGGGAAGGGCATTGGTTAACGCTTTAAGACGACTAGGTTACTTAAGACTGAAGGGTATGTGACCTAGAATTTAGGAATCACCCTTATTGTTGACACCCAATATTTGTGAGACCTAGGAACTAATAGCATAGGCCGAAAGGAACTATTAGGTATCATAGACCGAAAGGATATGTTACACCCCTTACGCGACTGCAATACATGTTGACTTAGGATTTATACCATCGTAGCTTTTTATTACCCAAACATCCTAGCATCCGTTTTACTATAGTTTTATCTTTATCTTAATTTTCGTCTTATTCCTGTCTTTATTTTATTTAGTCTTAGTAACAACCAATCAAACCCCCAACTTGTTACCTTTAAACATTGACTTTAAACAATAAACATTCCCCACCTCCTTGTGGTTCGACCCTGACTTTCACTATCTATAGTTAAAGTTTAGGAATTATAAATTTTATCTTTGATACCCACAACGACGGGTATCAATAGTCATTCTTCCACAAAAAATATTCACAATAACTTACAATAATGTACTAATATGAATAATAACATTCAACAATTTTTTTCCCAATTTCTAACAATACTAACACTCATTAACAATAACACCCAATATTTTTTCCAATTTTTTGTCAATTTCTAACCCGAACATCAACTAATTTCCGAAAATACTAATTAAATTACATATACAAACATAATAAACATCAAAAATTTTCTTAAAATCATCCTAGAAATCTATTTACTAACTAAAATCATCATCCAATTTTCCTCAATTTCTAACCCTAATCTAAACTTATACATAAGAAACCTAATTAACGTAATAATCGACACAAACCCTAATCAAAACTTATACATCCAAATGTTATTCAAAGCATCCTAATAATCTAATTACTAAGCACAATTGTGAATTACAATAATACTGTAAAGGGATTCAATACATAGATTAAGTTATGAAATCGACACAAACCTGAAAAACGAGTATAAGGTAGGTGAACGGCGGTGGTGGCTGGTCCGGTGGCGCTACGGTGTTCCGGTAGAGGCACGGTGGTCAAGGGTGACGAGGGGGTTTGGGGTTTTCTTTTAAGGTTTAAGAGAATTGGGGGGGATGATGGGAGGAAGAAGAGGCGAAAAATCATATCAGGGGCTTAGCGACCGAAATTGGTCGCTAATTTAGCGACTGATTTCGGTCGCTAAATTAGCGTCCACTTTCGGTCGCTAAAATGGCGCTATGGTCGCCTTCGGATTCGCTCAAATTTTTTAGGATGAGTTGAGGATAAGCTTTTGGTCGCTAATTTTAGCGACCGATATCGGTCGCCCGCTTTTTTTTGTCGGTCGCTAATTTAGCGGCTACCTGAGCGGTCGCCTGTTTAGTCGCTATTTTAGGTAATTCTTGTAGTGGTGGTTGGCAGTCTTTAAGATTCAGTTTAGTGGCTCTTATAGGAACCCCAAGATATTTGAATTGTAAGGTCCCTTCTATTCAACCAGACACTTGTATGATTTCTTGCTTGATTTGCGCCGTGACTCCTACCAAATAGACATTTGATAGTAGATCATCAGCAAACATCAAACAAGATAATTTCATTGGCTTACACATGGGATGGAAAGTGAAAGGCATATGAGATGTAATGTAAGCCAACACTCTTGTTAAATATTCAATACATATATTGAATAACAATAGACTGAGAGGGTCACCTTGTCTAAGTCCCCTCCTCCCCTGGAAGAATCCAAACTGCTCCCCATTCAAGTTAATGGGATATAAGGCAGTAGAGACACATTGCATGATTAAATTATTAGTGGTATCAGAGCTTCGACTCTTGATTTCTTTATCTACAAGACGATCCACGAAGGGAGGTAGTATGGAGGGTGCAAGATTCGAAGGGGAGACCGAAGTTAGGGTTCCGTTTCAATTACCAAGAAACCTAATGCTACGTAACCTACAAGTTCAAACCGACTCAATCTCAAACGATCAAAGAAACCAAATCTTCCATACTAAGTGCCAAGTGCAAGACAAGTGGTGTCGTATGATTATCCAAACTGCTCCATATTCAACTAAACATATTTTTCTAATATTGTTCGGAATATAATCGGTATTACGGGAAAAATAATTTAAAAATCCAAATGAGTCATAAAAATTTCGAAAAATTCAAAATTCAAATTTTGAATATTCTGCAACTTTCTTAAAATTCAAGAACCACAAAATTATTAGTTTAAACGAAATAACCAATTTATTTCGTAAATAGGTCGTAAAAACGCGCATTTTGAGTCGGAAATTCAAAAATCACCTTTAAAAATGCAATTAAAATAATAATAATATTTTTACACATTCCAAAACATATAGGAACTTCAATGGACAGGAATTTACAGCTAAAACACTGCCCAATGAGTGAAAAAAAAATATTTTATGACTCTTAAAATTCATCCTTTTCAATTTTAGCTTCTAAAATTAAAAAATAAATTTACAGAAAATTTAGGCTCCCAAGAAAAATATGCGGATGAACATATCTATTATGGCATCTATGGGTGAATTTTTAGGCTATTTTAGTAACATGTACTATTTTTAACGAATTATGTCATATTATACTCGATTTTCACATTTAAATTTTTTTCTCATGCAATATTCGAAAGTAAAATCTCAAAAATTCACATGCATGCTGGAAAAAATATATATGACTTTGTGTTAAATTTTCGTGGCCAAATTCCAACAAAAACTATTTAAGTCGAAATTATGTCACTATTATTCCGATTTTTACAATAAAAATCAATAATCATGCAATACTCACGAGAAACCTCTGAAAAATTTAATTAAAAATCTAAATATTGCATGTGACATCTCCAACAAATTTCGTAGCTAAATTCATAATTTAACTATATAAACCCATTTATTCTCATTTTACGAGAATTTAACAATTAAAATTCATAAGCCATGCATAATAACTCCAATAATTACGAAAATTCATATTCATAATATAGAAAATACATGTGAGAACATATTAAAAAATCTCGGCCAGAAAGAAAAAATTACTATTATTCCCTAATTAAAAACATTTTAGCCGTGTAAAATGTTAAAATAACCAATTTAATTATCAAAAGGAACAATATATATCCATAAATCATTCCAAATGATTTAAAACGTTTTTAGGACCAGTAGCTATTCATGCATAAAAAAATTTCGTCCATATCACATATGGTTTTATATTTTCGGTTTTATTTTGTTATCAAAATAAATCGTAAAAACAACATGATATGCATGCAAACAACCGTATGCTCTGATACCAATTATTGGGTTCATATTGTTAGGTTTTATTAGTTGCTCATAAACTAATTTTAGTCATACTAACATAACCTTGTAATTAACATTTTAATATACTAGTTAAAATGATCTTATGCATGCTAAATATTGCGGAAATAAGGAGATATTGAACCCTTACAAACGGTCCAAGAGAATGGCAAAGATGATCCTCCAAGTACCCAAAATAGAATACCTCCTTTGGATGCACCAAGACAATCCCTCAATCAACCGAGACTTGAACAAGCTAGCACAAAATCGGTTTCTCCTTAAACTTATCTCTAATCTCTCTAATTAGAAATACAATACTAATTTTAACAATGTATTATTAGTATTATTATTATTATCACTATAATAATATTAGATTGAGGTTTTCTCACAAATTTTCTCTCTAAAAATTTGCTAGGGTTTTTTTATTAGAATGAATAATGAATATGTGAGATTAGAAGATCACAACTTTTATTAGTGTGATCTTGAGTTTGGGACGGCCGAAGCATAGGGAGCCACAAGAGGGAACACCTTCCCTTTCCTATGCAATTCTATTGGCCTTAGGTAGTGTTATCAAGGCACGCTATAATCATTAGGTTAATAGGGTATTAAGCATGCTTCTAAAACACTCCTCAAACCCTCCCCAAACCGTCACATTTAAGGTTAAAATGGTTGTCCATTTTACACTTTGTCAATTGTACAAATTGTATAGAATTGTGACATCTTATATGTAACAATGTAATACAATATGTATGTATATAAATATATATATAAATATTTATCGTATAAATATTATAATTAAATAAATCCTATTTATTAATTGACAATTAATTCGAAATTACAATTGTAAAATGATTAATTATAATTATCGTCAATACGATTTACAACCTTTGTATTAATTATAACCTAATTCATTCTAATTACGATATAATAAAATATCGTTTACTGTTTAACAATTGACAAATTTCAATTTTAAACATAAATCTTACATTAAGATTTAACCTCTAATTTCTCGATATACGAGTTTAAGGAATATGACCAAATCGTATCAATATACATTTGATCACTTTTATTGATTAAGGGAATTGTCCTAAAGGTGTGACCTAAAGGGATCAACTGACCATCACCGTCACACGACAGTAATGTCAAACTCTAGCTAGCCAATCATTACCGATTAATGTTGGTCAGTTGACTAATAATTCGTATCATCCCTTGCGCATTCTTGTTATGAGATTTAATTACGTGATCACACTATTGTTGAGGACACATTTCCCAACAATCTCCCACTTGTCCTCGACAAGTGTGCGTCACCAATTCTCTTGTCCTATTACAATCTCCCACTCAATGCAAGATGTCTCTCTCAGGTCGTACTTGCATTCGATCATATCATGAGTGGTTTCCTCGATCTGGAGAATAACTGTTTGACCGGAATTATCTACCATAGATACCTTCCGAGCGTGGCCACGCATTTCCAGTTATCTTCTCCTCGAGTGGCCCTGAGATTTGAACAACCCTGACAAGGGGTGGACAATTTCTATCGCACTACTTCCTTCAACTAGTCACAGTTAGTCACAACCCAAAACAATCCCATTTGACTCCAGTTACGAAAAGTCGTAGAGAATGGATCAAAGTTATGCCTAAACTGTACCATCTTGGGAGAGTAGTCCTTAGTCTAAGAATTGACTCACAAGAATACTATAGCAGCTCTCGCCACGACCCGGCTATAAAATTTCCAGAACTCTATAAGCGGTCACATTGCCCGACAGAGTGTCTCTTACAGTCTGCCTATGTGATCGACTAGTCATCACATATGACTCTATGGCACTTGAACTTGCCATCAATCGCCTCACACTCTAGTCGCTTTGAGATGTCACCTCATGTAAGCGGCTAGGGGCCATACTAAGTCAATCCAGTTCACTTATGGGGTTCAATATTGTCTCATACAACCCATTTGGATTTTGACAAAGTATCTTTTACTTTGAGTTAATTGTAACTCAAATGATGTTGTCATGCAACAATAGTCAATACTATTACATTGCATTTGATGCACAATCATCTATTTGTATTAGTGTTTTGCGAATAACCCTTTATTCATAATTTGCAAAACTTACAAATTTTTGTCTCCTTCATTCTCATATTATCCCGTATAATATGATTCTATTTGAGTACATATCTAGAACTCTTTCTAGATTTTGAGTTTCCTTTTCGGAGGAAAGCTCCCACTGTTATCTTATAACTTGGGACGTATCGATATACTGGAGGGATTAAAAATCACTCTCTATAGTCACTTATGTACTGAAATCTATATTGTAGTCTATTTATGATTTCATCATTCTAATAATTTTCACTCATCTTAGCTATTTGATAATGGTTTCATTCATCGTTATGAATATAATGTATCCAACCATTCTAACTTCTGGTGGGCGACCTTTTATTATCCATATAATAAACCTTCCCATTAAAACTCCATCATCATATGATAAAATATTTTATTCATCTGATTGAGTACCTCTTATTCTTTACTCTTAAAGAATCACCCATTCTCTCAAAATGGTAGGTTTCAATTCTTTGATGAATATCGCTCCCACTAAAATCAATATCTCTCGATATCTTAAATGAACCTTTCATTTCTCGCATGTTAAACTATTACTTGAATCATTATCACTATCACTATCCCTATAGTGATCTGTTTCCATTCAATCAATCATTACCTTCTTATCATGTCTTCGTTTCCTCGAGACGAAAATGACATGATAATTTCTTTATAACTACATTGAGAGGTTTGAGATGATTTCTTCTCTTTTATCTTATAAACTTAGAAAAATCATTTATTAAGGAACCGTTTTCCTTCCGATTTCATACGGGGTTTCATGTTTCCTTTCTATGAAACAATGAACATAAAGAACCTTTCTTCGAGTGTCCTCCCGTAGTTTCTTCAGTGTCTTCTCGTAGTTTCTTCAAATCATTTAGGGCTCTTCTCAAGACTCCCTTATAGGAATCTTCTCTAAGATCCTTTATTTTCATCATTGGTGAGCGAAATATTTTCTCCCACTCTATCCTTGTAACAATAACCTTTATTCATATAAGGATAGCTATTTCGATTAACCAATGTATATGAATGTTTGAAGTTTTATAGGTGTGATGAATACATTCTCATTTTCACTTAAAATGAAAATCTTATAATGAACTAATATTGTCTCATTTTGATTGAAAGTATCTCATGGGGTGTAGTTCTCCGTTTTAATCAACTCTTTGATTATATTATACTTGATCGTATCAATATTTATTGCGTGATTAGATCACTATTATTCATGTTTTAACAAGGCATGCAATTTATTTGATAAATCAAAACATTGATTAAGAACAAAAGTAGTGACTCGGGTTGAAAACCAAGTCACCAATATCCAAAATTACAACCATTGTCTTAGGATTTTAATCCTTGTCTTACAAGAAAGTAAATTGTTCCAAAATAAAATGCAAAATATGAAAGAAGACGATATGAAAATTAAAGGCTAGCTCTTTAAGTCTTCGATCAATTTGGATGCTACCATAGCCATCCAAGTAAGGAACTTCATGCTTCCTTCTCTTTGCCCTTATCATTATTAGGAGGCGCCCCTTTAAAACAATTAAAAAGGGTAAATATCAACACATTTGTATCATTATACATAAGTTGATAAATGACATGAATTTAAACGAGAATTATTACCTACGGCGGTTGCCTTCCCATTTTTGAGATCACTTAAGTATTTGGGGCAATTTCGCTTCCAATGACCGATCCTCGTGCAATAATGGCACTTGTCTTGCTCTTTTGAAGATGAGGTGGAAGCGCCTTTCGAAAAGGTCTTTTCTTTGGTCGCCTTGGGCTTGAACGTTTTCTTGCCCTTGCCTTTAGAGGCATTCCTCTTGAAGCTCGTTTTCCCTTTCTTTTCGATGTTCAAAACATCCTTGGTGGAATTTTCATGAAGTCCCATGTCCCTCTCGGCTTGGAGTAGCATCTTATGCAACTCGTCCAACGTGGTCTCTTGGTTTCGCATATTGAAATTCACCCGGAATTGAGCATACGCCTTAACCTTATTGAGCGAGTGAAGAACTCGGTCAATAATAAGAGAGTCGGGAACATAAACGTCTTGAGCTTTTAGAGTCTCCGCGAGCTCAACGAGTTTGAGCACATGAGGGCTTATCTTTTGCCCTATCTTGAATGTAATGTCAAAGAAGGCGGAAGCCGCCTCATATTGAATCACCCTTGGAGTTTGCGAAAACATGGTCGCAAGCTTGGTGTATATCTCATACGATGTGGTCAACTTAATCATACTCCTTTGGAGGTCCGGCTCCATGGAGAAGATGAGCACATTTTTAAGAGCGGAGGACTCTTTTATGTAGGCTTCATAGGCCTCACGAGTTCCGACCGCGGAACGAGCGGTTGGAGCGGGAGGAGCGGCTTCGGATAGGAAACGACTCTTATCGTCACCTTGAGCGGCCAAAAGTAATTGCGCATCCCAATCCTTAAAGTTTGATCCATGCTTATCGAGTTTGCAACGATCCATAAAGGATCGAAGCCATGATACGTTAGTGAGAGGTGGAGCGTTGGTTGCCATTTGATGTTGTTGAAAAATTAAACTACAATAATAAAAGGATAAACAACATCATTTTAAATTCATAATTTGAATTTTAAGAAACTTAAACATGTTAAGTATATTTACTTAATGATCTCTTACCCAATTAAGTAAACAATCCCGAGACCCAAACCCATACTAATCCGGGCACGGTGTAGCCGATTCAACCCGTATCGGTATAATTTGGTGGATTAACTCTTTAATCGGTTCTACTCTTAGAACTCTCGGTCGACAATTTTCTTAAAATTATCTTTAGCCCGAACTTATTGCAACTACGGTTACGAATACTTTCGTTGAGATCAACCAAATTTCAAGGTGTAATCTTATTACCCCACTTACCCAACGTGACAATTTTAGTACCCCGGTGTAGCCGAGCCTACGTTCTTGTGAAGAAGGGATTCATGGGTCCGTACTCTTTGGTAAGGCTAAGTCTCAATATTTATATGTAAGAGATCTAGTCAAATTATTATCTATCTCCGTTTAAGTGAACTAAGTCGGTGAATTATCGATAAAATAAAAAGACTAGGTCGACTAGGTCGAAACATGCATGATACGATGTATGACGATTTGGCTATGCATGCAAACATATAAAAGCAAATAAAAGCATAAAAATAAACCCTAGTATGGCCTTTCCTAGAAAAGAAATAACAAAGTACAAATTCGGAAACCAACTCCTTTGGTCCCTTGAACTTCACGCGGCACGCATTTCGAGGTAAACACCGTCTTGTCGGAACTCCTTTCCGAATGGCACCGTCTTCAAGGAACTCCGGATTTTACAAATATTACAACTTTTCTAGTCTACTTTATACATTATAAAATAGAAATAAATTACAATTGGGTGATACGAGATCACAAAATTACAACCGAATCGGTAACCCCTTACATTACGGGAAATACCGATTTAAAAACTAAGGCCATACTAAGTAAATTACATAATTCCCAAAATTACGTAAAAATAAATCATGACATTCATAATATAATATGCAATGCTTATGTAAATATGAATTAACATGCAAACCCTAAGCCAAATCGTCCTATTTAAAACACTTATTTAAATAGTTATCGCAAACCTCGGTTTATGGAATCGCGTGTTTTAACGATTAACAACACTATGCATTAAATGAAACGGTTTTCATCCTTAAGTTAATCATCCTAACTCTTATAGGTTTCAAAATTTAGTCTTACTCAAACTTTGAACATGACTTAACTTAATATATATATATCAATATAGATCGGTATTACTCGGTTTTTCGGGAAAAATAATATAAAAATCGAAAAGAGTCTTAAAAATTTCGAAAATTCAAAATTCAAAATTTGAAAATTCCAGAATGTTCTTAAAATTTTCAGAAAGTTAAAATATTAGTATTTTACATGGTTTTAACATTATTTCGTAAATAAGACGTAAAACGAGCAATTTAAGTCGGAAAATTCAATAATTAACTTCATAAAAGCAAATTAAATACTAATAATAATTTTACACTTTCCAAAACACTTTAAGAACACAAAATGGACAGGAAAAATAAATTACACACTGCCCAAGCCGAAACTTTAAATTAAACTCTTATTATTTTAATTTTAAATGCTACTTTTAACAAAATAAAATCAAATCAAATCTGAAAATTTTGGCTCCCAAGATAATTTCCAAGATGAACATATCATATATGACTAATGTGGGTTACATTTTTCGGCCATTTTAACAACATTTGCAAATTTTAACGATTTACGTCATATATCGTACGATTTTAACCCTTAAAATTATTTCTCAAGCATAAAATAAGATAAAATTCTCGAAAATTTTATACATTCTGGAAATAATATATATGACATCGTGTTAAATTTTTATGGCCAAATTCCAACTTAAACTATTAAAGTCGAAATTATGTCACTAATTACCCGATTTTTACATTAAAAATCTATAATATTGCAATATTTGAGATAAATTTCTGGAAAATTCAACATAAATTTTAAATATTGCATGTGACATCCTCATAAATCTTTATAGTCAAATTCATAATATAACTATTTTAACCCATTTTTATTCATCTTATTGCATTTTAACACTTAAAATTCATATCACACGTTTTATAAGTCTATAATTTACGAAAAATCATATTCATATTATAGAAAATACATGTGATAACATACTGAAAAATCTCGGCCAAAAGATGATTTTTGCTATTTTTTTTTCCCAAAATAAACGATTTTAACCATTAAAACTCAATAAAATCCGAGATTTAATATACCATTAATCAATAATCATGCAAAATATATTCCAAATATTCTAAAACATTTTAGAAAACAGTAGGTACATGCTAAATTAATTTCGTGCATATCATATGTCAAACAAAAATTCCAATTTTATTTTGTTATCACTATAACTCCGTAAAAACGTAAACGGAAAGCATGCAAACAACCTATTGCTCTGATACCAATTGTTAGGTTTTATTAGTTGCTCATAAACTAATTTTAGTCATACTAACATAACCTTGTAATTAACATTTTAATATACTAGTCAAAATGATCTTATGCATGCTAAATATTGCGGAAATAAGGAGATATTGAACCCTTACAAACGGTCCAAGAGAATGGCAAAGATGATCCTCCAAGTACCCAAAATAGAATACCTCCTTTGGATGCACCAAGACAATCCCTCAATCAACCGAGACTTGAACAAGCTAGCACAAAATCGGTTTCTCCTTAAACTTATCTCTAATCTCTCTAATTAGAAATACAATACTAATTTTAACAATGTATTATTAGTATTATTATTATTATCACTATAATAATATTAGATTGAGGTTTTCTCACAAATTTTCTCTCTAAAAATTTGCTAGGGTTTTTTTTATTAGAATGAATAATGAATATTTGAGATTAGAAGATCACAACTTTTATTAGTGTGATCTTGGGTTTGGGACGCCGAAGCATAGGGAGCCACAAGAGGGAACACCTTCCCTTTCCTATGCAATTCTATTGGCCTTAGGTAGTGTTATCAAGGCACACTATAATCATTAGGTTAATAGGGTATTAAGCATGCTTCTAAAACACTCCTCAAACCCTCCCCAAACCGTCACATTTAGGGCTTGCTTGGGGTGGGAGTAATTATTAAGGGACTAATGAGAGCTAATAAAATAAGAAGAAATGGGAGGAGATTGGTGGTTTGTGGTGGTTGTGGAGGGTGAAAAGAGGGGGTGAGGGAGGAATTATTACCTCCGTATGGAGGTAATACATTACTTGAGGGGGGAGGTGGGTAACAATTACTCCCTTAATCGAGGGACTTTTACACTATCTTTTCCTATTTCTATCTTCAATCCCCATCCCTTCCCTCCATTTTTTAGTTCATTTTAACTCTATTACTCCCTTGATAACTACTCTCATCCCAAGCAAGCCCTTAAGGTTAAAATGGTTGTCCATTTTACACTTTGTCAATTGTACAAATTGTATAGAATTGTGACATCTTATATGTAACAATGTAATACAATATGTATGTATATAAATATATATATAAATATTTATCGTATAAATATTATAATTAAATAAATCCTATTTATTAATTGACAAGTAATTCGAAATTACAATTGTAAAATGATTAATTATAATTATCGTCAATACGATTTACAACCTTTGTATTAATTATAACCTAATTCATTCTAATTACGATATAATAAAATATCGTTTACTGTTTAACAATTGACACATTTCAATTTTAAACATAAATCTTACATTAAGATTTAACCTCTAATTTCTCGATATACGAGTTTAAGGAATATGAGCAAATCGTATCAATATACATTTGATCACTTTTATTGATTAAGGGAATTGTCCTAAAGGTGTGACCTAAAGGGATCAACTGACCATCACCGTCACACGACAGTAATGTCAAACTCTAGCTAGCCAATCATTACCGATTAATGTTGGTCAGTTGACTAATAATTCGTATCATCCCTTGCGCATTCTTGTTATGAGATTTAATTACGTGATCACACTATTGTTGAGGACACATTTCCCAACAATCTCCCACTTGTCCTCGACAAGTGTACGTCACCAATTCTCTTGTCCTATTACAATCTCCCACTCAATGCAAGATGTCTCTCTCAGGTCGTACTTGCATTCGATCATATCATGAGTGGTTTCCTCGATCTGGAGAATAACTGTTTGACCGGAATTATCTACCATAGATACCTTCCGAGCGTGGCCACGCATTTCCAGTTATCTTCTCCTCGAGTGGCCCTGAGATTTGAACAACCCTGACAAGGGGTGGACAATTTCTATCGCACTACTTCCTTCAACTAGTCACAGTTAGTCACAACCCAAAACAATCCCATTTGACTCCAGTTACGAAAAGTCGTAGAGAATGGATCAAAGTTATGCCTAAACTGTACCATCTTGGGAGAGTAGTCCTTAGTCTAAGAATTGACTCACAAGAATACTATAGCAGCTCTCGCCACGACCCGGCTATAAAATTTCCAGAACTCTATAAGCGGTCACATTGCCCGACAGAGTGTCTCTTACAGTCTGCCTATGTGATCGACTAGTCATCACATATGACTCTATGGCACTTGAACTTGCCATCAATCGCCTCACACTCTAGTCGCTTTGAGATGTCACCTCATGTAAGCGGCTAGGGGCCATACTAAGTCAATCCAGTTCACTTATGGGGTTCAATATTGTCTCATACAACCCATTTGGATTTTGACAAAGTATCTTTTACTTTGAGTTAATTGTAACTCAAATGATGTTGTCATGCAACAATAGTCAATACTATTACAATGCATTTGATGCACAATCATCTATTTGTATTAGTGTTTGGCGAATAACCCTTTATTCATAATTTGCAAAACTTACAAATTTTTGTCTCCTTCATTCTCATATTATCCCGTATAATATGATTCTATTTGAGTACATATCTAGAACTCTTTCTAGATTTTGAGTTTCCTTTTCGGAGGAAAGCTCCCACTGTTATCTTATAACTTGGGACGTATCGATATACTGGAGGGATTAAAAATCACTCTCTATAGTCACTTATGTACTGAAATCTATATTGTAGTCTATTTATGATTTCATCATTCTAATAATTTTCACTCATCTTGGCTATTTGATAATGGTTTCATTCATCGTTATGAATATAATGTATCCAACCATTCTAACTTCTGGTGGGCGACCTTTTATTATCCATATAATAAACCTTCCCATTAAAACTCCATCATCATATGATAAAATATTTTATTCATCTGATTGAGTACCTCTTATTCTTTACTCTTAAAGAATCACCCATTCTCTCAAAATGGTAGGTTTCAATTCTTTGATGAATATCGCTCCCACTAAAATCAATATCTCTCGATATCTTAAATGAACCTTTCATTTCTCGCATGTTAAACTATTACTTGAATCATTATCACTATCACTATCCCTATAGTGATCTGTTTCCATTCAATCAATCATTACCTTCTTATCATGTCTTCGTTTCCTCGAGACGAAAATGACATGATAATTTCTTTATAACTACATTGAGAGGTTTGAGATGATTTCTTCTCTTTTATCTTATAAACTTAGAAAAATCATTTATTAAGGAACCGTTTTCCTTCCGATTTCATACGGGGTTTCATGTTTCCTTTCTATGAAACAATGAACATAAAGAACCTTTCTTCGAGTGTCCTCCCGTAGTTTCTTCAGTGTCTTCTCGTAGTTTCTTCAAATCATTTAGGGCTCTTCTCAAGACTCCCATATAGGAATCTTCTCTAAGATCCTTTATTTTCATCATTGGTGAGCGAAATATTTTCTCCCACTCTATCCTTGTAACAATAACCTTTATTCATATAAGGATAGCTATTTCGATTAACCAATGTATATGAATGTTTGAAGTTTTATAGGTGTGATGAATACATTCTCATTTTCACTTAAAATGAAAATCTTATAATGAACTAATATTGTCTCATTTTGATTGAAAGTATCTCATGGGGTGTAGTTCTCCGTTTTAATCAACTCTTTGATTATATTATACTTGATCGTATCAATATTTATTGCGTGATTAGATCACTATTATTCATGTTTTAACAAGGCATGCAATTTATTTGATAAATCAAAACATTGATTAAGAACAAAAGTAGTGACTCGGGTTGAAAACCAAGTCACCAATATCCAAAATTACAACCATTGTCTTAGGATTTTAATCCTTGTCTTACAAGAAAGTAAATTGTTCCAAAATAAAATGCAAAATATGAAAGAAGACGATATGAAAATTAGAGGCTAGCTCTTTAAGTCTTCGATCAATTTGGATGCTACCATAGCCATCCAAGTAAGGAACTTCATGCTTCCTTCTCTTTGCCCTTATCATTATTAGGAGGCGCCCCTTTAAAACAATTAAAAAGGGTAAATATCAACACATTTGTATCATTATACATAAGTTGATAAATGACATGAATTTAAACGAGAATAATTACCTACGGCGGTTGCCTTCCCATTTTTGAGATCACTTAAGTATTTGGGGTAATTTCGCTTCCAATGACCGATCCTCGTGCAATAATGGCACTTGTCTTGCTCTTTTGAAGACGAGGTGGAAGCGCCTTTCGAAAAGGTCTTTTCTTTGGTCGCCTTGGGCTTGAACGTTTTCTTGCCCTTGCCTTTAGAGGCATTCCTCTTGAAGCTCGTTTTCCTTTTCTTTTCGATGTTCAAAACATCCTTGGTGGAACTTTCATGAAGTCCCATGTCCCTCTCGGCTTGGACTAGCATCTTATGCAACTCGTCCAACGTGGTCTCTTGGTTTCGCATATTGAAATTCACCTGGAATTGAGCATACGCCTTAACCTTATTGAGCGAGTGAAGAACTCGGTCAATAATAAGAGAGTCGGGAACATCAACGTCTTGAGCTTTTAGAGTCTCCGCGAGCTCAACGAGTTTGAGCACATGAGGGCTTATCTTTTGCCCTATCTTGAATGTAATGTCAAAGAAGGCGGAAGCCGCCTCATATTGAATCACCCTTGGAGTTTGCGAAAACATGGTCGCAAGCTTGGTGTATATCTCATACGATGTGGTCAACTTAATCATACTCCTTTGGAGGTCCGGCTCCATGGAAAAGATGAGCACATTTTTAAGAGCGGAGGACTCTTTTATGTAGGCTTCATAGGCCTCACGAGTTCCGACCGCGGAACGAGCGGTTGGAGCGGGAGGAGCGGCTTCGGATAGGAAACGACTCTTATCGTCACCTTGAGCGGCCAAAAGTAATTGCGCATCCCAATCCTTAAAGTTTGATCCATGCTTATCGAGTTTGCAACGATCCATAAAGGATCGAAGCCATGATACGTTAGTGAGAGGTGGAGCGTTGGTTGCCATTTGATGTTGTTGAAAAATTAAACTACAATAATAAAAGGATAAACAACATCATTTTAAATTCATAATTTGAATTTTAAGAAACTTAAACATGTTAAGTATATTTACTTAATGATCTCTTACCCAATTAAGTGAACAATCCCGAGACCCAAACCCATACTAATCCGGGCACGGTGTAGCCGATTCAACCCGTATCGGTATAATTTGGTGGATTAACTCTTTAATCGGTTCTACTCTTAGAACTCTCGGTCGACAATTTTCTTAAAATTATCTTTAGCCCGAACTTATTGCAACTACGGTTACGAATACTTTCGTTGAGATCAACCAAATTTCAAGGTGTAATCTTATTACCCCACTAACCCAACGTGACAATTTTAGTACCCAGGTGTAGCCGAGCCTACGTTCTTGTGAAGAAGGGATTCATGTGTCCGTACTCTTTGGTAAGGCTAAGTCTCAATATTTATATGTAAGAGATCTAGTCAAATTATTATCTATCTCCGTTTAAGTGAACTAAGTCGGTGAATTATCGATAAAATAAAAAGACTAGGTCGACGAGGTCGAAACATGCATGATACGATGTATGACGATTTGGCTATGCATGCAAACATATAAAAGCAAATAAAAGCATAAAAATAAATCCTAGTATGGCCTTTCCTAGAAAAGAAATAACAAAGTACAAATTCGGAAACCAACTCTTTTGGTCCCTTGAACTTCACGCGGCACGCATTTCGAGGTAAACACCGTCTTGTCGGAACTCCTTTCCGAATGGCACCGTCTTCAAGGAACTCCGGATTTTACAAATATTACAACTTTTCTAGTCTACTTTATACATTATAAAATAGAAATAAATTACAATTGGGTGATACGAGATCACAAAATTACAACCGAATCGGTAACCCCTTACATTACGGGAAATACCGATTTAAAAACTAAGGCCATACTAAGTAAATTACATAATTCCCAAAATTACGTAAAAATAAATCATGACATTCATAATATAATATGCAATGCTTATGTAAATATGAATTAACATGCAAACCCTAAGCCAAATCGTCCTATTTAAAACACTTATTTAAATAGTTTTCGCAAACCTCGGTGTATGGAATCGCGTGTTTTAACGATTAACAACACTATGCATTAAATGAAACGGTTTTCATCCTTAAGTTAATCATCCTAACTCTTATAGGTTTCAAAATTTAGTCTTACTCAAACTTTGAACATGACTTAACTTAATATATATATATATCAATATAGATCGGTATTACTCGGTTTTTCGGGAAAAATAATATAAAAATCGAAAAGAGTCTTAAAAATTTCGAAAATTCAAAATTCAAATTTTGAAAATTCCAGAATGTTCTTAAAATTTTCAGAAAGTTAAAATATTAGTATTTTACATGGTTTTAACATTATTTCGTAAATAAGACGTAAAACGAGCAATTTAAGTCGGAAAATTCAATAATTAACTTCATAAAAGCAAATTAAATACTAATAATAATTTTACACTTTTCAAAACACTTTAAGAACACAAAATGGACAGGAAAAATAAATTACACACTGCCCAAGCCGAAACTTTAAATTAAAGACTCTTATTATTTTAATTTTAAATGCTACTTTTAACAAAATAAAATCAAATCAAATCTGAAACTTTTGGCTCCCAAGATAATTTCCAAGATGAACATATCATATATGACTAATGTGGGTTACATTTTTCGGCCATTTTAACAACATTTGCAAATTTTAACGATTTACGTCATATATCGTACGATTTTAACCCTTAAAATTATTTCTCAAGCATAAAATAAGATAAGATTCTCGAAAATTTTATACATTCTGGAAATAATATATATGACATCGTGTTAAATTTTTATGGCCAAATTCCAACTTAAACTATTAAAGTCGAAATTATGTCACTAATTACCCGATTTTTACATTAAAAATCTATAATATTGCAATATTTGAGATAAATTTCTGGAAAATTCAACATAAATTTTAAATATTGCATGTGACATCCTCATAAATTTTTATAGTCAAATTCATAATATAACTATTTTAACCCATTTTTATTCATCTTATTGCATTTTAACACTTAAAATTCATATCACACGTTTTATAAGTCCATAATTTACGAAAAATCATATTCATATTATAGAAAATACATGTGATAACATACTGAAAAATCTCGGCCAAAAGATGATTTTTGCTATTTTTTTCCCAAAATAAACGATTTTAACCATTAAAACTCAATAAAATCCGAGATTTAATATACCATTAATCAATAATCATGCAAAATATATTCCAAATATTCTAAAACATTTTAGAAAACAGTAGGTATTCATGCTAAATTAATTTCGTGCATATCATATATCAAACGAAAATTCCAATTTTATTTTGTTATCACTATAACTCCGTAAAAACGTAAACGGAAAGCATGCAAACAACCTATTGCTCTGATACCAATTGTTAGGTTTTATTAGTTGCTCATAAACTAATTTTAGTCATACTAACATAACCTTGTAATTAACATTTTAATATACTAGTTTAAATGATCTTATGCATGCTAAATATTGCGGAAATAAGGAGATATTGAACCCTTACAAACGGTCCAAGAGAATGGCAAAGATGATCCTCCAAGTACCCAAAATAGAATACCTCCTTTGGATGCACCAAGACAATCCCTCAATCAACCGAGACTTGAACAAGCTAGCACAAAATCGGTTTCTCCTTAAACTTATCTCTAATCTCTCTAATTAGAAATACAATACTAATTTTAACAATGTATTATTAGTATTATTATTATTATCACTATAATAATATTAGATTGAGGTTTTCTCACAAATTTTCTCTCTAAAAATTTGCTAGGGTTTTTTTATTAGAATGAATAATGAATATGTGAGATTAGAAGATCACAACTTTTATTAGTGTGATCTTGGGTTTGGGACGGCCGAAACATAGGGAGCCACAAGAGGGAACACCTTCCCTTTCCTATGCAATTCTATTGGCCTTAGGTAGTGTTATCAAGGCACACTATAATCATAAGGTTAATAGGGTATTAAGCATGCTTCTAAAAAACTCCTCAAACCCTCCCCAAACCGTCACATTTAAGGTTAAAATGGTTGTCCATTTTACACTTTGTCAATTGTACAAATTGTACAGAATTGTGACATCTTATATGTAACAATGTAATACAATATGTATGTATATAAATATATATATAAATATTTATCGTATAAATATTATAATTAAATAAATCCTATTTATTAATTGACAAGTAATTCGAAATTACAATTGTAAAATGATTAATTATAATTATCGTCAATACGATTTACAACCTTTGTATTAATTATAACCTAATTCATTCTAATTACGATATAATAAAATATCGTTTACTGTTTAACAATTGACACATTTCAATTTTAAACATAAATCTTACATTAAGATTTAACCTCTAATTTCTCGATATACGAGTTTAAGGAATATGAGCAAATCGTATCAATATACATTTGATCACTTTTATTGATTAAGGGAATTGTCCTAAAGGTGTGACCTAAAGGGATCAACTGACCATCACCGTCACACGACAGTAATGTCAAACTCTAGCTAGCCAATCATTACCGATTAATGTTGGTCAGTTGATTAATAATTCGTATCATCCCTTGCGCATTCTTGTTATGAGATTTAATTACGTGATCACACTATTGTTGAGGACACATTTCCCAACACATATCCTACATGCCTTATACAGAAATTAGTCATACTAATTTTACAAACAAATTAACTCTTTAATTTGTACCAAAATCTTATGCATGCTAAATAAATTTACGGAAATTAGTCACACTCATAAGGGAGGGAGGGTTTGGGTACTATGACAACACACTCTCTTTGATGTGGATGTTATTGAATCTCAGCCTCAATTCATCCATATGAGGATCACAGTCAGAGCTTCTACTAAGCAGTTTCACCTGACTGTCATCTATGCTTTTAATGAAGGTAAGGACAGAGTTCCTTTATGGGACTCTCTTGCTGTAATACCTCGCTTTTTAGTTCTTTTTACTTTAAATCATTTGTTTTATAAGCTTACTCGTACCCGTTTTATACGGGTTGTTTTGGGCTTGGGAGAGACTCGAATTGGGGACTTGGCTACCTTAGTGTAATTGGTGTAGTAAGTACTTGTTGGAATTCGAACCTAGGACCCATGGCAACACGGCCATGGGCCTCGATATGCGTGCAGAATACAGCCCACGGTTAGAGGTTTGCAAACTCAGCACACATACACTCCCCGCCGCCTTATTTAAGACCTAGTCTACCCTAACCCTAGGCACGAAATTAAGATCTCAAAACACAAAAACCTAGCCACTGCTTCAGAGAGAGGAGAGAAGATATCCACGGTGGTTGTAAGGTGGTGCACGGCGGTTCGTTTCGGCCATATAGCTGGTATGTCACATATGTCGAAAATAGACCTGTTTGTGTATATCACTTGCAGCACGCGATTTATGTATATATATGTTGACTAATTCTTGTTGTTTTGGTCTAAATCTGTAATGGGTCGTGTAGTGAACATATGTGACATGCTAGGTTGTTGTCGTTGGTGGTTAAAACCCGTCGTGGAGGGTGGTTTATACGGGTCTGTAAATCAGTAATGCTTTCTGTTTTTTTTAATACTTTGATTTCAGTGTTTGTTTACGTTTTAGTGAAGTTTTGAATTGAGATCCGTGGTTGGGTTGTACGGGTCTATGGTCAGAGAGTCAGGGGTAGTCGGGGGGGGTGGTTATGGCGGAAGGCTAGGTGGTCTCAGGTGGTGTAAACAGAGTCGTTGGGGTGGTTCTAATGACAGGTTGTTCTGGGTTTCTGCAAATTGTTACGGCCTGGTTGTTTGGGGGTGGCACCACCGCTGACTCGGGGGAGGTCGGTGCGGTGGTACCACCGTGGTTTAGATGTACGTTGTCAGGGGCATGTGTAGGCGTTGGTATAGGGTGGTTGGCTGGTCTGGGTGGCTGTCGATGGAGGGTCTGTTTGGGGTAGCCTGAGTTGCGGTTAGAGTTCTGGTCTGAGTTTGGTGGTCTTGGTTGGGGTTGTCGGCGTGAGTCGTGTGATGTGGTGGTGTTAGAGTGTCAGATGGTGGTCGCTGGTGTTGGGGTCTGGTGCTGGTGGGTGGTCGACGTGGTGGTAGGCAGTGGAAATGGGTGCTGAAGTCGGGTTGGGGGCTGTCGGGTTCTTTTGTGTTGATGGGTTATTTTTATTACTCTTATTTTTAGTACCCTTATTAATATTATTATTATTATTACTATTTTTATTATCATTATTAATATTATTATTATGTTGTTATTAATAAGTTTATATTAGTATATATGGTAAGAATATTTTCCATGATATGGTTTTAATGAGTGTTTGCATAGTTTGAATTTCAAACCAAAGTTACTATTTTTGGAAGCTACTATATATAGGAAGTTACTATAAATGGAATGTGTATGCGTATTATGAGAGTAGGAAGTTTATTAATTAAAGTAATATACTTTTAGGTGGAAGTTTTCGTGTGGAGCACTTTTGAGAACGATTGTGCATTTTGCCATTTTCGACAGCAATTACGAGGTAGGGGAATACTACATATATGAGATGTGTAATCTGTTTATTGGTTGATATTAATCATGTTCATCTATATTGTTATATGTTTGGTATATTGTGATATATAATTCTGTGATACGATATGGTGCGGAGATAAAGGGTCTGTGTTTGGTGCGGAGATAAAGGGTCTGTGTTTGGTGCGGAGATAAAGGGTCTGTGTTTGGTGCGGAGATAAAGGGTCTGTGTTTGGTGCGGAGAAAAAGGGTCTGTGATTCGGAGTGGAGAAGTTCAACTTTCTATTTATAGTAATGTGGTTGTTTACAGTTTTCTCTACTCAACCTTGTGGTTGACCTTGTGTATTCGTGATCACCTGTGATGAACCAAATTATTGGGGAGCAGATTGACAGGTATAAAGACTATGGGAGCTTAGGGAAGGGAGAAGCATGGACCCGGACCTGCCTAGAGTCTAGCTCACTTGATAGTAGTTGATGAGTTGTACTTTTATTTGTATCAGAACAGTTTCATAATTTGGTTATGTAAGAACATGTTTTGAGTTTAAATTAATTTAAAGTACTGTTTATCTTCCTTTGTATCTACTGCCTCGGGAAACCGAGATGGTAACACCTGTATTTATCTGAGGAGTCCTAGCGCAGGCCCTTAAATAAATGGGGGTGTTACAAAGATGTAACATTCTGTGATTTAATCAAAGTTTCATGACGTTTGCCTGGTGTTGTTTGTGTCCTAAGTCGTTTGAGTTGATTGTTTTGACACCTAAGTGTGGTAGAACTTCGGGACAAAGTCCTTTTTAAGAAGGGAAGACTGTAATACCTCGCTTTTTAGTTCTTTTTACTTTAAATCATTTGTTTTATAAGCTTACTCGTACCCGTTTTATACGGGTTGTTTTGGGCTTGGGAGAGACTCGAATTGGGGACTTGGCTACCTTAGTGTAATTGGTGTAGTAAGTACTTGTTGGGATTCGAACCTAGGACCCATGGCAACACGGCCATGGGCCTCGATATGCGTGCAGAATACAGCCCACGGTTAGAGGTTTGCAAACTCAGCACACATACACTCCCTGCCGCCTTATTTAAGACCTAGTCTACCCTAACCCTAGGCACGAAATTAAGATCTCAAAACACAAAAACCTAGCCACTGCTTTAGAGAGAGGAGAGAAGCTATCCACGGTGGTTGTAAGGTGGTGCACGGCGGTTCGTTTCGGCCATATAGCTGGTATGTCACATATGTCGAAAATAGACCTGTTTGTGTATATCACTTGCAGCACGCGATTTATGTATATATATGTTGACTAATTCTTGTTGTTTTGGTCTAAATCTGTAATGGGTCGTGTAGTGAACATATGTGACATGCTAGGTTGTTGTCGTTGGTGGTTAAAACCCGTCGTGGAGGGTGGTTTATACGGGTCTGTAAATCAGTAATGCTTTCTGTTTTTTTTTAATACTTTGATTTCAGTGTTTGTTTACGTTTTAGTGAAGTTTTGAATTGAGATCCGTGGTTGGGTTGTACGGGTCTATGGTCAGAGAGTCAGGGGTAGTCGGGGGGGGGGGGGGGGGGTTGGTTATGGCGGAAGGCTAGGTGGTCTCAGGTGGTGTAAACAGAGTCGTTGGGGTGGTTCTAATGACAGGCTGTTCTGGGTTTCTGCAAATTGTTACGGCCTGGTTGTTTGGGGGTGGCACCACCGCTGACTCGAGGGAGGTCGGTGCGGTGGTACCACCGTGGTTTAGATGTACGTTGTCAGGGGCATGTGTAGGCGTCGGTATAGGGTGGTTGGCTGGTCTGGGTGGCTGTCGATGGAGGGTCTGTTTGGGGTAGCCTGAGTTGCGGTTAGAGTTCTGGTCTGAGTTTGGTGGTCTTGGTTGGGGTTGTCGGCGTGAGTCGTGTGATGTGGTGGTGTTAGAGTGTCAGATGGTGGTCGATGGTGTTGGGGTCTGGTGCTGGTGGGTGGTCGACGTGGTGGTAGGCAGTGGAAATGGGTGCTGAAGTCGGGTTCTTTGGTGTTGATGGGTTATTTTTATTACTCTTATTTTTATTACCCTTATTAATATTATTATTATTATTACTATTTTTATTATCATTATTAATATTATTATTATGTTGTTATTAATAAGTTTATATTAGTATATATGGTAAGAATATTTTCCCTGATATGGTTTTAATGAGTGTTTGCATAGTTTGAATTTCAAACCAAAGTTACTATTTTTGGAAGCTACTATATATAGGAAGTTACTATAAATGGAATGTGTATGCGTATTACGAGAGTAGGAAGTTTATTAATTAAAGTAATATACTTTTAGGTGGAAGTTTTCGTGTGGAGCACTTTTGAGAACGATTGTGCATTTTGCCATTTTCGACAGCAATTACGAGGTAGGGGAATACTACATATATGAGATGTGTAATCTGTTTATTGGTTGATATTAATCATGTTCATCTATATTGTTATATGTTTGGTATATTGTGATATATAATTCTGTGATACGATATGGTGCGGAGATAAAGGGTCTGTGTTTGGTGCGGATATAAAGGGTCTGTGTTTGGTGCGGAGATAAAGGGTCTGTGTTTGGTGCGGAGATAAAGGGTCTGTGTTTGGTGCGGAGAAAAAGGGTCTGTGATTCGGAGTGGAGAAGTTCAACTTTCTATTTATAGTAATGTAGTTGTTTACAGTTTTCTCTACTCAACCTTGTGGTTGACCCTGTGTATTCGTGATCACCTGTGATGAACCAAATTATTGGGGAGCAGATTGACAGGTATAAAGACTATGGGAGCTTAGGGAAGGGAGAAGCATGGACCCGGACCTGCCAAGAGTCTAGCTCACTTGATTGTAGTTGATGAGTTGTACTTTTATTTGTATCAGAACAGTTTCATAATTTGGTTATGTAAGAACATGTTTTGAGTTGAAATTAATTTAAAGTACTGTTTATCTTCCTTTGTATCTACTGCCTCGGGAAACCGAGATGGTAACACCTGTATTTATCTGAGGAGTCCTAGCGCATGCCCTTAAATAAATGGGGGTGTTACAAAGATGTAACATTCTGTGATTTAATCAAAGTTTCATGACGTTTGCCTGGTGTTGTTTGTGTCCCAAGTCGTTTGAGTTGATTGTTTTGACACCTAAGTGTGGTAGAACTTCGGGACGAAGTCCTTTTTAAGAAGGGAAGACTGTAATACCTCGCTTTTTAGTTCTTTTTACTTTAAATCATTTGTTTTATAAGCTTGCTCGTACCCGTTTTATACGGGTTGTTTTGGGCTTGGGAGAGACTCGAATTGGGGACTTGGCTACCTTAGTGTAATTGGTGTAGTAAGTACTTGTTGGGATTCGAACCTAGGACCCATGGCAACACGGCCATGGGCCTCGATATGCGTGCAGAATACAGCCCACGGTTAGAGGTTTGCAAACTCAGCACACATACACTCCCTGCCGCCTTATTTAAGACCTAGTCTACCCTAACCCTAGGCACGAAATTAAGATCTCAAAACACAAAAACCTAGCCACTGCTTCAGAGAGAGGAGAGAAGATATCCACGGTGGTTGTAAGGTGGTGCACGGCGGTTCGTTTCGGCCATATAGCTGGTATGTCACATATGTCGAAAATAGACCTGTTTGTGTATATCACTTGCAGCACGCGATTTATGTATATATATGTTGACTAATTCTTGTTGTTTTGGTCTAAATCTGTAATGGGTCGTGTAGTGAACATATGTGACATGCTAGGTTGTTGTCGTTGGTGGTTAAAACCCGTCGTGGAGGGTGGTTTATACGGGTCTGTAAATCAGTAATGCTTTCTGTTTTTTTTTAATACTTTGATTTCAGTGTTTGTTTACGTTTTAGTGAAGTTTTGAATTGAGATCCGTGGTTGGGTTGTACGGGTCTATGGTCAGAGAGTCAGGGGTAGTCGGGGGGGTGGTTATGGCGGAAGGCTAGGTGGTCTCAGGTGGTGTAAACAGAGTCGTTGGGGTGGTTCTAATGACAGGCTGTTCTGGGTTTCTGCAAATTGTTACGGCCTGGTTGTTTGGGGGTGGCACCACCGCTGACTCGGGGGAGGTCGGTGCGGTGGTACCACCGTGGTTTAGATGTACGTTGTCAGGGGCATGTGTAGGCGTCGGTATAGGGTGGTTGGCTGGTCTGGGTGGCTGTCGATGGAGGGTCTGTTTGGGGTAGCCTGAGTTGCGGTTAGAGTTCTGGTCTGAGTTTGGTGGTCTTGGTTGGGGTTGTCGGCGTGAGTCGCACTAGTAGAAAAATACTCTTTTGCGGCGTCAAAATATAGGGCATTTGCGGCGTTTTTGATGCAGCAGCAAATAAGGGGGCCGCAAATAACAAAGGCTATTTGCGGCGGAAAAAAAACGCCGCAAATAAAGGCGCTATTTGAGGCGTTTTTTTAAAAAACGCCGCAGATAGGGGTAAAAAAAAAAATAAATTTTTTTTTTTTTTTTTTTTTATATGAAATTATTTAAACAAATTAAATATAATAACTCTCAAATGTATATTTCCACAATCGAATCTTACATAATTTTTGTAATTATTCTAAATAACACATACAAAAATATACAATGCTCAGACTCGAAGGATCTAAATAACACGGACAACAATATACAATGCTCAGACTCGAGGGAAAGACGGAAAACAATATGTTATGTTGTCTCTAGGCGGTTCACGGTCATGGCTACGTTCACGGTCATGGCTACGTTCTCTGGACCTGCAAAATAAGTTAAGAAACAAGTTCAAATTAATGTGTGTACAATCAGTAAATATAAAGTCTGGGGGACAATAATTGGAACAAGACGCCAATGTATAAAATAAGGATGGAAGCAAGATGAAAGGAAGCCAGCAACTTTATTACCTTCTATCATCTTCAACCAACCTTGCGTTTCTTGTTCTTCTCTTCCTGAAAAAATATCATTCTAGCTATTCACTGCCTTGTGGCTTAAATTAAGAACATGGGACGCTATAGTAATCTCAACCTAAATATACAAAACTTACATTATTTTCCAAGTTGCACCCATGCTGTCGGTATTGCTGCATAGTTGGAGCCTGTTCTGCTCATAAGGTGAAGGTGACAAAAAAAGAAGAAAATGAGTTGCCATCTTCTGGTTAATGATTACTTCAATTCCTTATTATCCAATTCAAAATAGCATCCTTACCATTTGTTGCTAAAGTAGTTTCATTGGTATCATTTGAAGCCAAAAGCTCATCCCAATCAAGTGTGTTAATTTCATGCAGTCTCAACTGATAATTGGTAGTGTTGATACTGTCACCACACTCTGTTTTCAATACCACAAACAAGGTAAGAATAAGATAATCTTCAAACCAATACTCGTAAATAACGCGAAGATACAGAAATGGAGGGGGGATGCCATCTCAATAATTTACTCAAAATCTTTAAATATTACCAGCATACTCTTTTAAAGACGTTGGGGAAATTTTATTTGCCTGGCCGTCACTAACTCCTGACAAGAGCTGAGAAGCTGAGCGGTCGGATACATCAGATCCCAAATCTGAATTTACTGGCGTGACTGGAGAACCCTGCAACTGGAGATGATTCAACCACATCCCAACGTAAGGTGTGAAAGTTCATAACGATGAAATTAAAATGCAAGATAAAACCCGTATGTGCTAAAGCCAACCTCTTGAGTGTCACGGTAGTGAACAAGAACTATATGTTCTAAAGCCCTGAAACAAGGCAAAGGCAGTTATTAGTCCACCAAAGGAATAGCTTTGTCAATGCGAAAACCTAAAATCACTATTGAATGAAACTCAAAAAAGAATCAAAGTTTCTCAATCAGTAAATGTTGTCTTTCAAATATACATACTTATCAAGCAACCAGTATAGCAACCAGTTAGGCCACCAAGCGTGTTTCTTCCAGCATAGAAATTCCAGAATCCCGACTTGTGAGACCTTTTCTGCATTTCAGAACCAGTTGATTATGTTAATTATACCAGTTGATAAACTGAAAAACAAAACAAAAACAAAAAAAACGAAATTGCCAAACAATAGATGCAGCATCACTAGTAATCCAACACCCAAATGGTAAGGCAGAGAAGATGTATTGGCCAATTGCTGCAAGTGAAGTCATGAACCTGAACCCTGGACATTATGTTGCTCTTCTTATTACTACAACAATTTGTCATACACAAACTGAAAACAATTCTCCTACAAAATCTAGCATAAAAAAGGATAACAATGGTACAGAGAAGAACTGCAACACAAAGGGCAGTGATAAACCTGACAGTAAGAACAGCAGCAATACCACCAGCATCACAGCTCGAAACTCGGTTCGGATTACTCGGGTTAAGCTGCTTAGGCCTAAGGATGCAAACCTCTGAAGGGTTTGGTTAACAACAAGATTTAAACAAACCTTTTATCTGCAAAACAGAATCCTTACATCCAAAAACATAAACAGATTGCTTTGAGTCACAGTCATCTATGACCAAATCCTTCTTTCCGATTTGATTTTCAACAGCCCACATATATGTTGACTTCAAGGAATGTTTCAGAACTCAATACTGTCAATATGGTTTATGTTAGACATAAATGGAAGTTCGTTCACTTAAATACACTGTCCAACACAACGACATGCAATCCCATTCAACTCTTGCAGTCGAATCTGAGTAAAGTAGGTCTTTAGACAAAGTTAGTACGTACCTTGTTCCAAGAGTGGCCAAGAAATTCATTCACAGAAGCTGCATTCTGTGCATACATTAATGGAGAAACCCAATAACCCCGGATCCACCACTTGGGAATGCTATCTGTGACACTGAGAAATATCAGTATAATAGAGCCTATAAACGAATTTCAGCGGAAAAAAGTTTAGGATTCCACCTCGTGAGAAGATAAACCCTCCAAGAGCCATGACAACCAACATTGCAAAGGATCCAAAAGTGTTAGCAACTATCAGATTTCTTCCTAAAGATGCCATTACACGAAATAGAGATATAGACATCTGATGCAAAAGAAAAAATATAAGGAACTGCTTCAGGCATCTGCAAACACGACAAGAGACAATCAATCTGCTTCAGACTTCAGTCACTGTCTAGACTTGTGTGGGATGTCAGATATCTATGCAACTGGGGCTTATTACACTTGGAACAACAAACAGGATATTGAGCATAGGAGATATAGTAGACTTAATAGGTTCTTGGTGAATCCTGAATGGACTGCCCACTTCCCTGAAATGGTAGGGCATTTCCACCCTGAGGGACTGATGGATCACAATCCTTGCATCATCAGTAATTCTAACTTTAGATAGTCTCAAGCAAGAAGTTTTAAGTACTTTAATATTTGGAGTGGTGCTCCTAGCTTTCACAATATTGTCCAATCTGAATGGGATACTAGGTTTGAAGGCACCTCCATGTTTTGTATTGTTAAAAAACTAAAGGGACTGAAAGTCAGACTCAAAGAGCTGAACAAAGACTGCTTTTCAGATATTGAGCAACAAACAAGCAAGGTTTCCAGTGCCTTGAGTGATATTCAATTGCTGATTTCTGCAGATGTAACTAATGCAGACCTTATCACCAAAGAATGTGAACTTTTGACTGAGCTCAGAGGATTAACTATAAGCTAAGGACAGTTTTCTTATGCAGAAAGCTAAAGTAAAGTGGCTTGAGGAAGGTGACAACAATACTGCCTACTTTCACAACTCAATAAGGAAGAGAACTCAGCAAAATAGGGTTACTCAGATTCTTGATCAGAATGGGATATTATGTTCTACAGGGGACAGTATACAAAATGCATTCCTGACCTACTATCAGGGTCTTCTGGGAAGTAGGAAAGCAACTGAAAGGGTGAGAGCTGCAGTTTTGGAGTATGGCCAGAAATGCAGTGCTGATCATATTGAATTGCTGAACCAACCTATCACTCTTGAGGAGGTCAAAGATGCAGTCTTCACTAGACCAATTGATAAGGCCCCAGGGCCAGATGGTTATTCTAGTGGTTTTTTCAGGGAAGCTTGGGATATAGTGGGGCAAGATGTCTATGAAGCTATTGCTGATTTCTTCAGTACTGGCCATCTACTGCACCAGATTAATGCCACCAACATCACTCTCATCCCAAAATGTGAGAGACCTACGTACTAAAGTCACACAGTTTAGGCCTATAGCTTGCTGCAATACCCTCTATAAGGTGATATCTAAATTGCTTTGCACGAGGCTTGCTTCAGTTCTACCTGACCTCATTCATGATAACCAAGGGGCCTTCAATAAAGGACGTTCAATCATTGAAAATGTCCTCATCTGTCAGGATATTGTGCACCAGTATAGCAGAACATGAATGTAACAGCCCATATTTTCGTAAAATCTAATTTAATCGTTTTTGAGTTTTTACGTAATGAAGATAATATTTTAATAATTTAATTCGGAAAATTTTATGAAATAAATAAGATCCGTCTTAAGAACCTCCAGTTCTTAAGACGAATACAACTTGGCATAATTTAAATATCCGACTCAAGTATTTATTTCATATCCGGTTCTAAAATCCGTAACCGTTTTAAGTGAGTCGGAAAGGACAACTCATTGTACTTCTTAAACCCCTTAAGTCGACATTTCCCCTCCCTCAAGCTTCATTTCACTGTAAACTCAAATCTCACAAAACCTCCATTAATACTCTCTCCTTTTCAAGCTTTTCTCCATCATCCGCTCTCCAAATCGCGAAAGTAAGTACATTTTCGGAATCCTCGTTCGATTTCCAAGACATCCATCACTTTCATTTTTCATTTTGGCGACTTCGAAAAATAGGCTGTTTTGCCTTTAACTCGTTTTTAGTGTCTTTAAATCGTTTTCTTTGTTGTAGGAGTTGGTCTCGACGATCCCGACGTGGACTCTTACGTTGTAGAGGAGGATCATCTGCCGGAATAAGCTTAAAGGTGACGATAATGAGATAACTCGGCCTTTTATGTGTATATTAGCATAATTGATGGATTCTCTTAATTGTTTCTGATTTTTGATTGAGTACTATGATTTCTAGACTTAGAAACATGTTTAGGTTGTTGTTTATGTGAAGAATTCATGCTTGGAAATATGGTTATGTGTTCACAAGTATAATTTCAGTTTTTCATATGTTAAGACGGATACTTGAAATTAATCGTTTGAGGATTGTGTTGGGATTTACGTGCTGATAGGAAGTAGTATTTGGTGATTTATAATGTTGGGATAACAACCCATGTATCGATTCATGAGTTTTGTGTTAATTTATTGAGTATTGTGAAGGGATGGAAAACGCGATTTTCAGCGTCAGGCTCTCTGAGCCGGTCGACCGACCGGCCGCCGGTCGACCGGCTGAGAGCGCTTCTTGTGTTTTTGTGGTTTTGCGAAAATTGAGACCCATAGTGAATAGGTCTCCCAGCCGGCAGACCGGCCGCCTGCCAGCCGGCTGGGAGTGCGTTGTGTTGTGTTTATGTACTTTCAGAATTCAAGTGTAGTCCCAGCCGGCCGACCGGCTGCCTGCCGACCGGCTGGGAGTGCGTGTAGTGTTTCAGAAGAGAAAGAAAGGCTGAGGAGGTCACCAGCCGGCCGACCGGCTGCCTGCCGACCGGCTGGGGACCCCTGTAAGCTATTTTGAGTTTTTCGTAAATTGATCGTAACTTTTAAACGGTTTATCGGTTTTACCTGAAACTTGTTTTGTGTACCCGTGGCATGTATTTGAGGTCCCCGGTGTACGGGCAACGTTATATTGGGTTCGGGAATGAAGTGAGGATAGAGACCCCCCGGTCGGGTAACCGAAAGGGAAACCGGCTCTCCCTCGTCCTAGTTCCCGGAATCAATTGTATGTTGGTTAGAGGTTTAAGAAGTTAGAACTATAGGTTAGTTTCTACCTTTGGTTGTTCAGTGGTTACAATGGTTGTCGCGTGGTGGGATATGTGTTAAGTTCACCTCTGGACCCACTACGTGCTTATCTGTCGCGTGACGGGATATGTGTTAAGTTCACCTCTGGACCCGTTACGTGTTTGCTTGGGCGTGTCAGGATATGTGTTAAGCTCACCTCTGGACCTGACACGTGATCGGTTGTCGTACACGGGATATGTGTTAAGTTCACCTCTGGACCCGTTGTGCGATGACTGTGTATTGGGATATGTGTTAAGTTCACCTCTGGACCCAATACATGTTTGTAGCATTGGGATATGTGTTAAGTTCACCTCTGGACCCTTTGCTTTTGGATGATTAGGGATATGTGTTAAGTTCACCGCTGGACCCTTTTCATGATTTGTAAGTTTAGGGATATGTGTTAAGTTCACCTCTGGACCCTTTACTTGATTAGATGTTGGGATATGTGTTAAGCTCACCTCTGGACCCGACATAGTGTAGTAATGGGATATGTGTTAAGTTCACCTCTGGACCCGTTGCTAGTGTTATGAATGTGTATCTGCTTGCCTAGACGATGGTACAGTGTCAGATATGCATGATGAGTTATGGATGTTTATCTGCTTGCCTAGATGATGGTACAGTGTCAGATATGCATGTCGAGTTGTTGATGTTACTTAGTTGTGGTTAAATCATCCAAGGCATTGGATGACTCTTAGTTCGGTTTCATAAATAATTGGATTGAAAGACCCCCCGACTGGGTAACCAGTAGGGAAACCGGCTCTCCTTCCTATTTGTTTATGAAGTTAGTTGAGAGCTGTGCATGGTAATCGCATGTTAGTAAGAGATCAGATGATGAGTTGTTTATGCTTCACATGTTGATATATGTTGGAGTATTCTGTATTGTTTTATATGTTACGTGTTGTCACAAAAGGTGGCTAGGAGAACTCTAGTCACTCCCCACTGATTGTGGCGTACATGTTTTTCATGTATGTAGGTACATGCTGGTTGGAGATGGGTTCACGAGAGCTAGCGAGTGATGATCCTGCTGTCATCATTGACTTACCTTATCGTTTAGCTGGACTCGTAGTTGTTACTTTTGTTTTGGTGCCGGTAGGGATGTTCCATCCCCGGCTGTTGTATATATTTCACTTCTGTACTTAGAACTGTTACTTATCTATTTCGGTTTTAGTTTCTGTTTTAGTTTAAGACTTCTCGCATGTTGTTTTATCTTCTAAAAGTTTTAATTCCGCTGCATTTTTGATACTTTTATGTGTTTATATTTCCGCTTTCGCGAGGGGTTTTACAGTTGGTATCAGAGCATTATTGCTCCCGACGCACTCATGTGACCCCCAACCTTAACTTGACCAAATAAACAAATAATGAATGAGAGATGGGTAGATCTAAGGACTTATGTTGTAGTCTATTTGGGATTGCTAATTGCTAAGCTAATCCTTGTTTTCTCTTTTGAAGGATGGTGAGACCCAGAGCTGCTGATAACATTGTGCTGCAAGCAATTCAGCATTTGCTTGAGACTCAGAGACAGCAAGCGGGGAATGTTCCACCTCCTCCACCGCCGGGTGGCGAGACTAATCGTCCGGGTAGCTTTTCCTGGATTGCCTCTCAGATGTCCAGAAGCCATGTTAGGACCTATGGAGGCGAGGCTGACCCAGTAGCCCTCACAGAATGGTTCAGAGAGATGGAAAAGAGCTTCACCTTATACTCAGTCGTTAGGGAGGATAGAGTGCGTTTAGCCGCTCACTTCCTGACATTGGAGGCTGACCGTTGGTGGGCGTTGACTGGACCTACCGCTGTTCTTGACCCGATGTTCGATTGGGAGGCTTTCAAAGACAGGCTCGAGGCGAGGTTCTATCCCAAGGAGTTGAGATCGCAGAGGTTGAAAGAATTTATGGATTTGAAGCAAGGGAAGATGACCGTTCAAGAATTCACTGACAAGTTCAACCAGTTAGCTCACTTTGCATCGAGATTTGTTCGTGATGAGGCTGAGAGAGTGTATTTCTACCGTGGCAAGCTAGGGCCGAGGATCGAGAGTATGGTTCGTCGTGACTCTACTTCTTTTGTGGAGGTGTATGACGATGCTATTTGGGCCGAGAGTTCTATTCGTGCCATTGATGCTGAGACCCGTGCCGCTACTTCCAGCTTCACTTCTCACCAGAGATCCGTGTACCAGGGGAAGAGACCATTTGTTCCTTCTACTTCTTCGCCTTCTTCTCAGAAGAAGCGTTTTGAGAGGTTCTCTGCTCCGGTTGCTAAGACCTTTGTTCACACCGACACATCTCCTAGTGTTTGCCACCGTTGTGGTAAACCTTCTCATCCGGGTTTTGACTGTTTCAAGAATGCCTATAAGTGTTTCACTTGTAATGGATTTGGGCATCGATCGTATGAGTGTCCTGAGAGGAACACCGCACTTGGCAAGGCTGCCACTGCTGCTGCAGCGACTAAAGGAGGGAAGCCGAAAGGGAAGATTTTTGTGATGACTAGGGCTGAGGCAGAGGCGCATCCTGACATTGTTGCCGGTATATTTTCTGTTCTTGGCGCTGAGTGCCTTATTTTATTCGATACTGGAGCTTCTTTGTCATTTATATCGACTCAGTTCGCCGACCGTCTAGCTCTTGAGTCTTCATTGGTTGAGGAGACTTCTATTTCCTTACCTTCTGGAGACGTGTTTTCATGCTCTTCGTCCCATAGGGATGTTCCTATTGTTATTGGTCAAGCCACATTTCCAGCGGACTTACTGAGATTTCCTCTCGAGGAGTTTGACATTATCCTCGGTATGGATTGGTTATCGCGATACCATGCTCGCTTCGAGTGTCGCGACCAGAAAATCTGCTTGAGGAGTTCTTCAGGAGTTCGTGTTTCCTATAGGGGAACTCGCCCTCAAAGGGGTGTTCGTGTTATCTCTTCGATGAAAGCTTCTCATCTTCTTAGGAAGGGTTGCCAAGCCTTCCTGTGTGTTGTTACAGCTGCTAAACCATCGCTACCGAAGCTTGAAGATGTAGCCATTGTTCGTGAGTATCCAGATGTGTTCCCAGATGACTTGCCAGGGATACCACCAGAGAGAGATGTGGAGTTTACTATTGAGCTTGTTCCAGGTACCGGACCGATTTCTAAAGCTCCTTACCGTATGGCTCCGCCAGAGTTGAAAGAGTTGAAGCAGCAATTGGAAGAGATGATCGAGAAAGGTTTCATTAGACCTAGTGCTTCTCCGTGGGGTGCTCCTGTGTTGTTCGTCAAGAAGAAAGATGGTTCCATGAGATTGTGCATTGACTATAGAGAGCTGAACCGAGTGACCGTGAAGAACAGATATCCTTTGCCTAGGATTGATGATTTGTTTGATCAGTTGAGAGGTGCTTCGAGGTTTTCTAAGATTGATCTTCGATCGGGTTATCATCAGATTCCAGTGAGAGAGGCTGATATTGCAAAGACTGCTTTTCGTACCAGATATGGGCATTTTGAGTTTGTAGTTATGCCATTTGGGTTGACTAATGCACCAGCTATTTTTATGGATCAGATGAACCGTACTTTCAGTGAGTATCTTGACACTTGTGTTGTGGTGTTTATCGATGACATCTTGATATATTCGAAGACCGATGAGGAACATGCTGAGCATCTTCGATTGATTCTAGGGATTCTGCGCAGACAGAAGTGGTTCGCAAAGTTTTCGAAGTGTGAATTTTGGCTCTCGAAGGTTGTATTTTTAGGACATGTGATATCCAGCGAGGGTGTGATGGTAGATCCCGTGAAGATAGAGGCTGTGGTTGATTGGGAGAGTCCCAAGGATGTTGGAGAGATCCGTAGCTTTTTGGGTTTGGCTGGTTATTATCGTAGATTCGTTGAGGATTTTTCGAGATTGGCTCGCCCGATGACTCAGTTACTGAAGAAGGAAGCCAAATTTGTGTGGACCGACAAGTGCGAGAGTTCTTTCCAGGAGTTGAAGACCAGATTGACTTCCGCCCCCGTGTTAGCTTTGCCAGAGATCGGAGTGGACTTTGATGTGTATTGTGATGCTTCGATGTTAGGACTTGGATGCGTATTGATGCAGAGTGGTAAGGTGATAGCCTACTCCTCTAGACAGTTGAGAGTTCATGAGGTGAACTATCCGACACATGATTTGGAGTTGGCCGCTGTTGTTCATGCTTTGAAGATGTGGCGTCATTACCTGATTGGATCCCATTGCCGTATTTTCACAGATCACAAGAGTCTTAAGTACATTTTTACTCAGAAAGACCTTAACATGAGACAGAGACGTTGGCTAGAGTTAGTGAAAGATTACGACATTGAGTTGTTATATCATGAGGGAAAAGCCAATGTAGTTGCTGATGCGCTTAGCCGCAAGACTTCCCATTCGATGAGTGCCATGAGAGTATTGCCCGATGAGTTGTGTTCCGAGTTCCGGAAGCTGAGATTAGAGATGGTGGGTAGTGGTTTTGATTGGTTAGCTGCTATGACTGCCGAGCCGTCTTTATATTGGGAGATTCGACAGAGTTTGCCTGCAGATGCCGATTTCAAGAAGTTCGAGGCTAAGATTTCGAGTGGTGTTGCACCTGACTTAGTGATTGATGCTGGTGGTTTCCTTAGGTTCCGTGGTAGGATGTATGTTCCTGATGTGCCGGATTTGAGGAAGAGGATTCTTGATGAGGCTCACTTGTCACCGTATTCCGTTCATCCGGGTAGAGAGAAGATGCATAAGGATTTGGGACTTACATTTTGGTGGCCCGGGATGAAGAGAGACATCATGGATTATGTTAGTAGATGCTTGACTTGCCAACAAGTCAAGATAGAACATAGGAGACCTGGTGGTTTGCTACAGCCGCTTCCCGTCCCTCAGTGGAAGTGGGAGTGCATATCTATGGACTTTGTTACCGCTTTGCCTAAGACCGTGGGAGGCAAGGATGCGATTTGGGTTATTGTCGATCGTCTAACTAAGTGTGTCAGATTCGTGCCGATCAGAGAGACTTGGGATATGGATCGTTTAGCTAAGGCTTATATTGCTGAGATAGTCCGATATCATGGTGTCCCGAGGGAGATAGTTTCAGATCGTGATCCTCGATTTTGTTCCAGGTTCTGGAAGGCTTTACAGGAGGCTATGGGTAGCCGTTTGTTGATGAGTACTGCTTTTCATGCCGCGACCGATGGTCAGTCCGAGAGGACTATACAGACATTAGAGGATTTGCTCCGTGCTTGTGCCCTTGATTTTCAGAGTTCTTGGGAGCAGAGTTTGCCGTTGGTAGAGTTTTCTTACAACAACAGTTATCATGCTTCCATTGGTATGGCTCCGTACGAGGCTCTTTATGGTAGGAAGTGCCGTAGTCCGATTTGTTGGGACCAGGCTAGTGATGTTCGTGACCTAGGACCGGATCAGTTAGCTGTTACTATTGATCAGGTTCAGCTTATCAGAGGTAGGATGAAGGCCGCACAGGACCGGCAGAAATCCTATGCTGATGTTCGCCGTAGACCCTTAGAGTTTGTGGTGGGTGATCGAGTTTTCTTGAGAGTTTCTCCGATGAAAGGTGTCAAAAGGTTTGGAGTTAAGGGCAAGTTGAGCCCTAAGTATAGTGGACCTTTTGAGATCGTGAAGAGGATTGGTGCTGCTGCTTACCGATTGGACTTGCCTCCTAGTTTGGGCAAGGTTCATAGCGTTTTTCACGTTTCCCAGCTCCGCAGATACATTAGTGACCCGAGTCATGTTTTGCCTAGAGAGATCGAGAACTTGGAGCCGAGTCTTGCTTTCGAGGAGCGTCCCGTGAAGATCCTTGACCGTCAGGAGAGGAAGCTTAGGAGCAAGGTGGTGCCCTTGGTGAAGATTCTATGGCGTTGCGGTGATGTCGAGGAGCAGACTTGGGAGACTGAGGCTTCGATGCGTGCTGCGCATCCTTTCTTATTCGATTGAGGTATAGTAGATAGATTTATATCCGTTCGAGTTTCGAGGACGAAACTTTTTGAAGTTGGGGTGATTGTAACAGCCCATATTTTCGTAAAATCTAATTTAATCGTTTTTGAGTTTTTACGTAATGAAGATAATATTTTAATAATTTAATTCGGAAAATTTTATGAAATAAATAAGATCCGTCTTAAGAACCTCCAGTTCTTAAGACGAATACAACTTGGCATAATTTAAATATCCGACTCAAGTATTTATTTCATATCCGGTTCTAAAATCCGTAACCGTTTTAAGTGAGTCGGAAAGGACAACTCATTGTACTTCTTAAACCCCTTAAGTCGACATTTCCCCTCCCTCAAGCTTCATTTCACTGTAAACTCAAATCTCACAAAACCTCCATTAATACTCTCTCCTTTTCAAGCTTTTCTCCATCATCCGCTCTCCAAATCGCGAAAGTAAGTACATTTTCGGAATCCTCGTTCGATTTCCAAGACATCCATCACTTTCATTTTTCATTTTGGCGACTTCGAAAAATAGGCTGTTTTGCCTTTAACTCGTTTTTAGTGTCTTTAAATCGTTTTCTTTGTTGTAGGAGTTGGTCTCGACGATCCCGACGTGGACTCTTACGTTGTAGAGGAGGATCATCTGCCGGAATAAGCTTAAAGGTGACGATAATGAGATAACTCGGCCTTTTATGTGTATATTAGCATAATTGATGGATTCTCTTAATTGTTTCTGATTTTTGATTGAGTACTATGATTTCTAGACTTAGAAACATGTTTAGGTTGTTGTTTATGTGAAGAATTCATGCTTGGAAATATGGTTATGTGTTCACAAGTATAATTTCAGTTTTTCATATGTTAAGACGGATACTTGAAATTAATCGTTTGAGGATTGTGTTGGGATTTACGTGCTGATAGGAAGTAGTATTTGGTGATTTATAATGTTGGGATAACAACCCATGTATCGATTCATGAGTTTTGTGTTAATTTATTGAGTATTGTGAAGGGATGGAAAACGCGATTTTCAGCGTCAGGCTCTCTGAGCCGGTCGACCGACCGGCCGCCGGTCGACCGGCTGAGAGCGCTTCTTGTGTTTTTGTGGTTTTGCGAAAATTGAGACCCATAGTGAATAGGTCTCCCAGCCGGCAGACCGGCCGCCTGCCAGCCGGCTGGGAGTGCGTTGTGTTGTGTTTATGTACTTTCAGAATTCAAGTGTAGTCCCAGCCGGCCGACCGGCTGCCTGCCGACCGGCTGGGAGTGCGTGTAGTGTTTCAGAAGAGAAAGAAAGGCTGAGGAGGTCACCAGCCGGCCGACCGGCTGCCTGCCGACCGGCTGGGGACCCCTGTAAGCTATTTTGAGTTTTTCGTAAATTGATCGTAACTTTTAAACGGTTTATCGGTTTTACCTGAAACTTGTTTTGTGTACCCGTGGCATGTATTTGAGGTCCCCGGTGTACGGGCAACGTTATATTGGGTTCGGGAATGAAGTGAGGATAGAGACCCCCCGGTCGGGTAACCGAAAGGGAAACCGGCTCTCCCTCGTCCTAGTTCCCGGAATCAATTGTATGTTGGTTAGAGGTTTAAGAAGTTAGAACTATAGGTTAGTTTCTACCTTTGGTTGTTCAGTGGTTACAATGGTTGTCGCGTGGTGGGATATGTGTTAAGTTCACCTCTGGACCCACTACGTGCTTATCTGTCGCGTGACGGGATATGTGTTAAGTTCACCTCTGGACCCGTTACGTGTTTGCTTGGGCGTGTCAGGATATGTGTTAAGCTCACCTCTGGACCTGACACGTGATCGGTTGTCGTACACGGGATATGTGTTAAGTTCACCTCTGGACCCGTTGTGCGATGACTGTGTATTGGGATATGTGTTAAGTTCACCTCTGGACCCAATACATGTTTGTAGCATTGGGATATGTGTTAAGTTCACCTCTGGACCCTTTGCTTTTGGATGATTAGGGATATGTGTTAAGTTCACCGCTGGACCCTTTTCATGATTTGTAAGTTTAGGGATATGTGTTAAGTTCACCTCTGGACCCTTTACTTGATTAGATGTTGGGATATGTGTTAAGCTCACCTCTGGACCCGACATAGTGTAGTAATGGGATATGTGTTAAGTTCACCTCTGGACCCGTTGCTAGTGTTATGAATGTGTATCTGCTTGCCTAGACGATGGTACAGTGTCAGATATGCATGATGAGTTATGGATGTTTATCTGCTTGCCTAGATGATGGTACAGTGTCAGATATGCATGTCGAGTTGTTGATGTTACTTAGTTGTGGTTAAATCATCCAAGGCATTGGATGACTCTTAGTTCGGTTTCATAAATAATTGGATTGAAAGACCCCCCGACTGGGTAACCAGTAGGGAAACCGGCTCTCCTTCCTATTTGTTTATGAAGTTAGTTGAGAGCTGTGCATGGTAATCGCATGTTAGTAAGAGATCAGATGATGAGTTGTTTATGCTTCACATGTTGATATATGTTGGAGTATTCTGTATTGTTTTATATGTTACGTGTTGTCACAAAAGGTGGCTAGGAGAACTCTAGTCACTCCCCACTGATTGTGGCGTACATGTTTTTCATGTATGTAGGTACATGCTGGTTGGAGATGGGTTCACGAGAGCTAGCGAGTGATGATCCTGCTGTCATCATTGACTTACCTTATCGTTTAGCTGGACTCGTAGTTGTTACTTTTGTTTTGGTGCCGGTAGGGATGTTCCATCCCCGGCTGTTGTATATATTTCACTTCTGTACTTAGAACTGTTACTTATCTATTTCGGTTTTAGTTTCTGTTTTAGTTTAAGACTTCTCGCATGTTGTTTTATCTTCTAAAAGTTTTAATTCCGCTGCATTTTTGATACTTTTATGTGTTTATATTTCCGCTTTCGCGAGGGGTTTTACAATGAACATCTCCCAGATGCTTATATAAAATTGATTTGCAAAAAGCGTATGATACCATAGAATGGGATTTTGTGGAGCAAATCCTAAGGGGGCTACAGTTTCCAAGGCACTTCATCCATTTACTAATGACTTGCATCAGAACTCCCTCATATACTTTGGTTCTAAATGGCACTAATTTTGGGTATTTTAAAGGGATGAGAGGTTTAAGACAAGGTGATCCTATCTCACCTTTAATCTTTACCATTTGTATGGATTACCTGACTAGACTCATTGAGTTTGCAACCTCAAGATGGCCTTTTCACTATCACCCTCAATGCAAAGGGACAAAGCTTACTCATCTCATGTTTGCAGATGACCTCCTTATGTTTTGCAAGGGAGATGCACCCTCAATTATCCTCCTTATGAGGGCCTTTTCTTCCTTTTCCAAAACCACAGGCTTATGTATGAATTCAGAGAAGTCTCAAATCTTTTTTAATGGTATGAATCTCAATTTGCAGCAAGATATCTTGAGTGTCACAGGGTTGAGACATGGCACTATGCCCTTCAGATACTTAGGGGTTCCTATTCAACCAGGCAAGTTGGGAAAGAAAGAATGTAGCAGCCTTACTGAGAAAATGGTGGCTAAAATCATGTCCTTGGGTGCAAAAAAACTATCCTATGCTGGCAAGATAGTCCTTATCAACTTAGTTCTCAACACTTTATACAATTACTGGGGAATGATGTTCATTATACCCAAAAGTGTGATTAAGAGGATAGAAGGCATCTGCAGGAACTTTCTGTGGGGAGGGACTGCAGAGTACCATAGGGTGCCTCTGGTGGGTTGGGACACAGTTACCTTACCTAAAGCTGAAGGAGGACTTGGTATCACGAAAGCTGAACAATGGAACATGGCCTCAGTAGGAAAGTTAGTAAATTGGGTATACACTAAAGCTGACAGGCTCTAGATTAAGTGGATTAATGGTATTTACCTCAAAGGCAAACCCTGGCATGACTATACTCGACCTAAGGTTGCTCCATGGACATGGAAGAGTATCTGCAAAATCAAAGAGAAACTTAAAGAAGGATATGTGCATGACAGCTGGGCTCTTGATGACAAGGGCTACTCCATCAAATTTGGGTATACTTGGCTCACTAACTCCAAACCTAAGCCAGTGTGGGTGCCTCTGATATGGAATAAATTGAATTGGCCAAAACATTCCTTTATTTCATGGCTGATACGAAATGAAGGACTAAACACTAAAGCAAAACTTCACAGCTTTAGGTACTGTCCTGATGATCTGTAACACCCCCATTTATTTAAGGGTCTGTACTAGGACTCCTCAGATAAATAAAGGTGTTACCATCTCGGTTTCCCGAGGCAGTAGATACAAAGGAAAGATAAACAGTACTTAAATTAAAATTAAAGTCATAACATGTTCTTACAACAGTATCCGAAAGTCTCAACAAAATAAATGAAGTACAACTCATGCTAAACTGACTAAGGTGATCTAGACTCTAGTCTGGTCCGGATCCAAGCTCTTTCTCCCATAGGTCCCCCTTAGTCTCAGCCACCTGTCAATTTGCTCCCCAATAATTTGGTTCATCACAGGTGATCACGAATACACAGGGTCAACCACGAGGTTGAGTAGGGAAAAAGAAATAAATATGCCAACAGTATAATAAACTCCGTACCGATCCAACGCCAAATAAACTCCGCACCGATCCAACACCATATAAACTCCGCACCGATCCAACACCATATAAACTCCGCACTGATCCAACGCCAAATATACTCCGCACCGATCCAACGCCAAATATACTCCGCACCGATCCAACACCAAATCACAAGACCCAATATATATTCACATCGTATTATATCACAGTATAATATAGATAGCACAATATAATGATCACAAGATATTATATCACAACATGTTTAATACCAAGTAAGAACAAATTCCACATCATCATATATCAGTATTTCCCCCTACCTGGAATAGCAGGTAACGCAGATAAACCCGAGGCTTGTTTAGAAATGTTCCACGCGAAACCCGCTACCTAAACAAATATTATTTAATTAATAAACACCCTAATTCTCGTAATACGTGTACACATTCTATTTATAGAAACTTCCGATATTTAGAAAGCTTACCAACAACCGAGGTTACCCAAAATAGCAACTTTCTAAATATAGTAACTTCTAAAAATAGTAACTTCCAAAAATAGATAATTTGGTTTTGAAATTCAAATTAATTTCAAAATACTCATTAAAACCATGTCAAAACTTCCTATAATAAAATATATACTCATAATAACAAAGATAATAATAATTCGTTCGTGTTCTCCGGCACGTGGGTCTGCTATTTTGGTCGCGGGTGGTTCCTCGGCCGCTGGTGAGTTCTGGACTGCCGGAGTTTGTTGTGGGTAGTCGGTTTTCCAGGCGTTCTTTTGTGGATACGTTTGTTGGTATCCCTACGTTCGTGTTTTCCGGCGCGTGGGTCTGCTGTTTTGGATGCTGGTGGTTCCTTGGGGGTACTGGTGCGTTTTCGGAGTTTTTGTGTTGTGCGGTGTGAGTTGCTGGCTGTGAGGGTGGTGCACGGTTGTCGGGTTGTCGGTAGAAGCGTTTATAGGTTTCGTTACTTTGGTTTTGTGGGTGACGTGTTTCATTTGGCTACGTGGGTAAGGGTTTCATAACTGCGTGCTTTGGGTGCATGGTGTCATGACCGACGTCGTTCGGTACCATTGTCCTTTTGCGGGACTTTCGGGTTGTCAGGATGGGTGTGGTAATGGACTCAAAAAAGCTTCTATGCTCACTCATTTGCGTGATCGGCACTGTACCGGCGATGCTCAGGTTATTACTCGACAATCTCTTACTTCTTTGTCTATTTTTGTCGAGGCTGAGACTACATTTAGTCGTATGGGCATTTGGTTATGTGGTGTTTGTTTTAAAACACATGCTCATAGTAAACGTTGTTTGCATGGGGATGGGTCCGTTATTGAGGCACCAGATTCGGGCGATAGGGTTGTCTCTTTCGTTCTCTATGATTTTCCTAGGCCGTCTAATCCCGACCCGCCAATGGGTTCTGATGGTGTTGATCATGTGGTTGGGGGTGGGTTCTCAGTTGCTTCTCTCGACCGGTTGTTGTCTAAGGGTTTGAGAACCGTGAAATCTATCCCACCTCGTTGTCGTCTGGGTTTCTCGCGGGTTCTTAAAGGGGCCCTTGATGCTGTGATCCGTTCTCCTTCGGACCTCTCATCCTGGGCTGCCTTGCTTGTTTTAACCCTTTGTATTCTCAAGACTTTCTCTCCGCGGAGTATTCGTGAGTGTCGTGCTGCTATCCGGCGTCAGCGGCAGGAGGAGAGCATTTCTCATGCCATTAGTTCTTGGGGTGTGCCTGGTGGCATGTTGCAGGTTCTTCGAGATACCTTAGTTGCGTCTCCTCCTTCTTTTCGATTTGATGAGGACCTTGACCTGGGTGAGGCTAATGTTAAGCAGTGTCGGAGAAAGATTTGTGATGGTCACTACACTGCTGCTGTTCGGGTGCTATCATCTTCTGGAGTTGCCCCTTACAGTACGGCTACTCTGGCGGCTTTGGCGGATAAGCACCCCATTGTCCCTTCACCTATTTTGCCTTCTCGGGCTACGGGTCAGCCTCCTTTTGTTGTTTGCGTCTCGGCTATCTTGGGTATGATTCGGGGGTTTCCGCGTGGTACTTCTTGTGGGAGGGATGGTTTACGTGCTGAACATCTGCTGGATTGTTTGAGTGGTGCTGCGGCTGCCGTTTCTGATGAGTTGTTCGCTTCTATCACTGGGGTGGTTAATCTCTTTCTTGAGGGCCGGTGTCCGCTGGTTCTTAGTGAGTATATCGCCAGTGCGCCGCTGATCCCGCTTGTTAAGCCGGGTGGTGGTATCCGTCCTATTGCTGTGGGTACGATTTGGAGGCGCCTTGTATCCAAGGTTGGTGCTTTTTTGATTAGTCCATCTTTGAGTGGTTATTTTGATGGACTTCAGTTTGGGGTTGGTGTTTCTGGTGGGGGTGAGGCTATCTTGCATGCCTTGAACCGGTTGGTTGAGAGTCGCGGTGATGAAGTGGGTCTTTCGATGCTATTGGTTGATTTCCAGAACGCTTTTAACATGGTTGATAGGGGGGTCATGTTGCGTGAGGTGCGTAGTCAGTGTCCCGCTCTTTCTTGTTGGGTGGAGTTTTGCTATTCCCGGCCTGCCCGTTTATTTTATGGAGAGCATAGCCTATGGTCTTGCCAGGGTGTTCAGCAGGGAGATCCTTTGGGCCCTTTGCTCTTTTCGCTGGTCTTACATCCTTTGGCTTGTAAGATTCGTGACTCTTTCGACTTGAATTTGCAGGCTTGGTATTTGGATGATGGCACTATTGTCGGGGATACCGTGGTTGTAGGGAAGGCTTTGGAGATGATTATGGAGGATAGGCTGCGATCGGGTCTCCATCTTAATATTGGCAAGACCGAGGTTTTTTGGCCTTCTGAAGACCCCCGAAGCCGGGATTTGGGTGTTTTTCCTTCTGGTATTGCTCGCCCTATGCGCGGTGTCCAGGTGCTTGGTGGCCCGGTGAGTGCGTGTCTAGATTTTCGCAGTGAGGTTGTGATGGGGAGAGTGGTGCGGACTATTGGGCTCATGGATTCCGTCTCTATGATTGATGACCCGCAGTGTGAGCTTCTTTTGCTCCGAGCATGTACCGGTATCTCGAAGCTTTACTTCGCTTTGCGTACTTGTTCACCTGATGCTTTCGGGTCCGCTGCGCCTATTTTTGACGCGGCTTTGCGTTCTCATCTAGAACGTATTGTCACTGCTTCAGGACCGGGGTTTGGTGACTGACAATGGCGGCTTGCCACCCTCCCCTTCTCCTTTGGTGGCCTTGGTGTGTACGCTGCCAGTGACGTTCTGCACTATGCTTTCCTGGCTTCTCGGTTGCAGTCTGTGAATCTGCAGAATAGGCTCCTTCGGGTTTCGGGTGTCCATGACCCCAGACCATCGTTTCACTCAGCTATGGATGCTTTTGCTACGGTTTCGGGTTCTGACTTTCTGCGCAACCCTAGTGAGATCGCTGCCACCAAACTTATGAAGAAATTGGAAGATGTTTATTTCACGAGGGTTGTTGCTTCGGCGGAGTCGGTTTTCTCTTTGACCCCTCGTCAGGTTGTGCTTTGGAAGTCCCAGCTGGGAGGTTGCTCATCTGATTGGTTGCGGGTTGTCCCTATTTCTGGGTTGGGGCAGACTATGAACAGTAGGACTTACCGGTGCGTGCTCAGCTATCGTTTGGGTGTCCCGCTGTTTCCGGTGTCCTTGCCTTGTTCGGCCTGCTCCCGGGTTTTTGATGGAGATGTCTTCGGGGATCACGTTGTCTCTTGCGTTAGTGCTGTTGGTGTCAAACATCGACATAACCTTGTTCGTGATACTCTTTTGGTTATTTGCTACCGGTCGGGGATCTCTGCTTGTCGGGAGGTGGATATAGGGTTGCTCGATGGGGCGGGTCGGCCTTTACGGCCTGCTGATTTGCTGCTCTATTCTTGGGACAGGGGGCGCGATGTTTGTGTGGATTTGGTTGGGTCCTCTCCTTTGACTCAGACAGGCATGACTGATTTTGTGCCAGGAGGAGTGGTGGTTGATGCTGCCCGGAAGAAGTGCGCCAAGTACAGGGACTTGTGTGCGGGTCACGGATATGGCTTCTTGCCTTTCTCCTTCTCTTCTCTGGGGGAATTAGGGGAAGATGCTGTTTCCTTGCTCAAGCGGATTCAGAAGTTTTCTGTGTCCCAGGATACCGGATCGCGGAACGCTACTTTTATATTTTCTCGCCTTAGTTTTGCTATTGCTAAGGGAGTACGTGGGCGCCCAGCTAGTTTCACGGGTGCCCACAAATTTCATGTAATTATCTTGGTTATTTTTAATAAAAGTTCCCGGTTATAATAAAAAATAAATAAATAAAAAATAAAAATAAAAAATAATAATAATAATAACCCAAACCACCTAAACACCACAAAACCGAGACCACCCCACGAGTTCAACCAGCCCATTAACCACCGAGTCAAGCCCTCACTACCTCCAACAACCGCCGACACTCACAACCAGCCTACCCTCAACCACCACGGACACCAACCACCCCTTCGACAGCCACCGACAAGACAGACAAGACGCAAACCCAACCCTGGTGGTGCCACTGTGTCGACCTCCCCCGAGTCAATAGTGGTGCCACCCCCTTACACCCCCCTTGCGAAAACACTAACAGACCGGAGACCACAACCATGACAACAGGTAAAACGAACACTCCTTTTTACACCACTCCCGACCTCTGCAACCACCGAGACAGCCCACCCACGACTCCCCTGACCACCGTGAATAAAGTAACAAAAACACAAAATCAAGATTATAACCCGACATAAAACGAAACCCATACAAACGTGAGCAGACATAACCCGATTGAATTGCTGGTGGGAAAAACGTGAAACCTTACCTGTTTCTGGGTCAAATCGAAGGCTCTAGGCACGACAGTCCTCACCGTGAGATGACTATTTCCTTTCTGGGTAGTGGCGGCAGCACAAATGGGTATGGTGTGTGTTGATGGTAGGTCACAACTAGGGTGGATATGGTCTTATATGACAGCAGGGGAGTGGTTTTGTGTGAGGAAGAGTGTTACGTTGAATGATAGGGTTTCTAAACTATTCACGGGCTATATGTTTGCATAAGAAACGAAGCCCAAAACACCTCCCACGAGGTCCCTAGTTCGACTCTCACAAGAGGCATGACACATATTCAGGAGACCCCTAGTTCGAATCCCATAAGTAGCATGACACACACACATATACTTATAAACGAACCACTTACTACCATTGTATTTATCATTGTATCAAATATATAACCGTTTAACTACTATAACCAAATAAGATAAAATCGTAACCAAAATTCGAGGTATTACAGTCTTTCCCCCTTAAAATGAACTTCGTCCCGAAGTTCTACCACACTTAGGTGACACAACAAACCAACTCAACGAGCTTGAAACGCAAAACGTTAATCAAAACACAGAATGTGACATTCCACCCCCCTTAAAAAAAGAGTTACGTCCTCGTAACTTACCTCAATCAAACAGATGCGGGTAACGCTCCCTCATGGATATCTCGGGCTCCCATGTCGCCTCTTCTTGGTTATGATTGGTCCACAGAACTTTTACTAATGCCGTCTCCCCATTCCGAGTCTTTCGCACCTTCCTGTCCAGAATCTCTTTCGGAGTCTCCACGTAAGCCAACTGCTCATCTACCTCGTTCACCTCGTGCTGAAGCACATGTGATGGATCACTCACATATTTCCTCAACTGTGACACATGGAACACGTTATGGACCTTGGATAGGGTTGGAGGTAAAGCTAAACGATATGCCACCTCTCCAACTCTGTCAAAGATCTCAAACGGCCCAATAAATTTCTGACTCAGTTTGCCACGCTTGCCGAATCTCATCACACCCTTCATCGGATATACCTTCAGCAGTACTTTCTCTCCCGCCTCGAATGAAAACTCACTCCTCTTCAGATCTGCATAACTCTTCTGCCTATCCTGCGCGGCCCTCATCCTCTGTCGAATAATCTGAACCTGCTCCACCATCTCCTGGATCATATCTGGCCCTAAGGTCACAACATCTGCTCGATCATCCCAACACACAGGGCTCCGACACTTCCTCCTATACAGAGCCTCGAAAGGGGCAATCCCTATGCTGGCATGGTAGCTGTTATTATAAGAAAACTCCCAGTCGATCCTCCCAAGATCCTCCGAACGCAAGGACGCATGCTTTCAACATATCCTCAAGGGTCTGAATCGTTCTCTCAGTCTGACCAGCAGTAGCTGGATGGGAAGCAGTACTCATCTTCAATTGGGTACCCAAAGCGGTCTGTAACTCCTGCCAAAATCTAGATATAAACCTCGAGTCTCGGTCTGTAACAATGTCCTTGGGTACGCCATGCAATTTAACCACGTTCTGAACATATGACTTAGCCAACTCGGCTTTACTCCAGGTATCTTTCATTGGAATAAAGTGAGCTGACTTGGTCAAACGATCCACAATCACCCAAATCATGTTGCTGCCCCTCTGAGTCCGAGGCAACCCCACGATAAAATCCATCGAAATGTTCTCCCACTTCAACTCTGGCACATCCAACGGCTGGACTTTCCCCTGAGGTCTCTTATGCTCCCCTTTGACTCTCAGACAAGTCAAACACCTCGACACAAACTCTGCGACTTCCTTCTTCATGTTAGGCCACCAGAACGTCTTCTTAAGATCTTTATACAACTTATCACCCCTTGGGTGAACGGAATATGGAGTAGCATGAGCTTCAGTCAGGATCTTCTTCTTTAGCTCCTCTACATCCGGAACACACCATCGCCCACTGAACCTCAAACTACCATCAGTATGAATGCTGAACTTGGATGCAGGCTCTCCACCTTCACTCTCCACCATCCTGCGCCACTTCTGGATTCTCGCATCACTACCTTGCAACTCCCGAATCTCACCATACAACTCAGGCTCCACTGTCAAGTCACTAAGAGCATCCCCTTTCCGGATCATGAATATTCCCATCTCCCTTAATTCACCATGCAACCTCACTCTCGACCTGGCACAACTCAATGCATGAACTGTCTTCTTGCTTAGGGCATCAGCTACCACATTCGCCTTGCCCTCGTGGTAGACAATCTGCATATCATGTTGGAGGAAGTGTCCTCGACAATAGTGTGTTGACGTAATTAAAACTCATTTGAATGAAACACAACTGGGAGTGTTACTCTTTTAAAGTCGACTGATCAACATTTATCGATAATGATTGGCTGTCTAGAGTTTGACATTATCGTCATATGATGGTGGTGATCAGTTGATCCCTTAAGGTCATATCTTTAGGGAATTCCGTCTCAATGGAATAATTAATTAATATTGTATTGGATACAAATTAATTAATAACTGGAAAGTTTGGAAATAATTTTATATGACGAATATTTTTATAATAGGATTATAATAATAATAGTCAAAGTAATAAAATAGTTTTATTACTCGGTTTTTATTTATTCGTTTGGGAAACGATTAAATTGAGAATGAACACGGTTGATCATAAAATTACAAAGAGTTGTAATTAAATTATGACATTACATTTTTATACAATAATAATTTCGAAATTATTAGTGAAATTATTTTAATGTAATAAATTTGTAAATTATGAATTTTAATAGTTAAAATTGCACAATTAACAAATTGGGTCATGTGTTATGCAACATATGTGACATGTTACAAATTAACACAATTCACAAAAATAAAATGGGTCCAATTAAGACCTCATTTCAGCCGTGTAGTATTGTGTGTATGGAGAGGTTGTGTGTACATATTGATTGTGTGTGTAAGTAAGAAATAGGTGTGTAAGTGTGTAAGAAATGTGTAAGGCATATTCTTGCCTTTGTGTAAGAATTAGAAGGCCATGCATTGGCCTATTTGGGGAGCCTTGGCCGGCCAAGTGCATGAGCAAGGAAGCTCATTTTTGCCCCATATATACCACACAAACACACTACACATCAAGAGTTGTTGGTTAATGCACACACCCATATCATACTACAACCTCCATCATACTAGCCATAATACTTAGAAATAGTTTTTCTAAGTAAGAAATTATTTCCATTACTAATAATATTAAGGGTAATATTATGAATATTTCTAGTATACTAATACTAATTTTCTAGTAACAAAATTAGTATTAGTTTGAGATTGGGTCCTTGATACGCACCTTTAGGAGACGATTTTTGTTAGATCGTTACAAGAGGATTTCGGGTTTTTGAAGACTCAAATAATAGGTGATTATTGAGTATAAACCTTCTAAAACCAATGTAAGGACTATCTCATCTTATGATATCATCTTGCATGCATAAGATCCATTTAAGTTTTATGACTAAACTTAAAGAAACAAAACTCACATTAGAAGTGAGTGTAAAATCAGGAACTTAATTTCCAGCAATTGGTATCAGAGCATTACGGTTGTTGCATGCATGATCGGATTCATGTTTTATGTTAAAATCGGATTAACATACATATTTCGAATTTTCGAAATATTTTGGATTTATTATGATAAATCACAAAATAATTTTGCATCTTAAAGTTTCTGTTTCTAAAATTGTTTTAGGACATAAAAATAATTTTATGGATTTTTATTGTTCATTTTTATATTTATTTGTATTTTTTGTAGTTTAAATCGGTTTAAACAAACAATTAATGGGAAAAATAGCTAAAAATAGTTTCTGACCAAGATTTGTTGATATGTTCTCACATGCATATTTAATATATTGTATATGATTTTTCGTAAGAAATGGAGTTAATATGCATGGATTATGAATTTTATGAGATAAATAGTCATAATATGAGTAAAAATGGGTATATAAGGTTATATTTCGAATTTGACCTTAAAATTTTTATGAGAAGTCACATGCAATATATGAAATACCTGTATAAATTTTCAGATTTATTGGATTTATTTTGCATGATTAATGATTTTTATAGTAAAAATCGTATTAATAGTGACTCAAATTCGACTTTAATAGTTATAGTTGGAATTTTGCCATAGAAACTTTACACAATGTCACATGCAATATTTAAAGTATGTATGTAAGTTTTGGGAATTTATTCTCAAGTGATGCATGATTTATGATTTTAATGGTTAAAATCGGATAAATAGTGACTTATTGTGTTAAAAATAGTTAATCTTAATATTATGGCATAACATTTTACCCATGGATGTCTTATATAATAGGAACATCAGATCTAAAAAGATGAATATCAAAAAGTTTCTGTTTTTATGATTATTAATTTTTATGAGTTAAATAGTTAATAATCGTAATTTATGAGTCGAAATTAAAATTTTCGAGTATGGTCTGTAATTTTTGGTCATTTTCAGATTCTAATATGTATTTTAGGATGACTAAAAATTTATAGCAATTTATCACAAGTTTTTATAATTTAAATCGGATTTTTAATCATAAAAACGACTATTATACGATTTATTTAAGAAATAAACCATATATATTTGCATAAGACCATTTTAATAATTTCTGAATTTTTAGAAAATTCCAGGAAGTTTATAATTTTTGAATTTTAAATTTCGAATTTTATTGACTCACTTGGCCGTATTTTGTTTATTTTTCCCGAAAATACAAGTAATTTATGAACAATAATGCAAAATCAAGTTAGATCATTATCAAATATTAGTGGAGACTAAACATTGATTCCTAAAGTAAGTTAGGATGATTAACTTGGACATAAATGAGATTTATGTAATTTTTGATGATTTTAATAGTTAAAATCACGCATATCCGTAAAAACCGTAAACAAATATGAGATATTTATTTGCTCCCATAAGGCGATTTGGCATTAAAAATTGAGCATGTGCATACATATTTTATTTATTGCAATTTATTTAATATGAATGTCATATTTTGAATGTTTTTTATATAATTTGGAATTATGTAATTTTTCTTAGTATGGCCTTAGTTTTAATCAATATTACCCGTAATGAAAGGGAATATTGATTCGGTTGTAATTTATGTGATCTCGTATCACGGGTTTGTAATTTAAATTTTCAGTTTTACAATAGAATAGTTGTATTATTTTATTTTAATTCCGGAGATCCAAAAGACGGTGCCATACGGAAAGGAGTTCCGACAAGACGGTGTTTTCTTGGATGGCGTGCCAATGAAGTTCAAGGGACCATGGAGTTGGTTTCCGAATTTGTAATAGTTAATTAGTTTTTACTATTACTAGGAAGGCCATACTAGGATTTTATTGCTTTATTGCTTTTACTTTTGCATTTTAAATATGTTTGCATGCATAGCCAAATCGCCATAAACATGCATGTTAGTTTAGATCGTTAAAAACGACCGTGTCAATTATAATTATCGAGTTCACCAATTTAATTCGCTTAAAGGAGATGGATAATAAATTGACAAGACCTCTATATTAAACAAAAACAATTGAGAATTAGCCTTACCGAATAGTAGAACCCATGAGCTTCTATTTCGTGGGGTGGTGCTAGTCCAGTGGGTAGTACGAACCCCATTACGTAGGATAAGTGGGGCAATGAGGTGGATTCAGTCCAGTGGGCGGATCGCATCTCGATGCAATTGAAATTTGGTTTGTACTCAACGGAAGTGTAGAGGACCAGTGGTCAATGTGTTCCGGGCTAAGATGTATAAATTATGATTTGTCATCAACCAAGAGTTCTAGGGTAGAACCGGTTTATTTTATACCCACCAAATCATATTGTTGGGTCGGAATTCCAGTGGTTCACGATTTCGATAGTATGGGTTTGGGTCTTGGAATCATTTATAAAATTGGATAGAGGTCACTTTATAGATGCATTAACTTGATAAATATGTTTACAAGTTAAAATTAAAACAATTAGCATTTAATCTCTTCATATGTTCAAATTTTGTAGTTAAGTCTCCATTTCAATATCAATCATGACCACTTCCACCACTACTACGAACACTTCATGGTTACAATCCTTCATGGATCGTTTTAAGCTAGAAAAGAATGGGGCAAACTTTTTTTTTTGGTAAAATGTGAGAGTAGTATATCATAAGAGTATCAAAAAGAATATACAAGTGGTTCCGGTATCAAATCCCCTATCAGACACAAGATATCAAAACTTTCCATCACAAAAACATCCACCGACACAAGCTAAGTTACATCATTTCCCCCTTTCTGCTTAATTCTACATGTGATTTCTTCTTCAATTTTCTGAACAATTGTTTCTGGTCTGAGCAAAGTATCATTAATCCAAGCATTATTTCGTTGCATCCAGATGTGGTAGTGGTAGGCATTAAAAATGGCACATTTAATTTTCCAGTCTCTGGATTTATGATTTCCAGTCTTCATCCCTGCCATAGTGGGAATGATCCCATTAAACCAGTTACGCAAGAGCTTCAGTACCCTGGTGGAGTATTGGCAAGCTTCAAACACATGATCAATTGTCTCAATCTGACTCTGGCACAGGGAACACAAGTCATCAGTACAACATCCAAACTTTGCCAGTTTTGCTTTGACATTCATCCCCTCCTGCATTCTCAACCAGGTAATCATCGAGTGTTTTGGAATATTCCAGCTATTCCAAACTACTGGGGTCCAATCCTTCATGGGTTGGGGTGTTTGCAACCAGTCGTATCCACTTCTTATGTTGTATCCTTGAGGCCTGTGAATCCAGTTCATCCCATTGTAACCTACCTTTAATTTTTCTTTTGTTCTGCAGATACTCTTCCAAACCCAAGGGGCATCAGCAGGAGGAGTATAATCAGTCCAGTCATGCTCCTTTAGGTAAATATCATTCACCCATTTAATCCATAATCTGTCTGCTTGAGTAAAAGAATGGGGCAAACTTTGCCGATTGGGATGCCCAACTGTTGTTGGCGGCACAAGGTGACGGTAAGACCGAATTCCTCATTGAAGCATCACCTCCCGAACCTGCAAAAAATGCCACCGCCGCGGCAAGACGACCTTATGATACTTATCACAAGGAGTCTTGGGCAATGAAAAATGTTTTGATCCTCTCGATGGAGCCGGAACTCCAAAGGAGTGCCATAAAGATTGGCACAGCTTATGAGATCTATTGCAGGCTTCTGACAATGTTCTCAAAGGCTTCGAGAATTGTCCAATACGGGGCGGCATCGGCCTTCTTTGACCTCAACCTTAAGGAGGGGCAAAAGGTTAGCCCACATGTACTCAAGATGATTGAGCATGTAGAAACCCTAAGGATGAATCAAGTGGACATTCCTAAGGAACTTGTGATTGACAGAATCCTCCACTCCTTGTCTAAGGTGAAGACTTATGTACAATTCCGGATGAATTTCAACATAAAGAACCAAGACATCTCTCTCGATGAATTGCACAATATGATCGTGCAAGTAGAAAGGGATATGGGCCTAAATGTTAGTTCCCCTAAGGATATGCTCAATATAAATGTTAAGGGCAAAGGACAGTTCGATAGAAAGGGTAGGGCAAAGGGGAGGCAACCTTCCAAAGGTTTAAAGAATGTGTCTTCAGAGGCAGGTACATCAGATCCCAACAAGAGCTCTCATCAAGGAGCCAAGTGCTTTTATTGTAATAATAAAGGACATAAGAAGAGGAATTATTCCAGATATCTCAGCGATCTCAAAGCTGGGAAGATTCTTCCAGTTGGTATGATAACTGTCTCTATTTTGTGATAATCTCAACTAACGTATTATGATACAAGTTGTGATGTGAATGCTCTTCTTACTTGAATTAGGGCATGGAAACAAAAATAAGGGAAAGAAAAATCAAGCATAATGGATCAATGGAACTAAGAGTAGCTCCACTCAGGATGATCAAGGAGCTTTGTTTTTCCGCTTATTTTGCTAGTATTTCAAGTGTTGAAAGAATAATTTAAAACCCGTATTTTATTTCCTTGTTGGACGAGGAAAGTTAATCCTTTAAACAATTGGTAGTATTTGAGATAATGTGGTGACTTGGTTTTCAACCCAAGTCACTATTGGTTTTATATTTATGTTCTTAATTAGTTTAAACACTTGCAAATCTTAACATAAAATAGAATTGATTGTGACAATTCAATGTATGACCATTGAGATGGAATAAGTATAGGATACTTAATTCAAATCAAATCAAAATCAAATTAAGTTTAGAACTTAATTAAAGAGGAAAAGTTATCAACCATTCTAAACTATCTAAGCTTAAATCGAATATTTTCTGTAATAAATCATAAGGGTACATAAACCAACATCAAAGTCATTGCTTGTGGCCTTAGTAGCTATCTTTGGTGATAAAATGGGATTATTATTACAAAGATAGAGTGGGAGAAATTTAAAATGCCACAAATAGCAAGTGATTTTGATTAACACAATGGATATGATCTATTAATGAATAGTAGGATTTATTGTGTTTTGGTTATGTGAAAGATAAGAAGGAAGATTAAGTTGTGGATGGGATCTACGATTTGAGAAAATCTACGCCTTATGATATTAAAGGTAGATTAAGTTGTGGATAAGATCTAACGATTCAAATCTACGCCTTATGATATTAAAGGTAGATTAAGTTGTGGATAAGATCTAACGATTTGGTAAAAATCTACGCCTTATGATCCCAACGGCCCCGGCCCTGGAGGATACTTCAAGGATAAATTCTTGAAGTTTGGAAGGAAAAATTCTATACATGGATAAGATCCATGATAGAGTCCTCGTACAGTACAAGATAAGATAAATGTGGGGAACTGAAAGTTCCCACACACAGAAATTGTACACCATAAGAAAAGACTCTTATAGAAACTACGGGAGGACACTCGAAGAAAATTATTCAAAAGATTTTGCAAAGGCTCAAGAAAGGGTTCTTGGATTTAGATGGTGATCTAAATATGTCAATGCAAATTCTAAAGACCATGAAATTTATAAGACATACATGCTAATAAATGAGATTTATTGGGAGAAGCATATGTTGACATGTGGATGCCAGCAGTCTGCAAAGTTAAGGGTAACTTTGTTGAAAGTAGTAAGGTAATTCATTGAGAATGAATTCAGTAAACTCAATAACCATTTTTCAAAAGGGTATTTGAAAAGGATGTGACTATTAGCACATATGGTTAAGTCCCAACCATTTCAATTCATTAAATGTTAAGGAACATTGAATTGAGTGGGAGCTTTATGATTTACGATTAAATGTAAAGTTCAGTGGGAGTTCTCGCTCCAGGATTTGAAGCTATTGAGTCATGGGTATGACTTCGGGATCTTCAGAATCAGGCAAGAACAAGAGTTTAGTGGGAGTAAACGTTATCTAAAACAACTCATTGCTCGTTTGGAATGAAGCATTGATACTTATAAAAGGTACACGAGTTTTGGTTCTAGATGACATATTGATATGAATTAAATCTAATTGAACATGGGATGTTTAGTTGAGATTATAAAAGACATCTTGTTATTAGTGTTAAGGTTGTTCATGGAGATGAAGATAGTATAACCATGATAGGATCATGGAAATTTATCGAACCTTAAGTACTATTGTTTGCACGTTTAAATCGCTAATGTTTCCGCCATTAGTATAATCGTGTAAAGTGGATGCACACAGCTTACAGGACAACCCGTTGAGCAGGTGTTAAACCAATGATTAAACCTTGATCAATTGTCAAAGTATTCTCCAATGAAGATGAAAGACAAATTCAAGATCTTGGAAGATAACTTAGTCGTATGGTAAAAGGTTTGCAACGACTCAAGTTCCAAGACGCCAAGCAAAGATTTGTGAAAATCTTTGGCTTACATTCATTGACTATGCATCTCAATGACTTGTATTTTAACTACATGGTCATCACAAGATTCTACAAAATGTGTAAGTTCACAAATTATGTAAAAGCATTGCTGTGGCTGGGAGTTACACAATGCACATAATCTTATTCGCTAGTCATGAGAATGACTTGTCTCTTTCAGAGGAAAGATCAATGTATGGATATGATCCGCAAAGTGAACGCTCGCACGAACCGTGGTAAACCTGGTTTACTCAAAATGAAGATAATTACAATTTTAAGGGATACAAACGAGAGACCCTAAAGCTGATTGTAAATTAAATGGTGTTCAAAGGTTGACCACTTGGATGGTGTAATCCACTAATTGTTTGAGTTATTTATAACTCACGAAAGGTCAAGTAAAATTCAAATGGGATGGTAAGACCATATTGAACCCCATTAAAGTGAATTGAATTATCATGACCTCGCCCCTAGTTGCTTAAGTGAGGTGACATCTCAATGCAACCGGATGAGTGATGCGATTGATGGCGAGTTCAATTGCCATAGAGTCATACGGGATGACTAATCGATCATCTAGGCATAGACATGTTAAGATACATTTGTCGGGCTAATGACCGCTGATAGAGCTCTGGCGTAATCTTATTAAAAGACTGCCTGGTCGTGGCGGGAGCATCTATCGTGTTTCACATGAGTCAGTTCTTGGACTGATGACTGTTCTCTGAGGTGGCATAGTTTTCAGATTAACTTTGATTTATGTCCTAACACCTTCGTAACTGGGGTTTATAAGGACATATTTTGGGTTATGATGGGTTGTGGCCAGCCGGAAGGAATAAGTCAATTAGGAATTGTCCACCCCTTGTCAGGGTTGAGAAATATCTCTAGGCCACTCGAGGAGAATAATATCTAGAAATGCGTGGTCACGCTCGGAAGGTATCTATGGTAGATAATTCCGGTCAGTAGTTATAACTCCAGATCGAGATAAACCACTCTAGATTTTAATCAATTGCCGGCACGACCTGAGAGGACGCCATGCATTGAGTGGGAGATAGTAATAGGGCAAGAGAATTGGTGACACACACTTGTCTCGGACAAGTGGGAGATTGTTGGAGGAAGTGTCCTCGACAATAGTGTGTTGACGTAATTAAGACTACTTTGAATGAAACACAACTGGGAGTGTTACTCTTTTAAAGTCGACTGATCAACATTTATCGATAATGATTGGCTGTCTAGAGTTTGACATTATCGTCATATGATGGTGGTGATCAGTTGATCCCTTAAGGTCATATCTTTAGGGAATTCCGTCTCAATGGAATAATTAATTAATATTGTATTGGATACAAATTAATTAATAACTGGAAAGTTTGGAAATAATTTTATATGACGAATATTTTTATAATAGGATTATAATAATAATAGTCAAAGTAATAAAATAGTTTTATTACTCGGTTTTTATTTATTCGTTTGGGAAACGATTAAATTGAGAATGAACACGGTTGATCATAAAATTACAAAGAGTTGTAATTAAATTATGACATTACATTTTTATACAATAATAATTTCGAAATTATTAGTGAAATTATTTTAATGTAATAAATTTGTAAATTATTAATTTTAATAGTTAAAATTGCACAATTAACAAATTGGGTCATGTGTTATGCAACATATGTGACATGTTACAAATTAACACAATTCACAAAAATAAAATGGGTCCAATTAAGACCTCATTTCAGCCGTGTAGTATTGTGTGTATGGAGAGGTTGTGTGTACATATTGATTGTGTGTGTAAGTAAGAAATAGGTGTGTAAGTGTGTAAGAAATGTGTAAGGCATATTCTTGCCTTTGTGTAAGAATTAGAAGGCCATGCATTGGCCTATTTGGGGAGCCTTGGCCGGCCAAGTGCATGAGCAAGGAAGCTCATTTTTGCCCCATATATACCACACAAACACACTACACATCAAGAGTTGTTGGTTAATGCACACACCCATATCATACTACAACCTCCATCATACTAGCCATAATACTTAGAAATAGTTTTTCTAAGTAAGAAATTATTTCCATTACTAATAATATTAAGGGTAATATTAATAATATTTCTAGTATACTAATACTAATTTTCTAGTAACAAAATTAGTATTAGTTTGAGATCGGGTCCTTGATACGCACCTTTAGGAGACGATTTTTGTTAGATCGTTACAAGAGGATTTCGGGTTTTTGAAGACTCAAATAATAGGTGATTATTGAGTATAAACCTTCTAAAACCAATGTAAGGACTATCTCATCTTATGATATCATCTTGCATGCATAAGATCCATTTAAGTTTTATGACTAAACTTAAAGAAACAAAACTCACATTAGAAGTGAGTGTAAAATCAGGAACTTAATTTCCAACATATCATAGTCTCCGATCAATTCTATCCACCTCCTCTGCCTCATGTTCAACTCTTTCTGGGTGTAGATATATTTCAGGCTCTTATGATCAGAAAACACCTTAAAAGTGGCTCCGTAAAGGTAATGGCACCACAATTTAAGTGCAAAGACCACAGCTCCCAATTCCAAATCATGAGTCGGATAATTTTCTTCGTAGGTCTTCAACTGGCGAGAAGCATACGCTATCACCCTCCCATTCTGCATTAGCACACAACCCAACCCATGCTTCGAAGCGTCAGTATAAACTTCGAAGTTATCACTCCCAACTGGCAAAGCAAGGATAGGAGCTGTTGTCAGGCGTTCCTTAAGGGTTAGGAATGCCTTCTCACTACTCTCATCCCAGACAAAACAGTTCTCTTTCCTCATTAACGACGTCAACGGCTTCGCTATCTTTGAAAAATCTTTGACAAATCTCCGATAATATCCAGCCAATCCCAGAAAGCTTCGAATCTCACTCACATTCTTCGGACTTTGCCGCTTAGTTACAGCCTCGATCTTACTGGGATCAACAGACACTCCCTCCTTTGAAATCACATGCCCCAAAAACGCCACTGTCTCCAACCAGAACTCACACTTACTCAACTTAGCATTGAGTTTATGTTCTTCCAGGGTCTGAAGTACTTTCCTCAAATGGTCCTCGTGCTCTTCTGCATTATTGGAGTATACCAGAATATCATCTATGAATACCACCACAAACTTATCCAGATAGGGGCTGAAGACTCGATTCATCAAGTCCATAAACACAGCTGGAGCATTAGTCAGTCCAAATGGCATATCCACAAATTCATAGTGGCCATACCTCGTTCGGAAAGCGGTCTTTGGAATATCTTCATCCTTTATTCTCAACTGATGATACCCGGATCTCAAATCAATCTTGGAGAATACCCCAGCTCCACTTAACTGATCGAACAAGTCGTCAATTCTCGGCAACGGATAACGGTTCTTGATGGTCACATTGTTCAGCTCTCGGTAATCAACACAAAGTCTCAAACTACCATCCTTCTTCTTCACAAACAAAACGGGTGCTCCCCAGGGCGACACACTGGGTCGAATGAACCCTTTCTCAGCTAGTTCATCCAACTGCTTCTTCAACTCCTCCATCTCCTTCGGTCCCATACGGTACGGTGATTTAGATATTGGTTCCGCCCCTGGTTTTAGGTCAATGGAAAATTCTACTTCCCTCCTTGGCGGCAACCCTGGAACGTCGTCTCGAAATACTCCCTCAAACTCCCGTACCACAGGTATCTCACTAGTCTTTGGAGTCTCAGCCTAACAATTCCACATTTGGCACAAGATCAGGCTCTCTCCTTTCCTCAAGCTAGACTTCAGGGTATTGACAGAAATGAATTTGATTTTTGGTTTGACTCGATATCCCTTGTAAGACACCCTCACTCCCTTAGGTTCCTTCAAGGAAATCTTCTTTTGATGACAGTCGATGAAAGCTCGATACTTCCCTAGCCAGTCCATCCCCAGAATCACCTCAAAGCCCCCCAGCGGAAATTCTATGAGGTCACAATAGAAAATTGCTTCCCCGATTTTGATGGGTACACTACCATATACTCTATTACAAACTATCGACTCGCCTGATGGTATGATCACTGAATCCGCGACCCAATCAAATCTCTCAAGTCCCAAAGCCTTAACATGATCTCTAGAGACAAACGAATGGGTCACACCAGAATCGAAAAGTACGAAAGTAGGTTTAGAGTTTACAAGAAAAGTACCGGTGACCACGTGAGCATCCTCCTTTGCGGCCTGCTTTGCCATGGCAAAGAGCTTGCCACTGGATTTGACCCCGCTCTGACTGGCACCAGATGTCCCAGCCTGCTGGTTCCCTTCAGCTCCCGTGTTCTGACTGCTTCCATTCCCTTGGTATTGATTCTGGTACGAGCGGTTCTGATAGTTGTTGTAGCTCCTCTGGTTATTACTGCTCCCTCCAGACTTCGCACCCCCACCATAGTTGGGCATGGGTGTGCGATAGCCACTGTTACCATAAGACTGGGTGCGAGATCCCTGGTATCCAGATGTAGGCGTACGGTAACCCCCGGACTGATTCCCTCCAGAAGAGCGACACACTGCTTGCTTATGTCCTCTCTTCCCACAGCCAAAACAAACTATTCCCGCTGAACCACCGCCAGAAACTCCACTCATGTGACTGCCCCCACTCTGATTTCTCGCACCCCCGGAAGCGTTGTTACAGAAGTAACCACTATACTTGTTGGTACTAGGTTTCTTTGACCCAGAACTTTCCGTCACTGTCTCAGCCTTCCTCTTCTATGATTTCGATTTCTTTTCTTCCTTGATCATATCTGAGAGCCTCTCCGCTGCCCCAGCCCTTAAGTAGATGTCCCGGACTGTGGTAGGCGGAGCCGCAATCAGTCTCTTCATGATAACGATTGATAACCCTCTCTCGAACTTCATTGCCAGCATGGCATCATCAAACCCCATGTCCCCCACGTAACTCACCAGCTGAATAAACTTTCTGTAATAAGCCTCCACTGTCATGTCCTCCGTCATCCTGAATGTATCAAACTCCTCCCTTAGTTTGCTTTTCTGGAATTCTGGTAGAAACACCTCATACAAGATCTTTTTGAATGCGATCCAAGCAACAAACTCGGTCCCATCCTCTTGAGCTGCCTCCCGGATCTCCCCCTTGTTCCCGGTCCACCAGTCTCCAGCCATACCCCTCAGATAATCGGCTGCTTGGTCAACCCTCAATTCTTCAGGGCAATCCACCAACTCGAATAGGTTACTGAATTCCTGGCACCAAGCTCCCAGTAGATGAGGTTCCCCCTCCCCAGTGAATTGGGTAGGGTGATGCCTCGCGATGATTGTGCTCGTTTTTGCGGAGTCCATGCGTTTGGCCTTTAAGGCCTCATTCTCAGCTATCAAACGATCCAATTCATCTTGCGTGATATTAGCGAGATTGTCTCTTCGCGGAGGCATACTATAATACAACAGAAAAAGAAATGAGTCCCGACTCATGTGGGTACCCATTTGGATTAGGGCTATGTTCCCTAAGCATTAAAGTCTATAAACACTTATCATATAAAGTAGTTCTCTTCTATAACATGGCTCAGGGATCACATAACCGCATATCACTAGACATGATGAGAGGAGAATCACTAGCATGTTTCAAATCACTTCACATATCATATTAATATACACCTCTTTATTCAAACAATTAAAGATTCTTTCATGCTCATGCCCCTTCCGGCTTTTCCAAAAAGTCAATTATACTCAGAATTCTCATAAAATACGTATCACAGTATACCATCACGTCCATCTTTTCTTAACCTACCCTTTTCCTCTCGTATTTTCACTCTGGGTTCCTGGGTAAAACTGATAGGGCCAATGGTTCGGTGTGAGGGGGCCCCAGACTCATACTTCCCCTTTTGTGTGCTCCTAACAGCCCTATCCCGGGGTTCATTTTATTTAGACTCTCCTACATTCATTGGATTCATTCGGTTAGGCTTGAGGATCGTTCGCTCTGATACCACTTTGTAACACCCCCATTTATTTAAGGGCCTGTACAAGGACTCCTCAGATAAATAATGGTGTTACCATCTCGGTTTCCCGAGGCAGTAGATACAAAGGAAAGATAAAAAGTACTTAAATTAAAATTAAAGTCATAACATGTTCTTACAACAGTATCCGAAAGTCTCAACAAAATAAATGAAGTACAACTCATGCTAAACTGACTAAGGTGATCTTGACTCTAGTCTGGTCCGGATCCAAGCTCTTTCTCCCATAGGTCCCCCTTAGTCTCAGCCACCTGTCAATCTGCTCCCCAATAATTTGGTTCATCGCAGGTGATCACGAATACACAGGGTCAACCACGAGGTTGAGTAGGGAAAAAGAAATAAATATGCCAACAGTATAATAAACTCCGCACCGATCCAATGCCAAATAAACTCCGCACCGATCCAACACCATATAAACTCCGCACCGATCCAACACCATATAAACTCCGCACCGATCCAACGCCAAATAAACTCCGCACCGATCCAACGCCAAATATACTCCACACCGATCCAACACCAAATCACAAGACCCAATATATATTCACATCGTATTATATCACAGTATAATATAGATAGCACAATATAACGATCACAAGATATTATATCACAACATGTTTAATACCAAGTAAGAACAGATTACACATCATCATATATCAGTATTTTCCCCTACCTGGAATAGCAGGTAACGCAGATAAACCCGAGGCTTGTTTAGAAATGTTCCACGCGAAACCCGCTACCTAAACAAATATTATTTAATTAATAAACACCCTAATTCTCGTAATACGTGTACACATTCTATTTATAGAAACTTCCTATATTTAGAAAGCTTACCAACAACCGAGGTTACCCAAAATAGCAACTTTCTAAATATAGTAACTTCTAAAAATAGTAACTTCCAAAAATAGATACTTTTGTTTTGAACTTCAAATTAATTTCAAAATACTCATTAAAACCATGTCAAAACTTCCTATAATAAAATATATACTCATAATAATAATAATAATAATAATAATTATTATTATAATAATAATAATAATAATAATAATAATAATAATAATAACCCAAACCACCTAAACACCACAAAACCGAGACCACCCCACGAGTTCAACCAGCCCATTAACCACCGAGTCAAGCCCTCACTACCTCCAACAACCGCCGACACTCACAACCAGCCTACCCTCAACCACCACGGACACCAACCACCCCTTCGACAGCCACCGACAAGACAGACAAGACGCAAACCCAACCCTGGTTCCTCCCTAACACGACGCTGCTACCCCCCCTGAACAGACCCCTGTCGACGCAACCACCAGGGCTTCCACCACCCACAACCGCCTTCTGAGTTCCCTCTGACACCAGACTCACACACCATGGTGGTGCCACTGTGTCGACCTCCCCCGAGTCAACAGTGGTACCAACCCCTTACACCCCCCTTGCGAAAACACTAACAGACCCGAGACCACAACCATGACAACAGGTAAAACGAACACTCCTTTTTACACCACTCCCGACCTCTGCAACCACCGAGACAGCCCACCCACGACTCCCCTGACCACCGTGAATAAAGTAACAAAAACACAAACTCAAGATTATAACCCATACAAACGTGAGCAGACATAACCCGATTGAATTGCTGGTGGGAAAAGCGTGAAACCTTACCTGTTTCTGGGTCAAATCGAAGGCTCTAGGCACGACAGTCCTCACCGTGAGATGACTATTTCCTTTCTGGCTAGTGGCGGCAGCACAAATGGGTGTGGTGTGTGTTGATGGTAGGTCACAACTAGGGTGGATATGGTCTTATATGACGGCAGGGGAGTGGTTTTGTGTGAGGAAGAGTGTTACGTTGAATGATAGGGTTTCTAAACTATTCACGGGCTGTATGTTTGCATAAGAAACGAAGCCCAAAACCCCTCCACGAGGTCCCTAGTTCGACTCTCACAAGAGGCATGACACATATTCAGGAGACCCCTAGTTCGAATCCCATAAGTAGCATGACACACACACATATACTTATAAACGAACCACTTACTACCATTGTATTTATCATTGTATCAAATATATAACCGTTTAACTACTATAACCAAATAAGATAAAATCGTAACCAAAATTCGAGGTATTACATGATCTCTGTTGCCTGTGTGGGATAATGACTGAAACAACCACTCACCTGTTTGAATACTGTGTGGTTAGTTGCAAGGTAAAAGAGGTTGTACAAGCATGGTTGGGAAGACCTATACCAGATGATACTGAGCTTCTGATTGCCAATTCTGCTAGTATCCAATGGCAGATTCTGACTTTGGTACTAACAACTGTCCATTACTTCATCTGTTACCGACGGAACCAAGCAAGGGTGAACATGATTCTTATCCACCCAAGGAAGATGGCTGAGCTTATTACGGACATGGTGCAGAAGCGTATTGATATTAAAGGAGGTCAGAACTTCGACTGGAAAATGATCATAGACCAGAGCTGAAAGTCTATCGAGTGCTTTAAGGATTTTGTTGTTTTATTTTGTTGTTCTGGAGGCTCGAACTCCTAATCCCTTGTAAATTGTAAACAGTTATTTGATATTTACCTATACTACTCACATTTCACAAAAAAAAAAAAATTCTTTCATACGGTCCAAAATTATGCTAGGATGATCCTCTACGAAGCAACCTATGTAGATTACCTCCTTCACGATGCACCCAAAACAACTCCTTAATCACCAAGAATCACACGCGCTAGGTATGAAATACGGTTTTCTTAAAATATAATATAATCCTATTAGATTAACTAATATTAATACTATAACTATTATAGTATTCAAAATATGAGTATTATCTTTTAATATTAGAGAGGTTTTTCTTAGTTTTATCAGACTAGAAAAATATTAGGGTAAGAATGAATAGTAGATGTGAACAATTCACATAAGTATGGTGGTGGGTGTTGGGAGGCACGTCTATGGGGAAGCACAAAAGGAAGGTTGTTGTCTTACCCATGCACACATAGAGTGGCTCTAGGTTAGTGTTCTGAAGGTAACACTTAATGATTATGTTTTGTGCAATTAACAAACAAAACACATCCTTAATTCCTCACCAAAACCGGCACCCCAATAGATAAAATGGACTTCCATTTTACAACTGTCATTTTGTACAATTGTATAATCATGTGTGACATACAATATGTCACAATTATAAAAACAATTGTTTTTTAATTTAAAATGCATATTTATCAAATAAATATCGTAAATTAAATAAATCATATTTAACAGTTTGACAAGTAATTCGTAATTACTTATGTATAAAATGGTCATTTCAATAATCGTCAATACAATGTACAACATTTGTAATAATAACCAACCCGATTCATTCTAATTTTGACGTTTCATAAACATCGATTAATATTTGACAATTGACGCGTCTCAATTTCAAACACAAATCTTACATTAAGATTTAACCTCTGATTTCTCGATATTCTATTTTAAGGAATCTGATCAACTTGTATCAATACACACTTGACCAGTTTATCAATTAAGAGAATTGTCCAATAGGTGTGACATAAATGGATCAACTGACCACCACCGTCATACAACAGTAATGTCAAAGTCTAGCTAGCCAATCATTACCGATTAATGTTGGTCAGTTGACTATATAATTTCGAATCATCCCTTGCGTATTCTCGTCATGAGATTTAATTATGTGATCGCACTATTGTTGAGGACACATTTCCCAACACGTTGAAGCCACTTAATCTTGACTCTATAATAAATCAGCCCGTTCTTGGAATGCAATTCGATCAAGGCTAATATCAACCTTCTCTTTGAGTCCCACATATAGTAATGAGACCGAGCCCTATCCATAATTGGATCATCCCCTCATCCTTTGAAGAGAATTGACTTCAATTTTTGATGATCGAACTTCAAGAAGTATTGAACTCGGGATAGGCTACCTGCAATAGAAATAGGTTGGGTTGTTAGTCTCGAACCAAGAACTCCATGGTTGCGCCTCTTTGTAACATCACGCACCACCATGTCTACGCCCTCCTCCTTAGCATTCCAACTATCCTCAAGAAAGCGATTTATACTTATAACTAAAGGAGAATTGTAACCCCTTCTACTCAAAACAAACCCCACTTCTCTCGACTTGGACCGAACCAAGCTATCTACATCCAAATATGGGAATGGATCACCAACAACAAGGCTACTATCGATTCCACAAGTCTCTGCCAGTACAATTTTGTTTTTAAGATCACTTATCCCGGCAACCACCTTGGTTAGATCAACCACCCTTTGTAACACCCCAAAAGTATGAGAGGAAAGTTGTCCCACATTGGTAGAATGTAAGGCTTGTGATATGTTTATAATAATTTCCACCCACCACTTAGTAATAAGGCCTTGTGCTTTTGGGCTTAAGTGAGGACAATTAACGGGCCCAAAAGTGCACACTCATCTTATTCGGTTTGTGTTACGACGGTGGCGGGTCGGGTTGTTACAAATGGTATCAGAGCGACCCTACGACTGTGTGGTGGGCCTGTGGTAGGGAGTACCCGGGTCACACACCTAGTGGGGAGGATTCTGGCCCTGGTTGTGGTCAAGTTTGAGGCACAACGAAGGCGATGTGTTCTTTAAGCGGGGGAGTTTGTAAAACCCCAAGAGTGTGAGAGGAAAGTTCTCCCACATTGGTAGAATGTGAGGCTTGTGATATGTTTATAATAACTTCCACCCACCACTTAGTAACAAGGCCTTGTGCTTTTGGGCTTAAGTGAGGACAAATAACGGGCCTAAAAGTGCACACTCATCTTATTGGGTTTGTGTTACGACGGTGGCGGGTCGGGTTGTTACACCCTTGCAGCCACCTCACTTGAACTCTTGACCCTTCGTCCACTTTTCACTTCGCTTGGAACCTGTCGCCCTTCTTTCGAAGACACCCCTACCATCTCCCCGGCTATAACCATAGTTGGCTTATCATGGTTAATGGTGTCTTGTGTATAGGGCTCCTCTAAAGGTGATTTGTGCGGTACTTGGATTAGACTTAGACCAACACACATAGGCTTAGAATTGATTGAAACGCAATCTAACAACAACCTCCCGATTCGTCTCCCCCTAGTTGCTGCCCGTTCAATCGTCACTAACCCTAACTTCCTCGTGGTCACCCCCAACACCACCGGCTCCTCTTTGGTTACCTCAGCCCTCACCGATTCTCTAAACTCCAACGGTTTAGACTTCTTGTGCTCAACGAACCTCTGTATACAACCCTTATTCGCAACCAAAGTATACCCCCTACCATAAGTCCTTATCCCACACAGGAATTTATTTAGGTACGACTCTGAGGTAGATTTGTATGTTTTCTTCCTTAATACTGGTTTGGCTCGTTTGAACGTGGCATGGACCGGACCTAAGGACACTTGTTCCCACCCATCACTTATCGTCTTAGCCCGAACTCGCAACTCCTTGGTACGATTGTAACAGAAATTAAGATTTTCAACAACAAAAGTTAAGTAACTCAAATCAGTTATAAAATATATAAATGAAAAATATTTTGAATACTTCAAACAAAACACAAGGATGGAAGCTACATATTATCAACCAAAGATGGTTGGTTCGGATTATCCAAGAAATCAAAACACAAAAGATCATAAGGAAGCTAACAAAAACAAGGTATCAAAAACTACCATCTTCAGGGTAAAGACGGTACTCAATCAAGAGAGCAAAGGGGCAAAACAACAAAGTAACTGAAGCATGAACAAAAGAGGTTTAAGGTTAAGGAGGGGATAACTCTTCAGATTATGGAAATCACTACTCACTCAATCCATAAATGAGTCATCATCATCATGGTTTCTTACACACCTCAAAAGGCAACTCTTTCAATCACACAACTCTCAAGGTTTCCTCAACTCAATTTGGGTCACTCACTTCTAGGTCATCCACGATACAAGATATGTTATTACCAAAAGGACTTCACACCTCTCGATTATTACTCAACAATCAACATCCTTCATGGAGCTAGATCCAAAATTACTAACAAGGTCACACTCATAACCAATCGACATAAGATATATGTCTCTAAACAAAGTAAAACACCAAAACAAGGATCCTAAACAAGAATCCATCGTATATCCAGACCTCTAAACAAAAATTTGTTACGCTCATACCGACAACAAAAGATATGGAAGCGGCACTCTCGGAACTATACTTATTTTCATAAATAGGATTATGAGATAAACATCCAAAACATCTAATCCCAAAAGCATAAACACGGTATTCTTCAAACCGTAACTATTCGCAAACCTAGGACTACGAGTTAAACATCCAAAGCATACATTCAGTCCCAAACTAGTCAATTCTCATCGACCTAAATCAAGAAAACATCTCTTAAACCTTGACTACCATAATTACCGTAAAGTGATCATCCCAAAAGAAAGTCTCATAAAAGTAACAACTTTCACCCAAACGGTCTCTAGGTAACCACTAACACTCTCATAGATAATACCAAAATTATTAACGTCATGGTTGGTACTAATCCACAAGAAGCACTCATACCTTCAAACCTTTAACTTGAAACCATTAAGATGGCACACTACCTAATATTACCCAAATGTCACCAAACTCTAACTCTCTCAACTATGTCCGATAAAACAAGATCAAACATCCTCAAAGCATATATCACTATTCCACAAACGAAGTCAACCTCACACATAGTCCAAGAAGAAAGGGGTCAAGGCTCACGACGGTTAAAGATATGATACACACTTAAAGACAAACGCGATATAGGTACTTGAGAGAGAGATCGAGAGAAAGAGACAAGATGTCAAGGTGAGAGACTCCAACAAAAGTAAAGCTAAGAGTGGAAGGATGCGCATTAGAGGTAACAAGATACATGACGTAAATAGAGGTCAAGTAAGCTTTGCTATGAAAGCATAACTCGATGGAATTAGCATGAAAGAAGAAAGAAGAAGAGAAGCGTTGAGGAAATGGTATGATTTGAACTGACACAATTCCCAAGGCTCAGGGTTCCCAAAATTCTCACACGGTTCTCATCTCCTATTTACCAATTCAAGCACACTGAACTATCGCTTTCCAAGAATCATTTTCCCAGATGATTCACCATACTATAAGTTCTTTCAAAGATAAGGGTGTATGATTATTCCAAATTTTGACTATTCCATAAAGTCTCGGGTATCTCCACTTCTTAAATTCGTCAAACGACACTTTTGTAATACTCCAGGATAAACCATTTATGTACCATTACTACTTCACAATTTTTTATACTCCATAGATTATCAACTCTCTAATTTCTTCAATTCCCAAAACTTTTATTCTCATCGAGTTACTCTATTCTAATCCACACAAGGCGTAAATCCTTATAATTCATTAATAACTCAAAATGTGAACACTAAGAAAATCCACTATTAACGTTCTCATACCCCTGTATACGAATCGAAACGTCTTTTAAACTTCACATCCTAAAAATCTCACAAATCCACAAGTTGCACCTTACTACAACAATCAGACATCCAAAGACATGATATTCAAGTAACTCCTCAGGTTACACCTCTAATCCAATCAAATAACTAAAATAGTAAACTTCAGTCAGTTCCTCTAAAGTTACATCGCTAACTCTTTCAATACTCGTCCATCAATATACACGATTCTTATCCTCCAAAAGTAACATCCCAATTAAAGTCAAACCCAAATTCCCAAAGTCAAGCATTACTGATTCACTTCACTCAACCATTCATTTTCACTAGCATCCCAAGTATATTTTCCAAATTCATTTATGACTTCTAACACTTCATTCATACTCTTAAAGCAACACATTTTGATCAACTAGTCTTAAATCCCAAATATGATTACCAAGGTTAAAATCTTCCAAAAGCTACGTATACCACTCAAACTTTAATCTAGGAATTTCACCAACCAGTTCTACCCACCAATTGGGTAAACAACTAAACATTAGGATTACCAAGACATGGCTTACTACACTCCCTAAACGTTTTCAGTCAGATTACTTCTCAAAATAAGGGCTAGGGGTTATCCTCGAACAAAATCCTCAATATCCAACTAAGCTAGGCTACCTACAAAGCGTCATGGGAAAAGGCAAGTATCAAGGATAAGGTTAAGTCGGGAAGTTACGAAAGTAGCTTCCGAGTTAAGATAGAAAAGAGTTCGCGAAAAGGAGGATATGCATCAAGAAATAAGGAAGAAGGTGATGCATGATGAGCTAAGAGTATCTTCGGGGACATAAAAGTATCCTTCAAAGATAGCACGAATCTTCCATCTTCGTTAGTAGACAATAATCTTGATCGCCATCCAGGTAAGCTCATGGTTCACCAATCCTTGAGCACAAAAATAAAATCTTTGACATTTAACAAACATGTTAGACCTAACAAGGAGCAATCACATTACAGACTACCACCTGGTCCTTAAATCTACCCATCTCTCATTCATTATTTCAGGTCAAGTTGATATTTAAGTTGGGGTACACGTGCGTGCGTCGGGAGCATTACTGCTCTGATACCAACTGTGACACCCCGCGATATAGCATAAAAATAAACAAATAATTTGCAGCGGAAATACGATACTTTTAAAAACTTTTCGACATATTTATTAAAGCTTTTCGCGGAATATCAAAACAACATGCGGAAGACTAAAAACTAATGAGAAAGTATAAAATATACAAAATAACTTAAATAGACGAGGGATAAGGTATCCCACGATAACAACTTGAATTAAATCTAAACTACGCGTAAGGGTAATTGTCGAATTATCAACAATGCTCGCTAGCCACACGTCTTCCCCAAACAGCACCAACCTACATTCATGAAACATGAACGCCATAGTCAGTGGGGAGTAACTTAGGGTTCTCCCAGCCACTTTACGTCAGAAAACATGTAAACGGTAATACAAAACATCTTATACATATGAACATGTATATTATTTCATAAACAACCTTATATGCATTACTAAACGTAATCAACATGATCAATGCATGAGCGATAAACCAAAACATGTTATAACAGCATGAATCAACATGTGTAATATAATTAAAGCCAGCATATGAGATAATATCAGAATCAAGGAAACATCCAAGCAAAGAACACACATAGTCAGAGCGTATAACCACTGCCTCTGACATACCAGAGCGTATAACCACTGCCTCTGGCTACTGGAGCCTATAACCACTGCCTCCAGTTACGGAGCGTATAACCACTGCCTCCGAATACATGAATAGAATGAACGCCGTCAGAGCGTATAACCACTGCCTCTGACGTACCAGAGCGTATAACCACTGCCTCTGGCTACTGGAGCGTATAACCACTGCCTCCAGTTACGGAGCGTATAACCACTGCCTCCGAATACATGAATAGAATGAACGCCGTCAGAGCGTATAACCACTGCCTCTGACGTACCAGAGCGTATAACCACTGCCTCTGGCTACTGGAGCGTATAACCACTGCCTCCAGCTACGGAGCGTATAACCACTGCCTCCGAATACTATGTATAGCGTATAACCACTGCCTATATGCCTAAGACCTGGCCAGACCTCTCGATGTAATGCCTTACACCGAACGACACACGGGGACCGGAGCGTATAACCGCTGCCTCCGACCAATCCCGAACATAGATAAATTCCCATTGCATGGGTGGCGTTAGTTCATTACAGTGATACACAAATCGTACCACCGCTATCTATTCACATGCAAGACAACATAACCGTCGCCAACACAATTTAGGATGACATAACCGTCACCTACACAAGCTTAGGACAACATAACCGTTAACCCACTCATTTAAACATACATGAGCCAATAAAAGATGAATAAGACAACACTTAAGACCATTCCATACGGGAGAAGAATAAACGAAACTGATTAATAAAACATAAGTCTTAAAAGCGATTTACATTTCAGATGTCCTCTGCCGTAAAATTCATAATTAATTCAAATAAAATCGAAATGATACAAGGCCAATTGGGTCGGTTTAATAAGACTTTTATCTACAATATTTGTCAAATAAACATTTCCAAAAGACGAACTTAACAGGGGGTTATTGACTGATCTTTACAGTGTGTCAGAAACCGTCACACAAAATGTATTGCTTCATAAAACGGGTTTAACAAATCATTTTGGGGCAAAGCAAACTCCTAACATCATCTAAAATCTTCAAAGTTTAATTATTGAAAAGGACCAGAATTATTTCAAAGTTTAAAAATGGTTTTCAAAACAATCTTTGAGCTACTGTCCGTTCTGCGAGTATTTCAGCGCACTGTTCGTAAATAATTTATTGTGAACAAATGACATGGAAGAAAATTACGAAAATTCAGAGGTAGACTCTTAACTCAAAATAAACAGGGGTCTCTTTTCAACATATTCAAAGAAGGATACTCTAAGATGTCGAAATAAATTGTACAAGACAATGGACAGATTTGTCAAGGTGCTGAAACCTCATGAATTAACCATTGTAAGCATAATACTATGAACTTGAAAGACTATCAAACTAATCATCCTCAATGATCATAAACTCATTTAACCATACAATCCTTAATGAATTTCCATAATTAAAAACTCATCCAACACAAGCATGCATGATGAAATTCATCCAAACATATGATTTATGAACCTAATCATGCCACTACTTAATCAAACACAATTCTAGTATACTAAACATTACTAGCATATGGTCATGCAAACAAAGGCGATAAAGTCGAGTAACCCATCACCGTTACCTTATAGCTCTTCAATAAGCATGATTTTGACTCAAAGCCACTCCGGTTTGGACAACCGAACTAGCTACACATAAATAAACGAGGTTAGCTAAGAGAACCGTGCCTTAAAGGCCACGACCAGAGTATATTAAGGAAGAAATTTGATAATTTTATTACCTAGAAAGATGGAGGGCGAGGAGAGGAAGAGATAGGCGCGAAAATCGTCGAAAACGGATAAGAAACGAAGATTTTACGACCGTTTTGCGGTTTGTGCACAACAATGGTGTCCTCATGTTTTCTTTGTGTTTTTGTGAGTTTCTTCTGAAAAAATGAATGATTTGAAGAAGAAGGAAGGTAGAGGATGACCTTGGGCATCAAGGCAAGGCTTAGTACTCAGCCATGTGTCCTAAAGGACATGTGGAAAAGAGTATAGAGTAAGCAACGAGCATGGGTCTCGTTAGCGGATGGTCCGTGACAGCCTTTCGTATTTTCGACATAATTTCCTCTACAGAACTCTGATTAACGTGTTTTTGGTGGCGTTGGAAAGCTAAGAAAAAGAGCTAAAACTTTTATTTTATAAGCAAGAGCTAAATATGCCTTTAAAATATCTTAAAATTAGCAACAAGGACAGAGTAACGTTTTACAAGTTTAAGTAGTATAACTTTAAGACGGACATATTAATATCATTGTCAAAAACGATAGATTTTAAATGAAATTTTATTTATTGTGGAACATTATTATTACTAAAATAAGATTTTAAATAATATATAAATAATTGGAAATTACGGGGTGTTACAATTATAGTATTCAAAATATGAGTATTATCTTTTAATATTAGAGAGGTTTTTCTTAGTTTTATCAGACTAGAAAAATATTAGGGTAAGAATGAATAGTAGATGTGAACAATTCACATAAGTATGGTGGTGGGTGTTGGGAGGCACGTCTATGGGGAAGCACAAAAGGAAGGCTGTTGTCTTACCCATGCACACATAGAGTGGCTCTAGGTTAGTGTTCTCAAGGTAACACTTAATGATTATGTTTTGTGCAATTAACAAACAAAACACATCCTTAATTCCTCACCAAAACCGGCACCCCAAGAGATAAAATGGACTTCCATTTTACAACTGTCATTTTGTACAATTGTATAATCATGTGTGACATACAATATGTCACAATTATAAAAACAATTGTTTTTTAATTTAAAATGCATATTTATCAAATAAATATCGTAAATTAAATAAATCATATTTAACAGTTTGACAAGTAATTCGTAATTACTTATGTATAAAATGGTCATTTCAATAATCGTCAATACAATGTACAACATTTGTAATAATAACCAACCCGATTCATTCTAATTTTGACGTTTCATAAACATCGATTAATATTTGACAATTGACGCGTCTCAATTTCAAACACAAATCTTACATTAAGATTTAACCTCTGATTTCTCGATATTCTATTTTAAGGAATCTGATCAACTTGTATCAATACACACTTGACCAGTTTATCAATTAAGAGAATTGTCCAATAGGTGTGACATAAATGGATCAACTGACCACCACCGTCATACAACAGTAATGTCAAAGTCTAGCTAGCCAATCATTACCGATTAATGTTGGTCAGTTGACTATATAATTTCGAATCATCCCTTGCGTATTCTCGTCATGAGATTTAATTATGTGATCGCACTATTGTTGAGGACACATTTCCCAACACGTTGAAGCCACTTAATCTTGACTCTATAATAAATCAGCCCGTTCTTGGAATGCAATTCGATCAAGGCTAATATCAACCTTCTCTTTGAGTCCCACATATAGTAATGAGACCGAGCCCTATCCATAATTGGATCATCCCCTCATCCTTTGAAGAGAATTGACTTCAATTTTTGATGATCGAACTTCAAGAAGTATTGAACTCGGGATAGGCTACCTGCAATAGAAATAGGTTGGGTTGTTAGTCTCGAACCAAGAACTCCATGGTTGCGCCTCTTTGTAACATCACGCACCTTAGCATTCCAACTATCCTCAAGAAAGCGATTTATACTTATAACTAAAGGAGAATTGTAACCCCTTCTACTCAAAACAAACCCCACTTCTCTCGACTTGGACCGAACCAAGCTATCTACATCCAAATATGGGAATGGATCACCAACAACAAGGCTACTATCGATTCCACAAGTCTCTGCCCGTACAATTTTGTTTTTAAGATCACTTATCCCGGCAACCACCTTGGTTAGATCAACCACCCTTTTGTAACACCCCAAAAGTATGAGAGGAAAGTTATCCCACATTGGTAGAATGTAAGGCTTGTGATATGTTTATAATAATTTCCACCCACCACTTAGTAATAAGGCCTTGTGCTTTTGGGCTTAAGTGAGGACAATTAACGGGCCCAAAAGTGCACACTCATCTTATTCGGTTTGTGTTACGACGGTGGCGGGTCGGGTTGTTACAAATGGTATCAGAGCGACCCTACGACTGTGTGGTGGGCCTGTGGTCGGGAGTACCCGGGTCACACACCTAGTGGGGGAGGATTCTGGCCCTGGTTGTGGTCAAGTTTGAGGCACAACGAAGACGATGTGTTCTTTAAGCGGGGGAGTTTGTAAAACCCCAAGAGTGTGAGAGGAAAGTTCTCCCACATTGGTAGAATGTGAGGCTTGTGATATGTTTATAATAACTTCCACCCACCACTTAGTAACAAGGCCTTGTGCTTTTGGGCTTAAGTGAGGACAAATAACGGGCCTAAAAGTGCACACTCATCTTATTGGGTTTGTGTTACGACGGTGGCGGGTCGGGTTGTTACACCATTGCAGCCACCTCACTTGAACTCTTGACCCTTCGTCCACTTTTCACTTCGCTTGGAACCTGTCGCCCTTCTTTCGAAGACACCCCTACCATCTCCCCGGCTATAACCATAGTTGGCTTATCATGGTTAATGGTGTCTTGTGTATAGGGCTCCTCTAAAGGTGATTTGTGCGGTACTTGGATTAGACTTGGACCAACACACATAGGCTTAGAATTGATTGAAACGCAATCTAACAACAACCTCCCGATTCGTCTCCCCCTAGTTGCTGCCCGTTCAATCGTCACTAACCCTAACTTCCTCGTGGTCACCCCCAACACCACCAGCTCCTCTTTGGTTACCTCAGCCCTCACCGATTCTCTAAACTCCAACGGTTTAGACTTCTTGTGCTCAACGAACCTCTGTATACAACCCTTATTCGCAACCAAAGTATACCCCCTACCATAAGTCCTTATCCCACACAGGAATTTATTTAGGTACGACTCTGAGGTAGATTTGTATGTTTTCTTCCTTAATAATGGTTTGGCTCGTTTGAACGTGGCATGGACCGGACCTAAGGACCCTTGTTCCCACCCATCACTTATCGTCTTAGCCCGAACTCGCAACTCCTTGGTACGGTTGCTTCTATCAATGAGCTGAGTAGGAAGTGCAGCCCTCAGAACTAAAGTTAATGGATGTTCTAACCCTCTTTCTGAACCCAAAGCATACACCTTTTGTTCTCCCTCCATGGCTCGCTCCTTTCTTTCACTTGCAACCACCGCAAGTTAGACCTTGCTTGTTTTTTGGTAGTCATCTCTAATACGGCTTGGGGGGTCATAGGTTTTAGCATGATTCTTTTATCTTTATCCCTCAATTCCTATTCATTTGTCCTCCCTCGATGCACTACATCTCTATCGAACTGCCATGGACGCCCCAACAATATGTGACACGCACCCATAGGTGCTGCATCACATAAAATCCAGTCCTTGTATGATCCCGTGGTGATTCCTACTCTAACTTGCCTCGTTACCCTTATAACACTCTCATCATCTAACCAATGTATTAAATAGGGTTTTGGGTGTGTAGTGGTGGTTAGGTCAAGTTTGGATACCATCTCTTCGGAAGCAACGTTTGCGCAACTTTCCTTGTCAATAACTACGCTACACCACTTATCTTTTACTTGGAACTTGGTGTAGAATATCTGGTTTCTTTGTCGTTTGAGATTTGGTTGGTTGGAACTTTTAGGTTACGTAGCAATAGGTTTCTTGGTAATCGTAACGGAACCCTAACTTTGGTCTCCCCTTCAAAACTCGCGCCCTCCATATTACCTCCCTTGTGGATCGTCTAGTAGATATATAAATCAAGAGCCGAATCTCTGATACCATTAATGATATGAATTCTGGGCAAAGAAATCGTCCACAGAAGCTTCTTGAACCTTTAAGAACAATCTTGAATGAAAACAGTATTTTAGATGTATGTATAAAACGATCTTGATGAATATGGTGGTGATGATGAACGTGGATATTGATGATGGTGGCGTCGGCAGTGGTGTAGATGGCCGACGATGGTGGTGATGGTTGTTCTTGTTGTGACGGTCTTGAGGTGAATCCTCAAGGTAGAAGAATATTTTTTTAACCTAGACCTATAGATAAAACAATGGTGATTTACTCCTTAGACCTATAGTTTGTAAATCTTTTTAATATCTAAAACGTGACAAATATCAACGGTTTGGATCAATACGCGATGAGTTTGGAAAGTTATAAAAGCCTTATAATTTAAAAGTTTGTATTTTTATTATTCTTGAAATCTCTGAAATAAAAGAAGACAATGTGCTCTATTTATAATAGAGGTACACGCCCAAATACTCGGCCAAGACTCGGTTGAGCAACACGAGTCCTTCTCAAGATAGGAGTCCGATTTTCTATCCTAATAGATCAAACTTGATCTTTATTAAATAAACTAACCTAGGTTGTTAAATAACTAAATAACTAACTAACTTAACAACCCTAGAATAACTAACTAAATTGTAACTAACTTTTAACTACTTTTGTAACAACCTAGTAATAACCTAACAACTTGTAACAACTTTTGTCCCAAACTAATTATAACTATCTTATAACTAATTTGTAACAACCTAAAAACAATAAACTAATTAAAACAACATAAAAATTAAATATACTCCAAAACAGATTTGGAGTATTTGATCCTTGAAGCAACCGAGTAAGAACTCGGGTCTTGGACTCCGTGCCAAGCCACCACGTCGTGGCCCACATGCCACCTTCATGGTTTGTCCACCCTAACCCAGCCCATCTTTGTCTTGCGACGATCTTTATTAATACCTCGTTGGGCCAAGGTTGTTGAAGCCACTTAATCTTGACTCGATAATAAATCAACCCGTTCTTGGAATGTAATTCGATCAAGGGTAATATCAACCTTCCCTTTTAGTACCACATATAGTAATAAGACCAAGCCCTATCCATAATTGGATCATCCCCTCCTCCTTTGAAGAGAATTGACCTCAATTTTTGATGATCGAACTTCAAGATGTATTGAACTCGGAATAGGCTACCTGTAATAGAAATTGGTTGGGCTGTGAGTCTCGAACCAAGAACTCCATGGTTGCGCCTCTTTACAACATCACGCACCACCATGTCTACGCCCTCCTCCTTAGCATTCCAACGATCCTTAAGAAAGCGATTTATACTTATAACTAAAGGAGACTTGTAACCCCCTTTACTCAAAAAAAAAACCCCACTTCTCTCGACTTGGACCGAACCAAGTTATCTACATCCAAATATGGGAATGGATCACCAACAACAAGGCTAGTATCGATTCCACAAGTTTCTTCCCGTACATTTTTTTTTAAGATCTCTTATCCCGGCAACCACCTTGCTTAGATCAACCACCCTTGCAGCCACGCCACTTGAACTCTTGACCCTTGGTTCACTTTTCACTTCGCTTGGAACCTGCCGCCCTTCTTTCGAAGACACCCCTACCATCTCCCCGGCTATAACCATAGTTGGCTTATCATGGTTAATAGTGTCATGTGTTTAGGGCTCCTCTAAAGGTGATTTGTACGGTACTTGGATTAGACCTAGACCAACACACATAGGCTTAGAATTGATTGAAACGCAATCTAACAACAACCTCCCGATTCGTCTCCCCCTAGTTGCTGCCCATTCAATCGTAACTAACCCTAACTTCCTCGTGGTCACCCCCAACACCACTTGTTCCTCTTTGGTTACGTCAACCCTCACCGATTCTCTAAACTCCAACGGTTTAGACTTCCTGTGCTCAACGAACCTCTGTATACAACCCTTAATCGTAACCAAAGTATACCCCCTACCATAAGTGCTTATCCCACACAGGAATTTATTTAGGTACGACTCTAAGGTAGATTTGTATGTTTTCTTCCTTAATACTGGTTGGGCTCGTTTGAACGTGGAATAGACCGGACCTAAGGACCCTTGTTCCCACCCATCACTTATCGTCTTAGCCCGCACTCACAACTCCTTGGTTCGGTTGCTTCTATCAATGAGCTGAGTAGGAAGTGCAGCCCTCGGAACTAAAGCTAAAGGATGTTCTAATCCTCTTTCTGAACCCAAAGCATACACCTTTTGTTCTCCCTCCATGGCTTGATCCTCTCTTTCACTTGCAACCACCGCAAGATCAGGCCTCTCTTGTTTTTTGGTAGTCATCTCTAATACGGCTTTGAGGGTTATAAGTTTTAGTATGATTCTTTTATCTTTATCCCTCAATTCGTTTTCGTTTGTCCTCCCTCGATGCACTACATCTCTATCGAACTGGCATGGACGCCCCAACAATAGGTGACACGCACCCATAGGTGTTGCATCACATAAAATCTCGTCCTTGTATGAGGCCATGGTTATTCCTACTCTAACTTGCCTCGTTACCCTTATAACACTATCATCATCTAACCAATGTATTAAATAGGGTTTTTGGGTGTGTGGTGGTGGTTAGGTCAAGTTTGGATACCATCCCTTCGGAAGCAACGTTTGCGCAACTTCCCCCGTCAATAATTACGCTACACCACTTATCTTTTACTTGGCACTTGGTGTAGAATATCTTGTTTCTTTGATCGTTTGAGATTGGGTCGGTTTGAACTTGTAGGTTACGTAGCAATAGGTTTCTTGGTAATCGTAACGGAACCCTAACTTCCGTCTCCCCTTCGAATCTCGCGCCCTCCATACTACCTCCCTTCGTGGATCGTCTTATAAATAAAGTAATCAAGAGCCGAAGCTCTGATTCCATTAATGATATGAGTTCTTGGCAAAGAAATCGTCCGCGGAAGATTCTTGAACCTTTAAGAACAATCTTGACTGAAAACAACATTTTAGTTGTATGTATGGAACGATCTTGCTGAATATGGTGGTGATGATGAACGTGGATGTTGATGATGGTGGCGTGGGTGGTGGTGTAGATGGCCGTCGATGGTGGTGATGCTGGTTGTTGTTGTGATGGTCTTGATGTGAATCCTCTAGGTGGAAGGATATTTGTTTAACCTAGACCTATAGATCAAACAATGGTGATTTACTCCCTAGACCTATAGTTCGTAAATCTTGTTTATATCTAAAACGCGACAAATATCAACGGTTTGGATCAACACGCGATGTGTCCGGAAAATTATAAAAGCCTTATAATTTGAAAGTTTGTATCTTTATTTTTCTTGAAATTTGTGAAATAAAAGAAGACAATGTGCTATATTTATAATAGAGGCACACGCCCAAATACTCGGCCAAGACTCGGTTGAGCAACACAAGTCCTTCTCAAAATAGGAGTCCGATTTTCTATCCTAATAGATCAAACTTGATCTTTATTAAATAAACTAACCTAGGTCGTTAAAAAAAACTAAATAACTAACTAACTTAACAACCCTAGAATAACTAACTAGATTGTAACTAACTTGTAACTACTTTTGTAACAACCTAGTAACAACCTAACAACTTGTAACAACTTTTGTCACAAACTAATTATAACTATCTTATAACTAATTTGTAGCAACCTATAAACAATGAACTAATTAAAACAACATAAAAATTAAATTTACTCCAAAACAGATTTGGAGTATTTGATCCTTGAAGCAACCGAGTAAGAACTCGGGTCTTGGACTCCGTGCCAAGCCACCACGCCGTGGCCCACATGCCACCTTAGTGGTTTGTCGACCCTAACCCAGCCCATCTTTGTCTTGCGACGATCTTTGTTAATACCTCGTTGGGCCAAGGTTGTTGAAGCCACTTAATCTTGACTCGATAATAAATCAGCCCGTTCTGGGAATGTAATTCGATCAAGGCTAATATCAACCTTCCATTTGAGTCCCACATATAGTAATGAGACCGAGCCCTATCCATGATTGGATCAGATATGCTATCTCGGGCTGTGATTTTGTACTTAATACTTAATTATGTTTTATTTCATTTCCGCATTTCAGTTTTGTAATAATACACCTCGCATATTAGTTATGTTTCTTAAAAAGTTTTAATTCCGCTGCATTTTTCGTACATTGTATGTTTATTTTTCTGCTACCGCGAGGTGGACTTTTACAGTTGGTATTAGAGCGTTATTGCTTCCGACGCATTCATGTGACCCCCAAACTTAACTTGACCAATAAATCAAATAATGAATGAGAGATGGGGTAGATTTAAGGACAAGTGGTAGTCTGTTTTATGATTGCTTTTATTAAGTTCTAACCTGTTTGTTGATTGTCATTGATTTAACTTTTATGTCTTTTAATCGACGAACCGTGAGCTTATCCATTTGGTGATCAAGACCGGAGTTTCCACCGAAGATGGACAATTCGTGCAACAGTTGGAGAATGTTTCTGGGCCTTGAAGATACTCCTCTTTCTTTGTGTATCACCTTCTTTCATAACTCCGGATGCACATCACTTATTTTGGAATATTTGTCTATCTTAATTGAAATCTATCTTCATATCTTTTCAACTTAACCTTGTTGCTTGCTTTCTCGAGGTGCCTTGTAGGTAATCTTCCCTTTATTGGATTTTGAGGAACTAGTTATAGTATAACCGTAATCCTTGTTATCATAAATGTTGTTATTTGAGGAAAGCTTAAGAAGTATTGAGAGACATGTTTTGATTATCCAAGTGTCTAGTAGTCTATCCAATTGGAAAACTGAAAGTGAGTAATAGGGTGCTTATTTAGAGGCTAAGTTGTATACTTAGTATTCGGTGGAACTTAATCTTGTGAATCACGGTTAAATTGTAAAGATTAGTGGATTTAAAAGTGCCGCTTAAGGAGTCAGATGAGATACTTGAGGTCATAGATGAATTTGGAAGAATAGGCTAAAGATGCTAATGATGGGTGGATGAGTGAAGTGAGTTAGTATCACTTGACTTAGAGGACGTGATTTACTTGAGGAAGGACTTGTTGTTGAGGAATAAGAACCCTTAGTAATAGTAATTGTTTATTGAAAGAGCTTACAAGTAGAGTTGGAAGAATTTGTTTAAGTATTTGACCTTAGTTACGTAATAGATCTTACAGCTTATCTATCAAAGTACGTGAGGAATTTGGAAGGGTATGCTTAAGGTGCTAACGTGGTCGAACGGATGAGTGAGGTAAGTTAGTGGTTGCTCGACCTTGAGGATGTGATTCGCTTGAGGAATAACGTATTGTATGAGGAATGAGAGTCATTGGTAATAATAGTTATGTATTGACGGAATTTATGATTTAAACTTGGAAGAGTCGGTTAAATGTTGACCTTAGGTTACTTGATGGCTCTAAGCGTTTACCTGTTGATGTACTTAAGGGAGTTTGAGGATGTACCACTAATGTGAGATTAAGATATAGTAATTCGTTGGAAGGTAAGAGTTGGAGACTTGATCATTTAAGAGTTTTTATGTCATTGAAAGTGATGTAAGTGAAGTGGACATAGCATATGAGTTTGGTAACCTAAGAGTGTTATTGAACAATCATTTGAAGAACTGGCTGAGATGAGACATCTAAAACCTTTGGGAATAAGTAATTGGAATGATGATATTGTTTAAATTTTGAAGAATTATGGTATATAAATCGTTTGAGGAAAATGTTTCGTTAGAACCGATAATTGTCTTGCTTAATTTCGAAAGTAAGGAGTGAGAACCTTGTGATTATAGTGAGAGACTCGAACCTTGGGAGACTTTCGTAATCGTTCCTTTATATCGCTTCTCTCTTCCCGCCTTCCTTGTTTCTCCTTCTGCTTTTGGCTTCACTTGTTAGGGTCCATATGTAAAACCCCTCGCAGCAGCGGAAAAGTAAACATACAAAACATGCCAAAAATACGCGGAATTTTAAACTTTTGACATGATAATAAAACATGTGAGGTGTCTTAACAAAATTAAACATGCGGAAGAGGAATAAAACATAAATAAGTATATAAGTGCGATACAAAACAGCCCGGGATAGCATATCCCTACAGGCACAAAATAATGAAACCATAAAACTAAGGTCTAGCTAACGAAAAGGTAAAAGTCAACGATGAAGGATCATCGCTCGCTAGCCTCAATGTAACCCCCGCAGAACAGCCTCATGTACCTACACACATACAACATGTGTGCCACAGTCAGTGGGGAGTGACTAGAGTGCTCCTAGCCACCTATTGTCAATAACATGTAACACGTAAAACATGTTAGGTTTTATTAGTTACTTATAAACTAATTTATAGTCATACTAAACTAACCTTGTAATTAACTCTTTAATTAAAATGTTAATACGATCTTATGCATGCTAATATATGCGGAAGTAAGGAGATATTGAACCCTTACACATGGTCCAAGATTATAGCAAGGATGATCCTCCAAGTACCCAAATAAGAATACCTCATTTGGATGCACCAAGACAACCCCTTGAAAGATCCGAAATCTCGAGTAGGCTAGCACAAGAAAACGGATTTCCTTAAACAACTCTAATCTCTCTAATTAGAATGTTATTACAATACTATTATTAGTATGTTTATATTATCTTATAATATGATTTTGAGGTTGTAAAATCTCTCCTTTTCTTAGTGTATTTTTCGGCCAAGAGTTGAAGAAGAAGAAGAATGAGTATGATACATATCACATATATATATTAAGCATGCTCTTAATAAGATAATTTAAATCAACTTAAGCATGCTTATGGGGAAGGGGAAGCCGGTTTTAGGGAGCCTCAATAGGGGACATCTTGACTTCTCAAGACACTAGGGTGGCTCTAGGTTAGTGTTCTCAAGGTGGTGTTTAATGATTGTGTTTTATTTACTAATTAACACAAATCATACCCCTTAACTAACCTACATAAAACCGGTCACCATATCACATATAGTCCATTTTATGATTTTTGTCAACTTTACAATTGTATATCATGTCAAATGTAATATGTCATAATGTTATGAAGTAACAATTGTTTTAATTTAATCATACATATTTAGCAAGTAAATATTATTCATAAATTAATAAATCATATTTATAAAGTTGACTGGTAATCCGAAATTACTATAACATGGTCATTCATAATTTATCGTCAATACGATTTACAAGCTTTGTAATAATTATATCCCAATTCATTCTAACAACGATATAATAAAATATCGTTCAATGTTTAACAATTGACCCGTTTCAATTTTAAACATAAATCTTACATTAAGATTTAACCTCTAATTTCTCGATATACGAGTTTAAGGAATATGAGCAAATCGTATCAATATACATTTGATCATTTTATCAATTAAGGGAATTGTCCTAAAGGTGTGACCTAAAGGGATCAACTGACCACCACCGTCATACGACAGTAATGTCAAACTCTAGCTAGCCAATCATTACCGATTAATGTTGGTCAGTTGACTAATAATTCGTGTCATCCCTTGCGCATTCTCGTCATGAGATTTAATTACGTGATCGCACTATTGTTGAGGACACATTTCCCAACAATCTCCCACTTGTCCTCGACAAGTGTGCGTCACCAATTCTCTTGTCCTATTACAATCTCCCACTCAATGCAAGATGTCTCTCTGAGGTGGTACTTGCATTCGATCATATCATGAGTGGTTTCCTCGATCTGGAGAATAACTGTTTGACCAGAATTATCTACCATAGATACCTTCCAAGCGTGGCCACGCATTTCCAGTTAACTTCTCCTCGAGTGGCCTTGAGATTTGAACAACCCTGACAAGGGGTGGACAATTTCTATCGCACTACTTCCTTTGACTAGTCACAGTCAGTCACAGCCTGAAGCAGTCCCATTTGACTCCAGTTACGAAAAGTCGTAGAGAAAGGATCAAGGCTATGCCTAAACTGTACCATCTTGGGAGAGTAGTCTTTAGTCTAAGAATTGACTCACAAGAATACTATAGCAGCTCTCGCCACGACCCGGCTATAAAATTTCCAGAACTCTATAAGCGGTCACATTGCCCGACAGAGTGTCTCTTACAGTCTGCCTATGTGATCGACTAGTCATCACATATGACTCTATGGCACTTGAACTTGCCATCAATCGCCTCATACTCTAGTCGCTTTGAGATGTCACCTCATGTAAGCGGCTAGGGGCCATACTAAGTCAATCCAGTTCACTTATGGGGTTCAATATTGTCTCTTACAACCCATTTGGATTCTGACAAAGTATCTTTTACTTTGAGTTAATTATAACTCAAATGATGTTGTCATGCAACAATAGTCAATACTATTACATTGCATTTGATGCACAATCATCTGTTTGTATTAGTGTTTTGTGAATAACCTTTATTCATGATTGCAAAACTTACAAATTTTGGTCTCTTTTATTCTCATATTATCCCATATAATATGATTCTATTTGAGTACATATCTAGAACTCTTTCTAGATTTTGAGCTTCCTTTCCAGAAGAAGGCTCCCACTGTTATCTTATAACTTGTGACGTATCGATATACTGGAGGGATTTAAGAATCACTCTCTACAGTCACTTATGTACTGAAATCTATATTGTAGTCTATTTATGATTTCATCATTCTAATAATTTTCACTCATCTTGGCTATTTGATAATGGTTTTATTCATCATTATGAATAACGTATCTAACCATTCTGATTTCTAATGGGCGACCTTTTATTATCCATATAATAAACCTTCCCATTAAAACTCCATCATCATATGATACAAATTATTTTATTCATCTAAATTGAGTACCTCTTATTCTTTACTCTTAAAGAATCACCCATTCTCTCTAAATGGTAGGTTTCAATTCTTTAATGAATATTGCTCCCACTGAAAACAATATCTCTCGATATCTTAAATGAACATTTCATTTCTCGCATGTTAAACTATTACTCGAATTATTATCACTATCTCTATAGTGATCCATCTTTTCAGATCATACCTTCTGACACAACATAAACTACTTTCGAGGGGACTGAGATGATTTCTCCTCTATTATCTTATAATCATAGAAAAATCATTATTTCAAGGAATCGGTCTTGCCTCCGAATAGATAGATGATTTCTCCTCTATTATCTTATAATCTTTGAAAAATCACTATCTCATGGAGCCGATCTTCCTTCCGAATTCATACGGGGTTTCCCACTGAAACAATGAACATAAAGAACCTTTCTTCGAGTGTCCTCCCGTAGTTTCTTCAGTGTACCTTTCTTCAAGTGTCCTCCCGTAGTTTCTTTTGTTATCTTATTTAGGTTTCTTCTTAAGAACCCTTTCAGGAATCTTCTCTAAGATCCCATAGTTATATCATTGGTTTGTAGGTCGAATATTTTCTCCCACTCTATCCTTTAAAATAACCCTTATTTGTACAAGGATAGCTTATTTCGATCGAACCAATGTATATAAGTTTATGGTATGATGAATACATTCTCATTTTCACTTAAAATGAAAATCTTATAATGAACTAATATTGTCTCATTTTGATTGAAAGTATCTCATGGGGTGTAGTTCTCCGTTTTAATCAACACTTTGATTATATTATATTGATCATATCAATGTTTATTTCGTGATAAAATCACCATTATTCATGTTTTAACAAGGCATGCAATTTATTTGATAAATCAAAACATTGATTAAGAACAAAAGTAGTGACTCGGGTTGAAAACCAAGTCACTAATATCCAAAATTACAACCATTGTTTTAGGATTTTAATCCATGTCTTACAAGAAAGTAAATTGTTCCAAAATAAAATGCAAAATATGAAAGAAGACGATATGAAAATTAGAGGCTAGCTCTTCAAGTCTTCGATCAATTTGGATGCTACCATAGTCATCCAAGTAAGGAACTTTATGCTTCCTTCTCCTTGCCCTTATCGTTATTAGGAGGCGCCCCTTTAAAACAATTAAAAAAGGGTAAATATCAACATATTTGTATCATTATACATAAGTTGATAAATGACATGAATTTAAACGAGAATTATTACCTACGGCGGTTGCTTTCCCATTTTTAAGATCGCTTAAGTATTTGGGGCAATTTCTCTTCCAATGACCGATCCTCGTGCAATAGTGGCACTTGTCTTCGGATTTTGAAGACGAGGTGGAAGCGCCTTTCGAAAAGGTCTTTTGTTTGGTCGCTTTGGGCTTGAACGTTTTCTTGCCCTTGCCTTTCGAGGCATTCCTTTTGAAGCTCGTTTTCCCTTTCTTTTCGATGTTCAAAACATCTTTATTTGGTGGAACTTTCATGAAGTCCCATGTCCCTTTCGGCTTGGAAGAGCATCTTATGCAACTCATCCAACGTGGTCTCTTGGTTTAGCATATTAAAATTCACCCGGAATTGAGCATACGCTTTAACCTTATTGAGCGAGTGAAGAACTCGGTCAATAATAAGAGAGTCGGGAACATCAACATCTTGAGCTTTTAGAGTCTCCGCGAGCTCAACGAGTTTGAGCACATGAGGGCTTATCTTTTGCCCTTCCTTGAATGTAATGTCAAAGAAGGCGGAGCCCGCCTCATATTGAATCACCCTTGGAGTTTGCGAAAACATGGTCGCAAGCTTGGTGTATATGATGTGGTCAACTTAATCATACTCCTTTGGAGATCCGGCTCCATGGAGAAGATGAGCACATTTTTAAGAGCGGAGGACTCTTTCATGTAGGCTTCATAGGCCTCATGAGTTTGGGCCGACGAACGAGCGGTCGGAGCGGGAGGAGCGGCTTCGGATAGGTAACGACTCTTTTCGTCACCTTGAGCGGCCAAAAGCAATTGCGCATCCCAATCCTTAAAATTGGAACCATGCTTATCGAGTTTACAACGATCAATAAAGGATTGAAGCCATGATACGTTAGTGAGAGGTGGAGCGTTGGTTGCCATTGATGTTGTTGAAAATTAAACTACAATGATAAAAGGAAAAACAACATCATTTTTTAAAATTCATAATTTAAACTAGAAACTTTAACAAGTTTAGTTATATATTTACTTAATGATCTCTTACCCAATTAAGTAAACAATCCCGAGACCCAAACCCACACTAATGCGGGCACGGTGTAGCCGATTCAACCCGTATCAGTATAATTTGGTGGATTAACCCTTTAATCGGTTCTACTCTTAGAACTCTCGGTCGACAATTTTCTTAAAATTATCTTTAGCCCGAACTTATTGCAACTACGGTTACGAATACTTTCGTTGAGATCAACCAAATTTCAAGGTGTAATCTTATTACCCCACTTACCCAACGTGACAATTTTAGTACCCCGGTGTAGCCGAGCCTAGGTTCTTGTGAAGAAGGGATTCATGGGTCCGTACTTTTTGGTAAGGCTAAGTCTCAATATTTATATGTAAGAGATCTAGTCAAATTATTATCTATCTCCGTTTAAGTGAACTAAGTCGGTGAATTATCGATAAAATAAAAGACTAGGTCGACTAAGTCGAAACATGCATGACACGATATATGACGATTTGGCTATGCATGCAAACATATAAAAGCAAATAAAATCATAAAGATAAACCCTAGTATGGCCTTTCCTAGAAAAGAAATAATAAAGTACAACTTCGGAAACCAACTCCTTTGGTCCCTTGAACTTCACGCGGCACGCACTTCGAGGTAAACACCGTCTTGTCGGAACTCCTTTCCGAATGGCACCGTCTTCAAGGAACTCCGGATTTTACAAATACTACAACTTTTCTAGTCTACTTTATACAATATAAAATAGAAATAAATTACAATTGGGTGATACGAGATCACAAAATTACAACCGAATCGGTAACCCCTTACATTACGGGAAATACCGATTAAAACTATGGTCATACTAAGTAAATTACATAATTCCCAAAATTACATAAAATAAATCATGACATTCATAATATAATATGCAATGCTTATGAAAATATGAATTAACATGCAAACCCTAAGCCAAATCGTCCTATTTAAAACACTTATTTAAATAGTTATCGCAAACCTCGGTTTATGGAATCGCGTGTTTTAACGGTTAACAACACTATGCATTATATGAAACGGTTTTCATCCTTAAGTTAATCATCCTAACTCTTATAGGTTTCAAAATTTAGTCTTACTCAAACTTTGAACATGACTTAACATAATATATATCAATATTGATCGGTATTACTCGGTTTTACGGGAAAAATAAAATAAAAAACCGAAAGAGTCATAAAAATTTCGAAAAATCCAAAATTCAAATTTTGAAAATTCCAGAATGTTCTTAAAATTTTCAGAATCTTAAAATATTAGTATTTATACGGTTTTAACATTATTTCGTAAATAAGACGTAAAACGAGCAATTTAAGTCGGAAAATTCAATAATTAACTTCATAAATGCAAATTAAATACTAACAATATTTTTATACCTTCCAAAACATTTTACGAACACAAAATGGACAGAAAAATTAAATGGCACATTGCCCAAAGCCGAAATTTTTAAATGATGACTCTAAATATTCAATTTTAAATGCTACTTTTAACAAATTAAAATTAAATCAAATCTGAAACTTTTGGCTCCCAAAAATATTTTCATGATGAACATATCATATATGACTAATATGGGTTAAATTTTTCGGACATTTTAACAACTATTGTAAATTTTAATGATTTTCGCCATATATCGTACGATTTTAACTTTTAAAATTATTTCTCAAGCATAAAATAAGATAAAAATCTCGCAATTTTCATACATGCTGGAAATAATATATATGACATCATGTTAAATTTTTATGGCCAAATTCCAAGTTAAACTATTAAAGTCGAAATTATGTCACTAATTACCCGATTTTTACATTAAAAATCTATAATATTGCAATATTTGAGATAAATTTCTGGAAAATTCAAAATAAATTTTAAATATTGCATGTGACATCCTCATAAAGTTTTATAGTCAAATTCATAATATAACTATTTTAACCCATTTTTTTTCATCTTATTGCATTTTAACACTTAAAAATCATATCACACGTTTTATAGGTCCATAATTTATGAAAATTCATATTCATATTATAGAAAATACATGTGATAATATACTGAAAAATCTCGGCCAAAAGATGATTTTAGCTATTTTTCCCAAAATAAACGACTTTAACCATTAAAACTTTATAAAAACCGAGATTTAATATACCATTAATCAATATTCATGCAAAATATATTCCAAATATTCTAAAACAATTTATAAAACAGTAGGTATTCATGCTAAATAAATTTCGTGCATATCATATATTAAACGAAAATTCAAATTTTATTTTGTTATCACTATAACTCCGTAAAAACGTAAACGGAAAGCATGCAAACAACCTATTGCTCTGATACCAATTGTTAGGTTTTATTAGTTACTCATAAACTAATTTATAGTCATACTAAACTAACCTTGTAATTAACTCTTTAATTAAAATGTTAATACGATCTTATGCATGCTAATATATGCGGAAGTAAGGAGATATTGAACCCTTACACACGGTCCAAGATTATAGCAAGGATGATCCTCCAAGTACCCAAATAAGAATACCTCCTTTGGATGCACCAAGACAACCCCTTGAAAGATCCGAAATCTCGAGTAGGCTAGCACAAGAAAACGGATTTCCTTAAACAACTCTAATCTCTCTAATTAGAATGTTATTACAATACTATTATTAGTATGTTTATATTATCTTATAATATGATTTTGAGGTTGTAAAATCTCTCCTTTTCTTAGTGTATTTTTCGGCCAAGAGTTGAAGAAGAAGAAGAATGAGTATGATACATATCACATATATATATTAAGCATGCTCTTAATAAGATAAGTTAAATCAACTTAAGCATGCTTATGGGGAAGGGGAAGCCGGTTTTAGGGAGCCTCAATAGGGGACATCTTGACTTCTCAAGACACTAGGGTGGCTCTAGGTTAGTGTTCTCAAGGTGGTGTTTAATGATTGTGTTTTATTTACTAATTAACACAAATCAAACCCCTTAACTAACCTACATAAAACCGGTCACCATATCACATATAGTCCATTTTATGATTTTTGTCAACTTTACAATTGTATATCATGTCACATGTAATATGTCATAATGTTATGAAGTAACAATTGTTTTAAGTTTTTTTTTTTTGGTGAAATGTAAGAATTTCATTAATGCACAAAAACAAGCTATTACAAACTAATACAATTTTCCACATTCTCCTTAATTAGTTCAAAGAACTAGGTTACAGAGCCAAACTATTAAACCAAGCAGTTAGATGGTTATCCTGCAAAGCTTCAATCTTGGTCCAACATCTCAACTTCACAACAGTCTAAATTTGCTTCACCACCACATCAGGAATTATCACCAGATTGTCCATACGAGCCTTGTTTCTGATCATCCAAATCTGGTAGTAGGCTGCCATGAAGGCACACATAACTACTCTAGTTTTCCTCCTATCAGAGTTACATCTCCATACATTCATCAGAATATTGTTTGCTGGTAGCTGTATAGAGAACACAGCAGCTACACCATTCAAGATCTTCCTACTATATGAACAAGAACAGAATAAATGGTCATGTGATTCTGTACCATTGCAACATAGTAAGCAGTCATCATCTTGGCTAATTCTCAATTCATATAACCTCTCCTTGACTTGCAAAGCTTTCCTGGCAATAAGCCAGCCCACAAAACAGTGCTTAGGCACATTCCAGGTGCTCCAAATATACTTATGCCATTGGACCACCACTCTTCAAAGTGTAACCACGAGTATCAAACCTCCATTGACCTTCCTCAAAGCCTGCTGCCAATTTATCCCTAGCTCGACAAACATTCTTCCACCCCCAACTGATCTCACCAGTAGAATTATAATCATTCCAGTCTGCTCCTTTCAAATAAATTTGATTAACCCATTTAACCCAAAGTTTCTCCGGATGACAATGGATCCACCACACTAACTTCCCAATAGCAGCCACATTCCAACTATAACTATCTCTTATCCCCAAACCTCCTTCATTCTTAGGGCAACAACACTTCTCCCAACTAACCATTGGGACTCTCATCATATCAATCTTCCCATCCCAAAGATAATTCCTACACACTGCATTCATCCTGTTCAGAACACTCTTAGGTATCATAAAGATGTTCACCCAATAGTTGTACATAGCAGTCAAAACAGAGTTAACTAGAACCAATCTCCCAGAATAAGACAACTTCCTGTTGCCAAATTGCCTTATTATGTCCATAACTTTCTCTACTAACATCTGAGCTTCCTTCTTTTTCATTCTTCCTGCAGTAATGGGCACACCCAAATACTTGAAAGGCAAACTGCCTTCCTTAAAACCAGAAATCTGCAGGACATCATTCTTAGTCCAAGGACTAACCCCATTAAAATACGCATCAGTTTTATTAGGATTCATTTCCAACCCAGAAGCAGCCGAAAAAGTTGAGAAAGCTCTCAACACAACCATGATAGACTTCACATCCCCTTTGCTAAACAATAATAAATCGTCAGCAAACATTAGATGAGACAGCTTCAACTGACCACATAAAGGGTGATACTTAAACTCCATTTCTTCAGTGACATAATGAAGTACTCTACTCAAATACTCCATGGCAATAGTGAGGAGTAAAGGGGATAAGGGATCCCCTTGTCTCAAACCTTTCCTCCCTTTGAACAGACCAAAAATATCTCCATTAAGCACAAGAGAATAAGAAGCAGTTCTCACACATTCCATCAAAAGAGTTCTAAACTGAGTTGGGAAATTCAAAGCTATCAACATTTCCTCCAAGTAATCCCAACTAACAGAATCATAGGCTTTTTTCAAATCAACTTTCAACATGAACCTAGGGGAGACAGTCTTCCTATTATACTGTCTAATTATATCCTGACAAATCAGAATATTTTCCACTATACTCCTCCCTTTAATAAACCCCCCTTGATTGTCACTAATGATATGAGGCAACACATTAGAAAGTCTTCTACACAACAACTTAGAAATACACTTGTACACAATGTTGCAACAAGAAATAGGCCTAAATTGTGTGACATTTTGAGGCAAATCACATTTAGGAATCAAAGTGATAAGAGTGTGATTCACCTGTTTTAGCAATTTTCCAGACTGAAAGAAGTCTTTCACAGCATCACAAACATCTCCACCAACTATATTCCAGGCATCTTTAAAGAATGCACTGGAATACCCATCAGGACCTGCTGCTTTGTGTCCAGGAATAGAGAAAATCACATCTCTAATTTCTTCATTAGTAACAGGTTGGCTTAACAATTGATTGTGCTCATCTTGACACACCTTTCCCCTTTCACAATAGCATGACTAATGTTAATTACATTAGTTTCACTCCCAAGCAACTTCTGATAATACTCAAGAAAAGCATGCTGAATCTTCTTAGGACTATCACACAAATTCTGCTTACTGTCCTCAATTTTAATCACCTTATTCCTCACTTGCTTGCTCTTAATAATACTATGGAAGTATTTAGTATTATTATCACCATGATCAACCCAAGTAGCTTTGGATTTCTGTAAAAGATACTCAGTACAAGCCTTCTCCAACCATCTTAGACTCCTATTAGCTTCAATCTCCTTCTTCAGCCACTCCACATTCAAAGGATCTTCTCTTAATTTAACTTGAATATATTCCAAATTCATCTTGGCTCTGGCAGTAGAATTCTCAATATCACTGAAGCAACTTTTATTAATTTCTTTCAGAGGCCACTTTAAACCCTTCACTTTTATTACTAGCCTAAACATTTTGGTCCCAGAGACTCGATTTTCCCAACCCTTCTCAACACAATCAGTAAACTCCTCTGCCTTGCTCCACATACTATAATATTTGAAACTTCTCCTTCTCTTAGTATTATCACTTAGGCTTTGAATGATACAAGGACAATGATCATAATTCCCTTCAGTGTAGAAATGAGCATACATAGAAGAGAATTTAGAGATCCATTCATGATTGACAAGCACCCTATCCAGCCTACTAAACACTCTTGTCTCAGGCTCCTGTTTATTATTCCAGGTGAAATACGATCCCAAAGCAGTAGAGTCAATTATGCCACACTGGTTAAGGCAAGCTGCAAACTCATCCATCTCCTCATTTGAACTACTTCCACCCAACCTCTCAGAAGGGGCCAGGACAGTGTTGAAATCACCACACACCACCCAAGCCCCCTTCTGATTTCTTTTAAAACTACACAGCTTCTCCCAAAGAGGTCTCCTCTCTACAAGCCCATTCAGAGCATAAACCATAGTTAGATAGAAACAATCCCCAGTTCCCAGGTTCTTAACCCACATATGAATGAACTGCGCATTATATTCCAAAAACTGTACTTCAAAGCAACTAGGTTTCCAAACATTTGTTTTAATTTAATCATACATATTTAGCAAGTAAATATTATTCATAAATTAATAAATCATATTTATAAAGTTGACTAGTAATTCGAAATTACTATAAAATGGTCATTCATAATTTATCGTCAATACGATTTACAACCTTTGTAATAATTATATCCCAATTCATTCTAACAACGATATAATAAAATATCGTTCAATGTTTAACAATTGACACGTTTCAATTTTAAACATAAATCTTACATTAAGATTTAACCTCTAATTTCTTGATATACGAGTTTAAGAAATATGAGCAAATCGTATCAATATACATTTGATCATTTTATCAATTAAGGGAATTGTCCTAAAGGTGTGACCTAAAGGGATCAACTGACCACCACCGTCATACGACAGTAATGTCAAACTCTAGCTAGCCAATCATTACCGATTAATGTTGGTCAGTTGACTAATAATTCGTATCATCCCTTGCGCATTCTCGTCATGAGATTTAATTACGTGATCGCACTATTGTTGAGGACACATTTCCCAACAAAACATCCAACATACTCCGACATTTATAACATGTGAAGCATATATAACAATATCTCAATCTCATATCATCATGCAAATACTATGCAAAGCCTCTCAACCAACTTCGGAAACTATTTGGAAGGAGAGCCGGTTTCCCTTCCGGTTGCCCGGCCGGGGGGTCTTTCAATCCAAACCATTTACGAAACTAGACTAAGAGTCGTCTAATGCCTTGGACGAACAACACTAAGATAACCAAGTATCATGAATTCACAATCACAACTAAAGCATACTGAACATCGATTCATCAACAAGAGATAGGTCACCAAGTGACTCGACTCCAACAACTATAGGTCAACCAAGTGACTCTACCAACAAGAGATAGGTCACCAAGTGACTCGACTCTAACAACCATAGGTCAACCAAGTGACTCTACAAACAAGAGATAGGTCACCAAGTGACTCGACTCTAACAACCATAGGTCAACCAAGTGACTCTACAAACAAGAGATAGGTCACCAAGTGACTCGACTCTTACTACTATGAGCAGGCCGACAATCGACTCGTCTATATACTACGACATTCCCAATCTCAGACTATACAACCCCCTGGTAGGACGACATCAAATGACTGTCCCAGTCTAAACCTGGCCAGACTCTCGGAGCGCAAACGAATCACGATCCCCGATTCGACAAGTGCACAAGGCACCCACAAGACCCGAACTAGCTAGGAACGAGATATGCCCGAAGGCGGGCAGACAATCTAAGACCTGACCGTGAGACCAAGTTACTACGGCCAACCAGCTACACAATGCAATCAGGTGAGAACTCGAGTACTATAGCAGCGCACAGCAGGTTACACAAATCACAATATGTCATCTCAAAGATGTACAACAACCCAAACTCGAATGACAATCATTTCGTATATATCTCATCTCTAAACATCCATGTAACACTTAGCCGACTTCGGGAACTAATTTGAGGCGAGAGCCGGTTTCCCTTCCGGTTGCCCGGCCGGGGGGTCTTTCATCCTCAAATCCATTTCCGAACCCAATATAAGTGCCGCCCAAATTTTGGGACTTCAAACAAGTATACAATTCATATTATATAACGTATGTTCGTTACAGAAATCACTACGTATATAAAATAACAAAAGAACCGTAAATTAAATATATAGTTCATTCGAAAAAGAGAAACAAGAACTAATTTAACATTTCATATTATATCCTCATATTTTCTTTATAAAATTAACATGTGAGAAATTAATATAACAAGTCATATTTTAATTATTCGGGAAACCGATTAACTAATTAATCATTTAGACATGCTTCTTAAAATAAAACCGTAAACCATTACTAATTCGTAACGATTTCTAACGTATTATATTTAAACGTAAACAAGCTAGCAAGAACGTACGTAAATTAATTAATTCAAGCAGGCTAGCAAGTACGTACGTAAAATAATATTAAAATAATAATATAATAATAATAATATAATATAATAATAATAAATCATAGAAATTATAGTTAATAGTAGCAGTAGTACGTAACAGCAATATAGTAGTATCAAAGTAGTATTATTATATAGTTGATGTTGTAGTATTGTGTAGTAGCGTAGATATTAGTAGTATTAATTAATAGTAGTAACTACCCATAACAGACAACATATGCAGCGTATAAACAACACTAACCATAGTACATATTGAAAACGTAGGCAACAGCAGATGACAACATACAGCGAAATAAACAAAAACGTAACCAAGTGGTGTTAGTCAAGTGGTAACTTTTTTAAACCTTAAAACTTGTTGAAATGCAGGAGTTGAGAGGTCTCAGGTTCGATTACCAGCTGGGGCGATGACCACTTGGCCACTGCAGTCCCAGAAGGGGGTGGCTTACATGGTCCATGTGGTGGTGCGGGAATGCATGGACCCGGGGGGATCAAACCCCTCGTCATCAAAAAAAAAAAAAAAGGTTAGCAACATTGTATAACCATAGGCAGCAGCTAGCACCATATGCAGCGTTGCTACAACCGTTCGGCAACAGGCAGCAATGCAGCGGCAACAGCTGCTGTACAGCAGCAACGGAGCAGCGACGGTGCAACGAGGAGCGGCAACGAACATTAATGAAAGTAATACGACACATAGCAATACTAACAATAAAAAGAGCCGTGGGTAACAGCCACGACTAAGAAGTGGTACACAACATGGGCAGCAACATTTCGCAGTGACATAAAACGCCATAACAACAGTAACAAAACGACAGCACCAACTACAGCGAGTATGCAGCGATAACAGAGCAGAAACATCATCCTACATTGGCAGTACAGCAACAATGACAGTAGTAAAATGTAACGTAACAGCCCAATTCCAGCAACGTAACAGGCAGCGAACAACACTAATCAGCGAGTATGCGACAGAGGTATAGGGAAGAAATAATAGCACACAGCAGCCCAAACACCAATAACATTAACGCATGAAAACTAGAGGACAACAACTATTGACAATAAAGGCTGACAATGGTAAATAACAGAACGATAGAGCAACGAATGTGGCAGCAATGAACCAATAACGACACAACAACAATAACATTACACAAAAAAACACGAATTTGTGACGGATACTAATTACCCACTAACTATTAAACATAAACCCCACATCAATTTCACATAAACAACAAGAAATCACATGTCCAATTAATTTAGACAAAGGCCGAGCTTTTTTCATTATCGTCACCTTTAAGAGCGTTTCTTCCCTTCTAGTCTTCTACTATATACGAATCCTTGTCCGGGTCGTCTAGGTCGACACCTACAAACAACAACAACGGGTTATTTGAGGCTAATTTCGAGTAAACCTCAAAACAGCCCCAAAATCAACTTTGACGAAACAGAAATTGAAAGAGATAGAAAGAACGGAAATGAAGAGAGGAAAGCGTAGGTGAAAACCTTGCGTCAATCGGAGTTGAGATGAGTAAATGGATGATGATTTTGTGAAGTGGAAAAGTGTAAAAATGGAGAAACAAATGTTACTGTATCTTATTTTTGGAGGAGATGAGAAAGTAACGTGGAAATGAGGGTGGAGGTGTCCTTATATTGACTTGATTCGGGTTTCTAAAATGTAAGGGGCGAAAAATCTTAAAACGGAATTTACCAAGTAAAAGTGAAATCTTTAGATTCAACCACTTAAGACGGAAACTAACGACATTTCTTAAAATAAAACTTACGAATGATAATTAAACTATTATTAAATTCCGAAAACCACTTAAAATTATTAAAATTACTTTTATAAAAATACGGGATGTTACAATGTGTGTAATACTCCATTGAACCGAATAAGATATTCGGGTGGGGTAACCCCTTGAAGAGGTCCATTGATAGGCTTATATGACTAGTGCTTAAAGGGATTGAAAGTACTACTCATATCAACAAAGTGCACTATCTTTTCTGTTTATCCATGCGAAAGAACTTCAGGGTTAAGCGTGCTTGACTGGGAGTAGTCTTAGGATGGGTGACCTCCTGGGAAGGTTCCCGGGATACGCATGAGTGAGGACAAAATGCGCTGGAAAGGACTCGTGTTGGTCTGTGGGGCCAGTACATAGCCTGGCGAGCTACCGTGGCTAACATTTCCGGTCCTAGGTTTGGGCCGGGGTGTTACAAATGGTATCAGAGCAACCCTGCGACCGTTTGGTGAGCGCCTGTGGTCTGGAGTACCCGGGTCACCAACCAAGCGGGGGAGGATTCCTGGTTTGGCTCGGCTGCGGTCGGATGCTGCCAGGCGCAACGAGGACGTTGCGTTCTTCAAGTGGGGGTGTGTAATACTCCATTGAACCGAATAAGATATTCGGGTGGGGTAACCCCTTGAAGAGGTCCATTGATAGGCTTATATGACTAGTGCTTAAAGGGATTGAAAGTACTACTCATATCAACAAAGTGCACTATCTTTTCTGGTTATCCATGCAAAAGAACTTCAAGGTTAAGCGTGCTTGGCTGGGAGTAGTCTTAGGATGGGTGACCTCCTGAGAAGGTTCCCGGGATGCGCATGAGTGAGGACAAAATGCGCTGGAAAGGACTCGTGTTGGTCTGTGGGGCCAGTACATAGCCTGGCGAGCTACCGTGGCTAACATTTCCGGTCGTAGGTTTGGGCTGGGGTGTTACACCATATCCTAAAGGTTCTTATCTTGTCGATCACCTTGTGTGCTCTCTCTCGAGTTTTGTATCACGTTCGTTCCTAAAGATCGTATCATACTTCCGCCATGGTGAGCCTTGTTTCCCTTTCCTTCTTGGATTAGTTGTGAGATTGGCGCTGTAGTGGAATATTGGTATGTACCTTGAGGAATCCTGTATGCGTTATCATAATTTCTTTGAGAGAGTTCGTGTTATGATATTGGAGTAATACTAGATAAGGTATTGTGTTGAGAGTTTCATGTTAAAGGCCTAATTGTACGAGTGTCACTTGTGGATTGGTGTGAACCCTGAGGCTAATGATGCCTGTATCTTTTTATTAGGGTAGTGATGGTCATATAGAAACTGTGTGGATGAAAGACGTACTTCTTTGGAAAACTTTCTTTTGGGATGTTCACTTTTAATAGTGAGGTTTCGACACTTAAGGATTTGAAAGTTGTTATTTTTGTAAGATCTTATTTTTGAGTGTTCACTTTATGGTAATAAGATTTGGGATTGAGAATTTCGAGGTGCTTCTGTGGATTGACTTTGATGGAATCATGATTTATGGATGATTTTGTTATGGTCCTTTGATGGGGAAAAGTTACGGTGTAGAGAATATTGTGTTCTGGATTTTGAGATTTGAGGTTATAATGGAATGTTGGTTAGAGTATTGGAAGTGAGTATATATTGTTCTAGGATCTGTGCTTAAGCTGTTAGGTTTTAAAAACTCATAACCTATAAATTTTAGTCATACTAAACAAAACTTTTAATTAACATTTTAATTAATAAACGTTTAGATCTTATGCATTGATGCGTGCCTATTTTATGATGTTTTACATCTATTTTTACACGCATTTTGTCGCTCATTTACGATGTTTTAGCCCTTATTTCCCAACATTTGTCTACTTTCGTATTTTTATGCTCTTTTGCAGAATTATGCGGAAAAGGGACGATTTTATACCAAATTTATGCCCTCGGGACTTTTTATGACTAAGGACAAGAAGGAACGAAGCCTAGCGCACATTTCAAGGCCTAAAGATAGCTTTAACAAGCAAAGAATCGATCCACGACATTGCAGCCTGTTTCAAATGGCTATATATCGAGTTCTAGAGCTGATAATGGAGTGATTTCAGTTGGAGGTGAAAGCTTATCCTCTTAGCTTTCCAACGCCACGAGAATCGCTTGATTTCGATAAGTAACGAAGAAATGGCAGCTGTTTTAAGAACGATGCGCGCTGCAGTCCCGACAGTTGGTCGACCGACCAACAAAGTAGGTCGATCGACCAGGTTCCTATTGGAAAAGCCCAGAATTTGCCTGAAGCCCAGAAATTGCATAAAATCCGTAAAGCGGTCGACCGACCGAAAATATTGGTCGACCGACCACAGCGCCGACCCAGAAGTTTCCGAAAAGCCCATACAAGTGTTTAGGTCATTAGGAAACTCTTTAATTCCGCCTATATAAGCTAATTCAGTCCCTAATCAAGAGATCCATCAAGTTCTTAATCTAGTTTTCTATCATAGAATAATCAAGTCCAAGTTTTCATCTTTGTTCTTAGATTTCCAATTAAGTTGTAAGTTTGCTACAATTCAATCTTTCCTTTTCAATTAATCTTGTTGTTCATCTTATTTGTTATTTCTCAATTCATGTTTCCTCTTTATTATCATCTTTAATTATGTTAATTCCTTTGATATTCTTAATTCTTGTTATTGTTAATTTTATGATTAAGATTATGCATAGCTAATTCTTGTGATTAGGAATTAGGGGAACCATGGTAAAGACTTGATTTTGATAGTTTTATGATTAAATTACCAATCCCCCATTGTTGTTGGTAAACTAATTCTTTTAGATTGAAAGATTGTTAGGATTAGTTTAACAACAACTTTGGGATTGCCCTTGAACGAAAGTTTAGTGCTTTTCTAGGAACCCTAAGACCGTAAGGATTGGGTAGAATATTGACCTAAAGGTTTATTCTTTGTTCCTTGGGATTGTGTTATTTGATTATTTTACCTTTCATTAACTTGTTTTAACCATGGGGAACCGAAGTTCCTAATCTCCTTTTCATCTTATTTTAATTTCCTTTATTATTATTGCATGTTTAGATTTATGTTCTTTATAACTTTCATGTTTATTCCTATTTTTATTATTGTTTTAATAACTATGAGTAGCTAATTTCATATGTTAGGATGTAGGGAGTAAATATGCGAAGGTAGTATAAATTCCGAATCGACGTGTTGCAGGGTGGAGGTCGGCCGACCGGATTAGTTGGTCGGTCGACCGACACGCGTATGAATTCTGTTTCGCTTTTATTTGTAGACTATAATAACCTACAATGAGACCAAAAGGAGACTTGTAGGATGTTAGTATTGACCTACCCAAGATTGAGAGATTTGGGAAGGGCATTGGTTTACATCTTAAGACGGATAGGTTACTTAAGACTGAAAGGTTTGTGACCTAGAATTTAGGAATCACCCTTATTGTTGACACCCAATAATTGTGAGACCTAGGAACTAATAGCATAAGACCTAAAGGATATGTTACATCCCTTACGCGACTGCAGTACATGTTGACTTAGGATTTATAGTATCTTAGCTGTTTATTACCCGAACATCCTAGCATCTCTTTTATTATATTTTTATTCTCATCTTTATTTACTTGTTGTATTTTATATTTGTTTTAGACTTAGCAACAATCAAACCCCCTCTCTATTGTTACTTTGTAGACTAAAAATTATCAAACATAATTAACCTTGTCTCTCTGTGGTTCGACCCTTACTATCACTATCTATAGTTTTAGTTTGGTTTATAAATCTTATCTTTGACACCCACAACGACGGGTATCAAATTTTGGCGCCGTTGCCGGGGAGACGGTATAATTTTGTTTGTTAATTTTTAGTTTATTTTTCTTGTCTTAAGGAACTTAGGTTCCTTAAAGACCGTTTCTTACCTTTTCTTCTAGTGTTGTTTAGAAGACAGGTTTTTGAGAGGAAGGCTTGAGTACTCTCTCTATGGATTCTATTTATAACTTCCTACAGCCAAAGGCTCAAGATGTACCGAAAAATTCGGATGTTGCAGACTCTGGTCGACCGACCACTGCTACTGGTCGACCGACCGACGTTCCTGAGCAGAGTGCTGTTTTGACTCCGGAATCGCTGGATCCTTCCTTTATTCAAGGTCTTGCCGAAATTTTTCAGCTGAAAAAGCCAAAGGTTGCTGATCCTACGGCTAAAGTCACCATTCCTTATCCTGAAAGACTGAAAAATTCAAAAGAGGATCGGAAATTTGGTAAGTTTTTAGAGATGGTGAAGAATCTTGAGGTAACCATCCCTTTCACTGACTTAATTACCCAGATACCTTCTTATGCTAAATTCATGAAAGATATTTTAATGTTGGAGCATCAGTTCAAAAAAACCTTTGAGAGGTATGAGGGCGTTGATATTAGTAACCCAGATATTTCTGTCAAGTGTGATCCCATCACACCCATTACTAAAGAGTCGCTCATTCTTAAGGATGAGGATGATAGGTTACTTGATTCCCTCTCCCTCCCCGTTGATGATACTAACTTGGATCTAGAAACAACCAATGAGTTAGGCTTTCACCCCTTGACTGACCAACCTATTTTTGTAGGTATTAGTGATGACCATGTTCCTAACATAATTGAACCCTCTGTTGATGAACCTTGTTTTTTGCAGGATTCATTTATTGACATTCCTGATGTTTTTAATAATATTAGTGAATGTTCTATGCAAGGATCCTTTTCAAAGGATCCTTCGGAGGCTTTGATGTGTTTTGAGGCATGTGCAGGTGAATCTCTTGCTCAAAAGGCTGATTTGGATGCTCCAGAAATTGCTACACTAGTGATAAAGTCTATAAGCAGTAGGAAGAGAGATGTTCTCGATCGAGTAGTACCACTTACTCGATCAAATGCTGTAGAGAACGAGGTCACTCAAACAAGTGATCATTTGGCTGAAGAAAAGAGCCCTAAGAAGAAGAAGCCGAGGAAGGTGTCGACCTACGACTTGGGAGTCGACAACCACGGGAGATGGATGGCTAAAGCTATGGATGATGACCCACCTATCTACATGGTGGAGAGAAACTCATCTACCCAAATCACCATAGCTGAAGGAGTAGCCTATAGTCAGAGCCCTTGGTCAAAGAAATGCCGAATCCTTCGCGGATGACTTCTCCTTTTGCTCGTTTCTGCTTTTCTTAAGACATTTTTTTTGTTTTGCTAAGACTTTCTAGCTTGCTTTCTTTAAGTTCTTAGGACAAATTTTTTTGTGTTTGCATAGTTAAGACTTTTTGGACTTGTTTCTGGGATCTCGCGCATTTGTTGGGCGCATATTTTTCTTGCTTTTTCAGGTTCTACGAAGAAAAACGAAGACCGCTGGGACAAAGACGGTCGACCGACCAGTTACACCAGTCGGTCGACCTAGTCGCCGCATTGCTGAAATTTTCTGTACTTTACAGGAAGGTCGGTCGACCTGTTTTCTTGGTCGGTCGACCTACCGATCTGTCGCAGTCTTTCGATTTCTTCCTCGGGAACCGTGCAACCGTTCTTGGGTACTTGAGTGGCACTGCTAGCCACCAAAACCTCCCAGCTTACGTTGGTTTGGGGAGGTTTTTCTCATGCGCTTCATAATCCAGTGAGTTCTTTCCAGTTTTTCCTTAGCTTTTATTCTCTTTGCATCTTTCATTTATTTTTTCTGAAACCTTTACTTAGGCTGATGCACAATGGGGACATTGTGCGGGTTGGTTTGGGGAATGGTTTCGCGTCACATGCATTGCATTCTGTCACACGTTTATTGCATTTCCGTATTGCATTGTTCTTTTCTTTATTTTCCTTGCATATACAAGAAAAATACAAAAAAAATGAAAAAATTCAAAAAAAATTCAAAAAAATGCACGTTTATTTTAGCATATAGGTCGAGTCGGAACGAAAGTATTTCAAGGATGATTTTTGCTATCTTACATGTTTATGCCTTTACCTTGCCTTGTCAACTTGTTTTAGTATGAGAGTCTTTTGCATATCTACGAGTTTTTGTCAACTTGCATATCTTGAGACTTGACTTATACCTTGGCAACCTACTATACATTCTAAGTTTTAGAGCTTTATTTCCTGGTTTCATTCTTAAACCAGTTGTCTAGGATGTGAGTAGTACTCCCCTTGGAACATGTTACATCAATATGCATAAACATGAACTTGAATTGCTATATACTTGTTTTACTTTCTCGTTTTGGGAGTCTTGATACGTGCATTTGGGATCCCCTTTCTCTTATTTACCCATAAGCCTTACATAGCCAAAATTGCCTTTTTATTCCCCCAAAACTACATCCCATACTTAGCCTACCTTTCCAAGCTAGTATCTGTGGTCTTTGGTTTATTTTTTTGAGGCATCTTGGTTTGTATGCTATCATGAGCAAAAAAAAGAGAAAAGAAAGAAAGAAAGCGAGAAAAGAAAAAGAACAGAAAAATTCAGAAAGAAGGAAGAAAGAAAGAAAAAAAAAAAAACGAAAAAACGAAAAAAAAAAGAATCGAAAAATAGAAAGTCAGTCGACCGACCACCATCATAGGTCGGCCGACCACCTGTCAGCATCAGATTCAAAAAAAAATTCGTTCCAAATTCCCTTTCTTTTATATGTTATCACTCCCATACTTCATTCAAAAAAATATTTGGGAGTCCTTTCTTATGTTTAATGTGAGAGTTGTGCTACAAAAGAGCACCTTCTTAATATCAAAAGTTGTGAAATATGTTGTTGGGAACCAGTTTTACTAGCTTGGCTACTAACCCCACAAATCCAAAAACATCTTAACCACTTTTACCTTTTACCTCACACATCTTTCATTATCTCAATTGCATGTATCTGGGTCACTTAATAAGGTTGTTATACAAAGTTGTAGAATTCTTGTTCATGTTAGATTGCAGGCATGTTTCTATGGGTCGCAGTTAGGTGAGTGTCTCTACAAAATTACTTCTTCCTATCTTTTACATATACTCACCCTTTGCTTCATGAGTGTCTCGAGCGTACCGCGAGAGTCCATGGTATAAAGTCTCTATAGTCTTTATTTTTGCAAGTCTGACAACACCATAACTCGTTTGCATGATTTAAATGCTTTCTCATTTTGTACTTAGCATTGGTTTAGGCTAACATGTAAATTTCGCTCTGAGATTGAAATCGTTACATTAGTTAAGATCGAGTCTATTTCTTGCTTGAGGGCAAGCAAGGTTTAGTTTGGGGAATTTGATGCGTGCCTATTTTATGATGTTTTACATCTATTTTTACACGCATTTTGTCGCTCATTTACGATGTTTTAGCCCTTATTTCCCAACATTTGTCTACTTTCGTATTTTTATGCTCTTTTGCAGAATTATGCGGAAAAGGGACGATTTTATACCAAATTTATGCCCTCGGGACTTTTTATGACTAAGGACAAGAAGGAACGAAGCCTAGCGCACATTTCAAGGCCTAAAGATAGCTTTAACAAGCAAAGAATCGATCCACGACATTGGAGTGATTCAAGTTGGAGGTGAAAGCTTATCCTCTTAGCTTTCCAACGCCGCGAGAATCGCTTGATTTCGATAAGTAACGAAGAAATGGCAGCTGTTTTAAGAACGATGCGCGCTGCAGTCCCGACAGTTGGTCGACCGACCAACAAAGTAGGTCGATCGACCAGGTTCCTATTGGAAAAGCCCAGAATTTGCCTGAAGCCCAGAAATTGCATAAAATTCGTATAGCGGTCGACCGACCGAAAATATTGGTGGACCGACCACAGCGCCGACCCAGAAGTTTCCGAAAAGCCCATACAAGTGTTTAGGTCATTAGGAAACTCTTTAATTCCGCCTATATAAGCTAATTCAGTCCCTAATCAAGAGATCCATCAAGTTCTTAATCTAGTTTTCTATCATAGAATAATCAAGTCCAAGTTTTCATCTTTGTTCTTAGATTTCCAATTAAGTTGTAAGTTTGCTACAATTCAATCTTTCCTTTTCAATTAATCTTGTTGTTCATCTTATTTGTTATTTCTCAATTCATGTTTCCTCTTTATTATCATCTTTAATTATGTTAATTCCTTTGATATTCTTAATTCTTGTTATTGTTAATTTTATGATTAAGATTATGCATAGCTAATTCTTGTGATTAGGAATTAGGGGAACCATGGTAAAGACTTGATTTTGATAGTTTTATGATTAAATTACCAATCCCCCATTGTTGTTGGTAAACTAATTCTTTTAGATTGAAAGATTGTTAGGATTAGTTTAACAACAACTTTGGGATTGCCCTTGAACGAAAGTTTAGTGCTTTTCTAGGAACCCTAAGACCGTAAGGATTGGGTAGAATATTGACCTAAAGGTTTATTCTTTGTTCCTTGGGATTGTGTTATTTGATTATTTTACCTTTCATTAACTTGTTTTAACCATGGGGAACCGAAGTTCCTAATCTCCTTTTCATCTTATTTTAATTTCCTTTATTATTATTGCATGTTTAGATTTATGTTCTTTATAACTTTCATGTTTATTCCTATTTTTATTATTGTTTTAATAACTATGAGTAGCTAATTTCATATGTTAGGATGTAGGGAGTAAATATGCGAAGGTAGTATAAATTCCGAATCGACGTGTTGCAGGGTGGAGGTCGGCCGACCGGATTAGTTGGTCGGTCGACCGACACGCGTATGAATTCTGTTTCGCTTTTATTTGTAGACTATAATAACCTACAATGAGACCAAAAGGAGACTTGTAGGATGTTAGTATTGACCTACCCAAGATTGAGAGATTTGGGAAGGGCATTGGTTTACATCTTAAGACGGATAGGTTACTTAAGACTGAAAGGTTTGTGACCTAGAATTTAGGAATCACCCTTATTGTTGACACCCAATAATTGTAAGACCTAGGAACTAATAGCATAAGAACTAAAGGATATGTTACATCCCTTACGCGACTGCAGTACATGTTGACTTAGGATTTATAGTATCTTAGCTGTTTATTACCCGAACATCCTAGCATCTCTTTTATTATATTTTTATTCTCATCTTTATTTACTTGTTGTATTTTATATTTGTTTTAGACTTAGCAACAATCAAACCCCCTCTCTATTGTTACTTTGTAGACTAAAAATTATCAAACATAATTAACCTTGTCTCTCTGTGGTTCGACCCTTACTATCACTATCTATAGTTTTAGTTTGGTTTATAAATCTTATCTTTGACACCCACAACGACGGGTATCATGCATGCTAAATCTTATGCGGAAAGAGAAAGATTTGAACCCTTACACACGGTCCAAATGATGGTAGGATGATCCTCCAAGTATTCAACAAGAACACCTCCTTAGTGATGCACCAAGACACCCCTTAAAATATCCGAGACCTTGAGTATGCTAGTACAAGAGTCAGATTTTCCTTAATATAAATTCTAATTTCTTAATTAGAATTAATATACTAATATTATAACTTATTATTATTAGTATTTTTATTATTCTCACAATAATAATTTTAGAGGATTTAACAATTTTTCTTTCTAGAAATTTTGCTAAGGATTAGGATGAATGAATTATGAGAGGAATCACAAGTTTTATTGTGTTTGCCTTGGGTTAAGGAGGGCCGGACATGGGGAGCTACAAAGGGAGACATATTGCCTTACCCATGCACCTTAGAGTGGCCATAGGTAGTGTTTCCAAGACACCCTTTAATGATTATGTTTTATTTATTAATAAACACCCATAATCATTCCCTTAACCATCCCAAAACCGGCTCCCTCTTATAATATGTAGTCCATTTTATAATTGTCCTTTAATCAATTGTATAAGTGTGACATCTAAAGTGTCACATTAAAATAAAAATTGTTCTAATTAAAAATGCATATTTATCATATATAAATATCATTTGTAAATTAAATATATCATATTTATCATGTTGACAAGTAATTCTTAATTACAAATATATATAAAATGGTTATTCATAATAATCGTCAATACGATTTACAAACTTTGTATTAACATACAACCCAATTCATTCTAATCACGATATAATAAATATCGTTCATTGTTTAACAATTGACACGTTTCAATTTTAAACATAAATCTTACAATAAGATTTAACCTCTGATTTCTCGGTATACGAGTTTAAGGAATATGATCAACTTGTATCAATATAGACTTGATCATCTTATCAATTAAGGGAATTGTCCTATAGGTGTGACCTAAAGGGATCAACTGACCACCACCGTCATACGACAGTAATGTCAAACTCTAGCTAGCCAATCATTACTGATTAATGTTGGTCAGTTGACTAATATATTTTCGTATCATCCCTTGCGCATTCTCGACATGAGATTTAATTACGTGATCGCACTATTGTTGAGGACACATTTCCGAACAATCTCCTACTTGTCCTCGACAAGTGTGCGTCACGAATTCTCTTGTCCTATTACAATCTCCCACTCAATGCAAGATGTCTCTCTGAGGTCGTACTTGCATTCGATCATATCATGAGTGGTTTCCTCGAACTGGAGAATAACTGTTTGACCGGAATTATCTACCATAGATATCTTCCGAGCGTGGCCACGCATTTTCAGTTAACTTCTCCTCGAGTGGCCTTGAGATTTGAACAACCCTGACAAGGGGTGGACAATTTCTATCGTACTACTTCTTTCAACTAGTCACAGTCAGTCACAACCCAAAGCAATCTCATTTCACTCCAGTTACGAAAAGTCGTAGAGAATGGATCAAGGTTATGCCAAAACTGCACCATCTTGGGAGAGTAGTCTTTAGTCTAAGAATTGACTCACAAGAATACTATAGCAGCTCTTGCCACGACCCGGCTATCATAAAATTTCCAGAACTCTATAAGCGGTCACTTTGCCCGACAGAGTTTCTCTTGCAGTCTGTCTATGTGATCGACTAGTCATCACATATGACTCTATGGCCATTGAACTTGCCATCAGTCGCCTCACATTCCAGTCGCTTTGAGACGTCACCTCATATAAGCGGCCAGGGCTATACTAAGTCAATCCAGTTCACTTTATGGGGTTCAAAATTGTCTCTTACAACCCATTTGGATTTTGACAAAGTATCTTTCATTTTGAGATTATTATAACTCAAATGACATTGTCATGCAAAAACAGTCAATACTATTTCATTGCATTTGATGCACGATCATCAATTTGTATTAGTGTTTTACGAATAAAATTTGTATTCATGATTCTAAAACTTACAAATTTTTGGTCTCCTTCCATCTCATATTATTTCGCATAATATGATCTTATTTGAGTACATATCTAGAACTCATTCTTGATCTTGAGTTTCCTTTCCTGAGGGAAGCTCCCACTGTTATCTTATAACTCGTGACGTATGGATACATTAGAGAGATTAAAGAATCACTCGAAATTACCTAGTCACTCATGTAGTGAAATCTCTATTGTAGTTATTTATGATTTCATCACTCCAATTATTTTCAATCATGTTGGCTATTTGATCAAGGTTATTCATATCTAACCATTCTGATTTCTAATGGGCGACCTTTTATTATCAATATAATAAACCTTGCCGTGAAGCTCCATCATCATATGATATAAGGTATTGTTCATCTAGAATTGAGAACCTCTTATTCTTTACATCTTAAAGAATCACCCATCCTCTCTAAATGGTACATTCAATTTTCTAATGAATATCGCTCCCACTAAAATCAATATAACTCGATTTTTAAATGAACCTTTCATTTCTCGCATGTGAATCTTTTGCTATCACTCGAATCATTATCATTATCACTATCCCTATAGTGATCTTCCTCTATTCAATCAACATCACTTGAACTTTTCATTTCTTGTGATATTTCCTAATATCACTTTGTGGGGAATAAAGCATGTATTCACCCTAAACTTGCAGGATTATAATGAAAAATACAGTTGTGTTTATAGTCATAAGATTAAAAAGGATAAGAAAAAGAATTCAACCTTGGGTCCTTGCTTGAATAGGCCTAAGAACAGGAATTAAAGTAAATTCCCTCCTATAACTTGCACCCAAGACTTTGTTTGAGATGATGCCGCGTGTGCTAGAAAATACTCTCCAATTGCCTTGCAATATGGGGAGAGCTATTTGAGGTTTTAGATGTGAGATCTGAGTTTTGGTAGAAGAATGCTCTCAAAACCCTAATTTTGAGAATTATCATTCAACAGTTTCAGTAGTCTAACAAAAGGAGAGTTCTCCTCCTTATGTACTACTTGGCCGAAATATTAGAGTACGGTGAGAGTGGGCTTTCCACTCTTACCTTATTCTAATTCGTGATTCGGTCCGATTTGCTAAAATACAATTCGCGGGTTCTTAATTATAAATCGCATACATGTTATCAGATATTAATGCAGTCGATGTATTAATAATGGTCTGATAAAATTACGATATTGTATAATTACCCAAATTAATATAACTGTTTATATTAATACCCGAAATCAATATTTAATTAAATATAACTGCTTATATTTAATTTTACGAATTAATCATGTAATCCGCATTAGCTAAAATTATTTAATCCGTATTAAATAATAATCTCAACATCTCATTGACTAATTTAATAGTCAATACCTCTGACTAACTGTTTAGTCATATCCGGCATAAATGTGACTGTATTTTCATACCTTCACATCTCTCAAACGTGTCCTATAGGTGTGACGTATAGGGACCAGTTGATCACCGCCATCCGTATGACAATAACGTCAAACTTATCTAGCAAGCCAACCGTTATTGATAAACGTGGATCAACTGGTAATAATACAAAAGTATGCCCTTGTGATCCTTAATGAGATTTAATAAGTCATTGTACTTAATTGTCAAGGACACCAGCCCCAACAATCTCCCACTTGTCCGTACAAGGGTATGTGCAATGACGTTATCACACTACATGTGGAGGACACAAGCTCCAACAAACTCCCACTTGTCCGTACAAGTGTAGGTGCGATAACCGAATCTCATATCCTTTTAAAATTTCTCCCACTCAATGTAAGACAATTTGCAAATCCGCATTCGCAAAGGTCGTATCTTACAAGCGATCTGTATCAAGAGTGGTTTCCCCGACTAGAGAGTAACTTAACTGATAAAACGAATCTGTATTCGAGCATGGCCATGCATTTCAGTTACTACTCCTCGAGTGGCCTTGAGAAATGATAAAATCCTGATAAGGGTTTGGATATTTCCCTCAACTCGAATCCTGCCGATATCGCCCAGCATGAAATAACCCAGAAAAAATCCTCTTGGCCCCTGTTATGGTGACCGTGGGAAAGAAACCAAAGTTACCCAAAATCTGTCTTAATCTCAAGAAACAGTTGAAAGTCAAAAGACTCGACACTAAGGAACACTATGGAGGTCCTATCCACGACCTGGCACCCAATGTTATAAAACATTTAGGACTCCATAACGATGTCACGGGGTGTCCTACGAGATATCCATATAACTCGCCTTTGTGATTGGTCAGTCAGCCGCGTGACTTATGGCTCGTTGAACCCACCATCAACCAACGTCACAAAATGATTACCTGAGTTATCAGCTCAAGTGGGTAATCAAGGACCAAAACGACGTAATGTTAATCAGTTCACTTTGTGGTGTTCAAAATTGGCGTACAATTCCACATGAAAAACAAAACATTTTATATCATAACAATAAGGTTGAATAGAGTACACGAGAAAATGAATTATTACATGAATTCATAAAAGAGTACTACAACATAGGAACACATCCAATTCCCATGGAATGAATGTGCCCTTCATGCTTATCACGTGGTAATGCTTTTGTGAGAGGATCAGCTATGTTGTCATCCGTAGCGATCTTATCAATAAAAATCTCCTTTTGCTCCACGTAATCTCTGATTAGATGAGCTTTCCGTTGTACATGCCTAGCCTTGTTGCTAGACTTATGCTCCTTAGCTTGGAAGATGGCACCGTTATTATCACAATAAACGGTGATTGGGTCATTCGAACTAGGCACTACTGATAGTCCTTGTAAGAATTGACGCAGCCATATTGCTTCCTTAGCTGCTGGCATAGTACTCGGACTCAGTCGTAGAATCTGCTGTAACACTCTGTTTAGAACTTTTCCAGCTGACAGCAGCGCCATTAAGAGTAAAAACGAATCCAGACTGAGATTTCGAGTCATCTCGATCCGTTTGGAAGCTAGCATCTGCGTAACCCGTGGCGCAGAGCGTCGAGTCGCCTCCGTAAGTCAATCCCCAAACTTTAGTCCTCCGTAGGTACTTAAGAATGTTTTTCACGGCCATCCAGTGTTGTTCACCTGGATGAGCTTGGAATCGACTGGTCATACTCAATGCATATGCAACATCTGAACGTGTGCATATCATGGCATACATGATCGATCCTATAGCCGAAGCATAAGGAATCCGACTTATGCGCTCTTTCTCTTCCACTGACTTAGCTTCTTGAGTCTTGCTCAAGTGAAGCCCAGGAGTCATGGGAAGGAACCCCTTCTTGGAGTTCGTCATACTGAATCTCTCCAGAATCTTCTCTATATAAGACTCCTGACTGAGAGACAACATCCGTCGTGATCTATCCCTGTAGATACGGATGCCCAAAATTCTTTGTGCCTCTCCCAGATCTTTCATCTGGAAATGGTTTTTCAACCATGCTTTAACCGAAGATAAGAGAGGTATGTCATTCCCAATCAAGAGTATGTCATCGACATACAGTACTAGGAATACAATCTTACTCCCACTCGACTTGATATAGAGACATGGTTCCTCGACTGATCGAATGAACCCATTCTCTTTTATCACTTGGTCGAAGCGATGATTCCAACTCCGCGATGCTTGCTTAAGTCCATAGATGGAACGCTTAAGCTTGCAAACTTTCTTAGGATGTGCTGGATCGATAAAACCCTCGGGTTGTATCATGTACAACTCTTCCTCCAAATAACCGTTTAAGAAGGCGGTTTTAACGTCCATTTGCCATATTTCATAGTCATGAAATGCGGCGATCGCTAAGATAATCCGAATGGAACGTAGCATGACTACGGGTGCAAAGATCTCATCATAGTGCAAGCCTGGCACTTGAGTGAAACCTTTAGCAACTAGTCTAGCCTTGTGGATATCTTGTTGTCCTTCCACGGCAGGCTTTATCTTGTAAAGCCATTTGCATTGAAGGGGACGTACCTTTGCAGGTAGGTCCACAAGATCCCACACGTTGTTCTCATACATGGAGTCCATCTCGGATTGCATGGCTTCTAGCCATAGCTTTGAGTCAGAACTAGTCATGGCACCTTTATAGGTTGTGGGTTCATTACCCTCTAGGAGTAAGACGTCATCTTTATCATGTTCCTCGACCATACCAATGTATCTGTCCGGAGGAATAGAGACTCTTCCCGACCTCCTAGGTTCCTCAGGAATATCTACCGCGGCCTCGGTTGAAGGAACTGTTTCCTCCAATGGTTGCTCGATAGTTGGTTCTTGAACCTCCGATAACTCGAAGGTTCTATTACTCGACTTGTTCTCGAGAAATTCTTTCTCTAAGAACGTCGCACTAGCCGCAACAAAAACACGTTGTTCGGTAGGCGAGTAGAAGTAATGACCAAACGTTCCCTTTGGATAGCCTATAAAGTATGTCTTGACCGATCGTGGGCCGAGCTTATCCTCGTGTCTCCACTTGACATAAGCCTCGCAGCCCCAAACCCGAATAAAGGACAAGTTAGAGACCGTTCCCTTCCATAACTCGAATGGAGTCTTGTCAACAGCTTTAGACGGACTTCAGTTAAGTATTAGAGCGGCCGACAAAAGAGCATAGCCCCACAATGAATCAGGCACAACGGTGTGACTCATCATGGATCGAACCATATCAAGTAAAGTTCGATTTCTCCGTTCGGACACACCATTTAATTGTGGTGTTCCAGGTGGAGTCAACTGTAGCACGATCCCACAGTCTTTTAGGTGTTGATCAAACTCGCGTGAAAGATACTCACCACCACGATCCGAGCGTAGTGCTTTAATCTTTCTACCCAGCTGGTTCTGTACCCGATTCTGGTATTCTTTGAACTTGTCAAAGGATTCACTTTTATGTTTCATCAAGTAGACATAGCCATATCTACTCAAATCATCCGTGAAAGTGATGAAATACCTATAGCCTTCTCGTGCGTTGATCGACATAGGGCCACATACGTCCGTATGTATGAGTCCTAATAGGCCGGCAGCGTGCATTCCAACACCTTTGAAGGAAATACGAGTCATTTTGCCGATGAGACATGATTCACACGTGCCATATGATTCGAAATCAAAGGGCGAAATAGCTCCATTTTGTATGAGCTGTTTTACGCGTTTCTCATTTATGTGTCCCATACGACAATGCCATAGGTAAGTTTGATCTTTGTCACCTACCTTTAATCTTTTATTATTCACATGTAATATCTCGGTAGTTTGATCTAAAACATAAATTCCATTCATGGAAACTGCCTTGCCATATATCATATTGTGTAAGGAGAAAATACAGCTATTATTCTCTATTACAAATGAAAAGCCGAGTTTGTCAAGTGCAGAAACTGAAATAATGTTTTTGGACAAACTAGGAAAATAATAACAGTTATATAAAAATAACTCGAATCCACTTGGAAGCTGGATTACGTATGTTCCCTTCAAGACTGCAGCCACACGTGCTCCATTCCCGACACGCAGGTCCACCTCACCCTTGATTAGGGGTTCTTGGTTTCGGAGGCCCTGCACATGATTACATAGATGAGAACCACAACCAGTATCAAGTACCCAAGTTCCGCAACTTGCATGGTTAATCTCAATCATGTGAATAAAAGAAGAAGAAGACATACCAACAGGAGTAACACGACCTGCTTTAATGTCCTCGCGATACACGGGGCATGAGCGCCTCCAATGCCTAGTCTTGTGGCAATGGTGACATTCCATGCTTGTATCCTTGCTCTTTGTCTTGCCTTGTGAGTTACTCGACTCACCAGGCCCACTCTTAGCAAATCCTGGTTTCTTGAACCTGGGCCACCTACCGCTAGGTCGCCCTGAGCTTTAGCCTTCCCTTTACCTTTTCCCTTACTTGAGATCATGAGAACATCCTGCTTTAGACTCCCACTCAACTTTAGATCCTTCTCAGTCTGTACGAGAAGGGAGTGGAGCTCATGGGGAGTCTTCTTCATGTCGTTCATGTAGTAGTTGGCCCTAAAGAGGGCGAACCCATCATGAAGCGAATGAAGCATGCGATCAACGATGATGTTCTCACTGATCTTGCAGTTTAGGGTCTCCAGTTTCTCGATATTCTCAATCATGTTGAGAATATGTGGGCTAACAGCTTGGCCCTTCTGGAGTTTCGCCTCAAAGAAGCGACAGGTATGCTCATAAGAAACGATTCTCGGAGCCTTGGAGAATTCGTTAGTGAGCGTGGTGAAAATCTTGTTTGCACCATGGGTTATGAAGCGTCTTTGCAAATTAGATTCCATTGCATAGATGAGTACGTTCTTTATCGCACCCGCTTCCATGACGAAGTCGCTATGAGCGCGAACATCGTTGGCTCTAGCTCCAGTTCCTGGGTGTGCCGGAATGGGCTCAGTTAAAAACTTAAGCTTTCCGTCAGCAATGACAGCATTCCGTAGTGCTGCCTCCCAGTCAGAGAAGTTTGACCCATCATTCCTCAGTCTAGTTGACTGTTTCATGGAGTCCATGAAGGCTTTTAGCCAGGATTCACGTGCTAGCTTGGCACTTGGCATTGGGTCTTCACCAGCCATTTTAGTTTTACAGCAGTTTTAATGAACGTGTTCTACACTGAAAGAAGATAAAACAAAACCATATAAGCAACTTATTGTTGTGATTTAAGTCTATATTAAATTGAATTTAAACTCGTAGACTCATGCATTTATATAATTGATCTCCCTCAAGAATTATATAAACGATCCCAAGACTCAATTTCCGTATATTGATAAGCCCACAGTTTGGCTAATTCCAATCGTTGGAACTCTTGGTCGATAGATTTCCGTAAATCCTATCTATTAGTCCATCTCAGTCACTGGAATATTATCGAGTGACCATGATGTTGAGATAAAATAAATCATCTGTTCCCACTTACCCGACGTAGAAGGGGTCATATTATGCCTACCGACGAAGAAGGGATTCATGGGAGGCTGATTTATAAAGACTAATCTCAATTTTTGGTTATACGAGGAAGACCCCATCAACTTTTATTTATTCATATTAAGTGAACTAATATCTAGCAAATGCGTGAATGAATTAAATAAAGTGATGGTTTTGCAATTGACATGTGACATCTGTATTGTCACAGAAAACTAACGCGTAACCTCTACATGAGTCAGTTTTCAGGCATGATATAGGTGGTTTGGTTTTTAGGCGGAATATGATGCAAGCTATTATCGATGAAAGCGTAAAGATAAATGCAATAAACGTAAATAAAAGTCCTAGTGTGGCCTATCCTACCAAAATAAACATAAAACAACTTGGAATCCACCGTTGGACCCTAGAAGCTTGTCTTGATGTTCTATCTTGGTCCTTGCAGCGGGAGTGAGCATCCGGTCTCCGTCTTGTCTTTGGTCTTCACAAAATTACTAATTTAAATTACAAAAGTAATCCTAGATACATTCTAATTTAAATACAAAAGTAATTACATGGCAAAAACCCAAAACGGAGATTCAAGATCTCAAAATTACAAGCAAGATCGTGTCCCATCATTACGGTAACACAATCTTCTAAGGCCACACTAAGTTACAACCGTTTGCAAAAATTAATTACGTTATTGAAAGCATTCAAGGCATTCACAAGACGATAAATAAAATGCATCAACTAAATAAAACTTATACATGACATAATACTGTTATTATGATTAATAAATTTATACCAAACCACCTTTTAAGATTAAAATTATGTGACTATACCGCTTTAATCACCAATTTTAATAAACATATAATCCATTATTTTAAACTGTTTTAAAACAATATGTATCAAACGAGGGTGAACCGTTTCACTAAATAATACACTATTTCCGTATATAGTATATTATTTTAAGCCATGTGAAAATAAAACATGTTATTTTCGAAAATAAAAAAAAAAAAAACGAGTCTGTTACAGGGGGGAGGTCGACCGACCTAAACTTGTGGTCGACCGACCTCCAGCCGAAAAACGGAAAAATCTGCAACAGTAAAATCGGTCGACCGACCTATTAATTAGGTCGACTGACCAACAAGTAGTAAAAACGAATTTCAGAAAACGCAAAACGCTGCACTTTTTGAAATTAAAACAAGTTTTTACCTTTTAAACTTTGATTAAAACAAGTAAATCAAAATTAACATCAACAAGGGTTCACATATTGTTAAGAATATCGATTAATTAACAATATGTAAACAGGAATCGAAAAACAAGATCGAAAACTCATAAAGGAAACTGTTTTTAAAAAAAAAACAGAAAACTCACACAGGGGCGGTCGACCGACCGCTAATACTGGTCGACCGACCGACGCAGCGGCAGAAACGAGATTTTTCAAAATCTTTAAAAAAAAACTTATGAAAAACACAAAAGTAAAATTTTCATGGCCTAAGGCTCTGATACCACTTGTGGGGAATAAAGCATGTATTCACCCTAAACTTGCAGGATTATAATGAAAAATACAGTTGTGTTTATAGTCATAAGATTAAAAAGGATAAGAAAAAGAATTCAACCTTGGGTCCTTGCTTGAATAGGCCTAAGAACAGGAATTAAAGTAAATTCCCTCCTATAACTTGCACCCAAGACTTTGTTTGAGATGATGCCGCGTGTGCTAGAAAATACTCTCCAATTGCCTTGCAATATGGGGAGAGCTATTTGAGGTTTTAGATGTGAGATCTGAGTTTTGGTAGAAGAATGCTCTCAAAACCCTAATTTTGAGAATTATCATTCAACAGTTTCAGTAGTCTGACAAAAGGAGAGTTCTCCTCCTTATGTACTACTTGGCCGAAATATTAGAGTACGGTGAGAGTGGGCTTTCCACTCTTACCTTATTCTAATTCGTGATTCGACCCGATTTGCTAAAATACAATTCGCGGGTTCTTAATTATAAATCGCATACATGTTATCAGATATTAATGCAGTCGATGTATTAATAATGGTCTGATAAAATTACGATATTGTATAATTACCCAAATTAATATAACTGTTTATATTAATACCCGAAATCAATATTTAATTAAATATAACTGCTTATATTTAATTTTACGAATTAATCATGTAATCCGCATTAGCTAAAATTATTTAATCCGTATTAAATAATAATCTCAACATCTCATTGACTAATTTAATAGTCAATACCTCTGACTAACTGTTTAGTCATATCCGGCATAAATGTGACTGTATTTTCATACCTTCACATCTCTCAAACGTGTCCTATAGGTGTGACGTATAAGGACCAGTTGATCACCGCCATCCGTATGACAATAACGTCAAACTTATCTAGCAAGCCAACCGTTATTGATAAACGTGGATCAACTGGTAATAATACAAAAGTATGCCCTTGTGATCCTTAAAGAGATTTAATAAGTCATTGTACTTAATTGTCAAGGACACCAGCCCCAACACACTTTTAGATACAATAGATACTAACATTGAGAGAACTGAGATGATATCTCCTCTATTATCTTATAATTTTGAAAATTTCATTTGTTAAGGAACCGTTTTCCTTCCAATTTCCTACGGGGTTTCCTTTTATCCTCTCTTTGAAACAATGAACATAAGGAACATTTCCTCTTGTGTCCTCCCGTAGTTTCTTCACTATCCTCTCGTAGTTTCTTTTATTCATTCATTTAGGGTTCTTCTTAAGACTCCCTTGTAGGATTCTTCTCTAAGATCCTGCATTTATATCATTGTTTTGCGGGCGAAATATTTTCTCCCACTCTATCCTTTAAACAATAACCTTTATTTGTATAAGGATAGTAATTTTCGATATAACCAATGTAAATGAATGTTTGAAAAGTTTATAGGTGTGATGAATACATTCTCATTTTCACTTAAAATGATCATCTTATAATGAACTAATATTCATTTTGATTGAATATTTTCCTCTTGAGGTGTAGTTCTCCGTTTAAATTAATCAACACTATTTTGATTCTTACTCTAGATCGTATCAATCTTATTGTACAATGAACATTTCAGGGTATTTCTTTTGTGATTTATTAAGATCACATGAACTCATGTTACAAGGTATGCACTTTATTTTAGGAATCAACGATTTGATTAAGAACAAAAGGAGTGACTTGGGTTGAAAAACAAGTCAGCAATATCCAAAATACAACCATTGTTTAGGATTTGAATCCTTGTCATACAAGAAAAGACATTGTTCTTTAAAATTAAAGTCCATAAATGAAAGACGACGATAATGAAGCTTAGAGCCAAGCTCTTGATGTCTTCAATCATTAGATGCTACCATAGCAATCCATGTAAGGAACTTAACGCTTCCCTTTCTTTTCCCTTATCATCATAAGGTGCCCCTTTAAAACAATTTAAAATGGGTGATAGTCAACAACTTGTATCGCCATACAAAAGTTGACAAAATAACATGAATTTTAAACGACAATTATTACCTACGGTAAGAGCCTTGCCATTTTTGAGATCGCTTAAGTATTTGGGGCAATTACGCTTCCAATGTCCTATCCTCGTGCAATAATGGCACTTGTTTCTTCGGATTTAAAAGATGAGGTGGAAGCACCTTTCGAAAAGGTCTTTTCTTTGGTCGGTTTGGGCTTGAACGTTTTCTTGCCCTTGCCCTTGAAGGCATTCCTTTTGAAGCTCGTTTTCCCTTTCTTCTCGATTTTTAAAACATCCTTAGTGGAACTTTCATGAAGTCCCATATCCCTCTCGACTTGGACAAGCATCTTATGCAATTCATCCAATGTGGTCTCTTGATTTCGCATATTAAAATTCACCCGGAATTGAGCATACGATTTCACCTTATTGAGAGAGTGAAGGACTCGGTCAATGATGAGTGAGTCGGGAACATCAACTCCTTGCACTTTTAGAGTCTCCGCGAGCTAAACTAGTTTGAGTACATGAGGGCTTATCTTTTGCCCTTCCTTCAAGCAAATGTCGAAGAAGGCGGAAGCCGCCTCATATTGAATCACCCTTGGAGTTTGCGAAAACATTGTCGCAAGTTTGGTGTATATCTCATATGATGTGGTTAACTTGATCATACTCCTTTGGAGATTCGGCTCCATGGAGAAGATAAGCACATTTTTAAGAGCGGAGGACTCTTTCATGTAGGCTTCATAGGCCTCACGAGTTTGGACCGCGGAACGAGCGGTCGGAGCGGCTTCGGATAGGTAACGAGTCTTATCGTCACCTTGAGCGGCCAAAAGTAATTGCGCATCCCAATCCTTAAAATTGGAACCATGCTTATCGAGTTTGCAACGATCCATAAAGGATCGAAACCATGAAACGTTAGTGAGAGGTGGAGCGTTGGTTGCCATTGATGATGTTGAAAATTAAACTACAATAAAAATTGAAGGAATTAAAACAACGCCATTTTAAAACTCGTAAATAATTTTAAACAAGTTTAGTTATTTACTTAATGATCTCTTACCCAATTAAGTAAACAATCCCAAGACCCTAACCCATACTAATTAGGGCACGGTATAGCCGATTCAACCCGTATTGGTATAATTTGGTGGATTAACCTTTTAATCGGTTCTACCTTAGAACTCTCTGTCGACGATTTTCTAAAAATTGTCTTTAGCCCGAACTTATTGCAACTACGGTTACGAATACTTTCGTTGAAATCAACCAAATTTCAAGGTGTAATCTTATTACCCCACTTACCCAACGTGACAATTTTAGCACCCCGGTGTAGCCGAGCCTACATTCTTGTGAAGAAGGGATTCATGGGTCCATACTTTTTGGTAAGGCTAAGTCTCAATATTCATATGTAAGAGATCTAGTCAAATTTTATTATCTATCTCCGTTTAAGTGAACTAAGTCGGTGAATTATCGATAAAATAAATGACTAGGTCGACTAAATCGAATAAGATGCATGACATGATATGACGATTTGGCTATGCATGCAAACATATAAAGCAAATAAAAACATAAAACAATAAACCCTAGTATGGCCTTTCCTAGAAAAGAAATAATAAAAGTAAAAATTCGGAAACCAACTCCCTTGGTCCCTTGAACTTCACGAGGCACGCTTCCCTTGGTAAACACCGTCTTGGTCGGAACTCCTTTCCGAAAGGCATCGTCTTCAAGGATATCCGGAATTTACAAAAATTACAACTTTTCTAGTCTACTTTATACATTATAAAATAGAAAACAATAAATAAAGTGATACGAGATCACATTAATTACATCCGAATCGATAACCCCTTACATTACGGGAAATATCGATTAAAAACTAAGGCCATACTAAGTAAATTACATAATCCAAAATTACGTAAATAAAATCATGACAATCATAATTAAAATATGCAATGCTTATGAATATGAACTAACATGAAAACCCTAAGCTAAATCGTCCTATTTAAATATCATTTATATAAATAGTTACCGTATACCTCGGTTTTATGGAATTGCGTGTTTTAACAATTAACGACACTATGCATAATGTGAATCGGAATTCACTCTTAAGTTAATCATCCCAACTCTTTTAGGTTTCAAAATTTAGTCTTACTCAAATTTGAACATGATTTAACTTAATTTTATAATATTGTTCGGTATTACTCGGTTTTACGGGAAAAATAATATTAAATTCAAAAATAGTCATAAAAATTTCGAAAATTTCAAAATTCAAATTTTGAAAATTCTAGAATGTTCTTAAAATCTCAGAACTTTAAAATATTAGTATTTATACGGTTTTAACATTTATTTCAAAAATAATACGTAAAACGAGCGTTTTAAGTCGGAAAATTAAATAATTAGCTCCATAAATGCAATTAAAATACTAATAATATTTTTACACTTTCCAAAATACTTTAAGAACATGAAATGGACAGAAAATTAAATGGAACACTGCCCAATGAGCCGAAATTTTAAATACATGACTCTTTTTATCCAATTTTAAATGCAACTTTTTAACAAATTAAAATTAAATAAAAACAGAAACTTTTGGATCCCAAGAAAAATATGGTGATGAACATATCACATATGACTATTATGGGTTTTCCGGCCATTTTAACAACTATTCCAAATTTTAATGATTTACGTCATATATCGTACAATTTTAACCATTAAAATTATTTCTCAAGCATAAAATTAAATAAAAATCTCGAAATTTTTATACATGCTGGAAATAATCTATATGACATCGTGTTAAATTTTTTTGGCCAAATTCCAACTTAAACTATTAAAGTCGAAATAATGTCACTAATTACCCGATTTTTACATTAAAAAAAAAATAATAAAGCAATATATGAGATAAATTTCTGGAAACTTTAGCATATATTTTAAATATTGCATGTGACATACTCATCAATTTTTATAGTCAAATTCGTAATATAACTATACAAACCTATTTTTATTCATTTTATGGCATTTTAACATTTAAAATTCATAAACCATGTATTTTAACTCCATAATTTACGAAAATGCATATTCATATCATAGCAAATACGTGTGAAAACATACTGAAAAATCTCGGCCAGAAGCTTTTTTTAACTATTTTTGCCAAAAATAAACATTTTTAACCATTAAAAATCAATAAAACCGAAAATAAAAATATCAATGAACAATATATATGCAAAATATATTCCAAATATCCTAAAAAAACATTTAGAATCAGTAGGTATTCATGCATAAATTATTTCGGCCATATCATATACGAAATGAAATATCAATTTTTATTTTGTTATCCTAATAACTTCGTAAAAAATTAAACGAATAGCATGCAAACAACCTAGTTGCTCTGATACCATTTGTTAGGTTTTAAAAACTCATAACCTATAAATTTTAGTCATACTAAACAAAACTTTTAATTAACAATTTAATTAATAAACGTTTAGATCTTATGCATGCTAAATCTTATGCGGAAAGAGAAAGATTTGAACCCTTACACACGGTCGAAATGATGCTAGGATGATCCTCCAAGTATTCAACAAGAACACCTCCTTAGTGATGCACCAAGACACCCCTTAAAAGATCCGAGACCTTGAGTATGCTAGTACAAGAGTCGGATTTTCCTTAATATAAATTCTAATTTCTTAATTAGAATTAATATACTAATATTATAACTTATTATTATTAGTATTTTTATTATTCTCACAATAATAATTTTAGAGGATTTAACAATTTTTCTTTCTAGAAATTTTGCTAAGGATTAGGATGAATAAATTATGAGAGGAATCACAAGTTTTATTGTGTTTGCCTTGGGTTAAGGAGGGCCGGACATGGGGAGCTACAAAGGGAGACATATTGCCTTACCCATGCACCTTAGGGTGGCCATAGGTAGTGTTTCCAAAACACCCTTTAATGATTATGTTTTATTGATTAATAAACACCCATAATCATTCCCTTAACCATCCCAAAACCGGCTACCTCTTATAATATGTAGTCCATTTTATAATTGTCCTTTAATCAATTGTATAAGTGTGACATCTAAAGTGTCACATTAAAATAACAATTATTTATTTAATTTGTGAATTAAATAAATCATATTTATCATGTTGACAAGTAATTCGTAATTACAAATATATATAAAATGGTTATTCATAATAATCGTCAATACGATTTACAACCTTTGTATTAACATACAACCCGATTCATTCTAATAACGATATCATAAATATCGTTCATTGTTTAACAATTGACACGTTTCAATTTTAAACATAAATCTTACAATAATATTTAAGCTCTGATTTCTCGGTATACGAGTTTAAGGAATATGATCAACTTGTATCAATATACACTTTATCATCTTATCAATTAAGGGAATTGTCCTATAGGTGTGACCTAAAGGGATCAACTGACCACCACCGTCATACGACAATAATGTCAAACTCTAGCTAGCCAATCACTACCGATTAATGTTGGTCAGTTGACTAATATATTTTCGTATCATCCTTTGCGCATTCTCGTCATGAGATTTAATTACGTTATCGCACTATTGTTGAGGACACATTTCCCAACATAAGCTTCTACCTTGAGTAAAAATCCTTAACTATTCGTAAACAGATATTAGTGGATCTAACCTATGTGGTTGAGCCCATTTTCGTGAAAGTTGCAAATTAGTGTGTGATGAATGAGTGTTTTGGAATCTCTTCTTAGAGAGAAGTATCTTGTTTCGTGGATAAGTTAGTGGTAAGCGAGATCGTGGAATCCTTGTGGGTCTAGAAATTTCATGAATCATTCTCTAACGGATGTATGAGTAGTCATTGTAACGATGTTTCAATTGTGGATTGAGTGATTAGTACTCCCGTATTCCGCAGAGTTACCGCCTTCCTTGACTTCTAACCTGGTTGTTTCTGGCCCTTGATCCTCTCTTGTAAGTTTGTTAGTTGTTGAACTGAGAGCTTGTGAGCCTTAGTGCTAAAAATGGCTCATATGGTAATTCTGAGCTCCCTGTGATCTTTTTGGGAATGGTTACCATTCTTGTTACTTATAACTTTTGTTATTTTCGCAAATCTTATTTGGTTTGAGAATTTGGTTAATCGTGAAAGTGGGTAGCTTGTGATGTGGGATGCTAAGTGTAAATTATGTTATTGCATGTATGCTTCCTGTAACCTTTCTGAATTGTTTTCCTTCTGTAAATAGTAAACTTTCACTATCCTCGCAAACTTTACTCATTTTTATGACTTGGAATTAAAAGTTTCTTTGGAAAGTCTGGGGTAAAGAAGATGAAGGTTTTACGATTTTGATTTATTTTAGCGTTGATTTGACGTTAGAGCTAGTTATCGGAGACGTCTGATAACTTGTACTATGCACATCGGCGCCTGATGAACTAGTTTTGTATATTGATTGATTTTTGCTTTGAACTTCTCTCTGATTTGGAATGTCGGGCTCTTGAATGGGCAACGAAAACCCCAACACTCTTTGTTGAAGACTCGTGCCTTGGAAATTATTTCAGAATCTTTGAAAATAATCTATGTTTTGAAATGTCGAAATTTCTTTAAACGTTTTGGTAGCTAGCATTGTCTTTTATTTATTATTTCCGTTTTTCAAGTTTCGAGGACGGAACTTTTTGAAAGGTGGGGTGATTGTAACATACCAATATTTCGGGACTTGGAAGTTTAAAGACTTTAAGTTCAACTTCGAAAATAATTTATAATTCGTAATTTCGTAATTTCGTAATTTCATTTAAATAACCAATTGAATCTATGTGGAAATGTTTTATGGTGTGTTTGGGAATCAAGATTGTATTTTCAAATTTGGATTTGGATCAATTTACTTGTTTGGTAAACTTACTAGATTTGGATTTGTAAATCCAACCAAATCCAAGTAAGCCTAAAATAAACACATTTGAAATCCACCCTCCAATCCCCCTTATTTCCAAATCCTTATTTTACTTTGCTATATTTCAAATGACACATTTCAAATTAAATTCATGTAGCCAAACACTCTCTTAAAGAATTTTGAGTGGGATTTCATTTAAGTGCGTAAATTGTGTATTAGCAATTTAATTTCATAGTCCGGAAATATTTATATCGTCTTGAGATAATAGTGACCTTAAGTCAGTATTCCTAGTTCAAACCCTCTTAAAAACTTGTCTTATGGGCCTAACTTGTTAATGGACTCATTTCCCTCTTTTTACTCACAAAACCCTAACCCCACCATCTTTTATCTCTCTCCTTTGTTTCATTTTTAGATTTACCCTTTTATCAAAACACAATTTTCATATTTATACCTCCAACCTTCATATGCTCATAAATTCTTCGTTTCTCAACGGAACTTAGCGATCCTTGCGCCTAAAGACTCGTGAGATCGTCCCCGTAGTTTTAAGGTAAACAATCTTATAATTTGGGACATTAGAATTTTCGGACTGTTCATGGATTTCGAAATTCGTGAACCCCTTTTGATGTTTTCCTTGTTTTAGGCGGTAATTGTGATAACCTGAAAGAAGACTTGGTGATTGTTGAAGAAGATCTCGAGGATTTCGCTAAGTAAAGGTGACCGTGATAAGATTATTCGGCTTTGTTGTTATTTTCATGTGACATGTGTTTGTGTGAATTTGTGGTATATTTGAGGATGAATTTATGTTGTGGATGTTTATGAAGTAATTTCAGAAGTAATTAAAGTATTGTGGTTGTGTTTATGAGGATAACTGATGAACTTTGTATATCCGTCACAATTTTGGGTTCTTGCTTAATTGATGATTTAATGGCTTGATATTCATGCTTTATGTCTAAGATTGATGAGGATGAACCACTTGGGATATTGTTTGGACTATGTGCTGTTAGTATAGTAGAAATTATGCTTGTAATGTCGCGTGGATGAACATAAGCTTAATTGGGGATGATATCGTGTATGTACAGGAAACTGTCGCAGACTGCAGTGAATAACACAGGCTGCGGCGTTCACCGCAGGCCTACAGCCTGGCCGGCGCAGGCTGCGCTTTCCACGGGTTTGTGTTGTTTGTTCGTGGTTTATGCGGGCTGTTTTGGGTAATAGATACTAATTGGTTTTAGTATGTTTTGAGTAATGATATGGGATAAATATACCTAGTTTAAAACATATTTTTGAGCTAGGTGATTATTAGTAAGTGATTAGTGGTTTGTCTTAAGTTAATTAATTCTTAAATTTATTTAAAAAGCTTGTCGGACTTAATTAGTTAATTATTAGTAATCGTTAGGCTTATTAATGATGAGTCTTATGTAGCTAAAGATCTTAATTGAAATGGGTTACCTTCTATACATGTGTTGTGTAATGGGTTTAAGTTGCCTCGTTGTTTATGATTTAATTGAATGTAAATTTTTATTGATGTGTATTGAGCTATGCCTTAAGTTGGCCTCTGAGCTTAATACGTGAACTAGTTGTCATATATGGGGATATGCCTTAGGTTGGCCTATGAGCTCTATATGTGTTTTACTGTCGTGTTTGAGATACGCCTTAAGTTGGCCTCTGAGCCCAGACATGTTTTATATAATCGTGTCAGGACATGCCTTAAGTTGGCCTCTGAGTCTGACAAGTAAAGCAATTGTACAATGGGGAAGCAAGGGTGATGATGCCTTGCCTGGAGTACAGTTGTTGGATGATTGAGTATGCCTTAAGTTGGCCTATGAGTCTAGTGTCATGTTGTAATACCCCGTATCTTAGCCTCGGTCACAGATAGTCAAACCATGTTTAATACAAGTATTTCAAACGGAATGTTTATAAAGTATATTACGGAAACTATTATTATTTTATAAATCGTATTTCTACGATTATTTCGTATATCATTATCATTTTTATATTTGATGATTATTTGATGAAACGACATTTCATCCGTACTTCTTTATTTTTGATAATATATTTATAATTAAATATATTTCCTAATTCCTATTTTATATTTATTTCTCATTTATACTTGTTTTATTATTTAAGTCGTAATTATATTTAAATTTAAATTTTTATATATTCTTATGTAATTACCGATAAATTTATATTCTTATAATTAATTTAATTAATATTTACATAAATTAATTAATATAATTATTTATGTCTCCTTAATTTTAAGTTACGGGTTAAAGATCGGGATGTACTCGCATATTACCTCGAGATACGTGATGGGCTTGGACTCGGGTTATGGAGTGAGAAACGAATACTAGCACAAAAAAAGAGAAAACCCTACCTCATACAAACCTTACATCGACATATCATTCTTGTGCCTCCCAACTTCGACAAAACACAAAAAACCCTATTTTAGCAAAGAGAGGCGTGAGATTGATGAAGGACGAGAGACAGTCATCATCATCATCACCATCATAAGCATCGTTGTAAGTTATTATCACCATTGTTGCTTCGTTTTTAATTGCTTTCGAATTGTTGTTTGGTCTATTATTTGATACGAGTTTCTGGTTAGTAGTAGCAGGGCGTTCATAAGTTAGTTTGGTGACTGTTGGGTGGCGCGTGGTGGCCGGAGTACCACCAGAAAAAGGACTGTTAAGAACCGTACGAAAACTGGGGCTGGTACAGGGTAGTTTGAGTCAGTTTTGACCCGCGGTTTGACGGTTCATGAGAGTTGGGTTGGGGGCTCGTGGTTACTGGGGCTAGTGGCTAGCACCAGGTTGCCGAGTTGTTGGTCAGTTGTGGCAGGGTTGGCCACCACGGTGGTTAAAAATAAGGACAATTCAGGTAGGGAGCGAAAAACCGAGTGTTGTGCGATTGGTTGCGTGCAGGCTATTTCGACAGCCTGTTTAGGGTAGTTATGGTGGACGCAGGTGGTGGATAATAGGTGGAGTTTGTAGCTGGTAGTACGTACTTGAGGTTGGGGTCAGTGGTGGCGGTTGTGAGGGTCAAGGCTCGTAGTGGTGGTGTCGGGAAGTCGGGGTCGCGTTTGTGTGTGTTGCGGCTGCTGTTACTCAACCACGGGATATAATATTGGGTTATGGTATACGTAGGTTAGATATACTAAGTATATTATATAATATTAATTGGTTTATATTAAATTTAATTAGTTAGTCTAGTTAATCATTTTTAATTTGTTAATTGTGATTAGTTATTAGATTTAGATATTGTTTAATTAGCTATTAGTTAATAATTGTTTAACTTTGTTTATGTTAGTCGTGTTAGTGTTTTAATGTTGAGTCGGGATCTAATACTCATACATCGACCCAAAGTATATTTTTGGGAACGCTTTGTTTTTAAAGCTAAGTTTATTTATGTATTTAATTTGTTTGTTTATTTAATTTAATTGTTTAATGTATGATGACGATTTATCTAATAATCGAGACACGTATTAAAGATTTAATCGGGTTTATTACGTTGTCGTTGTTATAATTAATCTAATTAATTATAATTAACTCGAGTCGTTAAGTAGTTTATCGCGAGATAGATATGTGAATTACTAATATTTACCGAGTTATGGTATTAGTAGTGACTATATTTCTTTTACTTGTTAAAGTGATGACTTTGGTTGACGGATTGTGCGGATTACTTTTTGACTTGCTATCCAGGTAGGATATACCTACTCAATTTTGGTTTATTTTGATTATCTTGGTTGGCGTATTACATGTAATGTGATAATGGGTTGAATTAATGGTTGATTATTGATATGGACACGACAGTGTTGTATTATTATCGTTCGCATGAGTATTGCATTATTTATTGGTATGATTGCATAATAGTATTGTTGCATTCATGTGCATGGCATATGCATTGGTTACTAAGTTGAGATATGGAATGGATACTATTTCGAGATGATTATTTGGGCCGAGGCTAGTTCTGCAGGACTAGACCTGGTCACCTCAGCTGTTATGCTGGTGTTCGGCGACGGCCGATTATAGTCTGCCGGGAGGTTCGGTATGGCTGGGTGTTACGGGTTTGAGATTGAGACTGAGCTCAAGCATATCATTGCATTTGCATATCATCATTGTTGCATTATTTTATTATTGTGTTACCCTACTCAACCGCGAGGTTGACAATGTATTCGTGTACACCTACGATGATCCGGAATGGGGAGTAGATTCTACAGGTCAGAGACAGACGAGCTAGGAATGTCAGATGCATACTTTGGACATACTTAGAATAGAGATCACATTAGTACTTCCAGTTCAGACTTTATTCAGTTGTTTATGACAAAATTTTGTATTTGAGTTTTTTTTTAACAAGTTGTAATAGACTTTAGTTACCATTTATATAAAGTACTTTGGTTGTTTTACTTTGTTATTCACTACCTCGGACATTCTGAGATGGTAACAGCTCTATTTATTTGAGAATGTCTTGCTTAAGGCTCTTAAATAAATGGGGGTGTTACAAAGTGGTATCAGAGCGAACGATCCTCAGGCCTAAAAACAAATGAGTAAACTAATGAAAATAGGAAGAGTCAAATAAAATGAACCCCAGGTTCGTAACTTCTAGGAGGCCCAGGATTGGGATGAGTTAGGGCCCCCCTCAAACCAAGCCATCGGCCCTATCAGTCTAACCTGGAAACCCTTGAGTGATGCAGAGAGTGGGTAGTAATGAAATCAAGGAACGGACCTAATTATATTGTACTAACATTTTTGCAGGAGAAGAATGAGGTAAGTCATAATGTGAGTTATGGTTAATGGTGTGTATTGGAAGAATGTGATTGATACTGAAATGCTGATTGAACTGAATGATTTAATGTGGAATTTTCAGAGAATGAATGTATATTTATTAGACAATCATTTGGGTGATAAGATCATATGATTTTGGTGTTTCGAAATGTTCATATGAGATATGGTTATCAAATGATTATTATAACTATGTAATATATTGGTTGGTATTTGGATATGAATGATCAGATTTATATGTTATAGTAATCCATGTCTAGTGATATGCGGAACGTGTTACCCCAAGCCATGAATGTTATATAGTTATGTGTTGCATAGATCGTACTTAAAGTTTACATGGCAATTTCTATTTACACATTTAGTTTAGTTATAGAGTCAATATTCAATAAGTGGCACCTTGGTGATTCTAGGATATATATTTACGTACTCTTATGTTGTGATTGTTACAATGGTAGGAACTAATGCATTGTTCATACATGTATAACTATTGAATTATTTCGTTGACGCTACTATTTAATTTCGCAATCTTTACTGTTTTGTAGATGGCAATTTCGGTTTGAAATAATGAATACCTGTTAATTTGGTGCAATGTGATTTCAATCTTTCAAATAATATGTCAACATGTTTCAGACGAAGCATGGTTGTATTTCAATGTGATAATGTGAAGTGATTTTTAAGGAACAAAAATTTTAATAAATTTCCAGAATGTTACCTTGTTTGTACGGGCTGCCATTTAAAATGTGTTCTCTATATGATTGTGAAAATTTTATGTGTGATAAACTCCTGATTTAGCTTTCCAATGCTTTTGGTTTCATGTTAATACGAATTATATTTTGAGAGAAATAAACATTTTAGTCGGCAGTGGTCAGATTGTTACTGCACAGTTCTGTTTTGACCCATGTTTTTGGAAAAGAAACCATTTAAAACATGTTTGTTGTTTATGCATAATTCCAACTCCAATGTTTAGAATATTCATTCAAGTTTTCAAAATGATAGGCCACGTAAAATCTTAACGAGTTGTTATTTAATAGTGATTTTTACAAGTTGCCCAATTTTCTGTCTAATTACTGTAAAGTGTCTGTTCAGACCAACTGAAGTGTAAAATTTGTTATAAATAATTCCCTTAAGTTTTGCATTTGATTCTTTTTCCTACTATTAGTTAATTCCTTATCTTTTCTAAAACTATAATAGCTCGCGAAATAGCTAAGAGGTTATTTAATTATGATTTTTTTTGGAAGTTGCAGCGTGATGTATGATTGTTGAAATTGTAAGTTATGTAAGTTTCCAATATAAAAGCTTAATCAAATATGAATTATGTGAAGTAACCATGTGATATCTTGATATGGCATTCGTAGCATGAACAGTAGACATATGATATGAATATGAACTTTATTATATGATAATATAACCTTAATTATTATTGGTGAGTTTTATGTAAAATTAGTTTCATTTTTACCGACACTAATGTTATGCCACAAAGTGAATTGCATGTGCTATGTTTAAAAATCTGATAACAATATACTGAATTATTAATTGGTTGACATGTAATTTATAGAAGTACTAGTCTTGTGAACTCGTTTACTTTTTGTAACAACCCGACCCACCACGGTCGTAACACACCTCCAATAAGATGGGAGGTAAGCCTTTGGGCCCATTATTTGTCCTCACTTAAGCCAAAAAGCACAAGGCCTTGTTACTAAGTGGTGGGTGGAAGTTATTATAAACATATCACAATCCTTATATTCTACCAATGTGGGACAAATCTCCTCTCATACTCATGGGGTGTTACACTTTTATCGTTAAATTTTCATAATTCATGAGTCACAATTTACAAGAACAATGTTAGTAAAGAAGAGTCAGAATGTTTCTGTATAGTCTTGTTTTCGATTTGTAGCTTATAAAAATCGTCATTTGATTCGTGTTTATAAATTGTTTTTTTTTTTTGGTGAAATGTGAGTATATTATAAATAAATATGGGATAATTACATGGAGGTTTAGGGTTCGAATCCCCTTACACACTTATAAAAAAAGAAACACAAATGCCTATCAATCATGATCTCAGAAACCAGTCCAGCCCTTTAAGGTCCTTTTCAGTTTTTGCTCTACTCTTCAGCCTGCTTCTCACCTCCTTTAATATAATTTCTGCCACACTTTTTGGTCTTAGCAAGCAATCAGCCAACCTTGCATTGTTTCTTTGATACCAAATGTGATAATGGTAAGCATTAAGAAGAGCAACTTTGATTTTCCATTGCAAATTCTTCCTGTTACCATAACTTAAGCTTTGTACTGTAGGAAAAGTCCCTCTAAACCAGTGAGCAAGCATCCTTCAAATGATCCCCGAGTACTGGCATGAATCAAAAATATGCTCTATAGTTTCATAATGGTTCTGGCATAGAATACATAGGTCATCAGAACAGCATCCCAGCCTGTGCAATTTGCTTTTAACATTAATTCCTCCCTGCATTCTCAACCAAGTTACTATTGAGTGTGTAGGGATGTTCGACTAATTCCAGATAATGTTGCTCCAAGTCTGTTTGGGTTGTGCAGTATGCAGCCAGTCATAGCCATCTTTGATAGTAAATCATTTCCCATTTCTAGCCCATTCATCATTCATATAGCCATTTCTGAATCTCTCTTTGACTTGTCATATGTATTTCCAGGTCCAAGGTGCATCATTTGGGCAGGAGTAGTTTATAAATTGTTACAAATTACAACGTCAATATTTCGAAAGTTTCAAAATGTTTCAAAGTAATAATCCAAGATAAAGTGTGATATTTTGATAATTATAGTGATTGTTTGCAACATGACCAATTCTGCAGTTACGTGTTGATGAAATCCTGCCTGAATATTATTGTTCCGCATGATATAAATCTCGTATTTTGCAAGATATAACTATTGCTAGTTTATGACATATGATTTAATGTGAGTGGATGTAAAGTGTAACTAAGTGATTTTAATTTATTGATATTTAGAATGTGAAGCTTTCTTGCTTGTATATTGTTGGTGTACATCTCGTGAAATATGTCATTGCTCCGTGTTTAATTAAATTAATTAAATTTTGCCCAATGCTAGTTACTCTTGTGTGCGTAAACATGATTTTACTTCTATAAAATGGTTATGAGGATGAGATGTTTTAATTTGTCAACTATGAACCACGAGTTAGCTGATTGTCTACATCGGTGTAAATGTGTAAAATTTTGTGTCAAAGTTTCCAAGAGTATATAAGTGTTATTTACCTTGATTTTTCCGCGTGACATGAAATTGACGAGTATGTTTTGTTGCTTTAAAAGCCGGATGCTAGTTGCTACAGTAATTAACTTATCAGATGATTTTGACTATTGTTTCGGTGGTCTTCTTGAACTTTGGATGTGGAATTTTATAGTGGGGTTACGTGGACGTAACTATGTTTTAAGGAGGATAAGATTGCAAAATATTATCGATTTATGACATGGGGTTAGTTGTTATGACATGGCAGATTGATATGTTGTGATTGGCTGACTGAGATTGACCATGCATGGAGTCTGCTATTAATTTGTTTTGTTTCGATCAATGTTGCGGTTATAAGTATCTTGTACTTCTGTCGTATGTTAAACTTTGGTGACAAAGTTTCTTAAGGGGATATAATGTAACACTTCACGTTTTAGAGCTTATACATATGTACTACTTGTGTTGTCTTATGCTGTGGAGTGTTTTGTTATCGTTTCGGGGTGGCGAACTTCGGGACGAAGTTCATTTTAAGGAGGGAAGACTGTAATACCCCGTATCTTAGCCTCGGTCTCAGATAGTCAAACCATGTTTAATACAAGTATTTCAAACGGAATGTTTATAAAGTATTTTACGGAAACTAATATTATTTTATAAATCGTATTTCTACGATTATTTCGTATTTCATTATCATTTTTGTAGAACCCCTCGCGAAAGCGGAAATATAAAACACATAAAGTACTAAAAATGCAGCGGAATTAAAACTTTTTAAACATAAACAAAATGCAAGGTGAATTAAAACTGAAACATAAACTGAAAACTGATATAAACAAAATAGATAAGTATAACAGTTCTAAGTACGGAAACCAATATATACAAGCCTGGGATGGAACATCCCTACAGGCACCAAAAGATAAACAGTATCCAAAACTAGAGTCTAGCTAATCGAAAGTGTAAGTCATGAGATGACAAGTGGATCATCACTCGCTAGCTCTCAGTGAACCCCGTCCAACCTGCATGTACCTACATACATGAAAACATGTACGCCACAATCAGTGGGGAGTGACTAGAGTTCTCCTAGCCACCTTTTGTAACGACACGTAACAAGCAATACAAACAGAACACTCCAACATATATAAACATGTGAAGTATATCAATATCTCAATAACTGATCTCATACTATCATGCAATCACTAATGCACGGCTCTCAACCAACTTCGGAAACTATTTGGAAGGAGAGCCGATTTCCCTACCGGTTACCCGGTCAGGGGGGCTTTCAATCCAAACCATTTACGAAACTGACTAAAGAGTAATCCAATGCCTTGGATGAACAATATCAAAGTCAACGTACTGTAAACATCACTATCATCATGCATATCTGACACTGTACCGACTCAAGGCAAGCAGATATAAACAGCAAGTATAAGGTTCAGCGGTCAACTTAAGACATAACCTAAACATCAATCATTCAGCAAGTATAAGGTTCAGAGGTCAACTTAAGACATAACCTACATACCAATCATTCAGCAAGCAAGGACTCAGAGGCCAACTTAAGGCATAGACCCGCCAATCAGCAAGACACTAGACTCAGAGGCCAACTTAAGGCATAGACTAGCACCCAAAAGTAAATGACTCAGAGGCCAGCTTAAGGCATGTCCCTTCACTACATCACAAGACACTAGACTCAGAGGCCAGCTTAAGGCATGTTCTAGCATCAAACATCTGCACTCCGGGTGAGGCGTTACGACTTAAATGCCCCGTTGTGCAGCTGCTCTACTCGTCAGACTCAGAGGCCACCTCAAGGAATGTGCCAACGCGATCACAACAAACATGTCTGGGCTCAAAGGCCAGCTTAAGTCATATCCCAGACACGACAACCATACACATATAGGGCTCAGAGGCCAGCTTAAGGCATATCCCCATATATGACATCGAGCTCACGTATTAAGCTCAGAGGCCAGCTTAAGGCATATCTTAATACGCATCAATACAATATCATCCAAGTTTAGAAACTAATCTATAGTTCTACTTTCTTATACTCCTAATCAACACCTAATTGATCCCGGGAACTAAGTTGAGGGAGAGCCGATTTCCCTTTCGGTTACCCAACCGGGGGGTCTCTATCCTCTCTCCATTCCCGAACCCAATATAGTGTCGCCCATCCTCCGGGGACCTCAAACACGCATCAAAGGTACACGGAACGAATCCCAAACAAAACCGATAAACCGTTTGAGAGTTATAAACGATTTTTAAGTCAATAGGGGCTCCCAGCCGGTCAGTGGCAGGCAGCCGACTGACCGTCTGGCAACCCAACTACTTAAAATTCTAAAAAGGCAAAACAGCCTATAAGGGTCACCAGCCGGTCGGCAGGCAGCCGGCCTACCGGCTGGCAACTCCTCTTCCTTTACGAATTCACAACTATACAAGAGCAAGGGCCCTCAGCCAGTCGGCAGGCAGCCGGCGTACCGGCTGGGGAACCCAAATCCTTAATTCCGAGAACACGCAACATTACTAAGAAGGACTCCTAACCGGTCAGCAGGCAGCCGGCCTACCGGCTGGCAGCCCTAAACACTAAAACCTCAACTTTCGAAAACAAGCAAGAAACACTCCCAGCCGGTCGACCGGCGGCCGCTCGGTCGACCGGCTCAGAGTCCCTGAGCACGAAATTCGCGTTTTACAGTGATCTTAAAACATCACCAAATCGATACTAAATCTTGAAATCACTACCAACAAACAATCCCCAGCATTCATAAGGTTTATACCATTCATTAACAAGCATAAATTCTCAACATCTAAGTATATTAGAAACATATTTTGTATTCGTCTTAACGATGAAATTTCTGAAAAATCAACTATGAACATGTGAAACACAATCAAAGCATATGAACAACATATTCATTTACTCCTAGCATGATTCTAAGTCCATTGAACATAAAGCACATGTAAAATCAAAACCCTAACTCATCTAAACTAAGAAAAGTGCTAATATTACAATTAAAGGCCGAGTTTCTCATTATCGTCACCTCTTAAGCGTTTATGCTCCTAGCTCCTCTTCAATCTCGACACCAACCACCTTGGGATCTTCTAAACCCTTTCCTACAACAGGAAAAGCGATTAATATAAGCTATTAACGGATTTCTCCAAAAACAGCCCATTTTTGAAGTGGAACGAAACGGAAATTGAAAGTGATAGATGTCTTGCAAATTTCATGAGGATTCCGAAAATGTATAAATTACCTTGATTCGGAAATCGGATGATCTCTAAAAATGGATTAAGAGGTTGAAGGTTTAAGGAGAAAAGAGAGGAAAGGGAAGCAGTGTTCTTATTTTGAGCAATATGATTATGTCGACATATCAAATGAGTTGTAGGGTTTATATTGTCCTTTCCTGTTCCCATGAAAACGGGTTTGGTAAGTGAACGGGTTTTATGATGCGGACTTAAACTTGCCAAGTTATATTCGTCTTAAGGACTTAAGGTTCTTACGACGGATCTCAACGAAATATTTAAAATTAACTTATCAATAAATATTAAGGTATTATTTTATTACTTGAAATACTTTAAACCTTTAAAATATAGTTGACGAAAATGCGGGATGTTACAATCACCCCATCTTTCAAAAAGTTTCGTCCTCGAAACTTGAAGACAGAACTAAGTACGAAAACAACTATAACTTTCAAATGTACCACACGGGTTATGGTAACTCCAAACTTTATTTCTAAAAAGGTTTCAAGAAGCAAAAGATTTCAAGGCACAAGTCTTATCAATGGATATAGGGATTCTCGTTACGTAATCAAGAGTCCGACATTCCAAATCTGAGACAAGTTCCAAAATTTTGTTCAAATAAAGTTCAAAATTAGATTGATTCGGTGTTGACAAGCACAACATAGGTTATCAGACGTCTCCAATAACAAGTTCTAGTGGCAGTCAACGCTGAAATTCGACAAAATCGTAAAATGTTACGCTCTTTAAAACCAAGGTTTCTTCAAATAAACCACTACTCCCAAATTCTTGAAAAAGTAAAATTGTAACAATGACTAAAAGTCACTTCTAACGGGAGAGGAAGCAGTTTCAAATTCTCAAAACAACTAAGTTTTTTTCAAAAAACCGTGAATTTAAAGTCAACAATTGGGGAACAAGTTTCAAAACATATGTTTGAGAGCGCGGAAACAGTCGCAGAGCTTATTTTCAACACGAAGGATTAGGGGTTTCAAGCCTCGCGGCTATCAGATCACAAAAGGAGGGTTGAAGGAACGGAACAATCAAGTCGAAGGTTAGAGAAGCCAGTAACCTTGCCAAACATGGGTACACTAACCGCTCAATTCATAATCAAAACATCGTTACAACGATTTCTAGTATATCCTAAGAAGACGTTTCCAGTGACCTCGATGCTCACAATGGTTTCACGGTCCCTTTCACTATCACCTCATCCACAAAACAAGGTATTCCTCAACAAGAAGGTTCCTAAAGTTCTCACTCGGTTCACCCTAAAACCGTTCAACCACGATTAAGGATCTCTCACTCAAGGTGGAAGTCTAAACACATTCCTCAGAACAAGGTTTACGCACTTTCTAAATCTAAATCCGAATTTTATCCCAAAACATCAAATTTTGAAATTAGGATACCAAACTTCCTACACTATGACTTTTCTCAATCAGACAGGCCATAACCCAAATTACCTATATCCTTTAGTCCTACGTAGTTCAATTCCATCAAATTCATTCTATGGGGGTGCTTCGAAATCCTAAGTTCTCCAAAGTCATCTATTACCATAAAACGAACATTCCAAGGTAAGGTCTCACTAAGGTAACAACTCCCAAGTCAAACGGGTCTATGACTGGTTCTCGTAACTAGTTCCTCAAAAAGATTCAGATCTCAAGGTTCCTCAAAGTCTAAAGCAATGTCATCCTTCCAGTTACCTATTCCCGAGGTTTAGATAACTCATCTCAGGTATTTCCTCAATTGACAATGAAATCAACTATCAGGTTATTAAACTCGTATGATGTATCTACTATACTCGCATTATAGTCCACCAAATAACTACACCTAGATCAATGCGTTTCGTACTACATCTCCCAATGAATCATTCTATTCTATCCTCAAATTGGTGATGCATCCTAAATTTTCTTCAAGTTCTTCTTTAGATAAATGCTAAGATTCCTTAAGTATCTGTAGGTCAACTACTCGGTTAAATCCACAAGTCCTTTGTAAGTGTTCCAATGTTCTCACACCGTTACTAACAACTCTCGTTCCTCAAGTTTAAGCAACATTAACTTACCTCATTCACTTATCGGACAATATCAGTACCTTAAGCATATTCCTCGAAATTACTTACTACTCTAAGTTCCTCTAAATTCTCTAGTGGACATTACAACCTTACAACCATCCATGACTCAGCAAGGTTCTCACACCTAAGTTCCATCGAAGCCATGTATAACACTCTACCTAGCACAATTATCCCATCGTTCACTTACTCTTCAAATTAGTAACATATAGGCACTAAGATCCACAACACATCCCAACAGCTCCTTAGGTTTTTCCTCAAATAGCAACACTCTCCAAATAACGGTCTACAGCTAACCTCATGAAATTCCCAAGTATGTCTGTGGTAGGTTACCGCACAAGGCGTTTCAGGATAAGCAAGCTACTAGGTGAAGTCGAGAGGACACGAAGATAGCTCACAGGGAAGGTCAAGAGAAGTCTAAGGAAAGAGACTAAGATCTTAACAGCTACCAGTACATCAACCATAAATAAGATGGTAGGCATGAACATACCAGTAGGTGGGTCAGGGGGAACTCCAGTCTCAGCTTGATTCCGAACAGCTCCGGCTCCACTGGTCTCAGCCGCTAGGTCAGTAGTAACAACTCTGTCAATAGAGGTATTCCTCTCGGGGCACTCGAAGAAGCAATGTCCAGGCTTCTTGCAGGTGTAGCATAAGTAAGGATTACCGTCACAGGTAACTCTAGGATGAATGGCTTTGCGACACTTGAAACACTTCAGGGGTGCTTCTGTCGAGGGTTCCATGTCTCGATCCTTGGAAGCCTCAGGGTCAATAGTGATATTTATGTTGATGGCGACATTCCCTACGTGGCACTCGAAAGAGCGATGTCCAAATCCCTCGCAGGTGAAGCAGTGGTACGGGTCACCATAACAGTCAACTCTAGGATGAAGATCCTTGCGGCACTTGAAGCATTTTAGGGGAACGTCCGATGGGAGGCTCATGCTACGGACTTGAGAAGTCTTAGCTCTCTGGGACTTCGTGTTCTTCTGGGGGCGCTTCCTTGTTCCAAGAAGGTAGGAAGCAGGAGGGCTAAGAGGTCTCCCGCTTCGGCATACATGCAAAGGCGGTAGAGGAGGAGAGAAGGCTCTAGCTCCTTCACAATAGATCTGGTAAAGGTCCTCCGCTCGTAAGACTCCGTAGTAACTCTGGAAGTAAGAAGTCGGGTCACCACTGGCTACACTCCTAGTCTCAGCATTAAGGTTGCTCCGGAACATATAGGCTTTGTCTTCCTCTCTCTCAACTAGCTGTGGGACAAAGTGGATTAGCTCCTCAAATCGATTGGTGAAGGCTTGAACAGAAAGGGTTCCTTGGCTAAGGTTCATGAACTCTGTCATCTTATCTTGACGTATGTCCCTGTGGTAAAACCTCATGCCAAGAAGAGTCTTGAAACGACTCCAAGTGAAAGTAGGGTCACGAGTACCAGGAGCGCTGATCGTCAACCGCCAACTTCTAGCCTCACGAACAAAGAACTGAGATGCCACTCGGCTCTGATCCTCAGGTCGAACGCCATAAATCGTGAAGTTCCTTTCCATGTCAAAGAACAAAGCGGTGAGGGTCGCAGCACTGGTCTCTCCGTCGAATCTCTTAGCTGCATTCCTCCACATCTGGGTGATAATCCAAGCCAATCCTCCAGGTTGGTTACTTCCCGAGGTTTGAAATGAAGAAGAAGGCATAGACGACCTAGCTATGCAATCCTGAAGAGTTTGAATAAGGGCTTGCGTCTCAGCATTCTCATCATTGGTTGGCTCTGTCATTCTTCAATCATAAGAGAATAAACTGTTAGACACATCCCTAACAAGGCACCAACAAACTACAATATAAGTACTTAAATCCACCCCATCTCTCATTCATTATTCAATTAAATGGTCAAGTTAAGGTTGGGGTCACATGAGTGCGTCGGGAGCAATAATGCTCTGATACCAACTGTAAAACCCCTCGCGAAAGCGGAAATATAAAACACATAAAGTACTAAAAATGCAGCGGAATTAAAACTTTTTAAACATAATTAAACAACATGCGAGGTGAATTAAAACTGAAACAGAAACTCAAAACTGATATAAACAAAATAGATAAGTATAACAGTTCTAAGTACGGAAACCAATATATACAAGCCTGGGAAAGAACATCCCTACAGGCACCAAAAGATAAACAGTATCCAAAACTAGAGTCTAGCTAATCGAAAGTGTAAGCAATGAGATGACAAGTGAATCATCACTCGCTAGCTCTCAGTGAACCCCGTCCAACCTGCATGTACCTACATACATGAAAACATGTACGCCACAATCAGTGGGGAGTGACTAGAGTTCTCCTAGCCACCTTTTGTAACGACACGTAACAAGCAATACAAACAGAACACTCCAACATATATAAACATGTGAAATATATCAATATCTCAATAACTGATCTCATACTATCATGCAATCACTAATGCACGGCTCTCAAGAAACTTCGGAAACTATTTGGAAGGAGAGCCGGTTTCCCTACCGGTTACCCGGTCAGGGGGTCTTTCACTCCATACCATTTACGAAACTGACTAAAGAGTCATCCAATGCCTTGGATGAACAATATCAAAGTCAAAGTACTGTAAACATCACTATCAATATGCATATCTGACACCGTACCGACTCAAGGCAAGCATGTATAAACAACAAGTATAAGGTTCAGCAGTCAACTTAAGACATAACCTAAACATCAATCATTCAGCAAGTATAAGGTTCAGAGGTCAACTTAAGACATAACCGACATACCAATCATTTAGCAAGCAAGGACTCAGAGGCCAACTTAAGGCATAGACCCACCAATCAGCAAGACACTAGACTCAGAGGCCAACTTAAGGCATAGACTAGCACCCAAAAGTAAATGACTCAGAGGCCAGCTTAAGGCATGTCCCTTCACTACATCACAAGACACTAGACTCAGAGGCCAGCTTAAGGCATGTTCTAGCATCAAACATCTGCACTCCGGGTGAGGCGTTACGACCTAAATGCCCCGTTGTGCAGCTGCTCTACTCGTCAGACTCAGAGGCCAACTTAAGGCATGTTCCAACGCGATCACAACAAACAAGTCTGGGCTCATAGGCCAGCTTAAGGCATATCCCAGACATAACAACCATACACATATAGGGCTCAGAGGCCATCTTAAGGCATATCCTCATATATGACAACAAGCTCACGTATTAAGCTCAGAGGCCAGCTTAAGGCATACCTTAATACGCATCAATACAATATCATCCAAGTTTAGAAACTAATCTATAGTTCTACTTTCTTATACTCCTAATCAACACTTAATTGATCCTGGGAACTAAGTTGAGGGAGAGCCGGTTTCCCTTTTGGTTACCCGACCGGGGGGTCTCTATCCTCTCTCCATTCCCGAACCCAATATAGTGTCGCCCATCCTCCGGGGACCTCAAACACGCATCAAAGGTACACGGAACGAATCCCAAACAAAACCGATAAACCGTTTGAAAGTTATAAACGATTTTTAAGTCAACAGGGGCTCCCAGCCGGTCAGTGGCAGGCAGCCGGCTGACCGTCTGGCAACCCAACTACTTAAAATTCTAAAAAGGCAAAACAGCCTATAAGGGTCACCAGCCGGTCGGCAGGCAGCCGGCCTACCGGCTGGCAACTCCTCTTCCGTTACGAATTCACAACTATACAAGAGCAAGGGCCCCCAGCCGGTCGGCAGGCAGCCGGCCTACCGGCTGGCAGCCCTAAACACTAAAACCTCAACTTTCGAAAACACGCAAGAAACACTCCCAGCCGGTCGATCGGCGGCCGGTCGGTCGACCGGCTCAGAGTCCCTGAGCACGAAGTTCGCGTTTTATAGTGATCTTAAAACATCACCAAATCGATACTAAATCCTGAAATTACTACCAACAAACAATCCCTAGCATTCATAAGGTTTATACCATTCATTAACAAGCATAAATTCTCAACATCTAAGTATATTAGTGTAACACCCCCATTTATTTAAGAGCCTTTAGCAAGACATTCTCAAATAAATAGGACTGTTACCATCCCGGAATATCCGAGGTAGTGAATAAGAAGGTAAACAAACCAAAGGTAATTTATATAAATACTGGTTAAATTTGAACTTGGTGTTACAACATTTACGAGCTCCAAACTTGATAAAATGAAAGTACAACTGACGATATCTAAATGTGATTTAACTCTAAGTAGGTCCATGCCATGTCTCTCTCTCCAAGCCCAAGCTCCTGGTCCATCTGTCACTGACCTGTAAAAATCTACTCCCCATTCCGGATCATCGTAGGCGTACACGAATACACAGGGTCAACCGCGAGGTTGAGTAAAGAGATAAATAAGACAACAATATAATATACTCCGCACCGATCCAACGCCAAATAAACTCCGCACCGATCACAGACCCTTTATCTCCGCACCAAACACAGACCCTTTATCTCCGCACCAAACACAGACCCTTTATCTCCGCACCAATCACATACCCTTTATATTCACATCGTATTATATCACAGAGTAATATAGATAACACTATATACGATCACATGGTATTATATCACAAACCTGCTTAAAACAAACAAGAATAGTTTACACATCGTCATATACCAGTATCTCCCCTACCTCAAGTGCGGATTGACAACCGAACAGCTGCTAGAAACGTTCCACCTTGAACAACCGAACTCAGTTCCTATAATTAGCATTGAATATCAAATCCTACCCATACAATCGCATTACTAAAACTACTTGACCCTATCCAAACTCACATCAATTATCATGAACTCCTCATTCATATCAATCCTCATTAGTCACATAAACTCACTAATAAATAAACTTACTAAATATAGCAGGATTCAAATAAACAAATACAACATATGACCAAACAATTACAAATTCATAATAATAATATTAATATACCACATTACAACATTAATGTTAAACAAGCCTTAGTAATAATATTAATAATATCCTTATCATTATTTGTTACCCATATAACAATCCAATAGTAAAACATTACTAGTAATACTACCATACAATAACCATAGACATACTTTTAAATGATAATATTCAATACTAATAACAATTATTAAACTTTAACAAACAACATACCCAACCACAATATTAACAATAATAATAACATGATTAACAACAATGACAACATATCCTTTTAATAATAGAATTAATAATAATAATAATAATAATAATAATAATAAAATAAGACATAATAATAACAATAAGGAATACTAATAATAATACTATTATTATTATGAAACCACAAAAAAAACGAAACACTAAAAGAACTCCATTTTCACTCGCCCCACAACTCACGACTCAACCCCCCATCAACACCGCTTGACACCAACCACGACCACCAGGGACCACCGACTACGTACTATCGACAACCTGCTAAACTCACGACCGCCGTCCATCCTCTCGCTGGCTGCCGGCGAGGTGAACCAACCCCCAACACAGGTCTGGTTCCTCGTCCCAAATCCCAGCCACCGCATAAAAATCTCCCTGTCGACGCTGACACAGCCACCGACATGACCCAAAACCACCACCCAAGCCTCCTCTAACACTGGACTGATAACCATGGTAGTACCACCGTGTCGACCTCCCCCGAGTCAACGGTGGTACTACCCCCCAATACTCCTCCTGAACACACGCAAAAGAACAACGGTCCACGAACAGAGAAAACGAATACCACTTTCGACCCCACTTCAGTCATCTGTACCCACCATGACGACCACCAATACTCACCCCTGACCACCAGCTATCCCTCCACCATAACAACCACCAAACACGAGAACAAGGAAATCATCTAAACCAAACGAAAGTAAAACATGGAGACTCTGTTTTAAAAACTTAACACACGCGCCTGTGACAGGCGGCAGAAACCGCCCTGCCTGGTGTTCCTAGGTGGTTGACGAAGGTACGACCATGGTCAAACACGACTCCCAAACCCCATAGTTCACGACTGTATCATAAAATAGCCACTGTAGACACAACTTACACGATCTAATTCACAGGTAAAAGAACACAAACACAACATCAGTAAGGAAAGACGTGTTGGCATACCTCTTCTAGAGTATATCGACCACCCTTACCCCGCCTTAAGACCACCGCAAGGACCTCTTACTTACTCTCTGTTGTAGCGGCTGTGGATGAGTGGTGTTTGGAAACAGGATTAGGGTAGTTTAGGGTTAGGAAATAAACTTAAAAGTGACGGCAGGGAATAGGGTTGTAGGTGTTTGAGGAAAACACCAACCGTGGGCTGTAAGGTTGCACTTCTTTCGAGGCCCAACTAGCGTGTCCAAGGTCTAGAGATCGAGTCCCCTTACCAACATAACACTATATTATTTGATTAAATACTTATAGAATACCATCACCGTTACTATCGACACAAAAAGTAAATCTACATAACGTAGCTAAAAATCGAGGTATTACAGTCTTCCCTCCTTAAAATGAACTTCGTCCCGAAGTTCACATCCCGTGGTTGGCCAATGGCCAACAACATGGTCACTCGGCACATACGAACACAGAATATGATGCCAACAATATTAATAAAGTTACTTTAGACACGAAATATTACATTCTACCCTCGTTAAGAAAACTTTGTCCCCAAAGTTTGACATACAACTTTGTTAAGGACACTTCACGACACAATAAAATGCTTAACATAAGTAACCAAGATTACCAAGTATATACGAACAGTCACAACACACCAATTAGCCAAATCAAATCATAACGACTAGCCTTATCAAAATCGTTAAGATTTTACTTATTAGTGAGTTTATGTGACTAATGAGGATTGATATGAATGAGGAATTCATGATAATTGATGTGAGTTTGGATAGGGTCAAGTAGTTTTAGTAATGCGATTGTATGGCTAGGATTTGATATTCAATGCTAATTATAGGAACTGAGTTCGGTTGTTCAAGGTGGAACGTTTCTAGCAGCTGTTCGGTTGTCAATCCGCAATTGAGGTAGGGGAGATACTGGTATATGACGATGTGTAAACTATTCTTGTTTGTTTTAAGTAGGTTTGTGATATAATACCATGTGATCGTATATAGTTGTAAAACCCCTCGCGAAAGCGGAAATATAAACACATGAAAGTACCAAAAATGCAGCGGAATTAAAACTTTTTAAAGAAAACAACATGCGAGAAGTCTTAAACTGAAAGAGGAACTGAAACTGAAATAAAACCAAAATAGATAAGTAGCAGTTCTAAGTATCAACCAAAACGTAAATACAAGTCTGGGATGGAACATCCCTACAGGCACCAAAACGAAGGTAACAAAAGTCTAAGAGTCTAGCTATGCGATATAAGGTAAGTCATATGATGACAGCAGGATCATCACTCGCTAGCCCTCTCGTGAACCCATCTCCAACCAGCATGTACCTACATACATGAAAACATGTACGTCACAATCAGTGGGGAGTGACTAGAGTTCTCCTAGCCACCTTTTGTGACAACACGTAACATATAAAACAATACAGAATACTCCAACATATAACAACATGTGAAGCATAAACATCTCATCATCTGATCTCTTACTAACATGCGATTACAATGCACGGCTCTCAACCAACTTCATAAACAAATAGGAAGGAGAGCCGGTTTCCCTACTGGTTACCCAGTCGGGGGGTCTTTCAATCCAATTATTTATGAAACCGAACTAAGAGTCATCCAATGCCTTGGATGATTTAACCACAACTCATATAAACGTCGGTAACCTACTATGCATATCTGACACTGTACCATCATCAAGGCAAGCAGATATAACATCGAGCAAAGAGGTTCAGCGGTCAACTTAAGACATAACCTAATTACCCAACATTCAGCAAGTATAAAGGTTCAGAGGCGACATCTTAACGCATAACCTAAATACCAAGTTCACAATATCAAACAAGGACTCAGAGGCGAAAAATCAACGCATGGACCGGCTATCACATAACACTAGACTCAGAGGCGAAAACTCAACGCATGGACTAACATTCAATTCACTATCACAAGTAAGGAACTCAGAGGCGAAAACTCAACGCATGTTCCCCTACCACATCACAAGATACTAGACTCAGAGGCGAAAACTCAATGCATGTTCTAGCACCAAACACCTGCACTCCGGGTAAGGTATGACAACCTGACTGCCCCGTCGTGCAGTTGCTCTACTCGTCAGACTCAGAGGCCAGCTTAAGGCATGTCCTGACGCGATCACACATACATGTCTGGACTCAGAGGCGAAAACTCAACGCATGTCCCAGACACGACAAACAGACATGTATGGAACTCAGAGGCGAAAACTCAACGCATGTTCCCATACACGACAAACAACTCACGTATTAAGTTCAGAGGCCAGCTTAAGGCATAACTTAATACGCGTCAAAACAATAACATCCAAGTCTATGAATTACCCTAAGTTCTACCTTTAACTCCTAATCAACACTTAATTGACCCCGGGAACTAAGATGAGGGAGAGCCGGTTTCCCTTTCGGTTGCCCGACCGGGGGGTCTCTATCCTTACTCCATTCCCGAACCCAATATAATGTTGCCCATCCTCCGGGGACACTCAAATACATGTCAAGGGTACACAAAACGAGTTTCAATCAAAACCGATCAACCATTTGAAAGTTACGATTAAATTACAAAAACTCAAAATAGCCTACAGGGGTCCCCAGCCGGTCGGCAGGCAGCCGGTCGGCCGGCTGGTGACCTTGTAATACCCCGTATTTATTATAATGTTTATTATTTATATTGATGTGTATTCGATAATTAATTTATCGAATAAAAGTTTATATATATTATTTTTATATGTTGTGAGTAATATGTAGTGTAAGCGTATTAGTTATATTTTATGTTGCGACTTATGAACGGGAATTAATGTTTTGGGTTCTCGGGATGCGTGATGGGCTTGGGCTTACGATTAATGTGTGAATGGGTGATGTTATACCGTGTTAAGCAAAGGATGAAAACAAATACAATAAACAAAACCCTAATGATACTATGACACCTATCGACACATTTTCATCCATCGACAACATCTCCAAAACCCTACATCCTAACACCGACTTACCAAAAACCCAACTTCGACACCCTCAAACCCTACAGCCACCATACGAGTTATGAAGAACGATAGGACCGCATCACCATCATCATCGTCACCATCATCTCATCATCACAGTAAGTCGACAATACCGAACCGTCACTCTTCTTTACGTTGTTAATGATTTTCGAACTGTATAGTGTGTTGTTTTGGGTAGAAGTGGTTCGGGTAGTCGAAGTCGGACATTCTTATTGTATCATGGTTCTGGTGGGTTGACGCGTGGTGCCGGAGCACCACCATAGACCTAGTCGTTTAGAGTCGTACAAAACAGGGGTTGTGGATGCGAGCACAACGGACCGTTTTAGGGCGTGTTTGTGTTGTTTCAAGGGAGAACGAGGACGTGTGTTTACCACCCAGGGTACCACCATGGGTCAGTGGTTATGACGGTGGTGGGTTGAGGTGTATGGGGCATAATGGTGAGAGGAAAACACTGTGAGAAAAGAGGGAATCTGACCGCGCGAAAAACAGAGCATTCGGGTTTGTGTACAGGCGGTTTGAGCAGGTCGTGGTGGCGTTAGTGGTTGTTTTAGGGGGTAGCTTATGGGTATAATTGGTGGTTTGTAGTTTGGGTAGGAGGTTAGGACTGTTAGTGATAGGAGTGGATGGCTAGAACCGTGGTGGTGGTGTCCTAAAGTAAGGGGTACGGGTAGTGTATATGTGACGATGCGTCAATATGTTGTGTTGCCTCGGTTGTTGAAGGGGCCACCGAGGCCAGGTCCGTTTGGGTCAGGGTCTGGGTCTTGTGCCTAGGGATGCGCCGGGGTACAGTGGTGGCAATCACCGTGGGGTCGTGGTGGTCAAGGCAGTCTAAGGGTGGTTTATGGGGCTGTTTTATGGGGGCTGTCATAGCCGTGTTGTCGGGGGAGGCTGTTGCGTCTTATGGTTGGTTGGGTAAGTAATGCGTGGTGTTTGTATTATTTTTATTTTTATTGTTATCATTATCATCATCATCATTACATTATCATTATTATTATTATTAGCCTATTAATATTATTAGCATTGTTATGTTATTATTTTTATGAGTTATTTTTTTTTATTAGGATAATTTATTATGTTAGTGTAGTGGTTGAGTCGGGAAATTTTGTTGGGCATTTGTTTTAAAAGATTTCCTTCTTGGGAAAGTTTCCATTTTGGGAAACTTTCCGTTTTTAGTAGTTACTATTTTTAGTATGAACATGTGAAATAGAAGGGTTCGGGAAAGTTTTTAATTCGTTATATAATATATGTTTAGGTGGTGGTTTCCGCGTTGAACACTTCTAGTAGCAGTTGTTCGGTTGCCGTTGTCTATCTACAGTTTCGAGGTAGGGGAATATTGTATACATGGTGATGTGTAATCTGTTATTATCCGATGTTAACTATTTATATCTTACTGTATGGATGATATTATATTGTATTTAATTGACTGTATAATCCTGTGATACAATACGATGTGGCAATTACTGGGTCTTGTGATACGGTGCGGAGTTATTTGGTGTTGGATCGGTGCGGAGTTTATTTGGTGTTGGATCGATGCAGAGTTTATTTGGTGTTGGATCGGTGCGGAGTTTATTTGGTGTTGGATCGGTGCGGAGTTTATTTGGTGTTGGATCGGTGCGGAGTTTATTTGGCGTTGGATCGGTGCGGAGTATATTATATTGTTGGTATATTTATTTCTTTTTCCCTACTCAACCTCGTGGTTGACCCTGTGTATTCGTGATCACCTGTGATGAACCAAATTATTGGGGAGCAGATTGACAGGTGGCTGAGACTAAGGGGAGCTATGGGAGAGAGAGCTTGGATCCGGACAAGACTAAAGTCTAGATCACCTTAGTCATTTTAGCACGAGTTGTACTTTCTTTATTTTGTTAAGACTTTTGGATACGGTTGTAAGAACATGTTATGAGTTTAACTTTAATTAAAGTACTGTTTATCTTCCTTTGTATCTACTACCTCGGGAAACCGAGATGGTAACACCCTTACTTATCTAAGGAGTCCTAGTACAGGCCCTTAAATAAATGGGGGTGTTACAAAGTGGTATCAAAGCGAACGATCCTCAGGCCTAAACCAAATGAAAAATAATGAACGTAGGAAGAGTCTAATAAAATGAACCCCAGGTTAGTAACTGTTAGGAGCCCCAGGATTGGGATGAGTTAGGGGCCCCCTCAAACCAAGCCACTGGCCCTTTCAGTCTAACCTGGTTACCCTTGAGAGATGAAGAGAGTGGGTAGTATATGATAAAAAAAAAAAAAAAAAAAAAAAAAAATCCAATATATATATATATATGTATTTTACTAACAGTTGCAGGAGCGGAATGAGGTAAGTAATGATGTGATACATGGTTAATGAAGTGCTATGAAAGAATGTGGTTGGTAATCTAAATTGTGATTCATGAGTTTGATATTGACTGTGATTGAGATATGTATTAAGTATGAGGATAAGAGTTTTGAATATGAGTTGGAAATATGAGTTTGACTTGTATGGTGATATGCATGCGGCTTTATAATCCCTGAACCCTTAGGTAGAGATATAGTATAATGATGTGTGTAATGAGTAGATGATAGAAGCACCATAATCTATATCTACCTAGGAGGTTAGATGTAGGAGAGATATGATCATGATTGACTGGAATGGTTAATAGAGCCAACCAGACAATGTTGTTACAGGATACGGAATCAAGTTAAGTCCTGTGTATAAAGGTAGTAGACCGAAACGGATATTGTGTCATTTGATAATTGTTTTGTTGTTATTATGAGTGTGTATATACTTCTTATTCGAATTCTTTATCCTTTGCAAGAGTTTACTGTTGGCTTACTAAGCAAATGCGATCGAATTTTGAGATTTATGATTGTTATTATTTTTACTAATTGCCTTAGCAATTCATGTCTAGGGATATGCGAAATGTGTTACGCCAGGCCGTGAATGTTATATAGTTATGTGTAGGTTCTTCTTTAAATTTACATGTCAATTCCATATTTATTTATGCATATAAAACTAGTGAATTATTTAACTGTTTCTATTTTCAATTTCAAAATCTTTACTGTGTACTAGATGATAATTATAGTTGAAAAGAGGAATGATTGAGTTTCGATGTAGTAATGTGAAATTGCAAAGGAACCAAGATTTTTGATAAACTTTCATTATGTTACCTTGTTTGTACGGGCTGCCATTTAAAATATGTTATCTATATGTATATGAAAATTTTATATGTGATAACCTTCTGAATTAGCTTTCTAACGCCGTTGGGTTCATGTTAATACGAGTTATATTTCGAGAGAAATAAAAACTTTTAGTCGACGGTGGTCAGATTTTTACTGCACAGTCCCGTTTTGACCCCTCTTTTGTAAAAGAAATCATTTAAACTTGGTTATTGTTTATGCATAATTTCAACTCTACTGTTCAGAATATTCGTTCACATTTTCAAAATAATGAGCCATGTAAAATCTTAAGGAGTCGTTATTTAATTGGGATGTTTGCAAGGTTCTAGTTCAGATCGATTGAGTTGCAAAAAAAAAAAAAAAAAAAAAAAAAAAAAAAAAAATTGTATTAAACAATTTCCTTGAAATATGCATTCGCTTCTTTCTCCCAAGATTCGCTAATTCTTTATAATTTCTGAAAACTATAATCGCTCGCACGTCAGCTAAACCGTTATTTAATTATGAATTTGTAAGTTGTTGCATAATGTTTAATTGGTGAAATTGTGAGATATGTGAGTTTTATATAAAAGTTTAATCAAATGTGAATTAGTATGTGGTGCGACCATGTGATATTCTGATATGGCAATAGTAACATGAATAGTAGGCATATGGTGTGAGTGTGAACCTCACAATATGATAACGTAACCTTGATTATTTGGTCAAGTTTAACATAGAATCGTTTCAATTACATGTCTAAAATTTCGACCTCAAAATAATTATGTGCTGCCCGTGTGTGATATCAAAAGCATATTTATCTGAGAAGAGTCTTGCCAAGTGGTAGAATGAAATTTAACTGGTAAGCTTATTGGTATGATATAGCAACCTAATGGTTATACATAATTGTGATTATTTGAACAATATGAAACTTGTGGAGGTTCTTTCGCATATTAATGGCTATCTCTGTTTAGTTCCCTATGATTATAATCTTCATAACTTTTCAAGTGTGTAGTGCTATACCATACAGTGAATTGCATATTGTTATATTTAGAATCTGATCACGATGTGTTGAAACATTAACTAGTTGACATGTGATTTATGGAAGTACTAGTCTGGTGAATTCGTTTACTTTTATAGCTAAAATTTTTATAGTTCATGAACAAAAAGAACAATGTTAGAAAAGAAGAATCAAGATGCCTCCGTGTAGTCTTAAATCTGAGTTGTAACTGGTAAAATTGTCCTGGATTGAGTTTATAATTGTCACAACTACCTTTTTATTGCTTCAAAAATTTCAAAATATTTTCAAAGTGACGAACCAGGATAAAGCTTAATGTTTGATAATTATGATGATCATTTGCAAAATGACAATCCTGTAGATATGTGTAGATGAAATCCAGCTTGAATGTTTAATTGCTGCGCATTGTATAAAAACCTTATTGTGCAAGTCATATATAATAATAGCTCCATGATAAATGATGTAATATGAGTGGACGAGAAATGTACCTAAGTGAATTTACTAACTAATTGATATCTGGGAATGTTAAACGAACTTGTGAGTCTATGAGTTATGTATGTCTTGTGAAATATGTCCGTGTTCGCTATGTTTTTTTTTCCTAAATATGGTTTTGCTTCAAAAATATGTTCATGAACATGAAACGTTTTAAATTGTCAATTATGAATTATGAGTTTCCTTGAATATTTATGTTGTGTTACTAGCTTTGCGTTGAAATTTCATGGGTGTATAAGTGTTGCCTACATACCCTGATTCTGTTTTACTGCATAACCCGAGTTCTTCAGATCCTAATACTCTTGTTATTTCTTGAGGTTGTATGAGTACATGATACTAGCTATGGGTCTCTTTTGAGTACTTATTTGAATTGAATATTAGTAATTCTCCTTTTATTTTGATAGTTAAAATCTTGTATTGATAAGATAACTCTTTTGTTTGTGAGATCGGTAACTTTTGGTAATTGATCAGTTGTTTATGCATAATGGTTTTGTATTAGGTTGGTTTGGTATAGCGTCCAGATCCTTATTTTATGAACTGTGGAATTGTAAGTATACATACAAGTAAGTCAATGGACTTGGAAGGTGAGTTGATGAGATTGAATTGCTTGTGAGTCTAGAACAAAGACCGTGGTTGATTTTGTATTAAGATTGAGATTGCATTTCAGTATTTTATCGAGTCGCCGTATTCTTTAACCTTGACTTGTGGGTGAGTAGCTTAGACTCTGAATGTGGAGCAATTCCTTTAGTAGAAGGTTTGACAATATTGATATCGAAATTGAGATGACAATTTGTTGTTGGTGTTGAGTTATGAGTTGTTGGGTCGTTGTGCCATATCGTGTTTTCGGTCCAGTGTGACCTTGGTTATTGAGTTATATTCTGGGTTTGAGATTGATATTGAGATGGAAGTATGGATTTGCGATTATTCAGCCAGTTCACTCACCCCTTGTCTTTAGTCTTAGATTCGACGACGAGTGCGATACTTGGTTACTTGAAGTAAGATGGTACAAGATAAAATAATGCGTAAGACGGTTTATGAGCTGAAATTTACATAATGAGGTTACGGGGACGTAACCGTGTCTTAAGGAGGATAGGATGGTAAAATCTTTTGATTTATGATATGGTTAAGTGGTTATGACATGGCTAATTGTCGTGTCGTTACTGTTTGCACGCATCTACTTGATAATCCTGATAACTTCTGTGATGCATCTTGCTGTGTTCGTGAATTGAATTTAGTTATACGTTAAACTTTGGGGACAAAGTTTTCTTAACGAGGGTGGAATGTAACAATTCATGTTTAAAATACCTTTATTAGTTCTTGATGTTATGTGGTGCCACACTTTGAAAATTCGCTATGTGCCTAAGGACCAATTGATGGATCATGGGATGCTGAACTTCGGGACGAAGTTCATTTTAAGGAGGGAAGACTGTAATACCCCGTATTTATTATAATGTTTATTATTTATATTGATGTGTATTCGATAATTAATTTATCGAATAAAAGTTTATATATATTTTTTTTATATGTTGTGAGTAATATGTAGTGTAAGCGTATTAGTTATATTTTATGTTGCGACTTATGAACGGGAATTAATGTTTTGGGTTCTCGGGATGCGTGATGGGCTTGGGCTTACGATTAATGTGTGAATGGGTGATGTTATACCGTGTTAAGCAAAGGATGAAAACAAATACAATAAACAAAACCCTAATGATACTATGACACCTATCGACACATTTTCATCCATCGACAACATCTCCAAAACCCTACATCCTAACAGCGACTTACCTAAAACCCAACTTCGACACCCTCAAACCCTACAGCCACCATAAGAGTTATGAAGAACGATAGGACCGCATCACCATCATCATCGTCACCATCATCTCATCATCACAGTAAGTCGACAATACCGAACCGTCACTCTTCTTTACGTTGTTAATGATTTTCGAACTATATAGTGTGTTGTTTTGGGTAGAAGTGGTTGGGGTAGTCGAAGTCGGACATTCTTATTGTATCTTGGTTGTGGTGGGTTGACGCGTGGTGCCTGAGCACCACCGTAGACCTAGTCGTTTAGAGTCGTACAAAACAGGGGTTGTGGATGCGAGCACAACGGACCGTTTTAGGGCGTGTTTGTGTTGTTTCAGGGGAGAACGAGGACGTGTGTTTACCACCCAGGGTACCACCATGGGTCAGTGGTTATGACGGTGGTGGGTTGAGGTGTATGGGGCATAATGGTGAGAGGAAAACACCGTGAGAAAAGAGGGAGTCTGACCGCGCGAAAAACAGAGCATTCGGGTTTGTGTACAGGCGGTTTGAGCAGGTCGTGGTGGCGTTAGTGGTGGTTTCAGGGGGTAGCTTATGGGTATAATTGGTGGTTTGTAGTTTGGGTAGGAGGTTAGGACTGTTAGTGATAGGAGTGGATGGCTAGAACCGTGGTGGTGGTGTCCTAAAGTAAGGGGTACGGGTAGTGTATATGTGACGATGCGTCAATATGTTGTGTTGCCTCGGTTGTTGAAGGGGCCACCGAGGCCAGGTCCGTTTGGGTCAGGGTCTGGGTCTTGTGTCGAGGGATGCGCCGGGGTACAGTGGTGGCAATCACCGTGGGGTCGTGGTGGTCAAGCCAGTCTAAGGGTGGTTGATGGGGCTGTTTTATAGGGGCTGTCACAGCCGTGTTGTCGGGGAGGCTGTTGCGTCTTATGGTTGGTTGGGTAAGTAATGCGTGGTGTTTGTATTATTTTTATTGTTATCATTATCATCATCATCATTACATTATCATTATTATTATTATTATTATTATTTTTTCTTTTTTTTATTTTTATGAAGGATGCGCGCAGCTATCATATAAAAAAGAACAAAATAAGAGTTTACATAAAAATTGGTGGGCAGCCGAGATACAATCTGGGCTCCCACCCCCTTAGCTACAGCGAAGCTTAGCCTAGTAAAAATGTACGCAGCCATCCGCGCCCCTGCATCCTGAGATACTGAGTATTTCTGAATCCGCTTCAGCAAGGCAACAGCATCCGAGCCCAGCTCCCCAAGCGAAGAGAAAGAGAAAGGAAGGAAACCGTAGCCTGCAGCCTCACAGCGATCCCTGTACTTAGCACACTTGCGCTGAGCAGCATCAGAAACAACCCGACCAGGTACAAAATCAGTCATCCCAGTCTGAGTCAGAGGGGAGGAACCAGTCAAATCAATACACACATCACGCCCCCTGTCCCACGAATAAAGAAGCAAATCCGCAGGGCGAAGAGAGCCGCCATGTCCATCGACCAAACCAATGTCAACCTCCTTACCCGCCGAAATCCCAGACCTATAGCAGATATCCAATAGAGTATCCCTGACAAAGTTATGACGATGCTTAACCCCAACAGTACCAGCACAAGAGACAGCGTGATCCCCAAAAACATCCTCAGCAAAAACCCGAGAGCAAGCAGAGCAAGGCCTAGGTACCAAGAAAAGTGGAACACCTAGCCTATACCCAAGCACACAACGGTAGGTCCTCCTGTTCATAGTCTGACCCAACCCAGAGATAGGAACCGCTCTCAACCAATCAGAAGAGTGAGTCCCCTGCTGAGACTTCCACAAAGCAACCTGACGCGTGGACAAGGAAAAAACCGACTCCGAAGAAGCAGCAACCGTCGAGAAATAAATGTCTGCCAATTTCTTCATTAGTTTGGGGGCAGCAATTTCACTAGGGTTACCACATTTCAAAGCATGAATTCTTCACATAAGCATAAACCTAAGCATGTTTCTAAGTCTAGTAAACATAAAACTTAAATAAAATCAGAAACAAACATGAGAACCCATCAAACATGCTAATATTCACATTAAGGCCGAGTTATCTCATTATCGTCACCTTTCAAGCTTTCCGGCTAAAGATCTTCCTCCACAATGTAGCTATCGATGTCCGGGTTGTCTAATCCTTCACCTACAAACATGAAAAACGGGTTTAAGAACACAAAAACGGAATTTGTGTAAAACAGGCCAAATTTCGAAATGGAGGAATTGAGAAACGGAAGTGATAGATGGATTGGAAATTGAATGAGGATTCCAAAAATGATATTTTTACCTTGATTTGATCGATGGATGATGAAGAAAAGATCAAAATAAGAAGATGTTTATGGAGGTTTTGTAGAAATATTGTTTACAGTGAAAGGAGTTGTGAGGAAGATGAATTATGACAACTTAAGGGTTTTTAGGGGTTTATGTAGTTGTCCTTTCCGTATTATGAAACGGGTTAGGAAAATAGAACGGGTATTCGTTTTACGAGTTTAAGCCTTACCAAGTTTGTATTCGTCTTAAGGACTTGAGGTTCTTAAGACGGATCTTACTTATTAAATTAAAATCTTTCGAGATAAATTACTAAATTATTATTTTATTACTTAAAATAATTTAAAAATCTTAATTTAGATTTTACGAAAATACGGGATGTTACAATCACCCCAACTTCAAAAAGTTTCGTCCTCGAAACTCGAACGGATATAAATCTATACACTATACCTCAATCGAAAAGAGAAGGATGCGCGATACGCATCGATGCCTCAGTCTCCCACGTCTGCTCCTCAACATCACCGCAACGCCAAAGTATCTTCACTAGCGGCACCACCTTGCTCCTAAGCTTCCTATCCTGACGGTCTAGGATCTTCACAGGACGCTCCTCGAAGGCAAGACTTGGCTCCAAGTTCTCGATCTCTCTAGGCAGAACATGACTCGGGTCACTAACGTACTTACGGAGCTGGGAAACATGAAAAACGCTATGAACCTTGCCCAAACTAGGAGGCAAGTCCAAACGGTAAGCAGCAGCACCAATCCTCTTCACGATCTCAAAAGGTCCAATATACTTAGGGCTCAACTTGCCCTTAACTCCAAACCTCTTAACACCCTTCATCGGAGACACTCTCAAGAAGACTCGGTCACCCACCTCAAACTCTAAGGGTCTACGGCGAACATCAGCATAGGATTTCTTCCGGTCCTGTGCAGCCTTCATCCTACTTCTAATAAGCTGAACCTGATCAATAGTAACAACTAACTGGTCCGGTCCTAGGTCACGAACGTCACTAGCCTGGTCCCAACAAATCGGACTACGGCACTTCCTACCATAAAGAGCCTTGTACGGAGCCATACCAATGGAAGCATGATAACTGTTCTTGTAAGAAAACTCTACCAACGGCAAACACTGCTCCCAAGAACTCTGAAAATCAAGGGCACAAGCACGGAGCAAATCCTCTAGTGTCTGAATGGTCCTCTCGGATTGCCCATCGGTCGCGGCATGAAATGTGGTACTCATCAACAAATGGCTACCCATAGCCTCCTGCAAAGCCTTACAGAACCTAGAACAAAAACGAGGATCACGATCTGAAACTATCTCCCTCGGGACACCATGATAGCGGACTATCTCAGCAATATAAGCCCTGGCTAAACGGTCCATATCCCATGTCTCTCTGATCGGCACAAATCTGGCACACTTAGTTAGACGATCAACAATAACCCAAATCGCATCCTTGCCTCCCACAGTCTTAGGCAATGCTGTAACGAAGTCCATAGATATACACTCCCACTTCCACTGGGGAACGGGAAGCGGCTGTAGCAAACCACCAGGTCTCCTATGCTCTATCTTGACTTGCTGACAAGTCAAGCACCTACTAACATAATCCAAGATCTCCTTCTTCATACCAGGCCACCAAAACATAAGCCTCAAATCCTTGTGCATCTTCTCTCCTCCTGGATGGACGGAATACGGTGACAAGTGAGCTTCATCAAGAACCCTCTTCCTCAAATCTGGCACATCAGGAACATACATCCTACCACGGAACCTAAGGAAACCATCAGCATCAATCACCAAGTCAGGTGCAACACCACTCGAAATCTTAGCCTCGAATTTCTTGAAATCGGCATCTGAAGGTAAACTCTGGCGAATCTCCCAATATAAAGACGGCTCGGCAGTCATAGCAGCTAACCAATCAAAACCACTACCCACCATCTCTAATCTCAGCTTCCGGAACTCGGAACACAACTCATCGGGTAATACTCTCATGGCACTCATCGAGTGAGAAGTCTTGCGGCTAAGCGCATCTGCAACTACATTGGCTTTTCCCTCAAGATATAACAACTCGATGTCGTAATCTTTAACCAACTCTAGCCAACGTCTCTGTCTCATGTTAAGGTCTTTCTGGGTAAAAATGTACTTAAGACTCTTGTGATCTGTGAAAATACGGCAATGGGATCCAATCAGGTAATGACGCCACATCTTCAAAGCATGAACGACTGCGGCCAACTCCAAGTCATGTGTCGGATAGTTCACCTCATGAACTCTCAACTGTCTAGATGAATAGGCTATCACCTTACCACTCTGCATCAGTACGCATCCAAGTCCTAACATCGAAGCATCACAATACACATCAAAGTCCACTCCGATTTCTGGCAAAGCTAAAACGGGGGCGGAAGTCAATCTGGTCTTCAACTCCTGGAAAGAACTCTCGCACTTATCGGTCCACACAAATTTGGCCTCTTTCTTCAGCAACTGAGTCATCGGGCGAGCTAAACTGGAGAAATCCTCAACAAATCTACGATAATAACCAGCCAATCCAAGGAAACTACGGATCTCTCCAACATCTTTGGGACTCTCCCAATCAACGACAGCCTCAATCTTCGCGGGATCGACCATAACTCCCTCACTAGATATCACATGTCCGAGAAACGCAACCTTAGAAAGCCAAAACTCGCACTTTGAGAACTTCGCGAACCACTTCTGACGACGCAATATCCCAAGAATCAATCGAAGATGCTCAGCATGTTCCTCATCGGTCTTCGAATAAATGAGAATGTCATCGATAAACACCACAACACAAGTGTCAAGATACTCACTGAAGGTACGGTTCATCTGATCCATGAAAATAGCAGGAGCATTAGTCAACCCAAAAGGCATAACCACGAACTCAAAATGCCCATATCTGGTACGAAAAGTAGTCTTCGCAATATCAGCCTCTCTCACTGGAATCTGATGATAACCCGATCGAAGATCAATCTTAGAAAATCTAGAAGCACCTCTCAACTGATCAAACAAGTCATCTATCCTAGGCAAAGGATATCTGTTCTTCACGGTCACTCGGTTCAGCTCTCTATAGTCAATGCAAAGTCTCATGAAACCATCTTTCTTCTTGACGAACAAAACGGGCGCACCCCACGGGGAAGCACTCGGTCTAATGAAACCTTTCTCGATCATCTCTTCCAATTGCTGCTTCAACTCTTTCAACTCTGGCGGAGCCATACGGTAAGGAGCTTTGGAAATCGGTCTGGTACCTGGAACAAGCTCAATAGTAAACTCCACATCTCTCTCTGGCGGTATCCCTGGCAAGTCATCTGGGAAAACATCTGGATACTCACAAACAATGGCTATATCCTCAAGCTTTGGTAGCGATGGTTTAGCAGCTGTAACAACACACAGGAAGGCTTGGCAACCCTTCCTAAGAAGATGAGAAGCTTTCATCGAAGAGATAACACGAACACCCCTTTGAGGGCGAGTTCCCCTATAGGAAACACGAACTCCTGAAGAACTCCTCAAGCAGATTTTCTGGTCGCGACACTCGAAGCGAGCATGGTATCGCGATAACCAATCCATACCGAGGATAATGTCAAACTCCTCGAGAGGAAATCTCAGTAAGTCCGCTGGAAATGTGGCTTGACCAATAATAATAGGAACATCCCTATGGGACGAAGAGCAGGAAAACACGTCTCCAGAAGGTAAGGAAATAGAAGTCTCCTCAACCAATGAAGACTCAAGAGCTAGACGGTCGGCGAACTCAGTCGATATAAATGATAAAGAAGCTCTAGTATCGAATAAAATAAGGCACTCAACACCAAGAACAGAAAAGATACCGGCAACAATGTCTGGATGAGCCTCTGCCTCAGCCCTAGTCATCACGAAGATCTTCCCCTTCGGCTTTCCTCCTCTGGTCGCTGCAGCAGCAGTGGCAGCCTTGCCAAGAACAGTATCCTTCTCAGGACAATCAAAGGACCTATGCCCATATCCATTACAAGTATAACACTTATAGGCATTCTTGAAACAATCAAACCCTGGATGAAGCGGTTTACCACAACGGCGGCAAACAGTAGAAGCAGTGTCGGTGTGAAATGTGGTCTTAGCAACCGGAGCAGAGAACCTCTCAAAACGCTTCTTCTGAGAAGAAGGCAAAGAAGTAGAAGGAACAAATGGTCTCTTCCCCTGGTACACTGATCTCTGGTGAGGTGTCACACTAGAAGTAGCGGCACGGGTCTCAGCATCTATGGCAGGAATAGAACTCTCGGCCCAAATAGCATCATCATATACCTCCACAAAAGAAGTCGAATCACGACGAACCATGCTCTCGATGCGTGGCCCTAGCTTGCCACGGTAAAAGTAGACTCTCTCGGCCTCATCTCTGACAAATCTCGATGCGAAGTGAGCAAGTTGATTGAAACGGTCTGTGAACTCCTGAACTGACATCTTGCCTTGCTTTAAATCAATGAATTCTTTGAGTCGCTGTGATCTGAGCTCTTTAGGATAGAACCTTGTCTCGAGCTTATCCTTAAAAGCCTCCCAATCGAACAAAGGGTCAAGAGTGAAGGTAGGTCCAGTCAGCGCCCACCACCTATCGGCCTCAAGGGTAAGAAAGTGAGTGGCTAGCCGCACTCTATCCTCTCTACCCACCGAATACATAGTGAAGCTCTTTTCCATCTCTCTGAACCACTCGGTAAGAGCTACCGGATCAACCTCGCCACCATATGTCTTCACGTGGCTACGGGACATCTGAGAAGCTATCCATGAGAAACTACCAGGACGATTAGCTTCGCCGCCTGGCAGTGGAGGAGGTGGAACATTATCTGCTTGCTGTCTCTGAGTCTCAAGCAAATGCTGAATTGCTTGCAGCACAATGTTATCAGCAGCCCTAGGTCTCACCATCCTTCAAAAGAGAAAGCAAGTATTAGCTTAACAATTAGCAATCACAAATAGACTACAAAATAAGTCCTTAGATCTACCCATCTCTCATTCATTATTTGTTTATCTGGTCAAGTTAAGGTTGGGGTCACATGAGTGCGTCGGGAGCAATAAAGAGCTCTGATACCAACTGTAAAACCCCTCGCGAAAGCGGAAATATAAACACATGAAAGTACCAAAAATGCAGCGGAATTAAAACTTTTTAAAGAAAACAACATGCGAGAAGTCTTAAACTGAAACAGGAACTGAAACTGAAATAAAACCAAAATAGATAAGTAGCAGTTCTAAGTATCAACCAAAACGTAAATACAAGCCTGGGATGGAACATCCCTACAGGCACCAAAACGAAGGTAACAAAAGTCTAAGAGTCTAGCTATGCGATATAAGGTAAGTCATATGATGACAGCAGGATCATCACTCGCTAGCCCTCTCGTGAACCCATCTCCAACCAGCATGTACCTACATACATGAAAACATGTACGCCACAATCAGTGGGGAGTGACTAGAGTTCTCCTAGCCACCTTTTGTGACAACACGTAACATATAAAACAATACAGAATACTCCAACATATAACAACATGTGAAGCATAAACATCTCATCATCTGATCTCTTACTAACATGCGATTACAATGCACGACTCTCAACCAACTTCATAAACAAATAGGAAGGAGAGCCGGTTTCCCTACTGGTTACCCAGTCGGGGGGTCTTTCAATCCAATTATTTATGAAACCGAACTAAGAGTCATCCAATGCCTTGGATGATTTAACCACAACTCATATAAACGTCGGTAACCTACTATGCATATCTGACACTGTACCATCATCAAGGCAAGCAGATATAACATCGAGCAAAGAGGTTCAGCGGTCAACTTAAGACATAACCTAATTACCCAACATTCAGCAAGTATAAAGGTTCAGAGGCGACATCTTAACGCATAACCTAAATACCAAGTTCACAATATCAAGCAAGGACTCAGAGGCGAAAACTCAACGCATGGACCGACTATCACAGAACACTAGACTCAGAGGCGAAAACTCAACGCATGGACTAGCATTCAATTCACTATCACAAGTAAGGAACTCAGAGGCGAAAACTCAACGCATGTTCTCCTACCACATCACAAGATACTAGACTCAGAGGCGAAAACTCAACGCATGTTCTACCACCAAACACCTGCACTCCGGGTAAGGTATGACAACCTGACTGCCCCGTCGTGCAGTTGCTCTACTCGTCAGACTCAGAGGCCAGCTTAAGGCATGTCCTGACGCGATCACACATGCATGTCTGGACTCAGAGGCGAAAACTCAACGCATGTCCCAGACACGACAAACAGACATGTATGGAACTCAGAGGCGAAAACTCAACGCATGTTCCCATACACGACAAACAACTCACGTATTAAGTTCAGAGGCCAGCTTAAAGCATAACTTAATACGCGTCAAAACAATAACATCCAAGTCTATGAATTACCCTATAGTTCTACCTTTAACTCCTAATCAACACTTAATTGACACCGGGAACTAAGATGAGGGAGAGCCGGTTTCCCTTTCGGTTGCCCGACCGGGGGGTCTCTATCCTTACTCCATTCCCGAACCCAATATAATGTTGCCCATCCTCCGGGGACACTCAAATACATGTCAAGGGTACACAAAACGAGTTTCAATCAAAACCGATCAACCATTTGAAAGTTACGATTAAATTACAAAAACTAAAAATAGCCTACAGGGGTCCCCGGCCGGTCGGCAGGCAGCCGGTCGGCCAGCTGGTGACCTCCTCAGCCTTTCTTTCTTTTTCGGAACCAACAACACACGGACTCCCAGCCGGTCGGCAGGCAGCCGGTCGGCCGGTTGGGAACCCTATTCCTAGCCTTCACCAACTTCGTAACCATCCCCACATGCACTCCCAGCCGGCTGGCAGGCGGCCGGTCTGCCGGCTGGGATCCCTTTCTACATAAGGTCTTTCGCAAAATATAACACACAAGAGACTACCAGCCGGTCGGCAGGCAGCCGGTCGGCCGGCTGGCAGTCCTAAGCCAAAATCTCAAAACTCGTAAAAACACGAAACACCACTCCCAGCCGGTCGACCGGCGACCGGTCGGTCGACCGGATCAGAGAGCCTGATACGAAAAATCGCCATTTTTAGCCTTTTCAATAATCTCCTAAATCGACACTCAAACTTCAAAATGGCCACAATTGATGTTTACTCAACATTAAAGATCATCCAATAATACTAATTATCAGCAAACAAAACCAACAACAATCCTCAAACGATTAAATTCATGTATCCGTCTTAACATATGAAAAACTGAAATTATACTAATGAACACACAACCACATTTCCAAGCATGAATTCTTCACATAAGCATAAACCTAAGCATGTTTCTAAGTCTAGTAAACATAAAACTTAAATAAAATCAGAAACAAACATGAGAACCCATCAAACATGCTAATATTCACATTAAGGCCGAGTTATCTCATTATCGTCACCTTTCAAGCTTTCCGGCTAAAGATCTTCCTCCACAATGTAGCTATCGATGTCCGGGTTGTCTAATCCTTCACCTACAAACATGAAAAACGGGTTTAAGAACACAAAAACGGAATTTGTGTAAAACAGGCCAAATTTTGAAATGGAGGAATTGAGAAACGGAAGTGATAGATGGATTGGAAATTGAATGAGGGTTCCAAAAATGATATTTTTACCTTGATTTGATCGATGGATGATGAAGAAAAGATCAAAATAAGAAGATGTTTATGGAGGTTTTGTAGAAATATTGTTTACAGTGAAAGGAGTTGTGAGGAAGATGATTTATGACAACTTAAGGGTTTTTAGGGGTTTATGTAGTTGTCCTTTCCGTATTATGAAACGGGTTAGGAAAATAGAACGGGTATTCGTTTTACGAGTTTAAGCCTTACCAAGTTTGTATTCGTCTTAAGGACTTGAGGTTCTTAAGACGGATCTTACTTATTAAATTAAAATCTTTCGAGATAAATTACTAAATTATTATTTTATTACTTAAAATAATTTAAAAAGCTTAATTTATATTTTACGAAAATACGGGATGTTACAATAGTGTTATCTATATTACTCTGTGATATAATACGATGTGAATATAAAGGGTCTGTGATTGGTGCGGAGATAAAGGGTCTGTGTTTGGTGCGGAGATAAAGGGTCTGTGTTTGGTGCGGAGATAAAGGGTCTGTGATCGGTGCGGAGTTTATTAGGTGTTGGATCGGTGCGGAGTTTATTTGGTGTTGGATCGGTGCGGAGTTTATTTGGTGTTGGATCGGTGCGGAGTTTATTTGGTGTTGGATCGGTGCGGAGTTTATTTGGCGTTGGATCGGTGCGGAGTTTATTTGGCGTTGGATCGGTGCGGAGTATATTATATTGTTGTCTTATTTATCTCTTTACTCAACCTCGCGGTTGACCCTGTGTATTCGTGTACACCTACGATGATCCGGAATGGGGAGTAGATTTTTACAGGTCAGTGACAGATGGACCAGGAGCTTGGGCTTGGAGAGAGAGACATGGCATGGACCTACTTAGAGTTAAATCACATTTAGATATCGTCAGTTGTACTTTCATTTTATCAAGTTTGGAGCTCGTAAATGTTGTAACACCAAGTTCAAATTTAACCAGTATTTATATAAATTACCTTTGGTTTGTTTACCTTGTTATTCACTACCTCGGATATTCCGGGATGGTAACAGTCCTATTTATTTGAGAATGTCTTGCTAAAGGCTCTTAAATAAATGGGGGTGTTACAAAGTTTGACATACAACTTTGTTAAGGACACTTCACGACACAATAAAATGCTTAACATAAGTAACCAAGATTACCAAGTATATACGAACAGTCACAACACACCAATTAGCCAAATCAAATCATAACGACTAGCCTTATCAAAATCGTTAAGATTTTACAATCCCATCCTCCTTAAAGCATGGTTACGTCCCCGTAACCCCATAAAATTCTAGCTCAAAAACCTGTCTTACTCTTTACGTTATCCCATAAAGTCTTGGTCCAAGGGACCAAGTATCTCATTCTCCTCGTCGAACCCAAGGCCAAAGAAAGGGGTGAGTGGACTGATGGAAAAAAAACCGCGAGTCAATACTTTATCTCAATATCGATTTCAAACTTATAACACCACTCAACAACCAAGGTCTCACTTGATCATAAGCACAATATGGCTCAGTGGCCAAATAACTCATAACTCAGTACCAAGGACCAATTCTCATCTCGATTTCGATATCAATATTATCAAAATAACTCAGGTAATCAATTAACAAAATTTTTACCCGCCTCGCTCTCAACCCGTCTCACAACCAAAAGAATTACCTCTCCACAAGAGGATATTAACAACCAAAATACAAGAACAGATACTAATATCCAACTCAAATAACTACTCGTGAGAAAACCATAGCAATAATCACGTAATCATATATAACCTCGAGCCATGACAAGAGTATTAGGATCGATAGCAATCGTGTTACGTAGTAAAACAGATTCAGAGTGGTACATACCATTGAAATTTCGACACAAAATCAATACATTCTCAACAATGCAAACAATCACGAGACTCATAGATCATAATCAACAAATTAGAACATTTCATGTTCGTAAACATATTATAGAAAAGACATAGGAGAAAGTTTATTAACGTAATTAAACATGGAGCATTGACATATCTCATAGGGTATACACAATTCATAGACTCACAAGACCGTTTAACATTTCTAGGTATTAATAGTTAACAAGATCACTGGGGTATATTTTTCTGTCCACTCACATTGCATCATTTATCATGAAAATATTACTATATCCGACTTGCACGATAGGGTTTTATACACTACGCAACAATTAAACATTCAAATAGAATTTCATCGTCATATAGCTACAAAATTATCATATTGCAACAATCACCATAGTTATCGAACATCAAGCTTTATCAGGGTTTAACACTTTTGAAAAAAAAAAAAATGTTTGAAACGTTTGAAACATTGTGACAATTTATAACACGAATCCAAAACAATTTTATAAGTTATAGATCGAAACAAGACTACGTGGTGACATCTTGACTCCCTTTACTCAACATTGTTCTTGTAGTTCATGAATTATGAAACAAAATTTAACGACAAAAGTAAGCGAATTCACTAACTAGTACTTCCCGCAAATCATATGTCAAACCATTAATGTTTCAACACATCGTGGTCAGATTCTAAGTATAACATTATGCAATTCTGTATGGTATAACAATATACTTGAAAAAGTTATAAAAAAAAACTATAGTCACAGAGAACTAGCCAGAGGTAAACCATAAATATACGAAAGAACATCAACAAATTCCACATTGTTCAAAATAATTACAGTTATGTATACAACCAGATTGCTATATAATGCTAATAAGTTTATCAGTTAAATTTATCGTACCATGCGTCCAAACTCCTCTCTGATGAACACGATTTTAACATTACATATGAACACCACATAATTATTTTGAGGTCGTGACGATAGATAGCACTAGCGTGTGTATAATTGACACCACGTTATAAAACTCTCAACAAAGTAACAAGGTTATGTTATCATATACAACGTTCATCTTCATATCGTAGGTCTGTCCTACATACTACCAATACCATAATAATATATTACATGGTTACATGCATTACAGAATTCATATTTGATTAAACTTTTATATGCACTTACATGACTCCCAATTCCACCAGTTAAAAGAAAATATATATATATATATATATATATATATATATATATATATATATATATATATATATATATATATATATATGTTCCGAATTAACTAATCATAGAAGACAGAAGCAGATGCATATCTCAAGAGTATCATTTATAACAATTCATCGGAAAATTGGACAACTTATAATAATAATTAAACAAAGACTCGATAAGATTTCAAACAACTTAACCTTTTGGAAACGCGAACGAATATTCTATACCATGGAGTCGGAACTATACATGAAGGTAAACAAGCTTTAAAAGGCTTTATTTACAAAACATGATTCACAACAGAACCGTGCAATAGTAACCTGACCATTGTCAACTAAAGATTTATTTCTCTCAAAATACAACTCCTATTAAAGTGAAATCAAAAGCATTGTAAAACCAACTCAGGAGGTTGTCATGCATAGAATTTTCATACTCATATATGGAACACGTATAAAATGAAAGCCCTTACAAATCAGGTAACATTCTGAAAATTTATTAAAATCTTGGTTCCCTTGCAATTACACATTATGACATCCAAACTCAACCTCCCTTATACCAAAACACGTTGACAAACATTTGAAGCATAGGCAACACTCTGTACCCTATTAACATTCATTTCTCATTGCGATTGTAATTGTCATCTAAAACAAAATAAAGGTTTCGAAAACTGAATGCAGGATCAACTAAATAGCTTGGTAGTTATACATGTGTATCAAAATGAATTAGTTTCTACCGTTGCACAAACACAACTTATCCAAGTGCGGAATACGACCTACGGACTACTACGTATCCCTTATTAATGTCTGACTTCGTAAAGAGTTTAAATGCGTATAATAGTCATAAAATTTTCAAGTACGACATATGCAACACTTAGCTATATACATTCATGGCTTAGGGCAACACATTACGCAGGTCACTTGACACAGGTCACTATAACATATGATAAGATCAACATAATCACTTGCCTTCACAACGAGTTAAACACTAATATCATATAATAACGGTAGTCATTAAAATACTAGATAAACGTACGGACATTTCAAATACCAAAATCATATGATCACATCCCTTTTAAATATCACTCAACAATTATTCATCCATATTCTAGATATTTATATACAACCATCCAGCTCAATTCACATACTGATATCAATCATAATATCAATGACATTAATAGTCATAATTCGCATATTACTAACCTCATTCTTCTCCTGTAAGAGTGTTAGTACAAAGTAACCAGATCGCTATGTATATACTCTACCCCGCTCTTCCATTACTCTCATTGGGTTCCCGAGACAGAACTGAAAGGGCCCAGGTTTGGTGTGAGGGGGCCCCTAACTCATCCCGTTCCTTTTTGGGGCTCCTATCAGTTTCATCGCGGGGTTCATTTTATTAGACTCTTCCTACGTTCATTATTATTCATTTGGTTTAGGCCTGAGGATCGTTCGCTCTGATACCACTTTGTAACACCCCCATTTATTTAAGAGCCTTTAGCAAGACATTCTCAAATAAATAGGACTGTTACCATCCCGGAATATCCGAGGTAGTGAATAACAAGGTAAACAAACCAAAGGTAATTTATATAAATACTGGTTAAATTTGAACTTGGTGTTACAACATTTACGAGCTCCAAACTTGATAAAATGAAAGTACAACTGACGATATCTAAATGTGATTTAACTCTAAGTAGGTCCATGCCATGTCTCTCTCTCCAAGCCCAAGCTCCTGGTCCATCTGTCAGTGACCTGTAAAAATCTACTCCCCATTCCGGATCATCGTAGGTGTACACGAATACACAGGGTCAACCGCGAGGTTGAGTAAAGAGATAAATAAGACAACAATATAATATACTCCGCACCGATCCAACGCCAAATAAACTCCGCACCGATCCAACGCCAAATAAACTCCGCACCGATCCAACACCAAATAAACTCCGCACCGATCACAGACCCTTTATCTCCGCACCAAACACAGACCCTTTATCTCCGCACCAAACACTGACCCTTTATCTCCGCACCAATCACAGACCCTTTATATTCACATCGTATTATATCACAGAGTAATATAGATAACACTATATACGATCACATGGTATTATATCACAAACCTGCTTAAAACAAACAAGAATAGTTTACACATCGTCATATACCAGTATCTCCCCTACCTCAATTGCGGATTGACAACCGAACAGCTGCTAGAAACGTTCCACCTTGAACAACCGAACTCAGTTCCTATAATTAGCATTGAATATCAAATCCTACCCATACAATCGCATTACTAAAACTACTTGACCCTATCCAAACTCACATCAATTATCATGAACTCCTCATTCATATCAATCCTCATTAGTCACATAAACTCACTAATAAATAAACTTACTAAATATAGCAGGATTCAAATAAACAAATACAACATATGACCAAACAATTACAAATTCATAATAATAATATTAATATACCACATTACAACATTAATGTTAAACAAGCCTTAGTAATAATATTAATAATATCCTTATCATTATTTGTTACCCATATAACAATCCAATAGTAAAACATTACTAGTAATACTACCATACAATAACCATAGACATACTTTTAAATGATAATATTCAATACTAATAACAATTATTAAACTTTAACAAACAACATACCCAACCACAATATTAACAATAATAATAACATGATTAACAACAATGACAACATATACTTTTAATAATAGAATTAATAATAATAATAATAATAATAATAATAAAATAAGACATAATAATAACAATAAGGAATACTAATAATAATACTATTATTATTATGAAACCACAAAAAAAACGAAACACTAAAAGAACTCCATTTTCACTCGCCCCACAACTCACGACTCAACCCCCCATCAACACCGCTTGACACCAACCACGACCACCAGGGACCACCGACTACGTACTCTCGACAACCTGCTAAACTCACGACCGCCGTCCATCCTCTCGCTGGCTGCCGGCGAGGTGAACCAACCCCCAACACAGGTCTGGTTCCTCGTCCCAAGTCCCAGCCACCGCATAAAAATCTCCCTGTCGACGCTGACACAGCCACCGACATGACCCAAAACCACCACCCAAGCCTCCTCTGACACTGGACTGATAACCATGGTAGTACCACCGTGTCGACCTCCCCCGAGTCAACGGTGGTACTACCCCCCAATACTCCTCCTGAACACACGCAAAAGAACAACGGTCCACGAACAGAGAAAACGAATACCACTTTCGACCCCACTTCAGTCATCTGTACCCACCATGACGACCACCACTACTCACCCCTGGCCACCACCTGTCCCTCCACCATAACAACCACCAAACACGAGAACAAGGAAAGCATCTAAACCAAACGAAAGTAAAACGTGTAGACTCTGTTTTAAAAACTTAACACACGCGCCTGTGACAGGCGGCAGAAACCGCCCTGCCTGGTGTTCCTAGGTGGTTGACGAAGGTACGACCATGGTCAAACACGACTCCCAAACCCCATAGTTCACGACTGTATCATAAAATAGCCACTGTAAACACAACTTACACGATCTAATTCACAGGTAAAAGAACACAAGCACAACATCAGTAAGGAAAGACGTGTTGGCGTACCTCTTCTAGAGTATATCGACCACCCTTACCCCGCCTTAAGACCACCGCAAGGACCTCTTACTTACTCTCTGTTGTAGCGGCTGTGGATGAGTGGTGTTTGGAAACAGGATTAGGGTAGTTTAGGGTTAGGAAATAAGCTTAAAAGTGACGGCAGGGAATAGGGTTGTAGGTGTTTGAGGAAAACACCAACCGTGGGCTGTAGGGTTGCACTTCTTTCGAGGCCCAACTAGCGTGTCCAAGGTCTAGAGATCGAGTCCCCTTACCAACATAACACTATATTATTTGATTAAATACTTATAGAATACCATCACCATTACTATCGACACAAAAAGTAAATCTAGATAACGTAGCCAAAAATCGAGGTATTACAATTAGAAACATATTTTGTATTCGTCTTAAGGATGAAATATCTGAAAAATCAACTATGAACATGTGAAACACAATCAAAGCATATGAACAACATATTCATGTACTCCTAGCATGATTCTAAGTCCATTGAACATAAACCACATGTAAAATCAGAAACCTAACTCATCTAAACCAAGAAAAGTGCTAATATTACAAATAAAGGCCGAGTTTCTCATTATCGTCATCTCTTAAGCGTTTATGCTCCTAGCTCCTCTTCAATCTCGACACCAACCACCTTGGGATCTTCTAAACCCTTTCCTACAACAGGAAAAGCGATTAATATAAGCTATAAACGGATTTCTCCAAAAATAGCCCATTTTTGAAGTGGAACGAAACGGAAATTGAAAGTGATAGATGTCTTGAAAATTTCATGAGGATTCCGAAAATGTATAAATTACCTTGATTCGGAAATCAGATGATCTCTGAAAATGGATTAAGAGGTTGAAGGTTTAGGGAGAAAAGGGAGGAAAGGGAAGCAGTGTTCTTATTTTGAGCAATATGATTATGTCGACATATCAAATGAGTTGTAGGGTTTATATTGTCCTTTCCCGTTCCCATGAAAACGGGTTTGGTAAGTGAACGGGATTTATGATGCGTACTTAAACTTGCCAAGTTATATTCGTCTTAAGGACTTAAGGTTCTTACGACGGATCTCAACGAAACATTTAAAATTAACTTATCAATAAATATTAAGGTATTATTTTATTACTTGAAATACTTTAAACCTTTAAAATATAGTTGACGAAAATGCGGGATGTTACAATTTTTATATTTGATGATTATTTGATGAAATGACATTTCATCCGTACTTCTTTATTTTTGATAATATATTTATAATTAAATATATTTCCTATTTTATATTTATTTCTCATTTATACTTATTTTATTATTTAAGTCGTAATTATATTTACATTTTAATTTTTATATATTCTTATGTAATGACTAATAAATTTATATTCTGATAATTATTTTAATTAATATTTACATAATTTAATTAATATAATTATTTATATGTCTCGTTAATTTTAAGTTACGGGTTAAAGATCGGGATGTAGTCGTATATTACCTCGAGATGCGTGATGGGCTTGGACTCGGGTTATGGAGTGAGAAACGAATACTAGCACAAAAAAAAGAGAAATCCCTACCTCATACAGACCATACATCGACATATCATTCTTCTGCCTCCCAACTTCGACAAAACACAAAAAACCCTATTTTAGCAAAGAGAGGCGTGAGATTGATGAAGGACGAGAGACAGCCATCATCATCATCACCATCATAACCATCGTTGTAAGTTCTTATCACCATTGTTGCTTCGTTTTTAATTGCTTTCGAATTGTTGTTTGGTTTATTATTTGATACGAGTTTCTGGGTAGTAGTAGCAGGGCGTTCATAGGTTAGTTTGGTGACTGTTGGGTGGCGCGTGGTGGCCGAAGTACCACCAGAAAAAGGACTGTTAAGAACCGTATGAAAACAGGGGGCTGGTACAGAGTAGTTTGAGTCAGTTTTGACCCGCGGTTTGACGGTTCATGAGAGTTGGGGTTGGGGCTCTTGGTTACTGGGGCTAATGGCTAGCACCAGGTTGCGGAGTTGGTGGTCAGTTGTGGCAGGGTTGGCCACCACGGTGGCTAAAAATAAGGACAATTCAGGTAGGGAGCGAAAAACCGAGTGTTGTGTGATCGGTTGCGTGCAGGCTATTTCGACAGCCTGTTTAGGGTAGTTATGGTGAACGCAGGTGGTGGATAATAGGTTGAGTTTGTAGCTGGTAGTACGTACTTGAGGTTGCGGTCAGTGGTGGCGGTTTTGAGGGTCAAGGCTCGTATTGGTGGTGTCGGGAAGTCGGGGTCGCGTTTGTGTGTGTTGCGACTGCTGTTACTAATCCACGGGATTTAATATTGGGTTATGGTATACGTAGGTTAGATGTACTAAGTATATTATATAATATTAATTGGTTTATATTGGTTTATATTATATTTAATTATTTAGTCTAGTTAATAATGTTTAATTTGTTAATTGTGATTAGTTATTAGATTTAGATATTGTTTAATTAGCTATTAGTTAATAATTTTCTAAATTTGTTTATGTTAGTCGTGTTAGTGTTTTAATGTTGAGTCGGGATCTAATACTCATACATCGACCCAAAGTATATTTTTGGGAACGCTTTGTTTTTAAAGTTAAGTTTATTTATGTCTTTAATTTGTTTGTTTATTTAATTTAATTGTTTAATGTATGATGACGATTTATCTAATAATCGAGACATGTATTAAAGATTTCATCGGGTTTATTACGTTATCGTTGTTATAATTAATCTAATTAATTATAATTAACTCGAGTCGTTAACTAGTTTATCGCGAGATAGATATGTGATTTACTAATATTTACCGAGTTATGATATTAGTAGTGATTATATTTCTTTTACTTGTTAAGGTGATGACTTTGGTTGACGGATTGTGCGGATTACTTTTTGACTTGCTATCTAGGTAGGATATACCTACTCAATTTTGGTTTAATTTGATTATCTTGTTTGGCGTATTACATGTAATGTGATGATGGGTTGAATTAATGGTTGATTATTGATATGGACACGACAGTGTTGTATTATTATCATTGGCATGAGTATTGCATTATTTATTGGCATGATTGCATAATAGTATTGTTGCATTCATGTGCATGGCATATGCATTGGTTACTAAGTTGAGATATGGAATGGATACTATTTCGAGATGATTATTTGGGCCGAAGCTGTTATGCTGGTGTTCGGCGACGGCCGATTAAAGTCTGTCGGGAGGTTCGGTATGGCTGGGTGTTACGGGTTTGGGATTGAGAATTGACATTGAGATTGAGCTCGAGCATATCATTGCATTTGCATATCATCGTTGTTGCATTATTTTATTATTGTGTTACCCTACTCAACCGCGAGGTTGACAGTGTATTCGTGTACACCTACGATGATCCGGAATGGGGAGTAGATTCTACAGGTCAGAGACATACGAGCTAGGAATGTGAGATGCATACTTTGGACTTACATAGAATATAGATCACATTAGTACTTCCAAATCAGACTTTATTCAGTTGTTTATGACAAAATTTTGTATTTGAGTTTTTTCTTTAACAAGTTGTAATAGACTTTAGTTACCATTTATATAAAGTAATTTGGTTGTTTTACTTTGTTATTCACTATCTCGGACATTCCGAGATGGTAACAGCTTTATTTATTTGAGAATGTCTTGCTAAAGGCTCTTAAATAAATGGGGGTGTTACACATGTGATGTAGTAACGGGGTATGCCTTAAGTTTCCCTCTATGTCCTTTACTTATTGATTGATTGGATGCTAGTCTATGCCTTAAGTTGGCCTCTGAGTCTAGTGTGTTGTTGATTAGCAAGGAGTATGCCTTAGGTTGTCCTCTGTGTCCTTGTTTGTGAATGTGAATTGGTGTCTAGGTTATATCTTAAGTTGACCGCTGAACCTTTATACTTGTTGATTGTTATGGTTAGGTTATGTCTTAAGTTAACCGTCGAACCTTCATAGTTAGTGAAAGTGAATGATTGCTATGTTTAGGTTATGTCTTAAGTTGACCGTTGAACCTTCATAGTTAGTGAAAGTGAATGATTGCAATGTTTAGGTTATGTCATAAGTTGACCCCTGAACCTTCATAGTTAGTGAAAGTGAATGATTGCTATTTTTAGGTTATGTCTTAAGTTGACCGCTGAATCTTCATAGTTAGTCAATGTGATTGTGAATATATGCTATATTTAGGTTAAATCTTAAGTTGACCGCTGAACCTTGATAGTTAGTGAATGTGATTGTGATTATATACTATGATTAGGTTATGTCTCTAGTTGACCGCTGAACCTTCATAGGAAGTGAAAGTAATGGTTAATATGCATGTATGCTTGTATGGGTTATATTTATAAGTGAGGCATGATGTTTTTGAGGAAAGTGAATGTAAGATAATGGTTTATGATTAGTGTACTTCACATGTTGTGGTTATGTTGGAGTATACATGTTTGAGGAGGTGATTATATTCATATGTTATGTGTTTGTGGTAACAAGTGGCTAGGAGGATCTCTAGTCACTCCCCACTGACTGTGGCGCACATGTGTCATGTGTGTAGGTTAGTAATTGTTGTGCAGGGGTTTCACATGGGGCTAGCGAGCAATGATCCTTCATCGATTGACATTTATGTTCTTCGTTAGCTAGACCTTATTTTTGATAAACAGTTTTGCGCCTATAGGGATATGTTATCCTGGGCTGTGATTTTTTACTTCATACTTAATTATGTTTCATTTCATTTCTGCATTTCAACTTTTAATAATACACCTCGCATGTTAGTTATGTTTCTTAAAAAGTAATGTGGTAGTGTTTATGAGGATATTTGATGAATTTTGTATATCCGTCACAATTTTGGGTTCTTACTTAATTGATGATTAGTGGCTTTAGATTCATGCTTTATGTCTAAGGTTGATGGGGATGAACCACTTGGGATATTGTTGGGACTATGTGTTGTTAGTATAGTAGAAATTATGCTTGTAATGTAGATTGGATGAACATAGGCGAAATTGGGGATTAAATCTTGTATGTGCAGGAAACTGTTGCGGACAGCAGTGAATACCGCAAGCTGCGGCGTTCACCGCAGGACTGCGGCCAGTCGGCGCAGGCTGCGCTATTCCACGTGTTTGTGCTGTTTGTTCGTGGTTTATGCGGGTTGTTTTGGGTAATAAATACTAATTGGTTTTAGTATGTTTTGAGTGATGATATGGGATAAATATACCTAGATTAAAATATATGTTTGAGCTAGGAGACAATTAGTAAGTGATTAATGGTTTGTTTTAAGTTAATTAATTCTTATGTTTATTCAAAAAGCTTGTCAGACTTAATTAGTTAATTATTAGTAATCGTTAGGCTTATTAATGATGAGTCTTAGGTTGCTAAAGATCTTAATTGCAATGGTTTACCTTTTATACATGTGTTATGTGATGGGTTGTAAGTAGCCTTGTTGTTTATGATTTAATTGAATGTAAATTTGTATTGATGCGTATTGAGCTATGCCTTAAGTTGGCCTCTGAGCTTAATACGTAAACTAGTTTTCATATATGGGGATATGCCATAGGCTGGCCTCTGAGCACTATATGTGTTTTCCTGTCGTGTTTGAGATATGCCTTAAGTTGGCCTCTGAGCTCAGACATATTTTATGTGATCGTGTCAGGACATGCCTTAAGTTGGCCTCTCAGTCTGACAAGTAGAGCAGTTGTACAATGGGGTAGCTAGGGTGTTGATGCCTTGCCTGGAGTACAATTGTTGGATGCTAGAGTATGCCTTAAGTTGGCCTTTGAGTCTAGTGTCATATGATGTAGTAAAGCGGTATGCCGTAAGTTGGCCTCTGAGTCTAGTGTCATGTGTTGTAGTAAAGCGGTATGCCTGAAGTTGGCGTTTGAGTCCTTTACTTATTGAGTGATTGGATGCTAGTATATGGCTTAAGTTGGCCTCTGAGTCTAGTGTCTTGATGATTAGCAAGGAGTATGCTTTAGGTTAACCTATGAGTCCTTGTTTGTGAAAGTGAATTGGTATCTAGGTTATTTCTTAAGTTGACCGCTGAACCTTTATACTTGTTGATTGCTATGTTTAGGTTATGTCTTATGTTGACCGCTGAACCTTCATAGTTAGTGAAATTGAATGATTGCTATATTTAGGTTATGTCATAAGTTGATCGCTGAACCTTCATAGCTAGTGAAAGTGAATGATTGCTATGTTTAGGTTATGTCTTAAGTTGACCGCTGAACCTTCATAGTTAGTGAATGTGATTATGAATATGCATGTATGCTTGTATGGGTTATATATATAAGTGAGGCATGATGTATTTGAGTAAAGTGAATGTAAGATAATGACTTATGATTAGTGTAATTCACATGTTGTGGGTATGTTAGAGTATTCATGTTTGAGGATGTGAATATATTCATATGTTATGTGTTTGTGGCTACAAGTGGCTAGGAGCATCTCTAGTCACGTCCCACTGACTGTGGCGCACATGTTTCATGTGTGTAGGTTGGTGATTGTTGTGCAGGGGTTTCACATGGGGCTAGCGAGCGATGATCCTTCATCGATTGACATTGACCTTATTCGTTAGCTAGACCTTATTTTTGATAAACAGTTTTGTGGTTGTAGGGATATGTTATCCCGGGCTGTGATTTTGTACTTAATACTTAATTATATTTCATTTTATTTCCGCATTCCAGTTTTGTAATAATACACCTCGCATGTTAGTTATGTTTCTTAAAAAGTTTTAATTCCGCTGCATTTTTCGTACATTGTATGTTTATTTTTCCGCCACCGCGAGGTGGGGTTTTACGAATCCTCAGCCAAGCTGGATGCTTTATCAGACGCCCTTATGGTCAATTTGTCCACTACTGCAACTCAGGTTACGCAAGTCTTTTAATACGTTATCCTTTTTTGTATATGCGTTCATAGTTTCAGTTGGTGACTTGTTTGTTGGTTTGTGTAGTGGTTGGATGCTTCTCTGATCAGCGGATCTCAGCTGATGGAATTCCATGCAAGCGTTGGGGCTTTGGAGGATTAGGTTAACCGTCTTCTGGCCAGGGAAGTCCAACCAGGGTCGCAGTTGGCTTCTGCACGGTAAGCGGTCAAGGCTTGTCAGGTATGTTAAATAGCGGCTAAGAATGCCGAGAAGGCCGTTAGGATTGAGCTGGCCGAGGAGAATAGGCCATGCAGAAGCTTCGGAAGAAAAATGAAGAGCTGGGTGCTGAGAAGGAAGTGCTGGAAGCTAGGTTGGGCATGCTGCTCATTACTTCTTCGGGAAATGACAGGTGAATGCTTTGCGAGATCCGGAAGCTGCTTAGGTGAAGTGGGCTCATGACCAGGATGAGAAGCTCCTTGATGAGCGCTTTCCTGATCTGGCTAATTTGGGTGCTGAAGAAGAAGAGGAGGAGGAGGTTGACTCTCTTGCATCCAAGGAAAATTCAGGGGTTGCAGCTGTGGCCGAGGAGGGTTCTGGATCAGCTCCTGCCTCGAAAGCAGCTTAACTTTATGTTTGTTTTGTGGTTATTTTGGCTCATCCAGGGAGGATGATCCCTGGAAGAAACGATTTAATTATAGTTTTTATTTTTTGTTTTAATGGGTATATGCTCCCATCCAAGGGGGAAGTCCCTGGATAGGAGTATAAGTTGATCAATGTTGTTTGGCCGACTATTTTGAATATAAATATCTTGGTTTTTTAAAACGTGTGTTATTCTTTCTTTTTGTATTTTTCGTGTTCATATCTGGATCAGGCCAGGCTTTCGTGCTGGATCTGGCCAGTCTTTGTGCCGGATCTGGCCAGGCGTTGTGATGGGTAGATTTTCTTGCCTGTCTGGAGGGCTTATTATTGTTCGCCTGTCTGGAGGGCTTACTACCCATTACAAGTAAGTTAGGGAATTTTTCCCATATGTTGACTGGGCTCAGGTTTTTGTGAGGCCTTGATTTTTTTTTGCAACTGATAGTTGAATATTTTGCTCATATGTTATGAGGTGTATGCGGGTTGAGTGACCCTCCATCTTAAAAATTATTTTAAGCAAAAATACAGGGTACGTGAATGCATAAAGTAAACAAGTATTTAAGATTCGAAGTAAACAAGACAGGCTATAATCATATTTGCTAATTTAGGCATATAAGAAACAGATCAAGCATGTGAGAGTAAAACATATATGAAGCTTTTATTCATGTAAATATCATGTTCCATACAACTTGTAACAATCAAGTCAGGCAAGAAATAAATTTGAGGCTAAGTTTGTACCTGACTAGGGGATATGGGTTACATATGAAATAATTTTAAATGCGTGATGTTCCATGCTCTAGGAATCATTTCACCGTCCAGGGTTTGCAGCCTGTAGGCACCTTGGCCAGCAATTGAGTCAATCAGGTAGGGGCCTTCCCAGGCCGGGGCCAATTTGCCTGCATTTTCATCCCTGGTGTTTAGGAACACTTTCCTATGCACCAAGTCTCTTACCCTGAATACCTTGGCTTTGACATTTTGTTGTAGTTTTTGCAACTGTTTGCTGATAGGCGGCCATTCTGATGCTGGTTCCTTCTCTTAGTTCCTCTATTAGGTCTAAGATGTCCTCCATCAGGGGAGTGTTGTTTGTTGGGGTATTCGGGCTGAACCTGGTTGATGGGATGTCGATTTCTGCTGGGATCATGGCTTCGCACCCATAGACTAGGGAATAATGGGTTTACCTTGTAGCTGTCTTGGATGTGGTCCTATCAGCCCATAACACGAAAGGCAACTCTTCTGCCCATTTGCCTTTTCGTGCTTTTAGCTACTTTTTCAGGCAGTTTATGATTATCTTGTTGCTTGATTCTGCCTGGCCGATTGCTTTTGGATAGTCTGGAGTTGATGTGATAAGCTTGATATTCCAGGCTTCACAAAATGCGATTGTTCTCTTGCCTATGATTTGGCTGCCATTCTCAGAGATGACATCATTCTTCTTGACTTGCCTGAATGAATCCGCCTCAATCCATTTGGAAAAGTAGTCAGTCATTGCAAGCATGAATACCTTCTAACCTGGAGCCTTGGGCATTTTGCAAACAAAGTCCATTCCCCACTTCATGAACGGACAAGGGGCAGAGATTGAGTGGAGCTGCTCAGAAGGTTGATGTATATATGGTGCGTGGATCTGACAGGCTTTGCATTTCGAGTAGAATTCTAGGCAATCGGCCCTCAGTGTTGGCCAAAAGTAGCCTTTCCTGAGTATCTTGCTTGCTAGGCTTCTTCCACCCTTATGATTCCCACAGTATTCTTCGTGTATTTCTGAGAGTTCTTGTTCAGCCTCTTGCAGTTCAAGGCATCGGAGATATAGTCCAGCCTGTGATCGCCTGAAAAGAGTGTTGTTAATAATAGTGAACTTGGCAAGAACCCTAGAGGAGGCTGCGTGAAGGCGACGGCATACTGCATTCTGATCTTCATCTAGGGCTTGATTATTGATCATCCATGGCTCGTTCACGTTCTACATCTCCACATTCACCATCTACAACACACAAAAATCACAAAAAAACCAATACCAGTAATAATAAGCAATGGACAAAAGAAGGGGTCAGGAGAGGATGAAGTTTTACGTACTAAATCAATGCATGAAGTTAACCCCATCCCTGGCCTATCATTTGAAGACGGGGAGAACCCTTAGGAGGCCTTTGAATTGGTGACTCGAAGGAAGAAGAAAAAGTCTGTTACTAATGATATAACAGAGGCAGAGAGTGAGCTAATAGCAGAGGAGGAACCTTTACTCCAATTCACAACTGAGGATACACAAGAGGAGATTGAGTACTGGTCTCAGGCTGTCTACTGCTTTGTGTTGGGAGCTAATCCACCATGGGAAATCCTGCAGGGCTATGTAAACAGGGTCTGGGGCAAACATGGAGTTGACAAAATTTCGTTCCTTCCCAATGGTATTTTTATGGTAAGATTTAAAGATATGAAGGGTAAAGAGACGGTTCTGAATGCTGGGTATCATATGTTTGATAACAAACCACTGATTGTGAAAGCTTGGCAAGAAAATATAGACTTGTTGAAAACTGATATTAAAATTGTACCAGCCTGGATTAGAATTCATGGACTTCCTCTCAAATTCTGGGGAAAATGCCTCCCTAAAATAGCAGGCCTAGTGGGATCATATGTTAAGTCTGATACAGCCACTGAAGGCAAAACAAGGTTGGGTTTTGCTAGGACTATGATAGAATTGAAGGTGGGACATAAATTTCCAGATCAAGTAAAATTTAAAGATGAGAATGGTGGAGTTATAACAGCCAAAGTAGAGTATGAGTGGAAACCTCTGCAGTGTAACAAATGCAAGGGGCTTGGGCATGAGGAGGCAACCTGTAGAAGGTATCAACAATCCAAAGGAGCACCTAAGAAGATGTGGAAACCAATCCCAAAACCAGTGCAGGCATTATCAGAAAAGGAGTTTCCAGCCTTACCTAGCAAGACTCCCTCAAGGGTAAGCACTTCCTATCCTCCTCTAGCAGGGGTAACCAATGGCAATGACCAACCGGAAGTGCAGAATTTAACACAGGATGAGAATACAGTGCTAGTGATTGATAATGGTGACCCTATTCCTATAGTGTCTCATGAATAATATAGGCTTTTGGAATGTTAGGGGCCTTAATAATGTAAATAAGCAGTTAGTTGTTAAAAGTTTTCTTCAGAATAATGAAGCCTGCCTTTTTGGGCTTCTGGAAACTAAAATAAATGGTGAAAGTGTCAATAACATATCTCAGAGAATGCTAGAAGGATGGTGCCTGACTACTAATTGCAGTCAGCATAAGGGAGGCAGAATGTGGTTGATGTGGAGGCCAAATAACTTTGATGTAACTATCCTTGCTTATGATCCGCAGTTCATTCATGCTAGGGTGACTGTGAAAGCCAGTTTGAAGAGCTTCTTGTTTACAATGGTTTATGCCTTTAATGAAGGGACAGATAGAGTACCTCTGTGGAATCATCTTATGTCCATAGCTGATCAGAATAATGATCCTTGCGCTGTTGCTGGGGATTTTAATACTGTCATTAACCCTGATGAGAGGCTGGGTGGGAACACCAAAGTGGAGGACATGGAAGACTTTGTCAACTGCTTGAATCAGTGTGGGCTGGTGGATATTACAGCCACAAGGGCTTACTATACATGGACTAACAAGAGGGAGGATTCTCAGAGGAAGTTCAGTAGACTAGACAGGTTCCTTATTAATCCTAGTTGGATTAATTAATTTCCTGAAATGCATGCCCACTTCCATCCTGAGGGCCTCCTTGATCATAATCCTTGTATAGTTAGGAACATTCAGATGGATGGGAGAAGAAATGTCAGTTTCAAGTATTATAACATATGGAGTAGTGCCCCAGATTTTATTCATAAAATTGCTGATTTTTGGCATCAAGAGATAGAGGGCACTAAAATGTTCAGACTGGTGAAGAAATTGAAAACTTTGAAACCTATTTTGAAGAGTTCGAATAGGGATTGTTTTGCAGAAGTAGAAGTAAATGCAACCAAAGTCCAGATTTTGCTAGAGAATATCCAGGTTCAGCTACAACAAGATCCTACCAATGAGAGCTTAATCCACCAAGAGGTTGAAACTAGCAAAGAGGTAAGATTCTGGACAAAAGCAAGAGCCAGTTATTTGCAGCAGAAAGCTAAAGAGGCATGGGTTGAGGATGGGGATAGCAACACTGCTATGTTTCACAAAGCCATAAAAACCAGATGCTTGAGGAATAAAGTCATTCAAATTGAAGATAAGGATAGACTATTATGCACTAACACTGCCAGTATTCAGAAGGCTTTCCTGGATTTTTATCAGGAATAGCTAGGCAGTAGCAAGCCCTCTGAGCCAGTGCAACTGGCGGTCATGCAAAAAGGAAGGGGATTTACTGATGCTCATGCTGCTATTCTCAACTCTCATGTTACTAGCCAGGAAATTAAAGATATTATGTTTTCAATACCAGTGGACAAAGCCCTGGGGCCTGATGGTTACACCAGTGGGTTCTTTAAAGATGCTTGGGATGTTGTGGGAGAAGAGCTATGTATTGCAGTTAAAGATTTCATTTCCAGTGGCCGCATGCTCCATCAAATTAATGCCACTACCCTTACTCTCATACCTAAGATTGATAGACCTACCTCTGTGGGTCACTTCAGACCAATTGCTTGCTGCAACTTGGTGTATAAGGTCATTTCCAAGGTGTTGTGTAACAGGCTAGCCAGTGTTTTACCAGAGCTTATTCATGACAACCAGGGGGCATTTATCAAAGGACGATCTATTCTTGAAAATGTCCTCATCTGTCAGGACATTATTCACCAGTATGCAAGGAAAAATGTTACCCCTCGTTGCTTGTTTAAAATTGACCTCAGAAAGGCATATGATAATGTGGAGTGGGAGTTTATAGAACAAGCCCTGCATCATTTGCAATTCCCTTCTCATTTTATTAAGCTAGCTATGCAATGTGTAAAGACTGCCAGCTTCTCTATATCTTTGAATGGGTCAAGCTTTGGGTATTTTAAAGGAAGAAGAGGCCTTAGACAAGGGGACCCCATCTCCCCTCTCATCTTCACTATATGCATGGACTACCTCTCAAGACTTATTCTCTATGCTACAGACAGATGGCCATTCCAATATCATCCTCACTGCAAAAATTTAAAACTCACTCACCTCATGTTTGCAGATGATTTGTTGATGTTCTGTAAAGGAACTCCTACTTCTATATGGTTACTTATGAGGGCATTTGCTTCATTCTCTAAGGCCACTGGTTTGAGTATGAACAATACCAAATCTGACATATATTTTAGTGGAGTTGAGGAAGGTATTAAAGAAGGAATCAATCAAGTGACTGGTTTCAAGGAAGGGATATTTCCTTTCAAGTATTTGGGGGTACCAATACAGCCTGGTAAGCTTTCCAAACATGACTGCTCTTCTCTCACAGAAAAATTAGTTTCTAGAATAAGGAGTCTGGGAGCCAAGAAACTTTCATATGCAGGCAGACTGACTCTCATTAACTCAGTTTTAAATACTTTGCATAATTATTGGGCTCAACTTTTCATCATTCCTAAGGGAGTTATAAACAGAATCTCAGCAATCTGTAGAAATTTTCTTTGGGATGGCTCTGCAGAATTTCATAGAGTACCACTGGTTGCCTGGGATACTGTCACTACTTCTAAGAAAATGGGAGGTTTGGGGATAAAGAATGCAATTCTTTGGAACAAAGCTACTGTAGGTAAATTGGTCAGTTGGATCTACACAATTGCAGATAGACTCTGGATTAAATGGGTGAATGTTGTGTACCTGAAAGACAGATCATGGCATGATTATTCACCTCCTTTGGATGCTCCCTGGGTTTGGAAGACCATCTGCAAAACGAAGGAAGCTTTTAAACTAGGATATAGCAATAATGTATGGTCCATTAATCCTAAGGGATATACTGTCAAGGAGGGTTATCAATGGCTGAAGCCAGCTGGGACTGAAAAACCTTGGGCAGAAGCAGTGTGGAACAACTGGAATGTACCCAAACATTCCTTAATTACCTGGATGAGATTACAAGAGGGCATGAACACCAAAAGCAAACTATTCAGATTTGGTTGTTGCTGTAATGATTTATGCCACTTGTGTCAAACATATCCTGAGACCATTGATCATTTATTTGAGGAATGCCAGTTTACTATAATGGTGAAGCAGAAATTACTGAACCGATTTGAGATGCAAATTACCTTGGTAGCTATGGGAACTAGAAGCAGAACATCAAAAGTGTGGAAAATTCGAATGGCTATCTATAATGCTTTCCAGTATCATATTTGGAGACAAAGAAATGAAACTCGTATACATGCTATGATGCATCGGCCAGATCATATGGTTGATAGCATTGTGAGGGAGTTGAAGAGTAGATTGCATAAGAAAATAGAAGAGTCAAATGATCAGGACTGTTTAGACTGGTTTCGAAAAGTTTATCATTGATGTAATGCTAGTAAGGGGGCTCGAGCCCTTACCTCTCTTGTAATTCTGTCTATGATATAATATATACACTCACATTTCACCAAAAAAAATAAATTGTGAACGAGGCAACATTAATGTGGAGGCCTTTAGCATCCTGCCTATTCAGGGGTAATATTCCCTGAAGGAGTCAATCATAGTATGGTTTTGTCCAGGAGTTGGCAACGTATATGGGAAAGTCTGGTTCCTCCTGTCTATTGAAGATTCTAATAGGTGAACTATGGGAATATTGTTAAAGTCAGGGGGACTGAAATTGGATCCTAGGCCGGCCAGGGCATCGGCCTAGGTATTCAAATCAATGGGTATTTGGTCCATATTGAAACTTGAAAAATTGGATTTCAAATTTTGGACGATGTCAAGATAGAGCATCATTTTTCAACCTTTGCCAGCATAGACTCCATTAACTTGATTCGAAATGAGAAGGGATTTGTAACACCCCGATTTATTAAGGAGCCTTTGGCAAGACATCCTCAGTAAATTGAGCTGTTACCATCTCGGAATATCCGAGGTAGTGAATAACAACGTAAATCAACAAAAGTACTTTATATAAAAACTGATAAAATTTAAACTTTGATGTTACAAATACTACACAGCGGAAATTAAAGTACAACTGATAACTACAAATTATGCGATCTACATCTAAGTCGGTCCATCCAAGTGCTCACGCCATCCCATGCTCCCACATCACCATCTTTCCTGTCAAAACTGCTCCCCATCACGGATCATCACAGGTGTCGCACGAATACACAGGGTCAACCACGAGGTTGAGTAGAGGAAAAGTAAACAACCAAACATTACTATAAATAGAAATTCAATCATCCCCACTCCGAATCACAAGACCCATTAACTCCGCACCGATCACAAGGCCCATTAACTCGCACCGATCACAAGGCCCATTAACTCCGCACCGATCACAACGTATCTCAGAATGATATAAATGAATAGCTCAATATAACAATCATATTATAGCATAAGATAAACATGATTATCACCAAATATCAACAGAATACTCAACACTATAAACACAATGATTCCCCTACCTCAATTTTGCAGAAGCGCAGTCAAACACAATCTCGCTAGAAATGTTCCACGCGAAAACCGTTACCTAAACAAGTATACGCAACGAATTAATAATTTTCCCGAACCCCTTAACAACCCAAACCTACCATAAATAGAACTTACTATAAATGGAAAGTTTCCAGAAATAGAAACTTTCCCAAAGTAGAAATTATTTTGACTCATTAGCTTTCCCCGACTCATAAATTCGATTAACACAAAACCGTAACCAAAGTGATAGTGACACGCTTGATTAACGAATACTAAACACTAAATATGGTTGTAACCATATCAATACTAACAAAGATAATAATTAGTAAAAATAATAATGATAAGAATAATAACAATAATAATAATAATAATATAATGATAATAATCATAATGGAATGATGACAATGATGACAAAAGCAAACATACTAATAATAGTAATAATATTATTTACACACTACCAGCCGCTTCAAAACCACGAAACAGCAGCCCTCAAAACGTGACCACGAACAGTCCTTAAACCCAGCCCCATTGACCGCCCTACAGTCACCGAACCACCACCATTCCACAGTGGTTGTCACTATTGTACTATGACGCAGCCACCGACACCAACCCCGACACCCGACTCACCCATACGCACCTTCGAAATGAGTAGCAAACACCCCACCAGCGCCCACCTTACTGCAACCACGACCTGCAACACGGTCTTTTCCTTATCCTAAAGTCGACAGTAACCACCACCACCACCGTCCAAACCAAAACCTGACACTACCCCCGACACCACACACCACCACTGACCCCTTGGTGAGACACCAGCCTCCCAAAACCACCCAAACAGACGCCACAATCGGGATGTGTACAAATCCCCTGCTTCCACGGACTTCTGAACAGGCTGTTTACACGTCCTCCTCCGGCCACCACGAACCCTCTTAGCACCACCAACACAACCTAATAACACCACTACTACCAGTACTCATGAACCACGACCATAAATAGACCAGAACATGAACGACTAAGTAAAAATAACGCAATAGAATCAACACGCCAACACGCAATAACAGGAAACAGAGCATATAATACGTGTTTCTATCGACATTTATGGACCTCGTTATGACAGTCACGGTGGTTCTAGGGTAGTCTAAAGATGATACACATGATGAGGGTACTACATAGATTACTCTATTCCAAATTATACAATGTCGTAGGTTCATTAAGAGCGAGAATAAACGTATTAAACTTACATAAACGTAGGAATGAAAACGAAGATAGTGATGGTTGTTTCTTCGTGTTGTTTTCTTTCTCTCTTGCTCCTGTCGAAACTCACGGTGGTCAGAATAGGGTTTATGGGTGTAGATGGAGTAGGGAGGCAGACGGAGTATGGGGAATGATTAGGGTTTATGTTTGAGTAATATGTCGATGTATTGATGGGAGAGTATAAGCGATGGAGGAGTGGCTAGCTAGGGTTTCCATAGGGTTTTGTTGAGTTGTATTATCACGATTCTCAGATCAACCCGAGCCCAAGCCCGTCACTCATCTCGAGGACTCATACTCCGTTTCGAGTCATAACTTAAAAGAAAATAAACATATAAATAGTTATACTAATTAAATTATGTTACTTAGTATTAGTAAATATTATTTAAATTAATTGTAAGAATATATAAAATTAGGATTTAAATATAAATACGGCTGAAATAATAAAACAAGTATAGGTGAGGAATAAATATAAATAGGGAATATATTTAATTATAAATATATTATCAAAATTAAAGAAATACGAAGGAAATGTGATTCTATGAAATAATCATAGAAATACGGTTTATAAAACAATAGCAGTTTACGTAAAATACTTTATAAACATTCATTTTGAAATCCGAGTATAAAACACTGTTTGACTGCCGTTGACCGAGATTAAATTACGGGGTATTACAGTCTTCCCTCCTTAAAATGAACTTCGTCCCGAAGTTCGCTACCCCGTAACGATAACAAAATACCCCACAAGTATAAGACAGACACAAGTAGTACATATACCGAAGCTCTAAAACGCGATGTGTTACATTCTATCCCCCTTAAGAAACATTGTCCCCAAAGTTTAACGCATAACTAAATTAAAAGATAATTCACGAATCACAATATAATGCATAACAAAAGTAAACATGATTGTCCAGTATATTCAACAAGTACGACGTATCAATTAACCATATCAAGGATCATTAAGATTTTACAATCCTATCCTCCTTGAGACATGGTTACGTCCCCGTAACCCCATTACAAAATTCCACTTTCAATGCTCAAGAAGATTGCCAAAACAACAGTCACAATCATCTGATACGTTAAGTACTCTATACTGGACTACTAGTATCCGACTTTTTTAATAACAAAAAGTACTTGTCAATTTCATGCTACGCAGTTAAACAAAATCAAGGTAACTAGTAGTTATGTACTCTTGTAAATTTTGAGACACCATAACACATTTACCCAATGTAGACAATCCGCTAACTCACAGCTCATACTTGACAAATCAACACACTTCATGGTCTTAATCATATTATAGAGGCAAAATCATGTTTATGCAGATAAGAGAAACTGACATTAGGCAAAATTTAAGTAATGTAATTAAACACGGAGCAATGACATATTTTACGAGATAGACACTAAACATAGACTAGCAAGACAACTTTGCATTTCTAGGTATAAATAAGTAAAAAAATCACTTAGATACATTTCTCATCTACTCGCATTACCTCATTTGTCGTAAAACTAGTAATAAATATAACTTGCATGATAAGAGGTTTATATCATGTGGAACAATTTCATGTTCAGGCAAAATTTCATCAATATGTAGCTACCGATTTGTCATGTTGCAAAATAATTACTATAATTATCATACACCATCTTTATCATGAATTATCACTTTGAAAACATTTTGAAACTTTCGAAACGATGAAGTTGTAACACAAGTTACCGATCGAAAACAAAACTAGCATTCCCACAATTCTCAGGTCAATCAAATTACTAATTCAATATTTTGTGATCAGATTTTAAACATAACAAAATGCAATTCGCTTTGTGGCATAACATTAGTGTCAGTATAAATGAAACTAACATTATATAAAACTCACCAATAATAAGTAAGGTTACACTATCATGTAACAAATTTCATATTCATGTCATATGCCCGTTTTTTTCATGTTACTAATGCCATATCGGAGTATTACATGGTTACATCACATAATGCATATTTGATTAAACTTTTATATTTAAAACTTTACCATTTCAACAATCGTACATCACACAACAACTTCCAAAAATCATAATTAAATAACCACTTAGCTATTTTGCGAGCTATTTTAGATTTTAGTAAATATAATGAATTAACTAATCATAGGAAAATAATCAAATGCAAAGCTTAAGGGAATTATTTATAACAATATTTTACAACTCAGTTGGTCTGAACCAAAACTTTACAACAATTAAACAGAAAATTGAGCAACTTGCAAAAATCACCATTAATAACGACTCCATAAGATTTTACGTGGCTTATCATTTTGAAAACGTGAGTGAATATTCTAAATAGTAGTGTTGGATTTATGCATAAAAAATACCAGGTTTTTAAATGATTTCCTTTACAAAAAGATGGGTCAAAACGGAACTATGCAGTAACAATAATCCGACCACTGTCAACTAAAGTATTTATTTCTCTCAAAAGATAACTCCTATTAACATGAAACCAAAGACATTGGAAAGCTAACTCAAAAGGTTATCATACATAAAAGTGTCTTACACATATATAGAACACACTTTAAGTGGCAGCTCTCGTAAGCAAGGTAACATTCTGAAAATTTATCAAAAATTTTGCGTCCCTTAAAATCACTTCACACTATCACATTCAAATATGACCATTATTTTTCCAAAACATGTTGACATGTCATTCACAGCGTTCCGATCACATTGTACCAAATTAACATCATTATTTCAAACTGAAATTGTCATCTACAAGACGGTAATATTGCGAAATTGAGAAGTAGCATCACGAAATGATTCATTAGTTATACATGTATGAGCAATGCATTAGTTCCTACCATCGTACAACCACAACATAGTAGTATGTAATGTGTATACCAGAAACCACCAAGGTGCCACTTATAGAAACATGACCCCCTAACTAACTAATTGGGTGTCAAAGAAATTGCTATATATACTTTACGTACGATCTATGCACACATAACCCTAGAGTACTCATGGCTTGGGGTAGCACATTCCGCATTTCACTAGACATGGATTGCTAACGCAATTAGTAAAATAATAACAATTATAAATCTCAAATTCCGATCACATTTGCCTAGTACGCCCATCAGTAAACTCTTGCAAAGTATAAGGCATGCAAATAAGAAGTGTATACACACATAGAATAATAACAGACAATTATCAACGGGCACGACATCCGGTTCGGTCTACTAGCTTTACACATAAGACTTAACTTGGTCCCACAACCTATAACGACATAGCATAGTTGGCTCTACTAACCATTCCAGTCAATCATGTTCATATCTCTCCTACATCTATCCTTTTAGGTAGCTATAGCTCATCAACTCATTACACATATCATTATACTATATCTCTACCTAACGGTTCAGGGATCATATAGCCGCATGCATATCACCATATACAAGTAAATCTCATATTCAAAACTCTTGTTCTCAATACCAGAAATAGTATATCTCAATCAACATTCAACATCAATCTCATGATTCGCAGTATATATTACCAACCATATTTCACATCATAACTTACCTCATTCCTTCTCCTGCAAGAACGTTAGTACAAGATAACTAGGTAACTAAATAATCTACCCCACTCTTCAATTACTCTCATTGGGTTTCCGAGACAGAACAGAAAGGGCCCAGGTTTGGTGTGAGGGGGCCCCTAACTCATCCCGTTCCTTTTTGGGGCTCCTAACAGTTTCATCTCGGGGTTCATTTTATTAGACTCTTACTACGTTCATTATTATTCATTTGGTTTAGGCCTGAGGATCATTTTCCTCTGATACCACTTTGTAACACCCCGATTTATTAAGGAGCCTTTGGCAAGACATCCTCAGTAAATTGAGCTGTGACCATCTCGGAATATCCGAGGTAGTGAATAACAAAGTAAATCAACCAAAGTACTTTATATAAAAACTGATAAAATTTAAACTTTGATGTTACAAATACTACACAGCGGAAATTAAAGTACAACTGATAACTACAAAGTATGCGATCTACATCTAAGTCAGTCCATCCAAGTGCTCACACCATCCCATGCTCCCACAGCACCATCTTTCCTGTCAAAACTGCTCCCCATCACGGATCATCACAGGTGTCGCACGAATACACAGGGTCAACCACGAGGTTGAGTAGAGGAAAAGTAAACAACCAAACATTACTATAAATAGAAATTCAATCATCCCCACTCCGAATCACAAGACCCATTAACTCCGCACCGATCACAAGGCCCATTAACTCCGCACCGATCACAAGGCCCATTAACTCCGCACCGATCACAAGGCCCATTAACTCCGCACCGATCAAAAGGCCCATTAACTCCGCACCGATCACAAGACCCATTAACTCCGCACCGATCACAACTGTAACACCCCGTAATTTTCAAGTCATTATATATTATTTAAAATTTTATTTTAATAAAAAGTATGTTCCACAATAAAGAAATTTCTACTTTAAATATATCGTTTTTGACAATGATATTAATGTCCGTCTTAAACTTATACTGCTTAAACTTGTGAAACGTTGCTCTGTCCTTGTAACTAATTTTAAGATATTTTAAAGGCAGATTTAGCTCTGGCTTATAGAACAAAAGTTTTATCTCTTTTTCTTAGCTTTCCAACTACACCAAAAACACCTCAATCGGAGTTCTGTGGACGAAATTATGCCGAAAATACGAAAGGCTGTCGCAGAATATCCGCCGACGAGATGCTCGCTCGTGGCTACCCTCTTCCACTTGGCCTAAAACCTTCGACACGTAGGCTTGGTACCTCTTACACTTGGCCTAAGAATTTAGACACCTGCCCTAATCACTTCTTCCACATGGCCTAAGGTTCTCGGCACATGTCGTAAGCTTCAACACATGTTGTTACCGTCTCGACACTTGGCGTTAGAGCTTCAACACATGGCAATAGCTTCCAACACTTGGCTTGAACATGCAACTAAGTTCCTTGCTGCCCAAGGACTTCTTCATTCTTCTTCCTTCCTTCATGTTTTCAGCTTGAATGCACCAAACATGCACACACATTGTTATGCACACCTTCAACCTTAAAATGATCATAAAATCTCTGTTTCTTATCCGTTTTCGACGATTTTTGCGCCTATCTCTTCCTCTCCTCGCCCTACATCTTTCTAGGTAAGAAAAGTATCATATAACTTCCTTCCTATCCTCTGGTCGTGGCCTTTAAGGCACGAATTTGAATGCTAACTCGTCTATTTATGTGTAGCTAGTTCGGTTGTCCAAACCGGAGTGGCTTTGAGTCAAAATCATGCTTATTGAAGAGCTATAAGGTAACGGTGATGGGTTACTCGACTTATCGTCTATGTTTGCATGTGTTCTATATGTTAGTAATGTTTAGTATACTAGAATTGTATTTGGTTAAATAGTGACATGATTAAGTTCATAAATCATATGTTTGGATGAATTTCATTTTGCATGGTTGTGTTGGGTGATATTCTAGTTGGAAATTCATTAAGGATTGTATTGTTAAATGAGATTATGATCATTGAGGATGATTAGTTTGATAGTCATTTAAGTTCATAGTGCCTTGTTTACATTGGTTATTTGATAAAGTTTCAGCACCTTGACAAATCTGTCCATTGTCTTGTACTATTTATTTCGACATCTTAGACTATCCTTCTTTGAAAATGTTGAAACGAGACCCCTGTTTATTTTAAGTGTAGAACCTACCTCTAAAATGTTGTAATTTTCTTGCATGTCATTTGTTCACAATAAATTATTTACGAACATTGCGCTGAAATACTCGCACAAAGGACAGTAGCACAAAGACTATTTCGAAAACCATTTTTATAATTTGAAACTATTCTGGTCCTTTTCAATAATTAAACTTTGAAGAGTTTAGATGATGTTAGGATTTTTCTTTGCCCCAAAATGATTTGTTAAACCCGTTTTATGAAGAAATACATTTTGTGTGACGATTTATGACACACTGTAAAGATCAGACAATAAACCCCTGTTAAGTTCATCTTTTCAAAATGGTTATTTCATGAAAATTGTAGCTAAAAGTCTTATTAATCCTACCCAACTGGCCTGGTATCATTTCGATTTTATTTTAATTAATTATGAATTTTACGGCAGAGGACAGCTGAAATGTAAAACGCTTTTAAGACTTATGTTTTATTAATCAGTTCCGTTTATTCTTCTCCCGTATGGAATGGACTTAAGTGTTGTCTTATTTATCGATTGTTGGCTCTTGTATGTAAATGAGTTGGTTAATGGTTATGTTAGCTTAACTTGTGTTTTGATGACGGTTATGTTATCTTATGATGGGTAGGGTGACGGTTATGTTGCCTTGCTTGTGTTTAGGTGATGGTTATGTCACCCTAAATTGTGTTGGTAACGGTTATGTTGCCTTGGTTGTGAATAGATAGCGGTGATACGATTTGTGTATCACTGTAATGAACAAACGTCACTCCTGTTATGGGATTTTATCTAACTATGTTCGGGATTGGTCGGTGTCCGTGGTTATGCGGCCCGGTCCCCGTGTGTCGTTCGATGTAGGTTATTACATCGAGATGTCTGGCCAGGTCTTAGGCATATAGTTGTCGCTTATGCGCTATACATAGTATCCGGATGACGTGGTTATGCGCTCCAGTAGCTAGGGCGCGGTTATACGCCCTAGCCTGTTAGTGGAGCGGTTATACTCCCTGACTGTCAGTTGTAGCGGTTATGCTACTTGACGGCGTTCATTCTATTCTTGGTTGTTGTTGTTTGTGTGATTGGACATGCCATCAAGTGTTGGTCTCTGAGTCGATCACCTGGTTGTTTACCTGATTTTGAGTATCATGCTTGATATTTCTCTTATTCACATGTACTAAACTACTCCATAAACAATATGTTCTTATTGTTATCTATTTGTATTCTGACCTAAAGTGGCTGGGAGAACCCTGAGTTACTCCTCACTGACTGTGGCGTACATGTTTTATGTATGTAGGTTGGTGCAATTTGGGGAAGACGTGTGGCTAGCGAGCATTGTTGATCATTCGACAATTACCCTCATGCTTAGTTTTGATTTAATTCATGTTGTTATCGTGGGATACCTTATCCCTCGTTTATTTAAGTTATACTTTCTCATTAGTTTTTAGTCTTCCTCATGTTGTTTTGATATTCTGCGAATAAGTTTTAATAAATATGTCGAAAAGTTTTTAAAGTATCGTATTTCCGCTGCGTATTACTTGTTTATATTTATGCTATATCGCGGGGTGTCACAACAACGTATCTCAGAATGATATAAATGAATAGCTCAATATAACAATCATATTATAGCATAAGATAAACATGATTATCACCAATTATCAACAGAATACTCAACACTATAAACACAATGATTCCCCTACCTCAATTTTGTAGAAGCGCAGTCAAACACAATCTCGTTAGAAATGTTCCACGCGAAAACCGTTACCTAAACAAGTATACGTAACGAATTAATAATCTTCCCGAACCCCTTAACAACCCAAACCTACCATAAATAGAACTTACTATAAATGGAAAGTTTCCGGAAATAGAAACTTTCCCAAAGTAGAAATTATTATGACTCATTAGCTTTCCCCGACTCATAAATTCGATTAACACAAAACCGTAACCAAAGTGATAGTGACACGCTTGATTAGTGAATACTAAACACTAAATATGGTTGTAACCATATAAATACTAACAAAGATAATAATTAGTAAAAATGATAATGATAAGAATAATAACAATAATAATAATAATAATATAATGATAATAATCATAATGTAATGATGACAATGATGACAAAAGCAAACATACTAATAATAGTAATAATATTATTTACGCACTAACAGCCGCTTCAAAACCACGAAACAGCAGCCCTCAAAACGTGACCAGAAACAGTCCTTAAACCCAGCCCCATTGACCGCCCTACAGGCACCGAACCACCACCCTTCCACAATGGTTGTCAGCATTGTACTATGACGCAGCCACCGACACCAACCCCGACACCCGACTCACCCATACGCACCTTCGAAATGAGTAACAAACACCCCACCAGCGCCCACCTTACTGCAACCACGACCTGCAACACGGTCTTTTCCTTATCCTAAAACCGACTGTAACCACCACCACTGTAACACCCCCATTTATTTAAGAGCCTTTAGCAAGACATTCTCAAATAAATAGAACTGTTACCATCTCGAAATGTCCGAGGTAGTGAATAACAAAGTAAAACATACCAAAGTACTTTATATAAAACTGATTAAATTTAAACTTTCGATATTACAACAACTACGCAAAGAATAAAAGTACAACTGATAACATCTAAATATGTGATCTAATTCTAAGTAGGTCCAAGCCATGTCTCTCTCCATGCCCAAGCTCCTAATCCATCTGTCTCTGACCTGTATAATCTACTCACCATTCCGGATCATCGTAGGTGTACACGAATACACTGTCAACCTCGCGGTTGAGTAGGATAACACAAAAATCATAATGCAACAAATGATGATATGCAAATGCCATGATATGCTCGAGCTCAATCACAATCTCAATTCTCAATCTCAAACCCATACCCTTGCACCAAGCCATACCGAACCTCCCAGCAGACTATAATCGGTCGTCACCGAACACCAGCTCAATAGCTGATAAGACACCAGGCCTGGTCTGCAGAAGCACCCTGGGCTTTATATCAGAACAATGTCTGACCATAACTTCCTCAGTAACCAATGCATATGCTATGCTCATGAATGCAACGATATAATCCTTCAATCATGCTATTCAATAATGTAATGCGCGTACCAATAATAATAAACAACACTCATTCCAACCAATACCATTCTCATATAAATCATGCTCAGCATCCGTAAAACACAACCCAACTTTCATTCATAACACATTATAGAGTATAGGGTCAATGTATCCTACCTGGATAGCAATATAATCTCATAGCAAGCCAGCAAGTAAACAGAGTTATGCCACTTCAATACCGTCACCTAACAATATAATAATCATAATTACTAACTAATATAACTACGTAAACAAATATAATATATCAATTATTCACATTAACGATTTAAATCATATATTACGCATAACGAGACCGTATAAAACATGACTACTTCAATTAACTGAACCAACCGGACCTTATTACTTTTATAACTAACTTCAATTAAATAAGCGAACATAGAAGATATAGTCGAACTATTGATAACCGTCACATTCTTGTATAAAATTACTTAACGACTTTAACATCCCGTATTTTGGCTAATTTAAAAGTTCGTTTACATACAAAAGTCACCGGAATACGGGATATTAAAATTAATTTACAAAGTCTCTTATTACAAATCTCGTAAAAGTAAAATAATACAAATGGACTAAAAACGTTAATAATCATTACTAATACTAATAATAATCATAATAATAAAATATTATTAACAACCAAGGAATTAATAATAATAACATAATAATAACATAATAATAATATAATAATAATGGTAACATAATAATAGTAGTAATAATGAACATGAAATACACGGCAACCACAACACAAAACACTACGACAACACAAATCACAAATCATGAACATAACTAAATGTTACAGCCTGAGTACCCCACCTTCGCAACACCACTACCGCCTGCCAGACCACCTATAACCACCATCGAGGTTCTAAAACTCTAGACTGTACAACCAACAACCACTTCCCTGTTCGTTCCATCGCTCTCAGCCAATAAAACCACCCCAAACACTCCCCTAAAAGCCGCGGGGACACGACTTTCAGAACAGAGTGTGCTCTTTTCGGCACCGCTTTTCCGAGCCGAAAACCACCACGCTAAAAACCACTATCCACCATCTGAAACGCCTACCCATGACCGCATCCCGACTACGACCTAGCCTCTGAAACAATTGTCCCACCTAGTGGCCCCCACCTCGACAAATAACCTCAAAACTCACGTCCTCACTCCTTCGACAATATACTTGTTTTCGCCCCATTGTTGAAACCCACCGCGGTGGTGTACTCCGCCACCACCGACCACCATGACCCACTATTGCATTCCCTCACCTTCACGACCTCCATACCACTCACCAGTTCGCGTACTTCCCCGACAACCATAACACGACATTAGCCTGGTCCGCGCACTGCTCCGGCACGCAACACGGTCTTTTCCTTATCCTAAAACCGACTGTAACCACCACCACCACCGTCCAAACCAAAACCTGACACTACCCCCGACACCACACACCATCACTGACCCCCTGGTGAGACACCAGCCTCCCAAAACCACCCAAACAGACGCCACAATCGGGATGTATACGAATCCCCTACTTCCACGGATTTCTGAACATGCTGTTTACACGGCCTCCTCCGGCCACCACGAACCCTCTTAGCACCACCAACACAACCTAATAACACCACTACTACCAGTACTCATGAACCACGACCATAAATAGACCAGAACATGAACGACTAAGTAAAAATAACGCAATAGAATCAACACGCCAACACGCAATAACATGAAACAGAGCATATAATACGTGTTTCTATCGACATGTATGGCCCTCGGTATGACAGTCACGGTGGTTCTAGGGTAGTCTAAAGATGATACACATGATGAGGGTACTACATAGATTACTCTATTCCAAATTATACAATGTCGAAGGTTCATTAAGAGCGAGAATAAACGTATTAAACTTACATAAACGTAGGAATGAAAACGAAGATAGTGATGGTTGTTTCTTCGTGTTGTTTTCGTTCTCTCTTGCTCCTGTCGAAACTCACGGTGGTCAGAATAGGGTTTATGGGTGTAGATGGAGTAGGGAGGCAGACGGAGTATGGGGAATGATTAGGGTTTATGTTTGATTAATATGTCGATGTATTGATGGGAGAGTATAAGCGATGGAGGAGTGGCTAGCTAGGGTTTAAAACCCCTCGCGAAAGCGGAAATATAAAACATACAAAGTACTAAAAATGCAGCGGAATTAAAACTTTTTAAATATAAACAACATGCGAGGTGAATTAAAACTGAAACTGGAAACTGATATAAACAAAATAGATAAGTATAACAATTCTAAGTACGGAAACCAAATATATACAAAGCCTGGGATGGAACATCCCTACAGGCACCAAAAGATAAATAGTATCAAACTAGAGTCTAGCTACTCGAAAGGTGTAAGTCATATGATGACAAGTGCATCATCACTCGCTAGCTCTCATCAAACCCCGGCCAACCTGCATGTACCTACATACATGAAAACATGTACGCCACAATCAGTGGGGAGTGACTAGTGTTCTCCTACCCACCTTTTGAAACGACACGTAACACAGAATACAAACAGAACACTCCAACATATATAAACATGTGAAGTATACCAATATTTCAATAACTGATCTCATACTATCATGCAATCACTAATGCACGGCTCTCAACCAACTTCGGAAACCATTTGGAAGGAGAGCCGGTTTCCCTACCGGTTACCCGGTCGGGGGGTCTTTCAGTCCAAACTATTTACGAAACTGACCAAAGAGTCACCGAAGGCCTTGGGTGAACAGACTACAACCAAAGTAATACAATCATTAACTTCATCATGCGTATCTGACACTGTACCAATCTCAAGGCAAGCAGATACAAAACATCAAGTAAAGAGGTTCAACGGTCAACTTAAGACATAACCTAAATACTAACACACTTTCACAATCAAGGACTCAGAGGCCAACTTAAGGCATAGACCAAGATATCACTAAACACTAGTAATGTGTCCAGAGGTGAACTTAACACATATCCCACTACCAAAACAATGTCGGGTCCAGAGGTGAACTTAACACATATCCGAACATACAATTCAAGTAAAGGGTCCAGAGGTGAACTTAACACATATCCCTAAACATCCACAAGGAAAGGGTCTAGAGATGAATTTATCACAAATCCCAATACACAGCTATCGCACACCGGGTCTACAGGTGAACTTAACACATATCCCGTGTACGACAACCGCTCACGTGTCAGGTCCAGAGGTGAACTTAACACATATCCTGACACGCCACAAGCAAAACACGTAATGGGTCCAGAGGTGAACTTAACACATATCCCATCACGCGACATACAACTCACGTGTTAAGCTCAGAGGCCAGCTGAAGGCATACCTTAACACGCATCAACCAATAACATCCAAAGATAGAAACTAACCAATAGTTCCATCTTCTTAAACCACTAAACAACACTTAATTGATCCCGGGAACTAAGATGAGGGAGAGTCGGTTTCTCTTTCGGTTACCCGACCGGGGGGGGTCTCTATCCTCTCTCCATTCCTGAACCCAATATAGTATCGCCCATCCTTCGGGGACCTCAAATACACATATAAGGTACACGGAACGAATCTCAAACAAAACCGAATAATCGTTTGAAAGTTATAAGCAAAACAATGAGAACAGGGGCTCTCAGCCGGTCCCAGACCGTCTGCCGGTCCACCGACTAGGACTCCCGTCCCATGCCATTCAACCGTCTGAAAAACAACGAGAAGAGGCTCTCAGCCGGTGGACCGTCCGCCGGCCAGCCGGCTGGGAGTCCGTTCCCCTAGCCAAAACTTAATTCCTGAAATATGAGGAGTGACCCTCAGCCGGTGTACCGGCTGCCGGCCTGCCGGCTGGGAGTCTTTTTCCCTAGCCTTTGCAAATTTTCCAAAACACACAACAGGTATCCTGAGCCGGACGACCGGCGGCCGACCTATCGGCTCAGGACCCTTTCCCTAATTTCTGAACATTCGAAAATATTACACCTCGACTCTGAGTCGGCCGACCGGCTGCCGGTCAGCCTGCCAGCTCAGAGTCCCCTGTACGCAAAACGCATTTTTCCTATCAATTACAAATCATCTCAAATTGGTTCAAGACTTCTAAAATCGCAACATCAAGTGTTTACCCAGCATGTATAAACATCAAATATACTAACTACTAGCAATTAATTCCACAAACAATCCTCAACAAGAACATTATTTGTATCCGTCTTAAGCACAATTTTCTGAAATTCAACAACTAAACATGTGAAACCTCATCTAAGCATATAATCATCATATGTGAACATTCCTATCATGTTTCTAAGTTCAATCAACAACAACAACATGAGAAATCAGAAACCTAAACCATCCTAAACATGAAAAGTGCTAATATTACAAATAAAGGCCAAGTTTCTCATTATTGTCACCTTAAAAGCAATTCCGATCAAAGCTCCTCTTCCACCACGTAGCTATCCTCACTAGGGTCGTCTAATCCTTCACCTACAATCAATAAAAACGGATTTTAGAGCTTAAAGACGGATTCTACAAAATCAGTCACTTTTTGGAGTTGAAGGTAACGAAAATTGGAAGTGACGGATGACTTGCAAATTTCATGAGGATTCCGAAAATGTATTTATTACCTTGATTTGGAGTCCGGATGATGAAGAAATATTGATTATAAGATGGAGTTTTAAGGAGGAAAATGAAAAATGAAGAACACTGTGTTCTTATTTCATTGAGGTTGAATGTGTCGCCATTCTTAAGGGTTTAGGGGGGTTTTATGTGTCCTTTCCCGTTTAATGAAAATGGGTTTGGAAATGAACGGGTTATTTGACACGGATTTAAGTTTGCCAAGTTGTATTCGTCTTAAGGACTTAAGGTTCTTAAGACGGATCTTATGTTTTATTAAAAATATTTTTCAATAAATTATTAAAATATTATTTTATTAATTAAAATAATTAAAAACCCTTCAAATATATTTTATGAAAATACGGGATGTTACATAGGGTTTCCATAGGGTTTTGTTGAGTTGTATTATCACGATTCTCAAATCAACCCGAGCCCAAGCCCGTCACTCATCTCGAGGACTCATACTCCGTTAGAAAATAAACATATAAATAGTTATACTAATTAAATTATGTTACTTAGTATTAGTAAATATTATTTAAATTAATTGTAAGAATATATAAAATTAGGATTTAAATATAAATACGGCTGAAATAATAAAACAAGTATAGGTGATGAATAAATATATAGGGAATATATTTAATTATAAATATATTATCAAAATTAAAGAAATACGAATGAAATGTCATTCTATGAAATAATCATAGAAATACGGTTTATAAAACAATAGCAGTTTACGTAAAATACTTTATAAACATTCATTTTGAAATACGAGTATAAAACACGGTTTGACTGCCGTTGACCGAGATTAAATTACGGGATATTGCAGGATTGGTGTGTACCTTGACATTTTTGGCACCTAGATCAACACATACGTTTAGACCGGCTATTAGAGCTTTGTATTCTGCTTCATTATTCGTTGCTTCGAGTATAAACATTCATTTTGAAATACGAGTATAAAACACGGTTTGACTGCCGTTGACCGAGATTAAATTACGGGATATTGCAGGATTGGTGTGTACCTTGACATTTTTGGCACCTAGATCAACACATACGTTTAGACCGGCTATTAGAGCTTTGTATTCTGCTTCATTATTCGTTGCTTCGAATGCACAACTTATAGCCTTTATTATCCTATCCCCCTGTGGTGATTTGAGTACTATACCTAAGCGTGTTCCAATCATCTTGGCTGCACCGTCGACAAATAAGGTCCATACTAGGTTTGAGTGGTCGCTGTTCAGTGCATTTATTTCTTTAATTGATTATGGCTCAAGGGCAGGACTAAAATCAGCCACAAAGTCTACTAATGCTTGAGATTTGATTGTTGTCCTAGGATCAAACTTAATATTGTAGGTTGATGCGTGTCTATTTTATGATGTTTTACATCTCTTTTTACACGCACTTCAGAGCTCATTTACGTACTTATAGCTATTGTTTCCCCTATTTCGTCTACTTTCGTATTTTGGTGCATTGTTGCAGATTAATGCAGAAATGAGTAGATTTTGAGTCAAATTTGTCCTCGAGTAGATTGCATGGCTAGTGACATGAAGGAACAATCAAGGAACAAAGCCTAGCGCGCATTTCAAGGCCTAAAAGACATATTCCAGGAGTTGTGAGGACTGATACACCAGCTACAGTGGTCGACCGACTGGGCACAGTGGTCGGTCAACCGGTTCATCTAGATCTGTTGCGCATACTTCAGAAATCAAATTTAAAAGATCAGAAGTTTCGACAATCCCGACAACTGGTCGGTTGACCAGTACCAGCGGTCGGTCAACCACTTGACCTTTTAAGGAAAATTAAGAAGCGTGATTAAGCCCATAATTGTGTTTAGGGTTTTAAGGAGGGTTTTGGCAGATTTCTATATAACGTATATCCCCTCCTCTGTTTTAGGTATCTAGTTTAGCATCTAGTTTTATTATCAAGTTTACTATCTAGTTATTATAATTAAGTCTTAGTAAAAAACAATTTACAATTCAATTTTACTAGTTTAGGATTTTAGTTTTCTTATTTCTCGGAATAAACATTCTGTAACACCCCCATTTATTTAAGAGCCTTTAGCAAGACATTCTCAAATAAATAGAGTTGTTACCATCTCGGAATGTCCGAGGTAGTGAATAACAAAGTAAAAACAACCAAAGTACTTTATATAAAACTGATAAAATTTGAACTTTGGATATTTCAATTACTATGCAAATAATAAAGTACAACTGATAACATCTAAGTATGTGATCTAATTCTAAGTAGGTCCAAGCCATGTCTCTCTCCATGCCCAAGCTCCTAATCCATCTGTCTCTGACCTGTAGAATCTACTCCCCATTCCGGATCATCATAAGTGTACACGAATACACTGTCAACGTCGCGGTTGAGTAGGATAACACAAAAATAGATAATGCAACAATTATGATATGCAAATGCAATGATATGCTCGAGCTCAATCTCAATCTCAATCACAATCTCAAACCCGAAACACCCAGCCATACCGAACCTCCCGGCAGACTATAATCGGTCGTCACCGAACACCAACTCAATAGCTGATAAGACACCAGGCCTGGTCTGCAGAACCACCCTGGGCTTTATATCAGAACAACATCTGATTCACATCCTTCTCAGTAACCAATGCATATGCCATGCTCATTAATGCAACAATACTCTTAATCAATCATACTATTAAATAATGCAATACTCATGCCACTAATAATAATCAACACTCAATCCAACCAATATCATTACCATATCAATCATGCTCAGCATCCATAACACACAATTTAACACTCATTCATAACACATGATAGCGTATAGGGTCAGTGTATCCTACCTGGATAGCAATTATAATCCCATCACGCAGCTAACATCCAATCAGTAGCATCACTCCATCACATACTCAACACCTAATAAAATAATATACTTAGTCACTAACTAATACAATCACGCAACTAACATAATATACTAATCATTCCAATTAATTACATTAATAATATATAACGCACAACGAGACCGTATCAATTATTTCTTAGCAACAATTCTAATTAAATAAAGAATTATAAAAATTATCGACCATAAATAAATAACAATTACTTGTCACACACGTATCAAAATCATGGAGATACGAATTTTATTATTAAAATCATAAAACTTTAAAGCACGACAACTTATAAAGTATACGAAACTAATAAACTAACTTGACCATGTTCAAAAAGATTTACGTATAACACATTGTGAATATATATACATATAAGGATACCCATCTACATACCAATTATCATTAATTAACTAAACATATCAATTACTATTAATCAAACATAAACTTACTATTTATAGACTTACTAAAAATTGCATTTGATCAATTAATCGATTATTACTAAGTCAATATCACCACAATATAAATAATTAAGAATAAACATAATAAAAATAATATACTAATTGCTAAAGCATGATTAATAATACTAATAATATCAGTTAAATAAAATTACCAAATCCTAATAATAATATCATTAATAATAATAATAACAAAACAATCATAGTAATAAAATAATGATGATAAGACAATAATAATAATACCAATAATATTAATAAGAAGAAGCAAGGCCATAACTCCACGTACCAAGGCAAACAACCCTAACAGTCCCAAAAAAAAAACGTGACCACAACCCTTCAACAACCTCCCGAAACAGCCACATCGACCACCATAACGACACCTGAACCGCCACAAAATCACGGTGGTTGCCACCCCTACACCATGATGTAACCACTGACACCAACTACGACACCTGACTCGCCCCCAAGACCCTCGATACCAGATACAAACAGCCTATCAACAAACGACCTGTAAGCAAATTCCTGCACCTGTTTCGTGCCTACCCTGTACACGCACCTCCCGCCGCCAACTATCACCACCATAACCACCACCCATCACTTCCCTTGACACTATGCACCACCTGCGACACCCTGGTTTAAGGCACCAGGCTTCGACCTTGACCAACCCTGTGAAACAGAAACCACAAAACTGGTGCACACAACCCCCTATTCCCGTGTTTTGCGCTAACTCCAAAACCTACCCTATTATGGACTGTCACGGTGGTTTCTAGACCACCACCTGCTACCCCAGCACCACCATCATGACCGACTAACTCCCTAATACCAGTACCCACGACCCACAACCATAATTAAACCCAAAACACGAGCAGAAACAATAGGAACGAAACTGATGTAACACGCATTAGAACAGAGTCAAATAACGTTGTTTGCTGTTTGACATTCACGGTTGTTTAAAGACAGATATGGTGGTCCTATGGTGGTTCAGAAAAGGTAAACGTGTTATACGTATTACATAGATTACATACAACCAAAGATATACAGATAAACGACATGAGAAGAGTAAGATAAACGCTCACAAACTCGCTGCAGTGCAAAGGCAAGAAAACGCTGATGGTGATTCGGTTTTGTGTCTCATCCTCCTCCTCTCCTGGCTCCTCTTCATCCCCACGACAGATTGCTAGACTTAGGTGTACATGGTGTAGGGATGCAGGTGCAACTAGGGTTTGTACGAGATGTGGAGGCAACTTGAAAATTAGGGTTTATGTCGATGGAGAAAAGCATATGTCGATGGGTTGTTTGGCTGATGGAGTATATTAGTGTTTTCATAACATAGTTTGTCGATGGGTAGGTGAGGGTTAGGGTTTGTTTATTATTTGTTCCCGTACACGGTTCCCATAAACGGTCCTCATACCAAGCCCAAGCCCATCACACATCCCGCGAAACTTTAAGACCATACCCCATTCTTAACTCGTAACTTAAAATAAACGCGACATATAAATAATAAATACTAATTAAATTATATAATTAATATTAGTAAATATTAATTTAATTAGTTATAAGAATATAAAATTATTAGCATTTACATAAGAATTAACAAAATTAGGATTTAAATATAATTACGACTTAAATAATAAGAAACAAGTATGAAAGAGAAATAAATATAAAATATGAAATATATATTTAATTATAAATATATTATCAAAACAAAGAAATACAAATGAAATGTCATTTTATATAAAATAATCGTCAAATATAAAACGATTATGAAATACGAAATAATCGTAGAAATACGACTTATAAAACAATAACAATTTACGTAAAATACTTTATAAACATTCTATTTGAAATACTTGTACAAAACATGGTTTGACTGCCGTTGACCGAGTCTAAAATACGGGGTATTACACATTCTGTTTCCACGGAGATTCCATAAAGTTCATCTTTTCTGTTCTTATTTCCTCCGTGTTTATGGTAATTCTCCTTTCTATTTCAGTTTATAGTATTAGTTTCCGGTGATGGGTTATATAAACTCATAACCTAATATTTTAGTCATACTAAATAAGATGATAACTAACATTTTAATTATTAATATATTAGATCTTATGCATGCTAGAATTAATGCGGAAAATAAGAATCGAATGCTTACAATTCGACGAAAACCCGATGCAAGGATGATCCTCCTTTGTAACACCCCCATTTATTCAAGAGCCTTTAGCAAGACATTCCCAAATAAATAGAGCTGTTACCATCTCGGTATGTCCGAGGTAGTGAATAACAAAGTAAAGCAAGACAAATTACTTTATATAAAACCGATAAAATTTAAACTGTGATGTTACAACACTACAATAGAAAAAGGTACAACTGATTACATCTATGTATGTGATCTAATTCTAAGTAGGTCCAAGCCATGTCTTTCTCCATGCCCGTGCTCCCAATCCAACTGTCACACGAATACACAGGGTCAACCACGAGGTTGAGTAGGAAGATACATAAAACATAACAACAATAAGAATGCATATTCCTCCGTCTCCATGTCATCCAGTCATCCGCTTCACCTCGATCGCACCACTCCTTCCATCACACCACACCTTCCATCACACCACACCTTCTATCACACCACACCTTCCATGGCCATATCACAAGTCCCTTATCACAAGACCCATATCACAAGACCCAGTTCACAAGCCCCGTTCTCCACGATAATCAATAATAATCAAATATTTCACAACACATTCAATATCAAATATAACAATCTCGGAATAAGCATCACTTATATACTTCATGTCGTAATACAAACCACAGATATATATCCCCTACCTCAATTTGTAGGATGACAAGCGACAGCTGCTAGAAATATTCCACGAGGAAACCGTCACCTAACATATAATTTTTAACGATTACAACTCTTCACTTAACCATATATATAGGATAGTACAAATTGCTAATTATAGTTACTTGCTAAATTCGGAAAGTTTCCCGATGTAGCAACTTCCCGAAACGTAAACTTGACAAAACGTAAACTATCCAAAGTAAGCTTGAGTAGTAACAATTATAATAATAATAACAATAATACTAATAATAATAATAACCCATACCTACGACAACCCATGAACCCCCCGCGGAAAACAGCGACCCAACTATACATCGCTTAACACCACCCCCGTCACCGGCAACCACCATAACCCACACTCAGAACGGGTCGGCCCAGCCGACGAGTACTACCACGGCCTTAGTCAGGCCCGACATGCCTGAAACCAAACACCCACAGCTCTTATTCGCAAACTCGACACAACCCGGAACCACCACTGCCACAGTCCTTGACGTCAGACCCAACACCGACTGTGGTAACACCATGTCGACCTCCCCCGAGTTAACGGTGGCACCACCCAAAGCTCTCCTATACGAACTCAACCCAAAGTGACAAGACTCAACGCAAAACGCCACATTCAAAAACCACGGTCACTCCCGACACTCCTACCACCACCCACGTACTCACCCTCACCCCTGGACCCATCCCACGGCCACCATGACGATTCGACCCTAGTGGTATCACAATCACGCCGGCATAATATGAATAAACGAAAGAATGCGAGAGAAGACGCACCTTAGACTCGGGTATATATTGACTCGAAAAGTCCTTGCAACGGCCCTAAACCACCGTCGTCGCCGCCTCTCACTCTTTCTCTCTCTCTCTCTCTCTCTCTCTCTCTCTCTCTCTCTCTCTCTTTCATTCTGCATGCCGTCGTTAACCAAGGCTTGAGGGTGAATGTGTAACTGTAGGGTTTTAGGGGCTTGTGAGTGACGAGTTACACATTGCTCGGTGATAGGGTTTGTAGGGAAATTATGGGCCGCTGAAACGTATAGTGAACTTGGCCCAATATCCATCTAGTATAACGACTAATCTTACGACCCCTTTTAAGTAATTCGAACCCAATTCGGTATACAAGCATAACTCGTAACACTACCATCAACCTAATTATATAATTACGTTAACAATTAATATAAAGCGATGACTTATAACAATATTTAAATACTTCAAGTCGAAACCCGAGTTCCGAAAATGTGAGGTATTCCAGTCTTATTTATCGAATATAAACGTTCAAAAGACCAACAACACGTCGATGTAACTAATAATTATTAAAATAAAATACGAGGTATTACAGTCTTCCCCCCTTAAAATGAACTTCGTCCCGAAGTTCAACCACACACATATATCACCGTGCTTACAACTCCAACATATATCACATACTCATATAGACTCGAAACATAAAACACCATAATAAGACAATTACCATAAGTGAACTCATTATCACGAACTGTGAAGATACGGGGTATTACAGTCTTCCCCCCTTAAAATGAACTTTGTCCCGAAGTTCACCATCCAATGGTTATCAACCTGGTTATTAAGCATGTAACAATTACAAAACAAGACACGACATAACATCAACCACCAATAAAATGCATAGCAGAAGTAACAGGGTCATCAAATATATTCAAACAATCACGATATACAAATAGCCATGTCATAGTAACTAGCCATAGCATAAGTCGTTAAGAGTTTACAATCCTATCCTCCTTAAAACATGGTTACGTCCCCGTAACCTCATTATAACAATCACATCTCATTACTCCGTCTCACTCATTACTCTATCTCATAAAAAAAAAACTTATTCCAAGTAACCACCTATCATAATCTCATCGTCGAGCCTAAGACCAAAGACAAGGGGTGAGTGAATTGGCGGGATAAAACTGCAAGGCACTATTTCCATTTCAATATCGATTTCGAACTCATAATATAACTCAACAACCAATGTCAAACTGGACCGAGAACACAATATGGCACAACAGCCTAATAACTCATAACTCAAAACCGGTAACCAATTCTCATCTCCATTCCAATATCAATATTGTCAAATATTCCGTTAAAGGAACTGCTCAACACTTAGAGGGTAAAACTCTAAGCTACTCACCCACAAGTCAAGGTCAAGGACTACGACAACTCGATAAAACACTGAACTGTAGCCTCAATCTTAATATAAATAATCAATCATGGTCTTTGTTCTATTCTCATGAGCAACTCAATCCCCTCAAACTTTATGCCATCAGTTAATTAACATGTCAAAGTACATATCTTAACCGAATTCATTGACATGCTTTTATGTATCGTCATAATTCCCACATCATAAAACAAGAACTTGTATGCTATACTAAACCAAGCTAAAACAGAAACATTATAAATAACTCAGCTAATCAATTACCAAAATTTTACCCATCTCACACTAACCCCGTCTCAAAAACAAAAGAATTATCTCATCAAAAGAAAATATTAACTATCGAAATAAAAGAACAAATACTACTATTCATTTCAAATAACTGCTCGTGAGAAGCCCATAACAATCATCATGTAATCATATAACCTCGAGCAATAACATGAGTATTAGGATCGATAGAATTCGTGTTACGCAGCAAAACAGAATCAGAGTAGCTAACGCTTACACACCATTGAAATTTTAAAACAAAATCAATATATTTACTACAATGTAAACAATCAAGAGACTCATAGTTCATAATTGGAAAATTAAAACATTTCATGTTCATAAATATATTATAGAAATGACATAGGACAAAATTTATTAACGTAATTAAACATGGAGCATTGACATATCTCAAAAGATATACACAAATCATGGACTCACAAGACGTTTAACATTCCTAGGTATCAATAAGTTGACAAAATCACTTAGGTACATTTTCATCCCCTCTCATTACATCATTTATCATGAAATTGTTAACATAAATGACTTGCAAAACGAGAGGTTTTATATAATGCGCAACAATTAAACATTCGGGCAGGATTCCATCATCACGTAACTACGGTATTTGTCATGTTGCAACGGTCGCTATAACATCAAGAGTTGTCATGGATAATCTCCAGTTTGAAAACATTTTGAAAATTTTGAAACATTGTAGTGGTAATTTGTGACAATTTATAAACACGAGTCGAAAGACAATTTTACAAGTTGACTTTGAAACGAGACCACACGGAGACATTCTGACTTTTCATTACTAAAAGATTGTTCTTGTAGTTCATGAATTATGAAAGTTTTATCGATAATAAATAAATAAATAAATAGATCAACGAATTCACAAGACTAGTACTTCCATAAATCATATGTCAAACAATTTATAATTCGACACGTCACAATCAGATTCTAAGTATAACAATATGCTATTCACTGTATGGTATAACAATATACTTGGAAAAGTTATAAAGATTATAATCATGGGAAACTAGACAGAGATGAACCATCAATATCCAAAAGAACATCATCAAGATTCACATTGTTCAAATAAACAAAATTACGTAAAACCCTTAGACTACTATATCATGTTAGTAAGTTTACCAGTTAAATTTCATTCTGCCACTTGGCAAGACTCTTCTTTGATAAACACGATTTTGACAGCCAATACGGACAACACATCATTATTTTGAGATCATAACACTAGACAGTAATAGCGTTGGCATAATTGAAACGGTTCCATATTAAACTTGACGAAATAAACAAGGTTACGCTATCATATAGTAAGGTTCATATTCATATCATATGCATAATTCACATATCAGAATATCACGTGGGCACATCACATAATTCACATTTGATTAAACTGTCATATGAAACTTACATAACTCGCAATTCCACCAACTACACATTACACAGCAACTTACAACAATCATAATTAAATAACCGCTTAGCTATCTTGCGGCCCATTATAGTTTTTAGAAAATATGAAGAATCAGCTGACCATAGGAAAAAGAATCGAAGGCATATCTCAAGAGAATTATTTATAACACAACTGAATTGGTCTGGACAGGAACTTTACAATCATTCAACAGAAATTTGGGCAACTTGCACAAAGCAAAATTAAATAACGACTTGGTAAGGTTTAACACAGTTTATCATTCGAGGCACGTGAGCGAATATACTAAATATAGGAGTTTGAATTATGCATAAACAATAAACATGTTTTACATGACCCACATTTCAAATGCATGACTCAAACAGAACTGTGCAAGAACAATTTGACCACCAACGATTAACACATTTATTTCTCTCAAAATATAACTCCTCTTGACATGAAACCAAAAACATTGTAAAGTTATCTCAGAAGATTATCATACATAAAATTTTCACACATAGAGAGAACACATTTTAAATGGCAGCTCTCGCAAGCAAGGTAACATTCCGAAAATTTATCAAAATTTGTGTTCCTTAAAATCACCTCACACTATCATATTTAAATATAACCATTATTTTTCCAAAACATGTCGACATGTCATTTGAAGCGTTGGGATCACGTTGTACCAAATTAACATCATTATTTTAACCGAAATCATCATCCACAAGACGGTAACATTGCGAAGTTGAGAGGTAACATCACGAAATAATTCATTAGTTATATATGTATGAACAATGCATTAGTTTCTACCAACGCAACAACCACAACATAATGGTATGTAAATATGTATACCAGAAATCACCAAGGTGCCACTTATTGAAACATGACTCTCTAACTAAACTAAGTACGATCTATGCAACACGTAACCCTATAGCATTCATGGCTTGGGGTAGCACATTCCGCATATCACTAGACATGGATTACTATAACATCTGAACTGATCATTCATATCTAAATTCCAACCAATATATTGCATAGCTACGATAGTCATTTACTAACCATATACCATATGAACATTCCAAACACCAACATACTATGATCACGCTACTCTAACCATTGTTCATAGTACACCTCTAAACTCTTAAAATTTCAATTCCATCATCCAGATTGATCCACATTTCATATTTCACATATCTTTCCAACTGACATCATTAATCATAACTCAAATATTACTTACCTCATTCTTCTCCTGCAAGAGCGTTAGTACAAGATAACTAGGTCACTATATAATCTACCCCACTCTTCAATTACTCTCATTGGGTTCCCGAGACAGAACCAAAAGGGCCCAGGTCTGGTGTGAGGGGGCCCCTAACTCATCCCGTTCCTTTTTGGGGCTCCTATCAGTTTCATCTCGTGGTTCATTTTATTAGACTCTTCCTACTTTCATTATTATTCATTTGGTTTAGGCCTGAGGATCGTTCGCTCTGATACCACTTTGTAACACCCCAATTTATTCAAGAGCCTTTAGCAAGACATTCCCAAATAAATAGAGCTGTTACCATCTCGGAATGTCCGAGGTAGTGAATAACAAAGTAAAACAATACAAAGTACTTTATATAAAACCGATAAAATTTAAACTATGATGTTACAACACTACGCATAGAAAAAGGTACAACTGATTACATCTATGTATGTGATCTAATTCTAAGTAGGTCCAAGCCATGTCTCTCTCCATGCACGTCCTCACAATCCAACTGTCTCTGACCTGTAAAATCTACTCCCCATTCCGGATCATCGTAGGTGTCACACGAATACACAGGGTCAACCACGAGGTTGAGTAGGAAGATACATAAAACATAACAACAATAAGAATGCATATTCCTCCGTCTCCATGTAACACCCCCATTTATTTAAGAGCCTTTAGCAAGACATTCTCAAATAAATAGAGCTGTTACCATCTCGGAATATCCGAGGTAGTGAATAACAAAGTAATCAAACCAAAGTACTTTATATAAAAACTGATTAAATTAAAAATTTTGTTATTACATAAATTACATAGAAAATAAAAGAACAACTGACAACTATTCTATATGTGATGTAGATCTAAGTCGATCTCAAGTCCGCATCTCACATTCCCGTCCCAGCTCCTGGTTCATCTGTCACTGACCTGTAAAATCTACTCCCCATTCCGGATCATCGTAGGTGTCACACGAATACACAGGGTCAACCGCGAGGTTGAGTAGAGAAAAACTGTAAATAAACCACATTACTATAAATAGAAAGCTGAACTTCTCCACTCCGAATCACAGACCCTTTTTCTCCGCACCAAACACAGACCCTTTATCTCCGCACCAAACACAGACCCTTTACCTCCGCACCAAACACAGACCCTTTATCTCCGCACCAATCACAGACCCTTTATCTCCGCACCAATCACAGACCCTTTTCACACCTCCTGATCTCCACAGTGATCAATAATAATAATACAATCCACAGTACAGTAATAATCAATTATATCAACTCATAATAAGCATCACTTACACATTTCATGTCATAACATGAATCATAATATACTTCCCCTACCTCAATTTCGGATTGACAACCGAACAGCTGCTAGAAATGTTCCACCTTGAACAGTCAACTCAGTTCCTATAATTAGCATCCAATATCAATTTCAACTCAGACCATTAAACAATTATTCGATCATGTTCATAATTGATTTACTTATCACACATTGTAGTTGTACATATCAACACACTCATATACATGCCAATCAATATTAGCTAATTATACATATCAATTATCCTTAGCCAACCATAAACTTACTAATTATAGACTTACTATATATGGACTTACCAAATATAGCATAAAGCCAAATAATCAATTATAACAATAACAATATAAATAATTAGTAGTCATCACAATACTCCTTAATAATATAATAACCATAAATTCCTAAAAAGATATAAGTAATAACAATAATAACATAAATAACACATTACCATATAATTATAACATATAATATTGATAAAAGCCTCTACTAATTTTAATAAAATAGCATACTCAAACATTAACATTAATATTAATACTACTTATTTTTTTTCAACATAACAATATAGATAATAAGGTCATAACATTTATTAATACTAACAATAACAATAGTATTATCATCCCACAAAACCAATACTATAAATAATAATAATAATAATAATAATCTAATAGCAACACACAACACGCACGAACAGCAGCAAAACCCAACCCAGAACTTACGAATGGCAGCCCACCGTGACCAACATCCCCTACGAACACCACTCCCGACACCAAAAGAAACCCCTGACTTCCCCTCCGGCACCACCCAGCTCGACTTTGAGCCACGGTGATTCCAGGGGAGGAGTCAGTGGCCGCCGCAAACCCACAACCACCACCTCACACCGACACTAAAACCCAACAACCACGCCTGTCCCCTGTTTGCGTGTTACGTGACACCAAACGAATCACAAGGCAAGTTCAACTACGACAACCCAAAACCACCACGATAACCACAATTCAAACACCTATCCGCACTCATCCCATAAACCCGAATCACTCAAACAACCACGACCCATAACTCATTCGAATCCAAACACAAAACAAACGTTCACGACACTTATCAGAAAACGACTCTATTAGGACTCTGACACACGCCTGAACAACCCACCAAACAGACGACCCCAGCAACCAAGCTCCGCCGTGACAGCCACCACTCGGACCTCCTGACTACCACCAAGCTAGCTACCATCATCCCCAAGACACTGGTAAACCGAAACTACATCGAAAAACAGTATAACCTTCACACTTAAAAACTCTGCTCTGAAAAACGAAAGGCAACGATCTGACACCAGTGACGAAACATCTTATATGATAGCCTTAGGTCGTTAAATATGTCATTACTAGGGTCGAAACATGATAACTACACACCATAGATTAATTTTAAGCAAAGACCAGAGCTTATAATATAGATTACATGACTGTAAAAAGCGAATTAAAACCAATAGAAAAAAGAGTAAAAACAGAGACTATGGTGGACATACCCTCTTCCTTGGGTATTCGAGCCCCCTTAACAACCTCCAACCACCGTGTAAACCCTCTCCTGGTGTTCTCAGATATGACGGCAGTAAGGTGTAGGTGTTGTTTTGTGTCGATAGGTCAAAATAAGATCTTAAAAGTATGTGTAAATAAGGCGGCTGGGGAATGTGTTCTGAAATTCCTGATTTCCAGATGTTAGTTTCCGTGTATGGGCTAGGTTTGCACGCAACCCTAGGCCCAATGACACGGCTATACAGGTACGGGTTAGGCCCTTCACGCACTTCAATATCCAAATAACATGAATCAAAATCGGTTCTGTTAAATACTCGCGTACACGACTCAAAATACATACACACAAAGTACCACGTTCACCAATACTTTGTTGCTTTAAAACCCGTCGACATACAAATAATTATTAATATAAAATAAAACGAAATAGAATTTACGTGGTATTACAGTCTTCCCCCCTTAAAATGAACTTCGTCCCGAAGTTCAACCACAGTCACGTGATAACCAATCCCACTCATGCTAATATAACAAATTATATTAAGGTAAAATACGGAGTATTACAGCCTTCCCTCCTTAGAATGAACTTCGTCCCGAAGTTCACCACCCCATAACGGTAAAGAAACACTTAACAAGCATGAACAATCACAAGTGACGCTTAAGAAACGCTAGATGTCACATTCTATCCCCCTTAAGTAAACTTTGTCCCCAAAGTTTAACACACACTGTAGCACATGATACTTCAACAATCACGATATGGTGCATAACATACGCATCAGGGTTATCGAACATATTCAAACAATTACAACATACCAATTAGCCAAGTTATAACAACCAGCCATATCATAAAGAATTGAGATTTTACAATCCTATCCCCCTTAAAACATGGTTACGTCCTCGTAACCCCATTATAAGAGTTCCCAGCCCATTCCTCGGTCTTACCCATTATCTCATCTCATAAAACTCACTTTATGTAACCAAGTATTGTATTATCATTGTCGAATCTAAGTTCAAACTCATACTACAACTCAATCATCAAGGTCACACTGGACCATAAACACCATATGGCACTACGGCCAGATAACTTATAACTCGGTGCCAATGACCAATTCTCATCTCGATTTCAATATAATACTATCAAATATTCCCTTAGAGGAACTGCTCAATATTTAAGGAAATAATTCTAAATTACTCACCCACAAGTCAAGGTCAAAGAATGCGACAACTCAATAAGACACTGAACTGCAAACTCAATCTCAGTACAAAATCAACCATGGTCTTTGTTCCAAGATCACGAGCAACTCTATCCCACCAACTCTAGCTCAACAGCTAATGAATATGACAATGTACGTATGTTAACCAATTCATCGACACGTTTGTATGTACACTTACAATTCCACAACTCATGAAACAAGAGCCGGTATACTATACTAGACGAGTCTAATACAGAATTATTACACATAACACAAAATAATCAATTACCAAAAGCTTATCCAACTCACAAACAAAAGAATTATCTTATAATTAGAGGATTTTTAACTACCAAAATAAAAGGACAATTACTAATATACCACTCAAATAAGTACACAAAAGAGGCCCATTACAAGTATCATGTAGTCATATAACCTTGAGCAATAACAAGAGTATTAGGGTCTGTAGAAATCGAGTTACGCAGTAAGACAGAATCGGAATAGGTAACACTTGCATACCTTTGAAATTTCTCACAAATTTAACATATTAACAACAATGTAAACAAACAAGAAGCTTAGAGTTCATAATCATATTTTAGAAGCAAACCCATATTTTAGGAAAAGACATAGAACAAAATTTTAATGAACGTACTTAACATGGAGCATTGACATGTTTCACAAAATATGCACAAATCATGGACTAACGAGACCGCTTAGCATATCTAGGTATTAATAAGTTAACCAGATCACTTAGGTATAACTCAACTTACATCATCTATCATGAGACTAATAAAATACATGTCCTGTAATATAAGAGTTCATATAACGCGCAACAAATAAGCATCCGGGCAGGCTTTCATCAACACGTAAGTACAGAATTTGTCATATTGCAACAATTACTACAATTATTAAAAGATCAAGCGTCGTCATGGTTATTCATCATCTTGAAATACAAATCTAAAACTTTTGAAACCTTTGGAAGAAACTTTTGAAACGTTGAAATGGTAGTTTGTGACAATTATAAACACAAGCAAAGGGCTATATTATTTTATTTTATTTTTTTTTTTTTTTTTTCAACTACAGATCGGACCCGAAACTGCACGGAGACACTCTGACTCTCCTTTACTAAAACGTTATTCTCACAAATTGTAGCTCACGGATCATGAAATTTAACGATAAAAGTAAACGAATGCACAACACTAAATCACATGCCAAACTAACTAATAACTCGATATATCGTGATCAGATTTCGAACATCGTAATATGCAATTCATCTTATGGCGCAACAGTATACATGACGGAGTCATAGGTTATTACATCAGGGAACTAGACAAAGGTGTACCTTTAATATACGAAAGAATAGCAACAAGGTTCACGTTGTTCAAATAACCACCCTTAATTTTTAACAATTAAATTGCTATATAACTTTTACTCATGACATCGTGCTAATAAACTTACAAGTTAAATTCCATTCTACCACTTGTCAAGACTCCTCTCTGATAAACATGATTTTGACAGTCAATACGGACAACACATCATTATTTGGAGATCATAACACGAGACAGTAAGAGCGTTGGCATAATTGAAAGGTTCCATATTAGACTTGACGAAATAAACAAGGTTACGTCATCATATAGTAAGGTTCCTATTCATATCCTATGCATAATTCACATATCAGAATATCACGTGGGCACATCACATAATTCGTATTTGATTCAACTGCCATAGGAAACAGACATAACTCGCGATTCTTCTAATTACACATTACACAGCAACTTACACAATCATAACTAAGTATCCGTTTAGCTATCTTGCGGCCCACTATAGTTTTTAGAAAAAAAAAGTATGAAGAATTAGCTGACCATAGGAAGGAATCGAAGGCACATCTCAAAAGAATTATTTATAACACAACTCAATTGGTCTGGACATGAACTTTAAAATCATTCAACAGAAATTTGGGCAACTTTCACAAATCAAAATTAAATAACGACTTGTTAAGGCTTCATACAGTTGATCATACATAAAATTTTCATACACATATAGAACACATTTTGGATGGCAGCTTTTGCAAGCGAGGTAACTTTTGGAGAACTTATCAAAAATTTTAGTTCTTGTACAACTTCACATTCTACTACGAAGCTCAACCATTTTTCTTCCATAACACGTTGACATATTATTGCGGCATAAACACTACCATATTAACATGTATTCATCACTCAAACTGTAACTGTCATCTAGAACACGTTAAAATTGCTAAGCTGGGAGTAGAACCAACTAATTACTCAAAATTTGTACATTGCATGTATATACCATTGTAACACATATTTACACATCATTCATGGCTTGCGGTAACACATTCCGCATATCACTAGACATGGGTTACTAATATATATAAGTCTGATCATTCATATTCAAACACCAACAATATACGACCTAGTTACTGTAATTATTTAATAATTAGTTAATCACATGTACGCTTCAAACACCAAAATCATATGATCACACCCCTCTTAGCCATTGCCCAACAATTATACATCCATACTCTTCAAATTTTAATTCAATCATCCTGCTCGATCCACATTTTAATATCAATCATAACTTTCCACCCACATTATTAACCGTATATCATGTATCACTTACCTCATTCTTCTCCTGTAAAGACGTTAGTACAGTATAACAAGGTCACTATATAGTCTACCCCACTCTTCAATTACTCTCATAGGGTTCCCGAGACATAACCGAAAGGGCCCAGGTCTGGTGTGAGGGGGCCCCTAACTCATCCCGTTCCTTTCTGGGGCTCCTATCAGTTTCATTTCGGGGTTCATTTTATTAGACTCTTCCTACGTTCATTTTTATTCATTCGGTTTAGGCCTGAGGATCGTTCTCTCTGATACCACTTTGTAACACCCCCATTTATTTAAGAGCCTTTAGCAAGACATTCTCAAATAAATAGAGCTATTACCATCTCGGAATATCCGAGGTAGTGAATAACAAAGTAATCAAACCAAAGTACTTTATATAAAAACTGATTAAATTAAAAATTTTGTTATTACATAAATTACATAGAAAATAAAAGAACAACTGACAACTATTCTATATGTGATGTAGATCTAAGTCGATCTCAAGTCCGCATCTCACATTCCCGTCCCAGCTCCTGGTTCATCTGTCACTGACCTGTAAAATATACTCCCCATTCCGGATCATCGTAGGTGTCACACGAATACACAGGGTCAACCGCGAGGTTGAGTAGAGAAAAACTGTAAATAAACCACATTACTATAAATAGAAAGCTGAACTTCTCCACTCCGAATCACAGACCCTTTTTCTCCGCACCAAACACAGACCCTTTATCTCCGCACCAAACACAGACCCTTTACCTCCGCACCAAACACAGACCCTTTATCTCCGCACCAATCACAGACCCTTTATCTCCGCACCAATCATAGACCCTTTTCACACCTCCTGATCTCCACAGTGATCAATAATAATAATACAATCCACAGTACAGTAATAATCAATTATATCAACTCATAATAAGCATCACTTACACATTTCATGTCATAACATGAATCATAATATACTTCCCCTACCTCAATTTCGGATTGACAACCGAACAGCTGCTAGAAATGTTCCACCTTGAACAGTCAACTCAGTTCCTATAATTAGCATCCAATATCAATTTCTACTCAGACCATTAAACAATTATTCGATCATGTTCATAATTGATTTACTTATCACACATTGTAGTTGTACATATCAACACACTCATATACATGCCAATCAATATTAGCTAATTATACATATCAATTATCCTTAGCCAACCATAAACTTACTAATTATAGACTTACTATATATGGACTTACCAAATATAGCATAAAGCCAAATAATCAATTATAACAATAACAATATAAATAATTAGTAGTCATCACAATACTCCTTAATAATATAATAACCATAAATTCCTAAAAAGATATAAGTAATAACAATAATAACATAAATAACACATTACCATATAATTATAACATATAATATTGATAACAGCCTCTACTAATTTTAATAAAATAGCATACTCAAACATTAACATTAATATTAATACTACTTATTTTTTTTCAACATAACAATATAGATAATAAGGTCATAACATTTATTAATCCTAACAATAACAATAGTATTATCATCCCACAAAACCAATACTATAAATAATAATAATAATAATAATAATAATAATAATAATAATAATAATAATAATAATAATAATCTAATAGCAACACACAACACGCACGAACAGCAGCAAAACCCAACCCAGAACTTACGAATGGCAGCCCACCGTGACCAACATCCCCTACGAACACCACTCCCGACACCAAAAGAAACCCCTGACTTCCCCTCCGGCACCACCCAGCTCGACTTTGAGCCACGGTGATTCCAGGGGAGGAGTCAGTGGCCGCCGCAAACCCACAACCACCACCTCACACCGACACTAAAACCCAACAACCACGCCTGTCCCCTGTTTGCGTGTTACGTGACACCAAACGAATCACAAGGCAAGTTCAACTACGACAACCCAAAACCACCACGATAACCACCATTCAAACACCTATCCGCACTCATCCCATAAACCCGAATCACTCAAACAACCACGACCCATAACTCATTCGAATCCAAACACAAAACAGACGTTCACGACACTTATCAGAAAACGACTCTATTAGGACTCTGACACACGCCTGAACAACCCACCAAACAGACGACCCCAGCAACCAAGCTCCGCCGTGACAGCCACCACTCGGACCTCCTGACTACCACCAAGCTAGCTACCATCATCCCCAAGACACTGGTAAACCGAAACTACATCGAAAAACAGTATAACCTTCACACTTAAAAACTCTGCTCTGAAAAACGAAAGGCAAGGATCTGACACCAGTGACGAAACATCTTATATGATAGCCTTAGGTCGTTAAATATGTCATTACTAGGGTCGAAACATGATAACTACACACCATAGATTAATTTTAAGCAAAGACCAGAGCTTATAATATAGATTACATGACTGTAAAAAGCGAATTAAAACCAATAGAAAAAAGAGTAAAAACAGAGACTATGGTGGACATACCCTCTTCCTTGGGTATTCGAGCCCCCTTAACAACCTCCAACCACCGTGTAAACCCTCTCCTGGTGTTCTCAGATATGACGGCAGTAAGGTGTAGGTGTTGTTTTGTGTCGATAGGTCAAAATAAGATCTTAAAAGTATGTGTAAATAAGGCGGCTGGGGAATGTGTTCTGAAATTCCTGATTTCCAGATGTTAGTTTCCGTGTATGGGCTAGGTTTGCACGCAACCCTAGGCCCAATGACACGGCTATACAGGTACGGGTTAGGCCCTTCACGCACTTCAATATCCAAATAACATGAATCAAAATCGGTTCTGTTAAATACTCGCGTACACGACTCAAAATACATACACACAAAGTACCACGTTCACCAATACTTTGTTGCTTTAAAACCCGTCGACATACAAATAATTATTAATATAAAATAAAACGAAATAGAATTTACGTGGTATTACACTCCATGTCATCCAGTCATCCGCTTCACCTCGATCGCACCACTCCTTCCATCACACCACACCTTCCATCACACCACACCTTCCAACACACCACACCTTCCATGGCCATATCACAAGTCCCTTATCACAAGACCCATATCACAAGACCCAGTTCACAAGCCCCGTTCTCCACGATAATCAATAATAATCAAATATTTCACAACACATTCAATATCAAATATAACAATCTCGCAATAAGCATCACTTATATACTTCATGTCGTAATACAAACCACAGATATATATCTCCTACCTCGATTTGTAAGATGACAAGCGACAGCTGCTAGAAATATTCCACGCGGAAACCGTCACCTAACATATAATATTTAACGATTACAACTCTTCACTTAACCATATATATAGGATAGTACAAATTGCTAATGATAGTTACTTTCTAAATTCGAAAAGTTTCCCGAAGTAGAAACTTCCCGATACGTAAACTTGCCAAAAGGTAAACTATCCAAAGTAAGCTTGAGTAGTAACAATTATAATAATAATAACAATAATACTAATAATATTAATAACCCATACCTACGACAACCATGAACCCCCCCGCGGAAAACAGCGACCCAACCCTATACATCGCTTAACACCACCTCCGTCACCGGCAACCACCACAACCCACACTCAGAACGGGTCGGCCCAGCCGATGAGTACTACCACGACCTTAGTCAGGCCCGACATGCCTGAAACCAAACACCCACAGCTCTTATTCGCAAACTCAACACAACCCGGAACCACCACTGCCACCGTCCTTGACGTCAGACCCAACACCGACTGTGGTACCACCGTGTCGACCTCCCCCGAGTCAACGGTGGCACCACCCAAAGCCCCCCTATACGAACTAAACCCAAAGTGACAAGACTCAACGCAAAACGCCACATTCAAAAACCACGGTCACTCCCGACACTCCTACCACCACCCACGTACTCACCCTCACCCCTGGACCCATCCCACGACCACCATGACGACTCGACCCTAGTGGTATCACAATCACGCTGGCATAACAGGAATAAACGAAAGAATGCGAGGGAAGACTCACCTTTGACTCGGGTTGATATTGACTCGAAAAGTCCTTGCAACCGCCCTAAACCACCGCCGTCGCCGCCTCTCACTCTCTCTCTCTCTCGTTCTGCCTGCCGTCGTCAACCAAGGCTTGAGGGTGAATGTGTAACTCTAGGGTTTTAGGGGCTTGTGAGTGACGAGTTACACATTACTCGGTGATAGGGTTTGTAGGGAAATTATGGGCCGCTGAAACGTATAGTGAACCTGGCCCAATATCCATCTAGTATAACAACTAACCTTACGACCCCTTTTAAGTAATTCGAACCCAATTCGGTATACAAGCATAACTCGTAACACTACCATCAACCTAATTATATACTTACGATAACAACTAATATAAAGCAATGACATATAACAATATTTAAATACTTCAAGTCGAAACCCGAGTTCCGAAAATGTGAGGTATTCCAGTCTTATTTATCGAATATAAACGTTCAAAAGACCAACAACACGTCGATGTAACTAATAAATATTAAAATAAAATACGAGGTATTACATCCTTAGTATTCAAAAAGAACACCTCCTTCAAGATGCACCCAAGACACCCCTTTAATGGACCGAAACTTGATGTGTGCTAGAACAAGAATCGATTTTTCCTTAAACTATGTTCTAATCACTAATTAGAACTATTAAACTAATATTACAATTATTATAAGTTTTGATAATATTATCTTGTAATATTTTTAGAGGTTTGTCAACAACTCTTTCTCTCTAGAAATTTTGCTTAAGAAATTAGAATAGTTACTTATGTCTAACACACAAGTTATATGGTGGTTTCCTAGGCATTGGGGTGGCCGGCCATAGAAATAAGCAAAGGGGAACAATTTGCCTTACCCATGCTTCTTAGGGTGGCCATAGGTAGTGTTTCCAAGACACCCTTTAATGATTATGTTCTAGGGTAATTAAGAGTGTAATTAACACAAAAACAACCCTTAAAACACAACCATAAAACCGGCACCTTCAATGCCTAAAATGGACTTCATTTTATATTTCTTTGTCAATTGCACAATTGTATATTATGTGACATACAATATGTCATAATGTTATAAAACACAATTATTTTAATTTAAGACATATATATTTATCAAATAAATATTATTTATAAAATAAATCATATTTATCATTTTGACAAGTAATTCATAATTACTAATATAAAATGGTTATTTATAATAATCGTCAATACGATCTACAACTTTTGTAATAATCTTAACCCAATTCATTCTAATTTCGATGTTTAACAATTGATACGTTTCAATTATAAACATAAATCTTACAATAAGATTTAACCTCTGATTTCTCGATATACGAGTTTAAGGAATATGATCAACTCGTATCAATATACATTCGATCATTTTATCATTTAAGGGAATTGTCCTATAGGTGTGACCTAAAGGGATCAACTGACCACCGCCGTCATACGACAGTAATGTCAAACTCTAGCTAGCCAATCATTACCGATTAATGTTTGTCAGTTGACTAATATAATTTCGTATCATCCCTTGCGCATTCTCCTCATGAGATTTAATTATGTGATTGCACTATTGTTGAGGACATATTTCCCAACAATCTCCTACTTCTCCTCGACAAGTGTGCGTCACCAACTCTCTTGTCCTATTACAATCTCTCACTCAATGCAAGGTGTCTCTCTGAGGTCGTACTTGCATTCGATCATATCATGAGTGGTTTCCTCGATCTGGAGAATAACTGTTTGACCGGAATTATCTACCATAGATACATTCCGAGCGTAGCCACGCATTTCCAGTTAATTTCTCCTCGAGTGGTCTTGAGATTTGAACAACCCTGACAAGGGGGGGACAATTTCTATCGTACTACTCCATTTAGTTAGCCACAGTCAGCCATAACCCAAAGCAATCCCATTTGACTCCAACCACGAAAAGTCGTAGAGAATGGATCAAGGTTATGCCAAAACTGTACCATCTTGGGAGAGTAGTCTTTAGTCTAAGAATTGACTCATAAGAATACTATAACAGCTCTTGCCATGACCCGGCTATCATAAAATTTCCAGAACTCTATAAACGGTCACTTTGCGCGACAGAGTGTCTCTTGCAGTCTGTCTATGTGATCGACTAGTCATCACATATGACTCTTTGGCATTTGAACCTGCCATCAGTCGCCTCACCTTCCAGTCGCTTTGAGATGTCACGTCATGTAAGCGGCCAGGGGCTATACTAAGTCAATCCAGTTCACTTTATGGGGTTCAAAGTTGTCTCTTACAACCCATTTGGATTTTGACAAAGTATCTATCATTGAGAGTTAATATAACTCAAATGACATTGTCATGCAAAGACAGTCAATACTGCTCTATAGCATTTGATGCATGATCATCAATTCGTATTAGTGGTTTGTATTTTCGAATAAGCCTTTTATTCATGTTTCACAACCTACAAATTTTGGTCTCCTTCCAACTCATATTATCTCACATAATATGATCTTATTTGAGTACATATATAGAACTCATTCTAGATCTAGAGTTTCCTTTCCTGAGGGAAGCTCCCACTGTTATCTTATAACTCGTGATGTATTGGTATGTGAGAGGGATCAAATATCGCTCTAAAGTACCTAGTCACTTATGTACTTAAATCCATTTTGTAGTTATTTGTGCTTTCATCACTCCAACATTTTCAATTATCTTGGCTATTTAATCCAACACATTTGGTTTATATTCATCAATATGAATAATGTAGCTAACCATTTTGATTTCTAATGGGCACTTTCTCGTGAAGCTCCATCATCCTATGATATATTTCATTTTATTCATCTAGAATTTGATAACTTCTTATTCTTTACACTCTAAAGAATCATATTCTCTAATGAATATCGCTCCCACTAAAATCAACATCACTCTTTTTATAGTGATTGATATTTCTTAAATGAACCTTTCACTTCATGCATGTTATTCATTTGCTTCTACTTGAACCAGTATCACTATCCCTATAGTGGTCTACTTCCATTCAATCAACATCATTTCTTAAATGAACTTTTCATTTCTTGTCTTCGTTTCCTTGAGACGAATATGACATGATATTCTCTTATAACTACCATTGAGAGAATTGAGATGATTTCTTCTCTTTTATCTTATAATTTTAGAAAAATCATTATTTAAGGAAACGTTTTCCCTCTTCATACGGGGTTTCTATTGTCCTTTCTTTTAGAAATAATGACATAAGGAACATTTCCTTTTGTGTCCTCCCGTAGTTTCTTCAGTGTCCTCTCGTAGTTTCTTTTGTTATTCATAAGAAACCCTTGTAAGATTCTTCTTTAAGATCCTACATTTATTCCATTGGTTTGCGGGAAATAATTTCTCCCACTCTATCATTTAAAAATAACCTTTATTTACATAAGGATAGTTATTTACCATAACCAATATTTTGAATGATGAATAGTATTGGGATTGATTCTCATTTTTACTTAAAATGATCATCTTATAATGAACTAATTAAATTTCATTTTGATTGAATGTTTTCTCTTTGAGGTGTAGTTCTCGTTTTTAATTAATCAACACTTTGATTCTTTATATATTGATGGAAACAATGTTATTTTACAATGAACGTTTCATGGTATTTCTTTAGTGATAAAGATCACTTTGATTCATGTTCGACAAGTTATACAAATTATTTTAGGAATCAATAATTCGATTAAGAACAAAAGTAGTGACTTGGGTTGAAAAACAAGTTACTAATATCCAAAATACAACCATTGTTTAGGATTTTAAATCCTTGTCTTACAAGAAAATAATTGTTCTATGAAATAAAATGCATAATATGAAAGAAGACAATAATGAAAATTAGAGCCAAGCTCTTAAGTCTTCAATCAATTGGATGCTACCATAGCCATCCATGTATGGAACTTCATGATTCCTTCTCCTTGCCTTTGTCATTAGGAGGTGGCCCTTTAAATCAATTAAAAAGGGTAAAATCAACATTTTGTATCACTATACAAAAGTTGACAAAATAACATGAATTTTGAACGAGGAGTATTACCTATGGCGGTTGCCTTTCCATTTTTGAGGTCGGTCAAGTATTTGGGGCAATTACGTTTCCAATGCCCTAACCTCGTGCAATAATAGCACTTGTCTTCAGATTTTGAAGATGAGGTGGAAGCGCCTTTCGAAAAGGTCTTTTCTTTGGCCGGTTTGGGCTTGAACGTTTTCTTGCCGTTGCCTTTGAAGGCATTCCTCTTGAAATTTCATTTCCCTTTCTTCTCGATGTTCAAAGCATCCTTAATGGAACTTTCATGAAGTCCCATGTCCCTCTCGGCTCGGACGAGCATCTTATGCAATTCATCCAATGTGGTCTCTTGATTTCGCATGTTGAAATTCACCCGGAATTGAACAAACGATTTCACCTTATTGAGAGAGTGAAGGACTCAGTCAAAGATGAGTGAGTCGCATCAACTCCTTGCAACTTTAGAGTCTTCGCGAACTCAACTAATTTGAGCACATGAGGGCTTATCTTTTTTCCCTCCTTCAAGCAAATGTCGAAGAAGGCGGAAGCCGCCTCATATTGAATCACCCTTTGAGTTTGTGAAAACATCGTCGCAAGTTTGGTGTATATCCCATATGATGTGGTTAACTTGATCATACTCCTTTGGAGATCCGGCTACATTGAGAAGATAAGCACATTTTTAAGAGCGGAGGACTCTTTCATGTAAGCTTCATAGGCCTCACGAGTTTGAACCGCAGAACGAGCGGTCGGAGCGGTCGGAGCGGCTTCGGAGAGGTAACGAGTCTTATCGTCACCTTGAGCGGCCAAAAGTAATTGCGCATCCCAATCCTTAAAATTGGAACCATGCTTATCGAGTTTGCAACGATCCATAAATGATCCAAGCCATGATACATTAGTGAGAGGTGGAGCGTTGGTTGCCATTGACGATGTTGAAAAATTAAACTACAATAAAAAGAAGGAATCAAAACATCATTTAAAACTCGTAATTAAATTTAAACAAGTTTAGTTATTTACTTAATGATCTCTTACCCAATTAAGAAAAAAATCCCGAGACCCAAATCCATATTAATTCGGGTACAGTGTAGCCGATTCAACCCTTATTGATATGATTTGGTGGATTAACTCTTTAATCGGTTCTACCTTAGAACTCTCGGTCGACAATTTTCTAAAATTTGTCTTTAGCCCGAACTTATTGCAACTACGGTTACGAATACCTTCGTTGAGATCAACCAAATTTCAAGGTGTAATCTTATTACCCCACTTACCCAACGTACCAATTTTAGTACCCCGGTGTAGCCGAGCCCACTGTCTTGTGAAGAAGGGAGTCATGGGTCTATACTTTTTGGTAAGGCTAAGTCTCAAAATTCATTTGTAAGAGTTCTAGTCAAAATTATTATCTATCTCCGTTTAAGTGAACTAAGTCGGTGAATTATCGATAAATAATTGACTAGGTCGACTAAATCGAATAAAATGCATGACATGATATGACGATTTGGCTATGCATGCAAACATATAAAGCAAAATAAAAACATAAAAAACTTAAAGCATAATAAACCCTAGTATGACCTTTCCTAGAAAAGAAAATAATAAAAGTACAAATTCGGAAACCAACTCCTTTGGTCCCTTGAACTTCACTAGGCACGCATCCCAAGGTTAACACCGTCTTGGTCGGAACTACTTTCCGAATGGCATCGTCTTCAAGGCTCGCCGGAATTTGCAAAAACTACAACTTTGCTAGTCTACTTTATACAATATAAAATAGAAAACAATAAATAAAGTGATACGAGATCACATTAATTACATTCGAATCGATAACCCCTTACATTATGGGAAATATCGATTAAAAACTAAGGTCATACTAAGTAAAATTACATAATCCAAAATTACGTAAATAAAATCATGACAATCATAATTAAAATATGCAATGCTTATGAATATGAACTAACATGCAAAACCTAAGCCAAATCGTCCTATTTAATATCATATACATATATATATATATGTATATATATATATATATATGTATATATATATATATATGTATATGTATATATATATGTATATGTATATATATATATATATATATATATATATATATATATATATATATATGTATATATATACATACATATATATATATACATACATATATATATATACATATATATATATATATATACATATACATATATATATATATATATATATACATATATATACATATATATGTATATATATGTACATATATATACATATATATATATATATATATATGTATATACATATATATATATATATATATATATATATATATATATATATATAGATCTAGGATCCGGTGAGAACGAATACTCGGTGCAAACGGTGAGAACGAATTACAACCATTAGATCATACTAAAATTCAATGGCAATGATAAAACAAAAAAACAACTAAAGCAATGTATGTGCAATCGACAACAGCCAACCATTATACAATTTTTTCATTCTCTCTCTACCTTTCCATTATCTCTCTCTATCCCATATATCTAAATTTGTCACGGTAAAAAAATTCTGCAATTCAATTTTTCGTCAAAATTCTAGATATTTTTTTACGGAGTAGATATCTTTTCTTTACTTTTTACATAAACCTAGATACATTATTTTACGGGTAGATACATTTTTTTTACTTTTTTGTACATAAAACTAGATACATTTTTTGACGGGGTAGATACATTTTTTTTACTTAAACGTAAATACATTTTTTGACGGACTAAATATATCTTTTTTTTATTTTTTACATAAACTTAGATAAAAGAATTTGACGGACTAGATACATTTTTTTTACTTAAAACTAGATACATTTTTTTACGGGTAGATACATTTTTTTTACTTTTTTACATAAACCTAGATACATTTTTTGAGGGACTAAATCCATTTTTTTTACTTAAATCTAGATACATTTTTCGATGGAGTAGATACATTTTTTGATGGAGTAGATATTTTTTTTTACTTTTTTTACATAAACCTAGTTACATTTTTTTGACGGAGTAGATACATTTTTTTACTTAAACCTAGATACATTTTTTTTTACTTTTATACAGAAACTTACATATATTATTTTTTTACGGAGTAGACACACTTTTCACATAAACCTAGATACATTTTTTTTTTTTTTTTTACATAAACCTAGATACATTTTTTGACGGATTAGATACATTTTTTTTTTACTTTTTTACATAAACCTAGATACATTTTTTGACGGAGTAGATTTTGACTTCAACCTAGATGCACTTTTTTACGGAGTAGATACACTTTTTTTACTTTTTTTACATAAACCTAGATACATTTTTTGACGGAGTAGATATATTTTTTTTACTTTTTTTCATAAACCTATATACATTTTTTGACGGAGTAATTACATTTTTTGACGGAGTAATTACATTTTTTTTTACTAATTCTAGACAATTATAAAAGCTTTTTTAGAGTATAGACACAATTTTTACCGTAATTTTATATACACTTTTTTAGAGTATAGATACAATTTTTCAATCCTACAAAAAAATATTTAATGTATACTAATTAGATAATAACTGGGTAGCATTTTTTATGACTTAAATAAAAAACAATAAAAAACAATCAAAATCGAACCCGCGATACCGACTTCTAATCTTCATTCATGTCTTTCCGGTACGAGTACCATTACTAAACTCTCAACACTAGTCTTCATTTTTCTAAGTTAACTAGATTTATGTACAGCTTATAATTTTATCTAATATCATATTAAGTCAAGCTAATACCATTCTTAATTTAACAAAGCTCACAAAATCAACTCATAAACGAATTAAGATATCAATGGCTCGACGCCCCAACTCAGTCCCAACCATCCCTCGTCGTTGTCTCGGTGGTCTGCAAAATAGGCGGGACTACACGGAGTGGAATTCGAAATCAACCCATGATCGAATTGAGATATTAATGACGTTGTCGGAATTGTGTCGGCGTCGGGATGTTTGTCTTGTAGGCAAAGTTTAAAGGAGAGAGGAAAGTTGGGGTAGCATAAAATAGGATGGCAGTGAGTAGTTTTAGATATTGGGTTTACGAAGAGAAAAAGGGGATTTAACTTGATCTAATAAGTTTAATGGGTTTGTTGTATCAACCGTAGGATTGTATTCAATCCAATGGTCATAAGTCGTTCTCACCGTTCTCACCGAATGTTCGTTCTCACCGGATCTTGACTCTATATATACATATATATATATATACACATATATATATATACACATATATATATATACACATATATATATATATATATATACATATATATATATATACATATATATATATATGTATATATATATGTATATATATATATATATATATATATAGTTATCGTATACCTTGATTTTATGGAATTGCGTGCTTTAACGATTAAAAACACTAGGCATTATGTGAATCGGAATTCACTCTTAAGTTAATCATCCCAACTCATTTAGGTTTCAAAATTTAGTCTTACTCAAACTTTGAACATGACTTAACTTAATATTATAATATTGTTCGGTATTACTCGGTTTTACGGGAAAAATAATATAAAATTCAAAAAGAGTCATAAAATTTCGAAAAATTCAAAATTCAAATTTTGAATATCTTAGAGTTTTCTTAAAATTTCAGAACCTTAAAAGTATTAGTACTTACACGGTTTTATTATTTATTTCGTAAATAATGCGTAAAACGAGTATTTTGAGTCGTAAAATCAAATAATTACCTTCATAAATACATATAAAATACTAATAATATTTTTACACTTTCCAAAACATCTTAAGAAACTGAAATGGACAGAAAAAAAAATATCACACTGCCCAATATCCGAAATTTTAATTACAAAGACTCTTATTATTCAATTTTAAATATAACATTTAATAAATTAAATTAAGTAAAACAGAAACTTTTGGCTCCCAAGAAAAATATGGTGATGAACATATCAAATATGACTATTATGGGTTAAATTTTTCGGCCATTTTAACAACTATTGCTATTTTTAACGATTTATGTCATATATCGTACTATTTTAACCATTAAAATTATTTCACAAGCATAACATCAAATAAAAATCTCGAAATTTTTATACATGCTGGAAAAAATATATATGACATCGTGTGAAATTTTTATGGCCAAATTCCAACTTAAACTATTAAAGTCGAAATTATGTCACTTTTATCCGATTTTTACACTAAAAATCAATAAATATGCAATATATTATAAAAATTTCTGGAAAATTTAGTATACATTTTAAATATTGCAAGTGACATACTCAAAAACATTTATAGTCAATTTCGAAATATAACTATACAAACCCATTTTTATTCATTTTATGGCATTTTAGCATTTAAAATCCATAAACCATGTATTTTAACTCCATCATTTACGAAAATTCATATTCACATCATAGGAAATATATGTGAAACCATACTGAAAAATCTCGGCCAGAAGTTAATTTTAGCTATTTTTCCCAAAATTAAACATTTTAACCATTAAAAATTAATAAAAACCGAAATAAAATACCTATGAACAATATATAGGCAAAATATATTCCAAATATCCTAAAATACATTTACAATCAGTAGGTATTCATGCATTAGAAATTTCGGCCATATCATATACGAAATAAAATTTCAATTTTTATTTTGTTATCTAATAACTTCGTAAAAATATAAACGAAAAGCATGCAAACAACCGATTTGCTCTAATACCAATTGATGGGTTATATAAACTCATAACCTAATATTTTAGTCATACTACATAAGATGATAACTAACATTTTAATTATTAATATATTAGATCTTATGCATGCTAGAATTAATGCGGAAAATAAGAATCGAATGCTTACAATTGGACGCAAAACCGATGCAAGGATGATCCTCCTTAGTATTCAAATAGAACACCTCCTTCAAGATGCACCCAAGACACCCCTTTAATTGACCGAAACTTGATGTGTGCTAGAACAAGAATCGATTTTTCCTTAAACTATGTTCTAATCACTAATTAGAACTATTAAACTAATAATACAATTATTATAAGTTTTGATAATATTATCTTGTAATATTTTTAGAGGTGTTTCAACAACTCTTTCTCTCTAGAAATTTTGCTTAAGAAATTAGAATAGTTACTTATGTCTAACACCGAAGTTATATGGTGGTTGCCTAGGCATTGGGGTGGCCGCCATAAAAAGAAGCAAAGGGGAACAATTTGCCTTACCCATGCTTCTTAGGGTGGCCATAGGTAGTGTTTCCAAGACACCCTTTAATGATTATGTTCTAGGGTAAGTAAGAGTGTAATTAACACAAAAAGAACCCTTAAAACACAACCATAAAACCGGCACCTTCAATGCCTAAAATGGACTTCATTTTATATTTCTTTGTCAATTGCACAATTGTATATTATGTGACATACAATATGTCATAATGTTATAAAACACAATTGTTTTAATTTAAAACATATATATATTTATCAAATAAATATTATTTATAAAATAAATCATATTTATCATTTTGACAAGTAATTCATAATTACTAATATAAAATGGTTATTTACAATAATCGTCAATACGATCTACAACTTTTGTAATAATCTTAACCCAATTCATTCTAATTTCGATATTATAAAATATCATTCGATGTTTAACAATTGATACGTTTCAATTATAAACATAAATCTTACAATAAGATTTAACCTCTGATTTCTCGATATACGAGGTTACGGAATATGATCAACTCGTATCAATATACATTTGATCATTTTATCAATTAAGGGAATTGTCCTATAGGTGTGACCTAAAGGGATCAACTGACCACCGCCGTCATAACCACCGTCAGACGACAGAAATGTCAAACTCTAGCTAGCCAATCATTACCGATTAATATTGGTCAGTTGACTAATATAATTTCGTATCATCCCTTGCGCATTCTCGTCATGAGATTTAATTATGTGATCGCACTATTTTTGAGGACATATTTCCCAACATCCGGTTAGTTAGAATCCCAAAACCATTGTTCTTATTTTTTATTTCATTAATCGTTTTAATCATGATGTTTGATGTGTTTATCGTTATAATTTTTGTTTTCCTTAAAGTTATGAGTAGCTAAACCCCATATGTTAGGATGTAGGCGACCTATAGCGTAGATGGTGTAGTTAGGGTAAACCCGTAGCAGCGCTTGGTCGACCGACTGGCTTCTCTGGTCGACCGACTGGTTCAGAGGCGACATCTTAACGCATAACCTAGATACCAAATATTCAGCAAGTATAAAGGTTCAGAGGCGACATCTTAATGCAAAACCTAGATACCAAGTAAACATTCACAAGCAAGGAATCAGAGGCCAACTTAAGGCATAGACGAGTGCTAATCAACAAGACACTAGACTCAGAGGCGACATCTCAACGCATGGACTAGCATCCAATAAGTAAAGGACTCAGAGGCCAACTTAAGGCATATCCCTTTACTACATCACAAGACACTAGACTCAGAGGCCAGCTTAAGGCATGTTCTAGCATCAACATCTGTACTCCGGGCAAGGTATCAACACCCTAGCTACCCCGTTGTACAGCTGCTCTACTCATCAGACTCAGAGGCCAACTTAAGGCATGTTCCGACGCGATCACATAAAACATGTTTGGGCTCAGAGGCGACATCTCAACGCATACCCCAGACACGACAAGCATACACATATAGGGCTCAGAGGCGACATCTCAACGCATACCCCCATATATGACAAGTTGTTCACGTATTAAGCTCAGAGGTCAACTTAAGGCATACCTTAATACGCATCAATACAACAACATACATATCGTACTCTAACAAGGTTCTTAGTCCTACCTTTCTAGACTTCTATTCAACACTTAATTGATCCCGGGAACTAAGTTGAGGGAGAGCCGGTTTCCCTTTCGGTTACCCGACCGGGGGGTCTCTATCTTCTCTCCATTCCCGAACCCAATATTGTGTCGCCCATCCTCCGGGGACCTCAAACACACATAAGCAAGAGATAACCAAGTTCAACAACACTTATGACCAACCTAAGACTTTCCTTTTACAAGTCTAATGGTCACTATACATCTAACTAGGTCCACTAGGTCTCATTAACAACCTAAGATAGTATTAACTTAAGAAGAGAAACAACATTCTAAACATTGTTTACTAACTACCCATTATCATTAAGTGGTAACTAACTTTAGCTAAGAAACAACATCCTAACACGTTGCTTACTAACTACCCATTAACAATAAGATTAAACATCACAACCTATGATACTTAAGCATGTTAAACAACTTGAAAGGGGACCTTACAACAAACAATTGTGAAAGGATTCACATGAGGCAATTAGAGTTAACCGCTTAACTAAACTTTACTTAGCCCAAACATACGTTTAAACCAAGTAATTATATTCATAAACATTACATAAACTTAACTTAAGCAATTGGGAAACAAGTCCCCAAAACAATCACGAAACAATTAAACCACAAAAGGCTATCTACAGCGGTAATTGCGCAGCCTGCGCAAGAGGGTCGCGCAGCTGCGCCACCATTGCGCAGCCTGCGCCCCTACACGGGCAGGCTTATTTCGCGATTTTCCTGCACTTTATCAAATTCTTCAAACTTTCGACAAATGATTTTACACTATTATTTCAAGCCTCGAATCTATTCAACCAGCACATATAAACCCATAACAATCCCAAGTATATATCAAACACAATTTTTGAACAATTAAAACACAAATTAAGAACAAACTTTGTATTCGTCTTATGAACATAAAATCTGAAAAATGAACAATGCTTGCATATGAACATTTAAATCTTCAACTAAATCATGTGAGCATCATATGAAACATATTTCCTAACATAAACCTAAACTTAAACATCATCCACAACTCAAAATCAGAAATTTAATCAAGAACACAACACAAAGATTGCTATTTTAACAAAAAGGCCGAGTTTCTCATTATCGTCACCTCAAAGCGGTTTAAGCTCCGAAATCTTCTTCCACCACGTAAGTATCGACCTCCGGGTTATCACAAACACCGCCTAAAACAACTCAAACATCAAAAACAACCCACGAATTTCGAAATACCCAAACAGGCCAAAATTTTGACGGAAGGATTGTGAGATAAAACTTACCTAAAAAGAAGGAGGGCGAGAAGGGGAATCCGTGGCCGCGAAAGTCGTTTCAATCTGATAAGAAGCGAAAATTCTATGAGCATTTTAAGATTGAAGGAGAATTTCATAAGAATGGTGTTTGTTGTTATGTTTTCAAATATGAAAATTGAAATGAAGGAGTGAGGTAGAGGATGAATGGGGTTAGGGTTTTCTGAGGAAAAAGAGAGGAAATGAGTCCATTAACAAGTTAGACCCATAAGACAAGTTTTAAGACGGTTTAAGCTAAGAACACCGACTTAAGGTAACTACAAACTGAAGACGATATAAATATTTTTGGACTATGAAATTAAATTTCTAATACGTAAATTACGCAATTAAATAAAATCTTATTTAAATCCTTTTAAATTTTCTCACATAAATTAATCAGTTAATTAAATGAAATACCCAGAATTACGAAATATAAATTATTTCTCGAACTTGAACTTAAAATCTTTAAAATTCCAGGTCCTGAAATATTGGGATGTTACAATCACCCCATCTTTCAAAAAAATTTCATCCTCGAAACTTGAAAACGGAAATAAGTAAGGAAACAACACTAGCTGTAATACCCCGCATTTTATCGGTAATTAATTTATATGGTTATTAAGGTGTTGATAATATTTGATTATTTATATTCGATAATTAAGTTATCGAATGCGTGTTTTAAATTTTACATATTATATTATATATTATTGGTGTAATATTTCATTATAATACAACTCGAAATAGTTGTTACGATGTTGATTTTTATATTTGACATAAGGTTAGTTTAGATATAATAGTACTTGATGTTATGTTGAATATTATGTGTTGCTCGTGGGTTTCGAGCACGGGACCTCTAGGGGGTGGTGTTGGGCTTCGATTTCTGTGCACAAACACCACAGCCCATACACACTAAAACCCTAACACAACTCACTAACACTCATCTCACGTTTAACCTGCTGATGCCGCCATATTAGAGGGTTGAACTTCCTATTTCTGACCTAGCTTTTACACAACTGATAACCTAAACCTACTACCGCCACCACACAGAGGAGAAAGGGGGTTCTCACGGCCACAAACACCCTCACGTTTCCCCCTAATTCTGATCTGAAGTCAGGTATGCGTCTGACATTGTTTTATCTCGGTTGTGTGTAGTCGTTTTAACAGTAGTGTCGAAGGGGTTGCGTCTGGCCATTTTGATCTTGTTAGTTTTGTTATGTGTTTCTGGTGGGAGAAGGGGTGTCAGGGAGGTTGTCACGGGGGTTCTGGTGCGTCGGAGTCGGTGTTTAAGGGGTGTTTGTCACCCTGGTCGTAAGTATAATTGTTTTATGGGTTAGGCTTTCTACTCCTGTGTTTAAGGGAGGAGTTTGGGGGTGGTACCACCGTCGACTCGGGGGAGGTCGACGCGGTGGTACCACCGTGGTGTCTAGGTGGTGCGTTAGGGGAAAGGTGTTGGTGGTTTCAGGGGTTGTCGGTGGTGTCTAGGGGTGTCGATGGCAGGTCTGTGGTTACGGTCCAGAGAGTACAGGAGGTGGACCAGGTCTGTTTCGTGGCCTGGTGCATCTTGCCGGTGCTAGTCGACGACCTGGTGGTGTGTAGGCAGGGTGGCCGGTGTATGTGGGTGTCTGGGTTGGTCGTTGTCGGTGGTGGGCAGGAGCTACGTGGTTGTTTAGGCGACTGTTTTGGGGTGTTGTTTGTGTCGTGTTAGCACTGGGAGTCGTGGGGTTTGTTGGGTTATTATGTTCTATTATTTGTTATTTCTCATTATTATTATTATTATTATTATTATTATTATTATTATTATTATTATTATTATTATTATTATTATTATTATTATTATTATTATTATTATTATTATTATTATTATTATTATTATTCTTATTGTTATTATTTATCATCTTTATTTAATATTATTACTTATTATTGCTATTATTATTATTATTAAAATTATATTTATTATTGTTATAATTTTAGTAGTATTATTATGACTACTATTTTAATATTAGCCGTCTCTCGTTATTTCAAGTTAATTGTCATCGTGCAATTGAAGCTTATGAGTCGGAAATCAATGAGTTAAGGAAAGTTTCTAGTTAAGGAAACTTTCCATTTATAATGGGTTTCTATTTTTGGAAACTTTCCATTTATGGAAGGTTTCTGTTTATAGTATGTATAGGATGTTATGGGGTTTCGGGAAGGGTTTTAATTCGTTATGTGTACGTGTTTAGGTAGCGGGTTTCGTGTGGAACACTTCTAGCAAGCTTAGATTTATTTGCTTTCCTGCCGTTTCAGGTAGGGGATTAACTGTGCAATCGTTTATGATGTGAAACATGATCATTAACCGTTGTGAATTATATATATCTTGTTGAATGAATAATGTTGTGATATTATATATTGACTATATATTCTTATGATGCGGAAATTGATAAAAAGGGTCTGTGATTGGTGCCGAGATAAAGGGTCTGTGATTGGTGTCGAGATAAAGGGTCTGTGATTGGTGCGGAGATAAAGGGTCTGTGATTGGTGTGGAGAATTATGGGTCTTGTGATTTGGAGTGGAGAAGTTCGAATTTCTATTTATAGTAATGTGGTTTGTTTACAGTTTTTCTCTACTCAACCTCGTGGTTGACCCTGTGTATTCGTGATCACCTGTGATGAACCAATTATTGGGGAGCAGATTGACAAGTGTTGAGACTATGGGAGCTAGGGGAAGAGAGAAGCTTGGATCCGGACCTGCCTAGAGTCTAGATCACCATAGTAGTTACTTATGAGTTGTACTTTTGTTTTATCAAGACAGTTTGTTTTAATTCAGTTGTATAAACTCGTCCTTTGAGTTAACTTTATCAATTTAAAGTACTGTTTATCATTCCTTTGTATCTACTGCCTCGGGAAACCGAGATGGTAACATCCTCATTTATCTAGGGAGTCCTAGTACAGACCCTTAAATAAATGGGGGTGTTACAAAGTGGTATCAGAGCGAACGATCCTCAGGCCTAAACCAAATGAATAATAATAAACTTAGGAAGAGTCTAAAAAAATGAACCCCGAGATGAGACTGTTAGGCGCCCCAAAAAGGAACGGGATGAGTTAGGGGCCCCCTCACACCAAACCTGGGCCCTTTCTGTTCTGTCTCAGGAACCCAAAGAGAGTAATTGAAGAGTGGGGTAGACTGTACAGTGACCTGGTTATATTATGCTAACGTTCTTGCAGGAGAAGAACGAGGTAAGTCATATGTGAGTTCTGATTAAGGAAATGTGCAATAGAAACTGTGGATTGACATGAATGATTGAATTGAAATTATCAGAGTTGGGAGTGTATTTGTTGAGCCATGGTTAGAGTGATGAGACCATATGATTTTGATATTTGAAGTGTTTATACGATTATCTGGAATTGAATGAATGTTGATATGGTACAAAGTGGTACCACAAAGTGGTACCACAAAGTGGTGTTTATGCTTCAAATGATTGTCAACGCGTTTTGGAATAAGAAAGATGGGTTTGGATGTAGTAGTGTGTATTTGCAAAGGAACCAAAATTTTAATAAGCTTTCAGAATGTTACCTGGTTGTCCGGTCTGTCAGTTTATACGTGTTTCATAATTGAGGATGAAAATTTTAATGTATGATAACCTTCTGAGTTGGGTTTACAATGCTAATGTTTTATCTTGATATGAGTTATGTCTTTGGGAGAAATAATTGTTTTATTCGACAGTAGTCAGACTGTTACTGCATAGTCCCGTTTTGACCTATCTTTTGTGACAGAAATCCTTTAAAACTTGGTTATTGCTTGCGTATAGTTCCAACTTTACTGTTCAGAATGTTCGTTCACGTTTTAAAAATTTTACACCATGTAAAGTCTTAACGAGCTGTTCTTCAATTGTGATTTTTGCAAGATGCCTAGAATTCTGTTGAAATGCTGTAAAGTTATTGTTCAAATTGTTCGAGTTGTAAATATTCTACTAGATAATTTCCTTGAGGTATACATTCGATACTTTTCCTCTGTTTAACTAATTCCTTATATTTACTAAAGGATCATGTTTGCTCACACGTTAGCTAAGTTGTTATTTAATTATGATTTTTTTTTTGTAAGTTGTTGCATAACGTTTAATTGGTGAAGTTGTAAGGTATGTAAGTTTCGTATCAAAAAGTTTAATCAAATGTGAATTATGTGATGTGACCACGTGATATCCTGATATGGCTTTAGTAACATGAATAGTAGGCATAGGGTATGAGTATGAACCCCGCTATATGATAGCGTAACCTTGTTTATTTCGTCAAGTTTAACATAGAATCATTTCAACTATATGTCTAATTTTACGACCTCAAATAAATAAGTGTTGCTCGTATGTGATGTCGAAAGCATGTTTATCTAGGAAAAGTGAAATGTAACTCGTGAACTTATTAGCTTGATAAAGCAATCTAATTGTTATACGTAATGGCGATCATTTTGAACGATGTTAATCGCGTTGATGTTTTTTCATATATTTATGGGATATCGTTGTCTAGATCGCTGAGATAGTAACCTTTATAACACCTTTATATATATTGTTATGTCACAAACTGTATTGCATTTGCTATATTTAAAAATCTGACCATACTATTTTGAGTTATTTACTAGTTGACATGTGCAATATGAAGTACTAGTCTTGTGAATTCGTTTACTTTTATCGTTAAAGTTTTCATAATTCATGAGAAACAAGAACAATATCCTAGTAAAGAAGACTCAGAATGTCTCCGTGTAGTCTTGTTTTGATCTGTAGCTTGTGAAATTGCCTTTTGATTCGTAGTTATAAATTGTCACAAATTACCGCTTCAATGTTTCTAACGCTTCAAAATGTTTTCAAAGTGATATATTGATGCGTGCCTATTTTATGATGTTTTACATCTATTTTTACACGCATTTTGTCGCTCATTTACTATGTTTTAGCATTTATTTCCCAACAATTGTCTATTTTCGTATTTGTATGCTCTTTTGCAGATTTATGCGGAAAAGGGGCGATTTTATACCAAATTTATGCCCTCGGGACTTTTCATGACTAAGGATAAGAAGGAACGAAGCTTAGCGCACATTTCAAGGCCTAAAGATAACTTTTACAAGCAAAGAATCGATCTTCGATGTTGCAGCCTGTTTCAAATGGCTATATCTCGAGTTCTAGAGCTGATAATGGAGTTATTCCAATTGGAGGTGAAAGCTTATCCTCTTAGCTTTCCAACGCCGCAAGAATCGCTTGATTACGATAAGTAACGAAGAAATGGCAGCTGTTTTAAGAACGATGCGCGCTGCAGTCCCGACAGTTGGTCGACCGACCCACTATTTGGGTCGACCGACCAGGTGCCTATTGGAAAAGCCCAGAATTTGCCTGAAGCCCAGAAATCTCATAAAATCCGTAAAGCGGTCGACCGACCGAAAATATTGGTCGACCGACCACAGCACCGACCCAGAAGTTTCCGCGAAGCCCATTAAAGTATTTAGGTCATTAGGAAACTCTTTTTTTCCGCCTATTTAAGCCAAATTTCGTAATTAGGGTTAATAATTCAGATTTCCATCAAGTTCTTAATCTAGTTTTCTATCATAGAATTAGAATCAAGTCCTAATAGAGAGAAGCATCCTAGTTTAGAGAAAAACTCCATAGCTTTAGAGAATACTTTCCAAGTTTCAATATTTGTTCTTGGATTCCAATTAAGCTTGTAAGTTTGCTACAATTAATCTTTCTTGTTGCAATTAATCTTTAATCATGTTATCTCCTTTAATGTTCTTGATTCTTGTTATTGTTAGTTTTACAATTGAGATTATGCATAGCTAATTCTTGTGATTAGGAATTAGGGGAACCATGGTAAAAACTTGATTTTGATAGTTTTATGATTAAATTACCAATCCCCCATTGTTGTTGGTAAACTAATTCTTTTAGATTGAAAGATTGTTAGGATTAGTTTAACAACAACTTTGGGATTGCCCTTGAACGAAAGTTTAGTGCTTTTCTAGGAACCCTAAGACCGTAAGGATTGGGTAGAATATTGATCAAAAGGTTTATTCTTTGTTCCTTGGGATTGTGTTATTTGATTATTTTACCTTTCATTAACTTGTTTTAACCATGGGGAACCGAAGTTCCTAATCTCCTTTTTCCCTTATTTTAATTTCCTTTATTATTATTGCATGTTTAGATTAATGTTCTTTATAACTTTCATGTTTATTCCTATTTTTATTATTGTTCCAGTAACTATGAGTAGGTAAATTTCATATGTTAGGATTAGGGAGTAAATATGCATAGGTAGTATAATTCCCGAATCAACATGTCGCAGGCAGGAGGTCGACCGACCACCATTATAGGTCGGCCGACCGACTCATGTTCGAATTCCGTTTCGCTTTTATTTGTAGACTATAATAACCTACAATGAGACCAAAAGGAGACTTGTAGGATGTTAGTATTGACCTACCCAAGATTGAGAGATTTGGGAAGGGCATTGGTTTACATCTTAAGACGGATAGGTTACTTAAGACTGAAAGGTTTGTGACCTAGAATTTAGGAATCACCCTTATTGTTGACACCCAATAATTGTAAGACCTAGGAACTAATAGCATAGACCGAAAGGAGCTATTAGGTAGCATAGACCTAAAGGATATGTTACACCCCTTACGCGACTGCTATACATGTTGACTTAGGATTTATAGTATCTTAGCTGTTTATTACCCAAACATCCTAGCATCTCTTTTATTATATATTTATTCTCCTCTTTATTTACTTGTTTTATTTTATTCTTGTTTTAGACCTAGCAACAATCAATCAAACCCTCTTTTTATTATTATTTTATAGATTAAAAATTAGCAAACAGAATTAACCTTGTCTCTCTGTGGTTCGACCCTTACTATCACTATCTATAGTTTTAGTTTGGTTTACAAATTTTATCTTTGACACCCACAACGACGGGTATCAAATTTTGGCGCCGTTGCCGGGGAGACGGTATAATTTTGTTTGTTAATTTTTAGTTTATTTTTCTTGTCTTAAGGAACTTAGGTTCCTTAAGACCGTTCTTACCTTTTTCTTCTAGTTTTGTTTAGAAGACAGGTTTTTGAGAGGAAGGCTTGAGTACTCTCAGTACTTTTGCAATCATGCCTACTATGTCCGAATTAGAAACGACTTTTCAAAGCTTCATGACTCAAATGGCGGAAATAAAAAAAGAACAAGATGCAGTTGACAAGGGGATTGAAAGGCAATTAGTAATCATAGCTAATCGGATTGCTAGCTCTCCAGTTGGTTGTAAGAGTTCCATAGAGACATTAAATGCTATAGATCTCAGGAGTGGTCGTGCTTATGAAAGACCAACCCCAAAGGATGATTATGCCAAAGTTCAAGACGAAGAAATCGATCCCGTGCACAGGTCAGGAGGTCGACCGACCACAACATCAGGTCGACCGACCTCGACGCCTGACGTGAGATTAGTTTCTGCAGAACAGAAAAATCTCGATAGTACAGCGTCTGGTCGACCGAACGCTGTACCAGGTCGACCGACCAGTGTTCCTGAGCAGATTGTGGATTCGCCTCCTGAGCTACCTGTCTCTCCTCTCGTCAATGATTCAACGGAGATTCCGAAGTTAAAAGAGCCAAGGCTTGCCGATTCCGCGACAAGCATTGTGGTCCCGTTTCCGTATCATTTGGAGAAATTAATGTTGGAGCATCAGTTCAAAAAAATTTTGGAGAGGTATGAGGGCGTTGATATTAGTAACCCAGATATTTCTGTCAAGTGTGATCCCATCACACCCATTACTAAAGAGTCGCTCATTCTTAAGGATGAGAATGATAGGTTACTTGATTCCCTCTCCCTCCCCGTTAATGATACTAACTTGGATCTAGAAACAACCAATGAGTTAGACTTTCACCCCTTGACTGACCAACCTATTTTTGTAGGTATTAGTGATGAACATGTTCCTAACATGATTGAACCCTCTGTTGATGAACCTTGTTTTTTGCAGGATTCACTTATTGACATTCCTGATGTTTTTAATAATATTAGTGAATGTTCTATGCAAGGATCCTTTTCAAAGGATCCTTCGGAGGCTTTGATGTGTTTTGAGGCATGTGCAGGTGAATCTCTTGCTCAGGATGCTGATTTGGATGCTCCAGAAATTGCGACACTAGTGGTAGAGTCTATAGGCGGTAGGAAGAGAGATGTTCTCGATCGAGTAGTACCACTTACTCGATCAAATGCTGTAGAGAACGAGGTCACTCAAACAAGTGATCATTTGGCTGAAGAAAAGAGCCCTAAGAAGAAGAAGCCGAGGAAGGTGTCGACCCACGACTTGGGAGTCGACAACCACGGGAGATGGATGGCTAAAGCTATGGATGATGACCCACCTATCTACATGGTGGAGAGAAACTTATCTACCCAAATCACCATAGCTGAAGGAGTAGCCTATAGTCAGAGCCCTTGGTCAAAGAAACGCCGAATCCTTCGCGGATGACTTCTGCTTTTGCTCGTTTCTGTTTTTCTTAAGATAATTTTTTTGTTTTACTAAGACTTTCTTGCTTGCTTTCTTTAAGTTTTTAGGACAACTTTTTTGTGTTTGCGTAGGTAAGACATTTTAGTCTTGGTTCTGGGATCTTGCGCATTTGTTGGGCGCACATTTATTGCTTTTTCAGGTTTCGACGAAGAACCGACGACCACTGTACAGCAGAGGGGTCGGCCGACCAGCATTACCAGTCGACCGACCTGAGCTCTGCAAATTCGGAAGTTCTTAATATACAGGAAGGTCGGTCGACCTATTACATCGGTCGGTCGACCGCCCAGCTGTTACGGTTTTCTCGTTTCTTTTTCAGGGATCGTGTAAGTCGTCTTGGGTACTTGAGTGACACTGCTTGCCACCAAAACCTCCCAGCTTACGCTGGTTTGGGGAGGTTTTTCTCATGCGCCTATTATTCCAGTGAGTTCTTTCCAGTTTTTCCTTAGTTTTTACTCTCTTTGCATCTTTCTTTTAATTTTCTGAAACCTTTACTTAGGCTAATGCACAATGGGGACATTGTGCGGGTTGGTTTGGGGAATGGTTTCGTGTCACATGCATTGCATTCTGTCACACGTTTATTGCATTTCTGTCTTGCATTGTTCTTTTCTTTATTTTATCTACCTATACAAAAAATCCAAAAAAAATGAAAAAATTCAAAAATTCAAAAAAATGCACGTTTATTTTAGCATATAGGTCGAGTCGGAACGAGAGTATTTCAAGGATGATTTAGCTATCTTACTTGTTTATGCCTTTACCTTGCCTTGTCAACTTGTTTTAGTATGAAAGTCTTTTGCATATCTACGAGTTTTTGTCAATTTGTATATCTTGAGACTTGAGTTATACCTTGGCAACCTACTATACATTCGAAGTTTTAGAGCCTTATTCCTGGTTCCATTCTTAAACCAGTTGTCTAGGATGTGAGTAGTACTCCCCTTGGAACATGTTACATCAATATGCATAAACATGAACTTGAATTGTTATATACTTGTTTTACTTTCTCGTTATTTGAGTCTTGATACGTGCATTTGGGATCCCTTTTCTCGTATTTACCCATAAGCTTCACATAGCCAAAATTGCCTTTTTATCTTCCAAAAACTACATCCCATACTTAGCCTACCTTTCCAAGCTAGTATTTGTGGTCTTTGGTTTGACCCTTGAGGTATCTTGGTTTGTAAGCTATCTTAAGCAAAGAGAAAAGAAAAGAAAGAAAAGAAAGAAAGAAAAGAAAAAAGAACAAAAAAAATTCAGAAAAAGGAAGAAAGAAAAGAAAAACGAAAAAAAAAAATCCGGAAAACACAGGAAGTCAGTCGACCGACCGCTTTCATAGGTCGGTCGACCAACTGGCATCATCAGATTCAAAATTTCGTTCCAAAATCCCTTTCTTTTATATGTTATCACTCCCGTACCTCATTTAAAATATTTAGGAGTCCTTTCTTATATTCAATATGAGAGTTGTGCCACAAAAAGAGCACTTTCTTAATTTCAGGAGTTGTGAAATATGTTGATGGAAAACCGGTTCTACTAGCTTGGCTACTAACCCCACAAATCCAAAAACATCTTAACCACTTTTACCTTTTACCTCACATACCTTTCATTACCTCAATTGCATGTATCTGGGTCACTTAATAAGATTGTTATACAAAGTTGTAGAATTCTTGTTCATGTTAGATTGCAGGCATGTTTTCATGGGTCGCAGTTAGGTGAGTGTCATGACAAATATACTTCTTCCTATCTTTTACATATACTCACCCTTTGCTTCATGATTGTCTCGAGCGTACCGCGAGAGTCCATGGTATAAAGTCTCTATAGTCTTTATTTTTGCAAGTTTGACAACACCATAACTCGTTTGCATGATTTGAATGCTTTCTCATTTTGTACTTGGCATTGGTATAGGCTAACATGTAAATTTCGCTCTGAGATTGAAATCGTTCCATTAGTTAAGATCGAGTCTATTTCTTGCTTGAGGGCAAGCAAGGTTTGGTTTGGGGAATTTGATGCGTGCCTATTTTATGATGTTTTACATCTATTTTTACACGCATTTTGTCGCTCATTTACTATGTTTTAGCATTTATTTCCCAACAATTGTCTATTTTCGTATTTTTATGCTCTTTTGCAGATTTATGCGGAAAAGGGACGATTTTATACCAAATTTATGCCCTCGGGACTTTTCATGACTAAGGATAAGAAGGAACGAAGCTTAGCGCACATTTCAAGGCCTAAACATAACTTTTACAAGCAAAGAATAGATCTTCGATGTTGCAGCCTGTTTCAAATGGCTATATCTCGAGTTCTAGAGCTGATAATGGAGTGATTCCAATTGGAGGTGAAAGCTTATCCTCTTAGCTTTCCAACGCCGCAAGAATCGCTTGATTACGATAAGTAACGAAGAAATGGCAGCTGTTTTAAGAACGATGCGCGCTGCAGTCCCGACAGTTGGTCGACCGACCAACTATTTGGGTCGACCGACCAACTATTTGGGTCGACCGACCAGGTGCCTATTGGAAAAGCCCAGAATTTGCCTGAAGCCCAGAAATCTCATAAAATCCGTAAAGCGGTCGACCGACCGAAAATATTGGTCGACCGACCACAGCACCGACCCAGAAGTTTCCGCGAAGCCCATTAAAGTATTTAGGTCATTAGGAAACTCTTTTTTTCCGCCTATTTAAGCCAAATTTCGTAATTAGGGTTAATAATTCAGATTTCCATCAAGTTCTTAATCTAGTTTTCTATCATAGAATTAGAATCAAGTCCTAATAGAGAGAAGCATCCTAGTTTAGAGAAAAACTCCATAGCTTTAGAGAATACTTTCCAAGTTTCAATATTTGTTCTTGAATTCCAATTAAGCTTGTAAGTTTGGTACAATTAATCTTTCTTGTTGCAATTAATCTTTAATCATGTTATCTCCTTTAATAATGTTCTTGATTCTTGTTATTGTTAGTTTTACAATTGAGATTATGCATAGCTAATTCTTGTGATTAGGAATTAGGGGAACCATGGTAAAAACTTGATTTTGATAGTTTTATGATTAAATTACCAATCCCCCATTGTTGTTGGTAAACTAATTCTTTTAGATTGAAAGATTGTTAGGATTAGTTTAACAACAACTTTGGGATTGCCCTTGAACGAAAGTTTAGTGCTTTTCTAGGAACCCTAAGACCGTAAGGATTGGGTAGAATATTGACCTAAAGGTTTATTCTTTGTTCCTTGGGATTGTGTTATTTGATTATTTTACCTTTCATTAACTTGTTTTAACCATGGGGAACCGAAGTTCCTAATCTCCTTTTTCCCTTATTTTAATTTCCTTTATTATTATTGCATGTTTAGATTAATGTTCTTTATAACTTTCATGTTTATTCCTATTTTTATTATTGTTCCAGTAACTATGAGTAGGTAAATTTCATATGTTAGGATTAGGGAGTAAATATGCATAGGTAGTATAATTCCCGAATCAACATGTCGCAGGCAGGAGGTCGACCGACCACCATTATAGGTCGGCCGACCGACTCGTGTTCGAATTCCGTTTCGCTTTTATTTGTAGACTATAATAACCTACAATGAGACCAAAAGGAGACTTGTAGGATGTTAGTATTGACCTACCCAAGATTGAGAGATTTGGGAAGGGCATTGGTTTACATCTTAAGACGGATAGGTTACTTAAGACTGAAAGGTTTGTGACCTAGAATTTAGGAATCACCCTTATTGTTGACACCCAATAATTGTGAGACCTAGGAACTAATAGCATAGACCGAAAGGAGCTATTAGGTAGCATAGACCTAAAGGATATGTTACACCCCTTACGCGACTGCTATACATGTTGACTTAGGATTTATAGTATCTTAGCTGTTTATTACCCAAACATCCTAGCATCTCTTTTATTATATATTTATTCTCCTCTTTATTTACTTGTTTTATTTTATTCGTGTTTTAGACCTAGCAACAATCAATCAAACCCTCTTTTTATTATTATTTTATAGATTAAAAATTAGCAAACAGAATTAACCTTGTCTCTCTGTGGTTCGACCCTTACTATCACTATCTATAGTTTTAGTTTGGTTTATAAATTTTATCTTTGACACCCACAACGACAGGTATCATATATACCAGGATAAAACTTGATGTTTGATAATTATGATGATTGATGCAATATGATAATTCTGTAGCTATGTGTCGATGAAGTCCCGTTTGAAAGTTTAGTTGCTGCACAGTGTATAAAACCCTTATTGTGCAAGTCAGATATAGTACTAGTTTCATGATAAACGATGTAATGTGAGTGGACGGAAAATGTACCTAAGTGATTTTGTTAACTTATTGATATCTGGGAGTGTTAAACGGTCTCGTGAGTCTATGATTTGTGCACATCTTGTGAAATATGTCAATGCTCCATGTTTAATTACGTTAATTAATTTTGCGCTATGCCTTTTCCTGAATATGATTCCACTTCTATAATATGATTATGAGCATGAAACATTTTAAATTTTCAAGTACGAACTATGAGCTTCTTGGTTGTTTACATTGTTGAAAATATATTAAATTGTGATAAATCTCAAAGGTATGTAAGTGTTAGCTACCCCGATTCTGCTTTACTGCGTAACACGATTATACCAATCCTGTTATAATTATTGTTGTTTGGGGTTATATGTTTATATTTTTTTGATTAACGTGTAGTGATTTATATGCTCTTGATTTCATTAAGATTTATGGTTGATGCTATTATACATATAATATTAATAATATATTTTTTTTTTATGTTAATTTTGGTGAGATGGGTTGTCATACTTAGATATGAATCGATGGATTGTTACAAGGTGGGCAGCAGAACTTGTTATTTGTATGTTATTAGATATGGATATCAAGAAGTATGTAAACTAAGGTTGGTATTAGTGGATAAGTTGATGTATAATTAGTCATACGTGTGATTTGGGAATGTCAAGAAGAGGATTTAAGAGCTTATGTGTGTTTTATCTATTGATACTACTGAGATGAATTCATACGAAATGGTGTAATTTACAATTTTGACATTTTGGCTTTCGAGTATTGTGTTTTAATTGTTGTATCCTTTGACCTTGACTTGTGGGTGAGTAGCTTAGAGTTATTCTCTAAGTGTTGAGCGGTTCCTCTAATGGAAAATTTGACAATATGATATTGAAATTGAGATGAGAATTGGTTATTGTTATTGAGCTATGAGTTATGGGGCCTGTGTGCCATGCTTACGGTCCAGAGTGACCTGGTTATTGAGCTACATTATTTGAGTTTGAATCGATATTGAGATGGAAGTATTGTTTTGCGGTTTTATTCCGCCAGTTCACTCACCCCTTGTCTTTGGTCTTAGGTTCGACGATGATAAAACAATACTTGACTACTTGGAGTAAGTTCTTATGTGGTAAAGTCATGGGTATAACGGGGTAATGTACTGGAATTCTTATAATGGGGTTACGGGGACGTAACCATGTTTTAAGGAGGATAGGATTGTAAAATATTTTGATTTATGCGTCGTGATTGTTTGAATATACTTGATAATCTTCATTATTTCTGTGATACATTTTATTTCGTTCCATGAAGTGCCCTTTTATTTAAGTATACGTCGAACTTTGGGGACAAAGTTTTTTTTTTACGAGGGTAGAATGTAATATTTTGTGTTTAAGAGTACTTGAGATGTGGTATGGTGCTATATTTTGTGTTCGTTATGTGCTTAGTAACCAGCTTGTTAGTCATGGGATGGTGAACTTCGGGACGAAGTTCATTTTAAGGGGGGAAGACTGTAATACCCCGCATTTTATCAGTAATTAATTTATATGGTTATTAAGGTATTGATAATATTTGATTATTTATATTCGATAATTAAGTTATCGAATGCGTGTTTTATATTTTACATATTATATTATATATTATTGGTGTAATACTTCATTATAATACAACTCGAAATAGTTGTTACGATGTTGATTTTTATATTTGACATAAGGTTAGTTTAGATATAATAGTACTTGATGTTATGTTGAATATTATGTGTTGCTCGTGGGTTTCGAGCACGGGACCTCTAGGGGGTGGTGTTGGGCTTCGATTTCTGTGCACAAACAACACAATCCATACACACTAAAACCCTAACACAACTCACTAACACTCATCTCACGTATAACCTGATGATGCCGCCATGTTAGAGGGTTGAACGTCCTATTTCTGACCTAGCTTTTACACAACTGATAACCTAAACCTACTGTCGCCACCACACAGAGGAGAAATGGGGTTCTCACGGCCACAAACACCCTCACGTTTCCCCCTAATTCTGATCTGAAGTCAGGTATGCGTCTGACATTGTTTTATCTCGGTTGTGTGTAGTCGTTTTAACAGTAGTGTCGAAGGGGTTGCGTCTGGCCATTTTGATCTTGTTAGTTTTGTTATGTGTTGCTGGTGGGAGAAGGGGTGTCAGGGAGGTTGTCTCGGGGGGTTCTGGTGCGTCGGAGTCGGTGTTTAAGGGGTGTTTGTCACCCTGGTCGTAAGTATAATTGTTTTATGGGTTAGGCTTTCTGCTCGTGTGTTTAAGGGAGGAGTTTGGGGGTGGTACCACCGTCGACTCGGGGGAGGTCGACGCGGTGGTACCACCGTGGTGTCTAGGTGGTGCGTAAGGGGAAAGGTGTTGGTGGTTTCAGGGGTTGTCGGTGGTGTCTAGGGGTGTCGATGGCAGGTCTGTGGTTACGGTCCAGAGAGTACAGGAGGTGGACCAAGTCTGTTTCGTGGCCTGGTGCATCTTGCCGGTGCTAGTCGACGACCTGGTGGTGTGTAGGCAGGGTGGCCGGTGTATGTGGGTGTCTGGGTTTGTCGTTGTCGGTGGTGGGCAGGAGCTACGTGGTGGTTTAGGCGGCTGTTTTGGGGTGTTGTTGGTGTCGTGTTAGGGCTGGGAGTCGTGGGGTTTGTTGGGTTATTATGTTCTATTATTTGTTATTTCTCATTATTATTATTATTATTATTATTATTATTATTATTATTATTATTATTATTATTATTATTATTATTATTATTATTATTATTATTATTATTATTATTATTATTTATCATCTTTATTTACTATTATTACTTATTATTGCTATTATTATTATTATTAAAATTATATTTATTATTGTTATAATTTTAGTAGTATTATTATTATGACTACTATTTTAATATTAGCCGTCTCTCGTTATTTCAAGTTAATTGTCATCGTGCAATTGAAGCTTATGAGTCGTAAATCAATGAGTTAAGGAAATTTTCTAGTTAAGGAAACTTTCCATTTATAATGGGTTTCTATTTTTGGAAACTTTCCGTTTATGGAAGGTTTCTGTTTATAGTATGTATAGGATGTTATGGGGTTTCGGGAAGGGTTTTAATTCGTTATGTGTACGTGTTTAGGTAGCGGGTTTCGTGTGGAACACTTCTAGCAAGCTTGGATTTATTTGCTTTCCTGCCGTTTCAGGTAGGGGATTAACTGTGCACTCGTTTATGATGTGAAACATGATCATTAACCGTTGTGAATTATATATATCTTGTTGAATGAATAATGTTGTGATATTATATATTGACTATATATTCTTATGATGCGGAAATTGATAAAAAGGGTCTGTGATTGGTGCGGAGATAAAGGGTCTGTGATTGGTGCAGAGATAAAGGGTCTGTGATTGGTGCGGAGATAAAGGGTATGTGATTGGTGTGGAGAATTATGGGTCGTGTGATTTGGAGTGGAGAAGTTCGACTTTCTATTTATAGTAATGTGGTTTGTTTACAGTTTTTCTCTACTCAACCTCGTGGTTGACCCTGTGTATTCGTGATCACCTGTGATGAACCAATTATTTGGGAGCAGATTGACAGGTGTTGAGCCTATGGGAGCTAGGGGAAGAGAGAAGCTTGGATCCGGACCTGCCTAGAGTCTAGATCACCATAGTAGTTACTTATGAGTTGTACTTTTGTTTTATCAAGAGAGTTTATTTTAATTCAGTTGTATAAACTCGTCCTTTGAGTTAACTTTATCAATTTAAAGTATTGTTTATCATTCCTTTGTATCTATTGCCTCGGGAAACCGAGATGGTAACATCCTCATTTATCTAGGGAGTCCTAGTACAGGCCCTTAAATAAATGGGGGTGTTACACTAGCTATTAAAACGTACTACTTGGGTTTCGGTAACCCAAGACTTTATATTTTAAAAAGGTTTCAAGAAGAAATAGATTCCAAGGCACAAGTCTTTGTCAATGGACATTGGGATTCTCGTTACGTATTCAAGAGTCCGACATTCTAAATCTGAGACAAGTGCCAAAATTAAATCAGTAAGGTTCAAATTTTAGATTGATTCGGTGTTGATAAGCACATTACAGGTTATCAGACGTCTCCAATAACAAGTTCCAGTGACAGTCAACGCTGAAATCCACCAAAGTTGTAAAACATTCGGCTCTTTAAAACTAGGTTTCCCTCAAAATTAACCTTTATTCTCAAATTCTTGAAAGAGTAAAATTGTAAAAATGACAAAAGGTTACCTCCAACGGAAGAGGAAGTAGTTTGAAACTCCAAAAGCAGTAAGATTTTCCAAAAACAACAAATTTAAAGTTAACAATAGGGGAACGAATTTCAAAAACAGTCACCGGGAGCGCAGAATCAATCAAAGAGATTACCCTTGACGCGAAGGATCATAAGTTTCTAGTTTCACGGCTGACAGCACGTACAAGGAAGGATCGAAGGCAAGAAACAACCAGGTTAGAGGTCAAGGAAGACGGTAACTCTTGCCAAACATGGGTACACTAACCGCTCAATCCATAATCAAAACATCATTACCACGATTCCCGGTATATCCCAAGAAGGACAGTTCAAGTGATCTCTAGCCTCTCCAAGGTTTCACAATCCCTCTTATCATTATCTCCACCACAGAACAAGGTATTCCTCAACAAGAAGGCTTTCAAAACTCTGAACCGGGATTCTAGTACCATTACAACGAACCTCAAAACCGAAGATATGGTATTCATCATCCTATAACCTTAAATCCTTAACAGTTCAATCCCAACAACTTATTCCACAAGGTGCTTCGAAATCCTAAATTCCCAATTTTTATCATCACAGTGAACATTCAAATCGAGACTTTTCTAAGGTAACAACTTCTAAATCCTCTGATTTCCAACCAATTACCAACAATATACCTCTCATAGTTTCCACAAGACTTAAGCATTCACATTCCGAGATTCCCCAATTGATATTCATGAACACTTATAAGTTTCAAATTTCTACTCTATGATTACCTCAAACATCAACGGTTACCTGTAAGTACATCAATAGGCAAATGCCGAGGTTCATCAAGCAACTTAAGGTTAAATACTCCGTTAACTCCCCAAGTCAAATTGTAAATGTCTCTACATTCTCACACTGTCACTAGTAACTCTCGTTACTCAAGTATGTGGTCTTTCCTGCAATTAAGCAATTCCTCAAGATCAAGTAGCACTAACTTACCCCATTCACCCGTTTAACCACATCATCATTATCTGAGGTACAATCCTCTAAATTCATCTAGAACTCCAAGCATTCTATTCAAATCCTCAAATGGTACTTCAAAATCTACAAATACCACTTACACACCGACCCATCCTACGTGGAACTCTCACGACGGCACACTATCCCACATCGCCCGAACATTATTCTCACCAACTCTCTCAACCAAATCCTGACAACGCAGAACCAAGAATTCCTCGAGGCATGTATTTATACTCCAAGAACAGGTCGATCTCGCCACTAATCTAAATGAAAAGGATCAAGGCTCACAGAAGAGGAGGTGAGATACGGACTTCAGGGGCAAACTCAATACAGATTTCGAGAGTCACAAGAAAACGACTCGAGGAACAACGAGATGACAAGGTAAGGAAATTTAGGCTATGGACTCCAATAAAATTGAAGCCATGATCGGAAGGAGAAGCAAAGGAAAGAGAGAGGCGATATAAAGGAACAATCGCGGAAATCTTCCAAGGTGCGGGTTTCTCACTATTCTCACCGGGTTCTCACTTCTTACTTCCTAAATCAAGCCATTCAATTGTCGGTTCTCACGAACAATTCCTCGAACGATTTATACACCCAAATCTTCCAAACTTTTAGAAAATATCACTATTATAGCTACCGATTCCTAAAAGTTTGAGATGTCTCATCTCCGCTAGTCCTCAATGATAATTAAATAATACTTTCAGGCCATGAAACCACATGTCATATACACTTCACTTACCTCACTGTCCACCAGATAACAATTCTTAAACCATCAAGTTTTTTTCCGAATTTTCATCTCCCAAGGAATTACTTTATTCTATCCACAGACCGGTGGTGCATCCTCAAATTTCTCTTAAGTTTTTCAATAACTAAACATTAAGATGCTTTAAGCAGCCTAGGGTCAAATAGTGGTTCACCTTTTCTAAGCTTAAATCATAAACTCTTCAAGTATTCAACTATTAGCCAATGATTCGCATTCCTCAACAACGGGCCTTTCCCAGCTCAATCACTCACCTAAGTCAAGGGATACTAACTCACTTCACTCATCCACTCATCATCCTTAGCATCTTAAGCCTATTGTTCCAGGTCGCTCTATATCCTCAAGTATCTTATCTAACTCCTTAAACAGTACTCTTCAATCCACATATTTTCACAATCTAAGCATGGTTCTCAAGATTAAGTTCCACCGAATACTAAGTATACAACTCAACCCTCAAGCAAGTACCCTATCACTCACTTTCACTCTCCCAATTGGATAGACAACTAGACACTTGGATCATCAAAACATGTCTCTCGATACCTCTTAAGTTTTTCCTCAGATAACAACCTTCTCATCACACGGATTTACTGTTATACTGAACTAGTTCCCCAGAATTCTACTAAAGGAAGATTGCCAATAAGGCACCTTGAGAAAGCAAGCAACAAGGTTAAGTTGAAAAGGTGTGAAGATTTGTTCAAGTAAGATAGACAAATATTCTAAAAGAAGGATGTGCATCCGGACTTATCAAAGAAGGTGGTGCACAAAGAAAGAGGAGTATCTTCAAGGCTCAGAAGCATTCTCCAACAGTAGCACGAATATTCTATCTTCGGTAGAAACTCCGGTCTTGATCGCCAAATGGATAAGCTTACGGTTCGTCAATTGGAAGGTACAAAAGTAGGATCAATGACAATCAACAAACACGTTAGAGCCTAATAAAAGCAATCACAAAACAGGCTACAATATAAGTCCTTAAGTCTACCCCATCTCTCATTCATTATTCAATTATATGGTCATGTTAAGGTTGGGGGTTACATGAGTGCGTCGGGAGCGATAACGCTCTGATACCAACTATAAAACCCCTCGTCGCAGCGGAAATAAAACATACAAAACATGCCAAAATTTAAGCGAAATTTAAACTTTGACATGCATAAAAACGAGGTGAATTAAAACTAAAACTGAAACAACTGATATAAACAAACATAGATAAGTATAACAGTCTAAGTATGAAAAACATAAATACAAACAGCCTGGGATGACACATCCCTACAGGCACCCAAAAACTGAAATGTAAAACTAGAGTCTAGCTAACGTAATCGTGTAAGGTCAATCGATGAAGGATCATCACTCGCTAGCTCCATGCAACCCAACAGCTATCCAACCTGTCATGTACCTACATACATGTAAACATGTACGCCACAATCAGTGGGAAGTGACTAGAGTTCTCCTAGACACATTTTGAAACGACACGTATCACATAAACATCCAACATACTCCAGCATATGTATAACATGTGAATCATATAAATCTCAATCTCATATCATCATGCAATATCATGCAAGACTCTCAACCAACTTCGGAAACTATTTGGAAGGAGAGCCGGTTTCCCTTCTGGTTGCCCGGCCGAGGGGTCTTTCAATCCAAACCATTTACGAAACTAGCCAAAGACGCATCCAATGCCTTGGATGAACAGTTCTATAAATCAATACATTTTATCCATCACAATCAATTAGCAACATCTGACACTGTATCCCAACTCAGGCAAGCAGATGTAAAACAGCGGTGTCTAACACTTACCGCAACTCAAGCAAGCACTAGACATAAATCAGCAAGAATAAAGGTTCAGAGGCGACATCTTAACGCATAACCTAGATACCAAATATTTAGCAAGTATAAAGGTTAGAGGCGACATCTTAACGCATAACCTAGATACCAAGTACACATTCACAAGCAAGGACTCAGAGGCCAACTTAAGGCATAGACGAGTGCTAATCAACAAGACACTAGACTCAGAGGCGACATCTCAACGCATGGACTAGCATCCAATAAGTAAAGGACTCAGAGGCCAACTTAACGCATATCCCTTTACTACATCACAAGACACTAGACTCAGAGGCCAGCTTAAGGCATGTTCTAGCATCAACATTTGTACTCTGGGCAAGGTATCAACACCCTAGCTACCCCGTTGTACAGCTGCTCTACTCGTCAGACTCAGAGGCCAACTTAAGGCATGTTCCGACGCGATCACATAAAACATGTCTGGGCTCAGAGGCAACATCTCAACGCATACCCCAGACACGACAAGCATACACATATAGGGCTCAGAGGCAACATCTCAACGCATACCCCCATATATGACAAGTAGTTCACGTATTAAGCTTAGAGGACAACTTAAGGCATACCTTAATACGCATCAATACGACAGCATACATATCGTACTCTAACCAGGTTCTTAGTCCTACCTTTCTAGACTTCTAGTCAACACTTAATTGATCCCGGGAACTAAGTTGAGGGAGAGCCGGTTTCCCTTTCGGTTACCCGACCGGGGGGTCTCTATCCTCTCTCTATTCCCGAACCCAATATAGTGTCGCCCATCCTCCGGGGACCTCAAACACACATAAGCAAGAGATAACCAAGTTCAACAACAATTATGACCAACCTAAGACTTTCCTTCTACAAGTCTAAGGGTCACTATACATCTAACTAGGTCCACTAGGTCTCATTAACAACCTAAGATAAGATTAACTTAAGAAGAGAAACAACATTCTAAACATTGTTTACTAACTACCCATTATCATTAAGTGGTAACTAACCTTTGCTAAGAAACAACATCCTAACACTTTGCTTACTAAAAGAAAGTAGAAATAATAGGAAAATAAAATAAACCCTAATGGAGAGCAAGGCTGCTAGGCGATTTTCAAACTATCTCTAGGTTTGATCTTCATCTTCATCCCTTGTTTCCATGGCACGTAATTCAGCATTGAAATCACAGAATAAGAGGAAGAGTATACTGCAAAGAATGAAGGACAATCATAAAAAAACACCAATAAAGAATAACAGAGCACAAGGTCCAGGGGAGGATGATGTGCTGCGTACGAAACCTATGCGAGAAATAGTTGGAATACCAAGACTGGACTTTGATGATGATGACTCTCTGGAGGATGATGACATGGAATGGATTACCCAACGTGGAAGAAAGAAAAACAAAGGCCAAAGCAGTTGTGTGGAGGCAAACCCTGAACCAGAGGACGCAAGTCCCTGCACTGAAGAGGTGATAATACAATTCATAAAAAGGATGTCCAAGAGGAACTTGACTTTTGGAAGAATGCCATTTACTGCTACATCCTGGGAGCACGACCACCATGGGAAGTGATCCAGGGTTACGTTCATCGTATCTGGGGTAAGTATGGTATTGATAAACTGTATTTCATGCCTAATGGGATATTTTTGGTGAGGTTTAAGAACTGGACTGATAAAGAAACTATACTACAATCAGGATACTACATGTTTGATAACAAACCTCTAATTATTAGAGATTGGACCCCAGATACGAACCTTTTAAAGGAGGATATCAAGGTAGTTCTTGCTTGGGTTAGACTCCATGACCTACCATTGAAGTTCTAGGGAAAATGTATACCAACATTGGCTAGTTTGGTTTGAAAATATGTAAAATCTGATAATGTTACGACTGAAAAGAGTAGACTGGGGTTTGCAAGGGTGATGGTTGAATTAAATGTGGGACAGAAGTATAAGGATCAAATCAAATTTAAAGATGAGAATTGTGAGATCATTACAATCAATATTGAATATGAATGGAGACCTGACATTTGCGCAAAGTGCAAAGAAATAGGACACACTACTGTACTGTGCAGGAAAGGAATTCCCCAACCTCACAGGCCAAAACCAGTGAAGAAAGTCCGGGTCCCAAAGCAGCCTTCCATGGGGCTGGTGAACCCTAAAGTGTCCTATGCTGCTGCTGTAAGTGGTGGAGTGGTTGTGACGGAAGTAGAGACTGTCTGTGACAACAAGGAACCAGAGAATCCTCCACTATGCTTGGAGAATAATGCTACTGGTTTGACAGGTTCTGAAAAGGATGATCCACCACCCCAACCTGTACCTCATGGCTTATTTGGAAACCAACTCACATTGATGTGTGGATCCTTAACACTCAACCCCAGTTTATTCATGCCAAGGTGACAGATAGAAGCAGCAACAATACTTTCTACCTTACATACATCTACGCCTTCAATGATGGAAAGGATAGAAAGATTTTATGGGATCAATTGAGGACACTAGCTCTGCAAACTAGGGGACCTTGGGCTATGGCAGATGATTTCAACACCGTTATTAACCCTACTGAGAGGCTGGGAGGCAATGCTAAACATGAGGATATGGATGACTTCATTAACTATCTTAATGACTGTGATATGGAGGACATTGCAGCTACGGGGGCATACTACACATGGAATAACAAACAAGAACCATTGAAAAGGATCTATAGTCACATTGACAGGTTCCTTATCAATGGGTCATGGTTATCAAATATGCCAGACTATAGAGCTCACTACTTCCCTGAAGGATTGTTTGACCATACTCCTTGTGTGGTCTCCATTGATGGTGATGATCAGCATCGTAGAACAAGGTTTAAATTTTTTGATATGTGGGGAAAACATCCTGACTTCCTCAAAATAGTGCAGAATGGATGGCAGAAGGAGATATGGGGCACCCCATTCTTCAAAATTGTGAAAAAGATGAAACTACTGAAATATGATCTTAAGCTGCTCAATAAGAAGTCTTTTGCTGACATTGAGTTACGTGCTGCTCAAAGCATGGCAAACCTACTCTCCATTCAAGTTCAACTGCAGGCAGATTATTCTAATGCTGCCTTGATTCAACATGAAAGGGGGCTAGCAGAACATGCCAGACAATTGAAGAATGCAGAAACCAGTTTTCTGCAGCAGAAGGCAAAACTGAACTGGCTACAACATGGGGATGCAAATACTGCTCAATTCCACAAAGCCATCAAACACAGAAACCAAAATAATAAAGTTAGTCAAATTCTGGACATGAGGGGAAATAGTCAGAATACTCATTAGGGAGTTCAGGAAGCTTTCATTGAGTACTACCAGAATCTGTTGGGTAGCAGCAAGAGAACTACCAAAGTAAGGGCGGATGTTATCCAGAAGGGTCCTTGTTGTACAGGAGTCCATACTGAAATACTCACCCAACCTATCACTGATGCTGAGGTTAAGGAAATTGTATTCTCAATCCCAAATGAGAAGGCCCCTGGACCGGATGGATACACGAGTGGTTTCTTCAAACAAGCCTGGGACATTATTGGTTCAGATGTATGCACTGCTGTCAAAGACTTCTTCCATAATGCACTACTACAAAAAGAGGCTTAAAGAACTGTTGAAAAAGGCTTAGAAAACGCCCCCTAGGCGTTCTCCAACTCAGTGTTCTCTAATGTATAGAGAACGGACGTTGGGGGTGTTTTATATGCTATACATTAGAGAACACCTAGTATATAAGGCGTTTTATTTTCATTTACTATAGAGAACACTTATAATTGGGAGGTGTTGTCTTTTATGTACCTTAGAGAACACTTATCAAAAATGATAGTTCTCTATCCCATATAATAGAGAACACTCGAGATAGATAATAACTGTTATCTAACTTTTTGCTATTTAAAAAAAAAAAAACAAATATTCCCATAAATAACTTTTTGCTATTTTAAGAAAAACAAATATTCCCACAAATATTTTTCTGGTAAATGTAATTTTTTTATTAAGATAACAATTAATTACAAAACAAATGTTTAACATACATTTGTCGTTACAAATCAACATTAATACTCAAAGCTAAACATTGTCATTACAAATCAACATTAATACTCAAAGGTAAACGAAATAAGCATATTCTACTCGAACGCATTAGCTTAATCTATAGATATTCTTCAACATCCAAGTACCATCTTACCACCTCCTTGGTTTGATACAACTAAACCTGCAAAGAACCAAAAAAACAAAAAGAAACAAAGATGTGAAAAGGACAGTTCCAAACAATATGAAAGACAAAATCAGCATATCTTATTGTCAGAAAGATACATGATTAACCAGTAGCTCAATATTACTCCTGATTAATTAAACTTGCTTGATGGGTGCACAAATCTATTACACATACTTGCTATTTTAGTCTATCTAGTAAATAACTCCCACATTTAAGGATCAACAACGCACCGATCTTGTAGGATAAAACGAGAACTTTGCAATCATAAGCTGGCGAGGTCCCAGAAAAATAAAGTAGTATAAGGATCTCTAGCTCTTGGCTCTAGCAATAGGAAGAAGCTAGAACTAGATGCTCTACTAGACTAAGATAGATAGTAATTAAAAAGGGTAGTAAGATTCCACCCAATACTTCATTATGTAAGCCAGGCAGCCCCCAGACATTTCCCTATATATGAGCAAGGGAGCTTTTCCCCCTTTCTTTGAGGCTAAACAATGAAACGAAAAGTTTATACCATCTCTTAGACCGAGAGACTTACTGCTTTTGACTTACTTTCAACGCGCGATGAAAAAGGAACTGCTACGACAGAAAGAGAAACATATAAAAGCTGCCCACGCACAGGCCTTTGCCGTAACAAATTCAACTGGGAAGTTAGCTCGTTTACTACTCTAACAAATGCCATGTGTGCTCCAGAAACTGCTCTCAATCTGGCCCATGCTCCTGATCTAGTTAATGATAATTTTCCTCCTGTTGATGATGATGAATGCGCCAATGCTTTCCCTGTTGTCGGACAAAGACTTTAGATGTTTGCATACGAAAATATGAAATGGGCCATTAGTTAGGTCATTAATCGCATTTGAGGAACAAAGCTGACTTCTTACTCTTATGCCCAATCTTCCTTATGGCTATCCAGCACCACTAGATGTTCCATCTAACTAATTTAGATAAATCTATATCACGTCTATAATATATTTCCTATGCTACATAAAGAAGCAAGTCTACTGGCGGTTGCTAAATCTAAGATTTTTCCAGTCGAGTTAACTTCTCCTATAAAAAGCTCTCGAACTACCTTTTATAAGAAAACGTAAGGCGCTCTTAGATATAGGTCTCAAGCTCCGCTCTATTAAAGTTGGTAATGGAGGTCTATATGCAAAGTCAAGGAAAGTCTTAAAGAAGCCTACCATCAGCAAATTTGGCAGATGAATACTGGTATTGAGTATACAATTGCGAAGGGCTATGAGTTTATTTGAGAGAAAATGCTAAGTTAAATTGGCATAGGCATGTGTGGAATAAATTATCTAATCCTAAGCATAGTTTCATAGCCTGGGTATACCACCATCAGAACATGAATACAAAACAGAAACTACACAGTTTGGGAATGATATTAGAGGATACCTGTAGACTATGTGGCCTTGAATTAGAGAGCATCCAACACCTGTTTTTCGCATGTGTATATAGTAAGAAGGTGATTAAAATTCTAGAAAGACAAACCCATCCACGATATACCAGCCTGGAGAGAAAGAAAACCAGATTTAGCCTCAGATCTGGTGAATGCTATGATAAATACTAGTATATCCGTGATTTGGAGGCAGTGAAAGACATCTCCTATTACATATTCTCTTGCTCAACTGAAAGCAATCGCTATTAACATCATTGTAGAGGTAAAATCTAGAATTGAGGCAGTAAATTGTGCTAGAGAAGGAGGTATTTGGCTTAAGCGGCTTCTGGGGAAGGAAATAAATCAGAAATGATGGAGATGCATTAGGCGTAATGTTCTTAGTTCAGAGGTCTGATGGCAGTATGAGGTTGAGATTTATGCTGTCAAGTATGTGGTCTTCCGACAACTCACTTCACATTGATAGTCCATACTGCCGTCTTATCGTAAAATAGATACTAAGTTGAGAAATTACCTGTCGGATTGGTGATCTGAAAGCAAGAGAGTTAGAAGTGTCAAGCTTCAGCAAGTAGTGACCATAAAGACCAGCACCAAAACACCCTCCTCTAGCTTGAATCCCAAACAAGCCATTAAGCAGTTTGGCTACGAATTGACCATGAAGAGACTTCTGGTATGTGATAGGATATACAAGAAAGGATAAAATAGCAAGATAGTCCACAGAAATAGCAGGCCCTAGGATATCTATTTTTTTTGTTGCCTAGTGATTGAACATTTGCTACTGGTTCAAAATTAGCCGCAAACATTTGCGACAACTTCAAAACTTTCATGACCAAAATTAGTTGCCAACTTCACAAGGGTGATGAAGAAACAGTCGCAGGTTAAGATTAAAACTACTATATGAAAGATTAAAAGAGGAAGTACCTCTTCGGTAAAGTTAACATAGGCAACAATTCCACCTCCACAAGTAAAGGGAGGATAATTGTTGAATTGATAAAGCTTCTTATTCATAAGAAGAACCCGAGGGGTTCCTGTCCTCCAATAAATTTGTGTGGACTAGTGAAAACTGCATCGTATCCATCTAATTCTCCCGATATCATGCTCACAAGTATGCAAATTCTCACAACGATTTTGGATTCAAGCTTGAACAGTAGAAGACATATGAATAGGAAGAAAGCCTAACTAATAATTCCATCATCATCATCAACAAGATGACCAATTCTATCAAAAGACAAATTGAAAACTAACACAATTGAAGAGGAAGAAGGAATTAGGGTTTACTTCAAATTAAAAACGAAAAATTAGACAAGAACAACAAACTTACCAATTGAAAAGGATAAAGGAGATGAGGATGCAGCGAAATAGAAGAGGATGCAGCGAAGACGAAGCGACGCGAGAAAATTTTGAGCAAGACAGTACATGTACAAGAAGCTAATAAGGAAGAAGCTACTAAGGAAGTCGTCTAAATTCTTGCGGTTTAATTAACTTAAGGTTAAATTGAATAGGGAGTATTCAATATAACAGTATAATTTCCGCAAAAACAATATAACAGTATAATAAATTAACAATTAATAATTAATAAATTAATAAATTAATATAATAATAAAAATAAAAATAAGCGTTTCGTTGTACCCATCACATAGATAATGGCTATTATCTTAGGCGTTTTATATTATAGTCATAGATAATGGTTATTATCTTAGGCGTTTTATATTATAGTTTTAAATAACAGTTTTGTGTGTAGGGTGTTCTCTATTAATCTAGAAGACGCTTATTCAATTAAAGTGTTCTCTATTTAGTGTTACTTATTCCCTTAATTGTAGTAGTGATGGGAAGCTCTTCTACCAGATTAATGCTACTACTCTGACCTTGATTCCTAAATGTGACAGACCTCAAACACAACAGTTCAGGCCAATAGCATGCTGCAACATGCTATACAAGATTATTTATAAAGCTATATGTAATAGGCTGGCAAAAGTTTTACCAGACTTGGTGAATGATACTCACGAGGCATTTATCCAAGGAAGGTGCATAATTGAAAACATTCTTATTTGCCAAGATATTATGCAACAATACAACCGGAAAAATGTGTCTCCTAGATGCTTATTCAAAATCGACCTTCAAAAAGCGTATGACTCTGTGGAATGGGAATATGTGAATGACCTCATGAGCCATTTGAAGTTCCCCGCTCACTTTAGCAGAATTATCATGGAATGCATTACTACACCTCAATATACTCTAGCTCTCAATGGTGCTCAATTTGGCTACTTTCATGGGCAAAGGGGATTAAGACAGGGAGACCCTATGTCCCCCCTCTTATTCACCTTATGCATGGAATATCTAAGCAGACTCACCACTTATGCAATTGAGAAATGGCATTTTCGATATCATCCACAATGTAAAGCTATGTAACTGACTCATCTCATCTTTGCGGATGATCTTACGCTCTTTTGCAAAGGGGAACCGCAGTCCATCCTCCTGCTTGTCAAAACCCTCACCACATTCTCTCAAACAACCGGGTTGCAGCTAAATTCTTCGAAATCAGCCATGTATTTTAATGGGATGAAGCAAGTCCTCAAGAATGATATATTGCAAGTCACTGGCTTCACTGAAGGAGAGATGCCTTTCACCTACCTAGGAATCCCTATTCAGACCAAGAAACCAAATAAACAGGAATGTGCAAAAATCACTGAGAAAATGGTGAGCAGAATAAGAAACCTGGGTGCTAAAAAGCTCTCTTATGCTGGGAGAGTGGTGCTTATCAATTCAGTACTGAACACATTTTACAGTTACTGGCCCTCCATTTTTATTCTGCCTAAAGGAGTGATTAAAAGACTGGAAGCCACATGCAGAAATTTTCTTTGGGAGGGCAACTCTGAATACACGAGGGTACCTTTGGTTGTCTGGGATAAAGTAACAAGAACAAAGCAAGAGGGAGGACTGAATATCAAACAAGCAACCATTTGGAACACTGCTGTAGTGGGAAAGCTGGTATACTGGGTCTATGAGCAGCCTCCTAAACTATGGGTGAAGTGGATCAATACGGATTATCTAAAGGGTACAACCTGGCATGATTACAATCCACTTCCGGACATATCATGGACTTGGAGGATGATTGTAAAACTAAAGAAAAATTCAAGCCTTGTTACATAGCTAACAGTTGGACCATCACTGATAAGGGCTATACTATCTCAGAGGAGTATAAATGGCTGAAAGGAGACCACCATAGCATGGATTGGTCACCTATAGTCTGGCACAAATGGGCAGTTCCAAAGCACTCCATGATAACTTGGCTGTTCTTTTACAATGGTATCAATACAAAAGAGAAACTGTGTAAGATGGGCTGCAGCAGTGATGAACTCTGCTGCCTGTGTGGGGCTGGGGTTGAAAATGCAATACACCTCTTGCAGGAGTGTGTTTATAGCAGGAAAATCAAAACTCACCTGGAAAACTAGAATGGACAAGTGATACCTCAACTACCTGAGGCACGTTGGACTTGTTCTGACAAGAAGGACAAAGGACTGCAGGCAATGATCTTCAATGCTTACTTCTATACCGTGTGGATGAAGAGAAATAAGGCCAGAATTGACAATGTTTTGGAAAGGCCTGAAATAGTGGCTCTGGAGATCCAAGAGTTGGTGAAGAACAGAATGCATAGTCAGCAGCATCATACGAGTAGAACAAAGCCTAGTACTTAGCTTGTTTGCTTTGTAAGCCCCCTGGTTGTTTAGATCAGGGCTGGGCATCCAATTTTCTTTTTGTCCTCGATCTCTCATGTATATTTGTTTCCTGAATGCTATATATACGACTCACATTTACACCAAAAAAAAAAAACACACGTTGCTTACTAACTACCCATTAACAATAAGATTAAACATCCCAACCTATGATACTTAAGCATGTTAAACAACTTGAAAAGGGACCTTACAACAAACAATTGTGAAAGGATTCACATGAGGCAATTAGAGTTAACCGCTTGACTAAACTTTACTTAGCCCAAACATACGCTTAAACCAAGTTATTATATTCATAAACATTACATAAACATCACTTAAGTAATTGGGAAACAAGTCCCCAAAACAATCACGAAACAATTAAACCACAAAATGCTACAGCAGTATTTGCGCAGCCTGCGCAGCTGCGCCACCATTGCGCAGCCTGCGCCCCTACACGGGCAGGCTTATTTCGCGATTTTCCTGCACTTTATCAAATTCTTCAAACTTTCGACAAATGATTTTACAGTATGATTTCAAGCCTCGAATCTATCCTACCAGCACATATAAACCCATAACAATCCCAAGTATATATCAAACACTATTTTTGAACAATTAAAACACAAATTAAGAACAAACTTTGTATTCGTCTTAAGAACTTAAAAAATCTGGAAAATGAACAATGTTTGCATATGAACATGTAAATCTTCAACCAAATCATGTGAGCATCATATGAAACATATTTCCTAACATAAACCTAAACTTAAACATCATCCACAACTCAAAATCAGAAACTTAATCAAGAACACAACACAAAGATTGTTATTTTAACAAAAAGGTCGAGTTTCTCATTATCGTCACCTCAAAGCGGTTTAAGCACCGAAATCTTCTTCCACCACGTAAGTATCGACCTCCGGGTTATCACAAACACCGCCTAAAACAACTAAAACATCAAAACCAACCCACGAATTTCGAAATACCCAAACATGCCGAAATTTTGACAGAAGGATTATGAGATAAAACATACCCAGAAAGAAGGAGGGCTAGAAGAGGAATCCGTGGCCGCGAAAAATCGTCTCAATCGGATAAGAAACGAAGAATCTATGAGAATTTTCAGATTGAAAAAGAATTTCATAAGAATGGTGTTTGTTGTTATGTTTGCAAATCTAAAAATTGAAATGAAGGAGTGAGGTAGAGGATGAAGGGGTTAGGGTTTTGTGAGGAAAAAGAGAGGAAATGGGTCCATTAACAAGTTAGGCCCATAAGACAAGTTTTAAGACGGTTTAAGCTAAGAACACCGACTTAAGGTAACTACAAACTTAAGACGATATAAATATTTCCGGACTATGAAATTAAATTGCTAAGACGTAAATTACGCAATTAAATAAAATCTTATTTAAATCCTTTTAAATATTCTCACATAAATTAATCAGTTATTTAAATGAAATACCCAGAATTACGAAATACAAGTTATTTCTCGAACTTGAACTTAAAATCTTTAAAATTCCAGGTCCCGAAATATTGGGATGTTACAAGTGTCCTCGACAATAGTGTGTTGACATAATTAAAACTCATCTGAATGAAACACAACTGGGAGTGTTACTCTTTTAAAGTCGACTGATCAACATTTACCGATAATGATTGGTTGTCTAGAGTTTGACATTATCGTCATATGATGGTGGTGATCAGTTGATCCCTTAAGGTCATATCTTTAGGTAATTCCGTCTCAATGGAATAATTAATTAATATCGTATTGGATACGAATTAATTAATAACTGGAAATTTGGAAATAATTTTTACATGACGAATATTTTATAATGGGATTATAATAATAATAGTCAAAGTAATAAAATCGTTTTATTACTCGGGTTTTATTTATTCGTTTGTGAAACGATCAAATTGAGAATTAACACGGTTGATCATAAAATTACAAAGAGTTGTAATTAAAATTATGATACTACATTTTTATACAATAATAATTTCGAATTATTACAATAATTATTTAAATGTAATAAATTTGAAAATTATGGATTTTAATAGTTAAAATTGCATAATTAACAAATTGGGTCATGTGTTATGGGACATGTGTGACATGTTACAAATTAACACAATTGACAAAGATAAAATGGGTCTATAATAAGACCCATTTGGACCATGTAAATGATGTGCATATGGGTGATGATTGTGTGTGTTAGTATGCAAAGAGGTTGAGTGTATGTTGCAAATAGAATATTGTAAGGAATATTGTATGCATTGTGTAAGAACATGATGGCCATGCATTGGCTCTTGTGGGGTGATTTGGCCGGCCATGAGGCTTGCTAAGCAAGCTCATGTGCTTATAAAATCACCACTTACCACATACATTATTGCTAATGTAACACTTCGCATTTCAGAACTTATATATAAGTACTACTTGTGCTTGTCTTATGCTTATGGGATGTTTGTCCTCGTCACGGGGTGGTGAACTTCGGGACGAAGTTTATTTTAAGGAGGGAAGACTGTAATACCCCGTATTTTAGAGTCGGACAACGGCAGTCAAACCATGTTTTATACAAGTATTTCAAATAGAATGTTTATAAAGGTTTTTACGTAAATTGTTATTGTTTTATAAGTTGTATTTCTACGATTATTTCGTATTTTTTAATCATTTTTATATTTGACGATTATTTCTTAGAATGACATTTCATTCGTATTTTCCTTAATTTTGATAATATATTTATAATTAAATATATTTCCTATTTTATATTTATTTCTCATTTAAACTTGTTTTATTATTTAAGTCGTAATTACATTTAAATTCTAATTTTATCGTAATTATATTTAAATACTAATTTTATATATATTATTAAGTAAGTGCTAATAATTTCGTAATCTTATAATGAATTTAATTAATATTTATCAATACTAATTATATAATTTAAGTAATATAATTATTTATATGTAATTATTAATTTTCAAGTTATGAGTCGGAATCGGGGTGTAAGTCCTTGAGAAGCGTGATGGGCTTGGGCTCGAGTAGGTTATGAGAACCGTGTTTGGGAAGCGTAAAATGAGACCCTAGCCAACATGCCATATTCATGGACATTCTACAGATAAACAAAACCCTAATACCCGATACACTTCCCTGCCTCCATCACAACGTAAAACCCTAATCACCTCTTATTTGCATATGCCTCCCTACTTCACCTGCTCATATAGACACGATTGGTTCGTCGTGGGGTTGAAGAAGAAGCAAAAGAGAAGCAAAAATAAACGAAACAAGAGCAGGCTTCACAACCATCACCATCATCGTCTCACCCTTGCGCGGTAGTGTTTCGTAAGTAGTTTTCGTGCTCTTTTCATGCCTTCGAATCTGTATATTAAGGTTGTGAGTAATATATGTTGTATATGTATCATGTTTATCGTAATTAAACCACCATGGAACCACCATAAGTGTTAGAAAAACTATCCTAAAAGTCGACAGTGGCTAAGCTTTATCAACACTCTGTTTTCGTGCATTTTTAACCCCACTGTTTTCGTGTTCTTTCATTTTAATTCGACTACTGTTTTGGTCTCCAGTAAGGGAAAGGGTAAAGGGAAGGCTAAAGCTCAGGGCGACCTAGCAGTAGGTAAGCCCAGGTTCAAGAACCCAGGATTTACTAAGAGTGGGCCAGGTGAGTCGAGCAACTCACAGGGCAAGACTAAGAGCAAGGATACTAGCATGGAATGTCACCATTGCCACAAGACTGGGCATTGGAGGCGCTCCTGCCCCGTGTATCGAGAGGACATTAAGGCAGGCCGCGTTACTCCTCTTGGTATGTCTTCTTCTTCTTTTATTCACATGATTGAGATTAACCATGCAAGTTGCGGAACTTGGGTACTTGATACTGGTTGTGGTTCTCATCTATGTAATCATGTGCAGGGCCTCCGAAACCAAGAACCCCTAATCAAGGGTGAGGTGGACCTGCGTGTCGGGAATGGAGCACGTGTTGCTGCAGTCTCGAAGGGAACATACGTGATCCAGCTTCCAAGTGGATTCGAGTTATTTTTATATAACTGTTATTATGTTCCTAGTTTGTCCAAAAACATTATTTCAGTTTCTGCGCTTGACAAACTCGGCTTTTCATTTGTAATAGAGAATAATAGCTGTATTTTCTCCTTACACATTATGATTTATGGCAAGGCAGTTTCCATGAATGGAATTTATGTTTTAGATCAAACCACCGAGATATTACATGTGAATAATAAAAGATTAAAGGTAGGTGACAAAGATCAAACTTACTTATGGCATTGTCGTATGGGACACATAAATGAGAAACGTGTAAAACAGCTCATACAAAACGGAGCTATCTCGCCCTTTGATTTCGAATCATATGGCACGTGTGAATCATGTCTCATCGGCAAGATGACTCGTATTTCCTTCAAAGGTGTTGGAATGCGCGCTGCCGACCTATTAGGACTCATACATACGGACGTATGTGGCCCTATGTCGATCAACGCACGAGAAGGCTATAGGTATTTCATCACTTTCACGGATGATTTGAGTAGATATGGCTATGTCTACTTGATGAAACATAAAAGTGAATCCTTTGACAAGTTCAAAGAATACCAGAATCGGGTACAGAACCAGCTGGGTAGAAAGATTAAAGCACTACGTTCGGATCGTGGTGGTGAGTATCTTTCACACGAGTTTGATCAACACCTTAAAGACTGTGGCATCGTGCTACAGTTGACTCCACCTGGAACACCACAATTAAATGGTGTGTCCGAACGGAGAAATCGAACTCTACTCAATATGGTTCGATCCATGATGATTCACACCGTCGTGCCTGATTCATTGTGGGGCTATGCTCTTTTGTCAGCCGCTCTAATACTTAACCGAAGTCCGTCTAAAGCTGTTGACAAGACTCCATACGAATTATGGAAGGGAACGGTCCCTAACTTGTCCTTTATTCGGGTTTGGGGCTGCGAGGCTTATGTCAAGTGGAGACACGAGGATAAGCTCGGCCCGCGATCGGTCAAGACATACTTTATAGGTTATCCAAAGGGAACTTTTGGTCATTACTTCTACTCGCCAACCGAACAACGTGTTTTTGTTGCGGCTAGTGCGACGTTCTTAGAGAAAGAATTTCTCGAGAACAAGTCGAGTAATAGAACCTTCGAGTTATCGGAGGTTCAAGAACCAACTGCCGAGCAACCATTGGAGGAAACAGTTCCTTCAACCGAGGCTGCGTTAGATATTCCTGAGGAACCTAGGAGGTCGGGAAGAGTCTCTATTCCTCCGGACAGATACATTGGTATGGTCGAGGAACATGATACAGATGACGTCTTACTCATAGAGGGTAATGAACCCACAACCTATAAAGGTGCCATGACTAGTTCTGACTCAAAGCTATGGCTAGAAGCCATGCAATCCGAGATGGACTCCATGTATGAGAACAACGTGTGGGATCTTGTGGACCTACCTGCAAAGGCACGTCCCCTTCAATGCAAATGGCTTTACAAGATAAAGCATGCCGTGGAAGGTCAACAAGATATCCACAAGGCTAGACTAGTTGCTAAAGGTTTCACTCAAGTGCTAGGCTTGCACTATGATGAGATCTTTGCACCCGTAGTCATGCTACGTTCCATTCGGATTATCTTAGCGATCGCCGCATTTCATGATTATGAAATATGGCAAATGGACGTTAAAACCGCCTTCTTAAACGGTTATTTGGAGGAAGAGTTGTACATGGTACAACCCGAGGGTTTTATCGATCCAGCACATCCTAAGAAAGTTTGCAAGCTTAAGCGTTCCATCTATGGACTTAAGCAAGCATCGCGGAGTTGGAATCATCGCTTCGACCAAGTGATAAAAGAGAATGGGTTCATTCGATCAGTCGAGGAACCATGTCTCTATATCAAGTCGAGTGGGAGCAAGATTGTATTCCTACTACTGTATGTCGATGACATACTCTTGATTGGGAATGACATACCTCTCTTATCTTCGGTTAAAGCATGGTTGAAAAACCACTTCCAGATGAAAGATCTGGGAGAGGCACAAAGAATTTTGGGCATCCGTATCTACAGGGATAGATCACGACGGATGTTGTCTCTCAGTCAGGAGTCTTATATAGATAAGATTCTAGAGAGATTCAGTATGACGAACTCCAAGAAAGGGTTCCTTCCTATGACTCCTGGGCTTCACTTGAGCAAGACTCAAGAAGCTAAGTCACTGGAAGAGAAAGAGCGCATGAGTCGGATTCCTTATGCTTCGGCAATAGGATAGATCATGTATGCCATGATATGCACACGTCCTGACGTTGCATATGCATTGAGTATGACAAGTCGATTCCAAGCTCATCCAGGTGAACAACACTGGATGGCCGTGAAAAACATTCTTAAGTACCTACGGAGGACTAAAGATTGGGGATTGACTTACGGAGGCGACTCGACGCTCTGCGCCACGGGTTACGCAGATGCTAGCTTCCAAACGGATCGAGATGACTTGAAATCTCAGTCTGGATTCGTTTTTACTCTTAATGGCGCTGCTGTCAGCTGGAAAAGGTCTAAACAGAGTGTTACAGCAGATTCTACGACTGAGTCCGAGTACTATGCCGCCTCAGAAGCAGCTAAGGAAGCAATATGGATGCGTCAATTCTTACAAGGGCTATCAGTAGTGCCTAGTTCGAATGACCCAATCACCGTTTATTGTGATAATAAAGGTGCCATCTTCCAAGCTAAGGAGCATAAGTCTAGCAACAAGGCTAGGCATGTACAACGGAAAGCTCATCTAATCAGAGATTACGTGGAGCAAAAGGAGATTTTCATTGATAAGATCGCTACGGATGACAACATAGCTGATCCTCTCACAAAAGCATTACCACGTGATAAGCATGAAGGGCACATTCATTCCATGGGAATTGGATGTGTTCCTAAGTTGTAGTACTCTTTTATGAATTCATGTAATAATTCATTTTCTCGTGTACTCTATTCAACCTTATTGTTATGATATATAATGTTTTGTTTCTCATGTGGAATTGTACGCCAATTTTGAACACCACAAAGTGAACTGATTAACATTACATCGTTTTGGTCCTTGATTACCCACTTGAGCTGATAACTCAGGTAATCATTTTGTGACGTTGGTTGATGGTGGGTTCAACGAGCCATAAGTCACGCGGCTGACTAACCAATCACAAAGGCGAGTTATACGGATATCTCGTAGGACACCCCGTGACAGCGTTATGGAGTCCTAAATGTTTTACAACATTGGGTGCCAGGTCGTGGATAGGACCTCCATAGTGTTCCTTAGAGTCGAGTCTTTTGACTTTCAACTGTCTCTTGAGATTAAGGCAGATTTTGGGTAACTTTGGTTTCTTTCCCACGGTCACCGTAACAGGGGCCAAGAGGATTTTTTCTGGGTTATTTCATGCTGCGCGATATCGGCAGGATTCGAGTTGAGGGAAATATCCAAACCCTTATCAGGATTTTATCATTTCTTAGGGCCACTCGAGGAGTAGTAACTGAAATGCATGGCCATGCTCGAATACAGATTCGTTTTATCAGTTAAGTTACTCTCTAGTCGGGGAAACCACTCTTGATACAAATCGCTTGTGAGATACGACCTTTGCGAATGCGGATTTGCAAATTGTCTTACATTGAGTGGGACAAATTTGAAAAGGATATGAGAATCGGTTATCGCACCTACACTTGTACGGACAAGTGGGAGTTTGTTGGAGCTTGTGTCCTCCACATGTAGTGTGATAACGTCATTGCACTTACCCTTGTACGGACAAGTGGGAGATTGTTGGGGCTGGTGTCCTTGACAATTAAGTACAATGACTTATTAAATCTCTTTAAGGATCACAAGGGCATACTTTTGTATTATTACCAGTTGATCCACGTTTATCAATAACGGTTGGCTTGCTAGATAAGTTTGACGTTATTGTCATACGGATGGCGGTGATCAACTGGTCCCTATACGTCACACCTATAGGACACGTTTGAGAGATGTGAAGGTATGAAAATACAGTCACATTTATGCCGGACATGACTAAACAGTTAGTCAGAGGTATTGACTATTAAATTAGTCAATAAGATGTTGAGATTATTATTTAATACGGATTAAATAATTTTAGCTAATACGTATTACATGATTAATTCGTAAATTAAATATAAACGGTTATATTTAATTAAATATTGTATTCGCGTATTAATATAAACAGTTATATTAATTTGGGTAATTATACAATATCGTATTTTGTCAGACCATTATTAATATATCGACTGTATTAATAACTGATAACATGTTACGATTTATAAATAAAACCCGCGGACAACTTATAGCTAATTGGGTCGAATCACGCATTGGAATAAGGTAAGAGTGGAAAGCCCACTCCTACCTAACATCCAATTCGGCCGTGTGGACTATATAAGGAGGAGGACTCTCCTTATGTGATTCACTCTTGTTGCACTGTTTAATAAATCTCAAAAGAAAATTAGGGTTTGAGAGCATTCTTCTCCCATAACCCAGATCTCACATCTAAAACTCAAAAGGCTCTCCCAATATTGCAAGGCAGTTGGAGAGGATTTCTAGCACACGCGGCCACGTCTCATTCTAAGTCTTGGGTGCAATTTATAGGAGGGAATTTGTGTTAATTCCTGTTCTTAGGCCTTTAGCACAAGGACCAAAGGTTGTACTTCTTTTCTTATCCTTTTTAATCTTATGACGATATTCACGACTGTAATTTTCATTATAATCCTGCAAGTTTAGGGCGAATACACGTTTGATTCCCCACAGTCGTGGGGGAGGCGTGTTTATGGGGATGAATAGTTTATTATTATTATTATTATTATTATTGTTATTATTATTATTATTATTACCTTTAATGTTATAATTGTTGTTATGGTAATTGTGTTAGTAAGGAGTTAACAATTTATTATTTTTGGTTTAATGAGTCGGGAAGTTAAGCTTTTAAGAAAGCTTCTAGTTCGGGAAAGTTTCCATTTTTGGAAACTTTTCACTTATAGAGGGTTACTATTTATAGTAAATGTAAGTTGACTTATGGGGGTTCGGGAAGTTTATTAATTCGTTGCGTATACATGTTTAGGTGACGGTTTCCGCGTGGAACACTTCTAGAAAGCTTTTGGTTGACTGTCCTCCTGCAGTTTGAGGTATGGGAAATACTGAATACATGTTTATGATGAGAAATCTGATTATTAACTGATGTTAGTTGTCTACATCTTATTGTATGAATGATGCTATTTTGTGATTAATTACCTGCATATTCTTGTGATACGATATGGTGATTATTGGGTCTTGTGAATGGTGTGGAGATAATGGGTCTTGTGAATGGTGTGGAGATAATGGGCTTTGTGATACGGTGTGGAGAATATTGGGTCTTGTGATTTAGAGTGGAGGAAGATGCCTTTCTTTTTATAGTAATGTTGCAATTGTTTATTTCCTCTACTCAATCTTCTGGTTGACCCTGTGTATTCGTGATCACCTGTGATGAACCATTTATTGGGGAGCATATTGACAGGTGCGTGAGACTATGGGAGCTAAAGGGAAGGGAGAGCTAGGATCCGACCAGACTAGAGTCAAGATCACCATAGTTGTTCTGTTATGAGTTGTAGGGTTTTACTTTACCTTTTGAAACAGTTGTTTGGAGACAGTTGTAAGAACGTTGTTTAAGTTTAATATTTAATAAAGTACTGTGTTCTTTTCTTTGTTATCTACTACCTCGTTAATCCGAGATGGTAACACCCTTAATTATTTGGGGAGTCCTAGTTCAGGTCCCTAAATAAATGGGGGTGTTACAAAGTGGTATCAGAGCGAACGTAGGAAACTGATAGGAGCCCCAAAAAGGAACGGGATGAGTTAGGGGCCCCCTCACACCAAACTATGGGCCCTTTCGGTTCTATCCCGGGAATCCAATGAGGGTAATTGAAGAGTGGGGTAGACTATATAGAGACCTAGTAATATTGTACTAACGTTCTTGCAGGGGAAGAATGAGGTAAGTAATATGTGAGTTATGATCAATGATTTGCATTGGAAGGATATGTGTGATATGGAATGTGGATCGATCTGGATGATTGAATTGAAATTTTCAGAGTTTGGAGGTGTATTTTTTGAGCAATGATTAAAGTGATGTGATCATAGTATATTAGTGTTTGGAATGTTCATGTGATTATCTGGTCATTAAATGATTATCGAAACTATGTAATATATTGTTGTGGATATGAATGATCAGACTTATATATATTAGTAATCCATGTTTAGAGATATGCGGAATGTGTTTCCCCAAGCCATGAATGACATGTAGTTATGTGTTACTGTCGTAAATATTAAGTTATCTAGTTGATTCTGCTTCAGTCTTGAAATCTCTACCGTGTTCTAAATGACAATTACAGTTTGAATGATGATTACATGTTAGTCTGTGCTTCAAATGATATATCAACATATTTTGGAAGAAAAATGGATGAGTTTCGAAGGAAGTAATGAGAAGTTGTCAAAGAACCAAAATTTTAATAAACTTCCTGAAGTTTTACCTTGATTGTACGGGCTGTCATTTTAAGTGTGTTTCATATTTGAGTATGAAAATTTTATGTATGATAACCTCCGGAGTTGGGTTATAATGCTTTTGGTTTCTTGTTAATAAGAATTATATTTTGAGAGAAATAAACCTTTTAGTTGACAGTGGTCAGATTGTCACTCCACAGTTCCGTTTTAGCCCATGTCTTTGTAAAGGAAATCATTTAAAATGTGGTTATTGTTTATGCGTAGTTCCAACTCCACTGTTTAGAATATACGTTCACGCTTTCAAAATGATAAATCATGTAAAATCATCACGAGTCTTTATTTAATTGTGATTTTTGCAAACTGCCCAATCTTCTGTTGAATTGCTGTAAAGTTCTTGTTCAGACCAATTGAGTTGTAAAAATTGTATGAAATGATTCACTTGAGATATCGATTCTTGTTCCTATGAATATCTAATTCGTTATATTTTTTTTAAAAAAAAAAAAAAAACTATAGTCGCTTGCACGATAGCTAAGCGGTTATTTAATTATGATTTTTGTAAGTGTTGCATAATGTTTACTTGGTGGAATTGCGAGTTATGTAAGTTTCATATAACAGTTTAATCAAATGTGAATTATGTGATGTGACTATGTGATATCCTGATATAGCATCAGTAACATGAATAGTAGACATATAATATGAATATGAACCTTACTATATGATAATGTAACCTTCTTTATTTCGTCAAGTTTTATATGAAATAGTTTCAATTATACCGGAACTCTTACTCTCTAGGGTTATGCCTCAAAATCCTTGTGTGATGTCTGTATGCAATGATAAAATCATGTTTATCGCAAAATGATCTTGCCAAGTGGTAGAATGAAATTGAACTGGTAAATTTATTAGCATGATATAGCAATCTAATGGTTATACGTATTTGTGATTATTCGAACAATGTGAATCTTGTTGATGTTATTTCGTATATTAAAGGTACATCTTTGTCTAGTTACCTGCGACAAAAGTTCCTATAAATTCTCCATGCATATTGTTATGTTTAAAACCTGATCACGACCTATTGAATTATTAATTGGTTGACATGTGAATTATGGAAGTGCTAGTCCTGTGAACTCGTTTAATTGTATCGTTAAATCTTCGCAATGCATGAGCTACAATTTACAAGAACAATATAATGTGTTGGTGAAGAAGAGTCGAAATGTCTCCGTGTAGTCTTGTTCCAATCTAAAGCTTGTAAAATTGTCTTCTGATTTGTGATTTTAAATTGCCACAAGTTAGCAAGTCAATGTTTTAGAAGTTTCAAAGATGTCTTCAAAATGATGATTATCAATGAAAACGTTGATGTTTTGAAAATTGTAGTGATTGTTTGTAACGAGACGAATTCTGTAGCTACGTGTTGATGAAGTCCTAGCCGAATGCTTAATTGGCAAGTCATATATATATATATATATATATATATATATATATATATATATATATATATATTAACGGTTTCATGAGAGTGATATAATGTGAGTGGATAGAAAATGTACCTGAGTGATTTGAACTTGTTGATATCTAGGAACGCTAAACGGTCCTGATAATCTATGGTTGGTGTATATCTTGCGTAATGTGTCAATGCGCCATGTCTAATCACGTGAATTATTTTGCTCTATGTCTTTTCTAAAAAAATATGATCTTTTGTTACTATAATATGTTTACGAACGTGAAATGTTTTAATTGTCATTTATGAAATACGAGTTTGCTGATTGTCTACATTGTGTAAATATGCTAAGTTGTGTTAAAATTTCGAAGGTATGTAAGTGTTAGCTACTCTGATCCTGTTCTACTGCGTAGCACGACTCTACCAATCCCAATACTATTATTATTGCTCGAGGTTATATGTTTACATGATAATTGCTATGGGTTTCTTACGAGTATTTATTTGTGTTGAATATTAGTAATCGTTCTTTTATTTTGATAGTTCATATTTTTCTATTGATAAGATAATTCTTTTGGTCGTGAGAAGGGTTGAGTGTGAGGTGGGTAAACTTTTGGTAAGTGATTAACTAAGTTGTTATCGTGAGGTGGTATTAGCTTGGTTAGTATAGCGTACAAGTTCTTATTTTGTGAGCGGTGGAATTAGAAGGATTCATACAAGCAGTTCAATGAATTTGGTTAAGATATGTACGTTGTCATGTTAATTAGCTGATGGGATAGAGTTGAGGGGACTGAGTTGCTCGTGAGACTAGAACAAAGACAATGAATGATGTTGTGTTGAGATTGAGATTTGCAGTTCAGTGTTTTATCGAGTTGTTGCATTCTTTGACCTTGACTCGTGGGTGACTAGTTTAGAGTTACTCTCAAAGTGTTGAGCAGATCCTCTAATGGAACATTTGACAATATGATATTGAAATTGAGATGAGAATCGGTTATTGTTATTGAGCTATTAGTTACAGGGCCTGTGTGCCATGTTCATGGTCCGGAGTGACCTGGTTGTTGAGTTGCATTATTTGAGTTTGAATCGATATTGAGATGGAAGTATTGTTTTGCGGTTTTATGTGCCATGTGTGCCATGTTCACCCCTTGTCTTTGGTCTTAGGTTCGACGATGAGAATACGATACTTGGTTATTTGAAGTAAGAGTTTATGAGATAAAGTAATGAGTAAGACAGAGTAATGTGCTGGAATTCATATAATGAGGTTACGGGGACGTAACCATGTTTTAAGGAGGATATAATTGTAAAATCTTAATGATTTATGATGATATGGCTAATTGGTGTGTCGTGGTTGTTTGCATATACTTGATAATCTTGATTATTTATGTTATACATTTTATTGCGTTTCATGAAGTACCCCTTTAATTTAAGTATACGTTGAACTTTGGGGACAAAGTTTTCTTAACGAGGGTAGAATGTAACATTTCGTGTTTAAGAGTACTTGAGATGTGGTATGGTGCTATATTTTGTGTTCGTTATGTGCTTAGTAACCAGCTTGTTAGTCATGGGATGGTGAACTTCGTTTAGGACGAAGTTCGTTTTAAGGGGGGGAAGACTGTAATACCCCGCATTTTATCGGTAATTAATTTATATGGTTATTAAGGTGTTGATAAAATTTGAACGTTTATATTCGATAATTAAGTTATCGAATGCGTGTTTTATATTTTATATATTATTGGTGTAATACTTCATTATAATATTTATTGTTTATATTGACGTATTGATCATATTTGAATATTAATATTCGATAATTAATTTATCGAATATGTTAGACCTTTCTGGTTTGGACTCGGGTTGTGATATTATAAGTTAACCCGAGATAATTTTATAAGTTTTATGCGATGCTAATAAGGTTACGTGTTATATGGTATTCATAATATGGCGTTGAGGTTGGTTCGTATTAATTAAGACGAAACCCGTATCCATCATGGGTCAAGCCCACGTTCCTATACAATGTTACACAAACCCTATTCCTTACGTTATAACCCTTCCCCCACCTAAACCCTAAAGGAAAAAATAAAAATAAGAAACGTACGCAGCTGCATCAAACGAAAAGGGGAGAGGGTGACGGCGGTAGTCTTGGACATTTACGGAGGTGCCCAAACCTAGCCAGTCGAGTGTAAGGTGAGTCTCTCTCGTTCATGTTAGTTCTCTTTTATACATAGCGGTCTTGTCGTGGTTAGGTTGTCACCGGTATACTAAAATATAAAGAAAAGTTTCTGTTAACTTACAAATAGTGCTTTGGGTTTCGTTGATAGCCAACCCTTCTTGGGATGTTTTTTTGTCTTCTCAAGCAACTTCAAGGCCGATGGTACATCACTCCCATCTTCTCCAGCCTGCAATTTAAATCCAACGACACTTGTTGAAAAAAACATTCAAGATTATCAAAGGGTGAAAATTATTGAAGACAAGAAAAAGTGAAGTAAAAACTAAACAATTACCATTTCATCCATCATCTGTAGGGTGTTTTTACGACCCATAATGTGAGTACCTAAGGCCTTGCCCTTTTCGGTACTTCCCGACATCCGGTTGGTCTTGTTTTTGTCGGATTTCTCTTGGAATTTTGGATTGTCCTTTCTACCCTTCAGTTCTTCAAAAATATCCGCCGGTATCCACTGCGGCCTTTTCTCCGCTGGTTTCTGCATAGCGTAGTGGATTCTTTTGCGAAGGCGGTCTTTCATCATGTCTTCCCACGCCGACCTAACCGCTGCTCTATCACGAGGGTGAAAGGTAACTTTTTTCTGTATCAAGAAAAAAATAGTTAAATAAATATGAAACAATAAATAGGTAATAAATAATAAAACGGAAATAGGTAGTAAACAGTTAATAAATACCTCAAACCAATTCCACCACTCTTCCTTAATGTAATCCGACGCTTCTGACCAGTTGGGCGCATACTCCTTGTAGTTGCAAATAATGGTCTGTGTTATAAGATTAGAAACGTCTTTGTCACTGAACCTGAAAAAGAGTTAAATGTGAAAATAAAATAGTCAACAAGTAATCATATTATAATCAATATATTCATATATATAATCAATTATCCGTAAACAAATAAGATACTTACCACTTGGCGCCTTCATAATCAGTCGGATCGAGGTGTACTCGATGTGTAGGCGGCTGAGTCTCAGGTACAATCTCGTCCTCATCATGATTAGCTCCCGATCGTCCTCCCTCAGGCTGACGACTACCACCACCTCGTCGTCTTCCGCCCGGCATATTATTATCAAACTAATATAGCAACAATTAGAAAGAAATGCTTTACGTAATTAAAAACTTGAATAATAAGATTAATAAGATAATTTCATTGACATTAAGCCATACGGCATCTACAATAATTTCAACAAATACAAGATTATCGAATCTAATAGATAGTAGTCCTAATCATCATCATCATCATCACTTGAACAATTTATTCCTACATCCTTACAAAGAGAATCTATAATATCTTCATCCTAAACAATGCAAATTTTATATTAAAAAACAATCGTCCTAAACAACAATGCAAATTTTATATTAAAAAACAATATGCGACGGATTTGGGACGGAATTAGCTACTAACCTAATATCACTAACCACCTAACAATACTAACTAAACTAATCAAATAACAATTAAACTAAACTAACTATTCCTAATAACAATAAAAAAACAATAATACGGAATTTGCGACGAAATTTTGCGACGGATTAAACATAAAAAATTAAGACGGTATATTAATAAAGTTAGTAAACATACATAAGAAAGAAAGAAGTGGCGGCGGGAAGGTGGCGGCGGTGAGGTGTTAACGGCGGTGAGGTGGCAGGTGGAAGGGAGAAGAAAGGAGAAGGAGGAGGAAGGAGAAGGAAGGAGAAGGAGGAAGGAGGAAGGAGGAGGTGGTGCGTGGCTCCGGCGGCTCCGGCGGCGGGGGATGGTAGGGGGTAGGGTAGGGTGGTAGGGTGGTGGTGTGGTGGTGAATCAAATCGCCGATCGCCTTAGGGTTTTCTTTTTTTTTTAATTTTGAAATCGATTTGGGGAAAAGAAGGAGACCCGCGGGGTCTGTATAAAAAAGCATTGCGACGGATTTTTGCGACGGAATTTCCGTCGCAAATCTGGTCAAGGTCAAATCTTGACCAGATTTGCGACGGAAATTCCGTCGCAAATATTGACTCCTGCGACGGAATTTCCGTCGCAAATCTGGTCAAGATTTGACCTTGACCCACTTTTGGTCAAGTCTGGTCAATAGGTTTGCGACGGAAAGTCCGTCGCAAAAGTCAATATTTGCGACGGAAATTCCGTCGCAAACTTTCCCGCCATTTGACTTTTACTTCGCGGGTCTGGGAAATTTCGGTCCGTCGCAAATTCCGTCGCAAAAAAAAAATCCGTCGCAAAGTCCGTCACAAAACTAATTTTGCGACGAAATTTCTGTCCGTCGCAAATTTTCCGTCGCAAGGGCAGTATTTTTTTGTAGTGGTATCGAGTCGCCTTGGTGGTTGCATTCGGTTTCAGGGGTGAGGGCGAGTGTGTTGGCGTGGATTTGGGTGCCAAGGGTGGTCGTCGGTGTCGGCGAACGTTCTTGTTTATTTTAGGTCTGTTACGGGTAAAGGGCTAGGTGGTGCCACCATTGACTCGGGGGAGGTTGATACGTGTCTATTTTATGATGTTTTACATCTATTTTTACACGTATTTGGTCGCTCATTTACTATGTTTTAGCCTTTATTTCCCACAAATTGTGTACTTTCGTATTTTTATGCACTTTTGCAGATTTATGCGGAAAAGAGACGATTTAGCACCAAATTCGTATCCTCAAGTCTTTTGCTTAATTAAGGAATAAATGGAAAGTCAACTAGAGTCAAAATCAAGTACCAAGAGTCAAAACAGAAGAAATCCGAATATTTCCGTACAGAAGCGGTCGACCGACCAGCAAAACGGGTCGGCCGACCAGGCCTGATTTTCATAAAGCCCAATTTTCAAGGAATGCCGGAAATAAAAGAAGCCCAACAGGAAGCGGTCGACCGACCCGAATAGTAGGTCGACCGACCACAACAGAAGCCCAATCGATTCTTTTCGGAAATAAACTAGAATTAGAGTCTTTAGGAAACTCTAATCTCTTACCCTATATAAGCTAATCTTGTAGCTAGGGTTTAGATATTTTAGATCTTGAGAATCAAGTTTTGCATCGAATCTTTCAATATCAAGTTTTATCAGATTTAGTTTTGTAATCTTTCAATAATTCTCAAGCATTCAATAAAGTTAGTTTCTTTCTGCCCTAATTCCAATTGTGGTAATTACTCTTTTAATCTAGCTTTTTATTATAGTTCTTATTTTTATTATAATTGTTAAGTTAGAATCCCAAGCTTTATTGAATCTTGCATGTTTAGATTATTTACTATGTTCTCCATGTTTATTCTCAATTTCATAATCATCTTAACAACCATGAGTAGCTAATTTTCATATGTTAGGATGTAGGGGATGAATATGCGTAGGTAAATAGAATTCGAAAGACCGACTTGTAGCAGGACCACGGTCGGCCGACTGGAATAGTCGGTCGGTCGACCGAGGCCGTGGTCGGCCGACTGGAGTAGCCGGTCGGTCGACCACTCGCGTATGTTTTCTTATTTCGTCTTTTCTTGTCAATTATAATATCCTGCAATGAGACCATAAGGAGACTTGTAGGATGTTAGTAATGACCTATCCAAGATTGAGAGATACGGGAAGGGCATTGGTTTACACCTTAAGACGGATAGGTTACTCAAGGCTGAAAGGTATGTAACCTGGAATTTAGGAATCACCCTTATTGTTGACATCCAATAATTGTGAGACCTAGGAACTAATAGCATAGGCCGAAAGGAGCTATTAGGTAGCATAGATCTAAAAAGATATGTTACACCCCCTTACGCGACTGCAATACATGTTGACCTTAGAATTTATTTTACCTTAGCTTTTTATTACCCAAACATCCTAGCATCCCTTTTATTATATTTTATTCTCATCTTTATTTCTTGTTTTATTTTAATCTTTGCCTTAGATATAGTAATCAATCAATCAAACCCCCAAAAATTGTTACCTTTAAACATTAACATTAAGACAATAAACATTCCCCACCTCCTTGTGGTTCGACCCTGACTTTCACTATCTATTGTTAAAGTTAGGAATTATAAATTTTATCTTTGGTACCCTCAACGACGGGTATCAAATTTTGGCGCCGTTGCCGGGGAGGTGACGCCAGTGTTTATTGTTTTTTGTTTTTGTTTCTCTTTGTTTAAGGAACTTTTTGTTCCTTAAACCTTCTCACATTTTTCTTGTAGTTCCCTCTTATGCGCAGGTCAGTTCAAGGAGAACTCCTACCACTTGATCTCGAAATTGAGAGGACTCTTAGGGAAAGAAGAAAGCAACTTCTAGCAAATCAAGAGGGAGGGTCACCATCCTCTTTATTTCAAGAAGACCTTTTCGAGTTACCACCATCTTCACCAAAAACACCACCTTCGCAACCAAATTCACCCATCAATCCGCTTTCACCAAAAACACCACCTTTTACCTACTTTCCAGTTTTTCCTAAAGAAGAAGATAATATGGCAGAAGAAGCTACTATTGCCAGTCACTCCATGCCTCAGGCAAAGGACCTATACAAAGGGTTCACTTTACCTGCAGGTACTGGGAAGCCATTCGAGGCCAAGCCTGCCTATATTACTATGGTTGAAAGAAACCAATTTGGAGGCTCGGCCAATGAGGATGCTGCTAAGCATATTGAAATCTTCACAGATTACAAATGCTCTATAGCACCCCCAGAAGGAGTGACGCAGGACCAGATTAAATAGACCATGTTTATCTTCTCCCTTAGGGACTCTGCGAGAGAGTGGTACAGAGACCTTGACCGCACTGCTGCGGGAGTTACAGATTGGAACACCTTAGCCTTAGCATTCTACAGGAAATATTACTCTGCATCAAAGACAAATGCTTTAAGAGCGCAGATCACCAATTTCAAGCAAGGTCCCAATGAAGACTTTAGCGAGGCGTGGGACAGGTTCAAGAGACTTGTTCGATCCATACCACATCACGGATTCGAACAATGGTTTCTTTGCAACCAGTTCTACAATGGCCTCTATGATGACAACAGGGCCTACCTAGATGCTGCAGCTAATGGAAGATTCCAGGATAATTCAGGAGAGACTAAGGGTCTCAAGTTAATAGAAGATGTTGCTGTGCACCGCGCTGAGCATGGTACTTCCAGAGGAAATCAGAGAAAATCTGAGTACAACCTGTCAGCAATTGAGGCCTTAACGGCCAAGTTGGAAAAGTTTGAGGCTGCAGGAAAGCTCGATCTAGGGAGTGGAAGCAAGGGAGGAATATACCAGGTGAACGCCGTTCAGGACGGACCCTTTGCTTGTGAGAGGTGCGGTGGAGAAGGGCATGTGTCAAAGTTCTGTACTTCATCTAATGAAACATGTGCCGCTTTTCAGCATTATCGTGGGAACAATTTCTATGATCCAAATAATAATAATGTCCATCCCAACTTAAGGTGGACAAGCCAGAATGTTCAAAACCCACAGCACATGCAACCTCAGCAAAATTCCACCTATGTACCCCCACATAAACAAAATTTCCAAAGACCACCTTTCAACCCTCAACCACCTTCTAATCCGCCACCCAACACAGACGCTCTTATCCAAAATCTTATTGGGTTGGTTCAGAAGGAGTCGCAGGCTAGAGAGGCAGGGATGAAGATGTTAGAGTCCCAGATTGCTCAGATCGCGAGCAAAAATGATACTAGGGCTCCGGGTCAACTTCCAACCAAACCGGACCAGAAGAAGGAGACTCTTAACGTCGTAACCCTGCGAAGTGGAGCCAAAGTGGGGGCTGAGAAAGAAAAAAAGGCGAGTAGCAGTGAAGGCGGTCGACCGACCGAAGAATCTGGTCGACCGACCGCGGAGCAGGATCCGAAATTTTCGCCTGAACAGGAGACTGGTCGACCGACCACTGAAGCAGAACCTGAAGTTCCCTTTCGTCCAGAATTGCCGAACAACTTGCGTGATTTTCTTTTCCGGGGTGATAAGACCCCCAAGTTTTTAAAAAGGGGTGCAAATACGGAGTCCTCAGCTGCTCCTTTTCCAGAGAGACTCGTGCCTTCAAAGGATCAGGTATCTTTTGACAAATTTAAGGATGTGATTCGTTCATTAAATGTTCAAGTCCCATTTTTAGAATTAGTTCAACAAGTTCCTTCTTATCTTAAATTCATGAGACAACTTTTGTCAAGAAAGAGGTCTCTAGAAAAGGTTGAGTCTGTGGCTCTCACTGAAGAGTCATCCAGTTTTTTAACTCATGTCATTGCCCCTCATAAACTAGAGGACCCTGGAAGTTTTTCTGTCCCCTGTAATATAGGAACCTTCCCAGTTAAGAAGGCTCTATGCGACTTAGGTGCTAGTATAAGTGTCATGCCCCTAAGCGTTGCCTTAAAACTAGGAATGACCGAATTTGCAGTGACCAGTATGACAGTCCAGATGGCTGATCGCACATCTATGGAACCTGTAGGGGTGTTAGAAAACATCCCTGTCCGTATCGACAGGTTCTTCTTCCCAGTCGACTTTGTAGTTTTGGACATCCCAGAGGATGCCCATATACCTATAATTCTAGGAAGACCCTTTCTTCACACTGCGGGTGCCATTATAGATGTAGGTACTGGGACTCTAACCTTCAAAGTAGGCAAGCATTTTATTATCTATGGACTATCCTATAGGAAGAAGGATGTTATGACCCCCATCACATGTAATGCTATCACTTCTGAGAAAAAGTATGAGGTCATCACTACTTCTCCACCTTTATTACCTGTTCCTGTATCTGTTTTTACACCTCCGCCCAGATTGGGAGCAATAGGGAGGACACTTCTATTATGACTATTGCAGGAACTGGTTTGGGGAAACCCAAAGTGAAGGAAGCCATCGTCCAGAGAGGAGGAATGGGATGCTTAAGCTATGAAGAGGATGAGGATCCAGACGTCGTGGATCGAGAGGAGAAAAAGAAGAAGAGGCAGGCTCAAGAGGAGAGACCGTCGCATATGCTTTGCGACGGAGGAAAGAAGATGTGTTTTGCCACTAAAGCAAACACCGTGGAGACTACGGCATGCCGTCAGAAGCCGTGGTCGGATATTTTCCGCATCTTCAGCGGATAGTTGTTTTTAAGTTGCAATTTTAAGACAATTTACTTTATGTTGTGTGAGACTTATTAGTTTTGTTTGCTAGTAGTTAAGACTTATCGAATCATTCCGGGCATCTCGCGCATTGTTGGGCGCACATATTTTCTTGCTTTTTCAGGATTTACGAAAAAAAAAAAAAACGAAAAAAAAAAACGAAGACCTCCAGAACTCCGCTGGTCGACCGACCAGAATCATCGGTCGGTCGACCTACTGTCCGCTACCGTCTTTCGTTTTTCTTCCTTGGAGCTCGTAAAGTTGACCTGGATACTTGAGTGGCACTGCTGGCCACCAAAACCTCCCAGCTTACGCTGGTTTGGGGAGGTTTTTCTCATGCGCTTCATAATCCTGTGAGTTCTTTCCAGTTTTTCCTTGGTTTTTCTTTTTATTGCATCTTTTCTTTAATTTTCTGAAACCTTTACTTAGGCTAATGCACAATGGGGACATTGTGCGGGTTGGTTTGGGGAATGGTTTCGTGTTACATGCATTGCATTTTGTCACACGTTTATTGCATTTCTGTCTTGCATCGTCCTTTTCTTTATTTTCCTTATATATACAAAAATCCAAAAAAATTAAAAAATTCAAAAATTCCAAAAAAATGCACGTTTATTTTAGCATATAGGTCGAGTCGGAACGAAAGTATTTCAAGGATGATTTTGCTTTCTTACATGTTTATGCCTTTATCTTGCCTTGTCAACTTGTTTTAGTATGAAAGTCTTTTGCATATCTACGAGTTTTTGTCAATTTGTATATCTTGAGACTTGACTTATACCTTGGTAACCTACTATACATTCTAAGTTTTAGAGCCTTATTCCTGGTTTCATTCTTAAACCAGTCGTCTAGGATGTGAGTAGTACTCCCCTTGGAACATGTTACATCAATATGCATAAACATGAGCTTGAATTGCTATATACTTGTTTTACTTTCTCGTTTTGTGAGTCTTGATACGAGCATTTGGGATCCCTTTCCTCATATTTACCCATAAGCCTTACATAGCCAGAATTGCCTTTTTATTCACCCAAAACTACATCTCATACTTAGCCTACCCTTCCAAGCTAGTATTTGTGGTCATTGGATTATTTTTTGAGGCATCTTGGTTTGTATGCTATTATGAGCAAAAAGAGAAAAGAAAGAAAGAAAGCAAGAAAAGAAAAAGAACAGAAAATTCAAAGAAAGAAAGAAAAGAAAAACGAAAAAAAAAAATATACAAAAAATACGAAAGTCAGTCGACCGACCACATATACAGGTCGGCCGACCAACTAACATCATCAGAAAAAAATTCGTTCCAAAAATCCCTTCCTTTTATATGTTATCACTCCCGTGCTTCATTCAAAAATATCTGGGAGTCCTTTCTTATATTTAATGTGAGAGTTGTGCTACAAAAGAGCACTTTCTTAATATCAAAAAAGTTGTGAAATATGTTGTTGGGAACCGGTTTTACTAGCTTGGCTACTAACCCCACAATTCCAAAAACATCTTAACCACTTTTACCTTTTATCTCACATATCTTTCATTACCCCAATTACATATATCTGGGTCATTTAATGAGATTGTTATACAAGGTTGTAGAATTCTTGTTCATGTTAGATTGCAGGCATGTTTTTCATGGGTCGCAGTTAGGTGAGTGTCATGGCAAATATACTTCTTTCTATCTTTTACATATACTCACCCTTTGCTTCATGAGTGTCTCGAGCGTACCGCGAGAGTCCATGGTATTAAGTCTCTATAGTTTCTTTATTTGCAAATCTGACAACCCTATAACTCGTTTGCATGATTTAAATGCTTTCTCATTTTGTACTTGACATTGGTTTAGGCTAACATGTAAATTTCGCTCTGAGATTGAAATCGTTCCATTAGTTAAGATCGAGTCTATTTCTTGCTTGAGGGCAAGCAAGGGTTTGGTTTGGGGAATTTGATACGTGTCTATTTTATGATGTTTTACATCTATTTTTACACGTATTTGGTCGCTCATTTACTATGTTTTAGCCTTTATTTCCCACAAATTGTGTACTTTCGTATTTTTATGCACTTTTGCAGATTTATGCGGAAAAGAGACGATTTAGCACCAAATTCGTATCCTCAAGTCTTTTGCTTAATTAAGGAATAAATGGAAAGTCAACTAGAGTCAAAATCAAGTACCAAGAGTCAAAACAGAAGAAATCCGAATATTTCCGTACAGAAGCGGTCGACCGACCAGCAAAACGGGTCGGCCGACCAGGCCTGATTTTCATAAAGCCCTATTTTCAAGGAATGCCGGAAATAAAAGAAGCCCAACAGGAAGCGGTCGACCGACCCGAATAGTAGGTCGACCGACCACAACAGAAGCCCAATCGATTCTTTTCGGAAATAAACTAGAATTAGAGTCTTTAGGAAACTCTAATCTCTTACCCTATATAAGCTAATCTTGTAGCTAGGGTTTAGATATTTTAGATCTTGAGAATCAAGTTTTGCATCGAATCTTTCAGTATCAAGTTTTATCAGATTTAGTTTTGTAATCTTTCAATAATTCTCAAGCATTCAATAAAGTTAGTTTCTTTCTGCCCTAATTCCAATTGTGGTAATTACTCTTTTAATCTAGCTTTTTATTATAGTTCTTATTTTTATTATAATTGTTAAGTTAGAATCCCAAGCTTTATTGAATCTTGCATGTTTAGATTATTTACTATGTTCTCCATGTTTATTCTCAATTTCATAATCATCTTAACAACCATGAGTAGCTAATTTTCATATGTTAGGATGTAGGGGATGAATATGCGTAGGTAAATAGAATTCGAAAGACCGACTTGTAGCAGGACCACGGTCGGCCGACTGGAATAGTCGGTCGGTCGACCGAGGCCGTGGTCGGCCGACTGGAGTAGCCGGTCGGTCGACCACTCGCGTATGTTTTCTTATTTCGTCTTTTCTTGTCAATTATAATATCCTGCAATGAGACCATAAGGAGACTTATAGGATGTTAGTAATGACCTACCCAAGATTGAGAGATACGGGAAGGGCATTGGTTTACACCTTAAGACGGACAGGTTACTCAAGGCTGAAAGGTATGTAACCTGGAATTTAGGAATCACCCTTATTGTTGACACCCAATAATTGTGAGACCTAGGAACTAATAGCATAGGCCGAAAGGAGCTATTAGGTAGCATAGATCTAAAAAGATATGTTACACCCCCTTACGCGACTGCAATACATGTTGACCTTAGAATTTATTTTACCTTAGCTTTTTATTACCCAAACATCCTAGCATCCCTTTTATTATATTTTATTCTCATCTTTATTTCTTGTTTTATTTCAATCTTTGCCTTAGATATAGTAATCAATCAATCAAACCCCCAAAAATTGTTACCTTTAAACATTAACATTAAGACAATAAACATTCCCCACCTCCTTGTGGTTCGACCCTGACTTTCACTATCTATTGTTAAAGTTAGGAATTATAAATTTTATCTTTGGTACCCTCAACGACGGGTATCAGAGGTCGACACGGTGGTACCACGGTTGTCGTCTAAGTCTGATGTCAGGAGTCGGGTTAGCGGTGGTTGTGGTTGTTGTCGGAGTTGCGGGTGGTGGCTGCGGGGTTCGGTAGTAGCCAGGTCATGGTAATTGGGTTCTAACCAGGCTTGGTTATGGCTATGGTGGGACAGTTGGGAAATGTGTCCTCAACAATAGTGCGATCACATAATAAATCTCATGACGAGAATGCGCAAGGGATGATACGATTTATATTAGTCAACTGACCAACATTAATCGGTAATGATTGGCTAGCTAGAGTTTGACATTACTGTCGTATGACGGTGGTGGTCAGTTGATCCCTTTAGGTCACACCTTTAGGACAATTTCCTTAATCGATAAAAGTGATAAATGTATATTGATACGATTTGCTCATATTCCTTAAACTCGTGTATCGAGAAATTAGAGGTTAAATCTTATTGTAAGATTTATGTTTAAAATTGAAACGTGTCAATTGTTAAACATTAAACGATATTTTATGATATCGTAATTAGAATGAATCGGGTTTTATATTATTACAAGTGTTGTAAATCGTATTGACGATTATTGAAATGACCATTTTATACATTAGTAATTATGAATTACTAGTCAATTTGTTAAATATGATTTATTAATTTACAAATAATATTTATTTGATAAATATGCATTTTAGATTAAAACAATTATTTTATGGTGTGAGATGTTTGCATTTCACATATAAGTTTACAATTGTACAAAATGACAAATATAAAATGAAGGTCCATTTTATGAAAGGTGGTACCGGTTTTTGGTGTTGGTAATTAAGGTATGTTTTATGTTTTGAGAACATAAAGACACAACCATTAAGTGTAGCCTTGAGAGCATTTACCTAGAGCTATCCTATGTGCATGGGTAAGATAAAAATGCTCCTTTTGTGCTTCCCTAAGGCACTCTCACGCCAACTATACCAACCATCCATCAAATATGAATCAATATACAAAACAATTCATTCATGCTAACCTTAAGTTTTTCTAGTGTAAGAAAACTAAGAAATCCTCTAAAATATTATAAGATAATATTAGTACTAATTGTATAAGAGATATAAAATTAGTATAATAAGTTCATATTAGAACTTATATTGTTTTAAGGAAAGAACCGATTTTGATACTAGCTTGTTCCAAGTTTCGGTTGATTAAGGGATTGTCTTGGTGCATCCAAAGGAGGTATTCTTATTTGGGTACTTGGAGGATCATCCTTGCTTTAATCTTGGACCGTGTGTAAGGGTTCAATATCTCCTTATTTCCGCATATATTAGCATGCATAAGATCACCTATAATATGTTAATTAAAGGGTTAATTAAAAGATTATGTTAGTATGACTAAAATTAGTTTATGAGTAACTTATAAACCCAACAATTGGTATCAGAGCAATAGGTTGTTTGCAAGCTTTCCGTTTACGTTTTTACGGAGTTATAGTGATAACAAAATAAAATTGGAATTTTCGTTTAATATATGATATGCACGAAATAATTTTAGCATAAATACCTATTGATTTCTAAAATGTTTTAGAATATTTGGAATATATTTGGCATGAATATTGACTTATGGTATATTAAATCTCGGTTTTTATAGAGTTTTAATGGTTAAAGTCGTTTATTTTGGGAAAAATAGCTAAAATCATCTTTTGGCCGAGATTTTTCAGTATGTTATCACATCTATTTTCTATAATATGAATATGAATTTTCGTAAATTATAGACTTATAAAACGTGTGATATGAATTTTAAGGGTTAAAATGCAATAAGATGAATAAAAATGGGTTAAAATAGTTATATTATGAATTTGACTATAAAAATTTATGAGGATGTCACATGAAATATTTAAAATTTATGCTAAAGTTTCCAGAAATTTATCTCAAATATTGCAATATTATAGATTTTTAATGTAAAAATCGGGTAATTAGTGACATTATTTCGACTTTAATAGTTTAAGTTGGAATTTGGCCATAAAACTTTAACACGATGTCCTATATATTATTTCCAGCATGTATAAAATTTTCGAGAATTTTATCTTATTTTATGCTTGAGAAATAATTTTAAAGGTTAAAATTGTACGATATATGACGTAAATCGTTAAAATTTGCAAAAGTTGTTAAAATGGCCAAAAAATGTAACCCATATTAGTCATATGTGATATGTTCATCATTAAAAATTTTTTGGGAGCCAAAAGTTTCAGATTTGATTTAATTTTAATTTGTTAAAAGTAGCATTTAAAATTGAATATTTAGAGTCATCTTTTAAAAATTTCGGCCATGGGGCTATGTGCCATTTAATTTTCTGTCCATTTTGTGTTCTTAAAATGTTTTGGAAGGTATAAAAATATTATTAGTATTTAATTTGCATTTATGAAATTAATTATTGAATTTTCTGACTTAAATTGCTCGTTTTACGTCTTATTTACGAAATAATGTTAAAACCGTATAAAATACTAATATTTTAACATTATGAAAATTTTAAGAACATTCTGGATTTTTCAAAATTTCAATTTTGAATTTTCGAAATTTTTATGACTCTTTTGGATTTTATATTATTTTTCCCCGTAAAACCGAGTAATACCGATCAATATTGAAATATATTAAGTTAAGTCATGTTCAAAGTTTGAGTAAGACTAAATTTTGAAACCTATAAGAGTTAGGATGATTAACTTAAGGATGAAAACGGTTTCATATAATGCATAGTGTTGTTAACCGTTAAAACACGCGATTCCATAAACCAAGGTTTACGATAACTATTTAAATAAGTGTTTTAAATAGGACGATTTGGCTTAGGGTTTGCATGTTAATTCATATTTACATAAGCATTGCATATTTTATTATGAATGTCATGATTTTATTTACGTAATCTTGGGAATTATGTAATTTACTTAGTATGGCCTTAGTTTTTAATCGGTATTTCCCGAAATGTAAGGGGTTACCGATTCGGTTTTAATTTTGTGATCTCGTATCACCCAATTGTAATTTATTTCTATTTTATAATGTATAAAGTAGACTAGAAAAGTTGTAATTTTTGTAAAATCCGGAGTTCCTTGAAGACGGTGCCATTCGGAAAGGAGTTCCGACAAGACGGTGTTTACCTCGAAGTGCGTGCCGCGTGAAGTTCAAGGGACCAAAGGAGTTGGTTTCCGAATTTGTACTTTGTTATTTCTTTTCTAGGAAAGGCCATACTAGGGTTTATTTTATGCTTTTATTTTTGCTTTTTATATGTTTGCATGCATAGCCAAATTGTCATACATCGTATCATGCATGTTTCGACCTAGTCGACCTAGTCATTTATTTTATCGATAATTCACCGACTTAGTTCACTTAAACGGAGATAGATAATAATTTGACTAGATCTCTTACATATAAATATTGAGACTTAGCCTTACCAAAAAGTACGGACCCATGAATCCCTTCTTCACAAGAACGTAGGCTCGGCTACACCGGGGTACTAAAATTGTCACGTTGGGTAAGTGGGGTAATAAGATTACACCTTGAAATTTGGTTGATCTCAACGAAAGTATTCGTAACCGTAGTTGCAATAAGTTCGGGCTAAAGATAATTTTAAGAAAATTGTCGACCGAGAGTTCTAAGAGTATAACCGATTAAAGGGTTAATCCACCAAATTATACCGATACGGGTTGAATCGGCTACACCGTGCCCGGATTAGTATGGGTTTGGGTCTCGGGATTGTTTACTTAATTGGGTAAGAGATCATTAAGTAAATATTTAACTAAACTTGTTAAAGTTTCTAGTTTAAATTAAGAATTTTAAAATGATGTTGTTTTTCCTTTTATTATTATAGTTTAATTTTCCACAACATCAATGGCAACCAACGCTCCACCTCTCACTAACGTATCATGGCTTCGATCATTTATGGATCGTTGCAAACTCGATAAGCATGGTTCAAACTTTAAGGATTGGGATGCGCAATTACTTTTGGCCGCTCAAGGTGACAATAAGAGTCGTTACCTATCTGAAGCCGCTCCTCCCGCCCCAACCGCTCGTTCCGCGGTCGGAACTCGTGAGGCCTATGAAGCCTACATGAAAGAGTCCTCCGCTCTTAAAAATGTGCTCATCTTCTCCATGGAGCCGGATCTCCAAAGGAGTATGATAAAGTTGACCACATCGTATGAAATATACACCAAGCTTGCGACCATGTTTTCGCAAACTCCAAGGGTGATTCAATATGAGGCGGCTTCCGCCTTCTTTGACATTACATTCAAGGAAGGGCAAAAGATAAGCCCTCATGTACTCAAACTCGTTGAGCTCGCGGAGACTCTAAAAGCTCAAAATGTTGATGTTCCCGACTCTCTAATTATTGACCGAGTTCTTCACTCGCTCAATAAGGTTAAGGCGTATGCTCAATTCTGGGTGAATTTCAATATGCGAAACCAAGAGACCACGTTGGAAGAGTTGCATAAGATGCTCGTCCAAGCCGAAAGGGACATGGGACTTCATGAAAGTTCCACCAAGGATGTTTTGAACATCGAAAAGAAAGGGAAAACGAGCTTCAAAAGGAATGCCTCTAAAGGCAAGGGCAAGAAAACGTTCAAGCCCAAGGCGACCAAAGAAAAGACCTTTTCGAAAGGCGCTTCCACCTCGTCTTCAAAAGAGCAAGACAAGTGCCATTATTGCACGAGGATCGGTCATTGGAAGAGAAATTGCCCCAAATACTTAAGTGATCTCAAAAATGGGAAGGCTTGTTCTTCCCCATGTACCCGGCCCCCTAAAACCCTAAGCCACACTTGCATAAATATGTAAGTTAAGCATAATTCATTCTTTTCTAAGTCATTTAGGGTGGCCATAGGTATTAGTTCCAAGGTCACCTTAATGATTATGTTTTTGGTGTATTTAAGAGTATAATTAACTTAAATCAACCCTTAAAACACAACCACAAAACCGGCACATTCCACTTAAAATGGACCTCATTTCACCATTTTATCAACTTCACAATTTTATGTTATGTGACATCCAATATGTCATAAAATAACAATTGTTTTAACTTAATCATATATATTTATCACATAAATATTATTCATAAATTAATTAATCTCATTTATCAAGTTGACAAGTAATTCGAAATTACTAGATGTGAAATGGTCACTTATAACAATCGTCAATACGATTTACAACCTTTGTATTAATTATAACCCAATTCATTCTAATTACGATATTATGAAATATCGTTTAATGTTTAACAATTGACACATTTCAATTTTAAACATAAATCTTACATTAAGATCTAACCTCTAATTTCTCGATATACGAGTTTAAGGAATATGATCAAATCGTATCAATATACATTTGATCACTTTATCAATTAAGGGAATTGTCCTAAAGGTGTGACCTAAAGGGATCAACTGACCACCACCGTCATACGACAGTAATGTCAAACTCTAGCTAGCCAATCATTACCGATTAATGTTGGTCAGTTGACTAATATAAAATCGTATCATCCCTTGCGCATTCTCATTATGAGATTTAATTACGTGATCGCACTATTGTTGAGGACACATTTCCCAACAATCTCCCACTTGTCCTCGACAAGTGTGCGTCACCAATTCTCTTGTCCTATTACAATCTCCCACTCAATGCAAGGTGTCTCTCTAAGGTCGTACTTGCATTCAATCATATCATGAGTGGTTTCCTCGATCTGGAGAATAACTGTTTGACCGGAATTATCTACCATAGATACCTTCCGAGCGTGGCCACGCATTTCCAGTTAACTTCTCCTCGAGTGGCCTTGAGATTTGAACAACCCTGACAAGGGGTGGACAATTTCTATCGCACTATTTCCTTTGACTAGTCACAGTCAGTCACAGCCTGAAGCAGTCCCATTTGACTCAAGTTACGAAAAGTTGTAGAGAACAGATCAAGGCTATGCCTAAACTGTACCATCTTGGGAGAGTAGTCTTTAGTCTAAGAATTGACTCACAAGAATACTATAGAAGCTCTCGCCACGACCCGCCTATAAAATTTCCAGAACTCTATAAGCGGTCACATTGCCCGACAGAGTGTCTCTTACAGTATGCCTATGTGATCGACTAGTCATCACATATGACTCTATGGCACTTGAACTTGCCATCAATCGCCTCACACTCTAGTCGCTTTGAGACGTCACCTCATGTAAGCGGCTAGGGGCTATACTAAGTCAATCCAGTTCACTTATGGGGTTCAATATTGTCTCTTACAACCCATTTGGATTCTGACAAAGTATCTTTTACTTTGATTTAATCATAACTCAAATGATGTTGTCATGCAACAATAGTCAATACTACTACATTGCATTTGATGCACAATCATCTATTTGTATTAGTGTTTTGCGAATAACCTTTATTCATGATTGCAAAACTTACAAATTTTGGTCTCCTTGATTCTCATATTATCCCGCATAATATGATTCTATTTAAGTACATATCTAGAACTCTTTCTAGATTTTGAGTTTCCTTTCCGGAGGAAAGCTCCCACTGTTATCTTATAACTTTTGACGTATCGATATACTGGAGGGATTAAAAATCACTCTCTACAGTCACTTATGTACTGAAAACTATATTGTAGTCTATTTATGATTTCATCATTCTTATAATTTTCACTCATCTTGGCTATTTGATAATGGTTTTATTCATCATTATGAACAACGTATCCAACCATCCTAATTTCTAATGGGCGACCTTTTATTATCCATATAATAAACCTTCCCTTTAAAGCTCCATCATCATATGATACAAATTATTTTATTCATCTAAATTGAGTACCTCTTATTCTTTACTCTTAAATTATCACCCATTCTCTCAAAATGGTAAGTTTCAATTCTTTGATGAATATCGCTCCCACTGAAAACAATATCCCTCTATTTCTTAAATGAACCTTTCATTTCTCGCATATTAAACTATTACTCGAATTATTATCACTATCACTATCCCTATAGTGATCTGTTTCCATTCAATCAATCATTACCCTCTTATCATGTCTTCGTTTCCTCGAGACGAAAATGACATGATAATTTCCTTATAACTACATTGAGAGAATTGAGATGATTTCTTCTCTTTTATCTTATAAACTTAGAAAAATCATTTATTTAAGGAACCGGTCTTTCCTCCCATATAGATAGATGATTTCTCCTCTATTATCTTATAATCTTTAAAAAATCAGTATCTCAAGGAGCCGTTATTCCTTCTGAATTCATACGGGGTTTCATGTCTCCTCTCTATGAAACAATGAACATAAAGAATCTTTCTTCGAGTGTCCTCCCGTAGTTTCTTCAGTGTCCTCTCGTAGTTTCTTCAAATAATTTAGGGCTCTTCTCAAGACTCCCATATAGGAATCTTCTCTAAGATCCTTTATTTTCATCATTGGTTTGCGAGCGAAATATTTTCTCCCACTCTATCCTTCTAACAATAACCTTTATTCGTATAAGGATAGCTATTTCGATTAACCAATGCATATGAATGTTTGAAGTTTTATAGGTGTGATGAATACATTCTTATTTTCACTTAAAATGAAAATCTTATACATTCTTATTTTCACCCCGGTGTAGCCGAGCCTACGTTCTTGTGAAGATTTTCATTTTATAAGATTTAAACTATAATGAAAATTTTATAAGATTTTCATTTTAAGTGAAAATAAGAATGTATTCATCACACCTATAAAACTTCAAACATTCATATGCATTGGTTAATCGAAATAGCTATCCTTATACGAATAAAGGTTATTGTTAGAAGGATAGAGTGGGAGAAAATATTTCGCTCGCAAACCAATGATGAAAATAAAGGATCTTAGAGAAGATTCCTATATGGGAGTCTTGAGAAGAGCCCTAAATTATTTGAAGAAACTACGAGAGGACACTGAAGAAACTACGGGAGGACACTCGAAGAAAGATTCTTTATGTTCATTGTTTCATAGAGAGGAGACATGAAACCCCGTATGAATTCAGAAGGAATAACGGCTCCTTGAGATACTGATTTTTTAAAGATTATAAGATAATAGAGGAGAAATCATCTATCTATATGGGAGGAAAGACCGGTTCCTTAAATAAATGATTTTTCTAAGTTTATAAGATAAAAGAGAAGAAATCATCTCAATTCTCTCAATGTAGTTATAAGGAAATTATCATGTCATTTTCGTCTCGAGGAAACGAAGACATGATAAGAGGGTAATGATTGATTGAATGGAAACAGATCACTATAGGGATAGTGATAGTGATAATAATTCGAGTAATAGTTTAATATGCGAGAAATGAAAGGTTCATTTAAGAAATAGAGGGATATTGTTTTCAGTGGGAGCGATATTCATCAAAGAATTGAAACTTACCATTTTGAGAGAATGGGTGATAATTTAAGAGTAAAGAATAAGAGGTACTCAATTTAGATGAATAAAATAATTTGTATCATATGATGATGGAGCTTTAAAGGGAAGGTTTATTATATGGATAATAAAAGGTCGCCCATTAGAAATTAGGATGGTTGGATACGTTGTTCATAATGATGAATAAAACCATTATCAAATAGCCAAGATGAGTGAAAATTATAAGAATGATGAAATCATAAATAGACTACAATATAGTTTTCAGTACATAAGTGACTGTAGAGAGTGATTTTTAATCCCTCCAGTATATCGATACGTCAAAAGTTATAAGATAACAGTGGGAGCTTTCCTCCGGAAAGGAAACTCAAAATCTAGAAAGAGTTCTAGATATGTACTTAAATAGAATCATATTATGCGGGATAATATGAGAATCAAGGAGACCAAAATTTGTAAGTTTTGCAATCATGAATAAAGGTTATTCGCAAAACACTAATACAAATAGATGATTGTGCATCAAATGCAATGTAGTAGTATTGACTATTGTTGCATGACAACATCATTTGAGTTATGATTAAATCAAAGTAAAAGATACTTTGTCAGAATCCAAATGGGTTGTAAGAGACAATATTGAACCCCATAAGTGAACTGGATTGACTTAGTATAGCCCCTAGCCGCTTACATGAGGTGACGTCTCAAAGCGACTAGAGTGTGAGGCGATTGATGGCAAGTTCAAGTGCCATAGAGTCATATGTGATGACTAGTCGATCACATAGGCATACTGTAAGAGACACTCTGTCGGGCAATGTGACCGCTTATAGAGTTCTGGAAATTTTATAGGCGGGTCGTGGCGAGAGCTTCTATAGTATTCTTGTGAGTCAATTCTTAGACTAAAGACTACTCTCCCAAGATGGTACAGTTTAGGCATAGCCTTGATCTGTTCTCTACAACTTTTCGTAACTTGAGTCAAATGGGACTGCTTCAGGCTGTGACTGACTGTGACTAGTCAAAGGAAATAGTGCGATAGAAATTGTCCACCCCTTGTCAGGGTTGTTCAAATCTCAAGGCCACTCGAGGAGAAGTTAACTGGAAATGCGTGGCCACGCTCGGAAGGTATCTATGGTAGATAATTCCGGTCAAACAGTTATTCTCCAGATCGAGGAAACCACTCATGATATGATTGAATGCAAGTACGACCTTAGAGAGACACCTTGCATTGAGTGGGAGATTGTAATAGGACAAGAGAATTGGTGACGCACACTTGTCGAGGACAAGTGGGAGATTGTTGGGAAATGTGTCCTCAACAATAGTGCGATCACGTAATTAAATCTCATAATGAGAATGCGCAAGGGATGATACGATTTTATATTAGTCAACTGACCAACATTAATCGGTAATGATTGGCTAGCTAGAGTTTGACATTACTGTCGTATGACGGTGGTGGTCAGTTGATCCCTTTAGGTCACACCTTTAGGACAATTCCCTTAATTGATAAAGTGATCAAATGTATATTGATACGATTTGATCATATTCCTTAAACTCGTATATCGAGAAATTAGAGGTTAGATCTTAATGTAAGATTTATGTTTAAAATTGAAATGTGTCAATTGTTAAACATTAAACGATATTTCATAATATCGTAATTAGAATGAATTGGGTTATAATTAATACAAAGGTTGTAAATCGTATTGACGATTGTTATAAGTGACCATTTCACATCTAGTAATTTCGAATTACTTGTCAACTTGATAAATGAGATTAATTAATTTATGAATAATATTTATGTGATAAATATATATGATTAAGTTAAAACAATTGTTATTTTATGACATATTGGATGTCACATAACATAAAATTGTGAAGTTGATAAAATGGTGAAATGAGGTCCATTTTAAGTGGAATGTGCCGGTTTTGTGGTTGTGTTTTAAGGGTTGATTTAAGTTAATTATACTCTTAAATACACCAAAAACATAATCATTAAGGTGACCTTGGAACTAATACCTATGGCCACCCTAAATGACTTAGAAAAGAATGAATTATGCTTAACTTACATATTTATGCAAGTGTGGCTTAGGGTTTTAGGGGGCCGGGTACATGGGGAAGAACAAGCCTTCCCATTTTTGAGATCACTTAAGTATTTGGGGCAATTTCTCTTCCAATGACCGATCCTCGTGCAATAATGGCACTTGTCTTGCTCTTTTGAAGACGAGGTGGAAGCGCCTTTCGAAAAGGTCTTTTCTTTGGTCGCCTTGGGCTTGAACGTTTTCTTGCCCTTGCCTTTAGAGGCATTCCTTTTGAAGCTCGTTTTCCCTTTCTTTTCGATGTTCAAAACATCCTTGGTGGAACTTTCATGAAGTCCCATGTCCCTTTCGGCTTGGACGAGCATCTTATGCAACTCTTCCAACGTGGTCTCTTGGTTTCGCATATTGAAATTCACCCAGAATTGAGCATACGCCTTAACCTTATTGAGCGAGTGAAGAACTCGGTCAATAATTAGAGAGTCGGGAACATCAACATTTTGAGCTTTTAGAGTCTCCGCGAGCTCAACGAGTTTGAGTACATGAGGGCTTATCTTTTGCCCTTCCTTGAATGTAATGTCAAAGAAGGCGGAAGCCGCCTCATATTGAATCACCCTTGGAGTTGGCGAAAACATGGTCGCAAGCTTGGTGTATATTTCATACGATGTGGTCAACTTAATCATACTCCTTTGGAGATCCGGCTCCATGGAGAAGATGAGCACATTTTTAAGAGCGGAGGACTCTTTCATGTAGGCTTCATAGGCCTCACGAGTTCCGACCGCGGAACGAGCGGTTGGAGCGGGAGGAGCGGCTTCGGATAGGTAACGACTCTTATCGTCTCCTTGAGCGGCCAAAAGTAATTGCGCATCCCAATCCTTAAAGTTTGAACCATGCTTATCGAGTTTGCAACGATCCATAAAGGATCGAATCAATGATACGTTAGTGAGAGGTGGAGCGTTGGTTGCCATTTGATGTTGTTGAAAATTTAAACTACAATAATAAAAGTAAAAACAACATCATTTTTAAAATTCATAATTTAAACTAGAAACTTTAACAAGTTTAGTTATATATATTTACTTAATGATCTCTTACCCAATTAAGTAAACAATCCCGAGACCCAAACCCATACTAATCCGGGCACGGTGTAGCCGATTCAACCCGTATTGGTATAATTTGGTGGATTAACCCTTTAATCGGTTCTACTCTTAGAACTCTCGGTCGACAATTTTCTTAAAATTATCTTTAGCCCGAACTTATTGCAACTACGGTTACGAATACTTTCGTTGAGATCAACCAAATTTCAAGGTGTAATCTTATTACCCCACTTACCCAACGTGACAATTTTAGTACCCCGGTGTAGCCGAGCCTACGTTCTTGTGAAGAAGGGATTCATGGGTCCGTACTTTTTGGTAAGGCTAAGTCTCAATATTTATATGTAAGAGATCTAGTCAAATTTTTATCTATCTCCGTTTAAGTTAACTAAGTCGGTGAATTATCGAAAAAATAAAAGACTAGGTCGACTAGGTCGAAACATGCATGATACGATGTATGACGATTTGGCTATGCATGCAAACATGTAAAAGCAAATAAAAGCATAAAAATAAACCCTAGTATGGCCTTTCCTAGAAAAGAAATAACAAGGTACAAATTCGGAAACCAACTCCTTTGGTCCCTTGAACTTCACGCGGCACGCACTTCGAGGTAAACACCGTCTTTGTCGGAACTCCTTTCCGAATGGCACCGTCTTCAAAGAACTCCGGAATTTACAAATATTACAACTTTTCTAGTCTACTTTATACATTATAAAATAGAAACAAATTGCAATTGGGTGATACGAGATCACAAAATTACAACCGAATCGGTAACCCCTTACATTACGGGAAATACCGATTTAAAACTAAGGCCATACTAAGTAAATTACATAATTCCCAAAATTACGTAAAATAAATCATGACATTCATAATATAATATGTAATGCTTATGTAAATATGAATTAACATGCAAATCCTAAGCCAAATCGTCCTATTTAAATAGTTATCGCAAACCTCGGTTTATGGAATCGCGTGTTTTAACGCTTAACAACACTATACATTATATGAAACGGTTTTCATCCTTAAGTTAATAAACCTAACTCGCATAGGATTCAAAATTTAGTCTTACTCAAACTTTGAACATGACTTAACTTAATATATTTCAATACTGATCGGTATTACTCGGTTTTACGGGAAAAATAATATAAAATCCAAAAGAGTCATAAAAATTTCGAGAATTCAAAATTCAAATTTTGAAAATTCCAGAATGTTCTTAAAATTTTCAGAATCTTAAAATACTAGTATTTATACGGTTTTAACATTATTTCGTAAATAAGACGTAAAACGAGCACTTTAAGTCGGAAAATTCAATAATTAACTTCATAAATGCAAATTAAATACTAATAATATTTTTATACCTTCCAAAACATCTTAAGAACACAAAATGGACAGAAAATTAAATGGCACACTGCCCAAGAGCCGAAACTTTAATTTAAAGACTCTTATTATTTTAATTTAAATGCAACTTTTCAACAATTAAAATTAAACTAAATCAGAAACTTTTGGCTCCCAAGGAAATTTCAGTGATGAACATATCATATATTACTATTATGGGTCAAATTTTTCGGCCATTTTAACAACTATTGCAAATTTTAACGATTTTCGTCATATATCGTACGATTTTAACCTTTAAAATTATTTCTCAAGCATAAAATAAGATAAAATTCTCGCAAAATTTTATACATGCTGGAAATAATATATATGACATCGTGTTAAATTTTTATGGCCAAATTCCAACTTAAACTATTAAAGTCGAAATAATGTCACTAATTACTCGATTTTTACATTAAAAATCTATAATATTGCAATATTTGAGATAAATTTCTGGAAAATTCAACATAAATTTTAAATATTGCATGTGACATCCTCATAAATTTTTATAGTCAAATTCATAATATAACTATTTTAACCCATTTTTATTCATCTTATTGCATTTTAACACTTAAAATTTATATCACACGTTTTATAAGTCCATAATTTACGAAAATTCATCTTCATATTATAGAAAATACATGTGATAACATACTGAAAAATCTCGGCCAAAAGATGATTTTAGCTATTTTTCCCGAAATAAACGACTTTAACCATTAAAACTTTATAAAAACCGAGATTTAATATACCATTAATCAATATTCATGCAAAATATATTCCAAATATTCTAAAAAAATTTTAGAAACAGTAGGTATTCATGCTAAATAATTTCGTGCATATCATATATCAAACGAAAATTCAAATTTTATTTTGTTATCACTATAACTCCGTAAAAACGTAAACGGAAAGCATGCAAACAACCTATTGCTCTGATACCAATTGTTTGGTTTTATCAGTTACTCATAAACTAATCTTTTAGTCATACTAACATAATCTTTTAATTAACCCTTTAATTAACATATTATAATGATCTTATGCATGCTAATATATGCGGAAATAAGGAGATATTGAACCCTTACACACGGTCCAAGATTATAGCAAGGATGATCCTCCAAGTACCCAAATAAGAATACCTCCTTTGGATGCACCAAGACAACCCTTAACCAACCGAGATCTTGAACAAGCTAGCACAAAACCGGTTTCTCCTTAAACTTATTCTAATCTCTCTAATTAGAATATTATTTCAATACTACAAAATAGTATGATTTTATTATCTTATAATATATATTTAGAGGTTAAATAATTTCTCCTCTTCTTAGTATTTTCGGCTAAGTGTAGAAGAGAGGATATTATGAATGTTGATATATTTTCTTACTCTTAGAAAAATTTCAAACACAAGCATTAGAATGAATTATGCTTAACTTACATATTTATGTAAGTGTGGCTTATGGTTTTAGGGGGCCGGGTACATGGGGAAGAACAAGGGGGACATTCACATTTTTCTAAGTCATTTAGGGTGGCCATAGGTATTAGTTCCAAGGTCACCTTAATGATTATGTTTTTGGTGTATTTAAGAGTATAATTAACTTAAATCAACCCTTAAAACACAACCACAAAACCGGCACATTCCACTTAAAATGGACCTCATTTCACCATTTTATCAACTTCACAATTTTATGTTATGTGACATCCAATATGTCATAAAATAACAATTGTTTTAACTTAATCATACATATTTATCACATAAATATTATTCATAAATTAATAAATCTCATTTATCAAGTTGACAAGTAATTCGAAATTACTAGATGTGAAATGGTCACTTATAACAATCGTCAATACGATTTACAACCTTTGTATTAATTATAACCCAATTCATTCTAATTACGATATTATGAAATATCGTTTAATGTTTAACAATTGACACATTTTAATTTTAAACATAAATCTTACATTAAGATCTAACCTCTAATTTCTCGATATACGAGTTTAAGGAATATGATCAAATCGTATCAATATACATTTGATCACTTTATCAATTAAGAGAATTGTCCTAAAGGTGTGACCTAAAGGGATCAACTGACCACCACCGTCATACGACAGTAATGTCAAACTCTAGCTAGCCAATCATTACCGATTAATGTTGGTCAGTTGACTAATAAAAAATCGTATCATCCCTTGCGCATTCTCATTATGAGATTTAATTACGTGATCGCACTATTGTTGAGGACACACTTCCCAACAATCTCCCACTTTTCCTCGACAAGTGTGCGTCACCAATTCTCTTGTCCTATTACAATCTCCCACTCAATGCAAGGTGTCTCTCTAAGGTCGTACTTGCATTCAATCATATCATGAGTGGTTTCCTCGATCTGGAGAATAACTGTTTGACCGGAATTATCTACCATAGATACCCTCCGAGCGTGGCCACGCATTTCCAGTTAACTTCTCCTCGAGTGGCCTTGAGATTTGAACAACCCTGACAAGGGGTGGACAATTTCTATCGCACTATTTCCTTTGACAAGTCATAGTCAGTCACAGCCTGAAGCAGTCCCATTTGACTCCAGTTACGAAAAGTCGTAGAGAACAGATCAAGGCTATGCCTAAACTGTACCATCTTGGGAGAGTAGTCTTTAGTCTAAGAATTGACTCACAAGAATACTATAGCAGCTCTCGCCACGACCCGCCTATAAAATTTCCAGAACTCTATAAGCGGTCACATTGCCCGACAGAGTGTCTCTTATAGTCTGCCTATGTGATCGACTAGTCATCACATATGACTCTATGGCACTTGAACTTGCCATCAATCGCCTCACACTCTAGTCGCTTTGAGACGTCACCTCATGTAAGCGGCTAGGGGCTATACTAAGTCAATCCAGTTCACTTATGGGGTTCAATATTGTCTCTTACAACCCATTTGGATTCTGACAAAGTATCTTTTACTTTGAGTTAATCATAACTCAAATGATGTTGTCATGCAACAATAGTCAATACTACTACATTGCATTTGATGCACAATCATCTATTTGTATTAGTGTTTTGCGAATAACCTTTATTCATGATTGCAAAACTTACAAATTTTGGTCTCCTTGATTCTCATATTATCCCGCATAATATGATTCTATTTGAGTACATATCTAGAACTCTTTCTAGATTTTGAGTTTCCTTTCCGGAGGAAAGCTCCCACTGTTATCTTATAACTTGTGACATATCGATATACTAGAGGGATTAAAAATCATTCTCTACAGTCACTTATGTACTGAAAATTATATTGTAGTCTATTTATGATTTCATCATTCTAATAATTTTCACTCATCTTGGCTATTTTATAATATCATATCCAAAGGAGGTATTTTATTATATCGTTATTCGAGCCTCAAAGGGGGAACATCTTGACTTCTCAAGACCCTAGGGTGGCTCTAGGTTAGTCTTCTCAAGGTGGTGTTTAATGATTGTGTTTTATACATTAATAAACACAAAACACACCCTTAACTAACCTCATCAAAACCGGCTACCATAATCCATAAAATGGATTTCATTTTACAACTTTGTAAAATGTACAATTTGTACAAAGTGTGACATCCTATATGTCATTAAGATATAAAATGCTTTAGTACATTTAAAACATATAAATATTTATATAAATATTGTACATAATTAAATAAATCATATTTATTTAATTAATAAGTAATTCGAAATTACTAATGTAAAATGATCATTTATCGTCAATACGATTTACAACCCTTGTATTAATTTCAACCCAATTCATTATAATTACGATATTATGAAATATCGTTTAATGTTTAACAATTGACACATTTCAATTTTAAACATAAATCTTACATTAAGATTTTTATAATTTTCAATACATAAGTGGGAGAAATTATTTCGCTCGCAAACCAATGATAATATAAAGGATCTTAGAGAAGATTCCTACTTGGGAGTCTTAAGAAGAACCCTAAATGAATTGAAGAAACTACGAGAGGACACTGAAGAAACTACGGGAGAACACTCGAAGAAAAGTTCTTTGTGTTCATTGTTTCAAAGAGAGGAGACATGAAACCCCGTATGAATTCGGAAGGAATATCGGCTCCTTGAGATAATCATTTTTTAAAGATTATAAGATAATAGAGGAGAAATCATCTATCTATACGGGAGGAAAGGCCGGTTCCTTAATAAATGATTTTTCTACGTTTATAAGATAAAAGAGAAGAAATCATCTCAATTCTCTCAATGTAGTTATAAAGAAATTATCATGTCATATTCGTCTCGAGGAAACGAAGACATGATAAGAGGGTGATGATTGATTGAATGGAAAATAGATCACTATAGGGATAGTGATGGTGATAAAGATTCAAGATCTAAATAAAAGATTTACATGCAAGAAATGAAAGGTTCATTTAAGAGATCGAGTAATATTGATTTTAGTGGGAGCGATGTTCATTAAAAGAATTAAGCTTACCATTTAGAGAGGATGGATGATTCTTTAAGGTGTAAAGAATAAGAGGTTTGAAATTCTAGATGATCAAATACCTTATATCATACGGTGATGGAGCTTTATGGGAAGTTTTATTATATTGATAATAAAAGGTCGCCCATTAGAAATCAAAATGGTTAATTTTGAATAACCTTGATAAAATAGCCGAGATGTTTGAAAATTATAAGAGTGATGAAATCACCAATAACTACAATATAGATTTCAGCACATAAGTGACTAGATAATTCCGAGTGATTCCTTAATCCCTCCAGTATATCTATACGTCACGAGTTATAAGATAACAGTGGGAGCTTCCCTCAGGAAAGGAATCTCAAAATCTAGAATGGGTTCTAAAAATGTGCTCAAATAAGATCATATTATGTGAGATAATATGAGTCGGAAGGAGACAAAATTTGTAAGTTTTGCAAATTATGAATAAAGGGTTATTCGCAAAACACTAATACAAATAGATGATTGTGCATCAAATGCAATGTAATAGTATTGACTATTGTTGCATGACAACATCATTTGAGTTATAATTAACTCAAAGTAAAAGATACTTTGTCAAAATCCAAATGGGTTGTAAGAGACAATATTGAACCCCATAAGTGAACTGGATTGACTTAGTATGGCCCCTAGCCGCTTACATGAGGTGACATCTCGAAGCGACTAGAGTGTGAGGCGATTGATGGCAAGTTCAAGTGCCATAGAGTCATATGTGATGACTAGTCGATCACATAGGCAGACTATAAGAGACACTCTGTCAGGCAATGTGACCGCTTATAGAGTTCTGGAAATTTTATGGCCGGGTCGTGGCGAGAGCTGCTATAGTATTCTTGTGAGTCAATTCTTAGACTAAAGACTACTCTCCCAAGATGGTACAGTTTAGGCATAACCTTGATCCATTCTCTACGACTTTTCGTAACTGGAGTCAAATGAGATTGTTTTGGGTTGTGACTAACTGTGACTAGTTGAAGGAAGAAGTGCGATAGAAATTGTCCACCCCTTGTCAGGGTTGTTCAAATCTCAGGGCCACTCGAGGAGAAGTTAACTTGAAATGCGTGGCCACGCTCGGAAGGTATCTATGGTAGATAATTCCGGTCAAACAGTTATTCTCCAGATCGAGGAAACCACTCATGATATGATCGAATGCAAGTACGACCTCAGAGAGACATCTTGCATTTAGTGGGAGATTGTAATAGGACAAGAGAATTGGTGACGCAAACTTGTCGAGGAAAAGTGGCAGATTGTTGGGAAATGTGTCCTCAATAATAGTGCGATCACATAATAAATCTCATGACGAGAATGCGCAAGGGATGATACGATTTATATTAGTCAACTGACCAACATTAATCGGTAATGATTGGCTAGCTAGAGTTTGACATTACTGTCGTATGACGGTGGTGGTCAGTTGATCCCTTTAGGTCACACCTTTAGGACAATTCCCTTAATCGATAAAAGTGATCAAATGTATATCGATACGATTTGCTCATATTCCTTAAACTCGTGTATCGAGAAATTAGAGGTTAAATCTTATTGTAAGATTTATGTTTAAAATTGAAACGTGTCAATTGTTAAACATTAAACGATATTTTATGATATCGTAATTAGAATGAATCGGGTTGTATATTATTACAAGTGTTGTAAATCGTATTGACGATATTGAAATGACCATTTTATACATTAGTAATTATGAATTACTAGTCAATTTGTTAAATATGATTTATTAATTTACAAATGATATTTATTTGATAAATATGCATTTTAGATTAAAACAATTATTTTATGGTGTGAGATGTTTGCATTTCACACATAAGTTTACAATTGTACAAAATGACAAATATAAAATGAAGGTCCATTTTATGAAAGGTGGTACCGGTTTTTGGTGTTGGTAATTAAGGTATGTTTTATGTTTTGAGAACATAAAGACACAACCATTAAGTGTAGCCTTGAGAGCATTTACCTAGAGCTATCCTATGTGCATGGGTAAGATAAAAATGCTCCTTTTGTGCTTCCCTAAGGCACTCTCACGCCAACTATACCAACCATCCATCAAATATGAATCAATATACAAAACAATTCATTCATGCTAACCTTATGTTTTTCTAGTGTAAGAAAACTAAGAAATCCTCTAAAATATTATAAGATAATATTAGTACTAATTGTATAAGAGATATAAAATTAGTATAATAAGTTCATATTAGAACTTATATTGTTTTAAGGAAAGAACCGATTTTGATACTAGCTTGTTCCAAGTTTCGGTTGATTAAGGGATTGTCTTGGTGCATCCAAAGGAGGTATTCTTATTTGGGTACTTGGAGGATCATCCTTGCTATAATCTTGGACCGTGTGTAAGGGTTCAATATCTCCTTATTTCCGCATATATTAGCATGCATAAGATCACCTATAATATGTTAATTAAAGGGTTAATTAAAAGATTATGTTAGTATGACTAAAATTAGTTTACGAGTAACTTATAAACCCAACAGGGACACGCGGATTGAAGGTGAGTTTGGTTGGTGGTGGCTACGGCTGTGGTGGTGGCGGCAGAATGGTGGTGATTGGGTTTTCGCAGTCTGAGTAAGAAGTCGTGGGGGAGGCGTGTTTATGGGGATGAATAGTTTATTATGGGGATGAATAGTTTATTATTATTATTATTATTATTACCTTTAATGCTATAATTGTTATTATGGTAATTGTGGTAGTAAGGAGTTAACAATTTATTATTTTTGTTTTAATGAGTCGGGAAGTTAAGCTTTTAAGAAAGCTTCTACTTCGGGAAAGTTTTCATTTTTGGAAACTTTCCACTTATAGAGGGTTACTATTTATAGTAAATGTAAGTTGACTTATGGGGGTTCGGGAAGTTTATTAATTCGTTGCGTATACATGTTTAGGTGACGGTTTCCGCGTGGAACACTTCTAGAAAGCTTTTGGTTGACTGTCCTCCTGCAATTTGAGGTAGGGGAAATACTGAATACATGTTTATGATGAGAAATCTGATTATTAACTGATGTTAGTTGTGTACATCTTATTGTATGAATGATGCTATTTTGTGATTAATTACCTGCATATTCTTGTGATACGATATGGTGATTACTGCGTCTTGTGATATGGAGTGGAGTATATTGGGTCTTCTGATACGGTGTGGTGATTATTGGGTCTTGTGAATGGTGTGGAGATAATGGGTCTTGTGAATGATGTGGAGATAATGGGTCTTGTGATACTGTGTGGAGAATATTGGGTCTTGTGATTCGGAGTGGAGGAAGATGCCTTTCTTTTTATAGTAATGTTTCGATTGTTTATTTCCTCTACTCAACCTTGTGGTTGACCCTGTGTATTCGTGATCACCTGTGATGAACCATTTATTGGGGAGCAGATTGACAGGTGCTTGAGACTATGGGAGCTAAAGGGAAGGGAGAGCTTGGATCCGGACCAGACTAAAGTCTAGATCACCATAGTTGTTCTGTTATGAGTTGTAGGGTTTTACTGTACCTTTTGAAACAGAGTTTTGGAGACAGTTGTAAGAACGTTTTTTAAGTTTAATATTTAATAAAGTATTGTGTTCTTTCCTTTGTTATCTACTGCCTCGTTAATCCGAGATGGTAACACCCTTAATTATCTGGGGAGTCCTAGTTCAGGCCCCTAAATAAATGGGGGTGTTACAGTACCGGCTGAACCAACTGCAAGGACTGGAGCCCAACGAATTGCATATGATCAGTTCGTTCGTGAAGCTGGTGCGATTAAGAATGTACTTATTTATGCAATGGAAAGCAATTTGCAACGCCGCTTCTTTTCACAAGGTGCAAATAAGATTTTCACCACCCTTACCAATGAATTCTCGCAAGCTCCGAGAATCATGAGATATGACGCCGCAGTCCGCTTCTTCGAAGCTAAACTGTCCAAGGGCCAAGCTGTTAGCCTACACATCCTCAAGATGATTGAGAATGTGGAAGTTCTGGAGTCTCTCGGTTGCAAGATTGAGGAGTCAATCATTGTAGACCGAATCTTACACTCTCTTCATGATGGGTTCACCCAATTTAGGATGAATTATAACATGAATGACATGAAGAAAAGTCTTCATGAACTCCACTATCAGCTCGTACAAGCTGAGAAGGATCTCAATTTGAGTGGGAGTGCTAAGAAGCACGTCCTTGTCATACAAGCTAATTGGAAGGGAAAGGGAAAGGCAAAGGCTCCCTTAAATGTTAAGAAGCCTCAGTTCAAAAGAAAGCAGCCGAAGCCCAAGAGTGGACCTGGTGAGACCAGTAACTCACAGGCCAAAACTAAGAGCAAAGGGAAAGAAGGAGAGTGCCATCATTGCCACGAGTCTGGGCATTGGAAAAGGAACTGGCCTAAGTACCTCGAGGATATCAAGGCTGGACGAGTGACACCCATAGGTATATCGTCATTTATTCATATGATTGAAATAAACCATGCAAGTTCAGCAACATGGGTATTTGATACTGGTTGTGGTTCTCACTTGTGTAATCACTTGCAGGGTTTAAGGGACGTCCGCAAACTTGAGAAAGGGGACGTTGACCTTCGTGTTGGAAATGGAGCAAAGGTTGCAGCTACCTCCATAGGAACTTATGTACTCAAACTACCTAGTGGTTTCGAGTTATTTTTAAATAATTGTTATTTTGTTCCTAGTTTGTCGAAAAACATTATTTTTATTTCTGTTTTGGATTCAGAAGGTTTTTGTTTTAATATTAAACACAATTGTTGTACTTTTTCATTAAACGATATGATTTATGGAAAAGTTGTTTCCGTAAACGGAATATATGTTTTAGACCAAACCACCGAGGTTTATCATGTGAATAATAAAAGGGCTAAAACAGGTGATAAAGAACAAACGTATCTACGGCATTGTCGAATGGGACACATCAATGAAAAACGCGTAGAGAAACTCATTAAGAATGGGTCAAAACCACCATTTCATTACGAATCAATTGGTACGTGTGAATCATGTCTCATCGGAAAGATGACTCGTATTTCCTTTAAAGGTATTGGAATGCGAGCTAGTGATCTTCTAGGACTCATACATACAGATGTATGTGGTCCTATGACAATCACAGAAGAGACTGCTATAGATATTTCATCACTTTTACGGATGATTTAAGTAGATACGGGTATGTCTATTTAATGAAACATAAAAGTGAATCCTTTGACAAGTTCAAGGAATTCCAAAATCAGGTTGAGAACCAATTGGATAGGAAGATAAAGGCACTTCGATCTGATCGTGGTGGCGAGTATCTTTCGACTGAGTTTGATCAACACCTGAAAGACTGTGGTATTGTATCACAGTTGACTCCACCTGGAACACCACAATTAAATGGTGTATCCGAACGGAGAAATCGAACTTTATTAGATATGGTTCGATCCATGATGAGTCACACGGTTGTGCGTGATTCATTATGGGGATTTGCTCTTCAATCAGCTGCTCTAATACTTAACCGAAGTCCGACTAAAGCAGCAGACAAGACTCCATATGATATGTGGAAAGGAAAAGTTCTTGACTTGTCCTTTATTCGGGTTTGGGGCTGTGAAGCTTATGTCAAGTGGAGACACGAAGACAAGCTAGGCCCACGATCGGTCAAGACTTACTTTTTAGGTTATCCCAAAGGAATTTTTGGTCACTACTTTTACTCACCTACCGAACAAAGAGTGTTTGTTGCGGCTAGTGCGAAGTTTTTAGAGAAAGAGTTTCTCTCGAACAAACAGAGTAGTAGAACTTTTGATCTGTTAGAGGTTCAAGAACCAGAAACCAACAGTGTGACGGAAGAAAGTGTTCCTTCCACATCTGCTATGGTATCCATTCCAGAGGAACCTAGGAGGACGGTTCGAGTTTCTCACCCCCAGACCGATATATTGGTATGGTTGAGGAAGGTGGTGCAGAAAACCTATTACTCCTTGAGAGTAACGAACCAGCTACCTACAAAGGAGCCATGACATGTTCCGGCTCTAAGCTATGGCTCGAAGCCATGCAGTCCGAAATAGATTCCATGCAAGAGAATTAAGTATGGGATTTGGTTGATTTGCCTGAAAAGGTAAAACCCCTACAGTGCAAATGGCTTTATAAGATAAAGCGTGCACTAGATGGATAACCAGATGTTTATAAAGCACGATTGGTGGCAAAAGGTTTCTGTAACACCCCAAGAGTATGAGAGGAAAGTTGTCCCACATCGGTAGAATGTGAGGCTTGCGATATGTTTATAATAGCTTCCACCCACCACTTAGTAACAAGGCCTTGTGCTTTTGGGCTTAAGTGAGGACAAATAATGGGCCCAAAGGCTTACCTCCCATCTTATTGGGGGCGTGTTACGACCGTGGTGGGTCGGGTTGTTACAAAATGGTATCAGAGCGACCCTGCGACCGTGTGGTGAGCCTGTGGTCGGGAGTATCCAGGTCACACACCTAGCGGGGGTGGATTCTGGCCCTGGTTGTGGTCATGTTTGAGGCACAACGAGGACGTTGTGTTCTTTAAGTGGGGGAGTTTGTAACACCCCAAGAGTATGAGAGGAAAGTTGTCCCACATCGGAAGAATGTGAGGCTTGTGATATGTTTATAATAGCTTCCACCCACCACTTAGTAACAAGGCCTTGTGCTTTTGGGCTTAAGTGAGGACAAATAATGGGCCCAAAGGCTTACCTCCCATCTTATTGGGGGTGTTACGACCGTGGTGGGTCGGGTTGTTACAGTTTCACTCAAGTACACGGGTTGCACTATGATGAGATATTTGCTCCAGTCGTAATGCTTAGATCTATTCGGATTATCTTAGCGATAGCCGCATTTCATGATTATGAGATCTAGCAAATGGATATGAAAACCGCCTTCCTAAACGGGTTTTTGGAAGAAGAACTGTATATGATATAGCCTGAGGGTTTCATCGATCCTAAACATCCTAAGAAAGTGTGCAAGCTCAAGCGTTCCATCTATGGACTTAAGCAAGCATCACATAGTTGGAATCATCGTTTTGATGACGTGATAAAACAGAACGGATTCATTCGAAGTGTCGAAGAATCGTGTCTGTATATCAAATCAAGTGGGAGTAAAATCGTATTCCTAGTATTGTATGTAGATGATATACTACTAATTGGAAACGACATTCCCATGCTTTCGTCGGTTAAGACATGGTTAAAGAACCATTTTAAAATAAAAGATTTGGGTGAGGCACAGAGGATTCTAGGCATCCGCATCTATAGAGATAGATCACAAAAGGATGTTAGCATAGAGTCAAGAAGATTATATAGATAAGATTCTTGATAGATTCAGTATGACAAACTCCAAAAGAGGTTAGCTTCCTGTTGTTCATGGGGTGCATCTGAGTAAGAAACAATCACCTACAACACCGGAAGAAACTGAACGCATGAGTCGGATACCTTATGCTTCGACATTAGGGTCGATCATGTATCCCATGATGTGCACACGTCCTGACGTGGCATATGCATTGAGTATGGTCAGCCGTTACCAAAATAATCCAGGTGAAAGTCACTAGATAGCCGTCAAGAACATCCTTAAGTACTTACGAAGGACTAAGGATTGGGCACTGGTATATGGTGGAGACATGGAGCTAAGTGCTAAGGGTTACACAGATGCTAGTTTACAAACCGATCGTGATGATTCAAAATCTCAGTCGGGTTTTGTCTTTACTCTTAATGGTGGAGCAGTCAGTTGGAAGAGTTCCAAACAGAGCGTTACAGCAGATTCTACAACAGAGTCTGAGTACTTGGCAGCTTCCGAAGCTGCAAAGGAAGCTATTTGGATGCGTTATTTCATACAAGGACTAAAAGTAGTACCTAGTGTGAAAGATCCAATCACCCTTTATTGTGATAACAGTGGTGCAATCTTCCAGGCTAATGAGCCTAAGTCTAGCAACAAATCTAGACATGTACTCAGAAAAGCTCATCTGATAAGAGATTATATGGAGCAAAAGGAGATAGCATTGTGCAAGATTGGAACGGATAATAACATTGTTAATCCGCTGACTAAGGCACTACCGCATAATAAACATGAAGGGCACATCTCATCCATGGCGATAAAGCGTGTTCCAGAATTGTAATAAACATTGTTTGATTAATGTTTGATCATTTCAAATTATTACTTAATAAAATCATTGAATTTCTTTATATTTTATTACATGTGGATTGTACAACAATTTTTGAACACCACACAGTGAACTGTTTTACTTTATATGCCTGTTTTTGTCCGTAAACACCAATATGAGCTGATAACTCAGGTTATTATTTTGTTAGTTGAAGGATGGAAGGTTCAATATTCCATACGTCAAGCATCTGACTGATCAATAACAAATATGGGTATATGATATCGCATAGGACATAGTGACCACAACATAGAGTCCTAAATGTTAAGATACATTAGGTGCCTGGTCGTGGATGGGACGTCAATCGTGATTCCTAAAGTCGGTTCTTTTGACCATTGTTTATTTCATGCGATATAGACAGTTTTTGGGTGGCTTTGGTTTCTGTCCTAGGTCGCACCGTAAAAGGAGACCAATCGGACTTTTACTGGGTTATTTCATGCTGTGCTTCCATCGGCAGGTCATAAGTCAAGGAAAATATCCAGCCTTTATCAGGTTTTATATATATATTTCTCAGGGGCACTCGAGGAGTAGTAACTTAAACGCATGGTCATGCTCGAACGAAGATGATTCGTATCAGTTATGTTGCTCTCTAGTCGAGGAAACCACTCCTGATTTGATTACTTGGGAGATACGACCTTGTAAGGTAAGACTTTGCAATTTGTCTTCCATTGAGTGGGAGAATAATGCATGGATATGAGAATCGTAATCGCACACACACTTGTAGGACAAGTGGGAGATTGTTGGAGTAAATGTCCTCCACAGTGTGTGATTATTTGAGTAAATCTTTTACAGGATCACACAGGGATACTTAGTATATTAATCAGTTGATTAACGTTTATCGGTATCGATTGGCTAACTAGAAGTTTGACGTTACTGTCATATGATGGCGATAATCAGGTGATCCCTAAAGGTCACACCTATAGGATAGTACTGAGAAATATGACTATATATTGATATAATTACATAAATGCTAAACTTAGCTAAACGTAGTTAAGTAGATGATAAACATTTAATATGATTAAATAATAACTAGGAGAAATGAATTAAATGTTAATTCTAATAAATATATATAAAAGTTATATTTATTAATTATATTTTAATATATGATAGAATAATATAATCGGGATTAATTAATTATAAGATAATTAATTAATATTCTCCGGGAATTAAATTTGTACACCGAAAAGTATTAAAATATATATGATATTTTAAGGAAGTTCGGAATAAGGAAACTGACTCAAAATATTATATTATAATGAGGTTTCCTAATTGAAGTACAATACCAACACAAACCAAAACCCTATATATAGAGGGTTTCGGCCGTGAGGTTGGATACACACGAAGAAAACGTTTTTCCTCTCTTATTCTCCTTGATTAGTTTATCATCTCAATCCCAAAATAAATCCTCTAAAATAATTAATAGTAATTTAGGAGGAGCTTTGAGAGAATCTTTCTCAGTCGTCTTGGGTGCAATCTAAGGAGAACTTCTAAGCCTTGAAGTTTGGGTTTATACTAGGTTGTTCTTAGGCCGATCTCATATAGGACCAAAGGTTATTTCTATGATCCTTGTCCTATTATTTCAGTTCTATTGTTTTAATATCAATTCGTTTTTGATATAATCCTTGGCAGTATTAATTAAGTTAATACTTTTATGAGTAATTTAAGAAATTATTTCCTACATATAAACCATCTAAAACCAATGTAAGGACATTCATACATCTTATGTAATCATCATGCATGCATAAGATCTTATTAAGTTTTAAACCTAAACTTAAAGAAACAAAACTCACATTAGATATGAGTATAAAATCTGGAATTAGATTTCCAAAATTTTAGGGGGTCTTTCTTTCTATTATTTCCTTTTCACATTTATTTTCTTCTATCTCATTACTTTTGATTGCTCATTTTAAGAAAATTGTCGACCGAGAGTTCTAAGAGTATAACCGATTAAAGGGTTAATCCACCAAATTATACCGATACGGGTTGAATCGGCTACACCGTGCCCGGATTAGTATGGGTTTGGGTCTCGGGATTGTTTACTTAATTGGGTAAGAGATCATTAAGTAAATATTTAACTAAACTTGTTAAAGTTTCTAGTTTAAATTAAGAATTTTAAAATGATGTTGTTTTTCCTTTTATTATTATAGTTTAATTTTCCACAACATCAATGGCAACCAACGCTCCACCTCTCACTAACGTATCATGGCTTCGATCATTTATGGATCGTTGCAAACTCGATAAGCATGGTTCAAACTTTAAGGATTGGGATGCGCAATTACTTTTGGCCGCTCAAGGTGACAATAAGAGTCGTTACCTATCTGAAGCCGCTCCTCCCGCTCCAACCGCTCGTTCCGCGGTCGGAACTCGTGAGGCCTATGAAGCCTACATGAAAGAGTCCTCCGCTCTTAAAAATGTGCTCATCTTCTCCATGGAGCCGGATCTCCAAAGGAGTATGATAAAGTTGACCACATCGTATGAAATATACACCAAGCTTGCGACCATGTTTTCGCAAACTCCAAGGGTGATTCAATATGAGGCGGCTTCCGCCTTCTTTGACATTACATTCAAGGAAGGGCAAAAGATAAGCCCTCATGTACTCAAACTCGTTGAGCTCGCGGAGACTCTAAAAGCTCAAAATGTTGATGTTCCCGACTCTCTAATTATTGACCGAGTTCTTCACTCGCTCAATAAGGTTAAGGCGTATGCTCAATTCCGGGTGAATTTCAATATGCGAAACCAAGAGACCACGTTGGAAGAGTTGCATAAGATGCTCGTCCAAGCCGAAAGGGACATGGGACTTCATGAAAGTTCCACCAAGGATGTTTTGAACATCGAAAAGAAAGGGAAAACGAGCTTCAAAAGGAATGCCTCTAAAGGCAAGGGCAAGAAAACGTTCAAGCCCAAGGCGACCCAAAGAAAAGACCTTTTCGAAAGGCGCTTCCACCTCGTCTTCAAAAGAGCAAGACAAGTGCCATTATTGCACGAGGATCGGTCATTGGAAGAGAAATTGCCCCAAATACTTAAGTGATCTCAAAAATGGGAAGGCTTGTTCTTCCCCATGTACCCGGCCCCCTAAAACCCTAAGCCACACTTGCATAAATATGTAAGTTAAGCATAATTCATTCTTTTCTAAGTCATTTAGGGTGGCCATAGGTATTAGTTCCAAGGTCACCTTAATGATTATGTTTTTGGTGTATTTAAGAGTATAATTAACTTAAATCAACCCTTAAAACACAACCACAAAACCGTTACATTCCACTTAAAATGGACCTCATTTCACCATTTTATCAACTTCACAATTTTATGTTATGTGACATCCAATATGTCATAAAATAACAATTGTTTTAACTTAATCATATATATTTATCACATAAATATTATTCATAAATTAATAAATCTCATTTATCAAGTTGACAAGTAATTCGAAATTACTAGATGTGAAATGGTCACTTATAACAATCGTCAATACGATTTACAACCTTTGTATTAATTATAACCCAATTCATTCTAATTACGATATTATGAAATATCTTTTAATGTTTAACAATTGACACATTTCAATTTTAAACATAAATCTTACATTAAGATCTAACCTCTAATTTCTCGATATACGAGTTTAAGGAATATGATCAAATCGTATCAATATACATTTGATCACTTTATCAATTAAGGGAATTGTCCTAAAGGTGTGACCTAAAGGGATCAACTGACCACCACCGTCATACGACAGTAATGTCAAACTCTAGCTAGCCAATCATTACCGATTAATGTTGGTCAGTTGACTAATATAAAATCGTATCATCCCTTGCGCATTCTCATTATGAGATTTAATTATGTGATCGCACTATTGTTGAGGACACATTTCCCAACAATCTCCCACTTGTCCTCGACAAGTGTGCGTCACCAATTCTCTTGTCCTATTACAATCTCCCACTCAATGCAAGGTGTCTCTCTAAGGTCGTACTTGCATTCAATCATATCATGAGTGGTTTCCTCGATCTGGAGAATAACTGTTTGACCGGAATTATCTACCATAGATACCTTCCGAGCGTGGCCACGCATTTCCAGTTAACTTCTCCTCGAGTGGCCTTGAGATTTGAACAACCCTGACAAGGGGTGGACAATTTCTATCGCACTATTTCCTTTGACTAGTCACAGTCAGTCACAGCCTGAAGCAGTCCCATTTGACTCAAGTTACGAAAAGTTGTAGAGAACAGATCAAGGCTATGCCTAAACTGTACCATCTTGGGAGAGTAGTCTTTAGTCTAAGAATTGACTCACAAGAATACTATAGCAGCTCTCGCCACGACCCGCCTATAAAATTTCCAGAACTCTATAAGCGGTCACATTGCCCGACAGAGTGTCTCTTATAGTCTGCCTATGTGATCGACTAGTCATCACATATGACTCTATGGCACTTGAACTTGCCATCAATCGCCTCACACTCTAGTCGCTTTGAGACGTCACCTCATGTAAGCGGCTAGGGGCTATACTAAGTCAATCCAGTTCACTTATGGGGTTCAATATTGTCTCTTACAACCCATTTGGATTCTGACAAAGTATCTTTTACTTTGATTTAATCATAACTCAAATGATGTTGTCATGCAACAATAGTCAATACTACTACATTGCATTTGATGCACAATCATCTATTTGTATTAGTGTTTTGCGAATAACCTTTATTCATGATTGCAAAACTTACAAATTTTGGTCTCCTTGATTCTCATATTATCCCGCATAATATGATTCTATTTGAGTACATATCTAGAACTCTTTCTAGATTTTGAGTTTCCTTTCTGGAGGAAAGCTCCCACTGTTATCTTATAACTTTTGACGTATCGATATACTGGAGGGATTAAAAATCACTCTCTACAGTCACTTATGTACTGAAAACTATATTGTAGTCTATTTATGATTTCATCATTCTTATAATTTTCACTCATCTTGGCTATTTGATAATGGTTTTATTCATCATTATGAACAACGTATCCAACCATCCTAATTTCTAATGGGCGACCTTTTATTATCCATATAATAAACCTTCCCTTTAAAGCTCCATCATCATATGATACAAATTATTTTATTCATCTAAATTGAGTACCTCTTATTCTTTACTCTTAAATTATCACCCATTCTCTCAAAATGGTAAGTTTCAATTCTTTGATGAATATCGCTCCCACTGAAAACAATATCCCTCTATTTCTTAAATGAACCTTTCATTTCTCGCATATTAAACTATTACTCGAATTATTATCACTATCACTATCCCTATAGTGATCTGTTTCCATTCAATCAATCATTACCCTCTTATCATGTCTTCGTTTCCTCGAGACGAAAATGACATGATAATTTCCTTATAACTACATTGAGAGAATTGAGATGATTTCTTCTCTTTTATCTTATAAACTTAGAAAAATCATTTATTTAAGGAACCGGTCTTTCCTCCCATATAGATAGATGATTTCTCCTCTATTATCTTATAATCTTTAAAAAATCAGTATCTCAAGGAGCCGTTATTCCTTCTGAATTCATACGGGGTTTCATGTCTCCTCTCTATGAAACAATGAACATAAAGAATATTTCTTCGAGTGTCCTCCCGTAGTTTCTTCAGTGTCCTCTCGTAGTTTCTTCAAATAATTTAGGGCTCTTCTCAAGACTCCCATATAGGAATCTTCTCTAAGATCCTTTATTTTCATCATTGGTTTGCGAGCGAAATATTTTCTCCCACTCTATCCTTCTAACAATAACCTTTATTCGTATAAGGATAGCTATTTCGATTAACCAATGCATATGAATGTTTGAAGTTTTATAGGTGTGATGAATACATTCTTATTTTCACTTAAAATAAAAATCTTATAATGAACTAATATTGTTTCATTTTGATTGAAAGTATCTCATGGGGTGTAGTTCTCCGTTTTAATTAACACTTTGATTATATTATATTGATCGTATCAATGTTTATTTCGTGGAAAAATTCATCATTATTCATGTTTTAACAAGGTATGCAATTTATTTCGAGAAATCAAGACCTTGATTAAGAACAAAAGTAGTAACTTGGGTTGAAAACCAAGTCACTAATATCCAAAATTACAACCATTGTTTTAGGATTTTAAACCTTGTCTTACAAGAAAGTAAATTGTTCCAAAATAAAATGCAAAATATGAAAGAAGGCGATATGAAAATTAGAGGCTAGCTCTTCAAGTCTTCGATCAATTTGGATGCTACCATAGCCATCCAAGTAAGGAACTTCAAGCTTCCTTCTCCTTGCCCTTATCATTATTAGGCGGTGCCCCTTTAAAACAATTAAAAAGGGTAAATATCAACACACTTGTATCATTATACATAAGTTGATAAATGACATGAATTTAAATGAGAATTATTACCTACGGCGGTTGCCTTCCCATTTTTGAGATCACTTAAGTATTTGGGGCAATTACGCTTCCAATGACCGATCCTCGTGCAATAGTGGCACTTGTCTTGCTCATTTGAAGACGAGGTGGAAGCGCCTTTCGAGAAGGTCTTTTCTTTGGTCGCTTTGGGCTTGAACGTTTTCTTGTCCTTGCCTTTAGAGGCATTCCTTTTGAAGCTCGTTTTCCCTTTCTTTTCGATGTTCAAAACATCCTTGGTGGAACTTTCATGAAGTCCCATGTCCCTTTCGGCTTGGACGAGCATCTTATGCAACTCATCCAACGTGGTCTCTTGGTTTCGCATATTAAAATTCACCCGGAATTGAGCATACGCTTTAACCTTATTGAGCGAGTGAAGAACTCGGTCAATAATAAGAGAGTCGGGAACATCAACATCTTGAGCTTTTAGAGTCTCCGCGAGCTCAACGAGTTTGAGCACATGAGGGCTTATCTTTTGCCCTTCCTTGAATGTAATGTCAAAGAAGGCGGAAGCCGCCTCATATTGAATCACCCTTGGAGTTGGCGAAAACATGGTCGCAAGCTTGGTGTATATTTCATACGATGTGGTCAACTTAATCATACTCCTTTGGAGATCCGGCTCCATGGAGAAGATGAGCACATTTTTAAGAGCGGAGGACTCTTTCATGTAGGCTTCATAGGCCTCACGAGTTCCGACCGCGGAACGAGCGGTTGGAGCGGGAGGAGCGGCTTCGGATAGGTAACGACTCTTATCGTCTCCTTGAGCGGCCAAAAGTAATTGCGCATCCCAATCCTTAAAGTTTGAACCATGCTTATCGAGTTTGCAACGATCCATAAAGGATCGAATCAATGATACGTTAGTGAGAGGTGGAGCGTTGGTTGCCATTTGATGTTGTTGAAAATTTAAACTACAATAATAAAAGTAAAAACAACATCATTTTTAAAATTCATAATTTAAACTAGAAACTTTAACAAGTTTAGTTATATATATTTACTTAATGATCTCTTACCCAATTAAGTAAACAATCCCGAGACCCAAACCCATACTAATCCGGGCACGGTGTAGCCGATTCAACCCGTATTGGTATAATTTGGTGGATTAACCCTTTAATCGGTTCTACTCTTAGAACTCTCGGTCGACAATTTTCTTAAAATTATCTTTAGCCCGAACTTATTGCAACTACGGTTACGAATACTTTCGTTGAGATCAACCAAATTTCAAGGTGCAATCTTATTACCCCACTTACCCAACGTGACAATTTTAGTACCCCGGTGTAGCCGAGCCTACGTTCTTGTGAAGAAGGGATTCATGGGTCCGTACTTTTTGGTAAGGCTAAGTCTCAATATTTATATATAAGAGATCTAGTCAAATTTTTATCTATCTCCGTTTAAGTTAACTAAGTCGGTGAATTATCGAAAAAATAAAAGACTAGGTCGACTAGGTCGAAACATGCATGATACGATGTATGACGATTTGGCTATGCATGCAAACATATAAAAGCAAATAAAAGCATAAAAATAAACCCTAGTATGGCCTTTCCTAGAAAAGAAATAACAAGGTACAAATTCGGAAACCAACTCCTTTGGTCCCTTGAACTTCACGCGGCACGCACTTCGAGGTAAACACCGTCTTTGTCGGAACTCCTTTCCGAATGGCACCGTCTTCAAAGAACTCCGGAATTTACAAATATTACAACTTTTCTAGTCTACTTTATACATTATAAAATAGAAACAAATTGCAATTGGGTGATACGAGATCACAAAATTACAACCGAATCGGTAACCCCTTACATTACGGGAAATACCGATTTAAAACTAAGGCCATACTAAGTAAATTACATAATTCCCAAAATTACGTAAAATAAATCATGACATTCATAATATAATATGTAATGCTTATGTAAATATGAATTAACATGCAAATCCTAAGCCAAATCGTCCTATTTAAATAGTTATCGCAAACCTCGGTTTATGGAATCGCGTGTTTTAACGCTTAACAACACTATACATTATATGAAACGGTTTTCATCCTTAAGTTAATCATCCTAACTCGCATAGGATTCAAAATTTAGTCTTACTCAAACTTTGAACATGACTTAACTTAATATATTTCAATATTGATCGGTATTACTCGGTTTTACGGGAAAAATAATATAAAATCCAAAAGAGTCATAAAAATTTCGAGAATTCAAAATTCAAATTTTGAAAAGTCCAGAATGTTCTTAAAATTTTCAGAATCTTAAAATATTAGTATTTATACGGTTTTAACATTATTTCGTAAATAAGACGTAAAACGAGCACTTTAAGTCGGAAAATTCAATAATTAACTTCATAAATGCAAATTAAATACTAATAATATTTTTATACCTTCCAAAACATCTTAAGAACACAAAATGGACAGAAAATTAAATGGCACACTGCCCAAGAGCCGAAACTTTAATTTAAAGACTCTTATTATTTTAATTTAAATGCAACTTTTCAACAATTAAAATTAAACTAAATCAGAAACTTTTGGCTCCCAAGGAAATTTCAGTGATGAACATATCATATATTACTATTATGGGTCAAATTTTTCGGCCATTTTAACAACTATTGCAAATTTTAACGATTTTCGTCATATATCGTACGATTTTAACCTTTAAAATTATTTCTCAAGCATAAAATAAGATAAAATTCTCGCAAAATTTTATACATGCTGGAAATAATATATATGACATCGTGTTAAATTTTTATGGCCAAATTCCAACTTAAACTATTAAAGTCGAAATAATGTCACTAATTACTCGATTTTTACATTAAAAATCTATAATATTGCAATATTTGAGATAAATTTCTGGAAAATTCAACATAAATTTTAAATATTGCATGTGACATCCTCATAAATTTTTATAGTCAAATTCAGAATATAACTATTTTAACCCATTTTTATTCATCTTATTGCATTTTAACACTTAAAATTTATATCACACGTTTTATAAGTCCATAATTTACGAAAATTCATCTTCATATTATAGAAAATACATGTGATAACATACTGAAAAATCTCGGCCAAAAGATGATTTTAGCTATTTTTCCCGAAATAAACGACTTTAACCATTAAAACTTTATAAAAACCGAGATTTAATATACCATTAATCAATATTCATGCAAAATATATTCCAAATATTCTAAAAAATTTTTAGAAACAGTAGGTATTCATGCTAAATAATTTCGTGCATATCATATATCAAACGAAAATTCAAATTTTATTTTGTTATCACTATAACTCCGTAAAAACGTAAACGGAAAGCATGCAAACAACCTATTGCTCTGATACCAATTGTTTGGTTTTATCAGTTACTCATAAACTAATCTTTTAGTCATACTAACATAATCTTTTAATTAACCCTTTAATTAACATATTATAATGATCTTATGCATGCTAATATATGCGGAAATAAGGAGATATTGAACCCTTACACACGGTCCAAGATTATAGCAAGGATGATCCTCCAAGTACCCAAATAAGAATACCTCCTTTGGATGCACCAAGACAACCCTTAACCAACCGAGATCTTGAACAAGCTAGCACAAAACCGGTTTCTCCTTAAACTTATTCTAATCTCTCTAATTAGAATATTATTTCAATACTACAAAATAGTATGATTTTATTATCTTATAATATATATTTAGAGGTTAAATAATTTCTCCTCTTCTTAGTATTTTCGGCTAAGTGTAGAAGAGAGGATATTATGAATGTTGATATATTTTCTTACTCTTAGAAAAATTTCAAACACAAGCATTAGAATGAATTATGCTTAACTTACATATTTATGTAAGTGTGGCTTATGGTTTTAGGGGGCCGGGTACATGGGGAAGAACAAGGGGGACATTCACATTTTTCTAAGTCATTTAGGGTGGCCATAGGTATTAGTTCCAAAGTCACCTTAATGATTATGTTTTTGGTGTATTTAAGAGTATAATTAACTTAAATCAACCCTTAAAACACAACCACAAAACCGGCACATTCCACTTAAAATGGACCTCATTTCACCATTTTATCAACTTCACAATTTTATGTTATGTGACATCCAATATGTCATAAAATAACAATTGTTTTAACTTAATCATACATATTTATCACATAAATATTATTCATAAATTAATAAATCTCATTTATCAAGTTGACAAGTAATTCGAAATTACTAGATGTGAAATGGTCACTTATAACAATCGTCAATACGATTTACAACCTTTGTATTAATTATAACCCAATTCATTCTAATTACGATATTATGAAATATCGTTTAATGTTTAACAATTGACACATTTCAATTTTAAACATAAATCTTACATTAAGATCTAACCTCTAATTTCTCGATATACGAGTTTAAGGAATATGATCAAATCGTATCAATATACATTTGATCACTTTATCAATTAAGAGAATTGTCCTAAAGGTGTGACCTAAAGGGATCAACTGACCACCACCGTCATACGACAGTAATGTCAAACTTTAGCTAGCCAATGATTACCGATTAATGTTGGTCAGTTGACTAATAAAAAATCGTATCATCCCTTGCGCATTCTCATTATGAGATTTAATTACGTGATCGCACTATTGTTGAGGACACACTTCCCAACAATCTCCCACTTTTCCTCGACAAGTGTGCGTCACCAATTCTCTTGTCCTATTACAATCTCCCACTCAATGCAAGGTGTCTCTCTAAGGTCGTACTTGCATTCAATCATATCATGAGTGGTTTCCTCGATCTGGAGAATAACTGTTTGACCGGAATTATCTACCATAGATACCCTCCGAGCGTGGCCACGCATTTCCAGTTAACTTCTCCTCGAGTGGCCTTGAGATTTGAACAACCCTGATAAGGGGTGGACAATTTCTATCGCACTATTTCCTTTGACAAGTCATAGTCAGTCACAGCCTGAAGCAGTCCCATTTGACTCCAGTTACGAAAAGTCGTAGAGAACAGATCAAGGCTATGCCTAAACTGTACCATCTTGGGAGAGTAGTCTTTAGTCTAAGAATTGACTCACAAGAATACTATAGCAGCTCTCGCCACGACCCGCCTATAAAATTTCCAGAACTCTATAAGCGGTCACATTGCCCGACAGAGTGTCTCTTACAGTCTGCCTATGTGATCGACTAGTCATCACATATGACTCTATGGCACTTGAACTTGCCATCAATCGCCTCACACTCTAGTCGCTTTGAGACGTCACCTCATGTAAGCGGCTAGGGGCTATACTAAGTCAATCCAGTTCACTTATGGGGTTCAATATTGTCTCTTACAACCCATTTGGATTCTGACAAAGTATCTTTTACTTTGAGTTAATCATAACTCAAATGATGTTGTCATGCAACAATAGTCAATACTACTACATTGCATTTGATGCACAATCATCTATTTGTATTAGTGTTTTGTGAATAACCTTTATTCATGATTGCAAAACTTACAAATTTTGGTCTCCTTGATTCTCATATTATCCCGCATAATATGATTCTATTTGAGTACATATCTAGAACTCTTTCTAGATTTTGAGTTTCCTTTCCGGAGGAAAGCTCCCACTGTTATCTTATAACTTGTGACGTATCGATATACTAGAGGGATTAAAAATCACTCTCTACAGTCACTTATGTACTGAAAATTATATTGTAGTCTATTTATGATTTCATCATTCTAATAATTTTCACTCATCTTGGCTATTTTATAATATCATATCCAAAGGAGGTATTTTATTATATCGTTATTCGAGCCTCAAAGGGGGAACATCTTGACTTCTCAAGACCCTAGGGTGGCTCTAGGTTAGTCTTCTCAAGGTGGTGTTTAATGATTGTGTTTTATACATTAATAAACACAAAACACACCCTTAACTAACCTCATCAAAACCGGCTACCATAATCCATAAAATGGATTTCATTTTACAACTTTGTAAAATGTACAATTTGTACAAAGTGTGACATCCTATATGTCATTAAGATATAAAATGCTTTAGTACATTTAAAACATATAAATATTTATATAAATATTGTACATAATTAAATAAATCATATTTATTTAATTAATAAGTAATTCGAAATTACTAATGTAAAATGATCATTTATCGTCAATACGATTTACAACCCTTGTATTAATTTCAACCCAATTCATTATAATTACGATATTATGAAATATCGTTTAATGTTTAACAATTGACACATTTCAATTTTAAACATAAATCTTACATTAAGATTTTTATAATTTTCAGTACATAAGTGGGAGAAATTATTTCGCTCGCAAACCAATGATAATATAAAGGATCTTAGAGAAGATTCCTACTTGGGAGTCTTAAGAAGAACCCTAAATGAATTGAAGAAACTACGAGAGGACACTGAAGAAACTACGGGAGAACACTCGAAGAAAAGTTCTTTGTGTTCATTGTTTCAAAGAGAGGAGACATGAAACCCCGTATGAATTCGGAAGGAATATCGGCTCCTTGAGATAATGATTTTTTAAAGATTATAAGATAATAGAGGAGAAATCATCTATCTATACGGGAGGAAAGGCCGGTTCCTTAATAAATGATTTTTCTACGTTTATAAGATAAAAGAGAAGAAATCATCTCAATTCTCTCAATGTAGTTATAAAGAAATTATCATGTCATATTCGTCTCGAGGAAACGAAGACATGATAAGAGGGTGATGATTGATTGAATGGAAAATAGATCACTATAGGGATAGTGATGGTGATAAAGATTCAAGATCTAAATAAAAGATTTACATGCAAGAAATGAAAGGTTCATTTAAGAGATCGAGTAATATTGATTTTAGTGGGAGCGATGTTCATTAAAAGAATTAAGCTTACCATTTAGAGAGGATGGATGATTCTTTAAGGTGTAAAGAATAAGAGGTTTTAAATTCTAGATGATCAAATACCTTATATCATACGGTGATGGAGCTTTATGGGAAGTTTTATTATATTGATAATAAAAGGTCGCCCATTAGAAATCAAAATGGTTAATTTTGAATAACCTTGATAAAATAGCCGAGATGTTTGAAAATTATAAGAGTGATGAAATCACCAATAACTACAATATAGATTTCAGCACATAAGTGACTAGATAATTCCGAGTGATTCCTTAATCCCTCCAGTATATCTATACGTCACGAGTTATAAGATAACAGTGGGAGCTTCCCTCAGGAAAGGAATCTCAAAATCTAGAATGGGTTCTAAAAATGTGCTCAAATAAGATCATATTATGTGAGATAATATGAGTCGGAAGGAGACAAAATTTGTAAGTTTTGCAAATTATGAATAAAGGGTTATTCGCAAAACACTAATACAAATAGATGATTGTGCATCAAATGCAATGTAATAGTATTGACTATTGTTGCATGACAACATCATTTGAGTTATAATTAACTCAAAGTAAAAGATACTTTGTCAAAATCCAAATGGGTTGTAAGAGACAATATTGAACCCCATAAGTGAACTGGATTGACTTAGTATGGCCCCTAGCCGCTTACATGAGGTGACATCTCGAAGCGACTAGAGTGTGAGGCGATTGATGGCAAGTTCAAGTGCCATAGAGTCATATGTGATGACTAGTCGATCACATAGGCAGACTATAAGAGACACTCTGTCAGGCAATGTGACCGCTTATAGAGTTCTGGAAATTTTATGGCCGGGTCGTGGCGAGAGCTGCTATAGTATTCTTGTGAGTCAATTCTTAGACTAAAGACTACTCTCCCAAGATGGTACAGTTTAGGCATAACCTTGATCCATTCTCTACGACTTTTCGTAACTGGAGTCAAATGAGATTGTTTTGGGTTGTGACTAACTGTGACTAGTTGAAGGAAGAAGTGCGATAGAAATTGTCCACCCCTTGTCAGGGTTGTTCAAATCTCAGGGCCACTCGAGGAGAAGTTAACTTGAAATGCGTGGCCACGCTCGGAAGGTATCTATGGTAGATAATTCCGGTCAAACAGTTATTCTCCAGATCGAGGAAACCACTCATGATATGATCGAATGCAAGTACGACCTCAGAGAGACATCTTGCATTGAGTGGGAGATTGTAATAGGACAAGAGAATTGGTGACGCAAACTTGTCGAGGAAAAGTGGGAGATTGTTGGGAAATGTGTCCTCAATAATAGTGCGATCACATAATAAATCTCATGACGAGAATGCGCAAGGGATGATACGATTTATATTAGTCAACTGACCAACATTAATCGGTAATGATTGGCTAGCTAGAGTTTGACATTAATGTCGTATGACGGTGGTGGTCAGTTGATCCCTTTAGGTCACACCTTTAGGACAATTCCCTTAATCGATAAAAGTGATCAAATGTATATCGATACGATTTGCTCATATTCCTTAAACTCGTGTATCGAGAAATTAGAGGTTAAATCTTATTGTAAGATTTATGTTTAAAATTGAAACGTGTCAATTGTTAAACATTAAACGATATTTTATGATATCGTAATTAGAATGAATCGGGTTGTATATTATTACAAGTGTTGTAAATCGTATTGACGATATTGAAATGACCATTTTATACATTAGTAATTATGAATTACTAGTCAATTTGTTAAATATGATTTATTAATTTACAAATGATATTTATTTGATAAATATGCATTTTAGATTAAAACAATTATTTTATGGTGTGAGATGTTTGCATTTCACACATAAGTTTACAATTGTACAAAATGACAAATATAAAATGAAGGTCCATTTTATGAAAGGTGGTACCGGTTTTTGGTGTTGGTAATTAAGGTATGTTTTATGTTTTGAGAACATAAAGACACAACCATTAAGTGTAGCCTTGAGAGCATTTACCTAGAGCTATCCTATGTGCATGGGTAAGATAAAAATGCTCCTTTTGTGCTTCCCTAAGGCACTCTCACGCCAACTATACCAACCATCCATCAAATATGAATCAATATACAAAACAATTCATTCATGCTAACCTTAAGTTTTTCTAGTGTAAGAAAACTAAGAAATCCTCTAAAATATTATAAGATAATATTAGTACTAATTGTATAAGAGATATAAAATTAGTATAATAAGTTCATATTAGAACTTATATTGTTTTAAGGAAAGAACCGATTTTGATACTAGCTTGTTCCAAGTTTCGGTTGATTAAGGGATTGTCTTGGTGCATCCAAAGGAGGTATTCTTATTTGGGTACTTGGAGGATCATCCTTGCTATAATCTTGGACCGTGTGTAAGGGTTCAATATCTCCTTATTTCCGCATATATTAGCATGCATAAGATCACCTATAATATGTTACTTAAAGGGTTAATTAAAAGATTATGTTAGTATGACTAAAATTAGTTTACGAGTAACTTATAAACCCAACAGGGACACGCGGGTTGAAGGTGAGTTTGGTTGGTGGTGGCTACGGCTGTGGTGGTGGCGGCAGAATGGTGGTGATTGGGTTTTCGCAGTCTGAGTAAGAAGTCGTGGGGGAGGCGTGTTTATGGGGATGAATAGTTTATTATGGGGATGAATAGTTTATTATTATTATTATTATTATTATTATTATTATTACCTTTAATGCTATAATTGTTATTATGGTAATTGTGGTAGTAAGGAGTTAACAATTTATTACTTTTGTTTTAATGAGTCGGGAAGTTAAGCTTTTAAGAAAGCTTCTACTTCGGGAAAGTTTTCATTTTTGGAAACTTTCCACTTATAGAGGGTTACTATTTATAGTAAATGTAAGTTGACTTATGGGGGTTCGGGAAGTTTATTAATTCGTTGCGTATACATGTTTAGGTGACGGTTTCCGCGTGGAACACTTCTAGAAAGCTTTTGGTTGACTGTCCTCCTGCAATTTGAGGTAGGGGAAATACTAAATACATGTTTATGATGAGAAATCTGATTATTAACTGATGTTAGTTGTGTACATCTTATTGTATGAATGATGCTATTTTGTGATTAATTACCTGCATATTCTTGTGATACGATATGGTGATTACTGCGTCTTGTGATATGGAGTGGAGTATATTGGGTCTTCTGATACGGTGTGGTGATTATTGGGTCTTGTGAATGGTGTGGAGATAATGGGTCTTGTGAATGATGTGGAGATAATGGGTCTTGTGATACTGTGTGGAGAATATTGGGTCTTGTGATTCGGAGTGGAGGAAGATGCCTTTCTTTTTATAGTAATGTTTCGATTGTTTATTTCCTCTACTCAACCTTGTGGTTGACCCTGTGTATTCGTGATCACCTGTGATGAACCATTTATTGGGGAGCAGATTGACAGGTGCTTGAGACTATGGGAGCTAAAGGGAAGGGAGAGCTTGGATCCGGACCAGACTAAAGTCTAGATCACCATAGTTGTTCTGTTATGAGTTGTAGGGTTTTACTGTACCTTTTGAAACAGTTTTTTGGAGACAGTTGTAAGAACGTTTTTTAAGTTTAATATTTAATAAAGTATTGTGTTCTTTCCTTTGTTATCTACTGCCTCGTTAATCCGAGATGGTAACACCCTTAATTATCTGGGGAGTCCTAGTTCAGGCCCCTAAATAAATGGGGGTGTTACAGTACCGGCTGAACCAACTGCAAGGACTGGAGCCCAACGAACTGCATATGATCAGTTCGTTCGTGAAGCTGGTGCGATTAAGAATGTACTTATTTATGCAATGGAAAGCAATTTGCAACGCCGCTTCTTTTCACTAGGTGCAAATAAGATTTTCACCACCCTTACCAATGAATTCTCGCAAGCTCCGAGAATCATGAGATATGACGCCGCAGTCCGCTTCTTCGAAGCTAAACTGTCCAAGGGCCAAGCTGTTAGCCCACACATCCTCAAGATGATTGAGAATGTGGAAGTTCTGGAGTCTCTCGGTTGCAAGATTGAGGAGTCAATCATTGTAGACCGAATCTTACACTCTCTTCATGATGGGTTCACCCAATTTAGGATGAATTATAACATGAATGACATGAAGAAAAGTCTTCATGAACTCCACTATCAGCTCGTACAAGCTGAGAAGGATCTCAATTTGAGTGGGAGTGCTAAGAAGCACGTCCTTGTCATACAAGCTAATTGGAAGGGAAAGGGAAAGGCAAAGGCTCCCTTAAATGTTAAGAAGCCTCAGTTCAAAAGAAAGCAGCCGAAGCCCAAGAGTGGACCTGGTGAGACCAGTAACTCACAGGCCAAAACTAAGAGCAAAGGGAAAGAAGGAGAGTGCCATCATTGCCACGAGTCTGGGCATTGGAAAAGGAACTGGCCTAAGTACCTCGAGGATATCAAGGCTGGACGAGTGACACCCATAGGTATATCGTCATTTATTCATATGATTGAAATAAACCATGCAAGTTCAGCAACATGGGTATTTGATACTGGTTGTGGTTCTCACTTGTGTAATCACTTGCAGGGTTTAAGGGACGTCCGCAAACTTGAGAAAGGGGACGTTGACCTTCGTGTTGGAAATGGAGCAAAGGTTGCAGCTACCTCCATAGGAACTTATGTACTCAAACTACCTAGTGGTTTCGAGTTATTTTTAAATAATTGTTATTTTGTTCCTAGTTTGTCGAAAAACATTATTTTTATTTCTGTTTTGGATTCAGAAGGTTTTTGTTTTAATATTAAACACAATTGTTGTACTTTTTCATTAAACGATATGATTTATGGAAAAGTTGTTTCCGTAAACGGAATATATGTTTTAGACCAAACCACCGAGGTTTATCATGTGAATAATAAAAGGGCTAAAACAGGTGATAAAGAACAAACGTATCTACGGCATTGTCGAATGGGACACATCAATGAAAAACGCGTAGAGAAACTCATTAAGAATGGGTCAAAACCACCATTTCATTACGAATCAATTGGTACGTGTGAATCATGTCTCATCGGAAAGATGACTCGTATTTCCTTTAAAGGTATTGGAATGCGAGCTAGTGATCTTCTAGGACTCATACATACAGATGTATGTGGTCCTATGACAATCACAGAAGAGACTGCTATAGATATTTCATCACTTTTACGGATGATTTAAGTAGATACGGGTATGTCTATTTAATAAAACATAAAAGTGAATCCTTTGACAAGTTCAAGGAATTCCAAAATCAGGTTGAGAACCAATTGGATAGGAAGATAAAGGCACTTCGATCTGATCGTGGTGGCGAGTATCTTTCGACTGAGTTTGATCAACACCTGAAAGACTGTGGTATTGTATCACAGTTGACTCCACCTGGAACACCACAATTAAATGGTGTATCCGAACGGAGAAATCGAACTTTATTAGATATGGTTCGATCCATGATGAGTCACACGGTTGTGCGTGATTCATTATGGGGATTTGCTCTTCAATCAGCTGCTCTAATACTTAACCGAAGTCCGACTAAAGCAGCAGACAAGACTCCATATAATATGTGGAAAGGAAAAGTTCTTGACTTGTCCTTTATTCGGGTTTGGGGCTGTGAAGCTTATGTCAAGTGGAGACACGAAGACAAGCTAGGCCCACGATCGGTCAAGACTTACTTTTTAGGTTATCCCAAAGGAATTTTTGGTCACTACTTTTACTCACCTACCGAACAAAGAGTGTTTGTTGCGGCTAGTGCGAAGTTTTTAGAGAAAGAGTTTCTCTCGAACAAACAGAGTAGTAGAACTTTTGATCTGTTAGAGGTTCAAGAACCAGAAACCAACAGTGTGACGGAAGAAAGTGTTCCTTCCACATCTGCTATGGTATCCATTCCAGAGGAACCTAGGAGGACGGTTCGAGTTTCTCACCCCCAGACCGATATATTGGTATGGTTGAGGAAGGTGGTGCAGAAAACCTATTACTCCTTGAGAGTAACGAACCAGCTACCTACAAAGGAGCCATGACATGTTCCGGCTCTAAGCTATGGCTCGAAGCCATGCAGTCCGAAATAGATTCCATGCAAGAGAATTAAGTATGGGATTTGGTTGATTTGCCTGAAAAGGTAAAACCCCTACAGTGCAAATGGCTTTATAAGATAAAGCGTGCACTAGATGGATAACCAGATGTTTATAAAGCACGATTGGTGGCAAAAGGTTTCTGTAACACCCCAAGAGTATGAGAGGAAAGTTGTCCCACATCGGTAGAATGTGAGGCTTGCGATATGTTTATAATAGCTTCCACCCACCACTTAGTAACAAGGCCTTGTGCTTTTGGGCTTAAGTGAGGACAAATAATGGGCCCAAAGGCTTACCTCCCATCTTATTGGGGGCGTGTTACGACCGTGGTGGGTCGGGTTGTTACAAAATGGTATCAGAGCGACCCTGCGACCGTGTGGTGAGCCTGTGGTCGGGAGTATCCAGGTCACACACCTAGCGGGGGTGGATTATGGCCCTGGTTGTGGTCATGTTTGAGGCACAACGAGGACGTTGTGTTCTTTAAGTGGGGGAGTTTGTAACACCCCAAGAGTATGAGAGGAAAGTTGTCCCACATCGGAAGAATGTGAGGCTTGTGATATGTTTATAATAGCTTCCACCCACCACTTAGTAACAAGGCCTTGTGCTTTTGGGCTTAAGTGAGGACAAATAATGGGCCCAAAGGCTTACCTCCCATCTTATTGGGGGTGTTACGACCGTGGTGGGTCGGGTTGTTACAGTTTCACTCAAGTACACGGGTTGCACTATGATGAGATATTTGCTCCAGTCGTAATGCTTAGATCTATTCGGATTATCTTAGCGATAGCCGCATTTCATGATTATGAGATCTAGCAAATGGATATGAAAACCGCCTTCCTAAACGGGTTTTTGGAAGAAGAACTGTATATGATATAGCCTGAGGGTTTCATCGATCCTAAACATCCTAAGAAAGTGTGCAAGCTCAAGCGTTCCATCTATGGACTTAAGCAAGCATCACATAGTTGGAATCATCGTTTTGATGACGTGATAAAACAGAACGGATTCATTCGAAGTGTCGAAGAATCATGTCTGTATATCAAATCAAGTGGGAGTAAAATCGTATTCCTAGTATTGTATGTAGATGATATACTACTAATTGGAAACGACATTCCCATGCTTTCGTCGGTTAAGACATGGTTAAAGAACCATTTTAAAATAAAAGATTTGGGTGAGGCACAGAGGATTCTAGGCATCCGCATCTATAGAGATAGATCACAAAAGGATGTTAGCATAGAGTCAAGAAGATTATATAGATAAGATTCTTGATAGATTCAGTATGACAAACTCCAAAAGAGGTTAGCTTCCTGTTGTTCATGGGGTGCATCTGAGTAAGAAACAATCACCTACAACACCGGAAGAAACTGAACGCATGAGTCGGATACCTTATGCTTCGACATTAGGGTCGATCATGTATCCCATGATGTGCACACGTCCTGACGTGGCATATGCATTGAGTATGGTCAGCCGTTACCAAAATAATCCAGGTGAAAGTCACTAGATAGCCGTCAAGAACATCCTGAAGTACTTACGAAGGACTAAGGATTGGGCACTGGTATATGGTGGAGACATGGAGCTAAGTGCTAAGGGTTACACAGATGCTAGTTTACAAACCGATCGTGATGATTCAAAATCTCAGTCGGGTTTTGTCTTTACTCTTAATGGTGGAGCAGTCAGTTGGAAGAGTTCCAAACAGAGCGTTACAGCAGATTCTACAACAGAGTCTGAGTACTTGGCAGCTTCCGAAGCTGCAAAGGAAGCTATTTGGATGCGTTATTTCATACAAGGACTAAAAGTAGTACCTAGTGTGAAAGATCCAATCACCCTTTATTGTGATAATAGTGGTGCAATCTTCCAGGCTAAGGAGCCTAAGTCTAGCAACAAATCTAGACATGTAGTCAGAAAAGCTCATCTGATAAGAGATTATATGGAGCAAAAGGAGATAGCATTGTGCAAGATTGGAACGGATAATAACATTGTTAATCCGCTGACTAAGGCACTACCGCATAATAAACATGAAGGGCACATCTCATCCATGGCGATAAAGCGTGTTCCAGAATTGTAATAAACATTGTTTGATTAATGTTTGATCATTTCAAATTATTACTTAATAAAATCATTGAATTTCTTTATATTTTATTACATGTGGATTGTACAACAATTTTTGAACACCACACAGTGAACTGTTTTACTTTATATGCCTGTTTTTGTCCGTAAACACCAATATGAGCTGATAACTCAGGTTATTATTTTGTTAGTTGAAGGATGGAAGGTTCAATATTCCATACGTCAAGCATCTGACTGATCAATAACAAATATGGGTATATGATATCGCATAGGACATAGTGACCACAACATAGAGTCCTAAATGTTAAGATACATTAGGTGCCTGGTCGTGGATGGGACGTCAATCGTGATTCCTAAAGTCGGTTCTTTTGACCATTGTTTATTTCATGCGATATAGACAGTTTTTGGGTGGCTTTGGTTTCTGTCCTAGGTCGCACCGTAAAAGGAGACCAATCGGACTTTTACTGGGTTATTTCATGCTGTGCTTCCATCGGCAGGTCATAAGTCAAGGAAAATATCCAGCCTTTATCAGGTTTTATATATATATTTCTCAGGGGCACTCGAGGAGTAGTAACTTAAACGCATGGTCATGCTCGAACGAAGATGATTCGTATCAGTTATGTTGCTCTCTAGTCGAGGAAACCACTCCTGATTTGATTACTTGGGAGATACGACCTTGTAAGGTAAGACTTTGCAATTTGTCTTCCATTGAGTGGGAGAATAATGCATGGATATGAGAATCGTAATCGCACACACACTTGTAGGACAAGTGGGAGATTGTTGGAGTAAATGTCCTCCACAGTGTGTGATTATTTGAGTAAATCTTTTACAGGATCACACAGGGATACTTAGTATATTAATCAGTTGATTAACGTTTATCGGTATCGATTGGCTAACTAGAAGTTTGACGTTACTGTCATATGATGGCGATAATCAGGTGATCCCTAAAGGTCACACCTATAGGATAGTACTGAGAAATATGACTATATATTGATATAATTACATAAATGCTAAACTTAGCTAAACGTAGTTAAGTAGATGATAAACATTTAATATGATTAAATAATAACTAGGAGAAATGAATTAAATGTTAATTCTAATAAATATATATAAAAGTTATATTTATTAATTATATTTTAATATATGATAGAATAATATAATCGGGATTAATTAATTATAAGATAATTAATTAATATTCTCCGGGAATTAAATTTGTACACCGAAAAGTATTAAAATATATATGATATTTTAAGGAAGTTCGGAATAAGGAAACTGACTCAAAATATTATATTATAATGAGGTTTCCTAATTGAAGTACAATACCAACACAAACCAAAACCCTATATATAGAGGGTTTCGGCCGTGAGGTTGGATACACACGAAGAAAACGTTTTTCCTCTCTTATTCTCCTTGATTAGTTTATCATCTCAATCCCAAAATAAATCCTCTAAAATAATTAATAGTAATTTAGGAGGAGCTTTGAGAGAATCTTTCTCAGTCGTCTTGGGTGCAATCTAAGGAGAACTTCTAAGCCTTGAAGTTTGGGTTTATACTAGGTTGTTCTTAGGCCGATCTCATATAGGACCAAAGGTTATTTCTATGATCCTTGTCCTATTATTTCAGATCTATTGTTTTAATATCAATTCGTTTTTGATATAATCCTTGGCAGTATTAATTAAGTTAATACTTTTATGAGTAATTTAAGAAATTATTTCCTACATATAAACCATCTAAAACCAATGTAAGGACATTCATACATCTTATGTAATCATCATGCATGCATAAGATCTTATTAAGTTTTAAACCTAAACTTAAAGAAACAAAACTCACATTAGATATGAGTATAAAATCTGGAATTAGATTTCCAAAATTTTAGGGGGTCTTTCTTTCTATTATTTCCTTTTCACATTTATTTTCTTCTATCTCATTACTTTTGATTGCTCATTTTAAGAAAATTGTCGACCGAGAGTTCTAAGAGTATAACCGATTAAAGGGTTAATCCACCAAATTATACCGATACGGGTTGAATCGGCTACACCGTGCCCGGATTAGTATGGGTTTGGGTCTCGGGATTGTTTACTTAATTGGGTAAGAGATCATTAAGTAAATATTTAACTAAACTTGTTAAAGTTTCTAGTTTAAATTAAGAATTTTAAAATGATGTTGTTTTTCCTTTTATTATTATAGTTTAATTTTCAACAACATCAATGGCAACCAACGCTCCACCTCTCACTAACGTATCATGGCTTCGATCATTTATGGATCGTTGCAAACTCGATAAGCATGGTTCAAACTTTAAGGATTGGGATGCGCAATTACTTTTGGCCGCTCAAGGTGACAATAAGAGTCGTTACCTATCTGAAGCCGCTCCTCCCGCTCCAACCGCTCGTTCCGCGGTCGGAACTCGTGAGGCCTATGAAGCCTACATGAAAGAGTCCTCCGCTCTTAAAAATGTGCTCATCTTCTCCATGGAGCCGGATCTCCAAAGGAGTATGATAAAGTTGACCACATCGTATGAAATATACACCAAGCTTGCGACCATGTTTTCGCAAACTCCAAGGGTGATTCAATATGAGGCGGCTTCCGCCTTCTTTGACATTACATTCAAGGAAGGGCAAAAGATAAGCCCTCATGTACTCAAACTCGTTGAGCTCGCGGAGACTCTAAAAGCTCAAAATGTTGATGTTCCCGACTCTCTAATTATTGACCGAGTTCTTCACTCGCTCAATAAGGTTAAGGCGTATGCTCAATTCCGGGTGAATTTCAATATGCGAAACCAAGAGACCACGTTGGAAGAGTTGCATAAGATGCTCGTCCAAGCCGAAAGGGACATGGGACTTCATGAAAGTTCCACCAAGGATGTTTTGAACATCGAAAAGAAAGGGAAAACGAGCTTCAAAAGGAATGCCTCTAAAGGCAAGGGCAAGAAAACGTTCAAGCCCAAGGCGACCCAAAGAAAAGACCTTTTCGAAAGGCGCTTCCACCTCGTCTTCAAAAGAGCAAGACAAGTGCCATTATTGCACGAGGATCGGTCATTGGAAGAGAAATTGCCCCAAATACTTAAGTGATCTCAAAAATGGGAAGGCTTGTTCTTCCCCATGTACCCGGCCCCCTAAAACCCTAAGCCACACTTGCATAAATATGTAAGTTAAGCATAATTCATTCTTTTCTAAGTCATTTAGGGTGGCCATAGGTATTAGTTCCAAGGTCACCTTAATGATTATGTTTTTGGTGTATTTAAGAGTATAATTAACTTAAATCAACCCTTAAAACACAACCACAAAACCGGCACATTCCACTTAAAATGGACCTCATTTCACCATTTTATCAACTTCACAATTTTATGTTATGTGACATCCAATATGTCATAAAATAACAATTGTTTTAACTTAATCATATATATTTATCACATAAATATTATTCATAAATTAATAAATCTCATTTATCAAGTTGACAAGTAATTCGAAATTACTAGATGTGAAATGGTCACTTATAACAATCGTCAATACGATTTACAACCTTTGTATTAATTATAACCCAATTCATTCTAATTACGATATTATGAAATATCGTTTAATGTTTAACAATTGACACATTTCAATTTTAAACATAAATCTTACATTAAGATCTAACCTCTAATTTCTCGATATACGAGTTTAAGGAATATGATCAAATCGTATCAATATACATTTGATCACTTTATCAATTAAGGGAATTGTCCTAAAGGTGTGACCTAAAGGGATCAACTGACCACCACCGTCATACGACAGTAATGTCAAACTCTAGCTAGCCAATCATTACCGATTAATGTTGGTCAGTTGACTAATATAAAATCGTATCATCCCTTGCGCATTCTCATTATGAGATTTAATTATGTGATCGCACTATTGTTGAGGACACATTTCCCAACAATCTCCCACTTGTCCTCGACAAGTGTGCGTCACCAATTCTCTTGTCCTATTACAATCTCCCACTCAATGCAAGGTGTCTCTCTAAGGTCGTACTTGCATTCAATCATATCATGAGTGGTTTCCTCGATCTGGAGAATAACTGTTTGACCGGAATTATCTACCATAGATACCTTCCGAGCGTGGCCACGCATTTCCAGTTAACTTCTCCTCGAGTGGCCTTGAGATTTGAACAACCCTGACAAGGGGTGGACAATTTCTATCGCACTATTTCCTTTGACTAGTCACAGTCAGTCACAGCCTGAAGCAGTCCCATTTGACTCAAGTTACGAAAAGTTGTAGAGAACAGATCAAGGCTATGCCTAAACTGTACCATCTTGGGAGAGTAGTCTTTAGTCTAAGAATTGACTCACAAGAATACTATAGCAGCTCTCGCCACGACCCGCCTATAAAATTTCCAGAACTCTATAAGCGGTCACATTGCCCGACAGAGTGTCTCTTACAGTCTGCCTATGTGATCGACTAGTCATCACATATGACTCTATGGCACTTGAACTTGCCATCAATCGCCTCACACTCTAGTCGCTTTGAGACGTCACCTCATGTAAGCGGCTAGGGGCTATACTAAGTCAATCCAGTTCACTTATGGGGTTCAATATTGTCTCTTACAACCCATTTGGATTCTGACAAAGTATCTTTTACTTTGATTTAATCATAACTCAAATGATGTTGTCATGCAACAATAGTCAATACTACTACATTGCATTTGATGCACAATCATCTATTTGTATTAGTGTTTTGCGAATAACCTTTATTCATGATTGCAAAACTTACAAATTTTGGTCTCCTTGATTCTCATATTATCCCGCATAATATGATTCTATTTGAGTACATATCTAGAACTCTTTCTAGATTTTGAGTTTCCTTTCCGGAGGAAAGCTCCCACTGTTATCTTATAACTTGTGACGTATCGATATACTGGAGGGATTAAAAATCACTCTCTACAGTCACTTATGTACTGAAAACTATATTGTAGTCTATTTATGATTTCATCATTCTTATAATTTTCACTCATCTTGGCTATTTGATAATGGTTTTATTCATCATTATGAACAACGTATCCAACCATCCTAATTTCTAATGGGCGACCTTTTATTATCCATATAATAAACCTTCCCTTTAAAGCTCCATCATCATATGATACAAATTATTTTATTCATCTAAATTGAGTACCTCTTATTCTTTACTCTTAAAGAATCACCCATTCTCTCAAAATGGTAAGTTTCAATTCTTTGATGAATATCGCTCCCACTGAAAACAATATCCCTCTATTTCTTAAATGAACCTTTCATTTCTCGCATATTAAACTATTACTCGAATTATTATCACTATCACTATCCCTATAGTGATCTGTTTCCATTCAATCAATCATTACCCTCTTATCATGTCTTCGTTTCCTCGAGACGAAAATGACATGATAATTTCCTTATAACTACATTGAGAGAATTGAGATGATTTCTTCTCTTTTATCTTATAAACTTAGAAAAATCATTTATTTAAGGAACCGGTCTTTCCTCCCATATAGATAGATGATTTCTCCTCTATTATCTTATAATCTTTAAAAAATCAGTATCTCAAGGAGCCGTTATTCCTTCTGAATTCATACGGGGTTTCATGTCTCCTCTCTATGAAACAATGAACATAAAGAATCTTTCTTCGAGTGTCCTCCCGTAGTTTCTTCAGTGTCCTCTCGTAGTTTCTTCAAATAATTTAGGGCTCTTCTCAAGACTCCCTTATAGGAATCTTCTCTAAGATCCTTTATTTTCATCATTGGTTTGCGAGCGAAATATTTTCTCCCACTCTATCCTTCTAACAATAACCTTTATTCGTATAAGGATAGCTATTTCGATTAACCAATGCATATGAATGTTTGAAGTTTTATAGGTGTGATGAATACATTCTTATTTTCACTTAAAATGAAAATCTTATAATGAACTAATATTGTTTCATTTTGATTGAAAGTATCTCATGGGGTGTAGTTCTCCGTTTTAATTAACACTTTGATTATATTATATTGATCGTATCAATGTTTATTTCGTGGAAAAATTCATCATTATTCATGTTTTAACAAGGTATGCAATTTATTTCGAGAAATCAAGACCTTGATTAAGAACAAAAGTAGTAACTTGGGTTGAAAACCAAGTCACTAATATCCAAAATTACAACCATTGTTTTAGGATTTTAAACCTTGTCTTACAAGAAAGTAAATTGTTCCAAAATAAAATGCAAAATATGAAAGAAGACGATATGAAAATTAGAGGCTAGCTCTTCAAGTCTTCGATCAATTTGGATGCTACCATAGCCATCCAAGTAAGGAACTTCAAGCTTCCTTCTCCTTGCCCTTATCATTATTAGGCGGTGCCCCTTTAAAACAATTAAAAAGGGTAAATATCAACACACTTGTATCATTATACATAAGTTGATAAATGACATGAATTTAAATGAGAATTATTACCTACGGCGGTTGCCTTCCCATTTTTGAGATCACTTAAGTATTTGGGGCAATTACGCTTCCAATGACCGATCCTCGTGCAATAGTGGCACTTGTCTTGCTCATTTGAAGACGAGGTGGAAGCGCCTTTCGAGAAGGTCTTTTCTTTGGTCGCTTTGGGCTTGAACGTTTTCTTGTCCTTGCCTTTAGAGGCATTCCTTTTGAAGCTCGTTTTCCCTTTCTTTTCGATGTTCAAAACATCCTTGGTGGAACTTTCATGAAGTCCCATGTCCCTTTCGGCTTGGACGAGCATCTTATGCAACTCATCCAACGTGGTCTCTTGGTTTCGCATATTAAAATTCACCCGGAATTGAGCATACGCTTTAACCTTATTGAGCGAGTGAAGAACTCGGTCAATAATAAGAGAGTCGGGAACATCAACATCTTGAGCTTTTAGAGTCTCCGCGAGCTCAACGAGTTTGAGCACATGAGGGCTTATCTTTTGCCCTTCCTTGAATGTAATGTCAAAGAAGGCGGAAGCCGCCACATATTGAATCACCCTTGGAGTTGGCGAAAACATGGTCGCAAGCATGGTGTATATTTCATACGATGTGGTCAACTTAATCATACTCCTTTGGAGATCCGGCTCCATGGAGAAGATGAGCACATTTTTAAGAGCGGAGGACTCTTTCATGTAGGCTTCATAGGCCTCACGAGTTCCGACCGCGGAACGAGCGGTTGGAGCGGGAGGAGCGGCTTCGGATAGGTAACGACTCTTATCGTCTCCTTGAGCGGCCAAAAGTAATTGCGCATCCCAATCCTTAAAGTTTGAACCATGCTTATCGAGTTTGCAACGATCCATAAAGGATCGAATCAATGATACGTTAGTGAGAGGTGGAGCGTTGGTTGCCATTTGATGTTGTTGAAAATTTAAACTACAATAATAAAAGTAAAAACAACATCATTTTTAAAATTCATAATTTAAACTAGAAACTTTAACAAGTTTAGTTATATATATTTACTTAATGATCTCTTACCCAATTAAGTAAACAATCCCGAGACCCAAACCCATACTAATCCGGGCACGGTGTAGCCGATTCAACCCGTATTGGTATAATTTGGTGGATTAACCCTTTAATCGGTTCTACTCTTAGAACTCTCGGTCGACAATTTTCTTAAAATTATCTTTAGCCCGAACTTATTGCAACTACGGTTACGAATACTTTCGTTGAGATCAACCAAATTTCAAGGTGTAATCTTATTACCCCACTTACCCAACGTGACAATTTTAGTACCCCGGTGTAGCCGAGCCTACGTTCTTGTGAAGAAGGGATTCATGGGTCCGTACTTTTTGGTAAGGCTAAGTCTCAATATTTATATATAAGAGATCTAGTCAAATTTTTATCTATCTCCGTTTAAGTTAACTAAGTCGGTGAATTATCGAAAAAATAAAAGACTAGGTCGACTAGGTCGAAACATGCATGATACGATGTATGACGATTTGGCTATGCATGCAAACATATAAAAGCAAATAAAAGCATAAAAATAAACCCTAGTATGGCCTTTCCTAGAAAAGAAATAACAAGGTACAAATTCGGAAACCAACTCCTTTGGTCCCTTGAACTTCACGCGGCACGCACTTCGAGGTAAACACCGTCTTTGTCGGAACTCCTTTCCGAATGGCACCGTCTTCAAAGAACTCCGGAATTTACAAATATTACAACTTTTCTAGTCTACTTTATACATTATAAAATAGAAACAAATTGCAATTGGGTGATACGAGATCACAAAATTACAACCGAATCGGTAACCCCTTACATTACGGGAAATACCGATTTAAAACTAAGGCCATACTAAGTAAATTACATAATTCCCAAAATTACGTAAAATAAATCATGACATTCATAATATAATATGTAATGCTTATGTAAATATGAATTAACATGCAAATCCTAAGCCAAATCGTCCTATTTAAATAGTTATCGCAAACCTCGGTTTATGGAATCGCGTGTTTTAACGCTTAACAACACTATACATTATATGAAACGGTTTTCATCCTTAAGTTAATCATCCTAACTCGCATAGGATTCAAAATTTAGTCTTACTCAAACTTTGAACATGACTTAACTTAATATATTTCAATATTGATCGGTATTACTCGGTTTTACGGGAAAAATAATATAAAATCCAAAAGAGTCATAAAAATTTCGAGAATTCAAAATTCAAATTTTGAAAAATCCAGAATGTTCTTAAAATTTTCAGAATCTTAAAATATTAGTATTTATACGGTTTTAACATTATTTCGTAAATAAGACGTAAAACGAGCACTTTAAGTCGGAAAATTAAATAATTAACTTCATAAATGCAAATTAAATACTAATAATATTTGTATACCTTCCAAAACATCTTAAGAACACAAAATGGACAGAAAATTAAATGGCACACTGCCCAAGAGCCGAAACTTTAATTTAAAGACTCTTATTATTTTAATTTAAATGCAACTTTTCAACAATTAAAATTAAACTAAATCAGAAACTTTTGGCTCCCAAGGAAATTTCAGTGATGAACATATCATATATTACTATTATGGGTCAAATTTTTCGGCCATTTTAACAACTATTGCAAATTTTAACGATTTTCGTCATATATCGTACGATTTTAACCTTTAAAATTATTTCTCAAGCATAAAATAAGATAAAATTCTCGCAAAATTTTATACATGCTGGAAATAATATATATGACATCGTGTTAAATCTTTATGGCCAAATTCCAACTTAAACTATTAAAGTCGAAATAACGTCACTAATTACTCGATTTTTACATTAAAAATCTATAATATTGCAATATTTGAGATAAATTTCTGGAAAATTCAACATAAATTTTAAATATTGCATGTGACATCCTCATAAATTTTTATAGTCAAATTCATAATATAACTATTTTAACCCATTTTTATTCATCTTATTGCATTTTAACACTTAAAATTTATATCACACGTTTTATAAGTCCATAATCTACGAAAATTCATCTTCATATTATAGAAAATACATGTGATAACATACTGAAAAATCTCGGCCAAAAGATGATTTTAGCTATTTTTCCCGAAATAAACGACTTTAACCATTAAAACTTTATAAAAACCGAGATTTAATATACCATTAATCAATATTCATGCAAAATATATTCCAAATATTCTAAAAAAATTTTAGAAACAGTAGGTATTCATGCTAAATAATTTCGTGCATATCATATATCAAACGAAAATTCAAATTTTATTTTGTTATCACTATAACTCCGTAAAAACGTAAACGGAAAGCATGCAAACAACCTATTGCTCTGATACCAATTGTTTGGTTTTATCAGTTACTCATAAACTAATCTTTTAGTCATACTAACATAATCTTTTAATTAACCCTTTAATTAACATATTATAATGATCTTATGCATGCTAATATATGCGGAAATAAGGAGATATTGAACCCTTACACACGGTCCAAGATTATAGCAAGGATGATCCTCCAAGTACCCAAATAAGAATACCTCCTTTGGATGCACCAAGACAACCCTTAACCAACCGAGATCTTGAACAAGCTAGCACAAAACCGGTTTCTCCTTAAACTTATTCTAATCTCTCTAATTAGAATATTATTTCAATACTACAAAATAGTATGATTTTATTATCTTATAATATATATTTAGAGGTTAAATAATTTCTCCTCTTCTTAGTATTTTCGGCTAAGTGTAGAAGAGAGGATATTATGAATGTTGATATATTTTCTTACTCTTAGAAAAATTTCAAACACAAGCAATAGAATGAATTACGCTTAACTTACATATTTATGTAAGTGTGGCTTATGGTTTTAGGGGGCCGGGTACATGGGGAAGAACAAGGGGGACATTCACATTTTTCTAAGTCATTTAGGGTGGCCATAGGTATTAGTTCCAAAGTCACCTTAATGATTATGTTTTTGGTGTATTTAAGAGTATAATTAACTTAAATCAACCCTTAAAACACAACCACAAAACCGGCACATTCCACTTAAAATGGACCTCATTTCACCATTTTATCAACTTCACAATTTTATGTTATGTGACATCCAATATGTCATAAAATAACAATTGTTTTAACTTAATCATACATATTTATCACATAAATATTATTCATAAATTAATAAATCTCATTTATCAAGTTGACAAGTAATTCGAAATTACTAGATGTGAAATGGTCACTTATAACAATCGTCAATACGATTTACAACCTTTGTATTAATTATAACCCAATACATTCTAATTACGATATTATGAAATATCGTTTAATGTTTAACAATTGACACATTTCAATTTTAAACATAAATCTTACATTAAGATCTAACCTCTAATTTATCGATATACGAGTTTAAGGAATATGATCAAATCGTATCAATATACATTTGATCACTTTATCAATTAAGAGAATTGTCCTAAAGGTGTGACCTAAAGGGATCAACTGACCACCACCGTCATACGACAGTAATGTCAAACTCTAGCTAGCCAATCATTACCGATTAATGTTGGTCAGTTGACTAATAAAAAATCGTATCATCCCTTGCGCATTCTCATTATGAGATTTAATTACGTGATCGCACTATTGTTGAGGACACACTTCCCAACAATCTCCCACTTTTCCTCGACAAGTGTGCGTCACCAATTCTCTTGTCCTATTACAATCTCCCACTCAATGCAAGGTGTCTCTCTAAGGTCGTACTTGCATTCAATCATATCATGAGTGGTTTCCTCGATCTGGAGAATAACTGTTTGACCGGAATTATCTACCATAGATACCCTCCGAGCGTGGCCACGCATTTCCAGTTAACTTCTCCTCGAGTGGCCTTGAGATTTGAACAACCCTGACAAGGGGTGGACAATTTCTATCGCACTATTTCCTTTGACAAGTCATAGTCAGTCACAGCCTGAAGCAGTCCCATTTGACTCCAGTTACGAAAAGTCGTAGAGAACAGATCAAGGCTATGCCTAAACTGTACCATCTTGGGAGAGTAGTCTTTAGTCTAAGAATTGACTCACAAGAATATTATAGCAGCTCTCGCCACGACCCGCCTATAAAATTTCCAGAACTCTATAAGCGGTCACATTGCCCGACAGAGTGTCTCTTACAGTCTGCCTATGTGATCGACTAGTCATCACATATGACTCTATGGCACTTGAACTTGCCATCAATCGCCTCACACTCTAGTCGCTTTGAGACGTCACCTCATGTAAGCGGCTAGGGGCTATACTAAGTCAATCCAGTTCACTTATGGGGTTCAATATTGTCTCTTACAATCCATTTGGATTCTGACAAAGTATCTTTTACTTTGAGTTAATCATAACTCAAATGATGTTGTCATGCAACAATAGTCAATACTACTACATTGCATTTGATGCACAATCATCTATTTGTATTAGTGTTTTGCGAATAACCTTTATTCATGATTGCAAAACTTACAAATTTTGGTCTCCTTGATTCTCATATTATCCCGCATAATATGATTCTATTTGAGTACATATCTAGAACTCTTTCTAGATTTTGAGTTTCCTTTCCGGAGGAAAGCTCCCACTGTTATCTTATAACTTGTGACGTATCGATATACTAGAGGGATTAAAAATCACTCTCTACAGTCACTTATGTACTGAAAATTATATTGTAGTCTATTTATGATTTCATCATTCTAATAATTTTCACTCATCTTGGCTATTTTATAATATCATATCCAAAGGAGGTATTTTATTATATCGTTATTCGAGCCTCAAAGGGGGAACATCTTGACTTCTCAAGACCCTAGGGTGGCTCTAGGTTAGTCTTCTCAAGGTGGTGTTTAATGATTGTGTTTTATACATTAATAAACACAAAACACACCCTTAACTAACCTCATCAAAACCGGCTACCATAATCCATAAAATGGATTTTATTTTACAACTTTGTAAAATGTACAATTTGTACAAAGTGTGACATCCTATATGTCATTAAGATATAAAATGCTTTAGTACATTTAAAACATATAAATATTTATATAAATATTGTACATAATTAAATAAATCATATTTATTTAATTAATAAGTAATTCGAAATTACTAATGTAAAATGATCATTTATCGTCAATACGATTTACAACCCTTGTATTAATTTCAACCCAATTCATTATAATTACGATATTATGAAATATCGTTTAATGTTTAACAATTGACACATTTCAATTTTAAACATAAATCTTACATTAAGATTTTTATAATTTTCAGTACATAAGTGGGAGAAATTATTTCGCTCGCAAACCAATGATAATATAAAGGATCTTAGAGAAGATTCCTACTTGGGAGTCTTAAGAAGAACCCTAAATGAATTGAAGAAACTACGAGAGGACACTGAAAAACTACGGGAGAACACTCGAAGAAAAGTTCTTTGTGTTCATTGTTTCAAAGAGAGGAGACATGAAACCCCGTATGAATTCGGAAGGAATATCGGCTCCTTGAGATAATGATTTTTTAAAGATTATAAGATAATAGAGGAGAAATCATCTATCTATACGGGAGGAAAGGCCGGTTCCTTAATAAATGATTTTTCTACGTTTATAAGATAAAAGAGAAGAAATCATCTCAATTCTCTCAATGTAGTTATAAAGAAATTATCATGTCATATTCGTCTCGAGGAAACGAAGACATGATAAGAGGGTGATGATTGATTGAATGGAAAATAGATCACTATAGGGATAGTGATGGTGATAAAGATTCAAGATCTAAATAAAAGATTTACATGCAAGAAATGAAAGGTTCATTTAAGAGATCGAGTAATATTGATTTTAGTGGGAGCGATGTTCATTAAAAGAATTAAGCTTACCATTTAGAGAGGATGGATGATTCTTTAAGGTGTAAAGAATAAGAGGTTTTAAATTCTAGATGATCAAATACCTTATATCATACGGTGATGGAGCTTTATGGGAAGTTTTATTATATTGATAATAAAAGGTCGCCCATTAGAAATCAAAATGGTTAATTTTGAATAACCTTGATAAAATAGCCGAGATGTTTGAAAATTATAAGAGTGATGAAATCACCAATAACTACAATATAGATTTCAGCACATAAGTGACTAGATAATTCCGAGTGATTCCTTAATCCCTCCAGTATATCTATACGTCACGAGTTATAAGATAACAGTGGGAGCTTCCCTCAGGAAAGGAATCTCAAAATCTAGAATGGGTTCTAAAAATGTGCTCAAATAAGATCATATTATGTGAGATAATATGAGTCGGAAGGAGACAAAATTTGTAAGTTTTGCAAATTATGAATAAAGGGTTATTCGCAAAACACTAATACAAATAGATGATTGTGCATCAAATGCAATGTAATAGTATTGACTATTGTTGCATGACAACATCATTTGAGTTATAATTAACTCAAAGTAAAAGATACTTTGTCAAAATCCAAATGGGTTGTAAGAGACAATATTGAACCCCATAAGTGAACTGGATTGACTTAGTATGGCCCCTAGCCGCTTACATGAGGTGACATCTCGAAGCGACTAGAGTGTGAGGCGATTGATGGCAAGTTCAAGTGCCATAGAGTCATATGTGATGACTAGTCGATCACATAGGCAGACTATAAGAGACACTCTGTCGGGCAATGTGACCGCTTATAGAGTTCTGGAAATTTTATGGCCGGGTCGTGGCGAGAGCTGCTATAGTATTCTTGTGAGTCAATTCTTAGACTAAAGACTACTCTCCCAAGATGGTACAGTTTAGGCATAACCTTGATCCATTCTCTACGACTTTTCGTAACTGGAGTCAAATGAGATTGTTTTGGGTTGTGACTAACTGTGACTAGTTGAAGGAAGAAGTGCGATAGAAATTGTCCACCCCTTGTCAGGGTTGTTCAAATCTCAGGGCCACTCGAGGAGAAGTTAACTTGAAATGCGTGGCCACGCTCGGAAGGTATCTATGGTAGATAATTCCGGTCAAACAGTTATTCTCCAGATCGAGGAAACCACTCATGATATGATCGAATGCAAGTACGACCTCAGAGAGACATCTTGCATTGAGTGGGAGATTGTAATAGGACAAGAGAATTGGTGACGCAAACTTGTCGAGGAAAAGTGGGAGATTGTTGGGAAATGTGTCCTCAATAATAGTGCGATCACATAATAAATCTCATGACGAGAATGCGCAAGGGATGATACGATTTATATTAGTCAACTGACCAACATTAATCGGTAATGATTGGCTAGCTAGAGTTTGACATTACTGTCGTATGACGGTGGTGGTCAGTTGATCCCTTTAGGTCACACCTTTAGGACAATTCCCTTAATCGATAAAAGTGATCAAATGTATATCGATACGATTTGCTCATATTCCTTAAACTCGTGTATCGAGAAATTAGAGGTTAAATCTTATTGTAAGATTTATGTTTAAAATTGAAACGTGTCAATTGTTAAACATTAAACGATATTTTATGATATCGTAATTAGAATGAATCGGGTTGTATATTATTACAAGTGTTGTAAATCGTATTGACGATATTGAAATGACCATTTTATACATTAGTAATTATGAATTACTAGTCAATTTGTTAAATATGATTTATTAATTTACAAATGATATTTATTTGATAAATATGCATTTTAGATTAAAACAATTATTTTATGGTGTGAGATGTTTGCATTTCACACATAAGTTTACAATTGTACAAAATGACAAATATAAAATGAAGGTCCATTTTATGAAAGGTGGTACCGGTTTTTGGTGTTGGTAATTAAGGTATGTTTTATGTTTTGAGAACATAAAGACACAACCATTAAGTGTAGCCTTGAGAGCATTTACCTAGAGCTATCCTATGTGCATGGGTAAGATAAAAATGCTCCTTTTGTGCTTCCCTAAGGCACTCTCACGCCAACTATACCAACCATCCATCAAATATGAATCAATATACAAAACAATTCATTCATGCTAACCTTAAGTTTTTCTAGTGTAAGAAAACTAAGAAATCCTCTAAAATATTATAAGATAATATTAGTACTAATTGTATAAGAGATATAAAATTAGTATAATAAGTTCATATTAGAACTTATATTGTTTTAAGGAAAGAACCGATTTTGATACTAGCTTGTTCCAAGTTTCGGTTGATTAAGGGATTGTCTTGGTGCATCCAAAGGAGGTATTCTTATTTGGGTACTTGGAGGATCATCCTTGCTATAATCTTGGACCGTGTGTAAGGGTTCAATATCTCCTTATTTCCGCATATATTAGCATGCATAAGATCACCTATAATATGTTACTTAAAGGGTTAATTAAAAGATTATGTTAGTATGACTAAAATTAGTTTACGAGTAACTTATAAACCCAACAGGGACACGCGGGTTGAAGGTGAGTTTGGTTGGTGGTGGCTACGGCTGTGGTGGTGGCGGCAGAATGGTGGTGATTGGGTTTTCGCAGTCTGAGTAAGAAGTCGTGGGGGAGGCGTGTTTATGGGGATGAATATTTTATTATGGGGATGAATAGTTTATTATTATTATTATTATTATTATTATTATTATTATTACCTTTAATGCTATAATTGTTATTATGGTAATTGTGGTAGTAAGGAGTTAACAATTTATTACTTTTGTTTTAATGAGTCGGGAAGTTAAGCTTTTAAGAAAGCTTCTACTTCGGGAAAGTTTTCATTTTTGGAAACTTTCCACTTATAGAGGGTTACTATTTATAGTAAATGTAAGTTGACTTATGGGGGTTCGGGAAGTTTATTAATTCGTTGCGTATACATGTTTAGGTGACGGTTTCCGCGTGGAACACTTCTAGAAAGCTTTTGGTTGACTGTCCTCCTGCAATTTGAGGTAGGGGAAATACTAAATACATGTTTATGATGAGAAATCTGATTATTAACTGATGTTAGTTGTGTACATCTTATTTTATGAATGATGCTATTTTGTGATTAATTACCTGCATATTCTTGTGATACGATATGGTGATTACTGCGTCTTGTGATATGGAGTGGAGTATATTGGGTCTTCTGATACGGTGTGGTGATTATTGGGTCTTGTGAATGGTGTGGAGATAATGGGTCTTGTGAATGATGTGGAGATAATGGGTCTTGTGATACTGTGTGGAGAATATTGGGTCTTGTGATTCGGAGTGGAGGAAGATGCCTTTCTTTTTATAGTAATGTTTCGATTGTTTATTTCCTCTACTCAACCTTGTGGTTGACCCTGTGTATTCGTGATCACCTGTGATGAACCATTTATTGGGGAGCAGATTGACAGGTGCTTGAGACTATGGGAGCTAAAGGGAAGGGAGAGCTTGGATCCGGACCAGACTAAAGTCTAGATCACCATAGTTGTTCTGTTATGAGTTGTAGGGTTTTACTGTACCTTTTGAAACAGTTTTTTGGAGACAGTTGTAAGAACGTTTTTTAAGTTTAATATTTAATAAAGTATTGTGTTCTTTCCTTTGTTATCTACTGCCTCGTTAATCCGAGATGGTAACACCCTTAATTATCTGGGGAGTCCTAGTTCAGGCCCCTAAATAAATGGGGGTGTTACAGTACCGGCTGAACCAACTGCAAGGACTGGAGCCCAACGAACTGCATATGATCAGTTCGTTCGTGAAGCTGGTGCGATTAAGAATGTACTTATTTATGCAATGGAAAGCAATTTGCAACGCCGCTTCTTTTCACAAGGTGCAAATAAGATTTTCACCACCCTTACCAATGAATTCTCGCAAGCTCCGAGAATCATGAGATATGACGCCGCAGTCCGCTTCTTCGAAGCTAAACTTTCCAAGGGCCAAGCTGTTAGCCCACACATCCTCAAGATGATTGAGAATGTGGAAGTTCTGGAGTCTCTCGGTTGCAAGATTGAGGAGTCAATCATTGTAGACCGAATCTTACACTCTCTTCATGATGGGTTCACCCAATTTAGGATGAATTATAACATGAATGACATGAAGAAAAGTCTTCATGAACTCCACTATCAGCTCGTACAAGCTGAGAAGGATCTCAATTTGAGTGGGAGTGCTAAGAAGCACGTCCTTGTCATACAAGCTAATTGGAAGGGAAAGGGAAAGGCAAAGGCTCCCTTAAATGTTAAGAAGCCTCAGTTCAAAAGAAAGCAGCCAAAGCCCAAGAGTGGACCTGGTGAGACCAGTAACTCACAGGCCAAAACTAAGAGCAAAGGGAAAGAAGGAGAGTGCCATCATTGCCACGAGTCTGGGCATTGGAAAAGGAACTGGCCTAAGTACCTCGAGGATATCAAGGCTGGACGAGTGACACCCATAGGTATATCGTCATTTATTCATATGATTGAAATAAACCATGCAAGTTCAGCAACATGGGTATTTGATACTGGTTGTGGTTCTCACTTGTGTAATCACTTGCAGGGTTTAAGGGACGTCCGCAAACTTGAGAAAGGGGACGTTGACCTTCGTGTTGGAAATGGAGCAAAGGTTGCAGCTACCTCCATAGGAACTTATGTACTCAAACTACCTAGTGGTTTCGAGTTATTTTTAAATAATTGTTATTTTGTTCCTAGTTTGTCGAAAAACATTATTTTTATTTCTGTTTTGGATTCAGAAGGTTTTTGTTTTAATATTAAACACAATTGTTGTACTTTTTCATTAAACGATATGATTTATGGAAAAGTTGTTTCCGTAAACGGAATATATGTTTTAGACCAAACCACCGAGGTTTATCATGTGAATAATAAAAGGGCTAAAACAGGTGATAAAGAACAAACGTATCTACGGCATTGTCGAATGGGACACATCAATGAAAAACGCGTAGAGAAACTCATTAAGAATGGGTCAAAACCACCATTTCATTACGAATCAATTGGTACGTGTGAATCATGTCTCATCGGAAAGATGACTCGTATTTCCTTTAAAGGTATTGGAATGCGAGCTAGTGATATTCTAGGACTCATACATACAGATGTATGTGGTCCTATGACAATCACAGAAGAGACTGCTATAGATATTTCATCACTTTTACGGATGATTTAAGTAGATACGGGTATGTCTATTTAATAAAACATAAAAGTGAATCCTTTGACAAGTTCAAGGAATTCCAAAATCAGGTTGAGAACCAATTGGATAGGAAGATAAAGGCACTTCGATCTGATCGTGGTGGCGAGTATCTTTCGACTGAGTTTGATCAACACCTGAAAGACTGTGGTATTGTATCACAGTTGACTCCACCTGGAACACCACAATTAAATGGTGTATCCGAACGGAGAAATCGAACTTTATTAGATATGGTTCGATCCATGATGAGTCACACGGTTGTGCGTGATTCATTATGGGGATTTGCTCTTCAATCAGCTGCTCTAATACTTAACCGAAGTCCGACTAAAGCAGCAGACAAGACTCCATATGATATGTGGAAAGGAAAAGTTCTTGACTTGTCCTTTATTCGGGTTTGGGGCTGTGAAGCTTATGTCAAGTGGAGACACGAAGACAAGCTAGGCCCACGATCGGTCAAGACTTACTTTTTAGGTTATCCCAAAGGAATTTTTGGTCACTACTTTTACTCACCTACCGAACAAAGAGTGTTTGTTGCGGCTAGTGCGAAGTTTTTAGAGAAAGAGTTTCTCTCGAACAAACAAAGTAGTAGAACTTTTGATCTGTTAGAGGTTCAAGAACCAGAAACCAACAGTGTGACGGAAGAAAGTGTTCCTTCCACATCTGCTATGGTATCCATTCCAGAGGAACCTAGGAGGACGGTTCGAGTTTCTCACCCCCAGACCGATATATTGGTATGGTTGAGGAAGGTGGTGCAGAAAACCTATTACTCCTTGAGAGTAACGAACCAGCTACCTACAAAGGAGCCATGACATGTTCCGGCTCTAAGCTATGGCTCGAAGCCATGCAGTCCGAAATAGATTCCATGCAAGAGAATTAAGTATGGGATTTGGTTGATTTGCCTGAAAAGGTAAAACCCCTACAGTGCAAATGGCTTTATAAGATAAAGCGTGCACTAGATGGATAACCAGATGTTTATAAAGCACGATTGGTGGCAAAAGGTTTCTGTAACACCCCAAGAGTATGAGAGGAAAGTTGTCCCACATCGGTAGAATGTGAGGCTTGCGATATGTTTATAATAGCTTCCACCCACCACTTAGTAACAAGGCCTTGTGCTTTTGGGCTTAAGTGAGGACAAATAATGGGCCCAAAGGCTTACCTCCCATCTTATTGGGGGCGTGTTACGACCGTGGTGGGTCGGGTTGTTACAAAATGGTATCAGAGCGACCCTGCGACCGTGTGGTGAGCCTGTGGTCGGGAGTATCCAGGTCACACACCTAGCGGGGGTGGATTATGGCCCTGGTTGTGGTCATGTTTGAGGCACAACGAGGACGTTGTGTTCTTTAAGTGGGGGAGTTTGTAACACCCCAAGAGTATGAGAGGAAAGTTGTCCCACATCGGAAGAATGTGAGGCTTGTGATATGTTTATAATAGCTTCCACCCACCACTTAGTAACAAGGCCTTGTGCTTTTGGGCTTAAGTGAGGACAAATAATGGGCCCAAAGGCTTACCTCCCATCTTATTGGGGGTGTTACGACCGTGGTGGGTCGGGTTGTTACAGTTTCACTCAAGTACACGGGTTGCACTATGATGAGATATTTGCTCCAGTCGTAATGCTTAGATCTATTCGGATTATCTTAGCGATAGCCGCATTTCATGATTATGAGATCTAGCAAATGGATATGAAAACCGCCTTCCTAAACGGGTTTTTGGAAGAAGAACTGTATATGATATAGCCTGAGGGTTTCATCGATCCTAAACATCCTAAGAAAGTGTGCAAGCTCAAGCGTTCCATCTATGGACTTAAGCAAGCATCACATAGTTGGAATCATCGTTTTGATGACGTGATAAAACAGAACGGATTCATTCGAAGTGTCGAAGAATCGTGTCTGTATATCAAATCAAGTGGGAGTAAAATCGTATTCCTAGTATTGTATGTAGATGATATACTACTAATTGGAAACGACATTCCCATGCTTTCGTCGGTTAAGACATGGTTAAAGAACCATTTTAAAATAAAAGATTTGGGTGAGGCACAGAGGATTCTAGGCATCCGCATCTATAGAGATAGATCACAAAAGGATGTTAGCATAGAGTCAAGAAGATTATATAGATAAGATTCTTGATAGATTCAGTATGACAAACTCCAAAAGAGGTTAGCTTCCTGTTGTTCATGGGGTGCATCTGAGTAAGAAACAATCACCTACAACACCGGAAGAAACTGAACGCATGAGTCGGATACCTTATGCTTCGACATTAGGGTCGATCATGTATCCCATGATGTGCACACGTCCTGACGTGGCATATGCATTGAGTATGGCCAGCCGTTACCAAAATAATCCAGGTGAAAGTCACTAGATAGCCGTCAAGAACATCCTTAAGTACTTACGAAGGACTAAGGATTGGGCACTGGTATATGGTGGAGACATGGAGCTAAGTGCTAAGGGTTACACAGATGCTAGTTTACAAACCGATCGTGATGATTCAAAATCTCAGTCGGGTTTTGTCTTTACTCTTAATGGTGGAGCAGTCAGTTGGAAGAGTTCCAAACAGAGCGTTACAGCAGATTCTACAACAGAGTCTGAGTACTTGGCAGCTTCCGAAGCTGCAAAGGAAGCTATTTGGATGCGTTATTTCATACAAGGACTAAAAGTAGTACCTAGTGTGAAAGATCCAATCACCCTTTATTTTGATAACAGTGGTGCAATCTTCCAGGCTAAGGAGCCTAAGTCTAGCAACAAATCTAGACATGTACTCAGAAAAGCTCATCTGATAAGAGATTATATGGAGCAAAAGGAGATAGCATTGTGCAAGATTGGAACGGATAATAACATTGTTAATCCGCTGACTAAGGCACTACCGCATAATAAACATGAAGGGCACATCTCATCCATGGCGATAAAGCGTGTTCCAGAATTGTAATAAACATTGTTTGATTAATGTTTGATCATTTCAAATTATTACTTAATAAAATCATTGAATTTCTTTATATTTTATTACATGTGGATTGTACAACAATTTTTGAACACCACACAGTGAACTGTTTTACTTTATATGCCTGTTTTTGTCCGTAAACACCAATATGAGCTGATAACTCAGGTTATTATTTTGTTAGTTGAAGGATGGAAGGTTCAATATTCCATACGTCAAGCATCTGACTGATCAATAACAAATATGGGTATATGATATCGCATAGGACATAGTGACCACAACATAGAGTCCTAAATGTTAAGATACATTAGGTGCCTGGTCGTGGATGGGACGTCAATCGTGATTCCTAAAGTCGGTTCTTTTGACCATTGTTTATTTCATGCGATATAGACAGTTTTTGGGTGGCTTTGGTTTCTGTCCTAGGTCGCACCGTAAAAGGAGACCAATCGGACTTTTACTGGGTCATTTCATGCTGTGCTTCCATCGGCAGGTCATAAGTCAAGGAAAATATCCAGCCTTTATCAGGTTTTATATATATATTTCTCAGGGGCACTCGAGGAGTAGTAACTTAAACGCATGGTCATGCTCGAACGAAGATGATTCGTATCAGTTATGTTGCTCTCTAGTCGAGGAAACCACTCCTGATTTGATTACTTGGGAGATACGACCTTGTAAGGTAAGACTTTGCAATTTGTCTTCCATTGAGGGGAAGAATAATGCATGGATATGAGAATCGTAATCGCACACACACTTGTAGGACAAGTGGGAGATTGTTGGAGTAAATGTCCTCCACAGTGTGTGATTATTTGAGTAAATCTTTTACAGGATCACACAGGGATACTTAGTATATTAATCAGTTGATTAACGTTTATCGGTATCGATTGGCTAACTAGAAGTTTGACGTTACTGTCATATGATAGCGATAATCAGGTGATCCCTAAAGGTCACACCTATAGGATAGTACTGAGAAATATGACTATATATTGATATAATTACATAAATGCTAAACTTAGCTAAACGTAGTTAAGTAGATGATAAACATTTAATATGATTAAATAATAACTAGGAGAAATGAATTAAATGTTAATTCTAATAAATATATATAAAAGTTATATTTATTAATTATATTTTAATATATGATAGAATAATATAATCGGGATTAATTAATTATAAGATAATTAATTAATATTCTCCGGGAATTAAATTTGTACACCGAAAAGTATTAAAATATATATGATATTTTAAGGAAGTTCGGAATAAGGAAACTGACTCAAAATATTATATTATAATGAGGTTTCCTAATTGAAGTACAATACCAACACAAACCAAAACCCTATATATAGAGGGTTTCGGCCGTGAGGTTGGATACACACGAACAAAACGTTTTTCCTCTCTTATTCTCCTTGATTAGTTTATCATCTCAATCCCAAAATAAATCCTCTAAAATAATTAATAGTAATTTAGGAGGAGCTTTGAGAGAATCTTTCTCAGTCGTCTTGGGTGCAATCTAAGGAGAACTTCTAAGCCTTGAAGTTTGGGTTTATACTAGGTTGTTCTTAGGCCGATCTCATATAGGACCAAAGGTTATTTCTATGATCCTTGTCCTATTATTTCAGTTCTATTGTTTTAATATCAATTCGTTTTTGATATAATCCTTGGCAGTATTAATTAAGTTAATACTTTTATGAGTAATTTAAGAAATTATTTCCTACATATATATAAACCATCTAAAACCAATGTAAGGACATTCATACATCTTATGTAATCATCATGCATGCATAAGATCTTATTAAGTTTTAAACCTAAACTTAAAGAAACAAAACTCACATTAGATATGAGTATAAAATCTGGAATTAGATTTCCAAAATTTTAGGGGGTCTTTCTTTCTATTATTTCCTTTTCACATTTATTTTCTTCTATCTCATTACTTTTGATTGCTCATTTACCACCCAATGCTTTTAATTCCCGAAGAAGGGTTGTTTTTTTTTTGTCTTTTTCAGGTCCTTGTGGTAGCACTACTGGCTACCGAAACATCCTAGCTCACGCTGGTTAGGGGAGGTTTATGTTCGTGCAATCACTTTGTGAGTTCCTTCTTTTTTGTTTTCCTTAGTCATTTTTACGCAAATTCCCGTTCTTCTTTGATTCTTTGCATATGTTTTTGCACAATGGGGACATTATGTAGTTTGGTTTGGGGAAGGGTTTTGCATTGCATTCACATGTTTTATTGGATTTCTGTTTCACGTTTACTGCATTCCTGTTTGCATTGTTGTTTTATTTCCCTTACATCAAAAATCCAAAAACAAATTGAAAAATTTCAAAAGTTTCAAAAAATGCACGTTTATTTTAGCATATAGGTTGAGTCAGAACGTTAGTATTTCAATGATGACATTGTTTTCTCATCTATTTATGCCTAAGCCTTGCTAGTTGACATGTTTTTAGCTGAATCATATCCATAATCTACGAGTTTTTTTTTTGTCAAAATAGTTGTTGATGTTCAGACTTGACTTTAATTTTAGGCAAGCTTTAGTACATTCTAAGGTTTTAGCGCTTTATATCTGGTGTCATTTGTGACCGGTTTGTTTAGGATGTGAGTAGTACTCCTTATGAGACATGTTATATTAATATGCATAAATATGAACTTAATCTGCTCAATACCTGTATGCACTTTAGTTTGTTGATTTTTGACACATGTGAAAGAGGTCCATTCTTTAATTTTACCCATAAGCATTACAAAGCCAAAATTGCCTTTTGTCCCATAATGCTACATCCCATACTTAGCCTACCATATCCAAGCTAGTATTTGTAGTTGCGGCAATGCATTACTCCTTTTGGTTATATTGCTCTTAATAGAGAAAGATTGTGAAATTCTGCAAATAAAAGAAAGAATCAAGGAAAAGAAAAGAAAAGAGGAAAGCAGGAAAAGGAAGAAAAACGAAAACAAAAAGCTGAAAATCAGTCGACTGACTCGAACACCTGGTCGGTCGACCATATGTCGTAATTCAGAAAAATCGCGTGCTTGAAAGCCTTTATTCATTTCCGAACTATAGTCCCATGTTTTATTCATTTCATTTGGGGAGTCATTTTCCTTAGAGATTGTGAGATTTGTGCTTCAAAATAGCACCGTATTTATTAATATTGAGTTTGGAAGTGGTGATATTTCTTGTTGTTTGGATCTCATTGTTTGTTAGCTTGGCTCTTAAACTCCACATATCCAAACCATCTTAGCCCTCCTTACCCGTTACCTCACATATCCAATTTTTCCTCAGCATTTGTCATGGTTGTTGGGAAATGTGTCGTCAACAATAGTGCGATCACGTCGATGATAAATATCACTGTTAAATCTCATAAAGATAATATGCAAGGGATGATCTGATATTATATAGTCAACTAACCAACATTAATCGGTAATGATTGACTGACTAGAGTTTGACATTACTGTCGTATGGCGGTGTTGTTCAGTTGATCCCTTTAGGTCACACCTATAGGATAATCCCTTTAATAGATATATTGATCAATTGTATACGTTACGATTTGATCAAATTCCTTAAAACTAACATATCGAGAAATCAGAGGTAAAAATCTTAATGTAAGATTTATATTTTGAAATTGAAACGTGTCAATTGTCAAATATTAATCGATATTTATGAACTGTCGAAATTAGAATGTGAAGGGTTCATGGTTATTACAAATGTTGTATATCGTATTGACGATTATTATAATAACCATATTTTGAGACGGTAATTATGAATTACTAAATAAATTTGTTAAATGTGATTTAATTATTTTAGAGATAATATTTATTTGATAAATATGTATTTTAAATTAATACAATTGTATTTTGTGACATAGGATGTCACATATCAAACAATTGTACAAATTACAATTTGTAAAATAAAAGTCCATTTTACATAAAATGTGGCGTGTGATTTTGTATGTTATAAGGACTGATTTTTTAAATTAGTGGATGAATAACATAATGATTAACATAGGTCTAACACCTAATGTAGGCATGCAACCCTATGTGTTTGGGTAAGACAAAAAGGAGCATCCAACCCTTCCCAAACACTCCACTCTCACGCCACACTCAACCCCAAAACCCTCACCATATAATGTGAGTTGTTCACATTTCTCAACTATGGTTTTTTGCTCATATTTTTCAAAGTATAGAAAAACCTCAAAAACCTCTTATATTATTTCTAGTAAGAAAATAATATTAATAATAAATATATAATAGAGATTATATTTAATTACTATAATTGTTATAGTATCTCGGTTATTGTTCTAATAAGATTAGAACACGGTTTTAAGGAAACTGATTTTGCTCACCTAGTCCGTGAAAGATCTCGGTATTAAGGGTAAGTCTTGGGTGCATCGTAAAGGAGGCAAGCTATATTGGTTGCTCCGTGGAGGATCGTCCTAGCACTAATTTGGACCGAATGTAAGGGTCCGATTCTTTTATCTCCGCATTTTATTATTGCATGCATATAGATCTTGACACAAAGTAAAAGGTTAATTTGTTAAGTAAAGTTAGTATGACTAATTTTATAGTATGGGGAGTATGGCAATCCTAACAAGTGAGTGTATTATATGATAATGAAATGTCACCTATTGAAGATCATCAAGGTTGGACAAATTATCATATCGATGAATATAGAATCACCTAGATATGAACGTGATGATTCGTACGACCTTGATTAACATGCCAAGATGTTGAGACGAAAGCCTTATTTCGATATAAGTTCTCGAGGAGAACTAGTGGATCGAATCTAGGTAAACTACAATATGAATTTTAGTACAATGTGACTGTGTACGTGAGAACAACATGTCACGAGTTATAAGATAACAGTGGGAGCTTCCTTCAGGAAAGGAAACTCAAATCTAGTATGAGTACTAGATATGTACTAAAATAAGATCATGTTATACGAGATAATATGAGTCAGAAGGAAACCGAAATTTGTAGGTTTGGATGACGTGAATAAATGCTGTACTCACATATCAAATCACTAATAAAAATTGATGGATGAGCATCAAAGATTGTAAGGTATGGAACAGTAATATTGTATTAATTGTTCATACATGAGAACCACTCTTATCGTTTGACTTATCATTAACTCACTATTGATAAATACTTTGTCAAATCCAAATGGGTTGTGGGAGACAATTTTGAACCCCATGAAGTGAACATGATTAACTTAGTATGGCCTCTAGTCGCTTGTATAAGGTGAGGTCTCGAAGTGACTAGAGTGTGAGGCGATTAATGGCAAGTTCAAATGCCAAAGAGTCATATGGGATGACCAGTCGATCACATAGGAAAACTGCAAGAGACACTCTGTCGGGCAATAAGTGACCTCTTATAGACTTCTGGAAATTTTATATTAGCCTTGTCGTGGCAAGAGCTACTATAGTATTCTCATGAGTCGATTCTTAGACTAGAGATTGTTCGCCCAAGGTGGCACAGTTTCAGAGTGACTTTGATTTATGCTCTACGATCTTCCGTAAAAGGGGTCAAATGGGCATCTTTTGGGTCATAATGGACTGTGTTAGTCGAAGGGAACAGTAGGATAGGAATTGTCCAACCCCTTGTCAGGGTTATATTAAATCTCAGGGTCACTCGAGGAGAAGTTTAACTGGAAATGCGTGGCCAAGCTCGGAAGGTATCTATGGTAGATAATTCCGGTCAAAGCAGTTAAATCTCCAGATCAAGAAAACCGCTCATGAAATGTTCAAATGCAAGTACGACCTGTAAGACATCTTGCCTTGAGTGGGAGATGAAGTAATAAGACAAGAGAATTGGTGACGCATACTTGTCGAGGACAAGTGGGAGATTGTTGGGAAAGGTGTCCTCAACAATAGTGCGATCACGTCCATGATAAATATCATTGTTAAATCTCATAAAGAGAATATGCAAGGGATGATCCGATATTATATAGCCAACTGACCAACATTAATCGGTAATGATTGGCTGACTAGAGTTTGACATTACTGTCGTATAACGGTGGTGGTCAGTTGATGCCTTTAGGTCACACCTATTGGATAATCCCATTAATTGATATATTGATCAATTGTATACGATACAATTTGATAAAATTCCTTAAAACTAACATATCGAGAAATCAGAGGTAAAAATCTTAATGTAAAATTTATATTTTGAAACTGAAACAAGATTTATATTTTGAAATTGAAACGTGTCAATTGTCAAATATTAATCGATATTTATGAATTGTCAAAATTAGAATGTGAAGGGTTCATGGTTATTACAATAGTTGTATATCGTATTGACGATTATTATCATAACCATATTTTCAGACGGTAATTATGAATTATTAAATAAATTTGTTAAATGTGATTTAATTAATTTAGAGATAATATTTATTTGATAAATATGTATTTTAAATTAATACAATTGTATTTTGTGACATAGGATGTCACATGTCACACAATAGTACAAATTACAATTTGTAAAATAAAAGTCCATTTTACATAAAATGTGGCGTGCGATTTTGTATGTTATAAAGGAGTAATTGTTTAAATTAGTGGATGAATAACATAATGATTAACATAGGTCTAACACCTAATGTAGGCATGCAACCCTATGTGTTTGGGTAAGACAAAAAGAAGCATCCAACCCTTCCCAAACACTCCACTCTCACGCCACACTCAACCCCAAAACCCTCACCATATAATGTGAGTTGTTCACATTTCACAACTATGGTTTTTTGCTCATATTTTCCTAAGTATAGAAAAACCTCAAAAACCTCTTATATTATTTCGAGTAAGAAAATAATATTGATAATAAATATATAATAGAGATTATATTTAATTACTATAATTATTATTGTATCTCGGTTATTGTTCCAATAAGATTAGAACACGGTTTTAAGGAAAGCGATTTTTCTCAGCTAGTCCGTGAAAGATCTCAGTATTAATGGTGAGTCTTGGGTGCATCGTAAAGGAGGCAAGCTATATTGGTTGCTCCGTGGAGGATCGTCCTAGCACTAATTTGGACCGAATGTAAGGGTCCGATTCTTTTATTTCCGCATTTTATTATTGCATGCATAACGATCTTGACACAAATTAAAACCTTAATTTGTTAAGTAAAGTTACTATGACTAATTTTATAGTAAGGGGAGTATGACACTCCTAACAATGGTCACTAGATTGGATTGGATATGAACGGTCATAGAGATTATTTTCATATTAAATTGCAGGCATGTTCTCATGGGTCAAAGTTAGGTGAGTGTCATTACAAATTTATTTCTTTCTATCTTTTACATATACTCACCTGTGCTATTGTGTGAATTGAGCGACCCGCGAGAGTCCATTTTGATAAGTCTCTATAGTTGATGGATTAGTAAGTTTTTGACAATTTCATAACTCGTTTGCATGATTCGCTTTACTAATTGATTGTTGATTTTGCATTAAACTGATTTAGGCTTTACAGTTGCATTTCGCTCTGAGATTGAAACCGTTCCATTAGTTTTAAGATCGAGTCTAGTTCTTGCATGAGGACAAGCCAGGGTTTGGTTAGGGGAAATTTGATGCGTGTCTATTTTATGATGTTTTACATCTCTTTTTACACGCACTTCATAGCTCATTTACGTAATTATAGCTATTATTTCCCCTATTTCGTCTACTTTCGTATTTTGGTGCATTATTGTTGATTAATGCGGAAATGAGTAGATTTTGAGTCAAATCCGTCCTCGAGTGGATTGCATGGCTAGTGACATGAAGGAACGATAAAGGAACAAAGCCTAGTGCGCAATTCAAGGCCAAAAAGACAGATTCCAAGAGTTGTGAGGACTGATACACCAACTATATAATGGTCGACCGACTGGGCACAGTGTTCGGTCGATCGGTTCACCTGTTGCGCATACTTCAGAAATCAAATTTAAAAGATCAGAAGCTTCGAAAATCCCGTCAACTGGTCGGTCGACCAGTACCAGCGGTCGGTCGACCACTTGACTTTTAAGGAAAATTAAAAAGCGTGATTAAGCCCATAATTGTGTTTAGGGTTTTGAGGAGGGTTTTGGCAGATTTCTATATAACGTATATCCCCTCCTCTGTTTTAGGTATCTAGTTTAGCATCTAGTTTTATTATTAAGTTTACTATCTAGTTATTATCAATAAGCCTTAGTCAGAAACAATTTACAATTCAATTTTACTAGTTTAGGATTTTGGTTTTCTTATTTCTCGGGATAAACATTCTGTTTCCACGGAGATTCAATAAAGTTCATCTTTTCCATTCTTATTTCCTCTGTGTTTACGGTAATTCTCCTTTCTATTTCAGTTTATAGTATTAGTTTTCGGTTAGTTAGATACCCAAAACCATTGTTCTTATTGTTTATTTCATTAATCGTTTTAATCGTGATGTTTGTTGTGTTTATCGTTATAATTTTTGTTTTCATTAAAGTTATGAGTAGCTACACCCCATATGTTAGGATGTAGGGGACCTATATATAGCGTAGATAGCGTAGTTAGGGTAAACCCGTAGCAGCTCTTGGTCGACCGACTAGCTTCTCTGGTCGGTCGACTGAGTGGAATGGTCGATCGACTGGAGTAGCTGGTCGGTCGACTGATTTCGCGTCTGATCAGAACTGTTTTACCCCGTTAAGTGCTATATCTTTCAATGAGACCGAGAAGAGACTTGTTAGATGCTTAGTAATGACCAACCCTTGGATCGAGAGATAGGGAAGGGCATTAGTTAATGGTTTAAGGCAACTAAGTTACTAAGATCGAAAAGTATGTGACTTAGACTTTAGTAATCATCAATGTTGTTGACAACTAGTATTTGTGAAACCTAGGAGCTACTAGATAACTCGGACCGAAAGGACTTGTTATACCCCATATGCGACCGCAATACGGACTTACCCAGATTGTTTGCCATCGTAGCTATAGCAACCCGAACATCCTAACATCCTTTTATCACTTGTGCACATCTTTATTTTCAGTTTCTGCTTTCGTTAATTTATTTATTAGTATTAGTTCAAAACAAACCAATCAAACCCCATTTTTTACTATAGACTAAAGACCTAAATAATTAATATCTCCCTTCCTCCTTGTGGTTCGACCCGTAATTTCACTAACTTATATTAGTCTAGTTCGGTATTATAAATTTTATCTTTAACACCCACAACGAAGGGTACCATAGGTGCTGAGCTGAACTAACCATTTGCCCATGCGTCCGGACAGTTCAGGTTTACGCGGGACATATTTGATGGGTAGATTGGTCCGGACTATTATAGGGTGGCTCTTAAAATACGGTCTTAACGTGGTGCAACTCATAATGAAAGTTAAAACATATTTTTCAAGTACTTCATGCCTCATTTTAGCATCCATGAGACTTTTACTTACATAATAGACTGGGTGCTGTTGTCCGTCCATGTCTTTGACCCGAACTCCACTAACCGCAGTCTCTGTTACTGAGAGATAAACTGTCAGGGGTTCATCTTTCACTGGCTTGGCTAGTAAGGGAGGAGTGGACAGGTAACTTTTTAAATCTTCAAAGGCTAACTGGTAATCAGGGGTCCACAGGAAGTCTTTGTTCTTTCTGAGCAGATTATAGAATGATTTGCATCTCTCGGATGACCTTGATGTAAATATGTTCAGGGCTGCTACCCTTCCTGTTAATTTCTGGACGTCTTTGACATTTTTCTGTGGTTCCAACTCCAAGATAGCCTTGATCTACTCAGGACTGGCTTCTATTCCTCTCTTTGTCACCATGTAGCCCAGGAATTTGCCTGCTGAGACTCCAAAGTGACATTTCGAGGGATTTAACTTTATATTGAATTGTTCCAGTATTTAGAATGCTTTTTTCAAGTCTTTAACGTGATCTACAACTCTATTTGATTTGACCACCATATCGTTAATGTAGACTTCCATAGTATCTCCAATTTGCTCTTTGAACATCATATTGACTAGCCTCTGGTAGGTTGCCACTGTATTTTTCAGACCAAATTGCATAGTAGTATAACAATATATACCTCTCTCAGTGATGAATGATGTGCTTTCCTGGTCTGAAGGGTGCATCTTTATCTGATTACACCCACTCGAAGCGTTCATGAAGGTTAGCACTTCGTGCCCTATTGTGGCATCTACCATGGCATCAATGTGTAGCAAAGGAAACGGATCTTTTGGGCAACCTTTGTTCAGGTTAGTGTAATCTACACAGACCTCCACTTGCCATTCTTCTTTTGCACGACCACCACATTGGCCAGCCAGTCAGGGTACATTACTTCTCTGATTATTCTCATCTCTAGTAGCTTTTCAACTTCTTGGTTGATGATCTCGTTTCTTTCAGAAGCGAATTTTCGTCATTTTTGCTGCACAGGCTGGAAAGATGTGTCAATACTGAGTTTATGAGTGATTATATTAGGATCAATACCAGTCATATCAAAATGTGACCAAGCGAAACAAGTTATTTTAGTTTTGAGAAAATTAACCAGATCAGGCATGACTGAGTCAAGTGCATCAGAGCCAACAAGTACCTTCCTGTTAGGAAATTCTTGGTTTAGGATTACCTCCCCTTGTTTCCATATGTGATTCTACAACGTATTCTTTCCTAATAGGGGACTTTAATTGCTATGCCAGGGACTACCTGACTTTGATGGTTTCAAAGCCTGCGAGTAACATTCCTGAGCTGTTCTCAATTCTCCCCTGATCGTAGTTACTCCCCATTCAGTTGGTATCTTTACACACTGATGATATGTATATGGGACTGCTTTGACATTGTGCATCCATGGTCTACCCAGGATCACATTATACGAGGATAGGTAATTCAGGACTCCAAATCTGTCATAGGACGCAACTCCGTCTGCATATGTTGGCAAATTGATCTCCCCCAGGGTACTTCTTGTTTCGCCACTGAATCCGACCAGGACACTTGACTTCTTGATGATATGATCTTCACTTATCTTCATAGTATTTAATACTTCCATCATTATCAGATTGATTGAGCTACCTTTGTCTATCAATATTCGGGAAACTTTTGCTGTACCGATTTACATTGTTATGACCAGGCTATATGATGTAAGTCCGGTACTCCCTGAAAATCAGAGTGGTCAAAAGTGACAGCAGACAAAGAAATAGACCTAGAAGGAGGCTGAAGTTTTGACTCCTTAGCAACTTTCTTAGCTGTTGAGCTGGTTAGGCCGCAGATTTCTGATCCTCCATTTATGAATTTGACTTCATAAAGGGGGGAGGGGGGAGGTGGCGCCCTTGCATTTCCATGGCTTTTTCTGTCGTTTTTATTGTTGCTTGACTGTTGGATTATATCCTACAATTAGCCTTTCCTGATCAGGTATGCCACTTGCTTTCTCAACTGGATGCACTCTTCTGTGATGTGCCCGATATCCTTAAGGAATTCACACCACTTTGAAGAGTCTCTTCTGGGATTGTCAGATTTACCTGGCCATCTAACTGTATCTCCCATGCCTTCCAGTTTTTTATATTAACCCAGCAATGGAAATAGAAAAGTTATACTCAGGAATAGTGGGTAACATGGTTACCTCTGTGTTCCTGAGCCATGTTGACTTCGGATCTTTTCGTCATGGAGTATAATGCGGCTCTAGAGTTATTTTCTTTGGGGTTGAAGCTTTTTCTACTAGTCGGGCTGTAGTTCTGTTTTCCTGCGGATGAGGATGTCCTGAAGTTGAGGTCCTCTGCTAGCTTGCCATGCTCCAACACAATTGATTGAACAATAGCGAAGGTCGGCCATGCCTTCTTGGTGAGATTTGTATAGATATCACTATCGGGCTGGACACCTTGCCTGAATGCCTCGATAGGAGTTTCCTCATCACATCTGGGGATGGCCACCATTTCTTTGACAAATCTGCCTAGGTATTCCTTGACAGTCTCGCCTTATGACTACTTCACCCTGAACAAGTTACTTGGTCTTTTGGTCATATACCTGCTGCTGGCAAACTGTTGGTTGAAAGCATTGACCAAATCGGTGAAACTTTTGATGCTTCCAAGGAGTAGGTTGATGAACCACTACATTGCTGCTCCGGTCAGTCTAGTGCTAAAGCCTTTGCAGATACACACCTGCCTGAGCTCGCTGGGTATTGTGGCTGCGAAAATCTTTTGCTTGAATACAACAATGTGGTTTTGAGGATCTGTAGTCCCATCATAGGATGTCATTGATGGAACGAAAAATTTCTTTGGGAGATCTACTTTGGCTATCTCCTCAGCAAAGGGTGAGTCGGCATAGTTATCGATCTCCACTTGCTGGACGGGGTTAGGCACTCCAGGAATATTCTCAATTTTATTGTGGAGTTTCTGACTTAGCTGGAGCATAGCCATTATTATGGCTGCATTGGTTTGATCTGTTGCAGCTACTTCACCCTCCTGACTAGTGGTAGGATTCTTCTCTGGGGTTCCATAGCAAGAGAAGTCGATGTTCTTGATAATAGAGGAGAAGGGGGTTCCAGGCTCAAATTTAGGTCTGGAGCCTGATGCTTTCTCCTCTAACTGCTTCTTCAGGGTTGATTCAGATTCCTTGACTCTGTTAAGTTCAGCCTGTCTCTATGCTGCCCTTTCCTAGATCTCTTCTAATTATCTGATTTGAGCCAGGGCAGCAACCAATTGTTCTTCTGTGGTAGGAGTTCACATTTTTCAACGGGATTATTGACAGAAAGATGGGAAGATTTTTAAGATTAATGAACTAGATGCCTCACGGTGGGCGCCAATTTTTTTTTGCAAGGTTTTTCCTGGACAGATCAAGCTAAATAATAAATGAAGTGCAGGGTATCTAGCTCTAATACAATAGACAATAATAAAAATGAAGAATATTTGATAGAGGTTTGTAGGGGTATTATTATTCCTGAACAGAATGCTATAAAATGATTATAATTGCTTGAATGGACTTGAAGTATAAAGTAATACAAGATTTTTTTTATATCTCTCTGTTCTATATGAATGACTTTGCTTATATAATACTCATCATCTGAACGTTGGATGCTCCAACGTTTTCATTTTCGTGCCAAATGTGGTTCCGGAATAATAGAGCACACCTCATATTAATCCGGGCTGACTCTTTCAGCCTTAACGAAAATTGATGCGTGTCTATTTTATGATGTTTTACATCTATTTTTACACGCATTTTAAAGCTCATTTACTATGTTTTAGCCTTTATTTCCCAACAATTGTCTACTTTCGTATTTCCATGCTCTTTTGCAGAATTATGCGGAAAATGGACGATTTTATACCAAATTTATGCCCTCGAGATTTTTCATGACCAAGGAACGAGGACAAGTAAACTCGAGGCGCGAACCAAGTACTAAGAAGTCAAACCGAGAAGAAATCAAGGCGGGTACACAGGAAAGTGGGTCGACCGACCTACTACTCTGGTCGGTCCACCAGGAGATCTATTATGAAAAAAGTCAGAAGTCCATCAAGCCCGACAACAGGTCGACCGACCTGTTCTCTAGGTCGGTCGACCTCAGCGCAGCTTCAGAAGTTTTCCGCAAAGCCCAATCGCGTGATTAGGTCATTAGGAAACTTATGTTTTCCGCCTACTTAAGACCTAATTCGTGATTAGGGTTAGGCATCAAGTTTATCATTCAGTTTTGGAATAAGTTAATTACCTAGTTTCGCAACAGAAAGTTTAATCTTTTAATTTAGTTCTCAATTCATCACAATACTTTTTCATTAGTTTTGTTCTTTGTGCATTAATCTTTTCGCACGGATTCAATAAAGCTTTTGTTCTTTCTACCCTAATTCCTACTGCGGTAATTCTTCTCTCAATTTCAGTTTCAATATTGTTCTTGTCTTAGAATTTCTAGTATCCGGTTTAGATTAGAATCCCAAAGCCTTTGTTCTTATTGCATGTTTGGATTAATGTTCATTATGAATTCCATGTTTACTACTGTTTTCATTGTTGTTTCAATATCCATGAGTAGCTAATCACATATGTTAGGATGTAGGGAATAAATATGCGTAGATAGTGTAAATCCCGAAATAAATTGTTGCAGGCCCTAGGTCGGCCGACCGGACTAGCTGGTCGGTCGACCGACTCGCGTATGTTTTCTGTTCCGTTTTACTTCATTGACTATAGTAACCTACAATGAGACTGAAAGGAGACTTGTAGGATATTAGTAATGACCTACCCAAGGTTGAAAGATACGGGAAGGGCATTGGTTTACGCCTTAAGACGGCTAGGTTACTTAAGACTGAAAGGTATGTGACCTAGAAATTATGAATCACCCTTATTGTTGACACCCAATAATTTTGAGACCTAGGAACTAATAGCATAGGCCGAAAGGAGCTATTAGGTATCATAGACCGAAATGATATGTTACACCCCTTACGCGACTGCAATACATGTTGACTTAGGAGCTATACTATCGTAGCTATTTATTATCCAAACATCCTAGCATCTCTTTTACCATAGTTTATTTCTTTCTTAATTCTTGTTTTATTTCTAGACTTAGTGACAATCAATATAAACCCCCACTTTTGTTACCTTAAAACATTGACCTTAAACAATAAACATTCCCCACCTCTCTATGGTTCGACCCTGACTTTCACTATTTATAGTTAAAGTTTAGGAATTATAAATTTTATCTTTGATACCCTCAACGACGGGCATCAAATTTTGGCAAAATTTGATGCCCGTCGTTGTGGGTATCAAAGATAAAATTTATAATTCCTAAACTTTAACTATAGATAGTGAAAGTCAGGGTCGAACCACAGAGAGGTGGGGAGTGTTTATTTTTTAAGGTCAATGTTTTTAGGGTAACACTTTAGGGGGTTTGAATTGGTTGTCACTAAGTCTAGAATAAAAGACAATAAAACAAGAAAATAAGAATGAAATAAAACTTATAATAAAAAGGATGCTAGGATGTTCAGGTAGTAAATAGCTACGGTGGTGTAAATCATATGTCAACATGTATTGCAGTCGCGTAAGGGGTGTAACATATCCTTTCGGTCTATGGTACCTAATAGATCCTTTCGGCCTATGCTATTAGTTCCTAGGTCTCACAATTATTGGGTGTCAACAATAAGGGTGATCCCTAATTTCTAGGTCACATACCTTTCAGTCTTAAGTATCCTAGCCGTCTTGAAGCGTAAACCAATGCCCTTCCCGTATCTTTCAATCTTGGGTGAGTTATTAGTAACGTTCTACAAGTGTCCTTTCAGTCTCATTGTAGGTTATTATAGTCTACGAATTAAAATAGTCTGAAAACATACGCGCGTCGGTCGACCGACCAGCTAGTCCAGTCGGCCGACCAACACATCAGTCGACCGACCGGTTAAGCCTGTCGGCCAACTAGGGGCCTGCTACAGTTGGTCTCGGGAACTACACCATCTACGCTACTTACTCCCTGAACATCCTAGCATCCTTTTTGTTATAAGTTTTATTTCATTCTTATTTTCTTGTTTTATTGTCTTTTATTCTAGACTTAGTGACAACCAATTCAAACCACCTTAAATTCTTACCCTAAAAACATTGACCTTAAACAATAAACACCCCCCCCCCCCCCACCTCTCTGTGGTTCGACCCTGACTTTCACTATCTATAGTTAAAGTTTAGGAATTATAAATTTTATCTTTGATACCCACAATGACGGGCATCAAATTTTGGCGCCGTTGCCGGGGGGTGACGCCAGTGTTTATTGTTTTTGTTTATGTTTTCCCTTTTTCTTTTACCGTCATGACCATCACCTCTTTCCCGCAACTCGAGCATGAACCATTACATATCTATTGTGGTAGATTAACCTCTTTCCTTTCTCAGCCTGACTATCCTGTTAGTATTGGGGACGTTTGTCGTATCTTTTATGATGGAGTTACTTGTAAGACCCTGATCAAGATTGAGAGGAAGTGTGGATGAGAATTTTTAGACTTACCCTACGAGAAGCAATGGGAGCTTGTCAAACACCTTATCCAAGCCAGTGAAGATACGGAGAGGTATGAGGACGTCAATATTAGTAACCCGGATATTTCTGTCGAGTGTGATCCTATCACACCCGTTACTAAAGGGTCACTCATTCTTAAGGATGAGTATGATAGGTTACTTGATTCCCTTTCCCTCCCCGTTGACGATACTGACTTGGATTTAGATACAGCTAATGAGTTAGGCCTTCACCCCTTGACTGACCAACCTACTTTTATAGGTGTTAGTAATGAACATGTCCCTGACACGTTTGAACCCTCGGTTGATGAACCTTGCTTTTTGCAGGATTCATTTATTGATAGTTCTGATGTTTTTAATAATATTAATAAATGTTCTATGCAAGGATCCTTTAGAAAGGATCCTTCGGAGGCTTTGATATGTTTTGAGACATTTGTAGGTGAATCTCTCGCTCAAGAGGTTGATTTGGATGCTCCAGAAATTGCGACACTAGTGACAGAGTCTATAGGCGGTAGAAAGAGAGGTGTTCTCGATCGAGTAGTACCCTTACTCGATCAAATGATATAGAGAACGAGGTTACTCAAGCAAGTGACCATTTTTTTGAAGAAAAGAGCCCTAAGAAGAAGAAACTGAGGACAGTGTCGGCCCACGACTTGGGGGTCGACAAACACGGGAGATGGATGGCTAGAATTATGGATGATGACCCACCTATCTACACGGTGGAGAGAAACTCATCTACCCAAATCACCATAGCTGAAGGGGTAGCCTGTAGTCAGAGCCCTTGGTCAAAGAAACCATACATCCTTCGCGGATGATTTCTTCTTTTTGCTCGTTTATGTTTTTCTTAAACACAATTTACAGTTTTGTTAAGACTTTTCTGTTGTTTTGCTTTAAGTTTTTAGCACGATTTTTTTTTTTTTTGGTTGCGTAGTTAAGACTTTTAGACTTGGTTCTAGATTTTTGCGCATGTTTTGGGCGCATATATAATGATTTTCAGGTTTGGGGAAGGTTAACTTGGTTAATACAAGTTAATCTCGCGAAGAAGAAGGCTTATGTACAGGAATCTAGGTCGACCGACCACCAACACCAGTCGGTCGACCAGACCCCTGCATTCCAGAAGTACTGTTTGACTGGCAATTGGTCGGTCGACCAGGAAGAGGGGTCTACCGACCAGTTTACCTGTTACAGCGGGTCCGTGATTTTCTTGGGAAGCGTGCAAACGTAATAGGGAAGTCCTTTCCTTATTTTATCCCTTATACTTCCGCTCCTTCTTCTTCTATTTCAAACCTGCAAATTCATTATCTATCACCCAAAACATGCTTAATCCCCGAAAAACGTCTTTCTTTGTTTGACTTTTCAGGTACTTGGAGTGGCACTGCTGGCCACCGAAACCTCCTAGCTCAGGCTGGTTTGGGGAGGTTTCTCATGCGATTAAAAGTCCAGTGAGTTCTTTCCATTTTCCTTGGTTTTACTTTTTTCTTGCATTTTTTCCTTTAATTTTATGAAACCTTTACTTAGGCTAATGCACAATGGGGACATTGTGCGGGTTGGTTTGGAGAAAGGTTTTGTGTCACATGCATTGTCCCATTGCATTTTTGTCACACGTTTATTGCATTTCCGTATTGCATCGTTCTTTTCTTTATTTTCCTTGCACTAGTTGTTACTCCGCGCGCGGAATTCCAAGGGACGTAATACTTCATCATGTAAATATTCATACTTTCAACATAGATTTTTTTTTTGGGTTGGTGGTTGCTGATTTGTATAGTGTTTTTGATATATTGAATGATTAACATATTTGATTATAATCATATAGTCTATTTATCTTGTGTAAGCTACATAAACATTAGCCCACGGGAATTGTCAATTTACAAACTTAAAGCTACATCCCACAACGGATCTCCTACAATCCTGACTCCAGTATTCATAAATTACATTCCTAAGACTAATTATTATTTGAATGACAACATTATACGACAACTTATTATCAATACTTTTTGTGGAAATTAAATTTAAAAGGTAAGTAAATCTTTAATGAACGAGCTCCCAACAGAATCAGAAGTGGAATGAAAAATTTATATTATCACGTATTAGATAATTGCGATTGTGAATTGACCATTGCGCACATTATCCACCAAATTATTCGTATAATATTTATTGGGAAAATTGATAAACACTACTTACATAAGTCCTCTTTTTAAGAATTCCTACCTACATAGTACTTTGTGTAAATTATGTGAACATAACTAAGACATATATGTAATGTAGAAATAGTCTAGATGAAACCATATTTATAATAGATGTCTCGTTCGTTAAATGTTGAAACAGGGTTTTCTCAAATTTTACGATTATTTCAAAGGTATCATTTTTAGACTTGTACAGATTGTATATGGATGGAGTCCATAATTTAAGTACAAATGCATAGTACAAATTGAACACGAGTATAGCATATTTGAATGTACTAAATCGCGTTACAATTTAATATACGATAATACGTAACATGTTTATACCCATTTCTGCCCGGTTGTTATTCAAAGAAATTTTCAACTAATAGTTTCTGACTACATTAGTTCAGCTTAGAATTGAACATTATTACATTAAACCTACCGCTATTGGCGTACTAATCTGATTTGTAATACACGTCATCATCTGACAGTATATTAAAAGGGTTATCGTCATGGACAATTGGATCATCCATATCTCTGTGTCCCTCCATCCAACAATGGTAGATATACCTTGTGTCTTCTGTTGGTAAATCAAGACATTTACATTGGATCGAAAACACACGACCCCATCTTGACCTGACTATTAACCCCTCTATTTCTTCTTTCTTCACCTGACTCTTAGAATCAGCTGCCATCTTAGATGTATCTTTTCCAACTGCAAATAAAGAAGCCCACTTTCTGCACACTTCAGACATACTACGTTTGTCCTGATGATTGAGCCTCTCAAAAATGCTGGACATTAGCTCATCAGAACTGAACAATAGATGGTTAACTCGTTCGCCTATTGTCGTCTCTTTTAGCACATAGTGTGTCTTGAACAATGATTTAGATCTGAATTGCTCCTTTTTCCATCGTAGGTAGTCATTCTCAAACTCATGCTTGTCTTCTTTATTAAAGTAGCGAACACCAGTACAGGGAGGCATACCTATTTAGCTGTAGAAAGTATACATTAAAGCTAAAGACTTTATAGAGTAAAAACTAAGTTTCAGCTTAGATCAATTCTGTGTTTATGAAGGGTGACATATTGGTCTATTTATTGTAATTAACTGTTACTGATGAGAGGTATGATATCTTTAGGACATGATGACAGTTATACCAGCATTATTATCTTAGGCAGTGCGACTAAATGCCATGACAATTCTGAGTAATTGAAAAGTCGACTAAATGCCATGTTTCAGTCATTTGGAAACAACCCATCCATTGAAAACAGAGGGAAGATGTTTCATACATCCGAACCCCTCTTGGGGTACACGTCATTAAACTCTAGCTTGAGACTTGATAATGGAATCAGTCACTGCAATTTGATTGATTTTAGTAGTAACCTTTTGTGTTGTTCATAAACTGAAATGGTTAGGTGTTGTTGATTTGCTTAGCTTTTGCATTACAATGTTGTTAACACAAAAACCCCTCAGTTCCCTCGTCCTCACCCCTGACCACCCTCACCCCCTTCTCTGTAAGAAGCAAATGTGATCATAAAGATCAGAGGATTTCCGACAACCCTCAATGCTATGCAATAACATCCAAAATCATGCTATCTTACTTCTTTGCTCTGACCCTTCCAATTTACCTAGAAACCCTTGTACAACACTTAACGTTGGACATATACTCACAGTCAGAAGTACAGATCCAGTACGAAACCACTTTGAACTTAAGGCCATACACATACTTATATTGTTTCCTAATGTCAATGCTGATTTATCACTCATATCTCAGACATACGTATTAAATTCCCTTTTTTTTTTGCAGAATTGTACGTGTTTATTAACATTAACATAATTTTAGTGCAAGAGTTAATCCAGACCACATCAACTCAATCAAGGAACATTAAAATCAATCAAATTAATCAACCTAATTAATATTTCTTAACATAACCATTCTAATATATAATTTGTACTACAAATAATGTTTGTCAACATATAATCGTATCAATATGACAATTGGAATTCAATGTACAATTAATTAATTCACTATTTAGGATTAAGTACATTAAAATTCTAAAAACATACCTTAATTTGAACAGATAAATGCAGGAAGACTGTTACCGTATTTTGGTGGTGAACGTGGATTCGTCTGATGGTGATGAAGAAAGTTGTTGGCAAGGGTGATTGATTTTTTACATTGAGAACTGAGGAGAAGACAAATTCTGGAAAATAATAGAGAGAAAGAGGGTATAACAATGAGGGTTTTGGTTGTATCAAACGTACGTTTATTATATCTATTAATTAGTTAATTTTACCGGAAACTGGTCATTATCTGTTACGGATTTGTACATTGAATAGTGTCGGAAAGAGGAAAACTGGTTATTTTGTGAGATGAGACGGTATCTATCACAAACCTGTGACAGATACCGCCGTCACAAATGAAGATTCGTGTTTATTAATTTATTTAATATACAACATATCTCAGACAATGAACAATATACATTATTTGGGAATTTTTAGAAAGTCTAACGTAAATTAAACATTGGTATTTTGAATTTTCAAAGCTAATTAAACATTTTTAAAACACATTAATGATATAATAATGAAAATGTATTATCTATACTAAAAAAATAATAATGATTAATTCAAAGATTCAAAATGAGGAAGTACGATAATAATGGGGCGTAAAAAGGAGGAAACAATAGAAAGTCAAAAAATAAGATAAAGTTAAAGAGAAAACTATATATTAAGTAGCATGATCATGGAGCACCCCTCTATTGTTCATCCGAAAGGGTAGTTGCACCATCATAACCATACTTTTGGTATAATGACAAACATCGAACATTACCCATTTGAAGGAACCTCGTGCAACAAAAGAGTTCTGTTTGCAACAATAATCTGTAATTTTTACTAAATTTACGTGAGTTTGATATGTTGTTGATCAAATTGTTAACATGTTTAATAAGTATATAGCGTATTTGTCAGGTATTAAATCTTATAAGTTGAAGATTTCTAAATATTGTACCCTTTAAGTTTTGTAATTAGGTATCCTCTATTTTGTCACAAAAGACGGTAGATTGAATTTTGATTTCATCTATACTAAAACTGTAGTACAAAGTTCTACCCAAAAGGTAAGAGGGATCAACACTAAATGTGGTCAAAAGGAGAAAGGAGATAATTTTAGAATGCTGGAGTTAATATACTCCGTATTAATTTATCATGTTAGGTTAAGTTCATTAGTCGTTTTTTTTTTCGTGAAATAAGTATTATTATGCTTTGTTACGATTTTGTGTTTGTGCCTGGTATGGCCCTACGTAGGTGAAGGTTTATATATATTTTTTATTTTTATTAATTCACGAACGACTGTTAATCGGAAAATGTGTAGTTAACTAAAATAATAAAATAGACTAATCCACATTTACGGGCTCTTTAGACGGTGTAGTTGTAACAACCCGACCCGCCACCGTCGTAACACAACCCCAATAAGATGAGATGTGTACCTTTGGGCCAAATACTTGTCCTCACTTAAGCACAAAAGCACAAGGCCTTGTTACTAAATGGTGGGTGGGAGCTATTATAAACATATCACAAGTCTCACATTCTACCAATGTGGGACAACTTTCTTCTCATACTCTTGGGGTGTTACAAACTCCCCCACTTAAAGAACACAACGTCCTCGTTGTGCCTCAAACTTGACCACAACCAGGGCCAGAATCCTCCCCCGCTTGTTGTGTGACCCGGGTACTCCCGACCACAGGCTCACCACACGGTCGCAGGGTCGCTCTGATACCATTTGTAACAACCCGACCCACCACGGTCGTAACACACCCCCAATAAGATGAGAGGTATGCCTTTGGGCCCATTATTTGTCCTCACTTAAACCCAAAAGCACAAGGCCTTGTTACTAAGTGGTGGGTGGAAGTTATTATAAACATATCACAAGCCTCACATTCTACCGATGTGGGACAAATCTCCACACAAACATTTCATACTCTTGGGGTGTTACAAACTCGCCCACTTTAAGAACACAACGTCCTCATTGTGCCTTAAACCTGACCGCAACCAGGGCCAGAATACTCCCCCGCTAGGTGTGTGACCTGGGTACTCCCGACCACAGGCTCACCACACGGTCGCAGGGTCGCTCTGATACCATTTGTAACAACCCGACCCGCCACCGTCGTAACACAACCCCAATAAGATAATAAGATGTGTACCTTTGGGCCAAATACTTGTCCTCACTTAAGCCCAAAAGCACAAGGCCTTGTTATTAAATGGTGGGTGGGAGCTATTATAAACATATCACAAGCCTCACATTCTACCAATGTGGGACAACTTTCTTCTCATACTCTTGGGGTGTTACAAAACCCCAATAAGACCCACCACACAAGGTTAAGTTAGATAATGAATTTGAATGATACATATATCGTGAGAAGAATAAAACTGTTCCAATTTAATCCGTTACTATACGAAGTCACGCAACATATGGAAATTACGTGTATAATGGTAATAATTATGTATTACGTAATCACTAAGTAGCTCCTAAAGCAATATGCCGGCTAGCATGTCACTCACCCTTCCCTAAACTTCTTGATTTAACCCAACTGTACTACATAATTACTACCACTAACTTTTACCTTCCAATCTTCACCATCTACACACCAAAACCTCCTGCACATTTACCATGGTAAAATCCTGTGGAGAAGTAATGTACTTTAACGTGGATGATAAACCAGATTTTATTAACAAATATGTTGATTGGAAAAAGAAATAGTTTCAGTCGACGGCCCTTTTTACAAAAGCAATTTTTGAGGCAGCATGCCTCATCACCCATTTCTCAGTCTTCCAGAACTTACTGATCGTGTTTTCAACAGACTGGATAGACAGGGGAAAAGGAACATGGCCGTGGTATGTAAGGCATGGGCAAGGTTGTATCTTGTTGGTACCGAAACGGGTAAAGTTCATCTGGATTATGATCATGAACTTGTGAGGGAAAATCGAGGGAACCAGATATGGGTGTCCAGAAATCAGAGGCTGGTGTCGATTTCATGTTCATGCAAGCCAAGGAAGTCCAAAGTTAATAAGAGGAAGGGATGTTACAGAAAAGGCAGCAGCTCGAAGGATGTGTATGTTGAGAAGTCTGGCAGCGAGGGGTATTATGACTCTGATTGCTGAGCCTGGTAATAAACTTACCCGTAAACTTTATGAATAAATATAGGTAATAGAATCTAGTAATGTATATGATTATGTTTCTACTGTGTTTATGGTATCTTAATTTCTATTTTGAAATATGCTTGAGAAGAGCATGTGCTTATAGCTTATGTGTGTTTTCTTATTAGTTTCAGTGGTATACAACCCTATAAATTAGTACAGGCTCCGATGGTATTTGGGGTTTGTTGGTGATCTTCTATGTATAACAACACCCTTATGATGATGGTGTGATGTATCAAGTTGATGTGTTGCAGCTATATTGACATGTGTAGTGATGGGCTTGATTTCAATAATATTGTGTACGATTTCATTGAGCGAGGAACTCAGTGACTATTATTGAACACCAGAGAAGGTGTATAGGGTTCATGGTCTTATACTATTGTAGATAGGAATTGTGGATCACTTCAAGTTTCTAAGTCATGGTCTTATACTATTGTAGATAGGAATTGTGGATCACCCCAAGTTACTAAGCCAACATACATAGTTAAACATGTAATATAAATAGTCACTACTACAAAAAGAGGCTTAGAGAACTGTTGAAAAGAGCTTTAGAAAACGCCCCATAGGCGTTCTCCAACTCAGTGTTCTCTAATGTATAGAGAACGGACGTGGGGGGCGTTTTATATGCTATACATTAGAGAACACCTAGTTTGTAAGGCGTTTTATTTTCATTTACTATTAGAGAACGCTTATAATTGGGAGGCGTTGTTTTTCCTGTACCTTAGAGAACGGTTATCAATAATGATAGCTCTCTATCCCATATAATAGAGAACAGTCGAGATAGATCACTGTTCTCCAACTTTTCAATTTTATTTTTTTAAAAAAAAGATAATTTAAATATTATATACCTAATATAAAGGTATATCCAATAAATAATTACGTAAATCGTAAACATGTCACCCAACAGGAGGCTAGAAATCAAAAATCAGAAAAATTTTCATTAACATTGTCATTGCCTAATCCAAAGAATTTGCCAAAAGCGACTACATTTTATATTCTTGATCACCAAAAAACTGTATCGGCCAATAAAGCATCTCAATGTACATAGTAGGAAAAATAAACTCAAAATTTCCTAATGGGAAAAAAAATTCTATGATAGTATAAAAATGGAATCCAGCTACAACTCGAAAAGATCATCATCATTTTCGCTACCCGGAGTACATATGAAATCCACGTCTCCTTAAGCTTGTCAATAGTTTGGAAGACACTTTGTCGAAATACTACAATAATTCAAAACAAAATTATTGTGAGAAAATAGAAAATAAAAAAAGGGTATACATGCCTATATATATATGAAATCAAATGAGAATGTTTGACCTAGAGAGAGGGCACAGGAGGCGATTCTGAGAAATCTGTATCAATGGCTATTGAATCAACAAAATCTGCTACATGTAAAAATTGAAGTACTACAAAGAGAGATTCTATCAATGCAATCATCAGATCTCAGAAAGATAAAGTTATACATGGACCCGTCGAAAATGAAAACAGTAAGTACAAGAGCATACATGAAATTAATAGGATTCCACCCTTGCTCCTACCTGATGATGATGATGGGTGGGTGCAGGATGTCTCTACTGAGATGAATCAAAATAATACCGGAACTTAGGAAGGCCAATGGTTTCAAAGGCAAGGTAAGAGGATTCTTGAAGTGCTGGATGAAAAGGCACCAGATCTGCTCTGCCTCTTAGATGAAGATGTGCAGGAAGACGTTGATTATTGGAAGCATGTTGTGTATGGGTTTGTCGTGGGAGTCAATCATCCATTGCAAAGATTAGAAGGCTTCCTGAAACGAATTTGGAGTAAGTATACAATTGATAAAATTTCGTTCTTACCAAATGGCTTATTTCTGACTCGATTCGCTACTCAAGATATGCAACAAAGTGTTCTCAAAAGCAGGCACTTCTTATTCGATAATAAGCCTCTGATTTTGAAAGCTTGGACGCCTGAAACAGTTTTGATTAAAGAGAAAATTAAAAGTGCACCTGCTTGGATACGCTTTCCTAAGTTGCCACTGAAGTATTGGGGGAAGAGCTTGAGCAAAATTGCTAATCTTGTGGGCACTTATATCAAAAGTGATCCTGCAATAGAAAATAAAACACAATTAGGATTTGCTCGAGTTATGGTCGAATTAAAAATAGGCCAAAATTTTCCTAATCAAATCAAATTTTTGGATGAAAAAAAAAACAAATGATTGAGATTCAAGTTCAGTATGAATGGAAACCGCTCATTTGCAAAAAAAAATGTAAATTACTTGGGCATGAGCAGACAGACACACTGTAGGAAAGGAAAGTTGCCTAAGACGGATCACAAAAAAACAGTAAGCAAACAGGTCTGGCAGCCATTAAAACAGCAGCTACATGTTAATCAGCGTGTAGATACAATTCCTGTAGAAGTGAATCACTTACAAGCTGATATTATGACTGATGACACAAATCCGTTAGTCCATCAGGGTGAGCAAATGCCCTCTGAATTGGGAACTACAACAATTCCTAATCCTATTCAGATACCGTCTGTTTTGGGATCAGCTACAACACCACCATCTAGTCCTAAATCTGGATATGCTCAAGAGGGAACTATTTCTCCTATTAAAATTCTGAAGGCTACTAGATAGAGTCGAATGCTGAGTAAGGAAAATGGAGAAGATGACGATGTGGTTTTTTGTGACTTTTGATTCCAAAGTATCCTAAGCCTTTGGTTTTCATCATTAATCTACCATTTAGATGAAATATTATTAGCAAATAGCAACTCTGCCAACCAATTGGTAATCAAGAAAAATAAAAAAATAAAACAGAAGAAAATTCTGATTAGGACGAACAAAACGCCTAAACCACTACACTGAATGCATACTATACTAGTATACTACATACTCTTAGAGTCTTAGGCAATCCTAATTCCTTACTTCCTACTTCTATCGTCTGTTAGGAGCCACTGCCAACCTAATGCTTTCAATCAAACTACCCCAATCAAATCTACAATTAATCAAACTGTTCTCTAACAATTCATGAATTCAATTAATAAATTCAATCAAACTACCCCAACCAAATCTACAATGCACAAATAAACTAACAAAATATGAAAATAATAGTAACAATTAAAAGAAATAACCAAACATTCAATCAAAATAAATAATTAAATTTGGGGAAAAGGTATGAACAATAAATAATTAAACATACCGAAAAGAGCGGCGGTTGAGGGCGGTCTTCGATTGGCGAGGCGGCAGGTGAGGGCTGTAGAGGGTGGCGAGCGGCGAGGTGGCGGAGGGGTGGTTATGGTTGGATTTAGGGTTTTAATTTCATGTATGTATGTTATTTGTGTTGGGGTTGTTTCACGCGGTTCTGTTTTCTAATTTCCAGATTTATTTTGTATACAGCTGGAAGCTAATAAGGAAATAGAACTAAGGAAGCGACGGCCTTATTAGAGTATTACTTAGCTTGGGGTTTATTATTATTACGCTTATTATTTGAGGGTGCGGACTATAAGATACACATTTACCCGTTACAATACACAGTACATAACTTTAACAATTAAAAATTAATAATTAATAATTAATAAATTAATTAGGAATATAATATTAATAGGAATATAATATTAATAGGAATATAGGAATATTATATATTATAAAATACACACTTACCATATCCACACTTACCATATTAATTAGGTGTTTTATATTATAGTCATAGATAACGTTTATTATCTTAGGCGTTTTATATTATAGTCATAGATAACGGTTATTATATTAGGCGTTTTATATGACAGTTTTAAATAACATTTTTGTGTTTAGAGCGTTCTCTATTAATCTAGAAGACGCTTATCCAATAAAGGTGTTCTCTATCTAGTGTTACCTATTCCATTAATTGTAGTAGTGAGTTCATGTTGACATGTAGCTGTCAACTAAGTAGTCCTTCATTGTGCATACTATAAGCACTACAACAGCAAAACATAAATTATTAATATAGATAGACTTCACGTTGATGATAGTTATTAATTCGAGTAGACACTGGTTATTAGGTTGGCGTAGACAGAATAGCAGTTGGGGATCCTTACTTTTCCTTCTTACATTTCCTCTTTGGAAGTGATGTGTGTGGCAAACTTACTGCCACATCTTTCCCCGAGTCAACAATTGTTAGATTACTTGGAGTCACAGGCTGATCATTTTTATCAGTCTCATCAACAACTGTCGTAGACGTACGGTCGTCATGCTCAGTGCCATGAGCAGGGGTGGGATGTTTGATGCTAACATCCCCAACATCCTGGTTGTCCTGTGTGATCCCCACACTATGCTGTTCCTCACTGATGTCAGTACTTCTGCTGTCAGGACTCACTATGACACGCTTCATAGTCCACTGCAGCACATTGTTGGTTGACAGTGTATTAGCTGGAGCTACTTGGGCTTTGAAAGGCGTAGTATCAAGTAATCGTTTGAGTGTTGAAAAGGTCGACTCGTCAGACTGCCAAGCAATACACCAGTTAATATTAGGAGTTCTATTACTTTTAAAATTAATTGAAATAAAGTTACACTCACATTGTGCTTCATATGAAATATATCAGATGCCGACATTCTGAATAGTTGTTCAGTGGTTTCTGTAAACACGGTAAAGGATAGTGTTCCAGTGCCATCTGATACATCACAATTGAACGTGACCCTGCATTTCATGCGAACATTAGTGGTGGAATTTTTATTCTATATTTTACCTAGGCTAGTATCAGTTTGTACTGATTCCTAGTTAAAATGTGTTGAGTAATTATAAAGCTCAGAATGATTATCAAATGATCAGGAGTCTTACTTCGATTCTGAGGTGCAGTTAGGTTTAGCGCAGGTGTCACAAGTGTATGTATTTCCTGGTTGTATGTTTGACCGCTTTGAACAATTCGAGCATCCTATGTATGCATTTATTTTATCAAAATCAACATCTGGGATTGTTACCTCTAACCAATGGCGCTCATCTTGCAAAGTCGTTTTGGCCTGATCATGGTATATAAGACACATAAGCCTATGTATTAAACAGTTGTTAAATTGTCACTTCTAATAAGTACAAGAACATAATTTGCGTTAATGTAATTACGCTGGTTGTTTTAAGCCTATTTGTAGTATAAGACCTCTTTCATGTTTGAACTATTGTGTGATATTTGCAACATTCTGTAATGATATAGGACTACTGACATGGTTCAGTTGTGAATATGGCGCAGGTAATTATTCAGTATTTTGGATACCTTTTTGGAACGGAGGGTTGAAATGGTCGTTGTACTGTCAGCTAGCACGGGCTCCTTCACACTTAAAACTCTTCTTTGTAATTTTGTCAATGCCATAATGTGGCTAGCCATCCTGCACACTCATGTAGATCAATTGTAAGAAAGAATAGATTTTATCTAGAAGGTATGTTGCTTGCTCATGTGAAGTTTAGTACCATGCTTTAAGAGCATCAGCTTTATCACCGTCAGGTGAGTGAACAAAGACAGTAGAAGTACATGTGGTCATCGAGAAGCCTGGTCCATTTCAAAATGTATTAGAATAGTACTAAATGTCTTATTGATGCAATCTAAGCTAGTATTTTGAGAATTTGAAAAACATTAATCTACAGAATGCATTAAAAAAAATATTGATCATGACCACCAGAACCTTTGTGCATTGATACTCTGAGGGCAGTTATACCAACTGCCTTGAATTTACCAGGTTGTGGTATTAGTATATTGCAGTCATCTTGTACGAGATCGTCCCAAACCGAGATGGACAGAGGTTGTGTAGTACTGCAAGAGCGTTAACATTAGTATCAGCAACAATACGATATTAGATGTTATGAATATGCAGAACAATATGGAGTCTAATTTTTCAAAGTATTTGGGATCAATCACCTGTGGTCGATTACTATGATTTCACGCACAGATGTTTCACGGGCCTTTGATGTGACAATTTTACTTGGCTGATCTTCTAGAAAGAGAACAACACCTACTATGTCTACAAGGCATTTGAGGGATGCTTGTGAGAGGCTGATTATAAACAGAACTCATTGTTAGCACATGCAATATATGTAGATAGGTTGCGATTTTGAAATTTACCAAACATTTCACTGTAGTCAGGTGCACGAGGTATTTGGGAAATTGGGCGATAGTCAATATCAGCACATCCACTATCAACTTCGACAGGCATGATAATGGTACGTTTATTGAAAGACATCTGATAGTCCATCTCAGATTCATTTGATTTATACTCAAGTTTTAGAGGACTTATGGTAGCATTTGATATTTCATATTTCTGATTGCGCTTTATAGCATCCTCATATATATCCACTTGATCAGCAAAAATAGCAGCACGTATTTTGTTTCCCTGCTCAAAACATGTCGAGAAGCCTACCTTATCAAACACAGTATTTCATTTGTTCATAGATCAGATAGGTATATCAATAATCATAATCAATCAAGCTAACATAAGAACAGTTTCACATCAATTTGTGCACCAAGAACTAACAATGTCAACATGGGATTATAAATAGACAGTACACATGAAAAATAATGTATTGGGAAATTTAACAACATCCATTACTGTGTTATATTTTTAAACAGAATGACATTAATTGATGATACTCACTTGGAAGATTGCATCTTTTTATAACAGTAGTCTATGAGCAACTATGCAAGAGAATACAATGTGAAGAAATTCACTCAATGTTACAACTACCAATAGTTGGAGTATATGTATCTGTGTTGCAAAACATCCTATTAATTGTTAAGAATAGGAATGGTTATTGATGTATAACCACTGTCAAAATTTTCCTCTTTTAGAGGAGTATACTAAAACATTCATCAATTAGCAGTAATTATATATGCATTAGTCCTGATACGAAGCCTTATCAATTGTCTAGAACATTACCCATATCATGGAGGCTATCTGCAATGTATCCTTGATATATAAGGAGAAGTTATCAAATTGGCATAAATGAGTTCAATTACCTTATCATCTTCGAATAACAAGCTTTGATATTGCACCTTAACAGGAGATGACTTCGGACGACGTTTCTCAACCACTATCACATTGACTTTGTAGTTCTTGGCAGTGTCAGTTAACTCATTGAGGTAAACTTTCCGGTGTTTCATTCTGTTGCAGGAAGATATTAATATGTGTGTATTAAATACAATGGAATAAATTACTTAAAAGGATATCTAATAGACTTATAATTGATATACAATCTATACATTAGCATAATTATATGATGCCTTAACACCATCTTTTTTTTCAGTTGGTAATGCCATCAAAAATTCAGAAATGCTCAGATACAAATTCATACCTGGAAAAGGTGTGTTGGAAAATTAGATATGTTAGATTGAGGAAAGGTATGGTGAAATATCAGATGGTTATTAATAGTGTATTTTTCTACATAATAAAGTTGGAGTGTAGTATTAGTGAAGGTCCATACCAAAATATGTACAGTGGTGGTTGCTGAGAATGTGTACTATGCACAGTTATTTGCGTGAAGTTGTCTAACTTGGTACATTATAGGGGTATGGAGTATGTACTAACTTTGCATGATTCAGGGGATTGTAAATTTATCAAATCTGTATTATCATTGTAAATATTAACGTAGCAACAGGAAATATGAGGTTAATAATATGTTTTTTTATACTGGACGATGATGTCCTTTTTTTTTCCATGGCTTGATTAGTTTGTTGTGTATGTCTGAATGTAATATATAATGTGTATTCCCAATTACCATTGGATGAAATCACTGTACATGAATTATGGGCGTTACTGTATAGTTCTGATTGTCAAGTTAAGTAGTTAATCAGATGTTATGTGGACCAAATAGATGCAATTAAAGAGTTATACTTGTATGGATTTATCATTACTTAGTTACTACTAAAATTTGATAGTAATCGCGCAAATTTAAATGCTTGACTATAATGCACGAGCTACGCTTAAAATTACATTCGACATCATTTTCTGAATTTAATTTCTGAATCAGCGACAATTTGATACAAATGGAACTTAGGATGGCCGTCCAGCGACATATTGGATATCAGTACCTTATTGAACACTAAAGCATATGACAATTTACAGATGCATAATTAGTTGCTAAAATTTGTCAACAATATTCATCAACAGTTGTTATAAGCAGTAAAACAGTGTTCCTTTGCGTTACAGTACATCCAACCATCGATGTGCACAATGTAATGACAAGCTAGGTTGGTGTAATAACACAAATGTCTTACGGTTAAACTATATACATCCGGCCAATGCTGTAAATGGTTTGAGCTGTTGTAGCCAAATAACAAAAGTACGGAGGCAAGGCCAGCTGCCATTAGATGTTATATAATACCTGCAAGCCTCAGAACTTCAAAAGAAACCATGTTCCTGATACAATTCCTGTTCATCTCGGAACCATTAGATGCAGCGATGACAGTAACTTTGACCGCTTCCCTCACTCGCGACAGTGCGACATAAAGCTGACCCGGTGAAAAGCAGTGTCTAGGAAGGTAGACAACAACCCTGTCTAACGTCTGACCCTGCGACTTCTTGATTGTCATTGCGAAACTAAGCTTGAGTGGAAACTGATTGCGCTGAAACTGGAATGGGTAGTTTGAAGAGCTAGATGGGCGCATCTTGATGCGAGGAATAAAGACATGCTGACCGTTATAATGACCACTGGTTATAATACATTCGACCATATTCGGGGTAAACCCTGCACATATCAGCCTTGTACCGTTGCATAGACCTGCAGATGGAAGGAGGTTTCTTAATAAAATGACTAGAGCGTCCTTCTTCAATACCAACTCATAGGGACTCATGCCACCAGGACAGAGTTTGTTTATAAATTCTGAAGGGTATACGTTGCAGTTATCCGAAAGCACTGTATCAAAACCCTTGTACGTAACTGCTTGACCAGGGAACTTGTTAATCATGTATGTATTTATATCATCGACATCCTCATTCATAGGTGTAAGTATGGAACGATGAATAAATATATCAACCCCAATACTGTTGAGGTCGACATCTGGATATACAGTATCAACAACTATACTTACAAGATCTGCACCTAATTGAATTGTATCCAGAACAATTCCATCAGGCAGTTCAACCATCTCAGTCTCGCATGTCTGGAGTTGACCGTTTCCAAGGGATAGCAAAAAATCTAAAAAGTGTGGATCAGTTTTAGCCCTTACATTAACAGTTAGTCTGAATTTGATAAACTGTGGCCAAATATCAGAAGCAACTAATGTAGAATTAACCAACTCAGGAATAGACTTTTTTTGTACCACTGGTAGAACCTGGCGGAAATCTCCACCAAATACAATAAGTTTGCCACCAAACAACAAATCAGGATTGCACAGATCTCGCAGAAGTTGATCTAATGCCTCAACACTTTCCCTTCTTGCCATAGATGCCTCATCCCATATGATAAGAGTAGATGCTTTTATAAGAGCAGCAAGACTACTCTGCTTGGGCACAGAGCACGACAAAGAAACATTCAAATCTAGAGGAAGTTTAAATCGTGAGTGGGCAGTCCTTCCTGACGGTATATTGGCTGCAGCAATACCCGAAGCAGCAGTAGCAAGGACAATTTTACCCATCAGCCTTATTTCTGCATACAAGGCATTGTATAGGTATGTCTTACCAGTCCCCCCTGGACCATCTACGAAAAAAGCTCCAGGTTTGTTATGCGTAGCATAATCAGATATCATGTCAAAAGCTCTTTGCTGCTCTTGGTTCAATGATTTGCGACACACGACACATTCATTTGGTATTGGTACATTGAGTGCATCAAGTGTATCCTGTGATGATCGGATCTCTGCATCCTGTGGACCTATCAAATCCGATAAACCAAAACTTTTTAGAGTCATGCCCATTGCTTTAACTTGTTGCTCTAATCGTTGCACAGTAAGGACCCGTGCAGCGTATGGATCGCCTGGATGTTCTTTTCTGTAGTCTTCTGACAATGAAATATAATATTTTTCCCACAATGCACTTGGATCCTTAGGCTGACAAAATATTAACAAAGTTGCAAATAGGCGCCGCAAGGCAGCTGGCATTTCTACTTGTTTGGCCTCATCTAAACACAGTTCTACCATATTGTCATCCTCAATAAGCTGCAGTTTCAACGCAGCTTCCTGGAACGTAGCACATTCATAACCATTGACTGTTCTCAAGTCTCTATACGATTTTGGAGCAGACACGTGTGTCAACAACAAACGCAAGAAGTAGCGCTCTCCTTCTGAGGGTGCCACAAAAACAAGACGATAAATTGTGAATGTTTTGTTCTTACGTTTCAACCATGTTCGTTGAAATGTATCCCATCGGTAGTGCTCAACGAAGCTCCCATATAGATGTCTCCAATTTGGATTTGTAGCATTCTCACTATTCAACCTAAAGAATTCAGTCAGCGGAGTCCTGACACGTTTTTTGTTGGACACTACATGGGTTAATCTCTCATGAGGCCTCATCTGTATTGTTTGCATACCTTCTAAATGAACTGGCAGCACCATCACTGCAGGTTGCATTTCAAACAATTCAAACCCATAGATACGCCAGACTGCTTCAATAGGAGATACCCATCGACCAGACTGATATTGTTCTATTTCATCAACCGGTTTGACTTCCCCTTCCCCCGCTATGTTGAATGATATCATGTCATGCCCCTTATAAACATACTTATACAGGTACTTCACCGCCTGAATAGTTGAGCAGACCTCCACATTAATGTGGGAATCGAAAAGGTCTAGTAAATATGGGTTGTATGGAATCACCCAGCGATTGTTAAGCATTTCACCTCTCACGCGCACAATGTCAGCCGTCGGCATACGTTTGTACACTGGATAACCGTCATCATTGTTGGTTGTCTCAGATACGTATGGTTTCGGATATAAGTACTTGTACTTGCCCGGACTGCTTTTATGTTTCATACATGCACACTCAGGATCTAGTTTCCCACATGGACCGTGCATCATGTGTTTTATCACAGCTGCACCAGATTCGCATTTGACTGAGAAGGGATTTCAGTAGATACGAATTTGTCGAAATCAGCTGGACAGTTCATCCTGCTACCAGCTTTCATAATCACTAAGAAATGGGCATGAGGCAACCCTCTCTTCTGAAACTCAACTACATATACAAATGCAGCAACTTCTCCAATTTTTTTTTCATCAACCAGCTTTTTTTTTTAACAATAACAGTTTAGCTCGAAATACTCTAGCCACGATATCAGGACGATTTTGAGCCTCTTCTCCAGGTGCCAGCTCATTTTTTATTTCAGGCCAATTTGAATTGCATATCATAGTTATAAAAAAATCTGGTTTTCCGAATCGCTGAACAAGAGCCATTGCATTTAGGTATCTCCTCTTCATGTCTCGAGGGCCACCAATATATGTTGCCGGGAGAATGACGCGCCGCCCTACATTTGCTGCGCACTGTTCACCAGCATCAATGGTGTCAAGCAATCCCTGTTATAATTCAGATCTGATTGTATCTTGATTATGCCTAAGGTAATTTAACCGAATGTTTTCCAACTTCACGTACATGTCAACGATATATTGCTGTAAGCATCTCCCAGCTCTCAACATCATATTTCCTGGTCTATTTTGCAATTTATAACAATAATACTCACGACATGAGATATTTCGCTCTTCTGAATTCTTCCGACAAAAACTTTCTGAAATCATGAAAAATTAATTACTATTGTATTATTACACAAAATGAAGTTAGTAAACAGTCTATTGCAACTACCATTCAGACTTTAATAAATATACACGTATGACTTACGTTGTGCCTCTGCATCCTAAAGAGTATCAGCATCTGTGAAGCTAGATGGAGGCGGCGTTGAACTCTGTACGGCTTCTTCTGTCTTATTTTTGGCCACGTGCTTCTTGAGCCCTTGTCGCCATCCACATTCCTTTTTGGGAAACAACAACGGGTACTGTAGTGGATCATAACAGCCATAATAATGCATGACTCTATGTGAAACCTCACTATGGCTAGTAACCAATATGTGAGGTCCATCAGTCTCACCAGACGTAGAATCGTCAGGTCAGATTGTAGCAACCTCGTCAGACGTAGGAGCATTGCTTACACGCTTGTCTTGGTTAGGATTTTTTGTGATAACTATCTTAGTGTTGGTAGTAACAGTCACATCTTTTAAGGATCGGAAGAAGCGAGCATATGGATTTGTCTCTGTTACATTCATTAAGATATTAATGACAGCTGCATCGAGTTCCTTGAAACACGCTGCACGATTTGCAGCTTCGTGCAGGCCATCATAAAAGTACAGTTGTAGGAATTTAGGGTGACTGCCACAAGGAAGTAGGTCTGTTACATTGTGGTACATTTGACCATGAAGCTTAAAAACATAAATACCTTTAATCGTCTGTGATTCAAAATTCCCACCAATTGATGTAAACGCAAACAAGTTGTTATACAGACGCGCAAACTTACGAAAATGCACTGCTGTTGGGTCCGCTGAGGTGTAGAGCATGGTTAGTAGTGGTGGAAATGTACTGGAAGGCAGCACAATAGCTCCATTTGCACAACAAAATGTTTTCAATTCATAGATTATTCTCTTTGCAAAGCATTTATCACATGATGGAACGTCCAGCAACTTGAAGGGGGAACCAACTAATGGTTGACCAATCATAGCAAGTGGTAAACCTAATATCCAGGACACAAAGTATTAGATATCACTCTAAAAAACATAAATATGCATATCACAACCATTCACACATTTACCAGGTTGTGGTCTTGGACGGGGCTTCCTGCAACGTTTTTTTGGAGGAACAGTATCTGATTTTGCTAACGTACCCCTAAGTGTAGACAACAAAAGCAGTATGGTGCTTACATTATACATAATACAAAGTTAATTAAGGTAACGAGCATTGCTACACTACCTCACCTCGCTGGTTTCTGCTTGTATCTGAGTCCTACACTTGCGTTTAGTCTTGCCAGAACCATGTACGTTAGCGTAATACGGGAAGTTGTCATCTGTAAGCAACAATGTCGGTAATCATATTAAATATACATTTAGTATGATAGTGTTCGCAAACATCATTATAGTATAGCGACGTACCCATCGAGCAATAAATTGTAGAGAATTCAATCCTCAATGTAACCCAACCATGTCCACCCCTCTGTCTAACAAACACCACAAAAACATCAGAATCACATTGACAAGTATCAACTACCAATTAAACACAAAGTTACATATAAACTGTTCACGCACTTGTCTAGCTAATTACAGAATTGTAACACCCCAAGAGTATGAGAAGAAAGTTGTCCCACATCGGTAGAATGTGAGGCTTGTGATATGTTTATAAGAGCTCCCACCCACCACCTAGTAACAAGGCCTTGTGCTTTTGGGCTTAAGTGAGGACAAGTAACGGGCCCAAAAGTGCACACCCATCTTATTGGGTTTGTGTTACGATGGTGGCGGGTCGGGTTGTTACAAATGGTATCAGAGCGACCCTGCGACCGTGTGGTGAGCCTGTGGTCGGGAGTACCCGGGTCACACACCTAGCGGGGGAGGATTCTGGCCCTGGTTGCGGTCAAGTGTGAGGCACAACGAGGACGTTGTGTTCTTTAAGTGGGGGAGTTTGTAACACCCCAAGAGTATGAGAAGAAAGTTGTCCCACATCGGTAGAATGTGAGGCTTGTGATATGTTTATAAGAGCTCCCACCCACCACCTAGTAACATGGCCTTGTGCTTTTGGGCTTAAGTGAGGACAAGTAACGGGCCCAAAAGTGCACACCCATCTTATTGGGTTTGTGTTACGATGGTGGCGGGTCGGGTTGTTACAAGAATAACATCAATGATGTAAATATTATATTGCAAATAGTAGATTCTTGGAAAATATAACATGACATGCTACATTAGATATTATGTAAGTTATGCAAGTGCTGTATGATTCAAACACACCTTATAAGCAAAAGATTTCGATGTTCATTCATCCATAAAACATAATGGCAATTAATACAACAGAAGTCAATAGTAGATAAGCAAATTACAAATTAAAAGATCATATGCTCTAAGGCAACAAATATAAACACTCCTAAATAGATACTAAGTTCTGTAATTATTTATGTCTGCCTAACACTAATCTGCAAAACATATCCATATTCCAAAACAATAGGTTCCATGCCATCTTCACTGAAACCGTGCAGGTTTGTAGAATACGCTTCGGTCGTTCACATACTTAGTAGATGGAACTGTCTTGTTATTCGAGGAGATATAGCTATGAAGATCGGGTAATTGTGACTTTGTTTTCCTTTTTTTGGGAGGTGGTGGTGGGCACTTTTGCACAGGAATCAAGAAAGGATCGCTCCTTGGTGTGATACAACCCTCTTCATTCAGGGTCAAAGCATCTGGATTCCCATCATGGACTCCTGAAGTACCTCTCTGAGATGTTAGCAAATGTTTTTCAAGTTTAATGACCATGTTTCTCGCACACTCACAGGTCAAGGCAGCTAATTTCACCTCCTCAGAGGCATAATTCGCATCAATTAAGTCAGTATTATATATAGGGATCAAATATTGGATACTTTTAAAAGCAAGTGTTTGCTCTGATGTATATCTCGATGAGGCTATCTCACCAACAATATGAGTAGGACCACATTCAACTCCTTCACGAGTTATAGTTAACCATGATGTGAAACATGAAGGTGTTTGCTCTAATGTAGTTATGGAGCTACATTGTATAGGGAGTCTACCAGCAACAATCTGCAAAAGGGACACCATGTCCAAAGAAAGGTTTTGGAAATGAAATATCTCAGGACAATCGAATTCTTCTATTAATGGAACTTTCGGATATCCCTTTGCTAATCATCTTAATTCTTCCTGTTTCAACCTCTAGAGATTAGCACACCTGTGATGGGATTGTTTTAATGCAGCTGTGAAGTCTGCAATATATATGTCGTACTTTTCTATCAGGTCTGTAACAGCTAGTCGTGCTGCCTGCTCGCACGAGACCTTAAAAACAGATGACACACCACCTATGTAAACATATTCCTCTTCAGCAAAATTAAATTTTACAGTGACAGATGCATTGTGCTGCCCTCCACCATACAGATCATAACGTGGCCCCTCAAACCCCAGCAAACTGGTTGTCCTATTGAGCAAGGGTCGAAAAGGGATTGATATTTGTATAACTGGCGACGACATTTCCTGGACATACGACATCTCAAACCAAATTATACATACAATCTTAATAGATAAGCATATAGAAATTTCATACACCTTAAAAAGTTCGAAAACTATATTACTATAGGTTAAAGAACAATCACTGCAGTAACAATTACAATTGCATCCAAATAAAACTATCTACTATATCAACTACCACACTCATCGTGTATAACTTTCCACATATGTGCATATAAACTTATATGCTTTCAAATGAATGTCATCGTAGTTTTACTACGTGGATAGACACATGTAATGTAAATTGATATAATAGATCAGAAATAATGTCTTTAAAGTGTTGACCTATACAATTATATTATGTCATACTAATAAGGCATCAACATGTAAGAAAAGTAGACTAATTTCCATTAAACAATTAAAGAACCAGGTCAACCAAAATAAATAACAAAGGAAACAACAGCTAATAATACAGACCTTTTAGATTCAATATTATGGAATGTATGCTAATAGAAGTTTCTTATTTCAGAATGAGAAATGATGTAAGAATGATTTCCCATGAAGGAATACATATAATATTTACTAACACAATTGCCACAGATGACGTCAGATAAGTATGGCTTGATGACATAAGATTGTAGGGAGTCAAAATATAAAAAGCAAATAGGAAATCAGTTGTAAGTATGGTTAAGAAGATATGGGTGTAGGACAAAGACAGTTATAATTGGCGCCAAGTTTAACATATCGATGGTTGCCTATCTAGTACACACTGTGTAATAGTGATTTGCTGTATAGAGTTATGGTTACTTAGTTGGTGAGCCGAAGTCGTATGCTCCCAAAGATAATATTTATAACACTTAAAACCTTAAACTAGTATAGTATATGGTAATAAGGATCGATCCACAGAGAAGGCGTTGTAATTTAAATGAATTATAGTATAGAAAAATAAGGAACAATAAAAGGGGGTTTTATGATTGAATAATCTATAATCTAATAAACAAATAATGAAGATGGATGAACTCAGATGATTAAAAGATCTTGGGTCAATAAACATCCACTATCAACAAACTAATTGGTCTTCGATTGTCTTTAACCCAATTACTCTCAAGTACTTTATTGTGGAAATATAGGTTTCCTTCTTCCTCTTAAATATAGTCAACTAAGTCGAAACGCGATATTAGAAGACCCTAATTATTGAACAATCTAAGCCAAACGTCTAGATTTAATCCAACAATAGCATTAACAATCCAAGGAAGCAAAAAAGATAACGATCTTTAACACACGCGGTTAACGATTCGAATTATATGTTTAGTCTCTACCTCGTCCTAATAACGATGAAACGCATACAAATTATTAGGGTAAAGCTTGCTACTTTAGTCTAGATTAATTGAACAATTACGGATTCAATTTCTAAACATGCGATAGATTAAAGTTAACAATTACTAATTGATCAGATTAGCGAGAGAAAACAATAATCATAAAATATGAGCAAGAGACATAAACAATACTTGAGAAATAAAAGGGAGAAAGAACAATCTCACAATTAATTAGTCGAAGCTTCCGTTTATCAATCCAAGAAAAGAGAGGATTAGTTCCTCATAATTATTGAGCAAAAGAAATTAGGGTTCTTGAGGTTTTTTTCAATTCTAAAAGTTGTATCCATGATAAAGTGACGGATAAACTCCCTACTTAACCTAATATTACTACTAATTAATAATAATCAAAGCCATGGCCGAAAATAGGAAACAACACAAATCACACTACATTTTGTCCGACATCCGCGCGGGTCGCCCGTGAAGTCACGCGGGCCGCATAATCTGCTGGAATGCAATTACACTTTCGTCTTTTGTCTTCAGTTTGATTGGCTCATGTTGGGCCATTAGGGGACAGCCCATGTGCATGTTGAAGTCCAAAACAATTTTTCTCAAATACCCCTTACTTCTTGTGAATTATTTTCCAATTCAATTTGTACAAGTCCAAGTGGAATTTATCCACTTGCTAATCCATCACATTAAACTTGAACCATATTGTCAACCCATAACCCATGTAAATTCCACTAATCCATATTCCAACTTAATTACTCCCAAATGCCATCAACACCAAGAAATCGGAATTATACAATTATACCTCCATACGCTACTAAATTCATCAATAAGTCATCTAAATTGACACTTTTATGCCGTACTAAACCCGTCTTATCAAACTTCCCCACACTTAGATCTTTACTCGTCCTCGAGTAAACTCAAAGGACTCATTACAAGCTCATAACAACACCGATCCACAGAAGTGTAAGAAAAGTAATAAAACATGTAGTAATGCTTGAACCAGACGGTCTTCAACTTAGCAGCAAGAGATCAAAATAGCATTGAATTTTTTTTTTTTTTTTTACCTATGTCTCTCATTTTGCCTAGAGCGTCCGCCCTTGCGGATTTTCACTCTAGCTTATCATTTTTTTTTCATCTCACCTCTACTCTCAGTGGCACGCAACTCGTTTCTTCATTTTACCCAGAGCGCCCTTTCGGGTTTTCACTCCGTCCTCGGCCACATCCCAATCTTGCCTAGGCGCCCTTTCGGGTTTTCACCTAGCCGGGATTAGTCTTTTTTGTTTTTCTTCTTTTTTTTCTTTTTTTTCATTTTTCATTTTTTTTCTTTTTTTCTTTTTTTTTTTTTTTTGAAACAAAGTACTGAAATAAAAACACCACACATTACAAACGTATACAAATCGGAACGATTCTCCCTCCCCACACTTGAATGAAACATTGTCCTCAATGTTGCAAGGACACAATAAAAAGGGAAGAGAAAAACACACACCTCATCTAAGGAAGCACCAATGACGATAGAGACCATCAAGCATACCGCAACACCAAATGAAAACATGAAAACAGAGCAATCCACGCACCACACCTCCTCCCCACACTTGGCTACTAGCATACTCCATGAAGCGCAATCACACAAAGCCAACAAAAGATAAGAGGGACAAAGAAGACTAACGTCCCTTATTACTCCAATCCTAACCAAAGACCAAGTAGCGGTAATAATATATATGCCAATAACAGAATGCACATAAATAAAACTTCCGCAACTCCGAGCTTACAAGGTCATTCCTAATCGCCTCTACACCAAATCAACAATCCATCCAACCGCATAAACAAGTGCCCACAACAACGCACCGCGGTTACACCACACCTTAGCCACTATCCTACCCATCCTTCCTTCTAGGTCTCCCTTCTTATGTCGCCAACACCATAAATTGGGCAGTTCCGACTTCCTTTTTTTTTGTTGTTTAATTTTCGTTTTTTTTTTCTTTTTTTTCGGAATTTTTTTTTTTAATTTTTTTTTTTCAAGAAATTGCACACACAAATCTATGGGTTGCCTCCCAGAAGCGCTGTTGTTTAACGTCGTTGGCTCGACATCTCGCGGAGTGGTGAACCACCCGACTTAAGATAGAGTTTAGAGCTTTACCATTTCAAGGGACTGGGGTAAACACTTGATTTAATATGTATAACTTGTGTTGCTTTACCGGAACTCTTCCGGCGAATTACATTATCAAACCAAGTCTTACCCTTCCTTTTTCCAGCCTCAGCATCTCTGTGATTCTCCCATAGAAGGATACACCTTTTCTCTCTAGGCGGGGAGTCCTGCAAAATTTCACAAGCTTTGCTCGGAAGTGGTGGCTTCCGGCTTCTCGTAGAAGTATGATTGGTAGTAATGGCACACAAAGAAGAAACCATAGAATTAGTTGAATTAGGTGGATTAATTTGAAATTTAACCACCTTCCCATCAAACTCCATAGTCAAGGAACCATTTGGGACATCAATTCGGGTTGCTGCGGTCTTTAGGAATGGTCTACCCAATAAAATTGGGATAGCATCAACCTCCTGTGCCATATCCAAAACATAGAAATCTGCTGGAAAAACCAGTTGATCTACCTTGACCATAACATTCTCTACTACTCCTCTAGGGTGTACACTAGACCGATTAGCAAGTTGGACTACTACCCTAGTGCTTTTCAAAGGACCAAGCTTAAGAGACTCATAAACATGGTGGGGGAGAACATTTATTGATGCCCCTAGATCTAACATGGCTCTTTCAAACCGTGTATCACTTATAGTGTAAGGTATGGTAAACACACCCGGATCACTACACTTAGGAGGGGTCTTACTCTTAAACAAGGCCGAAACAAACTCACTAGGTTTCCCTTTCTGCTTTTTCAAACTACGTTCCTTTTGATTTCTTTTAATTGTACAAAGTTCTTTTAAAAACTTTGCATACCTAGGAACACTCTTAAGCAAGTCAAGTAAAGGAATATTTACCTCGCATTTACGAAAGGTTTCGTAAATATCAGTGTCGTGCTCCTTTCTTCTTTTGTCTTTCAAAGCCTCGGGAAAAGGTGGGAGTGACTCGTATGTGGGCATAACTGGAGTTACCTCATTGGAATTAGATGCATCTTCTTTCACTCCATCACTAAGTGGTTTGTCATCTTCAACCACTAACTCCTCTTCTTCTTGAATAGTCACCACCCTAGGCTTAGCTTTTGGCTTTTCAATCTCCACCAATTGCCTACCATTTCTCAATGATACGACACTCACATTCTCCCTGGGATTCAACACTGTTTGAGATGGTAGAGCACCCGACTGTTTAGCTTCTAACCGATTGACCGCAGTAGCCAATTGGCTCACTTGATTCTCAAGATTTTTAAAATTTTGCTTATTATCAGCTCGATCTTGAGTAACACTGAGAGTGAGAGCACGAATCATATCTTCCGTGGACATTGATGAGCTCGGTGGTGCTTGTTGAGCTACTTGTTGTGGCACTTGTTGAGTAAATTGTTGTCCTTGTGGTCGCTGGAGAAACTGGCCTCTAGGAGGGCCAGCTGATGGACCGGCTTGAGAGTTTCCCCAACGGAAGTTAGGGCGAGCCTTCCATCCTTCATTATAGGTATTAGAGTGTGGATCCCATTTCTTATTTGAACTACTCTCCCATATACCATTCACCGTCTAAGAACCACCCTCTTGCATTTGGGGGCACAAATCGCTAGGATGACCCTCAATACAGCATATACCACAAACAACGGCCATTTGTCTTCCACATAACATGTCACGTAGGGTGGAAGCAATATTATCAACTTTCTCCTCCAAGCCAGGACTAACACCCATAGCACTCACTCCTCTGCGTGATGGTCTCCTCTCAAACTGTCTAGAGGTCTCAGCTAGCTCTGTGATAACCTCCCAGGCCTCATCTGGATTCTTATTGGCTATATTTCCCCCACAAGCAGAGTGAATCATACGACGATCATCTAGGTTTAGCCCTCCACAAAAATACATGATGAGATCTTGGTCGAAGTATCCATGGTAAGGACAACTAGCACAAAGCTTCTTAAATTTCTCAAGAAACTCATACATAGTTTCTCCATCTTGTTGTTCAACATTACTGATGGCTCTTTTTAGTTGAGATGATCGAGAAGGAGGAAAGTATTTTTCCAAGAATGCCTTCTTCATACCTACCCAAGTAGTGATACTCCCCGGTGGTAGGTAGTTTAACCAATCTCTTGCATTATCCTTCAAGGAGAAGGGAAATGCTCTCAATTTCAACTGCTCTTCTGTGACATTGGCTGGCTTCATACTGGTGCAAACAATATGAAAATCCGAAAGATGCTTGTTCGGATCTTCGATGCTCATACCAGTGAAACTGGGTAATTGATGTATCAACCCAGATTTCAGTTCAAAAATAGCTCCATCATCCAAGGCTGGAAAAGTGATGCAAAATGGTTGAACGTCAAGATTTGGAGCTGTAAGTTCCCTTAAGGTTCGAGTCTCTCTAGCCATATTCTCAGTAGTAGTAGAAATTTCCGATGTGTCTGAATTATAGTGTATATCCTTCTCAGAATCTGGGTGCTCAAAAGCAACTAGCAAACCTTCTCCGACTTGTCTTAACCTGAAAAAAGTACGTTCAATCTCTGAGTCGTAAGGCTCGAGTGGTTGGTCAGAAGAACGAGTATTAGGCATAAACTAAAACAATAAAATAAAAGTCTACACTAAAGAAACACAAAAATTAACTATTGCCTTCCCCGGCAACGGCGCCAAAATTTGGTGAGCCGAAGTCGTATGCTCCCAAAGATAATATTTATAACACTTAAAACCTTAAACTAATATAGTATATGGTAATAAGGATCGATCCACAGAGAAGGCGTTGTAATTTAAGTGAATTATAGTATAGAAAAATAAGGAACAATAAAAGGGGGTTTTATGATTGAATAATCTATAATCTAATAAAAAAATAATAAAGATGGATGAACTCAGATGATTAAAAGATCTTGGGTCAATAAACATCCACTATCAACAAACTAATTGGTCTTCGATTGTCTTTAACCCAATTACTCTCAAGTACTTTATTGTGGAAATATAGGTTTCCTTCTTCCTCTTAAGTATAGTCAACTAAGTCGAAACGCGATATTAGAAGACCCTAATTATTGAACAATCTAAGCCAAACGTCTAGATTTAATCCAACAATAGCATTAACAATCCAAGGAAGCAAAAAAGATAACGATCTTTAACACACGCGGTTAACGATTCGAATTATATGTTTAGTCTCTACCTCGTCCTAATAACGATGAAACGCATACAAATTATTAGGGTAAAGCTTGCTACTTTAGTCTAGATTAATTGAACAATTACGGATTCAATTTCTAAACATGCGATAGATTAAAGTTAACAATTACTAATTGATCAGATTAGCGAGAGAAAACAATAATCATAAAATATGAGCAAGAGACATAAACAATACTTGAGAAATAAAAGGGAGAAAGAACAATCTCACAATTAATTAGTCGAAGCTTCCGTTTATCAATCCAAGAAAAGAGAGGATTAGTTCCTCATAATTATTGAGCAAAAGAAATTAGGGTTCTTGAGGTTTTTTTCAATTCTAAAAGTTGTATCCATGATAAAGTGACGGATAAACTCCCTACTTAACCTAATATTACTACTAATTAATAATAATCAAAGCCATGGCCGAAAATAGGAAACAACACAAATCACACTACATTTTGTCCGACTTCCGCGCGGGTCGCCCGTGAAGTCACGCGGGCCGCATAATCTGCTGGAATGCAATTACACTTTCGTCTTTTGTCTTCAGTTTGATTGGCTCATGTTGGGCCATTAGGGGACAGCCCATGTGCATGTTGAAGTCCAAAACAATTTTTCTCAAATACCCCTTACTTCTTGTGAATTATTTTCCAATTCAATTTGTACAAGTCCAAGTGGAATTTATCCACTTGCTAATCCATCACATTAAACTTGAACCATATTGTCAACCCATAACCCATGTAAATTCCACTAATCCATATTCCAACTTAATTACTCCCAAATGCCATCAACACCAAGAAATCGGAATTATACAATTATACCTCCATACGCTACTAAATTCATCAATAAGTCATCTAAATTGACACTTTTATGCCGTACTAAACCCGTCTTATCATTAGTACTATCAAGTGGAGTGTAGAATTTCTGTCTGTTTAAATAAGAAACTACAACATTCACAATAACTTTTAAATATGTGTAATCACCTAATTAGTTACACAGAACATATCGTATCATATTTAGCCTTGTACTTATCATTATACGGATTTTCCGTCTGGACATAAAGGTCTAAAGGAGCAATCTTTTAGGTTGATTACTATATACCTATATTCATACAACATCGCTGCATAAATTATATATTCGTTGAGGCTGATTCCACTGTGCTAATGGTAGACAGTATCCTAAATAACAGTACAAAGTAATTCATGTATGTTATTACATACTCAATATCTTATATCAGTAATGCTAGCAATGTTGGATGTTATCACGATACACCGAACTAAATACTTAACTTGACATAAAGATTGAAGTGTAAATAACATCATAATCAATAGATATAACGAGATTCAACATATATAATATAGTATCAGAGACCGTACAACACTATGTTTTTCAGGCCTTCTACCGAATACAGGAATCCGATACATTAAGCAAAAATGTACTCTCCATCATGTAGATACAACTTCAGAAACACAATACAAGTTCCCAATCTGGAAATGCTAAATGAGTACACAAAACCTGCTAATCTCCAAAAAGTCATAATTAAAATAGTTCCACAAATCAATCATCTGAATTGCGACTTGGTGCAATTCTGTATGTGACAGGGATCCGGCCTGCTAAGCAATGGACGACATTGTCAGGACCTGCAAAACGGCCGTTCCTTGTATGCTCTGTGCGATCAGCTGGAACAATTGTAGGAATATAGTCAATCACACAGCCTACTGCAGTTTCATCTCGCTCAATGAGGGTGTTTGAAAACTCAGGTTCGTTGGAAATCTCATAAACCCTTTCTCTTACAGTTAAGTAGCTTTCTATCTCCAATTTACATAACAATGCAGCCATCTCTGACTTGAAAGATTGATAATTAACATCAATAACCTCAAGATTATAAGTTGATATCAAATACTTGACAACTTTCTTAGCCAAGCTGTTTTTAGCACCATTAAGTGTATCACAACATAATCCAATAAATATCAAATTCAAACCAGAACTCGATGACGATCTAATAGTGATCCAAGCACTGTACTGACCATCACCATGCTTGATTGATTCCAATGGTGTACACTGGACTGCATATATCTTGACAATCTTGCTAAGGAGGGGCATATAATCAAGATAAACATGTGTAATGCTCATAGCATTATTACAGTTTTTTCCCTTTAGACTACATTCAGCGCTCCTCCTGACAAAATTATGCAGCTCTCTCCGCTTTAGATTATAAAGCTCAGTACAACGCTCTAGAGCAACACATCGTTCAGAAGTAAGATCCTGAACGACAATAGCCCATCGTCTGATAACATCATTGAAGAGTCTATTGACCTAGATATACTCAAGAAGGGGGGGTTTAATTGAGTATGCCAACTTTTTCGATTCTTCTTCGATGGTGGTTGTTGAGATGAAGTAATAGCAAGTAACAAGCAAGAACGATAAAGTAAAGGAGACACAATCTTCTGAAGTGGTTCAGTTTCACAAATCGAAACCTACGTCCACTATTCTCGATTAATAAAATTAGTACTTTCTCCGGATTACAATTTTATCAACCCAACTCGTACAACTTTGATGTTAGTTGTAACTCAATCTAGATACCGTTAAATATCTAGCTACGACAAGTACCGTGAAATACTTGCTTACAATGAGTACCGTTAAATACTCGAATCTATCTTAAGTAAGTAAGATAAACTTTTAACAACTTCTTGTATTTGATCATCTTGAATGTATGAAAATATTTTTCAAAGCTTGTAGTCTTGATTACGAAATTTGACAATGATTGCACGGAAAACGAAACGTGTGAGAGACTATGTCCGTTTGAATTTCTCGATTTGCGTGAGGCTTGTGTGTTGTATTAGGCGTGTGAATTGAGAGCATATATATACTAATTTAGATCTAGGTTAAATCCTAGATAGTTTAGGAATATTACTTTATCTAGAATACTAGTTCTAGGTAATATTTAAAACTTAATCTTTTATGAATTAGGAAAGGACTCTAATAGAATAATATTAAATTAAGACATAAGATAATATTTCCATAATCCTATTTGATTTAGGAAACATCCTTATACCATAAAATATAGAATCCTACTTTGAATCAAATCCTAATTCTTGTCAATAATATAATAAATTATATTTTTAATCAAATCCTAGTCAATCTTTAAGTAGATTAAATAAACAAGTTTATTTATTTAATTAACCATAAAGATAATATGAAACATGTTAGTAGTTGTGTAGGAAACGTTAGGAATATTTCCTTGACAAGCTTCCCCACGCACGTCCAACGTATGCTTCATAGATCACGTTCTTCGAGACATATTTCTCGAAGCACGTTTCCCTAGGAATTCAGATTTTTGACAACAACGGTTAAAATAAAATCCTTAGTATTTTAGAATTAATATTTACCTCATAAGATAAATACTTTAATTCTTTTTTTTTTCTTTTGATAACGAGAGGTTTAATCCTCTCGGGCCCATGCATTCCCGCACCACCACATGGACCATGTAAGCCACCCCCATCGGGAGCTGCAGTGGCCAAGTGGTCATCGCCCCAGCTGGTAATCGAACCTGAGACCTCTCAACTCCTGCATTTCTGAAATACTTTAATTCTTGTTAACTAAAGAATATTTCTATTTTAAAACCGTTTATAAGATTACTAAATTAATATATAATAATATATTAATAGCACGCATAAATCTTCACGCTTTGACTTATATTACGCAAATCTCATTTCTTCGATAGTTATCATAGGAATGATCCATAACTTAAGAACTCTTGACATTGTAATAAAACTTGTGTCTTGTAAATCTTCAAAAAGACTTGACACTTAACATGAGCTTGATCTTTCTTCAATTCTTCGATTGAATTATATTTTGTTAAACTACGATCTTCGCTCTATAATTAACTGTACACTTAAACGCACGATTACACGCATATGCATATAAAACATAATTACTTAGACTTGTCATTATTAAAACATAAAACAATATATAGAATATATTACTCAACAAATTCCCCCTTTTTAATGATGGCAAGTCTTACCTAGAATCGTGTCTAAGTGTAACGTAGTAACGTTCCCCCTCAACATAATATTGGTCTTTTATAATATAGATCAACTAGGGTTTCGATTTTTAGACTAAACCAATTACTAAAAAAGAACTTTGAGAGACAATTCATTGCGGCAAGGAGCAATCTTAGGCAAATTCGTAATCTAGGTCGCATTCTTTTCCCCCTCTTGACATCATTGAAAAGACGGAAACAAAGACATAAAACGACTAGAATGATATAATACGAAACAAACCTAAGCATGCAATTCTAAATTAAACACACAAATGTAATTAAAATCAAGCAAATACGAAATACGAACGGGAAAACGACACACAACCATATAATACAATGCCAAAGGGCCGAATAAGCAATATAAAACCATATAATGGGCCGAATGTAGTAGGATAGAGTGTCGAAGGTTTTAATACGCCAACTGGGCTTAATAATAGGATAGGGAAAATTGGGCCAAAGATAGGGTAAAACAAAAGGTAGGCTAATGTTTTAAGGATTAAGGAAATAAAAGATAGTGAAAGGCAATTGGGTAAGGAATGTGGATATCCACCAAGAGAGCACCCAAACACATTCCGTCAAAACAGTTCTTGCACACAAACCGAGATAAACAACTTTCAATCTTCCTCGTTTACGAACTTTAACTCTCGGGTAAGACTAACAAGGTTGCCATTAATTTTCTCCATCCATTCCCGTACATCATCATTCATCCCCGACCAGGTAGCTTTGTCAGATTTTGGTTCCTTCAACCCAGAAACAATAGAAACAAGTTTATCAACTTTGAGTTCCAAACCATCCAACCCACTCTATTTCCCATCTCCATTACTTCGTCCAAATTGCAATTCATGCTCATCACTCAAGATACCCATCAACTTCATCATCTTATCACCCATGCGATCTCGGGGTTCGACACCATAACTACTTCAACCCTTCTTTTGCAACAATTCATAGCCAACGTCTACCACCCCTTCGCCTTTTTTTTTTATTCGAACTTTTTCAACCCTTCTTTTGCAACATCCCCGGAAACATCACGGAACAGAGGACGAGGTATTTGATCGTAGTCTTGAAATTCCTCTTCCATTAACGATGTCCCTTTTTCTAATCTTCGTCTCTTGCTTGCTTCTGATTTCGTAACGGTGACGGAAATGGGTTCGGGGGACGGTGGAGGCGAGGATGTTGGTGTCGGAGTATGGTGTTTGAGTAGATGATTTTATTTTAGCTTGGTTAACGGTTTTTATGAAGCGTTAATGGTGGTTTCTTGATTTTTGGAAGGTATGGAAACTTTAGGTGGGACGGTTATGAGAGAGATGGAGTGTTAGGGTAGAAAAGGTGGGGTAAGGTCACGTGGGTAGGTAGGGTAGTAAATAGGTTTAGGTAATACGTAAATAATTGTTACGTTTTTGATTGGTACGTAATTTTGGTAATTTTAATTGGTACGGTTTTATTATAAGTTACGTATTTGAGATACGTAACTATACTTATATATATATATATATATATATATATATATATATATATATATACACTAATAATATAATATTATGGGTATGAATTATTAATATGTGAATATTATGATTTTGACCTGAGAAATTGGTTGTGTACGTTCGTATAACGCGTAGCAAGATATAATCAAGATTGAGCATTTAATAGAAAATAACACACATAGGCATGCAGCCGAATATACGGACACAGTCATATAATTCTGTCTTTTTCATAGTCAGTCATTGGGTTATTTTCAGCTCTTACGATTGATTAGGTGCCACCAATTAAACCAATTTCCAATCGTAAAGTCTCAAATCGTTCTCTAGCCAAAGGTTTAGTAAAAATATCCGCCCATTGTTTTTCCGTACTACAAAATTCCAACTTAATGTTTTTCTTTTCTACATGGTCACGTAAGAAGTGATGTCTAATCTCTATGTGTTTTGTTCTCGAGTGCTGAGTCGGGTTCTTAGATATTATAATAGCACTCGTATTATCACATAATATAGGTACACATCCCACGTCAATACCATAATCAAGTAACTGCTGTTTTAACCATAGTAATTGGGAACATACCAGTGCGGCTGCAATATATTCTGCTTCTGCGGTTGACAGGCGACAAATTTTTTTTTCTTAGATGCCCATGATATAATACATGGTCCAACGAAGGTCGCAAGTCCAGAAGTACTTTTTCTATCTAAGGAGCAACCTGCATAATCTGCATCTGAGTATCCTAGTAGGTTAAAATTGCAGTCCATAGGATACCATAGGTATAATTTTGATGTTCCGATTAGGTATCTTAGAATTCTCTTAACCGCAATCATATGCGATTATTTTGGTGCAGATTGTAACCGAGCACAGACGCAGACACTAAACATTATATCTGGACGACTTGCAGTAAGATAAAGAAGTGATCCGATCATACCTCTATAAGTAGTTTCATCTACTGACTTACCGTCCTCGTCTTTGGTGAGTTTCTTATCTGTTACTATTGGATTAGGCATAGGATGAGAGGATTCCATTCCGAACTTCTTTATTAACTCTTTGACGTATTTTTGGTTATGAACTTTGATACCCTCGTTCGTTTGTTGAATTTGAAGACCAAGGAAGAATTTTAATTCTCCCATCATAGTCATCTCGAACTCGGATGTCATCAACTCTGAGAAGTATTGGCACAACTTTTTGTTGGTTGAGCCAAATATAATATCGTCAACGTAGATCTAGACTACTAGAAGGTCGGAATTCTAGCTTTTTAGAAATAGTGTCTTATCTACTGAGCCTCTCTTGAATCCGCTTTCCAACAGAAACTTTGATAGTCTGTCGTACCATGCTCGAGGGGCCTGTTTCAGCCCGTAGAGAGCTTTATCCAATCTGTACACATGATCATTGAGTCTGCTGTCAGGAAATCCAGGAGGTTCTTCAACATAGACTTCCTCCTGAAGATATCCGTTAAGGAATGTAGTTTTAACATCCATTTGAAATAATTTCATTCCTTTATGTGCAGCAAATGCTATGAGCAAGCGAATTGCTTCAAGGCGAGCAACAGGAGCAAAGGTTTCGTCATAATCGATCCCTTCATGTTGGTTGTATCCTTGAACGACCAATCTTGCCTTATTACGTACGATGACTCCAGAGTCATCTAATTTATTTCAGAATACCCATCTCGTTCCAATTACTGATCTATCTTTTGGACGAGGAACGAGATGCCATACTTTATTCCTCTCAAATTGTTGTAGTTCTTCTTGCATGGCGACTATCCAGTCAGGTTCTGCAAGTGCTTCTTTTATGTTTGTAGGTTCAATTGTGGAGAGAAAGGAGTAGAAGGAACAAAAGTTGTTTAAGCTTCTTCGAGTTTGAACTCCTTCTGTAAGGCTTCCTATGATATTATCCAAAGGCTGAGAGCCTTTATATCTCCAGTTTCTTGATTGATTGTTTTCATTGCTACTGCTTGACTCGGGATTTTGACTTGTTCCCCCTGAATCCAGACCAGGGTTTGTAGGAGAGTCATGTATAATTATGACCTCTTCCCTTTGGTTTTGATTCAAAGTTATAGCTTCATTAGCTACAACTCTGGGTTCTAAGTCATTGGTTTGAGAGTTATTTACAATATCATCAACTGTAGTTTCATCTCTCGCACCATTTTCTTCCAAGTCAAGTTCATCATTGTTTCCTTGAATTTCACCTTCATCATTATTTTCTATTTCAGGAGGATCTTCCCTTGACAAACGAAAGTCAGGTTCGTCTAGGTTTTCCTCCTCGTCCTGTAAAGGCTTGTCAATGGCATTATTCTCATCAAAGATAACATGTATGCTCTCTTCTATGCATAAGGTACGTTTGTTAAAAACTTTATAGACTTTACTATGATCAGAATATCCTATGAAAATTGCCTCATCACTTCTAGGGTCAAATTTGCTTAAGCGATTTTTACCATTGTTATGAACAAAGCATTTACTCCCAAAACATCTTAAATGAGATATATTAGGTTTACGACCACGTAAAAGTTCATAAGGTATCTTTTTAAGGATAGGTCTAATCATAGCACGATTATGAATATAGCAAGCTGTACTGATAGCCTCAGCCCAAAAGTTTCTAGGTAGGCCACTACAAAGAAGCATTGTTCTAGCCATGTAGGGTTCTGTTCATGCGTTCTACTACTCCGTTTTTTTGTGGTGTTCTAGGTGCAGAGAAGTTATGTCCAACACCGTTGGCTTTACAGAATTCAATAAAAGCATGGTTGTCACTACAACAGATACGTCAGATTGCGACTGAAATTAGCGACCACTATCGGTAGCCCTTCTAATTTTAGCGACCAATTTTAGTCGCACGCCCTTAGTCGCAGGCTGTAGTCGCTTTTAGCGACCGATATTGGTCGCCAAATTTAGCGACCGCAGAAAAAAAAAGGCGGGCGACCGATAGTAGTTGCTAAATTAGCGACCGACAGCGGTAGCTAAATTAGCGACTGTTTTCAGTCGCTAATTTAGCGACCGTTTTCAGTCGCTAAATTAGCGACCGTTTTCAGTCGCTAATTTAGCGACTGACATCGGTCGCTAGTTGGTCGCCAATGAAAAAAAAGTTACATGGGGTTAGCGACCGACAGTGGTCCCTAATTTTACATGTTCGGTCGCTAATTCTACATGTATTTGCCCATAAAATTCTGTTTTGTCGTAGCCAAATCCGTAGCTACTACTGTAAACCTGCAAGCAAAACCAAGAATAACCAGCGCACAACCCAATTGATGCGAAACATCTGATTGCATAAATAAAAAAAAAGTCATCTGGATTAAAAAGTACGAAATTCGGGTACTAAAGTAACAAGTATCCAACACTAAACAAAAGTCACTAAAAAAACAGGAGCAACTAGCTACGACACTGGAAAAGATGCTCCCGCCCCACTGCCACCTCCATAATCGGGATCTCTTGGATCCCGATCCTGTGGACGCCAACCGCTGTTACAATTAGCAAAGTAAGAAGACATCCTTTCCATCTCTTCTTTCATTCTCCTCAGTTCTTCATCTCGTTCGGCGTCCCTTCTATCCTTCTCAGCTAGTTGCATCTGAAGGTGACTTACCAAACCAGGAACATAGGGTTGATGCTGGGACGAGGACCCTCTTTTTGCCGGCGGTTCATAAAAGAGCTCTTTAGCTGAACCGGCCCCATAGACTCCTCCTTTATGAAAACCGACTACCAATTCATACCATAGCTGATTGTCGGAGATGTCAAGGTTCGCCTTCTTTCGTTTAAGAAATGTTTCCTACAAAAAAATGAAACATTATTAATAATATATACAATAACACTTACATATAAATAAATCATTGATTATAAATCATTTTTTAAATACTTTATACAATAACACTTACATATAATTCGCGATCTCTTGCATTTACGAAGACGTACCCTTTCCTTCCCTTTTTGGCATGTGTCTCAAGGAAGAGATCTACAACCGATTGTAGCTGGCCCTTATTTTTCCTTGCCTATAAAAAAAATAATAAATTCATGAAGTGTTAGTCAGTTAATTAAAATTTAAAGCTAAATATATACTTCAAGATAAAAGTGATAAATTAAATCACAAGAGTTAATACTTACAGTTATCGTCACGCGATCATCGAATGACTGAGACCCACCATAATGAGTAGCGCCAACCTTCGCTTCGGGATCATCTCCACCCCTCTTGTTCGCCTTGTTCCGTGCCGACTTTTGCTAGAACTCAGGACTTTCTCTGTACTTAGTGAATTCTTCATATGACTGACCTACAATCCAATAAAATAGAAACGATTACTATAAATTAAAAAAATGTTAAACTTTTTATTTTAATACGATTATTAATAAATTAATACCTTTCATGAACGTTGGCGGAGTCTTTCTCCTCGCCACCTTATACATAATGTCCTTTAGCCTTCTTTGACCAACATCATTGAATTGATCCCAAGCCAGTCGATCAAGCGCAGTTGGCCAATAGAAGACACGCTACCAAAAAAATAAGGGTTAGAGAAACAAATCAACCATGAATTTATAAAAAATAAATAATTAAAGTAATGACTTATATACGTACCCGAAAGGCGTTGTACCACATCTCCTTGTCCTCGTCACTAGCGTTCGTCCAACAAGTGACGCCGTGAACCATGTTCTCTTGAATGTTATTGGTGACGCCACGAACCGTTGTTTGATGTCTAAACCTGAAACCAAACATGAATGTTAATTAATAAGACTAGTTTGAATAAAATTAATAAATAAATAAACAACTAGTGAATAAAAAATTACCAAAGACCCGCCGGATCAAGGATGATCCTGCCGTCAGTATGGCGGGGTACACGGACCTCCTCCTTCTCCTCACTGTCAGTCGACACACGGACCTCCTCCTCCCCCTGTGATCGGGCCGAGCTACTATCCCCGCCACTACCACTAAAACCGCCCTGTTGCCTGCCTCCTCCACGAGCCATGTGAACCTATAATTGCAGGAAAAATGTTAACATACATATATATAACATAATAAATAATCTTGGTAAAATATTAAAAAACAGGACCTAAATAAATATATATGATGAAAACCTCATACTACTTTTACTCATCATCATCATCATCATCGTCATCCTCTTCTTCTTCTACCTCCTCCTCCTCGTCATCATCCTCTTCCTCCTCTTTTAACTCTTCATCATTATTATCTTGTAACTGATCTTGCCCCTCCATTTCATCATCTTCTAACTCCTCTCCTGATTCTATCTCATTTCCATAAATGACTTCTTCATCTATTGGGGACAGAATGGACTCTGATACAACTTCTTCTTGGAAAAAGGATGTGTCGACTTCTGATCGCGCCTTTGTTTTAATTACCGCACACCAATTCTTTTGTTGTCTATCTTTACTTGTGCTAGGCGACGATGCATAATAAATTTGCTGAGCTTGTTGTGCAAGTATAAATGGATCATATTTAGAATAGGTTCGAGTGTGATTCACTTCTACAAGCTTGTAGCGATCATGGACTCTCGTTCCAGCTACAGAATTATCTCTCCATTGAATCTTGAATAAGAAAGCTTTGTAACCCCGTTCACGCCCATTATAGCACAACTCAAAGATATCCTCTAATATCCCATAATAGTCGTTGCCATCAAGAGAAGAAATAGTAACGCCATAGTTGCATTTAGCCTTACTTTTCCCGTAGTCGAATGTGTGAAACTTAAACCCATTAACTAAATAATGCTTCCACGTGACAAGCTTTCGAGAAGCACCCAAAGCCAAGCTTCTAACCACATCATCTTGGATATTTAGCTTAACTACATGCTTTCGAAACCAACCTGGAAACTGATCCTCGTGTTACTCCAAACATCCTCTCTTTTAACATTAGGGTGACCAGTCATGAAATCTGTCACAAATTTTGCTTCATATGGCTTCAAAACCTCACAGTTAGATAGGACATAAAGGTGAGCACGATTATACTCCTTGTCATCCAGAAATCTTGTTCCCCCAGCAGAAGAACTGTTAGGTTTAACTAGTTGCTCATAAACTAATTTAGTCATACTATCAAAACCTTTAATTAACTTTTAATTAACAAAATAATAAACTCTTTTAATAGATCTTATGCATGCTACTATATGCGGAAATAAGGAGAAAACCGTGTTCTTACACTCGGTCCAAGCTTAGCAAGGATGATCCTCCAAGTACCCAAATTAGAATACCTCCTTTGGATGCACCAAGACAATCCCTCAATCAACCGAGACTTGAACAAGCTAGTTACAAAACCGGTTTTCTTTAAATTATTCTAATCTCTCTTATTAGAATATTATTTGAATACTACTCTTAGTATAATTTTATTATCTTATAATAAGTATTTTAGAGGTTAAAATTTCTCTCTTCTTGTGAGTATAATTTCGGCCAAAGAGGGAGAGAAGAGAGCTAGAATGAGTATGACATATATCTCATATATATAATCTAAGCATGTTCCTTTAACTTAAGATAATCTAATTAACTTAAGCATGCTACATGGGGAAGGGGTTGCCGGTTTTGGGATGCCTCAAAGGGGAACACATTCACTTCTCAAGACACTAGGGAGGTATCTAGGTTAGTGTTCTCAAGGTGGTCTTTTAATGATTGTGTTTTATACATTAATAAACACAAAACACAACCTTCACTAACCTCACCAAAACCGGCTACCATAATCCATAAAATGGATTTCATTTTACAATTTGTCAAATGTACAATTGTATAAAGTGTGACATCTAATATGTCTCTAAGATATAAAATACTTTAGTACATTTAAAACATATAAATATTTATCCCATAAATATTATACATAATTAAATAAATCATATTTATTCAATTAATAAGTAATTCGAAATTACTAATGTAAAATGATCATTTATCGTCAATACGATTTACAACTTTTGTATCAATTTCATCCCAATTCATTCTAATTACGATATCTTAAAATATCGTTTACTGTTTAACAATTGACACATTTCAATTTTAAACATAAATCTTACATTAAGATTTAACCTCTAATTTCTCGATATACGAGTTTAAGGAATATGATCAAATCGTATCAATATACATTTGATCACTTATCAATTAAGGGAATTGTCCTAAAGGTGTGACCTAAAGGGATCAACTGACCACCACCGTCATACGACAGTAATGTCAAACTCTAGCTAGCCAATCATTACCGATTAATGTTGGTCAGTTGACTAATAATTCTTATCATCCCTTGCGCATTCTTGTTATGAGATTTAATTACGTGATCGCACTATTGTTGAGGACACATTTCCCAACAATCTCCCACTTGTCCTCGACAAGTGTGCGTCACCAATTCTCTTGTCCTATTACAATCTCCCACTCAATGCAAGATGTCTCTCTAAGGTCGTACTTGCATTCGATCATATCATGAGTGGTTTCCTCGATCTGGAGAATAACTGTCTGACCGGAATTATCTACCATAGATACCTTCCGAGCGTGGCCACGCATTTCCAGTTATCTTCTCCTCGAGTGGCCCTGAGATTTGAACAACCCTGACAAGGGGTGGACAATTTCTATCGCACTACTTCCTTCAACTAGTCACAGTTAGTCACAACCCAAAACAATCCCATTTGACTCCAGTTACGAAAAGTCGTAGAGAATGGATCAAAGTTATGCCTAAACTGTACCATCTTGGGAGAGTAGTCTTTAGTCAAAGAATTGACTCACAAGAATACTATAGCAGCTCTCGCCACGACCCGGCTATAAAATTTCCAGAACTCTATAAGCGGTCACATTGCCCGACAGAGTGTCTCTTACAGTCTGCCTATGTGATCGACTAGTCATCACATATGACTCTATGGCACTTGAACTTGCCATCAATCGCCTCACACTCTAGTCGCTTTGAGACGTCACCTCATGTAAGCGGCTAGGGGCCATACTAAGTCAATCCAGTTCACTTATGGGGTTCAATATTGTCTCATACAACCCATTTGGATTCTGACAAAGTATCTTTTACTTCGAGTTATTAATAACTCAAATGATGTTGTCATGCAACAATAGTCAACACTATTACATTGCATTTTGATGCACAATCATCTATTTGTATTAGCGTTTTGCGAATAACCTTTATTCATGTGAATAACCTTTATTCATGATAGCAAAACTTACAACTTTTGGTCTCCTTTATTCTCATATTATCCCGTGTAATATGATTCTATTTGAGTACATATCTAGAACTCTTTCTAGATTTTGAGTTTCCTTTCCGGAGGAAAGCTCCCACTGTTATCTCATAACTTGTGACGTATCGATATACTGGAGGGATTAAAATCACTCTCTATGGTCACTTATGTACTGAAATCTATATTGTAGTATATTTATGATTTCATCATTTTAATAATTTTCACTCATCTTGGCTATTTGTTAATGGTTTCATTCATCGTTATGAATAATGTATCCAACCATTCTAACTTCTAGTGGGCGACCTTTTATTATTCATATAATAAACCTTCCCGTAAAGCTCCATCATCATATGATATAAAGTATTTGATCATCTAGAATTGAAAAACCTCTTATTCTTTACACCTTAAAGAATCACCCATTCTCTCTAAATGGTAGGTTTCAATTCTTTTTATGAAAATCGCTCCCACTAAAATCAATATCTCTCGATATCTTAAATGAACCTTTCATTTCTCGCATGTTAAACTATTACTTGAATCATTATCACTATCACTATCCCTATAGTGATCTGTTTCCATTCAATCATTCATTACCTTCTTATCATGTCTTCGTTTCCTCGAGACGAAAATGACATGATAATTTCCTTATAACTACATAGGAACCTTTTTCCTACCGATGATTTCATACGGGGTTTCAAGTTTCCTCTCTATGAAACAATGAACACAAAGAACCTTTCTTCGAGTGTCCTCCCGTAGTTTCTTCAAATCACTTAGGGCTCTTTGTTTCCTCTCTATGAAACAATGAACACAAAGAACCTTTCTTCGAGTGTCCTCTCGTAGTTTCTTCAAATCACTTAGGGTTCTTCTTAAGACTCCCAAGTAAGAATCTTCTCTAAGATCTCTCCTTTATTCACATCATTGGTTTGTGAGCGAAATATTTTCTCCCACTCTATCCTTCTAACAATAACCTTTACTTGTTTAAGGATAGCTATTTCGATTAACCAATGTATTTGGATGTTTGTAGGTGTAATGAATACATTCTCATTTTCACTTAAAATGAAAATCTTATAATGAACTGATATAGTCTCATTTTGATTGAATCTATCTCATGGGGTGTAGTTCTCCGTTTTAATCAACTCTTTGATTCTTTTGTACTTGATCGTATCAATATTTATTGCGTGATTAAATCACTATCATTCATGTTTAAACAAGGCATGCAATTTATTTGAGAAATCAAAATATTGATTAAGAACAAAAGTAGTGACTCGGGTTGAAAACCAAGTCACTAATATCCAAAATTACAACCATTGTTTTAGGATTTTAATCCTTGTCTTACAAGAAAATTAAATTGTTCCATAAATAAATGCAAAATATGAAAGAAGACGATTTGAAAATTAGAGCCTAGCTCTTCAAGTCTTCGATCAATTGGATGCTACCGGAGCCATCCAAGTAAGGAACCTCAAGCTTCCTTCTCCTTGCCCTTATCATTATTCGGGGGTGGCCCTTTAAAACAATTAAAAAGGGTAAATATCAACACTTTTGTATCACTATACATAAGTTGATAAACGACATGAATTATACGCGAGAATTATTACCTACGTTGGTTGCCTTCCCATTTTTGAGATCACTTAAGTACTTGGGGCAATTTCGCTTCCAATGACCGATCCTCGTGCAATAATGGCACTTGTCTTGCTCTTTAGAAGACGAGGTGGAAGCGCCTTTCGAAAAGGACTTTTCTTTGGTCGCCTTGGGCTTGATCGTTTTCTTACCCTTGCCTTTAGAGGCATTTCTTTTGAAGCTCGTTTTCCCTTTCTTTTCGATGTTTAAAACATCCTTGGTGGAACTTTCATGAAGTCCCATGTCCCTTTCGGCTTGGACTAGCATCTTATGCAACTCTTCCAACGTGGTCTCTTGGTTTCGCATATTGAAATTCACCCGGAATTGAGCATACGCCTTAACCTTATTGAGCGAGTGAAGAACTCGGTCAATAATAAGAGAGTCGGGAACATCAACATTTTGAGCTTTTAGAGTCTCCGCGAGCTCAACAAGTTTGAGCACATGAGGGTTTATCTTTTGCCCTTCCTTGAATGTTATGTCAAAGAAGGCGGAAGCCGCCTCGTATTGAATCACCCTTGGAGTTTGCGAAAACATGGTCGCAAGCTTGGTGTATATCTCATACGATGTGGTCAACTTAATCATACTCCTTTGGAGATCCGGCTCCATGGAGAAGATGAGCACATTTTTAAGAGCGGAGGACTCTTTCATGTAGGCTTCATAGGCCTCACGAGTTTGGACCGACGAACGAGCGGTCGGAGCGGTCGGAGCGGCTTCAGATAGGTAACGACTCTTATCGTCACCTTGAGCGGCCAAAAGCAATTGCGCATCCCAATCCTTAAAATTGGAACCATGCTTATCGAGTTTGCAACGATCCATAAAGGATCGAAGCCATGATACGTTAGTGAGAGGTGGAGCGTTGGTTGCCATTGATGTTGTTGAAAATTAAAACTACAAATAAAAGGAAAACAACATCATTTTAAAATTCACAATTTTAATTTAAGAAACTTAAACATGTTAAGTATATTTACTTAATGATCTCTTACCCAATTAAGTAAACAATCCCGAGACCCAAACCCATACTAATTCGGGCACGGTGTAGCCGATTCAACCCGTATTGGTATAATTTGGTGGATTAACTCTTTAATCGGTTCTACTCTTAGAACTCTCGGTCGACAATTTTCTTAAAATCATCTTTAGCCCGAACTTATTGCAACTACGGTTACGAATACTTTCGTTGAGATCAACCAAATTTCAAGGTGTAATCTTATTACCCCACTTACCCAACGTGACAATTTTAGTACCCCGGTGTAGCCGAGCCTACGTTTTTGTGAAGAAGGGATTCATGGGTCCGTACTTTTTGGTAAGGCTAAGTCTCAATATTTATATGTAAGAGATCTAGTCAATTTATTATCTATCTCCGTTTAAGTGAACTAAGTCGGTGAATTATCGATAAAATAAAAGACTAGGTCGACTAAGTCGAAACATGCATGATACGATGTATGACGATTTGGCTATGCATGCAAACATATAAAAAGCAAAAATAAAAGCATAAATAAACCCTAGTATGGCCTTTCCTAGAAAACAAATAACAAAGTACAAATTCGGAAACCAACTCCTTTGGTCCCTTGAACTTCACGCGGCACGCACTTCGAGGTAAACACCGTCTTGCTCGGAACTCCTTTCCGAATGGCACCGTCTTCAAGGAACTCCGGATTTTACAAATATTACAACTTTTCTAGTCTACTTTATACATTATAAAATAGAAATAAATTACAATTGGGTGATACGAGATCACAAAATTACAACCGAATCGGTAACCCCTTACATTACGGGAAATACCGATTTAAAAAACTAGGCCATACTAAGTAAATTACATAATTCCCAAAATTACGTAAAAATAAATCATGACATTCATAATATAAATATGCAATGCTTATGTAAATATGAATTAACATGCAAATCCTAAGCCAAATCGTCCTATTTAAAATACTTATTTAAATAGTTATCGTAAACCTCGGTTTTTATGGAATCGCGTGTTTTAACGTTTAACAACACTATGCATTATATGAAACGGTTTTCATCCTTAAGTTAATCATCCTAACTCTTATAGGTTTCAAAATTTAGTCTTACTCAAACTTTGAACATGAATTAACTTAATATATTTTAATATTGATCGGTATTACTCGGTTTTACGGGAAAAATAATATAAAATCCAAAAGAGACATTAAAATTTCGAAAATTCAAAATTCAAATTTTGAAAAATCCAGAATGTTCTTAAAACTTTCAGAAAGTTAAAATATTAGTATTTTATACGGTTTTATTATTATTTCGAAAATAACACGTAAAATGAGCAATTTAAGTCGGAAAATTCAATAATTAACTTCATAAATGCAAATTAAATACTAATAATATTTTTATACCTTCCAAAACATTTTAAGAACACAAGATGGACAGAAAATTAAATGGCACATTGCCCCATAGCCGAAATTTTAAAGCATGCCTCATTTTAATTTAATTTTAAATGCTACTTTTAACAAAACAAAATTAAATCAATACAAATCAAATCTGAAACTTTAGGCACCCAAGATAATTTCCAAGATGAACATATCATATATGACTAATATGGGTTACATTTTTCGGCCATTTTAACAACATTTGCAAATTTTAACGATTTACGTCATATATCGTACGATTTTAACCTTTAAAATTATTTCTCAAGCATAAAATAAGATAAAATTCTCGAAAATTTTATACATGCTGGAAATAATATATATGACATCGTGTTAAAATTTTATGGCCAAATTCCAACTTAAACTATTAAAGTCGAAATTATGTCACTAATTACCCGATTTTTACATTAAAAATCTATAATATTGCAATATTTGAGATAAATTTCTGGAAAATTCAACATAAATTTTAAATATTGCATGTGACATCCTCATAAATGTTTATAGTTAAATTCATAATATAACTATTTTAACCCATTTTTTATTCATCTTATTGCATTTTAACCATTAAAATTCATATCACACGATTTAAAGGTCCATAAATTACGAAAATTCATATTCATATTATAGAAAATACATGTGATATCATACTGAAAAATCTCGGCCAGAAGTTAATTTTAACTATTTTTCCCAAAATTAATCATTTTTAACCATTAAAACGTATTAAAAACCGAAATTAAAATACCAATGATCAATATTCATGCAAAATATATTCCAAATCTTCTAAAACATTTTAGAAAACAGTAGGTATTCATGCTTAAATTATTTTCGTGCATATCATATATCAAAACGAAAATTATCTAGTTTTATTTTGTTATCCTAATAACTCCGTAAAAACGAAACGGAAAGCATGCAAACAACCCTTTTGCTCTGATACCAATTGTTAGGTTTAACTAGTTGCTCATAAACTAATTTAGTCATACTATCAAAACCTTTAATTAACTTTTAATTAACAAAATAATAAACTCTTTTAATAGATCTTATGCATGCTACTATATGCGGAAATAAGGAGAAAACCGTGTTCTTACACTCGGTCCAAGCTTAGCAAGGATGATCCTCCAAGTACCCAAATTAGAATACCTCCTTTGGATGCACCAAGACAATCCCTCAATCAACCGAGACTTGAACAAGCTAGTTACAAAACCGGTTTTCTTTAAATTATTCTAATCTCTCTTATTAGAATATTATTTGAATACTACTCTTAGTATAATTTTATTATCTTATAATAAGTATTTTAGAGGTTAAAATTTCTCTCTTCTTGTGAGTATAATTTCGGCCAAAGAGGGAGAGAAGAGAGCTAGAATGAGTATGACATATATCTCATATATATAATCTAAGCATGTTCCTTTAACTTAAGATAATCTAATTAACTTAAGCATGCTACATGGGGAAGGGGTTGCCGGTTTTGGGATGCCTCAAAGGGGAACACATTCACTTCTCAAGACACTAGGGAGGTATCTAGGTTAGTGTTCTCAAGGTGGTCTTTTAATGATTGTGTTTTATACATTAATAAACACAAAACACAACCTTCACTAACCTCACCAAAACCGGCTACCATAATCCATAAAATGGATTTCATTTTACAATTTGTCAAATGTACAATTGTATAAAGTGTGACATCTAATATGTCTCTAAGATATAAAATACTTTAGTACATTTAAAACATATAAATATTTATCCCATAAATATTATACATAATTAAATAAATCATATTTATTCAATTAATAAGTAATTCGAAATTACTAATGTAAAATGATCATTTATCGTCAATACGATTTACAACTTTTGTATCAATTTCATCCCAATTCATTCTAATTACGATATCTTAAAATATCGTTTACTGTTTAACAATTGACACATTTCAATTTTAAACATAAATCTTACATTAAGATTTAACCTCTAATTTCTCGATATACGAGTTTAAGGAATATGATCAAATCGTATCAATATACATTTGATGACTTATCAATTAAGGGAATTGTCCTAAAGGTGTGACCTAAAGGGATCAACTGACCACCACCGTCATACGACAGTAATGTCAAACTCTAGCTAGCCAATCATTACCGATTAATGTTGGTCAGTTGACTAATAATTCTTATCATCCCTTGCGCATTCTTGTTATGAGATTTAATTACGTGATCGCACTATTGTTGAGGACACATTTCCCAACAAGAACACCCTTCATCATCTTGCACATGAAAACACTTGGGTATACTTGTACCAAACTCATCCGCTTCTTCAATGTTCAAGTCTTTTGCTTTGGTGTCAATATGTTTTTCAAAGTAAAACACTACAACAAAATGGCACTTGCGCCACGGTTAAAAACGTGGCGCAAGTGCTAAATTCCCGTGACTATACAGTTTTGCCACGGGAAATCAGTCGTGACCCAAGTGGCCGTGGCAAAATTTTAGCCACGGGAAAAAACTGCAACGTGGCTAAAATTAGCAACTTTGTCACGATATTCCCCGTGGCTAAAATAACGTGGCTAAATAATTTTCCCGTGGCTAAAATTTTTTTAGTCACAAGTTTGTATTGTGGCCAAATTAATAAAAATCGTGACTAAATATTATTGGCCACGAAATAATATTATGACAAAAGAGAGACTCTCGTGGCTCAATATTGACAACCACAAAATTTATTGTGGCTAAAGATAGTAGTCACGAAACACTAACGTGGCAAAAATGAGCCACGTGACTAAATATTGTTGGCCACAAATATTATTGTGTTTGAATAATAAAATTTTTGTGGCTAAACATTACTAGTCACGAAACAATAACGTGGCAAAATATTCTTGTGACTGAAAAATAATTGTCACAAATATTATCGTGGCAAATTTTATAGTTTTCGTGGCTAACACATTATTAATTAAGTGGTAGATAACGCATATGCGCGTAAAAATGGAATAAAACTTTTTTGTTGATTACATAAAACGCAGTATCCTTGTCTTTTATAACAGCTAAGAAAACACTAAAAATAAGTAATATGAAATACATGTCCGCAAAAAGAAAAAAATAATAACCCAAGCTTGTGCATTTAATGCTCGTAAAAATTATAAATCTAATGGAATATTCTTCGGATGTAAACTTGTTTTCTCCATATTAGTACACTCAATCCCAAAGAAAAGCAACTGAAACACCTATACCAAAAAAAAATAGAATAAATATTATACAAATGTCGTCCGAAATAAATTATGATTTATTCTGTGGAATGCTTGCCACTACTACATATGGAGCCAGAGAAATAATGCTCGTATTAATAAGACCTTATTGCGACCTGAGATTATGGTAGAAAAGATCAGAGAAGAAGCTTGCAGACGTCTAAGAGCTATTTTACCATAGACGCTCCACGGTTCTGAATAGTCCTTACTATAGAAATAGGTATGTTCTCAAGTGTTAGAATCGACAATTTTGCCAAAAACGTAATGAAATAATTAACTGAAATACTAATCATAATGAAAATTAAATCTTATCCCTAAAACTTAATTGCACCCGCCCTAAAAAGGTAGCTGCTCTTAACATTACAGATTATAACCTTTACTTTGAGGCGCCACAGGCGGGACATACAAGATAGACCTAAACTCGACTTCACCCTGTCATACAAATATTAGAGCATCCTAAGTACTGCAAAGATTAAACCGCGATTGCATAATGAAAATAACATACACAAGAAACTAAAACAACCAAACATAGTTTGTGCATTCATATTTCACCTCAGTAGTGAAATGTGATGAAGCTACAGGGAATAGATATTCATTGAAGGCATTCCTTTAAAACTCATTATATTCCTCAGTGGTAACTTCTTTAGGATTCCGAAGCTGCATAATAGAATTAAAACTGAATTTTCCAACGGAAATGAACAATGAAAAGCAATAAACCACGATTTCAAACAAAACAGATTCTCACCCATATTGGTTGAGTTTCAATTGTCTGTTCCCACTCCCAATACTTCTCAATCACCTTATTTGTCTTCTTTTTCGGTGTTAGGGAAACAGAAAAAATAATTTGAAAAGGGCTTAATAAGAGTTCCTCCAAACCAATTAGAATACACGATTAATATTTCACATAGTACCTCTGTTTCTTCTCTAGGGTCATCCTTTGCTTCAGCTGGGTCTTCATCAACTTCAACATGGGAAACATTACACATAATTTGTTTTCATAGACTACAAAGAGAAAGCACTAAACAATAAAAATGATAAACCCCAATTTTCAATTGACATTTGATGTGTATAAGCTGAGTACCTCCTTGGTATGGCCCTTCTCCTGCCAAGTGTATATAGGAAATGATACAAATTGTGAATAGTTCTTCACAAGCTTTTCGACCCTCTCTGGTAACACAAATTGGTTTCAGATTGTACATTTCTTAAACTTGCCCATATGCTCAAAGAGTATGGATCACCAGTAATTGTAAGATTGGCCATCTGAATCGAAATCCGAAAGAAATATTCATTTACTCATTATATATGCTCATATCATTTACTGGTACGTACATTTCTGTAAAACAGAGATTACAAGATACCATCAAGTTGGTCCCAATTGATTTTAAAAATAGGCCTGCTTGGTTCAAACACACTTTACCCACCAAAAAAGGTCAATAGAAGAGTATTCCCATATCCGTCACATATTTGTCTCTAATAGTCACATATCCGTCACAAAAATATTAAATATTAAATATCTAGAATTGCGTTAATCACTTAATTTTTGGCTGGAAAATGATACAAGTATATGGTTTTGTCAAATAACTCCCCTAATTAACACAAATTATCAATTTATACAAACCCTAACTACTTAAACATAATAAAAACAACTAAAAAACACAAATGAACATATACTAATAACAAAATATACTAAAGAAACTAATAACAATCACAAATTAAACAAATACAACTAAAATAATCTAACAAATTGAAATTATAAATAAAAACTAAATACACACCTTAAAATAAGAGAGTGGCAGCAGTGGTTGGCGGGATTAATCGTGGCAGTGGGGCGGTATTGGGGCGGCAGTGGGTCGGCGGTGGGCACTGGTGGTGGCGGTGGTGGTGGCGGCGGTGGCGCGGCAGTGTGAGGGGTAGATGTTGACGCTCTCTTATTTTTGTGTGTTTCATAAAAATAGGTAAAGGGAGAGGGGGAGGGGAAGAGCAGTTCTGAAACAACTGAGGAAAAGAGCGACGGAACTTGCCTGGTAACTAGTAATGATACCTAAGGCTTCAGTTTCCACATAACCGTTGCCTTTTGTTTATATCTGGCTACGGTTTTAAACTAATAAATGGCAACGGTCAATACATTATTTACTATTTCATAATGTTGTAGTACCATTGAACCATGAACACATGAGTAGCCTTCAACGACAAAGCATAAGAAAGCGAGAGCATATGAAATTTCCAAATCCAATATGCACAAGTCTGAAATGTTTAGAATAAGGGTCTTAAAGCAAAGAAATAAAATTAGGAGATCAAAAATCAGTGAAAAGCTGACAAAAAAGAGGAGAAAAAAAGGAGGTAAGTAAGAAGAAGATAAAGTGCAGATGAAGTAAGTTGTGTGAATATGTAGCACAACTAATCTAGTACGAAGTAATCTAAATCTAAGTCTTGAACATCCAAAACGGCACATCTTTAATACATTTTCTGAATATTCTGGCATGTCATTTGAGTATGCGTTTACTTACTTCAGCCAATGTTTGCAATCCCCAAAATCTTAATCGCAAAAAATTTTATAAAATTTTCAAACTCATGAGCAGTTTATTTGTGAAGAAATGTAAAAGTCTCTTCAATTGGTTCGATGTTCAAACTTCAAAGCATGGATACTTGTTTTACCTGAATACGGAGTATAATAATCTATATTCTGGGTTTACTAACTTGAAAGAAACGTTTAACTTTTGTCTCCAGAATGGTTGCATCTGACAATCCTACCACAGTTTCTCATCAACACATAAGAGGGGATAACCATGAGCATTCTCCTCATTGAAGCAAATGAATAGCAGTACATTTGAACGAATAACAATAGCACCATTAAACTAATCAAGTAAGCAATTTTCGAGAAGAATCATCAAGATCTGAACAGATTAAATTATATAGCTTGTTACACATCAAATATACATTCTAATGATTATATTGTTAACAAGATGAACATGATCAACATCACTTAATTAGAACAATTCGCCAATAGTAATATGAAGTGAAGTATAACAAAATCCCCAAATTTAATAACCCTAATTCACGAAAAAAATTATATTAGAATCTGAAATTTACATTAGCTACATAATAAATCAACAAAACACATCCTAAACCATACTAATTATCCTCAAGCAACAAATAAAGCACAAATTAAAACAAACAATAGCTTTATAAAATAAGAATACTAACCTTAAAATCAATACGGTGTACTGGTGTCCAGGGCTACGAGGTGAAATTAAGTTTTTGGTCGCTGAAGTAGAATTGTGAGGTTTTGGCAGACGAAAATGAAGAAGAAGATAAAGGAATCAATACGGTGTACATTCGTACAATGCGCAGAGTATAGTATAAAAGGGTTTTTGGAGGTTTTAATTTTTTAATTTTTTATATTAAAGTCGGTTTTAATTAGGAATCGACACAAAAATATATTATCACGGTGTTTTAGGCAAAAGAAGTGTAACTTTGCGTTAACATTTAGCGTCATTTTCAACGTCGGTTGTTAAAGAATCGTCAGAATTGATCAATGGTGGCATTTCCTATTTGGAACCGCCATAAAAGCTTATGTTATCACGTTGATTTTTAATTAAACCGTCACTATAGACATTCTACATAAATAAACATTTCCTTGCCAACAATTTATTAGGCTTTCACGTCTTATTATTAGAACCGTCACGATAACTGCGTCGTGATCAACATTTTTTTCTACTAGTGTCTTTGACTTCGGTCAATACTAGATAAAGTAATTAGCCATATTAAGAATTCAGTGTGCTAAACACACTAATTAGTCACGGTTAACTTAGCTGTGACAATAAATCATAATTAGCCACGACATTGTGGCTAAAAATAATTATTAGCCACATTCGTGACTTGATGTGTGACTAAACACATTTGTTAGCCACAGTCATGGCTTAATTCGTAACTAAAAACAATTATTTGCCACGGATATATTTTCCCGTGACATAAATTTTTTTACCAATTAATTTTGAAGGAAAGGGACTTTTTTTCCCGTGACTAAGCAAATTTAGGTCACGAATTATGAATTCCCGTGACATAAATCGTGGCGCAAGTGTCATTTTGTTGTAGTGAAAAGAGCAAAAATTGGCAATTTCTTCCGTTAGATATGCCTTGCAAATAGAACCTTCCACACTAGCTTTATTACCAATTTTCTTTTTCACATGATTAAGAAACCTTTCGAAAGGATACATCCACCTATACTGAACGGGTCCACCAACTTTAGCTTCATATGGCAAATGAATGGGTAGATGCTCCATCGAATTGAAAAAAGAAGGCGGAAATATCATCTCAAGTTTACACAAAATTTCTGGAATTTGGTCTTCCAAACGAATCATGTCATCAACTGATATCGTGGAGGAACACAAGTCTCTGAAAAATTGACTAATTTCTGTAACTGCATTCCAAACGGCGGTCGGGAGTGAATTTTTCAAAGCCAGTGGTAACAAGCGCTCCATGAAAACATGACAGTCATGACTTTTCAACCCTCTTAACTTCAATTCCTTTAAATCAACACAACGGCTGAAATCTGAGGCATAGCCATCGGGAAACTTCAAGTCTTTTACCCAATCGCACAATACCTTTCTTTGAGCTTTGTCAAGGGTAAATGGTGCTTTTGGCATTGACCCATCCCTACGAATGTGAAGTTTAGGACGATCACAAATTTTTTTCAATTCTATTCTTGAGCCAATATTGTCACGTGTCTTTCCTTTAACATCCATAATCGTATGAATAAGTAGCTCAAAGAAATTCTTCTCTATGTGCATCACATCCAAATTGTGTCTGATCAACTTTGTTTTCCAATAGGGTAGGTCCCAAAAAATACTTCTTTTAAACCAACCACTCTTTTTCTTTTTAGCTCTCTAAATTCTTCTTCAGTCCCATCGTTGGTAGATGGCAATTCACGTATAGCCTCCTAAACTGCATCACCTGGGAGTCTATCCGGAGCATCCTCAAGCACCTCCTTTCCTTTTAAGAAGGTTTTTTTGTTCTTTCTATGGACATGCCCATCCGGTAAGAAGCATCTATGGCAATCAAACCAACTAATCTTTTTAGAATTAGGGAGGTAAATGTTTTGCTATTATCCATGCAATAAGGGCATGGCATTCGCCCCGCTGTTGCCCAGCCTGATAGCATACCGTACGCGGGGAAATCACTTACAGTCCACAGCAATGAAGCTCTTAGTTGGAAGTTTTGCTTCTTGGACACATCAAATGTTTCGACAACGACTTCCCACAGATACTTCAGTTCTTCCACCAACGGTTGTAAATAGACAACCAAGTTATTTTTTGGGTTGTGAGGACCGGGAATAAGTAGTGAGAGGAAAATAAATTGTCTTTTGGAACATAGCCAAGGAGGTAAGTTGTACGGTGTAAGCATTACAGGCCAACACGAGTACGGTCTACCAAATTGACCAAAAGGGTCAAACCGATCCGTACACAAGCCAAGTCTCACATTGCGAGGTTCCTCGGCAAAATCAGGATACAAACTATCAAATTGCTTCCACTCCTCTCCGTCACTCGGGTGACACATCTTTCATGGTGTACGGGGGTTTTCTTTGTGCCATCTCATTTGGTTGGCAATATTTTTCGTGGCATATAACCTTTGAAGTCTTGGAGCTAGGGGAAGATAAATTAATGGGTGTAATGATATTGGTTTCTTTGTTTTTCCACTCTTCTTACCCTTTTTTCCCTTTAAGATAATATTTCCCTCACTTGTCTCATATCTATCCCTTTGACATTTCTTACATTTGGTTAGCAACGCATCATCTTTCCAAAAAAGCATACATCCTCCAGGACATGCGTCAATCTTTTCATGTGGAACCTGAAGACCTTTGACCACTTTTTTGGTATTGTAAAAATTACGGGCCATAATGTTATTATCGGGTATAACATCTTCAATTAAAGTAGCAATACTGTCAACCGCTTTAAACGGCATATTGTACTCACATTTTAACGTTACTATCCTCGATGCAACTTGCAACAATGACATTCTGCTCCCCTCATATAAAGTTTTCTCGGAGTCCCTTAGCATATCAAAAAAGGCTTTGGCTTTTGGGTTTGGATCTTCTTCCTCGGTTATAGGAACACGATTGGGATTAGTGAAAACATTCGACTAAAAGGCATCAAGTACCATTTCTCTATATGGGTTCTCGGGTTCAGAAGAGTGTTCGGGATCAGAAGAGTATTTTTCCCCATGTGATATCCAGTTGTAATAGTTTGGAAAAAACCCATTCGTAATAAGATGTTCTTTTACTTCTATCTCAAGTAAATATTTTAAGTTTTTACATTTAGTACAAGGACACGTAAGTTTGCGTTGTTCGAAATCGTATGATTCTGAACATCTAGCAAATTCAATAAACCCACGAACTCCCTTTACAAATCTAGCATTAGGACGTTTCTTGTTATCTACTCTTTCTTCGTACATCCAGCTACGTTCAAATCTCTTCATTTTAATCTAGATAATATATAATAATTAAACCAAACACACAACAATAATTTCAATTCAATAAGATTTCAACAAATAATAAGTTCAAGCTAAGAATTCAAGTCAATATATGTACTTAAAGATTTCAATTGGGTCCTTATCACTCCAACCTAAACCCATCAATGTATATTTCAAGTCACTAGCAAATACATAATTGTGAATTTATTAGTGGGGAAAAAAAATTTGGCAGCAATTCCCCTCAGTTCTTCAAATACACAATGTGAAATAAATTTGTATTTATTTCACATATGTATTGGAAGAACATAAAGAAATTGTTACCAAACTCTTTCCCCACTAATAAATTCACAAGTATGTATTTACTACCTAAGTGACTTGAAATATACAAAGACAGTCCCAAAATGGGGACTATTCATGAATTTCTCCTAACAAGTAATTCATGAACGGGTACTAGGTCAATAGTCATTCAATTCTTCCACGGAAAATATTCACAATAACTTGCAATAACATACAAACATAATAATTAACATCACAAAATCATCCTAGAAATCTAATTACTAACTATACTCATCATCCAATTTTCCCCAATTTCTAACCCTAATAACAATAACACCCAATTTTTTTCCAAGTAACTAACTAAAAACATCCTAAAAACATCTTAATAATCAAATTACTAACTAAAATCATCATCCAATTTTTCCCAATTTCTAACCCTAATCACAATAACACCCAATTTTTTTTCAATTCACTAACTAAAAACATCCTAAAAACATCCTAATAATCTAATTACTAACTAAAATCATCATCCAATTTTCCGCAATTTCTAACCCTAATCACAATAACACTCAATTTTTTTTCAATTCACTAACTAAAAGCATCCTAAAAACATCCTAATAATCTAATTACTAATTAAAATCATCATTCAATTTTCCCCAATTTTTAACCCTAATCACAATAACACCCAATTTTTTTCAATTCACTAACTAAAAGCATCCTAAAAGCATCCTAATAAGCTAATTACTAACTAAAAGCATCCTAATAAGCTAATTACTAACAACATTTGTGAATTACAATAATACTATAAAGGGATTCAATAAAGTTATTAAATCGACTCAAACCTGAAAAACTAGTATGAGGGAGATGAACGGCGGTAGTGGGTGGTCCGGTGGCGTTGCGGTGGTGGTGTTCTGGTAGTCGACGGTGGTAGTGGGTGAGGAGATTTTACGTTTTTTTAAAGAAACTAAGGATAATTGTAATACCCAGTATTTTGGTCTCGGTCAATGGTAGTCAACCACCTTTTTACGCAAGTATCTCTAATGGAATGGTTATAAAGTATTTTTACGAAACAACTATTATTTATATCGTATTTCTACGATTAATTCGTCTCTCTTTAATTTTAATAATGCATTGGTAATTTAATCTATATTTAATATCTATATTTTATTTGAGAATATTCTTATAATTAAGTTAGTTGTTTTACTAATACTATTTATATAATTTAACTTGTATAATTTTTATACATACTCGCTTATTTTAATTTACGAGTCGAGAACGAGATATGGATAATATGATGCTTCGATATGCGTGATGGGCTTGGGCCTAAGACCGATGCTTAGTAGTTGGATAACCGTGAATAATGAGGTTTATGATAGAAACCCTAGAACAAAATAAGAGGAAACCCTAGCTAGCTTACCCTTCCATCGACATGTACACCACCTATCGACTTCTACTCAAAAACAAACCCAATACTCTATCACGCCTCCTGCCTCCATCAAAGCCAAGAAGAGACCCTGACCATCTTCATACGTTCACACCCAAGGAGCCACCGTGGGGTTGTAGAAGGAACCGTACAACCACCAGCAGTACCGTCCACATCTCTGCACAATCAGTAAGTTTATCACGTTCTCCTTGCTTTTGAGGGACCTTCGACATTGTTTTATCAGGCCTAAAGTAAACTAGGTAGTACCCTCAACATGTGTATCGCCTTTAGACTACCCTAGAACCACCGTGACAGTCACAACAAGGTCCACGAATGTCGGCAATAACACGTATCGTATACTCTGCTTTATTGTTTGTGTAGTCGCGTGTTTTATTATTGCTTTGTTTACGCTTGGTCGGTCATGTTCTGGTCTATTTATGGTCATGGGGTCATGGGTTCTGGAGTGGTGTGTTATTAGATGGCTTGGGTGGCAGTAAGGTGGCGCAGGATACGGTGTGGTGGATTATCGAATGAGATGGAGGTGTGGTGGATTATCGAATGATATGGAGGTGGAGCAGGATACGGTTCTACTGTGTTTATGTTTTATCTGTTTTACCTACTCAACCTCGCGGTTGACCCTGTGTATTCGTGTGACACCTACGATGATCCGGAATGGGAAGTAGATTTTTACAGGAAAGAGACAGATGAGCCAGGAGCTGGGACGGGAATGTGAGATGCGGACTTGAGACCGACTTAGAGCTACATCACATATAGAGTAGTTGTCAGTTGTGCTTTTATACTTCTATCTAAATTCTGTAATAACAAAAGTTTAAATTTAATCAGTATTTATATAAAGTACTTTGGTTTGTTTACCTTGTTATTCACTACCTCGGATATTCTGAGATGGTAACAGTCCTATTTATTGAGAATGTCTTGCTAAAGGCTCTTAAATAAATGGGGGTGTTACAAAGTGGTATCAGAGCGAACGATCCTTAGGTCTAAACCAAATGAATAATAATAATGAACGTAGGAAGAGTCTAATAAAATGAACCCCGAGATGAAACTGATAGGAGCCCCAAAAAGGAACGGGATGAGTTAGGGGCCCCCTCACACCAACCCTGGGCCCTTTCTGTACTGTCTCGGGAACCCAATGAGAGTAATTGACGAGTGGGGTAGATTATATAGTGACATAGTTATCTGGTACTAACGTCCTTGCAGGAGAAGGAATGAGGTAAGTTATGATGTGAAATATGGTTAGTAACATATACTGCGAATCATGAGCTTGATGTTGAATGTGACTGAGATACACTAATTCTGGTATTGAGAACAAGAGTTTTGAATATGAGCTTTACTGGTATATGGTTGATATTGGCATGCTGACTTATTTGAATAATTGAGTGGAATTTTAGTGTATGAAAGGGGATGAGTTGTGAATTATGAATTATATGATGAAATGTATGCGGCTTCCTGGTCCCTGAACCCTTAGGGAGATATACTATAAAGATATGTGTAAGGGGTTAACAATAGAGGCACCATAAGTTATAGCTATCTAAGAGGTTAGATGTAGGAGGGATATGGCAATGATTGACTAGAATGGTTAGAAGAGCCAACCGGGCTATGTTGTTACAGGAGGAAGAATCTAGTTGAGTCCTATGTGTAAAGCTAGTAGACCGAAACTGGGGTCGTGCCCGTTGATAATTGTTTTGATGTTATCCTAAGTGTGTATACATTTCTTAGCGGAATTCCTTAGTCCTTGTAAGAGTCTACTGTTTAGTTACTATGCAAATATGAATGGATTTTGAGATTTATGATTGTTATTGTTCTACTAATTGCCTTAGTAATCCAGATCTACTGTTCAGAATATGCGGTTACGTTTTCATGATGATAGGCCATGCAAAATCTTAATGAGTCGTTATTTAGTTGTGGTTCTTGCAAGTTGCCTATTTTCTTCTTTTCTGTGAATTGGTGTAAAGTTCTTGTTCAGACCGATTGAGTTAGGGAAATGGTATTAGATAATTTCCTTGAGATATGCAATCGATTCTTCTCCTATGATTAGTTGGTCCTTTACATTTTTTTCAAAAAAAAAAAAAAAAAAAACCATGACCGCTCGCACGTTAGATAAGCTGTTATTTAATTATGATTTTGTAAGTTGCTGCGTAATGTTTAATTGTTGAAATTGTGAGATATGAAAGTTTCATATAAAAGTTTAGTCAAATGTGGTTTATGTGATCTGACCATGTGATATCCTGTTATGACACTAGTAACATGAATAATAGGCGTATGGTATGAGTATGAACCCTCATTATATGATAGCGTAACCTTGTTTATTTCGTCAAGTTTAATATAGAATTGTTTCAATTATATGTCTAATTTCACGACCTCAATGTAACTATGTGCTACTCGTATATAATGTCAAAAGCTTGCTTATCTGAGAGGAGTCTTGCCAGATGACAGAATAAAATTTAACTGGTCAGTTTATCAGCATGATATAGTAATCTAATAGTTATACGTAATTGTGATTATTTGATTAATGTGAATCTGGTTGATGTTCTTTCGGATGTTGATGGTTTATCACTGTCTAGTCCCTGTGATTATAATCTTCATAACTTTTCTATGTATATTGTTATACCATACAGTGAATTGCATATTGTTATATTTAGAATCTGATCACAATGTGTAAATTATTAACTAATTAACAGGTAATTTATGGAAGCACTCGTTTTATGGATTCGTTTATTTAATTATTTATTTCTTTATTTGTCTATTTATATTTCTATCGGTAAAACTTTTATAATTCAAGAAATTTTTTTTTTTAAAGAAAAGTCAGAACATCTTCGGGTAGTCTTACTTCAGTTTACAGCTTGTAAATTCGTCTTTTAACTTGAAATTATAAATTGTCACAAATTACCACTTCAAGGTTTCAAAAGTTTTAAAGTTGTATTTCAAAGTGATGATTATCCATGATGACACTTGATCTTTTAATAATTATATTAATTGTTTGCAATATGACAAATTATGTACTTACATGTTGATGAAAGCATGCCTGAATGCTTAATTGTTGCGCATCATATAAACCCTTATGTTGCAAGACATGTATTTTATTAATCTCATGATAAATGATGTAAGTTGAGTTATACCTAAGTGATCTTGTTAACTATTTAATACCTGGAAATGTTAAACGGTCTTGTGAGTCTATGAATTGTGTATATCCGGTGAGATATGTCAATGCTCCATGTTTAGTTACGCTAATAAATTTCGTCCTATGCCTTTTCTATAATATGGTTACGAACATGAAATGTTTTAAATGGTCAAGTATGGACTATGAGTTCTTGGTTGTTTACGATGTGGTGAATATATGGAATTTGTGCTAATTTCAAAGGTATATAAGTGTTAACTACTCTGATTCTGTTCCACTGCGTAACACGATTTTTACCGATTCTATTATTAATATTATTGTTCGAGGTTGTATGAATTACTTGTTAACTGTTATTAATTTATGACGGTTTTAGGTGCTAATTTTATCTCTGTTGAGTTATTAGTAATTGATTCGTATCTATTAACATTTTATATTATTAAGTTTAACCTTTTGTTGTGAGACGGGTTTAATTTTGAGATCGGTTGTCCTGTGTAACTGACTGATTTGAGGTATGAGGACAATATTGAATTGTTTAGTTGGGAACAAGAGTGTCTTTGTTAAAGTCCTTTGAAGAGTGAAAATCCATTGTTATTAGCATTAGAGTTTGAACCATGATATTTTGTCAAGAAGTATTGAGAAGTATTGAGATGTTGGCTATGTTGGTAAGCTTAAGTTGATTATTTTGACAGCAAGATTGTTAAGTGGTATTCTGTTTGATTTGTCGATTTCTATGACCTCTACTCGTGGGTGAGTAGCTTAGAGTTTTACTCTAAGTGTTGAGCACGGTTCTTTGAACCTTTGACAATAACGATATTGAATTGAGATTGGTTACTAGCAATGAGTTATGGGGCATGCGTGCCGAGTTATATTTACGGTCCCGAGTGACCAAGGTTCTTGAGTTATATTATTTGGTTTGGAATTGATATAGGGATGGAAATATTGTTTTGCGGTTTTATTTCACCAGTTCACTCACCCCTTGTCTTTGGTCTTAGATTCGACGGTGAGTGCGACACTTGGATACTTGGAGTGAGATAGTATGAGATAAAGTAATGAGTAAGACGGGGTTATGAGCTGGTAATTTTATAATGAGGTTACGGGGACGTAACCGTGTTTTAAGGAGGATAGGATTGTAAAATCTTTTTGATTTATGATATATGATTTATGATATGTCTAGTTGTTATGACATGGCTATTTGGTATGTCGCGACTGTTTGAATACGTTTGATAACCTGATTACTTATGTTATGCATTTACTGTGTTTCGTGAAGCATCCTTTAATTTGGTATACGTTAAACTTTGGGGACAAAGTTTTCTTAACGAGGGTAGAATGTAACATTTCGTGTTTTATTTCATGTTTAAAGTATTTTGATCAGTTTCGATGAAATGCGGTGTCACACTTTGAATTCGTTATGTTCCTAGGGAACGGGTTTCTTTTGATTTCGGGATGTGAACTTCGGGACGAAGTTCATTTTAAGGAGGTAAGACTGTAATACCCAGTATTTTGGTCTCGGTCAATGGTAGTCAACCACCTTTTTACGCAAGTATCTCTAATGGAATGGTTATAAAGTATTTTTACGAAACAACTATTATTTATATCGTATTTCTACGATTAATTCGTATTTCTTTAATTTTAATAATACATTGGTAATTTAATCTATATTTAATATCCATATTTTATTTGAGAATATTCTTATAATTAAGTTAGTTGTTTTACTAATACTATTTATATAATTTAACTTGTATAATTTTTATACATACTCGCTTATTTTAATTTACGAGTCGAGAACGAGATATGGATAATATGATGCTTCGATATGCGTGATGGGCTTGGGCCTAAGACCGATGCTTAGTAGTTGGATAACCGGGAATAGTGAGGTTTATGATAGAAACCCTAGAACAAAATAAGAGGAAACCCTAGCTAGCTTAACCTTCCATCGACATGTACACCACCTATCGACTTCTACTCAAAAACAAACCCAATACTCTATCACGCCTCCTGCCTCCATCAAAGCCAAGAAGAGACCCTGACCATCTTCATACGTTCACACCCAAGGAGCCACCGTGGGGTTGTAGAAGGAACCGTACAACCACCAGCAGTACCGTCCACATCTCTGCACAATCAGTAAGTTTATCACGTTCTCCTTGCTTTTGAGGGACCTACGACATTGTTTTATCAGGCCTAAAGTAAACTAGGTAGTACCCTCAACATGTGTATCGCCTTTAGACTACCCTAGAACCACCGTGACAGTCACAACAAGGTCCACGAATGTCGGCAATAACACGTATCGTATACTCTGCTTTATTGTTTGTGTAGTCGCGTGTTTTATTATTGCTTTGTTTACGCTTGGTCGGTCATGTTCTGGTCTATTTATGGTCATGGGGTCATGGGTTCTGGAGTGGTGTGTTATTAGATGGCTTGGGTGGCAGTAAGGTGGCGCGTGGTGGCCGTGGGAGGCTACTTTGACAGCCTGTCCCAAATTTTCCCAAACAGGGAGTTGTGGTACAACGAGTTTGGGGATGGTTGTTCAGAGGGGTGAGGGGAATCGAAAACTGGTGATTGCCACCAGCGGGTAGTATGTGAGGCGAGGAGTCAGGGGTGGTGGTTAGTTATGGTAACGGTGGTGTTGGCAGGTGGCTGGAGGTGTCTGTACAGGGGGGAGCAACACGGGTGAGAGCAAAACTGAGGGGGTTGTTGCTGTGACCAGCGTGTTTGGAGGTGATATAGAGGGCTGTTAGGGTTGAGTCTAGGGTGGTGGTCAAGGTTATTAGTTGGACCGTGGCTCAGGGGTCTCAACCGCGGTAGTGTGGTGGTGGTGCCGGCTGTAGAGGGGGTGTCGTGAGGGCTGCGAAGTGGGCTGGTTGGAGGGCAGTGTTGCTGTTTTGGTTTTTCCACTTTATTGTTACGTTTTATGTCTTTGCTATTTTTGGTCCATTACTTGCTTTGTTTCCTATTGTTGTTATTATTACTTTAGCTTTTATATTTAGTAATGTTGGTAATCTCAAATGTTGTTACTATTTATGAGACCTTATGAGTCGGGAAGTTACTATTTTTAGAAGTTGCTATTTCGGGAAAGTTTCTATTTTTGGAAACTTTCCAATTTTAGAAAGTTAACATATTCGGCACATTGTTACGATCTTAAGTATAGGGCTTAGTGTGGATTGTTGATCGTTAAATATTAAATGTTTAGGTGACGGTTTCCGCGAGGAACATCTTTCGGAGCTATTGACTGTCTTTCTGCAAGTTGAGGTAGGGGAATGAACTGTGATTTACATTATGTTACATAATGAGATTGATTGTTTGTTACGAGATTGTTATCCGATGTGTATCGTTGTTTTTGAGACGTTATTAACTATCTTGAATATTATTGTATGATGAGGAGTGGAGAATTGGGTCTTGTGATATTGGGTCTTGTGATATGGGTCTTGTGATACGGGACTTGTGATATGGCCATGGGAAGTGTGGTGTGATGGTGGTGTGGTGTGATGGAGGTGTGGTGTGGTGTGATGGAGGTGTGGTGGATGATCGAATGATATGGAGGTGGAGCAGGATACGGTTCTACTGTGTTTATGTTTTATCTGTTTTACCTACTCAACCTCGCGGTTGACCCTGTGTATTCGTGTGACACCTACGATGATCCGGAATGGGAAGTAGATTTTTACAGGAAAGAGACAGATGAGCCAGGAGCTGGGACGGGAATGTGAGATGCAGACTTGAGACCGACTTAGAGCTACATCACATATAGAGTAGTTGTCAGTTGTGCTTTTATACTTCTATGTAAATTCTGTAATAACAAAAGTTTAAATTTAATCAGTATTTATATAAAGTACTTTGGTTTGTTTACCTTGTTATTCACTACCTCGGATATTCCGAGATGGTAACAGTCCTATTTATTGAGAATGTCTTGCTAAAGGCTCTTAAATAAATGGGGGTGTTACAATAATGAAGGAATGACGAGAGGAAGAAGTTTGGAAAAATTATACAGGGGATTAGCGACCAATAACGGTCGCTAAATTAGCGACCGTTTTCAGTCGCTAAAATTAGCGACTAATTTCGGTCGCTAATTTAGCGACCGTTATCGGTCGCTAAACTGGCGCAATGATACTTTTTGGATTCCCGCGGATTTTTTAGGATAACATTGGGATATGGTTTTGGTCGCTAAATTTAGCGACCGACAGCGGTCGCCCGCTTTTTTTTCGGTCGCTAATTAGCGACTACCGTTGCGGTGGCAGGTTTAGTCGCTATCTGGGGTAATTCTTTTAGTGTTGTCTAACTCAGTTCCATGGTCAGTTCGGATAGTTACTAGATTAGTTTTTAATTTGTTTTGAACAAGTTTCCTAAGACTAACAAATTTATCAAATGTTTCATCTTTAGAATGAAGAAAGATTGGCCAAACAAATCTAGAATAATCATCAACTAGAACGAAAACATACCTGGAGCCGCCTCTGCTTCTTACCTTCATAGGGCCACAGAGATCGATATGTACCAGATCAAGAGCTTGGTTAGTACTTACTATTCTTTTTGGTTTGAAGGATGATCTGACGTGTTTACATCGTGCACATGTGTCACACATCTTTTCTTGATCAAACTTGATCTTGGGAAGACCTTCGACCAAGTCCCATCTCTTCAATTTGCTAAGAATAGGAGAACTAATATGCCCAAATCTCTTATGCCAGAGACATGGATCATCTAACGTAACTTTCATACATGAGAGAGAGTCAGTAGGCACAACGTTTAAATCAATCATATAAACATTTTTCTTTCTATGACCTTCAAGAATAACTTTACTTGTACCTTCCATAATTATACGACAAACGTCTGTATGAAAAACAACTTTGTTTCCTTTGTCGCATAATTGGGATATACTAATTAAGTTATGTTTAAGACCACTTACTAGATATACATCGCTAATAGAGTGAGAAGATGAGATGCCTATCTTACCGACACCTATTACCTTTCCCTTTTTGTTGTCACCGAAGGTGACCTTTCCTCCGTCGAATGGTTCTAAGGTAGTGAATAGGTTGGCGTCACCTGTCATGTGTCGAGAGCATCCACTGTCGAGGTACCATAGATTGTTCTCTTTAGCAATTATCTGCACAATGTAATTTAAAGACATGACTTAGGTACCCAAGCATACTTGGGTCCTTTTGAGTTAGTGACAATAAAAACATCTTCCTTTTTAACCCACACTTGTCTCACTATAGGTCTCTTGTATCTGTGGTAGTTAGGTTTTGTTGGTCTAGTGTGAGTCTTTTGGTTTTGTTTCTTGTAGGTTGTAGGTTTAGGAGTTTGAGTGGTTCTATTTTTTTTTTCTGTGTAATTAAAGGACATGTCATAGAACCATCTATGGTCATTATTTCTTTCCTTATCCTTTTCATTACCTTCCTCACTGTCAATGATAGATATGGAATCATTTGGTATACCTAGAGACTTTACAAATTTGACTCTAGTTTTGAAGTCGAGTGAGTGTTTTACACAGTTTTCTCGAAGGTGTCCATTATGACCGCAGTAAGTGCAAATTAAATATTCAGGCAAGTCCACATACTTTCTTTTTCTAAAGTCACGTACATCAGGTTTTTGTTGACATTTAGAATGGTCTCTCCTACCATAGCATTCATGACCTAGACCCATCTTCATGTTGTTATCAGATTGTTCAGTTAGGAAGTTTAGTACGTTAGTACTTCCTTCCCATTTTTCGTGAACCTTACGAGCATGAAGAAGAAGGTCTTCTAAAGAATCTATTTCTTTTTTGCATTAGGAGTGGTCAACGTTGTTAGATTCTTTCAAGTCTTGAATATCTTTATTAAAATTGAACACTATTTTCGCATGTTCCTTTTTAATTTTGGTTATGTTGAATTCCAGATCCATGATCTTTTGCTCGAGGATTTCAACTTCTTCTTGATGAGTTTCATCTACAACCACTGCTGTAGGTTTAATCTTTAGAAGTTCATTAGACCTTTTTAGATCTGAGGTTATAGCTCCATTGGCTATAATCTTAGATTCAAGCTCTTTAATGTTAAGTTTCAATTTTGAGATTACAGCTTCATTGGCTGTAACTTTAGACTCAAGAATTTTCTTCTCAGACATTACTGTTTCCAATTTAACATTTGTATCAATGTTAACTTTGGATTTCAGTTTCTTAGCTTTGGCCTTTAAGAGTTGATTTTCCTCTGCAATGTCAAGGATCTGTTCCTTCAATTCGTCTAATTCAAGACTTTGTTCGTGACATTGGTCTAAGGTTTGTTTGAAATAATTGATTAAAGCAGACTTAGATAAATTTTTAACTTGACTCTTAAGCTGTAAAAAATTTACCTCTTGGTCTTCATCTTCTGAATCAGATTCTCCATAGAGGCAGAATTGTGATGAGTCATGATCGTCGGAGATTAGATCCAAACTGATGTTGCTTAGGCACAGGTTAGCAACTTCCTCTTCTTCTGAGTCTTCGTCATCGTCAGAATCCAATTCTCCCGAGCAAGATGTGAGCATAACCTTCTTGAATTCAGTCTTGGTCTTATCTCGTTTGGATTTGTCTTTAATTTTGTCCTAGCTTGGACAATCCTTGATCATAGGTCCTTAATCACCACATTTAAAGCACCCTTGTTTGAAGAAGGTTTGCTTAGAGTCATTCTTTTTCTTATCATTTGTTTTATTGTTTGATTTGGTAAATCTACCTTTGAAGACTGCCTTTTTAAAGCGTCTTGTGAATAGAACTGTTTCATCTTCCAGTTCAGGTTCGCACTCTTCCCTTGTAGAAGATTGTAGTGCAATGTTTTTGCTTTTAAGGTGATCATCATCATCTCTATTTAGCATGATCTCATGAGCCATTAGAGATCCAATGAGTTCTTGATAAGTCATGGTCGAGAGATCACGAGCTTCTTCAATTGCAGTGACTTTAGGTTGCCACTTTTTGGTAAGGCTTCTAAGGACCTTTCTGACTATGTCCTCAAAATCATACTTCCTACCAAGGTTCCGCAGTTCATTAAGTATGCAGGAGAATCGTGCAGACATGCTATCAATCGATTCATTCTTTTCCATAGTGAAAAGTTCATATCGTTGAATAAGCAAGTCTATACGATGTTTCCTGACTGCGGAGGTACCTTCGTATGCAAGTTCTAGGCCATCCCATATTTCTTTAGCTGAATTACAAGAGGAGAAGCGATCAAATTCGGAAGTAATCATACCATTTTGAAGTAGACTCATGGCTTTTGAATTTTTCTCAGCAATCTTGTAATCAGCTTCCACATAGTCACTTTCTGGTTTCTCATATGTGGTTCCATTTGCAGATGCAACCAAGATCTTTCTTGGTCCATTTTGAATTATTTTCCAGCATTCCCAGTCACATCCTTTGACGTAGTGGGTCATCATGTTCTTCCACAAGCTATAGTTTTTTCCATCGAAGATAGGACACTTAAGGTGTTTTGAATCCATTGGAAATCAATAGAAGGATCAATCTCAAGCTGTAAGGCTTTCAAGAGCACGAGGCTCTGATACCAATTGAAGAGTCTATTGACCTAGATATACTCAAGAAGGGGGGGGTTGAATTGAGTATGCCAACTTTTTCGATTCTTCTTCGATGGTGGTTGTTGAGATGAAGTAATAGCAAGTAACAAGCAAGAACGATAAAGTAAAGGAGACACGATCTTTTGAAGTGGTTCAGTTTCACAAATCGAAACCTACGTCCACTATTCTCGATTAATAAAATTAGTACCTTCTCCGGATTACAATTTTATCAACCCAACTGGTACAACTTTGATGTTAGTTGTAACTCAATCTAGATACCGTTAAATATCTAGCTACGACAAGTACCGTAAAATACTTGCTTACAATGAGTACCGTTAAATACTCGAATCTATCTTAAGTAAGTAAGATAAACTTTTAACAACTTCTTGTATTTGATGATCTTGAATGTATGAAAATATTCTTCATAGCTTGTAGTCTTGATTACGAAATTTGACAATGATTGCACGGAAAACGAAACGTGTGAGAGACTACGTCCGTTTGAATTTCTCGATTTGCGTGAGGCTCGTGTGTTGTATTAGGCGTGTGAGTTGAGAGCATATATATACTAATTTAGATCTAGGTTAAATCCTAGATAGTTTAGGAATATTACTTTATCTAGAATACTAGTTCTAGGTAATATTTAAAACTTAATCTTATATGAATTAGGAAAGGACTCTAATAGAATAATATTAAATTAAGACATAAGATAATATTTCCATAATCCTATTTGATTTAGGAAACATCCTTATACCATAAAATATAGAATCCTACTTTGAATCAAATCCTAATTCTTGTCAATAATATAATAAATTATATTTTTAATCAAATGCTAGTCAATCTTTAAGTAGATTAAATAAACAAGTTTATTTATTTAATTAACCATAAAGATAATATGAAACATGTTAGTAGTTGTGTAGGAAACGTTAGGAATATTTCCTTGACACGCTTCCCCACGCACGTCCAACGTATGCTTCATAGATCACGTTCTTCGAGACATATTTCTCGAAGCACGTTTCCCTAGGAATTTAGATTTTTGACAACAACGGTTAAAATAAAATCCTTAGTATTTTAGAATTAATATTTACCTCAGAAGATAAATACTTTAATTCTTGTTAACTAAAGAATATTTCTATTTTAAAACCGTTTATAAGATTACTAAATTAATATATAATAATATATTAATAGCACGCATAAATCTTCACACTTTGACTTATATTACACAAATCTCATTTCTTCGATAGTTATAGGAATGATCCATAACTTAAAAACTCTTGACATTGTAATAAAACTTGTGTCTTGTAAATCTTCAAAAAAGACTTGACACTTAACAAGAGCTTGATCTTTCTTCAATTCTTCGATTGAATTATATTTTGTTAAACTACGATCTTCGCTCTATAATTAACTGTACACTTAAACGCACGATTACACGCATATGTATATAAAACATAATTACTTAGACTTGTCATTATTAAAACATAAAACAATATATAGAATATATTACTCAACAATCATTGACAGCTTTCTTTGCCGCAACTTCACAGGACTCCTTAATTGTATCAGCGGAACCACCCACATAAGTCAGCTCCATAACTCCAGTAGTCCAAATTACAACATTTGTCTTCACCACCACATACACGCTGTTTTTAGACATATCTAACATATGGTATACAGGTTCCGGAAAGTGTAGTATAGCCGTGATTTGTTTCAGAAGAGGATGAAACGGGAGAGCAATCTGCGTTGGAGGAACTTGCAACATCTGTAAATTTTTTTAAAAAAGCGTGGTCATTAATCGTATAGAAGTAAAAATAGAGCAACAAACAAACAATATTAACAATTAGCATGTAAACCGAATTATCCTTAGTTAGAGTTCACACTGCATAAAAATATGTCATTTAAGACTTACGATATACAAAGAACTAAGACTTTTGCTATAATTTATTCATAAAGGACTATTAGATATATAGAAACAGAGGTATGTTAAGCATCAATTACATTGATATCCTGGAATTTCAGAAATAATCTTAGTTAGCTGCCAGGATTTCAATGTGAAATAATCGTCATAAGATGGGATTGTATATATCATAGGTGTATATTATATAATTAAAAAAACCCTTAAATTAAGCAATAGTACAATAACCACATTACCTATAGTATAGTATTAGGTATGAGTATGGGTATGGGCATGGTTGATAGATACGGTTCATGTACAAAAATTAGTTGATAAATATGTACTTTATAACTATTACAATATATGAATGATGATGTGAATATGACTACTAAGGCAATGTAACTTATATGATAAACAAGTTAATTATGTATAAAGTAGGTGTAAACAATCATTTCAATTCCACTATGACATTGTGTGTAAAGATAGATTATGATGAGGTAGTTCGAGTTAATATCCGTATTTACATAACAACGGTAAAAAATACGGGAAGAGCACAGACAATACACAATTTGTACTTTTTGATATCATATTTGTGTTCGAGCGTCTAATCTTCACCGTCCTCAACTATTTTCGTATTCTGTCTATTGTAAAATTATTAAATCGGTTATAACCTACAGTCCCTAAACAATATGGTCTAATTCACTAATTAAAATAACACATAACCCCTTTTTTTTTAAAAAAAAAAATACGTACACTACTACAAAATATCGATACGAAGACGGTTAAAAACCGTTCTCCTATGAGTGGCGGTACCGTGCTCCCCATGGCCGTCCTCTTTACCTAAGAGAACGGTTCAACCGTCTTCTTTGTTGTCCACTTTTCAGCACGGTTCAAAAAAGAACTCGTCTCTTTGCCCCCTTTCCAACACGGTTCCAAAAGGAACCGGTCTCTTTGATCCGTCCTACATGTACAATAACCGTGCTCTTTGCTTGACATCTAACCCACTTTCCAGCACGGTTCATGGATTTGTCTTTTACGTTCTTTATTACGAAGTCATAAAATTCAGCTAACCCGACATCATATTCTACTTCGCCCTTTTTCCCATTAATCATCCAAGTACGAGCCATATTCGACTACATAATTACAACATAATTCAATTATTAAATTCATAATTCAATTATTAACGATAATAATACTAATAGCAATAATAATACTAATAGTAATAATATCACTAATGTTAAAAACAACAATAAAACGACGATATTAATATCAACAATACTCAAATAATAATACCGTAATGATAATAATAATATCATCAATAAACATAAATAACAAACATCCCCCTACCCTTTGATCCAGGGATCAAACCCCACGACCAACAACTTAACTAACCATTTAAGCATTAACACAACCCTTTGATCCAGGGATCAAACCCCGCGACTAACAACTTAACTAACCTCAGACAGCCACTTCGTCTTTACTCACCCGCGCACTCAACTTGAAGGCTAGAAAACCACCAGCCGGGCCACCCCTAGCCACCACTATCAACCTCACTCCCTAGCCTGCACCACCTACTACAACCACCACCTTCTCGCGGCCACCAGAACCCACCATTACTGCCCTAACGTACTGCCCAAAACCCGTCACACACACACACTGTTATTCGTTTTCCAGCAACTCACCTACACTCCCCCTCCTTTTCCCGTTAGGATTTCTCTCACCCCCTAGCCCCACACCACCTCTGGCCACCACCGTTGTCACCACTGACCCACGGTGGTCCCAGAGGTGGTACCAACTCCCTCTCGTCTCACCTACAACCATCGACAAACCACCATCAAACCCTCCTGTTCAGCACGTTTTGTATCATGTTTTGCTTCTTCTGCACTTACTAAAACGACCCGTGTGACACCCTCTGCAACCCCCTCTCTAGCAGCAACCACCACTAACCTAACCATGACCCGACACCACCCTAGACACTACTCAACACCCACGACTCCCTGGTGGAAAGCACCATCCTTCGAAACCACCCAAACAACACGAAAAACCGTGTAAACAGGCTGACCAGAATGTCCCTGTTTTATAATTATTTCTGCCGCCCCTAAACAACCAGGCCTCTGGTTGTGCTCCGGCCAACAATTACCACACTACCACCACCGTTATATCCTATGAACACCCTACAACGAGAACCCAGGTACTCGTATCTAGATAAAAGCAGAAAGCAGTTCGAAAGACAATTAAAACAATGCAATAGAATAACACAAAACAACACAAAACAACACAAAATAACACAACCATTGTTAAATAGATGACGAAATAATTACTAAGTTTCGAACCCCATTACTAAATTTCGAAACCCATTCCCAACCACAACAACTCATATCACGGCCAAACACGCCAAATCATATTGGTAATTCGAATAATTGAGGAAAAATAAGAAAACAAGAGTAAAGGAGAAAGAGGGCGTATGAATTATCGATGCTTGCTTCAGTTAGTTGCTTCGAAAATTGTCGTAGTACTGTATTATTGCTTCAGTTGCTTCGAAAACAAGAGTGAAGGAGAAGCTATGGCTACTGGGATTGTATCGTCGTCTTTGTGTTTCAGAGGTTTTCAAAAACTGACGTTTGTATACTGTTCTATTGTGAATTTGTTTTGATTTATGAAAGAACAAAGAGATCAGTTAAAAAATACAACCGTGTTCTTTGTGAAATTATGAAAGACCAAAGAGAACGGTTACCTACAGACCCGTGCTCCTTGTTAAATTATGAAAGAACAAAGAGAACGGTTAACTAATGAACCGTGCTCTTTGTTTATGTAAGATAACGGTTAGAAACTGAACCGTCTTGGTTTCTTTTTATGAGTAACAAAGAGGACGGTTAGTAACTGAACTGTCTTGGTTATTTATGTATGCATAACAAAGAGCACGGTTAAGTCTTTAAACCGTTCTCTTTTGTTTTTTTTAAACCTATAAAGACGGCCATTTAATAGAACCGTCTTCTATTTCTATATTAAAAACTCGCGCCCAATTATTGTGACAAATTAAGACGGTTCCGCAAAATTTCGTTCCTTAATCCCCGTCTCCTAAACCTATATTTGTAGTAGTGGTATGAATTAATGAGGTGTTGGTGTCAATGTCTATTTAATTAGCAAGTTATATACATTTACTTGTCAAAGAACAAGTTTAATCAAATCAAATAACATAAAGACAAAAACCTTTGGTCAATAGTGAATACAAGTATTTATGTAGATTTAACTATATCATTGTGTATCAATTTAGTAAATAGGAGTAGCTTACGTTAGTGTACTTATTGGTTACAAATCGATGTCTATTTAATTAGCAAGTTATAACCTACGGTACCTAAACAATATGGTCGAAACATAAACTACATAACTAAGACTATCCCCAAGCAAGGTCAATTGCTAGGTTAATTTCTTGCTTGGCTCAAGTTAATTACAATTAAGTGAAAATTAGAATTGACATAATGGTGTCGAGGGTCAATTTGTGATCTAAGGTGGAGTAAATTGACACCTTACATGGCAAACTTTCATTGGTTACAAATTAGAAAATGGAAAAAAAAACAAAAAATTATTGACTCGATTAAATCGATTTTCTGCTTGGGAGGGTAAAAGAGGGTCAATGTCAAGAAAGTAAGATTAGGGTTAATACGTTATTGACTCGATTACGTCGACATTTTGCTTAATGCGATGTACAAAACATACACTCATTATTAGGGCGAAATTTAAAAAAATCGGTCCGCATTTCTAAACCACATCCGATCCCAAAACCACAATATAAAAATCCAAAAGTTATGATTTTTAATGAAACTGGTAGCCAAACTGCAATTTGTAGTGTTGAAACTGGAGAAGTGGTGAATCTCATTTATGCAAAACCAGTTCCCGGTTTTTAAACGGGTTTAATAAAAATTTCTAAAATATACTTAAACTTTCTAGGCCTAAGCCTATGCTCTCTAACTAAATCTAAAGTAACTACATGTTTGTTGTTGGGGCTGGTGTCCTTGACAATTAAGTACAATGACTTATTAAATCTCTTTAAGGATCACAAGGGCATACTTCAGTATTATTACCAGTTGATCCACGTTTATCAATAACGGTTGGCTTGCTAGATAAGTTTGACGTTATTGTCATACGGATGGCGGTGATCAACTGGTCCCTATACGTCACACCTATAGGACACGTTTGAGAGATGTGAAGGTATGAAAATACAGTCACATTTATGCCGGATATGACTAAACAGTTAGTCAGAGGTATTGGCTAATAAATTAGTCAATAAGATGTTGAGATTATTATTTAATACGGATTAAATAATTTTTAGCTAATACGGATTACATGATTAATTCGTAAATTAAATATAAACAGTTATATTTAATTAAATATTGTATTCGCGAATTAATATAAACAGTTATATTAATTTAGGTAATTATACAATATCGTATTTTATCAGACCGTTATTAATATATCGACTATGTTAATATCTGATAACATGTTACGATTTATAATTAAATCCCGCAAATAATATTTAGCAAAACGGGTCGAATCACGCAAAGGAATAAGGTAAGAGTGGAAAAAGCCCACCCTCACCTCCAGTCCATTCGGCCGACCCAAATACTACATAAGGAGAGTCCTTCTCCTTATGTCAGGGACTGGTGGTATCATAATCTCAAGAATTAGGGTTTTGAGAACACTCTTTTCCCAAAACTCAGATCTCACATCTAAAACCTCACAAAAGCTCTCCCCATATTGCAAGGCAATTGGAGGGTATTTTCTAGCACACGCGGCATCGTCTCAATCAAAGTCTTGGGTGCAAGTTATAGGAGGGAATTTATTTTAATTCCTGTTCTTAGGCCATTAGCACAAAGGACCAAAGGTTGAATTCTTTTTCTTATCCTTTTTAATCTTATGACTATAAACACAACTGTATTTTTCATTATAATCCTGCAAGTTTAGGGTGAATACATGCTTTATTCCCCACAAGTGGTATCAGAGCCAGGCCATGAAAATTTTACTTTTGTGTTTTTCATAAGTTTATTTAAAAGTTTTTGAAAAATGTCGTTTCTGCCGCCGTGTCGGTCGGTCGACCAGTTATAGCGGTCGGTCGACCGCCCCTGTGTGAGTTTTCTGTTTTTTTTTTAAAACAGTTTCCTTTGTGAGAAATCGTGTTCAGAAACTCGGTTTCGTGTTTTGTGGTCGGTCGACCTGTTTTTCGGGTCGGTCGACCATTCTGCTTTAAAAAAAAAAAAAAAAAAAAAAAAAAAAAAAAAAAAAAAATTTTTTTTTCGTCAGGTGGTCGGTCGACCTGTTTTTCCGGTCGGTAGACCACCCCTGTAACAGAATCGTTTTTTTTTTTTTTACGAAAATAACATGTTTTATTTTCACATGGCTTAAAATAATATACTATATACGGAAATAGTGTATTATTTAGTGAAACGGTTCACCCTCGCTTGATACATATTGTTTTAAAACAGTTTAAAATAATGGATTATATGTTTGTTAAAATTGGTGATTAAAACGGTATAGTCACTTAATTTTAATCTTAAAAGGTGGTTTGGTATAAATTTATTAATCATAATAACAGTATTATGTCATGTATAAATTGTTTTTAGTTGATGCATTTTATTTATCGTCTTATGAATGCCTTGAATGCTTTCAATAACGTATTTAATTTTTGCAAACGGTTGTAACTTAGTGTGGCCTTAGAAGATTGTGTCACCGTAATGAAGGGACACGATCTTGCTTGTAATTTTGAGATCTTGAATCTCCGTTTTGGGTTTTTGCCATGTAATTACTTTTGTATTTAAATTAGAATGTATCTAGGACTACTTTTGTAATTTAAATTAGTAATTTTGTGAAGACCAAAGACAAGACGGAGACCGGATGCTCACTCCCGCTGCAAGGACCAAGATGGAACATCAAGACAAGCTTCTAGGGTCCAACAGTGGATTCCAAGTTGTTTTATGTTTATTTTGGTAGGATAGGCCACACTAGGACTTTTATTTACGTTTATTGCATTTATCTTTACGCTTTCATCGATAATAGCTTGCATCATATTCCGCCTAAAAACCAAACCACCTATATCATGCCTGAAAACTGACTCATGTAGAGGTTACGCGTTAGTTTTCTGTGACAATACAGATGTCACATGTCAATTTAAAAGCCATCACTTTATTTAATTCATTTACGCAAATGCTAGTTTTTAGTTCACTTAAATATAGATAAATAAGAGTTGATGGGGTCTTCCTCGTATAACCAAAAATTGAGATTAGTCTTTATAAATCAGCCTCCCATGAATCCCTTCTTCGTCGGTAGGCATAATATGACCCCTTCTACGTCGGGTAAGTGGGAACAGATGATTTATTTTATCTCAACATCATGGTCACTCGATAATATTCCAGTGACTGAGATGGACTAATAGATAGATATACGGAAATCTATCGACCAAGAGTTCCAACGATTGGAATTAGCCAAACTGTGGGCTTATCAATATACGGAAATTGAGTCTTGGGATCGTTTATATAATTCTTGAGGGAGATCAATTATATAAATGCATGAGTCTACGAGTTTAAATTCAATTTAATATAGACTTAAATCACAACAATAAGTTGCTTATATGGTTTTGTTTTATCTTCTTTTCAGTGTAGAACACGTTCATTAAAACTGCTGTAAAACTAAAATGGCTGGTGAAGACCCAATGCCAAGTGCCAAGCTAGCACGTGAATCCTGGCTAAAAGCCTTCATGGACTCCTTGAATCAGTCAACTAGACTGAGGAATGATGGGTCAAACTTCTCTGACTGGGAGGCAGCACTACGGAATGCTGCCATTGCTGACGGAAAGCTTAAGTTTTTAACTGAGCCCATTCCGGCACACCCAGGAACTGGAGCTAGAGCCAACGATGTTCGCGCTCATAGCGACTTCGTCATGGAAGCGGGTGCGATAAAGAACGTACTCATCTATGCAATGGAATCTAATTTGCAAAGACGCTTCATAACCCATGGTGCAAACAAGATTTTCACCACGCTCACTAACGAATTCTCCAAGGCTCCGAGAATCGTTTCTTATGAGCATACCTGTCGCTTCTTCGAGGCGAAACTCCAGAAGGGCCAAGCTGTTAGCCCACATATTCTCAACATGATTGAGAATATCGAGAAACTGGAGACCCTAAACTGCAAGATCAGTGAGAACATCATCGTTGATCGCATGCTTCATTCGCTTCATGATGGGTTCGCCCTCTTTAGGGCCAACTACTACATGAACGACATGAAGAAGACTCCCCATGAGCTCCACTCCCTTCTCGTACAGACTGAGAAGGATCTAAAGTTGAGTGGGAGTCTAAAGCAGGATGTTCTCATGATCTCAAGTAAGGGAAAAGGTAAAGGGAAGGCTAAAGCTCAGGGCGACCTAGCGGTAGGTAGGCCCAGGTTCAAGAAACCAGGATTTGCTAAGAGTGGGCCTGGTGAGTCGAGTAACTCACAAGGCAAGACAAAGAGCAAGGATACAAGCATGGAATGTCACCATTGCCACAAGACTGGGCATTGGAGGCACTCATGCCCCGTGTATCGCGAGGACATTAAAGCAGGCCGTGTTACTCCTGTTGGTATGTCTTCTTCTTCTTTTATTCACATGATTGAGATTAACCATGCAAGTTGCGGAACTTGGGTACTTGATACTGGTTGTGGTTCTCATCTATGTAATCATGTGCAGGGCCTCCGAAACCAAGAACCCCTAATCAAGGGTGAGGTTGACCTGCGTGTCGGGAATGGAGCACGTGTTGCTGCAATCTCGAGGGGAACATACGTAATCCAGCTTCCAAGTGGATTCGAGTTATCTTTATATAACTGTTATTATGTTCCTTGTTTGTCCAAAAACATTATTTCAGTTTCTGCGCTTGACAAACTTGGCTTTTCATTTGTAATAGAGAATAATAGCTGTATTTTCTCCTTACACAATATGATATATGGCAAGGCAGTTTCCATGAATGGAATTTATGTTTTAGATCAAACCACCGAGATATTACATGTGAATAATAAAAGAATAAAGGTAGGTGACAAAGATCAAACTTACCTATGGCATTGTCGTATGGGACACATAAATGAGAAACGCGTAAAACAGCTCATACAGAATGGAGCTATTTCGCCCTTTGATTTCGAATCATATGGCACGTGTGAATCATGTCTCATCGGCAAAATGACTCGTATTTCCTTCAAAGGTGTTGGAATGCGCGCTGCCGACCTATTATGACTCATACATACGGACGTATGTGGCCCTATGTCGATCAACGCACGAGAAGGCTATAGGTATTTCATCACTTTCACGGATGATTTGAGTAGATATGGCTATGTCTACTTGATGAAACATAAAAGTGAATCCTTTGACAAGTTCAAAGAATACCAGAATCGGGTACAGAACCAGCTGGGTAGAAAGATTAAAGCACTACGCTCGGATCGTGGTGGTGAGTATCTTTCACGCGAGTTTGATCAACACCTAAAAGACTGTGGGATCGTGCTACAGTTGACTCCACCTGGAACACCACAATTAAATGGTGTGTCCGAACGGAGAAATCGAACTTTACTTGATATGGTTCGATCCATGATGAGTCACACCGTTGTGCCTGATTCATTGTGGGGCTATGCTCTTTTGTCGGCCGCTCTAATACTTAACCGAAGTCCGTCTAAAGCTGTTGACAAGACTCCATTCGAGTTATGGAAGGGAACGGTCCCTAACTTGTCCTTTATTCGGGTTTGGGGCTGCGAGGCTTATGTCAAGTGGAGACACGAGGATAAGCTCGGCCCGCGATCGGTCAAGACATACTTTATAGGCTATCCAAAGGGAACTTTTGGTCATTACTTCTACTCGCCTACCGAACAACGTGTTTTTGTTGCGGCTAGTGCGACGTTCTTAGAGAAAGAATTTCTCGAAAACAAGTCGAGTAATAGAACCTTCGAGTTATCGGAGGTTCAAGAACCAACTACCGAGCAACCATTGGAGGAAACAGTACCTTCAACCGAGGCTGCGGTAGATATCCCTGAGGAACCTAGGAGGTCAGGAAGAGTCTCTATTCCACCGGACAGATACATTGGTATGGTCGAGGAACACGATACAGATGACGTCTTACTCCTAGAGGGTAATGAACCCACAACCTATAAAGGTGCCATGACCAGTTCTGACTCAAAGCTATGGCTAGAAGCCATGCAATCCGAGATGGACTCCATGTATGAGAACAACGTGTGGGATCTTGTGGACCTACCTGCAAAGGTACGTCCCCTTCAATGCAAATGGCTTTACAAGATAAAGCATGCCGTGGAAGGACAACAAGATATCCACAAGGCTAGACTAGTTGCTAAAGGTTTCACTCAAGTGCCAGGCTTGCACTATGATGAGATCTTTGCACCCGTAGTCATGCTACGTTCCATTCGGATTATCTTAGCGATCGCCGCATTTCATGACTATGAAATATGGCAAATGGACGTTAAAACCGCCTTCTTAAACGGTTATTTAGAGGAAGAGTTGTACATGGTACAACCCGAGGGTTTTATCGATCCAGCACATCCTAAGAAAGTTTGCAAGCTTAAGCGTTCCATCTATGGACTTAAGCAAGCATCGCGGAGTTGGAATCATCGCTTCGACCAATTGATAAAAGAGAATGGGTTCATTCGATCAGTCGAGGAACCATGTCTCTATATCAAGTCGAGTGGGAGTAAGATTGTATTCCTAGTAGTGTATGTCGATGACATACTCTTGATTGGGAATGACATACCTCTCTTATCTTCGGTTAAAGCATGGTTGAAAAACCATTTCCAGATGAAAGATCTGGGAGAGGCACAAAGAATTTTGGGCATCCGTATCTACAGGGATAGATCACGACGGATGTTGTCTCTCAGTCAGGAGTCTTATATAGATAAGATTCTAGAGAGATTCAGTATGACGAACTCCAAGAAAGGGTTCCTTCCTATGACTCCTAGGCTTCACTTGAGCAAGACTCAAGAAGCTAAGTCACTGGAAGAGAAAGAGCGCATGAGTCGGATTCCTTATGCTTCGGCAATAGGATCGATCATGTATGCCATGATATGCACACGTCCTGATGTTGCATATGCATTGAGTATGACAAGTCGATTCCAAGCTCATCCAGGTGAACCACACTGGATGGCCGTGAAAAACATTCTTAAGTACCTACGGAGGACTAAAGATTGGGGATTGATTTACGGAGGCGACTCGACGCTCTGCGCCACGGGTTACGCAGATGCTAGCTTCCAAACGGATCGAGATGACTCGAAATCTCAGTCTGGATTCGTTTTCACTCTTAATGGCGCTGCTGTCAGCTGGAAAAGTTCTAAACAGAATGTTACAGCAGATTCTACGACTGAGTCCGCGTAAAAGAAGATATTAATTGATAAGATCGCTACGGATGACAACATTGCTGATCCTCTCACAAAAGCATTACCATGTGATAAGCATGAAGGGCACATTCATTCCATGGGAATTGGATTTGTTCCTAAGTTGTAGTACTCTTTTATGAATTCATGTAATAATTCATTTTCTCGTGTACTCTATTCAACCTTATTGTTATGATATAAAATGTTTTGTTTCTCATGTGGAATTGTACGCCAATTTTGAACACCACAAAGTGAACTGATTAACATTACATCGTTTTGGTCCTTGATTACCCACTTGAGCTGATAACTCAGGTAATCATTTTGTGACGTTGGTTGATGGTGGGTTCAACGAGCCATAAGTCACGTGGATGACTGACCAATCACAAAGGCGAGTTATACGGATATCTCGTAGGACACCCCGTGACATCGTTATGGAGTCCTAAATGTTTTATAACATTGGGTGCCAGGTCGTGGATAGGACCTCCATAGTGTTCCTTAGAGTCGAGTCTTTTGACTTTCAACTGTTTCTTGAGATTAAGACAGATTTTGGGTAACTTTGGTTTCTTTCCCACGGTCACCGTAACAGGGGCCAAGAGGATTTTTTCTGGGTTATTTCATGCTGGGCGATATCGGCAGGATTCGAGTTGAGGGAAATATCCAAACCCTTATCAGGATTTTATCATTTCTCAGGGCCACTCGAGGAGTAGTAACTGAAATGCATGGCCATGCTCGAATACAGATTCGTTTTATCAGTTAAGTTACTCTCTAGTCGGGGAAACCACTCTTGATACAGATCGCTTGTGAGATACGACCTTTGCGAATGCGGATTTGCAAATTGTCTTACATTGAGTGGGAGAAATTTTAAAAGGATATGAGATTCGGTTATCGCACCTACACTTGTACGGACAAGTGGGAGTTTGTTGGAGATTGTGTCCTCCACATGTAGTGTGATAACGTCATTGGACATACCCTTGTACGGACAAGTGGGAGATTGTTGGGGCTGGTGTCCTTGACAATTAAGTACAATGACTTATTAAATCTCTTTAAGGATCACAAGGGCATACTTCAGTATTATTACCAGTTGATCCACGTTTATCAATAACGGTTGGCTTGCTAGATAAGTTTGACGTTATTGTCATACGGATGGCGGTGATCAACTGGTCCCTATACGTCACACCTATAGGACACGTTTGAGAGATGTGAAGGTATGAAAATACAGTCACATTTATGCCGGATATGACTAAACAGTTAGTCAGAGGTATTGGCTAATAAATTAGTCAATAAGATGTTGAGATTATTATTTAATACGGATTAAATAATTTTTAGCTAATACGGATTACATGATTAATTCGTAAATTAAATATAAACAGTTATATTTAATTAAATATTGTATTCGCGAATTAATATAAACAGTTATATTAATTTAGGTAATTATACAATATCGTATTTTATCAGACCGTTATTAATATATCGACTATGTTAATATCTGATAACATGTTACGATTTATAATTAAATCCCGCAAATAATATTTAGCAAAACGGGTCGAATCACGCAAAGGAATAAGGTAAGAGTGGAAAAAGCCCACCCTCACCTCCAGTCCATTCGGCCGACCCAAATACTACATAAGGAGAGTCCTTCTCCTTATGTCAGGGACTGGTGGTATCATAATCTCAAGAATTAGGGTTTTGAGAACACTCTTTTCCCAAAACTCAGATCTCACATCTAAAACCTCACAAAAGCTCTCCCCATATTGCAAGGCAATTGGAGGGTATTTTCTAGCAAACGCGGCATCGTCTCAATCAAAGTCTTGGGTGCAAGTTATAGGAGGGAATTTATTTTAATTCCTGTTCTTAGGCCATTAGCACAAAGGACCAAAGGTTGAATTCTTTTTCTTATCCTTTTTAATCTTATGACTATAAACACAACTGTATTTTTCATTATAATCCTGCAAGTTTAGGGTGAATACATGCTTTATTCCCCACATTTGTTCATTAATGAGATGTTTTATTCGTATTTTATAGATATATTACGTTGTTTCTGTTTCATTCGGACGTATTATAATAGTCTTTAATAATCATATTTTTTTTTTATTTTGTGAAAGGAAAATAAACGAAGCGTAAACATATCACTCTGACAGACGGAGTACAACATTTACAATAATATCACACGAACAGAGGATATATACGACGTTCATCTACCTTGATTATATTGAGACGTAAGTATTACAATCGTTAAACAGAAAAATAAACATACAAAAGCATTTTACGAAAACAATTATACACATTACAATTAAATCACGTATAAATGTACATGCAACTTACTGTACAATATATACCAAGTATATTAAGAACATCACAAATTGCACTGATTTTACAAATGAATTCACAGTTCATCGTACCAGTATAACCACCCCCAACACATGCATGACTCTTTGCCTTGTTCATACATTCCCTATAAAGATGTGATTAGACATAACTATTCACTATTTACACCTATAAGTGCCATTGAAAACAGTAAACTTTAACCCTTCACTGACAAACCTTTTCATCTTCAGAAAATCATGCCAAATCAAACGCAAACTGGTCTACAATGTCTAAATTCTGCAAAAAAATGATGTACTCAAAGGAGAACGATAAGGAAGATTTTAAAAATGGGTATGTGAACTGGAAAAAGGAGTAGTTCAAAACAACCTTTCTGTTTTCCACAACAACTGTCCAGAAGCACACACCGTCTGGCAGCAGTCGCCATCACCCATTCCTGAGCCTGCCTGAACTTACCACCGATGTATTTAACAGGCTTGATAGATCAGACAAGCGAAGCATGGCTGAAGTATGTAAAGCCTGGGCCGGTTTGTTTTTGGTTGCGACAGATACGGCAAAGGTTGAGTATGATTACCAGCGACAGTTGGCAAAGGAGAACAACAATGGCATCATAAGGGTAACAAGAGGCAACAGTGTAGTTGCAGTGTATTGTTCCTGCATGTATGCCAAGGACAAGAAGCAGAAGAGGATAATACATAGAAGGGTTGAAAAACGTCGCAAAGCCGCACGTTTGGAGGAGATGTCCGAAAAAAAATACAATGATGAATCGGGAAGCGAAGGATACTATGACTCTGACTGTTAAAGTCATAGGTAGTTGTCTAGCAAACAACATGATGTTTGAAATTTTTTGAAGGATTAAGTCTAGAACTTATCCCAGTTCAGATCGTAGTCTAACAAATCTTGTTTTGTTAAAACTACCATAAAATATTGGTGTACTGAAAATGTAATTAGGAGTTTATCGAATATAAGATTTTATTCTGTCTTGTTCAATATCATGTTCCACAATTTTACAAGCTGTTTGTTCACATAACGAAATTAATCATTCCTACACAGCTTATTGCATTTTCCTGATATTATGTATCAATGCCTGACCATACACTAAGGCCTCTACTTATAGCATACTCGGTTGCTGTTTGTTGTCTGTCAAAGGCCCAGGCTCTGAATCCTCTGATTCAAACATTTCAAACTAAACATATGAGCAACACTTTATACAACCAATTCACCGATTCTTAACAACTGCTGGAGGATGAAGCCTACCCCAACTTGAATGACCTGGTTGCCAGGTGTAGGCGGTAACGTATGAGGTCTTGGGATAAATGCAGATGTTGATGGTGCTATTTCATTGTACATACTGCTGAAAGTGTTGATAAGTGCACATAGGTAAGCTATATATGCCTAAGAGTGTTTATTTGTGGCACAACTATCACCGAAACAAGCAGTGCGTACATAATGATCAGCGCAATCTGTTATTATTATTAATATGTCCGATAATTCAACAGGATTGTAGTTAATGTTCCGCTACCCCGATAGTTTCCAACATTCCGACATCAACATAACACAGTTTTTTTCAATGAGTATGACAACACCGTCTAAAACAGCACACAGATTGACGTGCCTATCAAGGTACGAAAGTATAAAATCAGGATACACGGTACGACTGCAAGCCACCTTAATACCCAACAACCACAAGTGGTTATCAAAAAACAGACTATTGTCATAACAGTAGCCTAACAACATAAACTTTCTAACATAAGTAGATATTGGCAACAAGTATATGCCTACACAAAATAACCTTTAAAACCTGTTTTACCCAAATCAAAGGCAAACATACAAGCCAGAACATACTAACACAAACAATGGACATCTTCAAATCTGCGATATCTGGGCCAACTCCCATCTCAATTCCCGGCTTAGAAGAAGTGACCTTGCTGACTTTACCTGAATATAGACCTGACTGTTCTTCCAGTTGTTCTCCACCTGTGACAGATAGTATTCCTTCTCCTGACACAGGCATTAAGACAACATACATGAAGAATTAGTATAGTAATTAAATCATATCCACTGAACAAACAGATTAGGACTAATTGACCAAGAAGCCTCTGTACAATGTCAGTAGCATTGCAGCAATTACCTGTGGAAGCATTGAGAAGAGAACACCCGCTTCCACATCCAGAAGCTTCTCTGCATTATCAGTCAGCGCATTGAAACTACACACGCCAGTTTCATCCTTCACATCTAGCGCTACAATTAGTCTGCAATAAACAGAAAGTCAATATGAACAGTGTAAATAACGTACGCAAGCTGTAGACCAAAACTCCATTACCTAGGGGAAGACACACCATCCTCTCGTATGCATGCATAACAAGTGTAGGAATCACCCAATTCTTCATAACCACTAGTACCACAGTTACTACACCCAGTGTAGTATTGGATATTTCCCTTATTAAGCTTGAGAAGATGCACACATAATCAATGACGCTCTTCCTGCAAGACGTCTCTCACCTGATAGACCAAAAGTGCAGAATCAAACACAGATAACCAGCAGTAAAGAAGTATTACAATGTTTGGTTCAGGACTATACAGCAAACCATGACACACACTGTGAAATCAGAAGACACAACCGCAAAAGAGGACATCACAATATCACAAAGCAGCTATTAGAAGATGTACACATACATCTTGTTTGAGGAGCCACCCAATTTTAGTAATTATGCGCTTAGAAGCTGGACAGCGTACATCACAAATCTGACGGTGTTTATTAGCCAGAAGTTCATAGCAGGAATCTCCCCTGCAACAACATGTTAATGGCCCAATACTCACAGTACTCAATATTACCATAAATGTACATCAGGAAACCAGACCCTTACCAGTTACGCAACATATCAGCCTCTTTTCCGTTGGGACTGAGGTTCACAAGCGTCTCTTTCGTAGAAGAAAGAGAAAATCCTAACCAACAACAACATACATTAGCATCAGATTAGCCCTTCAGCGAAGGTACGCAGTCATGTATAGCATGATTGGAAGCATGAAATACCATTCCGGCTGCATGCTCTCAGATTAGAGAAACTGATAACAGGGAAGGATGTTGCATTAACTTCCAAGTTTCTGCACTGTCGCACAGCAGGTCTTTCCCAAACAGTTACCATCATAACTTGCTCAGAGCTGTATATACAAATCTCAAAGATCTCAGCATACAGGCCAACTATAAGAAACAAACAGATAATACACCAGCTAGATTAGATACAACTTTTTCCTTCAAAAACCATAACTTGTATCAACAACGTAAACCTCAAACAACTCACAAGTATTACCAGCCAGCCTTGGTTTTTGACATATCCGATCAACAAACACAACAATACCAAGCACATCTGTACACAAAACACGTTTAAACCAGCATGCCTAATACATATCCAAAGTATGAATAACCCACTTATCAAAAAGTGACCCACCATAACATTCTTCAACTGAAAGCCTCTTCGGTATACTTGCAACATGCACGTACCGAACAGGATCAAAGAGCTGCCTAGCACACACCGGCTGAAAAACAGTTTCGCCGTTGAAAATAAGTTCATAAACTTGACTATCATGGTTGCCAACACTGACCTCCAACAACCCTAACTCTAGCATTTGTAATTTCATACTCGACTTGATCATGCATTACATCGCCAAATAACTCAAGTTCCTCATTATGAAATGCAGTTCTTAGCCTCGCACCCTTTAGAAACATAAAGGAACCAATCAAATTGTCACCCAAACGTGAGTTTTCCACATTGTGGAGAAACTGTAAACACAAGTCGCAATTGTTGACAGCAACATAAAACTCTGAACAATGCTTTACGGCTAATGAAGAAGTACATATACTATGTGTTCTCGAATCATACTGCTTTTTTATCAATCCCTTGAACATTCAAAAAGAAACCACAAGTAATAATGACAAAGAAAGCAACATACATATAAAACTACACAACCCCTCACAACTACATCATGCCTACCCACAGGCTTGCAAACAACAGAAACACACGAAGAACAATAACGTAAATTAAATACACCAACATCAGGCAGACTACATCCACTGTATGCACAACCCATGTTTATCCCAACCATATGCCACCATTAACACACAGAAGATAGTACACATCACAGTACTCAAATTCCTTACACATAGTACTTTAATAATCAAACAAAACATAGATATGGTCCTGCAAAACTCCCTACCTCAGCACTCACAATAGCAACTAAATCACATTACTATGAAACAATTCAAATAGGAAATATTCAATTAAACATATGACGATACCTTCAATATTATGACCATATAAACTACAATACCTTCTCATCCTCGAATGTTAACAGTTCACATTCGAGAGGATGCGCAGTCAACGAACCATGTATGCTTATCTTCTCTATTACCCTGACTCTCATAGAATATACGCCATCCCTGCCTGCAAGCGACCTAGCACATTGCGACACTTGTTTCATGATGTCCTATACAACAAGATGCGGTTAAATCACATGATTAGAAATAGTAAATGTTTTGAATATTGATCAGCATCAACCAAATTAAATAAATCAGAAATGAATACAAACCTGAGAGAGTGTTGTTATAATGAGAGTAAACATACCCAATAAGAGTAGTTATATTAGTTTGGGTTGCTTGTAAAGTGGGTTAAATGATTTAGCAAATTCACAAATAAAATAATAGTTAGTACTTTTACAGTATGGGCAAACTGAAATGTTACTGTTTACACATTACCTACACATGCATAGAAGCTAAGAACATGCACTCTAAATACACAAAATCAAAACCAAATCTTTTCATCTACCACCCACCACAGAAATCATGAATAGATTACTGTTCTCGATTACTCTAGGATAAATGCTAAATTACATGGTTTAGGAACATGCCCATCCGTGTTAATGAAATCATAAATAGATTCAGAATACCTAGAACGAACTTACTCAGACTGCTCCTCCCCTTGTTATTATATATAATGTTGGATTAATCTAAGCTTTAACCATGGTAGTAATGATATTTCCTCCTTGAACAGCATCTACCCTAACAAAACTCAGAAAGTAAAATCATGAATTTGCAAAACACAAATACCAAAACATACATATATATCAGGTCATTCTATACGACATGATACATATATACTACTTAAATAACATCTACCCAACATAGTTTACAATCGGATTCTTAAAAGAACTCTAAAACATAACTAAGTAAAAAACAATGAAGAACTTATGATCCACAGGAAATGAATGGTAGATCACACAATATTAACAGTAATACACTAAAGAATTCGAAATATATCGAACCATTAGTACATATCCAGAAAGGGCTAACACCCCCAAAAGTCAATAAACAACATTTAAAGATAGCTTATCCCACAAATTAGTACATGTAATCCACCATCCGCAAATCATAATAAAATACCTAAAAATCAGTGAAATTAAACTCGGACACCAGTAAGTGCAAAACAGTAGTACATTATAAGTCTATAACCGAACTGCATAAGAGCTCCATCTACTATAATCAGTAGACCAACCATCAGAGGAGTAGACAGTAGGCCTAAAAAGGTTTTCTTCCAGATAACTGTAATATATCTCATATATATCAAGCGCATCAAGGGGGCCGGCGAAAATTTCACCAGTAGCCATACATAGATGATATATAGTCATATGAGGGACAATTGTGTCACATCATTTAAAAAACTCGATCACTTCTTCCTCTATCGTGGTCAGCTCGCTTCGTTTAATATCCACTGATTCTGATTATAACAGAGTAAAATGAATAAGAACGGTAATCTAAATAACGTAATTAAAAAATGTACATCTAAGATTGTAGTAGCACCTTCGGTCACCTGCTCATCAGGTATTGGTTGTCGGAGATTCCGGTAATGAGGACCCATCATCAACTCTAACGAAACAAGCCGGAAGTCATTCCGACGAATCAAGCTCCATATAACATCATTATTCATGACAACCATCAAGCGATGAAACAGAGGACGAAAACCGTTCACAACTTCATCAATTTTAGACTGTAGATATCGTACCTCATCAACATTATTCAAAGGCATAGAGTAGATTAAAAGAAAAAAGAACCCAAAAAAGAGGAGAAAACAGAAGTCAGAATTGAAAAAAATGTCGTAAAACAGGGGATGAAAGTGCTTTTATGTGAACATCACAAAGCAAGAAGACAAAGTGCACACTATTCATCACGCTCCAAGCACAAGAGCACTGCTCTACTGTTCACTCTTATGAGGGTTTTTGCACATTTATAAGGGTTATAGATATACAAAATCCAAAAAAAAAAAAGGAAATTTCAAAGATTCCAAAAAAATGCACATTTATCTTAGCATATAGGTTGAGTCGGAAAGAGAGTATTTAAAGGATGATCTTTGCTATCTTACATGTTTATGCCTTTGCCTTGCCTTGTCAACTTGTTTTAGTATGAGAATCTTTTGCATATCTACGAGTTTTTGTCAACTTGTTTTCTTGAGACTTGACTTATACCTTGGCAATCTACTATACATTCTGAGTTTTTAGAGCTTATTTCCTAGTTTCATTCTTAAACCAGTTGTCTAGGATATGAGTAGTACTCTGTAACACCCCAAGAGTATGAGATGAGATTGTGTGGAAATTTGTCCCACATTGGTAGAATGTGAGGCTTATGATATGTTTATAATAGCTTCCACCCACCATGTAGTAACAAGGCCTTGTGCTTTTGGGCTTAAGTGAGGACAAATAATGGGCCCAAAGGCATACCTCCCATCTTATTGGGGATGTGTTATGACCGTGGTGGGTCGGGTTGTTACAAATGGTATCAGAGCGACCCTGCGACCGTGTGGTGAGCCTGTGGTCGGGAGTACCCGGGTCACACACCTAGCGGGGGTGGATTCTGGCCCTGGTTGTGGTCAAGTTTGAGGCACAACGAGGACGTTGTGTTCTTTAAGTGGGGGAGTTTGTAACACCCCAAGAGTATGAGATGAGATTGTGTGGAAATTTGTCCCACATTGGTAGAATGTGAGGCTTATGATATGTTTATAATAGCTTCCACCCACCATGTAGTAACAAGGCCTTGTGCTTTTGGGCTTAAGTGAGGACAAATAATGGGCCCAAAGGCGTACCTCCCATCTTATTGGGGATGTGTTATGACCGTGGTGGGTCGGGTTGTTACATACTCCCCTTGGAACATGTTACATCAATATGCATAAACATGAACTTGAATTGCTATATACTTGTTTACTATCTCGTTTTGTGAGTCTTGGTACGTGCATTTGGGATCCCTTTTCTCTTATTTACCCATAAGCCTTACATAGCCAAATTTGCCTTTTTATTTCCCCAAAACTACATCCCATACTTAGCCTACCCTTCCAAGCTAGTATTTGTGGTCTTTGGTTTATTTTTTGAGGCATCTTTGTTTTTATGATATCTTGAGCAAAAAGAGAAAAAAAAGAAAAAAAGCAAGAGAAAAAAGAAAAAAAAAAAAAAAAATCCATAAAAAAAAGAAAAGAAAAACGAAAAAAAAATCAAAAACGTATAGAAGTCAGTCGACCGACCGCACCCTCAGGTCGGTCGACCAACTGACAGCGTCAGAATTCAAAATTCGTTCTGAAATCCCTTTCTTTTATATGTTATCACTCCCGTACTTCATTCAAAATATTTGGGAGTCATTTCTTATATTTAATGTGAGAGTTGTGCTACAAAAAGAGCACTTTCTTAATATCAAAAGTTGTCAAATATGTTGTTGGGAACCGGTTTTACTAGCTTGGCTACTAACCCCACAAATCCAAAAACATCTTAACCATTTTTTACCTTTCACCTCACATATCTTTAATTACCAAATTGCATGTATCCGAGTCACTAGATGAGTGTGTTCATACATAGTTGTAGAATTCTTGTTCATGTTAGATTGCAGACATGTTTTCATGGGTCGCAGTTAGGTGAGTGTCTTTACAAAAAATTTCTTTCTATCTTTTACATATACTCACCCTTTGCTTCATGAGTGTCTCGAGCGTACCGCGAGAGTCCATGGCATAAAGTCTCTATAGTATTTATTTTTGCAAGTTTGACAACACCATAACTCGTTTGCATGATTTGAATGCTTTCTCATTTTGTACTTGGCATTGGTTTAGGCTTACCTGTAAATTTCGCTCTGAGATTGAAATCGTTCCATTAGTTAAGATCGAGTCTATTTATTGCTTGAGGGCAAACAAGGTTTGGTTTGGGGAATTTGATGCGTGTCTATTTTATGATGTTTTACATCTATTTTTACACGCATTTTAGAGCTCATTTACTATGTTTTAGCCTTTATTTCCCAACAATTGTCTACTTTCGTATTTTCATGCTTTTTTGCAGAATTATGCGGAAAAGGGACGATTTTATACCAAATTTATGCCCTCGGGATTTTTCATGACCAAGGAACGAGGACAAGTCAACTCGAGGCGCGAACCAAGTACTAAGAAGTCAAACCGAGAAGAAATCAAGGCGGGTACACAGGAAAGTGGGTCGAACGACCTACTACTCTGGTCGGTCAACCAAGACACCTGTTATGAAAAAATTCAGAAGTCCATCAAGCCTGACAACAGGTCGACCGACCTGCTACCTAGGTCGGTCGACCTCAGCGCAGTTTCAGAAGTTTTCCGCAAAGCCCAATCGCGTGATTAGGTCATTAGGAAACTTATGTTTTCCGCCTACTTAAGACCTAATTCGTGATTAGGGTTAGGCATCAAGTTTATCATTCAGTTTTAGAATAAGTTAATTACCTAGTTTCGCAACAGAAAGTTTAATCTTTTAATTTAGTTCTCAATTCATGTCAATACTTTTTCTTTAGTTTTGTTCTTTGTTCATTAATCTTTTCGCATGGATTCAATATATAAAGCTTTTGTTCTTTCTACCCAAATTCCTACTGCGGTAATTCTTCTCTCAATTTAAGTCTCAATATTGTTCTTGTCTTAGAATTACTACTATCCGGTTTAGATTAGAATCCCAAAGCCTTTGTCGTTATTGCATGTTTGGATTAATGTTCATTATGAATTCCATGTTTACTACTGTTTTCATTGTTGTTTCAATATCCATGAGTAGCTAATCACATATGTTAGGATGTAGGGAATAAATATGTGTAGATAGTGTAAATCCCGAAATCGATTGTTGCAGGCCCTAGGTCAGCCGACCAGACTAGCTGGTCTGTCGACTGAAGTGTTGTCGGCCGACTGGACTAGCTGGTCGGTCGACCGTCTCGCGTATGTTTTCTCTTCTGTTTTACTTCGTTGACCATAGTAACCTTCAAGGAGACTGAAAGGAGACTTGTAGGATATTAGTAATGACCTACCCAAGGTTGAAAGATACGGGAAGGGCATTGGTTTACGCCTTAAGACGGCTAGGTTACTTAAGACTGAAAGGTATGTGACCTAGAAATTAGGAATCACCCTTATTGTTGACACCCAATAATTGTGAGACCTAGGAACTAATAACATAGGCCGAAAGAAGCTATTAGGTATCATAAACCGAAATGATATGTTACACCCCTTACGCGACTGCAACAAATGTTGACTTAGGATCTATACTATCTTAGCTATTTATTATCCAAACATCCTAGCATCTCTTTTACCATAGTTTATTTCTTTCTTAATTCTTGTTTTATTTCTATCTTTATTTGTAGACTTAGTGACAATCAATATAAACCCCCACTTTTGTTACCTTAAAACATTGACCTTAAACAATAAAGATTCCCCACCTCTCCGTGGTTCGACCCTGACTTTCACTATCTATATTTAAAGTTTAGGAATTATAAATTTTATCTTTGATACCCTCAACGACGGGCATCAACAATGCTCTTCCTTCATGATCACACGTTTCTTCAACATTCGTTTAGGGTTTTTGACTTGGTCTTCCTCAAAAGTAGGGGCTAATATCTTCTCCTTAGTTGTTTTCTGGCTTGTTGTTCATAATAGATGGATTAGGCTTGGTTCCTTTTCATTCCGCTTAGCTCTTACTTGCCCGACGGGCGGAGTGTGACCTGTTCATAGTAGGATGTGGCTTGGTGCTTCTTGAACTTTTGGGCTTGTCTGGGTCATCCCTGGCTGAACTTGTCTTGCCTATCTGGACTACATGAATACCTGATCAGGCTAATTATGGCTCAACACTCTTCTGTCTCTATTTGTGATTCTACAATGTACTCCTTCCGACAGGGGACTTTAATTGCTATGCGAGTGCCTTACCTGACTTTGATGGTTTCAAAGCCTGTGAGTAACATTCCTTAGCCGTTTTTTGTTCTCCTCTAATAGTAGTTACCCCCCGTTCGGTTGGTACGTATCTTTATACATTGGTGGTATGTTGACGGGACATCTTTGACATTATGCATCCATGGTCAGCTCAGGATCACGTTGTATGAAGATAGGCACTCTAGGACTCCAAATATTTCATAGGATGCAACTCCATCCGTGTATGTTGGCAAATTGCTCTCCACCGGTGTACTCTTAGTTTCACGGCTAAACCCAACCAAGACGCTTGATTTTTTGATGATTTGATCTTCACTTAACTTCATAGTCTTTAGCACATCCATCATTATCAGATCGATGGAGATACCTTCGTCTATCAATATTCGGGAATTTTTGGCTGTGCGGACATGATTATGACCACGCTATCATGATGTAAGTCTGGTTATCCCTGTAAATCAGAGTCGTCAAAAGTGACAGGAGGCAAAGAAATAGATCTAAAAGGAGTTTGAAGTTTTGACTCTCTTGCAATTTTCTTAGCTGCTGAGCTTGTTAGTCCATATATTTCAGATCCTTCATTTATGAAGTTGACTTCATAAAGGGGCGGAGGAGGAAGAGGTGCCCTTGCATTTCCCTAACTTTTTATTTCCTCTTTAATGTTGCCTGACTGCTGGATTATATCTTTCAAGTAGCCCTTCCTGAGCAGGTAGGCCACTTGCTTCCTGAGATGGATGCATTCTTCTATGATGTGTCTGATATCCTGATGAAATTCACACCACTTTGAAGAGTCTCTTTTGGGATTGTCAGACTTCCCTGGCCATCTGACTATATCTCTCATGCCTTCCAGTTTTTTATCAACCATGCAGTCGAAATAGAAAAGTTATATTCAGGCATAGTAGGCAGAGTATGTAGAAGGGTTACCTCTGTATTCTTGGCCCATGTTGCGTTCAGATCGTTCAGGCAGGCCTGGAGTATGGAGCGCGCGGATCTGGAGTTATTTCGTGTGTGATTGGAGCTTTTCCGGTTGGAATGGTTGTAATTTTGCTTTCCTCCGGATGAGGTTGTCCTGAAGTTGAGGTTTTATTCCAGCCTGACATGGTCTAATGCAATGGACTGGACAGTGACGAAGGTAGGGCAAGCATTCTTGGTGAGATCTGCACAGATATCACTATCAGGCTAGACACCTTGCCTAAATTCTTTAATTGCTGTTTCCTCATCACATCTGGGTATGGCAACCATTTCCTTGACAAATCTGTCTAGGTATTCCTCGACGGTCTCGCTCAGGAGTTGTTTTACCCTGAACAAGTTTCTTTTTCTCTTTGCCATATCCCTGCTAGTGGCAATTAAATTGCTAGTTGAAAGCATTAACCAGATCTACGAAGCTCTTGATGCATCTTAGGGGTAGGTTGATGAACGGACTACGTTGCTGCTCCCGTCAGTGTAGTGCCAAATCCTTTGCACATACTTACTTGCCTGAGCTCGCTGGGTATTGATGCTTCCAACATCTTTTGCTTAAACATGACAATATGATTTTGCGGATTTGTGGTCCCATCATAGGTTCTCATTGACGAGACAGAGAACTTTTTAGGGAGATTTACTTTGGCAATCTCCTCTACAAAAGGTGAGTCAGCAAAGTTATCAATCTCCACCTCCTGGACAGGGTCAGGTACTCCAGGATTGTTTTCAATCTTGATATGGAGTTTCTGAATTTCTTGAAAAATTGCCATCATTATCGCTGCATTGGTCTGCTCTACTACTGCAGGAGTTTCACTTTCCTGACGAGAGGTTGGACTTTTCTCCGGAGTTGCATAACATGAGAAATCTATGTTCTTGATGATAGAGGAGAATGGGGTTCCAGGCTCAAATCTGTTTCTAGAGCCTGAGGCCTTTTCCTCTAATTTTTTCTTTAGATTGAACTTAGACTCCTTAAATTTCTCAAGTTCAGCTTGTGTCTATGCTTCCCTTTCTCTGATTTCTTCTAATTCTCTAATTTGAGCCAAGGCAGCAGCTAATTGCTCTTTTGCAGTAGGTGTCGACATTTTTCTACGAGAGTATTGGTAGAGAATTGGAATTTTTTGGGATTTAATGAACTAGATGCCCCACGGTGGGCGCCAATTATTTTTGCAAGATGTTCCTGGACAAATCAAGTTAAATTTCAATGTTGATTTAGGGTATTTAACTCTAATATGATCAATATGAATATAAATAATGAGGTTTGAAAGGAAAATAATAGAGGGTTCTCTAATTTTCTCTAATTCTCTGATTTGAGCCAAGGCAACAACTAATTGCTCTTTTGCGGTAGGTGTCGACATTTTTTTAAGGGAATATTGGTAGAGAATTGGAAGTTTTTTGGATATAATGAACTAGATGCCCCACGGTGGGCGCCAATTGTTTTAGCAAGATTTTCCTGGACAAATGAAGCTAAATTTCAGTGTATATTTAGGGTATTTACCTCTAATATGATCAATATGAATATAAGTAATGAGGTTTGAAAGGAAAATAATAGAGGGATGAACACTCAAAATATTTCTGAACAGAATGCTCTGAATTATTGTAAGTGCTTGTATTTCTTATAAGTATAGAACTGATTACATAATTATTTTACGAATGACTATGTTTGGTTTTATAATGCCTATAATCTGAACGTTGGGTACTCCAATGTTCTCCTATCCTTGCTAAAAGTCGTTCCGGATTAAGAGGGCACATCCCCTATTAATCCGGGTTCACACTCGTAACGTCAACGTCTATATTATATCCCATGATCACAAGACTCTCCAATGTTGCTAGGGTTTTTGTAACACCCGCATTTATTTAAGAGACTTTAGCAAGACGTTCTCAAATAAATAGAGTTGTTATCATCTCGGAATGTCCGAGGTAGTTAATAACAAAGTAAAGCAAACCAGAGTATTTTATATAAAACTGATTAAATTTAAACTTTGGTTATTACAATTACTACGCAATAGAATAAAACTACAATTGATAACATCTAAGTATGTGATCTAATTCTAAGTCTGCCCATCCAAGTGCTCATGCCATCCCATGCTCCGATAGAATCATTCTTCCTGTCAAATCTACTCCCCGTTACCGGATCATCGTAGGTGCACACGAATACACTGTCAACATCGCGGTTGAGCAGCATAATTGTCAAGGTACAATAAATAAATATGCAACAAGGTATGATATGCAAATGCCATGCCACTACTGAGCTCAATTACCACCAAATATCCAACCATAACCCGTAACTCCCACCCTGACCGAACCTCTCGGCAGAGTATCATCGACCATCTTCGATCACCAGCATAATGACTGAGGTCACCAGGTCTAGTCCTGCAGAACTTTCCCGGGCCGAATAATCATCTCGAAACAGTATCCATTCCATATCTCAAACTCAATAACCAATGCATATGCCATGCTCATGAATGCAATATTACTATTATTCAATCATACCAATAATGCAATACTTATGTCAACGATAATAAACCAACACTCGCATGCCATTATGCATAACGAAACAATCTACTACCAATATCAATAATCAACAATCCATCCAACCAATTATCACATTACATGTAATGTACTAGCCAAGATGATCATATAAAACCGAGACCGAGTAGGAATATCCTACCTGGATAGCAATATAATCCAATTACTCAGCTAACATCCAATCAGTAGGATCATTTTACCACATACTCAACACCTAACAATATAATATACGTAATTACTAACTAATACAATTATGCAAACCAAAATATTCTATCAGTTATCCAAATTTATTATTTAATTAATATATTACGCATAACAAGACCGTATCAATTATTACTTATTAACAATCTAATTAAATAAAGAATTATATAAAATATCACCAATAAATAATTAACGATTACTTGTCACATATGTATTACAAATTATGGAGATCCGAATTTTATTATTAAAAGTACGAAACATGAAAACACAAAACACGAATATAATTATACAAATTCGATTACTTACGACTCAAGTAACCATAAGAAAAACAACAATTACTTACTAATAATACTAATAAAAATAATAATAACAATAATAATTATATTAATAATAATATTAATAATAATAATAATAATAATAACAACCATAATAACAGAAAACATTCCCCTACGACCCTGGGTTCGAATCCCACAATCAACAACATAGCATATATAATCAGACAATCTATTACAACTTTTACCCGTACAACCCTAGTTCACGGCATCACCGCCACCAACCAAGCCAACCACGACCACTATCAACTATCCTAAACTCAAATACGTGCTATCGACTACCACGTACACACATTGGACACCACCAGGGGCCACCACAGATACCCCTATGACACCTTTAAACAGCCTGCATACAACCGCAATGAACTGTCTCTTCAACAACCATCTCTGACTCCCTATAATTTCACGCTCGTCTCTCTCTCTATCTCTCCTAGTCCCCACACCACCTCTGGCCACCACTGTTGTCACCACTGACACACGATGGTTCCAGGAATAGTTAGCCTCTAGTCTCGTTTCCCTTATAAAAGACGCACAGCCCACCAAACTACAGACCCCGACATGAACTCTTGCCTCTGTTCTGAAACGTGTTTCCCTTCTCTACAACCTTGACTCCTGCCGCCATCACCACCACCCTAACCACCACCTGACTCTAACCTCGACACCACTCACCACCCACGACTCTCCTGGTGGTAACCACCAGTCCTCGACACCAACCCAACTCCCTGAAACATCCGTGTAAACACGCAGGTACACACACAGCCCCTGCTTCTATTCATATTTACGACCTTTTCTGGTGGTTTTCCGGCCACCATACGCCACCCAACAGCACCCAAAACAACCTATAGACATCCATCTAGACTACCCAACAACATGTACTAAAACGAAAACTTTACGACAACTCAAAATACAATTAAAAACGACACAATGAAAACAACTACTGTTATTATAGGCAAAATGGGAACTTATTGTGTTGATGAGGATGATAATGGAGCGGTTTTTGGTTCACTCCATCCCTCGTTCTTCCTCACCACGCTTCTGATATATGAAATAGGCTTTTCGGTTGTTTAGTCGATGAATGAATAGGGTTGGTTTGAGTTTGTCGATGGTAAGGATTAGGGTTTGTATGTTTTGATGAATAGGGAATTGTATAACACGCCTCTTACTATCACAACCCGGGCCCAACTCCTTCTACTCGGTCATACCCGAGTCAACACTCCTCTTACTCGGTCCATCAAGCATCCCAAGACACTTACATGTCTATATAATTAATTAGACTAATTAAATTATGTAAAATATATTAATTAACTTAATTGTAAAAATATAAAATTATTAGCACTAAGATAAGAATATATAAAATTTAGGATTTAAATATAATTACGACTTAAATAAACTAGAATATAAATTAAGTATAGATGAGAAATAAATACATAGTAGGAAATATATTTAATTAAAAATATATTATTAAAATTAAAGAAATACGAATGAAATGTCATATTATGAAATAATCATCAAATATGATTATGAAATACGAAATAATCGTAGACATACGATTTATAAAATAATGATAGTTTACGTAAATTACTTAATAAACATTCCGTTTGAAATACGTCTATTAATCATGGTTTGACTTGTTGGGATAAGTGTTGTCGACAATAGTGCGATCATATGATTTTATCATTTATTAAAAAACCGTAAAATCTCATGTATATTTATATACTGAATACGGAAGGGGTGATATATTATAAAATCGACTGATCGTCCTTTATCGGTAATGATTGCCTTTAAATAGTTTGACATTATCGTCATATGATGATGGCGATCAGTTTATCCCTAAAGGTCACACCTAAAGGATGTTACCCGAAATACGATATTGATTTATTAATGCCCTTATATGAACAAGATAAATGAGGGAACGATTCTCGTGATAATATGATTATACGTGATTCGTTTATAAGAAAAATAAGTTATTATTTTATAATCGATAATACTTATCGTATATTTTATCAGTAAGGGTTATCGATTAGTAGTGATTACAATAAATTTGTGAATCACGATTGATGAATATGAAATGACGAGTTTTATGAAATTAATTGGTACTTTGTACTTCAATGTTAAGTAAAATTTATAAAATATGGAATTGTATTTAAATTGGTTAAATACATATTTTAAATTGCCTAATGTCATATTTCATAAGATATGTCACACATGTGACATATTACATTTGACAAATTGTAAAACTTAATATGGAACTCATGTTATAATGGTGTCGTGTATATGGTGTTTGTATGTGTTATTGTAAGTTATAATTATTTATAAGATAAATAATTACATTCTAGTAATCATAACAAGTTATATGACTAATGCATTTTATGGAAAAGAGTAAAAAGAAATTACCCTTCCCATTGCATGCATGTGTGTCGTGCACTCCATTGGAAAAGAGAAAGAGTTTTTCTCTTTTATAAATATTGCTTCCTACCACATAACTACACTAGTTCATTTTTGATGAACACTTAGTCATTTTTTATGGTCAAATAAATTCTCTCATCCAACAAATTCTCTCTAATTATTTTGTGAGTTCAAAATAATTAATATTACAACCCTTATACTAGAGTAGTATTTGTAATATTATTATTAGGGTTATTACTAATTATAATAAAATTATTATTAGTGGTCTTTTTGGGTATCATCTTAGGTGCAACTAAGGAGGGCTTCTATACATGGAGTCTCGGATTTCTATCCCTTAATTATAGCTCAAGAACGGTTTTTGGTAGGTGACCTAAATCGTGCCCATTGTGCCATTTTCCGCTAAGTAAGGTTTCGACATCAAACTTGCATGCATAAGATCCGAGTTTTATTTTATGAGTTAAATAAAACCCTACATATAAGATATGTTATTAATTTCTGGAAAATCGATTTCCTTCAAGTGGTATCAGAGCAATATGGTTGTTGCATGCATAATCGGTTTATTTTTCCGAGTAAATTAGATTTACGAATAAAAATGGTAAAATCGTGTTTTATGAGATAAATCACGAAAATAATTTTGCAAGTTAAAGTTTATGGTCATAAAATGTTTTTAGGACATAAAATAAATTTTATGAATTATACTGTTCATTTATTTAATTGTTCGTTATTTTAATACATTTTATACGATTAAAATGTGAGTATTAAGGGAAAAATAGTTTAATTAACTTTATGTCCGAGATTTTTAGTATGTTCTTACATGCATATTTTATATTGGCAATATAAATTTTCGTAATTTATGAAGTACTTTTGCATGGATTATGAATTTTAATAGTTAAAATGTCTTAAAATGCGAATAAATGGGAAAATAGTTAAATTGCGAATTTGACTACGTCAATTTTTAGAGATGTCACATGCAATATTTACAGTGTTCATGTAAATGTTCATATTTTATTATCATCTATTTCATGATTAATGATTTTTATTGTAAAAATCGAATTAATAGTGACTAATTCGACTTAAATAGTTTGAGTTGGAATTTGGCCATAAAAATTTAAGACAATGTCATATATCATATTTAAAGCATGCCTTTAATTTGTGAGATTTTATTATCGAATAATGCATGAGAAACGATTTTAATAGTTAAAATTGGATAAAATGTGAAATAATATGTTCATCATAATAATTTTCTCGGGGGCTGGAAGTTTCTGCATCTTTAATTATTGATTTTATGAGATAAAGTAGAATAATTGAATTTTAAGAGTCATAAAGCAATTTTCAGACTTGGGGCAGCATTTTTCTGTCCATTTCAGTTTCTTACACAGTTTTAGAAGGTAAAAAAAATTTATTAGTATTTTTGAATTTCCGACTTAAAAATGCGCGTTTTACGACTTATTTGTGAAATAAATTGATTATTTTAATAATACTAATGAATTTATGGTTCTGGAAATTTAAGAAAATTCCAGAATGTTCAAAATTTGAATTTTAAATTTTTCGAAATTTTGATGACTCAATTGACATTTTATATTATTTTTCCCGTAAAAACGACTAATTACCGAACAATATATTAATAAATCGAGTTGAATCATGATTGAAATTTGGTGGGACAGAATTTTGATACCAAAAATGTGTTAGGATGATTGCTTTGACAAAAATGCAATTTATGTAATTTTTAGTGATTATAAAAGTTATTATCACGCAAATCCGTAAAAACCGTAATCAAATAAAAGATATTTGCTCCCAAGGCGATTTGGCTTAAAATTTGGTATTTGCATACATATTTTAATGCTTCATTTTATTTAAAATTAATGTCATATTTATTTTATTTATTTTACGTAATTTAGAATTATATAATATTTTAGTATGGCCTTAGTTGTTAATCGGTATTACCCGTAATGTAAGGGAATATCGATTTGGTTGTAATTTAATGTGATCTCGTATCACCGGCTTGTAATTTAATAGTTTTAAATTTTATTTACAATAGAATAGTTTGTATTTATTTTATTGTAATCCCGGTGATTCTACGAGATGTTGCCATTCGGAACGGAGTTCCGTCAAGCCGGTGTTTTCTTGGAAGGCGCACATTGAAGTTCAAGGGACGAAAGGAGTTGGTTTCCGCTTTTGTAATAGTTAATTAGATTTTCTATTATTAGGAAGGCCATACCATGGTTTTTATTTTCTTGCTTTGCATTTTCTTTATATGTTTGCATGCATCGCCAAATCGCCATAACTAAACATGCATATAGTTAATCGAGTTTAAATCGACCGTGACAATTGTCAAGGTCTCAACGTTATTAAATAATTGAGCAATTGACCGTACCAAAGATTAGAACCATAGATCCTAAATTCATAAGGGAGTAGGCTCGGCTCACGGGATACAAACCTTGTTACGTTAGGTGCGTGGGTAATAAGTGTTATTACATCGAAATTTGGGTTGGGCTCAGCGGAAGAGTGGACAGGTTCGTAGGCCACACGTGTATCCGTACCCAAGGAGATTGAATGAGTGTAATTCTTTCGACCGAGAGTTCTAGTGTAGAACCGATTAAAGAGTTAATCCACCAAATTGTGCTGAGGGAAGTGGGAGAGGTCCGTAGGCCACCATGGAAATTAGTGACGATTTGGGTCTCGGAATCATTTATATAAGTTGGGTTGAGGTCACTTTATAAATGCTTAAAATCATGTTTATTTAAATTTACAAGTACAAAAAATGATGAGTGATTAATTCTTCAATTTTAATTTTTGTAGTAAAGTATTCATTCATCATTCAATATGTCGACTTCCACCAACGCTAATGCAAACTCCGCCACAACCGTGCCTTGGTTTAGATCCTTAAAGGATCGTAATAAACTTGAGAAAAATGGGTCATTTTTGTCAATTATGGATTCCCAATAAATATTGGCCGCCCAAGGTGACGATAAGATTCGTTACCTATCTGAGGCTTCACCCACCGCTCACACCGCTTCATCCACCACTAAGTGGTCCTATGAGGCCCACCATAAGGAGTCGGCATTAATAAAAAATGTTTTGATTTTTCTCCATTGAGCTCAAGCTCAATTGGAGTGCCATAAATATTGGCACGACATGTAACATCCCGTATTTTCATAAATTATATTTTAAAGGTTTTAAATTATTTTTACGGAATAAAATAATATTTAATATTTATTGTTAAGTTATTTTGAAATATTTCGTTAAGATCCGTCTTAAGAACCTTAAGTCCTTAAGACGTAATAACTTGGCAAGTTAAATCCGATTCATAAAACCCGTTCACATCAAAAGCCCGTTTCATTAAACGGAAAGGACAAATTAAACTCTAAACCCCTACCAATATGTCGACACATTTCACATTTCACAAATAAGGAACACTGTTTCATTCCTTCTCATTTTTCCTTCAACTTTTCCATCTTCAAATCGATTTTCAGAGATCATCCGATTTCCAAACCTAGGTATGTTATACATTTCTGAAATCCTCGCGAAATGTGCAAGACATCCGTCTCTTTCAATTTCTGTTTCGCCCAACTTGAAAAATGGATTTTTTTTGGAGGAATTCGTTTCTAGCTTCTCATAATCGTTTTTCATGTTGTAGGAGAGGGTTTAGAAGATCCCGAGGTGGATAGCTTTGTGATTGAAGAGGAGCTAGGAGCTTAATCGCTTTAGAGGTGACGATAATGAGAAACTCGGCCTTTATTTGTTATCATAGCATGTTTCATTGGTTTGATGTGGAAGGTTTCTGATTTTGCATATTGTTGTTGTTGTTGGGACTTAGAAACATGTTAGGATTGTTCATATATGATGGTTATGTGCTTAGGTTGTGATTCACATGCTTAGATGTTGATTTTCAGATTTTTCATGCTTAAGACGGATACTAAGTATGATCATAATATGACCCTATTGTTGAGTTAGTTGCTTGCTTATACATCCTATATGTGGTTTATATGATGGGTAGTATATTGATGTTGCGAATTTGGAGAATTAGTATCGATTTGGTCGATTTTTTGGAAGCCACTGTAATTTGCGATTTTGTGCTCAGGAATCCTGAGCCGGTCGACCGACCGGCCGCCGGTCGACCGGCTGGGAGTGCGTAGTGTTGTTTTTGCGTGTTTCGTAATGTAGGATACTTGGGTGCCCAGCCGGTAGGCCGGCTGCCTGCTGACCGGCTCGGAGCCCTTTGGTATTGTGTTTTGCGTAAGACAAGATTGAGGGAATGGGTTCCCCAGCCGGTAGGCCGGCTGCCTGCCGAGCGGCTGAGGACCATATAGGCTGTTTTTGATTTTAAGGAATTTTAAGGAGATGGGTTGCCAGACGATCAGCCGGCCGCCTGCCCCTGACCGGCTGGGAGCCCATGTGCACTTAAGTTTGTTTATCTTTTGATCGGTTGTTCGGTTTTGTTTGAGATTCGTTCCGTGTACCTTATCTGTATATTTGAGGTCCCCGGAGGATGCGCGACACTATATTGGGTTCGGGAATGGAGAGAGGATAGAGACCCCCCGGTCGGGTAACCGAAAGGGAAACCGGCTCTCCCTCAACTTAGTTTCCGGGATCAATTAAGTTTTGTTAGTGGTATAAAAGATTAGAACTATAGGTTAGTACGTGAGTTGTATGTCGCGTGATGGGATATGGGTTAAGTTCACCTCTGGACCCATTACGTGTTTTGCTTGTGGCGTGTCAGGATATGTGTTAAGTTCACCTCTGGACTTGACCCGTGATCGGTTGTCGTATATCGGGATATGTGTTACGTTCACCTCTGGACCCGGTGTGTGATAGCTGTGTATTGGGATATGTGTTAAGTTCACCTCTGGACCCAATACTTGTTTGTGGCATTGGGATATGTGTTAAGTTCACCTTTTGACCCATTGCTTGTGTATGTATGTTGGAATATGTGTTAAGTTCACCTCTGGACCCGATATTTGTGTGTCGTGGGATATGTGTTAAGTCCACCTCTAGACCCATTACTAAGTTGTGTATTGGGATATGTGTTAAGTTCACCTCTGGACCCTTTACTTGTATGGTAGTGTGATATGTGTTAAGTTCACCTCTGGAGCCATTGCTTGTGATTATTGATACCAAGGTCTATGCCTTAAATTGGCCTCTGAGTTCTTGTTTGTGAAAGTGATTTAGTATGTAGGTTATGTCTTAAGTTGACCGCTGAACCTTTATACTTGTTGTTTTATATCTGCTTGCCTAGAGTTGGTACAGTGTCAGATATAATTGTTGATATTGATGAGTATAGTACTTTGATTATGGAATTGTTCATCCAAGGCATCGGATGACTCTTTAGTCAGTTTCGTAGATAGTTTGGACTGAAAGACCCCCGGTCGGGCAACCGGCAGGGAAATCGGCTCTCCTTCCAAATGGTTTCCGAAGTTGGTTGAGAGCCTTGCATTAGTAATTGCATGATGATATGAGAAACAGATATTGGGATTATACACTTCACATGTTTATATATGTTGGATTATGCTGTTTGTATTTCTGTGTTACGTGTCGTTATAAAAAGGTGGCTAGGAGAACTCTAGTCACTCCCCACTGATTGTGGCGTACATGTTTACATGTATGTAGGTACATGATAGGATGGTTGATGGAGGGTTCACATGGAGCTAGCGAACGATGATCCTGTTCATCGATTTCACTTACACATATGCGTTAGCTAGACTCTAGACTTTTGATACAGTTTTTGGAGTGCCTGTAGGGATGTACAATCCCAGGCTGTTGTATATATATTTTACTTCAGTACTTAGACAGTTATACTTATCTATTTCTGTTTATATCAGTTTCAGTTTCAGTTTTTAATTCACCTCGTTTTATGCATGTTAAAGTTTAAATTCCGCTTAAATTTTGGCATGTTGCATGTTTTATTTTCCACTGCGACGAGGGGTTTTAAACGACATATAAGATTTATGCAAATTATTTCGACAATTATTTTTCGAAGGGTTCGAGTATTGTCCAATTTGAAGCCGTAACAATTTTATTTTATTTCAACTTTTATGAAGGGCAAGAGGTAATGTGTGCATTTCTTATAGACCTTTTAGGCCTTTCAGCACACATTTCTATGCTTATTTCATAGTATTTTGCTACAAATATCCCCCGAATAGTCTACTTTGGTTTGTCTTGTGCTAATTGCAGATATGAGCCTAAGAAGATCATAATCAAGCCTAAAACATATCTTTATGCATGCATTTAATTAGGTAAAGAGTTGAGTTGAAGCTTGTTACTACCGTTTTGAGATGTGCATATAGGAGCAAAGGAAGTCTATCAAGCAAAGGAAGAGCTTCAATTTGCTAGTGCCTATTTCAAGGAGCAATATCTCGAGTAGCCTTATGTCATCATTGTCAGTTCAGGAATTGTTTTATAAATTAAAACAATTCGTGAACAGAAAAATACCATCCTTCATCATTCAGAAATTCACAAAAACACTGCTACTTCTCATTCTATATTTTCAGATTAGATTTTACAACTTTCTTATATTACTCGAATCGGATTTTTGTTCTTCCTTTCGTCGCTCTTGCTATATATTTCGGTATTTCTGTCCCCTTATTCTTATTTCTTTTCTTTCTCACTTTCTGCAATGTTGTTAATTATTCATCCTGTTTTTATTATCGTTCTCTTATCAATCATGCAAAGCTAAATTCTGTCGCTAGGATTTAGGTTAGCCATGGCGTAGGATGAATTATTAGTTTAAGTTACCCGTAATTTGGTTTGTATGTATCCGTCGCATATCATAGCTGTTAATTGTTTGAGTCGACGCATCCAATTGACTGTGTAGAAACCCTCTTGACCTGGATCGGAATATTGGGATAGGGGTAGTTCTGCGACGATTATTAGGACCGTACTAATTAGGGCGGAAGCTAAGTTAGTATAGTCTTAGGGCGAATAGCGGACCGGAAGGACCTTTTCATTTCCCACAGACCGAATTTAGGGTGCCTTGTGACTGTAATTTCAGACTTTAGTAGCCATGGTGAACCGACAATCCTAGTGCTTCTTTACCTGTTTTCTCTTTCTCTATCCCTTTTCCTATTAGTTTTTAGAATTCAAAATCAAACAACCCCCTGAAGCGGTTACTTCAGACGGACTTATTAGACTATAGAATTCCAATATCTCTGTGGATACGATACCCGACTACCTCTACTACATTTAGTTGAGACCAGTTAGGTTTTATTTTTGATAGGGTTGCGACAGCCGTGTCAAATTTTGGCACCGTTGCCGGGGAGACAGTGACATTTTATAGTTTTATTTGTTTGTCTTTCGACTTAAGGAATTTATTCCCTGAGGCAGTTCTTATATTTTTGTTATAGAGTTAATACTTGCAGGTATGTCTAGCATTGGTAGTCATTCTGAGCCCAATTCCGTGATCAATGATGCCTGGAACGACTCTGATGACGAGCACGAATATGCAACATTTTACTCACCCAAAGCTGACAAGCCAGCCACTCGATCGAGTGAAAATTCTCCTCGATCGATCAACTTGCAGTCTCGATCGAACAACTCCCCTTGTCGATCGAACAATTGTAATGAAGAAATCACTCGATCGAGTGAAATCACTTCTCAATCGAGTGACTGTGATGAAGAAATCACTCGATCGAGTGAAAAACCTTCTCGATCGAGTGAAAAAACAGGACACAACTGAATTTTTCGGAGAGTTGATTACAGATGTACCCTCCTCTGCAGTGGGGGTACCATGCACGGATGGAGGTTCATTAATAAAGGATCCGTTTGAGGCTGCTTTGGATGAGCGAGAACTGACCATTGCCCAAGGAAGAAAGGTACAATAGTTGGTAAGCACCTTGCATTCTGTTGCGGTAATGATTCCTAAGCATAAGCCCCTTCCTTCTCTTTTTCAAAATGCTCTTCTTGATGTTACTAATCAATTTCCTATTGTTGCTAGCCCTAAGCTAGATGAGAAACAGTTAACCCCTTTTGTGTTTTCTCTTGAGAAAGACAGGAAATTGATAGGAAATGCATTGGATGAGATTAAGGGCGATGTCCCTGATGTTTTCATGACGAGGTCCGTGGCTGATGCGTGTCTATTTTATGATGTTTTACATCTATTTTTACACGCATTTTGTCGCTGATTTACTATGTTTTAGCCTTTATTTCCCAACAATCGTCTACTTTCGTATTTTTATGCTCTTTTGCAGAATTATGCGGAAATGGCACAATTTTATACCAAATTTATGCCCTCGGGATTTTTCATGACCAAGGAGCACGGATAAGTCAACTCGAAGCACGAAACAAGTGACAATAAACCAAACCGAGAAGAAATCAAAGCAGACCTACAGGAAAGTAGGTCGACCGACCCTCTACATAGGTCGGTCGACCAGGGGACTGTTATAAGAAGATCAGAAGTCCACCAAGCCCGTTAAGTGGTCGACCGACCTCATCATCAGGTCGACCGACCTCCGCGCAGACTCATAATATTTCGCAAAGCCCATTCAAGTGATTAGGTCATTAGGAAACTCTTTATTTCCTCCTATTTAAGCTTATCTCGTGTTTAGGGTTAGGCATTCAGATTCAGTTCTTAATTCAGCATTACACCATCTAGCTTTAGTTTTAATCTTTCAATAATCATCAAACACTTTTCTTTAGCTTTATTCATCGTTCATCAATCCTTTCGCAATAATCAATAAAGTTGGTTCATTTCTACCTTAATCCTTGTTTCCGGTAATTCTCTTTTAGTTTCAGTTTCATTATTGTTATTTTAGAATTGCTTAAGTTAGAATACCAAGCCTTTATTTTTATTGCATGCATAGATTAATGATCGTTATGAATTCCGTTTTTATTAATGTTATTGTTATTACTTCAATTTCCATGAGTAGCAAAATTCCATATGTTAGGATGTAGGGAGTAATATGCGTAGATGGTGCGAATTCCGAGACCGACTGTAGCAGCGCCTCGGTCGGCCGACCTCCATTATAGGTCGGTCGACTGAGGTGTTGGTCGGCCGACTGGACTAGCTGGTCGGTCGACCAACGCGCGTATGTTTTCAAACCGTTTTTCTTCATAGACCATAATAACCTACAATGAGACTGAAAGGAGACTTGTAGGATGTTAGTAATGACCTACCCAAGATTGAGAGATACGGGAAGGGCATTGATTTACACTTTAAGACGACTAGGTAACTTAAGACGTACTGAAAGGTATGTGACCTAGAAATTAGGAATCACCCTTATTGTTGACACCCAATAATTGTGAGACCTAGGAACTAATAGCATAGGCCGAAAGGAGCTATTAGGTAGCATAGACCTAAAGAATATGTTACACCCCCTACGCAACTGCAATACATGTTGACTTAGGATTTGCACCATCATAGTTATTTACTACCCAAACATCCTAGCATCCTTTTTACTATAGTTTTAATCTAATCTTTATTTATTTGTTTTATTTTATATTTATTTGTAGACTTAGTAACAATCAATCCAAACCCCCAAAATTGTTACCCTAAAACATTGACATCAAACAATAAACAATCCCCACCTCTCTGTGGTTCGACCCTGACTTTCGCTATCTATAGTCAAAGCTAGGAAATTATAAATCTTATCTTTGGTGCCCTCAACGACGGGCATCAAATTTTGGCGCCGTTGCCGGGGTGGTGACGCCAGTGTTTATTGCTTTTTGTTTTTGTTTCTTTTGTTTAAGGAACTTTGTTCCTTAAACCTTCTCACTTTTTTCTTGTAGTTTCCATCTTATGCGCAGGTCAGTTCAAGGAGAATTCCTACCACTAGACCACGAGCTTGAGAGGACTCTAAGAGAAAGGAGAAAGCAGTTTTTAGAGAGTAGGGAAGGAGGTTCACCATCTTCCCTATTCCAAGAAGATATTTTTGAACAACCATCATCACCACCATCACCACAAAACAACCCACCTACACCAAAAACACCAACTTCACAACCAAATTCACCTCATAATTCACCTACACCAAAAACACCAACGAATACCTATCTCCAAATTTTTGAAGTAAGGGAAGAAAAGATGGCTGAAGAAGCTAGCATTGCAAGTCACTCTATGCCACAGGCAAAGGATCTCTATAAGGGATTCACTTTACCCACAGGTAGGGGAAAGCCATTTGAGGCCAAGCCTTCCTACATCTCCATGGTGAAGGGGAACCAGTTTGGAGGCGCGGCCAATAAAGATGCATCTAGGCATATAGAAATCTTCACGGATTACATATGCTCTATAGCACCCCCAGATGGAGTGACGCAAGATCAAATTAAAGAAACCATGTTCATCTTTTCCCTCCGAGACTCAGCGAGGGAATGGTACAGAGATTTAGACCGCACTGCTGCGGGAGTAACAGATTGGAACACATTGGCCTTAGCTTTCTATCGGAAGTACTACTCTGCAGCTAAGACAAATGCCATGAGAGCGCAGATAACCAGTTTCAAGCAAGGGCCTAATGAAGATTTTAGTGAGGCTTGGGACAGGTTCAAGAGACTTGTTCGATCCATACCCCATCATGGATTTGAACAATGGTTTCTTTGCAACCAGTTCTATAATGGCCTTTATGATGACAATAGAGCCTGCTTGGATGCTGCAGCTAATGGGACATTCCAAGAAAATTCTGGGGAGACCAAGGGTCTCAAAATCATTGAAGATGTTGCTGTGCACAGAGCTGAACACGGGACTTCCCGTGGAAATCCAAGGAAAGTCGAATCTAATGTTGCGGCAATAGAGGCCTTGATGGCTAAGTTGGAAAAAATGGAGGGTGGTGGAAAATTCGAGATGGGAAGTGGGAGTAAGGGTGGTATGTACGAGGTAAACGTCGTTCAAGACGGACCCTTCAGTTGTGAGAGATGTGGGGGAGAGGGGCATGTGTCAAAGTTTTGTACCTCATCTAACGAGACATGTGCAGCCTTTCAACACTACCTTGGGAACAACTTTTATGACCCTAATAATAACAATGTCCACCCCACCTGAGGTGGACAAGCCTTAATGTTCTCAATCCACAACACCAACAACCACAACAAAACTCCACATATATCCCTCCGCACAAGCAAAACTATCAAAAACCCCCTTTCGTACCTCAACCACCTTCTAACCCACCACCAAATACGGATGCTCTCATCCAAAATCTCATTGGGTTAGTTCAAAAGGAATCTCAGGCACGGGAGGCGGGCATGAAGATGTTAGATTCCCAAATTGCTCAAATTGCGAGCAAAAATGATACTAGGGCTCCGGGTCAACTACCGACCAAGACGGACCAAAAGAAGGAAACTCTAAACATCGTATCATTGCGGAGCAGGACTAAGGTAGGAGGCGAAAATGTAGGAGGAAAGAAAAAGGAGAAACAGCCGAAGACGAGCAACAACGAAGAAAGTCGACCGACCCAGGAGCAAGGTCGACCGACCGTAGAGCAGATTCCAAAAATTCCTGATGTACAGGAAGTCGGTCGACCGACCGAGGATAAGGGTCGACCGACCTCAGACGCTGAACAGAATGATTCTTTTAGGCCAAAAATACCTGACAATCTAAGAGACTTCTTATTCCGGGGTGACAAGACCCCCAAATTTTTAAGGAGGGCTGAAAATGCTGAAAGTTCTGCCCCTCCTTATCCGGAGAGACTCATACCAACTAAGGAACATGTATCATTCGATAAGTTTAAAGACGTGATTCGTTCATTAAATGTTCAAGTTCCGTTTTTAGAATTAGTTCAACAAGTTCCTGCATATCTAAAGTTCATGAGACAACTTTTATCACGAAAGCGGTCTCTAGATAAAGTTGAGTCGGTAGCACTTACCGAAGAGTCCTCCAGTTTTTTGTCCCATGTTATTGCCCCTCATAAGCTAGAAGACCCTGGGAGTTTTTCTGTACGTTGCAGCATAGGGACCTTTCCAGTTAAAAAGGCCTTTTGTGACCTAGGGGCTAGCATTAGCGTTATGCCCTTGAGCGTGGCCTTGAAGCTAGGAATGACCAATTTTGCAGTAACTAGTATGACTGTCCAAATGGCCGACCGTACATCTATGGAACCCATAAGGGTGTTGGAAAACATCCATGTACGCATTGACAGGTTTTTCTTCCCAGTAGATTTTGTAGTTTTGGACATCCCCGAGGATGCCCATATACCTATTATACTAGGGAGACCATTCCTTCACACTGCGGGAGCCATCATTGATGTGGGTAGTGGGACATTGACCTTTAAGGTCAACATTCTATCATCTATGGTCTATCTTATAGGAAGAAGGATGCTATGACTCCTATTACTTGTAATGCTATTGCTTCTGAAAAGAAGTATAAGGTCATCACCACTTCTCCTACTTTGTTACCTACACCTATACCTATTTTTACACCTCCGCCCCAGATTGGGAGCAATGTGGAGGATGCTTCTATTGTGACTAATGCAGGAATTGCTTTTGGGAAGCCCATGGTGAAAGAGGTCACAATGCAAAGAGGTGGACTAGGGATCCTAAGCTACAAGGAAGATGAGGATCCGGACGTGGTTGATGAGGAGGACAAGAGAAGAAGAAGAGAAGAAAAAGAGAAGAGTCCGTCGCATATGCCTTGCGACGGAGAGGAGACGTGTTTTGCCATTCAAACAAACACGGTAGAGACTACGGTATATCGCCAAAAGCCGTGGTCTGAGATTTTCCGCATCTTTAGCAGATAGTTGTTTCAGTTTTAAGCTCTCAAGACAATTTATTTTCTGTTTTGTTAAGACTTTTTAATTTTGTTTGCTTTAAGTTCTCGAACAATTTTCGTTTATGTTGCGTAGTTGACACAATTAGACTTGGTTCTTGATTTTTGCGCATATTTTGGGCGAATGTATAATGATTTTCAGGTTTGGGGAAGATTAACTTGGTTAAAACAAGTTATTTCCGAACAAAAGAAGGCTGCTGTACAGGAAAAACGGTCGACCGACCTCCAACACTGGTCGGTCGACCTGATCCCTACAGTTCAGAAATTCCTGTAGTCTGCAGATTGGTCGGTCGACCAGATAAGAAGATCGGTCGACATGTCTACCTGTTACAGCGTGTCCGTGTTTCCCTTGGGAAGCATACAAACGTCACAAGGGAGTTCCTTTCCTTTTTCTTTCATTTTTGCTTCCACTTTTCTTCTTCTGTTTTCAAACCTTTAATTTCATTATTTATCACCCAAAACATGCTTAATCCCCGAAAAGGTCTTTCCTTTGTTTTGATTTTTTCAGGTACTTGGAGTGGCAATGCTGGCCACCAAAACCTCCCAGCTTACGCTGGTTTGGGGAGGTTTCTCATGCGTTTTAAAACATCCAGTGAGTTCTTTCCGTTTTCCTTGGTTTTTCCTTGGTTTTACCTTTTTTCTTTTTCAATTTTTAATTTTCTGAAACCTTTACTTAGGCTAATGCACAATGGGGACATTGTGCAGGTTGGTTTGGGGAATGGTTTAGTCACATGCATTGTTCCATTACATTTTGTCACACGTTTATTGCATTTCTGTCTTGCATTCGTCCTTTTCTTTATTTTACTTGCATATTGCATTTCTGTCTTTCATTCGTCCTTTTCTTTATTTTCCTTGCATATACAAAAATACAAAAAAATAGAAAAATTTCCAAAATTTCCAAAAAATGCATGTTTATTTTAGCATATAGGTCGAGTCGGAACGAGAGTATTTCAAGGATGATTGTGCTATCTTACATGTTTATGCCTTTGCCTTGCCTTGTCAACTTGTTTAGTATGAGAGTCTTTTGCATATCTACGAGTTTTTGTCAATTTGTATATCTCGAGACTTGACTTATACCTTGGCAACCTACTATACATTCTGAGTTTTTAGAACTTATTTCCTGGTTTCAGTTTTAAACCAGTTGTCTAGGATCTGAGTAGTACTCCCCTTGGAACATGTTACATCAATATGCATAAACATGAACTTGAATTGCTATACACTTGTTATACTATCTCGTTTTGTGGGTCTTGGTACGTGCATTTGGGATCCCTTTTCTCTTATTTACCCATAAGCCCTACATAGCCAAAATTGCCTTTTATTCCCTCAAAACTACATCCCATACTTAGCCTACCCTTCCAAGCTAGTATTTGTGGTCTTTGGTTTATTTTTTGAGACATCTTGGTTTGTATGCTATCTTGAGCAAAAAGAGAAAAGAAAGAAAGAAAGAAAGAAAAGAAAAAAATAGAAAAATTCAGAAAAAGAAAGAAAGAAAAGAAAGACGAAAAAAATCAAAAACGTACAGGAAGTCAGTCGACCGACCACACCCTTAGGTCGGCCGATCAACTGACAGGGTCAGATTCAAAATTTCGTTCCAAAAACTCCTTTCTTTTATATGTTATCACTCCTGTACTTCATTCAAAATATTTGGGAGTCCTTTCTTATATATAATGTGAGAGTTGTGCTACAAAAGAGCACTTTCTTAATATCAAAAAGTTGTGAAATATGTTGTTGGGAATCGGTTTTACTAGCTTGGCTACCAACCCCACAAACCATAAAACATCTTAACCACTTTTTACCCTTTACCTCACATATCTTTCATTGCCTCAATTGCATGTAACCGAGTCACTTGATGGGTGTGTTTATACAAAGTATTAGAATTCTTTTTCATGATAGATTCCAGGCATGTTTTCATGGGTGGCAGTTAGGTGAGTGTCTTTACAATATACTTCTTTCTATCTTTTACGTATACTCACCCTTTGCTTCATGAGTGTCTCGAGCGTACCGCGAGAGTCCATGGTATAAAGTCTCTATAGTCTCTAGTTTTGCAAATTTGACGACCCTACAACTCGTTTGCATGATTTGAATACTTTCTCATTTTGTACTTGGCAGGTTTAAGCTAACATGTAAATTTCGCTCTGAGATTGAAATCGTTCCATTAGTTAAGATCGAGTCTATTTCTTGCTTGAAGGCAAGCAAAGTTTGGTTTGGGGAATTTCATGCGTGTATTTTATGATGTTTTACATCTATTTTTACACGCATTTTGTCGCTCATTTACTATGTTTTAGCCTTTATTTCCCAACAATCGTCTACTTTCGTATTTTTATGCTCGTTTGCAGAATTATGTAGAAATGGGACAATTTTATACCAAATTATGCCCTCGGGATTTTTCATGACCAAGGAGCACGGATAAGTCAACTCGAAGCGCGGCCAAGCGCCAAGAAGTCAAACCGAGAAGAAATCAAAGCAGACCTATAGGAAAGTAGGTCGACCGACCCTCTACATAGGTCGGTCGACCAGGGGACTGTTATAAAAAGATCAGAAGTCTACCAAGCCCGTCAAGTGGTCGACCGACCTCATCATCAGGTCGAACGACCTCCGCGCAGACTCAAAATATTTCGCAAAGCCCATTCAAGTGATTAGGTCATTAGGAAACTCTTTTTTTCCGCCTATTTAAGCTAATCTTGTGTTTAGGGTTAGGCATTCAGATTCAGTTCTTTAGCTTTGTTCATCGTTCATCAATCCTTTCGCAATAATCAATAAAGTTGGTTGCTTTCTACCTTAATCCTCGTTTCCGGTAATTCTCTTTTTAGTTTCAGTTTCATTTTTGTTATTTTAGAATTGCTTAAGTTAGAATCCCAAGCCTTTATTGTTATTGCATGCATAGATTAATGATCGCTATGAATTCCGTTTTCATTAATGTTATTGTTATTAGTTCAATTTCCATGAGTAGCTAAATTCCATTTGTTAGGATGTATGGAGTAATATGTGTAGATGGCGCAAATTCCGAGACCGACTGTAGCAGCGCCTCGGTCGGCCGACCTCCATTATAGGTCGGTCGACTGAGGTGTTGTTCGGCCGACTGGACTAGCTGGTCGGTCGACCAACGCGCGTTTGTTTTCAGACTGTTTTTCTTCGTAGACTATAATAACATACAATGAGACTGAAAGGAGACTTGTAGGATGTTAGTAATGACCTACCCAAGATTGAGAGATACGGGAAGGGCATTGGTTTACACTTTAAGACGGCTAGGTTACTTAAGACGTACTGAAAGGTATGTGACCTAGAAATTAGGAATCACCCTTATTGTTGACACCCAATAATTGTGAGACCTAGAAACTAATAGCATAGGCCGAAAGGAGCTATTAGGTAGCATAGACCTAAATGATATGTTACACCCCCTACGCGACTGCAATACATGTTGACTTAGGATTTGCACCATCATAGTTATTTACTACCCAAACATCCTAGCATCCTTTTTACTATAATTTTAATCTCATCTTTATTTATTTGTTTTATTTTATATTTTTTTCTAGACTTAGTAACAATCAATCCAAACCCCCAAAATTGTTACCCTAAAACATTGACATCAAATAATAAACATTCTCCACCTCTCTGTTGTTCGACCCTGACTTTCGCTATCTATAGTCAAAGTTAGGAAATTATAAATCTTATCTTTGGTGCCCTCAAAGACGGGCATCAGTGGCTTTTCTCAAGTTGAGTCCCAAGGGAGAGGAACATCGGTTTGTTTCTTCCTACACTAATCTTGAAAAATTAGAAGATCCGGGAGAAGCAATTGCGGATTTTATCTCGTTTAAGGAGGAAGTGCGAAAGAGGGAGATGGTGGCGTGATTTACGCCGTGATGCATTACTGTTTTTCTGTTATCATGCTGTGGAGACTCGTGTTGGAGTTGTTAATAGCCGAAGTGCGTGCGCTCAGTCAGAGGCCCTGTTGCGGTTTGTTAAGCGTTCTCATTCAATAGGCCGGGTTTGCAACCCCGTGCAAGTTGTAGTAGACACTGTTTTAGACTCTCTTTTTCTCATGTTTTAGACTTATCTTGGAATATCATCGTTAGCGTAGGAGACAATTCGTGAACCGGAATAATTTTTAGACTATGATGCTGCAGTTTGTGCACTGTTGGGGATCCGTTTATGTTGGTTTTGCAGGAAACGACGGTCGTGCGCAAATAAAACAAGAGGTCGAAGATGCAGACTCCTCGATCGATTAGAAGAATCATTTGATCGAGTAGCTTTCCACTACATTCTGCTTAATCGAGAGGAATTTCTGTTTGAAGAGTCTATTGATATGATATACTCAACAAGGGGGGGGGGGGGGGGGGGTTTAATTGAGTATGCCTTCTTTTTCAAATCTTCTTCGATGTGTGTGAATGTATGATGAGCGTCGAGTAGAGCAAGAATAAATAGAGACACGATATTTTTGAAGTGGTTCAGTTTCACAATTTGAAACCTACGTCCACTATTCTCGATTAATAAAATTAGTGCCGACTCCGGATTACAATTTTATCAACCCTACTCGTACAACTTTGATGTTAGTTGTAACTCTATCTAGACACCGTTAAATATCTAGCTACGACAAGTACCATTAAATACTTGCTTACAATGAGTACCGTAAATTACTCGATCTATCTTACGCTAATAAGATAAGTCTTCAAAGTTTCTTCAAAGTCACAATCTTGAATAAGACCAATGCTGGAGCACTTGAATCTTGAAACGAATATGACAATTTAAGCTCGAATATTGAAGAATACAATCGGCGGTTTTCTCTTCTTGATTTGCGTGAATATATGTGAATGATTTCGTGTTTATTAATGTATCACAAGTATCCTATTTATATGGAATTGTATCTAGGTTATTAAACCCTAGATGATTTAGGAATATTACTTAAACTAGAATTCTAGTCTTTAGGTACTACTACCATAAATCTAATCTTAATTGATTTAGGAAAGATTTAAATAAGATATTTAAGTATTATATATGGAATCAATTTCCTATTTCATATTTAGGAAAAATCTTATATAATAAATAAATAACAACCTTATTAAAAGCAACTTCCTAAACCTTGTCAAAATATAATAAATTATATTCCATAATATAATCTAGATTGTTTTAGGATATCTAAAGAAATACATATTTATTTATTCAAGTATCCTTACACGTTTTATGGAACGTGTTATACCACACGATTTCCTAAACCGTTTCTCACAATTACTAGAATTATATTATTTGACAATTAAGTTATATAAAAATCCTTAGTTTATTAGAATTAAATAATTAACTCATAAGAAAATTATTTATTCCTTTTTCACTAAAAGATATTTTATATTAACCCATTAAGATTAATAATTTCATATTCCAAAAATAGAATACCAATTAAACATTAATTGTTCACGACGACTTTGAAACTAAAATCGTTTCAACCATCACAATTTCTTCCGAACATTTCTTCTATATGGAGTTATAGCTCCAAGCTATAACTTGAACCAATCTCATACTAAAGTCATAGTTGATAAGTATAACTTTAGTTCATGGGGAAATTGATAATCACTACCAACATAAGTACCCATTTTCACAATCACTACCTACTTAATAAAACCTTCGTAATCACTACCCTAAAACTAACTCCGTCAACAAAATCAATACCAATTGGCCAGTCTCTTGAATTAAAAAATAAAATGACCAGTTTACCCTTATTCTAAATAACTCCTCGCAGTCTCTATCAATTCAAAATTCGACCAAAAGAGCAGAAACCCCAAATTCACTAGATTAGGGCTTCAATTTTCCCCAATTTCGTCCCAATCATTGTGCATTCTTCTTCTTTTCGATTGATTTCTTCATCAAACCCAGGTAATTAATTACTTTCTGTTGTTTAATTACGATTTTTCCATGTTAAGATTCATTACTATGGTGGGACTGATAATTTTCTCCGGTCTTATGAAAGATATCCATCGATGACATGTCATTCTTGAAGAAGACGTATCGCTGTTAACCTCTTCACAGTAATTATTCGTATTAACTTTAAGTAGCTTTTCCGAACAATGTGAAATTCATAATACCTGTCACAATATTTTTTATTATTATATATTTTTCACCATGGAACAAAGTTGTTCATACTTTCATTTTTCAGTCAATTTAATTCCTTATATGCAAACAATGATATTGCGGATTCGAACTTTGCTTGAAGTAATCAATTTACAGATTTATCGCATGTTCAACTGTACTCATATTTTATTAGTCAAACACATAAATTAGTTTTTCCCCAACATCATCTCGTTAATCATTTGGATTCTTCCTTGCAGTGAGTTGTTCCCCAACATTATCCCGTTAACAATATTTTTCCATCGTCAATCGTCATCCCGTTAATCATTTGGATTCTGCCACTCAAGTTGCTCACCATCTAGCCACCTCCAGAAATTACAATGACGGAATTTGCAGGTCATGAAACGTCTTCCTGGATTGTCCCGAGTCCATGACTTGTTAATGCGGGTGGAATACGACAGTGACTGTAACATCCCGCATTTTCGTAAACAATATTTAAAGGTTTTAAGTTCAAGCCCGAGAAATAATTTATATTTCGTAATTTTTGGGATTTCATTTAAATAACTGATTAATTTATGTGAGAATATTTTTAAAGGATTTAAATAAGATTTCATTTAATTGCGTAATTTGCGTCTTAACAATTTAATTTCATAGTCCGGAAAATATTTATATCGTCTTAAGTTTATAGTGACCTTAAATCGGTGTTCTTAGCTTAAACTGTCTTAAAACTTGTCTTATGGGCCTAACTTGTTAATGGACCTATTTCCCCTCTTTTTCCTCACAAAACCCTAACTCCTTTATCTTCTACCTCATTCCTTCATTTCATTTTTCAGATTTAAAACATAACAACAAATACATTCTTGAGAATTTATCCTTCATTCATAAAATGCTCATAGAATCTTCGTTTCTTATCCGATTGAGGCGATTTTCGCGGCCACGGATTCCTTATCTCGAGCCCGTCGTTTTAAGGTAATCAATTTTGCATTTTGTGACAGTTGAAATTTCGGCCTGTTTGAAGTATTTCGAAATTCGTGAATAGCTGTGATGTTTTGTTGTTTTAGGCGGTGTTTGTGTTAGCCCGGAAAAGGACTTGGTGATTATTGAACAAGATCTTGAAGGTTTCGCTAAGTAAAGGTGACGATAATGAGAAACTCGGCCTTTATTTGTAATATTAGCACTTTTCATGTTTAGGATGTTTAAGTTTCTGATTTTACATATGGTTTATGTTCAATGGGTTTAGAAATCATGCTAGGAATACATGTGTATGATGTGCAATTGCCTTGTTAATGTTTCACATGCCTAGTAGTTGATTTTCAGAAATTTGTGCTTAAGACGGATAGAAATGATATTGTTGTTAAGGATTGTTTGTGGAATTAATTGCTGGTAGTTAGTGTATTTGATGATTATATATGATGAGTAAACTTTATATGTTGCGATTTTAGGAGTCTTGAATCGATTTGAGATGATTTGCAATTGATAGGAAAATGCGTTTTTGCGTACAGGTGACTCTGAGCCGGTAGGCTGACCGGCGCAGCCGGTCGGCCGGCTCAGAGTCAAGGAGTCTTTCTTTTGAATGTTCAGAAATTAGGGAAAGGGACCTGAGTCGGTAGGTCGGCCGCCGGTCGACCGGCTCAGGATACCTGTTGTGTGTTGGGAAAATTTGCAAAGGCTAGGGAAAGTGACTCCCAGCCGGCAGGCCGGCAGCCGGTACACCGGCTGAGGGTCACTCCTTATATTTCAGGATTTAAGATTAGGCTTGTGGGAAGGGACTCCCAGCCGGCTGGCCGGCGGAGGTCCACCGACTGAGAGCCTCTTCTCATTGTTTTTCGGACGGTTGATTGGCATGGGAAGGGACTCCCAGCCGGTGGACCGGCAGACGGTCTGGGACCGGCTGAGAGCCCCTGTTCTCATTACTTTGCTTTTAACTTTCAAACGATTTTCGGTTTTGTTTGAGATTCTTTCCGTGTACCTTTCATGTGTGTTTGAGGTCCCCGGAGGATGGGCGACACTATATTGGGTTCGGAAATAGAGAGAGGATAGAGACCCCCCGGTCGGATAACCGAAAGGGATATGCCTAGACTTGGATGATATTGTATTGATGCGTATTAAGGTATGCCTTAAGTTGGCCTCTGAGCTTAATACGTTAGTTGATTGTCATATATGGGGATATGCCATAAGTTGGCCTTTGAGCCCTATATGTGTATGGTTGTCGTGTCTGGGATATGCCTTAAGCTGGCCTCTGAGCCCAGACATGTTTGATTGTGATCGCGTCGGAACATGCCTTAAGCTGCCCTCTGAGTCTGACGAGTAGAGCAGCTGCACAACGGGGTAGCTAAGGAACTGACACCTTGCCCGGAGTGCAGATGTTTGATGCTAGGACATGCCTTAAGCTGGCCTCTGAGTCTAGTGTCTTGTGATGTAGTGAAGGGAATGCCTTATGTTGGCCTCTGAGTCCTTTACTTTTGGGTGCTAGTCTATGCCTTAAGTTGGCCTCTGAGTCTAGTGTCTTGCTGAATGATTGGTATTTAGATTATGTCTTAAGTTGACCGCTGAACCTTTATACTTGCTGAATGATTGGTATTTAGGTTATGTTTTAAGTTGACCGTTGAACCTTATACTTGCTGAGTTCTATCTGCTTGCCTAGAGTTGGTACTGTGTCAGATACAGATGTTGTTATTGATAAGTTAATACCTTGTTATAGTTTTGTTCATCCAAGGCATTGAATGACTCTTTAGTCAGTTTCGTAAATAGTTTGGACTGAAAGACCCGACCGGGAAACTGGTAGGGAAACCGGCTCTCTTTCAAATGGTTTCCGAAGTTGGTTAGAGTCGTGCATTAGTGATTGCATGATAGTATTAGATTCAGATGATGAGATTTTATACTTCACATGTTTATATATGCTGGAGTATTCTGTTTCTATTTATGTGTTACGTGTCGTTACAAAAGGTGGCTAGGAGAACTCTAGTCACTCCCCACTGATTGTGGCGTACATGTTTATATGTATGTAGGTACTTGACAGGTTGGCAGAGGGGTTGCATGGAGCTAGCGAGCGATGATCATTCATCGATTGACTTACACCTGTACATTAGCTAGACTTTAGATTTACATTTCAGTTCTTGAGTGCCTGTAGGGATGTGTCATCCCGGGCTGCTTTAATATTACACTTATGTACTTATTTATGTTTCAGTTTTGTAGTAGGACACCTCGCATGTTTAGTTATGTTAAAAAGTTTTAATTCCGCTGCATTTTTAGTACTTTGTATGTTTACTATTTCCGCTTTCGCGATGGGTTTTACAGTTGGTATCAGAGTATTATTGCTCCTGACGCACTCATGTGACCCCCAACCTTAACTTGACCATATAATTGAATAATGAATGAGAGATGGGGTAGATATCAGGACTTATATTGTAGTCTGTTTTGTGATTGCTCTTATTAAGCTCTAACGTGTTTGTTGATTGTCATTGACTTCACTTTTATATCTTTCGATCGACGAACCGTGGGCTTATCCATTTGGCGGTGGAGATCGGAGTTTCTACCGAAGATAGAAGATTCGTGCCATTGTTGAAGAATGCTTCTGAACCTTGAAGATACTTCCCTTTCTTTGTGCATCACCTTCTTTGATAACTCTGGATACACATTCTTCTTTTAGAATATTTGTCTATCTCACTTGAACAGATCTTCATATCTCTTCAGCTTAACCTTGTTGCTTGCTTTCTTAAGGTGCCCTCTAAGTAACCTTCCCTTTTATTGGATTTGGAGGAACTAGTCTTAGGATAACCGTAAGCTGTGTTATGAGAAATATTGTTATTTGAGGAATAACTTAAGAGGTATCGAGAGACATGTTTGGGTGATCCAAGGGTCTAATTGTCTATCCAATTGGGAGAGTAAAAGTGAGTGATAGGATACTTGCTTGAAGGTTGAGTTGTATACTTAATATTCGGTGGAACCTAACCTTGAGAACCATGCTTAGATCGTGAAAGTTTGTGGATTGTAGAGTACTGTTAAGGAGTTAGATAAGATAATTGAGGGTATATAGCGACCTAGAAGAATAGGCTTAAGATTCTAATGAAAAGGAATAGACGAGTAAAGTGAGTTAGTATCAATTGACTTAGGTGAGTGATCGAGTTGAGAAAGGTCCGTTGTTGGGGAATGCGAATCATTGGCTATAATGGTTGAATACTTGAAGAGTTTAGGACTTAAGCTTAGAAGAAGTGAACCATTATTCGACCCTAGGCTGCTTATTGAATCTTAATGTTTATTTACTGAAAAACTTAAGAGAAATTTGAGGATGCACCACCGGTCCGTGGATAGGATAAAGTAATCTATAGGGAGAAGAGAATTCGGAAAACTTGATGATTTAGGAATTGTTATCTGGTGGACAGTAAGGTAAGTAAATAAAGTGGATATAGCATATAGGGGTGATGACCTGAAAGTGTTATTGAATTGTCATTTGTAGAACTAGTAGAGACGTGACATCTCAAACTTTTGGGAATAGGTAGTTGTAATGATGATATCGTTTAAAGTTTGGAAGATTAGAGTATATAAATCATTGGAGGAATTGTTCATGAGAGCCGATAATTGAATGACTGGATTTGGAAAGTAAGAAGTGAGAATCCCGCGAGAATAGTGAGAGATCCGCACCTTGGAAGATTCCGCAATCGTTCTTTTCACGTCGCTTCTCTCTCCTTTCTTCTCCTTTGCTTCTCCTTCCGATCATGGCTTCAATTTTATTGGATTCCATAGCCTAAGTTCCTTACCTTGACATCTCGTTGTTCCTCGAGCCGTCTTCCGTGCGTCTCTCTCGAGACCTATGTCATGGTTATCCCTGAAGTTCGTATCTCATCCCCTCTTTTGTGAGCCTTGTTCCTTTTCATTTAGATTAGTGGCGGGATCGACTTGTTCTTGGAGTAGTGAAACTTGCTTTGAGGAATGCTTGGTTTTGCGTTGTCAAAGTTTGGTTGAGGGAGTTGTGATAATAATATTTGGGGGATATTGGATAGTGTGCCGTCTTGAAAGCTCCATGTTAGATGGCTAGATGTAAGTGGTGATTGTAGATTTGGAAGTACCATTTGAGGATTTAAATGCGATACTTGGAGTCTTAGGTTATTTTTGAGGTACATGCTTAAGATGATGATGATGTGGTTAAATTGATGAATTAGGTAAGTTAGTGCAATCTTGAGGAACTTTTGGTAATGCAGAAAGGACCACATACTTGAGGAACGAGAGTTATTGGTAACGGTGTGAGAATGTTGAGACATTTACAAGTAGACTTATGGAGCTGACTGAGTGTTGACCTTAGGTTACTTAGCTTATGGAACCTCAACGTTTACCTATTGGAGCGCTATTGGGATTGGAAAAATGCACCACTGTTAGGTGGATCGTTTATGATAACTTATGAGATAATGGAAGCCTGTTGGCTTAATAATACTCCAATGATGATTGATGGGTAACCATTGATGTTTGTGGTAATCATAGTGTAGGGATTTGCAACTTATAAGTGTTCATGAATATCGTTCGGGAAGTTCGGAATGTGAATAACTAAACCTTATGGGAACTGTAGGAGTGAAAGTGGTTAATTCCTTGGAACTTTTCTTGGGATGTAGATTGTTGGTAAGTGGTTAGAAACAAGAGGATTTAAGAGTTGTTATCTTAGTAAGGTCTTGATCTGCATGATCATTGTGGTAATAAAATTTGGGAATTTAGGATGTCGAACCTTGTGGAATAGGTTAGCTAGGATCGAACTGTTAAAAGTTAAGGTTATAGGATGACGAATGCCATATTTTGGTTTTCGAGGTTCGGTGTCATGGTAATAGAATTCTGGTTTGAAGTGCTGAAAGTGCGTGAACCTTGGTCTGAAGTATGTGTATTAGGCTTCCACCTTGAGAGAGAGAGATCCTTAACCGTGGTTGAACGGATTTTAGTGTGAACTGAGTGAGAGTTTTGGAAACCTTCTTGTTGAGGAATACCTTATTCTGTGGATGAGATGATAGTAAGAAGGATCGTGAAACCATTGTGAGTCTAGAGATTACTGAAATCGCCCTTCTTGGGATATAATAGGAATCGTTGTAACGATGTTTTGATTATGGGTTGAGCGGTTAGTGTACCCATGTTTGGCAAGAGTTACCGTTTTCCTTGACCTCTAACCTGGTTGTTTCATTCCTTCGATCCTTTCTCGTGTGTTCTGTCAGCTGTGAAACTGGAAACTGACAATTCTTCTTGTCGAAAGTAATCTCTATGATCGTTTCTGCGCTCCCGGTGACTGTTTTTGAAATTTGTTTCCCATTGTTAACTCTGAAAGTTTGTAGTTTTTGAAAAATCTTAATTGTTTCGAGAATTTGAAACCGCTCCCTCTTTTGGGGAAAGTGGCTTTTTTACCGTTGTTGCAATTTTACTCGTTTGTAGAATCAAAATAAAGGTTATTGCGGGAAATTCGGTTTTGAAAGAACAAATTTATTGCAATTTGGGTTGATCTCAGCGTTGATTTGTCATCTGAACTCGTTATTGGAGACGTCTGATAACCCGTACTGTGCTTATCAACACCAGATCGATCGGGATCTTGAACTTTTAATGATTTAACCTTGGGACTTGTCTCAGATTTGGAATGTCGGACTCTTGAATACGTAACGAGAATCCCAATGTCAATTGACGAAGACTCGTGCCTTAGAATCTTTCTTTTGAAACCTTTTTGAAAGACAGGGATTTGGATTTCCATAATCCGGGTAGTACGTTAGATAACTAAAGTTGTTTTAGCACTTATTTCTGTCTTCAAGTTTCGAGGACGAAACTTTTTGAAAGATGAGGTGATTGTAACGTCCCGCATTTTCGTAAACAATATTTAAAGGTTTTAAGTTCAAGCCCGAGAAATAATTTATATTTCGTAATTTTTGAGATTTCATTTAAATAACTGATTAATTTATGTGAGAATATTTTTAAAGGATTTAAATAAGATTTCATTTAATTGCGTAATTTGCGTCTTAACAATTTAATTTCATAGTCCGGAAAATATTTATATCGTCTTAAGTTTATAGTGACCTTAAATCGGTGTTCTTCGCTTAAACTGTCTTAAAACTTGTCTTATGGGCCTAACTTGTTAATGGACCCATTTCCCCTCTTTTTCCTCACAAAACCCTAACTCCTTTATCTTCTACCTCCCTCCTTCATTTCATTTTTCAGATTTAAAACATAACAACAAATACATTCTTGAGAATTTCTCCTTCAATCATAAAATACTCATAGAATCTTCGTTTCTTATCCGATTGAGGCGATTTTCGCGGCCACGGATTCCTTGTCTCGAGCCCGTCGTTTTAAGGTAATAAATTTTGCATTTTGTGACAGTTGAAATTTCGGCCTGTTTGAAGTATTTCAAAATTCGTGAATAGTTGTGATGTTTTGTTGTTTTAGGCGGTGTTTGTGTTAGCCCGGAAGAGAACTTGGTGATTATTGAACAATATATTGAAGGTTTCGCTAAGTAAAGATGACGATAATGAGAAACTCGGCCTTTATTTGTAATATTAGCACTTTTCATGTTTAGGATGTTTAAGTTTCTGATTTTACATATGGTTTATGTTCAATGGGTTTAGAAATAATGCTAGGAATACATGTGTATGATGTGCAATTGCCTTGTTAATGTTTCACATGCCTAGTAGTTGATTTTCAGAAATTTGTGCTTAAGACGGATAGAAATGATATTGTTGTTAAGGATTGTTTGTGGAATTAATTGCTGGTAGTTAGTGTATTTGATGATTATATATGATGAGTAAACTTTATATGTTGCGATTTTAGGAGTCTTGAATCGATTTGAGATGATTTGCAATTGATAGGAAAATGCGTTTTTGCGTACAAGTGACTCTGAGCCGGTAGGCGGACCGACAGCCGGTCGGCCGGCTCAGAGTCAAGGTGTCTTTCTTTTGAATGTTCAGAAATTAGGGAAAGGGACCTGAGCCGGTAGGTCGGCCGCCGGTCGACCGGCTCAGGATACCTGTTGTGTGTTGGGAAAATTTGCAAAGGCTAGGGAAAGTGACTCCCAGCCGGCAGGCCGGCAGCCGGTACACCGGCTGAGGGTCACTCCTTATATTTCAGGATTTAAGATTTGGCTTGTGGTAAGGGACTCCCAGCCGGCTGGCCGGAGGACGGTCCACCGGCTGAGAGCCTCTTCTCATTGTTTTTCAGACAGTTGATTGGCATGGGAAGGGACTCCCTGCCTCTGGGACCGGCTGAGAGCCCTTGTTCTCATTACTTTGCTTTTAACTTTTAAACGATTTTCGGTTTTGTTTGAGATTCATTCCGTGTACCTTTCATGTGTGTTTGAGGTCCCCGGAGGATGGGCGACACTATATTGGGTTCGGGAATGGAGAGAGGATAGAGACCCCCCGGTCGGGTAACCGAAAGGGAAACCGGCTCTCCCTCAACTTAGTTCCCGGGATCAATTAAGTGTTGATTAGAAGTACAAGAAATTAAAACTATAGATTAGTTCCTAGACTTGGATGATATTGTATTGATGCGTATTAAGGTGTGCCTTAAGTTGGCCTCTGAGCTTAATACGTGAGTTGGTTGTCATATATGGGGATATGCCATAAGTTGGCCTCTGAGCCCTATATGTGTATGGTTGTCGTGTCTGGGATATGCCTTAAGCTGGCCTCTGAGCCCAGACATGTTTGATTGTGATCGCGTCGGAACATGCCTTAAGCTGGCCTCTGAGTCTGACGAGTACAGCAGCTGCACAACGGGGTAGCTAAGGAACTGACACCTTGCCCGGAGTGCAGATGTTTGATGCTAGGACATGCCTTAAGCTGGCCTCTGAGTCTAGTGTCTTGTGATGTAGTGAAGGGACATGCCTTAAGCTGGCCTCTGAGTCCTTTACTTTTGGGTGCTAGTCTATGCCTTAAGTTGGCCTCTGAGTCTAGTGTCTTGATGAATGATTGGTATTTAGGTTATGTCTTAAGTTGACCGCTGAACCTTTATACTTGCTGAATGATTGGTATTTAGGTTATGTGTTAAGTTGACCGCTGAACCTTTATACTTGCTGAATGATTGGTATTTAGGTTATGTCTTAAGTTGACCGCTGAGCCTTATACTTGCTGAGTTTTATCTGGTTGCCTAGAGTTGGTACTGTGTCAGATACAGATGTTGTTATTGATAAGTTAATACCTTGTTATAGTTTTGTTCATCCAAGGTATTGGATGACTCTTTAGTCAGTTTTGTAAATAGTTTGGACTGAAAGACCCCCGACCGGGAAACTGGTAGGGAAACCAGCTCTCTTTCCAAATGGTTTCCGAAGTTGGTTGAGAGCCGTGCATTAGTGATTGCATGATAGTATTAGATTCAGATGATGAGATTTTATACTTCACATGTTTATATATGCTGGAGTATTCTGTTTCTATTTATGTGTTACGTGTCGTTACAAAAGGTGGCTAGGAGAACTCTAGTCACTCCCCACTGATTGTGGCGTACATGTTTACATGTATGTAGGTACATGACAGGTTGGCAGAGGGGTTGCATGGAGCTAGCGAGCGATGATCATTCATCGATTGACTTACACCTTTACGTTAGCTAGACTTTAGATTTATATTTCAGTTCTTGAGTGCCTGTAAGGATGTGCCATCCCGGGCTGCTTTTATATTACACTTATGTACTTATTTATGTTTCAGTTTTGTAGTAGGACACCTCGCAGGTTTAGTTATGTTAAAAAGTTTTAATTCCGCTGCATTTTTAGTACTTTGTATGTTTACTATCTCCGCTTTCGCGAGGGGTTTTACAGTGACACTTTAAGTTAGTTTGTCTATTACCTTCCATTTCCTGTTTTACAACAAAATAAAAATGGCACGAAATCATTAACATTAATAAAGACAATCAGATTCAGAATCAAATAGAAGAGGAACACAAAATAATGAAGATACGAAAAATAATTAAAACATAAAGGGAGATGAACACATACCTTAGGGGAAATTAAAATTGAAGAGGAAAAGGAAGGAAAGAACTAGATAAGATGAAGAATAATGGAAGGAAAGGGGGGCTGCGTTTTATGGGAGGGGGAAGAAGGAAGCAGTGTTAAATAACAGGGAAGGGGGAAGGGGTAGTTTAGGTATAATAAGTATAAGTTTAGGAGGGAAATTTAAATTTTAGGTCTTTAATGAGGTTTTCCGGCCAATTGGTATTGATTTTGTTGACGAAGTTAGTTTTAGGATAGTGATTACGAAGGTTTTATTAAGTAGGTAGTGATTGTGAAAATGGTTACTTATGTTGGTAGTGATTATCAATTTCCCCTTAGTTCAATATACACTTGTGATCTACTTTCAACCTCGACTTAGTCAATCCATTGACTAATATTCTTGAATCTTTTGTAATTGATTGATGAGATCCTTTAAACTAATATTATGTACACTTAACACACGATTATACACACGAGTATATAATATATATAGCTAGACTTGTCATTATCAAAGCATAAACATATATATATATATATGTATTTGAATACATGGTTCAACAAATTCCCTCTTTTTGATGATGGCAAGTCTTTCTTAGATTTGTGTCTAAGTGTACGTTCCCGCTCAATATAATAATGGTCATTCATAGCAATCATTATCGTAGGGTTTCTATCTTCTATCTAACCCATATCCTTTAAGAACCCTAAGAGACAATGAATTATGACAAGGAGCAAGCTTAGGCAAATTCTAATCTAAGTCGCATTTTTCCCCCTCTTGACATCATTGAAAAGATGAGAACAAAGACATGAAACGACTAGAATAATACACTACGAAACATAAGCAAGCATGCAAAACGAGACAAAATATACGAACACACACAATATTATATAAACACATACGAATGTTAAAAATATACACAACCAACCAAATAATAAGCCAATGGGCCGAATATTAACAAAGTCAGAAAATTGGGCCGGCTTAGGATAATGTTTGTAATGGGCCAAGCAAAAGAGATAGTAACGAAATTGGGTCATAAGCAAAATAAGGCTAAGGAATCTGAGGGAAGGCAAAACGAATCAGGGGCCTCGGATTCAATAGGCCTGGTAGGTTAGTTGGGCCACAAACAAAATAAGAGTTCTTATAAGTCCAATCCCGGACTTAAACACCAACAACAACCGAAAAATGAGTTGAATAACAACCGCAACAGGGGATCAAGAACGAGAGCTAGAAGCAGGAGCCTTGGCATACAGACTGACATATTCGGGTCGGGTATGGAATTCGTGTAATACCTCGAATATTTTAAGTTACGATGTTGTTTTATTTTGACGCTAAGATAGTTTAGTACTTATATGAGTACTTGTTATATGTTTTCTTTTTAAGTGTGATTTGTGTCTTTCGTGGGGTTCCAACACGGAACCTTTGGAGTTGCGTTTTGGGCCTCAAAAAGTGTGCACTACAAACAGCCCATAACGTGATTTAAACCCTCACAATCTCTCAAACACTCACGCACCCCTCCCCTGCCGCCATATAAGAGTGTTTTACACTCTAGTTTCTGACCCACCTTCAACAACTTAAACCCTAGATCCTGCTGCCGCCACCACACGGAAGAGAGAGTGCTCACGTTCAGTTTAGCCTTGCCTAACCCCTTTCGTTTCTGGTCAGAAAACAGGTATGTGATATCGTGTTTGTCATTTGTTTGTAATCGTGTTGTGTCTGTTGTGTTCGTTGTGGTTTCGAAGGGTGGTAGAGTGTTGTCTTTACTGTAGTGGTGTCGTTATATGCTGCTGGTGTGAGGAGGGTTATCTGGGGGTTGTCGCGGAGGGTTTTGGGTGACGCAGTCATTGTCGATAGGGGTGTTTGTCACCCCTGTTTGCGTCAGTCTTTTATATGTTGTTAAGGGGAGGAGTTTGGGGGTGGTACCACCGTTGACTCGGGGGAGGTCGACGCGGTGGTACCACTGTGGTTGTGAGGCTGTTGTCGGAGGGGGTGTTGGTGGAAGTCAGGGGTGGTAACAGGTACTGTAGCGGTGGTCGATGGGTTCTGTTTTCGGGTAGGTTGAGACACGGGTGTGGGTCAGGCCTGGGTTTAAGGACTCCGGTGGGATTCGCCGGTGGTTGTCGTGGGGAGTGGTGGTGTCGTGGTGTTAGTTGGTTGTCGGGGGTGTTGGGGGACGGTGGTTGATGGTGTTCGAAGGGGCTGTATGCGGTGGTGCGAGGGGTTGAGGTCACGGGGAGTGCGTGTTTAGGCTGTTGGGGTCGTTTTTAATATTGTCGTGATGATTATTATTATTATTTTTACTATTATTATTATTATTATTATTATGGTTATTAGTATTACTAATATTGTTTTATTATTTTATCTTTAATTTGTGTTGGTCTTGTTTGTGTTAATTAAAGTTACGAGTCCGGAAAATTAGTGAGTCATGAGAGTCCTTATTTTTGGGAAAGTTTATATTTATGGAAACTTTCCATTTATGGAATGTTTCTATTTATAGTAAGTGTGGATTGTTATGGGGTTCGGGAAGTTTATTAATTCATTAGGAATACGTGTTTAGGTAGCGGTTCTCGCGTGGAACATTTCTAGCGAGCTTTGGAATTTGTCTGCGCTTCTGCTATTCGAGGTAGGGGAAATACTGTGTATAAAATGATTATTACTTTGTTGTTATTTGATGATAACCATGATTATTTTATATTATCATTTGAATGGTATATTGTGTTATTTGATTATATATTTCTGCGATACGATAGGAGGTGATGAGAAATGGGTCTTGTGATTGGTGCAGAGATAATGGGTCTTGTGATTGGTGCGGAGATAATGGGTCTTGTGATTGGTGCGAAGATAATGGGTCTTGTGATTGGTGCGGAGATAATGGGTCTTGTGATTGGTGTGGAGATAATGGGTCTTGTGATGCGGTGTGGAGAATATTGGGTCTTGTGAATCGGAGTGGAAATGTTGACTTTCTATTTATAGTAATGTTGGTTGTTTACTTTCCTCTACTCAACCTCGTGGTTGACCCTGTGTATTCGTGATCACCTGTGATGAACCAATTTATTTGGGGAGCAGATTGACAGATGCTTGAGACTGTGGGAGCTAAGGGAAGGGAGAGCTTGGATCCGGACCAGACTAGAGTCTAGATCACCAAAGTCGTCATATCATGAGTTGTACTTTAGTTTCATAAGACAGTTTTGAAAATGGTTGTAAGAACTTGTTGTTGAGTTTAACTTTTAATAATTAAAGTACTGTTTATCTTTCCTTTGTATCTACTGCCTCGGGAAACCGAGATACTAACACCCTTATTTATCTAGAGAGTCCTAGTACAGTCTCTTAAATAAATGGGGGTGTTACAAAGTGGTATCAGAGAGAACGATCCTCAGGCCTAACCTAATGAACCCAATGAATGTAGGAGAGTCTAAATAAAATGAACCCCGGGATAGGAGTGTTAGGAGCACACTAAAGGAAAAGTATGAGTCTGGGGCCCCCTCACACCGAACCATTGACCCTCTTAGTTTTACCCGGGAACCCAGAGTGCATATACGAGAGAAAAGGGTAGAGTAGGAGGTGATGAAAGTAATGGTGAACTATGATGAGAATGTTCATATATGTGAATGACCTGAAAAGCCAGTCAGGGCATGTGCATGGGGGAATTCTATTTGTACGAATACAAAGGATGTGTAATGTTATGGATGCATTAGGTAATTTGAATCATATCAGTAATTTTATCATGTCTAGCGATATGCGGTTATGTGACCCCCGAGCCATGTTATAGATAAGGATTACTCAGTATGATAATTGTTTATTGACTTTGCTGCTTAGGGAACATAACCCTAATTCAAGTGAGTGCCCACTTGAGCCGGGACTGATTTCTTTTCTTTGTGTTATAGTAATGCCTCCGAGGAGAAATAATGTTGCCAACATCACCCAAGAGGAGTTGGATCGGTTGATAGCGGAGAATGAGGCTCTAAAAGCCAAACGCATGGACTCCGCGAAGATGAGCACGATCATTGAGAGGCATAACCCTACCCAATTCACCGGGGCGGGGGAACCTCATCTGCTAGGAGCCTGGTGCCGGGAGTTCAGTAACTTATTCGAACTGGTGGATTGCCCTGAAGAACTGCGGGTTGACCAAGCAGCCCACTATCTTCGAAGTATGGTCGGTGACTGGTGGACCGGGAACAAGGGAGAAATCCGTGAGGCAGCTAGAGAGGATGGGACCGAGTTTGTCGCCTGGATCGCGTTCAAGAGGATCTTATATGAAGTGTTCCTACCAGAATTTCAGAAACTTAAATTGAGTGAGGAGTTTGATACTTTCAGGATGACGGAAGATATGACAGTGGAGGCTTATTATCGGAAGTTTATCCAGTTGCTGAGCTACGTGGGGGACATGGGTTTTGATGATGCTATGCTGGCGATGAAGTTTGAGAGGGGGTTGACAATCAATATCAAGAAGAGGCTGATTGCGGCTCCGCCCACCATAGTCCGGGACATCTACTTACGGGCTGGGGAGGCGGAGAGGCTCTCAGAAATGATTAAGGAGGACAAGAAGACAAAGTCTGAAAAGAGGAAGGTTGAAGTGGCGACTGAAAGTTCTGGGTCAAAGAAGCAAAGCACCTACAAGTATAATGGGTATTTCAGCAACAGTGCCTCAGGAGGTGTGAGGAATCAGAGTGGGGGCAACTACAGGAGTGGGGGTTCTGGCAGTGGTTCGATTGGGATAGTTTCTTTTGGCTGTGGAAAGACGGGGCACAAGCAGGCGGTGTGTCGCTCATCTGGAGGAAACCAGTCCGGAGGTTATCGTACGCTTACATCAGGATATCAGGGATCACGCAATCAGTCTTATGGTAGCAGTGGCTATCGTACGCCCATGTCAAACTATGGTGGGGGTGCGAAGTCTGGAGGCATCAGCAATTATCAGAGAAACTACAACAGTTATCAGAACCGTTCGTACCATAATCAATACAAAGGAAATGGAAGCAACCAGAAGACGAGAACAGAAGGGAATCAGCAGGCTGGGACATCAACTGCCAGTTAGAGTGGAGCTAAATCCAGTGGCAAACTTTTTGCCATGGGGAAACAGGCCGCTAAAGATGATGCTCATGTGGTGACCGGTACTTTTCTTGTCAACTCTAAACCTAATTTCGTACTTTTCGATTCCGGTGCTACCCATTCTTTTGTGTCTAGAGAGCATGTTAGGGCCTTGGGGCTTGAGAGGTTTGACTTGGTCGCGGACTCCGTGACCATACCTACAGGAGAGTCGATCACCTGTAATAGAGTTTATAGAAGTGTACCCATCAAAATCGGGGAAGCAATTTTCTATTGTGCCCTCATAGAATTTCAACTAGGGGGTTTTGAGGTGATCCTAGGGATGGATTGGCTGGGGAAGTATCAAGCTTTCATTGACTGTCATCAAAAGAAGATTTCCTTGAAGGGACCTAAGGGGGTGAGGGTGTCTTATAAGGGATACCGAGTCAAACCTAAAATCAAATTCACTTCCGTCAATACTCTTAAGTCCAGCTTGAGGAAAGGAGAGAGTCTGATCTTATGCCAAATGTGGAATTGTGAGGCTCAGACCCCTAAGACTAGTGAGATACCAGTGGTGCGGGAGTTTGAGGGAGTATTCCGAGATGACGTTCCAGGGTTACCACCAAGGAGGGAAGTGGAATTTTCCATTGATCTAAAACCAGGAGCGGGACCAATATCTAAATCACCATACTGTATGGGACCGAAAGAGATGGAGGAATTGAAGAAACAGTTGGATGAACTAGCTGAGAAAGGATTCATCCGCCCCAGTGTGTCGCCCTGGGGAGCACCTGTTCTGTTTGTGAAGAAGAAGAATGGGAGTTTGAGGCTTTGTGTTGACTATCGAGAGCTGAATAATGTGACCATCAAGAACCGATATCCTTTACCAAGAATTAACGACCTGTTTAATCAGTTGAGTGGAGCTGGGGTTTTCTCTAAGATTGACTTGAGATCCGGGTATCACCAGTTGAGAATAAAAGATGAAGATATTACAAAGACCGCTTTCAGAACGAGGTATGGCCGCTATGAATTTGTGGTTATGCCATTCGGATTGACTAATGCTCCAGCTGTGTTCATGGATTTGATGAACCGAGGCTTTAGCCCATATCTGGATAAGTTCGTGGTGGTATTCATCGATGATATCCTAGTGTACTCCAAGAATGCGGAAGAGCACAAGGATCATTTGAGGAGAGTACTTCAGACCCTGGAGGAGCATAAGCTCAATGCTAAGTTGAGTAAGTGTGAGTTCTGGTTGGAGAAAGTCGCATTTCTGGGGCATGTAATTTCCAAGGAGGGGGTATCGTTCAACCCTAGTAAGATCGAGGCTGTGACTAAGTGGCAAAGTCCGAAGAATGTGAGTTAGATTCGAAGCTTCCTGGGATTGGCAGGTTATTATCGGAGGTTTGTTAAGGATTTTTCAAAGATAGCGAAGCCGTTGACATCGTTAATGAGGAAGGAGAACCGTTTCGTCTGGGATGAGAGTCGTGAGAAGGCATTCCTGACCCTTAAGGAACGTCTGACAACAGCTCCTATCCTCGCTTTGCCTGTCGGGAGTGAAAATTTTGAAGTTTATACTAACGCTTCGAAGCATGGGCTGGGTTGTGTGCTAATGCAGAATCGGAGAGTATCGCTATGCTTCTCGCCAACTGAAGACCTATGAGGAAAACTATCCGAATTATGATTTGGAATTGGGAGCAGTGGTCTTTGCACTTAAATTGTGGCGCCATTACCTTTATGGAGCCACTTTTAAAGTGTTCTCTGATCACAAGAGTTTGATGTATATCTACACCCAGCGTGAGTTGAACATGAGGCAGAGAAGGTAGATAGAGTTGATTGAAGACTATGATATGCAGATTGTCTACCACGAAGGCAAGGCAAATGTGGTAGCTGATGCCATAAGTAGGAAATTTGTTCATGCTTTGAGTTGTGCCAGATCGCGAGTGAGGTTGCATGGCAAACTAAGGGAGATGAGAATTTTCATGATCCGGAAAGCGGATGCTCTTAGTGATTTGACTGTGGAGCCTGAGTTGTATGGTGAGATTCGGGAGTTACAAAATACTGACGCGAGAATCCAGAAGTGGCGCAAGATGGTGGAGAGTGAGGGTGGAGAGGCTGCATCCAAGTTCAGTATTCATACCGACGGTAGTTTGAGGTTCAGTGGCGATGGTGTGTTCTGGATATTTAGGAGCTAAAGAAGAAATCCTGACTGAAGCTCATGCTACTCCTTATTCCGTTCATCCAGGGGGTGACAAGTTGTACAAAGATCTTAAGAAGACATTCTGGTGGCCAAATATGAAGAAGGAAGTCGCAGAGTTTGTGTCGAAGTGTTTGACATGTCAAAGAGTAAAAGGGGAACATAAGAGACCACAAGGGAAAATATAGCCATTAGATATACCGGAGTGGAAGTGGGAGAACATCTCGATGGATTTTATTGTGGGGTTGCCTCAGACTCAGAGAGGCAACAATATGATTTGGGTGATTGTGGATCGTTTGACTAAGTCTGCTCACTTTATTCCGATGAAAGATACCTGGAGTAAAGCTGAGTTGGCTAGGTCATATGTTCAGAATGTGGTCAAATTACATGGCGTACCCAAAGACATTGTTTCAGATCGAGACTCGAGTTTCATATCTAGATTTTGGCAGGATTTGCACGCCGCTTTGGGTACCCAGTTGAAGATGAGTACAGCTTTCCATCCAGCTACTGATGGTCAGACTGAGAGGACGATTCAGACCCTTGAGGATATGTTGAGAGCATGCGTACTTGAGTTCGGAGGATCTTGGGAGGATCGACTGGGATTGATAGAGTTTTCTTATAACAACAGCTACCATGCCAGTATAGGGATGGCCCCTTTCGAGGCTTTGTATGGGAGGAAGTGTCGGAGCCCTGTGTGTTGGGATGATCGAGCTGATGTTGTGACTCTAGGGCCAGATATGATCCATGAGATGGTGGAGTAGGTTAAGATTATTCGTCAGAGGATGAGGGTCCCCCAGGATAGACACAAAATCTATGCAGACCTAAAGAGGAGCGATATTTCGGTCGAGGCAGGAGAGAAGGTACTGCTGAAGGTATCTCCAATGAAGGGTGTGATGAGGTTCGGAAAGCGTGGCAAACTGAGTCAGAAATTTATTGGGCCGTTTGAGATTTTGGACAGAGTTGGAGAGGTGGCATACCGATTAGCTTTACCTCCAGCCCTATCCAAGGTCCATAATGTGTTCCATGTGTCTCAGTTGAGGAAATATGTGAGTGATCCATCGCATGTTTTACGCCACGAGGTGATTGAGGTGGATGAGCAGTTGTCCTACGTGGAGACTCCGAAAGAAATTTTAGACAGGAAGGTGCGAAAGACTCGTAATAGGGAGACGTCTTTGGTGAAGGTTCTATGGACCAATCATAATCAGGAAGAGGCGACATGGGAGCCCGAGATATCCATGAGGGAGCATTATCCGCACCTGTTTGATTGAGGTAAGTTACGGGGACGTAACTCTTCTTTAAGGGGGGTGGAATGTAACATTTTCGTGTTTGATTAATGTTTTGTGTTCCAATTTTGCTTGAGTGGGTCTGGTTGTCACCTAAGTGTGGTTGAACTTCGGGAAGAAGTTCATTTTAAGGGGGGAAGACTGTAATACCTCGAATATTTTAAGTTACGATGTTGTTTTATTTTGACGTTAAGATAGTTTAGTACTTATATGAGTACTTGTTATATGTTTTCCTTTTAAGTGTGATTTGTGTCTTCCGTGGGGTTCGAACACGGAACCTTTGGAGTTGAGTTTTGGGCCTCGAAAAGTGTGCACGACAAACAGCCCATAACGTGATTTAAACCCTCACAATCTCTCAAACACTCACGCACCCCTCCCCTGCTGCCATATAAGAGTGTTTTACACTCTAGTTTCTGACCCACCTTCAACAACCTAAACCCTAGATCATGTTGCCGCCACCACACAGAAGAGAGAGAGAGAGAGTGCTCACGTTCAGTTTAGCCTTGCCTAACCCCTTTCGTTTCTGGTCAGAAAACAGGTATGTGATATCGTGTTTGTCATTTGTTTGTAATCGTGTTGTGTCTGTTGTGTTCGTTGTGGTTTCGAAGGGTGGTAGGGTGTTGTCTTTACTGTAGTGGTGTCGTTATATGCTGCTGGTGGGAGAAGGGTTATCTGGGGGTTGTCACGGAGGGTTTTGGGTGTCGCAGTCAGTGTCGATAGGGGTGTTTGTCACCCCTGTTTGCGTCAGTCTTTTATATGTTGTTAAGGGGAGGAGTTTGGGGGTGGTACCACCATTGACTCGGGGGAGGTTGACGCGGTGGTACCACTGTGGTTGTGAGGCTGGTTGTCGGAGGGGGTGTTGGTGGAAGTCAGGGGTGGTAACAGGTACTGTAGCGGTGGTCGATGGGGTCTGTTTTCGGGTAGGTTGAGACACGGGTGTGGGTCAGGCCTGGGTTTAAGGACTCCGGTGGGACTCGTCGGTGGTTGTCGTGGGGAGTGCTGGTGTCGTGGTGTCAGTTGGTTGTCGGGGGTGTTGGGGGACGGTGGTTGCTGGTGTTCGAAGGGGCTGTATGCGATGGTGCGAGGGGTTGAGGTCACGGGGAGTGCGTGTTTAGGCTGTTGGGGTCGTATTTAATATTGTCGTGATGATGATTATTATTATTTTTACTATTATTATTATTATTATTATTATGGTTATTAGTATTACTAATATTGTTTTATTATTTTATCTTTAATTTGTGTTGGTCTTGTTCGTGTTAATTAAAGTTACGAGTCGGGAAAATTAGTGAGTCGTGGGAGTCTCTATTTTTGGGAAAGTTTCTATTTATGGAAACTTTCCATTTATGGAAGGTTTCAATTTATAGTAAGTGTGGATTGTTATGGGGTTCGGGAAGTTTATTAGTTCTTTACGAATACGTGTTTAGGTAGCGGTTTTCGCGTGGAACATTTCTAGCGAGCTTTTGAATTTGTCTGCGCTTCTGTTATTCGAGGTAGGGGAAAGACTGTGTATGAAATGATGATTACTCTGTTGTTATTTGATGATAACCATGATTATTTTATATTATCATTTGAATGGTATATTGTGTTATTTGATTGTATATTTCTGCGCTACGATATGAGGTGATGAGAAATGGGTCTTGTGATTGGTGCGGAGATAATGGGTCTTGTGATTGGTGCGGAGATAATGGGTCTTGTGATGCGTTGTGGAGAATATTGGGTCTTGTGATTCGGAGTGGAGATGTTGACTTTCTATTTATAGTAATGTTGGTTGTTTACTTTCCTCTACTCAACCTCGTGGTTGACCCTGTGTATTCGTGATCACCTGTGATGAACCAATTTATTTGGGGAGCAGATTGACAGGTGCTTGAGACTGTGGGAGCTAAGGGAAGGGAGAGCTTGGATCCGGACCAGACCAGAGTCTAGATCACCATAGTCGTCATATCATGAGTTATTGTACTTTAGTTTCATAAGACAGTTTTGAAAACGGTTGTAAGAACTTGTTGTTGAGTTTAACTTTTAATAATTAAAGTACTGTTTATCTTTCCTTTGTATCTATTGCCTCGGGAAACCGAGATGGTAACACCCTTATTTATCTGGGGAGTCCTAGTACAGTTCCTTAAATAAATGGGGGTGTTACAATTCGATAGTGTCCAGGCGGTCCAAACAGCTACTCATGTTGCGACCTTGAGCATTAAGAGCGAGCTCGAAATTGAGAACCTTTAACGAAAGTGCCATTACGGCCTCAAGTGCTTGACTAGCATCCTTTCGTAGCAACCCGTGGTCTCTCACCATCCCCCCTCCTTGAGTGGTCAAGAAGAAGAGACGGTCACTAATGACCAACAACTCATTACATAACAACGAAACCTCCGAGCCAACCTTGTCGAGTTGTTTATCGACCTTTGCCATCCACGCCCTCAATTCCTCCTCAAAACCATGACTCCTCTTATCACCACTACCCCCTGCCTCTTATTTTTCCTTGTTTACCGCGCACATGCCAAGAAGCTTATCCACGCTGGCTTCAAAACCTTCGAATGATGGCGAGGGGCAAGGCGTGGGTTCCGGTACTCCTACATTCCTGCCAAACGTTAGGTCAACCCCTTCAAAACAAATTCCTATCAACTTTAATAACTTGTCACACATCCTATCACGAGGAACCACACCGAAACTCGAATAATCCACAACACCCGTCTTAAACAGAAGCTCGGACACCCACATTCCATATGGAATGTCGAGTGTTGAGCACGTCTCCTTCACAAGAACACTCGATACATGAATAATCTTGTTACACACAAGAGATGCCAAATCAATTTTAATTCCCTTCAACCAACTATAAACCGCCACTGCCTCGATATTAGATAACTTGTCACGACCTCCTCTCCTCGGCAACACAATGATCCACAAAAAATTGACAAACAATTTCAATTTCGGACTGAAAGACACGGTTAACAGGGGACTATTTTCAGTTGCAGACTCATCAAAATACTTTTTGATTATCATCTTTTGATCCTTCGACACCACACTCCATTCCTTTTTAGGATCAAGAACAAGACCGTCTTGATCGAGTTTAAAGATTTCACAAATATCAGATTTTGACACCAACACATCCTTTCCGTTAACGACTGCATGCAACCCTTCCTCACAACCCTTGACAGACGCAAAGAACTGAACAAGTTCAATTGGAAAAATCAAGCCAGAAAAATTACTAATATACTCCCATCCCTGAAACTTCAAGAACTCCTTAAAAAATCCTAGAGACTTCGAATTTTCGACCCAAGATGTCGGATAATATCGACCCTCATGAATAGAGTAAGGAAGGACACGATCAATTAACATACCTTCATTCTTGGTCATTCGGACTTTCTCAAGACCCTCTCTAGTAACTTCCATGGAGTATTCACGAAACAGAGGGCGAGGAATTTTCGTACTTGACCCAAGTTCTTGCATGTCTTCAGAGATGGATGAAGAGGTTCGGTTGAGTTTTCTTCGTTTTCCGTTGTCTGGTGTCGGAGAAGCGGTGGAGATGGGTGTCGCAGATGGTGGAGGTGATGGGGTCGGTGAAGGTGGGGATGGTTTTTTGTGTTGAGAACGGGTTGCACGGGAGGGTGGCATTGTTTTTGTGATGAATAATGGTGGTGTTTGTTCGGATTTTTATGGAGGTTTGACGGAATTAATGGAGTTTTTGATGTTATTAAATTTGGAGGTTTTGGGATTGTTGGTGATGGAGGTTTGAGACGGTAATAATGAGGGAGTGTTGTAAGTAGAGGGAGTGGTAAATGTGAGGTGAATGGGTTGGGTGAATGATGAGGGAGTTGGGAATAGTTTATGAGGTGTGGGGTTGGGTGATACGTGGCAAGTAGGTGGGGGATCAAGGGTTCACGGTTTTGGTGAGGTGAGGTAAGTTTGTTTTCCTTTTTTTTATTTATTTTGGTAATATATATAATATGTGTATGTATATTATTATATAAAGTGTAATATTAATATGTATATAAGGTGAATTATAATATGTGACATATTATTATTTTGAGATTCGGTTGTGCACACACGCATATATGAGTTGCATAACATAAATATGTTCACATAATTTTCATCGAATATACACATACACATGCAGCGGAGCATACGGACACAGTCATATAATCTCATCTTAACCGTAGTCAGTCATTGGGTTTGTAATACCTCGTATTTTATTATTAAATTTATTGTTTATATAAAGCGTATTTGAACATTAGTATTCGATAATTAATTATCGAATAAGTGTTTTATATTTTATATGTTGTTAGTGTTATGTCGTATATGCGTGTTAGTAATAAACCGTATTTTAATGTTTGCATTGGGCCTCGAAATGCAAGCCTAACATGAGCAGCCAATTTCGTTAACACAACACAAACACTCATATACTCTTTAATTTGCTGCCACCCCATGTTTCTACCCCTCAAAACCCTACCTCCAACCTAAACCACACAACACAACCCTATCCACATTGATGCCGCCACATCAAGGAACAAGAGGGAGGTTCACACGGTGGGACTAGGGCGCTCCAGGGTTGCTCGCTTTCACAAAAAAAAATAGGTATGTTCATCGCGTCATCAGCCCCTCTGTTTGGTGCTCCCTTTTCTATTCGCTTTCACCATCAGTTAGTCATGTTTACAGTTCTGGTTCTTATATAAAATTAATCTAAGATGTATGTTAGATGTTTAGATACCATAGCAACGTCACTATTGACCACCTAGGACCGCTACCTATGGTGTTTTATGCGTCTGTTTCCTCACGCGAGTTTGTTTTTTCGGATCAGAATCCCTGAACTGGTAATGTTGTGTTTAATTCGAAGCATATCCTGTTCATGTTTGTTATGGGAGTTAAGATAGATGAGTAGACGGCAGTTGATAGTTTGGGGTGGTGGTTAGTGCGGTGGTTCGTTATGCCTCACGACAGTGCTATGGTGGGTTTCGTTAGGGGGTGTTAAAGGCGTAAAACAAAGTAATCGTGAGAATGTGAGTTTTGTTCAGTCGCCTGGTGTTATGGGTGGCTGTCGACGGTCACTAACCTCTCCCCTGGAACCACCGCGGCTCAGTGGCGAGCATGGTGGTGCCACTGGGGAGATCAGGCGCTGCTGGTGGTGTCGGGACAAGTGTTTACGAGGGTGGTCAGACACGATTTTGTATTGCTGGGTAGTGTTTCACGGGCAGCATGTTCCTGGGCTAATAAAGTTGATTCTCTGATGATGACCCACGCAAGTGTTGGAGTAGTGTCCTCCACAATAGTGCGTCTACATAATAAATCTCGTACAAGGAATATGTCAGGGATTTATTTTACATATATGTCAGCTGGTCAACGTTAATCGGTAATGATTGGCTGACTAGAGTTTGACATTACTGTCCTGTGATGGCGGTGACCAGCTGATCCCTTTAGGTCACACCTATAGGATGATGCCCAAATGGAAAAACTAATTATTTGTATTTGATACAATTATATTAAATCCTTGTATTACAGGAATTTTAAATAAGTCATATGAATATATATTTGATGACAAGTTACGAACTTGGGCCAAGGGGATTTAATATTTAATTATTTGATAATTAATTAATAAATATAAATGAGATTTTATAATTAATAGTTAATTATATAAATTTCGACATGTGTATATATATTTGAGGCGAAGATAAATAGCTATTTAAATTTACAAGAGATTGCAAAATTAGCTAATAAGGTTTCATAAGTTATATTTTATACTGATAAAATAGTCTAATAAGAACTTAATTGTTAAGTGGTTATTAATTGTTGATTTGTATTATTTAATTGTTGAATAATCAATTTAATAATTAATTAAGATAATTAAATATAAGACTTATAAGTATTTGTGGGACAAATGTCGGAAATCGAAATGGACCAAAATGGGTCAATTTGAACCATAATATATATAAGGTCTTATTGAACATATTTGTCAAAGTTTCGTGGTGTAAACACATGGTATGTTCCCATGAATTGTTTACATTTCAAACCCCTATATATACCCCTCATTATACACATAAATCCTCTTAATTTTTAAGAGACAAAAATCCTCATAATAATAAATATATCATAATGTTATTAGTGTAATAATATTATCACATAATACAAGGTCTACTACTAAATTTACCTAGTTAGTAACTTAGTAGTTTTTGGGATAATCTTGGGTGTATCCTTAGGAGACCATCTATTTGGTGATAGTAGTCTTGGAGGATCTTTCTTATTCCATAGCTCAAGAACAACAATAAGGAAGGAGTCCTTGTGTTGTGCCGATTATCTTGCTTATACAATGTAAGGTTTTTTTTTATCTTATGATGGTTTAATACCATCTTTTATACTTTTGTTTGCATGCATGTAGATTTAGACCATTTTAGATTATATATTGTAATTTTAAGATCACAATATGAGTATTAATATGGTCTAAATAACTAACAAGTGGTATCAGAGCATTGTTACATACATGCATGTTGTCTTAAGACGATTTTAGTAATCTATGAGATAAATTAGTAAAATTGATATTATGTCATTAAAAATAGCTTTTATCACATAATATGGTCTTACATGTATATAATATGGTCTTATAATGATATGGGACGAAAATTTGATTTTTTGTTATTTGATTTATTTTTTATGACTTTAAATGGCATAAAATTATGTTAAAATGCATTGAAACTAAGTAAAAGTTAATTATTTTTGGTTGCATGTTAATTTTATGCATGTTTATTTAGAAATAACCACATGCATGTTCTATTTATGAGAAAAATAGAAATTTTAAATTAATGTGATTAATTTATTTAGTTTAATGATTTTTATTTGATAAAAATGGGCAAATAGTGGTTATTTTGTAAATAATTATTGATTTAATTTTTGGGTTCTAAATTTTTGAATTTTTAGCTCCTGGAAATTTTTCCAAAATATGTAAAATTTGATTTTAAAGTTATTTCAATTTTTATGGTTTGATTTAGAATTAAATCGTAAAAATTGTCCGTTTTACCGATTAGTTTATAAAATCAATTTAAATAAATTTCAAAACTAAAATTTTCACTTGCATGACATTTTTAGTGTAAGACCAGAATGTTCATAGTTTTGAAATTTAATTTTCCATTAGTTTTTAAATTAAATGGAATTTTTATAAGATAATTGTGAATTATTGTATCTTTTTATCATGATTATGTTTTAATTCCCATATAATTTCAAGATAATTTTTGAGAATAATTATTTTGATAATAGACCAGATTATTAAGATGATTAAGTCTTAAAATTTTTTTAAGAATTAATTGTGAATTTTTATTGGTAAAAATTCCGTCATTACGAGCTCAAATGATCGTTGTTGGTAAGTAAGACGATTTGGCATGTCATTTTTACATAATGCATTTATATTATTCATTTAGATGGATGTTTCTTAGCATTATAATTATGTAATTTTCCTAATATGGCCATAGGTAGAAATTGGTATTTCCCGTAATGTAAGGGAATATCGATTTGTTTTGTAATTAATTCGATTTCGTATCGCCTAATTTGTAATTTATTAATAGTTTTATTTTAATTTTATTACAAATTGTATAATAGGTTATTGCAATGTAATTTAATTAATAGTAGTTAGATGAAGCATCTAAAGATGGATTTTTCATGAAGACGGTGTTTTCGGAAAGGAGATCCGAAATCATAAAGAAGGAGGGCAATTTGTGAAGACTCAAGGGACCAAGGAGTTGGTTTCCGATGTGTAATAATTTTAGTTAATTATATTAACTAGGTGGCCATATTAGGACTTGCTAATTTACATTTATGCATTCATGCCAAATCGTCATCATTACATATTTATTTATTTATTTTTCGTTGTTATCGATTCAATTGTCTACCATTCACCATTTTTGTTCACTTAAAAGTGATAGACAATTAAATTGATAAGATCTCTCACTTTTAAAATTGAGATAAAGCCTTACCAAGTATTAGCACCTATGAATCCCTTCTTCATTAGAGGTAGGCTCGGCTCACCGGGGTACTCTCTTTTTACGTTGGGTAAGTAGGGTAATAAAAGTTATCACACGTGAAAATTGGTTGGACTCAACGGGATTAATGTGGGATGAATCGGCCTCACCGTGCCCATAGTTGATTCCGGGGCTAAAATGATAAATTTTAAGAAAATTCATCAACCAAGAGTTCTATTCAGTAGAATCAGTCAAAATGTTGACTCACCAAATTTATATAAATATGGGATGAAACGGCCTCACCGTGCCCGTGTTTATATTATAAAGATGGGTCTTGGAATCGTTTATATAATTCAGTGGGAGATCATTATATAAATGCTAACTTGTTAAAATTGTTTTACAAGTATTTTATGATAAATGTTGATTTTCTTTCCATTCCCGTTTTGTAGTAAATCACAATAGCTTCTTCTAGTCAAACCACTACGATTTCTAAAGAATCATGGCTCCGCCAGTTCATGGACAAATATGTTTTAAATGCTAATGGTAGTAATTTTAAAGATTGGGAAGAACAACTTCGATTAGCTGCTGCAGGTGATGGTAAATTACGCTACCTTGTCGATCCTTCTCCCCCTCTACCAAGTACTAGGGCTACTCCTGATGTAAGGGACGCATATAATGATTATCGAAGACAATCCGCCGCCATTAAAAATGTTTTAATATTTGCGATGGAAGCGTCCCTACAAAGGCAATGTGTCCGCTTCAAAGATGCATATGAGGTATACTCGAGGCTCTCTACCATGTTTTCCCAAGCCCCGAGGATACTTCAATATGATGCTGTTGTTCGCTTCTTTGAGGCTAATCTTAAGGAAGGGCAATCTGTTAGTGCTCATATACTCAAAATGATTGAGTATGTGGAAACTCTAGAAGGGCTGGGATTCAAGATCCCCGAAGCGCTTATTGTGGACCGAGTGCTTCACTCCCTCTCTATGGTCAAAGGATTCACACAATTTCGAGTAAATTATAATATGGCCAACATGAAGAAAAGTCTACATGAACTCCATTCTTTGCTTGTGCAAGCAGAGAAAGACATGGGGTTAAGTGGGAACACTAGGAAAGATGTCCTAGCTATTAATGTAAAGGGGAAGAAGAAGTTTAAAAGGAGTGGTGGTAAGAAACCCGTGCAGGTTGAAGGTAAAGGGAAGGCTATTGCGAATGGCCCTTCCAAACCAAAATCTAAGAAGGGAAATCATCTCAATGATACTTGTAATTATTGTAATATCAAGGGACATTGGAAGCGTAATTGCCCCAAATATCTGGATGACATCAAAGCTGGTATTATGAAGCCAACATGTAAATTCTCAATCAAATCTTTTATGATAGACATAAATTACGCTACTACTACAACTTGGGTATTAGATACTGGCTGTGGTTCTCACCTGTGTAATCATTTACAGGGCCTAAAAAGCGTAAGGAAGCTAAACAAGGGTGACGTGGATCTACGGATGGGAAACGGATCTAAAGTAGCCGCCGTATCTGTTGGAACCTATGTACTTAGTTTAGCGTCGGGTTTGCAGTTGTATCTAAATAATTGTTATTTTGTGCCAACGTTGTCTAGGAATATAATATCAGTATCTGTATTAGACACGGAAGGGTTTCGTTTTGTAATTAAGGACAAGTGTTGTACTTTTTCCCTTAATGGGATTGTATATAGTCAAGCTATTTCTATTAATGGTATTTATATTCTAGACACTTGCAACGATGTTTATCATTTGGATAATAAATGACTCAAAACCGGTGATACCGATCTATCTTATTTATGGCATTGTCGATTAGGACATATTAACGAGAAACGCATTAAAAGACTAGTGTCGACTGGTGTTATTAAACCTTTTGATTTCGAATCATTTGGTACATGTGAATCTTGTCTACTTGGCAAGATGACTCGCTCGTTCACCTTTTCAAGGAAGAGGATCTCGAGCTAGTGATTTATTGGGTTTAATACATACCGATGTATGTGGTCCAATGACAGTCACTGCTAGAGGTAATTATGACTATTTCATTACTTTTACCGATGACATGAGTAGATATGGGTATATCTACTTAATAAAGTATAAAAGTGAAGCTTTTGATAAGTTCAAGGAGTTTCAGAATGAAGTAGAAAACCAATTAAATAAGAAGATTAAAACATTACGATCAGATCGTGGTGGTGAATATTTAAGCAATGACTTTAGAGATCACCTTAAAAACTGTGGTATTGTATCTCAGTTAACTCCTCCCGGCACACCACAATTGAATGGGGTGGCTGAGAGGAGGAATCGAACTTTATTAGATATGGTTCGATCAATGATGAGTCAAACTGAATTACCTGAGTCATTCTGGGGATTTTCTATCTTATCTACAATATGTTCTTTGAACAGGAGTCCCACTAAAGCTACCGACAAAACACCATATGAGATATGGAAAGGGAGGGTCCCTAATCTACAATACTTGAAAGTATGGGGCTGTGATGCTTATGTCAGAAACAAGTGTGACGATAAGCTTGCACCTCGTTCTGATAAATGTACTTTTGTAGGTTACCCTAAGGAAACCCGAGGTTATTACTTCTACAATAGTCACGAGAACAAAGTGTTTGTGGCTCGTGAGGCTGTCTTTCTAGAAAAAGAGTTTATTTTTAGGAGACAGAGTGGGAGAAAATTTGAACTTCATAGAAGTTCAAGAGCCACAAACTGAGGTGACTGCACAGGAAAATGTCCCTTCTTCGTCAAATTCGGTTATTATTCCTTCTAAACCTAGGAGGTCAGGAAGGGTAAGTAACGAACCTGATAGATACCTTGGTATCATTGAGGAAGATTGTGACTATGAGGTATTACTTTTAGAAAGTGACGAACCTAAAATGTGACACCCCCATTTATTTAAGGGCCTGTACTAGGACACCCCAGATAAATAAGGGTGTTACCATCTCGGTTTCCCGAGGCAGTAGATACAAAGGAAAGATAAACAGTACTTTAATTAAAAGTTAAACTCCATAACAAGTTCTTACAACTGTAATAAAACTGTCTTATAAAAAGTAAGTACAACTCATGCTAACTGACTATGGTGATCTAGACTCTAGTCTGGTCCGGATCCAAGCTCTCTCCTCCCACAGCTTCCCATAGTCTCAGCCACCTGTAAATCTTCTCCCCAATAATTTGGTTCATCACAGGTGATCACGAATACACAGGGTCAACCACGAGGTTGAGTAGAGGAAATAAATAAATAAACAAACTTATAATATATATTGGGATCAATCATCCCTTAACTCCGCACCGATCCAACACCAAATATACTCCGCACCGATCCAACGCCAAATAACTCCGGACCGATCCAACGCCAAATAAACTCCGCACCGATCCAACGCCAAATAAACTCCGCACCGATCCAACGCCAAATAAACTCCGCACCGTATCACAAGACCCATTATATCAATTCCGCATCATAAGAATGTACAGTCAATAGATAATATCACAACATTATTCATTCAATAAGGTATATATAATCCACAACAGTTAATCATCATGTTTCACATCATAAGCGAATGCACAGTTATTCCCCTACCTCGAATAGCAGAATTGTAGATACGTCCAAGCTCGCTAGAAGTGTTCCACATGAAACTCGCTACCTAAACACGTATATGTAACGAATTAATAACCTTCCCTAAACCCCTTAACAACCTATACATACTATAAATAGAAACCTTCCATAAATGGAAAGTTTCCAAAAATAGAAACCCAACATAAATGGAAAGTTTCTATAAATAGTAACTTTCCTAACTTAAAGATTTCCCGACTCATATACTTCAACTACATAGAACGAATAATATTGAAATCACGAAATACGACTTCATGACGATAGTAGTAAAATAATAACACTAAATAAAAAGATAACAATAAAAAAAATAATTTTAACAATAACAATAATAATAATAATAATAATAATAATAATAGTAAATAAGAACAACAGGCATACCCAACCATACTATAATAATATAATAATATAATAGTAATAATAATAAACATGAACATACGACAACAGCAACATTAACGACACAACAAAACTCTACCCACAAGCCGTACACCCAACTTTACGCCTTGGCCACCACTAACCTAGCCACCCACGACCACCACAAAGTATCCCCACGTGCCCTCTGTACCACCAACCATCTACCCCATATCTAGGCCGCCACCTACAACCACCACGGATGCCACCACGCCCTGCTCAAACAGCCTGCACACAAACCCGTAACTCTGTTTTCGCGCCCCTAAACATCCCCAAATTGACGCCATGTCGTGGTGTTTGTCACCACCACGACCACCACCCAAGATGCCCTTCGACTTCCCCCCAACTCAGCAACCACCAGCCATCAATTCAGACGTAACATTACTCATTAACAGACCCAAAACCGAGACACACACAAAAACGAACACTCCTCTCCGACGCCGACTCTGCCACCTGTACCCTCCGTGACCACCACCACCTTACTACCCCGACTCCCACCAGTAAAAATGGTGTTAGTATAAATTGAGGATGACGACCCGCTAACCTACGAACCCTAAACATGCTATACGCGCTGACCCGACAACAAGGACAACCAAGGCAACGTACCTGTTTTCCGATCGAAGCGAAGGACCTTACACCGCTCCAAACCCGTCGTGCGCTCCTCCTCTCCCTTCTCTATAGTGGCGGCTGTAAGGTTGTTGTGTTGGTCGTGTAAAGGGTAAGGTACAATTAGGGTAAAGGAGGCTTGACATAAGACGACCCAACTCCCAAGTGATAGTGAGTGTGTATGTTTTGAGGGTTTTCACAAAGGTGGGTTGATGTTGTACGTGTGATGTGCTCAATACTCAAGGCCCACAACTATGGCCCAAAGGTCTCAAGATCGAACCCCATTAGCGACATATAAAGGATACTATTCAGTAATTACTTATCAAATACTAATAACGTTCAAACACTATTGACACGACAATTATAATAATAAATAATAACTAAATATTATAAAAGACGGGTATTACAATAACACACTTATTGGATAAATTAATTATCCAATACGAACATTCAAAAGAAAAAGAAAAAAAGAACTATTAACACGTCTAAAAAAAAATATTAAATAGCAAAATAAAATAAAATAAAACATAATAAAATACGGAGTATTACAGTCTTTCCTCCTTAAAAATGAACTTCGTCCCGAAGTTCACCATCCCAAGATCAACAAACTGGTCACTAGGTATGTAACGGACACAAGGTGTGGCATCATATAACATCAGGAACTAATAGAGGTACTTTTAATACACGAAATGTCACATTCTACCCTCGTTAAGAAAACTTTGTCCCCAAAGTTTAACGTACCACAAAATTAAAGGATACACACAATAATATGCATAACAGAAGTAAACAAGATTATTAAGTATGTTCAAACAATCACGACATACTACTTAGCCATGTCATAACGACTAGCCATATCATAAATCATTAAGATTTTACAATCCTATCCTCCTAAAAACACGGTTACGTCCCCGTAACCTTATTATACCAATCCCAGCTCATTACTCCGTCTTACTCATTACTTTATCTCATACTACCTCGCTCCAAATAACCAAGTATCGCACTCATCGTCGAATCTATGATCAGAGACAAGGGGTGAGTGAGCTGGCGGGATAAAACCGCAATTCATTACTTCCATTTCAATATCGATTTCAAACTCCGAATATAAATCAATAACCAAGGTCACACTGTACCGTGAACACAATATGGCACAATGGCCTAATAGCTCATAACTCAATGCCAGTAGCAATTCTCATCTTCAATTTCAATATCAATATTGTCAAATATTCCCTTGAAGGAATTGTTCAACACTTAGAGAGTCAACTCTAAGCTACTCACCCACGAGTCAAGGTCAAAGAATACGACAACTTGATAAAATACTGAACTGCAAACTCAATCTCAATACAAATCAATCATGGCCTTTGTTCTAGACTCACGGGCAACTCAATCTCATCAGTACTTACCTTCCAAGTTCTTTGACATAATTGTATGTATATATACCGTTCCACAGTTCATAACATAAGGACCTGGACGCTATACCAAACCAACCTAATACAACACCATTATGCATAAACAACTAAGCAACTACCAAAAGTTATCCATCTCATAACTCAACCCGTTTCACAACAAAAGCATTACTTTATCACTAGAAATATTAACTATCAAGATAAGGGGACGATTACTAATTTCAACGCAAGAAGTACTCGTAAGAAATCCATAGCAATTATTATGCAAACATAGATAACCTTGAGCAAAACAAGAGTACTAGGATCAGTAGAAACCGTGTTACGCAGTAAGGCAGAATCAGGGTAGCTAACACTTACATACCTTTGAAATTTCAACGCAAGCTAGTATTTACAACTACATAAATAATCAAGAAAACTGATAGTTCATAATTGACAATTTAAAACGTTTCATGTTCATAAACATATTTTTGAAGCAAAACCATATTTAGGAAAAGACATAGCGCAAAATTAATTAACGTAATTAAACATGGAACATGGACATGCCTCACAAGACATACATAACTCATAGACTTCGCAAGATCGTTTAACATTCCCAGATATCAATTAGTTAGTATATTTCACTTAGGTACATTCCCCGTCCACTCATATTACATCATTTATCATGGAGCTATTATTATCTATGATTTGCACAATAAGAGATTTATACGACGCGCAACAATTAAACATTCAAGTTGGTTTTCATCTACACGTAGCTACAGGATTGTCATTTGCAAACAATCATCATAATTATCGAACATCAAGCTTTTTCCTTGTTTGTCACCTTGAAAATATTTTGAAATGTTTGAAGCAATAAAAGGTAGTTTGTGACAGTCATAAACTCAATTCAGGACAATCTTACCATCTACAACTCAGATTTAAGACTACATGGAGGCATTCTGATTCTTCTTTTCTAACATTGTTCTTTTAGTTCATGAACTATGAAAGTTTTAGCGATATAAGTAAACGAATTCACCAGACTAGTACTTCCATAACTCACATGTTAACCAGTTAGCATTTCAACACTTTGTGGTCAGATTCTAAATATAATAATATGCAATTCACTGTATGGTATAGAAATACACTTGAAAAGCTATGAAGATCATAATCACAGGGAACTAGACCGAGGTAACCATTAATATACGAAGGAACATCCACAAGATTCCATTTGTTCAATTAATCACAGTTACGTATAACCATTAGGTTGTTATATCATACCAATAAGCTTACCAGTTAAATTTCCTTCTGCCACTTGGCAGGACTCTTCTTGGATAAACATGCCTTTGACATCACATACGAGCAGCACATCTTTAAAATTAGACATATAATTGAAATGATTTTATATTGAATTTGAAGAGATAAACAAGGTTACGCCCTCATATAGTGGGGTTCATACTCATACCCTATGCCTGCTATTCATGTTGCTAAGGCCATATCAGGATATCACGTGGTCACATCTCATAATTCACATTTGATTAAACTTTTTGATACGAAACTTACATACCTCACAGCTTCACCACTTAAACGTTATGCAACAACTTACAAAAATCATAATTAAATAACAGCTTAGCTAACGTGCGAGCAAACATAATCTTTTAGTAAATATAAGGAATTAGTTAAACAGAGGAAAAGTATCGAAAGCATACCTCAAGGAAATTATTTAATACAATATTTAAAACTCGAACGATTTGAACAATAACTTTACAGCATTTCAACAAAATTTTAGGCATCTTGCAAAAATCACAATTGAATAACAGCTCGTTATGATTTTACATTGTGTAACATTTTGAAAACGGGAACGAACATTCTGAACAGTAGAGTTGGAACTATGCACAAGCAATAACCAAGTTTTAAATGATTTCTGTTACACAAGATAGGTCAAAACGGGACTATGTAGTAACAGTCTGACTACTGTCAAATAAAAGATTTATTTCTCCCAAAGACATAACTCATATCAAGGTAAAACACTAGTATTGTAAACCCAACTCAGAAGGTTATCATACATAAAATTTTCATCCTCAATTATGAAACACGTATAAAGTGACAGCCCAAACAAACCAGGTGACATACTGAAAATTTATTAAAATTTTGGTCCCTTTGCAACTACACATTACTACATCCACACTCAACCTTTCTTACCCAAACACATTGACAATCATTTGAAGCATAGCCATCACTCTGTACCATATTAACATTCATTCCTCATTCCAATTGTAGTTGGCATCAAAATACGGTAAAGGTTTCGAAACGGAAAATAAAATCAATTAAATAACTTGATAGTTATACAGGTGTATCCAAGTACGGAAATATAACCTAGGGACTACTACGTATCTCTTACTGATGACAAACTTCGTAACGAATTTAAGTGTATATAACAGGCATAAAATTTTTAAATACGATATACGAAACACATGACTATATACATTCCTAGCTTAGAACACACATTCTGCATATTACTAAACATGGATTGCTAAAGCAATTAGTAAAATAATAAAATCATAAATCTCAAATTCCGATCACATTTGACTAGTATGCCTACCAGTAAACTCTTGCAAAGTATAAGGCATGCAAATAAGAAGTGTATACACACATAGAATAGTACAGACAATTATCAACGGGCACGACATCCGATTCGGTCTACTAGCTTTACCCATAAGACTTAACTTGGTTCCACATCCTATAACGACATAGGATAGCTGGCTCTACTAATCATTCCAGTCAATCATGATCATATCTCTCCTACATCTATCCCTTTAGGTAGCTATAGCTCATCAACTCATTACACATATCATTATACTATATCTCTACCTAACGGTTCAGGGATCATATAGCCGCATGCATATCACCATATACAATTAAAGCTCATATTCAAAACTCTTGTTCTCAATCCAGAAATAGTATATCTCAGTCAACGTTCAACATCAATCTCATGATTCGCAGTATATATTACCAACCATATTTCACATCATAACTTACCTCATTCCTTCTCCTGCAAGAACGTTAGTACCAGATAACCAGGTCACTATATATTCTACCCCCACTCTTCAATTACTCTCATTGGGTTCCCGAGACAGAACAGAAAGGGCCCAAGTTTGGTGTGAGGGGGCCCCTAACTCATCCCGTTCCTTTTTGGGTCTCCTATCAGTTTCATCTCGGGGTTCATTTTATTTGACTCTTCCTACGTTCATTATTATTCATTTGGTTTAGGCCTGGGATCGTTTGCTCTGATACCACTTTATGACACCCCCATTTATTTAAGGGCCTGTACTAGGACTCCCCAGATAAATAAGGGTGTTACCATCTCGGTTTCCCGAGGCAGTAGATACAAAGGAAAGATAAACAGTACTTTAATTAAAAGATAAACTCCATAACATGTTCTTACAACTGTAATAAAACTGTCTTATGAAAAGTAAGTACAACTCATGCTAACTGACTATGGTGATCTAGACTCTAGTCTCGTCCGGATCCAAGCTCTCTCCTCCCACAACTTCCCATAGTCTCAGCCACCTGTCAATCTGCTCCCCAATAATTTGGTTCATCACAGGTGATCACGAATACACAGGGTCAACCACGAGGTTGAGTAGAGGAAATAAATAAATAAACAAACTTATAATATATATTGGGATCAATCATCCCTAAACTCCGCACCGATCCAACACCAAATATACTCCGCACCGATCCAACGCCAAATAACTCCGCACCGATCCAACGCCAAATAAACTCCGCACCGATCCGACGCCAAATAAACTCCGCACCGATCCAACGCCAAATAAACTCCGCACCGTATCACAAGACCCATTATATCAATTCCGCATCATAAGAATGTACAGTCAATAGATAATATCACAACATTATTCATTCAATAAGGTATATATAATCCACAACAGTTAATCATCATGTTTCACATCATAAACGAATGCACAGTTATTCCCCTACCTCGAATAGCAGAATTGTAGATAAGTCCAAGCTCGCTAGAAGTGTTCCACACGAAACTCGCTACCTAAACACGTATATGTAACGAATTAATAACCTTCCCTAAACCCCTTAACAACCTATACATACTATAAATAGAAACCTTCCATAAATGGAAAGTTTCCAAAAATAGAAACCCAACATAAATGGAAAGTTTCTATAAATAGTAACTTTCCTAACTTAAAGATTTCCCGACTCATATACTTCAACTACATAGAACGAATAATATTGAAATCACGAAATACGACTTCATGACGATAGTAGTAAAATAATAACACTAAATAAAAAGATAACAATAAAAAAAATAATTTTAACAATAACAATAATAATAATAATAATAATAATAATAGTAAATAAGAACAACAGGCATACCCAACCATAATATAATAATATAATAATATAATAGTAATAATAATAAACATGAACATACGACAACAGCAACGCTAACGACGCAACAAAACTCTACCCACAAGCCGTACACCCAACTTTACGCCTTGGCCACCACTAACCTAGCCACCCACGACCACCACAAAGTATCCCCACGTGCCCTCTGTACCACCAACCATCTACCCCATATCTAGGCCGCCACCTACAACCACCACGGATGCCACCACGCCCTGCTCAAACAGCCTGCACACAAACCCGTAACTCTGTTTTCGCGCCCCTAAACAACCCCAAATTGACGCCATGTCGTGGTGTTTGTCACCACCACGACCACCACCCAAGATGCCCTTCGACTTCCCCCCAACTCAGCAACCACCAGCCATCAATTCAGACGTAACATTACTCATTAACAGACCCAAAACCGAGACACACACAAAAACGAACACTCCTCTCCGACGCCGACTCTGCCACCTGTACCCTCCGTGACCACCACCACCTTACTACCCCGACTCCCACCAGTAAAAATGGTGTTATTATAAATTGAGGATGACGACCCGCTAACCTACGAACCCTAAACATGCTATACGCGCTGACCCGACAACAAGGACAACCAAGGCAACGTACCTGTTTTCCGATCGAAGGGAAGGACCTTAGACCGCTCCAAACCCGTCGTGCGCTCCTCCTCTCCCTTCTCTGTAGTGGCGGCTGTAAGGTTGTTGTGTTGGTCGTGTAAAGGATAAGGTACAATTAGGGTAAAGGAGGCTTGACATAAGACGACCCAACTCCCAAGTGATAGTGAGTGTGTATGTTTTGAGGGTTTTCACAAAGGTGGGTTGATGTTGTACGTGTGATGTGCTCAATACTCAAGGCCCACAACTACGGCCCAAAGGTCTCAAGATCGAACCCCATTAGCGACATATAAAGGATACCATTCAATAATTACTTATCAAATACTAATAACGTTCAAACACTATTGACACGACAATTATAATAATAAATAATAACTAAATATTATAAAAGACGGGTATTACAATAACACACTTATTGGATAAATTAATTATCCAATACGAACATTCAAAAGAAAAAGAAAAAAAGAACTATTAACACGTCCAAAAAAAAATATTAAATAGCAAAATAAAATAAAATAAAACATAATAAAATACGGAGTATTACATAAAACCTACAAAGCAGCTATTGTTAGTTCTGACTCTAAGTTATGGCTTGAAGCCATGCAATCCGAAATGGATTCCATGTGTGACAATCAGGTATGGGATCTGGTTGAATTACCTAAAGATGTCCGACCTCTTCAGTGTAAGTGGATTTTTAAGATTAAAATCGGCATGGATGGACATAAAGATGTCTACAAAGCTAGACTGGTGGCAAAAGGGTTCACTCAGGTTCATGGTTTACACTATGACGAGACCTTTGCACCAGTTGCTATGCTGAGATCTGTTCGGATAATGTTAGCGATTGCTGCATTTCATGATTATGAGATATGGCAAATGGATGTCAAGACCGCTTTCCTGAATGGGTTTCTGGAAGAGGAAGTGTACATGACACAACCTGAAGGTTTTGTGGATCCTAAAAATCCTAACAAAGTTCACTAGTACAAAAACACCCTATTGCGTCCGTTCTATATACTTATTGCGTCGGTTCTTGCTTGACGTTTTTGGAGGTGACGTTTATTGAAACGTCGGTTCTGAAACTGACGCAAAAAACAGACATTTGCATCAGTTCTTAGTATACAACTGATGCATTTGATGTATCATTTGCATCAGTTCTTAAAATACAACTGATGCAATTGCTATAAGAACCGACGCAAATAGCTTAGTTTTTGCATCAGTTTTCCAGTAACTGATGCTTTTTCGCATAGCTTTTGCGTCAGTTTCCCAACAACTGATGCAATTAGTACGTTAATTTCGCGCAAAATTGAATAGTATATGCGTCAGTTATAAACGAAACTGACGTTTTTTTCTCTACTTGTTGCATCAGGTTTGTTAAAACTGATGTATTTGATATGTTGTTTTAGCATCATTTCTTTTGCTAATATATGCGTCAGTTATTATAGGAACAGACTCTTTTGCTCTATTTTTTGCATCATTTCTTTTCAAAACCGTGCAATATCCAATTAAAGGACATTACATTTAATCCGATCTATGTTCCAAATACAATCCAAAGTACAAATAATCCCACAAACGTCTTAGTCACTAAGCTAATCTATACTAAATTAAACATCTAGTAAAGTTACATAATCCCGTGTCATCATCTGATAGAAGGATGAAAATTGTTCCGGATAAAGAAAAAAGACAGGTAGGCGCCATAAGTATGCCATATTCTCCGCATTCAGTTGGATACCCACAAAACTTACACTTGAACCAGTTGCGATGACCAAATAAAGTGTCGTATTTAAACATTTCACCGGCTGCACTTGTAAGAGTTTTTGAAGACAGATCAGCTCCATCAATAATTGTCTTCAAAATCAATTCAACTCCTGCAGCATATACAAAATTACAAATATCCAATAATGACCCAAGTAAATGATAATATTGGTAATAAGAAGCAATTAAGTCCAAGCTTACACAATGTTGAACAATATTCTACGCGGCACGATGGGAATCGTAAATATTTCGTACTCAAGTAGAAATCAAACTTAACATCATTAGCTTTTTCTCAGACACATGTCACAGGGTAGAGTGGTAGGCCATAATTTTGTGATGGAATCATCTAGAGAGGGATGGCTAGCATAATTATTCCTCAACTCTGACTTAGTTCTCTTCCTATCACTGGATAACTCTCATCTTTCTTTTTATGTTTCCTTACCTGACCTATTTTCTCAGCATGCCCTCTAAAGTCTAAACCCTCATCAAACTGAGTAGCAGTTTAAAACCACCACAGGAGATAAAGTGAATGCCGACAGTAGCATATTTGACACTCAATGTAGGCTATAAAACTGGGACTCGATTTAACACAGAGTGCATAAATCAATCACAAATGATCGAAAAGCACTGCTCTACAGCTTCGTTAAAGTCTTAAATATCACCAACATATTATCAATCTCATGTACCCACCCTATCATAAGCCTTCATGATTTGTTAAAAGAACTATAAAGCATTTGAAAGAAAATCTCTTTGAGAACTATCTATTCAAAGAGTCTATAAGAGTTGAATCTGCCAATAAATGATTTAGAAGGACCAGGCTGCAATACCGTTTTCCTTATACCACTCGGAAAGAAGTCGTTCTCCCCCGCTCCCTACGCAAACATGGAACCGAGAAAGTCTAACTGTACCTGCAAAACACAATTTCCTTTGTTATCGCAACCTTCTGAAAATGAGCCCCGATTCATCTACATTTGATCTTTTAGTTAGTTATCGTCCAACTATCCCCATGTATTCAGCAAGCAAGGTTTAAAGAAAAAAAAAGACATAGGTAAAACAACAGAATAAGACAGGCTATTTTTGGTTGTGGAATATGATGGAACTGGAGTACTGGACAAATGGTTAACCAAATGGTACTCCCTTGCATCCAATTACCAGTCACTTGATGAAGTTCAACCTTAAAATTGGATGGTGATCCGATAATTTTTATCATCTCTAAAGGCGTCAAGAAACTTCAAAAGTTGAGGAACAACCTACAAAAGATATGAGATGCTCAAAACAGTTCTGCAAAATCAAGTTGTATTCAACTCACCAATAGGAAGCTAAAAAGCTGAAAATTCAGAGAGTTCTCATTCTCTCGCAACTTTTCAAACACAACAAAAATACAGCTTCACTACACAATTGGAATAAGTGCTCCTACCAGAAATTTCTTGGCAAAATTCATCACTTGTCAAAGAATAACTGACCATAATGCATTTCACAAAAGTAGATAATGCAACTTGAGTGGGTGATAAAAAAACCACGAACCGTGTACAGCCTATATGCATCCATTTCTTGTCGCACAAAATGAACCATGTGTTGGGTAGCTGAGTTGATCCATTGGTCAAGAACATTAGAAGAGCTTTTCAAAGGACTTTGATCCATAGGAATGAACGTTCCAAAGCCTTCAATTTCTAGTCTCTTGGCATTCTGAACAAGAAATCTGTATGCATTGTACCATGGGAGGAACACGTCTCTGATCTTAACTCGCGACAAGTAGACAATAAATAATGTGAAATTAGTCATCCATGCCTACCAAATTCATGATTACAAAAATACATTTTAAGATAAATGCATACCATGCCATAAACTCCATCTTTCTTACAACGTAAAGTCTCTGCACGAACAACCGGCGAATTTTCTATGTAAAAACGCAATGCATCTTATACCAAAAACAAACTATGTCAGTAGATACAAAAAAAGCATATCAGAAATTCCAAGTGCATATAGATTCAAAATGGAATGGCACCGAAGGATATTAAACAACTGGAAAGGACAATTGTTCAAAGGACAATGAACTTACTGCCCCATACTCATTCAGAATTTCAGAGGGTGCAGGATAATTCTTTAGCCGCTTACTCATCTTTTTACCATCTTCAGCAAGGACAAGTCCATTGCATATGAGATTTTTAAAAGTTGGCTTACCAAATAATGTCGTAGAGAGCACCATTAAGGTGTACAACCTGCAAAAAAACACAAAAATTTTACACATAAATGTCGAACCCCTATTAGAAGAATCCTAGAATCACCCCTGTATGATAGCTAGCACGAATATATAGAGATTAGATTATTTACCAACTTAACAAAGAAAATGGTTTCAATCTGTGTCAAATAAGCGAATAAAACTTACATCTAATCGGCGAAAAAGCAAGGGTTTGAGCACGCTGAAGACGATGAAGATGGTGACGGACAATGAACTGAAGAAGACGGTGGTGAATCACGAACTGATGAACTGATGAACTGATGAACTGAGGCGAAAAAGCAAGGGTTTCGCGTATTAGAGAGTATGTTTTTTAGTTTTCGCATTACAGTATGCTTTTCAATTTTCAATTAGGTTAATGTATTAGAAGTTCTAATTTTTCAAAGTTCATATTAAATGCGTCAGTTTCACTTTTAAACTGAAGCAAAAACTTATAGCAAATGCGTCGGTTATAGGAAACAACTGAAGCAAAATTATATTTTTAGGTATAAACGTCAGTTTTGGGCACAACTGACGCAAAAACTAAGTACTTTTTGCATCAGTTCTTAATAAAGAACTGACGCAAATAAGTTTCCTATGGTGTAAAATTGGATTCCCGCCAAAATTAAATACTTTTTGCATCAGTTCTTTTAGAACCGACGTAAATCACTTGACGCAATAGGGTATTTTTGTACTAGTGTATGCAAGCTTAAGAGATCCATTTATGGTCTTAAGCAAGCATCAAGGAGTTGGAATCATCGTTTTGATCATGTGATTAAACATAATGGTTTTTCTCGAAGTGTTGAGGAACCGTGTTTATACATGAATTTTAGTGGGAGTAAAGTTGTTTTCTTACTTTTATATGTGGACGACATATTACTCATTGGGAATGATATAGATATGCTTACTTCTGTTAAGAAGTGGTTAGGAAACCACTTCCAAATGAAAGATTTGGGAGAAGCACAGCGCATCTTGGGTATCCGGATCTATAGAGATAGAACCAATAGGATATTAGCATTGAGTCAAGAAGTTTATATTGATAAAATTCTTGATCGATTCAATATGAAAAACACTAAGAAAGGTTTTCTGCCAATAGGTAGTGGGATTACCTTGAGTAAATCTCAGTGTCCCACAGAACCTAAGGATATTGAACGCATGAAGTCGATTCCCTATGCTTCCGCTGTTGGATCGATCATGTATGTTATGATGTGCACTCGTCCTGACGTCTCGTATGCTTTGAGAATGACAAGTCGTTATCAAAATAGTCCAGGTGAGAGTCACTGGATAGCCGTCAAGAATATTCTTAAATACTTGAGAAGGACTAGAGATTCATTCTTAGTGTTTGGAGGAGAATCTGAGTTACGTGTAAGAGGTTATACGGATGCCAGTTTCCAAACCGATAGGGATGATTTAAAATCCCAGACTGGTTTTGTCTATATGATGAACGGAGGGGCGGTTTGTTGGAGAAGTTTTAAGGAGTCTGTGACTGCTGATTCTACAACGGAAGCTGAGTACATTGCAGCATCTGAGGCTGCTAAGGAAGCTGTTTGGATTAGGCAATTTTTGGAGGGACTGAGAGTAGTTCCAACCGCCGAGGATCCTATCACTTTATACAGTGATAACAGTGGGGCAATTTTTCAAGCTAAAGAGCCCAAGTCTAGTAACAAGTCTAGACATGTACTTAGGAAATTTCATGTAATTAGAGATCTAATTGTAAGGAAGGAAATTATAGTCTGTAAGGTTGGGACAGCTGAAAACATCGCTGATCCTTTAACCAAGCCATTGTCTCAAGCAAAACATGATAGTCATGTAGTTTCTATGGGGTTGAGACGAATGACAGAACTACTGTAAATTATACGATATGTAATAATTTTAAATATTGTACCAATTATTTCATATATGATAATTACATTTATCGTCGTATTTAGTTGTTATCTAATTTCATATACTTTGTTTTATCCAAATAGGTTGTAATGACAACGTCGAACCCTATTAAGTGAACTGGATTAACATTGTATTTTATCCCTAGTTACTTAATGAGGTGACGTCTCGGAATGACTAGATTGTAAGGCGATAGATGACATGTTCGACTGTCATATGGTCATAGTGATGTTTGGTCGATTACATAGGCAGATTGTGAGACAATTTGTCGGACAGTGACCATTTATAGAGTCTTTTTGTTGCTAGGTCGTGGCGAGGATTTCTATTTATTCCTTCGAGTGGATTCTTTTGACTGCAGACTATTTGTCTGAGTTAGTACAGTTTCCGATTGACTTTAGTTTTTGCTTAAGGTCGTGCCGTAACAGGAGGCTGATGGGCATCTTCTGGGTCATAGTGATCTGTGATTGAACAAAGAAAATAGGTCAACAGGATTGTCCACTTATGTCAAATATTTATCTCAAGGCCACTCGAGGAGAGTTGACTGAAAATGCGTGGCCACGCTCGGATAAGGTCTATAGTAGATAATCCGGTCAGACGGTCATTCTCCTGATCGAGGAAACCACTTTATGATGAGATCACGTGCAGGAACGACCTGGAAGACATCTTGCATTGAGTGGGAGATAACTTTGGACAAGAGAATCGGTGGCGCACACTTGTGTCAGACAAGTGGGAGATTGTTGGAGTAGTGTCCTCCACAATAGTGCGTCTACATAATAAATCTCGTACAAGGAATATGTCAGGGATTTATTTTACATATATGTCACCTGGTCAACGTTAATTGGTAATGATTGGCTGACTAGAGTTTGACATTACTGTAGTGTGACGGCGGTGACCAGTTGATCCCTTTAGGTCACACCTATAGGATGATGCCCAAATGGAAAAACTAATTATTTGTATTTGATACAATTATATTAAATCCTTGTATTACAGGACTTTTAAATAAGTCATGTGAATATATATTTGATGACAAGTTACGAACTTGGGCCAAAGGGATTTAATATTTAATTATTTGATAATTAATTAATAAATATAAATGAGATTTTATAATTAATAGTTAATTATATAAATTTCTACGACATGTGTATATATATTTGAGGCGAAGATAAATAGATATTTAAATTTACAAGAGATTGTAAAATTAGCTAATAAGGGTTCATAAGTTATATTTTATACTGATAAAATAGTCTAATAAGAACTTAATTGTTAAGTGGTTATTAATTGTTGATTTGTATTATTTAATTGTTAAATAATCAATTTAATAATTAATTAAGATAATTAAATATAAGACTTATAAGTATTTGTGGGACAAATGTCGGAAATCAAAATGGACCAAAATGGGTCCATTTGAACCATAATATATATAAGGTCTTATTGAACATATTTGTCAAAGTTTGGTGGTGTAAACACATGGCATGTTCCCATGAATTGTTTACATTTCAAACCCATATATATACCCCTCATTATACACATAAATCCTCTTAATTTTTAAGAGACAAAAATCCTCATAATAATAAATATATCATAATGTTATTAGTGTAATAATATTATCACATAATACAAGGTCTACTACTAAATTTACCTAATTAGTAACTTAGTAGTTTTTGGGATAATCTTGGGTGTATCCTTAGGAGACCATCTATTTGGTGGTTAGTAGTCTTGGAGGATCTTTCTTATTCCATAGCTCAAGAACAACAATAAGGAAGGAGTCATTGTGTTGTGCCCATTATCTTGCTTATACAATGTAAGGTTTTTTTATCTTATGATGGTTTAATACCTTCTTTTATACTTTTGTTTGCATGCATGTAGATTTAGACCATTTTAGATTATATATTGTAATTTTAAGATCACAATATGAGTATTAATATGGTCTAAATAACTAACAGCAAGTCTCGTGAAAAATATGATACGATCAATTGTTTATATTTATTGGTTGTATTACTTATTATTATTATTATTATTATTATTATTATTATTATAACTATTGTTACTAGTGATATTATTAATAATTATCATTGTTTTTTTATAGTTATTTTACTTCTATTATTTTGATTATTATTATTGTGTTGGTGGTAATGGTAATAGTTGGTAATTTATTAAATTGTGTTGGTTGAAGATGTTTATGAGTCGGGAAGTTTCCCTTTTAAGAAAGTTACTATTTCGGGAAGTTTCCATTTTAGGAAACTTTCCATTTGTAGAAGGTTGCTAATTATAGTAGGTACCTTGGTTGATCTGGGGTTTGGGAAGAATGATTAATCGTTATGTAATTTATATGTTTCGGTGACGGTTTCCGCGTGGAACATTTCTAGCAGCTATTCGGTGGTCATTCTGCGATTTGAGGTAGGGGATATATATGTGGTTTGTGTTATGACATGATGTGTGTATGTGATGCTTATTACGAGATTGTTATAATTGATATTGAATGTGTTGTGAAATATTTAATTATTATTATTTGTTGTGGAGAACGGGACTTGTGATACGGGACTTGTGATATGGGACTTGTGATACGGGACTTGTGATATGGCCATGGAAGGTGTGGTGTGATGAAAGGTGTGGTGTAATGGAATGAGTGGTGTGATTGAGGTGAGGTGGATGCCTGAATCATGATGTGGAGATGGAAAGAAGTTGTAATATGTTTATTCATGTCTTATTGATGTTTTTCCTACTCAACCTCGTGGTTGACCCTGTGTATTCGTGTGACACCTACGATGATCCGGAATGGGGAGTAGATTCTACAGGAAAGAGACAGATGAGCTAGGAGCTGGGACGGGAATGTGAGATGCGGACTTGGGACCGACTTAGATCTACATCACGTATAGAATAGTCATCAGTTGTACTTTTACTCTTCTATGTAGTTCTGTAATATCACAGTTTGAATTTTATCAATTTTATATAACGTATTTTGGGAAGTTTACTTTGTTATTCACTACCTCGGTCATTCCGAGATGGTAACAGTCCTATTTATTTGAGAATGTGTAACTAAAGGCTCTTAAATAAATGGGGGTGTTACAGGGTTATTTTTGCTTTTAAGATTTGATTAGGTGCCACCGATTAAACCAATTTCCAATCGCAAAGTCTCAAAACGTTCTCTAGCCAATGGTTTAGTGAAGATATCTGCCCATTGTTTTTCCGTACTACAAAATTCCAATTTTATATTTTTCTTTTCAACATGGTCTCGTAAGAAGTGGTGTCTAATTTCAATGTGTTTGGTTCTCGAGTGCTGGGCTGGGTTTTTAGATATAATAATAGCACTCGTATTATCACATAAGATAGGCACACATCCAACATCAGTACCATAATCATGTAACTGTTGCTTTAACCATAAAAGTCGAGAACATACCAGTGCGGCTGCAATATATTCTGCTTCGGCAGTTGAGAGAGCGACAGAATTTGTTTCTTGCAATACTACAATTAATGGAATAAGTAACACTAGATAGAGAACACCTTAATTTAATAAGCGTCTTCTAGATTAATAAAGAACGCTCTTAACACAAAACTGTTATATAAAACAATAATATTAATCGCCTAATATAATAACCGTTATCTATGACTATAATATAAAACGCCTAAGATAATAACCGTTATCTATCACTATAATAGGAAGGTCCTTATTCCTATTATTATATTAATTTATTTATTAATTGTTAATTTTAATTATTAATTATTAATTGTTAAATTAGAATATATTATTATACTACTACCGTATGTTACTATGTTATACTGCCTCCATTCTTTTTATATCACCCCATTCCCCTTTTGGACATTATTCACAATCGAGTATTCAACGTCAGTTTTCTCTCATATATTCATGTGAGATCTTTTTAAATTTGTCTTCATAAGATGATTAAGAATATCAAAATTTTATAATTTTTAGTAGTATGTAGCTAAAGATATAATCGAAAGAAAATAAGTATTTGCGAACGTGTTTAAAGAAATGGGGTGATATAAAAAGATTAGAGGGAGTAGGAAGTATAGATTACTTCGTATTCAATTCAATCTTAAATAATTAATTATACGAGTATAATGCTTCTTCCTTAACTTGATTCCTCTACATTACGTTTCCTTCCCAAAATTGTACGCACGCCGCTTCTCCGTTCATCCTCTTCCATTTCGCAGCGTCCTCTTCAATTCGGCTAGCTACATCCTCATCTTCTTCATCCTCTTCAATTGGTAAGTTTGTTATTCTTGTCTAATTTTTCGTTCTCAATTTTAGGTAAACCCTAATTCCCAATTTCCCACTTTATGTCCATCTGTTGTGTTAGTTTTCAATTGTTAGCTGATATAATTCCCCATCTCGTTGAAATTACTGTTTTGATATAATAATATAAATTATATACATGGCTGCTCGAGCTAAAAGTCCAGCGAAAAGCTTCCTATAATGCAAACTTTGTATTGTATTGCAACTAAGATGTTTAATTGTGCTAATAATATTGGTGAAGGTGGATTTTGGGAGGTTTTCAAGGGAAGGCTTAAGACAGGGGAGATACATAGTTGTTGCTTAACTTTTTTGATTTTAATTTTTGTTGCCATTTTACTGGTTTTTCGGGTTTAGATACGTGAATTGCTTTTGTGGGTAAAACATGAGCATTAATAGCCCTTATATTCATATGATTCGGAGGTAGGCTGAAAAGACTAGAATTGTAAACTTGATGGCATAATTTCCCATAAACAGAATCTAATTGGCTATGGCGTATGACTCTAAAATATTATGGTAATAAATATCTCGATTATATGAGCTCCTGTTTGATAATAGTTTGCATTTGTTTATTCTTGATAGATTGTGGCAATCAAATAATTAAATCATGCATAAGAAGTTATCCTTGCTTGGCTGAATGTTTGGGTCAGATGCTTATAAATTGTCAAGAAGTAATAATGTGACGTCCTTGACATGCATGGAGGGCAGTATGCTATTTCTGAGTCGCACACTCGCATGAAACTTGGTATTTCTGGTGTCTTAGGAGAATTTTATCTGCTGGTTTGGTCTATCTTTGTAGTATATTTGCATTTGTTTTAGGTCGACTTTTTGTTTATTTTTTTCTTTTCTTTTCGTTTTTGGCATAAATATGAATCATTCAACAACAGTTAGAAGATTAGGTTACAATCAAGATTATAACCTAATCATTCAACAATAGTTAGAAGATTAGGTTACAATCAAGATTTGGTGGATTTACTAGCAGTGATATCAAAGTATGCTAACTCAAACATTTGGTAATTAGGAGTTAAGAAATTTGCATAAGTGGAACTAGAATGTCTGACAAGTCTTTAGTTCTTTGGAATACATATACTTTTCAAAAATATGAGATGTTGAAAGGAAAGAACTTGGGTTTTCCATGATATTATCCAAGGTATATGGACTTTGTGAACACTTAAAGGAAGTTTGCTGAATTTTAGATAGTTATAAGAGAGATTTGCCGAAATTTATTAAACTATATATTAGTACTTTGGATTTGGCTGAGTAATTTATCTCGCGACAATATACATGTGTTGTATTGTGCAATTGACATTGCCTTTGCTAGTTGGGTTATTTTTTCTTCCAGTGAAATAGTTCAAATAGTAACTGGCAGGGGTCAGAGCAGCGGACTGGCGCAGGAATCCTAGAGCGGCTGGTTTTGTAGGCAAGAGTACCACAACTATAGTTTACAACTATAGCAAGAGTCTGTCAAATCGTAGGCTAGCACGACGCAAATAAGGGCTGCTGTTAGGCCTAGTATGCAGGGCCTAAATGGTTGTTTTGGGTATATGCACTAGCTTCTGATGCAGTAGTCTGTGCTCAGGCAGGCAGGCAGGAAGTAGGATGGTTCTGCGTAGTGGCATTGGCAGTGCAGATTATGTTAGATTGGGTGTAGCAAATGAGGATGATGATGCTGGTAATAGGTTGTTGTTGCTTTGAGATTCTGGCTGATAACAACAGAGCAGTTGCAGGGGTCTGCTCATCAGACTTGGCTGCAGCGGTTAATGCTACAAGTTCAGAAATTTGGCTGACTTCGCTCTGGTCTGCATGGAATGTGGCAGCTAATTTATGAAGCTGGAGTTTCATTGCAGATTATTTGTGAAGCAGTTGGGCCAGTGAGCAGGTCATGGCTGCTACTGTCTCAAGGGTGCGTGTTAGGAAATTATAGCAGCGCATAAAAGCTGCAGATTCTGGTGCAGTAATCAGCACAAGTCAGGAATACAGGAATTAGCAGTTAAGTGGCAGCGTGAATGCTAATGGCATGGAGTTAGTTATTGAACCGAGCAAACTCGGAGTCTACATGGCCGTGATTAGTTTTGTTTTATATCTTTCTTAGAATCTCCGTGTAATTTGACTTTGTGTAACAACCCGACCCGCCACCGTCGTACCACAAACCCAATAAGATGGGTGCGCACTTTTGGGCCCATTAATTGTCCTCACTTAAGCCCAAAAGCACAAGGCCTTGTTACTAAGTGGTGGGTGGGGGCTATTATAAACATATCACAAGCCTCACATTCTACTGATGTGGGACAAATCTCATCTCACACTCGTGGGGTGTTGCAAACTCCCCTACTTAAAGAAAACAACGTCCTCGTTGTGCCTCAAACTTGACCATAGCCAAGCCCAGAATCCTCCCCACTAGGTGGGTGACCCGGTACTCCCGACTACAGGCTCACCACACGGTCGCAGGGTCGCTCTGATACCATTTGTAACAACCCGACCCGCCACCGTCGTAACACAAACCCAATAAGATGGGTGCGCACTTTTGGGCCCATTAATTGTCCTCACTTAACCCAAAAGCACAAGGCCTTGTTACTAAGTGGTGGGTGGGGGCTATTATAAACATATCACAAGCCTCACATTCTACCGATGTGGGACAAATCTCATCTCATACTCGTGGGGTGTTGCACTTTGGTTTTGATATATAAAACTTACCTTTTACCAAAAAAAAAACTTGCAACTACGACTCTTTTATTGGCAGCTATGCAATTTGTTTTTTTGCTTTCATTTACTTAACTATTAATTGTCAATCAGGTACGATATCTGTCATCTATTCAACATCCGAACATTGTGGCACTTATGCTTGTCTTATGGGTTACCGCCAAGAAAATAACCAACAAATTCTTGTTTACGAGTACATAACAAATGGAAGTGTTTTCATTCATTTATATTGTAATTTTAGCGACGTGTTTGATTTTTTTTTCTTTCACATTTTTCTCTGATTTGGTGGTAGGTTATTTATCGAGGGAATTTACAGGCCCACTTCTAGTTCACGGGAGAAGCTGGAATTTAAGCACAGACTTGCAATAACATTAAGGGCAGTTAAAGGTGATCATTTTCCTAATCGGTGAGCAATTCTATATGTATTTCATCTACTCTTTTAAGTATTTCGTATATATGATGAATAATATACATTTTTTTAAGATTTTTTTATGTAATTTTATTCTTTCGATTAGGGTATGAATCAATTATAAATATACAATTTCTTAATTGGATTTAATCCAATGCTAATATGTGCAATTTCTAAAATATTATTAATTCTCGTGTCAACACAATTGTTGGGTACAGTGTTAATGTATTGTGGTATAGTTTCATGTGTTACAATGAGAACAAACAAATATAATCATAGAATTTGCTAAAATAAAGCCATCAACCATAAGTATAGTGTTTCATGTTATTCGTTAATGTGTATCTTATTGGAGTGCTTATTCATTTTGAAGGAGATTCAACTACCATTCTGTTGGGGCTGGTGTCCTTGACAATTAAGTACAATGACTTATTAAATCTCTTTAAGGATCACAAGGGCATACTTCAGTATTATTACCAGTTGATCCACATTTATCAATAACGGTTGTCTTGCTAGATAAGTTTGACGCTATTGTCATACGGATGGCGGTGATCAACTGGTCCCTATACGTCACACCTATAGGACACGTTTGAGAGATGTGAAGTTATGAAAATACAGTCACATTTATGCCGAATACGACTAAACAGTTAGTCAGAGGTATTGACTATTAAATTAGTCAATAAGATGTTGAGAATATTATTTAATACGGATTAAATAATTTTAGCAAATACGGATTACATGATTAATTCGTAAATTAAATATAAACGGTTATATTTAAATTAAATATTTTATTCGCGTATTAATATAAACAGTTATATTAATTTGGGTAATTATACAATATCGTAATTTTATCAGACCATTATTAATACATCGACTGCATTAATATCTGATAACACGTATGCGATTTATAATAAAAATCCCGCAAATAATATTTAGCAAATTGGGTCGAATCACGCAAAGGAATAAGGTAAGAGTGGAGAAAGCCCACTCTCACCCAACCCAATTCGGCTGGCCGACCTAGTTGCTACATAAGGAGAGTCCTTCTCCTTATGTCTGTTACTGGTATTTCATAATTTTGAAAACTAGGGTTTTGAGAGCACTCTTCTCCCAAAAACTCAGATCTCACATCTAAAACTTGAATAGCTCTCCCCATATTGCAAGACAATTGGAGAGTATTTTCTAGCACACGTGGCATCGTCTCAAACAAAGTCTTGGGTGCAAGTTATAGGAGGAAATTTACTTTAATTCCTGTTCTTAGGCCTTTCGCGCAAGGACTAAGGTTGTACTCCTTTTCATGTATTATTTATCTTATGACTATATTCACAACGGTAAATTTCATTATAATCTTGCAAGTTTAGGGCGAATACATGCTTTATTCCCCACAAGTGGTATCAGAGTCAGGCCATGAAAATTTTACTTTTGTGTTTTTCATAAGTTTTAAAATCTGAAAAATCGTGTTCTGTCGCTGAGTCGGTCGATCGACCCCCTGTTGCGGTCGGTCGACCGCCTCCTGTGTATGTTTCTGTTTCGACAGTTTTTTCTTTGGTGAGTAATCGATCTTGTTTTTCGATTCCTGTTTACATATTGTTAATTAATCGATATTCTTGACAATATGTGAACCCTTGATGATGTTAATTTTGATTTACTTGTTTTAATCAAAGTTTAAAAGGTAAAAACTTGTTTTGATTTCAAAAGGTGCAGCGTTTTGCGTTTTCTGAAATTCGTTTTTACTACCTGGTGGTCGGTCGACCTGATTGATAGGTCGGTCGACCGATTATGCTGTTGCAGAAAGTTTCTGTTTCTCGTCTGGAGGTCGGTCGACCACGTGTATAGGTCGGTCGACCTCCCCCCTGTAACAGACTCGATTTTTTTTTTTTTCGAAAATAACATGTTTTATTTCCACATGGCCTTTAGTAATATACTATATACGAAAATAGTATATTATTAATTTTGTGAAACGGTTCACCCTCGTTTGATACATATTATTTTAGAACGGTTTAAGATAATGGATTATAAATTTATTAAAATTGGGTGATTAAAACGGTATAATCACATAATTTTAATCCCGTAAGGTGGTTTGGTAAAATTTGTTAATCATAATAACAGTATTATGTCATGAATGAATTTTATTTTTAGTTGATGCATTTTATTTATCGTCTTGTGAATGCCTTGAATGCTTTCAATAACGTATTTAATTTATGCAAACGGTTGTAACTTAGTGTGGCCTTAGAAGATTGTGTCACCGTAATGATGGGACACAGTCTTGCTTGTAATTTTGAGATCTTGAATCTCCGTTTTGGGTTTTTGCCATGTAATTACTTTTGTATTAAAATTAGAATGTAAATAGGACTATATTTGTAATTTAAATTAGTAATTTTGTGAAGACCAAAGACAGAGAGTGGGCATCCGGTGGATGCCAAAGTGTTTTTATGTTTATTTTGGTAGGATAGGCCACACTAGGACTTTTATTTACGTTTATTGCATTTATTTTATGCTTTCATCGATAATAGCTTGCATCATATTCCGCCTAAAACCAAACCACCTATAACATGCCTGAAAACTAACTCGTGTAGAGGTTACGCGTTAGTTTTCTGTGACAATACAGATGTCACATGTCAATTGCAAAGCCATCACTTTATTTCATTCATTCACGCATATTCTAGATATTAGTTCACTTAAAATGGATAAATATAAGTTGATGGGATCTTTCTCGTATAAACAAAAATTGAGAATAGTCTTTATAAATCAGACTCCCATGAATCCCTTCTTCATCGGTAGGCATAATATGACCCCTTCTACGTCAAGTAAGTGGGAACAGATGATTTATTTTATCTCAACATCATGGTCACTCGATAATATCTAGCGACTGAGATGGACTAATAGATAGGATTTACTGAAATTTATCGACCAAGAGTTCCAACGGTGGAATTAGCCAAACTGTGGGCTTATCAATATACGGAAATTGAGTCTTGGGATCGTTTATATAATTCTTGAGGGAGATCAATTATATAAATGCATGAGTCTACGAGTTTAAATTTCAATTTAATATAGACTTAAATCACAACAATGAGTTTCTTATATGGTTTTGTTTTATCTTCTTTTCAGTGTAGAACACGAACATTTAAACTGCTGTATATCTAATGGCGGGTGAAGACCCAATGCCAAGTGCCAAGCTAGCACGTGAATCCTGGCTAAAAGCCTTCATGGACTCCATGAATCAGTCTACTAGACTGAGGAATGATGGGTCAAACTTCTCTGACTGGGAGGCAGCACTACGGAATGCTGCCATTGCTGACGGAAAGCTTAAGTATTTAACTGAGCCAATTCCGGCACACCCAGGAACTGGAGCTAGAGCTAACGAAGTTCGCGCTCATAGCGACTTCGTCATGGAAGCGGGTGCGATAAAGAACGTACTCATCTATGCAATGGAATCCAATTTGCAAAGACGCTTCATAGCCCATGGTGCAAACAAGATTTTCACCACGCTCACTAACGAATTCTCAAAAGCTCCGAGGATCGTTTCTTATTAGCATACCTGTCGCTTCATTGAGGCGAAACTCCAGAAGGGCCAAGCAGTTAGCCCACATATTCTTCACATGATTGAGAATATCGAAAAACTGGAGGCCCTAAACTGCAAGATCAGTGAGAACATAATCGTTGATCGAATGCTTCATTCACTTCATGATGGGTTCGCCCTCTTCAGGGCCAACTATTACATGAACGACATGAAGAAGACTCCTCATGAGCTCCACTCCCTTCTCGTACAGACCGAGAAGGATCTGAAATTAAGTGGGAGCGTGAAGCAAGATGTTCTCATGATTTCCAGGCCAGTAAGGGTAAGGGTAAGGGTAAAGCTAAAGCTCAGGGCGACCTAACAGTAGGCAAGCCCAAGTTTAAGAAGTCAGGATTTACTAAGAGTGGGCCAGGTGTGTCAAGCAACTCACAGGGCAAAACAAAGAGCAAGGATACTAGCATAGAATGTCACCATTGCCACAAGACTGGGCATTGGAGGCGCTCATGCCCCGTGTATCGTGAGGACATTAAGGCAGGCCGCGTTACTCCTATTGGTATGTCTTCTTCTTCTTTTATTCACAAGATTGAGATTAACCATGCAAGTTACGGAACTTGGGTACTAGATACTGGTTGTGGTTCTCATCTATGTAATCATGTGCAGGGCCTCCGAAACCAAGAACCCCTAATCAAGGGTGAGGTTGACCTGCGTGTCGGGAATGGAGCACGTGTTGCTGCAATCTCGAGGGGAACATACGTGATCCAGCTTCAAAGTGGATTCGAGTTATCTTTATATAACTGTTATTATGTTCCTTGTTTGTCCAAAAACATTATTTCAGTTTCTGCACTTGACAAATTCGGTTTTTCATTTGTAATAGAGAATAATAGCTGTATTTTCTCCTTACACAATATGATTTATGGCAAGGCAGTTTCCATGAATGGAATTTATGTTTTAGATCAAACCACCGAGATATTACATGTGAATAACAAGAGATTAAAGGTAGGTGACAAAGATCAAACTTACCTATGGCATTGTCGTATGGGACACATAAATGAGAAACGCGTGAAACAACTCATACAGAATGGAGCTATCTCGCCCTTTAATTTTGAATCATATGGCACGTGTGAATCATGTCTCATCGGTAAGATGACTCGTATTTCCTTCAAAGGTGTTGGAATGCGCGCTGCCGACCTATTAGGACTCATACATACGGACGTATGTGGCCCTATGTCGATCAACGCATGAGAAGGCTATAGGTATTTCATCACTTTCACGGATGATTTGAGTAGATATGGCTATGTCTACTTAATGAAGCATAAAAGTGAATCCTTTGACAAGTTCAAAGAATACCAGAATCGGGTACAGAACCAGCTGGGTAGAAAGATTAAAGCACTACGTTCAGATCGTGGTGGTGAGTATCTTTCACACGAGTTTGATCAACACCTCAAAGACTGTGGCATCGTGCTACAGTTGACTCCACCTGGAACACCACAATTAAATGGTGTGTCCGAACGGAGAAATCGAACTTTACTTGATATGATTCGATCCATGATGAGTCACACCGTTGTGCCTGATTCATTATAGGGCTATGCTCTTTTGTCGGCCGCTCTAATACTTAACCAAAGTCCGTCTAAAGCTGTTGACAAGTCTCCATACAAATTATGGAAGGGAACGGTCCCTAACTTGTCCTTTATTCGGGTTTGGGGCTGCGAGGCTTATGTCAAGTGGAGACACGAGGATAAGCTCGGCCCGCGATCGGTCAAGACATACTTTATAGGCTATCCAAAGGGAACTTTTGGTCATTACTTCTACTCGCCAACCGAACAACGTGTTTTTGTTGCGGCTAGTGCGACGTTCTTAGAGAAAGAATTTCTCGAGAACAAGTCGGGTAATGGAACCTTCGAGTTATCGGAGGTTCAAGAACCAACTACCGAGCAACCATTGGAGGAAACAGTTCCTTCAACCGAGGCTGCGGTAGATATTCCTGAGGAACCTAGGAGGTCGGGAAGAGTCTCCATTCTTCCGGACAGATACATTGGTATGGTCGAGGAACATGATATGGATGACGTCTTACTCCTAGAGGGTAATGAACCCTCAACCTATAAGGGTGCCATGACCAGTTCTGACTCAAAGCTATGGCTAGAAGCCATGCAATCCGAGATGGACTCCATGTATGAGAACAACGTGTGGGATCTTGTGGACCTACCTGCAAAGGTACGTCCCCTTCAAAGCAAATGGCTTTACAAAATAAAGCATGCCGTGGAAGGTAAACAAGACATTCATAAGGCGAGACTAGTTGCTAAAGGTTTCACCCAAGTGCCAGGCTTGCACTACGATGAGATCTTTGCACCCGTAGTTATGCTACGTTCCATTCAGATTATCTTAGCGATCGCCGCATTTCACGATTATGAAATATGGCAAATGGACGTTAAAACCGCCTTCTTAAACGGTTATTTGGAGGAAGAGTTGTACATCGTACAACCCGAGGGTTTTATTGATCTAGAACATCCTAAGAAAGTTTGCAAGCTTAAGCGTTCCATCTATGGACTTAAGCAAGCATCACGGAGTTGGAATCATCGCTTCGACCAAGTGATAAAAGAGAATGGATTTGTTCGATCAGTCGAGGAACCATGTCTCTATATCAAGTCGAGTGGGAGCAAGATTGTATTCCTAGTACTGTATGTCAACGACATACTCTTGATTGGGAATGGCATACCTCTCCTTTCTTCGGTTAAAGCATGGTTGAAAAACCATTTCCAGATGAAAGATCTGGGAGAGGCACAAAGAATTTTGGGCATCCGTATCTATAGGGATAGATCACGACGGATGTTGTCTCTCAGTCAGGAGTCTTACATAGATAAGATTCTAGAGAGATTCAGCATGACGAACTCCAAGAAAGGGTTCATTCCTATGACTATTGGGCTTCACTTGAGCAAGTCTCAAGAAGCTAAGACATTGGAAGAGAAAGAGCGCATGAGTCGGATTCCTTATGCTTCGGCAATAGGATCGATCATGTATGCCATGATATGCACACGTCCAGACGTTGCATATGCATTGAGTATGACCAGTCGATTCCAAGCTCATCCAGGTGAACAACACTGGATGGCCGTGAAAAACATTCTTAAGTACCTACGGAGGACTAAAGATTGGGGATTGACTTATGGAGGCGACTCAACGCTCTGCGCCACGGGTTATGCAGATGCTAGCTTCCAAACAAATCGAGATGACTCGAAATCTCAGTCAGGATTCGTTTTTACTCTTAATGACGCTGCTGTCAGCTGGAAAAGTTCTAAACAGAGTGTTACAGCAGATTCTACGACTGAGTCCGAGTACTATGCCGCCTCAGAAGCAGCTAAGGAAGCAATATGGATGCGTCAATTCTTGCAAGGACTATCAGTAGTGCCTAGTTCGAATGACCCAATCACCGTTTATTGTGATAATAAATGTGCCATCTTCCAAGCTAAGGAGCATAAGTCTAGCAACAAGGCTAGGCATGTACAACGGAAAGCTCATCTAATCAGAGATTACGTGGAGCAAAAGGAGATTTTCATTGATAAGATCGCTATGGATGACAACATAGCTGATCCTCTCACTAAGGCATTACCACGTGATAAGCATGAAGGGCACATTCATTCCATGGGAATTAGATGTGTTCCTAAGTTGTAGTACTCTTTTATGAATTCATGTAATAATTCATTTTCTCGTGTACTCTATTCAACCTCATTGTTATGATATATAATGTTTTGTTTTTCATGTGAAATTGTACGCCAATTTTGAACACCACAAAGTGAACTGAATAACATTACATCGTTTTAGTCCTTGATTACCCTCTTGAGCTGATAACTCAGGTAATCATTTTGTGACGTTGGTTGATGGTGGGTTCAACGAGCCATAAGTCACGCGGATGACTGACCAATCACAAAGGCGAGTTATACGGATATCTCGTAGGACACCCCGTGACAACGTTATGGAGTCCTAAATGTTTTATAACATTGGGTGCCAGGTCGTGGACATGACCTTCATAGTGTTCCTTAGAGTCGAGTCTTTTGACTTTCAACTGTCTCTTGAGATTAAGGCAGATTTTGGGTAACTTTGGTTTCTTTCCCACGGTCATCGTAACAGGGGCCAAGAGGATTTTTTCTGGGTTATTTCATGCTGCGCGATATCGGCAGGATTCGAGTTGAGAGAAATATCCAAACCCTTATCAGGATTTTATCATTTCTCAGGGCCACTCGAGGAGTAGTAACTGAAATGCATGGCCATGCTCGAATACAGATTCGTTTTATCAGTTAAGTTACTCTCTAGTCGGGGAAACCACTCTTGATACAGATCGCTTGTGGGATATGACCTTTGCGAATGCGGATTTGCAAATTGTCTTACATTGAATGGGAGAAATTTTAAAAGGATATGAGAATCGGTTATCGTACCTACACTTGTACGGACAAGTGGGAGTTTGTTGGAGCCTTGTGTCCTCCACATGTAGTGTGATAACGTCATTGGACATACCCTTGTACGGACAAGTGGGAGATTGTTGGGGCTGGTGTCCTTGACAATTAAATACAATGACTTATTAATTCTCTTTAAGGATCACAAGGGCATACTTCAGTATTATTACCAGTTGATCCACGTTTATCAATAACGGTTGGCTTGCTAGATAAGTTTGACGTTATTGTCATACGGATGGCGGTGATCAACTGGTCCCTATACGTCACACCTATAGGACACGTTTGAGAGATGTGAAGGTATGAAAATACAGTCACATTTATGCCGAATACGACTAAACAGTTAGTCAGAGGTATTGACTATTAAATTAGTCAATAAGATGTTGAGATTATTATTTAATACGCATTAAATAATTTTAGCTAATACGGATTACATGATTAATTCGTAAATTAAATATAAACGGTTATATTTAATTAAATATTGTATTCGCGTATTAATATAAATAGTTATATTAATTTGGGTAATTGTAAATCTCGTAATTTTATCAGACCATTATTAATACATCGACTGCATTAATATCTGATAACACGTATGCGATTTATAATAAAAATCCCGCAAATAATATTTAGCAAATTGGGTCGAATCACGCAAAGGAATAAGGTAAGAGTGGAGAAAGCCCACTCTCACCCAACCCAATTCGGCTGGCCGACCTAGTTGCTACATAGGGAGAGTCCTTCTCCTTATGTCTGTTACTGGTATTTCATAATTCTGTAAACTAGGGTTTTGAGAGCACTCTTCTCCCAAAAACTCAGATCTCACATCTAAAACCTCAATAGCTCTCCCCATATTGCAAGGCAATTGGAGAGTATTTTCTAGCACACGCGGCATCGTCTCAAACAAAGTCTTGGGTGCAAGTTATAGGAGGGAATTTACTTTAATTCATGTTCTTAGGCCTTTCGCGCAAGGACTAAGGTTGTACTCCTTTTCATGTATTATTTATCTTATGACTATATTCACAACTGTAAATTTCATTATAATCTTGCAAGTTTAGGGCGAATACATGCTTTATTCCCCACACATTCAAGGTACAACTTATCCGTTTATGAGGAGACCACTGGCTTGATGGTCAATGATCCTGTTCTTCGTACCCACAAGTTATGTTTCTACGAAATCAATTCTGAAGCTTCCTCCTTTCTCTTTACAAAAATATTCGTACTTTATGTGAAATTGTTTGGTTGTGAGTACCTACTTTGACTTGATACTACAAATATCCCTATGCATTATTCTCAAGTCCATAGCTCAGACAGTTGGTGTCGAAGCAGCAACATTAATGTAGTTAGTAAAGGAGAAAATAGGACATCTGTTATAAACGAAATAAAATTATATGGTTGTTTGTGAGAGCAGCAAGCTGAGCTACCTAGCGATCTTTCATGTGGCTTCTCTATCCCCATTGGCCTTACCCCGGTTGAAATTGTGGAGGCCTGCATTTACCAATTATAAATGCACTGTCAACTTCAAACAGAGATTCGTGAGGATGATTCTGTTTGCGGTTTGCTTATATACTCATGGTACAGCTGCGGATCAAATTTCTATGTTTGCAGGCTTTTTAGTAACAATATAAGTAACATAAGTTTGGCATGCAGAATTACTTGGAAACATGATTAACTATACGATGTTAAGCACATTGGATCATCAATAAGTGCGGTCTGCTAGACACTACTACAGTAATAACAAGTGCGCGTTCTATATATATTTGTTTTTGCTTGTCGTCGCGTTGCTTCTGCTCACACTTCTTGTGTTTATCTAAGGCTAAGTGATTCACTACAGTTGCAGGCCTGGAAGCTAGTAATGCGTTGAAGTGACTTTTTCTAAATCGTTACTCACTTGTGTATTTTTGTTACGATAATTTCAGCTTGTGTATATCCTTCGTCTGAACAGGGAGTGTGTTATGTGACGTTTTTGGCTGCTTTAACATAGTAAGCTCTTTGACAAAGTTGAGGCAAAATAGTATCACTAGTGAAATATTTACTCCTTGCTGAATTTTTCTGCAATGCTTTCAGGAGAAGATAACATTGATGAAAGAAGCATATAAAGTGATTAAATTAGTCTTTGACTCATGTGAGTCTGAACAGTCTGATGCATTAACCTGAGGTACATGCTTATATTCTTTATAATCATGTAATAATTGTTCATGTAGGGAGAAATACAAGTAACGCACTATAGATTTGCATTACTTGAATTTGAATTATGGAATAACTCTAGCTCCTCTAGTGAAGCTTGGAGGTAAATTATTCAATAATAGGATTTACATTTCTTGTTACCGTTTTGATGAGCAGATGTCGTTTTGGTGAATTTAACGTCTTTTTATGTCGTTTTGGTTATTAGCGGTATTTATAACATGGGTTTAATAACCTATCATCACCTTTGGATGCAAAGGGAAAGTTATCATGATGATCCCTTGCTGATTTAGGCTTTTCAAAAGGATGTTATGGCTTGATTTGGTGCATGCATTATCGTGCAACAGACCAACAGCAGCAAATAGAAGTTTCAGCACTTGCGGATAGACAAATCAGAGCTGCAACTAAAAATTCCAAGAACAACAGCTATATATGTTATTCTAGGTATCTTAGGTTGTGTAATTTGCCATTTGTAAATTAGAAGTTTATATAGAGCGTATTTAAGAATTCTTGGTGTTTTGGATGGTGACTAATGGTACGATGTATGCCCCTTTTAAAGTAATAAAAGTGAGTACTTTCTCATGTTTTATGTCTTTGTTTGAATTTTCAGTATTTCCCCTTTTGTAAAATACGTATATAAGACTATTATTATTATTTTTTTGAAAAAAATAAGACGAATAGAGAACTGTTGGCTTACTCCGCCGTTCTCTTTTCCTAGGAAAAGAGAACGCTTATCAGGTGTTTTCTAAAGCTCATTTCAACCGTTCTCTATAATTGTGAATACAAAACGCCTCTTATAACCGTTCTCTAAGCTTTAGAGAACACTGAGTTGGAGAACGCCTCTAAGGTGTTGTAAAACCCCTCGCGAAAGCGGAAATGATAAACACACAAAGTACTAAAAATGCAGCGGAATTAAAACTTTTTAACATAACTAACATGCGAGGTGAATTAAAACTGAAACTGAAAGTAAAATATAAATACAACCAGCCTGGGATGGCACATCCCTACAGGCACTCTGTAACACCCCCATTTACCTAGGAGCCTGAACTAGCCTTCCAGGGTAAATAGGACTGTTACCATCCTGGATTAGCCAGGGTAGTAGGTAATCATAGTGAAAGATAAACAGCACTTTTAATTTATAAACAATTAACGGAATGCTATTACAAAGCAAGGTCCAACTAAAGTTCCAAAACAACTATTACAAAACAAGTGAAGACTATAAGAGACTAAGTGATCTAAACTAGGTCGGTCCAATCCATGTCTTTCCTCCATGCCCAAGTCCTAGTCCATCTGTCTATGACCTGAAAGATCTACTCCCCATTCCGGATCATCGTAGGTGAACACGAATACACTGTCAACCTCGCGGTTGAGTAGGATAACACAATAATATAAAATGCAACAATGTAATATGTAAATGCAATGCCAATGCTGAGCTCAATCACAACCCAAAACACCAATCATAACTCGAAACACCAAGCCATACCGAACCTCCCGGCAGACTATAATCGACCGTCGTCGAATACCAGCATAAAGCTGAAGACACCAGGCCTGGCCTGCAGACCACCCTGGGCTTTATATCAAATAATATCTGTCACCTCCTTCTCAATAATGCAAATGACATGCTTATGAATGCAATATTAAACAACTTATACTTGAATCATCAAATACATATAAATCATGCTTGCACTCGTAATACACATTTTAAACATCCATTCATTTTACATCTTGAATATAGTTCAGTGTATCCTACCTGGAATAGAAGTCTGCAAACAAGAAATCACCGACTAGTAATGTTCCTCCTCAAATTCCGTTCCTATAAATATTACTTACATCAATTTCTAAACATGCAACCAAGTACAATTAACTAATCATAGACTTACTGAAATAACACTTACTAATTATAGTACTTACTAAAAATAGGCTTACTAAATTTAGCATACAACACTTATCAACCATTACTAACCCAATAACATACTTTACCTCATTACTAACATTAATATTAATCATGCATAACAATAACATAAAATAATAATAATAATAATAATAATAATAATAATAATAATAATAATAATAATAACAATAATGATAATAATAGTTCAACGCATAACCACAACAATCCCGTTCAAACGAAACACGCGAACAACCCCTGCTACCAGCCCCGTACACACCCATGACCTGCGCCTAAACAGACCACCACAACCACCTTACGCTGCCTCTAACCCCGCCCCTGTCACCACCGTGCTCACCTCTGAGCCACGGTGACTCCAGGGGTGGTGTTCTTGGCTGTCGTCCTTCCCAACCACCATCAACACGACCGTGACTAACCCAGGAACCACCACCGCTCCTCTGTTTCACGCGCACAACACCAGCGAAAGCTGCTCTAAGACCGACACCAACCACCATTAACCACCACGATAACCACCATTATATCGCCGTGACTACCACCTATACCAACACTTTACTAATTATACAGACCAAGACCAGAATAGCATTCGAATCCTAACTCCAAAACACGCGTTCAGACACCACCAGAAAACTAAACAAAACGACTCTGACACAAGCCTAAATAACCCACCAGACAGACGCCACCTGTACCCACGACCCACCGTGACAACCACCCATCGACTCCCTAGACTACAACCAATCAAATAAACCAATCCCTCATAACATACATAATTTGTAACTTATTCGAAATCAACTGTAAACATTCATGTTCAAAGAGTATTCTGAAAATGGCTTAAATGCTGAATCTGACCACCCAACTAAACCACCCATTCAGACGGTCAACGACGGCCAAAGACGACAATATTAGGGTTCATACATAACAACTCTACTCCCTACATTACTCATATACAAACGCATAAACTAAAACCTATAACAACAACATAAACAGCCTGTACGAAAACAGAGAGGAAAAAACAGGAAACGAAGGTGATGGTGAACATACCCTATTTCGTGGGTATTCGAGCCCTCTTAGAAAGCTCCAACCACCGTGTAAACCCTTCCCTGGTGTTCTCGGCTATGGCGGCAGTGAAGTGTGTGTGATGCTTTTGTGTTGATAGGTCAAATAAGGTCTTAAAATAGAGTATAAATAGGACGGCTGGGGTGAGGATTTCAGAATTTCTGAAATAAGGAAATAAATCGTGTGTGTGTGGGCTAGGGTTTAGGCACGCAAATCTAGGCCCAAAGGCTCGGTTAACCAGGGTTTGATCAACCCATCACACACCCCAATACCCACATAACATAAATCAAGTATGGGTTCGTTAATCATCCACTTACACGGTTCTAAAAACAACGCATAAAACACCTCGTCCACCAATATATATCGCTTAATTATAACTCACCGACATCGAAAACTAATAAATTTAACAAAGAAATATAAATAAACGACATAAAATACGAAGTATTACAGTCTTCCCCCCTTAAAATGAACTTCGTCCCGAAGTTCATCATCCCGAAGTCAACAATTGGTCACTAAGCAAGTAACGAGCAAGGATGTCACACTTTTAAAAGCTTAAAAAGGCGCGTAAAACACGAAATAAACACGAAATGTCACATTCTACCCTCCTAAAAAGAAAGTTACGTCCTCGTAACGTACCTTAATTAAAAAGATCAGGATACTTTTCCCTCATCGCAACTTCAGTCTCCCAAGTAGCCTCCTCGACATTATGATTGGTCCACAAGACTTTCACGAGCGCAGTCTCCCCATTTCTGGTTTTCCGCACCTTTCTGTCGAGGATTTCCTTGGGTCGTTCCTCATAGGTCAACTGCTCATCGACCTCAATAACCTCATGATCAAGGATATGCGAAGGATCACTGATATATCTCCTTAGTTGCGATACATGGAACACGTTGTGCACCCTGGCTAACGCTGGAGGTAGAGCTAATCGATAAGCTACCTCACCAACTCGCTCTAAAATCTCGAATGGCCCAATGAACTTCTGGCTCAACTTGCCCCTCTTACCAAACCTCATCACCCCTCGCATAGGTGACACCTTCAGCAACACTTTCACTCCTGCCTCGAATGTGATGTCACTCCTCTTTAGGTCGGCATAACTCTTCTGTCTATCTCGGGCCGCTCTCATTTTCTGTCGAATTACCTGGACCTGTGCTATCATCTCCTGAATCATCTCAGGTCCCAAAGTCACTACATCAGTCCTATCATCCCAACAAACTGGACTCCTACACTTCCTCCCATATAATGCCTCAAAAGGAGCCATCTCAATGCTAGTATGATAGCTATTGTTGTAAGAAAATTCTATCAAGTCTAGCCTGTCCTCCCAAGATCCCCCAAACTCAAGCACACACGCTCTCAGCATATCCTCCAGTGTCTGAATAGTTCTATCTGTCTGCCCATCCGTCGCTGGATGAAACGCTGTACTCATCTTCAAGGTAGTTCCCATCAGCGTCTGTAACTCTTGCCAAAACTTAGAGATAAACCGGGAATCACGATCAGAAACAATATCTTTAGGTACTCCATGAAGCTTTACCACATGCTTGATGTAGGCCTTGGCCAACTCAGCTTTACTCCACGTCTCCTTCATCGGAATAAAATGAGCCGATTTAGTTAGTCTATCCACGATCACCCATATCATATCATTCCCTTTTGAAGTCCTAGGTAAGCGCACAATGAAATCCATGGAAATGCTTTCCCACTTCCATTCAGGTACATCCAGAGGTTGCAACTTCCCTTGCGGCCTCTTATGCTCCCCTTTGACCCTCTGACATACCAAGCAACGAGAGACAAACTCAGCTACCTCTTGCTTCATCTTTGGCCACCAAAAAGCTTTCTTTAGATCTTTGTACAACTTATGCCCTCCAGGATGAACGGAATAAGGTGTAGAATGAGCTTCGACCAGAATCTTTCTCTTCAATCCTTCATCTTCAGGTACACACCACCTCCCATCAAATCTCAAACTATCATCACTGTGAACCTCGAACTTAGAATATGGCTCGGCGTCACTAGCTTTGTTTACTGCCTCACGCCACTTCTGAATTCTTGGATCACTCTTCTGGCGTTCTCGGATCTCGGAATATAACTCAGGCTCGATCGGAATGCTATTACAAAGCAAGGTCCAACTAAAGTTCCAAAACAACTATTACAAAACAAGTGAAGACTATAAGAGACTAAGTGATCTAAACTAGGTCGGTCCAATCCATGTCTTTCCTCCATGCCCAAGTCCTAGTCCATCTGTCTCTGACCTGAAAGATCTACTCCCCATTCCGGATCATCGTAGGTGAACACGAATACACTGTCAACCTCGCGGTTGAGTAGGATAACACAATAATATAAAATGCAACAATGTAATATGTAAATGCAATGCCAATGCTGAGCTCAATCACAACCCGAAACACCAAACCATACCGAACCTCCCGGCAGACTATAATCGACCGTCGTCGAATACCAGCATAAAGCTGAAGACACCAGGCCTGGCCTGCAGACCACCCTGGGCTTTATATCAAATAATATCTGTCACCTCCTTCTCAATAATGCAAATGACATGCTTATGAATGCAATATTAAACAACTTATACTTGAATCATCAAATACATATAAATCATGCTTGCACTCGTAATACACATTATAAACATCCATTCATTTTACATCTTGAATATAGTTCAGTGTATCCTACCTGGAATAGCAGTCTGCAAACAAGAAATCACCGACTAGTAATGTTCCTCCTCAAATTCCGTTCCTATAAATATTACTTACATCAATTTCTAAACATGCAACCAAGTACAATTAACTAATCATAGACTTACTGAAATAACACTTACTAATTATAGTACTTACTAAAAATAGGCTTACTAAATTTAGCATACAACACTTATCAACCATTACGAACCCAATAACATACTTAACCTCATTACTAACATTAATATTAATCATGCATAACAATAACATAAAGTAATAATAATAATAATAATAATAATAATAATAATAATAATAATAATAATAATAATAATAATAATAATAATAATAATAGTTCAACGCATAACCACAACAATCCCGTTCAAACCAAACACGCGAACAGCCCCTGCTACCAGCCCCGTACACACCCCTGACCTGCGCCTAAACAGACCACCACAACCACCTTACGCTGCCTCTAACCCCGCCCCTGTCACCACCGTGCTCACCTCTGAGCCACGGTGACTCCAGGGGTGGTGTTCTTGGCTGTCGTCCTTCCCAACCACCATCAACACGACCGTGACTAACCCAGGAACCACCACTGCTCCTCTGTTTCACGCGCATAACACCAGCGAAACCTGCTCTAAGACCGACACCAACCACCATTAACCACCACGATAACCACCATTATATCGCCGTGACTACCACCTATACCAACACCTGTGATGGGATTGTTTTAATGCAGCTGTGAAGTCTGCAATATATATGTCATACTTTTCTATCAGGTCTGTAACAGCTAGTCGTGCTGCCTGCTCGCACGAGACCTTAAAAACATATGACACACCACCTATGTAAACATATTCCTCTTCAGCAAAATCACATTTTACAGTGACAGATGCATTGTTCTGCCCTCCACCAAACAGATCATAACGTGGCCCCTCAAACCCCAGCAAACTGGTTGTCCTATTGAGCAAGGGTCGAAAAGGGATTGATATTTGTATAACTGGCGACGACATTTCCTGGACATACGACATCTCAAACCAAATTATACATACTATCTTAATAGATAAGCATATAGAAATTTCATACACCTTAAAAAGTTCGAAAACTATATTACTATAGGTTAAAGAACAATCACTGCAGTAACAATTACAATTGCATCCAAATAAAACTATCTACTATATCAACTACCACACTCATCGTGTATAACTTTCCACATATGTGCATATAAACTTATATGCTTTCAAATGAATGTCATCGTAGTTTTACTACGTGGATAGACACATGTAATGTAAATTGATATAATAGATCAGAAATAATGTCTTTAAAGTGTTGACCTATACAATTATATTATGTCATACTAATAAGGCATCAGCATGTAAGAAAAGTAGACTAATTTCCATTAAACAATTAAAGAACCAGGTCAACCAAAATAAATAACAAAGGAAACAACAGCTAATAATACAGACCTTTTAGATTCAATATTATGGAATGTATGCTAATAGAAGTTTCTTATTTCAGAATGAGAAATGATGTAAGAATGATTTCCCATGAAGGAATATATATAATATTTACTAACACAATTGCCACAGATGACGTCAGATAAGTATGGCTTGATGACATAAGATTGCAGGGAGTCAAAATATAAAAAGCAAATAGGAAATCAGTTGTAAGTATGGTTAAGAAGATATGGGTGTAGGACAAAGACAGTTATAATTGGCGCCAAGTTTAACATATCGATGGTTGCCTATCTAGTACACACTGTGTAATAGTGATTTGCTGTATAGAGTTATGGTTACTTAGTTGGTGAGCCGAAGTCGTATGCTCCCAAAGATAATATTTATAACACTTAAAACCTTAAACTAATATAGTATATGGTAATAAGGATCGATCCACAGAGAAGGCGTTGTAATTTAAGTGAATTATAGTATAGAACAATAAGGAACAATAAAAGCGGGTTTTATGATTGAATAATCTATAATCTAATAAACAAATAATGAAGATGGATGAACTCAGATGATTAAAAGATCTTGGGTCAATAAACATCCACTATCAGCAAACTAATTGGTCTTCGATTGTCTTTAACCCAATTACTCTCAAGTACTTTATTGTGGAAATATAGGTTTCCTTCTTCCTCTTAAGTATAGTCAACTAAGTCGAAACGCGATATTAGAAGACCCTAATTATTGAACAATCTAAGCCAAACGTCTAGATTTAATCCAACAATAGCATTAACAATCCAAGGAAGCAAAAAAGATAACGATCTTTAACACACGCGGTTAACGATTAGAATTATATGTTTAGTCTCTACCTCGTCCTAATAACGATGAAACGCATACAAATTATTAGGGTAAAGCTTGCTACTTTAGTGTAGATTAATTGAACAATTACGGATTCAATTTCTAAACATGCGATAGATTAAAGTTAACAATTACTAATTGATCAGATTAGCGAGAGAAAACAATAATCATAAAATATGAGCAAGAGACATAAACAATACTTGAGAAATAAAAGGGAGAAAGAACAATCTCACAATTAATTAGTCGAAGCTTCCGTTTATCAATCCAAGAAAAGAGAGGATTAGTTCCTCATAATTATTGAGCAAAAGAAATTAGGGTTCTTGAGGTTTTTTTCAATTCTAAAAGTTGTATCCATGATAGAGTGACGGATAAACTCCCTACTTAACCTAATATTACTACTAATTAATAATAATCAAAGCCATGGCCGAAAATAGGAAACAACACAAATCACACTACATTTTGTCCGACTTCCGCGCGGGTCGCCCGTGAAGTCACGCGGGCCGCATAATCTGCTGGAATGCAATTACACTTTCGTCTTTTGTCTTCAGTTTGATTGGCTCATGTTGGGCCATTAGGGGACAGCCCATGTGCATGTTGAAGTCCAAAACAATTTTTCTCAAATACCCCTTACTTCTTGTGAATTATTTTCCAATTCAATTTGTACAAGTCCAAGTGGAATTTATCCACTTGCTAATCCATCACATTAAACTTGAACCATATTGTCAACCCATAACCCATGTAAATTCCACTAATCCATATTCCAACTTAATTACTCCCAAATGCCATCAACACCAAGAAATCGGAATTATACAATTATACCTCCATACGCTACAAAATTCATCAATAAGTCATCTAAATTGACACTTTTATGCCGTACTAAACCCGTCTTATCATTAGTACTATCAAGTGGAGTGTAGAATTTCTGTCTGTTTAAATAGGAAACTACAACATTCACAATAACTTTTAAATATGTGTAATCACCTAATTAGTTACACAGAACATATCGTATCATATTTAGCCTTGTACTTATCATTATACGGATTTTCCGTCTGGACATAAAGGTCTAAAGGAGCAATCTTTTAGGTTGATTACTATATACCTATATTCATACAGCATCGCTGCATAAATTAAATATTCGTTGAGGCTGATTCCACGGTGCTAATGGTAGACAGTATCCTAAATAACAGTACAAAGTAATTCATGTATGTTATTACATACTCAATATCTTATATCAGCAATGCTAGCAATGCTGGATGTTATCACAATACACCGAACTAAATACTTAACTTGACATACAGATTGAAGTGTAAATAACATCATAATCAATAGATATAACGAGATTCAACATATATAATATAGTATCAGAGACCGTACAACACTATGTTTTTCAGGCCTTCTACCGAATACATGAATCCGATACATTAAGCAAAAATGTACTCTCCATCACGTAGATACAACTTCAGAAACACAATACAAGTTCCCAATCTGGAAATGCTAAATGAGTACACAAAACCTGCTAATCTCCAAAAAGTCATAATTTGAATAGTTCCACAAATCAATCATCTGAATTTCGACTTGGTGCAATTCTGTATGTGACAGGGATCCGGCCTGCTAAGCAATGGACGACATTGTCAGGACCTGCAAAACGGCCGTTCCTTGTATGCTCTGTGCGATCAGTTGGAACAATTGTAGGAATATAGTCAATCACACAGCCTACTGTAGTTTCATCTCGCTCAATGAGGGTGTTTGAAAACTCAAGTTCGTTGGAAATCTCATAAACCCTTTCTCTTACAGTTAAGTAGCTTTCTATCTCCAATTTACATAACAATGCAGTCATCTCTGATTTAAAAGATTGATAATTAACATCAATAACCTCAAGATTATAAGTTGATATCAAATACTTGACAACTTTCTTAGCCAAGCTGTTTTTAGCACCATCAAGTGTATCACAACATAATCCAATAAATATCAAATTCAAACCAGAACTCGATGACGATCTAATAGTGATCCAAGCACTGTACTGACCATCACCATGCTTGATTGATTCCAATGGTGTACACTGGACTGCATATATCTTGACAATCTTGCTAAGGAGGGGCATATAATCAAGATAAACATGTGTAATGCTCATAGCATTATTACAGTTTTTTCCCTTTAGACTACATTCAGCGCTCCTCCTGACAAAATTATGCAGCTCTCTCCGCTTTAGATTATAAAGCTCAGTACAACGCTCTAGAGCAACACATCGTTCAGAAGTAAGATCCTGAACGACAATAGCCCATCGTCTGATAACATCATTGAAGAGTCTATTGACCTAGATATACTCAAGAAGGGGGGGTTTAATTGAGTATGCCAACTTTTTCGATTCTTCTTCGATGGTGGTTGTTGAGATGAAGTAATAGCAAGTAACAAGCAAGAACGATAAAGTAAAGGAGACACGATCTTCTGAAGTGGTTCAGTTTCACAAATCGAAACCTACGTCCACTATTCTCGATTAATAAAATTAGTACCTTCTCCGGATTACAATTTTATCAACCCAACTCGTACAACTTTGATGTTAGTTGTAACTCAATCTAGATACCGTTAAATATCTAGCTACGACAAGTACCCTGAAATACTTGCTTACAATGAGTACCGTTAAATACTCGAATCTATCTTAAGTAAGTAAGATAAACTTTTAACAACTTCTTGTATTTGATGATCTTGAATGTATGAAAATATTCTTCAAAGCTTGTAGTCTTGATTACGAAATTTGACAATGATTGCACGGAAAACGAAATGTGTGAGAGACTACGTCCGTTTGAATTTCTCGATTTGCGTGAGGCTCGTGTGTTGTATTAGGGGTGTGAGTTGAGAGCATATATATACTAATTTAGATCTAGGTTAAATCCTAGATAGTTTAGGAATATTACTTTATCTAGAATACTAGTTCTAGGTAATATTTAAAACTTAATCTTATATGAATTAGGAAAGGACTCTAATAGAATAATATTAAATTAAGACATAAGATAATATTTCCATAATCCTATTTGATTTAGGAAACATCCTTATACCATAAAATATAGAATCCTACTTTGAATCAAATCCTAATTCTTGTCAATAATATAATAAATTATATTTTTAATCAAATCCTAGTCAATCTTTAAGTAGATTAAATAAACAAGTTTATTTATTTAATTAACCATAAAGATAATATGAAACATGTTAGTAGTTGTGTAGGAAACGTTAGGAATATTTCCTTGACAAGCTTCCCCACGCACGTCCAACGTATGCTTCATAGATCACGTTCTTCGAGACATATTTCTCGAAGCACGTTTCCCTAGGAATTCAGATTTTTGACAACAACGGTTAAAATAAAATCCGTAGTATTTTAGAATTAATATTTATCTCATAAGATAAATACTTTAATTCTTTTTTTTTTTTTTTTTTTGATAACGAGAGGTTTAATCCTCTCGGGCCCATGCATTCCCGCACCACCTCATGGACCATGTAAGCCACCCCCATCGGGAGCTGCAGTGGCCAAGTGGTCATCGCCCCAGCTGGTAATCGAACCTGAGACCTCTCAACTCCTGCATTTCTGAAATACTTTAATTCTTGTTAACTAAAGAATATTTCTATTTTAAAACCGTTTATAAGATTACTAAATTAATATATAATAATATTGTTAGGTTCATATACCTATTTAGTCATACTATATTATTTATCTTTATAAATAGAAGATCTTATGCATGCTTAACGAAATTGTGTCGAGATATAAGAGAAATATTAGCTCCCTTACATTGATAATCTCGGCTATTTTAGGGCACAAGTGAAGTCACCTTCTTCACTTGTTCTTGAGCTTAACCCACAGATGATCCTCCTTGAACCTTCAAAGAGATGATGGTCTCGAAAAGATGAACACCAAGACACACTAACTCTCAATGTTTGTATGTTATTGTGCTAGAATCAACAAACAAACTCACTAGATTATGCAAGGAAGTGCACGGTTTTAGGGTTAGAAAATAAGAGCTTATTTTCTCTCTTTTGTTCTCTCTCTAAGACAAAACCCTAACTTGATAAGTGAATGAATGTTGTATGCAAAAATGAGGAACAAAACCTCTTTTGTTCTCTCTTGGGTTCGGCCGAAATGCCAAGGGAAGGATGCCCAATCAAATGGCTCTCAATCCTCTCAAATGTCCCAAGCATGCACTCAAGTCTTAAATGCTTTGTCTTACTAATGTTCCTATTACATCTTATGTAATATGTAAATGTGTGTGTGTGTGTGTGACATATCACACGGTTCACTCAACCAAAACGGATCCAATCCGTGACATTAGTTAGGATAACATTATTTGCGTAGTTTAACATTTCAAACTTTTAATCGCAAATTTGTAATTAAATAATTTCATATAGTTATTTAATCGCATTTCATAACTACAACAATTGTAGTTTACTTGACTCATTCATTTGTTATTATGTTTCATAAACATATAAATAATAGTGATGACATTTCGATCACTAAAATAATTTATAATCCTATTATAAATTATCTCCTTATTTTATTCATAATCTAGAAATGAATTAACTCGTATCAATATACAGTTGTTACATTTAATATTGAGATAGCTGTCCTAAAGGTGTGACCTAAAGGGATCAACTGGTCACCACCGTCATTACGACAGTAATGTCAAACTCTAGCAAGCCAATCATTACCGATTAATGTTGACCAGTAGACTTATGATAAGAATCATCCCATGAATATTCTTTCATATAGATTTGTCAATTTAATTAACATAATTGACGTGATCACATGATTGTCGAGGACACTTACTCCAACAATCTCCCACTTGTCCTCACAAGTGTGGATCACCGATTCTCTTGTTCTATTACATTATCTCCCACTCAATGCAAGGTGTCTTGCAGGTCGTACTTGCACGTGATCAAATCAATAGTGGTTTTTCTCGATATGGAGTGTAACTGATAGACCGGAATTATCTACCATAGATAGTCTCCGAGCGTGGCCACGCGTTTCCAGTTTACTACTCCTCGAGTGGCCTTGAGATATAAGATAACCCTGACAAGGGGCAGAACAATTCCTTTCCAACTGTTCTCCTTGGCCAACATCATCCATTGTGACCCAAAATATATCCATTTGACCCCTTTTACGGAAGATCGTAGAATATAAATCAAAGTCATTCTGAATAATGTCACCTCTAGAGCAACCAGTCTCTAGTCAAAGAATCGACTCATAAGAATATATATAGCAGCTCTTGCCACGACCAGGCTCCATTGAATTCTAAAGAACTCTATAAGCGGTCACTGCCCGACACAAGTGTACTTTACAGTTTGTCTATATGATCGACTAGTCATCCCTTATGACTCTATGGTGTAAGAACTCACCATCAGTCGCATCATAATCTAGTCACTTCGAGACGTCACCTCATATAAGTGACTAGGGGCGATACTAAGTTAATCCAGTTCACTTGAACAGGGTTCAACAATTGTCCTACAATCCTGTTGGATTTAACAAAGTATATATAAAATAAACAAGTTGTATAAAACTTTAAATGATGAACGAGATTATCTTATATGAACGTAAAAACAACATTTTTCATTTCATATCGCATAATCGGTTACACAGTGGGTAAACTCTTAATACCCATAGAACGAGCATGAGAATCATGCTTAGCTTGCGACAAGGGTTTGGTTAAAGGATCAGCCACATTATCGTCTGTCCCAACCTTACATATCGCTATTTCCTTCCTATCAATGAAATCCCGTATTACATGATATTTTCTTGGTACATGTCTAGACTTATTACTAGACTTAGGCTCCTTAGCCTGAAAGACAACACCACTGTTATCACAGTACAGGGTGATAGGATCTTCAGCATTTGGAACTACCCTTAGTCCCTCGATAAATTGCCTTATCCATACTGCCTCCTTAGCAGCCTATGACGCTGCAATGTACTCTGCTTCCGTTGTAGAATCCGCAACGACTGGTTCTTTGAAGCTCTTCCAACTAATGGCACCACCATTCAAGATAAAGACAAATCCAGCCTGGGATTTAAAATCGTCTTTATCTGTTTGGAAGCTTGCATCTGTGTAACCCTTTACACACAAATCTTCTTCCCCTCCAAACACTAAGTATGAATCCTTAGTTCTTCTCAAGTACTTAAGGATGTTCTTGACTGCAATCCAGTGACTTTCACCTGGATTTGCTTGATATCTACTAGTCATGCTCAAAGCATACGAGACATCAGGACGAGTGCATATCATGGCGTACATGATAGATCCCACGGCGGAAGCATAAGGGATCATTTTCATGCGTTCAACATCCTTGGGCTCTGTGGGTGATTGAGACTTTCTCAATATAATGCCACTTCCCATGGGGATAAACCCTCTCTTGGAATTTCCCATGCTGAACTGTCGAAGAATCTTATCGATATAAGGTTCTTGACTTAGTGCCAATATCCTCTAGGATCTATCTCTATAGATCCGGATACCTAATATGCATTGTGCATTTCCTAGATCTTTCATCTGAAAATGGTTACCTAACCATCCTTTCACTGATGAAAGCATTGGAACATCATTTCCAATGAGTAGTATGTCATCCACATACAAGATTAGGAATACAACATTGCTCCCACTGAATTTCATATATAGACAAGGTTCCTCGACACTTCGAGTGAAACCATTTTCTTTTATGACTTCATTGAAGCGATGATTCCAACTCCTCGATGCTTGCTTGAGACCATAGATGGATCTCTTAAGCTTGCATACCTTGTTAGGATTTTTAGGATCTTCAAAACCCTCAGGTTGTATCATATACACATCCTCCTTTAAATGCCCATTTAAGAAGGCGGTTTTGACATCCATTTGCCACACTTCATAGTCATGAAATGCGGCAATCGCTAACATTATCCTAATGGATCTTAGCATGGCTACCGGAGCAAAGGTTTCATCATAATGAAGACCTTGGACTTGGGAAAAACCCTTAGCTACAAGCCTAGCTTTATAGACATGATCATGTCCTTCTATGCCATTCTTCACCTTGAAGATCCACTTGCATTGGAGAGGTCTCATCTCCTTAGTCAAGTCTACCAAGTCCCATACTTGGTTTTGATGCACAGAATCCATCTCGGATACCATGGCCTCATGCCATTTGATGGAGTCGGGACTAGAGATTGCACCTTTGTAAGTGGTAGGCTCGTCACTTTCCAAAAGTAAAACGTCCAGGCTACCATCTTCCTCAATTAGTCAAACATACCTATCAGGTTGATGTGGGACCCTACTCGACCTCCTGGGTGGAATAGGTACCGAAGTGGATGAAGAAGGAACATCTTCTTCTGTTTCAGCTTCAGTTTGTGGCTCTTGAACTTCTCGAACTTCATTAAGTTCAAAATTTCTCCCACTCTGTCTCTTAGAAATAAACTCCTTTTCTAAGAAGACAGCCTCAGACGACACAAACACTTTGTTTTCTTGAGGTTTGTAGAAGTGGTAGCCACGTGAGGTGGTTGGATAACCAACAAATATGCATTTTTCGGATCTTGGTGCGAGTTGGTCATCATTTTTAGATTTGACATAAGCATCGCACCCCTATATCTTCATATAGGATAAGTTAGGAACTTTTCCTTTCCACATCTCATATGGAGTCTTATCGGTCGCTTTCGTTGGACTATTGTTCAACGATTTGATGGCGGTGAGGATCGCAAATCCCCAAAATGAATTAGGTAAATCAGTTTGGCTCATCATTGATCGGACCATATCCAATAAGGTTCGATTCCTCCTTTCTGCCACACCATTAAGTTGTGGTGTTCCTGGAGGTGAAAGTTGTGACACAATGCCACACTCCTTTAGATGTGAATCAAAATCATTGCTAAGATATTCTCCACCACGTCGGATCGTAATGTTTTAATCTTCCTGTCGAGTTGGTTCTCTACTTCATTCTGAAATTCTTTAAATTTCGTAAAAGCTTCACTCTTATGCTTCATTAAGTAGATATACCCATACTTACTTAAATCATCGGTGAAGGTGATGAAATAGTCATAATTGCCTCTAGCGGTGATTGATAGTGGTCCGCATACATCCGTATGTATTAGTCCCAATAGCTCACTGGCTTGTGTCCCTTTACCACTAAAGGGGTTACGAGTCATCTTTCCTAGAAGGCAAGCTTCGCATGTACCATAAGATTCATATTCGAATGGTTTAATTATGTTGGTCTTTACCAATCTTTTAATGCGATTTTCATTTATGTGACCAAGTCGACAATGCCAAACATATGATTCATTTGGATCACTTGTTTTAATCCTTTTGTTATTAACGTTGTAGACATTATTAGACGAGTCGGAAGTTTCCAAAACATAGATTCCATTAATAGAATTGGCACGGCCAACTACCATGTCATTCTTAGAAATTACACAACAATTGTCTTTAATGGAAAAATTATATCCCTCAATGTCTAACATTGCAACAGAAATAATGTTTTTGGAATGAGACGGTACAAAATAACAATTATTAAGTTTTAGCTCATATCCACTCGTCAAGGCAAGAATGCAAGTTCCTTTAGAAGTGGCCGCTACCCGAGCTCCATTTCCAAGTCGGAGATCCATATCACCCTTGTCCACCTTCTCCACTTCTCTTAAACCCTGCAAATGATTACAAAGGTGAGAACCACATCCGGTATCCAATACCCATGATGTGTTGGATGTAAAATTTATGTCAATAACAAAAATTTCAGATTTGGAATTACCTAACGGAATCACAAGACCTTCTTGGATATGACGTAAGTACTTGGGGCAATTCCTCCTCCAATGGCCCATGACACTACAATAGTGGCATCGCCCTTTCTCTAACTTTCTCTTCTTCTTCTTATTCTTTGCAAGACATTTCTTGCTAGAACTCCCACTGGCTTCATCATAAGCCCTTTCTTTCAAGTATAAGGCATCCAATTCTTCATTTAGCTCATCTATATAAGCCGTGTCAAGAAAAGGACCTTTGGGAGGTGGGAGAGAAGAAATGAAGTTAATACTGCCATCCGGACCTGTTCCGAAATGAACTTCTCTAGTAGTATCAATGTTGTTTTGGTTGCAAATATCGTCGAAAACATTATGACAAGAATCAATAGTGATAGGGTTGAATGCATCCATTGCGATAAAACAACTACAAAAACGGAAACGAAGGAAAAATTAACGTTCATCATTTTAATACTTGTTAAACATTTTAAACAAGTTTAGTATTTACTTAACGATCTCTTACACAATTAAGTAAATAAACCCGAGGCCCAAACCCATACTAATCCGGGCACGGTGTAGCCGATTCAACCCGTATAAGTATAATTTGGTGGATTAACCCTTTAATCGGTTCTACTCTTAGAACTCTCGGTCGACAATTTTCTTAAAATTATCTTTAGCCCGAACTTATTGCAACTACGGTTACGAATACTTTCGTTGAGATCGACCAAATTTCAAGGTTTAATCATCATTACCCCACTTACCCAACGTGACAATTTTAGTACCCCGGTTTAGCCGAGCCTACATATTTGTGAAGAAGGGATTCATGGGTCCATACTCTTTGGTAAGGCTATGTCTCAATATTTTAAACGTAAGAGATCTTATCAATTATTATCTATCTCCTTTTAAGTGAACTAATTAGGTGAATTATCGATAATAAAATGATACGTTGAAGACCCGATACTCGATATGCATGACATGTTAATGGCGATTTGGCTATGCATGCAACATATTAAAACAAATAAAGCAAACGATAAATTCCTAGTATGGCCTTATCCTAGAAAAGAAATAAAAAGAGTAAAAATTCGGAAACCAACTCCTTTGGTCCCTTGAACTTGACGCGGCACGCAAATCGAGGCAAACACCGTCTTGATCGGAACTCCTTTCCGAATGGCACCGTCTTCAAGGTTCTCCGGAAATTACAAATATTACAACTTTTCTAGTCTACTTTATACATTATAAAATAGAAATAAATTACAATTGGGTGATACGAGATCACAAAATTACAACCGAATCGGTAACCCCTTACATTACGGGAAATACCAATTTAAAACTAAGGCCATACTAGAATAATTACATGATTCAAAATAATGCAATATAATATGACATTCATAAGGAAAAACGCAGCAATATAATATGTTTTAAATATGTTCATTTTAATGCCAAATCGCCCTAATAACTTATTATGTCGAAATTAACCCGGTTTTATGAGATTTTAGCATTTTTAACTCCTTTAAAATGCATAAATTAAAACATAAACAACTTATGTTCTAAATAATATCCTAACACATTTTAGGATTCAAAATTAGTCATAAATAATTTTGATAATGATTAACATTTTAATTATATTAATATTGTTCATAATGCCTTTAAAATGTATAACATTTACAAATTAAATCCAAACAATTATAAAAATTCGAAATTTTGGATTTTCATTTTCACTAACATTCTGAAAATATTACTTTAATATTTACAATGAAAAAAATTTTGGTCATATAATTCGAAATTTAACTCGAAATATCACATATTAATGGCCAAAATTACCTCTTTATACGGTTTTAACAATAAAATCGTAAAACATGCTATACAAGATCATATTGTACCAAATTTTACATACATTAAGTAAAATAAGCATGTGAGGTCGTGTGAAAATTACAAGGCTAGAAACATTTTCTTTCTTATTTAATCATTTAACTCGATTTTATCATAAAAATACATATTAAACGATTAAATCTCTATAATGAACAATATATTAAATCTCATAAATTATCAATGTAACCTAAAACCATTTTAGGACCAGATTTAACATTCATGCCAAAAAGTCGAGTGAAAAATATGAGTCTTTAAATATATAGTTTTGTTTTTAAGTCTCATAACTCGGAAAAACTAGAAACCGATTAAGCATGCAACAACGAAAGCTCTGATACCAATTGTTAGGTTCATATACCTATTTAGTCATACTATATTATTTATCTTTATAAATAGAAGATCTTATGCATGCTTAACGAAATTGTGTCGAGATATAAGAGAAATATTAGCTCCCTTACATTGATAATCTCGGCTATTTTAGGGCACAAGTGAAGTCACCTTCTTCACTTGTTCTTGAGCTTAACCCACGGATGATCCTCCTTGAACCTTCAAAGAGATGATGGTCCCGAAAAGATGAACACCAAGACACACTAACTCTCAATGTTTGTATGTTATTGTGCTAGAATCAACAAACAAACTCACTAGATTATGCAAGGAAGTGCACGGTTTTAAGGTTAGAAAATAAGAGCTTATTTTCTCTCTTTTGTTCTCTCTCTAAGACAAAACCCTAACTTGATAAGTGAATGAATGTTGTATGCAAAAATGAGGAACAAAACCTCTTTTGTTCTCTCTTGGGTTCGGCCGAAATGCCAAGGGAAGGATGCCCAATCAAATGGCTCTCAATCCTCTCAAATGTCCCAAGCATGCACTCAAGTCTTAAATGCTTTGTCTTACTAATGTTCCTATTACATCTTATGTAATATGTAAATGTGTGTGTGTGTGTGTGTGACATATCACACGGTTCACTCAACCAAAACGGATCCAATCCGTGACATTAGTTAGGATAACATTATTTGCGTAGTTTAACATTTCAAACTTTTAATCGCATTTCATAACTACAACAATTGTAGTTTATTTGACTCATTCATTTGTTATTATGTTTCATAAACATATAAATAATAGTGATGACATTTCGATCACTAAAATAATTTATAATCCTATTATAAATTATCTCCTTATTTTATTCATAATCTAGAAATGAATTAACTCGTATCAATATACAGTTGTTACATTTAATATTGAGATAGTTGTCCTAAAGGTGTGACCTAAAGGGATCAACTGGTCACCACCGTCATTACGACAGTAATGTCAAACTCTAGCAAGCCAATCATTACCGATTAATGTTGACCAGTTGACTTATGATAAGAATCATCCCATGAATATTCTTTCATAGAGATTTGTCAATTTAATTAACATAATTGACGTGATCACATTATTGTCGAGGACACTTACTCCAACAATTATATTAATAGCACGCATAAATCTTCACGCTTTGACTTATATTACGCAAATCTCATTTCTTCGATAGTTATTATAGGAATGATCCATAACTTAAGAACTCTTGACATTGTAATAAAACTTGTGTCTTGTAAATCTTCAAAAAAGACTTGACACTTAACATGAGCTTGATCTTTCTTCAATTCTTCGATTGAATTATATTTTGTTAAACTACGATCTTCGCTCTATAATTAACTGTACACTTAAACACACGATTACACGCATATGCATATAAAACATAATTACTTAGACTTGTCATTATTAAAACATAAAACAATATATAGAATATATTACTCAACAAATTCCCCCTTTTTAATGATGGCAAGTCTTACCTAGAATCGTGTCTAAGTGTAACGTAGTAACATTCCCCCTCAACATAATATTGGTCTTTTATAATATAGATCAACTAGCGTTTCGATTTTTAGACTAAACCAATTACTAAAAAAGAACTTTGAGAGACAATACATTACGGCAAGGAGCAATCTTAGGCAAATTCGTAATCTAGGTCGCATTCTTTTCCCCCTCTTGACATCATTGAAAAGACAGAAACAAAGACATAAAACGACTAGAATGATATAATACGAAACAAACCTAAGCATGCAATTCTAAATTAAACACACAAATGTAATTAAAATCAAGCAAATACGAAATACGAACGGGAAAACGACACACAACCATATAATACAATGCCAAAGGGCCGAATAAGCAATATATATAAAACCATATAATGGGCCGAATGTAGTAGGATAGAGTGTCGAAGGTTTTAATACGCCAACTGGGCTTAATAATAGGATAGGGAAAATTGGGCCAAAGATAGGGTAAAACAAAAGGTAGGCTAATGTTTTGAGGATTAAGGAAATAAAAGATAGTGAAAGGCAATTGGGTAAGGAATGTGGATATCCACCAAGAGAGCACCCAAACACATTCCGTCAAAACAGTTCTTGCACACGAACTTTAACTCTCGGGTAAGACTAACAAGGTTGCCATTAATTTTCTCCATCCATTCCCGTACATCAACATTCATCCCCGACCAGGTAGCTTTGTCATATTTTGGTTCCTTCAACCCAGAAACAATAGAAACAAGTTTATCAACTTTGAGTTCCAAACCATCCAACCCACTCTATTTCCCATCTCCATTACTTCGTCCAAATTGAAATTCATGCTCATCACTCAAGATACCCATCAACTTCATCATCTTATCACCCATGCGATCTCGGGGTTCGACACCATAACTACTTCAACCCTTCTTTTGCAACAATTCATAGCCAACGTCTACCACCCCTTCGCCTTTTTTTTTTATTCGAACTTTTTCAACCCTTCTTTTGCAACATCCCCGGAAACATCACGGAACAGAGGACGAGGTATTTGATCGTAGTCTTGAAATTCTTCTTCCATTAACGATGTCCATTTTTCTAATCTTCGTCTCTTGCTTGCTTCTGATTTCGGAACGGTGACGGAAATGGGTTCGGGGGACGGTGGAGGCGAGGATGTTGGTGTCGGAGTATGGTGTTTGAGTAGATGATTTTATTTTAGCTTGGTTAACGGTTTTTATGAAGCGTTAATGGTGGTTTCTTGATTTTTGGAAGGTATGGAAACTTTAGGTGGGACGGTTATGAGAGAGATGGAGTGTTAGGGTAGAAAAGGTGGGGTAAGGTCACGTGGGTAGGTAGGGTAGTAAATAGGTTTAGGTAATACGTAAATAATTGTTACGTTTTTGATTGGTACGTAATTTTGGTAATTTTAATTGGTACGGTTTTATTATAAGTTAATATGTGAATATTATGATTTTGACCTGAGAAATTGGTTGTGTACGTTCGTATAACGCGTAGCAAGATATAATCAAGATTGAGCATTTAATAGAAAATAACACACATAGGCATGCAGCGGAATATACGGACACAGTCATATAATTCTGTCTTTTTCATAGTCAGTCATTGGGTTATTTTCAGCTCTTACGATTGATTAGGTGCCACCAATTAAACCAATTTCCAATCGTAAAGTCTCAAATCGTTCTCTAGCCAAAGGTTTAGTAAAAATATCCGCCCATTGTTTTTCCGTACTACAAAATTCCAACTTAATGTTTTTCTTTTCTACATGGTCACGTAAGAAGTGATGTCTAATCTCTATGTGTTTTGTTCTCGAGTGCTGAGTCGGGTTCTTAGATATTAGAATAGCACTCGTATTATCACATAATATAGGTACACATCCCACGTCAATACCATAATCAAGTAACTGCTGTTTTAACCATAGTAATTGGGAACATACCAGTGCGGCTGCAATATATTCTGCTTCTGCGGTTGACAGGCGACATAATTTTTTTTCTTAGATGCCCATGATATAATACATGGTCCAACGAAGGTCGCAAGTCCAGAAGTACTTTTTCTATCTAAGCAGCAACCTGCATAATCTGCATCTGAGTATCCTAGTAGGTTAAAATTGCAGTCCATAGGATACCATAGGTATAATTTTGATGTTCCGATTAGGTATCTTAGAATTCTCTTAACCGCAATCATATGCGATTATTTTGGTGCAGATTGTAACCGAGCACAGACGCAGACACTAAACATTATATCTGGACGACTTGCAGTAAGAGAAAGAAGTGATCCGATCATACCTCTATAAGTAGTTTCATCTACTGACTTACCGTCCTCGTCTTTGGTGAGTTTCTTATCTGTTACTATTGGATTAGGCATAGGATGAGAGGATTCCATTCCGAACTTCTTTATTAACTCTTTGACGTATTTTTGTTGATGAACTTTGATACCCTCGTTCGTTTGTTGAATTTGAAGACCAAGGAAGAATTTTAATTCTCCCATCATACTCATCTCGAACTCGGATGTCATCAACTCTGAGAAGTATTGGCACAACTTTTTGTTGGTTGAGCCAAATATAATATCGTCAACGTAGATCTAGACTACTGAGCCTCTCTAGTCTTGAATCCGCTTTCCAACAGAAACTTTGATAGTCTGTCGTACCATGCTCGAGGGGCCTGTTTCAGCCCGTAGAGAGCTTTATCCAATCTGTACACATGATCCTTGAGTCTGCTGTCAGGAAATCCAGGAGGTTCTTCAACATAGACTTCCTCCTGAAGATATCCGTTAAGGAATGCAGTTTTAACATCCATTTGAAATAATTTCATTCCTTTATGTGCAGCAAATGCTATGAGCAAGCGAATTGCTTCAAGGCGAGCAACAGGAGCAAAGGTTTCGTCATAATCGATCCCTTCATGTTGGTTGTATCCTTGAACGACCAATCTTGCCTTATTACGTACGATGACTCCAGAGTCATCTAATTTCTTTCGGAATACCCATCTCGTTCCAATTACTGATCTATCTTTTGGACGAGGAACGAGATGCCATACTTTATTCCTCTCAAATTGTTGTAGTTCTTCTTGCATGGCGACTATCCAGTCAGGTTCTGCAAGTGCTTCTTTTATGTTTGTAGGTTCAAATGTGGAGAGAAAGGAGTAGAAGGAACAAAAGTTGTTTAAGCTTCTTCGAGTTTGAACTCCTTCTGTAAGGCTTCCTATGATATTATCCAAAGGGTGAGAGCCTTTATATCTCCAGTTTCTTGATTGATTGTTTTCATTGCTACTGCTTGACTCGGGATTTTGACTTATTCCCCCTGAATCCAGACCAGGGTTTGTAGGAGAGTCATGTATAATTATGACCTCTTCCCTTTGGTTTTGATTCAAAGTTGTAGCTTCATTAGCTACAACTCTGGGTTCTAAGTCATTGGTTTGAGAGTTATTTACAGTATCATCAACTGTAGTTTCATCTCTCGCACCATTTTCTTCCAAGTCAAGTTCATCATTGTTTCCTTGAATTTCACCTTCATCATTATTTTCTATTTCAGGAGGATCTTCCCTTGACAAACGAAAGTCAGGTTCGTCTAGGTTTTCCTCCTCGTCCTGTAAAGGCTTGTCGATGGCATTATTCTCATCAAAGATAACATGTATGCTCTCTTCTATGCATAAGGTACGTTTGTTAAAAACTTTATAGGCTTTACTATGATCACAATATCCTATGAAAATTGCCTCATCACTTCTAGGGTCAAATTTGCTTAAGCGATTTTTACCATTGTTATGAACAAAGCATTTACTCCCAAAACATCTTAAATGAGATATATTAGGTTTACTACCACGTAAAAGTTCATAAGGTATCTTTTTAAGGATAGGTATAATCATAGCACGATTATGAATATAGCAAGCTGTACTGATAGCCTCAGCCCAAAAGTTTCTAGGTAGGCCACTACAAAGAAACATTGTTCTAGCCATGTAGGGTTCTGTTCATGCGTTCTACTACTCCGTTTTTTTGTGGTGTTCTAGGTGCAGAGAAGTTATGTCCAACACCGTTGGCTTTACAGAATTCAATAAAAGCATGGTTGTCACTACAACAGATACGTCAGATTGCGACTGAAATTAGCGACCACTATCGGTAGCCGTTCTAATTTTAGCGACCAATTTTAGTCGCACGCCCTTAGTCGCAGGCTGTAGTCGCTTTTAGCGACCGATATTGGTCGCCAAATTTAGCGACCGCAGAAAAAAAAGGCGGGCGACCGATAGTAGTTGCTAAATTAGCGACCGACAGCGGTAGCTAAATTAGCGACTGTTTTCAGTCGCTAATTTAGCGACCGTTTTCAGTCGCTAAATTAGCGACCATTTTCAGTCGCTAATTTAGCGACTGACATCGGTCGCTAGTTGGTCGCCAATGAAAAAAAAGTTACATGGGGTTAGCGACCGACAGTGGTCGCTAATTTTACATGTTCGGTCGCTAATTCTACATGTATTTGCCCATAAAATTCTGTTTTGTCCTAGCCAAATCCGTAGCTACTACTGTAAACCTGCAAGCAAAACCAAGAATAACCAGCGCACAACCCAATTGATGCGAAACATCTGATTGCATAAATAAAAAAAAGTCATCTGGATTAAAAAGTACGAAATTCGGGTACTAAAGTAAAAAGTATCCAACACTAAACAAGAGTCACTAAAAAAACAGGAGACACTAGCTACGACACTAGAAAAGATGCTCCCGCCCCACTGCCACCTCCATAATCTGGATCTCTTGGATCCCGATCCTGTGGACGCCAACCGCTGTTACAATTAGCAAAGTAAGAAGACATCCTTTCCACCTCTTCTTTCATTCTCCTCAGTTCTTCATCTCGTTCGGCGTCCCTTCTATCCTTCTCAGCTAGTTGCATCTGAAGGTGACTTACCAAACCAGGAACATAGGGTTGATGCTGGGACGAGGACCCTCTTCTTGTCGGCGGTTCATAAAAGAGCTCTTTAGCTGAACCGGCCCCATAGACTCCTCCTTTATGAAAACCGTCTACCAATTCATACCATAGCTGATTGTCGGAGATGTCAAGGTTCGCCTTCTTTCGTTTAAGAAATGTTTCCTACAAAAAAATGAAACATTATTAATAATATATACAATAACACTTACATATAAATAAATCATTGATTATAAATCATTTTTTAAATACTTTATACAATAACAGTTACATATAATTCGCGATCTCTTGCATTTACGAAGACGTACCCTTTCCTTCCCTTTTTGGCATGTGTCTCAAGGAAGAGATCTACAACCGATTGTAGCTGGCCCTTATTTTTCCTTGCCTATAAAAAAATAATAAATTCATGAAGTGTTAGTCAGTTAATTAAAATTTGAAGCTAAATATATACTTCAAGATAAAAGTGATAAATTAAATCACAAGAGTAAATACTTACAGTTATCGTCACGCGATCATGGAATGACTGAGACCCACCATAATGAGTAGCGCCAACCTCCGCTTCGGGATCATCTCCACCCCTCTTGTTCGCCTTGTTCCGCGCCGACTTTTGCTAGAACTCAGGACTTTCTCTGTACTTAGTGAATTCTTCATATGACTGACCTACAATCCAATAAAATAGAAACGATTACTATAAATTAAAAAAATGTTAAACTTTTTATTTTAATACGATTATTAATAAATTAATACCTTTCATGAACGTTGGCGGAGTCTTTCTCCTCGCCACCTTATACATAATGTCCTTTAGCCTCCTTTGACCAACATCATTGAATTCATCCCAAGCCAGTCGATCAAGCGCAGTTGACCAATAGAAGACACGCTACTAAAAAAATAAGGGTTAGAGAAACAAATCAACCATGAATTTATAAAAAATAAATAATTAAAGTAATGACTTATATACGTACCCGAAAGGCGTTGTACCACATCTCCTTGTCCTCGTCACTAGCGTTCGTCCAACAAGTGACGCCGTGAACCATGTTCTCTTGAATGTTATTGGTGACGCCACGAACCGTTGTTTGATGTCTAAACCTGAAACCAAACATGAATGTTAATTAATAAGACTAGTTTGAATAAAATTAATAAATAAATAAACAACTAGTGAATAAAAAATTACCAAACACCCGCCGGATCAAGGATGATCCTGCCGTCAGTATGGCGGGGTACACGGACCTCCTCCTCCTCCTCACTGTCAGTCGACACACGGACCTCCTCCTCCCCCTGTGATCGGGCCGAGCTACTATCCCCGCCACTACCACTAAAACCGCCCCGTTGCCTGCCTCCTCCACGAGCCATGTGAACCTATAATTGCAGGAAAAATGTTAACATACATATATATAACATAATAAATAATCTTGGTAAAATATTAAAAAACAGGACCTAAATAAATATATATGATGAAAACCTCATACTACTTTTACTCATCATCATCATCATCATCGCCATCCTCTTCTTCTTCTACCTCCTCCTCCTCGTCATCATCCTCTTCCTCCTCTTCTAACTCTTCATCATTATTATCTTGTAACTGATCTTGCCCCTCCATTTCATCATCTTCTAACTCCTCTCCTGATTCTATCTCATTTCCATAAATGACTTCTTCATCTATTGGGGACAGAATGGACTCTGATACAACTTCTTCTTGGAAAAAGGATGTGTCGACTTCTGATCGCGCCTTTGTTTTAATTACCGCACACCAATTCTTTTGTTGTCTATCTTTACTTGTGCTAGGCGACGATGCATAATAAATTTGCTGAGCTTGTTGTGAAAGTATAAATGGATCATATTTAGAATAGGTTCGAGTGTGATTCACTTCTACAAGCTTGTAGCGATCAAGGACTCTCGTTCCAGCTACAGAATTATCTCTCCATTGAATCTTGAATAAGAAAGCTTTGTAACCCCCTTCACGCCCATTATAGCACAACTCAAATATATCCTCTAATATCCCATAATAGTCGTTGCCATCAAGAGAAGAAATAGTAACGCCATAGTTGCATTTAGCCTTACTTTTCCCGTAGTCGAATGTGTGAAACTTAAACCTATTAACTAAATAATGCTTCCACGTGACAAGCTTTCGAGAAGCACCCAAAGCCAAGCTTCTAACCACATCATCTTGGATATTTAGCTTAACTACATGCTTTCGAAACCAACCTGGAAACTGATCCTCGTGTTACTCCAAACATCCTCTCTTTTAACATTAGGGTGACCAGTCATGAAATCTGTCACAAATTTTGCTTCATATGGCTTCAAAACCTCACAATTAGATAGGACATAAAGGTGAGCACGATTATACTCCTTGTCATCCAGAAATCTTGTTCCCCCAGCAGAAGAACACCCTTCATCATCTTGCACATGAAAACACTTGGGTATACTTGTATCTAACTCATCCGCTTCTTCAATGTTCAAGTCTTTTGCTTTGGTGTCAATATGTTTTTCAAAGTAAAAAGAGCAAAAATTGGCAATTTCTTCCGTTAGATATGCATTGCAAATAGAACCTTCCACACGAGCTTTATTACCAATTTTCTTTTTCACATGATTAAGAAACCTTTCGAAAGGATACATCCACCTATACTGAACGGGTCCACCAACTTTAGCTTCATATGGCAAATGAATGGGTAGATGCACCATCGAATTGAAAAAAGAAGGCGGAAATATCATCTCAAGTTTACACAAAATTTCTGGAATTTGGTCTTCCAAACGAATCATGTCATCAACTGATATCGTGGAGGAACACAAGTCTCTGAAAAATTGACTAATTTCTGTAACTGCATTCCAAACGGCGGTCGGGAGTGAATTTTTCAAAGCCACTGGTAACAAGCGCTCCATGAAAATATGACAGTCATGACTTTTCAACCCTCTTAACTTCAATTCCTTTAAAGCAACACAACGGCTGAAATCTGAGGCATAGCCATCGGGAAACTTCAAGTCTTTTACCCAATCGCACAATACCTTTCTTTGAGCTTTGTCAAGGGTAAATGGTGCTTTTGGCATTGACCCATCCCTACGAATGTGAAGTTTAGGACGATCACAAAATTTTTTCAATTCTATTCTTGAGCCAATATTGTCACGTGTCTTTCCTTTAACATCCATAATCGTATGAATAAGTAGCTCAAAGAAATTCTTCTCTATGTGCATCAAATCCAAATTGTGTCTGATCAACTTTGTTTTCCAATAGGGTAGGTCCCAAAAAATACTTCTTTTAAACCAACCACTCTTTTTCTTTTTTAGCTCTCTAAATTCTTCTTCAGTCCCATCGTTGGTAGATGGCAATTCACGTATAGCCTCCCAAACTGCATCACCTGGGAGTCTATCCGGAGCATCCTCAAGCACCTCCTTTCCTTTTAAGAAGCCTTTTTTGTTCTTTCTATGGACATGCCCATCCGGTAAGAAGCATCTATGGCAATCAAACCAACTAATCTTTTTAGAATTAGGGAGGTAAATGTTTTGCTATTATCCATGCAATAAGGGCATGCCATTCGCCCCGCTGTTGCCCAGCCTGATAGCATACCGTACGCGGGGAAATCACTTACAGTCCACAGCAATGAAGCTCTTAGTTGGAAGTTTTGCTTCTTGGACACATCAAATGTTTCGACAACGACTTCCCACAGATACTTCAGTTCTTCCACCAACGGTTGTAAATAGACAACCAAGTTATTTTTTGGGTTGTGAGGACCGGGAATAAGTAGTGAGAGGAAAATAAATTGTCTTTTGGAACATAGCCAAGGAGGTAAGTTGTACGGTGTAAGCATTACAGGCCAACACGAGTACGGTCTACCAAATTGACCAAAAGGGTCAAACCGATCCGTACACAAGCCAAGTCTCACATTGCGAGGTTCCTCGGCAAAATCAGGATACAAACTATCAAATTGCTTCCACTCCTCTCCGTCACTCGGGTGACACATCTTTCATGGTGTACGGGGGTTTTATATGTGCCATCTCATTTGGTTGGCAATATTTTTCGTGGCATATAACCTTTGAAGTCTTGGAGCTAGGGGGAGATAAATTAATGGGTGTAATGATATTGGTTTCTTTGTTTTTCCACTCTTCTTACCCTTTTTTCCCTTCAAGATAATATTTCCCTCACTTGTCTCATATCTATCCCTTTGACATTTCTTACATTTGGTTAGCAACGCATCATCTTTCCAAAAAAGCATACATCCTCCAGGACATGCGTCAATCTTTTCATGTGGAAGCTGAAGACCTTTGACCACTTTTTTGGTATTGTAAAAATTACGGGCCATAATGTTATTATCGGGTATAACATCTTCAATTAAAGTAGCAATACTGTCAACCGCTTTAAACGGCATATTGTACTCACATTTTAACGTTACTATCCTCGATGCAACTTGCAACAATGACATTCTGCTCCCCTCATATAAAGTTTTCTCGGAGTCCCTTAGCATATCAAAAAAGGCTTTGGCTTTTGGGTTTGGATCTTCTTCCTCGGTTATAGGTACACGATTGGGATTAGTGAAAACATTCGACTAAAAGGCATCAAGTACCATTTCTCTATATGGGTTCTCGGGTTCAGAAGAGTGTTCGGGATCAAAAGAGTATTTTTCCCCATGTGATATCCAGTTGTAATAGTTTGGAAAAAACCCATTCGTAATAAGATGTTCTTTTACTTCTATCTCAAGTAAATATTTTAAGTTTTTACATTTAGTACAAGGACACGTAAGTTTGCGTTGTTCGAAATCATATGATTCTGAACATCTAGCAAATTCAATAAACCCACGAACTCCCTTTACAAATCTAGCAGTAGGACGTTTCTTCTTATCTACTCTTTCTTCGTACATCCAGCTACGTTCAAATCTCTTCATTTTAATCTAGATAATATATAATAATTAAACCAAACACACAACAATGATTTCAATTCAATAAGATTTCAACAAATAATAAGTTCAAGCTAAGAATTCAAGTCAATATATGTATTAAAGATTTCAATTGGGTCCTTATCACTCCAACCTAAACCCATCAATGTATATTTCAAGTCACTAGCAAATACATAATTGTGAATTTATTAGTGGGGAAAAAAAAATTGGCAGCAATTCCCCTCAGTTCTTCAAATACACAATGTGAAATAAATTTGTATTTATTTCACATATGTATTCGAAGAACATAAACAAATTGTTACCAAACTCTTTCCCCACTAATAAATTCACAAGTATGTATTTACTACCTAAGTGACTTGAAATATACAAAGACAGTCCCAAAATGGGGACTATTCATGAATTTCTCCTAACAAGTAATTCATGAACGGGTACTAGGTCAATAGTCATTCAATTCTTCCACGGAAAATATTCACAATAACTTACAATAACATACAAACATAATAATTAACATTACAAAATCATCCTAGAAATCTAATTACTAACTATACTCTTCAACCAATTTTCTCCAATTTCTAACCCTAATAACAATAACACCCAATTTTTTTCCAATTAACTAACTAAAAACATCCTAAAAACATCTTAATAATCAAATTACTAACTAAAATCATCATCCAATTTTTCCCAATTTCTAACCCTAATCACAATAACACCCAATTTTTTTTCAATTCACTAACTAAAAACATCCTAAAAACATCCTAATAATCTAATTACTAACTAAAATCATCATCCAATTTTCCCCAATTTCTAACCCTAATCACAATAACACCCACTTTTTTTCAATTCACTAACTAAAAGCATCCTAAAAGCATCCTAATAAGCTAATTACTAACTAAAATCATCATTCAATTTTCCCCAATTTCTAACCCTAATCACAATAACACCCATCCTAATAAGCTAATTACTAACTAAAAGCATCCTAAAAGCATCCTAAAAGCATCCTAATAAGCTAATTACTAACTAAAAGCATCCTAATAAGCTAATTACTAACAACATTTGTGAATTACAATAATACTATAAAGGGATTCAATAAAGTTATTAAATCGACTCAAACCTGAAAAACTAGTATGAGGGAGATGAACGGCGGTAGTGGGTGGTCCGGTGGCGTTGCGGTGGTGGTGTTCCGGTAGTCGACGGTGGTAGTGGGTGAGGAGAGTTTACGTTTTTTTTAAAGAAACTAAGGATAATTGTAATACCCAGTATTTTGGTCTCGGTCAATGGTAGTCAACCACCTTTTTACGCAAGTATCTCTAATGGAATGGTTATAAAGTATTTTTACGAAACAACTATTATTTATATCGTATTTCTACGATTAATTCGTATTTCTTTAATTTTAATAATACATTGGTAATTTAATCTATATTTAATATCTATATTTTATTTGAGAATATTCGTATAATTAAGTTAGTTGTTTTACTAATACTATTTATATAATTTAACTTGTATAATTTTTATACATACTTGCTTATTTTAATTTACGAGTCGAGAACGAGATATGGATAATATGATGCTTCGATATGCGTGATGGGTTGGGCCTAAGACCGATGCTTAGTAGGTGGATAACCGTGAATAGTGAGGTTTATGATAGAAACCCTAGAACAAAATAAGAGGAAACCCTAGCTAGCTTACCCTTCCATCGACATGTACACCACCTATCGACTTCTACTCAAAAACAAACCCAATACTCTATCACGCCTCCTGCCTCCATCAAAGCCAAGAAGAGACCCTGACCATCTTCATACGTTCACACCCAAGGAGCCACCGTGGGGTTGTAGAAGGAACCGTACAACCACCAGCAGTACCGTCCACATCTCTGCACAATCAGTAAGTTTATCACGTTCTCCTTGCTTTTGAGGGACCTTCGACATTGTTTTATCAGGCCTAAAGTAAACTAGGTAGTACCCTCAACATGTGTATCGCCTTTAGACTACCCTAGAACCACCGTGACAGTCACAACAAGGTCCACGAATGTCGGCAATAACACGTATCGTATATTCTGCTTTATTGTTTGTGTAGTCGCGTGTTTTATTATTGCTTTGTTTACGCTTGGTCGGTCATGTTCTGGTCTATTTATGGTCATGGGGTCATGGGTTCTGGAGTGGTGTGTTATTAGATGGCTTGGGTGGCAGTAAGGTGGCGCGTGGTGGCCGTGGGAGGCTACTTTCACAGCCTGTCCCAAATTTTCCCAAACAGGGAGTTGTGGTACAGCGAGTTTGGGGATGGCTGTTCAGAGGGGTGAGGGGAGTCGAAAACTAGTGATTGCCACCAGCGGGTAGTATGTGAGGCGAGGAGTCAGGGGTGGTGGTTAGTTATGGTAACGGTGGTGTTGGCAGGTGGCTGGAGGTGTCTGTACAGGGGGGCGCAACACGGGTGAGAGCAAAACTGGGGGGTTGTTGCTGTGACCAACGTGTTTGGAGGTGATATAGAGGGCTGTTAGGGTTGAGTCTAGAGTGGTGGCCAAGGTTATTAGTTGGACCGTGGCTCAGGGGTCTCAACCGCAGTAGTGTGGTGGTGGTGCCGGCTGTAGAGGGGGTGTCGTGAGGGCTGCGAAGTGGGCTGGTTGGAGGGCAGTGTTGCTGTTTTGGTTTTTCCACTTTGTTGTTACGTTTTATGTCTTTGCTATTTTTGGTCCATTACTTGCTTTGTTTCCTATTGTTGTTATTATTACTTTAGCTTTTATATTTAGTAATGTTGGTAATCTCAAATGTTGTTACTATTTATGAGACCTTATGAGTCGGGAAGTTACTATTTTTAGAAGTTGCTATTTCAGGAAAGTTTCTATTTTGGGAAACTTTCCAATTTTAGAAAGTTAACATATTCGGCACATTGTTACGATCTTATGTATAGGGCTTAGTGTGGATTGTTGATCGTTGTTTTTGAGGTGACGGTTTCCGCGAGGAACATCTTTCGGAGCTATTGACTGTCTTTCTGCAAGTTGAGGTAGGGGAATGAACTGTGATTTACATTATGTTACATAATGAGATTGATTGTTTGTTACGAGATTGTTATCCGATGTGTATCGTTGTTTTTGAGACGTTATTAACTATCTTGAATATTATTGTATGATGAGGAGTGGAGAATTGGGTCTTGTGATATTGGGTCTTGTGATATGGGTCTTGTGATACGGGACTTGTGATATGGCCATGGGAAGTGTGGTGTGATGGTGGTGTGGTGTGATGGAGGTGTGGTGTGGTGTGATGGAGGTGTGGTGTGGTGTGATGGAGGTGTGGTGGATTATCGAATGATATGGAGGTGGAGCAGGATACGGTTCTACTGTGTTTATGTTTTATCTGTTTTACCTACTCAACCTCGCGGTTGACCCTGTGTATTCGTGTGACACCTACGATGATCCGGAATGGGAAGTAGATTTTTAAAGGAAAGAGACAGATGAGCCAGGAGCTGGGACGGGAATGAGAGATGCGGACTTGAGACCGACTTAGAGCTACATCACTTATAGAGTAGTTGTCAGTTGTGCTTTTATACTTCTATCTAAATTCTGTAATAACAAAAGTTTAAATTTAATCAGTATTTATATAAAGTACTTTGGTTTGTTTACCTTGTTATTCACTACCTCGGATATTCTGAGATGGTAACAGTCCTATTTATTGAGAATGTCTTGCTAAAGGCTCTTAAATAAATGGGGGTGTTACAAAGTGGTATCAGAGTGAACGATCCTTAGGTCTAAACCAAATGAATAATAATAATGAACGTATGAAGAGTCTAATAAAATGAACCCCGAGATGAAACTGATAGGAGCCCCAAAAAGGAACGGGATGAGTTAGGGGCCCCCTCACACCAACCCTGGGCCCTTTCTGTTCTGTCTCGGGAACCCAATGAGAGTAATTGACGAGTGGGGTAGATTATATAGTGACATAGTTATCTGGTACTAACGTCCTTGCAGGAGAAGGAATGAGGTAAGTTATGATGTGAAATATGGTTGGTAACATATACTGCGAATCATGAGCTTGATGTTGAATGTGACTGAGATACACTAATTCTGGTATTGAGAACAAGAGTTTTGAATATGAGCTTTACTGGTATATGGTTGATATTGGCATGCTGACTTATTTGAATAATTGAGTGGAATTTTAGTGTATGAAAGGGGATGAGTTGTGAATTATGAATTATATGATGAAATGCATGCGGCTTCCTGGTCCCTGAACCCTTAGGGAGATATACTATAAAGATATGTGTAAGGGGTTAACAATAGAGGCACCATAAGTTATAGCTATCTAAGAGGTTAGATGTAGGAGGGATATGGCAATGATTGACTAGAATGGTTACAGGAGGAAGAATCTAGTTGAGTCCTATGTGTAAAGCTAGTAGACCGAAACTGGGGTCGTGCCCGTTGATAATTGTTTTGATGTTATCCTAAGTGTGTATACATTTCTTAGCGGAATTCCTTAGTCCTTGTAAGAGTCTACTGTTTAGTTACTATGCAAATATGAATGGATTTTGAGATTTATGATTGTTATTGTTCTACTAATTGCCTTAGCAATCCAGATCTACTGTTCAGAATATGCGGTTACGTTTTCAAGATGATAGGCCATGCAAAATCTTAATGAGTCGTTATTTAGTTGTGATTCTTGCAAGTTGCCTATTTTCTTCTTTTCTGTGAATTGGTGTAAAGTTCTTGTTCAGACCGATTGAGTTAGGGAAATGGTATTAGATAATTTCCTTGAGATATGCAATCGATTCTTCTCCTATGATTAGCTGGTCCTTTACATTTTTTTCAAAAAAAAAAAAAAAAAAAAAAAACCATGACCGCTCGCACGTTAGATAAGCTGTTATTTAATTATGATTTTGTAAGTTGCTGCGTAATGTTTAATTGTTGAAATTGTGAGATATGAAAGTTTCATATAAAAGTTTAGTCAAATGTGGTTTATGTGATGTGACCATGTGATATCCTGTTATGACACTAGTAACATGAATAATAGGCGTATGGTATGAGTATGAACCCTCATTATATGATAGCGTAACCTTGTTTATTTCGTCAAGTTTAATATAGAATTGTTTCAATTATATGTCTTATTTCACGACCTCAAAGTAACTATGTGCTACTCGTATATAATGTCAATGCTTGCTTATCTGAGAGGAGTCTTGCCAGATGACAGAATAAAATTTAACTGGTCAGTTTATCAGCATGATATAGTAATCTAATAGTTATACGTAATTGTGATTATTTGATTAATGTGAATCTGGTTGATGTTCTTTCGGATGTTGATGGTTTATCACTGTCTAGTCCCTGTGATTATAATCTTCATAACTTTTCTATGTATATTGTTATACCATACAGTGAATTGCATATTGTTATATTTAGAATCTGATCACGATGTGTAAATTATTAACTAATTAACAGGTAATTTATGGAAGCACTCGTTTTATGGATTCGTTTATTTAATTATTTATTTCTTTATTTGTCTATTTATATTTCTATCGGTAAAACTTTTATAATTCAAGAAATTTTTTTTTTTTAAAGAAAAGTCAGAACATCTCCGGGTAGTCTTACTTCAGTTTACAGCTTGTAAATTCGTCTTTTAACTTGAAATTATAAATTGTCACAAATTACCACTTCAAGGTTTCAAAAGTTTTAAAGTTGTATTTCAAAGTGATGATTATCCATGATGACACTTGATCTTTTAATAATTATAATAATTGTTTGCAATATGACAAATTATGTACTTACATGTTGATGAAAGCATGCCTGAATGCTTAATTGTTGCGCATCATATAAACCCTTATGTTGCAAGACATGTATTTTATTAATCTCATGATAAATGATGTAAGTTGAGTTATACCTAAGTGATCTTGTTAACTATTTAATACCTGGAAATGTTAAACGGTCTTGTGAGTCTATGAATTGTGTATATCCGGTGAGATATGTCAATGCTCCATGTTTAGTTACGCTAATAAATTTCGTCCTATGCCTTTTCTATAATATGGTTACGAACATGAAATGTTTTAAATGGTCAAGTATGGACTATGAGTTCTTGGTTGTTTACGCTGTGGTGAATATATGGAATTTGTGCTAATTTCAAAGGTATATAAGTGTTAACTACTCTGATTCTGTTCCACTGCGTAACACGATTTTTACCGATCCTATTATTAATATTATTGTTCGAGGTTGTATGAATTACTTGTTAACTGTTATTAATTTATGACGGTTTTAGGTGCTAATTTTATCTATGTTGAGTTATTAGTAGTTGATTCGTATCTATTAACATTTTATATTATTAAGTTTAACCTTTTGTTGTGAGACGGGTTTAATTTTGAGATCGGTTGTCCTGTGTAACTGACTGATTTGAGGTATGAGGACAATATTGAATTGTTTAGTCGGGAACAAGAGTGTCTTTGTTAATGTCCTTTGAAGAGTGAAAATCGATTGTTATTAGCATTAGAGTTTGAACCATGATATTTTGTCAAGAAGTATTGAGAAGTATTGAGATGTTGGCTATGTTGGTAAGCTTAAGTTGATTATTTTGACAGCAAGATTGTTAAGTGGTATTCTGTTTGATTTGTCGATTTCTGTGACCTCGACTCGTGGGTGAGTAGCTTAGAGTTTTACTCTAAGTGTTGAGCACGGTTCTTTGAACCTTTGACAATAACGATATTGAATTGAGATTGGTTACTAGCAATGAGTTATGGGGCATGCGTGCCGAGTTATATTTACGGTCCCGAGTGACCAAGGTTCTTGAGTTATATTATTTGGTTTGGAATTGATATAGGGATGGAAATATTGTTTTGCGGTTTTATTTCACCAGTTCACTCACCCCTTGTCTTTGGTCTTAGATTCGACGGTGAGTGCGACACTTGGATACTTGGAGTGAGATAGTATGAGATAAAGTAATGAGTAAGACGGGGTTATGAGCTGGTAATTTTATAATGAGGTTACGGGGACGTAACCGTGTTTTAAGGAGGATAGGATTGTAAAATCTTTTTGATTTATGATATGTGATTTATGATATGTCTAGTTGTTATGACATGGCTATTTGGTATGTCGCGACTGTTTGAATACGTTTGATAACCTGATTACTTATGTTATGCATTTACTGTGTTTCGTGAAGCACCCTTTAATTTGGTATACGTTAAACTTTGGGGACAAAGTTTTCTTAACGAGGGTAGAATGTAACATTTCGTGTTTTATTTCATGTTTAAAGTATTTTGATCAGTTTCGATGAAATGCGGTGTCACACTTTGAATTCGTTATGTTCCTAGGGAACGGGTTTCTTTTGATTTCGGGATGTGAACTTCGGGACGAAGTTCATTTTAAGGAGGTAAGACTGTAATACCCAGTATTTTGGTCTCGGTCAATGGTAGTCAACCACCTTTTTACGCAAGTATCTCTAATGGAATGGTTATAAAGTATTTTTACGAAACAACTATTATTTATATCGTATTTCTACGATTAATTCGTATTTCTTTAATTTTAATAATACATTGGTAATTTAATCTATATTTAATATCTATATTTTATTTGAGAATATTCTTATAATTAAGTTAATTGTTTTACTAATACTATTTATATAATTTAACTTGTATAATTTTTATACATACTCGCTTATTTTAATTTACGACTCGAGAACGAGATATGGATAATATGATGCTTCGATATGCGTGATGGGCTTGGGCCTAAGACCGATGCTTAGTAGTTGGATAACCGTGAATAGTGAGGTTTATGATAGAAACCCTAGAACAAAATAAGAGGAAACCCTAGCTAGCTTACCCTTCCATCGACATGTACACCACCTATCGACTTCTACTCAAAAACAAACCCAATACTCTATCACGCCACCTGCCTCCATCAAAGCCAAGAAGAGACCCTGACCATCTTCATACGTTCACACCCAAGGAGCCACCGTGGGGTTGTAGAAGGAACCGTACAACCACCAGCAGTACCGTCCACATCTCTGCACAATCAGTAAGTTTATCACGTTCTCCTTGCTTTTGAGGGACCTTCGACATTGTTTTATCAGGCCTAAAGTAAACTAGGTAGTACCCTCAACATGTGTATCGCCTTTAGACTACCCTAGAACCACCGTGACAGTCACAACAAGGTCCACGAATGTCGGCAATAACACGTATCGTATACTCTGCTTTATTGTTTGTGTAGTCGCGTGTTTTATTATTGCTTTGTTTACGCTTGGTCGGTCATGTTCTGGTCTATTTATGGTCATGGGGCATGGGTTCTGGAGTGGTGTTGTTAATAGATGGCTTGGGTGGCAGTAAGGTGGCGCGTGGTGGCCGTGGGAGGCTACTTTGACAGCCTGTCCCAAATTTTCCCAAACAGGGAGTTGTGGTACAACGAGTGTAACACCCCCATTTATTTAAGGGCCTGAACTAGGACTCCTCAGATAAATACGGGTGTTACCATCTCGGTTTCCCGAGGCAGTAGATACAAAGAAAGATAAACAGTACTTTAAATTAAATTTAAACTCAATCATGTTCTTACATAACCAAAAGATAAAACTGTTCAGATCAAAAGAAAGTACAACTCAATGACTATTTTTATGTGATCTATGCTCTAGTCAGGTCCGGGTTCATGCTTCTCTCTCCCCAAAGCTCCCATAGTCTTTAACCTGTCAATCTGCTCCCCAATAGTTGGTTCATCACAGGTGATCACGAATACACAGGGTCAACCACGAGGTTGAGTAGGGAAAACCATAATTAGAAAAACATTACTATAAATAGAAAGCTGAATATCTCCACTCCGAATCACAGACCCTTTTCCTCCGCACCAAACACAGACCCTTTATCTCCGCGCCACACAGACCCTTTTATCTCCGCACCAAACACAGACCCTTTTTCTCCACGCCACACAGACCCTTTTATCTCCGTAGCTCATATCGTATCACAGAATATATATAAACAAATATCAACGTATACCAACCAAGTATTAGTATGAACATTCATGGTAATCATTATTAACAACTGAATAATCATTATGGGATGCATCGTATTTCCCCTACCTGAAATAGCAGTAAATGCAGATACGTCCAAGCGCGTTAAAAGTGTTCCACACGAAACTTGCCACCTAAAATATATATTACTTAATTAATAAACTTCCTACTCACGTAACACGTACACACATTCCATTTATAGTAACTTCCTATAAATAGCAACTGCCAAAAATAGTAACTTGGTTTGGAATTCAAAATTTAAATCTTCCTCATAAATAAAATGCCATACCTTAAAAACCAATTATACTTTGCCATAAATAAAAATACCCCACCATAAATACTAAATATATTACCCATAAATAAACTCAATATCAAAATAGAAAGTATATATTTATAACATACATATTAATAATAATAATAGTAATAATTATAAAGATAAGAATAATAAAAATACCCACCAACATCATAGAACCCGACAGCCCCCCCTTAAACCGACTTCAGCACCCAAAGCTACCGCCTACCACCACGTCAACCACTCACCAGCACCAGACCCCAACACCATAGACCACCATCTGACATTCTAACACCACCACAACACAAGACCCACGCCGACAACCCCAAACAAAACCACCCAAACCCAGACCAGAACCTTACCGCGACTCAGACTACCCCAAACAGACCCGCATCGACCCCTGTTACCACCGCCACCACTGACCACGACCACCACTCTCGCTACCTCTGACCACCCACTCGTAACCATGGTGGTGTTACTGTACTGACCTCCCCCGAGTCACCAGTAACGCCACCCCCAAAACAACAACCAACACCGACTCATACTCTGAAAATAAAACAACCTCAGAACACCCCACAACCACCAGTAGACACACCCCAGACGACTCAGTTCCCTCCGACTACAACCACCAAGCCAGTCACCAAACCCAACCTTGGACTCCTATCTGACTCTCTGACCCATGACCAGAACCATCTTGATACAAACTCAGAATCGACACAACCCCTAAACACACCCAGTCACAACAACAGAGACGGAAAGAACCCAGAAAACGTGCCCAGACCCGACAACAACCACTCCTGCCACCACTCTAACCACCAACGACCACCACCGACTCAAACGTACATAAACATCACGTAACTCACTACAAGGATAACACAATACGAGTAAGAACAATAGATCTCAACAGAGGTTAAATAGATAACGAAAACTATAACACAACAAGGAAATTAGCAACGAGTGTGGCATACCGGTTTTCTTGGTCAAATCGAACCACCCTACGACAACCTATAACCACCGTACCCAAGCTCCTCTTCTACTCTGCTATGACGGCTGAAGTTTTGAGTAAGGGTTTTAGCGTTTTGGTTAGGTTTAGGGTATGAAACCCTTGGCTAAATAAGGCGGCAGAGAAATGGAGTGTTGGCTGATTCAGAAATCACGCATGGGCTCTCCTATTGACACACATAACGAGGCCCATGTAAGGTACTCTAGCAGCCCCAAGTTCGAGCCCCACCAACAACATACTACAATTATCAAACTAGGGTGGATAGATCCCCCTTTCAAGCCCCACCAAAGACCAAAACTCTCTACTGAAAACGAACACAAACAACTAAAACAAACAATTTATAAAACCCCTTCGCTTGGTCGTGTACCCCCTATATAAAAATCGTAATGAAATTTCGAGGTATTACAGTCTTCCCCCCTTAAAAAGAACTTCGTCCCGAAGTTCTACCACACTTAGGTGACGAAAACAACAACGCGAACGACTAGGGACACAAACAACACCAAGCAAATGTCAGAAACTTTGATTAGATCACAGAATGTTACATTCCACCCCCCTTAAAGAAAAGTTACGTCCGCGTAACTTACCTCAATCGAACAAATGCGGATAACGCTCTCTCATGGATGCCTCAGGCTCCCATGTAGCCTCCTCCTGATTATGATTGGTCCACAGGACCTTCACCAAGATCGTCTCTCCATTGCGAGTTTTCCGCACCTTCCTGTCTAGGATTTCTTTCGGAGTCTCAATGTATGCCAACTGCTCATCCACCTCGATCACCTCATGCTGAAGCACATGTGATGGATCACTCACGTATTTCCTCAACTGGGACACATGGAACACATTATGGACCTTGGATAGGGTTGGAGGCAAAGCTAAGCGATATGCCACCTCTCCAACTCTGTCCAAAATCTCAAATGGCCCAATAAATTTCTGACTCAGTTTGCCACGCTTGCCGAATCTCATCACTCCCTTCATCGGAGAGACTTTCAGTAAAACTTTCTCTCCGGCCTCAAATGAAATATCGCTCCTTTTCAGATCTGCATAGCTCTTCTGTCGATCCTGAGCGGCCCTCATCCTCTGTCGAATAATATGAACCTGCTCCACCATCTCCTGAATCATATCTGGCCCTAAAGTCACCACATCGGCCCGATCATCCCAACACACAGGGCTCCGACACTTCCTCCCATACAAAGCCTCGAAAGGGGCCATGCCTATGCTTGCATGGTAGCTGTTATTATAAGAAAACTCGATCAACCCCAGTCGATCCTCCCAAGATCCTCCGAACTCAAGTACACAAGCCCTCAACATATCCTCAAGGGTCTGAATAGTTCTCTCCGTCTGACCGTCAGTAGCTGGGTGGAAGGCAGTACTCATCTTCAATTGGGTACCCAAAGCAGCCTGCAACTCTTGCCAAAATCTGGATATAAACCTCGAGTCTCGATCTGAAACAATATCTTTGGGTACGCCATGCAGTTTGACTACATTCTGAACATATGACTTAGCCAATTCAGCTTTACTCCAGGTATCTTTCATAGGAATAAAGTGAGCTGACTTAGTTAGACGATCCACAATCACCCAAATCATGTTGTTGCCCCTCTGAGTTCGAGGCAACCCCACGATAAAGTCCATTGAAATGTTCTCCCACTTCCACTCTGGCACATCTAACGGTTGAACTTTCCCTTGAGGTCTCTTATGCTCCCCTTTCACCCTCTGACAAGTCAAACATCTTGAGACAAACTCTGCGACCTCCTTCTTCATATTCGGCCACCAAAACGTCTTCTTAAGGTCCTTATACAGCTTATCACCCCCTGGGTGAACAGAATAAGGAGTAGCATGAGCTTCAGTCAGGATCTTCTTCTTTAGCTCCTCAACATTTGGTACACACCATCGCCCACTGAATCTCAAACTACCATCGGTATGAATACCGAACTTGGATACCCCATCGCCATTCCCATTTTCCACCATCACACGCCACTTCTGGATTCTCTCATCGTTCTGCTGTAACTCCCGAATCTCCCCATACAATTCAGGCTCCACTGTCAAGTCACCAAGAGCGCCCCCTTTCCGGATCATGAATATTCCCATCTCCCTTAGTTCACCATACAACCTCCCTCTCGATCTGGCACAATCCAAAGCATGTACTGACTTCCTACTTAGCGCGTCAGCTACCACATTCGCCTTGCCCTCGTGGTAGACAATCTGCATATCATAGTCTCCGATCAACTCTATCCACCTCCTCTGCCTCATGTTCAATTCCTTCTGGGTGTAGATATATTTCAGGCTCTTATGATCAGAAAACACCTTAAAAGTGGCTCCATAGAGGTAATGACGCCACAATTTCAGTGCGAAGACCACAGCGCCCAACTCCAAATCATGAGTCGGATAATTCTCTTCGTAGGTCTTCAATTGGCGAGAAGCATATGCGATCACTCTACCATTCTGCATTAGTACACAACCCAACCCATGCTTTGAAGCGTCAGTGTATACTTCAAAATTATCACTTCCAACTGGCAAGGCCAGGATAGGAGCTGTTGTCAGGCGTTCCTTAAGAGTTAGGAATGCCTTCTCACAACTCTCATCCCAGATATAACGGTTTTCCTTCCTCATCAACGACGTCAACGGCTTCGCTATCTTTGAAAAATCTTTGACGAATCTCCGGTAATAACCTGCTAACCCCAGAAAACTTCGGATCTCACTCACATTCTTCGGACTTTGCCACTTAGTCACAGCTTCAATTTTACTAGGGTCAACAGATACCCCCTCTTTGGAAATGACATGCCCCAAGAACGCCACTTTCTCCAACCAGAATTCACACTTACTCAACTTAGCATTGAGTTTATGTTCTTCCAAAGTCTGAAGTACCTTCCTCAAATGATCTTCGTGCTCCTCCGCATTCTTGGAGTATACCAGAATATCATCAATAAATACCACCACGAACTTGTCGAGATACGGGCTGAAGACTCGATTCATCAAGTCCATGAACACAGCTGGAGCATTAGTCAATCCAAAGGGCATAACCACAAATTCATAGTGGCCATACCTCGTTCGGAAAGCGGTCTTTGGAATGTCGTCATCCTTTATTCTCAACTGATGGTACCCGGATCTCAAGTCAATCTTGGAGAAAACCCCGGCTCCACTCAACTGATCGAACAAGTCGTCAATTCTCGGCAACGGATAACGATTCTTGATGGTCACATTGTTCAGCTCTCGATAATCAACACACAACCTCAAACTCCCATCCTTCTTCTTCACAAATAACACGGGTGCTCCCCAGGGCGACACACTGGGTCGGATGAACCCTTTCTCAGCTAGCTCATCCAATTGCTTCTTCAACTCCTCCATTTCTTTTGGTCCCATACGGTACGGTGATTTAGAGATCGGTCCCGCTCCTGGTTTGAGGTCAATGGAAAATTCCACTTCCCTCCTCGGCGGTAACCCTGGAACGTCGTCTCGAAAGACTCCCTCAAACTCCCGTACCACAGGTATCTCCACTAGTCTTGGGGTTCTCAGCCTCACAATCCCACATTTGGCACAAAATTAGGCTTTCTCCTTTTCGCAAGCAAGACTTCAGGGTATTGACAGATATAAATTTGATCTTTGGTTTGACTCTATACCCCTTGTAGGATACCCTCACTCCCTTGGGTCCCTTCAAGGAAATTTTCTTTTGATGACAGTCGATAAAAGCCCTATACTTCCCCAGCCAATCCATCCCTAGGATCACCTCAAAACCTCCCAGCGGAAATTCTATGAGATCACAATAGAACATTGCGTCCCCGATTCTGATGGGTACACTTCCATAGACTCTATTACAAGCTATTGACTCTCCTGAAGGTATGGTCACTGAGTCCGCGACCCAGTCGAACCTCTCAAGCCCCAAAACTCTAACATGGTCTCTAGACACAAAAGAATGGGTGGCACCGGAATCGAAAAGTACGAAAGTAGGTTTAGAGTTCACAAGAAAAGTACCAGTAACCACATGAGCGTCCTCTTGAGCGGCCTGCTTTCCCATGGCAAAGAGGTTGCCACTGGACTTGACCCCACTCTGGCTGGCACCAGATGTTCCAGCCTGCTGATTTCCTGCCGTCCCCGTCTTGTTGTTGTTCCCACCTCCATTGTACTGATTCTGATATGAACGGTTCTGATTGTTGTTGTTGTAGTTCCTCTGGTAGTTGCTGCTGCCTCCTGACTTCGCACCCCCACCATAGTTTGTCATGGGTGTGCGATAGCCACTGCTGCCATAGGACTGTGTGCGAGATCCCTGATATCCGGGTGTAGGTGTGCGATAACCCCCGGACTGATTCCCTCCAGAAGAACGACATACTGCCTGTTTGTGCCCAATCTTCCCGCAGCCGAAACAGACCACTCCCACTGAACCACTACCGGAACCTCCACCCCTGAAGTTGCTCCCACTCTGGTTCCTCCCACCACCAGAGGCACTACTCCCGAAATACCCACTGAACTTGTTATTACTTGGCTTTTTCGATCCTGAACCCTCAGCTACTGGTTCAGCCTTCCTCTTTTCTGACCTGGACTTCTTGTCCGCCTTAATCATATCCGAAAGCCTCTCCGCCGCCCCAGCCCTTAAATAGATGTCACGGACTGTGGTGGGCGGAGCTGCAATCAGTCTCTTCTTAACGGCGATTGATAACCCCCTCTCAAACTTCATGGCTAGCATAGCATCGTCCAATCCCATATCCCTCACATAGTGTACCAGCTGGATGAATTTCCTGTAGTAAACCTCTACGGTCATGTCCTCCGACATCGTGAATGAGTCGAACTCCTCCCTCAGCTTGCTCTTTTGGAATTCTGGTAGAAACGCCTCGTTCAGAACCCCCTGGAATGCGTCCCACGGAACAAACGCGGATCCACCCTCTGTAGCTGCTTCCCGGAGCTCTCCCTTATTCGCGGTCCACCAATCTCCAGCCATACCCCTCAGATAGTGGGCAGCCTGGTCTACCTTCAATTCTTCCGGGCAATCCAGCAACTCGAACAGGTTATCGAATTCCCGACACCAAGCTCCTAACAGATGAGGTTCCCCCTCCCCAGTGAATTGGGTAGGGTGGTGTCTTGCAATAATTGTGCTCATTTTCGCGGAGTCCATTCATTTGGCCCTTAGGGCCTCATTTTCAGCTATCAAACGGTCCACCTCCTCTTGGGTGATGTTAACGGCATTCTCTCTTCGCGGAGGCATACTATAAAACAAGAAAATAATGAGTCCCGACGTACATGGGTACCCATTGGGTTTAGGGCTATGCTCCCTAAGCATTCAAAATCTATAAACACTTATCATATCGAGTAGTTTGCTTTTATGACATGGCTCAGGGATCACATAACCGCATATCACTAGACATGATGAAAGAAAGATTTCTAACATGTTTCAAATCACTTAACATATCACATCAATATACACCTTTTTCCAACCATTAAAGATTCATTCTTGCTCTTGCCCCTTCCGGCTTTTCAAAAGTCACTTATACACAAAATTCTCATACTTATCATTGCATGCTATTACTTTCACCACCTCTTATTCTACCCTTTTTCTCTCGTATATGCACTTTGGGTTCCCGGGTAAAACTGATAGGGCCAATGGTTCGGTGTGAGGGGGCCCCAGACTCATACTTCCCCCTTTAGTGTGCTCCTAACAGTCCTATCCCGGGGTTCATTTTATTTAGACTCTCCTACATTCATTGGGTTCATTAGGTTAGGCCTGAGGATCGTTCGCTCTGATACCACTTTGTAACACCCCCATTTATTTAAGGGCCTGAACTAGGACTCCTCAGATAAATACGGGTGTTACCATCTTGGTTTCCCGAGGCAGTAGATACAAAGAAAGATAAACAGTACTTTAAATTAAATTTAAACTCAATCATGTTCTTACATAACCAAAAGATAAAACTGTTCAGATCAAAAGAAAGTACAACTCAATGACTATTTTTATGTGATCTATGCTCTAGTCAGGTCCGGGTTCATGCTTCTCTCTCCCCAAAGCTCCCATAGTCTTTAACCTGTCAATCTGCTCCCCAATAGTTGGTTCATCACAGGTGATCACGAATACACAGGGTCAACCACGAGGTTGAGTAGGGAAAACCATAATTAGAAAAACATTACTATAAATAGAAAGCTGAATATCTCCACTCCGAATCACAGACCCTTTTCCTCCGCACCAAACACAGACCCTTTATCTCCGCGCCACACAGACCCTTTTATCTCCGCACCAAACACAGACCCTTTTTCTCCACGCCACACAGACCCTTTTATCTCCGTAGCTCATATCGTATCACAGAATATATATAAACAAATATCAACGTATACCAACCAAGTATTAGTATGAACATTCATGGTAATCATTATTAACAACTGAATAATCATTATGGGATGCATCGTATTTCCCCTACCTGAAATAGCAGTAAATGCAGATACGTCCAAGCGCGTTAAAAGTGTTCCACACGAAACTTGCCACCTAAAATATATATTACTTAATTAATAAACTTCCTACTCACGTAACACGTACACACATTCCATTTATAGTAACTTCCTATAAATAGCAACTGCCAAAAATAGTAACTTGGTTTGGAATTCAAAATTTAAATCTTCCTCATAAATAAAATGCCATACCTTAAAAACCAATTATACTTTGCCATAAATAAAAATACCCCACCATAAATACTAAATATATTACCCATAAATAAACTCAATATCAAAATAGAAAGTATATATTTATAACATACATATTAATAATAATAATAGTAATAATTATAAAGATAAGAATAATAAAAATACCCACCAACATCATAGAGCCCGACAGCCCCCCCTTAAACCGACTTCAGCACCCAAAGCTACCGCCTACCACCACGTCAACCACTCACCAGCACCAGACCCCAACACCATAGACCACCATCTGACATTCTAACACCACCACAACACACGACCCACGCCGACAACCCCAAACAAAACCACCCAAACCCAGACCAGAACCTTACCGCGACTCAGACTACCCCAAACAGACCCGCATCGACCCCTGTTACCACCGCCACCACTGACCACGACCACCACTCTCGCTACCTCTGACCACCCACTCGTAACCATGGTGGTGTTACTGTACTGACCTCCCCCGAGTCACCAGTAACGCCACCCCCAAAACAACAACCAACACCGACTCATACTCTGAAAATAAAACAACCTCAGAACACCCCACAACCACCAGTAGACACACCCCAGACGACTCAGTTCCCTCCGACTACAACCACCAAGCCAGTCACCAAACCCAACCTTGGACTCCTATCTGACTCTCTGACCCATGACCAGAACCATCTTGATACAAACTCAGACTCGACACAACCCCTAAACACACCCAGTCACAACAACAGAGACGGAAAGAACCCAGAAAACGTGCCCAGACCCGACAACAACCACTCCTGCCACCACTCTAACCACCAACGACCACCACCGACTCAAACGTACATAAACATCACGTAACTCACTACAAGGATAACACAATACGAGTAAGAACAATAGATCTCAACAGAGGTTAAATAGATAACGAAAACTATAACACAACAAGGAAATTAGCAACGAGTGTGGCATACCGGTTTTCTTGGTCAAATCGAACCACCCTACGACAACCTATAACCACCGTACCCAAGCTCCTCTTCTACTCTGCTATGACGGCTGAAGTTTTGAGTAAGGGTTTTAGCGTTTTGGTTAGGTTTAGGGTATGAAACCCTTGGCTAAATAAGGCGGCAGAGAAATGGAGTGTTGGCTGATTCAGAAATCACGCATGGGCTCTCCTATTGACACACATAACGAGGCCCATGTAAGGTACTCTAGCAGCCCCAAGTTCGAGCCCCACCAACAACATACTACAATTATCAAACTAGGGTGGATAGATCCCCCTTTCAAGCCCCACCAAAGACCAAAACTCTCTACTGAAAACGAACACAAACAACTAAAACAAACAATTTATAAAACCCCTTCGCTTGGTCGTGTACCCCCTATATAAAAATCGTAATGAAATTTCGAGGTATTACAACGAGTTTGGGGATGGTTGTTCAGAGGGGTGAGGGGAATCGAAAACTGGTGATTGCCACCAGCGGGTAGTATGTGAGGCGAGGAGTCAGGCGTGGTGGTTAGTTATGGTAACGGTGGTGTTGGCAGGTGGCTGGAGGTGTCTGTACAGGGGGGAGCAACACGGGTGAGAGCAAAACTGGGGGGGTTGTTGCTGTGACCAGCGTGTTTGGAGGTGATATAGAGGGCTGTTAGGGTTGAGTCTAGGGTGGTGGTCAAGGTTATTAGTTGGACCGTGGTTCAGGGGTCTCAACCGCGGTAGTGTGGTGGTGGTGCCGGCTGTAGAGGGGGTGTCGTGAGGGCTGCGAAGTGGGCTGGTTGGAGGGCAGTGTTGCTGTTTTGGTTTTTCCACTTTGTTGTTAAGTTTTATGTCTTTGCTATTTTTGGTCCATTACTTGCTTTTTTTCCTATTGTTGTTATTATTACTTTAGCTTTTATATTTAGTAATGTTGGTAATCTCAAATGTTGTTACTATTTATGAGACCTTATGAGTCGGGAAGTTACTATTTTTAGAAGTTGCTATTTCGGGAAAGTTTCTATTTTGGGAAACTTTCCAATTTTAGAAAGTTAACATATTCGGCACATTGTTACGATCTTAAGTATAGGGCTTAGTGTGGATTGTTGATCGTTAAATATTATATGTTTAGGTGATGGTTTCCGCGAGGAACATCTTTCGGAGCTATTGACTGTCTTTCTGCAAGTTGAGGTAGGGGAATGAACTGTGATTTACATTATGTTACATAATGAGATTGATTGTTTGTTACGAGATTGTTATCCGATGTGTATCGTTGTTTTTGAGACGTTATTAACTATCTTAAATATTATTGTATGATGAGGAGTGGAGAATTGGGTCTTTTGATATTGGGTCTTGTGATATGGGTCTTGTGATATGGGACTTGTGATATGGCCATGGAAGTGTGGTGTGATGGTGGTGTGGTGTGATGGAGGTGTGGTGTGGTGTGATGGAGGTGTGGTGGACGATCGAATGATATGGAGGTGGAGCAGGATACGGTTCTACTGTGTTTATGTTTTATCTGTTTTACCTACTCAACCTCGCGGTTGACCCTGTGTATTCGTGTGACACCTACGATGATCCGGAATGGGAAGTAGATTTTTACAGGAAAGAGACAGATGAGCCAGGAGCTGGGACGGGAATGTGAGATGCGGACTTGAGACCGACTTAGAGCTACATCACATATAGAGCAGTTGTCAGTTGTGCTTTTATACTTCTATGTAAATTCTGTAATAACGAAAGTTTAAATTTAATCAGTATTTATATAAAGTACTTTGGTTTGTTTACCTTGTTATTCACTACCTCAGATATTCCGAGATGGTAACAGTCCTATTTATTGAGAATGTCTTGCTAAAGGCTCTTAAATAAATGGGGGTGTTACAATAATGAAGGAATGACGGGAGGAAGAAGTTTGGAAAAATTATACAGGGGATTAGCGACCGATAACGGTCGCTAAATTAGCGACCGTTTTCAGTCGCTAAAATTAGCGACTGATTTCGGTCGCTAATTTAGCGACCGTTATCGGTCGCTAAACTGGCGCAATGGTACTTTTTGGATTCCCGCGGATTTTTTAGGATAACATTGGGATATGGTTTTGGTCGCTAAATTTGGCGACCGACAGCGGTCACCCGCTTTTTTTTCGGTCGCTAATTAGCGACTACCGTTGCGGTGGCAAGTTTAGTCGCTATCTGGGGTAATTCTTGTAGTGTTGTCAAACTCAGTTCCATGGTCAGTTCGGATAGTTCCTAGATTAGTTTTTAATTTGTTTTGAACAAGTTTCCTAAGACTAACAAATTTATCAAATGTTTCATCTTTAGAATGAAGAAAGATTGGCCAAACAAATCTAGAATAATCATCAACTAGAACGAAAACATACCTGGAGCCGCCTCTGCTTCTTACCTTCATAGGGCCACAGAGATCGATATGTACCAGACCAAGAGCTTGGTTAGTACTTACTATTCTTTTTGGTTTGAAGGATGATCTGACGTGTTTACAACGTGCACATGTGTCACACATCTTTTCTTGATCAAACTTGATCTTGGGAAGACCTTCGACCAAGTCCCATCTCTTCAATTTGCTAAGAATAGGAGAACTAATATGCCCAAATCTCTTATGCCAGAGACATGGATCATCTAACGTAACTTTCATACATGAGAGAGAGTCAGTAGGCACAACGTTTAAATCAATCATATAAACATTTTTCTTTCTATGACCTTCCAGAATAACTTTACTTGTACCTTCCATAATTATACGACAAACGTCTGTATGAAAAACAACTTTGTTTCCTTTGTCGCATAATTGGGATATACTAATTAAGTTATGTTTAAGACCACTTACTAGATATACATCGCTAATAGAGTGAGAAGATGAGATGCCTATCTTACCGACACCTATTTCCTTTCCCTTTTTGTTGTCACCGAAGGTGACCTTTCCTCCGTCGAATGGTTCTAAGGTAGTGAATAGGTTGGCGTCACCTGTCATGTGTCTGGAGCATCCACTGTCGAGGTACCATAGATTATTCTCTTTAGCGATTATCTGCACAATGTAATTTAAAGACATGACTTAGGTACCCAAGCATACTTGGGTCCTTTTGAGTTAGTGACAATAAAAACATCTTCCTTTTTAACCCACACTTGTCTCACTATAGGTCTCTTGTATCTGTGGTAGTTAGGTTTTGTTGGTCTAGTGTGAGTCTTTTGGTTTTGTTTCTTGTAGGTTGTAGGTTTAGGAGTTTGAGTGGTTCTATTTTTCTTTTCTGTGTAATTAAAGGACATGTCATAGAACCATCTATGGTCATTATTTCTTTCCTTATCCTTTTCATTACCTTCCTCACTGTCAATGATAGATATGGAATCATTTGGTATACCTAGAGACTTTACAAATTTGACTCTAGTTTTGAAGTCGAGTGCGTGTTTTACACAGTTTTCTCGAAGGTGTCCATTATGACCGCAGTAAGTGCAAATTAAATATTCAGGCAAGTCCACATACTTTCTTTTTCTAAAGTCACGTACATCAGGTTTTTGTTGACATTTAGAATGGCCTCTCCTACCATAGCATTCATGACCTAGACCCATCTTCATGTTGTTATCAGATTGTTCAGTTAGGAAGTTTAGTACGTTAGTACTTCCTTCCCATTTTTCGTGAACCTTACGAGCATGAAGAAGAAGGTCTTCTAAAGAATCTATTTCTTTTATGCATGAGGAGTGGTCAACGTTGTTAGATTCTTTCAAGTCTTGAATATCTTTATTAAAATTGAACACTATTTTCGCATGTTCCTTTTTAATTTTGGTTATGTTGAATTCCAGATCCATGATCTTTTGCTCGAGGATTTCAAATTCTTCTTGATGAGTTTCATCTACAACCACTGCTGAAGGTTTAATCTTTAGAAGTTCATTAGACCTTTTTAGATCTGAGGTTATAGCTCCATTGGCTATAATCTTAGATTCAAGCTCTTTAATGTTGAGTTTCAATTTTGAGATTACAGCTTCATTGGCTGTAACTTTAGACTGAAGAATTTTCTTCTCAGACATTACTGTTTCCAATTTAACATTTGTATCAATGTTAACTTTGGATTTCAGTTTCTTAGCTTTGGCCTTTAAGAGTTGATTTTCCTCTGCAATGTCAAGGATCTGTTCCTTCAATTCGTCTAATTCAAGACTTTGTTCGTGACATTGGTCTAAGGTTTGTTTGAAATAATTGATTAAAGCAGACTTAGATAAATTTTTAACTTGACTCTTAAGCTGTAAAAAATTTACCTCTTGGTCTTCATCTTCAGAATCCGATTCTCCATAGAGGCAGAATTGTGATGAGTCATGATCGTCGGAGATTAGATCCAAACTGATGTTGCTTAGGCACAGTTTAGCAACTTCCTCTTCTTCTGAGTCTTCGTCATCGTCGGAATCCAATTCTCCCGAATAAGATCTGAGCATAACCTTCTTGAATTCAGTCTTGGTCTTATCTCGTTTGGATTTGTCTTTAATTTTGTCCTAGCTTGGACAATCCTTGATCATAGGTCCTTGATCACCACATTTAAAGCACCCTTGTTTGAAGAAGGTTTGCTTAGAGTCATTCTTTTTCTTATCATTTGTTTTATTGTTTGATTTGGTAAATCTACCTTTGAAGACTGCCTTTTTAAAGCGTCTTGCGAATAGAACTGTTTCATCTTCCAGTTCAGGTTCGCACTCTTCGCTTGTAGAAGCTTGTAGTGCAATGTTTTTGCTTTTAAGGTGATCATCATCATCTCTATTTAGCATGATCTCATGAGCCATTAGAGATCCAATGAGTTCTTGATAAGTCATGGTCGAGAGATCACGAGCTTCTTCAATTGCAGTGACTTTAGGTTGCCACTTTTTGGTAAGGCTTCTAAGGACCTTTCTGACTATGTCCTCAGAATCATACTTCCTACCAAGGTTCCGCAGTTCATTAAGTATGCAGGAGAATCGTGCAGACATGCTATCAATCGATTCATTCTTTTCCATAGTGAAAGGTTCATATCGTTGAATAAGCAAGTCTATACGATGTTTCCTGACTGCGGAGGTACCTTCGTATGCAAGTTCTAGGCCATCCCATATTTCTTTAACTGAATTACAAGAGGAGAAGTGATCAAATTCGGAAGTAATCATACCGTTTTGAAGTAGACTCATGGCTATTGAATTTTTCTCAGCAATCTTGTAATCAGCTTCCACATAGTCACTTTCTGGTTTCTCATATGTGGTTCCATTTGCAGATGCAACCAAGATCTTTCTTGGTCCATTTTGAATTATTTTCCAGCATTCCCAGTCACATCCTTTGACGTAGTGGGTCATCATGTTCTTCCACAAGCTATAGTTTTTTCCATCGAAGATAGGACACTTAAGGTGTTTTGAATCCATTGGAAATCAATAGAAGGATCAATCTCAAGCTGTAAGGCTTTCAAGAGCACGAGGCTCTGATACCAATTGAAGAGTCTATTGACCTAGATATACTAAAGAAGGGGGGGGGGTTGAATTGAGTATGCCAACTTTTTCGATTCTTCTTCGATGGTGGTTGTTGAGATGAAGTAATAGCAAGTAACAAGCAAGAACGATAAAGTAAAGGAGACACGATCTTTTGAAGTGGTTCAGTTTCACAAATCGAAACCTACGTCCACTATTCTCGATTAATAAAATTAGTACCTTCTCCGGATTACAATTTTATCAACCCAACTCGTACAACTTTGATGTTAGTTGTAACTCAATCTAGATACCGTTAAATATCTAGCTACGACAAGTACCGTAAAATACTTGCTTACAATGAGTACCGTTAAATACTCGAATCTATCTTAAGTAAGTAAGATAAACTTTTAACAACTTCTTGTATTTGATGATCTTGAATGTATGAAAATATTCTTCAAAGCTTTTAGTCTTGATTACGAAATTTGACAATGATTGCACGGAAAACGAAACGTGTGAGAGACTACGTCCGTTTGAATTTCTCGATTTGCGTGAGGCTCGTGTGTTGTATTAGGCGTGTGAGTTGAGAGCATATATATACTAATTTAGATCTAGGTTAAATCCTAGATAGTTTAGGAATATTACTTTATCTAGAATACTAGTTCTAGGTAATATTTAAAACTTAATCTTATATGAATTAGGAAAGGACTCTAATAGAATAATATTAAATTAAGACATAAGATAATATTTCCATAATCCTATTTGATTTAGGAAACATCCTTATACCATAAAATATAGAATCCTACTTTGAATCAAATCCTAATTCTTGTCAATAATATAATAAATTATATTTTTAATCAAATGCTAGTCAATCTTTAAGTAGATTAAATAAACAAGTTTATTTATTTAATTAACCATAAAGATAATATGAAACATGTTAGTAGTTGTGTAGGAAACGTTAGGAATATTTCCTTGACACGCTTCCCCACGCACGTCCAACGTATGCTTCATAGATCACGTTCTTCGAGACATATTTCTCGAAGCACGTTTCCCTAGGAATTTAGATTTATGACAACAACGGTTAAAATAAAATCCTAAGTATTTTAGAATTAATATTTACCTCATAAGATAAATACTTTAATTCTTGTTAACTAAAGAATATTTCTATTTTAAAACCGTTTATAAGATTACTAAATTAATATATAATAATATATTAATAGCACGCATAAATCTTCACGCTTTGACTTATATTACGCAAATCTCATTTCTTCGATAGTTATAGGAATGATCCATAACTTAAGAACTCTTGACATTGTAATAAAACTTGTGTCTTGTAAATCTTCAAAAAAGACTTGACACTTAACAAGAGCTTGATCTTTCTTCAATTCTTTGATTGAATTATATTTTGTTAAACTACGATCTTCGCTCTATAATTAACTGTACACTTAAACACACGATTACACGCATATGTATATAAAACATTGTTACTTAGACTTGTCATTATTAAAACATAAAACAATATATAGAATATATTACTCAACAATCATTGACAGCTTTCTTTGCCACAACTTCACAGGACTCCTCAATTGTATCAGCGGAACCACCCACATAAGTCAGCTCCATAACTCCAGTAGTCCAAATTACAACATTTGTCTTCACCACCACATACACGCTGTTTTTAGACATATCTAACATATGGTATACAGGTTCCGGAAAGTGTAGTATAGCCGTGATCTGTTTCAGAAGAGGATGAAACGGGAGAGCAATCTGCGTTGGAAGAACTTGCAACATCTGTAAATTTTTTTAAAAAAGCGTGGTCATTAATCGTATAGAAGTAAAAACAGAGCAACAAACAAACAATATTAACAATTAGCATGTAAACCGAATTATCCTTAGTTAGAGTTCACACTGCATAAAAATATGTCATTTAAGACTTACGATATACAAAGAACTAAGACTTTTGCTATAATTTATTCATAAAGGACTATTAGATATATAGAAACAGAGGTATGTTAAGCATCAATTACATTGATATCCTGGAATTTCAGAAATAATCTTAGTTAGCTGCCAGGATTTCAATGTGAAATAATCGTCATAAGATGGGATTGTATATATCATAGGTGTATATTATATAATTAAAAAAACCCTTAAATTAAGCAATAGTACAATAACCACATTACCTATAGTATAGTATTAGGTATGAGTATGGGTATGGGCATGGTTGATAGATACGGTTCATGTACAAAAATTAGTTGATAAATATGTACTTTATAACTATTACAATATATGAATGATGATGTGAATATGACTACTAAGGCAATGTAACTTATATGATAAACAAGTTAATTATGTATAAAGTAGTTGTAAACAATCATTTCAATTCCACTATGACATTGTGTGTAAAGATAGATTATGATGAGGTAGTTCGAGTTAATATCCGTATTTACATAACAACGGTAAAAAATACGGGAAGAGCACAGACAATACACAATTTGTACTTTTTGATATCATATTTGTGTTCGAGCGTCTAATCTTCACCGTCCTCAACTATTTTCGTATTCTGTCTATTGTAAAATTATTCAATCGGTTATAACCTACAGTCCCTAAACAATATGGTCTAATTCACTAATTAAAATAAAACATAACCCCTTTTTTTTAAAAAAAAAAAATACGTACACTACTACAAAATATCGATACGAAGACGGTTAAAAACCGTTCTCCTATGAGTGGCGGAGCCGTGCTCCCCATGGCCGTCCTCTTTACCTAAGAGAACGGTTCAACCGTCTTCTTTGTTGTCCACTTTTCAGCACGGTTCAAAAAAGAACCGGTCTCTTTGCCCCCTTTCCAACACGGTTCCAAAAGGAACCGGTCTCTTTGATCCGTCCTACATTTACAATAACCGTGCTCTTTGCTTGACATCTAACCCACTTTCCAGCACGGTTCCTGGATTTGTCTTTCACGTTCTTTATTACGAAGTCATAAAATTCAGCTAACCCGACATCATATTCTACTTCGCCCTTTTTCCCATTAATCATCCAAGTACGAGCCATATTCGACTACATAATTACAACATAATTCAATTATTAAATTCATAATTCAATTATTAACGATAATAATACTAATAGCAATAATAATACTAATAGTAATAATATCACTAATGTTAAAAACAACAATAAAACGACGATATTAATATCAACAATACTCAAATAATAATACCGTAATGATAATAATAATAATATCATCAATAAACATAAATAACAAACATCCCCCTACCCTTTGATCCAGGGATCAAACCCCACGACCAACAACTTAACTAACCATTTAAGCATTAACACAACCCTTTGATCCAGGGATCAAACCCCACGACCAACAACTTAACTAACCTCAGACAGCCACTTCGTCTTTACTCACCCGCGCACTCAACTTGAAGGCTAGAAAACCACCAGCCGGGCCACCCCTAGCCACCACTATCAACCTCACTCCCTAGCCTGCACCACCTACTACAACCACCACCTTCTCGCTGCCACCAGAACCCACCATTACTACCCTAACGTACTGCCCAAAACCCGTCACACACACACACTGTTATTCGTTTTCCAGCAACTCACCTACACTCCCCCTCCTTTTCCCGTTAGGATTTCTCTCACCCCCTAGCCCTGTTGGAGCTTGTGTCCTCCACATGTAGTGTGATAACGTCATTGCACATACCCTTGTACGGACAAGTGGGAGATTGTTGGGGCTGGTGTCCTTGACAATTAAGTACAATGACTTATTAAATCTCTTTAAGGATCACAAGGGCATACTTTTGTATTATTACCAGTTGATCCACGTTTATCAATAACGGTTGGCTTGCTAGATAAGTTTGACGTTATTGTCATACGGATGGCGGTGATCAACTGGTCCCTATACGTCACACCTATAGGACACGTTTGAGAGATGTGAAAGTATGAAAATACAATCACATTTATGCCGGATATGACTAAACAGTTAGTCAGAGGTATTGACTATTAAATTAGTCAATAAGATGTTGAGATTATTATTTAATACGGATTAAATAATTTTAGCTAATACGGATTACATGTTTAATTCGTAAATTAAATATAAACAGTTATATATTTAATTAAATATTGTATTCGCGTATTAATATAAACAGTTATATTAATTTGGGTAATTATACAATATCGTAATTTTATCAGACCATTATTAATACATCGACTGCATTAATATCTGATAACATGCATACGATTTATAAACAAAACCCGCGAATAAAGTTTAGCTAAATGGGTCGAATCACAAATTAGAATAAGGTAAGAGTGGAAAGCCCACTCCTACCCTATTGGAAATTTCGGCCAAAAGAGCTACATAAGGAGGAGGACTCTCCTTATGTCAGGGACTCTGGTTTCACTGTTTAAACAAATCTCAAGGAAAAATTAGGGTTTTGAGAGCTTTCTTCTCCCAAAACCTCAGATCTCACATCTAAAACCTAAATAGCTCTCCCAATATTGCAAGGCAGTTGGAGAGGATTTCTAGCACACGCGGCCACGTCTCATTCTAGTCTTGGGTGCAAGTTATAGGAGGGAATTTGTGTTAATTCCTGTTCTTAGGCCTTTCGCACACGGACCAAAGGTTGATTTCTTTTTCATGCTTTTTATTAACTTATGACTATAATCACAATTGTATGTTTCATTATAATCCTGGAAGTTTGGGGCGAATACATGCTTTATTCCCCACAAGTGGTATCAGAGACTTAGGCCATGAAAATTTTACTTTTGTGTTTTTCATAAGTTTTAAAATCTGAAAAGAAAAAAAAAACGTGTTTTGCCGCTGAGTCGGTCGATCGACCTCCAGTTGCGGTCGGTCGACCGCCTCCTGTGAGTTTTCTGTTTTTTTTTTTTTTAAAAACAGTTTCCTTTGTGAGTTTTCGATCTTGATTTTCGACTCCTGTTTACATATTGTTAATTAATCGATATTCTTGACAATATGTGAACCCTTGTTGATGTTAATTTTGATTTACTTGTTTTAATCAAAGTTTAATAGGTAAAAACTTGTTTTAATTTCAAAAAGTGCAGCGTTTTGCGTTTTCTGAAATTCGTTTTTACTGCATGTTGGTCGGTCGACCTAATTAATAGGTCGGTCGACTGATTTTACTGTTGCAGAAATTTTCCGTTTTTCGGCTGCAGGTCGGTCGACCACATGTTTAGGTCGGTCGACCTCCCCCCTGTAACAGACTCGTTTTTTTTTTTTTATTTTCGAAAATAACATGTTTTATTTTCACATGGCTTAAAATAATATACTGTATACGGAAATAGTATATTATTTAGTGAATCGGTTCACCCTCGTTTTGATACATATTGTTTTAAAACAGTTTAAAATAATGGATTATATGTTTATTAAAATTGGTGATTAAAGCGGTATAGTCACATAATTTTAATCTTAAAAGGTGGTTTGGTATAAATTTATTAAACATAATAACAGTATTATGTCATGTATAAATTTTATTTAGTTGATGCATTTTATTTATCGTCTTGTGAATGCCTTGAATGCTTTCAATAAAGTATTTAATTTTTGCAAACGGTTGTAACTTAGTGTGGCCTTAGAAGATTGTGTCACCGTAATGATGGGACACAATCTTGCTTGTAATTTTGAGATCTTGAATCTCCGTTTTGGGTTTTTGCCATGTAATTACTTTTGTATTTAAATTAGAATGTATCTAGGACTACTTTTGTAATTTAAATTAGTAATTTTGTGAAGACCAAAGACGGAGACCGGATGCTCACTCCCGCTGCAAGGACCAAGATGGAACATCAAGACAAGCTTCTAGGGTCCAACGGTGGATTCCAAGTTGTTTTATGTTTATTTTGGTAGGATAGGCCACACTAGGACTTTTATTTACGTTTATTGCATTTATCTTTATGCTTTCATCGATAATAGCTTGCATCATATTCCGCCTAAAACCAAACCACCTATATCATGCCTGAAAACTGACTCATGTAGAGGTTACGCGTTAGTTTTCTGTGACAATACAGATGTCACATGTCAATTGCAAAGCCATCACTTTATTTAATTCATTCACGCATATGCTAGATATTAGTTCACTTAATATGAATAAATAAAAGTTGATGGGGTCTTCCTCGTATAACCAAAAATTGAGACTAGTCTTTATAAATCAGCCTCCCATGAATCCCTTCTTCGTCGGTAGGCATAATATGACCCCTTCTACGTCGGGTAAGTGGGAACAGATGATTTATTTTATCTCAACATCATGGTCACTCGATACTATCTAGTGACTGAGATGGACTAATAGATAGGATTTACGGAAATCTATCGACCAAGAGTTCCAACGATTGGAATTAGCCAAACTGTGGGCTTATCAATATACGGAAATTGAGTCTTGGGATCGTTTATATAATTCTTGAGGGAGATCAATTATATAAATGCATGAGTCTACGAGTTTAAATTCGATTTTATATAGACTTAAATCACAACAATAAGTTGCTTATATGGTTTTGTTTTATCTTCTTTTTCAGTGTAGAACACGTTCATTAAAACTGCTGTATAACTAAAATGGCTGGTGAAGACCCAATGCCAAGTGCCAAGCTAGCACGTGAGTCCTGGCTAAAGGCCTTCATGGACTCCATGAATCAGTCTACTAGACTGAGGAATGATGGGTCAAACTTCTCTGACTGGGAGGCAGCACTACGGAATGCTGCCATTGCTGACGGAAAGCTTAAGTATTTAACTGAGCCCATTCCGGCACACCCAGGAACTGGAGCTAGAGCCAACGATGTTCGCGCTCATAGCGACTTCGTCATGGAAGCGGGTGCGATAAAGAACGTACTCATCTATGCAATGGAATCCAATTTGCAAAGACGCTTCATAAACCATGGTGCAAACAAGATTTTCACCACGCTCACTAACGAATTCTCAAAGGCTCCGAGAATCGTTTCTTATGAGCATACCTGTCGCTTCTTTGAGGCGAAACTCCAGAAGGGCCAAGCTGTTAGCCCACATATTCTTCACATGATTGAGAATATCGAGAAACTGGAGGCCCTAAACTGCAAGATCAGTGAGAACATAATCGTTGATCGAATGCTTCATTCGCTTCATGATGGGTTCGCCCTCTTCAGGGCCAACTACTACATGAACGACATGAAGAAGACTCCTCATGAGCTCCACTCCCTTCTCGTACAGACTGAGAAGGATCTGAAATTAAGTGGGAGCATGAAGCAGGATGTTCTCATGATCTCCAGTAAGGGAAAGGGTAAAGGGAAGGCTAAAGCTCAGGGCGACCTAGCAGTAGGTAAGCCCAGGTTCAAGAAACCTGGATTTACTAAGAGTGGGCCAGGTGAGTCGAGCAACTCACAGGGCAAGACAAAGAGCAAGGATACAAGCATGGAATGTCACCATTGTCACAAGACTGGGCATTGGAGGCGCTCATGCCCCGTGTATCGCGAGGACATTAAGGCAGGCCGTGTTACTCCTATTGGTATGTCTTCTTCTTTTATTCACATGATTGAGATTAACCATGCAAGTTGCGGAACTTGGGTACTTGATACTGGTTGTGGTTCTCATCTATGTAATCATGTGCAGGGCCTCCGAAACCAAGAACCCCTAATCAAGGGTGAGGTTGACCTGCGTGTCGGGAATGGAGCACGCGTTACTGCAGTCTCGAAGGGAACATACGTGATCCAGCTTCCAAGTGGATTCGAGTTATTTTTATATAACTGTTATTATGTTCCTAGTTTGTCCAAAAACATTATTTCAGTTTCTGCGCTTAACAAACTCGGCTTTTCATTAGTAATAGAGAATAATAGCTGTATTTTCTCCTTACACAATATGATTTATGGCAAGGCAGTTTCCATGAATGGAATTTATGTTTTAGATCAAACTACCGAGATATTACATGTGAATAACCAGAGATTAAAGGTAGGTGACAAAGATCAAACTTACCCATGGCATTGTAGTATGGGACACATAAATGAGAAACGCGTAAAACAGCTCATACAGAATGGAGCTATCTCGCCCTTTGATTTCGAATCATATGGCACGTGTGAATCATGTCTCATCGGCAAGATGACTCGTATTTCCTTCAAAGGTGTTGGAATGCGCGCTGCCGACCTATTAGAACTCATACATACGGATGTATGTGGGCCTACGTCGATCAACGCACGAGAGGGCTATAGGTATTTCATCACTTTCACGGATGATTTGAGTAGATATGGCTATGTCTACTTAATGAAGCACAAAAGTGAATCCTTTGACAAGTTCAAAGAATACCAGAATAGGGTACAGAACCAGCTGGGTAGAAAGATTAAAGCACTACGTTCGGATCGTGGTGGTGAGTATCTTTCACACGAGTTTGATCAACACCTTAAAGACTGTGGCATCGTGCTACAGTTGACTCCACCTGGAACACCACAATTAAATGGTGTGTCCGAACGGAGAAATCGAACTCTACTTGATATGGTTCGATCCATGATGAGTCACACCGTTGTGCCTGATTCATTGTGGGGCTATGCTCTTTTGTCAACCGCTCTAATACTTAACCGAAGTCCGTCTAAAGCTGTTGACAAGACTCCATACGAATTATGGAAGGGAACGGTCCCTAACTTGTCCTTTATTCGGGTTTGGGGCTGCGAGGCTTATGTCAAGTGGAGACACGAGGATAAGCTCGGCCCGCGATCGGTCAAGACATAATTTATAGGTTATCCAAAGGGAACTTTTGGTCATTACTTCTACTCGCCAACCGAACAACGTGTTTTTGTTGCGGCTAGTGCGACGTTCTTAGAGAAAGAATTTCTCGAGAACAAGTCGAGTAATAGAACCTTCGAGTTATCGGAGGTTCAAGAACCAACTACCGAGCAACCATTGGAGGAAACAGTTCCTTCAACCGAGGCTGCGGTAGATATTCCTAAGGAACCTAGGAGGTCGGGAAGAGTCTCTATTCCACCGGACAGATACATTGGTATGGTCGAGGAACACGATACAGATGACGTCTTACTCCTAGAGGGTAATGAACCCACAACCTATAAAGGTGCCATGACCAGTTCTGACTCAAAGCTATGGCTAGAAGCCATGCAATCCGAGATGGACTCCATGTATGAGAACAACGTGTGGGATCTTGTGGACCTACCTGCAAAGGTACGTCCCCTTCAATGCAAATGGCTTTACAAGATAAAGCATGCCGTGGAAGGACAACAAGATATCCACAAGGCTAGACTAGTTGCTAAAGGTTTCACTCAAGTGCCAGGCTTGCACTATGATGAGATCTTTGCACCCGTAGTCATGCTACATTCCATTCGGATTATCTTAGCGATCGCCGCATTTCATGATTATGAAATATGGCAAATGGACGTTAAAACCGCCTTCTTAAACGGTTATTTGGAGGAAGAGTTGTACATGGTACAACCCGAGGGTTTTATCGATCCAGCACATCCTAAGAAAGTTTGCAAGCTTAAGCGTTCCATCTATGGACTTAAGCAAGCATCGCGGAGTTGGAATCATCGCTTCGACCAAGTGATAAAAGAGAATGGGTTCATTCGATCAGTCGAGGAACCATGTCTCTATATCAAGTCGAGTGGGAGCAAGATTGTATTCCTAGTACTGGATGTCGATGACATACTCTTGATTGGGAATGACATACCTCTCTTATCTTCGGTTAAAGCATGGTTGAAAAACCATTTCCAGATGAAAGATCTGGGAGAGGCACAAAGAATTTTGGGCATCCGTATCTACAGGGATAGATCACGACGGATGTTGTCTCTCAGTCAGGAGTCTTATATAGATAAGATTCTAGAGAGATTCAGTATGACGAACTCCAAGAAAGGGTTCCTTCCTATGACTCCTGGGCTTCACTTGAGCAAGACTCAAGAAGCTAAGTCACTGGAAGAGAAAGAGCGCATGAGTCGGATTCCTTATGCTTCGGCAATAGGATCGATCATGTATGCCATGATATGCACACGTCCTGACGTTGCATATGCATTGAGTATGACAAGTCGATTCCAAGATCATCCAGGTGAACAACACTGGATGGCCGTGAAAAACATTCTTAAGTACCTATGGAGGACTAAAGATTGGGGATTGACTTACGGAGGCGACTCGACGATCTGCGCCACGGGTTACGCAGATGCTAGCTTCCAAACGGATCGAGATGACTCGAAATCTCAGTCTGGATTCGTTTTTACTCTTAATGGCGCTGCTGTCAGCTGGAAAAGTTCTAAACAGAGTGTTACAGCAGATTCTACGACAGAGTCCGAGTACTATGCCGCCTCGGAAGCAGCTAAGGAAGCAATATGGATGCGTCAATTCTTACAAGGACTCTCGGTAGTGCCTAGTTCGAATGACCCAATCACCGTTTATTGTGACAATAGCGGTGCCATCTTCCAAGCTAAGGAGCATAAGTCTAGCAACAAGGCTAGGCATGTACAACGGAAAGCTCATCTAATCAGAGATTACGTGGAGCAAAAGGAGATTTTCATTGATAAGATCGCTACGGATGACAACATAGCTGATCCTCTCACAAAAGCATTACCACGTGATAAGCATGAAGGGCACATTCATTCCATGGGAATTGGATGTGTTCCTAAGTTGTAGTACTCTTTTATGAATTCATGTAATAATTCATTTTCTCGTGTACTCTATTCAACCTTATTGTTATGATATAAAATGTTTTGTTTCTCATGTGGAATTGTACGCCAATTTTGAACACCACAAAGTGAACTGATTCACATTACATCGTTTTGGTCCTTGATTACCCACTTGAGCTGATAACTCAGGTAATCATTTTGTGACGTTGGTTGATGGTGGGTTCAACGAGCCATAAGTCACGCGGCTGACTGACCAATCACAAAGGCGAGTTATACGGATATCTCGTAGGACACCCCGTGACAGCGTTATGGAGTCCTAAATGTTTTATAACATTGGGTGCCTGGTCGTGGATAGGACCTCCATAGTGTTCCTTAGAGTCGAGTCTTTTGACCTTCAACTGTCTCTTGAGATTAAGACAGATTTTGGGTAACTTTGGTTTCTTTCCCACGGTCACCGTAACAGGGGGGCCAAGAGGATTTTTTCTGGGTTATTTCATGCTGGGCGATATCGGCAGGATTCGAGTTGAGGGAAATATCCAAACCCTTATCAGGATTTTATCATTTCTCAGGGCCACTCGAGGAGTAGTAACTGAAATGCATGGCCATGCTCGAATACAGATTCGTTTTATCAGTTAAGTTACTCTCTAGTCGGGGAAACCACTCTTGATACAGATCGCTTGTAAGATACGACCTTTGCGAATGCGGATTTGCAAATTGTCTTACATTGAGTGGGAGAAATTTTAAAAGGATATGAGATTCGGTTATCGCACCTACACTTGTACGGACAAGTGGGAGTTTGTTGGAGCTTGTGTCCTCCACATGTAGTGTGATAACGTCATTGCACATACCCTTGTACGGACAAGTGGGAGATTGTTGGGGCTGGTGTCCTTGACAATTAAGTACAATGACTTATTAAATCTCTTTAAGGATCACAAGAGCATACTTTTGTATTATTACCAGTTGATCCACGTTTATCAATAACGGATGGCGGTGATCAACTGGTCCCTATACGTCACACCTATAGGACACGTTTGAGAGATGTGAAAGTATGAAAATACAATCACATTTATGCCGGATATGACTAAACAGTTAGTCAGAGGTATTGACTATTAAATTAGTCAATAAGATGTTGAGATTAATATTTAATACGGATTAAATAATTTTAGCTAATACGGATTACATGTTTAATTCGTAAATTAAATATAAACAGTTATATATTTAAATAAATATTGTATTCGCGTAATATTAATTTGGGTAATTATACAATATCGTAATTTTATCAGACCATTATTAATACATCGACTGCATTAATATCTGATAACATGCATACGATTTATAAACAAAACCCGCGAATAAAGTTTAGCTAAATGGGTCGAATCACAAATTAGAATAAGGTAAGAGTGGAAAGCCCACTCCTACCCTATTGGAAATTTCGGCCAAAAGAGCTACATAAGGAGGAGGACTCTCCTTATGTCAGGGACTCTGGTTTCACTGTTTAAACAAATCTCAAAGAAAAATTAGGGTTTTGAGAGCTTTCTTCTCCCAAAACCTCAGATCTCACATCTAAAACCTAAATAGCTCTCCCAATATTGCAAGGCAGTTGGAGAGGATTTCTAGCACACGCGGCCACGTCTCATTCTAAGTCTTGGGTGCAAGTTATAGGAGGGAATTTGTGTTAATTCATGTTGTTAGGCCTTTCGCACAAGGACCAAAGGTTGATTTCTTTTTCATGCTTTTTATTAACTTATGACTATAATCACAATTGTATGTTTCATTATAATCCTGCAAGTTTGGGGCGAATACATGCTTTATTCCCCACAAGCCCCACACCACCTCTGGCCACCACCGTTGTCACCACTGACCCACGGTGGTCCCAGAGGTGGTACCAACTCCATCTCGTCTCACCTACAACCATCGACAAACCACCATCAAACCCTCCTGTTCAGCACGTTTTGTATCATGTTTTGCTTCTTCTGCACTTACTAAAACGACCCGTGTGACACCCTCTGCAACCCCCTCTTTAGCGGCAACCACCACTAACCTAACCATGACCCGACACCACCCTAGACACTACTCAACACCCACGACTCCCTGGTGGAAAGCACCATCCTTCGAAACCACCCAAACACCACGAAAAACCGTGTAAATAGGCTGACCAGAATGTCCCTGTATTATAATTATTTCTGCCGCCCCTAAACAACCAGGCCTCTGGTTGTGCTCCGGCCACCAATTACCACATTACCACCACCGTTATATCCTATGAACACCCTACAACGAGAACCCAGGTACTCGTATCTAGATAAAAGCAGAAAGCAGTTCGAAAGACAATTAAAACAATGCAATAGAATAACACAAAACAACACAAAATAACACAAAATAACACAACCATTGGTAAATAGATGACGAAATAATTACTAAGTTTCGAACCCCGTTACTAAATTTCGAAACCCATTCCCAACCACAACAACTCATATCACGGCCAAACACGCCAAATCATATTGGTAATTCGAATAATTGAGGAAAAATAAGAAAACAAGAGTAAAGGAGAAAGAGGGCGTACGAATTATCGATGCTTGCTTCAGTTAGTTGCTTCGAAAATTGTCGTAGTACTGTATTATTGCTTTAGTTGCTTCGAAAACAAGAGTGAAGGAGAAGCTATGGCTACTGGGATTGTATCGTCGTCTTTGTGTTTCAGAGGTTTTCAAAAACTGACGTTTGTATACTGTTCTATTGTGAATTTTTTTTGAATTATGAAAGAACAAAGAGATCAGTTAAAAAATACAACCGTGCTCTTTGTGAAATTATGAAAGACCAAAGAGAACGGTTACCTATAGACCCGTGCTCCTTGTTAAATTATGAAAGAACAAAGAGAACGGTTAACTAATGAACCGTGCTCTTTGTTTATGTAAGATAACGGTTAGAAACTGAACCGTCTTGTTTATGTAAGAGGACGGTTAGTAACTGAACTGTCTTGGTTATTTATGTATGCATAACAAAGAGCACGGTTAAGTCTTTAAACCGTTCTCTTTTGTTTTTTTTAAACCTATAAAGACGGCCATTTTATAGAACCGTCTTCTATTTCTATATTAAAAACTCGCGCCCAATTATTGTGACAAATTAAGACGGTTCCGCAAAATTTCGTTCCTTAATCCCCGTCTCCTAAACCTATATTTGTAGTAGTGGTATGAATTAATGAGGTGTTGGTGTCAATGTCTATTTAATTAGCAAGTTATATACATTTACTCGTCAAAGAACAAGTTTAATCAAATCAAATAACATAAAGACAAAAACCTTTGGTCAATAGTGAATACAAGTACTTATGTAGATTTAACTATATCATTGTGTATCAATTTAGTAAATAGGAGTAGCTTACGTTAGTGTACTTATTGGTTACAAATCGATGTCTATTTAATTAGCAAGTTATAACCTACGGTACCTGAACAATATGGTCGAAACATAAACTACATAACTAAGACTATCCCCAAGCAAGGTCAATTGCTAGGTCAATTGCTTGCTTGGCTCAAGTTAATTACAATTAAGTGAAAATTAGAATTGACATAATGGTGTCGAGGGTCAATTTGTGATCTAAGGTGGAGTAAATTGACACCTTACATGGCAAACTTTCATTGGTTACAAATTAGAAAATGGAAAAAAAAAAACAAAACATTATTGACTCGATTAAATCGATTTTCTGCTTGGGAGGGTAAAAGAGGGTCAATGTCAAGAAAGTAAGATTAGGGTTAATACGTTATTGACTCGATTACGTCGACATTTTGCTTAATGCGATGTACAAAACATACACTCATTATTAGGGCGAAATTTAAAAAAATCGGTCCGCATTTCTAAACCACATCCGATCCCAAAACCACAATATAAAAATCCAAAAGTTATGATTTTTAATGAAACTGGTAGCCAAACTGCAATTTGTAGTGTTGAAACTGGAGAAGTGGTGAATCTCATTTATGCAAAACCAGTTTCCGGTTTTTAAACGGGTTTAATAAAAATTTCTAAAATATACTTAAACATTCTAGGCCTAAGCCTATGCTCTCTAACTAAATCTAAAGTAACTACATGTTTGTTCATTAATGAGATGTTTTATTCGTATTTTATAGATATATTACGTTGTTTCTGTTTCATTCGAACGTATTATAATAGTCTTTAATAATCATATTTTTTTTATTTTGTGAAAGGAAAATAAACGAAGCGTAAACATATCACTCTGACAGACGGAGTACAACATTTACAATAGTATCACACGAACAGAGGATATATACGACGTTCATCTACCTTGATTATATTGAGACGTAAGTATTACAATCGTTAAACAGAAAAATAAACATACAAAAGCATTTTACGAAAACAATTATACACATTACAATTAAGTCACGTATAAATGTACATGCAACTTACTGTACAATATACCAAGTATATTAAGAACATCACAAATTGCACTGATTTTACAAATGAATTCACAGTTCATCGTACCAGTATAACCACCCCCAACACATGCATGACTCTTTGCCTTCTTCATACATTCCCTATAAAGATGTGATTAGACATAACTATTCAGTATTTACACCTATAAGTGCCATTGAAAACAGTAAACTTTAACCCTTCACTGACAAACCTTTTCATCTTCAGAAAATCATGCCAAATCAAACGCCAACTGGTCTACAATGTCTAAATTCTGCAAAAAAATGATGTACTCAAAGGAGAACGATAAGGAAGATTTTAAAAATGGGTATGTGAACTGGAAAAAGGAGTAATTCAAAACAACCTCTCTGTTTTCCACAACAACTGTCCAGAAGCACACACCGTCTGGCAGCAGTCGCCATCACCAATTCCTGAGCCTGCCTGAACTTACCACCGATGTATTTAACAGGCTTGATAGATCAGGCAAGCGAAGCATGGCTGAAGTATGTAAAGCCTGGGCCGGTTTGTTTTTGGTTGCGACAGATACGGCAAAGGTTGAGTATGATTACCAGCGACAGTTGGCAAAGGAGAACAACAATGGCATCATAAGGGTAACAAGAGGCAACAGTGTAGTTGCAGTGTATTGTTCCTGCATGTATGCCAAGGACAAGAAGCAGAAGAGGATAATACATAGAAGGGTTGAAAAACGTCGCAAAGCTGCACGTTTGGAGGAGATGTCCGAAAAAAAATACAATGATGAATCGGGAAGCGAAGGATACTATGACTCTGACTGTTAAAGTCATAGGTAGTTGTCTAGCAAACAACATGATGTTTGCAATTTTTTGAAGGATTAAGTCTAGAACTTATCCCAGTTCAGATCGTAGTCTAACAAATCTTGTTTTGTTAAAACTACCATAAAATATTGGTGTACTGAAAATGTAATTAGGAGTTTATCGAATATAAGATTTTATTCTGTCTTGTTCAATATCATGTTCCACAATTTTACAAGCTGTTTGTTCACATAACGAAATTAATCATTCCTACACAGCTTATTGCATTTTCCTGATATTATGTATCAATGCCTGACCATACACTAAGGCCTCTACTTATAGCATACTCGGTTGCTGTTTGTTGTCTATCAAAGGCCCAGGCTCTGAATCCTCGGTTGGTACGTATCTTTATACATTGGTGGTATGTTGACGGGACAGCTTTGACATTATGCATCCATGGTCAGCTCAGGATCACGTTGTATGAAGATAGGCACTCTAGGACTCCAAATATTTCATAGGATGCAACTCCATCCGTGTATGTTGGCAAATTGCTCTCCACCGGTGTACTCTTAGTTTCACGGCTAAACCCAACCAAGACGCTTGATTTTTTGATGATTTGATCTTCACTTATCTTCATAGTCTTTAGCACATCCATCATTATCAGATCGATGGAGATACCTTCGTCTATCAATATTCGGGAATTTTTGGCTGTGCGGACATGATTATGACCACGCTATCATGATGTAAATCTGGTTATCCCTGTAAATCAGAGTCGTCAAAAGTGACAGGAGGCAAACAAATAGATCTAAAAGGAGTTTGAAGTTTTGACTCTTTGGCAATTTTCTTAGCTGCTGAGCTTGTTAGTCCATATATTTCAGAACCTTCATTTATGAATTTGACTTCATAAAGGGGCGGAGGAGGAGGAGGTGCCCTTGCATTTCCCTAACTTTTTATTTCCTCTTTAATGTTGCCTGACTGCTGGATTATATCTTTCAAGTAGCCCTTCCTGAGGAGGTAGGCCACTTGCTTCCTGAGATGGATGCATTCTTCTATGATGTGTCTGATATCCTGATGAAATTCACACCACTTTGAAGAGTGTCTTTTGGGATTGTCAGACTTCCCTGGCCATCTGACTATATCTCTCATGCCTTCCAGTTTTTTATCAACCATGAAGTCGAAATAGAAAAGTTATATTCAGGCATAGTAGGCAGAGTATGTAGAAGGGTTACCTCTGTATTCTTGGCCCATGTTGCGTTCAGATCGTTCAGGCCTGGAGTATGGAGCGCGCGGATCTGGAGTTATTTCGTGTGTGATTGGAGCTTTTCCTGTTGGAATGGTTGTAATTTTGCTTTCCTCCGGATGAGGTTGTCCTGAAGTTGAGGTTTTATTCCAGCCTGACATGGTCTAATGCAATGGACTGGACAGTGACGAAGGTAGGGCAAGCATTCTTGGTGAGATCTGCACAGATATCACTATCAGGCTGGACACCTTGCCTAAATTCTTTAATTGTTGTTTCCTCATCACATCTGGGTATGGCAACCATTTCCTTGACAAATTTGTCTAGGTATTCCTCGACGGTCTCGCTCAGGAGTTGTTTTACCCTGAACAGGTTTCTTTTTCTCTTTGCCATATCCCTGCTAGTGGCAATTAAATTGCTAGTTGAAAGCATTAACCAGATCTACGAAGCTCTTGATGCATCTTAGGGGTAGGTTGATGAACGGACTACGTTGCTGCTCCCGTCAGTGTAGTGCCAAATCCTTTGCACATACTTACTTGCCTGAGCTCGCTGGGTATTGATGCTTCCAACATCTTTTGCTTAAACACGACAATAAGATTTTGCGGATTTGTGGTCCCATCATAGGTTCTCATTGACGAGACAGAGAACTTTTTAGGGAGATTTACTTTGGCAATCTCCTCTACAAAAGGTGAGTCAGCAAAGTTATCAATCTCCACCTCCTGGACAGGGTCAGGTACTCCAGGATTGTTTTCAATCTTGATATGGAGTTTCTGAATTTCTTGAAAAATTGCCATCATTATCGCTGCATTGGTTTGCTCTACTGCTCCAGGAGTTTCACTTTCCTGACGAGAGGTTGGACTTTTCTCCGGAGTTGCATAACATGAGAAATCTATGTTCTTGATGATAGAGGAGAATGGGGTTCCAGGCTCAAATCTGTTTCTATAGCCTGAGGCCTTTTCCTCTAATTTTTTCTTTAGATTGAACTTAGATTCCTTAAATTTCTCAAGTTCACCTTGTGTCTATGCTTCCCTTTCTCTGATTTCTTCTAATTCTCTAATTTGAGCCAAGGCAGCAGCTAATTGCTCTTTTGCAGTAGGTGTCGACATTTTTCTACGAGAGTATTGGTAGAGAATTGGAATTTTTTGGGATTTAATGAACTAGATGCCCCACGGTGGGCGCCAATTATTTTAGCAAGATGTTCCTGGACAAATCAAGTTAAATTTCAATGTTGATTTAGGGTATTTAACTCTAATATGATCAATATGAATATAAATAATGAGGTTTGAAAGGAAAATAATAGAGGGTTCTCTAATTTTCTCTAATTCTCTGATTTGAGCCAAGGCAACAACTAATTGCTCTTTTGCGGTAGGTGTCGACATTTTTCTAAGGGAATATTGGTAGAGAATTGGAAGTTTTTGGGATATAATGAACTAGATGCCCCACAGTGGGCGCCAATTGTTTTAGCAAGATTTTCCTGGACAAATGAAGCTAAATTTAGTGTATATTTAGGGTTTTTACCTCTAATATGATCAATATGAATATAAGTAATGAGGTTTGAAAGGAAAATAATAGAGGGATGAACACTCAAAATATTTCTGAACAGAATGCTCTGAATTATTGTAAGTGCTTGTATTTCTTATAAGTATAGAACTGATTACATAATTATTTTACGAATGACTATGTTTGGTTTTATAATGCCTATAATCTGAACGTTGGGTACTCCAATGTTCTCCTATCCTTGCTAAAAGTCGTTCCGGATTAAGAGGGCACATCCCCTATTAATCCGGGTTCACACTCGTAACGTCAACGTCTATATTATATCCCATGATCACAAGACTCTCCAATGTTGCTAGGGTTTTTGTAACACCCGCATTTATTTAAGAGACTTTAGCAAGACGTTCTCAAATAAATAGAGTTGTTATCATCTCGGAATGTCCGAGGTAGTGAATAACAAAGTAAAACAAACCAGAGTATTTTATATAAAACTGATTAAATTTAAACTTTGGTTATTACAATTACTACGCAATAGAATAAAACTACAATTGATAACATCTAAGTATGTGATCTAATTCTAAGTCTGCCCATCCAAGTGCTCATGCCATCCCATGCTCCGATAGAATCATTCTTCCTGTCAAATCTACTCCCCGTTACCGGATCATCGTAGGTGCACACGAATACACTGTCAACCTCGCGGTTGAGCAGGATAATTGTCAAGGTACAATAAATAAATATGCAACAAGGTATGATATGCAAATGCCATGCCACTACTGAGCTCAATTACCACCAAATATCCAACCATAACCCGTAACTCCCACCCTGACCGAACCTCTCGGCAGAGTATCATCGACCATCTTCGATCACCAGCATAATGACTGAGGTCACCAGGTCTAGTCCTGCAGAACTTTCCCGGGCCGAATAATCATCTCGAAACAGTATCCATTCCATATCTCAAACTCAATAACCAATGCATATGCCATGCTCATGAATGCAATATTACTATTATTCAATCATACCAATAATGCAATACTTATGTCAACGATAATAAACCAACACTCGCATGCCATTATGCATAACGAAACAATCTACTACCAATATCAATAATCAACAATCCATCCAACCAATTATCACATTACATGTAATGTACTAGCCAAGATGATCATATAAAACCGAGACCGAGTAGGAATATCCTACCTGGATAGCAATATAATCCAATTACTCAGCTAACATCCAATCAGTAGGATCATTTTACCACAAACTCAACACCTAACAATATAATATACGTAATTACTAACTAATACAATTATGCAAACCAAAATATTCTATCAGTTATCCAAATTAATTATTTAACTAATATATTACGCATAACGAGACCGTATCAATTATTACTTATTAACAATCTAATTAAATAAAGAATTATATAAAATATCACCAATAAATAATTAACGATTACTTGTCACATATGTATTACAAATTATGGAGATCCGAATTTTATTATTAAAAGTACGAAACATGAAAACACAAAACACGAATATAATTATACAAATTCGATTACTTACGACTCAAGTAACCATAAGAAAAACAACAATCACTTACTAATAATACTAATAAAAATAATAATAACAATAATAATTATATTAATATTAATATTAATAATAATAATAATAATAATAATAATAATAACAACCATAATAACTGAAAACATTCCCCTACGACCCTGGGTTCGAATCCCACAATCAACAACATAGCATATATAATCAGACCATCCATTACAACTTTTACCCGTACAACCCTAGTTCACGGCATCACCGCCACCAACCAAGCCAACCACGACCACTATCAACTATCCTAAACTCAACTACGTGCTATCGACTACCACGTACACACATTGGACACCACCAGGGGCCACCACAGATACCCCTATGACACCTTTAAACAGCCTGCATACAACCGCAATGAACTGTCTCTTCAACAACCATCTCTGACTCCCTATAATTTCACGCTCGTCTCTCTCTCTATCTCTCCTAGTCCCCACACCACCTCTGGCCGCCACTGTTGTCACCACTGACACACGATGGTTCCAGGAATAGTCAGCCTCTAGTCTTGTTTCCCTTATAAAAGACGCACAGCCCACCAAACTACAGACCCCGACATGAACTCTTGCCTCTGTTCTGAAACGTGTTTCCCTTCTTTACAACCTTGACTCCTGCCGCCATCACCACCACCCTAACCACCACCTGACTCTAACCTCGACACCACTCACCACCCACGACTCTCCTGGTGGTAACCACCAGTCCTCGACACCAACCCAACTCCCTGAAACATCCGTGTAAACACGCAGGTACACACACAGCCCCTGCTTCTATTCATATTTACGACCTTTTCTGGTGGTTTTCCGGCCACCATGCGCCACCCAACAGCACCCAAAACAACCTATAGACATCCATCTAGACTACCCAACAACATGTACTAAAACGAAAACTTTACGACAACTCAAAATACAATTAAAAACGACACAATGAAAACAACTACTGTTATTATAGGCAAAATGAGAACTTATTGTGTTGATGAGGATGATAATGGTGCGGTTTTTGGTTCACTCCATCCCTCGTTCTTCCTCACCACGCTTCTGATATATGAAATAGGCTTTTCGGTTGTTTAGTCGATGAATGAATAGGGTTGGTTTGAGTTTGTCGATGGTAAGGATTAGGGTTTGTATGTTTTGATGAATAGGGAATTGTATAACACGCCTCTTACTATCACAACCCGGGCCCAACTCCTTCCACTCGGTCATACCCGAGTCAACACTCCTCTTACTCGGTCCATCAAGCATCCCAAGACACTTACATGTCTATATAATTAATTAGACTAATTAAATTATGTAAAATATATTAATTAACTTAATTGTAAAAATATAAAATTATTAGCACTAAGATAAGAATATATAAAATTTAGAATTTAAATATAATTACGACTTAAATAAACCAGAATATAAATGAAGTATAGATGAGAAATAAATACATAGTAGGAAATATATTTAATTAAAAATATATTATTAAAATTAAAGAAATACGAATGAAATGTCATATTATGAAATAATCATCAAATATAAAATGATTATGAACTACGAAATAATCGTAGACATACGATTTATAAAATAATGATAGTTTACGTAAATTACTTAATAAACATTCCGTTTGAAATACGTCTATTAATCATGGTTTGACTTGTTGGGATAAGTGTCGTCGACAATAGTGCGATCATATGATTTTATCATTTATTATAATACCGTAAAATCTCATGTATATTTAAATACTGAATACGGAAGGGGTGATATATTATAATTAAAATCGACTGATCGTCCTTTATCGGTAATGATTGCCTTTAAATAGTTTGACATTATCGTCATATGATGGTGGCGATCAGTTTATCCCTAAAGGTCACACCTAAAGGATGTTACCCGAAATACGATATTGATTTATTAATGCCCTAATATGAACAAGATAAATGAGGGAACGATTCTCGTGATAATATGATTATACGTGATTCGTTTACAAGAAAAATAAGTTATTATTTTATAATCGATAATAGTTATCGTATATTTTATCAGTAAGGGTTATCGATTAGTAGTGATTACAATAAATTTGTGAATCACGACTGATGAATATGAAATGACGAGTTTTATGAAATTAATTGGTACTTTGTACTTCAATGTTAAGTAAAATTTATAAAATATGGAATTGTATTTAAATTGGTTAAATACATATTTTAAATTGCCTAATGTCATATTTCATAAGATATGTCACACATGTGACATATTACATTTGACAAATTGTAAAACTTAATATGGAACTCATGTTATAATGGTGCCGTGTATATGGTGTTTGTATGTGTTATTGTAAGTTGTAATTATTTATAAGATAAATAATTACATTCTAGTAATCATAACAAGTTATATGACTAATGCATTTTATGGAAAAGAGTAAAAAGAAATTACCCTTCCCATTGCATGCATGTGTGTCGTGCACTCCATTTGAAAAGAGAAAGAGTTTTTCTCTTTTATAAATATTGCTTCCTACCACATAACTACACTAATTCATTTTTGATGAACACTTAGTCATTTTTTATGGTCAAATAAATTCTCTCATCCAACAAATTCTCTCTAATTATTTTGTGAGTTCAAAATAATTAATATTACAACCCTTATACTAGAGTAGTATTTGTAATATTATTATTAGGGTTATTACTAATTATAATAAAATTATTATTAGTGGTATTTTTGGGTATCATCTTGGGTGCAACTAAGGAGGGCTTCTATACATGGAGTCTCAGATTTCATCCCTTAATTATAACTCAAGAACGGTTTTTGGTAGGTGGCCTAAATCGTGCCCATTATGCCATTTTCCGCTAAGTAAGGTTTCGACATCAAACTTGCATGCATAAGATCCGAGTTTTATTTTATAAGTTAAATAAAACCCTACATATAAGATATGTTATTAATTTCTGGAAAATCGATTTCCTTCAAGTGGTATCAGAGCAATACGGTTGTTGCATGCATAATCGGTTTATTTTTCCGAGTAAATTAGATTTACGAATAAAAATGGTAAAATCGTGTTTTATGAGATAAATCACGAAAATAATTTTGCAAGTTAAAGTTTCTGGTCATAAAATGTTTTTAGGACAGAAAATAAATTTTATGAATTATACTGTTCATTTATTTAATTGTTCGTTATTTTAATACATTTTATACGATTAAAATGTGAGTATTAAGGGAAAAATAGTTTAATTAACTTTATGTCCGAGATTTTTTAGTATGTTCTTACATGCATATTTTATATTGGCAATATAAATTTTCGTATTTTATGAAGTACTTTTGCATGGATTATGAATTTTAATAGTTAAAATGTCTTAAAATGCGAATAAATGGGAAAATAGTTAAATTGCGAATTTGACTACGTCAATTTTTAGAGATGTCACATGCAATATTTACAGTGTTCATGTAAATGTTCATATTTTATTATCATCTATTTCATGATTAATGATTTTTATTGTAAAAATCGAATTAATAGTGACTAATTCGACTTAAATAGTTTGAGTTGGAATTTGGCCATAAAAATTTAACACAATGTCATATATCATATTTAAAGCATGCCTTTAATTTGTGAGATTTTATTATCGAATACTGCATGAGAAACGATTTTAATAGTTAAAATTGGATAAAATGTGAAATAATATGTTCATCATAATAATTTTCTCGGGGGCTGGAAGTTTCTGCATCTTTAATTATTGACTTTATGAGATAAAGTAGAATAATTGAATTTTAAGAGTCATAAAGCAATTTTCAGACTTGGGGCAGCATTTTTCTGTCCATTTCAGTTTCTTACACAGTTTTAGAAGGTAAAAAAAATTTATTAGTATTTTTGAATTTCCGACTTAAAAATGCGCGTTTTACGACTTATTTGTGAAATAAATTGATTATTTTAATAATACTAATGAATTTATGGTTCTTGAAATTTAAGAAAATTCCAGAATATTCAAAATTTGAATTTTAAATTTTTCGAAATTTTGATGACTCAATTGACATTTTATATTATTTTTCCCGTAAAAACGACTAATTACCGAACGATATATTAATAAATCGAGTTGAATCATGATTGAAATTTGGTGGGACAGAATTTTGATACCAAAAGTGTGTTAGGATGATTGCTTTGACAAAAATGCAATTTATGTAATTTTTAGTGATTATAAAAGTTATTATCACGCAAATCCGTAAAAACCATAATCAAATAAAAGATATTTGCTCCCAAGGCGATTTGGCTTAAAATTTGGCATTTGCATACATATTTTAATGCTTCATTTTATTTAAAATTAATGTCATATTTATTTTATTTATTATACGTAATTTAGAATTATATAATATTTTAGTATGGCCTTAGTTGTTAATCGGTATTACCCGTAATGTAAGGGAATATCGATTTGGTTGTAATTTAATGTGATCTCGTATCACCGGCTTCTAATTTAATAGTTTTAAATTTTATTTACAATAGAATAGTTTTTATTTATTTTATTGTAATCCCGGTGATTCCACGAGATGTTGCCATTCGGAACGGAGTTCCGTCAAGCCGGTGTTTTCTTGGAAGGCGCACATTGAAGTTCAAGGGACGAAAGGAGTTGGTTTCCGCTTTTGTAATAGTTAATTAGATTTTCTATTATTAGGAAGGCCATACCATGGTTTTTATTTTCTTGCTTTGCATTTTCTTTATATGTTTGCATGCATCGCCAAATCGCCATAACTAAACATGCATATAGTTAATCGAGTTTAAATCGACCGTGACAATTATCAAGGTCTCAACGTTATTAAATAATTGAGCAATTGACCGTACCAAAGATTAGAACCATAGATCCTAAATTCATAAGGGAGTAGGCTCGGCTCACGGGATACAAACCTTGTTACGTTAGGTGCGTGGGTAATAAGTGTTATTACATCGAAATTTGGGTTGGGCTCAGCGGAAGAGTGGAGAGGTTCGTAGGCCACACGTGTATCCGTACCCAAGGAGATTGAATGAGTGTAATTCTTTCGACCGAGAGTTCTAGTGTAGAACCGATTAAAGAGTTAATCCACCAAATTGTGCTAAGGGAAGTGGGAGAGGTCCGTAGGCCACCATGGAAATTAGTGACGATTTGGGTCTCGGAATCATTTATATAAGTTGGGTTGAGGTCACTTTATAAATGCTTAAAATCTTGTTTATTTACATTTACAAGTACAAAAAATGATGAGTGATTAATTCTTCAATTTTAATTTTTGTAGTAAAGTATTCATTCATCATTCAATATGTCGACTTCCACCAACGCTAATGCAAACTCCGCCACAACCGTTCCTTGGTTTAGATCCTTAAAGGATCGTAATAAACTTGAGAAAAATGGGTCATTTTTTGTCAATTATGGATTCCCAATAAATATTGGCCGCCCAAGGTGACGATAAGATTCGTTACCTATCTGAAGCTTCACCCACCGCTCACACCGCTTCATCCACCACTAAGTGGTCCTATGAGGCCCACCATAAGGAGTCGGCATTAATAAAAAATGTTTTGATTTTTCTCCATTGAGCTCAAGCTCAATTGGAGTGCCATAAATATTGGCACGACATGTAACATCCCGTATTTTCGTAAATTATATTTTAAAGGTTTTAAATTATTTTTACGGAATAAAATAATATTTAATATTTATTGTTAAGTTATTTTGAAATATTTCGTTAAGATCCGTCTTAAGAACCTTATGTCCTTAAGACGTAATAACTTGGCAAGTTAAATCCGATTCATAAAACCCGTTCACATCAAAAGCCCGTTTCATTAAACGGAAAGGACAACTTAAACTCTAAACCCCTACCAATATGTCGACACATTTCACATTTCACAAATAAGGAACACTGTTTCATTCCTTCTCATTTTTCCTTCAACTTTTCCATCTTCAAATCGATTTTCAGAGATCATCCGATTTCCAAACCTAGGTATGTTATACATTTCTGAAATCCTCGCGAAATGTGCAAGACATCCGTCTCTTTCAATTTCTGTTTCGCCCAACTTGAAAAATGGACTGTTTTTGGAGGAATTCGTTTCTAGCTTCTCATAATCGTTGTTCATGTTGTAGGAGAGGGTTTAGAAGATCCCGAGGTGGATAGCTTTGTGATTGAAGAGGAGCTAGGAGCTTAATCGCTTTAGAGGTGACGATAATGAGAAACTCGGCCTTTATTTGTTATCATAGCAAGTTTCGTGGGTTTGATGTGGAAGGTTTCTGATTTTGCATAATGTTGTTGTTGTTGGGACTTAGAAACATGTTAGGATTGTTCATATATGATGGTTATGTGCTTAGGTTGTGATTCACATGCTTAGATGTTGATTTTCAGATTTTTCATGCTTAAGACGGATACTAAGTATGATCATAATATGACCCTATTGTTGAGTTTGTTGCTTGCTTATACATCCTATATGTGGTTTATATGATGGGTAGTATATTGATGTTGCGAATTTGGAGAATTAGTATCGATTTGGTCGATTTTTTGTAAGCCACTGTAATTTGCGATTTTGTGCTCAGGAATCCTGAGCCGGTCGACCGACCGGCCGCCGGTCGACCGGCTGGGAGTGCGTAGTGTTGTTTTTGCGTGTTTAGTAATGTAGGATACTTGGGTGCCCAGCCGGTAGGCCGGCTGCCTGCTGACCGGCTGGGAGCCCCTTGGTATTGTGTTTTGCGTAAGGCAAGATTGAGGGAATGGGTTCCCCAGCCGGTAGGCCGGCTGCCTGCCGAGCGGCTGAGGACCATATAGGCTGTTTTTGATTTTAAGGAATTTTAAGGAGATGGGTTGCCAGACGATCAGCCGGCCGCCTGCCCCTGACCGGCTGGGAGCCCCTGTGCACTTAAGTTGGTTTATCTTTTGATCGGTTGTTCGGTTTTGTTTGAGATTCGTTCCGTGTACCTTATCTGTGTATTTGAGGTCCCCGGAGGATGGGCGACACTATATTGGGTTCGGGAATGGAGAGAGGATAGAGACCCCCCGGTCGGGTAACCGAAAGGGAAACCGGCTCTCCCTCAACTTAGTTCCCGGGATCAATTAATTTTTGTTAGTGGTATAAAAGATTAGAACTATAGGTTAGTACGTGAGTTGTATGTCGCGTGATGGGATATGGGTTAAGTTCACCTCTGGACCCATTACGTGTTTTGCTTGTGGCGTGTCAGGATATGTGTTAAGTTCACCTCTGGACTTGACCCGTGATCGGTTGTTGTATATCGGGATATGTGTTAAGTTCACCTCTGGACCCGGTGTGCGATAGCTGTGTATTGGGATATGTGTTAAGTTCACCTCTGGACCCAATACTTGTTTGTGGCATTGGGATATGTGTTAAGTTCACCTTTGGACCCATTGCTTGTGTATGTATGTTGGAATATGTGTTAAGTTCACCTCTGGACCCGATATTTGTGTGTCGTGGGATATGTGTTAAGTTCACCTCTGGGCCCATTACTAAGTTGTGTATTGGGATATGTGTTAAGTTCACCTCTGGACCCTTTACTTGTATGGTAGTGTGATATGTGTTAAGTTCACCTCTGGAGCCATTGCTTGTGATTATTGATACCAAGGTCTATTCCTTAAGTTGGCCTCTGAGTCCTTGTTTGTGAAAGTGATTTAGTATCTAGGTTATGTCTTAAGTTGACCGCTGAACCTTTATACTTGTTGTTTTATATCTGCTTGCCTAGAGTTGGTACAGTGTCAGATATAATTGTTGATATTGATGGGTATAGTACTTTGATTATGGAATTGTTCATCCAAGGCATTGGATGACTCTTTAGTCAGTTTCGTAAATAGTTTGGACTGAAAGACCCCCCGGCCGGGCAACCGGCAGGGAAATCGGCTCTCCTTCCAAATGGTTTCCGAAGTTGGTTGAGAGCCTTGCATTAGTAATTGCATGATGACATGAGAAACAGAAATTGGGATTTACACTTCACATGTTTATATATGTTGGATTATGCTGTTTGTATTTCTGTGTTACGTGTCGTTATAAAAAGGTGGCTAGGAGAACTCTAGTCACTCCCCACTGATTGTGGCGTACATGTTTACATGTATGTAGGTACATGACAGGATGGTTGATGGAGGGTTCACATGGAGCTAGCGAACGATGATCCTGTTCATCGATTTCACTTACACATATGCGTTAGCTAGACTCTAGACTTTTGATACAGTTTTTGGAGTGCCTGTAGGGATGTACAATCCCAGGCTGTTGTATATATATTTTACTTCAGTACTTAGACAGTTATACTTATCTATTTCTGTTTATATCAGTTTCAGTTTCAGTTTTTAATTCACCTCGTTTTATGCATGTTAAAGTTTAAATTCCGCTTAAATTTTGGCATGTTGCATGTTTTATTTTCCACTGCGACGAGGGGTTTTAAACGACATATAAGATTTATGCAAATTATTGTGACAATTATTTTTCGAAGGGTCCGAGTATTGTCCAATTTGAAGCCGTAACAATTTTATTTTATTTCAACTTTTATGAAGGGCAAGAGGTGATGTGTGCATTTCTTATAGACCTTTTAGGCCTTTCAGCACACATTTCTATGCTTATTTCATAGTATTTTGCTACAAATATCCCCCGAATAGTCTACTTTGGTTTGTCTTGTGCTAATTGCAAATATGAGCCGAAGAAGATCATAATCAAGCCTAAAACATGTCTTTATGCATGCATTTAGGTAAAGAGTTGAGTTGAAGCTTGTTACTACCGTTTTGAGATGTGCATATAGGAGCAAAGGAAGTCTATCAAGCAAAGGAAGAGCTTCAATTTGCTAGTGCCTATTTCGAGGAGCAATATCTCGAGTTGCCTTATGTCATCATTATCAGTTCAGGAATTGTTTTATAAATTAAAACAATTCGTGAACAGAAAAATACCATCCTTCATCATTCAGAAATTCACAAAAACACTGCTACTTCTCATTCTATATTTTCATATTAGATTTTACAACTTTCTTATATTACTCGAATCGGATTTTTGTTCTTCCTTTCGTCGCTCTTGCTATATATTTCGGTATTTCTGTCCCCTTATTCTTATTTCTTTTCTTTCTCACTTTCTGCAATGTTGTTAATTATTCATCCTGTTTTTATTATCGTTCTCTTATCAATCATGCAAAGCTAAATTCTGTCGCTAGGATTTAGGTTAGCCATGGCGTAGGATGAATTATTAGTTTAAGTTACCCGTAATTTGGTTTGTATGTATCCGTCGCATATAATAGTTGTTAATTGTTTGAGTCGACGCATCCAATTGACTGTGTAGAAACCCTCTTGACCTGGATCGGAATATTGGGATAGGGGTAGTTCTGCGACGATTATTAGGACCGTACTAATTAGGGCGGAAGCTAAGTTAGTATAGTCTTAGGGCGAATAGCGGACCGGAAGGACCTTTTCATTTCCCACAGACCGAATTTAGGGTGCCTTGTGACTGTAATTTCAGACTTTAGTAGCCATGGTGAACCGACAATCCTAGTGCTTCTTTACCTGTTTTCTCTTTCTCTATCCCTTTTCCTATTAGTTTTTAGAATTTAAAATCAAACAACCCCCTGAAGCGGTTACTTCAGACGGACTTATTAGACTATAGAATTCCAATCTCTCTGTGGATACGATACCCGACTACCTCTACTACATTTAGTTGAGACCAGTTAGGTTTTATTTTTGATAGGGTTGCGACAGCCGTGTCAAATTTTGGCACCGTTGCCGGGGAGACAGTGACATTTTATAGTTTCATTTGTTTGTCTTTCGTCTTAAGGAATTTATTCCCTGAGGCAGTTCTTATATTTTTGTTATAGTGTTAGTACTTGCAGGTATGTCTAGCATTGGTAGTCATTCTGAGCCCAATTCCGTGATCAATGATGCCTGGAACGACTCTGATGACGAGCACGAATATGCAACATTTTACTCACCCAAAGCTGACAAGCCAGCCACTCGATCGAGTGAAAATTCTCCTCGATCGATCAACTTGCAGTCTCGATCGAACAGCTCCCCTTGTCGATCGAATAATTGTAATGAAGAAATCACTCGATCGAGTAAAATCACTTCTCAATCGAGTGACTGTGATGAAGAAATCACTCGATCGAGTGAAAAACCTTCTCGATCGAGTGAAAAAACAGGACACAACTGAATTTTTCGGAGAGTTGATTACAGATGTACCCTCCTCTGCAGTGGGGGTACCATGCACGGATGAAGGTTCATTAATAAAGGATCCGTTTGAGGCTGCTTTGGATGAGCGAGAACTGACCATTGCCGAAGGAAGAAAGGTACAACAGTTGGTAAGCACCTTGCATTCTGTTGCGGTAATGATTCCTAAGCATAAGCCCCTTCCTTCTCTTTTTCAAAATGCTCTTCTTGATGTTACTAATCAATTTCCTATTGTTGCTAGCCCTAAGCTAGATGAGAAACAGTTAACCCCTTTTGTGTTTTCTCTTGCGAAAGACAGGAAATTGATAGGAAATGCATTGGATGAGATTAAGGGCGATGTCCCTGATGTTTTCATGACGAGGTCCGTGGCTGATGCGTGTCTATTTTATGATGTTTTACATCTATTTTTACACGCATTTTGTCGCTGATTTACTATGTTTTAGCCTTTATTTCCCAACAATCGTCTACTTTCGTATTTTTATGCTCTTTTGCAGAATTATGCGGAAATGGCACAATTTTATACCAAATTTATGCCCTCGGGATTTTTCATGACCAAGGAGTACGGATAAGTCAACTCGAAGCGCGAAACAAGTGACAATAAACCAAACCGAGAAGAAATCAAAGCAGACCTACAGGAAAGTAGGTCGACCGACCCTCTACATAGGTCGGTCGACCAGGGGACTGTTATAAGAAGATCAGAAGTCCACCAAGCCCGTTAAGCGGTCGACCGACCTCATCATCAGGTCGACCGACCTCCGCGCAGACTCAGAATATTTCGCAAAGCCCATTCAAGTGATTAGGTCATTAGGAAACTCTTTATTTCCTCCTATTTAAGCTTATCTCGTGTTTAGGGTTAGGCATTCAGATTCAGTTCTTAATTCAGCATTACACCATCTAGCTTTAGTTTTAATCTTTCAATAATCATCAAACACTTTTCTTTTGCTTTATTCATCGTTCATCAATCCTTTCGCAATAATCAATAAAGTTGGTTCATTTCTACCTTAATCCTTGTTTCCAGTAATTCTCTTTTTAGTTTCAGTTTCATTATTGTTATTTTAGAATTGCTTAAGTTAGAATACCAAGCCTTTATTGTTATTGCATGCATAGATTAATGATCGTTATGAATTCCGTTTTTATTAATGTTATTGTTATTACTTCAATTTCCATGAGTAGCAAAATTCCATATGTTAGGATGTAGGGAGTAATATGCGTAGATGGTGCGAATTCCGAGACCGACTGTAGCAGCGCCTCGGTCGGCCGACCTTCATTATAGGTCGGTCGACTGAGGTGTTGGTCGGCCGGCTGGACTAGCTGGTCGGTCGACCAACGCGCGTATGTTTTCAGACCGTTTTTCTTCGTAGACCATAATAACCTACAATGAGACTGAAAGGAGACTTGTAGGATGTTAGTAATGACCTACCCAAGATTGAGAGATACGGGAAGGGCATTGGTTTACAATATAAGACGGCTAGGTATCTTAAGACGTACTGAAAGGTATGTGACCTAGAAATTAGGAATCACCCTTATTGTTGACACCCAATAATTGTGAGACGTAGGAACTAATAGCATAGGCCGAAAGGAGCTATTAGGTAGCATAGACCTAAAGAATATGTTACACCCCCTACGCGACTGCAATACATGTTGACTTAGGATTTGCACCATCATAGTTATTTACTACCCAAACATACTAGCATCCTTTCTACTATAGTTTTAATCTCATCTTTATTTATTTGTTTTATTTTATATTTATTTCTAGACTTAGTAACAATCAATCCAAACCCCCAAAATTGTTACCCTAAAACATTGACATCAAACAATAAACAATCCCCGCCTCTCTGTGGTTCGACCCTGACTTTCGCTATCTATAGTCAAAGCTAGGAAATTATAAATCTTATCTTTGGTGCCCTCAACGACGGGCATCAAATTTTGGCGCCGTTGCCGGGGTCGTGACCCCAGTGTTTATTGCTTTTTGTTTTTGTTTCTTTTGTTTAAGGAACTTTGTTCCTTAAACCTTCTCACTTCTTTCTTGTAGTTTCCATCTTATGCGCAGGTCAGTTCAAGGAGAATTCCTACCACTAGACCACGAGCTTGAGGGGACTCTAAGAGAAAGAAGAAAGCAGTTTTTAGAGAGTAGGGAAGAAGGTTCACCATCTTCCCTATTCCAAGAAGATATTTTTGAACAACCATCATCACCACCATCACCACAAAACAACCCACCTACACCAAAAACACCAACTTCACAACCAAATTCACCTCATAATTCACCTACACCAAAAACACCAACGAATACCTATCTCCAAATTTTTGAAGTAAGGGAAGAAAAGATGGCTGAAGAAGCTAGCATTGCAAGTCACTCTATGCCACAGGCAAAGGATCTCTATAAGGGATTCACTTTACCCACAGGTACGGGAAAGCCATTTGAGGCCAAGCCTTCCTACATCTCCATGGTGAAGAGGAACCAGTTTGGAGGCGCGGCCAATAAAGATGCAGCTAGGCATATAGAAATCTTCACGGATTACATATGCTCTATAGCACCCCCAGATGGAGTGACGGAAGATCAAATTAAAGAAACCATGTTCATCTTTTCCCTCCGAGACTCAGCGAGGGAATGGTACAGAGATTTAGACCGCACTGCTGCGGGAGTAACAGATTGGAACACATTGGCCTTAACTTTCTATCGGAAGTACTACTCTACAGCTAAGACCAATGCCATGAGAGCGCAGATAACCAGTTTCAAGCAAGGGCCTAATGAAGATTTTAGTGAGGCTTGGGACAGGTTCAAGAGACTTGTTCGATCCATACCCCATCATGGATTTGAACAATGGTTTCTTTGCAACCAGTTCTATAATGGCCTTTATGATGACAATAGAGCCTGCTTGGATGCTGCAGCTAATGGGAGATTCCAAGAAAATTCTGGGGAGACCAAGGGTCTCAAAATCAATGAAGATGTTGCTGTGCACAGAGCTGAACACGGGACTTCCCGTGGAAATCAAAGGAAAGCCGAATCTAATGTTGCGGCAATAGAGGCCTTGATGGCTAAGTTGGAAAAAATGGAGAGTGGTGGAAAATTCAAGATGGGAAGTGGGAGTAAGGGTGGTATGTACGAGGTAAACGCCGTTCAAGACGGACCCTTCAGTTGTGAGAGATGTGGGGGAGAGGGGCATGTGTCAAAGTTTTGTACCTCATCTAACGAGACATGTGCAGCCTTTCAACACTACCTTGGGAACAACTTTTATGACCCTAATAATAACAATGTGCACCCCCACCTGAGGTGGACAAGCCTTAATGTTCTCAATCCACAACACCAACAACCACAACAAAACTCCACATATATCCCTCCGCACAAGCAAAACTATCAAAAACCCCCTTTCGTACCTCAACCACCTTCTAACCCACCACCAAATACGGATGCTCTCATCCAAAATCTCATTGGGTTAGTTCAAAAGGAATCTCAGGCACGGGAGGCGGGCATGAAGATGTTAGAGTCCCAAATTGCTCAAATTGCGAGCAAAAATGATACTAGGGCTCCGGGTCAACTACCGACCAAGACGGACCAAAAGAAGGAAACTCTAAACATCGTATCATTGCGGAGCAGGACTAAGGTAGGAGGCGAAAATGTAGGAGGAAAGAAAAAGGAGAAACAACCGAAGACGAGCAACAACGAAGAAAGTCGACCGACCCAGGAGCAAGGTCGACCGACCGTAGAGCAGATTCCAAAAATTCCTGTTGTACAGGAAGTCGGTCGACCGACCGAGGATAAGGGTCGACCGACCTCAGACGCTGAACAGAATGATTCTTTTAGGCCAAAAATACCTGACAATCTAAGAGACTTCTTATTCCGGGGTGACAAGACCCCCAAATTTTTAAGGAGGGCTGAAAATGCTGAAAGTTCTGCCCCTCCTTATCCGGAGAGAATCAAACCAACTAAGGAACAGGTATCATTCGATAAGTTTAAAGTCGTGATTCGTTCATTAAATGTTCAAGTTCCGTTTTTAGAATTAGTTCAACAAGTTCCTGCATATCTAAAGTTCATGAGACAACTTTTATCACGAAAGCGGTCTCTAGATAAAGTTGAGTCGGTAGCACTTACCGAAGAGTCCTCCAGTTTTTTGTCCCATGTTATTGCCCCTCATAAGCTAGAAGACCCTGGGAGTTTTTCTGTACGTTGCAGCATAGGGACCTTTCCAGTTAAAAAGGCCTTTTGTGACCTAAGGGTTAGCATTAGCGTTATGCCCTTGAGCGTGGCCTTGAAGCTAGGAATGACCAATTTTGCAGTAACTAGTATGACTGTCCAAATGGCCGACCGTACATCTATGGAACCCATAAGGGTGTTGGAAAACATCCATGTACGCATTGACAGGTTTTTCTTCCCAGTAGACTTTGTAGTTTTGGACATCCCCGAGGATGCCCATATACCTATTATACTAGGGAGACCATTCCTTCACACTGCGGGAGCCATCATTGATGTGGGTAGTGGGACATTGACCTTTAAGGTAGGGAAACATTCTATCATCTATGGTCTATCTTATAGGAAGAAGGATGCTATGACTCTTATTACTTGTAATGCTATTGCTTCTGAAAAGAAGTATAAGGTCATCACCACTTCTCCTACTTTGTTACCTACACCTATACCTGTTTTTACACCTCCGCCCCAGATTGGGAGCAATGTGGAGGATGCTTCTATTGTGACTAATGCAGGAATTGCTTTTGGGAAGCCCATGGTGAAAGAGGTCACAATGCAAAGAGGTGGACTAGGGATCCTAAGCTACAAGGAAGATGAGGATCCGGACGTGGTTGATGAGAAGGACAAGAGAAGAAGAAGAGAAGAAAAAGAGAAGAGTCTGTCGCATATGCCTTGCGACGGAGAGGAGACGTGTTTTGCCATTCAAACAAACACGGTAGAGACTACGGTATATCGCCAAAAGCCGTGGTCTGAGATTTTCCGCATCTATAGCAGATAGTTGTTTCAGTTTTAAGCTCTCAAGACAATTTATTTTCTGTTTTGTTAAGACTTTTTAATTTTGTTTGCTTTAAGTTCTCGAAAAATTTTCGTTTATGTTGCGTTGTTGACACAATTAGACTTGGTTCTGGATTTTTGCGCATATTTTGGGCGAATGTATAATGATTTTCAGGTTTGGGGAAGATTAACTTGGTTAAAACAAGTTATTTCCGAACAAAAGAAGGCCGCTGTACAGGAAAAACGGTCGATCGACCTCCAACACTGGTCGGTCGACCTGATCCCTACAGTTCAGAAATTCCTGTAGTCTGCAGATTGATCGGTGGACCAGAGAAGAAGGTCGGTCGACATGTCTACCTGTTAAAGCGTGTCCGTGTTTCCCTTGGGAAGCATACAAACGTCACAAGGGAGTTCCTTTCCTTTTTCTTTCATTTTTGCTTCCACTTTTCTTCTTTTGTTTTCAAACCTTCAATTTCATTATTTATCACCCAAAACATGCTTAATCCCCGAAAAGGTCTTTCCTTTGTTTTGATTTTTTCAGGTACTTGGAGTGGCAATGCTGGCCACCAAAACCTCCCAGCTTACGCTGGTTTGGGGAGGTTTCTCATGCGTTTTAAAACATCCAGTGAGGTCTTTCCGTTTTCCTTGGTTTTACCTTTTTTCTTTTTCATTTTTTAATTTTCTGAAACCTTTACTTAGGCTAATGCAGAATGGGGACATTGTGCGGGTTGGTTTGGGGAATGGTTTAGTCACATGCATTGTTCCATTACATTTTGTCACACGTTTATTGCATTTCTGTCTTGCATTCGTCCTTTTCTTTATTTTCCTTGCATATTGCATTTCTGTCTTGCATTCGTCCTTTTCTTTATTTTCCTTGCATATACAAAAATACAAAAAAATAGAAAAATTTCCAAAATTTCCAAAAAATGCATGTTTATTTTAGCATATAGGTCGAGTCGGAACGAGAGTATTTCAAGGATGATTGTGCTATCTTACATGTTTATGCCTTTGCCTTGCCTTGTCAACTTGTTTTAGTATGAGAGTCTTTTGCATATTTACGAGTTTTTGTCAATTTGTATATCTCGAGACTTGACTTATACCTTGGCAACCTACTATACATTCTGAGTTTTTAGAACTTATTTCCTGGTTTCATTTTTAAACCAGTTGTCTAGGATGTGAGTAGTACTCCCCTTGGAACATGTTACATCAATATGCATAAACATGAACTTGAATTGCTATACACTTGTTATACTATCTCGTTTTGTGGGTCTTGGTACGTGCATTTGGGATCCCTTTTCTCTTATTTACCCATAAGCCCTACATAGCCAAAATTGCCTTTTATTCCCTCAAAACTACATCCCATACTTAGCCTACCCTTCCAAGCTAGTATTTGTGGTCTTTGGTTTATTTTTTGAGACATCTTGGTTTGTATGCTATCTTGAGCAAAAAGAGAAAAGAAAGAAAGAAAGAAAAAAAGAAAAAAAACAGAAAAAGAAAGAAAAAGAAAGAAAGAAAAGAAAGACGAAAAAAATCAAAAACGTACAGGAAGTCAGTCGACCGACCACACCCTTAGGTCGGCCGACCAACTGACAGGGTCAGATTCAAAATTTCGTTCCAAAAACTCCTTTCTTTTATATGTTATCACTCCCGTACTTCATTCAAAATATTTGGGGGTCCTTTCTTATATATAATGTGAGAGTTGTGCTACAAAAGAGCACTTTCTTAATATCAAAAAGTTGTGAAATATGTTGTTGGGAATCGGTTTTACTAGCTTGGCTACCAACCCCACAAACCATAAAACATCTTAACCACTTTTTACCCTTTACCTCACATATCTTTCATTGCCTCAATTGCATGTAACCGAGTCACTTGATGGGTGTGTTTATACAAAGTATTAGAATTCTTTTTCATGTTAGATTCCAGGCATGTTTTCATGGGTGGCAGTTAGCTGAGTGTCTTTACAATATACTTCTTTCTATCTTTTACGTATACTCACCCTTTGCTTCATGAGTGTCTCGAGCGTACCGCGAGAGTCCATGGTATAAAGTCTCTATAGTCTCTAGTTTTGCAAATTTGACGACCCTACAACTCGTTTGCATGATTTGAATACTTTCTCATTTTGTACTTGGCAGGTTTAAGCTAACATGTAAATTTCGCTCTGAGATTGAAATCGTTCCATTAGTTAAGATCGAGTCTATTTCTTGCTTGAAGGCAAGCAAGGTTTGGTTTGGGAACTTCATGCGTGTATTTTATGATGTTTTACATCTATTTTTACACGCATTTTTTCGCTCATTTACTATGTTTTAGCCTTTATTTCCCAACAATCGTCTACTTTCGTATTTTTATGCTCTTTTGCAGAATTATGTGGAAATGGGACAATTTTATACCAAATTATGCCCTCGGGATTTTTCATGACCAAGGAGCACGGATAAGTCAACTCGAAGCGCGGCCAAGCGCCAAGAAGTTAAACCGAGAAGAAATCAAAGCAGACCTATAGGAAAGTAGGTCGACCGACCCTCTACATAGGTCGGTCGACAGGGGACTGTTATAAAAAGATCAGAAGTCTACCAAGCCCGTCAAGTGGTCGACCGACCTCATCATCAGGTCGACCGACCTCCGCGCAGACTCAAAATATTTCGCAAAGCCCATTCAAGTGATTAGGTCATTAGGAAACTCTTTTTTTCCGCCTATTTAAGCTAATCTTGTGTTTAGGGTTAGGCATTCAGATTCAGTTCTTTAGCTTTGTTCATCGTTCATCAATCCTTTCGCAATAATCAATAAAGTTGGTTGCTTTCTACCTTAATCCTCGTTTCCGGTAATTCTCTTTTTAGTTTCAGTTTCAGTTTCATTATTGTTATTTTAGAATTGCTTAAGTTAGAATCCCAAGCCTTTATTGTTATTGCATGCATAGATTAATGATCGCTATGAATTCCGTTTTCATTAATGTTATTGTTATTAGTTCAATTTCCATGAGTAGCTAAATTCCATTTGTTAGGATGTAGGGAGTAATATGTGTAGATGGCGCAAATTCCGAGACCGACTGTAGCAGCGCCTCGGTCGGCCGACCTCCATTATAGGTCGGTCGACTGAGGTGTTGGTCGGCCGACTGGACTAGCTGGTCGGTCGACCAACGCGCGTTTGTTTTCAGACTGTTTTTCTTCGTAGACTATAATAACATACAATGAGACTGAAAGGAGACTTGTAGGAGGTTAGTAATGACCTACCCAATATTGAAAGATACGGGAAGGGCATTGGTTTACACTTTAAGACGGCTAGGTTACTTAAGACGTACTGAAAGGTATGTGACCTAGAAATTAGGAATCACCCTTATTGTTGACACCCAATAATTGTGAGACCTAGAAACTAATAGCATAGGCCGAAAGGAGCTATTAGGTAGCATAGACCTAAATGATATGTTACACCCCCTACGCGACTGCAATACATGTTGACTTAGGATTTGCACCATCATAGTTATTTACTACCCAAACATCCTAACATCCTTTTTACTATAATTTTAATCTCATCTTTATTTATTTGTTTTATTTTATATTTTTTTCTAGACTTAGTAACAATCAATCCAAACCCCCAAAATTGTTACCCTAAAACATTGACATCAAATAATAAACATTCTCCACCTCTCTGTTGTTCGACCCTGACTTTCGCTATCTATAGTCAAAGCTAGGAAATTATAAATCTTATCTTTGGTGCCCTCAAAGACGGGCATCAGTGGCTTTTCTCAAGTTGAGTCCCAAGGGAGAGGAACATCGGTTTGTTTCTTCCTACACTACTCTTGACAAATTAGAAGATTCGGGAGAAGCAATTGCGGATTTTATCTCGTTTAAGGAGGAAGTGCGAAAGAGGGAGATGGTGGCGTGATTTACGCCGTGATGCTTTACTGTTTTTCTGTTATCATGCTGTGGAGACTCGTGTTGGAGTTGTTAATAGCCGAAGTGCGTGCGCTCAGTCAGAGGCCCTGTTGCGGTTTGTTAAGCGTTCTCATTCAATAGGCCGGGTTTGCAACCCCGTGCAAGTTGTAGTAGACACTGTTTTAGACTCTGTTTTTCTCATGTTTTAGACTTATCTTGGAATATCATCGTTAGCGTAGGAGACAATTCGTGAACCGGAATAATTTTTAGACTATGATGCTGTAGTTTGTGCACTGTTGGGGATGCGTTTATGTTGGTTTTGCAGGAAACGACGGTCGTGCGCAAATAAAACAAGAGGTCGAAGATGCAGACTCCTCGATCGATTAGAAGAATCATTTGATCGAGTAGCTTTCCACTACATTCTGCTTAATCGACACTACTACAAAATTGCCCAACGAGAACGGTTCAAAAGCGTCCTTAAAGGCGTTTTGGACCGTCCTGTGGCCAGGCGTTCTCGTTGATCAAAGAGAACGGTTGAAATTAAGTCAACCCGGTCTCGTTGTAACGACTATAAGAACGGTCTCTCTTCATAACCGTCCTCTTTGATATATCACAAAGTCTATAACTCATGCAACCCGGTCTCGTTGTAACTACAATAAGAACGGTTACCCACTACAGCCGTGCTCGTTGATATATCATTAAGCACGGTGTAACACGGAACCGTTCTCATTGTAATAACAATAAGAACAGTTACGCTTCTTAGCCGTGCTCGTTGATATGATTAATTTATTTGGCGCCTCCAATTTGTTATTTTCAAAAAGAGCGACGAATGTTACAACCGTTCTTTTTGTTATTGTCAAAGAGAACATGCTATGTAAGGAACCGTCCTTGTTGTTACAACTTTTTTTTTTTAAATAATGTTGTTTTTTCCGTAACCCCTACACGATTGAATCGTATAGCCCATAACAATTAAATCTGAATTACAATTCAAAAACTCCAACAAGTTTTACGCAACCAAAACCTTTATTATATTTAATTTGAATTCATAGTAAATACAGTAAATGTTTTTAGACAAAAAAATACAAAAATACGTTTAAAATAGAAATACAAAATCATTCAGTTCTCCTCATCTTCATGCCGACGGCTTAAACTTGAGTGTGAATTCAGCCCAAATATTGTCACCTCGTCAATTTGCTCAACCGTGTATGTCTTTGGAGCGTTAAGCATAAACTATATATATATATATAAGACACCAAAATATGTATGTAATCAGCACACTATTTATATTTGTAAATTATATTGAAATGAAGAAAAGAAAACATACATTTGGGGTAATAGTAATATATATCTTCCTTTGATAATATCCAACATATACCGGCAAACATAATATCCGCATAATTCACTCCTGAGAGGTTGACGAGGGCACTCAAATAAAAACCATAATGAGATTAACATATTATATCTACTCCTTAGTTATGATAAAAAAAGCAATTATTGAAATACTATGATAATAAATATTGACAATTGAAAACACATACCTTAATTATTTTCCATGTAAGTGGTTTTGCCTCGAACCTGGCAAGTGGATCAATATAGTTTCTTTTCTCGAACGCTCTATATTTCATTTATTGTTTAAGACGGATATCTACATCCGAAACAAGAATTGAGCAAAAATTAATCTATGCATATTCTAGCTTTACACTTGAACTAGTAAAATTAGAAAAGAATGATGAATTGATATATAATCTTATGTTGTAAACATCTCCAAGCACATTAGGCATGAGACCTTGAGGCACTAGGGGTCATTACTATGTGACATCCGGAAACAACCTATTTGAGTTGTCAACATAAGGATAAGGCTAACAAGTAACAACATAGGGGCAAGGCTGATCCAAGCACAACTTTGGCGTGATCCCTTAGGCTACGAACTTTGCAGTTAAAAACATGTAAATAAAAACTGAAGAAGCTGACACTTACGGACATGAGAATAACATGGTTGGCTCCTTGTTGAATGTAGCTTAACGCGTTTTCTACATTGATTCCGCCTCCAACTTACAGACCACCTAGATATTATAACTCTAACATATCTAAACAAAAAGGAGGAGGAGGAGGAGGAGGATGAGTGTAAAGTACCTGAACCTGAGCGCTAAAGCAACTCATGCTTTTCCTGAACCTGCCTTGGTGTCTAGACTCTACCTCTGCCAGAAAGACACTATAAGCAGGTCAGTGATCGGAGAACCTAGATTCTCCTCGAACATAAGACAGTTGGTGAAAGCCTTTTCCATACCACAGGATGCGATCACACCTTTGGATGTCGAAAAAAGCTGATATTAGGATCCGCAAATTTTCCTCACGTTATCCATAAGACAAATTCAAAATTCCAACCTGATTTGGGTTCACCAGACTTTCAGTTGCAGATTAATTGATCAACCAAATAAATTAAAATGTTAAAACATGATATTGAGAAATGAAGTCTAGAAATTTATCATGCCAAGCAATCACCAAGATCATGCCAAGCAATCACAATAGGATTAGGTAGTTTTTTTTATACAAAACTAACCCCTGGATGTTCAACACGTCGGCTCCCAAGCCACAGTTATGATTCATGTAGGTAGGCAAACATCTGACTAATCATAGACATGATAATAATGCTGAAAGTATCAGACAAGAGAAGGAAAATAAAGCTGTTTCATAGCCCAGGTTTGAATGAAGGACAAAAATCCCAAAGTATACATGAGATAACTGGGATACCCATACTGTTCAGGTTTGAATGAAGGACAAAAATCCCAAAGTATACATGAGTGCTGGAAGTATGTTGTGTACGGATTCGTAATTGGCGCAAATCCTCCATGGCAGGTGCTTGAAGGATTCCTGAAATGAATTTGGAGTAAGTTTAATATAGACAAGATCTCTTTTTTTTATCGAATGGTGTTTTCTTGGCACGGTTCATGAATCAAGAGATGCAACAATCTGTTCTCAAAAGCAGACATTTTTTGTTTGATAATAAACCTTTAATCATCAAAGAATGACATCCTGACATAGATTTAATTAAGGAAGAAGTCAAAACAGTACCTGCTTGGATACGATTACATCAACTCCCCTTGAAATTCCGGGGCAAGAGCCTACCGAAAGCTGCAGGACTTGTGGGTACCTATATCCAAAGTGACCCTGCCACGGTTTAAATATCAAGATTAGGTTTTGCTTGTGTCATGGTTGAGATGAAAATACAACGGAAATTCCCTAATCTGATCACATTCCAGGATGAAAAACAACAAGTGATTAAATTGCAAGTTTATTCCGAGTGGAAACCAAGCATTTGCAAAAAAATGTAAACTTTAAGGCATGAATTAGAAGTTTGCAGAAAAAGGGATACAAAACTGATCAGAATACAAAAATGCAGCAAGCTTGGAGACCTATTAGAACTAAAACCGACCCTATCATCAAGAGCATCCTAAATGAGAACCTGACTCCTAATAGATGAGAGGCACTTGATGACTAGTAAAAATACTCCTATTGGGAAGAGGGCAAGCAAGTTTAAGAAAATAGCACAATAATCTTATTGAGAAGCTACTTTTTTTGGGTGAAATGTATGTATATATATCAAAAACCAAAGTTCATAATTACAAGGTGTACTGATAAGCCAGTAGCTCTAATACATCAGAAACCAATAACAAGCAAAACTATTTTCTGTTCTGAATTCCAAGAAATTCCTGCCAGTTGCAATCATGCTGATAATTCATCTGCCCAATCTTGCTTTTGATTCTGCCTTTGACTGTCATTTTAATACTGTCAACCACCATGTCTGGCCTAAGTAAGCACAGATTCACACGAGCATAGTTTCTGTTATACCATATTGCATACATATACGCATTCAAAAGCATAGCCTGGAACTTCCACACATGTTGTTCTTGTTTTCTGCCAGCAGATCAGTCACAGTGGGAACTCTCCCAGTCCATTCTGCAAGCATAGTTCTGATTTGTACTGCTATAGGTACATTCATGCGAAAAATATGATCTACAGTTTCAGACATAAGACCACAAAGAATGCACAGATCATCAAGTAGAATCCAAAGTTGTGCAGTTTGGATTTTTCTAGTTTAATTTATTATATTACTCCCTCTGTCTCACTTGTTTGTTTACCTTTTATATTCTTTCTGAGAGGTAAATTAATTGGGGCGGACGGAGTGCAAGTTAGACCAACAACAAAACCCAGTTCCGACATTGAATCGATACCTTAATTATTAGTGGAAGCATACCACAATCAAATCTTACAGCAAAATTGCAGCAAAATTACGATGAAATGGAAAAGAAAAAATTGCGATGATCATAAATTCAACTAAACAATTCATTTACAACAAAATTGCGATGAAATGGAAAAGAATAAACCTTTGCGATTAATTTGATGAAAGAAATTGAAGATACGTGCTGTGAAATCGTTCACTTGATTAATAGTACCAAACCCATTTGATATTCCAGCATCAAGAGCATCCCATTGTGATAGGGTTAGTGAAATACCTTCTTGAAATTGCGGAATTGACTCTGCGGATAATTGTTTGAAAACCACCATTTTCGTTTCTCTACCAGCTGAATTTAAACAGGAATTTGAGTTTGGAGTGGTGAGAAATTGATGAAGAAAAACCCTTGATTTTTAATTGATCGATTTGTGATTTTGTAAACCCTAATATGAAATTTTCTGGGGTTTAGAATGGAGACCGATAGTATATGGGCGAAAGAGGGTTTTGCTTTGTGTTAGGGTCATTATATCCTTCGTATCAGATGAAGAGGATGAAGATGGTGAACGACTGAAAATGTAAGGCGGTAAGAGGTAATTGTCGACGGAGATGAAGAATTGCAGTAGAAATTGAATTAGGGATTAGGGATTGATAATCCTGGTTTTAGAATTGGTAGGAGATAAAGAGAGGCGCGCGTGAACAGTGAGTAGCAGTTTATTTCTATACAAACTTTTGTTTAAATTCTTATTTGTATATACGTCAATTATAGGAAATTGATAAAATGGCGTTCCCATAGTTTTAATGCGCATTCAAAGATAACGGTTGGTTATCCTAACCGTTCTCTCTGTTATTAAAGACACAATTGGAATTTGAATTAAGCAATTTACAGAGAGGACGGTTGTTGGTTACATGTTCTCTTCGTTGATTTCAGATGAGAAAGATGACGGTCGTTGCGACCGTTCTCGTTGTTGTTTCACCTAAAATTGGACGGGTAGCGCAAGATCAGAGATGACGGTGGTGGCGCAAGATCAGATGACTGTGGTGGCGCAAGATTAGATGATGGTGATGGCGCAAGATTAGATGATGGTGATGGCGCAAGATCAGATGAGGAATTATTATTTAGAAATTTGAGTTATTTTTCGAAATAGGCGATTTCCAACAATTAATTAACGAAATAGGTTACTTTTCAAATTTATTATCGTAAATGGGTCCACATCATCACCGAAGCTAGGTTCGTATTCAAGTCGCTTACCCGGATGATGACCAAATGTAAAGGTATACTTTTGGAAAAACGAAGCTGAAGCGGCCCAGAGTCAAGTCGCTCAGGGGGTGAGCAGCTTGACCTAAAGACGGTCCAAAGCCAAGTCGCTTGGGGGGAGGGAGATTTGGCCGGCAGTAGTTGATCAGTTTTGGTTGCTTGATCCAAAGCCAAGTCGCTGGTGGGAGGGAGATTTGGCCTTCAGTCGAAGCGAAAACGCTTACCGGCTGGGCGATTTGATACTATGTTGTTGTTTTTTGGTTTTTGTTCAGTTTGGGTTGGTGTAGTCAGAGGTCAAGTCGCTATGGGGGTAGGCGACTTGACTTTGGCCACAGCTTCGGGATATCCAGTCTTACGTGGACCCATTTTCGGTAATAATTATGAAAAGTAACCTATTTCGTTAATTATTTGTTGGAAATCGCCTATTTCGGAAAATAACTCGAGAAATTTCCTCTTTTTCGATGTGAATCCTGTGATGAGGAATTGAGTGTTTAATCTGTTAGTGCGTGATGATCTTGATGATGATTATTTGATTCTTATTTTTGTCTTTAAATAGTAAATTATTCTTTTGTTTGGCGGTAAATTATTTAAGTTAATTGTTACACATTTGTATGTATAGTTTGTATACGGTATTAATTGTTTGATTATATACGTGATAAACTGATAAAAAAATGTTATTATTTACAAAGAGGACGGCCTTATATAATAAGGGTTATATTTGTTAATATATTAAATATTAAGACGGTCATACATAATAAGCGTTCTCTTTGTTAATCTACGAGAACGGTCATACATGTTCAACGTTCTCTTTGTTAATCTACGAGAACGGTCATACATAATAAGCGTTCTCTTTGTTAATATATTGTGTATAAAGACGGTTGCTCAAACATAACCGTTCTCGTTGTAAATCTACGAGAACGGTTCACACACATAACCGTTCTCTTTTGGAGTCATATATGAGCGCCAAAAATAAAGTGACAAAACAGACCGGTTCCGCACTTAACCGTTCTTAAAGTGGCGTTCTATTAGCCTTAAATTGTAGTAGTGCGAGAGGAATTTCTGTTTGAAGAGTCTATTGATATGATATACTCAACAAGGGGGGGGGGGGGGGGTTGAATTGAGTATGCCTTCGTTTTCAAATCTTCTTCGATGTGTGTGAATGTATGATGAGCGTCGAGTAGAGCAAGAATAAATAGAGACACGATATTTTTGAAGTGGTTCAGTTTCACAATTTGAAACCTACGTCCACTATTCTCGATTAATAAAATTAGTGCCGACTCCGGATTACAATTTTATCAACCCTACTCGTACAACTTTGATGTTAGTTGTAACTCTATCTAGACACCGTTAAATATCTAGCTACGACAGGTACCATTAAATACTTGCTTACAATGAGTACCGTAAATTACTCGATCTATCTTACGCTAATAAGATAAGTCTTCAAAGTTTCTTCAAAGTCACAATCTTGAATAAGACCAATGCTGGAGCACTTGAATCTTGAAACGAATATGACAATTTAAGCTCGAATATTGAAGAATACAATCGGCGGTTTTCTCTTCTTGATTTGCGTGAATATATGTGAATGATTTCGTGTTTATTAATGTATCACAAGTATCGTATTTATATGGAATTGTATCTAGGTTATTAAACCCTAGATAATTTAGGAATATTACTTAAACTAGAATTCTAGTCTTTAGGTACTACTACCATAAATCTAATCTTAATTGATTTAGGAAAGATTTAAATAAGATATTTAAGTATTATATATGGAATCAATTTCCTATTTCATATTTAGGAAAAATCTTATATAATAAATAAATAACAACCTTATTAAAAGCAACTTCCTAAACCTTGTCAAAATATAATAAATTATATTCCATAATATAATCTAGATTGTTTTAGGATATCTAAAGAAATACATATTTATTTATTCAAGTATCCTTACATGTTTTATGGAACGTGTTATACCACACGATGTCCTAAACCGTTTCTCACAATTACTAGAATTATATTATTTGACAATTAAGTTATATAAAAATACTTAGTTTATTAGAATTAAATAATTAACTCATAAGAAAATTATTTATTCCTTTTTCACTAAAAGATATTTTATATTAACCCATTAAGATTAATAATTTCATATTCCAAAAATAGAATACCAATTAAACATTAATTGTTCACGACGACTTTGGAAACTAAAATCGTTTCAACCATCACAATTTCTTCCGAACATTTCTTCTATATGGAGTTATAGCTCCAAGCTATAACTTGAACCAATCTCATACTAAAGTCATAGTTGATAAGTATAACTTTAGTTCATGGGGAAATTGATAATCACTACCAACATAAGTACCCATTTTCACAATCACTACCTACTTAATAAAACCTTCGTAATCACTACCCTAAAACTAACTCCGTCAACAAAAGCAATACCAATTGGCCAGTCTCTTGAATTAAAAAATAAAATGACCAGTTTACCCTTATTCTAAATAACTCCTCGCAGTCTCTATCAATTCAAAATTCGACCAAAAGAGCAGAAACCCCAAATTCACTAGATTAGGGCTTCAATTTTCCCCAATTTCGTCCCAATCATTGTGCATTCTTCTTCTTTTCGATTGATTTCTTCATCAAACCCAGGTAATTAATTACTTTCTGTTGTTTAATTACGATTTTTCCATGTTAAGATTCATTACTATGGTGGGATTGATAATTTTCTCCGGTCTTATGAAAGATATCCATCGATGACATGTCATTCTTGAAGAAGACGTATCGCTGTTAACCTCTTCACAGTAATTATTCGTATTAACTTTAAGTAGCTTTTCCGAACAATGTGAAATTCATAATACCTGTCACAATATTTTTTATTATTATATATTTTTCACCATGGAACAAAGTTGTTCATACTTTCATTTTTCAGTCAATTTAATTCCTTATATGCAAACAATGATATTGCGGATTCGAACTTTGCTTGAAGTAATCAATTTACAGATTTATCGCATGTTCAACTGTACTCATATTTTATTAGTCAAACACATAAATTAGTTTTTCCCCAACATCATCTCGTTAATCATTTGGATTCTTCCTTGCAGTGAGTTGTTCCCCAACATTATCCCGTTAACAATATTTTTCCATCGTCAATCGCCATCCCGTTAATCATTTGGATTCTGCCACTCAAGTTGATCACCATCTAGCCACCTCCAGAAATTACAATGACGGAATTTGCAGGTCATGAAACGTCTTCCTGGATTGTCCCGAGTCCATGGCTTGTTAATGCGGGTGGAATACGACAGTGACTGTAACATCCCGCATTTTCGTAAACAATATTTAAAGGTTTTAAGTTCAAGCCCGAGAAATAATTTATATTTCGTAATTTTTGGGATTTCATTTAAATAACTGATTAATTTATGTGAGAATATTTTTAAAGGATTTAAATAAGATTTCATTTAATTGCGTAATTTGCGTCTTAACAATTTAATTTCATAGTCCGGAAAATATTTATATCGTCTTAAGTTTATAGTGACCTTAAATCGGTGTTCTTAGCTTAAACTGTCTTAAAACTTGTCTTATGGGCCTAACTTGTTAATGGACCCATTTCCCCTCTTTTTCCTCACAAAACCCTAACTCCTTTATCTTCTACCTCCTTCCTTCATTTCATTTTTCAGATTTAAAACATAACAACAAATACATTCTTGAGAATTTCTCCTTCAATCATAAAATGCTCATAGAATCTTCGTTTCTTATCCGATTGAGGCGATTTTCGCGGCCACGGATTCCTTGTCTCGAGCCCGTCGTTTTAAGGTAATCAATTTTGCATTTTGTGACAGTTGAAATTTCGGCCTGTTTGAAGTATTTCGAAATTCGTGAATAGCTGTGATGTTTTGTTGTTTTAGGCGGTGTTTGTGTTAGCCCGGAAGAGGACTTGGTGATTATTGAACAAGATCTTGAAGGTTTCGCTAAGTAAAGGTGACGATAATGAGAAACTCGGCCTTTATTTGTAATATTAGCACTTTTCATGTTTAGGATGTTTAAGTTTCTGATTTTACATATGGTTTATGTTCAATGGGTTTAGAAATCATGCTAGGAATACATGTGTATGATGTGCAATTGCCTTGTTAATGTTTCACATGCCTAGTAGTTGATTTTCAGAAATTTGTGCTTAAGACGTATAGAAATGATATTGTTGTTGAGGATTGTTTGTGGAATTAATTGCTGGTAGTTAGTGTATTTGATGATTATATATGATGAGTAAACTTTATATGTTGCGATTTTAGGAGTCTTGAATCGATTTGAGATGATTTGCAATCGATAGGAAAATGCGTTTTTGCGTACAGGTGACTCTGAGCCGGTAGGCTGACCGGCAGCCGGTCGGCCGGCTCAGAGTCAAAGTGTCTTTCTTTTGAATGTTCAGAAATTAGGGAAAGGGACCTGAGCCGGTAGGTCGGCCGCCGGTCGACCGGCTCAGGATACCTGTTGTGTGTTTGGAAAATTTGCAAAGGCTAGGGAAAGTGACTCCCAGCCGGCAGGCCGGCAGCCGGTACACCGGCTGAGGGTCACTCCTTATATTTCAGGATTTAAGATTTGGCTTGTGGGAAGGGACTCCCAGCCGGCTGGCCGACGGACGGTCCACCGGCTGAGAGCCTCTTCTCATTGTTTTTCGGACGGTTGATTGGCATGGGAAGGGACTCCCAGCCGGTGGACCGGCAGACGGTCTGGGACCGGCTGAGAGCCCCTGTTCTCATTACTTTGCTTTTAACTTTCAAACGATTTTTGGTTTTGTTTGAGATTCGTTCCGTGTATCTTTCATGTGTGTTTGAGGTCCCCGGAGGATGGGCGACACTATATAGGGTTCGGAAATGGAGAGAGGATAGAGACCCCCCGGTCGGGTAACCTAAAGGGAAACCGGCTCTCCCTCAACTTAGTTCCCGGGATCAATTAAGTGTTGATTAGAAGTATAAGAAAGTAAAACTATAGATTAGTTCCTAGACTTGGATGATATTGTATTGATGCGTATTAAGGTATGCCTTAAGTTGGCCTCTGAGCTTAATACGTGAGTTGGTTGTCATATATGGGGATATGCCTTAAGTTGGCCTCTGAGCCCTATATGTGTATGGTTGTCGTGTCTGCGATATGCCTTAAGCTGGCCTCTGAGCCCAGACATGTTTGATTGTGATCGCGTCGGAACATGCCTTAAGCTGGCCTCTGAGTCTGACGAGTAGAGCAGCTGCACAACGGGGTAGCTAAGGAACTGACACCTTGCCCGGAGTGCAGACGTTTGATGCTAGGACATGCCTTAAGCTGGCCTCTGAGTCTAGTGTCTTGTGATGTAGTGAAGGGACATGCCTTAAGCTGGCCTCTGAGTCCTTTACTTTTGGGTTCTAGTCTATGCCTTAAGTTGGCCTCTGAGTCTAGTGTCTTGATGAATGATTGGTAATTAGGTTATGTCTTAAGTTGACCGCTGAACCTTTATACTTGCTGAATGATTGGTATTTAGGTTATGTCTTAAGTTGACCGCTGAACCTTTATACTTGCTGAATGATTGGTATTTAGGTTATGTCTTAAGTTGACCGCTGAACCTTATACTTGCTGAGTTTTATCTGCTTGCCTAGAGTTGGTACTGTGTCAGATACAGATGTTGTTATTGATAAGTTAATACCTTGTTATAGTTTTGTTCATCCAAGGTATTGGATGACTCTTTAGTCAGTTTCGTAAATAGTTTGGACTGAAAGACCCCCGACCGGGAAACTGGTAGGGAAACCGGCTCTCTTTCCAAATGGTTTCCGAAGTTGGTTGAGAGCCATGCATTAGTGATTGCATGATAGTATTAGATTCAGATGATGAGATTTTATACTTCACATGTTTATATATGCTGGAGTATTCTGTTTCTATTTATGTGTTACGTGTCGTTACAAAAGGTGGCTAGGAGAACTCTAGTCACTCCCCACTGATTGTGGCGTACATGTTTACATGTATGTAGGTACATGACAGGTTGGCAGAGGGGTTGCATGGAGCTAGCGAGCGATGATCATTCATCGATTGACTTACACCTTTACGTTAGCTAGACTTTAGATTTACATTTCAGTTCTTGAGTGCCTGTAAGGATGTGCCATCCCGGGCTGCTTTTATATTACACTTATGTACTTATTTATGTTTCAGTTTTGTAGTAGGACACCTCGCAGGTTTAGTTATGTTAAAAAGTTTTAATTCCGCTGCATTTTTAGTACTTTGTATGTTTACTATCTCCGCTTTCGCGAGGGGTTTTACAGTGACACTTTAAGTTAGTTTGTCTATTACCTTCCATTTCCTGTTTTACAACAAAATAAAAATGGCACGAAATCATTAACATTAATAAAGACAATCAGATTCAGAATCAAATAGAAGAGGAACACAAAATAATGAAGATACGAAAAATAATTAAAACATAAAGGGAGATGAACACATACCTTAGGGGAAATTAAAATTGAAGAGGAAAAGGAAGGAAAGAACTAGTTTAGATGAAGAATAATGGAAGGAAAGGGGGGCTGCGTTTTATGGGAGGGGGAAGAAGGAAGCAGTGTTAAATAACAGGGAAGGGGGAAGGGGTAGTTTAGGTATAATAAGTATAAATTTAGGAGGGAAATTTATATTTTAGGTCTTTAATGAGGTTTTCCGGCCAATTGGTATTGATTTTGTTGACGAAGTTAGTTTTAGGATAGTGATTACGAAGGTTTTATTAAGTAGGTAGTGATTGTGAAAATGGTTACTTATGTTGGTAGTGATTATCAATTTCCCCTTAGTTCAATATACACTTGTGATCTACTTTCAACCTCGACTTAGTCAATCCATTGACTAATATTCTTGAATCTTTTGTAATTGATTGATGAGATCCTTTAAACTAATATTATGTACACTTAACACACAATTATACACACGAGTATATAATATATATAGCTAGACTTGTCATTATCAAAACATAAACATATATATATGTATTTGAATACATGGTTCAACAAATTCCCTCTTTTTGATGATGGCAAGTCTTTCTTAGATTTGTGTCTAAGTGTACGTTCCCGCTCAATATAATAATGGTCATTCATAGCAAAGATTATCGTAGGGTTTCTATCTTCTATCTAACCCATATCCTTTAAGAACCCTAAGAGACAATGAATTACGACAAGGAGCAAGCTTAGGCAAATTCTAATCTAAGTCGCATTTTTCCCCCTCTTGACATCATTGAAAAGATGAGAACAAAGACATGAAACGACTAGAATAATACACTACGAAACATAAGCAAGCATGCAAAACGAGACAAAATATACGAACACACACAATATTATACAAACACATACGAATGTTAAAAATATACACAACCAACCGAATAATAAGCCAATGGGCCGAATATTAACAAAGTCAGAAAATTGGGCCGGCTTAGGATAATGTTTGTAATGGGCCAAGCAAAAGAGATAGTAACGAAATTGGGTCATAAGAAAAATAAGGCTAAGGAATCCGAGGGAAGGCAAAACGAATCAGGGCCCTCGGATTCAATAGGCCTGGTAGGTTAGTTGGGCCACAAACAAAATAAGAGTTTTTATAAGTCCAATCCCGGACTTAAACACCAACAACAACCGAAAAATGAGTTGAATAACAACCGCAACAGGGGATCAAGAACGAGAGCTAGAAGCAGGAGCCTTGGCATACAGACTGACATATTCGGGTCGGGTATGGAATTCGTGTAATACCTCGAATATTTTAAGTTACGATGTTGTTTTATTTTGACGCTAAGATAGTTTAGTACTTATATGAGTACTTGTTATATGTTTTCTTTTTAAGTGTGATTTGTGTCTTCCGTGGGGTTCGAACACGGAACCTTTGGAGTTGCGTTTTGGGCCTCGAAAAGTGTGCACTACAAACAGCCCATAACGTGATTTAAACCCTCACAATCTCTCAAACACTCACGCACCCCTCCCCTGCCGCCATATAAGAGTGTTTTACACTCTAGTTTCTGACCCACCTTCAACAACCTAAACCCTAGATCCTGCTGCCGCCACCACACGGAAGAGAGAGTGCTCACATTCAGTTTGGCCTTACCTAACCCCTTTCGTTTCTGGTCAGAAAACAGGTATGTGATATCGTGTTTGTCATTTGTTTGTAATCGTGTTGTGTCTGTTGTGTTCGTTGTGGTTTCGAAGGGTGGTAGAGTGTTGTCTTTACTGTAGTGGTGTCGTTATATGCTGCTGGTATGAGGAGGGTTATATGGGGGTTGTCGCGGAGGGTTTTGGGTGTCGCAGTCATTGTCGATAGGGGTGTTTGTCACCCCTGTTTGCGTCAGTCTTTTATATGTTGTTAAGGGGAGGAGTTTGGGGGTGGTACCACCGTTGACTCGGGGGAGGTCGACGCGGTGGTACCACTGTGGTTGTGAGGCTGTTGTCGGAGGGGGTGTTGGTGGAAGTCAGGGGTGGTAACAGGTACTGTAGCGGTGGTCGATGGGTTCTGTTTTCGGGTAGGTTGAGACACGGGTGTGGGTCAGGCCTGGGTTTAAGGACTCCGGTGGGATTCGCCGGTGGTTGTCGTGGGGAGTGGTGGTGTCGTGGTGTTAGTTGGTTGTCGGGGTGTTGGGGGACGGTGGTTGATGGTGTTCGAAGGGGCTGTATGCGGTGGTGTGAGGGGTTCAGGTCACGGGGAGTGCGTGTTTAGGCTGTTGGGGTCGTTTTTAATATTTTCGTGATGATTATTATTATTATTTTTACTATTATTATTATTATTATTATTATTATTATTATGGTTATTAGTATTACTAATATTGTTTTATTATTTTATCTTTAATTTGTGTTGGTCTTGTTTGTGTTAATTAAAGTTACGAGTCGGGAAAATTAGTGAGTCATGGGAGTCCTTATTTTTGGGAAAGTTTCTATTTATGGAAACTTTCCATTTATGGAAGGTTTCTATTTATATTAAGTGTGGATTGTTATGGGGTTCGGGAAGTTTATTAATTCATTACGAATACGTGTTTACGTAGCGGTTCTCGCGTGGAACATTTCTAGCGAGCTTTGGAATTTGTCTGCGCTTCTGCTATTCGAGGTAGGGGAAATACTGTGTATAAAATGATGATTACTCTGTTGTTATTTGATGATAACCATGATTATTTTATATTATCATTTGAATGGTATATTGTGTTATTTGATTATATATTTCTGCGATACGATAGGAGGTGATGAGAAATGGGTCTTGTGATTGGTGCAGAGATAATGGGTCTTGTGATTGGTGCGGAGATAATGGGTCTTGTGATTGGTGCGAAGATAATGGGTCTTGTGATTGGTGCGGAGATAATGGGTCTTGTGATTGGTGTGGAGATAATGGGTCTTGTGATGCGGTGTGGAGAATATTGGGTCTTGTGATTCGGAGTGGAGATGTTGACTTTCTATTTATAGTAATGTTGGTTGTTTACTTTCCTCTACTCAACCTCGTGGTTGACCCTGTGTATTCGTGATCACCTGTGATGAACCAATTTATTTGGGGAGCAGATTGACAGATGCTTGAGACTGTGGGAGCTAAGGGAAGGGAGAGCTTGGATCCGGACCAGACTAGAGTCTAGATCACCAAAGTCGTCATATCAAGAGTTGTACTTTAGTTTCATAAGACAGTTTTGAAAATGGTTGTAAGAACTTGTTGTTGAGTTTAACTTTTAATAATTAAAGTACTGTTTATCTTTCCTTTGTATCTACTGCCTCGGGAAACCGAGATGGTAACACCCTTATTTATCTAGAGAGTCCTAGTACAGTCTCTTAAATAAATGGGGGTGTTACAAAGTGGTATCAGAGAGAACGATCCTCAGGCCTAACCTAATGAACCCAATGAATGTTAGGAGAGTCTAAATAAAATGAACCCCGGGATAGGACTGTTAGGAGCACACTAATGGAAAAGTATGAGTCTGGGGCCCCCTCACACCGAACCATTGACCCTCTTAGTTTTACCCGAGAACCCAGAGTGCATATACGAGAGAAAAGGGTAGAGTAGGAGGTGATGAAAGTAATGGTGAACTATGATGAGAATGTTCATATATGTGAATGACCTGAAAAGCCAATAAGGGCATGTGCATGGGGGAATTCTATTTGTACGAATACAAAGGATGTGTAATGTTATGGATGCATGAGGTAATTTGAATCATATCAGTAATTTTATCATGTCTAGCGATATGCGGTTATGTGACCCCCGAGCCATGTTATAGATAAGGATTACTCAGTATGATAACTGTTTATTGACTTTGCTGCTTAGGGAACATAACCCTAATTCAAGTGAGTGCCCACTTGAGCCGGGACTGATTTCTTTTCTTTGTGTTATAGTAATGCCTCCGAGGAGAAATAATGTTGCCAACATCACCCAAGAGGAGTTGGATCGGTTGATAGCGGATAATGAGGCTCTAAAAGCCAAACGCATGGACTCCGCGAAGATGAGCACGATCATTGCGAGGCATAACCCTACCCAATTCACCGGGGAGGGGGAACCTCATCTGCTAGGAGCCTGGTGCCGGGAGTTCAGTAACTTATTCGAACTGGTGGATTGCCCTGAAGAACTGAGGGTTGACCAAGCAGCCCACTATCTTCGAGGTATGGTCGGTGACTGGTGGACCGGGAACAAGGGAGAAATCCGTGAGGCAGCTAGAGAGGATGGGACCGAGTTTGTCGCCTGGATCGCGTTCAAGAGGATCTTATATGAAGTGTTCCTACCAGAATTTCAGAAAATTAAATTGAGCGAGGAGTTTGATACTTTCAGGATGACGGAAGATATGACAGTGGAGGCTTATTATCGGAAGTTTATCCAGTTGTTGAGCTACGTGGGGGACATGGGTTTTGATGATGCTATGCTGGCGATGAAGTTTGAGAGGGGGTTGACAATCAATATCAAGAAGAGGCTGATTGCGGCTCCGCCCACCATAGTCCGGGACATCTACTTACGGGCTGGGGAGGCGGAGAGGCTCTCAGAAATGATTAAGGAGGACAAGAAGACAAAGTCTGAAAAGAGGAAGGCTGAAGTGGCGACTGAAAGTTCTGGGTCAAACAAGCAAAGCACCTACAAGTATAATGGGTATTTCAGCAACAGTGCCTTAGGAGGTGTGAGGAATCAGAGTGGGGGCAACTACAGGAGTGGGGGTTCTGGCAGTGGTTCGATTGGGATAGTTTCTTTTGGCTGTGGAAAGTCGGGGCACAAGCAGGCGGTGTGTCGCTCATCTGGAGGAAACCAGTCCGGAGGTTATCGTACGCTTACATCAGGATATCAGGGATCACGCAATCAGTCTTATGGTAGCAGTGGCTATCGTACGCCCATGTCAAACTATGGTGGTGGTGGGAATTCTGGAGGCATCAGCAATTATCAGAGAAACTACAACAGTTATCAGAACCGTTCGTACCATAATCAATACAAAGGAAATGGAAGCAACCAGAAGACGAGAACAGAAGGGAATCAACAGGCTGGGACATCTACTGCCAGTTAGAGTGGAGCTAAATCCAGTGGCAAACTTTTTGCCATGGGGAAACAGGCCGCTAAAGATGATGCTCATGTGGTGACCGGTACTTTTCTTGTGAACTCTAAACCTAATTTCGTACTTTTCGATTCCGGTGCTACCCATTATTTTGTGTCTAGAGAGCATGTTAGGGCCTTGGGGCTTGAGAGGTTTGACTTGGTCGCGGACTCCGTGACCATACCTACAGGAGAGTCGATCACCTGTAATAGAGTTTATAGAAGTGTACCCATCAAAATCGGGGAAGCAATTTTCTATTGTGACCTCATAGAATTTCAACTAGGGGGTTTTGAGGTGATCCTAGGGATGGATTGGCTGGGGAATTATCAAGCTTTCATTGACTGTCATCAAAAGAAGATTTCCTTGAAGAGACCTAAGGGGGTGAGGGTGTCTTATAAGGGATACCGAGTCAAACCTAAAATGAAATTCACTTCCGTCAATACTCTTAAGTCCAGCTTGAGGAAAGGAGAGAGTCTGATCTTATGCCAAATGTGGAATTGTGAGGCTCAGACCCCTAAGACTAGTGAGATACCAGTGGTGCGGGAGTTTGAGGGAGTATTCCGAGATGAAGTTCCAGGGTTACCACCAAGGAGGGAAGTGGAATTTTCCATTGATCTAAAACCAGGAGCGGGACCAATATCTAAATCACCATACTGTATGGGACCGAAAGAGATGGAGGAATTGAAGAAACAGTTGGATGAACTAGCTGAGAAAGGATTCATCCGCCCCAGTGTGTCGCCCTGGCGAGCACCTGTTCTGTTTGTGAAGAAGAAGAATGGGAGTTTGAGGCTTTGTGTTGACTATCGAGAGCTGAATAATGTGACCATCAAGAACCGATATCCTTTACCAAGAATTAACGACCTGTTTAATCAGTTGAGTGGAGCTGGGGTTTTCTCTAAGATTGACTTGAGATCCGGGTATCACCAGTTGAGAATAAAAGATGAAGATATTCCAAAGACCGCTTTCAGAACGAGGTATGGCCGCTATGAATTTGGGGTTATGCCATTCGGATTGACTAACGCTCCAGCTGTGTTCATGGATTTGATGAACCGAGGCTTTAGCCCATATCTGGATAAGTTCGTGGTGGTATTCATCGATGATATCCTAGTGTACTCCAAGAATGCGGAAGAGCACAAGGATCATTTGAGGAGAGTACTTCAGACCCTGGAGGAGCATAAGCTTAATGCTAAGTTGAGTAAGTGTGAGTTCTGGTTGGAGAAAGTCGCATTTCTGGGGCATGTAATTTCCAAGGAGGGGGTATCGTTCGACCCTAGTAAGATCGAGGCTGTGACTAAGTGGCAAAGTCCGAAGAATGTGAGTTAGATTCGAAGCTTCCTGGGATTGGCAGGTTATTATCGGAGGTTTGTTAAGGATTTTTCGAAGATAGCGAAGCCGTTGACATCGTTAATGAGGAAGGAGAACCGTTTCGTCTAGGATGAGAGTCGTGAGAAGGCATTCCTGACCCTTAAGGAACGTCTGACAACAGCTCCTATCCTCGCTTTGCCTGTCGGGAGTGAAAATTTTGAAGTTTATACTAACGCTTCGAAGCATGGGCTGGGTTGTGTGCTAATGCAGAATGGGAGAGTGATCGCTATGCTTGTCGCCAACTGAAGACCTATGAGGAAAACTATCCGAATTATGATTTGGAATTGGGAGCAGTGGTCTTTGCACTTAAATTGTGGCGCCATTACCTTTATGGAGCCACTTTTAAAGTGTTCTCTGATCACAAGAGTTTGATGTATATCTACACCCAGCGTGAGTTGAACATGAGGCAGAGAAGGTGGATAGAGTTGATTGAAGACTATGATATGCAGATTGTCTACCACGAAGGCAAGGCAAATGTGGTAGCTGATGCCATAAGTAGGAAATTTGTTCATGCTTTGAGTTGTGCCAGATCGCGAGTGAGGTTGCATGGCGAACTAAGGGAGATGAGAATTTTCATGATCCGGAAAGCGGATGCTCTTAGTGATTTGACTGTGGAGCCTGAGTTGTATGGTGAGATTCGGGAGTTACAAAATACTGACGCGAGAATCCAGAAGTGGCGCAAGATGGTGGAGAGTGAGGGTGGAGAGGCTGCATCCAAGTTCAGTATTCATACCGACGGTAGTTTGAGGTTCAGTAGCGATGGTGTGTTCCGGATATTGAGGAGCTAAAGAAGAAAATCCTGACTGAAGCTCATGCTACTCCTTATTCCGTTCATCCAGGGGGTGAGAAGTTGTACAAAGATCTTAAGAAGACATTCTGGTGGCCAAATATGAAGAAGGAAGTCGCAGAGTTTGTGTCGAAGTGTTTGACATGTCAAAGAGTAAAAGGGGAACATAAGAGACCACAAGGGAAAATATAGCCATTAGATGTACCGGAGTGGAAGTGGGAGAACATCTCGATGGATTTTATTGTGGGGTTGCCTCGGACTAAGAGAGGCAACAATATGATTTGGGTGATTGTAGATCGTTTGACTAAGTCTGCTCACTTTATTCCGATGAAAGATACCTGGAGTAAAGCTGAGTTGGCTAGGTCATATGTTCAGAATGTGGTCAAATTACATGGCGTACCCAAAGACATTGTTTCAGATCGAGACTCGAGGTTCATATCTAGATTTTGGCAGGATTTGCAGGCCGCTTTGGGTACCCAGTTGAAGATGAGTACAGCTTTCCATCCAGCTACTGATGGTCAGACTGAGAGGACGATTCAGACCCTTGAGGATATGTTGAGAGCATGCGTACTTGAGTTCGGAGGATCTGGGGAGGATCGACTGGGATTGATAGAGTTTTCTGATAACAACAGCTTCCATGCCAGTATAGGGATGGCCCCTTTCGAGGCTTTGTATGGGAGGAAGTGTCGGAGCCCTGCGTGTTGGGATGATCGAGCTGATGTTGTGACTCTAGGGCCAGATATGATCCATGAGATGGTGGAGTAGGTTCAGATTATTCGACAGAGGATGAGGGTCCCCCAGGATAGACAGAAAAGCTATGCAGACCTAAAGAGGAGCGATATTTTGGTCGAGGCGGGAGAGAAGGTACTGCTGAAGGTATCTCCAATGAAGGGTGTGATGAGGTTCGGAAAGCGTGGCAAACTGAGTCAGAATTTTATTGGGCCGTTTGAGATTTTGGACAGAGTTGGAGAGGTGGCATACCGATTAGCTTTACCTCCAGCCCTATCCAAGGTCCATAATGTGTTCCATGTGTCTCAGTTGAGGAAATATGTGAGTGATCCATCGCATGTTTTACGCCACGAGGTGATTGAGGTGGATGAGCAGTTGTCCTACGTGGAGACTCCGAAAGAAATTTTAGACAGGAAGGTGCGAAAGACTCGTAATAGGGAGACGTCTTTGGTGAAGGTTCTGTGGACCAATCATAATCAGGAAGAGGCGACATGGGAGCCCAAGATATCCATGAGGGAGCATTATCCGCACCTGTTTGATTGAGGTAAGTTACGGGGACGTAACTCTTCTTTAAGGGGGGTGGAATGTAACATTTTCGTGTTTGATTAATGTTTTGTGTTCCAATTTTTCTTGAGTGGGTCTTGTTGTCACCTAAGTGTGGTTGAACTTCGGGAAAAAGTTCATTTTAAGGGGGGAAGACTGTAATACCTCGAATATTTTAAGTTACGATGTTGTTTTATTTTGACGTTAAGATAGTTTAGTACTTATATGAGTACATGTTTTATGTTTTCCTTTTAAGTGTGATTTGTGTCTTCCGTGGGGTTCGAACACGGAACCTTTGGAGTTGAGTTTTGGGCCTCGAAAATTGTGCACGACAAACAGCCCATAACGTGATTTAAACCCTCACAATCTCTCAAACACTCACGCACCCCTCGCCTGCTGCCATATAAGAGTGTTTTACACTCTAGTTTCTGACTCACCTTCAACAACCTAAACCCTAGATCCTGCTGCCGCCACCACACAGAAGAGAGAGAGAGAGTGCTCACGTTCAGTTTAGCCTTGCCTAACCCCTTTCGTTTCTGGTCAGAAAACAGGTATGTGATATCGTGTTTGTCATTTGTTTGTAATCGTGTTGTGTCTGTTGTGTTCGTTGTGGTTTCGAAGGGTGGTAGGGTGTTGTCTTTACTGTAGTGGTGTCGTTATATGCTGCTGGTGGGAGAAGGGTTATCTGGGGGTTGTCACGGAGGGTTTTGGGTGTCGCAGTCAGTGTCGATAGGGGTGTTTGTCACCCCTGTTTGCGTCAGTCTTTTATATGTTGTTAAGGGGAGGAGTGTGGGGGTGGTACCACCGTTGACTCGGGGGAGGTCGACGCGGTGGTACCACTGTGGTTGTGAGGCTGGTTGTCGGAGGGGGTGTTGGTGGAAGTCAGGGGTGGTAACAGGTACTGTACCGGTGGTCGATGGGGTCTGTTTTCGGGTAGGTTGAGACACGGGTGTGGGTTAGGCCTGGGTTTAAGGACTCCGGTGGGACTCGTCGGTGGTTGTCGTGGGGAGTGCTGGTGTCGTGGTGTCAGTTGGTTGTCGGGGGTGTTGGGGGACGGTGGTTGCTGGTGTTCGAAGGGGCTGTATGCGGTGGTGCGAGGGGTTGAGGTCACGGGGAGTGCGTGTTTAGGCTGTTGGGGTCGTATTTAATATTGCCGTGATGATGATTATTATTATTTTTACTATTATTATTATTATTATTATTATTATTATGGTTATTAGTATTACTAATATTGTTTTATTATTTTATCTTTAATTTGTGTTGGTCTTGTTCGTGTTAATTAAAGTTACGAGTCGGGAAAATTCGTGAGTCATGGGAGTCTCTATTTTTGGGAAAGTTTCTATTTATGGAAACTTTCCATTTATGGAAGGTTTCTATTTATAGTAAGTGTGGATTGTTATGGGGTTCGGGAAGTTTATTAGTTCTTTACGAATACGTGTTTAGGTAGCGGTTTTCGCGTGGAACATTTCTAGCGAGCTTTTGAATTTGTCTGCGCTTCTGTTATTCGAGGTAGGGGAAAGACTGTGTATAAAATGATGATTACTCTGTTGTTATTTGATGATAACCATGATTATTTTATATTATCATTTGAATGGTATATTGTGTTATTTGATTGTATATTTCTGCGCTACGATATAAGGTGATGAGAAATGGGTCTTGTGATTGGTGCGGAGATAATGGGTCTTGTGATTGGTGCGGAGATAATGGGTCTTGTGATTGGTGCGGAGATAATGGGTCTTGTGATGCGGTGTGGAGAATTTTGGGTCTTGTGATTCGGAGTGGAGATGTTGACTTTCTATTTATAGTAATGTTGGTTGTTTACTTTCCTCTACTCAACCTCGTGGTTGACCCTGTGTATTCGTGATCACCTGTGATGAACCAATTTATTTTGGGAGCAGATTGACAGGTGCTTGAGACTGTGGGAGCTAAGGGAAGGGAGAGCTTGGATCCGGACCAGACCAGAGTCTAGATCACCATAGTCGTCATATCATGAGTTGTACTTTAGTTTCATAAGACAGTTTTGAAAACGGTTGTAAGAACTTGTTGTTGAGTTTAACTTTTAATAATTAAAGTACTGTTTATCTTTCCTTTGTATCTATTGCCTCGGGAAACCGAGATGGTAACACCCTTATTTATCTGGGGAGTCCTAGTACAGTTCCTTAAATAAATGGGGGTGTTACAATTCGATAGTGTCCAGACGGTCCAAACAGCTACTCATGTTGCGACCTTGAGCATTAAGAGCGAGCTCGAAATTGAGAACCTTTAACGAAAGTGCCTTTAATTACGGCCTCAAGTGCTTGACTAGCATCCTTTCGTAGCAACCCGTGGTCTCTCACCATCCCCCCTCCTTGAGTGGTCAAGAAGAAGAGACGGTCACTAATGACCAACAACTCATTACATAACAACGAAACCTCCGAGCCAACCTTGTCGAGTTGTTTATCGACCTTTGCCATCCATGCCCTCAATTCCTCCTCAAAACCATGACTCCTCTTATCACCACTACCCCCTGCCTCTTCTTTTTCCTTGTTTACCGCGCACATGCCAAGAAGCTTATCCACCTTGGCTTCAAAACCTTCGAATGATGGCGAGGGGCAAGGCGTGGGTTCCGGTACTCCTACATTCCTGCCAAACGTTAGGTCAACCCCTTCAAAACAAATTCCTATCAACTTTAATAACTTGTCACACATCCTATCACGAGGAACCACACCGAAACTCGAATAATCCACAACACCCGTCTTAAACAGAAGCTCGGACACCCACATTCCATATGGAATGTCGAGTGTTGAGCACGTCTCCTTCACAAGAACACTCGATACACACTACTACAAAAAACGTAATAGACATCAGACATTTTCATCAATATGCATCAGATTTACAACTGATGCATAGTCCACACATGTATATTCTTTTGTACATATACATCAGATTTAAATCCGATGTCTATTTTTAGAATAGACATCAGTTGTATTTTATCTGATGTCTATTCAAAAGATACGCATCGGTGTTCCACTAAAAACCGATGTCTATTGCCTCTATTAGACATCAGTTCTATTTTATCTGATGTCTATTCGTAAGATATGCATCAGTGTTCTACTAAAGACTGATGTCTGTTGCCTCTGTTAGACATCAGGTTTTTGAAAAATCTGATGCATATTGTTTCTTTTTTTTTTTTTTTAAAAAAAGTTTAATAGGCCTGTTTAATCAACCAATTCAATTACGCAAAAAACACAAGTATTCAAAATCAATAGTCACCAAATAAATCCATGGTCAATACATTACGTACGCACTGCTACATCAATGTAACTGCTCGCCTACACTGCTACTGCAATTACACAACCAAAATAAATATTATATTGCCACCACTGATGACAGTCTTCAAATAAAACCAGCAACTACAAACTAGAGCACCTACAGATCATACTCATCAAACCAGCATACCACAACCAGCTCCTGCTGCAACTACGCTGCTCAATACAGACCTGTACAACCAGCATAATGCACTACTACACTGGCACCAGAACAACACCTCCGCACTCTGCACAATCACAGACATCAGACACCACAGAGTAGTTAGGGATGACGCAAGATCTGGCAGATTAAGGAACTACTGAAAAATGGTTTCATTGATAATGGCAGGCCTGGGGTGGGGCTGGTAAGTACTGTATAGTTAACAATTACCAATGGCTCCATCCTTAAGTTCGAATACTATTACTACTAATAATAATAATAATAACATAATAAATGATAATAATAACAGATTTTCATGGTGTTATGTTATGGTTACTGCATCAGAAACTTACTAAACATAAATTAACAACATTAATTTACACGACATATCCTCCCCCATCCATTTGGTTTATTTTGGACCATGTCATAGCTAAGTAAGGTTGTCAAAGACTTGAGCTTGAAACTAATCTATATCAATGTTAGGACGTTGGAGGGTGTACGCAACCTTACTTACATCTTTGTTGTATGACACAAAGAGGTTCCTAACTAGAATAATCAACAATGTGACAAATATATAAACTGTCAGCTACTCAATATAAGGTGGGTTCTTTTAGTGGCGGTCATTTGTTTACATTTGGTTTTAGTGGCGGTCATTTGTTTACAAAGTTAGTAGTTCTGTCAAAAAGATCAACAATCCAGGTAGGATGATCAGTGAGGTCAGTGGCACCATAGACAGGAGTGGTTTCTTCACCAATGAACTGAAACATATTCTCTATTATTATTAGATGATACTATAATATCTTACTCTTATATAATAGGAATATATCACAAGGGTCTTCGCATTACCTTGTGAGTAGGGTAATGCTGCTTGAGGTGTTTAAGCACAAGGTCTTCGCGTGTCTTGTTAGTTTCAGTCACCAAATCCACCTGCATAATGCATATTAGTAGACACATTTGGATTTGTATAATTCTATAAATTAATTACAAGTAATCGGAAACATTCAACATATAAGAAATTGAGTGATAAAGTAAGTTGATAAACCAGAATTATTGAAACAAGAATGAATGGGAAAGTTGAATAAAAAACATGTCCTTTGTGCTCCACATTTTTGGTCTCATAAAAGGCTTCCCTAATCACCTGACAAGTGAGATTCAATTGATTCAAAATTATTAATAATAATAATAAATAGAAAGGTTGAATGAATGAATGCACACAATGGTAGGATTTCTGAATGTAATGGTAATGTAAACCTGTCGAAAATAACTTACTAGAATGAAACTTCATCACTCACGCCCGAAATCCTCCCCACTTTTAAAACCCAAACAGCTCAATCAACATTTCTCATCAGCACAATAATACAATATCCTGATATGGCATAATGCTTATGTACTGCACTATCATCATCATCATCTAAAAAACTTAATTGAGCTTCATCTAAACAAAGACGATCACTAGCAATTTAGCATTCAATCATCAAAATCATTACCATCATGCAGCATGTCATGTTTTGACAATGTGAACTTCTTCTGAAAATCCAAAGATAATCCAGTAGATGGAAAAGGAAGCAGCATATTGTGCCCTGAATCCGTCGAAAAACTTTTAAGATCCTCAATGGTCATTAAACTCTCGTTCTTGAGAGTAACTTCGTCCTTAGCCATTGAACTTCTAAGCTCTTCTCTGGCATCCTACACAAAACTTCAAGATGAGACTGACCAAAAGGCACAAAGCAAGGAATGGTAAGTGGAAAAACTTACATTCAGAAAAGTCACCAGCTGCTCCATAAGGGACATCGGAACACACTCAAACTCAATATCTTACAAGATACCAAAATGGGAATCAGAGTTTATAAAGAAGAAATCTTACGGCTTAGCAAAATAGTCTATTCCACATGAGATTTTAACTTCAAGGCTTGCAGGTTTACATTACCATTGCTTGCCATTTCGTTTGTGAATGAATGATTGCACACAATGTGTGATACTTGCTTATTGATGATGACTCAATGTACAATTGATATCCATAAGTTCAGCCGAAAGGTTGCAAGTTGATCATTTATCCAAAACAAAAATCTGGACAAAGCTACATTACACAATGACAATCAATGAAATTAAGAGAAAAATTGGGATAATGAACTGAAAAATTAGTGACTCAAACAATCAACTAGCAACAATAAAATATATGCAAGAGTTGATTATCAATACGTTATGCACGGAGTAAGGAAAGGTATATGTAAACTGAACAACCAGAGAAAGTGAAGAACCTTTAGAAGGTACTGAATGTAAGAGCCCCTTCAATCCAGAATTGAAAAATTAAAATTAAGAGAAAAATTGAAATCCGAAATTAAAATAAACACGGGTTGGAAGGAGAAACATACGATTTAAAGGAGAATCCTTGACGGATTTTGGATCCAAACTGAACTTTGTAAAATAAGTCTCTCACCCAGTATGCTTTCCCTCGGATGCTAAATTCTCTACACACGGGATGAAAGGGAAGTCGAGGCCTATCAAAAATTATGATGAATGACAACAAATTATGATCAGTAAAAACAAAAACAATAATTCCCACATCACAGATTCACAATTGAACTGCGAAAAGACAATAAGAATACCTATAAATTGAATCAGGATACGACAAATCACCCCCAGTTTGTTGCTTTTGCCCCATCATCTGCTGCTGCTGCTGACCTTGACCTGTCACCTGTTGTTGCTTCCTATACCTATGATCCAATCTATCATCATCCCCATAATTCAGAACATATTTGTTAAATGTATACTACTCTTTTGGAAACAAACGCGTTTGAACACATTTACAAGATGATGACCATTACCTACTAACTTCAATTCTACTCGTATGAATCCTTCAAATAACTATTTTACATAAACTCTGCACTACTAGTAAACTTGCTACCTAACGGAATTTTTCTCTAACTAAAGCAGTATCATTCACTACCTACTAACTTCAATTCTGTACATACGAATTGCTTTGTATAGATACTTCACCTAAATTTCGTTGTCTGTCAATTAGGGTTGATTAACCCTAATTGCACAATGAAAATCAATTTTTGAATCAATACACAAATTCAATCGGAAAAAAATGAAATGAAATGTAAATTGAAAAATCGAAATGAAGTTAGAGAACTTTAGAAGTGAAATTAGAGAACCATAGCAATGAACCGAAAACATTGAAAAATTGAAATTAAGAAACTGAAAAATTGAAACCCTAGATTAAAATAAATACGGGTTGGAGGAGAAGACAAGTACCAATAGGAGGAGAATACGATTTAAGCGAGCAGTGATGATGGTGGTGGCGATGGAGCAACGATGGCGCGTTGGTTGGAGGAATGAGTGAGAGCAGCAGTGGAGGAGTTTTGCCAATTACATGAGAAATTGAGAAACCTGCGTGCGTGTATTTGTTTTGAGAAGCAAATACTAAATACTCGTATACAATATACATCAGTGTTTTAATATCTGATGTTCTTTAAAAGGTAAGTTTGATAGACATCGGTTTTTTAAAACACTGATGTATATTCAAATTTATAGACATCTGTGTTTTTTAAATATCTGATGTCTATATTTATACATCAGTTTTTTTTAAATATCTGATGTCTATTGACTGATGTCTATTACGTTTTTTGTAGTAGTGACATGAATAATCTTGTTACACACAAGAGATGCCAAATCAATTTTAATTCCCTTCAACCAACTATAAACCGCCACTGCCTCGATATTAGATAACTTGTCACGACCTCCTCTCCTCGGCAACACAATGATCCACAAAAAATTGACAAACAATTTCAATTTCGGACTGAAAGACACGGTTAACAGGGGACTATTTTCAGTTGCAGACTCATCAAAATACTTTTTGATTATCATCTTTTGATCCTTCGACACCATACTCCATTCCTTTTTAGGATCAAGAATAAGACCGTCTTGATCGAGTTTAAAGATTTCACAAATATCAGATTTTGACACCAACACATCCTTTCCGTTAACGACTGCATGCAACCCTTCCTCACAACCCTTGACAGACGCAAAGAACTGAACAAGTTCAATTGGAAAAATCAAGCCAGAAAAATTACTAATATACTCCCATCCCTGAAACTTCAAGAACTCCTTAAAAAATCCTAGAGACTTCGAATTTTCGACCCAAGATGTCGGATAATATCGACCCGCATGAATAGAGTAAGGAAGGACACGATCAATTAACATACCTTCATTCTTGGTCATTCGGACTTTCTCAAGACCCTCTCTAGTAGCTTCCATGGAGTATTCACGAAACAGAAGGCGAGGAATTTTCGTACTTGACCCAAGTTCTTGCATGTCTTCAGAGATGGATGAAGAGGTTCGGTTGAGTTTTCTTCGTTTTCCGTTGTCTGGTGTCGGAGCAGCGGTGGAGATGGGTGTCGCAGATGGTGGAGGTGATGGGGTCGGTGAAGGTGAGGATGGTTTTTTGTGTTGAGAACGGGTTGCACGGGAGGGTGGCATTGTTTTTGTGATGAATAATGGTGGTGTTTGTTCGGAGTTTTATGGAGGTTTGACGGAATTAATGGAGTTTTTGATGTTATTAAATTTGGAGGTTTTGGGATTGTTGGTGATGGAGGTTTGAGACGGTAATAATGAGGGAGTGTTGTAAGTAGAGGGAGTGGTAAATGTGAGGTGAATGGGTTGGGTGAATGATGAGGGAGTTGGGAATAGTTTATGAGGTGTGGGGTTGGGTGATACGTGGCAAGTAGGTGGGGGATCAAGGGTTCACGGTTTTGGTGAGGTGAGGTAAGTTTGTTTTCCTTTTTTTTTTTTTTGGTAATATATATAATATGTGTATGTATATTATTATATAAAGTGTAATATTAATATGTATGTAAGGTGAATTATAATATGTGACATATTATTATTTTGAGATTCGGTTGTGCACACACGTATATATGAGTTGCATAACATAAATATGTTCACATAATTGTCATCGAATACACACATACACATGCAGCGGAGCATACGGACACAGTCATATAATCTCATCTTAACCGTAGTCAATCATTGGGTTTGTAATACCTCGTATTTTATTATTATATTTATTGTTTATATAAAGCGTATTTGAATATTAGTATTCGATAATTAATTATCGAATAAGTGTTTTATATTTTATATGTTGTTAGTGTTATGTCGTATATGCGTGTTAGTAATAAACCGTATTTTAATGTTTGCATTGGGCTTCGAAATGCAAGCCTAACATGAGCAGCCAATTTCGTTAACACAACACAAACACTCATATACTCTTTAATTTGCTGCCACCCCATGTTTCTACCCCTCAAAACCCTACCTCCAACCTAAACCACACAACACAACCCTATCCACATTGATGCCGCCACATCAAGGAACAAGAGGGAGGTTCACACGGTGGGACTAGGGCGCTCCAGGGTTGCTCGCTTTCACAAAAAAAATAGGTATGTTCATCGCGTCATCAGCCCCTCTGTTTGGTGCTCCCTTTTCTATTCGCTTTCACCATCAGTTAGTCATGTTTACAGTTCTGGTTCTTATATAAAATTAATCTAAGATGTATGTTAGATGTTTAGATACCATAGCAACGTCACTATTGACCACCTAGGACTGCTACCTATGGTGTTTTATGCGTCTGTTTCCTCACGCGAGTTTGTTTTTTCGGATCAGAATCCCTGAACTGGTAATGTTGTGTTTAATTCGAAGCATATCCTGTTCATGTTTGTTATGGGAGTTAAGATAGATGAGTAGACGGTAGTTGATAGTTTGGGGTGGTGGTTAGTGCGGTGGTTCGTTATGCCTCACGGCAGTGCTATGGTGGGTTTCGTTAGGGGGTGTTAAAGGCGTAAAACAAAGTAATCGTGAGAATGTGAGTTTTGTTCAGTCGCCTGGTGTTATGGGTGGCTGTCGACGGTCACTAACCTCTCCCCTGGAACCACCGCGGCTCAGTGGCGAGCATGGTGGTGCCACTGGGGAGATCAGGGGCTGCTGGTGGTGTCGGGACAAGTGTTTACGAGGGTGGTCAGACACGATTTTGTATTGCTGGGTAGTGTTTCACGGGCAGCATGTTCCTGGGCTAATAAAGTTGATTCTCTGATGATGACCCACGCAAGTGTTGGAGTAGTGTCCTCCACAATAGTGCGTCTACATAATAAATCTCGTACAAGGAATATGTCAGGGATTTATTTTACATATATGTCAGCTGGTCAACGTTAATCGGTAATGATTGGCTGACTAGAGTTTGACATTACTGTCCAGTGACGGCGGTGACCAGCTGATCCCTTTATGTCACACCTATAGGATGATGCCCAAATGGAAAAACTAATTATTTGTATTTGATACAATTATATTAAATCCTTGTATTACAGGAATTTTAAATAAGTCATGTGAATATATATTTGATGACAAGTTACGAACTTGGGCCAAGGGGATTTAATATTTAATTATTTGATAATTAATTAATAAATATAAATGAGATTTTATAATTAATAGTTAATTATATAAATTTCGACATGTGTATATATATTTGAGGCGAAGATAAATAGCTATTTAAATTTACAAGAGATTGTAAAATTAGCTAATAAGGGTTCATAAGTTATATTTTATACTGATAAAATAGTCTAATAAGAACTTAATTGTTAAGTGGTTATTAATTGTTGATTTGTATTATTTAATTGTTAAATAATCAATTTAATAATTAATTAAGACAATTAAATATAAGACTTATAAGTATTTGTGGGACAAATGTCGAAAATCGAAATGGACCAAAATGGGTCCATTTGAACCATAATATATATAAGGTCTTATTGAACATATTTGTCAAAGTTTCGTGGTGTAAACACATGGCATGTTCCCATGAATTGTTTACATTTCAAACACCTATATATACCCCTCATTATACATATAAATCCTCTTAATTTTTAAGAGACAAAAATCCTCATAATAATAAATATATCATAATGTTATTAGTGTAATAATATTATCACATAATACAAGGTCTACTACTAAATTTACCTAGTTAGTAACTTAGTAGTTTTTGGGATAATCTTGGGTGTATCCTTAGGAGACCATCTATTTGGTGATAGTAGTCTTGGAGGATCTTTCTTATTCCATAGCTCAAGAACAACAATAAGGAAGGAGTCCTTGTGTTGTGCCCATTATCTTGCTTATACAATGTAAGGTTTTTTTATCTTATGATGGTTTAATACCATCTTTTATATTTTTGTTTGCATGCATGTAGATTTAGACCATTTTAGATTATATATTGTAATTTTAAGATCACAATATGAGTATTAATATGGTCTAAATAACTAACAAGTGGTATCAGAGCATTGTTACATACATGCATGTTGTCTTAAGACGATTTTAGTAATCTATGAGATAAATTAGTAAAATTGATATTATGTCATTAAAAATAGCTTTTATCACATAATATGGTCTTGCATGTATATAATATGGTCTTATAATGATATGGGACGAAAAATTGACTTTTTGTTATTTGATTTATTTTTTATGACTTTAAATGGCATAAAATTATGTTAAAATGCATTAAAACTAAGTAAATGTTAATTATTTTTGGTTGCATGTTAATTTTATGCATGTTTATTTAGAAATAACCACATGCATGTTCTATTTATGAGAAAAATAGAAATTTTAAATTAATGTGATTAATTTATTTAGTTTAATGATTTTTATTTGATAAAAATGGGCAAATAGTGGTTATTTTGTAAATAATTATTGATTTAATTTTTGGGCTCAAAATTTTTGAATTTTTAGCTCCTGGAAATTTTTCCAAAATATGTAAAATTTGGTTTTAAAGTTATTTCAATTTTTATGGTTTGATTTAGAATTAAATCGTAAAAATTGTCCGTTTTACCGATTAGTTTATAAAATCATTTTAAATAAATTTCAAAACTAAAATTTTCACTTGCATGACATTTTTAGTGTAAGACCAGAATGTTCATAGTTTTGAAATTTAATTTTCCATTAGTTTTTAAATTAAATGGAATTTTTATAAGATAATTGTGAATTATTGTATCTTTTTATCATGATTATGTTTTAATTCCCATATAATTTCAAGATAATTTTTGAGAATAATTATTTTGATAATAGACCAGATTATTAAGATGAGTAAGTCTTAAAAATTTTTTAAGAATTAATTGTGAATTTTTATTGGTAAAAATTCCGTCATTACGAGCTCAAATGATCGTTGTTGGTAAGTAAGACGATTTGGCATGTCATTTTTACATAATGCATTTATTTTATTCATTTAGATGGATGTTTCTTAGCATTATAATTATGTAATTTTCCTAATATGGCCATAGGTAGAAATTGGTGTTTCCCGTAATGTAAGGGAATATCGATTTGTTTTGTAATTAATTCGATTTTGTATCGCCTAATTTGTAATTTATTAATAGTTTTATTTTAATTTTATTACAAATTGTATAATAGGTTATTGCAATGTAATTTAATTAATAGTAGTTAGATGAAGCATCTAAAGATGGATTTTTCATGAAGACGGTGTTTTCGGAAAGGAGATCCGAAATCCTAAAGAAGGAGGGCAATTTGTGAAGACTCAAGGGACCAAGGAGTTCGTTTCCGATGTGTAATAATTTTAGTTAATTTTATTAACTAGGTGGCCATATTAGGACTTGCTAATTTACATTTATGCATTCATGCCAAATCGTCATCACTACATATTTATTTATTTATTTTTCGTTGTTATCGATTCAATTGTCTACCATTCACCATTTTTGTTCACTTAAAAGTGATAGACAATTAAATTCATAAGATATCTCACTTTTAAAATTGAGATAAAGCCTTACCAAGTATTAGCACCTATGAATCCCTTCTTCATTAGAGGTAGGCTCGGCTCACCGGGGTACTCTCTTTTTACGTTGGGTAAGTAGGGTAATAAAAGTTATCACACGTGAAAATTGGTTGGACTCAACGGGATTAATGTGGGATGAATCGGCCTCACCGTGCCCATAGTTGATTCCGGGGCTAAAATGATAAATTTTAAGAAAATTCATCAACCAAGAGTTCTATTTAGTAGAATCAGTCAAAATGTTGACTCACCAAATTTATATAAATATGGGATGAAACGGCCTCACCGTGCCCGTGTTTATATTATAAAGATGGGTCTTGGAATCGTTTATATAATTCAGTGGGAGATCATTATATAAATGCTAACTTGTTAAAATTGTTTTACAAGTATTTTATGATAAATGTTGATTTTCTTTCCATTCCCGTTTTGTAGTAAATCACAATAGCTTCTTCTAGTCAAACCGCTACGATTTCTAAAGAATCATGGCTCCGCCAGTTCATGGACAAATATGTTTTAAAAGCTAATGGTAGTAATTTTAAAGATTGGGAAGAACAACTTCGATTAGCTGCTACAGGTGATGGTAAATTACGCTACCTTGTCGATCCTTCTCCCCCTCTACCAAGTACTAGGGCTACTCCTGATGTAAGGGACGCATATAATGATTATCGAAGACAATCCGCCGCCATTAAAAATGTTTTAATATTTGCGATGGAAGCGTCCCTACAAAGGCAATGTGTCCGCTTCAAAGATGCATATGAGGTATACTCGAGGCTCTCTACCATGTTTTCCCAAGCCCCGAGGATACTTCAATATGATGTTGTTGTTCGCTTCTTTGAGGCTAATCTTAAGGAAGGGCAATCTGTTAGTGCCCATATACTCAAAATGATTGAGTATGTGGAAACTCTAGAAGGGCTGGGATTCAAGATCCCCGAAGCGCTTATTGTGGACCGAGTGCTTCACTCCCTCTCTATGGTCAAAGGATTCACACAATTTCGAGTAAATTATAATATGGCCAACATGAAGAAAAGTTTACATGAACTCCATTCATTGCTTGTGCAAGCAGAGAAAGACATGGGGTTAAGTGGGAACACTAGGAAAGATGTCCTAGCTATTAATGTAAAGGGGGAGAAGAAGATTAAAAGGAGTGGTGGTAAGAAACCCGTGCAGGTTGAAGGTAAAGGGAAGGCTATTGCGAATGGCCCTTCCAAACCAAAATCTAAGAAGGGAAATCATCTCAATGATACTTGTCATTATTGTAATATCAAGGGACATTGGAAGCGTAATTGCCCCAAATATCTGGATGACATCAAAGCTGGTATTATGAAGCCAACATGTAAATTCTCAATCAAATCTTTTATGATAGACATAAATTACGCTATTACTACAACTTGGGTATTAGATACTGGCTGTGGTTCTCACCTGTGTAATCATTTACAGGGCCTAAAAAGCGTAAGGAAGCTAAACAAGGGTGACGTGGATCTACGGATGGGAAACGGATCTAAAGTAGCTGCCGTATCTGTTGGAACCTATGTACTTAGTTTAGCGTCGGGTTTGCAGTTGTATCTAAATAATTGTTATTTTGTGCCAACGTTGTCTAGGAATATAATATCAGTATCTGTATTAGACACGGAAGGGTTTCGTTTTGTAATTAAGGACAAGTGTTGTACTTTTTCCCTTAATGGGATTGTATATAGTCAAGCTATTTCTATTAATGGTATTTATATTCTAGACACTTGCAACGATGTTTATCATTTGGATAATAAATGACTCAAAACCGGTGATACCGATCTATCTTATTTATGGCATTGTCGATTAGGACATATTAACGAGAAACGCATTAAAAGACTAGTGTCGACTGGTGTTATTAAACCTTTTGATTTCGAATCATTTGGTACATGTGAATCTTGTCTACTTGGCAAGATGACTCGTTCACCTTTTCAAGGAAGAGGATCTCGAGCTAGTGATTTATTGGGTTTAATACATACCGATGTATGTGGTCCAATGACAGTCACTGCTAGAGGTAATTATGACTATTTCATTACTTTTACCGATGACATGAGTAGATATGGGTATATCTACTTAATAAAGTATAAAAGTGAAGCTTTTGATAAGTTCAAGGAGTTTCAGAATGAAGTAGAACACCAATTAAATAAGAAGATTAAAACATTACGATCAGATCGTGGTGGTGAATATTTAAGCAATGACTTTAGAGATCACCTTAAAAACTGTGGTATTGTATCTCAGTTAACTCCTCCCGGCACACCACAATTGAATGGGGTGGCTGAGAGGAGGAATCGAACTTTATTAGATATGGTTCGATCAATGATGAGTCAAACTGAATTACCTGAGTCATTCTGGGGATTTGCTATCTTATCTGCAATATGTTCTTTGAACAGGAGTCCCACTAAAGCTACCGACAAAACACCATATGAGATATGGAAAGGGAGGGTCCCTAATCTACAATACTTGAAAGTATGGGGCTGTGACGCTTATGTCAGAAACAAGTGTGACGATAAGCTTGCACCTCGTTATGATAAATGTACTTTTGTAGGTTACCCTAAGGAAACCCGAGGTTATTACTTCTACAATAGTCACGAGAACAAAGTGTTTGTGGCTCGTGAGGCGGTCTTTCTAGAAAAAGAGTTTATTTCTAGGAGACAGAGTGGGAGAAAATTTGAACTTGATGAAGTTCAAGAGCCACAAACTGAGGTGACTGCACAGGAAAATGTCCCTTTTTCGTCAAATTCGGTTATTAATCCTTCTAAACCTAGGAGGTCAGGAAGGGTAAGTCACAAACCTGATAGATACCTTGGTATCATTGAGGAAGATGGTGACTATGAGGTATTATTTTTAGAAAGTGACGAACCTAAAATGTGACACCCCCATTTATTTAAGGGCCTGTACTAGGACTCCCCAGATAAATAAGGGTGTTACCATCTCGGTTTCCCGAGGCAGTAGATACAAAGGAAAGATAAACAATACTTTAATTAAAAGTTAAACTCCATAACAAGTTCTTACAACTGTAATAAAACTGTCTTATGAAAAGTAAGTACAAGTCATGCTAACTGACTATGGTGATCTAGACTCTAGTCTGGTCCGGATCCAAGCTCTCTCCTCCCACAGCTTCCCATAGTCTCAGCCACCTGTCAATCTGCTCCCCAATAATTTGGTTCATCACAGGTGATCACGAATACACAGGGTCAACCACGAGGTTGAGTAGAGGAAATAAATAAATAAACAAACTTATAATATATATTGGGATCAATCATCCCTTAACTCCGCATCGATCCAACACCAAATATACTCCGCACCGATCCTACGCCAAATAACTCCGCACCGATCCAACGCCAAATAAACTCCGCACCGATCCAACGCCAAATAAACTCCGCACCGATCCAACGCCAAATAAACTCTGCACCGTATCACAAGACCCATTATATCAATTCCGCATCATAAGAATGTACAGTCAATAGATAATATCACAACATTATTCATTCAATAAGGTATATATAATCCACAGCAGTTAATCATCATGTTTCACATCATAAACGAATGCACAGTTATTCCCCTACGTACCTCGAATAGCAGAATTGTAGATAAGTCCAAGCTCACTAGAAGTGTTCCACACGAAACTCGCTACCTAAACACGTATATGTAACGAATTAATAACCTTCCCTAAACCCCTTAACAACCTATACATACTATAAATAGAAACCTTCCATAAATGGAAAGTTTCCAAAAATAGAAACCGAACATAAATGGAAAGTTTCTATAAATAGTAACTTTCCTAACTTAAAGATTTCCCGACTCATATACTTCAACTACATAGAACGAATAATATTGAAATCACGAAATACGACTTTATGACGATAGTAGTAAAATAATAACACTAAATAAAAAGATAACAATAAAAAAAATAATTTTAACAATAACAATAATAATAATAATAATAATAATAATAATAATAATAATAATAATAGTAAATAAGAACAACAGGCATACCCAACCATACTATAATAATATAATAATATAATAGTAATAATAATAAACATGAACATACGACAACAGCAACACTAACGACGCAACAAAACTCTACCCACAAGCCGTACACCCAACTTTACGCCTTGGCCACCACTAACCTAGCCACCCACGACCACCACAAAGTATCCCCACGTGCCCTCTGTACCACCAACCATCTACCCCATATCTAGGCCGCCACCTACAACCACCACGGATGCCACCACGCCCTGCTCAAACAGCCTGCACACAAACCCGTAACTCTGTTTTCGCACCCCTAAACAACCCCAAATTGACGCCATGTCGTGGTGTTTGTCACCACCACGACCACCACCCAAGATGCCCATCGACTTCCCCCCAACTCAGCAACCACCAGCCATCAATTCAGACGTAACATTACTCATTAACAGACCCAAAACCGAGACACACACAAAAACGAACACTCCTCTCCGACGCCGACTCTGCCACCTGTACCCTCCGTGACCACCACCACCTTACTACCCCGACTCCCACCAGTAAAAATGGTGTTAGTATAAATTGAGGATGACGACCCGCTAACCTACGAACCCTAAACATGCTATACGCGCTGACCCGACAACAAGGACAACCAAGGCAACGTACCTGTTTTCCGATCGAAGCGAAGGACCTTAGACCGCTCCAAACCCGTCGTGCGCTCCTCCTCTCCCTTCTCTGTAGTGGCGGCTGTAAGGTTGTTGTGTTGGTCGTGTAAAGGATAAGGTACAATTAGGGTAAAGGAGGCTTGACATAAGACGACCCAACTCCCAAGTGATAGTGAGTGTGTATGTTTTGAGGGTTTTCACAAAGGTGGGTTGATGTTGTACGTGTGATGTGCTCAATACTCAAGGCCCACAACTATGGCCCAAAGGTCTCAAGATCGAACCCCATTAGCGACATATAAAGGATACCATTCAATAATTACTTATCAAATACTAATAACGTTCAAACACTATTGACACGACAATTATAATAATAAATAATAACTAAATATTATAAAAGACGGGTATTACAATAACACACTTATTGGATAAATTAATTATCCAATACGAACATTGAAAAGAAAAAGAAAAAAAGAACTATTAACACGTCCAAAAAAAAAATATTAAATAGCAAAATAAAATAAAATAAAACATAATAAAATACGGAGTATTACAGTCTTTCCTCCTTAAAAATGAACTTCGTCCCGAAGTTCACCATCCCAAGATCAACAAACTGGTCACTAGGTATGTAACGGACACAAGGTGTGGCATCATATAACATCAGGAACTAATAGAGGTACTTTTAATACACGAAATGTCACATTCTACCCTCGTTAAGAAAACTTTGTCCCAAAAGTTTAACGTACCACAAAATTAAAGGATACACACAATAATATGCATAACAGAAGTAAACAAGATTATTAAGTATGTTCAAACAATCACGACATACTACTTAGCCATGTCATAACGACTAGCCATATCATAAATCATTAAGATTTTACAATCCTATTCTCCTAAAAACACGGTTACGTCCCCGTAACCTTATTATACCAATCCCAGCTCATTACTCCGTCTTACTCATTACTTTATCTCATACTACCTCGCTCCAAATAACCAAGTATCGCCCTCATCGTCGAATCTAAGATCAGAGACAAGGGGTGAGTGAGCTGGCGGGATAAAACCGCAATTCACTACTTCCATTTCAATATCGATTTCAAACTCCGAATATAAATCAATAACCAAGGTCACACTGTACCGTGAACACAATATGGCACAATGGCCTAATAGCTCATAACTCAATGCCAGTAGCAATTCTCATCTTCAATTTCAATATCAATATTGTCAAATATTCCCTTAAAGGAATTGTTCAACACTTAGAGAGTTAACCCTAAGCTACTCACCCACGAGTCAAGGTCAAAGAATACGACAACTCGATAAAATACTGAACTGCAAACTCAATCTCAATACAAATCAATCATGGCCTTTGTTCTAGACTCACGGGCAACTCAATCTCATCAGTACTTACCTTCCAAGTTCTTTGACATAATTGTATGTATATATACCGTTCCACAGTTCATAACATAAGGACCTGGACGCTATACCAAACCAACCTAATACAACACCATTATGCATAAACAACTAAGCAACTACCAAAAGTTATCCATCTCATAACTCAACCCGTTTCACAACAAAAGCATTACTTTATCACTAGAAATATTAACTATCAAGATAAGGGGACGATTACTAATTTCAACGCAAGAAGTACTCGTAAGAAATCCATAGCAATTATTATGCAAACATAGATAACCTCGAGCAAAACAAGAGTACTAGGATCAGTAGAAACCGTGTTACGCAGTAAGGCAGAATCAGGGTAGCTAACACTTACATACCTTTGAAATTTCAACGCAAGCTAGTATTTACAACTACATAAATAATCAAGAAAACTGATAGTTCATAATTGACAATTTAAAACGTTTCATGTTCATAAACATATTTTTGAAGCAAAACCATATTTAGGAAAAGACATTGCGCAAAATTAATTAACGTAATTAAACATGTGGAACATGGACATGCCTCACAAGACATACATAACTCATAGACTTCGCAAGATCGTTTAACATTCCCAGATATCAATTAGTTAGTATATTTCACTTAGGTACATTCCCCGTCCACTCATATTACATCATTTATCATGGAGCTATTATTATCTATGATTTGCACAATAAGAGATTTATACGACGCGTAACAATTAAACATTCAAGCTGGTTTTCATCTACACGTAGCTACAAGATTGTCATTTGCAAACAATCATCATAATTATCGAATATCAAGCTTTTTCCTTGTTTGTCACCTTGAAAATATTTTGAAATGTTTGAAGCAATAAAAGGTAGTTTGTAACAGTCATAAACTCAATTCAGGACAATCTTACCATCTACAACTCAGATTTAAGACTACATGGAGGCATTCTGATTCTTCTTTTCTAACATTGTTCTTTTAGTTCATGAACTATGAAAGTTTTAGCGATATAAGTAAACGAATTCACCAGACTAGTACTTCCATAAATCACATGTTAACCAGTTAGCATTTCAACACTTCGTGGTCAGATTCTAAATATAATAATATGCAATTCACTGTATGGTATAGAAATACACTTGAAAAGCTATGAAGATCATAATCACAGGGAACTAGACCGAGGTAACCATTAATATACGAAGGAACATCCACAAGATTCCATTTGTTCAATTAATCACAGTTACGTATAACCATTAGGTTGCTATATCATACCAATATGCTTACCAGTTAAATTTCCTTCTGCCACTTGGCATGACTCTTCTTGGATAAACATGCCTTTGACATCACATACGAGCAGCACATCTTTAAAATTAGACATAGAATTGAAATGATTTTATATTGAATTTGAAGAGATAAACAAGGTTACGCCCTCATATAGTGGGGTTCATACTCATACCCTATGCCTGCTATTCATGTTGCTAAGGCCATATCAGGATATCACGTGGTCACATCTCATAATTCACATTTGATTAAACTTTTTGATACGAAACTTACATACCTCACAGCTTCACCACTTAAACGTTATGCAACAACTTACAAAAATCATAATTAAATAACAGCTTAGCTAACGTGCGAGCAAACATAATCTTTTAGTAAATATAAGGAATTAGTTAAACAGAGGAAAAGTATCGAAAGCATACCTCAAGGAAATTATTTAATACAATATTTACAACTCGAACGATTTGAACAATAACTTTACAGCATTTCAACAAAATTTTAGGCATCTTGCAAAAATCACAATTGAATAACAGCTCGTTAAGATTTTACATTGCGTAACATTTTGAAAACGGGAACGAACATTCTGAATAGTAGAGTTGGAACTATGCACAAGCAATAACCAAGTTTTAAATGATTTCTGTTACAAAAGATAGGTCAAAACGGGACTATGCAGTAACAGTCTGACTACTGTCAAATAAAAGATTTATTTCTCCCAAAGACATAACTCATATCAAGGTAAAACACTAGTATTGTAAACCCAACTCAGAAGGTTATCATACATAAAATTTTCATCCTCAATTATGAAACACGTATAAAGTGACAGCCCAAACAAACCAGGTGACATACTGAAAATTTATTAAAATTTTGGTCCCTTTGCAACTACACATTACTACATCCACACTCAACCTTTCTTACCCAAACACATTGACAATCATTTGAAGCATAGCCATCACTCTGTACCATATTAACATTCATTCCTCATTCCAATTGTAGTTGGCATCAAAATACGGTAAAGGTTTAGAAACGGAAAATAAAATCAATTAAATAACTTGATAGTTATACAGGTGTATCCAAGTACGGAAATATAACCTAGGGACTACTACGTATCTCTTACCGATGACAAACTTCGTAACGAATTTAAGTGTATATAACAGGCATAAAATTTTTAAATACGATATACGAAACACATGACTATATACATTCCTAGCTTAGAAAACACATTCTGCATATTACTAAACATGGATTGCTAAAGCAATTAGTAAAATAATAAAATCATAAATCTCAAATTCCGATCACATTTGACAAGTATGCCTACCAGTAAACTCTTGCAAAGTATAAGGCATGCAAATAAGAAGTGTATACACACATAGAATAGTACAGACAATTATCAACGGGCACGACATCCGATTCGGTCTACTAGCTTTACCCATAAGACTTAACTTGGTTCCACATCCTATAACGACATAACATAGCTGGCTCTACTAATCATTCCAGTCAATCATGATCATATCTCTCCTACATCTATCCCTTTAAGTAGCTATAGCTCATCAACTCATTACACATATCATTATACTATATCTCTACCTAACGGTTCAGAGATCATATAGCCGCATGCATATCACCATATACAAGTAAAGCTCATATTCAAAACTCTTGTTCTCAATCCAGAAATAGTATATCTCAGTCAACGTTCAACATCAATCTCATGATTCGCAGTATATATTACCAACCATATTTCACATCATAACTTACCTCATTCCTTCTCCTGCAAGAACGTTAGTACCAGATAACCAGGTCACTATATATTCTACCCCCACTCTTCAATTACTCTCATTGGGTTCCCGAGACAGAACAGAAAGGGCCCAGGTTTGGTGTGAGGGGGCCCCTAACTCATCCCGTTCCTTTTTGGGGCTCCTATCAGTTTCATCTCGGGGTTCATTTTATTTGACTCTTCCTACGTTCATTATTATTCATTTCGTTTAGGCCTGGGATCGTTTGCTCTGATACCACTTTGTGACACCCCCATTTATTTAAGGGCATGTACTAGGACTCCCCAGATAAATAAGGGTGTTACCATCTCGGTTTCCCGAGGCAGTAGATACAAAGGAAAGATAAACAGTACTTTAATTAAATGTTAAACTCCATAACATGTTCTTACAACTGTAATAAAACTGTCTTATGAAAAGTAAGTACAACTCATGCTAACTGACTATGGTGATCTAGAATCTAGTCTGGTCCGGATCCAAGCTCTCTCCTCCCACAACTTCCCATAGTCTCAGTTACCTGTCAATCTGCTACCCAATAATTTTGTTCATCACAGGTGATCACGAATACACAGGGTCAACCACGAGGTTGAGTAGAGGAAATAAATAAACAAACAAACTTATAATATATATTGGGATCAATCATCCCTTAACTCCGCACCGATCCAACACCAAATATACTCCGCACCGATCCAACGCCAAATAACTCCGCACCGATCCAACGCCAAATAAACTCCGCACCGATCCAACGCCAAATAAACTCCGCACCGATCCAACGCCAAATAAACTCCGCACCGTATCACAAGACCCATTTTATCAATTCCGCATCATAAGAATGTACAGTCAATAGATAATATCACAACATTATTCATTCAATAAGGTATATATAATCCACAACAGTTAATCATCATGTTTCACATCATAAACGAATGCACAGTTATTCCCCTACCTCGAATAGCAGAATTGTAGATAAGTCCAAGCTCGCTAGAAGTGTTCCACACGAAACTCGCTACCTAAAAACGTATATGTAACGAATTAATAACCTTCCCTAAACCCCTTAACAACCTATACATACTATAAATAGAAAGCTTCCATAAATGGAAAGTTTCCAAAAATAGAAACCTTCCATAAATGGAAAGTTTCTATAAATAGTAACTTTCCTAACTTAAAGATTTCCCGACTCATATACTTCAACTACATAGAACGAATAATATTGAAATCACGAAATACAACTTTATGACGATAGTAGTAAAATAATAACACTAAATAAAAAGATAACAATAAAAAAAATAATTTTAACAATAACAATAATAATAATAATAATAATAATAATAATAGTAAATAAGAACAACAGGCATACCCAACCATACTATAATAATATAATAATATAATAGTAATAATAATAAACATGAACATACGACAACAGCAACACTAACGACGCAACAAAACTCTACCCACAAGCCGTACACCCAACTTTATGCCTTGGCCACCACTAACCTAGCCACCCACGACCACCACAAAGTATCCCCACGTGCCCTCTGTACCACCAACCATCTACCCCATATCTAGGCCGCCACCTACAACCACCACGGATGCCACCACGCCCTGCTCAAACAGCCTGCACACAAACCCGTGACACTGTTTTCGCGCCCCTAAACAACCCCAAATTGACGCCATGTCGTGGTGTTTGTCACCACCACGACCACCACCCAAGATGCCCTTCGACTTCCCCCCAACTCAGCAACCACCAGCCATCAATTCAGACGTAACATTACTCATTAACAGACCCAAAACCGAGACACACACAAAAACGAACACTCCTCTCCGACGCCGACTCTGCCACCTGTACCCTCCGTGACCACCACCACGTTACTACCCCGACTCCCACCAGTAAAAATGGTGTTAGTATAAATTGAGGATGACGACCCGCTAACCTACGAACCCTAAACATGCTATACGCGCTGACCCGACAACAAGGACAACCAAGGCAACGTACCTATTTTCCGATCGAAGCGAAGGACCTTAGACCGCTCCAAACCCGTCGTGCGCTCCTCCTCTCCCTTCTCTGTAGTGGCGGCTGTAAGGTTGTTGTGTTGGTCGTGTAAAGGATAAGGTACAATTAGGGTAAAGGAGGCTTGACATAAGACGACCCAACTCCCAAGTGATAGTGAGTGTGTATGTTTTGAGGGTTTTCACAAAGGTGGGTTGATGTTGTACGTGTGATGTGCTCAATACTCAAGGCCCACAACTATGGCCCAAAGGTCTCAAGATCGAACCCCATTAGCGACATATAAAGGATACCATTCAATAATTACTTATCAAATACTAATAACGTTCAAACACTATTGACACGACAATTATAATAATAAATAATAACTAAATATTATAAAAGACGGGTATTACAATAACACACTTATTGGATAAATTAATTATCCAATACGAACATTCAAAAGAAAAAGAAAAAAATAACTATTAACACGTCCAAAAAAAAAAATATTAAATAGCAAAATAAAATAAAATAAAACATAATAAAATACGGAGTATTACATAAAACCTACAAAGCAGCTATTGTTAGTTATGACTCTAAGTTATGGCTTGAAGCCATGCAATGCGAAATGGATTCCATGTGTGACAATCAGGTATGGGATCTGGTTGAATTACCTAAAGATGTCCGACCTCTTCAGTGTAAGTGGATTTTTAAGATTAAAATCGGCATGGATGGACATAAAGATGTCTACAAAGCTAGACTGGTGGCAAAAGGGTTCACTCAGGTTCATGGTTTACACTATGACGAGACCTTTGCACCAGTTGCTATGCTGAGATCTTTTCGGATAATGTTAGCGATTGCTGCATTTCATGATTATGAGATATGGCAAATGGATGTCAAGACCGCTTTCCTGAATGAGTTTCTGGAAGAGGAAGTGTACATGACACAACCTGAAGGTTTTGTGGATCCTAAAAATCCTAACAAAGTATCACTAGTACAAAAACAGACATTTGCATCAGTCCTTAGTATACAACTGATGCATTTGATGTATCATTTGCATCAGTTCTTAAAATACAACTGATGTAATTGCTATAAGAACCGACGCAAATAGCTTAGTTTTTGCATCAGTTTTCCAGTAACTGATGCTTTTTCGCTTAGCTTTTGCGTCAGTTTCCCAACAACTGATGCAATTAGTACGTTAATTTCGCGCAAAATTGAATAGTATATGCGTCAGTTATAAACGAAACTGACGTTTTTTTCTCTACTTGTTGCATCAGGTTTGTTAAAACTGATGTATTTGATATGTTGTTTTAGCATCATTTCTTTTGCTAATATATGCGTCAGTTATTATAGGAACATACTCTTTTGCTCTATTTTTTGCATCATTTCTTTTCAAAACCGTGCAATATCCAATTAAAGGACATTACATTTAATCCGATCTATGTTCCAAATACAATCCAAAGTACAAATAATCCCACAAACGTCATAGTCACTAAGCTAATCTATACTAAATTAAACATCTAGTAAAGTTACATAATCCCGTGTCATCATCTGATAGAAGGATGAAAATTGTTCCGGATAAAGAAAAAAGACAGGTAGGCGCCATAAGTATGCCATATTCTCCGCATTCAATTGGATACCCACAAAACTTACACTTGAACCAGTTGCGATGACCAAATAAAGTGTCGTATTTAAACATTTCACCGGCTGCACTTGTAAGAGTTTTTGAAGACAGATCAGCTCCATCAATACTTGTCTTCAAAATCAATTCAACTCCTGCAGCATATACAAAATTACAAATATCCAATAATGACCCAAGTGAATGATAATATTGGTAATAAGAAGCAATTAAGTCCTAGCTTACACAATGTTGAACAATATTCTACGCGGCACGATGGGAATCGTAAATATTTCGTACTCAAGTAGAAATCACACTTAACATCATTAGCTTTTTCTCAGACACATGTCACAGGGTAGAGTGGTAGGCCATAATTTTGTTATGGAATCATCTAGAGAGGGATGGCTAGCATAATTATTCCTCAACTCTGACTTAGTTCTCTTCCTATCACTGGATAACTCTCATCTTTCTTTTTATGTTTCCTTACCTGACCTATTTTCTCAGCATGCCCTCTAAAGTCTAAACCCTCATCAAACTGAGTAGCAGTTTAAAACCACCACAGGAGATAAAGTGAATGCCGACAGTAGCATATATGACACTCAATGTAGGCTATAAAACTGGGACTCGATTTAACACAGAGTGCATAAATCAATCACAGATGATCGAAAAGCACTGCTCTACAGCTTCGTTAAAGTCTTAAATATCACCAACATATTATCAATCTCATGTACCCACCCTATCATAAGCCTTCATGATTTGTTAAAAGAACTATAAAGCATTTGAAAGAAAATCTCTTTGAGAACTATCTATTCAAAGAGTCTATAAGAGTTGAATCTGCCAATAAATGATTTAGAAGGACCAGGCTGCAATACCGTTTTCCTTATACCACTTGGAAAGAAGTCGTTCTCCCCCGCTCCCTACGCAAACATGGAACCGAGAAAGTCTAAATGTACCTGCAAAACACAATTTCCTTTGTTATCGCAACCTTCTGAAAATGAGCCCCGATTCATCTACATTTGATCTTTTAGTTAGTTATCGTCCAACTATCCCCATGTATTCAGCAAACAAGGTTTAAAGAAAAAAAAACACATAGGTAAAACCACAGAATAAGACAGGCTATTTTTGGTTGTGGAATATGATGGAACTGGAGTACTGGACAAATGGTTAACCAAATGGTACTCCCTTGCATCCAATTACCATTCACTTGATGAAGTTCAACCTTAAAATTGGATGGTGATCCGATAATTTTTATCATCTCTGAAGGCGTCAAGAAACTTCAAAAGTTGAGGAACAACCTACAAAAGATATGAGATGCTCAAAATAGTTCTGCAAAATCAAGTTGTATTCAACTCACCAATAGGAAGCTAAAAAGCTGAAAATTCAGAGAGTTCTCATTCTCTCGCAACTTTTCAAACACAACAAAAATACAGCTTCACTACACAATTGGAACAAGTGCTCCTACCAGAAATTTCTTGGCAAAATTCATCACTTGTCAAAGAATAACTGACCATAATGCATTTCACAAAAGTAGATAATGCAACTTGAGTGGGTGATAAAAAAACCACGAACCGTGTACAGCCTATATGCATCCATTTCTTGTCGCACAAAATGAACCATGTGTTGGGTAGCTGAGTTGATCCATTGGTCAAGAACATTAGAAGAGCTTTTCAAAGGACTTTGATCCATAGGAATGAACGTTCCAAAGCCTTCAATTTCTAGTCTCTTGGCATTCTGAACAAGAAATCTGTATGCATTGTACCATGGGAGGAACACGTCTCTGATCTTAACTCGCGACAAGTAGACAATAAATAATGTGAAATTAGTCATCCATGCCTACCAAATTCATGATTACAAAAATACATTTTAAGATAAATGCATACCATGCCATAAACTCCATCTTTCTTACAACGTAAAGTCTCTGCACGAACAACCGGCGAATTTTCTATGTAAAAACGCAATGCATCCTATACCAAAAACAAACTATGTCAGTAGATACAAAAAAAGCATATCAGAAATTCCAAGTGCATATAGATTCAAAATGGAATGGCACCGAAGGATATTAAACAACTGGAAAGGACAATTGTTCAAAGGACAATGAACTTACTGCCCCATACTCATTCAGAATTTCAGAGGGTGCAGGATAATTCTTTAGCCGCTTACTCATCTTTTTACCATCTTCAGCAAGGACAAGTCCATTGCATATGAGATTTTTAAAAGCTGGCTTACCAAATAATGTCGTAGAGAGCACCATTAAGGTGTACAACCTGCAAAAAAACACAAAATTTTTACACATAAATGTCGAACCCCTATTAGAAGAATCCTAGAATCACCCCTGTATGATAGCTAGCACGAATAGATAGAGATTAGATTATTTACCAACTTAACAAAGAAAATGGTTTCAATCTGTGTCAAATAAGCGAATAAAACTTACATCTAATCGGCGAAAAAGCAAGGGTTTGAGCACGCTGAAGACGATGAAGATGGTGACGGACAATGAACTGAAGAAGACGGTGGTGAATCACGAACTGATGAACTGATGAACTGATGAACTGATGAACTGAGGCGAAAAAGCAAGGGTTTCGCGTATTAGAGAGTATGTTTTTTAGTTTTCGCATTACAGTATGTTTTTCAATTTTCAATTAGGTTAATGTATTAGAAGTTCTAATTTTTCAAAGTTCATATTAAATGCGTCAGTTTCACTTTTAAACTGAAGCAAAAACTTATAGCAAATGCGTCGGTTATAGGAAACAACTGAAGCAAAATTATATTTTTAGGTATAAACGTTAGTTTTGGGCACAACTGACGCAAAAACTAAGTACTTTTTGCATCAGTTCTTAATAAAGAACTGACGCAAATAAGTTTCCTATGGTGTAAAATTGGACTCCCGCCAAAATTAAATACTTTTTGCATCAGTTCTTTTAGAACCGACGTAAATCACTTGACGCAATAGGGTATTTTTGTACTAGTGTATGCAAGCTTAAGAGATCCATTTATGGTCTTAAGCAAGCATCAAGGAGTTGGAATCATCGTTTTGATCATGTGATTAAACAGAATGGTTTTTCTCGAAGTGTTGAGGAACCGTGTTTATACATGAATTTTAGTGGGAGTAAAGTTGTTTTCTTACTTTTATATGTGGACGACATATTACTCATTGGGAATGATATAGATATGCTTACTTCTGTTAAGAAGTGGTTAGGAAACCACTTCCAAATGAAAGATTTGGGAGAAGCATAGCGCATCTTGGGTATCCGGATCTATAGAGATAGAACCAATAGGATATTAGCATTGAGTCAAGAAGTTTATATTGATAAAATTCTTGATCGATTCAATATGAAAAACTCTAAGAAAGGTTTTCTGCCAATAGGTAGTGGGATTACCTTTAAATCTCAGTGTCCCACAGAACCTAAGGATATTGAACGCATGAAGTCGATTCCCTATGCTTCCGCTGTTGGATCGATCATGTATGCTATGATGTGCAATCGTCCTGACGTCTCGTATGCTTTGAGAATGACAAGTCGTTATCAAAATAATCCAGGTCAGATTCACTGGATAGCCGTCAAGAATATTCTTAAATACTTGAGAAGGACTAGAGATTCATTCTTAGTGTTTGGAGGAGAATCTGAGTTATGTGTAAGAGGTTATACGGATGCCAGTTTCCAAACCGATAGGGATGATTTAAAATCCCAGGCTGGTTTTGTCTATATGATGAACGAAGGGGCGGTTTGTTGGAGAAGTTTTAAGGAGTCTGTGACTGCTGATTCTAGAACGGAAGCTGAGTACATTGCAGCATCTGAGGCTGCTAAGGAAGCTGTTTGCATTAGGCAATTTTTGGAGGGACTGAGAGTAGTTCCGACCGCCGAGGATCCTATCACTTTATACTGTGATAACAGTGGGGCAATTTTTCAAGCTAAAGAGCCCAAGTCTAGTAACAAGTCTAGACATGTACTTAGGAAATTTCATGTAATTAGAGATCTAATTGAAAGGAAGGAAATTATAGTCTGTAAGGTTGGGACAGCTGAAAACATCGCTGATCCTTTAACCAAACCATTGTCTCAAGCAAAACATGATAGTCATGTAGTTTCTATGGGGTTGAGACGAGTGACAGAACTACTGTAAATTATACGATATGTAATAATTTTAAATATTGTACCAATTATTTCATATATGATAATTACATTTATCGTCGTATTTAGTTGTTGTCTAATTTCATATACTTTGTTTTATCCAAATAGGTTGTAATGACAACGTCGAACCCTATTAAGTGAACTGGATTAACATTGTATTTTATCCCTAGTTACTTAATGAGGTGACGTCTCGGAATGACTAGATTGTAAGGCGATAGATGACCTGTTCGACTGTCATATGGTCATAGTGATGATTGGTCGATTACATAGGCAGATTGTGAGACAATTTGTCGGACAGTGACCATTTATAGAGTCTTTTTGTTGCTAGGTCGTGGCGAGGATTTCTATTTATTCCTTCGAGTCGATTCTTTTGACTGGAGACTATTTGTCTGAGTTAGTACAGTTTCCGATTGACTTTAGTTTTTGCTTAAGGTCGTGCCGTAACAGGAGGCTGATGGGCATCTTCTGGGTCATAGTGATCTGTGATTGAACAAAGAAAATAGGTCAACAGGATTGTCCACTTATGTCAAATTTTTATCTCAAGGCCACTCGAGGAGAGTTGACTGAAAATGCGTGGCCACGCTCGGATAAGGTCTATAGTAGATAATCCGGCCAGACGGTCATTCTCCTGATCGAGGAAACCACTTTATGATGAGATCACGTGCACGAACGACCTGGAAGACATCTTGCATTGAGTGGGACATAACTTTGGACAAAAGAATCGGTGGCGCACACTTGTGTCAGACAAGTGGGAGATTGTTGGAGTAGTGTCCTCCACAATAGTGCGTCTACATAATAAATCTCGTACAAGGAATATGTCAGGGATTTATTTTACATATATGTCACCTGGTCAATGTTAATCGGTAATGATTGGCTGACTAGAGTTTGACATTACTGTCGTGTGACGGCGGTGACCAGCTGATCCCTTTAGGTCACACCTATAGGATGATGCCCAAATGGAAAAACTAATTATTTGTATTTAATACAATTATATTAAATCCTTGTATTACAGGACTTTTAAATAAGTCATGTGAATATATATTTGATGACAAGTTACGAACTTGGGCCAAGGGGATTTAATATTTAATTATTTGATAATTAATTAATAAATATAAATGAGATTTTATAATTAATAGTTAATTATATAAATTTCTACGACATGTGTATATATATTTGAGGCGAAGATAAATAGCTATTTAAATTTACATGAGATTGTAAAATTAGCTATTAAGGGTTCATAAGTTATATTTTATACTGATAAAATAGTCTAATAAGAACTTAATTGTTAAGTGCTTATTAATTGTTGATTTGTATTATTTAATTGTTAAATAATCAATTTAATAATTAATTAAGATAATTAAATATAAGACTTATAAGTATTTGTGGGACAAATGTCGGAAATCAAAATGGACCAAAATGGGTCCATTTGAACCATAATATATATAAGGTCTTATTGAACATATTTGTCAAAGTTTGGTGGTGTAAACACATGGCATGTTCCCATGAATTGTTTACATTTCAAACCCATATATATACCCCTCATTATACACATAAATCCTCTTAATTTTTAAGAGACAAAAATCCTCATAATAATAAATATATCATAATGTTATTAGTGTAATAATATTATCACATAATACAAGGTCTACTACTAAATTTACCTAATTAGTAACATAGTAGTTTTTGGGATAATCTTGGGTGTATCCTTAGGAGACCATCTATTTGGTGGTTAGTAGTCTTGGAGGATCTTTCTTATTCCATAGCTCAAGAACAACAATAAGGAAGGAGTCCTTGTGTTGTGCCCATTATCTTGCTTATACAATGTAAGGTTTTTTTATCTTATGATGGTTTAATACCTTCTTTTATACTTTTGTTTGCATGCATGTAGATTTAGACCATTTTAGATTATATATTGTAATTTTAAGATCACAATATGAGTATTAATATGGTGTAAATAACTAACAGCAAGTCTCGTGAAAAATATGTTACGATCAATTGTTTATATTTATTGGTTGTATTACTTATTATTATTATTATTATTATTATTATTATTATAACTATTGGTACTAGTGATATTATTAATAATTATCATTGTTTTTTTATAATTATTTTACTTCTATTATTTTGATTATTATTATTGTGTTGGTGGTAATGGTAATAGTTGGTAATTTATTAAATTGTGTTGGTTGAAGATGTTTATGAGTCGGGAAGTTTCCCTTTTAAGAAAGTTACTATTTCGGGAAGTTTCCATTTTAGGAAACTTTCCATTTGTAGAAGGTTGCTAATTATAGTAGGTACCTTGGTTGATATGGGGTTTGGGAAGAATGATTAATCGTTATGTAATTTATATGTTTCGGTGACGGTTTCCGCGTGGAACATTTCTAGCAGCTATTCGGTGGTCATTCTGCGATTTGAGGTAGGGGATATATCTGTGGTTTGTGTTATGACATGATGTGTGTATGTGATGCTTATTACGAGATTGTTATAATTGATATTGAATGTGTTATGAAATATTTAATTATTATTATTTGTTGTGGAGAACGGGACTTGTGATACGGGACTTCTGATATGGGACTTGTGATACGGGACTTGTGATATGGCCATGGAAGGTGTGGTGTGATGAAAGGTGTGGTGTAATGGAAGGAGTGGTGTGATTGAGGTGAGGTGGATGCCTCAATGATGTGGAGATGGAAAGAAGTTGTAATATGTTTATTCATGTCTTATTGATGTTTTTCCTACTCAACCTCGTGGTTGACCCTGTGTATTCGTGTGACACCTACGATGATCCGGAATGGGGAGTAGATTCTACAGGAAAGAGACAGATGAGCTAGGAGCTGGGACGGGAATGTGAGATGCGGACTTGGGACCGACTTAGATCTACATCACGTATAGAATAGTCATCAGTTGTACTTTTACTCTTCTATGTAGTTCTGTAATATCACAGTTTAAATTTTATCAATTTTATATTACGTATTTTGGGAAGTTTACTTTGTTATTCACTACCTCGGTCATTCCGAGATGGTAACAGTCCTATTTATTTGAGAATGTGTAACTAAAGGCTCTTAAATAAATGGGGGTGTTACAGGGTTATTTTTGCTTTTAAGATTTGATTAGGTGACACCGATTAAACCAATTTCCAATCGCAAAGTCTCAAAACGTTCTCTAGCCAATGGTTTAGTGAAGATATCTGCCCATTGTTTTTCCGTACTACAAAATTCCAATTTTATATTTTTCTTTTCAACATGGTCTCGTAGGAAGTGGTGTCTAATTTCAATGTGTTTGGTTCTCGAGTGCTGGGCTGGTTTTTTAGATATAATAATAGCACTCGTATTATCACATAAGATAGGCACACATCCAACATCAGTACCATAATCATGTAACTATTGCTTTAACCATAAAAGTCGAGAACATACCAGTGCGGCTGCAATATATTCTGCTTCGGCAGTTGAGAGAGCGACAGAATTTTGTTTCTTGCAATACTACAATTAATGGAATAAGTAACACTAGATAGAGACCACCTTAATTTAATAAGCGTCTTCTAGATTAATAAAGAACGCTCTTAACACAAAACTGTTATATAAAACTATAATATTAATCGCCTAATATAATAACCGTTATCTGTGACTATAATATAAAACGCCTAAGATAATAACCGTTATCTATCACTATAATAGGAAGGTCCTTATTCCTATTATTATATTAATTTATTTATTAATTGTTAATTTTAATTATTAATTATTAATTGTTAAATTAGAATATATTATTATACTACTACCGTATGTTACTATGTTATACTGCCTCCATTCTTTTTATATCACCCCATTCCCCTTTTGGACATTATTCACAATCGAGTATTCAACGTCAGTTTTCTCTCATATATTCATGTGAGATCTTTTTTAATTTGTCTTCATAAGATGATTAAGAATATCAAAATTTTATAATTTTTAGTAGTATGTAGCTAAAGATATAATCGAAAGAAAATAAGTATTGGCGAACGTGTATAAAGAACTGGGGTGATATAAAAAGATTAGAGGGAGTAGGAAGTATAGATTACTTCGTATTCAATTCAATCTCAAATAATTAATTATACGAGTATAATGCTTCTTCCTTAACTTGATTCCTCTACATTACGTTTCCTTCCCAAAATTGTACGCACGCCGCTTCTCCGTTCATCCTCTTCCATTTCGCAGCGTCCTCTTCAATTCGGCTAGCTACATCCTCATCTTCTTCATCCTCTTCAATTGGTAAGTTTGTTATTCTTGTCTAATTTTTCGTTCTCAATTTTAGGTAAACCCTAATTCCCAATTTCCCACTTTGTGTTCATCTGTTGTGTTAGTTTTCAATTGTTAGTTGATATAATTCCCCATCTCGTTGAAATTACTGTTTTGATAAAATAATATAAATTATATACATGGCTGCTCGAGCTAAAAGTCCAGCGAAAAGCTTCCTATAATGCAAACTTTGTATTGTATTGCAACTAAGATGTTTAATTGTGCTAATAATATTGGTGAAGGTGGATTTTGGGAGGTTTTCAAGGGAAGGCTTAAGACAGGGGAGATACATAGTTGTTGCTTAACTTTTTTGATTTTAATTTTTGTTGCCATTTTACTGGTTTTTCGGGTTTAGATACGTGAATTGCTTTTGTGGGTAAAACATGAGCATTAATAGCCATTATATTCATATGATTCGGAGGTAGGCTGAGAAGACTAGAATTGTAAACTTGATGGCATAATTTCCCATAAACAGAATCTAATTGGCTATGGTGTATGACTCTAAAATATTATGGTAATAAATATCTCGATTATATATATGAGCTCCTGTTTGATAATAGTTTGCATTTGTTTATTCTTGATAGATTGTGGCAATCAAATAATTAAATCATGCGTAAGAAGTTATCCTTGCTTGGCTGAATGTTTGGGTCAGATGCTTATAAATTGTCAAGAAGTAATAATGTGACGTCCTTGACATGCATGGAGGGCAGTATGCTGTTTCTGAGTCGCACACTCGCATGAAACTGGGTATTTCTGGTGTCTTAGGAGAATTTTATCTGCTGGTTTGGTCTATCTTTGTAGTATATTTGCATTTGTTTTAGGTCGTTTTTTTGTTCTTTTCTTTTCGTTTTTGGCATAAATATGAATCATTCAACAACAGTTAGAAGATTAGGTTACAATCAAGATTATAACCTAATCATTCAACAACAGTTAGAAGATTAGGTTACAATCAAGATTTGGTGGATTTACTAGCAGTGATATCAAAGTATGCTAACTCAAACATTTGGTAATTAGGAGTTAAGAAATTTGCATAAGTGGAACTAGAATGTCTGACAAGTCTTTAGTTCTTTGGAATACATATACTTTTCAAAAATATGAGATGTTGAAAGGAAAGAACTTGGGTTTTCCATGATATTATCCAAGGTATATGGACTCTGTGAACACTTAAAGGAAGTTTGCTGAATTTTAGATAGTTATAAGAGAGATTTGCCGAAATTTATTAAACTATATATTAGTACTTTGAATTTGGCTGAGTAATTTATCTCGCGACAATATACATGTGTTGTATTGTGCAATTGACATTGCCTTTGCTAGTTGGGTTATTTTTTCTTCCAGTGAAATAGTTCAAATAGTAACTGGCAGGGGCCAGAGCAGCGGACTGGCGCAGGAATCCTAGAGCGGCTGGTTTTGTAGGCAAGAGTACAACAACTATAGTTTACAACTATAGCAAGAGTCTGTCAGATTGTAGGCTAGCACGACGCAAATAAGGGCTGCTGTTAGGCCTAGTATGCAGGGCCTAAATGGTTGTTTTGGGTATATGCACTAGCTTCTGATGCAGTAGTCTGTGCTCAGGCCGGCAGGCAGGAAGTAGGATGGTTCTGCGTAGTGGCATTCGCAGTGCAGATTACGTTAGATTGGGTGTAGCAAATGAGGATGATGATGCTGGAAATAGGTTGTTGTTGCTTTGAGATTCTGGCTGATAACAACAGAGCAGTTGCAGGGGTCTGCTCATCAGACTTGCCTGCAGCGGTAATGCTGCAAGTTCAGAAATTTGGCTGACTTCGCTCTGGTCTGCATGGAATGTGGCAGCTAATTTATGAAGCTGGAGTTTCATTGCAGATTATTTGTGAAGCAGTTGGGCCAGTGAGCAGGTCATGGCTGCTACTGTCTCAAGGGTGCGTGTTAGGAAATTATAGCATCGCATGAAAGCTGCAGATTCTGGTGCAGCAATCAGCACAAGTCAGGAATACATGAATTAGCAGTTAAGTGGCAGCGTGAATGCTAATGGCATGGAGTTAGTTATTGAACCGAGCAAACTAGGAGTCTACATGGCCGTGATTAGTTTTTTTTATATCTTTCTTAGAATCTCCGTGTAATTTGACTTTGTGTAACAACCCGACCCGCCACCGTCGTAACACAAACCCAATAAGATGGGTGCGCACTTTTGGCCCATTAATTGTCCTCACTTAAGCCCAAAAGCACAAGGCCTTGTTACTAAGTGGTGGGTGGGGCTATTATAAACATATCACAAGCCTCACATTCTACTGATGTGGGACAAATCTCATCTCATACTCGTGGGGTGTTGCAAACTCCCCTACTTAAAGAAAACAACGTCCTCGTTGTGCCTCAAACTTGACCATAGCCAAGCCCAGAATCCTCCCCACTAGGTGGGTGACCCGGTACTCCCGACTACAGGCTCACCACACGGTCACAGGGTCGCTCTGATACCATTTGTAACAACCCGACCCGCCACCGTCGTAACACAAACCCAATAAGATGGGTGCGCACATTTGGGCCCATTAATTGTCCTCACTTAAGCCCAAAAGCACAAGGCCTTGTTACTAAGTGGTGGGTGGGGGCTATTATAAACATATCACAAGCCTCACATTCTACCGATGTGGGACAAATCTCATCTCATACTCGTGGGGTGTTGCACTTTGGTTTTGATATATAAAACTTACCTTTTACCAAAAAAAAACTTGCAACTACGACTCTTTTATTGGCAGCTATGCAATTTGTTTTTTTTGCTTTCATTTACTTAACTATTAATTGTCAATCAGGTACGATATCTGTCATCTATTCAACATCCGAACATTGTGGCACTTATGCTTGTCTTATGGGTTACCGCCAAGAAAATAACCAACAAATTCTTGTTTACGAGTACATAACAAATGGAAGTGTTTCCATTCATTTATATGGTAATTTTAGCGACGTGTTTGATTTTTTTTTCTTTCACATTTTTCTCTGATTTGGTGGTAGGTTATTTATCGAGGGAATTTACAGGCCCACTTCTAGTTCACGGGAGAAGCTGGAATTTAAGCACAGACTTGCAATAACATTAAGGGCAGTTAAAGGTGATCATTTTCCTAATCGGTGAGCAATTGTATATGTATTTCATCTACTCTTTTAAGTATTTCGTATATATGATGAATAATATACATTTTTTTAAGATTTTTTTATGTAATTTTTTTCTTTCGATTAGGGTATGAATCAATTATAAATATACAATTTCTTAATTGGATTTAATCCAATGCTAATATGTGCAATTTCTAAAATATTATTAATTCTCGTGTCAACACAATTGTTGGGTACAGTGTTAATGTATTGTGGTATAGTTTCATGTGTTGCAATGAGAACAAACAAATATAATCATAGAATTTGCTAAAATAAAGCCATCAACCATAAGTATAGTGTTTCATGTTATTCGTTAATGTGTATCTTATTGGAGTGCTTATTCATTTTGAAGGAGATTCAACTACCATTCTGTTGGGGCTGGTGTCCTTGACAATTAAGTACAATGACTTATTAAATCTCTTTAAGGATCACAAGGGCATACTTCAGTATTATTACCAGTTGATCCACGTTTATCAATAACGGTTGGCTTGCTAGATAAGTTTGACGCTATTGTCATACGGATGGCGGTGATCAACTGGTCCCTATACGTCACACCTATAGGACACGTTTGAGAGATGTGAAGGTATGAAAATACAGTCACATTTATGCCGAATACGACTAAACAGTTAGTCAGAGGTATTGACTATTAAATTAGTCAATAAGATGTTGAGATTATTATTTAATACGGATTAAATAATTTTAGCTAATACGGATTACATGATTAATTCGTAAATTAAATATAAACGGTTATATTTAATTAAATATTGTATTCGCGTATTAATATAAACAGTTATATTAATTTGGGTAATTATACAATATCGTAATTTTATCAGACCATTATTAATACATCGACTGCATTAATATCTGATAACACGTATGCGATTTATAATAAAAATCCCGCAAATAATATTTAGCAAATTGGGTCGAATCACGCAAAGGAATAAGGTAAGAGTGGAGAAAGCCCACTCTCACCCAACCCAATTCGGCTGGCCGACCTAGTTGCTACATAAGGAGAGTCCTTCTCCTTATGTCTGTTACTGGTATTTCATAATTCTGAAAACTAGGGTTTTGAGAGCACTCTTCTCCCAAAAACTCAGATCTCACATCTAAAACCTCAATAGCTCTCCCCATATTGCAAGGCAATTGGAGAGTATTTTCTAGCACACGCGGCATCGTCTCAAACAAAGTCTTGGGTGCAAGTTATAGGAGGGAATTTACTATAATTCCTGTTCTTAGGCCTTTCGCGCAAGGACTAAGGTTGTACTCCTTTTCATGTATTATTTATCTTATGACTATATTCACAACTGTAAATTTCATTATAATCCTGCAAGTTTAGGGCGAATACATGCTTTATTCCCCACACATTCAAGGTACTACTTATCCGTTTATGAGGAGACCACTGGCTTGATGGTCAATGATCTGTTCTTCGTACCCACAAGTTATGTTTCTACGAAATCAATTCTGAAGCTTCCTCCTTTCTCTTTACAAAAATATTCGTACTTTATGTGAAATTGTTTGGTTGTGAGTTACTTTTGTGTTTTTCATAAGTTTTAAAATCTGAAAATCGTGTTCTGTCGCTGAGTCGGTCGATCGACCCCCTGTTGCGGTCGGTCGACCGCCTCCTGTGTATGTTTCTGTTTCGACAGTTTTTTCTTTGGTGAGTAATCGATCTTGATTTTCGATTCCTGTTTACATATTGTTAATTAATCGATATTCTTGACAATATGTGAACCCTTGATGATGTTAATTTTGATTTACTTGTTTTAATCAAAGTTTAAAAGGTAAAAACTTGTTTTGATTTCAAAAGGTGCAGTGTTTTGCGTTTTCTGAAATTCGTTTTTACTGCCTGGTGGTCGGTCGACCTGATTGATAGGTCGGTCGACCGATTATGCTGTTGCAGAAAGTTTCTGTTTCTCGTCTGGAGGTCGGTCGACCACGTGTATAGGTCGGTCGACCTCCCCCCTGTAACAGACTCGTTTTTTTTTTATTTTTTCGAAAATAACATGTTTTATTTCCACATGGCCTTTAGTAATATACTATATACGGAAATAGTATATTATTAATTTTGTGAAACGGTTCACCCTCGTTTGATACATATTATTTTAAAACGGTTTAAGATAATGGATTATAAATTTATTAAAATTGGGTGATTAAAACGGTATAATCACATAATTTTAATCCCGTAAGGTGGTTTGGTAAAATTTGTTAATCATTATAACAGTATTATGTCATGAATGAATTTTATTTTTAGTTGATGCATTTTATTTATCGTCTTGTGAATGCCTTGAATGCTTTCAATAACGTATTTAATTTATGCAAACGGTTGTAACTTAGTGTGGCCTTAGAAGATTGTGTCACCGTAATGATGGGACACAGTCTTGCTTGTAATTTTGAGATCTTGAATCTCCGTTTTGGGTTTTTGCCATGTAATTACTATTGTATTAAAATTAGAATTTAAATAGGACTATATTTGTAATTTAAATTAGTAATTTTGTGAAGACCAAAGACAGAGACCGGATGCTCACTCCCGCTGCAAGGACCAAGATGGAACATCAAGACAAGCTTCTAGGGTCCAACAGTGGATTCCAAAGTTGTTTTTATGTTTATTTTGGTAGGATAGGCCACACTAGGACTTTTATTTACGTTTATTGCATTTATTTTATGCTTTCATCGATAATAGCTTGCATCATATTCCGCCTAAAACCAAACCACCTATAACATGCCTGAAAACTAACTCGTGTAGAGGTTACGCGTTAGTTTTCTGTGACAATACAGATGTCACAAGTCAATTGCAAAGCCATCACTTTATTTCATTCATTCACGCATATGCTAGATATTAGTTCACTTAAAATGGATAAATATAAGTTGATGGGATCTTTCTCGTATAACCAAAAATTGAGAATAGTCTTTATAAATCAGACTCCCATGAATCCCTTCTTCGTCGGTAGGCATAATATGACCCCTTCTACGTCAAGTAAGTGGGAACAGATGATTTATTTTATCTCAACATCATGGTCACTCGATAATATCTAGCGACTGAGATGGACTAATAGATAGGATTTACGGAAATTTATCGACCAAGAGTTCCAACGGTGGAATTAGCCAAACTGTGGGCTTATCAATATACGGAAATTGAGTCTTGGGATCGTTTATATAATTCTTGAGGGAGATCAATTATATAAATGCATGAGTCTACGAGTTTAAATTTCAATTTAATATAGACATAAATCACAACAATGAGTTTCTTATATGGTTTTGTTTTATCTTCTTTTCAGTGTAGAACACGAACATTTAAACTGTTGTATATCTAATGGCGGGTGAAGACCCAATGCCAAGTGCCAAGCTAGCACGTGAATCCTGGCTAAAATCCTTCATGGACTCCATGAATCAGTCTACTAGACTGAGGAATGATGGGTCAAACTTCTCTGACTGGGAGGCAGCACTACGGAATGCTGCCATTGCTGACGGAAAGCTTAAGTATTTAACTGAGCCAATTCCGGCACACCCAGGAACTGGAGCTAGAGCTAACGAAGTTCGCGCTCATAGCGACTTCGTCATGGAAGCGGGTGCGATAAAGAACGTACTCATCTATGCAATGGAATCCAATTTGCAAAGACGCTTCATAGCTCATGGTGCAAACAAGATTTTCACCACGCTCACTAACGAATTCTCAAAAGCTCCGAGGATCGTTTCTTATTAGCATACCTGTCGCTTCTTTGAGGCGAAACTCCAGAAGGGCCAAGCAGTTAGCCCACATATTCTTCACATGATTGAGAATATCGAAAAACTGGAGGCCCTAAACTGCAAAATCAGTGAGAACATAATCGTTGATCGAATGCTTCATTCACTTCATGATGGGTTCGCCCTCTTCAGGGCCAACTATTACATGAACGACATGAAGAAGACTCCTCATGAGCTCCACTCCCTTCTCGTACAGACCGAGAAGGATCTGAAATTAAGTGGGAGCGTGAAGCAAGATGTTCTCATGATTTCCAGGCCAGTGAGGGTAAGGGTAAGGGTAAAGCTAAAGCTCAGGGCGACCTAACAGTAGGCAAGCCAAAGTTTAAGAAGTCAGGATTTACTAAGAGTGGGCCAGGTGAGTCAAGCAACTCACAGGGCAAAACAAACAGCAAGGATACTAGCATAGAATGTCACCATTGCCACAAGACTCGGCATTGGAGGCGCTCATGCCCCGTGTATCGTGAGGACATTAAGGCAGGCCGCGTTACTCCTGTTGGTATGTCTTCTTCTTCTTTTATTCACATGATTGAGATTAACCATGCAAGTTACGGAACTTGGGTACTAGATACTGGTTGTGGTTCTCATCTATGTAATCATGTGCAGGGCCTCCGAAACCAAGAACCCCTAATCAAGGGTGAGGTTGACCTGCGTGTCGGGAATGGAGCACGTGTTGCAGCAATCTCGAGGGGAACATACGTGATCCAGCTTCAAAGTGGATTCGAGTTATCTTTATATAACTGTTATTATGTTCCTTGTTTGTCCAAAAACATTATTTCAGTTTCTGCGCTTGACAAATTCGGTTTTTCATTTGTAATAGAGAATAATAGCTGTATTTTCTCCTTACACAATATGATTTATGGCAAGGCAGTTTCCATGAATGGAATTTATGTTTTAGATCAAACCACCGAGATATTACATGTGAATAACAAGAGATTAAAGGTAGGTGACAAAGATCAAGCTTACCTATGGCATTGTCGTATGGGACACATAAATGAGAAACGCGTGAAACAGCTCATACAGAATGGAGCTATCTCGCCCTTTGATTTCGAATCATATGGCACGTGTGAATCATGTCTCATCGGTAAGATGACTCGTATTTCCTTCAAAGGTGTTGGAATGCGCGCTGCCGACCTATTAGGACTCATACATACGGACGTATGTGGCCCTATGTCGATCAACGCACGAGAAGGCTATAGGTATTTCATCACTTTCACGGATGATTTGAGTAGATATGGTTATGTCTACTTAATGAAGCATAAAAGTGAATCCTTTGACAAGTTCAAAGAATACCAGAATCGGGTACAGAACCAGCTGGGTAGAAAGATTAAAGCACTACGTTCAGATCGTGGTGGTGAGTATCTTTCACACGAGTTTGATCAACACCTCAAAGACTGTGGCATCGTGCTACAGTTGACTCCACCTGGAACACCACAATTAAATGGTGTGTCCGAACGGAGAAATCGAACTTTACTTGATATGATTCGATCCATGATGAGTCACACCGTTGTGCCTGATTCATTGTGGGGCTATGCTCTTTTGTCGGCCGCTCTAATACTTAACCGAAGTCCGTCTAAAGCTGTTGACAAGTCTCCATACGAATTATGGAAGGGAACGGTCCCTAACTTGTCCTTTATTCGGGTTTGGGGCTGCGAGGCTTATGTCAAGTGGAGACACGAGGATAAGCTCGGCCCGCGATCGGTCAAGACATACTTTATAGGCTATCCAAAGGGAACTTTTGGTCATTACTTCTACTCGCCAACCGAACAACGTGTTTTTGTTGCGGCTAGTGCGATGTTCTTAGAGAAAGAATTTCTCGAGAACAAGTCGGGTAATGGAACCTTCGAGTTATCGGAGGTTCAAGAACCAACTACCGAGCAACCATTGGAGGAAACAGTTCCTTCAACCGAGGCTGCGGTAGATATTCCTGAGGAACCTAGGAGGTCGGGAAGAGTCTCCATTCTTCCGGACAGATACATTGGTATGGTCGAGGAACATGATATGGATGACGTCTTACTCCTAGAGGGTAATGAACCCTCAACCTATAAGGGTGCCATGACCAGTTCTGACTCAAAGCTATGGCTAGAAGCCATGCAATCCGAGATGGACTCCATGTATGAGAACAACGTGTGGGATCTTGTGGACCTACCTGCAAAGGTACGTCCCCTTCAAAGCAAATGGCTTTACAAAATAAAGCATGCCGTGGAAGGTAAACAAGACATCCATAAGGCGAGACTAGTTGCTAAAGGTTTCACCCAAGTGCCAGGCTTGCACTACGATGAGATCTTTGCACCCGTAGTCATGCTACGTTCCATTCGGATTATCTTAGCGACCGCCGCATTTCACGATTATGAAATATGGCAAATGGACGTTAAAACCGCCTTCTTAAACGGTTATTTGGAGGAAGAGTTGTACATCGTACAACCCGAGGGTTTTATTGATCCAGAACATCCTAAGAAAGTTTGCAAGCTTAAGCGTTCCATCTATGGACTTAAGCAAGCATCACGGAGTTGGAATCATCGCTTCGACCAAGTGATAAAAGAGAATGGATTCGTTCGATCAGTCGAGGAACCATGTCTCTATATCAAGTCGAGTGGGAGCAAGATTGTATTCCTAGTACTGTATGTCAACGACATACTCTTGATTGGGAATGACATACCTCTCCTTTCTTCGGTTAAAGCATGGTTGAAAAACCGTTTCCAGATGAAAGATCTGGGAGAGGCACAAAGAATTTTGGGCATCCGTATCTATAGGGATAGATCACGACGGATGTTGTCTCTCAGTCAGGAGTCTTACATAGATAAGATTCTAGAGAGATTCAGCATGACGAACTCCAAGAAAGGGTTCATTCCTATGACTAGTGGGCTTCACTTGAGCAAGTCTCAAGAAGCTAAGACATTGGAAGAGAAAGAGCGCATGAGTCGGATTCCTTATGCTTCGGTAATAGGATCCATCATGTATACCATGATATGCACACGTCCAGACGTTGCATATGCATTGAGTATGACCAGTCGATTCCAAGCTCATCCAGGTGAACAACACTGGATGGCCGTGAAAAACATTCTTAAGTACCTACGGAGAACTAAAGATTGGGGATTGACTTATGGAGGCGACTCAACGCTCTGCGCCACGGGTTACGCAGATGCTGTTAGGTTTAACTAGTTGCTCATAAACTATTTTAGTCATACTAACAAAACCATTTAATTAACTTTTAATTAACATATTTATAAACTCGTTTATAAGATCTTATGCATGCTACTATATGCGGAAAGAGGAGAAAATGAACCCTTACACACGGTCCAAGCTTGGCAAGGATGATCCTCCAAAGTACCCAAATTAGAATACCTCCTTTAAAGATGCACCAAGACAACCCCTTAATAAACCGAATCTTTGTTGATGCTAGACTAGAATCGGTTCCTTCCTTAAAGTTATTCTAATCTCACTAATTAGAATAATATTTTGAATACTACTCTTAGTATAATTTTTATTATCTTATAATAAGTATTAGAGGTTGAACAAAAACTCTCCTTACTTGTGTAGAATTTCGGCTAGGTTAGAAGGAGAAGAAGAAGAATGAATATATATTGTCACACATCTATATATTAAGCATGCTCCTTTGATTAATTAAACAATTAACTTAAGCATGCTCATATTGGGAAGGGGAAGCCGGTTTTGGGGAGCCTCACTAGGGAACATCTTGACTTCTCAAGACACTAGGGTGGTTACTAGGTTAGTGTTCTCTAGGCAACACTAGTACAAAAACACCCTATTGCGTCCGTTCTATATGACTTATTGCGTCGGTTCTTGCTTGACGTTTTTGGAGGTGACGTTTATTGAAACGTCGGTTCTGAAACTGACGCAAAAAACAGACATTTGCATCAGTTCTTAGTATACAACTGATGCATTTGATGTATCCACTACTACAATTAAGCACTTGGGCCACGACTAAATTCGTGGCGCAAGTACTAATTTTCCGTGGCTAAAGCTCTCTGTCACGGAAATACCTTCCGTGGCCCAAGTGGCCGTGGCTAACCGATAGCCACGGGAAAAACAAGAACGTGGCTAAAATTATATTTTTAGCCACAGATTCTCACGTGGCTAATAATTCTCGTGACCAAAAATTAATTCTCGTGGCCAAAATTATTCCCGTGACAAACAAAAAAATAAAAAATAAATATACAAAATGTAATATATTATTTTTTAAATATAATGAAAATATTTTCACATATGGAATCTTTTTTTGGTCTAAACCGGGGTGTCCACCGTGTCGACAACGGTGTATAATCCCCTCGCAGCGGGCTCTCTCACGAAGAGGTAAACGGCTTGCCAAAGAGTTGCTCCATTTCCATGGGTAGGAATCGAACCCCTGACCTCAGGGTTAAGGGATGAGGTGAGCAACCACCACACTACCAAACACATTTGGTTACATATGGAATTTTGTCAAGCTTTAATCCTTGTTTGGTTCGTTATCTCAACTCGTTACTTACAATCACAGGTCATTTACTTTTGCGAAACGTATATCCTCCCCAGGAGGTCACTCATCCCAAGACTACTCTCACCTGAGCACGCTTAACTGTGGAGTTCTTATGATGAGCTACCGAAAATGAAACTTAAGCTTGTTGATATAGTTAACACTTTGAAACCTTTTTAAATTATATTCCTTTTCTTTTCAAAACTAACTTCACTATTATTTTTGCGAAAAAATATTAAATGATTTACATATTTTTGCGAAAAAAATATTATTTTTCTCAAATTACTCGAGTTTTCAATGTTGACCTCCCGACTAATGATGTTCGGGTCATTTTTTGCCCGAGTCAACAAAACCATTTTCTCCAAACTATTTAATGACATTTTCCTTATATTTTTTTCCCTAATACATTTTTTTATTTTTTTTCATTTGTCGACATTTTTATTTTATTTTTCTTTTATCCATTTTTTCATATATTTTTCCACACAAATACTATTTGTAAGATCGTCGTATTTTTAACGAAAAAAAGTTTAATCACTTTTTACTAAATAATGATCACTTTTGAATAATGATTACATATGGGTATCAATGACCGAGTTTTATTACTAAAATAAATGACCAAGACATTATTAACTCGAAAATAATCAGTTTTTGCCAAAAAACACAGAAAATATCGTATAAATTTTTGTTTTCTCTAAATTGATTTATTTTCATTATTCTTGATATTTCTTTTTGTCAACAAAATTTCATATTGTTTACACATGTAAATTTATTATTTTAATTTCCATTTTACTTTTCGGTGTGATATGCTCATTTTCAATAATTAAAATGTTTTTCTATATTGATTTTTTTATATCGGTGAGTTTATCAATATGTTTTTTTTCCATTTTATTCAATGATTTGTTGGAAATAATTTTGAATTTAATTTTTTAGACTACTTTTTTTTTTATTTAATCATATTTTAAATCTAATTGTATTTTCTTTTTTTTCTCCTTAAAAACTTCCCCAATTTTTTTCCAATTTAACATCTCGAATTCAAGTTCTTGTAGAAATATTTTACAAATAAAGTTGTAAATCAATTTTCTAATGAAAAGCTTATTTAACAATATGTTTTGTCGGGCTTGTTGCGCAATTTAATAAATTGAGTAACTGGGTAAGTAGCTTTGAAATTACAAAATTGTCATTACATAATTAAACGTATACTTAAAGTTAAACAGCATTCAACAAAAATAAAGCAAAATTAATTGTTAAACAACAATCATTTATTCATATAATCATATTCATTTTCAAGTCAGTAGTGTTAATAAGAATAATCATAATAAATTGCACAAATTCTCACTTGTGACAGACTAAATCCAATAATAAGAATAATCATAATAAGATCATTTACGTCAATAGGGAAGAACATTAAGTACGAATATTGTTCACCCATCTCGCAATAATACGGCGCAATCATCTTGATGTCACAGTACACACCATGTTGCACTAATAATTTTGTACTATTATTTGTTATCATATCAAAAATATTAGTCACGGTAAAAATCCAGTGCGTAGCTAAGAGCAATAATTAGTCACGGGTAATTTACTTGTGACAATAAATCACAATTAGCCACGGTAAGAATTCAGTGTGTGGCTAAGAGCAATATAGTCACGGATAATTAGCTGTGACAATAAGTCATAATGAGCCACGTTAAGAATTCAGTGTGGCTAAGCACACTAATTAGTCACGGTTAACTTACATGTGACAATAAATCATAATTAGCCACGACATTGTGGCTAAAAATAATTATTAGCCACGTTCGTGACTTGATGCGTGACTAAACACATTTGTAAGCCACGGTCATGGCTTAATTCGTGACTAAAAAGAATTATTTGTCACGGATATATTTTCCCATGACATAAATTTTTTTACCAATTAATTTTGAAGGAAGGGGACTTTTTTTCCCGTGACTAAGCAAATTTAGGTCACGAATTATGAATTCCCGTGACATAAATCGTGGCGCAAGTGCCATTTTGTTGTAGTGATCATTTGCATTAGTTCTTAAAATACAACTGATGCAATTGCTATAAGAACCGACGCAAATAGCTTAGTTTTTGCATCAGTTTTCCAGTAACGGATGCTTTTTCGCTTAGCTTTTGCGTCAGTTTCCCAACAACTGATGCAATTAGTACCTTAATTTCGCGCAAAATTGAATAGTATATGCGTCGGTTATAAACGAAACTGACGTTTTTTTCTCTACTTGTTGCATCAGGTTTGTTAAAACTGATGTATTTGATATGTTGTATTAACAGCAACCGTTGCCTTATGTATAATAAAAGGCAACGGTTCATTTTTAATGACCGTTGCCGTTGCTCAATTAAAATTTAAAAAAAAAAATATATTCCAAAAATATATTTTTGGGTAAATATAAAATTTTCGATTAAGATGATAATTAATTATAAAACCAATATATACACTTCCGTTCTCAAAATAATATTCATGATTCTACACGAACTTCAAAATAAATCCAGCCATTAAGAACAAACTCCACAGAACTACAAAACCTTATTGGAGTATCTGCAGGGCATAAAAAACAATAGTGCCAATGCTACTGCCAATATCTGCAAACCATTTGCAAACCCGCCAGCAACATTCTGCCAAAGCATTACTACCAGTGTTGGCGCTACCGTCCTGCTTCTCTCCTGAACCAGCATGTTTCCTCTCTGAATGACAAAGCTTCAATATTTTCTTGTTCTCTTCTACCAATAAATTTATTCCTCAGTGAGCATTTACGTATTCTAGACGCCGTTGATGCATATTTGTCACAGTTAACTCACCTCTTCTTCAGCCATGCTGAGATTAATCCTCAGGTGTTCCTTGGCCTTTTGTAGAGTTTTAAGAAGAGAAGCAACTGAAATTACATTTTTAGTTTCTGGTCTTAAACTGCAGTAACAAAAGAAAATCACAGTCAGAATGGTAGGAGAAAAAGGCAACGAATATAGCTTAACCCTTTCGTTCAATATGCAGCAAATGTTAGGACAAATGATATCTCACCTGCTCCACATTTCAAGAAGCTTACGATATGTTTCAACCCCACTATTCGCCTCAAAAAAGGTCAATGTTGTCTTTGAAACTTCATTTTCATTCACTAAACTTGCAACAAGCGCACTGAGTAATATTTGCTCCGATGGTGGGCTATCTACGGATGACCCGACCTTCACAGCTAGAGAATAGAGATGAAACAACCTTCACATATACAATTGATTTATTAATACAAGTACATAGCAAACATCAACTTCGGATGATGCTACTTATGTGTTGAGATTTGCATCAAATGAAACGACAGTTCAAACATTTATTTTAATACATGGGAACTTATGTGTTAAGATTTGTATCAAATGATGATATGCTACTTTTTATAATAAAAAGAAACGCAGCCAATTCAATGAAACCGTTTGTTGTTTTATTCCATCATAATGCAATACCAATCAAGCAAAGATTAGTGAATCTCTGGCTCCACTGAAAAGCATAGACGAAAACTTGTGCTCGTTTCTTGCCAGCTGAATGTCTGAAAGTCAGCCGGTTTCAAACATAGCTATTGGGCTTACTAACAACTTACTAACGATTTTCAGGACCCGGGCATGCCCAATTTGAAACTTGAGACATGGACCTTAATAAATAACTAACCTCCTTATCTAACTGAACTCCTTAGCCATAGCAAAAATTTGGTGAAAGTCATACAATTACTGGTTGGTACCACGAAGAGCCAAAACAACCAACTCGGACTAAAAAAGGATTATCAACAATTAAGAATAGTATCTTAATAACCTACCATCTAGTTGAAGCACAAAGAAGCTCCAGGAGGTGCACTTGACATGGTAGTTGTATTGGTAATTGCAGTGGTTTAAAGACCAGAATGCGATTTTGCTTACAGTTATATCTGAATATGTGAGCTATTTACTCATCACTTTTGGCCTCCGTAGTCGAAACTATCTGTTCTGCCAATGGTGCATGACGTCCAGCCTGTTGAAAAAGAGTTGCTGCCTAAAATAGCAATGAGCACAAAGGATAAAAACTGATTTCAGCAATATTTCAGAATCTTGGTCTGACTTCCGAGGACCACAACTGGAGTTTCACTTGCTTAAAATTCAAGATGTTTATATTTATGAACTCTTGAGAATGTCTACTATCCTATAGGCTTGGAATCAGATACATCCAATGAGCAGAACTCTCCCAATTAAGCATCAAAGGCTGTCACGATTTCATGCTAAATCCTGAATCTAGAAATAACATGTCAGATTTCTGGTCTGTATTCAGATGCTTATATCTGAAGATTGACATGGTCAATTTTTGAGTTCTTTAGCTTCCTAGAATCTTAAGGATGTATATTAACCAATCGAGTTGGAATCAAGCAAAAATTCCAAATAGATTTTGCACACGAAGCTCTCAAAGACTGGCATGAATCGAATGCAACTCTGAACCTGAAATCTGACCTCTCTGCACTCAAATTAGAATATCTCACAAATGGCCAACTATTTTTGGTTGATTCTTTTTGGAGGTTAACGCTAACATCATGAGCTTTCATATGATGTATGGTGAGCATTTTTAGCATTCCTAAGATGGAAGAAACGAATTTTTGAAGCAGCTGTTAGTACTGCAGAGGGATGCTGAATGTAAACTTCAGACCTATCAGTGTTCAAGCTTCATTATCTCAAGATTGGCTCCGTATTTTTGATTGATTCTTTTTGAAATGGAAGGTTAACTCTCTTAGCTTTCATTCAAGACCTCATGAGCAACTTTTGAAGGTCTTAATCGTGATCTATGAATTTTTGAAGATTCACATCAGAATCTGAAATGCCATAGGAGTCAGTTTCAGGAAATCCTCTAGCATTGATCTAAGAACTTAAGGGCCACTATCCTCAATGATTTCCAACATGATTATTTTTCCTAAGATGATAATATTGAACTACAAGAGGTCCAACGTAAGTCAAGCAAGATAATAAATGGCCGTGTTGCATGAATCATAACGCTAGACAGAAAATTTGAGAATATCTGTGTTCATCATGAGAGAAAATTTGAAGTTCAAATAATTAATTTACATGGGAAAGACAACAACCAAATAACCATTTAAGAGATACATGAAACTTAAAGCACCTCACGACCAGCAAGGGTAAGCAAAACTGTGCCGAGACCCCCGACAGTTAGCCACTTCTGAGTAGAGAAACCAAGCAATTCCATGAACAGGGAAACAGATGCCACCCACACAGCAGTATAGATTGCCTTCCCTGCAAATTGAAAACCCATCTGTGAAAAATAGAATCAAAGTAAAAATAAATCCATTTAACGATCATCAAAGCTAACCATGAGCCAACTTGTAACGATCATCCCCTACCACCCTAAAGGAGGAAAATGAGAGCCATTAAGCCACAAAGGCTTTTGCCCACAGTGATTAACGTAGTAAGATGTACACAACCTTAGCTGAGTGTTAAAGAAAGCACAAAGGAGTTGTTTTTCGGTGACTTCACAATTTCATCAACTTCCGAAATTCATTCCTACTGCACTTCCTGGCAACAACTAATCTGATGCATGACCAGACTCATAATTTCCTGCACAAGCTACAAGAACTCGACTAAGGCCAAGCAACAGACTGCACAAGCTACAATACTGATTAAGACTAATCAACTGTCTAAACCTAATTCTTTTCGCCAAATTCATTGCTAATTACTTACTCTACAACACATGAATTACCAGTAACAACAACAATTTAGTCACTAAAACGAGAAATTAAAGCCAAAATAAGCGAATAAAACTTACATTAATCGGCGAAAAACCAAGGCTTTGAGCGACACTCTTGCAACTGATTAATTGAAGAAGGTATGTGAAGTTGAAATTGAAGTTGAAGAAGCACGAACTGATGAAGATGATGAAGATGGACGAACGGACGAACTGACGAACGGAGGAATTGAACGCACGTAGGGTTTCTTTTCAATATGGAAGATAATAGTGTATTATTCGAATTCTTAACATTATCCCTATTATTAACTCTTTTATTTTAATTTATAGTTAATACGTCGGTTTTAATGTGAAACCGAAGCAAATGCTTATAGGTAAATACGTCAGTTTTTAAATTGAACTGAAGCAAAAAAGAATTTTTAGTCAAATGCATCAGTTATAAGAACAACTGACGCAAATATACTCACTCAAAAACGTCAGTTCCTTTTTAAGAACTGATGCAAATACCTTGTCTATAGTGTAAAATTGAACTCCCGCCCAAATTAAGTACTATTTGCATCAGTTATATTAGAACCGACGTAATCCCCTTGATGCAATAGGGGATTTTTGTACTAGTGCAACACATTAAACTTAATGATTAATGGTGTATTTAACAATTAAAACACCTTACACTAACCCTCACCATAACCGGCTATTAAGTCCATAAAATGGACTTAATTTTACAATTTTGTCAATTGTATAATTTGTGTGAAATGTGGCATCTTATATGTCACAAGGCAATACAATATAATTATCTTATAAAAATTATACAAATATTTATCATATAAATATTATATTTATCAATTGACAATTAATTCGAAATTACAATTGTAAAATGATTATTTATAATTATCGTCAATACGATTTACAACCTTTGTATTATAACCCAATTCATTCTTATAACGATATAATAAAATATCGTTTGATGTTTAACAATTGACACGTTTCAATTTTAAACATAAATCTTACACTAAGATTTAACCTCTAATTTCTCGATACACGAGTTTTAAGGAATATGATCAAATCGTATCAATATACATTTGATCACTTTATCAATTAAGGGAATTGTCCTAAAGGTGTGACCTAAAGGGATCAACTGACCATCACCGTCATACGACAGTAATGTCAAACTCTAGCTAGCCAATCATTACCGATTAATGTTGGTCAGTTGACTAATAATTCGTATCATCCCTTGCGCATTCTTGTCATGAGATTTAATTACGTGATCGCACTATTGTTGAGGACACATTTCCCAACAATCTCCCACTTGTCCTCGACAAGTGTGCGTCACCAATTCTCTTGTCCTATTACAATCTCCCACTCAATGCAAGATGTCTCTCTAAGGTCGTACTTGCATTTGATCATATCATGAGTGGTTTCCTCGTTCTGGAGAATAACTGTTTGACCGGAATTATCTACCATAGATACCTTCCGAGCGTGGCCACGCATTTCCAGTTAACTTCTCCTCGAGTGGCCCTGAGATTTGAACAACCCTGACAAGGGGTGGACAATTTCTATCGCACTACTTCCTTCAACTAGTCACAGTCAGTCACAACCCAAAACAATCCCATTTGACTCCAGTTACGAAAAGTCGTAGAGAATGGATCAAAGTTATGCCTAAACTGTACCATCTTGGGAGAGTAGTCTTTAGTCTAAGAATTGACTCACAAGAATACTATAGCAGCTCTCGCCACGACCCGGCTATAAAATTTCCAGAACTCTATAAGCGGTCACATTGCCCGACAGAGTGTCTCTTACAGTCTGCCTATGTGATCGACTAGTCATCACATATGACTCTATGGCATTTGAACTTGCCATCAATCGCCTCACACTCTAGTCGCTTCGAGATGTCACCTCATGTAAGCGGTTAGGGGCTATACTAAGTCAATCCAGTTCACTTATGGGGTTCAATATTGTCTCATACAACCCATTTGGATTCTGACAAAGTATCTTTTATCTTGAGTGAATCATAACTCAAATGATGTTGTCATGCAACAATAGTCAACACTATTACATTGCATTTTGATGCACAATCATCTATTTGTATTAGTGTTTTGCGAATAAACCTTTATTCATAATTTGCAAAACTTACAAATTTTGGTCTCCTTTATTCTCATATTATCCCGTATAATATGATTCTATTTGAGTACATATCTAGAACTCTTTCTAGATTTTGAGTTTCCTTTCCGGAGGAAAGCTCCCACTGTTATCTCGTAACTTGTGACGTATCGATATACTAGAGGGATTAAAAATCACTCTCTTTAGTCACTTATGTACTGAAATCTCTATTGTAGTCTATCTATGATTTCATTATTTTAATAATTTTCACTCATCTCGGCTATTAGATAATGGTTTCATTCATCGTTATGAATAAAGTATCCAACCATTCTATCTTCTAGTGGGCGACCTTTTATTATCCATATAATAAACCTTCCCGTAAGCTCCATCATCTTATGATATAAAGTATTTGATCATTTAGAATTTCTAACCTCTTATTCTTTACACATTAAAGAATCACCCATTCTCTCTAAATGGTAGGCTTAATTCTTTTAATGAAAATCGCTCCCACTAAAATCAATATCTCTCGATATCTTAAATGAACCTTTCATTTCTCGCATGTTAAACTATTACTTGAATCATTATCACTATCACTATCCCTATAGTGATCTGTTTCCATTCAATCATTCATTACCTTCTTATCATGTCTTCGTTTCCTCGAGACGAAAATGACATGATAATTTCTTTATAACTACATAGGAACCGTTTTCCTACCGATGATTTCATACGGGGTTTCAAGTTTCCTCTCTATGAAATAATGAACACAAAGAACCTTTCTTCGATTGTCCTCCCGTAGTTTCTTCAGTGTCCTCTCGTAGTTTCTTCAAATCATTTAGGGCTCTTCTTAAGACTCCCAAGTAAGAATCTTCTCTAAGATCCTTCCTTTATTTTCATCATTGGTTTGTGAGCGAAATATTTTCTCCCACTCTATCCTTCTAACAATAACCTTTATTCGTTTAAGGATAGCTATTTCGATCAACCAATGTATCTGAATGTTTGAAGTTTGATAGTTGTGATGAATACATTCTCATTTTCACTTAAAATGAAAATCTTATAATAAACTGATATAGTCTCATTTTGATTGAATCTATCTCATGGGGTGTAGTTCTCTGTTTTAATCAACTCTTTGATTCTCTTATTCTTGATCGTATCAATATTTATTGCGTGCTTAAATCACTATCATTCATGTTTAAATAAGGCATGCAATTTATTTGAGAAATCAAAACATTGATTAAGAACAAAAGTAGTGACTCGGGTTGAAAACCAAGTCACTAATATCCAAAATTACAACCATTGTTTTAGGATTTTAATCCTTGTCTTACAAGAAAATTAAATTGTTCCATAAATAAATGCAAAATATGAAAGAAGACAATTTGAAAATTAGAGCCTAGCTCTTCAAGTCTTCGATCAATTGGATGCTACCGGAGCCATCCAAGTAAGGAACCTCAAGCTTCCTTCTCCTTGCCCTTATCATTATTCGGGGATGGCCCTTTAAAACAATTAAAAAGGGTAAATATCAACACATTTGTATCACTATACATAAGTTGATAAACGACATGAATTATACACGAGAATTATTACCTACGGCGGTTGCCTTCCCATTTTTGAGATCACTTAAGTACTTGGGGCAATTTCGCTTCCAATGACCGATCCTCGTGCAATAATGGCACTTGTCTTGCTCTTTTGAAGACGAGGTGGAAGCGCCTTTCGAAAAGGTCTTTTCTTTGGTCGCTTTGGGCTTGAACGTTTTCTTGCCCTTGCCTTTAGAGGCATTTCTTTTGAAGCTCGTTTTCCCTTTCTTTTCGATGTTTAAAACATCCTTGGTGGAACTTTCATGAAGTCCCATGTCCCTTTCGGCTTGGACTAGCATCTTATGCAACTCGTCTAACGAGGTCTCTTGGTTTCGCATATTGAAATTCACCCGGAATTGAGCATACGCCTTAACCTTATTGAGCGAGTGAAGAACTCGGTCAATGATAAGAGAGTCGGGAACATCAACATCTTGAGCTTTTAGAGTCTCCGCGAGCTCAACTAGTTTGAGCACATGAGGGCTTATCTTTTGCCCTTCCTTGAAAGTTATGTCAAAGAAGGCGGAAGCCGCCTCATATTGAATCACCCTAGGAGTTTGCGAAAACATGGTCGCAAGCTTGGTGTATATCTCATATGATGTGGTCAACTTAATCATACTCCTTTGGAGATCCGGCTCCATGGAGAAGATGAGTACATTTTTAAGAGCGGAGGACTCTTTCATGTAGGCTTCATAGGCCTCACGAGTTTGGACCGACGAACGAGCGGTCGGAGCGGGAGGAGCGGCTTCGGATAGGTAACGACTCTTATCGTCACCTTGAGCGGCCAAAAGCAATTGCGCATCCCAATCCTTAAAATTGGAACCATGCTTATCGAGTTTACAACGATCCATAAAGGATCGAAGCCATGATACGTTAGTGAGAGGTGGAGCGTTGGTTGCCATAGTCGATGTTGAAAATTAAACTACAATAATAAAAGGAAAAACAACATCATTTTAAATTCACAATTTTAAACTAGAAACTTTAACAAGTTTAGTTATGTATTTACTTAATGATCTCTTACCCAATTAAGTAAACAATCCCGAGACCCAAACCCATACTAATCCGGGCACAGTGTAGCCGATTCAACCCGTATCGGTATAATTTGGTGGATTAACTCTTTAATCGGTTCTACTCTTAGAACTCTCGGTCGACAATTTTCTTAAAATTATCTTTAGCCCGAACTTATTGCAACTACGGTTACGAATACTTTCGTTGAGATCAACCAAATTTCAAGGTGTAATCTTATTACCCCACTTACCCAACGTGACAATTTTAGTACCCCGGTGTAGCCGAGCCTACGTCCTTGTGAAGAAGGGATTCATGGGTCCGTACTTTTTGGTAAGGCTAAGTCTCAATATTTATATGTAAGAGATCTAGTCAAATTATTATCTATCTCCGTTTAAGTGAACTAAGTCGGTGAATTATCGATAAAATAAAAGACTAGGTCGACTAGGTCGAAACATGCATGATACGATGAATGACGATTTGGCTATGCATGCAAACATATAAAAAGCAAAAAATAAAAGCATAAATAAACCCTAGTATGGCCTTTCCTAGAAAAGAAATAATAGAGTACAAATTCGGAAACCAACTCCTTTGGTCCCTTGAACTTCACGCGGCACGCACTTCGAGGTAAACACCGTCTTGATCGGAACTCCTTTCCGAATGGCACCGTCTTCAAGGAACTCCGGATTTTACAAATATTACAACTTTTCTAGTCTACTTTATACATTATAAAATAGAAATAAATTACAATTGGGTGATACGAGATCACAAAATTACAACCGAATCGGTAACCCCTTACATTACGGGAAATACCGATTTAAAAACTAGGCCATACTAAGTAAATTACATAATTCCCAAAATTACGTAAAAATAAATCATGACATTCATAATATAAATATGCAATGCTTATATAAATATGAATTAACATGCAAATCCTAAGCCAAATCGTCCTATTTAAAAACACTCATTTAAATAGTTATCGCAAACCTCGGTTTATGGAATCGCGTGTTTTAACGTTTAACAACACTATGCATTTAAATGAAACGGTTTTCATCCTTAAGTTAATCATTCCAACTCTTATAGGATTCAAAATTTAGTCTTACTCAAACTTTGAACATGAATTAACTTAATATATTTTAATATTGATCGGTATTACTCGGTTTTTCGGGAAAAATAATATAAAATTCAAAAGAGTCATAAAAATTTCGAAAATTCAAAATTCAAATTTTGAAAAATCCAGAATGTTCTTAAAATTTTCAGAAAGTTAAAATATTAGTATTTTATACGGTTTTATTATTATTTCGAAAATAACACGCAAAACGAGCAATTTAAGTCGGAAAATTCAATAATTAACTTCATAAATGCAAATTAAATACTAATAAAATTTTTTATACCTTCCAAAACATTTTAAGAACACAAGATGGACAGAAAATTAAATGGCACATTGCCCCATAGCCAAAATAATTGCATGACTCTTTTTAATTAATTTTAAATGTAACCATTTTATCAAATTAAAATTAAAAAAAAACAAATCAAATCTGAAACTTTTGGCTCCCAAGAATATTTTCATGATGAACATATCACATATGACTAATATGGGTTACATTTTCGGCCATTTTTAACAACATTTGCAAATTTTAACGATTTACGTCATATATCGTACGATTTTAACCTTTAAAATTATTTCTCAAGCATAAAATAAGATAAAATTCTCGAAAATTTTATACATGCTGGAAATAATATATATGACATCGTGTTAAATTTTTATGGCCAAATTCCAACTTAAACTATTAAAGTCGAAATTATGTCACTAATTACCCGATTTTTACATTAAAAATCTATAAAATTGCAATATTTGAGATAAATTTCTGGAAAATTCAACATAAATTTTAAATATTGCATGTGACATCCTCATAAATTTTTATAGTCAAATTCATAATATAACTATTTTAACCCATTTTTATTCATCTTATTGCATTTTAACCATTAAAATTCATATCACACGATTTAAAGGTCCATAATTTACGAAAATTCATATTCATATTATAGAAAATACATGTGATATCATACTGAAAAATCTCGGCCAGAAGCTTATTTTAACTATTTTTCCCAAAAATTAAACATTTTAACCATTAAAACTCAATAAAATCCAAGATTTAATATACCATAAGTCAATATTCATGCAAAATATATTCCAAATATTCTAAAACATTTTAGAAAACAGTAGGTATTCATGCTAAATTAATTTCGTGCATATCATATATTTAAACGAAAATTTCAAGTTTTATTTTGTTATCTCTATAACTCCGTAAAAACATAAACGGAAAGCATGCAAACAACCTATTGCTCTGATACCAATTGTTAGGTTTAACTAGTTGCTCATAAACTATTTTAGTCATACTAACAAAACCATTTAATTAACTTTTAATTAACATATTTATAAACTCGTTTATAAGATCTTATGCATGCTACTATATGCGGAAAGAGGAGAAAATGAACCCTTACACACGGTCCAAGCTTGGCAAGGATGATCCTCCAAAGTACCCAAATTAGAATACCTCCTTTAAAGATGCACCAAGACAACCCCTTAATAAACCGAATCTTTGTTGATGCTAGACTAGAATCGGTTCCTTCCTTAAAGTTATTCTAATCTCACTAATTAGAATAATATTTTGAATACTACTCTTAGTATAATTTTTATTATCTTATAATAAGTATTAGAGGTTGAACAAAAACTCTCCTTACTTGTGTAGAATTTCGGCTAGGTTAGAAGGAGAAGAAGAAGAATGAATATATATTGTCACACATCTATATATTAAGCATGCTCCTTTGATTAATTAAACAATTAACTTAAGCATGCTCATATTGGGAAGGGGAAGCCGGTTTTGGGGAGCCTCACTAGGGAACATCTTGACTTCTCAAGACACTAGGGTGGTTACTAGGTTAGTGTTCTCTAGGCAACACATTAAACTTAATGATTAATGGTGTATTTAACAATTAAAACACCTTACACTAACCCTCACCATAACCGGCTATTAAGTCCATAAAATGGACTTAATTTTACAATTTTGTCAATTGTATAATTTGTGTGAAATGTGACATCTTATATGTCACAAGGCAATACAATATAATTATCTTATAAAAATTATACAAATATTTATCATATAAATATTATATTTATCAATTGACAATTAATTCGAAATTACAATTGTAAAATGATTATTTATAATTATCGTCAATACGATTTACAACCTTTGTATTATAACCCAATTCATTCTTATAACGATATAATAAAATATCGTTTGATGTTTAACAATTGACATGTTTCAATTTTAAACATAAATCTTACACTAAGATTTAACCTCTAATTTCTCGATACACGAGTTTTAAGGAATATGATCAAATCGTATCAATATACATTTGATCACTTTATCAATTAAGGGAATTGTCCTAAAGGTGTGACCTAAAGGGATCAACTGACCATCACCGTCATACGACAGTAATGTCAAACTCTAGCTAGCCAATCATTACCGATTAATGTTGGTCAGTTGACTAATAATTCGTATCATCCCTTGCGCATTCTTGTCATGAGATTTAATTACGTGATCGCACTATTGTTGAGGACACATTTCCCAACAGATGCTAGCTTCCAAACGAATCGAGATAACTCGAAATCTCAGTCTGGATTCGTTTTTACTCTTAATGACGCTGCTGTCAGCTGGAAAAGTTCTAAACAGAGTGTTACAGCAGATTCTACGACTGAGTCCGAGTACTATGCCGCCTCAGAAGCAGCTAAGGAAGCAATATGGATGCGTCAATTCTTACAAGGACTATCAGTAGTGCCTAGTTCGAATGACCCAATCACCGTTTATTGTGATAATAAATGTGCCATCTTCCAAGCTAAGGAGCATAAGTCTAGCAACAAGGCTAGGCATGTACAACGGAAAGCTCATCTAATCAGAGATTACGTGGAGCAAAAGGAGATTTTCATTGATAAGATCGCTACGGATGACAACATAGCTGATCCACTCACTACAGCATTACCACGTGATAAGCATGAAGGGCACATTCATTCCATGGGAATTAGATGTGTTCCTAAGTTGTAGTACTCTTTTATGAATTCATGTAATAATTCATTTTCTCGTGTACTCTATTCAACCTCATTGTTATGATATATAATGTTTTGTTTTTCATGTGGAATTGTACGCCAATTTTGAACACCACAAAGTGAACTGAATAACATTACATCGTTTTAGTCCTTGATTACCCTCTTGAGCTGATAACTCAGGTAATCATTTTGTGACGTTGGTTGATGGTGGGTTCAACGAGCCATAAGTCACGCGGATGACTAACCAATCACAAAGGCGAGTTATACGGATATCTCGTAGGACACCCCGTGACAACGTTATGGAGTCCTAAATGTTTTATAACATTGGGTTATACGGATAGCTCGTGGACAGGACCTCCATAGTGTTCCTTAGAGTCGAGTCTTTTGACTTTCAACTGTCTCTTGAGATTAAGGCAGATTTTGGGTAACTTTGGTTTCTTTCTCACGGTCATCGTAACAGGGGCCAAGAGGATTTTTTCTGGGTTATTTCATGCTGCGCGATATCAGCAGGATTCGAGTTGAGATAAATATCCAAACCCTTATCAGGATTTTATCATTTCTCAGGGCCACTCGAGGAGTATTAACTGAAATGCATGGCCATGCTCGAATACAGATTCGTTTTATCAGTTAAGTTACTCTCTAGTCAGGGAAACCACTCTTGATACAGATCGCTTGTGAGATACGACCTTTGCGAATGCGGATTTGCAAATTGTCTTACATTGAGTGGGAGAAATTTTAAAAGGATATGAGAATCGGTTATCGCACCTACACTTGTACGGACAAGTGGGAGTTTGTTGGAGCCTTGTGTCCTCCACATGTAGTGTGATAACGTCATTGCACATACCCTTGTACGGACAAGTGGGAGATTGTTGGGGCTGGTGTCCTTGACAATTAAATACAATGACTTATTAAATCTCTTTAAGGATCACAAGGGCATACTTCAGTATTATTACCAGTTGATCCACGTTTATCAATAACGGTTGGCTTGCTAGATAAGTTTGACGTTATTGTCATACGGATGGCGGTGATCAACTGGTCCCTATACGTCACACCTATAGGACACGTTTGAGAGATGTGAAGGTATGAAAATACAGTCACATTTATGCCGAATACGACTAAACAGTTAGTCAGAGGTATTGACTATTAAATTAGTCAATAAGATGTTGAGATTATTATTTAATACGCATTAAATAATTTTAGCTAATACGGATTACATGATTAATTCGTAAATTAAATATAAACGGTTATATTTAATTAAATATTGTATTCGCGTATTAATATAAACAATTATATTAATTTGGGTAATTATACAATCTCGTAATTTTATAAGACCATTATTAATACATCGACTGCATTAATATCTGATAACACGTATGCGATTTATAATAAAAATCCCGCAAATAATATTTAGCAAATTGTGTCGAATCACGCAAAGGAATAAGGTAAGAGTGGAGAAAGCCCACTCTCACCCAACCCAATTCGGCTGGCCGACCTAGTTGCTACATAAGGAGAGTCCTTCTCCTTATGTCTGTTACTGGTATTTCATAATTCTGAAAACTAGGGTTTTGAGAGCACTCTTCTCCCAAAAACTCAGATCTCACATCTAAAACCTCAATAGCTCTCCCCATATTGCAAGGCAATTGGAGAGTATTTTCTAGCACACGCGGCATCGTCTCAAACAAAGTCTTGGGTGCAAGTTATAGGAGGGAATTTACTTTAATTCCTGTTCTTAGGCCTTTCGCGCAAGGACTAAGGTTGTACTCCTTTTCATGTATTATTTATCTTATGACTATATTCACAACTGTAAATCCATTATAATCCTGCAAGTTTAGGGCGAATACATGCTTTATTCCCCACACATTCAAGGTACTACTTATCCGTTTATGAGGAGACCACTCGCTTGATGGTCAATGATCTGTTCTTCGTACCCACAAGTTATGTTTCTACGAAATCAATTCTGAAGCTTCCTCCTTTCTCTTTACAAAAATATTCGTACTTTATGTGAAATTGTTTGGTTGTGAGTACCTACTTTGACTTGATACTACAAATATCCCTATGCATTATTCTCAAGTCCATAGCTCAGACAGTTGGTGTCGAAGCAGCAACATTAATGTAGTTAGTAAAGGAGAAAATAGGACATCTGTTATAAACGAAATAAAATTATATGGTTGTTTGTGAGAGCAGCAAGCTGAGCTACCTAGCGATCTTTCATGTGGCTTCTCTATCCCCATTGGCCTTACCCCCGTTGAAATTGTGGAGGCCTGCATTTACCAATTATAAATGCACTGTCAACTTCAAACAGAGATTCGTGAGAATGATTCTGTTTGCGGTTTGCTTATATACTCATAGTACAGCTGCGTATCAAATTTCTATGTTTGCAGGCTTTTTAGTAACAATATAAGTAACATAAGTTTGGCATGCAGAATTACTTGGAAACATGGTTAACTATACGATGTTAAGCACATTGGATCATCAATAAGTGCGGTCTGCTAGACACTACTACAGTAATACCAAGTGCGCGTGTAACACCCCCATTTATTTAAGAGCCTTTAGCAAGACATTCTCAAATAAATAGGACTGTTACCATCCCGGAATATCCGAGGTAGTGAATAACAAGGTAAACAAACCAAAGGTAATTTATATAAATACTGATAAAATTTGAACTTGGTATTACAACAATTACGAGTTCCAAACTTGATAAAATGAAAGTACAACTGACGATATCTAAATGTGATCTAACTCTAAGTAGGTCCATGCCATGTCTCTCTCCATGCCCAAGCTCCTGGTCCATCTGTCACTGACCTGTAAAATCTACTCCCCATTCCGGATCATCGTAGGTGTACACGAATACACAGGGTCAACCGCGAGGTTGAGTAGAAAGATAAATAAGACAACAATATAATAAACTCCGCACCGATCCAACGCCAAATAAACTCCGCACCGATCCAACACCAAATATACTCCGCACCGATCCAACACCAAATATACTCCGCACCGATCCAACACCAAATATACTCCGCACCGATCCAACACCGTATCACAAGACCCAATATATATTCTCATCGTAACAATATATCAGAATAATATAGATAGCATAATATAACGATCACCTGATATTATAACATAAACATGCTCATTGCCAAATATGAACAGATTACACATTATTAGAAACCAGTATCTTCCCCTACCTCAATTTGTAGAAAGGCAATCGAACCGCTGCTAGAAATATTCCACTTCGAGCTCAGTTCCTATAAATAGTACTTAATATCAAATTCTATTCATACGACCACACTACTACTCAACTATTCGATCAGGTTCTCATAATTGATTTACCAAACCCCTTGTGATTGCACACATATAAACACACCCATATGCTTATCAATTATCATTAACTAGTTATTCATATTAATTATTACCAACAGCTAAATAACGATAATTGTCCCATACGTATTACAATTTATGGAGATACGAATTTATTAAAATCACAAAGCTTCGAAACACAACAAGGTATAATACATATGAACTAATAAATAACCTTGATTAGTCGAGTCATACAATATCTTCACAAAACATCTTAAACAACTAACTTAACTAATTAAATAAAATTAAACTAATTAACCAATAATACGAAAGATTATACCAATTAAAGATTATAATAATAATAACAATAATATAAATATTTCTAATAATAAGCATATCACTAATAATTATAATATTAACAAAACTAGTTATACTACTTAATTAATTATCACAAGTAAATAAACATAAACTAAACAATTTGAATTACTAACAACATTAAAGCATCAACTAATCACTAAATATTATACAACTATTAATAACTTTTGATAATAATAATATTAATACTACTAATAATAATAAAAATAACCATAATAAGCTTAATAACATAAACAGCCCCATAGATCCGGGGTTCGAATCCCACGACCAGCAGTAAAGCAAAGAAAGAAAAAAAAAACTCAGGCCATTCAAACCTCCCTGATCCGAACAGCCCGGGTTCACGACATTACCGCCACCAACCAGGACAACCACGACCATCACCATCTATCCTAAACTCAACTATGTACTACCCTCTACAACCTCCACCCATTGTACACCACCTGTGCCACCACAGTAACCACCAAGACGCCTCTAAAGTAGCCTGCCTACACGTTAATAACTGTAGTTTTAGCAACCGTCTCCGACACCCACTATTCTCACGCTTGCCACTCTCTCCCTTAGTCCCTACACCACCTCCGGCCACCACCGTTGTCACCACTGACACACGGTGGTTCCAGAGGTTGCTAGCCTTTAGTCTCGATCCCACCGAAATAGTCGCAACAGTCCACCAAACTACTAGCCCCAAACACGGTAACAAATCCCCTGTTCATCAACGTGTTTCCCCGTCACTGCCACCTTCACCCCAGCCGCTAATACCACCACCCTAACCACCACCTAAGACCACCCTTGACACCACTCACCTCCCACAACACCCTTGGTGGTGACCACCAGACCACGACACCACCCTAACCTCCCACAAACAACCTCTAACTCACGCTCAGAAGGACCCCTGTTTTTCCACCGTTTGAACACGAGAACACCAGCTCATTTCTGGTGGTGTTCCGGCCACCGCACACGTCCCCACCACCAACACAACATAAAACAACAACCTACTACTAGCAAAATACACAACCCAGAACTGAGAACATACAGCAACCATACGAAATTTCGAATTGAAAAGGAAGGTTAAAACAGCGAAATTGGAACTGTGGTGTTCATACCTCTTTCTCCGTGTATCGAGTAGCCTTAGACTATCTTAAACCCACCGTGAAAACCTCCTGGTTACCCTCTGATATGGCGGCAGTGGTAGTGTGTGATTGATTGGGTGTCGAGTAGGTTAAAGGTAGGGTTTTAGGGTTGCTTAAATATGACGGCAGAGATAAAACTAAGGTGCTTGTCAGATTTTTCAGCCTTAAAACGATATGGGCTGTGCATTGGTGTGTAATTAACACGCAAATCAAGGCCCAAATAGCTATATAAAACACGGTTTTACTACTAATTCATATACTCGGCCCCTCACTAAATGCACATAAAGTAAAAAACATATATTCGATAACTTAGTTATCGCATACAAGCGTTCAAAATACTATCAACAAGTCCACGTAAATATTAAATATTAAAATAAAAACCGATAAAGAAATACGGAGTATTACAGTCTTCCCCCCTTAAAATGAACTTCGTCCCGAAGTTCGCTACCCCGTAACGATAACGAAACATATAACAAGCATGAAACAACCACAAGTAGAACTTATATAGGCTTCCAAACGCGAAATGTTACATTCTACCCCCGTTAAGAAAACTTTGTCCCCAAAGTTTAACGCATAACTAAATTAGTGGGTACTTCACGAATCACAATATGATGCATAACAGAAGTATCGGAATTACCAAGTATATTCAAACAATCACGACATATCAATTTTTTTTATGCTATAATAACTAGCCATATCATAAATGATTAAGATTTTACAATCCTATCCTCCTTAAAACATGGGTACGTCCCCGTAACCCCATTATAAAATTCCACATTCAATGCTCAAGAAGATCACCGAACCAACAGTCACAGGTCATGTGGTGAGCTGATTGCTCTATACTGGCAAGTAGCATCCGACTTTTCAAGCAACAACACATACTTGTCAATTTCATGCTACGTAGTTAAAACAAAATCATGGTAACCAACACTTATGTAACCTTGTAAATTTTTTTTTTTTTTTTAACACAGTTAAACACATTTACACCAATATAGACAATCCGCTAACTCACAGCTCATACTTGACAAATCAACACACTTCATGCTCATAATCATATTATAGAGGCAAAATCATGTTTATGCAGATAAGAGAAACTGACATTAAGCAAAATTTAATTAATGTAATTAAACACAGAGGAATGACATATTTTACGAGATAGACACTCACCATAGACTAGCAAGACAGCTTAGCAATTCTAGGTATAAATAAGTTAAAATAATTTAGATACATTTCTCATCTACTCGCATTACCTCATTTGTCGTAAAACTAGTAACAAATATAACTTGCAAGATAAGGGGTTTATATCAAGTGGAACAATTTCATATTCAGGCAAAAATTACATCAATAAGTAGCTACAGATTCTGTCATGCTGCAAAGTAATTACTATAATTATCATACATAAGCTTTATCATGGATTATCACTTAGGAAACATTTTGAAAATTTCAGGCGATGAAGTTGTAACACAAGTTACCGATCGAAAACAAAACTAGCATTCCCACCTCATGTCAATCAAATTACTAATTTAATATTTTGTGATCAGATTTCGAACATAGTAATATGCAATTCATTTTAAAGCGCAACAGTATACATGACGGAGTCATAGGCTATTACACCAGGAAACTAGACAAAGATGTACCTTTAATATAAGAAAGAATAGCAACAAGGTTCACGTTGTTCAAAATAAGCACCATTAATTATAACAATTAAATTGTTATATAACTTTTGCTCATGACATCGTGCTAATAATCTTACTAGTTAAATTTCATTCTACCACTTGTCAAGACTCCTCTCTGGTGAACATGATTTTAACATCACATAGAAACATCACATAATTATTTTGAGGTCATACCATAGAAAGTAGGAACGTCCGTACAATTGAAACTATTTTATGTAAAACCCAACAAAATAAGCAAGGTTACATTACCATGTAATAAGATCCATATTCTTATCATAAGACTATTGTTCATGTTACTAAAGCCATAACAGGGTGTGACGTGGTTCATCACATAAGTTCATATTTGCTTAAACTTTTATATAAAACTTACAGAACTTACGATTCCAACAATTAAACATCATGTTGCAACTTTTAACAACAAAATTATAATTAAATAACCGTTCAACCATTTGTTAACCATTATAGTTTTTGAGAAATATCATGGATTCTCTAATCATAGGAAAAGAATAAAGTGCAAAGCTTAAGGAAATTATTTGTAACGAACTGGTCTAAACAGAACTTTACGGCAATAAAACAGGAAACTGGACAACTTGCAAAGATCAATATTAATTAACATCTTGTTAAGATTTTACGTGATTTATTATTTGGGAACGTGAATGAACATATTAATCATTGGAGTTGGATTTATACACAAACAGTAGATACATTTTAAACGGTTCCTCGTTCAGAAACATGGGTAACACTGAACCGTGCAGTGACAGTCTGACCATTGTCGGCTAAAATATTTATTTCTCTCAAAATATACTTCACATTAACATGAAACCAAATGCATTGAAAAGCTGAATCAGAAGGTTAGAACACATAATATTGTCATACTCCTATAAAGAATACATTTTAGATGACAACCCGTACAAACAGGGTAACATTTTGGTCTTTATTTAAAATTTTGGTTCCATTAAAATTACTTCATATTATCCTATTAAACACAATCATTATTCCACCAAAACATGTTGACATACTATCGAAATATAGAATTCACGTTGCATCATAATAACATTTAATTCATTATTTCATTCTGTAATAGTCATCTAAAACACGGTAAAGGTTGCGTAACAGAAAGTAGATCATCTAAATGTCTGGATATTTATACATGTATATACTAATGTAACACACAACTATATGACACTCATGGCTTGGGGCAGCACATTCCGCATATCACTAGACATGAATTACTATAACATTTAAATCTGATAGGTCATATCCAAATACCGAGCAATATATTGCAAAAGTTACGTTAGTCATTTAATAACCAGATATCCTATAGACAATTCGAGACACCAAAAACACATGATCATATCACTCTAATTCAGTATACAATAGATATACACCCATTCCTGAAAATTTCGATTCAATCATTTATATCAATCAGCGTTTCGAAATCAGTCGCATTCTTCTTATGCATATCATCCTACTAGCCAAGCTTATATTTCAAACTCGTATTTCAATTTTCATGTCCTCAATACTTAAAGTAATACATTTCTCAATCACTTTCCAATATCAAACTCATAGAATACAATGCATCATTAACCATGTACACATCATTACTTACCTCATTCCGTCCCTGCAAAAATTGTTAGCACAAGATAACTAGGTCACTATATAATCTACCCCACTCTTCAATTACTCTCATTGGGTTCCCGAGACAGAACAGAAAGGGCCTAGGTCTGGTTTGAGGGGGCCCCTAACTCATCCCGTTCCTCTTTGGGGCTCCTATCAGTTTCATCTCGGGGTTCATTTTATTAGACTCTTCCTACGTTCATTATTATCCATTTGGTTTAGGCCTGAGGATTGTTCGCTCTGATACCACTTTGTAACACCCCCATTTATTTAAGAGCCTTTAGCAAGACATTCTCAAATAAATAGGACTGTTACCATCCAGGAATATCCGAGGTAGTGAATAACAAGGTAAACAAACCAAAGGTAATTTATATAAATACTGATTAAATTTGAACTTGGTATTACAACAATTACGAGTTCCAAACTTGATAAAATGAAAGTACAACTGACGATATCTAAATGTGATCTAACTCTAAGTAGGTCCATGCCATGTCTCTCTCCATGCCCAAGCTCCTGGTCCATCTGTCACTGACCTGTAAAATCTACTCCCCATTCCGGATCATCGTAGGTGTACACGAATACACAGGGTCAACCGCGAGGTTGAGTAGAAAGATAAATAAGACAACAATATAATAAACTCCGCACCGATCCAACGCCAAATAAACTCCGCACCGATCCAACACCAAATATACTCCGCACCGATCCAACACCAAATATACTCCGCACCGATCCAACACCAAATATACTCCGCACCGATCCAACACCGTATCACAAGACCCAATATATATTCTCATCGTAACAATATATCAGAATAATATAGATAGCATAATATAACGATCACCTGATATTATAACATAAACTTGCTCATTGCCAAATATGAACAGATTACACATTATTAGAAACCAGTATCTTCCCCTACCTCAATTTGTAGAAAGGCAATCGAACCGCTGCTAGAAATATTCCACTTCGAGCTCAGTTCCTATAAATAGTACTTAATATCAAATTCTATTCATACGACCACACTACTACTCAACTATTCGATCAGGTTCTCATAATTGATTTACCAAACCCCTTGTGATTGCACACATATAAACACACCCATATGCTTATCAATTATCATTAACTAGTTATTCATATTAATTATTACCAACAGCTAAATAACGATAATTGTCCCATACGTATTACAATTTATGGAGATACGAATTTATTAAAATCACAAAGCTTCGAAACACAACAAGGTATAATACATATGAACTAATAAATAACCTTGATTAGTCGAGTCATACAATATCTTCACAAAACATCTTAAACAACTAACTTAACTAATTAAATAAAATTAAACTAATTAACCAATAATACGAAAGATTATACCAATTAAAGATTATAATAATAATAACAATAATATAAATATTTCTAATAATAAGCATATCACTAATAATTATAATATTAACAAAACTAGTTATACTACTTAATTAATTATCACAAGTAAATAAACATAAACTAAACAATTTGAATTACTAACAACATTAAAGCATCAACTAATCACTAAATATTATACAACTATTAATAACTTTTGATAATAATAATATTAATACTACTAATAATAATAAAAATAACCATAATAAGCTTAATAACATAAACAGCCCCATAGATCCGGGGTTCGAATCCCACGACCAGCAGTAAAGCAAAGAAAGAAAAAAAAAACTCAGGCCATTCAAACCTCCCTGATCCGAACAGCCCGGGTTCACGACATTACCGCCACCAACCAGGACAACCACGACCATCACCATCTATCCTAAACTCAACTATGTACTACCCTCTACAACCTCCACCCATTGTACACCACCTGTGCCACCACAGTAACCACCAAGACGCCTCTAAAGTAGCCTGCCTACATGTTAATAACTGTAGTTTTAGCAACCGTCTCCGACACCCACTATTCTCACGCTTGCCACTCTCTCCCTTAGTCCCTACACCACCTCCGGCCACCACCGTTGTCACCACTGACACACGGTGGTTCCAGAGGTTGTTAGCCTTTAGTCTCGATCCCACCGAAATAGTCGCAACAGTCCACCAAACTACTAGCCCCAAACACGGTAACAAATCCCCTGTTCATCAACGTGTTTCCCCGTCACTGCCACCTTCACCCCAGCCGCTAATACCACCACCCTAACCACCACCTAAGACCACCCTTGACACCACTCACCTCCCACAACACCCTTGGTGGTGACCACCAGACCACGACACCACCCTAACCTCCCACAAACAACCTCTAACTCACGCTCAGAAGGACCCCTGTTTTTCCACCGTTTGAACACGAGAACACCAGCTCATTTCTGGTGGTGTTCCGGCCACCGCACACGTCCCCACCACCAACACAACATAAAACAACAACCTACTACTAGCAAAATACACAACCCAGAACTGAGAACATACAGCAACCATACGAAATTTCGAATTGAAAAGGAAGGTTAAAACAGCGAAATTGGAACTGTGGTGTTCATACCTCTTTCTCCGTGTATCGAGTAGCCTTAGACTATCTTAAACCCACCGTGAAAACCTCCTGGTTACCCTCTGATATGGCGGCAGTGGTAGTGTGTGATTGATTGGGTGTCGAGTAGGTTAAAGGTAGGGTTTTAGGGTTGCTTAAATATGACGGCAGAGATAAAACTAAGGTGCTTGTCAGATTTTTCAGCCTTAAAACGATATGGGCTGTGCATTGGTGTGTAATTAACACGCAAATCAAGGCCCAAATAGCTATATAAAACACGGTTTTACTACTAATTCATATACTCGGCCCCTCACTAAATGCACATAAAGTATAAAACATATATTCGATAACTTAGTTATCGCATACAAGCGTTCAAAATACTATCAACAAGTCCACGTAAATATTAAATATTAAAATAAAAACCGATAAAGAAATACGGAGTATTACAGTCATCCCCCCTTAAAATGAACTTCGTCCCGAAGTTCGCTACCCCGTAACGATAACGAAACATATAACAAGCATGAAACAACCACAAGTAGAACTTATATAGGCTTCCAAACGCGAAATGTTACAGCGCGTTCTATATATATTTGTTTTTGCTTGTCGTCGCGTCGCTTCTGCTCACACTTCTTGTGTTTATCTAAGGCTAAGTGATTCACTACAGTTGCAGGCCTGGCAGCTAGTAATGCGTTCAAGTGACTTTTTCTAAATCGTTACTCACTTGTGTATTTTTGTTACGATAATTTCAGCTTGTGTATATCCTTCGTCTGAACAGGGAGTGTGTTATGTGACGTTTTTGGCTGCTTTAACATAGTAAGCTCTTTGACAAAGTTGAGGCAAAATAGTATCACTAGTGAAATATTTACTCCTTGCTGAATTTTTCTGCAATGCTTTCAGGAGAAGATAACATTGATGAAAGAAGCATATAAAGTGATTAAATTAGTCTTTGACTCATGTGAGTCTGAACAGTCTGATGCATTAACCTGAGGTACATGCTTATATTCTTTATAATCATGTAATAATTGTTCATGTAGGGAGAAATACAAGTAACGCACTATAGATTTGCATTACTTGAATTTGAATTATGGAATAACTCTAGCTCCTCTAGTGAAGATTGGAGGTAAATTATTCAATAATAGGATTTACATTTCTTGTTACAGTTTTGATGAGCAGATGTCGTTTTGGTGAATTTAACGTCTTTTTATGTCGTTTTGGTTATTAGCGGTATTTATAACATGGGTTTAATAACCTAGCATCACCTTTGGATGCAAAGGGAAAGTTATCATGATGATCCCTTGCTGATTTAGGCTTTTCAAAAGGATGTTATGGCTTGATTTGGTGCATGCATTATCGTGCAACAGTCCAACAGCAGCAAATAGAAGTTTCAGCACTTGCGGATAGACAAATCAGAGCTGCAACTAAAAATTCCAAGAACAACAGCTATATATGTTATTCTAGGTATCTTAGGTTGTGTAATTTGCCATTTGTAAATTAGAAGTTTATATAGAGCGTATTTAAGAATGCCTGGTGTTTTGGATTGTGACTAATGGTACGATGTATGCCCCTTTTAAAGTAATAAAAGTGAGTACTTTCTCATGTTTTAGTCTTTGTTTGAATTTTCAGTATTTCCCCTTTTGTAAAATACGTATATAAGACTATTATTATTATTTTTTTGAAAAAAATAAGACGAATAGAGAACTGTTGGCTTACTCAGCCGTTCTCTTTTCCTAGGAAAAGAGAACGCTTATCAGGTGTTTTCTAAAGCTCATTTCAACCGTTCTCTATAATTGTGAATACAAAACGCCTCTTATAACCGTTCTCTAGGCTTTAGAGAACACTGAGTTGTAGAACGCCTCTAAGGTGTTGTAAAACCCCTCGCGAAAGCGGAAATGATAAACACACAAAGTACTAAAAATGCAGCGGAATTAAAACTTTTTAACATAACTAACATGCGAGGTGAATTAAAACTGAAACTGAAAGTAAAATATATATACAACCAGCCTGGGATGGCACATCCCTACAGGCACTCTGTAACACCCCCATTTACCTAGGAGCCTGAACTAGCCTTCCAGGGTAAATAGGACTGTTACCATCCTGGATTAGCCAGGGTAGTAGGTAATCATAGTGAAAGATAAACAGCACTTTTAATTTATAAACGATTAACGGAATGCTATTACAAAGCAAGGTCCAACTAAAGTTCCAAAACAACTATTACAAAACAAGTGAAGACTATAAGAGACTAAGTGATCTAAACTAGGTCGGTCCAATCCATGTCTTTCCTCCATGCCCAAGTCCTAGTCCATCTGTCTCTGACCTGAAAGATCTACTCCCCATTCCGGATCATCGTAGGTGAACACGAATACACTGTCAACCTCGCGGTTGAGTAGGATAACACAATAATATAAAATGCAACAATGTAATATGTAAATGCAATGCCAATGCTGAGCTCAATCACAACCCGAAACACCAATCATAACCCGAAACACCAAGCCATACCGAACCTCCCGGCAGACTATAATCGACCGTCGTCGAATACCAGCATAAAGCTGAAGACACCAGGCCTGGCCTGCAGACCACCCTGGGCTTTATATCAAATAATATCTGTCACCTCCTTCTCAATAATGCAAATGACATGCTTATTAATGCAATATTAAACAACTTATACTTGAATCATCAAATACATATAAATCATGCTTGCACTCGTAATACACATTTTAAACATCCATTCATTTTACATCTTGAATATAGTTCAGTGTATCCTACCTGGAATAGCAGTCTGCAAACAAGAAATCACCGACTAGTAATGTTCCTCCTCAAATTCCGTTCCTATAAATATTACTTACATCAATTTCTATACATGCAACCAAGTACAATTAACTAATCATAGACTTACTGAAATAACACTTACTAATTATAATACTTACTAAAAATAGGCTTACTAAATTTAGCATACAACACTTATCAACCATTACTAACCCAATAACATACTTAACCTCATTACTAACATTAATATTAATCATGCATAACAATAACATAAAGTAATAATAATAATAATAATAATAATAATAATAATAATAATAATAATGATAATAATAGTTCAACGCATAACCACAACAATCCCGTTCAAACGAAACACGCGAACAGCCCCTGCTACCAGCCCCGTACACACCCCTGACCTGCGCCTAAACAGACCACCACAACCACCTTACGCTGCCTCTAACCCCGCCCCTGTCACCACCGTGCTCACCTCTGAGCCACGGTGACTCCAGGGGTGGTGTTCTTGGCTGTCGTCCTTCCCAACCACCATCAACACGACCGTGACTAACCCAGGAACCACCACTGCTCCTCTGTTTCACGCGCACAACACCAGCGAAACCTGCTCTAAGACCGACACCAACCACCATTAACCACCACGATAACCACCATTATATCGCCGTGACTACCACCTATACCAACACTTTACTAATTATACAGACCAAGACCAGAATAGCATTCGAATCCTAAATCCAAAACACGCGTTCAGACACCACCAGAAAACTAAAGAAAACGACTCTGACACAAGCCTAAATAACCCACCAGACAGACGCCACCTGTACCCACGACCCACCGTGACAACCACCCATCGACTCCCTAGACTACAACCAATCAAATAAACCAATCCCTCATAACATACATAATCTGTAACTTATTCGAAATCAACTGTAAACATTCATGTTCAAAGAGTATTCTGAAAATGGCTTAAATGCTGAATCTGACCACCCAACTAAACCACCCATTCAGACGGTCAACGACGGCCAAAGACGACAATATTAGGGTTCCTACATAACAACTCTACTCCCTACATTACTCATATACAAACGCATAAACTAAAACCTATAACAACAACATAAACAGGCTGTACGAAAACAGAGAGGAAAAAACAGGAAACGAAGGTGATGGTGAACATACCTTATTTCCTGGGTATTCGAGCCCTCTTAGAAAGCTCCAACCACCGTGTAAACCCTTCCCTGGTGTTCTCGGCTATGGCGGCAGTGAGGTGTGTGTGATGCTTTTGTGTTGATAGGTCAAATAAGGTCTTAAAATAGAGTATAAATAGGACGGCTGGGTGAGGATTTCAGAATTTCTGAAATAAGGAAATAAATCGTGTGTGTGTGGGCTAGGGTTTAGGCACGCAAATCTAGGCCCAAAGGCTCGGTTAACCAGGGTTTGATCAACCCATCACGCACCCAAATACCCACATAACATAAATCAAGTATGGGTTCGTTAATCATCCACTTACACGGTTCTAAAAACAACGCATAAAACACCTCGTCCACCAATATATATCGCTTAATTATAACTCATCGACATCGAAAACTAATAAAGTTAACAAAGAAATATAAATAAACGACATAAAATACGAAGTATTACACACTCGAAACTGAAATGTAAACTAAAGTCTAGCTAACGTAAACGTGTAAGTCAATCGATGAATAGGATCATCGCTCGCTAGCTCCATGCAACCCTCTGCCAACCACCTGTCATGTACCTACATACATGTAAACATGTATGCCACAATCAGTGGGGAGTGACTAGAGTTCTCCTAGCCACCTTTTGTAACGACACGTAACACATAAACATACAATATACTCCAACATATATATAACATGCGAAGCATACAAATCTCGATAACAGAATCTCATATCATCATGCAATTACTTATGCAAGGCTCTCCACCAACTTCGGAAACTATTTGGAAGGAGAGCCGGTTTTCCTACCGGTCACCCGGTCGGGGGGTCTTTTAGTCCAAACCATTTACGAAACTGACTAGAGAGTCATCCAATGCCTTGGATGAACAATATCAAATTCAAGTTATCAAACTCATCACTATCAACATCTATATCTAACACCGTACCAACTCTAGGCAAGCAGATAAACTCAGCAAGTATAAGGTTCAGCGGTCAACTTAAGACATAACCTACATACCAATCATTCAGCAAGTATAAAGGTTCAGCGGTCAACTTAAGACATAACCTAAATACCAATCATTCAGCAAATATAAAGGTTGAGCGGTCAACTTAAGACATAACCTAAATACCAATTATTCAGCAAGCAAGGACTCAGAGGCCAACTTAAGGCATAGACTAGCACCCAAAAGTAAAGGACTCAAAGGCCAGCTTAAGGCATGTCCCTTCACTACATCACAAGACACTAGACTCAGAGGCCAGCTTAAGGCATGTTCTAGCATCAAACATCTGCACTCCGGGTGAGGTGTTACGACCTAAATGCCCCGTTGTGCAGCTGCTCTACTCGTCAGACTCAAAGGCCAACTTAAGGCATGTTCCAACGCGATCACAACAAACATGTCTGGGCTCAGAGGCCAGCTTAAGGCACATCCCAGATACGACAACCATACACATATAGGGCTCAGAGGCCAGCTTAAGGCATACCTTAATACGCATCAATACAATATCATCCAAAGATAGAAACTAATCTATATTTCTACTACCTTATACTTATAATCAACACTTAATTGATCCCGGGAACTAAGTTGAGGGACAGTCGGTTTCCCTTTCGGTTACCCGACCGGGGGGTCTCTATCCTCTCTCCATTCCCGAACCCAATATAGTGTCGCCCATCCTCCGGGGAACCTTAAACACACACAAGCAAGCGGTAACCCAGCTCAACAACTATTTACCAACTTAAGGCTTTCCTTCCACAAATTTAAGGGTCATAAGACACCTAACTAGGTCCACTAGGTCTCTTTACAAACCAACTACCGATTACTAAAGAAAATGATAACTAACTTGGTTAGTAAACAACACCCTAAAGATGTTGCTTGCTCACTACTCATTAACCATGACTTTAAACATCAAAACAATGTTACTCAAGCATCTTAAACAACTTAGGAAGAAACCTTACAACAAGTGATTTAAAAGAATTAACATGAGGCAATTAACTAATCACATGGTCACACTTTACTTAGCCTAAACATACATTCTAAACCAAGTACATATATTCATAAACATAGCATAAACATCACCTAAACAATTGGGAAACAAGTACCCAAAACAATGACGAAAACAATTGAACAATTGAAAGCTACAGCGGTTTTTGCGCAGCCTGCGCAATGGGGTGCGCAGCTGCGCCTGAATTGCGCAGCCTGCGCAGGGAGGTGCGCAGCCTGCGCCTGAACATGCACCAGGACTCTTCAGAAAAATTCCTGAAATTCGCCATTTCAATCCAACTTTCGACAAATGATTTTACACTATTATTTCAAGCCATAAATCTATCCTACCAGCACATCTAATCCCATAACAATCCCAAATATACATCAATCATGATTATTGAACAATCAAAACACAATTTATGACCAATCTTTGTATTCGTCTTAAGAACATGAAATCTCAAAAATGAGTAAACAATCATATGAATACCAAACTACACATGTGAATGTCTCTTAAAATCAAACCTAACATGCTTCTAAGTCCTAAACAACAACAAACATCATCAAAATCAGAAACTTTCATCATAAACACCAAGAACATGTTATTTTAACAATAAAGGCCGAGTTTCTCATTATCGTCACCTCAAAAGAGATTAAGCTCCAAGATCCTCTTCAACAATGAAACTATCAACACCAAGATCCTCTAAGTCTTCTCCTACAACAAAGAAAACGGTTTTTAGAAGCTAAAAACGGAAATTACACAAAACAACCTCTTTTTCAAGTTGAACGAAAATGGAATTGAAAGAGACGGATGTCTTGGAAATCTCGCAAGGATTCCGAAAAGGTATGACTTGCCTTGATTCGACTTCGGGAAGACCTCGAAATGTTGAGTTGAAGCTTGAAGAAATAAGAAAAATGAAGGTTGTAGGAAGTCAGTAGAAAGAGTTGTGAGGAAGGAGGTTATGTCGACATTAAGGGTTTTTGGGGGGGTTTAAGTAGTCCTTTTTCTTATTTGAGTCGGGTCATTAGTTGTGAACGGGTTCTGAGTCGGGTTTGATTTAAGCCAAGTTATAAACATCTTAAGGACTTAAGGTTTCTTAAGACGGATCTTAACGAAAGATTTAAAAATAACTTAACAATTTATATTAAAATATTATTTTATTCCGTAAATTAATTTAAAATTATTAAAATGTTATTTACGAAAATACGGGATGTTACAATCACCCCATCTTTCAAAAAGTTTCGTCCTCGAAACTTGAAGACAGAATTAAGTACGAAAACAACTCTAGTTACTAAAGCGTACTACTCGGGTTATGGTAACCCAAAAGCTTATCTTTGGAAAAGGTTTCAAGAATAAAAAGATTTCAAGGCACAAGTCTTGTCAATGGACATTGGGATTCTCGTTACGTATTCAAGAATCCGACATTCCAAATCTCAGACAAGTCCCAAAATTAGATCAATAAAAGTTCAAAATTTAGATCAATCCGGCGTCGGTAAGCATAGTTCAGGTTATCAGACGTCTCCAATAACGAGTTCAAATGACAAATCGACGCTGAGATCAATCAAATTGTAAATAAATCAGTTCCTTTAAACCAAACTCCCCAAATTAAATCTTTATTTTCGATTTCTCAAAAGAGTAAAATTGCAACACGACAAAAGGTTACTTTAAACAAAATAGGGAGCAGTTTCGAATCCTCAAAAGAGTTAATATTTTCCAAAAACTACAAACTTTCAGAGTTAACGATGGAAACAAATTTCAAAAACAGTCACCGAGAGCGTAGAAACAACCAAAAGATTACTTTCGACACGAAGGATTGAGAGTTTTTAGTTTCACAGCTGACAGAACATACAAGGAAGGATCGAAAGAACGAAACAACCAGGTTAGAGGTCGAGGAAGACGATAACTCTCGCCAAACATGGGTACACTGACCGCTCAATCCTAAATCCAAAACATCGTTGCAACGATTCCCAGTATATTCCAAGGAGGACAATTCAAGTGATCTCTAGACTCTCAATGATTTCACGATCCCTCTTACCATTATCTCATCCACAGAACAAGGTATTCCTCAACAAGAATGCTTTCAAATCTCTGGACCGGGATTCTAATACCATAACAACGAACCTCAAAACCCAAGATATGGTATTCGTTATCCTATAACCTTAAATCCTTAACAGTTCGATCCCAACAACTTATTCCACAAGGTGCTTCGAAATCCTAAATTTCTAATTTTTATCATCACAGTGAACATTCAAATCGAGACTTTACTAACGTAACAACTTCTAAATCCTCTGATTTCCAACTACTTACCGACAACCTGCATCCCAAATGAAGTTCCAAAGGAGTAACAATTTTCACTCTTATAGTTTCCATAAGGCTTAGGCATTCACATTCCGAGATTCCTCAATTGATATTTATGAACACTTACAAGTTTCAAATTTCTACTCTATGATTACCTCAAACATCAACGGTTACCTGTAAGTACATCAATAGGCAAATGCCGAGGTTCCATAGGTAACTCAAGGTCAACACTCAGTCAGCTCTATAAGTCCACTTGTAAATGTCTCAATATTCTCACACAGTTACCAATAACTCTCGTTCCTCAAGTAAGTGATCCCTCCTGCAATTAAGCAATTCCTCAAGATCAAGTAGCACTAACTTACCTCATTCATCCATTTGACCACATCATCACTATCTAAGGCACATTCCTCTAAATTCATCTATAACTCCAAGCATTCTATTTCAATCCTCAAATGGTGCTTAGAAATCTACAAAGATCACTTACACACAATCCATCTAACATGGACTCTCAAGACGGCACACTGTCCATCATCGCCCGAACATTATTCTCACCAACTCTCTCAACCAAATCCTGACAACGCAGAACCAAGCATTCCTCAAGACATGTATCTCTACCCCAAGAACAGGTCGATCTCACCACTATTCTAGATGAAAAGGAACAAGGCTCACAGAAGAGGAGATGAGATGCGAACTTCAGGGATAAACACGACACAGGTCTCGAGAGAGACAAACGGAAGACGGCTCGAGGGACAACAAGATGACAAGGTAAGGAACTTTAGGCTATGGACTCCAATAAAATTGAAGTCAAGATCAGACGGAGAAGCAAAGGAGAAGAAAGGAGAGAAGCGACGTGAAAAGAACGATTGCGGAATCTTCCAAGGTGCGAGTCTCTCACTATTCTCGCGGGATTCTCACTTCTTATTTTCCAAATCAAGTCATTCAATTATCGGTTCTAACGAAAAATTCCTCCTATGATTTATATACCATAATCTTCCAAACTTGAAACGATATCATCATCACAACTACCTATTCCCAAAAGTTTGAGATGATTCATCTCTGCTAGTCCCTCAAATGATAATTCGATAACACTCTCAGGCTCTCACACCCGTATGCTATATCCACTACTCTTGCGTTACTGCTCGCTAGATATCCATACTTAAATCGATACGTTTCGGGACTTACATCTCCCAATATATTACTTTATTCCATTTGCAAACTGGTGGTGCATCCTCAAATTTCTTTTAAGTTTTTCAATAAATAAACATTAAGATTCATTAAGCATCCTAGGGTCCAATAGTGATTCACTTCTTCTAAGCTTAAGTCAAAAACTCTTCAAGTATTCAACCATTATAGTCAATGATTCGCATTCCTCAACAACGGACCTTTCTCAACTCAATCACTCACCTAAGTCAATTGATACTAACTCACTTTACTCATCTATTCTTTTTCATTAGCATCTTAAGTCTATTCTTCTAGGTCGCTCTATATCCTCAAACATCTTATCTAACCCTTAAACAATACTCTTCAATCCACAATTTTCACAATCTAAGCACGGTTCTCAAGGTAAGGTTCCACCGAATACTAAGTACACAATTCAACTTTCAAGCAAGTATCCTATCACTCACTTTCACCCTCCCAATTGGATAGACAACTAGACCCTTAGATCACCATAACATGTCTCTCGATACCTCTTAAGTTATTCCTCAAATAACAATATTTCTCATAACATAGCTTACGGTTATCCTAAGACTAGTTCCTCCAAATCCATTAAAAGGGAAGATTACCTAGAGGGCACCTTAAGAAAGCAAGTAACAAGGTTAAGCTGAAAAGATATAAAGATCTGTTCAGGTGAGATAGACAGATATTCTAAAAGAAGCATGTGCATTCGGAGTTATCAAAGAAGGTGATGCACAACGAAAGAGGAGTAGCTTCAAGAATCAGAAGCATTCTCCAACAATAGTACGAATCTTCTATCTTCGGTAGAAACTCCGATCTCCACCGCCAAATGGATAAGCCCATGGTTCGTCGATCGAAAGATATAAAAGTGAAGTCAATGACAATCAACAAACACGTTAGAGCCTAATAAGAGCAATCACAAAACAGACTACAATATAAGTCCTCAAATCTACCCCATCTCTCATTCATTATTTAGTTATATGGTCAAGTTAAGGTTGGGGGTCACATGAGTGCGTCGGGAGCAATAATGCTCTGATACCAACTGGAAAACCCCTCGCGAAAGCGGAAATGATAAACACACAAAGTACTAAAAATGCAGCGGAATTAAAACTTCTTAACATAACTAACATACGAGGTGAATTAAAACTGAAACTGAAAGTAAAATATAAATACAACCAGCCTGGGATGGCACATCCCTACGGGCACTCGAAACTGAAATGTAAACTAAAGTCTAGCTAACGTAAACGTGTAAGTCAATCGATGAATAGGATCATCGCTCGCTAGATCCATGCAACCCTCTGCCAACCACCTGTCATGTACCTACATACATGTAAACATGTACGCCACAATCAGTGGGGAGTGACTAGAGTTCTCCTAGCCACCTTTTGTAACGACACGTAACACATAAACATACAATATACTCCAACATATATATAACATGCGAAGCATACAAATCTCGATAACTGAATCTCATATCATCATGCAATTACTTATGCAAGGCTCTCCACCAACTTCGGAAACTATTTGGAAGGAGAGCCGGTTTCCCTATCGGTCACCCGGTCGGGGGGTCTTTCAGTCCAAACCATTTACGAAACTGACTAGAGAGTCATCCAATGCCTTGGATGAACAATATCAAAGTCAAGGTATCAAACTCATCACTATCAACATCTATATCTAACACCGTACCAACTCTAGGCAAGCAGATAAAATCAGCAAGTATAAGGTTCAGCGGTCAACTTAAGACATAACCTACATACCAATCATTCAGCAAGTATAAAGGTTCAGCGGTCAACTTAAGACATAACCTAAATACCAATCATTCAGCAAGTATAAAGGTTCAGCGGTCAACTTAAGACATAACCTAAATACCAATCATTCAGCAAGCAAGGACTCAGAGGCCAACTTAAGGCATAGACTAGCACCCAAAAGTAAAGGACTCAGAGGCCAGCTTAAGGCATGTCCCTTCACTACATCACAAGACACTAGACTCAGAGGCCAGCTTAAGGCATGTTCTAGCATCAAACATCTGCACTCCGGGTGAGGTGTTACGACCTAAATGCCCCGTTGTGCAGCTGCTCTACTCGTCAGACTCAGAGGCCAACTTAAGGCATGGTCCAACGCGATCACAACAAACATGTCTGGGCTCAGAGGCCAGCTTAAGGCATATCCCAGACAGGACAACCATACACATATAGGGCTCAGAGGCCAACTTAAGGCATATCCCCATATATGACAACAAGCTCACGTATTAAGCTCAGAGGCCAGCTTAAGGCATACCTTAATACGCATCAATAAATTATCATCCAAAGATAGAAACTACTCTATATTTCTACTACCTTATACTTCTAATCAACACTTAATTGATCCCGAGAACTAAGTTGAGGGAGAGCCGGTTTCCCTTTCGGTTACCCGACCGGGGGGTCTCTATCCTCTCTCCATTCCCGAACCCAATATAGTGTCGCCCATCCTCCGGGGAACTTCAAACACACACAAGCAAGCGGTAACCAAGCTCAACAACTATTTACCAACTTAAGGCTTTCCTTCCACAAATTTAAGGGTCATAAGACACCTAACTAGGTCCACTAGGTCTCTTTACAAACCTAGGATAAGATTGACTTACGAGGAGAACAACATTCTAAACTTTGATCACCAACTACCGATTACTAAAGAAAATGATAACTAACTTGGTTAGTAAACAACACCCTTAAGATGTTGCTTGCTCACTACTCATTAACCATGACTTTAAACATCAAAACAATGTTACTCAAGCATCTTAAACAACTTAGGAAGAAACGTTACAACAAGTGATTTAAAAGAATTAACATGAGGCAATTAACTAATCACTTGGTCACACTTTACTTAGCCTAAACATACATTCTAAACCAAGTACATATATTCATAAACATAGCATAAACATCACCTAAACAATTGGGAAACAAGTACCCAAAACAATGACGAAAACAATTGAACAATTGAAAGCTACAGCGGTTTTTGCGCAGCCTGCGCAATGGGGTGCGCAGCTGCGCCTGAATTGCGCAGCCTGCGCAGGGAGGTGCGCAGCCTGCGCCTGAACATGCACCAGGACTCTTCAGAAAAATTCCTGAAATTCGCCATTTCAATCCAACTTTCGACAAATGATTTTACACTATTATTTCAAGCCATAAATCTATCCTACCAGCACATCTAATCCCATAACAATCCCAAATATACATCAATCATGATTATTGAACAATCAAAACACAATTTATGACCAATCTTTGTATTCGTCTTAAGAACATGAAATCTCAAAAATGAGTAAACAATCATATGAATACCAAACTACACATGTGAATGTCTCTTAAAATCAAACCTAACATGCTTCTAAGTCCTAAACAACAACAAACATCATCAAAATCAGAAACTTTCATCATAAACACCAAGAACATGTTATTTTAACAATAAAGGCCGAGTTTCTCATTATCGTCACCTCAAAAGAGATTAAGCTCCAAGATCCTCTTCAACAATGAAACTATCAACACCAAGATCCTCTAAGTCTTCTCCTACAACAAAGAAAACGGTTTTTAGAAGCTAAAAACGGAAATTACACAAAACAACCTCTTTTTCAAGTTGAACGAAAATGGAATTGAAAGAGACGGATGTCTTGGAAATCTCGCAAGGATTCCGAAAAGGTATGACTTGCCTTGATTCGACTTCGGGAAGACCTCGAAATGTTGAGTTGAAGCTTGAAGAAATAAGAAAAATGAAGGTTGTAGGAAGTCAGTAGAAAGAGTTGTGAGGAAGGAGGTTATGTCGACATTAAGGGTTTTTGGGGGGGTTTAAGTAGTCCTTTTTCTTATTTGAGTCGGGTCATTAGTTGTGAACGGGTTCTGAGTCGGGTTTGATTTAAGCCAAGTTATAAACATCTTAAGGACTTAAGGTTTCTTAAGACGGATCTTAACGAAAGATTTAAAAATAACTTAACAATTTATATTAAAATATTATTTTATTCCGTAAATTAATTTAAAATTATTAAAATATTATTTACGAAAATACGGGATGTTACAGGTGTTGTCTAAAGCTAATTTCAACAGTTCTCTAAACCTATTTTTGTAGTAGTGTTGGATCCCCAAGATATAATGCAAGAACCTACAAAGGTAGCAAGTCCCGAGGTACTTTTCTGTCTAAAGAGCATCCTGCATAATCCGCATCGAATACCCTACTAGGTTAAAGTTACACTCCATAGGATACCATAGGTATAACTTTGATGTTCCGATTAGGTATCTTAGTATTCTCTTAACTGCAATCATGTGCGATTCTTTTGGTGCATATTGAAATCTTGCACAAACACAGACACTAAACATAATATCTGGACGACTTGCTGTAAGATAAAGAAGTGAGCCAATCATACCTCGGTAAGTTGTTTCATCTACAGACTTACCATCTTCGTCTTTGGTTAACTTCTTATCTGTGACCATTGGAGTAGGCATTGCATGAGAGGTTTCCATGCCGAATTTCTTTAGCAACTCCTTGACGTATTTTTGTTGCTGAACTTTGATTCCTTCGTTAGTTTGTTGTATTTGAAGTCCAAGGAAGAAATTTAGTTCTCCCATCATACTCATCTCGAATTCAGAAGTCAACAACTCGGAGAAGTACTTGCACAACTTTTTATTAGTTGAGCCAAAAAAAATATCGTCAACATAGATCTGAACAACCAGTAGATCCGAGTTCTCGCTTTTAAGAAATAAGCTTTTATCCACAGATCCTCTCTTGCATCCACTCTCCAATATGAACTTTGATAACTTGTCGTACCATGCTCTTGGTGCTTGTTTCAGGCCATAAAGAGCTTTGTCCAATTTGAATACATGATCCTTGAGTTTGCTGTCAGGAAATCCAGGAGGTTGTTCAACAAATACTTCTTCTTGGAGATAGCCATTAAGAAAGGCAGTCTTATCGTCCATTTGAAATAGCTTCATTCCCTTGTGTGCCGCAAATGCAATGAGTAGTCTTATTGCCTCAAGACGAGCAACAGGAGCGAAGGTTACGTCATAATCGATCCCTTCCTGTTGGTTGTATCCTTGAACCACTAATCTGGCCTTATTTCGCACAATGACTCCAGTGTCATCTAATTTGTTTCTGAATACCCATCTAGTTCCAATGAAAGATCTGTCCTTAGGTCGAGGAACAAGATGCCAAACTTTGTTTCTTTCAAATTGTTGGAGTTCTTCTTGCAAAGCAACTATCCAGTCTGGTTCTGCGAGCGCTTTCTTGATATTTGAAGGTTCGATGGTGGAGAGAAAGGACTAGAATGAGCAAAAGTTGTTTAAACGCCTTCGAGTTTGAACTCCATCTGTCAAGCTACCTATGACATTGTCCAAAGGATGAGAGCCATTGTATCTCCAGTTCCTTGATTGATTATTTGCGTTACCTGTACTTGACTCGGGATTTTGGCTTATTCCCCCTGAATCCAAACCTGGGGTTATATTAGGATCAGGTATAACTCTGACCTCTTCCCTTTGGTTTTGATTCAAAGTTATAGCTTCATTAGCTATAACTCTATGTTCCAAGTTATTGGCTTGAGAGTTATCTACAGTATCATCAACTATCGCTTCATCTCTCGCACCGTTTTCTCCCAAGTTAAGTTCATCATGAATTCCTTGAGGTTCACCTTCTTCATTTTCCATTTCAGGAGGATCTTCCCTTGACAACCTGAAATCAGGTTCGTCTAGGTTCTCCTCTACATCCTGTAAGGGCTTATCGAAGGCATTATTTTCATCAAAGATAACATGGATACTCTCTTCTATGCATAAGGTACGTTTGTTAAAAACTTTGTAGGATTTACTATGATTCGAATATCCTATAAAAATTGCTTCATCACTTCTACGGTCGAATTTGCTTAATCTGTTTTTACCATTGTTATGAACAAAGCATTTACTCCCAAAACATCTTAAATGAGATATATTAGGTTTACGACCTCGAAGAAGTTCACAAGGTGTCTTTTTAAGGATAGGTCTAATCATAGCGCGGTTATGATTATAGCAAGCTGTACTAATAGCCTCATCCCAAAAGTTTCTAGGTAGACCACTACAAAGAAGCATTGTTCTAGCCATGTCTTCTAAGAATCTGTTCATTCGTTCTACGACTCCATTTTGTTGTGGGGTTCTAGGGGCCGAGAAGTTATGTCCAACATCGTTGGTCTTACAGAACTCAATAAAAGCATGATTGTCAAACTCAGTTCCATGGTCAGTACGGATTGTTACTAGGTTTGATTTATATTTGTTTTGGACAAGTTTCATGAGACTAACAAATTCATCGAATGTTTCGTCTTTAGAGTGGAGAAAGATTGGCCAAACAAATCTAGAATAATCATCAACTAGAACGAAAACGTACCTGGAACCTCCTCTGCTTCTTACCTTCATAGGGCCATATAGATCCATGTGTACAAGTTCAAGAGCTTGTTCTGTACTTACCACTCTTTTCGGCTTGAAAGATGATCTGAGGTGTTTGCAACGTGCACATGTGTCACACATTTTTTCTTGGTCAAATTTGATCTTTGGAAGACCTTCGACCAAGTCCCATCTTTTCAGCTTACTTAGAATAGGTGAACTGATATGACCAAATCTCTTGTGCCATAAACATGGATCGTCTAATGTAACTTTCATGCAAGAGAGAGAGTTAGTAGGTACTGCATTTAAATCAATCATATAAACGTTTTTCTTTCTATGACCTTCAAGGATTATTTTGCTAGTACCTTCCATAATTATACGACATATATCTGCATGAAAAACTACTTTGTTTCCTTTGTCGCATAATTGAGATATACTTATTAAGTTGTGTTTGAGTCCACTTACCAGATATACATCATTTATAGCATCAGATGATGAGATACCAATCTTACCAATCCCTATAATTTTTCCTCTTATTATCACCGAAGGTAACCTTTCCTCCGTCAAAGGGTTCTAGGGAGAAAAATAGGTTTACGTCGCCTGTCATATGTCTTGAGCATCCACTATCGAGATACCATAATTTATTTTCCTTAGCGACAAACTGCACATATAAAATCAAAGACAGGATTTGCAACACCCCGATTTATTAAGGAGCCTTTAGCAAGACATCCTCAGTAAATAGAGCTGTTACCATCTCGGAATGTCCGAGGTAGTGAATAACAAATTAAATCTAACCAAAGTACTTTGTATAAAATAGATAAAATTTAAACTTTGATGTTACAAAACTATGCAAAGAAAAGGGTACAAATGATTACATCTATGTATGTGATCTAATTCTAAGTAAGTCCAGCCATGTCTCTCTCCATGCCCGTGCTCCCAATCCAACTGCCTCTGACCTGTATAATCTACTCCCCATTTCGGATCATCGTAGGTGTCACACGAATACACAGGGTCAACCATGAGGTTGAATAGGTAACATGGATAAAACATAAACAACAATATAAATACATCTTCCTCCATCTCTGTAACACCCCCATTTATTTAAGGGCCTGAACTAGGACTCCTCAGATAAATAAAGGTGTTACCATCTCGGTTTCCCGAGGCAGTAGATACAAAGGAAGATAAACAGTACTTTAAATTAAATTTAAACTCAAAACATGTTCTTACATATCCGAATATAAAACTGTTCTGATCAAAATAAAAGTACAACTCATAGACTGATATCACGTGGTCTAGACTCTAGGCAGGTCCGGGTCCATGCTTCTCCTTTCCCTAAGCTCCCATAGTCTTTATACCTGTCAATCTGCTCCCCAATAAATTGGTTCATCACAGGTGATCACGAATATACAGGGTCAACCACGAGGTTGAGTAGAGTAAAACTGTAAACAAACCACATTACTAAAAATAGAAAGTCGATCATCTCCACTCCGAATCACAAGACCCATTATCTCCGCACCGATCACAAGACCCATTATCTCCACACCAATCACAAGACCCATTATCTCCACACCAATCACAAGACCCATTACCTCCGCACCAATCACAAGACCCATTATCTCATCGCCTCATTGTTATCACAGTACGATATAAATGCACATTATAATGATCACAAGATAATATATAACAAACATGCTTAATATCAATTATGAACGGTTTACACATCATCATATATCAGTAGTTTCCCCTACCTCGAAACTGCAGAAGAAATGGTAACTGCGCAACTGCTACTAAAAATGCTCCACACGAAAACTTCCACCTAGATATGTATTATACAAATTAATACTTTCCTAATTCTCTTAATATGTGTACACATTCTATTTATAGACATTCCTATATTTAGAAAGTTTCCAAATCACTGGTTACCCAAAATAGTACCCTTCCAAATATAGTAACTTCTAAAAATAGTAGCTTCCAAAAATAGATACTTTAGTTTTGAAATTCAAAACATTCAAATTATTAATTAAGACCCATATCAAAATATATCATAAATACAATATTACACAATCATTACTAATTATATTATCCATAAATACCAATTATTATTAAAACTATTAGTAATAATAATAATAATAATAATTGTAATAATAAAATAAGACTCAACAACAAAGTGTACAAAAAAAACGAACTAACCCAACAGCCCCAACCCGTCTCCACCTTCACCGCGACTTCGACCCACCACCAAAGCCTAGCCCACCAATTCGACCACCAGCAGACCACCCCCTTCGACACAACCAACACCCCACTACCTCCCTCACACCACCAAACCCCTCGACAACCGCCGGTGAGTCAGACCCTAACCCACCAACCCAGGTCTGACTCCCACCTATACTCCCTGTACCGATATTCAGACCACCATCGACACAAGCAAACACCACTGACCTCCCCTGAAACTGCCACCCCGACACACCCTGACATGCGTACGAGACACCACGGTGGTACCACCGCATCGACCTCCCCCGAGTCAGCGGTGGTGCCACCCCCAAAACAACCAGCCATCCGAAAGTAAAAAGAATGTGAAACCGAAACAGAAAACGAAACCCCTGTACGACACCCTATACACCAGTTGAGACCACCTAGACAACCACCCTAACACTTCCTTGGTCACCCCTTGTTCCTCCACCCCCTTATCCCTCAAGAACGAGAGTCAGATTTGCGTCGACACCATGAAAAACACGACTGGTCAGACTCTGTTTTAACGAAATAAGAGAACAGTATGTACGACAGACGCCTGGAAACCGCCTTCCCTGGCGTTACACGGGGGTTGACACAGGCACGACAAGGACTAAACAAGACAACCAAGAACATACATTTTGAATACGTAAAGAGCAGATGCCTCTAACCTGCATATATGATTAAATTAATACACCAAAAACCATGCGACAGAACCCAGGAAAACAGAACGTGTTGAGCGTACCTATTCTGGGTCAATTCGAAGGGTCCTAAGATCAGTTAATCCGGCCGTGAATACCTTCCTCCTCCTCTTTGTGGTGGCGGCAGTAGGTTTAGTGTGATGATTGTGTGGAGAGTAGCTTAGGGATAGGTCAGAATTCCCTCTTATATGACGGCATAAGTAGGATTGTGTGAGGTGTTTGTTGCATCTTTTAGGGTTTAGTGGGGATTAGGGTTAGACGAGAATGGGTTGTTTAAGGTTTTGGGTACACAAAACGAGGCCCAAGTCTCATAGGTCTATAGATATCGTGATCGATCCCCATGGTCGACTTATACAACGCCATTAAATAAAATATCTATCGAATGCACAACGCGTTTAAATACTATCGACACAACAATCATAAAACAAATCTCGTACTAAGGTTAACTAAATATTCGGGGTATTACAGTCTTCCCTCCTAAAAAGGAACTTCGTCCGAAGTTCAGTCATACTCAGGCGATAAGCAGATCTGCTCATGTGAACTTGGAACACAAAATATCAATTAAACCACAGAATGTTACATTCCATCCCCCTTAAATAAAAGTTACGTCCGCGTAACTTACCTCAGTCGAATAAATGTGGATAACGCTCTCTCATGGATGCCTCAGGCTCCCACGTAGCCTCTTCCTGATTATGATTTGTCCACAAGACTTTCACCAAGGATGTTTCCCCATTTCGAGTCTTCCGTACCTTCATGTCCAAGATCTCTTTCGGAGTCTCAATGTATGCCAACTGCTCATCTACCTCAATCACCTCGTGCTGGAGTACATGTGCTGGGTCACTTACATACTTCCTCAACTGCGAGACATGGAACACGTTATGGACCTTGGATAGGGCTGGAGGTAAAGCTAAGAGGTATGCCACTTCCCCAACTCTGTCCAAAATCTCAAACGGTCCAATAAATTTCTGACTCAGTTTGTCGCGCTTGCCAAATCTCATTACGCCCTTCATTGGAGATACCTTAAGTAGAACTTTCTCTCCGACCTCGAACGAGATATCGCTGCTCTTTAGATCAGCATAGCTCTTCTGTCGATCCTGGGCGGCCCTCATTTTCTGTCGAATAACCTGAACCTGCTCCACCATCTCCTGGATCATATCCGGCCCTAAAGTCACAACATCAGCCCGATCATCCCAACACACAGGACTCCGACACTTCCTTCCATACAACGCCTCAAAAGGAGTCATCCCAATACTGGCATGATAGCTGTTGTTATATGAAAACTCTATCAACCCCAGTCGGTCCTCCAAAGATCCTCCGAACTCAAGTACGCACGCCCTCAACATATCCTCAAGAGTCTGAATCGTCCTCTCAGTCTGACCGTCAGTAGCCGGATGAAAAGTCGTACTCATCTTCAACTGGGTACCCAAAGCAGCCTGCAACTCCTGCCAAAATCTGGATATAAACCTCGAGTCCCGATCTGAAACAATGTCCTTGGGTACGCCATGCAGTTTGACTACATTCTGAACATATGACTTAGCCAACTCAGCTTTACTCCAGGTATCTTTCATGGGAATAAAGTGAGCTGACTTAGTTAAACGATCCACAATCACCCAAATCATGTTGTTGCCCCTCTGAGTCTGAGGCAACCCCACGATAAAGTCCATCGAAATATTTTCCCACTTCCACTCTGGCACATCTAAAGGTTGAACCTTCCCTTGAGGTCTCTTATGCTCCCCTTTCACTCGTTGACACGTCAAACACCTCGAGACAAACTCTGCGACCTCCTTCTTCATATTCGGCCACCAAAACGTCTTCTTAAGGTCCTTATACAGCTTATCACCCCCTGGGTGAACGGAATAAGGAGTAGCATGAGCTTCAGTCAGGATCTTCTTCTTTAGCTCCTCAACATTCGGTACACACCATCGCCCACTGAACCTCAAACTACCGTCGGTATGAATACTTAACTTGGATGTCTCTTCACCAAACCCATTTTCCACCATTAAACGCCACTTTTGAATTCTCCCATCGCTCTTCTGCAATTCCCGAATCTCCCCATACAGCTCAGGCTCCACTGTCAAATCACCAAGGGCATCCCCTTTCCAGATCATAAAAATTCCCATCTCTCTTAATTCGTCATGCAACCTCACCCTCGATCTGGCACAACTCAAAGCATGCACTGACTTCCTACTTAGGGCATCGGCCACCACATTCGCCTTGCCCTCGTGGTAGACAATCTGCATATCATAGTCTCCGATCAACTCTATCCACCTCCTCTGCCTCATGTTCAACTCTTTCTGGGTGTAGATATATTTCAGGCTCTTATGATCAGAAAACACCTTAAAAGTGGCTCCATAAAGGTAATGACGCCACAATTTCAGTGCAAAGACCACAGTGCCCAATTCCAAATCATGAGTCGGATAATTTTCTTCATAGGTCTTCAACTGGCGAGACGCATATGCTATTACTCTCCCATTCTGCATTAACACACAACCCAACCCATGCTTCGAAGCGTCGGTATATACTTCGAAATTATCACTCCCAACTGGCAAGGTCAGGATAGGAGCTGTTGTCAGGCGTTCCTTAAGGGTTAGGAATGCCTTCTCACAACTCTCATCCCAGACAAAACGGTTCTCCTTCCTCATCAACGATGTCAACGGCTTCGCTATCTTCGAAAAGTCTTTGACGAATCTCCGATAATAACCTGCCAACCCCTAGAAACTTCGAATCTCACTCACATTCCTCGGACTTTGCCACTTAGTCACAGCTTCGATTTTACTGGGGTCGACAGATACCCCCTCTTTGGAAATTACATGCCCCAAAAACGCCACTTTCTCCAACCAGAACTCACACTTACTCAACTTAGCGTTGAGCTTATGTTCCTCTAGAGTCTGAAACACCATCCTCAAATGGTATTCGTGCTCTTCTGCATTCTTGGAATATACCAGGATATCATCGATAAATACCACCACAAACTTGTCCAGATATGGGCTGAAGACTCGATTCATCAACTCCATGAACACAGCTGGAGCATTAGTCAATCCAAATGGCATAACCACAAATTCATAGTGGCCATACCTCGTTCGGAAGCGGTCTTTGGAATGTCTTCATCCTTTATTCTCAACTGATGGTACCCGGATCTCAAGTCAATCTTGGAGAAAACCCCAGCTCCACTTAACTGATCGAACAAGTCGTCAATTCTCGGCAAAGGATAACGGTTCTTGATGGTTACATTGTTCAGCTCTCGGTAATCAACGCATAGCCTCAAACTCCCATCCTTCTTCTTCACAAACAGAACAGGTGCACCCCAGGGCGACACGCTGGGTCGAATGAACCCTTTTTCAGCTAGTTCATCCAACTGCTTCATCAATTCCTCCATCTCTTTAGGTCCCATACGGTATGGTGATTTAGATATCGGTCCCGCTCCTGGTTTGATGTCAATGGAAAATTCCACTTCCCTCCTCGGCGGTAACCCTGGAACGTCGTCTCGAAAAACTCCCTCAAACTCCCGTACCACAGGTATCTCACTAGCCTTGGGGGTCTCAGCCTCACAATCCCACATTTGGCACAAGATTAGGCTCTCTCCTTTCCGCAAACTAGACTTCAGGGTGTTGACGGATATGAATTTGATTTTTGGCTTGACTCGGTATCCCTTGTAAGACACCCTCACTCCCTTAGGTCCCTTCAAGGAAATCTTCTTTTGGTGGCAATCGGTAAAGGCCCTATACTTCCCCAACCAGTCCATCCCTAGGATCACCTCAAAACCCCCCAGCGGAAATTCTATGAGGTCACAGTAGAAAATTGCTTCCCCGATTTTGATGGGTACACTTCGATAAACCCTACTACGGGTGATTGACTCCCCCGAGGGTATGGTCACTGAGTCCGCGACTAAGTCGAACCTCTCAAGTCCCAAAACTCTAACATGCTCTCTAGACACAAAAGAATGGGTCGCACCCGAATCGAAAAGTACAAAGGTAGGTCTAGAGTTTACAAGGAAAGTACCAGTAACCACATGAGCATCCTCCTGAGCTGCCTGCTTTCCCATGGCAAAGAGTTTGCCACTGGACTTGACTCCACTCTGGCTGGCAGAAGATGTTCCAGCCTGCTGATTTCCTTCCGTCCCCGTCTTGTGATTGTTCCCACTCCTAGTGTACTGATTCTGGTATGATCGGTTATGATTGTTATTATTGTAGTTCCTCTGATAGTTGCTGCTGCCTCCAGACTTCGCACCCCCACCACAGTTTGTCATGGGTGTGCGATAGCCACTGCTACCATAGGACTGAGTGCGAGATCCCTGGTATCCGGATGTAGGTGTACGATAGCCCCCGGACTGGTTTCCTCCAGATGAACGACACACCGCCTGCTTGTGTCCCGTCTTTCCACAGCCGAAGCAAACTATTCCTACAGAACCACTGCCGGAACCTCCACTCCTGAAGTTGCCCCCACTCTGATTCCTCCCACCACCAGAGGCACTACTCCCGAAATACCCACTGTACTTGTTATTACTTTGCTTTTTCGATCCTGAACCCTCAGTTACTGGTTCAGCCTTCCTCTTTTCTGACTTGGACTTCTTGTCCTCTTTGATCATATCCGAAAGCCTCTCCGCCGCCCCAGCCCTTAAATAGATGTCATGGACTGTGGTGGGCGGAGCTGCAATCAGTCTCTTCTTGATGGCGATTGATAACCCTCTCTCAAATTTCATTGCTAGCATGGCATCGTCGAAACCCATGTCTCCCACATAGTGCACCAACTGGATGAATTTCCTGTAGTAAGCCTCTACGGTCATGTCCTCCGACATCTTGAATGAGTCGAACTCCTCCCTCAGCTTGCTCTTTTGGAATTCTGGTAGAAACACCTCGTTCAAGACCCCCTTGAATGCGTCCCAAGGAACAAACTCGGTCCCATCCTCTCTAGATGCTTCCCGGATCTCTCCCTTATTCCCGGTCCACCAGTCTCCAGCCAGTCCTCTCAGATAGTGGGCTGCCTGGTCAACCCTCAGTTCTTCGGGGCAATCTACCAGTTCGAATAAGTTACTGAATTCTCTGCACCAGGCCCCCAGCAAATGAGGCTCCCCCTCCCCGGTGAATTGGGTGGGGTGGTGCCTCGCGATTATCGTGCTCATCTTAGCGGAGTCCATACGTTTAGCCTTTAGAGCCGCATTCTCAGTTAGTAGTCGTTCTAACTCCTCTTGTGTGATGTTCGCGGCATTGTCTCTTCGCGGAGGCATACTATAATACAACAGAAAGACATGAGTCCCGACTTATGTGGGCACACATTAGGGTTAGGGCTAAAATCCCTAAACGATAAATTCTAGCATCAGCTATCAGATTGAATAATCAGAAACTATAACATGGCTCGGGATCACATAACCGCATATCATTAGATGATAGAAGAAGTACTAACATGTTTCAAATCACTTCTCATAACCACATAAATTCACACCTCTTTATTCAACAATTAAAATCCTTTTCATGCTCATGCCCCTTCCGGCTATTTCAAACAGTCACTGATAAACAAAGTTCCGTAAATTACTTATCACTGTACACCATTACTTCCATCTTTTCTTAATCTACCCTTTTTCTCTCGTATTTTCACTCTGGGTTCCCGGGTAAAACTGATAAGGCCAATGGTTCGGTGTGAGGGGGCCCCAGACTCATACTTTGCCTTTAGTGTGCTCCTAACAGTCCTATCCCGGGGTTCATTTTATTTAGACTCTCCTACATTCATTGGGTTCATTAGGTTAGGCCTGAGGATCGTTCGCTCTGATACCACTTTGTAACACCCCCATTTATTTAAGGGCCTGAACTAGGACTCCTCAGATAAATAAAGGTGTTACCATCTCGGTTTCCCGAGGCAGTAGATACAAAGGAAGATAAACAGTACTTTAAATTAAATTTAAACTCAAAACATGTTCTTACATATCCGAATATAAAACTGTTCTGATCAAAATAAAAGTACAACTCATAGACTGCTATCACGTGGTCTAGACTCTAGGCAGGTCCGGGTCCATGCTTCTCCTTTCCCTAAGCTCCCATAGTCTTTATACCTGTCAATCTGCTCCCCAATAAATTGGTTCATCACAGGTGATCACGAATATACAGGGTCAACCACGAGGTTGAGTAGAGTAAAACTGTAAACAAACCACATTACTAAAAATAGAAAGTCGATCATCTCCACTCCGAATCACAAGACCCATTATCTCCGCACCGATCACAAGACCCATTATCTCCACACCAATCACAAGACCCATTATCTCCACACCAATCACAAGACCCATTACCTCCGCACCAATCACAAGACCCATTATCTCATCGCCTCATTGTTATCACAGTACGATATTAATGCACATTATAATGATCACAAGATAATATATAACAAACATGCTTAATATCAATTATGAACGGTTTACACATCATCATATATCAGTAGTTTCCCCTACCTCGAAACTGCAGAAGAAATGGTAACTGCGCAACTGCTACTAAAAATGCTCCACACGAAAACTTCCACCTAGATATGTATTATACAAATTAATACTTTCCTAATTCTCTTAATATGTGTACACATTCTATTTACAGACATTCCTATATTTAGAAAGTTTCCAAATCACTGGTTACCCAAAATAGTACCCTTCCAAATATAGTAACTTCTAAAAATAGTAGCTTCCAAAAATAGATACTTTAGTTTTGAAATTCAAATCATTCAAATTATTAATTAAGACCCATATCAAAATATACCATAAATACAATATTACACAATCATTACTAATTATATTATCCATAAATACCAATTATTATTAAAACTATTAGTAATAATAATAATAATAATAATTGTAATAATAAAATAAGACTCAACAACAAAGTGTACAAAAAAAACGAACTAACCCAACAGCCCCAACCCGTCTCCACCTTCACCGCGACTTCGACCCACCACCAAAGCCTACCCCACCAATTCGACCACCAGCAGACCACCCCCTTCGACACAACCACCACTCCACTACCTCCCTCACACCACCAAACCCCTCGACAACCGCCGGTGAGTCAGACCCTAACCCACCAACCCAGGTCTGACTCCCACCTATACTCCCTGTACCGATATTCAGACCACCATCGACACAAGCAAACACCACTGACCTCCCCTGAAACTGCCACCCCGACACACCCTGACATGCGTACGAGACACCACGGTGGTACCACCGCATCGACCTCCCCCGAGTCAGCGGTGGTGCCACCCCCAAAACAACCAGCCATCTGAAAGTAAAAAGAATGTGAAACCGAAACAGAAAACGAAACCCCTGTACGACACCCTATACACCACTTGAGACCACCTAGACAACCACCCTAACACTTCCCTGGTCACCCCTTGTTCCTCCACCCCCTTATCCCTCAAGAACGAGAGTCAGATTTGCGTCGACACCATGAAAAACACGACTGGTCAGACTCTGTTTTAACGAAATAAGAGAACAGTATGTACGACAGACGCCTGGAAACCGCCTTCCCTGGCGTTACACGGGGGTTGACACAGGCACGACAAGGACTAAACAAGACAACCAAGAACATACATTATGAATACGTAAAGAGCAGATGCCTCTAACCTGCATATATGATTAAATTAATACACCAAAAACCATGCGACAGAACCCAGGAAAACAGAACGTGTTGAGCGTACCTATTCTGGGTCAATTCGAAGGGTCCTAAGATCAGTTAATCCGGCCGTGAGTACCTTCCTCCTCCTCTTTGTGGTGGCGGCAGTAGGTTTAGTGTGATGATTGTATGGAGAGTAGCTTAGGGATAGGTCAGAATTCCCTCTTATATGACGGCATAAGTAGGATTGTGTGAGGTGTTTGTTGCATCTTTTAGGGTTTAGAGGGGATTAGGGTTAGACGAGAATGGGTTGTTTAAGGTGTTGGGTACACAAAACGAGGCCCAAGTCTCATAGGTCTATAGGTATCGTGATCGATCCCCATGGTCGACTTATACAACGCCATTAAATAAAATATCTATCGAATGCACAACGCGTTTAAATACTATCGACACAACAATCATAAAACAATTCTCGTACTAAGGTTAACTAAATATTCGGGGTATTACAATCTCCATATCCTTCAGTCAACCACTTCACCTCCATCACACCACAACTCCCATCACACCACATCTCCCATCACACCACATCTCCCATGGCCATATCACAAGTCCCATATCACAAGACCCATATCACAAGACCCATTTCACATCTTCGTTCTCCACAATAAGCAGTAATAAGCAATCAATCACAATATATCACAAATAAATATATCAATCAGATACCGAGTGTCCTCATGTCAGATCACAATCACAGTCATAGATATTCCCCTACCTCGATTTGTAGAACGATCACCGAACAGCTGCCACAATTATTCCGCGCGGAGACCGTCACCTAAACATATATTATTTAACGATTACTAATCCTTCACTTAACCTATATATTGGAATAGTAATGCTACTAAACATAGTAACTTTCTAAAAGTGGAAAGTTTCCTTAAATAGGAACTTTCCCGAAATAGCAACCTTGTCCAAAAATAGTAATGTCGCTCAAAGTAATAATTCATACTAACATACTATCCAAATGACATGATAACGATAACATGAATAATACTACCAATAATATTCGTTACTAGAACAATTATTATCATACAATTATAATAATAAGACAAGTAGTACAAAATAATAATTTTGGAACAAAACAATGGTATTAGTAACAATGATAACATAATAATAGTAAAACAAACAATAATAATAATATTAATAATAATATGTACAAAAATATAAAAACACGTATACAATAATAAATTCTTAAACAAACCCTAGAGAAAGCTCTCTGCCATGGCGATTTGAAGGGGATTTGACGGCTGTGAGTAGAAAATCCTGTGCACTCTGGCTATGGATCATTCTCCATCACTACTCCGTAACATCACCAACAGGAAAACTATGGCAAGTAAGGAAAGAGGAACGAAGGAAAAGACGAACAAAGGGCCTAATATTGAAGAAGCAGCCAAATATGGAAGTATGTCTAAGATTGCAGGGGTTGCACCCTTTGACTTCAATGAATGTGCAGTACAAGATCAAGCCCCTGAGAGCAATCCTGAACATATTGATGAGAACATGGATGACTGGTATGATCGGCATGGACGGGAAATCATTGAACTTGTGGATGAGGACCAAGAGATCATCACGATAACAGAGGAGGATGTTCAAGCAGAATTGGACTTTTGGAAGAATGCAATATATGGCTTTGTCATTGGATCAAATCCTCCATGGCCTATTTTTGAAGGATACCTACGAAGAATATGGAAGCACCACAAAATAGAAACTATATCTTTTTTGAATAATGGAGTTTTTGTGGTACGGTTCCAATCTAAGGAGATGCAAGAGATGGTTTTGGCTGCGGGTATGCATATGTTTGACAGTAAGCCTGTCATAATTAAACAATGGCTACCTGATGTGAACTTAGAAAAAGAAGATGTTAAGACTGTGCCAACATGGATTAGATTACATAAACTTCCATTGAAACTCTGGGGAGCCAGTATCCCTAAGATAGTTGGAAGGGTTGGAAAATTTCTGAAACGAGATGAGGCTACAGAAAAGAGGACTAGATTGGGGTTTGCAAGAATCTTGATAGAAGTACAAGTGGATCAGAATTTTCCAGGAAATATTAGGGTCCAGGATGAGAAGGGCACCATCATAGACATCCCTGTGGAGTATGAATGGACTCCTCATAAGTGTAGCAGGTGCAACACCATTGGACATGTGGCTAGTAAATGCAGGAAGAATCCAGGACAACAAACTAAGACTCACCAGGTGTGGAGGAGGAAGGTGGGCACCATTGGTGCTAGACCACCCCTTCCACCAGTGAGTGCAAGGCAGCCTGATATTCCATCTCAGCAGGAACAAAAACCTGCAGAGAATGACAGTGACACAGAGCAAGAACCAGTATATGGAATGCCAAGATCCTTTATGTCTGATAAAGATGGACAATGTACCAGTCCTACTTTTAAAGAAATACTGACAGGGTCTGATATGACGAGAGGTGAAGCAAGCAAGACACGGCATACAACAACAACTCCATGATAGTTGGTATATGGAATGTTAGAGGTATGAATAAGGTAGATAAGCAGAGGGACATAAATAAATTGCTGCTTCATAATAAAGTAGGTTTGTTTGCTTTGTTAGAAACTAAAATAAAGCCTAATAATCATCAAGCTATGAATATTTTTCAGAATTGGAGTATTAGTACTAATACTCATACTCATCCTGGTGGTCGTATTTGGATTGGGTGGAAACCTGATGAATATGATGTGGAGTTTTTAGAATATGACCCTCAGTACATCCATTTAGCTGTTGTACACATCCCTAGCCAACTGCAGTATAAGTTCACGATGGTGTATGCATTTAATGGGATAACAGAAAGGGAAGCTTTATGGTCCAACCTAGCCAGATTAGCAGATGGAATGCAAGGGGCATGGGCAGTAGGAGGTGATTTTAACTGTGTAATGCAGCCTGAGGAGAGAATGGGTGGTGGCTTTAGTTTGGCTGAAGCAATCCCTTTTCAAGACTGCATTGGTTATTGTGAATTAGCAGAGTGTGCAAGTATAGGTGCTTATTACACTTGGACAAATAAGCAAAAACCAGAAGATAGGGTGTCTACTAAACTGGATAGAGTTTTTACAAATGCTGAATGGGACAGAATTTTTCCTAATATGCAAGCTAACTATATTCCAGAAGGGTATTTTGATCATAACCATTGTATTATCAGAGATGGGACTGTCAGTGATCATAAGAACAGGCCTTTTAAGTTCCAAAATATGTGGTGTGAAGCACCAGAGTTTACTCAGATCATAGAGCAGCATTGGACAACTCAGCAGTATGGCACATACATGTATGTGTTGATTCACAAGCTAAAAAACCTGAAACAGCCTTTGAAGGATTTGAACAAAACAAAATTTGCAGATATAGAGAATGCTACTGAAACTGCCAGAATTCAGTTGCAGCACTGGCAAGAGCAACTGATAATGCATCCTGGGGATCAGCAGATTATGCATCATGAGTATGAGGCTCATGCCTTATTCATTCAATTGAAAAAACAATTGAATATTTTTCTGCAACAGAAAACTAAGGCCCAGTGGCTACAAGAGGGGGACTCAAACACAGCATACTTCCATGGTATGTTAAGAGCCAGAAGAAAAATGAATACTATATATCAGATTGCTGATGGGAATGGTAATGTACACACTAATATTCATGACATCCAGGAAAGCTTCTTAATTTTTTATCAAAAGCTGTTGGGAACCAATTTGGAAACAACTCCTGTGAACATACACATTGTTCAACAAGGCCAGTTATGCACCCCTGCTCATATTGAGATTTTATTGCAGCCCATTTCAAATGCAGAAATTAAAGAAATCCTCTTTAGCATCCCTGATGAGAAAGCACCAGGACCTGATGGCTACTCTAGCAAGTTTTTTAAAGCAAGCTGGGAGTATATTGAGAAGGACATATGCAATGCAGTTCATGAATTCTTCAATGCAGGTCAACTTTTAAAGCAGATTAATACTACAACAGTTACTTTGATTCCAAAGGTCACCCAACCCCTAAATGTGACACAATTCAGACCTATATCTTGCTGCAATGTGGTATACAAGATCATCTCTAAGCTTTTATGTAGTAGATTGGCTAAGGTATTGCCAGACATCATTTCCCCTACTCAAGGAGGGTTTATTCAAGGCAGAAGTATCATGGAGAATATACTTATCTGTCAGGATTTAATCAGGCTCTATGGTAGGAAAACTGTATCCCCCAGATGTATGTTCAAGATAGATCTTCAAAAGGCTTATGACACCATTGAATGGCCATTCCTACTTCAAATGATGCAAGCACTTCAAATGCCAAGCAAATTCATTCAACTTATTATGGAGTGTGTAACAACTACTTCCTTCTCTTTAAGCCTCAATGGAGATAATTTTGGGTTTTTCAAAGGAAAAAGAGGACTTAGACAAGGCGATCCTTTGTCCCCTTTGCTTTTTACAATCTGTATGGAATATCTGTCAAGACTACTGCATCACACAACTCATACTATGGATTTCAAATACCACCCTCTGTGTGGTCCTATGAAACTATCTCATCTCATGTTTGCAGACGATTTACTATTGTTCAGCAAAGGAGACATCACCTCCATCATGATATTACTAAGGACCTTTGCTACCTTCTCCTCAGCTTCAGGGCTGAAGATGAGCACGGGGAAAACTAATGTATACTACAATGGAGTTCAGAATGAAGTGAAAGCTGATATTGCTCAGGTGGCTGGTTGTGTGGAGGGTACCTTGCCTTTCAGATACCTAGGAGTCCCCATCAAACCAACTAAGCTGAATAAAAAGGACTGCAAGCCTATAATAGATAAGATTATGGGAAGGATTAGGGCTATAGGAGCAAAAAAACTGTCTTATGCTGGAAGATTAGTTCTCATCAAATCAGTGCTCAAGACCCTTCATAACTATTGGGCTCAAATCTTTATTCTGCCTACCTCAGTGATTCATAGGCTTGAAAGTATGTGCAGGAACTTCCTATGGGATGGGGGAGTTGATTATAAGAGAGTGCCTCCAGTGGCATGGGAGAAAGCATGTAGACCAATCAAAGAAGGAGGATTAGGCATCAAAAACGACCTGATATGGAATAAAGCTGCAGTGGGTAAGTTGGCTTGGTGGATTCATGCTAAGCCTGATAAACTTTGGGTACAATGGGTCAATCATACGTACCTCAAGGGGCAGGGGTGGCATTCATACATACCACCCCTTGATGTTGCGTGGACTTGGAAGAGAATTTGCAAGGTAAAAGATCTACTGGCTACACTGGCATATGACTCTACTGCCAGTCAGGTGCAGTACTCAATAGGTAAGGTGTATGGTCTTCTGAAACCAGTAGCACCCCAGCAACAATGGGCAGATCTGGAATGCCTGGACTATACCCAAGCATATGTTTGTGAATTGGATGTACCATCATGAAGGTCTAAACACGAAGGACAAGTTGCTGAAGTATGCAGTAGCGCAAGATGATTTGTGTTGCTTATGTGGGACTGAAACTGAACAGCCTGCCCATTTGTTCTTTGAATGTGCTTATAGCAAGCTGATCATATCACATATTCAGGGGTGGATTAAGCTGAGAATTCCAAGCAACCAGCTGACTGAATGGAGAGTTCGCAGGAGAGGCTCGAAGCTTAAGAGAGGGGTGATTAATAGCATTCTGAATGCAACAGTGTATCATATCTGGATACAGCGGAACAAGGCTCGAGTGGAATATAGATTACTGAAACCAGAGGTTGTTTTTAAACATATACAGGATGAGCTGAGAGTTCGTATTAAAGGACGATGTAAAGGATCTATTCCTATAAGGGATAAATCCTGGATAGATGGCTTGATGATGTAATGGCTTTGTAAGGAGGTTTCCTCCAAAACTCGTTTACTTAATATATTTTTTTACCTTTCACCCAAAAAAAAAATAATAATATGTACAACTAACACGAATTGCTGTGACAAAAGAATCACGACAATTACAAACAGCCCACAACAACCTCAAAATTTCAGCTCGTGTACCCACCTTCACGACACTACCACCGCCAGCCAGACCACTTACAACCACCACGGAGGTTCCCAAACTCTAGCCTGTACCACCAACAACCATTCACAGGTCCCGTACACCTCTCTCGACCCCTGAACCACCCTAGAAACTCCTTCAAAAGTCACTGTCTGCAACCGTGCTCTCTTTCGTTTTTCTGCCGTACTCCAACCACCCTCTTTTCTCACGCCACCTCCTACAACCACTAGCCCCACGCATCCCCTGGACACCACCATCATCACCACTGATCCACGGTGGTTCCAATGGTCTTCACCTCCTCCCTTCGTCACTCTCTCAAACGCCACAAAACTCCCACCACAACCTGCCTGAACACACACACAAATACAGTACTTCTCGCCCCCTGCCTGTATAGTCCGACAAAAGCCACCGTGGTGGTCAACCCTACCACCACAGACCACCAACTCCACAACCTAGTGCTAGCCCCTAGCCCTAGTAACCACCAGTCCCCAACCCAACTCTCAGGAACTTCAAACCGCGGCCCAAAACCGACTCAACAACCCTATACCAGCCCCTGTTTCGCTTATTCCATATTCTGCCGCCCTTAAACCCTGGGTTCTTGGTGGTGCTCCGGCCACCACGAGCCACCCAACAACCCCCAAACTAACCCACTAACAACCTACTACTACTACCCAAGACTCGTGCCATAAATTAACATCAACACCACAATCGAAAGAGTGAAGAACGAAGCAACAACGAATGAAACAAATCTGAAAGTTATAGAAACAGAGTATAAATTCAGTAACATGAACGACTTTCTTGTAATTTTTGGTGATGTTTATGGTGGTCTTATGGTCGTTTAGGAACGATACACATGTTATACGTACTACACAGGTCGCATATGACTGAAATACTCAGATAAAACGTCATAGAAAGGGCATGTTAAAAACTCACAAACTTGGTGCAGTGCAGAGGCAATAAAACGTGATGGTGATGTTATTGTTATCTCGTCCTCTTTCTCTCTTCGTTCTTCTTCAACCCCCATGGCAGGTCACTAGATTTAGGAGTCCATAGGGAGGCAGGTGCATCTAGGGTTTGTACGAGGTGTGGAGGCAACTTCATTTGGGTTTAAGTCGATGAAGCATATCATATATGTCGATGGTTAGGAGAGGATTCGGTTTATGTTCATATGGTTCTCATAGCATCCTCGGGCCCAAGCCCATCACGTTTCCCAAGGACTTATACGCGACTTGTAAATAAAATCAACGAGACATGTGACTAAAATACTTATTATAGCAATTAGTAAAACATATCGAATAAAATATGATTATATCTCGTTATAATATCTCGTCCCTACAAAGTATAAATTACGGGGTATTACAGTCTTCCCTCCTTAAAATGAACTTCGTCCCGAAGTTCGCCATCCCGTAACGATAAGGAAAACACATAACAAGCAAGAAACACACACGTGTAGCACTTATATAGGCTTCAAAATTACGTCATGTTACATTCTACCCTCGTTAAGAAAACTTTGTCCCCAAAGTTTAACGTATAACTAAATAAAAGGGTACTTCACGAAAACCATAAATTGTATAACAGAAGTAGTCCAGATTATCAAGTATGTGCAAACAATCACGACATACTACTTAGCCATGTCATAACAACTAGCCATTATGTAAATCATTAAGATTTTACAATCTTATCCTCCTTAAAATATGGTTACGTCCCCGTAACCCCATTAAAAAAAAAAAAAAAATCAACTCATTACTCCGACTTACTCATTACTCTATTTCATGAAATCTTACGTCAAATAACCAAGTATCGTGTTCTCATCGTCGAACCCAAGACCAAAGACAAGGGGTGAGTGAACTGGCGGAATAAAACCGCAAAACAATACTTCTATCTCAATATCGATTCAAACTCAAATAATGTAACTCAATAACCAGGTCACTCCGGACCATAACATAACGCGGCACAAAGGCCCCATAACTCAATACTAATAACCAATCTCAATATCAATATCAATATCACCAAAGGTTCAAAGAACCGTGTTCAACACTTAAAGTATGAACTTTAAGCTACTCACCCACAAGTTAAGGTCAAAGAGAACAATTATAAAAACGCAATACCAATTACCAACAATCCAATTTATTCATCCCCTGTAAACCATATACTCCGATTTAGTCATAACAAGCAATATAATGATTCTCTAAATAAAAGGACCATCGATGTCTCATAACATATGAATACTACGATATATACAAGAAAATTCACAATATCAATTCTCAATACTTATCAACAAATAAATAGTCATCAAAACATGTCAGCTTGAATAAATTAAATATTGAAGTGCATAGATTCTATAAATCAATTAGCGCATATATATATAGATATCCCCGAACAAGAATAAGAATAATAAGATCGGTAGAATCATGTTACGCAGCTAACACATTTATACCCTTGAAATTTTAACACAACTTACCATATTTATCCTAATGTAGGCCATCAGCAACCCTAGTTCATAATTGACCAATTAAAACCTTGCATGCTTATAAACATATTATCGAAGCAAAGTCATATTCAACAATCATATGTTGGAAAGGCCTAAGGTAAACTTAATTAACGTATTTAAAAATTAAGCATTGGCACGTTTCACGAGGTATACATCAATCCTCGGCTACAAGACCGGTTAACATTCCTAGATATCAATCAGTTAAAATCACTTAGTTAAAATTCCCATCAACTCACATTACATCGTTTATCATGAAACTACTCATATATATGTCTTACAAAATCAAAGGTTAATATAATGCGCATCAATTATCATTCGGGTAGAATTTCGTCAACACGTAGCTACAGAATTTGTCACATAGCAACCAATCGCTATAATTATCCAAAACATCAAGCATTATCATGAATAATCATCAGTTTAAAACATTTGAACTTTTGAAGCATTGAAGTGGTAATTTGCGACAATTTATAGATACAAGTCAAAAGGCATTATTACACGTTACATATCGGAACAATACTACACGGAGATATTCTGACCCTTCTTTACTAAAACATTGTTCTTGTAGTTCATGAATTATGAAAAAATTTTAACGATAAAAGTAAACGAATTTACAAGGCTAGTACTCCCATAAACCACATGTCAACCAAGTACCAATTCAATATATCGTGATCAGATTTTAGATATAGCAATATGCAATTCACTTTATGGCATACCAATATACCTGAAGAAAAACTCTAAAGATTATAATCGTAGGGAAACTAGACAGAGATAATCCCTCAATATACGAAAAAAAAACATCAACAAAATTCACATTGTTCAAAATAATCATAATTACGTATAACAGTTAGTTTGCTATACCATGCTAATAAGTTTACCAGTTGAATTTCAACCTCCCATTTGGCAAGACTCTTCTCCGATAAACATGATTTTAACATCACATACGAACATCACATAATTATATTGAGGCATAACACTAGAAAATAAGAGTGTCGGTATACTTGAAACTATTTATATAGAAATGACGAGCTGATGTTATCATATAGTAAGGTCCACATTCATAACATATGCCTACTGTCCATGTTACTAATGCTTTATCAGGATATCACATGGTCACAACACATAATTCACATTTGATTAAACTTTTATATAAAATTTACATAACTCACAACTTCGCCAAGTAAACATTATGCAGCAACTTACAAAAATCATAATTAAATAACCGCTTAGCTATCATGCGAGCTATTATAGTGAATATAATGAATTAATTAATCATAGGAAACAGAAGCAGATGCATATCTCAAGGGAATTATTTATAGCAACTTTTACAACCCGATTGGTCTGGACATGAACTTTACAACAATTCATCGGAAGATTTAGGCAACTTGCAAAAATTACAATTAAACAACTCGATAAGTTCTTACATAGCTCATCATTTTGGAAACGTGAAAGAATATTTTAAACAGTGGAGCTGGAATTGTACGTAAGAGAAAAAAAAAAAAATTTAAATAAACACGTTTTAAATGACTTCGTTTACAAAAACATGGGTCAAAACAGAACCGGACAGTAACAATCTGACCACTGTCAACTAAAAGATTTATTTCTCTCAAAATATAATTGTTATTAACGTAAGCCAAAAGCATTATAAAACCAATTCAGGAGGTTATCATACATATAATTTTCATGCTCAAATATGGACATATTTAAAGTGACAGCCCGTACAATCAAGGTAAAATTCAGGAACTTATTAAAATTTTGGTTTCCTTGACAATTCACATAACTTCCTTTGAAACACGTTGTCATATCATTTGAAACACAGACACACCATATTAACATGTATTCATCCTCTAATCTGTAATTGTCTCCAAGAACACGGTAAAATTTCGAAACTGAAAGTAGAGTCAGCTAAGTAAGGCCATATTCATACATGTATATACAAATGTAACAGATAGCAATATGTCATTCATGGCTTGAGGCAACACATACCGCATATCTCTAGTCATATATTACTATTATATGTAAGTCTGATCATTCATATCCAAATATCAACAATTTATTACATAGTTACGGTAATCATTTAATAACCAGATAATCACATGGACATTTCAAACACCACTTATTTGATCACATCAATCTTAACTATTGCTCAACAAATACACATCAATACAATTGAAATTCCCGTTCAATCATCCAACTCGATCCACAATTCAATATCAATCATAAACACACATAACATCATTAACCATAATTCACGTATCACTTACCTCATTCTTCTCCTGTAAGAATGTTAGTACAGAGTAACTAGGTCACTATGTATTCTACCCCACTCTTCAATTACTCTCATTGGGTTCCCGAGATAGAACCGAAAGGGCCCAGGTTTGGTGTGAGGGGGCCCCTAACTCATCCCGTTCCTTTTTGGGGCTCCTATCAGTTCATCCCGGGGTTCATTTTATTTGACTCTTCCTAAGTTCATTATTATTCATTTGGTTTAGGCCTGAGGATCGATCGCTCTGATACCACTTTGTAACACCCCGATTTATTAAGGAGCCTTTAGCAAGACATCCTCAGTAAATAGAGTTGTTACCATCTCGGAATGTCCGAGGTAGTGAATAACAAAGTAAATCTAACCAAAGTACTTTATATAAAACAGATAAAATTTAAACTTTGATGTTACAAAACTATGCAAAGAAAAGGGTACAAATGATTACATCTATGTATGTGATCTAATTCTAAGTAAGTCCAGCCATGTCTCTCTCCATGCCCGTGCTCCCAATCCAACTGCCTCTGACCTGTATAATCTACTCCCCATTTCGGATCATCGTAGGTGTCACACGAATACACAGGGTCAACCATGAGGTTGAGTAGGTAACATGGATAAAACATAAACAACAATAGAAATACATCTTCCTCCATCTCCATATCCTTCAGTCAACCACTTCACCTCCATCACACCACAACTCCCATCACACCACATCTCCCATGGCCATATCACAAGTCCCATATCACAAGACCCATATCACAAGACCCATTTCACATCTCCGTTCTCCACAATAAGCAGTAATAAGCAATCAATCACAATATATCACAAACAAATATATCAATCAGATACCGAGTGTCCTCATGTCAGATCACAATCACAGTCATAGATATTCCCCTACCTCGATTTGTAGAACGATAACCGAACAGCTGCCACAATTATTCCGCGCGGAGACCGTCACCTAAACATATATTATTTAACGATTACTAATCCTTCACTTAACCTTTATATTGGAATAGTAATGCTACTAAACATAGTAACTTTCTAAAAGTGGAAAGTTTCCTTAAATAGGAACTTTCCCGAAATAGCAACCTTGTCCAAAAATAGTAATGTCGCTCAAAGTAATAATTCATACTAACATACTATCCAAATGACATGATAACGATACCATGAATAATACTACCAATAATATTTGTTACTAGCACAATTATTATCATACAATTATAATAATAAGACAAGTAGTACAAAATAATAATTTTGGAACAAAACAAAGGTATTAGTAAAAATGATAACATAATAATAGTAAAAAAAACAATAATAATAATATGTACAACTAACACGAATTGCTGTGACAAAAGAATCACGACAATTACAAACAGCCCACAACAACCTCAAAATTTCAGCTCGTGTACCCACCTTCACGACACTACCACCGCCAGCCAGACCACTTACAACCACCACGGAGGTTCCCAAACTCTAGCCTGTACCACCAACAACCATTCACAGGTCCCGTCCACCTCTCTCGACCCCTGAACCACCCTAGAAACTCCTTCAAAAGTCACTGTCCGCAACCGTGCTCTCTCTCGTTTTTCTGCCGTACTCCAACCACCCTCTTTTCTCACGCCACCTACTACAACCACCAGCCCCACGCATCCCCTGGACACCACCATCATCACCACTGATCCACGGTGGTTCCAATGGTCTTCACCTCCTCCCTTCGTCACTCTCTCAAACGCCACAAAACTCCCACCACAACCTGCCTGAACACACACACAAATACACTACTTCTCGCCCCCTGCCTGTATAGTCCGACAAAAGCCACCGTGGTGGTCAACCCTACCACCACGGACCACCAACCCCACAACCTAGTGCTAGCCCCTAGCCCTAGTAACCATCATTCCCCAACCCAACTCTCAGGAACTTCAAACCGCGGCCCAAAACCGACTCAACAACCCTATACCAGCCCCTGTATCGCTTATTCCATATTCTGCCGCCCTTAAACCCTGGGTTCCTGGTGGTGCTCCGGCCACCACGAGCCACCCAAAAACCCCCAAACTAACCCACTAACAACCTACTACTACTACCCAAGACTCGTGCCATAAATTAACATTAACACCACAATCGAAAGAGTGAAGAACGAAGCAACAACGAATGAAACAAATCTGAAAGTTATAGAAACAGAGTATAAATTCAGTAACATGAACGACTTTCTTGTAAGTTTTGGTGATGGTTATGGTGGTCTTATGGTCGTTTAGGAACGATACACATGTTATACGTACTACACAGGTCGCATATGACTGAAATACTCAGATAAAACGTCATAGAAAGGGCATGTTAAAAACTCACAAACTTGGTGCAGTGCAGAGGCAATAAAACGTGATGGTGATGTTATTTTTATCTCGTCCTCTTTCTCTCTTCGTTCTTCTTCAACCCCCATGGCAGGTCACTAGATTTAGGAGTACACGGAATAGGGAGGCAGGTGCATCTAGGGTTTGTACGAGGTGTGGAGGCAACTTCATTAGGGTTTAAGTCGATGAAGCATATCATATATGTCGATGGTTAGGAGAGGATTCGGTTTATGTTCATATGGTTCTCATAGCATCCTCGGGCCCAAGCCCATCACGTTTCCCAAGGACTTATACGCGACTTGTAAATAAAATCAACGAGACATGTGACTAAAATACTTATTATAGCAATTAGTAAAACATATCGAATAAAATATGATTATATCTCGTTATAATATCTCGTCCCTACAAAGTATAAATTACGGGGTATTACAGTCTTCCCTCCTTAAAATGAACTTCGTCCCGAAGTTCGCCATCCCGTAACGATAAGGAAAACACATAACAAGCAAGAAACACACACGTGTAGCACTTATATAGGCTTCAAAATTACGTCATGTTACATTCTACCCTCGTTAAGAAAACTTTGTCCCCAAAGTTTAACGTATAACTAAATAAAAGGGTACTTCACGAAAACCATAAAATGTATAACAGAAGTAGTCCAGATTATCAAGTATGTGCAAACAATCACGACATACTACTTAGCCATGTCATAACAACTAGCCATTATGTAAATCATTAAGATTTTACAATCTTATCCTCCTTAAAATATGGTTACGTCCCCGTAACCCCATTAAAAAAAAAAAAAAATCAACTCATTACTCCGACTTACTCATTACTCTATTTCATGAAATCTTACGTCAAATAACCAAGTATCGTGTTCTCATCGTCGAACCCAAGACCAAAGACAAGGGGTGAGTGAACTGGCGGAATAAAACCGCAAAACAATACTTCTATCTCAATATCGATTCAAACTCAAATAATGTAACTCAATAACCAGGTCACTCCGGACCATAACATAACGCGGCACAAAGGCCCCATAACTCAATACTAATAACCAATCTCAATATCAATATCAATATCACCAAAGGTTCAAAGAACCGTGCTCAACACTTAAAGTATGAACTTTAAGCTACTCACCCACAAGTTAAGGTCAAAGAGAACAATTATAAAAACGCAATACCAATTACCAACAATCCAATTTATTCATCCCCTGTAAACCATACACACACCGTGCTCAACACTTAAAGTAAGAAACAGAGTATAAATTCAGTAACATGAACGACTTTCTTGTAATTTTTGGTGATGTTTATGGTGGTCTTATGGTCGTTTAGGAACGATACACATGTTATACGTACTACACAGGTCGCATATGACTGAAATACTCAGATAAAACGTCATAGAAAGGGCATGTTAAAAACTCACAAACTTGGTGCAGTGCAGAGGCAATAAAACGTGATGGTGATGTTATTTTTATCTCGTCCTCTTTCTCTCTTCGTTCTTCTTCAACCCCCATGGCAGGTCACTAGATTTAGGAGTACACGGAATAGGGAGGCAGGTGCATCTAGGGTTTGTACGAGGTGTGGAGGCAACTTCATTAGGGTTTAAGTCGATGAAGCATATCATATATGTCGATGGTTAGGAGAGGATTCGGTTTATGTTCATATGGTTCTCATAGCATCCTCGGGCCCAAGCCCATCACGTTTCCCAAGGACTTATACGCGACTTGTAAATAAAATCAACGAGACATGTGACTAAAATACTTATTATAGCAATTAGTAAAACATATCGAATAAAATATGATTATATCTCGTTATAATATCTCGTCCCTACAAAGTATAAATTACGGGGTATTACAGTCTTCCCTCCTTAAAATGAACTTCGTCCCGAAGTTCGCCATCCCGTAACGATAAGGAAAACACATAACAAGCAAGAAACACACACGTGTAGCACTTATATAGGCTTCAAAATTACGTCATGTTACATTCTACCCTCGTTAAGAAAACTTTGTCCCCAAAGTTTAACGTATAACTAAATAAAAGGGTACTTCACGAAAACCATAAAATGTATAACAGAAGTAGTCCAGATTATCAAGTATGTGCAAACAATCACGACATACTACTTAGCCATGTCATAACAACTAGCCATTATGTAAATCATTAAGATTTTACAATCTTATCCTCCTTAAAATATGGTTACGTCCCCGTAACCCCATTAAAAAAAAAAAAAAAATCAACTCATTACTCCGACTTACTCATTACTCTATTTCATGAAATCTTACGTCAAATAACCAAGTATCGTGTTCTCATCGTCGAACCCAAGACCAAAGACAAGGGGTGAGTGAACTGGCGGAATAAAACCGCAAAACAATACTTCTATCTCAATATCGATTCAAACTCAAATAATGTAACTCAATAACCAGGTCACTCCGGACCATAACATAACGCGGCACAAAGGCCCCATAACTCAATACTAATAACCAATCTCAATATCAATATCAATATCACCAAAGGTTCAAAGAACCGTGCTCAACACTTAAAGTATGAACTTTAAGCTACTCACCCACAAGTTAAGGTCAAAGAGAACAATTATAAAAACGCAATACCAATTACCAACAATCCAATTTATTCATCCCCTGTAAACCATACACACACCGTGCTCAACACTTAAAGTAAGAAACAGAGTATAAATTCAGTAACATGAACGACTTTCTTGTAATTTTTGGTGATGTTTATGGTGGTCTTATGGTCGTTTAGGAACGATACACATGTTATACGTACTACACAGGTCGCATATGACTGAAATACTCAGATAAAACGTCATAGAAAGGGCATGTTAAAAACTCACAAACTTGGTGCAGTGCAGAGGCAATAAAACGTGATGGTGATGTTATTTTTATCTCGTCCTCTTTCTCTCTTCGTTCTTCTTCAACCCCCATGGCAGGTCACTAGATTTAGGAGTACACGGAATAGGGAGGCAGGTGCATCTAGGGTTTGTACGAGGTGTGGAGGCAACTTCATTAGGGTTTAAGTCGATGAAGCATATCATATATGTCGATGGTTAGGAGAGGATTCGGTTTATGTTCATATGGTTCTCATAGCATCCTCGGGCCCAAGCCCATCACGTTTCCCAAGGACTTATACGCGACTTGTAAATAAAATCAACGAGACATGTGACTAAAATACTTATTATAGCAATTAGTAAAACATATCGAATAAAATATGATTATATCTCGTTATAATATCTCGTCCCTACAAAGTATAAATTACGGGGTATTACAGTCTTCCCTCCTTAAAATGAACTTCGTCCCGAAGTTCGCCATCCCGTAACGATAAGGAAAACACATAACAAGCAAGAAACACACACGTGTAGCACTTATATAGGCTTCAAAATTACGTCATGTTACATTCTACCCTCGTTAAGAAAACTTTGTCCCCAAAGTTTAACGTATAACTAAATAAAAGGGTACTTCACGAAAACCATAAAATGTATAACAGAAGTAGTCCAGATTATCAAGTATGTGCAAACAATCACGACATACTACTTAGCCATGTCATAACAACTAGCCATTATGTAAATCATTAAGATTTTACAATCTTATCCTCCTTAAAATATGGTTACGTCCCCGTAACCCCATTAAAAAAAAAAAAAAAAATCAACTCATTACTCCGACTTACTCATTACTCTATTTCATGAAATCTTACGTCAAATAACCAAGTATCGTGTTCTCATCGTCGAACCCAAGACCAAAGACAAGGGGTGAGTGAACTGGCGGAATAAAACCGCAAAACAATACTTCTATCTCAATATCGATTCAAACTCAAATAATGTAACTCAATAACCAGGTCACTCCGGACCATAACATAACGCGGCACAAAGGCCCCATAACTCAATACTAATAACCAATCTCAATATCAATATCAATATCACCAAAGGTTCAAAGAACCGTGCTCAACACTTAAAGTATGAACTTTAAGCTACTCACCCACAAGTTAAGGTCAAAGAGAACAATTATAAAAACGCAATACCAATTACCAACAATCCAATTTATTCATCCCCTGTAAACCATACACACACCGTGCTCAACACTTAAAGTATGAAACAGAGTATAAATTCAGTAACATGAACGACTTTCTTGTAATTTTTGGTGATGTTTATGGTGGTCTTATGGTCGTTTAGGAACGATACACATGTTATACGTACTACACAGGTCGCATATGACTGAAATACTCAGATAAAACGTCATAGAAAGGGCATGTTAAAAACTCACAAACTTGGTGCAGTGCAGAGGCAATAAAACGTGATGGTGATGTTATTGTTATCTCGTCCTCGTTCTCTCTTCGTTCTTCTTCAACCCCCATGGCAGGTCACTAGATTTAGGAGTCCATAGGGAGGCAGGTGCATCTAGGGTTTGTACGAGGTGTGGAGGTAACTTCATTTGGGTTTAAGTCGATGAAGCATATCATATATGTCGATGGTTAGGAGAGGATTCGGTTTATGTTCATATGGTTCTCATAGCATCCTCGGGCCCAAGCCCATCACGTTTCCCAAGGACTTATACGCGACTTGTAAATAAAATCAACGAGACATGTGACTAAAATACTTATTATAGCAATTAGTAAAACATATCGAATAAAATATGATTATATCTCGTTATAATATCTCGTCCCTACAAAGTATAAATTACGGGGTATTACAGGATTTAGGTACCCAAGCACACTTGGGTCCTTTGTTGATAGTAATCACAAATACATCTTCTTTTTTCACCCAGACTTGTCTTACATAAGTTTTTCTATAATGGTAGTAGTTGGGTTTTGATGTTTTTGTGTATGTTTTAGTTTGAACTTTTGGTGACCATTTTTTTTTGTGTCGTTGGTTAAGGAGTTTGTCTGGTTCTATTTTTCTTTTCTTCGTAATAAAATGTCTTGTCATAGAACCATCTGTGGTTGATATTTCTTTCCTCAATTTTGTCGTCATCACTATCAGAGACGGAGATAGGGTCATTTGGTATATCTAAGGATTTAACAAACTTAACTCCGGTTTTAAAATCTTGTGCGTGCTTTACACAGTTTTCTCGGAGGTAACCAGTATGACCACAATAAGTACATATTGAATACTCAGGTAGGTCGACATATTTTCTTCTTCTAAAGTCTCTGTCTATTGGGCTTTGTATACACTTTGAGTGATCCCTTCTTCCATAACACTCGTGACCTAATCCCATCTTCATGTTATTGTCGGATTGTTCAGTCAGGAAGTGTAATACTCCGATTTTAGTTACGATTTTTATTTGCATCGTATAAGTGTTACATGTCTAAGCGATGCGTTTTAGCGTTGGTTTTATAAATCGAGGCACTAGTATGCTTGTACTCGTTTTGTGAGGGGTGTCTTGGTTGTCTGTGGGGCTCGAATGGAGGACCTATCCACCTTAGCGTAATGTTGGTAGTAGGTTGTTCATGTGGATCGAACCCTGGACCTGGTGTAGCACGGCCTTGGGCCTCGATATTCGTGTAAACAGCCCATGCTCACGTTTTAGACACAAACAGACCTCACTACCCTAGTCCCTCTGCCGCCTTATAAGAAGGGATTTGACTCACTTCTGACTCACCTCAAAACCCTAACTCTACACTAATCTACTCGGCCGACACCATACTCCAAGGAGGTCAGATCCCCACGGTGGTTATAGCCTGCCTAAACCCTTCGAATTAGGTCGGAAAACAGGTATGCGCAATCAGTGTTAAGTTGTTTGTAATTCTGTTCTAAGGTGCCTATGTTTGTTAGTGTTTCGATGAAGGTTGAGTGTCGGGTTTGGGTCAATTTTTATGTTTTTTTTATGTTGCCAGAGGCTGGGTCTTGGTCAGGGAGTTAGGCACGGTGGAGGTAGTGTCGTGGGCAGGTGTCGACAGGGGTGTTTATCACCCCTGGTTACAGCCGTTACGGTTTTGGGATGTCGGGTTTGTGGTTTGTGTTGTCTGTGGTGTCTCTGTGGTGTTACAAGAAGTAGTTGTGGGTGGTGGTTCACGTCAAGGGTGAGTCAGGGGGTGGACTAGGAGTGGTTGTGGTGATAAGGGGTGTGTCGTTTAGCGGTCAAGGGGGTTGTTGTCATGGTGGTTCTGGGGAGAACAGGGGAGCGAGGTGTTGGTGGTCGTTTGGGTGTTGTTTAAATTAGTTTGGGGGTGGTACCACCGATGACTAGGGGGAGGTCGGTGCGGTGGTACCACCACGGTCAGGTGGTTCAGGTATAGGGGTGTTTTTGGGTGGCAGTCACGGTGGTGCTGGTGACGTGTAGGGTTGTCGAACAGGGGTTGTTTCAGGGGTTTCTGGGAGCGCTGGTTGCAGGTCAGGCTGGTGTTTTGGGGCAGGTCTGACTCACCGGTGGTCGGGGATGGAGTTCCTGGTGTCGTGGGGTTTGACTGCAACCAGTGGTGTCGGGTAGGGGTGGTGGTTGGTGTTCGAGACGGCTGGGGTGGTCGTGCGAAGGGCTGGAAGTCACGGGTTGGCATTGGGTTCGTGTTTTGTTGGTTGTTGCTTTGTCCTTTTTGTTTTATTTTTACTTATTATTATTATTATTATTATTAACTTTTTTTTTTTGGTAAAAGGTAAGTATATTAATCACAAATTGGCAATTACAAGCTAACAACATCCATGTAGTGTAACAAGCCTACATGTATCAGGCACTACATCAAACCAAACTCATCAAGCTAAAATATGGTTTATGTATGTATGATCTCTTCTTGGCAGATGGCCCTTAACAACATTCCTGAAGTGAATTCTCATATCATCTTTGATGCGTTTGCACAGGATTTCGGGTCTTAGCAGAATGCCTTCCTGTCTACACTTGTTTCGTTGAGCCCATACATGATAAACTACTGCGTTAATAACCCCATTGATCAGACCCCTCTTAAGCTTAGAACCTCTCAAGTGCAGTCTCCATTCATCCCTGATATGTGGTCTCATGGAAACTGCAGCCATCCATTCAGAGATTCCAAAATACGACGACTGTAAGCACACTGGCAGAAGAGGTGCTCAAGGTTCTCAACTGCTTGCTGACATAGGCAGCATAGATCATCCTCTATCAGATGTAAATGGTATATTTTGGCTTTCGTATTCATAGCCTCATGCTTGTACAACCATCCAATCATTCTGTGTTTAGGGATGGTCCATTTCTGCCATATTAGCTTGCTCCAAGGAACTGGATGTACCCGTGCTCTGCACCATTGATACCCTTTGGCAATAGTGTAACCATTAGCTCCCGTCCATTCCTGGTCTACATAACCCTGCTTAAACTTCTCTTTGACTTGGCATATCTTCCTCCACCCCCAACTAGTCTCGTATTATTATTAACTTTATTATTATTATTATTGTTTTGTTATTATTATTATTTAGTATGGTAATATTTTATCTATTAAGTAAAGATATGGTGATTTTAAGGGAAAGGATTTTTGGGCATTTATTGTAAGATTTGGTATTTATGCACATCTCAATAATTTGAATTTCAAACCAAGTTACTATTTTTGGCAGTTGCTATTTATAGGAAGTTACTATAAATGGAATGTGTGTACGTGTTACGTGAGTAGGAAGTTTATTAATTAAGTAATATATTTTTAGGTGGCAAGTTTCGTGTGGCACACTTTTAACGCGCTTGGACGTATCTGCATTTCCTGCTATTTCAGGTAGGGGAAATACGATGCATATTATAATGATTACTCAGTTGTTAATAATGATTACCATGAATGTTTTATACTAATATTTGGTTGGTATATTATGATATTTGATTATATATATTCTGTGATACGATATGAGATGAGGAGATAAAAGGGTCTTTGTGGCGTGGAGATAAAGGGTCTGTGTTTGGTGCGGAGATAAAAGGGTCTGTGTGGCGCGGAGATAAAGGGTCTGTGTTTGGTGCGGAGAAAAAGGGTCTGTGATTCGGAGTGGAGAAGTTCAACTTTCTATTTATAGTAATGTTGTTTATTTATAGTTTTCTCTACTCAACCTCGTGGTTGACCCTGTGAATTCGTGATCACCTGTGATGAACCAATTATTGGGGAGCAGATTGACAGGTGGCTGAGACTAAGGGGGAGCTATGGGAGAAAGAGCTTGGATCCGGACCTGATTAGACGTCTAGATCACCTTAGTCAGTTTTATACGAGTTGTACTTTGTTTACGTTGTTAAGACCTTTGGATATGTAAGAACATGTTTTGAGTTTAAAGTTAATTTAAAGTATTGTTTATCTTCCTTTGTATCTGCTGCCTCGGGAAACCGAGATGGTAACACCTTTATTTATCTGAGGAGTCCTAGTTCAGGCCCTTAAATAAATGGGGGTGTTACAAAGTGGTATCAGAGCGAACGATCCTCAGGCCTAACCTAATGAACCTAATGAATGTAGGAGAGTCTAAATAAAATGAACCCCGGGATAGGACTGTTAGGAGCACACTAAAGGGGAAGTATGAGTCTGGGGCCCCCTCACACCAAACCATAGGCCCTATCAGTCTTACCCGGGAACCCAGAGTGCATATACGAGAGAAAAGGGTAGCATAGGAGGTGGTGAAAGTGATGGCATACTGTGAAAAGTATGTTATGAGAATTCTGTACATAAGAAACTTTTGGAAAAGCCGGAAGGGGCATGAGCATGAATGAACCTTTATTTGTTCGAATAAAAGGTATATCTTGTTGTGGTATGTTAAGTGATATGAAACATGCTAGTAATTTTTTTCATCATGTCTAGTGATATGCGGTTATGTGAACCCTGAGCCATGTTACAAAAGAAAAACTACTCTATATGATAAGTGTTTATGGATTTTGAATGCTTAGGGAGCATAGCCCTAAATCAAATGGGTACCCATGTACGTCGGGACTCATCCTTTTCTTGTTTTATAGTATGCCTCCGCGAAGAGAGAATGCCGTGTTGGAGGAAGTGTCCTCGACAATAGTGTGTTGACGTAATTAAAACTCATTTGAATGAAACACAACTGGGAGTGTTACTCTTTTAAAGTCAACTGATCAACATTTATCGATAATGATTGGCTGTCTAGAGTTTGACATTATCGTCATATGATGGTGGTGATCAGTTGATCCCTTAAGGTCATATCTTTAGGGAATTCCGTCTCAATGGAATAATTGATTAATATTGTATTGGATACAAATTAATTAATAACTGGAAATTTTGGAAATAATTTTATATGACGAATATTTTTATAATGAGATTATAATAATAAGTCAAAGTAATAAAATTGTTTTATTACTCGGTTTTTATTTATTCGTTTAGGAAACGATTAAATTGAGAATGAACACGGTTGATCATAAAATTACAAAGAGTTGTAATTAAATTATGACATTACATTTTTGTACAATAATAATTTCGAAATATTGGAATAATTATTTAAATGTAATAAATTTGTAAATTATGAATTTTAAATAGTTAAAATTGCATAAATAACAAATTGGGTCATGTGTCATGGGACATGTGTGACATGTTACAAATTAACACAATTGACAAAGATAAAATGGGTCCATTTTAGACCTCATTTCAGCCGTGTAGTATTAAGCATGTGTGAGGGTTGTGTGCTTGAGTGTACAAGCTTGATTGTGTGCATCTTACACAAAAGGAATGTAAGGCATCTTACATGCTTTATGTAAGAAATAGTAAGGCATGCATTGGCCTTGGAAAAGGCTTGTGATGGCCGGCCATCTTGAGTGTATGAGAGCATGTTTGCTCTATTTATACCATACATACACACCTCACAAGTTAGTAGTTTTTGTTAGTTGATGAATGCTTCATTATTTTCTCTACTAACACAATAATACTACAACTATCATTCTCATCTCCTCTTAGTAAAATAGTTTTCTAAGATAAGTATATTATTTCCATATTAATAATATTATAGAGTAATATTATTATTATTTCTAGTATACTTGTACTAATTTTCTAGTAACAAAATTAGTATTAGTTTGAGATCGGGTCCTTGATACGCATCTTTTGGAGACGATTTTTCTTAGATCGTTGTAAGGGTATTTCGGTTTGAAGACTCAAATAATAGGTGATTATTGAGTATAAACCTTCTAAAACCAATGTAAGGACTATCTCATCTTATGATATCATCTTGCATGCATAAGATCTATTTAAGTTTTTATGACTAAACTTAAAGAAACAAAACTCACATTAGTTTTGAGTATAAAATATGGAACCTAGTTTCCAACAATTGGTATCAGAGCATTACGGTTGTTGCATGCATGATCGGATTCATGTTTTATGTTAAATCGGTTTAACATATACATTTCGAAAATTTCGAAATTATTGTGTTTATTATGATAAATCACAAAATAATTTTGCATGTTAAAGTTTCTGTTTCTAAAATGGTTTTAGGACATAAAAATAATTTTATGGATTTTTATTGTTCATTTTTATATTTATTTGTATATTTTGTAGTTTAAATCGGTTTTAAACAACAATTAATGGGAAAAATAGCTAAAAATAGTTTCTGGCCGAGATTTTTTGATATGTTCTCACATGCATATTTAATATATTGTATATGATTTTTCATAAGAAATGGAGTTAATATGCATGGATTATGAATTTTATGAGATAAATAGTCATAATATGAGCAAAAATGGGTATATATGGTTATATTTCGAATTTAATCTTAAAAATTTTATGAGAAGTCACATGCAATATATAAAGTTCCTGTATGAATTTTCGAAATTATTGGAATTATTTTGCATGATTAATGATTTTTATAGTAAAAATCGGATTAATAGTGACTTAAATTCGACTTTAATAGTTATAGTTGGAATTTTGCCATAAAAACTTTACACAATGTCACATGCAATATGTACAGTATGTATGTAAGTTTTGGGAATTTATTCTCAAGTGATGCATGATTTATGATTTTAATGGTTAAAATCGGAGAAATAGTGACTTATTGTGTTTAAAATAGTCAATCTTAATATTATGGCATGAAATTTTACCCATAGATGTCTTATATGATAGGAACATCAGATCTAAAAGTTAGATGTCAAAAAGTTTCTGTTTTTATGATTATTATTTTTAATGAGTTAATTGGTTAATAATCGTAATTTATGAGTCGGAAAATAAAATTTTCGAATGGTCTGTAATTTTTGGTCATTTTCAGATTCTAATATGTATTTTAGTATGACTAAAAATTTATGGCAAATTATTGCAAGTTTTTATAATTTAAATCGGATTTTAACCATAAAAACGGCTTATTATGCGATTTATTTAGGAAATAAGCCATAAATAATTGCAAAAGACCATTTTAATAATTTCTGAAATTTTAGAAAATTTCCAGAAAGTTTAAAATTTTTGAATTTTAAATTTCGAATTTTATTGACTCATTTGGCCATATCTTGTTTATTTTTCCCGAAAATACAAGTAATTTATGAACAATAATGCAAAATCAAGTTAGATCATGATCAAATATTAGTAGAGACTAAACATTGATTCCTAAAGTAAGTTAGGATGATTAACTTGGACATAAATGAGATTTATGTAATTTTGGATGATTTTAATAGTTAAAATCGCGCATATCCGTAAAAACCGTAAACAAATATGAGATATTTGCTCCCATAAGGCGATTTGGCATTAAAAATTAAGCATGTGCATACATATTTTATTATTGCAATTTATTTAATATGAATGTCATATTTTGAATGTTATTTATATAATTTGGAATTATGTAATTTTTCTTAGTATGGCCTTAGTTTTAATCAATATTACCCGTAATGTAAGGGAATATTGATTCGGTTGTAATTTATGTGATCTCGTATCACGGGTTTGTAATTTAATTTAAATTTTCAGTTTTACAATAGAATAGTTGTATTATTTTATTGTAATTCCGGAGATCCAAAAGACGGTGCCATACGGAAAGGAGTTCCGACAAGACGGTGTTTTCTTGGATGGCGTGCCAATGAAGTTCAAGGGACCAAGGAGTTGGTTTCCGAATTTGTAATAGTTAATTAGTTTTCCTATTACTAGGAAGGCCATACTAGGATTTTATTGCTTTATTGCTTTTACTTTTGCATTTTAATATGTTTGCATGCATAGCCAAATCGCCATAAACATGCATGTTAGTTTAGATCGTTAAAAACGACCGTGTCAATTATAATTATCGAGTTCACCAATTTAATTCGCTTAAAGGAGATGGATAATAAATTGACAAGACCTCTATATTAAACAAAACAATTGAGGATTAGCCTTACCAAATAGTAGAACCCATGAGCTTCTATTTCGTGGGGTGGTGCTAGTCCAGTGGGCAGTACGAACCCCATTACGTAGGATAAGTGGGGCGATGGGATGGATTCAGTCCAGTGGGCGGATCGCATCCCGATGCATTTGAAATTTGGTTTGTACTCAACGGAAGTGTAGAGGACCAGTGGTCAATGTGTTCCGGGCTAAGATGAATAAATAATGATTTGTCATCAACCAAGAGTTCTAGGGTAGAACCGGTTTATTTTAACCCACCAAACCATATTGTTGGGTCGGAGTTCCAGTGGTTCACGATTTCGATAGTATGGGTTTGGGTCTTGGAATCATTTATAAAATTGGATAGAGGTCATTTTATAGATGCATCAACTTAGTAAATATGTTTACAAGTTAAAAATGAAAATTAAAACGATTAGCATTTAATTTCTTCATATGTTTAAAAATTTTGTAGTCCTCATATCAATATCAATCATGACTACTTCCACTACTACAAACACTTCATGGTTACAATCCTTCACGGATCGTTGTAAGCTAAAAGAGAATGGGGCAAACTTTGCCGAATGGGATGCCCAACTGTTGTTGGCAGCACAAGGTGACGGTAAGACCGAATTCCTTATTGAAGCATCACCTCCCGAACCTGCTGAAAATGCCACCGCCGCGGCAAGACGATCTTATGATTCTTATCACAAGGAGTCTTGGGAATTGAAAAATGTTTTAATCCTCTCGATGGAGTCGGAGCTCCAAAAGATTGCCCTAAAGATTGGGACAGCTTATGAGATCTATTGCACGCTTCTGACAATGTTCTCAAAGGCTTCGAGAATTCTCCATTATGGGGCAGTATCGGCTTTCTTTGATTTCAACCTTAAGGAGGGGCAAAAGGTTAGCCCACATGTACTCAAGATGATTGAGCATGTAGAAACCCTAAGGATGAATCAAGTGGATATTCCTAAGGAACTTGTGATTGACATAATCCTCCACTCCTTGTCTAAGGTGAAGACTTATGTACAATTCCGGATGAATTTCAACATAAGGAACCAAGACATCTCTCTCGATGAACTGCACAATATGATTGTGCAAGTAGAAAGGGATATGGACCTAAATGTTAGTTCCCCTAAGGATGAGCTCTACATAAATGTTAAGGGCAAAGGAAAGTTCAATAGGAAGGGTAGGGCTAAGGGGAGGCAACCTTCCAAAGGTTTAAAGAATGTGTCTTCGGAGGCAAGTACATCAGATCCCAACATGAGCGCTCCTCAAGGAGCCAGGTGCTTTTATTGTAATAATAAAGGACATAAGAAGAGGAATTGTTCCAGATATCTCAGCGATCTCAAAGCTGGGAAGATTCTTCCAAGTTGGTATGATAACTATCTCTATTTTGTGTTAATCTCAACTAACGTATTATGATACAAGTTGTGATGTGAATGCTCTTCTTACTTGAATTAGGGCATGGAAACAAAAATAAGGGAAAGAAAAATCAAGCATAATGGATCAATGGAACTAAGAGTAGCTCCACTCAGGATGATCAAGGAGCTTTGTTTTTCCTGCTTATTTTATTTCAAGTGTTGAAAGAACAATTTAAAATCCGTATTTTATTTCCTTGTTGGACGAGGAAATGTTAATCCTTTAAACAATTGGTTGTATTTTGGATAATGAGGTGACTTGGTTTTCAACCCAAGTCACTATTGGTTTTATATTTATGTTCTTAATTAGTTTTAACACTTGCAAATCTTAAACATAGAATAGAATTGATTGTCACATTTCAATGTATGACCATTGAAACCGAATAGGTATAGGATACCCAATTCAAATCAAATCAAAATCAAATTAAGTTAAGAACTTAATTAAAGAGGAAAAGTTATCATAAGGGTACACAAACCAACTTCAAAGTTATCAACCATTCCAAAATATCTAAAGCTTTAAATTGAATATTTTCTGTAAATAACCATAAGGATACACAAACCAACATCAAAGTCATTGCTTGTGGCCTTAGTAGCTATCTTTGGTGATAAAATGGGATTATTATTACAAAGATAGAGTGGGAGAAATTTGAAAAGTCCACAAATAGCATATGATTTTGACAAGCACAAAGGATGTGATCTATTAATGAATAGTAGGATTTATTGTGTTTTGGTTATGTGAATGATAAGAAGGAAGATTAAGTTGTGGATGGGATCTACGATTTAAGAAAATCTGGGATCTACGATTTGAGAAAATCTACACCTTATGGTTGTAAAAGGTAGATTAGGCTGTGGATAAGATTCTATGCCTTATCATCCCAAAAGTTATGGATAAACCCAAAGGTTGTGGATAAGATCTACGGTTTGGTAAAAATCTACGCCTTATATACCAACGGCCCCGGCCCTGGAGGATACTTCAAAGATAAATTCTTGAAGTTTGTAAGGAAAAATTCTATACATGGATAAGATCCATGATATAGTCCTCGTACAGTACAAGATAAGATAAATGTGGGGAACTGAAAGTTCCTACACACAGAAATTGTATACCATAAGAAAAGACTCTTATAGAAACTACGGGAGGACACTCGAAGAAAATTATTCAAAAGATTTTGCAAAGGCTCAAGAAAGGGTTCTTGGATTTAGATGGTGATCTAAATATGCCAATGCAAAGAACCATGAAAATTATAAGATATACATGCTGATGAATGAGATTTGTTGAGAGAAGCATAAGTTGACATATGGATGTCTGCATTTATAAGATATACATGCTAATAAATGAGATTTATTGAGAGAAGCATGGGTTGACATGTGGATGCCAACAATCTACAAAGTTAGGGGTAACTTTGTTGAAAGTAGTAAGGCAATTCATTGAGAATGAATTCAGCAAACTCAATAACCATTTTTCAAAAGGGTATTTGAAAGGGATGTGACTATTAGCACATATGGTTGAAGTCCCAACCATTTCAATTCATTGAATGTTAAGGAACATTGAATTGAGTGGGAGCTTTATGATTTACGGTTAAATGAAAAGTTCAGTGGGAGTTCTCGCTCCAGGATTTGAAGCTATTGAGTCATGGGTATGACTTCGGGATCTTCAGAATCAGGCAAGAACAAGAGTTTAGTGGGAGTAAACGTTATCTAAAACAACTCATTGCTCGTTTGGAATGAAGCATTGATACTCATGAAAGGTACACGAGTTTTTGGTTCTAGATGACATATTGATATGAATTAAATCTAATTGAACATGGGATGTTTAGTTGAGATTATAAGAGACATCTTGTTATTAGTGTTAAGGTTGTTCATGGAGATGAAGATAGTATAACCATGATGGGATCATGGAAATTTATCGAACCTTAAGTACTATTGTTTGCACGTTTAAATTCGCTGATGTTTCCGCCATTAGTACGATCGTGTAAAGTGGATGCGCACTGCTTACAGGACAACCCCTTGGAGCAGGTGTTAAACCAATGATTAAACCTTGGTAAATTGTCAAAGCATTCTCCAATGAAGATGAAAGACAAATTCAAGATTTTGGAAGATAACTTAGTCGTATGGTAAAAGGTTTGCAACGACTCAAGTTCCAAGAAACCAAGCAAAGATCTGAGATAATCTTTGGCTTACATTCATTGACTATGCATCTCAATAACTTGTATTTTAACTACATGGTCATCACAAGATTCTACAAAATGTGTAAGTTCATAAATTATGTAAAGGCATTACTGTGGCTGGGAGTTACACAATGCACATAATATTATTCGCTAGTCATGAGAATGACTTGTCTCTTTCAGAGGAAAGATCAATGTATGGATATGATCCGCAAAGTGAACGATCGCACGAACCGTGGTAAACCTGGTTTACTCAAAATGAAGATAATTACAATTTTAAGGGATGTAAACGAGAGACCCTAAAGCTGATTGTAAATTAAATGGTGTTCAAAGGTTGACCACTTGGATGGTGTAATCCACTAATTGTTTGAGTTATTTATAACTCACGAAAGGTCAAGTAAAATTCAAATGGGATGGTAAGACCATATTGAACCCCATTAAAGTGAATTGAATTATCATGACCTCGCCCCCAGTTGCTTAAGTGAGGTGACATCTCAATGCAACCGGATGTGTGATGCGATTGATGGCGAGTTCAATTGCCATAGAGTCATACGGGATGACTAATCGATCACCTAGGCATAGACATGTTAAGACACATTTGCCGGGCTAATGACCGCTGATAGAGCTCTGGCGTACTCTTATTAAAAGACTGCCTGGTCGTGGCGGGAGCATCTATCGTGTTTCACATGAGTCAGTTCTTGGACTAATGACTGTTCTCTGAGGTGGCATAGTTTTCAGATTAACTTTGATTTATGTCCTAACACCTTCGTAACTGGGGTTTATAAGGACATACTTTGGGTTATGATGGGCTGTGGCCAGCCGGAAGGAATAAGTCGATTGGGAATTGTCCACCCCTTGTCAGGGTTGAGAAATATCTCTAGGCCACTCGAGGAGAATAATAACTAGAAATGCGTGGCCACGCTCGGAAGGTATCTATGGTAGATAATTCCGGTCAGTAGTTATAAACTCCAGATCGAGATAAACCACTCTAGATTTTTTAATCAATTGCCGGCACGACCTGAGAGGACGCCATGCATTGAGTGGGAGATAGTAATAGGGCAAGAGAATTGGTGACACACACTTGTCTCGGACAAGTGGGAGATTGTTGGAGGAAGTGTCCTCGACAATAGTGTGTTGACGTAATTAAAACTCATTTGAATGAAACACAACTGGGAGTGTTACTCTTTTAAAGTCAACTGATCAACATTTATCGATAATGATTGGCTGTCTAGAGTTTGACATTATCGTCATATGATGGTGGTGATCAGTTGATCCCTTAAGGTCATATCTTTAGGGAATTCCGTCTCAATGGAATAATTGATTAATATTGTATTGGATACAAATTAATTAATAACTGGAAATTTTGGAAATAATTTTATATGACGAATATTTTTATAATGAGATTATAATAATAAGTCAAAGTAATAAAATTGTTTTATTACTCGGTTTTTATTTATTCGTTTAGGAAACGATTAAATTGAGAATGAACACGGTTGATCATAAAATTACAAAGAGTTGTAATTAAATTATGACATTACATTTTTGTACAATAATAATTTCGAAATATTGGAATAATTATTTAAATGTAATAAATTTGTAAATTATGAATTTTAAATAGTTAAAATTGCATAAATAACAAATTGGGTCATGTGTCATGGGACATGTGTGACATGTTACAAATTAACACAATTGACAAAGATAAAATGGGTCCATTTTAGACCTCATTTCAGCCGTGTAGTATTAAGCATGTGTGAGGGTTGTGTGCTTGAGTGTACAAGCTTGATTGTGTGCATCTTACACAAAAGGAATGTAAGGCATCTTACATGCTTTATGTAAGAAATAGTAAGGCATGCATTGGCCTTGGAAAAGGCTTGTGATGGCCGGCCATCTTGAGTGTATGAGAGCATGTTTGCTCTATTTATACCATACATACACACCTCACAAGTTAGTAGTTTTTGTTAGTTGATGAATGCTTCATTATTTTCTCTACTAACACAATAATACTACAACTATCATTCTCATCTCCTCTTAGTAAAATAGTTTTCTAAGATAAGTATATTATTTCCATATTAATAATATTATAGAGTAATATTATTATTATTTCTAGTATACTTGTACTAATTTTCTAGTAACAAAATTAGTATTAGTTTGAGATCGGGTCCTTGATACGCATCTTTTGGAGACGATTTTTCTTAGATCGTTGTAAGGGTATTTCGGTTTGAAGACTCAAATAATAGGTGATTATTGAGTATAAACCTTCTAAAACCAATGTAAGGACTATCTCATCTTATGATATCATCTTGCATGCATAAGATCTATTTAAGTTTTTATGACTAAACTTAAAGAAACAAAACTCACATTAGTTTTGAGTATAAAATATGGAACCTAGTTTCCAACATGCCGTTAACATCACCCAAGAGGAGGTGGACTGCTTGATAGCTGAAAACGAGGCCCTAAAGGCCAAACGAATGGACTCCGCGAAGATGAGCACAATCATCGCAAGACACCACCCTACCCAATTCACTGGGGAGGGGGAACATCATCTGTTAGGAGCTTGGTGCCGGGAATTCGATAACCTGTTCGAGTTGCTGGATTGCCCTGAAGAATTGAAGGTACACCAGGCTGCCCACTATCTGAGGGGTATGGCTGGAGATTGGTGGACCGCGAATAAGGGAGAGCTCCGGGAAGCAGCTACAGAGGGTGGATCCGCATTTGATCCGTGGGACGCATTCCAGGGGGTTCTGAACGAGGCGTTTCTACCAGAATTCCAAAAGAGCAAGCTGAGGGAGGAGTTCGACTCATTCACGATGTCGGAGGACATGACCGTAGAGGTTTACTACAGGAAATTCATCCAGCTGGTACACTATGTGAGGGATATGGGATTTGACGATGCTATGCTAGCCATGAAGTTTGAGAGGGGGTTATCAATCGCCGTTAAGAAGAGACTGATTGCAGCTCCGCCCACCACAGTCCGTGACATCTATTTAAGGGCTGGGGCGGCGGAGAGGCTTTCGGATATGATTAAGGCGGACAAGAAGTCCAGGTCAGAAAAGAGGAAGGCTGAACCAGTAGCTGAGGGTTCAGGATCGAAAAAGCCAAGTAATAACAAGTACAGTGGGTATTTCGGGAGTAGTGCCTCTGGTGGTGGGAGGAACCAGAGTGGGAGCAACTTCAGGAGTGGAGGTTCCGGTAGTGGTTCAGTGGGAGTGGTCTGTTTCGGCTGCGGGAAGATTGGGCACAAGCAAGCAGTATGTCGTTCTTCTGGAGGGAGTCAGTCCGGGGGTTACCGCACACCTACATCAGGATATCAGGGATCTCGCACTCAGACCTATGGCAGCAGTGGCTATCGCACACCCATGGCAAACTATGGTGGGGGTGCGAAGTCCGGAGGCAGCAGCAACTACCAGAGGAACTACAACAACAACAATCAGAACCGTTCATATCAAAATCAGTACAATGGAGGTGGGAACAGCAACAAGACGGGGACGGCAGGAAATCAGCAGGCTGGGACATCTGGTGCCAGCCAGAGTGGGGTCAAGTCCAGTGGCAACCTCTTTGCCATGGGAAAGCAGGCCGCTCAAGAGGACGCTCATGTGGTTACTGGTACTTTTCTTGTGAACTCTAAACCTACTTTCGTATTTTTCGATTCCGGTGCCACCCATTCTTTCGTGTCTAGAGACCATGTTAGAGTTTTGGGGCTTGAGAGGTTCGACTGGGTCGCGGACTCAGTGACCATACCTTCAGGAGAGTCAATAGCTTGTAATAGAGTCTATGGAAGTGTCCCCATCAGAATCGGGGAAGCAATGTTCTATTGTGATCTCATAGAATTTCCGCTGGGAGGTTTTGAGGTGATCCTAGGGATGGATTGGCTGGGGAAGTATAGGGCTTTTATCGACTGTCATCAAAAGAAAATTTCCTTGAAGGGACCCAAGGGAGTGAGGGTATCCTACAAGGGGTATAGAGTCAAACCAAAGATCAAATTTATATCTGTCAATACCCTGAAGTCTAGCTTGCGGAAAGGAGAAAGCCTAATTTTGTGCTAAATGTGGGATTGTGAGGTTGAGAACCCCAAGACTAGTGAGATACCTGTGGTACGGGAGTTTGAGGGAGTTTTTAGAGACGACGTTCCAGGGTTACCGCCGAGGAGGGAAGTGGAATTTTCCATTGACCTCAAACCAGGAGCGGGACCAATATCTAAATCACCGTACCGTATGGGACCGAAAGAAATGGAGGAATTGAAGAAGCAGTTGGATGAACTAGCCGAGAAAGGGTTCATCTGACCCAGTGTGTCGCCCTGGGGAGCACCCGTGTTATTTGTGAAGAAGAAGGATGGGAGTTTGAGGTTGTGTGTTGATTATCGAGAGCTGAACAATGTGACCATCAAGAATCGTTATCCGTTGCCGAGAATTGACGACTTGTTCGATCAGTTGAGTGGAGCCGGGGTTTTCTCCAAGATTGATTTGAGATCCGGGTATCATCAATTGAGGATAAAGGATGAAGATATTCCGAAGACCGCCTTCCGAACGAGGTATGGCCACTATGAATTTGTGGTTATGCCCTTTGGATTGACTAATGCTCCAGCTGTGTTCATGGACTTGATGAATCGAGTCTTCAGCCCGTATCTCGACAAGTTCGTGGTGGTATTTATCGATGATATCCTGGTATATTCCAAGAATGCGGAGGAGCACGAAGATCATTTGAGGAAGGTACTACAGACTTTGGAAGAACATAAACTCAATGCTAAGTTGAGTAAGTGTGAATTTTGGTTGGAGAAAGTGGCGTTTCTGGGGCATGTCATTTCCAAAGAGGGGGTATCTGTTGACCCTAGTAAAATTGAAGTTGTGACTAAGTGGCAAAGTCCGAAGAATGTGAGAGAGATCCGAAGTTTTCTGGGGTTAGCAGGTTATTACCGGAGATTCGTCAAAGACTTTTCGAAGATAGCAAAGCCGTTGACGTCGTTAATGAGGAAGGAGAACCGTTTTGTCTGGGATGAGGGTTGTGAGAAGGCATTCCTGACTCTTAAGGAACGCCTGACAACAGCTCCTATCCTGGCCTTGCCAGTTGGAAGTGATAATTTCGAAGTATACACCGACGCTTCCAAACATGGGTTGGGTTGTGTGCTAATGCAGAATGGGAGAGTGATCGCGTATGCATCTCGCCAGTTGAAGACTTATGAAGAGAATTATCCGACTCATGATTTGGAGTTGGGCGCTGTGGTCTTTGCACTAAAATTGTGGCGTCATTAGCTTTATGGAGCCACTTTTAAGGTGTTTTCTGACCATAAGAGCCTGAAATATATCTACACCCAGAAGGAGTTGAACATGAGGCAGAGGAGGTGGATAGAGTTGATCGGGGATTATGATATGCAGATTGTCTACCACGAAGGCAAGGCAAATGTGGTAGCTGACGCTCTCAGTAGGAAGTCAATACATGCTTTGGATTGTGCCAGATCGAGAGGGAGGTTGTATGGTGAACTAAGGGAGATGGGAATATTCATGATCCGGAAAGGGGGCGCTCTTGGTGACTTGACAGTGGAGCCTGAATTGTATGGGGAGATTCGGGAGTTACAGCAGAATGATGAGAGAATCCAAAAGTGGCGTTTGATGGTGGAAAATGGGAATGGTGATGGGGTATCCAAGTTCGGTATTCATACCGATGGTAGTTTGAGATTCAGTGGGCGATGGTGTGTACCAAACGTTGAGGAGCTAAAGAAGAAGATCCTGACTGAAGCTCATGCTACTCCTTATTCTGTTCACCCAGGGGGTGATAAGTTGTATAAGGATCTTAAGAAGACGTTTTGGTGGCCTAATATGAAGAAGGAAGTCGCAGAGTTTGTGTCGAGATGTTTGACTTGTCAGAGGGTGAAAGGGGAGCATAAGAGACCTCAAGGGAAAGTTCAACCGTTAGATGTGCCAGAGTGGAAGTGGGAGAACATTTCGATGGACTTTATCGTGGGGTTGCCTCGAACTCAGAGGGGCAACAACATGATTTGGGTGATCGTGGATCGTTTAACTAAGTCAGCCCACTTTATTCCGATGAAAGATACCTGGAGTAAAGCTGAGTTGGCTAAGTCGTATGTTCAGAATGTGGTCAAACTGCATGGTGTACCCAAGGATATTGTTTCAGATCGGGACTCGAGGTTTATATCCAGATTTTGGCAGGAGTTGCAGACTGCTTTGGGTACCCAATTGAAGATGAGTACAGCTTTTCATCCGGCTACTGATGGTCAGACTGAGCGGACGATTCAGACTCTTGAGGATATGTTGAGAGCTTGTGTACTTGAGTTCGGAGGATCATGGGAGGATCGACTGGGGTTGATTGAGTTTTCCTATAATAACAGTTATCATGCGAGCATAGGCATGGCCCCTATCGAGGCTCTGTACGGGAGGAAGTGTAGGAGCCCTGTGTGTTGGGATGATCGAGCCGATGTTGTGACATTGGGGCCAGATATGATTCAGGAGATGGTGGAGCAGGTTCAGATTATTCGTCAGAGGATGAGGGCCGCTCAGGATCGACAGAAGAGCTATGCTGATCTGAAGAGGAGTGATATTTCATTTGAGGCCGGACAGAAAGTCCTACTGAAAGTCTCTCCGATGAAGGGTGTGATGAGATTCGGCAAGCGTGGTAAATTGAGTCAGAAATTTATAGGGCCATTTGAGATCTTGGACAGAGTTGGAGAGGTGGCATATCGTTTAGCTTTGCCTCCAACCCTATCCAAGGTCCATAATGTGTTCCATGTGTCCCAGTTGAGGAAATACGTGAGTGATCCATCGCATGTACTTCAGCACGAGGTGATTGAGGTAGATGAGCAGTTGTCGTACATTGAGACTCCGAAAGAAATTCTAGACAGAAAGGTGCGGAAGACTCGCAACGGAGAGACGATCTTGGTGAAGGTCCTGTGGACCAATCACAACCAGGAGGAGGCTACGTGGGAGCCCGAGGCATCTATGAGGGAACGTTACCCACATTTGTTTGATTGAGGTAAGTTACGCGGACGTAACTTTTTTTTTAAGGGGGGTGGAATGTAACATTCTGTGATTTAATCAAAATTTTATGACATTTGCTTGGTGTTGTTGGTGTCCCAAGTCGTTCGAGTTGATTGTTTCGTCACCTAAGGGTGGTAGAACTTCGGGACGAAGTTCTTTTTAAGGAGGGAAGACTGTAATACTCCGATTTTAGTTACGATTTTTATTTGCATCGTATAAGTGTTACATGTCTAAGCGATGCGTTTTAGCGTTGGTTTTATAAATTGAGGCACTAGTATGCTTGTACTCGTTTTGTGAGGGGTGTCTTGGTTGTCTGTGGGGCTCGAATGGAGGACCTATCCACCTTAGCGTAATGGTGGTAGTAGGTTGTTCATGTGGATCGAACCCTGGACCTGGTGTAGCACGGCCTTGGGCCTCGATATTCGTGTAAACAGCCCATGCTCACGTTTTAGACACAAACAGACCTCACTACCCTAGTCCCTCTGCCGCCTTATAAGAAGGGATTTGACTCACTTCTGACTCACCTCAAAACCCTAACTCTACACTAATCTACTCGGCCGACACCATACTCCAAGGAGGTCAGATCCCCACGGTGGTTATAGCCTGCCTAAACCCTTCGAATTAGGTCGGAAAACAGGTATGCGCAATCAGTGTTAAGTTGTTTGTAATTCTGTTCTAAGGTGCCTATGTTTGTTAGTGTTTCGATGAAGGTTGAGTGTCGGGTTTGGGTCAATTTTTATGTTTTTTTTATGTTGCCAGAGGCTGGGTCTTGGTCAGGGAGTTAGGCACGGTGGAGGTAGTGTCGTGGGCAGGTGTCGACAGGGGTGTTTATCACCCCTGGTTACAGCCGTTACGGTTTTGGGATGTCGGGTTTGTGGTTTGTGTTGTCTGTGGTGTCTCTGTGGTGTTACAAGAAGTAGTTGTGGGTGGTGGTTCACGTCAAGGGTGAGTCAGGGGGTGGACTAGGAGTGGTTGTGGTGATAAGGGGTGTGTCGTTTAGCGGTCAAGGGGGTTGTTGTCATGGTGGTTCTGGGGAGAACAGGGGAGCGAGGTGTTGGTGGTCGTTTGGGTGTTGTTTAGATTAGTTTGGGGGTGGTACCACCGATGACTAGGGGGAGGTCGGTGCGGTGGTACCACCACGGTCAGGTGGTTCAGGTATAGGGGTGTTTTTGGGTGGCAGTCACGGTGGTGCTGGTGACGTGTAGGGTTGTCGAACAGGGGTTGTTTCAGGGGTTTCTGGGAGCGCTGGTTGCAGGTCAGGCCGGTGTTTTGGGGCAGGTCTGACTCACCGGTGGTCGGGGATGGAGTTCCTGGTGTCGTGGGGTTTGACTGCAACCAGTGGTGTCGGGTAGTGGTGGTGGTTGGTGTTCGAGACGGCTGGGGTGGTCGTGCGAAGGGCTGGAAGTCACGGGTTGGCATTGGGTTTCGTGTTTTGTTGGTTGTTGCTTTGTCCTTTTTGTTTTATTTTTACTTATTATTATTATTATTATTATTATTATTATTATTATTATTATTATTATTATTATTAACTTTATTATTATTATTCTTGTTTTGTTATTATTATTATTTAGTATGGTAATATTTTATCTATTAAGTAAAGATATGGTGATTTTAAGGGAAAGGATGTTTGGGCATTTATTGTAAGATTTGGTATTTATGCACATCTCAATAATTTGAATTTCAAACCAAGTTACTATTTTTGGCAGTTGCTATTTATAGGAAGTTACTATAAATGGAATGTGTGTACGTGTTACGTGAGTAGGAAGTTTATTAATTAAGTAATATATTTTTAAGTGGCAAGTTTCGTGTGGAACACTTTTAACGCGCTTGGACGTATCTGCATTTCCTGCTATTTCAGGTAGGGGAAATACGATGCATATTATAATGATTACTCAGTTGTTAATAATGATTACCATGAATGTTTTATACTAATATTTGGTTGGTATATTATGATATTTGATTATATATATTCTGTGATACGATATGAGATGAGGAGATAAAAGGGTCTGTGTGGCGTGGAGATAAAGGGTCTGTGTTTGGTGCGGAGATAAAAGGGTCTGTGTGGCGCGGAGATAAAGGGTCTGTGTTTGGTGCGGAGAAAAAGGGTCTGTGATTCGGAGTGGAGAAGTTCAACTTTCTATTTATAGTAATGTTGTTTATTTATAGTTTTCTCTACTCAACCTCGTGGTTGACCCTGTGAATTCGTGATCACCTGTGATGAACCAATTATTGGGGAGCAGATTGACAGGTGGCTGAGACTAAGGGGGAGCTATGGGAGAAAGAGCTTGGATCCGGACCTGATTAGACGTCTAGATCACCTTAGTCAGTTTTATACGAGTTGTACTTTGTTTACGTTGTTAAGACCTTTGGATATGTAAGAACATGTTTTGAGTTTAAAGTTAATTTAAAGTACTGTTTATCTTCCTTTGTATCTGCTGCCTCGGGAAACCGAGATGGTAACACCTTTATTTATCTGAGGAGTCCTAGTTCAGGCCCTTAAATAAATGGGGGTGTTACAGGAAGTTTAAAACGTTAGTGCTTCCTTCCCATTTATCATGAACTTTCCGGGCATGAAGAAGGAGATCTTTTAAGGAGTCTATTTCCTTTTTACATTTACTATGGTCAATGTTACTAGACTCTTTAAGGTTTTGAATGTCTTTATGAAAATCCGAAACTATTTTAGCATGTTCTTTTTTTACTTTAGATAGATTGAATTCTAGATCCATGATTTTTCTTTCGAGAATCTCAACTTCTTCTAAATGAGTCTCATCTTCAACCATTGTCGAAGATTTGGACTTTAGAAGTTCATTTGCCTTTTTCAATTATGAAGTTATAGCTTCATTAGCTATAACTTTGGATTGAAGGTCTTTAATGTTGAGTTTCAGCTTTGAGGTTATAGCTTCATTGGCTATAACTTTAGACTCAAGAACCTTTTTCCCAGACATAACTGTTTCTAACTTAACATTGGTCTCAATGTTCATTTTGGATTTCAGTTTCTTAGCTTTGGCTTTCAGAAGTTGACTTTCCTCAGCAATATCGAGGATCTGTTCCTTCAAGTCATCTAATTCAAGACTTTGTTCATGACATTGGTCTAGGGTTTTCTCAAAGTATTTAATCAACATAGCCTTAGACAGATTTTTAACTTGACTTTTGAGTTGTAGAAAATTTACCTCTTCGTCATCGTCGTCTGAGTCGGATTCTCTAAGGAGACACATATGAGATGCGTCGTCTTCATCATTGTTGTTTGAGATTAGATCAAGACTGACGTTGCTTAAGCATAGGTTTGCTACCTCATCTTCTTCTGAGTCCTCGTCATCTTCGGATTCTAATTCTCCCCAGCATGACGCAAGCATCACCTTTTTGAATTCACTTTTGGTCTTTTCCCTCTTAGATTTGTCTTTGATTTTATTCCAGCTTGGACAGTCCTTTATCATGTGGTCTTGTTGTGCACATTTAAAACATCCTCTTTTGAAGAATGTTTGTTTCGAGTCAGTTTTCTTTTTCTCGAATGTTTTGTTGTTGGGGTTCTTGTATCTCCCTTTGAAAACTGCTTTCTTAAATCGTTTTGCGAATAGAACTGTTTCATCTTCAAGTTCTTCTTCGCATACTTCTCTTGTGGAGGCTTGTAAAGTGACGCCCTTTCCTTTAGGGTCATCATCATCTTTGTTTAGCATGATCTCGTGAGCCATCAGAGATCCTATAAGTTCTTGGTAAGTCATTTCAGATAGATCACGTGCTTCTTCTATGGCCGTGACCTTTGGTTGCCACTTCTTGGTGAGACTCCTAAGAATCTTTCGAATGATATCCTCGGAATTGATCTTCCTACCAAGGTTCTGTAGTTCATTTATAATACAAGAAAATCGTGCAGACATGCTATCAACAGATTCATTCTTTTCCATAGTGAAAATTTCATATCTTTGAATAAGCAGATCTATACGATGTTTCTTGACAACGGATGTTCCTTTGTAGGCAAGTTCAAGACCATCCCATATTTCCTTAGCGGAATTACAAGATGAGAATCTATCAAATTCTGAGGTTATCATACCGTTTTGTAGGAGGCTCATGGCCTTAGAATTTTTCTCTGCAATTTTGTAGTCGACTTCTACATAATCACTTTCCATCTTTTTGTAGGTTGTTCCATTGGCGGCGGCGACCAAGATTTTCTATGGTCCGGTTTGAATGATCTTCCAACATTCCCAATCACATCCCTTGATGTAGTGAGTCATCATATTCTTCCATAGCCTGTAGTTCTTACCATCGAAGATAGGACACTTGAGATGCTTGGAATCCATTGTTGATAGAGTATATAATATAGAATCAATAGTAGGATCAAAACTCACGCGGTTAGGCGATCAAGAGCACGAGGCTCTGATACCAATTGAAGAGTCTATTGATATTATATACTCAAGAAGGGGGGGGGGGGGGGTTGAATTGAGTATGCCTTCTTTTTCAAATCTTCTTCGATGTGTGTGAATGTATGATGAGCGTCGAGTAGATCAAGAATAAATAGAGATACGATATTTTTGAAGTGGTTCAGTTTCACAATTTGAAACCTACGTCCATTATTCTCGATTAGTAAAATTAGTACCGACTCCGGATTACAATTTTATCAACACTACTCGTACAACTTTGATGTTAGTTGTAACTCTATCTCGACACCGTTAAATATCTAGCTACGACAAGTACCGTTAAATATGACACCCGTCGTTGAGGGGTGCCAAAGATAAGATTTATAAAACCTCAGCTTAAACTAGATAGGATAAGTCAAGGGTCGAACCACAAGGAGACAAGGTTAATTATGTTTGTGAATTTAAAGTCTATTGCAAGTAACCAAAAAGGGGGGTTGATTTAAGATTTGAACTAACAACTAAAAGAGTAAATAAACAAGAGAATTAAAATAAGATAAAAATGAGATTAGGAACTTTGGTTCCCCATGGTTAAAACAAGTCAATGAAAGGTAAGATAACCAAATAACACAATCCCAAGGAACAAAGAATAAACCTTTAGGTCAATATTCTACCCAATCCTTACGGTCCTAGGGTTCCTAGAAAAGCACTAAACTTTCGTTCATAGGGCAATCCCAAAGTTGTTGTTAAACTAATCCTAGTAATCTTTCAATCTCAAAGGATTAGTTCACCAACAACAATGGGGGATTGGTAATTTAATCATAAAACTATCAAAATCAAATCTTTACCATGGTTCCCCTAATTCCTAATCACAAGAATTAGCTATTCATGATTTTAACTATGAAATTAACAATAACAAGAATTAAGAACATCAAAGGAATCAACATAATTAAAGATGACAATAAAAGGGAAAACATATGTTGAGAAAACAATAATAAGATGAACAATAAGATTAATTAAAAGGGAAAGATTAATTGTAGCAAACTTACTAACTTAATTGGAATTCAAGAACAAAGATTGAAACTTGGAAAATATTCGCTCTAAACTATGGAGTTTTCTCTAATCTGGGCTGCTTGACCTAATTTTCGTGCTTAGGTCTTCTTAAATAAGTTCTAATTACAAGATTAGGAGCAAAGCCCGTAATAAAAATCGCGGAAACACAGTCGCATGGTCGGTCAACCTACTTCTTGGGTCGGTCGACCTCTTAATGACCTAATAACTTGAATGGGCTTTGCGGAAACTTCTGGGTCTGCGCTGAGGTCGGTCGACCCAATTAGTAGGTCGGTCGACGTGATGTCAGGACTACAGCGCGCGTCGATTTTAAAACAGCTGCCATTTCTTCGTTACTCATCGTAATCAAGCGATTCTTGCGGCGTTGGAAAGCTAAGAGGATAAGCTTTGACCTCCAACTGTAATCACTCCATTATAAGCTCTAGAACTCGAGATATAGCCATTGAAACAGGCTGCAATATCGTGGATCGATTCTTTGCTATATGCACCTTTGCTTATGCTATCTTCAGGCCTTGAAATGCACGCTAGGCTTGTTCTTTCGTGTCCTTAGCTATAAAAATCACTTGAGGACGGATTTGGTTTGAAATCGCCCTTTTTCAGCATAATTCTGCAAAATAGCATAAAAATACGAAAGTAGACAATTGTTGGGAAATAAGGGCTAAAACATAGTAAATGAGCGACCAAATGCGTGCAAAAATAGATGTAAAACATCATAAAATAGACACGCATCAAATTCCCCAAACCAAACCCTTGCTTGTCCTCAAGCAAGAAATAGACTCGATCTTAACTAATGGAACGATTTCAATCTCGGAGCGAAATTTACATGTTAGCCTAGACCAATGCCAAGTATAAAATGAGATAGTATTCAAATCATGCAAACGAGTTATGGTGCTGTCAAACTTGCAAACCTTGAGACTATAGAGATTTTATGCCATGGACTCTCGCGGTACGCTCGAGACACTCATGAAGCAAAGGGTGTATATATGTAAAAGATGGGAAGAAGTATATTTGTCATGACACTCACCTAACTGCGACCCATGAAAACATGCCTGCAATCTAACATGAACAAAAATTCTACAACTATGTATAACAAACCCATTAAGTGACCCAGATACATGCAATTGAGGTAATGAAAGATATGTGAGGTAAAAGGTAAAAAGTGGTTAAGATGTTTTTGGATATGTAGGGTTAGTAGCCAAGCTAGTAAAACCGTTTCCCAACAACATAATTCATAACTTTTTGATATTAAGAAAGTGCTCTTTTGTAGCACAACTCTCACATTATATAGAAAAGGACTCCCAAATATTTTGAACGAAGCACGGGAGTGATAACATAAAAAAGAAAGGGATTTTGGAACGAAATTTTTCATTCTGATGTTGTCAGTTGGTCGACCGACCTATAGAGGCGGTCGGTCGACTGACTTTCTGTGCTTTGTGCTTTTTTTTTTCGTTTTTGTTTTTCTTTTCTTTCTTTCTTTTTTCTTAATTCTTCTGTTCTTTTTCTTTTATTTCTTTCTTTCTTTCTTTCTTTTTCTTTCTCTTTTTGCTCAAGATAGCATATAGACCAAGATGCCTCAAAACTTAAACCAAAGACCACAAATACTAGCTTGGAAGGGTAGGCTAAGTATGGGATGTAATTTTGGGGGAATAAAAAGGCAAATTTGGCTATGTAGGGCTTATGGGTAAATAAGAGAAAAGGGATCACAAATGCACGTACCAAGACTCACAAAACGAGATAGTAAAACAAGTATATAGCAATTCAAGTTCATGTTTATGCATATTGATGTAACATGTTTCAAGGGGAGTACTACTCACATCCTAGACAACTGGTTTAAGAATGAAACCAGGAAATAAGCTCTAAAACTTAGAATATATAGTAGGTTGCCAAGGTATAAGTCAAGTCTCAAGATATACAGATAGTTTGACAAAAACTCGTAGATATGCAAAAGACTCTCATACTAAAACAAGTTGACAAGGCAAGGTAAAGGCATAAATATATAAGAAAGCAAAATCATCCTTGAAATACTATCGTTCCAACTCGACCTATATGCTAAAATAAACGTGCATTTTTTTGAATTTTTTGAATTTTTTCTATTTTTTTTATTTTTTCTTTTGTATATGCAAGAGAAATAAAGAAAAACAATGCAAAATTGGAAATGTAATAAACGTGTGACGGAATGCAATGCATGATTTGAATACTATCTTATTTTATACTTGGCATTGGTCTAGGCTAACATGTAAATTTCACTCCGAGATTGAAATCGTTCCATTAGTTAAGACGAGTCTATTTCTTGCTTGAGGACAAGCAAGGGTTTGGTTTGGGGAATTTGATGCGTGTCTATTTTATGATGTTTTACATCTATTTTTGCACGCATTTGGTCGCTCATTTACTATGTTTTAGCCCTTATTTCCCAACAATTGTGCGGGTTGGTTTATTTTAAATTGGTGACATCCATGACCGGTTTCTTTTAGGATTGTGAGTAGTACTCCTTGCGTGACATGTATCATCAAACTGCATTTTTATGAAACTCAATTGCTTTTGTGCTTGTAAACATTCGGGTTAGTGGCCGGCGTCACATGTCAGAGAGTTCTTATAATTCCTTTTTCTCAGTTCACCAATTAACTCCACATTAGCCAAATCTTGCCTTTTTTACCCTTTCAGCTACACCCCAAATTCAGCCTGCCTTGTCAAGCTAGCTTTGCGTGTTGTTTCCGAAGGGTATATCAGTCTTTGTGTTGGTTTGTCCCATATTTAATTGATTGGAGTGCGTTTCTGTGAGAAAAGGAACCAAGTTGAAAAAAAGAAAAAATGGAAAAAATGAAAAATGGAAAAAGACAAAAAGATGAAAAAAATGAAAAAGCGAAACACAAAAGAAGAAAGAAAAGGAAAAAATGTTATGATTCGACAGTTTACTCCTATATTTCACTTTATTATTCTTTGAGGAATTGATCTTTTGGTTAAAGTGAGTGGTTTACCAGTTCGCTAATTTATGTTATCCTTGTCAAATGGGCTTTGACGCGGATGTGTAATTTGGTTATGTTTCGGTGCTAGCTTGGCTTTTACCTCCATATTCCCAATAATGTTTTGCCCCTTCTTACCCATTATCTCACTTTCCCAAATTTCGTAAGCACTCAGCATGTGATTGGACCTCGGTTGGTTGGAATGTTTATGCATGGTGATCAGAATTGTTTTTCATACTCTTATGCATGCGTGTTCACGTAGGTCGTAGTTAGGTGAGCGATTCTTGTTCTCTTTCTCTCTTGTTTATATATATATATATGCTTACCCTTTGCTTTGATGAGAGAAGAGTGGCCCGTGAGAGTCCGACATTTAAGGTTTAGCAAGGTCGACAATTCAGCTATTTTTCAGACATCTTGATAACTTGTTTGCATTTGACACCATTGCTAAGTTTAACTGTTGCATTAAATTGGTTCGGTGGATAGTTGTAGGGGTTGTAAGTTTATTTGTTCCATTAGTTTTGCATGTTTTTTGCTTGAGGGCAAGCAAAGGATTGGTTTGGGGAAGTTTGATGTGGGCATTTCTTATAGACCTTTTAGGCCTTTCAGCACACATTTCTATGCTTATTTCGTAGTATTTGCTACAAATATCCCCCGAATAGTCTACTTTGGTTTGTCTTGTGCTAATTCCAGATATGAGCCGGAGAAGATCATAATCAAGCCTAATACATGTCTTTATGCATGCATTTAGGTAAAGAGTTGAGTTGAAGCTTGTTACTACCGTTTTGAGATGCGCATAGTGTTAGGTTATAATAACTCAAAACCTAATAATATAGTCATACTAAATAAGTTGATAATTAAAATTTTAATTTTAAATATTATAGATCTTATGCATGCTAATACTTTATGCGGAATATAGGAATCGAATGCTTACAATTCGACGAACCCAATGCAAGGATGATCCTCCTTAGTATCCAAATAGAACACCTCCTTCAAGATGCACCCAAGACTCCCCTTTGATGGACCGAAACTTGATGTGTGCTAGAACAAGAATCGATTTTTCCTTAAAATAAATCCTAATCACGTAGTAGAAATTATTATATCAATATTACAACTAATATAGTATGTATTATTATCTTATAATAATCTTTGGGAGGTTTTGAAATATTTTCTTACTTAGAAATTTTTTACCAAAGATTAGAATGAATGTCTTATGTGAGATAATCACAATATTTAAGTGGGTAGTGTTGGGGTGGGTAAGGCCGGCCATGGGAAGAGCATCAAGGGGACATTTTGCCTTACTCATGCTTCTTAGGGTGGCCATAGGTAGTGTTTCCAAGACACTTTAATGATTGTGTTGTGGGGAATAAAACGTGTATTCGCCCTTTAATTGCAGGATTATAATGAAAATTACAGTCGTGAATATCGTCATAAGATTAAAAAGCATAAGAAAAGAAGTACAACCTTTAGTCCTCGGGAAAAAGGCCTAAGAACAGGAATTAACACAAATTCCCTCCTATAACTTGCACCCAAGACTTAGAATGAGACGTGGCCGCGTGTGCTAGAAATCCTTTCCAACTGCCTTGCAATATTGGGAGAGCTATTTAGGTTTTAGATGTGAGATCTGAGGTTTTGGGAGAAGAAATCTCTCAAAACCCTAATTTTACCTTGAGATTATATTAATCAGTGCAACAAGTGTAACTGACATAAGGAGAGTCCTCCTTCTTATGTAGTTGTTTTGGCCGAAAATTCTAATAGGGTAGGAGTGGGCTTTCCACTCTTACCTTATTCTAATTCGTGATTCGACCCATTTAGCTTTAAGTTGTTCGCGGTATTTTTAATTATAAATCGTAACATGTTATCAGATATTAATACAGTCGATATATTAATAATGGTCTGACAAAATACGATATTGTATAATTACCCAAATTAATATAACTGTTTATATTAATACGCGAATACAATATTTAATTCAATATAACCATTTATATTTAATTTACGAATTAATCATGTAATCCGTATTAGCTAAAATTATTTAATCCGTATTAAATAATAATCTCAACATCTTATTGACTAATTTAATAGTCAATACCTCTGACTAACTGTTTAGTCATATCATTCGTAAATTAAATATAAATGGTTATATTTAATTAAATATTGTATTCGCGTATTAGCTAAAATTATTTAATCCGTATTAAATAATAATCTCAACATCTTATTGACTAATTTAATAGTCAATACCTCTGACTAACTGTTTAGTCATATCCGGCAAAATGTGACTGTATTTTCATACCTTCACATCTCTCAAACGTGTCCTATAGGTGTGACGTATAGGGACCAGTTGACCACCGCCATCCGTATGACAATAACGTCAAACTTATCTAGCAAGCCAACCGTTATTGATAAACGTGGATCAACTGGTAATAATACAGAAGTATGCCCTTGTGATCCTTAAAGAGATTTAATAAGTCATTGTACTTAATTGTCAAGGACACCAGCCCCAACAATCTCCCACTTGTCCGTACAAGGGTATGTGCAATGACGTTATCACACTACATGTGGAGGACACAAGCTCCAACAAACTCCCACTTGTCCGTACAAGTGTAGGTGCGATAACCGATTCTCATATCCTTTTAAAATTTCTCCCACTCAATGTAAGACAATTTGCAAATCCGCATTCGCAAAGGTCGTATCTCACAAGCGATCAGTATCAAGAGTGGTTTCCCCGACTAGAGAGTAACTCAACTGATAAAACGAATCTGTATTCGAGCATGGCCATGCATTTCAGTTACTACTCCTCGAGTGGCCCTGAGAAATGATAAAATCCTGATAAGGGTTTGGATATTTCCCTCAACTCGAATCCTGCCGATATCGCCCAGCATGAAATAACCCAGAAAAAATCCTCTTGGCCCCTGTTACGGTGACCGTGGGAAAGAAACCAAAGTTACCCAAAATCTGTCTTAATCTCAAGAAGCAGTTGAAAGTCAAAAGACTCGACTCTAAGGAACACTATGGAGGTCCTATCCACGACCTGGCACCCAATGTTATAAAACATTTTAGGACTCCATAACGCTGTCACGGGGTGTCCTACGAGATATCCGTATAACTCGCCTTTGTGATTGGTCAGTCAGCCGCGTGACTTATGGCTCGTTGAACCCACCATCAACCAACGTCACAAAATGATTACCTGAGTTATCAGCTCAAGTGGGTAATCAAGGACCAAAACGATGTAATGTTAATCAGTTCACTTTGTGGTGTTCAAAATTGGCGTACAATTCCACATGAGAAACAAAACATTATATATCATAACAATAAGGTTGAATAGAGTACACGAGAAAATGAATTATTACATGAATTCATAAAAGAGTACTACAACTTAGGAACACATCCAATTCCCATGGAATGAATGTGCCCTTCATGCTTATCACGTGGTAATGCTTTTGTGAGAGGATCAGCTATGTTGTCATCTGTAGCTATCTTATCAATGAATATCTCCTTTTGCTCCACGTAATCTCTGATTAGATGAGCTTTCCGTTGTACATGTCTAGCCTTGCTGCTAGACTTATGCTCCTTAGCTTGGAAGATGGCACCGCTATTGTCACAATAAACGGTGATTGGGTCATTCGAACTAGGCACTACCGAGAGTCCTTGTAAGAATTGACGCATCCATATTGCTTCCTTAGCTGCTTCCGAGGCGGCATAGTACTCGGACTCAGTCGTAGAATCTGCTGTAACACTCTGTTTAGAACTTTTCCAGCTGACAGCAGCGCCATTAAGAGTAAAAACGAATCCAGACTGAGATTTCGAGTCATCTCGATCCGTTAGGAAGCTAGCATCTACGTAACCCGTGGCGCAAAGCGTCGAGTCGCCTCCGTAAGTCAATCCCCAATCTTTAGTCCTCCGTAGGTACTTAAGAATGTTTTTCACGGCCATCCAGTGTTGTTCACCTGGATGAGCTTGGAATCGACTTGTCATACTCAATGCATATGCAACGTCTGGACGTGTGCATATCATGGCATACATGATCGATCCTATTGCCGAAGCATAAGGAATCCGACTCATGCGCTCTTTCTCTTCCAATGACTTAGCTTCTTGAGTCTTGCTCAAGTGAAGCCCAGGAGTCATAGGAAGGAACCCTTTCTTGGAGTTCGTCATACTGAATCTCTCCAGAATCTTCTCTATATAAGACTCCTGACTGAGAGACAACATCCGTCGTAATCTATCCCTGTAGATACGGATGCCCAAAATTCTTTGTGCCTCTCCCAGATCTTTCATCTGGAAATGGTTTTTCAACCATGCTTTAACCGAAGATAAGAGAGGTATGTCATTCCCAATCAAGAGTATGTCGTCAACATACAGTACTAGGAATACTATCTTGCTCCCACTCGACTTGATATAGAGACATGGTTCCTCGACTGATCGAACAAACCCATTCTCTTTTATCACTTGGTCGAAGCGATGATTCCAACTCCGCGATGCTTGCTTAAGTCCATAGATGGAACGCTTAAGCTTGCAAACTTTCTTAGGATGTGCTGGATCGGTAAAACTCTCGGGTTGTACCATGTACAACTCTTTCTCCAAATAACCGTTTAAGAAGGCGGTTTTAACGTCCATTTGCCATATTTCATAATCATGAAATGCGGCGATCGCTAAGATAATCCGAATGGAACGCAGCATGACTACGGGTGCAAAGATCTCATCGTAGTGCAAGCCTGGCACTTGGGTGAAACCTTTAGCAACTAGTCTAGCCTTGTGGATATCTTGTTGTCCTTCCACGGCATGCTTTATCTTGTAAAGCCATTTGCATTGAAGGGGACGTACCTTTGCAGGTAGGTCTACAAGATCCCACACGTTGTTCTCATACATGGAGTCCATCTCGGATTGCATGGCTTCTAGCCATAGCTTTGAGTCAGAACTAGTCATGGCACCTTTATAGGTTTTGGGTTCATTACCCTCTAGAAGTAAGACGTCATCTGTATCATGTTCCTCGACCATACCAATGTATCTGTCCGGTGGAATAGAGACTCTTCCCGACCTCCTAGGTTCCTCAGGAATATCTACCGCGGCCTCGGTTGGAGGAACTGTTTCTTCCAATGGTTGCTCGGTAGTTTGTTCTTGAACCTCCGATAACTCGAAGGTTCTATTACTCGACTTGTTCTCGAGAAATTCTTTCTCTAAGAACGTCGCACTAGCCGCAACAAAAACACGTTGTTCGGTAGGCGAGTAGAAGTAATGACCAAAAGTTCCCTTTGGATAGCCTATAAAGTATGTCTTGACCGATCGCGGGCCGAGCTTATCCTCGTGTCTCCACTTGACATAAGCCTCGCAGCCCCAAACCCGAATAAAGGACAAGTTAGGGACCGTTCCCTTCCATAATTCGTATGGAGTCTTGTCAACAGCTTTAGACGGACTTCGGTTAAGTATTAGAGCGGCTGACAAAAGAGCATAGCCCCACAATGAATCAGGCACAACGGTGTGACTCATCATGGATCGAACCATATCAAGTAAAGTTCGATTTCTCCGTTCAGACACACCATTTAATTGTGGTGTTCCAGGTGGAGTCAACTGTAGCACGATGCCACAGTCTTTGAGGTGTTGATCAAACTCGTGTGAAAGATACTCACCACCACGATCAGAACGTAGTGCTTTAATCTTTCTTCCCAGCTGGTTTTGTACCCGATTCTGGTATTCTTTGAACTTGTCAAAGGATTCACTTTTATGCTTCATTAAATAGACATAGCCATATCTACTTAAATCGTCCGTGAAAGTGATGAAATACCTATAGCCTTCTCGTGCGTTGATCGACATAGGGCCACATACGTCCGTATGTATGAGTCCTAATAGGTCGGTAGCGCGCATTCCAACACCTTTGAAGGAAATACGAGTCATTTTGCCGATGAGACATGATTCACACGTGCCATATGATTCGAAATCAAAGGGCGATATAGCTCCATTCTGTATGAGCTGTTTTACGCGTTTCTCATTTATGTGTCCCATACGACAATGCCATAGGTAAGTTTGATCTTTGTCACCTACCTTTAATCTTTTATTATTCACATGTAATATCTCGGTAGTTTGATCTAAAACATAAATTCCATTCATGGAAACTGCCTTGCCATAAATCATATTGTGTAAGGAGAAAATACAGCTATTATTCTCTATTACAAATGAAAAGCCGAGTTTGTCAAGTGCAGAAACTGAAATAATGTTTTTGGACAAACTAGGAACATAATAACAGTTATATAAAAATAACTCGAATCCACTTGGAAGCTGGATCACGTATGTTCCCTTCGAGACTGCAGCAACGCGTGCTCCATTCCCGACTCGCATGTCCACCTCACCCTTGATTAGGGGTTCTTGGTTTCGGAGGCCCTGCACATGATTACATAGATGAGAACCACAACCAGTATCAAGTACCCATGTTCCGCAACTTGCGTGGTTAATCTCAATCATGTGAATAAAAGAAGAAGAAGACATACCAACAGGAGTAACACGGCCTGCCTTAATGTCCTCGCGATACACGGGGCATGAGCGCCTCCAATGCCCAGTCTTGTGGCAATGGTGACATTCCATGCTTGTATCCTTGCTCTTTGTCTTGCCCTGTGAGTTGCTCGACTCACCTGGCCCACTCTTAGCAAATCCTGGTTTCTTGAACCTGGGCTTACCTACTGCTAGGTCTCCCTGAGCTTTAGCCTTCCCTTTACCCTTTCCCTTACTGGCGATCATGAGAACATCCTGCTTCATGCTCCCACTTAACTTTAGATCCTTCTCAGTCTGTACGAGAAGGCAGTGGAGCTCATGAGGAGTCTTCTTCATGTCGTTCATGTAATAGTTGGCCCTAAAGAGGGCGAACCCATCATGAAGCGAATGAAGCATACGATCAACGATTATGTTCTCACTGATCTTGCAGTTTAGGGTTTCCAGTTTCTCGATATTCTCAATCATGTCGAGAATATGTGGGCTAACAGCTTGGCCCTTCTGGAGTTTCGCCTCAAAGAAGCGACAGGTATGCTCATAAGAAACGATTCTCGGAGCCTTGGAGAATTCGTTAGAGAGCGTGGTGAAAATCTTGTTTGCACCATGGGATATGAAGCGTCTTTGCAAATTTGATTCCATTGCATAGATGAGTACGTTCTTTATCGCACCCGCTTCCATAACGAAATCGCTATGAGCGCGAATTTCGTTGGCTCTAGCTCCAGTTGCTGGGTGTGCCGGAATGGGCTCAGTTAAGCTTTCCGTCAGCAATGGCAGCATTTCGTAGTGCTGCCTCCCAGTCAGAGAAGTTTGACCCATCATTCCTCAGTCTAGTTGACTGATTCATGGAGTCCATGAAGGCCTTTAGCCAGGATTCACGTGCTAGCTTGGCACTTGGCATTGGGTCTTCACCAGCCATTTTAGTTATACAGCAGTTTTAATGAACGTGTTCTACACTGAAAAGAAGATAAAACAAAACCATATAAGCAACTTATTCTTGTGATTTAAGTCTATATTAAATTTAATTTAAACTCGTAGACTCATGCATTTATATAATTGATCTCCCTCAAGAATTATATAAACGATCCCAAGACTCAATTTCCGTATATTGATAAGCCCACAGTTTGGCTAATTCCAATCGTTGGAACTCTTGGTTGATAGATTTCCGTATATCTATCTATTAGTCCATCTCAGTCACTAGATATTATCGAGTGACCATGATGTTGAGGAAAAATAAATCATCTGTTCCCACTTACCCGACGTAGAAGGGGTCATATTATGCCTACCGACGAAGAAGGGATTCATGGGAGGCTGATTTATAAAGACTAATCTCAATTTTTGGTTATACGAGGAAGACCCCATCAACTTTTATTTATCCATATTAAGTGAACTAATATCTAGCATATGCGTGAATGAATTAAATAAAGTGATGGCTTTGCAAATGACATGTGACATCTGTATTGTCACAGAAAACTAACGCGTAACCTCTACATGAGTCAGTTTTCAGGCATGATATAGGTGGTTTGGTTTTTAGGCGGAATATGATGCAAGCTATTATCGATGAAAGCATAAAGATAAATGCAATAAACGTAAATAAAAGTACTAGTGTGGCCGATCCTACCAAAACAAACATAAAACAACTTGGAATCCACCGTTGGACCCTATAAGCTTGTCTTGATGTTCCATCTTGGTCCTTGCAGCGGGAGTGAGCATCCGGTCTCCGTCTTGTCTTTGGTCTTCACAAAATTACTAATTTAAATTACAAAAGTAATCCTAGATACATTCTAATTTAAATACAAAAGTAATTACATGGCAAAAACCCAAAACGGAGATTCAAGATCTCAAAATTACAAGCAAGATCGTGTCCCATCATTACGGTGACACAATCTTCTAAGGCCACACTAAGTTACAACCGTTTGCAAAAATTAAATACGTTATTGAAAGCATTCAAGGCATTCACAAGACGATAAATAAAATGCATCAACTAAATAAAATTTATACATGACATAATACTGTTATTATGATTAATAAATTTATACCAAACCACCTTATAAGATTAAAATTATGTGACTATACCGCTTTAATCACCAATTTTAATAAACATATAATCCATTATTTTAAACTGTTTTAAAACAATATGTATCAAACGAGGGTGAACCGTTTCACTAAATAATATACTATTTCCGTATACAGTATATTATTTTAAGCCATGTGAAAATAAGAAAACAAGTTATTTTCGAAAACAAACTGCCCGAAACGAGAGCACTCGATCGAGTAACAGGGGCACTCGATCGAGTGTCAGTGTCACTCGATCGAGTGCAGCAGGGCTCGATCGAGTGGCTCGTAAAAACTGCAAATCGCTGCACTTTTAAATCAAACCGAGTTTTTATCTTGATATAAAACTTGTAAATCAAAAATAAAAACAGCAAAAGATCCACATATTGCTAAAAATATCGATTAATTAACAATATGCGAATTAGAATCGAAAACAAGATCGATTGCAACCCTAAAATCACACGCACGAGGCCTGGTACAAGGGCACTCGATCGAGTGCAACAGAGACTCGATCGAGTGCCAAGGCAGAATGCACGGTTTTTCCAAAATTTTAAATCTTATGAAAGACACAATTGTAAAATTTCATGGCCTAAGGCTCTGATACCACTTGTGGGGAATAAAACGTGTATTCGCCCTTTAATTGCAGGATTATAATGAAAATTACAGTCGTGAATATCGTCATAAGATTAAAAAGCATAAGAAAAGAAGTACAACCTTTAGTCCTCGCGAAAAAGGCCTAAGAACAGGAATTAACACAAATTCCCTCCTATAACTTGCACCCAAGACTTAGAATGAGACGTGGCCGCGTGTGCTAGAAATCCTCTCCAACTGCCTTGCAATATTGGGAGAGCTATTTAGGTTTTAGATGTGAGATCTGAGGTTTTGGGAGAAGAAAGCTCTCAAAACCCTAATTTTACCTTGAGATTATATTAATCAGTGCAACAAGAGTAACTGACATAAGGAGAGTCCTCCTCCTTATGTAGTTGTTTTGGCCGAAAATTCTAATAGGGTAGGAGTGGGCTTTCCACTCTTACCTTATTCTAATTCGTGATTCGACCCATTTAGCTTTAAGTTGTTCGCGGTATTTTTAATTATAAATCGTAACATGTTATCAGATATTAATACAGTCGATATATTAATAATGGTCTGACAAAATACGATATTGTATAATTACCCAAATTAATATAACTGTTTATATTAATACGCGAATACAATATTTAATTAAATATAACCATTTATATTTAATTTACGAATTAATCATGTAATCCGTATTAGCTAAAATTATTTAATCCGTATTAAATAATAATCTCAACATCTTATTGACTAATTTAATAGTCAATACCTCTGACTAACTGTTTAGTCATATCCGGCAAAATGTGACTGTATTTTCATACCTTCACATCTCTCAAACGTGTCCTATAGGTGTGACGTATAGGGACCAGTTGACCACCGCCATCCGTATGACAATAACGTCAAACTTATCTAGCAAGCCAACCGTTATTGATAAACGTGGATCAACTGGTAATAATACAGAAGTATGCCCTTGTGATCCTTAAAGAGATTTAATAAGTCATTGTACTTAATTGTCAAGGACACCAGCCCCAACATGTGTTTTATGGGGCAATTAACACCCATAATCATACCTTAACCAACCCATTAAAAACCGGTACCATACCTTAATATGGACTCATTTTATAATTGTCATTTTGTCAATTGTACATGTGTGACATCTAAAGTGTCAAACTAAAATAAGTAAGAATTGATGTTAATTTAAAATGCATATTTAACAAATAAATATCATTTGTAAATTAAATAAATCATATTTAATAATTTTGACAAGTAATTCGAAATTACCATAATATAAAATGGTTATTATCATTAATCGTCAATACGATTTACAACCCTTGTAATAATATACAACCCAATTCATTCTAATTACGATATTATAAAATATCGTTCAATGTTTAATAATTGACACGTTTCAATTACAAACATAAATCTTACAATAAGATTTAACCTCTGATTTCTCGATATACGAGTTTAAGGAATATGATCAACTCGTATCAATATACATTTGATCATTTTATCAATTAAGGGAATTGTCCTATAGGTGTGATCTAAAGGGATCAACTGACCACCACCGTCATACGACAGTAATGTCAAACTCTAGCTAGCCAATCATTATCGATTAATGTTGGTCAGTTGACTAATATAATTTCGTATCATCCCTTGCGCATTCTCGTCATGAGATTTAATTATGTGATCGTACTATTGTTGAGAACACATTTCCCAACACATAGGAGCAAAGGAAGTCTATCAAGCAAAGGAAGAGCTTCAATTTGCTAGTGCCTACTTTGAGGAGCAATATCTCGCGTTCTACAACAGATAATCAGGTGACTCCTATTGGAGATGAAAGCTTATCGTCTTAGCTTTCCAACGCCACCAAGAACGCTTTATTTGAGCAAGTAACAAAGAAATTGCAGCCATTTGAAGTTCAGTGCGCAGTGCAGGAAATATGCGCTGAGAAGTGCTCGATCGAGAACTTTAGTTGTTCGATCGAGGGCTTTTCTTCTCGATCGAGAGCTTTTGGTTCTTATTCTTCTCGATCGAGAGCGTTTCTTCTCGATCGAGAGGTTTTGTTCCTTAATCTTCTCGATCGAGAACTTTTTGTTCCGATCCAGAAGTTGCCTAACTGTTGAGTTGCCTTATGTCGTTATCGTCAGTTCAGTAATTGTTTTATAAATTAGAACAATTCGTGAACAGAAAAATATCATCCTTCATCATTCATAAATTCACACAACACTGCTACTTCTCATTCTATATTTTTAGAATAGATTTTACAACTTTCTTATATTACTCGAATCGGATTTTTTTTCTTCCTTTCGTCGCTCTTGCTATATATTTCGGTATTTTTGTCCCCTTAATCTTATTTCTATTCTTTCTCACTTTCTGCAATGTCGTTAATTATTCATCCTGTTTTTATTATCGTTCTCTTATCAATCATGCATAGCTAATTTCTATCGCTAGGATTTAGGGTAGCCATGGCGTAGGATGAATTATTAGTTTAAGTTACCCGTAATTTGGTTTGTATGTATCCGTAGCATATAATAGCTGTTAATTCTTTGAGTCGAGGTATCCAATTGATTGTGTAGAAACCCTTTTGACCTAGATCGGAAGATTGGGATAGGGGTATTAGTTCTATGACGATTATTAGGACCATACTAATTAGGGCGGAAGCTAAGTTAGTATAGTCTTAGGGCGAATAGCGGACCGGAAGGACCTTTTCTTTACCCACAGACCGAATTTAGGGTGCCTTGTGACTGTAATTTCAGACTTTAGTAGCCATGGTGAACCGACAATCGTAGTGCTTCTTTACCTGTTTTCTCTTTCCCTTTTCCTATTAGTTTTTAGAATTCAAAATCAAACAACCCCCTGAACCGGTTACTTCAGACGAACTTATTAGACTATAGAATGCTCATCTCTTTGTGGATACGATACCCGACTACCTCTACTACATTTAGTTGAGACCAGTTAGGTTTTATTTTTGATAGGGTTGCGACAGCCGTGTCAAGAGGTTAGCCCTCATGTGCTCAGTTAGTGGAGCATGTTGAGACTCTTAGATTGCACTAAGTTGACATCGCGGAAGAACTCGTTCTTGACCGATTTCTTCATTCCTTGTTGCAAGTAAATGCAAGGGTAAATTTCAACATGCAAAACTTGGACACATCTCTTGATAAATTGCACAACATGTTTGTGAAAACCAGAAAGGACATAGGGCTAAAAGTTAGCACCATGAGAAATGTCTTAAATGTCAACACTATGAGAAAGAGGACCCTTTAGAAGGGTCAAAAGGGCTTGAAGAAGCTTGCTCCCGTTAAGAGCAAGAAGATGGTTTTTGAGACTAGCACCTCAAAGACCAAAGAGGCAACCTCTATTGAGGACTGGTGCCATTATAGTAATGGCTTTAGGCATTGTAAAGGAAATTGTTTCAAGTACCTTACGGACATAAAATCTGGAAAGATACTTCCAGTAGGTATTTGACTACCCCATCTTTCATGTTTCAAAATCACATTTGGTATAATGATACAATTTGTGATGGATGCTCCTAATTAGGGTAAATAGGGCATCATAGCAAGAATCGAAGCAAAGAGAAACAAGCTTAGACAATCCATGGGATGCTAGAAATAGCTACCCTAAAGGGATTATCTATGAGAGCTTGATCTCGTTTTATTTTGCTTTTATTTTAAATCGTGTGTTAATTTTAGAACTATAATAATTCCTTGTAAGACTTGGAATTTATTTTCTTAACACAAAGGTAGTTTTTTGGATTTTGTGACTTGGTTTTCAACCCAAGTTCACTCTTTTATGGTATTTTGTTCTAAATTGATCTTCACACACCCTTGCATTATAGAAATTTGAAATCATTTGAATTGATTATATGATACTTCCTCCATTTTTATATAATGTACCCATTTTATTAAAATACTACACTCATATATTCAACAAATGGGAACATTATATAAAAACGGAGGAAGTATATCAATATAAGATCATTGAAAATCCATTGAAGCTAGGAGTTTTGTTTCATTATATCAATCATAAATTTTCAGTCAAGAACTCATAATCAGGGGACGTAAAACACAACATTTATAGATGAGATCTATTATAAACCCATCAAGTTTAAAGTTTCAAATTTTTCACATATTGTCCTCAATAAATATATTATCCTCATTCTCAAATAATCACTTGTGGCTAGTGGCTATCTTTGCAAATAACTAGAATGTTTATTTGAAAAAGAGAGTGGGAGAATTTTAAAGCCACAAGTCTGATGATAAAAGTTTATCGAATAGTTTAACATATAGATAAGATCTCTGTGAATGATTATTGTTTTCCAAATAGATGGGATCTATATTCAGAAAGAAGGAACAACTTTTACGTGTGGTTCTCGAGGAATCCGACGCGCATGAGTGACTATAAGAAGAAGTTCTTATAAGAAACTACGTGAAGAGACAAGAAGAATGTTCTCGAGGAGTGCGTCACGCAAGAGTGATTATAAGAAGAAGTTCTTATAAGAAATTACATGAGGAGAAGAGAATAAATTTTTTAAAAGAAATTCTTTGCATGGCACAAGAAGATGTTCTTGGAATTAGATATGATCTAAGTATGCCTATCGCAATCCAAAGCCTAAGGAAACGAGTTTAAAATATATACAAGTAAATTTGATTTATTTGGCAAAGTACAGAAAAGAAATTAGCATTGTTAAGTGTGTGACTATGCTAGAACCATTTCCGTACATCATTCTAAGGGAGAATGAATGAAGCTAGTTTTAAAAATCTCCTCTCAAATGGGTATTTGGAAGGGATGCACTACTACAAATATAGGCTTAGGAGACGGGGCTTAAGGAACGAAATTTTGCGGAACCGTCTTAATGTGTCACCAAAGTTGCGCGTGTGTTTTTAATATAGAAATAGAAGACGGTTCATTTAATACCCGTCTTAATTTGTTCAAAAAAAAGAGAACGGTTTAGAGGCTTAACCGTCCTCTTTGTTAATTAAACCAAGACGGTTTGTTGTTCAACCGTCCTCTTTGTTATTCATAATGATTAAACAAAGACGGTTGTATGTTCAACCGTCCTCTTTCACTAGTAGAAAAAGTCTCATTGACATCGCTTATTTTCCCTCATTTACATCGCTTTTTGGCGATGTATCTGGGGGCGACATTTAGAGTATTTTTCCCTTTACATCGTTTCGGAAACCGATGTAAATAGTATACCATTAACATCGGTAATAAGTGAAAAGCGATGATAATAGTATACCATTAGCATCGGTTATAAGTGCAAAGCGATGTCAATAGCATACCATTAGCATCGGTTATAACTGAAAAGCGATGTTAATCGAATATCATTAACATCGATTATAAGTGAAAAGTGATATTAATAGTATACCATTAGCATCGGTTATAAGTGAAAAGCGATGTTAATAGTGTGTTATTCACATCGTTTTTGGTCTGAAATTGATGTAAATAGCATACTATTAACATCGATTATAAGTGTAAACCGATGTTAATAGCGTCTGAATTACATCGTTTTTGGTTGCTAACCGATGTTAATGTGTCGATTACATCGTTTTTGGTCTGAAACCGATGTTAATATTATCTTTATTTATTAAAATAACATCGGTTTATATTCAAAACTGATGTAAAGTAAATGATAGTAACATCGGTTTATATTCATTCTAGCAACTCAAATTTTATAATTTATCGGAACCTATTTGTGATGATTCATACACTACTAGAAGACCTACAAAATGAATCAATATACAAATAATAATCGTGCTTCTCATGCCTTCCAAGAATTCAAACTCAAATATATATTATACCAAAAGTATCATAGCGTATTACAATTTCGTCCATTCAAAGTAGTTAAAAACGTATACTACAATATTTGACTAGGCGTCCATGCATAAAAGTAATCTAAAACACTATATAATAATTTCTAGAAATCTAAACCATACATAAACTAGACGTTTTTTCCACAATAAAGCGACCAAAGCTCTCGAACCTCGTTCATTTGAACAATTGTCATTTGCGAACCTGAACTACACTACATAAAAGAACACAGATTATTAGGAAGAGAGCTTAAGCAATTAAAAATTACGAACAATATTTATACGAAGAATATCTATATATACATAAAAATTCAAACAGTTCGAGACAAGAGATCAATAATATACCTTTTCTAAATATATGCAATGTAATACTCACACCTCAAAAACAACTTTTTATCTGCCATTTCTTTTTTGTCGCCTTATTCGAGTCAAAAATATATGCAATGTTATCTCCAAGACAAAATACAACCAACATCTAATGCGAGCTATATAAAATAACAAAACATATAAATCCTTTAATTAGGTGAGCCAACTAATAAATGAAATGCATAAAAAAAATTGTAATACTCACACCTCAAAAACAGAAAGCAGTTCAAAAGATTTAACTATATAACATCGCCTCAATTCATCAATTAAACAAGTTCAATCATAATAACAACACAACATGAACTAGGATGCAACAATTACCGGAATCAATAATCCAGAAAACAGTAGAATACATTAAAAGAAAGTGAATTTACATGTCATACTCACTGATGCGTGTCTATTTTATCATGTTTTTCATCTATTTTTACACGCATTTGGTCGCTCATTTACTATGTTTTAGCCCTTAATTCCCAACAATTGTGTACTTTCGTATTTTTATGCACTTTTGCAGATTTATGCGGAAAAGGGACGATTTTGCACCAAATTCATGCCCTCGGGATTTTTGCATAATTAAGGAACGAAGGAAAGTCAACCGGAGTCATTATTTAAGTACCAAAAGTCAAATCAAGAAGAACCGGGGAATTCTACGCGGAAACGGTCGACCGACCTACTAAATGGGTCGGTCGACCTGGCCTGAAGTTTAAGAAGCCGAGAATCTTAAAGAAAGCCCAGATTATTCCTAAAGCCCGTAAAAGAGGTCGACCGACCTCAGCGAAGCCCAGAAGCGTTTTCGGAAATAGATTAGAAGTATGAAGTCTTTAGGAAACTCTAATTTTCTGCCCTATATAAGCTAATCTTGTAATTAGGGTTAAGGAGGAAGTTTTACTATCATCGGTTACCATCCAGTTTTATCATAGAGAGTTTTAGCATTCAGTTTCTAATAAAGTTTTGCTCAGTCTTTTAGTTTAGTTGTAATCTTTCAATAATTCTCAAGCATTCAATAACGTTTGTTCCTTTCTGCCTTAATTCCGATTTCTGGTAATTACTCTCTTAATTTAGTTTCAAGACTGTTCTTATTATTGCATTCGATTAAGATAGAATTCCCAAGCTTTATTGAATCTTGCATGCTTAGATTATTGTTTACTATGTTTTCCATGTTTATTCCCGCTTTCATCATTGTTTTAGTAATCATGCGTAGCTAAATTTCATATGTTAGGATGTAGGGGATGAATATGCATAGGTACTAGAATTCCGAGACCGACTTGTAGCAGAGCCGTGGTCGGCCGACTCAAATAATGAGTCGGTCGACCAAGGCGGTGGTCGGCCGACTGGAATAGCTGGTCGGTCGACCCACTCGCGTATGTATTCTGTTTCGTCTTTCTTTGTTGACTATAATACCCTACAATGAGACTGAAAGGAGACTTGTAGGATGTTAGTAATGACCTACCCAAGATTGAGAGATACGGGAAGGGCATCGGTTTACACCTTAAGACGGCTAGGTTACTCAAGACTGAAAGGTATGTGACCTAGGATTTAGGAATCACCCTTATTGTTGACACCCAATAATTGTGAGACCTAGGAACTAATAGCATAGGCCGAAAGGGACTATTAGGTACCATAGACCGAAAGGATATGTTACAACCCTTACGCAATTGCAATACATGTTGACCTTAGGATTTATATTACCTTCGCTATTTATTACCCCAAACATCCTAGCATCCCTTTTATTATATTTTTTCTCATCTTTTATTTTTTTGTTTGTTTTAAATCTTTGCCTTAGACTTAGCTATCAACAAATCAAACCCCCAAATTTGTTACCTTAAAACATTAACATTCAAACAATAAGCACTCCCCACCTCTTTGTGGTTCGACCCTGACTTTCACTATCTATAGTTTAAGTTTAGGAATTATAAATTTATCTTTGGTACCCTCAACGACGGGCATCAAATTTTGGCGCCGTTGCCGGGGAGGTGACGCCAGTGTTTATTGTTTTTGTTTTTGTTTCTCTTTGTTTAAGGAACTTTTGTTCCTTAAACCTTCTCACCTTTTTCTTGTAGTTTCCATCTTATGCGCAGGTCAGTTCAAGGGGAACTCCTACCACTTGACCCCGAGCTTGAGAGGACTCTAAGTGAAAGGAGAAAGCAGCTTCTAGCGAATCAGGAAGGAGGATCACCATCTTCCTTTTTCCAAGAAGACATCTTTGAACAACCATCATTACCAACTTCACCAAAAACACCAACTTCACAACCAAATTCACCCAACAATCCACCTTCACCAAAAACCCACCTTTTACCTATTTTCCAGTTTTTCCGAAAGAAGAAGAAAACATGACAGAGGAAGCTACTATTCCCAGTCACTCCATGCCTCAGACAAAGGACCTATACAAAGGGTTCACTTTACCTGCAGGTACTGGGAAGCCATTCGAGGCCAAGCCTGCCTATATCACTATGGTTGAAAGAAACCAATTCGGAGGCTCGGCCAATGAGGATGCTGCAAAGCATATTGAAATCTTCACAGATTACATATGCTCTATTGCACCCCCAGAAGGAGTGACACAAGACCAGATTAAGCAGACCATGTTTATCTTCTCTCTTAGGGACGCTGCAAGGGAATGCTACAGAGACTTGGACCGCACTGCTGCGGGAGTCACAGATTGGAATACCCTAGCCTTAGCATTCTACATGAAATACTATTTTGCATCCAAGACTAATGCTTTGAGGGCGCAGATCACAAATTTTAAGCAGGGCCCCAATGAGGATTTTAGTGAGGCGTGGGACAGGTTCAAGAGACTCGTTCGATCCATACCACACCATGGATTCGAACAATGGTTTCTTTGTAACCAGTTCTACAATGGTCTCTATGATGAAAACAGGGCTTATTTAGATGTTGCAGCCAATGGGAGATTCCAGGACAATTTAGGAGAGACTAAGGGTCTCAAATTGATAGAGGATGTTGCTGTACACCGTGCTGAACATGGAACTTCCCGAGGCAATCAAAGGAAAGCTGAATATAACCTGGCAGCTATTGAGGCCTTGACGCCCAAGTTGGAAAAATTAGAAGCTGGAGGGAAATTCGATCTGGGAAGTGGCAGCAAGGGAGGTATTTATCAGGTGAACACCGTTCAAGATGGACCCTTTGCTTGTGAGAGGTGTGGTGGGGAAGGGCACGTGTCAAAATTTTGCACCTCATCCAATGAGACTTGTGTCGCTTTCCAACACTATCGTGGGAACAATTTTTATGACCCAAACAATAATAATGTCCATCCCAACATGAGGTGGACAAGCCAGAATGTTCTCAACCCACAACACATGCAACCTCGGCAAAACTCCACATACATTCCCCCACATAAGCAAGGTTTCCAAAAACCACCCTTCAACCCTCAACCACCTTCAAATCCACCACCCAACACAGATGCTCTTATCCAAAATCTCATTGGGTTGGTTCAGAAGGAATCTCAGGCTAGAGAGGCAGGGATGAAGATGTTAGAATCTCAGATTGCTCAAATTGCGGGCAAGAACGATACTAGGTCTCCGGGTCAACTCCCGACCAAGACGAACCAGAAAAAAGAGACTCTAAATATCATATCCCTACGAAGTGGAGCTAAAGTGGGAGGCGAAAAAAAAACAGCCGAGTAACAGCGAGGGAGGTCGACCGACCCAGGAGCCAGGTCGACCGACCTCTGAGCAGAATCCGAAAAATCTCGCTGTACAGGAAAGTGGTCGACCGACCGAGGAAGAGGGTCGACCGACCACCGATGCGGAGGGAGACGCCCCTTTTCGTCCCGAATTGCCGAACAACTTAAGGGATTTTCTTTTTCGGGGTGATAAGACCCCGAGGTTTCTGAAAAGGGCTGCAAACACCGACTCTTCAGCCCCTCCTTTCCCAGAAAGACTCATACCTTCGAAGGACCAGGTATCTTTTGACAAATTTAAGGATGTAATTCATTCATTAAATGTTCAAGTTCCGTTTTTAGAATTAGTCCAACAGGTTCCTTCGTATCTTAAATTTATGAGACAACTTTTGTCAAGAAAGAGGTCTTTAGATAAGGTTGAGTCGGTGGCTCTCACTGAAGAGTCATCAAGTTTTCTATCACATGTTATTGCCCCTCACAAACTCGATGATCCTGGTAGTTTTTCTGTCCCCTGCAATAGAGGAACCTTTCCTGTAAAAAAGGCTTTATGCGACTTAGGAGCTAGTATAAGTGTCATGCCCCTAAGTGTTGCCCTAAAACTAGGAATGACCAATTTTGCAGTAACCAGCATGACTGTCCAGATGGCAGATCGTACATCTATGGAACCCATAGGGGTGTTGGAAAACATCCTTGTGCGTATTGACAGGTTTTTCTTTCCAGTTGACTTTGTAGTACTGGACATCCCAGAGGATGCCCATATACCTATAATACTAGGAAGACCCTTCCTCCACACTACGGGAGCCATCATAGATGTGGGCACTGGGACTTTAACTTTCAAAGTAGGAAAGCATTCTATTATTTATGGCCTATCTTATAGGAAGAAGGATGCTATGACCCCCATCACTTGTAATGCTATCACTTCTGAAAAGAAGTATAAGGTCATCACTACTTCTCCTACTTTATTGCCTACTCTTGTACCTGTTTTTACACCTCCGCCCAGATTGGGAGCAATATGGAGGATACTTCTATTATGACTAGTGCAGGAATTGGTTTGGGGAAACCCAAAATAAATGAAGTAACAGTACAGAGAGGGGGAATGGGATTCTTGAGCTATAAAGAAGATGAAGACCCAGATGTTGTAGATCGAGAAGAAAAGAAAAAGAGGAGACAAGCTCAAGAGGAGAGTGCGTCGTATATGCTTTGCGACGGCGGAAAGAAGATGTGTTTTGCTACTCAAGAAAACACTGTGGAGACTACGGCGTGTCGTCAAAAGCCGTGGTCGGATATATTCCGCATCTTTAGCGGATAGTTGTTTCAAATTTCAGCTTTTAAGACAATTTACTTTTGTTGTTTGAGACTTTTTAATTTGGTTTGGTCGTAGTTTTAGAACTTTTTCCGTTATGCTTGCGTAGTTAAGACTTTAGACTTGTTTCTGGCATCTCGCGCATTTGTTGGGCGCATATATATTGCTTTTTCAGGTTTAACGAAGAAACGAAGACCGCTGTGCAGCAGAGGGGTCGATCGACCTAGTCCCTGTAACGTTGGAATTCCTGCAGTCTGCAGGAAGGTCGGCCGACCTAAAATATGGGTCGGTCGACCCAACCTTCCGTCGCAGCCTGTTCGTTTCTTCCTCGGGAATCATGCACCGATCTTGGTTACTTGAGTGGCACTGCTAGCCACCAAAACCTCCCAGCTTACGCTGGTTTGGGGAGGTTTTTCCTCATGCGCTTAATAACCCAGTGAGTTCTTTCCAATTTTTTCTCAGTTTTTATTTACTCGCATCTTTCTTTAGTTTTCTGAAACCTTTACTTAGGCTAATGCACAATGGGGACATTGTGCGGGTTGGTTTGGGGAATGGTTTCGTGTCACATGCATTGCATCTGTCACACGTTTATTGCATTTCTGTCTTGCATTGTTCTTTTCTTTATTTTCTATACCTATACAAAAGAAAAATCCAAAAAAATGAAAAAGAAAAAAAAAATTCAAAAATTCCAAAAAAAAAATGCACGTTTATTTTAGCATATAGGTTGAGTCGGAACGAGAGTATTTCAAGGATGATTTAGCTATCTTACATGTTTATGCCTTTACCTTGCCTTGTCAACCTGTTTTAGTATAAGAGTCTTTTGCATATCTACGAGTTTTTGTCAATTTGTATATCTTGAGACTTGACTTATACCTTGGCAACCTACTATACATTCTAAGTTTTAGAGATTATTTCCTGGTTTCGTTCTTAAACCAGTTGTCTAGGATGTGAGTAGTACTCCCCTTGGAACATGTTACATCAATATGCAAAAACATGAACTTGAATTGATATATACTTGTTTTACTTTCTCGTTTTGTGAATCTTGGTACGTGCATTTGGGATCCCTTTTCTCGTATTTACCCATAAGCTTCACATAGCCAAAATTGCCTTTTTATCCCCCCCCAAAACTACATCCCATACTTAGCCTACCCTTCCAAGCTAGTATTTGTGGTCTTTGGTTTATTTTGAGGCATCTTGGTTTGTATGCTATCTTGAGCAAAAAGAGAAAAGAAAGAAAGAAAGCAAAAAAAGGAAAAAGAACAGAAAAATTCAGAAAAAGAAAGAAAGAAAAGAAAAACGAAAAAAAAATCAAAACTTCCAGGAACGAAGTCGACCGACCTCCTTCATGAGTCGGCCGACCAACCGTCAACGTCAGATTCAAAACTTCGTTCCAAAATCCCTTTCTTTTATGTGTTATCACTCCCGTACTTCATTCAAAAAAAAATATTTGGGAGTCCTTTTCTATTTAATGTGAGAGTTGTGCTACAAAAGAGCACTTTCTTAATATCAAAAAGCTGTGAAATATGTTATTGGGAACCGGTTTTACTAGCTTGGCTATTAACCCCACAAATCCAAAAACATCTTAACCACTGTTTACCTTTCACCTCACATATCCTTCATTACCTCAATTGCATGTATCTGGGTCACTTAATGAGTTTGTTTATACATAGTTGTGGAATTCTTGTTCATGTTAGATTGCAGGCATGTTTTCATGGGTCGCAGTTAGGTGAGTGTCATTACAATATACTTCTTCTTATCTTTTACATATACTCACCCTTTGCTTCATCAGTGTCTCGAGCATACCGCGAGAATCCATGGTATAAAGTCTCTATAGTCTTTATGTTTGCAAGTTTGACGACCCTATAACTCGTTTGCATGATTTAAATACTTTCTCATTTTGTACTTGGCATTGGTTTAGGCTAACATGTAAATTTCGCTCTGAGATTGAAATCGTTCCTCTAGTTAAGATCGAGTCTATTTCTTGCTTGAGGGCAAGCAAGGGTTTGGTTTGGGGAATTTGATGCGCGTCTATTTGATGATGTTTTTCATCTATTTTTACACGCATTTGGTCGCTCATTTACTATGGTTTAGCCCTTAATTCCCAACAATTGTGTACTTTCGTATTTTTATGCACTTTTGCAGATTTATGCGGAAAAGGGACGATTTTGCACCAAATTCATGCCCTCGGGATTTTTGCATAATTAAGAAACGAAGGAAAGTCAACCGGAGTCATTATTTAAGTACCAAAAGTCAAATCAAGAAGAACCGGGGAAATTCTACGCGGAAACGATCGACCGACCTTCTAAATGGGTCGGCCGACCTGGCCTGAAGTTTAAGATGTCGAGAATCTTAAAGAAAGCCCAGATTATTCCTAAAGCCCGTAAAAGAGGTCGACCGACCCACCAAACTGGTCGACCGACCTCAGCGAAGCCCAGAAGCGTTTTCGGAAATAGATTAGAAGTATGAAGTCTTTAGGAAACTCTAATTTTCTGCCCTATATAAGCTAATCTTGTAATTAGGGTTAAGGAGGAAGTTTTACTATCATCGGTTACCATCCAGTTTTATCATAGAGAGTTTTAGCATTTAGTTTCTAATAAAGTTTTGCTCAGTCTTTTAGTTTAGTTGTAATCTTTCAATAATTCTCAAGCATTCAATAAAGTTTGTTCCTTTCTGCCTTAATTCCGATTTCTGGTAATTACTCTCTTAATTTAGTTTCATTACTGTTCTTATTATTGCATTCGATTAAGATAGAATTCCCAAGCTTTATTGAATCTTGCATGCTTAGATTATTGTTTACTATGTTTTCCATGTTTATTCCCGCTTTCATCATTGTTTTAGTAATCATGCGTAGCTAAATTTCATATGTTAGGATGTAGGGGTTGAATATGCATAGGTAATAGAATTCCGAGACCGACTTGTAGCAGAGCCGTGGTCGGCTGACTCAAATAATGAGTCGGTCGACCAAGGCGGTGGTCGGCCGACTGGAATAGCTGGTCGGTCGACCCACTCGCGTATGTATTCTGTTTCGTCTTTCTTTGTTGACTATAATACCCTACAATGAGACTAAAAGGAGACTTGTAGGATGTTAGTAATGACCTACCCAAGATTGAGAGATACGGGAAGGGCATTGGTTTACACCTTAAGACGGCTAGGTTACTCAAGACTGAAAGGTATGTGACCTAGGATTTAGGAATCACCCTTATTGTTGACACCCAATAATTGTGAGACCTAGGAACTAATAGCATAGGCCGAAAGGAGCTATTAGGTACCATAGACCGAAAGGATATGTTACAACCCTTACGCGATTGCAATACATGTTGACCTTAGGATTTATATTACCTTCGCTATTTATTACCCCAAACATCCTAGCATCCCTTTTATTATATTTTTTCTCATCTTTTATTTTTTTGTTTGTTTTAAATCTTTGCCTTAGACTTAGCTATCAACAAATCAAACCCCCATATTTGTTACCTTAAAACATTAACATTCAAACAATAAGCACTCCCCACCTCTTTGTGGTTCGACCCTGACTTTCACTATCTATAGTTTAAGTTTAGGAATTATAAATTTATCTTTGGTACCCTCAACGACGGGCATCACTCACCTTTGCACAGCATGAATTCCGTAATATAACAGAATTTGAAAAATTGAATTAGCATGCCTTCACTTCAAGGAACTATTTACCAGGGCACAATACGAACACATTTCATATTGAACTGCATATGAAATTGGCCATAATGTCAGAAGTAATGCAAAATTAGCATGCCTTCACTTCAATGAATCGATAAACATATTCTTAAACCCTCATACAAAGTACGAAGTAGTATATATTATCTCCCTAAGAATCAGTTTTCTTCTTTCATCAGTAACTTAAAACTATATAACAAAAATAAAGTAACTAAATCATTATCGGAAAGTCGAGAATTACCTGAACAAAATTAACATGACCCGAACCAGTAACAATGTTATTGAATCCATCGAATCCACCAATCAATATATTCCTGCAAAAACATAAACAGGGGAAACACAAAGAAAGACAACTTCTTAGCAAACAATTAACGGAATAGCAACCACTAATATGAAGTAGACGTAATGGTTTTTGTGGAATAAAAGAAAGGTTAAGAGGAAAGTATATTGCTGTTTGTGATCTACTCTCCACATCTTTCCAAAATCGAACGACCAAGTCTGAATCCTACATAAAGAAAAAGATCAAAGATTACGTCAACTCTCTAGAGGGTATCAATAGCTTAAGGATAGAGAAGAGAATGTTCAATGGTGTAACCTGGTTTGGAATAAATGGACTGTGCCAAAACATAGGAAGGTGGCGTGATTGTATCAGCATGAAGCAATGAATGTCAAGGCTAAGCTGCACCATTTAAACTTAGCAACTAATGACCTTTGCTACCTCTGCAATGTTAATCCAGAAACTCTGGACCACCTGTTCTGCAATTTTCATAACAGCCAGCAAATTACTATGTTATTGTCTGGATGGTTAAGTCTCCTCTCAATGATACTCTGATGAATCAGCGGAGGAGGAAGATCAGAGGGTCTAAGCTGCGAAGAGGATTGAGAAATGGGGTGATAAATGCTATAATATACCATATATGGAGGTAACGAAACATTAGTAGAAAGGAGAATGTGATAATGAGACCAACAATAATCTTGAAACTGATCAAGCAAGAGCTGCAATGCTATGTTCAGAATGTCAGGAATGTATGCAGCATGCCAATTACATTCGCTATAGAACTCTTTTTCTAGAGAACTGAGTTTCAGTCCATTAAATTAGACCAACAGTGGAAAAATAATAATAATAAAAAGGGATAACGCAGGAATTGAGCTTACATCTTTTCAGTTCTGGATTTTTAAGGAGGAGTGATGAGAAGTTTGATAGCTATCGCCTGAGCAAGTTGCTTCTGTAGTCTTTGGATCAGTTGCAGCAATCCATATGGTCTCTATGTGAAGGCAGATTAGAGGAAGAGGAGAGGAAGTGCGTACCTGTTCATCAGATTTGGGGATCATGAGCAAAATAGAATCAGTAACAACTTCCTCTGTAATTATATATGAACTTAAATGGTCAACAGGGGCCGGATGGCCGGACCCCCTCCCGTCAAGACTAATAAGTTAAATTGTTCCTTGATAGTTTTGTAATGAATGAATTGATTTCTTAAGCTCAGACATATCCGATATTGGAATCATATTAAGACGATGTTTGTCTAATAAAACATGAATTACTGATGTTCTTGAACTTAGATAACATTCGCAGGTGGTCTTCTGTAAGACTTTTATATGCTGTATTACAGTCTTATTTCAGTATTCGTCGTAACATTCATGCTAAGTCTGCACAACACTATGCTGGTTTTTCAATGGGTATGACAGAAGATTTCAGCCAATAAAGCAAAACGAACAAAAACCCAAAAGAGAAATGAAAAGAGAGTTACTCAGGTACCAGCGAACAGCATTTGAAAGGGCATAGGCTGTAGATAGAGTGAAAAACATTCCATCATGCAACTGGGTTGATTAGTTGAACTCGTCCCACTTCGCCATTGATTGATAAATTATCATGCTGAAATGGGAGAGATGGATGTGCAAAAGATGACGTAGTCTTACCGATGGGAGGAGGAGCGTAAGGTGTTTTCGTAAGCCATTAATATGACAGCAATTATAGATGTCGACCCGAAAAAAGCATTTGTGCATCAAAAAATGATTTGATTTCAAAATTGCTGATAAGACCATCTGGAATTCCAGGTGGGCATTAGTTCTGAGTAGAGCTTCTCTGTTCTCTTTCCCCAGCATTGGTATGCTCCGCTCCATGTATTTGGTTGAATCCGGTCATAACTGCAGACGACAAAATTGAAAGTAAAATATATGTTTGCATTTTTTATTGCAGCCACCATAATGATATAAGTTTGTTTTCGTAAACTAATAAGTTCTGCAAAACAAGCATATATAGAACAACATCAACATTGCACTGTTGTCTCGATATCTAAAAGATGAGTTGAGTAATCAAACCAAGAAACAATCAATAATGAGCCATGCCCAAGATACAGTAATCGAATAAGCTGAGTAATCATTTTACTATGATCGTTAGAAAAAATAGGCTATAAAAGACGGAGTAAGACATTTCTCTAAACTATCTACATTCATCGAATAGTGAAACATCAGTTGACGGATGCAATTCTCCAAGAGATTAAGAACAATAATCCATTAACCAAATCTGTAAATTTCACACAGAAAATCAATGTCGCATGCATAATTGAAATTATCATAAGAAAAAAAATACCTGAAAGATGTATCCTGGATTTGGAGGGCAATCTGCAAGGCAAAAGACAAGCTGAAAGAGGGTTACAGGAATAATATTTGGGTGGCGGATCCTTTGGGTTATTCTGTTTGAGGAGGATATCGATGACTCACTAATAATCAGTCCAGGTACCATGGTATAACATTGTTTGGAATACTTGGAAAATCCCAAAACACTAGCTGATTCTTTGGCTTATGATGACTGATGGTCTTAACATTAAAGCGGAATTGCAGAAAATTGGTTATTGCACTGATGCTACCTTCTGCTTGTATTGACAATGAATCTATTAAACATCTTCAGGGGACTTGCGTTTACAGTAGCCAGACAAGAAAGTTAATTGAAAAATGGCTATGTCACCCTCTCCATTCCTTTGTTGATATCCCAAACCAGAATCAGTATAGCATCAAAGCTAGGATTTCGTTTATGGCATTTGGTGCTTACTGCCACTGGGTGTGGATGTTGAGAAACAAAGCATACTTTGATGGTTTTGTGCGACATCCCGAGGTTGTGGGTATTGATCTGCATACTGAAATTTGTAACCGCTTAGTGGCTATGAAAATCAACAAGAAAATCCCTCTGAAGGAAATGCAGAGATTAGATAGGTTGTTAGGACAGTAGTCTGTGGACTCTGTTCATATTAAGGTTAGTAACTGAAGACTAGACCAGAACCTATACGTTTCTAGAAGAGAAAGGAAATAGCCTCCCACAACACTAACCATAAAACCATATAATTTGAACAATCCTTTGCTAAATGTATTCGTATTTGATGCCATGAACTGTGTGACGACTATTAGACTTTAAAGAAAATGGTAGTCAATTAAATAGATGCACAAAAACCATCCTATAGTGAACTTACAAAAATCAACTCCCTAAATTGGCATAAATCCGGAAAAAATTGATAACCAGAGATAAGGGGAATTGGTTTAGGCGTTTAGCACTAAAGTCTGAGTACCATGAATGCAATTGGTTTAGCACTCACACTGAAATATTATCGGGCACATCCAAATTCATGAGACCACATTCCTATTTGTTGTAATATTACTACTATTGCTTCTTCTGTTATCAGTTAAAATCTGTTAGCTTCGTCTGGGTGCCAATTTATGTTCTAACATTTGTCTAATTTTGCCCTAATTAACACCGATTATCAATTTTATACACACCCTAACTAATTAAACATAATAACAACAAAAAACACAAATTAACATCTACTAATAACAACAATATACTAAAGAAACTAATAACAATCACAAATTAAACAAAAACAACTACAATTAATCTAACCAATTGAAATTATAAACAAAAAGTAAATACACACCTTAAATTGATTGAGTGGCGGCGGTGGGTGCGGCGGTGGGTGCGGCTTGAGTGGCGGTGGTGGGTGGCAGCGACAGTGGGGGCGGGTCTTCCTTGTGTGTCGCAGGTTGGTGTTTAGTGTTAAAATTTGTAAAGAGGGAGGTTTAGGGGAACCGTGGCTGCTATGTGAGAACTGAGAAATATATTATTTTAATTTTTAATTATTTTTTTATTATTTTAACAATAGACAACTCTTAATATTAGAGGAGTGGTGTATTCATCTTTTTAAACAACGTTTACTTAAGAAAAGCGTTCTCTTTATTTCTGAAGAACGGTCGATGTATTTTTGTAGAGTTGTTACATCGGTTCATAATTGATAGGTAATCGATGTATTTTTGCAGAATTGTTACATCGGTTTATATTTAATAACTAACCGATGTATTATTTTTAGCATCTTAACTGCTAAACAAATTGGTTCATAATTATCTATCATTAACCTCGGTTTTAAAACAAATCGATGTAATAATAATATAATTAATATCGATTTTGATTTCGAAGCGATGTAAATAACAAAAATAATTAAATTGCTAAACATCAGTTTACTTAAATCGATGCAATTAATTATCATTAACATCATTTTTATAACAAATCGATGTAAAAATAATATAATTAATATCGGTTTTGATTTCGAAGCGATGTAAATAACAAAAATTATCTTAATTGCTAAACATCAGTTTACTTAAAGCGATGCAATTATATATCATTAACATCGGTTTTATAACAAATCGATGTAAAATCATATAATTAACATTGATTTTGATTTTGAAGCGATATAAAATTATATAATTAACATCGGTTTTGATTTCGAAGCGATGTAAATAACAAAAATTAGATCAATTACATCAGTTTTAGTAAAAACCGATGTTATAGTGGCGATGTGAATAGCACTTTTTGTACTAGTGTTTGTTATTCATAATAATTAAACAAAGACGGTTTCTTGTTCAACCGCCCTCTTTGTTATTCATAATAATTAAACAAAGACGGTTGCTTGTTCAATCGTCCTCTTTGTTATTCATAATAATTAAACAAAACATAATATACAGTACTATAGCAGTTTTCGAAACCCTCTCTAATTCTGCGATTTTTCGAAACCTTTTCTAGTTCTGCGAATTTTCGTCCGCCATAGCTTCTCCTTCACCACAAAATTCACTCTTGCTATCAATCGAAGCAACTGAAGCATCAATCGTACGCCCTCTTTCTCCTTTACTCTTGTTTTCTTATTTTTCCTCACTTGTTTGAATTACAATTAATGAATTAATTAATTTGTCGATTTTATTTGGGTTATTAACTATACTGCACATTGATTTTGTTTTGGTTTGCTCTTTCTTGCTTAATTTTGCTTGATTTTATTTTTCCCGATTGGTTTGTGTTTTTCACTTAGGGCTTAATAACAGGGGAACTATCTATCACTTATTAGGGCTTAGGGCTTGTTTGTGTTTGTACCAAAATTATAAATCTGGGCGTAGTAAACAGACCAGATTGTAAATTGTTGTGCTGAAAGTGCAGTCAGTGTATGTAAATTGTTGTTCTGCGAATTTTCGAAACCCGGTCATTTAATTGTGGTTTAAACTTCGAAGCTTAGAACTTGAATTGTGTAAGGAAATGTCATGTAATACACGCCAAATGAACTTAAACCCGCACCAGTCTTCTATAGCCTTTAGAATCACAATGCTATAAGCACATTCATAGAACAAATGCTAGCTGCTGGGTTTCAGGAGCATTTTTGGGGTTATAATGTGTTTATGCTGCTTTTTTTATTTATTGTCTTGATGTTGTTCTTTTTTTTTTGGTTTAAGTCCCTTCTTGCCGCTTTTCTTGGTCTTTTCCTGCTGCTGTTTCCTGCTGTTAATATGTGTTTGTACATGTTATAATTATGTAGACGGATATGGCCCGTACTTGGATGATTAATGGGACAAAAAGGCAAAATAGAATATGATGTCGGGTTAGCTGAATTTTATGACTTCGTAATAAAGAATGTGAAAGACAAATCTAGTATGGCGTGCCCTTTTGATATGTGCCGGAATATTAGGTATATGAGCTTTGGAGATGTAAGAATAAATTTAGATAAGACAAATTTTAATCCAAAGTACACTTGTTTGATTTTCCATGGTGAATCAAAAAATTTAGATGGAATAGAAAAAAATGTAGATGTCCAATTTGGGGAGATTGAAAGAGAAACATGCTTGAGTGATGATGAAGAGCCCGATGAGTCTAATTCACTAGAAGATTCGGGTTGTAATATGAATACTGAGGCAGGAGATGGGTGTGACGATATGTCGGATAAATCATGGGGAGATATGTTTGGAGGCGATGAACAAGAAGGTATTGTAGATGAAATTGATGAGGATCTTGAAGAAAATTATTTGGAGGATACTAGTGTTGTATTGGAGAAATTGAAAGATTTGAGTAGTCAACATAGTACTTGGCCGGTGTTTTTAGCTATTTACAATTTGCCTCCATATCTTTGCATGAAACGAAAATACTTGATGTTGTCTTTATTGATTTCTGGTCCTAAAGAACCTGGTAATGATATAGATGTCTACTTAAAGCCACTTCTTGACGATTTGAGATTATTGTGGGATGAAGGGATACGAGTGTTTGATGCCTACCAGAATAGTTATTTCAATTTGAAAGCAATATTACTATGTACTATTTCTGACTTTCTTGCGTATGGTAATCTATCTAGACACACTGTGCACGGGAAAGAGGCTTGCCCCTTGTGCAGAGAAGATGTCGATTCTTGTTATTTGAAGTTTCTCGTAAGCAAGCGTACTTGGGATACCGTAGGTTCTTGGACCTTGATCATTCATATCGTAAGCTACAAAAACCATTCAATGGAAAACCTGAACATCAATCTCCTCCTAAGATATTAACCGGTCATGAAGTATATGAAAGAGTGAAAAAAATTAAGATAACTTATCGGACGAAGGGTTCTAAATTAGCGTCTCGTGGATATAAGAAGATGTGTACTCTTTTTGAAAAACTTCCATATTGGAGTGACCTTTCTATAAGATATTGCTTAGATCTTATGCATATTGAGAAAAATGTGTGTGATAATATAATCAACACTCTTCTAAATGTTCTGAATAAGTCAAAAGACAACACATCAGCTAGGAATGACATGGTGGATATGAAAATCAGACCTGAGTTGGCACCACAAAAGAAATGAACATGATATTATTTGCCTCGGCTGCTCATACACTTTTAAGAAAGGAGAAAACAGAGTTTTGTGAGTGCTTACGTAGTGTTAAAGTGTCGGAGGGATATTCTTCCAATATCAGCAGCCTAGTATCAATGACAGATCTATTGGTTTAAAGTCTCCTGATTGTCTTACTTTGATGCAACAACTACTATCAGTGGCTATACGTTCGATTTTATCTAAAAAAGTTTGATACGCCATACGTAGGTTTTGCTTTTTCTTCAATGTCATATGCAATAAAGTGTTAGATCCCAACGAGTTATAGTCTTTGCAAAAACTAATTGTCACTTCTCTTTGTCAATTGGAAATGTACTTTCCTCCTTCATTTTTCACAATAATGGTGCATTTAATTGTACACTTGGTTAGAGAAATCAAATACCTTGGTCCAGTTTATCTAAGGTAACAATATCCTTTTGAGAGATTGATGAAAGTCTACAAGGACTATACATCTAATAGATATCGTCCTGAAAGGTCTATTGTTGAGCGTGCAATCACGGATGAAGCACTTTTTTATTGCTATGCACACTTGTCAAATTCCGAGCTACCTTGGATTCCTAAGAATAGGCATAGTGCATGAGTGGATGATGGGCAAAGGTCTTAGGGTTCATGTTTGTCTAGATATAGCAACTGAGAAATGGCATATAGCACATACATATGTTCTTCATAACGAGGATGAGGTACAGTCGTAAATTGAGGAACACAAGGCATTGTTGAAGGCGAAGCATTGAAATAAATCAGAGATGCGGATCACAAGTAAGCACAATAAGACTTTTAGAGTTTGGTTCAAGGGTCGAGTTATAGAAGACTTGCAACAATATCCTGATTATATTTCTTCTAGAATACAGAGGCTTTGTTTTGGGCCTAAGACTTTTGCATCGTCTTATAGTGGTTATTCCGTTAATGGATCCACCTTTTACACTCGTGGGCAAGATGACATGAGCACGATGCAAAATAGTGGTCTTAGTGTAGAGGCAGAAGGAATGCATTTTGCTAGTTCAAAAGATAAGAAACCAGTTTTAAGTCAAATGCATTATTATGGATTTATTTAAGAGATTTGGGAGTTAGATTACACAGATTTTCTAATACCTATATTTGGATGCAAGTGGATTGAAACTAGTAGTGGAGTTCACAAGGATGAATTAGGATTCAATTTAGTAAATCTTAATAAATTTGGCCATAAAGAGGATCCTTTTATTATAGGGACACAAGCGAAATAAGTATTTTATGTCACCGATCCATCGGATAAAAAGTGGTCAGTTGTGATATCTGTAAGAAGTAAGACCACAATGGATAGTTGCGATGACGATGTGGTATTTGAGGGCTTTGATCCTCGTGTACCACATTTAGATGATACGGATATATTCGAGCCGTCTAGTTTATATGTTCGTGATGACCATGATGAAAGGATATGGACCATTACCGAGTCTTCTTCTAAAAAACGCCCTCGCGGTTTTGATGCATGATTAGGTACGATTTATTATTATTATTATTATTATTATTATTATTATTATTATTATTATTATTATTATTATTATTATTATTATTATTATTATTATTATTATTATAAAATCTTTTCTTTTTTTTATTATGGGCAGCAACGACCTGACTTCAGTCCAAGGCTTCAGTCCTCATACTAATATAGACTGATGGTCTGACCAACATGTGCTCACAGAATCAAAACTGAAGTGCTGCAAATACTTCAGTCCAAGGCTGGCCCTCAGGCTAATATAGACTAATTTAGTTTTCCTGGTTGTTTATTTTTGCTTAGTAGCAGTATAAATTTGTACATCATCTGCTGAAACTCTTGTAATTGGCTCCATTGTTGATGCTTTAATATAATTTCTCACATTTTACCGCTTTTCATCAGAAGCATTCCTCATCTATATTTCTTATATGATTTCCTCTCTTGTTGTATGTCCTCAGAAGCATAAAGTCTGACAGCTCCTATATGTTGTAGTGACTTGCTTTCCCTGTTGTGACTCATCACCATGTTCCTGAACTTTCAGTCGTATTACCATTATGTGCCTTTATCTAATTTAATGATATTGTGGTTTATTTTGTTCAGTTGCACAATGGGCCCGCAAAAACGTAAAAGAAGTCGAAAGAACACCTCTGTTGAGGACGAAAGCGGAAAGAAGAGGAGATCTTCTCACAGGGGCCGAACTGTTTTAGATATGGTTGCAAGAGCTCTTAAACAGAAAAAAACCCATTGAACTTGAGTGGGACAAAAAAGATAAATTGCCGACAGGAAAATATGCATCTAAGTTTAGTTCATGGATAAGCGTAACTGTTCGGGGGAATGTTAGTCCCGCACTGGATAGTTGGGAGAATGTGGATCAACCGGCGTTGAACCTTATGCTGAGTGAACAGACAATGTTCTAAGTTTTTTTGCTACATGTTTGTCTGCAATTGTTTACTGGGTTGGAACTTGAAAGTGTCGGAGTGTAATGTTGTGTAGGAGTAAACATGGCCTATTTTACTTCGACTCATCACAGACTACAACAAATTGACACTTGCGCCACGATTTATGCAACGGGAATTTATAATTCGTGGCTAAATTTTGTTTAGCCACGGGAAAATTTTATTCACTATTTTAGAAAAAATTTATGCCACGGGAAAGATTTTCCCGTGGCAAAAACACTTTTAGGTTACAGTCGTGGCTAATAATCATTTTTGCCACGAACAATGTGTTGGGAAATGTGTCCTCAACAATAGTGCGATCACGTCAATGAATATTAATCATTGATAAATCTACAATAAGAATACTCATGGGATGATTCTTCATCATATAGTCAACTTATCAACATTAATCGGTAATGATTGGCTTGCTAGAGTTTGACATTACTGTCGTATGACGGTGGTGATCAGTTGATCCCTTTAGGTCACACCTTTAGGACAGCTCTATTAATAGAAAATGATATGACTGTATATTGATACGAGTCATATCGATCCTAGTTTATATTGCGTGTAAGAAGAACATTTATAATGTGATTATAAATTATATAATTTTAGTATATGAAATGTCATTACTAGAAATTATATATTAATGTAATATGATTACAAGAATGAATTTTATTGTACTAAAAATGTTGTAATATAATATTATTAGTTAAATATTAGTAATAACCGGATTATTACTTATTGTGTGAATTAAAGTTTAAATTAGTTAAACTTATAAAATATTTAATTGATTCATTATAATTGATGAATAAAAATGAATTCGAGTGATATGTATGTCCATTCTGGACCATGTGATTTTGTCGCATGGTACACATCACAAATAAACACACTAATACATTTTCAAAAGATGAAATGTTATAAATATAAAACTAATGTATTGCATGTGATGTCAAGTGGTGTTTGGATGGTGTCCATGTTTAGGGCACCCTAACCAAACCGGCCACATACATAGAGAAGAACAAAATGGTTGTTCTCTCTATTCAATAATTCATTCCATCATTTTGTTTATGCATGAGGTATTGAGAATAAGATAGAAAATTGTTTCTCTCTTCTTCTCTTGGCCGTGTATTTCCTCCTTCATACACCATCAATATTTGATATTGTTTTCTATAGTAATATTATTATTAGATAATAATTATAACTAGGTTATTTGTGTGATTTTCTAGCAAAATCAAACACAAATTTTAATTAGAGTGTGTTTTGGTGCTATCTTATTGGAGGTCTTCTAATGTGGGGACTTAGGAGGATCATACTTTGATAATTAGCTCAAGATCAAACAAAGAAGGAGTCTTTGTTTGTGCCCTAATTTAAGCCGAAATTCAACAATGTAAGGAAAATCTTTTCTCTATCATTTCGGTTTATTATGTTATGCATGCATAAGGTCTTTTATATTATGATATAATATTCTTAGTATGACTACATTTATTTTATGAAACCAACAATTGGTATCAGAGCAATGGTTGTTTGCATGCATAATCGGTATAGTTTTTCCGAGTTATCGTAACTAAAATAAAACTAGAAATTATTGATTTATATGATAAGTCACTCGAAAATTTTTGCATGTATTATATTCTGGTCCTAAAATGGTTTTAGGTTATTTAGATAATTTATGGGATTTTATTGTTCATTTAAATAATTTTTAGTCATTTTTAAGTATTTTAATTGTTAAAATCGGTAAAATGAACTAAAAATAGTTAGGAAAAGTTTCTGGCCATGATTTTTAAATATGATGTCACATGCATATTTAACAAATGGCTGGTATGTAAAATTTCGTACAAAATGAAATTGTATAGCATGCATTACGAATTTTATATGATAAATAGCGTAATAGTGACATTTCGGTTAAAATAAATTAAGTTTATCGAAATAAGTTCAAAATTTTTAACCATAAATTTTGACATTACGATTATTAATGTAATTTTTCATAATGGTGAAAATTCGAAATTCAAATTTTAAATTATGGTAATTTATTTGAATGTTTTACATAACTGTTATGTAATTTTAAAGGTTAAAATGAACAAATAAATTAATTTTGAATTAATTATCATCAAATTTAGTATAGACTAATTTTGAGTCCTAAAATGTGTTAAGAAAGTTGAATTTTAACTTAAATATGATTTATGTTTTATTTATGGCATTTTAAAAGTTAAATTGCGGATCCCCATAAAACCGGAATAAATTAAACTAATAAATTGTATTAGGGCGATTTGGCATTAAAATGAACATGTTACATCATATTTTGATGTTTTGTATTATTTTATGAATGTCATAATTTTGTTATATAATTTTTGAATTATGTAATTTGTCTTAGTGTGGCCTTAGTTTTTAATCGGTATTTCCCGTAATGTAAGGGGTTATCGATTTGGTTGTAATTTAATGTGATCTCGTTTCACTTTATTTTATTGTTTTATTTTATTTTATAATGTATAAAATAGATAGAAAATTTTGTAATTATTGTAATTCCGGAGATCCTTGAAGACGGTGCCTTTTTCGGAAAGGAGTTCCGACCAAGACGGAGTTTGCCTTGGGATGCGTGCCGCGTGTGAAGTTCAAGGGACCAAGGAGTTGGTTTCCGAATTTGTATTTTACATTATTTTCTATTTTAGGAAAGGCCATACTAGGAGTTTATTACGTTTAGCATTTATTTTATATGTTGCATGCATTGCCAAATCGCCATCAACTTCAACATGCATATCGAGTTTCGAGTCCCACACCGTGTCAATTAATTTATCGATAATTCACCGACGTATTTCACTTAAAGGAGATAGATAATAAATTGACAAGATCTCTTACGATATTCATAAATTGAGACATAGCCTTACCAAAAAGTAAAGTACTTTCTTCATAAGGGAGTGGACTCGGCTAAACCGGGGTGCTACCTTATTACGTTGGAGAAGTGGGGTAATATGATTACGCTCTCGAAATTTGGTCGATCTCGATGAAGGTATTCGAGCCACCGTAGTGGTAATAAGTTCGGGCTAAGATAAGAATTAATGTAATTTTATCGACCGAGAGTTCTAAAAGTAGAATCGATTAAGGGGTTAATCCACCGAATTATATTAGTGAGGGATGTATCGGCTAAACTGTGCCCAAGTTAGTATATATTTGGATCTCGGAATCATTTACATAATTAGGTAAGAGATCATTAAGTACATGTTTTGCTTGTTAAAAAAGTAATAAATGAAAATGATAAACGTTAATATTTTCCTTTATCTTCCGTTTTGTAGTTTTTTAGACCGCAATGGAATCTTCAAACCCTATCACACCTATTACTATTGACTCTTGTCATAATCTATTTGACGATGTTAGCACCCGGAACAACCTTGATACTTCTAGAGAGATTCATTTCGGAACGGGTCCGGATGGCAATGTGAATTTTGTTACTTCCTTCCCACTTCCTAAAGGACCATTGCTTGATACGGCTTATATTGATGAGCTAAATCAAGAATTGGATGCCTTGTACTTGAAGGAAAGAGCTTATGATAAAGTTAGTGGGAGCTCAAGCAAGAATAGTCTTGCAAAGAAGAAAAGGAAGGGAAATAAATCACAAAAAGGTCGATGTCACTATTGTTGTGTCATGGGCCATTGGAAGAGAAATTGTCCAAAATATTTACGGCATATCCAAGAAGGTCTTGTTATTCCGGTAGGTAATTCGATCTCCTTCCGAAATTTATGTTATTGACATTAATTATACTTCTAACTCAACATGGGTATTGGATATCGGTTGTGGTTCTCACCTTTGTAATTGTCTACAGGGTATAAGAGAAGCAGAGAAGATCGACAAGGGTGAGATGGATCTCCGACTTGGAAATGGAGCTCGGGTAGCGCCCACTTCAAGAGGGACTTGCACTCTAGCCTTGCCAAGCGGATATGAGCTACATTTAAATAATTGTTATTATGTACCGACGCTTTCTAAGAACATTATTTCCGTTGCAATGTTGGACATTGAAGGTTATAGTTTTTCCATTAAAAACAATTGTTGTATTATTTCTAAGAATGACATGGTCATTGGCCATGCTACTTCTATCGATGGAATTTATGTTTTAGAAACTTCAAACTCGTCCCGTGATGTCTATAACATTCAATCAAAGAGAGTGAAAACAAGTGAACCAAATGAATCATAATATTGGCATTGTCGACTTGGTCATATAAATGAAAATCGCATTAAAAGATTAGTAAAGACTAATATAATAAAATCATTTAATTATGAATCATATGGTGTTTGCGAGGATTGTCTCCTAGGCAAAATGACTCGTAATCCTTCTAGTGGTAAAGGGACACGAGCTAGTGACTTACTAAGACTTATACATACCGATGTATGTGGTCCATTAACGATCACCGCTAGGGGAAATTATGATTACTTCATTACCTTCACGGATGATTTAAGTAGATATGGGCATATTTACTTAATGAAATATAAAAGTGAAGCTTTTAAGAAATTTAAACAAATTCAAAATGAAGTTGATAACCAACTTGACAAGAAAATTAAAGCACTACGATCGGATCGTGGCGGCGAATATCTTAGTGGCGAATTTGATTCGCACTTAAAAGATTGTGGTATTTTGTTACAACTCACTCCTCCGGGAACACCACAACTTAATGGTGTGGCTCAAAGGAGCAATCGAACCTTATTAGATATGGTTCGATCTATGATGAGTCAAACAGATTTACCAGATTCATTTTGGGGATTTGCAATCCTCACTGCCATCAAATCGTTGAACATTAGTCCAACGAAAGCGACCGAAAAGACTCCATATGAGATGTGGAGAGGAAAGGTTCCTTCATTATCCTATATGAAGATATGGGGTTATGTGTAACATCCCGCATTTTCGTAAACGAATATTTTAATGATTTAAAGTAATTTCCGGAATTAAATAATATTTTAATAATAGTCGTAATTTATATTTTTAAGATTTCCGTTAAGTTTCGTCTTAAAATTACTTAATCTTAAGACGCCTTGTTTATTTATTAACATTCCGTCTCACATTTCCGCTTCACTTAAATAAAGCAAACCCGACTCTTTAAATAAAAAGGACAACCCTTCTCCTTGCTTTCATCGACATTTCATTTTGTGCAAAACACAAACACAATGACTCAAACCCACCATTTCTCTTCTTCTTTAAGGAAATTCAAAGGACGATCTCGAGGCCTTCCCAAACTCGAATCGCGATAAGTCTTACATTTTCAGAATCCTCGCGAGATTTGCAAGCTTCTTATCTCTTTCAGTTTCAGTTTCCTTAAAGTCGAAAAAGACGTTGTTTTGCCCTAATTCGAGTTTAAGCTTCTAACACCCGTTTTTATGGTTGTAGGAAGTGGTTTAGGAGACCCGGAGGTCGATACCCTCATAGTTGAAGAAGATTTCGGAGCTTAACCCGCTTTGAGGTGACGATTACGAGTAACTCGGCCTTTTTGTCTAAATTAGCATATTATGTGAAATTGTGGTGTTTTGGTGAATGTTAGTATGGTCTATGTTGCTTAATGTTCTTATTATGTTATATAAACTGATTTTTGTGAATAAATTATGATGAATTTGGTGAAAAAGTCGATTAAGGAGTATACATGTTAAGACCGGTTGAATTTGGGATTTCGTTGTTAACCATGAATTGGATGTTTGTATACATGTTCTTGTGTTTATTTGATGTCTTATATATGCTGGGAATGTGGAATTGTTGCTTAGAATTACGTTTAAGACGGATGGGTAAAGTATTGAACGGATTGGAATTGTTGAATTTTGGCGAAATGCACGATCAGAGGCTCTTAGCCGGTCGGCCGACCGGCGGCCGACCAGCCGGCTTAGAGTCCCATTTAGCGTTGTTGTGTTTTTGCGAAAAATTTGGGAACGGGTCCCCAGCCGGTGGACCGGCAGCCGGCCGGCCGACTGGGAGTCCCATTTGTTGTTCTTGATTGTTGTTTTGCGAGAAAGGAAGAAGAGGTCCCCAGCCGGTGGACCGGCAGCCGGCCGGCCGGCTGGGAGGCCCTTTGTGTCGTTTTGCGTATTGTTGGCATGAGAGTAACGGACTCTCAGCCGGTTGACCGGCCGCCTGTGACCAACCGGCTGAGAGCCCCAAATAGCTATATTTGAGTCGTAACTTTTGTTTCTTAAGTCGGATTGTGTTGATTCCTTTTTCGTACGCCTTGTATGCATGTTTGGAGTCCCCGGAGTTCGGGCGGCACTATATTGGGTTTGGGAATAGAGTGAGGATAGAGACCCCCCGGTCGGGCAACCGAAAGGGAAACCGGCTCTCTCTCAACTTAGTTCCTGGGGTCAATTAAGTGTTGATTGAATGTTTATCAAGAGTAGATCGTACTAGTTAAGTCGGGTGTAGTCCCCCAAGACATTGGCCGACATTTACGTTGTGTTCGGGAATGGATTTGAGGAGAAAGACCCCCCGGCCGGGCAACCGGAAGGGAGACCGGCTCTCGCCTCAAATTAGCTTCCGAAGTCAACTAAGTGTTGATTGGATGCAGTTAAGGAATTGATTGTGGTTTAGTGAGTAGCCTCCTTTGGAGATTTGGTTGTTGAACCACTTAGTGGTTGGTTCGTTGTGTTCGTTCGTGTGAACCCCTTAGTGGGTGGTTCCTTCTTCTTGACGAACCCCTCAGTGGGTGGTTCTGTCTTCTCCGTGCGAACCCCTTCGTGGGTGGTTCTGTTCCGCGTGAACCGCTTAGTGGTTGGTTCTAGCTTAGTGGTCGAACCCTTAGTGGGTGGTTTTGTCTGTTTGCCGAACCCCTTAGTGGGTGGTTCCGCCTCTTGTTGAACCCCTTAGTGGGTGGTTCATTGTTTTGTGGCCGAACCCCTTCGTGGGTGGTTCGTGTGTGTGTATGTGTTTTGTGTTCAGCTGCCTGAGTTGGGGTTTAATGCTAGACATTGCTGATTTGTATATACATGCTTGAGTTGGGGTACGGTGTAATATACTGCTAAGTTGTATATACTTGCCTGAGTTGGGGTACAGTGTTATATACTGTTGTTACGTGCTTAAACGTGTTACATATACCCGAGTTGCGGTTTGATATCTATTTACATGAGTATGTTAATAAGAGTTAATGATGGAGTACTTCACATGATTGTTTATGTTGGAGTATAATGCCTGTATTTATATGTTTGGTGTTGTATGACAATATGTGGCTATGAGAGCTCTAGTCACTCCCCACTGACTGTGGCGCACATGTTGTATGTGTGTAGGTACATGAGGCTGTTTTGCAGGGGGTTACGTTGAGGCTAGCGAGCGATGATCCAATCATCGATGTTTACCTTTATCGTTTAGCTAGACCTTATACTTATGTTTTCAGTATTTTGTACCTATAGGGATATTCTATCCCGGGCTGCTTTTGTATTGTATTTAATACTTATTTATGTTTTTATTTCTTCCGCATGTTTAGTTTTGTTAAAGCACCTCGCATGTTTTCTTATCATGTCAAAAGTTTTAAATTCCGCGCATTTTTGGCATGTTTTGTATGTTTACTTTTCCGCTGCCGCGAGGGGTTTTACATTATGAGGCTTATGTCAAGGTAAAGACTCCAAATTAGCTCCGAGATCCGAAAAATGCAATTTTGTTGGTTATCCAACCACCTCCCGTGGCTATTACTTCTACAAACCTCAAGATAACAAAGTGTTTGTGTCTATAGAGGATGTCTTCCTAGAAAAGGAGTTTATTTCTAGAAGACAGAGTGGGAGAAATTTTGAACTTGATGAAATCATGAAGTTCAAGAGCCACAAACTGAAGTAGAGACGAACGAAAATGTTCCTTCCTCGTCTACTTTGGTACCTATTCAACACAGAAGGTCGAGTAGAGTTCCACATCAACCTGATAGGTATGTTGTATTAATTGAGGGAGATGGTAGTCTTGATGTATTACTTTTAGAAAGTGATGAGCCTACCACTTAAAAAGCTGCAATCTCTAGTCCCGACTCCGCCAAATGGCAAGAGGCCATGAAATCCGAGATGGATTCTATGTATGAAAACCAAGTATGGGACTTGGTTGACTTGACTGAAGATATGAGACCTCTTCAATGGAAGTGGATCTTCAAAGTGAAGAATGGCATAGAAGGACATGAAGATGTCTATAAAGCTAGGCTAGTAGCGAAAGGGTTTACCCAAGTTCAAGGTCTTCATTATGATGAAACCTTTGCTCCAGTAGCCATGCTTAGATCCATTAGGATTATGTTAGCGATTGCCGCATTTCATGATTATGAAGTGTGGCAAATGGATGTCAAAACCGCCTTCTTAAATGGGCATTTAAAGGAGGATATGTATATGATACAACCTGGAGGTTTTGTGGATCGTAAAAATCCTAGCAAGGTATGCAAGCTTAAGAGATCCATTTATGGTCTTAAGCAAGCGTCCAGGAGTTGGAATCATCGTTTTAATGAAGTTATAAAAGAGAATGCTTTCGCTCGAAGTGTCGAGGAACCATGTTTATATACTAAATTCAGTGGGAGCAAAGTTGTGTTCCTAATTTTGTATGTTGATGACATACTACTCATTGGAAATGACATTCCAATGCTATCCTATGTGAAAGGATGGTTGGGAAGTCATTTTCAAATGAAGGACTTAGGAAATGCACAACGCATATTAGGTATCTGGATCAATAGAGATAGGTCCAAAAGGATATTGGCATTAAGTCAAGATTCTACGATGATTCAGCTTGGGAAATTCCAAGAGAGGATTTATTCCTATGGGTAGTGGGATTGTCTTGAGTAAATCTCAATCTCCTTCGGAACCCAAAGATGTTGAGCGCATGAAAGAGATTCCTTATGCTTCCGCAGTTGGATCTATCATGTATGCCATGGTATGCACTCGTCCAGATGTCTCGTATGCTTTGAGCATGACTAGTAGATATCAAGCTAATCCAGGTCAAGGTGACTGGATTGCTGTAAAGAACATCCTTAAAAACTTAAGAAGAACTAAGGATTCATTCTTGGTGTTTGGAGGGGAACATGAGCTATGTGTAAAGGGTTACACAGATGCAAGCTTCCAAACGGATAGAGACGATATGAAATCCCAGGCTGGATTCGTCTTTATCCTGAATGGTGGAGCCATCAGTTGGAAGAGCTTCAAATTAAAGAACCAGTTGTTGCGGATTCTACAACGGAAGCAGAGTACATTGCAGCATCAGAAGCTGCTAAAGAGGCGGTCTGGATTAGGCAATTTCTTGAGGGACTAAGGGTAGTGCCCAATGCTGAAGATCTTATCACCCTTTATTGTGATAACAGTGGTGCTGTATTTCAAGCTAAGGAGCCGAAGTCTAGTAGCAGATCGAAACATGTACTCAGAAAATTTCATGTGATTAGAGATTTTCTAGATAGAAAGGAAATAGCAATATGTAAGGTTGGGACAGAAGAAAATGTTGCTGATCCCTTAACCAAAGCATTTTCACAAGTTAAACATGATTCCCATGTCTTATCTATGGGACTTAGGCGTATGCCAAACATTTATTAGATTTTATGATATGAAATAAAAGGTTTTGGTTGTTCATATATGATAATCTCATTTATTGTTTAATTGTTTTATATTATTATATTAAAACTTATATTTATACTTTGTCAAATCCAAATGGGTTGTAGAGACAATTTGAACCCCATTAAGTGAACCAGATAGACTTAGTATAGCCCCTAGTCGCTTGTATGAGGTGATGTCTCGAACCGACTTGAGTGTGAGGCGATTGATGGCAAGTTCAAATGTGATAGAGTCATAAGAGATGACTAGTCGATCACATAGGCAGACTGCAAGAGGCACTTTGTCGGGCAACCTGTGACCGCTTATAGAGTTCTTTGCAATTAATTTTGAGCTTGGTCGTGGCGAGAGCTACTATATGTATTCTTGCTAGTCGATTCTTAAACTAGAGATTGTTCACCCAAGGTGACACAGTTTCAGAGTGATTTTGATTTTTTTCTCTACGATCATTCGTTAAAGGGGGTCAAATGGGCATCTTTTGGGTCATGATGGACTGTGTTAGTCGAAGGGAACAGTAGGATAGGAATTGTCCAACCCCTTGTCAGGGTTATCTTAAATCTCAGGGCCACTCGAGGAGAAGTTAACTGGAAATGCGTGGCCACGCTCGGAAAGTATCTATGGTAGATAATTCTGGTCAAATCCGTTAATCTCCAGATCGAGAAAATCACTCATGATATAATCAAATGCAAGTACGACCTGCAAGACACCTTGCATTGAGTGGGAGATGATGTAATAGGACAAGAGAATTGGTGACGCACACTTGTCGAGGACAAGTGGAAGATTGTTGGGAAATGTGTCCTCAACAATAGTGCGATCACGTCAATGAATAATAATCATTGATAAATCTACAATAAGAATACTCATGGGATGATTCTTCATCATATAGTCAACTGATCAACATTAATCGGTAATGATTGGCTTGCTAGAGTTTGACATTACTGTCGTATGACGGTGGTGATCATTTGATCCCTTTAGGTCAAACCTTTAGGACATCTCTATTAATAGAAAATGATATGACTGTATATTGATACGAGTCATATCGATCCTAGTTTATATTGCGTGTAAGGAGAACATTTATAATGTGATTATAAATTATATAATTTTAGTATATGAAATGTCATTACTAGAAATTATATATTAATGTAATATGATTACAAGAATGAATTTTATTGTAATACAAATGTTGTAATATAATATTATTAGTTAAATATTAGTAATAAACGGATTATTACTTATTGTGTGAATTAAAGTTTAAATTAGTTAAACTTATAAAATATTTAAGTGATTCATTATAATTGATGAATAAAAATGAATTCAAGTGATTTGTATGTCCATTTTGGACCGTGTGATTTTGTCACATGGTACACATCACAAATAAACACACTAATACATTTTCATAAGATAAAATGTTATAAATATAAAACTAATATATTGCATGTGTTGCCAAGTGGTGTTTGGATGGTGCCCATGCTTAGGGCACCCTAACCAAACCGGCCACATACATAGAGAAGAACAAAAGGGTTCTTCTCTCTATTCAATAATTGATTCCATCATTTTGTTTATGCATGAGGTATTGAGAATAAGATAGAAAATTGTTTTTCTCTCTTCTTCTCTTGGCCGTGTATTTCCTCCTTCATACACCATCAATATTTGATATTGTTTTCTATAGTAATATTATTATTAGATAATAATTATAACTTGGTTATTTGTGTGAGTTTCTAATAAAATCAAACACAAATTTTAATTCGAGTGTGTCTTGGTGCTATCTTATTGGAGGTCTTCTAATTTGGGGACTTAGGAGGATCATAGCGTGATAATTAGCTCAAGATCAAACAAAGAAGAAGTCTTTGTTTGTGCCCTAATTTAAGCCGAAATTCAACAATGTAAGGAAAATATTTTCTCTATCATTTCGGTTTATTAGGTTATGCATGCATAAGGTCTTTTATATTATGAGATAATATTTTTAGTATGACTACATTTAGTTTATGAAACCAACACAATGTCACACCCATGACAAATATATATTTAGCCACAGATCATTCTGTGACCAATATTTCTTTAGCCATGGCTTACATATTGTCCGTGACAACATATTTGCTTAGCCACGAAATTAGTAACAAACACTAGTGGCTAAGATTTTCTTCAGACTTGTATAAAGATATTTCATGTTAAGGTAAACGTAAAAACTTGTTTTTTTAAGAAATAAAAGGAAAATACAAAAACTGAATGAAACTTAATCAAATATATAAAATATGAAAAATTTAAATGTAAAATTTTGAAAATATTTTGATTAATTTAATAAATATTTGGTATTTTTTATTTAGTCTAATAAGAAATGTAAAACTTCTATAAAATGATACACACGTAAAGAAAATTACAATCGTCTTAATTTTTTTATTTTTTTACAGACTAGAATAATATTTAGTGGTTTTTTCATAACATCGATAATTTAATAAATAATTAATTCTTTTTTGTTAAATTTTATAATATTGAGTAACATTATTTAGAGACCGCATCACATTTAAAGAGAAAGTATGTCGAGTTAAATTATTAACTTATTAACACCTATCATTGAGAAGTTTAAAACTAATATATTGTTAAGCTTTTCATTAGAAAATTGATTTACAACTTTATTTGTAAAATATTTCTAGAAGAATTTGAATTCGAGATGTTAAATGGGAAAAAAATTGGGGAAGTTTTTAAAGAGAAAAAAAAACACACAATTAGATTTAAAATATGATTAAATAAAAAAAAAAAAGTAGTCTAAAAAATTAAATTCAAAATGATTTCCAACAAATCATTGAATTTAAAGGGAAAAAAAACATATTGATAAAATAATCAATATAAAAAAATCAATATAGAAAAACATTTTAATTATTGAAAATGAGCGTACACTACACCGAAAAGTAAAATGGAAATTAAAATAATAGATTTACATGTGTAAATAATGTGAAATTTTGTTGACAAAAAGAAATATCAAGAATAATGAAAAGAAATCAATTTAGAGAAAACAAAAACTTGTACGATCTTTTCTGTGTTTTTTGGCAAAAATTGATTGTTTTCGAGTTAATAATGTCTTCCTCATTTATTTTAGTAATAAAACTCAGTCATTGATACCCATAGTAATCATTATTCAAAAGTGATGATTATTTAGTAAAAAGTGATTAAACTTTTTTTCGTTACAAATACGACGATCTTACAAATAGTATTTGTGTGGAAGAATATATGAAAAAATGGATAAAAGAGAAATAAAATAAAAAAGCCGACAAATGAAATAAAATAAAGAAAATATATTAGGGAAAATAATATAAGGAAAATTTGATAAATAGTTTGGAGAAAATGGTTTTAGTTGACTCGGGCAAAAAATGACCCGAGCATCATTAGTCGGGAGGTCAACATTGAAAACTCGAGTAATTTGAGAAAAATAATATTTTTTTTGCAAAAATATGTAAATCGTTTAATATTTTTTCGCAAAAATAATAATGAAGGTAATTTAGAAAGAAAAGAATATAATTTTAAAAGTTTTCAAAGTGTTAACTATATTGACAAGCTTAAGTTTCTATTTCAGTAGCTCATCATAAGAACTCCACAGTTAAGCGTGGTCAGGGGTGAGTAGTCTTGGATGGGTGACCTCCTGGGAAGGATATACGATTCGCAAAAGTGAATGACTTGTGATTGTAAGTAACGAGTTGTGATAACTAGCCAAGCAAGGATTAAAGCTTGACAAGATTCCATATGTAACCAAATGTGTTTGGTAGTGTGGTGGTTGCTCACCACATTCCTTAACCATGAGGTCAGGGTTTGATCCCTACCCATGGGAATGAAGCAACTCTTTGACCATCCGTTTACCTCTTTGTGAGAGCACCCGCAGCGAGGGGATTATATACCATTGTCGACGGTTGACACCTCGGTTTAGACCAAAAAAAGATTGTGAAAATATTTTCATTATAACTAAAAAAAATATTTTACATTTTGTTTATTTATTTTTTTGTTTGCCACGGCAATAATTTTAGCCACGAGAATTAATTTTTGGCCACGAGAATTATTAGCCATGTGAGAATCTGTGGCTTAAAATATAATTTTAGCCACGTTCTTGTTTTTCCCGTGGCTATCTGTTAGCCACGACCACTTGGGCCACGGAAGGTATTTCTGTGGCAAAGAGCTTTAGTCACGGGAAATTTGTACTTGCGCCACGAATTTAGCTGTGGCCCAAGTGCTCAATTGTAGTAGTGATATAACCTCTCATACTTGTGACTGATACTCGACACTTGGATATAAATACGACAGTTCTTTTTTTTATGAATGGTAAGGTATATATTGAAGGAAACGAGTAGTCATACTAACACAATCCTAATAATGTAGTCTTACTAATTATTTACATTTTTAATTAATCTCATATTAATTTATACTCAAGATCTTATGCATGCAAAACAATAGCGGAAATAAGGAGAATCGTATTCTTACACCCGGTCCGAAATATTGCTAGGACGATCCTCCAAAAGCAACCAAGTAAGCTTGCCTCCAATGAGTGAACACCAAGACCTACCCTTAAATCGAACCAAAAACCGAACCCGAGCTAGGAGACGGATTTAGGTTTAAAACCGTGTACTAATACTTCTTATTAGTATATTAGAATACTACAATGAATGTAGTATAAATATTATGAGAATAATATTTAGAGGATTTGTTTTTATCTCTCACTAGAAATAAAATTGCGTAAAGACTAGTCTTAATATGTGATGGATCACATATATTTATAGACAAATAGGTTTGGTTGGGGTGGTGGGTGTGTCGTGTAAGTATAAGCAAAGGGAAGGGATTTTAATCCCTTTTGCATGTTCACATGCACATAGTCAAGTCATGTCACATTTGACTTAAAAAATATAAGATAAAATATCATATACAATATTATCTTATAGTGCCACTTACACGGTATACACATACGTAAAATGGACCTTCATTTTACGTTTTATAATTTGTACAATTTGCCTTATTACGTAACATCTTATGTGACATAATAATTTTATTAATTTAAAATATAAATTTATCATATAAATAATATTTCAAAATTAATTAAATCACATTTAACAAATTATTAAGTAATTCGAAATTACTGTCCCAACATATGGTTATCGTAATAATCGTCGATACGATATATTTACAACATTTGTTATAACCATGAACCATTCATATTCTAATTTCGACATTTCATAAATATCGATTAATATTTGACAATTGACACATTTCAATTTCAAATATAAATCTTACTTTAAAATTCAACCTCTGAATTCTCGATATACGGTTTTAAGAATATCGATCAATCTGTATCCTATACAATTAATCAATATATTATTTAAGAGGTGTGTCCTATAGGTGTGACCTAAAGGGATCAACTGACCACCACCGTCATACGACAGTAATGTTAAACTCTAGTCAGCCAATCATTACCGATTAATGTTGGTCAGTTGACTAAATCAATATTGGATCGTCCCTTGCATATTCATTTTATAAGATTTATGACAATGATTTTTATCACTGTCGTGATCGCACAATTGTTGAGGACACATTTCCCAACAATCTCCCACTTGTACTCGACAAGTGTGCGTCACCAATTCTCTTGTCCTATTACGTCATCTCCCACTCAATGCAAGGTGTCTTCCAGGTCGTACTTGCATTTGATCATATCTTGAGCGGTTTTTCTCGATCTGGAGATTTAACTGCTTTGACCGGAATTATCTATCATAGATACCTTCCGAGCGTGGCCACGCATTTCCAGTTAAACTTCTCCTCGAGTGGCCTTGAGATTTAAGACAACCCTGACAAGGGTTTGGACAATTCCTATCCTACTATTCCCTTCGACTAACACAGTCCATCATGACCCAAAAGAAGCCCATTTGACCCCCTTTAACGGTTGATCGTAGAGCTAAAATCAAAGTCAATCTGAGGTTGTGTCACCTTGGGCGAACAGTCTCAAGTCAAAGAATCGACTTATGTGAATAATATAGTAGCTCTCGCCACGACCAGGCTAATTATAAAATTTCCAGAACTCTATAAGCGGTCACTTAATGCCCGACAAAGTGCCTCTTGCAGTCTGCCTATGTGATCGACTAGTCATCCCATATGACTCTATGACATTTGAACTTGCCATCAATCGCCTCACATTCTAGTCGCTTCGAGACGTCACCTCATACAAGCGACTATGGGCTATACTAAGTTAATCCAGTAAACTTTACGGGGTTCAAATTGTCTCTTACAACCCATTTGGATTTCACAAAGTATAAATTGTGAGTTAATAATAATAATAATAATAATAACTCAAACGATAAGAGTGATTGTTATGTGCGAACAATCAATACGATATTGTTGCTCCACATAAACAATCTTTGATGATCATACATCAATTTGTATTAATGGTTTGTTATGTGAATATACCCTATCTTCACATCTTTTAAACCTACAAATTCCGGTTTCCTTATGACTCATATCATCTCGCATAATATGATCTTATTCAAGTACATTTCAAGTCTTTATACTCGACTCGAGTCTCCTTACTTTAAGGAAGCTCCCACTGTTTTCTTAAAACTCATGACATGTTATCCTCATGAACATAGTCATATTGTACTAGAATTCATATTGTAGTTAACCTAGATTCGATCCATTAGTTCTCCTCGAGAAACTTATATCGAAATAAGGTTTTGCTTCAACCTTTGGCATTTTAATCAAGGTTATATGAATTAACATTTTCATATCTCGGATTCAAATCCAAACCTCGTTAACTGATCGGTGACGTTTCATTATCATATAATAAACTCACTCATTCTCTAGAATTGGAAACCTTATATTCTTTAACCTTTAAAGAATCACCACTCTTTCTTAATGGCAGGTTTCGTTTCCTTAATAACTTTTCTCCCACTGAATTCCATATTACTATCTTATAGTTTAATAACTCCCACTATCTTCATAGTGATTAGGTAACATCTTCAAACATCTTCTCAACTCATAATGAACATTTCATTTTGATTTACTTCAAACATTTTCTCAACTCGCTATGAACATTTCATTTTTCATTTTCCTTCCCACGGAAAGAATCTTCTATTTTCACGAGAACGGGAGATGATTTCTCCTCTATTATCTTTATAAAACAGAAACATTAACATCATGGAAACGATTTCCTTTTGTTAACACTCGCGGTTCCCTTTGTCCTCTCTAGGAACTATTGACAACATATGGAACATTTCCTTTTTGTGTCCTCGCGTAGTTTCTTCTGTGTCCTCTCGTAGTTTCTTCTATCCAATCTCTTAGAGTTATTCTTAAGGACTCCTTATAGGACTCTTCTCTAAGATCCTATGTTTATTCCATTGGTTTGCGGGCGTAGAATTTCTCCCACTCTATCCTTTAAAATAACCATTATTTAAGAAGGATAGCATTTTCGCCCGTCAACAATGTTTTGGATAAAGAATTATTTGAGTAGTGAGACAATAGTACTATCATTCGTTTAAGGTAATCATCTTATAACGAACTGATGTTCTTATGTTTGAATTTGAAGTATTTCACGGGATGCTTTTCTCGTTTTTAAGTAAGTCGTATTACTTTTATAATGATCCTATCATATTACTCATGTTATATATCATAGAAAAGCATTTTAAAACAACATGTTTGATTAAGAACAAAAGGATGACTTGGGTTGAAAACCAAGTCATCACTATTACAACCATTGTTTCAACAAGATTCTTGCCGTACAAGAAATACAAAGTTCTTAATTTAAAATGTAAAATGAAAGAAGACATCAAAATGAAAAATTTAGAGCCATGCTCTTTATGTCTTCAATCTTGGATGCTACCTTAGCCATCCATGGAAGGAACTTCAAGCATCCTTCTCTTTCTCCTTGCCCTTATCTTTGGTAGGAGCCCCTTTAAAACAATTTATAAACGGGTGAGAATCAATAACTTGTATCAATATACAAAAATTGATTAAATAACATGATTTAGACGAGAATTTATACCTACTGCAAGAACCCTTCCGGTTTTGAGGTCATGGAGATACTTCGGGCAATTCCGCTTCCAATGCCCCATCTTAGTGCAATAATGGCACTTGTCATCAACCTTTGATGACGACGAAGAAGAAGCACCTTTCGTAAAAGTCTTCTCCTTAGGAGATGCGGGTTTGAAGGCTTTGACATTTTTACCCTTGTTAGCCTTGCGCTTAAACTTCCCCTTGCTTTTCTTCTCGATATTTAGCACATCCTTCGTGGAACTCTCATTAAGTCCCATATCCCTCTCCGCTTGGACTAACATCTTATGTAACTCATCCAAGGAGGTTATTTGATTTCGCATGTCATAGTTTACCCGAAACTGAACATACGATTTCACTTTGTTGAGGGAGTGAAGGATTTTGTCAATAATAAGCGAGTCGGGAACATTCACCCCTTGCAACTTCAAGGTTTCGGCTAGCTCAACCATTTTGAGCACATGAGGACTAACCCTTTGACCTTCCTTTAAGGTCAAACAAAGAATGCGGAGGCCGCCTCATATTGGATTACCCTAGGAGCTTGCGAAAACATGGTCGCAATCTTAGTGTAAATCTCATTAGCCGTGGCTAGCTTAATCATTCTTCTTTGGAGATCCGGCTCCATCGAAAATATAAGCACGTTCTTCAAAGCATGTGACTCTTTCATGTAGGTCTCATAGGCCTCACGAGTCGCTTCCGATGAACGAGCACCGGGAGTGGGAGGAGCGGCAATGGTAAGATAACGAGTCTTATCGTCGGCTTCCGCGGCCAACACCAATTGGGCGTCCCAATCTTTAAAATTGGCGCCATGCTTCTCAAGCTTGCAACGATCCATAAAAGACCGAAGCCATGAAACGTGATGTGGGAGTGGTGGAGCGTTATTTGCCATTGATGGTTGAAAGTCGAAAAAAATGAACTACAAATGAAAATAAAGGAATTAAAACACAATTATCGTTTTAATAATTAAACTTGTAAATTTTAAACAAGTTAAGCATCTACTTAATGATCTCTTACCCAATTAAGTAAATGATCCCGAGACCCAAATACACACTAACTCGTGCACGGTTTAGCCGATACATCCCTCATTAATATGACTCGGTAGATTAACTCCTTAATCAATTCTACTTTTAGAACTCTCGGTCGATAAAATTATACTAATTCTTATCTTAGCCCGAACTTATTACCACTACGGTGGCTCGAATACCTTCGTCGAGATCAACCAAATTTCGAGAATAAGTAATCATATTACCCCACTTCACCAACGTAATAAGGTTTGCACCCCGGTTTAGCCGAGCCTACTCCCTTATGAAGAAGATCCTTCGCGGGTTCTTTACTTTTTGGTAAGGCTATGTCTCGATTTTAAATAACATAAGAGATCTTGTCAATTTATTATCAATCTCCTTTAAGTGAACTAAGTCGGTGAATTATCGATAATTTAATTGACACGGTTGATAAAATCGATGAAATGCATGAGTTTGGATGACGATTTGGCTATGCATGCAACATGATAAGCATAAATAAAAGCATAAAAACTTAAAAGCATAAATAAAACCCTAGTATGGCCTTTCCTAAAATAGAAAATAAAGTAAATTAAAAATTCGGAAACCAACTCCTTTGGTCCCTTGAACTTCACACGCGGCACGCATCCCAAGGCAAACTCCGTCTTGGTCGGAACTCCTTTCCAAAATGGCATCGTCTTCAAGGATCTCCGGAATTACAAATAATTACAAATTTTCTATCTATTTTATACATTATAAAATAAAATAAAACAACAAAATAAAGTGATACGAGATCACATTAAATTACAACCGAATCGATAAACCCTTACACTACGGGAAATATCGATTAAAATCGAAGGCCATACTAAGTAAATTACATAATTCAAAATTACGTAAATTAAAATATGATATTCATAAATAATAATTAAATATGCAATGCTTATGTAAAATGCAAAACCTAAGCCAAATCGTCCTATTTAAACACGTTTTAAATATCGTTATTCGTAATAACACGGTTTTATGGAATAATGTGATTTAAACATTTTTAAAATCACTAATCACTCTATGAATCACCATTCATGATTTAGTTAAGTTTCCTAACACATTTTAGGATTCAAAATTTAGTCTTACTCAAATTTCGAAAATTAACTTAACTTATTTTAATATTGTTCGGTTTTAATCGGTTTTACGGGAAATAGCATTAAAATAATCAAATGAGTCATAAAAATTTCGAAAATTCAAAATTTAAAATTATGAATAGACTGAAAATTTCTTAAAATTTCAGATCCTTAAAACTTAAATATTTTCGAAATATACTTATTTATTTCGTAAAATTGCCGTGTACATGCAAAATAATTCGAAAAATTCAAAATTTCTTCAACAATTATGTAATAAAATACCAATATAATTTTTACATCTTCCTAGACACTCTGAAAATGCAAGCAAAAATCAGATGCACATTGTTTAAGATCTGAAAAATAATTATGACTCCTTCAACACTCAATCTCCAACTTTAACTTTTAAAATTAAAATTTAAAGTTTCAGAAACTTTTGGCACTAAATAAAAATATGTTGATGATCATACATAATATGACTAATATGGGTGAATTTTTCGGACCATTTTAGCAACCTTTACTATTTTTAATAAATCGTGTCATATATTACGCGATTTTACCGATTAAAATCATTTCTCATGCAATATTCGAGATTAATAGCTCAAAATTCACATGCATGCTACAAATAATATATGTGACACTATATTAAATTTTATGGTCAAATTCGAACTTAAACTATTTAAGCTAAAATATGTCACTAATATTACGATTTTTACGATAAAAATCAATATTCATGCAATATTAAAGAAACATTTCTGGAAAATTCATCATATATTTTAAATATTGCATGTGACATCTACAAAAAAATTTATAGTTAAATTCATAATATAACTATTTATCCCATATTTAACTCATTTTATGACTATTTAACCATTAAAAAAATCATAAACCATGCATAAAACTTAAATAATTTCGAAAATTATATATTCATAATATGTTAAATGCATGTGAGAACATATTTAAAATTCATGGCCAGAAACATTATTTAGCTATTTTTCCCATAATAAAACTTTTTTAACCGATTTAGAGCATGAATTAACCAATTTAATTACAATGATGAACAATATTATTCCATAAATCATCAAAATGACTTAAAACTATTTTAAGACCAGAAAGTATACATGCAATAACATTTTCGTGCATATCCTATATGTACTACTCATATTCGTTTTTAATTAAAATCGCATTTTCTCGCAAAAACGTAAAAATCGAGTTGCATGCAAGCAACCTAATGCTCTGATACCACTTGAAGGAAACGAGTAGTCATACTAACACAATCCTAATAATGTAGTCTTACTAATTATTTACATTTTTAATTAATCTCATATTAATTTATACTCAAGATCTTATGCATGCAAAACAATAGCGGAAATAAGGAGAATCGTATTCTTACACCCGGTCCGAAATATTGCTAGGACGATCCTCCAAAAGCAACCAAGTAAGCTTGCCTCCAATGAGTGAACACCAAGACCTACCCTTAAATCGAACCAAAAACCGAACCCGAGCTAGGAGACAGATTTAGGTTTAAAACCGTGTACTAATACTTCTTATTAGTATATTAGAATACTACAATGAATCACTAGTAGAAAAACCCCCTATAGTGGCGGTTGTAAATGGGCTTTTTACGGCGGTTCTTACAATTTTTGGGTGCGCCGTTTATTTCGGCGTCGTTTAGCCTTTGCGGCGGTTGTACAACCGCCGCTAAAAGTGACCTATTGTGGCGGTTTTGAAACAGAACCGCCGTAGTAGGTTTATATAATACGACGGTTTTTAAACAAAACCGCCGTGTTAGGTTTATATATAACGACGGTTTTATACAGAACCGTCGTCTTAGGTTTAAATAAATCAGCGGTTTTTATACAGAACCGCCGTTTTTGGTTTATATACAACGACGGTTTTGTAAACACAACCGCCGTTTTTGGTTTAAATAAAACGACGGTTTTTTAAAAGAACCGCCGTGTTAGGTTTATATAAAACGACGGCTTATTAAAAGAACCACAGTGTTAGGTTTAAAGAAAACGGCGGTTTGTAAATACAAACTTCGTTTTAAAGTTGTATTAAACAACGGTTTTTTAACACAACCGCCGTTAAAAACATTTATAATTTTATTTTTAAAATAATTATTTTCTACGAAAATTTCAGCAGCACCTCCACATAAATTTGATAATCCCAAATAATACTTAAATAAAATTAAACCTGTCAACAAAAATGTAACCACATTTACAATACTTCAAACACCACAAATCCAACAACGTTACATCAATCTCGCCTCCATCACAACAAACATAAAAATAACATCAACATCCATATTACCAAAGATAAATATAAGTGTATGAATAACATACATGCCAAAACCAATCTACTATAAGTTTTCTAAACATTTGGCCGCCCACTCTTCCTTGATCTCATAAATATCGTGAATTGACATGGTTGATTCCTCCATGAGCTACAACATCAGACTCCTCTATTGCATCCTGTATTAAGTTGAGCCACACCTGCAGCATTACATTTACCATTTACCAATTCTGACTTTAAGCTTCTTGTACAAAATTTAATCTGGTCTAATGAATTTCAGCATCTCCTACCAATTCGGCAAGAATTCCAATATCTACGATAATTAGAAGACATAAAGTTGGTGTTGAACAAAGTCAAAAGAATAAACGTCACAGTAACATGCAGAGGAGTATCTAAATTCACTTATCAAATACAATCAACCCGATACAAGTATAACTTCTTTGTCACATTTAGTTGATTGATCCCACATAAATTTGTACGCATTTATCTCAGTTCATATAAATTTGTGTGCATTTTATCTACCAAATTTCTGAAGTCTCTTCAATTGATACCAATGCTCATAAATAAGCAGCTGAAAATTAGTGACAAACCTTGAAGTAGTCCTTGAAAGCTTCAAATAAAATATCATTCTTTTGCTGGCTTGGAGTAAATACTGTTCGTATGACAATCGGTGAAAAGAATTTCAAGGATTCACTTGTAAGTTTTCTTCCCCAAGGCAAAAGTTGCATAGGATCTAAATCGGAATCAGCGATAACCAGATTGAAATGTTACGCATGCTTACAAGCTCTAATGTAAGTAGTACAACTTACTCCAGCATACTTGGCGCCTAGAGGCATCAAATTTCGGTAATACTTGTCCTTGTAATTTGTATCAGTTATGACGTTATGCAAGGGATTCAGATCCCTAGATGAAATCAAAGATAGCGAAAACAGATTAAGATATCACTGATAGAAGATAAGATTGGCATAAACTGATAAAATTATGCAAGAGAAACTTAAAAGATAGGCTAGTCAAATTCAACTTTTGGGAAGACTGCAAAGTCTAACACCTGCTCATAATCTCAACTAATGTCCTCAATAATCTGAGTTATTAGTTTTACATAGCATGTCTTCAAAACTAAATGATATGACCAAACAAGGACACAAAAATTCAATCTTGAGCTCTGGTACTAACCTGAAACATCTTCTAAAGGGCCATGCTCTTGGAGACGCGGGACTTGATCATCTAATGCAATATCGACCTGCCAAAAAGGTTTAAGAAAATGCAAAAGAGGCTACTATCAAAATTAATCCGGAACTGAATGACCTCTGCTAATCAATCAACTATTTCCACAAAAACTGCCAAAAAATTAAATTAAATCTTTGCACAGCAGAAATTAAGAGCAATGGGAACGCTTTGCTCATTTACTGGAATCTCAATAACTAAGAAAGATAAATTACTCAATGACTTACGCAGGTATCTGAGTAATGTATAGAAAAGACAAGCAAAATATGTACAGAGAATTCATCCGTACTTAGCCTGATTCTGTTTCGTCCCCGCTGTTTTTTGGCTCCTTGGCGTGCCGTGGGCGCTTTGATATCGAGCATAATTGTTTGGTCTCCCTTTGAAAAAGTTTACTTCTAGGAGTACATCCAAGAAAAAACATACATCATACAAGATTTGTAAGTCATTGTTCGTAAAGCTGAGAAAGTGTAAGATTGTGCTTAATTGTTTACTTTTATGAACTCCCGCTTTATGCACTGAGTGTGGCTCACTGGAATCATGTACAAACTCGACAAGTTTTTGCCTGACCTGAGCTTCTAACAAGTTATTTTTACGTTTCTCGGTAGGTTTTTGCCTTTCCGGTTTTCAAGATCTGCGGACAGAAGTCAAACACGACAGTCTCATGTATACAACACTTCTCAAATCCTATTATGTGGACTCGTGCATATTGTTTTGTTAGATGGATTAAAAAGTCCATAGTCCAAACATGCTGCGAGCTTGAATGTTTTAGAATTCTGCTACCGAACATACATAAATGTAAGGCACTCACTGCCATCATGTCTGAAGATGAAACATTGGCAAAATAAAAAAAAATATATTATCTTGAATTCTCTTGTTGAAGCTTATATTTTTAAGTGCAAAACAGTCCCCTGATAATTGCAATTCTAACTGTTTATGATCGGTGAAACTGATATTTTTAAGTGGCAATTTCTGAGCCACATGATACTCATCAATAGTAATATTAATCTACAATCGACACCACGCAGTGCACACTCCTGTTAAGGCTTGAGCAACTAAACACTAAACTGTTCAAATAATATACATACATATCCTTAAAACGTTACCAAGTGCGCATTGTTTGACTACTACAAAATTGTTTTTCCCAGCATATGTTCATAAATTGCTAAAATTACACCTAGTCAATTAGGAGAAACTTGAACAGCAAATATGAGGTTATCCTCCTTTTCATAATAATCACCTATACAAATTCAATTAGTAATCCTCAGCATTACGCAAACCTATCAAGTTCACAAAATCAATCAAACATCATCAAAATCGAGTAAAATCTATCCTATGGAGCAGAAATTAGGTTATCCTCCAATCACCTTTACAAATTCATCATGTAAATCACGCAAACCTCACAATTACATCACAATTACTCGAACAACATCAGAAATCGCGATCAAAATCAAACCTATACAGCATAAATTAGAAAATCAAAATTGTGTGACAAACAAAATTAAATTTGTATATGAGATTTGTTGCATACTTAATATCAATATCAATATCAATAACAAAGAAATTAGCTGCATACTTAATATCAATATCAATAACAAAGAAAATAAACAGGCCACTATAGGGTTTTTTTGTAATAAGCTGCATACTTAATATCAATAACAAAATAAAATACCTTCGATCAAGGAAACCGCGGGGACAGTGCGTGTGTGGTGTTGAAGGAGATCGAAAAGCAATGGAGATTACTTCAATGGCGGTTTTGCGCACAGGATGACGAAGAGTCGTCATAGTATGTGTAGGAGGATAGTTTGAGCGATGTTTGTTGTTTTATTTGTGTTTTGGTTTTATTATTTTATACGGAGTAATTGTTTGCTTAATTAATTATTAACTGTTTAGCTTATAAGAGTTTTATTGCTGAATGATTTTATTATTAGTGTTATTAGAATTTTAATTGTTAATTGTTAATTGTTAATTGTTAATTGTTATTAGTATTTTATTATTATTTGTTGTTTAGTGTGTTTTGATATTATTCTTAGTTGAGTGGCCATTGACATCTGTTTTTGTTAAAACCGCCACAAAAATATATAATGGCGGTTGTTTGATAAAAAAAGTATTGTCAGGTATTATTAACTTTAACGTCAGTTCTAGTTAAAACCGCCATAAAAGCATAAAACGGCGGTTCTTTAATAAAAAAGTGTTGTCAAGTATTCTTTAACGTCGTTATTAACGGCGGTTGTTAATACAACCGTCGTAATTGACTTTTAGCGGCGTTTCTTATCCAAAACCGCCGTAAATATCTACTTCTATTACGTCGGTTCTTAATTTAAACCGCCATAATAGACCTCCTACACCTTGAAAAATTCCCTCCCGCCAATTTTTTGGGCTTTTCGCGACGGTTCTATTAGAACCGCCGCGATAAAGGCGTCGCAGTAGGGGTTTTTTCTACTAGTGAATGTAGTATAAATATTATGAGAATAATATTTTAGAGGATTTGTTTTTATCTCTCACTAGAAATAAAATTGCATAAAGACTAGTCTTAATATGTGATGGATCACATATATTTATAGACAAATAGGTTTGGTTGGGATTGTGGGTGTGTCGTGTAAGTATAAGCAAAGGGAAGGGATTTTAATCCCTTTTGCATGTTCACATGCACATAGTCAAGTCATGTCACATTTGACTTAAAAAATATAAGATAAAATATCATATACAATATTATCTTATAGTGCCACTTACACGGTATACACATACGTAAAATGGACCTTCATTTTACGTTTTATAATTTGTACAATTTGCCTTATTACGTAACATCTTATGTGACATAATAATTGTATTAATTTAAAATATAAATTTATCATATAAATAATATTTCTAAATTAATTAAATCACATTTAACAAATTATTAAGTAATTCGAAATTACTGTCCCAACATATGGTTATCGTAATAATCGTCGATACGATATATTTACGACATTTGTTATAACCATGAACCATTCATATTCTAATTTCGACATTTCATAAATATCGATTAATATTTGACAATTGACACATTTCAATTTCAAATATAAATCTTACTTTAAGATTCAACCTCTGAATTCTCGATATACGGTTTTAAGAATATCGATCAATCTGTATCCTATACAATTAATCAATATATTATTTAAGGGGTCTGTCCTATAGGTGTGACCTAAAGGGATCAACTGACCACCACCGTCATACGACAGTAATGTTAAACTCTAGTCAGCCAATCATTACCGATTAATGTTGGTCAGTTGACTAAATCAATATTGGATCGTCCCTTGCATATTCATTTTATAAGATTTATGACAATGATTTTTATCACTGTCATGATTGCACAATTGTTGAGGACACATTTCCCAACATATATATCAAAAAACCACAACAAATATACACAAGAGTTCTATATCAATTACATGAAATTATGGGATCTAAGCCATTCTCTATCTAATTTCTTGAATTGATGATCCCCTTTCATTCTGATTCTTGCTCTCACTACATCCACCGTCAGTTTTGCAACTCTCCCTGGTCGATTCAAAGTGAACTCATGCTTGCATTTATTCCTCTGATGCCACATGTGGAATAGGGTACTTGGGAACAGAGCATTTATTTCCTGCAGTAAGGTCCTACTGTAAATACACTAGAAGAAAACATGTTCAGCTGTTTCATTCAGAGTCCTGCACATGTAACATTGAGCAGTGATCTCCATTCCATAAGCTATTAACTCCAACTGACAGTATTCCTAACCTCCCTCAGCCAATCATACGCACCTGCAACAGTGTAGCCATTCTCCTACAATTCACATACCCCTGCTCTGGTATCAGGCTGCAGCTAGCAAGTCTTTGATATACTCAGCAGGTCTGTTGTCCCATAAGTAGTTCCTACAAGTGGCTGCAATCTTCCCTATTACACTCTTTGGTAGAATAAGTTAGACCTGTTCTAGTTCCTGTTTGAATTAGTGTATATATTTGTTAGGAATTTATTGGCTATAGGTAGTTCATAGTTGTTGCGTGTTCAGGAAACTTGAGGCATCATATTCCTAGTTGACACTTGCTTGTGGTATTTGATACTTTTTCCTTAGGTTGTCTAACTTATTTAATGTTCCAAATTAAAAGTTGGTTCATATTTCTGGGTGCTTTCAATATCATTGAAGAGCGTCACGATTGGTGTCTCCAAAAGTTGTTGAATTATGGAGAAAATGGAAATGCACTTTGGTTCGTGAGTGGATGTATGATGAGACGGGAGCTATCCAGAAGACACCACCACCCTAGTATAAGCAGATTACACAAGATGTGTGGAACATGTTTCTGGCATCTCACACTACTGAAAAATTCAAGGTAATATTTGTATTTTTGTAGACACACCAATTATTTCATGATAATATATATGTATATAGTATCTCGTAATATTTTATTCTCTATATAATTTATGTTATTAGGCGATCAGTGATAAAATCAAGGAGAATGCCTCTCAAAAAAAGGGACATACTATGGCTCACGAGCAGGATATCGAGGGATTCAAGTTAAAGTCGTAAGTTCTATGTATTGGTTTCATTTTTTAGCTAACTTCCAGGTCAAAAGTTGGCATGAATTATCATGAACTCTCTTCTTTTTTGATAGAGAGAAGATTTAGCTGCCAAGGGAAAACCAGTGGAAAAAGTTGATCGATATTTAACTTGGCTAAGGGCTCACAAGTCCACGAAAGGGGACATGAATGATTATGTTAAGGAAGTTTCTTTGAAAATTGTAAGTTGAATATATTTGTAATTTAACTTGGTTGGTTTAGTTCAGTTGTTTAGCTAAGCTAATTAAATAAAACACTACTGGGCTAATCTGTGCATATGCAACGGATTCGTAATACGAGCTAGGAATTTGATCTGCTGCATAATGTTGTTTGATTTGCCATTAATGCTTTTGTGTACCTGTTCAGTTGTTTATTGTTGCTGTTTATTCATTTTTTTTGCTGCTAAAACCTTAGTTAATATTGCTGATTTGTAGGAATCCCTTGAAAAGGATGTTGAGGCTGGTTTATTTGTGCCCGAAGGACGGGAAGACATACTCGCTAAGGCGATAGGCAAGCCTGAGCATCCTGGCCGTGTGCGAGGAGTTCCTCAAGGTATTTGCATAACTGAGTATTTTGGGAAGGGACCAAAAAAACGACAAGAGAAGAGTTGAACGAGAAGATCAATTGCATGCAACTGCAAATTGATGACTTCAAAAAGCTGAAAGCAATGATGATGCATTTTTGGCTAACTGGTGAGAAGCCAAGTACTGAAGTATTAGACGATTTAATGAAGGGAGCAATGATGATCTTTTATCTTTTATCAATTAGCATCTAGTTCTTTTTGTTTCAAAACACTGTTTCATTAGTTTAGCATCGTTCTTAGTTGTAATCAACATTCTTCCACGGGAATCAATAAAGTTCTTTCATTCTGCCCTAATTCCTACTCGCGATAATCCTCTTTCGATTTCAGTTTCTTAATTGTTGTTGTTATAGAATTGCTAGAATCCGGTTTAGGTTAGAATCCCAAAAGCTTTGTTGTTTATCGTATGTTTATGATTATGATCGCTATGAATTTTGTTTTCTTAATAATTATTATTGTTATTTCTGTTTCTATGAGTAGCTAATTGCATGTGTTAGGATGTAGGGAGTAATTTGAGTAGATGGTATAACACCCGAATTGACCTGTAGCAGACTTCTGGTCGGCCGACCAGCTTAACTGGTCGGTCGACTGAGGTAGTTGGTCGGCCGACTGGAATAGTTGGTCGGTCGACTGACTTCGCGTATGTTTTCAGTTCGTTTTGCTTCGTTAATTATAATACCCTATAATGAGACTGAAAGGAGACTTATAGGATGTTAGTAATGACTTACCCAAGATTGAAAGATACGGGAAGGGCATTGGTTAACGCTTTAAGACGGCTAGGTTACTTAAGACTGAAAGGTATGTGACCTAGAATTTAGGAATCATCATTATTGTTGATACCCAATTTTTGTGAGACCTAGGAACTAATAGCATAGGCCGAAAAGAGCTATTAGGTACCCCTTACGCGACTGCAATACATGTTGACTTAGAATTTATACCATCATAGCTATTTACTACCCGAACATCCTAGCATCTTTTTTATCATAAGTTTTATTTATTCTTATTTCTTGTTTTGTTTCTGTCGCATCAAACCAAACAAACAAACCCCAATTTGTTACCTTTAAACATTGACTTAAGAACAATAAACATTCCCCCACCTCCTTGTGGTTCGACCCTAACTTTCACTATCTATAGTTAAAGTTTAGGAATTATAAATTTTATCTTTGGTACCCTCAACGACGGGTATCAACCAATGTTCTGAAGATTCCTACCCTATCACCACCGCAGGTTGTAAAAGGTTTTCATTAAGAAGGTTCCGTAAGCTTTGCATTTAAAACATTAGTTCAAAGTAGATGAAAAAAGTTTTAAAACACTACTCTATCTATGCAGGGGTCTCACAGGCAAGCACTCTCACTAAAAGGAGTGCAATCACTACAAGTGACTGAGGATCCACGCCGAGAGGAGGATTATGGTACATCCATGACCCATGTTCTAAAGATTCCTGGCCCAGTACCACAACAGGTATATATAAGCTGTTCATTTTGGAAAGTTCTATAATTAAGCTTTTCATTAAAGACGCTAGTTTATAGTAAATGAAAAAAGTTTGAAATTCTACTATAACTTAAATGTTCAGGCTTGGAAAGATTGTGTGCTATCACTGCCAAAAAAATCATCGAAGATAGTGGCTTCAGGACTGGTATACCTATCAAGTAAGGACAAATTTGTTTCCATTCATGGCAGCGCCCTTCGTGATGGTTTTAGAAAAGTGTCAATCAAGGAAATCTATTCTGGGTCGGAAAATGTTGCCTGTTGGTGATATGACAACATTGAGTCAAGCTAAGGGTTCATTTGTTCAGTGGCCGCAAAGTCATATACATAGTCTTGTTAATAAGGTAACTAAGATTTCTAGCTAGTATAATGATAAAAGATACACTGAGAGTTATACCATTTATCAACTTATTTATGCCAACATTTAGATAAACATGAAAAAGACTAATCAAGAAGAAAAAAAAAAGCAGCAGCAAAGAAGTCCAAGCCTCAGAAGTGTTCGCCCTCGATTTCGCCGTCTTCTTTCCTTGGAATTAAAGTTAGTCACAATTTTAAGCAAAAGCAGAGGACCATGGATTTGAAGTTATTAGAAACTGAGGCTCGGGTTTTAAAGGCAAGTGGGACAATGATCAATGTTGCCATTGATGAACATGTGTTACACAATGAACAGACTTGTTGCCTTAGTCATGAGGAGGTTGTTCATTTGTTAGATGAACAAATGATTGGTGCCTCTCACATTACACTCTTTATGAGGTTCGGTCTCTTTGTTTAAGCTGCCCCTTTGCAATCCCATTAGTATATATTCTGTGATAATTTGCTTGTTGACCCTACTGATGTCCCAATAATTCTCTTACTGGTCTGTCTACTGCTCTATATTCTGTGAGGAGCCATTATTGTTATTACTTCTGCCAATATATACTACTGGTCTGTCTACTGCTCTATTATTTGTTACTGCACCTACTGCACACTACTGTTACTGCCACTGCACTTGCTGCCTCACTTCTGCATTACTACTGCTTTATTGTTTCCTCTGCTCTCCTATGCTACTGCTTTACCTCACTTCTGCATTACTACGAAGTACTTTACTGCATTACCACCCTGCTGTTGTATATCTGCTACTACCCTACACACGACTATCTGCTACTTACCACTTCTCACTGCTACTGTACACTGTGTTCAAGACTTACTGCTGCTGTTTTACACTACACTTACTGCACTCACTGCTATGTTATGTCTAAATATATAAACTCTTAAAAATGACCTTCCAAACTTTAGCTCAAACTTGATTGTTTCAAAAATTGTGGTTGGAACATTTTAAATGAAGAAGAAATTTTGGTTGTGTAGGAAAAAAGTTTACTTATACAAAAAGATGGAGTACTTATTAAAAATGGGAAGTATCCTTTTATATTTATGGAAATGTTTATGATTCCCATAAAATACCACCATTTATGTTCATTATTTGTTTTGAAAACTTAGACCCATATTTGTGTGTGGATTTGTTGCATAAGAAAATGAGTTTGATGCATGAGTTGTTTGATCAAGTATTTGAAGTATTATTGGTGTCAGGTTCTACATACTTTGCCTTGCCTAACATATCATCTTATACAACAAGAAGTTATGTAGTTTTGATTAGTGCTTCTCATTTATACATTTTGAGCACTATAAATACCACACTTGTTTTACATTTTTACTTAAAACATTATGAGATTAATCACAGTATTGTCATAACATTTCTATAATATATAAATTCCAAAATTGAGTAAAATACAGACCGACTTGTTTATAACGATCAGAAGCTTGGTGTTTGTGTTGTCTTAATTGGATGTTTTTATAATAAAAATAGTGGAGTGGAGTTTGGTCCCTATATCACGTATTTATAATGTTCTATGGAACCATTTCACTACCATAAACCCCTGTAAGTAATTGATGAAATGGCTGCACCTGTGATCTCAGTTCCCTCACTTCCTTTACCCATAAGCAATAGCTTGAGTTCCTGGCAACGACATCAGGCGAAACCTCCATATTCTTTATCAGTTCTCTAGCATACCTCTCAAAACCCTGAATATGTTGCCATAACGAAGCCAAATGTCTGGAATCTTTCTGGGTCCTTACTTTCTCGACTAACTCCCTGGCTTCCTCGACTCGTGCCCAAAAGCACGAATCTTGAGTCAAACTCGCAAATTTACTCCTCTTCCTCTCTTCTTTAACAACTTGTTTCTCCTTCCACCACTTGGAAAAAATGTGGTGCCTTCTTTCTCTCCCATTTCGTAAGTAATGTCCTCTTCGAAGGTGCTCTCCACTTCTGTAATACTCCGCAATGTCTAATGGCTCCACCAGTAGCTGATAGAAGTGAGCTGCATTGATGAATTTCCAGCGTTTGTGAAAATCATGAGGGAGTTGATTGTTGTCAATCTTGGTTATTACAGTATCCCAAAAGTTGGCTAGCTTGATTCTAAACATGTTTACTTGATTATCTCTTTTCGATGCTTGTCTTTGTTTGAAGGAGTCATAGTATCCCAGTTGATCCTCTGATTTATCACAGCATGTTTTGTACCACTCTATTTGAGCTCTATGAGGAGTTATCTTGGCTAGAGTAATTGCTAGCCTAGCACTGTTGAGGTTAGGATTACCTCCACTCTGCTTCGCCGCCTTTAAACACTCTTTTGCTTCTCCCCAAACTGATTCCTGTCAACATGTACATCTACATGTCAGTCAATACACCATTTACGGCTTTTATCGTATGACAATCTTACTCTCAAGAATCAAAATAGCAAAGAAGCATGAAAATGAACAAACTACCTACCTGGATTGCTAATCCCGAAGACTCCAATGCAAGTGCCAAACCTGCTTCATAACTCGACATAGGTGCATTTCCTTGCCTAAAACCTTTGTTCATCAAAATTTGGAAACATAACTTCTCTACACTACTCCCATACCTAAGATGATCCTCCAGACACGAACCTGGGTCGTCTGTAGCCATCATCAAATGCAGCAACTTAATCACAGACAGTGAATTATCCACACAAATCGCGCCATCTTCTGAGCAGAGCAAATAACTACCAAAAGGCCAGAACATGCCTGGTGGAACTGAATTCTCATTTCTAACCGTTGCAACAGCCTCCGTGCAAGCTAATGCATAACTGAATAACTGACTCTTCATTTCTTGGGATACATGGAGGGGTAATTTATCAAATTGAGAACTCAGAAGTAAGATATGGAGGTGATTTTCCATGGAGTCTAAGGGGGCAAATAGAAGCCTCGGAACAATGTCTTGTTTAAGCACGACATGACAAAACTTCCCCGCCCATCTTTGTCGGAGAAGCGATTTCGATAGAGATTTGTTTCCCAAAAGCGGTGAGCCAAAGGTGATGCATAGAACTTGGGGAAATGTAGAGAGTAGCCATAGTGCTGTAAGTGATGCTAATGCTCCTCCCACTGAATGCCCAGTTACTACTACTGACTTGCTTTTTTCTTTTAGGGTTTTCATCTGCATTTTGAAACAAGAATTACACAAGTCAAGCGTCGTCTACAAATAAAAGATCATACAAAAAAACAGTACTATTGATATGTAAACAAATTTAATTTCAAACACACCATTTGTCTCTTTTACATGTTTATCAATGCACAAATATGTACCTTAAATATCTTGCAGTTAATATTATAAAAAAAATATAAAAGTTCGATAATCTTATTGAATTTATGCGAATCAAACAATTTCTCACATGACTATTTTTTCTTATATATTGCATATAATTTTGAAAAATCCCTTCATTTATGAATAGTGTAGAAAAATTAAATGGTACCTTTTTTTTAATAAAGGGAGTGTTGAAATATGACTCGTTTGTCGCGTTGATATGTGGGACAGTGGGAGTTTTATTACATTGAGCAATAAACTAAGAAGTGATAAAAACGGTGAACAATAAACTAAAAAGTGATAAAAATAAACCCGGAATACAACGTTGAACATAGTGCGTAATACTATTAATGATGTCATGATGAAGTCATCATTAAATTTGTGCAGCTTGTTTCACATGATATTGGTTGGCCGGTGGGTTTTTATTTTTTTCTTTAGTTACGTACTCCCTCCGTCCCGATCAATTGTTATCTATTGCTTTTGACACAAAGATTAAGAAAAGAAGTATGAATGAATTTGGACCACACAAATTATATGGCCCCACATGTAATCAAATGTCATCCACAAAAAGTTGCCAAAAATGGAAATAGATAACAATTCAATGATACACCCCAAAATGGAAATAGATAACAAATGACCGGGACGGAGGGAGTATGTATTAGTGACTTAGTGTTGTATACGTCCGTAACTTCTTAATTTTCTTAGTTTGTTTAAGATAACTTTGTTTAGGAATATGTTTCCTAATTAGATTAGTCTTTGTCAGGCTAGTTTACTATATAAACAGTACTCCGTTTTAGCTATTCTTTAAGGAGAGATTTGTGATGCAAACACATTGAGAGTTTTAAGAGGCAGATCTAGAAAAACTTTGTGCTCATTTTTTGTAATTTGTAATTCTCCCGACATAGTGAAATATTTTCCCTCGCCCTGGTGGATGTAGCTATCACATTGATAGTGAACCACGTAAATCTTGCGTGTCTCTTATTTTTTGCATCTACTCTGTATCGCTTCCGCACAACAATTGGCACCAGAGCTTTGAGTTTTTTGGATCCAGGGAGGAAAAGATGACAAGTGACACTATAAGGATTGAGAAGTTCGATGGAAGGAATAGTTTTGCACTATGGCAATTGAAGATGAGCGCTTTGCTAAAAGAGTGGTGCATCTGGATGTTGGGAAATGTGTCCTCAACAATAGTGCGATCACGTAATTAAATCTCATGTCAAGAATGCGCAAGGGATGATACGAATTATTAGTCAACTGACCAACATTAATCGGTAATGATTGGCTAGCTAGAGTTTGACATTACTGTCGTATGACGGTGATGGTCAGTTGATCCCTTTAGGTCACACCTTTAGGACAATTCCCTTAATTGATAAAATGATCAAATGTATATTGATACGATTTGATCATATTCCTTAAACTCGTATATCGAGAAATTAGAGGTTAAATCTTAATGTAAGATTTATGTTTAAAATTGAAATGTGTCAATTGTTAAACAGTAAACGATATTTCATTATATCGTAATTAGAATGAATTGGGTTATAATTAATACAAAGGTTGTAAATCGTATTGACGATTATTATAAGTGACCATTTTACATCTAGTAATTTCGAATTACTTGTCAACTTGATAAATGAGATTTATTAATTTATGAATAATATTTATTTGATAAATATGTATGATTAAATTAAAACAATTGTTATTTTATTATGTTATGACATATTGGATGTCACATAACATAAAATTGTGAAGTTGATAAAATGATGAAATAAGGTCCATTTTAAGTGGTATGTGCCGGTTTTGGTGGTTGTGTTTTAAGGGTTGATTTAAGTTAATTGTACTCTTAAATACACCAAAACATAATCATTAAGGTGACCTTGGAACTAATACCTATGGCCACCCTAAATGACCTAGAAAAGGGAAAATGTTCCCCTTGTTCTTCCCCATGAACCCGGCCACTCACACTCAAGCAACACAATATTAAGTATAAGATGCTCACCTATTGCAAACCCTAAATTCTTCTAATGCTTGCATAATTTTCTAAGTGTAGAAAATCAAAATAAAATCTTCTTCTAGTCTTAGCCGAAATTTTGCCTAAGTAAGAAGAATATTACAAACCTCTAAATTTATATTATAAAGATAATATTGACATACTATTAGTAGTATTGTATTTATATTCTAATAAGAGTGATTAGAGTTATTAAGGAAGAAACCGATTCTTTGTCTAGCATATAAGGGTTCGGTTTATTGAGGGCTTGTCTTGGTGCATCCGAAGGAGGTATTCTATTTTGGGTACTTGGAGGATCATCCTTGCTAAGCTTGGACCGAGTGTAAGAACACGGTTTTCTCCTTATTTCCGCATATAGTAGCATGCATAAGATCCTAATAATTTGTTGTTTAAAGAGTTAAATAATATTTTATGTTAGTATGACTAAAATTAGTTTATGAGCAACTAATAAAACCTAACAATTGGTATCAGAGCTATAGGTTATTTGCATGCTTTCCGTTTACGTTTTTACGGAGTTATAGTGATAACAAAATAAAATTGGATTTTTCGTTTAATATATGATATGCACGAAATTAATTTAGCATGAATATCTACTGTTTTCTAAAATGTTTTAGAATATTTGGAATATATTTTGCATGAATATTGACTTATGGTATATTAAATCTCGGTTTTTATTGAGTTTTAATGGTTAAAATGTTTATTTTGGGAAAAATAGTTAAATAAGCTTCTGGCCGAGATTTTTCAGTATGTTATCACATGTATTTTCTATAATATGAATATGATTTTTCGTAAATTATGGACTTATAAATCGTGTGATATGAATTTTAAGTGTTAAATTGCAAAAGGATGAATAAAAATGGGTTAAAATAGTTATATTATGAATTTGACTATAAAACTTTATGAGGATGTCACATGCAATATTTAAAATTTATGTTGAATTTTCCAGAAATTTATCTCAAATATTGCAATATTATAGATTTTTAATGTAAAAATCGGGTAATTAGTGACATAATTTCGACTTTAATAGTTTAAGTTGGAATTTGGCCATAAATATTTAACACGATGTCATATATATTATTTCCAGCATGTATAAAATTTTCGAGAATTTTATCTTATTTTATGCTTGAGAAATAATTTTAAGGGTTAAAATCGTACGATATATGACGTAAATCGTTAAAATTTGCAAATGTTGTTAAAATGGCCGAAAATGTAACCCACAATAGTCATATATGATATGCTCATCTTGAAAATATTCTTGGGAGCCAAAAGTTTCAGATTTAATTTAATTTTAATTTGTTAAAAGTAGCATTTAAAATTGAATATTTAGAGTCCTTTATTTAAAATTTCGGCTATGGGGCAATGTGCCATTTAATTTTCTGTCCATTTTGTGTTCTTAAAATGTTTTGGAAGGTATAAAAATATTATTAGTATTTATCTTGCATTTATGAAGCTAATTATTGAATTTTCCAACTTAAATTGCTCGTTTTACGTCTTATTTACGAAATAATGTTAAAACCGTATAAAATATTAATATTTTAACTTTCTGAAAATTTTAAGAACATTCTGGAATTTTTAAAATTTGAATTTTGAATTTTCGAAATTTTAATGACTCTTTTAGATTTTATATTATTTTTCCCGTAAAACCGAGTAATACCGATCAATATTGAAATATATTAAGTTAAGTCATGTTCAAGGTTTGAGTAAGACTAAATTTTGAAACCTATGTGAGTTAGGATGATTAACTTAAGGATGAAAACCGTTTCATTAAATGCATAGTGTTGTTAAACGTTAAAACACGCGTTTCCATAACCCGAGGTTTACGATAACTATTTAAATAAGCTTTTTTTTTAAATAGGACGATTTGGCTTAGGGTTTGCATGTTAATTCATATTTACATAAGCATTGCATATTATATTGTGAATGTCATGATTTATTTTACGTAATTTTGGGAATTATGTAATTTACTTAGTATGGCCTAGTTTTAAATCGGTATTTCCCGTAATGTAATGGGTTACCGATTCGGTTGTAATTTTGTGATCTCGTATCACCCAATTGTATTTTTCCTATTTTATAATGTATAAAGTAGACTAGAAAAGTTGTAATATTTGTAAAATCCGGAGTTCCTTGAAGACGGTGCCATTTGGAAAGGAGTTCCGAACAAGACGGTGTTTACCTCGAAGTGCGTGCCGCGTGAAGTTCAAGGGACCAAAGGAGTTGGTTTCCGAATTTGTACTTTGTTATTTCTTTTCTAGGAAAGGTCATACTAGGGTTTATTTATGCTTTTATTTTTGCTTTTTATATGTTTGCATGCATAGCCAAATCGTCATACATCGTATCATGCATGTTTCGACCTAGTCGACCTAGTCTTTTACTTTATCGATAATTCACCGACTTAGTTCACTTAAACGGAGATAGATAATAATCTGACTAGATCTCTTACATATAAATATTGAGACTTAGCCTTACCAAAAAGTACGGACCCATGAATCCCTTCTTCACAAGAACGTAGGCTCGGCTACACCGGGGTACTAATTAAAATTGTCACGTTGGGTAAGTGGGGTAATAAGATTACACCTTGAAATTTGGTTGATCTCAACGAAAGTATTCGTAACCGTAGTTGCAATAAGTTCGGGCTAAAGATAATTTTAAGAAAATTGTCGACCGAGAGTTCTAAGAGTAGAACCGATTAAAGGGTTAATCCACCAAATTATACCGATACGGGTTGAATCGGCTACACCGTGCCCGGATTAGTATGGGTTTGGGTCTCGGGATTTTTTACTTAATTGGGTAAGAGATCATTAAGTAAATATATAACTAAACTTGTTAAAGTTCTAGTTTAAATTACGAATTTTAAAATGATGTTGTTTTTCCTTTTATTATTGTAGTTTAATTTTCAACAACATCAAATGGCAACCAACGCTCCACCTCTCACTAACGTATCATGGCTTCGATCCTTTATGGATCGTTGCAAACTCGATAAGCATGGTTCAAACTTTAAGGATTGGGATGCGCAATTACTTTTGGCCGCTCAAGGTGACGATAAGAGTCGTTACCTAGCTATCCGAAGCCACTCCTCCCGCTCCAACCGCTCGTTCATCGATCCAAACTCGTGAGGCCTATGAAGCCTACATGAAAGAGTCCTCCGCTCTTAAAAATGTGATCATCTTCTCCATGGAGCCGGACCTCCAAAGGAGTATGATCAAGTTGACCACATCGTATGAGATATACACCAAGCTTGCGACCATGTTTTCGCAAACTCCAAGGGTGATTCAATATGAGGCGGCTTCCGCCTTCTTTGACATAACTTTCAAGGAAGGGCAAAAGATAAGCCCTCATGTGCTCAAACTCGTTGAGCTCGCGGAGACTCTAAAAGCTCAAGATGTTGATGTTCCCGACTCTCTTATCATTGACCGAGTTCTTCACTCGCTCAATAAGGTTAAGGCGTATGCTCAATTCCGGGTGAATTTCAATATGCGAAACCAAGAGACCACGTTGGACGAGTTGCATAAGATGCTAGTCCAAGCCGAAAGGGACATGGGACTTCATGAAAGTTCCACCAAGGATGTTTTGAACATCGAAAAGAAAGGGAAAATGAGCTTCAAGAGGAATGCCTCTAAAGGCAAGGGCAAGAAAACGTTCAAGCCCAAGGCGACCAAAGAAAAGACCTTTTCGAAAGGCGCTTCCACCTCGTCTTCAAAAGAGCAAGACAAGTGCCATTATTGCACGAGGATCGGTCATTGGAAGCGAAATTGCCCCAAATACTTAAGTGATCTCAAAAATGGGAAGGCAACCGCCGTAGGTAATAATTCTCGTTATGATTCATGTCATTTATCAACTTATGTATAGTGATACAAATGTGTTGATATTTACCCTTTTTAAATGTTTTAAAGGGGCGCCTCCTAATAATGATAAGGGCAAGGAGAAGGAAGCATGAGGTTCCTTACTTGGATGGCTCCGGTAGCATCCAATTGATCGAAGACTTGAAGAGCTAGGCTCTAATTTTCATATTGTCTTCTTTCATATTTTGCATTTATTTTTGGAACAATTATTTTCTTGTAAGACAAGGATTAAAATCCTGAAACAATGGTTGTAATTTTGGATATTGGTGACTTGGTTTTCAACCCGAGTCACTACTTTTGTTCTTAATCAATGTTTTGATTTATCAAATAAATTGCATACCTTGTTAAAAACATGAATAATAGTGATATAATCACGCAATAAATATTGATACGATCAAGTATAAGATAATCAAAGTGTTGATTAAAACGGAGAACTACACCCCATGAGATACTTTCAATCAAAATGAGACTATATCAGTTCATTATAAGATTTTCATTTTAAGTGAAAATGAGAATGTATTCATCACACTTATCAAACTTCAAACATTCAGATACATTGGTTAATCGAAATAGCTATCCTTAAACGAATAAAGTTTATTGTTAGAAGGATAGAGTGGGAGAAAATATTTCGCTCGCAAACCAATGATGAAAAAGGAAGGATCTTAGAGAAGATTCTTACTTAGGAGTCTTAAGAAGAGCCCTAAATGATTTGAAGAAACTACGAGAGGACACTGAAGAAACTACGGGAGGACACTCGAAGAAAGGTTCTTTGTGATCATTGTTTCATAGAGAGGAAACTTGAAACCCCGTATGAAATCGGAAGGAAAACGGTTCCTTAATAAATGATTTTTCTAAGTTAAAAGAGAAGAAATCATCTCAATCCTCTCAATGTAGTTATAAAGAAATTATCATGTCATTTTCGTCTCGAGGAAACGAAGACATGATAAGAAGGTAATGAATGATTGAATGGAAACAGATCACTATAGGGATAGTGATAGTGATAATGATTCGAGTAATAGTTTAACATGCGTGAAATGAAAGGTTCATTTAAGATATCGAGAGATATTGATTTTAGTGGGAGCGATATTCATCAAAGAATTGAAACCTACCATTAAGAGAGAATGGGTGATTCTTTAAGAGTAAAGAATAAGAGGTACTCAATTTAGATGAATAAAATAATGTGTATCATATGATGATGGAGTTTTAAAATGGAAGGTTTATTATATGGATAATAAAAGGTAGCCATTAGAAATTAGAATGGTTGGATACGTTATTCGTAAATGATGAATAAAACCATTATCAAATAGCCAAGATGAATGAAAATTATTAGAATGATGAAATCATAAATAGACTACAATAAAGTTTTCAGTACATAAGTGACTGTATATCGATACGTCACAAGTTATAAGATAACAGTGGGAGCTTTCCTCCGGAAAGGAAACTCAAAATCTAGAAAGAGTTCTAGAAATGTACTCAAATAGAATCATATTATACGGGATAATATGAGAATGAAGGATACCAAGATTTGTAAGTTTTGCAATCATGAATAAAAGGTTTATTTGCAAAACACTAATACAAATAGATGATTGTGCATCAAAAAGCAATGTAATAGTTTTGACTATTGTTGCATGACAACATCATTTGAGTTATGATTAACTCAAAATGAAAGATACTTTGTCAGAATCCAAATGGGTTGTATGAGACAATATTGAACCCCATAAGTGAACTGGATTGACTTAGTATAGCCCCTAGCCGCTTACATGAGGTGACGTCTCAAAGCGACTAGAGTGTGAGGTGATTGATGGCAAGTTCAAATGCCATAGAGTCATAGGTGATGACTAGTCGATCACATAGGCAGACTGTAAGAGACACTCTGTCGGGCAATGTGACCGCTTATAGAGTTCTGGAAATTTTATAGCCGGGTCGTGGCGAGAGCTGCTATAGTATTCTTGTGAGTCAATTCTTAGACTAAAGACTACTCTCCCAAAATGGTACAGTTTAGGCATAACTTTGATCCATTCTCTACGACTTTTCGTAACTGGAGTCAAATGGGATTGTTTTGGGTTGTGACTAACTGTGACTAGTTGAAGGAAGTAGTGCGATAGAAATTGTCCACCCCTTGTCAGGGTTGTTCAAATCTCAGGGCCACTCGAGGAGAAGTTAACTGGAAATGCGTGGCCACGCTCGGAAGGTATCTATGGTAGATAATTCCGGTCAGACAGTTATTCTCCAGATCGAGGAAACCACTCATGATATGATCGAATGCAAGTACGACCTTAGAGAGACACCTTGCATTGAGTGGGAGATTGTAATAGGACAAGAGAATTGGTGACGCACACTTGTCGAGGACAAGTGGGAGATTGTTGGGAAATGTGTCCTCAACAATAGTGCGATCACGTAATTAAATCTCATGACAAGAATGCGCAAGGGATGATACGAATTATTAGTCAACTGACCAACATTAATCGGTAATGATTGGCTAGCTAGAGTTTGACATTACTGTCGTATGACGGTGATGGTCAGTTGATCCCTTTAGGTCACACCTTTAGGACAATTCCCTTAATTGATAAAATGATCAAATGTATATTGATACGATTTGATCATATTCCTTAAACTCGTATATCGAGAAATTAGAGGTTAAATCTTAATGTAAGATTTATGTTTAAAATTGAAATGTGTCAATTGTTAAACAGTAAACGATATTTCATTATATCGTAATTAGAATGAATTGGGTTATAATTAATACAAAGGTTGTAAATCGTATTGACGATTATTATAAGTGACCATTTTACATCTAGTAATTTCGAATTACTTGTCAACTTGATAAATGAGATTTATTAATTTATGAATAATATTTATTTGATAAATATGTATGATTAAATTAAAACAATTGTTATTTTATTATGTTATGACATATTGGATGTCACATAACATAAAATTGTGAAGTTGATAAAATGATGAAATAAGGTCCATTTTAAGTGGTATGTGCCGGTTTTGGTGGTTGTGTTTTAAGGGTTGATTTAAGTTAATTGTACTCTTAAATACACCAAAACATAATCATTAAGGTGACCTTGGAACTAATACCTATGGCCACCCTAAATGACCTAGAAAAGGGAAAATGTTCCCCTTGTTCTTCCCCATGAACCCGGCCACCCACACTCAAGCAACACAATATTAAGTATAAGATGCTCACCTATTGCAAACCCTAAATTCTTCTAATGCTTGCATAATTTTCTAAGTGTAGAAAATCAAAATAAAATCTTCTTCTAGTCTTAGCCGAAATTTTGCCTAAGTAAGAAGAATATTACAAACCTCTAAATTTATATTATAAAGATAATATTGACATACTATTAGTAGTATTGTATTTATATTCTAATAAGAGTGATTAGAGTTATTAAGGAAGAAACCGATTCTTTGTCTAGCATATAAGGGTTCGGTTTATTGAGGGCTTGTCTTGGTGCATCCGAAGGAGGTATTCTATTTTGGGTACTTGGAGGATCATCCTTGCTAAGCTTGGACCGAGTGTAAGAACACGGTTTTCTCCTTATTTCCGCATATAGTAGCATGCATAAGATCCTAATAATTTGTTGTTTAAAGAGTTAAATAATATTTTATGTTAGTATGACTAAAATTAGTTTATGAGCAACTAATAAAACCTAACACTGGAAACCCTTGACGCAGGGTTTCTCCACGAAGGTGACGAAGATTGAAGCTTCAGCTGCGGGTGCTCAACCTAGGTGACTGAGACGGAAGATCCTGCCTTGATAACAATGAAGGAGAGGGCTCATTCATCGATCTTGTTAAGTTTGTCAGACGGTGTCCTAACTGAGGTAGCCGACGAGTCGACTGCAGTAGGGTTATCGCTGAAATTGGAGCGTTTGTACATGACAAAGTCGGTCACCAATAAGTTTTTGTTGAAACAACGTCTATTCTATTTCAAGATGCAAGTAGGTATGTCCCTTCGTGATCATCTGGACAAATATAATACTATATTACTAGATTTGCGTAATGTAGATGTTAAGATTGAGGATGAAGTTGCTTTAATTCTGTTGGTTTCTTTACCTGCATTGTATGAGAATTTTGTGGATTCTTTTGCTCTTGGTAAATAAACATTGACCCTGGAGGAAGTGAAGTCAGCACTTTGCACTAGGGAGTTGCGAAAAAAGGCAACTGTTGACTTAAGAGACGGATCAAGGGCAAGTTTAGATGTTAATGCTAAAAAGGGTGGAGCTCGGAGGAAAAAGGCTAAGGCTAAGAGTCCGGACACCAATACTGCTAGTAGTTCTGTTATTTGTTTTCTATGTAAAGAACCCGAGCATAAAAGACCTAGTTGGCCTAAGTTGAAAACTAAGTCTAATGCGGCTGTAGTCCAAAGTAAGAATTTAAAGTACGATTCTGAGGTGGATTATGCTCTTGCTGTTGATTGTTTTTGTCCTATAGATCGTTGGATTCTAGATTCCGGGTGTTTTTATCACATGTGTCCACACAAAATGGGGGTCACGTTGTTGTTGGTAACATTTCTACTTGTGAAGTAGTGGGTATTGGGTCGATTAATGTGAAGACTGCTGAGGGTAAGAAATGTACTTTGACTGATGTGAGACATGTTCCAGCCTTAGGGAAAAATCTTATGTCACTTGGTTCATTAAGTGATTTAGGATATGAGTTTCGCGGTAAAGGAAATATTTTGTTCGTCATGAAGGGTTCTCGTTTCGTGCTAAAAGGTGTCAAGCAAAATACCTTGTATGTATTTCAAGGTGAAACACTAACTAGTTCTGCAGTTTGTGCATCCGTAAATCACGGAGAGATGACTAAGTTTTGGCATAAGAGGTTTGGTCATATGGGTGAGAGAGGGATGCAACTATTGTCCAAGAGAGATCTTCTTAACGGTGTCAAGGTGGGAACCTTGAGTTTTGTGAACATTGTGTATTTGGTAAAAAGCACAGATCTAAATTTAGCAAGAGAGTTCATACAACAAAAGAAGTCCTTGATTATATCCATTCAGATTGTTGGGGGCCTGCTCGAGTTGAAGGTTTGGGAGGTTATTATTATTTTGTTACATTTATTAATGATTATTCCAGATATTCATGGCTAAGGTTACTGAAGCATAAGAGTGAGGCTTTCAAAGTCTTTGTGCAACGGAAGACTTTGGTGGAAAATCAGAAAGGTAAGAAGATCAAGAAGCTACGAACGAACAATGGATTGGAATTCTGTTCAGGAGAATTCGATGAGTTCTTTAAGAATGAGGGTATAGGAAGGCATCATACCATCAGGGGTACACCACAGCAGAACGGTGTAGCAGAACGAATGTACCAGACACTGTTAGAGAGTGTTCGATGCATACTTTCTAATGCAGGTCTTGCTATAAGGTAATTCCAGCACGACTTTTATTAAAATCGAATCAACAAATAAAACATTAATTATTTACTCTAAACTTTATACTTTATGGAAACATATTATTAAAAAAGTGTTGAGGAGGATGATAAATTTGATAGCCAAAAACATTTGACGAGACAATGGATTCGATGGTGTAAGCTCAAATGAACACGATGAGAGTGAAGAGGGGGATGATCATGTGGAAATAGATTATTAAAAAAAATTGTAATATGTGATTAACTTTTTTAATTATGTATTAAAGTAAGATGTATGAACATACTATATTTATATATAAACTAAAGTATTATATTAGCTTTAGTTATATTTCAAGTTATATTTTTTTTTATCAATATCATCTATAATAATAATAATAAAATAATTATTATTATTATTATTGTCATTATTATTATTACTATTATTTTAATTATAATTATTATTTAATTTAATATTCACTTAGTTCATAAATGTTAACCTCATATATGTTCAGAAAAGTTAAGCAAAAAAATAAGTTAAGTTCAACAAAAATAAGTTAATTTAAGTTAAGCAAAAATAAGTTAAGAAAAATTTAGAAAAAATAAGTTAAATTCAGCAAATATTAGTTAGTTCAGAAAAGTTCAACACAAATAAGTACAGCTGTCCAGTTAAGCAAAAATATATCCAAAAAACAGGGTCTAACAGCTCAACTAGCATACTAACTACCGCCGTATCAAATTCAATAATACGCCTTAAAATTGAATGAGGTAAATAAACTACTAGAATGGAGGAAATAATTTAAGTTTTCTTATTATTTTCCCTCCATGCTATTTTTATTATCTCCTTTTTTTCAAAATTTATCCCAATTTTATTGTCCATGTTACTTGATTTAGGATGGTATATTAGTAAATTAACTACCACTAATACCCTTCAAATTTTAATTATCATTCATCAAATCAAAATTGTAATATCACTTTTAAGCAATGTTCTTTTCGTCTGAAACGAGCTAAATTGAAATAAATGGAGTATAGCTGATTCAAACAAAATTGAATGAAACTGATTTGGAGTGAAGGAAGCTAAATTAAAAGTTAGTTCTGAGAAGAAATGTGTTAAACAGAATTGACTAAAGTTGAACAGAACTAAACGAAATATAGTTGAACTAACTGAAATGAGCCAAAATTAAGCCAGAAAGAACATGATACAGGAGCATCAGAGGATAGTACAAAGGAGGTCTTGATATCACGAAATGTAACTCATATCATTGAAGGGTTCAAGATTGGCTCAAGCTATGTAACCATGGTCAATTGGGAGCAAGCTTAAAGGTGGCGTAAAGAAGAAGTTAGGGAAGCGTGCAAGTTAAGCTAAAGCCGACTGTTTTAGGGTTGTTGAGTTAGTTAGAATTAGTTAGTTGTTAGTTAATAATAAAGATTAGGAAAATTGTTAGAAATCCGAATCCTAAGAGTATTAGTTTCATTTCCTAGTTCTAGTTTAGTTATGCATTATTAGATAGTATAAATAGGGGTTGTTGTAATCGTTTTTATTCATTCAAGTATTGGAATATAATTTAAAGTTTAAAATTGTGAGCTTTATTTTCAAGTATTCTTGCGAGAGAGTTCGAGTGACAGCATCCTTGCGAGGTTGTTGCAGAGTTTCGAGTGATTAGTATTTCGAGATTGAAAGCTCGTTATTTTCATTCTTACTTAGTTACTTACATATACATCAGAACATAGCTTTATTCTTAATTAGAAGGATAGAGTACTAATTTGATCTTATTTGTTAAATTCTTTCCAAAAAAAAAGGAGGGCAATAAAAATGGATTAATTACTCTCTTTGTTAGGGTCAATTGTTTTGTTTTTTTGTTTTTGGTACAATTACTAAAGAAAGAGAAGTCAATTACTAAATGACGAGTAGATCAAATTAAGTGTAAAATATCAAATTGCTCATTAAATTCACTCTTAAGTAGAAATGACAACAAGTCACTGAAACATTCCAAAATAAAATAAGACGATAAATAATCGAAATAAGGAGAATATAATATTTAACAATCACTTAACAGTTTTACTATTTTTTAGCATATTTCTTATGGTTAAAGTATGACATGTTTGACTAACGGGTTCGGTAAAGAAGTGTACTCCGTGGGATATGATGGAAGAGCAACTCCAATGGACAACTACGACCTCTTCTAGTTTGTCTTTTTGACTCAACATTTCAAGCAACTTTATTTTCCGGCTACAAAGTCATTCAATGGTAAGCTATACTTGTACCATGAGTCTCACATATTAAATTAGTATTTTAACTTTAACTAGTTTTGTATCCCGTGAAAATCACGAGATTTTTAAGGGGATTTTTTGTTTATATTTTTATTATGATTATTCTGGGTGATTTTATTAAAAAAAGTAATCATGAGTTGATTAAGTGATAGACATGTAGGTTTTATATCTTCAACTTAAAGTGGCTCATAAAATCGAAGTACATGATACAAATACGCCGGCTCTAAGAAAAGGAAGAAAATGTAGTAACATTGCAAGATAGTTCTAATTTTTTAGTAACAAAATAACATTTAAAATCATTGTTTGAATACCTCTATATTTTCTAGTTTGGAAATAATTATGATATTTAAGACTTTAAATATTTTTCACTCATTCCTCTAAACTATTGTAACGTTTAAGCAAATAAAAATAAAAATAAAATAAATGAGGTAAGTAAATAGATAAAACAACGTGAAAAGATATGCTACTCATTAGTATTTGTTTTTTTGGATAAAATGTAAGTAAATACTACAATAATTAATATAAACAAATTATCAAAACTCGATAGGTATATACAATGTATTTTTGTCATGTTATCATCAAAGCATCAATAAGACAACATCAAATGCATCATGTCTCGTTATTAATACTCAAATCACAAGGAAAATATAAAATTACCATTTTAACCAATATACTTAAATATATAGATACTATATTCATACTAAACTTACGTTAGTCATATTTGTAATTTGTTGTTAATATCAATATTAATAAATTCACTACACATTAACAATGATGAACACATTAAAAATATCCGCAAAACAAACTATCACTATTAAAAATGTAAAATTAAAAAGTTAAAGTTACAATTTAGTTAAGCTAGGATATCTTAAACAAAACTTTAACCACAATTCATCGATATTATATTCAATCATCATGGATCTCAAGTTTCTTCAAAGCATTTGACACTGCCTAAAATAAACTACTACCTATATAATACAAAGGTTTGTCAAATTTCGCACTTCTCTTATTTTCTCATTTTTTGTCAATTTGATTCATGCTCACCACAAAGTAAAGATATAAAAGATGTTGAAAAATAAATCAAATCAAATAATATGGTGAAAATAAACAAACTTTTTCATTAATTTGTTTTTGCTAAGAATTTGCTAGAATTTTTAACAATTCATTTTCTTTTATAGGTGAAATATTTTCGTAACGGTAGAATATAAAAAGTGTAGCACTAAATTATGATTATTAAGTGGAATATAAATGAAACTTTAAATAAGATGAGTAAGTAGTTTATTGAATAATATTTTGTCTATTCATTTTCTATTTTTACAATTTTTTAACTAATAATAAAAATTTGGTCAAATATTTAAATGTAATAGGCCACATGTTATTAAGTAACTATTCTATTCAGTCTAAACTTTTATGTAATTTGTCTTTTCATTTTCATTTTTCACATTTTTTTAAATAAAAAAAATTGATCTAACATGTCAATGTAGTGCGCCACGTGTCATTCTAACATGTCAATGTAGTGCGTCACATGTCATTCTAATACTACTCAATCTAGCCTTTTTATTTTATTATATAGATATAAATTTTATTTAATTTTCACATTATATTATTTAAAGGATTCCATTTCAAGCACGTAGTTTGTTTAAGCTACATTAGCTTTCAAGCATACCATCAATTTTCTGCTTCAATGGTAGTATTGTAACTAGACAATTAATGTAAATTACAAGCTAGTCCTAACAAACATCGAGTTGCTCTAATTGCTTAGGTCATTAGCAATAGATGAATCATTAATGGTTTTTTCTCATGTTACATAAACTAATATACAAATTTTTGTATTTTTAAACTCTTACCAATAACAATCAATCATCTTCAAGCTTTATATCACGGTCAACTAAACTATTTTTCTTCTCACATTCTCTCTCCACAGACGCTGATACTATATTGTAAGTTCTCTCCTCCACAAACTACAACATCCATGTCCTAAAATAAAAAAGATTTTAGATTTATATATAAAATATCTAAAATAGTTGACAACTCATGTGACAGAAACTTTAATTTACATCTATTGCTACTGCCATTTGTAACCTCGGTTTTGCTAGGTAAATATGTTCACAGTCTGACAGATTTGGGGGCAATATTCCCAAGTCAAATTTGGTAATTGTTTAGATAAATTTGTCCATATACTTGGGACTTGGGAGCATTATGCCTAAGTCAAATTTGGTAATCGGGACGAAAGATGTACTTCCTCCATTTCAATCAATTCTATACATTTACTTTATTCACGTTTACCAATACTCGTTTTCTTTTGTTAATAACTTTAGTTACACATCGATAAAAATTATAAAACTTTGATATTCACAATATACTCGGTGAGACAATTTAAATAAGATCTCACATGACTATCTTTTATGTTATATATTAAGGGTTATGTCGAAGATTCACTCGACTTATGAATAATGACTATAAAGTAAAATGTATAGAATTGATTGGAATAGAGGAAGTAATATCTTAAATCAATTTGTTCATTTTCAGTTAATTTTGCAAGAGTATGTGAATCATATACAAAATTTATGTTTTGAGAAATACTAGTTTTATACCCGTACACCAAATGTACGGTTCTATTTCCTTCAAAAAAAAAATGTACGGTTCTATTTTTAAATCTGTTTTTAAATATTTGGTTACTCATAAATATGTGACTAATTAATAGAAATATAATTCAAAATAAAAATTAAGTAGAAAATATAAAAATTATTATAAATCATCAATTACTAAAATAGAACATTTTTTCTGCTATAAAATCCGGCCTATTTCATTACTAAGGTAAAAGATAAATTTTAATTGTTATGGTTTTAGAATTAACGAATTGTTATGGTTTTAGAATTACCTACTTGTGTGTTCTTTTTAACTGTCAGTTATTTGATTATTATCAATATCGTCTCAATCTCTTAGGAGTAGATCTACATGAATAAGATTAATTTGCAGTTTTTTTAGCATAACAAAATTAAAATTTTCAGATTTTCAGTTTATTTCCAATATTTTATTCCAATATTTTATTAGTATTATTAGTATTATCATTACTATTATCATTAATCATTAATATGCAAGCTGATTAATAAAGGTAATATTCCCTCCTGAATAATTTTTAGTTGACTTTGAGTTATTTAGGTTAGAATTTCCATTTGTTTGTTTTTTGTGCTGATTTTCAGTTTCTTTTTTCTAATACTAGTTTTATGCCCGTGCAAATTGCACGGGTTTGCATTTTAAAATATTGTAAAAAAATCGTCGTTAATATAAGTAGTTTTTAAAAATAAGGTTATATTTTACCTAGTTAGAGTGGTTCAATATATGAAGATGGTTTTTAAAAAAGGGTAACAAAAAAAATAATTGCTTTTAGTCATATATTATAGCATAACAAAAGTAGAAAATTTTAAAAAGAAGAAAAATAACACAATGAGCAGTAATGATGTACATCAATCATAATTACAATTGTACTATAACTTCTCCAAATTGGACGCGCTTTTTTCATCATCGCAAATAAGGATCTTTAGTTCTTTTTTATCGTGACTCTCGAAATGGCCACATTGAGCTGACTGTGTGCAAACACCGACTTAGAAAGATATTAAGAAAATTCAAATGGAAGACATTATTTTATGTGAATTACAAAAATGTCAACATAAGACAATACAAACCCGTGTAATTGTTTTACATGTATTGAATGTTAATTAGCGCCCGTACATGTATTAATAGTGTCCTATAAATTACACATGATTGTTTTCACATGTTGGCTGTTAATTAGAACCTATGTTTTAAACTTATTGCGTAAAGCGCATGATTGATCAAGAATTTGTAATCTGAACCTGTGTAAACACTCACATTATGAAATTTGAAATATGCAATTTACACATACTATACGTGTATGAGTGAATTTGAAATACGGACCTGTATATTAGAACTATAATACGTAAGCACGTGTAAAACAAAACCTTTCAAATTGCACCAGAATGCTTAAATTATCGCGTGTGCTTTTTTCGGTTGTTTCAATAGGAGACAATCTCGTGCAAACTTTTTTTTATGATTGTTCCAATTTACACTGATCCGCGAATTTGGAAGAACGTATTTTTAGTTTTTAATAAATATAGATTTATTTGTCGTCTATCTCTAAATTTTGTTTCTTAACATATTTAATTGAAATAAATAAATGGATGAGATAAGAAAATATATAAAACCATAACCCGTAAAACCATTTTAAATTATGGTAATTTTCGTGAAACAAAGTGTGAAACTTAGACTTACTTTGAGCGAGTTTACCCAAAACATACAAAGTCAAAAGACATGCTATTAACGACCCATATACCAACCCACCATAGCCATACATACAACTTTGTGCTCTCTCATCTCTCACCATAAATCTAACTACCTTTTCATAACATATTATTCCGCCTTCTCATTTGATTTTCGTCTCACCTAATCTGTTACACTCGCCATTTCAAGATCATTTGAACTCGCAATGTCCCAATTCCTCTCTCTCGTTGTAATTCTTCATACGGAATAATTTTTTTGTCGTATTTTTCATATTTCAATAAAAAAAATTTATGCATATGAATATTTTTTTGTCCATATTTTCAGGTTTCAGTGTTAATAAGTTTTTACTTTTTATCAAAGTATTTCTGATTTTTTTCGATTTAATTAAATTTATCCTTCGATCTTAGTTATTTCCATACTTCATACGGAGTTCATCTTATGTGAATAATTTATGTGAATCATACCCTTGAGCAATTGAACACCATAGATATAGTGACTTATTTAATTTTGATGTCATATGTGAATATTTTTCATGTTAATGTTCACCCTATCTAATTTTTTTATAACAATTTTTGTTTTCTTTTTATTTGACTTATTTTGCTGTATTTTTTTTCCTATAATAATAGATGTTAGAAAAATTGCTGAATAATTTTCTTATTTATACCATAATTAATTTAACTATAAAAGTTATTAATAATTTTTTAATCTAGTTATTTAATACGCAATCCACATATATGAGTAATTTTTCAGATTTATTGTTGTAGATGGAAATAAAAGTGCACAAATTCTCATTTGTGACGACGATATCCGTCACAAACTTGTGACGGATAACATTTTCTCTCACAAAATACCCACTTTTTCTCTCTTTCCGACACTATTTATGTGGTCCCATTTCTCCACTTACTCATTTTATATCCATTTTATCTCATAAAATATCCGTCACAAATGGTAATCTGTCACAAGCAAGACTTACTAATAAAAGTGTTTGCATAGGATAATAATAGAGAGTGGAGAAAACATGGTGGACCACCTTTTAAAAATTAAATAAAAAATGAACTTTCAACCACAATGCGACACCTAAGCTTTGTGGTTGTTGCTTTTATATATAGAATACAGTATTTTTATTACGACATTGGCAAAATGTAATTATTTTGATATATATTGAACCGTTGTATATCGTATTTTACCATATTTTATTTTGCTTGAAATCTTAATTTGTATTTAATTTGATTGGAAATTGGAGATAATAATGTAATTTAATTTTTGGACTGTAATTATTTTTCGTGTTTGTAATTTTTTCATTTTTCGGATTTAATTTTTGGACCGTTCTATATCGTATTTTATTGAAACGTTGTATACTGTTATTTATATTTTCGATGAACAATAATTTGATCGTATCGTATTTTATTATGACAATAACGAAATATAATACTGCAATCGATTACGTAATTAGGAATGATCATTTTGAATTTAGGAGTAAAGGAAATTATTAAATCAAACTAAAAGTTAGTGGGTAGTTTTTTTCTTTATTTCAGGGAACCAATCAGAATGCGTTAAATTCTATTCATTTTATAGAGATAGATTATATATTTTCTTAGTAAGTCTTACTTGTGACGGGTCATCATTTGTGACGGATATTTTGTGAGATAAAATGGATACGAGTTAGTGGAGAAAGGGAACCACATGAATAATGTCGGAGAGAGAAAAAAAAAAGGGTATTTTGTGAGAGGAAAACGGTATCCGTTACAAGCTCCGCAGTCACAAACCAGAATTTGTGATATTTTTCTAGATTGTAACATTAGTGGTAGTTTGAAATATGAATAATAAATCTCCACGATTAATAAAGTAGTTTTTTCCTTAGCTAGGCCTAGGAGAGTAGGAGGTTGGGAATCCGAATTGGGATGTAAATATGTGAAGGATGGCCAGGGCACACCAAGATAAAAACAAATTGTTTACCAGGGTGGTTTCGGCCTAAATTTGTGGGCCTATTTTGTGAACCCATACCCAACTTGAATGACACAAATTCTTCTTTGTAACGGCACTATCCGTCGCAAGTTTGCGACGGATACCGTTTCCTCTCATAAAATACTCACTTTTTCTCTCTTTTCAACACTTTCATGTGGTGTCTTTTCTCCACTAACTCATTTTCTATCCATTTTATCTCACAAAATATCCGTCACAAATTGTGACCCGTCGCAAACAAGACTTACTGCTTAAATGGATAAGCGTAAAATTATTGGTACTTTTGAGATAAAACTTTGGTAAGTTTAAGATAAGATTCGCCCAAAATTACCAATAATTTACTCAAGTCTTAACAAAGTCTTAAGTTGAGTCTTGAAAATCCAAGACTCAACTTAAAACTTTTGCAGAGTCTTTTATAGTAACAATCAATAAATGAGTACCATGGGTTAAAGTGTAGTGACAAAGTAGTGTTTGAGATAAATCTGAGAGATAATGTATATAATCTGAGGTGTGTGTGAACAATAAATAAATAATAAAAGTTAGTAAAAAACTGATATGGCAGAGTTTTAAAACTTTGGGGAGTTAATGGATAATCTTACCCTTAAACTATGTAATAAGATATCACAAATTTGTGACGTTTACTTGCAAGACTGATTGGTAAATAATACACCGCACTTGGTATATCCTCAAGGATTATTAGGGCCATAAAAACAAAATATTTAATGACCTATGAATCTATGATGAAAAATTGTGTAGATGAAGGACGATGACAATTATAGCACACTAGATACCAATTTAACGATGTCAAACTGATAAGGGAAATAGACAAATAGTACATCTATGACAAATAAAATTATGCCTTTTCCCTTTCCCAGAGATAATAATGGCATACTAGAGTAGATACCAATTTAATTAGCCACCACCATGTAAAAAAATGTAAAAAGTTAAGGGTAAGATTATGTTTAAACTTTTCAAAGTTTTAGTAACCGTTCACTAATTTTTTACTACCTCCTATTCGGGATAATCCTCTCTATTTAACGTTGACATAAAATTTAAGGGTTTAATTAAAATAAGCATAAAATATTGTTGTGGGGTGAGGTGATTAGAGAGAGGGCAAGTATTGTGGGGTATTATTGTAAGTAAGGTGATTAAAATAAGTATAAAGTATGAGTATTGTGGGGTATTGACGTATTGTGGTGGGATGAGATGATTAAAATAAGTAAAAACTTTACCAAAAAAGGAAATAGAAAAAGTATTGTGAATTGACGAAAAATGAAATAGGGAAGTTATTATGAATAGGAAGAGTATTACTTTTTTATTATTCAGACTCCCCAAAATTCACCTTAGATTTTAAAATCATTATACATTTTTTTATATTATCTATTTTTTTTACAAAAAGAAATTACCCACGCAACCCCTCATTACATATTTTCAATGGAAGGTGGGGTCAACACTCACCCCAGAGTCTTAAGTTAATCTTGAATATCCAAGATTTAAGTTAAGACTTTGATAAGATTTTAGTAAAATATTGGTAATTTTAAATGAGTCTTGTCTAATGACTTACCAAAGTGTTGGGTCAAGACTAGCAATAATGTTAGAAAGCAAATTGGCATTTTCCTACAAGTTTGCAAGTTATTGTAGCATAAGAATAAATGATATTATAGTAGTATGGAGATGATGTAAATTTGTAAGGATTATAAGTTATAGGCACTATTTTATCAAGTTATTGTAATCCCTACTCTACTTGGTAATTTAATAATAGGAGGGGATTAGAGGAGATGAACGCCAATAATGAAAATTGTAAATGTTTTGAGTTTCTCTGTTTCAACCCGAAACTTATTCTCTCGCTCCGATCTTCAAATCCCAGTTCCGTTCCTAAGTTGGGCAGTGGTGACAAAGCTGTGTGGTTGTAACTTGTAAGGAAGTAACTCACGCTTCCTAGCCCTCAACCCCACAAATATTAGTGAATGTTATTCATTTTTGCTAATATAAATATATTAGTTTTAAACCCGTGCAAATTGCACGGGTATGCTGTTTTAAAGTTTGTTATTATAATAATTGCTTACTCTTTTTGTTTTCCTTTTTAGATGAATTAAATTTACGTTAATATATTTCAGACAATTATGATTTTCATCTTTGTCGTACTTTTTTAAAAAAATGTGAAATAAAAATTAAATGAACATACGTCTGATAATGTATACTTTTATTAATAATCAATTAATCACGCAAAAAATGTTTTAATAATGTTTCAAATTTTGTATGTTCGGTTTATTATTGTTGTAAATTGTTATTAATTATAATATTTTAATCATCTAAATAAATTGTGGTCTAATTATCACAACATCTATTTCTAATTAATTGATGTATATAAAAATGTGCGTAATGTTTCGTAATCTACGATTTTAGACATTTATTTGGAATACGTAAAATATTAGGCGGTTATTGTGCAGGGAAATTAGAAGTTATTGTGCGGGACCCACCTGAGTGAATTAAGAAAAAAAAATTAGAAGTTTGATGTATGACGTGGCGCAACCACAGTCTGATAAATGTTTCAGAATTTATATAGATTAGATGGGATCTTAGCAATTTAACATCAAGATATATAAAACAAGAGAAGATAAATTTAGTAGCCATAGCCCGTAATAAGGGTTTAAATTACTAAATTTAGCAGAATTAAGTTTAATTATGTTTTGAAATCAAATAAAGTTGTATCATAGTTATCAAACAATACGGATTACGGAGTATATTATAAGGACATCGAACCTGTGATTGAAAACTTGAGGTAGCATATACACTCAAGAAGAGCTTCAAAATTCCAGCATGGACCATAACTGGCTCTTCATCATCTTCGCCATGGCGGCAGAGCCCAGAAAACAGCTCATTAAGGTCACCATCTTGAAGGGGTACCATATCCTTCAAATTTGACCCCACACCGTACCCGTGTGTCAAATCCTTAAAGCCTGCGAATCCCATCACCCCAATACACCCATTTTGGTTCATCACAAATCCCTCTGAATTATGGGACTTTGCACTGCTGCACGTCTTCCATGACTCAACTAATATATTTGTTGATGCCAACAAGTTTGCTGTCATTTCACTTGCCTCAAACCTGTAAATTTTCCATATACCCGTAGTACAATAATTCAGTTGTAGCGTCCAAAATGGGTAAACTATAACTAATTTTCATTAAATAGGGTCATAGTGTCGTTATGAGTAGATCTATTTTACATAATTAATACTTACAATATATGCGTAGAAACGTTTAATTAGACCTGAATTACCAAGTAAATAAAAAGCGAAAAATAAACAGGTAAAAAAAACAGGGGAGTTTTAATGGTCTTACAATGAACTTTCAATAGCTTCCATTTTTAAATTGTGTTGGTAATCTTGTTTTTTTGTCTCAAATTTATGAAGAGAAGAGAAGAGACGAAAACAAAAGAAAAGAAAAGAAATTCACATGAGATAGTGTAATGTGGGAAGACGGGGGGAATGATGCTTCTTCACACTTTTGTCAACTTATCTTTTCAGAGTGTTTTGATTATAATTGGAAATGAATGATGAGGGTTTATATTTTCAATACTTCTCTCTTGTGACCCTATATTCGGCTCAATTACACCACTTGTTTAGTTAAGACAAAAGTAAAACAGGATAGAGAATTAAAAGTTATTTGTATTTATATCTCAAATAAGTTTTATTTGATCCGTCACAACCTTGTAACGGATATTACCGTCACAAAAAAAAATTTGTGTTATATTTTGGAGGTGTTGCACACAGTCAATTATTGTCGTTGTCAAATGTTTTTGGAGTTAGTGTAGCAGTGTAAATGATTCTTCATTCATTGTTAACATTCGTGGGTTTATTGGTACATTTATCATACACAAATTTTACTTAAATGTTCTTTCAAAACAAATTCCAATCACTGTGTAAGTAATACTTTATATTTAATTTATTTTGTGAGGGCTCAGTTAAATATATTTAACTGGAAAGTGGAAATTGAGAGGTGGTTAATTTAATTTTGAGTTTCTTTTTTAATGTGGTAACCTTGTGTTTTCACTAGCTACATAGTCATCTCACATTTCATTAGCTACTTAACGGAAAAATTGACGAACTATAAGCTAGGATCATTGTAATACGTATTAATAGAGTTCAGGTTATCACGTGTGTGTTTTGAAAAAGGGAGGTTACCGTGTAAACTCGGAAAAATACAAAATTATCATGTAGAAAACCCTTATTATTTTTTATTTGTCAAAAATAATTAGGGATCCGAAAAGATTATAATATACTTCCATAAATTGAATTTGACAACGTAATTGAACTTATTACTACAGTACAAACATACAACATTAGCAAGTAAAACCTTATTTCCCTATAAGTAAGGACATTGTAGGGATTTTCGGTATAAACCACACACACAATAATAAATATAAGAATCGGAAAAATAACAAGAACACAATATTTACGAGGTTCACCAACTTGGTTACATCCTCACTATAGTCGCACTAGGAATTTCATTGATCACTCACAATATGAGGATACAAATTACATAGTTTTCTTCTTCTTTTATAGCTAAATGTCAAGCTATAACTTCCATGTAACTTAACTATATTTATAATCTTGATCAATGTAAAAGTAACTTTGTGTGAGTTAGAAACTCCTTCTCATTATGTCTCAATTAGAAACATCAAACTCCATAATCGAGGGACTAATTCTAACAATCTCCCACCTCCCGACAATTATGGAGGTATAATCAACAACTTTACTTCTCCAGCTAATGCGACCATGTTCCACTCATGCCTCTTGCAAGAGTCCAGTCTAGGTACCCAACCTTGACCCTTTATCATTCAAGTTTGTTCCCACCGGCAACCATGCGTCTCGGGCTTCACTCATCATTTTCTGGGGAGTGCACTCCCACCTAAACGAAACACCCTTACATGCATTATTCGAACCTCTTGAATTTTCACACACATTTAAGCGTGTCAGTTTCACCTTGTGCGTTCTCAGACCACCTTCTACCTTTAAGACACCGAATTCACTCCCACGGTGCTTAGTGTAAGGCCCACTATGCATAGTTTTCGGATCCCGCAACAAGTCTCGTGAAACAACTTCAATTCATTCTTCATCCCTCCCGCAATTACACCACTCATGTCATCACTACCTACGCCATGCATGGTGTACAAAGTCCCACTTTTAGTCTCACGAGCTAACACCAAAGCTTCCTTGACTATTTTTCAGGAACTTTCCTCAAAGACAACCTTGTAGACTGCTTTATCGAGCTTTCCAACAGATATAAATTTCTTTTTCAAGTTCGGGATGAACATGACATCTGTTAGCTCCCACCTACCTCTAATCGAGATACGGATTTTACATCACATCTTCCCATAATTGGCATAACCTTACAATTCACCAAGTAAGTCGTACCACAACTTCAACCATTAAACTAATGAAAGGAATTTTTACATGGGTTAGTGTGAAATGATATACTAGAGTCTAACACTCAAGACTCAATCAGATCTTCGACACTCACTGCCAAAAGATCACCTTCATCCTCCTCACCTAGCGTTTGTTTGTCCAATATTTCCCACATCCTTTTCCATGGAATCCGGCTTAGTGCCCTCCAGAAGGAACATATAGATTCTTTGAATACAAATAATCCGTTATTTGCATTTTTCAGAAAGCAAAATCTTTTCCATCAAATTTATCGAACAAGATTTTACCTCCTTCCATTATTGTGAATTTTAGTGGAACACTCTTCCCTCACCGCCTAACCAGGCTCTGATACCAGTTTGTAGGGATTTTCGGTATAGACCACACACACAATAATAAATATAAGAATCGGAAAAATAACAAGAACACAATATTTACGAGGTTCACCAACTTGGTTACATCCTCACTATAGTCGCACTAGGAATTTCATTGATCACTCACAATATGAGGATACAAATTACATAGTTTTCTTCTTCTTTTATAGCTAAATGTCAAGTTATAACTTCTATGTAACTTAACTATATTTATAATCTTGATCAATAAAAAGTAACTTTGTGTGAGTTAGAAACTCCTTCTCATTATGTCTCAATTAGAAACATCAAACTCCATAATCGAGGGACTAATTCTAACAGACATTATCACCAAAAATGGCAAATATGAACCTTATTGTAGCTCGTAGAATGCTCCTAATTGGTCAATTTGATTTAAAGGGTAACCCTAATAATAATATAATTAATGAAAAAGTACAATTATTTTTCTGCTAGTAATGTTTGAGCTACGTACAATTTAGTATCAATGAATCACACTTCTTTTATTCTATTTAATTTTAAATGTTTGCTTTTTGAATACTATTTCATAAGTGGAGAAAATATTCAATACTTCTTATATAACATACTCGGTAAAAGTTAGTAATATTGAATGATGTTAAAGTTGTCTTAGAGAGGACATTATGAATATAAAATGTTTACTATTTTCATTAATGTGTAATTAAATATATGAACAAAAGAAAATAAAGATTAATATAGGTATATTAAACAAATATATAAAATTGAATGAAGTGGATGAAATATTTAACAGTCATGTATGTGGTAATGCAGTAAGTCTTGCTTGCGACGGGTCACCATTTGTGACGGATATTTTGTGAGGTAAAATGGATAGAAAATGAGTTAGTGGAGAAAGGGGACCACATGAATAGTGTTAGAGATAGAGAGAAAAAATGGGTATTTTGTGAGAATAAACGGTATCCGTCACAAGTTTGCGACGGATAGTGCCGTTGCAAATAAGAATTTGCGGTGGTAATGGCGCAAGTGAAAATGGTACGGAAGAACATAGTATGCAGTTAGCCAGTTAGGGATCCATAAAACGCGTGCTCGTTGGATTTGTCATTTGTGACTGAAGACTGACGATGAAGGGACGACCAAGGCAACAAGGAAGAGTCAAGAGTCAAACAAAGTGTTGTTTTCAGAGTCAAGTTCTTCTACATGACTTGTTTTTGTCTAACAAGAGCATATATACGACCAAACTATATATGGGGACGCTCCACTATGCTAACAACTTTTTTTTTTAGCAGTAAAAAAATGGATGTTATATAATGTCTACCCGATACTTCGGGTCGGACTTATTTGTTACATATTTAGAAAAGAAAATAAACTAGTGACGAGATTAACACAAATGATAGGTCGCTCGGGGGGACGATCTGATCTCTCCAAGTGAGCGAAAACTTCTTTTCTCTTCTTTATCAGTTGATCTTCTGAGGAGTACCTACAACAAGACACGCTTACGCCACGAGGACGTAGAAATTTACTAGAGGGATGTAACACCCCCATTTACGTAGGAGCCTGTACTAGGACTTTCAGAATAACTAAGACTGTTACCATCTTGGATAAACCAGGACAGTGGATAATCATAGTTTTCATTGTAAGATACATGTCTGTAACATAAACTAAATTTAAACCTTAAAAAATAACTTTAAGTTTGAATTACCCTTCTATTAAGCATGCTCGAGATGCTAAAGGGCATTAATCTAAAACGTTTTATTTCGGACTCATACAAGGAAAAAAAAAGGTAAATTATAAATTACTTTATTAAAATTTGTGTTTATATAACGTTTAATTTTGTATGGGTTTTATAAGTGTGGTAATTAGGAGTGTGATTAAGCGATTTAAATATAGAAGATCAAAATATAATTAATATTTGTAAGATTATTTAAATATGCAAGATTAGGCATAATTAACTGTTTCCTTAATTGTAACCATTATATCGATTAACATGTTTGGACAACAAAATTCACGAAAATGTGTGAAGCAAACATTATGGCTCTGTTTGGGAAGACATTTCAGGTACCTGATTTAGTCAAAATAGCTTATTTGACCAAAATTTCAGGTGCCTTATTTTTCTTTAAGCATTTGGCAGACAACTTATTTAATCAAATAAATTACATGAAAGAAAATGCTACCTAGGGTAGAATTTGAGATTTCAGGTACCTAATTTGTTTTTGTTTTATTTTTTTTACCCCTTAAATCTATATTATTAAATAATTATCATATAGTTTTACGTCATTTCATCAAAATCAGTTATCTATTCCGTTAGTTCGCCAAATAGTTTTTTATATAATGAGCTATCTTATCCGTTCTTAATTTTGAGCTACCTTATCAGTTATCTTTTCAGGTTTCAGTTAACTTTTATATTTTTAGCACAAATTCTTATTTGTAACGACACTATCTGTCGCAAGCTTGTGACGGATACCATTTTCTCTCACAAAATACCCACTTTTTCTCTCTCTCCAACACTATTCCTGTGGTCCTCTCTCTCCACTAACTCATTTTGTATCCATTTTATCTCACAAAATATCCGTCACAAATGGTGACCCGTCGCAAGCAAGACTTACTCTATTTTCAGTTAGTTTTACCAAACAGAACTTATATCTCTCGAAATCCACAAAAGGTCTAGCGAGTTATGTAACATCCCAATATTTCGGGACTTTGAAATTTAAAGATTTAAGTTCTATTTCGAGAATAATTTGTATTTCGGAATTTCGTAATTTTATTTGAATAACTGATTAGTTTATGTGAAAATATTCTAAGGGATTTTAAAGGGATTTCATCTTAATTGCGTAAACCTTGCCTTAGTAATTTAATTTTATGATCCGGAAATATTTATTTCATTCTAAATTGATTGTAAAATAAGACGGTGTTCTTAGCTCAAATCGTCTTAAAACTCGTCTTATGGGCCTAACTTGTTAATAGATCCATTTTTTCTCTTTTTCCTCACAAAACCCTAACCCCACCATCTTCTACCTCTCTCCTCCAATTCATTTTTCAGATTTAACAAAAGAAACAAAATACCATTCTTGATTTCCTCCTCCTTCAATCTTAAAACTCTCATAGAATCTTCGTTTCTTATCCGATTGAGGCGATTTTCGCGGCTACGGATTCCTCTTCTCGAGCCCGTCGTTTTAAGGTAATAAATCTTGCAATTTGTGACAGTTGGGTTTTCGGCCTGTTCACATAATTTCGAAATTCATGATTTTCTTCGATGTTTGTGTTGTTTTAGACGGTGTTTGTGTTAACCCGGAAGAAGGCTTGGTGATTATTGAAGAAGATCTTGAAGATTTCAAAGATTTCGCTAAGTAAAGGTGACGATAATGAGAAACTCGACCTTTGTCTTAAATTAATTGAACATGTGATTTCTTGTTGTTTTTGTGAAATTTATGTTTAATAGAATATGGGTAATTTATTGTTGTTCATAGTATGATAATGGTTAAGGTGAATGGAAGTTGTGGTGTATAGTATATATGTTCTGGGCTATTGAATTGAATTGTATATGGCTACAATTGGTATTGTTGCTGTTGTTACGTTGCTTCTTGTTGTTGCATCGCTGCTATGTTTTATTTAATTGCGGATGGTTTTTGTTGCTATTGTCGTTAATGTTGGCTACTACTTCCTGTGTTGTTGCTGCTAGATATCGTTTAATCACTATGTTGCGTTTTAGTCTCTTCCATGGTCTATCTTATTGTTGTTGATTGCATAATAATTACTTGTGTTCTTACTGCTGAGTGCTGCTACTAAGTGTCTACCATTGTCGTTTAATAACCACGAACATTGAGGCTGTGTTTTGCATTTTGGGTCGCTATTGCCGTTGAAATTATACGCTGAAAAAGAGTTTGTGGGTGTTGATTTATAAAATGTTGCTGTTACCTCAAACCACTCCACGTACTATTTGTTTTGGCTTAGTATTATATTATTATTATATTATTATTTTATTTTTATATTATTATTTTATTATTATTTTACGTACGTGCTTGGTAGCCTGCTTGAATTAATTAGTTTACGTACGTGCTTGCTAGCTTGTTTACGTTTAAATATAATACGTTAGAAATCGTTACGAGTTAGTAATGGGTTACGGTCTTATTAGAAGCATGTCGAAATAGTTTATTTAGTTAATCGATTTTCCCCGTATAAAATATAGGTAATGTAATATGAAGTTTAATTTAAATTAAACCGTGTTTATTTCCTTTATCGGTTGAACCGGTTAATTAGAGCGTATTCAAATACTTAGTAAAATATATTTTAGCTAAGTAAGATTTAGTAAGTGATTAGTGACTTGTCTAAAATTAGTTAGTTCTTAAGTGTCCGTTAATACTTATCATCGGACTAACATATTTTAATATATAGTAGTTGGCTAAGTTTAAGTTAATCATAATTGGCCTTTCTCTTATGTTTATGTGTGTTTGAGGTCCCCGAGGTTCGGGCGGCACTCTATTGGGTTCGGGAATGGAGAGAGGATAGAGACCCTCCGGTCGGGCAACCGAAAGGGAAACCGGCTCTCCCTCAACTTAGTTTCCGGGATCAATTAAGTGTTGTTTAGAAGTGTAAGAGATAAGAACTAAGGATTTAGTTTGAATTGAATGCTATTGTAGTGTTGCGTATTAAGTTATGCGTTGAGATGTCGCCTCTGAACTTAATACGTAGATTGTTTGTCATATATAGGGGTATGCGTTGAGATGTCGCCTCTGAGCCCTATATGTGTATGTTTGTCATGTATGGGGGTATGCGTTGAGATGTCGCCTCTCACTAGTACAAAAAACCCCTATTGCGTCAGTTCTAAATGATCAATTGCGTCGGTTCTGATATTGACGTATATTAAGGGGGCGTTTCTTGATACGTCAGTTTTAAAACTGACGCAAAAACAAACCATTTGCGTCAGTTCCTTCGTAAAACAGACGCAAATAAGATAGCAATTGCGTCAGTTGTTTCAGCTAAACCGACGCAAATACTGGAGGAACTGACGTTTTTTGCTTCTCTTTTGCGTCAGTTATGCTTAAACTGATGTATATAGTTACCTGTTTTGGCGCCATTAGAGTAGTATTTGCGTCAGTTATGTTAAGAAACTGACGCTTTTGTACTTGCCTTTTGCGTCAGTTTGTCTTAAACCGATGTATTTGGTTACCTATTTTAGCGCCACTAAATTAGTATTTTCGTCAGTTCCTTATAAAAAACGATGCAATTACTATTTACCATTTGCGTCATTTGTTGTAAGAACTGATGCAAATTATTTTTACGATTTTAAAAAAATATAAAATTTGCTACCGAAATTTCGGCAGCACCTCCCTGTAAATGTGCAAAACGCCAAAAATTTAAAACAACCTGCATTAAGATGTCCAACCAAAGGATCCACTACATTTCCTTCAAACCAACAAGGTTCCAATATCCAATCCAATCCAACATAACAACGAACATTTCAACAACGTTCAAAATATATACAATTTAAGCTAAGTAACAATAGTCCAAGAAAAGTCCAACAAAAGTCATAGTTATACCAAGTTAATCTACTCTAAATGTATGTTATCTAAACATTTATTAGCCCAAACTTCTCTAACCACGTTGAGATCCACCATTGACACCTGTGTAGTTGCAATTTTCTGCATTTCCAAAATAAATATTATAGTAATAAATGTAATGAAGAATGGAAATTGACAATGAAAAGCTAAAGCAAGATTGAATTACCTTTTCAAAGTGTATCTCCGCAAGTTTACAGTGGTAGAATGTTATGTCATACATCCATTTCATAACATAATAACCACACTCATAATCCTCAGGTTGTTGCGGACACTAAAGTTAAAAAAATATAACAAGTATTAGTTAATACATACAACATAAACCATATGAAAACAATGAGATGCTCATTAAAAAATGTATGCTTGTATAAGCAATGTTGACCACTAGTATACTAACTACGCATTAGCCAAAACAAAGCCACTCAATCTTCAACCTAAACCATATGAAAACAATGAGATGTACACCTGTAACACCCCCATTTATTTAAGAGCTTTTAGCAAGACATTCTCAAATAAATAGGACTGTTACCATCCCGGAATATCCGAGGTAGTGAATAACAAGGTAAACAACCAAAGGTAATTTATATAAATGCTGATTAAATTTGGACTTGGTACTACCACAATTACGAGTTCCAAACTTGATAAAATGAAAGTACAACTGACGATATCTAATTGTGATCTAACTCTAAGTAGGTCCATGCCATGTCTCTCTCCATGCCCAAACTCCTAATCCATCTGTCACTGACCTGTAAGATCTACTCCCCATTACGGATCATCGTAGGTGCACACGAATACACTGGGTCAACCGCTAGGTTGAGTAGAAAGATAAATAAGACAACAATAAAAAAAAAAATATACTCCGCACCGATCCAACACCAAATAAACCCCGCACCGATCACAAGATCCAACATACTCCACACCATATCACAGACCCTTTATCTCCGCACCAAACACAGACCCTTTATCTCCGCACCAAACACAGACCCTTTATCTCCGCACCAAACACAGACCCTTTATCTCCGCACCAAACACAGACCCTTTATCTCCGCTTCGTATCGTATCACAGAAATATACAGTCAATCAATAACATTATAATATTATTCATTCAATAAAACGTATACAACTCACCACAGTTAATAATCAATGTCACAATATCGTAAACAAGATCTCAATTATTTCCCCTACCTCAAATGGCAGAAGCACAGTCAATCTCAAGCTTGCTAGAAGTATTCCACGTGAAACCCGTCACCTAAACATGTATATGTAACGAATTAATAAACTTCCCAAATCCCCCTTGAGTCAACTTACACTTACTGTAATTGGTAAATTTCTATAAGTGGAAAGTTTCCTAAAATGGTAACTTCCCGAAATAACAATTTTCTTTAAAGAGAAACTTTCCCGACTCATACCGCCTTAAATTAAAACAACCAATAACTTAAGAACTACTAACAACAATAAATTGTCAAAACAATATAACAAGTATAAAAACGAGAAATAATAGTAATAATATAATAAGGAATCATTATAATAATAATATTAATAATAATAATAGTAGGGTACGTCCCATTTTCCATGCACGCCCCCCCCAACCACTACTCATCCCACATCACGCGTAAACCCAAACCACCACGCACCAGGCTGCTGCCACCACCGCCGCCGGCAACCACCGCCAAACTCCCTCACCTTCACCTGCGGGTCATCACAACCACCACAACCACGCCACGCTATACACTCACTCCCGCGAACCCGACTACCGATCCGCGTAACCATCGCTCGCAACCCGACAACAACCAGGACCCCCACCATCACTACCCCCTGACACCAGGCCATACTATCACCGTGGTACCACCGTGTCGACCTCCCCCGAGTCAACGGTGGTACCACCCAATCCCCTTATGAACGATTCTAACCCGTTAGCCCTACTGCCGCCACCATTCCTAACACCCACGGCCGCCACCTAAGTTCAGATCACCACCAAAACCCGACCCCAGCAACGCTTTACTACGGCAGGCGCGAAAAGACGACAATTAAAAAAAAAACGAGAGGAGGAACGACATACACACCTTAAGCTTGCCGGAGACCGACTCGAAAACTCCCCTGAGAACGCCCTTGACCGCCGCCGTCGCCGCCTCACACACACACTCTCTCTCTTTCTCTCTCTCTGTCGTGGTGGCGGAAGAAGGAAGTAGGGTTTTGAATTTCGGAAGGAGCATATGGGTTTACGGTTTTCAAGGGTTTACAAGGGTTTGTGCGTGTAAGGGAGGTGGGGTTGTATGGGTTGGGCGTGTACGTGGGATACTTGGCCCAATCACAAGCCACACGTTATTATGATTATAATATTACATTAACAAATCGGACCCAACACGTTATACATGTACAACTCGAAACATTATTATTAGTTGATATATAATAATTAATATAAATCCGTAACGTAAAATAAAATTAATATAAATCCGTAACGTAAACGAGGCCCATGGCCGTGCTGCCATGGGTCCTGGGTTCGAACCCCAACAACTACACATTACTAATATTATGTTGAGGTGGCTAAGTTCCCTTTTCGAGTCCCATCTAAGACCACAACAACTCGTATAAAACGAGTACGAGTAAGCTTATAAATTAAACGATTTAAATAAAAGAAATCAAAAAGCGAGGTATTACAGTCTTTCCCCCTTAAAAGAACTTCGTCCCGAAGTTCAACCACACACATAAATCATATATAACATACCCAACATAGACTCGAAACATGATAACACTAATTCACGTTCATAAGTCGAAACTTATAATTTAACAAGTACTTATAACAAATAATAATAACTGGCAATTGCTTAACAAATACTATATAATTATATGCCATCTTGATAAAAACATAAATAAACAACTCATTATTATGGCCTATGAGAATACAGGGTATTATAGTCTTCCTTCCTTAAAATGAACTTCGTCCCGAAGTTCACCATCCCATGCAAGGATACCACATGCAAGGCTAATAAGGATACTTTAAAACACGGAATATTACATTCTACCCTCGTTAAGAAAACTTTGTCCCTAAAGTTTAACGTATAAATAAATTAAAGAATACTTCGCGAAACACAATTAAATGCACAACCGAATTAATCAGGATTATCAAGTATAAACAATCACCATATACCAAATAGTCATGTTATAACAACTAACCATACCATAAAATCATTAAGATTTTACAATCATATCCCCCTTAAAACATGGTTACGTCCCCGTAACCTCATCATATTACTCTATCCCCCAGAATCTTACTCCAAGTAACCAAGTATCGTATCCTCATCGTCGAACTAAGACCAGAGACAAGGGGTGAGTGAACTGGCGGAATAAAACCGCAAATCAACACTTCCATTTCAATTTCGATTTCAAACTCCAGATATAACTCAATAACCAAGGTCACACTGGACCATAAACACGTTATGACACAACGGTCACATAACTCATAACTCAGTACTAGTGACCAATCCTCATCTCACTCCAATACCGATATTGTCAAATATTCCCTTAAAGGAACTGTTCAACACTTAGAGAGTCAAACTCTAAGCTACTCACCCACGAGTCAAGGTCAAAGAATACGACAACTCGATAAAATACTGAACTGCAAATCTCAAACTCAATACAATTCAATCATGGCCTTTGTCCCAGACTCACGGGCATTCAGTCTCATCAGTACATACCTTCCAAGTTCTTTGACATAATTGTATGTATATATACTGTTCCACAGTTCATGACATAGGGATCTGGACGCTATACCAAACCAACCTAATACAACACCATTATGCATAAACAACTAAGCAATTACAAAAAGTTATCCATCTCACAACTCAACCCGTTTCTCAACAAAAGGATTATCTTATTAGTAGAAAATATTAACTATCAAAATGAAGGAACAATTACAAATTTTCACTCAAATAAGTACTTGTAAGAAACTTATAACAATTATCATGCAAATATATATAACCTTCGAGCAATAACAAAAGTATATGTTTGGTAGTAACCGTGTTACACAGTAAAACAGATTCAGGGTAGCTAACATTTACATACCTCTGAAATTTTAACACAAATTTAATATATCTACAACAATGTAAACAAGCAAAAGCTCATAGTTCATACTTGACAATTCAAAGTGTCTCATGCTCATATTCATATTATAGAAGCAGAATTAATTAACGTAATTAAACATGGAATCATTGTCATAGTTCACAAAATGTACACCTTTTATAAACTCACATGACCGTTTAACATTCCCAATATCAATGAGTTAACACAATCACTTAAGTACATGTCTCGTCTACTCACATTACTTCATTTATCATGAAACTATTTCTATATACGACTCACAAAAATAAGGATTGTATACAATGCGCAACAATTAAACATTCAAGCAGGGTTTCATCAATGCGTAACTACAGAATTTGTCATGTTGCAATAACCATAGTTATCAAAACATAAGTATTATCATGGATGATCATCACTTGAAATCATTTTGAAACTTTTGGAACATTAAAGTGGTAATTTGTGACAATTTGTAATTACGAGCCACAAGACAATTTTACAAGCTATAGATCGAAACAAGATTACATAGAGACATTCTGACTCTTCTATACTAAAAGATTATTCTTGTAGTTCATAACTTATGAAAACTGGATTAACGATAAAAGTAAACGAATTCACCAGACTGGTACTTCCATAAATCATATGTTAACAATTTGATAATTCAACACATCGTGATCAGATTCTAAGTATAACCTTATGCGATTCACTGTATGGTATAACAATATACTCGAAAAGTTATAAGGACTATAATCTCAGAGGACTAGACAGAGGTAAACCATCAATATACGAAAGAACATCAACTAGATTCACATTGTTCAAATAATCACAATTATGTATAACCATTAGATTGCTATATTATGCTAATATGCTTACTAATCAAATTTCATCCTGCCACTTGGCACAGATAAACATGCTTTTAACATCACATATGAGCAGTACACATCCATTTTGGGGTCATAATATTAAACATATAGTTGGAACGATTCTATATTAAACTTGACGAAATAAACCAGGTTACGCTATCACATAATGAGGTTCATACTCATACCATATGCCTACTATTCATGTTACTAATGCCATATCAGGATATCACGTGGTCGCATCACATAATTCACATGCGATTAAACTTTTATATGTACTTACATATCTCATAAGTTCACCAATTAAATATTATGCAGCAACTTACCAACCATAATTAAATAACAGTTTATCTAACGTGTGAGCGATTATAGTTTTGAGAAAATATAAAGGACTAGATATACATAGGAAAAGAATCGAATGCATATTTCAAGGAAATCATTTAAGACAATTTTATAACTCAATCCATCTAGCAAGAATTTTACAGCAATTCAACAGAAAATTAGGCAACTTGCAAGAATCACAATTAAATAACGACTCATTAAAATTTTACATGGCTCATCATATGAAGCGTGAACGCATATAGTTTTGATCTCACATTACTACATCGAAATTCAACCATTCTTCTTTCGAAACACGTTGGCATATATTTGAAGCATAGACATCACTTGTACCATATTAACATTTATTCATTATTTCATTCTGTAATAGTCACCTAAAACACGGTAAAGGTTGCGTAACAGAAAAGTAGATCATCTAAATGTCTGGATATTTATACATGTATATACTAATGTAACACACAACTATATGACACTCATGGCTTGGGGCAGCACATTCCGCATATCACTAGACATGAATTACTATAACATTTAAATCTGATAGATCATATCCAAATACCAAGCAATATATTGCAAAAGTTACGTTAGTCATTTAATAACCAGATATCCTATAGACAATTCGAGACACCAAATCACATGATCATATCACTCTAATTCAGTATACAATAAATATATACTCATTCCTGAAAATTTCGATTCAAACATTTATATCAATCAGCGTTTCAATATCAGCCGCATTCTTCTTATGCATATCATCCTACTAGCCAAGCTTATATTTCAAACTCGTATTTCAATTTTCATGTCCTCAATACTTAAAGTAATACGTTTCTCAATCACTTTCCAATATCAAGCTCATAGAATACAATGCATCATTAACCATGTACACATCATGACTTACCTCATTCCGCCCCTGCAAAAATTGTTAGCACAAGATAACTAGGTCACTATATAATCTACCCCACTCTTCAATTTCTCTCTTTGGGTTCCCGAGACAGAACAAAAAGGGCCCAGGACTGGTGTGAGGGGGCCCCTAACTCATCCCGTTCCTCTTTGGGGCTCCTATCAGTTTCATCTCGGGGTTCATTTTATTAGACTCTTCCTATATTCATTATTATTCATTTGGTTTAGGCCTGAGGAACCTGGCTCTGATACCACTTTGTAACACCCCCATTTATTTAAGAGCCTTTAGCAAGACATTCTCAAATAAATAGGACTGTTACCATCCCGGAATATCCGAGGTAGTGAATAAACAAGGTAAACAACCAAAGGTAATTTATATAAATGCTGATTAAATTTGGACTTGGTACTACCACAATTACGAGTTCCAAACTTGATAAAATGAAAGTACAACTGACGATATCTAATTGTGATCTAACTCTAAGTAGGTCCATGCCATGTCTCTCTCCATGCCCAAGCTCCTAGTCCATCTGTCACTGACCTGTAAGATCTACTCCCCATTACGGATCATCGTAGGTGCACACGAATACACTGGGTCAACCGCGAGGTTGAGTAGAAAGATAAATAAGACAACAATAAAAAAAAAAAATATACTCCGCACCGATCCAACACCAAATAAACCCCGCACCGATCACAAGATCCAACATACTCCACACCATATCACAGACCCTTTATCTCCGCACCAAACACAGACCCTTTATCTCCGCACCAAACACAGACCCTTTATCTCCGCACCAAACACAGACCCTTTATCTCCGCACCAAACACAGACCCTTTATCTCCGCTTCGTATCGTATCATAGAAATATACAGTCAATCAATAACATTATAATATTATTCATTCAATAAAGCGTATACAACTCACCACAGTTAATAATCAATGTCACAATATCGTAAACAAGATCTCAATTATTTCCCCTACCTCAAATGGCAGAAGCACAGTCAATCTCAAGCTTGCTAGAAGTATTCCACGTGAAACCCGTCACCTAAACATGTATATGTAACGAATTAATAAACTTCCCAAATCCCCCTTGAGTCAACTTACACTTACTGTAATTGGTAAATTTCTATAAGTGGAAAGTTTCCTAAAATGGTAACTTCCCGAAATAACAATTTTCTTTAAAGAGAAACTTTCCCGACTCATACCGCCTTAAATTAAAACAACCAATAACTTAAGAACTACTAACAACAATATATTGTCAAAACAATATAACAAGTATAAAAACGAGAAATAATAGTAATAATATAATAAGGAATCATTATAATAATAATATTAATAATATTAATAGTAGGGTACGTCCCATTTTCCATGCACGCCCCCCCAACCACTACTCATCCCACATCACGCGTAAACCCAAACCACCACGCACCAGGCTGCTGCCACCACCGCCGCCGGCAACCACCGCCAAACTCCCTCACCTTCACCTGCGGGTCATCACAACCACCACAACCACGCCACGCTATACACTCACTCCCGCGAACCCGACTACCGATCCGCGTAACCATCGCTCGCAACCCGACAACAACCAGGACCCCCACCATCACTACCCCCTGACACCAGGCCATACTATCACCGTGGTACCACCGTGTCGACCTCCCCCGAGTCAACGGTGGTACCACCCAATCCCCTTATGAACGATTCTAACCCGTTAGCCCTACTGCCGCCACCATTCCTAACACCCACGGCCGCCACCTAAGTTCAGATCACCACCAAAACCCGACCCCAGCAACGCTTTACTACGGCAGGCGCGAAAAGACGACAATTAAAAAAAAAACGAGAGGAGGAACGACATACACACCTTAAGCTTGCCGGAGACCGACTCGAAAACTCCCCTGAGAACGCCCTTGACCGCCGCCGTCGCCGCCTCACACACACACTCTCTCTCTTTCTCTCTCTCTGTCGTGGTGGCGGAAGAAGGAAGTAGGGTTTTGAATTTCGGAAGGAGCATATGGGTTTACGGTTTTCAAGGGTTTACAAGGGTTTGTGCGTGTAAGGGAGGTGGGGTTGTATGGGTTGGGCGTGTACGTGGGATACTTGGCCCAATCACAAGCCACACGTTATGATGATTATAATATTACATTAACAAATCGGACCCAACACGTTATACATGTACAACTCAAAACATTATTATTAGTTGATATATAATAATTAATATAAATCCGTAACGTAAAATAAAATTAATATAAATCCGTAACGTAAACGAGGCCCATGGCCGTGCTGCCATGGGTCCTGGGTTCGAACCCCAACAACTACACATTACTAATATTATGTTGAGGTGGCTAAGTTCCCTTTTCGAGTCCCATCTAAGACCACAACAACTCGTATAAAACGAGTACGAGTAAGCTTATAAATTAAACGATTTAAATAAAAGAAATCAAAAAGCGAGGTATTACAACACCGCTTATACTCTTAAAAACAAGCAATATTGTCGAGACAAGATACAAATTTCACATTATCTCCATAAACAAGTTTCGAATACAATACACTTATACAGCTCAATTACCACAATTCAAAGCAAAATTGCGCAAAGATCAAGGTTAAGTGTCTATCACTTAGTTCCACTAGACACAATTCACCATTCAACTACCTCCTGATCAAACTAAACGTGATACTCAACATCTGAAGTAATTAACCACTCAACACAATTAATTGAATCATAAACAAAGTACACCAGATTGTGGATATGGATGGCCAGCATCAGAATACCCCAGATTCTATCCAAGGGGCTACATAGCATTAACAATAAATAGTTCAAGTTTTAGTTACGTACCAGGATGTGTTTGATATGTAGTTTAGTACTTTTACTACTATAGTTGCGTCGTCCTCCAAACGCACAATATAGTAGCCAAGCACCTTCAAGAACCTGTTTTATGGCCATCTGCTTTGGATCCCGTCTTCGTGAGTCCAAAATATACATTGTGTTCAATCCCACGCAAACGACAACCAACATCCAATGATTACTGTTATTCAATCAATCAACTCAAATCAATAGAAGCATTATTCAATCAACCAACATCCAATGGTTACTTAAAGTTGAATATATACTTACCCTTCATAAAATGCTCCCATTATATATTTCTTATCTTCTTGAATTTTCATAGCATGAGCCATATATGCTTCACATTGTTTTGGACGATACATATAATCCACGAGTTGCACGGGGCACAAGTATGCAACAAATTTAGTAGTTTCGATTGTAGTTGCACACTGATACAAGAAACTACAATTTCCATCATAAAACCGTGAGGGAATTAGTAACCAAACTATATATTAGTGAACAAAACACCAAAAGTGAAATAGGTTCATACATACCTTTCCCAAGCTTGAAGCATAACAACATTTAGCCATAAATATCGGAACATCTGCCTAATTTCAACGACGGTCAAATGGCATTCAACATCATTATTCTCTGTGTAATTGAATACTGAGGCATCAATGACAATTTTGAGGCATGTAGTGCTTGACAAGGAGCACAACTTCTCTTCTAAGATCTTGCAGTGATGACTCAAGGCTTTAACTTCTTCTACACTAAGAGGGGCCGCTGCTTTGTCATCTTCTTCACATGTCCCTGGTTTCACCTTGTCCTTTTCAAGTTCTGTTGCCTATTATAACATAATAAGAGTGAATAAAACTGCCAAAATGCGACATTGTGACTGATCTAACCTTACCATCGAAATCTATAAAATAAATATAATTGAACTTAACTACCTTCTTTTGAACCTTATTGCCGGATTCTTTAATATCTTTTGACTTGGCTTTTCTCTTTCGAGTCTTTTCTTGTTTATGGCCCTAATAAAAAACGTAATATTTGAACAAAATTAGTGGCACTAAAGATGACCTCTAGTATGAACATACTCTCAAAATCTCTAAAGAATTATATCAGTAGCTACGACAAAACCAAGGCCAACAGTTAACAATAGGAGCGAGAATTAACAATCAGTTACCTCGTCTTCACCTAACAAAATCAAGGTTTTCGGCCACTGTGCAAAACTCCCTTCCACTTCTCCAACCTTACTAAATCCATTCCATGGACATAGAAGTTGTGCGGCAGGTTTAATAACTTTATCGATGGACACATGGGCGTTCTGCATGATCAATGGTGTGTTGTGTACCTTTCTGCCTTCAACCCATGGTGAAACCATCCCGTGAGCAACAATAGCCACTTCTCCGTCTTCATTGATAGCAAGTCGACAAGGAACAATCTCCTAAGACATTGTCATAATATGGTGATCAATTAGTGAAAATTGGTGCAGAAATGTCAAAAAAATGTTTTTGTATAAAACGTTTTTGACGATTACTTACCTTTAATTCGATGAATGGGTCACTTAGACGGGTTGAATGACAACTACTATTACCATGTTCATTAGGGGAGTGGTTCTTTGGCAAATTCTCAAAAGTAGCCTCAGATAATATAATTTTACCACCATTTCTTATAGCTTCAGCTACCTTCTGTTCAATCACTGTATGCATTTTCTCCATAGTTTCATGCTTCGCCTTCTCAATAAGCATATTGATTTCATCATCTGTATACCGTTTTCCTTGATTATCTCGCCTTCGTGGTTTTCCAAAATAATTTTGCAGACCAACAGAGCCACCAAGTCCTCTCGTCCTACCATTGTGCTCTGATTTCCCTAATGCTTTCACCAATGGATCCTCAAATCTGGAAGGAACAAACTCCCCCTTTTCCTCCTTTTTCTTCCAAAACTCCTGTTATGAAGGAAAATGATACAATGCAATAATAATAAATTTACTTCAATGATATTTAATTACTCAATTGATAAGTAAACATATTAATTTGTTTAGAATGAACTTACATATTCATCAATAACTTTTTGCAACATTGGTGGAGGCTAAGCACTACTACTAGCACTAGTTGGCGGGGTATGTGCTTTGATCCAAGCATAACATCGATTACTAAGACGTTCCACTACCGTTTGCTGGGTAAGAGAGGGTTCTTGATTAGGTAGATTCTGTGTCTCTTTCTCAAGTTCTTCTACATACCACTTATCTTGCTTGCCTACATAGCCGGCTCTACCCAAATAATGTGGATATACATTATGCTTCTGTGCATTTTGAGCCTTTTTCCTCTTTTCCTATAATCGAAACACTCAAATACGTCACTGATCAAATCAATCTATAAAGTATAAAAACAAGTTGATAATGTTTTTCCTCTTTTCCTTCAGTTTTGCATATTTCTGACAAAAATCTGCAAAATTGGTTTAAAGTCCAGAGTTGGTACCAAATACTGCATATTTCTTTGAGAAATTGGTTATATATCTGACGCATACAATTTTTCTTCACATGTAACTATTTTCTCAAAATTACTAGTCTGAATGTCTGATGGAAACTAGAGGGAATTCACAGGCATTGCTTCAAAATTTGAGCATAAAAATCATTTGGCTCTAGCAACATTAACCCGATGCCTCCATTTAGACTCCAATGCAGAAAATATTAAATGCCACCAATAAACAGAACCGCCTCAATGGACAAGGTATGGATCTACCGATGCCATGAGCAAGTAATGACTAAAATTAAGTACTTTGTTGAAAAGGAAAGAACTATGGAAAATAAACAATGGTGCCGGATGTACATGGTCAGTCCCTGTGTTGGAACTAGAGAGACTTTCTAGATACGATGGAAATTGCGTCATGAATTGCATCAACCTAGTACACTATCAGAAACGTAGACACTTCAAAAGGGAGGGCACTTAAAGGGACACAGGAACGATTCCCAAGAGTATAACAGAAGAAATATTATCATCAAATGGAGATATATGCGAGTAGCATATTTTTCAGGAAACGGACTGATTTAAAACTCTCAAACACTCTGCATTATGAGTTAAAAGTAGGTGATTTGAGCCTTTTTCCTACCAACTCTGGACTTTAAAAACAAGTATAAACATTGACGCAGACTGTAATAAACAATTACGCATACTAACCTGGTGTTCCGGAGTCATACGCTGCTTAACAAAATCGTCCCAATCCTCTTGCGAGATTTGTTTATACTTTCCAACTGGACTTTTAATAGCGACTTCTCCACCATCAGACTTTTCTTCTTCGTCGTCAGACTTTCCTTCTCCGTCATCAGGCTTCTCTTTAGGAAAAATGTAGGTGTTTGTCAGCCTTGACTTCCAATCCTTAAATCTATTACGCAAAATCCTTAAAATCAACTTTTCTTTGTCATCCTCAAGATTCCATGTTTTCTGGAAAAAAAAGTATAAATACAAGTAGTGATGAATATTAATATTTTAAATCAAATAATCATAATGCTAGTAATTTCCTACCTTCGCACAACACCACATTGTACTTCTTTCGCCATTTGTTACATCATCCCAACTTTTAATGATCCTAATATTTCGCGCCAACTTTCCCATATCAGATTTAAAAGTTTTCAACCACCGTCCATAAGCCTGACCATGCTTATTAAACTGAATATGTAGTAGCTCTTTTTTATCACGTTTTCCTTGGTTTTCTGCAGTCTCAGCACTACTAAGTATCTCTTCAAAATTTTTGCCCGTTGCTGGACCCCTTGTCTTTTGTTTTGGATGCGAGTCTTTATCTAGATCTCCTTCTTTACCCATACTGTAACATCTATCTAGATCTCCTTCTTTACCTTGAAGATTGAAGATGTATCTGGATCACAACATAAACTGAACTGATTTTTACAACATAAACTGAACTGATTTTTACAGCATAAACTGAACTGATTTTTACAGCATTTTTACAGTAGTAGATTATCACGTTTCTGTTAGAAAAACCATGGCATGTTAGTAGCTATATCAGGATGCAGGTTAGTAGCTATATCACGTTTCACTTTACCGAAATCACACACACAAGAAGAGAGAAACCAAATGAAAGAGCTATGATAGTCAGAGCAAGCTAAGACTCAGTGGAGACGGGTATTCTAATGCAAAAAACCAGCCGAAGAAATCAGGTACAGTGGCAGAAAACAGTAAAAAACACATGCTGTTCGGCTGAAAAAAAAACTGTTGGAGAATGGACATTTATATCACGATACCTTCGACTAAACTGATGCTCAGTGTCAGTAGTTATATCAGGATGCAGGTGAAGTTTGAGAACTCATGCTCAACTATGGTGTTGAGTGTAAGTAGGTATATGAGGATGCAGCAAACAAAACTCAACTAAACCTGTTATTACTTTACAGTTTGATTTCCATAAATCAAATTACCAAAAGCAAACATGCAAACATGCAGGTTCTAGCAGCAAACATGAAAGATCTATAATACTCAGAGCAATCAAATACAGATCCATGAATAATTAACGCTGCTATTGACCAGTTAAGCCCTAGATAAAATTAATCAAGAGCTATAAAACATGAATAATTATGCACAGCCAGGTCAAGAAATTGTATCCAAAAACCATACTCCATTCCCAATCCATTCTCAAGCAAAATAAACAAGGAAGTAGATAGATTAAATTAAAAGTAAAAAGTTTCTATTGAAAGGTAAAAGTTCCCAATGAATGACATAATCGTCTACAAACTAGTTCAAAAATCAGCCAAGGATGTTATCTATTATTTGAATTAATCAAACCACAATTCCCTCATTATGGTCATCTCACATATAGACTTCTTCACGTAGTACTTGCACTTGTTGGCAAGTGGTAGAAAAAGGAGAAAGTTCATCAACTTGATCATAATCTTCTTCATCAACAACACCATCTACACTAAGAATGCGTCTTTTACCGTTACGGACAACTGACTGTTTCTTGTCTTAAGGATCCTCAATATAGAAAATTTGTTTTGCTTGAGATGCTAGAATATAGAGGTCATCTTTGTGACCTAAACAATTGAAATCTACTAAAGTGAAACCCATATCATCAACATTAGCTCCCTTGTCACAATCGACCCACTTACATCGAAATAAGGGTACTAAAAAATCATGATAATCAAGCTCCCATATATCTTCAATTACCCCATAGTAAGGCTTTGTTATATCTACAGGTTGTTTACCCTTTCCTACATATTCAACTGACGATGTCACAACTGTTACACCACTATTTTGCATCGTACTTTTTGCATCCTGACGACTTGTGTAAAAGCAATACCCGTTAATATCATACCCTTCATAAGATTTGATGGTGAGCTTAGGACCATATGCTAACCATCTTAAGTTCTCACTTAGGTTATGTGTTGTGTTTGACAACTCTCTCATCACCTTCTCTTTAAACCAGTGTACAAATGTCCGATTCTGTTCACTTACCAACCAACCTTCACGTTTATTTGGATTTTGTCTTTTTATGAAGGCGGAATGATCAACTAAATATGGATGAACTTCAGTCATGTGTTGCAAAACATACATATGCACCTTATCAAAACAAGCACGGTCAACTGTAATAAACTTTTTCCCCAAAGTACCCTTCCCTTGAAGTCGTCCCTCATGCCTAGAGGTAGGGAGTCCGATATATTCCACACCGGTCAGGTAATCTTGGCAGAACCCAAGTGTCTCACAAGCAACAGTCGCTTCAACAATACTAGCCTCAGGTCGATACCGATTCCTCACTCGCCTCTTATACGTCCCCATCTCTCGCTCCATAGCCCACATGTTTCTGAGGGACACCGGGCAACAAAGTTTAATTTCTCTAACCAAATAAATGATTAAGTGAACCATAATGTCAAAAAAACTGATGGGAAAGTACATTTCAAGTTCGCAAAGTGTCACAATAATATCAGCTTGTAGCTCATCTAAAGACTCGGGATCAATGTCCTTAGCATTAATTGCACTAAAGAATATGCAAAGCTTAGTGATCACTTGTCTAACGTGCTTAGGTAAAACGGACCGAATAGCCACGGGGAGAAGTTGTGTCAACAGAACATGACAATCATGAGATTTTAGTCCAACTAACTTCAAATCTTTTAATGACACAAGACGACTTATGTTGGAGGAATATCCATGCGGTACCTTCATGCCCTTTAAAGACTCACATAATGCCACCTTCTCCTTCTTAGATAAAGTAGTGGAAGTCGGGGGTAAGTAAGTACGTTGCCCCTTCTCAACTGGTTCTACCTCGACACGCCCCCTAGCAACCATGTCATATCTAGCTTTGACCCCATCCTTGGTCTTATTAGGCATGTTCAACAAAGTGCCTATGATACTATCAAACACATTCTTCTCTACGTGCATGACATCAATACAATGCCTAACCGACAAGTGCTCCCAATATGGTAGGTCCCGGCCAAAAGATGGACCTCTTTGTGTGGTACACCCCATCTGGTGGAGGTTTGTACGGTTTTCCAAATAATGTGTTAATATTCATAACTCGTTTGTAATACTCTTTCCCGCTCAAAAATAATGGAGCCGGTCGATGCTCAGTGTTTCCATAGAATGCCTTCTTTCTCTTACGATATTGATGATTTTCGTGAAGAAATCGACGACTACCCATGTATACATATTTCCCGCAATTCTCCAACCATTCAGATTCAGTGTCATCACAACAAACGGGGCACCCTTTGTCAGTCTTTAGCCTATAACCAGAAAGGTTTCCATAAGCCGGGAAATCATTAATTGTACAATACAGCATAGCACGCATTTGAAAGTGTGAGCCGGTAGCTGCATCAAACACCCTCACACCAACATTCCATAACAATTTCAAGTCTTCTATTAGTGGCGCCAAATAAACGTCTATGTCATTACCAGGTTGTTTAGGACCCGATATTAGGAGCGTAAGTAAAATATACTTACTCTTTGTTGTAAGCCAAGGAGGCAGATTGTAAATTATTAGCATTACTGGCCAACTGCTATGTTGGGTACTAAGAGTCCCAAAAGGATTAATTCCATCAGTACAAAGTCCCAGTCTTAAATTCCTAGGCTCTCCACCAAATTCAGGAAAGGTTCTATCAATTGTTCTCCATTGGGGTGCATCTGCCACATGTCGAAGTTTACCATCTTTATTTCTCTCTTCGTGATGCCACACCATATAGTCTGCATCCTTTGGATTTGCAAAAAACCTCATAAGCCTTGGTATAATTGGCAAATACCATAAGACCTTGATTGGGCTCCCTTTCTTCTTATCGCTAGCATTTTTTATCTTGTACCTCGCTGCTTTACATCGTGGACACTCATCTAAGTCACTATAATCTTTCCAGAACAAATTGCAGTCATTCGGGCAGGCATGAATTTTTTTGTAACTCGTAGCCAATGGAAACAATACTTTCTTACATCGATAAGTATTAGATGGAACCTCATTACCTTCTGGCAACATTTCTGATAAAAGTTGCACTAAAGCGGTAAAACTCTTATCACTCCATCCATTCGCCGCTTTTAAGGTATACAATTTCAACACAGCTGATAAACGGGAGAATTTGGAGCCTGGATATAATGGCTTTTTAGAATCATCAACTAGCGATTGGAAAATTTCTGGACATTGTATGAAATCTTTTTCCAAATCATCCATCATTCTATCAATATTCTCACCGTCTACGTTGTTTTCCTCATCATGACTATCATCGTTATCATTGTCCACATTAATCGGAATGTTATTAAAATCCAAACCATGCATCTCAAATTCATCCACATTATCAAATTTGTTGGCCTCATTTACAGCATTTGAGGTACCTACCATGTCATTGTCTTTCTCTCCATGCCATATCCATACATGATAATCAGGCTTAAACCCCTTCATTAGCAAATGCTCCCGCATAGTTTCAGAGTTTACCTTTACCCGGTTCTTACATACGCTACACGGACAAATGAGTGACTTCTCATCCCCGTGTAGTTTTTGATGTGCAATAGCATGCGTGATAAATCCATCAACCCTTTCTAGAAAATGGAAATTTCGCTTTCCATACATCCAACTCCTATCCATAGCCAGCACAATAAACCGCTAAAAAAAATAACTTTTATTAGACTAATGAGAAATCTGTGAACAAGAAACAGAAACACTCGAGCATTTATTCTTTTAATGACAATATAGCAGAAGGGTATTGGGGGCTATAAGGCAATGGACATGCATACTACATTATAGTTAGAGTTTTAAAAAGGCATTTTAAGTATTCCTGCACATTGAATATGACATGGTTTGAATATGACATTGGCCTTTTCAGCGTTTTTTTTTTTTAGTAAAAGGTAAGTATTAAATATATCAAAAACAAATGTACATATGAGACTACGACTAATACAAGGTATTCGAATACAATCTAAGATTGCTCTATGATAACTCCGTGTAGTCTCCCGTCCTTCATTGCCATCACTCGCACCCAAAAGTCCTACTTCCGAATGCCAAAATCGCTTATTTCATACTGCCAAGAGCCCAAAACTAGAAGTATTGAACTACTTCTTTCGTCCTGCCCAAAAATGTTACCTTGCAGCCTTACTATGAGTACCACTACAAGCCTATTACCTCTGCAACAGACCAGCAGCCAAACCCACATTCATAACGCCATATTTTCTAAGCTACTGCCTTGTTTAAACGACCCAATACAGACTGTAGAGCAGTAATGCTGCACACTGCCAGACCTGAACAGTCTGTTCAGCAGCCTGCTGTCCTCTCCTCGACTTCTGCAGATACTGGGCGGCCCCTTGCTCTATCAGCATAACACTGCCCAGTTACAGCAGCACCTGTCCCATACTCCAGCCATATCTGCTAATCTACTTGCAGCAGCCGCAGACAGACATCCCATCTCTGCTGCCATCTCCGCACTACATTCCTGTAATACCCCGTATTTTAGTCTCGGTCAACGGCAGTCAAACCATGTTTTATACACGTATTTCAAACGTAATATTTATAAAGTATTTTACGTAATTTATTATTATTTTATAAATCGTATTTCTACGATTATTTCGTATTCCGACTCATTTTTATATTTGACGATTATTTCTTAGAATGACATTTCATTCGTATTTCCTTAATCTTGATAATAGATTTATAATTATATATATTTCCTGTTTTATATTTATTTCTCATTTAAACGTGTTTTATTATTTAAGTCTAATAATTTTATAATCTTATAATTAATTTAATTGATGATTACCAATACTAATTATATAATTTAAGTAATATAATTATTTATATGTAATTGTTAATTTCCAAGTTATGATTCGGAATCGGGGTGTAAGTCCTTGGGAAGCGTGATGGGCTTGGGCTCGAGTAGGCTATGAGAACCGTGTAATACCCAATCTATTCTAATCGACTTGTGCTATGGTTCAGCCCATCGACATACCACACAAAGATTAAAAAGAGAAAACAAACCCTAAAACCTATACACCGTCTGCCTCCATCAACGTTGCGTCCATCAACGTATTTAACAAAAAAAAACCCTAATCACCTTTGAGGCCGTGTCTGCCACCCTGCTTCTCCTACACCGAGAAACCCTTAGACCACCGTGTTATTGAAGAAGAAAAAGGAGGAAGGAAACACAGCTATAACAGACCGACACCATCATCGTTCTCGCGCAGCACTGTTTTCGTAGGTAGTTTATCGTACCTTCTCATATCGTTTTATATGTATCTTCTGGTCATAAATAATCTATGTAGTACGTACAACATGTTTATCATTTCTAAACCACCATAGGACCACCATAACCGTCACAATAATCACCCTAATGTCGGCAGTAAACACGTTCTGATACTCTGTTTTTATTATGTTTTATGCTCGTATTTTGTTACGTGTTTGGGTGTTGTTTTGATCTGTCCTTGAGTGCGACTTTATGAGTAGCAGTAGTAGGGTAGTTGTGGGTTGTTTGGTGGTGGTTAAGGTGGTGAGTGGTGGCTGAAACAACATCATAGAAAGGGCTGTTCAAGGCGTTAAAAACAGTCCAGTAGTGAGTCGTTAAAAACTGGCCAGAGTTGAGTTTACCGCAGGTTGGCAGGGGGGGTTTGATGGTGGTTTGTCGGTGGTTTTAGGTGAGACGAGAGGGAGTTGGTACCACCCCTGGGACCACCGTGGGTCAGTGGTGACAACGGTGGTGGCCAGAGGTGGTGTGGGGCAAGGTGGTGAGAGATATCATCGAGAGAAGGAGGGGGTGTACACGGGAGTAGCTGCGGAACGGAGTATACGGGTTGTGTGCAGGCTATTTCGACAGCCTGTTTAGAGCGGTTATGGTGGCCTCTGGTGATGGAAAATGGGTGGAAGTTGTAGTGGGTAGTACGTAGTTGAAGTTGGGTCTAGTGGTGGTAACTGTCGGGGACCTGGCTAGTGGTGGCGGTGTCGGGAAAATGGTTGTAACAGACCTGTTGTCCGCGAATGGCTGTTTGTGTTTATTGGATACGCGGGAAGTAATGTCTGCTTGTTGTTATTATTATTATTATTATTATTATTATATTATTATTATTATTATTATTATTATTATTACTACTACAACTACTAATGCTATTGTTGTCAATGTTATTATTTATTAATACTACTATTATTTCTTCTTATTATTATTATGATTAGTATTATTATTAGTATTATTAGTTTTATTGGTGGATAGTTTTGTTTACTTGGTTAGTTTAGTTTATGTTCCTAATAGTTTAATTAGTTAGTTATGTGTTGTATTCAATTAGTTTAATTTACTAAGTTGGTTTATTTGTTTTATCTAGTGACGATATTTTTTTTTTATGAACGGATTAATTAAGTTAAATTAATTAGTTGCGTATAATATATTGTCTCGTTGTGCGTAATATAATTTACTTAATTAATTAGATAAAGGGATATATTATATTTGTCTACATAATTATATTAGTTAGTAATTATTCATATTATATTTGTTAGGTGACATTTTGAAGTGGCATAAATCTGTTTACTTACTGGCCTGCTACTGGACTCTATTGCTATCCAGGTAGGATACACTGAACCTATACTCTATGATGTGTTATGAATGAATGTTGGATTGTGTGTTATGGATGATGAGCATGATTTATATGAGAATGGTATTGGTTGGATTGAGTGTTGATTATTATTATTGGTACGCGCATTGCATTATTTAATAGCATGATGGATTAAGAGTATTGTTGCATTCATGAGCATGGCATGTGCATTGGTTACGGATATGAGATGATGATGATATTATTGGGCCCAGGCTAGTTCTGCAGGACTAGACCTGGTGACCTCAGCTGTTATGCTGGTGTTCGGCGACGGCCGATTATAGTCTGCCGGGAGGTTCGGTATGGCTGGGTGTTACGGGTTTGAAATTGAGAATTGAGATTGAGCTCGAGCATATCATTGCACTTGCATATCATAATTGTTGCATTATTATTATTGTGTTACCCTACTCAACCGCGAGGTTGACAGTGTATTCGTGTACACCTACGATGATCCGGAATGGGGAGTAGATTCTACAGGTCAGAGACAGATGAGCTAGGAGTTGGGGCAGGAATGTGAGATGCATACTTTGGACCGACTTAGAATTATGTCACATCTAGAGAGTCATCAGTTGTATTTTCTTTTCCGTTATGTAATAACTGTAATAACCAAGTTTAAAATTTTATCAGTTTTATGTAAAGTACTTTGGCTTGTTTTACTTTATTATTCACTACCTCGGACATTCCGAGATGGTAACAGCCCTATTTATTTGAGAATGTCTGGCTAAAGGCTCTTAAATAAATGGGGGTGTTACAAAGTGGTATCAGAGCAAACGATCCTCAGACCACAAAAAAAAAAAAAAAAAAAAAAAATGAATAAAAATAATGAACATAGGAAGAGTCAAATAAAATGAACCCCAGGCTAGGAACTGTTAGGAGCCCCAGGATTGGGATGAGTTAGGGGCCCCCTCAAACCAAGCCACTGGCCCTTTCAGTCTAACCTGGTAAACCGTGAGTGATGCAGAGAGTGGGTAGTAGCAAAATAAAAGATCAGACATTGCCTATATTGTACTAATAGTTATGCAGGAGCGGAATGAGGTAAGTAATGATGTGAGTTATGGTTAATGTGTGTATTGGAAGAACGTGATTGATATTGAAATGGTGATTGATATGAATGATGGAATGTGGAATTTTCAGAGAATGGATGTATATTTATTGGACAATAAATCGGTGATAAGATCATATGATTTTGGTGTTTCGAAATGTCCATATGATATCCGGTTATTAAATGGCTATCGTAGCTATGTAATATATTGCTTGGCATTTGGATATGCGTGATCAGATTTAAATGTTATAGTAATCCGTGTTTAGTGATATGCGGAATGTGTTACCGAAGCCATGAATGTTATATAGTTATGTGTTGCATAGATCGTACTTAAAGTTTACATGACAATTTCTATTTACACACAATTAGTTTAGTTATAGAGTCAGTATTCAATAGGTGGCACCTTGGTGATTCTAGGATATATATTTACGTACTTTTATGTTGTGATTGTTACGATGGTAAGAACTAATGCATTGTTCATACATATATAACTATTGAATTATTTCGTTGGCGCTACTATTCAATTTCGCAATCTTTACCGTTTCTAGATGGCAATTTCGGTTTGAAATAATGAATACCTTTTTAATTTGGAGCAAAGTGATTTCAATGCTTCAAATGATATGTCCACATGTTTTGGAAGAAGAATGGTTGTATTTCAATGTGATAATGTGAAGTGATTTTTTTTTTTTTTTTTTTAAAAAAAAAAAAAAAAAAAAAAAAATCCCAGAATGTTAACTTGTTTGTACGGGCTACCATTTAAATTGTGTTCTCTATATGAATATGGAAATTTTATGCATGATAATGTTCTGAATTATCTTTCCAATGCTTGTGGTTTTATGTTAAAACGATTTATATTTTGGAGAGGAATAAATATTTTAGTCGACAGTGGTCAGATTGTCACTGTACAATTCTGTCTTGACCCGTGTTGTTGCAAGGGAAATCATTTAAAAAGTAGTTATTGTTTATGCCTGATTCCAACTCCACTTTTTAGAATATTCATGCATGTTTTCAAAATGATAAGCCATGTCAAATATTAATGAGTCATTATTTAATTGTGATTTTTGCAAGTTGCTCAATTTTCTCTTTATTTGCTGTAAAGTTTTGTTCAGACCAACTGAGTTGTAAAAATTGTTATAAATAATTTCTTAAGCTTTGCAATTGATTCTTTTCCTACGATTAGTTAATTCATAATATTTTCTAAAAAATATAATATCTCACAATATGACTAAGCGGTTACTTATTTATGATTTTTGAAAGTTGCTGCATGATGTTTGATTGTTGAAATTGTGGGTTATGTAGGTTTCATATAAAAGTTTAACCAAACATGAATCTTGCGATGTAACCATGTAATATTCTGATGTGTCTTTAGTAACATGAACCGTAGGCATATGATATGAACATGAACCTTATTATATAATAATATAACCTGAATTATTTTGGTGACTTTTACATAAAGTCAGTTTCATTTATACCGACACTAATATTATGCCACAAGGCGAATTGCATATTGTCATGTTCAAATCTGATCACAATATATTGAATTAGTAATTTGGTTGACATGTGAATTGTGGGAATGCTAGTTTTGTTTTCGACCTGTAACTCGTAAAATCGTCAGTGATTCGTGTTTATTAACTGCCATTAATTACAATTTTATCGTTTTGAAAGTTCAAAATGTTTTCAAGGTGATAATCCCTGATAAAATTGATGTTTGATAGGTATGGTAATAACGCTGCAACATAACAGAATCTGTAGCTATATGTTGATGAAATTTTGCTTGAATATGAAATTGTTCCACATGATATAAATCTCTTATGTTGCAAGTTATATTCATCACTAGTTTCATGATAAATGATGTAAATGTGTTAGTTTTTTTTGTGTCAAAATTTCCAAGGGTAGATAAGTGTTAGTTGCCTTGATTTTACTGCATAGCATAAAATTGACGAGTATGTTTTGTTGCTTTAAAAGTCGAATGCCAGTTGCCCTTATAGTGTAATTAACTTATCTGATGGTTTGTGCCTGTTGTTTCAATGATCTTCTTGAGCAATGGATGTGAAATTTTTATAATGGGTTACGGGGACGTAACCATGTTTTAAGGAGGATAGGATTGTAAAATCTTAACGATTAAGACATCGCTAATTGGTATGTCGTGATTGTTTGAATATACTTGATTGTCCTGTCTACTTCTGTTATGCATTATATTGTGATTCGTGAAGTATACTTTAACTTAGTTATATGTTAAACTTTGGGGAAAAAGTTTCTTAAGGGAGATAGAATGTAACACTACTTGTGTTTGTCTTATGTGTGGAGTGTTTCGTTTTGTTACGGGGTGGCGAACTTCGGGACGAAGTTCATTTTAAGGAGGGAAGACTGTAATACCCCGTATTTTAGTCTCGGTCAACGGCAGTCAAACCATGTTTTATACACGTATTTCAAACGTAATATTTATAAAGTATTTTACGTAATTTATTATTATTTTATAAATCGTATTTCTACGATTATTTCGTATTCCGACTCATTTTTATATTTGACGATTATTTCTTAGAATGACATTTCATTCGTATTTCCTTAATCTTGATAATAGATTTATAATTATATATATTTCTTGTTTTATATTTATTTCTCATTTAAACGTGTTTTATTATTTAAGTCTAATAATTTTATAATCTTATAATTAATTTAATTGATGATTACCAATACTAATTATATAATTTAAGTAATATAATTATTTATATGTAATTGTTAATTTCCAAGTTATGATTCGGAATCGGGGTGTAAGTCCTTGGGAAGCGTGATGGGCTTGGGCTCGAGTAGGCTATGAGAACCGTGTAATACCCAATCTATTCTAATCGACTTGTGCTATGGTTCAGCCCATCGACATACCACACAAAGATTCAAAAGAGAAAACAAACCCTAAAACCTGTACACCGTCTGCCTCCATCAACGTTGCCTCCATCAACGTATTTAAAAAAAAAAAACCCTAATCACCTTTGAGGCCGTGTCTGCCACCCTGCTTCTCCTACACCGAGAAACCCTTAGACCACCGTGTTATTGAAGAAGAAAAAGGAGGAAGGAAACACAGCTATAACAGACCGACACCATCATCGTTCTCGCGCAGCACTGTTTTCGTAGGTAGTTTATCGTACCTTCTCATATCGTTTTATATGTATCTTCTGGTCATAAATAATCTATGTAGTACGTACAACATGTTTATCATTTCTAAACCACCATAGGACCACCATAACCGTCACAATAATCACCCTAATGTCGGCAGTAAACACGTTCTGATACTCTGTTTTTATTATGTTTTATGCTCGTATTTTGTTACGTGTTTGGGTGTTGTTTTGATCTGTCCTTGAGTGCGACTTTATGAGTAGCAGTAGTAGGGTAGTTGTGGGTTGTTTGGTGGTGGTTAAGGTGGTGAGTGGTGGCTGAAACAACATCATAGAAAGGGCTGTTCAAGGCGTTAAAAACAGTCCAGTAGTGAGTCGTTAAAAACTGGCCAGAGTTGAGTTTACCGCAGGTTGGCAGGGGGGGTTTGATGGTGGTTTGTCGGTGGTTTTAGGTGAGACGAGAGGGAGTTGGTACCACCCCTGGGACCACCGTGGGTCAGTGGTGACAACGGTGGTGGCCAGAGGTGGTGTGGGGCAAGGTGGTGAGAGATATCATCGAGAGAAGGAGGGGGTGTACACGGGAGTAGCTGCGGAACGGAGTATACGGGTTGTGTGCAGGCTATTTCGACAGCCTGTTTAGAGCGGTTATGGTGGCCTCTGGTGATGGAAAATGGGTGGAAGTTGTAGTGGGTAGTACGTAGTTGAAGTTGGGTCTAGTGGTGGTAACTGTCGGGGACCTGGCTAGTGGTGGCGGTGTCGGGAAAATGGTTGTAACAGACCTGTTGTCCGCGAATGGCTGTTTGTGTTTATTGGATACGCGGGAAGTAATGTCTGCTTGTTGTTATTATTATTATTATTATTATTATTATATTATTATTATTATTATTATTATTATTATTACTACTACAACTACTAATGCTATTGTTGTCAATGTTATTATTTATTAATACTACTATTATTTCTTCTTATTATTATTATGATTAGTATTATTATTAGTATTATTAGTTTTATTGGTGGATAGTTTTGTTTACTTGGTTAGTTTAGTTTATGTTCCTAATAGTTTAATTAGTTAGTTATGTGTTGTATTCAATTAGTTTAATTTACTAAGTTGGTTTATTTGTTTTATCTAGTGACGATATTTTTTTTTTATGAACGGATTAATTAAGTTAAATTAATTAGTTGCGTATAATATATTGTCTCGTTGTGCGTAATATAATTTACTTAATTAATTAGATAAAGGGATATATTATATTTGTCTACATAATTATATTAGTTAGTAATTATTCATATTATATTTGTTAGGTGACATTTTGAAGTGGCATAAATCTGTTTACTTACTGGCCTGCTACTGGACTCTATTGCTATCCAGGTAGGATACACTGAACCTATACTCTATGATGTGTTATGAATGAATGTTGGATTGTGTGTTATGGATGATGAGCATGATTTATATGAGAATGGTATTGGTTGGATTGAGTGTTGATTATTATTATTGGTACGCGCATTGCATTATTTAATAGCATGATGGATTAAGAGTATTGTTGCATTCATGAGCATGGCATGTGCATTGGTTACGGATATGAGATGATGATGATATTATTGGGCCCAGGCTAGTTCTGCAGGACTAGACCTGGTGACCTCAGCTGTTATGCTGGTGTTCGGCGACGGCCGATTATAGTCTGCCGGGAGGTTCGGTATGGCTGGGTGTTACGGGTTTGAAATTGAGAATTGAGATTGAGCTCGAGCATATCATTGCACTTGCATATCATAATTGTTGCATTATTATTATTGTGTTACCCTACTCAACCGCGAGGTTGACAGTGTATTCGTGTACACCTACGATGATCCGGAATGGGGAGTAGATTCTACAGGTCAGAGACAGATGAGCTAGGAGTTGGGGCAGGAATGTGAGATGCATACTTTGGACCGACTTAGAATTATGTCACATCTAGAGAGTCATCAGTTGTATTTTCTTTTCCGTTATGTAATAACTGTAATAACCAAGTTTAAAATTTTATCAGTTTTATGTAAAGTACTTTGGCTTGTTTTACTTTATTATTCACTACCTCGGACATTCCGAGATGGTAACAGCCCTATTTATTTGAGAATGTCTGGCTAAAGGCTCTTAAATAAATGGGGGTGTTACAATTCCTGTCCACTCGCACTACATTCAGCGTTTTATTTGGCTAGAGTACGTTTGAATGGGTTTAGTATATGAGGATGATGATGCTGGTACTGTGGATAAAAAGAAAGGGATCATCGTACCTCCCATACAATATGGCAGGACAGGAATCCGACAACAAGCAAGAATTCAAAGCAACGAAAGAAGTCATTTTTTCTTTGAAGCGTGTAGTTCAGTCTCATTTTTCTATGAAACTGGAGATCGACAAAGCTCCTTGACTGCCATGGTTTGGTATTTGGGACAATTAATTTACATAGTTTGGTCATTCACTCGCGAACATACTAGTAAACTAGTTTAACAAATAAAGGAGACTGATAAAAACTCTCTTTCTAAGATTCGATATTAATACGACCCAACTCTTAAATCATTGGCATCCATTCAAAAAAAACTTGTATTGTATCTCAACTAATAAAAAATCTGTTTTAACCCTCTGATCAAACCTAATAAAAATCGATCTTCATTCAAACTCCTCCATCACTTGGGCAATCTTAATCTCCTTCCAGATTAATTCTATGGGAATCATTACAATCTTCCCAAGTCCGAGAAATCTAACAAATACCAATTTGGTCTGACTACTCTTGAAACAATTTAGTCACTAAAACGAGAAAGTAAGGCCAAAATTCACAGTAACAACAACAAATTAGGAACAGTTAGTCTAAGTAGACAAAGAAGAGCGAATAAAACTTACAGTAATCGGCGAAAAAGCAAAGGTTTGAGCGAAATTGAAGATGACGACGAAAATTAAGGAACTGCTGAAGTTGAAATTGAAGTTGAAGAAGGACGAACTGATGAATTTGATGAAGATGGACGACGAACTACGGAACTGACGAACTGATGAATTGAAGCAAGGGTTCGTTTGTTTGTGTATGTTAATTTGATTATGGAAAAGAATAGTGAATTCAAATTCCTTATTTATTTACCCTATTATTATTAGATACTGTAGGTTTTCTATTTTACTTTATATTAAATACCTCAGTTTTATTGCACAACTGAAGCAAAAGCTTATAGACAAATACGTCTGTTTTGAAAAACAACTGACACAATAGGGTGTGTTTTAGTTAAATACATCAGTTTAGCGCGAAACTGACGCAAAAGTATTGACTCAAAAACGTCAGTTCCTTCTTAAGAACTGACACAAATAACTTATCTATAGTGAAAAACTGGACTCCCGCCCAAATTAAGCCCCTTTTGCGTCAGTTCTTTTAGAACCGACGCAAATCACTTGACGCAATAGGGTGTTTTTGTACTAGTGTCTAAGCCCTATACGTGTTTGGTTGTTGTGTCTGGGGTATGCGTTGAGATGTCGCCTCTGAGCCCAGACATGTTTGAGTGATCGCGTCGGAACATGCCTTAAGTTGGTCTCTGAGTCTGACGAGTAGAGCAGCTGCACAACGGGGCAGTCAGGTTGTAATACCTTACCCGGAGTACAGATGTTGATGCTAGAACATGCCTTAAGCTGGCCTCTGAGTCTAGTGTTTTGTGATGTAGTAAAGGGACATGCCTTAAGTTAGCCTCTGAGTTATTTACTTATTGGATGCTAGTCCATGCGTTGAGTTGTCGCCTCTGAGTCTAGTGTCTTGTTGAGTAGCAGGTCTATGCCTTAAGTTGGCCTCTGAGTCCTTGCTTGAGATTGTGAATTTGGTATCTAGGTTATGCGTTAAGATGTCGCCTCTGAACCTTATACTTGCTGAATATTTGGTATTTAGGTTATGCGTTAAGATGTCGTCTCTGAACCTTTATACTTGTTGATTATTTGGTATCTAGGTTGTGTCTTAAGTTGACCGCTGAACCTTTATACTTGCTGATTTGCATCTGCTTGCCTAGTAAGGGTACAGTGTCAGATGTAGTTGTTGATATTGATGAGTATAGTGTTTTGATTATAGAATTGTTTATCCAAGGCATTGTATGACTCTTTGGCTAGTTTCGTAATTGGTTTGGACTGAAAGACCCCCCGGTCGGGCAACCGGAAGGGAAACCGGCTCTCCTCCCAAATAGTTTCCAAAGTTGGTTGAGAGCCTTGCATAGTATTTGTATGTTGATATGAGGTTGAGATATTGGGATTTACGTGCTTCACATGTTATATATATGCTGGAGTATGTTGGATGCTTTATGTGTTACGTGTCGTTGACAATAGGTGGCTAGGAGAACTCTAGTCACTCCCCACTGATTGTGGCGTACATGTTTACATATATGTAGGTACATGACAGGTAGTTGGCAGAGGGTTGTATGGAGCTAGCGAGCGATGATCCTATTCATCGATTGACTTACACGTTTACGTTAGCTAGACTTTAGTTTACATTTCAGTTTTTGAGTGCCTGTAGGGATGTGCCATCCCAGGCTGTTTGTATATATATTTTACTTTCAGTTTCAATTCTAATTCACCTCGTTTTTATGCACGTTAAAGTTTAAATTCCGCGTAAATTTTGGCATGTTGTATGTTTTATTTTTCCGCTGCGACGAGGGGTTTTACAGTTAGTATCAGAGCGTTATCGCTCCCGACGCACTCATGTAACCCCCAACCTTAACTTGACCATATAATTGAATAATGAATGAGAGATGGGGTAGATATAAGAACTTATATTGTAGTCTGTTTTGTGATTGCTCTTATTAGGCTCTAACGTGTTTGTTGATTGTCATTGACTTCACTTTTATATCTCTCGATCGACGAACCGTGGGCTTATCCATTTGGCGGTGGAGGTCGGAGTTTCTACCGAAGATAGAAGACTCGTGCTATTGTTGGAGAATGTTTCTGAACCTTGAAGATACTCCTCTTTCTTTATGCATCACATTCTTTGATAACTCCGAATGCACATCCTTCTTTTAGAATATTTGTCTATCTTACTTGAACAGATCTTCATATCTTTTCAGCTTAACCTTGTTGCTTGCTTTCTTAAGGTGCCCTCTAGGTTATCTTCCCTTGTATTGGATTTGGAGGAACTAGCCTTAGGATAACCGTAAGCTGTGTTATGAGAAATATTGTTATTTGAGGAATAACTGAAGAGGTATCGAGAGACATGTTTTGGTGATCTAAAGGTCTAGTTGTCTATCCAATTGGGAGAGTGAAAGTGAGTGATAGGATACTTGCTTGAAGGTTGAGTTTTATACTTAGTATTCGGTGGAACTTAATCTTGGGAACCATGCTTAGATTGTGAAAATATGTGGATTGAAGAGTACTGTTTAAAGACTTAGATAAGATACTTGAGGTTATAGAGCAACCTGAAAGAATAGGCTTAAGATGCTAATGATGATGAGTGGATGATGAAGTGAGTTAGTATCACTGGATTTAGGCAAGTGATTGAGCTAAGAAAGGCTCGTGTTGAGGAATACGAATCATTTGCTATAATAGTGGGATACTCGAAGAGGTTGACTTAAGCTTAGAGGAAGTGAATCACTATCTGACCCTAGGTTGCTTAATAAATCTTAGCGTTTATTTATTGAAAAACTTAAGAGAAATTTGAGGATGCACCAGCAGTATGTGGATGGAATGAAGTACTTTATTGAGAGATGGAAGTTCAGAAACTTGATGGTTAAAAATTGTTAACTGGTGGACAGTGAGGCAAGTAAAGTGGATATAGCATATAAGGGTGATGACCTGAAAGTGTTATTGAATTGTCATTTGATTGGGACTAGCAAAGATGAGACATCTCAAACTTTTGGGAATAGGTAGTTGTAATAATGATATCGTTTAAAGTTTGGCAGATCAGGGCATATAAATCATTAGAGGAATTGTTCGTGAGAACCGATAACTGAATGACTTGATTTGGAAGGTAGGAAGTGAGAACCCCGTGAGAATAGTGAGAGACCCGCACTTTGGGAGATCTCCGTAATCGTTCCTTTCATGTCGCTTCTCTCCTTTATTCTCCTTTGCTTCTCCGTCTGCTCTTGGCTTCAACTTTGATTGGGGTCCATAGCCTAAAGTTCCTTACCTTGTCATCTTGTTGTTCCACGAGCCGTCTTCCGTGTGTCTCTCTCGAGACCTTTGTCGTGTTTATCCCTGAAGTTCGTATCTCATCTTCTCTTCTGTGAGCCCCGTTCCTTTTCATCTAGATTAGTGGCGAGATTGACTTGTTCGTGGAGTAGTGATACATAACTTGAGGAATGCTTGGCTTGCGTTGACAGAATTTGGTTGAGAGAGTTTATGATAATAATGTTCGGATGATATTGGATAAGTGTGCCGTCTTGAGAGTCCATATTAGATGGATCGGTGTGTAAGTGATATTTGTAGATTTTGAAGCATCATTTGAGGATTCGAATAGAATACTTGGAGTTATAGATGAATTTAGAGGAATGTACCTTGGATAATGATGATGTGGTTAATTTGATGAATTAGGTAAGTTAGTGCTACTTAATCTTGAGGAATTTTTGTAATGCAGAAAGGACCACATATTTGAGGAACGAGAGTTATTGGTAACGGTGTGAGAATGTTGAGACATTTACGATTTGACTTATGGAGTTGACTGAGTGTTTGACCGTAGGTTACTTATTGAATCTCAGCGTTTACCTATTGAGATACGTAAGGAAATTGTAAGATGCCCCGCTGTTAGGTGGATCGTTTATGATAGCTTGAGGAATAATGGAAGCCTGTTGGCTTAATAATGCTTCTTGAGTGGTTGACAGGTAACCATTGATGTCTGAGGTAATCATAGAGTAAAAATTTGTAACTTATAAGTGTTCATGAATATCATTTGAGAATCTCGGAATTTGAATAACTGAACCTTATGGAGACTGTAGGAGTGAAAGTTGTTACTTCCTTGGAACTTTTCTTTGGGATGTATACTGTTGGTAAGTGGTTAGAAACCAGAGGATTTGAGAGTTGTTAACTTAGTAGGGACTTGATTTGAATGTTCACCTTATGGTAATAGATTGGGAACTAAGATTTCGAAGTGCTTCCGTGGAATGAATTTGATGGAATTGAACTATGTAGGACTAAAAGTTATAGATGATTTTGGTTATGGCCTATCTGATTGGGAAGAGTCATGGTGTAGAGAGTTTGTTGACCTAATTTTTGGAATTTGATGTTATAATTGAATTTTGGTTTAGAATTTCGTAAGTGCGCAAACCTTGATCTAGAATATGAGCTTAAGCTTCTACCGCGAGTGGGGAAATACCTTGTTCTGTGGATGAGATAATGGTAAGAGGGATCGCGAAACCATTGAGAGGTTAGAGATCACTTGAACTGTCCTTCTTGGGATATACTAGGAATCGTTGTAACGATGTTTTGATTATGGGTTGAGCGGTTAGTGTACCCACGTTTGGCGAGAGTTACCGGCTTTCCTGACCTTTAACTTGGTTATTTCATTTCTTCGATCCTTTCGTGTGTGTTCTGTCAGCTGTGAAACAAGAAACCCTCAATCCTTCGTGTCAAAAGTAATCTCTATGATCGTTTCTGCGCTCCCAGTAACCGTCTTTGAAATTTGTTCTCTATTGTTCACCTGGAAAGTATGCTGTTTTTGGAAAATCTTAATTGTTTTGAGAATTTGAAACCGCTCCCTCTTTTGTTGAAGGTAACCTTTGTCGTTGTTTCAATTTGACTCTTTCGTGAATTCGAAAATAATGGTTGATTTTGAAGGAAACTTGATCTTAAAGAGCAGAACGTTTTACAACTTTGATGGATTTCAGCGTTGATTGCCACTGGAACGTGTTATTGGAGACGTCTGATAACCTGTACTGTGTTTATCAACACCGAATCGATCTAAATTTTGAACGTTTAATGATTTAATTTTGGGACTTGTCTCGGATTTGGAATGTCGGACTCTTGAATACGCAACGAGAATCTCAATGTCCATTGACAAGACTTGTGCCTTAAACTCTATTTCTTCTTGAAACCACTTTGAAAGGCAAAGTTTTGGGTTACCATAACCCGGGTAGTACGTTTTGGTAACTAGAGTTGTTTTCGTACTTATTTCCGTTTTCAAGTTTCGAGGACGAAACTTTTTGAAAGATGGGGTGATTGTAACATCCCAATATTTCGGGACTTTGAAATTTAAAGATTTTAAGTTCTATTTCGAGAATAATTTATATTTCGGAATTTCGTAATTTTATTTGAATAACTGATTAGTTTATGTGAAAATATTCTAAGGGATTTTAAAGGGATTTCATTTTAATTGCGTAAACCTGGCCTTAGTAATTTAATTTTATGATCCGGAAATATTTATCTCATTCTAAATTGATTGTAAAATAAGACGGTGTTCTTAGCTCAAATCGTCTTAAAACTCGTCTTATGGGCCTAACTTGTTAATGGATCCATTTTTCCTCTTTTTCCTCACAAAACCCTAACCCCACCATCTTCTACCTCTCTCCTCCAATTCATTTTTCAGATCTACAACCCCTATAAATGTGAAAACTTGGTAAAATATAAACAGTAGAGCAGTGATTTTCGTGCCTTGCATGTGATGAACAACATCGCCTTTGTCATCTTCTTCCTTAAGCCATTATAAATACCGGAACATTCATGCTCTGTTTTCTGTTGAAAAGGTAATTGTCTGTTTGCCTTTAGTTTGTTTTTTTTTTTACTTTCGTTTGGTTTCTTTATTAATTTTTTACATTTGCTTAAGTTTAATTATGTTGCTTTCATTAAGATTATTACCTGAAATTACTGAGAAATAAGAGTTCCTTATCTATCCCTGTTTACACAGTTTTTAGGTGGTTTTCCATTGTGTGTTTCTTAGACTGGTGTTTTTCAATTTCTTTTTGTCTCTCTATTCTTTCTTTTCATCTGCTTGAGTTTAATTATGTTGTTTTCTGTAGAATTAATAATTACTAATCGTTCCTTGTTTTCTGTAGAATATAATAATTACTAATCGTTCCTTGTTTTCTCTGTTTTAGGTGTTTAGGATTAAATTTGTACCTTCCGGTTCCTGCTTGTTGTTGGAGTGTGATTCGGTATGCCTATGAATAACGTTGATGAGGTTCACTATCTACAAGAACGGATTGATGGTATTGTTGATGGATTTCGTCCTTTGTTCCAACGTTTAATGGTTGTTAGGAACAACGATGTTATTTGGAATCTCATGAGGCGGGAGGGTTTCGGTCTCTCATCATTGGAATTGACGATGACTCGCCGGTACAGGGTTCAGAGACCTGTTATTCCTGATGAGAATATAACTAAGGGTATGTTTAATCCGCTTTGCTTTAATTGGAAGTATGATTCTGTTTCTTTGCTTTTAGGACTTTTGATTAACTTTCTCTGGTTGTTCTGCAAATCCTCTTCATGTACTTGATTATTTTGCTACTTCTTCTCAACTGCTTAATATTTTTGTTTCTTGATCTTTTCACCACTTTTATCGTCCTGGGAAATCTTGCTTTCTGATTTCCATTGAATTAGTTACCTGGTTATTGGTTGTGCTTACATATTCTGTGATTTAAGGAGTTCCAATTTACTTTTTGGTGCTGTTCTCCTTAGTTTCTTTATCTATATGCTTGCTCTTCTATGTATTGTCAACTGCATATTCTATTTATTTTTTGATCTTTACACATCTTTTAGCAACTTGAGAGTTCTCACTTTCTGATTTAAATTGAATTGGTTATCTGATTATTGATTGTGCTTACATATTCTGTGATTTAAGGACTTTTGGTTTGTCTTTTGCTTCTGCTCTCCTCGGCCTCTTTATCTACTTTCTTAATTTATCAAGTTTGGGAGGAGATAATTTGTGTCTGCTGATTTTAAATGTGTACGGCATGGCCGCTTTCTGATGTAAATTGATTTAGTTACCTGATTATTGATTATGCTTGGTGTCAATACTTAAATAGTTAACCTGATTATTGATAGTGCTCACATATTATGTGATTGACCTTATTTAATTAAATTTAGTGTGTCAGTATTAAAGAAGTTAACTGACATAGTCGTGTTATTGTGTTACACAGAAGTGGTTGCGAAGAAAAGGGTTGAATTAAGCAACTTAGAGGCTGAGGTTGTTGAGTTCTTCAAGAGATGTGAAACTATTGTTTCTCATATGACTCTATATCATCTATGCATGGCTACAGGTGAGGTATTCGGAACGAACTTTAACAAGCTTGATATATATGAAATCTATTACAGTCATATGGAAGAAGAGCTATGGAAGCCAAACTGTTCCTCGTCTGATGGTTGTTCTACGGATTAGGGGTTATAGTGGTTTAGTGACTCTCGCTGATGAAATTGTGATGTAATATCGTAGTTGTTGTGTGATTTATTGTGGGCGGAGGTTGCGTTCCAATCTCTATGGACATGTGAGTTGTTTTGCAACGTAGCAAAAATATCTGGTGCTGTATTTTTTAACATATGTTTAATAGAAGTTTTAGTTAATTTAACATGTATAATTGTCTTATCGGCAAACAGTAATGATAATGGTGTATTCAGAAACTTATTATTTATTACTGAAATCTTTGATCTTGATATTGTAGGGTGTTTGCCTAGGTAAGTAGGGGTGTTGTCTCGTCAGGAGACCTTACTTTTGCCCATACTCTCCAAGTACTAACAACCACTATAGTAGTATTGTTTGTCTAAGTTTGCAAGCAACTTTAAAGGTATAGAGATTTTTTAACTGTACACTTTTATGTACTATTATGGAAGCATAAGTTGAAATTGTGTCCGTCCATTTACTTAGCTGATTAGTATAGCTAATGATGAAAATTTTAAGCAATGTCTATACATTCTTCCTATGTTGATTGATGGCTTTCGGTTAATTCTGAGAATTGTTGAACAATTACGATGACTTGCTTTGTTACACGCAACTGGAAGTATATCTAACTATCGAGTATGATAGATGAAGCTAGACATTTCTGGTACATTGTTCCTGACGTTGTTGTTCATGACTTGTAAATATATGTCAGATGTTACATACATTGTATTTTTAGTCTTTACGTTTAACGAATTATTTATTTGTTCATATAAATACCTTTATCAGTTTCTCTATTGAAGGATTGTTGTGGGTTGCGCAACCATTGCTATCGGAAGGTTGTATGTTGAACTCATGCTTTACATAAAACATGACTGGTAGTTTGATGTGTATAATTGCGGATATTATTTATGTCAGCTTCTGAATACACACAATCAGCAATCTTATTTATAAGATTTGTATCCATCCCAGTTGTTTTTAAACAAAAAACATGACTGGTAGTTCGACTATCTCAATTCCACATGTTTGTAATTCGCCATTGTCAAGAGACATAAAAAATGCTGATAAGTCTTGATCAGACTTAGCTCTTACATTGACAATTATGCTGTTTTTTATAAGATGTGGCTGAACATCAAAAGAGACCATTGTTGAGTGAATGAACTCACTATTTGATCTTCACAGAGGGTACCATTATAGAGTGAATATTCACTATTGGTGTTAAATTTATACTATGTGTTTGTAAGAGCTTCTGTTTAATAATCTTTACTTGAGGAAGCGTGTGAGTGGATTTTGAGCTATGTTCTTCTATAATTGTAGACATGTTTGTACGTCTTAGATTTCAGCTTATGCATCCCGTTTGCAGTCCCTATGTCGCCTCATCTGTTCAAAAAGGTCATGACAAATATGTCACTGGTGTATAAACTTGACATATACATCCCGTTTGCAGTCCCTATGTCGCCTCATTTGTTAAAAAAAAGGTCCTGACAAATATGTCACTGGTGTATAAACTTGACATATATTTTTCGATTCAAGGGGGATAATACCGTTAAACATGGAAAACTGTCGTTTTGTTTGGAGCCTAAATTATTTGACACTATTCTGTTGGTTATGAAGTAAAAATTATGAATTGCCATGGGCAATAACGATGGCTGTTTATAAACAATTCGACATTATAGTTATTGATAGTTACTTGATCATGTCGTAATAAGTTAATATTCGTATCCGACACAGTCTTTGCAACTTAAACGACCAGATATTAACTTAATAAGTAAATCTACCTATAAAATTTGTTACAATTCTTGTTGTGCGTGCCATAGTCGGGTTTGGTTATTTATACGTAGGATACATTTGCATTGACACATAAAGGTCGTTATTAGTTTGGGTGTAAGAGCTGTTACTAATTCTATTTTGTATGTCGGAATTATGTTCGGTTAGTTATACCTAGGATACATTCACATTGTCACATAATAGGCTTTATTATTTGGTCTGTTGCAAGTAATTGGACTGTGGTCTTCTAACTTTTGCGTTAGATACTAATGTTACGTTTGTTTTTCTGACTTAAATGATTACCTTACCTCTATGACCACATTTATAGATTAACCATTCTTACACTCAATTCTATACACTAGGTAATGTAATTGTTGTACTTTTCCTATATCTAGGGGATTGGTTTAGTTACTATCCATCTATATCTTTTAAATAACTGATACACAGTAGTTATAGAACCATACCTTTGTGTTGCAGTCTTTATATAGGCTAAAGAGTTAATATCTTGGCATTCTGTAGTTTCATTATCTATAATTCATTATCCTATTTTAGGTTTGTTTGAATCGAACTCTAATCATGCAGTTTTAAATTGTTTGGTATATAGTTGTTTTTAATAAGCTTGGTTGTGTTGTCAAATGGATGTTACTAATTTTAATAAGCTTGATAAGTGTGCTATTATATTCTGAACTTTTATCTTTCATATTTGAAGGCTTGCCTCGACGATTCTATTTAGGTGGATGATTGTTATTGTTTAATTGTTTGTTATTGAAATTGGGTGGAGGGTGGGGTGGCCTAACATCAGGAGTTGTGGTAAACTTTTATTTTTATGTATATAGCATGTATGTTCTTTTTTCCTCGGGCTTCTGGTAGACCGTGAAATGTAAAATGCGTTTTTGTTTAGTACCTCGTTCTGTTTCAGTGCTAAGTATTTTCAAACTTTGTTTAGAAGGTACTAACTTATAGCTCAACTTCACAACTATTCGGCATGATGGCACTCTATCTACATATTCTTGATTATATACTTCCCTGCATTCATTTTGCTTTCGTAATAATTGTTATATTTGCTGAAATTGCAGATGGCGCTTGCTATTCCGTTACAAGTAGTGGTTCCTTACCATCCTTTACTTAAACAGATCATTGCCGAACTGCAGTTTCCTGAACCTGCGTATCATGTTCTAGATTTGTCTGTAAATAGCGTTTACGTCGTAGTGGAAACGAGGTATTGTTATCGTTCTACTAATAAGCCTGAAAAGTTCACATATGTGTGCGAACGTGCCGGTACACTTGAAGACTCATGTGAGCTTGCTGCTAAGAAAGCTGTCCACAACCTTATTCGACGATGGGCATTAGTTGTTGAGGACTTCTCGTTTGAGAGGTGTGATGTTCTTAAGCATTGTTGTGAATTGTATCATTTGAAGCGCAGAGAGCTCCAGAGTATCTACAAGAATGCTTCGAACTGTGGAGTAGGTGGAACTACATGTGGGCAGCGTGTCAGTATTAATCACATTTATTTGGAATATGTGCCTTTACTTAGAAAGATTATCAAGACCCTACTAATACAGTGTACTCCGTTAGAGTCTGTTATGAATTCTGCTGGGAACTACAGGGCTTCGATTACTATTTTGTCTTCGGCCAGCCCTACTTATAACCCAATATTTATTGTATCGGGGCGTGAAACTCTTGCTGATGCTAGGAACTGTTTAGCTAAGAACGTTGTCATGTACTTGGCATCAGCTTACAACCTTGAAATTATTGACGTGAATTATCAATCTTCAGAGACTAAAATGGCTGCATTGTTATATAACCTTGAGATAGAGAGTTATTTGACTATGAGGGGGCGGATGTATGAGATCTTTGATGAGCCTACTTTTTCAAATAATCTTATTGAGCGGGATGAACTTGCATCTGGCCATGGAGTTGATGACACTGCAATTATTACGCCAGCCTCTCCCACGGAGGACACAGTCCATACCCGTTTTGGAAGTCCTGATAATGTCGTATACTGCCTGTCAGGTCCCTTTCCTGTTCCTTATATGCTACCAGCAGTACGTGACTCGGGCTGCTGAAGTAGAGTGGATGTTTAGTTATCTGAATCTGGTTGAATGATAGCGTGGCTTCGAATTCTGGATATGACATTTTGTGACACTGAGATAACGCTCTCTCTAGCTCATTTGTTATTGCTTTTGATTAGCTACTTTTTTTGACAGTGGTAGCATCACTGAACATTGTGTTGTATCACTTCTGGTATTCTCATGTATGCACGTTCTGTTGTTTTGGAAGATTAATGATTATGTTGAATGTCTGTATTGTCCGTACATGGCTAACGTAGATTACCATTAGATCCGTTTCTAATGTATAGCTATATAATATATAGATTGGTTTGTAGCGGGAATTGCTTAGGATTGTGTGAACATGACCAGTAACAAAAGGGATGTAATTACTATAGTCTTGTCGGTCTAAACATGTCTTTGAATAGGGTTGGCGATGGCTCTTAGTGGATAAACTGACGAAACTACAGATATTTCTAAATTATGATAAATGTATCCAGATTACTTTTTTTCAGTTAACTGTTGTCTAAACACAACGGACGTTACAATAGTTATTACGTTTGCATTCTTCAATAGTCATAGTTTCTATACTTTCCGCGTTGGTGGAGTGTACGTCAATCTCAAAAAAACAAGGCCACGCCGTTGAGTATGTTTGACTGGCCGTGATATCTACGCTGTAGTTTGTATTTGTTCTAATGTATAAATATTTATATCGAGGGTTTAAATATTGCTGAATGTTATCCTCCATTCACTTTGGATAGTTAAACACGTCTAAAACTATAGCTGTGGTACTGTGGTGTTCAGTAACTTTACTGATTGAGCTTTAGGGTGTGAACAGTTTAGTTTTGAAGATGGTTAGGATACAATGTAGTTAACTGATTGTTGGATATGTTTATAGTACATACTTGTAGATATGCACAAGTAATGTCCTGTCAGAAACTCTTAACTTCCCCCATACTGTCAATCAAACTTTTCCTCAATTTGTGAGTTTATATAGTCATTAAAGCTTGTTTACAAGTAATATAAATTGCTGCAGATGTTATTCTGAAAGTTGTATGTATACTTCTTGCGAACTCATTTACAAAGGTCTGTTTTTATTTCATTCCTTATTTTATTGTTCGTGCATAATGTTTGTAAGTTTGTTTTGTCATATTTAATGTTTGTTATTAGTCGTAATACAGAATGACACAGTTGAGGCAGAGCGCTAGATCCCTTGCAGGCAGAGATGGTGGGTATTCTATGAGAGTTAGGGTTATTGAGACAATCAGCATACATGGTTCGTTAGGTGCGTGTGATCTCGAGTGTCAGCTGATTACGTTTGAAGATGAAAAGGTAATTATTTACATACCTTGACTATATATTATATATGTTTATGACATTGTAGAACTAACTTGTGTCGTCTATTTGGGACGTTATCGTGGTACTGTTGCAAGCTGTGTGTTAGTGTTCTTTGATAATGTATGTACTTATAATTTTCTTTTCGTATCTGCATGATTAAGAGAGTACTATATGTTGTGCAACTGTAGCTGCTGTATATTATATGTTCCTTACAAATATCTATTAGCTTTGGGTCTACTTAAACATTGGTATTGCTAATAATTACCTTTTTTAGTTCAATTCCTTCGGACAGTAACCTCTTATAATGAGCAATTGAGAAAGCTTGATTTAAACCAATTATAGTTTTGGCTATTTCGTGATGTGTAGGTGGCTAATGCCATTGAGTTTCTGCCTTTTTTCTTGTAATGAAGTACAACTGCTGGTGTAATTGTAGGGTGCTAAGATAAGGGCTGCGTTTCATAATGAAGAGTTGGAGTTGTTCGGTGATATTATGCAAAATAATGTGGAATATGAGATTACCAATGCCAGGGTCAGAGTGGTTGGAGGTTTCTGCTCAGGCCATCAAGATGACCAAGTTTATGAAATTATATTCAACAAAGATACCGTTGTTCAGCCTGTATGTTGTAGGGTTGTTATTGATCCTCAGATTTATGTGGTGGTCGCATCCATTCCGCGAAAACTCTCCTTGGAAACTAAATATAGTAAGACATTAGTTACCATTATTTTGTTGATGACCTGGTACTTAATAACGCTGACTGATTTGGCTCCTTTTCTTAATGTAGATGTACTAGCTGTTGTTGTCTTTGTTGAACATATATGTCAAAAGCCAAGACCAGCTGGTCATACTTCTGAAATATGTGAAGTTTTCATCATCGATCAAAGGTATGCGATGTTTACAGCTGCTAATCCTTTGGAGCTCTTGATCCATTAATTGTTGTTTTGAATCATTTACTTGTTGATCCTGATAACTTTGATCCCATTGAGTAGTTTCGAGCAGGTTACGCTGGTTACTGTATGGGAAAAAGCAGTTGTGAAGCAGTGCAGGAATTTGCAGTGGAACACAGGTTTCTATCCTGTTGTCAGTTTCACGCACCTGAGAACTTCCAACCGAAATGGTCGTTATCTTACGCTAATAGATGGAAATATGGTAAGGCAATCTTTATGATATATGTAAATAATGATGATATGTGTTGAACTGTGTAGGTTTTTCCCTTTCAACTACCAGAGAAACAACTGTCGACATCAACCCACAGGGTGAAATGGCTGATACTTTGCGTGACTGGTGAGAGATTTTAATCCTGAGGTTAATTTATATTGATCGTTGACGGTAGTAACGTCTTATTATTTCAGGCAAGCTGGTAATTACGCATGCCTGAATGTAAAAAATGGTGTACTATGCGATGTTCTTCGTCCGTCTAATGAGCGCGTTATCACCTCTATTGGATGGCTGCTCCAGCAGGATGTATGTAGACGCCTTTTGAATACTACGTTACCATTTTAAACTGACATGACTCAGGGATGTTAGTTTAGCAAACTCCGAGGGCATGTTTTGTTGTATATTCATCGATAAGAAATCAGTTAAAAACTCTTACAGTCGGTCGCTTAGATTTCATTACGCTCTAATGTGTTATCAGGGGAGGAGCATCTACCAAGAAGAGCGATATTGGCTGTGTGTGCATCTTGCTAAGCTAAATCAGCTGAACATCCAATATTACATAGGGCGTAGTCATTGTGGAACTGGTGGTTACGAGGATGTAGGTGTCATGTATACATGCTATACGTGCATAAAAGAGAACGTTATCTCAACCCCGAGGTACTAAATTAGTGGTCTGCATGGTACATGTGTTTACGCTTACGTCGCTCTGACATTTCATTCGTACAGGCTAATGGTTACCCTCAGCGTAACGGATGAAACTGGAGCTTGTACTTTCACTGCACTTACTGAAAATGCTGAAAAACTACTAGATGTCGACGCATATACCCTCCACTCAATGCTTCCACAGGTATTTTTACTTTCTGCTGTTGTTGTTGTTAATGTGGTTGTTCAGTATACGTGCTTGGGAAGATAATTCCTGCAAATATGGTTCTACGATTGTAATATTATCTGGTTATCATGAAGCGTTAATCTGCGGTATCTCCGTGTCTGTGACAGGAAAAAGAGGACTACCTTTCACAAGTTGAAAATCATCTGAAGACTCGCCAATTTTACATCCAAGTGAGGCCAGCTAGATCATTTTACTTGACTCGCCAGTTGGTTTGGGAATTGTCTGAAATATCTCTCAATTAGGGATGTCTAGTGTTAGGCGATTGTTAGTGCTGGCGATATGTTTTGTATGTATGTTTGAACTTGATTACGCTATCCTGAAATGTTGGAACCTATTTGGCCATCAGCTTTAACAGGCTGTGCTATAGTACTGTCTTTGTAGTTGTACGCTATGTTCTAAAACACGCCGGCTGTTGTCGAGTTTATGTTCATGTTTACAAGTTTCCTGCTGCTCTATCTAAGCGTTACTTAGTTATGGAACGAACCAACCATTCTCTTAAAATTAAGCCATTCATTCCAACAACAATATCAAAAAATTACAGCATACTTGTTACTGCCAGGATTACATCTACTGGAAAATTACATCCCTTACAGACCAGTATTGCGATGTTAAAAACAAAAACTGTTTTCCTTAGTCAAGCCGTAATCTAGGATTTGCAAGTAATATAATGGCCTAATTATTTATTGCTTCAGCAGTCAAAGTCGTAGTATCCTTCACTGCATGACTCGTCACTGGGACGATCTGCATACTGTGCTTCCAATCTGGCGATCTTCTGGTTCCTCCTGATTCTACCGTGAATTTTTCGCTTCTCCCTTTTTGACTTGGCGTACAAGCATCAGCAGTAGATTGCAAGTGTGCGATAGCATCTGGTCACTCTTATAATGTCGTCGACATTTTCTTTCACTAATTGCCTCGCATAATCTACATCGACCTTTGAGGTTTCGGTCCCAACTAGAAATAGTGATGCCCAGGCTTTGCATACTTCTGCCATGCTTCTCTTATATGCCTTATCAAGCTTGTCGAAAATAGTGGTTGTTATCTCTTCAAGACTTAGGCAGGGGTGGTGAGGCCTGCTGCCAAAGGCTTTTTGCTCTTCCACAGTTGTTGTTGAGAACAGAGACTTAGATGTAAATTGTTCTCTCTTCCAACTATCATAGTTTTTAACAAAATCGAGCTTGTCTTGCTTCCTAATGTCCTTAATTACTTTGCAGGTAAAAGCCATTGTTGAATTGTAAGTGTTTTCAGGGGGTGGTAGTTTCACCAGTTATCACGAAGAGGATGAAGTTTGAGGAGTTTACTTTTCGGCAGTTGTGATGGAATTTAGTTATGATGATGCAGAATTATGTCTAATCACTTCCTTTATAGGGAATGTGTAAGGAAGGCCAAAGAGCATGCTTTGAGTAAAGTGTATTTAATTTGTAACAATATATTCTAAACTGTACTTTACGATTCGATGTAATTCGTTATGTTGTCGGATTGTGTTATCCGCATAGTTATGCCGGAATATGTATTGCTTTATATTCTTGTTAATTAATACAGATGGTTTAACTTATGTTTTGTATATAATCTTATTCATGTTTCATATTAGATAGATTTAACGTATCTCAGCCGGTCGGAAATTTAATTATACATGTTAATTTAAAAAAAAAAAACAATATTTACTTGTTTTTATGAGGATGTTAAGACATAATAGGTACAATAATAACGTTGCGGCCATATAATTAGTGCTATGTTTAAGTATACCCGTTTACATATTGTAAAATTGTTCTGCTAATGCAGATATATACAGCCACGTCTTCAACGTTAAAAGTTTTTCATTTAGAATACGTTTGAATAAAGTCCCTTCAGAATATATATGTTGTTGATCATTTTTGCTGACACGGTGATATATCACTATGTTGTTACTACGCTACCCGTATATATATTCTAACGTCTATTGGAACCAAATTGTGATGGTTATGCTCATAATGAAGACATAAGCTTAAATTAATACACGTTTAAACTACTCAACTGTAATATTAATTGTTTGACTGTTTATTAAGTTTAGTTGTCCCTCTAACGTTTATTAGAACTGCATTTAGAACCGATTTTATAATAATATCTGATTATGTGACCAACCATACCAATTGCATGTTCGATTTATAATTTGAATAGTGAATATATCTATTAACCATACTCATACTCAATGTCATATCTTAGGTAATGTAATTATTGTACTTTTCCTTAATCTAGGGGATTTCCTTTGGATAATGTATATCTATAATTTTTACAAAGTCATAATAATTATTCGTAATATGTATTAAGATCTATGTGTAGTGTTCAATATGAATTTGATGTAGAATTTAATCAATACGCACATTTACAAATATCGTGTTTTATTTGTTGTAGATTTATAATTATGTTTACGTTATTATTTTTGGGTTAGGGGTGACATTTCTGTTAGAACAGTAAGAAGATCACAAAGACATATGAACAGAACAAACACGTACATGTATTGCGTTTAATACGTATAATGAAATCACATTCCGCTAATAATTTGCACGTTTCGAATTAACAAATACATAATATGAGACTACAAACCGTATACAACCTTACGAACATTTTGAACTTTTAAAATTCAGAAATGTCTAACTAACCGATATAACGGCTTGATAAACGGTTCTTGTTTAAAATTAACAATCGGAGTCGTGGTATCCTTCACTCCCTGATTGCTCGGACCAATGTTCTATACTCTGTTCCTCCAACCGTGCAATCTTATATCTCCTCTCGTTCCTTGCATGTAATTTCCTCTTCTCCTTCTTCGTTTTGCCAAAAAGGCAAGTACAATATATTGCGACCGTGCGTCCATTACTTTCTACTCTTATAGTTCCATAGTTGTTCTCCTTTGATAACTGCCTTTCATTATCTCGGGTGACTTTAGAAGTTTCTCTCCCAACTAAAAATAACGAAGCGCAAGCTTTACATACTTTTGCCATATTGATCCTCTTGTCTATATTTCCAAGTCTGTTGAATACATTAGTAGTCAACTCGGGAAGATTTAAGAATAAGTGATGAGGTCTGTTGCGAGACTCTGTTTGCTCTTCAACGGTTGTTGTCGAAAACAGCGTTGTCGACTTAAATTGTTGTTTCTTCCAGTTTATGTATCCGTCAACGAAATCTTCCTTGTCATTTTCCCTCATGAAGAAAGCTTCCTTGCAATATTTAGGCATTGTAATATTAATTATGTTGAATAGTAATTTCTGATTACTTCTTATAACCCACTGTTAAAGAAGGGGAGAAGTCTTGCGTGTTGTTAAGATGGTCCAGATTCATGCCAAGTTATGTGAATTGTACAGCATGCCCTGAACCAGTGTGTATTTTGGAATTCTTTTCATATTAACTACAGTTTTTAATTATGTTGACTACTTGTATATATTATGTGCATTTAAAACGTGTATTAATGAATTATATGTGAACATTTATAATCCTCGGAATTGTAACGGTGCAATTGTATAAGTGTTATAATTTTAGTTTGTTAGGGCGTATGACAAATTTTGAAATTAGGAATTGTTCCGGTGTCCGATGTGCTTCTGTTTTGACATAATGGATGGCTTACCCGGTAGTGGGATGGTTTAGAAACCGTATAGGCAGAACAAATGGTTACCAAATCATGTACAGATATATATCTTATGTGCTTGGATATAAGATCCCTGCAATTTATCAAGGTGGGAATCAAATATCGCGACAGGTTTTCGTTAACTGTATAATATCCGAACCACAATTTATTTATTAACTTAACATATTAAATAACACGGTCTGTTGTCATTTCAGTACTATCCGTCAATAACAAGAGGGTTATTAATCCTCAAATGCAAAACCGTAAATTATTATTAAATTTTAATGGCAAAACCAATAACCCGCCCATAGTTTTCCAGAAGAGGAAAGGGGGAACATCGTGTACTTAGACCAAATTAGAACTACTTGTTCCTTTTAAAATATACTTAAAATGTAGTCCTTAAAGCTTATATGGTAAAAATGTGGTAATGATAACACATTTGCATAATGGTCATCATCCTTTCTACTAACTTGTTGCAATAATATGAGAATACAAGTATAATAATCAGACTAACTTTATACACTACCTCTATTAACTACTCCCATACTCAATGTCATGTTTTAGACCAACGAGAGGTTGTTTCCCTAATTATTATACTTAGAAGTCTACTAATCCAATTCATTTTTTAATTTTTTTATAGACGTAGCCTAGGTCTGATTATGGTATATTAACAAGATTAGAAAATTCGCAATTAACGGTTAAATAGAAGCTCTACATGTTATAGGATATGTGTATCTGAAATGGTCACTCAGACCATATGTTGTGTGTGTTTAGTTATGCATTGATACTATCTTCGGATTGACGTACAGTGGTAGAAGGTAGGCTCTAATTAATAATAGATAACGTCATCAGTTGACGATATTATTGTGTTCTACGTTTTTACTTTTTGGAAATTAAGTTTTGAAATATATATTAATTTAGAGCGTGTAAATGGGTTGTATAATAATAAACGATAGCATACTGTAGTGTAAGTATTAAATCAAGTATGAAATATAAGGATATCGTGTATATCTAACTCGAGTATATGCCATTGCGTAAGAGTGTTATGAATACCCCTGCTTTTCGATGAATACGCTGGAAAACAGATGGCCGTCTTGATTGACATTACTGGTTTCCAAATACTAACCACCTTTAACTCAGTGCTTTTACAATTCTAGACTTCTCATAATATACCGTAAGATAGACGATTGGTGTCAAACCACACCGACAGAATAACAAATCATAGAATAACTGTAATTGAAATAGTAGTGGATGCTATATTTATCAGGTTTGCTGGAGTGGCGTAGCGTTATAAACTCGATGTTATGGACATTAGTTATGAGATCTTAACTTATACTTTTGCGATACATATTCTGATATGCTAAGTTTCTTATTTTACTATCTTCTGTCTTAGCATTCAGGTTTGTAGGATTGTATTTCCTAAAGTTCTTGGATATATGTATGCAAATTCAACTTATGTATCCACTGTTATCAAAACTTCCTAATAGTTAACACTCTCAAATGAACTGTACTGTAGTATAATTAGGCAGCATTGTAGTCTGAACTACAGTGGTCCCTGAGGCTTCACCTTTGTCCACTCAATATGCTTATTAAGTCATTGGTAATACTTATCAGCCATAACTTTTTACATATAAAAATTATATACAATGTTTATAAGTATAGACAATCCAGTATATGCTACTGCTACAAGATATGCAGTATGGCGCCAATCGTACCTGTCTGTTACTCACTTACATACTTTGATGAACATACTTCCAACTGTTTTTCTTCTTATTTATCATTATAAAAAAAAATATGTCATAAGGATTGTACTTAACTGACGTCAATGTTAGGGATCATATATATATATATATATATATATATATAGTGATATAAAGAAAGAACATCAACATATCATTACCATATTAACTACGTCTACTAATAAGCTCAACCCTTTGTCGTATAAAGGAATTTCAAGTCTATCTTCCAGGTGGTTAAGTGTTTCTCTTTTATTTGCTTCATTAATTGTGAGGTGTTAGCACAATTAAGTTTTCTTGAAATGACAAACAACAATAACATTTAATTATTAGGAATGGTATGTGATGTTGTTTAAATAGAGTATCATTCACTAAAATATGGTATTTACATTAAATATCGTCATTAAACAATACAGAAATGACACGAACTTATGCTCATAATCTTTCAGGAATTTCCCATGAATGTGCTTACATATTGATCAATATACATTCTGTATAGTCTGTTTAATATCGTTTGTGTTAGAATCTGGTAGTTTATATGCAATTGTATGACATAAGTTTGCAACATACAGAGTTCTTGATATGTAAGATATCTTTTGTAGGGTACATTGGTAAGCACTATTGGATTGATCGTTTTATACACCTCGAGATGTTAGTTTGTGTATGCATTCAATTCAGAATTATTATCTTGTTTGAGATATCTCATTGACAGGAAATAACGTCTCCGGTTCTAACAATCTCAATTCCTTTCCGACCTTTACTCAGCAGAATTACTGAAATTCTGGGATTTGAGGAGCCCCACTACGCCCTGTACGATAAAGTACATCACGTTGGGTCTATCACCGTGAAAAATGATTTAGAACATGAGGAGTATGTCTTCATAGGTGGTTCGTCATCTAACTTCGGAGAGTCTTGTGAACAAGCAGCGAGGCTAGCTGTCACTGATTTAATAGATAAATTCGACATTTATATTGGTGATTTCAAAGCTGCCACCAAACAGGCGCATGAGAGGTGCGCCAACCTCTGGAGATTGAAACATGAGGAACTAAAACACAAATCTAAGGGGTTTCCTAAAGTTCCGTTAGTAGAAGAATTCGTGTGCCATGAAATGTGTCATTACCAATCACTTGCGTTAGACATGGTGTCTATCTTGCGTGTAGTTACTAATAAGATCCCTATCAAGTGAAGCTCTATCACCACATTAGAGCAAACACCTTCCTGTTTCATATCATGGTTGACTATAAATCGTGACAGGATAGAGTGTGGTCCTACGCATATTGTAGGTGAAATAGCTTCATCTGAAGCTGCAGCAGAGCGGAACCTTGCTTATAAAACTATCAAATATCTAATTCCTATATATAATATTGATCTGATCGATGCAAATTATGCACCCGAAGATGTTAAGCTAGCTGTGTTCACATGCGAATGTGCTAGGAACCATTTCGAAAATCTTCAGAAGCGCCTGTCAGCAACTCAGGAAACACCTCTTGGTATTTAAACAGAGTTTCCAGGATCTGTAGTCTTAAATGAAGATGAATGTATTACCCCAAAGAGTTCTCCACACACGATTCCTGATCAATTATACCCACCACCACCTCCCAAAAAACAGAAAACACCCCCACAGTTAGTCGATATACGTGGCTGTACGTCTCGAACTAACAAGATTGTTTCATATCCCAGACCTGTCTCTAAAAGGAGCGTGTTCTACAAACCTTCCAAGTTACTTTGAAGCTTAAATGGTAGTTGCTGCATTATTTGAAAATTTGCTCATACATGAGAGCTGATGTTTAGCAGTGATATGTTAAGAGGAATCTTATTATTCGTAAAGGATTGGTTTTGTGGGTTATGTGATCAGTAATTGTAACCTGTTTTATCACTATCTTTTACCTTGTTAATGATCAAGTTTATGCTTTTTAAAAATCTATATAACAAGTAATGGCTGGTTTGTGCAACTACTCCTTAGAAATGACAACGTTCCATTGTTCCACTTGTTTTTGTCTACACGTAGTTGCATCTTAAATGCTTTCTTTTGGCTATATACTAGCAGCTCATGAGATTCGTCAATTGTTAACTATTATGCTTACGAGCGTATACATTTTGTCCTTGAGGTTATATTTTTCTAGCGATTCGTACATATACGTTTTAATCCTCAACGTTTTGATGTTGTCAGTGCTGCAGGAATCAAGGAATTGATATCATTATATACGTACTTTACAGTAACCCTTGTGCAATGGGTATGTTGTGAGTTACAATGGTATTTAACCAGCTTGATATATGTAACATAGACCCATTGTAAGTGTTGATATCTTGGATTTCAGATGACAATTTCCCATATTATATGGAAAAAGACGTTAGTGGACGAAGAAAACGCAAATGTAGGGCTCAAAAACAGATTGACCCTATTGTGACAAGGTAGTGTAGTACAACCTGTTTGTCCTTATTGAGTTCCTTCCATATTATCATTTAGCAACTACTAACAGTTGCTTGTTTGCACTTAGTCATACCTCAAAAAAGGCTGATGTTGATGTCGCTGCAAAGCGTCCCGGAAGACCCCGTTTGCAATTACAGATTGGTGAGTGTCTGTGTAGCTGTAATGTATATTATTCTCTTACGTATGGTATAGTTTACAATTGCTATGCTGAATTGCAGGGTTACCGGTTGCTATGATTGGTCAGCCATTAGTCGGTACTCCTTACAAGTTGCCGGATGCGCAATCATGTGTACATTGCTTGGCAAAGAAATTTGTGTATGAAACTAGGAATTTCTGTTGTGGCAATGGATCAATTGTCTTGCCGTCCAACACGTATCCACTGCTGCTCACAAAGTTATACACTTCATTAGACGATATTTCAGTCCACTTTCGGCAATACGTCCGTTTGTACAATAACTTGTTTGCTTTTACATCTATTGGAGGTAAATTTGACTCCAAAACCATCAAGGGTATCTATGTGTTCAAACTACATGGTCAAATGTATCACAATATCCCAGATCTATTGCCATGTGGTTCTCACCCAAGGTATCTTCAACTGTACTTCTATGATGGCCAACATGAAGCTGCAAATCGTGCGGCGTGTTTCAACGAGCTGAATGCGGCTGTTATAGAAATTCTAATGAAAGTCACCCAATCTAACCCATATGCGCGTTTCTTCCGATCACTAAAAAATGTTCCCCTTACTGTGGATAGTCAAATAGTTATAACAAAGAATCCTAGACAGGATCAGCGTGTGAGCAATGCTCCTACGTCGAACAAGGTGGCTGCTATATGGCCCGAAAACTCTACATCTGGTGAGACTGATGGACCACACATATTAGTTACCAGCCATTCTCAAAAATCCCACCGATTTATGCACTATTATGGATGTTATGACCCATTGCAATATCCCTTATTATTTCCCAACGGTGAATGTGGATGGCAATAGGGACTGAAGAAGCAAGTTGGTCTACGTCAGACAACATCACCTTCATAGCCTTCAGCACCACTTCCATCCAGTTATCCAGATGTTGAATCTTTATTAGAGTCTGAGGCAAACCGTAAGTTATCGGTGTAAAATTTAATTATGTATTTTTTTATAACTCTCGTAAACGGAATGTACTCTTTAATCTGTATAACGATATCTAATAGTGTTTTTTCCTCCTGACAGACAACTCTTTTCAAACAAGTACAAGTGAAAAAAATGTGTCTTGCCGAGAGTACTATTGTTACAAACTACAGAATAGGCCAGGTAATATGATGCTGAGAGCTGGGAGATGTCTTCAGCAATATGTTGTGGATATGTATGTCAAATTAAAAAACACACGGCTAGACTATTTGAGGCATAATCAGGATACAATAAGATCTGAGTTATACCAAGGTTTGATTGACACAATTGATGCTGGAGAGCAGTGCGCTGCAAATGTGGGTAGACGTGTCATTTTACCAGCAACTTATATTGGAGGACCTCAGGATATGAAAAGGAGATACTTAAATGCAATGGCACTTGTACAGCGTTATGGAAAGCCAGATTTTTTCATTACTATAACTTATAATGCGAATTGGCCTGAAATAAAAAATGAATTGGCGGCTGGGGAGGAAGCTCAGAACCGGCCCGATCTGGTAGCTAGAGTATTTCGAGCTAAATTGCTTTTGTTGAAAAAAAAACTGGTTGAGGAAAAAATATTTGGGGAAGTTGCCGCGTTTGTGTATGTGGTCGAATTCCAGAAAAGAGGACTACCTCATGCTCATTTGTTGTTGATAATGAAGCCTGGGAGTAGAATGAATTGCCCGGCCGACTTTGACAAATTCGTATCAGCTGAAATACCTTCTGAGGCTAATGGGAACCTCCGTGCATCAGTGTTAAAACATATGATGCATGGACCATGTGGGAAGTTTGATCCTGACTGTTCATGTATGAAACATGATGATAGTCAAGGGCAATGTAAGTTTATGTATCCTAAGCCATACACAACTGTGACGACTAACAGTGAAGATGGCTACCCGGTGTACAAGCGGAGATCAACCAATGATATTGTACGTGTACGAGGTCAATACCTTAACAATCGATGGGTTATCCCGTACAATCCATACCTGATAGCCTTCTTTGATTGTCACATAAATGTGGAGGTGTGCTCAACTATCCAAGCGGTGAAATATCTATACAAGTATGTTTACAAGGGCCACGACAGAATATCATTCAATGTTGAGTCTGAGGGTGAAATTAAAGTAGTCGATGAAATACAGCAATACCAGACAGGTAGATGGGTATCTCCTATAGAAGCGATGTGGCATATTTATGGTTTCGATCTCTTCGAAATTCATCCAGCAGTGATGGCACTTCCTGTACATCTAGAGGGTATGCAGACTATACAGATGAAACCCCACGAAAATTTGGTTAATGTAGTGTCCAACGGGAGACGCGTTAGAACTCCTCTGACATAATTTTTCAGGTTGAATACTGAAAATGCAACAAAACCTGAGTGGAAACACCTTTACGGAGCGTTTACTGAGCATTACCGTTGGGTTCAGTCTGAACGGACATGGGTAAAGCGTAAGAACAAGACATGTGTAGTATCTAGACTCGTTTTTGTGGCTCCTTCAGAAGAGGAACGTTATTTTCTGCGGTTGTTGTTAACGCACGTGCCTGCACCAAAATCGTTTGCAGATTTGAAGGTAGTGGACGGATATGAATGTGCAACCTTCCAAGAAGCGGCTTTAAAGAGAAAACTCATTGAAGATGATAATATGGTAGAGTTGTGCTTAGATGAGGCTGCGATGGTTCAAATGTCAGTCGCGTTGCGACGTCTATTCGCAACTTTGCTCATATTTTGCCAACCTAAAGATCCAGGTGCATTATGGGAACGATATTACAATTCGTTATCAGAAGACTTCAGAAGAGATCACCCGAACGATGCATACGCTGCACAGGTCCTCACTGTCAAAAGGTTGGAGCAACAATTAGAAGCGATGGGCAGATCTCTTAAGAGTTTTGGTTTATCAGGTATAATTAATCCACAAGATGTAGGGTTGCGTACATCCCAGGATACGCTCGATGCACTCAATGCTCCGATTCCGGATGAATGTGTTGTGTGCCGCAAAACCTTGAACCAAGAGCAACAGAAAGCTTTCGATACAATCATCGATCATGCTACCTGTAATAAGCCAGGGGCTTTTTTTGTTGACGGGCCTGGAGGAACAGGTAAAACATATCTGTACAATGCTTTGTATGCAGAAATACGACTAATGGGTAAAATTGTACTAGCAACTGCTACCTCAGGAATTGCTGTGGCGAATATCCCATCTGGCAGAACTGCTCATTCAAGGTTTAAACTTCCTTTAGATTTTGAAGCTTTATCCTGTTCTGTGCCAAAGAAGAGTAGTCTTGCTGCATTGATTAAAGTATCTACTTTGATAATATGGGATGAAGCTTCTATGGCACGAAGGGAGAGCGTTGAGGCCTTGGATAAGCTGTTACGAGACCTGTGCAATCATGATATCCTGTTCGGTGGCAAACTTATTGTCTTTGGTGGGGATTTCAGGCAAGTTCTTCCAGTCGTTCCGAAAAAATCCAATAGTGAGCTCGTTCACTCTACAATGGTCTCTTCTGATATTTGGCCACATCTTATAAAATTCAGCTTAACTGTCAATGTAAGAGCTAAGACTGATCCAGAGTTCTCAGCATTTTTACTGTCTCTTGGCAATGGCGAGTTACAAACATGTGATTCTGAGATGGTCGAATTACCAGATGGGATAGTTTTGGATACAACTGGGATGGGTACAGATCTTATCAGTACAGTTGCTGATTTTGTGTATCCAGATGCTGACGTCAAGAATATAAGCGTAAATATATTTAACCACAGGTCTATAGTTACGCCTATAAATGATGATGTTGACGATATAAACACATACATGATCAACAAATTCCCGGGTGAAGCGGTCGTGTATAAGGGATTCGACTCAATGTTAACAGAAAACTGCAATATATACCCTTCAGAATTTATAAACACACTTTGTCCTGGTGGCATGAGCCCGTATGAATTAGTAATAAAGAAAAATCCTCCGGTTATTTTGTTGAGAAATCTTCTCCCATCTGCGGGACTCTACAATGGTACAAGACTGATATGTGCAGATTTTACCCCAAATATGATAGAATGCATCATAACTAACGGTCATTATAACGACCAACATGTGTTTATACCTCGGATAAAGATGCGTCCATCCAGCACTTCAAATTATCCATTTCAATTCCAGCGGAATCAGTTCCCAATAAAGCTCAATTTTGCAATGACCATCAATAAGTCACAAGGTCAGACTTTAGATAGAGTTGTTGTATACCTTCCTAAGCCTTGTTTCTCACCAGGACAATTGTATGTTGCATTGTCACGAGTGAGGAAATCTAAGAAAGTGTCTGTCGTAGCAGCAAGTAGCAACTCAGGGACAACTAAAAATTCTATCAGGAACCTGGTATCGTTCGAAGTCCTGAGGCTCGCAGGTATTATATAGATTGTACAAATGGGTTACACATCGTTTATGTACTTGTCGTTTTAAATTTATTCTTGTACCAAACCCATTTATCAATTACATAAACGTTATTTTGGGTGAATTACACCACAGGCGACAGATATGCTGCTGCTTAGGATACCGTCAGATTTGTTATATAATTTGTTTATTTTGTACTGCCTCTAATATTTAAATGTCAAAGCTGGCCTAATGAAGCTCAAAAATAGTATGCACGTTATATGACGAGATTTTAAAACCTTAAAAAAAAACACATTTGTAGGTGTTATTTGCCTACTACTTGAGGTCTACCCTTGCATACTTAAATTAGATATCCTTCAAAATCTGACTAAACAGTTTGCACCCAAAATAGGGAGATTTAGAAATGGTATAATCTTCATCGTTACAGAACAATACAATTGTGTAAGCACATGAGTTCATGCCAAAAAACAGTTATTTACGAAGCTTGAAAGCGGTTTCTGAGTTACAGAAATAGACGTTCCATGTTCTTTCTATTTATATCCACTTTAAAATATCGTATAGGCATCCAATGTGAAATATTGTATCTATCATAGTGTAAATATTTCAAACTTCAGATTGAAAATCACGCAGACATACCACACTCTTCATACTAAATCTTTACACCATACCCCTATCGAGTACTATTGTAGACAAGTACACCCAGTTTGATATGAACAGTATACCTACAAAACCAAATCTACTCTACATGATACGGTATGGGCTTTAGCTAATATTGCACTCTACTGTGATTATATACATAGATATAAAACTACTACCCACTTCATAGTCCTTCACCTTCTCCCTTAACACAAATGCAGTATCAACAAACTATCTTAAAAGGTATGAATTTCCAAGACATTAATTTCATGTGATTCTATTAAAAAAAAATAGTTAAAGACATAGTTGTATGAATTTAACAATTTTCCAATCCTATTAATACTCTAATGGTATTAAACTGATAATTATGGTGTGCCATAGTCTACATGCTACTTACAAGCAACTCACTAAAAATTGTAATTCAATACTGGTTTCTGACAAATCTATGTCCCTTTTGTTTTTAATTTCGGTTCTGTGATGCAGAACAATGAAATCTAGAAAGGTCTACCTAGATGAGCTAATCAACGAAAGCAAGAAATTCAAGGTTAGCGTAAAAGTGGTTGAGAAGCGTCGTCCAAAAGAGTCTCTTGTAAAAGTTCGATACTAGAGCTTGTTATTTGAAGATGATAAGGTATTTTCGTTAATTTTAACAACTTCAGTAATCGTCTTTTTTTATGATGAATTACGAACACATTATAACACTAATTGCTCTTTTGTCTTCAAATGGTTATCGTTATTAAAAGTTAGATTTCTGTTTTTTCTAATCCTAGCTACGAGTTTGATACGTAAGCTTCTAGATGTGTTTGTGAATAAGTTGTATATATTGAGGATTCATAGGACTTTGTTATGACTTATGAGTGCGAACGTAATTAGATCTGACAAAAATGCTATTCGGTTTGTCATACTTGACGCAGCCACAGGGTTGCGTACTTACGAGGTTGAACATGGTCAGTTCAGATGAAGTATTATAGGAAGGTCATTTTGGATCACGGTTACATTCAGTCTCTGACCGTCTTGACTCTTGCTACAGCAAAATAAATACTTCTAATGTGTTTTTTCTTATGGAGAGTTTCATTAATCTGTGGTATGATGGTATAATTCATGCTAACTCTATTTGGGGTAGTTGGTAAGGTTACTGTCTGTAGCACTAGATGTCCATTCGTTTTCCTTTTTTCGAGAAGCAATGGCTGCATAAACTTCTCTAGGTTTAGAAGACACCAGGTAAACCGGAAACATGTTGGCCTATTCACCAGGTTCGTTACGTTTTTCTATTTGGGTGTGTTTCACAAATTATTAGATGTTCTTGATTATATAGGCCTGACGCGTTCAGATATATACTCCTATATAGCTAATCTTAAATCAAACCTGGTTTATAATACTAGCTTCCAAATAAATAACATCGTAACATTAAAATCTTTTAAAATGTATATAACTACATTTGTAAATATTGAATCCGTGAACGTCATAGTCCAATCCTATACTGTTTGCATCTTCATTAGCTTCCACCTATATATAACCATTTGTAAATGAATTGTAGTCATGGATAATTTTATTACCTTAAATTCTATTAACAACTGCTTTTGCACCTGTGTTTATAAGTGTTGTCTTAATTAATGTTTGGCATTAGGAGTCAACATCATAACGCAGAGCATTACACATTTGTTGTCCTAATGTAAATTAAGCAGGTTGCTCTTTTTTTTCTTTTCCAGGCTAATAAGATGCGTGGTGCTTTATTTGATGATCAAGTAGAGATATATGAGGATGCTATCAAGCACAACCGGAGATATGAAATATCAGATGCAAGTATCAGTCCAGTAAAACCTGAGTACCAAACCCATGGTGCAGGACTTGGATACCAGATGACCTTCAACCATCGTACAATTATCATGCCTGCTGATGATGATGAATGCACTGATGTTAACTACTGTCCAATTAACCAGCTGCCCCGATCACCTGATTATAGCGAAATGTTTGGTATATTTTCTAAGTACACTCAGAATATATACACTGGCTGTAGTACTACTGTGTCCTGTTTCTTTGTAATATACAGCTAACAGTTTTCGCTCACTTTGTAGACGTAGTAGGCGTTGTACTCTTTGTGGAAGACCAGCCACGTAAGGTGCTCACATCTAAGACCCGAGAGACCAGTGTACGTGAAATTGTGTTGGTCGACCACAGGTGCGAGAATATGCCTATTAAGCTGTCATTAAATTCAACGCTAAGGTTAACAAAATTATTATCTGAGATATTTCTCATAGCATTAATACTATTGTTTATGCAGCACTGTACAACCATTGTCAATTTCAGTTTGGGATGATCTTGCTCATGATGATTGTACTCTATTGATACCCGTGCGTGGTAAATTCAGAATCGTCGATATAACTGCACTTCGAGTATCTGTGCACAGAGGTTGACATAAAATCTACTACCACGGGCTTCTACTATTAGAACTTTGGAAATTACAAGTCATCATGCTATTCTGTTATCCTTAGATATCAGGCATCTAACAATAATCTTTGCATTTTCTACAATGACACAGGTTTTTCAACGACTACAAGTGTTTCGACTGTCTTTGTACATAAGCCTGTTGGTGAAAAGGCAGAGGCTATTACGTCCTGGTACTGACCCAACCTATAATTATCACTAAATTAGAACATACAGTTAATAAATTGACACTTTGCTAATGCCATATCTAAATGAGCTTGTAGGATGAATAGTCATGCTACTGCCTTGACGCATCTGCAGACCAAACTTTTCAATGTAAAGATGCCTGTGCTGAATGACAACCCAATTACAATTTCCACCCTCCGCTCTAAAAAGGTATCAATGTTAAAACATAAGTTGTCGTTGCGTAGTTTATTAATGGTTATTTTGTTTGCGAAACCGCAAACCAATCATATCTAACTTTCAGCATGTAAATCGATAAACAACGAGTAACTTGCTGATAACTGCACAAAAGCTACAATAATACTCTACCTGAAACTACATCAGGCAAATAAGCTTACAAATTAGTTATGTTTTAGTTAACCGATATGAACAACTGTTTTCAGGCAAAAACAACATTGCAAGATGAAAAACATTGGCTAGAAGTGACTATTCCGGAAATTGATTTTGAGAAAATCAATGCATATATGGGCTGCTCAAAATGTTGGAAGCGTTCCACCGTACCTCAGGGTACTACATATACATGTAACAACTGCTCCAAGCCTGACTGCACTTCAGTGCCTAAGTATGCTTATGCTGATCTCTTTACTTTTGGATAACTACGTCTCCTGTTACAAAAATGTATGCTTAGAGGCGGGAATTTAGTTAGCATACATCCTAACTAAAAGATTTACACAAACTGCAGGGTCACATTCAACTGTGATATATCAGATGGCACAGGAACCTTGCCCTTAACTATGTTTACGGATATTACTGAGCAACTGTTTAGGATGCCTGCTCCTCAAATATTCCACATGAAACATGCTGTAAGTGTCCAGATGTGTGAATTTGTTTACATATTTTCAAATTACTGCTTATAATTCTGATTTTGCTTTGCAGTCAGATGCTCAAGCTTTTTCAGCAATAAAAGAATTGCTTTCTCAAACTCCTTTTAAAGCACAGGTTGTTCCAGCCAAAACACTTTCAATAAATAACGTGTTGCAGTGGGTTGTGAAACGGGTTGTCGTTAATGGTGACGAGGATGTTTCTTCCAAATCTGACGTAAGCCGCCCAGAGCTGGACAAAACTCAAAATCAAACAACCCAGAGGGAAGCCAAGCCTTAGAAGACCTTAATGAGAAGCGTCTCAGTTTCCCTAATACCATTGAACATTCTGATGAAACTTTTATCTCAGGTATTACTGAGGTAGACAGTGCTAGCAGAATTGAAAGTTCTACTTCTCCTATGGGAAATAATTCAGTAAAAGATGTGCCCTTAAGTTCATCACACTCAAACATACCAAAGAGGAAGTGCATGAAAGATAAATCAGGTTCTCCATCTACGGTGCACGCACCCTGAAATTTCACTCCCCCAGTCTAAAAATCACTGAAACCTTATAATATTAGTTTATCTTTTGCTGTTTTCGTGCATCCAGTATGCACGGATCACTCTACTTGAACAGAATGCTTAGGAACATTGTGTCCTTATATTAGTAGGTTGCGTTTTGCTGTTTTGGTGCAACTGATATGTCGAAGTCAACAGATAATATTGTAACAGGTATTGGTTTAACTGTATGTTGCACCCGTGTTGTGATTCCCTCATTTCCTAGACGGATCATATACTATATGGGTATTTAATTATAATCACTCTGTAACCCCTTTTGGCAACTTGTTATAAATCGCAACCTCTTACTATCTTAAGCTTCTAGCGGATGTTTAAAACCCAATTTATGGTTGTCCAATAATGCTCGGTTACTGAATTGACCATTACACGCTAACAAGTTATTTATAAACAATTTGTGGACGCCTGTTGTTTATTATAAAGTGCCTTACCCCTAGCAGAATTTTGAATTCAAACTCATTTATGAAATAGCTTTGCCATCCCAACATAGACGCTGTGACTACTTAAACAAGAGATTGTCATAAAGTACGGAAAGCGTTTTACACTAACTCACACATATCATCCCGCAATAATCATCATGATTTGTGACTTAATATAGCTAATAGGTGCAGTACGTATCAACTATATTTAAATGCTTACTCTTAACGTATCTAATATCTATAATCATATATACTTGTACAATAGCTTAGACATCATCATGAACGCTGGTAATTATCCATGTAGACTATCGAAGAAGGTTACTCATCCGACATTACTTAGCATTTATATAACAAATACATAATCCGATAGCATTCTGTTATAGATTGAAGATCATACGAGAACAGACACAAATAAATACATAATTTGGAAACTGCTGTACCAGCACAAAAGGGAGTAATTTTATATGTACTAATACTAACATAAAGATGCCTAAGTTCATATACGATAGAGCATTACCAAAATGTTGCAGACCAATCGATTATGCTAACATCAAAAACATGCATAACTTCAGGCATTGCCGAGACATAAAAACATAACCTTTTATAGGATAGTCATCTTACCAGTTAGTTAATTATCCAAATTAACAATCAGAATCGTAGTAGCCATCCCTTCCCGATTTCTCAATGTACGGTTCATATGAGCTGCTGCACCTCCTACTACGTTTCCTGTTCTTCTGCACTCTAGGCTTACGTTGCTTGATCACCTTGTAAATTGACACCACAGTCTGATCTCTCATCACCCATATTTTTTTCCCACAATTTTCCCTCACTAACCGACTTCTGTAATCTATGTCGACCTTAGAGTTCTCCATTCCAACAAGGAATTGATTAGCCCATGCTTTACAAACCTCAGCCATATTCCTTTTGCTTGCATGGTCAAGTCTGCTAAACACATTTCCTATGAGTTCCGGCATCTCAAAAAAAGGATGATGATGTTTACTACCAATTACTGTCTCCTCTTCAACGGTTGTTTTATTAAACAGAGACTCAGACTTGAATTGAGCTTTTTTCCACTTAACATAATCTCCCAGGAAGTTTGGTTTATCGTCTTTGTTAAAATATATCAGTTTTCCCGGACATTGTTCCATTGTATGTGGGCTGAATAATTGAGTTTCTGCCTAGAAAAAGGATGATGATGAAGTAGGAAATGTTGCGTTTGGCGTTAATGGCTGAACATGGGTGTAATTATGGTCTACAGTGGTGTCTAATCAAAATGGACAGTGTACACCAAAAGCAACAAAGCCGTCTTTCGATAATTGTGTAAGTAGGCGTCTAATTAAGATAACTAATTATTCTAATACAGCTTAAAATGTGTTAGTAATCCAGTATTGGTACAGTTTAGCGTAAACAATTTACATCTTGCGTAAAGTTGTCTATACAAATTATAAGCATAATACGTGTGTTGGATAAATCTATAGTAAGCCCTTGACGTAAGTAGAATTGTAACGGACACGGCCATCAACGTACACACAAACACGAACAACGCTATCCATTTTAAGCTTGTAACGGATACTGTTATATCACAATAAAAAACAATTTTGGTCCTCCCTCTAACTCATTTTGTATCCATTTCATATCACCAAATATTCGTCAAAAGTGTTCACCAGTCACAAACAAGATTTACTATATATATTATATAATGACAACAATTTGTTGACATTTTAGATAGCTTATTATAACTTGATTTAAAACCAAAGCTAAAAAGTAATGTAGCTCTTAACATGTAAATCAGCCATTTGACCTTTATTACAAATAGTTGTAATTAATCAAGTTGCAATACTTACGTTTCCAATAAAAGGTTGTTGTCACGGTTGATAATAACTTAATTAAGATTAATCTTAAAAAAGATATACATTCGGAACTACTTAAGTTGAATTACGTTACTAGCAGACACATTGCAAGATTAATTGACTTAACAATATAATTAACCATCCCAAAATAAATAGTTAATCTAATTGTATCGATAGGGTCGATTTTAAATTTCATCTATATACTACAACTTGGGTTAAAATCTGTCTCTCCTTACTCTTTATTCAATCTTAATCATCAATTGATTTCCTTGTATAGCACAAATGAAGATGCGTTTGATACAGTTTAAATGCACAAATGAGCACACAAACAACCGAGAAAAAGGCATACTATATAACTAAATTAAATTTTACCGAAGTACCGCAAACTAAAACAATAATTTGAATAGGTACATTATTGAATCATGACGTAGACAATACATGAAATAAGACGGTTAGAGAAATATGACACATTAGTTCACAACAACAACATGGTACATAAACATATTGTTGTCGTTAAGAATCATCATTATCAAAAGTCATTATCGTAATCATCATCAGATGAAATATTGTCGGTGGAAGAATAATTAAGACGGTATGTTTGTAAATGTTGCTCGCGTAAATATTCAAGCTCTTCCTCCATTATAACCTCGTTGTATACGTGATAATAATGGAGGCATTCACGAGGAATGTAAAGTCTCCCAAATCCAGATAGTAGATCTAATAAAGAGTCGGGATTCATGACGTTTAACAAACGTCGAATGATTTCAACTACTTCTTTTCTTAATTTGCGATGTTCTTCTCCTTTTGAAATATAGGTATCTACAAAAAAAAACATTTCAAAACTGATGGATTTAACCACAATAGGAAAAGGCAAAAAGAAAAAAAAAATAATAATTTTCTTGGTTAAATAAAAATTAGTAATAACATTACCAATTGTTGAATTGTTCAAAACAGGTGGACTCAAAACAGTATGTGCATTTCCAGCTATGATTGAGATCAACATTGACAATGGTGGTGAACAATGTAACATATTCATGTACACTGATTCTGGCATAACTAGATTCAAACGAGCAACAAAGTTAAGGGAATCGTCTCTTATCAAGTCTATGCCTCTTTGAAAATCCCTAACTTTATCATCCCAGTAAGTCATTCTCAAATACTCTTAATTTGATACACCAACAACTGATATAAGAGTGAAAAAAAATATGTTGGATATGATAATTTGTGACCTATAAAAATCTATTTAAATAAAGAGCTTAGGACAATATAGCCATTTGTAATAGTGACATTATAGCTAATGGTAATTGAAATGGAGAACATGTAAATTCAATAAATGACAAAATTATGACTCCGTTAATTAAATCAAAAGCCTACATTCGAATAATACATTAATTAAATTAATTACAAACTACCCAAAACAATAAAATAAATGGAATTAATTTTTAAACATTTGAAAGACATAATAATACATCATTAATTGAGGTTGGGCTTTTTAAAATTTCATTAGGCAAAATTAATCTAACATTCGGAACTCAAAAGGAATCTTGAAAAATAGATTCCTAATTTTTTTTTTGAGTTTTTAAGCTACAAAAGGTAAAACAAGTTAGAAAAGAAATTGGTGGTGTGTTGAAAAAAGTCAGTATTATTACTTATTTATATAGACAAAAACCACTTATCCAATCTCATCCGTAATCTGAATAGCCCAATCATAATAAAGGAGTTGAGATATCATTTATTCAACCCTATCCAATCTTGTGTTGCTGTAACTCGGAATATTATTGAGCTTATTTACTAACGTAATGAATTATATACTTTATTCATGTGTTAGATTTATTTACGTTATTTAAGTTTACGGGTTTAGTTTATAATTTCGTCAGTTTAATTTTATTGTTATAAATTGTCACTTATATATGTACTTTTTTGTTTCTACTTTATTCAACTACGAAAAATTAAACGCTCATTGGAAAATGATATTTAACGTAGTAAATTAAATTTGAAAAGTAAAACAAACAATAAATTTGTCAAAATATGACAACTAATTTTAGCGGACACAAACATGAAACAGTGTACCGGCATAACAATACTAATTTTAACGGGATTCTAGAGTTTCTAAACTTTTAGTAGACGAAATGTCCACTCAAAATTCAAACTATTGTAAACATCTGGTTGGTAGCGTAAATGCATTTTCACAAACATACGTTTTAGACAACACACAATAGTCAATCTCTCTATATCCTTGATATTTTCCAGATCTCCAACTTTTTCCTATCTCTGAAAGGAAACTTCCAGTTTAGATCAAGCACGAAGACGGGATCACTAAGTCGAACGAATGTGAGATCGATAACCCCTAACCACCATTCAGCATCAAACCGGAACACGTTCGTGACAAAAAATCTGTAACACCACTCATACTTCCAACTACTTACTCACTGCTTCTCTACAACAATTTGCTCTACGCGTTTTCAATCCATTATTCTACACATTAATTAATTAAGGTTGTATCCTTTACCTGTTCTTCAGTTTTACTTTTTTTCCGTTTCTGTTAATCATTTATTTGCTGTTTAATCTGCTCTTTTATAGTTTAATATACTGTTTGATTTCATGATTTACTGTTGAATGTTGATGTAACTCTATTGTGATAGGACACTTGCCGCGCCTCCATCATTTGTTTAGCTTTTTTTATCAGCTGCTAGGGGGTGTTTTAATCAAAGGTAAACAAATGATTGGGTCGGAGAGAGTATTAATTTCGGGTTTTTTAGACTTTGTAGCTTGAGGAGTTCAGTCTAAATTGCAGATTTAGTAGCTTAAGTTTATGAAGGACTGGTTTTGAAATGATTTGATGATAAAATGTCTTAATTTGAGATCATGATCATGTGGTCCGGCTGTTCAAGCGACGTTGTTGGCGATGATATAGGTTTTTAATCGGGTTAGACGAGACTATGATCAAATTATGGATATCTATTATGTGTGGGACTGTGGGTAAATCATGTTAACCAAATTTTGAAGCTTTAGGATTAGGGCATGATCAATAGTTTAATATCCTAATACGCCCTTCAGGCAAGTAAACTCGAGGTGTGGAATAGACGTTTGCAATTGACTAATTTAATGTATTCAATCATAAGTAGTATATAGACTGATTAAATGAATTGTGACAGTCACCTGAATTCTAATAGATTTATTTTTGTTAAAATGGTTTAGTTGCGAAATTAGAAACAGGTTATTAAGTACGATTGAAATTAGTGGTAACTGGTTGTGTTCCGCGTGAATTAAACGTTTAGGTATTGTCGATTTCCTTAACTACTGCTTTACATTGTGGTTAATTGTTGTAGTTAATAGTTGATGCGTGCCTATTTTATGATGTTTTACATCTAGTTTTACACGCATTTTGTCGCTCATTTACTATGTTTTAGCATTTATTTCCCAACAATTGTCTACTTTCGTATTTTTATGCTCTTTTGCAGATTTATGCGGAAAAGGGACGATTTTATACCAAATTTATGCCCTCGGGATCTTTCATGACTAAGGACAATAAGGAACGAAGCCTAGAGCACATTTCAAGGTCTGTAGATAGCTTTAACAAGCGAAGAATCGATCCACGATGTTGCAGCCTGTTTCAAATGGCTATATCTCGAGTTATAGAGCTGATAATGGAGTGATTCCAGTTGGAGGTGCTTATCCTCTTAGCTTTCCAACGCCGCAAGAATCGCTTGATTACGATAAGTAACGAAGAAATGGCAGCTGTTTTAAGATCGATACGCGCTGCAGTCCCGACAATTAGGTCGACCGACCTACTAATTGGGTCGACCGACCACAGCACAGACCCAGAAGTTTCCGCGAAGCCCATTAAAGTGTTTAGGTCATTGGGAAACTCTTTATTTCCACCTATTTAAGCCGAATTTCGTGATTAGGGTTTCAATTCAGCTTTACCTATCAAATCTCACATCTAGTTTTAGTTTTAATCTTTCTATAATCATCACACTTTTCTTTAGTTTCATATATTGTTCTTCATCAATCTTTCAACATTAATCAATAAAGCTTGTTCTTTTCCGCCTTAATCCTTATTTCCGGTAATTCCTCTTTTAATTTATGTTTTATTATTGTTAGTTTATAATTATTGCATACGGTTAAGTTAGAATCCCAAGCCTTTATTATTATTGCATGTTTAGATTGATGTTCTTTATAATTTCCATGTTTATTCCTGTTTTTATTATTGTTTCAATAATTATGAATAGCTAATTTCATATGTTAGGATGTAGGGAGTAAATATGCGAAGGTAGTATGAATTCCGAATCGACATGTCGCAGGTAGGAGGTCGACCGACCACCATTATAGGTCGGCCGACCGACTCGTGTTTGAATTCTGTTTCGCTTTAATTTGTAGACTATAATAACCTACAATGAGACCAAAAGGAGACTTGTAGGATGTTAGTAATGACCTACCCAAGATTGAGAGATATGGGAAGGGCATTGGTTTACACTTTAAGACGGCTAGGCTACTCAAAGACTGAAAGGTTTGTGACCTAGAATTTAGGAATCACCCTTATTGTTGACACCCAATAATTGTGAGACCTAGGAACTAATAGCATAGACCGAAAGGAGCTATTAGGTAGCATAGACCTAAAGGATATGTTACACCCCTTACGCGACTGCAATACATGTTGACTTAGGATTTATATTATCTTAGCTATTTATTACCCAAACATCCTAGCATCTCTTTTATCATAGTTTATTTTCATCTTTATTTACTTGTTTTATTTTATATTTGTTTTAGACTTAGCAACAATCAATCAAACCCCTCTCTTTTGTTACTTAATAGATTAAAAATTATCAAACATAATTAACCTTGTCTCTCTGTGGTTCGACTCTTACTATCACTATCTATAGTTTTAGTTTGGTTTATAAATTTTATCTTTGACAACCACAACGACGGGTATCAATAGTATTGTGAAAGCTGTAGTAGTATCCCTCAAACTGGCTGAAATTTTGGTGTTTATGACTTCTCTGTGCTTTCATATTTTTGGATCTGTTAGTCAATCACTTGAAGTTTCTGATTCTTGAATTGTCATGTTAAACGAATGATGGAGACGGAGGTAGTATATAGTGGAATGGTGAAAGCCGTAATAGTAATCCTCGGACTTTCTGATATTTTTCTGTTTATAACTTCTCTGTGATTTTATATCTTCAACTCTTTTGGTTAATCACTGTACGTGCCTGATTCTCGACCTGTCAGGATAAGCAACCGATGGAAACAAAGATAGTAAGTAATAGAATTCTGAGAGCTGTATTAGTATACCTAAAACTTCCTGAACTTTAGGATTTCATGGCTTCTCCATGGTTTTCAGATTTTTGTTCATTAAGTTTATTGCTTTAAGTTTTAGCTTTTCGACTTATAATAGCTATTTTAGTCAATCACTTTAAGTCCCTGAATCTCGACCTGTCGTGATAAGCAACTGATGGAAACAAAGATAGAAAATAATAGAATTATGAAAGCTGTATTAGTATACCTAAAACTTCCCGAACTTTGGGACTTCGTGGCTTATCCATGATTTTCAGTTTTTCGTTCATCAAGTTTATTGCTTTAAGTTTTAGCTTTTCGAATTATAATGGTGCTGTTTTACTGCACGGGACATGCGCATTGTGGGGAATATAGCATGTATTCACCCTAAACTTGCAGGATTATAATGAAAAATACAGTTGTGTTTATAGTCATAAGATTAAAAAGGATAAGAAAAGAAGTACAACCTTTAGTCCTTGTGCGAAAGGCCTAAGAACAGGAATTAACACAAATTCCCTCCTATAACTTGCACCCAAGACTTAGAATGAGACGTGGTCGCGTGTGCTAGAAATCCTCTCCAACTGCCTTGCAATATTGGGAGAGCTATTTAGGTTTTAGATGTGAGATCTGAGGTTTTGGGAGAAGAAAACTCTCAAAAACCCTAATTTTTCCTTGAGATTTGTTTAAACAGTGAAACAAGAGTCTCTAACATAAGGAGAGTCCTCCTCCTTATGTAGTTGTTTCGGCCGATAATTCTAATAAGGTAGGAGTGGGCTTTCCACTCTTACCTTATTCTAATTTGTGATTCGACCCATTTAGCTAAACTTTATTCGCGGGTTTTGTTTATAAATCGTATGCATGTTATCAGATATTAATGCAGTCGATGTATTAATAATGGTCTGATAAAATTACGATATTGTATAATTACCCAAATTAATATAACTGTTTATATTAATACGCGAATACAATATTTAATTAAATATAACCGTTTATATTTAATTTTACGAATTAATCATGCAATCCGTATTAGCTAAAATTATTTAATCCGTATTAAATAATAATCTCAACATCTTATTGACTAATTTAATAGTCAATACCTCTGACTAACTGTTTAGTCATATCCGGCATAAATGTGATTGTATTTTCATACCTTCACATCTCTCAAACGTGTCCTATAGGTGTGACGTATAGGGACCAGTTGATCACCGCCATCCGTATGACAATAACGTCAAACTTATCTAGCAAGCCAACCGTTATTGATAAACGTGGATCAACTGGTAATAATACAAAAGTATGCCCTTGTGATCCTTAAAGAGATTTAATAAGTCATTGTACTTAATTGTCAAGGACACCAGCCCCAACAATCTCCCACTTGTCCGTACAAGGGTATGTGCAATGACGTTATCACACTACATGTGGAGGACACAAGCTCCAACAAACTCCCACTTGTCCGTACAAGTGTAGGTGCGATAACCGAATCTCATATCCTTTTAAAATTTCTCCCACTCAATGTAAGACAATTTGCAAATCCGCATTCGCAAAGGTCGTATCTCACAAGCGATCTGTATCAAGAGTGGTTTCCCCGACTAGAGAGTAACTTAACTGATAAAACGAATCTGTATTCGAGCATGGCCAAGCATTTCAGTTACTACTCCTCGAGTGGCCCTGAGAAATGATAAAATCCTGATAAGGGTTTGGATATTTCCCTCAACTCGAATCCTGCCGATATCGCCCAGCATGAAATAACCCAGAAAAAATCCTCTTGGCCCCTGTTACGGTGACCGTGGGAAAGAAACCAAAGTTACCCAAAATCTGTCTTAATCTCAAGAGACAGTTGAAGACTCGACTCTAAGGAACACTATGGAGGTCCTATCCACGACCAGGCACCCAATGTTATAAAACATTTAGGACTCAATAACGTTGTCACGGGGTGTCCTACGAGATATCCGTATAACTCGCCTTTGTGATTGGTCAGTCATCCACGTGACTTATGGCTCGTTGAACCCACCATCAACCAACGTCACAAAATGATTACCTGAGTTATCAGCTCAAGTGGGTAATCAAGGACCAAAACGATGTAATGTTAATCAGTTCACTTTGTGGTGTTCAAAATTGGCGTACAATTCCACATGAGAAACAAAACATTTTATATCATAACAATAAGGTTGAATAGAGTACACGAGAAAATGAATTATTACATGAATTCATAAAAGAGTACTACAACTTAGGAACACATCCAATTCCCATGGAATGAATGTGCCCTTCCTGCTTATCACGTGGTAATGCTTTTGTGAGAGGATCAGCTATGTTGTCATCCGTAGCGATCTTATCAATAAAAATCTCCTTTTGCTCCACGTAATCTCTGATTAGATGAGCTTTCCGTTGTACATGCCTAGCCTTGTTGCTAGACTTATGCTCCTTAGCTTGGAAGATGGCACCGCTATTGTCACAATAAACGGTGATTGGGTCATTCGAACTAGGCACTACCGAGAGTCCTTGTAAGAATTGACGCATCCATATTGCTTCCTTAGCTGCTTCCGAGGCGGCATAGTACTCGGACTCAGTCGTAGAATCTGCTGTAACACTCTGTTTAGAACTTTTCCAGCTGACAGCAGCGCCATTAAGAGTGAAAACGAATCCAGACTGAGATTTCGAGTCATCTCGATCCGTTTGGAAGCTAGCATCTGCGTAACCCGTGGCGCAGAGCGTCGAGTCGCCTCCGTAAGTCAATCCCCAATCTTTAGTCCTCCGTAGGTACTTAAGAATGTTTTTCACGGCCATCCAGTGTTGTTCACCTGGATGAGCTTGGAATCGACTGGTCATACTCAATGCATATGCAACGTCTGGACGTGTGCATATCATGGCATACATGATCGATCCTATAGCCGAAGCATAAGGAATCCGACTCATGCGCTCTTTCTCTTCCAATGACTTAGCTTCTTGAGTCTTGCTCAAGTGAAGCCCAGGAGTCATAGGGAGGAACCCCTTCTTGGAGTTCGTCATGCTGAATCTCTCTAGAATCTTATCTATATAAGACTCCTGACTGAGAGACAACATCCGTCGTGATCTATCCCTGTAGATACGGATGCCCAAAATTCTTTGTGCCTCTCCCAGATCTTTCATCTGGAAATGGTTTTTCAACCATGCTTTAACCGAAGATATGAGAGGTATGTCATTCCCAATTAAGAGTATGTCGTCGACATACAGTACTAGGAATACAATCTTGCTCCCACTCGACTTGATATAGAGACATGGTTCCTTGACTGATCGAATGAATCCATTCTCTTTTATCACTTGGTCGAAGCGATGATTCCAACTCCGCGATGCTTGCTTAAGTCCATAGATGGAACGCTTAAGCTTGCAAACTTTCTTAGGATGTGCTGGATCGATAAAACCCTCGGATTGTACCATGTACAACTCCTCCTCGAAATAACCGTTTAAGAAGGCGGTTTTAACGTCCATTTGCCATATTTCATAATCATGAAATGCGGCGATCGCTAAGATAATCCGAATGGAACGTAGCATGACTACGGGTGCAAAGATCTCATCATAGTGCAAGCCTGGCACCTGAGTGAAACCTTTAGCAACTAGTCTAGCCTTGTGGATATCTTGTTGTCCTTCCACGGCATGCTTTATCTTGTAAAGCCATTTGCATTGAAGGGGACGTACCTTTGCAGGTAGGTCCACAAGATCCCACACGTTGTTCTCATACATGGAGTCCATCTCGGATTGCATGGCTTCTAGCCATAGCTTTGAGTCAGAACTGGACATGGCACCTTTATAGGTTGTGGGTTCGATACCCTCTAGGAGTAAGACGTCATCTGTATCATGTTCCTCGACCATACCAATGTATCTGTCCGGAGGAATAGAGACTCTTCCCGACCTCCTAGGTTCCTCAGGAATATCTACCGCAGCCTCGGTTGAAGGAACTGTTTCCTCCAATGGTTGCTCGGCAGTTGTTCTTGAACCTCCGATAACTCGAAGGTTCTATTACTCGACTTGTTCTCGAGAAATTCTTTCTCTAAGAACGTCGCACTAGCCGCAACAAAAACACGTTGTTCGGTTGGCGAGTAGAAGTAATGACCAAAAGTTCCCTTTGGATAACCTATAAAGTATGTCTTGACCGATCACGGACCGAGCTTATCCTCGTGTCTCCACTTGACATAAGCCTCGCAGACCCAAACCCGTATAAAGGACAAGTTAGGGACCGTTCCCTTCCATAATTCGTATGGAGTCTTGTCAACAGCTTTAGACGGACTTCGGTTAAGTATTAGAGCGGCCGACAAAAGAGCATAGCCCCACAATGAATCAGGCACGACGGTGTGACTCATCATGGATCGAACCATATCGAGTAGAGTTCGATTTCTCCGTTCGGACACACCATTTGGTGTTCCAGGTGGAGTCAACTGTAGCACGATACCACAGTCTTTAAGGTGTTGATCAAACTCGTGTGAAAGATACTCACCACCACGATCCGAACGTAGTGCTTTAATCTTTCTACCCAGCTGGTTCTGTACACGATTCTGGTATTCTTTGAACTTGTCAAAGGATTCACTTTTATGTTTCATCAAGTAGACATAGCCATATCTACTCAAATCATCCGTGAAAGTGATGAAATACCTATAGCCTTCTCGTGCGTTGATCGACATAGGGCCACATACGTCGGTATGTATGAGTCCTAATAGGTCGGCAGCGCGCATTCCAACACCTTTGAAGGAAATACGAGTCATTTTGCCGATGAGACATGATTCACACGTGCCGTATGATTCGAAATCAAAGGGCGAGATAGCTCCGTTCTGTATGAGCTGTTTTACGCGTTTCTCATTTATGTGTCCCATACGACAATGCCATAAGTAAGTTTGATCTTTGTTACCTACCTTTAATCTCTTGTTATTCACATGTAATATCTCGGTAGTTTGATCTAAAACATAAATTCCATTCATGGAAACTGCCTTGCCATAAATCATATTGTGTAACGAGAAAATACAGCTATTATTCTCTATTACAAATGAAAAGCCGAGTTTGTCAAGCGTAGAAACTGAAATAATGTTTTTGGACAAACTAGGAACATAATAACAGTTATATAAAAATAACTCGAATCCACTTGGAAGCTGGATCACGTATGTTCCCTTCGAGACTGCAGCAACACGTGCTCCATTCCCGACACGCAGGTCCACCTCACCCTTGATTAGGGGTTCTTGGTTTCGGAGGCCCTGCACATGATTACATAGATGAGAACCACAACCAGTATCAAGTACCCAAGTTCCGCAACTTGCGTGGTTATTCTCAATCATGTGAATAAAAGAAGAAGAAGACATACCAACAGGAGTAACGCGGCCTGCCTTAATGTCCTCGCGATACACGGGGCATGAGCGCCTCCAATGCCCAGTCTTGTGGCAATGGTGACATTACATGCTAGTATCCTTGCTCTTAGTCTTGCCCTGTGAGTTGCTCGACTCACCTGGCCCACTCTTAGTAAATCCTGGTTTCTTGAACCTGGGCTTACCTACTGCTAGGTCGCCCTGAGCTTTAGCCTTCCCTTTACCCTTTCCCTTACTGGCGATCATGAGAACATCCTGCTTCATGCTCCCACTTAACTTTAGATCCTTCTCAGTCTGTACGAGAAGGGAGTGGAGCTCATGAGGAGTCTTCTTCATGTCGTTCATGTAGTAGATGGCCCTAAAGAGGGCGAACCCATCATGAAGCGAATGAAGCATACGATCAACGATTATGTTCTCACTGATCTTGCAGTTTAGGGCCTCCAGTTTCTCGATATTCTCAATCATGTGAAGAATATGTGGGCTAACAGCTTGGCCCTTCTGGAGTTTCGCCTCAAAGAAGCGACAGGTATGCTCATAAGAAACGATTCTCGGAGCCTTTGAGAATTCGTTAGTGAGCGTGGTGAAAATCTTGTTTGCACCATGGTTATGAAGCGTCTTTGCAAATTGGATTCCATTGCATAGATGAGTACGTTCTTTATCGCACCCGCTTCCATGACGAAGTCGCTATGAGCGCGAACATCGTTGGCTCTAGCTCCAGTTCCTGGGTGTGCCGGAATGGGCTCAGTTAAATACTTAAGCTTTCCGTCAGCAATGGCAGCATTCCGTAGTGCTGCCTCCCAGTCAGAGAAGTTTGACCCATCATTCCTCAGTCTAGTTGACTGATTCATGGAGTCCATGAAGGCCTTTAGCCAGGATTCACGTGCTAGCTTGGCACTTGGCATTGGGTCTTCACCAACCATTTTAGTTATACAGCAGTTTTAATGAACGTGTTCTACACTGAAAAAGAAGATAAAACAAAACCATATAAGCAACTCATTGTTGTGATTTAAGTCTATATTAGATTGAATTTAAACTCGTAGACTCATGCATTTATATAATTGATCTCCCTCAAGAATTATATAAACGATCCCAAGACTCAATTTTCGTATATTGATAAGCCCACAGTTTGGCTAATTCCAATCGTTGGAACTCTTGGTCGATAGATTTCCGTATATCCTATCTATTAGTCCATCTCAGTCACTAGATATTATCGAGTGACCATGATGTTGAGATAAAATAAATCATCTGTTCCCACTTACCCGACGTAGAAGGGGTCATATTATGCCTACCGACGAAGAAGGGATTCATGGGAGGCTGATTTATAAAGACTAGTCTCAATTTTTGGTTATACGAGGAAGACCCCATCAACTTTTATTTATTCATATTAAGTGAACTAATATCTAGCATATGCGTGAATGAATTAAATAAAGTGATGGCTTTGCAATTGACATGTGACATCTGTATTGTCACAGAAAACTAACGCGTAACCTCTACATGAGTCAGTTTTCAGGCATGATATAGGTGGTTTGGTTTTAGGCGGAATATGATGCAAGCTATTATCGATGAAAGCATAAAGTGAAAGCAATAAACGTAAATAAAAAGTCCTAGTGTGGCCTATCCTACCAAAATAAACATACAACAACTTGGAATCCACCGTTGGACCCTAGAATCTTGTCTTGATGTTCCATCTTGGTCCTTGCAGCGGGAGTGAGCATCCGGTCTCCGTCTTTGGTCTTTACAAAATTACTAATTTAAATTACAATAGTAGTCCTAGATACATTCTAATTTAAATACAAAAGTAATTACATGGCAAAAACCCAAAACGGAGATTCAAGATCTCAAAATTACAAGCAAGATCGTGTCCCATAATTTCGGTGACACAATCTTCTAAGGCCACACTAAGTTACAACCGTTTGCAAAATTAAATACGTTATTGAAAGCATTCATTAGACATTCAACAAGACGATAAATAAAATGCATCAACTAAATAAAAATTCATACATGACATAATACTGTTATTATGATTAACAAATTTTACCAAACCACCTTTTAGGATTAAAATTATGTGATTATACCGTTTTAACCACTTTAATTTTAATAAGATAATAATCCTATTATTTTAAACCGTTTTAAAATAATATGTATCAAACGAGGGTGAACCGTTTCACTAAAATTAATAATATACTATTTCCGTATACAGTATATTACTAAAGGCCATGTGAAAATAAAACATGTTATTTTCGAAAATAAAAAAAACGAGTCTGTTACAGGGGGGAGGTCGACCGACCTAAACATATGGTCGACCGACCTCCAGCCGAAAAACGGAAACTTTCTGCAACAGTAAAATCGGTCGACCGACCTATCAATTAGGTCGACCGACCAACAGGCAATAAAAACGAATTTCAGAAAACGCAAAACGCTGCACTTTTTGAAATTAAAACAAGTTTTTACCTTTTAAACTTTGATTAAAACAAGTAAATCAAAATTAATATCAACAAGGGTTCACATATTGTCATGAATAACGATTAATTAACAATATGTAAACAGGAATCGAAAATCAAGATCGAAACCTCACAAAGGAAACTGTTTTTAAAAAAAAACAGAAAACTCACACAGGGGCGGTCGACCGACCGCTATAACTGGTCGACCGACCGACACAGCGACAGAAACGAGATTTTTCAAAAACTTTTAAATAAACTTATGAAAAACACAAAAGTAAAATTTTCATGGCCTAAGGCTCTGATACCACTTGTGGGGAATATAGCATGTATTCACCCTAAACTTGCAGGATTATAATGAAAAATACAGTTGTGTTTATAGTCATAAGATTAAAAAGGATAAGAAAAGAAGTACAACCTTTAGTCCTTGTGCGAAAGGCCTAAGAACAGGAATTAACACAAATTCCCTCCTATAACTTGCACCCAAGACTTAGAATGAAACGTGGCCGCGTGTGCTAGAAATCCTCTCCAACTGCCTTGCAATATTGGGAGAACTATTTAGGTTTTAGATGTGAGATCTGAGGTTTTGGGAGAAGAAAACTCTCAAAAACCCTAATTTTTCCTTGAGATTTGTTTAAACATTGAAACAAGAGTCTCTAACATAAGGAGAGTCCTCCTCCTTATGTAGTTGTTTCGGCCGATAATTCTAATAGGGTAGGAGTGGGCTTTCCACTCTTACCTTATTCTAATTTGTGATTCGACCCATTTAGCTAAACTTTATTCGCGGGTTTTGTTTATAAATCGTATGCATGTTATCAGATATTAATGCAGTCGATGTATTAATAATGGTCTGATAAAATTACGATATTGTATAATTACCCAAATTAATATAACTGTTTATATTAATACGCGAATACAATATTTAATTAAATATAACCGTTTATATTTAATTTTACGAATTAATCATGCAATCCGTATTAGCTAAAATTATTTAATCCGTATTAAATAATAATCTCAACATCTTATTGACTAATTTAATAGTCAATACCTCTGACTAACTGTTTAGTCATATCCGGCATAAATGTGATTGTATATTCATACCTTCACATCTCTCAAACGTGTCCTATAGGTGTGACGTATAGGGACCAGTTGATCACCGCCATCCGTATGACAATAACATCAAACTTATCTAGCAAGCCAACCGTTATTGATAAACGTGGATCAACTGGTAATAATACAAAAGTATGCCCTTGTGATCCTTAAAGAGATTTAATAAGTCATTGTACTTAATTGTCAAGGACACCAGCCCCAACACGCATTGGATAAAAATATAGGACAAGACAATAGAACAAAGGTAAAAGAAGGTGATAGTCTAAGGATATAAGGGTCAAGTAGAACTTACAAGCTTCACTGGATCACGTTTGGTTTTATAGTTGTTTGGTCTAAAATATTCATTCAATCTCTTAGGAATTAATTACTTCTTATCTATGATTTTTAGTTCACCCATGTTACCCTATCTCCTTCTGCCTCATTGCTACTTTTGCAAGGTGTTACAGTGTATCTCACATAGCCTTATTGTAGTTGAATTCAACAATTGCGTTTGCGACACACCTGTAAAAATATATAGCTTACTTCGTGAGGCTAAAATAGGTCTACTTGTTAGTCGTGTTAGCATTATGCTGGATGTGCAGATTATTATATACACATGAATTATTGCAACTGGCTAACAAATATCACACTACACCTACTGCACCCATACTGGACTTAAGTATCATTGACGACTCTAACATTGAATAATTAATCAATGAAATTTTAGAAAGGTTGAAGCTTATATGTCATGTGGTTCCATGTACTGCGGATATCATACCTCTGATCAGTAGCAGTCAAATAACAATAAATAAACAAATATGACACTCCTTGTCTTCTTCTCCTTTTGTTACGTTGAAATCTTCTTTGTACTTATCTTCCTCATTTGTTTCTTTCATTGATAGAGAGGTCAAAGGAGAGAAAAATAGTACATTGAACAACGAATCTCCTTTGTGGCTTCGTCTAAACTTAAATCAAATGATAAGCTAATGATTTTTCAGAACCTGTACGGTAGGAATATAGTGTTGTAAATTTCTTCTGCTTACTGAATTCAACTTTTTTACATATAAACTGATTTGGGTTAAGGTTTGGTGGTAAATTATGTAATTTCTGCAGGATTTGATTGGGTTTCTTTGTCTGCAATTAAATAGGTATGCCTCGCTGTACTGGTGTTGGTTAGTTTTACAGAGAAGACAAGCGTGAGTTTGAGAATTACTACATACGATGGAAAAAGGAGCAGTTCAGATCTAAATCATTGTTCGAAACACATTATGTGCTAAAAGAGACGACAGTAGGCGATCGAATTAACCATCTATTGCTCAGTTCTGATGAGCTAATGACTAGCATTTTTGACAGGCTCAATCATCAGGACAAACGTAGTATGTCTGAAGTGTGCAGAAAGTGGGCTTCTTTATTTGCAATTGGAAAAGATACATCTAAGATGACAGCTGATTATAAGAGTCAGGTGAAGAGAGAAGAAATAAACGGGTTAATAGTCAGATCAAGATGGGGTCGTGTGTTTTCTATCCAGTGTAGCTGTCTTGATTTACCAACGAAAGACGCAAGGTATTTCTACCATTGTTGGATGGAGGGAAACAGAGACATGGATGATCCAACTGTCCATGACGATGGCCCCTTTGATTTATGGTCAGAGGATGAGGCGTATTACGATTAAGAATAGTAAACCCAACACAATAGGTTTAATGCAACAATGTTGAATTGTAAGCTAAACTAATGTAGACCAGGAACTCTTAGTTGAAGCTTTTCTTGAATAACAACAAACAAGTAATGGGTATAAACGTGTTATATATTATCGTAATTTAAATCATGTCGCGATTTAGTATATTCAAATATGCTATACTCGTATTAAATTTATACTCTGCATTTGTTCTTACATTGTGAACTCTTTCCGTATACGATATGTGTAAGGCTAGGTTATTATCTATAATAATTCTTCAAATTGATACGTTCAAAGTAATCGATTAATTTGAATAAGTCATAGTTCAATAATTAAGAAGGAAGACATTTTAAAATTGTAAGCCGACATTTGTTATAAATATAGTTTAACCTAGACTATTTGTAGATTAGATATATATCTTAATTATGTTCACATAATTTATACGAAGTATCTGATAGATGTACTATAACATTATAATCAAATATGCATATTTTCTTATTTTTACACACAAAAAAAAAATGACCAATGCAGATAGATATAATACGAAAAAATAGATGAAATATGTTCAAATTAATAATATCAAATTAATTATGGGTTACGTTCATTGGAAGTCCGCGCGCATCGCGCGCGGAGTAACAACTAGTTTAATAAAAGAAACAAAATACCATTCTTGATTTCCTCCTCCTTCAATCTTAAAACTCTCATAAAATCTTCGTTTCTTATCCGATGGAGGCGATTTTCGCGGCTACGGATTCCTCTTCTCGAGCCCGTCAGTTTAAGGTAATAAATCTTGCAATTTGTGACATTTGGATTTTCAGCCTGTTCACATAATTTCGAAATTCATGATTTTCTTCGATGTTTGTGTTGTTTTAGACGGTGTTTGTGTTAACCCGGAAGAAGGCTTGGTGATTATTGAAGAAGATATTGAAGATTTCAAAGATTTCGCTAAGTAAAGGTGACGATAATGAGAAACTCGACCTTTGTCTTAAATTAATTGGACATGTGATTTCTTGTTGTTTTTGTGAAATTTATGTGAAATTTATGTTTAATAGGTTATGGGTAATTTATTGTTGTTCATAGTATGATAATGGTTAAGGTGAATGGAAGTTGCGGTGTATAGTATATATGTTCTGGGCTATTGAATTGAATTGTATATGGCTACAATTGGTATTGTTGCTGTTGTTACGTTGCTTCTTGTTGTTGCATCGCTGCTATGTTTTATTTAATTGCGGATGGTTTTTGTTGCTATTGTCGTTAATGTTGGCTACTACTTCCTGTGTTGTTGCTGCTAGATATCGTTTAATCACTATGTTGCGTTTTAGTCTCTTCCATGGTCTATCTTATTGTTGTTGATTGCATAATAATTACTTGTGTTCTTATTGCTGAGTGCTGCTACTAAGTGTCTACCATTGTCGTTTAATAACCACGAACATTGAGGCTGTGTTTTGCATTTTGGGTCGCTATTGCCGTTGAAATTATACGCTGAAAAGGAGTTTGTGGGTGTTGATTTATAAATGTTGCTGTTACCTCAAACCACTCCACGTACTATTTTTTTTGGCTTAGTATTATATTATTATTTTATTTTTATATTATTATTTTATTATTATTTTACGTACGTGCTTGGTAGCCTGCTTGAATTAATTAGTTTACGTACGTGCTTGCTAGCTTGTTTACGTTTAAATATAAAACGTTAGAAATTGTTACGAGTTAGTAATGGGTTACGGTCTTATTAGAAGCATGTCGAAATAATTTATTTAGTTAATCGATTTTCCCCGTATAAAATATAGGTAATGTAATATGAAGTTTAATTTAAATTAAACCGTGTTTATTTCCTTTATCGGTTGAACCGGTTAATTAGAGCGTATTCAAATACTTAGTAAAATATATTTTAGCTAAGTAAGATTTAGTAAGTGATTAGTGACTTGTCTAAAATTAGTTAGTTCTTAAGTGTCCGTTAATACTTATCATCGGACTAACATATTTTAATATATAGTAGTTGGGTAAGTTTAAGTTAATCATAATTGGCCTTTCTCTTATGTTTATGTGTGTTTGAGGTACCCGAGGTTCGGGCGGCACTCTATTGGGTTCGGGAATGGAGAGAGGATAGAGACCCCCCGGTCGGGCAACCGAAAGGGAAACCGGCTCTCCCTCAACTTAGTTTCCGGGATCAATTAAGTGTTGTTTAGAAGTGTAAGAGATAAGAACTAAGGATTTAGTTTGAATTGAATGCTATTGTAGTGTTGCGTATTAAGTTATGCGTTGAGATGTCGCCTCTGAACTTAATACGTAGATTGTTTATCATATATAGGGGTATGCGTTGAGATGTCGCCTCTAAGCCCTATATGTGTATGTTTGTCATGTATGGGGGTATGCGTTGAGATGTCGCCTCTGAGCCCTATACGTGTTTGGTTGTCGTGTCTGGGGTATGCGTTGAGATGTCGCCTCTGAGCCCAGACATGTTTGAGTGATCGCGTCGGAACATGCCTTAAGTTGGCCTCTGAGTCTAGCGAGTAGAGCAGCTGCACAACGGGGCAGTAAGGTTGTAATACCTTACCCGGAGTGCAGATGTTGATGCAAGAACATGCCTTAAGTTGGCCTCTGAGTCTAGTGTCTTGTGATGTAGTAAAGGGACATGCCTTAAGTTGGCCTCAGAGTTCTTTACTTATTGGATGCTAGTCCATGCGTTGAGTTGTCGCCTCTGAGTCTAGTGTCTTGTTGAGTAGTAGGTCTATGCCTTAAGTTGGCCTCTGAGTCCTTGCTTGAGATTGTGAATTTGGTATCTAGGTTATGCGTTAAGATGTCGCCTCTGAACCTTATACTTGCTGAGTATTTGGTATTTAGGTTATGCGTTAAGATGTCGCCTCTGAACCTTTATACTTGTTGATTATTTGGTATTTAGGTTATGTCTTAAGTTGACCGCTGAACCTTTATACTTGCTGATTTGCATCTGCTTGCCTAGTAAGGGTACAGTGTCAGATGTAGTTGTTGATATTGATGAGTATAGTGTTTTGATTATAGAATTTTTCATCCAAGGCATTGGATGACTCTTTGGCTAGTTTCGTAAATGGTTTGGACTGAAAGACCCCCCGGCCGGGCAACCGGAAGGGAAACCGGCTCTCCTCCCAAATAGTTTCCAAAGTTGGTTGAGAGCCTTGCATAGTATTTGTATGTTGATATGAGGTTGAGATATTGGGATTTACATGCTTCACATGTTATATATATGCTGGAGTATGTTGGATGCTTTATGTGCTACGTGTCGTTGACAATATGTGGCTAGGAGAACTCTAGTCACTCCCCACTGATTGTGGCGTACATGTTTACATGTATGTAGGTACATGACAGGTGGTTGGCAGAGGGTTGCATGGAGCTAGCGAGCGATGATCCTATTCATCGATTGACTTACACGTTTACGTTAGCTAGACTTTAGTTTACATTTCAGTTTTTGAGTGCCTGTAGGGATGTGCCATCCCAGGCTCTTTAAATTCCGCGTAAATTTTGGCATGTTGTATGTTTTATTTTTCCGCTGCGACGAGGGGTTTTACAAGTCAGGTCTAATATAAGGTCTATTATACTGGTCAATGTCATAATACGGGTAAAAGTTACTTTCTAACACTTATTTTCTTACTATTTTTAAATAAAAAATCACTTTCTAACACTTATTTTCGTAATTGCTCATTCATCTACGAGTTTTACTCATTCATGGACTTTTTTTCATTACTTTTCGATTATATACCCTTTACCTAAAAAAAGTTATCTCTAATTATCTGCCCCACAAAATACCCTAAACCACACAACTATGGATGCTAGCTCTCGTATCGATCAGGTAATAATTTTAATCTCTACCTTTATCAATTATATTATATGAAATTCAAAAATTGATTTAGACTAATTAAATTAGGGTTTCTTTAAATCGTTTTTTTGTTTTGTTCATTTTCTTCCTTAATTTTTTCTTGTAATTGTTATTTGGATTGAATCATGTCACAATAATATTAGATTTGTAGGATGTTCAATTAGAGAACTAATTGACATTAGAGAACAAATCGAGCAAGCTGTACTTTTTATCGGTACATGTCTTTCTCCCAAATTGACATTATTATTGTAATACTCCGTATTTTCATAGTTCGTGATGGTGAGTGATTTTATATTTTGTCGGGACGAGATATAATTATAATTTATTTGATACGTATTTGCTAGTTGTTATGATAATTATTTTAATATGTCTTGTGGACTTGTAACACTATTTTCATATATAATTTATATTTAATCGGTTTTATATAAAATACTTTGCTTTGTCTTACTTTGTTATTCACTACCTCGGACATTCCGAGATGGTAACAGTTCTGTTTATTTGAGAATGTCTTGTTAAAGGCTCTTAAATAAGTGGGGGTGTTACAAAGTAGGTTCGACAATGAGAATACGATACTTGGTTAATTGGAGTAAGATTTTAAGAGATAAAGTAATGAGTAGGACGAAGTAATTGAGCTAGAATTTTATAATGGGGTTACGGGGACGTAACCATGTTTTTAGGAGGGTAGAATGTGACATTTCGTGTTTTAGAATTCTTTTATTTGGTATTAGGTGTTATTGGTGTCATATTTTGTGTTAGTTATGTGTCTAATGATCTGTGATGGTGACCATTGGGTTGTGAACTTCGGGACGATGTTCATTTTAAGGAGGACAGACTGTAATACTCCGTATTTTCATAGTTCGTGATGGTGAGTGATTTTATATTTTGTCGGGACGAGATATAATTATAATTTATTTGATACGTATTTGCTAGTTGTTACGATAATTATTTTAATATGTCTTCTGGACTTGTAACACTATTTTCATATATAATTTATATTTAATCGGTTTTATATAAAGTTGTAAAACCCCTCGCGAAAGCGGAAATATAAAACATACAGAGTACTAAAAATGCAGCGGAATTACAACTTTTTAACATAAACATGCGAGGTGAATTAAAACTGAAAACTGAAACTGATATAAACAAAATAGATAAGTATAACAGTCTAAGTACTAAAATGAAATATGTACAACACCCTGGGATGGAACATCCCTACAGGCACTCAAAACAACTGTATCAAAACTAGAGTCTAGCTAACGTAATGGGTAAGTCATATCGATGATTAGGATCATCGCTCGCTAGCTCCATGTGAACCCTCCATCAACCATCCTGCATGTACCTACATACATTTAAACATGTACGCCACAATCAGTGGGGATTGACTAGAGTTCTCCTAGCCACCTTTTGTAACGACACGTACCACAGAAATACAAACAGAATACTCCAGCATATATATACACATGTGAAGTATAAAAGCTCATCAACTGAATCATACTATCATGCAATTACTAATGCACGGCTCTCAACCAACTTCGGAAACCATTTGGAAGGAGAGCTGGTTTCCCTACCGGTTACCCGGTCGGGGGGTCTTTCAGTCCAAACTATTTACAAATTGACTAAAGAGTCACCCAATGCCTTGGATGAACAATATCAAAGTCAAAGTATCATACTCATAAATATCAACATCTATATCTGACACAGTACCAACCCTAGGCAAGCAGATAAAACTCAGCAAGTATAAGGTTCAGCGGTCAACTTAAGACATAACCTAAATACCAATCATTCAGCAAGTATAAAGGTTCAGCGGTCAACTTAAGACATAACCTAAATACCAAAATCATTCTACAAGCAAGGATTCAGAGGCCAACTTAAGGCACAGACCTGCCAATCCACAAGACACTAGACTCAGAGGCCAACATAAGGCATAAACTAGCACCCAATAAGTAAAGAACTCAGAGGCCAACTTAAGGCATGACCTTCACTGCATCACAAGACACTAGGCTCAGAGGCCAGCTTAAGGCATGTCCTAGCATCAGCATCTGCACTCCGGGTAAGGTGTTACGACCTGACTGCCCCGTTGTGCATCTACTCTACTCGTCAGACTCAGAGGCCAACTTAAGGCATGTTCCAACGCGATCACAATCAAACATGTCTAGGCTCGGAGGCCAGCTTAAGGCATATCCCAGACACGACAACCATACACATATAGGGCTCAGAGGCCAACTTAAGGCATATCCCCATATATGACAACAAGCTCACGTATTAAGCTCAGAGGCCAGCTTAAGGCATACCTTAATACGCATCAATACAATATCATCCAAAGATAGTAACTATATCTGTAGTTCTACTCTCTTATACTTCTAATCAACACTTAATTGATCCGGGGAACTAAGTGAGGGAGAGCTGGTTTCCCTTTCGGTTACCCAACCGGGGGGTCTCTATCGTCTCTCCATTCCCGAACCCAATATAGTGTCGCCCATCCTCTGGGGACCTCAAACACACATACAAGGTACACGGACGAATCTCAAACAAAACCGATAATTCGTTTGAAAGTTATAAATGAATCTTAAGTAAACAGGGGCTCCCAGCCGGTCAGTGGCAGGCAGCCGGCTGACCGTCTGGCAACCCAACCCCTTACAATTCTTTAAATTCGAAAACAATGAGAAAGGGCCCTCAGCCGGTCGGCAGGCAGCCGGCCAACCGGCTGGGGAACCCATTCCTTCAATTTTTATCATACGCAACAATACAAGGAGCTCCCAGCCGGTCAACAGGCAGCCGGCCTACCGGCTGGGAAACTTATTCCCTAAAAATCCTTTTTACGCAAACTCACAAGAAGAGACTCCCAGCCGGTCAGCAGGCAGCCGACCTACCGGCTGGGCACCCAAATTCCCTAAAATTCAAACACGAGAAACAACACTACGAAACACTCCCAGCCGGTCGACCGGCGGCCGGCCGGTCGACCGACTCAGAGTCCCTGAGCACGAAATTCCCGTTTTACAGTGATCTTAAAACATCACCAAATCGGTACTAAATACTGAAATCACTACCAACAATTAATTCCCAGCATTCATAAGGTTTATATCATTCATTAACAAGCATAAATTCTCAACATTTAAGCATATTAGAAACATATTTTGTATTCGTCGTAAGGATGAAATTTCTGAAAATCAAACTATGAACATGTGAAAAACAATCAAAGCATATGAACAATATATTCATGTATTCCTAGCATGATTCTAAGTCCATTGAACATAAACAACATGTAAAATCAGAAACTTAATCATCTAAACCAAGAAAAGTGCTAATATTACAAATAAGGCCGTGTTTCTCATAATTGTCACCTCTAATGCGGTTATGCTCCAAGATCTTCTTCCACAATGTAACTATCAACACCAAGATCCTCTAAGTCTTCACCTACAACAAGAAAAAACGGTTTTAAGAGACTAAAATCGGATTCTACTCAAAACAGGCCATTTTTCAAGTTGAAGGAAATGGAAATTGAAAGTGATAGATGTGTTGCAAATTTCATGAGGATTCCGAAAACATATAACTTGCCTTGGTTTGGAATCCGGATGATGATGGAAAATCGAAAAGAAGGTTGGGGGTTTTAGGAGAAAAAGAAGAACAAGAGAAGCAGTGTTTTGATTTTTATGAGAATGAAAATGTCGACATTCTCAAGACTAGAAGGGTTTATATTGTCCTTTCCGTTTAAATGAAAACGGGTTTGGAAAAATGAGCGGGTTTTATGATACGGACTTAAGCTCGCCAAGTTGTGTTCGTCTTAAGGACTTAAGGTTCTTAAGACGGATCTCAACGATTATTAAAAATACTTCCTCAATAAATAATAAAATATTATTTTTATTCCGTAAAAATAATTTAAAACCTTAAAATATATTTTACGAAAATACGCGATGTTACAAAAGTATTTTGGTTTGTCTTACTTTGTTATTTACTACCTCGTACATTCCGAGATGGTAACACCTCTGTGTATTTGAGAATGTCTTATTAAAGGGTCTTAAATAAATTGGGGTGTTACAATTATGTGCTTGTATGTTGTTCTTATGTTGCTGTGGAAGTATGAGTGAATGACTTTGCTAAATCCATGCAAACTTATAAACATAAATTATAATCATTTTTGTTATAGGGGATTTGTACTTACACGATGACAACAAACATGGATATAGCACTACTACAAAAATCAATCTAGACATCACTTAATATGCATCAGATATTTTAAAAAAACTGATGTATAAACATAGACATCAGGGATTTTAAGAAATCATATGTCTATAACTTTAAATATACATCAGTGTTTTAAAAAATTGATGTCTATTAAACGCACCTTTTAAAGGACATCAGATATTAAAACACTGATGTTTATTTGATTCCCAAACTAATGCTTACTTACCTTGTGTTTATACTAAACTATTAACATAACAATATCTTTCATATTTTCCCCCAAATTTTAAAGCAACCCTAATTTCTCAATTTTATTTCTAGATTTCCTTCGATAATTGCTCAAACTCACCTACACGACCTCATATTCGTCAATTAGACAGGGCAAAATCCATCTACTGCTCATCTCATTTGCAAAACCCATCCATCGTTACTCACAAAACCCATTATCGTTGCTCCATTATATGTGCTTGTCATCTCCTTTAAATAGTATTTATCCCGTAGTTTAGATAACAACTTAAAACCCCCAGTTTTGTGTCCGACAGATGATACTTAGCCTCCCTGTGGGATCGACCCTATTTACCACTAGCTTATGTTAGTAGTTTATTAGGTTTATTTTTGGTGTATAACGACAGACATCAGGTGTCAAAGATAAAATTTATAAGTCCGAACTAGACTAACATAAGCTAGCGAAAGTACTGGTCGAACCACAAGGAGGAAGGGAGATATTAATTGTCTAAAACTTTACTCCAAGGTAAAAAATGGGGGGTTTGATTGATTTGTTTTGGACTAAGTCTAGTTAAGAAAGTAACAAGAATAAAACTGAAATATAAGATGTAAACAAATGATAAAAAGAATGCTAGGATGTTCGGGTTGCTATAGCTACGATGGCAAATAGTCTAGGTAGGTCTGTATTACAGTCGCGTAAGGGGTATAGCAAGTCCTTTCGGTCCGAGTTAACTAGTACCTCATTTTGGCTTATGCTAATAGTCCCTAGGTCTCATTAATCTTAGTTGTCAGCACGATAGGTGATTCCTAATGTCTAAGTCACATACCTTCTAATCGTAGTAACTTAGTTGCCTTAATCCGTTAACTAATGCCCTTCCATATCTCTCAATCCACAGTTTGGTCATTACTAAGCATCTAACAAGTCTCCTCTTGGTCTCATTGAAAGATATCGCACTTAACGAGGTAAAACAGTTCTGATCATACACGAAATCAGTCGACCGACCAGCTACTCCATTCGATCGACCAATCCACTCAGTCGGTCGACCAAGCGCTGTTACGGGTTGCCCTAAACTAAGCCATCTATGCTATAGGTCGCCTACATCCTAAGATATGGGGTTTAGCTACACATGATACTAATGAAAACAGAAACTTTAATTATAATAACAACAAACACCATGATTAAGATTATTAACGAGATTACAAACAATAAAAGCGACGGTTTCAGGATTCTAACTAACCGGAATCAATTCTAAGAAAATTGTAAATAATTGGAATAAGAAGCTAGAATTACCATAGAACAATAAGGCAGAAACAAGAATGGAACGATTGAACTTTACTGAATTATGCGTGGAACATAATATTTATTGTAAACTAATTCTAAAACTAGATTAAAAACTAATGATAAATTTGATAATGAACTTTGGCTAAAGTTAAATAAAAACTGGATAATTAATACAGAGGCTGAGAATTACGTTATATGGGCTTAATCTCGTTTCTTAATTTTCCGAAAAGGCTGAGTGGTCGACCGACCGTTGGCACTGGTCAGTCAACCAGTTGTCGGGTTTGTTGAAGCTTCTAATCTTTTAAATAGACTTTTAAAATCTCGCTCTTCAGTTGCATTGGTCGACCGACCGTTGTGCTCAGTCGGTCGGCTGATGTAGCTGATGTATCAGTTCTCTCAACTTCTGCAATCTGTCCTTTTAGCCCTGAAGTGCGCGCTAGGCTTTGTCCCTTCACCGTTCCTTCATGTCATTAGCCATGCAATCTACTCGAGGACAGGTTTGACTCAAAATCTACTCATTTCTGCATTAATCTACAATAATGCACTAAAATACGAAAGTAGACGAAATAGGAAAAATAATAGCTATAATAGCATAGTTGAGCTCTGAAATGCGTGTAAAAAGAGATGTAAAACATCATAAAATAGACACGCATCAAATTTCCCCAAACCAAACCCTTGCTTGTCCTCAAGGAAGAACTAGACTCGATCTTAAAAACTAGTGGAACAATTTCAATCTAAGAGCGACATTCAACTATAAAACGAGTTATGAAGTTGTCAAAAATTGCTAATCTATCAACTATAGATGTAACACCCCCATTTATTCAGGGGCATGGACTAGGACTCCCTAGATAATTAAGGGTGTTACCATCTCGGATTACCGAGGCAGTAGATAACAAAGGAAAGAACACAGTACTTTATTAAATATTAAAAGTCAAATCAACGTTCTTACAACTGTCTCAAGAACTGTCTCAAAACGAATACTAAAAGTTCAACAAATTATAACTGAAAAACTATGGTGATCTAGACTCTGGTCCGGTCCGGATCCAAGCTCTCCCATCCCATTCAGCTCCCATAGTCACAAGCACCTGTCAATATGCTCCCCAATAAATTGGTTCATCACAGGTGATCACGAATACACAGGGTCAACCACGAGGTTGAGTAGAGGAAATCAACAGATAAAACATAAACATTAGTAAAGAGCGTCTTACTCCACTCCGAATCACAAGACCCAATAACTCCACTCCGTATCACAAGACCCATTATCTCCACACCAAATCACAAGACCCAATTATCTCCGCTGTGGGGAATAAAGCATGTATTCACCCTAAACTTGCAGGATTATAATGAAAATTACAGTTGTGATTATAGTCATAAGATAAATAAAAACATGAAGAGAGTACAACCTTTGGTCCTTGTGCGAAAGGCCTAAGAACAAGAATTAACACAAATTCCCTCCTATAACTTGCACCCAACACTTAGATTGAGACGATGCCGCGCGTGCTAGTAAATACTCTCCAATGCCTTGCAATATGGGGAGAGCCTTTGAGGTTTTAGATATGAGATCTGAGTTTTGGGAGAAGAATGCTCTCAAAACCCTAATTGTGAGAATTATGATTCAACAGTTACTGACAAAAGGAGAAAGACTCTCCTTATGTAGTATATGTGGGTCGGCCGAATTGGGTGGGTGAGAGTGGGCTTTCTCCACTCTTACCTTATTCCTTTGCGTGATTCGACCCGTTTTGCTAAATATTATTTGCAGGATTTTTATTATAAATCGCATACGTGTTATCAGATATTAATGCAGTCGATGTATTAATAACGGTCTGATAAAATTACGATATTGTATAATTACCCAAATTAATATAACTGTTTATATTAATACGCGAAATTAATATTTAATTAAATATAACTGCTTATATTTAATTTACGAATTAAACATGTAATCCGTATTAGCTAAAATTATTTAATCCGTATTAAATAATAATCTCAACATCTTATTGACTAATTTAATAGTAAATACCTCTGACTAACTGTTTAGTCGTATCTGGCATAAATGTGATTGTATTTTCATACCTTCACATCTCTCAAACGTGTCCTACAGGTGTGACGTATAGGGACCAGTTGATCACCGCCATCCGTATGACAATAACATCAAACTTATCTAGCAAGCCAACCGTTATTGATAAACGTGGATCAACTGGTAATAATACTGAAGTATGCCCTTGTGATCCTTAAAGAGATTTAATAAGTCATTGTACTTAATTGTCAAGGACACCAGCCCCGACATCCGCACCATATCACAAGACCCAAATATCTCCACACCGTATCACAAGACCCAAATATCTTTGCACCATATAACAAGACCCATTATATCAATTTCCGCATCATAGGAATATACAGTCAATAAATAATATTACAGCATTACCCATTCAATAAGGTGTATATAATTCACAACAGTTAATAATCATGTTTCACATCATAAACGAGTGCACAATTATTCCCCTACCTCAAACTGCAGAAGGACAAAATCAACCGAAAAGCTGCTAGAAGTGTTCCACGCGAATACCGTCACCTAAACATATATTATGTAACGAATTAATAATCTCCCTGAACCCCCATAACTCAAGTTACTCTAGTATAAATAGAAACCTTCTAATAATGGAAAATTTCCTAAAATGCAAACTTTCCCGAAATAGTAACTTTCTTAAATCGAAACTTTCCAGAGTCGTAAAGCCCTTCAATTGTTCACCTTAGCAAATTATTTAGAATACTATAACCATAAATACACAATACAATACAATAATCAACCATTAATCTAATAATAATAATATAATAATAATAATAATAATAATAATAATAATAATAATATCATAATATAATAACAATAATAATAATAATAATAATAATAATAACGTACACCCATAACCATAAACGCCCCCCACGACTCATCTCGCATCTCGCGTAAAACCCAAACCACCACCACTGCCGGCAACCACCGCCAATCACCCTCACGTCCACCTGAGTGTCCTACCATAGCCATAACCAAGCCATGTTATTCACTCAACTCCCCGAACACGACTACTACCGATCCCCGCAACCACCACTCGCAACCCCGACAACCACCAGAACCAATACTAACACGACTCCTGACATCATACGACAACCGTGGTACCACCGTGTCGACCTCCCCCGAGTCAACGGTGGCACGACCCCAACCTATACCCGTAACAGACCCAAAACGCTAACTAGCATCCGCTCTTTCCTCCGACATCAACGACCACCAGCGGCAGCGAACCACCGCCCTTGCACTCGCCCTCACTCCCGTAACCAACCCTAGCCACCACAGCGACTCAACCCTAGTGACACAAAACTACGACCGGAGCAAAACTTAAAAGACGAAACGGAAAAGCGAGAGGCTCACCTTAATCGTCTGAGACCGTCTGAAACGTGGCTGAACCGCCCCTTAACCACCTCTCTCTCTCTCTCTCTCTCTCTCTCTCTCTCTCTCTCTTCCTCTCTCGTTTTTACCAGTCGGCGCTTAACCCGTGAATGATGAGTGTATTGTGTTTTTTTATTTGGGTTTAGAGTTTTGGCATCCACGTTTATAACGTAACGAAGCAAATAGGGTTTGTGTAAGTGTGGACGTGGGCTTGCCCATGACGAATACGAACTTCGTTTTAATTAATATGAACTAACCTCAACGCGAAATTATAAATACAATATAACACGTAACATTATTAGTATAATATAGAACTTATAATATTATCTCGAGTTAACTTATAATATTAAGTCTCGGGTTAACGTATAATACTAAGTCTCGGGTTAACTTATAATATCACAATCCGAGTCTAAAAAAAAAGTGAGGTATAACATATTCGACAAATTAATTATCGAATACTAATGTTCAAATATGATCATACGTCAATATAAACAATAAATATCATAATAAAATACGAGGTATTACAATAGAGACTTATCAAAATGGACTCTCGCGGGTCGCTCAAATCACACAATAAGCATGGGTGAGTATATGTAAAAGATAGAAAGAAGTAAATTTGTAGTGACACTCACCTAAATTCGACCCATGAGAACATGCCTGCAATTTAATATGAAAATAATTTGTACAACCGTACATATACATTCCAATCTAATGACCATGATACATGCTGAGGAAAAACGGGTATGTGAGGTAATGAGCAAGAAAGGCTAAGATGATTTAGATATGTGGAGTTCAAAAGCCAAGCTAGCAAACAACGAGATCCAAACAACAAAAACTTCACCATTTCCAAACCAAAAATTAATCAAAACGGTGCTATTTTGAAGCACAAATCTCACAATCCCTAAGAAAAATGACTCCCCAAATGATATGAATAAAAATATGGAAGTAAGAATCGCCAACAAATAACAACTTTCAAACATGCGATTTTCTGATTTCACGACAAATGGTCGACCGACCATGTGCTTCAATCGGTCGACTGATTTTCAGAACTGTTTTCGCTTTTCTTTCTTTTTCTGTTTTCCTCTTTTCTTTTCTTTTCTTTTTCTTTCTTTTCTGAATTAAGAACAATAATAACCAAAAAGAGTAACGTATTCCCGCGACAACAAATACTAGCTTGTATATGGTAGGTTAAGTATGGGATGTAGCTTATGGGACATAAAGGCAATTTTGGCTATGAGAGGCTTTTGGGTAAAATTAGAAAAGGGACCTCTTTCACATGTGTCAAAAATCAAAAAACTAAAGTGCATACAGGTATTAAGCATATTGAATTCATATTTATGCATATTAATGTAACCTGTCTCATGAGGAGTACTACTCACATCCTAAACAAACTGGTCACAAATGACACCAGTTATAAAGCGCTAAAACCTTAGAATGTAATGTAGCTTGCCAAAGATTAAAGTGAAGTATCAAGATCAACAATTATTTTGATAAAAACTCGTAGATTATGGATATGATTCTACTACTAACATGTTAACTAGCAAGGCTTAAGCATAAACAGTTGAAAAAGCAATGTCATCATTGAAATAATATCGTTCCGACTCAACCTATAAGCTAAAATAAACATGCATTTTTTTTTGAAATATTTGAATTTTCAATTTTTTTTGGATTTTTGTAAATGCAAGGAAAATAAAACAATGGAAACAGAAATGCAGAAAACGTGAAACATAAATGCCATAAAACATGTGAATGCAACGCAAAACCCTTCCCCAAACCAAATTACACAATGTCCCCATTGTGCAAAAGCATATGCAAAGAATCAAGGAATACGGGAATTTGCGTAAAAATGACAAAGGAAGAAAAAAGGAAGGAACTCACAAAACAATTGCGCGAACAGAAACCTCCCCAAACTAGCGTGAGCTAGGAGGTTTCGGTAGCCAACAGTGCTACCTCAAGGACCTGAAAAGATAGATAAACAACCTCTTCGGAAATTAAACGCATTGGGCTGTATATGAGATTCAAAAGGAATGGAAAAGAAGAAAACAAGTGCGAAAAAGAAAGGATAGAAAGAAAGACTCCCTAAAATTTCATGCATGCTCCATGAGGTGACCAATTACGGTCACCAAAATAGGCAGTAGCAGCATTGGTGGTCGACCGACCCCAAGATTTGGTCGATCAACCAATGGTCGAAGTACAAAAACTTTCAGGAATGCAGTCACGGTCGACCGTCTGGTACATCTGGTCAATCGACCAAACTTCCTGTAGCAGAGCTTGTTTTTCTTCGAATTAACTCAACGAATTGCGTCCACTTATATCCCAAACCTGTGACAGCATAAATAGCACGCCCAAATTCGCACAAAACCGAAAAGTACATAGTCTAAAGTCTCAAAAACGAAACAACCAAAAGCAATAAAACCCAAGTCTCGTGCACAAAAAGAATAAAAAAAGTCTTAAAAAACAAAAAGTCTTAAAATTGCAGCAACAAGAGAAATCATCCGCGGAAGATGCGGAAAATTTCGGACCAAGGCTTCTGACTACATGAAGTAGCCTCCACGGTGCTCATCTTCATAGGGAAGCACGTCTCCACTCCGTTGATGCGTGTCTATTTTATGATGTTTTACATCTATTTTCACACGCATTTTAGAGCTCATTTACGATGTTTTATCCTTTATTTCCCAACTTTTGTCTACTTTCGTATTTTTATGCTATTTTGCAGAATTATGCGGAAAAGAGGCGATTTCAAACCAAACCCGTCCTCAAGTTATTTTTATGGCTAAGGACACGAAGGAACGAAGCCTAGCGCACATTTCAAGGCCTGAAGATAGCATAAGCAAAGGTGCATATAGTTTACAAGCTCTAAAAAAGCAAAGAATCGATCCACGATATTGCAGCCTGTTTCAGATGGCTATATCTCGAGTTCTAGAGCTGATAATGGAGTAATTCCAGTTGGAGGTGAAAGCTTATCCTCTTAGCTTTCCAACGCCGCGAGAATCGCCTTATTATGATGAGTAACGAAGAAATGGCAGCTGTTTTAAGATCGACGCGTGCTGCAGAATTCGTCAGAATGCATTACTGTATCTGTCATTTGGTCGATCGACCGCCTACTATGGTCGACCGACCAAGTGCCTGATGCGCGAGATTTCAGAACCTCGACATTAGGTCGACCGACCTGCTAGGTCGGTCGACCACAGCACAGACCCAGAAATTTCCGCAAAGCCCATTCAAGTGATTAGGTCATTAGGAAACTCCTTATTTCCGCCTATTTAAGCTAATCTCAGGATTAGGGTTAGGCATTCAGTTTCAGTATTCAGTTTCTATATCTTTTATCTATCAATTTTTTCATCTACTTTTAGTTTTAATCTTTCAATAATCATCAAACACTTTTCTTTAGTTTTATTCATTGTGATCATCAATCTTTCTACGAGATTCAATAAAGTTTGTTCTTTTCTGCCTTAATCCTTGTTTCCGGTAATTCTTTTCTTAGTTTCAGTTTCTTTATTGTTATTTTAGAATTGCTTGCATCCGGTTTAAGTTAGAATCCCAAAGCCTTTATTGTTATTCCATGCGTAGAATAATGATCGCTATGAATTCCGTTTTTATTAATTTTATTATTGTTATTTCAGTTTCTATGAGTAGCTAAAATTCATATGTTAGGATGTAGGGAGTAATATGCGTAGATGGTGTGAATTCCGAGACCGACTGTAGCCGGGCCCTGGTCGGCCGACCTCCTTCACAGGTCGGTCGACTAAGGTGTTGGTCGGCCGACTGGACTAGCTGGTCGGTCGACCAACGCGCGTATGTTTTCATACCGTTTTACTTCGTCGACTATAATAACCTACAATGAGACTGAAAGGAGACTTGTAGGGTTTAGTAGTGAACTACCCAAGATTGAGAGATACGGGAAGGGCATTGGTTTACGCTTTAAGACGGCTAGGTTACTTGAGACTGAAAGGTATGTGACCTAGAAATTAGGAATCACCCTTATTGCAGGCCGAAAGGAGCTATTAGGTACCATAGACCGAAAAGATATGTTACACCTCTTACGCGACTGCAATACATGTTGACTTAGGATTTACAACATCATAGCTATTTACTACCCAAACATCCTAGCATCCTTTTTACTATAGTTTTATTCTCATCTTTATTTATTTGTTTTATTTTATACTTGTTTCTAGACTTAGTGACAACCAATTCAAACCCCCTAAATTGTTACCCTAAAACATTGACATCAAACAATAAATATTCCCCACCTCTCTGTGGTTCGACCCTGACTTTCACTATCTATAGTCAAAGCTAGGAAATTATAAATCTTATCTTTGCTGCCTTCAACAACGGGCATCAAATTTTGGCGCCGTTGCCGGGGAGGTGACGCCAGTGTTTATTGTTTTTAGTCTTTTGTTTTCTTTCTCTTTTGCCGTCAATGACCATCTCCCATTTCCTACAATTCGAGCATGAACCATTGTATATCTATTGTGATAGATTGACCTCTTTTCTTTCTCAGTCTGACCATCGTGTTAGTATTGGGGAGCTTTGTCGTATCATATATGATGGAGTTACTGGTAAAACCTTGATCGAGATTGAGGGAAAGTGTGGATGGGACTTTTTTGACCTACCTTATGAGATGCAATGGGAGCTTCTTAAAAACGTAATCCGAGCCAGTGGAGACACAGAGAGGTATGAGAGCACTGATTTTAGTAACTCAGATTCTTCTGTCGAGAGTGACCCTATCACTCCCATTGCTGAAGATTCACTTATTCTTGATAAGGATGAGTATGATAGGTTACTTGACCCTCTTTCCCTCCCTGTTGATAACACTGACTCAGATACAACTGATGAGTTAGAAATTTACCCCTTGACTGACCAACCTATTTTTTTAGGCGTTAGTAATGAACATGTCTCTGACGCGTTTGAACCTTCGGTTAATGAAATTTGTTTTGTGCAGGATTCAGTTATTGACATTTCTAATGTTTTTGATAATATTAGTGAATGTTCTGCACAAGGATCCTTTACAAAGGATCCTTCGGAGGCTTTGATGTGTTTTGAGGCATGTGCAGGTGAATCTCTTGCTCAGGAGGCTGATTTGGATGCTCCAGAAATTGCGACTCTAGTGGAAGAATCTATAGGCGGTAGAAAGAGATATGTTCTCGATCGAGTAGTACCACTTACTCGATCAAATGATGTAGAGAACGAGGTCACTCAAGCAAGTGATCATTTGGCTGAAGAAAAGAGCCCTAAGAAGAAGAAACCGAGGAAGGTGTCGGCCCACGACTTGGGAATCGACAACTCCGTGAGATGGATGGCTAGAGCTGTGGATGATGACCCACCTATCTACACGGTGGAGAGAAACTCGTCTACCCAAATAACCGTAGCTGAAGGGGTAGCTTGTAGTCAGAGCCCTTGGTCAAAGAAACCCCGCATCCTTCGCGGATGACTTCTTCTTTTTGCTCGTTTCAATTTTTCTTAAGATTATTTTCTATTTTGTTGAGACTCTTTCGTTTTTGCTTGCTTTAGTTTTTAGAACAATTTTTTTTTTTTTTTTTGCTTTTGTTGCGTAGTTAAGACAAGTAGACTTGGTTCTGGATTTTTGCGCATGTTTTGGGCGCATGTATAATGATTTTCAGGTTTGGGGAAGGTTAACTTGGTTAATACAAGTTAATCTCGCGGAGAAGGAGGCTATTGTACAAGAGCCTGGGTCGACCGACCACCACCACCAGTCGGTCAACCAGAACCCTGCATTCCATAAGTTCTGTACGACTGACAATTGGTCGGTCGACCAGGGAGGGAGGTCTACCGACCAGCTCTCCTGTGCAGACGACTCAAGGTATTTCGGGAAGCGTGCAAACATAATAGGGAAGCCTTTCCTTATTTTATCCTTCATATTTCCGCTCCTTCTTCTAATTTCAAACCTTCAAATTCATTATTTATCACCCAAAACATGCTTAATCCCGGGAAAAGGTCTTTCCTTTGTTTGACTTTTTCAGGTACTTGGAGTGGCACTGCTGGCCACCAAAACCTCCCAGCTTACGCTGGTTTGGGGAGGTTTCTCATGCGCTTTAAAAATCCAGTGAGTCCTTTCCTTTTTCCTTGGTTTTTACTTTTTGTTTTTAATTTTCTGAAACCTTTACTTAGGCTAATGCACAATGGGGACATTGTGCGGGTTGGTTTGGGGAATGGTTTCGTGTCACATGCATTGTTCCATTGCATTTTATCACACGTTTATTGCATTTCTGTATTGCATATCTTTTTCTTTATTCTTACTTGCATATTACAAAATCCAAAAAAAAAAAATAGAAAAATTCAAAAATTTCCAAAAAAATGCACGTTTATTTTAGCATATAGGTCGAGTCGGAACGAGAGTATTTCAAGGATGATTTTTCTATCTTACATGTTTATGCCTTTACCTTGCCTTGTCAACTTGTTTTAGTATGAGAGTCTTTTGCATATCTACGAGTTTTTGTCAACTTGTTTTCTTGAGACTTGACTTATACCTTGGCAACCTACTATAAATTCTAAGTTTTAGAGCTTTATTTCCTGGTTTCATTTTTAAACCAGTTGTCTAGGATGTGAGTAGTACTCCCCTTGGAACATGTTACATCAATATGCATAAACATGAACTTGAATTGCTATATACTTTTTTACTATCTCGTTTTGAGTCTTGGTACGTGCATTTGGGATCCCCTTTTTTCTTATTTACCCATAAGCTCTACATAGCCAAATTTGCCTTTTTATCCCCAAAACTACATTCTATACTTTGCCTACCCGTCCAAGCTAGTTTGTGGTCATTGGTAATTTTTTTGAGGCATCTTGGTGTGTATGCTATCTTAAGCAAAAAGAGGAAGGAAAGAAAGAAAGAAAGAAAAGAAAAAGAACAGAAAAATTCAGAAAAGAAAAAAAAAGAGGAAAAACGAAATGAAAAAAAATCAAATCATACAGGAAGTCAGTCGACCGACCGCCTTCATTGGTCGGTCGACCAACTGACAGGGTCAGAAACTCAAAATTCGTTCTGAAATCCCTTTCTTTTACATGTTATCACTCCCGTACTTCATTTAAAATATTTGGGAGTCCATTCCTTTATATAATGTGAGAGTTGTGCCACAAAAGAGCACTTTCTTAATGTCAAAAGTCGTGAAATATGTTGTGGGGAATCGGTTTTACTAGCTTGGCTACTAACCCCACATGTCCAAAAACATCTTAACCTCTTTTACCTTTCACCTCACATATCTTTCATTACCTCAAATTGCATGTGCCCAAGTCACTTGATGAGTATACGTATACATAGTTGTGGAATTCTTGTTCATGTTTTATTGCAGGCATGTTTTCATGGGTCGAAGTTAGGTGAGCGTCTTTACAATATACTTCTTCCTATCTTTTACATATACTCACCCTTTGCGTCATGAGTGTCTCGAGCGTACCGCGAGAGTCCATGGTATAAAGTCTCTATAGTCTTTATTTTTGCAAGTTTGACAACACCATAACTCGTTTGCATGATTTGAATGCTTTCTCATTTTCTACTTGGCATTGGTTTAGGCTTACATGTAAATTTCGCTCTGAGATTGAAATCGTTCCATTAGTTAAGATCGAGTCTTGTTCTTGCTTGAGGACAAGCAATGGTTTGGTTTGGGGAATTTGATAAGTGTCTATTTTATGATGTTTTACATCTATTTTCACACGCATTTTAGAGCTCATTTACGATGTTTTAGCCTTTATTTCTCAACTTTTGTCTACTTTCGTATTTTTATGCTATTTTGCAGAATTATGCGGAAAAGAGGCGATTTCAAACCAAATCCGTCCTCAAGTTATTTTTATGGCTAAGGACACGAAGGAACGAAGCCTAGCGCACATTTCAAGGCCTGAAGATAGCATAAGCAAAGGAGCATATAGTTTACAAGCTCTAAAAAAGCAAAGAATCGATAATGGGGTTCTAGAGCTGATAATGGAGTAATTTCAGTTGGAGGTGAAAGCTTATCCTCTTAGCTTTCCAACGCCGCGAGAATCGCCTTATTATGATGAGTAACGAAGAAATGGCAGCTGTTTTAAGATCGACGCGCGCTGTAGAATTCGTCAGAATGCATTACTGTATCAGTCATTTGGTCGATCGACCGCCTACTATGGTCGACCGACCAAGTGCCTGATGCGCGAGATTTCAGAAGCTCGACATTAGGTCGACCGACCTGCTACCTAGGTCGGTCGACCACAGAACAGACCCAGAAATTTCCGCAAAGCCCATTCAAGTGATTAGGTCATTAGGAAACTCCTTATTTCCGCCTATTTAAGCTAATCTCAGGATTAGGGTTAGGCATTCAGATTCAGTATTCAGTTTCCATATCTTTTATCTATCAAGTTTTTCATCTAGTTTTAGTTTTAATCTTTCAATAATCATCAAACACTTTTCTTTAGTTTTATTCATTGTGATCATCAATCTTCCTACGGGATTCAATAAAGTTTGTTCTTTTCTGCCTTAATCCTTGTTTCCGGTAATTCTCTTCTTAGTTTCAGTTTCTTTATTGTTGTTTTAGAATTGCTTGCATCTGGTTTAAGTTAGAATCCCAAAGCCTTTATTGTTATTGCATGCGTAGAATAATGATCGCTATGAATTCCGTTTTTGTTAATGTTATTATTGTTATTGTTGGAAACTAAGTTCCACATTTTATACTCAAATCTAAAATGAGTTTTGTTTCTTTAAGTTTAGGTCATAAAACTTAAATTAGATCTTATGCATGCAAGATGATATCATAAGATGAGATAGTCCTTACATTGGTTTTAGAAGGTTTATACTCAATAATCACCTATTATATGAGTCTTCAAACCACCGAAATACCCTTAAACGATCTAAGAAAAATCGTCTCCAAAAGATGCGTATCAAGGACCCGATCTCAAACTAATACTAATTTTGTTACTAGAAAATTAGTATAAGTATACTAGAAATATTAATAATATTACCAAGGACCCGATCTCAAACTAATACTAATTTTGTTACTAGAAAATTAGTATAAGTATACTAGAAATATTAATAATATTACCCTTAATATTATTAGTAATGGAAATAATTATTTCCTTAGTGAAAACTATTTTACTTAAGGAATATAGAGAGAATGGAGTGGTAGTATGAGTATGTGTTTTGAGGAGAAATGACCAAGTATTAACACATAACCATCAAGTGAGTGTGTAGTGTAGTGTAGTATTTAAGGACAAAATGAGCTTGCTTGCTCTTTGTTTTGGCCGGCCATGCAAGCCTTCTAAGGCCAATGCATGCCTTTCTATTTCTTACACAAAGGCAAGAATATGCCTTACAAAGTCTTACACACTTACACACCCACTTACACACACAATCATCTTACACACACTCAACCTACATACTACACAAATACACGGCTGAAATGGGTCTTTTATGGACCCATTTTATCTTTGTCAATTGTGTTAATTTGTAACATGTCACACATGTCCCATAACACATGACCCAATTTGTTAATTGTGCAATTTTAACTATTAAAATTCATAATTTACAAATTTATTACATTTAAATAATTACACTAATAATTCGAAATTATTTTTGTACAAAAATGTAATGTCATAATTTAATTACAACTCTTTGTAATTTTATGATCAACCGTGTTCATTCTCAATTTAATCGTTTCTTAAACGAATAAATAAAAACCGAGTAATAAAACAATTTTATTACTTTGACTTTAATTATTATTATAATCCCATTATAAAATATTCGTCATGTAAAATTATTTCCAAAATTTCCAGTTATTAATTAATTTGTATCCAATACAATATTAATTAATTATTTCATTGAGACGGAATTCCCTAAAGATATGACCTTAAGGGATCAACTGATCACCACCATCATATGACGATAATGTCAAACTCTAGACAGCCAATCATTATCGATAAATGTTGATCAGTCGACTTTAAAAGAGTAACACTCCCAGTTGTGTTTCATTCAAATGAGTTTTAATTACGTCAACACACTATTGTCGAGGACACTTCCTCCAACAATCTCCCACTTGTCCGAGACAAGTGTGTGTTACCAATTCTCTTGCCCTATTACTATCTCCCACTCAATGCATGGCGTCCTCTCAGGTCGTGCCGGCAATTGATTAAAATCTAGAGTGGTTTATCTCGATCTGGAGTTTATAACTACTGACCGGAATTATCTACCATAGATACCTTCCGAGCGTGGCCACGCATTTCTAGTTATTATTCTCCTCGAGTGGCCTAGAGATATTTCTCAACCCTGACAAGGGGTGGACAATTCCTAATCGACTTATTCCTTCCGGCTGGCCATAGTCCATCACAACCCAAAATATGTCCTTATAAACCCCAGTTACGAAGGTGTTAGGACATAAATCAAAGTTAATCTGAAAACTATGCCACCTCAGAGAACAGTCATTAGTCCAAGAACTGACTCATGTGAAACACGATAGATGCTCCCGCCACGACCAGGCAGTCTTTTAATAAGAGTACGCCAGAGCTCTATCAGCGGTCATTAGCCCGGCAAATGTATCTTAACATGTCTATGCCTAGGTGATCGATTAGTCATCCCGTATGACTCTATGGCAATTGAACTCGCCATCAATCGCATCACACATCCGGTTGCATTGAGATGTCACCTCACTTAAGCAACTGGGGGCGAGGTCATGATAATTCAATTCACTTTAATGGGGTTCAATATGGTCTTACCATCCCATTTGAATTTTACTTGACCTTTCGTGAGTTATAAATAACTCAAACAATTAGTGGATTACACCATCCAAGTGGTCAACCTTTGAACACCATTTAATTTACAATCAGCTTTAGGGTCTCTCGTTTACATCCCTTAAAATTGTAATTATCTTCATTTTGAGTAAACCAGGTTTACCACGGTTCGTGCGATCGTTCACTTTGCGGATCATATCCATACATTGATCTTTCCTCTGAAAGAGACAAGTCATTCTCATGACTAGCGAATAATATTATGTGCATTGTGTAACTCCCAGCCACAGTAATGCCTTTACATAATTTATGAACTTACACATTTTGTAGAATCTTGTGATGACCATGTAGTTAAAATACAAGTTATTGAGATGCATAGTCAATGAATGTAAGCCAAAGATTATCTCAGATCTTTGCTTGGTTTCTTGGAACTTGAGTCGTTGCAAACCTTTTACCATACGACTAAGTTATCTTCCAAAATCTTGAATTTGTCTTTCATCTTCATTGGAGAATGCTTTGACAATTTACCAAGGTTTAATCATTGGTTTAACACCTGCTCCAAGGGGTTGTCCTGTAAGCGGTGCGCATCCACTTTACACGATCGTACTAATGGCGGAAACATCAGCGAATTTAAACGTGCAAACAATAGTACTTAAGGTTCGATAAATTTCCATGATCCCATCATGGTTATACTATCTTCATCTCCATGAACAACCTTAACACTAATAACAAGATGTCTCTTATAATCTCAACTAAACATCCCATGTTCAATTAGATTTAATTCATATCAATATGTCATCTAGAACCAAAAACTCGTGTACCTTTCATGAGTATCAATGCTTCATTCCAAACGAGCAATGAGTTGTTTTAGATAACGTTTACTCCCACTAAACTCTTGTTCTTGCCTGATTCTGAAGATCCCGAAGTCATACCCATGACTCAATAGCTTCAAATCCTGGAGCGAGAACTCCCACTGAACTTTTCATTTAACCGTAAATCATAAAGCTCCCACTCAATTCAATGTTCCTTAACATTCAATGAATTGAAATGGTTGGGACTTCAACCATATGTGCTAATAGTCACATCCCTTTCAAATACCCTTTTGAAAAATGGTTATTGAGTTTGCTGAATTCATTCTCAATGAATTGCCTTACTACTTTCAACAAAGTTACCCCTAACTTTGTAGATTGTTGGCATCCACATGTCAACCCATGCTTCTCTCAATAAATCTCATTTATTAGCATGTATATCTTATAAATGCAGACATCCATATGTCAACTTATGCTTCTCTCAACAAATCTCATTCATCAGCATGTATATCTTATAATTTTCATGGTTCTTTGCATTGGCATATTTAGATCACCATCTAAATCCAAGAACCCTTTCTTGAGCCTTTGCAAAATCTTTTGAATAATTTTCTTCGAGTGTCCTCCCGTAGTTTCTATAAGAGTCTTTTCTTATGGTATACAATTTCTGTGTGTAGGAACTTTCAGTTCCCCACATTTATCTTATCTTGTACTGTACGAGGACTATATCATGGATCTTATCCATGTATAGAATTTTTCCTTACAAACTTCAAGAATTTATCTTTGAAGTATCCTCCAGGGCCGGGGCCGTTGGTATATAAGGCGTAGATTTTTACCAAACCGTAGATCTTATCCACAACCTTTGGGTTTATCCATAACTTTTGGGATGATAAGGCATAGAATCTTATCCACAGCCTAATCTACCTTTTACAACCATAAGGTGTAGATTTTCTCAAATCGTAGATCCCAGATTTTCTTAAATCGTAGATCCCATCCACAACTTAATCTTCCTTCTTATCATTCACATAACCAAAACACAATAAATCCTACTATTCATTAATAGATCACATCCTTTGTGCTTGTCAAAATCATATGCTATTTGTGGACTTTTCAAATTTCTCCCACTCTATCTTTGTAATAATAATCCCATTTTATCACCAAAGATAGCTACTAAGGCCACAAGCAATGACTTTGATGTTGGTTTGTGTATCCTTATGGTTATTTACAGAAAATATTCAATTTAAAGCTTTAGATATTTTGGAATGGTTGATAACTTTGAAGTTGGTTTGTGTACCCTTATGATAACTTTTCCTCTTTAATTAAGTTCTTAACTTAATTTGATTTTGATTTGATTTGAATTGGGTATCCTATACCTATTCGGTTTCAATGGTCATACATTGAAATGTGACAATCAATTCTATTCTATGTTTAAGATTTGCAAGTGTTAAAACTAATTAAGAACATAAATATAAAACCAATAGTGACTTGGGTTGAAAACCAAGTCACCTCATTATCCAAAATACAACCAATTGTTTAAAGGATTAACATTTCCTCGTCCAACAAGGAAATAAAATACGGATTTTAAATTGTTCTTTCAACACTTGAAATAAAATAAGCAGGAAAAACAAAGCTCCTTGATCATCCTGAGTGGAGCTACTCTTAGTTCCATTGATCCATTATGCTTGATTTTTCTTTCCCTTATTTTTGTTTCCATGCCCTAATTCAAGTAAGAAGAGCATTCACATCACAACTTGTATCATAATACGTTAGTTGAGATTAACACAAAATAGAGATAGTTATCATACCAACTTGGAAGAATCTTCCCAGCTTTGAGATCGCTGAGATATCTGGAACAATTCCTCTTCTTATGTCCTTTATTATTACAATAAAAGCACCTGGCTCCTTGAGGAGCGCTCATGTTGGGATCTGATGTACTTGCCTCCGAAGACACATTCTTTAAACCTTTGGAAGGTTGCCTCCCCTTAGCCCTACCCTTCCTATTGAACTTTCCTTTGCCCTTAACATTTATGTAGAGCTCATCCTTAGGGGAACTAACATTTAGGTCCATATCCCTTTCTACTTGCACAATCATATTGTGCAGTTCATCGAGAGAGATGTCTTGGTTCCTTATGTTGAAATTCATCCGGAATTGTACATAAGTCTTCACCTTAGACAAGGAGTGGAGGATTCTGTCAATCACAAGTTCCTTAGGAATATCCACTTGATTCATCCTTAGGGTTTCTACATGCTCAATCATCTTGAGTACATGTGGGCTAACCTTTTGCCCCTCCTTAAGGTTGAAATCAAAGAAAGCCGATACTGCCCCATAATGGAGAATTCTCGAAGCCTTTGAGAACATTGTCAGAAGCGTGCAATAGATCTCATAAGCTGTCCCAATCTTTAGGGCAATCTTTTGGAGCTCCGACTCCATCGAGAGGATTAAAACATTTTTCAATTCCCAAGACTCCTTGTGATAAGAATCATAAGATCGTCTTGCCGCGGCGGTGGCATTTTCAGCAGGTTCGGGAGGTGATGCTTCAATAAGGAATTCGGTCTTACCGTCACCTTGTGCTGCCAACAACAGTTGGGCATCCCATTCGGCAAAGTTTGCCCCATTCTCTTTTAGCTTACAACGATCCGTGAAGGATTGTAACCATGAAGTGTTTGTAGTAGTGGAAGTAGTCATGATTGATATTGATATGAGGACTACAAAATTTTTAAACATATGAAGAAATTAAATGCTAATCGTTTTAATTTTCATTTTTAACTTGTAAACATATTTACTAAGTTGATGCATCTATAAAATGACCTCTATCCAATTTTATAAATGATTCCAAGACCCAAACCCATACTATCGAAATCGTGAACCACTGGAACTCCGACCCAACAATATGGTTTGGTGGGTTAAAATAAACCGGTTCTACCCTAGAACTCTTGGTTGATGACAAATCATTATTTATTCATCTTAGCCCGGAACACATTGACCACTGGTCCTCTACACTTCCGTTGAGTACAAACCAAATTTCAAATGCATCGGGATGCGATCCGCCCACTGGACTGAATCCATCCCATCGCCCCACTTATCCTACGTAATGGGGTTCGTACTGCCCACTGGACTAGCACCACCCCACGAAATAGAAGCTCATGGGTTCTACTATTTGGTAAGGCTAATCCTCAATTGTTTTGTTTAATATAGAGGTCTTGTCAATTTATTATCCATCTCCTTTAAGCGAATTAAATTGGTGAACTCGATAATTATAATTGACACGGTCGTTTTTAACGATCTAAACTAACATGCATGTTTATGGCGATTTGGCTATGCATGCAAACATATTAAAATGCAAAAGTAAAAGCAATAAAGCAATAAAATCCTAGTATGGCCTTCCTAGTAATAGGAAAACTAATTAACTATTACAAATTCGGAAACCAACTCCTTGGTCCCTTGAACTTCATTGGCACGCCATCCAAGAAAACACCGTCTTGTCGGAACTCCTTTCCGTATGGCACCGTCTTTTGGATCTCCGGAATTACAATAAAATAATACAACTATTCTATTGTAAAACTGAAAATTTAAATTAAATTACAAACCCGTGATACGAGATCACATAAATTACAACCGAATCAATATTCCCTTACATTACGGGTAATATTGATTAAAACTAAGGCCATACTAAGAAAAATTACATAATTCCAAATTATATAAATAACATTCAAAATATGACATTCATATTAAATAAATTGCAATAATAAAATATGTATGCACATGCTTAATTTTTAATGCCAAATCGCCTTATGGGAGCAAATATCTCATATTTGTTTACGGTTTTTACGGATATGCGCGATTTTAACTATTAAAATCATCCAAAATTACATAAATCTCATTTATGTCCAAGTTAATCATCCTAACTTACTTTAGGAATCAATGTTTAGTCTCCACTAATATTTGATCATGATCTAACTTGATTTTGCATTATTGTTCATAAATTACTTGTATTTTCGGGAAAAAATAAACAAAATATGGCCAAATGAGTCAATAAAATTCGAAATTTAAAATTCAAAAATTTTAAACTTTCTGGAAATTTTCTAAAATTTCAGAAATTATTAAAATGATCTTTTGCAATTATTTATGGCTTATTTCATAAATAAATCGTATAATAAGCCGTTTTTATGGTTAAAAATCCGATTTAAATCATAAAAACTTGAAATAAATTGCCATAAATTTTTAGTCATCCTAAAATACATATTAGAATCTGAAAGTGACCAAAAAATTACAGACCATACTCGAAATTTTATTTTCCGACTCATAAATTACGATTATTAGCTAATTAACTCATTAAAAATTAATAATCATAAAAACAGAAACCTTTTGATATCTAACTTTTAGATCTGATGTTCCTATCATATAAGACATCTATGGGTAAAATTTCATGCCATAATATTAAGATTAACTATTTTTAACACAATAAGTCATTATTTCTCCGATTTTAACCATTAAAATCATAAATCATGCATCACTTGAGAATAAATTCCTAAAACTTACATACATACTGTAAATATTGCATGTGACATTGTGTAAAGTTTTTATGGCAAAATTCCAACTATAACTATTAAAGTCGAATTTAAGTCACTATTAATCCGATTTTTACTATAAAAATCATTAATCATGCAAAATAATTCCAATAATTTCGAAAATTCATACAGGAACTTTATATATTGCATGTGACTTCTCATAAAATTTTTAAGATTAAATTCGAAATATAACCATATATACCCATTTTTGCTCATATTATGACTATTTATCTCATAAAATTCATAATCCATGCATATTAACTCCATTTCTTATGAAAAATCATATACAATATATTAAATATGCATGTGAGAACATATCAAAAAATCTCGGCCAGAAACTATTTTTAGCTATTTTTCCCATTAATTGTTGTTTAAAACCGATTTAAACTACAAAATATACAAATAAATATAAAAATGAACAATAAAAATCCATAAAATTATTTTTATGTCCTAAAACCATTTTAGAAACAGAAACTTTAACATGCAAAATTATTTTGTGATTTATCATAATAAACACAATTATTTCGAAATTTTCGAAATATGTATGTTAAACCGATTTTAACATAAAACATGAATCCGATCATGCATGCAACAACCGTAATGCTCTGATACCAATTGTTGGAAACTAAGTTCCACATTTTATACTCAAATCTAAAATGAGTTTTGTTTCTTTAAGTTTAGGTCATAAAACTTAAATTAGATCTTATGCATGCAAGATGATATCATAAGATGAGATAGTCCTTACATTGGTTTTAGAAGGTTTATACTCAATAATCACCTATTATATGAGTCTTCAAACCACCGAAATACCCTTAAACGATCTAAGAAAAATCGTCTCCAAAAGATGCGTATCAAGGACCCGATCTCAAACTAATACTAATTTTGTTACTAGAAAATTAGTATAAGTATACTAGAAATATTAATAATATTACCAAGGACCCGATCTCAAACTAATACTAATTTTGTTACTAGAAAATTAGTATAAGTATACTAGAAATATTAATAATATTACCCTTAATATTATTAGTAATGGAAATAATTATTTCCTTAGTGAAAACTATTTTACTTAAGGAATATAGAGAGAATGGAGTGGTAGTATGAGTATGTGTTTTGAGGAGAAATGACCAAGTATTAACACATAACCATCAAGTGAGTGTGTAGTGTAGTGTAGTATTTAAGGACAAAATGAGCTTGCTTGCTCTTTGTTTTGGCCGGCCATGCAAGCCTTCTAAGGCCAATGCATGCCTTTCTATTTCTTACACAAAGGCAAGAATATGCCTTACAAAGTCTTACACACTTACACACCCACTTACACACACAATCATCTTACACACACTCAACCTACATACTACACAAATACACGGCTGAAATGGGTCTTTTATGGACCCATTTTATCTTTGTCAATTGTGTTAATTTGTAACATGTCACACATGTCCCATAACACATGACCCAATTTGTTAATTGTGCAATTTTAACTATTAAAATTCATAATTTACAAATTTATTACATTTAAATAATTACACTAATAATTCGAAATTATTTTTGTACAAAAATGTAATGTCATAATTTAATTACAACTCTTTGTAATTTTATGATCAACCGTGTTCATTCTCAATTTAATCGTTTCTTAAACGAATAAATAAAAACCGAGTAATAAAACAATTTTATTACTTTGACTTTATATATTATTATAATCCCATTATAAAATATTCGTCATGTAAAATTATTTCCAAAATTTCCAGTTATTAATTAATTTGTATCCAATACAATATTAATTAATTATTTCATTGAGACGGAATTCCCTAAAGATATGACCTTAAGGGATCAACTGATCACCACCATCATATGACGATAATGTCAAACTCTAGACAGCCAATCATTATCGATAAATGTTGATCAGTCGACTTTAAAAGAGTAACACTCCCAGTTGTGTTTCATTCAAATGAGTTTTAATTACGTCAACACACTATTGTCGAGGACACTTCCTCCAACAGTTATTTCAGTTTCCATGAGTAGCTAAAATTCATATGTTAGGATGTAGGGAGTAATATGCGTAGATGGTGTGAATTCCTAGACCGACTGTAGCAGGGCCCTGGTCGGCCGACCTCCTTCATAGGCCGGTCGACTAAGGTGTTGGTCGGCCGACTGGACTAGCTGGTCGGTCGACCAACGCGGGTATGTTTTCAGACCGTTTTACTTCGTCGACTATAATAACCTACAATGAGACTGAAAGGAGACTTGTAGGATGTTAGTAATGACCTACCCAAGATTGAGAGATACGGGAAGGGCATTGGATTACGCTTTAAGACGGCTAGGTTACTTGAGACTGAAAGGTATGTGACCTAGAAATTAGGAATCACCCTTATTGTTGACACCCAATAATTGTGAGACCTAGGAACTAATAGCGCAGGCCGAAGGGAGCTATTAGGTACCATAGACCGAAAGGATATGTTACACCGCTTACACGACTGCAATACATGTTGACTTAGGATTTACACCATCATAGCTATTTACTACCCAAACATCCTAGCATCCTTTTTACTATAGTTTTATTCTCATCTTTATTTATTTGTTTTATTTTATACTTGTTTCTAGACTTAGTGACAACCAATTCAAACCCCCTAAATTGTTACCCTAAAACATTGACATCAAACAATAAACATTCCCCACCTCTCTGTGGTTCGACCCTGACTTTCATTATCTATAGTTAAAGTTTAGGAATTATAAATTTTATCTTTGACGCCCACAACGACGGGCATCATCCGTCATGTAACGTACGTGACGGTTCATCACCTCTCTTATTTCTCCTTGTTCGGCCATCACCCTTCTCGAACTCCTCGTCCGGCTCTTCGTCTGTGCCATAGCTTACGCATCTTAGCCCACCTCTTTGAACGATAGGTTCCTTCACAACTGACTTAACATGCGGTCCTTCCTTCCCCAAACCATTTCCTACAATAGGTGAAACAAGAGTTGTGTCCTCCAATGTGCTCCCAATCTGGGGTGGAGGTGTCATAACAGGAATGGGTACATGCTCTAAAGCATGAATATCGTTAATCACAACATACGTCTTTTCAGGAGAAATAGCATTGCAAGTAATAGGATACATGGCATCTTTCTTCCTATAGGACTGACCGAAAATGATTTAGTGTTTGCCTACTTTGAAGGTCAAGGTCTTACACTCTACATCTATTATTGCACCAGCAGTGTGCACAAAGGGTCTACCCAAAATGATGGAAATGTGGGCGTCCTCAGGTATGTCGAGTACAATGAAGTCCACAAGAAAGAAGAATCTATCGATTTGCATTGGCACATTTTCTAGGATTCCTATTGGCTCGACCGAAGTACGATCAGCCAATTGGACTGTCATATTAGTTACAACAAATCTGGTCAATCCTAACTTCTTAGCCAGACTTAAAGGCATGACACTTATACTAGCCCCTAAGTCACACAATGCCTTCTTGATTGAGAAGGATCCAATACTGCATGGGACTGAAAAACTGCCTGGATCCTCTAACTTTTGTGGAGCTACATGAGTTAGATACGAATATGACCCCTCAGTTAAAGCTACAGACTCGACCTTATCAAGTGACCGCTTCTTAGATAAGACTTATTTCATGAATTTCGTATATGCGGGCATTTGCTGGACTAGCTCAAGGAAGGGTACTTGAACATTAAGACTACGAATGACAGACTTAAATTTGTCGAAAGATACCGGATCTTTGGTTGGTACGAGCCTTTCCGGATAGGGCGGTGGAATGGAACCGTCCGTTACTGGAGCTTTTCTCAGAAAACTGGGAGCGTTGTTGCTTTGAAACAGAAACTCCCTCAAGTTATCGGGCATGGGAGGACGGAAGGATTCGGCGTCATCAACGCTTGTGGTCGGTCGACTGGTATCCTCGCTCGGTCGACTGCTGGTGCTAATATCCGTATGCTTCTTCTTCTCTTTTCCTTTTCGCACAGCTTTTAGACCATCTAGAGTGCCCCCACTTCTTAAAGTAATGATGTTGAGGTTCTCTTTTTTCTGGTCCGGTTGTGATGGGAGTTGTCCCGGAGCCCTAGTTGCACTCTTGCTCGCTAATTGAGAACCACTTCAAAAATATTGTGTCTCTCTTTATTACTTGCTCTACTCAACGATCATCATACAAACTTACACACATCGAAGAAGATTTAAAAAAGAAGGCATACTCAATTCAACCCCCCCTTCTTGAGTATATCATATCAATAGACTCTTCAATAGAGTTACACTCTGATCACACTTTGAGACCTACGTCCACTATTCTCGATTAATAAAATTAGTACCAACTCTGGATTACAATTTTATCAACCCTACTCGTGCGACTTTGATGTTAGTCACAACTCTATCTAGATACCGTTAAATATCTAGCTACGACAAATACCGTTAAATATTTGTCTTACAATGAGTACCGCTAAATACTCGTTCTATCTTACGTTAATAAGATAAAGTCTTCAATGTTTTCTTGATGTCACAATCTTGAATGAATAAGATCAATGCTTGAGCACTTGAATCTTGAATCGGATATGACAATGATGAGCTCGAATATCGAAGTATATGAACGGCGGTTTCTCTCTTGATTTGCGTGTATATGTGTGTGTGTATTTCGTGTGGTTTAATGTATCATGGTAGTCTATTTATATAAAATATGTATCTAGGTAATACAAACCCTAGATGATTTAGGAATATTACTAAAACTAGAATACTAGTCTTTTAGTAATACTACCTTAAATCTAATCTTAATATATTTAGGAAAGATTTAATAATATACCTTAAGTATTATATAAGGAATTAATTTCCTAATTCATATTTAGGAAAGATCTTTATATAATAAACAATTAGTATCCTTATTAAATCAACTTCCTAAACCATGTCAAAGATAATAAAATATATTACCATAATAAAATCTTAGTTTGTTTTAGGATATTAAATAAATACATAATATTTACTTAATTTAATCCTACACGAATTATGGTAAACGTGACATATCACACGTTTCCCAAAGTCGAAACAAACTACATTTAGATTATATAAATTTGACAATAAAGATCATATAAAAAATCCTTAGTTTATTTTAGTAATAAATAATTATCTCATAAGACAATTATTTATTCCTTATTTAACTTAAAGATATTTTATATAATCCTATTAAGATTAACAATTCTATTTATTAAAATAGAATACCAATTAAACACTGAATTCTACACGACACAGATTTGGAAACAAACGTTTCAACTTAACCACTCTTTTTGGCTTAAAGGATGATCTGACGTGTTTACATCGTGCACATGTGTCACACATCTTTTCTTGATCAAATTTGATCTTTGGAAGACCTTCGACCAAGTCCCATCTTTTCAGCTTACTCAGAATAGTTGAGCTAATATGACCAAATCTCTTGTGCCATAGACATGGATCATCTAACGTAACTTTCATGCATGATAGAGAATCAGTAGGTACAACATTTAAATCAATCATATAAACATTTTTCATCCTATGACCTTCAAGTATTACTTTACTGGTGCCTTCTAAGATTATACGACATATATCTGAATGAAAAACCACTTTATTTCCTTTGTCACATAATTGAGATATACTGATAAGATTGTGTTTGAGACCACTTACAAGGTATACATCATTTATAGCATGAGAGGATGAAATACCTATCTTACCAATTCCAATGATTTTTCCCTTTTTGTTATCACCGAAGGTGACCTTACCTCCGTCAAAAGGTTTTAGGGTTTGGAATAGATTTACGTCGCCTGTCATATGTCTTGAGCATCCACTGTCGAGATACCATAGGTTATTTTCCTTGGCGACAAACTGCACAAATAATTTCAAAGACAGGATTTAGGTACCCAAGCATACTTGGGTCCTTTGTTGTTAGTAATCACAAATACATTTTCCTTTTTAACCCAGACTTGTCTTACATAGGTCTTTCTATATTGGTAGTAGTTGGGTTTTGATGTTTTTGTGTAGGTCTTAGTTTGGACTCTAGGTGACCAATTTTTGTGTGTTGCTTGTTGAGGAGTTTGTTTGGTTCTATTTTTCTTTTCTTCGTAATCAAATGTCATGTCATAGAACCATCTGTGGTCAATGTTTCTTTCCTCAGTTTTATTATCATCACTATCAGAGACAGAAATAGTGTCGTTTGGAATTCCTAAGGATTTAACAAACTTGACTCCGGTTTTAAAATCTTGTGCGTGTTTTACACAGTTTTCTCGGAGGTGTCCAGTATGGCCACAATAAGTGCATATTAAATACTCAGGAAGGTCGGCATATTTTCTTCTTCTAAAGTCTCTATCTGTTGGACTTTGTTTACACTTTGAGTGATCCCTTCTTCCATAACATTCGTGACCTAATCCCATCTTCATGTTGTTGTCGGATTGTTCAGTTAGGAAGTTTAGAACGTTAGTTATTCCTTCCCATTTGTCGTGAACCTTCCGAGCATGAAGAAGGAGGTCTTTTAGGGAGTCTATTTCTTTCTTACATTTACTATGGTCAGTGTTGTTAGACTCTTTTAGGTTTTGAATGTCTTTATGAAAGTCGGACACAATTTTGGCATGTTCCTTCTTGATTTTAGATAGATTGAATTCTAGATCCATAATTTTGCTTTCGAGAATCTCAACTTCTTCCAGATGAGTCTCATCTTCGACCATAATCGAAGATTCTGACTTAAGGCGCTCATTAGCTTTTCTTAATTCTGAAGTTATAGCTTCATTAGCTATAACTTTAGATTGAAGCTCTTTAATGTTGAGTTTTAGTTTTGAGGTTATAGCTTCATTAGCTATAACTTTAGACTCAAGAACCTTTTTCTCAGACATAACTGTCTCCAACTTAGCATTTGCTTCAATGCTTATTTTGGATTTCAGTTTCTTAGCTTTGGCCTTTAGAAGTTGATTTTCCTCAGCAATATCGAGGATCTGTTCTTTTAAGTCATCTAACTCAAGACTTTGTTCATGACATTGGTCTAGGGTTTTCTCAAAATATTTAACCAACATAGCTTTAGATAAATTTTTAACTTGACTTTTGAGTTGAAGAAAATTTACCTCTTCATCGTCGTCGTCGTCGTCTGAGTCGGATTCTCCAAGGAGACACATATGGGATGCGTCGTCTTCGTTGTTGTCGTTTGAGATTAGATCTAAGCTGACGTTGCTTAGGCACAGGTTTGCTACCTCATCTTCTTCTGAATCCTCGTCATCCTCGGATTCTAATTCTCCCCAACACGACGCAAGCATTACTTTGTTGAACTCTGTTTTGGTCTTTTCTCTTTTTGACTTATCTTCGATTTTGTCCCAACTTGGACAATCTTTGATCATGTGGTCTTGTTGTCCACACTTGAAACATCCTCTTTTGAAGAATGTTTGTTTTGTGTCAGTTTTCTTTTTGTCGACTGTTTTGTTGTTAGGGTTTTTGTATCTTCCCTTGAAGACAACCTTTTTAAAACGTCTTGCGAATAGAACTGTCTCGTCTTCTAGTTCTTCTTCGCATACTTCACTTGTGGAGGCTTGTAAGGCGACTCCTTTTCCTTTAGAATCAACATCGTCTTTATTTAGCATGATCTCGTGTGCCATTAGAGATCCAATCAATTCTTGGTAAGTAATCTTAGATAGATCACGTGCTTCCTCTATCGCCGTGACCTTAGGTTGCCATTTTTTAGTGAGACTCCTAAGAATCTTACGAATGATATCCTCAGAATCGATCTTTCTGCCAAGGTTCCGCAGTTCATTAATAATACAAGAAAATCGTGCAGACATGCTATCAATAGATTCATTCTTTTCCATATTGAAAAGTTCATATCTTTGAACGAGCAAGTCTATACGATGTTTCCTGACTGCGGATGTTCCTTCATAAGCAAGTTCGAGACTATCCCATATTTCCTTAGCGGAACTACAAGATGAGAATCTATCAAATTCTGAGGTTATCATACCGTTCTGTAGGAGGCTCATGGCCTTAGAGTTTTTCTCTGCAATTTTGTAGTCACTTTCCACATAATCGCTTTCCATCTTTTCATAGGTTGTTCCATTGGCGGCGGCGACCAAGATCTTCTTTGGTCCAGTTTGGATGATCTTCCAACATTCCCAATCACAACCCTTGATGTAATGAGTCATCATATTTTTCCATAAACTATAGTTTTTGCCATCGAAGATAGGGCACTTAAGATGCTTGGAATCCATTGATGAAGGAGTATATAATAAAGAATCAATAGAAGGATCAAAACTCACGCGGCTAGGCAATCAAGAGCACGAGGCTCTGATACCAATTGAAGAGTCTATTGATATGATATACTCAAGAAGGGGGGGGGGTTGAATTGAGTATGCCTTCTTTTTTAAATCTTCTTCGATGTGTGTAAGTTTGTATGATGATCGTTGAGTAGAGCAAGTAATAAAGAGAGACACAATATTTTTGAAGTGGTTCAGTCTCACACTTTGAGACCTACGTCCACTATTCTCGATTAATAAAATTAGTACCAACTCTGGATTACAATTTTATCAACCCTACTCGTGCGACTTTGATGTTAGTCACAACTCTATCTAGATACCGTTAAATATCTAGCTACGACAAATACCGTTAAATATTTGTCTTACAATGAGTACCGCTAAATACTCGTTCTATCTTACGTTAATAAGATAAAGTCTTCAATGTTTTCTTGATGTCACAATCTTGAATGAATAAGATCAATGCTTGAGCACTTGAATCTTGAATCGGATATGACAATGATGAGCTCGAATATCGAAGTATATGAACGGCGGTTTTTCTCTTGATTTGCGTGTATATGTGTGTGTGTATTTCGTGTGGTTTAATGTATCATGATAGTCTATTTATATAGAATATGTATCTAGGTAATACAAACCCTAGATGATTTAGGAATATTACTAAAACTAGAATACTAGTCTTTTAGTAATACTACCTTAAATCTAATCTTAATATATTTAGGAAAGATTTAATAATATACCTTAAGTATTATATAAGGAATTAATTTCCTAATTCATATTTAGGAAAGATCTTTATATAATAAACAATTAGTATCCTTATTAAATCAACTTCCTAAATCATGTCAAAGATAATAAAATATATTACCATAATATAATCTTAGTTTGTTTTAGGATATTAAATAAATACATAATATTTACTTAATTTAATCCTACACGAATTATGGTAAACGTGACATATCACACGTTTCCCAAAGTCGAAACAAACTACATTTAGATTATATAAATTTGACAATAAAGATCATATAAAATATCCTTAGTTTATTTTAGTAATAAATAATTATCTCATAAGACAATTATTTATTCCTTATTTAACTTAAAGATATTTTATATAATCCTATTAAGATTAACAATTCTATTTATTAAAATAGAATACCAATTAAACACTTAAACAGATATATATTCCGATCATTTCTTCATGATATAGAGTTATAGCTACGGGCTATAACTAGAATCAATCTTGTACTAAAGCTATAGTTGATAAGTATAACTTTAGTCTATTTTGCACGCTTGAGATCTTCTATCAATCTTCGACTTAGTCAATTCATTGACTAACATGCTTGAATCTTTTATACTTGATTGATTAGATCTTGTTACTAATGTTCTGTACACTTAGCACACGATTATACATACGAGTATATAATATATAAATAGCTAGACTTGTCATTATCAAAACATAAACATATATACTATATATATATTTGAATATATGGTTCAACAACACCTTACCCAAATCCGGCTCTGTAACACCCCAAGAGTATGAGGGGAAAGTTGTCCCACATCGGTAGAATGTGAGGCTTGTGATATGTTTATAATAGCTTCCACCCACCACTTAGTAACAAGGCCTTGTGTTTTTGGGCTTAAGTGAGGACAAATAATGGGCCCAAAAGTGTGCACCCATCTTATTGGGTTTGCGTTACGACCGTGGTGGGTCGGGTTGTTACAAATGGTATCAGAGCGACCCTGCGACCGTGTGGTGAGCCTGTGGTCGGGAGTATCCGGGTCACACACCTAGCGGGGGAGGATTCTGGCCCTGGTTGTGGTCAAGTTTGAGGCACAACGAGGACGTTGTGTTCTTTAAGTGGGGGAGTTTGTAACACCCCAAGAGTATGATATGAGTTTGTGTGGAGATTTGTCCCACATCGGTAGATTGAGAGGCTTGTGATATGTTTATAATAGCTCCCACCCACCACTTAGTAACAAGGCCTTGTGCTTTTGGGCTTAAGTGAGGACAAATAATGGGCCCAAAAGTGTGCACCCATCTTATTGGGGTTGTGTTACGACCGTGGTGGGTCGGGTTGTTACAAATGGTATCAGAGCGACCCTGCGACCGTGTGGTGAGCCTGTGGTCGGGAGTACCAGGTCACACACCTAGCGGGGGAGGATTCTGGCCCTGGTTGTGGTCAAGTTTGAGGCACAACGAGGACGTTGTGTTCTTTAAGTGGGGGAGTTTGTAACACCCCAAGAGTATGATATGAGTTTGTGTGGAGATTTGTCCCACATCGGTAGATTGAGAGGCTTGTGATATGTTTATAATAGCTCCCACCCACCACTTAGTAACAAGGCCTTGTGCTTTTGGGCTTAAGTGAGGACAAATAATGGGCCCAAAAGTGTGCACCCATCTTATTGGGTTTGTGTTACGACCGTGGTGGGTCGGGTTGTTACAAATGGTATCAGAGCGACCCTGCGACCGTGTGGTGAGCCTGTGGTCGGGAGTACCCGGGTCACACACCTAGCGGGGGAGGATTCTGGCCCTGGTTGTGGTCAAGTTTGAGGCACAACGAGGACGTTGTGTTCTTTAAGTGGGGGAGTTTGTAACACCCCAAGAGTATGAGGGGAAAGTTGTCCCACATCGGTAGAATGTGAGGCTTGTGATATGTTTATAATAGCTTCCACCCACCACTTAGTAACAAGGCCTTGTGTTTTTGGGCTTAAGTGAGGACAAATAATGGGCCCAAAAGTGTGCACCCATCTTATTGGGTTTGTGTTACGACCGTGGTGGGTCGGGTTGTTACAGGCTCGATACTCAAATCGAAAACCAAACTAATACATTATTCAAAGGTTCTTAAAAACTTAAAGCAAAGGTCCTAAACAATTTATTAAGCTCGCTTCGCACATTCCCCAAGCAAGCATCAACCAAACAGCGACCACCTGAACAACCTGAGAAGGGGGTCGACAATCAGTCGGGAGAAACTAGATGCTCTCCCAGTCATGTTTACAACAAATGAATATAACCAACAATCATTAACAAATGAAATGTAAAGTCAGTAAACATGCGAGATCATCTATTCTCATGAAAGTGCAATCAAACTTACCATCATTCGAAGACATACTACGACAATCATGTGAGGATATAACACAACATGACATGAAAGCAAACTTACTATACCATAATATTCTCAACATTACCTGAATGAAACCATATGGCCATAGACCATGTGCGACCACTAGACCATGCACACTTACAACTCAATTAACTAACGACTACTACTACTAACATAAGGCATAATGCTAGCAATGAAGCATAGCGAATATGGTGACACACAATCCATTGCAACAGAAGGCACAAAGCTATCATCAAAGCATAGCGAATAGAGCGAACGCCCGTTAGAGCGTATCACCACTGCCTCTAACTTGTCAGAGCGTATCACCACTGCCTCTGACTGACGAAGCGTATCACCACTGCCTCCACGGTACTATGTATAACGTATCACCACTGCATATGTGCCTAAGACCTGGCCAGACCTCTCGATACAATAACTGTACACCGAACGACACTCGGGACCCATAACGTATAAATGACGAATCTGGCCACCCCTGAACATAGACCAAAATAAATCCCACATCAATGGGTGGCGTTAGTTCATTCCGATAGTATATAACTGATACTACCGTCATCTATTCAAACTAGCAAACAACAATGCACAGTATAACTGACTGTACTAACATGCGTGAATAACATGACGACTCAAACCAGTAGAACATCATAGCAGACTGTCCTAATATCAAATGCATAGAAGTATCCAACGACATATGCAAACACAATATTATACAATCACTGAACACAACTCAACATGTGAATCAAGTATAAACAACCAAAGTTATAGTAACTTTAACTCTAACATAAGTAATGGATGCGAGGTTATACTAACCTCAACTATAACTTCCACATATGGCTTGAGGTTATAGTAACCTTATCCAAACCTTGACACGAACCTAAAGTTATACTAGCACTAACCATTACCTCGAGTCATACCTCAGGTTTACGTTAGTCTCAGCTATAACTTTAACTCGTAGTTCAAAGTTATATTAACTTCAGCTATAACTTTGAGTCGTACTCAAGGTTGTACTAGTTTCAGCTATAACCTTGAATCATATTTTCAAGATTACACATACTTCACTATAACCTTGAGCAACAATCTTGTCCATTAGCCTTGCCGTCATCTAGGATTTTTCTCGCGAACCCTAGTTGCGCACACGACACCCATAACGAATTATCAACACATTATAATCCACAATTACGATAATAAAACATACATAAATATATGAGACATAATTAATCCATGACAATAAATAATCAAACATGTACTAATCGTACAAACAATCATTAACTCATATCAATTACATCAATTGGCATAAACACAATTAAAAGAGAAACACCTAGTTACCTCTTAGGCGATTATCGAAAACCTTCATATAAAGAATACGACCAACAAAGCCTTGTCTCCAACACGTGTCAATAACCCCAAAAATGAACTATAACAAAAGAGGAAATCCAAATACTTGTGATAGAAATTGTACGAAACAATAACTCTTTCGAAAACGCCAAAGGGAAGGACATCTTCTTCTTTACCCACAAAATAAGAGACCCAAAACGTAGGTCTAAAGGTTCATACAAAGAATTTCCAATAAATTAGTTTGAATAGAATATATTGTAGAGGTAATAGCAAGGATTGGGAAAATATAATTTGTGTATAAGTTTGGAAGAATTAAAGATATTCAACAATGAAGTCAAAGAGAGAAGAAAACAAAACAGACGAGAATGAAGAAGAAAGGAGGCGCGGCATAACACATGCACAAACAAAGGTGACCTAGTTGCTTGCTAGGTTAGATTATATTTATGAGGAGATTAACTAATGGGCTTTTGGTCCATTAGCTCATACAATGGATTATCTGATTACAAATTGGATTGAGCCATATTAAAATGTAAAGAGAACTTGAAATAGACAAGTAATTATTAAATTAAAATAATTAATTATTGCACGGACGTTTTAACCCATCCAAAAGTAGATCAAAACGAGAAATAATAAAATATAGGACGGAGGTTATAAATATAGATTTCCAAAATATATTATTAATCTTCAAAATAATTAATTAAATAAAATACTTTCATAATAAAATATTATTATAAAATACGGGGTGTTACAGGCTCGACCACCGCAGATTCGGATTCACATTGTTAGGCTCGTAATAAGAGTTGTTTTGCCTAGCTACAATGTTGGAAAGCCGCACAAGTTTCATTAGAGGTGGTATAGAACTTGGCCACGTGCCCCTCACCTCCACATCTCTCACATGAAAAGGGTCCATCCGACACAACATTTACTTGGTACATTCCACCCTTTCCGGCTCCTCCCAACTCATATTTATCGAATCTAGTTGTGAGGTCCTCTAGTGCAACTACTGAAGGAGACTCAACCTTCCTTTGATTACCTCGAGAGGTACCATGCTCTGGTCTATGGACAGCCATGTCCTCGATTATCTTGAGACCCTTTGTCTCACCACTATTTTCTTGAAATCTGCCACTGGCTGTAGCATCCAGGATTGCTCTTTGATCGTCGTACAACTCGTTGTAGAACTGGTTGCACAAGAGCCATTGCTCGAACCCATGGTGTGGAATTGACCGAACCAATCTTTTGAAGCGAATCCACGCTTCACTAAAGTCTTCCGCAGGCCCTTTCTTAAAGCTTGTAATTTGGGCTCTCAATGCAATGGTCTTCGTCGCAGAGTAGTATTTTCATTAGAAGGCCAATGCAAGAGAGTTCCAGTCGGTAATACCCGCGGCCTCGCGGTCCAAGTCTCGGTACCATTATCTTGCAGCGTGGCGGAGTGAAAATATAAACATAGTCTCTTTGATTTGGTCTTGTGTTATACCATCTGGAGGTGGAATAGAGCAAATGTAGTCCGTGAAAATCTCCATATGCTTTGCAGCATCTTCGTTGGCGCTTCCTCCAAATTGGTTTCTTTCAACCAAACTGATGTAAGTGTGGGAAAATATTTGTATATATTCCCAATTCTTTATATGCAGGATTATAACGAATTTATAAGGTACGATTTTTAGTCATAAACGAAGAACAAGATACAAAGATTGGGATTAAGAATTAACCTTTTGTCCTTGCAAAGGCCTAAGATCAGATATCAAAACAGATATCCTCCTAATCGTTGCACCCAAGATGTCCTGACAAATACCCTTTCCTGAGCTAGAAATGACACCCGTCGTTGAGGGGTGCCAAAGATAAGATTTATAAAACCTCAGCTTAAACTAGATAGAGTAAGTTAAGGGTCGAACCACAAGGAGACAAAGCTAATAATGTTTGTGAATTTAAAGCTCATTCAAAGTAACAAAAGGGGGGTTTTGTTTGTTGGGTTGAAACTAACAACTAAGATGATGAAATAAACAAGATGCTAAACAAATGTAAAGGATGATTAGGAACTTCGGTTCCCCATGGGTAGAGTAAGTCGATATAGGGTAAATAACCAAACAACACAATCCCAAGGAACAAACAATAAACCTTTAGGTCAATATTCTACCCAATCCTTATGGTCTTAGGGTTCCTAGACTAGAAATCGATTATTCCTTAAACTATTCTAATCTCTCTAATTAGAATATTATTTCAATACTATAAATAGTATATTTATATTATCTTATAATATGAATTTTGAGGTTGTAAAATCTCTCCTTTACTTAGTATATTTTCGGCTAAGTGTAAGAAGAAGAAGAACTAGAATGAGTATGTAATATATCTTATATATTAAGCATCCATTAAGAAAACATTTAACTTAAGCGTGGGTATGGGGAAGGAGGCTAGCCGCCCTTAGTGAACCACAATGGGGAACATCTTGACTTCTCAAGACACTAGGGTGGCTCTAGGTTAGTGTTCTCAAGGTGATATTAATGATTGTGTTTCATTCACTAATAAACACAAATCATACTAGAGGGATTAAAGAATCATTCGGAATTATCTAGTCACTTATGTGCTGAAATCTATATTGCAGTTATTAGCGATTTCATCACTCTTACTATTTTCAAACATCTTGGCAATATCTTATTAAGGTTATTCATGTCTAACCATTTTGATTTCCAATGGGCGACCTTTTATTATCAATATAATAAACTTCCCGTAAAGCTCCATCATTGTATGATATATGGTATTTGATCATCTAGAATTGAAAACCTCTTATTCTTTACACCTTAAAGAATCACCCATCCTCTCTAAATGGTAGGCTTAATTCTTTTAATGAATATTGCTCCCACTAAAATCAATATTACTCGATCTCTTAAATGAACTTTTCATTTCTCGCATGTAAATCTTTTATTTTTATCTTGATCCATTATCACCATCACTATCCCTATAGTGACCTATTTCCATTCAATCAATCATCACCCTCTTTTCATGTCTTCGTTTCCTCGAGACGAATATGACATGATAATTTCTTTATAACTACATTGAGATAATTGAGATGATTTCTTCTCTTTTATCTTATAAACTTAGAAAAGCGGTATTTCCCCCCGTATAGATAGATGATTTCTCCTCTATTATCTTATAATCTTTAAAACAAATCATTATCTCAAGGAGCCGATATTCCTTCCGAATTCATACGGGGTTTCTTACTGAAACAATGAACATAAAGAACCTTTCTTCGAGTGTCCTCCCGTAGTTTCTTCAGTGTCCTCTCGTAGTTTCTTCAATTCATTCATTTAGGGCTCTTCTTAAGACTCCCATGTAGGAATCTTCTCTAAGATCCTTTATTTTCATTATTGGTTTGCGAGCAAAATATTTTCTCCCACTCTATCCTTCTAACAATAACCTTTATTCGTATAAGGATAGCTATTTCGATTAACCAATGCATATGAATGTTTGAAGTTTTATAGGTGTGATGAATACATTCTCATTGTCACTCAAAATGAAAATCTTATAATGAACTGATATTATCTTATTTTGATTGAAAGTATCTCATGGGGTGTAGTTCTCCGTTTTAATCAACACTTTGATTATATTAAATTTATCGTATCAATGTTTATTGCGTGATAAAATCACCATTATTCATGTTTAAACAAGGTATGCAATTTATTTGAGAAACCAAGACATTGATTAAGAACAAAAGTAGTGACTCGGGTTGAAAACCAAGTCACCAATATCCAAATTATAATCCTTGTCTTACAAGAAAATAAATTGTTCCATAAATAAAATGCAAAATATGAAAGAAGACGATATGAAAATTAGAGCCTAGCTCTTCAAGTCTTTGATCAATTGGATGCTACCGTAGCCATCCAAGTAAGGAACCTCATGCTTCCTTCTCCTTGCCCTTATCATTATTAGGGGCTGGCCCTTTAAAACAATTAAAAAGGGTAATATCAACACATTTGTATCACTATACATAAGTTGATATGACATGAATTATAAACGAGAATTATTACCTACGGCGGTTGCCTTCCCATTTTTGAGATCGCTTAAGTATTTGGGGCAGTTACGCTTCCTATGACCGATCCTCGTGCAATAATGGCACTTGTCTTCGGATTTTGAAGACGAGGTGGAAGCGCCTTTCGAAAAGGTCTTTTCTTTGGTCGCTTTGGGCTTGAACTTTTTCTTGCCCTTGCCTTTAAAGGCATTCCTTTTGAAGCTCGTTTTCCCTTTTCTTTTCGATGTTTAAAACATCCTTGGTGGAACTTTCATGAAGTCCCATGTCCCTTTCGGCTTGGACGAGCATCTTATGAAACTCATCCAACGTGGTCTCTTGGTTTCGCATATTAAAATTCACCCGGAATTGAGCATACGCTTTAACCTTATTGAGCGAGTGAAGAACTCGGTCAATTATGAGAGAATCGGGAACATCAACGTCTTGCGCTTTTAGAGTCTCCGCAAGCTCAACGAGTTTGAGCACATGAGGGCTTATCTTTTGCCCTTCCTTGAACGTAATGTCGAAGAAGGCGGAAGCCGCCTCATATTGAATCACCCTTGGAGTTTGCGAAAACATGGTCGCAAGCTTGGTGTATATTTCATACGATGTGGTCAACTTAATCATACTCCTTTGGAGATCCGGCTCCATGGAGAAGATGAGCACATTTTTAAGAGCGGAGGACTCTTTCATGTAGGCTTCATAGGCCTCACGATTTTGGACCGATGAACGAGCGGTCGGAGCGGTCGGAGCGGCTTCGGATAGGTAACGACTCTTATCGTCACCTTGAGCGGCCAAAAGTAATTGCGCATCCCAATCCTTAAAATTGGAACCATGCTTATCGAGTTTGCAACGGTCCATAAAAGACCGAAGCCATGAAACGTTAGTGAGAGGTGGAGCGTTGGTTGCCATTGATGATGTTGAAAATTAAACTACAATAAAATGAAGGAAATAAAACAATATCATTTTAAAATTCATAATTTAAACTAAAAACTTAAACAAGTTAATTAGTTATTTACTTAATGATCTCTTACCCAATTAAGTAAACAATCCCGAGACCCAAACCTATACTAATCCGGGCACGGTGTAGCCGATTCAACCCGTATCGGTATAATTTGGTGGAGTAACCCTTTAATCGGTTCTACCTTAGAACTCTCGGTCGACAATTTTCTAAAAATCGTCTTTAGCCCGAGCTTATTGCAACTACGGTTACGAATACTTTCGTTGAGATCAACCAAATTTCAAGGTGTAATCTTATTACCCCATTTACCCAACGTGACAATTTTAGTACCCCGGTGTAGCCGAGCCTACGTTCTTGTGAAGAAGGGATTCATGGGTCCGTACTTTTTGGTAAGGCTAAGTCTCAATATTTATATGTAAGAGATCTAGTCAAATTATTATCTATCTCCGTTTAAGTGAACTAAGTCGGTGAATTATCGATAAAATAAAAGACTAGGTCGACTAAATCGAAAATGCATGAGACGATATATGACGATTTGGCTATGCATGCAAACATATAAAAAGCAAAAATAAAAGCATAAAATAAACCCTAGTATGGCCTTTCCTAAAAAAGAAATAATAAAAGTAAAAATCGGAAACCAACTCCTTTGGTCCCTTGAACTTCACGAGGCACGCACTTTGAGGTAAACACCGTCTTGTCGGAACTCCTTTCCGAATGGCACCATCTTCAAGGAACTCCGGATATTACAAATATTACAACTTTTCTAGTCTACTTTATACATTATAAAATAGAAATAAATTACAATTGGGTGATACGAGATCACAAAATTACAACCAAATCGGTAACCCCTTACATTACGGGAAATACCAATTTAAAACTAAGGCCATACTAAGTAAATTACATAATTCCCAAAATTACGTAAATAAAATCATGACATTCATAATTAAAATATGCAATGCTTATAAATATATGAACTATCATGCAAATCCTAAGCCAAATCGTCCTATTTAAATAAATAGTTATCGTATACCTCGATTTATGGAATCACGTGTTTTAACGTTTAACAACACTATGCATTATATGAATCGGTATTCATCCTTAAGTTAATCATCCTAACTCATATAGGTTTCAAAATTTAGTCTTACTCAAACTTTGAACATGACTTAACTTAACATATTTAATATTGTTCGGTATTACTCGGTTTTACGGGAAAAATAATATAAAAATCCAAAAGAGTCATAAAATTTCAAAAAATTCAAAATTCAAATTTTGAAAATTCCAGAATGTTCTTAAAATTCCAGAACTTTAAAAATATTAGTATTTATACGGTTTTAACATAATTTCGAAAATAAGACGTAAAACGAGCATTTTAAGTCGGAAAATTCAATAATTAACTCCATAAATGCAAATAAAATACTAATAATATTTTTACACTTTCCAAAATACTTTAAGAACACAAAATGGACAGAAAATTAAATGGGACACTGCCCAACAGCCGAAATTTTTAATTACATGACTCTAAATATTCAATTTTAAATGTAACTTTTAACAAATTAAAATTAAATCAAATCTGAAACTTTTGGCTCCCAAGAATATTTTCATGATGAACATATCATATATGACTATTATGGGTTAAATTTTTCGGCCATTTTAACAACTATTGCAAATTTTAACGATTTTCGTCATATATCGTACGATTTTAACCTTTAAAATTATTTCTCAAGCATAAAATAAGATACAAAATCTGGAAATTTTTATACATGCTGGAAATAATATATATGACATCGTGTTAAATGTTTATGGCCAAATTCCAACTTAAACTATTAAAGTCGAAATAATGTCACTAATTACCCGATTTTTACATTAAAAATCTATAATATTGCAATATATGAGATAAATTTCTGGAAAATTCAACATATATTTTAAATATTGCATGTGACATATTCATAAATTTTTATAGTCAATGTAACACCCCAAGAGTATGAGAGGAAAGTTGTCCCACATCGGTAGAATGTGAGAGTTGTGATATATTTATAATAGCTTCCACCCACCACTTAGTAACAAGGCCTTGTGCTTTTGGGCTTAAGTGAGGACAAATAGTGGGCCCAAAGGCATACCTCCCGTCTTATTGGGGGTTAGTTACGACCGTGGTGGGTCGGGTTGTTACAAATGGTATCAGAGCGACCCTGCGACCGTGTGGTGAGCCTGTGGTCGGGAGTACCCGGGTCACACACCTAGTAGGGGAGGATTCTGGACCTGGTTGTGGTCAAGTTTGAGGCACAATGAGGACGTTGTGTTCTTTAAGTGGGGGAGTTTGTAACACCCCAAGAGTATGAGAGGAAAGTTGTCCCACATCGGTAGAATGTGAGACTTGTGATATATTTATAATAGCTTCCACCCACCACTTAGTAACAAGGCGTTGTGTTTTTGGGCTTAAGTGAGGACAAATAGTGGGCCCAAAGGCATACCTCCCGTCTTATTGGGGGTGCGTAACGACCGTGGTGGGTCGGGTTGTTACAGTCAAATTCGTAATATAACTATTTTAACCCATTTTTATTCATCTTATTGCATTTTAACCCTTAAAATTCATATCACACGTTTTATAAGTCCATAATTTACGAAAATTCATATTCATAACATAGGATATACATGTGATAACATACTGAAAAATCTCGCCCAGAAGCTTATTTTAACTATTTTTCCCAAAAATAAACATTTTTAACCATTAAAAATCAATAAAACCGAAATTAAAAATACCAAAGAACAATATATATGCAAAATATATTCCAAATATTCTAAAAACATTTTAGAAACAGTAGGTATTCATGCTTAATTATTTCGTGCATATCTTATATTAAACGAAAAACCAAATTTTATTTTGGTATCACTATAACTAAACGTAAACGGAAAACATGCAAACAACCTATTGCTCTGATACCAATTGAAGGGTTTTTAGTTACTCAAAAACTAAATATTTAGTCATACTAACATAATCCTTTAATTAACATTTTAATTAACATCTTATTAGATCTTTTGCATGCTAAAATAATGCGGAAAAAGGAGAAATTTTGAGTCCTTACACTCGGTCCAAATGCAAGCAAGGATGATCCTCAAATGTTCAACAAGAACACCTCCTCTAAGATGCACCAAGACAATCCCTTAATGAACCGAAATCTTGTATATGCTAGACTAGAAATCGATTATTCCTTAAACTATTCTAATCTCTCTAATTAGAATATTATTTCAATACTATAAATAGTATATTTATATTATCTTATAATATGAATTTTGAGGTTGTAAAATCTCTCTTTTACTTAGTATATTTTCGGCTAAGTGTAAGAAGAAGAAGAACTAGAATGAGTATGTAATATATCTTATATATTAAGCATCCATTAAGAAAACATTTAACTTAAGCATGGGTATGGGGAAGGAGGCTAGCCGGCCTTAGGGAACCACAATGGGGAACATCTTGACTTCTCAAGACACTAGGGTGGCTCTAGGTTAGTGTTCTCAAGGTGATATTAATGATTGTGTTTCATTCACTAATAAACACAAATCATACCCTTAACTAACCTACATAAAACCGGCAACCACATTACATATAGTCCATTTTATGATTTTTGTCAACTTCACAATTGTATATTATGTCACATGTATTATGTCACAATGTAATAAAGTAACAATTGTTTTAATTTAATCATACATATTTAACGAGTAAATATTATTCATAAATTAATAAATCATATTTATAAAGTTGACTAGTAATTCGAAATTACTATTAAATAAAATGGTCATTCATAATTTATCGTCAATACGATTTACAACCTTTGTAATAATTATATCCCAATTCCTTCTAATAACGATATAATAAAATATCGTTCAATGTTTAACAATTGACACGTTTCAATTTTAAACATAAATCTTACAATAAGATTTAACCTCTGATTTCCCGATATACGGGTTTAAGGAATATGATCAAATCGTATCAATATACATTTGATCATTTTATCAATTAAAGGAATTGTCCTAAAGGTGTGACCTAAAAGGATCAACTGACCACCACCGTCATACGACAGTAATGTCAAACTCTAGCTAGCCAATCATTACCGATTAATGTTGGTCAGTTGACAAATATAAATCGTATCATCCCTTGCGCATTCTCGTCATGAGATTTAATTATGTGATCGCACTATTGTTGAGGACACATTTCCCAACAACAAATTCAAAGAATAACATGCGAGATAACATAATTGAAGGTAACGATTCAAGAGGGCAAAACATAAATTTGAATAGCAATAACAACAAAGAACAAGGAATTTGAATAACAAGAAGAATTAAGTGCATAAACTTACAAACGAACGGGAAAATAAGAGCGAATGTGAAAAGTTGGAGTTCTTCTCCCTAAGTGCAATGTGTTTTGTGCTAATGACCGCTTAACCTAATAAAACTTCACGAGGTTCTTCTAATAGTCCTTCTAATTACATGATTAAAGAAATAAAACCGAAATAAAGAACCAAAACAGCGGAACCCGTGAGCTGGTCGACCGACCGGGCATAGTGGCCGGTCGACCACTTTAGCTGTAGGTGAGACATTCTGTAACTGTGCTTTGGTCGGTCGACCCTTGGGATGGTCGGTCGACCGATTCCTGTGTGTTCCAGCCTCTGATTAGTTTGCACGCATATCTAGGCTACGAGTTCGGATCTTTATTTCGTGCATTTCCTTAAGATGGCTTCTGGAGGACGGTTAAAGCTTGATTTTTGCTCACTTCCGCTTGTTCCTACATTTAAAACATAGAAAGGCCAAAGTAAACCGTTTCGGGAGGAAAGGTAACTAAAAGTTACAAATATGCATAGAAATACGTGCTGAAACTATAAATAAAATGTATAGTAAATGCACGTATCAAATCTCCCCAAACCAAACCTTGCTTGTCCTCAAGCAAGCACTAAGACTCAATTAAAAAGAAAAACTTCTACTTGGAACGGATTTCATGCTCAGAACCAAACACAACGCCATGCCTAACCATTTTAATGCAACTTTTAAAGAAAAACAAGCTTATTGCCAAATGCAAACGAATTGATCATGTTGGGATAACATACTAAACGTTCGACCTTGCAAGACTCATTCAAATTGGACTCTCACGGGTCGCTCCATCACTCAAACAAGCAAAGGGTGAAATATATGTGAAAGACAAGAAGATAAACAAGAATATAGACTCTCACCTATCTCTATAACCGTACACATGCATTCCAACACTGTAATAACCATGACACATGCCGAGGCGATTTGGGATTGTGAGGCTAAAGGCAAGAAAGGGTTAAAGTAAATTTGGGAAAGAGGGGTTAAACCGAGCTAACAACCGTCAAACCAAACTACAAAAATACTTTCATTCTTCTTTTCAAAACAAACCAATGCTCAAAAATCGTGAGCATGCTGTCACAAATCCTCTTCTTTTCTTTCTTTCTTTTCATAAATTTCTTCTTTCAACGCAAAGAAAAAGCTCCTGTACAGTGTTCGTGGTCGACCGACCATCGATGTCAGTCGGTCGACCATCTTAGGTAACAGGCAGCTTCAATTTTTTTTTTTTCGTATATATTTTTTTTTTCATTGAGTTCTTTCTTTTCCTTTTTCTTTTTTCTTTCTGAACTCAGAACTTTCCACCTTCTTTTCTTTTTCCTTTTTCATCATTCCCACACATAATTCTCTTCAATGAAGCATAATAGCCAAAGATGGTCAAAACAGTCCTAACATACCATGTAACTAGCTCGGCTAGGGTAAGCAAATTTAGGATGTAGTATATGGGATAAAAGAAGCAATTTGGCTATGTGAGGGTTATGGATCAAACAAGAAAAGTGAAACCTCTACCACATGTGTCAACAAACCACAAACCCGAATGCATATAGGTATCAAGTAGACAATGTTCATGCTTATGCAAGTTTATGTGACATGCATTAGGAGGAGAAACTACTCTCAATCCTACATGAAATCGGTCATGAATGTCACCGATTTATTAAGCTCTAGAACTTAGAATTTGAAGTAGCTTGCCAAAAAGAGAGTCAAGTCTAATAATTTAGCATAAAATCAACAAAAACTCGTAGACAATGCAAAAGAGTAGCATGGAAATTTTTGAAAATGCAAGGCAAGGCAGTAGGCGAATTGTGAGGCATAAACATCATAGTATCCATCCGTTCCGACTCTACCTATATGCTAAAGGAAACGTGCATTCTCCGGTATGCAAGCAAAAACACCTTATGGGCAAGTAAAAGTAGTCTTACTCTGATCATCAGGATGGATGGGAATCTGGAAAAAACCTGAATATCCATCCAGAAAACAGAAGAATTTATTAGATGCAAGTCTTTCAGTCATCTGGTCAACAAAAGGAAGGGGGAAGTGGTCTTTCTTGGTGGCGGCATTTAACTGTCTATAATCAACGCACATCCGCCACCCTATCACTACTCTAGTAGGTATTAACTCATTTTTCTCATTTTTAACCACGGTGGTTCCTCCTTACTTAGAAACCACCTGAACTGGGCTAACCCACTTGGAGTTGCCAACTGAATAAATAATACATGCATCAAGAAGTTTCATCACCTCAGCCATAACTACCTTCTGCATCTTAGGGTTCAACTTACGTTGACCCTGTCTGTAGGGCTTATGCCCTTCCTTTAACTCTATCCTATGCATGCAAACATCAGGACTGATGCCCTTAATGTCATCCAAAGAATAACCTAAAGCTTTCCTGTTCTTTTTGAGAACAGTCATCAAGGCAGAAAGTTGGTTAGGGTCAAGTTTAGCACTAACAATTGCAGGGTACTGCTCAGTGTCATCAAGGAAAACATACTTAAGATTAGGAGGAAGTGGCTTACGCTCTGGTACCTTTACCTCAATGGCATGAATATGATCATTGCTGACAGAATAACACATGTTTACCAAGTTAGCACTAGCCAAGCTCTTGAGCTTGTCATCCTCTTCCTCAGTTAGCTCATATCCCTCTATCTCTGCTTCCACAACATCCACCTCCTCAGCATTCTCTGCTGGATTACCTGCACACTTATCCAAAACTGTTAGATTATCTAAGGGATCCTTGGTCAAGGATTCCCTCCAGTTACGGATAACATTCTTGTCAATAATATCAATGGAGAAACAAGTATCATCAATAGGTGTAGTTGCCTTATGGGCAAGCCTAAACTCGATAGTGTCATCCCCAACCTCTAAAGTAATGATCGCGCGTTTGACATCAATCACAGCCCCGGCTGTGTGTAAAAAAGGTCTACCTAAAATAATAGGTATCTGATTATCCTCAACAATGTCCAAAACTACGAAATCGACAGGAATAAAAAACTTTCCCACTCTAACTGGGACATCCTCCAAGACCCCTAATGGTCTTTGGGTTGATCTATCTGCCATCTGTAGGGTGATGTTGGTGACCTTAAGTCTACCTATGTTAAGTCTCTCAGAAACAAAATAAGGCAAAACACTGACACTAGCCCCTAGATCACAAAGGGCTTTCCCAATTACATGATTTCCTATGGTACATGGGATAGAAAAACTACCTGGGTCCTTTAACTTAGGTGCTATATTATTTTGTGAAAGAACATAACATTCTTCCACAAAAGCAATAACACCTTCGTCCTGAAACTTTCTCTTACGACTCAAAATATCTTTCATGAATTTCGCATAAGAGGGTACCTGGGTAATTAAGTCAGTGAACGGGATGGTTACCTCAAGGTTCTTCACCATCTCCAAGAACTTACCAAACTTCCGATCCTCTTTTGAATTCTTCAATCGTTCGGGATACGGAACGTTAAGACAAGCTGTAGGATCACCTATCTTTGGCTTCTTCAGCTGTAGAATCTCAGTGAGGTCATGAATGACGGACGGGTCCAGCAATTCAGGATTGGGAACTGCACTCTGCTCAAGAGTTCTGTTCGGTCGACCAGGAGTAGTGGTCGGTCGACCAGATGAACTGATATCGGAAGCCTTCTGTTTTCCAGAAACTGATGGTTCATCAGGTATGTCGGTCGGTCGACCGGATGTGGTGGTTGATCGACCAACTGACCTGGGCACGAGACCAGTTTCTTCAGTAGGAACTTCAGCAGAATCCCCTATGGAAGTCGGTCTATCATAAGTCGTCTCTATGGAACTCTCACAATTGCCCGGAGAGCTAGCAATCTGATTAGCAGCTAAGATTGCTAATTAGTCCTCAAAAGTCTTCAAAGAAGCCACTTGAGCCTTTTCCATTTCCAACATTTGTGACATTAGAGCATGGACTAGCTCTCTCAACTCCGCCGTCTCACTCGTGCTGTCAACCGTAGTAACTAGGTTCGCACTTTCTTGCTTCAACTGGGCTGCCTCAAGCTTTTCAAAACGAGCTTCAATGGTTGTCTCAAGAGCTAACACCCTATCCATCTCAACATTTAACCTTCGCGAATTTCCACGCGAACTCCCAAATTCAGCGCTATGCACCGCCATGTCTTCAATGGTATTCCAACCTTTCATATGGTTGGTATTATTCTTAAATCTCCCATTGGCGGTTGCATCAAGAATCACCTTGTAGTCATCATAAAGGGCATTATAGAATTGGTTGCATAGGTACCATTGAGGAAAACCATGGTGAGGAATAGACCGGGCCAATTTCTTGAACCGACCCCACGCCTCACAAAACTCGTCATCGGGACCTTGCTGAAAATTAGTGATTTGACTCCTCAAGTCATTGGCCTTCGCAAGTGAGAAGTACGTTTTATAGAAAGCCAATGCCAAGGAAGTCCAATCCGTGATCTTCTCAGCTACCCTATCAAGGTAGCGGTACCAATCCCTAGCAGAATCCTTCAATGAATAGAGAAACATCGTTGCCTTCACCTCATCTTGAGTCACCCCGGCTGGTATATGTATGGAACATCAATAATCCGTGAATGTCTCAACATGCTTCAACGGATCCTCATCGGGTAGACCAGAAAATTGATTCCGCTCCACCAGACTGATGTAGTTCGGGTGGAGCTCAAAAGAACCAGTGGTAGGAGTAGGCAAGGTGAACCCCTTCGGTAGATGTTGTACCTTTGGTTGGATGTGATCATAGATAGTAGCCATGGTATCTAAGAATGAGAGTACTCAAGCCTTCCTCTCAAAAACCTGTATTCTAAAATGCAAAAACAAAACTAGAAGAAAAGGTAAGTAACGGTCTTAAGGAACCGGAGTTCTTTAAGACAATGAAAATAAACTAAAAATTTAAAAACAAAATTATACCGTCTCCCCAGCAACGGCGCCAAAATTTGACACCCGTCGTTGAGGGGTGCCAAAGATAGGATTTATAAAACCTCAGCTTAAACTAGATAGAGTAAGTCAAGGGTCGAACCACAAGGAGACAAAGCTAATAATGTTTGTGAATTTAAAGCTAATAATTCATTCAAAGTATAACAAAAGGGGGGGTTTTGTTTGTTGGGTTGAAACTAACTAAGATGACGAAATAAACAAGATGCTAAACAAAGGTAAAGTGTAAAACCCCTCGCGAAAGCGGAAATATAAAACACACAAAGTACTGAAAATGCAGCGGAATTAAAACTTTTTAACATAACTAAACATGCGAGGCGCTTTAACAAACTAAACATGCGGAAGATAAAACATAGATAAGTATAGATAAGTACTATACAAAAGCAGCCCGGGATAACATATCCCTACAGGCACAAAATACTGAAACCATAAAACTAAGGTCTAGCTAACGAATGGGTAAAACCATCGATGAAGCATCATCGCTCGCTAGGCTCAACGTAACCCCCTGCAAACAGCCTCATGTACCTACACACATACAACATGTGCGCCACAGTCAGTGGGGAGTGACTAGAGCTCTCATAGCCACCTAATGTCATACAACACAGAACATGTAAACAAGTATTATACTCCAACATAAACAATCATGAGAAGCACTTATCTCAACATCTTAATCTCCTAGCATCATGCAAATACTATGCAAGGGCTCTCAACCAACTTCGGAAACTATTTGGAAGGAGAGCCGGTTTCCCTTCCAGTTCCCCGGCCGGGGGGTCTTTCAATCCAAACCATTTACGAAACTGATTAAAGAGTCATCCAATGCCTTGGATGAACAACACTATGAACAAGGTACTAAACTCATCAATATCAACATACATATCTGACACTGTACCAACTCTAGGCAAGCAGATATCAAACAACAAGTATATAACACCGTACCCCTACTCATGCAAGTATATACAAATCAACACACACGCGAACCACCCACGAAGGGGTTCGACCACAGAACAATGAACCACCCACGGAGGGGTTCAACACAAAACAATGAACCACCCACGGAGGGGTTCAACACGGAGAGAGAATCACCCACGGAGGGGTTTGACAGAAAGGCAGAACCACCTACGGAGGGGTTCGCACGAAGGAAACAGAACCACCCACGAAGGGGTTCGGCACGGAGAAAACAGAACCACCCACGGAGGGGTTCGCACGAAGAAGACAGAACCACCCACGGAGGGGTTCGTACGAAGAAGACAGAACCACCCACGGAGGGGTTCGTTCAGAAGAGGGAACAACCCATAGAGGGGTTCAACACGAACAAACACAATGAACCAACCACGAAGTGGTTCCACAACCAAAATCTCCCAAGGAGGCTACTCACCAAACCACAATCAATTCTTTAAATACATTTGATCAACACTGAATTGACCCCGGGAACTAAGTCGAGGGAGAGCCGGTTTCCCTTTCGGTTGCCCGACCGGGGGGTCTCTATCCTCACTCCATTCCTGAACCCAATATAGTGCCGCCCAAACTCCGGGGACTCCAAACATGCATACAAAGCATACGGAAAAAGAATCAATGCAATCCGACTTGAAAATCAAAAGTTATTAAACAAACAATACGATCAGGGGCTCTCAGACGGTTGGCCATAGGCGGCCGGTCAACCGGCTGAGTGTCCTATACTCTCAAGTCGACAATAAAAGAAAAACAACATGAAAGGTCTCCCAGCCGGCCGGCCGGCCGCCGGTCCACCGGCTGGGGAATCCTTCTTCCTTCTTCGCAAAAACACAACAACCTCAATAAGGGCTCCCAGCCGGCCGGCCGGCTGCCGGTCCACCGGCTGGGGACCCATTTCCAAAATTCTACGAAAAATCAACACATTACAAAGGGGACTCTGAGCCGGCTAGTCGGCCGCCGGTCGGCCGACCGGCTCAGAGCCTCTGCTCGTATTTTCGCCATTTTCGCCATACAAAATCATTCCCAAATCCTTTCCAATTCTTCCAATACATGTTTCTAAGCATTAAATCGACATTTCCAGCATGTTTACCACATCAAATCCACATAAGAACATGTATACAATCCACCATTCCATGACTTAACAACCAAATCATAAATTTAACCGGTCTTAACATGTATACTCCTAAAACCACTTTCTCATCCAATTCTTCCTCAAATCATCACAAGAATCAGTTTGTAAATCATTATAAGAACATTAGAGAACCTAACAACCATACTAACTTCATCATATCACATTAAAATCACATATAGTGCTAATTTAGACAAAAAGCCGAGTTACTCATAATAGTCACCTCTTAAGAGATTAAGCTCCTTGCTCCTCTTCTGTAACACCCCAAGAGTAAGAGAAGAAAGTTGTCCCACATCGGTAGAATGTGAGGCTTGTGATATGTTTATAATAGCTTCAACCCACTACTTAGTAACAAGGCCTTGTGCTTTTGGGCTTAAGTGAGGACAAATAATGGGCCCAAAGGCTTACTTCCCATCTTATTGAGGGTGTGTTACAATCGTGGTGGGTCGGGTTGTTACAAATGGTATCATAGCGACCCTGCGACCGTGTGGTGAGCCTGTGGTCGGGAGTACCCGGGTCACACACCTAGCGGGGGAGGATTCTGGCCCTGGTTGTGGTCAAGTTTGAGGCACAACGAGGACGTTGTGTTCTTTAAGTGGGGGAGTTTGTAACACCCCAAGAGTAAGAGAAGAAAGTTGTCCCACATCGGTAGAATGTGAGGCTTGTGATATGTTTATAATAGCTTCCACCCACCACTTAGTAACTACGCCTTGTGCTTTTGGGCTTAAGTGAGGACAAATAATGGGCCCAAAGGCTTACCTCCCATCTTATTGGGGGTGTGTTACGATCGTGGTGGGTCGGGTTGTTACATCTTCAAACTTGTCACTAACCTCTTTGTGATCTTCTAAGCTTCCTCCTACAACATGAAAAACAATTTAAAATAGGCTATACACGGATTACTCCAAAACAGCCCATTTTTGAAGTGGAACGAAATGAAAAACGGAAGTGACGGATGGCTTGCAAATTCGATGAGGATTCCGAAAATGTATTTATTACCTTGATTTGATGAGCGGATGATGGAGAAAAATGGAAAAGAAGATGAAGATTTAAGAGAGTTTTGTGAGAAATGAGTTTACAGTGTTTTTGCTTTTGAAGGAACAAATATGTCGACATAAGGGATTTGTGAGGGTTTAAGAATTGTCCTTTCCGTTTAAAGAAAACGGGTTTGGATATTTTGAACGGGTTTTAAGATGTGAACTTAAGTTGCCAAGTTCTATTCGTCTTAAGGACTTAAGGTTCTTAAGACGGATCTTACTATTTGTTTAAAACACTTTCCCAATAAATTACGGAAATATTATTTTATTACTTAAAATAATTTAAAATGCTTAAAATATATTTTACGAAAATGCGGGATGTTACAATCACCCCTTCTTTCAAAAAGTTTCGTCCTCGAAACTTGAAAGCAGAAACAAGGACAAAGTTAACAAACCAAGGTTTTCACTTAAACGGTTATACAAAACTTAGGTTTCTTTCACAGATTTCGAAAACAACTTTCTAAGGCACGAGTCTTCGTCAATGGACGTTGGGGTTCTCGTTGTACATTCAAGAGCCCGACATTCCAAATCTGAGACAAGTCCCAAAATTAAATAAATTAAAATTAAAATTTAGATCGATCCGGTGTCGAAAAGCATAGCTCAGGTTATCAGACGTCTCCAATAACGAGTTCCAATGACAAATCGACGCTGAGATTAATCAAATTATAAGTCGAGAATTTCTTAAACCGGGTTTTCCGAAAAATGATCGCTGAATCCTATCAAAATTGAAAGCTTAACCATCTCCTTAAACCAAAAATCCTTTCGAAAACACACTTAGTTTTGAAAATTTCCAGAAAGAGCAAAGTTTGCGAAATCTTACAAGTTGCAATTGACCGAGAGGAAGGTAGCTTAACAATTTACAGGTGCACAAAAGAAAATCGGTGCACTGGAGAGATTATGATTTAGAACAAATGATTCCATAGGCTCGGGTTTCTCGAAATTCTCAGAAGGTTCTCATCTCTCTCTTCCCAAATCAAGCACTCTGATTACGGGTTGGAACCTCTAACTCGATTTCTAGGGATAAGCTGACATCCTCAAATTCAGACTCATCACTATAACATGAACATTCACAATAAGGCTTTACGAAAGTCAAAATTCCCAAATCCTCAAGTAGCATTGAAAGACAAGTCCTTTGATATGATACACTCACGGTGTCATACAATACTATAGGTCCTCGAAATAAGTAAGTTACCATTATTTCAATTCGAATCATTCCCAAGGTTTGGATATTCAATTTCTAAGATTCCTCAAATGACCGTTGTATCTTACTTCCCAATTACTATTAAGTCAATTAGTTTCCACTTCCAAACAAGTTATTCCAAATTGTCCACCTATCAATGGTGCATCATCCAGTTCATCAAGTACTTCTCTAGGCAAACGCTGAGATCCACTAAATAATTCGGGTTCAAGCATCCAGTCAATCTCCACAAGTCAAATTGTAAATGTCTCGACGCTCGCACTCTGTCACTAAAAGCTCTCGTTCCTCAAATATATGGGTCTCTCTACATCCAGTACTTCCTCAACCTTAGGCATCTCTAACTTACCTCGTTCATGTATCTGGCATCAACACCATCCCAAGCTATGTTCCTCTAAATTCACCCAAGACTCCAAGTATCACCCTTAAATTCCAAATGGTACATCCAAGTCCACAAATACTCACAATGCAAAAGAGTCCTCATATCTAAGTTCCACCGAAGGTCATGTATAAAACTCTACTCACTTAAGTATTTCCTCATTCACTTCCACTCTCTCAATCAGTAACACACGGACACTAGGATCACCAAATCATGTCTCACAATATCTCATAGGTTTTCCTTAACATCAATATGCTCCAAGACACGGATTGCGGTTAACCTAAGGGGATTCCTCTAGGTCCATTAAAGTAAGTTACTCACACGAGCCATGGAAGGATAAATTTCAGAAGTAGGGTCGTGCCAGGAACCTATGCAAGGAGTTTCCAAGATACGATGGAAGATAATTCAAGAACGGAGGTACACAACAGAACAAGGATAAGACCTTGGGGTATTAGAAGAAGATAGCAGGGAGAAGTCAATGGTGAAGACATACCAGTGATCAACTGAGGGCAAATCTCTGCTGCGGCACGGCTCATCACGAACACAGTACCCTTGGTCTTCGGTCTCTGGACAGCGGCAGTGGCGTTGTCAGCAGTGTTTTTCTCGGAGCACTCAACGGATAGGTGTCCGGTGTTCCTACAGTGATAGCACAATCGTGGTCTGCCCAAGCGACGTGTACCCGAGCGATGATCTCGACGACGTCCAATATTCAGGGGTCCTTTGTCTCTGGAAGCAGCAGCTAGGGTAGAAAGTCCACCAGAGTGCACCAACTGCACCTTGTTAGCACGGGGAGAAGATGGTGAAGAAGTAAAGGGTCTCTTGCCTTGAGGGCAAGCTGGTGAAAAATTAGGTAGGGAGAGGGCTTGCATCTCCTATAGCCTTAATCGATTTCTCAGCCCAAATAGCATCATCATACACCTCTACGAAAGAAGTAGAATCTCTGTGAATCATACTCTCGATGCGGGCGCTTAACTTCCCTTTGTAGAAGTAAACTCTCTCGGATTCGTCCCTTACGAACCGAGAAGCAAAGTGAGCCAACTGATTATACTTGTCTGTGAACTCCTGTACTGTCATGTCTCCTTGCTTGAGATCCATGAATTCCTTCAATCTTTGCGAACGCAGCTCCTTAGGGTAGAAGCGGCTCTCAATCTTGTCTTTGAACGCGTCCCAATCAAACAACGGGTCACCGAGGAAACTAGGGCCAGTAAGAAGCCACCAACAGTCTGCTTCAAGTGTCAAAAAGTGGGAGGCAAGTCGCACTCTATCCTCTCTGACGACCGAATACATCGAAAAGCTCTTCTCCATGACACGAAACCACTCTGATAAAGCAACTGGGTCAACTTCGCCACCATAAGTCTTAGCGTGACTCCTGGACATCTGGAAGGCAATCCAGGAAAAGCCTCCAGGTCTGTTAGCCTCATTGCCATGCGGAGGAGGAGGAACAGCTTCAGCCTGAACCCTTTGGTTCTCAAGGATTTGCTTAAGTGATTGCATTATAGTATTCTCTGCGGCTGACGGTCTCACCATCCTTCAAAAGAGAAAACAGTGTTAACCTAACAATTAGCAACCACAAACAGTCTACCACTTGTCCTTAAGTCTACCCAAATATCTCATTCATTATTCAAGTTATTGGTCAAGTTATGTTTGGGGATTACATGAGTGCGTCGGGAGCGATAACGCTCTGATACCAACTGTAAAACCCCTTGCGAAAGCGGAAATATAAAACACACAAAGTACCGAAAATGCAGCGGAATTAAAACTTTTTAACATAACTAAACATGCGAGGCGCTTTAACAAACTAAACATGCGGAAGATAAAAAGTAGATAAGTATATATAAGTACTATACAAAAGCAGCCCGGGATAGCATATCCCTACAGGCACAAAGTACTGAAACCATAAAACTAAGGTCTAGCTAACGAATGGGTAAAACCATCGATGAAGGATCATCGCTCGCTAGCCTCAACGTAACCCTCTCCAAACAGCCTCATGTACCTACACACATACAACATGTGCGCCACAGTCAGTGGGGAGTGACTAGAGCTCTCATAGCCACCTAATGTCATACAACACAGAACATATAAACAAGTATTATACTCCAACATAAACAATCATATGAAGCACTTATCTCAACATCTCAATCTCCTATCATCATGCAAATACTATGCAAGGGCTCTCAACCAACTTCGGAAACTATTTAGAAGAAGAGCCGGTTTCCCTTCCGGTTGCCCGGCCGGGGGGTTTTCAATCCAAACCATTTACGAAACTGATTAAAGAGTCATCCAATGCCTTGGATGAACAACACTATAAACAAGGTACTAAACTCATCAATATCAACATACATATCTGACACTGTACCAACTCTAGGCAAGCAGATATCAAACAGCAAGTATATAACATTGTACCCCTACTAATGCAAGTATATACAAATCAATACACACGCGAACCACCCACGAAGGGGTTCGACCACAGAACAATGAACCACCCACGGAGGGGTTCAACACGGAGAGAGAACCACCCACGGAGGGGTTCGACAGAAAGGCAGAACCACCCACGGAGGGGTTCGCACGAAGGAAACAGAACCACCCACGGAGGGGTTCGACACGGAGAAAACAGAACCACCCACGGAGGGGTTCGCACGAAGAAGACAGAACCACCCACTGAGGGGTTCGTACGAAGAAGACAGAACCACCCACGGAGGGGTTCGTCCAGAAGAGGGAACCACCCACGGAGGGGTTCAACACGAACAAACACAATGAACCAACCACGAAGTGGTTCCACAACCAAAATCTCCCAAGGAGGCTACTCACCAAACCACAATCAATTCTTTAAGTACATTTGATCAACACTGAATTGACCCCGGGAACTAAGTCGAGGGAGAGCCGGTTTCCCTTACGGTTGCCCGACCGGGGGGTCTCTATCCTCACTCCATTCCCGAACCCAATATAGTGTCGCCCGAACTCCGGGGACTCCAAACAAGCATACAAAGCATACGGAAAAAGAATAAATGCAATCCGACTTGAAAATCAAAAGTTATTAAACAAACAATACGATCAGGGGCTCTCAGCCGGTTGGCCATAGGCGGCCGGTCAACCGGCTGAGAGTCCTATACTCTCTAGCCGACAACAAAAGAAAAACAACATGAAAGGTCTCCCAGCCGGCGGCCGGACGCCGGTCCACCGGCTGGGGAATCCTTCTTCCTTCTTCGCAAAAACACAACAACCTCAATAAGGGCTCCCAGCCGGCCGGCCGGTTGCCGGTCCACCGGCTTGGGACCCATGTCCAAAATTCTACGAAAAATCAACACATTACAAAGGGGACTCTGAGCCGGCTGGTCGGTCGACCGGCTCAGAGCCTCTGCTCGTATTTTCGCCATTTTCGACATACAAAATCATTCCCAAATCCTTTCCAATTCTTCCTATACATGTTTCTAAGCATTAAATCGACATTTCCAGCATGTTTACCACATCAAATCCACATAAGAACATGTATACAATCCACCATTCCATGACTTAACAACCAAATCATAAATTAAACCGGTCTTAACATGTATACTCCTAAAACCACTTTCTCATCCAATTCTTCCTCAAATCATCACAAGAATCAGTTTGTAAATCATTATAAGAACATTAGAGAACCTAACAACCATACTAACTTCATCATATCACATTAAAATCACATATAGTGCTAATTTAGACAAAAAGCCGAGTTACTCATAATAGTCACCTCTTAAGCGATTAAGCTCCTTGCTTCTCTTCAAACTTGTCACTAACCTCTTGTGATCTCCTAAGCTTCCTCCTACAACATGAAAAACGATTTAAAATAGGCTATACACGGATTACTCCATAACAGCCCATTTTTGAAGTGGAACGAAATGAAAAACGGAAGTGACGGATGGCTTGCAAATTCGATGAGGATTCCGAAAATGTATTTGTTACCTTGATTTGATGAACGGATGATGGAGAAAAATGGAATAGAAGATGAAGATTTAAGAGAGTTTTGTGAGAAATGAGTTTACAGTGTTTTTGCTTTTGAAGGAACAAATATGTCGACATAAGGGATTTGTGAGGGTTTAAGAATTGTCCTTTCCGTTTAAAGAAAACGGGTTTGGATATTTTGAACGGGTTTTAAGATGTGAACTTAAGTTTCCAAGTTGTATTCGTCTTAAGGACTTAAGGTTCTTAAGACGGATCTTACTATTTGTTTAAAACACTTTCCCAATAAATTACGGAAATATTATTTTATTACTTAAAATAATTTAAAATGCTTAAAATATATTTTACGAAAATGCGGGATGTTACATAAAGGATGATTAGGAACTTCGGTTCCCCATGGCTAGAGTAAGTCGATATAGGGTAAATAACCAAACAACACAATCCCAAGGAACAAAGAATAAACCTTTAGGTCAATATTCTACCCAATCCTTATGGTCTTAGGGTTCCTAGTAAAGCACTAAACTTTCGTTCATAGGGCAATTCCAAAATTGTTGTTAAACTAATTCTACCAATCTTTCAATCTAGAAGAATTAGTTCACCAACAATAATGGGGATTGGTACATAAAGCATAAAACCTTAAAACCCTAAATTTCGCCATGGTTCCCCTAATTCCCAATCAAAGGGATTAGCTATTCATAATTATAAAACTAATACTAACAAATTCAAAGAATAACATGTGAGATAACATAATTGAAGGTAACGATTCAAGAGGGCAAAACATAAATTTGAATAGCAATAACAACAAAGAACAAGGAATTTGAATAACAAGAATAATTAATTGCATAAACTTACAAACGAACGGGAAAATAAGAGCGAATCTGAAAAGTTGGAGTTCTTCTCACTAAGTCCAATGTGTTTTGTGCTAATGACTACTTAACCAAATAAAAATTCACGAGGTTCTTCTAATAGTCCTTCTAATTACATGATTAAAGAAATAAAACCGAAATAAAGAACCAAAACAGCGGAACCCTTTAGATGTAGGTGAGACATTCTGTAACTGTGCTTTGGTCAGTCAACCACTTGGGCTGGTTGGTCGACCGATTGCTGTGTGTTCCAGGCTCTGATTAGTTTGCACGCATCTCTAGGCTACGAGTTCAGATCTTTGCTTCGTGCATTTCCTTAAGATGGCTTCCGGAGGATGGTTAAAGCTTGATTTTTGCTCACTTCCGCTTGTTCCTACATTTAAAACATAGAAAGGCCAAAGTAAACCGTTACGGGAGGAAAGATAATTAAAAGTTACAAATATGCATAGAAATACGTGATGAAACTATAAATAAAATGTATAGTAAATGCACGTATCAAGAAACTGCAAAATTACCTCTAATTTTGTGTAAGATGAAAGCTAGAGAGAGAAGGGAGAAGTATTCGTTTAACTCATGCCCTTTAAGTGCAGAGTGAATGTCATATTGATAGTTGCAAACAACCTTGCTATTAGACATCAACTAGGATTCCCCAAATCAATATTTGGTTCTACCTACATTACTTCACAACAACTGAACAACTTTATAATTGCTCAGACGAAATTCTATCTTTATAAAATCGGTTATATCGCTCTCTCTTGTGTAGTCTTTTATCTTATAAATATCTTATATTTATAATCCACTAATTAAATATAACCTTTTATATTTAATTAAATCATTTTATCTTTATTAAATAATTTCATTACACATAATTAAATATAACATTTTATATTTAATTACGAATTAACATTATAATTCGTCTTAGCTAATATTATTTAATCAGTATTAAATAATTATGTCATCATTACATTGACTAACCGTTTACTCGTATAGGGTATCAATATGATTACATTTTCATCTAATCACATCTCTAAGATTTCATCCTTTAGGTGTGACTCTTATGGACCAGTTGATTACCGCCATCTGTATGACAATAACGTCAAACTTTCTAGCAAGCCAACCGTTATTGATAAACGTGAATCAACTGGCTAAAATACAAAGTAGACCTTGTGTTCCTTTAACAGATTTATACGTGTTGTCGCACTAACTGTTGAGGACACTAGCTCCAACAATCTCCCACATGACCGTATCCAATTAAATTTCTCCCACTCAATGTCAAACAATTTGCAAATCTTTATTCACAAAGGTCGTATTTTACAAGCGATCTGTATCAAAAGTGGTTTTCCCGACTAGAGACTAACTCAACTAATAACGAATCATTATTCGAGCTTGGCCAAGCATTTCAGTTACTACTCCTCGAGTGGCCTTGAGAAATATTAAAACCTGATAAGGGGTGGATATTTCCTTCAACTAGAATCTTGCAGATGTAAGCACAGTATGAAATGACCCAAAAAAATCTGCTTAGCCCTAGTTACGGTCAGCTACTGAGAAAGAAATCAAAGTCACCCAAAACTGCCTTTTATCTCAAGAAACAGTCGACAGTCAAAAGAATCGACTCAAGGAACACGATGGCCGTCCTATCCACGACCCGACACCGAATGTTCATTAACATTTAGAACTCCACTGCGTCATCACGAAAATGTCCTACGAGTTATCGTTATAATCTCGTATCTGTTATCGATCAGTCAACGGTTTGACTTATGGTTTATTGAACCCACAATCAATCGACGTCACAAAATAATTTCCAGAGTTATCAGCACGTGGAGCCGATTACGGACAAGAACAAATATAATGTAATTCAGTTCACTTTGTGGTGTTCAATGTTATCTGTACAATCCACACGAAAAACAAAATATAAAACAAAATCGATGGTGTTATAAATAGTATATGAAATAGATACAATATCCAATCCACAAAAGTACTAATACAACTCAGGAACACGTTTAATTCCCATTGAAATAACGTGCCCTTCATGTTTATCATGTCTTAATGGTTTAGTGAGAGGATCTGCGATGTTGTCATCCGTCGTAATCTTGTCTATCACTATCTCCTTTTACTCAGTAGTAGAATCTGCAATAACACTTTGCTTGGAGCTTTTCCAACTGACAGCAGCGCCATTAAGAGTTAAAACGAATCCAGACTGAGATTTCGAGTCATCTCCATCCGTTTGGAAGATAGCATCTGCGTAACCGTTTGCGCAAAGCTCAGTGTCTCCACCATAAGTCAATACCCAATCTTTAGTCCTCCATAGGTACTTAAGAATGTTATTAACAGCCATCCAGTGTGGTTCACCTGGATTGCCTTGGTACCGACTCGTCATACTCAAAGCATATGCCACGTCTGGACGTGTGCATATCATGACATACATGATCGATCCTATAGCTAACGCATAAGGAATGCGATTCATGCGCTCGACCTCTTCCGATGTCTTAGGTGCCTGAGTCTTACTCAAATGCACCCCTGAAATCATCGGAAGTAACCCCTTTTTGGAGTTGGTCATGCTGAATCTATCAAAAATCTTATCTATATAAGACTTCTGACTCAGTGATAACATCTGTCGTGATCTATCTCTATAGATACGGATCCCCAATATACATTGTGCCTCACCCAGATCTTTCATCTGGAAATGGTTCTTTAACCATACTTTAATCAAAGATAAGAGAGAGAGATGTCATTTCCGATCAAGAGTATGTCGTCGACATAGAACACCAGAAAGACGATCTTGCTCCTACTCGACTTGATATATAAGCATGGTTCTTCGACTGATAAAATGAAGCTATTCTTTTTTATCACTTGGTTAAAGCGATGATTCCAACTCCTAGATGTTTGCTTAAGTCCATAAATGGAACGCTTAAACTTGCACACTTTCTTAGGATTTTTAGGATTAGTGAAACCTTCAGGTTGTACCATGTACAAGTCCTCCTCCAAATAACCGTTTACGAAGGCGGTTTTCAAATCCATTTTCCATATTTCATAGTCATGAAATGCAGCAATCGCTAAGATAATCCTAATGGAATGCAACGTGACTACGGGTGCAAAAATCTCATCATAGTGCAACCCTTGCACTTCAGTGAAACCTTTTGCCACTAGTCGTGCCTTATAGGTGTGATGCTTGTCTATTTTATGATGTTTTACATCTATTTTCACACGCATTTTAGATCTCATTTACGACGTTTTAGCCTTTATTTCCCAACAATTGTCTACTTTCGTATTTTTATGCTCTTTTGCAGAATTATGCGGAAAAGAGGCGATTTCAGGGCAAATGCTACCCTCGGGAATTTTGCATAACTAAGGAACGAGGACGAAACAACACCTAAAGCGTAAACCAAGGACCATAAGACCAATTTAAGAAGAATTCAGAAGCTGACACACAGGAAAGTCGGTCGACCGACCGACTACCCTGGTCGGTCGACCAAAACACCTGTTATCTCAAAGCCCAGAATTCAAATTACGAGGACAGGAACCTATTAGGCTCGATAACCGGTCGACTGACCGCACCACATGGTCAGTCGACCGCAGCGCATACTTCAGAGATTTCGCAAAAGCCCGTGAAGGATTAGGTTAAGGGAAAACGCTTTTGTAATTCTTATTTAAGCCTAATTCGTGATTAGGGCTAAGCATCAAGATTTACCATCAAGTTCTACACATTCAATTTTATTAGCATTCACTTTTAGCATCTAGTTTCGATATCAGTTTCTTTAGTTTTAGTATTGTTCTTAGTATTCACTCAAACAATCGTACCACGCGGATTCAATAAAGTTCTTTCTTCTGCCCTAATTCCTTACTCGGTAATTCTCCTTTGATTTCAATTTCTTATTGTTGTTTTATTAGAATTCCCAGTATCCGGTTAGCGTAGAATCCCGAAACCTTGTTGTTAGTTGCATGTTTACCGTATTGTTTGCTATGAATTCTATTATTTCTACTGTTTTTATCATTCTTACTATTTCTATGAGTAGCTAATTTCATATGTTAGGATGTAGGTGATTAATTGCGTAGCTAGTATAAGATCAAATCGACCTGTAGCAGACCTTGGTCGACCGACTGGCTTAATTGGTCGGTCGACTGAGGTAGTCGGTCGATCGACTGGAATATTTGGTCGGCCGACCGACCTCGCGTACGTTTTCAGACTGTTTTACTTCGTCGACTATAACACCCTATAATGAGACTGAAAGGTGACTTGTAGGATGTTGGTAATGACTTACCCAAGATTGAGAGATACGGGAAAGACATTGGTTAATGTTTTAAGACGGCTAGGTTACTAAGACTAAGAGGTATGTGACCTAGAATTTAGGAATCACCCTTATTGTTGATACCCAATAATTGTGAGACCTAGGAATAAATAGCAAAGGCCGAAAGGAGCTATTAGGTAACATAGACCGAGAGGATTTATTACACCCCTTACGCGACTGCAATACATGTTAATTTAGAATTTATTCCATCGTAGCTTTTATGAACCAATCATCCTAGCATCCTTTTACTATAAGTTTTATTCCTATGTTTATTTTGTTTTATCTTGCTTTTGCTTTATTAGACTTAGTATCAAACAAACGACCAAACCCCCAAACTTTGTTACCTTAAGACATTAACCTAAAACAATAAACATTCCTCACCTCCTTGTGGTTCGACCCTTGACTTTCACTATCTAGTTAAAGCTGAGGTAATTATAAATCTTATCTTTGGCACCCGCACCGACGGGTGTCTAATTTTGGCGTCGTTGCCGGGGAGGTGACGCCAATGTTTATTGTTTATAGTCTATGTTTTTCTTTTTCTTTTGCCGTCAATGACCATCTCCATTTTCCCACAATTCGAGCATGAACCATTGTATATCTATTGTGATAGATTAACCTCTTTCCTTTCTCAGTCTGACTATCCTGTTAGTATTGGGGACGTTTGTCGCATCATTTATGATGGAGTTACTGGTAAAACCTTGATCGAGATTGAGGGAAATTGTGGATGGGATTTTCTTGACTTACCTCATGAAAAGCAATGGGAGCTTCTTAAAAACCTAATCCGAGCCAGTGGAGATATAGAGAGGTATGAGAGCGCTGATCTTAGTAACCCGGATTCTTCTATCGAGAGTGATCCTATCACTCCCGTTGCTGAAGATTCGCTCATTCTTGATGAGGATGAGTATGATAGGTTACTTGATTCTCTTTCCCTCCCTGTTGATGACACTGAATTGGATACAGCTGATGAGTTAGAAATTCATCCCTTGACCGACCAACCTATTTTTTAGGTGTTAATAATGAACATGTTTCTGATACGTTTGAACCTTCGGTTAATGAGCCTTGTTTTGTGCAGGATTCATTTCTTAACATTTCTGATGTTCTTGATAATATTAGTGAAAGTTATGTACAAGGATGCTTTACAAAGGATCCTTCGGAGGCTTTGTTGTGTTTTGAGACATGTGCGGGTGAATCTCTTGCTCAGGAGGCTGATTTGGATGCTCCAGAAATTGCAACATTAGGGACAGAGTCCATAGGCGGTAGAAAGAGAGATGGTCTCGATCGAGTAGCACCACTTACTTGATCAAATGATGTAGAGAACGAGATCACTCGAGCAAGTGATCATTTGGCTGAAGAAAAGAGCCCGAAAAAGAAGAAACCGAGGAAGGTGTCGGCCCATGACTTGGGATTTGACGTCTCCGGAAGGTGGAAGGCCAGAGCTATGAACGATGACCCATCCATCTACATGGTAGAGAGGAACCCATCCACCCGAATCACCATGGTTGAAGGAGTAGCCTGTAGTCAGAGCCCGTCGTCGCAAAAATTCCACATCCTACGCGGATAACTTCTTCTTGTTGCTCATTTCTTTTAAGACAATTTCCTGTTTTTCGTAAAGACATTTAGTTTTGCTTTAGACTTAGACAATTCTCGCTTTTGTTGATTTGTTTAAGACATTTAGACTTGGATTCTGGATTTGGGCGCGTATATAATGTTTTACAGGTTTGGAAAGGTTAACTCGGCCGATACGAGTTAACTTCGAGAAGAAGAAGACCACTGTACAGGAAACATGGTCGACCGACCAGCAACATCAGTCGGCCGACCAAGGCCCTGCAACCTTGAATGCACTATAATCTGTCGCACAGTTGGTCAACCTGCTTAATTGGTCGGTCGACCTATGTAGCTCAGCAGCCTGTTCGTGTTGGCTTTGGGAAGCGTGCAAGGACGATTAAGGAGTATTTCTCCTTTCTCTTTTCCTTTTAGCTTTTCAATTTTCTTCTCGCTTTTTCAAACCTTCGACCTATTATCACCCAAAGCATTATTAATCCCCGAAAAAGGTTTTCCTTCGTTTTTCTTTTTCAGGTCCTTGGAGTGGCACTGCTGGCCACCAAAACCTCCTAGCTCACGCTGGTTTGGGGAGGTTTCCATTGCGCTAAAATTCGGTGAGTTCCTTCCATGTTTCCTTGTTTTTCAGTTTTCCCGCTTCTTCCTTTATTTTCATAAACCTTTACTTATGCTAAGGCACAATGGGGACATTGTGCGGTTTGGTTTGGGGAAGGGTTTTGTGTCACATGCATTGTTCCATTGCATTTTGTCACACGTTTATTGCATTTCTGTCTTACTTTGTTCTTTCTTTATTGTCCTTGCATATACAAGAAAAATCCAAAAAAATCAAAAAATTCAAAAAAAAATTCAAAAAATGCACGTTTACATTAGCATATAGGTCGAGTCGGAACGAGAGTATTTCAATGATGATTCTTGCAATTTTACATTTGTATGCCTTTGCCTTGCCTTGTTAACATGCTTTAGTATAAGAGCCATATGCATATCTACGCGTTTTTGTCAAACAATCTGTGTTTCTTGAGACTTGACTTGTACTTTGGCAAACTACTATACATTCTGAGTTTTAGAGCTTTATTCCTGGTTTCATTCATAAACTAGTTGTCTAGGATGTGAGTAGTACTCCCTTTGAAACATGTTACATCAATATGCATAAACATGAACATGAATTGTTATATACCTATATGCTATCTTGTTTTGTGAGTCTTGTTACGTGCATTTGAGGCCCTTTCTCTTGTTTTACCCATAAGCCGTATATAACCAAATCTGCCTTTTTATCCCCAAAACTACATCCTATACTTAACCTACCCTACCAAGCTAGTATTTGTGGTCGATGGAATTTTTTGAGACACTTTGGTTTTGTATATCCTTATGAGAAAAAAGAAAGAGAAAGTAAAGAAAGAAGAAAAAAAAGGAAAAAGAAAAGAACAGAAAAAGAAAGAGAAATAAAGAAAGAAAAAAAACTGAAAAAAAAAATTCGAAAAATTCCCGCAAGTCAGTCGACCGACCGCATCACTTGGTCGGTCGACCAACTGACGGAAGCAGGAACCCAGAAACCGTTCAGAAAATCCCTTTCTTTTATATCTTATCGCTCCCGTACTTCATTCAAAATATTCGGGAGTCCTTTCCTTAACTTATGTGAGATTGGTGCTACAAAATAGCACTTTCCTAATGTTGAAAGTCGTGAAATATGTTTTTGGAACTCGGTTTTACTAGCTTGGCTTTTAACCCCACTTGTCCAAAAACATCTTAACCTCTTTTACCCTTCGCCTCACATATCCTTCATTACCTCAATCCATGTGTCAAGGTCACTTAATAAGTATGTTTATGCACGGTTGTAGAATTCTTTTTCATGTTAGATTGCAGGCATGTCTTCATGGTTCGGAGTTAGGTGAGTGTCTTTACAATATACTTCTTTCAATCTTTTACATACATTCACCCTTTGCTTAATGTGTGATTTGAGCGACCCGCGAGAGTCCATAGTACAAAGTCTCCATAGTCGATAGTTTGGCAAAGTTTGACAACCCCATAACTCGTTTGCATGATTCTTTCACTTTTACCTTGTTAACTTGGCATTGGTTTAGGCTAACATGTAAATTTCGCTCTGAGATTGAAATTGTTCCATTAGTTTAAGATCGAGTCTAATTCTTTCTTGAGGGCAAGCAAGGTTTGGTTTGGGGAATTTGATGCGTGTCTATTTTATGATGTTTTACATCTATTTTTACACGCATTTTAGAGCTAATTTACGACGTTTTAGCCTTTATTTCCCAACAATTGTCTACTTTCGTATTTTTATGCTCTTTTGCAGAATTATGCGGAAAAGAGGCGATTTCAGGCCAAACGCTACCCTCGGGAATTTTGTATAACCAAGGAACGAGGAGGAAACAACACCTAAAGCGTAAACCAAGGACCATAAGACCAATTTAAGAAGAATTTAGAAGCTGACACACAGGAAAGTCGGTCGACCGACCGACTACTCTGGTCGGTCGACCAAAACACTTGTTATCTCAAAGCCCATAATTCAAATTACGAGGGCAGGAACTTGTTGGGCCCGATAACCGGTCGACCGACCGCAGCGCAGACTTCAGAGATTTCGCAAAAGCCCGTGAAGGATTAGGTTAAGGGAAAACGCTTTTGTAATTCATATTTAAGCCTAATTCGTGATTTGGGCTAAGCATCAAGCTTTACCATCAAGTTCTACACATTCAATTTTACTAGCATTTAGTTTTTGCATCAAGTTTCGATATCAGTTTCTTTAGTTTTAGTATTGTTCTTAGTATTCACTCAAACAATCGTTCCACGCGGATTCAATAAAGTTGTTTCTTCTGCCCTAATTCCTTACTCGGTAATTCTCCTGTGATTTCAGTTTCTTATTGTTGTTTTATTAGAATTGGCAGTATTCGGTTAGTGTAGAATCCCGAAACCTTGTTGTTAATCGCATGTTTACCGTATTGTTTGCAATGAATTCTATTATATCTACTGTTTTTATCATTCTTATTATTTCTATGAGTAGCTATTTCATATGTTAGGATGTAGGTGATTAATTGCGTAGATGGTATAAGATCAGAATCGACCTATAGCAGACTTTGGTCGACCGACTGGCTTAACTGGTCGGTTAACTGAGGTAGTCGGTCGATCAACTGAAATAGTTGGTCGGTCGACCGACCTCGAGTACGTTTTCAGACTTTTTACTTCGTCGACTATAACACCCTATAATGAGACTGAAAGGAGACTTGTAGGATGTTAGTAATGACTTACCCAAGATTGAGAGATACGGGAAGGGCATTGGTTAACGTTTTAAGACGGCTAGGTCACTAAGACTGAAAGGTATGTGACCTAGAATTTAGGAATCACCCTTATTGTTGATACCCAATATTTGTGAGACCTAGGAACTAATAGCATAGGCCGAAATGAGCTATTAGGTAACATAGACCGAGAGGATTTGTTACACCTTTTACGCGACTGCAATACATGTTAATTTAGACTTTATACCATCGTAGCTTTTATGAACCGATCATCCTAGTATCCTTTTACTATAAGTTTTATTCCTATCTTTATTTTGTTTCATCTTGCTTTTGCTTTATTAGACGTAGCATCAAACAAACAACCAAACCCCCAAACTTTGTTACCTTAAGACATTAACCTAAAACAATAAACATTCCCCACCTTCTTGTGGTTCGACCCTTGACTTTCACTATCTAGTTAAAGTTGAGGTAATTATAAATTTTATCTTTGGCACCCTCAACAACGGTTGTCAAGGTGTCTGGTTGTCCCTCGATGGAACGCTTTATCTTATAAAGCCATTTGCACTAAAGAGGTCATACCTTATCAGGCAAATCAACGAACTCCCATACGTTATTCTCGTACATGGAGTCCATTTCGGATTGGATGGCATTAAGCCATAGCTTTGAGTCGGAACAGGTCATGGCACCTGTATAGGTAACGGGTTCGTTATTCTTTCAGAGAAAAACGTCAACTCCGTCAAGTTCCTCGATCATTACGATGTATCTTTCTGGAGGAATGAAGTGTCTACCCGACCTTCTGGGTTTCTTAGGACTACTAACTGCAACAGAAGATGAAGGAACGGTTTCCTCCATTGGTTGCTCAGTAGTTGGTTCTTAAACCTCCGGCAGCTCGAAGGTTCTGTTACTTGTCTTATTCTCGAGAACCTCTTTCTCTAAGAACTTCGCACTAGCCGCAACAAAAATGCGGTGTTCGGTAGGCGAATAGAAGTAATGACCAAACATTCCTTTTGGATAACTAATAAAGTATGTCTTGACCGATAGCGGACCGAGCTTATCCTCGTGTCTCCACTTGACATAAGCCTCGCAGCCCCAAACCCGAATAAATAAAGGACAAGTTAGGGACCGTTCCCTTCCATATCTCATATGGAGTCTTGTCAACAGCTTTAGACAGACTTCGGTTAAGTATAAGAGCAGCTGACAATAGAGCAAAGCCCCATAAAGAATTTGGCACAACTGTGTGACTCATCATGGATCGAACCATATCTCATAGTGTTCGATTTCTCCGTTCGGACACACCATTTAATTGTGGTGTTCCAGGTGGAGTTAACTGTAGTATAACACCACAGTCTTTAAGGTGTTGATCAAAATCATTCGAAAGATACTCACCACCATGATCTGATAGTAGTGCTTTAATCTTTCTATCCAGTTGGTTTTCTACCTTTGCCTGGAATTCCTTGAACTTTTCAAAGGATTCACTTTTATGCTTCATTAAGTAGACAAATCCGTATCTACTTAAATCGTCCGTGAAAGTGATGAAATATCTATAGCCGTCTCGCGCGGTGATTGACATAGGTCCACAAACATCTTTATGTACGAGGTCTAATAGGTCAACAGCGCGCATTCCAACACCTTTGAAGGAAATACGAGTCATTTTGCCTATGAGACATTATTCACATGTGCCAAATGATTCATAATAAAATGGAGATGTAGCGCCATTCTGTATTAGCTGCTTTACACGTTTCTCATTTATGTGTCCCATACGATAGTGCCATAGATATGTTTGATCTTTGTCACCAACCTTTAGTTTCTTATTATTCATGTGTAAGATTTCAATCGATTGATCTAAGACATATATACCATTCATGGAAACTGCTTTACCATAAACCATTCCATTTAAAGAGAAAATACAGCTATTATCCTTTATTAAGAATGAAAATCCGTCTTTATCGAGTACGGAAACTGAAATAATGTTCTTAGATAAATTGGGTACATAATAACAGTTATACAGATATAACTCGAATCCGCTCGGTAGCTGGATCCCATATGTTCCCATGGAAGAAGCAGCAACTTTTGCTCCGTTCCCGACTCGCAGGTCGACATCACCCTTTGCGATAGGTGTGATGTTTTTTAGGCCCTGCTAATGATTACACAGATGAGAACCATAACCAGTATCAAGTACCCAAGTTCCGAAACTTGCATGGTTAATCTCAATCATATGAATATAAGATGACATACCAACCTGAGTGACGCGGCCTGCTTTTATGTCATCACGGCACACTGACAGTTCCGGCTCAAATGCCAAGTCTTGTGGCAATGGTGGCACTCAATGTTACCGTCTTTGCTCTTTGTCTTGCCTTGTGAACTACTTGAGGGGAATAAAGCATGTATTCACCCAAAACTTGCCGGATTATAATGAAAATTACAGTTGTGATTATTGTCATAAGATAAATAAAAACATGAAAAGAATACAACCTTGGGTCCTTGCTTGAATAGGCCTAAGAACAGCAATTAAAGTAAATTCCCTCCTATAACTTGCACCCAAGACTTTGTTTCAGACGATGCCGAGTGTGCTAGAAAGGCTCTCCAATTGCCTTGCAATATGGGGAGAGTTATTGAGGTTTTAGATGTGAGATCTGAGTTTTGGGAGAAGAATGCTCTCAAAACCCTAATTGTCAGAATTATAATTCAACAGTTGCTGACAAAAGGAGAAAGACTCTCCTTATGTAGTATATGTGGGTCGGCCGAATTGGGTGGGTGAGAGTGGGCTTTCTCCACTCTTACCTTATTCCTTTGCGTGATTCGACCCGTTTTGCTAAATATTATTTGCGGGATTTTTATTATAAATCGCATACGTGTTATCAGATATTAATGCAGTCGATGTATTAATAACGGTCTGATAAAATTACGATATTGTATAATTACCCAAATTAATATAACTGTTTATATTAATACGCGAAATCAATATTTAATTAAATATAACTACTTATATTTAATATTACGAATTAAACATGTAATCCGTATTAGCTAAAATTATTTAATCCGTATTAAATAATAATCTCAACATCTCATTGACTAGTTTAATAGTCAATACCTCTGACTAACTGTTTAGTCGTATTCGGCATAAATGTGACTGTATTTTCATACCTTCACATCTCTCAAACGTGTCCTATAGGTGTGACGTATAGGGACCAGTTGATCACCGCCATCCGTATGACAATAACGTCAAACTTATCTAGCAAGCCAACCGTTATTGATAAACATGGATCAACTGGTAATAATACAGAAGTATGCCCTTGTGATCCTTAAAGAGATTTAATAAGTCATTGTACTTAATATGTTCTCACTGATCTTGGAGTTTAGGGCCTCTAGTTTCTCGATATTCTCAATCATGTGAAGAATATGTGGGCTAACAGCTCGGCCCTTCTGGAGTTTCGCCTCAAAGAAGCGACAGGTATGCTCATAAGAAACGATTCTCGGAGCTTTTGAGAATTCGTTAGTGAGCGTGGTGAAAATCTTGTTTGCACCATGGGCTATGAAGCGTCTTTGCAAATTGGATTCCATTGCATAGATGAGTACGTTCTTTATCGCACCCGCTTCCATGACGAAGTCGCTTTGAGCGCAAACTTCGTTAGCTCTAGCTCCAGTTCCTGGGTGTGCCGGAATTGGCTCAGTTAAATACTTAAGCTTTCCGTCAGCAATGGCAGCATTCCGTAGTGCTGCCTCCCAGTCAGAGAAGTTTGGCCCATCATTCCTCAGTCTAGTAGACTGATTCATGGAGTCCATGAAGGCTTTTAGCCAGGATTCACGTGCTAGCTTGGCACTTGGCATTGGGTCTTCACCAGCCATTTAGTTATACAGCAGTTTAAGTGAACGTGTTCTACACTGAAAAGAAGATAAAGCAAAAACCATATAAGCAACTCATTGTTGTGATTTAAGTCTATATTAAATTGTATTTAAAACCGTAGAATCATGCATTTATATAATTGATCTCCCTTAAGAATTATATAAATGATCCCAAGACTCAATTTTCGTATATTGATAAGCCCACAGTTTGGCTAATTCCACCGTTGGAACTCTTGGTCGATAGATTTCCGTAAATCCTATCTATTAGTCCATCTCAGTCGCTAGATATTATCGAGTGACCATGATGTTGAGATAAAATAAATCATCTGTTCCCACTTACCCGACGTAGAAGGGGTCATATTATGCCTACCGACGAAGAAGGGATTCATGGGAGGCTGATTTATAAAGACTATTCTCAATTTTTGGTTATACGAGGAAGACCCCATCGACTTATATTTATTCATATTAAGTGAACTAAAATCTAGCATATGCGTGAATGAATGAAATAAAGTGATGGCTTTGCAATTGACATGTGACATCTGTATTGTCACAGAAAACTAACGTGTAACCTCTACATGAATCAGTTTTCAGGCATGTTATAGGTGGTTTGGTTTTAGGCGGAATATGATGCAAGCTATTATCGATGAAAGCATAAAATAAATGCAATAAACGTAAATAAAAAGTCCTAGTGTGGCCTATCCTAACAAAATAAACATAAAACCACTTGGAATCCACCGTTGGACCCTAGAAGCTTGTCTTGATGTTCCATCTTGGTCCTTGCAGCGGGAGTGAGCATCCGGTCTCCGTCTTTGGTCTTCACAAAATTACTAATTTAAATTACAAATATAATCCTATTTACATTCTAATTTAAATACAAAAGTAATTACATGGCAAAAACCCAAAACGGAGATTCAAGATCTCAAAATTACAAGCAAGACTGTGTTCCATCATTACGGTAACACAATCTACTAAGGCCACACTAAGTTACAACCGTTTGCAAAAATTAAATACGTTATTCAAAGCATTCAAGGCATTCACAAGACGATAAATAAAATGCATCAACTAAATAAAATTCATACATGACATAATACTGTTATTATGATTAATAAATTTTTACCAAACCACCTTACGGGATTAAAATTATGTGATTATACTGTTTTAATCACCCAATTTTAATAAATTTATAATCCTATTATCTTAAACCGTTTTAAAATAATATGTACCATACGAGGGTGAACCGTTTCACAAAATTAATAATATACTATTTCCGTATATAGTATATTACTAAAGGCCATGTGAAAATAAAACATGTTATTTTCGAAAAAAAAAAAAAAACGAGTCTGTTACAGGGGGGAGGTCGACCGACCTAAACAAGTGGTCGACCGACCTCCAGACGAGAAACAGAAACTTTCTGCAACAGCAAAATCGGTCGACCGACCTATCAATTAGGTCGACCGACCAACAGGCAGTAAAAACGAATTTCAGAAAACGCAAAACGCTGCACCTTTTGAAATCAAAACAAGTTTTTACCTTTTAAACTTTGATTAAAACAAGTAAATCAAAATTAACATCAACAAGGGTTCACATATTGTCAAGAATATCGATTAACTAACAATATGTGAACAGGAATCGAAAAACAAGATCGATTACTCACAAAAGAAAAACTTTCGAAACAGAAAATTACACAGGAGGCGGTCGACCGACCGCAACAGGGGGTCGATCGACCGACTCAGCGACAGTACACGAATTTTCAGATTTTAAAACTTATGAAAAACACAAAAGTAAAATTTTCATGGCCTGGCTCTGATACCAACTGAGGGGAATAAAGCATGTATTCACCCTAAACTTGCAGGATTATAATGAAAATTACAGTTGTGATTATTGTCATAAGATAAATAAAAACATGAAAAGAATAAAACCTTGGGTCCTTGCTTGAATAGGCCTAAGAACAGGAATTAAAGTAAATTCCCTCCTATAACTTGCACCCAAGACTTTGTTTGAGACGATGCCGCGTGTGCTAGAAAGGCTCTCCAATTGCCTTGCAATATGGGGAGAGTTATTGAGGTTTTAGATGTGAGATCTGAGTTTTGGGAGAAGAATGCTCTCAAAACCCTAATTGTCAGAATTATAATTCAACAGTTGCTGACAAAAGGAGAAAGACTCTCCTTATGTAGTATATGTGGGTCGGCCGAATTGGGTGGGTGAGAGTGGGCTTTCTCCACTCTTACCTTATTCCTTTGCGTGATTCGACCCGTTTTGCTAAATATTATTTGCGGGATTTTTATTATAAATCGCATACGTGTTATCAGATATTAATGCAGTCGATGTATTAATAACGGTCTGATAAAATTACGATATTGTATAATTACCCAAATAAATATAACTGTTTATATTAATACGCGAAATCAATATTTAATTAAATATAACTACTTATATTTAATTTTACGAATTAAACATGTAATCCGTATTAGCTAAAATTATTTAATCCGTATTAAATAATAATCTCAACATCTCATTGACTAATTTAATAGTCAATACCTCTGACTAACTGTTTAGTCGTATTCGGCATAAATGTGACTGTAATTTCATACCTTCACATCTCTCAAACGTGTCCTATAGGTGTGACGTATAGGGACCAGTTGATCACCGCCATCCGTATGACAATAACGTCAAACTTATCTAGCAAGCCAACCGTTATTGATAAACGTGGATCAACTGGTAATAATACAGAAGTATGCCCTTGTGATCCTGAAAGAGATTTAATAAGTCATTGTACTTAATTGTCAAGGACACCAGCCCCAACACTACTTGTCTCACCAGTCCCACTCTTAAATCCAGCCCTTTTGAATTTAGGAGGCTTAGCTACTGTAAGCTCTGCTTGAGCTTTTCCCTTACCCTTTCTTTTCTTTGCAAACATGAGAACGTCTTGCTTCATACTCCCACTCAAATTAAGATCCATCTCGATCTGTACGATAAGGGATTGTAGCTCATGAGGAATTTTCTTCATGTCATTCATGTAATAGTTTACCCCGAATAAGGAAAAACCATCATGAAGTGAATGAAGCATTCAATCAATGATCACATTCTCACTGATCTTGCAGTTCAGGGACTCCAATTTCTCGACATTTTCAATCATACTGAGAATGTGTGGGCTAACTGGTTGGCCCTTTTGGAGTTTCACATCGAAGAAGCGACAAGTGTGCTCATATGAAACGATTCTCGGTGCTTTTGAGAACTCTTTTGTGAGCGTGGTGAAAATCTTATTTGCATCATGGGAAATGAAGCGTCTTTGCAAATTGGAATCCATTGCAAAGGTAAGTACGTTCTTTATCGCACCCGCTTCCATAACGAAATCACTATAGGCTTGTGATACGTTAGTTCGAGCAGTGGGGCCTGGGTTAGGTGGTAACGGCTCAGCCAAATACTTGAGCTTACCATCAGCTACAGCTGCATTCCGTAATGCAGCTTCCCAGTCCGCAAAGTTGGATCCATCATTTTTCAGTCGCGTGGACTAATTCATGTGGTCCATAAAAGCCTTTAGCCAGGGTTTTTTTTGCTTAGTGTGGCACTAGGCATAGGGGTATCATAATGACCAGCCATAGTATTTGCAGTATTATTGTTTTGTTTAGATGAATTCTACACTGTAAAGAAGAAAATAAAAAAAATAAGCAGACCAACGTTTTGTAAATAGTCTAGCAAAAACAGTTTAATGCGATGACTTAGCATTTATATAATTGATCTTCCTTAAGAACTATATAAACGATCCCAAGACTCAATTTTAGTAAATTGATAAGCCAACCACTTGGCTAATTCTACATATAGAATTTTTGGTCGATAAATTTCTGTAAATTCTATCATTAGTCCACCATAACCACAGGATTGTACGAGGGTCATGATGTTGAGGTAAAATAAGTCAACGGCTACTACTTACCCAACGTAGAAGGGGTCATATGGAGAGTAAGGTCCTATATGCCTGCCGACGAAGAAGGGATTCATAGTAATTTGACTTATAAAAGACTAATCTCAATTTTAGGTTATAGAGGAAGATCCCATCATCTTTAATTTAAATTCATTTAAGTGAACAAATATCTAGCATGCAAGAATGAATAAAATAAGGTGATGGCTTTAAGGAAAAACGTGTCACATTTGTATGTCGACACTGACTAGCATACATACTATATGAATGCAATCTAAAGGTGGTTTGGTTTAGGCGGAAAAATGATGCAAAACATGTGAATGAAAAGCAAAACGAAAATAAAAACGAAAATAAAACAAGTCCTAGTGTGGCCTATCCTACCAAAAAGAACAAAAATACATCTTGGAATCCATTCAGCAAAGGACCCTAGAAGCTTGTCTTGTCTTGATGTTCCTTCTTGGTGATGTAGTTGGAGTGAGCAATCTGATCTCCTTCGTGGTCTTCTTAATTACATAATAAAATCCTATTATTACATTCTAATTCCAAAAACGTAAAAAAAATATTACACAAGGGAGATTCGAGATCTCATAAATACATCACAAATTATGTTTCCTTCATTACGAAAACATAATTTACTAAGGCCACACTAAGTATTACAAAATACAACTGATTACCAAAGCGTAAATAAATCCATTCATTCAATCAACAATATAATTTATATGATGCATCATACTAATTAAATTAATCTTTCAAGAAATAATTCCGTAATTATGTAGAGTAATTTACCCAAACCACCATTTAAAGATATAAATTATGTGATAGTTCCGTAATTAATCTCATAATCTAAATCAAACAAACATATTCATATTATCGTGTAATATGAATTAATCCAATATTATTTTAAACCGTTTTAAAATAATTAGGTATCAAAACTAGTGAACTTTTTCACCCAAAAATTACACATTATTCTTATAATGTATAAATATATAAAAGAAAAACGGAAAAACAGCCCGCGATTTAATAAGAAAAGCCGAGACGAAAGAAGAAAGGAAAAAAAACAACAAAATAGATTTCCAGCGCTTTGAAAACGCTGAAGACATTCAAAGCGTCGCAAAAACCCAGAAAAGCGCCGGAAACAAGAAAGAAGGCTGGAAACATATTTTCGACGCTTCCAAAAAGCGCTGAAAACAAAGAAAACGTCGAAAATAGGGAAAACGCTGCTAAAATAAAGCTGCTAATCTAGTTGTGGCGCTTTTAAAAAACGCTGTAAATCCAGAATTTGATTACAGAAGCGCTAAAAACCTAGAAAGTGTCATAGTAAAAGCGTCGTAGCAGAAAAGAACCGCGGATTTAAGGTCTGATTTCAAAATTCCTTTTTTTTATATTTTCTTCTAACTAATGTACTTGAACAAAATAAATATGGTTGCTAAAATAACCAGATCGATAACATTCAATATCTAATCCTTATTAAACATTGATATAATCATTAACAATTCAAATTAACCTTTTAAGACGAACATCAATATTATCATGAGATCGATTATTTAGCAATTTTATGTCATTCAAGAACATTCAAGACGATTTCCTTTTACGTTCAATTCAATCCTTATTGAATTTAAATATCTACAAATTTATTATTTTGTTATTTTAACTGTTTAAGACAACAACAACAATAAATCAAAAAAGGAAATCGACGAACGAAAAAAAAAACTTGTCTCGGCCAAAAATAAAATACGCGGCTGAAATTTTTTTTTCTTTAAATTTTCTCAAAACGTTTATGAAAATCATACAAAAATAAAATTTGTAAGCCTTAGGTTCTTTATATGTAGGATTATAACGAATTTATAAGGTACGATTTATAGTCATAAACGAAGAACAAGATACAAAGATTGGGATTAAAAATCAAACTTCTGTCCTTGCAAAGGCCTAAGATCAGATATCAAAATAGATATCCTCCTAATCATTGCACCCAAGATGTCCTGAAAAATATCCTTTCCTGGGCTAGAAACTGCAAAATTACCTCTAATTTTGTGTAAGATGAAAGCTAGAGAGAGAAGAGAGAAGTATTCGTGTAACTCATGCCCTTTAAGTGCAGAGTGAATGTCCTATTGATAGTTGCAAACAACCTTGCTATTAGACATCAACTAGGATTCCCCAAATCAGTATTTGGTTCTACCTATAGCACTTCACAACAACTGAACAACTTAATAATTGCTCAGACCGAAATTCTATCTTTATAGAATCGGTTATATCACTCTCTCTTGTGTAATCTCTTATCTTATAAATATCTTAGCTTGGAAGCTTTTGCCAGTTCCCGCAGGTAGGGTGAATCCTTTGTAAAGGACCTTGGCTTTAGGCATGGAATGGTTTGCAATGCTCGCTTCTTCTGCCATCTCCTCTGGTTTAGAAATGTTTGTGGCTGTGGAGGAAGTAGGTGATGGAGGTTGATTCTCAAAAAGGTGACCTTGGTAGAAAGCAGAAGGTGAACCGCTTTCTCCTTCTTGTTGGAATAACTTTCTCTTCGCTCTTAGGGTCCTCTCTAGCTCGAGATCAAGGGGAATTAATTCTCCCTGTACTGACCTGCACATAAGAGGAAACTACAAGAAAAGAGTGAGAACCATTTAAGGAACATAAGCTCCTTAAACTCAGAAATAAGACTAAAATTTAAAAACAATTAATACTAGCGCTACCTCCCCGGCAACGACACCAAAATTTGATACCCGTCGTTGTAGGTGTCAAAGATAAAATGTATAAGTCCGAACTAGACTAACATAAGCTATCGAAAGTACGGGTCGAACCACAAGGAGGAGCGGAGATATTAATTGTCTAAAACTTTAATCGAAGGTAAAAAACGGGGGGGGGGGGGGGGTGTTGATTTGTTTTGGACTAAGTCTAGTTAAGAAAGTAAAAAACATAAAACTGAAATATAAGATGTAAACAAATGGTAAACAGAATGCTAGGATGTTCGGGATGCTATAGCTACGATGGCAACACTACTACAAAACAACTCAATTGCAACACGTCGAAAATGTTGCATAAGCCTTCTAAAATGTTGCTATATGGTTTAAGCAACATTTTTAACTGTGCTGCTTAAAGTCTCGTTGCAATAGCTCATTGCAACACTTTTTGCAACATTTTCTACTCAAATGCAACATTTTTAAAAAATGTTGCACTAATTTTCTTTATGCAACACTTATTTTGAGAAGCTATGGTAACACTTTAAATTTATAAAAGCAACACTTTTCTTATTCCCTCCAAAATTTCGCAACACTTATTCATTCCGTAGCAACACTTTTTTTTTTCAAATGACACATGAGAGCAACATTATTTTGGTTCTAATGCAACACTTTTGATTGTATCAAAGGTAACACTATTTTAGACTTAATGCAACTTTTTATTTCAAAATGAAATTACAATTATTTTTGTACCACGTTTTGAGCTCTACAAATATTATCCACACATACATTATTGAAACCAAAAAATTATTAATTGATACTCCAAAACCATATGTTCATTACAACATCAAAGATCAATCCATGTTCCGTAATACATCATGAAAAAATGTCATAAAGAAAACAAGCTAAATACCCAATATCCAACATAATTAAAAAAAAATATTTTAAGAATTATTGGCAGATATAAAAAACTAAACATTGTGCGAGCTTAATTCTCCAACGAATCCCAATTTCATCTGATGTTGCATCCAAATTGCATACGTTGCATTAATAGTTAATCCAAAACGAGACCTGTGAGAAAAGAAACAATGTCGTCTATAAAGCACCCACTGAATAGGACATAATTACCATACACGGTAAAATATTTCTTACTTGAAGTAAATAAGCATTAAAACAATGAAAAAACATTTAAATTTTTGATACGGACATGATGGCTTACATTGAACAATAGAAGTCGTTAATAATTTGCATAGCTTATGCCCTGCAAAAAAAAGATGCCAATGATACCAATAAACAATTAATCTCGATGGAAAATGGCCTAAGACAAGATTTAGCTTGTGCCAAAAGTAAGAGGTAGGCTAGAATAAGAAGGCCGAATTTGCTATTTGTTAAGATGTAACATTAAAATAAGTCGAAACATTAAAATAAGGCGAACAGATAAAAAAGAGTAGACTCCTTCCAGTATTATCTAGGGAGGGATCCACTTTCTTTGGTATAGTGTCCCCTGATAAAGGGGGAGTATCTTAGAGGAGAGAAAGGGCTTGGATACAGAAGCTTCTTAGATAGTAGAGAAGACATACCTTTCATATAAATATTGTTTTACAATTTCCGGAGGTAACTTCTCAAGAAGTTTATGCAAAATATCTTGAGTCATATTTTCTCTCTCGGCATCAAGCTCTCTCTTATTTGTTTCTAACTCTGTCATCTTTTTTAAATGTTCTTCTTCCATCTGTTTATGCTTCTCGTTTAGAGCATCCATATCTACTCTTATATCTTTAATTAAACTTGCTTTGAGCGACTCCAGAATCTCTCCAGGGACCACATAAGACGTGTTTCCATTCACCGCTTGTAACTTCTTATTGGAAACACCCCTGCCATACAATCTACAAAACCCATCATACCCCTTGCCCATAACTCCTAAATAAGCATCTGAAGGACCACTTCCATCTTCAGAGGCTACATAGTGTTTCATATCCTCCTGCAATTAGAATGAAAATCAAAATAGAACCTTAAAAATACAATAAAAATATTACTTTGGGGAATATACTAACTTACTATTTTTTTCTCCGTATCATTATATGAATCATTATATTTCTTCCCCTCGTTCCGCTTACGAGTTCGCTCGAACACTTCAGCTAGAGAAGGTGCCTCCTTAGTCGGATGTTCATTTCTCTGTGAATGCAAAATATATATTCAATATCGCCCATATATACTTCATTTTACAGACAACAATTGTTTTTACTTAAAACATTTACCATTTTCTCGCGTACTACTGCAAAGCTCTTTGCACCAATAGTGTGCATATTCCTTTGGGATAGGCGGTGATCCTTGTTGCGTGAGCAGCGCATCTGTACATCGTACAATATATTGAATCTCTACAATATATCTAATATTCCAATAGATTAGATTAAATACTTTTAGTTTAAGCAAAGAAATTATATTTTTTGAACATAACCTTCTCGGTTTTCTTTTTCCACTTGGAAAGCAATTTGACAAAGTCTTCATCAGGAACTGTTTTGGGTCTATTTTGCCATCTGTTCTTGTCATCTGTATATGAGTAATAATGTTTTCTTTTGAAGCGACATTTATGAACTCTCCAAGCAGAGCCTATGGTCTTGATGACCCAATCCTTACCTTCGACAGGTACCATATATTTCAACTACATAAGAACATAAATTATGGAGGCTTTAGGGAGAAAAACAGACAACCATAGTTGTGAATGATCAAATAAAAAGTTTTTGTAAAAGACACTTACCAAAACATATTCCCACATTTTATCTTTGTTGGGAACCTTTCTCCAATTGTCAATTACTATTGGCGCATAACTATAATCCCGACCTATTGTACCTAAGAAACGAGAAAACTCGCTCACAGTATCTTCTTTCTCGGTTATAGGACCAATGGGCTGCCCAAACTCATTCAGAATTATTGATTTGCGTTTCTCCATAGGCCTTGTGTGTATATGGTGCAACATTGTTGGTCCCCTTGTTTTCTCTTTCATAGTAGCGAAATTCAATGAAAATAAATAAGATTTTAATCATATTAGAAAAATAATAATTCTTTAACTAAAGGAGTTACCTTCTAGTTCGAGATCTTGGTTATCTAAGTTCACTTGTTCATCCTCATTTTCTGTATCTACTTCATCATCACACTCATCTGAATCCTCATAATCAGAGTGAGATGATGTTTCACCATTAACACCGGTATCAACATCATTGCCATCATCTTCTAATCCACGTCCCTTTTCATATTCCGTGCCTTCAAGTCATTAGCACATGAAAAAAATAGAATTAATTTATAATATGGGTGCAGTTCTGTTTGCAGCAGTCAGATGCAGACGGAACATACCAATATGGTCTTGTTAAATTAGAGTAAAAAGTAGGCATGCATCTCTTAGAACAGCGAGAGACTGATATATAAACAGACCAGTCTCATAATGAACAAAATCCCAAAGTTGACAACATTTGGAAAGACAAATATAGTGAATCAAGCGAAAATAGAGAAAAGATGGTATGAAAAGAAAGAAAAGGTAAACCTTAATAAAGTCATGAGCAAGACCAGGAACTATCTCAACCAAGAAACCAACATTCTGAAACTCATTAACAAGAACTTCCATAGCATCACATGAACCTTCATTATCTTCATTTATAACTTCTCCTCTTTTTGGAAACACCAAAGCAAATTCTTATTCGCCTTGAGCGAGCATATTATAAAGAAAGACTCGGAAGTAATTATGACATCGCAGATATCTAAGGAAGGGAGAGGAGAGACTCTAGTGCATAAAGAAAGAATCTTATCTTAAATCTTTAAATTAAGGAGAGGATTGGACAGAATGTATGCTTTTTATAAAGAATGAAGATGGCAGACCTTGATCAGTCGAAGAGATCGATTACTTACTTTGTGAATAGCCTACTAAACGGCCAGACATTCCCTTTTCTTTTTAAGCAGCAAGGTCAGATGCTAAAACAAGGGTAGAACAAGGTCGGAACCCTATCTACTCTCCCTCTCACTACGGTTTGATCTCGTTATCTCCCCTCTACTTCATACAGAAATTAGTAGGAAAAGGAGCATTCTGAGCAGGATTCTTTGAGTGGCTACGATCAGGTGATTCAGGCCTGGTTGGGTCTGAATGCATAGTTAGGTTGTAGATGGGAAGTCAGGAATGCAGTCAGGTCCAGTAGTTGGCTGCTGGACTCTTGTATTGGCTGCTGGGGTCTGTTCTGGGTCTTTGCTGGGGGGGGTGTATATGGTAATTAATGTTTAGATACCTGGTCATAGCTCATTCTAAATGACATAAGAGGATTGGGAGATATCAGGTGAAAAAACGTATTTGATGATGTAACAATTCATCAAAACAAATTAGCTATTTCAAAAACGCATAACATAAAGAAAGGGTGCAGTCTAATCGCAATACCTCTGTGCATTTGATTTCTCCGTAAAAGGATGTCAGCCATAGTCACATTTTTCTCCATAATTTTCTGCCGCAAACATACTCTTTCAGCATCTCCATTCAGTTCAGACTCAGTTTCAGATCTCTGTTGATGTCTTTGCTTCACAAAGGTCGAGTGATTGGGAGTAAGTCGCACTTGTTGTCGACCACCAGAGTGGATGACCTGTATATAGGAAAAAAGAAGAGCTTCAGTAATAACTTGTTAACGTTTTCAAGATAACTAATTGCATGTTAGTGAATAACATTCATCATTTTTCTTCACTTCCAGGGAGCTGTTCATTAGTGAATAATATCTTATGCAAGCAAGAGTCCACATGCTTTTATTTGGACCCATACATATCTCATCTCATGTAGCCAAGCATACTACAGGACCTGTAAATACGATTTATTGACTGAACAATCGAATGTAAAGAAACAGCGGTGAAACGGTAACAACACCAGCAGTAAACAACAATAACACGAAACAGTGCAGCGATGATAGTAACAGTATACCTTAACCTTATTAGAAACGGGCTCAAAGTTCAGAGGATCAAATTCTTCATCACTGTCACTATTATTGTTGGGATTGTACTCCATTTCTTTCTGATTAGCAACAGTTTTCTCTTTCGATTTTCGCTTCTTATTCTTCTTACGAGCCGCCAGAGTTTCCATTGAATTAACAAGCTCGGGTATCCCAGCTTCTTGAAGTCTTCTCTTATTTTTTGCAATCCTTTCATGTCGAATTCTTTCATAGTCATTCGAAATATATTGCTTATCTGTCATTCCTCCTATTTGAGTTTATGAGCATCACAATGAACTCGTTAAACATAAACATAAAAATCTAATAACTATGATCATATAAAACATATAAAATAGAGAACAACAATAATATGATAAAATCAGCCTATGATTGATAAAATCAGCCTATAATTGGTAAAATAGTAGGATAAAATCAGCCTATGAAAAGTAGTTTCCCACTATACGTTATAATAAAATCAGCCATCTCTTACTCAACAACTAGTAGTACTCGAACAGAACAATATAACCAGGTAGACCTCGTCTCACTTAAGGAATCACACTTTTGTTAGAGAAACTGCCTGTCATAGTTATAAAACTTATCCGCCTTTGCATGGTATAAAATAGAGAACAACATTAGAAAAACGAAAAACTGGAAAAAAGAAAAAAGATAAATCAAGACTAAAAATAGTATGAAAATTATTTCTAGCATGGTTTATATGAGACTATAAAACGTAAGAAACAACTATTAAAAAAAAGCTGGTACGAAAGCTTATAGACGAACACCACTCCTCAGTCCTCATTATTAAGTTCCTCAGATCATCTGCTTGCATCCATTCCCATAAAGTATCATCGCAATCAGAATTGCCATCACTTAACTCACACAAATCATTAACATGTGCCAGCATTGTATTTGCATCGACGATAGCAGGATCAATATCAGCTCTAGATAATATAAGATCTTCATCAGAATCGGTTCTTGATACTAAATTTGGTATGGGTTCGTTAGGTTCATTCCAGTATGAACTTGGGGAAATTGTCTCATCACCATGGTCAAATATATCTCTTGGGACCTTGGTCATTACATAATGGAGGCCATCTATAATAGGATCGGCAATATAAAAGACTTGGTGGACCTGGGATGGTAAGACAAAAGGATCATCAATAGAACAAAATTTGTTCTTACTTATGCAAGTCATCCCGTATTCGTCCTTCTCTACTTGATACCACTCACAACGAAACAACACTACATTAAACTTTGATGAGTAATTCAGCTCAATTATTTCTAGAATTGCACCATAATATATTACCTCCCCTTCCAAGGGATTTTGATCTCTAGAGCTAGCAAAACTAGAAGTTACCGCTGCAAGAGATACGCCATTATTCTGCGTCTTGCATTTTGCGTCACGAGATTTAGTATAAAAGTCATACCCGTTAGCATAATAGCCCATGTACCTCCTGGCGGTAGAAGAAGGACCCTTTGCAAGCAAAAATATATTGTCTGAAATGTTCTCTTTAGTTGTCTTTTCTTTTAACCAATTAGAAAATTCATGACAATGGCTTCGTGCACGTTTCCATTTGTTATTTCTCCGTTGGGAGTTTACAAAAGTTTCATGGTCCCTGTATACAAAAATTAAAATTAAAATAGTTCAACAATATTAAACTAATTTAAATATATAGTTTACTTCCATTAGATAAAATTAACTTACTTTATAAACTGATCAACTTTAGCACTATCTGAATTGAACAAGGCATATCGATGTGCCTGTTCACTTAATTTGGGATCCAGCGTGAATAACTTTCCTTTCCTCCATTTTTTCCCTCCTAATGGTTTGCCATCATTAGCCAAAAAATGATTCTCACAAACGACATCTGGCCCATTTACTTCATACTCTTTCCAATATAGCATGCAATCATTAGGACACGCACATATCTTCTTATAATCAAGGCCAAGGTCTCTCACAATGTTTCTAGCTTCTCTAAAACTAGCTGGAAGATTTGCTTCTGGAACCATTTCTTTCAAAAGTTTTATGAGGTCATCAAAAGCTACATTACTAATTCCATGAAGCGTCTTATATAAAAATAGTCGAATGATAAAGGAAAGTTTAGAGAAATTTTTACATCCTGGGAACAACTCTTCTTTGCCATCCTCTACCAACTTATAAAACTTCTTAGCTTCATCATTTGGGCCATTTTGTACACTAGTCGAACTTTCAGAAATATTTCTAAATGCATCAGTTAATAACTCATCAGTACCATCGGAAAATATTAACCCCTCATCTTCAGTTCGAGTAGTGAACTCATTTGACAGTGGTTTCTCGCCATGAAAGATCCACAAATTATAATCCTCAATAAAACCATATACTTTAAGGTGGTCAAAAACATCATGTCTTCTTAACCAAAATCGATTTTTACACCACTTACATGGACACCTTATTTGACCCCCTACACCGACCTTAGAAAATGATGCATTAAGGAATTCAAGGACTCCAGTTTCATACTCAGGTAATCGTCGAGGTAAATACATCCAACTTCTACCCGTTTCCATACTCTGATCGCAAATTCTGAAATAAATTTTAGTTTGATTTAAAGAGAAATATGAAAAACACATTATAAGAAATAATAATTTACAATTCTAGTGAAAAGTGAAATAGAAGTAAATGAATCAAAATTAAATTCTAGTGAGACCAATAAGTATACTTGTTTCAAACAATAAATATACTTCAGAGAAAGAAAGACAAATAATGAATGCATTGAACAGCACGTAACATGAAAAAATTTATATGTCTAGGTACAACAGCGAGATTAAAAAAATGAACAACAGAGTGTTATGACTATCTAAGGACCCAAATTTTGATATAAAAATTCAACAGTGGGGATTCTTTAAACTTTCAAGAAAGAGCACAAGCACACATTGACCAAAATCATTGTCCATTATGTTCTAGCAGTAAAATACACTACACAGTTCAATGTACCCGACACTTTTCATGTAATTTCGATTATACGCCATTGCATTACGATATTCTACACAGACCAGACTGCTTATTGCTAGTTACCCATACTTAACTACCTTGCCACTGATCATTGTTGTGGTTACATCTGCATTATACTGCTGTTTTTGTTACTACTGCCTGCCCTACACGTTGATATGTAGTGATATTAGTCTGGCTTCTGAAGTGCCACTGCACATCTACTCTACTACTTACCACTACACACAGCTACTACACAGTTCAATTTACCCGGCACTTTTCATGTAACATTCAACGAAAAAAACGAATTGGCAATAATAATTAATAGCATCTCTAACGAAAAGTCTCGGTCGACAAGCTCTTTAATTAAATAAAACGAAGTTTGTCTAGCCTAGGTCAGAGCCATCCTTCTTACGGATTAGACGTTAACGCTTCTTTGGTTGATTGAACCTACTCACCCGAGGGGCTGACTTCGTTCTGGCTTTACTGCGCCAACCACGCATGTACATAAGATAAAGACATAGCATAAAGATAATAAGAGGGCAAAAAACGCCGCCTGTAAACAGAATTCCCATAGGCAGGGCTCCGCTTGCATAGTTTTAAGAAAAGGTCTTTTTGTTTGGGTGAAGGTTGAACTAACTTCTTGTCTTTTGCCTCATCTATTTAACTCGCGCCTTTGTACTAGAATACAATTAGTTCCAGTATTAACAACATACATCCCCATGACAAATGCTAAGATGATTCATTTGATAACGAGGTAAACATGAATAATAATTAATATAAATAACAAATGCAACAAACAATTGAATTGGGAATAATAATTAATTGCAACAAACATTGAATTTAAAAACAGACAATTGAATTGGGAAATAACAAGAACAATTCGACCAAAAAAAACGAATTGATCGGAATTGAATTATCATACCTGAGACAATTAGGAACTTTACGAAATCGAACAGAGAAGCACAATCAGACGGACGTCACTTCAGAGCGAGAATCACTTCAGACGGACGAAATTGAATTGTTGGAAGAAGAAGATGATTAATGGAGGCAGTAGGTTTTGCAATAGAGCAAGGTTTTGTCGCGGGGTTCTAAAATTTTGGTTAACGGAGTAGGTTTTGAATTGCGCTGAATTTTGGCTAAATATTCTGTTTTTTATTCCTTTTTATCGAATTCTGAAATTATGCGCTCGCTTAAACATTTGGTTTCTAAAATTTTGGTTTTTGATTTTTCACTAACCCTCCTAAATTTTGTTTCTAAATATTTTAAATAAACCAAATATTGTAGAATGCGTCAAATTCGTTAAATTTTCCATATTTTAAATCATTATTACTGGGTGAATTTAATTTACGCAATAGTTATTCGTCCAAAAAACTATACCCTTAATGTAAATAATTAAACAAGTGTACATCCCGTACTTCCCGTACTTGTTTTATATTATTTAGAAATTATTCATCAAGAAACAATTTTAGTTAGACCAAATGAACCAGTAATTATACTTAAATCAGATCACCAACATAACCAACGCAACATATATTAAAAAGTGTTGCTAATATATACGTCCACTAAATGCAACACTTAAAGAATAATGTTGCTATATCTACTGATAAAATGCAACAATTATATACAAGTGTTGCAAATTAAAGTAAAATGCAACATTTCTTTTCTAAGTGTTGCTTAGTTAATATCTTTACTATAAATTGCAACAAAGAAATTATGTGTTACACGCAAAATGTTGCAACAGAGCCATTTTGTAGTAGTGCAAATAGTCTAGGTACGTCCGTATTACAGTCGCGTAAGCGGTATAACAAGTCCTTTCCGTCCGATTTAACTAGTAGCTCCATTCGGCCTATGCTACTAGTCGCTAGGTCTCACAAATCTTAGTTGTCAACACGATTGGAGATTCCAAAAGTCTAAGTCACATACCTTCCGATCTTAGTAACTTAGTTGCCTTAATCCGTTAACTAATGCCCTTCCCTATCTCTCAAGCCACGGGTTTGTCATTACTAAGCATCTAAAAAGTCTCCTCTCGGTCTCATTGAAAGATATCGTACTTAACGAGGTAAAACAGTTCTGATCATACACGAAATCAGTCGACTAACCAACCACTCCAGTCGATCGAATAATCCACTCAGTCGACCGACCAGAGAAGCCAGTCTGTCGACCAAGCCCTGTTACGGGTTGCCCTAAACTAAGCCATCTATGCTATAGGTCTCCTACATCCTAACATAAAGTGTTTAGCTACTCATGGTACTAATGAAAACAGAAACCTTTTAATTCTACTAACAACAAACAACAAGATTAAGATGATTAACGAGATTACAAACAATAAAACCGACGATTTCGGGATTCTAACTAACCGGAATCAATTCTAAGAAAACTATAAATAACTGAAATAAGGAGCAAGAATTACAGTAGAACAATAAGGCAAAAACAAGAATGGAACGATTGAACTTTATTGAATTATGCGTGGAACAGAATGTTTATTGTAAACTAATTCTAAAACTAGATTAAAAACTAATGATAAATTTGATAATGAACTTAGGCTAAAGCTAGATAAAAAATGGATAATTAATATAGAGGCTGAGAACTACGTTATATATTAATCTGCTCCAGTCTCCTCAAAACCCTAAACGTACTTATGGGTTTAATCTCGTTTCTTATTTTTTCGAAAAGGCCGAGTGGTCGACCGACCGTTGGCACTGGTCGGTCGACCAGTTGTTGGGTTTGTTAAAGCTTCTGATCTTTTAAATAAACTTCTGAAATCTCGCTCTTCAGGTGCATTGGTCGACCGACCGTTGTGCTCAGTCGGTCGACTGATGTAGATGATGTATCAGTTCTCTCAACTTCTGATCTATGTCCTTTAATCCTTGAAGTGCGCGCTAGGCTTTGTCCCTTCACCGTTCCTTCATGTCATTAGCCATGCAATCTACTCGAGGACGAGTTTGACTCAAAATCTACTCATTTCCGCATTAATCTGCAATAATGCACCAAAATACGAAAGTAGACGAAATAGGAGAAATAATAGTTATAATAGCATAGTTGAGCTCTGAAATGCGTGTAAAAAGCGATGTAAAACATCTTAAAATAGACACAAATTAGGTAGTATCATGCCAAGCCCAGAAAATTGCATACTTCAGCCACATTCTTAGGTGCCTCCGCGTTAGACACCACCTTAATCTTACTAGGATCCACTGCCACGCCCTCCTTTGAGATCACATGACCCAAAAACGTTACTTTCTCCAACCAGAACTCGCACTTTGATAATTTAGCATACAACTGATTGTCCCTTAGAGTCTGCAAAATAATCCTCAAATGTTCTTCATGTTCCTCCTTAGTCTTAGAATAAACCAAGATATCATCAATGAAAACCACCACGAATTTGTCCAGGTAAGGATTAAACACGCGGTTCATTAAATCCATGAATACGGCAGGTGCGTTAGTCAACCAGAGCGGCATCACCACATACTCATAATGACCATACCTAGACCTGAAGGCGGTCTTCGATATGTCACTATCCCTGATCCTCAGCTGATGATAACCTGACCTCAAATCAATCTTCGGAAATACTCCGGCTCCGGTCAACTGTTCAAACAGGTCATGTATCGTCGGCAAAGGGAAACGATTCTTCACCGTCACATGATTCAGCTCTCGATAGTCTATACACAACCTCATACTCCCATCTTTCTTCTTCACGAACAACACTGGAGCTCCCCAAGGTGATACACTAGGTCGGATGTACCCCCTTGATGCGTGTCTATTTTATGATGTTTTCACATCCATTTTACACGCATTTCAGAGCTTATTTATGAGTTTTGGACTATTATTTCTCCTATTTTGTCTACTTTCGTATTTTTATTCATTTTTGCAGATTTATGCGGAAATAAGGCAATTTCGAGTCAAACTCGTCCTCAAGTAATTTGCATAGCTAAAGACATAAAGGAACGAAGAAGGAACGGAGTCTAGTGCACGCCTGAAAGGCCAAAAGACTGATTTAAGAAACAAAAGGAGCTGGTACATCACGTATATCAGTCGACCAACCGAGCATGTTGGTCGGTCGACCAATATACCTGACGAGGACTCATCAGAAGCTGTATGTTCGAAGTCAGAAGTTGATGGGCCTGATAATTGGTCGACCGACCAGCATCACCAATCGGTCGACCAAGACGCCACTTTCGAAAATTTCAGAAAAGAGCTTAAAGCCCAGAGTCGTGATTAGGTTTGAAGCAAGGGTTTCAACAGCCTATTATAAAAGCTAATCAATAGTCTTAGGGCTAATTATCTAGCTTTAGCATACATCGAATCCCAATTTAGTTTTCTTTATCAGTTTTACTCTTTTATTTCTTTATGGTTTAGAATACTTTTACAAACAATCAGTTTCCACGCAATTTTCAATAAAGTTCTAATCTTTCAGTTCTTCCATCTCCTTTGTTACGGTAATTTACTTTCTCAATTTATTTTATTCATATTTTGTTTAGTATTATACCGGTTAGTTAGAATCCCAAACCTTGCTGCTGTTAACTGTATAATCGTTATCATCATATTATTTACTATTGTTATCATGAAAATTATTGTTTTTATTAGTATTATGCGTAGCTAAACCTCACATGTTAGGATGTAGGCAATTTATAGCGTAAATGGAGTAGTTTAGGGCAACCCGTAGGAGACTTTGGTTGACCGACCGACTTTTCTGGTCGGTCGACTGAGGTGGTTAGTCGATCGACCGGATTAGCTGGTCCGTCGACCGACTTCGTGTATGATCAGACCTGTTTTTGTTCGTTAATTGCAATATCTTACAATGAGACCGAAGGGAGACTTGTTAAATGCTTAATAATGACTAACCCGGGGATCGAAAGATAAGGGAAGGGCATTAATTAACGTTTTAAGATAGCTAAGTTACTAAGATCGAAGGGTATGTCACTTAGACATTCGGAATCGCCTATAATGTTGACAATCATCATATTTGAGACCTAGGGACTAATAGTATAGGCCGAAAGAAACTATTAGATAACATAGACCGAAAGGATTTGTTATACCCCTTACGCGACTTCAACACATGTTGACCTAGACCGTCTGCCATCATAGCTATGATGAACCAATCATCCTAACATCTCTTTTACCATCTTATGCACATCTTACTTTCAGTTTTATTCTTTCTTTATTTGCTAGACTTAGTAGAAATCAAAACACAATCATAAACCCTCCAATTGTTACCCAAAAGACTTAAGGCCTAGAACAATAAACACTCACAACCTCCTTGCGGTTCGACCCTGGCTTACTCTATCTATAGGTTAAGTTTAGGAATTATAAATTTTATCTTTGACACCCTCAACGACGGGGATCAAATATTGGCGCTGTTGCCGGGGAGTTAGAGCTAGTGTTAATTGCTTTGAGTATTTTTGTCTTATTTTGTGTTTAAGGAACTTTTTGTTCCTTAAACCGTTCTCACTTTTTCTTGTAGTTTTCATCTTATGCGCAGGTCAGTTCAAGAAGAATTACTTCCTCTTGACCTTGAGCTAGAGAAAACTCTCAAGACAAAGAGGAGACTTTTTCAACAGGACAAAGAAGGAGGTTCACCTTCTTCCTTGTTCCAAGAGGACTTATTCGACAACCAACCACCAACATCTACTCAACCACAAACACCCACCACATTCACAACCACCGAACCACCCAAACCTGAGGAAGAAATGGCAGAAGAAGCAAGTATAGCCAGTCACTCCATGCCCCAAGTAAAGGACCTCTACAAAGGATTCACTCTGCCTACGGGGACTGGGAAAACTTTTGAGGCCAATCCATCATACATCACCATGGTTGAAAGAAACCAGTTTGGGGGTGCTGCAAACGAGGATGCGGCAAAGCACATCGAGATCTTCACAGATTATATTTGCTCCATCGCTCCTCCAGATGGTGTCACTCAAGATCAGATTAAAGAAACCATGTTCATTTTCTCCCTCCGTTATTCTGCAAGGGAATGGTATCGGGATTTAGACAGCACTGCTGTGGGAGTCACTGATTGGAACACCCTAGCCTTGGCTTTCTACCGAAAATACTACTCCGCGTCGAAAACCAATGCTTTGAGGGCTCAAATCACCAGTTTTAAGCAAGGCCCTTCTGAGGATTTTAGTGTGGGGAATAAAACATGTATTCGCCCTAAACTTGAAGGATTATAACGAAACATACAATTGTGATTATAGTCATAAGTTAATAAAAAAACATGAAAAAGGAATACAACCTTGGGTCCTTGCTTGAAAAGGCCTAAGAACAGGAATTAAAGTAAATTCCCTCCTATAACTTGCACCCAAGACTTGAATGAGATGATGTCGCGTGTGCTAGAAATACTCTCCAATTGCCTTGCAATATGGGGAGAGCTTTTGTGAGGTTTTAGATGTGAGATCTGAGTTTTAGGAAAATAATGTTCTCAAAACCCTAATTCTTGAGATTATCAATTAACTAGTCACTGAAAAAAGGAGAAGGACTCTCCTTATGTAGTACTTATGGTTCGGCCGAATTGGGTGGGTGAGAGTGGGCTTTCTCCACTCTTACCTTATTCCTTTGCGTGATTCGACCCATTTTGTCAAATATTATTTGCGGGTATTTATTATAAATCGTACACATGTTATCAGACATTAATACAGTCGATGTATTAATAATGGTCTGATAAATTACGATATTGTATAATTACCGAAATTAATATAACTGTTTATATTAATACACGAATACAATATTTAATTAAATATAACCGTTTATATTTAATTTACGAATTAATCATGTAATCCGTATTAGCTAAAATTATTTAATCCGTATTAAATAATAATCTCAACATCTTATTGACTAATTTAATAATCAATATCTCTGACTAACTGTTTAGTCGTATCGGGCATAATTATGACTGTATTTTCATACCTTCACATCTCTCAAACGTGTCCTATAGGTGTGACGTATAGGGACCAGTTGATCACCGCCATCCGTATGACAATAACGTCAAACTTATCTAGCAAGCCAACCGTTATTGATAAACGTGGATCAACTGATAATAATACTGAAGTATGCCCTTGTGATCCTTAAAGAGATTTAATAAGTCATTGTACTTAATTGTCAAGGACACCAGCCCCAACAATCTCCTACTTGTCCGTACAAGGGTATGTGCAATGACGTTATAACACTACATGTGGAGGACACAAGCTCCAACAAACTCCCACTTGTCCGTACAAGGGTAGGTGCGATAACCGATTCTCATATCCTTTTAAAATTTCTCCCACTCAATGTAAGACAATTTGCAAATCCGCATTCGCAAAGGTCGTATCTCACAAGCGATCTGTATCAAGAGTGGTTTCCCCGACTAGAGAGTAACTTAACTGATAAAACGAATCTGTATTCGAGCATGGCCATGCATTTCAGTTACTACTCCTCGAGTGGCCCTGAGAAATGATAAAATTCTGACAAGGGTTTGGATATTTCCCTCAACTCGAATCCTGCCGATGTTCGCGCAGCATGAAATAACCCAGAAAAAAATCCTCTTGGCCCCTGTTACGATGACCGTGGGAAAGAAACCAAAGTTACCCAAAATCTGCCTTAATCTCAAGAGACAGTTGAAAGTCAAAAGACTCGACTCTAAGGAACACTATGGAGGTCCTATCCACGACCTGGCACCCAATGTTATAAACCATTTAGGACTCCATAACGTTGTCACGGGGTGTCCTACGATTATCCGTATAACTCGCCTTTGTGATTGGTAAGTCATCCGTTTGACTTATGGCTCGTTGAGCCCACCATCAACCAACGTCACAAAATGATTATCTGAGTTATCAGCTCAAGTTGATGATCAAGGACTAAAACGATGTAATGTTATTCAGTCCACATGAAAAACAAAACATTATATATCATAACAATGAGGTTGAATAGAGTACACGAGAAAATGAATTATTACATGAATTCATAAAAGAGTACTACAACTTAGGAACACATCTAATTCCCATGGAATGAATGTGCCCTTCATGCTTATCACGTGGTAATGGTTTTGTGAGAGGATCAGCTATGTTGTCATCCGTAGCGATCTTATCAATGAAAATCTCCTTTTGCTCCACGTAATCTCTGATTAGATGAGCTTTATGTTATACATGTCTAGCCTTGTTGCTAGACTTATGCTCCTTAGCTTGGAAAATGGCACCTTTATTGTCACAATAAACGGTTATTGGGCCATTCGAACTAGGCACTACTGAGAGTCCTTGTAAGAATTGACGCATCCATATTGCTTCCTTAGCTGCTTCCGAGGCGGCATAGTACTCCGACTCAGTAGTAGAATCTGCTGTAACACTCTGTTCAGAACTTTTCCAGCTGACAACAGCGCCATTAAGAGTAAAAACGAATCCACACTGAGATTTCGAGTCATCTCGATCCGTTTGGAAGCTAGCATCTGCGTAACCCGTGGCGTAGAGCGTTGAGTCGCCTCCGTAAGGCAATCCCCAATCTTTAGTTCTCCGTAGGTACTTAAGAATGTTTTTCACGGCCATCCAGTGTGGTGCACCTGGATGAGCTTGGAATCGACTTGTCATACTCAATGCATATGCAACGTCTGGACGTGTGAATATCATGGCATACATGATCGATCCTATAGCCGAAGCATAAGGAATCCGACTCATGCGCTCTTTCTCTTCCAATGTCTTAGCTTCTTGAGTCTTGCTTAAGTGAAGCCCAGTAGTCATAGGAAGGAACCCCTTCTTGGAGTTCGTCATGCTGAATCTCTCTAGAATCTTATCTATGTAAGACTCCTGACTGAGAGACAACATCCGTCGTGATCTATCCCTGTAGATACGGATGCCCAAAATTCTTTGTGCCTATCCCAGATCTTTCATCTGGAAATGGTTTTTCAACCATGCTTAAACCGAAGAAAGGAGAGGTATGTCATTCCCAATCAAGAGTATGTCGTCGACATACAGTACTAGGAATACAATCTTGTTCCCTCTGGACTTGATATAGAGACATGGTTCCTCGACTGATCGAATGAACCCATTCTCTTTTATCACTTGGTCGAAGCGATGATTCCAACTCCGTGATGCTTGCTTAAGTCCATAGATGGAACGCTTAAGCTTGCAAACCTTCTTAGCATTTTCTGGATCAATAAAACCCTCGGGTTGTACCATGTACAACTCTTCCTCCAAATAACCATTTAAGAAGGCGGTTTTAACGTCCATTTGCCATATTTCATAATCGTGAAATGCGGCGATCGCTAAGATAATCCAAATGGAACGTAGCATGACTACGGGTGCAAAGATCTCATCGTAGTGCAAACCTGGCACTTGGGTGAAACCTTTAGCAACTAGTCTAGCCTTATGGATATCTTGTTTACCTTCCACGACATGCTTTATTTTGTAAAGCCATTTGCATTTAAGGGGACGTACCTTTGCAGGTAGGTCCACAAGATCCCACACGTTGTTCTCATACATGGAGACAATCTCGGATTGCATGGCTTCTAGCCATAGATTTGAGTCAGAACTGGTCATGGCACCTTTATAGGTTGTGGGTTCATTACCCTCTAGGAGTAAGACGTCATCCATATCATGTTCCTCGACCATACCAATGTATCTGTCCGGAGAAATGGAGACTCTTCCCGACCTCCTAGGCTCCTCAGGAATATCTACCGCAGCCTCGGTTGAAGGAACTGTTTCCTCCAATGGTTTCTCGGTAGTTGGTTCTTGAACCTCCGATAAATCGAAGGTTCTATTACTCGACTTGTTCTCGAGAAATTCTTTCTCTAAGAACGTCGCACTAGCCGCAACAAAAACCTGTTGTTCGGTTGGCGAGTAGAAGTAATGACCAAAAGTTCCCTTTGGATAGCCTATAAAGTATGTCTTGACCGATCGGGGGCCGAGCTTATCCTCGTGTCTCCACTTGACATAAGCCTCGCAGCCCCAAACCCGAATAAAGGACAAGTTAGGGACCGTTCCCTTCCATAATTCGTATGGAGTCTTGTCAACAACTTTAGACGGACTTCGGTTAAGTATTAGAGCGGCTGACAAAAGAGCATAGCCCCACAATGAATCAGGCACAACGGTGTGACTCATCATGGATCGAACCATATCAAGTATAGTTCGATTTCTCCGTTCGGACACACCATTCAATTGTGGTGTTCCAAGTAGAGTTAACTGTAAAACGATACCACAGTCTTTGAGGTGTTGATCAAACTCGTGTGAAAGATACTCACCACCACGATCAGAACGTAGTGCTTTAATCTTTCTTCCCAGCTGGTTCTGTACCCGATTCTGGTATTCTTTGAACTTGTCACAGGATTCACTTTTATGCTTCATTAAGTAGACATAGCCATATCTACTCAAATCATCCGTGAAAGTGATGAAATACCTATAGCCTTCTCGTGCGTTGATCGACATAGGGCCACATACGTCCGTATGTATGAGTCGTAATAGGTCGGCAGCGCGCATTCCAACACCTTTGAAGGAAATACGAGTCATCTTACCGATGAGACATGATTCATACGTGCCATATGTTTCGAAATCAAAGGCCGAGATAGCTCCATTTTGTATGAGTTGTTTTACGCGTTTCTCATTTATGTGTCCCATACGACAATGCCATAGGTAAGTTTGATCTTTGTCACCTACCTTTAATCTCTTATTATTCACATGTAATATTTCAGTGGTTTGATCTAAAACATAAATTCCATTCATGGAAACTGCCTTACCATAAATCATATTGTGTAATGAGAAAATACAACTGTTATTTTCTATTACAAATGAAAAACCAAATTTGTCAATTGCATAAACTGAAATAATGTTTTTGGATAAACAAGGAACATAATAACACTTATATAAAGATAACTCGAATCCACTTGGAAGTTGGATCACGTATGTTCCCCTGGAGACTGCAGCAACACGTGCTCCATTCCCGACCCGCAGGTCAACCTCACCCTTGATGAGGGGTTCTTGGTTTCGGAGGCCCTGCACATGATTACATAGATGAGAACCACAACCAGTATCTAGTACCCAAGTTCCGTAACTTGCATGGTTAATCTCAATCATGTGAATAAAAGAAGAAGAAGACATACCAACAGGAGTAACGCGGCCTGCCTTAATATCCTCACGATACACGGGGCATGAGCGCCTCCAATGCCCAGTCTTGTGGAAATGGTGACATTCCATGCTAGTATCCTTGCTCTTTGTCTTGCCCTGTGAGTTGCTCGACTCACCTGGCCCACTCTTAGTAAATCCTGACTTCTTAAACTTGGGCTTGCCTACTGTTAGGTCGCCCTGAGCTTTAGCTTTTCCCTTACCCTTACCCTTACTGGAGATCATGAGAACATCCTGCTTCACGCTTATGAGGAGTCTTCTTCATGTCGTTGGTGTAATAGTTGGCCTTAAAGAGGGCGAACCCATCATGAAGCGAATGAAGCATTTGATCAACGATTATGTTCTCACTGATCTTGCAGTTTAGGGCCTCCAGTTTCTCGATATTCTCAATCATGTTGAGAATATGAGGGCTAACCGCTTGGCCCTTCTGGAGTTTCGCCTCAAAGAAGCGACAGGTATGCTCATAAGAAACGATTCTCGGTGCTTTTGAGAATTCGTTAGTGAGCGTGGTGAAAATCTTGTTCGCACCATGGGTTATGAAGCGTCTTTGCAAATTGGATTCCATTGCATAGATGAGTACGTTCTTTATCGCACCCGCTTCCATGACGAAGTCGTTATGAGCGCGAACTTCGTTAGCTCTAGCTCCAGTTCCTGGGTGTGCCGGAATGGGCTCAGTTAAGTACTTGAGCTTTCCGTCAGCAATGGCTGTAATACCTCGAAAAGTCTAGACTCGACAAGTAATTTTATCTTGTGACGATAGTCGCTTTATGTTACGTAACCATGTTTAAGTTAGAATTATAGCGTTATTCTTTTTAGAGGGAGTTTATGTCTTTAGTAGGAATCGATCCCTAGACCTGTAGCATGTCGAGTTGGGCCTCGAAACTCGTGTACTCCTCAAGCCCACGGCAGTCTTGAGAGAACACAAACACCAAAACCTTTTAAAACAGCCTCTCAGCCGTCACTTGTGTGGCTATTCAAAACCTAAACCTAGCATTTCAGATCTCATACAACCACACATTCTACAGCCGTCATAGCAAGGGGTTCGTAGGTGGTCTTCACGGTGACCCTAAGGCAGGGAATAGGTGGTCGAAACACCCAAGAAGTAGGTACGTTCACCACTGTGTTAAACACTGCTCTGTTCGCTAGTCTGTCAGCGTTTTCTTACGCGGTTGTAGGTCGTGTTTATCTGTTGTTGTGTTCACTCTTTCGTGTTTTCTAATCTATGGTATTGGGAGTCGTGTTCTAACCATTGTCGTAGCCATGTCAACCACCGTGTAGCACCAGACAAGGCGTGTTTCTGACGCCTGTCACAAGAGTTTCTGTCGAATCATAAAAAGAAGTCAGACCATGTATAGTTCGTTTGATTTTTAATGCGTTTTCATATCTCGTTTGTACTGGTTGTCGGAGTGGTGGGACTGGTGGTAGACAGGTGGTCGTCCTGGTGGTAGTCATGGTGGGTCTAGGCGGCTGAAGTGTTGGCGGCAGGGGTTTTCGTTGCCTCTGTCGGATCTGGGTTCTGTCCTAGCGTGTGTCAGGGGTGGTTTGGGGGTGGTACCACCGTTGACTCGGGGGAGGTCGACACGGTGGCACCACCATGGTTAGGATGACCGGTGTCAGGGGAGTGTTTGAGTGTCGGCCTAGGGTGGTTGGCTGGTCTGGGTGGTTGTCGACAGGGGCTGCAAGGGAGGTTGGTCACGTGTGGGGTGGAGTTCCAGCGGGTTTGAGTGGGCTGGTTCTCTTCACCGGCGGCCGGCGACCTGGTTGCTGGTGGTCGCCGGGGTTTTAGGTGGTGTTGGGGTTAGTGGGATGTCGGTGGTTGGTGGTTGTAGGGGTGTTGTGGTCGTGTAGGAGAGTAGCGATCTAGGGTTGTTTTTGAGTCGGGTTGTTTTTGGATGAAGTTCGTTTCTTTTACTTTTCTTTTTATTTATTGGTTTTATTTCTAAAATGCTTGGATATTATTATTATTATTATTATTATTGTTATTATTATTATCAATATAATTGTTATTTATGGTATTATTATTTTATTAATGGTAAAGATTTTAGTAGTTTTTTTAGGGGATATGATTTTGGGAGTTGTTATGGGAAGTATTAATATGGGTATCAATGTATAGTTAGAATATTTTGAAATTCAAACTAAAGATATTTTTATTTTGGGAAGTTTCTATTTATGGAAACTTTCCACTTATGGAAGGTTGCTATTTATAGTAAGTATGACCGTAAGGGGTTCGGGAAGTTTGTTAATTCGTGACGTATATCTGTTTAGGTAGCGAGTTTCGCGTGGAACATTTCTGACAAGCCCCGGACTTATCTGCGTTTCCTGCTAATCCAGGTAGGGGATAATATGGTTATATGACTTCGTGTAATTTACTCTTATCTGACATGAAGCATGTGGGTGATATAGTATTATGTGATCATTCTATTGTGTTATTTACTTTATCTTGAATTATTATATGATGTGATTATATACATATTGGGTCTTGTGATATGGTGTTGGATCGGTGCGGAGTATATATGGTGTTGGATCGGTGCGGAGTATATATGGTGTTGGATCGGTGCGGAGTAGATATGGTGTTGGATCGGTGCGGAGTATATATTTGGCGTTGGATCGGTGCGGAGTTTATTATATTATTATATTTATTCTTTTCCCTACTCAACCTCGTGGTTGACCCTGTGTATTCGTGATCACCTGTGATGAACCAATTATTGGGGAGCAGATTGACAGGTGGCTGAGACTAAGGGGGAGCTATGGGAGGAAGAGCTTGGATCCGGACCAGATTAGATGTCTAGATCACCTTAGTCAGATAGCATGAGTTGTACATCTTTATTTTGTTAAGACTTTCGGAAACCGTTGTAAGAACATGTTATGACTTTAATTCTAATTAAAGTACTGTTTATCTTTCCCTTTGTATCTACTGCCTCGGGAAACCGAGATGGTAACACCTTTATTTACCTGAGGAGTCCTAGTACAGGCCCTTAAATAAATGAGGGTGTTACAAAGTGGTATCAGAGCGAACGATCCTCAGGCCTAACCTAATGAACCCAATGAATGTAGGAGAGTCTAAATAAAATGAACCCCGGGATAGGACTGTTAGGAGCACACAAAAGGGGAAGTATGAGTCTGGGGCCCCCTCACACCGAACCATTGGCCCTATCAGTTTTACCCGGGAACCCAGAGTGAATATACGAGAGAAAAAGGGTTGGTTAAGAAAAGCTGAAAGTAATGGTATACTGTGATAAGTATTCTATGAGAATTCTGTGTATAAGTGACTGTTGGAAAAGCCGGAAGGGGCATAAGCATGGAAGAATCCTTAATTGTTGAATATGAATATTAATATGATAAGTGAAGTGATTTGAAGCATGTTAGTAATTCTTCTCTCATCATGTCTAGTGATATGCGGTTGTGTGATCCCTGAGCCATGTTATAGAAGAAAACTACTTCATATGATAAGTATTTATAGACTTTAATGCTTAGGGAACATAGCCCTAATCCAAATGGGTACCCACATGCGTCGGGACTCATTTCTTTTCTGTTGTATTATAGTATGCCTCCGCGAAGAGACAATATCGCTAATATCACGCAAGAAGAATTGGACCGTCTGATCGCTGAAAATGAGGCCCTAAAGGCCAAACGCATGGACTCGGCAAAAATGAGCACAATAATCGCGAGGCATCACCCTACCCAATTCACTAGGGAGGGGGAACCTCATCTGCTGGGGGCATGGTGTCGGGAATTCACTAATCTATTCGAGTTGGTGGCTTGCCCTGAAGAATTGAGGGTTGACCAAGCAGCCCACTATCTTAGGGGTATGGCCGGAGATTGGTGGACCGGGAACAAGGGAGAGATCCGGGAAGCAGTTAGAGAGGATGAGACCGAGTTTGTTGCTTGGGACGCATTCAAGAGGATCTTGTACGAGGTGTTTCTATCAGAATTCCAAAAGAGCAAGCTGAGGGAGGAGTTCCATACATTCAAGATGTCGGAGGACATGACTGTAGAGGCTTATTACAGGAAATTCATCCAGTTGGCGAACTACGTGGGAGACATGGGTTTCGATGATGCCATGCTGGCAATGAAATTTGAGAGAGGGTTATCAATCGCCATCAAGAAGAGATTGATTGCAGCTCCGCCCACCATAGTCCGTGACATTTACTTAAGGGCTGGGGCGGCGGAGAGGCTTTCCGAGATGATTAAGGAGGACAAGAAGTCCAAGACAGAAAAGAGGAAGGCGGAATCAGTAACCGAGGGTTCTGGATCGAAAAAGCAAAATACGTTCAGTGGATATTTTGGGAGTAGTACCTCTGGTGGTGGGAGAAACCATGGCGGGGGCAGTCACATGAGTTTCTGGCGGTGGCTCAGCGGGAATAGTTTGCTTCGGCTGTGGGAAAAGAGGACATAAGCAGGCAGTGTGTCGCTCTTCTGGAGGGAATCAGTCCGGGGGTTATCGTACGCCTACATCCGGATACCAGGGATCTCGCACCCAGTCTTATGGTAGCAGTGGCTATCGCACACCCATGCCCAACTATGGTGGGGGTGCGAAGTCTGGAGGAAGCAGTAATTACCAGAGGAGCTATAACAATTATCAGAACCGCTCGTACCAGAACCAATACCAAGGGAATGGAAGCAGTCAGAAGACAGGAGCAGAGGGGAATCAGCAGGCTGGGACATCTGGTACAAGTCAGAGTGGAGTCAAATCCAGTGGCAAGCTCTTTGCTATGGGAAAGCAGGCCGCGAAGGATGATGATCATGTGGTCACCGGTACTTTTCTTGTGAATTCTAAACCTACTTTTGTACTTTTCGATTCCGGTGCCACCCATTCGTTTGTGTCTAGAGACTATGTTAAGGCTCTGGGGCTTGAGAGATTAGACTGGGTCGCAGACTCAGTGACCATACCCTCAGGAGAGTCAATAATTTGTAATAGAGTTTATGGGAGTGTACCCATAAAAATCGGGGAAGCTTTTTTCTTTTGTGACCTCATAGAGTTTCCACTGGGGGGCTTCGAGGTGATTCTGGGAATGGACTGGCTAGGGAAGTATCGAGCTTTCATCGACTGCTATCAAAAGAAAATCTCGTTGAGGGGACCTAAGGGAGTAAGGGTGTCTTACAAGGGTTACCGAGTCAAACCAAAAATTAAATTCATATCTGTCAACACCCTGAAGTCTAGCTTGAGGAAAGGAGAGAGCCTGATCTTGTGCCAAATGTGGAATTGTGAGGCCGAGACTCCAAAGACTAGTGAGATACCTGTGGTACGGGAGTTTGAGGGAGTATTTCGAGACGACGTTCCAGGGTTGCCGCCAAGGAGGGAGGTGGAATTCTTCATTAACCTAAAACCAGGGGCGGGACCAATATCCAAATCACCGTACCGTATGGGACCGAAGGAGATGGAGGAGTTGAAGAAGCAGTTGGATGAACTAGCTGAGAAAGGGTTCATTCGACCCAGTGTGTCACCCTGGGGGGCACCCGTTTTGTTTGTGAAGAAGAAGGATGGTAGTTTGAGACTTTGCGTTGACTACCGAGAGCTGAACAATGTGACCATAAAGAACCGTTACCCTTTGCCGAGAATTGACGACCTGTTCGATCAGTTAAGTGGAGCTGGGGTTTTCTCCAAGATTGATTTGAGATCCGGGTATCATTAGTTGAGAATAAAGGATGAAGATATTCCAAAGACCGCTTTCCGAACGAGGTACGGCCACTATGAATTTGTGGTTATGCCATTCGGATTGACTAATGCTCCAGCTGTGTTCATGGACTTGATGAATCGAGTCTTCAGCCCATATCTGGACAAGTTTGTGGTGGTATTCATAGATGATATCCTGGTGTAATCCAAGAATGTAGAAGAGCACGAAGACCATTTAAGGAAAGTACTTCAGACCCTAGAAGAACATAAACTCAACGCTAAGTTGAGCAAGTGTGAGTTCTGGTTGGAGAAAGTAGCATTTCTGGGACATGTAATTTCAAAGGAGGGGGTGTCTGTTGACCCTAGTAAAATTGAGGCTGTAACTAAGTGGCAGAGTCCGAAGAATGTGAGTGAGATTCGAAGCTTTCTGGGATTGGCTGGATATTATCGAAGATTTGTCAAAGATTTTTCAAAGATAGCGAAGCCGTTGACGTCGTTAATGAGGAAAGAGAACCGTTTTGCCTGGGATGAGAGTTGTGAGAAGGCATTCCTAACCCTTAAGGAACGCCTGACAACAGCTCCTATCCTTGCTTTGCCAGTTGGGAGTGAAAATTTCGAAGTGTATACTGACGCTTCGAAGCATGGGTTGGGTTGTGTACTAATGCAGGATGGAAGAGTGATCGCGTATGCTTCTCGCCAGTTGAAGACCTATGGAGAAAATTATCCGACTCATGATTTGGAATTGGGAGCTGTGGTCTTTGCACTGAAATTGTGGCGCCATTACCTTTATGGAGCCACTTTTAAGGTGTTTTCTGATCATAAGAGCCTGAAATATATCTACACCCAGAAAGAGTTGAACATGAGGCAGAGGAGGTGGATAGAGTTGATCGGAGACTATGATATGCAGATTGTCTACCACGAGGGTAAGGCGAATGTGGTAGCTGATGCCCTAAGTAGGAAGTCGGTTCATACTTTGAGTTGTGCCCGGTCGAGAGTAAGGTTGCATGGTGAATTACGGGAGATGGGAATATTCATGATCCGGAAAGGGGATGCTTTTAGTGACTTGACAGTGGAGCCTGAGTTGTATGGTGAGATTCGGGAGTTGCAAGGTACTGACGGGAGAATCCAGAAGTGGCGTAGGTTGGTGGAGAGTGAGGGTGGAGAGACTACATCCAAGTTCAGTATACATACTGACGGTAGTTTGAGGTTCAGTGGGCGATGGTGTGTTCCGGATGTAGAGGAGCTCAAGAAGAAGATCCTGACTGAAGCTCATGCTACTCCATATTCCGTGCACCCAGGGGGTGATAAGCTGTATAAAGATCTTAAGAAGACGTTCTGGTGGCCTAACATGAAGAAGGAAGTCGCAGAGTTTGTGTCGCGGTGTTTGACTTGTCAAAGAGTGAAAGGGGAGCATAAGAGACCTCAGGGAAAAGTCCAACCTTTGGATGTGCCGGAGTGGAAGTGGGAGAACATTTCGATGGATTTTATCGTGGGGTTGCCTCGGACTCAGAGGGGCAACAACATGATTTGGGTGATTGTGGATCGTTTGACTAAGTCTGCTCACTTTATTCCGATGAAGGATACCTGGAGTAAAGCTGAGTTGGCTAAGTCATATGTGCAGAATGTGGTCAGATTGCATGGCGTACCCAAGGACATTGTTTCAGATCGAGACTCGAGGTTTATATCCAGATTTTGGCAGGAGTTGCAGGCAGCTTTGGGTACCCAATTGAAGATGAGTACTGCTTTCCATCCAGCTACTGATGGTCAGACTGAGAGAACGATTCAGACCCTTGAGGATATGTTGAGAGCATGTGTACTCGAGTTCGGAGGATCTTGGGAGGATCGACTGGGACTGATAGAGTTTTCTTATAACAACAAGTTATCATGCCAGTATCGGAATAGCCCCTTTCGAAGCTTTGTACGGGAGGAAGTGTCGGAGCCGTGTGTGTTGGGATGATCGAGCCGATGTTGTGACTTTAGGGCCAGATATGATCCAGGAGATGGTAGAGCAGGTTCAGATTATTCGACGGAAGATGAGGGCCGTTCAGGATAGACAGAAAAGCTACGCCGATCTGAAGAGGAGCGATATTTCATTCGAGGCCGGAGAGAAGGTGTTACTGAAAGTCTCTCCAATGAAGGGTGTGATGAGATTCGGCAAGCGTGGCAAACTGAGTCAGAAATTTATTGGACCGTTTGAGATCTTGGACAGAGTTGGAGAAGTGGCATACCGACTAGCTTTACCTCCAGCTCTATCCAAGGTCCACAACGTGTTCCATGTCTCGCGGTTGAGAAAGTATGTAGGTGATCCATCGCATGTGTTGCAGCACGAGGTGATTGAGGTAGATGAGCAGTTGGCATACGTTGAGACTCCGAAAGAAATTTTGGACAGGAAGGTACGGAAGACTCGCAATGGGGAGACGTCCTTAGTGAAAGTCTTGTGGACCAATCATAATCAGGAAGAGGCTACGTGGGAGCCTGAAGCATCCATGAGAGAGCGTTATCCACATCTGTTCAGTTGAGGTAAGTTACGCGGACGTAACTTTTCTTTAAGGGGGGTGGAATGTAACATTCTATGATCTAAGTAAAGTTTTGCGATGTTTGTGTGTTCCAAGTTCGTTTGAGTTGGGTTATTTTGTCATCTGAGTGTGGTTGAACTTCGGGACGAAGTTCATTTTAAGGAGGGAAGACTGTAATACCTCGAAAAGTCTAGACTCGACAAGTAATTTTATCTTGTGACGATAGTCGCTTTATGTTACGTAACCATGTTTAAGTTAGAATTATAGCGTTATTCTTTTTAGAGGGAGTTTATGTCTTTAGTAGGAATCGATCCCTAGACCTGTAGCATGTCGAGTTGGGCCTCGAAACTCGTGTACTCCTCAAGCCCACGGCAGTCTTGAGAGAACACAAACACCAAAACCTTTTAAAACAGCCTCTCAGCCGTCACTTGTGTGGCTATTCAAAACCTAAACCTAGCATTTCAGATCTCATACAACCACACATTCTACAGCCGTCATAGCAAGGGGTTCGTAGGTGGTCTTCAAGGTGACCCTAAGGCAGGGAATAGGTGGTCGAAAAACCCAAGAAGTAGGTACGTTCACCACTGTGTTAAACACTGCTCTGTTCGCTAGTCTGTCAGCGTTTTCTTACGCGGTTGTAGGTCGTGTTTATCTGTTGTTGTGTTCACTCTTTCGTGTTTTCTAATCTATGGTATTGGGAGTCGTGTTCTGACCATTGTCGTAGCCATGTCAACCACCGTGTAGCACCAGACAAGGTGTGTTTCTGACGCCTGTCACAAGAGTTTCTGTCGAATCATAAAAAGAAGTCAGACCATGTATAGTTCGTTTGATTTTTAATGCGTTTTCATATCTCGTTTGTACTGGTTGTCGGAGTGGTGGGACTAGTGGTAGACAGGTGGTCGTCCTGGTGGTAGTCATGGTGGGTCTAGGCGGCTGAAGTGTTGGCGGCAGGGGTTTTCGTTGCCTCTGTCGGATCTGGGTTCTGTCCTAGCGTGTGTCAGGGGTGGATTGGGGGTGGTACCACCGTTGACTCGGGGGAGGTCGACACGGTGGCACCACCATGGTTAGGATGACCGGTGTCAGGGGAGTGTTTGAGTGTCGGCCTAGGGTGGTTGGCTGGTCTGGGTGGTTGTCGACAGGGGCTGCAAGGGAGGTTGGTCACGTGTGGGGTGGAGTTCCAGCGGGTTTGAGTGGGCTGGTTCTCTTCACCGGCGGCCGGCGACCTGGTTGCTGGTGGTCGCCGGGGTTGTAGGTGGTCTTGGGGTTAGTGGGATGTCGGTGGTTGGTGGTTGTAGGGGTGTTGTGGTCGTGTAGGAGAGTAGCGATCTAGGGTTGTTTTTGAGTCGGGTTGTTTTTGGATGAAGTTCGTTTCTTTTACTTTTCTTTTTATTTATTGGTTTTATTTCTAAAATGCTTGGTTATTATTATTATTATTATTATTATTATTATTATTATTATTATTATCAATATAATTGTTATTTATGGTATTATTATTTTATTAATGGTAAAGATTTTAGTAGTTTTTTTAGGGGATATGATTTTGGGAGTTGTTATGGGAAGTATTAATATGGGTATCAATGTATAGTTAGAATATTTTGAAATTCAAACTAAAGATATTTTTATTTTGGGAAGTTTCTATTTATGGAAACTTTCCACTTATGGAAGGTTGCTATTTATAGTAAGTATGACCGTAAGGGGTTCGGGAAGTTTGTTAATTCGTGACGTATATCTGTTTAGGTAGCGAGTTTCGCGTGGAACATTTCTGACAAGCCCCGGACTTATCTGCGTTTCCTGCTAATCCAGGTAGGGGATAATATGGTTATATGACTTCGTGTAATTTACTCTTATCTGACATGAAGCATGTGGGTGATATAGTATTATGTGATCATTCTATTGTGTTATTTACTTTATCTTGAATTATTATATGATGTGATTATATACATATTGGGTCTTGTGATATGGTGTTGGATCGGTGCGGAGTATATATGGTGTTGGATCGGTGCGGAGTATATATGGTGTTGGATCGGTGCGGAGTAGATATGGTGTTGGATCGGTGCGGAGTATATATTTGGCGTTGGATCGGTGCGGAGTTTATTATATTGTTATATTTATTCTTTTCCCTACTCAACCTCGTGGTTGACCCTGTGTATTCGTGATCACCTGTGATGAACCAATTATTGGGGAGCAGATTGACAGGTGGCTGAGACTAAGGGGGAGCTATGGGAGGAAGAGCTTGGATCCGGACCAGATTAGATGTCTAGATCACCTTAGTCAGATAGCATGAGTTGTACATCTTTATTTTGTTAAGACTTTCGGAAACCGTTGTAAGAACATGTTATGACTTTAATTCTAATTAAAGTACTGTTTATCTTTCCCTTTGTATCTACTGCCTCGGGAAACCGAGATGGTAACACCTTTATTTACCTGAGGAGTCCTAGTACAGGCCCTTAAATAAATGGGGGTGTTACAATGGCAGCATTCCGTAGTGCTGCCTCCCAGTCTGAGAAGTTTAACCCATCATTCCTCAGTCTAGTAGACTGATTCATGGAGTCCATGAAGGCTTTTAGCCAAGATTCACGTGCTAGCTTGGCACTTGGCATTGGGTCTTCACCAGCCATTAGTTATACAGCAGTTTAATTTGAACGTGTTCTACACTGAAAAGAAGATAAAACAAAACCATATAAGCAACTCATTGTTGTGATTTATTTTTTTTTGGTGTAAATGTGAGTATATTATATATCAAAAAGATAGATACAAGATGTAACCATGAACCAAGACATCAAGTCTCAGCAGCATATCAGACACAGGGCAACATAGAAAGAAAAACAACAGACTAGACCCAAAGGACTCTATCTATCTTCTTTCCTGCAATGACATTTAATCTATTCTTAACTTCATGTTCAATCTGTGTAGCCAAGTTTTCTGGTTTAAGAAGGGTTCCATCAATCCATGCCTTATTCCTTTGGTGCCAAATATTATAGTGATAAGCATTGATAAGGACTGCAAAGCATTTCCATTGGACTGTTTGAGTTGTTGCTGATATCATGATTTGAACAGAAGGCATGTCCTTCCCCAACCATGTTGCTATGTGTTCTCTGACTTTGCAACTGTAGATGCAGTTATTGAAGATATGATCTATGGTTTCTGTGGCACTTTGGCACATAGTGCACAGATCATCAGTACTACATCCAAACTGATGTAGTTTCTGTTTTGTATTCAGGGCAGTATGGCCAGTAAGCCATGTAGTGATAGAGTGTTTAGGTATGTTCCATGAATTCCAAATAAGAGCAGCCCAAGGGAATTGAGGTCTGGACGTTCTCAGCCATTGGTATCCACTCTTAATGGTGTAGCCCTTAGGATCAGCAGACCAACATCCATTGTAGAAGCCATCCCTGAGTTTATTTTTCACCTTGCATATATTTTTCCAGTGCCATGGGGAAGTTTAAGGGGGCTCATAATTATGCCAGTCTCCATTTTTCAGGTAGGTATGGTGAATCCATTTGATCCACAGTCTGTCAGCTTGACAATAGATCCAACTCACTAATTTTCCCACAGAAGCTACGTTCCAGACATCTACTTTCTTGATACCCAGTCCCCCTTCATCCATAGGAGAGGCAACCTTATCCCATGCTACCAATGGGACTCTTTGGAATTCAGTATTGCCATCCCAGAAGTAGTTCCTGCAGATGGCTTCTATTCTGCCTATCACACCTTTGGGGATAATAAACATCATTGCCCAGTAGGAATGGAGTGTGGTAAGGACAGATTTAACAAGAGTTACTCTTCCTGCATATGATAGCTTTTTGGCTCCCAAACCTCGAATTCTGGTCACAATTTTCTCAATGAGGCTATTGCATTCTGTCTTGGTTAATCTACTGCCCTGGATTGGTACCCCCAAATATTTGAAAGGCATTTGACCCTCTCTAAACCCAGTGACACTTTGAATATCATGAATCAATTCTGTCTTCATTCCACTGCAAAAGAATTCAGATTTGCCAGTATTCATCTGCAAACCAGAAGCTTGGGAAAAGGATTTAAAGGCTCTCATGAGCAGCATAATGGATCGAGCATTTCCTTTACAGAACATAAGTAAGTCATCAGCAAAGAGTAAATGAGTCAGCTTGAGTCCCTTACAGAGAGGGTGGAACTGGAAAGGCCATTTGTCAGTAGCAAAGTTGAGAATTCTAGTAAAGTATTCCATGCATAAAGTGAACAGAAGAGGGGAGATGGGATCCCCTTGACGAAGTCCCCTTTTGCCATGAAAATACCCAAAAGTATGGCCATTGAGAGAGAGTGTATATGAAGGAGTGCTTATGCAAGTCATGAGTAGATGAGTGAAGTGTTCAGGGAAGTTCAGACCCTTGAGTAGCTGCTCCACAAAACCCCATTCTACATTATCATAGGCCTTCTGAAGGTCAATTTTAAACAAGCATCTGGGGGAGACATTCTTCCGAGCATACATTTGGACAATATCTTGGCAGATAAGCACATTTTCAATTATAGATCTCCCTTTGATGAAAGCTCCCGGGTTTGGATGAATGATGTCTGGTAGGATCAAAGCAAGTCTGTTACTCAGCAATTTGGAAATGATTTTGTAAATCATATTACAACAAGCAATGGGTCTGAAATGTGTGACTGATGTGGGTCTATCACATTTAGGAATTAAAGAAATATTTGTTGCATTGATTTGATGTAGCAGCTGCCCTGTAGTGAAGAAGTCCATCACTGCTGCACAAATATCATTCCCCACAATATCCCATGCATCCCTGAAGAACCCACTGGAGTACCCATCAGGCCCTGGGGCTTTGTCTTTGGGAATAGAGAACACTACTTCCTTGATTTCCTTAGCTGTGACTGGAGTACTTAAAATCATGGCATGGTCACTAGAGCATAATTGACCTTTTTTGTAGCACATCAGCCCTAATCTCATCTGTGGGCTTGTTACCGCCTAGCAAAGTTTGATAGTACAGAAGAAAAGCATTCTGGATAGCTTCACCAGACCTGTGTAGCCTACCAGTAGTGTCTTCAATCTGGAAAATTTTATTCCTTATGCTTCTCTGTTTGATAACCCCATGGAAATGAGCAGAGTTGCTATCACCCTCAGCCAGCCACTGAGTTTTAGATTTCTGTTGCAGGAAACTAGTTATGGCAGCATTCAGCCCTCTGGCATGGTGCATAGCCTCCACTTCCTTGTTTATCAGCTCTTGGTTGGTATTGTCCAGCATCAGTTGTAATTGGATGCTTTCCAACTCTTGATTAGCCATGATTGCTTTATTCTCTATATCTGACAATTGTTCTTTGTTCAGTTGTTTCAATTGCCATTTAAGACCCTTCAGTTTTTTCACCACTCTGAACATCTTGGTGCCATTAACAGTGCTTGCCCAGCCTTGTTTGACCTTCTCCTTGAAAGAAGGGGATAAACTCCACATATTGAAGTATTTGAATGTTGCTTTCCTGGTCATATGCATGGCACTATTGCTAACAATACAAGGATTGTGATCTAGTAGGCCCTCAGGGTGGAAGTGAGCCTTCATATCAGGGAAGGCATTCAGCCATGCCTGATTCACCATGAATCTGTCAAGCCTACTAAATTTCCTTTGAGAAGCCTCACGTTTATTAGTCCAAGTAAAAAATGCTCCTGTTGCTGGTATATCAGTCATGTCACAGTCCTGAGTACAGTTTAAGAAGTCATCCATGTCTTCTTGTTTTGTTTGTCCACCTAATCTTTCATCAGGTGACAAAACAGTATTAAAATCACCTGCTAGCACCCAGGGTCCATGATACTGCTGGTTGATCTGACGCAAATTAAGCCACAAGGTCTTTCTATCCACACCCTCATTAAAGGCATATATCATTGTCAATGAGAAAGTGTGATTAGAAACCTTTTCTGTGATGCTAGCATGAATAAACTGATCATCATATTGAAGAACAGTGACATTAAACAGGCTTGGTTGCCACAGCAGCCAAACCCTCCCACCCTTATGGAGATGAGAGTTAGTAGTAACACACCACCCTTCCAACATACTTCTTGAGATATTACCCACATTTACACCATTTATTTTTGTTTCTAGAAGGCCAAACAAGCCAACATCTTTATTGTGTATGAACCATTTCACTAACTTTTGTTTATCTACACTATTGAGCCCACGCACATTCCAGAACCCTATATTATGCATTAATAGTAGATGATGAAGGGTTACCATTATCCACTGTCATAGTGCTAACTTCATGAGGCACATTTGGTAGAGCAGCTGTCACTGGACCACTGGTACTATTAGGTACTGCAGGTTGTTGAACAGGGTTAGGGATTTCCTCAGCTCCTGAATTCTGCATCCTAGTGAGTAATGGTGGGAAGTTCACATCATTTATGGCCTCTCCATTAATAGCCTTAATGGCAGGTACTGCAGGTTTTTGAGTCACTGGTTGCCAGACTTTTTTTCCAGTTGGTTGAATGTTTTTTTGGGGATATTTCCTGCACGTACTTGCTTCATGGCCAAGATTTTTGCATTTAAGTCTATATTAAAATGTATTTAAACTCGTAGACTCATGCATTTATATAATTGATCTCTCTCAAGAATTATATAAACGATCCCAAGACTCAATTTCCGTATATTGATAAGCCCACAGCTTGGCTAATTCCACTGTTGGAACTCTTGGTTGATAGATTTCCGTAAATCCTATCTATTAGTCCATCTCAGTCGCTAGATAGTATCGAGTGACCATGATGTTGAGATAAAATAAATCATCTGTTCCCACTTACCCGACGTAGAAGGGGTCTTATTATGCCTACCGACGAAGAAGGGATTCATGGGATTCTGATTTATAAAGACTAGTCTCAATTTTTGGTTGTACGAGGAAGACCCCATCAACTTATATTTATCCATTTTAAGTGAACTAATATCTAGCATATGCGTGAATGAATGAAATAAAATGATGGCTTTGCAATTGACATGTGACATCTGTATTGTCACAGAAAACTAACGCGTAACCTCTACATGAGTTAGTTTTCAGGCATGTTATAGGTGGTTTGGTTTTAGGCGGAATATGATGCAAGCTATTATCGATGAAAGCATAAAATAAATGCGATAAACGTAAATAAAAGTCCTAGTGTGGCCTATCCTACCAAAATAAACATAAAACAACTTGGAATCCACCGTTGGACCCTAGAAGCTTGTCTTGATGTTTCATCTTGGTCCTTGCAGCGGGAGTGAGCATCCGGTCTCCGTCTTTGGTCTTCACAAAATTACTAATTTAAATTACAAATATAACCCTATTTACATTCTAATTTAAATACAAAAGTAATTATATGGCAAAAACCCAAAACGGAGATTCAAGATCTCAAAATTACAAGCAAGAATGTGTCCCATCATTACGGTGACACAATCTTCTAAGGCCACACTAAGTTACAACTGTTTGCAAAATTAAATACGTTATAGAAATCATTCAAAGGGCATTCAACAAGACGATAAATAAAATGCATCAACTAAAATTAAAATTCATACATGACATAATACTGTTATTATGATTAACAAATTTTACCAAACCACCTTTACCGGGATTAAAATTATGTGATTATACCGTTTTAACCACTTTAATTTTAACAAGTTAATAATCCATTATCTTAAACCGTTTTAAAATAATATGTATCATGCGAGAGTGAACCGTTTCACAAAAATAATATACTATTTCCGTATAAAGCATATTACTTTTGGCCAAGGGAAAATAAAAACAAGTTATTTTCGGAAAAATAAAACACGACTGTTACAGGGAAGTGGCAGACCGACCTCAACATGGGGTCGACCGACCTCCTGACAAAAAAAAGTTTTCTGAAACTGCATAGTGGTCGACCGACCCATTAAACAGGTCGACCGACCTCCTGACAGAAAAAAAAAAATTCCTGTAACTGCAGAGTGGTCGACCGACCCAATAAACGGGTCGACCGACCACAAAACACGAAGTCGAGTTTCTGAAAACGCGAAATTGCTGCACTTTTAATGAAAACAAGTTTTAACCTTTTATTCAAATCGCGTAAATCAAAATAAACAGCAACAAGGGTTCACATATTGTCAAGAATATCGATTAATTAACAATATGTAAACAGGAATCGAAAACAAGATCGATTATACAAAAGAGAAACTGCCGAAAAACAGAAACCCTACGCGGGCAGAGGTCGACCGACCACAATAATGGGTCGACCGACCCACACGCCGACAGAAATCAATTTTCAAAATTTTTAAATTAAAACTTATGAAAAAACACAAAAGTAAAATTTCGAGGCCCTGGCTCTGATACCACTTGTGGGGAATAAAACATGTATTCGCCCTAAACTTGAAGGATTATAACGAAACATACAATTGTGATTATAGTCATAAGTTAATAAAAAAACATGAAAAAGGAATATAACCTTGGGTCCTTGCTTGAAAAGGCCTAAGAATAGGAATTAAAGTAAATTCTCTCCTATAACTTGCACCCAAGACTTGAATGAGATGATGCCGCGTGTGCTAGAAATACTCTCCAATTGCCTTGCAATATGGGGAGAGCTTTTGTGAGGTTTTAGATGTGAGATCTGAGTTATGGGAAAATAATGTTCTCAAAACCCTAAGATCTTGAGATTATCAATTAACCAGTCACTGACAAAAGGAGAAGGACTCTCCTTATGTAGTACTTATGGGTTGGCCGAATTAGGTGGGTGAGAGTGGGCTTTCTCCACTCTTACCTTATTCCTTTGCGTGATTCGACCCGTTTTGCCAAATATTATTTGCGGGTATTTATTATAAATCGTACACATGTTATCAGACATTAATACAATCGATGTATTAATAATGGTCTGATAAAATTACGATATTGTATAATTACCTAAATTAATATAACTGTTTATATTAATACGCGAATACAATATTTAATTAAATATAACCGTTTATATTTAATTTACGAATTAATCATGTAATCCGTATTAGCTAAAATTATTTAATCCGTATTAAATAATAATCTCAACATCTTATTGACTAATTTAATAATCAATACCTCTGACTAACTGTTTAGTCGTATCCGGCATAAATGTGACTGTATTTTCATACCTTCACATCTCTCAAACGTGTCCTATAGGTGTGACGTATAGGGACTAGTTGATCACCGCCATCCGTATGACAATAACGTCAAACTTATCTAGCAAGCCAACTTTTATTGATAAACGTGGATCAACTGATATTAATACTGAAGTATGCCCTTGTGATCCTTAAAGAGATTTAATAAGTTATTGTACTTAATTGTCAAGGACATCAGCCCCAACATTATGTGAGGCGTGGACACGTTTTAAGAGGCTTGTTCGATCCATACCACATAATGGATTCGAATAGTGGTTTTTATGCAACCAGTCTTATAACGGGTTGTATGAAGATAATAGAGCCTACTTGGATGCCGCAGCTAATGGGAGGTTCCAAGAAAATAGTGGTGAGACCAAGGGTCTCAAGATCATTGAAGATGTAGTGGTCCACCGAGCTGAACACGGGACTTCCCGTGGTAATCAACGAAAATCCGAGCCCTCTGTAGCTGCAATAGAGGCCCTCACGGCCCGTTTTGACAAGTTTGAGCTGGGTGGAGGCGGAAAATGAGGGATGTATCAGTTGAATGTTGTTTCTGATGGGCCTTTCGCGTGTGAAAGGTTTAGAGGAGAGGGTCATGTCTCCAAGTTTTCTACAACACCGAACGAAACTTGCGCGGCATTCCAACATTACCGTCAAAATAAATTCTCTGACCCAACCAATGTCCATCCCAACTTAAGGTGGACTAGCCAGAATGTTCAGAACCCTCAACCACCACCACAACAAGCTCAAAACTACATCCCCCCTCATAAGCAACAGCTCCAAAAACAGCCCTTCTTTCCACAACAACCACAAAACCAACCCCAAAGTACTGACGCAATGATTCAAAGTCTAATGGGAATGGTTCGGAAGGAGTCCCAAGCTAGGGAAGCGGGTATGAAGATGTTAGAGACTCAGATTGCTCAACTCGCGAGCAAAAGTGCCACAAGAACACCGGGTCAGCTTTCATCTTAACCCGACCAGAAAAAAGAGACCCTTAATATCATTACATTAAGGAGTGGAACAAAAGTTGATGGTCCCAAGGCTGTAGAAAAGGAGAAACAGAAAAAGAAGAAATCAGCCAACAGTGAAACTGGTCGTCTACCACTGATGTCAGTCGGTCGACCGAGAGCGAGATTCCAGTAGCTACTGGAACTGCAAAGAGTGGTCGATCGACCGAGGATAGTGGTCGACCGACCACAACAACTAGCGAGGCAGAAACTTTTAGACCAGAAATGCCTGAAAATCTAAGCCAGTTCATCTTCCAAAGTGACAATGCCCCAAGATTCCTAAGGAGAGCCACAAATGCTGAGAGCTTAAGTCCACCCCCTTATCCTGAAAGGCTCATTCCCACAAAAGAACAGGTATCTTTCGATAAGTTCAAAGATCTCATTAGGAGTCTTAATGTTCAAGTGCCATTTTTAGAACTAGTACAGCAAGTTCCAGCATACATGAAATTTATGAGACAGTTGCTTACTAGGAAACGGTCCTTAGACAAGGTCGAGTCGGTAGCTTTGACGGAAGAGTTATTGAATTTCTTAACCCATGTCATAGCACCCCATAAACTAGAGGACCCAGGCAGTTTTTCTATCCCATGTAACATTGGTACCTTCCCCCATAAAGAAGGCACTATGTGACTTAGGGGCTAGCATTAATGGTCATGCCCTTAAGTTTAGCCAAGAAGCTAGGAATGACCACCTTCACTGTGACTAGTATGACGGTCCAAATGGCGGACCGTATTTCAGTTGAACCAGTAGGGATGCTAGAAAATATTCCCGTACGCATCGATAGGTTTTTCTTCCCTATTGACTTTGTAGTGTTTGACATTCCCGAGGATGCCCACATTCCTATCATTTTAGGGAGATCCTTTTTGCACACATCTGGAGCAATCATCGATGTGGGGAGTGGGACTTTGACATTTAAGGTAGGAAAGCAATCCATCATTTTTAAGCAGTCCTATAGAAAAAAAGATGTCATGACCCCAATACATGGAATACTGTGACTTTCGAAAAGAAGTATGTGGTCATTAATGATTTTCCTGCTTTAGAACCCACACCTATTCCTGTTATTACACCTCCGCCTCAGATTAGGAGCAAAATGGAGGAAATTGTTGTTTCACCTTTTGCACAAATCAGTTTGGGGAATATGGAGGAACCACGAGAGGAGTCAACCGTCAAAGAAGCAATCGTTCAAAGAGGAGGCCATGGATTCCTAAACTATGGTTCGGACGAGTAACTCGACGAAGTAGACAAAGAGGACCGGAAAAACAGGGATGTTAAAGATGGTGAACCGTCACATATGCTATGTGACGGGGTGGAGACGTGCTTAGCTATCAAGACAAGCACCGTGGAGGCCATTGCTTGTAGTTAGAACCCATGGTCCGAGATTTTCCGCATCTTCCGCGAATGAACTTTGTCATTTCTGGATTTTCGAGACTATTTTACTGGTTTTAAGACTTTTTGTTGTTTGTTTTTAGACTTAGACACTTTTTGCTTTGTTGGTTAGTTTTTAAGACTATAGACTTAGTACTCTGGGATATTGCGCAAGTTTTGGGCGCGTATAATTTTTTTTTACATATTTTGAAGGCAATTAACTCAATCTATTGAGTTAATTCGAGGAAGAAAAACAAGCATTGTTACAGGTAAAGTGGTCGACCGACCACCTGCATCAGTCGGTCGACCAATGTCTGCACCATAGTAGCCACTGTTCACCGAACCTTGGTCGGTCGACCAAGGATAGTGGTTTGTCGACCATTACCGCAGCTACTGCCTGTCTCGGTAACCTCGAAAAGCGTGCAAGCAAGCCTAGGGAGTCCTCCTCCCTATACTTTCTTTTATGCTCTCATTTTCTCTTCCACTTTCATACCTTGTATGTAATTCTCATTTATCACCCTAAAACACATTTAATTTACGAAAAAGGTTATCTTCTATCTTTTTCAGGTCTATGAGGTGCCACTACTGGCTACCGAAACCTTCTAGCTCACGCTGGTTTGGGGAGGTTTCCGTTCGCGCATAAGTCTCGTGAGTTCCTTTCTTGTTCTCTCCTTAGCTTTATTTTAACGCAATTTCCCATTTTCCATGTTCTTTTCCGTATGATTTTGCACAATGGGGACATTGTGCGATTTAGTTTAGGGAAGGGTTTTGCATCGCATGCATGTTTTACTGCATTTCAGTTTCACGTTTATTGCATTTCTGCTTTTCTTTGTTTCCTTTATGTTCCTTGCATATACACAAAAACCAAAAAATTGAAAAAATTTCAAAAAATGCACGTTTATTTTAGCATATAGGTCGAGTCGGAACAATAGTATTTCAATGATGACGATGCTTTTTCATTTGTTTATGCTTGAGCCTTGCTTGTCAACATGTTTAGTAGTAGAATCATATGCATAGTCTACGAGTTCTTTGTCAAACTAATGTTAATCTTGAGACTTGATTTGTACCTTTGGCAAACTACAACACATTCTGAGTTTTTAAAGCCTTTTACTGGTGTCATTTATGACCAGTTATTTAGGATGTGAGTAGTACTCCCCCTGAGATATGTTACATCAATATGCATAAACATGAACGGAATCTGCTTTATACATGTATGCTATTTTGTTTTGTGATTTTTGACACGTGCAATGGAGGTCCCTTTTTCTTATTTTACCCACAAGCTTCAAATTGCCAAACTTGCCTTCTTGTCCCATATGCTACATTCCATACTAAGCCTACCCTATCCAAGCTAGTATTTGTAGTGACGGGAACGTTTTTGTTCATTTTTGGTTGTTATGCTCTCATTTGAGAAAGAAAGAAAAGAAAAAAGAAAGAAAAGAAGGAAAAAGAAAAGAAAAAGGAAAACAGAAAAAAGAAAGAAAAAGAAAAAGAAAAATCGAAAAGAAAAAAAAATACACTGCAAGTCAGTCAGTTGACCGACCGCAACCCTTGGTTGGTCGACCGACTGACAGAATCAGAAAAATGCAGTCTGTTTAAAAAGTTCCTTTCTTTAACGATTATTACTCCCGTACTTCATTCATATCATGTGGGAGTCAATTTTCCTTGAAAATTTTGTAAGATTTGTGCTACAAAATAGCACCATGTTCATCTATATTAGGTTTGGAAATGTCGAAATCTTTGTTGTTTGGATCACGTTGTTTGCCAGTTTGGCTACTTAAACTCCACATATCCAAACCATCTTAGCCTTTCTTACCCATTACCTCACATATCTTTCTTTACCTCAGCATGCGTCTAAATCATTAGATTGGTATGCATATGCACGGTTGTAGAGTTTACTTTCATGTTAGATTGCAGGCATGTTCTCATGGGTCGAAGTTAGGTGAGTGTCTTTACAAAACTACTTCTTTCTATCTTTTACACATGCACTCACCCTTTGCTTATTGTGTGATTTGAGCGACCCGCGAGAGTCCATTGTGACAAAGTCTTTATGGTTGATAGCTAGATTAGCAAAGTTTGACAACTTCATAACTCGTTTGCATGATTCACCTACTAGTTACTTGTTGACTTAACATTAAATTGGTTTAGGCTTCACATTTGCTTTTCGCTCTGAGATTGAAATCGTTCCAATAGTTTAAGATCGAGTGTAGTTCTTGCTTGAGGACAAGCAATAGTTTGGTTTGGGGAAGTTGTTGCGTGTCTATTTTATGATGTTTTCACATCCATTTTACACGCATTTCAGAGCTCATTTATGAGTTTTGGACTATTATTTCTCCTATTTTGTCTACTTTCGTATTTTTATGCATTTTTTCAGATTTATGCGGAAATAAGGCAATTTCGAGTCAAACTCGTCCTCAAGTAATTTGCATAGCTAAAGACATAAAGGAACGAAGAAGGAACAGAGTCTAGTGCACGCTTGAAAGGCCAAAAGACTGATTTAAGAAGCAAAAGGAGCTGGTACATCAGGTATATCAGTCGACCGACCGAGCATGCTGGTCGGTCGACCAATATACCTGACGAGGACTCATCAGAAGCTTTATTTTCAAATTCAGAAGTTTATGGGCCCGATAACTGGTCGATCGACCAAGACGCCACTTTCGGAAATTTTAGAAAAGAGCTTAAATAAAACATCCCGTATTTTCGTAAATTATATTTTAAAGGTTTTAAATTATTTTTACGGAATAAAATAATATTTTAATCTTTATTGTTTAGATATTTTAAAATAATCCGTTAAGATCCGTCTTAAGAACCTTAAGTCTAAGACGTAACAACTTGGCAAGTTAAATCCGAATCATAGAAGCCCGTTTCATTAAACGGAAAGGACAACTTAAACCCTAAACCCCCTTGCATATGTCGACACATTTCATATTTCACAAATAAGAACACTGTTCTATTCTTTCTCATTTTCCTTCAACTTTTCAATCTTCAAATCGATTTTCAGAGATCATCCGTATTCCAAATCAAGGTATGTTATACATTTCTGAAATCCTCGCAAAATTTGCAAGACATCCGTCTCTTTCAAATTCAGTTTCGACCAACTTGAAAAATGGACTGTTTTGGGTAAAATTCGATTCTAGCTTCTCATAATCGTTTTTCATGTTGTAGGAGAGGATTTAGAAGATCCCGAGGTGGATAGCTTTGTGATTGAAGAGGAGCTAGGAGCTTAATCGCTTTAGAGGTGACGATAATGAGAAACTCGGCCTTTATTTGTTATAATAGCATATTTCATGGTTTGGATGATGGGAGTTTCTGATTTTGCATATTGGTGCGAGTCGTTTCCGCAGTCAAAATTAAATTTATAAATCACTCACGAACTCTAACTAACTAGTAGTAGCGCAAGTAAGGGTCGAACCCAGAGGGACTAATTTTATTATCTAAGATTGTTATCAATACTAAATTATATATATCTGATCGGTAAGCAAATGGGGGTGTTTAAGGTGATTGATTACTACACGCACTAACTAAGCTAAGAAGACAAGTTGAACAATATAATTTAAGATGAGAAACTCTAATAATGAACGGATAGGAATATTTAATTTTCTATTGAAGTTGGGTCAATCATTGATTCACTTAATTAGTTATCGGATAGACCGGTTAACTAGCTAATCCCTTGAAAGCAAGCAAATTATCAGTTTTATCTTTCTTACTTGTTAAACCCCGTTAACCCACGCAAATTTAATCCAAACAAAATTATATCGACTTAACCATGTAAGCACGTATTAAATCGACGCATTTAGTCGCATTAAGATTACCAGTCAATTAAGCCTTACAGAACCAGTAAGCTGCAACTCCATAAGACGTAATTATTACCCAAGATTCTAGTACTGAGATTTGACCAGTAAGCTGTAACCTAATCAAAACGAGTATCAATTTGACAAAGTATCCCTGAGAAAAACTTAGATGGCCAAACTAAATTGATACAGACGGATTAATAAGTCAAACTACGAACCTTGAATAAATACCCGAAAAACTAATTAACCGTTCAAAACAGAAACAAAATCTCATAAACCCAATATCAAATAGTCGATTAAAAACTCCTATTGATAAATTACTCTAAACTAAACATAATAATAATAAAATAAAGATAAAGATTAAGAAACTCATGAAATTCGGGTAGAGGTCGGACTGAAAATTCTGGAACTACTCCGTCTCCTGCTCTGCCGTCTTCTGTGTATATCCTTTTTTTAAGAGTAATAATTGGGATTATATAGGGAGTAACATAAACCCTAAGTTTTTCCCCCAATTTAATTACTCTTAAATTGGGATAATTAATACCGTCTTGAATCGCCTTCAAGAATGTAAAACCGTTTGTTGAGCAGGAATCCGTAACATTGATAATAGAGTTTTCGTCCGTTGTGATTTTTCTGCCTTTCTCTCTCTCTTATTATATTTCGAGTCTTCGACTGAACAATGGAAACTTGTTTGATAGCTGGGTTGCTGACTTACTCAATGCACATTGCCTTTATTATGGGCCGCAATTTAGTTTACGTAAATCAATTTCCGTTATTCGCTTGGGTTTTAATACTTTCCGCCTTGTCCCTCCGTTTCAAGTCGCTTAATATATTTGACTTCGATGGTCCTGCATAACATAAATGTACGACTTGTGTGAATTTTAATCTCAAATTAAACGGGTTATTATTAATTAATTAAAAGTCTCGTTAAAAACCCGATTTATTACAAAAAATGATATAAGACGGTTAAAATCTCAAAACTCCCAATAGTATAATATTTAGCTTAAAAATACAAAAGACGACATTAAAAATATAATATTAAAGGGGTAAAAATACGTATAATTATAATTTTATCAAATTCCCCTACACTTAGACTATTGTCGACCTCGACAATGACAAAACATAAACCAAAGATATCAGCTCAAAAGATTAACCTTTTAAAGATATTAGACAAACCCGAGTAAGTTCAATCGACGAAAAACTAAAACTTTTTTTAGAGATTATTTTTAAGTTAGATTCGAAAGCAATGTATACTAATTTCTCCTCCATTCCAAACTATGCAACCGATGAATTAAATAACATAAAATCTTTTAAACCGCTTATGAATTTAAATCAAAAATAAACTTTTTATCCTTCACACTCGTTCTAGCTACCTTTGTGCTCGTGTGTATGTGTATTGACTCGTAAAGGTGGGTTTCGGCAATTTCAGGTCTTAGGGCACATGATTTACTTTCTGCACTTTTAATACGAGGATCGTTCTCCCGAGCATTCAAGTGTACCCGTCCCTTAATTGGCTTTCCACATCTTCCACTTCATTTTTGAACTTCTTTACTCTTCTTTTTTCTTTTTTTTTTCATTCTGTTTTATTTCCTCTTCCTGTTTTTTTTCTTTTCTTTTTTTTTTTCACCATCTCCAACTTCCATACTCGTCTATCCAGTGACCCTTGTAGCGAGCTTTCGATCAATGGATCTCGCCCATCCGGACAAGTCATTAGGCATTCTCCCAATTTATTGATTGGGTTCCCCTAAGGATCTAATTACTCGGGTACCGGATAGACGTGAGGTCAAGTAATCTCCCTGAAGCCCTAATTAGGAGTCACCTATGAAAGTAAATTGGGTAATAAGACCGGCTTATACCCCACACTCTAGAGTCAATGAAAAGTGTAGACAAGGTAGTCAAAATAAGTTTTATTCTTTATATTTCACTTATAATTCAAATTCAAAAGAGACTTAAAACACATATGTTATGAAAAATTAATCAATCCAAGTTCAAAAGGGAGGAAAAATTCATGTATACACGACCTCATATTAACTTGTTTTCTTGCTGTGATTGTTTCTTTTGAAAACATTTAAATCAGAGTTTATCGTCGATTTCCCTTATTCTAGTAAGTCCAATAAAAACATAGGTTATTTGTAACATCCCGTATTTCCGTAAAATATATTTTAAAGTTTTTTAATTATTTTAAGTAATAAAATAATATTTTAATAATTTATTGAGAAATATTCTGTTAATAGTAAGATCCGTCTTAAGAACCTTAAGTCCTTAAGACGAATACAAACTTGGCAACTTAAAGTCCGTCTCTAAAAACCCGTTTATGTTTTCCAACCCGTTTCATTTAAACGGAAAGGACAACTCTTAAACCCATTTAGTCGACATTTGGTCATCCTCAAAAATAAGAACACTGACATTGCTTTTCTCACAAAACCTCCATAGAAACTCACCTTCTTCTCCAATTTTCTCCATCATCCGTCTACCTAATTAAGGTAATAATCACATTTTCGGAATCCTCATCGGATTTGCAAGCCATCTATCACTTTCGTTTTTCAATCCCTTCACTTCGAAATTTAGGCTGTTTTTGTAAGATTCGACTTTCAGTCATTAAACTCGTTTTTCGTGCTTGTAGGTGAAGGATTAGACAACCCGGACGTGGATAGCTTCATCATAGAGGAGGAGCTTTGAGCTGGATTGCATATAAGGTGACGATAATGAGAAACTCGACCTTATTGTGAATATTAGCATTTTTGATGTTTAAGATGATTAAAGTTTCTGAAATTTCATATGTTTATTGTTGTTTGGGCCTAGTATCATGATAGGAATCCTTCTTAAAGACCCTCACATGCTTGTTGATGTTGTACATGCTTAATTGTTCACTTTTCAGAAATTCATGTTTTGCGACAGATACATTATATAATCATATTGAGGATTGTTATGGGTTTAATTGCTGATAGATAGTGTTATTGGGTGATTTACGATGTTGGGTAAACTTCATGTGTTGCAATTCTTAGGGTTTGGTATCGATTTGTTGAAGTTTTGAGATTACTGGAATTGCGATTTTTGCGAGCAGGCTCTCTGAGCCGGTTGACCAACCGGCCGCCGGTCGACCGGCTGGGGAAGCTTTTTGTTGTTTTTGCGAAATTTGAGATTCGTAGGATTTGGATGCCCAGCCGGTAGACCGGCCGCCTGCCAGCCGGCTGGGAGTGCATTGTAGTCTTTTGCGAAAGTTTGAAAAATAGTCTTTGGGTTGCCAGCCGGTAGGCCGGCTGCCTGCCAACCGGCTGGTAGCCTCATTTGTGAGATTTTCGTAAATAGAGGGGATTGGGTTCCCAGCAGGTGGGCCGGCTGCCTGCCGATTGGCTGGGAGTCCTTTGTAGTTGTTTTCGTATTGAAGAAGAGTGAGGCTGAGATGGGTTACCAACCGGTGGGCCGGCTGCCTGCCGACCGCCTGCGGACCCCAGTTGCCTATTCTTGTTTTGAAATTCGTACTTACCTCGTAACTTTTAAACGGTTATTCGGTTTTGTTTGAAACTCGTTCCGTGTACCTTTGATATGTGTTTGAGGTCCCCGAAGGATGGGCGACACTATGTTGGGTTCGGGAATGGAGAGAGGATAGAGACCCCCCGGTCGGGTAACCGAAGGGGAAACCGACTCTCCCTCAACTTAGTTCCCGGGATCAATTAAGTGTTGATTAGAAGTTAAGAAAGTAGAACTATATATTAGTTCATAGACTTGGATGATATTGTATTGATGCGTATTAAGTTATGCCTTAAGCTGGCCTCTGAACTTAATATGTGAGTTGATTGTCATATATGGGGATATGCCTTAAGCTGGCCTCTGAGCCCTATATGTGTATGTTTGTCGTGTCTGGGACATGCCTTAAGCTGGCCTCTGAGTCCAGACATGTGTGATTGTGATCGCGTTGGAACATGCCTTAAGTTGGCCTCTGAGTTTGACGAGTAGAGCAGCTGCACAACGGGGTAGCTAAGGTACTGACACCTTGCCCGGAGTGCAGATGTTTGATGCTAGGACATGCCTTAAGTTGGCCTCTGAGTCTAGTATCTTGTGATGTAGTAAAGGGACATGCCTTAAGCTGGCCTCTGAGTCCTTTACTTTTGGATGCTTGTCCATGCGTTGAGATGTCGCCTCTGAGTCTAGTGTCTTGCTTATTGGCAGGTCTATGCCTTAAGTTGGCCTCTGAGTCCTTGCTTGCTGAATGTATTGGTATGTAGGTTATGTCTTAAGTTGACCGCTGAACCTTATACTTGCTGAGTTTATCTGCTTGCCTAGAGTTGGTATAGTGTCAGATATAGATGTTGATGTTTACGAGATAACTGTTGACGTTGATGAGTATGATACTTGACTTTGTTATTGTTCATCCAGGGCATTGGATGACTCTTTAGTCAGTTTCGTAAATGGTTTGGACTGAAAGACCCCCCGACCGGGTAACCGGTAGGGAAACTGGCTCTCCTTCCAAATAGTTTCCGAAGTTGGTTGAGAGCCGTGCATTAGTAATTGCATGATAGTATGAGATTCAGTTGATGAGATGTTTATACTTCACATGTTTATACTTCACATGTTTATATATGTTGGAGTATTCTGTATTGCTTTACTTGTTACGTGTCGTTACAAAAGTTGGCTAGGAGAACTCTAGTCACTCCCCACTGATTGTGGCGTACATGTTTTCATGTATGTAGGTACATGTAGCTTGGATCGGGGTTCACTTGAGAGCTAGCGAGCGGTGATCCTTTCATCATATGACTTACACGTTTATCGATTTGCTAGACTCTTAGTTTTTGATACGTTTATCTTTTGGTGCCTGTAGGGATGTTCCATCCCAGGCTTTGTATTTATTTTGGTTCCCGTACTTAGAACTGTTACTTATATATCTATTTTTATTTATATCAGTTTCAGTTTCCGTTTCAGTTTAATTCTTCTCGCATGTTGTTTATGTTTAAAAAGTTTTAATTCCGCTGCATTTTTAGTACTTTGTGTGTTTTATATTTCCGCTTTCGCGAGGGGTTTTACATTATTATTTTTCAACACTTAATTTCACAAAATTTCGGCAGCATCTCCCCTAAAAATAGTCATGTCCAAAATTTATATAACCTGAGAAACACATTAAAAACCACCAATGGCCACCCGCCAACTCCTCTTTCAGACACAAAATACACAAATTTCAGCACAAATTTTTCAAATTGAAGCAACTTTTACCTCTTCCCCACACGTAGCCTCGACATCGTCCTCGATGTCAAAATGTACATCAAAGAATGAGTTGTAAAAACTTATAAAATAAAGAGCAGGATAGAGGCACTTAGCGGATTCATAGCGGTAGTGGTTTTATCATCTTCATGTAGGGCAAAATGATAATTGCCACCAGAATTTTTCAATGGAAATTTTCTAAATAGCAGCAACTTCCAGCAACATCCAACACCATAAGAAAAACAACATCATTCATCTTTTCACTTCTGAACTGGGCAGAACACTTCAAGCTTGTTACTCACTGCGAAAAAAAACATTCTGACCAAGATAAGTGAAATATGAAGGGAGCGAAACAAAACAGTAGCAAAGATGAACATTTATTTATTTTCTACTCGTTTTTTTTTTGTGGGCAACCGACACTATTAACATCCCCTTACAAAGGTTGCGAAACTCAGGGAGGCACTTAAGCCGACTCAACTATGTAACTCAGAAAGCATGTAAAATTAAACAAACAAGAAATAGATAAAACATAAGCTTGGGTTGCCTCCCAAGAAGCGCCTTATTTCATGTCGTGGCTCGACATAATGTCATAACTCAATTCTCATAAATGGGATCTTCCAAATCGATTATATCGATCCAATTAGCATCGAAACCTTCATAATAAGGTTTAATTCTATGTCCATTAACTTTAAGCACATTGCCAGATTCACAATTTCTAAACTCAACGGCACCATATTCATATACTTTCAAAACCTCAAAAGGACCAATCCACCTTGATCTCAATTTACCAGGAAAAAGTCTTAGTCTAGAATTATATAACAACACTGACACCCGTCGTTGAGGGGTGCCAAAGATAAGATTTATAAAACCTCAGCTTAAACTAGATAGGATAAGTCAAGGGTCGAACCACAAGGAGACAAGGTTAATTATGTTTGCGAATTTTAAGTCTATTACAAGTAACCGAAAAAAGGGGGGTTGATTTAAGATTTGAACTAACAACTAAAAGAGCAAAATAAACAAGAGAATTAAAATAAGATAAAAAGGAGATTAGGAACTTTGGTTCCCCATGGTTAAAACAAGTCATTGAAAGGTAAAATAACCAAATAACACAATCCCAAGGAACAAAGAATAAACCTTTAGGTCAATATTCCTACCCAATCTCATCAAAGGTAGACATATTGTGGAAAATATCCTCATATGTCAAGACCTTATTAGGCTCTACACTCGCAAAAATGCCTCTCCCAGGTGCATGATTAAGATGGATATGCAAAAAGCTTATGATACGGTGGAATGGGATTTTCTTCAACAAATGATGACTGCACTCAAATTTCCCACTGCTTTTATCACTCTGATTATGGAGTGTGTGTCCACGGCTAGCTTTACTCTAAAGATGAATGGGGACACTTTTGGGTTCTTTAATGGGAAGCGAGGATTGAGACAAGGGGACCCCCTTTCTCCCTTGTTGTTCACTATTTGTATGGAGTACTTGACAAGACTTTTACAACATACAACTTCTACCATGGGGTTCAAATACCATCCTTTATGTAAGGCTATGAAACTCACTAGCCTCATGTTTGAGGATGACCTTTTGTTGTTTAGTTATGGAGATCTCTCTTCAATGATGATACTGCTGCGCACTTTTGCAACATTCTCAGCTGCGTCAGGTTTAAAACTAAGCCCAGGGAAGTCCAATATTTACTTTAATGGTATTACTCAGCAAGTAAGGAATGATATCCTTGAGGTGTTAGGGTGTAAGGAAGGTACTCTCCCATTTAAATACCTTGGAGTTCCAATCAAACCCACACGTCTGACTTTGCTAGACTGTCAGCCATTGATTGATAAGGTAATAACTCGCATCAGGAATTTGGGGTCCAGGAAGTTAAGCTATGCAGGTCGTCTTGTGATCATTAAGGCTGTCCTAAATACATTGCATTCCTACTGGGCCAGCATTTTTGTGTTGCCTTCAGGTACCATTAAGAGGATTGAAAGCTTATGCAGAAACTATCTCTGGGAAGGGAGTGCAGATTATAGCAAAGTGCCTCTAGTTGCTTGGAGTAAAATATGTGCTCCTTATTCTGAAGGGGGTCTGAACATCATTCAGAATTTGGCTTGGAATAGGGCGGCTATAGGCAAGTTAGCGTGGTGGGTGATGACTGAACCAGGGAAGTTGTGGGTGCGTTGGATCCATAGCATCTACCTGAAAGGGTCTTCATGGTTAGAGTACCAACCAAAGTACGACACTAGCTGGGGTTGGAGGAAAATTTGCCATATCAAAGACAAATTCAGAAGTGGCTATGATGCGCAGGAATGGAATGAAAGTAATACCTATACTACTGCAAAAGGCTATCAATGGTGTAGGGATAGAAACGCACCAGTGGCATGGCATTCCCTAGTCTGGCAGAAGTGGTCTTTACCCAAGCACAGAATGATTGCTTGGATGCACCAACATGAGGCTATGAACACGAAGGCTAAGTTGTACCAGCTACGGCTTATAGATGACAACTTATGCTGTATTTGCAGACTGGAAATGGAAGATCATGAACATTTGTTTTGCAAATGTAGATACAGTAGGCTAATCCTGGCATCTGTTAGTGGGTTGATTCAATACACCATGAGGCATGACATCCTGATTAGTTGGAGACGAAAGCTAAAGGGGACCAAGCTTAAGAGAGGTATAATTAATGGAGTCATTAATGCAGTGGTGTACCATGTGTGGGCGCAAAGAAACAAATGTAGGATGGAGGGTATTCTTATCAGACCTGATGTGGTAGGCAAACAGATTAAGGAGGAAATGAGCATTCACTTCCGACATCTTAGCAAGGGCGAACTCAGTACTAGAGACAGATTGTACTTAGAAAGCATACTGTGAAACTTATGTAATCCGAGTTTTGGAATGTCTTAGCTTAGGCTGAGCATTTAGTATGTAATAGCTACCTTTTTGTTTTAATATACTTACATTTTAACAAAAAAAAAAAAATATTCTACCCAATCCTTACGGTCTTAGGGTTCCTAGAAAAGCACTAAACTTTCGTTCATAGGGCAATCCCAAAGTTGTTGTTAAACTAATCCTAATAATCTTTCAATCTTAAGGATTAGTTCACCAACAACAATGGAGGATTGGTAATTCAATCATTAAACTATCAAAATCAAGTCTTTGCCATGGTTCCCCTAATTCCTAATCACAAGATTTAGCTATGCATACTTTTAATTATGAAACTAACAATAACAAGAACTAAGAACATCAAAGGAATCAACATAATCAAAGATGACAATAAAAGGGAAAACATGTGTTAAGAAACAATAATAAGATGAACAATAAGATTAATTAAAAGGGAAAGATTAATTGTATCAAACTTACAAACTTAATTGGAATTCAAGAACAAAGATTGAAACTTGGAAAATATTCTCTCTAAACTATGGAGTTTTCTCTAATCTGGGCTGATTGACCTAATTTTCGTGCTTAGGTCTCCTTAAATAAGTTCTAATTACAAGATTAAACAATTAAAACACGAAATAAAAGACGCGGGCGCAGTCGCTGGGTCGGTCGACCTCTTTTCCGGGTCGGTCGACCTCTTCTGTTGATATCGGGCTTTCCGTATTCTGGGCTTTGGTCGGTCGACCTCTTTAGTGGGTCGGTCGACCCTTTCCTGTACGTATCAGCGTGAATTTGGCCCGTAATCAACATTTGAATGTGCATCCGGATCCTTGCTCCGCATTATTACTCAAAACAGCTTCCGGAGGACGAATAAAGTTCGGTTTTGCCCACTTCCGCGTATTCCTACATTTAAAACATAGAAATGCCAAAGTAAACCGTTTCGGGAGAAATAGCAACTTAAAGTCACTAAAATATAAGAAAATACGTGCCAAAAGAATAAATAAAATGCATACAATAGGCACGTATCAAACTCCCCAAACCAAACATTGCTTGTCCTCAAGCAAGCACTAAGACTGAAAAGAAAAGAAAACTTCTAATGGAACGGATTTCATACACTTAGGACCAAACACAACACCATGCCTAACCAATTTTAATGTAATCTTCAAATAAAATCAAGCATAGTGTTAAGAGCAAAACGAATTGAACATGTTGGAAAAATATGCTAAACTTTCAACCTTGCAAGACTCATTCTAATTGGACTCTCGCGGTACGCTCGAGACACTCATGAAAACAAAGGGTCAAATGTATATGTGAAAGATAAGAAGATAAATAAAAGTAGAGACTCTCACCTATCTGCGACCCGTAAGAACATGCCTGCAATTTAACATGAATAAAATCTCTACAACCGTACATATGCATTCCCACACTAGATAACCATGACACATGCCGAGGCAATTTTGGGAATGTGAAGCTAAAGGTAAGAAGGGTTAAAATAAGTTATGGGAAGAGGGGTTAAACCGAGCTAACAACCATCTATCCATACTATAGGATCACTTCCATTACTTTTCAAAACATGCCAATGCTCAAAGTTAGGAGTAAAATTCACAATTTCTCCAATTTTCTCCTTCTTTTTTCTTTCTTTCTTCTCTTTTTCTTTTTTTTTTTCAGAAACGCAGCCTGCTCAATGGTCGTGGTCGACCGACCTGTAATTTAGGTCGACCGACCACCCTTGAAAACAGGTCAGACTCGTTTTTTTTTTTGATTTGATTTCTTAATTTTTTTTTTTTTGATTTCTTTCCTTCTTTTTGATTTCTTTTCTTTTTCTCCTTTCCACCGTTCTCACAAAATCAAGATTTATCAATGAAGCACAAACCAAAGGATGGCCAAAATAGTCCCATCACTACATTACTAGCTCGGCTAGGGTAGGAAATTTTTAGGATGTAGCAAATGGGATAAAAGATTCAATTTGGCTATGTGAGGATTATGGGTAAAATGAGAAAAAGGGACCTCTACCACATGTGTCAACAAACCACAAACCCGAATGCATATAGGTATTAAGTAGACAAAATTCATGCTTATGCACATTGATGTGACATGCCTCAAGAGGAGAAACTACTCACAAACCTACATGAAATCGGTCATGAATGTCACCGATTTATTAAGCTCTAATCCTTAGAATATGTAGTAGCTTGCCAAGAAGAAGGTCAAGTTTAATAATTTAGCATGAAATCAACAAAAACTCGTAGATAATGCAAAAGACTAGCTTGAAAATTTTTGAAAAATGCAAGGCAAGGCAATAAATGATATGTGAGGCATAAATCGTATTTGTCCGTTCCGACTCGACCTATAAGCTAAAAACATGTGACAGAAAAGAGCGCGCGACAGCAAAAGGATAAAAATAAGAAAAACAACTAAAGGAATGAAAAACAAAAGACAGCTAAACAATTGCAGACTCACAAAGGATAAAAATGAAAACAACTAAAGGAATGAAAAACAAAAGACACCTAAACAATTGCAGACTCACAAAGGAGTATGCAAACACCCTCCCCAAACCAAAACGCACAATGCCCCCATTGTGCTCATCAGCATACAACCACATCATAGGGATGGGGATAGGCAGAAAAGAAACAAACAAAGAAAGGAAAAGGAAAAGGAAAAAGACTAGAAACTACAAAAAGAGTCTAAGGAGGAAGGAGGGAAAAACTGGAAATCTAAAGGAAAATAAAAGAAAAACAACTTACAAGAAGGAGGGACCTCCCCAAACCGAACACTGAAGAGGGTAAGGTTAAGCACGTCCCTAGTCCTCTGGGACGAACTCCGACCCAGAGTCATCTCCTTCTGCCTCCTCCTCTTCCTCATCATCAGACCCTATGCTTGTTCCCGACGCAGAGCCTAAAGCTTCACCGTAGTCACGACCGCCTGCGAGAGGTGTGTACCAGGTGGGGTGAGTCCAAGGGCCGGTGGGGAGCCTACCCTGAGTAACATACTCCGAGTAGCCCGGATACTGATAGAGACTGTCGTTCAACTGTTTTTGGTTGAACCGCCTGCAAAGGTCCGCCACCATGTGTGGGAGAGATCTGTCATCAACAAAAGGAGGAACAGAAACATTAGGAGGAACAGTAAAATCATTTGGGTGCCCCGTCCCAGGTGCATCATAGTGGGCACCGGGAGCAGGGACCCTATGGCCTCTAAAGGTGCCTCCTCTAAGTGGGAGGCGGTAGGACGGGAGGAGTGGTCTAGGGCCCCCCTGAAAATTATCAAGGGGCAACATGGGGGGAGCCATGGTGATGGGGATGCGATCACTGAGGTAGGTGTCTACCTTCCAATAATCCTTCCTGTCCACCCAATGCACGGACTTGACATAAGCCATGTCCATGAACCGGGAGAGAGTGTCTATCGCATCCTCATAACGAGGGAACTGAGGAACAAGAGAGCGGGCCAATCGAGTGACTAGCCCACCACAGACAATAGTAGTCAAGGAAGTTCCCTCGCCCACCGACACAAAGTGAGAGGCGACCAAATACGCAGTGTTATAAAACTGCTGACCCGTACGTCTGACATTAAGATAGCCAGACAAAATGGAGAGCTCAATGTTTTTAACATTTTGAGATTCTTTACGGCCAAAAACAGTGTTGGCTAAAAGACGCAAATAATAACGGGGGGCGGGTAGGTGAATGGTACTGTTTTTCTTCTTCCTATCGCTGGAATCAGAAAGACAGGACCACATGTCATTATATGACCCAGTGGGGTCACCCGTAAGACCCGTAGAAGATAAGCCTAGAAATTGAGCAAATTCATTCAATGTTAAAGAAAATGTTTCATTAAACAAACGAAAAGAAATGCACTTGTTATCATAGCCGGGGTTATAAGCTTGAATATCAAAAATAAAGGAAGAAAAGAACTCAAGAGTGAGAAGGGAAAAGGTGAACTCATCCATAGTGACAAGTCCTGAGAAACCCGTCCCATTGAGCAAAGCCACCACATCATCATGACACCCTAAAGCCTGCAATGCCGGAACAGAAAGGAACCGGGTGACCACCACTAAGCAAAAAGTGGAAAGATGGAGGAAACGGGCTTTTTGAGCCGGAGTGTTGAAGATGATTTGCGGATAGTTTGGTAGACTATCCGTATCTTGCACCGTCAACCCTCTTGACCTAGGAGCACGGCCTCGGGAGGTGCTTGCTCCGGAAGTGCGGGAGCGCTTTCCGCCTTGTCCACGGCTAGACATTATGAATCTGAAAAGTTCAATAAAATATAAGTCTTGTGCAACATTAAAACATTTTCTTAGCAAAAAAAAGGACAAAATACGAACCAAAAAGAAAACTTCTCTAACAGTAACTGGGTCGGCCGACTTCATAGAGAGGTCGGTCGACCACTATTGCTAAAATTTCAGGGTTCCCGTAACAGTGACGGGGTCGGCCGACCCCACCTAGAGGTCTGTCGACCAACTACCAGCAAAAATAGAACACCTGTAAAATCACCGCGGTCGATCGACCTCAAACCTAAGTCGACCGACCGACCAAACAAAAGATCGAATTTCAGGAAAATTGCAGTTTGGTCGGCCGACCTCCGTTTTGGGTCGGTCGACCGTGAACAGTGTCAGAAAAAAAAAATCGCGGGTTTGAAATCGTGCAGAAATTAGGCATAGAAATTACAAGAAAGAATTATACTAACCCTAACAGCACAAAACCACACATATTTTACAGATCTGAGACTATAAAACCTAAAGGAAGAAGAAAACTTAAAAAGAAACACACAAACAAGCATGAAAACGAAATTAAGAGCCAAAATAAACTGAAAAAGACAAACTAAAACTACCAAGAACAGAATTAAGATGCTAGGAAACGAAAAAGAGAAGGAAAAAACTAAGAAATACATACCTTGGATGGAGAAAGATGAAAGAAAGCAAGGAAAATGAATGAAGGATGAAGAAGGTGGGTGGTTAGGGTTATTAAGAGAGAGAGAGGGGTTCAGAAAGTGTGAGGAATAATTGTGTTTTCAAAACACAAAAAGGATGAAGACTCTAACTAAAAAAAAAGCCCGGAAAACTTACCCGAGGTCGGTCGACCTCATATTTGGGTCGGTCGACCTCTGTCCTAATACCTGCTCTGTCAGATTTTATTTAATGCTGTCAGAATTTATTTAATGCTGTCAGAAGGTCGGTCGACCTTCATAGCGGGTCGGTCGACCTCTGTCCTGACGATTCCTCTTATTTTCCTGCAGAATCTCAAAATTTCATCAAGGACTAAAACGGAATTTAAAAAAACGTAAAAAAAAACTAGAACACGGGTTGCCTCCCGTTTAGCGCTGGTTTAAGAGGTCCCGCACGACTCTTTTTACTTATCAAGAAGCATCCGAAAAAGGGTCAAAGTAAGAAACTTCAACCTTACCAATAAATTCGTTCTCTCCGCGGAAGTGCATCACATACTGGCCATTAACTTTGAACCTCTCACCGGATGAGGTTTCTAATTCTATTGACCCAAATTTTGAGACAGCTGTGATGGTGTAGGGTCCGCTCCACCTGGATTTCAGCTTACCAGGAAAAAGACGAATACGAGCATTAAAAAGCAACACCCTATCACCTACCTGAAAATCACGCCTAATGATTCTCTTGTCATGCCAGCGCTTTGTTTTCTCTTTATAAATCCTGGCATTGTCATAGGCTAAAACCTGAATTCTTCTAACTCATTGAGCTGCAACAAACGTTTCTCACGGGAAAGATTAGGGTCTAAATTAAGATCACAAATAGCCCACCAAGACTTACGTTCTAACTCTATTGGTAAATGACAAGTCTTACCATAAATCAACCGGAATGGTGACATTCCTATTGGGGTTTTGAACGCAGTTCTATAGGCCCATAAAACATCATCAAGTTTTAGACTCCAATCTTTCCTAGACCTAGAAACAACTTTGGCTAGGGTCTCCTTGAGTTCCCTATTAGAGATCTCAACTTGACCACTAGTCTGAGGGTGATAAGCTAAACCCCTACGATGTTGGACACCGAATTTATTTAACAAGTCACCTAAGCGTTTCTCCTTAAAATGCATACCTCCATCACTTATAACAACTCTAGGGACACCAAAATGAGGAAATATGATTTTTTTTAAACATCTTAATAACAGCCTTTGCATCACAATGGGGAGTAGCAATAGCTTCTACCCACTTAGACACATAATCAACAGCTACAAGAATATACCTGTTACCTTGACTACTGGGAAAAGGTCCTTGATAATCAATGCCCCAGACATCAAAAATCTCTACCTCTAAAATACCAACCTATAGGCATCTCATGTCTTTTTGAGACATTCCCAGTTCTTTGACATGCATCACAACTACCTACAAAATTCCTACAGTCAGCATGCAAAGTAGGCCATTAAAAACCAGACTGTAATACCTTGGCCACGGTCCCAGATGGACCGTGGTGACCACCATATGCAGAAGAGTGACATGCTTCCAGAATGTCCTTCACCTCCCATTGGGGGACGCATCTCCGGATGAGTCCATCTCCGCATTCCTTTAAAACATAGGGGTCATCCCAAAAATACTGTTTTGCATCAAACATAAATCTCTTCTTTTGTTGCCATGACAACTCAGGAGGGATTTTACCTGTGACAGCAAAGTTAGCAAAATCAGCATACCAAGGAGGGGGATAAGAACCTGAACTATTAATGATAAATAAACTCTCATCAGGAAATGAATCATCAATAGGTAAAGAATCTTCCCCATCAGTCAGCTGCAGGCGCGATAGGTGGTCAGCTACCACGTTTTCCGCGCCTTTCTTGTCCCTAATCTCAATGTCAAACTCTTGGAGAAGGAGTATCCACCTTAAAAGCCTTGGCTTTGAATCTTTCTTTTGGAAAAGCCCCTTTAAAGCTGCATGGTCAGTGTAAACAATTACCTTATTGCCTACTAAATAGGACCTGAATTTTTCTAAGGCAAAGATCACAGCTAGCATCTCCTTCTCAGTAGTGAAATAGTTGACTTGAGTCTCATCTAGGGTGCGGCTCGCATAGTATATAGCATTAAGAGCCCTGTTCTTCCTTTGACCTAGCACAGCACCTACAGCGTAGTCACTAGCATCGCACATGATCTCAAATGGGAGATCCCAATCTGGTGGCTGAATAATTGGTGCTGAGATCAAAGCTTCCTTCAACCTGTTAAAAGCTGAAAGGTACTCATCAGTAAAATCAAAGACATCATCTTTAAGGAGCAATTGTGTAAGTGGTTTAGCAATCTTAGAAAAGTCCTTAATGAAACGCCTGTAAAAAACCGCGTGTCCTAAGAAACTTCTCACCCCCTTTACATTAACAGGAGGGGGTAATTGCTCAATCACCTGCACTTTTGCTTTATCTACATGTATACCTTTATCATAAATTAGATGCCCTAACACTACCCCTTCAGTAACCATAAACTGACACTTTTCCCAGTTTAAGACAAGGTTTACATCAATACATCGCTGCAAGACTTTATCAAGATTAGCTAAGCATTGATCAAAAGCATTACCATAAACAGGGAAATCATCCATAAATACCTCCATGATGTTTTCTATAAAGTCAGAAAAGATACCCATCATACACCTTTGAAAGGTAGCAGGAGCATTACATAACCCAAAAGGCATCCTGCGATATGCAAAAACACCCTGTGGACATGTAAAAGTAGTCTTACTCTGATCATCAGGATGGATGGGAATGGAAAAAACCTGAATAACCATCTAGAAAACAGAAGAATTTATTAGAAGCCAGTCTTTCAGTCATTTGGTCAACAAAAGGAAGGGGGAAATGGTCCTTCTTGGTGGCGGCATTTAACTGTCTATAATCAATGCACATCCGCCACCCAGTTACAACTCTAGTGGGTATTAACTCATTTTTATCATTTTTAACCACTGTGGTTCCTCCTTTCTTAGGAACCACCTGAACTGGGCTAACCCACTTGGAGTTGCCAACTGAATAGATAATACCTGCATCAAGAAGTTTCATTACCTCAGCCATAACCACCTCCTGCATCTTATGATTCAACTTACGCTGTCCCTGTCTATAAGGCTTATGCCCTTCCTCTAAATCTATTCTGTGCATGCAAACATCAGGGCTTATGCCCTTAATATCGTCCAAAGAATAACCTAAAGCTTTCCTATTCTTTTTGAGAACAGTCATTAGGGCAGAAAGTTGGTCAGGATCAAGTTTAGAACTAACAATTGCAGGGTACTGTTCAGTATCATCTAAGAAAACATATTTAAGGTTAGGAGGAAGTGGCTTACGCTCTGGTACCTTTACCTCAACGGCCTGAACAGAATCAGTACTAATGGAATAGCACATGTTTACCAGATTTGCATTGGCCAAGCTTATGAGCTTCTCATTCTCTTCTTCAGTAAACTCATACTCCTCTTCCTCTGCTTCTATCACTTCAGCATCCTCAGCTAGATTACCTGCACACTTATCCAAAACTGTTAAATCATCTAGGGGATCCTTGGTTAAGTATTCCCTCCAATTAAGGATAACATTCATGTCTATAATATCAATGGAGCAACAAGTATCATCAGTAGGAGTAGTTGCCTTATGGGCAAGACTAAACTCGATAGTGTCATCTCCAACCTCTAAAGTAATGATCCCGCGTTTGACATCTATTACAGCCCCAGCTGTGTGTAAAAATGGTCTACCTAAAATAATAGGTATTTGACTATCCTCAGCAATGTCTAAAACAACGAAATCAACAGGAATAAAGAACTCTCCCACTCTAACTGGGACATCCTCTAAGACCCCTAATGGTCTTTGGGTTGATCTATCAGCCATCTGTAGGGTAAAATTGGTGACTTTAAGTCTACCTAAATTAAGTCTTTCACAAACAGAATAAGGCATAACACTGACACTAACCCCTAGATCACAAAGGGCTTTCCCTATAATATGATTACCTATGGTACAAGGGATAGAAAAACTACCTGGGTCCTTTAACTTGGGTGCTATATTATTTTGTGAAAGAACATAACATTCCTCCACAAAAGCAACAACACAGTCGTCCTGAAAATTCCTCTTACGACTCAAAATATCTTTCATGAATTTAGCATAAGAAGGTACCTGGGTAATTAAATCAGTGAAAGGGATGGTTACCTCAAGATTCTTCACCATCTCCAAAAACTTACCGAATTTCCGATCCTTTTTTGAATTTTTCAGTCTTTCGGGATAAGGAACGGTGACATTAGCCATAGGATCAGCAACCTTTGGCTTTTTCAGCTGTAATATCTCAGTGAGGCCTTGAATGAGGGAGGGATCCAGCGATTCGGGAGTTAAAATTGCGGTCTGCTCAGAAACACTGGTCGGTCGACATGGCGTAGGGGTCGGTCGACCAGACTCTGTATCATCAGAATCTTTTTGTTTTCCAGAAATTGATCTCACGTCAGGAATCGAGGTCGGTCGTCCTATAGTAGGGGTCGGTCGACCTCCTGACCTGTTCACGGGATCAATTTCTTTGTTTTGAACTTCAGCAGAATTATCCTTTGGGGCTGGTCCTTCACAAGCACGACCACTCCTAAGATTTATAGCCTTCAACGTCTCTATGGGTCCTTCACAACTAGCTGGAGAGCTAGTTGTTTGGTTGGCTATGCTTATCAATTGTTCTCCAAAAGTCTTCATAGAAGCCACTAACTTGAGCCTTTCCCATCTCCAAAACCTGTTTTGTTAGAACACGAACAAGCTCTCTCAATTCCACAATCTCACCCGTGTTGTCAACCGTAGTAACTAGGTTCGCACTTTCAAACTTCAGCTGGGTTGCCTCAAGCTTTTCAAATCGGGCTTCGACGGTTGTCTCAAGAGCCAACACTCTATTCATCTCCACATTCAGCCTTCGCGAATTCCCACGTGAACTCCCAAAGGCAGCACTATGCACCGCCATGTCTTCAATGGTTTTCCAACCCTGCATATGGTTGGTGTTGTTCTGGAATCTCCCATTGGCGGCCGCATCAAGAATCCCCTTATAGTCATCGTAAAGGGCGTTGTAAAATTGGTTACATAAGTACCATTGTTGAAAGTTATGGTGAGGGATAGAACGGACCAAATCCTTGAACCGGTTCCATGCTTCACAAAATCCTTCATCTGGCCCTTGTTGAAAGTTAGTGATTTGGCTTCTCAAGTCATTGGCCTTTGCAAGAGGAAAGTATTTTCTATAAAAAGCCAATGCCAAGGAAGTCCAATCCGTAACCTCCTCAGCTGCCCTATCAAGGTAACGGTACCAATCTCGCGCGGCATCTTTCAATGAATAAAGGAACATCATTGCCAGCACCTCATCCTGAGTCACCCCGACAGGTATGCTTATGGAACAACAATAATCCGTGAATGTCGTAACATGCTTCAACGGATCCTTGTTGGGTAGACCAGAAAATTGACTCTGTTCCACCAGAATGATGTGATTCGGGTGGAGTTCAAAGGAACGATTGGTGGGAGTAGGCAAGGTGAATCCTTTTGGTAAATCCTGAGCCTTTGGCTGTAGGTGGTCATAAATAGAATCCATGTCTAAACAAGAGAGTACTCAAGCCTTCGTCTCAAAAACCTGTCTTCTAGTATGCAGAAAACAACACTAAAGAAAAGGTAAGTAACGGTCTTAAGGAACCTCAGTTCCTTAAGACAAGAAAAATAAACTAAAAACTAACAAACAAAATTATACCGTCTCCCCGGCAACGGCGCCAAAATTTGACACCCGTCGTTGAGGGGTGCCAAAGATAAGATTTATAAAACCTCAGCTTAAACTAGATAGCATAAGTCAAGGTTCGAACCACAAGGAGACAAGGTTAATTATGTTTGCGAATTTTAAGTCTATTACAAGTAACCGAAAAAAGGGGGGTTGATTTAAGATTTGAACTAACAACTAAAAGAGCAAAATAAACAAGAGAATTAAAATAAGACAAAAAGGAGAATAGGAACTTTGGTTCCCCATGGTTAAAACAAGTCATTGAAAGGTAAAATAACCAAATAACACAATCCCAAGAAACAAAGAATAAACCTTTAGGTCAATATTCTACCCAATCCTTACGGTCTTAGGGTTCCTAGAAAAGCACTAAACTTTCGTTCATAGGGCAATCCCAAAGTTGTTGTTAAACTAATCCTAATAATCTTTCAATCTTAAGGATTAGTTCACCAACAACAATGGGGGATTGGTAATTCAATCATTAAACTATCAAAATCAAGTCTTTGCCATGGTTCCCCCTAATTCCTAATCACAAGAATTAGCTATGCATACTTTTAATTATGAAACTAACAATAACAAGAACTAAGAACATCAAAGGAATCAACATAATCAAAGATGACAATAAAAGGGAAAACATGCGTTAAGAAACAATAATAAGATGAACAATAAGATTAATTAAAAGGGAAAGATTAATTGTATTAAACTTACAAACTTAATTGGAATTCAAGAACAAAGATTGAAACTTGGAAAATATTCTCTCTAAACTATGGAGTTTTCTCTAATCTGGGCTGCTTGACCTAATTTTCAGGCTTAGGTCTCCTTAAATAAGTTCTAGTTACAAGATTAAACAAGTAAAACACGAAATAATAGACGCGGGCGCAGTCGCTGGGTCGGTCGACCTCTTTTCCGGGTCGGTCGACCTCTTCTGTTGATATCGGGCTTTCCGTATTCTGGGCTTTGGTCGGTCGACCTCTTTAGTGGGTCGGTCGACCCTTTCCTGTACGTATCAGCGTGAATTTGGCCCGTAATCAACATTTGAATGTGCATCCGGATCCTTGCTCCGCATTATTACTCAAAACAGCTTCCGGAGGACGATTAAAGTTCGGTTTTGCCCACTTCCGCGTATTCCTACATTTAAAACATAGAAATGCCTAAGTAAACCGTTTCGGGAGAAATAGCAACTTAAAGTCACGAAAATATAAGAAAATACGTGCCAAAAGAATAAATAAAATGCATAAAATAAGCATGTATCAAACACTTTGTCACCAATGTTAAAATTCTTCCCAGACAACAATTTATCATGATATGCCTTCGTTTTCTCTTTATAAATTCTAGAATTTTCATAAGCATCGTTCCTAATTTCTTCCAATTCCTGCATCTCTAATTTTCTGTTAGCAACAGATTTGTCATAATCAAGGTTGCACTTTTTGATAGCCCAAAAAGCTTTATGTTCTAATTCCACAGGGAGGTGACAAGCTTTTCCATACACAAAACGATAAGGAGACATTCCAATTGGAGTTTTATAAGCAGTCCTATAAGCCCACAATGCATCATCTAAACGGATACTCCAATATTTTCTATTGGGGTTCACAACTTTCTCCAAGATAGATTTAATTTCTCTATTAGAAACCTCGACTTGACCATTAGTTTGAGGGTGGTACGCAGTAGAAACCTTATGAGTGACATGGTACTTGTAACACCCCCATTTATTTAAGGGCCTGTACTAAGACTCCCCAGGTAAATAAGGGTGTTACCATCTCGGTTTCCCGAGGCAGTAGATACAAAGGAAAGATAAACAGTACTTTAATTAGATAAAGTTAACTCAAAGAACGAGTTCATACAACTGAATTATAAAAACTGTTTTGGTGAAACAAAAATACAACTCGTGAGAAAACTACTATGGTGATCTAAACTCTAGGCAGGTCCGGATCCAAGCTTCTCCCTTCCCTTAGCTCCCATAGTCTCAACACCTGTCAATCTGCTCCCCAATAAATTGGTTCATCACAGGTGATCACGAATACACGGGGTCAACCACGAGGTTGAGTAGAGGAAAACTATAAACAAACACTACAAAAAAAACGCGGTGTTCTGACCGAAAAAATCCGTCAGAAAAGAGGAAATCCGTCAGGAAAATCGCGTTTCTGACGGATAATCCGTCAGAAATTTCCGTCCCAAAAATTCGTCACGAAAATCAAGTTTGTCACGGATTTTCCGTCAGAAAAATAATTGTGACGGACTTCTGACGGTCTACCCGTATCATAAAAAATTCCACGGTCAAATTTTTTTTGACTTTTAGTGATGGATAAGCCGTCAGTAGCTGGTCAATTGTGACGGATAATCCGTCAGGAATTATGTCCAAAAAGTCAATATTTGACTCAATTTCTGACGGAAAATCCGTTGGAAATTTGGTCAACTGTTGACTTTTGTGACGGATTATCCGTCAGGAATTTAGTCAGATTTTGACTTTTTTTTGACGGGTTATCCGTCAGAATTTAAAGCAGTATAGGCTGAAAACAGCTGCTTGCTGTCCAGCCCAATGCGATAGCATTGTTCATATTTACAACCTCAAAATCACTAAATCCTGCAAAACATTCATCATCCGCCAAACGGAGATTTATATTTCCAAGTCGACCGCTAAGCGGGAACCAACAACAATTAACCAACAACAAAGAAAAAACATGGGTAAGAAATTGAATTACATAAAAGAGTCTTCATAATTCATACACTAACATAAAATATGTTCTAAAGTTAATAAGTCATAATCTCAGTTTGCATTTGACTAAACTATCCTAAGTGGTTGGAGGATCAACTGACATGTTACAACCAAAGCCATGAGGGTCGTCCGAGAAGTCATCACGTCGGTGATGATTTGGCATACTTGAGCATGACTGAGTGGAAAAGAAAGTCTGCATATCACTCCAAGCTTTTTTCATTTCCGCCATTTCCTCTTGAATTTGTTTTTGAGTTGCTTCAGTGCTTTCAATTTTTTCTTTGAGACGCATATTCTCAGTTTGCATTTGACTAAACATGCTTGGTCGATAAGAACAAGATCGACGATCTCCTCTTTTGCCCTAGGATTCTCAAACCATACCTCTTCACCCAATGGACCGATCCCAAAAAAACCTCTTTTTTTGTCAAATCCTCCAACAGCTTCGTGGTAGGTCTGAAACTCATCCCGAGGCTCTCCAGTTGACGTTGGTTGACCCAAAAGTTCATTGTAAGCAGCCTGAAAAAAAGACAAATTATTAAATAAAAAATAAATAAAATATATTGTAAAATTATCATTTTAATATGAAAAATATACAATAAGTCGCTCGATTAGAAATACTTACGTCTGTCCGAGCAGCTCTAGGGTTAATCCACTCTCCCTTCTTTTTTTTCTTCGTCTTCTCAAACACCTTGTACGGTGTAGCCGACTCGCCCTTTAAAAAGCAAAGAAAACATATATGTTAATTATATCCGACAATAAAAATATTAATTAACCAAATTTAATATTTTAAACATTTATGAAATACTTGCCATCTCTTTGAAAACATCAGAGCAACTCTTGCGGCCTAGAGTGTGAGTGCCCAACGCTTTCCCGTCCTTAGCACCAGACCTTCTATTTGCCTTGTTTATGTATGATTTTTTTTTAAATTCAGGATTGGTCTCGTACCTTGCGTCCAACTTCTCCTTCCAACTATCGGGCACCCAATCCGACTTCTTCTTTCCGTATTTGACACCATTCACCATGTGAGTAATCAATCTCGTGAGCCTCCTCTTCGAATCAGGAAAAGGATCATACTGAGAATCAATGGACCTCACATGAGTCTGCCATAAAATAAAATGTTATTAGAAATAGAAAATATTAGTTTAATTTTAAAAACTAATGTGGCTTGTTTATTTTTACATTACCTTAAAGTAGATCCACATCTTTTCTCGTTGCGCATAACTCGCTTCAGTCCAGTTGGTGAAGTACTCATCGGTAAGATTTTGAGTGAACGAGGCAACCACGTATCTCTTTACAATCTTGTCATTCCACCTGATTAAAAACAAACACATATATATATATAAATATGAATATTATAAATTTGAAGGATATATTTTTCATTAATGGAGGATAAAAAAAATACTTACCAACAACCGTTAACTACCGAAGGATCAGAAGTGAGTATAATCGGTGGATTTCGGTGGGGCACATTGTCACCGGTCAAATGAAGGTCATCATCATTCTCCTCCATTTCTTCGTTCTCATTTTGAGAACGCCTACCTGATCCACTCCCCAATATCTTTCGTATAAATCTCGACATTTACCTGCTTCAAATAAAGCTAACAATACAAATAAACACTAGCAATAATAAATGTTAACCCATGAAAAATAAAACAAAGTTTTCATACATTTCTTATGAATGTATAACCAAAGGATAAATAAAACATGTCTTACAAATGTATGCTCAAAAGATAAATAAACAATTACAAGTACTCCTTATCACCCCTAACTATCACTATCACTAGAAATTAAAAAAAGTTTCATCATCCGAAAATAGAATTCCGACTTCTTCTTCTTCCTCCTCATTTATCTCAATTGTGGTGTTTTGAACTAAATCTCTATCCTCTTCTTCCGCAACATTCCCGTCATATTCATCTTCACCTATTTCACCTATTTCATCTGCAACCACTTGATACTCATCTTCAGTATCTGTCTCTTCTACCAAAATTGATGAAATTGAATGATCATTGAGAACCACATCTTCTTGGAATTCAATTTCGTCAATAGGAGCATCAACATGTGATCGTGCCTTGATTTTAAAAACCGCAGACCATTGATCACCTTTCTTAGTCGTTGGATAGCTAGCATAATAAACTTGATCGACTTGAAAAGCGACCACAAATGGGTTATGTCCTTTGAGTTTTCTTTTCTCATTCACATCTACAAGTCCATATATCTTATGGATACTAAGTCCTTGTGGGGAGTTATCAAACCAATCACATTTAAACAATATCACTTTACAAACCTTGTGCTCGGTATAATAGGCAAGTTCAACTACTTCATTTAGAGTTCCATAATAATCCAACCCATCTGTAGAATTCACACAAACCCCATTGCTTATGGTAGCTTTGGAAACATCAACTCCCTCCTTAAAAGCTCGAAATTTATAACCGTTGATAGAATATCGTCTCCATGTCTTCACCATGGTACAAGGACCTAATGATAGACCTAATACTAAAGGATCCTTCCATCTATTAGCCTACCAATAAAACAATATATATGTTAATTAAGATGTTTAATTATAGATTCTTTCAAATTGGTTGCTTATTTTAAAAGAAAATGTATTACTTACTTCATTTCGTAACCATTTCGGAAAACGTTTCTCATGTTTCGTCCAAACATCTTCAGAAGAAGTAACATCAGGAAATGATAATTTGATATATTCCTCAAACTCCCTATATGTACAACATATATAATAATTAACTATTAACTAAAATTATACCTTAATGTAATTATTAAAATAATGTATGTAGAAGTGACAAAATAATGATTAACTTACTTTTCATAGGACTCCAAAACGTTTCCACAGTTCCTTAGCACATAAAAATGAGCGTCTTCATACTGTTTCTCGTTCAAGTACCTCTCTTTACATTTCCCAGTTGAAGTTCCCATGTCATCATTGAATAACTCAGGTAATTTTGAAGTGAGCTGGTCATCGAAATTCACACCAATGTCTAAGTCTTTCGCGTTTGTATCAATGTGATCTTCGAAATACATCGAACAAAAATTAGAAATTTCCTCTAATAAATAAGCGTTGCATATGGAACCCTCCACCCGAGCTTTATTGCCAATCTTTTTTTTTTATATGATTAAGAAATCTCTCAAATGGATACATCCATCGATATTGAACTGGTCCTCCAACCTTCGCCTCATAAGGCAAATGCACAGGTAGATGCTCCATGGAATTGAAGAAAGACGGAGGAAATATCTTCTCTAACTTGCATATTATCTCTGCAATGTTTGATTCTAGACGTTCCATAGAATCAACTTTAATCGTAGAGGTACACAAGTCTCTAAAAAATTGACTTAACTCAGTTATTGCATTCCAAGGACCCGTCGGGAGCAAATGTTTTAAGGCAACAGGAAGTAACCGTTGCATAAAGACATGGCAATCATGACTTTTCATGGAATGCAACACCATATTTTTATGATCAACACACCGACTCAAATCCGAAGCATAACCATCCGGGAATTTCAATTTGGCAACCCACTCACATACAGCTTTTTTCTCCGCGGCGTTTAAAACAAACCTAGATGATGGGGGTCGTACAAAGCAATGCTCTTTAAAGTCAGCTTTACCATTATCTCCGAACTTAGTTTTATTTGGTTCATTCATCACCGTACTGATAAGATGTTCAAAAATGTTTTTCTCAATGTGCATAACATCTAAGTTGTGTCGAATCAACAAAGTTTTCCAATAAGGAAGTTGCCAAAATATGCTTTGTTTCCACCATCCTTCATTCTTGTCTTTTAATTTTTTCAATTCTTGATCAGAAGCATCAACAATTCTTGGCATATCCTTTACCGCATCCCACACTTCTTCACCAGTTAATCTCGATGCGGCAATGCGATCTTCAGTTTTTCTAATCTTCAGAAAATGCTTGCAGTTGTTGCGAAAAGGATGATCAGGTCTCAAAAACACACGGTGACAATCGAACCAACTAACTTTCTTGCTATGTTTAAGCCAAAAGGAGTTATGATCTTTGTCTTGACAATAAGGACAAGCATGGTATCCAGACGTGGACCAACCGGAAAGCATGCCATATGCCGGAAAATAATTGATAGTCCAAATTAATGCAGCTTTCAGTTGAAAATTTTGTTTCTTATAAACATCGTAAGTGTGCACACCCGTTTCCCAAAGTTCTTTCAACTCTTTGATCAACGGTTGAAGGTACACATCTAGATTTGTCTTGGGGTTCTTAGGACCTGGAACGATCAATGATAGAAAAATAAATTGTCTCTTCATGCATAACCAGGGAGGTAAATTATACGGAGTGACAATCACATGCCAACATGAATATTTTTTCCCAAATTGGCCGCCATGTGGGGAAAATCCATCCGTACACAAACCCAACCGAACGTTGCGAGGCTCACTTGCAAATTCTGGATGCTCTCGATCAAAATGTTTTCACGCTTCTCCATCACTTGGATGTGCCATTGTCCCTCTTTCTCTTAATCGTGAATTTCTATGGTGCCAACTCATCTCACCTGCTATGCTCTTGGTTGCATATAATCGTTGTAACCTTGGTGCATCGGGAAATAAATTAACGGGTTATTCGGAATTCGCCTCCCATTACTTGAATTATTGTTACCTTTGTACCGAAATGCGTTACACTTTGTACATTGCTCGAGATTGACATTTTCCTCCCAAAAAAGCATACATCCAGTAGGACATGCATCGATCTTCTCATGTGGTAGTTGTAGTCCCTTAAGAACACTCTTAACCTCATTAAAATTGCGTAACATGTCATTTTTTGTTGGAATCATGTCACCAACAAACGACATAAACCCATTCGTGCATCGAAGGGATAAGTTGTTCTCACATTTGAGTGCTATCAACCTAGCAGCGGCTTGCAATAAACTTATTTTGCTTCCCTCATACACTTGTTGTTCGACTTTTTCTAACAATTTATAGAAGGAAGAAACTTAAGGATTTGGGGTTTCATGACGCACTTCCTCATCACTAAGGTCATCAGGATTGAGTCGATCCTCCATTACTTGTTCAATATTATCACGTAATGCATTTTCCACGAGCTCCCGATAAGGATTATCACTAACTACATTACTACTGCTACTTTCTTCGGTTGGCATTTCCTCACCATGATACGTCCAAACATAATAACATGGGGCAAAACCATTCGACCAAAGATGCAGTTGAACATCCTTAATCCTTTTAAAAGCTCTGTTATTACATTTCTTACATGGACACCTCATTTCACCTAAATTCTTATACACACTACTTTGTGCAGCGAATTCAAGAAACTCTTTTACCCCATTTGCAAATTCAAGCTTAGGTTTATTTTTCTCATCTAATCTTTCATACATCCACTGTCGTTCTAATCTTCTCATCTTATTATGTATCTACATTCAAATAATCAATCAATTGACAATTATTAATTAACTATCACATATAATACACAAAAAAACAATATCATCAATGAATATATAATTATTGTCAAGAAATCAAATAGTCTTTGAATTAGGTCCCTTATCACTCCAACCTAAACCCATCAATGTACATTTCAAGTCATTAGCAAACACGCACTTGTTATTTATTAATGGGGAAAAAACTTCGGCAACAATTCCCCTTTATTCTCCAAATACAAAATATGGATTATATTATTAGTCCATATATGTATTCAGGGAATATTAAAGGAATTGTCACCGAATTTTTACCCTCATTAAAAAAATAACAAGTATCTGTTTGCTACCTAAATGACTTGAAACGTACAAAGACAGTCCCAAAATGGGGACTATTCAAAAATTACTCCTAATAAGTAATTTTTGAACGGGTACTAGGTCAATATTTAACAATTCAGAATTATCAATAACTAACAATTAACAACAATTAACAATTATCTACAATTAACAACTAAAAATTAACAATTAGCAACAACAACAACAATTAACAAATAATAATTCAAAATTAACAACTAATAACTATCAACAACAACAACAATTAAGAAGTAACAACACCAAGAACAACAAATTATTAGCAACTATCCTAAGTCAATTTTTCTATCTAATAGGCTACTATCCTAGATCATTTTTTCTATCTAATTAGCATTATCCTAGATCAAAATTTCTAACTAATTATCTATTAACCTAAATAAGTTACACTAACTACTTTCTAAACTAACTCATTCTTAAATAAATAATTAAGTAACAAACATAAACAATTACCTAATTAATTTTGCAAAGTAGTGTTGGCGCGTGGTTGTCACGGTGGTGGTGGTTGTCACGGTGGTGGTGGTTGTCACACTACAATGTACAAACAAATCAATTATGAATTGAAATAAAACGAAAAGAAAACTGTAAATTAATGAAAAAAAACATAAATAAATTACCTATTAGTAAGGTGGAGTTAGTAGTGTGGTGGTGGTTGTCACGGTGGTAGGATTGGTGGGGGTAGAAATCGGATTTTAGGAGGAGGAGATAATGGGGTTCGAAGGGTTTTGGGGTAAAAAAAAGAAGAGGCAGAATGGCTGAGTTACGGGTTTCAGAAAGTAATAAAAAAAATCCTGACGGATTATCCGTCAGGAAAAGGAACTTAAATTTTGTGACGGATATTGATGCGTGTCTATTTTATGATGTTTTTCATCTATTTTTACACGCATTTGGTCGTTCATTTACTATGTTTTAGCCTTTTTTTCCCATCAATCGTGTACTTTCGTATTTTTTTGCACTTTTGCAGATTTATGCGGAAAATGGACGATTTAGCACCAAATTCATGTCCTCGAGTCTTTTGCATAATTAAGGAACGATGGAAAGTCAACTGGAGTCTTTATTTAAATGCCAAAAGTCAAAACAAGGAGAAAACCGAAGAATCCTATACGGAAGCGGTCGACCGACCAGCTAAACGTGTCGGCCGACCAGGCCTGATCTTCATAAAAGTCCAAATCTGAGGAAAAATTCCAAGAATTCAAGTAAGCCCGTGAAAGAGGTCGACCGACCCACCAACGTGGTCGACCGACCTCAGCGAAGCCCAGAACAATTCTTTTTCGGAAATAAATTAGAAGTAGAGTCTTTAGGAAACTCGAATCTCTTGCCCTATATAAGCTAATCTTGTAGTTAGGGTTTTGGGAGGAAGTATCAATTAGTACCTAGTTTTTATCGATTGAGTTTCAGATTCAGTTTTAGCATCCAGTTTTATTTAGAAGAATTTTAGTTTTGTAATCTTTCAACAATTCTCATGCATTCAATAAAGTTTGTTCCTTTCTGCCCTAATTCCGATTGTGGTAATTACTCTTTTAATCTAGCTTTATTATTGTTATTATTTTTATTACATTCGTTTAAGTCAGAATCTCAAGCCTTATTAATTCTTGCATGTTTAGATTTTTCACTATGTTTACCATGTTTAATCCCGTTTTCATAATCGTCTTAACAACCATGAGTAGCTAATTTTCATATGTTAGGATGTAGGGGATAATATGAATAGGTAGAATAAATTCCGAAACCGACTTGTAGCAGAACCACGGTCGGCCGACTCAAATAGTGGGTCGGTCGACCGAGGCTGTGGTCGGCCGACCGGAATAGCTGGTCGGTCGACCACTCGCGTTTGTATCCTGTTTCGTCTTTCTTTGTTGACTATAATACCCTACACTGAAACTGAAAGGAGACTTGTAGGATGTTAGTAATGACCTACCCAAGATTCAAAGATACGGGAAGGGCATTGGTTTACACTTTAAGATGGCTAGGTTACTCAAGACTGAAAGGTATGTGACCTAGGATTTAGGAATCACCCTTACTGTTGACACCCAATAATTGTGAGACCTAGGAACTAATAGTATAGGCCGAAAGGAGCTATTAGGTAGCATAGACCTAAAAAGATATGTTACAACCCCTTACGCGATTGCAATACATGTTGACTTTAGGATTTATATTACCTTAGCTAATTATTACCCCAAACATCCTAGCATCCCTTTTTATTATATTTTATTCTCATCTTTTAATTCTTGTTTTATTTTTATCTTTGCCTTAGATATAGTAATCAACCAATCAACCCCCAATTTTGTTACCTTTAAACATTAAGATTCAAACAATAAACATTCCCCACCTCTCTGTGGTTCGACCCTGACTTTCGCTATCTATAGTTAAAGGTTAGGATTTATATATTTTATCTTTGGTACCCTCAACGACGGGCATCAAATTTTGGCGCCGTTGCCGGGGAGGTGACGCCAGTGTTTATTGTTTTTTTTTTTTTTTTTTGTTTCTCTTTGTTTAAGGAACTTTTTTGTTCCTTAAACCTTCTCACCGTTTTCTTGTAGTTTCCATCTTATGCGCAGGTCAGTTCAAGGAGAACTCCTACCGCTGGACCACGATCTTGAGAGGACTCTTAGAGAAAGGAGAAAGCAACTTCTAGCAAATCAGGAAGGAGGTTCACCATCTTCCTTGTTTCAAGAAGACCTTTTCGAACAACCATCTTTACCATCTTCACCAAAAACACCACCTTCACAACCAAATTCACCCAACAATCCACCTTCACCAAAAACACCACCTTTTACCTACTTTCCAGTTTTTCCTAAAGAAGAAGAGAATATGGCAGAAGAAGCTACTATTGCCAGTCACTCCATGCCTCAGGCAAAGGACCTATACAAGGGGTTCACTTTACCTGCAGGTACTGGGAAGCCATTCGAGGCCAAGCCTGCATACATTACCATGGTTGAAAGAAACCAATTTGGAGGCTCGGCCAATGAGGATGCTGCAAAGCATATTGAAATCTTCACAGATTACATATGCTCTATTGCACCCCCAGAAGGAGTGACGCAGGACCAGATTAAGCAAACCATGTTTATCTTCTCCCTTAGGGACTCTGCGAGAGAGTGGTACATAGATCTAGACCGCACTGCTGCGGGAGTCACAGATTGGAATACCCTAGCCTTAGCGTTCTATAGGAAATACTATTCTGCATCAAAGACCAATGCTTTAAGAGCGCAGATTACAAATTTCAAGCAAGGCCCCAATGAAGATTTTAGTGAGGCGTGGGACAGGTTCAAGAGACTTGTTCGATCCATACCACATCACGGATTCGAACAATGGTTTCTTTGCAACCAGTTCTACAATGGCCTCTACGATGACAACAGGGCCTATCTATATGCTGCAGCTAATGGGAGATTCCAAGATAATTCAGGAGAGACTAAGGGTCTCAAATTGATAGAAGATGTTGCTGTACACCGTGCTGAGCATGGCACTTCCAGAGGAAATCAAAGGAAATCTGAATACAACCTATCAGCAATTGAGGCCTTGACGGCCAAGTTGGAAAAATTAGAAGCTGGAGGAAAATTCGATCTAGGAAGTGGAAGCAAGGGCGGTATTTATCAGGTGAACGCCGTTCAAGACGGACCCTTTGCTTGTGAGAGGTGCGGTGGAGAGGGGCACGTGTCAAAATTCTGTACTTCATCCAATGAAACATGTGCTGCTTTTCAACATTATCGTGGGAACAATTTCTATGACCCAAATAATAATAATGTCCATCCCAACCTAAGGTGGACAAGCCAGGATGTTCTTAACCCACAACATATGCAACCTCAGCAAAATTCCACATATATCCCCCCACATAAGCAAGGTTTTCAAAAACCACCCTTCAACCCTCAACCACCTTCTAATCCACCACCCAACACAGAAACTCTTATCCAAAAACTTATTGGGTTGGTTCAGAAGGAGTCACAGGCTAGAGAAGCAGGGATGAAGATGTTAGAGTCTCAGATTGCTCAAATCGCAAGCAAGAATGATACTAGGGCTCCGGGTCAACTTCCGACCAAACCGGACCAGAAAAAAGAGACTCTAAACATCATATCCTTACGAAGTGGAGCTAAAGTGGGGGTTGAGAAAGAAAAACAGAAGAATAGCAGAAAGAGCGGTCGACCGACCACAGAGCAGAATCCGGAAATTTCCACTGAACAGGAGAACGGTCGACCGACCGAAGATCCAGGTCGACCGACCGCCGAGGCAGAGCCAGAGTCTCCTTTTCGTCCAGAATTGCCAGATAACTTAAGGGATTTTCTTTTTAGGGGTGATAATACCCCTAGGTTTCTGAAGAGAGCTGCAAATACTGAGTCTTCAGCCGCTCCTTTCCCAGAAAGACTTGTACCTTCGAAGGATCAGGTATCTTTTGACAAATTTAAGGATGTGATTCGTTCATTAAATGTTCAAGTCCCTTTTCTAGAATTAGTTTAACAAGTTCCTTCTTATCTTAAATTTATGAGGCAGCTTTTGTCAAGAAAGAGGTCTCTAGAAAAGGTTGAGTCGGTGGCCCTCACTGAAGAGTCATCTAGCTTTTTATCACATGTCATTGCCCCTCACAAATTAGAGGACCCAGGTAGTTTTTCTGTCCCCTGCAATATAGGAACCTTCCCAGTTAAGAAGGCTTTATGCGACTTAGGTGCTAGTATAAGTGTCATGCCCCTAAGCGTTGCCTTAAAACTAGGAATAACCGAATTTGCAGTGACCAGTATGATAGTCCAGATGGCAGATCGTACATCTATGGAACCTATAGGAGTGTTGGAAAACATCCCTGTGCGTATTGACAGGTTTTTCTTCCCAGTTGACTTCGTAGTTTTGGACATCCCAGAGGATGCCCATATACCTATAATTCTAGGAAGACCTTTCCTTCACACCGCAGGCGCCATTATAGATGTAGGCACTGGGACTTTGACCTTTAAAGTAGGAAAGCATTCTATTATATATGCCCTATCTTATAGGAAAAAGGATGCTATGACCCCCATCACATGTAATGCTATCACTTCTGAAAAGAAGTATGAGGTCATCACTACTTCTCCTACTTTATTACCTGTTCCTATATCTGTTTTTACACCTCCGCCCCAGGCTGGGAGCAATGTGGAGGATACTTCTATTGTGGCTAGTGCAGGAATTGGTTTGGGGAAACCCAAAGTAAAAGAAGTCATAGTTCAGAGAGGAGGAATGGGATGTCTAAGCTATAAAGAAGATGAGGACCCAGACATCGTGGATCGCGAGGAGAAGAAGAAGAGGAGGCAAACTCAAGAGGAGGGACCATTGCATATGCTTTGCGACGGCGGAAAAAAGATGTGTTTTGCTACTCAAGCAAACACCGTGGAGACTACGGCGTGTCGTCAAAGGCCGTGGTCGGATATTTTCCGCATCTTTAGCGGATAGTTTTTTTCTAGTTTCAGTTTTAAGACAATTTAGTTTTGTTGTGTGAGACTTTTTATTTTAGTGTGCTCGTAGTTTTAGAACTTTATGCTTGCGTAGTTGAAGACTTTAGACTTGTTTTCGGGATCTCGCGCATTTGCGGGCGCATATACTTTTCTTGCTTTTTCAGATTCTACGAAGAAAAAAAGACCGCTGGGACACAGACGGTCGACCGACCAGATACACCAGTCGGTCGACCTAGTCGCCGTATTGCTGAAACTTTCTGTAGTTTACAGGAAGGTCGGTCAACCTGTTCTCTTGGTCGGTCGACCTGCCAACCGTCGCAGTCTTTCGTTTTCTTCCTCGGGAACCGTGCAACCGTCTTTGGTATTTCAGTGGCACTGCTGGCCATCAAAACCTCCCAGCTTACGCTGGTTTGGGGAGGTTTTTCTCATACATCTATTAATCCAGTGAGTTCTTTCCAGTTTTCCTTAGTTTCTATTTTCCCTGCATCTTTCTTTTAATTTTCTGAAACCTTTACTTAGGCTAATGCACAATGGGGACATTGTGCGGGTTGGTTTGGGGAATGGTTTCGTGTTACATGCATTGCATTTTGTCACACGTTTATTGCATTTCTGTCTTGCATTGTTCTTTTCTTTATTTTCCTTATATATACAAAAATCCAAAAAAACAGAAAAATTCAAAAATTTCAAAAAAATGCACGTTTATTTTAGCATATAGGTCGAGTCGGAACGAGAGTATTTCAAGGATGATTTAGCTATCTTACATGTTTATGCTTTTACCATTGCCTTGTCAACTTGTTTTAGTATAAAAGTCTTTTGCATATCTACGAGTTTTTTGTCAATTTGTATATCTTGAGACTTGACTTATACCTTGGCAGCCTACTATACATTCTGAGTTTTAGAGCCTTATTCCTGGTTTCATTCTTAAACCAGTTGTCTAGGATGTGAGTAGTACTACCCTAGGAACATGTTACATCAATATGCATAAACATGAATTTGAATTGCTATATACTTGTTTTACTATCTCATTTTGTGAGTCTTGATACGTGCATTTGGGATCCTTTTTCTCGTATTTACCCATAAGCTTCACATAGCCAAAATTGCCTTTTTATTCCCCCAAAACTACATCCCATACTCAGCCTACCCTTCCAAGCTAGTATTTGTGGTCTTTGGATTATTTTTTGAGGCATCTTGGTTTGTATGCTATCTTGAACAAAAAGAGAAAAGAAAGAAAAAAAGAAAGAAAAAAAAAAAAAAAAAAGAACAGAAAAATTCAGAAAAAGAAAGAAAGAAAAGAAAAACGAAAAAAAATCAAAACGTACAGGAAAGAAGTCGACCGACCACTTTCTTGGGTCGGCCGACCACCTGACAGCATCAGAATGAAAAAAAAATCGTTCAAAAATCCCTTTCTTTTATATGTTATCACTCCCGTACCTCATTCAAAATATTTGGGAGTCCTTTCTTATATTCAATGTGAGAGTTGTGCCACAAAAAGAGCACTTTCTTAATATCAAAAAAAGGTTGTGAATTATGTTGTTGGGAACCGGTTTTACTAGCTTAGCTACTAACCCCACTTACCCAAAAACATCTTAACCACTTCTACCTTTTACCTTACATATCTTTCATTGTCTCAATTGCATGTATCTAGGCCACTTAAATGAGATTGTTATACAAAGTTGTAGAATTCTTGTTCATGTTAGATTGCAGGCATGTTTCCATGGGTCGCAGTTAGGTGAGCGTCATTGCAAATTTACTTCTTTCTATCTTTTACATATACTCACCCTTTGCTTCATGAGTGTCTCGAGCGTACCGCGAGAGTCCATAGTATAAAGTCTCTATAGTCTCTAGTGTTACAAGTTTGACGACACCATAACTCGTTTGCATGATTTATATACTTTCTCATTTTGTACTTAGCATTGGTTTAGGCTTACATGTAAATTTCGCTCTGAGATTGAAATCGTTCCATTAAGTAAGATCGAGTCTATTTCTTGCTTGAGGGCAAGCAAGGGTTTGGTTTGGGGAATTTGATGCGTGTCTATTTTATGATGTTTTTCATCTATTTTTACACGCATTTGGTCGTTCATTTACTATGTTTTAGCCTTTTTTTCCCATCAATCGTGTACTTTCGTATTTTTTTGCACTTTTGCAGATTTATGCGGAAAATGGACGATTTAGCACCAAATTCATGTCCTCGAGTCTTTTGCATAATTAAGGAACGATGGAAAGTCAACTGGAGTCTTTATTTAAATGCCAAAAGTCAAAACAAGGAGAAAACCGAAGAATTATACGGAAGCGGTCGACCGACCAGCTAAACGGGTCGGCCGACCAGGCCTGATCTTCATAAAAGTCCAAATCTGAGGAAAAAGTCCAAGAATTCAAGTAAGCCCATGAAAGAGGTCGACCGACCCACCAACGTGGTCGACCGACCTCAGCGAAGCCCAGAACAATTCTTTTTCGGAAATAAATTAGAAGTAGAGTCTTTAGGAAACTCGAATCTCTTGCCCTATATAAGCTAATCTTGTAGTTAGGGTTTTGGGAGGAAGTATCAATTAGTACCTAGTTTTTATCGATTGAGTTTCAGATTCAGTTTTAGCATCCAGTTTTATTTAGAAGAATTTTAGTTTTGTAATCTTTCAACAATTCTCAAGCATTCTATAAAGTTTGTTCCTTTCTGCCCTAATTCCGATTGTGGTAATTACTCTTTTAATCTAGCTTTATTATTGTTATTATACATTCGTTTAAGTCAGAATCTCAAGCCTTATTAATTCGTGCATGTTTAGATTTTTCACTATGTTTACCATGTTTAATCCCGTTTTCATAATCGTCTTAACAACCATGAGTAGCTAATTTTCATATGTTAGGATGTAGGGGATAATATGCATAGGTAGAATAAATTCCGAAACCGACTTGTAGCAGAACCACGGTCGGCCGACTCAAATAGTGGGTCGGTCGACCGAGGCTGTGGTCGGCCGACCGGAATAGCTGGTCGGTCGACCACTCGCGTTTGTATCCTGTTTCGTCTTTCTTTGTTGACTATAATACCCTACAATGAAACTGAAAGGAGACTTGTAGGATGTTAGTAATGACCTACCCAAGATTGAGATACGGGAAGGGCATTGGTTTACACTTTAAGATGGCTAGATTACTCAAGACTGAAAGGTATGTGACCTAGGATTTAGGAATCACCCTTATTGTTGACACCCAATAATTGTGAGACCTAGAAACTAATAGTATAGGCCGAAATGAGCTATTAGGTAGCATAGACCTAAAAAGATATGTTACAACCCCTTACGCGACTGCAATACATGTTGACTTTAGGATTTATATTACCTTAGCTAATTATTACCCCAAACATCCTAGCATCCCTTTTTATTATATTTTATTCTCATCTTTTAATTCTTGTTTTATTTTTATCTTTGCCTTAGATATAGTAATCAACCAATCAACCCGCAATTTTGTTACCTTTAAACATTAACATTCAAACAATAAACATTCCCCACCTCTCTGTGGTTCGACCCTGACTTTCGCTATCTATAGTTAAAGGTTAGGATTTATAAATTTTATCTTTGGTACCCTCAAGGACGGGCATCATATATGGCGTCAGTAAGAGGGTAACGTGGCACCTTGTGACGGATATGGTGTCAGGAAAAGTTTCTAACCGAATATCCGTCACAAACAAATTCTACTTTTTCAAAAATTGCAGCATTTGTCAGTCTTTTTTCTGACCGAATATCCGTCAATAATTTTTACTGACGCAGTATCCGTCAGAAAATGCAACCATAATTTCGCGGCATCCAATTTTATTTTCCCGGTTTCCTATTTTAACGGATTTCTGACGTTTTATCCGTCAAAAAATATTTCTGACGGAAAATCCGTCAGAAATTTGTCAGTACACCGAGACATCTGACGGACAGTATATTCCGTCAGCAATTCGGTAAGAACACCGCGTTTTTTTTGTAGTGAAACCACATTACTGTAAATAGAAAGTTGATCGTCTCCGCTCCGAATCACAAGACCCATTATTCTCCACACCAATCACAAGACCCATTAACCCTGCACCGATCACAAGACCCATTATCTCCGCACCAATCACAAGACCCATTATCTCCGCACCAATCACAAGACCCATTATCTCATCACCACGTAGCGTATCTCAGAATGATATAAATAGATAGCACAATATAACGATCATATGATATTATAAAACAATCATGATTAATACCAATTAACAACAGATTACTCATCCTTATATACAAGTATTTCCCCTACCTGAAATAGCAGGAAATGCAGATAAATCCGAGGCTTGTTTAGAAATGTTCCACGCGAAACCCGCTACCTAAACAAGTATACGTAACGAATTAATAATCTTCCCGAACCCCCTTAACAACCACACTTACTATAAATAGAAACCTGCCCTAAGTGGAAAGTTTCCAAAAATAGAAACTTTCCAAATATAATAATATATATCCCGACTTAATAATTTCCCGACTCGCATCTTTAAATAATACGACCCAGAACCATAACGAAATAATATAGTATTAATTACAACACTATTAAAAATAACAATATTCACCTTAATAAAAATAGATAATAATAATAAATAATAATAAGTAGTAATAATAAGTAATAATAATATCCTTCAGGGTATTGCAGCGTGGTGTGGATTCAGACCTCTGAACACTTTGGATAATCATTGGCGACTACGTATTAGAGGCACTAAACTGCAACGAGCAATCAAAAACAGTGCCATAAATGCTATTATTTACCACTTGTGGATGCAGAGAAATAGTTGTAGGCATGAGCAATGCTTAATGAGACCAGCCATTGTAATCAAAAAGATCAAATCTGATTTGAGTAGTTATATTCATAGTAAGAAGCATGATAATCTATCAGACAAGGATAAGGCTTTCATAAGCATCCTTGGCTAATCTTATGTAATTAGCTCTTTTTGATCAATATACTTACCTTTTAACAAAAAAAAATAAGTAATAATAATAAATATAATAACAAAATAATAATAGTAATAATAATAATAATACAAAACCAAACAAACACTCCTTATCCACCCACACGACTCAACCCTAAACCCATCCAAAACCGCCGTCGTTCACCCCTACAACCACCAGACCAGAAACCTAGAACCACTACCAAGACTCCCGGCGACCACTGGCAACCAGGTCGTCGGCCACTGGTGAGGTGATTCCACTCCACAAAACCCTCTGCAACCTAACCGAACACGCGACCAGACCCCTTCTTCTATACTCATGTCGACGGCTGACCAGGCCCAAACCACCACTCCCAACCGTACCCAAACACCCCCTAACACTAGACACCTAGACCATGGTGGTACCACCGCATCGACCTCCCCCGAGTCAGTGGTGGTGCCACCCCCAAACACCAGTACCCGAAGTTAACAAAATAACCTAGACCAAATAGAAGGTAAACTCCCTGTTTTGACACCGCGTAAACCACCTTAGGCCACCCTGACAACCACCATACTTGTCCCCTGATCACCACCTACTCTTCCCCAACAACAACCATAAAAGACGATAAATAGAAAAACATCGACACCCTTAGAAACATAGCCGGTCAGACTCAAAGATTTGTAAACTGATAAAACAACTCGTGACACCCGCCTGAAAACCACGCTTACTGGTGTTGCACGGTGACTGACACAACTACGACCACCACTAAACACGACACCCACACCCCAAAGATCACCTTACTCGAAAGTACCAGACCAAACAAGCAATAAACCAGACTCAACGAAGCATGCCAAAACGCAGGTGTGAAAACCGATTAATACAACGTTAAACATACCTATTTCACGAGGTCTTCGACCACCACTTAGCCGCCTTACAACCACCGAGGGAACGACGAACCTAAACCTTGAAGTGACGGCTGATATGTGTGGTGTTTGAGATAGGAATATAGTAGATCATCCTAGGGTAAATGTATGCTAAATATGACGGCATACAAGGTAGACTTGCTAGGGTTGTGTAAAAAACTAAGTATGGGCTGGTGTTATTATCACAAGAACCGAGGCCCATACTAACGCGTTAGGTCTTGTGTTCGATCCCCCTTACGAACACAAGTCTCAAGACCCTTTTTATAACAACTTAGCAAAACTTAACAAGTACTAGTAACATATAAATCACATCGATACGGCTCCTAAAACTATTATAAACATAGATATCGTAGAGAAAATCGAGGTATTACAGTCTTCCCCCTTTAAAATGAACTTCGTCCCGAAGTTCAACAACGCTCAGATGACAAAACAATCAACTCAAACGAACTTGGAACACCAAATGTTAACCAAAACATAAAAATGTGACATTCCACCCCCCCTTAAAGAAGAGTTACGTCACCGTAACTTACCTCAATCAAACAGATGCGGATAACGCTCCCTCATGGACGCTTCGGCCTCCCATGTAGCTTCCTCTAGATTATGGTTGGTCCACAAAACTTTCACCAAAGCAGTCTCTCCATTGCGTGTCTTTCGTACCTTCCTGTCCAAAATTTCTTTTGGAGTCTCCGCGTAGGACAACTGTTCATCTACCTCTATCACCTCGTGTTGTAGAACATGCGATGGATCACTCATATATTTTCCCAACTGAGACACATGGAACACATTATGGACCTTGGATAGCGCTGGAGGTAAAGCTAAACGGTATGCCACCTCTCCAACTCTGTCCAAAATCTCAAATGGTCCAATAAACTTCTGACTCAATGTTCCACGCTTCCCAACCCTCATCACACCCTTCATTGGAGACACCTTCAGCAACACCTTCTCTCCTACATCAAACGAGATATCGCTCCTCTTCAGGTCTGCGTAGGTCTTCTGTCTATCCTGGGCGGCCTTCATTTTCTGTCGAATAATCTGAACCTGTTCCACCATCTCCTGGATCATGTCTGGCCCTAAAGCTACAACATCGGCTCGATCATCCCAACATACAGGGCTCCGACATTTCCTCCCGTACAAAGCCTCAAAAGGGGCCATCCCTATACTGGCATGATAGCTGTTGTTATAAGAAAACTCTATCAATCCCAGTCGATCCTCCCAAGATCCTCCGAACTCGAGGACACATGCCCGCAACATATCCTCAAGGGTCTGAATCGTTCTCTCAGTCTGACCGTCAGTAGCTGGATGGAAAGCAGTACTCATCTTCAATTGGGTACCCAAAGCGGCCTGTAACTCCTGCCTGAATCTAGATATGAACCTCGAGTCTCGGTCCGAAACAATATCCTTGGGTACACCATGCAATTTGACCACATTCTGCACATATGACTTAGCCAACTCAGTTTTACTCCAAGTATCTTTCATCGGGATAAGGTGAGCAGACTTAGTCAAACGATCCACAATCACCCAAATCATGTTGTTGCCCCTCTGAGTCCAAGGCAACCCCACAATAAAGTCCATCGAGATGTTCTCCCACTTCCACTCCGGTACGTCTAAAGGTTGAACCTTTCCTTGTGGTCTCTTATGCTCCCCTTTCACTCTCTGACATGTCAAGCACCTGGAAACAAACTCTGCGACTTCCTTCTTCATATTAGGCCACCAGAACGTCTTCTTAAGGTCTTTATACAATTTATCACCCCCTGGGTGAACGGAATAAGGAGTAGCATGAGCTTCAGTTAGGATCTTCTTCTTTAGTTCCTCAACATCCGGAACGCACCATCGCCCACTGAACCTCAAACTACCGTCAATATGAATACTGAACTTGGATGCAGCCTCTCCACCCTCACTCTCCACTATCCTGCGCCACTTCTGGATTCTCGCATCAGTACTTTGCAACTCCCGAATCTCACCATACAACTAAGGCTCCACTGTCAAGTCACTAAGAGTATCTCCTTTCCGGATCATGAAAATTCCCATCTCCCTTAGTTCGCCATGCAACCTCACTCTCGATCTGGCACAACTCAAAGCATGAACTGACTTCTTACTTAGGGCATCAGCTACCACATTCGCCTTGCCTTCGTGGTAGACAATCTGCATATCATAGTCTCCAATCAACTCTATCCACCTCCTCTGTCTCATGTTCAACTCTTTCTGGGTGTAGATATACTTCAGACCCTTATGATCAGAAAACACCTTAATAGTGGATCCATAAAGATAATGGCGCCACAATTTCAGTGCACATACAACTGCTCCCAATTCCAAATCATGAGTCGGGTAATTTTCTTTGTAGGTCTTCAACTGGCGAGAAGCATACGTTATCACTCTCCCATTCTGCATTAGCACACAACCCAACCCATGCTTCGAAGCGTCAGTATAAACTTCGAAATTATCACTCCAAACTGGCAAAGCAAGGATAGGAGCTGTTGTCAGACGTTCCTTAAGGGTCAGGAATGCCTTCTCACAACTCTCATCCCAGATGAAACGGTTCTCCTTCCTCATCAACGATGTCAACGGCTTCGCTATCTTTGAAAAATCTTTGACAAATCTCCGATAATATCCAGCCAATCCCAGAAAGCTTCGAATCTCACTCACATTCCTCGGACTTTGCCACTTAGTCACCGCCTCGATCTTACTAGGATCGACAGATACCCCCTCCTTGGAAATTACATGCCCCAGAAATGCGACTTTCTCCAACCAGAACTCACACTTGTTCAACTTAGCATTGAGCTTATGCTCCTCCAAGGTCTGAAGTACTCTCCTCAAATGATCCTCGTGCTCTTCTGCATTATTGGAATATACTAGGATATCATCGCTAAATACCACCAAAAACTTATCCAGATACGGGCTAAAGACTCGGTTCATCAAATCCATAAACACAGCTGGCGCGTTAGTCAACCCAAATGGCATAACCACAAATTCGTAGTGGCCATACCTCGTTCTGAAAGTGGTCTTGGGAATATCTTCATCTTTTATTCTCAACTGGTGGTACCCGGATCGTAAATCAATCTTGGAGAAAACCCCAGCTCCACTTAACTGATCGAACAAGTCGTCAATCTTGGCAAAGGATAACGGTTCTTGATGGTCTCATTATTCAGCTCTCGGTAGTCAACACAGAGTCTCAGACTCCCATCCTTCTTCTTCACAAACAGAACAGGTGCTCCCCAGGGCGACACAGTGGGTCGAATGAATCCTTTCTCGGCTAATTCATCCAACTGCTTCTTCAGTTCCTCCATCTCCTTTGGTCCCATACGGTACGGTGATTTAGATATCGGTCCCGCCCCTGGTTTTAGGTCAATGGAGAATTCCACTTCCCTCCTCGGCGGTAACCCTGGAACATCGTCTCAGGATACTCCCTCAAACTCCCGCACCACAGGTATCTCACTAGTCTTGGGGGTCTCAGTCTCACAATCCCACATTTGGCACAAGATTAGGCTCTCTCCTTTTTGCAAGCTAGACTTAAGGGTATTGACGGATATGAACTTGATTTTAGGCTTGACTCGATACCCCTTGTAAGGCACCCTCACTCCCTTAGGTCCCTTCAAGGAAATTTTCTTTTGACAGTCGATAAACGCTCTATACTTCCCCAGCCAGTCCATCCCTCGGATAACCTCAAAACCCCCCAGTGGAAATTCTATGAGGTCACAATAGAAAATTGCGTCCCCGATTTTGATGGGTACACTTCGGTAAACTCTATTACAGATGATCGACTCTCCGGAAGGTATGGTCACGGAGTCCGCGACTAAATCCAACCTCTCAAGTCCCAAAACCCTAACATGCTCTCTAGACACAAAAGAATGGGTCGCACCGGAATCGAAAAGCACGAAAGTAGGTCTAGAGTTTACAAGAAAAGTACCGGTTACCACATGAGCATCCTCCTTAGCTTCTTGCTTTCCCATGGCAAAGAGCTTGCCACTGGATTTGACTCCACTCTGGCTGGCAGAAGATGTCCCAGCCTGCTGATTTCCTTCTGTTCCCGTTCTTTGATTGCTTCCACCTCCATTGTACTGATTCTGGTACGAACGGTTCTGATTGCTGTTGTAGTTCCGTTGATAGTTGTTGCTGCCTCCAGACTTCACACCCCCACCATAGTTGGTCATGGGTGTGCGATAGCCACTGCTACCATATGATTGAGTGCGAGATCCTTGATACCCTGAAGTCGGCGTACGATAACCTCCAGACTGGTTTCCCCCAGATGAGCGACATACTGCCTGCTTATGCCCCGTCTTTCCACAGCCGAAACAAACTATTCCAACCGAACCACGGCCAGAACCCCCACTCCTGAAGTTGCCCCCACTCTGGTTCCTCACACCTCCTGAGGCACTGTTACTGAAATAACCACTGAACTTGTTAGTGCTTTGCTTTTTCGACCCTGAACTTTCCGTCGCAACTTCAGCCTTCCTCTTTTCATATTTTGACTTCTTGTCTTCCTTAATCATATCTGAGAGCCTCTCCGCCGCCCCAGCCCGTAAATAGATGTCCTGGACTGTGGTGGGCGGAGCCGCAATCAGTCTCTTCTTAATAGCGATCGATAACCCTCTCTCGAACTTCATTGCCAGCATGGCATCATCGAAACCCATGTCCCCCACGTAACTCACCAACTGAATAAATTTTCTTTAATAAGCCTCCACCGTCATGTCCTCCGTCATCCTGAAGGTATCGAACTCCTCTCTCAGCTTACTTTTCTGAAATTCTGGTAGGAACACTTCATATAAGATCCTCTTGAATGCGATCCAAGCAAGAAACTCGGTCCCATCCTCTCTAGCTGCCTCTCGGATCTCCCCCTTGTTCCCGGTCCACCAGTCTCCAGCCATACCCCTCAGATAGTGGGTTGCTTGCTCAATCCTCAATTCTTCAGGGCAATCCACCAACTCGAACAAGTTACTGAATTCCCGGCACCAGGCTCCTAGCAAATGAGGTTCCCCCTCCCCGGTGAATTGGGTAGGGTGATGCCTCGCGATAATCGTGCTCATCTTCGCGGAGTCCATACGCTTGGCCTTTAGGGCCTCATTCTCAGCTATCAAACGGTCCAATTCCTCTTGCGTGATGATAGCGACATTGTTTCTTCGCGGAGGCATACTATAGCACAAAGAAAAGGAATGAGTCCCGACGCATGTGGGCACCCATTTGCGTTAGGGCTAAAGTCCCTAAACAATGAAGTCTATCATTAACTAACAGATTGAATAACATATATCTGTAACATGGCTCGGGGTTCACATAACCGCATATCACTAGACATGATGTATTTACTATTATAATTCAAATCACTTCATGCATCCATATTAAAATACGCTTCTTGTATTCATATAAATAAAACCCTTTCATGCTCATGCCCTCACTGGCTATTCCAAACGGTCACATATACTAAGAGTTCTCATAACATACTTATCACAGTATGCCATCACTTCCATCACCTCCTAATCTACCCTTTTTCTCTCGTATATTCACTCTGGGTTCCCGGGTAAAACTGAGAGGGCCAATGGTTCGGTGTGAGGGGGCCCCAGACTCATACTTTTCCTTTAGTGTGCTCCTAACAGTCCTAACCCGGGGTTCATTTTATTTAGACTCTCCTACATTCATTGGGTTCATTAGGTTAAGCCTGAGGATCGTTCGCTCTGATACCACTTTGTAACACCCCCATTTATTTAAGGGCCTGTACTAGGACTCCCCAGATAAATAAGGGTGTTACCATCTCGGTTTCCAGAGGCAGTAGATACAAATGAAAGATAAACAGTACTTTAATTAGATAAAGTTAACTCAAAGAACGAGTTCATACAACTGAATTATAAAAACTGTTTTGGTGAAACAAAAATACAACTCGTGAGAAAACTACTATGGTGATCTAAACTCTAGGCAGGTTCGGATCCAAGCTTCTCCCTTCCCTTAGCTCCCATAGTCTCAACACCTGTCAATCTGCTCCCCAATAAATTGGTTCATCACAGGTGATCACGAATACACGGGGTCAACCACGAGGTTGAGTAGAGGAAAACTATAAACAAACCACATTACTGTAAATAGAAAGTTGATCTTCTCCGCTCCGAATCACAAGACCCATTATTCTCCACACCAATCACAAGATCCATTAACTCCGCACCGATCACAAGACCCATTATCTCCGCACCAATCACAAGACCCATTATCTCCGCACCAATCACAAGACCCATTATCTCATCACCTCGTAGCGTATCTCAGAATGATATAAATAGATAGCACAATATAACGATCATATGATATTATAAAACAATCATGATTAATACCAATTAACAGTAGATTACTCATCCTTATATACAAGTATTTCCCCTACCTGAAATAGCAGGAAATGAAGATAAATCCGAGGCTTGTTTAGAAATGTTCCACGCGAAACCCGCTACCTAAACAGGTATACGTAACGAATTAATAATCTTCCCGAACCCCCTTAACAACCACACTTACTATAAATAGAAACCTTCGCTAAGTGGAAAGTTTCCAAAAATAGAAACTTTCCAATTATAGAAACTTTCCAAATATAATAATATATATCCCGACTTAATAATTTCCCGACTCGCATCTTTAAATAATATGACCCAGAACCATAACGAAATAATATAGTATTAATTACAACACTATTAAAAATAACAATATTCACCTTAACAAAAATAGATAATAATAATAAATAATAATTAGTAGTAATAATAAGTAATAAAAATAAATATAATAACAAAATAATAATAGTAATAATAATAATACAAAACCAAACAAACACTCCTTATCCACCCACACGACTCAACCCTAAACCCATCCAAAACCGCCGCCGTTCACCCCTACAACCACCAGACCACACTAGTAGAAAAAGAGCTATTTGCGGCGCCAAAAAATGGGTCATTTGAGGTGTTTTTGATGTAGCAGCAAATAAGGGGGCCGCAAATAGAAAAGCTATTTGCGGCGGAAAAAAAACGCCGCAAATAGGTAATAAAAAAAAATATATATATAATAACTTTCATATGTATTTTGCGACAAGAGAATCTTGCATGATTATTCTAAAAATATACAATGCTTAAAAATTTCAATAGAAATAACACATACATAAATATACAATGTTAAAAGACTCAATAATCTCTTGCTATTGAAGTCCTTCAGAATCAGCAGCTTTGTTTGATTGAAGGACGGCCATCAGATTCTACTTACTAGCCGGACGGCCCCCAGGAGACTTAGCTCGAGGCAGCAAAGGCCCATTCTTCGACCATTCTTCTGAACCAATCCATCACTATGCTATAAAACAAGGGGCCCTCTTTAGGTTTTTTCATCCAAGTCCGAGTCTTCAGTTGGACAGGGGAAGAAAAAGGAGAGGGAAAAGCAGGTAGATTGCGTCTATCCACAAAGTCTCATAACAAAGCACTGTTTGAGAAAGAAAGTATGCACATTAAAGCTCAGTCTTCAATGTAAGGGGCTGGTTCGCCAAAAAAGAAGAGATGAAGAAAGCAGCAAATCTCTTAAGTTGATGTGGTGTGGTATACATATCTCTTGTCTTATAAACTTATAAATTGAATTTAGACGCCGAGGGGCATGATTTTAGACTTACAGGCAGAAGCAGTAGGCTCGTGGTGTTGAGTACGGGGCCTGGAATCAGGAAGAATACAGTACCTTTGTACTGTCACTACTTCTACACAAAACGGATTACCAACGAATGAATCTGAAATCATCAAGTACACATATAAGCAGATTTTCCCCCCCAAACCTCCAACATCCAGAAGATCGTCATAGTAAAAGTTTCAATAATGCAAATATACAGGGCATTACTTTTCTGTAGAGAACTACAAGCCTAAAATATTATTATTACCAACAACCCAGGAATCAAATTAAAATTGTAAAGAGTCGATGTTTCCTAGATCATTCATTGGAGGTGTAAAATACACCCTCCATGACTCCATCTCATTTATAGTGTCCCTATTTGTGACGCAAAGTAGAAAATATAAATGCAACGAAGGAAGTATATGATAAATCACCTTTGAAACTCAATCAATGAATTGGTAGTATCACTTGAAAACTAAAATGTGAAATATAAGCACAAAGGCACTTACTCATGAATCAATTACACTTCAAATGTGATTGCTAAATCAGATGCTCACCTCCATTGTTCCTTGATGTCGCAACAGCGCCAGTTCCCAGTTTTTGTGCGCAATTGTCAAAGCTTAATTCTCCTTGATCTTTAAAATCATAGCTGTTTTCTTCCTCATCTTCTCCGTCACTGTCATCAACCCGCTAAGTTGGTAGTTTATATGTTGCTTTTCGGCAATCAGCTTTACATGTGGGTTAATTGCCTCTAGCAATTTAACCCCCATTTTGAAGAAGTTTAACTGTAATGTCATTGCTGAGCTGCAATATTGAGGTACAACTCAGTTAGAATGACAGGTAACAAATAATCATGCAAAGCACATTCAGATATAAGGTGTTATCAAACGAGATAAGAATAATCTGATGATTGCATTTCCCTCATCTAAACTCCCTTCTTATCTCCTCCCCACATTTCTAATTCTACCCTTGAGCTTCTGATTCTATCAACAACTGCTCAATAATGTCCTTCATTTGTTCTTTTCTGAAATCATACTTTTGTTTCTATCGACATTATTACACCAACATTACCTCAGCGCCTTATACAGATCCCTTCTATCGAAATTGCGTTGATTAAAAACATAGCAAAAAATACACCTAAGCTCGGTTTCTAAAAGGTCTCATAGAATACATGAGATTAACAGACTGCTACTTCAAACAATAAGAAGCATAGACAATTGAGTCATTTTGCTTTATTTTTCAAAGTTTAACCGTAGGATTTACAGCTTTAAGTTTGCAACTGAGTGCACGATAATTATGGACTGTAACTTCGATTCACAAACTAGCTAGTTATCAAGGTTTTGGAGATTAGCGCAATTGCATTTTGCAGATTCGACTCACCCGGGTTTCTACAATAGATTTATAAACCATGGGCCAATGGCCTCAGCGTGAATGACACAAATAGAAACCATAGTTCAGGATTGGGGTTGCTCTTTACCTATATATAACATTCTTCATATCCTACACTAGAAAGTAGCTACAACATACATTCGGTTGTCTTATCAGTTTACTGTCACACTTGCTTCCAACATGACGTGTCTAAGGGCACCGACTACATCTCAGGTTTTTAACTTTAAAATTTTTCAACATGATTCTTCAGCTGTACGTATGTATGTTGGTTTATGGTTGGTGAAATTGCTAGCTATATGTATGAGAAATGGTAAGCTGTTTTTTCTTGAGCTGAAAAACAAAACCATACGCGGTTACACCCTCAATCTAATAGTTCACGACTTCATCTCTCTCTTTAAATTCAAATTCCTGAGGACAAGATAACAAAACAATATATCTCAAATAACAAAACGAGACAAAAAAGCTGGAAAAAAATTTAAAAAAACGGATACAGGTAATTCGTGGGTAATGGTTTGAAACAAAGTAATTTGGAAGGTACATAAATCTAGAAGGTCGTCGTTTATGCAACTAAATACCTGTACAACAGCATCAACACCAAAATTTGTCCTCCATTTTATCATATCAGCCCACATGTGCTTAGCCATTTCATGATCAAATTTTCTTGCTTTAAGAAACCTGCAACATATTGATTACTTCAGTATACGACGCCACATTGCTACTACAAAGACGATAAATAAATTATAAAAGTAACATGCCACACCTCAGCATCATATGATAGTCATCATGTTTGTCAGGTAAAAGCTCATCTAGAATTAATGCTTGTCAAAAAGAATCAACTGCCTGTAATTCCTCTACATCTCGAATATCTTCTATGGAGACTGAGATGACACGACCATCACTTTTTCTACGATCATCACTTTTTCTACGACTACTCTTTTTCTTAACAGAATGTTTTTTAGATGCATTACTAGCTTTCTTCTTCAGAGACCAATTTTATTTCAAAAGTACCATACAACAACTAGGAGGAATCATCAATCTGATAGGTGAGGATCTGAGTTCAGTACCTATATCGGCATTCAAGAATAAAAAGTACATCGAAATTGCTGTCTGTTCACTATCAGAGGAGATGAGAGGATCCCCGTTTCGTATCAGCCCAGTTCCTGAATCAAAGCCCATTCCTGAAATAAAGGCGAGTTATCAGAGATGGGAATCAAATTTAAAGGATGCATCAGATATAGAATCTACACAAACAGACGCAAATGACTGTTCTGTAAGTACATAAGTTCGCGCAGGATATTCTCATATATCAGACATGCCTCATCTGTTGGATGCCCTAAGAAGTACAAGCCAGGGAAGCCATATTAGTACTGGAAATAGAATTAGAAGATCATCAGCTAATTCATCAAGAAAATCCCAACATGCTGAGCCTTTGTACAACAGTTTCATTTGTCCACTGACGAAGGTAATCATGGATGATCCCGTAACAATACAAAGTGGAGTGACCTATGAAAGAAAGGCAATCACCGAGTATTTTGAAAGTTTTGGTTGTGAAGAGGTCTTGTTGTGCCCAGTTACTATGGAGAAGGTAGAAGGCAAAAATATGAACCGTAATATTGCTTTACGAAACACAATAAATTAGTGGAAAGACAGAGATGAAACCTCTCGGCTTAGAGTCATACACGAAGCTTTGTCCGTTGATAATACAGATGACAAACTACTTGAAGCATTGACCCGTCTAAAAGTCATTTGGACAAAGAGCCCTCACAAGGTCCTACAAGTGCGAAACATAACACCATTGATCGTTAGGCTTCTGAAGGTTAAAAGCAGGAATGTGAGATGTGTTGTGCTAGAAATGATATGCCTTCTAGCTCATGTAGAGGAGCAAAAGGTTTGTAAGCCCCGCCCCCTACCCTATAAAGTATAAACTCGATGAGTCTTGTGTGCGAGAGTCTCGCAAGTGAGACCAATCCCAAACGACATATATTTTTCACACATTTATAAGGGTAATCGGTTGGTCTCACATATGGGCCCGTCTCATATTAGTTTTTGTATAACTCACATACACACAAAAAGATCTACGATTTTTTTTTTCTGAATAGAAAGAATCTTGATGTTTACTTTAAAATACACCGTTGCTTTCATATAGACACGGGAATTTTTTACATTTATCCCTGCCTTTGGATTGAGCAGAGAGCAGGATTTTCAATACGTTTCTTGAAATTATGAAGCTACCTCGCATTGAACTAAAAAATAGTTACCTCTTTACATACATATGTGCAGGAAATAATTGGAAAGACATCGGCAATACCTTTAACAGTACGATTGCTGTCAAGCAGCTACCAACCAATCAAGCATGGTGTATTGTTACTCCTGATTGAACTTTCCAAATCTAAATCACTCTCTGAGAAAATTGGTTGTATCACTTGAGGAATTTTGATCTTGATCCGAACAAAGTATAACAGATCTAGCGACACGTTTGCTTCAGAAGCTGCAAATCAAGTTCTAAAGAACCTGGAGCAATTTTCTGACAACATCAAAATCATGGAAGACAATGGTTACTTAGAACCCCTCCTCAATAATCTAATTGAAGGTGAAGTTTATTAAACCCTATAAAGTAATCATAACTTTGCAAAATTTACCTAAACTATTCGTCTCATGAGAGATAGTCTCATATTAATAACGTATGAAACCAACCCAGATCAAGTAATGTCCGTAGTAACCCACAACGAGTGCTTATTAGTTATTATTTGAAATTGAAATCGATCACAGGAATGCAAAACACTTACCATTTTAACAATCTCACAAACTCCAATATCACAAACTACAAATACAAACAAGCTCATCAACAAATCAGATTATGCATACAAACCCTTTTACATTCTTTCCTTGTTATTCATTCTTGTTCTAGATACGAAAATAGAGCAAAACAAGTAATCTCGTAGAGAAACAAACCAACAAACTGAAATAATAATCGATAATTGAATCCATAAAGACTAATATAACAACTCGGGAACATTCCAAAACCAATTAATTGGGACGAACAAGACCATTACCATCGACATTTAAAAAGAAATCTCAGATCCAGAAGCTAACCCTAGAAATAAAACAAATCATAAAAATCATAAAATATCGAAAAATTTAAACAGGAAAGTAAGGTTGAGAGACCATAAACATGAATTGAATTAATTGTAATGTATTTCACTAGTTCAAACTCCAATTAATCGAAAATAGTTAACCCTAAAAATCAATTCACATACCTAATTTAGAATAATATGACTAGAGGAGATGGTGAGGTGGCGAGTTCCGTCAATTTCCATCGATTTTCAGTGGCGGTGAGACGGTGAGGCGGTGGATTGGCGGTGGTTGACAAGGGAGTTTGGGAGATGTGTATTGTTTCATTGTTTTGGGTTGAGAGGATGTAAACGAAATGCGCGTATATTGTCTTTCAATTATTTTGTTTTTATTATTTTTAATATAATACTCATTTGCGGCGTTTTTCAGAAAAACACCTCAAATGACGTATTTGCTGCATTTTTTTACAAAACGCCTCAAATGACTCATGAATTATTTGCTGCTATTGGGCTAAAACGCCTCAAATAGATAGCCGCAAATAAATGTTTTTCTACTAGTGCCAGAAACCCAGAACCACCAAGACTCCCGGCGACCACTGGCAACCAGGTCACCGGCCACCGGTGAGGTGATTCCACTCAACCAAACCCCCTGCAACCTAACCGAACACGCGACCAGACCCCTCCTTCTATACTCTTGTCGACGGCTGACCAGGCCCAAACCACCACTCCCAACCGTACCCAAACACCCCCTAACACTAGACACCTTGACCATGGTGGTACCACCGCATCGACCAACCCCGAGTCAGCGGTGGTGCCACCCCCAAACACCAGTACCCGAAGTTAACAAAATAACCTTAACCAAACAGAAGGTAAACTCCCTGTTTTGACACCGCGTAAACCACCCTAGGCCACCCTGACAACCACCATACTTCTCCCCTGATCACCACCTATCCTTCCCCAACAACAACCATAAAAGACGATAAACAGAAAAACATCGACACCCTTAGAAACATAGCCGGTCAGACTCAAAGATTTTTAAACTGATAAAACAACTCGTGACACCCGCCTGAAAACCACCCTTACTGGTGTTGCACGGTGACTGACACAACTACGACCACCACTAAACACGACACCCACACCCCAAAGATAACCTTACTTGAAAGAACCAGACCAAACAAGCAATAAACCAGACTCAACGAAGCATGCCAAAACGCAGGTGTGAAAACCGATTAATACAACGTTAAACATACCTATTTCACGAGGTGTTCGACCACCACTTAGCCACCTTACAACCACCGAGGGAACGACGAAACTAAACCTTGAAGTGACGGCTGATATGTGTGGTGTTTGAGATAGGAATAAAGTAGATCATCCTAGGGTAAATGTATGCTAAATATGACGGCATACAAGGTAGATTTGCTAGGGTTGTGTAAAAAACTAAGTATGGGCTGGTGTTATTATCACAAGAACCGAGGCCCATACTAACGCGTGAGGTCCTGTATTCGATCCCCTTTACGAACACAAGTCTCAAGACCCTTTTTATAACAACTTAGCAAAACTTAACAAGTACTAGTAACATATAAATTACATCGATACGGCTCTTAAAACTATTATAAACATAGATATCGTAGAGAAAATCGAGGTATTACAGTACTTCTTAAATAAAGCCTCACGAATACGGTTACAAAAGTGAGTCCTTCTATCACTGATTATAGCTTTAGGAACACCAAATCTATTAAAAATCTGATTTCTAACAAATTCAGCCACCACCTTAGAATCATTAGTCCGAGTCGCCTTAGCCTCTACCCATTTTGAAACATAATCAACAGCTAAAAGAATATAAGTATTGCCAAATGAAGTGGGAAAAGGTCCCATAAAGTCTATACCCCAAACATCAAACACATTATGCACAAAAATGGAATTAAGAGGCATTTGGTCTCGCTTAAAAATATTACCTGTACGCTGACATTTATCACATGATTTCACAAATAAACAGGCATCCTTATGCAAAGAAGGCCAAAAGAAACCAGATTCTAATACTTTATGGGCTGTCCTTTTAGGACCGAAATGACCCCCACACTCAAATGAATGACAAAATTCAAGAATTGACTTAATTTCATGGTCAGACACACATCTTCTCATGATATTGTCAGAGCATATTTTAAACAGGTAAGGATCATCCCAAATATAATGTTTTGAATCAGATCTAATTTTATCCTTTTAAGCCTTAGTCAAATATTTCGGAAACTCCTTGGAAACTAAGAAGTTAACGATATCAGCATACCAAGGTGATGTATTATTCAATGCATCCAAATGTTCATCAGGAAATAAGTCAAAAGATGGAACTATCACTTCTTTATCATGAACAATTCTACTAAGGTGATCAGCCACAAAGTTTCCAGCACCTTTCTTATCTTTAATTTCCAAATCAAACTCTTGTAACAATAAGATCCAACGTAGCAACCTAGGCTTAGACTCTTTCTTATTCAACAAATACTTTAAGGTAGAATGATCAGAATAGACGACCACGTGAGTACGAAGCAAATAAGATCTGAATTTTTCAAGTACAAAAATAATAGCATACATCTTCTTCTCAGTTATTGTATAGTTACATTGAGCAGGATCTAATGACTTTGAAGCAAAATGAATTACATACGATTCTTTATCAGCTTTCTGACCAAGCACTGCACCTACAGCTCTATCGCTAGCGTCACACATAATTTCAAAAGGTAAGTCCAAATTTGGTGGGTGCATAACAGGAGCAGATGTCACTTTGTCTTTAAGGGTGTCAAAGGCCTTTTTACAAGCATCATTAAACACAAAGTTAACATCTTTAGCAAGCAACGAGCATAACGGGGCTGAAATTTTTGAAAAATCTTTAATGAAACGTCTATAAAACCCTGCATGTCCTAAGAAAGATCTAACCTCACGTACACAAGTCGGGTAAGGGAGAGAACTTATGACATCAATTTTTGCTTTGTCTACTTCCAAGCCTTTAGAACTCACAATATGACCCAAAACGACGCCTTGCTCGACCATGAAATGACACTTTTCAAAGTTTAAAACAAGGTTAATTTCAATTCATATTTTCAACACAAGCGATAAATTGTGAAGACAAAAGTCAAACGAATCACCAAAAACAGTAAAGTCATCCATAAATACTTCCAAGCAATTATCAATCAAGTCAGAAAAAATGCTCATCATGCACCTTTGGAAAGTTCCAGGTGCATTGCAAAGGCCAAAGGGCATTCTTCTAAAGGCGAAAGTACCAAAGGGACCAGTGAAAGTGGTTTTCTCTTGGTCTTCGGGTGCTATGGGAACTTGGGTATAACCTGAATAGCCATCTAGAAAACAGAAAAATGGCCTACCAGCAAGCTTTTCTAGCATTTGATCAATAAAAGGTAACGGAAAATGGTCTTTTTTAGTGGCCTTATTAAGTTTTCTATAGTCGATACAAACCCTCTACCCATTAGACACTCTTGTAGGTACGAGTTCACCCTTAGCATTTTCCACTACAGTGATACCTGACTTTTTTGGGACAACGTGAAGAGGACTAACCCACTCGGAATCTGAAATAGGATAAATGACTCTAGCATCTCTCCATTTCACCATTTCCCTTTTAACAACTTCTAGCATTAAGGGATTTAATCTACGTTGTGACTCTCTAGAAGGCTTTGCGTCCTTTCCTAAAAATATTCTATGCATACAAAAGGTGGGACTGAGGCCTTTTACGTCAGCTAAAGTCCATCCTATGGCTTCTTTATATTTTTTAAGGATCTCTAACAATTTCTCTTCCTGTTTATCCGACAGCGAAGTAGAAATAATCACAGGTAAAGTCTCATGTTCACCCAAAAAAGCATATTTAAGATTATCAGGTAAGGGTTTTAACTCCAAAACAGGGGCACATTGAATAGAAGAAATCAACTTAGAAGTGTCTTTTGGTAATTCAAGGCTTGAAACACATTCAAAATTTATAATTTCAGGATTTTCATACAAAGACTCAACTTTTTCAGAGTAAGACAACATAGGACACAAATGCATATCATCATCAAACAGGTCACACTCATTTAGATTTTCAATTCTTTCGTGTTCAATTGTTTCAATAAAGTCAGCACTCTCTATCGAGTTTACATTCTCAACATCACTAGGATATCGCACGGCATCATATATATTCAGTTTAATCGCCTCACCATCAAATTCAAACGAAAGAGTTCCCTCATATACGTCAATTTTAGTTTTAGACGTTTTAAGAAAGGGTCTCCCTAATAACAGCGGCACGTCTTTAGAATCAAAAGAATTACCCATGTCAAGCACATAGAAATCGACAGGAAACACTAACTCGTCAACTTGAACTAAAACATCTTCTAAGATACCAATAGGATAAGCATGTGATCTATCGGCTAACTGAATGACTACGTCGGTTTTAGAAAGGGGTCCCAAGTTCAGAGATTTATAGATAGACTTAGGCATTACGCTAATAGAAGCTCCTAAATCAAGCATACATTTTTCCAGTTTATGATTCCCTATTTGACAAGGTATGCTAAACATTCTTGGATCCTTGCACTTGGGAGGTATTTTCTTTTGAAGAATAGCAGAAACATTTTCTCCAATCAACACTTTCTCACCATTTTTAATTTTTTTTTGTTAGTGCATAACTCTTTTAGGAACTTGGCATACTTAGGCATCTGCTTGATAGCATCTAAGAGGGGAATATTAATCTCTACCTTCCTAAATGTCTCTAAAATTTCGTCAATATCCTGTTTCTTAGATTGAGAAAATCTGGAAGGAAACGAAACATTTAGAGAAGTCAAATCAGGAGTAAGGGTGTTACCAGACACTTTCTGTTTTTCTTTTTCTCTCATAACTTCATTTCCCTCAATTTGCAAATCTAACGCTTTATTATGAAATTCCATGTGATCGTCATTAACTTTTTCTTGACTAACCTCTATTTCTTTTTCCGACTCGCCTTTACTGTTCAGATTTTTACCACTCCTCAATGTCATGGCCTTAGTTTCATCAATGATAAGAGGTTGCTTTTTCTCAAGAGCAATAAGAGTAGTATACATTAACTTTATCTGATCATCTAGGTGATGGAGGTGAGTCTCTGTTTGATTTTGTCGAGTAAGATCTTGTGAGTGAACATGACTTATTTGAGTTACTAGCTGTTTTACCATGTTTTCCAAAGACTGATGTTGGTTATTCATAATTTGGTATTGGTCAATCATAACCGCCTTCAATTCCTTTATTTGATGAGCTTGTTCCTTTAATTGTTTTTGTATTTTCAACTCAGAGTCATTATTTATTCCGTATTGTAAACTATTTATTGCCATGTTAGAAATCAACTTTATGGCCTCAATAGGAGTTTTGTCAACTAAGGAACCACCACTAGCAGTATCTATTAATCTCTTTTGATCATCCAACAAGCCTTCATAAAAACATTCCATCAAGACATTTTCACTAAGTTGGTGTTGGGGACAAGATATACAAAGTCGGTTAAATCTATCCCAATAATCATTTAAAGACTCATTTTCAACTTGCTCAATGGTAGTAATTTGTCTTCTTATTACTCTAGCTATATTTGGAGGTTGATATTTTTCGAGAAATAATTTTCGCAAACAATTCCAAGATGTAATGGAACCAGAAGGTAGATAACATAACCAATCCTTAGCTAATTCATGCAAAGTAAATGGGAATGCTCTAAATCTAACATTATCAACATCAATACCATCCAAATTTAAAGTGGAACAAGCAAGATAAAATTCATGTAAATGTCTTTGAGTATCTTCATTAGAATGACCATAGAATTTAGGGAGGATTTGAATAAAGCCTGAGCTCAGCTTATATGGTTTTTCCAAGGTTGGGAAGACAATACTGGTCGGTGTCTCACCAGAAAATAAGTGCTCCCTCATGCTCTTTTGAGCAGCTCCCGCCATTCCGAGGCCTTAAATACGGGTACCTGATCACAAAAGTAAACAAGTATGTAATATAATAAAAAAAATAAAATTAAGTAAAATAGAATCTTAGATAAATAACAATCAGTCGCCGGCAACGGCGCGAAATTTGCCAAAATTTGGTGCGAGTCGTTTCCTCAGTCAAAATGAAATTTATAAATCACTCACGAACTCTAACTAACTAGTAGTAGGGCAAGTATGGGTCGAACCCACAGGGACTAATTTTATTATCTAAGATTGTTATCAATACTAAATTATATATATCTGATCGGTAAGTAAATGGGGGTGTTTAAGGTGATTGATTACTACACTAACTAAGCTAAGAAGACAACTTGAACAATATAATTTAAGATGAGAAACTCTAATAACGAACGGATAGGAATTTGTAATTTTATATTGAAGTTGGGTCAATCATTGATTCACTTAATTAGTTATCGGATAGACCGGTTAACTAGCTAATCCCTTGAAAGCAAGCAAATTATCAGTTTTATCTTTCTTACTTGTTAAACCCCGTTAACCCACGCAAATTTAATCCTAACAAAATTATATCGACCTAACCATGTAAGCACGTATTAAATCGACGCATATAGTCGCATTAAGATTACCAGTCAATTAAGCCTTACAGAACAAGTAAGCTGCAACTCCATAAGACGAAATTATTACCCAAGATTCTAGTACTGAGATTAGACCAGTAAGCTGTAACCTAATCAAAACGAGTATCAATTTGACAAAGTATCCCTGAGAAAAACTTAGATGGCCAAACTAAATTGATACAGACGGATTAATAAGTCAAACTACGAACCTTGAATAAATACCCGAAAAACTAATTAACCGTTCAAAACAGAGACAAAATCTCATAAACCCAATATCAAATAGTCGATTACAAAGTCCTATTGATAAATTACTCTAAACTAAACATAATAATAATAAAATTAAGATAAAGATTAAGAAACTCATGAAATTCGGGTAGAGGTCGGACTGAAAATTCTGGAACTACTCCGTCTCCTGCTCTACCGTCTTTTGTGTATATCCTTTTTTTAAGAGTAATAATTGGGATTATAAAGGAAGTAACATAAACCCTAAGTTTTTTCCCCAATTTAATTCCTCTTAAATTGGGATAATTAATACCGTCTTGAATCGCCTTCATGAACGCAAAACCGTTTGTTGCGCAGGAATCCTTAACATTGATAATAGAGTTTTCGTCCGTTGTGATTTTTCTGCCTTTCTCTCTCTCTTATTATATTTCGAGTCTTCGACTGAATAATGGAAACTTTGTTTGATAGCTGGGTTGCTGACTTACTCAATGCACATTGCCTTTATTATGGGCCTCAATTTAGTTTACGTAAATCAATTTCCGTTATTCGCTTGGGTTTTAATACTTTCCGCCTTGTCCCTCCGTTTCAAGTCGCTTAATATATTTGACTTCGATGGTCCTGCATAACATAAATGTACGACTTGAGTGAATTTTAATCTCAAATTAAACGGGTTATTATTAATTAATTAAAAGTCTCGTTAAAAACCCGATTTATTTCAAAAAAATGATATAAGACGGTTAAAATCTCAAAACTCGCAATAGTATAATATTTAGCTTAAAAATACAAAAGACGACATTAAAAATATAATATTAAAGGGGTAAAAATACGTATAAATATAAGTTTATCACATATTGTTGTTATTGTTTGGACATAGAATCATGCTAGGATTGCCTATGTGTGATGTCCATATGCTTAGGAAGTTATTCACATGCTTAGATGTTGATTTTCAGAAATTTCATCCTTAAGACGAATACAAAGTATGAACTTAATGTGGCATAATTGTGGAAATTGATGCTTGCTTGTGATTCATATAAGCCTTATATATGCTGGGTGTTGTATGTTTGTTGCTATTTAGGAAGATTATTATCGATTTGGCGAAGTTTGTAGTATACAGTGATGCGCGATTTTTGGCTAAGGGACTCTGAGCCGGTCGACCGACCGGCCGCCGGTCGACCGGCTGGGAGTGTTTCTTGGTATTGTTTTGCGTGTTTGAATTTTAGAGAATTTGGGTGCCCAGCCGGTAGGCCGGCTGCCTTCTGACCGGCTGGGAGCCCCTTGGTATTGTGTTGCGTAAGATAAAAATTGAGGGATTGGGTTCTCCAGCCGGTAGGCCGGCTGCCTGCCGACCGGCTGAGGGCCCTATTATGCTGTTTTTGATTTTTAAGGAAGTGTAAGGAGATGGGTTGCCAAACGGTCAGCCGACTGCCTGCCACTGGCCGGTTGGGAGCCCTTGTGCACTTAAATCGATTTATCTTTTGATTGGTTGATCGGTTTTGTTTGAGATTCGTTCCGTGTACCTTATATGTATGTTTGAGGTCCCCAGAGGATGGGTGACACTATATTGGGTTCGGAAATGGAGAGAGGATAGAGACCCCCCGGTCGGGTAACCGAAAGGGAAACCGGCTCTCCCTCAACTTAGTTCCCGGGATCAATTAAGTGTTGTTTAGTAGTATAAGAGATTAGAACTATAGGTTAGTTACTATCTTTGGGTGCTATTGGATTGATGCGTATTAAGGTATGCCTTAAGCTAGCCTCTGAGCTTAATACGTGAGTTGTATGTCGCGTGAAGGGATATGTGTTAAGTTCACCTCTGGACCCATTACGTGTTTTGCTTGTGGCGTGCCAGGATATTTGTTAAGTTCACCTCTGGACCTGACACGTGATCGGTTGTCGTATATCGGGATATGTGTTAAGTTCACCTCTGGACCCGGTGTGCGATAGCTGTGTATTGGGATATGTGTTAAGTTCACCTCTGGACCCAATACTTGTTTGTGGCAGTGGGATATGTGTTAAGTTCAACTCTGTACCCATTGCTTGTGTATGTATGTTGGGATATGTGTTAAGTTCACCTCTGGACCCGACATTTGTTTGTAGTGGGATATGTGTTAAGTTCACCTCTGGACCCATTACTGAGTTGTGTATTAGGATATGTGTTAAGTTCACCTCTGGATCCTTTACTTGTATGGTAGTGGGATATGTGTTAAGTTCACCTCTGGACCCATTGCTTGTGATTATTGATACGAAGGTCTATGCCTTAAGTTGGCCTCTAAGTCCTTGTTTTTGAAAGTGACTTAGTTGATGCATGCCATTTCTATAGTCTTTTAGACTTCTTTTGCATGCATTTTTATGCTCTTTTGCTAAACACCTTAGTACTTTTAGCCCCGAATTGCCTACTTTGAGCCTTCTTGTATTAATTGCAGGAATATACTCGGAGGTATGTACTCGGAGCCGAAGATTGTCCTCAAGGTTGCATTTAGAAGGTCAGGAGAAGTGAACCACCCTTTGTATCAAGTCAAGGAAGCGCGTTTTTTGAAGTCAACGTCCAAGTCAAGACCAGATCTAGCCGATCGACCATTTCCAGTCGACAAGTAAGTCGATCGACCGCTCATCTAGTCGATCGACCACTTTTGGTCTATAGGAAAGTCGATCGACCAGATGCTTAGTCGATCGACCGGTTTCTTTCTTCCGGGAGCCCAAATTTAACCTAAGCCCATTAGGTCGTCGAAGGGGAATCAGAACATTTCGTTTTTAAGCAGCTTTTGGAGTTTTCTTTAGGACTTACTTTTACTTTAATCTTGTATCTTTTTATCTCTATTTTTAGCTTTACTTTAAGAAACTTGTAATCAGTAATCCTTCCGTAGCATTTCCTAACTTTCAAGAATTCTGCTTTGCCTTTATACATTCGGTAATTTATTTTTCTTTATTCCTTTTAATCTCATTTCTTTACTCCTTGCTTTATATCATTATATCTTGCATTCTTATTATCGCGATCATGTATTCCCTCTCCTTTAATTATTCTATCTCTATCGTTCCCTATACTATGCGTAGCTAATCCTCTCGACTAGGATATAGGTGATCCAATGATGATGTGACGATGTTCGTTTAGGTTTAGACTAGTTCGTAATTGTATGTCTCTGTTGTTAATTATAGCATTTAATAGCGATTAGTCAATTTATGCGCAAGATTGATTAGTTGATTTGGTAAAATCCCGACCTAAGATCGAAAGCCTGGTGAGGGTTAGACCTGCTACAAACATTAGAGTGCCCTAGTAAGTTGCGAGAGCCCTCTAGAAGCATTTTAGGGCGAATAGCGATCCGAGAGGACCTTTTCACTACCCCTTAGACCGATAATTGCAACTGATATGTGATCTAAACCTCAATCGTTACACTTTCATTGGTGAACCGACTATCCTAGTTTTCTCTCCCTTATATTTTTATACTCTTTTCTTTACGTTTTCTTTTTCTCTCTTTTCTTCACTACTCTTAGTTTAGTTCAAACAACAATCAAAACCCCCAAATTCGGTTACTTCGACAAACTTTAGTTTGGCATTTAGATTTTATATCTGTCTCCCTGTGGATACGATCCCGACTTCCTTGCTACATTAGTTAGGCCAGTTGGTTATTTTTGATAGGGTTGCGACAGCCGTGTCAAATTTTGGCGCCGTTGCCGGGGAGAGGGTGATAGTTTATTTGCTTTATTTCAGTTTGTCTTTTGTCTCAAGGGATTCAATTTCCTTGAGGCAGTTCTCATCCTTTCCTTTAGTTTCTGTTTATACCCAGGTCCTACAGGTCCGAACTCATACCGTTTGATCCCGAATCTGAGAAGACTTTTCACGCTTTACGAAACTTCTGGAAGGAAATACGTCAAGCAGAGGATTTGCAAACTCTTGATTCCATCTACGAAGAATTCTCTAATTCTCACGAAGAAGGACCCTCCGAGTTCGATACCTCTACAGAAGAGACTTCAGAGTTCGTAGCTGATATTCCTATACCAGTTACGATGCCGAAACTGTGTACTCATTCCGAGCCCTCACCCGATTCCATTCCCAAGGGATTTCAACTCCCTACTGCTACTAATGGAAACTTTGATATTCGCCCATCTTACATAAATCTGGTGGAGCGAAATCAATTTCAGGGAGTGAGCAGCGAAGACCCAGGAAAGCATATGGAGACATATACCGACTATTGCTCAACCATACCACTCACTGCTGGAGTTACGCAAGAACAAGTTAAGGAGGTTTTTTTTCCCTTCTTCTTGTTAGACGGAGCTCGTGAGTGGTACCGTGACCTTGACAAGGAAGCTGCGGGAGTGACTGACTGGAATTCTCTCGCCCTAGCCTTCTACAAAAGGTACTACCCTCCACAGAGAACAAATGCCCTAAGGGGGCAAATCACTAGTTTCAAGCAGTTACCTACTGAGACCCTTTATGAGGCATTTGTCCGCTTCAAGAAACTTATCCGATCTATTCCTCATCACGGGTTCGAGAAATGGTTTTTGTGCAACCAATTTTACAATGCATGGGTTGTACGATGACCATCGTGCTATTTTGGATGCCTCATCCAATGGGAGATTTCAAAAGAATGTTGATGATGATAAGGGCTGGAATGTGATTGAAGAGATGGCAACTCATACTGCGGAGTACGGGAATCCTAAGGGTGGTGCTAGGCCGAGTGTTGGTGGAAATGACAACAGTGCCCTTGTAGCCCAGTTACAGGCCATGAATGCTAGGTTTAACCGTTTGGAGATGGGTCAAGGCTCGGGAAACCAACAAACTGTGAATGCTATGATTCAGCAAGAAGTAACTTGTGACCGGTGTGGAGTAGGGGGACATATCGCAGCTGAGTGTATGTCCGAAAAAGAGCAAGTTCTAGCTTTTCAAAACTATAGACAGAGTGGTCCCTTCTCTAACACCTATAATGAAAGAACAAGAGAACACCCTAACTTCTCTTGGCGAAATCAGAATGTTTTGAATCCCACACCACTACCACCTCCACAACAATCCACTTACATACCACCTCACCGGTCCAACCAACAACAATCTTTCCAACAACCGCCTTTCCAAAAACCACCATCTTTTTCACCACCACAACCACAACAACCGGTATCTCAGAATGTTGGTGAGATCGCAGAATTGAAGGGTATGCTACAATCTCTTCTGGGTCATGTGATGAAAAGTGACCAAGCTAAGGAAGCATCTATCAAGATGCTTGAAACTCAAGTTGCCCAATTAGCATCTAACCAATCAACAAGGCAGCCCGGTTCCTTACCTTCGCAACCCGATAAGCCACGCGATTCGGTTAATGCGATCCACTTGCGAAGTGGATCATCTTATGAGGGCCCTCAAATGCCAACTGATGATGGACCAGAAGTGTTAGTAGAGGATGTTGCTGAGTCCGAGAACGAAGAGGAAAATAACACGCATGACGATGCTGATAAAGATGGAGGACGACAGTCGATCGACCAAAACAGGTCGAATGCAAAGTCGATCGACCAAAATCGGTCGATCCAGAAGTCGATCGACCAACCTTCTGGTCGATCGACCAGATCCCCTCCTGCAGAATGTCGATCGACCACTTTTGGTCGAATAGAAAGTCGATAGACCGCTCCCGATGCTGAAAGGGTCGTATCTGATGCCACAAGGCTTGCTGATCCAGTTTTCTACAAGGGAACCGCTGTCTCTCGTATCCCAGTGACCGTTCCATTCCCGAGCAGATTACGGAACACAAAAATGGAGCAACAATTCTGTAAGTTCATGGAGGTCGTCAAGAATTTACAGGTAACCGTTCCTTTCACTGAGTTAATCACCCAGGTACCCTCCTATGCGAAGTTTATGAAAGACATATTGACTCGTAAGAGAAGCTTCAACGAGGTGGAGACTATTGCATTTACCGAAGAGTGTAGTGCACTCCTACAAAGCAAATCTCCACCAAAGTTGAAGGACCCGGGTAGTTTTTCGATTCTTGTTACTATAAGTACCCTTGTAATAGACAAAGCTTTATGTGATTTGGGGGCAAGTGTTTCTGTTATGCCCTATTCGGTCTGTGAAAAGTTGAACATGGGTAGTCTCAAAGTCACAAGTGTGACTCTTCAGATGGCTGATAGATCAGTAAAGAGACCTCTAGGTGTTTTAGAGGATGTCCCTGTTAGGATAGGTAAATTCTTTATACCTGTCGTTTTCATTGTCCTAGATATGGCTGAGGACACCCAAATCCCAATAATTTTGGGTAGACCCTTCCTACACACTGCATGAGCCATTATTGATGTCAAACAGGGGCGTTTGACTCTTGAGGTAGGGGATGATAGAGTGACCTTTAATCTATCTAACACACTAGCTAAACCTATGATTGAAGACACTTGCTATGCCATCGACATTATCGATGAATCCTTGTTTGATTTTTGGTCGGGTTCCCTAATTGGGGACCCGTTAGAAGTTCTAATGGTTCTCGATAGTTTTGCAGAAGATGCGCAGGTTGACTTTACCATGATGAAGAGGGCATTAAAAGGAAGACAATACACCCTCGAGAAAGGTGAGACGGTTGATGCGATAATGGAAACCTCTTATACTGCAGAGGTAACAAAACCAGAACTCAAACCCCTCCCTTCCCATCTCAGGTATGTTTTCCTTGATGATCTTGAACTATATCCTGTCATAGTTAGTTCTAAACTTGATGCTGGCCAACTCGCTGACTTGTTGGTTGTTTTGAAAAAAAATAAGAAAGCTATGGGATACAGTTTAGATGACTTGATAGGTATTAGTCCTGATTTCTGCATTCATCGAATCAACCTGGAAGAAGGTCACAAACCTCGTGCGCAAGGTTTACGCCGGCTAAATCAGAATATGCAGGATGTGGTAAGGAAAGAGGTGATGAAACTTCTAGATGCAGGTATAATCTATTCTATTTCTGACTCTAATTGGGTAAGCCCAGTTCACGTAGTTCCTAAGAAAGGAGGGACTACTATGATTAGGAATGATAAGAATGAATTAATACCAACTAGGACTGTGGCTGGGTGGCGGATGTGTATTGACTATAGGCAGTTGAATACCGCTACTAAGAAAGACCATTTCCCCCTCCCTTTCATTGACCAGATGTTAGAGATATTGGCATCACACAAGTTTTTCTGTTATTTGGATGGGTATTCGGGATTCTTTCAGAGTCCCATTCACCCTGATGACCAAGAAAAGAAGACTTTTACTTGTCCCTATGGTGTTTATGCATATCGCAGGATGCCATTTGGTCTCTGTAATGCCCCAGCCACCTTTCAAAGGTGCATGATGGGAATTTTTTCCAAGTATATCGAGTCAATTATGGAAGTCTTTATGGATGACTTCAGTGTGTATGGGTCTGATTTTTCTTCTTGTTTATCTAACCTTGATAAAATTTTGCAGAGATGCATTGAGGTTAACTTGGTTTTGAACTGGGAGAAATGTCATTTCATGGTGAACAAGGGTGTCGTTCTTGGTCATTTGGTTTCAGATAAGGGTATACAGGTAGACAAAGCAAAAGTGCAGGTGATAGAGAAATTACCTCCTCCCATTAACGTCAAGGGGGTTAGAAGTTTCCTTGGTCATGCCGGATTTTATCGTCGGTTTATCAAGGACTTTTCTAAAATTGCTAAACCGCTTACACGGTTGCTGATTAAAGATGTGTCTATTGATTTCTCTGACGAGTGCCTTATTGCTTTCAACAGGTTAAAGGAAGCCTTGATCACCGCGCCCATAATCCAAGCACCGGATTGGGAGCTTCCTTTTGAGATAATGTGTGACGCGAGTGATTACGCGGTTGGCGCAGTGCTAGGCCAAAGGAAAGGAAAAGCTCTGAGTGCAATCTACTATGCAAGTAGGACATTGGATGAGACGCAGGTCAAGTATGGTACCACAGAAAAAGAGATGTTAGCCGTGGTATATGCATTAGAGAAGTTCAGTTCATATTTGCTGGGATCAAAAGTGATCATTTTCACTGATCACACAGCCCTGAAACAACTCTTGGTGAAGAAGGATGCCAAACCGCGGCTGCTGAGATGGGTACTCCTAATTCAGGAATTTGATTTGGAGATTCGGGACAGGAAAGGTTCTAAAAACCTTGTTGCTGACCATTTGTCTCGCCTGGAGTTACAAAATGAGGGAGACACTCTTCCTATTAATGATTTCTTTCCTGACGAGAGTTTGATTGCTTTTTCTATTTCTGAGATTCCTTGGTATGCTGACTTTGCCAACTTTATTGTAGTGAATCTTCTACCTCCGGATTTGAGTTTTCAACAGAGAAAGCGATTCCTCGACGATGTGAAGCGTTTTTTTTTGGGATGACCCCTTCCCTTTCAAAGAATGTGCTGACGGACTGTACAAGAGATGCATCCCACAATGGGAAACAAAAGCTATTTTGGAGGCTTGTCATTCCTCCTCTTATGGCGGCCACCACGGTCCATCCAGGACCGTGGCTAAGGTACTTCAATCTGGTTTCTTTTGGCCTACCATGTTTTATGATGCTAAAGTGTTTGTTTCCTCTTGTGATGCTTGTCAACGTACTGGTAACATTTCCAGGATGCACGAGATGCCTCAGGTTGGCATCTTGGAAGTCGAGGTTTTTGATGTTTGGGGAATCGATTTTCAGGGTCCTTTCCCGTCATCTAAGGGAAACAGGTATATCCTCGTAGCTGTCGATTACGTGTCAAAATGGGTAGAGGCCGTTGCTTCGGTCTCTTGTGATGCTAAGACTGTTGTGTCATTGTTTAAAAAGATCATATTCCCACAATTTGGTGTGCCACGTATTGTCATAAGTGATCGTGGCATGCACTTTAGGGATAACAAGTTGTCAACCCTTTTCACAAAGTATGGTGTTTCACATCGTCGAGGTGTGGGATATCATCCCCAAACTAACGGGCAGGTTGAGGTCTCCAATAGGGAGATCAAGGAGATCCTAGCCAAGGTAGTGTCTAAGTCAAGAAAGGATTGGAGTATGAAGTTGGATGATACCCTCTGGGCCTATCGTACCGCTTTCAAAACTCCAATAGGCACATCACCTTATCGACTAGTCTATGGTAAATCGTGTCATCTACCTATGGAGTTGGAATTCAAGGCTTGGTGGGCAGTGAAAGAGCTCAACTTTGATCCTAATTTGAGCGGTGAAAAGAGACTTTTGCAGCTTGATGAGCTGGAGGAATTTAGGCTTAATGCCTATGACAGTGCATAAGTCTACAAAGAAAAGACAAAGAGGTGGCATGACAGGAAAATCCTCATTCGTGATTTCAAAGTGGGAGAAAAGGTGCTACTGTAAAATTCCAGACTTCGCCTATTTCCAGGTAAGTTAAAGTCTAAGTGGTCTGGTCCTTTCACTATCAATAATGTGTCTAAGTTTGGTGCAGTTGAAGTTGAGAATGCCGCAGGAGAAAATTAAGGCCAATGGACATCAAGTTAAGCACTATCGAGATCAAGGTGAAGTGATTGGAATGGTCGAGGTGTTGTACCTTGAACCACTGGACGATGCCAAACTTTAAAGGAAGTTAGAGGTCGTGCGTGACCCTTATAAATCAGCGCTTTCCGGGAGGCAACCCGGCTTGTAATTTGAAGTTTTGTTTAGTTTCGATTTTTTGTTTTATAGACTCAGACATTTGTTCTTAGTTTTAAGAACTTTTTGTGGTAGTAGTAGAGTTCTAGGTGTTTTTGTTGAAGATTTGCAGGTGTTTTAAGCAACGGAAGTCATACGGGGCATGTTGAACGGACAAAAATCAAAGAAAAGGAGTCAAGATGGTCGATCGACCGTTTTTAGTCGATCAAAGAAGTCGATCGACCAAATGTGGTCGATAATAAAGTCGATCGATCGTCCCTGGATTTGCACGAGTCTCCCTTTAGCCGATTTAGCCGATTGACCATTTTCAGTCGATCAATAAGTCGATCGACTCATTTTGGTCGATCCCAAAAGTCGATCGACTGGTTTTTCGCGTGAGGTTCCTTTCTTTTGTTTCTTTTTTTTCAGATTTCTAATTATCTCCCTCTTCAAACACCCCCTTTTCTCTTCTAACATAAACCCTAACTCTCTCTTACCCCTTTTTTTTCCCTTTTCCCTCCTTCAAATCTACTCTAGTTAGGCTATTTTTGCTAGCTTTTGGGTTTTTGAGCTCAAAATTTTCAGATCTAGTCTTGTAAGGGCAATTTGTTGAGGTATTTTTTTTCTTCCTTTTCTCTTTATTTTTCCCTTGTTTCCGCCCTTTCAGTTTTTCGTTTTTTTACCTTGTTTGTTGATTTTCGTTCTTTCCCATCTAGTATCTTGTTCATCTTTTTGATTTTTTTCGTCCTTCTGTTCTTTCGTCTTCTGATTTTCGTTTTTTAGGTTTTTTTTTTAGGATTTCCGTTCTGTTTTTTTAATTATTTTCGTTTTCTGTTTTTTTTCTTTATTTCCGTTTTTCGTTTAGTATGTTTGTATGTTGCTGCTAATTACGATCTTCTTCTGATTATGTTCATGGTTGCTCTTCATTGTAGTATCCCTAAATTTTTACTCACAAAGATTAAGTTTTTTAATTGAAAAATCAAAAACCCTAATTTAGAAGACTGATTTTGGGAAATTAATGAACATATTGTTGATTCAACTAACTTTGGGTTTACTTTCTGCTACTCGATCTCCTAGTGCAGATTTGACATGGAAGGCAACAAGCGAAGAAGGGAATCGCGACGGAGCGGAAGCCATGACGAAGGGAGCAGCAGTTCACACTCCCAAGGGAGTTTTCAGAATGCTATGGTGACACGGGGACCAGTGGATAGCCTACCGGGCTATCCCGAGGTAAAATTTTACGTTCCTGCGCAGAGAACTTGTTTTGAGAACCTCTTAGGAACTACTATCACACCCACTCGTTTTCTGCATCGACCTAGCCTTCAGGCCATAGGATGTTTTGAGACCGTAGCTGAAATCCTTAACGGAACTGGAATGGGTGGGTTGACTAGGATGTACGAATATACTTACCCCGTGCTTACTTTTGAATTTTTTAGCTCCTTTGTTTTTAGAGCTAGTGTCTTTGAGAGCAACCCGGGCAGCCCTTGTGTGTCATTTCGACTCATGAACCAAACCTTTGTTTGGCCCTTGAGCACTTTTGGGGCGCACCTTGGTCTAGTTAGTGAGGGGTATACCTCACCGCCTAGGGCATTGTTCAGCCCTTTTTGGGCAGCCATTTCAGAGGGCCCGAGCACCGACTCCAAACGTCGTCGTGCATCCGTGCACCTTCCTCCCCTCAGGTATGTACTCCGTCTCATGGCTAACACGATCTTTGGAAGAAAAGAGTCTAATAATATAAACACTTGTGAACTCTCTCTTCTAGCCGGTTACCTAAACTTTGATCGTCGCCTTCCGTTTGTACTTAATGTGGCCTACCTCACGGCCAACCATTTTCACCAGCTTGGACTTGGCCATTTAGCCACATTGACCTGTGGTGGGCTAGTGACACATATTGCCCACCAGCTTTTTTCCGACTTCCCTAGAGGCCACATACCCTTAGGACATGAGTTACCTTTGGGCCCTAGTACTAACAGTTACATGGACATTCCATACATGGAATCCATCCGTTGGCTCACACATGACCGAGTTTGGAATATTTATGGTCGACCGACAGTGTCTTTGCCTTGTACCTATTTACCACAGGTCACCCCCTTAACTATCGTGACAGGCCGTACGCGGCCTGCTCCACCCTCCTACCTCATTGACACCTCTGGCGCTGGCCCTAGGCGTCGTCCTTCACCTAGGCACCCTCCTTCTCCTCCACTTTCGACTTGGGAGGCCGGTGCGAGTTCGGGGAGCCGACGTCCTTCGCCTCGGGCCCCTTTTACCTCTCACGTACAGACTGAGGAGCCTCGTTTTGACCCTCATGAGCATCGCTATGGGTATGCCTCTTTAGATGTCCCTTCTTTTTCCTCTGCTCCTGTTTACCCGGCTAATTACACTAGCCCACCATCTTTTACGAACCCCACTACTTACGATCAGGGGTTCGCGATAGTATGATCACTTATTTGTGCAGGGCAGTAGCGCGGATAGAGTTGCATCAGTCCTTGACGCAATTCCCCATTTATGAGCGGTACGCTAGGGAGGGATAGTTGCCACCAGCTGGGTGGCCACACCCCTACTTTTACCAGTACCAGCAGGGAGGTTATGCTGCCGCAGAGGAGGAGGAGGATACAGATGAGGTGGCACGGTACCGAGAGGAGAGGGCGTCCCGCACTCATGCACGCCATAGTATAGACCCTGATTATGAGGAGGAGGAGGAGGAGGACTAGTTGCTAGTCGGTTTGGGGAGGTCTTGATACAGGTTGTGGTATTCCATTTCTCCTTCACTTTTATCATTTTTGCATATAGTAGTTCGCATTTCCCCTCCCCCTAACGGCTGCTGTTGTGATGCTGTTGAGTACAACGAGGGCGTTGTACGAGTTTGGTTTGGGGAGGGTATGTGTTTCATTGCATTTCTTCACATGGTTCCTTGCATTTAGTTTATTTTTGTTGCATATATATTTATAAAAAAAAAAAAAAAATATCATGTTTGTTTTGCATACTAGATCGAGTCAGTTTGGAGTTTCTCAGTGCTTTTAGACTGTTGGATTGCTCAAACTAGGTTTTGTTTCATTTCTTATAGCACGTCCTTTGGCATTTCTCTCGAATCTCGTTTCAAAGCATGTTGGATTATGGACTAGACTTGATTTACTGGCAACCTACAAAAACTTTCTAAGGATTTAGAGCTTTTGACCGGTGACACTCATGACCGGTTAATCTAGGAAAGTGAGTAGTTACTCCTTATAAGACACGTAACATCAAATTGCATAAACATGAGTTCAGTCTTCTTTATACCTGTATGCATTCGGGTTTGAGGTTTGTTGGTACATGTGGCAGAGGTTCCCTTTTATTCTTTTTTACCCATAAGCTTCACAAAGCCAAATTTGCCTATTTTTGTCCCATATAGCCACAATACATAATTTTACCCACCCTAGCCGAGCTAGTAATGGTAGCATTTTGGGAATGTATCGTTTTGCATTTTGGTTATTTCTTGTCGAAAGAAGGAATGGTGAAAAATAAAAAAGAGGATGTTCAAAAAAAAAAAAAAAGAAAAAAAAAGAGAGAAAGAAAAAAACAGAATTCAGAAAAACAAATTCAGAAAATTGGAATGAAAAAAAGAAAAATTGTGAAAAGTTGAAGAAGTCGTTTGACAATTTCCGCTCCCATGTTTAACTTGTATCTTATGGAGAGTTAATAAAATTGTGGTTTTGTGAGTTGGGTGCATCCATCTTGCACAACGTTTGTATTGATAATTTTGAGTACGAAGATTGGGATGATACACTTTGTTTGGTTCGTATTGTTGCTAGCTTGGCTACTAACTCCTCTCTACCAAACTCATTTTAGCCCCTTCTTACCCATTGCCTCACTTTACCCATATGAAAACCCTCGGCATGTATCATGGTCATCAGTTTGGTTGGAATGCATATGTACGGTTGTAGAGACTCTATTCATGTTAGATTGCGTGCGTGATCTTATAGGTCGCAGTTAGGTGAGTGATCTTAATTCTTTCTATCTTGCACTATATAATGCCTTGTGTTTACAGGAGTGATTGAGCGACCCGTGAGAGTCCGGTCTTGATAAGTCTAAATAAGTTTAAAGTCCAACTGTTTGAGAAACATGCATAGATTCGTTTGCCATAGCATTTGTCGATTTGAGATGATCCCTTGCTTAGTTTTCGGTGTCCACGGTTTACTTGTTCATGTTTGACTCCTAGTCTTAGTTTTTACACTTTTTGCTTGGGGACAAGCAAAGGTTCGGTTTGGGGAGGTTTGATGCATGCCATTTCTATAGTCTTTTAGACTTCTTTTCAATGCATTTTTATGCTCTTTTGCTAAACACCTTACTACTTTTAGCCCCGAATTGCCTACTTTGAGCCTTCTTGTATTAATTGCAGGAATATACTCGGAAGTATGTACTCGGAGCCGAAGATTGTCCTCAAGGTTGCATTTAGAAGGTTAGGAGAAGTGAACCACCCTTTGTATCAAGTCAAGGAAGCGCGTTTTTTGAAGTCAACGTCCAAGTCAAGACCAGATCCAGCCGATCGACCATTTCCAGTCGACAAGTAAGTCGATCGACCGCTCATCTAGTCGATCGACCACTTTTGGTCGATAGGAAAGTCGATCGACCAGATGCTTAGTCGATCGACCGGTTTCTTTCTTCCGAAGCCCAAATTTAACCTAAGCCCATTAGGTCGTCGAAGGGGAATCAGAACATTTCGTTTTTAAGCAGCTTTTGGAGTTTTCTTTAGGACTTACTTTTACTTTAATCTTTTATCTTTTTATCTCTATTTTTAGCTTTACTTTAAGAAACTTGTAATCAGTATTCCTTCCGTAGCATTTCCTAGCTTTCAAGAATTCTGCTTTACCTTTATACATTCGGTAATTTAATTTTCTTTATTCCTTTTAATCTCATTTCTTTAGTCCTTGCTTTATATCATTATATCTTGCATTCTTATTATCGCGATCATGTATTGCCTCTCCTTTAATTATTCTATCTCTATCGTTCCCTATACTATGCGTAGCTAATCCTCTCGACTAGGATATAGGTGATCCAATGATGATGTGACGATGTTCGTTTAGGTTTAGACTAGTTCGTAATTGTATGTCTCTGTTGTTAATTGTAGCATTTAATAGCGATTAGTCAATTAATGCGCATGATTGATTAGTTGATTTGGTAAAACCCCGACCTAAGATCGAAAGCCTGGTGAGGGTTAGACCTGCTACAAACATTAGAGTGCCCTAGTAAGTTGCGAGAGCCCTCTAATAGCCTTTTAGGGCGAATACCGATCCGAGAGGACCTTTTCACTACCCCTTAGACTGATAATTGCGACTGATCTGTGATCTAAACCTCAATCGTTACACTTTCATTGGTGAACCGACTATCCTAGTTTTCTCTCCCTTATATTTTTATACTCTTTTCTTTACGTTTTCTCTTTCTCTGTTTTCTTCACTACTCTTAGTTTAGTTCAAACAACAATCAAAACCCCCAAATTCGGTTACTTCGACAAACTTTAGTTTAGCATCTAGATTTTATATCTGTCTCCCTGTGGATACGATCCGACTTCCTTGCTACATCAGTTAGGCCAGTTGGTTATTGTTGATAGGGTTGCGACAGCCGTGTCATTAGTATCTAGGTTATGTCTTAGGTTGACCGCTGAACCTTTATACTTGCTGTTTTATATCTGCTTGCCTAGAGTTGGTACAGTGCCAGATATAGTTGTTGATATTGTTGAGTATAGTACTTTGATTATGGAATTGTTCATCCAAGGCATTGGATGACTCTTTAGTCAGTTTCGTAAATAGTTTTGACTGAAAGACCCCCCGGCCGGGCAACCGGTAGGGAAATCGGCTCTCCTTCCAAATGGTTTCCGAAGTTGCTTGAGAGCCTTGCATTAGTAATTGCATGATGATATGAGATTCAGATATTGAGATTATATGCTTCACATGTTTATATATGTTGGAGTATGTCGTTTGTATTCTGTGTTACGTGTCGTTACAAAAGGTGACTAGGAGAACTCTAGTCACTCCCTACTGATTGTGGCGTACATGTTTACATGTATGTAGGTACATGACAGGATGGTTGATGGAGGGTTCACATGGAGCTAGCGAGCGATGATCCTATTCATCGATTTGACTTATACATGTGCGTTAGCTAGACTCTAGGCTTTTGATACAGTTTTTGGAGTGCCTGTAGGGATGTACCATCCCAGGTTGTTGTATATATTTTACTTCAGTACTTAGACAGTTATACTTATCTATTTCTGTTTATATCAGTTTCAGTTTCAGTTTTTATTTCACCTCGTTTTTTATGCATGTTAAAGTTTAAATTCCGCTTGAATTTTAGCATGTTGTATGTTTTATTTTTCCGCTGCGACGAGGGGTTTTACAGTTGGTATCAGAGCGTTGTCGCTCCCGACGCACTCATGTGACCCCCAACCTTAACTTGACCATATAAATAAATAATGAATGAGAGATGGGGTAGATCTAAGGATTTATATTGTAGTCTAATTATGATTGCTAATTGCTAAGTTAACACTTGCTTTTCTTTTGAAGGATGGTGAGGACAGCTGCTGAGAATACGATAATGCAAGCACTTCATCAGTTGCTTGAGAACCAGAGACATAAGGAGTTCATGGATTTGAAGTAGGGAAGTTGATCCTGTTGATCATGTTGATTCTGTTGTCCTTTCTGAATGGTTCCGTGAGATGGAGAAGAGCTTCACCATGTACGCGGTAGGCTGATAGGATAGAGTGCGGCTAGCCACTCACTTTTTGACCTTGGAGGCCGACAGATGGTGGGCATTGACTGGACCGACTTTCGTTTTGGATTCGTTGTTTGACTGGGAGGCTTTTAAGGATAAGCTCGAGAGGAAATTTTATCCTAAGGAGCTTAGATCACAGAGGCTTAAGGAGTTCATGGACTTGAAGCAGGGAAAGATGTCCGTACAGGAGTTCACCGACAGATTTAACCAGCTTGCACATTTTGCATCGAGATTTTTGAGGGATGAGGCTGAGAGAGTTTACTTCTATCGGGGGAAGTTGGGGCCACGCATCGAGAGTATGGTCCGCCGTGACTCGACTTCTTTCGTGGAGGTTTATGATGATGCTATTTGGGCAGAGAGTTCCATTCGAGCTATAAATGCTGAGACCCGAGTTGCTGCTACTAGTGTGTCTTCACGCCAGAGGTCTATCTACCAGGGGAAGAGACCGTTTGTTCCATCTACTTCTGCACCTTCTTCTCAGAAGAAGCGATTTGAGAGGTTCTCTGCACCGGTCGCTAAGACCATTGTTCACACGGATACTGCTTCTAGTGTTTGCCACCGTTGTGGTAAACCATCTCATCCAGGTTTTGACTGTTTCAAGAATGCCTATAAGTGTTTCACCTGCAATGGATTTGGGCATAGGTCTTATGAGTGTCCTGAGAGGAACACCGCACTTGGCAAGGCTACCACTGTTGCTGCAACTACTAGAGGAGGCAAGGCGAAGGGGAAGATCTTCGTGATGACCAGAGCAGAGGTTGAGGCTCATCCAGACATCGTTGCCGGTATCTTTTCTGTTCTTGGCACTGAGTGCCTGATTTTATTTGATACTGGTGCTTCTCTATCGTTCATATCGACCCGGTTTGCCGACAGACTAGCTCTGGAGTCTTGTATTGTTGAGGAGACTTCTATCTGATTGCCTTCGGGAGATGTTTTCTCCTGCTCTTCTTCCCATAGGGATATTCCGATTATTATTGGTTGTGCCACATTTCCAGCAGACTTAATGAGATTACCTCTCGAGGAATTTGACATTATCCACGGTATGAATTGGTTATCGCGATAGCATGCTCGCTTCGAGTGTCGCGGCCAGGAGTTCGTGTTTCCTATAGGGGAACTCGCTTTAAAAAGGGTGTTCATGTTATTTCTTCAATGAAAGCTTCTCATCTTCTAAGGAAGGGTTGTGAAGCCTTCCTGTGTGTTGTTTCAGCTGCAAAGCCATCGCTACCGAAGCTTGAGGATGTAGCTATTGTTCGTGAGTTTCCAGATGTCTTTCCAGAAGAATTGCTAGGGATACCGCCTGAGAGAGATGTGGAGTTAACTATTGAGCTTGTTCCAGGTACCGGACCTATATCTAAGGCTCCATATCGTATGGCTCCACTTGAGTTGAAAGAGTTGAAGCAACAATTAGAAGAGATGATAGAGAAAGGATTTATTAGACCGAGTGCTTCTCCTTGGGGTGCTCCAGTTCTTTTCGTGAAGAAGAAATATGGTTCCATGAGACTTTGCATTGATTATAGGGAATTGAACAGAGTTACAGTGAAGAACAGATATCCTTTGCCTAGGATCGACGACTTATTTGATCAGCTTAGAGGTTCTTCCAGATTTTCGAAGATTGACCTTCGTTCCGGTCATCAGATTCCAGTGAGAGAGGCTGACATTGCGAAGACTGCTTTCCGTACCAGATATGGGCACTTTGAGTTCGTTGTCATGCCTTTTGGTTTCACGAATGCTCCTGCTATCTTCATGGATCAGATGAACAAGACGTTCAGTGAGTTCTTAGACACTTGTGTTGTGTTATTCGAAGACTGATGTTGAGCATGCCGAACATCTTTGATTGATGACAGAAGTGGTTCGCGAAGTTTTCTAAGTGTAAGTTTTGGTTATCTAAGGTTGCATTTCTTGGACATGTGATATCTAGTGAGGGAGTTATGGTTGATCCCGCTAAGATTGAGGCCGTTGTTGATTGGGAGAGTACCAAAGATGTGGGAGAGATTCGTAGTTTCCTCGGTTTGGCTGGATACTACCGTCGATTTGTTGAGGATTTTTCTAGATTGGCTCGTCCGATGACTCAGTTATTGAAGAAAGAGGCTAAGTTTGTTTGGACAGATAAGTGTGAGAGCTCATTTCAGGAATTGAAGACTAGGTTAACTTCTGCTCTAGTACTTGCTCTGGCAGAGATTGGTGTTGACTTCAATGTTTATTGCGACGCTTCTATGCTAGGGCTTGGATATGTGTTGATGCAGGGTGGTAAGGTGATTGCTTACTCTTCGAGACAGCTGCGAGTTCACGAGGTGAACTATCCGACGCATGATCTTGAGTTAGCTGCTGGTGTTCATGCCTTGAAGATGTGGCGTCATTTTTTGATTGGATCTCATTGTCGCATTTTCACGGATCATAAGAGTTTGAAGTATATTTTCACACCGAAGGACCTTAATATGCGATAGCGTTGACACCCGTCGTTATGGGTGTCAAAGATAAGATTTATAAACCAAACTAAAACTATAGATAGTGATAGTAAGGGTCGAACCACAGAGAGACAAGGTTAATTCCGTTTGCTAGTCTTTAATCTATAAAGTAATAATAAAAAGAGGGGTGTTTTGATTGGTTGTTACTAAGTCTAAGATAAAAGTAAAACAAGTAACTAAAGATGAGAATAAAACTATAATAAAAGAGATGCTAGGATGTTTGGGTAATAAATAGCTATGATAATATAAATCCTAAAGTCAACATGTATTGCAGTCGCGTAAGGGGTGTAACATATCCTTTCGGTCTATGGTACCTAATAGCTCCTTTAGGCCTATGCTATTAGTACCTAGGTCTCACAATTATTGGGTGTCAACAATAAGGGTGACTTCTAAATTCTAGGTCACATACCTTTCAGTCTTAAGTAACCTAGTCGTCTTAAGGCGTAAACCAATGCCCTTCCCGTATCTTTCAATGATGGGTAGGTCATTACTAACATCCTACAAGTCTCCCTTCGGTCTCATTGTAGGGTATTAAAGTCAACGAAGTAAAACGAAACATAATTCGAACGCGCGTCGGTCGACCGACCAGCTACCCCGGTCGGCCGACCTCCTGCCTGCAACATGTCAATTCGGGTTTACTCCCTACATCCTAACATATGAAATTAGCTACTCATGACTATTGAAACAACAATAAAAACAGTAATAAACATGGAATTCATAATGAACATTAATCTAAACATGCAATAACAACAAGGGCTTTTAGGATTCTAACCTAAACCGGATACTAGCAATTCTAAGATAAGAACAATATTAAAACTAAAATTAAGAGAAGAATTACCACAGTAGGAATTAGGGTAGAAAGAACAAAAGCTTTATTGAATCCGTGCGGAAAGATTAATGAACAAAGAACAAAACTAAAGAAGAGTGTTTGATGATTATTGAAATATTTAAAACTAAAATAGAGAACTTGGTAACCAAAAGATTACTAGATTACTTCCTAGAAAAACAGAATTAAAGACTGAATGAATAACCCTAAACACGAGGTTAGCTTATAAAGGCGGAAATAAAGTGTTTCCTAATGACCTAATCATTTGAATGGGCTTTGCAGAAAAATTTGGGTCTGCGCTGAGGTCGGTCGACCTAAGTTGTAGGTCGGTCGACCTAATGTCAGGACTGCAGCGCGCGTCGATCTTAAAACAGCTGCCATTTCTTCGTTACTCATCATAATAAGGCGATTCTCGCGGCGTTGGAAAGCTAAGAGAATAAGCTTTCACCTCCGTCTGGAATCACACCATTATCAGCTCTAGAACTCGAGATATAGCCATTTCAAACAGGCTGCAATATCGTGGATCGATTCTTTGCTTTTTTTTAGCGCTTTTAAACTATATGCACCTTTGCTTATGCTATCTTCAAGCGTTGAAATGTGCGCTAGGCTTCGTTCCTTCGTGTCCTTAGCCATAAAAAAAATCACTTGAGGACGGATTTAGTTTGAAATCGCCTCTTTTCCGCATAATTCTGCGAAATAGCATAAAAATACGAAAGTAGACAAAAGTTGGGAAATAAAGGCTAAAACATCGTAAATGAGCTCTAAAATGCGTGTGAAAATAGATGTAAAACATCATAAAATAGACACGCATCAAATTCCCCAAACCAAACCCTTGCTTGTCCTCAAGCAAGAACTAGACTCGATCTTAACTAATGGAACGATTTCAATCTCAGAGCGATATTTACATGTAAGCCTAAGCCAATGCCGAGTACAAAATGAGAAAGTATTCAAATCATGCAAACGAGTTATAAGGTTGTCAAACATGCAAAACTGGAGGCTATAGAGACTTTATACCATGGACTCTCGCGGTACGCTCGAGACACTCATGAGGCAAAGGGTGAGTATATGTAAAAGATAGAAATAAATATTTTGTCAAGACACTCACCTAACTACGACCTATGAAAACATGCCTGCAATCTAACATGAACAAGAATTCTACAACTATGTATACTTATACTCATTAAGTGACTTAGGCACATGCAATTGAGGTGATGAAAGATATGTGAGGTAAAAGGTAAAAAGTGGTTAAGATGTTTTTGGACTTGTGGGGTTAGTAGCCAAGCTAGTAAAACCGGTTCCCAACAACATATTTCACAACTTTGATATTAAGAAAGTGCTCTTTTGTAGCACAACTCTTCACATTAAATATAAGAAAGGACTTCCAAATATTTTGAATGAGGTACGGGAGTGATAACATATAAAAGAAAGGGATTTCACAACGAAATTCTGAATTTCTGATGCTGTCAGTTGGTCGACCGACCTGAGGGTGTGGTCGGTCGACTGACTTCCTGTATGTTTTGATTTCTTTTTTACGTTTTCTTTTCTTTCTTTCTTTTTCTGAATTTTTCTGTTCTTTTCCTCTTTCTCTTTCTGCTCAAGATAGCATACAAACCAAGATGCCTCATAAAATAAACCAAAGACCACAAATACTAGCTTGAAAAGGTAGGCTAAGTATGGGATGTAGTTTTGGGGGATAAAAAGGCAAATTTGGCTATGTAGGGCTTATGGGTAAATAAGAGAAAAGGGATCCCAAATGCACGTACCAAGACTACAAAACGAGATAGTATAACAAGTATATAGCAATTCAAGTTCATGTTTATGCATATTGATGTAACATGTTCCAAGGGGAGTACTACTCACACCCTAGACAACTGGTTTAAAAATGAAACCAGGAATAAGGCTCTAAAACTCAGAATGTATAGTAGGTTGCCAAGGTATAAGTCAAGTCTCAAGATATACAGATAGTTTGACAAAAACTCGTAGGTATGCAAAAGATTCTTATACTAAAACAAGTTGACAAGGCAAGGCAAGGCAAAGGCATAAACATGTAGGATAGCAAAATCATCCGTGAAATACTCTCGTTCCGACTCGACCTATATGCTAAAATAAACGTGCATTTTTTTGGAATTTTTCTATTTTTTTTGGATTTTTGTGTATATGCAAGGGAAATGAAAGAAACAACGGAAATGCAATAAACGTGAGACAAAAATGCAAAAAAAAAAAAACACGAATGCGACGCAAAACCCTTCCCCAAACCAAATCACACAATGTCCCCATTGTGCAATATCATATACAAAGAACATGGGATATGGGAATTTGCGATAGAATAAAACTAAGGAGGAACATGGAAGGAACTCACGGAATATATGCGCGAACGGAAACCTCCCCAAACCAGCTTGAGCTAGAAGGTTTCGGTAGCCAGCAGTGTGTTAGTTATTTAGGTATAGTTTATACTCATCTTATGATATATGTAATTACAATTTAATTATTTTATACCTAAATCTACATCCATGGAAAAAAAATATGTAAAACTTTGTCTAAATAAAGTTAAAGATAAGAAAACCATACTTAGCTAATGGTTATTTTTTTTTCTTTTTGGGCACCACAACAAGGACTCCTTCCTTATTCTAGTTCTTGTGCTTGTTTTATAAGGATGATCCTCCACAAAGTTGTTATAATAAACAACCTCCAAAGGTAGCACCCAAGACTAGCCAAAAAAACAACACTAGTATAATTAACTAGATAATACTAGTATTAATAATATATATTTGATATAATAACTAATATTATTACAATAATATTACTAGTTTAAATATGTGTTTTATGTAATAAGGATGAAGAAAATAAGAAGATAAAATTGGTCTTTTGTTGTTGATGAAACCATCCAACATGGACTTAAAAGACCAATAATTTCTTCTAATTTTTCAACCTAATAATATTATGGAATTTAGGGGTATTTATAGGCAAAATTGGAGGACAAATATTAGGCACAATTGACCCTTAGGTGGACACTTGTTGTGTCTACAAAAATTGGTCCAACATGGCCTAATTTTGGTTAGTTCCGATTTTTTACATTTGCCCCCACAAATGCTTATAAGTCTTATATTTAATTATCTTACATAATTAAATATTAATTTAATTAATTTAACTTTTAATAATTCAATTAACAACTCATAATTACTCAACTATTAAGTGATTATAAAACTATTTTATTTACATACATTGTGTAAATATTAAGTCCACTAGCTAATTTTACAACTCATTGTAAAACTAAATAGCTAATTGATTCCCCTTTATATTTAATACACATATCAAATAAATTGTTAACTAATTAAAAATTTATAAAAAAATTTATTATTTAATATCATATATTTATATAATTAAAACTTATTTTATTCCGAGTTCGTAAGCCGTCATCAAATAATATACTATCTTGACTAATAAAGTCAATATTAGTAGAATCATTATTTCGTATAAATAAGTAATCCTAATACAATTTTGGGTCTCGTCCTCTAGGTGTGACCTAAAGGGATCAGCTGATCACCGCCGTTTACACGACAGTAATGTCAAACTCTAGTCAGCCAATCATTACTTATATACGATGACCAGTTGATAAATAAATAAATAAATTCCCAAACATTTCCTACAAGATTTATAAAGTAAATGCACATATTGTGGAAGACATTACTCCAACAATCTCCCACTTGTCTGACACAAGTGTGCATTACCAATTCTCTTGTCCAATAATATCTCCTACTCAATGCAAGATGTCTTTCAGGTCGTACTTGCACGTAATCACATTAAAAGTTGTTTTTCTCGATCAGGAGAATCACTGTCTGACCGGATAATCTTATCCGAGCGTGGCCACGCATTTACAATGATCTCTCCTCGAGTGGCCTTGAGATAAAAAATGACAAAGGACAATTCTGCTGACCTATCATCTTTATCTAATATAGATCACAATAACCCAGTAGATGATCATCGGCCTCCTTTTACGGTGCGACCTAGAACAAGAACTAAAGTCACCGGAAAACCATAATAACTCAGAAAGATAGTCATCAGTCTAAAGAATTGACTTGAAGGAATGATAAGAAATCATTGCTACGACCTAGCAACACGAAGGATTTCAAGAACGGTCATTGTCCGACAAATCATAATCTGCCTATGTAATCGATCAATCATCTTTATGACCAAATGACAATCGAACTTGTCATCTATCGCCTTACAATCTAGTCACTCCGAGATGTCACCTCATTAAGTAACTAGGGACCAAACTACAATGTTAATCCAATTCACTTTAATAAAGTTCGAAATTGTCGCTACAACCTATTTGGATGGAACAAAGTATTACGATAAATGTCAAATATATTTAATACAATATTTAATTTACAATAGTTCTGGCATTCGTTTTAATCCCATCGAAACTACATGACTTTCATGTTTCGCCTGAGACAATGCCTTGGTTAAAGGATCAGCTATGTTCTCAGCTATCCCAACCTTACAAACTGTAATTTCTTTCCTTTTATTAAATCTCTAATTACATGAAATTTCCTAAGTACATGTCGAGATTTATTACTAGATTTTGGCTCTTTTGCTTGAAAAATTGCCCCGTTGTTATCACAATATAAGGTGATAGGATCCTCTGCAGTCGATACTACTTTCAGTCCTTCCAAAAATTGTCTAATCCAAACAGCTTCTTTCACAGCTTCTTTCACAGCTTCAGATGCTGCAATGTACTCAGCTTCCGTTGTAGAATCAACAGTCACAGACTCCTTAAAACTCCTCCAACAAACCGCTCCTCCATTTAACACAAAGACATATCCAGCTTGAGATTTCAGATCATCCCTGTCGGTTTGGAAACTAGCATCTGTATAACCTTTTATACGTAGCTCAGATTCTCCTCCAAACACTAAGAATGAATCCTTACTTTAGGATATTCTTGACAGCTATCCAGTGACTTTCACCTGGATTTTTCTGATAGCGACTGGTCATACTCAAAGCATATGCAACGTCAGGACGAGAACACATCATAGCATACATGATCGATCCAACAGCGGAAGCAAAAGGGATCGTTTTCATGCGTTCAATATCCTCTGATTTAGTAGGACACTGTGACTTACTCAAAGTGATCCCACAACCCATAGGTAAAAACCCTCTCTTGGAGTTCTTCATATTGAATCGGTCAAGAATTTTATCAATATAAGTCTCTTGACTCAATGCTAGTATCCTTTTAGATCTATCCCTATAAATTCGGATACCCAAGATGCGTTGAGCTTCTCCCAAATCTTTCATTTGAAAATGATTTCCTAACCATTTCTTAACAGAAGTAAGCATATCTAAATCATTCCCAATGAATAATATGTCATCCACATAAAGAAGTAAGAAAACAATTTTACTTCCACTGAATTTCATGTATAAACATGGCTCTTCAACACTTCGAGAAAAACCATCCTGTTTTATAACATGATCAAAACGATGATTCCAACTCCTTGATGCTTGCTTAAGACCATAAATTGACCTCTTAAGCTTGCATACTTTGTTAGGATTTTTAGGATCCTCAAAACCTTCAGGTTGTGTCATGAACACTTCCTCTTCCAGAAATCCATTCAGGAACGCGGTTTTGACATCCATTTGCCATATTTCATAATCATGAAATGAAGCAATCGCTAACATTATCCGAACAGATCTAAGCATAACAACACGTGCAGAAGTTTCATCATAGTGTAAACCATGAATTTGGGTGAAACCTTTTGCAACCAATCTAGCTTTGTAGACATCTGGATGTCCATCTATACCTATTTTGATATTGAATATCCATTTACAGTGAAGAGGTCTAACATCTTGAGGTAAATCAACCAGGTCCCATACCTAATTATCATACATGGAATCCATCTCGGATTGCATGGCCTCAAGCCATAGCTTTGAATCAGAACTCGTAATAGCTGCTTTGTAGGTTTTGGGTTCATTACTTTCTAAAAGTAAAACCTCATATTCACCATCTCCTTCTATAATAGCAAGGTATCGATGAGGTTGGCGACTAACCCTCTCTGACCTCCTAGGTCCAGATGGAATAATAACTGATTGAGACGTAAGAGGAACATCTTCCTGTGGTGTCATGTCAGTTTGTGGCTCTTGAACTTCTTCAAGTTCAAATTTTCTCCCACTCTGTCTTCTAGAAATAAATTCCTTTTCTAGAAAGACAGCTTCACGAGCCACGAACACTTTGTTCTCGTTATTGTTGTAGAAATAATAGCCACATGTTTCCTTTGGGTATCCTACAAATATACATTTTTCAGAACGTGGTTCACGCTTATCGTCAGACTTGTTCTTGACATATGCTTCACAACCCCATATTTTCATGTATCGCAAATTCGGAATTTTTCCTTTCCATATTTCATAAGGAATTTTATCAGTTGCTTTAGTGGGACTTACATTTAACGATCGTATGGCAGACAAAATTGCGAAACCCTAAAACGATTTAGGTAATTCTGTTTGACTCATAATTGATCGAACCATATCTAATAAAGTTCGATTTCTCCTTTCTGCCACACCATTTAATTGTGGTGTACCTGGAGGAGTTAACTGAGATACAATACCACAGTCTTTTAGGTGATCTTTGAATTCATTACTTAAATATTCACCACCACGATCTGATCGTAATGCTTTAATTTTCTTATTTAATTGATTTTCTACTTCATTCTGAAACTCTTTAAACTTATAAAAAGCTTCACTTTTATACCTCATTAAGTAGATAAATCCAAATCTACTCATGTCATCGGTAAAAGTAATAAAGTAGTCAAAATTTCCTCTAGCTGTGATGAACATTGGACCACAAACATCTGTATGTATTAATCCTAATAACTCACTAGCTCGAGTTCCTTTTCCTAAGAATGGAGAACGAGTCATCTTGCCAAGAAGACAAGGTTCACATATACCAAAAGATTCAAAATCAAACGGTTTTATAATACCAGTCGATACTAGTCTTTTAATGCGCTTCTCGTTTATATGTCCTAATCGACAATGCCATAAATAAGATTGATCGGAATCACCTGTTTTGAGTATTTTATTGTTTATATGATCAACATCATTGCAAATATCTAGAATATAAATTCCGTTGATTGAAATAGCTTTACTATATACAATCCCTTCTAGGGAAAAAGTACAACATTTGTCTTTAATTACAAAATTAAACCCTTCTTTTTCTAGCACAGATACCGATATTATATTTTTAGATAACGTAGGTACAAAATAACAGTTAGTTAAATACAATATTAAACCCGACGCTAGATTAAGTACATAAGTTCCTACTGATACGGCGGCTACTTTAGATCCGTTTCCCATACGAAGATCCACATCTCCTTTATTCAGCTTTCTTATGTTGCTTAGTCCCTGCAAATGATTACATAAATGAGATCCACAACCAGTATCCAATACCCAAGTTGTATTTGAAGCATAATTTATGTCTATCATAAAAGATTCAGATGAGAATTAACTTGTTGGCTTCACAATGCCAGCTTTGAGATCCTCCAAGTATTTGGAACAGTTACGTTTCCAATGACCCTTGTTATTACAATAATTACAAGTGTCTTTAAGAGGGTTTCCTGACACTCGTCGTTGAGCGGTGTCAAAGATAAGATTTATAAAACCTCAGCTTAAACTAGACAGGATAAGTCAAGGGTCGAACCACAAGGAGACATGGTTAGTTATGTTTGCGAATTTAAAGTCTATTACAAGTAACCAAAAAGGGGGGTTGATTGAAGGTTTGAACTAACAACTAAAAGAGCAAATAAACAAGAGAATTAAAATAAGATAAAAAGGAGATTAGGAACTTTGGTTCCCCATGGTTAAAACAAGTCAATGAAAGGCAAAATAACCAAATAACACAATCCCAAGGAACAAAGAATAAACCTTTAGGTCAATATTCTACCCAATCCTTACGGTCTTAGGGTTCCTAGAAAAGCACTAAACTTTCGTTCATATGGAAATCCCAAAGTTGTTGTTAAACTAATCCTAATAATCTTTCAATCCTAAGGATTAGTTCACCAACAACAATGGGGGATTGGTAATTCAATCATTAAACTTATCAAAATCAAGTCTTTACCATGGTTCCCCTAATTCCTAATCACAAGAATTAGCTATGCATACTTTTAATTATGAAACTAACAATAACTAAGAACATCAAAGGAATCAACATAATTAAAGATGACAATAAAATGGAAAACATGAATTAAGAAATAACAATAAGATGAACAACAAGATTAAATTAAAAGGGAAGATTAATTGTAGCAAACTTACAACTTAATTGGAATTAAGAACAAAAGATGAAAACTTGGAATAAAATCTCTTTCTAACTTATGGAGTTCTTGAATAACATGGAGTGCTTTACTAACATAGATTGCTTGACCTAATTTTCGAGTTTAGGTCTCCTTAAATAAGTTCTAATTACAAGATTAGGAGCAAAGCCCGTAATAAAAATCGCGGAAACACAGTCGCTTGGTCGGTCGACCTACTTTTTGGGTCGGTCGACCTCTTAATGACCTAATAACTTGAATGGGCTTTGCGGAAACTTCTGGGTCTGCGCTGAGGTCGGTCGACCCAATTAGTAGGTCGGTCGACCCAATTGTCGGGACTGCAGCGCGCGTCGATCTTAAAACAGCTGCCATTTCTTCGTTACTTATCTTAATCAAGCGATTCTCACGGCGTTGGAAAGCTAAGAGGATAAGCTTTCACCTCCGACTGGAATCACTCAATTATCAGCTCTAGAACTGGAGATATAGCCATTTGAAATAGGCTGCAACATCGTGGATCGATTCTTTGCTATATGCACCTTTGCTTATGCTATCTTCAGGCCCTGAAATGCGTGCTAGGCTTGTTTTTTCGTGTCCTTAGCTATAAAAATCACTTGAGGACGGATTTGGTTTGAAATCGCCCTTTTTCCGCATAATTCAGCAAAATAGCATAAAAATAAGAAAGTAGACAATTGTTGGGAAATAAGGGCTAAAACATAGTAAATGAGCGACCAAATGCGTGTAAAAATAGATGTAAAACATCATAAAATAGACACGCATCAAATTCCCCAAACCAAACCTTGCTTGCCCTCAAGCAAGAAATAGACTCGATCTTAACTAATGGAACGATTTCAACCTCAGAGCGAAATTTACATGTAAGCCTAAACCAATGCCAAGTACAAAATGAGAAAGCATTCAAATCATGCAAACAAGTTAGGGTGTCGTCAAACTTGCAACACTAGAGACTATAGAGACTTTATACCACGGACTCTCGCGGCACGCTCGAGACACTCATGAAGCAAAGGGTGAATATATGTAAAAGATAGGAAGAAGTATATTGTCATGACACTCACCTAACTGCGACCCATGAAAACATGCCTGCAATCTAACATGAACAAGAATTCTACAACTATGTATGAACACACTCATCAAGTCGCTCGGATACATGCAAATGAGGTATGAAAGACATGTGAGGTAAAAGGTAAAAAGTGGTTAAGATGTTTTTGGAATTGTGGGGTTAGTAGCCAAGCTAGAAAGACTGGTTCCCAACAACATATTTCACAATTTTTTGATATTAAGAAAGTGCTCTTTTGTAGCACAACTCTCACATTAAATATAAAAAAGGACTCCCAAATATTTTGAATGAGGTACGGGAGTGCTAACAAATAAAAGAAAGGGATTTTAGAAGGAAATATTGAATTCTAATGATGACAGGTGGTGGGCCGACTCATGAATGTGGTCGGTCGACCTCTTTTCCGTACGTTTTGACTTTTTCCGTTTTCCTTTTCTTTCCTTCTTTTTCGGAATTTTTCTGTTCTTTTTCCTTTTCTTGCTTTCTTTCTTTTCTTCTTTCTCTTTTTGCTCAAGATAGCATATAAACCAAGATGCCTCAAAAGTCAAACCAAAGACCACAAATACTAGCTTGGAAGGGTAGGCTAAGTATGGGATGTAGTTTTGGGGGAATAAAAAGGCAATTTTGGCTATGTAAGGCTTATGGGTAGATAAGAGAAAAGGGATCCCAAATGCACGTACCAAGACTCACAAAACAAGATAGTAAAACAAGTATATAGCAATTCAAGTTCATGTTTATGCATATTGATGTAACATGTTCCAAGGGGAGTACTACTCACATCCTAGACAACTGGTTTAAAAATGAAACCAGGAAATAAGCTCTAAAACTTAGAATGTATAGTAGGTTGCCAAGGTATAAGTCAAGTTTCAAGATATACAAATTGACAAAAACTCGTGGATATGCAAAAGACTCTTATACTAAAACAAGTTGACAAGGCAAGGTAAAGGCATAAACATGCAAGATAGCAAAATCATCCTTGAAATACTCTCGTTCCGACTCGACCTATATGCTAAAATAAACGTGCATTTTTTTGGAATTTTTGAATTTTTTCTATTTTTTTGGATTTTCTGTATATGCAAGGAAAATAAAGAAAAGAAAAATGCAATACGGAAATGCAATAAACGTGCGAAAAAATGTAATGCATGTGACACGAAACCATTCCCCAAACCAACCCGCACAATGTCCCCATTGTGCATTAGCCTAAGTAAAGGTTTCAGAAAATTAAAAGAAAGATGCAAAGAGAATAAAAACTAAGGAAAAACTGGAAAGAACTCACTGGATTATGAAGCGCATGAGAAAAACCTCCCCAAACCAGCGTAAGCTGGGAGGTTTTGGTGGCTAGCAGTGCCACTCAAGTACCCAAGATGGTTGCATGATTCCCGAGGAAGAAACGAGCAGGCTGTGACGGATGGCTAGGTCGGCCGACCCATATCTCTAGTCGGTCGACCCCTCTGCTGCACATCACCCTTCCTTTCTTCGAAAATAACTTATATTAACCAAGTCATTCTTCCTTAAACCTGAAGAATCATCATATATGCGCCCAACAAATGCGCGAGATCCCAGAAAAAAGTCTTAACTACGCAACAAAAGCAAAAATTGTCCTAAAAAAAAACTTACAGCAAGCAAACTAGAAATTCTTAACAAAACAAAGGAACAAAAATTGTCTTTAGAAAAACAGAAACGAGCAAAAAGAAGAAGTCATCTGCGAAGGATTTGGCGTTTCTTTGACCGAGGGATCTGACTACAAGCTACTCCTTCAGCTATGGTGAATTGGGTAGATGAGTTTCTCTCCACCATGTAGATGGGTGGGTCATCATCCATAGCTCTAGCCATCCATCTCCCGGGGTTGTCGATTCCCAAGTCGTGGGTCGACACCTTCCTCGGCTTCTTCTTCTTAGGGCCCTTTTCTTCAGCCAAATGATCACTTGTTTGAGTGACCTCGTTCTCAACATCACTTGATCGAGTAAGTGGTACTACTCGATCGAGAACATCTCTCATCCTACCGCTTATAGACTCTATCACTAGTGTTGCAATATCTGGAGCATCCAAATCAGCCTCCTGAACGAGAGTTTCACCTGGACATGCCTTAAAACACATCAAAGCCTCCGAAGGATCCTTTGTGAAGGATCCTTGTACATAACATTCACTAATATTATTAAAAACATCAGAAATGTCAATAGAAGAACCCTGCAAAAAACAAGGTTCACCAACCGAGGGTTCGAACGTGTTAGGAACATGTTCATTACTAACACCTACAAATATAGGTTGTTCAGTCAAGGGGTGAAGGTCTAACTCATTGGCTGTATCTAGATCCAAGTCAGTATCATCAACGGGGAGGGAGAGGGAATCAAGTAACCTATCATCCTCATCCTTAAGAATGAGCGACTCTTCAGTAATGGGTGTGATGGGATCACACTCGACAGAAATATCCGGGTTACTAATGTCAACGCCCTCATACCTCTCCAAGATTTTTTCGAACTGATGCTCCAACATTAATTTCTCCAAATGATACGGATACGGGACCACAATGCTTGTCGGGGAATCGGCAAGCCTTGGCTCTTTTAATATCAGAATCTCCGTTGAGTCATTGACGAGAGGAGAGTCAGGTAGCTCAGGAGGCGAATCCACAATCTGCTCAGGAACCCTGGTCGGTCGACCTGGTATAGCGGTCGGTCGACCAGACGCTGTATTATCGGAATTTTTCTGTTTTGTAGAAACTGATCTCACGTCAGGCGTCGAGGTCGGTCGACCTGATGTTGTGGTCGGTCGACCTCCTGACCTGTGCACGGGATCGATTTCTTCGTCCTAAACTTCGGCAGAATCATCCTTTGGGGTTGGTCCCCCATAAGCACGACCACTCCTGAGATTTATAGCATTTAATGTCTCTATGGAACTCTCACAACCAACTGGAGAGCTAGCAATCCGATTAGCAGCTAAGATTGTTAATTGCCTTTCAACATTCTTCACAAATGCATCTCGTTCTTTTTTTATTTCCGACATTTGAGTCATGAAGGTTTGAAAAGTCGTTCTTAATTCAGCCATAGTAGTCATGATCGCAATAGCACTGAGAGTACTCAAGTCTTCCTCTCAAAAACCTGTCTTCTAAAACAACACTAGAAGAGAAGGTAAGTAACGGTCTTAAGGAACCTAAGTTCCTTAAGACAAGAAAAATAAACTAAAAATCTACAAACAAAATTATACCGTCTCCCCGGCAACGGCGCCAAAATTTGACACCCGTCGTTGAGGGGTGTCAAAGATAAGATTTATAAAACCTCAGCTTAAACTAGACAGGATAAGTCAAGGGTCGAACCACAAGGAGACAAGGTTAATTATGTTTGCGAATTTAAAGTCTATTACAAGTAACCAAAAAGGGGGGTTGATTTAAGGTTTGAAATAACAACTAAAAGAGCAAATAAACAAGAGAATTAAAATAAGATAAAAAGGAGATTAGGAACTTTGGTTCCCCATGGTTAAAACAACTCAATGAAAGGTAAAATAACCAAATAACACAATCCCAAGGAAAAAAGAATAAACCTTTAGGTCAATATTCTACCCAATCCTTACGGTCTTAGGGTTCCTAGAAAAGCACTAAACTTTCGTTCATATGGCAATCCCAAAGTTGTTGTTAAACTAATCCTAATAATCTTTCAATCCTAAGGATTAGTTCACCAACAACAATGGGGGATTGGTAATTCAATCATTAAACTTATCAAAATCAAGTCTTTACCATGGTTCCCCTAATTCCTAATCACAAGAATTAGCTATGCATATTTTTAATTATGAAACTAACAATAACTAAGAACATCAAAGTAATCAACATAATTAAAGTTGACAATAAAATGGAAAACATGAATTAAGAAATAACAATAAGATGAACAACAAGATTAAATTAAAAGGGAAGATTAATTGTAGCAAACTTACAACTTAATTGGAATTAAGAACAAAAGATGAAAACTTGGAATAAAATCTCTTTCTAACTTATGGAGTTCTTGAATAACATGGAGTGCTTTACTAACATAGATTGCTTTGTTGGGAAATGTGTGCTCAACAATAGTGCGATCACGTAATTAAATCTCATAACGAGAATGCGCAAGGGATGATACGAATTATTAGCCAACTGACCAACATTAATCGGTAATGATTGGCTAGCTAGAGTTTGATATTACTGTCGTATGACGGTGGTGGTCAGTTGATCCCTTTAGGTCACACCTATAGGGCAATTCCCTTAAATGATAAACTGATCAAATGTATATTGATACGAGTTGATCAGATTCCTTAAATTCGTATATCGAGAAATCAGAGGTTAAATCTTAATGTAAGATTTATGTTTAAAATTGAAACGTGTCAATTGTTAAGCATTAAACGATATTTATGAAATATCGTAATTAGAATGAATCGGGTTGTTTATTGTTCCAATTGTTGTAAATCGTATTGACGATTAATGAAATGACCATTTTATATATTAGTAATTATGAATTATTAGTCAATTTGTTAAATATGATTTATTTAATTTATAAATGATATTTATTTGATAAATATGCATTTTAAATTAAGACAATTGTTTCATATAAATTGTGACATTTTAGATGTCACAAATATACAATTGTACAAAAATGACATTTATAAAATGGACAACCATTTTACAATATACTAAACCGGTTTTTGGGTTTGTTGTAATGTGTGTGTTTTGTGTATTTAGTACACTAGGGAACACTATCATTAAAAGAGCCTTGAAACTATTATCTTGTGTCTCCCTATGTTATGTTGGTAAGACCAAAAGCATCCCTTGATGCTTCCTAGTAGAGCACACGGCTCAACCCAACCATTACCACCATGATATGTAAAAATGTTTAACATCTTTTGGTTGTGTTCATTCTAACTTGGTGCTTAGGTTTTAGAGTGAGAAAAACCATTAAAACCTCCATAATTTATCTCATATACAAGATATATAATATGATTATATTATTAATACTACAATTGTTATAGTATTCACATATTATTTATTCTAATTAAGAGATTAGAATTAATATTAAGGAAAAACCGATTTGTGCTAGCTTGTTCAATATCTCGGTTTATTAAGGGATTGTCTTGGGTGCATCTTGGAGGAGATATCCTAAATTGGATATTAAGCTTGGAGGATCATCCTTGCATTATATGGACCGAGTGTAAGAGCTCGATATTTCTCCCATTTCCGCATCCTTAGCATGCATAAGATCGTTTTAACATGTAAATTAAAATGTTAATCACAAGGTTAGTTTAGTATGACTAAAATTAGTTTATGAGTAACTAATAAAACCTAACAATTGGTATTAGAGCAATAGGTTGTTTGCATGCTTTCCGTTTACGTTTTTACGGAGTTATAGTGATAACAAAATAAAATTGGATTTTTCGTTTGATATATGATATGCACGAAATTAATTTAGCATGAATACCTACTGTTTTATAAAATGTTTTAGAATATTTAGAATATATTTTGCATGAATATTGATTATTGGTATATTAAATCTCGGTTTTAATATGTTTTAATGGTTAAAAATGTTTATTTTTGGGAAAAGTAGTTAAAGTTAGCTTCTGGCCGAGATTTTTCAGTATGTTATCACATGTATTTTCTATAATATGAATATGATTTTTCGTAAATTATGGACTTATAAATCGTGTGATATGAATTTTAAGTGTTAAAATGCAATAAGATGAATAAAAATGGGTTAAAATAGTTATATTATGAATTTGACTATAAAACTTTATGAGGATGTCACATGCAATATTTAAAATTTGTGTTGAATTTTCCAGAAATTTATCTCAAATATTGCAATATTATAGATTTTTAATGTAAAAATCGGGTAATTAGTGACATAATTTCGACTTTAATAGTTTAAGTTGGAATTTGGCCATAAAAATTTAACACCATGTCATATATATTATTTCCAGCATGTATAAAATTTCGAGAATTTTATGTTATTTTATGCTTGAGAAATAATTTTAAAGGTTAAAATCGTACGATATATGACGAAAATTGTTAAAATTTGCAAAAGTTGTTAAAATGGCCGAAAAATGTAACCCATATTAGTCATATATGATATTTTCATCATGAAAATTATCTTGGGAGCCAAAAGTTTCAGATTTGATTTGATTTTATTTTATTGTAATTTGTTAAAAGTAGCATTTAAAATTAAATAAAAAGAGTCATGCATTTAAAATTTCGGCTATGGGGCAATGTGCCATTTAATTTTCTGTCCATCTTGTGTTCTTAAAATGTTTTAGAAGGTATAAAAATATTGTTAGTATTTAATTTGCATTTATGAAGTTAATTATTGAATTTTCCGACTTAAATTGCTCGTTTTACGTCTTATTTTTGAAATAATGTTAAAACCGTGTAAAATACTAATATTTTAACCTTCTGAAAATTTTAAGAACATTCTGGAATTTTCAAAATTTGAATTTTGAATTTTCGAAATTTTAATGACTCTTTTGGTTTTTTATATTATTTTTTCCCGAAAAACCGAGTAATACCGATCAATATTGAAATATATTAAGTTAAATCATGTTCAAAGTTTGAGTAAGACTAAATTTTGAATCCTATAGGAGTTGGGATGATTAACTTAAGGATGAAAACCGTTTCATATAATGCATAGTGTTGTTAACCGTTAAAACACGCGATTCCATAAACCAAGGTTTGCGATAACTATTTAAATAAGTGTTTTAAATAGGACGATTTGGCTTAGGGTTTGCATGTTAATTCATATTTACATAAGCATTGCATATTATATTATGAATGTCATGATTTATTTACGTAATTCTGGGAATTATGTAATTTACTTAGTATGGCCTTAGTTTTAAATCGGTATTTCCCGTAATGTAAGGGGTTACCGATTCGGTTGTAATTTTGTGATCTCGTATCACCCAATTGTAATTTATTTCTATTTTGTAATGTATAAAGTAGACTAGAAAAGTTGTAATATTTGTAAAATCCGGAGTTCCTTGAAGACGGTGCCATTCGGAAAGGAGTTCCGATCAAGACGGTGTTTACCTCGAAGTGCGTGCCGTGTGAAGTTCAAGGGACCAAAGGAGTTGGTTTCCGAATTTGTACTTTGTTATTTCTTTTCTAGGAAAGGCCATACTAGGGTTTATTTATGCTTTTATTTTTGCTTTTTATATGTTTGCATGCATAGCCAAATCGTCATACATCGTATCATGCATGTTTCGACCTAGTCGACCAAGTCTTTTATTTTATCGATAATTCACCGACTTAGTTCACTTAAACGGAGATAGATAATAATTTGACTAGATCTCTTACATATAAATATTGAGACTTAGCCTTACCAAAAAGTACGGACCCATGAATCCCTAAATCACAAGAACGTAGGCTCGGCTACACCGGGGTACTAAGATTGTCACGTTGGGTAAGTGGGGTAATAAGATTACACCTTGAAATTTGGTTGATCTCAACGAAAGTATTCGTAACCGTAGTTGCAATAAGTTCGGGCTAAAGATAATTTTAAGAAAATTGTCGACCGAGAGTTCTAAGAGTAGAACCGATTAAGGAGTTAATCCACCAAATTATACCAATACGGGTTGAATCGGCTACACCGTGCCCGGATTAGTATGGGTTTGGGTCTCGGGATTGTTTACTTAATTGGGTAAGAGATCATTAAGTAAATATATAACTAAACTTGTTAAAGTTTCTAGTTTAAACTACGAAATTTAAAATGATGTTGTTTTCTTTTTATTATTGTAGTTTAATTTTTCGACAACATCGATGGCAACCAACGCTCCACCTCTCACTAACGTATCATGGCTTCGATCCTTTATGGATCGTTGCAAACTCGATAAGCATGGTTCAAACTTTAAGGATTGGGATGCGCAATTACTTTTGGCCGCTCAAGGTGACGATAAGAGTCGTTACCTATCCGAAGCCGCTCCGACCGCTCCGACCGCTCGTTCATCGGTCCAAACTCGTGAGGCCTATGAAGCCTACATGAAAGAGTCCTCCGCTCTTAAAAATGTGCTCATCTTCTCCATGGAGCCGGATCTCCAAAGGAGTATGATTAAGTTGACCACATCGTATGAGATATACACCAAGCTTGCGACCATGTTTTCGCAAACTCCAAGGGTGATTCAATATGAGGCGGCTTCCGCCTTCTTTGACATTACTTTCAAGGAAGGGCAAAAGATAAGCCCTCATGTGCTCAAACTCGTTGAGCTCGCGGAGACTCTAAAAGCTCAAAATGTTGATGTTCCCGACTCTCTAATTATTGACCGAGTTCTTCACTCGCTCAATAAGGTTAAGGCGTATGCTCAATTCCGGGTGAATTTCAATATGCGAAACCAAGAGACCACGTTGGACGAGTTGCATAAGATGCTTGTCCAAGCCGAGAGGGACACTTCATGAAAGTTCCACCAAGGATGTTTTGAACATCGAAAAGAAAGGGAAACGAGCTTCAAGAGGAATGCCTCTAAAGGCAAGGGCAAGAAAACGTTCAAGCCCAAGGCGACCAAAGAAAAGACCTTTTCGAAAGGCGTTTCCACCTCATCTTCAAAGGTTAAAGACAAGTGCCATTATTGCACGAGGATCGGTCATTGGAAGCGTAATTGCCCCAAGTACTTAAGCGATATCAAAATTGGGAAGGCAACCACCGTAGGAAATAATTCTCGTTTACTTTCATGTTCTTTTGTTAACTTTTGTATGGCGATACAAGTTGTTGACTATCACCCCTTTTAAAATTGTTTTAAAGGGGCATCTTATAAAGATAAGGGCAAGGAAAAGGAAGCATAAAGTTCCTTACTTGGATGGCTATGGTAGCATCCAAATTGATCGAAGACTTGAAGAGCTAGCCTCTAATTTTCATATTGTCTTCTTTCATATTTTGCATTTATTTATGGAACAATTTATTTTCTTGTAAGACAAGGATTAAAATCCTAAAACAATGGTTGTAATTTTGGATATTGGTGACTTGGTTTTCAACCCGAGTCACTACTTTTGTTCTTAATCAATGTTTTGATTTATCAAATAAATTGCATGCCTTGTTAAAACATGAATAATAGTGATTTTATCACGCAACAAACTATTGATACGATCAATATAATATAATCAAAGAGTTGATTAAAACGGAGAACTACACCCCATGAGATACATTCAATCAAAATGAGACAATATTAGTTCATTATAAATTTTCATTTTAAGTGAAAATGAGAATGTATTCATCACACCTACCAAACTTCAAACATTCAGATGCATTGGTTAATCGAAATATCTATCCTTAAACGAATAAAGGTTATTGTTAGAAGGATAGAGTGGGAGAAAATATTTCGCTCGCAAACCAATGATGAAAATAAAGGAAGGATCTTAGAGAAGATTCTTACTTGGGAGTCTTAAGAAGAGCCCTAAATGATTTGAAGAAACTACGAGAGGACACTGAAGAAACTCCGGGAGGACACTCGAAGAAAGGTTCTTTGTGTTCATTGTTTCATAGAGAGGAAACATGAAACCCCGTATGAAATCGGAAGGAAAACGGTTCCTTAATAAATGATTTTTCTAAGTTTAGAAGATAAAATTGAAGAAATCATCTCAATCCTCTCAATGTAGTTATAAAGAAATTATCATGTCATTTTCGTCTCGAGGAAACGAAGACATTATAAGAAGGTAATGATTGATTGAATGGAAACAGATCACTATAGGGATAGTGATTGTGATAATGATTCAAGTAATAGTTTAACATGCGAGAAATGAAAGGTTCATTTAAGATATCGAGAGACATTGATTTTAGTGGGAGCGATTTTCATAAAAAGAATTAAGCCTACCATTTAGAGAGAATGGGTGATTCTTTAAGGTGTAAGGAATAAGAGGTTTTCAATTCTAGATGATCAAATACCTTATATCATAAGATGATGGAGCTTTACGGGAAGGTTTATTATATGGATAATAAAAGGTCGCCCACTAGAAGTTAGAATGGTTGGATACATTATTCATAACGATGAATGAAACCATTATCAAATAGCCAAGATAAGTGAAAATTATTAGAATGATGAAATCATAAATAGACTACAATAAAGTTTTCAGTACATAAGTGACTGTATATCGATACGTCACAAGTTATAAGATAACAGTGGGAGCTTTCCTCCGGAAAGGAAACTCAAAATCTAGAAAGACTTCTAGATATGTACTCAAATAGAATCATATTATACGGGATAATATGAGAATAAAGGAGACCAAAATTTGTAAGTTTTGCAAATTATGAATAAAGGGTTATTCGCAAAACACTAATACAAATAGATGATTGTGCATCAAATACAATGTAATAGTATTGACTATTGTTGCATGACAACATCATTTGAGTTATTATTAACTCAAAGTAAAAGATACTTTGTCAGAATCCAAATGGGTTGTAAGAGACAATATTGAACCCCATAAGTGAACTGGATTGACTTAGTATAGCCCCTAGCCGCTTACATGAGGTGACGTCTCAAAGCGACTAGAGTGTGAGGCGATTGATGGCAAGTTCAAGTGCCATAGGGTCATATGTGATGACTAGTCGATCACATAGGCAGACTGTAAGAGACACTCTGTCGGGAAATGTGACCGCTTATAGAGTTTTGGAAATTTTATAGCCGGGTCGTGGCGAGAGCTGCTATAGTATTCTTGTGAGTCAATTCTTAGACTAAAGACTACTCTCCCAAGATTGTACAGTTTAGGCATAACTTTGATCCATTCTCTACGACTTTTCGTAACTGGAGTCAAATGGGATTGCTTTGGGTTATGACTGACTGTGACTAGTTGAAGGAAGTAGTGCGATAGAAATTGTCCACCCCTTGTCAGGGTTGTTCAAATGGCCACTCGAGGAGAAATTAACTGGAAATGCGTGGCCACGCTCGGAAGGTATTTATGGTAGATAATTGCGGTCAGACAGTTATTCTCCAGATCGAGGAAACCACTCATGATATGATCGAATGCAAGTACGACCTCAGAGAGCGAGACATCTTGCATTGAGTGGGAGATTGTAATAGGACAAGAGAATTGGTGACGCACACTTGTCGAGGACAAGTGGGAGATTGTTGGGAAATGTGTCCTCAACAATAGTGCGATCACGTAATTAAATCTCATAACGAGAATGCGCAAGGGATGATACGAATTATTAGTCAACTGACCAACATTAATCGGTAATGATTGGCTAGCTAGATTTTGACATTACTGTCGTATGACGGTGGTGGTCAGTTGATCCCTTTAGGTCACACCTATAGGGCAATTCCCTTAAATGATAAACTGATCAAGTGTATATTGATACGAGTTGATCAGATTCCTTAAATTCGTATATCGAGAAAACAGAGGTTAAATCTTAATGTAAGATTTATGTTTAAAATTGAAACGTGTCAATTGTTAAGCATTGAACGATATTTATGAAATATCGTAATTAGAATGAATCGGGTTGTTTATCGTTACAATTGTTGTAAATCGTATTGACGATTAATGAAATGACCATTTTATATATTAGTAATTATGAATTATTAGTCAATTTGTTAAATATGATTTATTTAATTTATAAATGATATTTATTTGATAAATATGCATTTTAAATTAAGACAATTGTTTCATATAAATTGTGACATTTTATATGTCACAAATATACAATTGTACAAAAATGACATTTATAAAATGGACAACCATTTTATAATATAGTAAACCGGTTTTTGGGTTTGTAGTAATGTGTGTGTTTTGTGTATTTAGTACACTAGGGAACACTATCATTAAAAGAGCCTTGAAACTATTATCTTGTGTCTCCCTATGTTATGTTGGTAAGACCAAAAGCATCCCTTGATGCTTCCTAGGAGAGCACACGGCTCAACCCAACCATTACCACCATGATATGTAAAAATGTTTTAACATCTTTTGGTGGTGTTCATTCTAACTTGGTGCTTAGGTTTTAGAGTGAGAAAAACCATTAAAACCTCCATAATTTATCTCATATACAAGATATATAATATGATTATATTATTAATACTACAATTGTTATAGTATTCACATATTATTTATTCTAATTAAGAGATTAGAATTAATATTAAGGAAAAACCGATTTGTGCTAGCTTGTTCAATATCTCGGTTTATTAAGGGATTGTCTTGGGTGCATCTTGGAGGAGATATCCTACATTGGATATTAAGCTTGGAGGATCATCCTTGCATTATATGGACCGAGTGTAAGAGCTCGATATTTCTCCCATTTCCGCATCCTTAGCATGCATAAGATCGTTTTAACATGTAAATTAAAATGTTAATCACAAGGTTAGTTTTAGTATGACTAAAATTAGTTTATGAGTAACTAATAAAACCTAACATGCTTGACCTAATTTTCAAGTTTAGGTCTCCTTAAATAAGTTCTAATTACAAGATTAGGAGCAAAGCCCGTAATAAAAATCGCGGAAACACAGTCGCTTGGTCGGTCGACCTACTTTTTGGGTCGGTCGACCTCTTAATGACCTAATAACTTGAATGGGCTTTGCGGAAACTTCTGGGTCTGCGCTGAGGTCGGTCGACCCAATTAGTAGGTCGGTCAACCCAATTGTCGGGACTGCAGCGCGCGTCGATCTTAAAACAGCTGTCATTTCTTTATTACTTATCTTAATCAAGCGATTCTCGCGGCGTTGGAACGCTAAGAGGATAAGCTTTCACCTCCAACTGGAATCACTCCATTATCAGCTCTAGAACTCGAGATATAGCCATTTGAAACAGGCTGCAACATCGTGGATCGATTCTTTGCTATATGCACCTTTGCTTCTGCTATCTTCAGGCCCTGAAATGCGTGCTAGGCTTGTTCTTTCGTGTCCTTAGCTATAAAAATCACTTGAGGACGGATTTGGTTTGAAATCGCCCTTTTTCCGCATAATTCTGCAAAATAGCATAAAAATACGAAAGTAGACAATTGTTGGGAAATAAGGGCTAAAACATAGTAAATGAGCGACCAAATGCGTGTAAAAATAGATGTAAAACATCATAAAAAAGACACGCATCATTTCCTTTGACAGGTTTAGATTTGGATGAACAATTCGCAATTGATTTACCTTTACCTTCAACCTTGCCAAGTTTCTTACCACCACCACTCTTAAACTTCCTCTTCTTCCCTTTCAAGTTCATTGCTAGCACATCCTTACGAGAACTCCCTCTCATTCCCATGTCTTTCTCCGCTTGCACAAGTAGAGAATGTAACTCATGAAGGCTTTTCTTCATGTTAGTCATATTATAATTTACCCGAAACTGGGTAAATCCTTTGACTTGGGAAAGAGAGTTGAGATCTCGGTCTACCACAAGTTCATCTGGGATGTTACATCCCAAACCACTTAGAGTTTCCACGTGTTCAATTAATTTAAGCACGTGAGAACTCACATATTGACCTTGTTTGAGATTGGCTTCAAAAAACCGAACTGCGGTATCATATTGAATTATTCTCGGTGCTTGAGAAAACATGGTGGAAAGCCTCGAGAATACTTCATGTGCATCACGGAATTTGATACACTGCCGTTGTAAAGCGGGATCCATCGAAAAAATTAAAACATTTTTAAGTGCTAAAGATTCCTTTTGGTAACTTGAAAAACTATCCCTTGCATCGGCAGTGGCTGTTGAACTAGGAGTAGGGGGAGAAGGATCAACTAGGTAACGTAACTTCCCATCACCCGTTGCTGCTAATCGTAATTGTTCCTCCCAATCTTTAAAGTTACTACCATCCGACTTTAAAACATACTTATCCATGAACGACCTTAGCCATGAGTCTCTTGGTATGGACACGGTTTGACTAGACGAAGCCATTTGTGCTTACTACAAGGAAATAAAAGGAACATTTAACATTTATCATTTAAAACAATTTTAAATATGAAAACATTTTTCCTATTTATATAATGACCTCCCACTGAATTATATAAATAATTCCAAGATCCAATTTTATATAAGTATAAGCACGGTGGACCGATTCAACCTATATTTATATAATCTTGGTGAGTTACTATTTTAACTGATTCTACAATTAGAACTCTTGGTTGACAAATTTTCTCAAAATCTATCTATTAGCCCCAAAATAATTACAAGCACGGTGGACCGATACAACCCTTATTTATTTCGTTGAGTCCAACCAAAATTCACACATAATAACATTTATTACCCTACTTACCCAACGTTAATAAAGAGTACCTCGGTGATCCGAACCTACCTCTAATGACGAAGGGATTCATAGGTGTTATTATTTGGTAAGGCTATATCTCAATTTTAGATTTAGGTGAGAGATCTTATCAATTTAATTGTCTATCACTTTTAAGTGAACTAAATTGGTGAATGCTAGACAATTAAGTTGACAACAACAACAACAACAACAACATGTAAAGACGATTTGGCATGAATGCAACACATAAATACGCAAGCAAATAAGTCCTAATATGGCCACCTAGTTAATCTAATTAACTAAACTATTACAAATTGGAAACCAACTCCTTTGGCTCCTGGCATCTTCATAAAGGTCTCCGTCTTCATGGTTTCGGAACGCTTTTCCGAAGTGACCACCAAATGGAAACTCCGTCTTCAAAACTACCTAATATAATTACAAATTACATAGCTTTTCTTATTTATACAATTTTGTAAAGAAACAAAAAAAAACTATAAAATTAATTACAATACGGCGATACGAAATCGCAATAATATACAAACCAAATTGATATTCCCTTACATTACGGGAAATACCAACTTCTACCTATGGCCATATTAGGTAAATTACATATTCAATAAATATAAAAGTATATTAAAAGAATAAACCGTGCATTATGAATATGACATGCCAAATCGTCTTACTAGCTAACTATGGTCGTTTTGAGCTAGTATTGCCAAAATTTTTACTAATAAAAATTCACAATCAATTCTTAAACTTATTTTAAGATATTCTCAACATTATATTCTGGTCTAACTAGAAAAAAATAATTACACTAATTTTTTTTGAATTAATATGGGATTTATACTTAAAAATTGACAAAAACACCATCATAATTCATAATCATAATGTATAAATTTTATTTAATCAAAATTTTCAAGTTTATAATATTTTAAAAGGCATTTACATTCTGTTCTTACAACCAAGAATGTCATTTATGAAAGTTTAACAAAGTTTAAAACTCATTTAAACAATTTTAACAATTTTATCGATAAGCCGTACATTTTACGATTTAATTCAAAACTAAACCATAAAATTTGAAACAAATTAAAATAAAATTATGATCATTATAAAATCATTATCATTAGCTAAAATTCATTAATTTCGTGCTCACTACTTAAAATAATATTTATTTACAAAATAACCATTATTTATCAATTTTTATCGTATATAAAAACCAATAAATCATATAAATTAATCATATTAACTTAACATTCTGATTTTTCTCATAAAAATGACATGTATGTGGTTATATGAAAATAAATATGCATAAAATAAACATGCAACTAATTAAATTAACTCATAGTTAATTTTTAATGCATTTTAAGTCAATTGTATGCCTATTTAAGTCATAAAAAATAAAATATCTAAAATATTATTTTTATGTCCCATATATAACTCTTAGACCAGATTATTAACATGCATAAATATATTATGTGATAAAAATTACATAATATCAATTTTAACAATTTATCGTATAAACTAGTAAAATCGACTAAAAACAACATGCATGTATTAAACAAGCTCTGATACCAATTGTTAGTTATTTAGGTATAGTTTATACTCATCTTATGATATATGTAATTATAATTTAATTATTTTATACCTAAATCTACATCCATGGAAAAAAAATATGTAAAACTTTGTCTAAATAAAGTTAAAGATAAGAAAACCATACTTAGCTAATGGTTATTTTTTTTCCTTTTGGGCACCACAACAAGGACTCCTTCCTTATTGTAGTTCTTGTGCTTGTTTTATAAGGATGATCCTCCAGAAAGTTGTTATAATAAACAACCGCCAAAGGTAGCACCCAAGACTAGCCAAAAAAACAACACTAGTATAATTAACTAGATAATACTAGTATTAATAATATATATTTGATATAATAACTAATATTATTACAATAATATTACTAGTTTAAATATGTGTTTTATGTAATAAGGATGAAGAAAATAAGAAGATAAAATTGGTCTTTTGTTGTTGATGAAACCATCCACTATGGACTTAAAAGACCAATAATTTCTTCTAGTTTTTCAACCTAATAATGTTATGGAATTTAGGGGTATTTATAGGCAAAATTGGAGGACAAATATTAGGCACAATTGACCCTTAGTGTAACACCCCCATTTATTCAAGAGCCTTTAACAAGACATTCTCGAATAAATAAAGCCGTTACCATCTCGGAAAAACCCGAGGTAGTGAATAACAAAGTAAAACAATACAAGTACTTTATATAAAACCGATAAAATTTAAACTTTGATGTTACAACACTACGCATAAAAAAAAGTACAACTGATTACATCTATGTATGTGATCTAATTCTAAGTGGGTCCAATCCATGTCTCTCTCCATGCCCATGCTCCTAACTCAACTGTCTCTGACCTGTAAAATCTACTCCCCATTCCGGATCATCGTAGGTGTCACACGAATACACAGGGTCAACCATAAAGTTGAGTAGGTAAAACAGATAACACATAGACAACAATAGAACTGTATCCTCCTCCATCTCCATATCATTCAATCATCCACCACACCTCCACCATTCCATCACACCACACCTCCCATCTCATCACACCTCCCATCACATCACACCTCCCATGGCCATATCACAAGTCCCATATCACAAGACCCATATCACAAGACCCGTATCACAAGACCCATTTCACATCTCCGTTCTCCACAATAAGCAGTAATAAGCAATCAATCACAATATAACTCAATTAAATAGATCAATCAGATACTAAGTGTCCTCATGTCAGATTACAACCACAGTCATAAATATTCCCCTACCTGAATTTGCAGGATATCGACGTCAACCGTACAGCTGCTAGAAATGTTCCATGTGGAAACCGTCACCTAAAAACATATAGTATTTAACTATCAATAGACCTCCACCAATCCCCATTTATATATGTAGTAAGTACACTGAATATAGTAACTTCCTAAAAGTGGAAAGTTTACTGAAATAGAAACTTTCCCGATTTAGACACCTTGCCCAAAATAAAACTTCTCGTTAAAGAATTGCCACGTAACAACTTCCACACCCAAAATATTATCAAGGCACATGTACAACATTATTACTCCATAAAATATCATCATTATAACTACCAATAATCCTCTCAAGAATTATTTATTTATAATAACATGCATGTATAATTATTATCATACCCTTATTATTGTATCACCACAACAAAGATAATTATTAATAATTACAATATAGCTTAACAATAGTAACAAACTCACTAATTATCAACATATGATTACAACTATTGATAGTAGCATTAGCATAAAATGATCAAGTCTTAAAAACAATAATAATCATACATTATAACTAAACAACAATATAAACAATTAGTGTAATGGAGATAATGATAAAACAACCAACCAAAACACCCCACAACTACACGCCATTTCCAGCACCTATTACACAACAATGCAGCCCGTCACCGAACCACCCCGACAAACAGTGCCTTCGACACCTACTGCCTCCACTGAACTCGCCAAGGGCACCACCAGGCTCGCCTCTGAGCCCTGGTGGTTCCTTGGGAACCAGTGGTTGCACTCGACACCACCCACGACTCCCAAACAACCCAGCAGAAAACGACTCCACCACCACTGAGCAGCAGATTTCACGATTTCACCACCAACGAGATTTACTTTTAATTACACCCCCAACACCCAGGAACCACCGCGACAACCACCATGACGACGCCCTGACAACCCCTTTCATAAAAACAGAACAAACATACGAAATATAAACAAGATGCTTACTCGAATCGAAGTATAACATCACAACTCAAACACGTTATTCAGGACCACTGTAAAACAGCCTATTCGTGCGATTAAACCACCACCCTCGACGGTCAACGGAGGTCAACGACGACTCTACCCTGACCCAGACATGACTAATAGACATCCTATATCAAAACTACATAAACATCAGAACCAAAACATGATCTTAGTATCTGCAAAACGTGACTCAAAGTAAGCATAACTGCGACAATAATAAAAACGAAGGTGAGTGTACCGTCTTTCTGAAGCCATCGAACCACCTTTGGCCACCCCTAGGCCACCGTGTAACCCTTGTACTTACTCCTTGATGTGGCGGCAGTGAGAGTATGTGAGAGTGAGAGGCGGGGTAGGGTTAGGGTTAGGTTTTCGAGGGGCTTAAATATGGGGTAGCAGATACAATTTGTTGTGTATTGGTAGCTGAGTGTCTTGTCGAGTTGGGTTGTTCAACTCTTAACACGTACCCCGAGGCCCAATTGACACCCTTGCACGCATTCCTAAGCCTTCAAGCACGACTAGGGTGTGACTCGATATTAAAACCCGTACCCGACACTTCACTATTCTTATACAAAGATACTAGAACCTTATACGATAAATTAATCATCGATCTAAAACATTCGAATAATTATCACGCGTCAAAGTCAGATAATATAACCTATTAAAATAGAATACAATAAAATACGGAGTTTTACAGTCTTTCCCCCGTAAAATGAACTTCGTCCCGAAGTTCACCATCCCGTGGTCAACAACTAGTCGCCACCTAACTTCAAATACTAGTATAAGTACTTCACTTCCACTCACGAGTTGTCACATTCTACCCTACTTAATAAAACTTTGTCCCCAAAGTTTAACCTATCACTAAATTAACGAGTACATCACGAAACACAATAACATATTCAAAAAATCACGACGTACCAAATTAGCCAGGTCATACAACTAACCATATTCCAAATCAAAAGATTTTACAATCTCATCCTCCTTAAAACATGGTTACGTCCCCGTAACCCATTATAAAGAAAACGAAATCCCCCAGCTCATTACTCCGTCTTTCCCACTACCCGATCTCATAAAATCTTACTCCAAGTATCAATTATCGTATTCTCATCGTCGAACCTAAGACCAAAGACAAGGGGTGAGTGAACTGGCGGGATAAAAACGCAAAACAAAAACTTCCATCTCAATCCCGATCTCAACTCAAATAACTTAGTAACTCAATGACCATGGTCACTCCGGACCATAAACACAATATAGCACTACGGCCCAATACTCATAACTCAATACCAGTAACCAGTTTCCACCTCAATTCCCATATCGCCATTATCAAACATTCCATTAAAGGAACTACTCAACACTTAGAGAGTAAAACTCCAAGCTACTCACCCATAAATCAAGGTCAAGGAACGCGACAACCTGATAAGACACTGAACTACAATCTCAATCTCAATACAACATCATCAGTATCTTTGTTGACTCTCGAGCAAAACATCCCCTCAACTCTATCCCAACAGATAAATAACATGTCAAGGTATGTACTTTTACCAAATTCATCAACATGCTTGTATGTATACTTATAATTCCATAGTTCATAAACCAAGGATTTGTACGCTATATCAAACCAACCTAATACAAAACCATTATGCATAAACACTAATCAATTACCAAAAGTTTACCCATCTCACAACTCAACCCGTCTCACAAACAAAAGAATTACCTCATCAGAAGAAAATATTAACATCCAAAATAAAAGAACCAATACTAATATTCAAGTAAAATAACTACTCGTGAGAAACCCATAGCAATAATCACGTAAACATATATAACCTCGAGCCATGACAAGAGTATTAGGATCGATAGAAACAGTGTTACGTTATAAAACAGGTTCAGAGTAGCTAACACTTACACACCATTGAAATTTCAACACAAAAACAATATTTTCTCAACAATGCAACAATCAAGAGACTCATAGTTCACAATCGGCAAACTAAAACATTTCATGTTCGTAAAAATATTATAGAAAAGACATAGGACAAAATTTATTAACGTAACTCATCATGAAGCATTGACATATCTCACAAGATATACACAACTCATAGACTCACAAGACCGTTTAACAATTTCAGGTATTAATAAGTTAATAAGATCACTTAGGTATAACTCAACTTACATCATTTATCATGAGACTAATAAAATACATGTCTTGCAACTTAAGGGTTTATATAATGCGCGACAATTAAGCATTCGGGCAGGCTTTCATCAACATGCAAGTACAGAATTTGCCATATTGTAAATTATTTTAATTATTAAAAGATCAAGCGTCATCATGGATAATCATCACTTTGAAATACAACTTTAAAACTTTTGAAACCTTGAAGCGGTAATTTGTGACAATTTACAATCTCGAGCCAACAGACAATTTTACAAGCTGAAATTCGCAACAAGACTACACGGAGACATTTTGACTTTTCTTTACTAAAACATTGTCCTTGCGGTTCCTGAATTATGAATGTTTTAACGATAAAAAGGAAGTGAATTCACACGACTAATACTCCCGTGACTCATATGTCAACCAACTAATAATTCAATATATTATGATCAGGTTTTTAAATATAGCAATATACAATTCTCTTTATGGCATACCAGTATACTTGAAGAGATTATGAAAATTGGAAATCGCAGGGAACTAGACAGAGATAAACCATTAATATACGAAAGAACATCAACCAGATTCACATTAATCAAATAATCACAATTACGTATACTATCAGGTTACTATATAGTGCTGGTAAACTGACCAGTGAAATTTCATTTTGTCAACTGGCAAGACTCCTCTCAGATAAACCAGCTTTTGACATCACATACGAGTAGCACATAATCATTTTGAGGTCGTAAAATTTGACGTATAATTGAAACAATTCTATATTAAACTTGACGAAAGAAACAAGGTTACGCCATCATATAGTGAGGGTCCATACTCATACTGATGCGGAATCATCGTTAATTCAATCCCAAGAAATATTATTAAGCAAAGATATGAGTCATATTAATCAAAGCTACAAGATAGGATCAACTTCCATTCTTAGGATTGCTTGGGAAGGGATTGAACCCTTGGGGCGTGCGAATTGAGGGGGCACGAAATCCTAGGTGATTAGGGTTTAGGGGTTTTCCTTCTTGTTTCCTAGTTTGTTTATTAATTAATTAAGTTTGTTACTAGTTTGTTATAACTAGGTTGTTAAGGTTGTTACAAGGTAGTTACAAGGTTAGTTATGAGTTTGTTATTAAGTTGTTAGGGTTTGCTACTACAACTTAATCTTTTATTTATTATTTTATCTTTTAGATTAAATAAGGATTATCTTTAATCCATAGGATAGGAATAGAAACCCTAAGAAGAGTAGTAGTACACGGTTTGGCCGAGCACTTGGGAACCGTGTAGGGTTCTTTTGTTTTCCTATTTCGATTCTAGTTTGTGACGGATGACCTTACTATAAATAGGCATCCTTAGTTGTTTGTTTTATTCATCTTATTATCAAATTATAAAGAAATTTTCTTGTTAAGTTTATCTTACAAAAAAAACCCTAAAGTATCTGTGTGAGCTTTAAAACCGAAGTATCTGTGTGAGCTTCAAAATAATTGAGAGAATATTTGTGTGAGTTTGATTAATTATCCTATCCTTCGACATACATAATTCATTCATCAAATCGTTTCACAAATCTTTCAAGTATTAAGTGCTGTGCCTTATTACGTCATCAAGATTCATCAATCAAGAACTTCAGGAACCACCGTCCAAGAAACGCCACCACCGTGACCACCGTGCCACGTCACATCGACGGCCACCATCACCGGCCACCCTTCGTTCATTCTTTCAACTTTCTTGGTTACTTTTCGTTCTTTATTCGTTCAAGATTGTAATATTTTATTAGTATTTTTATTCCGCTGCAACATCCGTATTTTTGTTGATTATCTTTATTGATTATCACCCCAAATACGCATCAAATTGGTATCAGAGCTTCGGCTCTTGGTCTAATTTTTATTAAACCGGTTCTTGGGAGAAGTTTTGTTACAATGGTGTTAAGGAACTTGCATATAGAGGCCGACGAAGAGATCCACGATCAAAGGGAGAAGATTTTTCGTACAAAGTGCAAGATAAAGAATAAGGTGTGTACTATGATTATTGATAGCGGTTCTTGTACTAATCTATTGTCCGTAGAGGCGGTTGAAAAACTACAACTACCCAAGATTGATAAGAAACAACCTTATAAACTATATTGGCTTGATGGGGAAGAAGGGATTAACGTAGATCAACAAGTCCTAGTTCCATTCAAGATTGGTCCATATGAAGATGAGGTATGGTGCGATATTGTGCCTATGAGTGCTAGTCATATTCTATTGGGAAGACCATGGCAGTTTGACCGAAAGGTGAAACACAACGGAAGAACCAATGTTTATAGCGTGCCTAAAGGAAAAACAATATTTGATCTTCAACCATGGGTTCCAAAGAAAAGGAGTGAACCTAAGAAAGACATAGAAGAGATGATAATAGAGGGGAAAGAGGTAGACTAGAAGAGGCGATCACCAACGGAGAACCGACGTTCATGATGGTAGTGAGGGACGTAGGAGGCCGTGAGAGTGGCGAGGAGGAGGGTCGGCGTGAGGTGCGAAGTTTATTAGAGGAGTTCAAGGATGTGTTTCCGGAAGAGCTACCCGACGGACTACCACCACTACGAGGGATAGAGCACCAAATCGATCTTATTCCAGGAGCAGCGTTACCTAATAAACCCGCTTATCGTTGTAATCCAGAAGAGGCAAAAGAATTACAAAGACAAGTCCAAGAATTGATGGATAGAGGTTATGTGCAAGAAATCCTAAGTCCATGTGCAGTACCAGCTTTATTAGTACCGAAAAAGGAGGGAACTTGGAGGATGTGCATTGACAGCCGCGCCGTCAACAACATCACAATTAAATACCGATTTCCTATACCAAGGTTGGATGATATGCTCGACGAACTCGCAGGATCAAAGGTATTTTCTAAACTAGATCTAAGAAGTGGTTATCATCAAATGAGGGTTAGGGAAGGAGATGAATGGAAGACAGCTTTTAAAACGAAGCAAGGGTTGTACGAGTGGCTCGTGATGCCATTTGGGTTGTGCAACGCTCCTAGTTCGTTCATGAGGCTAATGAATGAGGTATTAAGACCTTTCTTAAATAAATTTGTGGTTGTTTATCTAGATGATATTCTTGTGTATAGCCAAAGTAAAGAAGAACACAAGACACATCTAAGAGCGGTATTTGAGATGCTTAGAAAGCAAAAATTATATGGGAAACTAGAGAAGTGCACGTTCATGGTAGCGAGCGTGGTCTTTTTGGGGTACATCGTGGGTGAAAGAGGAGTGAGCATGGATCCATCAAAAGTTGAAGCAATACAAGCTTGGCCTATTCCTAAAACAACCACGGAGGTACGTAGTTTTCATGGTTTAGCATCGTTTTATAGGCGGTTTATTCAAGGATTTAGTTCTATCATGGCCCCTATTACGGAGTTAACAAAAAAAGGAGAGTTCGTATGGACATCACACGCCCAAAAGGCGTTTGAGGAAATAAAAAAGAAACTTTGTTCGAATCCCGTACTTGCCTTACCAGATTTTAGTAAATTGTTCGAAGTTGAATGCGATGCAAGTGGGGTTAATCTTGCCTTACTTTGATGTGACGGCTATGGGTTGGTGTAGCAGATTAGGGTTAGGGTAGGGTTTGTAGTCTACTAAACTTATGTTAAGTAGGCCGCAGGGAGGGGTTTGTTTTTAGGGAAAAAGGAAACCGTGTATGGGCTCCTCTAGCTTACACGCCCTTCGAGGCCCAATCTACCATCCCCATTGATCCCAAGTTCGAGTCCCCACAAGACCCAACTCTAGTTATGTCATTTGTGGTTAGAACTCTTCTTCGAACCCCACCAAAGTCCACAATATTCAATTATAAAACGATAGTAAACACGCATGTTAAGCGAGCAACTAAAACGAATTAAATCGCCCATCCATGAAATCATTATTATTTAGCACCAAGAATTCGGGTTATTACAATTACTGAGTTGTGTATTGGGATATGTGTTAAGTTCACCTCTGGACCCTTTACTTGTATGGTAGTGGGATATGTGTTAAGTTCAGCTCTGGACCCATTGCTTGTGATTATTGATACCAAGGTCTATGCCTTAAGTTGGCCTCTGAGTCCTTGTTTGTGAAAGTGATTTAGTATCTAGGTTATGTCTTAATTTGACCGCTGAACCTTTATACTTGTTGTTTTATATCTGTTTGCCTAGAGTTGATACAGTGTCAGATATAGTTGTTGATATTGTTGAGTATAGTACTTTGATTATGGAATTGTTCATCCAAGGCATTGGATGACTCTTTAGTCAGTTTCGTAAATAGTTTGGATTGAAAGACCCCCCGGCCGGGCAACCGGCAGGGAAATCGGCTCTCCTTCCAAATGGTTTCCGAAGTTGGTTGAGAGCCTTGCATTAGTAATTCCATGATGATATGAGATTCAGATATTGAGATTATATGCTTCACATTTTTATATATGTTGGAGTATGTTGTTTGTATTCTGTGTTACGTGTCGTTACAAAAGGTGGCTAGGAGAACTCTAGTCAATCCCCACTGATTGTGGCGTACATGTTTACATGTATGTAGGTACATGACAGGATGGTTGATGGAGGGTTCACATGGAGCTAGCGAGCGATGATCCTATTCATCGATTTGACTTACACATATGCGTTAGCTAGACTCTAGACTTTTGATACAGTTTTTGGAGTGCCTGTAGGGATGTACCATCCCAGGCTGTTGTATATATTTTACTTCAGTACTTAGACAGTTATACTTATCTATTTCTGTTTATATCAGTTTCAGTTTCAGTTTTTATTTCACCTCATTTTTATGCATGTTAAAGTTTAAATTCCGCTTGAATTTTAGCAAGTTGTATGTTTTATTTTTCCGCTGCGACGAGGGGTTTTACATTAAAGCCCAGAGTCGTGATTAGGTTTGAAGCAAGGGTTTCAACAGCCTATTATAAAAGCTAATCACCAGTCTTAGTGCTAATTATCTAGCTTTAGCATACATCAAATCCCAATTTAGTTTTCTTTATCAGTTTTACTCTTGTATTTCTTTATGGTTTAGAATACTTTCATAAACAATCAGTTTCCACGCAATTTTCAATAAAGTTCTAATCTTTCAGTTCTTCCATCTCCTTTGTTACGGTAATTTACTTTCTCAATTCAGTTTATTCATATTTCGTTTAGTATTATACCGGTTAGTTAGAATCCCAAACCTTGCTTTTGTTAATTGCATAATCGTTATCATCATGTTATTTACTATTGTTATCATCAAAATTACTTTTTTTATTAGTATTATGCGTAGGTAAACCTCACATGTTAGGATGTAGGCGATTTATAGCGTAGATGGCGTAGATGGCGTAGTTTAGGGCAACCAGTAGCAGACTTTGGTCGACCGACCGACTTCTTTGGTCGGTCGACTGAGGTGGTTAGTCGAACGAGCGGATTAGCTGGTCGGTCGACCGACTTCGTGTATGATCAGACTTCGTGTTAGATGCTTAATAATGACTAACCCGGGGATCGAAAGATAAGGGAAGGGCATTAGTTAACGTTTTAAGATAGCTAAGTTACTAAGATCGAAGGGTATGTGACTTAGACATTAGGAATCACCTATAATGTTGACAACCATCGTATGTGAGACCTAAGGACTAATAGTATAAGCCGAAAGGAACTATTAGATAACATAGACCGAAAGGATTTGTTATACCCCTTACGCGACTTCAATACATGTTGACCTAGACCGTCTGCCATCATAGCTACTGTAAAACCCCTCGCGAAAGCGGAAAATTAAAACATACAAAGTACTAAAAATGCAGCGGAATTTAAACTTTTTAAACTTAAACAACATGCGAGAAGAATTAAACTGAAACGAAAACTGAAAGCTGATATAAACAAAATAGATAAGTAACAGTTCTAAGTACTGCAAACCAAATATGTACAACAGCCTGGGATGGAACATCCCTACGGGCACCAACCAAAAACTGTATCAAAACTAAGAGTCTCGCTAATCGATAAACGTGTAAGTCATATGATGAAAGGATCATCACTCGCTAGCTCTCAAGTGAACCCCGCTCCAACCTGCATGTACCTACATACATGAAAACATGTACGCCACAATCAGTGGGGAGTGACTAGAGTTATCCTAGCCACCTTTTGTAACGACACGTAACAAGTAAAGCAAAACAGAATACTCCAACATATATAAACATGTGAAGCATAAACATCTCATCAACTGTTATCATACTATCATGCAATACTAAAGCACGGCTCTCAACCAACTTCATAAACCGTTAGGAAGGAGAGCCGGTTTCCCTACTGGTTGCCCAGTCGGGGGTCTTTCAATCCAACTATTTATGAAACTGATCATAGAGTCATCCAATGCCTTGGATGAACAAACGATAACTCAAGCAATATAATCATCAACTTCATCATGCATATCTGACACTGTACCAATCTCAAGGCAAGCAGATATAAACATCAATAACACTAGCAATGGGTCCAGAGGTGAACTTAACACATATCCCACTACCAAACAATGTCGGGTCCAGAGGTAAACTTAACACATATCCCAACATGCAATCCAAGTAAAGGGTCCTGAGGTGAACTTAACACATATCCCTAATCATCCATAAGCAAAGGGTCCAGAGGTGAGCTTAACACATATCCCAATGCTACAAACAAGTATTGGGTCCAGAGGTGAACTTAACACATATCCCAATACACAGCTATCGCACAACGGGTCCAGAGGTGAGCTTAACACATATCCCGTGTACGACAACCGATCACGTGTCAGGTCCAGAGGTGAGCTTAACACATATCCTGACACGCCACAAGCAAAACACGTAATGGGTCCAGAGATGAGCTTAACACATATCCCATCACGCGACATACAAAACACGTAGTGGGTCCAGAGGTGAACTTAACACATATCCCACCTGTAACACCCCCATTTATTCAAGAGCCTTTAGCAAGACATTCTCGGATAAATAGAGCTGTTACCATCTCGGAAAGTCCGAGGTAGTGAATAACAAAGTAAAACAATACAAAGTACTTTATAAAACCCGATCAAAATTAAACTTTTGTTGTTACATAGACTACATGGAAGATAAAAGCATAACTGATGACTACTCTATATATGATGTAGATCTAAGTCGGTCTCAAGTCCGCATCTCACATTCCCGTCCCAGCTCCTAGCTCATCTGTCTCTTTCCTGAAAAATCTACTCCCCATTCCGGATCATCGTAGGTGTCACACGAATACACAGGGTCAACCGCGAGGTTGAGTAGGTAAAACAACTAAAACATAAATAACAATACTATCATAAATATATTGGGATCAATCATCCCTTCTCCGCACCGATCCAACACCAAATAAACTCTGCACCGATCACAAGACCCAGTATACTCCACACCAATCACAAGACCCAGTATACTCCACACCAATAACAAGACCCAATATACTCCGCACCAATCACAAGACCCAATATACTCCGCACCAAACACAGACCCTTTATCTCCGCACCAATCACAGACCCTTTATCTCCGCACCAATCACAGACCCTTTATCTCCGCACCAATCACAGACCCTTTATCTCCGCACCAATCACAGACCCTTTTATCATCACCTTGTATCGTATTCTCGAAGTTATATAATCAAGTACACAATATATCAATCATATGAGAATATAAGATAAACATGGTTATCATCAATAACAAACAGATTGCTCATCATTAAGTTCACAGTATTTCCCCTACCTCGAATAGGAGAAATGCAGATAAGTCCAAAGCTCGCTAGGAATATGCCACCTCGCACTCAGTTCCTATAATTATTATCCATATCAAATACTACTCATATAGACAATCGCTACTAAAATCACTCGATCATGTCCCTAATTGATTTATCTACACCACACTGTGAATATATCCACATACAAGCATGCCCATAACGTACAATTGTCATTGACCAAATATAACTTACTATTTTTAGACTTACTAAAACTAGCATAATTCAACGAAACAATTATTATTATATCGCCACAAAAAAATAGGTAATTATCAATAATTACAATATAAGCTTAACAATAGTAACAACCCAAAATTACTAACGCATGATTGAAACCGTCTATAGTACCATTAGCATAAAATTATCAATTCTCCATAATAATAAAAATAATATAAAACCATATAATTAAAACAATAATATTAATAATTAATGTAACAATAATAAGAACTATAGTGATAACTTTTTCATAATAATAATAATAATAATAATAATAATAATAATATAAAACATAGCAACACCAACGGACCAAGAGAACCCATTAACAGCCCTTCGACCCGTGTCCCTGGCAGCACCCTAAAACAGCCTATTCTACAGCCCTTACGCCACCTGAACCGCCACCACCACATGATGGCTGCCACCTTTGCACTACGGTGCACCTGCTGACCCCCACCATAGACCCTAACTCGACCAAACTAGCCATCGACAACCCCTGCGACCACCCATGGTCACTGCCATCTCCCTTTGATGCTATGCGAGTACCCTACTGTTTACCCACCGTTAACACCAACCCAACCACCGGCAACCACCACACAAGGTCCCCCCAACACCCTTGCACCCCGACGCAACCCCAGACACCAACCACGACGACAGACCTGTCCCAACCAGCCCTCAAAACCAGCCTCGAAACCTACTGGTTGCCAACAGCTCCTGTTCCCATGTTCACGCCCCTCCTGTAAACACCCATTTAACCACCTGCTACCACCGGCTTCGTCACAACTAAGTACCACCCACTACACCTCACAACACTCACGAGCCCCTGGTGCCAGCCACTAACCTTCGACACACACAAAATTTCTGAAATAACCACACCAAAACACCTACACTCAACCCCGTGCCCCTGTAACTTTTCGACACACTCTTTCAAATACAACTCATAACCACTAGCTAAATGTAATACGTAGGTTCCCTTTGAAGAAGCGGCTACCTTAGCCCCATTTCCAAGTCTGAGATCCACGTCACTTTTGTCTAGCTTCTCCACATTTCTTAGCCCCTGTAAATGATTACATAGGTGAGATCCACAACCAGTATCTAATACCCATGTTATAGAGGAGGTGAAATTAATGTCAATAACATATATTTCACATAGAGTCTTACTCTTTGGAGTGATGATTCCATCTTTGATTTCCTCCAAATATGTGGGGCAGTTACGCCTCCAATGGCCAAACTCAAAACAATGGTGACAAATTTCAAAAGGTTTAGCACCCCTCTTTCTGGTTGTAGTAGTCCCACTAGCTACTCCCTTCATGGGTTGCTTTCCTCTCTTCATCCTTTTAAACTTCCTTCCCTTCTTAATGGAAAGAGGTGTTCCACTTGTGCTCCCACTCATCTCCTCATCCCCTTTTGTCTCTAAAGACATTGAGTTCATTTGAGAGATAAGATTATCATAATCATGATCAGTCATCACGATTTGTTTAGGCGGAGCAGAAGTGGTTACTAGACAAAGTTTTCCATTGTTGTCGATCGTAAAGCGCAGTTCTCTAGTCGGATCATCTTCACAGTATTTTTGCCAGTTATCAATGGTGATAGGAATGAGATTATTGAAAGCATCAATTTTTCAATTACTACAAGAGATGAAGTAAAAATTAACATTTATCGTTTTGTAAACTTGTAAATGAGATTGACAAGTTATTGCATCTATAAAATGACCTCTATCCAATTTTATAAATGATTCCAAGACCCAAACCCATACCCCCGAAATCGTGAACCACTGGAACTCCGCCCCAAAGATATGGTTTGGTGGGTTAAACCGGTTCTACCATAGAACTCTTGGTTGATGACAAATCATAATTTATTCATCTTAGCCCGGAACACATTGACCACTGGTCCTCTACACTTCCGTTGAGTACAAACCAAATTTCAAATGCATCGGGATGCGGTCCGCCCACTGGACTGAATCCACCCCATCGCCCCACTTATCCTACGTAATGGGGTTCGTACTGCCCACTGGACTAGCACCACCCCACGAAATAGAAGCTCATGGGTTCTACTGTTTGGTAAGGCTAATCCTCAATTGTTTTGTTTAATATAGAGGTCTTGTCAATTTATTATCTATCTCCTTTAAGCGAATTAAATTGGTGAACTCGATAATTATAATTGACACGGTCGTTTATAACGATCTAAACTAATATGCATGTTTATGGCGATTTGGCTATGCATGCAAACATATTAAAATGCAAAAGTAAAAGCAATAAAGCAATAAAATCCTAGTATGGCCTTCCTAGTAATAGTAAAAACTAATTAACTATTACAAATTCGGAAACCAACTCCATGGTCCCTTGAACTTCATTGGCATGCCATCAAAAGAAAACACCGTCTTGTCGGAACTCCTTTTCGTATGGCACCGTCTTTTGGATCTCCGGAATTACAATAAAATGATATAACTACTCTATTGTAAAACTGAAAATTTAAATTTAAATTACAACCCCGTGATACGAGATCACATAAATCACAACTGAATCAATATTCCCTTTCATTACGGGCAATATTGATTAAAACTAAGGCCATACTAAGAAAAATTACATAATTCCAAATTATATAAATAACATTCAAAATATGGCATTCATATTATATCAAATGCAATACTAAATATGTATGCACATGCTCAATTTTTAATGCCAAATCGCCTTATGGGAGCAAATATCTCATATTTGTTTACGGTTTTTACGGATATGCGCGATTTTAACTATTAAAATCATCAAAAATTACATAAATCTCATTTATGTCCAAGTTAATCATCTTAACTTACTTTAGGAATCAATGTTTAGTCTCCACTAATATTTGATCATGATCTAACTTGATTTTGCATTATTGTTCATAAATTACTTGTATTTTCGGGAAAAATAAACAAAATACTGCCAAATGAGTCAATAAAATTCGAAATTTAAAATTCAAAAATTTTAAACTTTCTGGAAATTTTCTAAAAATTCAGAAATTAATAAAATGGTCTTTTGCAAATGTTTATGGTTTATTTCTTAAATAAATCGTATAAAAGCCGTTTTTATGGTTTAAAATCCGATTTAAATTATAAAAACTTGCAATAATTTGCCATAAAATTTTAGTCATCCTAAAATATATATATATACATATATATATATGTATATATATATATATATGTATATATATATATATATGTATATATATATATATATGTATATATATATATATATGTATATATATATATATATGTATATATATATATATATGTATATATATATATATATATGTATATATATATATATATATGTATATATATATATATATATATATATATATATATATATATATATCTGAAAATGACCAAAAATTACAGACCATACTCGAAATTTTATTTTTACGATTCATAAATTACGATTATTAGCTAATTAACTCATTAAAAATTAATAATCATAAAAACAGAAACTTTTTGATATCCAACTTTTAGATCTGATATTCCTATCATATAAGACATCTATGGGTAAAATTTCATGCCATAATATTAAGATTAACTATTTTTAACACAATAAGTCATTATATAGCCGATTTCAACTATTAAAATCATAAAACATGCATCACTTGAGAATAAATTCTCAAAACTTACATACATTCTGTAAATATTGCATGTGACATTGTGTTAAATTTTTATGGCAAACTTCTAACTATAACTATTAAAGTCGAATTTGAGTCACTATTAATCCGATTTTTACTATAAAAATCATTAATCATGCAATACAAGTCCAATAAATCCGAAACTTTATACAGGTATTTTATATATTGCATGTGACTTCTCATAAAAATTTTTAGGTCAAATTCGAAATATAACCTTATATACCCATTTTTACTCATATTATGACTATTTATCTCATAAAATTCATAATCAATGCATATTAACTCCATTTCTTACGAAAAATCATATACAATATATTAAATATGCATGTGAGAACATATCAAAAAATCTCGGCCAAAAACTATTTTTAACTATTTTTGCCATTAATTGTTGTTTAAAACCGATTTAAACTACAAAATATACAAATAAATATGAAAATGAACAATAAAAATCCATAAAATTATTTTTATGTCCTAAAACCATTTTAGAAACAGAAACTTTAACATGCAAAATTATTTTGTGATTTATCATAATAAATACAAAATATTTCGAAAATTCGAAATATATATGTTAATCCGTTTTTAACATAAATCATGAATCCGATCATGCATGCAACAACCGTAAAGCTCTGATACCAATTGTTGGGAACTTAGTTCCTGATTTTATTCTCAAATCAAATGTGAGTTATGTTTAATTAAGTTTAGGTCATAAAACTTAATAAGATCTTTTGCATGCATGATGATATCATAAGATGTAATTGTCCTTACATTGGTTTTAGAAGGTTTATACTCAATAATCACCTATTATGTGAGTCTTCAAATAACCGAAATCCTCTTGTAACGATCTAACAAAAATCGTCTCCTAAAGGTACGTATCAAGGACCCGATCTCAAACTAATACTATTTTTGTTACTAGAAAAATAGAATTAGTATACTAGAAATAATAATAATATTACACTTAATATTATTCGAATAAAATGATTTTCAATACTAGAATTATTAATCTGTAGTAAACATATTGAGAATTGGATGTTATAAGAATAAGGACTAAGTGTTGAACCACCACTAGTATGCATGAAGAGTGTTGTGTATATATATATAGGAAGCAAGATGACCTTGCTTGTTGGAGCAAGATGGCCGGCCATCTCAAGCAACCCTAAGCCAATGCATGGCCTTCTATTACTTACACAAAGCACACAATATGCCTTACATATCTTACACATCCTTACACACCTAAACATAGGTTTAGTGTATAATACACATAATCACATTGTGTGTCCAATGTCACGGCTGAAATGAGGCTTATAATAGACCCATTTTATTTTTGTCAATTGTGTTAATTTGTAACATGTCACATATGTCCCATAACACATGACCTAATTTGTTAATTATGCAATTTTACTCTTTAAAATTCATAATTCACGATTTTATAACATTTAAATAATACTATTAGTAATTCGAAATTTTTATCTTATAAAAATGTAATATCATAATTTTAATTACAACTCTTTGTAATTTTATGATCAACCGTGTTTATTCTCAATTTAATCGTTTCCTAAACGAATAAATAAAATCATGTAATAAAACTATTTTATTACCTTTTATTATCATAATCTCATTATAATGATATTCGTTACGACAAATCATTTCAAATTTCTAGTTATTATTTAATTCGTATCCAATACAATATTAATTAATTATTCCATTGAGACGGAATTCCCTAAAGATATGACCTTAAGGGATCAACTGATCACCACCATCATATGACGATAATGTCAAACTCTAGACAGCCAATCATTATCGGTAAATGTTGATCAGTCGACTTTAAAAGAGTAACATTCCCAGTTGTGTTTCATTCAAATGAGTTTTAATTATGTCAACACACTATTGTCGAGGACACTTCCTCCAACAATAGATGGCTTGCAAATTCGATGAGGATTCCGAAAATGTTATTATTACCTCGATTTGATGAACGGATGATGAAGAACTAATCAAAAGAAGATGAATATTAATGGAGGTTTATGAGGAATTGTGTTTACAGTGATATTGTTTGAAGGAGATGAATATGTCGACACATGGGTCTTAAAGGGTTTAAGTAATTGTCCTTTCCGTTTAAAATGAAACGGGTTAGCATACTTGAACGGGTTTTTAAGTTGTGAACTTAATTTACCAAGTTTGTATTCGTCTTAAGGACTTAAGGTTCTTAAGACGGATCTTACTATTTATTTAAAAATACTTTTCGATAATTAATTAAAATATTATTTTATTACTTAAAAAAATTAAAAACGCTTGAATTATATTTTATAAAAATACGGGATGTTACAATCACCCCAACTTTAAAAAGTTTCGTCCTCGAAACTCGAACGAAGATAAATTCTAACTAACTATACCTCAATCGAAAAGAGAAGGATGCGCGATACGCATCGATGCCTCGGTCTCCCACGTCTGCTCCTCAACATCACCGCAACGCCAAAGGATCTTCACTAAAGGCATCACCTTGCTCCTAAGCTTCCTATCTTGTCGGTCTAGGATCTTCACTGGATGCTCCTCGAAAGCAAGACTCGGCTCCAAGTTCTCGATCTCTCTAGGCAGAACATGACTCAGATCACTAACATACTTACGGAGCTGAGAAACATGAAAGACACTATGAACCTTGCCCAAACTAGGAGGCAAGTCCAAACGATAAGCAGCAGCACCAATCCTCTTCACGATCTCAAAAGGCCCAATATACTTAGGACTCAACTTACCCTTAACTCCAAACCTCTTAACGCCCTTCATCGGTGAAACTCTCAAGAAGACTCTGTCACCCACCTCAAACTCTAGAGGTCTACGGTGAACATCAGCATAGGATTTCTGCCGATCCTGTGCGGCCTTCATCCTACCTCTGATAAGCTGAACCTGATCAATCGTAACAGCTACCTGGTCTGGTCCTAGGTCGTGCACGTCACTCGCCTGATCCCAACAGATCGGACTACGGCACTTCCTACCATAGAGCGCCTCATACGGAGCCATACCAATAGATGAATGGTAACTGTTGTTGTAAGAAAACTCAACCAACGGTAGACACTGCTCCCAAGAACTCTGAAAATCAAGTGCACAAGCACGGAGCAAGTCCTCTAATGTCTGAATAGTCCTCTCGGACTGACCATCAGTCGCGGCATGAAATGCGGTACTCATCAGCAAACGGCTACCCATAGCCTCCTGTAAAGCCTTCCAAAATCTGGAACAGAACCTCGGATCACGATCAGAAACAATCTCTCTCGGGACACCATGGTAACGGACTATCTCTGCAATATAAGCCCTGGCTAAACGGTCCATATCCCATGTCTCTCTGATAGGCACAAATATAGCACACTTAGTTAGCCTATCAACAATAACCCAAATCGCATCCTTGCCTCCCACTGTCTTAGGCAACGCTGTCACGAAGTCCATCGATATGCACTCCCACTTCCACTGAGGAACGGGAAGCGGCTGTAGCAAACCACCTGGCCTCCTATGCTCTATCTGGACTTGTTGACAAGTCAAGCACCTACTCACGTAATACAAGATCTCTTTCTTCATTCCAGGCCACCAAAACATAAGTCTCAAATCCTTGTGCATCTTCTCTCCGCCCGGATGAACTGAATACGGTGACAAGTGAGCATCATCAAGAACCCTCTTCCTCAAATCTGGCACATCGGGAACATACATCCGACCTCGGAACCTAAGGAAACCCTCAGCATCAATCACTAAATCAGGTGCAACACCACTCGAAATTTTAGCCTCAAACTTCTTGAAATCAGCATCTGAAGGTAAACTCTGGCGAATCTCCCGATACAAGGACGGCTCGGCAGTCATAGCAGCTAACCAATCAAGACAACTACCCACCATCTCTAATCTCAACTTCCGGAACTCGGAACACAACTCATCGGGCAACACTCGCATAACACTCATCGAATGAGAAGTCTTGCGGCTAAGTGCATCAGCAACTACATTAGCTTTTCCCTCATGATACAATAACTCAATGTCATAATCCTTAACCAACTCTAGCCAACGTCTCTGTCGCATATTAAGGTCTTTCTGTGTGGAAATGTACTTAAGACTCTTGTGATCCGTGAAAATGCGACAATGAGATCCAATCAAGTAATGACGCCACATCTTCAAAGCATGAACAACTGCAGCTAACTCAAGATCATGTGTAGGATAGTTCACCTCGTGAACTCTCAACTGTCTAGATGAGTAAGCTATCACCTTCCCACTCTGCATTAACACACATCCAAGCCCTAACATCGAAGCATCGCAATAAACATCGAGTCAACTCCAATCTCTGGCAAAGCAAGTACGGGAGTGGAAGTCAACCTAGTCTTCAATTCCTGAAAAGAGCTCTCACACTTGTCGGTCCACACAAACTTAGCTTCCTTTTTCAACAACTGAGTCATCGGACGTGCTAATCTAGAGAAATCCTCAACAAATCGACGGTAGTAACCCGCTAAACCAAGGAAACTACGGATCTCTCCCACATCTTTGGGACTCTCCCAATCAACAACGGCCTCAATCTTCGCGGGATCAACCATAACTCCTGATGCCCGTCGTTGAGGGTACCAAAGATAAAATTTATAAATCCTAACCTTTAACTATAGATAGCGAAAGTCAGGGTCGAACCACAGAGAGGTGGGGAATGTTTATTGTTTGAATGTTAATGTTTAAAGGTAACAAAATTGGGGGTTGATTGGTTGATTACTATATCTATGGCAAAGATAAAAATAAAACAAGAATTAAAAGATGAGAATAAAATATAATAAAAAGGAATGCTAGGATGTTTGGGGTAATAATTAGCTAAGGTAATATAAATCTTAAAGTCAACATGTATTGCAGTCGCGTAAGGGGTTGTAACATATCTTTTTAGGTCTATGCTACCTAATAGCTCCTTTCGGCCTATACTATTAGTTCCTAGGTCTCACAATTATTGGGTGTCAACAATAAGGGTGATTCCTAAATCCTAGGGCACATACCTTTCAGTCTTGAGTAACCTAGCCATCTTAAAGTCTAAACCAATGCCCTTCCCGTATCTCTCAATCTTGGGTAGGTCATTACTAACATCCTACAAGTCTCCTTTCAGTTTCATTGTAGGGTATTATAGTCAACAAAGAAAGATGAAACAGGATACAAACGCGAGTGGTCGACCGACCAGCTATTCCGGTCGGCCGACCACAGCCTCGGTCGACCGACCCACTATTTGAGTCGGCCGACCGTGGTTCTGCTACAAGTCGGTTTCGGAATTTATTCTACCTATGCATATTATCCCCTACATCCTAACATATGAAAATTAGCTACTCATGGTTGTTAAGACGATTATGAAAACGGGATTAAACATGGTAAACATAGTGAAAAATCTAAACATGCAAGAATTAATAAGGCTTGAGATTCTGACTTAAACGAATGTAATAAAAATAATAACAATAATAAAGCTAGATTAAAAGAGTAATTACCACAATCGGAATTAGGGCAGAAAGGAACAAACTTTATTGAATGCTTGAGAATTGTTGAAAGATTACAAAACTAAAATTCTCCTAAATAAAATTGGATGCTAAAACTGAATCTGAAACTCAATCGATAAAAACTAGGTACTAATTGATACTTCCTCCCCAAAACCCTAACTACAAGATTAGCTTATATAGGGCAAGAGATTCGAGTTTCCTAAAGACTCTACTTCTAATTTATTTCCGAAAAAGAATTGTTCTGGGCTTCGCTGAGGTCGGTCGACCACGTTGGTGGGTCGGTCGACCTCTTTCACGGGCTTACTTGAATTCTTGGACTTTTTCCTCAGATTTGGACTTTTATGAAGATCAGGCCTGGTCGGCCGACCCGTTTAGCTGGTCGGTCGACCGCTTCCGTATAGGATTCTTCGGTTTTCTCCTTGTTTTGACTTTTGGCATTTAAATAAAGACTCCAGTTGACTTTCCGTCGTTCCTTAATTATGCAAAAGACTCGAGGACATGAATTTGGTGCTAAATCGTCCATTTTCCGCATAAATCTGCAAAAGTGCAAAAAAATACGAAAGTACACGATTGATGGGAAAAAAAGGCTAAAACATAGTAAATGAGCGACCAAATGCGTGTAAAAATAGATGAAAAACATCATAAAATAGACACGCATCAAATTCCCTAAACCAAACCCTTGCTTGCCCTCAAGCAAGAAATAGACTCGATCTTACTTAATGGAACGATTTCAATCTCAGAGCGAAATTTACATGTAAGCCTAAACCAATGCTAAGTACAAAATGAGAAAGTATATAAATCATGCAAACGAGTTATGGTGTCGTCAAACTTGTAACACTAGAGACTATAGAGACTTTATACTATGGACTCTCGCGGTACGCTCGAGAAACTCATGAAGCAAAGGGTGAGTATATGTAAAAGATAGAAAGAAGTAAATTTGCAATGACGCTCACCTAACTGCGACCTATGGAAACATGCCTGCAATCTAACATGAACAAGAATTCTACAACTTTGTATAACAATCTCATTTAAGTGGCCTAGATACATGCAATTGAGATAATGAAAGATATGTAAGGTAAAAGGTAGAAGCGGTTAAGATGTTTTTGGGTAAGTGGGGTTAGTAGCTAAGCTAGTAAAACCGGTTCCCAACAACATAATTCACAACCTTTTTTTGATATTAAGAAAGTGCTCTTTTTGTGGCACAACTCTCACATTGAATATAAGAAAGGCCTCCCAAATATTTTGAATGAGGTACGGGAGTGATAACATATAAAAGAAAGGGATTTTTGAACGATTTTTTTTCATTCTGATGCTGTCAGGTGGTCGGCCGACCCAAGAAGGTGGTCGGTCGACTTCTTTCCTGTACGTTTTGATTTTTTTTCGTTTTTTCTTTTCTTTCTTTCTTTTTCTGAATTTTTCTGTTCTTTTTTTTTTCTTTCTTGTTTTCTTTCTTTTCTCTTTTTTTTCAAGATAGCATACAAACCAAGATGCCTCAAAAAATAATCCAAATACCACAAATACTAGCTTGGAAGGGTAGGCTGAGTATGGGATGTAGTTTTGGGGGAATAAAAAGGCAATTTTGGCTATGTGAAGCTTATGGGTAAATACGAGAAAAAGGATCCCAAATGCACGTATCAAGACTCACAAAATGAGATAGTAAAACAAGTATATAGCAATTCAAATTCATGTTTATGCATATTGATGTAACATGTTCCAAGGGGAGTACTACTCACATCCTAGACAACTGGTTTAAGAATGAAACCAGGAATAAGGCTCTAAAACTCAGAATGTATAGTAGGCTGCCAAGGTATAAGTCAAATCTCAAGATATACAAATTGACAAAAAACTCGTAGATATGCAAAATACTTTTATACTAAAACAAGTTGACAAGGCAATGGTAAAGGCATAAACATGTAAGATAGCTAAATCATCCTTGAAATACTCTCGTTCCGACTCGACCTATATGCTAAAATAAACGTGCATTTTTTTGAAATTTTTGAATTTTTCTGTTTTTTTGGATTTTTGTATATATATGGAAAATAAAGAAAAGAACAATGCAAGACAGAAATGCAATAAACGTGTGACAAAATGCAATGCATGTAACACGAAACCATTCCCCAAACCAACCCGCACAATGTCCCCATTGTGCATTAGCCTAAGTAAAGGTTTCAGAAAATAAAAAGAAAGATGCAGGGAAAATAGAAACTAAGGAAAACTGGAAAGAACTCACTGGATTAATAGATGTATGAGAATAACCTCCCCAAACCAGCGTAAGCTGGGAGGTTTTGATGGCCAGAAGTGCCACTGAAATACCAAAGACGGTTGCACGGTTCTCGAGGAAGAAAACGAAAGACTGCGACGGATGGCAGGTCGACCGACCAAGAGAACAGGTCGACCGAACTTCCTGTAAACTACAGAAAGTTTCAGCTATACGGCGACTAGGTCGACCGACTGGTGTATCTGGTCGGTCGACCGTCTGTGTCCCAGCGGTCTTCTTTTCTTCGTAGAACCTGAAAAAGCAAGAAAAGTATATGCGCCCGCAAATGCGCGAGATCCCGGAAACAAGTCTAAAGTCTTCAACTACGCAAGCATAAAGTTCTAAAACTACGAGCACACTAAAATAAAAAGTCTCACACAACAAAAGTAAATTGTCTTAAAACTGAAACTAGAAAAAAACTATCCGCTAAAGATGCGGAAAATATCCGACCACGGCCTTTGACGACACGCCGTAGTCTCCACGGTGTTTGCTTGAGTAGCAAAACACATCTTTTTTCCGCCGTCGCAAAGCATATGCGACGGTCCCTCCTCTTGAGTTTTCCTCCTCTTCTTCTTCTCCTCGCGATCCACGATGTTTGGGTCCTCATCTTTTTTATAGCTTAGACATCCCATTCCTCCTCTCTGAACTATGACTTCTTTTACTTTGGGTTTCCCCAAACCAATTCCTGCACTAGCCACAATAGAAGTATCCTCCACATTGCTCCCAGCCTGGGGCGGAGGTGTAAAAACAGATATAGGAACAGGTAATAAAGTAGGAGAAGTAGTGATGACCTCATACTTTTTTTCAGAAGTGATAGCATTACATGTGATGGGGGTCATAGCATCCTTTTTCCTATAAGATAGGCCATATATAATAGAATGCTTTCTTACTTTAAAGGTCAAAGTCCCAGTGCCTACATCTATAATGGCGCCTGCGGTGTGAAGGAAAGGTCTTCCTAGAATTATAGGTATATGGGCATCCTCTGGGATGTCCAAAACTACGAAGTCAACTGGGAAGAAAAACCTGTCAATACGCACAGGGATGTTTTCCAACATTCCTATAGGTTCCATAGATGTACGATCTGCCATCTGGACTGTCATACTGGTCACTGCAAATTCGGTCATTCCTAGTTTTAAGGCAACGCTTAGGGGCATGACACTTATACTAGCACCTAAGTCGCATAAAGCCTTCTTAACTGGGAAGGTTCCTATATTGCAGGGGACAGAAAAAATACTTGGGTCCTCTAATTTGTGAGGGGCAATGACATGTGATAAAAAGCTAGATGACTCTTCAATGAGGGCCACCGACTCAACCTTTTCTACAGACCTCTTTCTTGACAAAAGCTGCCTCATAAATTTAAGATAAGAATGAACTTGTTGAACTAATTCTAGAAAAGGGACTTGAACATTTAATGAACGAATCACATCCTTAAATTTGTCAAAAGATACCTGATCCTTCGAAGGTACAAGTCTTTCTGGGAAAGGAGCGGCTGAAGACTCAGTATTTGCAGCTCTCTTCAGAAACCTAGGGGTATTATCACCCCTAAAAAGAAAATCCCTTTAGTTATCTGGCAATTCTGGACGAAAAGGAGACTCTGGCTCTGCCTCGGCGGTCGGTCGACCTGGATCTTCGGTCGGTCGACCGTTCTCTTGTTCAGTGGAAATTTCCGGATTCTGCTCTGTGGTCGGTCGACCTGGATCTTCGGTCGGTCGACCTGGATCTTCGGTCGGTCGACCGCTCTTTCTGCTATTCTTCTGTTTTTCTTTCTCAACCCCCACTTTAGCTCCACTTCGCAAGGATATGATGTTTAGAGTCTATTTTTTCTGGTCTGGTTTGGTCGGAAGTTGACCCGGAGCCCTAGTATCATTCTTGCTTGCGATTTGAGCAATCTGAGACTCTAACATCTTCATCCTGCCTCTCTAGCCTGTGACTCCTTCTGAACCAACCCAATAAGATTTTGGATAAGAGTTTCTGTGTTGGGTGGTGGATTAGAAGGTGGTTGAGGGTTGAAGGGTGGTTTTTGAAAACCTTGCTTATGTGGGGGGATATATGTGGAATTTTGCTGAGGTTGCATATGTTGTGGGTTAAGAACATTCTGGCTTGTCCACCTTAGGTTGGGATGGACATTATTATTATTTGGGTCATAGAAATTGTTCCCACGATAATGTTGAAAAGCGGCACATGTTTCATTGGATGAAGTACAAAATTTTGACATGTGCCCCTCTCCACCGCACCTCTCACAAGCAAAGGGTCCGTCTTGAACGGCGTTCACCTGATAAATACCGCCCTTGCTTCCACTTCCTAGATCGAATTTTCCTCCAGCTTCTAATTTTTCCAACTTGGCCGTCAAGGCCTCAATTGCTGATAGGTTGTATTCAGATTTCCTTTGATTTCCTCTGGAAGTGCCATGCTCAGCACGGTGTACAGCAACATCTTCTATTAATTTGAGACCCTTAGTCTCTCCTGAATTATCTTGGAATCTCCCATTAGCTGCAGCATCTAGATAGGCCCTGTTGTCATCGTAGAGGCCATTGTAGAACTGGTTGCAAAGAAACCATTGTTCGAATCCGTGATGTGGTATGGATCGAACAAGTCTCTTGAACCTGTCCCACGCCTCACTAAAATCTTCATTGGGGCCTTGCTTGAAATTTGTAATCTGCGCTCTTAAAGCATTGGTCTTTGATGCAGAATAGTATTTCCTGTAGAATGCTAAGGCTAGGGTATTCCAATCTGTGACTCCCGCAGCAGTACGGTCTAGATCTCTGTACCACTCTCTCGCAGAGTCCCTAAGGGAGAAGATAAACATGGTTTGCTTAATCTGGTCCTGCGTCACTCCTTCTGGGGGTGCAATAGAGTATATGTAATCTGTGAAGATTTCAATATGCTTTGCAGCATCCTCATTGGTCGAGCCTCCAAATTGGTTTCTTTCAACCATGGTAATGTAGGCAGGCTTGGCCTCGAATGGCTTCCCAGTACCTGCAGGTAAAGTGAACCCCTTGTATAGGTCCTTTGCCTGAGGTATGGAGTGACTGGCAATAGTAGCTTCTTCTGCCATATTCTCTTCTTCTTTAGGAAAAACTGGAAAGTAGGTAAAAGGTGGTGTTTTTGGTGAAGGTGGATTGTTGGGTGAATTTGGTTGTGAAGGTGGTGTTTTTGGTGAAGATGGTAAAGATGGTTGTTCGAAAAGGTCTTCTTGAAACAAGGAAGATGGTCAACCTCCTTCCTGATTTGCTAGAAGTTGATTTCTCCTTTCTCTAAGAGTCCTCTCAAGCTCGTGGTCCAGCGGTAGGAGTTCTCCTTGAACTGACCTGCGCATAAGATGGAAACTACAAGAAAACGGTGAGAAGGTTTAAGGAACAAAAAAGTTCCTTAAACAAAGAGAAACAAAAACAAAAAAAAAACAATAAACACTGGCGTCACCTCCCCGGCAACGGCGCCAAAATTTGATGCCCGTCGTTGAGGGTACCAAAGATAAAATTTATAAATCCTAACCTTTAACTATAGATAGCGAAAGTCAGGGTCGAACCACAGAGAGGTGGGGAATGTTTATTGTTTGAATGTTAATTTTTAAAGGTAACAAAATTGGGGGTTGATTGGTTGATTACTATATCTAAGGCAAAGATAAAAATAAAACAAGAATTAAAAGATGAGAATAAAATATAATAAAAAGGGATGCTAGGATGTTTGGGGTAATAATTAGCTAAGGTAATATAAATCCTAAAGTCAACATGTATTGCAGTCGCGTAAGGGGTTGTAACATATCTTTTTAGGTCTATGCTACCTAATAGCTCCTTTCGGCCTATACTATTAGTTCCTAGGTCTCACAATTATTGGGTGTCAACAATAAGGGTGATTCCTAAATCCTAGGTCACATACCTTTCAGTCTTGAGTAACCTAGCCATCTTAAAGTGTAAACCAATGCCCTTCCCGTATCTCTCAATCTTCCGTAGGTCATTACTAACATCCTACAAGTCTCCTTTCAGTTTCATTGTAGGGTATTATAGTCAACAAAGAAAGACGAAACAGGATACAAACGCGAGTGGTCGACCGACCAGCTATTCCGGTCGGCCGACCACAGCCTCGGTCGACCGACCCACTATTTGAGTCGGTCGACCGTGGTTCTGCTACAAGTCGGTTTCGGAATTTAATCTACCTATGCATATTATCCCCTACATCCTAACATATGAAAATTAGCTACTCATGGTTGTTAAGACGATTATGAAAACGGGATTAAACATGGTAAACATAGTGAAAAATCTAAACATGCAAGAATTAATAAGGCTTGAGATTCTGACTTAAACGAATGTAATAAAAATAATAACAATAATAAAGCTAGATTAAAAGAGTAATTACCACAATCGGAATTAGGGCAGAAAGGAACAAACTTTATTGAATGCTTGAGAATTGTTGAAAGATTACAAAACTAAAATTCTCCTAAATAAAACTGGATGCTAAAACTGAATCTGAAACTCAATCGATAAAAACTAGGTACTAATTGATACTTCCTCCCCAAAACCCTAACTACAAGATTAGCTTATATAGGGCAAGAGATTCGAGTTTCCTAAAGACTCTACTTCTAATTTATTTCCGAAAAAGAATTGTTCTGGGCTTCGCTGAGGTCGGTCGACCACGTTGGTGGGTCGGTCGACCTCTTTCACGGGCTTACTTGAATTCTTGGACTTTTTCCTCAGATTTGGACTTTTATGAAGATCAGGCCTGGTCGGCCGACCCGTTTAGCTGGTCGGTCGACCGCTTCCGTATAGGATTCTTCGGTTTTCTCCTTGTTTTGACTTTTGGCATTTAAATAAAGACTCCAGTTGACTTTCCATCGTTCCTTAATTATGCAAAAGACTCGAGGACATGAATTTGGTGCTAAATCGTCCATTTCCCGCATAAATCTGCAAAAGTGCAAAAAAATACGAAAGTACACGATTGATGGGAAAAAAAGGCTAAAACATAGTAAATGAGCGACCAAATGCGTGTAAAAATAGATGAAAAACATCATAAAATAGACACGCATCAAATTCCCTAAACCAAACCCTTGCTTGCCCTCAAGCAAGAAATAGACTCGATCTTACTTAATGGAACGATTTCAATCTCAGAGCGAAATTTACATGTAAGCCTAAACCAATGCTAAGTACAAAATGAGAAAGTATATAAATCATGCAAACGAGTTATGGTGTCGTCAAACTTGTAACACTAGAGACTATAGAGACTTTATACTATGGACTCTCGCGGTACGCTCGAGAAACTTATGAAGCAAAGGGTGAGTATATGTAAAAGATAGAAAGAAGTAAATTTGCAATGACGCTCACCTAACTGCGACCCATGGAAACATGCCTGCAATCTAACATGAACAAGAATTCTACAACTTTGTATAACAATCTCATTTAAGTGGCCTAGATACATGCAATTGAGATAATGAAAGATATGTAAGGTAAAAGGTAGAAGCGGTTAAGATGTTTTTGGGTAAGTGGGGTTAGTAGCTAAGCTAGTAAAACCGGTTCCCAACAACATAATTCACAACCTTTTTTTGATATTAAGAAAGTGCTCTTTTTGTGGCACAACTCTCACATTGAATATAAGAAAGGACTCCCAAATATTTTGAATGAGGTACGGGAGTGATAACATATAAAAGAAAGGGATTTTTGAACGATTTTTTTCATTCTGATGCTGTCAGGTGGTCAGCCGACCCAAGAAGGTGGTCGGTCGACTTCTTTCCTGTACGTTTTGATTTTTTTTCGTTTTTTCTTTTCTTTCTTTCTTTTTCTGAATTTTTCTGTTCTTTTTTTTTTCGTTCTTGTTTTCTTTCTTTTCTCTTTTTATTCAAGATAGCATACAAACCAAGATGCCTCAAAAAATAACCCAAAGACCACAAATACTAGCTTGGAAGGGTAGGCTGAGTATGGGATGTAGTTTTGGGGGAATAAAAAGGCAATTTTGGCTATGTGAAGCTTATGGGTAAATACGAGAAAAAGGATCCCAAATGCACGTATCAAGACTCACAAAATGAGATAGTAAAACAAGTATATAGCAATTCAAATTCATGTTTATGCATATTGATGTAACATGTTCCAAGGGGAGTACTACTCACATCCTAGACAACTGGTTTAAGAATGAAACCAGGAATAAGGCTCTAAAACTCAGAATGTATAGTAGGCTGCCAAGGTATAAGTCAAATCTCAAGATATACAAATTGACAAAAAACTCGTAGATATGCAAAATACTTTTATACTAAAACAAGTTGACAAGGCAATGGTAAAGGCATAAACATGTAAGATAGCTAAATCATCCTTGAAATACTCTCGTTCCGACTCGACCTATATGCTAAAATAAACGTGCATTTTTTTGAAATTTTTGAATTTTTCTGTTTTTTTGGATTTTTGTATATATATGGAAAATAAAGAAAAGAACAATGCAAGACAGAAATGCAATAAACGTGTGACAAAATGCAATGCATGTAACACGAAACCATTCCCCAAACCAACCCGCACAATGTCCCCATTGTGCATTAGCCTAAGTAAAGGTTTCAGAAAATTAAAAGAAAGATGCAGGGAAAATAGAAACTAAGGAAAACTGGAAAGAACTCACTGGATTAATAGATGTATGAGAATAACCTCCCCAAACCAGCGTAAGCTGGGAGGTTTTGATGGCCAGAAGTGCCACTGAAATACCAAAGACGGTTGCACGGTTCTCGAGGAAGAAAACGAAAGACTGCGACGGATGGCAGGTCGACCGACCAAGAGAACAGGTCGACCGACCTTCCTGTAAACTACAGAAAGTTTCAGCTATACGGCGACTAGGTCGACCGACTGGTGTATCTGGTCGGTCGACCGTCTGTGTCCCAGCGGTCTTCTTTTCTTCGTAGAACCTGAAAAAGCAAGAAAAGTATATGCGCCCGCAAATGCGCGAGATCCCGGAAACAAGTCTAAAGTCTTCAACTACGCAAGCATAAAGTTCTAAAACTACGAGCACACTAAAATAAAAAGTCTCACACAACAAAAGTAAATTGTCTTAAAACTGAAACTAGAAAAAAACTATCCGCTAAAGATGCGGAAAATATCCGACCACGGCCTTTGACGACACGCCGTAGTCTCCACGGTGTTTGCTTGAGTAGCAAAACACATCTTTTTTCCGCCGTCGCAAAGCATATGCGACGGTCCCTCCTCTTGAGTTTGCCTCCTCTTCTTCTTCTCCTCGCGATCCACGATGTTTGGGTCCTCATCTTCTTTATAGCTTAGACATCCCATTCCTCCTCTCTGAACTATGACTTCTTTTACTTTGGGTTTCCCCAAACCAATTCCTGCACTAGCCACAATAGAAGTATCCTCCACATTGCTCCCAGCCTGGGGCGGAGGTGTAAAAACAGATATAGGAACAGGTAATAAAGTAGGAGAAGTAGTGATGACCTCATACTTTTTTTCAGAAGTGATAGCATTACATGTGATGGGGGTCATAGCATCCTTTTTCCTATAAGATAGGCCATATATAATAGAATGCTTTCTTACTTTAAAGGTCAAAGTCCCAGTGCCTACATCTATAATGGCGCCTGCGGTGTGAAGGAAAGGTCTTCCTAGAATTATAGGTATATGGGCATCCTCTGGGATGTCCAAAACTACGAAGTCAACTGGGAAGAAAAACCTGTCAATACGCACAGGGATGTTTTCCAACATTCCTATAGGTTCCATAGATGTACGATCTGCCATCTGGACTGTCATACTGGTCACTGCAAATTCGGTCATTCCTAGTTTTAAGGCAACGCTTAGGGGCATGACACTTATACTAGCACCTAAGTCGCATAAAGCCTTCTTAACTGGGAAGGTTCCTATATTGCAGGGGACAGAAAAAATACTTGGGTCCTCTAATTTGTGAGGGGCAATGACATGTGATAAAAAGCTAGATGACTCTTCAATGAGGGCCACCGACTCAACATTTTCTACAGACCTCTTTCTTGACAAAAGCTGCCTCATAAATTTAAGATAAGAAGGAACTTGTTGAACTAATTCTAGAAAAGGGACTTGAACATTTAATGAACGAATCACATCCTTAAATTTGTCAAAAGATACCTGATCCTTCGAAGGTACAAGTCTTTCTGGGAAAGGAGCGGCTGAAGACTCAGTATTTGCAGCTCTCTTCAGAAACCTAGGGGTATTATCACCCCTAAAAAGAAAATCCCTTTAGTTATCTGGCAATTCTGGACGAAAAGGAGACTCTGGCTCTGCCTCGGCGGTCGGTCGACCTGGATCTTCGGTCGGTCGACCGTTCTCTTGTTCAGTGGAAATTTCCGGATTCTGCTCTGTGGTCGGTCGACCTGGATCTTCGGTCGGTCGACCTGGATCTTCGGTCGGTCGACCGCTCTTTCTGCTATTCTTCTGTTTTTCTTTCTCAACCCCCACTTTAGCTCCACTTCGCAAGGATATGATGTTTAGAGTCTATTTTTTCTGGTCTGGTTTGGTCGGAAGTTGACCCGGAGCCCTAGTATCATTCTTGCTTGCGATTTGAGCAATCTGAGACTCTAACATCTTCATCCTGCCTCTCTAGCCTGTGACTCCTTCTGAACCAACCCAATAAGATTTTGGATAAGAGTTTCTGTGTTGGGTGGTGGATTAGAAGGTGGTTGAGGGTTGAAGGGTGGTTTTTGAAAACCTTGCTTATGTGGGGGGATATATGTGGAATTTTGCTGAGGTTGCATATGTTGTGGGTTAAGAACATTCTGGCTTGTCCACCTTAGGTTGGGATGGACATTATTATTATTTGGGTCATAGAAATTGTTCCCACGATAATGTTGAAAAGCGGCACATGTTTCATTGGATGAAGTACAAAATTTTGACATGTGCCCCTCTCCACCGCACCTCTCACAAGCAAAGGGTCCGTCTTGAACGGCGTTCACCTGATAAATACCGCCCTTGCTTCCACTTCCTAGATCGAATTTTCCTCCAGCTTCTAATTTTTCCAACTTGGCCGTCAAGGCCTCAATTGCTGATAGGTTGTATTCAGATTTCCTTTGATTTCCTCTGGAAGTGCCATGCTCAGCACGGTGTACAGCAACATCTTCTATTAATTTGAGACCCTTAGTCTCTCCTGAATTATCTTGGAATCTCCCATTAGCTGCAGCATCTAGATAGGCCCTGTTGTCATCGTAGAGGCCATTGTAGAACTGGTTGCAAAGAAACCATTGTTCGAATCCGTGATGTGGTATGGATCGAACAAGTCTCTTGAACCTGTCCCACGCCTCACTAAAATCTTCATTGGGGCCTTGCTTGAAATTTGTAATCTGCGCTCTTAAAGCATTGGTCTTTGATGCAGAATAGTATTTCCTGTAGAATGCTAAGGCTAGGGTATTCCAATCTGTGACTCCCGCAGCAGTACGGTCTAGATCTCTGTACCACTCTCTCGCAGAGTCCCTAAGGGAGAAGATAAACATGGTTTGCTTAATCTGGTCCTGCGTCACTCCTTCTGGGGGTGCAATAGAGTATATGTAATCTGTGAAGATTTCAATATGCTTTGCAGCATCCTCATTGGTCGAGCCTCCAAATTGGTTTCTTTCAACCATGGTAATGTAGGCAGGCTTGGCCTCGAATGGCTTCCCAGTACCTGCAGGTAAAGTGAACCCCTTGTATAGGTCCTTTGCCTGAGGTATGGAGTGACTGGCAATAGTAGCTTCTTCTGCCATATTCTCTTCTTCTTTAGGAAAAACTGGAAAGTAGGTAAAAGGTGGTGTTTTTGGTGAAGGTGGATTGTTGGGTGAATTTGGTTGTGAAGGTGGTGTTTTTGGTGAAGATGGTAAAGATGGTTGTTCGAAAAGGTCTTCTTGAAACAAGGAAGATGGTCAACCTCCTTCCTGATTTGCTAGAAGTTGATTTCTCCTTTCTCTAAGAGTCCTCTCAAGCTCGTGGTCCAGCGGTAGGAGTTCTCCTTGAACTGACCTGCGCATAAGATGGAAACTACAAGAAAACGGTGAGAAGGTTTAAGGAACAAAAAAGTTCCTTAAACAAAGAGAAACAAAAACAAAAAAAAAAACAATAAACACTGGCGTCACCTCCCCGGCAACGGCGCCAAAATTTGATGCCCGTCGTTGAGGGTACCAAAGATAAAATTTATAAATCCTAACCTTTAACTATAGATAGCGAAAGTCAGGGTCGAACCACAGAGAGGTGGGGAATGTTTATTGTTTGAATGTTAATTTTTAAAGGTAACAAAATTGGGGGTTGATTGGTTGATTACTATATCTAAGGCAAAGATAAAAATAAAACAAGAATTAAAAGATGAGAATAAAATATAATAAAAAGGGATGCTAGGATGTTTGGGGTAATAATTAGCTAAGGTAATATAAATCCTAAAGTCAACATGTATTGCAGTCGCGTAAGGGGTTGTAACATATCTTTTTAGGTCTATGCTACCTAATAGCTCCTTTCGGCCTATACTATTAGTTCCTAGGTCTCACAATTATTGGGTGTCAACAATAAGGGTGATTCCTAAATCCTAGGTCACATACCTTTCAGTCTTGAGTAACCTAGCCATCTTAAAGTGTAAACCAATGCCCTTCCCGTATCTCTCAATCTTCCGTAGGTCATTACTAACATCCTACAAGTCTCCTTTCAGTTTCATTGTAGGGTATTATAGTCAACAAAGAAAGACGAAACAGGATACAAACGCGAGTGGTCGACCGACCAGCTATTCCGGTCGGCCGACCACAGCCTCGGTCGACCGACCCACTATTTGAGTCGGTCGACCGTGGTTCTGCTACAAGTCGGTTTCGGAATTTAATCTACCTATGCATATTATCCCCTACATCCTAACATATGAAAATTAGCTACTCATGGTTGTTAAGACGATTATGAAAACGGGATTAAACATGGTAAACATAGTGAAAAATCTAAACATGCAAGAATTAATAAGGCTTGAGATTCTGACTTAAACGAATGTAATAAAAATAATAACAATAATAAAGCTAGATTAAAAGAGTAATTACCACAATCGGAATTAGGGCAGAAAGGAACAAACTTTATTGAATGCTTGAGAATTGTTGAAAGATTACAAAACTAAAATTCTCCTAAATAAAACTGGATGCTAAAACTGAATCTGAAACTCAATCGATAAAAACTAGGTACTAATTGATACTTCCTCCCCAAAACCCTAACTACAAGATTAGCTTATATAGGGCAAGAGATTCGAGTTTCCTAAAGACTCTACTTCTAATTTATTTCCGAAAAAGAATTGTTCTGGGCTTCGCTGAGGTCGGTCGACCACGTTGGTGGGTCGGTCGACCTCTTTCACGGGCTTACTTGAATTCTTGGACTTTTTCCTCAGATTTGGACTTTTATGAAGATCAGGCCTGGTCGGCCGACCCGTTTAGCTGGTCGGTCGACCGCTTCCGTATAGGATTCTTCGGTTTTCTCCTTGTTTTGACTTTTGGCATTTAAATAAAGACTCCAGTTGACTTTCCATCGTTCCTTAATTATGCAAAAGACTCGAGGACATGAATTTGGTGCTAAATCGTCCATTTCCCGCATAAATCTGCAAAAGTGCAAAAAAATACGAAAGTACACGATTGATGGGAAAAAAAGGCTAAAACATAGTAAATGAGCGACCAAATGCGTGTAAAAATAGATGAAAAACATCATAAAATAGACACGCATCAAATTCCCTAAACCAAACCCTTGCTTGCCCTCAAGCAAGAAATAGACTCGATCTTACTTAATGGAACGATTTCAATCTCAGAGCGAAATTTACATGTAAGCCTAAACCAATGCTAAGTACAAAATGAGAAAGTATATAAATCATGCAAACGAGTTATGGTGTCGTCAAACTTGTAACACTAGAGACTATAGAGACTTTATACTATGGACTCTCGCGGTACGCTCGAGAAACTTATGAAGCAAAGGGTGAGTATATGTAAAAGATAGAAAGAAGTAAATTTGCAATGACGCTCACCTAACTGCGACCCATGGAAACATGCCTGCAATCTAACATGAACAAGAATTCTACAACTTTGTATAACAATCTCATTTAAGTGGCCTAGATACATGCAATTGAGATAATGAAAGATATGTAAGGTAAAAGGTAGAAGCGGTTAAGATGTTTTTGGGTAAGTGGGGTTAGTAGCTAAGCTAGTAAAACCGGTTCCCAACAACATAATTCACAACCTTTTTTTGATATTAAGAAAGTGCTCTTTTTGTGGCACAACTCTCACATTGAATATAAGAAAGGACTCCCAAATATTTTGAATGAGGTACGGGAGTGATAACATATAAAAGAAAGGGAGTTTTGAACGATTTTTTTCATTCTGATGCTGTCAGGTGGTCAGCCGACCCAAGAAGGTGGTCGGTCGACTTCTTTCCTGTACGTTTTGATTTTTTTTCGTTTTTTCTTTTCTTTCTTTCTTTTTCTGAATTTTTCTGTTCTTTTTTTTTTTCGTTCTTGTTTTCTTTCTTTTCTCTTTTTATTCAAGATAGCATACAAACCAAGATGCCTCAAAAAATAACCCAAAGACCACAAATACTAGCTTGGAAGGGTAGGCCGAGTATGGGATGTAGTTTTGGGGGAATAAAAAGGCAATTTTGGCTATGTGAAGCTTATGGGTAAATACGAGAAAAAGGATCCCAAATGCACGTATCAAGACTCACAAAATGAGATAGTAAAACAAGTATATAGCAATTCAAATTCATGTTTATGCATATTGATGTAACATGTTCCAAGGGGAGTACTACTCACATCCTAGACAACTGGTTTAAGAATGAAACCAGGAATAAGGCTCTAAAACTCAGAATGTATAGTAGGCTGCCAAGGTATAAGTCAAATCTCAAGATATACAAATTGACAAAAAACTCGTAGATATGCAAAATACTTTTATACTAAAACAAGTTGACAAGGCAATGGTAAAGGCATAAACATGTAAGATAGCTAAATCATCCTTGAAATACTCTCGTTCCGACTCGACCTATATGCTAAAATAAACGTGCATTTTTTTGAAATTTTTGAATTTTTCTGTTTTTTTGGATTTTTGTATATATATGGAAAATAAAGAAAAGAACAATGCAAGACAGAAATGCAATAAACGTGTGACAAAATGCAATGCATGTAACACGAAACCATTCCCCAAACCAACCCGCACAATGTCCCCATTGTGCATTAGCCTAAGTAAAGGTTTCAGAAAATTAAAAGAAAGATGCAGGGAAAATAGAAACTAAGGAAAACTGGAAAGAACTCACTGGATTAATAGATGTATGAGAATAACCTCCCCAAACCAGCGTAAGCTGGGAGGTTTTGATGGCCAGAAGTGCCACTGAAATACCAAAGACGGTTGCACGGTTCTCGAGGAAGAAAACGAAAGACTGCGACGGATGGCAGGTCGACCGACCAAGAGAACAGGTCGACCGACCTTCCTGTAAACTACAGAAAGTTTCAGCTATACGGCGACTAGGTCGACCGACTGGTGTATCTGGTCGGTCGACCGTCTGTGTCCCAGCGGTCTTCTTTTCTTCGTAGAACCTGAAAAAGCAAGAAAAGTATATGCGCCCGCAAATGCGCGAGATCCCGGAAACAAGTCTAAAGTCTTCAACTACGCAAGCATAAAGTTCTAAAACTACGAGCACACTAAAATAAAAAGTCTCACACAACAAAAGTAAATTGTCTTAAAACTGAAACTAGAAAAAAACTATCCGCTAAAGATGCGGAAAATATCCGACCACGGCCTTTGACGACACGCCGTAGTCTCCACGGTGTTTGCTTGAGTAGCAAAACACATCTTTTTTCCGCCGTCGCAAAGCATATGCGACGGTCCCTCCTCTTGAGTTTGCCTCCTCTTCTTCTTCTCCTCGCGATCCACGATGTTTGGGTCCTCATCTTCTTTATAGCTTAGACATCCCATTCCTCCTCTCTGAACTATGACTTCTTTTACTTTGGGTTTCCCCAAACCAATTCCTGCACTAGCCACAATAGAAGTATCCTCCACATTGCTCCCAGCCTGGGGCGGAGGTGTAAAAACAGATATAGGAACAGGTAATAAAGTAGGAGAAGTAGTGATGACCTCATACTTTTTTTCAGAAGTGATAGCATTACATGTGATGGGGGTCATAGCATCCTTTTTCCTATAAGATAGGCCATATATAATAGAATGCTTTCCTACTTTAAAGGTCAAAGTCCCAGTGCCTACATCAATAATGGCGCCTGCGGTGTGAAGGAAAGGTCTTCCTAGAATTATAGGTATATGGGCATCCTCTGGGATGTCCAAAACTACGAAGTCAACTGGGAAGAAAAACCTGTCAATACGCACAGGGATGTTTTCCAACACTCCTATAGGTTCCATAGATGTACGATCTGCCATCTGGACTGTCATACTGGTCACTGCAAATTCGTTCATTCCTAGTTTTAAGGCAACGCTTAGGGGCATGACACTTATACTAGCACCTAAGTCGCATAAAGCCTTCTTAACTGGGAAGGTTCCTATATTGCAGGTGACAGAAAAACTACCTGGGTCCTCTAATTTGTGAGGGGCAATGACATGTGATAAAAAGCTAGATGATTCTTCGGTGAGGGCCACCGACTCAACCTTTTCTACAGACCTCTTTCTTGACAAAAGCTGCCTCATAAATTTAAGATAAGAAGGAACTTGTTGAACTAATTCTAGAAAAGGGACTTGAACATTTAATGAACGAATCACATCATTAAATTTGTCAAAAGATACCTGATCCTTCGAAGGTACAAGTCTTTCTGGGAAAGGAGCGGCTGAAGACTCAGTATTTGCAGCTCTCTTCAGAAACCTAGGGGTATTATCACCCCTAAAAAGAAAATCCCTTAAGTTATCTGGCAATTCTGGACGAAAAGGAGACTCTGGCTCTGCCTCGGCGGTCGGTCGACCTGGATCTTCGGTCGGTCGACCGTTCTCCTGTTCAGTGGAAATTTCCGGATTCTGCTCTGTGGTCGGTCGACCTGGATCTTCGGTCGGTCGACCTGGATCTTCGGTCGGTCGACCGCTCTTTCTGCTATTCTTCTGTTTTTCTTTCTCAACCCCCACTTTAGCTCCACTTCGTAAGGATATGATGTTTAGAGTCTCTTTTTTCTGGTCTGGTTTGGTCGGAAGTTGACCCGGAGCCCTAGTATCATTCTTGCTTGCGATTTGAGCAATCTGAGACTCTAACATCTTCATCCTGCCTCTCTAGCCTGTGACTCCTTCTGAACCAACCCAATAAGATTTTGGATAAGAGTTTCTGTGTTGGGTGGTGGATTAGAAGGTGGTTGAGGGTTGAAGGGTGGTTTTTGAAAACCTTGCTTATGTGGGGGGATATATGTGGAATTTTGCTGAGGTTGCATATGTTGTGGGTTAAGAACATTCTGGCTTGTCCACCATAGGTTGGGATGGACATTATTATTATTTGGGTCATAGAAATTGTTCCCACGATAATGTTGAAAAGCGGCACATGTTTCATTGGATGAAGTACAAAATTTTGACACGTGCCCCTCTCCACCGCACCTCTCACAAGCAAAGGGTCCGTCTTGAACGGCGTTCACCTGATAAATACCGCCCTTGCTTCCACTTCCTAGATCGAATTTTCCTCCAGCTTCTAATTTTTCCAACTTGGCCGTCAAGGCCTCAATTGCTGATAGGTTGTATTCAGATTTCCTTTGATTTCCTCTGGAAGTGCCATGCTCAGTACGGTGTACAGCAACATCTTCTATTAATTTGAGACCCTTAGTCTCTCCTGAATTATCTTGGAATCTCCCATTAGCTGCAGCATCTAGATAGGCCCTGTTGTCATCGTAGAGGCCATTGTAGAACTGGTTGCAAAGAAGTCATTGTTCGAATCCGTGATGTGGTATGGATCGAACAAGTCTCTTGAACCTGTCCCACGCCTCACTAAAATCTTCATTGGGGCCTTGCTTGAAATTTGTAATCTGCGCTCTTAAAGCATTGGTCTTTGATGCAGAATAGTATTTCCTGTAGAATGCTAAGGCTAGGGTATTCCAATCTGTGACTCCCGCAGCAGTGCGGTCTAGATCTCTGTACCACTCTCTCGCAGAATCCCTAAGGGAGAAGATAAACATGGTTTGCTTAATCTGGTCCTGCGTCACTCCTTCTGGGGGTGCAATAGAGTATATGTAATCTGTGAAGATTTCAATATGCTTTGCAGCATCCTCATTGGCCGAGCCTCCAAATTGGTTTCTTTCAACCATGGTAATGTAGGCAGGCTTGGCCTCGAATGGCTTCCCAGTACCTGCAGGTAAAGTGAACCCCTTGTATAGGTCCTTTGCCTGAGGTATGGAGTGACTGGCAATAGTAGCTTCTTCTGCCATATTCTCTTCTTCTTTAGGAAAAACTGGAAAGTAGGTAAAAGGTGGTGTTTTTGGTGAAGGTGGATTGTTGGGTGAATTTGGTTGTGAAGGTGGTGTTTTTGGTGAAGATGGTAAAGATGGTTGTTCGAAAAGGTCTTCTTGAAACAAGGAAGATGGTCAACCTCCTTCCTGATTTGCTAGAAGTTGATTTCTCCTTTCTCTAAGAGTCCTCTCAAGCTCGTGGTCCAGCGGTAGGAGTTCTCCTTGAACTGACCTGCGCATAAGATGGAAACTACAAGAAAACGGTGAGAAGGTTTAAGGAACAAAAAAGTTCCTTAAAGAAAGAGAAACAAAAACAAAAAAAAAACAATAAACACTGGCGTCACCTCCCCGGCAACGGCGCCAAAATTTGATGCCCGTCGTTGAGGGTACCAAAGATAAAATTTATAAATCCTAACCTTTAACTATAGATAGCGAAAGTCAGGGTCGAACCACAGAGAGGTGGGGAATGTTTATTGTTTGAATGTTAATGTTTAAAGGTAACAAAATTGGGGGTTGATTGGTTGATTACTATATCTAAGGCAAAGATAAAAATAAAACAAGAATTAAAAGATGAGAATAAAATATAATAAAAAGGGATGCTAGGATGTTTGGGGTAATAATTAGCTAAGGTAATATAAATCCTAAAGTCAACATGTATTGCAGTCGCGTAAGGGGTTGTAACATATCTTTTTAGGTCTATGCTACCTAATAGCTCCTTTCGGCCTATACTATTAGTTCCTAGGTCTCACAATTATTGGGTGTCAACAATAAGGGTGATTCCTAAATCCTAAGTCACATACCTTTCAGTCTTGAGTAATCTAGCCATCTTAAAGTGTAAACCAATGCCCTTCCCGTATCTCTCAATCTTCGGTAGGTCATTACTAACATCCTACAAGTCTCCTTTCAGTTTCATTGTAGGGTATTATAGTCAACAAAGAAAGACGAAACAGGATACAAACGCGAGTGGTCGACCGACCAGCTATTCCGGTCGGCCGACCACAGCCTCGGTCGACCGACCCACTATTTGAGTCGGCCGACCGTGGTTCTGCTACAAGTCGGTTTCGGAATTTATTCTACCTATGCATATTATCCCCTACATCCTAACATATGAAAATTAGCTACTCATGGTTGTTAAGACGATTATGAAAACGGGATTAAACATGGTAAACATAGTGAAAAATCTAAACATGCAAGAATTAATAAGGCTTGAGATTCTGACTTAAACGAATGTAATAAAAATAATAACAATAATAAAGCTAGATTAAAAGAGTAATTACCACAATCGGAATTAGGGCAGAAAGGAACAAACTTTATTGAATGCTTGAGAATTGTTGAAAGATTACAAAACTAAAATTCTTCTAAATAAAACTGGATGCTAAAACTGAATCTGAAACTCAATCGATAAAAACTAGGTACTAATTGATACTTCCTCCCCAAAACCCTAACTACAAGATTAGCTTATATAGGGCAAGAGATTCGAGTTTCCTAAAGACTCTACTTCTAATTTATTTCCGAAAAAGAATTGTTCTGGGCTTCGCTGAGGTCGGTCGACCACGTTGGTGGGTCGGTCGACCTCTTTCACGGGCTTACTTGAATTCTTGGACTTTTTCCTCAGATTTGGACTTTTATGAAGATCAGGCCTGGTCGGCCGACCCGTTTAGCTGGTCGGTCGACCGCTTCCGTATAGGATTCTTCGGTTTTCTCCTTGTTTTGACTTTTGGCATTTAAATAAAGACTCCAGTTGACTTTCCATCGTTCCTTAATTATGCAAAAGACTCGAGGACATGAATTTGGTGCTAAATCGTCCATTTTCCGCATAAATCTGCAAAAGTGCAAAAAAATACGAAAGTACACGATTGATGGAGAAAAAAAGGCTAAAACATAGTAAATGAGCGACCAAATGCGTGTAAAAATAGATGAAAAACATCATAAAATAGACACGCATCAGATTCCCCAAACCAAACCCTTGCTTGCCCTCAAGCAAGAAATAGACTCGATCTTACTTAATGGAACGATTTCAATCTCAGAGCGAAATTTACATGTAAGCCTAATCCAATGCTAAGTACAAAATGAGAAAGTATATAAATCATGCAAACGAGTTATGGTGTCGTCAAACTTGTAACACTAGAGACTATAGAGACTTTATACTATGGACTCTCGCGGTACGCTCGAGAAACTCATGAAGCAAAGGGTGAGTATATGTAAAAGATAGAAAGAAGTAAATTTGCAATGACGCTCACCTAACTGCGACCCATGGAAACATGCCTGCAATCTAACATGAACAAGAATTCTACAACTTTGTATAACAATCTCATTTAAGTGGCCTAGATACATGCAATTGAGATAATGAAAGATATGTAAGGTAAAAGGTAAAAGTGGTAAAGATGTTTTTGGGTAAGTGGGGTTAGTAGCTAAGCTAGTAAAACCGGTTCCCAACAACATAATTCACAACCTTTTTTTGATATTAAGAAAGTGCTCTTTTTGTGGCACAACTCTCACATTGAATATAAGAAAGGACTCCCAAATATTTTGAATGAGGTACGGGAGTGATAACATATAAAAGAAAGGGATTTTTGAACGATTTTTTTCATTCTGATGCTGTCAGGTGGTCAGCCGACCCAAGAAGGTGGTCGGTCGACTTCTTTCCTGTACGTTTTGATTTTTTTTCGTTTTTTCTTTTCTTTCTTTCTTTTTCTGAATTTTTCTGTTCTTTTTTTTTTCTTTCTTACTTTCTTTCTTTTCTCTTTTTGTTCAAGATAGCATACAAACCAAGATGCCTCAAAAAATAATCCAAAGACCACAAATACTAGCTTGGAAGGGTAGGCTGAGTATGGGATGTAGTTTTGGGGGAATAAAAAGGCAATTTTGGCTATGTGAAGCTTATGGGTAAATACGAGAAAAAGGATCCCAAATGCACGTATCAAGACTCACAAAATGAGATAGTAAAACAAGTATATAGCAATTCAAATTCATGTTTATGCATATTGATGTAACATGTTCCAAGGGGAGTACTACTCACATCCTAGACAACTGGTTTAAGAATGAAACCAGGAATAAGGCTCTAAAACTCAGAATGTATAGTAGGCTGCCAAGGTATAAGTCAAGTCTCAAGATATACAAATTGACAAAAAACTCGTAGATATGCAAAAGACTTTTATACTAAAACAAGTTGACAAGGCAATGGTAAAGGCATAAACATGTAAGATAGCTAAATCATCCTTGAAATACTCTCGTTCCGACTCGACCTATATGCTAAAATAAACGTGCATTTTTTTGAAATTTTTGAATTTTTCTGTTTTTTTGGATTTTTGTATATATAAGGAAAATAAAGAAAAGAACAATGCAAGACAGAAATGCAATAAACGTGTGACAAAATGCAATGCATGTAACACGAAACCATTCCCCAAACCAACCCGCACAATGTCCCCATTGTGCATTAGCCTAAGTAAAGGTTTCAGAAAATTAAAAGAAAGATGCAGGGAAAATAGAAACTAAGGAAAACTGGAAAGAACTCACTGGATTAATAGATGTATGAGAAAAACCTCCCCAAACCAGCGTAAGCTGAGAGGTTTTGATGGCCAGCAGTGCCACTGAAATACCAAAGACGGTTGCACGGTTCCCGAGGAAGAAAACGAAAGACTGCGACGGATGGCAGGTCGACCGACCAAGAGAACAGGTTGACCGACCTTCCTGTAAACTACAAAAAGTTTCAGCAATACGGCGACTAGGTCGACCGACTGGTGTATCTGGTCGGTCGACCGTCTGTGTCCCAGCGGTCTTCTTTTCTTCGTAGAACCTCAAAAAGCAAGAAAAGTATATGCGCCCGCAAATGCGCGAGATCCCGGAAACAAGTCTAAAGTCTTCAACTACGCAAGCATAAAGTTCTAAAACTACGAGCACACTAAAATAAAAAGTCTCACACAACAAAAGTAAATTGTCTTAACACTGAAACTAGAAAAAACTATCCGCTAAAGATGCGGAAAATATCCGACCACGGCCTTTGACGACACGCCGTAGTCTCCACAGTGTTTGCTTGAGTAGCAAAACACATCTTTTTTCCGCCGTCGCAAAGCATATGCGACGGTCCCTCCTCTTGAGTTTGCCTCCTCTTCTTCTTCTCCTCGCGATCCACGATGTCTGGGTCCTCATCTTCTTTATAGCTTAGACATCCCATTCCTCCTCTCTGAACTATGACTTCTTTTACTTTGGGTTTCCCCAAACCAATTCCTGCACTAGCCACAATAGAAGTATCCTCCACATTGCTCCCAGCCTGGGGCGGAGGTGTAAAAACAGATATAGGAACAGGTAATAAAGTAGGAGAAGTAGTGATGACCTCATACTTTTTTTCAGAAGTGATAGCATTACATGTGATGGGGGTCATAGCATCCTTTTTCCTATAAGATAGGCCATATATAATAGAATGCTTTCTTACTTTAAAGGTCAAAGTCCCAGTGCCTACATCTATAATGGCGCCTGCGGTGTGAAGGAAAGGTCTTCCTAGAATTATAGGTATATGGGCATCCTCTGGGATGTCCAAAACTACGAAGTCAACTGGGAAGAAAAACCTGTCAATACGCACAGGGATGTTTTCCAACACTCCTATAGGTTCCATAGATGTACGATCTGCCATCTGGACTGTCATACTGGTCACTGCAAATTCGGCCATTCCTAGTTTTAAGGCAACGCTTAGGGGCATGACACTTATACTAGCACCTAAGTCGCATAAAGCCTTCTTAACTGGGAAGGTTCCTATATTGCAGGGGACAGAAAAACTACCTGGGTCCTCTAATTTGTGAGGGGCAATGACATGTGATAAAAAGCTAGATGACTCTTCAATGAGGGCCACCGACTCAACCTTTTCTACAGACCTCTTTCTTGACAAAAGCTGCCTCATAAATTTAAGATAAGAAGGAACTTGTTGAACTAATTCTAGAAAAGGGACTTGAACATTTAATGAACGAATCACATCCTTAAATTTGTCAAAAGATACCTGATCCTTCGAAGGTACAAGTCTTTCTGGGAAAGGAGCGGCTGAAGACTCAGTATTTGCAACTCTCTTCAGAAACCTAGGGGTATTATCACCCCTAAAAAGAAAATCCCTTTAGTTATCTGGCAATTCTGGACGAAAAGGAGACTCTGGCTCTGCCTCGGCGGTCGGTCGACCTGGATCTTCGGTCGGTCGACCGTTCTCCTGTTCAGTGGAAATTTCCGGATTCTGCTCTGTGGTCGGTCGACCTGGATCTTCGGTCGGTCGACCGCTCTTTCTGCTATTCTTCTGTTTTTCTTTCTCAACCCCCACTTTAGCTCCACTTCGTAAGGATATGATGTTTAGAGTCTCTTTTTTCTGGTCTGGTTTGGTCGGAAGTTGACCCGGAGCCCTAGTATCATTCTTGCTTGCGATTTGAGCAATCTGAGACTCTAACATCTTCATCCCTGCCTCTCTAGCCTGTGACTCCTTCTGAACCAACCCAATAAGATTTTGGATAAGAGTTTCTGTGTTGGGTGGTGGATTAGAAGGTGGTTGAGGGTTGAAGGGTGGTTTTTGAAAACCTTGCTTATGTGTGGGGATATATGTGGAATTTTGCTGAGGTTGCATATGTTGTGGGTTAAGAACATTCTGGCTTGTCCACCTTGGGTTGGGATGGACATTATTATTATTTGGGTCATAGAAATTGTTCCCACGATAATGTTGAAAAGCGGCACATGTTTCATTGGATGAAGTACAGAATTTTGACACGTGCCCCTCTCCACCGCACCTCTCACAAGCAAAGGGTCCGTCTTGAACGGCGTTCACCTGATAAATACCGCCCTTGCTTCCACTTCCTAGATCGAATTTTTCTCCAGCTTCTAATTTTTCCAACTTGGCCGTCAAGGCCTCAATTGCTGATAGGTTGTATTCAGATTTCCTTTGATTTCCTCTGGAAGTGCCATGCTCAGCACGGTGTACAGCAACATCTTCTATCAATTTGAGACCCTTAGTCTCTCCTGAATTATCTTGGAATCTCCCATTAGCTGCAGCATCTAGATAGGCCCTGTTGTCATCGTAGAGGCCATTGTAGAACTGGTTGCAAAGAAACCATTGTTCGAATCCGTGATGTGGTATGGATCGAACAAGTCTCTTGAACCTATCCCGCGCCTCACTAAAATCTTCATTGGGGCCTTGCTTGAAATTTGTAATCTGCGCTCTTAAAGCATTGGTCTTTGATGCAGAATAGTATTTCCTGTAGAATGCTAAGGCTAGGGTATTCCAATCTGTGACTCCCGCAGCAGTGCGGTCTAGATCTCTGTACCACTCTCTCGCAGAGTCCCTAAGGGAGAAGATAAACATGGTTTGCTTAATCTGGTCCTGCGTCACTCCTTCTGGGGGTGCAATAGAGCATATGTAATCTGTGAAGATTTCAATATGCTTTGCAGCATCCTCATTGGCCGAGCCTCCAAATTGGTTTCTTTTAACCATGGTAATGTAGGCAGGCTTGGCCTCGAATGGCTTCCCAGTACCTGCAGGTAAAGTGAACCCCTTGTATAGGTCATTTGCCTGAGGCATGGAGTGACTGGCAATAGTAGCTTCTTCTGCCATATTCTCTTCTTCTTTAGGAAAAACTGGAAAGTAGGTAAAAGGTGGTGTTTTTGGTGAAGGTGGATTGTTGGGTGAATTTGGTTGTGAAGGTGGTGTTTTTGGTGAAGATGGTAAAGATGGTTGTTCGAAAAGGTCTTCTTGAAACAAGGAAGATGGTCAACCTCCTTCCTGATTTGCTAGAAGTTGCTTTCTCCTTTCTCTAAGAGTCCTCTCAAGCTCGTGGTCCAGCGGTAGGAGTTCTCCTTGAACTGACCTGCGCATAAGATGGAAACTACAAGAAAACGGTGAGAAGGTTTAAGGAACAAAAAAGTTCCTTAAACAAAGAGAAACAAAAACAAAAAAAAACAATAAACACTGGCGTCACCTCCCCGACAACGGCGCCAAAATTTGATGCCCGTCGTTGAGGGTACCAAAGATAAAATTTATAAATCCTAACCTTTAACTATAGATAGCGAAAGTCAGGGTCGAACCACAGAGAGGTGGGGAATGTTTATTGTTTGAATGTTAATGTTTAAAGGTAACAAAATTGGGGGTTGATTGGTTGATTACTATATCTAAGGCAAAGATAAAAATAAAACAAGAATTAAAAGATGAGAATAAAATATAATAAAAAGGGATGCTAGGATGTTTGGGGTAATAATTAGCTAAGGTAATATAAATCCTAAAGTCAACATGTATTGCAGTCGCGTAAGGGGTTGTAACATATCTTTTTAGGTCTATGCTACCTAATAGCTCCTTTCGGCCTATACTATTAGTTCCTAGGTCTCACAATTATTGGGTGTCAACAATAAGGGTGATTCCTAAATCCTAGGTCACATACCTTTCAGTCTTGAGTAACCTAGCCATCTTAAAGTGTAAACCAATGCCCTTCCCGTATCTCTCAATCTTCGGTAGGTCATTACTAACATCCTACAAGTCTCCTTTCAGTTTCATTGTAGGGTATTATAGTCAACAAAGAAAGACGAAACAGGATACAAACGCGAGTGGTCGACCGACCAGCTATTCCGGTCGGCCGACCACAGCCTCGGTCGACCGACCCACTATTTGAGTCGGCCGACCGTGGTTCTGCTACAAGTCGGTTTCGGAATTTAATCTACCTATGCATATTATCCCCTACATCCTAACATATGAAAATTAGCTACTCATGGTTGTTAAGACGATTATGAAAACGGGATTAAACATGGTAAACATAGTGAAAAATCTAAACATGCAAGAATTAATAAGGCTTGAGATTCTGACTTAAACGAATGTAATAAAAATAATAACAATAATAAAGCTAGATTAAAAGAGTAATTACCACAATCGGAATTAGGGCAGAAAGGAACAAACTTTATTGAATGCTTGAGAATTGTTGAAAGATTACAAAACTAAAATTCTTCTAAATAAAACTGGATGATAAAACTGAATCTGAAACTCAATCGATAAAAACTAGGTACTAATTGATACTTCCTCCCCAAAACCCTAACTACAAGATTAGCTTATATAGGGCAAGAGTTTCGAGCTTCCTAGAGACTCTACTTCTAATTTATTTCCGAAAAAGAATTGTTCTGGGCTTCGCTGAGGTCGGTCGACCATGTTGGTGGGTCGGTCGACCTCTTTCACGGGCTTACTTGAATTGTTGGACTTTTTCCTCAGATTTGGACTTTTTTGAAGATCAGGCCTGGTCGGCCGACCCGTTTAGCTGGTCGGTCGACGCTTCCGTATAGGATTCTTCGGTTTTCTCCTTGTTTTGACTTTTCGCATTTAAATAAAGACTCCAGTTGACTTTCCATCGTTCCTTAATTATGCAAAAGACTCGAGGACATGAATTTGGTGCTAAATCGTCCATTTTCCGCATAAATCTGCAAAAGTGCAAAAAAACACGAAAGTACACGATTGATGGGAAAAAAAGGCTAAAACATAGTAAATGAGCGACCAAATGCGTGTAAAAATAGATGAAAAACATCATAAAATAGACACGCATCAACTCCCTCACTAGATATCACATGTCCAAGAAATGCAACCTTAAAAAGCCAAAACTCACACTTAGAGAACTTCGCGAACCACTTATGTCGACGTAAAATCCCAAGAATCAATCTAAGATGCTCAGCATGCTCCTCATCGGTCTTAGAGTAAATGAGGATATCATCAATAAACACCACAACACAAGTGTCAAGATACTCACTAAAGGTGCGGTTCATCTGATCCATGAAAATAGCAGGTGCATTAGTCAACCCAAAAGGCATAACCACGAACTCAAAATGCCCATATCTGGTAAGAAAAGCAGTCTTCGCAATGTCAGCCTCTCTCACCGGAATCTGATGATAACCCAATCGAAGATCAATCTTAGAAAACCTAGAAGCACCTCTCAACTGATCAAACAAGTCACCTATCCTAGGCAAAGGATATCTGTTCTTCACGGTCACTCGGTTCAACTCTCTATAGTAAATGCAAAGTCTCATGGAACCATCTTTCTTCTTGACAAATAAAACTGAAGCACCCCACGGAGAAGCACTCGGTCTAATGAAACCTTTCTCGATCATCTCTTCCAACTGTTGCTTCAATTCCTTCAACTCTGGTGGAGCCATACGGTAAGGAGCTTTGGATATCGGTCCGGTACCTGGAACAAGCTCAATAGTAAACTCCACATCTCTCTCTGGCGGTATCCCTTGCAAGTCATCTGGGAAAACATCAGGGAACTCACGAACAATGGCTACATCCTCTAGCTTCGGTAGCGATGGCTTTGCAGCTGAAACAACACACAGGAAGGCTTGGCAACCCTTCCTAAGAAGATGAGATGCTTTCATCGAAGAGATAAAAAGAACACCCTTTTTAGGGCGAGTTCCCCTATAGGAAACACGAACTCCTGAAGAACTCCTCAAGCAGATTTTCTGGTCGCGACACTCGAAACGAGCATGGTATCACGATAACCAATCCATACCGAGGATAATGTCAAACTCCTCGAGAGGAAATCTCAGTAAGTCCGCTGGAAATGTTGCTTGACCAATAATAATCGGGACATCCCTATGGGAAGATGAGCAAGAAAATACGTCTCCAGAAGGTAAGGAAATGGAAGTCTCCTCAACCAATGAAGACTCAAGAGCTATACGGTCTGCGAACTGATTCAATATGAATGAAAGAGAAGCTCCAGTATCGAACAAAATAAGGCACTCAGCGCCAAGGACAGAAAAGATACCGGCAACAATGTCTGGATGAGCCTCAGCCTCCGCCCTAGTCATCACAAAAATCTTCCCTTTCGGCTTTCCTCCTTTAGTCGCTGCAGCAGCAGTGGCAGCCTTGCCAAGTGCGGTGTTCCTCTCAGGACACTCATAAGATCGATGCCCAATCCATTACAAGTGAAAAACTTATAGGCATTCTTGAAACAATCAAAACCCGGATGAGATGGTTTACCACAACGGTGGCAAACACTAGGAGATCTGTCGGTGTGAACAATGGTCTTAGCAACCGGAGCAGAGAACCTCTCAAACCGCTTCTTCTGAGAAGAAGGCGAAGGAGTAGAAGGAACAAACGGTCTCTTCCCCTGGTACACTGATCTCTGGTGAGGAGTCACACTAGAAGTAGCAGCTTGGGTCTCAGTATCTATGGCACGAATAGAACTCTCGGCCCAAATAGCATCATCATATACCTCCACAAAAGAAGTCGAGTCACGACGAACCATACTCTCGATGCGCGATCCTAACTTCCCACGGTAGAAGTAGACTCTCTCAGCCTCATCTTTGACAAACCTCGATGCAAAATGAGCAAGTTGGTTGAATCGGTCGGTAAACTCTTGAACTGACATCTTACCCTGCTTCAAATCCATGAATTCCTTGAGCCGCTGTGATCTGAGCTCCTTAGGATAAAACCTCGTCTCGAGCTTATCCTTAAAAGCCTCCCAATCGAACAAAGGATCAAGAGTGAAAGTCGGTCCGGTCAATGCCCACCATCTATCGGCCTCAAGGGTCAGAAAGTGAGTGGCTAGCCGCACTCTATCCTCTCTAACCACCGAATACATGGTAAAGCTCTTTTCCATCTCCCGGAACCACTCGGTAAGAGCTACCGGATCAACCTCGCCTCCATAAGTCTTCACGTGGCTCCTCGACATTTGGGATGTTATCCAAGAGAAGCTACCAGGACGATTAGCCTCATTGCCTGGTGGTGGAGGAGGTGGAACATTCCCTGCTTGCTGTCTCTGGTTCTCAAGCAACTGATGAAGTGCTTGCATTATAGTGTTCTCAGCAGCCGTGGTTCTCACCATCCTTCAAAAGATAAAACAAGTGTTAACTTAGCAATTAGCATTCACAAATAGACTACAATATAAATCCTTAGATGTACCCATCTCTCATTCATTATTTGTTTATTTGGTCAAGTTAAGGTTGGGGGTCACATGAGTGCGTCGGGAGCAATAATGCTCTGATACCAACTGTAAAACCCCTCGCGAAAGCGGAAAATTAAAACATACAAAGTACTAAAAATGCAGCGGAATTTAAACTTTTTAAACTTAAACAACATGCGAGAAGAATTAAACTGAAACAGAAACTGAAAGCTGATATAAACAAAATAGATAAGTAACAGTTCTAAGTACTGAAAACCAAATATGTACAACAGCCTGGGATGGAACATCCCTACAGGCACCAACCAAAAACTGTATCAAAACTAAGAGTCTAGCTAATCGATAAACGTGTAAGTCATATGATGAAAGGATCATCACTCGCTAGCTCTCAAGTGAACCCCGCTCCAACCTGCATGTACCTACATACATGAAAACATGTACGCCACAATCAGTGGGGAGTGACTAGAGTTATCCTAGCCACCTTTTGTAACGACACGTAACAAGTAAAGCAAAACAGAATACTCCAACATATATAAACATGTGAAGCATAAACATCTCATCAACTGTTCTCACACTATCATGCAATACTAAAGCACGGCTCTCAACCAACTTCATAAACCGTTAGGAAGGAGAGCCGGTTTCCCTACTGGTTGCCCAGTCGGGGGGTCTTTCAATCCAACTATTTATGAAACTGATCATAGAATCATCCAATGCCTTGGATGAACAAACGATAACTCAAGCAATATAATCATCAACTTCATCATGCATATCTGACACTGTACCAATCTCAAGGCAAGCAAATATAAACATCAATAACACTAGCAATGGGTCCAGAGGTGAACTTAACACATATCCCACTACCAAACAATGTCGGGTCCAGAGGTGAACTTAACACATATCCCAACATGCAATCCAAGTAAAGGGTCCTGAGGTGAACTTAACACATATCCCTAATCATCCATAAGCAAAGGGTCCAGAGGTGAGCTTAACACATATCCCAATGCTACAAACAAGTATTGGGTCCAGAGGTGAACTTAACACATATCCCAATACACAGCTATCGCACAACGGGTCCAGAGGTGAGCTTAACACATATCCCGTGTACGACAACCGATCACGTGTCAGGTCCAGAGGTGAGCTTAACACATATCCTGACACGCCACAAGCAAAACACGTAATGGGTCCAGAGGTGAGCTTAACACATATCCCATCACGCGACATACAAAACACGTAGTGGGTCCAGAGGTGAACTTAACACATATCCCACCACGCGACATCCAACTCAATCATTAGCATCCAAAGATAGAAACTAACCTATAGTTCTAACTTCTTAAACCACTAAACAACACTTAATTGACCCCGGGAACTAAGTTGAGGGAGAGCCGGTTTCCCTTTCGGTTACCCGACCGGGGGGTCTCTATCCTCACTTTATTCCCGAACCCAATATAGTGTCGCCCATCCTCCGGGGACCTCAAATACATATCAAAGATACAAGGAACGAGTTTCAATCAAAACCGAACAACCGATTAAAAGTTATGAACGAATTACAATTCAAAAATAGGCAACAGGGGTCCCCAGCCGGTCGGCAGGCAGCCGGTCGGCCGGCTAGTGATCCCTCTCAGCCTTCCTTCTTTTTGAAATGAAACAACAACAAAGGACTCCCAGCCGGCTGGCAGGCGGCCGGTCTGCCGGCTGGGAACCCAATCCCATATTCTCAAAGTCACGCAACCACACCTATAAAGCACTCCCAGCCGGCTGGCAGGCGGCCGGTCTGCCGGCTGGGAACTCTATTCCTATGTTCTCAATTCTACGCAAAACAACAAAGAGGCTACCAGCCGGTCGGCAGGCAGCCGGCCTACCGGCTGTCAGCTCAAAACTCCATTTCTTTCAAAACCCGCAAAAACAACTAAAGACGCTCTCAGCCGGTCGACCGGCGGCCGGTCGGTTGACCGGCTCAGAGAGCCTGTACACCAAATACGCGATTTCCAGCCTATTGCAAAACTCGTTAAATTAACACAAATTCTTAAGAATCGCTACAAGTGAAGTTTATACAAAATCACAAATCACCAAATAACACTATCTAACAGCAAACAAACCACAAAACAATCCTCAAACGATTATTATAAGTATCCGTCGCAAAACATGGAATTTCTGAAAATTGCTTATGAACATGTGAAACACCAACTAGTCATGAATTCAACAAGTAAGATCATTCATAAACATGTTTCTAAGTCCATAAATCATTCAACTTAAACAAAATCAGAAACAACAACAAGAACACATCAAAACTTGCTATTTTAACAAAAAGGCCGAGTTACTCGTAATCGTCACCTCAAAAGCAATCCGGCTCAAAGATTTTCCTCTAAGATGAAGCTATCCACTTCCGGGTCGTCCAAGTCCACGCCTACAAGCACGAAAAACGAGATTAAGGACTGAAAACGAGTTTTAGGAAAAACAGTCAGATTTTCGAAGTGAAGGATTTGAAAAACGAAAGTGATAGATGGCTTACAAATTCGATGAGGATTCCGAAAATGTTATTATTACCTCGATTTGATGAACGGATGATGAAGAACTAATCAAAAGAAGATGAATATTAATGGAGGTTTATGAGGAATTGTGTTTACAGTGATATTGTTTGAAGGAGATGAATATGTCGACACATGGGTCTTAAAGGGTTTAAGGAATTGTCCTTTCCGTTTAAAATGAAACGGGTTAGGATACTTGAACGGGTTTTTAAGGTGTGAACTTAATTTACCAAGTTTGTATTCGTCTTAAGGACTTAATGTTCTTAAGACGGATCTTACTATTTATTTAAAAATACTTTTTGATAATTAATTAAAATATTATTTTATTACTTAAAATAATTAAAAACGCTAAAATTATATTTTATAAAAATACGGGATGTTACAGCTATAACGAACCAATCATCCTAACATCTCTTTTACCATCTTATTCACATCTTACTTTCAGTTTTATTCTTGCTTTATTTGCTAGACTTAGTAGAAATCAAAACCCAATCATAAACCCCCCAATTGTTACCCTAAAGACTTAAGGCCTAAAACAATTAACACTCCCAACCTCCTTGTTGTTCGACCCTGACTTACTCAAGGATTATAATCGGATTTTGATATCGTTCTTACGCCGGATTTTGCTCGATTGTAATCATCTTTTCTCCATTTAATCATAGTCCTTCTTTCCTTAATGTTTACTGTTTTGTTTATGTAATTCCTTCTCCCCTTTATTCTCGCATTTTTAGCATCGATTTTCGTACCCTTTGTTCCGTTTGTCTCGGTTCGGTTTCTCCTTCTCTTCGTTGTTGTTTTATGTTCATTGACATATCCGTGCTCTGCTCTTATTCTCGTTTTTCTGCCTAGAGAACCGTGCCCCCTGTTCCGTTTACTGTTTCGGATTTAGTGCCCTGTGCTCACTTGTATCGATTTCTTTACGTCTCTTTTGTATCTCTATTTTTTCACTGTTTTCACAATCCATATATCATGTCAAATGTTAGCATAATTAGCGTAGTCGTATTCATTTATAATTACGTTATGAGTAGCTAATTTATTTATATGCTAGGAATGAGGGAACTGTGTCATATGCATGATAGGTTATAACCGGGTTGGGTAGTTTTGCGGTAGGAATTATTGTTGAGCAATTTATTTGTTGTTTGGTCGAATGAATGCATGTAGGAGACCATTCGCTTAGTTAAACCCCGACCTAGATCGGAATATTGGAAGGGTAAGGCTTGCTTAATAATAATAATTAGTTTCTATGAGGGTGGAAGTCAAGCAGAAATGACCTTAGGGCGACTTAAGACCGGAAGGTAGAGTCGGGTTAGAAACGTGACTGTAATAACCTAGCCCTTCCTACCAATAATTAGACCAACCTAGTTATACCGATAGTGCTGACGACACAGTGACTCAAATTCCTAGCATATCCCTCTTCTCTGAATTATTTTATCTCCTTCTCGTTTATTTTCGTAGTTTAGTTAAAACAATTTAAAAACCCCCAGTTTTGTGACATTCCGACAAACCAATTTAGACAGAAAATTAGCAACTTTGCCTCCCTGTGGAGATCGACCCTATTTACCGCTAGCTTCCGTTAGTAGTATTAGGTTATTATTTTTGGTACTGAAACGACGGTATCAGTCGGTTTTAGGAATTTTGGTATTTGTATGTGAGGTGGGTGTAGGTGGTTGATTTGGTGAATGTATTTGATTTGGTGTATGGATGTGATTTGGTGATGGTGGTTGGTGAAATATGTCTTCTTGGAATAAAGAAGATGGAAAACCTCCTTCTTTATCCTGTTGAAAAATTTTTCTCTTTGTCCTAAGTGTCCTCTCAAGCTCAAGATCATGTGGAAGAAGTTCTCCTTAGACTGACCTGCGCATAAGAGAGAAACTACAAGTAAAAGTGAGAACATTCTAAGGAACAAAGTTCCTTAAACACAAAATAAAACAAAAACACAAAACAATAAACACCAGCGCTACCTCCCCGGCAACGGCACCATAATTTGATACCCGTCGTTGTGGGTATCAAAGATAAGATTTATAATTCCCAGCTTTAACTATAGATAGCGAAAGTCAGGGTCGAACCACAACGAGGTTAGGAGTGTTTATTGTTTTAGGTCTAAGTCTTAAGGTAACAAATTGGGGGTTTTAATTGTGTTTTGGTCTCTACTAAGTCTAACAAATTAAAGCAAGATAAAACTAAAACAAAGATGTGAATAAAAACTATGATAAAAGGATGTTAGGATGTTTAGTTCGTTATAGCTACGATGGCATATAGTCTAGGTCAACATGTATTGCAGTCTCGTAAGGGGTATAACAAATCCTTTCGGTCTATGTTATCTAATAGCTCCTTTCGGCCTATGTTATTAGTTCCTAGGTCTCACGAATATTGGGTGTCAACAATAAAGGTGATTCCTAATGTCTAGGTCACATACCTTTCACTCTTAGTAACCTAGCTGTCTTAAAACGTTAACTAATGGCCTCCCTTTATCTTTCAATCTCGGGTTAGTCATTACTAACATCCTACAAGTCTTCTTTTGGTCTCGTCATAAGATATTGCGATTAACGAAGCAAAACAGGTCTGATCATACGCGAGGTTAGTCGACTGACCAGCTATTCCAGTCGGTCGACTAACTACCCCAGTTGGCCGACCAGATAAGCTGGTCAGTCGACCAAGGTCTGCTACAGGTCCCCCTAATTCAGGCCATCTACGCCGTTACTAACCTACATCCTAACATGTGATATTTAGCTACTCATAAAAATAGTAAGAACGATAACAACGATAATAACAACGATACTCATAGCGATAAATATGATAAACATTCAATTAACAAAAAGGTTTCAGGAATCTATCTAGCCGGTATAACAATAACGAATTACAATAATAAAATGAATTGAAAAGAGGATTACCGTACAAAGGAAATAGGGCAGAAAGATTAAACTTTATTGAATTGCGTGGAATCAGAATGTAGCTTGAGAATAAACTAAGAACAATAACTCTAATGCTAAAACTAATTCTATGAGATTAAAAGTAAACTAAAATATTAATGTAGAACTTGGTAGCTGAAGAGATTAAAGATTAAAATTGGATGCTTAGCCTAATGACAGGATTAGGCTTTTATAAGCTTTTCTCAAAGCTTTCTTCCTTGACCTAATCACGTTGTGGGCTTTTGCGAGCTTCTGAAAACTACGCCGTGGTTGACCGACCAGTGGCCTCGGTCGGTCGACCGGTTATCGGGACCATGGGGTCTTCTGGCTTTGAAATTAGAATTCTGAACTTAAGACGTCAGATGCTTTGGTCGACCGACCAGTGAGCTCGGTCGGTCGACCGAGGCACCTGTGTGTCAGCTCGTAAAATCCTCATAAGTTGGTCTTGTGGTCCTTGATTTGTGCGTTGGACTTTGTTCCTTCTTCTTTCCTTAGTTCCTCTAGCTATGCAAAATCTCGAGGGTAACATTTGGCTAGAAATCGCCTCATTTCCGCATAATTCTGCAAAATAGCATAAAAATACGAAGGTAGACGAATATAGTGAAATAGCGACTAAAACTTGTAAATGAGCTCTGAAATGCGTGTAAAAACAGATGTAAAACATCATAAAATAGACACGCATCAAATTCCCTAAACCAAACCTTGTTTTCCCTCAAGCAAGAATTAGACTCGATCTTAAACCTATGGAATGATTTCAATCTCAGAGCAAAATGCACATGTAAGCCTATACCAATTTAATGCAATGTCAACAAGGAGATAGTAAATGAATCATGCAAACGAGTTATGAAGTTGTCAAACTTGCAATTCTATCGACTATAGAGACTTTCCCAATGGACTCTCGCGGGTCGCTCGAATCACAGAATAGGCACAAGGTGAGTGTATGTAAAAGATAGAAAGACATAATTTGTAAAGACACTCACCTAACTTCGACCTATGAAGACATGCCTGCAATCTAACATGAAAACAAACTCTACAACCGTGCATATACATACCAATCAAGTGACTTCGACACATGCTTGAGGTAAAGAAAAGATATGTGAGGTGATGGGTGAGAGAGGTTAAGATGTTTTTGGACAAGTGGGAGTCATCCAATGCCTTGGATGAACGGTTCTAAAGTCAATACACTCTATCTACCACAATCAATCAGCAACATCTGACACTGTACCCCAACTCAGGCAAGCAGATGCAATCAGCAGTATCAAGAACCTACCGCAACTCAGGCAAGCACTAGACACAAATCAGCAATGTCCAAGTCACACCCCAACTCAGGTAAACTTGGTACACAAATCAGCAAGCATACACCCGTAGCCGCAACACAGGCACGGATGGATACCAATCAACAGCTAATAATGGTTCATAACGCAACTCAGTCAGAACCATTACTCTTCGTAATGAAATCGGGATCCCAACTCAGACCCAACCCACTACGGTCAACCAAACTCACGATAGGGCAGAGGTCGCAACTCAGACATTTCCCTACCGCATCATCTATATTAGGCCGTCACGCCACAAACACTCACATGTCAAACTAGAGGATCGCAACGCCCATAGCTTGACACGCATCAAACATCAGTACATATCTTACTCTAGCGGTCCCACCTCAGACATATTCCGATATTTACTACAACCAGGTCCTTAGTCCTAATCTTCTAGACTTCTAAACAACACTTAATTGACCCCAGGAACTAAGTTGAGGGAGAGCCGATTTCCCTTTCGGTTACACGACCGGGGGGTCTCTATCCTCACTCCATTCCCGAACCCAATATAGTGTCGCCCGTACACCAGAGACCACAGACACACGTATAAAGCATACGGAACAAGTCTCAAGCAAATCGAACTAGCCGATCAAAAGTTAAATTGATTTTAAGATAAAAAGGGTCCTCAGCCGGTCGCAATCGGTTGCCGGTCAGCAGGCTGACAACCCCCCACACATAACAGCCTTTGAAAAACAACCTATACGAGGAAGGGTCCCCAGCCGGTCGATCGGCCGCCGACCACCCGGCTGGGAGACCAACTCCCTACGTCCTCTTATTACGTAAACAAACAACCAACAAGGAGTCTGAGCCGGTCAACCGACGGCCGGCCACCCGGCTGAGCTCCTCTTCACATATTTTCCAAAATTCAAAGAAAACCAAGCGCGACCGGCTCAGAGCCCCTGAGCCAAAAATCGTGTTTTACAGTGAACACAAAACTTCATGAAATTGATTCAAATCTTGCGGATAGCAACAATACAAGTTTACCCAGCATATATAACAATCACATGATACATAAACAAGTATAAATTCCAACAATAACCACATATTAAGATCACATCTTGTATCCGTCTTAATTTTGTGAAAACTGAAAATGAACGTCAAAGCATATGAATACATCATAAAACTTCAATTAAATCATGTGAAGATCATATGAAATGAATTCCTAACATATTACTAAACTTATATACCAACAACAACTCAAAAATCAGAAACCACAAGCAAGAACAACACAAATTGTGCTACTTTAACAAAAAGGCCGAGTTACTCATAATAGTCACCTCAAAGCGGTTTAAGCTCCGAAATCTTCTTCCACCACGTAAGTATCGACCTCCGGGTTATCACAAACATCGCCTAAAACAACAAAACATCAAAACCATTCACGAATTTCGAAACTACAAGAGCAGACCGAAATTTTGACGGAAAAATTATGAGATAAAACTTACCTAGAAAGATAGAGGGCGAGAACAGGAATCCGTAGCCGCGAAAATCGTCTCAATCGGATAAGAAACGAAGATTCTATGAGCATTTTAAGATTGAAGGAGAAATTCACAAGAATGTGTTTGTTGTTATGTTTTCAATCTGAAAAATGAAATGAATGAGGGAGGTAGAGGATAAAGGAGTTAGGGTTTTGTGAGGAAAAATAGCAGAAATGGGTCCATTAACAAGTTAGGCCCATAAGACAAGTTTTAAGACAGTTTAAGCTAAGAACACCGACTTAAGGTCACTATAAACTTAAGACGATATAAATATTTTCCGGACTATGATATTAAATTGCTAAGACGTAAATTACGCAATTAGATGAAATCTTATTTAAATCCTTTAAAATATTTTCACATAAATTAATCAGTTATTTAAATGAAATTCCAAAATTACGAAATATAAATTATTTCTCGAACTTGAACTTAAAATCTTTAAACTTCCAAGTCTTGAAATATTGGGATGTTACACAAGTCGTAAGAAAGCAAAAACTGTGCCAGCCAACACTCCTACTAGTTCAACAACACCTGCAGCACTCCTATTTCTTCTACGGCGTTAGTCAACACTCCTAAAACGTTTATGTCGTTTTCACATGTAAGAGTTTTTTAATATGAACGTATTGAAACATACTGTACATTTTTTATTAATACTATTTTTATGAAAATACAAGACGATAAGTCATGCACACCTTTCCCATTTCCAAATGCAATTGCCGATTACTTTTCACCTTGCATAACGGATTGTGTGAATGTCAAAGGTGATGGTCACTGCGGGTATCGAGCGATTGCTTAAGAAATTTATGGAAATGAAAATGAATGGGCGAAAGTTCGATGTGATTTATTTGATTAACTAAATGTTAATAGGCAATACTATGTAGATGTGTGTGGGGGTGAACAAGAGATTGCCAAATATATAAAGATGATATCGTTTTGGAAGCCTTTTGCACCCTCCCAATATTGGTTTGAAGTTGGACTTGGACTTCTTGTATCAAACCGTTATGATGTGATTTTTGTGACTTTGTCTTCAACCGATTGCTGGAAATTTTTACCACTCAAAATCTTGGGCGCAGTACCAAACGGTCCAAAGAAAATCGTAACAATAGTTTTGGTTGATTCAGCTTTAAATTTTGTGTGGGTGAGTTACGCAATTAAACTTTAATGTTATTTTGATATATTAAACGATTAAGAATGTTCTTCTAATAATGTATTTTTTTTGTTTGTACATGTGTGTCTTCGAAGTGACTCTCCGTTACCATTCTTTTACCCTTCTTGTCGAGGATTTCAACATGAAAGTAGCCAAGTTGCTAATAGAATTATTCTTTATAAGTCTCTGCAGCCACCATAACAACATAATACAACAACTCCAATAATAGTTTTGGACCTGTAATTTTAGTTGTCCAACAATTACTTTTGACATTATAGTTCTAACATTATTAGTCGAATGAGGACGAACTACTACTGGAGTTCACTGGCAGAGTTAAGGTAGTGCTCGAATGAGGTGATTGCATTCCTCATGAATGGTCAGACTGATATTGACACACCGTGCTGTAATGCAATTGAGTTTATGAATGTAAATATTGTTATCAGTTCTCTTCCGCCTCTATCGGCTTTCTAGTTTTGTTTCCGATATTATTTTCACTTAAAGGCATTGCATCGTGAGTATATTCATGTAAGCTAACTCTAAATATTTCTTCTGTCCAAGTCAATCATATTGATTAACTTCTTTGTATATAGCTTAGCAAAATTGTTTTGTTCTCCGTATCCTGTATTACAGACATGTTTCTAAAGTCAAATGTTGAAGGCATTGTTGCTATAGTGAGCATGAATATACTTAAAAATTGTCTGATGATGTCGTCGCTTCGATGCTTCCTGTTTTTAGCTGCTGGCAACTGACTTGAGCTTCTTCAAATTTGATTAACAAATTTTGCTTACATCCAAGCTTACAATTGCTAAAGGAGAAACCATTATACTATTTCTTTCTTTGGCAAGTTCGTACTAGACATGATAGGAAGACGGTAACTAAGGGCATTAGCAACAGAGGTTCATCAAGAAGTTTGTAAGGTGACACATCCATCATTTTAGAGGTTCGTCTACAAACCTTCTATTGTTGGCGATAAGTGTTGAGATTCATGGATGAGGGGAGTTACAAATTAGTATCCAGTAAAAGGTTTGTAGGTATGTGAGTTTGTATATTAGCTATGTGGCATAAGAACAAATTAAACCTCTTCGAGGTTCATCTACTCTTATGTTGGGTATGATGAATAAATGAATTTTTACATACTGCAAAAGCAAGTTATCTCGTGGGATTGCAATGAAAACCGGTCAAAACAAATATAAGCAAAGGTATCGGATTGCAAAACAAAGACACTACAAGTAATTAGGGGGATTCCATGACATCCTCCAACTACTTGCCTTTCGGGCACAAATTAACCACAGATACATGTATGTATAAAAAGAGTACAAGACTGAGATGATCTTACAAAGATTTCAAGTTAATTTGACATGTAAGACCGTCTCATACATTACACACAATTTAGCAGGAAGTAAATTTCGAGAGACCAATATAGTAAGACAATATGAGACGATCAGTTCAACACAAATATATTCTGCAGCACAAGAACAATAACATTTCAGAGTCTAAGCATTATAGTTCGACCAAATCGGACACACCACTCACAGACTGCTAGTGCTCCGCTTACTGTTACTGATAACACGCCGCACTGATTTTTTAGGTTTCAGCCTTTCAGGGTTAAGAATGCTTGTTGTTTTTCTGATTATGCTCATATTTAAGTCTGTTCATAACTCGCAACACTTTTGTTTCAATCCGTGTGGTAGGAGAGTAGTGGGCGAGTGGTAGGAGAGCATAAGTGGAATGGCGTGTGGTAGGCTAGGGGTCAGCGAGTGGTAGGAGAGCAGAATGATGGTGGCGTGTGGTAGGATAGTGATAGGAGAGTGGTAGGATACAAGTAGAGTATGGCATGGAGAGCAGAATGATGGTGGCCTGAGATTATTGCAGATCTACAACAACAAACACACATTCAATCAATCGATCAATTATGTTTCGTAGAATCGTTTTCTCCAATCTCAAAACTCTGATTTCTTCATCTACAACTTCCGCCATTTCCAAACCTTCATCATTTCTCCTTTCCTCACCTCGCCGCTGCCGCTGCCATCGCCACCGCTACCGCTATCGCCGTCATTCCACGCTTGAAGGAAGGGATATCTTGGAGATTAATCATCCGTGGGTGGTGGTGGCGATATCAGCTACGAAGCAAATCTGGTCTGGCTAGAAATACGGGTGCGGCGGGGAAGGGTGTTACATGACTTGGAGTTGATAGGTAGAGTGAGAAGTTGAAATAAAATTGTAATTGTTGTGGAAAGATAGGGGTATAATGGTCAATCATGTCTATGATTGAGTAAAACTCGTCCATGATTGAGCAACACCCTTATTTTTTACCATTTTTAAATAAAAAAATCAGTTTCTTTAAAAAATTAAAACTTAACTACAGATTAAGGATTAGGGTACCTACAACAAAAATTTTATGAACTATTACCTTTTTACCTATGAGTCATTTGTCATACTTGAATGGGTTATGGATCTTTATGAACTATTACCTTTTTGCCTATGAGTCATTTGTCATACTTGAATGGGTTATGGGCCTTGTACAATGTAAATACAACATACCCGTACAATTTACACAAGTTTAAAAGTAGTGACAAAAATACAACTCCAACCCTTTAATTAAGAATAGGTACAATAGCAGTATCATTTTGATACAGTAAAATATATTAGGGGTCATAAAAATGTCAAAACTAATATAAACCAATATATTTTACATTTGATTTAGATACATCACTCTTTTTTTAACAAATTTGACTTCTCTGGAGGTTCCCGCCAGTAATGCAAATACTGTGAAGCCTCATTCCCGCCAATAACTGTTAGAATCATTGGATATGAGCACTCTTCGTGGTCTCACCAGCTAGCTTATCTGAACTCTGGAGTTATAATCCAATCCAGCCCATTGTGAAGAATGCGCGTGGGGTTGCAGCCCATAAAAAATCCATCAGTGTCGGACATACAACTACCAGCTAATATTAAGAGCTGAGTGCTTCTGCTACAGGACACTCGGACGTTTCTTTCTCAGATTCAACCATCATAGACGTTATCATTTCACGTCTCCGCTGTTCCTGGGCTTGCCTCCTATTTGATTCCAGGATGATCATGAGAGCAGTAATGTCAGCTGGATTGACACCACCAGCTCTACTAGCTTGACCAATGGTCTGTGGCCTTACCTGCAACAAAACATAACTGTGTTCAGAAGCTTGTGTTTTCTTGTCAAAAACAATACCAAGTAATTCAGATACCCAGGTCGGACAGTGTAAAAGCTTTACAACTTAACTAACTTAATATCAATTCCTTATTTATCAACTGAGTAGGTAACCCAACAGCGGATTTTTTACCATACACATTCTTATATGAGAATCATATAGGAATCATATATCCATATAATAAGGTAGTTATTCCTTGTTTTTAGTTTTCAGGAGATTAATGGCCATTGCTGGTAAGCTTTTTTTAAGAATATGTATTTGTCTCATACCAAGTTAATATGAGACCGTTTCTCACCAAAATGCTTAACAATTTGATGTTGATAATTTTCAATGGAGTCAAAGACTCATTACTCTTTGGATCTCAAGTATTATAGTGCCATGCATGAAGACTCGTTAAATTGGCTGCAATTGTTGTTTATAGTGTAGTAACAGATACTCTATGCAACTATCGACATAATTTCCATTTTGAGTCAACTGGGAACAGACTCCTCGTGCTCCTAATACATGGGTAAGGTTGCGCACATCCTAGCCCCTTCTGCAATTTGCAGGAGCTGAGGCCCTAGGTTAATGTTGTTATTGTTGATGAACTACTCAAAAACTCACAAATCAATCCAAAGAGGTACAACTCTCTGACATGGATCATGGATAGAGACTCAAGACCAAGTGACCAGAGGTTGATTGGTTGCACGAACAGCAGTAACAGATTGACTACTGCAACCTGCAACTATTTAAAACATTAAACATCGTATAAAGACACTGACCAGAGATGAGCTGAGAGAAGCAGTTTGTAAGGCCTATTATTGATGCTGCAAGCAAAGCCTTGACATTGAAGAAACAGATAACAAACAAAATAAAGTAATAAACAGTCACAAAACACGAAACCTGACATCCAAGAACAAATTTCCTGCTGTATTGTGTTGAACAGTAAGGTATATATGAAATGCAAGTCTATGAAGATTTGGGGTCTAACCATAATGACCACAAATATCATACAAAAAGAAAGATTTTTGCGGTTCAATAACTTCACTCTTCTCATCACAAATAAGCTAATCAAAAGATTATTCACGAATAGTTGTCAGCAATCACATACCTTGGAGAGTTTTTCACGTGCCTCTAGAGATAAAGTGGTCATCGAGTAATAATCCAGACCATCTGGAAGTGTTCTATGTTGTTTATGAACCATCTACAATATGCATCAAGCACGATAGAATCAAAAGATGAGTTGCAAAGATAGAGAAACATGAGCAAAGAGAAGGCATGATTCTCGTGGAAAATCCACAAGACAGTAGTACAGTACACAAAAAAAAACTTACCTGTTGCAGTTGTTGCTGTTGTCTGATAATGAAGCCCTCGTACTTGATATCAACTTCGACACATTCTTTCTCAATTTTGGATAGGCATTCATTTCCAAAACCATGCTTGTCCAGAAGTTTGTACTCTATATGTGGTTTTTTAAGAAGGCTCTCTAGTGTCGCGGAATTCTTCACCGGTTGACCAGATAGAAGAGTGACATCAGAGGCAAGATCATCACCTGATACAATCCCAAAATAAACAACTCAGGAACTATAACTCTGTTCACAATGTTTCATATTTAATGGATATTTGCCGATAACAGAAGATCAAACCAATCAAGATGTAGACGAGACAAAATTTTATAGATGAAATAATACTCCCTCTGTCCCATCCGTTTCTTTACTTTTTTTTAGGGTGTGTTTCAACAGATTCATAATGTTTCCTTCTCTAGTGAATTTTATACAATGCAATTATTAAACTAACCCCATTCCATATCTACCCTGATACGCCCACCCCATTCATCCCAACCAAAAATTAACATGGCCCAGACATTATGCGGTTTTCAGTGTTTTTAAGAAAATTCATACCAGAGCTTGACTTAAGTTATCCTCAACTTCCTCAATGAACGAATAATCGGATGAAAGAAAGAGAAGGAAAAGATTTGAAACCTGATATCCTAGCAGTTTTTAGTCGTTTCTTCTCTTCTGCAATCCGAGATTGCTTGTCTTGGTATAATTTCCAACGTCTATCATCAATCAAACCAATTTCATGACCAAGAGGTGTGAGACGGCTGTCAGCATTGTCGGCACGGAGAATCATGCGGTGTTCTGACCGGCTGTCAGAAAGTAAAATCTGATAAATACAGGTAAATATGGTTTTACCACTGGTCAGAGCCCTAGAAATGTTACAATCAAATACCTTGTTAACATTCGATAAGGTTCTCGAAGATCTTTCGTAACCAAATCATCAATCAGAGTGCCTATGTAGCTGCTTTCCCTCTCTAAAACAATAAGAGATTTTCCATTAGCATGTCTAGCAGCATTAATTCCAGATATAATCCCCTGCAAAACAAAAAAGAAACAAGATGCTGGTCAATTTCAATTTCAAGGGCATCTGGAATCCTCTTCTGAATATAGTTATGGATTTGTAAGAAATATCTGCAGGCAAGTTTCCAAGAGTAGTTCCTGATATGGCCGACGAAAAGACTAGAGGAAATAGAATTATTTAAAACCTGAGCTGCAGCTTCCTCATAGCCGGTAGTTCCATTTATCTGACCAGAAAAGAAAAGACCTTGAATTTTTTTGGTCATTAGAGATCTGGAGCACTGATAAGCAGGCAAGTAATCATATTCCACAGCATAAGCAGGCCTCAGCATAGTACAGTTCTCAAGTCCAGGTAATGTTTTCAACATTGGTAGCTGCAGTCTCTCAGGTAAACCAGTTGAGAATCCCTGAAAGAAGTTATTTCACTATGTAAGAACCCAAAATTTTCATATGATTTGACCAAAAAAACGAGGGAGAAGTAGACAACAGACAAGGTCACTAGAAGAAGTTAGCAAGTTCAAATCAAGACTCCCCGAGGAATAAAGTAATAAACTCACCATATTAAAGAACAAGTGTTCAGTTCAGTCAACAAAAGTCCTACCAATTGTCATCAAATCAACCAGAAACAAGCAAAGTGACATTGATCAATGCTTATAAGCTGGTCCCAAGAACATAGTGAGGTGTCTCCAGACACAAAGAAAGAGGAGGGAGGCAATATAATACACCAAATACTAAATTTTGGAAATTAGTAATATGATCCAATACTGCTATGGGAGCATAGTGCTATCAGGTCCCAAGAGCATGCTATAATTTACACACATAGATATTTGACATCCATGGTAAAAAAAATAAAAATAAAGGGGATTTTCTAGAGTTTACCCCTACGTTTTTTTCCAAATCTACCATACATCCTCGATTTTTTAGAAACATCTAATATACCCCTCAACTCCTAGAATACTTTCTTAATGCCCAAAGTATCTAAATTTTGGTCCTTTAAGCGTTAAATATTGTCACATAAAAATTTATATTGATGAGTAAATGATGAATATGTTGATGGCTCAACGTTTTTCGGATGAGTGATCAACTAAAAGCGGCCAAATATGATATTTAAAATTGTAAGTTTGGGCATTTAGGGTATTCCAAAGCATTTTATAGAGTTTAGGGGTATCTTGTGTGTTTCTGAAAATCTTAGGGTATATCGTAGAATTCGAATAAACACGGGGGTACATCATAGAAAACCAAAACAAATTACAAACGAAGAACTTGGCAACAGCATACCTGTACATATAACTCAGGTACAGTTCGGCCCTCTGGCTCAAGAAAAATCTGATGAGACTCCTTGTCTTGAAACCTAACAACCTGAAGAAACATACAAGTGTAAGCATGAACAATGTAAATAGAGTGTTGACTGTTGAATAGCTTTTTGATAAATAAACTCATTAAGTTTTCGAAGATGCCCATCCTAAAACTCCACAGGATGATGTACAATAATTAAATTCATCACAAACACAATCTTTATAGATCTCTGCACTCTTGTTCTATTACTCAACTGGTGCTAGAAAACTTCCTGGTCAAGAAGGGGAGGGGGAACCTGTTGGCATGCAGATTATAGCTGCAAAATTTACCTTATCCTCAATTGACGGGCAATATCTAGGTCCTTTTGCCTCAACCCAACCACCATAAGTTGGAGTTTCATGCAAGTTTTCCCGAATAAGATCATGGGTGCTCTTCGTAGTCCGTGTTAGATAACAACACATTTGTTCCCTTTCGACATGAAACTCGGGATCAAAGGTAAACCAACCAACCTGAACAATCACCAATTACAGGATCAGTAATTCAGTATAAAGCACCAAAACTATATAGGGGCTTTGTGACAAACTGTAGTACATGATGAAAATGCATCAATACTTAAAACAAGTAATAACTTGGTGAAAATTTTGTAGTTAGAATTTTGAACAATTGAACGTACACATGAAATTGAATGATCGGACCTCTTCATCGCCGGGTTGAGGTTCCAATTTGGAAAAATCCACAGTGCGTATGTCCACACGTGCTGGAGTCCCTGTTTTCAGTCTATCAGTTTCAAAGCCTAGAGCTTGAAGATTTTCAGTGAGCCCATGAGAAGCTGCCTCGCCAGCACGTCCTGCGGCCATAGAGGTTCGGCCGACCCAAATTTTGCCACTCATGAAGGTACCAGTCGTGAGAACAACCGAAGGTGCAAAGAAATTCATTCCAAAGAAAGTTCGGACACCCTCGACATTGTCATTCTTCCCAAGAATGATATCTGTCACCATAGCCTCTCTAATTGAAAGGTTGTCTGTGCTGAAATTGTAACCAACAGGAATACTTTAGCAAAAGAATATCACCTTCAAATATATAAATGACAAACAGCTATGGTTCTGCTCCAATAGAATATATTAAAAGTATAAAATCTTTCTATTAAGGCTCTGATGGTGGTGTTGTATAAAATCTTTTTGTTTGTGAAGTAGCAGTCCATTGCAGTTCTCGACGCAATTATCATCTTGAGTCATTTGGAAAAACCTCCTTGTGTTGTAAACATATGGGTAATGCTACATACATTCGACCCCCGTTAGCCCGCAATTTGTGGGAGCAATTGAGGGCATTGCGGTAATTTTGTTGTTTATATAGATACCAGTACCACTAGCCAGACAATGTTTTATTGCAATACGATTTCTTAAATAAATTAAGCAGCAAGGCTTGCCAGTCTCTTCTGTGAGCCCCCCTTTTCATTTAATGTTTATATCCTACTTTCCCCCAATTCTCTATCTTCGTGTACATGGAACAAGGAGTTTGCATGAGTAAGAACTAAGGATAGAACTCTGCTTAGAGGAAAAGCTCTATCCATCTAAGGGTCCTTACCATGATAAATGGGTGGGGAATGTAGGCAAATAGGCTGCATTGTGTTAAATTAACATCATCAAATTATTAAACGAAACATGCAATCTTTCAACGAGATGATTGATAAAGGACAAAAAACATTACACAAATCGTGGCCATGCAAAAAAGTGGTAGACTAAACAAGCTAAACTCTGTACTCGAATGCAATCAGTTATGACATAGTGGCATAACAAGAAGATACAACCAGAGAAAGAAGCGTCTAATTAAAACCCTTACGTCTCGACTACACTCCTCATCAGCATAGCATATTCCCTCTTATCGGTTTGTGCACGCAATGCTCGTACTGCGGGGCCTCTTGATGTGTTTAGGACACGCTTTTGGAGATAGCACCTGGTACGGAATCACCAAAACAAGGCAAATGACAAAGCGATCACTGATTCAACAGACTTATAAGACACTAACTCAAACAATGAAAAAATCATCAGCCTTGCAATCATCAACATTTCCTACTTAAAGGAATTACCGGTCAGTAATTTTTCCCATCTCCCCACCAAGTGCATCGACTTCATGTACAAGTTGTGATTTTGCAGGGCCACCAACTGCAGGATTGCAGGGCTGCATACAGATTTCTAGTGAGGGAAATTGGTGATCACATAAATCCAAAAGTGTTTCCCACCTCCATGACTCACAACATTGTGTCACACTAACAATGTGAGGAAACGGGTTGGAATTGAGGGAGCAGTAGACAGATTAGAATGAGCAGACACTAAGAAATGGCAGCGAGCTCGGTTTACTAAATATTCATCAAGCAACGAAGCCAAAATGACAATGAATTACAAGAAAGAAGATAAAGACACCACATGGTTTAGGCAAAAACGCTGCTATCCAGCCAGCTATAGAGTATTCGAATACCATGACAGCTTGGCAGTCCAAAGACACCTCACATCAGCAGGAGTAAACACACCGAAGAGACCCAGGTCATCACATGCATAAAGTCTCATTTCAAGAACAGGTAACTCAAATATATGATATCAATCAAGCATCAAGTAGTTGTATATCATAGTCTTTATAATCAAAAACACTATCTTTCTTTTCCATCATGAGTTTTTTGGAAAGATTAGGAGCCATGCTAAAGCATGAGATGGAAAAAACAAACATTTTCATTGAGAGACATTTAGGGCCAGCCTACAAACAGGGTATCATCATCATCAATTTGGCACCAATGTTAAATTGTTAATCATAACATAAAAAAGGGCAGCCAGTGCAGGATGGCATAATTAGTACAAAAATTCGCATAAAAGAAAATTTCACGATAATATGAGGATAGCCTCATAGTAAGAGGTGACCTTTTTAGTAGGTCAATGACTATATGGAAATGGATTATACTTGAACTTTGCTAATCGAGCTTGTCTCACTTTATAGTAAATGAGACCATCTCAGGGGACTTATTGGCAGCAGTTAATGTACCTGCCACGCAATTCTGTCGATGTTGAGTGTGAGAAGAAGAGTTTTTGCCCCCAAACGAGCAGAAGCAAGTGCAGCTTCACATCCAGCATGTCCTCCTCCAACCACAATCACGTCATATATTTCATCGCCTATTCCAGGAGGATTGCTCCAATCTGAAGTTCAAAACAATAGTTTGCGAAGTTGGACCAGTCAATGAACATACTAAATACTTTCGTCTTTAGAAATAATATATGGAGTAGTACTTGCAAAATCCCAGAGAAACCTCACACAAATATTATCCTGCTATACCCCCAAAAGGGTCGGCTGACGTGGTCAAACACAAATAAACACCACATGAGTCCCGGGTTCAAATGATAATGAGAGCACGTTGGCTTCAGAATTATGTCATCCTGAGTTAGAGCTCCTCACACTGTTTACACGCCGGGGTTTACCCAATGTGTAGAAAAGGTAGCAGCATTGGGTTTTTCGATGATAGAATCAACTAATCAGCAAATAACTTGGCTCTCTAGTGATTCAAACAAGTTCAAACTTGACAGAAAAGGAAAAGATACAGCATTGTCAACTCTAATACCAATGGCAGCTAATATCAATCAAGTATCGAACATAATAAAAAGGGCGAATACGTGAAGCACACAACATGTTCGTCGAAATGTCTGAATGAAGACTGACCTCGAGTAGTAGACGGAGAAACAACAAAGTTTGTGGAGGGTGTGAAGGACAAAAGAGAGCGCGAAAGTAGTGGAGATTTAGAGGGGAAAGAGATACGGCGATGAAAGGGGATAAAAGGAGAAAGAAAGGGTGAGAAGAGAGAGGATGCGACTGGGAAATGACGGGTAACACGAGTAAGGTTGACCGCCATTAAAGAGCAGAGCTACGATGAATGCTCGATATTGCAAGTAATGTCTGCCTCTGATTGTTTCAGTAACACTTATGTTGTCGTCAGTATAGCCATAACTCATAAGCCATAGAAAGATAAGCATAGTCCGGACGACGGATGGCATTGGATCTGGACCCTTATCCGTTGGTATTCTGATAAAGTGGATATGAATCTTAGTAAGTCTTGCTTGCGACGGGTCGTTATTTGTGACGGATATTTTGTGAGATAAAATGGGTAGAAAATGAGTTAGTGGAGAAAGAAGACCACATGAATAGTGTTGCAGAAAGAAAAAAAGTGGGTATTTTGTGAGAGGAAACGGTATCCGTCACAAGCTTGCGACGGATAGTGCCGTTGCAAATAAGAATTTGTGTATTTTTATATATTTAGGGGCTGTTTGTTGGGCATTTGTAAATGGATTGGAATGGATTCGTCTATTCAAGGATTTTGTTGAGCCTTTTTGGAATGGAGTTTGATTGCCAACAGGTTCTAAATCCATTCCAACCCATTGGAACCTCATACCCCATGTTTCATCCAAAATTCTAACTCTACCCCACATTTCCACCCATCCAAACCTAGAAAAAAAAAAGTTGCGTATTTTTCATAAATATTTTATGTGGCTTTTTTGATAAAACATTTTATGTGGATTTTTTTCGTAAAATATTTTATGTGGATTTTTTTCATAAAAATAGTTACGTATTGTAAAACATTTTATGTGGATTTCTTTCATAAAACTTTTTATGTGGATTTCTTTCATAAAACTTTTTATGTTGAATTTTTTCATAAAAAAAAAAAGTTATGTATTTTTCATAAAAAAATTTATGTGGATTTGTTTCATAAATATTTTATTTAGATTTTTTTCGTAAAACATTTTATGTGGATTTTTTTTCGTAAAACATTTTATTTGGATTTTTTTCATAAAAAAAGTTACGTATTTTTCATAAAACCTTTTATGTGGATTATTTTCGGTCTTAGAATAATTTTGTTATTGTCCTATTATATGAACATGAGTCATTTGATTTTTATGGATTAATTTGAATTTTGGCTTTGTTGTAGTTAATTTTAATTCAAAATAATATAATTGCAGTTATCTATAATGAAGAAATTGAAATAATTTGAAATTCATTCCAAATGTGAACCAAACAATAAGAATGACATTTAGAATCCATTACAAGATCAAACCAAACAAGCATTAATAAGTAGGATATGGATCTAGAAGAAATTATATGAATATTGATATATATCTTGTCGCTAAGATCCACATGTAACGACGGATTTTGTATTACGAAAACTGAAATACAAAACACAGAAACAAAATAAGTTTTTATTAATATCAGAAAATTTCGTGTACAATCTCTAATAATCCTCTGATTCTAAGTAGACAAACAGGTTACACGTTCCAGAGAGGCGACTGACGGCGGTATCCTAGCATCTATGGCTAGGGCATCAACGATGACCCCTCCCCCTCGGAACGTCACTCAAAGGGATAACAAGAAGAAGAGACCAACGGATGATGATGATGGGAGTACTTCAAACCCGGTTGAACAGAGACTTGTTAAGGAGAAAACTTTACAGGAATTGATAGGAGTGCCTCCATACGACTTACAAGATGAGGAAGTTATGGTGGAGGATGATATTGAGGATGATCAGGAGAATGGGCCTTGGTTCACAGTTCAGGGGAACAAGGTGGTTCCGGAGGATCAATCTGAAACAGAGACACAATCTCTGATCAAAATAACAGAGGAGGAAGTTGCAAGTGAATTAGAATATTGGAGGACTGCTATCTATGGCTTTGTGGTGGGGGCCCACCCTCCATGGCCGATCTTGGAAGGCTACTTGAAGCGGATATGGAGCCATCACACTCTAGATAAGATCTCATTCCTTCCAAATGGAGTTTTCGTGGTAATGTTTCGTACACATGAAATGCAACAAACAGTTTTGAACCATGGTTATCACTTATTTGATAATAAGCCCATAATTATTAAGCCATGGACACCGGATACAAAACTCAAAAAGGAGGATGTCAAGCAGGTTCCTGTGTGGATTAGATTACATAACCTGCTTCTGAAATTTTGGGGGGTTAGTTTGCCTAGGATTGCCGGTCTGGTTGGCAAATATATTCAGTCAGATGCTTTTACGAATGCAAAGACTAGGCTGGGCTATGCTCGTGTGCTGGTAGAAGTCACCTTAGGGCAATCTATGGAAAAACGAATTCAATTCTTAGATGAGAAGGACTGTAAGGTGAGTGTGGATGTGGAGTATGAATGGCAACCCATTTTATGTACAGATTGTAATAAATTGGGGCATGATAAAACGGACTGTAGGAAACTTAAGCCAAAGGCACCTCCAGTGATTAAGAAAGTATGGAAGCCTAAGGTGACTGATCCTCCAATGGAGACTACCAGGGCACAGAAAATACCATCTATGGATGAATTTCCTACTCTACCAGGGCTCCAGATTCCTCCTATGGTTGAACAAGATAAGGTGACCTCTGGTAGTAGGGATCATACCCCTACTGGTGGGCCTCAAGCTAAGGTGACCTCTGGCAGTAGGCCTAATCCCCCTACTGGTGGGCCTCAAGATAAACACCATGAAGGGAGTCCTACTTACAAACAAATGTTGATTGACAGTGGCAATGCTCAGGCACTGGTAGACCCTCACTCTCCAGTTAATCAATGATCCCCATTGGATTCTGGAATGTGAGGGGTCTGAACAACATCAATAAACAAAAGGATGTAAATAGGTTTATGAATTCTTATAACTTAGGCATTTGTGGCTTGCTAGAGACAAAAATAAAGGCAAGCAATCAGAATAAAGTCATTCAAAGTAGCTTTCAGGGATGGAGCATCACTTCTAACACTACTTATCATAATGGAGGAAGGATTTGGGTGGTCTGGGATCATCTGCAATGCTCTATTCAGCCAGTGAAATACACCTCTCAGATGATACACTGTATGGTTCAGGTCAGGCAGACTGGACAACTTTTTTATATTACTTTCGTTTATGCTTTTAATAAAATTCAAGAGAGAGTTAGTTTATGGGAAGATCTAGAACAGATTGCTTTACATATGCATGGTCCATGGATGGTATGTGGTGATTTTAACTGTGTGATGAATCAAGAAGAACGTCTAGGGGGTGGTTTTGACCCAGCTGAAGCCATCCCTTTGAAGGAGTGTTTAGCAAACTGTGACTTGATAGATAGCCCAGCAAAGGGGGCTTTCTATACATGGAATAACAAACATGAACCTGCAGGAAGAGTTTGTAGTAGACTGGACAGGTGCCTGATAAATGAGGATTGGATCCAAACCTTCTCTTCTACTCAAGCTAATTTCTTACCAGAAGACTATTTTGATCACACCCCCTGTGTCATCACCCAGGGTCAGATTCCAGGTGCCAAAACTAGACCATTCAAGTATTTTAACTTTTGGAGTGCCAGTCCCCAATTTACTGAACTGGTTACCTCTGGATGGCAACAATACATAGATGGCACACCAATGTTTAGACTTGTCAAAAAACTGCAGGGCCTCAAGGGGAGTCTGAAGAAACTTAATAGAGAGAAGTTTTCTGATATAGAGCAACAATACTCTATTGCTCATACTCAGTTAATACATCTGCAGACTCTATTGCTCATAACTCCATTTTGCTTGACTCGGAAGTCGATGATCACCTTGACTCGTCGTTAAGGTAGCTCCATTTTATTTGACTCGGAAGTCGATGGTCACCTTGACTCGTCATTAAGGTAACTCCATTTTACTTAACTTGGAAGTCAATGGTTACCTTGACTCGTCGTTACGGTAGCTCCATTTTACTTGACTTGGAAGTCAATGGTCACCTTGACTCGTTGTTACGGTAACTCCATTTTTATTTGACTCGAAAGTCAATGGTCACCTTGACTCGTTTAAGGTAACTCCATTTTGCTTGACTCAGAAGTCGATGGTCACCTTGACTCAGGTAACTCCATTTTACTTGACTTGGAAGTCAACTGACCTCCATTTTGTTGTATCAGTAGCATTTTTTTGTGTCACCATGTCATTATTTGACTTGACGGATGACTGGATGCGCCTTTCATCTTCATAATTTTGTAATCTTGATGGATAACGCTTGTGTAACACCCCAATAATTTCGAAGTTATCCTATATTATTAAAATTCTATTTTAATAATAAGTATTATCCTATAAATAAAATCCCCATCTAAATTCTATCGTTTTTTACAACGATATTAAAAATGCTTGTCTTAAACTTAGAACTCGATAAACTACAAACAACTACTCTATCCTTGTTACTAATTTTAAGATATTTTGAAGGCATATTTAGCTCTTGCATATAAAATAAAAATTTTAGCTCTTTTTCTTAACTTTCCAACGCCACCAAAAAAACCTCAATCAGAGTTCTGTGGAGGAAATTATGCCGAAAATACGAAAGGCTGTCGCAGAATATCCGCCGACGAGATGCTCGCTCGTGGCTACCTCTTCCACTTGGCCTAAAACCTTCGACACATAGGCTTAGTACCTCTTCCACTTGGCCTAAGAACTTAGACACATGTTCTAATCACTCCTTCCACATGGCTTAAGACCCTCGACACATGGTTTAACCGTCTCGACACTTGGTGTAAGAGTTTCGACACATGGCCTAAGCTTCAACACATGGCAATAGTTTTTGACACTTGGCTAAGTATGAAAACTTTGACTTGATGTCCAAGGTCAACCTCCTCCTTCCTTCTTCTTCAATCCTTTATTTTTTTCAGCAAAAGCTGACAAAACATAAAAGAAGAAGAACACCATTGTTGTGCACCTCCACCGTAAAACGATCGTAAAATCTTCGTTTCTTATCCGATTTCGACGATTCTCGCGCCATTTTTCTCCTCTCGTCGTTTCCTCCTTTATAAATAAGAAGTTTTCACCTCCTCCTCTTCCTTACTAATTTCAAAATCTAAGCTTTGACCCAAACTAGATATTTTCGTTTTTAACATCTCCTTTTGATTGTAGAATTCGAGTCAAGTGGTCCGGAGGGTGATACATACGAGATTGACGAGAGTTTGGACTAAAAAGTAACGGTGATGGATTACTCGACTTTAATCGTCTATGTTTGCATGTGTTCTATATGCTAGTAATGTTTAGTATACTAGAATTGTGTTTGATTAAATAGTGACATGATTAAATTCATAAATCAAATGTTTGGATGAATTTCATCTTGCATGGTTGTGTTGGATGAGATTTTAATTGTGGAATTTCATTAAGGATTGTATTGTTAAATGAGGTTATGATCATTGAGGAAGGTTAGCTTGATAGTCTTTAAGTTCATAGTGCTTTGTTTACATTGGTTATTTCATAATGTTTCAGCACCTTAACAAATCTGTCCGTCGTATTGTACAATTTATTTCGACGTCTTAGAGTATCCATCTTTGAAAATGTTGAAAATAGACCCCTGTTCATTTTAAGTGTAGAGTCTACCTATAAAATTTCGTAATTTTCTTGCATGTTGTTTGTTTACAATAAAATAGTTACAAACATTGCGCTGAAATACTCGCAGAACGGACAATAACTCAAAGATTATTTCGGAAACCATTTTTATACTTTGAAAATATTCTGGTCTTTTTAATTAAACTTTGAAGAGTTTATATGATGTTAGTAGTTTGCTTTGCCCCAAAATGATTGGTTAAACCCGTTTTATAAAGCAATTAATTATGAATTTTACGGCAGAGGACAACTATGATGTAAAATGCATTTAGAAGTTATGTTTTATTAATCAGTTCCGTTTATTCTTCTCCCATATGGAATGGACTTATGTTTTGTCTTATTTATATATTGTTGGCGGCTCTAGTATGTAAATGAGTTGGTTAACGGTTATGTTAGCTTAAATTGTGATTTGATGACGGTTATGTTATCTTAAGATGAGCTGGGTGATGGTTATGTTGCCTTGCTTGTGTTCAGGTGGCGGTTATGTCACCTTAAATTGTGTTGGTAACGGTTATATGGCATTGGTTGTGAATAGATAGCGGTGATACGATTTGTGTATCACTTTAATAAACAAACGCCACTCCTGTTATGGGATTTTATCTAACTATGTTCGGGATTGGTCGGAATCCGTGGTTATGCGGCCCGGTCCCCGTGTGTCGTTCGGTGTAGGTTATTACATCGAGAGGTCTGGCCAGGTCTTAGGCATATGTCGGTTATGCGCTATACATAGTATCCGGATGACGTGGTTATGCGCTCCGGTTGCTAGGGCGCGGTTATACGCCCTAGCCTGTTAGTGGAGCGGTTATACTCCCTGACTGTCAGTTGTAGCGGTTATGCTACCTGACGGCGTTCATTCTATTCTTGGTTGTTGTTGTTTATGTGATTGAACATGCCATCAAGTGTTGGTCTCTGAGTCGATCACCTGGTTGTTTACCTGATTTTGAGTATTATGCTTTGATATTTCTCATATTCACATGTACTACTCCATATACAATATGTTCTTATTGTTATCTATTTGTATTTTGACGTAAAGTGGTGGGTGAGGGAAATATAGCATGTATTCGCCCTAAACTTGCAGGATTATAATGAAAATTACAGTTGTGATTATTGTCGTAAGATAAATAAAAACATGAAAAAGAGTACAACCTTGGGTCCTTGCTTGAATAGGCCTAAGAACAGGAATTAAAGTAAATTCCCTCCTACAACTTGCACACAAGACTTTGTTTGAGATGATGCCGCGTGTGCTAGAAAATACTCTCCAATTGCCTTGCAATATGGGGAGAGCTATTGAGGTTTTAGATGTGAGATCTGACATTTGGGAGAAGAATACTCTCAAAACCCTAATTGTGAGAATTGTAATTCAACAGTTACTGACAAAAGGAGAAAGACTCTCCTTTTGTAGTATATGGGTCGGCCGGCCGACTGGGTATAGGGTAAGAGTGGGCTTTTCCACTCTTACCTTATTCCTTTGCGTGATTCGACCCGATTTGCTAAAATATTATTTGCGGGATTTTTATTATAAATCGCATACGTGTTATCAGGTATTAATGCAGTCGATGTATTAATAATGGCCTGATAAAATTACGATATTGTATAATTATCCAAATTAATATAACTGTTTATATTAATACGCGAATACAATATTTAATTAAATATAACCGTTTATATTTAATTTACGAATTAATCATGTAATCCGTGTTAGCTAAAATTATTTAATCCGTATTAAATAATAATCTCAACATCTTATTGACTAATTTAATAGTCAATACCTCTGACTAACTGTTTAGTCATATCCGGCATAAATGTGAGTGTATTTTCATACCTTCACATCTCTCAAACGTGTCCTATAGGTGTGACGTATAGGGACCAGTTGATCACCGCCATCCGTATGACAATAACGTCAAACTTATCTAGCAAGCCAACCGTTATTGATAAACGTGGATCAACTGATAATAATACTGAAGTATGCCCTTGTGATCCTTTAAGAGACTTAGTAAGTCATTGTACTTAATTGTCAAGGACACCAGCCCCAACAATCTCCCACTTGTCCGTACAAGGGTATGTGCAATGACGTTATCACACTACATGTGGAGGACACAAGCTCCAACAAACTCCCACTTGTCCGTACAAGTGTAGGTGCGATAACCGATTCTCATATCCTTTTAAAATTTCTCCCACTCAATGTAAGACAATTTGCAAATCCGCATTCGCAAAGGTCGTATCTCACAAGCGATCTGTATCAAGAGTGGTTTCCCCGACTAGAGAGTAACTTAACTGATAAAACGAATCTGTATTCGAGCATGGCCATGCATTTCAGTTACTACTCCTCGAGTGGCCCTGAGAAATGATAAAATCCTGATAAGGGTTTGGATATTTCCCTCAACTCGAATCCTACCGATATCGCGCAACATGAAATAACCCAGAAAAAAATCCTCTTGGCCCCTGTTACGATGACCGTGGGAAAGAAACCAAAGTTACCCAAAATCTGCCTTAATCTCAAGAGACAGTTGAAAGTCAAAAGACTCGACTCTAAGGAACACTATGGAGGTCCTATCCACGACCTGGCCCCCAATGTTATAAAACATTTAGGACTCCATAACGTTGTCACGGGGTGTCCTACGAGATATCCGTATAACTCGCCTTTGTGATTGGTCAGTCATCCGCGTGACTTATGGCTCGTTGAACCCACCATCAACCAACGTCACAAAATGATTACCTGAGTTATCAGCTCAAGTGGGTAATCAAGGACTAAAACGATGTAATGTTATTCAGTTCACTTTGTGGTGTTCAAAATTGGCGTACAATTCCACATGAAAAACAAAACATTATATATCATAACAATGAGGTTGAATAGAGTACACGAGAAAATGAATTATTACATGAATTCATAAAAGAGTACTACAACTTAGGAACACATCTAATTCCCATGGAATGAATGTGCCCTTCATGCTTATCACGTGGTAATGCTTTAGTGAGAGGATCAGCTATGTTGTCATCCGTAGCGATCTTATCAATGAATATCTTCTTTTACGCGGACTCAGTTGTAGAATCTGCTATAACACTTTGTTTAGAACTTTTCCAGCTGACAGCAGCGCCATTAAGAGTAAAAACGAATCCAGACTGAAATTTCGAGTCGTCTCGATCCGTTTGGAAGCTAGCATCTGCGTAACCCGTGGCGCAGAGCGTCGAGTCGCCTCCGTAAGTCAATCCCCAATCTTTAGTCCTCTGTAGGTACTTAAGAATGTTTTTCACGACCATCCAGTGTTGTTCACCTGGATGAGCTTGGAATCGACTTGTCATACTCAATGCATATGCAATGTCTGGACGTGTGCATATCATGGCATACATGATCGATCCTATTGCCGAAGCATAAGAAATCCGACTCATGCGCTCTTTCTCTTCCAATGTCTTAGCTTCTTGAGATTTGCTCAAGTGAAGCCCAGTAGTCATAGGAAGGAACCCTTTCTTGGAGTTCGTCATGCTGAATCTTTCTAGAATCTTATCTACGTAAGACTCCTGACTGAGAGACAACATCCGTCGTGATCTATCCCTGTAGATACGGATGCCCAAAATTCTTTGTGTCTCTCCCAGATCATTCATCTGGAAATGGTTTTTCAACCATGCTTTAACCGAAGAAAGGAGAGGTATGTTATTCCCAATCAAGAGTATGTCATCGACATACAGTACTAGGAAGACAATCTTGCTCCCACTCGACTTGATATAGAGACATGGTTCCTCGACTGATCGAACGAACCCATTCTCTTTTATCACTTGGTCGAAGCGATGATTCCAACTCCGCGATGCTTGCTTAAGTCCATAGATGGAACGCTTAAGCTTGCAAACTTTCTTAGGATGTTCTGGATCAATAAAACCCTCGGGTTGTACCATGTACAACTCTTCCTCCAAATAACCGTTTAAGAAGGCGATTTTAACGTCCATTTGCCATATTTCATAGTCATGAAATGTGGCTATCGCTAAGATAATCCGAATAATGGAACGTAGCATGACTACGGGTGCAAAGATCTCATCGTAGTGCAAGCCTGGCACTTGGGTGAAACCTTTAACAACTAGTCTTGCCTTATGGATATCTTGTTTACCTTCCACGGCATGCTTTATTTTGTAAAGCCATTTGCATTGAAGGGGACGTACCTTTGCAGGTAGGTCCACAAGATCCCACACGTTGTTCTCATACATGGAGTCTATCTCGGATTGTATGGCTTCTAGCCATAGCTTTGAGTCAGAACTGGTCATGGCACCTTTATAGGTTGAGGGTTCATTACCCTCTAGGAGTAAGACGTCGTCCATATCATGTTCCTCGACCATACCAATGTATCTGTCCGGAGGAATGGAGACTCTTCCCGACCTCCTAGGTTCCTCAGGAATATCTACCGCAGCCTCGGTTGAAGGAACTGTTTCCTCCAATGGTTGCTCGGTATTTGGTTCTTGAACCTCCGATAAATCGAAGGTTCTATTACTCGACTTGTTCTCGAGAAATTCTTTCTCTAAGAACGTCGCACTAGCCGCAACAAAAACACGTTGTTCGGTTGGCGAGTAGAAGTAATGACCAAAAGTTCCCTTTGGATAGCCTATAAAGTATGTCTTGACCGATCGCGGGCCGAGCTTATCCTCGTGTCTCCACTTGACATAAGCCTCGCAGCCTCAAACCCGAATAAAGGACAAGTTAGGGACCGTTCCCTTCCATAATTCGTATGGAGACTTGTCAACAGCTTTAGACGGACTTCGGTTAAGTATTAGAGCGGCTAACAAAAGAGCATAGCCCCACAATGAATCAGGCACAACGGTGTGACTCATCATGGATCGAACCATATCGAGTAAAGTTCGATTTCTCCGTTCGGACACACCATTTAATTGTGGTGTTCCAGGTGGAGTCAACTGTAGCACGATGCCACAGTCTTTAAGGTGTTGATCAAACTCGTGTGAAAGATACTCACCACCACGATCAGAACGTAGTGCTTTAATCTTTCTACCCAGCTGGTTCTGTACCCGATTCTGGTATTCTTTGAACTTGTCAAAGGATTCACTTTTATGTTTCATTAAGTAGACATAGCCATATCAACTCAAATCATCCGTGAAAGTGATGAAATACCTATAGCCTTCTCGTGCGTTGATCGACATAGGGCCACACACATCTGTATGTATGAGTCCTAATAGGTCGGCAGCGCGCATTCCAATACCTTTGAAGGAAATACGAGTCATTTTGCCGATGAGACATGATTCACACGTGCCATATGATTCGAAATCAAAGGCCGAGATAGCTCCATTCTGTATGAGCTGTTTTACGCGTTTCTCATTTATGTGTCCCATACGACAATGCCATAGATAAGTTTGATCTTTGTCACCTACCTTTAATTTCTTATTATTCACATGTAATATTTCAGTGGTTTGATCTAAAACATAAATTCCATTCATGGAAACTGCCTTGCCATAAATCATATTGTGTAATGAGAAAATACAACTGTTATTTTCTATTACAAATGAAAAACCAAGTTTGTCAAGCGCAGAAACTGAAATAATGTTTTTGGACAAACAAGGAACATAATAACAGTTATATAAAGATAACTCGAATCCACTTGGAAGCTGGATCACGTATGTTCCCCTCGAGACTGCAGCAACACGTGCTCCATTCCCGACACGCAGGTCAACCTCACCCTTGATGAGGGGTTCTTGGTTTCGGAGGCCCTGCACATGATTACATAGATGAGAACCACAACCAGTATCTAGTACCCAAGTTCCGTAACTTGCATGGTTAATCTCAATCATGTGAATAAAAGAAGAAGAAGACATACCGACAGGAGTAACGCGGCCTGCCTTAATGTCCTCACGATACACGGGGCATGAGCGCCTCCAATGCCCAGTCTTGTGGCAATGGTGGCATTCCATGCTAGTATCCTTGCTCTTTGTTTTGCCCTGTGAGTTGCTCGACTCACCTGGCCCACTCTTAGTAAATCCTGACTTCTTAAACTTGGGCTTGCCTACTGTTAGGTCGCCCTGAGCTTTAGCTTTACCCTTACCCTTACCCTTACTGGAGATCATGAGAACATCTTGCTTCACGCTCCCACTTAATTTCAGATCCTTCTCGGTCTGTACGAGAAGGGAGTGGAGCTCATGAGGAGTCTTCTTCATGTCGTTCATGTAATAGTTGGCCCTAAAGAGGGCGAACCCATCATGAAGCGAATGAAGCATTCGATCAACGATTATGTTCTCACTGATCTTGCAGTTTAGGGCCTCCAGTTTCTCGATATTCTCAATCATGTTGAGAATATGTGGGCTAACCGCTTGGCCCTTCTGGAGTTTCGCCTCAAAGAAGTGACATGCATGCTCATAAGAAACGATTCTCGGAGTCTTTGAGAATTCGTTAGTGAGCGTGGTGAAAATCTTGTTTGCACCATGGGTTATGAAGCGTCTTTGCAAATTGGATTCCATTGCATAGATGAGTACGTTCTTTATCGCACCCGCTTCCATGACGAAGTCGCTATGAGCGCGAACTTCGTTAGCTCTAGCTCCAGTTCCTGGGTGTGCCGGAATGGGCTCAGTTAAGTACTTGAGCTTTCCGTCAGCAATGGCAGCATTCCGTAGTGCTGCCTCCCAGTCAGAGAAGTTTGACCCATCATTCCTCAGTCTAGTAGACTGATTCATGGAGTCCATGAAGGCTTTTAGCCAGGATTCACGTGCTAGCTTGGCACTTGGCATTGGGTCTTCACCAGCCATTTAGTTATACAGCAGTTTAATTTGAACGTGTTCTACACTGAAAAGAAGATAAAACAGAACCATATAAGCAACTCATTGTTGTGATTTAAGTCTATATTAAATTTTATTTAAACTTGTAGACTCATGCATTTATATAATTGATCTCCCTCAAGAATTATATAAACAATCCCAAGACTCAATTTCCGTATATTGATAAGCCCACAGCTTGGCTAATTCCACCGTTGGAACTCTTGGTCGATAGATTTCCGTAAATCCTATCTATTAGTCCATCTCAGTCGCTAGATTTTATCGAGTGACCATGATGTTGAGATAAAATAAATCATCTGTTCCCACTTACCCGACGTAGAAGGGGTCATATTATGCCTACCGACGAAGAAGGGATTCATGTGAGTCTGATTTAGAAAGACTATTCTCAATTTTCGGTTATACGAGGAAGACCCCATCAACTTATATTTATCCATTTTAAGTGAACTAATATCTAGCATATGCGTGAATGAATGAAATAAAGTGATGGCTTTGCAATTGACATGTGACATCTGTATTGTCACAGAAAACTAACGCGTAACCGCTACATGAGTCAGTTTTCAGGCATGTTATAGGTGGTTTGGTTTTAGGCGGAATATGATGCAAGCTATTATCGATGAAAGCATAATATAAATGCGATAAACGTAAATAAAAAGTCCTAGTGTGGCCTATCCTACCAAAATAAACATAAAACAACTTGGAATCCACCGTTGGACCCTAGAAGCTTGTCTTGATGTTCCATCTTGGTCCTTGCAGCGGGAGTGAGCATCCGGTCTCCGTCTTTGGTCTTCACAAAATTACTAATTTAAATTACAAATATAACCCTATTTACATTCTAATTTAAATACAAAAGTAATTACATGGCAAAAACCCAAAACAGAGATTCAAGATCTCAAAATTACAAGCAAGACTGTGTTCCATCATTACGGTAACACAATCTTCTAAGGCCACACTAAGTTACAACCGTTTGCAAAAATAAATACGTTATTGAAAGCATTCATAAGGCATTCAACAAGACGATAAATAAAATGCATCAACTAAATTAAAATTCATACATGACATAATACTGTTATTATGATTAACAAATTTTTACCAAACCACCTTACGGGATTAAAATTATGTGATTATACCGTTTTAATAACCCAATTTTAATAAATTTATAATCCTATTATCTTAAACCGTTTTAAAATAATATGTATCAAACGAGGGTGAACCGTTTCACAAAATTAATAATATACTATTTCCGTATATAGTATATTACTAAAGGCCATGGGAAAATAAAACAGGTTATTTTCGAAAAATAAAAAAAAACGAGTCTGTTACAGGGGGGGAGGTCGACCGACCTCAACACGGGGTCGACCGACCTCCTGACGAGAAACAGAAATATTCTGCAACAGCATAGGCGGTCGACCGACCTATCATTCAGGTCGACCGACCACCAAGCAGTAAAAACGAGTTTCAGAAAACGCAAAACACTGCACCTTTTGAAATCAAAATAAGTTTTTACCTTTTAAACTTTGATTAAAACAAGTAAATCAAAATTAACATCAACAAGGGTTCACATATTGTCAAGAATATCGATTAATTAACAATATGTAAACAGGAATCGAAAACAAGATCGATTACTCACAAAAGAAAGACTGTCGAAACAAAAACATTCGCAGGAGGCGGTCGACCGACCGCAATAAGGGGCCGATCGACCGGCTTAGCGGCAGAATACGATTTTTCAATTTTTAAAACTTTATGAAAAACACAAAAGTAAAATTTCATGGCCTTGGCTCTGATACCACTTGAGGGAAATATAGCATGTATTCGCCCTAAACTTGCAGGATTATAATGAAAATTACAGTTGTGATTATTGTCATAAGATAAATAAAAACATGAAAAAGAGTACAACCTTGGGTCCTTGCTTGAATAGGCCTAAGAACAGGAATTAAAGTAAATTCCCTCCTATAACTTGCACCCAAGACTTTGTTTGAGATGATGCCGCATGTGCTAGAAAATACTCTCCAATTGCCTTGCAATATGGGGAGAGCTATTGAGGTTTTAGATGTGAGATCTGACTTTTGGGAGAAGAATGCTCTCAAAACCCTAATTGTGAGAATTGTAATTCAACAGTTACTGACAAAAGGAGAAAGACTCTCCTTTTGTAGTATATGGGTCGGCCGGCCGAATGGGTATAGGGTAAGAGTGGGCTTTTCCACTCTTACCTTATTCCTTTGCGTGATTCGACCCGATTTGCTAAAATATTATTTGCGGGATTTTTATTATAAATCGCATACGTGTTATCAGATATTAATGCAGTCGATGTATTAATAATGGCCTGATAAAATTACGATATTGTATGATTATCCAAATTAATATAACTGTTTATATTAATACGCGAATACAATATTTAATTAAATATAACCGTTTATATTTAATTTACGAATTAATCATGTAATCCGTGTAAGCTAAAATTATTTAATCCGTATTAAATAATAATCTCAACATCTTAATGACTAATTTAATAGTCAATACATCTGACTAACTGTTTAGTCATATCCGGCATAAATGTGAGTGTATTTTCATACCTTCACATCTCTCAAACGTGTCCTATAGGTGTGACGTATAGGGACCAGTTGATCACCGCCATCCGTATGACAATAACGTCAAACTTATCTAGCAAGCCAATTGTTATTGATAAACGTGGATCAACTGATAATAATACTGAAGTATGCCCTTGTGATCCTTTAAGAGATTTAGTAAGTCATTGTACTTAATTGTCAAGGACACCAGCCCCAACAGTGGGAGAACCCTGAGTTACTCCCCACTGACTGTGGCGTTCATGTTTCATGAATGACAGGTTTGTGAAGCAGTGGTTGGGTGAGACATGTGGGCTAGCGAGCACTTAACCTTAGACTTTAGTTTCACTTCGTATCGCTAGACTACCTTACGTTATGTTTCTATTCGTGCGATATCTTTTCCCTGTACACTCTTTACTATGTTTGTATAATTAGCATGATTTCTTTTATTTCCGCACTTTTATTTTAGTTTGAACCTTCGCATGTTAATTATTTAATTCTTCAAGAAAAGTTTTAAAAACCTCGTATTTTTGTATCCTTTTGTGTTTATTTTTCCGCTAAATCGCGGGGGTTCACAGTTGGTATCTGAGCCTAAGTTGCTCCCGACGCACACACGTGTTTTCCCCCAACCATAACTTGACCAAAACTTGAATAATAAGTGAGAGATTGGGTAGAAATTAAGGACCTAAGTTTGTAGTCTTTATGTGATTGCTAATTGCTATGGTAACCTGTTTGCTCTTGCATTGTAGAAGGATGGTGAGGCCGACAAACTCCGAAAATGCTATCATGCAAGCTATTTTGCAAGTCCTTCAGAATCAACAAAACCACCAAGAACAACTTAATCGTCATGAGGCTACTCCTCCTAGGAATGATGCTAACCGTGAAGGTGGCTTTGCTTGGGTCGCAAGCCAATTATCGAGGAACAACACCAAAGCTTATGGTGGAGAAGTCGACCATGTGGCTCTTACCGAGTGGTTTCGTGAGATGGAAAAGGGTTTCTCGATGTATGATGTGCCAAACCATGAGAAAGTCAAGCTTGCCTCCCACTTCTTAGTCCGTGAGGCCGATAGATGGTGGGCAATGACAAGCCCGACGGTGACCCTTGACCCGATTTTCGATTGGAACTGTTTCTAGGCAATGGTGGAGACTAGGTTCTACCCTAATGAGCTGAAGCAACAAAGGATAAAGGAATTCATGGACTTCCGACAAGGAAAGCTATCGGTGCAAGCCTTCACCGACAAATTCAATGAACTTGCTCATTTTGCAACCAAGTTTGTCAAGGAGGAAGATGACAAGGTCTACTTCTACAAAAGCAAGCTCTCTCCGAAGATAGCAAGTATGGTGCGCCGCGACTCTACCTCTTTTGTGGCGGTCTACGACGATTCTATTTGGGCGGAGACTTCCATCAAGTCGATTGAAGCTGAGAGCAAGTCTTTCTCTACTCATACTTCTTCTCGTCCGTCTTACCCTGGAAAAAGGCCCTATGTGCCTCCATATTCTACTTCCAATTTCAACAAGCGGAGGTTTGTGCCTAACAACCAAGCCTCTCTTCCTCAATCCAGCAAGGCTACTCCTTCTCAGAGCCGTTTTTGTTTCCGATGCAATGCTCCATGGCATCCGGGATTTTAATGTGAGGCTCAGCCCCTCCTTTGTTTTGAGTGCAAGAAGTCGGGCCATCGTGCTAGAGATTGTCCCGAGAAGAAGAGTATTACTCCTTTCAAGCCTAAGCCTAAGGGTACCATCTTTGTCATGAGCCGAGCCGAGGCCGAGGCTCACCCTGATATAATTGCCAGTATGTTTTCCGTACATAATCTTGCTTGCCTTATTTTATTCGATACCGGTGCTTCTTTGTCATTCATATCAACCAAGTGTTCGGATAGACTTAACCTTAAGTCTACACCTTGTGAGGAGACTTTTATTTCCTTACCATCCGGAGAAATCATCTCTTGTTCATCTTCATACATGGATGTTCCTATCATGATCGCTAATGTGCCTTTTCCCTCAAACCTTCTCCGTTTCCCACTCGAAGAGTTTGACATCATACTTGGCATGGATTGGCTTTCCCGCTATCATGCTAGGTTCAAATGCCGAGATCAAAAGTTGTGTCTAAAAAGTCCCCTGGGAATCCGTGCCTCATATAAGGGAACTTGTCCCCGTAAAGGAATTCGCCTTATCTCTTCTATGATGTTAGTTTCTTTAACTCAATATAGTCATACTAAAAGATTATCTCATAATATAAGTGACCTTATGCATGCATAACATTATAAACGAAAAGAGAAACGATTTTCCTTATATTGTTAATTTTCGGCTTAAATTAAGGCACAAACAACTCCTTCTTTGTTTGATCTTGAGCTTATAATCACGGAATGATCCTCCTTAGCCCCCAAATTAGAAGACCTCCAATAAGATAGCACCAAGACACAATCTAATTAAAATTTGTGTTTGATTTTGCTAGAAACTCACACAAATAACCTAGTTATAATTATTATCTAATAATAATATTACTATAGGAAAACAATATCAAATATTGATTGTGGGTGATGGAGGAAGTACACGGCCAAGAGAAGAAGAGAGAAAAACTTATTCTTTCTTATTCTCACAACCTCATGCACACTCAAATGATGGAATGAATATTGAGAAGAGGAAGAACAGCCTATTTGTTCTTCTCAATGATGCATGCCGAGTTGATTAGGGTGCCCTATGCATGGGCACCACTAAAATCAACACTTGGCATCTCATGCAATATATTAGTTTTATATTTATAACATTTTATCTTATGAAAATGTATTAATGTGTTTATGTGTACCATGTGACAAAATCACACGGTCCCCATAATGGACATACATATCACTTGAGTTCATTTTTAGTCATCAATTATAATGAATAATCAATTAAATATTTTATAAGTTTAACTAATTTAAACTTTAATTCACACAATAATTAATAATCCGATTATTACTAATATTCAACTAATATCACTATATTACAACATTTGTAGTATAATTAAATTCATTCTTGTAATCATATCACATTAATATATAATTTCTAGTAATGACATTTCATATACTAAAATTATATAATTTATAATCATATTATAAATATCCTCCTTACACGAAACATAAACTAGGATCGAGTTGACTCTTATCAATATACTGTCATTTTATTTTTAATTAACAGAGCTGCCCTAAAGGTGTGACCTAAAGGGATTAACTGATCACCACCATCATACGACAATAATGTCAAACTCTAGCAAGCCAATCATTACCGATTAATGTTGATCAGTCGACTATATGATGAAGAATCTTCCCATGAGTATTCTTATTGTATATTTATCAATGATTAATAATCATTGACGTAATCACACTATTGTTGAGGACACATTTTCTTATAACATTATTAATATGGAAATAATTATTTTCTTATAAAACTATTTTACTTGAGAAAATGAGAGAATGAGGTTTGTAGTGTGTTGGATGAACAAGCATCAACTAAAAACTCGCTTATATGAAGTGTGTGTGTGTTATTTATAGGCACATGAGCTTGCTTAAGCAAGCAACATGGCCGGCCAAGACAAGCAAGAGAAGTCAATGCATGGCTCTCTTACACTTACATAAAGCATCAAATATGCCTTACACTCTTACACACTCTTACACACTCAATCTTTGCATACTAGCACACACAATCCCATTGTTTATTTAAGCACACAACTTCCACATACATACCACCTTACACGGCTGAAATGGGGTACCAAATGGACCCATTTTATTTTTGTCAATTGTGTTAATTTGTAACATGTCACACATGTTTCATAACACATGACCCAATTTGTTAATTGTGCAATTTTAACTATTAAAATTCATAATTTACAAATTTATTACATTTAAATAATTACACTAATAATTTCGAAATTATTATTGTATAAAAATGTAATATCATAATTTTAATTACAACCCTTTGTAATTTTATGATCAACCGTGTTCATTCTCAACTTAATCGTTTCTTAAACGAATAAATAAAAACCGAGTAATAAAAAGATTTTATTACTTTGACTATTATTATTATAATCCCATTATAAAATGTTCGTCATATAAATTTATTTCCAAAATTTCTAGTTATTAGTTAATTTGTATCCAATACAATATTAATTAATTATTCCATTGAGACGGAATTCCCTAAAGATATGACCTTAAGGGATCAACTGATCACCACCATCATATGACGATAATGTCAAACTCTAGACAGCCAATCATTATCGGTAAATGTTGATCAGTTGACTTTAAAAGAGTAACACTCCCAGTTGTGTTTCATTCAAATGAGTTTTAATTACGTCAACACACTATTGTCGAGGACACTTCGTCCAACAATCTCCCACTTGTCCGAGACAAGTGTGTGTTACCAATTCTCTTGCCCTATTACTATCTCCCACTCAATGCATGGCGTCGTCTCAGGTCGTGCCGGCAATTGATTAAAAATCTAGAGTGGTTTATCTCGATCTGGAGTTATAACTACTGACCGGAATTATCTACCATAGATGCCTTCCTAGCTTGGCCACGCATTTCTAGTTATTATTCTCCTCGAGTGGCCTAGAGATATTGTTGAACCCTGACAAGGGGTGGACAATTCCTAATCGACTTATTCCTTCCGGCTGGCCACATCCCATCATAACCCAAAATATGTCCTTATAAACCCCAGTTACGAAGGTGTTAGGACATAGATCAAAGTTAATCTGAAAACTATGCTACCTCAGAGAACAGTCATTAGTCCAAGAACTGACTCATGTGAAACACGATAGATGCTCCCGCCACGACCAGGCAGTCTTTTAATAAGAGTACGCCAGAGCTCTATCAGCGGTCATTAGCCCGGCAAATGTATCTTAACATGTCTATGCCTAGGTGATCGATTAGTCATCCCGTATGACTCTATGGCAATTGAACTCGCCATCAATCGCATCACACATCCGGTTGCATTGAGATGTCACCTCACTTAAGCAACTAGGGGCGAGGTCATGATAATTCAATTCACTTTAATGGGGTTCAATATGGTCTTCCATCCCATTTGAATTTTACTTGACCTTTCGTGAGTTATAAATAACTCAAACAATTAGTGGATTACACCATCCAAGTGGTCAACCTTTGAACACCATTTAATTTACAATTAGCTTAAGGGTCTCTCGTTCATATCCCTTAAAATTGTAATTATCTTCATTTTGAGTAAACCAGGTTTACCACGTGCGAGCGTTCACTCTGCGGATCATATCCACATATGCTATTTTATCTCAATGAGATAAGTCATTATGTGCATTGTATAACTCCCAGCTACAACAATGCTGTTACATAATTTGTGAACTTATACATTTTGTTTAATCTTGTGATGACTATGTAGTTAAAATACAAGTCATTGAGATGCATAGTCAATGAATGTAAGCCAAAGATTATCACAAATCTTTGCTTGGTATCTTGGAACTTGAGTCGTTGCAAACCTTTTACCATACGACTAAGTTATCTTCCAAAATCTTGAATTTGTCTTTCATCTTCATTGGAGAATACTTTGACAGTTGATCAAGGTTTAATCATTGGTTTAACACCTGCTCAACAGGTTGTCCTGCAAGCGGCGCGCATCCACTTTACAGGATTATACTAATGGCGGAAACACTAGCATTTTTAAACGTGTAAACAATAGTACTTAAGGTTCGATAAATTTCCATGATCTCATCATGGTAATACTATCTTCATCTCTATGAACAACCTTAATACTAATAACAAGATGTTCTTTACAATCTCAACCAAACATCCCATGTTCAATTAGATTTAATTCATATTAATATGTCATCTAGAACCAAAAACTCGTGTACCTTTCATAAGTATCAATGCTTCATTCCAAACGAGCAATGAGTTGTTTTAGATAACGTTTACTCCCACTAAACTCTTGTTCTTGCCTGATTCTGAAGATCCCGAAGTCATACCATGACTCAATAGCTTCAAATCCTGGAGCGAGAACTCCCACTGAACTTTACACTTAACCGTAAATCATAAAGCTCCCACTCAATTCAATGTTCCCTAAACATTTGATGAATTGAAATGGTTGGGACTTGACCATATGTGCTAATAGTCACATCCTTTTCAAATACCCTTTTAAAAAGCGGTTATTGAGTTTACTGAATTCATTCTCAATGAATTACTTTACTACTTTCAACAAAGTTACCCTTAACTTTGTAGATTGCAGACATCCATATGTCAGCTTATGCTTCTCTCAACAAATCTCATTTATCAGCATGTATATCTTATAAATTTCATGGGTTTTAGAATTTGCATTGGCATATTTCGATCACCATCTGAATCCAAGAACCCTTTCTTGAGCCTTTGCAAAATCTTTTGAATAATTTTCTTCGAGTGTCCTCCCGTAGTTTTTATAAGAGTCTTTTCTTATGGTGTATAATTTTGTGTGTGGAAACTTTCAGTTCCCCACATTTATCTTATCTTTTACTGTACGAGGACTCTATCATGGATCTTATCCATGTATAGAATTTTTCCTTACAAACTTCAAGAATTTATTCTTGAAGTATCCCCCAGGGCCGGGGCCGTTGGGTTATAAGGCGTAGATTTTTACCAAACCGTAGATCTTATCCACAACCTTTGGGCTTATCCACAACTTTTGGGATGATAAGGCGTAGAATCTTATCCACAGCCTAATCTACCTTTTAAAACCATAAGGTGTAGATTTTCCAAACCGTAGATCCTATCCACAACTTAATCTACCTTCTAAATCTCTTACACAACCAAAACACAATAAATCCTACTATTCACTAATAGATCATATCTATTGTGCTTTTCAAAATCATGTGCTATTTGGTCTTTTAAATTTCTCCCACTCTATCTTTGTAATAATAAACTCATTTCATTACCAAAGATAGCCACTAAGGCCACAAGCAATGACTTTGATGTTGGTTTGTGTACCCTTATGATTTATTACAGAAAATATTCGATTTAAAGCTTAGATAGTTTTGGATGGTTGATAACTTTTCCTTATAATTGAGTTCTAAACTTAATTTTGATTTTGATTTGATTTGAATTGGGTATCGATCCTATACCTATTCTGTTTCACAATCGATTCTATTTTATGTTTTAAGATTTGCAAGTGTTAAACTAAATAAGAACATAATTATAAAACCGATAGTGACTTGGGTTGAAAACAAGTCACTATATCATCCAAAATACAACAAATTGTTCAAGGATTACCCTTTCCTCGTCCAACAAGGAAATAAAACATAGGTTCTAAATTGTTCATAACACTTGAAATACTAGCAAAATAAGCGAAAAACAAAGCTCCTTGATCATCCCGAGTGGAGCTACTCTTAGTTCCCTTGATCCATCAAGCTTGTTTCTCTTTTCCCTCATCTTTGCTTTCATGCCCTAATTCAAGTAAGAAGAGCATTCACATCACAATTTGTATCATAATACATTAGTTGAGATTAACATAAAATTGGGGTAGTTATCGTACCAACTGGAAGAATTTTCCCAGCTTTGAGATCGCTGAGATACTTGGAACAGTTCCTCTTCCAATGTCCTTTCCCATTGCAATAAAAGCACTTAGCTCCCTGATGAGGGTTCTTCTTGGAATTGGAGGTGCTTGCCTCAGAAGACACTTTCTTTGAACCTTTGGAAGGTTTCTTTCCCTTTGCCTTACCCTTCCTCTTGAACTTTCCTTTGCTCTTAACATCTATGTTGAGCACATCCTTAGGGGCGCTAACATTTAGGCCCATATCCCTTTCAGCTTGCACGATCATATTGTGCAATTCATCGAGAGAGATGTCTTGGTTTCTCATGTTGAAATTCACCCGGAATTGTACATAAGTTTTTACCTTAGACAAGGAGTGGAGGATTCTGTCAATCACAAGTTCCTTAGGAATGTCCACCTGATTCATCCTTAGGGTTTCTACATGCTCAATTAACTTGAGCACATGTGGGCTAACCTTTTGCCCCTCCTTAAGGTTGAGATCAAAGAAGGCCGATGCCGCCTCGTATTGGACAATTCTCGAAGCCTTTGAGAACATTGTCACAAGCCTGGAGTAGATCTCATAGGCCGTGCCAATCTTTATGGCACTCCTTTGGAGTTCCGGCTCCATCGAGAAGATCAAAACATTTTTGATTGCCGCAGACTCCTTCTGATAAGTATCATAGGGTCGCCTTGCTGCGGCAGTGGCATTTTCTGCAGGTTCAGGAGGTGATTCTTCAATGAGGTATTCGGTCTTACCATCACCTTGTGCCGCCAACAAAAGTTAGGCATCCCAATCGGCAAAGTTTGCCCCATTCTTTTCTAGCTTACAACGATCCATGAAGGAGCGTAACCATGAAGTGTTTGTAATAGTGGAAGTGGTCATGATTGATATTGATTCGAAGATTTAACTACAAAATTTTAAACACATGAAGAAATTAAATGCTAATCGTTTTTATGTTCATTTTAACTCGTAAACATATTTATCAAGCTAATGCATCTATAAAATGACCTCTATCCAATTTTATAAATGATTCCAAGACCTAAACCCATACTACCGAAATCGTGAACCACTGGAACTCCGACCCAATGATATGGTTTGGTGGGTTAAAATAAACCGGTTCTACCATAGAACTCTTGGTTGATGACAAATCATAATTTATTCATCTTAGCCCGGAACACATTGACCACTGATCCTCTACACTTCCGTTGAGTACAAACCAAATTTCAAATGCATCGACATGCGATCCGCCCACTGGACTGAATCCATCCCATCGCCCCACTCATCCTACGTAATGAGGTTCGTACTGCCCACTGGACTAGTACCACCCCACGAAATAGAAGCTCATGGGTTCTACTATTTGGTAAGGCTAATTCTCAATTGTTTTTGTTTAATATAGAGGTCTTGTCAATTTATCATCTATCTCCTTTAAGTGAATTAAATTCGTGAACTCGATAATTATAATTGACACGGTCGTTTTTAACGATTCAAACTAATATGCATGTTTATGGCGATTTGGCTATGCATGCAAACATATTAAAAAAATGCAAAAATAAAAGCAATAAAGCAATAAAAATCCTAGTATGGCCTTCCTAGTAATAGTAAAACTAATTAACTATTACAATTCGGAAACCAACTCCATGGTCCCTTGAACTTCATTTGCACGCCATCCAAGAAAACACCGTCTTGTCGGAACTCCTTTCCGTATGGCACCGTCTTTTGGATCTTCGGAATTACAATAACACAACTACTCTATTGTAAAAATGAAAATTAAATTAAATTACAAACCCGTGATACGAGATCACATAAATTACAACCGAATCAATATTCCCTTTCATTACGGGCAATATTGATTAAAACTAAGGTCATACTAAGAAAAATTACATAATTCCAAATTATATAAAAAAAAATTCAAATATGACATTCATATTAAATAAAATGCAATAATAAAATATGTATGCACATGCTCAATTTTTAATGCCAAATCGCCTTATGGGAGCAAATATCTCATATTTGTTTACGGTTTTTACGGATATGTGCGATTTTAACTATTAAAATCATCAAAATTACATAAATCTTATTTATGTCCAAGTTAATCATCCTAACATACTTTAGGAATCAATGTTTAGTCTCTACTAATATTTGATCATGATCTAACTTGATTTTGCATTATTGTTCATAAATTACTTGTATTTTCGGGAAAAATAAACAAAATATGGCCAAATGAGTCAATAAAATTCGAAATTTAAAATTCAAAAATTTTAAAGTTTCTGGAAATTTTCTAAAAATTCAGAAATTATTAAAATGGTCTTTTGCAAATATATATGGTTTATTTCTTAATTAAATCGTCTAAATAGCGTTTTTATGCTTAAAAATCCGATTTAAATTATAAAACTTGTAATAAATTGCCATAAATTTTTAGTCATCCTAAAATATATATTAGAACCTGAAAATGACCAAAAATTACAGACCATGCTCGCAATTTTATTTTTATGACTCATAAATTACGATTATTAACTAATTAACTCATAAAAATTAACAATCATAAAAACAAAAACTTTTTGATATCCAATTTTTAGATCTGATGTTCCTATTATATAAGACATCTATGGATAAAATTTTATGCCATAATATTGAGATTAACTATTTTTAACACAATAAGTCATTATGTAGCCGATTTTAACTATTAAAATCATAAAACATGCATCACTTGAGAATAATTTCCCAAAAATTATATACATTCTGTAAATATTGCATGTGACATTGTGTTAAAATTTTATGGCAAAATTCCAACTATAACTATTAAAGTCGAATTTGAGTCACTTTTAATCCGATTTTTACTATAAAAATCATTAATCATGCAATACAAGTCCAATAAATCCGAACATTTGTACATGTATTTTATATATTTCATGTGACTTCTCATAAAATATTTAAGGTCAAATTCGAAATATAACCTTATATACCCATTTTTACTCATATTATGACTATTTATCTCATAAAATTCATAATCCATGCATATTAACTCCATTTCTTACGAAAAATTATATACAATATATTAAATATGCATGTGAGAACATATCAAAAAATCTCGGCCATAAATTATTTTTAACTATTTTTCCCATTAATTGTTGTTTAAAACCGATTTAAACTACAAAAAACACAAATAAACATAAAAATGAACAATAAAAATCCATAAGATTATTTTTATGTCCTAAAACCATTTTAGAATCAGAAACTTTAACATGCAAAATGATTTTTTGATTTATCATAATAAATACAAAATTTTCGAAAAGTTCGAAATATGTATGTTAATCCGTTTTTAACATAAAACATGAATCCGATCATGCATGCAACAACCGTAATGCTCTGATACCACTTGATGGAAACTAAGTTCCTGATTTTATACTCAAATCTAATGTGAGTTTTGTTTCTTTAAGTTTAGGTTATAAAACTTAATAAGATCTTATGCATGCATGATGATATCATAAGATGTGATAGTCCTTACTTGAGTCTTCAAACCGAAATACCCTTATAACGATCTACAATAATATTACTCTTATAACATTATTAATATGGAAATAATTATTTTCTTATAAAACTATTTTACTTGAGAAAATGAGAGAATGAGGTTTGTAGTGTGTTGGATGAACAAACATCAACTAAAGACTTAGCAAAAACTCGCTTATATGAAGTGTGTGTGTTATTTATAGGCACATGAGCTTGCTTAAGCAAGCAACATGGCCGGCCAAGACAAGCAAGAGAAGTCAATGCATGGCTCTCTTACACTTACATAAAGCATCAAATATGCCTTACACTCTTACACACTCTTACACACTCAATCTTTGCATACTAGCACACACAATCCCATTGTTTATTGAAGTACACAACTTCCACATACATACCACCTTACACGGCTGAAATGGGGTACCAAATGGACCCATTTTATTTTTGTCAATTGTGTTAATTTGTAACATGTCACACATGTTTCATAACACATGACCCAATTTGTTAATTGTGCAATTTTAACTATTAAAATTCATAATTTACAAATTTATTACATTTAAATAATTACACTAATAATTTCGAAATTATTATTGTATAAAAATGTAATATCATAATTTTAATTACAACCCTTTGTAATTTTATGATCAACCGTGTTCATTCTCAACTTAATCGTTTCTTAAACGAATAAATAAAAACCGAGTAATAAAACGATTTTATTACTTTGACTATTATTATTATAATCTCATTATAAAATGTTCGTGATATAAAATTATTTCCAAAATTTCTAGTTATTAATTAATTTATATCCAATCCAATATTAATTAATTATTCCATTGAGACGGAATTCCCTAAAGATATGACCTTAAGGGATCAACTGATCACCACCATCATATGACGATAATGTCAAACTCTAGACAACCAATCATTATCGGTAAATGTTGATCAGTTGACTTTAAAAGAGTAACACTCCCAGTTGTGTTTCATTCAAATGAGTTTTAATTACGGCAACACACTATTGTCGAGGACACTTCCTCCAACATCATCTCCCACTCAATGCAAGGTGTCTTGCAGGTCGTACTTGCATTTTATCATATCATGAGTGGTTTTCTGGATCTGGAGATTAACTGATTTGACCGGAATTATCTACCATAGATACCTTCCGAGCGTGGCCACGCATTTCCAGTTAACTTCTCCTCGAGTGGCCCTGAGATTTAAGATAACCCTGACAAGGGGTTGGACAATTCCTATCCTACTGTTCCCTTCGACTAACACAGTCCATCATGACCCAAAATATGCCCATTTGACCCCCTTTAACGGATGATCGTAAAGCAAAAATCAAAGTAACTCTGAAACTGTGCCACCTTGGGCAAATAGTCTCTAGTTTAAGAATCAACTAGCAAGAATACATATAGTGGTTCTCGCCACGACCAGGCTCAAAATGAATTGCAAAGAACTCTATAAGCGGTCACAGGTTGCCCGACAAAGTGCCTCTTGCAGTCTGCCTATGTGATCGACTAGTCATCCCATATGACTCTATGGCATTTGAACTTGCCATCAATCGCCTCACACTCTAGTCGCTTCGAGACGTCACCTCATACAAGCGACTAGGGGCTATACTAAGTCTATCCGGTTCACTTAATGGGGTTCAAATTGTCTTTACAACCCATTTGGATTTGAAAACGTATAAATATAAGTTTTAATATAATAATATAAAACTTTTAAATAATAAACGCGATTATCATATATGAACAACCAAACTCTTTCATTTCATATCATATAATCTAATACATGTTTGGCATACGCCTAAGACCCATAGACAAGACATGGGAATCATGTTTAACTTGCGACAATGCTTTGGTTAAGGGATCAACAACATTTTCTTCTGTCCCAACCTTACATATTGCTATTTCCTTTCTCTATAGAAAATCTCTAATTACATGAAATTTTCTGAGTACATCTTTCGATCTACTAATAGACTTCGGCTCTTTAGCTTGAAAGACAGCACCACTGTTATCACAATAAAGGGTGGTAGGATCTTCGGCATTGGGCACTACCCTTAGTCCCTCAAGAAATTGCCTAATCCAGACTGCCTCTTTTGCAGCTTCTGATGCTGTAATGTACTCTGCTTCCGATGTAGAATCCGCAACAACTGGTTCTTTGAAACTCTTCCAACTGATGGCTCCACCATTCAGGATAAAGACGAATCCAGCCTGGGATTTCATATCGTCTCTATCCGTTTGGAAGCTTGCATCTGTGTAACCCTTTACACATAACTCGTGTTCCCCTCCAAACACCAAGAATGAATCCTTAGTTCTTCTTAAGTACTTAAGGATGTTCTTTACAGCAATCCGGTGATCTTTACCTTGATTCGCTTGATATCTACTAGTCATGCTCAAAGCATACAAGACATCTGGACGAGTGCATACCATGACATACATGATAGATCCAACTGCGGAAGCATAAGGAATCTCTTTCATGCGCTCAACATCTTTGGGTTCCGTAGGAGATTGAGATTTACTCAAGACAATCCCACTACCCATAGGAATAAATCCTCTCTTGGAATTTCCCATGCTGAATCGTCGTAAAATCTTATCAACATAAGATTCTTGACTTAATTCCAATATCCTTTTGGACCTATCTCTATAGATCCGGATACCTAATATGCGTTGTGCATTTCCTAAGTCCTTCATTTGGAAATGACTTCCCAACCATCCTTTCACAGAGGATAGCATTGGAATATTATTTCCAATGAGTAGTTGATGCGCGAAATTTAGTCGTCGGTTCTCACGCATCAAACACATTTATAAAAACCCAAATTAGTAGTATAATAGGGTTATCGTTCGCGAAGACGGTGGGGATAGTTGTATAGTTACGTTCTAATTTAAGCAAGAGTCGGGGTAATAGGTTTGTGATTGAAAAGACTAATTAACTACTAAAGAACTACTAAAGCAAATGAATTGAGATGAAATAGATGATTAAAGCAACTAGGGTGTCGGGGGTTACTAGGGTAGTCGATGTCAAACATGCATAGGGGTAGGTGGTCTCATCTAAGTTAGGTCTAGGTCCGTCTCGTCTTTCGATTTGACTAACCTAAGGTCGAGTCCTATTCTAGCTTTCGCTACAAACAAGGTCAACCTAACATATACACATGCCTATGAAGGTCCTAGACTATCGTCTAAGGCAAACAACAATAAGAATCATGCCCAACCGTCGTTGAGGCATTTCATCAAACATCTAGCATGCATACATTGAAAACCTAACAAAGACGAAACCTAAACCCTAACCCTAAACAACAAACATCAATATCAACTACCCAAGTTCACCCCTAACCCTAGTAAAGGGACTACTCACTCATGGCAAGGGAAAACATGTGAATAAGACATAAACAAATACTAACCATCATGAACAAGTAAAGGGTAAACAATTGATTCAAAAGAAACTTAAATAAATGCAATAACTAAGTAGAGATTAGAGAGATTATACCAATAGCAAAGGAAAAGGAAGCAACTTGGATAACAAGATGAACAGTTCTCTCAAACCCTTCAAATTACAACCCAAAAATATCCTCCACAAATGCTCAAGAACAAGACTAAGTAGATTACTAAAGAAAGATTAACAAGAATTGAAAGATTAAACTAAGATCTAAAGAGGATTAAAATGTTTAAGAGAGTTTTTGTGTCTAAGTATAAACTAATGAAACAGTGAAAAACCCTAGAAATGCGTGCCAAAGTAACGTCCAATAAAATGATACAAGTGCGGGTTTATATAGTGCGTGAAAATCTGAAAAGCGACTCCCAGCCGGTCGACCGGCTGCCGGTCTGGGACCGGCTGAGAGTCCAAATAAGGACTTCTGCAAACTTTTCTTTTTCTTCACAATGCCAGGTACTTCCAGCCGGTGGGCCGGCTGCCGGTTGGCCACCGGCTGGGGATGCATTCTCGAGGGCCTGTGTTGAAAAGAGCAAGGACAAGTGAAGGGGGTCCCAGCCGGTCAGCCGGCCGCCGGTCGGGAACCGGCTGGGGACCCAAAATCCATATCCTGCCAAATATCTTCAAATTCAAGGTTTAGGGGCTCCCAGCCGGCGGACCGGCTGCTGGCCGACCGGCTGAGGACCCCATTTTGTCATTTCCTCTATTTTCCTCCTATTTTGCCTTGATTTCACCACATTTTGCTCCCGTTTCCTCATTCCCGCGTCAAGTCCTACAACATGGCAACAAACATGAAGAAGAGAGATATCGGGTACGAAAAGGACCGAAATCACGCCAAACGGGGGCGAAACGGGATCGAAATAAAAGGAAAACAAGAGAAAATAATGACCGAATTTGGGCTCATCAGAATTCCCCGAACTTAAACCTTACTCGTCCTCGAGTAAGAGATGAAGTAACTACATAACCCTTATTAAAAACAAAGAAACAAACTAACTAAGCTAACTAGAAGCCGAATCGGGTTTAGCTACACCCGTAGCCCTTTCAACTCACAATTTGACATTCATGAGGAAGAATGCCCTATTGCAAGGCAAGTATGGTCTTGCTACAAAAATTTTGATGCAAACAAGTCAAAACAAAACACATATAAACAAGCAATATGCATCGGGAAAAGGAAAAGAAAACCACTTGCCTCATTCAGGCGGGGTTTTGAAAAACAAAACAAAGGAGGTCTATAGCGGAGGATGCCGACTCAAAGTCTAACCAAGGTGTCAAACCCCTAAATCAAGCTCAAGCAACCAAGAACGACATCACCAAAGACCAAGAAACTAATTCAAGGCGGGCAAACGGAAGTACTAAGCTATACTTCCAAGAATGACACGACACACACATGATTCGACTCAATGCAAGACCCATAACCGATAAAAGAACCCTAAGTATCGACTCTCACGGGTGACACTCAACACACAAGGAAAGAAAGGGGGGCGATTTTTGTGACAAAAAGTAACCAAAATCACTCACCTACCTCAACTTGCGAAGCATGCCCGCAATCTAGAATGGTACTCCATCCAAAAATCAACGAAAAATGAAAATGCACATGATGAGAACAACCATAAGGATGTAACGGGGCTTGGGTTGGGTGAAAATGGTTTGGTGCAAGCACCGTTCTGGGATTTGAGGTTCAAAAACAAGAATGATCGCCATAGTCAACACAACACCTTATTACAACAACTAAGAAACGTCTATGCCCTAACTTTGGTTTTTGCAAAACCAAGCAAAAATTGCATAAACCCCACTTACTTTGGAAAAATCGGACCCATCACAAACTTATACAAAGCGGTTATTATTAGAAACACCGAACAACGTCTACACCCTAACACACGACTTGAAAATCAAATCTCATGCAAAAAATGTGTAAACCCGGCACGCGTGCAAAAACATCAAAAGACCGCGTTATTGTAGCAACGGCTTTTTCTAAGTCCCCTTGATGGAAGGGACTTGTTGCTAGCCTTTTTCTCATTCAAAACACGTATTTACATTTTTCTTTTTGGATTTTTCAAAACTTTTTCAACTTCTTTTTTTTTCTTTGATTTTCTATTTTCTTTGATTTTTCATTTTTTTCTTTTCTTTTCTTTTTCAAACTCCCAACCACCAAACAAAAACAAAGTAAAGACCACAACGGAAGAAGCCACCAACCGACATCTAAATTCCCGACTCTACCACTAACAAATCACCATAAAAGCAACCATTCTTGATCAAGGAAGGATGTTTTTGGGATGTAGTTCATTTAGTAGTTTAGGCCAAATGAAAAGGTTAAGGCTCAAAGTGGTTAAACAAAAGGGAAATAAGATGCAAGGGTCAAAACAAGGCTAATTTGGCAAATGTGGAGTTGATTTATTTGGAACAAAAGTTGTCTCACATGCACATGAACATAAATGACGGAAATAAGGAACGAGCGCCATTCTTATGCGTATAAACATAACACACCACGTAAGGAGGACTACTCACAATCCTAAACTGAGTCGGTTTGATGGACCGACTAAAAAGGAGGCTCTATCCTCACATTTGAGTAACTAATGTCGGTCTTAGGTCGAGTCAAGGTCTAACACGATCTCACAAGGGTGTCGAAACTTGGTCACTAAGCCTAGACTTCCGGGTCCAATCATAACAAGGTGACATCAACGGTGCAAGCTATTAGGAGGGGAAAGACACAAGCAAGACAAAAATCATCATTGACGGCATATATCCTCCACTATTCAACCTCCTATGCATATTTACAAACAAAAACAAAACGGAAAAACCGACTAACACATATTCACAAAACTATGAAAATGAAAAGGCATGTGAAACAAAAGCAAACTAAAACTAAACACAACAAACAAGCAACAACTAGAAGGCTAAACTAACAGCACATCAACCACAACAACCACAAGTTCCCCGAAGGAACATCCAAGGCACAAAAATCCCGTTCTCCTTCATGATATCAAAATAAAAAGAAATCGGGAGAGGGAGAAAGAAGTAGGAAAGAGTATACCAAGCATCTTCATTCTCCTAATACCTCGGGTTGTCGTCATATCTGCAACTTGTTAGTCCAACAAACATATATATACAAAACAAACAAAGGAAAAAAAACAAAGGAAATGAAGAACATATTTTTTTAAAATTTTTGAAATTTTTCGATTTTTTTGGTGTTTTTGAAGTTTTTTCATATTTACAAAAGCAAACAAATATTCACAAAGTGGATATTTTCCCTCCCCACACTTAAGATTTACATTGTCCCTAATGGAACAAAGTGCAAGGGGGAAATGAAGAAAAAGAACGAAAACAACATGTTTTTGGCTTTTTTTTGAATTTTTTTTTTTGAGAAAATAAAAACTTGTTTTTGTATTTTTTGAAATAAACGGTCCATCCTCCCCACACTTATTTATATGCATAATGTGAGGAGGAAAACCGGAAAATAAAGAACATGTTTTTGAAAGTTTTTGGTTTTTCAATTTTTTTGGATTTTTGATTTTATGAAAGCAATAAAAAGAAAGGTAAACAAAAGAAGATGAAAAACTAAAAACTAAACTAAATGCAAACTAAATGCTCTAATCTACATGTATGCAAACTACATGTGACAATATGATACAAAATGGAAATCTAATGCATCTAAGTGAATGCAACTATATGCAACTAAACTATTGATGTGAAAACATGAATAGAAAACTAAAACGAACTAGCTAAACTAAACTAACTACTCTAAATGCATGCTAGAAAAGAAAATGCGAACTAAAGTGAAATTTGGATTAAGGGAGTTACTTGCTTTGGATTTTTCAATGGGGAGCATAGGCATCGAACAACCTCTCACTAGTTACCACCACCTTCGTCTACGGTCTCTCCATGACCATCTCCATGCAAAAAATCATCCGGGTTCACGTAGTACTCGTTGGAGAACCCAGAAGTGGAAGCAGCTGCAAAGGACCGACGAGGCGCATCAAATCTCTCTCGCTCACTCACCGGGGGAAAAATCGGCCTAGAGTAGTAGTCCGCAGCAACATGTACCTCTCCGGCGAAATGAGGCTCAGAGGAGGGCACATACTCAGCCTCGGGAGGAGTGTAGTAAGAAGGATGGTGCCCCGAACTGTGACGGTACCCCTGCTGAATGCCATGATCATAAGTGGAGAAGTTCCCCCAAGCCTGATCGTGGTACAAATAGTCTATCCTGGCATTGGTATCAGAGTGTCGTACGTCCTCAAGTGCACGCCTCCGAACGGTCTCCTCATGCCTCAGATCCATGCGAGCCATGAAATCCACTATAGTATGAGGAACATGGCTATGAGGAGGAGCCGAACTAGAAGAGGCCCCCTGGAAAAAGCTGGAGCCTCCGAACGGTGGTATAGGAAGAGAAGGCTGCTGGAATGCAAGGCCATTTGGTAGTGGGCCGGCGCTGGTCTCGGGTGTAGACTCGGGTCGCAGGAGGGCCGGAAGAAGTACCCTCAGGAGGAGCCTCAATAGGGAGGAGGTAGGAGGGTTGATCAGGTATCACCCTCATTCTCTCAGAGTTCGGTAAAGGGATGGAGTTTTTATCGACTCCATCCACTCGAATCTGCCAATAGGACTTGTTGTCGCTGGGGTTCCACTTAATCCACCCCAATCCCTCCATAAGGTAGCGGCGGGAGAGTACATTCTCCCCTCCAATATAGTCAACCCTAAAGCTCCTCCGACAAACTGCTGAAGCAATCAAATTAATCATACCCCCTACACAAATGGGTGTGGACAAACGGGGCTGGTGGCTAAGTCGGGCTAGGTGAAGCACCATATGGTGAGCTATGTTGATCTCAAATTTGGTAGGTCTGGTGATCAAAGCAGAAGCTAGAATCTCAAGCTCGATAGTAGTGAAATTGTGTGGCTCGTCTCGGGAAAAGACGGTCCACCCCAAAAATCTCTGTAGAATCCTAATCGGAGCAAGATGCACCCTATTTGCCGGCTTCTTCTCCCCCCTTGAACTCACCAATCCAGTAATAGAAGTCCAAACCGACTCCAACACAATACTATCAGGGGCATGCAATGGGGCCGTACTATTCAGCCCGAAAATCCCAGCAAAATCAGCAGGGTCAAATGGTACCCCTTGTTCATGAGTCGAAATTGCAAAAAAGTGACTAACCCCGAATCTCTATTCTTGGCTATCCTAAGAGAGCTTAAAAATTCCCATGTCAATCTTGGGGATGTCAATACCGCTTTGGTCTCATACAACTGACTCAAACCCACATCCCTGAACAAATCACCGGTTACACCATCCAAACCCAAGTCTCTCATGGAATTCCTATCAATAAACCGAGTTGGGTTGAGGGGACGTTGAGCAAAAGATAGGAAATTACCTTTTTGGGTGTCGGAATCGAAAACAACCCCGGGAAAATCGGGGTCACCCGAAACAAATGGAGCATCGGGGTTATCAACTCTTTCGCGCCCGGCCATGGGATCATTCCTAGATTTCGATCGTCTTTCGGTTCTCCCCGACATGGTAAAGTTGAAGGATTTTGATGGAGGGTTGAAATGGGTTTGTGTTTGGGAGTGTTTTGGGAGAGTTTTTGTAGTGAGGGAAGGTAGAGAGGGAAGGGAAATCTGAAAAATGAGGGGAAATGAGTGGAAAAATGAGGGGTTAGGTATATAAATAAACCGTTACAGCCGTTCTCTAAGCCGGTCAGGCACCGTCCGCCGGCAGACCGGCTCACAGCCCTTTCCCATTTCCTTGCTTTCTCCGTGGTATTTTGCAAAATATGTATCCCAGCCGGCTGACCGGCTGCCGGCCGACCGGCTGGTACCCTCTTCCTTCGTGTTTGCTTCTTCCTTTCTCTTCTCCTTTCTTATTTCTTTTCTTAGATCCGGGCTGCCAGCCGGCGGACCGGCTGCCGGCCTACCGGCTGGTAGCCTCTCCCTTCGTGCTTCCTTTTTCTTTTTCTTCTTCATTCTCTTGATTGGGCTCCCAGCCGGCGGACCGGCTGCCGGCCGACCGGCTGGTAGCCTTTTTCCTTTCTCTTCATTTTCTTCATTCTCAAGCACATATGGGACTCAGCCGGCCTACCGGCTGCCGGTCACAAACCGGCTGAGAGTATTTTTCTCGCCAAATTCCTGAAACTGGAAAGTAAGTTGTAAAAAACAGAATGCGCATTAAGGGTTCTGAGCCAGTGGTCGACAGGCAGCCGGCCTACAGGCTCAGAGCCCCTATGCACTATTCGTAAAACAACTCAACTAACACAATGAAAACTCAATTGCCAAGAGAAACTTCATCGAATACGCCTAACCAAGCCTACTCACCACAAGATGACCTCTTTCATATGACCAACTTAAATAACAATCTCGCCTCCAAATCTCACATGCAAGCTATAAATCAAACTAAAAACCGAACTAAAAAGGAAACTAACATGCAACCTACATAAAAGAAAGGAAACTAATACTTACAAACGGTGGTTGTTAAGTGACTCCACCAAACCTTTCATGGGCATTTTTCAATCTTTGTAGGTGGAAACCTCGTCCATGCTAGCTAACGACCTTAAGAAAAGGTCAAAAGCCTCGGCCGTAGCTTCTACCTTGCTTTCATGAGCGAGACCCGCTCCACACATCTTCAACTTTTGACTCTTGGCATCCTTTCCGGCAATGAGTTCCTCTAGGTCCCCTTTTTCAACCAAAGGGTCCTTAAAAGAACTAGCACATCTTGGTTTTTGTTGTTCTTCATCACCGCCTCTCTTTTCCGGAACAAATACCCTTCCGCTAGCAAAACTAGCATCCTCATTCTTCAAAGTCATACTTTTCATGATTCCCTTTTCATCAAACATCTTAGGGACATCATTCAACATCAAACTTGCAACCATGCCAACATTCTTTCCCTTGTAACTTGTACCGGGAGCTTCCGGAAGTTCAAACTCCGCCACTTCTTTTCCCACTTCGAATGATAGTTTTCCTCTCTTGACATCAATAGTAGCTCCTCCGGTGGCCAAAAATGGCCTACCAAGTATCACAAAAGAGTTGCTACCAACGGGGACATCCAATATCAAGAAATCGGTGGGGATGGATAGATTTCCCACCTTGACAATAGCATCTTCAAGTACCCCTAGAGGAAATTTTTCGGTACCATCCGCAAGAGTGATAGAAGTTGTAGCGGGAGACAAATTCTTGATGTCCAATTTCTTAGCCATAGCTAGAGGCATGACACTCACGCTTGCTCCCAAGTCACATAAGGCATTCTCAATCTTCTTCCCTCCAACATAGCAATTTATCGAAAAGCTACCCGGATCTCCGAGTTTGATGGGGAGGGTGCTTGGGACTTTCTTGGCGGACATGATTGCATTCACTTCTCTTTTCTTTTCTCGAGAGGGGATTGTTGCTTCCACCTCCTCCACAAGTTTCATTAATTCCTCACAACGAGGATCTCCTTTTGTAACTTTTCGGAAGAACTCACAAACTCTCCTCTCAATGAGCCCTTCTTCATGTTCGGACTCTTCTTCAACCACACTTTTTCCTTTAGCAACATTCACTTTCCCTTCATCTTTCTTCTTCTTTGGAAAATCTTTGACTTGTTCCATCACAAATAAGTCTTCATTCATCCCATCTTGGTCACTAGTCTCCAGAGAAACAACGGGCACCATCACCATTGCTTCCTCCTCAATATCCCCTCTAAAAACCGTCATGAGTTGCTCAAGTGAAGGTTCTTCTCCACTACTAGTGGTTTCAAGCATTGGTTGCTCATCGGCATTTGTCATGATTGCATTAACCCCATGATGTTTTGAAGCATCTCTTGAGCTTTGACCTTGAGCTAGAAACCGCCCGGAGGCCTTTGAGGATTGGCTAAGGCTTGGGAAGCGACTCTAGCCTCCATCTCTGTTATCTCCTTTTGGTTGGCATTCCGCAAGTTCATCAACTCTTGATTGTGGGTAGTTTGCATATTCTTCACAAGCTTGAGTAATTCACCCACTTGAGTCTCACTCGATGGTTCTTGATGAGGGGTGTTGGTGAGAGGCAAAGCGAACCCATAGTCATTTCTAGGGACTCCAACTTGAGTTTTCCCCTTTGACATTTGGCTATTGAGGTCGGGATTTTGTTGAACAAAATTCGGGTCATTGAAACCTTGGTTGTGAAAGTTTTGGTTTTGATGTTGGTTGTTGTGGAAGTTGTTTTGAAATGGGGGTGGATTGAAGTTTTGGTTTTGGTGTTGGTTGTGGTTTTGGTTGTTGTTGAAATTTGGATTGTTGTTGTTGAAATTTAGATTGAAATTTTGTGGGTTTTGGTTGTTTTGGAAATTTGGATTAAAGTTCGGTTCATTGAAACTTTGTTGAAAGCCTTGATTGGCTTGATTAGATTGGTTGCCTTGGTAGAAATTGTTGTTGTTGAAATTGTTCTTCGGGTTGAAGTTTCCACCCTTTGGTTGAAAACCGGGGGGGTTTTTCACTTGAGGTTGTTGGATTTGATGAGGATTCAACACATTGGTACTTTTGTAACTCATATAAGGACTACCTCTAATCCCTTGATGATAGTAGTTTGAATTGGGGTTGAAAGTATTCTGCCCTCTAGAATTATTGAATGCTTGGAAAGCATACAATTCTTCCTCACTTCCACTTCTCTCAATTGAGTTGTTTGCACATACTTCAAATGTGTGTCCATTTCCTCCGCACAAATCACATGAGGCAACACTATTTGGTACATCCCCGGGATATTGCTCTTGGTTTCTTTGCTAGTGGAGCCCTTAGTCAATTCTTCCAATTTCTTGGTTAACATGTCCAACTTGGCATTGGTTTCCTCGTTCGCCTTTGAGTTGGAAAGGTGCTCACTAGGGTACTTGCTACTTCTTCTCAAGACATTTCCCCGAGTACCATAATTTTCCTCCGAATCAACGATCTTTTTGATGAGTTCTGTTCCCGTCTCATACGGCAAGTGGTCAAAGCTACCCCCCGCTGATGCATTAACCATCTCTTTCGTCCGTGGGTGAAGAGTCTGAAAAAAGGTTTGGGTCGTGTACCAAGTGGGTATCCCGTGGTGGGGACACTTAGCAAGCAAATCTTGGTATCGATCCCAAGCTTCTCCCAAAGATTCTCCCTCGTCTTGCTGAAATTGAGTTATCTCATTCCGGAGCATCGCGGTCTTAGAGGACGGGTAGTACTTGGCAAGGAAGGCCGTTGCCAAGTCGTCCCAAGTGGTGAATGTGTTTGGAGCATGGACATTTAACCACCTATCCGCCTTGTCGGTTAAGGAATAGGGGAAAAGCATAAGCCTTAAGGTCTCCTCGGGCACTCCCGTTTTTTTAATCATTGCCACTTTACCCTTGAACTTTCTCAAGTGCCCATGAGCATCTTCATGAGAAGCTCCGCTAAAGGCGTTCTTCTCGATTGAGCTCATTTGCGAAGGGTGTATTTCGAAATTTTGAGGAACAAGAGCCCCGAAGTTGATTGGATTAGTGGTGTCATTGTGATTGGGCCGGTTATGATCACGAAGGGCGGCCATTGTATGAATTTGTGGGTTATTTGGAACGTGTGGTGATGGTGGTGGTGATTGATAAAACGGGTTATCAAAATTGTCGGATGTTGGGCTAGGATTGCTTTGACTGGGGCTTGGTGGTTCGGATGAAGAGGGGTTGTTATGGCTAGTAGATGCTTGGGACGCAATTCTTACCCTTGCAATGGTCTTCCTCCTTAAGGCCCGAAAGAGCCTCTCCGGTTCGGAAGTTGACAACAAAGAGTTAGAGTCACCCCTAGGCATTAAACTTAGCAAACGATTAGTCGTCCTAGTGTTTTTTAGACACTAGGGTGAGCAATAAAGCAACCACTCTACAATTAACTACCAAATCTTTGATCAAAACAAAACAAGCTCAACTAACTCAAGACTAAAACTAAAACTAAACTACACAACTTCTAACACCGTCCCCGGCAACGGCGCCATTTTGATGCGCGAAATTTAGTCGTCGGTTCTCACGCATCAAACACATTTATAAAAACCCAAATTAGTAGTATAATAGGGTTATCGTTCGCGAAGACGGTGGGGATAGTTGTATAGTTACGTTCTAATTTAAGCAAGAGTCGGGGTAATAGGTTTGTGATTGAAAAGACTAATTAACTACTAAAGAACTACTAAAGCAAATGAATTGAGATGAAATAGATGATTAAAGCAACTAGGGTGTCGGGGGTTACTAGGGTAGTCGATGTCAAACATGCATAGGGGTAGGTGGTCTCATCTAAGTTAGGTCTAGGTCTGTCTCGTCTTTCGATTTGACTAACCTAAGGTCGAGTCCTATTCTAGCTTTCGCTACAAACAAGGTCAACCTAACATATACACATGCCTATGAAGGTCCTAGACTATTGTCTAAGGCAAACAACAATAAGAATCATGCCCAACCGTCGTTGAGGCATTTCATCAAACATCTAGCATGCATACATTGAAAACCTAACAAAGACGAAACCTAAACCCTAACCCTAAACAACAAACATCAATATCAACTACCCAAGTTCACCCCTAACCCTAGTAAAGGGACTACTCACTCATGGCAAGGGAAAACATGTGAATAAGACATAAACAAATACTAACCATCATGAACAAGTAAAGGGTAAACAATTGATTCAAAAGAAACTTAAATAAATGCAATAACTAAGTAGAGATTAGAGAGATTATACCAATAGCAAAGGAAAAGGAAGCAACTTGGATAACAAGATGAACAGTTCTCTCAAACCCTTCAAATTACAACCCAAAAATATCCTCTACAAATGCTCAAGAACAAGACTAAGTAGATTACTAAAGAAAGATTAACAAGAATTGAAAGATTAAACTAAGATCTAAAGAGGATTAAAATGTTTAAGAGAGTTTTTGTGTCTAAGTATGAACTAATGAAACAGTGAAAAACCCTAGAAATGCGTGCCAAAGTAACGTCCAATAAAATGATACAAGTGCGGGTTTATATAGTGCGTGAAAATCTGAAAAGCGACTCCCAGCCGGTCGACCGGCTGCCGATCTGGGACCGGCTGAGAGTCCAAATAAGGACTTCTGCAAACTTTTCTTTTTCTTCATAATGCCAGGTACTTCCAGCCGGTGGGCCGGCTGCCGGTTGGCCACCGGCTGGGGATGCATTCTCGAGGCCCTGTGTTGAAAAGAGCAAGGACAAGTGAAGGGGGTCCCAGCCGGTCAGCCGGCCGCCGGTCGGGAATCGGCTGGGGACCCAAAATCCATATCTTGCAAAATATCTTCAAATTCAAGGTTTAGGGGCTCCCAGCCGGCGGACCGGCTGCTGGCCGACCGGCTGAGGACCCCATTTTGTCATTTCCTCTATTTTCCTCCTATTTTGCCTTAATTTCACCACATTTTGCTCCCGTTTCTTCATTCCCGCGTCAAGTTCTACAACATGGCAACAAACATGTAGAAGAGAGATATCGGGTACGAAAAGGAGCGAAATCACGCCAAACGGGATTGAAATAAAAAGAAAACAAGAGAAAATAATGACCGAATTTGGGCTCATCAGTAGTATGTCATCAACATACAAAATTAGGAACACAACTTTGCTCCCACTGAATTTAGTATATAAACATGGTTCCTCGGCACTTCGAGCGAAACCATTCTCTTTTATAACGTCATTAAAACGATGATTCCAACTCCTGGATGCTTGCTTAAGACCATAAATGATTCTTTTAAGCTTAATACCTTGCTAGGATTTTTAGGATCCACAAAACCTTCAAGTTGTATCATATACACATCCTCCTTTAAATGCCCATTTAAGAAGGCGGTTTTGACATTCATTTGCCACACTTCATAATCATGAAATGCGGCAATCGTTAACATAATCCTAATGGATCTAAGCATGGCTACTGGAGCAAAGGTTTCATCATAATGAAGACCTTGAACTTGGGTAAACCCTTTATCTACTAGCCTAGCTTTATAGACATCACCATGTCCTTCTATGCCATTCTTCACCTTGAAGATCCACTTGCATTGAAGAGGTCTTATCTCTTTAGTCAAGTCAACCAAGTCCCATACTTGATTTTCATACATAGAATCCATCTCGGATTTCATGGCCTCTTGCCATTTGGCGGAGTCGGGACTAGAGATTGCAGCTTTGTAAGTGGTAGGCTCATCACTTTCTAAAAGTAATACATCGAGACTACCATCTCCCTCAATTAATCCAACATACATCAGGTTGATGTGGAACCCTACTCGACCTCCTGGGTTGAATACGTACCAAAGTCGACGAGGAAGGAACATTTTCGTTCGTCTCAACTTCAGTTTGTGGCTCTTGAACTTCATGAATTTCATCAAGTTCAAAATTTCTCCCACTCTGTCTTCTAGAAATAAACTCACTACAACAAATCATCTCTTGCGCCACGAATTATGCCACGGGAATTCGTAATTCGTGGCAAAAACTAGCTTTGCCACGGGAAAAATTGTTTCCCTCGTTGAAAATGAATTGGTTTGAAAAAGTATGCCACGGGAAAAATATAACCGTGGCAAATAGTTGCCTTTAGCCACGAATTAAGCTACAACCGTGGCTAAAAAATGTGGTTAGCCACAAAATAAGCCACGCCGTGGCTAATAATTATGATTAGCCACGAAATAAGCCACGTCCGTGGCTAATAATTATGATTAGCCACAAAATATGCCACGTCCGTGGCTAATAGTTGTTTTTAGCCACGACCGTGGCTAATTATTGTTTCTAACCTGTACGACTGACCCACACGACAGTTTAACATGCCTAGTACTAGTGTGCAATAACAAATACTATAGTTGATAATAATATGAAGTTTGGTCAATCCAAGAACTTATTATTGTTAAGGGTTACAAAAAATATAAAAACATAAATCGTAAATTTTGTGACATTAAAGCGTAAAAGTGGTAATTAAACCACTTAAATTTGATTATTGTAAATGTTAAAGTTAATAGTAAGTCTTCTTTAAGACATACACTATCTATCGTAAACTTAAACGGGTCAAACATTACCACATGGAGGTATTAAAAACAAAAAATTTGGAACACAAATAGGATGATTTGGTATGTATTTGACCGTCTTACGCTTAAGACGAATGTAGGTAAGGCTAATTATTATAAGACGTCTTACATATAACATAAAAAGACCTATTTAACTAAAAAAACCCTACCCAATTCTAGTATAAGACCTACGTATAAAATAGAAAAACATATTTAACTAAAAAAAATTACCAATTGAACCTATTTTCCCAATTTTTCATTCACGACCTTCAATTCCTCAACTACAGCTTATACTCAATTCATTTTTTCCCCCGAAAATTCCCAATTAATTAATTAATTAAAACCTAATTCATATATTGTGTTCAAATTTCTCAATTATTACTCACCCAGACCAGTGAACGAATCGCGCTCTTCATTAGTCATGATCGTCATCAGTTAAATTGGCAAGTAATTAATCAAAACTTGATGAACGCTTTTATATAATGCAACATTTTTACACAAAAGTTGTTATCAAAACAATAAATCTTAAATAAGTTTATTTTTAATTTTGGTGTTCGGCGCAAAAATAGTGACAAATCTATTTTTAGCCGGAATTTTAAATTTTGGCAACTCACCCACAAAGATCTGCGAAATGAGAAATTAGGGTCGGGTCACATCGTCGGGTTGGATTATTTTGGGTCAATAACTTATCGAGTCACATTGGGTAGGTTCACTTTGAATAGGGTTATTTTGGGTTGGGTCATTTAAGTGGTTTGGATATTTCGGGTCAGAATTTTATAGTAATGACACTAAAAATAGTGATGAACACTAACGCTTCTTTATAAAAAAAAACCCATAACAAATGAATTTTGTGGGGTTTTAAAGACATTTTATTCTACAAAAAAAACTTTGCTATCAACTAATCAATCTAAAACGCGCCTCTTCCCGTGCCCTACTATTCCCAAACCCCGCGACTACCCTGCTTGTGATTATCCCTGATTTTGGAAATTATTTATCAAACCCCACGATAATCCCTCAATTCAACCACCGTTACTGTGCAATCGCATCTCACCGCCTCTGACCTTCGTTTCTTTGCTCTCGACGCATCGTGACATAGCTTCAACATCAAAGGTGCGCCTTAATTACTAATTGTCTGTTGCTTTTCTATACTACAAATTTCCGTAATATGTTGCTATTTGAATAAGTTAGTTGTTAGCAATTTCAGTAATATGTTGTTAAATGTTGATATATAGCACAATTTGAGTAATATTCATCTCATACTGATTTCCCTAATTTTAAGATACTGCAGTAGATTAATTGAAGTTTTGTGAACCATTTTGTTGCTATTAATTGAACTGTCGACGTATAGAAATTTAATTTTTCTAGTTCTTTTTTTTTGCAGTTGGGTTGTATTAGGTTTTTCAGGGATTAACTAGGTTGAGATTGAATTTGATCAGATTCTAGACTTAGTGTTTTTAATGCTGCTTGATACTGTGATTAGTTTGTGTTATGCTTGTTTAATTATGCTATTTTTGCAGGATTTGATTCAGTTTCTTTTTGGTTAGCTACTAGGTTTGTTAATTGGGGTTCAGGTATTTTTTCAGAAAGATGAATGTGTCATTACGGATACGATTCATACATTATTGTTACTGAATCTGATTAAAGGTGGAAATGCTCAATTCATTTGAGTTTTCGAGGTTTTTTTAAAGGTTTTTTTGTATTTTCTAAGGTTTTTCTGTCACTAGCTTCTCTCTCTTCATTTTTTTTTGCACCCTAATTTTAATATCTGTATATGTTCCCAATTCTTTTATGCAGTATTATAACGAATTTATAATATATGATTTATTGTCATAAACGAAATACAAGATACAAGGATTGGGAACAAGAATTAACCTTCTGTCCTTGCAAATGCCTAAGATCAGATATCAAATCAGGTATCCTCCTAATCATTGCACCCAAGATGTTCCAAGAAATACCCTTTCCTGAGCTAGAAATTGCAAAAGTTACCGTTAAGTTTGTGAATGATGAAAATAGAGAGAGAGAGAGAGAAGGGAAATCACGGTTTGTATATGGAACTCGTGAGTCTAGGGGGGTGTTCCGTGAGGTTATTTAGGAGGGTGGTATTCGATAGTCAGTATATCTCTTAACCACCTAGCATAGTTTAGATAGAATTCCCAAATCATATTTGAGTCTATCTCAACTACTACCTAAACAAGTAACAACCTTCATCTAATTGGCATACCCAACTGATCAAAATTTTTCTCCAATCTGACCGAAATTCTTATCTGTTTCGGTTGATTTAACCGATTTTATAACTGCTAAGTCGGTTATTATCCTCTCTTGTGTATAATGTTTTTCTTTAACAATTAAATATAACCTTTTATATTTAACTGAATCATTTAATCCTTATTAAATGATTTCATTACACACTTATTAAATATAACGTTTTATATTTAATTACGAATTTAACATTTAATTCGCCTCAGCTAATATCATTTAATCAATATTAAATAATTGTTTCATCATTACATTAACTAACCGTTTAGTCGTACATGGTATCAATATGATTACATTTTCATCTAATCATATCTCTCAGATTTCATCCTTTAGGTGAGACTCTTAGGGACCAGTTGATTACCGCCATCTGTATGACAATAACGTCAAACTTTCTAGCAAGCCAATCGTTATTGATAAACGTGAATCAACTGGCTAAAATACAAAGTATACCTATTGTTCCTTTAAGAGATTTATTCGTGTTGTCGCACTAACTGTGGAGGACACAAGCTCCAACACAATGACTGCATTCCAGAAAGTTTCTGACCTTCGACATTGGTCGGTTGACCACCACTGCTGCTACTGTCTGTTTTGGTGACCGTAATTGGTCACCTCGTGGAGCGTGCGTGGAATTTTAGGGAGCCTTTCTTTCTATTCTTTCCTTTTGGCACTTGTTTCCTTCTTTTCCATTCCTTTTGAATCTCATATACCGCCCAATGCGTTTAATTTTCAAAGAAGGATTGTTTATCTACGTAACATCCCGTGTTTTCGTAAAAGTATATTTTAATATTTTAAAAGTATTTTACGGAAATTTAATAATAGTTAATATTATTTCGTAATTTATATTTTTAAGAAAATTCCGTTAAGTTCCGTCTTAGGATTCATTTTATCTTAAGATGTAGTGTTCACTTGGTAATTCCGCTCTCAAGGTTTCCGTTCCATTTAATTAGGAGACCCGACTCAAATAAAATAAAGGAAAACTCACTTCTCCTTCTTACGACATTTCATTTCTCACAAACTCAAGTCACTGTAAAACCAAAACCTCCGTTTTCTCTCTTCAAAAGCTTCTAAAAAGATCATCCAAAGGCTTATTTCAACTCGAATCAAGGTAATGTTTACCTATTCGAGTTCCTCTCGCAATTTCCGTTCTTTCTATCACTTTTGTTTTTCAATTCTCAACCTTCCATTTCCGGGCTGTTTTTACCCTAATTCATTTTAGGCTTCTAAAATGCATTTTATGTTCTTAGGAGTCGACTTGGACGACCCCGAGGTTGATTCTTACATTGTGGAGGAAGAAATCAGAGCACAAGACGCTTGAGGTGACGATAATGAGCAACTCGACTTTGTCTTAAATTAATTGGATATGTGATTTTTTTGTTGCTTATGTTAAATTATATAGGATTTTTGTTTTATAGTTAGTGGGTAATTAGTATCCGTCGCATTATAGTTCTGCGTGTTGTTGAATAGCAAACATTGAATGAAGCATGGGTAATACGTTCATGGACAAGTTGCATCAGAATATAGACTTGTGCAGTGTGAAAACAAGGAGTAATCATATCCTACGATTTAGCAGCAGAAATATGAAAGTAGAATAAATAGTAAACAACCTTATAAATATACCAATATATGGAATGATTTAGTGCAATCAAGCTTGCGCCAGTTATGCGATTGGAATGATGGAGTTTTGGAAAGTTTATCTTCAATAGTTCGTTGCTCCTTGTTATCATTGCTATTACATTAATGCTGTTATCATTACTGTATGACTGCCTTATTGGTCTGTACTACTCCTACTACTGCATATTACTAACGGACCAGACCCCCCCCCCTTACTACTGCACTCATTCTGCCCGTGTCTCTGGTCTGTTCAGACCAGACCAGCCTATGCATTTGTACTGTTACTACTGCATACACTACCCCCTACCCATTTAAGTTACTGCTACACTTTTGTCGCCACTACAGGCCTATCACCCTGCCACTGTACACGTTAATCTGCACAGGTAACAGTCTGGTTTCTGAAATTCCTGCACTACCGCACTTAATACTTTACCTGCTACTGATCACCACTGCACATACACTCTTCATTCATAATTACTACATTCTGCTAGTGATTTGTGTGTATGACTCTTCTGGTTTGACGGTTATTTCGCTCATGGTGGTCTGCTAATCTACTTGCTGATCACGCTATATACACGCTGATTGTTAATTGTAATATTGATGTTGGTTGCTGCCTATGTTTTGATTAGTGTGTTGGCTGCTGCCTGTGTTTTGATTAGTGTACTGTACATGCTATTTTAATTACTTTACAATTATGTATTACTATTGTTACTAATATTCCTACTACAGTGCGTATTAGTGTATTACTATTGCTACTACTTTGTGGTATGTACTACTATAGACTACTACTCCGTATTGTCTACTACGAAGTACAACTACTATTGTTAATTATTACTCTACATTACTACTTCAACTACTACGACTACTGTAATACCCCGTATTTTTGCGATATTTTATTTTAATATTTATTATTTAATTTTGATATGTTATTAATATTTAAATAACTAAGTAACGGATAAGTGTTTTGTACGTTACGAGTGAGGTGTCGAATACGGGTATTTAGTTATCGAGTCATGCCCTATTAGTACTATACGGTCTTGGAATGCGTGCAAAGGTGTTACTTGGGCCTCGAGCTTTGTATCAAGGCCAACTTAGCCCAACTCGACACAAGAGCTCGATCATACAAACAACAATTTCTATCTGCTACCCCCTTACAAACCCCTCTCCTAACCCTAACCCTAACCCTACAACGCCTCTCTCTCACATACACTCACACTGCCGTCACATCAGAGCACAAGGAGGAAGGATCACTTGGTGTTTTAGGGTGGATCTGGGTGGTTCGTTTGGCGTCTGAAAAGGGTACACGCAAACTCCAACTCTGCTTTCAGTTTTCATTTCCTTTTTTCTATCAGATAAGTATAGCCTTGGTTCTGATTCTTGTGTATTTACGTTCTATGATGTATGGTAGTCATGTTTAGACCACGGTGATGTCGTCGTTGACCACCATTGACCGTCGTGGGTAGTGTTTGTATCACGGTGTCAGAATGTTATCGTTGTTGTCAAAACAAAGTTCCTGAACACGTGTTTGTATGCTTGTATTCGACCCTTTTTATGTTGATGGTTGCTCTGGGTGTTAGAGTTAATAGTTTGTGTGTAGTCTGGAGTTTTACTTGGTGGTATACATGGGTGTCGTGTGGTGGTTTTAGTGGTGGTTATTAGTCGTGCGTAAGGTTGTTTGGAGTGGGTTTCATGTGGGTGGTCACAGCGTGAATCAGAGGAATGTCAAAACAGTAAGTTGCAGTGGGTTTTTGCGGGCAGGGGGTGTTTGGGCTAGTGTCGAGGGCTGCTAGGCTTGAGTCGGGGGTTGTGTTCAGCGTCAATAGGTGCATGGTGGTGCAGTGGTCATGACCACCGTGGATGGGTGGTGATCCCAGCGCAGTATGGTGGTCGTTATGGGTGTGTAAAAGGGCTGGTTAGGGGCTGTCGGTTGGGAGTTCGGGATGTCGAAATACGTTATATTATATACTACTGTCGTGTCTTGTTTTACTATTATTATTATTACTATTGTTGGGCCTACTAATATCATGTTGTTGCCATTTTATTATTATTATTATTGTTAATATTAATATTAGTATTATTATTGCTATTATTAATAATATTATTATTGTTATTGTTGTTAATAATGTTAACGTTGATATGATTATTATAATTATTGTAAGGGTTATTATTGATACTATTATTATTTATTATTATTGTTATTACATGAAAATAATATTTATTAGCATTTTTTTATCATTGTTAATTATTTATAAATAATTGTTATTAGTAATATTGATATTGTAATACCTCGTATTTTTATTATGATAATTATTACTATAATTGACGTATTGATCATGTTTTCATAATTCGTAATGATGCGTGATTTTATATTTTTTTCAGGACGAGTCATAATTATAGTTATTCAATACGTATTTACGGTTAGCATTATGGGCATAGTTAACAATCCGTGTTTTAAAGAAGTTTGTAATGCACCGTATTTTTTCTCTTAATATTATTTATATTGACGTGTCAATGGTATTCGAATGTTTGTATTCATAATTTATTTATCGGATAAGTGGCGGTAGTATCTCGTACTTTTATTATATTTATTATTATTATATCGACGTGTAGATAGTGTTTTCGACGTTAGTATTCGATAATTAATTTATCGAATAGCGAACTTATGAAATAAGTGTTATTGCTATGCGGTTTGTGGGTTTCGAACTAGGGACCTTTAGCACGGGTTTGGGCCTTGATATGTGTGAAAACAGCCCACACCCTTTAACACCACAACACTCATAACCCATCTGCCGTCACTCATCAACCCCAACACTTAACCTAGTTTCTTTACCCTAGTCGAGTCTCTCTCACCACACATCGACTACCGACACTGCAAGGAGTATAGGGGAAGTTCACTCGGTGGCCTAGGGTGGTCTAGGGGCGGTCGTTTGCACGGGAAAAGAGGTACACTCACCTTCTCTTGCGTTTTTCTCTGTTGAAGCAGTGATTTTCATAAGAGTCGTTCAGTAGTATGAATATGCTTATGGGTCCTAATTTTTACATACCTCTGATCTAGGATAGTTAGTAGTCATCTATGGACCATAAGATGTCGTCATGGACCACCGGGGACCGTCGTGTTGGGTGTTTTGTTGCGTGTTTCTGATCACGAAGTGTTGTGTTCAGAACAGAGTCTTGAGCGTGGTTACTTATGTACCAGTTCGAAGGGTCGTTTGTCATGACTGGGTACGGGGGTTAGGGTATTTTCGTAGGTGGTAGTCTGGGTGATGAGATGGTGGCTGTTAGGGTGTGTCGTGGTGTTTCATGTCGCATCTTTGCTAGACTTCGTTTGGGTGGTTCACGTTGAGAATCGTGGTCAGTGTGAGGACTGGGTTTTGAGTTGGTTGTTACTGACGTTTGTGGCGGTGTCAATAGCAACCACTCGCCTCCCAGGAACCACCACGGCTCAGAAGCGAGCCTGGTGGTGTCACTGGCGAGGGTGGTGGATGCTGCTGGTGTCGATCGTGGTGGATACAGGCATGGGTAGGCTGTCTCGGTGGCTGGGTTCGTTTTGGGCATGGGTTGTGTTTGTGTGTTTGATTTAGTTTAAGTTTATATGGGTTGTTATGATGTATAAGCATTTACATATTTTTATGGGTGAATTATTAAAATATATATAAGTAAATATTATGTTCTAAGCATTCATTGTTAATGTTTATTATTATTTCTCTTTATCATTTTTGTAATAATCTTATTATTATTATTATTATTATTATTACTAATATTACTATGGTTAGTATTATTGACAATAATCTTATGATTATTAATATTATTATGTTATTAATTATTATTTTGGAATTTGTAATAATTATTGTTAGAATTGTATATTGTAATTAATATGATTGATTGTTAGTATATGGTAACTTATTATCAAAGTGTTATGGTTAGTCAATGTATTTAATTATGGGCAATATTGTGATATCGTATTGTGACAATTATTTATATATGGTTAAGTTTAATAATCGGGACATGATCAATGGTTTGTAGTACTTCCATTTTGGGCAAGGTTTCTATTTCGGAAAAGTTTCTATTACAGGAAACTTTCCACTTTTGGAAGTTGCTATATTTAGTATATTGTTACTATATATATAATGGGGGCTGGTGGTGATTTATTAATCGTTAAATAATATTTATTTAGGTGACGGTTTCTGCGTGGAACATTACTAGCAGCTGTTGGTTATCTTTCTGCAAATTGAGGTAGGGGAATATCTATGATTTTGATTTTGACCTGACATGAGGACACTCAGTATTTGATTGATATGTTTAATTGTGATATATTGCGATTGATTGCTTATTACTGCTTATTGTGGAGAACGGAAATATGAAATGGGTCTTGTGATATGGGTCTTGTGATATGGGACTTGTGATATGGCCATGGGAGGTGTGGTGTGATGGGAGGTGTGGTGTGATGGAGATGTGAAGTGGTGGAGGTGTGGTGGATGATCGAATGATATGGAGATGAAGGAGGATACAATTCTACTGTTATTTATGTGTTATCTGTTTTACCTACTCAACCTCGCGGTTGACCCTGTGTATTCGTGTGACACCTACGATGATCCGGAATGGGGAGTAGTTTCTACAGGAAAGAGACAGATGAGCCAGGAGCTGGGACGGGAATGTGAGATGCGGACTTGAGACCGACTTAGATCTACATCACATATAGAGTAGTCGTCAGTTGTGCTTTTATTTCTTTTTCTATGTAATTGCTATAATAACAAAGGTTTAAATTTTATCAGTTTTTATATAAAGTACTTTGGTTGATTTACTTTGTTATTCACTACCTCGGATATTCCGAGATGGTAACAGCTCAATTTACTGAGGATGTCTTGCTAAAGGCTCCTTAATAAATCGGGGTGTTACAAATATTCATAATGGGAAAAATGTTATTTTATTGAGTTGAGTAATAATTAATTGGTAGTTTGAATGTTATTACCATTATGTTGTAAATATTATTATGGTGTTATATGGTTTTATAATTTGGTAATCTAATTGATATAGTTGGTAATAAGTAATTTGTGATATTGTATGGTGATAATTATTTATATGTGACCATGATTAGGAAATGAGAACATGATGGAATAATTAAGTAGTAGTGTGGTTGTATGAATAGAATTTGATATTAAGTACTATTTATAGGAACTGAGTTCGAGGTGGAGCATTTCTAGTAGCTGTTCGGTTGGCATTCTGCAATTTGAGGTAGGGGAATACCGTATGCCTGTTGATGAGTTATTTGATTATTAATCGTTGATAACAATGTTCATCTTATTATATTGAATGATTGATATATTGCTTTATTTGATTGAATAATTCTGTGACACGATACAATGTGACGAATAATGGGTCTTGTGATATGGAGCGGAGTATATTGGGTCTTGTGACTGGTGTGGAGTATATTGGGTCTTGTGATTGGTGTGGAGGTAATGGGTCTTGTGATCAGTGCGGAGTTTATTTGGCGTTGGATCGGTGCGGAGTTTATTTGGCCTTGGATCGGTGCGAAGTTTATTTGGTGATGGATCAGTGCGGAGTTTATTTGGTGTTGGATCGGTGCGGAGTTAAGGGATGATTGATCCCAATATATATATCATAAGCTTGTTTATTTAATTTCCTCTACTCAACCTCGTGGTTGACCCTGTGTATTCGTGATCACCTGTGATGAACCAAATTATTGGGGAGCAGATTGACAGGTGGCTGAGACTAAGGGAAGCTATGGGAGAGAGAGCTTGGATCCGGACCAGACTAAAGTCTAGATCACCTTAGTCAGTTTAGCATGAGTTGTATTTTCTTTTTTACAAGACAGTTTGGATACAGTTGTAAGAACATGTTATGAGTTTAACTTTTAATTAAAGTACTGTTTATCTTTCCTTTGTATCTACTGCCTTGGGAAACCGAGATGGTAACACCCTTATTTATCTGAGGGGTCCTAGTACAGGCCCTTAAATAAATGGGGGTGTTACAAAGTGGTATCAGAGCGAACGATCCTCAGGCCTAAACCAAATGAATAATAATGAACGTAGGAAGAGTCAAATAAAATGAACCCCGAGATGAAATTGATAGGAGCCCCAAAAAGGAGCGGGATGAGTTAGGGGCCCCCTCACACCAAACCTGGGCCCTTTCTGTTCTGTCTCGGGAACCCAAGGAGAGTAATTGAAGAGTGGGGTAGATTATATAGTGACCTAGTTATCTTGTACTAACGTTCTTGCAGGAGAAGGAATGAGGTAAGTTATGATGTGAAATATGGTTGGTAATATATACTGCGAATCATGAGATTGATGTTGAATGTTGATTGAGATATACTATTTCTGGTTTTGAGAACAAGAGTTTTTGAATATGAGCTTTAATTGTATATGGTGATATGCATGCGGCTATATGATCCCTGAACCGTTAGGTAGGGATATAGTATAATAATATGTGTAATGAGTTGATGAGCTATAACTACCTTAAAAGGATAGATGTAGGAGAGATATGATCATGATTGACTGGAATGGTTAGTATAGCCAGCTATGCTATGTCGTTATAGGATGTGGAACCAAGTTAAGTCTTATGGGTAAAGCTAGTAGACCGAACCGGATGTCGTGCTCGTTGATAATTGTCTGTACTATTCTATGTGTGTATACACTTCTTATTTGCATGCCTTATACTTTGTAAGAGTTTACTGATAGGCATACTAGGCAAATGTGATCGGAATTTGAGATTTATGATTTTTTATTATTTTACTAATTGCTTTAGCAATCCCTGTCTAGTGATATGCGGAATGTGTTGCCCCAAGCCATAAATGACATGTAGCTAGGTGTTACATTCGTATATATGTGTACAAGTATTGAGCATTTGGTTGGTTTCTCGAAATCTTGACTGTGCTCTAGATGACGATTAAAGTTGGAATGAGGATTGAATATTAATATGGTGCAATGTCCATGGTTTAAATGATATGTCAACGTGTTTCGGAAGATGAATGGTTGAGTTTCGAAGTAATAATGTGAATTGTAATAGAACCAAAATTTTAAATAAACTTTTAGAATGTTACCTTGTTTGAACGGACTGTCATATTAAATGTACTCCATATTTGAGTATGAAAGTTTTATGTATCATAACCCCTTGAGTTGGGTTTACAATGCTTTTGTTTTATGTTAATAGTAGTTATATTTTGAGAGAAATAAATCTTTTAGTTGACAATGGTCAGATTGTTACTGCACAGTCCCGTTTTGGCCCATCTTTTTGTAAAAGAAATCATTTAAAACTTGGTTATTGTTATGTGTAAATCCAACCCTACTGTTCAGAATATGTATGCACGTTTTCAAAATGATATGCCACGTAAAGTCGTAACGAGCCACTATTTAATTGTAATTTTTGCAAATTGCCGAATTTTTTGTTGAATTACTGTAAAGTTCTTGTCCAGGCCGATTGAGTTATGGAAATGGTATTAAATAATTTCCTTGAGATATGCATTCGATTCTTTTCCTATGAGTAGCTAGTCCTTTATATTTTCTAAAAGCTATGATCGCTCGCACATTAGCTAAGCTGTTATTTAATTATGATTTGGTAAGTTGCTGCGTAATGTTTAATTGTTGAAATCGTGAGATATAAAAGTTTCATATAAAAGTTTAATCAAATGTGATTTATGTGACGTGACCACGTGATATCCTGATATGACATTAGTAACATGAATAATAGGCGTATGGTATGAGTATGAACCCTCACTATATGATAGCGTAACCTTGTTTATTTCGTCAAGTTTAATATAGAATTGTTTCAATTATATGTTAATTTTTACGACCTCAAAATAACTATGTGCTACTCGTATGTGACGTCAAAAGCATGTTTATCTGAGAGGAGTCTTGCCAAGTGGCAGAATGAAATTTAACTGGTCAGTTATCAGCAAGATATAGTAATCTAATAGTTATACGTAATTGTGACTATTTGATTAATGTGAATCTGGTTGATGTTCTTTTGGATGTTGATGGTTTATCACTGTCTAGTTTCCTGTGATTATAATCTTTATAACTTCTCCAATATATTGTTATACCATACAGTGAGTTGCATATTGTTATATTTAGAATCTGACCACGATGTATAAGTTATTAATTGTTGGCATACAATTTATGGAAGTATTAGCCTTGTGATTGTTACTTATATCGTTAAAATTTTCATAATTCATGAGTGGAAAGAACAATGACTTAATAAAGAAGAGTCATAATACCTCAGTGTAGCCTTGTTTCAAGCTGTAACTTGTGAAATTGTCTTTGACACATATTTATATTGTCAAAAACAACCCTTTCAATATTTCAAACATTTCAAAATATTTTTTTTTTTCAAAATGATAAACCAGGTTCAAGCGTGATGTTTGATAATTATGGTGATTGGTTGCAAAATGACAATCCTGTAGCTATGTGTAGATGAAATCCTGCTTGAGTGTTTAATAGCTGCGCAGTGTATAAAACCCTTATTGTGCAAGTCATATATAATAATAGCCTTGACACCCGTCGTTGAGGGGTGCCAAAGATAAGATTTATAAAACCTCAGCTTAAACTAGATAGGATAAATCAAGGGTCGAACCACAAGGAGACAAGGTTAATTATGTTTGCGAATTTAAAGTCTATTGCAAGTAACCGAAAAAAGGGGGGTTGATTTAAGATTTGAACTAACAACTAAAAGAGCAAATAAACAAGAGAATTAAAATAAGATAAAAAGGAGATTAGGAACTTTGGTTCCCCATGGTTAAAACAAGTCAATGAAAGGTAAAATAACCAAATAACACAATCCCAAGGAATAAAGAATAAACCTTTAGGTCAATATTCTATCCAATCCTTACGGTCTTAGGGTTCCTAGAAAAACACTAAACTTTCGTTCATAGGGCAATCCCAAAGTTGTTGTTAAACTAATCCTAATAATCTTTCAATCTTAAGGATTAGTCCACCAACAACAATGGGGGATTGGTAATTCAATCATTAAGCTATCAAAATCAAGTCTTTACCATGGTTCCCCTAATTCCTAATCATAAGAATTAGCTATGCATGATTTTAACTATGAAACTAACAATAACAAGAATCAAGAACATCAAAGGAATCAACATAATTAAAGAAGACAATAAAAGGGAAAAACATGTGTTGAGAAATAATAATGAGATGAACAACAAGATTAATTAAAAGGGAAAGATTAATTGTATCAAACTTACAAACTTAATTGGAATTCAAGAACAAAGATTGAAACTTGGAAAATATTCTCTCTAAACTATGGAGTTTTCTCTAATCTGGGCTGCTTGACCTAATTTTCGTGCTTAGGTCTCCTTAAATAAGTTCTAATTACAAGATTATATAAGTAAAAAACGAAATAAAACCCGCGGACACAGTTTCTGGGTCGGTCGACCTAAAATCTGGGTCGGTCGACCTCTTCTGTTGATATCAGGCTTTCCGAATTCTGGGCTTTGGTCGGTCGACCTCTTTGGTGGGTCGGTCGACCCTTTCCTGTACGTATCAGCGTGAATTTGTCCCGTAAACAACACTTGGATGTGCATCCGGATTCTTGCTCCGCATTATTACTCAAATCAGCTTCCGGAGGACGATTAAAGTTCAGTTTTGCCCACTTCCGCGTATTCCTACATTTAAAACGTAGAAATGCCAAAGTAAACCGTTTCGGGAGAAATAGAAACTAAAAGTCACGAAAATATAAGAAAATATGTGCCAAAAGAATAAATAAAATGCATAAAATAGGCACGTATCAAACTCCCCAAACCAAAACTTGCTTGTCCTCAAGCAAGCACTAAGACTCAAAAGAAAAAGAAAAACTTCTAATGGAACGAATTTCATACTCTTAGGACCAAACACAGCACCATGCCTAACCAATTTTAATGCAATCTTCAAATAAAATCAAGCATAATGTCAAGAGCAAAACGAATTGAACATGTTGGAAAAATATGCTAAACTTTCAACCTTGCAAGACTCAATCTAATTGGACTCTCGCGGTACGCTCGAGACACTCATGAAAGCAAATGGTCAAATGTATATGTGAAAGATAAGAAGATAAATAAAAGTAAATACTCTCACCTATCTGCGACCCGTAAGAACATGCCTGCAATCTAACATGAATAAAATCTCTACAACCGTACATATGCATTCCCACACTAGATAACCATGATACATGCCGAGGCAATTTTGGGATTGTGAGGCTAAAGGTAAGAAAGGTTTAAAATAAGTTATGGGAAGAGGGGTTAAACCGAGCTAACAACCATCTTATCCACACTATAAGATCACTTCTATTACTTTTCCAAAACATGCCAATGCTCAGAATTTGAGAGCAAAAATCACAATTTCTCCAATTTTCTCCTTCTCTTTCTTTCTTTCTTCTCTTTTTCTCTTTTCAGAAACGTCCCGTTCAATGGTCGTGGTCGACCGACCTGTAATTTAGGTCGACCGACCACCCTTGAAAATAGGGCAGACTCGTTTTTTTTTTTTCATTTCTTTCCTACCTCTTTTTTTTTTTCTTTTCTTTTTCTCCTTTCCACCGTTCTCAAAAAATCAAGATTTATCAATGAAGCACAAACCAAATGATGGCCAAAACAGTCCCATCACTACATTACTAGCTCGGCTAGGGTAGGCAATTTTTTAGGATGTAGCAAATGGGATAAAAGATTCAATTTGGCTATGTGAGGATTATGGGTAAAATGAGAAAAAGGGACCTCTACCACATGTGTCAACAAACCACAAACCCGAATGCATATAGGTATTAAGTAGACAAAATTCATGTTTATGCACGTTGATATGACATGCCTCAAGAGGAGAAACTACTCACAAACCTACATGAAATCGGTCATGAATGTCACCGATTTATTAAGCTCTAATCCTTAGAATATGTAGTAGCTTGCCAAGAAGAGGGTCAAGTTTAATAATTTAGCATGAAATCAACAAAAACTCGTAGATAATGCAAAATACTAGCTTGAAATTTTATGAAAAATGCAAGGCAAGGCAATAAGTGATATGTGAGGCATAAATCGTATTTTTCCGTTCCGACTCGACCTATAAGCTAAAGAACATGTGACAGAAAAGAACGCGCGACAGAAAAAGGATGAAAATAAGAAAAACACCTAAAGGAATGAAAAACAAAAGACACCTAAACAATTGCAGACTCAAAAAGGAGTATGCAAACACCCTCCCCAAACCAAAACGCACAATGCCCCCATTGTGCTCATCAGCATACATCCACATCATAGGGATGGGGATATGCAGAAAAGAAACAAACAAAGAAAGGAAAAGGAAAAAGACTAGAAACTACAAAAGAGTCTAAGGAGGAAGGAGGGAAAAACTGGCAATCTAAAGGGAAATAAAAGAAAAAACTACTTACAAGACGGAGGGACCTCCCCAAACCGAACCCCAAAGAGGGTAAGGTTAAGCACGTCCCTAGTCCTCTGGGTCGAACTCCGACCCAGAGCCATCTCCTTCTGCCTCCTCCTCTTCCTCATCATCAGACCCTATGCCTGTTCCCGAGGCAGAGCCTGAAGGTTCACCGTACCCACGACCGCCTGCGAGAGGTGTGTACCAGGTGGGGTGAGTCCAAGGGCCGGTGGGGAGCCTACCCTGAGTAGCATACTCCGAGTAGCCCGGATACTGGTAGAGACTGTCGTTCAACTGTTTTTGGTTGAACCGCCTGCAAAGGTCCGCCACCATGAGTGGGAGAGATCTGTCATCAACAAAAGGAGGAACTGAAACATTAGGAGGAACAGTAAAATCAATTGGGTACCCCGTCCCAGGTGCATCAAAGTGGGCACCGGGAGCAGGGACCCTATGGCCTCTAAAGGTGCCTCCTCTAAGTGGAAGGCGGTAAGATGGGAGGAGTGGTCTAGGCCCCCCCTGAAAATTATCAAGGGGCAACATGGGGGGAGCCGTGGTGACGGGGGAGCCGTGGTGATGGGGATGCGATCACTGAGGTAGGTGTCTACCTTCCAATAATCCTTCCTGTCCACCCAATGCACGGACTTGACATAAGCCATGTCCATGAACCGGGAGAGAGTGTCAATCGCATCCTCATAACGAGGGAACTGAGGAACAAGAAAGCGGGCCAATCGAGTGACTAGCCCACCACAAACAATAGTAGTCAAGGAAGTTCCCTCGCCGACCGACACAAAGTGAGAGGCGACCAAATACGCAGTGTTATAAAACTGCTGACCCGTACGTCTGACATTAAGATAGCCAGACAAAATGGAGAGCTCAATGTTTTTAACATTTTGAGACTCTTTACGGCAAAAAACAGTGTTGGCCAAAAGACGCAAATAATAACGGGGGGCGGATAAGTGAATGGTACTGTTTTTCTTCTTCCTATCGCTGGAATCAGAAAGACAGGACCACATGTCATTATACGACCCGGTGGGGTCACCCGTAAGACCCGTAGAAGATAAGCCTAGAAAGTGAGCAAATTCATTCAAAGTTAAAGAAATTGTTTCATTGAACAAACGAAAAGAAAGGCACTTGTTATCATAGCCGGGATTATAAGCTTGAAAATCAAAAATAAAGGAGGAAAAGAACTCAAGAGTGAGAAGGGTATAGGTGAACTCATCCATAGTGACAAGTCCTGAGAAACCCGTCCCATTGAGTAAGGACACCACATCATCATGACACCCCAAAGCTTGCAATGCCGGAACATGAAGGAACCGGGTGACCACCACTAAGCAGAAAGTGGAAAGATGAAGGAAACGGGCTTTTTGAGCCGGAGTGTTGAAGATGATTTGCGGATAGTTTGGTAGACTATCTGTATCCAGCACTGTCAACGCTCCTGACCTAGGAGCACGGCCTCGGGAGGTGCTCGCTCCGGAAGTGCGGGAGCGCTTTCCGCCTTGTCCACGGCTAGACATTATGAATCTGAAAAGTTCAATAAAATATAAGTCTTGTGCAAAAATTAAAACATTTTCTTAGCAAAAATAGGAACAAAACCCGAATCAGAAACTTTAGTAACAATATTTGGGTCGGCCGACTTCATAGAGAGGTCGGTCGACCACTGTCACTAAAATTTTAGAGTTCTGTAACAGTGACGGGGTCGACCGACCTCTAAAGACGTCGGTCGACCAACTACCAGCAAAAATAGAACACCTGTAAAATCACCGCGGTCGATCGACCTCAAACCTATGTCGACCGACCGACCAAACAACAGATCGAATTTCAGGAAAATTGCAGTTTGGTCGGCCGACCTCCGTTTTGAGTCGGTCGACCGACAACAGTGTTAGAAAAATGTCGCGGTTTTGAAATCGTGCAGAAATTAGGCATAGAAATTGCAAGAAAGAATCATACTAACCCTAACAACACAAAACCACACATATTTTGCAGATCTGAGACTATAAAACCTAAAGGAAGAAGAAAAGTTAAAAAGAAAACAACAAACATGCTTGAAAACGAAATTAGGAGCCAAAATAAACTGAAAAAGATAAACTAAAACTACCTAGAACAGAATTAGGATGCTAGGAAACGAAAAAGAGAAAGAAAAAGGTAAGAAACACATACCTTGGATGGAGAAAGATGAAAGAAAGCAAGGCAAATGAGTGAAGGATGAAGAAGGTGGGTGGTTAGGGTTTTTAAGAGAGAGAGGAGGTTCAGAAAGTGTGAGGAATAATTGTGTTTTCAAAACACATAAAGACCAAAGACTCTAATCTCAAAGAAAAACCGGAAACAAAATACCCGAGGTCGGTCGACCTTAAATTTGGGTCGGTCGACCTCTGTCTTGCATACCTGCTCTGTCAGATTTTATTTAATGCTGTCAGAACTTAATTAATGCTGTCAGAAGGTCGGTCGACCTTCATAGCGGGTCGGTCGAACTCTGTCCTGACGATTCCTCTTATTTTCCTGCAGAATCTCAAAATCTCATCAAGGACTTAAAACGGAAATTACAAAAAAAACGTAAAATTAAGCTAGAACACGGGTTGCCTCCCGTTTAGCGCTGGTTTAAGAGGTCCCGCACGACCCTTTTACCTATTAAGAAGCATCCGAAAAAGGGTCAAAGTAAGAAACTTCAACCTTACCAATAAATTCGTTCTCTTCGCGGAAGTGCTTCACATATTGGCCATTAACTTTGAACCTCTAACCGGATGAGGTTTTTAACTCTATTGACCCAAATTTTGAGACAGCTGTGATGGTGTAGGGTCCGCTCCACCTGGATTTTAGCTTTCCAGGAAAAAGACGAATACGAGCATTAAAAAGCAACACCCTGTCACCTACCTGAAAATCACGCCTAATGATTCTCTTGTCATGCCAGCGCTTTGTTTTCTCTTTATAAATCCTGGCATTTTCATAGGCTAACAACCTGAATTCTTCTAACTCATTGAGCTGCAACAAACGTTTCTCACGGGAAAGATTAGGGTCTAAATTAAGATCACATATAGTCCACCAAGACTTACGTTCTAACTCTACTGGTAAATGACAAGTCTTACCATAAATCAACCGGAATGGTGACATTCCTATTGGGGTTTTGAACGCAGTTCTATAGGCCCATAAAACGTCATCAAGTTTTAGACTCCAATCTTTCCTAGACTTAGAAACAACTTTGGCTAGGGTCTCCTTGAGTTCCCTATTAGAGATTTCAACTTGACCACTAGTCTGAGGGTGATAAGCTAAACCCCTACGATGTTGGACACCGAATTTATTTAACAAGTCACCTAAGCGTTTCTCCTTAAAAAGCATACCTCCATCACTTATGACAACCCTAAGGACACCCAAACGAGGAAATATGATTTTTTTAAACATCTTAATAACAGCCTTTGCATCACAATGGGGAGTAGCAATAACTTCTACCCACTTAGACACATAATCAACAGCCACAAGGATATACCTGTTACCTTGACTACTGGGAAAAGGTCCTTGATAATCAATGCCCCAGACGTCAAAAATCTCTACCTCTAAAATACCAACCTGCGGCATCTCATGTCTTTTTGAGACATTCCCAGTTCTTTGACAGGCATCACAGCTACCTACAAAATTCTTACAGTCAGCATGCAAAGTAGGCCAATAAAAACCAGACTGTAATACCTTGGCCACGGTCCTAGATGGACCGTGGTGACCACCATATGCAGAAGAGTGACATGCTTCCAGAATGTCCTTCACCTCCCATTGGGGGACGCATCTCCGGATGCGTCCATCTCCGTATTCCTTGAAAACATAGGGGTCATCCCAAAAATACTGTTTTGCATCAAACATAAATCTCTTCTTTTGTTGCCATGACAACTCCGGAGGGATTTTACCTGTGACAGCAAAGTTAGCAAAATCAGCATACCAAGGAGGGGGATAAGAACCTGAATTATTAATGATAAATAAACTCTCATCAGGAAATGAATCATCAATAGGTAAAGAATCTTCCCCATCAGTCAGCTGAAGGCGAGATAGGTGGTCAGCTACCACGTTTTCCGCGCCTTTCTTGTCCCTAATCTCAATGTCAAATTCTTGGAGAAGGAGTATCCACCTTAAGAGCCTTGGCTTTGAATCTTTCTTCTGGAAAAGACCCTTTAAAGCTGCATGGTCAGTGTAAACAATTACCTTATTACCTACTAAATAGGACCTGAATTTTTCTAAGGCAAAGATCACAGCTAGCATCTCCTTCTCAGTGGTGAAATATTTGACTTGAGTCTCATCTAGGGTGCGGCTCGCATAGTATATAGCATTAAGAGCCCTGTTCTTCCTTTGACCTAGCACAACACCTACAGCGTAGTCACTAGCATCGCACATGATCTCAAATGGGAGATCCCATTCTGGTGGCTGAATGATTGGTGCTGAGATCAAAGCTTGCTTCAACCTGTTAAAAGCTGAAAGGCACTCATCAGTAAAATCAAAGATAGCATCCTTAAGGAGCAACTGTGTAAGTGGTTTAGCAATCTTAGAAAAGTCCTTAATGAAACGCCTGTAAAAACCTGCGTGTCCTAAGAAACTTTTCACCCCCTTAACATTAACAGGAGGGGGTAATTGCTCAATCACCTGCACTTTTGCTTTGTCTACATGTATACCTTTATCAAAAATTATATGCCCTAACACTACCCCTTCAGTAACCATAAACTGACATTTTTCCCAGTTTAAGACAAGGTTTACATCAATACATCGCTGCAAGACTTTATCAAGATTAGCTAAGCATTGATCAAAAGCATTACCATAAACAGAGAAATCATCCATAAATACCTCCATGATGTTTTCTATAAAGTCAGAAAAGATACCCATCATGCACCTTTGAAAGGTAGCAGGAGCATTACATAACCCGAAAGGCATCCTACGATATGCAAAAACACCCTGTGGGCAAGTAAAAGTAGTCTTACTCTGATGATCAGGATGGATGGGAATCTGGAAAAAACCTGAATAACCATCTAGAAAACAGAAGAATTTATTAGAAGCCAGTTTTTCAGTCATTTGGTCAACAAAGGGAAGGGGGAAATGGTCTTTGTTGGTGGCGGCATTTAACTGTCTATAATCAATGCACATCCGCCACCCAGTTACAACTCTAGTGGGTATTAACTCATTTTTATCATTCTTAACCACTGTGGTTCCTCCTTTCTTAGGAACCACCTGAACTGGGCTAACCCACTTGGAGTTGCCAACTGAATAGATAATACCTGTATCAAGAAGTTTCATTACCTCAGCCATAACCACCTCCTGCATCTTAGGATTCAACTTACGCTGTCCCTGTCTATAAGGCTTATGCCCTTCCTCTAACTATATTTTGTGCATGCAAACATCTGGGCTTATGCCCTTAATATCATCCAAAGAATAACCTAAAGCCTTCCTATTCTTTTTGAGAACAGTCATTAAAGCAGAAAGTTGGTTAGGGTCAAGTTTAGAACTAACAATTGCAGGGTACTGTTCAATATCATCTAAGAAAACATACTTAAGATTAGGAGGAAGTGGCTTACGCTCTGGTACCTTTACCTCAACGGCCTGAACAGAATCAGTACTACTAGAATAGCACATGTTTACTAGATTTGCATTGGCCAAGCTTATGAGCTTCTCATTCTCTTCTTCAGTAAGCTCGAACTCTTCTTCCTCTACTTCTATCACATCCAGCTCTTCAGCATCCTCAGCTGGATTACCTGTACACTTATCCAAAACTGTCAGATCATCTAAGGGATCCTTGGTCAAGGATTCCCTCCAATTAAGGATAATATTCCTGTCTATAATATCAATGAAGCAACAAGTATCATCAGTAAGAGTAGTTGCCTTATGGGCAAGACTAAACTCGATAGTGTCATCTCCAACCTCTAAAGTAATGATCCCGCGTTTGACATCTATTACAGCCCCTGCTGTGTGTAAAAATGGTCTACCTAAAATAATAGGTATTTGACTATCCTCAGAAATGTCTAAAACAACAAAATCAATAGGAATAAAGAACTTTCCCACTCTAACTGGGACATCCTCTAAGACCCCTAATGGTCTTTGGGTTGATCTATCAGCCATCTATAGGGTAATATTGGTGACTTTAAGTCTACCTAAACTAAGTCTTTCACAAACAGAATAAGGCATAACACTGACACTAGCCCCTAGATCACAAAGGGCTTTCCCTATAATATGATTATCTATGGTACAAGGGATAGAAAAACTACCTGGGTCCTTTAACTTGGGTGCTATATTATTTTGTGAAAGAACATAACATTCTTCCACAAAAGCAACAACACGTCGTCCTGAAAATTCCTCTTACGACTCAAAATATCTTTCATGAATTTAGCATAAGAAGGTACCTGGGTAATTAAATCAGTGAAAGGGATGGTTACCTCAAGATTCTTCACCATCTCCAAAAACTTACCGAATTTCCGATCCTCTTTTGAATTTTTCAGTCTTTCGGGATAAGGAACGGTGACATTAGCCATAGGATCAGCAACCTTTGGCTTTTTCAGCTGTAATATCTCAGTGAGGCCTTGAGTGAGGGAAGGATCCAGCGATTCGGGAATTAAAACTGTGTTCTGCTCAGGAATACTGGTCGGTCGACCTGGTGTAGGGGTCGGTCGACCAAACGCTATATCATCAGAATCTTTTTGTTTTCCAGAAACTGATCTCACGTCAGGAATCGAGGTCGGTCGACCTACATTAGGGGTCGGTCGACCTCCTGACCTGTTCACGGGATCAATTTCTTTGTTTTGAACTTCAGCAGAATTATCCTTTGGGGCTGGTCCTTCATACGCACGACCACTCCTAAGATTTATAGCATTCAGCGTCTCTATGGGTCCTTCACAACTAGCTGGAGAGCTAGTTGTTTGGTTGGCTATGTTTATCAATTGTTCTCCAAAAGTCTTCATAGAAGCCACTTGAGCCTTTCCCATCTCTAAAATCTGTTTTGTTAGAGCATGAACAAGCTCTCTCAATTCCACAATCTCACCCGTGTTGTCAACCGGAGTAACTAGGTTCGCACTTTCAAGCTTCAGCTGGGTTGCCTCAAGCTTTTCAAAACGGGCTTCAACGGTTGTCTCAAGAGCCAACACTCTATTCATCTCCACATTCAGCCTTCGCGAATTCCCACGTGAACTCGCAAAGGCAGCCCTATGCACCGCCATGTCTTCAATGGTTTTCCAACCCTGCATATGGTTGGTGTTGTTCTGGAATCTCCCATTGGCGGCCGCATCAAGAATCACCTTATAGTCATCGTAAAGGGCGTTGTAAAATTGGTTACAGAAGTACCATTGTTTAAAGTTATGCTGAGGGATAGAACGGACCAAACCCTTGAACCGATTCCATGCTTCACAAAATCCTTCATCTGGCCCTTGTTGAAAGTTAGTGATTTGGCTTCTCAAGTCATTGGCCTTTGCAAGAGGAAAGTATCTTCTATAAAAAGCCAATGCCAAGGAAGTCCAATCCGTAACCTCCTCAGCTGCCCTATCAAGGTAACGGTACCAATCTCGCGCGACATCTTTCAATGAATAAAGGAACATCATTGCCAGCACCTCATCCTGAGTCACCCTGGCAGGTATGCGTATGGAACAGCAATAATCCGTGAATGTCGTAACATGCTTCAACGGATCCTCGTTGGGTAGACCAGAAAATTGACTCCGTTCCACCAGAATGATGTGATTCGGGTGGAGTTCAAAGGAACCAGTGGTGGGAGTAGGCAAGGTGAATCCTTTTGGTAAATCTTGAACCTTTGGCTGTAGGTGGTCATAAATAGAATCCATGTCTAAACAAGAGAGTACTCAAGCCTTCCTCTCAAAAACCTGTCTTCTAGTATGCAGAAAACAATACTAGAGGAAAAGGTAAGTAACGGTCTTAAGGAACCTAAGTTCCTTAAGACAAGAAAAATAAACTAAAAACTAACAAACAAAATTATACCATCTCCCCGGCAACGGCGCCAAAATTTGACACCCGTCGTTGAGGGGTGCCAAAGATAAGATTTATAAAACCTCAGCTTAAACTAGATAGGATAAGTCAAGGGTCGAACCACAAGGAGACAAGGTTAATTATGTTTGCGAATTTAAAGTCTATTGCAAGTAACCGAAAAAAGGGAGGGTTGATTTAAGATTTGAACTAACAACCAAAAGAGCAAATAAACAAGAGAATTAAAATAAGATAAAAAGGAGATTAGGAACTTTGGTTCCCCATGGTTAAAACAAGTCAATGAAGGGTAAAATAACCAAATAACACAATCCCAAGGAACAAAGAATAAACCTTTAGGTCAATATTCTACCCAATCCTTACGGTCTTAGGGTTTCTAGAAAAGCACTAAACTTTCGTTCATAGGGCAATCCCAAAGTTGTTGTTAAACTAATCCTAATAATCTTTCAATCCTAAGGATTAGTTCACCAAAAACAATGGGGGATTGGTAATTCAATCATTAAACTATCAAAATCAAGTCTTTACCATGGTTCCCCTAATTCCTAATCACAAGAATTAGCTATGCATGACTTTAACTATGAAACTAACAATAACAAGAATCAAGAACATCAAAGTAATCAACATAATTAAAGAAGACAATAAAAGGGAAAAACATGTGTTGAGAAATAATAATAAGATGAACAACAAGATTAATTAAAAGGGAAAGATTAATTGTATCAAACTTACAAACTTAATTGGAATTCAAGAACAAAGATTGAAACTTGGAAAATATTCTCTCTAAACTATGGAGTTTTCTCTAATCTGGGCTGCTTGACCTAATTTTCGGGCTTAGGTCTCCTTAAATAAGTTCTAATTACAAGATTAAACAAGTAAAAAACGAAATAAAACCCGCGGACACAGTTTATGGGTCGGTCGACCTAAAATCTGGGTCGGTCGACCTCTTCTGTTGATATCAGGCTTTCCGAATTCTGGGCTTTGGTCGGTCGACCTCTTTGGTGGGTCGGTCGACCCTTTCCTGTACGTATCAGCGTGAATTTGGCCCGTAAACAACACTTGGATGTGCATCCGGATCCTTGCTCCGCATTATTACTCAAATCAGCTTCCGGAGGACGATTAAAGTTCAGTTTTGCCCACTTCCGCGTATTCCTACATTTAAAACGTAGAAATGCCAAACTAAACCGTTTCGGGAGAAATAACAACTAAAAGTCACAAAAATATAAGAAAATACGTGCCAAAAGAATAAATAAAATGCATAAAATAGGCACGTATCAAGCCTCGTGATAAATGATGTATTATGAGTGGGTGGAAATGTAGCTAAGTGATTTGGTTAAGTAATTGATATCTGGGGATGTTAAACGATCTTGTGAGTCTATGAGTTATGTATGTCTTGGGAAATATGTCAATGTTCCATATTTAATTACGTTAATTAATTTTACGCTATGTCTTTTCCTAAATATGATTTGCTTCTATAAAATGATTATGTGCATGAAACATTTAATTTGTCAAGTATGAACTATAAGCTTCCTAATTGTTTACATTGTTGTTAGTATATTAAATTTGTGATAAATTTCAAGGGTGTATGAGTGTTATCTATTCCGAATCTGTTTTACTGCGTAACTGTAATACCTCGAGTTTTTATGTTTAAGTCGATGAATTTATTATGTTACGATGTTACATACGGTGTTGATACTTGTCTCGTTTTTAAGTTGTTATGCGTGTTTTGGGGTTCGAACTTAAGATCTTGAGAGTAGAGTCTTGGGTTCCTCGTGGGGTTCGAACTAGGGACCTCTAGGGGGTGGTGTTGGGCTTTGAAATCCGTGCACAAACACCACAGCCCACGACACACACTAAAACCCTACACGGTTCTAACACTCATCCTCACCATGCCGCCATATAAGAGGAGCTTATACTCCTATTTTCTGAGCTATCTTCATAAAAACAAAACCCTAGACTTGCTGCCGCCACCACACGGGAGGGAGAGAGAGTGCTCACGACCAGATCCACCGTGCCTAACATCATTCGATTCTGGTCAGAAGTCAGGTATGCGTTTTTGGGTCTGTTGTTCGTTTTTAGTCGTTTTGTGTCTCCCGTGTTGGTCTTGTGTTCGAAGGGTTTTGGGTTGTGGTCAGTAGCAGTGTAGTAGGGGTTGGTGTCAGTAGGCGAGGTGGCTTGTGGTATCGTCGACGGTGGGGTTTTAGGGGTCTGCTTGGTACGTTCACATATATGATTCAGGGAAGGTTGCTGGTGTCTCTGTCGGTCAGTGGTTTGGGGGTGGTGTTACTGGCGACTCGGGGGAGGTCAATACAGTAACACCACCATGGTTACAGGTGGTTGTCGAGGGTGGCGTTGGTGGTGGTTGTGGGTGATCCTGGTGGTGGTAACGGTTGTCGATGTGGGGTCTGTTCAGAGGAGTCTGGTTTGCGGATGTGGGGGCTGGTTAGAGTTCAGTGGTTTTGGTTGGGGTTGTCGGCGGTTGTCGTAGGGAGTGGCTGTGTTGTGGTGGTAGACGGTGGTCGGTGGTGTTGAGAGGCAGTGGGTACCGGTGTTCGAGTAGGTGGTTTAGGGTGGTTGTCGCGGGTCTATGTCGGGTAAAGGGGCTGGGTTTTTCGAGTCCTTCTAAGTGTTTTCCCTATTATTATTATTATTATTATTATTATTATTATTATTATTATTATTATTGCCATTTTTAGTATTATCTTTATAATTGTTTTTAAGAGTATTTAAATACTTATTATAGGAAAGTTTTGATATGGTTAAAAGGGTATTTTGAATACTTCGAATTTCAAAACCAAAGCATCTATTTTTGGAAGTTACTATTTTTAGAAGTTACTATATTTAGAAAGTTGCTAGTTTGGGTAACCTCGGTTGTTGGGAAGCTTTCTAAATATAGGAAGTTTCTATAAATAGAATGTGTACACGTATTACGAGTATTAGGTTGTTTATTAATTAAATAATATTTGTTTAGGTAGCGGGTTTCGCGTGGAACATTTCTAAACAAGCCTCGGGTTTATCTGCGTTACCTGCTATTCCAGGTAGGGGAAAATACTGGTATATGATAATGTGTAAACTGTTCTTATATGGTATTAAGTATGTTTGTGTTACAATATCTTGTGATCGTTATATTGTATATCTATATTATTCTGTGATATAATACGATGTTAATATATTGGGCCTTGTGATGTGGCGTTGGATCGGTGCGGAGTATATATATGGTGTTGGATCGGTGCGGAGTATATATGGCGTTGGATCGGTGCGGAGTATATATATGGTGTTGGATCGGTGCGGAGTATATTTGGCGTTGGATCGGTGCGGAGTTTATTATATTGCTATATTTATTCTTTTCCCTACTCAATCTCGTGGTTGACCCTGTGTATTCGTGATCACCTGTGATGAACCAATTTATTGGGGAGCAGATTGACAGGTGGCTGAGACTAAGGGGGAGCTATGGGAGAAAGAGCTTGGATCCGGACCAGACTAGAGTCTAGATCACCTTAGTCAGTTTAGCATGAGTTGTACTTCATTTATTTTGTTAAGACTTTTGGATACAGTTGTAAGAACAAGTTATGAGTTTAATTTTAATTAAAGTACTGTTTATCTTTCCTTTGTATCTACTACCTCGGGAAACCGAGATGGTAACACCTTTATTTATCTGAGGAGTCTTAGTACAGGCCCTTAAATAAATGGGGGTGTTACAAAGTGGTATCAGAGCGAACGATCATCAGGCCTAACCTAATGAAACCAATGAATGTAGGAGAGTCTAAATAAAATGAACCCCGGAATAGGACTGTTAGGAGCACACTAAAGGAAAAGTATGAGTCTGGGGCCCCCTCACACCGAACCATTGGCCCTATCAGTTTTACCCGGGAACCCAGAGTGAATATACGAGAGAAAAGGGTAGGTTAAGAAAAGATGGAAGTAATGGTATACTGTGATAAGTATTTTATGAGAATTCTGAGTATAAGTGACTGTTGGAAAAGCCGGAATGGGCATCAGCATGAAAGAACCTTTAATTGTTTGAATAAAAAGGTGTATATTAATATGATATGTGAAGTAATTTGAAACATGTAGTGATTCTTCTCTCATCATGTCTAGTGATATGCGGATATGTGATTCCTGAGCCATGTTATAGAAGAGAACTACTTTATATGATAAGTGTTTATAGACTTTAATGCTTAGGGAACATAGCCCTAATCCAAATGGGTACCCACATGAGTCGGGACTCATTTCTTTTTCTGTTGTATTATAGTATGCCTCCGCGAAGAGACAATCTCGCTAATATCACGCAAGAGGAATTGGATCGGCTGATAGCTGAGAATGAGGCCTTAAAGGCCAAACGCATGGACTCCGCAAAAATGAGCACAATCATCGCGAGGCATCACCCTACCCAATTCACTGTGGAGGGGGAACCTCATCTGCTGGGAGCTTGGTGCCGGGAATTCAGTAACCTATTCGAGTTGGTGGATTGCCCTGAAGAATTGAGGGTTGACCAAGCAGCCCATTATCTGAGGGGTATGGCTGGAGACTGGTGGACTGGGAACAAATGGGAGATCCGGGAGGCAGCTTAAGAGGATGGGACCGAGTTTGTTGCTTGGATCACATTCAAAAAGATCTTGTATGAGGTGTTTCTACCAGAATTCCAGAAAAGCAAACTAAGGGAGGAGTTTGATACATTCAGGATGACGGAGGACATGACAGTGGAGGCTTATTACAGAAAGTTTATTCAGCTGGTGAGTTACGTGGGGGACATGGGGTTTGATGATGCCATGCTGGCAATGAAGTTCGAGAGAGGGTTATCAATCGCTATCAAGAAGAGACTGATTGCGGCTCCGCCTACCACAATCCGGGACATCTATTTACGGGCTGGGGCGGCGGAGAGGCTCTCAGATATGATCAAGGAAGAAAAGAAGTCGAAATCAGAGAAGAGGAAGGTTGAGGCAGTGACGGAAAGCTCTGGGTCAAAGAAACCAAGCACCAACAAGTATAGTGGTTACTTCAGTAACAACACTTCCGGAGGTGCGAGAAATCAGAGTGGGGGCAATCACATGAGTGGGGTTTCTGGCAGTGGTTTGGCGGGAATAGTGTGTTTTGGCTGTGGAAAGAGGGGACATAAGCAGGCAGTGTGTCGCTCTTCTGGAGGGAATCAGTCCGGGGGCTACCGTATGCCTACATCCGGATATCAGGGGTCTCGCACTCAATCTTATGGTAGCAGTGGCTATCGCACACCCATGACCAACTATGGTGGGGGTGCGAAGTCTGGAGGGAGCAGCAACTATTAGAGGAACTATAACAATTATCAGAGCCGCTCGTACCAGAATCAATACAATGGAAGTGGAAGCAACCAAAAGACGGGAGCGGAAGGGAATCAGCAGGCTGGGACATCTAGTGCCAGTCAGAGTGGAGTCAAATCCAGTGGCAAGCTCTTTGCCATGGGAAAGCAGGCCGCAAAGGATGATGCTCATGTGGTCACCGGTACTTTTCTTGTGAACTCTAAACCTACTTTTGTACTTTTCGATTCTGGTGCGACCCATTCGTTTGTCTATAGAGATCATGTTAAGGCTTTGGGACTTGAGAGATTTGATTGGATCGCGGATTCAGTGACCATACCATCAGGCGAGTCGATAGTTTGTAATAGAGTATATGGTAGTGTACCCATCAAAATCGGGGAAGCAATTTTCTATTGTGACCTCATAGAATTTCCACTGGGGGGCTTTGAGGTGATTCTGGGGATGGACTGGCTAGGGAAGTACCGAGCTTTCATCGACTGTCATCAAAAGAAGATTTCGTTGAAGGGACCTAAGGGAGTGATGGTGTCTTACAAGGGTTACCGAGTCAAACCAAAAATCAAATTCATTTCTGTCAATACCCTGAAGTCTAGCTTGAGGAAAGGAGAGAGCCTCATCTTGTGCCAAATGTGGAATTGTGAGGCTGAGACTCCAAAGACTAGTGAGATACCTGTGGTACGGGAGTTTGAGGGAGTAATTCGAGACGACGTTCCAGGGTTGCAACCAAGGAGGGAAGTGGAATTCTCCATTGACCTAAAACCAGGGGCGGGACCAATATCTAAATCACCGTACCGTATGGGACCGAAGGAGATGGAGGAGTTGAAGAAGCAGTTGGATGAACTAGCTGAGAAAGGGTTCATCCGACCCAGTGTGTCGCCCTGGGGAGCACCCGTTTTGTTTGTGAAGAAGAAGGATGGTAGTTTGAGACTTTGTGTTGACTACCGAGAGCTGAACAATGTGACCACCAAGAACCGTTATCCTTTGCCGAGAATTGACGACTTGTTCGATCAGTTAACTGGAGCTGGGGTTTTCTCCAAGATTGATTTGAGATCCGGGTATCATCAGTTGAGAATAAATGATGAAGATATTCCAAAGACCGCTTTCCGAACGAGGTACGGCCACTATGAATTTGTGGTTATGCCATTTGGATTGACTAATGCTCCAGCTGTGTTCATGGACATGATGAATTGAGTCTTCAGCCCATATCTGGACAAGTTTGTGGTGGTATTCATAGATGATATCCTGGTATACTCCAAGAATGCAGAAGAGCACGAGGATCATTTGAGGAAAGTACTTCAGACCTTGGAAGAACTTAAACTCAATGCTAAGTTGAGTAAGTGTGAGTTCTGGTTGGAGAGAGTGGCGTTTTTGGGGCATGTGATTTCAAAGGAGGGAGTGTCTGTCGAACCTAGTAAGATTGAGGCTGTGACTAGGTGGCAAAGTCCGAAGAATGTGAGTGAGATTCGAAGCTTTCTGGGATTGGCTGGATATTATCGGAGATTTGTCAAAGATTTTTCAAAGATAGCGAAGCCGTTGACGTCGTTAATGAGGAAAGAGAACCGTTTTGTCTGGGATGAGAGTTGTGAGAAGGCATTCCTAACCCTTAAGGAACGCCTGACAACAGCTCCTATCCTTGCTTTGCCAGTTGGGAGTGATAGTTTCGAAGTGTATACTGACGCTTCGAAGCATGGATTGGGATGTGTACTAATGCAGAATGGAAGAATGATCGCGTATGCTTCTCGCCAGTTGAAGACCTATGAAGAAAATTATCCGACTCATGATTTGGAATTGGGCGCAGTCGTATTCGCACTTGAATTGTGGCGCCATTACCTTTATGGAGCCACTTTTAAGGTGTTTTCTGATCATAAGAGCCTGAAGTATATCTACACCCAGAGAGAGTTGAACATGCGACAGAGGAGGTGGATAGAGTTAATTGGAGATTATGATATGCAGATTGTCTACCACGAAGGCAAGGCAAATGTGGTAGCTGACGCCCTAAGTAGGAAATCTGTCCATGCTTTGGGTTGTGCCAGATCGAGAGTGAGGTTGCATGGTGAACTAAGGGAGATGGGAATATTCATGATCCGGAAAGGGAATGTTCTTAGTGACTTGACAGTAGAGCCTGAGTTGTATGGTGAGATTCGGGAGTTGCAAGGTAATGATGCGAGAATCCAGAAGTGGCGCAGGATGGTGGAGAGTGAGGGTGGAGAGACTGCATCCAAGTTCAGTATTCATACTGATGGTAGTTTGAGGTTCAGTGGGCGATGGTGTGTTCCGGATGTGGAGGAGCTAAAGAAGAAGATCCTGACTGAAGCGCATGCTACTCCATATTCCTTTCACCCAGGGGGTGATAAGCTGTATAAAGATCTTAAGAAGACGATATGGTGGCCTAACATGAAGAAGGAAGTCGCAGAGTTTGTGTCGAGGTGTTTGACTTGTCAGAGAGTGAAAGGGGAGCATAAGAGACCTCAAGGGAAAGTTCAACCGTTGGATGTACCAGAGTGGAAGTGGGAGAACATTTCGATGGATTTTATCGTGGGGTTGCCTCGGACTCAGAGGGGCAACAACATGATCTGGGTGATTGTGGATCGTTTGACTAAGTTAGCTCACTTTATTCCAATGAAAGATACCTGGAGTAAAGCCGAGTTGGCTAAGTCATATGTTCAGAATGTGGTCAAACTGCATGGCGTACCCAAGGACATTGTTTCAGATAGAGACTCGAGGTTCATCTCTAGATTTTGGCAGGAGTTACAGGCAGCTTTGGGTACCCAATTGAAGATGAGTACTGCTTTCCATCCAGCTACTGATGGTCAGACTGAGAGAACGATTCAAACCCTTGAGGATATGTTGAGAGCATGCGTACTTGAGTTTGGTGGATCTTGGGAGGATCGACTGGGGTTGATCGAGTTTTGTTATAACAACAGCTACCATGCCAGTATAGGGATGGCCCCTTTCGAGGCTCTGTATGGGAGGAAGTGTCGGAGCCCTGTGTGTTGGGATGATCGAGCAGATGTTGTGACCTTAGGACCTGATATGATCCAGGAGATGGTGGAGCAGGTTCAGATTATTCGACAGAGGATGAGGGCCGCTCAGGATAGACAGAAGAGTTATGCCGATCTGAAGAGGAGCGATATTTCATTTGAGGCCGGAGAGAAAGTACTACTGAAAGTCTCTCCAATGAAGGGTGTGATGAGATTCGGCAAGCGTGGCAAACTGAGTCAGAAATTTATTGGACCCTTTGAGATCTTGGACAGAGTTGGAGAGGTGGCATATCGCTTAGCTTTACCTCCAACCCTATCCAAGGTCCATAATGTGTTCCATGTGTCTCAGTTGAGGAAATATGTGAGTGATCCATCACATGTCCATCAGCATGAGGTGATTGAAGTAGATGAGCAGTTGGCATACATTGAGACACCGAAAGAGATTCTGGACAGGAAGGTACGAAAAACTCGCAATGGGGAGACGTCTTTGGTGAAAGTTCTGTGGACCAATCATAATCAGGAGGAGGCTACGTGGGAGCCTGAGGCATCCATGAGAGAGCGTTACCCACATTTGTTTGATTGAGGTAAGTTACGCGGACGTAACTTTTCTTTAAGGGGGGTGGAATGTAACATTCTATGTTTTAGGTGAACTCTTGTGATGTTTTGTGTTCCACGTTCGTATGGGTTGATTGTTTTGTCGTTTGAGTGTTGTTGAACTTCGGGACGAAGTTCATTTTAAGGGAGGAAGACTGTAACACCTCGAGTTTTTATGTTTATGTCGATGAATTTATTATGTTACGATGTTACATACGGTGTTGATACTTGTCTCGTTTTTAAGTTGTTATGCGTGTTGTGGGGTTCGAACTTAAGATCTTGAGAGTAGTGTCTTGGGTTCCTCGTGGGGTTCGAACTAGGGACCTCTAGGGGGTGGTGTTGGGCTTTGAAATCCGTGCACAAACACCACAGCCCACGACACACACTAAAACCCTACGCGGTTCTAACACTCATCCTCACCATGCCGCCATATAAGAGGAGCTTAGACTCCTATTTTCTGAGCTATCTTCATAAAAACAAAACCCTAGACTTGCTGCCGCCACCACACGGGAGGGAGAGAGTGCTTACGACCAGATCCACCGTGCCGAACACCATTCGATTCTGGTCAGAAGTCAGGTATGCGTTTTTGGGTCTGTTGTTCGTTTTTAGTCGTTTTGTGTCTCCCGTGTTGGTCTTGTGTTCGAAGGGTTTTGGGTTGTGGTCAGTAGGAGTGTTTGGCGTGGTAGTGTTGCTTGTAGTCAGGGCAGTGTAGTAGGGGTTGGTGTCAGTAGGCGAGGTGGCTTGTGGTGTCGTCGACGGTGGGGTTTTAGGGGTCTGCTTGGTATGTTCACATATATGATTCAGGGAAGGTTGCTGGTGTCTCTGTCGGTCAGTGGTTTGGGGGTGGTGTTACTGGCGACTCGGGGGAGGTCAATACAGTAACACCACCGTGGTTACAGGTGGTTGTCGAGGGTGGCGTTGGTGGTGGTTGTGGGTGATCCTGGTGGTGGTAACGGTTGTCGATGTGGGGTCTGTTCAGAGGATTCTGGTTTGCGGATGTGGGGGCTGGTCAGAGTTCAGTGGTTTTGGTTGGGGTTGTCGGCGGTTGTCGTAGGGAGTGGCTGTGTTGTGGTGGTAGACGGTGGTCGGTGGTGTTGAGAGGCAGTGGGTACCGGTGTTCGAGTAGGTGGTTTAGGGTGGTTGTCGCGGGTCTATGTCGGGTAGAGGGGCTGGGTTTTTCGAGTCCTTCTAAGTGTTTTCCCTATTATTATTATTATTATTATTGCCATTTTTAGTATTATCTTTATAATTGTTTTTAAGAGTATTTAAATACTTATTGTAGGAAAGTTTTGATATGGTTAAATGGGTATTTTGAATAATTCGAATTTCAAAACCAAAGCATCTATTTTTGGAAGTTACTATTTTTAGAAGTTACTATATTTAGAAAGTTGCTAGTTTGGGTAACCTCGGTTGTTGGGAAGATTTCTAAATATTGGAAGTTTCTATAAATAGAATGTGTACACGTATTACGAGTATTAGGGTGTTTATTAATTAAATAATATTTGTTTACGTAGCGGGTTTCGCGTGGAACATTTCTAAACAAGCCTCGGGTTTATTTGCGTTACCTGCTATTCCACGTAGGGGAAAATACTGGTATATGATAATGTGTAAACTGTTCTTATATGGTATTAAGTATGTTTGTGTTACAATATCATGTGATCGTTATATTGTATATCTATATTATTCTGTGATATAATACGATGTGAATATATTGAGCCTTGTGATGTGGCGTTGGATCGGTGCGGAGTATATATATGGTGTTGGATCGGTGCGGAGTATATATGGCGTTGGATCGGTGCGGAGTATATATATGGTGTTGGATCGGTGCGGAGTATATTTGGCGTTGGATCGGTGCGGAGTTTATTATATTGCTATATTTATTCTTTTCCCTACTCAACCTCGTGGTTGACCCTGTGTATTCGTGATCACCTGTGATGAACCAATTTATTGGGGAGCAGATTGACAGGTGGCTGAAACTAAGGGGGAGCTATGGGAGAAAGAGCTTGGATCCGGACCACACTAGATTCTAGATCACCTTAGTCAGTTTAGCATGAGTTGTACTTCATTTTTTTTGTTAAGACTTTTGGATACAGTTGTAAGAACAAGTTATCAGTTTAATTTTAATTAAAGTACTGTTTATCTTTCCTTTGTATCTACTACCTCGGGAAACCGAGATGGTAACACCTTTATTTATCTGAGGAGTCCTAGTACAGGCCCTTAAATAAATGGGGGTGTTACAGTAACACGATCCTACCGACCCTAATACTTTATTATTGTTCGAGGTTATATGTTATAAGATCATTGATATGAGTCTCTTTTGAGTACTGATTTGAGTTGAATATTAGTAGTTGTCCTTTTATTTTGATAGTTAAATTTTCTATTGAGGTGATAATTCTTTTGTTTGTGAGATGGGAAAACTTTCTATTAGTAATGGATTAGTCTGAGTTATGTACAAGTTCTTGTTTTATGGCGTACACCTCCTTGTTTTATGAATAGTGGAATGATAAGTATATGTACAAGTATGTCAACGAACTTGGGAGGTAAGTACTGAGGAGATTGAGTTACTTGTGAGTTTAGAAAAAAGGCCATGGTTGGTTTTGTTTTGATTTTGAGATTGCAGTGCAGTGTTTTATCAAGTTGTCGCATACTTGTGGAATATTTGATAATATCGATATTGAAATCGAGATGGGAATTGGTCATTGGTACTGAGTTATGAGTTTGAAATCGATATTGAGATGAAGTATTGATTCGCAGTTTTATTCCGTCAGTTCACCCACCCTTGTCTTTGGTCTTAGGTTCGACGGTGATAATACAATACTTGGTTACTTAGAGTAAGTTTTTATGAGATAGAGTAACGGATAAGACGGAGTAGGGGGCTGGAATTCTTATAATGGGTTACGGGAACGTAACCATGTCTTAAGGAGGGTAGGATTGTAAAATCTTGATATGGCTAGTTGTTATGACATGGCAAATTGGTATGTCGTGATTGTTTGACTATACTTGGAAACCCTCATTACTTCAGTTATATGTTATATTGTGGTTCTTTAAATGTCATGTTTTACTGTTGTATGTTAAACTTTGGGGACAAAGTTTCTTAAGGGGGATAGAATGTAACATTTCGTTTTTTTTTTTTTTTTTTTTTGGAAACTCGTGTAAGTGTTACTTGTGATTGTTTTTATGCTTTTTATGGGTTGCCTTATCGTTACGGAATAGCGAACTTCGGGACGAAGTTCATTTTAAGGAGGGAAGACTGTAATACCCCGTATTTTTACGATATATTATTTTAATATTTATTATTTAATTTTGATATGTTATTAATATTTAAATAACTAAGTAACGGATAAGTGTTTTGTACGTTACGAGTGAGGTGTCGAATACGGGTATTTAGTTATCGAGTCATGCCCTACTAGTACTATACGGTCTTGGAATGCGTGCAAAGGTGTTACTTGGGCCTCGAGCTTTGTATCAAGGCCAACTTAGCCCAACTCGACACAAGAGCTCGATCATACAAACAACAATTTCTATCTGCTACCCCCTTACAAACCCCTCTCCTAACCCTAACCCTAACCCTACAACGCCTCTCTCTCACATACACTCACACTGCCGTCACATCAGAGCACAAGGAGGAAGGATCACTTGGTGGTTTAGGGTGGATATGGGTGGTTCGTTTGGCGTCTGAAAAAGGGTACACGCAAACTCCAACTCTACTTTCAGTTTTCGTTTCAGTTTTCATTTCCTTTTTTCTATCAGATAAGTATAGCCTTGGTTCTGATTCTTGTGTATTTACGTTCTATGATGTATGGTAGTCATGTTTAGACCACGGTGATGTCGTCGTTGACCACCATTGACCGTCGTGGGTAGTGTTTGTATCACGATGTCAGAATGTTATCGTTGTTGTCAAAACAAAGTTCCTGAACACGTGTTATGTATGCTTGTATTTGCCCCTTTTTATGTTGATGGTTGCTCTGGGTGTTAGAGTTAATAGTTTGTGTGTAGTCTGGAGTTGAGGTTGGCGGTTATCGTGGTGGTTTTGGGTGGTGTGTCTAGTCAGTTTAGGGGGTTTCGTGCAAGGTGTCACACAGGTCAGAACAGAAGTTTAATTCCATAAATTTTATGTGTGATGTTGCTTGCGTTTTTTTTTAGTCTTATGGGTGCACGATAGATGGAAGTTAGGGTAGTTACTTGGTGGTATACATGGGTGTCGTGTGGTGGTTTTAGTGGTGGTTATTAGTCGTGCGTAAGGTTGTTTGGAGTGGGTTTCATGTGGGTGGTCACAGCGTGAATCAGAGGAATGTCAGAACAGTAAGTTGCAGTGGGTTTTTGCGGGCAGGGGGTGTTTGGGCTAGTGTCGAGGGCTGCTAGGCTTGAGTCGGGGGTTGTGTTCAGCGTCAATAGGTGCGTGGTGGTGCAGTGGTCACGACCACCGTGGATGGGTGGTGATCCTAGCGCGGTATGGTGGTCGTTATGGGTGTGTAAAAGGGCTGGTTAGGGGCTGTCGGTTGGGAGTTCGGGATGTCGAAATACGTTATATTATATACTACTGCCGTGTCTTGTTTTACTATTATTATTATTACTATTGTTGGGCCTGCTAATATCATGTTGTTGCCATTTTATTATTATTATTGTTAATATTAATATTAGTATTATTATTGCTATTATTAATAATATTATTATTGTTATTGTTGTTAATAATGTTAACGTTGATATGATTATTATAATTATTGTAAGGGTTATTATTGATACTATTATTATTTATTATTATTGTTATTACATGACAATAATATTTATTAGCATTTTTTATCATTGTTAATTATTTATAAATAATTGTTATTAGTAATATTGAAATTCATAATGGGAAAAATGTTATTTTATTGAGTTGAGTAATAATTAATTGGTAGTTTGAATGTTATTACCATTATGTTGTAAATATTATTATGGTGTTATATGGTTTTATAATTTGGTAATCTAATGGATATAGTTGGTAATAAGTAATTTGTGATATTGTATGGTGATAATTGTTTATATGTGGCCATTATTAGTAAATGAGAACATGATCGAATAATTAAGTACTAGTGTGGTTGTATGAATAGAATTTGATATTAAGTACTACTTATAGGAACTGAGTACGAGGTGGAACATTTCTAGTAGCTGTTCGGTTGGCATTCTGCAATTTGAGGTAGGGGAATACCGTATGCCTGTTGATGAGTTATTTGATTATTAATCGTTGATAACAATGTTCATCTTATTATATTGAATGATTGATATATTGCTTTATTTGATTGAATAATTCTGTGACACGATACAATGTGACGAATAATGGGTCTTGTGATATGGAGCGGAGTATATTGGGTCTTGTGACTGGTGTGGAGTATATTGGGTCTTGTGTTTGGTGTGGAGGTAATGGGTCTTGTGATCAGTGCGGAGTTTATTTGGCGTTGGATCGGTGCGGAGTTTATTTAGCGTTGGATCGGTGCGAAGTTTATTTGGTGATGGATCGGTGCGGAGTTTATTTGGTGTTGGATCGGTGCGGAGTTAAGGGATGATTGATCCCAATATATATATCATAAGCTTGTTTATTTAATTTCCTCTACTCAACCTCGTGGTTGACCCTGTGTATTCGTGATCACCTGTGATGAACCAAATTATTGGGGAGCAGATTAACAGGTGGCTGAGACTAAGGGAAGCTATGGGAGAGAGAGCTTGGATCCGGACCAGACTAAAGTTTAGATCACCTTAGTCAGTTTAGCATGAGTTGTATTTTCTTTTTTACAAGACAGTTTGGATACAGTTGTAAGAACATGTTATGAGTTTAACTTTTAATTAAAGTACTGTTTATCTTTCCTTTGTATCTACTGCCTCGGGAAACCGAGATGGTAACACCCTTATTTATCTGAGGAGTCCTAGTACAGGCCCTTAAATAAATGGGGCTGTTACAACTACATTATTATTATTTTATTATTTTATTATTATTTTATTATTTTATTTTTATTTTACATACGTGCTTGCTAGCCTGCTTGAATTAATTAATTTACATATTTGCTTGCTAGCTTGCCTACGTTTAAAAATAATACGTTAGAAATCGTTACGAATTAGTAATGGGTTACGGTCTTATTTTAAGAAACATGTCTAAATGATTAATTAGTTAAATCGGTTTCCCGAATAACTTAAATTAAGACTGGCTATTTTAATATCAACTACGTATTAATTTCGTATAGAGAACACGTCGATAAAATACGAAATGTTAATTAAACTCTTGTTTCTCCTTTTACTTGCGTTGTATAATGGTTATAAGATAGCTAGTGAGTTAAGTTAGAATTGAAAGTGGATATGTGAATGCGTATTGGAAATATGTCTGAGTCGGGACCCCTAGAGTACAATACGTATCCTTGTATGTTGCGTACCGAACTATGTCTGAGTCGGGACCTCTAGTTGGATATGTGTGTGTATGTCGCGTGGCGGACATGTTTGAGTCGGGACCTCTGGACCGTTACGTGTATGGATGATGCGGTGGGAGATGTCTGAGTTGGGACCTCTTTCCTCCTGTGAGTTTGTTTGACCGTGGTGAGTCAGGTCTGAGTCGGGATTCTGATTCACTACGAAGAGTAATGGTTATGGCTGAGTCGGGTCATTGAACCATTATTAGCTGATCAGTATCCATTCGTGCCTGAGTCGGGGTTCACGGATGAATGCTAGCTGACCCTGTGTACCAAGTCTACCTGAGTCGGGTTGTGGCTTGGGCACTGCTGTTTGTGTTTAGTTCTATCTTGAGTCGGTGTTAGTTCTAGATACTGCTGTTTGCATCTGCTTGCCTGAGTAGGGGTACAATGTCAGATGTTTCTGAATGGATGTTTATCTAGAGTATTGTTTATCATTTGAGTTATTGTTCGTCCAAGGCATTGGACGGCTCTTGTTCTGAGTTCGGAAATGGTTTGAGGAGAAAGACCCCCTGGCCTGGCAACCGGAAGAGAGACCGACACTCGCCTCAAATAGTTTCCGAAGTTAGTTAAGGGGTTTTGCATAAGTGATGCATGTTGATATGAAGGATGATATGCATAAGTGATGCATGTTGATATGAAGGATAATATATATATATATATATATATATATATATATATATATATATATATATATATATATATATATATAGAGGCCGGATCACGTGAGGCCGCCTATTACCGTGAGGCCGCCGAACCCTTACTATGTTGAACATGATTTTCAATGTTCATTGGACTAATTTCAATGGGATCGAAGTTATGGGTCATTTCTAGCATTTCATTTGGCCCAAATATTTTCTCTATCTAAAAAAATTATCCATTTTGCTCTTTTTCTTATTTCGTGAAATTTAGACGTAAAATATTTGTTTACTCACAAAATCTTTAATTTCTTATTTTGTGAATCTTGAACCTTAATTTGTGAAACCGGGACCTTATTTCGTGAAACTTGGACTTAAAATGTTTGTTTGCTCACAAATTGTTTAATTTCTTATTTCGTGAATTTTGAACCTTAATTTGTGAAACCGGAATCTTATTTCGTAAAACTTGAACGTAAAATGTTTGTTTACTCACAAAATGTGTAATTTCTTATTTCGTGAATCTTGGACCATAAATTGTGAAACCGGAACCTTATTTCGTGAAACTTGGACTTAAAATGTTTGTTTACTCATAAAATGTATAATTTTTTATTTCGTGAATCTTGGACCTTAATTTGTGAAACCGGGACCTTATTTCGTGAAACTTGGAATTAAAATGTTTGTTCGCTCACGAAATGTTTAATTTCTAATTTCGTGAATCTTGTACCTTAATTTGTGAAACCGGGACCTTATTTCGTGAATCTTGGACTTGAAATGTTTGTTTACTCACGAAATGTTTAATTTCTTATTTTGTGAATCTTGAACCTTAGTTTGTAAAACCGGACCTTATTTCGTGAATTTTGGACTTAAAATTTTTGTTTACTCATGAAATGTATAATTTCTTATTTTGTGAATCTTGAACCTTAGTTTGTAAAACCGGACCTTATTTCGTGAAATTTGGACTCAAAATTTTTGTTTACTCATGAAATGTATAATTTCTTATTTCGCGAATCTTGGACCTTAAATTATGAAACCGGAACCTTATTTCGTGAAACTTGGAATTAAAATGTTTGTTCACTCACGAAATGTTTAATTTCTTATTTCGTGAATCTTGGACCTTAATTTGTGAAACCGGGACCTTATTTCATGAAATTTGGAATTAAAATGTTTGTTTATTCACAAAATGTATAATTTTCTTATTTCGTGAATCTTGGACCTTAATTTGTGAAAGCGGAACCTTATTTCGTGAAACTTGGACTTAAAATGTTTGTTTGCTCACAAATTGTTTAATTTCTTATTTCGTAAATTTTGAACCTTAACTTGTGAAACCAGAATCTTATTTCGTGAAACTTGAACTTAAAATGTTTGTTTACTCACAAAATGTATAATTTCTTATTTCGTGAATCTTGGACCATAATTTGTGAAACCGGGACCTTATTTCGTGAAACTTGGACTTAAAATGTTTGTTTACTCATAAAATGTATAATTTCTTATTTCGTGAATTTTGGACCTTACTTTGTGAAGCCGGGACCTTATTTCGTGAAACTTTACCAAAAAAAAACTTTTACCAAAAAAAAGAAATATGAAAGATATTGTGGAGGTGAAGTGATTAAAATATATATCAATTGTTAAATCAAACGATTAAACTAAAAATTTACCAAAAAAATAACAATAATTACGTAAAAAATTTCGCCTTCTTAATTACAAAAATTAAACAAGAAAACAATCATAATCATACGTCAACAAATCAAACTAATTACAATAATTAGGCAAGATGATGCTAAATTACATGATATATTTCAACCTAAGTAAAACTAGTTGTGCTCAAACGTAATAATTAAAGGTTTCCTCCTCATTTCAAATTGCTTTTGATTTTTTCAATAATTATAAACTCGTTCGTAGCTCCTTACCTTAATAATCAAACAATTAAATTAAAAATGCTATTGATTAAACGAATTAAGCAAGAAAATAATCTTACGTTAAATCGGTGAAATCAAAATTCGATGAAGTAGTATAACTGCAGAAGTTTCTCGAAGAATGAAGATGATTATCTCGTAGAATAATGATGAAAAGTGAAGCGCGACGGTCGCCGGAGATGGCGGCGGTAAGGTGGCGGAGGCGGCTACAAAATGTTCGAACCATATATTGTGATTGTGAGTCGGAGCAAAGAATTTATTTAATTGAAAAGTGTATTACATGAGATTTTGTAGGAGGACATGTGGCATCATCTGCTACATATATAGTTTTTTAATCTGACGGTTTAGGATGGGTCCAGCGGCCTCACCCTAAGAGGGGTGCCTCACGTGATTCAATTTCTATATATATATACATATATATATTATATATACGTGTTTACTTCGCATATTGTTATGTTGGAGTATGTTGAATGATATCTATGTTTATATGTTATGTGTTATTGACAATAGGTGGCTAGGAGAACTGTAGTCACTTCCCACTGATTGTGGCGTACATGTTTTCATGTATGTTGGTACATGACTTGCTGTTGGAGGGGTTACTGAGGCTAGCGAGCGATGATCTTATCATCGATGACATACACTTATTCATTTAGCTAGACCTAGACTTTTGTTATACACTGAGCGCCTGTAGGGATATGCTATCCCGGGTTGCAGCTTTTGTACTTGTGTTTTGTACTTAGACTTATATACTTATCTATGTTTCGTTTATTTCCGCATGTATAGTATTGGTAAAGCTTTCACCTCGTATGTTCACTTATGTTTATATAAAAGTTTTAATTCCGCTGCATTTTTAGCATGTTTGTATGTTTACATTACCGTTATCGCGAGGTGGGTTTTACAGTTGGTATCAGAGCGTTATCGCTCCCGACGCACTCATGTGACCCTTAAACTTCACTTGACCAATAAATCAAATAATGAATGAGAGATGGGGTATATTTAACGACAAGTGGTAGTCTGTTTTATGATTGTTTTTATTAGGTTCTAACGTGTTTGTTGATTGTCATTGATTTCACTTTTATATCTTTGAATCGGCGAACCGTGAGCTTATCTATATGGCGATCAAGACCGGTGTCTACTACCGAAGATAGTAGATTTGTGCTACTGTTGTAGGATGCATCTGGACCTCCGAAGATTCTTCTTATTCTTACGTATCATCTTCTTCTGTATCTCTTGATGCATTCCTTTCTTCTTGAACTCTTGTTGGTCTTACCCTGAAATCTATCTTCTTCCCTTTCTGACTCATCCTTGTTACTTGGTTTCTCGAAGTGCCTTGTAGGTGAACTTTCTTTTGATTGGATTCTCAGGAACTAGTTTTAGGATAACCGTGAGTTGTGTTTTGAGAAATATTGATATTTGAGGAAAACTTAGGAGGTATTGAGAGACATTTTTTGGTAATCCAAGTGCCTAATTATTCATCCTATTGGAAGAGTGAAAGTGGGTGGTGGGTACTTACTTTAAGGTTGAGTGATATACGTGGTATTAAGTGGAGCTTAAACTTGAGAGTCTTACTGGAATCGTGAAAATTATTCGATTGAAAGGTAATATTTAGATACTAAAATGAGATACTTGGAGCCATATATGAATTTGGAAAAATAGGCTTAAGATGTTAATGATGGTAAATGGATGAGTGAGGTGAGTTAGTCTCACATAACCTTGAGGATGTGATTGAGTTGAAGAGAGACTCATTGTCGAGGAATAAGAACCCTTGGTAATAGTAGTTGTTTATCGAAAGAATTTGTGATTTAAACTTAGAAGAAGTGATTAAATATTTTACCTTAGGTTACTTGGCGGTTGTAACGTTCATCTAGTGAAGAACTTGAAGAATTTTGAGGGTGTACCGCTAGTGTAAGGGTTGAATATAGTAATTCGTTGGAGAGTGAAGGTTGGAGACTTGATGATTTAAGAACTTTTACCAGATGGGGAGCTATGTAAGTGAAGTTGACATAACATATGAGTTTAGCAACCTGAGAGTGTGATTGTACTGCCATTTGAGGAACTAGCAGAGATGGGACATTTAGAACATTTGGGAATAGGTAACGGGAATGATGAGATTGTTCAGATTGTGGAACAATTATGGCATATAAATCGTTGAGGAAATGTTTCGTGAGAATCGATAATGGACTTGCTTGATTTAGAAAGTAAGAAGTGAGAACCTCCTGAGAATAGTGAGAGGCTCGAACCTTGGGAGATTTATGTAATCGTTCCTTTATATCGCCTCTCTCATCCCTTCTTTCTTGATTCTCCTTCTGCCTTTGGCTTCACTTGTTGGAGTCCATATCCAAAATCTCTTATCCTAGCACCTTGTGTGCTCTCTCTCAAGTTTGGTATCGCGTTTGTGCCTGAAGTTCGTATCCTACCTCCGTCATTAGTGAGCCTTGTTCCCTTTCATTTGGATTAGTGGTGAGACGGGCTTGTTTTTGGAGTAGTGATATATGCCTTGAGGATCCTTGGTATTGCGTTGATCAGAGTTTAGTTGAGAGAGTTTATGTTAACAGTATTTAGATGATACTAGATAGCGTGTCGTCTTGAGAATTTCATGTTAAAGGATTAGATGTATGAGTGCTACTTATGGATTTAGTGCCAACCGTGAAGTTAATGGCGACTATACCGTTCCGTGGGAGTGGTAATAGTCTTATGGAAACTGTCGGAGTGAAAGTTGTTGCTTCTTTGAAACCTTCGTTTGTGGATGTCCGCTTTTAACCGAGAGGTTAGAAACTTGCGAATTTGAAAGTTGTTACATATGGAAGACCTTATGTTTGAATGTTCACTTTAGGATAATACGATTTGGAAAACGAGGATTTCAGAATGCTTTAGTGCATTAAGGTTTGTGGATTTGAGTGATTAGGACTAAATGTTGCCAATAATTATCTCATAGTCCTACGTTTGGGAATAGTTACGATTTTGAGAATACTTTGTCTCTAATTTTGGGGCTTGATGTCGATAATGGAATTTCGGTTTGATTTATTGGAAGTACATGAAACTTGGTGTGGATCTGTTATTTAGGCTTCTAGTTCGATTGACGGACCATTGAGAGATTTAGAGAGAGTGCTTGAATCGTTTCTAAAGGTTTTGTGTGGATCATTGTGACAATGTTCCGGTTATGGATTGAGCGGTTAGTGCTTCTGTATTCCGAAGAGTTCCCATCCTTCTTGGCTCGATCTCTGTTGTTTTCTCCTCCTTGGTCTTTCGTCGTTTGTGTATGTTACTTAAGTGTTGAAACTAGTAGCTTGAGATGCTTTGTGCTATGCGTAATCTGTGTTGTTCTTTCAGTGCTTTCTGTAACCGTTTTGAATTGATTTCCTTTCTATTGATTGTAAACTTTCATTACTTTCGCAAACTTTACACATTTTAAGAAATTGGAAATGGAAGTTGCTTTCAAAGGCTATGTTTTAAAAGGATTGAAATGTTTCATCATTAGGATTGATTTTAGCGTTGATTTGATGTTAGAATTCGTTATCGGAGACGTCTGATAACCAGTACTATGCTTATCGATACCGGATCGACCTGAATTTCGAATTTAACTGATTTAATTTTGGGACTTGTCTCAGATTTGGAATATCGGGCTCCTGAATACGTAACGAGAACCCCAATGTCCATTGACAAAGACTTGTGCATTGGAACTTATTTTTGAAACCTTTTTGGAAAAAATCAAGTTTTGGGTTACCAGGACCCGGGTGGTACGTTTTGGTAGCTAGAGTCGTTTCTCACTTATTTCCGTCTCCACGTTTCGAGGACGAAACTTTTTGAAAGTTGGGGTGATTGTAACGTCCCGTGTTTTCGTAAAAGTACGTATATTTTAATATTTTAAAAGTTTTTTACGGAAATTTAATAATATTTAATATTATTTCGTAATTTATATTTTTAAGAAAATTCCGTTAATTTTCGTCTTAGGATTCATTTTATCTTAAGATGTTGTGCTCACTTGGTAATTCCGCTCTCAAGGTTTCTGTTCCATTTAATTAGAAAACCCGCCCAAATAAAATAAAGGACAACTCACTTGTCCTTCTTACGACATTTCATTTCTCAAAAACTCAAGTCATGTAAAACCAAAACCTCCATTTTCTCTCTTCAAAAGCTTCTAAAAAGATCATCTAAAGGCTTATTTCAACTCGAATCAAGGTAATGTTTACATATTCGGATTCCTCTCGCAATTTCCGTTCTTTCTATCACTTTTTTTTTTCAATTCTCAACCTTCCATTTCTGGGCTCGTTTTACCCTAATTCATTTTATGCTTTTAAAATGCATTTTTATGTTCTTAGGAGTCGACTTGGACGACCCCGAGGTTGATTCTTACATTGTGGAGGAAGAAATCGGAGCACAAAACGCTTGAGGTGACGATAATGAGCAACTCGACTTTGTCTTAAATTAATTGGATATGTGATTTTCTTGTTGCTTATGTTAAATTATGTGGGATTTCTGTTTTATAGTTAGTGGGTAATTAGTATCCGTCACAAATTGGTCTTTTGTTTGATGTATGTTAATCTTCGAATTAAATTCGTTGCTTCTTGCTGTGTGTGGTCGCATTATGGTTCCGCATGTTGTTGAATAACAAAAATTGAATGAAGCATGAGTAATACGTTCAAGGACAAGTTGCATCAGAATATAGACTTGTGCAGTGTGAAAACAAGGAGTAATCATATCCCACGATTTAGCAGCAGAAATATGAAAGTAGAATAAATAGTAAACAACCTTATAAATATACCAATATATGGAATGATTTAGTGCAATCAAGCTTGCGCCAGTTATGCGATTGGAATGATGGAGTTTTGGAAAGTTTATCTTCAATAGTTCGTTGCTCCTTGTTGGCATTGCTATTACATTAATGCTGTTATCACTACTGTATGACTGCCTTACTGGTCTGTACTACTCTTACTACTGCATATTACTACCGCACTAGACCCCCCTTACCACTGCACTCATTCTGCCCGTGTCTCTGGTCTGTTCAGACCAGACCAGCCTAGGCATTAGTACTGTTACTGTTGCACACACTACGCCCTACCCATTTAAGTTACTGCTACACTTTTGTCGCCACTGCACGTGTAACACCCCATTTATTTAAAGGCCTGTACTAGGACTCCTTAGATAAATAAGGGTGTCACCATCTCGGTTTCCCGAGGTAGTAGATACAAAGGGAAGATAAACAGTACTTTAATTAAAAATTAACCTCATAACATGTTCTTAACAACTGAATCCAAACTGTCTTATAAAATGAAAATACAACTCATGCTAAACTGACTAAGGTGATCTAGAGTCTAGTCTGGTCCGGATCCAAGCTCTTTCTTCCCATAGCTCCCCTTAGTTTCAGCCACCTGTCAATCTGCTCCCCAATAAATTGGTTCATCACAGGTTATCACGAATACACAGGGTCAACCACGAGGTTGAGTAGAGGAAAAATAAATAAACAAACTTATAGTATATATATATATATTGGGATCAATCATCCTGATGCGTGTCTATTTTATGATGTTTTACATCTATTTTTACACGCATTTGGTCGCTCATTTACTATGTTTTAGCCCTTATTTTCCAACAATCGTGTACTTTCGTATTTTTATGCACTTTTGTAGTTTTATGCGGAAAAGGGACGATTTAGCACCAAATTCACGCCCTCGGGATTTTTGCATAATTAAGGAACGAAGGAAAGTCAACTGGAGTCATTATTTAATTACCAAAATTCAAATCAAGAAGAACTGGAGAATTTCCACGCAGAAACGGTCGACCGACCTACTACATGGGTCGGCCGACCTGGCCTGAAGCTTAAGAAGTCCAGAATCTTAAAGAAAGCCCAAAATTCTCCTAAGCCCGTAAAAGAAGTCGACCGACCCACTAAGTAGGTCGACCGACCTCAGCGAAGCCCAGAAGCAATTTTCGGAAATCAATTAGAAGTTTGAAGTCTTTAGGAAACTCTAATTTTCTGCCCTATATAAGCTAATCTTGTGATTAGGGTTATTCATTCGGTTTTACATCAAGTTTTATCATAGAGAGTTCTAGCATTCAGTTTCTAATAAAGTTTTGCTCCATCTTTAGTTTATTTGTAATCTTTCAATAATTCTCAAGCATTCAATAAAAGTTTGTTCCTTTCTGCCTTAATCTTGTCTCTGGTAATTATTCTCTTAATTTAGTTTCATTATCGTTCTTATTATTATTGCATCCGGTTAAGATAGAATTCCCAAGCTTTATTGAATCTTGCATGCTTAGATTATTATTTACCATGTTTTCCATATTTACTCCCATTTTCATCATTGTTTTAGTAATCATGCGTAGCTAATTCTCATATGTTAGGATATAGGGGATGAATATGCATAGGTAATAGAATTCCGAGACCGACTTGTAGCAGAGCCGTGGTCGGCCGACTCAAATAATGGGTCGGTCGACCAAGGCGGTGGTCGGCCGACTGGGGTAGCTGGTCGGTCGACCCACTCGCGTATGTTTTCTGTTCCGTTTTAATTCGTAGACTATGATACCCTACAATGAGACTGAAAGGAGACTTGTAGGATGTTAGTAATGACCTACCCAAGATTGAAAGATACGGGAAGGGCATTGGTTTACACCTTAAGACGGCTAGGTTACTCAAGACTGAAAGGTATGTGACCTAGGAATTAGGAATCACCCTTATTGTTGACACCCAATAATTGTGAGACCTAGGAACTAATAGCATAGGCCGAGAGAAGCTATTAGGTACCATAGACCGAAAGGATATGTTACACCCCTTACGCGACTGCAATACATGTTGACCTTAGGATTTATATTACCTTAGCTATTTATTACCCGAACATCCTAGCATCCCGTTTATTATAATTTTATTCTCGTCTTTAATTACTTATTTTATTTTAATCTTTGCTTTAGACTTAGTAAAACAACTAATCAAACCCCAAAATTGTTACCTTAAACATTAACATCAAACAATAAACATTCCCCACCTCCTTGTGGTTCGACCCTGAATTCACTAGCTATAGTTTAAGGTTAGGAATTATAAATTTTATCTTTGATACTCACAACAACGGGTATCAAATTTTGGCGCCGTTGCCGGGGAGTTGACGCCAGTGTTTATTGTTTTTGTTTTTGTTTCTCTTTGTTTAAGGAACTTTTGTTCCTTAAACCTTCTCACCTTTTTCTTGTAGTTTCCATCTTATGCGCAGGTCAGTTCAAGGAGAACTCCTACCACTTGACCACGAGCTTGAGAGGACTCTTAGAGAAAGAAGGAAGCAACTTCTAGCGAATCAGGAAGGAGGATCACCATCTTCCTTATTTCAAGAAGACATATTTGAACAACCATCATTACCATCTTCACCAAAAACACCACCTTCACAACCAAATTCACCCAGTAATCCACCTTCACCAAAAACACCACCTTTTACCTACTTTCCAGTTTTTCCGAAAAAAGAAGAAAACATGACAGAGGAAGCTACTATTGTCAGTCACTCCATGCCTCAGGCAAAGGACCTATACAAAGGGTTCACTTTACCTGCAGGTACTGGGAAGCCATTCGAGGCCAAGCCTTCATATATTACTATGGTTGAAAGAAACCAATTTGGAGGCTCGACCAATGAAGATGCTGCAAAGCATATTGAAATCTTCACAGATTACATATGCTCTATTGCACCCCCAGAAGGAGTGACGCAGGACCAGATTAAGCAGACCATGTTTATCTTCTCTCTTAGGGACGCTACGAGGGAATGGTACAGAGACTTGGACCGCACTGCTGCGGGAGTCACAGATTGGAATACCCTCGCCTTAGCATTCTACAGAAAATACTATTCTGCATCCAAAACTAATGCTTTGAGGGCGCAGATTACAAATTTTAAGCAGGGCCCCAATGAGGACTTTAGTGAGGCATGGTACAGGTTCAAGAGACTTGTTCGATCCATACCTCACCACGGATTCGAACAATGGTTTCTTTGTATCCAGTTCTACAATGGCCTATATGATGACAACAGGGCCTATTTAGCTGCTGCAGCCAATGGGAGATTCCAGGACAATTCAGGAGAGACTAAGGGTCTCAAATTGATAGAGGATGTTGCTGTACACCGTGCTGAACATGGAACTTCCCGAGGCAATCAAAGGAAACCTGAGTATAACCTGTCAGCTATTGAGGCCTTGACAGCCAAGTTAGAGAAACTAGAGGCTGGAGGGAAGTTCGATCTAGGAAGTGGAAGCAAGGGAGGTATTTATCAGGTAAACGCCGTTCAAGACGGACCCTTTGCTTGTGAGAGGTGTGGTGGGGAAGGGCACGTGTCAAAATTCTGTACTTCATCCAACGAGACATGTGCCGCTTTCCAACACTATCGTGGGAACAATTTTTATGACCCAAACAATAATAATGTCCATCCCAACATGAGGTGGACAAGCCAGAATGTTCTCAACCCACAACACATGCAACCTCAGCAAAATTCCACATACATTCCCCCACACAAGCAAGGTTTCCAAAAACCACCCTTCAACCCTCAACCACCTTCAAATCCACCACCCAACACAGATACTCTTATCCAAAATCCCATCGGGTTGGTTCAGAAGGAATCTCAGGCTAGAGAGGCAAGGATGAAGATGTTAGAATCTCAGATTGCTCAAATTGCAGGCAAGAACGATACTAGGGCTCCGGGTCAACTTCCGACCAAGACGGACCAGAAAAAAGAGACTCTAAATATCATATCCCTACGAAGTGGAGCTAAGGTGGGAAGCGAAAAAGAAAAGCAGCCGAATAATAGCGAGGAAGGTCGACCGACCTCTTAACAGAATCCGAAAAATCTCGCTGTACAGGAAAGTGGTCGACCGACCGAGGAAGAGGGTCGACCGACCGAGGAAGAAGGTCGACCGACCGAGGATGAGGGTCGACCGACTACCGATGCGGAGGGAGAGGCCCCTTTTCGTCCCGAATTGCCGAACAACTTAAGGGATTTTCTTTTTCGGGGTGATAAGACCCCCAGGTTTCTGAAAAGGGCTGCAAATACCGAATCTTCAGCCCCTCCTTTCCCAGAAAGACTCATACCTTCGAAAGATCAGGTATCTTTTGACAAATTTAAAGACGTAATTCGTTCATTAAATGTTCAAGTTCCGTTTCTAGAATTAGTCCAACAAGTTCCTTCATATCTTAAATTTATGAGACAGCTTTTGCCAAGAAAGATGTCTTTAGATAAGGTTGAGTCAGTTGCCCTAACTGAGGAGTCCTCCAGCTACCTATCGCATGTCATTGCCCCTCATAAGCTAGAGGATCCTGGTAGTTTTTCTGTCCCCTGTAATATAGGAACCTTCCCAGTGAAGAAGGCTTTATGCGACTTAGGAGCTAGTATCAGTGTCATGCCCCTAAGCGTTGCCCTAAAACTAGGAATGACCGAATTTGCAGTAACCAGCATGACTGTCCAGATGGCAGATCGTACATCTATGAAACCCATAGGGGTGTTGGAAAACATCCCTGTGCGTATTGACAGGTTTTTCTTTCCAGTTGACTTCGTAGTTTTGGACATCCCAGAGGATGCCCATATACCTATAATACTTGGAAGACCTTTCCTCCACACTGCGGGAGCAATCATAGATGTAGGCACTGGGACTTTAACCTTAAAAGTAGGAAAGCATTCCATCATCTATGGCCTATCTTATAGGAAGAAGGATGATATGACCCCCATCACTTGTAATGCTATCACTTCTGAAAAGAAGTATAAGGTCATCACTACTTCTCCTACTTTATTTCCTACTCCTGTATCTGTTTTTACACCTCCGCCCCAGATTGGGAGCAATATGGAGGATACTTCTATTATGACTAATGCAGGAATTGGTTTGGGGAAACCCAAAATAAAAGAAGTCACAGTTCAGAGAGGAGGAATGAGATTCTTAAGCTACAAAGAAGATGAAGACCCAGATGTCGTAGATCGGGAGGAAAAGAAAAAGAGGAGACAAGCTCAAGAGGAGAGGTCGTCGCATATGCTTTGCGGCGGAAAGAAGATGTGTTTTGCTACTCAAGAAAACACTGTGGAGACTACGACATGTCGTCAAAAGCCGTGGTCGGATATATTCCGCATCTTTAGAAGATAGTTATTTCAAGTTTCAGTTTTTAAAGACAATTTACTTGTGTCGTTTAAGACTTTTTAATTTGGTTTGCTCGTAGTTTTAGAACTTTTTCCGTTATGCTTGCGTAGTTAAGACTTTAGACTTGTTTCTGGCATCTCGCGCATTTGTTGGGCGCATATTTATTGCATTTTCAGGTTTTACGAAGAAACGAAGACCGCTGTTCAGCAGTGAGGTCGACCGACTTGAAATACAGGTCGGTCGACCTAGTCCCTGCCTGAGCGGTCGGTCGACCTAATATACGGGTCGGTCGACCGACCTTCCGTCACAGCCTGTTCGTTTCTTCCTCGGGAATCGTGCAACCGTCTTGGGTACTTAAGTGGCATTGCTGGCCACCAAAACCTCCCAGCTTACGCTGGTTTGGGGAGGTTTTTTTTCACGCGCTTCATAACCTAGTGAGTTCTTTCCATTTTTTCCTTGGCTTTTATTCACTAGCATCTTTCTTTTAATTTTCTGAAACCTTTACTTAAGCAATTGCAAAATGGGGACATTGTGCGGGTTGGTTTGGGGAATGGTTTCCTGTCACATGCATTGCATTCTGTCACACGTTTATTGCATTTCTGTCTTGCATTGTTCTTTTCTTTATTTTCCTTACCTATACAAAAGAAAAAATACAAAAAAATGAAAAAATGAAAAAATTCCAAAAAAATGCACGTTTATTTTAGCATATAGGTTGAGTCGGAACGAGAGTATTTCAAGGATGACTTAGCTATCTTACATGTTTATGCCTTTACCTTGCCTTGTCAACTTGTTTTAGTATGAGAGTCTTTTGCATATCTACGAGTTTTTGTTAACTTGCATATCTTGAGACTTGACTTATACCTTGGCAGTCTACTATACATTCTGAGTTTTAGAGCTTCTTTCCTGGTTTCATTCTTAAACCAGTTGTCTAGGATGTGAGTAGTACTCCACTTGGAACATGTTACATCAATATGCATAAACATGAACTTGAATTGCTATATACTTGTCTTACTTCCTCGTTTTGTGAGTCTTGATACGTGCATTTGGGATCCCCTTTCTCATTTTTACCCATAAGCTTCACATAGCCAAAATTGCCTTTTTATTCCCCCAAAACTACATCCCATACTTAGCCTACCCTTCCAAGCTAGTATTTGTAGTCCTTGGTTTATTTTGAGGTATCTTGGTTTGTTTGCTATCTTGAGCAAAAAGAAAAAAGAAAGAAAGAAAAGAAAAAGAACAGAAAAATCCAGAAAAGGAAAAGAAAGAAAAGAAAAACGAAAAAAGTCAAAACATACAGAAACAAAGTCGACCGACCTCCTTAATGGGTCGGCCGACCCATTGTCATCATCAGATTCAAAAAAATTCGTTCCAAAATCCCTTTTCTCTTATTTTTTATCACTCCCGTACTTCATTCAAAATATTCGGGAGTCATTTCTTATATTTAATGTGAGATTTGTGCTACAAAAGAGCACTTTCTTAATATCAAAAAGTTGTGAAATATGTTGTTGGGAATCGGTTTTACTAGCTTGGCTATTAACCCCACAAATCCAAAAACATCTTAACCACTTTTTACCTTTTACCTCACATATCATTCATTACCCCAATTGCATGTATCTGAGTCACTTAATGGGTTTGTTTTACATAGTTGTAGAATTGATGTTCATGTTAGATTGCAGGCATGTTTCCATGGGTCGCAGTAAGGTGAGTGTCATGACAAAATTACTTATTTCTATCTTTTACATATACTCACCCTTTGCTTCATGAGTGTCTCGAGCGTACCGCGAGAGTCCATGGTATATAAAGTCTCTATAGTCTCTAGTGTTGCAAGTTTGACGACACCATAACTCGTTTGCATGATTTATATACTTTCTCATTTTGTACTTGGCATTGGTTTAGGCTCACATGTAAATTTCGCTCTGAGATTGAAATAGTTCCATTAGTTAAGATCGAGTCTATTTCTTGCTTGAGGGCAAGCAAGGGTTTGGTTTGGGGAATTTGATGCGTGTCTATTTTATGATGTTTTACATCTATTTTTACACGCATTTGGTCGCTCATTTACTATGTTTTAGCCCTTATTTTCCAACAATCGTGTACTTTCGTATTTTTATGCACTTTTGCAGTTTTATGCGGAAAAGAGACGATTTAGCACCAAATTCACACCCTCGGGATTTTTGCATAATTAAGGAACGAAGGAAAGTCAACTGGAGTCATTATTTAAGTACCAAAAGTCAAATCAAGAAGAACTGGAGAATTTCCACGCAGAAACGGTCGACCGACCTACTTCATGGGTCGGCCGACCCGGCCTGAAGCTTAAGAAGTCCAGAATCTTAAAGAAAGCCCAAAATTCTCCTAAGCCCGTAAAAGAGGTCGACCGACCCACTAAGTAGGTCGACCGACCTCAGCGAAGCCCAGAAGCAGTTGTCGGAAATCAATTAGAAGTTTGAAGTCTTTAGGAAACTCTAATTTTCTGCCCTATATAAGCTAATCTTGTGATTAGGGTTATTCATTCGGTTTTACATCAAGTTTTATCATAGAGAGTTCTAGCATTCAGTTTCTAATAAAGTTTTGCTCCATCTTTAGTTTATTTATAATCTTTCAATAATTCTCAAGCATTCAATAAAAGTTTGTTCCTTTCTGCCTTAATCTTGTCTCTGGTAATTATTCTCTTAATTTAGTTTCATTATCGTTCTTATTATTATTGCATCCGCTTAAGATAGAATTCCCAAGCTTTATTGAATCTTGCATGCTTAGATTATTATTTACCATCTTTTCCATATTTACTCCCGTTTTCATCATTGTTTTAGTAATCATGCGTAGCTAATTCTCATATGTTAGGATGTCGGGGATGAATATGCATAGGTAATAGAATTCCGAGACCGACTTGTAGCAGAGCCGTGGTCGGCTGACTCAAATAATAGGTCGGTCGACCAAGGCGGTGGTCGGCCGACTGGGGTAGCTGGTCGGTCGACCTACTCGCGTATGTTTTCTGTTCCGTTTTAATTCGTAGACTATAATACCCTACAATGAGACTGAAAGGAGACTTGTAGGATGTTAGTAATGACCTACCCAAGATTGAAAGATACGGGAAGGGCATTGGTTTACACCTTAAGACGGCTAGGTTACTCAAGACTGAAAGGTATGTGACCTAGGATTTAGGAATCACCCTTATTGTTGACACCCAATAATTGTGAGACCTAGGAACTAATAGCATAGGCCGAGAGGAGCTATTAGGTACCATAGACCGAAAGGATATGTTACACCCCTTACAAGACTGCAATACATGTTGACCTTAGGATTTATATTACCTTAGCTATTTATTACCCGAACATCCTAGCATCCCTTTTATTATAATTTTATTCTCGTCTTTAATTACTTATTTTATTTTAATCTTTGCTTTAGACTTAGTAAAACAACTAATCAAACCCCAAAATTGTTACCTTAAACATTAGCATCAAACAATAAACATTCCCCACCTCCTTGTGGTTCGACCCTGACTTTCACTAGCTATAGTTTAAGGTTAGGAATTATAAATTTTATCTTTGATACTCACAACGACGGGTATCACATCCCTTAACTCCGCACCGATCCAACACCAAATAAACTCCACACCGATCCAACGCCAAATAAACTCCGCACCGATCCAACGCCAAATTAACTCCGCACCGATCCAACGCCAAATAAACTCCGCACCGATCCAACGCCAAATAAACTCCGCACCGTATCACAAGACCCATTATATCAATTTCCGCATCATAAGAATATATCGTCAATAAATAATATCACAACATTATTCATTCAACAAGGTATATATATAATTCACAACAGTTAATGATCATGTTTCACATCATAAACAAGTGCACAGTTAATCCCCTACCTCGAATAGCAGAATCGTCGATAAGTCCAAGCTCGTTAGAAGTGTTCCACACGAAACTCGCTACCTAAACATGTATACGTATGAATTAATAACCTTCCCGCAACCTCATAACAACTTATACTTACTATAAATAGAAACCTTCCATAAGTGGAATGTTTCCAAAAATAGAAACTTCCAATTATAGAAACTTTCCAAATATAGATATAGAGACTTCCATGGCTTAAATAATTCCCGAATGTATCTTAATTAACACGACCCGAAACCAAATAGAAATACAAAACACAAACAACAACAAAAAATAACAATAATAATAATAATAATAATAATAATAATAATAATAATAATAATAATAATAATAATAATAATTAAAACAATAAAAAGAAATAACACACAACATGTAGCAGCAACACTACTCACGCGAGAACGAAATCAAAAGCCCCTGACTTCGACGCCCTTTACCGCGACCAGCTGCCCCGACAAACGCCATCCCCAACACCAACTGGGACCGCTGACTTCCCTACTGGCACCACCAGGCTCGCCTCTGAGCCACGGTGGTTCCAGGAAGGAAGTCAGTGGCCGTCAACTACCACGACCGCCACCAAACAACCATCCAGAAGTGACTGATGCGAAACTGCTCTGTTTTTAACGCAACAGACCCCAAAACGAAACCCACTCTACTAGTTGACACGACGACCCGTAACCACCGTGACTACCACCATAGAAACCACCCGACTACCACCCATCCAAATACCTAAACACCCATAACAATAACACCCAGGAACTCATTCGAATTAAGGTTCAAACATGTATACTCAGGTACCCTATTATGGTAACACGAAACATGGGTTTGTTGACACCGGCGACAACCTCTACCCACGACAGCCCTAGGTGGCCAACGACTCCATCACAATGATCAACATACAAACACCATATATACGTCCTAGATTAAGTTTAAGCAATCACCAGGAACTATTAACATGAAACACTAATTAAAACTGATGAAAATATAGGAAGGAAAACACAAAACCAGTGAAGAAAAACGACAGGTCTTATGAGTGTACCTCCTTCTCTGCGCGATCGACCACCCTTGGACCTCCCTAGACCACTGTGTGGACCCCTCTCCTTATTCTTGGATGTGGCGGCTATGAAAGTGTGGTGGTGGTGGTGTTTGAATTAGGGTAAAAACAAGACAAAAGTGATGCCTAAGTGACGGCAGGCAGCAGACTGGTGGGAGATGATTATCTCAACTCTAGGGTTAGAACGAGGTGGGCTATTTGTGTTGTGCACACAAGACGAGGCCCAAGACTCGTGTGTGTGCCAACGGTCCCTAGTTCGAATCCCACAGACCACATAAAACAATACTTATTTTATAAGAACATATTCGATGAATAATAATTCGCATACTCGGTCCTTTATTAACGTCGTATAAAAGAATATAAAATATTTATGTAAGATATAACATATCACTTATTCGATAATTAAATTATCGAATATAATTGTCCCAACATGCAAATATGAAGATTAACTATAATTATTGAACACTAATGTTCAAACACGATCAATATAAACAATAAATATAATAATAAAATACGGGGTATTACAGCACGCCTATCACCCTGCCACTGTACACATTAATCTGCACAGTTAACAATCTGGTTTCTAAAATTCCTGCACTACCGCACTTACTACCCTACCTGGTACTGCTCACCACTTCAGTCACGGCCATAAGCCACTGCACATACACTCTTCATTCATACTTACTACATTCTGCTAGTGATTTGTGTGTATGACTCTTCTGGTTTGACGGTTATTTCGCTCTTGGTGGTCTGCTAATCTACTTGCTGATCACGCTGTATACATGCTGATTGTTAATTGTAATATTGATGTTGGCTGCTGCCTGTGTTTTGATTAGTGCACTGTACATGCTAGTTTAATTACTTTACAACTATGTATTACTACTGTTACTAATATTCCTACTACAGTGCGTATTACTATTGCTACTACTTTGTGGTCTGTACTACTATAAACTACTACTCCGTATTGTCTACTACGAAGTAAATACTACTATTGTTAATTATTACTCTACATTACTACTTCAACTACAATGACTACATTATTATTATTATTATTATTATTATTATTATTATATTTTGTTATTATATTATTATTTTATTATTATTTTACGTACGTGCTTGCTAGCCTGCCTGAAATAATTATTTTACGTACGTGCTTGCTAGCTTGCTTACGTTTAAAAATAATACGTTAGAAATCGTTACAAATTAGTAATGGGTTACGGTCTTATATTAAGAAGCATGTCTAAATGATTAATTAGTTAAATCAGTTTCCCGAATAACTTAAATTAAGACTGGCTATTTTAATTTCAACTACGTATTAATTTCGTATAGAGAACATGTCGATTAGGGATGTCATTGGGGCGGGTACAAGTGGATACCGCCCCGCACCCGCCCCAGTTGGGGCGGGGATGGTTATAGCTTTGGCGGGTGGTGGGGCGGGGACGGGTACGAAAATTTTACCCGCCATGGGTAGTGGGGCAGGGATGATTTTTGCGTGATACCCACTTCATACCCGCCTACCCGCCAAATATTACAAAAATTTAAACCATTATTACGATAATTTGACAAATATTATTTTGTTATAATTAAGACGTAATGTTAAAAATAGCTATTTTATAAAGTATTTTACCAACCTCTTTGATAAATTAAAAATTATATAAACAAATTCCTAAAAATAGAAATTAATAGTGATTAAACTGACTTGTACGAAAAAAGATCGTAAAAATTTATGGTATAGCGGGTTAATGTGTAGGTGGGGCGGGGATGGTTTTGGAAACTTGTACCCGCTATGGGTGGTGAGGCGGGGATGGTTTTGAAAACTTGTACCCGCCATGGGTGGTTGGGCGGGGATGGGTACGAGATTTTCTTGATGGGTACGGGTACGGGGGAGCCTATATCCAGCACAGCCCGCCCCAATGACATCCCTAATGTCGATAAAATACGAAATGTTAACCCTTTATATAAATTAGTTAACTCAAACGACTCGTCTCCACTATTTTATAATTAAATTCAATTAAATAAACGATCATAACAATTATATTCGGTCTATTGATATCCGTCACATACTTGTATAAAAATTCACTTAACACTTTATAATTCAATATCATAAACAACTTTTACTAATAAAATAAACAATAACAATATTAATAATAATAATAATAATAATAACATATAATAATAATAATAATAATAATAATAATAATAATAATATACTAACAAGGATAATATAATAATAATAACCCATACACCAAAACAACAATAATAACAATACTAGTAATAATAATAATAATAATCATTGTGACAATAATAAAAATAATATTAGTAATGATAATAATAATAATAATAATAATATTACAACAATAACATTAATATTATCAATAATGATAATTATAATAAGAATAATAAGCTTATGTAAACAAAACAGCCCCCTCCCCTAGACCTGGGTTCGAATCCCCTGACAAGCAACCCAAAAACACAAACACTAAACATACAGATCTCCTAAGACGTCCTGCACCCATCTTTCGGCTTTCACCAACCTTATTTGGTCACCACCTAAGGTCCTAACCTCTTACGCATACTTCAGACTACAAAATACACACCCATGTTACCCCCTAAAACCACCACCGATGCCACCACCACCCGTTCAACCAGCCCGTACACCCTGACATCTGTTGTTTCAGCAATTAACCCGTGTGTACCCTCTTCCTTCTCACGCTTCTTTCTCTCACCACCATGCCCCAAACCACCTCTGGCCACCACCATTGTCACCACTGACTCACGGTGGTTCCAGAGATGGTCCACTCGAGCCCTCATCCTCCTCCGACGTCCCACGACAACTTCCTTAAGTAGCATGCTCACACGCCTATCCTCCTCTGTTCTTGATTTCGTGTTTTCTGTCCTACTTTTAACGCCTCAAAACAGTCCTATTATGGTGGTGCTCCGGCCACCTCGCACCACCATACTACCACCCACATAGCCTACTAAAACCTCACCACTACTACCCAGACACCCGTATCAAATACTAAGCCAAACAACAAAAAGAAATCAAGGAGAAAACGAAACAGAGTATGGAAAGAAGGTTGTGTACTGTCGACATTATGGCTATTAAAGCGTTACTCACGGTGGTCCTACGGTGGGTTAAAGATGACAAACATGTTATTCGTACTACAAGGATTACATACAATCTTTAGTATACATACTCGAAGTATAAAACAACATGATAAACTACTTACAAACATTGATGCGCAAGGTAACGATGATGGTGATGGGTTTTTTTGCTGCGTTTTCCTCCTCTTGTTCTCCTTAATTCTCACAGTGGTCAAGGTGGTTCTTAGGGTGGGGTTGTGGAGGCAGACGAGCTGTAAGCAGAAATAACAGTAGTAGGGTTTTGGTGCATCGTTGGGGGCAAGTTATGGGATGGGGTGATTAGGGTTTGATGCCAAAGTTAACATTTAGTCGATTGTTGGGTTTTACAAAGGTTTTAGAGTTAGGTATGACAATTGGGCGAGCCCGAATATCTTATTACTCGGTCCATCACGCATCTCAAGGCCATATCCCGCTCTCAAGCCGTATTTTAAAATAAATAAATAAATAAATTATGAGAATATAATTTTATTAGAACTAACATACGGATATACAAAAATTAGGATTTAAATATACTTATGACTTAAATAATAAAACGAGTATAAAAGAGAACTAAATATAAAATATGAAATAATTTAATTAGAAATAAATATAGAATAGAAGATATATTTGATTATAAATATATAATCAAAATTAAAGAAATACGAATGAAATGTCATTTTATAAAATAATCGTCAATTATAAAATGATTATGAAATACGAAATAATCGTAGAAATACGATTTATAAAATAATAACAGTTTACGTAAAATACTTTATAAACATTCCATTTGAAATACTTGTATAAACACGGTTTGACTGCCGTTGACCGAGGTTAATATACGGGGTATTACACCTCTCAACGACGGGTGTCATTTGTACTTTTATTACTTTTCTATTTTTAGGAAGGCCATACTAGGATTACTTATGCTTTAAGTTTTATGCTTTTATTTTGCTTTATGTGTTTGCATGCATAGCCAAATCGTCATATCATGTCATGCATCTTTATTCGAGTAAATCGACCTAGTCAATTAAATTTATCGATAATTCACCTACTTAGTTCACTTAAACGGAGATAGATAATGAATTGACTAGATCTCTTACAATATAAATATTGAGACTCAGCCTTACCAAAGACTAGAGACCCATGACTCCCTTCTTCATAAGGAAGTAGGCTCGGCTACACCGGGGTACTAAACATGTTACGTTGGGTAAGTGGGGTAATATGATTACACCTTGAAATTTGGTCGATCTCAACGAAGGTATTCGTAACCGTAGTTGCAATAAGGTCGGGCTAAAGACAATTTAAAGTAAATTGTCGACCGAGTTCTAAGGTAGAACCGATTAAAGAGTTAATCCACCGAATTATATTAATAAGGGATGAATCGGCTACACCGTGCCCGAATTAATATGGATTTGGGTCTCAGAATCGTTTACTTAATTGGGTAAGAGATCATTAAGTAAATGTTAAACTTGTTTTAATATATTTACGAGTTTTTAATATAAAAGATGTTTGTTTTTTAAATTCCTTCGCTTTTATTTGTAGTTTGTCTTTCAAATATCATCAATGGCCACAAACACTCCACCTCTCACTAACGTATCATGGCTTCAATAATCCTTCATGGATCGTTGCAAACTTGACAAACATGGTTCCAATTTTAAAGATTGGGATTCTCAATTACTTTTGGCAGCGGAAGGCGACAATAAGATTCGTTTCCTTACCGAAGCCGCTCCTCCTACTCCCACTTCTCATTCCACGATTGCGGCTCGTGAGGCCTATGAGGCCTATATGAGAGAATCATACGTTCTTAAGCACACGCTCATTTTCTCTATGGAGCTGGATCTCCAAAAGAGGATGATTGAGCTAAGCACGGCAAATGAGATTTACACCGAGCTTAAAAGAATGTTTTCACAAACTCCTAGGATGTCATTGCATGAGATGACTTCCGCCCTATTTGGCCCAAATTTGTGTAATGGACAAATTGGGAATTCTCATGAGTTCAAAAGGTTTGAACCATCCGAGGCCTTGAATATGCAAGGATCAGGAGCTCTGGATTCTCTCATAATAGATCGAATTCTTCACTTCCTTAATATGATCACACGAGCGGAAAAGTTTGTGGGACTAACTCCAAGTACCACAAAGAACATGCTTAACATTGAGAATGAGAGCATAGGGAAGTTTAAAAGGAATGGAAGAAAGGGAAAAAGGAAGAAGGTCTTCCTAACAACACCATCTAAGGAGAAGACCTTTTCAAAAGGTGCTTCTACATCGTTTTCAAAAGTTGAAGACAAGTGTCATTATTGCACAGAGATGGTCATTGGAAGCGGAATTGCCAAAAGTACCTTGACGACCTAAGAACTGGAAAGGCTATTGTCGTAGGTAATAATTCTCCTTTAAAAATTCATGTTATTTTATCAATTTTTGTATGGTGATACAAGTGGTTGACTATCACCCTTTCAATTGTTTTAAAGGGGCACCTTCTAATAACAAATGTAAGGAAAAGGAAGCTTGAAGTTCCTTACATGGATAGCTATGGTAGCATCCAGTGATTGAAGACATAAAGAGCTTGAATCTAATTTTTATTATCGTCTTCTTTCATTTATGCATTTTTATTTTCAAGAACAATTTCTTTTCCTGTAAGACAAGGATACAAATCCTAAACAATGGTTGTATTTTGGATATTGGTGACTTGGTTTGCAACCGAAGTCACTCCTTTGTTCTTAATCAAATCGTTGATTTCTAAAATAAATTGCATACCTTGTAAACATGAATTAATGTGATATAAAATCACTAAAATAGTACCCTGAAACGTTCATTGTACAATAACATTGATACGATCAATACAAAGAATCAAAGTGTTGATTAAATTAAACGGAGAACTACACCAAATGAAGAAACTCTCGATCAAAATAAGAATTAATTTATCTCCCCTAAAATACCTTCTGTCATTCAATACATTGGTTATGGAGAAATTGCTATCCTTATATAAATAAAGGTTATTTTAAAAGATAGAGTGGGAGAAAATATTTCGCCCGCAAACCAATGATATAAATGTGGGATCTTAGAGTATAATCCTACATGAGATTATTAAGAAGAACCCTAAAGGAATGGTAGAAGAAACTACGAGAGGACACATAAGAAACTACGGGAGGACACGAAAGGAAATGTTCCTCATGTCATTGTTTCTTAGAGAGCATAAAAGAAACCCCGTATGAAATCATCTCTGTTCTCTCAACGGTAGTATAATGATGTTTCTCAAAATTATAAGATAATAGAGGAGAAATCATCTCTGTTCTCTCAATGGAAGTCTCTTTAAAGAGTAATTAGGGAATATCACAAAAATTAAGGGTTCATTTATGAAGTGATGTAATTGATTGAAAGTAAATCACTATAAGGATAGTGATGCTGGTTTAAGTCGGAGCAAAAGGTATATCATGTCATATTTCATTTCGAGGAAACGAAGACGAGAAATGAAAAGTTCATTTATGAAATGATATTGATTGAGTGAAAGTCGATCACTATAGAGAGAGTAATATTGGTTTTAGTGGGAGCAATATTCACTAGAGAATTGAACCTACCATTTTGAGAGAATGGTGATTCTTTAAAGTGTAAAGAATGAGAGGTTTTCAATTCTAGATGAATAAAAATATTGAATATCATAGGATGATGGAGCATCATGGGAAAGTTTATTATATTGATAATAAAATGTCACCCATTCGAAATCAAAAGGTTGAATAAATTATTCATATTGATGAATATAGAATCACTTAATGATTCATGCAACCTAAAATGTGACACCCCGCGATTTAGCATAAAAATAAACAAATAATTTGCAGCGGAAATATGATACTTTTAAAAACTTTTTGACATATTTATTAAAACTTTTTCGCGGAATATCAAAACAACATGCGGAAAACTAAAAATTAATGAGAAAGTATAAATTATACAAAATAACTTAAATAGACGAGGGATAAGGCATCCCACGATAATAACATGAATTAAATCTAAACTAAGCGTAATAGTAATTGTCGAATTATCAACAATGCTCGCTAGCCGCACGTCTTCCCCAAACAGCACAAACCTACATTCATGAAACATGAACGCCACAGTCAGTGGGGAGTAACTCAGGGTTCTCCCAGCCACTTTACGTCAAAATACAAATAGATAACAATAAGAACATATTGTATATGGAGTAATACATATGGATATGAGAAATATCAAAGCATGATACTCAAAATCAGGTAAACAACCAGGTGATCGACTCAGAGACCAACACTTGATGGCATGTCCAATCACACAAACAACAACAAACAAGAATAGAATGAACGCCGTCAGGTAGGATAACCGCTACAACTGACAGTTAGGGAGTATAACCGCTCCACTAACAGGCTAGGGCGTATAACCGCGTCCTAGCTACCGGAGCGCATAACCACGTCATCCGGATACTATGTATAGCGCATAACCGACAACTATATGCCTATGACCTGGCCAGACATCTCGATGTAATAACCTACACCGAACGACACACGGGGACCGGGCCGCATAACCACGGACACCGACCAATCCCGAACATAGTTAGATAAAATCCCATAACAGGAGTGACGTTTGTTCATTACAGTGATACACAAATCGTATCACCGCTATCTATTCACAAGCAAGGCAACATAACCGTTACCAACACAATTTAGGGTGACATAACCATCACCTAAACACAAGCAAGGCAACAAAACCGCCACCCTACCCATCTTAAGATAACATAACCGTCATCAAACCACAAGTTAAGCTAACATAACCGTTAACCAACTCATTTACATACAAGAGCCAACAATCGATAAATAAGACAACACTTCAGTCAATTCCATACGGGAGAAGAATAAACGGAACTGATTAATAAAACATAAGTCTTAAAAGCGTTTTACATTTCAGCTGTCCTCTGCCGTAAAATTCATAATTAATTCAAATAAAATCTACATGATACAAGGCCATTTGGGTCGGATTAATAAGACTTTTAGCTACAATTTTCATCAGATAACCATTTTCAAAAGATGAACTTAACAGGGGTTTATTGTCTGATCTTTACAGTGTGTCAGAAATCGTCACACAAAATGTATTGCTTCATAAAACGGGTTTAACAAATCATTTTGGGGCAAAGCAAACTCCTAACATCATCTAAACTCTTCAAAGTTTAATTATTGAAAAGGACCAAAATAGTTTCAAAGTATAAAAATGGTTTTCGAAACAATCTTTGAGCTACTGTCCATTCTGCGAGTATTTCAGCGCAATGTTCGTAAATAATTTATTGTGAACAAACGACATGCAAGAAAGTTACGAAATTTTAGAGGTAGATTCTACACTTAAAATAAACAGGGGTCTCTTTTCAACATTTACAAAGACGGATAATCTAAGATGTCGAAATAAATTGTACAAGACAATGGACAGATTTGTCAAGGTGCTGAAACTTTATCAAATAACCAAAGTAGACCAAGCATTATGAACTTGAAAGACTATCAAACTAATCATCCGCAAAGATCACAACCTCATTTAACAATACAATCCTTAATGAATTTCTAACTAGAATATCATCCAACACAACCATGCGAAATGAAATTAATCCAAACATATGATTTATGAACTTAATCATGTCACTCTTTAACCAAACACAATTTTAGTGTACTAAACATTACTAGCATATAGAACACATGCAAACAAAGACGATAAGTCGAGTACCCCATCACCATTACCTTATAGCAGCTGTTCAATAAGCATGATTTTGACACAAAACCACTCCGGTTTGGACAACCGAACTAGCTACACACAAATAAACGAGTTAGCATTTGAAAACCGTGACTTAAAGGCCACGACCAGAGTAGAGGAAGGAATATATTTGTGAATTTTATTACCTAGAAAGATGGAGGGCGAGGAGAGGAAGAGATAGGCGCGAAAATTGTCGAAAACGGATAAGAAACGAAGATTTTACGACCGTTTTACGGTTGAGGTGCACAACAATGGTGTTCTTGTTTTGAGTTTTGTGTTCTTAGCTGAAAAAAATAAGTAAAGGAATGAAAAAGAAGGAATGAAGTAGAAGGAATGACCTTGGGCAGCAAGGCAAAGTTCTATACTTAGCCAAGTTTCCCTAAGGACATGTGGAAAAGAGTGAAGAGTAAGCAACGAGCGAGTGTCTCGTTTGCGGATGGTCCGTGACAGCCTTTCGTATTTTCGGCATAATTTCCTCCACAGAACTCGTAAAGACGTGTTTTTGGTGGCGTTGGAAAGCTAAGAAAAAGATCTACAACTTTTATATTATAAGAAAAATCTAGATATGCCCTTAAAATATCTCAAAATTAGTAACAAGGACAGAGTGACGTTTCACAAGTTTAAGGAGTATAAGTGTAAGACGGACATATTAATATCATTATCAAAAACGATAAATTTTAAAAGGAATTTTATTTATTGTGGAACATTATTATTACTAAAATAAGATTTTATTAATATATAATAACTTGAAATTACGGGGTGTTACATAAAACTTTTGATTAATGGCCAAGATAATTGAAAATGATGGGTTCTCGAGAAGAACTAATAATGAAAACTTGAATAACTACAAAATAGATTTCAGTACATATGTGACTAGGTATTTTAGAGCGATAAGTTGATCCCTCTGACATACCAATACGTCACGAGTTATAAGATAACAGTGGGAGCTTCTTTCATAGAAAGAAACTCAAGATCTAGAACGAGTTCTAGATATGTACTCAAATAAGATCATATTATACGAGATAATATGAGTTGGAAGGAGACTAAAATTTGTAGGTTTTGAAAACATGAATAAAAGGTTTATTCGCAAATTCAAACCACTAATACAAATTAATGATCATGCATCAAATGCTAATATTGTATTGATTGTCCATGCATGACAATGTCGTTTGAGTTATAATTAACTCACAATAAATAATACTTTCACTACAACAAAATGGCACATGCGCCACGATTTATGTCACGGGAATTCATAATTCGTGACCTAAATTTGCTTAGTCACGGGAAAAAAAGTCCCCTTCCTTCAAAATTAATTGGTAAAAAAATTTATGTCACGGGAAAATATATCCGTGACAAATAATTGTTTTTAGTCACGAATTAAGCCATGACCGTGGCTAACAAATGTGTTTAGTCACGCATCAAGTCACGAACGTGGCTAATAATTATTTTTAGCCACAATGTCGTGGCTAATTATGATTTATTGTCACAGGTAAGTTAACCGTGACTAATTAGTGTGCTTAGCCACACTGAATTCTTAACGTGGCTAATTATGATTTATTGTCACAGCTAAATTATCCGTGACTATATTGCTCTTAGCCACCCACTGAATTCTTACCGTAGCTAATTGTGATTTATTGTCACAAGTAAATTACCAGTGACTAATTATTGCTCTTAGCTACGCACTGGATTTTTACCGTGACTAATATTTTTGATATGATAACAAATAATAGTACAAAATTAATAGTGCAACATGGTGTGTACTGTGACATCAAGATGATTGCGCCGTATTATTGCGAGATGTGAACAATATTCGTACTTAATGTTCTTCACTATTGACGTAAATGATCTTATTATGATTATTCTTATTATTGGACATAAATGATCTTATTATGATTACACTAGTACAAAAATGACTTTAGGCATGGACAAGTGCCAGCGGTCATTAAATATAATCGTTAACCTTATTATCGTGTTAGAATTTCCATCCCTCTTACTTCATGGAAGTCTGGAGACCGGAAGTACATCCGTTATTTCAGAATTGTTATAGTGGGTTCAGACTTCAGACTTGTGTTTGCACTAGTACAAAAACTGCTATTGACATCGCCACTATAACATCGGTTTTTACTAAAACTGATTTAATGGATCTAATTTTTGTTATTTACATCGCTTCGAAATCAAAACCGATAATTATATAATTTTACATCGTTTCGAAATCAAAACCGATGTTAATTATATAATTTTACATCGTTTCGAAATCAAAACCGATGTTCATTATATGATTTTACATCGATTGTTATAAAACCGATGTTAATGATAATTAGTTGCATCGGTTAAGTAAACTGATGTTTAGCAATTAAGATAATTTTTGTTATTCACATCGCTTCGAAACCAAACCGATGCTAATTACATCGGTTTTATATCAAAAACGATGTTAATTATTCAATTATTTATTATTTACATCAGTTGTTAACATCGATTGTTATAAAACCGATGTTAATTTCTTAAGTTGCATCGGTTTTAATAAAACCAATGTTAACCTATTTAGATGATATATACAATATATCGATTTGTTCCTCACTTGTAAACCGATGTAATTATTCTCCATTATTCCGACGTATCCTATTAGTTTCTAATAACCAAATTTCTTAACCAAACAAAAAAAGAATAATTTTTAAAATAGGGTTTGTGATTAAATTGGGGGTTTTTTTAATAAAAAATAAAAAATAGAACCAAAATTACAAAAATTTTACGACACTTCAGTTTTCCTTACCCTTGAGACTCCCTCCTTCACTTTCAATGCCCTCAACCTTCACACATACGCCGCCGACTACCACTGCGCCCGCCCACCACCGAGGTCATCGACTAATGCATGAGCTTACATCTTTTCTACAATCAGTAAGTTCCTTCTCCCATCTATTTCATTACTGAAATTATCTGCTTTTCATTTTCCTTTTTTCACACTTGATTATTGTCGCATTCCTGAAATTTAGTATGAAGGTTTGCACTTTATGCAAATCTAAGTGGGTAGTCTTTAGAAACAAATTTAGAGTTAGATCTTAACGTTTTCAAATTAGGGTTTGTGATTAAATTGGGGGTTTTACCAAAAAAAATGTTTAAGTTCATAATCTGTGATTTGTTTTCTTTATCCTTAATTTAGGATGAATTATACTGGTCTCCTTCCTTCACCATGATTGTTAAAACTGAGTTATTTTTTCAAAAAATGTTTTGGTTCAATTGCTAGCCTACGATTTTCAGTTGCTCACTTATAATCAGATTCAATTCAGAATTGAGTTCTCTCGAGTTGCTGTATATCAGACGTGTTCGTCATGAATACTTTTTCTTCATTGGATGAAGCGCATATTGATCTTCGTCGAACACCTGTTTCGGTTGAGAACTACATTGTTTGCGCTCAGCGTATCTTCAAACTTTTTAAACGAATAGCAAATGCCAAATTCATCTCATTCTACGATGAAGTTGTTCAAGTATCCTTTTCCTATTTATTATGTAATTAAAGCATTGTGTATAGAAATGCAGAAAGACTTTGATACTAACTGCGTACTAATGAAATGATTTTTCTCTTAAATCGTTTCTTATTTAACTTTCATTAAGAAAGGCAAATGCAATGCACAAACTGATGCCAATACTCAGGGCTTACTTGATTTTGAACTCTCCTACTTGGATGACTTATCTTAACTTGTTACTTTATATACATACGAGAATACGTTGGATTAACATCTTTAAAAAAGGAGACATTTCCTAGTAAAAAAGAAGAACCTTCTTTATGTTGAGACACAAGGTTTAAAAAAATTTGGGGTTTATACGGGCTCAAATGAGATAGAATCTTTTACAAAGATAAGGGGGTCTTGATCAAAGAAGTAGTAGTATTGTGAGAACAAGAAAGAAAAAGGTTTGCCAGTTGCTAAGGACTCGAGTTGCCTTCTTTAGTATTGGTTTTCATATTGTCAGTGTCAAAAGCTGACTTTGCTCCTGGCTCTGAAGAAAGGAGACTCAGGAATGTTCGAGTCATATTAAGATGCCTCTTATTTACTTATTTAGCTGTTCTGACAACTTCTTTAATAAGATCTTAGATTAAATCACCTATTTCAAGGGAATGTAGCTATACTATAGTAATAGTAATAAAAAGATACTTCTTTTCTCAAAGCCGTTCTAATCTAAAGTCTACCTAAGCAAGCAGGGTCTTATCCCTAGATAAGAGGTGGAAGATAAAAGTCACAAATCTAAGTAGCATTAAGAGTAGACAGACTCTCAAAGCCACTTCCTTTGAATGAAAGATCAAGAGGTTAAAGACCTTGGAAAGACTTCTTCTTGTTCATCTTCGACGGTAAATAATTCTACCAGGTCTTACTCATCAACAAGATCTTAAGCCTAGCTAAATTATATCTTCCAAATAAACTTCCTTTTTCAATTCATGCTGGGCCTTTCTTAGAATGAGATTACTTGAAATTGCAATATCCATAGGGTTTGCCCTTCACCGCTGCCTCGTCGCTACCTCGCCAACTGCCCTCAGCCGCCGCGTCAGCCTCCTTCCTCTTTTCGGTATGTTCATATTTCATTGTTCATAACTTTTTTTCCCCAATTCTTCCCCCAAATTTGATTATTGATTTTTTGATTCAATGTTTGGTTATTTTTTTAATTGTTATTATTAGTTTCTTAATTTATTTGTGTAGTTGTAGATTTGTGATAGTTTGATTGAATTCATTAATTTCATTAATTAGCTTGTTAATTGTTTGATTTTTGATTGAGTTTTGTAGGTTTGTTGTACTTCACTTCCTTGACTAGAAAGTCTGCCTAATGTCCTACAGAACGAAAAAAAATCCAACATTATTGGTATATTTGTAAATGGTTCAGATTCAAGTAGTACAGTGCAGTGCGAATACAATACAGTCCTCCCCGAGAAGAACAAGGGTAGGCGGTATAAATCTAAAGAGCAACTGCATGGTTTGGAAGATTTTTATATTGGTGATCATATGTTCTCTCCTTTACAGGTTTTCAATGAATTTTCTGAATTATAGAAAAGGGAAACAAATGCCTATTGTTGTTGTTGCATGCCGTGCACTTTCTGTTGTTGTTTTTTTATATAGGTGTTTCAGTTGCTTTTCTTTGGGCTTGGGTGTACAAATATGGAGCAAACAAGTTTACATCCGAAGAATATGCCATTAGATTTATAATTTTTACGAGCATTAAATGCACAAGCTTGGATTATTTTTTTTCTTTTTGCGGCGACATGTATTTCATATTACTTATTTTTAGTGTTTTCTTTGCTGTTATAAAAGACAAGTATGCCACGTTTTATGTAATCGACAAAAAAGTTTTATTCCATTTTTACAAGCATATGCGTTATCTACCACTTAATTAATAATGTGTTAGCCACGAAAACTATAAAATTTGCCACAATAATATTTGTGCCAATTATTTTTCAGTCACAAGAGTATTTTGCCACGTTATTGTTTCGTGACTAGTAATGTTTAGTCACGGAAATTTTATTATTCAGAAACAATAATATTTGTGGCCAAAAATATTTAGTCATGTGACTCATTTTTGCCACGGTACTGCTTCGTGACTACTATCTTTAGTCACAATAGATTTTGTGGCTGTCAATATTTAGCCACGAGAGTCTCTTTTGTCACAATACTATTTCGTGGCCAATAATATTTAGCCACAATTTTTTTTTAATTTGGCCACAATATTAACTTGTGACTAAAAAAATTTAGCCACGGGAAAATTATTTAGCCACGCTATTTTAGCCACGGGGAGTATCGTGGCAAAGTTGCTAATTTTAGCCACGTTGCAGTTTTTCCCGTGGCTAAAATTTTGCCACGGCCACTTGGGTCACGACTGATTTCCCGTGGCAAAACTGTATAGTCACGGGAATTTAGCACTTGCGCCACGTTTTTAAACGTGGCGCAAGTGCCATTTTGTTGTAGTGTTTGTCAAAATCCAAATGGGTTGTAAGAGACAACTTTGAACCCCATAAAGTGAACTGGATTGACTTAGTATAGCCTCTAGCTGCTTGTATAAGGTGACATCTCGAAGCGACTGGAGTGTGAAGCGACTGGAGTGTGAGACGACTGATGGCAAGTTCAAATGCCATAGAGTCATATGTGATGATTAGTCTATCACATAGACAAACTCTAAGAGACACTCTGTCGGGCAAGATAACCGCTTATAGAGTTCTGGAAATTTTATAATAGCCCGGTCGTGGCAAGAGCTGCTATAGTATTCTTATGAGTCAATTCTTAGACTAAAGACTACTCTCCCAAGATGGCACAGTGTTAGCATAGCCTTGATCCATTCCCTACGACTTTTCGTAACTGGAGTCAAATGGGATTGTTTTGGGTTGTGTTTGGTTGTGGCTAACTCAAGGGAGTAGTATGATATGAATTGTCCACCCCTTTGTCAGGGTTGTTCAAATCTCAAGGCCACTCGAGGAGAAGTTAACTGGAAATGCGTGGCCACGCTCGGAAGATATCTATGGTAGATAATTCCGGTCAAACAGTTAATCTCCAGATCGAGGAAACCACTCACGATATGATCAAATGCAAGTACGACCTGAAAGACACCTTAGCTTGCATTGAGTGGGAGATTGTAATAGGACAAGAGAATTGGTGACGCACACTTGTCGAGGATAAGTGGGAGATTGTTGGGATTTATTTCCTCAACAATAGTGCGATCACATAATTAAATCTCATGACAAGAATGCGCAAGGGATGATACACAATTATATAGTCAACTTACCAACATTAAGCAGTAATGATTGGCTAGATAGAGTTTGACATTACTGTCGTATGACGGTGGTGGTCAGTTGATCCCTTTAGGTCACACCTATAGGAAAATTCCCTTAATTAATAAACTGATCAAATGTATATTGATACGAGTTGATCAGATTCCTTAAACTCGTATATCGAGAAATCAGAGGTTAAATCTTAATATAAGATTTATGTTTGAAATTGAAACGTGTCAATTATCAAACATTGAACGATATTTATGAAATGTCGTAATTAGAATGAATCGGGTTATATATTATTACAAGTGTTGTAAATCGTATTGACGATTATTAATAATAACCATTTTATATATTAGTAATTTCGAATTACTTGTCAAATTATTAAATATGATTTATTTAATTTATGAATGATATTTATTTGATAAATATGCATTTTAAATTAAAACAATTGTATCTTATAATATTGTGACATAGTGTATGTCACACATCTACAATTGTACAAATGACAATTATAAAATGGGAGTCCATTTTATCTTTTGAGATAAATGCACCGGTTTTATGGGTAGGTGTTTAAGGGATTGTGTTATGTTTTTAATTGCATAAGACACAATCATAAAACATGCCTTGAGTATGCAACATGGAGAATATAAGCTAGAGCCACCCTATGAGCATGGGTAAGGCAAAAGCTCTTCTTTTGTGCTTCTCCATAACCGTGCCCCCAACCCTTACCATACTACTTATGTGAACTTGTTCACATCTCATTCTAACCCTTTGCCAAGTTTTCTAGTGATAGAACATCAATAGAAAATCCTCTCAAATATTATAAGATAATAATCTCGGATATTATAATTGTTGTAGTATTAATTTTAATTATTCTAATAAGAGATTAGAATATAGTTTAAGGAAAACCGATTTAAGCACCTAGCTAGTGTTAGTTTCGGTTTCAAGGGGTTGTTTTGGGTGCATCACAAAGGAGGTAATCTACCTTGATTACTTGGGTTGGAGGATCATCCTAGCATAAGTTTGGACCGAGTGTAAGGGTTCAATCTTATTATTTCCGCATTTTATTTAGCATGCATAAGATCTTGTAAAACTAATTAAAATGCTAATTAGTAAATTTATATTAGTAAGACTAATTATTTGGGTGTATGAGACATTCGAACCCAACACTTCCAAGTTTAAGTCATAAATTCCTTCAATATTCAACTATTATTACCAATGACTCTCATTCCTCATACAATAGGTTATTCCTCAAGCGAATTACATCCTCAAGGTCGAGTAACCACTAACTTACCCCACTCATCTGTTCACCCACGTTAGCACCTTAAGTGTACCCTTCCAAATTCCTCAAGTACCCCAATGGATAAGTTGTAAGATCTATTACATAACTAAGGTCAAATACTTAAACAAATCTTTCCAAGTCTAAATCGTAAGTTCTTTCGATAAACCACTACTATTGCAAATGGTTCTTATCCCTCAACAATGAGGCTTTCCTCGTTTCAATCACCTCCTCTAAGTTAAGTGATACTAACTCACTTCATTCATCCACTCATCATTATTAGCATCTTAAGCCTATTCTTCCAAATTCATCTATGACTTCAAGTATCTCATCTGACTCCTTAAGCGACACTTTTAAATCCACCAATCTTTACAGTTTAAGAGTGATTCTCAATATTAAGTTCCACCGAATACTAAATATACAACTCAGCCTCTAAATATGCACTCTATTACTCACTTTCACTCTTCCAGTGGACTTTGTTGTTCTTGACATTGCTGAGGATGCCCGTACACCGATCATTTTGGGTAGACAATTTCTTTGTACAACTGGGGCTGTCATAGATGTCAGGCATGGAAGTTTAACCTCGACCTTAGAAGATGACATAGCTTCTTTTAGTTTGTCCAAAACCTTATCTTTACCCATGATAGAGGACACATGTGATTCTGTTGATGTTATTGATGAAACTAACAGTAAGGCTTGGTCAGATTCTTTAGTTGAGGCACCATCAGAAGCCTTGAGTTTTTTAAGTAAGTATGCAAGATACACATGTATTGATGATACTGGCTCAGAATTGCCTCAATGTATCTCGAATAAGAGCAAATTAACCAAAATTGAAAAAAGACAGGTAAGGTTGTTGGTAAGTACCTTGTGCTACTCCCTTGAGGTAAAGGTCCTTGAGCGAAAGCCCCTCCCTTCTCATCTTCGTTATGCTTTCCTTGATGACACTGAGCAATTTCCAATTATTGTTAGCACTAAACTAGACGATGCACAATTAACTGCCTTATTAACTGTTCTTAAACGAAACAGGAAAGTTGTGGGATACTCTTTGGATGACATCAAGGGCATCAGCCCCGATGTTTGCATGCACAGGATTGAGCTGGAGGAGGGTCATAAACCTTGCAGACAAGGTCACCGGAAATTGAACCCGAAGATGGAAGAGGTTGTTATGATCGAGGTGGTGAAGCTACTCGATGCATGTATTATCTATTCAGTTGGGAACTCAAAATGAGTGAGTCCAGTTAAAGTAGTACCTAAGAAAGGAGGTACAAACGTTGTTACAAATGAGAAGAACAAATTAATATCTACTCGTTTAGTGACTAGGTGGCAAATGTGTATAGATTATCGCCAATTGAATGTCGCCACTAAGAAGGATCATTTCTGCCTTCCCTTTATTGATTAGATGATTGAGAGGCTCGCAACCCATGAATTATTCTGTTATTTAGATGGGTGTAAAACCCCCCGCGAAAGGGAAAATAAAAATCAAACAAACATGCCAAAAATACGCGGAATTTAAAACTTTTTAGCATAACTAGACATGCGAGGCATAATACCAAAATGGTAAACGGGGAATAAACTGGAACATAAAACTGAAACATAAATAAGTACTAAGTATAATTACAAACACTGCCCGGGATAGCATATCCCTACGGGCACCAAATCTGTATCAAAAGTAAAGGTCTAGCTAACGAATCGGGTAAGTGACATTCGATGACGAATCATCGCTCGCTAGCCTCATGTGTAACCCCCAGCAACACCTGCTCGAACCTACACACATACAACATGTGCGCCACAGTCAGTGGGGAGTGACTAGAGATGCTCCTAGCCACTTGTAGCCACAAACACATAACATATGATATAAGTAAATCCTCGAAACTGCATACTCCAATCATAACCACAATATATGAAGTATAATAATCATTAATCATCATCTTGCATGCAATCACTATCCTCGATATAACATGCCTCACTCATAGATATCACCCATATAACCATACACGTACTTTCACTATCACTTTCAGCATCCATGAAGGTTCAGAGTTCAGCTTAAGACATAACCAAACATAGTATATAAGTATTCACAATCATAATCACTACCATGAAGGTTCAGCGGTCAACTTAAGACATAACCAAACATAGTTTACATATTCACTTTCACTAACTATGAAGGTTCAGCGGTCAACTTAACACATAACCAAACATAGCAATCAATACGTATAAAGGTTCAAGGGTCAACTTAAGACATAACCTAGATACCAAATATTCAGAAAGTATAAAGGTTCAGAGGCGACATCTTAACGCATAACTTAGATACCAAGTTCACTTTCACAATCAAGGACTCAGTGACAAACTTAAGGCATAGACCAATGCTAATCAACAAGACACTAGACTCAGAGGCCAACTTAAGGCATAAACTAGCATCCAATTCACTCAATAATTAAAGGACTCAGATGCCAGCTTAAGGCATATCCCTTTACTACATCACAAGACACTAGACTCAGAGGCCAGCTTAAGGCATACTCTAGCATCAAAAAGTGTACTCCACGCAAGGCATCAACACCCTAGCTACCCCGTTGTACAATTGCTCTACTTGTCAGACTCAGAGGCCAACTTAAGGCATGTCCTCACATGATCACATTAGACATGTCTGAGCTCAGAGGCCAACTTAAGGCATATCTCAAACACGACAGGAAAACACATATAGGGCTCAGAGGCCAACTTAAGGCATATCCCCATATATGACAGATAGTTCACGTATTAAGCTTAGAGGCCAACTTAAGAAATACCTTAATACACATCATTACAAATTTACAACCAATTACATAATACACACAAGTTACCTATAATTAATATAAATACCATATTAGAAAGCATTACTTGATTAAACTCTTTGACTCATAAGACTCATCATTTAAAAGTCTAGCAATTATCATAACTCTTAGTCGGCCGACCGGCGGACGGTCCACCGGCTGAGAGCCTCTTCTCCTTGATTTTTAGACGGTTGATTGGCTTGGGAAGGGACTCCCAGCCGGTGGACCGGCAGACGGTCCAGGACCGGCTGAGAGCCCCTGTTCCCATTGTTTTGTTTTTAACTTTCAAACGGTTATTCGGTTTTGATTGAAACTCGTTCCTTGTACCTTTGATGTGTGTTTGAGGTCCCCGGAGGATGGGCAACACTATATTGGGTTCGGGAATGGAGTGAGGATAGAGACCCCCCGGTCGGGTAACCGAAAGGGAAACCGTCTCTCCCTCAACTTAGTTCCCGGGGTCAATTAAGTGTTGACTAGGATCGTAAGTGTTAAGAAAGAAAGAGTTAATTATTGAAGTGAATGCTTTTATATTGATGCGTATTAAGTTATGCGTTAAGATGTCGCCTCTGAACTTAGTACGTAAATTGGTTGTCATATATAGGGGTATGCGTTAAGGTGTCGCCTCTGAGCCCAATATGTGTTTATTTGTCGTGTATGGAGGTATGCGTTAAGGTGTCGCCTCTGAGCTCCTTACATGTTTGATTGTCGTGTCGGGGACATGCGTTGAGTTTTCGCCTCTGAGTCTAGACATGTTTGAGTGATCGCGTCAGGACATGCCTTAAGCTGGCCTCTGAGTCTGACGAGTAGAGCAACTGCACGACGGGGCAGTCACGTTGTCATACCTTACCCGGAGTACAGGTGTTTGGTGCTAGAACATGCGTTGAGTTTTCGCCTCTGAGTTTAGTACCTTATGATGTAGTAGGGGAACATGCGTTGAGTTTTTGCATATGAGTTCCTTACTTGTGATTGTGAATTGAATGCTAGGCCATGCGTTGAGTTTTTGCCTCTGAGTCTAGTGTTCTGTGATAGCCGGTCCATGCGTTGAGTTTTCGCCTCTGAGTCCTTGCTTGATATTGTGAACTTGGTATCTAGGTTATGCGTTAAGATGTCGCCTCTGAACCTTTATACTTGCTGAATGTTTGGTAATTAGGTTATGTCTTAAGTTGACCGCTGAACCTCTTTACTTGATGTTATATCTGCTTGCCTAGAGTTTGGTACAGTGTCAGATATGTATGTTGGAGTTAATGAATATATTGCTTGAGTTTTTAATCTGTTCATCCAAGGCATTGGATGACTCTTTTATCGGTTTCATAAATAGTTGGATTGAAAAACCTCCCGACTGGGTAACCAGTTGGGAAACCGGCTCTCCTTCCTAACGGTTTATGAAGTTGGTTGAGAGCCGTGCATTAGAGTTTGCTTGATAGTATGAGATCAGTTGATGAGATAATTTATGCTTCACATGTTGATATATGCTGGAGTATTCTGTATTGCTTTATGTGTTACGTGTCGTTACAAAAGGTGGCTAGGAGAACTCTAGTCACTCCCCACTGATTGTGGCGTACATGTTTACATGTATGTAGGTACATGACAGGTGGTTGGCAGAGGGTTGCATGGAGCTAGCGAGTGATGATCTTATTCATCGATTGACTTACACGTTTACGTTAGCTAGACTTTAGTTTATATTTCAGTTTTGAGTGCCTGTAGAGATGTGCCATCCCAGGCTGGTTGTATTTATATTTTTCTTTCAGTTTCAGTTTTAATTCACCTTGCATGTTAGATTGTTAAAAAGTTTTAATTCCGCTGCATTTTTAGTACTTTGTATGTTTATTATTTCCGCTTTCGCGAGGGGTTTTAGAGTTGGTATCAGAGCGTTGTCGCTCCCGACGCACTCATGTAACCCCCAACCTTAACTTGACCATATAATTGAATAATGAATGAGAGATGGGTAGATTTAAGGAGTTAAATTGTAGTCTGTTTTCTGATTACTTTTATTAGGTTCTAACGTGTTTGTTGATTGTCCTTGATAATACTTTATTGCCTTCCAATCGACGAACCGTGGACGTATCCGTTTGGCGATCAAGACCGGAGTTTCTACCGAAGATAGAAGATTTGTTCTACCGTTGGAGAATGCTTCTGAACCTTGAAGTGGTTCCTCTTTCTTTGTGCATCACCTTCTTTGATAACTCTGGATGCACATCCTTCTTTTAGAATATTTGTCTATCTTGCTTGAACAGATCTTCATATCTTTTCAGCTTAACCTTGTTGCTTGCTTTCTTAAGGTGCCCTCTAGGTAACCTTTCCTTTTATCGGATTTAGAGGAACTAATCTTAGGATAACCGTAAACTGTGTTATGAATAATATTGTCATTTGAGGAATAACTTAAGAGGTATCAAGAGACATGTTTTGGTGATCCAAGGGTCTAGTTGTCTATCTAATTGGGAGAGTGAAAGTGAGTGATAGGATACTTGCTTGAAGGGTGAGTTGTATACGTAATCTTTTGTGGAGCTTAATCTTAAGAACCATACTTAAATTGCGAAAATATGTGGATTGAAGAGTACCGTTTAAGGAGTTAGATAAGATACTTGTGGATATAGAGCGACCTAAAAGAATAGGCTTAAGATGCTAAGGATGATGAGTGGATGAGTGAAGTGAGTTAGTATCTCGTAACTTAGGTGGGTGATGGAGATGGGAAAGGCCGTTGTTGGGGAATGCGAAGTAATTGCTATAATAGTGGAATGCTCGAAGAGGTTGACTTAAGCTTAGAGGAAGTGAATCACTATGTCACCCTAGGTTGCTTAAAAAAAAAAAAAAAAAAAAAAAAAAAACCCTAGCGTTTATTTATTGAAAAACTAAAGAGAAATTTGAGGTTGCACCACCAGTATGTGGATGGAATGAAGTATTTTATTGTGAGATGGAAGTTCAGAAACTTGATGTTTAAAAATTGTTAACTTGTGGACAGTGAGGTAAGTAAAGTGGATATAGCATATAGTGGTGATGACCTGAAAGTATTATTGAATTGTCATTTGAGGGACTAGCAGAGATGAGACATCTCCAACTTTTGGGAATAGGTAGTTGTAATGATGATACCGTTTAAAGTTTGAAAGATTAGGGTATATAAATCATTAGAGGGATTGTTCATGAGAATCGATAATTGAATGACTCGATTTGGAAAGTAAGAAGTGAGGACCCCATGAGAATAGTGAGAGACCCGCACCTTGGAAGATTCCGCAATCGTTCCTTTCACGTCGCTTCTCTCCTTTCTTCTCCTTTGCTTCTCCTTCTGCTCTTGGTTTCAACTTTGATTGAGGTTCATAGCCTAAAGTTCCTTACCTTGTCATCTTGTTGTCCCTCGAGCCGTCTTCCGTTTGTCTCTCTCGAGACCTGTGTCGTGTTTATCCCTGAAGTTCGCATCTCATCTCCTCTTCTGTGAGCCTTGTTTCTTTTCATCTAGAATAGTGGCGAGATCGACCTGTTCTTGCGGTAGACATACATGCCTTGAGGAATGTTTGGTTCTGCGTTGCCAGGATTTGGTTGAGAGAGTTGGTGAGAATAATGTTCGGGCGATGTTGGATAGTGTACCGTCTTGAGAGTTCAATGTGGGATGGGTCGGTGTGTAAGTGGTAATTGTAGATTTGGAAGTACCATTTGAGGATTGGAATAAGATGCTTGGAGGTATAGATGAATTGAGAGGAATGTACCTTGGATAATGTTGATGTGGTTAAATAGAGGAATGAGGTAAGTTAGGGCAACTTAATCATGAGGAATTTTTGTAATGCAGAAAGGACCATACTTGAGGAACGAGAGTTATTGGTAACTGTGTGAGAGTATTGAAACATTTACCAGTGGACTTATAGAGCTGACTGAGTGTTGACCTTGAGTTACTTATGGGACCTCGGCAATTGTCTATTGATGTACTTACAGGTAACCGTTGATGTTTGAGGTAATTATAGAATAGAAATTTGAAACTTATAAGTGTTCATAAATATCAATTGAGGAATCTCGGAATGGGAATGTCTAGGTCTTATGGAAACTATAAGAGTGAAAATTTTTACTTCTTTGGAACTTTCTTTGGGATGTATATTGTTGGTAAGTGGTTAGAAATCAGAGGATTTAAGAGTTGCTACCTAAGTAAGATTATGGTTTGAATGTTCATTGTGGTAATAAAATTTGGGGATTTAAGATATCGAACCTTGTGGAATAGGTTTGCTAGGATCGAACTGTCAAAATTTAAGGTTATAGGATGATGAATACCATATCTTGGGTTTCGAGGTTCGTTGTTATGGTAATAGAATCCCAGTTCAGAGTTTTGAAAGCCTTCTTGTTGAGGAATACCTTGTTCTTGGGAGGAGATAATGATAAGAGAGATCGTGAAACCTTAGAGAGGCTAGAGATCACTTGAACTGTCCTTCTTGGGATATACTAGGAATCGTTGTAACAATGTTTTGTTTATGGATTGAGCGGTTAGTGTTCCCATGTTTGGCAAGAGTTACAGTCTTCCTTGACCTCTAACCTGGTTGTTTCATTCCTTCGATCCTCCCTTGTATGTTCTGTCAGCTGTGAAACTTGAAACTCTCAATCCTTCGTGTCGAAAGTAATCTCTATGATCGTTTCTACGCTCCCGGTGACTGTTTTTGGAAAATCTTAAGTGTTTTGAGAATTTGAAAATACTTCCTCTTCCGTTGAAAGTGACTTTTAGTCATCATTGCAATTTTACTCTTTCGAGGATTCGAGAATAAAGGTTGATTATTTTGAAGGGAACTTGGTCTTAAAGAGCCGAATGTTCTACAACTTTGATGGATTTCAGCGTTGATTGCCACTGGAACTTGTTATTGGAGACGTCTGATAACTTGTGCTATGCCTATCAACACCGAATCAATCTAAATTTTGAACTTTTAATGATTTAATTTTGGGACTTGTCTCAGATTTGGAATGTTGGACTCTTGAATACGTAACGAGAATCCCAATGTCCATTGACAAAGACTTGTGCCTGGAATCTATTTCTACTTGAAATCTTTTTAAAAGATAAAGTCTTGGGTTACCGAAACCCAGGTAGTACGTTTTGATAGTTAGTGTTGTTTTCTTACTTATTTCCGTTTTCAAGTTTCGAGGGCGAAACTTTTTGAAAGATGGGGTGATTGTAACATCCCAATATTTCGGGACCTGGAATTTTAAAGATTTTAAGTTCAAGTTCGAGAAATAATTTATATTTCGTAATTCTTGGTATTTCATTTAAATAACCGATTAATTTATGTGAGAATATTTAAAAAGATTTAAATAAGATTTTATTTAATTGCGTAATTTACGTCTTAGCAATTTAATTTCATAGTCCGGAAATATTTATATCGTCTTAAGTTTATAGTTACCTTAAGTCGGTGTTTTTAGCTTAAACCGTCTTAAAACTTGTCATATGGGCCTAACTTGTTAATAGACCCATTTTCCTTCTTTTTCCTCACAAAACGCTAACCCCACCATCTTCTACCTCCCTCCTTCATTTCATTTTTCAGATTTGTAACAAACACCATTTTAGTTTTCTCCTCCAAACCTTAAAACTCTCATAAAATCCTCATTTCCTATCGGATTGAGACGATTTTCACGGCCACGGATTCCTCTTCTCGCCCTCCATCTTTCTAGGTAAGCTTTTACCCAAAATAATTCCGTCTTATATTCTGGCCGTGACTCTAAGGTCACGTTATTCGAGATTTAGGGGGGTTGTTGTGTTTCAGCGCAGACTTGGACAAAAGGAGCAGCTTAGAGTCGGATTCATGTTGGTTTAAGAAGCTAAAAGGTGACGATAATGAGAAACTCGGCCTTGTTGTGAATATTAGCATTTTTGATGTTTAATATGGTTTAAGTTTCTGAAATTTCATGTATTTATTGTTATTTGCACTTAGTAACATGTTAGGAATGATCTTACTTGAGGATTATATGCTTACTTGATGTTTCATATGAGTGATGGTTTAATGCTGAAATTCATGTTTTGCGACGGATACAAAGTATATTCATATTGAGGTTTGTTATGGGATTAATTGCTGATAGATAGTGTTATTGGTTGATTTATGATAATGGGTAAACAATTTTTGTTGTTAATTTAGAGGTTTGAGATCGATTTGTGCTGAATTGCATTTGTTAGATAATTGTCGATTTTGCGTACAGCGGCCTCTGAGCCGGCAGGCTGACCGGCAGCCGGTCGGCCGGCTCAGAGTCGCTGTGTTGAATTTTTGATTGTTCAGAAATTGGGAAAGGTTTCTGAGCCGGTCAGTCGGCCGCCGGTCGGCCGGCTCAGGATCCTTCTTGGTGTTTGTCAAAGTTTTCAAAAGGCATGGGAAGTGACTCCCAGCCGGCAGGCCGGCAGCCGGTACACCGGCTGAGAGTGTGATATTGGGTTCGGGAATGGAGTGAGGATAGAGACCCCCCGGTCGGGTAACCGAAAGGGAAACCGGCTCTCCCTCAACTTAGTTCCCGGGGTCAATTAAGTGTTGACTAGGATCGTAAGTGTTAAGAAAGAAAGAGTTAACTATTGAATTGAATGCTTTTATATTGATGCGTATTAAGTTATGCGTTAAGATGTCGCCTCTGAACTTAGTACGTAAATTGGTTGTCATATATAGGGGTATGCGTTAAGGTGTCGCCTCTGAGCCCTATATGTGTTTATTTGTCGTGTATGGAGGTATGCGTTAAGGTGTCGCCTCTGAGCTCCATACATGTTTGATTGTCGTGTCTGGGACATGCGTTGAGTTTTCGCCTCTGAGTCCAGACATGTTTGAGTGATCGCGTCAGGACATTCCTTAAGCTGGCCTCGGAGTCTGACGAGTAGAGCAACTGCACGACGGGGCAGTCAGGTTGTCATACCTTACCCGGAGTGCAGGTGTTTGGTGCTAGAACATGCGTTGAGTTTTCGCCTCTGAGTTTAGTACCTTGTGATGTAGTAGGGGAACATGCGTTGAGTTTTCGCCTCTGAGTTCCTTACTTGTGATTGTGAATTGAATGCTAGTCCATGCGTTGAGTTTTCGCCTCTGAGTCTAGTGTTCTGTGATAGCCGGTCCATGCGTTGAGTTTTCGCCTCTGAGTCCTTGCTTGATATTGTGAACTTGGTATCTAGGTTATGCGTTAAGATGTCGCCTCTGAACCTTTATACTTGCTGAATGTTTGGTAATTAGGTTATGTCTTAAGTTGACCGCTGAACCTCTTTACTTGATGTTATATCTGCTTGCCTAGAGTTTGGTACAGTGTCAGATATGTATGTTGGAGTTAATGAATATATTGCTTGAGTTTTTAATCTGTTCATCCAAGGCATTGGATGACTCTTTTATCGGTTTCATAAATAGTTGGATTGAAAGACCCCCCCGACTGGGTAACAAGTAGGGAAACCGGCTCTCCTTCCTAACGGTTTATGAAGTTGGTTGAGAGCCGTGCATTAGAGTTTGCATGATAGTATGAGATCAGTTGATGAGATAATTTATGCTTCACATGTTGATATATGCTGGAGTATTCTGTATTGCTTTATGTGTTACGTGTCGTTACAAAAGGTGGCTAGGAGAACTCTAGTCACTCCCCACTGATTGTGGTGTACATGTTTACATGTATGTAGGTACATGACAGGTGGTTGGCAGAGGGTTGCATGGAGCTAGCGAGTGATGATCCTATTCATCGATTGACTTACACGTTTACGTTAGCTAGACTTTAGTTTATATTTCAATTTTGAGTGCCTGTAGGGATGTGCCATCCCAGGCTGGTTGTATTTATATTTTTCTTTCAGTTTCAGTTTTAATTCACCTCGCATGTTAGATTGTTAAAAAGTTTTAATTCCGCTGCATTTTTAGTACTTTGTATGTTTATTATTTCCGCTTTCGCGAGGGGTTTTACAGCCACAGTGGGAAAACTGGTTAATTGGGTCTACACTAATGCTGACGGACTTTGGATAAAATGGATCAGTGATGTCTACCTCAAGCAACAATCATGGCATGATTACTGATGTGTGCATTTTATATAGACCTTTTAGGCCATATTAGCACACATTCTATGCTTATTCCGTAGTATTTTATTACTGATGTGTAATCTCTCTTTCTCCTTTTTTATTATTGTTTTCTGTTTGCTTAATCACTGCTTCATCTCGCTATTTTCATTCCGTTTCCGTTCGTTATTTATCTCGGTATTGGTGCTTTGTTTCGTCTCTGTTTCTCGCAATACTTTCCGTTTATTAATCTCGAAAATTGTGCCTTCCTACTTGTTTATTACGGGTTTTACAGCCCCTAGTTCACTCACTGTTTACTATCCTGATTTTATCTCATATTATAGCATGTCAATTGTTAGTACGAATTTCGTAGTTGTATCCGTTATTAATTACGTTGTGAGTAGCTAAATTATTTATATGGCAGGATGAGGGAAACTGTGTTTTATGCATGATAGGTTATAACCGGGATGGGTAGTTTTGCGGTAGGAATTGTTGTTGAGCAATATTTTCGTGTTTGGTTGAATGAGTATACGCAGAAGACCATTCGTTTAGTTAAACCCCGACCTAGATCGGAAGATTGGAAGGGTAAGGCTTGCTTAACAATAATAATTAGTTTTTGTGAGGGCGGAAGTCAATCAGAAATGACCTTAGGGCGACTTAAGACCGAAAGGTATAGTCGGGTTAGAGACGTGACTGTAATAACCTAGCCCTTCCTACCAATAAACTGACCGACCTAGTTATACCGATAGTGCTGACGACACAGTGACCCGAAATCCCAGCATATTCCTCTTTTCTGAATTTATTTTATATCTTTCTCGTTTCTTTCCGTAGTTTAGATAAATAATTTCAAACCCCCAATTTGTGACATTCAGACGGACCAATTTAGACAGATAATTAGCAACTTTGCCTCCCTGTGGAGATCGACCCTACTTACCACTGAGTTCCGTTAGTAGTACTGAAACGACGGTATCAATTACTCACCCCCAACTGAGCACCCTGGGTGTGGAAGAGCATTTGTAAGGTAAAGGAGGTTCTAAAAACAGGCTTCATTGACAGTATATGGACCCCTAATCCAACTGGCTACTCTGTCAAAAATGGGTACAAGTGGCTAAGGCCCTCTAGCAAGAAGCGGACATGGACTGATACAATCTGGAATAGCTGGAACATACCCAAGCATTCCATGGTGACTTGGCTCAGGCTTCAGGAAGGCATGAATACCAAAAGCAAACTCTATAGACTTGGAATCTGCACTGATGACCTATGTCTTCTCTGTCAGGAACTTCCACAAACTATTGATCATCTCTTTGATGATTGCCTGTACACAAACAAGGTAAAACAGCTATTAGTGCACTGGTTTGGAAGGCATATTCCCACCACTGCATGACTCAGCTCAGGACATAGGAAACCCCACATATGGAAAGCAAAAATGGAAGTGTTCAATGCTCTACAATACCACATATGGAATCAAAGAAATGGTGCCAGGATCCTAGAGTACATCATCAGACCTGAAAGTGTTGCTGACAACATAGAAAGAGAGTTCAAGAGTAGACTGGCAAGTAAAATAGAAAAGACAGGAGATCATAATTGTATTGATTGGTTTCATAGTCGTATTTCAAAGATGTAATGCTTGTAAGGGGGCTTGAACCCCTTACCTTCCTGTAATTTTGTCCATGATATAATATACTCACATTTCACGAAAAAAAACTTCACCTAATTAAATTAGACATCTCAACTAAGTATAAGATTCTGACAACATGATTAAAATGTGCTAAGACTCTTAACAAGCAAACCCCCAAAGGTTAACTATCTTCATACAACAACTTCTACAACCAACTCCTTACAAGCTAATCGACTCGAGACGGGTAACCACGCTTCTTATGATGACTTACCTAGCTCCAATGTACATTTAAAACCAAGTATTTATACCACCAAACATCACTTAAAACATCCTAAAACAATTGGGAAACAAACACCCAAAACAGCCCGTAAACAATTAAACGAGCAGAAACTACAGCGGTTTTTGCGCAACCTGTGCAAGGGGAGGCGCAGCTGCGCAATGGGGGTGCACAGCCTGCCCATGGGAGGCGCAGCCTGCGCCCAAGCACGGGACTGGGTTGTTCTCGCGTGTTTCCTGCAATTCGTCATTCCACTCTATACTTGGAAAAGCTCCTTTAAACTATGATTCTAAGCATAAAATCTATACTATCAGCATGTAATATTCCATAGCAATCCCAAGTGGTACTCTTATTCAATCTTAAACATAATCTAACAAGAATTCAAATACTAAATTCATCATTTACTCAAAAACCCAATTTGCGACGGATATACAAAACTCATCCAAAAACCTTTGTATTCACCATAATAACACCATATACCATTCTGAAATCATTCTAATAACATTATCAATGTATCATCAAACTTCAATTTACCCAAAACCACACACATAAACACACATTACATGCAAATAACAACAAATCGAGTCTTTCTCATCATTCTCACCTGTTTAAGCGTCTTCCTCCAAAGTTTCTTCAATGATATATGAATCCTTGTCACACTCCTCTAAATTCTCACCTTAGAACAACATAAAAACAAGAATTAGGGGCTGTTTTCGAATTATACACAAAACAACCAAAAATTGATTCGAACGAAATGGAAATTGAAAGAGTTAGAAAGAACGGGCTTGAGATGTGGAACGCGATGGAATAAATCTTACCTCAAACGGAGTAGAAATGAAGTCGGGATGAATAAATTGGTGAATTTGTGAAAATGGGGGAAATGAAGGAGATGATTTTCTGATTCTTTTGATTTTAGGAACTTGATGCACAAGTGTGAGAGTTGTTTGTGAGGAAATGACTAGGAAGTTTCCTCACTTAGCTTTTATTCTATTTGATGAGTCGGGAATTAAGTAAATGACTCGGGTTTTAATGAAACGCATTACCAAGTTAACATTTTACAACTTAAGCTTATTTAAATCTTAATTCGGAACTATGGGATATTTTTTTAAAAATATAATTTACGAATTAAATAAAATAATATTAAATTCCGAAATTACTTTAATTTTATTAAAATACGGTTTATGAAAATACGAGATGTTACATGTGTACTCAGGTTTTTTCCAAATTCCGATTCATCCGGATGATCAGGAAAAAACCACTTTTACTTGCCCCAAGGGTGTTTTTGCTTATCGTAGGATGCCTTTCGGATTATGTAATGCCCCTGCTACCTTTTAAAGGTGCGTGATGGGGATATTCTCCGAGTACATTGACACTACTACAATATGTGGAATAAGTAACACTAAATAGAGAACACCCGATTTGGATAAGCGTCTTCTAGATTAATAGAGAACACTCTAAACATAAAGTGTTATTTAAAACTATAATATAAAACGCCTAATATAATAACCGTTATCTATGACTAAAATATAAAACGCCTAATATAATAACCGTTATCTATGACTAAAATATAAAACGCTTAAGATAATAACCGTTATATATGACTATAATATAAAAATCACCTAATATCTATAACAATACTCCTATCAATATTATATTAATATTTAATTTCACCACCTCAAATAATAAGGAATGAAGGTTTATACGGTATTTCTTCGTTTTCCTTATTATTAGCTATCTAATATTACAGTAATAATAATAAGGAAAGAAGCCAAGTTTAATTCACCGCCTAATTAAGTCCTCAAATATACATACCTACAATACTGTTTCTCCTTCTTCTTCCTTAGCTTAATTGTCATCTTCCTGCGAGACACTCAAAATTTCGCGCGCCGCTTCCGTTTTTGCCGCATCCTTCTCAATTTCTTTTCATATTGTTCAATTTAGCTGTATCCTCATCTCCTTCATCCTTTTCAATTGGTAATTTTTTTTTATTTTTGTCTAATTATTCGTTTTCAATTTGAAGTAACTGTAATTCATTCATCGTTTTCAATTGTGTTAGTTTTCAATTCGTTTTTTTGATATAATTGCACAACTTGTTAATGATGATGATGGGATTCTTCTGGTTTTTCTCAATTAACTAATTGGGCATTCATAAATTATGTGGGATTCGATATAATTGGGCATTCATAATTGCCCAAGCTTAAAATCTCTTTAAAAATCTGTAAGCTTCATAAATTAATACGTATTGGGTAAATTTGATGATGGGAATTCATCAAAATAAAATCTTTATGCTTAATTGTAAAGAGGACTATAAGATTAAAGAGTGCACACGACTCAAGGGCATGGGCGAACAAACTGGTTTTTAATCCCCAACCCCTTTCTTTAGAACAGTTGTGGTAGAAGAATAATGAAATAGTGTGTCCGTCTCAGCATACTTCACTTCACTAGTATAGTTTTGCCTTAGATTGTGCTTGGGAGAAAGCTTTGTTGATTTAAGGCAGTATTATAGTAGAATATGAAAACGTTATCATACCGTTATCATAGGAATTAACTCTATGGGGTAAGGGAGAGCCGTCTGTTTGAACATTCTCAGGACGTTAAGGTTTCCAGTTGTTGCTTTCGATAAAGGGCTTCTACTAGCTTAGTACTAGGGAATAGCGGGAGTAGAACGTCTTTATACTTGCCCTTACCCCTTTCCTCATGCTACTGCCTGAACGAACAACCCCCCATTGAGTTGGCTGCTGAATAGGAATGTTAAAAGAAGTAATGGCCTGAACTTCCTGCAACACCTTGACACTATATGGACAGACAAAGAAAAGATGATCCCTCGACTCATTGGACTGTCCACACAAGTAGCAAGTATTAGTAATGTCAATCCCATAGCTGATGAGTTTATCATTAGTCCTCAAAGCCTCATGCATATATAGCCAGCCTAGAAATTGATGTTTCGGTACCCCCCAAGCAATCCAGATCACGTCTGCCCATGGAACAGTAGTGCTTGCCCCAGTTAGCCAGTCATAACAATCAGCAGAAGTGTAGCCATTTGGGATACCAGATCAGACCCAGAATACCCATTAGAGGCACAGACCTCTCCTTTCTGCCGACAGAGAACAAGCCAGTATTAGAACTACTGCCAGTCCCTGCCCCATTTGCATACCATCAGCTACTCAATTCTGCTACTAACCACATACTCCTGCCCTAATCTGAAGCACAACAGAATCTGCACAGAGGTTACTGTAGATGCCTGTCACCCTTGCATTTACCACAAGATATAATTTTAGTTATTGTGTAAATGGATACATTCTGCTAATCTATTTTTTCTTAAAATGGGAGCCAGAATGGATACATTTTGCTAATCTTATCTACATTTTTCTAAACATAAATACTGTAAATGGTCATGTCTATTCTCGCCTTGTTTAGTGACAGCTTCATCTATATATTATTGCATCTGAAATTAAATACCGGATACTAGGATACATTTTGCTAATCTTGTCAATTTATGAGCAGCCTGTTTGATAGAACATACAAATAAAAACTCAAATGTTTATACTAAATGCATTATTACTAACTTTCTTTAATAATTAACTTTATAGAGGTTAGAATGGATCGAGATTGGATAACAACGTCTAAACTGGGTGACCCAAAATATGATGCTGGAGTTATGGAATTCATTAGATTTGCTATGGAGAATAATAGAGAAGGTCGTGAATAGTTGCCATGTCCTTGCTATGTGTGTCATAACCTTATGTATTACAAAGTTGAGGTAATACTTCGTCATTTGAGAAAATGGGAATTTGATAGAACATACACTTGTTGGCATCGTCATGGTGAAGAACGGGAACAAATTTCACCGAATACTCAAGAAGGCCATTCTTCTAATGATGGCGATAGATTAGAAGACATGATGAATGAATTTGTGGAAATAGCTGACAATGATCCTAATGTAGTAGGGGATTTATTGAGTGATTTTGAAAAGCCCTTATATACAGGCTGTATCAAATACAATAAATTGTCAGCTTACTTAAGTTATACAATCTGAAAGTAGGTCATAGTTGGACAGATCAGAGTTTTACAGCATTACTTGAGTTGTTGATTGACATTCTCCCACCTGATAATGTTTTACCTAATAATACATATGAGGCCAAAAAAATATTGTGCACTATGGGGTTGCGTTATGAAAAAATTCATGCTTGCCCGAATGATTGCAAACTATATCTAGATGAATTTGAGTCATTAAAAAGTTGTCCTGACTGCAAAGTGTCACGATACAAGAAAAAGGAAGGAGTTCCGGCTAATGTTCTATGGTATTTTCCTATAATACCAATGTTTAAACGATGGTATTCAAATCCTCAAGATGCAGAGAATTTGACATGGCATAAATTTGGTCGAAAAAAAGACGACGGGTTACTTAGACATCCAGCTGACTCCCCACAGTGGAGATTTATTGATGGAAAATTCCCGGATTTTGGTAAAGAAGAACGAAACTTGCGTCTTGGATTGTCCATGGATGGTATGAATCCATTTAGATCCCTTAGTAGCAGCCATAGTACGTGGCCGGTCAGGTTGGTGGCTTATAACTTGCCTCCTTTGTGCATGAAAAGAAAGTTTATCATGTTATCAATGATTATCTCTGGTCCAAAACAACCAGGAAATGACATTGATGTTTACTTAAAACCGCTCATTAATGACTTTAAGTTGTTGTGGGAAAAAGGGGTAGAAGTTTTTGATGCCAGTAGGAATGAAATGTTCAACTTAAGAGCAATGGTGTTTTGCACCATCCAAGATTACCCGGCATATGGTAATCTCTCTGGGTATTCGGTCAAAGGGGAATGTGCTTGTTGTATATGTGAAGATGGCTTCAAAGGGAAGTGGTTAACGTCATCCAGAAAGATGGTTTACTATGATCATAGTTCATTTCTTCCTGATGATCATGAGTATCGTAGGCTAAAAAAAGCTTTTAATGGAGAACAAAATTTTAATACTCGACCAAAAGTCTTTCCTAGTCAAGAAGTGTTTGAAAAGGTAAAAGACATTCAAATTAAATTTGGTAAGTCAAAGGTTAATAAACGTGGAGTTCCTAAAAAGGGGTACAAGAAGCGTTCATGTTTTTGGCGCCTTCCTTATTGGAGATTTCTATTTGTGAGACATTCTCTAGATGTGATGCACATTGAGAAAATATTTTTTGATAGCTTGATTGGCACATTACTGAATATCCCTGGGAAAACAAAAGATGGTCTTAACGCTCGACATGATTTGGAGAAAATGAATATTAGAAAGGAACTTCATGTTGATGACTCTGAAAAACAAAAGAAGTATATGCCACCTGCAGCCTATACACTATCTAAAGGAGAGAAAGTTGAGCTTTGCACTTCATTAGCAGAAGTTAAAGTGCCTTATGGTTATTCTTCGAACATTTCTTCCCTTGTTTCAATGGAAAATTTGAAACTTATAGGACTGAAGTCTCATGACTGCCATGTTTTTATGGAGGATTTCTTGCCTATTGCTATTCGCTCAGTATTGCCTAAAAATGTACGATATGCCATTACTAGGTTGTGTTTTTTCTTCAAGGCAATATATAGTAAAGTCATTAACCCAAGAGAGTTGGATTCTTTATAGGTTGAAATTGCTGTTGTTTTGTGTCAGTTAGAGATGTATTTCCCCCCTGCTTTTTTTGATATCTCAATACATTTGCCTATCCACTTGGTGAGAGAGATTAGGTTTTGTGGTCCTGTGCACTTAAGGACTCAATGGGCTTTTGAAAGGCAAATGAAAACGTACAAGGGGTATGTCAAGAATGCTTACCGACCCGAAGCTTGTATTGCTGAGAGGATGCTTTATGAGTTGGCTGTGGAATATAACACTCAGCATCTAGGAAATATGAAGACAATAGGTCTTCCTAGAGCTCGACACGATGATGAAATCGATGGTAAGGGAACCATAGGCCGTACAGAAGTTGTCATGTCTTTTGACAAATGGCATAGGGCTCACACATATGTTCTATTCAATGAAGATGAAGTTCAACCTTATGTGAATCGCCACATGTCTTTCTTGGAAACTCAAAATCGGAAGGTTAATCGGAAATCATTAGCTACTGAACATAGCAAATTATTTCGTATTTGGTTCAAAGATGAAGTAATGAAGGAGCTCCAATTATCGTCACAACCCATTTCTGACCGTCTTAAGAGTTTATCCTACGGCCCTGATTTTTCGGCCTCATATTACTCAGGATATGTCATTGATGGCAACACATTTTATACAAAGGATCAAGATGATAAAAGTACTATGCAAAATAGCGGGATATCTCTTGAAGCTGAAGCAATGCATTTTTCTAGTGCTAAAGACAATTGTCCCGTGTACAGTAAAATGCAATACTATGGGGTGATTGAAGAAATTTGTGAGTTGCATTATTTGGGGTTTTCAATACCTATTTTTGGTTGCAAATGGGCTGACAATAACAATGTTGTTTGTGCTAGTTTAGGGCATATTTAAATGAATTTAAACAAACTTGGTCATAAGGAAGATCCTTATATTTTGGCTAGTCAAGCTAAGCAGGTCTTTTATATGACTGACCCACTTGATAAAAGAAGGTCAGTTGTTATAACTTCTAAATCCCGAAATGCCATCAATGACCATGATGACAATATTATGTATGCGGAAAGGTCAACACCATATGAACTGGAAAATACAAATGATACTCTTGAAGATACATCAACATATGTACGTAGTGACCACAAAGAAGGGATTTGGTTTGATGAAGGAAATAGTAATGCAAATTGTTCCAAAAAGCGTCGCCGTGCAGGTCTTTAACTGCTGCCCAATATTTCCTTTTTAATTAGCTACTGAATATGTTTGGGGCTGTTTAATTAGCTTCTGTTTATATAAGATATTCATAGTGATCAACAAGGTTATTTTAATTAGTTGCTGTTTAATTAACTCTTTAATTATGTTGTATCTGGGAGTAGCAAATAAAGTCTGGCATCTGCGTACTCAGATGTTGGAGTTATTAGAATAAGGTAGGTTTTGCGTGAATGTTGTGCTGCAGATGGATGAATTGCAGGTTCATTATGTGGGCATTAGAGCAGTTGCGATTGCTGGCTTGTTGTGTGTAGGGGCTAGTAGCACAGTAAGGCAAAGCACAGTAAGGCAGAGCACTCAGTGTGCTGAGAAGTTGCCATGTCCTTAACTATGCAGGTCGTGAATAGTAGGTAGTAGATGAGCATAATTCAGACGTGTTTGAGGAATATGCAGGCGTCTGTTCTTTCCATTTAACAATAAATATCGGCAGAGGAGGTGTACCAATTGGGCATTATTTTGGATGCGTATGAGATTGGTTCGTATATATGTTTATCTTTATACATTGAATATGTTGACATATAGTAAATGTTCTTTGTTTGCAGATTGATGGCAAAGAAGAGAAAGCAAAGCGGAATCTCTAAAGATGATGTAAATGCGAACTCTGGATCTGATGACACATCAGATGAACGTGAGAATCGTAGAGGTCGCACAGTACTTAGCATAGTTGGAAAAGCAATTAAGAACGAGACTAAAATACCCTTACAATGGAGTCGCAATAAACTACCTATAGGGGATAACAGGGAAACGTTTGCTAATTACATTGGTGTGGTTGTCCGTGAACGCGTGAGTATCAATTATCGTGAGTGGGACGATGTGCCAGAAGATAAAATTGATGAAGTTTATCAGTTCATCACGGTTAGTGCATAATTTCTTTTTTGATACTTTAGTTTGAATAAGTTGGAAGTGCAAATTTGATGTATGAAGTTTCGAAAGACAAACATTTATTCAAATTTTATTTATAAAGCTTTGCCCCACTTCTGTCTGATTTCTGATTTTTTAGAATTGATTGTTCTAAAGATTTCTACCTAGCTCGGATAAAAATGAAGTGTAATCAGGCAGTAGACATTCATCCATCTGATGTAAGAATGCAGGTGCTACACAATGGGGTAAGAGTGCAGGTGTTATAATCATGCATTATTTGTTTCTCACTAACATTTTCTTGAGTTATGTAGAAGGGATTCAAAGTGCCAGACGAACGCAGAGATTATGTGTTAAGGAAAGCTAGTGTGCAATGGAGAACTTTCAAAGCTCGATTAAGAAGAGACTGGATGTATGATTCAAAGGGGATGAACAAAAATCAAATAATAAGGAAGCCACCTTCCATATATTCTTGGATAGATCAAGATCAATGGGACAAATTCATCGAAGCATCCACTGATCCTAAGTTTAAGGTAATATGGCATTTGTATTCGAGATGTTTGTGATTGAATGATGTTATACGTACAACATTTCATGTTTTTTTCTTCTATTTGCCACAACTCAATGCTACTACTGTCACATCTGTTTCAAGTAATCCCCGAGACTGCTCATCAGTCTGCCCATCACCAATACATAGCTTTTAAAGGTTGTTTTTTACTGTCAGTAATCCCTTAGTTTAGATTACATATTTGCTTATGTGATGTAGAGACTGTCCGCTATGCTTTAGAGTCCCAGCCGGATTACTACGAAGCCGGACTACTACGATCCTTTGCCTACCAACCAACCAATACCAGTGTTCACTAGGATACTTCAGGCTATTCCACTTGTTTTCCCCGATTGTTGAACTAGAACTAAGATTTGATGCGCCCACTGGTAACAATTTTGTTAGGTTTGCCTTTATTTCCTGCTCTTTAATTGGTTGTCTGATATCAAAATTCATTTATCACTAACATTTATTTACATCCAATGGAAAGGAACTAAGTGAGTTGAATCGAGAAAGAGCAAAAAGAAGAGTTTCAAGATATCGAGAAGGTCGGAAAGGATACTTATATTATGAAGAAGAGCTTGTAAGTTTATATAACATATTTGACATTATCGACACAATTTTACATAGACATTTATTTTTGTTATAATTATATTATGAATTGTTAGGCTAAAGAACTTCAGATACAAAAAGTCCCAACTAAAGATGTACCTCGGCATTTGGTTTGGATAAGAGCTCACTCTAGACAAGAAGGCGATAAGACATACTTTGACAATCCCGCTGATTTTGAAGTTGCTCAAGCAATAGTAAGAAAAAATTATTCACGTTCAAATCAAATGTTTCATTTTGCTGTTACACAATTATGCTAATAGTTTTACTTGTTATATATTCATTGAAATTGTTAGAAAGCATTGGAGGCTCAACAACTTCCTGGAGAAATTCACGCCACAGGGCGAAATGATATACTAGGTAGAGCACTAAAAACTCCTGAACATGGTGGTTCTGTTAGGGGTGTCGGATCATGTGTTACAAACAAGCAATACTTTGGATATAAAAAACCAACACCATCCAGCCAATTGCAAATAGAACTAGGTATAGTAAAATCACAACTAGCTGATGTGGTAAACAATCATAAATTGTTGTTATCTTGCTTAGTGTCTGGTGATGAAATTAATACTGAACCATTGAAATAATTAGCTGGCGTCCAAGTCTTTACTGATTATTGTAGTGGTGCTTGAAATCGGCTGAGTAACTATGGCTCTGACGATGGTCATTATCAAGGGGTTCAGGATACCCAATTTCAACTTTGCCAAAAGAGTGGCTTAGGTAGTTTTAGTAGTACCGTTCATTATGAGAAACAACTTCAAAGTGATAAAGTTCAAACTCAGACATATAAGGTTCAAAAGAAAGAAGTTCAAACTGAGACATATAAGGTTCAAGAGAAAGAAGTTCAAACTCAGACATGTAAGGGTCAAGAGAAAGAAGCTCAAACAGAGACATATCGTGTTCCTAGGCATGAGCCTCATGATATGCGGCAAAATGATAAAGTTGTAACTGATCAACCATTTCCGAAGGTAAAGTAGATTGTTAATTACATAGTATTGTGTTCAAATCTTATTTTTCATAGTCTCTGTTTATTACATAGCATTGTGTGCCAATATAATTACATAGCATTGTGTGCTAATATATACTATCTGATACTAAAACTAATAGTGTTAGTTGAACTGGCTAGGGTGTTGATAGTCTATGTTCTTTGGCAATTGAGAGTGGAACATGGGTCCATATAGTTGCTGTTGGGGATGTGTATGTTCCAAATGAAGGAGAAGTGGTCAAGCATCATTGCAAGCCAGTACCAAGTGGTTATTATAGAGTATGTATTGAGGGGAATAAAGCATGTATTCGCCCTAAACTTGCAGGATTATAATGAAATTTACAGTTGTGAAAATTGTCATAAGATAAATAAAACATGAAAAAGAATACAACCTTGGGTCCTTGCTTGAAAAGGCCTAAGAACAGGAATTAAAGTAAATTCCCTCCTATAACTTGCACCCAAGACTTGATTGAGATGATGTCGCGTGTGCTAGAAAATACTCTCCAATTGCCTTGCAATATGGGGAGAGCTTTTGAGGTTTTAGATGTGAGATCTGAGTTTTGGAAGAAGAATGCTCTCAAAACCCTAATTGTGAGAATTATGATTCAACCGTTCATGACATAAGGAGAAGGACTTTCCTTATGTAGCAATTTGGTGGGTCGGCCGAATTAGGGTAAGAGTGGGCTTTGTCCATTCTTACCTTTATTCCTTTACATGATTCGACCCGTTTTGCTAAATATTATTTGCGGGATTTTTATTATAAATCGCATACGTATTATCAGATATTAATGCAGTCGATGTATTAATAATGGTCTGATAAAATTACGATATTGTATAATTACCCAAATTAATATAACTGTTTATATTAATATGCGAAATTACTATTTAATTAAATATAACTGCTTATATTTAATTTACGAATTAAACATGTAATCCGTATTAGCTAAAATTATTTAATCCGTATTAAATAATAATCTCAACATCTCATTGACTAATTTAATAGTCAATACCTCTGACTAACTGTTTAGTCGTATCCGACATAAATGTGATTGTATTTTCATACCTTCACATCTCTCAAACGTGTCCTATAGGTGTGACGTATAGGGACCAGTTGATCACCGCCATCCGTATGACAATAACGTCAAACTTATCTAGCAAGCCAACCGTTATTGATAAACGTGGATCAACTGGTAATAATACTGAAGTATGCCCTTGTGATCGTTAAAGAGATTTAATAAGTCATTGTACTTAATTGTCAAGGACACCAGCCCCAACAATCTCCCACTTGTCCGTACAAGGGTATGTGCAATGACGTTATCACACTACATGTGGAGGACACAAGCTCCAACAAACTCCCACTTGTCCGTACAAGTGTAGGTGCGATAACCGATTCTCATATCCTTTTAAAATTTTTCCCACTCAATGTAAGACAATTTGCAAATCCGCATTCGCAAAGATCGTATCTCACAAGCGATCTGTATCAAGAGTGGTTTCCCCGACTAGAGAGTAACTTAACTGATAAAACGAATCTGTATTCGAGCATGGCCATGCATTTCAGTTACTACTCCTCGAGTGGCCCTGAGAAATGATAAAATCCTGATAAGGGTTTGGAAATTTCCCTCAACTCGAATCCTGCCGATATCGCGCATCATGAAATAACCCAGAAAAAATCCTCTTGGCCCCTGTTACGATGACCCTGGGAAAGAAACCAAAGTTACCCAAAATCTGCCTTAATCTCAAGAGACAGTTGAAAGTCAAAAGACTCGACTCTAAGGAACACTATGGAGGTCCTATCCACGACCTGGCACCCAATGTTATAAAACATTTAGGACTCTATAATGTTGTCACGGGGTGTCCTACGAGATATCCGTATAACTCGCCTTTGTGATTGGTCAGTCATCCGCGTGACTTATGGCTCGTTGAACCCACCATCAACCAACGTCACAAAATGATTACCTGAGTTATCAGCTCAAGTGGGTAATCAAGGACTAAAACGATGTAATGTTATTCAGTTCACTTTGTGGTGTTCAAAATTGGCGTACAATTCCACATGAAAAACAAAACATTATATATCATAACAATGAGGTTGAATAGAGTACACGAGAAAATGAATTATTAAATGAATTCATAAAAGAGTACTACAACTTAGGAACACATCTAATTCCCATGGAATGAATGTGCCCTTCATGCTTATCACGTGGTAATGCTTTAGTGAGAGGATCAACTATGTTGTCATCCGTAGCGATCTTATCAATGAAAATCTCCTTTTGCTCCACGTAATCTCTGATTAGATGAGCTTTCCGTTGTACATGCCTAGCCTTGTTGCTAGACTTATGCTCCTTAGCTTGGAAGATGGCACCTTTATTATCACAATAAACGGTGATTGGGTCATTCGAACTAGGCACTACTGATAGTCCTTGTAAGAATTAACGCATCCATATTGCTTCCTTAGCTGCTTCTGAGGCGGCATAGTACTCGGACTCAGTCGTAGAATCTACTGTAACACTATGTTTAGAACTTTTCCAGCTGACAGCAGTGCCATTAAGAGTATAAACGAATCCAGACTGAGATTTCGAGTCGTCTCGATCCGTTTGGAAGCTAGCATCTGCGTAACCCGTGGCGCAGAGCGTTGAGTCGCCTCCATAAGTCAATCCCCAATCTTTAGTCCTCCGTAGGTACTTAAGAGTGTTTTTCACGGCCATCCAGTGTTGTTCACCTGGATGAGCTTGGAATCGACTGGTCATACTTAATGCATATGCAACGTCTGGACGTGTGCATATCATGGCATACATGATCGATCCTATTGCCGAAGCATAAGGAATCCGACTCATGCGCTCTTTCTCTTCCAATGTCTTAGCTTCTTGAGACTTGCTCAAGTGAAGCCCAGTAGTCATAGGAAGGAACCCTTTCTTGGAGTTCGTCATGCTGAATCTCTCTAGAATCTTATCTATGTAAGACTCCTGACTGAGAGACAACATCCGTCGTGATCTATCCCTGTAGATACGGATGCCCAAAATTCTCTGTGCCTCTCCCAGATCTTTCATCTGGAAATGGTTTTTCAACCATGCTTTAACCGAAGATAAGAGAGGTATGTCATTCCCAATCAAGAGTATGTCATCGACATACAGTACTAGGAAGACAATCTTGCTCCCACTCGACTTGATATAGAGACATGGTTCCTCGACTGATCGAACAAACCCATTCTCTTTTATCACTTGGTCGAAGTGATGATTACAACTCCGCGATGCTTGCTTAAGTCCATAGATGGAACGCTTAAGCTTGCAAACTTTCTTAGGATGTTCTGGATCAATAAAACCCTCGGGTTGTACCATGTACAACTCTTCCTCCAAATAACCGTTTAAGAAGGCGGTTTTAACATCCATTTGCCATATTTCATAATCGTGAAATGCGGCGATCGCTAAGATAATCCGAATGGATCGTAGCATGACTACGGGTGCAAAGATCTCATCGTAGTGCAAGCCTGGCACTTGGGTGAAACCTTTAGCAACTAGTCTTGCGTTATGGATATCTTGTTTACCTTCCACGGCATGCTTTATCTTGTAAAGCCATTTGCATTGAAGGGGGCGTACCTTTGCAGGTAGGTCCACAAGATCTCACACGTTGTTCTCATACATGGAGTCCATCTCGGATTGCATGGCTTCTAGCCATAGCTTTGAGTCAGAACTGGTCATGGCACCTTTATAGGTTGAGGGTTCATTACCCTCTAGAAGTAAGACGTCATCCATATCATGTTCCTCGACCATACCAATGTATCTGTCCGGAGGAATGGAGACTCTTCCCGACCTCCTAGGTTCCTCAGGAATATCTACCGCAGCCTCGGTTGAAGGAACTGTTTCCTCCAATGGTTGCTCGGTAGTTGGTTCTTGAACCTCTGTTAAATCGAAGGTTCTATTACTCGACTTGTTCTCGAGAAATTATTTCTCTAAGAACGTCGCACTAGCCGCAACAAAAACACGTTGTTCGGTCGGCGAGTAGAAGTAATGACCAAAAGTTCCCTTTGGATAGCCTATAAAGTATGTCTTGACCGATCGCGGGCCGAGCTTATCCTCGTGTCCCCACTTGACATAAGCCTCGCAACCCCAAACCCGAATAAAGGACAAGTTAGGGACCGTTCCTTTCCATAATTCGTATGGAGTCTTTTAAACAGCTTTAGACGGACTTCGGTTAAGTATTAGAGCGGCCGACAAAAGATCATAGCCCCACAATGAATCAGGCACAACGGTGTGACTCATCATGGATCGAACCATATCAAGTAAAGTTCGATTTCTCCGTTCGGACACACCATTTAATTGTGGTGTTCCAGGTGGAGTCAACTGTAGCACGATGCCACAATCTTTAAGGTGTTGATCAAACTCGTGTGAAAGATACTCACCACCACGATCAGAACGTAGTGCTTTAATCTTTCCTCCCAGTTGGTTCTGCACCCGATTCTTGTATTCTTTGAACTTGTCAAAGGATTCACTTTTATGTTTCATTAAGTAGACATAGCCATATCTACTCAAATCATCCGTGAAAGTGATGAAATACCTATAGCCTTCTCGTGCGTTGATCGACATAGGGCCACATACGTCCGTATGTATGAGTCCTAATAGGTCGGCAGCGCGCATTCCAACACCTTTGAAGGAAATACGAGTCATCTTACCGATGAGACATGATTCACACGTGCCATATGATTCGAAATCAAAGGGCGAGATAGCTCCATTCTGTATGAGTTGTTTCACGCGTTTTTCATTTATGTGTCCCATTCGACAATGCCATAGGTAAGTTTGATCTTTGTGACCTACCTTTAATCTCTTATTATTCACATGTAATATTTCAGTGGTTTGATCTAAAACATAAATTCCATTCATGGAAACTGCCTTGCCATAAATCATATTGTGTAATGAGAAAATACAACTGTTATTTTATATTACAAATGAAAAACCAAGTTTGTCAAGCGCAGAAACTGAAATAATGTTTTTGGACAAACAAGGAACATAATAGCAGTTATATAAAGATAACTCGAATCCACTTGGAAGCTGGATCACGTATGTTCCCCTCGAGACTGCAGCAACACGTGCTCCATTCCCGACACGCAGGTCAACCTCACCCTTGATGAGAGGTTCTTGGTTTCGGAGGCCCTGCACATGATTACATAGATGAGAACCACAACCAGTATCTAGTACCCAAGTTCCGTAACTTGCATGGTTAATCTCAATCATGTGAATAAAAGAAGAAGAAGACATACCAACAGGAGTAACACGGCCTGCCTTAATGTCCTCACGATACACGGGGCATGAGCGCCTCCAATGCCCAGTCTTGTGGCAATGGTGGCATTCCATGCTAGTATCCTTGCTCTTTGTTTTGCCATGTGAGTTGCTCGACTCACCTGACCCACTCTTAGTAAATTCTGACTTCTTAAACTTGGGCTTACCTACTGTTAGGTCGCCCTGAGCTTTAGCTTTACCCTTACCTTTACCCTTACTGGAGATCATGAGAACATCTTGCTTCACACTCCCACTTAATTTCAGATCCTTCTCGGTCTGTACGAGAAGGGAGTGGAGCTCATGAGGAGTCTTCTTCATGTCGTTCATGTAATAGTTGGCCCTGAAGAGGGCGAACCCATCATGAAGCGAATGAAGCATTCGATCAACGATTATGTTCTCACTGATCTTGCAGTTTAGGGCCTCCAGTTTTTCGATATTCTCAATCATGTGAAGAATATGTGGGCTAACAGCTTGGCCCTTCTGGAGTTTCGCCTCAAAGAAGCGACAGGTATGCTCATAAGAAACGATCCTCGGAGCCTTTGAGAATTCGTTTGTGAGCGTGGTGAAAATCTTGTTTGCACCATGGGCTATGAAGCGTCTTTGCAAATTATATTCCATTGCATAGATGAGTACGTTCTTTATCGCACCCGCTTCCATGACAAAGTCGCTATGAGCGCGAACTTCGTTAGCTCTAGCTCCAGTTCCTGATTGTTGTGATTTAAGTCTATATTAAATTGAAATTTAAACTCGTAGACTCATGCATTTATATAATTGATCTCCCTCAAGAATTATATAAACGATCCCAAGACTCAATTTCCGTATATTGATAAGCCCACAGTTTGGCTAATTCCACCGTTGGAACTCTTGGTCGATAGATTTCCGTAAATCCTATCTATTAGTCCATCTCAGTCGCTAGATATTATCGAGTGACCATGATGTTGAGATAAAATAAATCATCTATTCCCACTTACCCGACGTAGAAGGGGTCATATTATGCCTACCGACGAAGAAGGGATTCATGGGAGTCTGATTTATAAAGACTAGTCTCAATTTTGGTTATACGAGGAAGACCCCATCAACTTATATTTATCCATTTTAAGTGAACTAATATCTAGCATATGCGTGAATGAATGAAATAAAGTGATGGCTTTGCAATTGACATGTGACATCTGTATTGTCACAGAAAACTAACGCGTAACCTCTACATGAGTCAGTTTTCAGGCATGTTATAGGTGGTTTGGTTTTAGGCGGAATATGATGCAAGCTATTATCGATGAAAGCATAAAATAAATGCAATAAACGTAAATAAAAGTCCTACTGTGGCCTATCCTACCAAAATAAACATAAAACAACTTTGGAATCCACCGTTGGACCCTAGAAGCTTGTCTTGATGTTCCATCTTGGTCCTTGCAGCGGGAGTGAGCATCCGGTCTCCGTCTTTGGTCTTCACAAAATTAATAATTTAAATTACAAATATAACCTATTTACATTCTAATTTAAATACAAAAGCAATTACATGGCAAAAACCCAAAACGGAGATTCAAGATCTCAAAATTACAAGCAAGACTGTGTCCCATCATTACGGTGACACAATCTTCTAAGGCCACACTAAGTTACAACCGTTTGCAAAAATAAATACGTTATTGAAAGCATTCATAAGGCATTCAACAAGACGATAAATAAAATGCATCAACTAAAAAAAATCATACATGACATAATATTGTTATTATGATTAACAAATTTTTTACCAAACCACCTTTACGGGATTAAAATTATGTGATTATACCGTTTTAATCACCCAATTTTAATGAATTTATAATCCTATTATCTTAAACCGTTTTAAAATAATATGTATCATACGAGGGTGAACTGATTCACAAAATTAATAATATACTATTTCCGTATATAGTATATTACTAAAGGCCATATGAAAGTAAAACATGTTATTTTCGAAAAAAAAAAAAAAACGAGTCTGTTACAGGGGGGGGAGGTCGACCGACCTAAGCACGTGGTCGACCGACCTCCAGACGAGAAACAGAAACTTTCTGCAACAGCATAAGCGGTCGACCGACCTATCAATCAGGTCGACCGACCACCAGGCAGAAAAAACGAATTTCAGAAAACGCAAAACGCTGCACCTTTTGAAATCAAAACAAGTTTTTACCTTTTAAACTTTGATTAAAACAAGTAAATCAAAATTAACATCAACAAGGGTTCACATATTGTCAAGAATATCGATTAATTAACAATATGTGAAAAGGAATCGAAAAACAAGATCGATTACTTAGAAAAGAAACAAAAATCGAAACAGAAAAATACACAGGAGGCGGTCGACCGACCGCAGCAGGGGGTCGATCGACCGACTCAGCGACAGAACACGATTTTTCAGATTTTAAAACTTATGAAAAACACAAAAGTAAAATTTTCATGGCCTGGCTCTGATACCACTTGAGGGGAATAAAGCATGTATTCGCCCTAAACTTGCAGGATTATAATGAAATTTACAGTTATGAAAATTGTCATAAGATAAATAAAACATGAAAAAGAATACAACCTTGGGTCCTTGCTTGAAAAGGCCTAAGAACAGGAATTAAAGTAAATTCCCTCCTATAACTTGCACCCAAGACTTGATTGAGATGATGTCGCGTGTGCTAGAAAATACTCTCCAATTGCCTTGCAATATGGAGAGCTTTTGAGGTTTTAGATGTGAGATCTGAGTTTTGGGAGAAGAACGCTCTCAAAACCCTAATTGTGAGAATTATGATTCAACCGTTCCTGACATAAGGAGAAGGACTTTCCTTATGTAGCAATTTGGTGGGTCGGCCGAATTAGGGTAAGAGTGGGCTTTGTCCATTCTTACCTTTATCCTTTTACATGATTCGACCCGTTTTGCTAAATATTATTTGCGGGATTTTTATTATAAATCGCATACGTGTTATCAGATATTAATGCAGTCGATGTATTAATAATGGTCTGATAAAATTACGATATTGTATAATTACCCAAATTAATATAACTGTTTATATTAATACGCGAAATTAATATTTAATTAAATATAATTGCTTATATTTAATTTACGAATTAAACATGTAATCCGTATTAGCTAAAATTATTTAATCCGTATTAAATAATAATCTCAACATCTCATTGACTAATTTAATAGTCAATACCTCTGACTAACTGTTTAGTCGTATTCGGCATAAATGTGACTGTATTTTCATACCTTCACATCTCTCAAACGTGTCCTATAGGTGTGACGTATAGGGACCAGTTGATCACCGCCATCCGTATGACAATAACGTCAAACTTATCTAGCAAGCAAACCGTTATTGATAAACGTGGATCAACTGGTAATAATACTGAAGTATGCCCTTGTGATCCTTAAAGAGATTTAATAAATCATTGTACTTAATTGTCAAGGACACCAGCCCCAACATGTATTAGAGAAGAAATTAACCCAAATGCTCTATTGCCATGTCCTGAAGGGGAAATAAAATTTATTTGCCAAGGGAAGGGTTACTTTTTGATCTGGCCAGTGCACTTGGTTTTCCCGATACAACAGGTAAGTTTTTATTAAGCTTTTATCACTAAAATGTGGCAAATAGAATTATTAGGGATAAGCTCCATAATCCTTCTATTTGTTATGTCAAGGAGAATGAGCAAGTCCGAATGGAATTTAATTCAACATATTCACGCTCTCCATCTTCACAAACATCATCCACTCGAAAGTACACAGTGACTCATGCTGATAAGTTAAAGGTGACCACTCGTTTAATTCAAGTTTTCAAGGATGTAGCTATTGGCATGAAAAAGGACGGAAAAACCAAATCTTTCACAATTCCGTCGAAAGTTTTTCAAGTCGAGCAATGTCTTAGTCTAGACTATGAAGATATGCTTGATTGGTGCTTCCAAAGGAAGATGGGAGCATCTCATATATCCATTTTAATGATGTAAGTGTATGTTGTATTTCGATATTTACACTTAAATATATAAATTATTATTTCTTCATTTGGATGGGTAAAATGTTTTTCAATGTTCAAGGTATCTGAGTGAGATGGTTCACGCCGAAGGAATCTCGGGACTGTATGGATTTTGTGACTCGAACTATCTATCCCCGCTAACTCCGATAGAGAATGAAGACGATCGATCAAATTATCTATCTAGGGTCTTTGCGTGCAATTATGGCAAAAACAAAAACCAACTCTTTTTTGCGCCTTATCATGAAAGGTAACTAATTTCATTTAGCATTTGTAATAATTATATATTTTTTGGCTAAGATAATATGAATAAGGGTAGGTGCAAGTAAGCGGAGCATTCTCTAAAAGCTCCTTCTCGTAGCATAGCATAGGGATTGAGGGCGCCTCTCATGGAACCTGCCAGCCTCCTGCCAGCAACCTGCCAGCAACCTGAAACCAACCTGCCAACAACCTGCCAGCCTCCATTTGATATTTTTTTCTTTTCTCCTTTTGTTTTATCTCAAATATTTTTGTTTTTATGTGTAGCCTACATTGGATGTTGGCTGTTATTTGTCCATGGGTTGGATTGGTGCACTGGCTAGATCCAGCAGGAGTAGAAAATAAGCCTCGTGAATTTGCTCAAAACATAATCAACAAGTATGTTATTCTATCTCAATATTACCCCGAAAACCCTAAATAGCTTTATTTATAATTGAATTCAAGTATAATTGGGCAGGCTAGCGTTACATTGGCACGAAAGTAGCATAGATTTGGTCTGGTGCAGCGTGATCAGACCTACAGTGCGTGTGGCAGGTCTGTACGGGTACTGGAGTGGTTCAATAATAATAATAAGAGCAGGCGTTTACTGGACTGGTTCAATCTGGTTCAGTAGCAGTTTGCAGGAATAGGGCAGTACAATAGCTGTAGGGGCTGTGGTACTGGCCGGTGTGGAGCAGAATAGCTGTAGAGGCTGTGGTACCGGTTATGCTCATTTTGCTTTGAATATGAACTATGTGCAGCCCAAGCGTGTTGTAGAAGCGTAGTGTGTGCATGTTGCAGGACATGGGCCATTCATATGTATGAATAAGATCAGTGGCAGAGGGTCTATGGGACAGTCAGGCTGTTTACTGGTCTGGCTTGTCTGTTCCTCTGGACTGGCTTTAGAGGGTATGGAATATGGCTGGGTTTGGCTGCTGTCAATGGCAGCGTAGTAGAGTAGCTGTTGCTAGCTAAGGAGTTGGTTCTACATGTTTTAGGCATTAAGCGGATGTTTTTATCATAGCAATCAATACTAGGCTAGGTCTTAGTTTTAGTTTGTTTGTTTTTGATATAATATCTCCTTGTAATTGACTTTTGTTACTGATATATAATACTTACATTTCACCAAAAAAAATTCAAGTATAATTCTTATTTTTTGTCTTAACATTTGAAAATCAGGGGGATCATTAAGTTTAGCACGGAATACAGAAAAGATATCATGAAAATTAAGAAGAATCCCTACATTAAGTGGAAAAAAATTGAGGTATTGTATTTCACATGCATTTTTATAGTACTTCAAACATATTGGATTAACACAATTTATATTAGTGATGAATGACATTTTTTTTTTCTTGTGAAATAGTGCCCTCGTCAACCACTAGGTACAAATGATTGCGGATATTATGTGTGTCGCTACATGATTGAGATAATAGAATCCAGACACCTATTTGTTCCTGACAAGGTATTGTACACGCTCCTTGTTTAACATACAATTTAGTTTCAAATTAGAGATTGCCACTGAGACTTCTAAGTTCTATGGCCTTCTATACGCGTCTACGCACTGGGATTGTTTTCTTTGTTGCATCTCGAACCAATTATGACGAATCTAACCACTTTATTTATTTTCTATTTTCTCACAATACTTTTGTTTTGAATTATTGTAGTATTTTGACAAGGTTCCTTCCACTTATTCTCAAGAAACTATTGACGAGCTTAGGGAGACGTGGATTTCATATGTTACTGAAAAGAATCAGCCAGGTAACGAAGACGATGATGATCTTTTTGACTTGTAGCTGGATTCCTATTTTTGGTTTATACTATCATAGAATTTTTTTTCCCAATAGAAAATTTTGAGTTTGTTTTTTTCACAATAGCAAAGACGATGATACACTATTTTGGTGATCAAGAATATGAAATGTAGCCGCTTTGGCAAATTGTTTGGATTGGCAAATGTAGCCGCTTTTGACAATGTCATCATTAATGAATTTTTTTTTATTTTTGATTTCTAGTTTCTTGTTGGATGACTTCTTTACAATTTACGTAATTATTTATTGGTTATATCTTTATATTAGGTATATAATATTTGTATTATTTGTTTTTTTTTTAAAATAGCAAAAAGTTAGAGAACTGTGATCTATCTCGACTGTTCTCTATTATATGAGATAGAGAACTATCATCTTTAGAAGCCGTTCTCTATGGTACAAGAAAAAAAAAACGCCTCCCAATTATAAGTGTACTCTAATAGTAAATGATTATAGAACGGCTTAAATGCTAAGTGTTCTCTAATATATAGCATATAAAACGCTCCCCATGTCCGTTCTCTATACATTAGAGAACACTGAGTTGAAGAACGCCTATGAAGCGTTTTCTAAAGCCTTTTTCAACAGTTCTCTAAGCCTCTTTTTGTAGTAGTGTGAGTCTATTATGGAAGTCTTCATGGATGACTTTAGTGTTTATGGGAATAGTTTTGAGGATTGTTTAACTAACCTTGATAAGATTGTGCAGCGCTGTATTGAGGTAAATCTGGTACTGAACTGGGAAAAGTGTCATTTGATGCTTAACGAGGGAGTAGTCCTTGGACATCTAGTTTCTAACAAGGGCATTGAGGTTGATAAGACAAATGTGCAAGTGATTAAGCATCTACCACCCCCAATTAATGTTAAGGGCGTGAGAAGTTTTCTTGGTCACGCCGGATTTTACCGCCGGTTTATCAAGGACTTTTCAAAGATTGCTAAACCACTTACACAATTGCTTTTGATGGATGCCCCATTTTTTTTACTGACGATTGCCTTTCTGCTTTTCAGACTCTGAAACAGGCTTTGGTGTCCGCTCCGATCATTCAACCTCCCAACTGGGAGCTACCTTTTGAGATCATGTGCGACGCTAGGGATTATGCGCAGGGAGCAGTTCTGGGGTAACGAAAAGACAAGGCACTGAGCGCCATTTACTATGCGAGCCGAACTCTGGATGAGGCTCAAGTGAAATATGTCACTACTGAGAAAGAATTATTAGATGTTGTGTTTGCTCTAGATAAGTTTCGTTGATATCTGTTGAGTTCTAAAGTTATTATTTTTACAGATCATGCAGCTTTGAAGCATCTCTTGGGAAAGAAGGAGGCAAAACCTGGGTTGTTGCGGTGGATACTTCTACTCCAAGAATTAGATCAGGAAATTAAGGACAGGAAGGGCGCCGAGAATGTCGTGGCCAATCATCTATCTCGCCTAACTCAACATGAGGGAGAGGACAGTCTTCCTATTAATGACTCTTTTGCTGACGATTCCTTACCTGCTATTTATGTCCTACATGCCGAGTCTAATAATAGAGTTGAACTGTGGTTTGTAGATTATGCTAATTTTGCATGTGGTAAAGAAATGCCAAGTGGCCTATCCAATCAGCAGCGCAAGAGGTTCTTACACGATGCACGACAATATTTCTGGGACGATCCTTATCTTTTCAAGGAGTGCGCAAACGATCTTTATAGGCGATGCATTCCGCAGTGGGAAACTGAAGCAGTGTTAGAGGGGTACCATTCCTCACCTTATGGTGGTCACCACAGTCCATCGCGCACCGTGGCTAAGGTACTTCAGTCAGGTTTCTTTTGGCCAACTTTATTCGCTGACACTATAGCTTTTGTTTCCAGTTGTGATGCATGTCAGCGTTTAGGTAATATTTCTAAGACACATGTGATGCCTCAGAACGGTATTTTAGAGGTCGAAATTTTTGATGTCTGGGGTATTGACTTTCAAGGACCATTTCCAACCAGCCCCGGTAATAGGTATATTTTAGTTGAAGTAGATTATGTGTCCAAATGGGTGGAAGTTGTTGCGTCACCCAATTGTGATGCTAAGACTGTGATTAAATTGTTTCGTAAGGTCATTTTCCCTCGCTTTGGTGTCCCTAGAGTTGTCATTAGTGATAGGGGTATGCACTTTAGGGAGAAAAACCTAACGATCATGTTGTCTAAATATAGTGTGAGACACCGTAGAGGTTTGGGGTATCACCCTCAAACAAGTGGTCAAGTTGGGGTCTCTAATAGGGAACTAAAAGAGATTTTAGCTAAGGTAGTGTCTAAATCGCGGAAAGACTGGAGTCAGAAACTCGATCACACATTGTGGGCTTATAGGACAACTTTCAAAACACCAATCCGTGCCTCACCATATCAATTAGTGTATGGGTAGTCATGTCATTTACCTGTCGAATTAGAACACAAGGCTTGGTGAGCAATACGTCAACTTAACTATAATGCTGACCGTTGTGGTGAGAACCGTTTATTTGCAGTTAGATGAGCTCGAGGAATTTCACTTAAGAGCTTATGACAACTCGCGCATCTACAAAGAGAAGACCAAACGGTGCCATGACAACTGTATCATTCCTCGTAAATTCCACATTGGCCAGAAGGTGTTATTGTTCAACACGCGATTGCGACTTTTCCCTTGAAAGCTAAAATCAAGATGGACCGGTCCCTACACGGTGTTTGGCGTCACTAAGTTTGGATCCGTCAAGATAGAAGACCCCTATGGCTCACGTTTCAAAGTTAATGGTCATCATGTGAAACACTACCAAGGTGTTGAAGATATTGCTAGTTTGGTCAAAGTAATTTTCTTCGATGATTATGACGCTTGACAACACAAGACTCAAGGTCGTGCGGGACCTCTTAAATCTGCGCTTACCGGGAGGCAACCCGACCGTTTCCGTTCTTTGCTTTCTTTTCATTTTCGGACAATTTTCTGTTTCTTTACTGTTTTAAGAGTGTTTTGTTTTTGTAGAACTTCTTCTTCTATTTCTGTCACAGGCTTTTAACTGTCATCTGTTCGATCGAGTAAATTTTGCCTCGATCGAGCTAATGCACTGTTCGATCGAGTGATTTCCTACTGAACTTTACTCGATCGAGCGAATGCACTATTCGATAGAGTAATTTCCCACTGAACTTTACTCGATCGAGGAGGCTCCTGCTGAAAGTTGTTCGATCGAGCTCTTTGATATTTCGATCGAGTGTTTTTCCATTAGATCGACTGAATTTTCGCTCGATCGAGCTCACCGCTGCTGCCTGAAGGAATTTTTGCCCCGTACCTACCAAAACCTCACTTTCTCGTTCGGTTTGGGGAGGTCCTTGTTCTGCATCATTCCGGAAGTTTCCGACTCACCTTCTTCTTTCACCTTTCATTGCTTTGCACAATGAGGACATTGTATCGGTTGGTTTGGGGAGGTTTATGCATCTGTTGTGTCGGCATTTGAAGCTGCGTCAGAACCTTTCTGTTTTGTCATATTTAAGCCTGGCATAATTTACACTTCTTGCACAAACTGTTCGAACGGGTTGTTTTTTTGTTAGAAAGTCCTGCTAAACAAATAGACTTGACCTGAAATTTTGGCAACCTGCTTATAATTTCTAAGGAATTAGAACCTTATAAACTGGTGTCATCCATGACCGGTTTCATGTAGGATTGTGAGTAGTTACTCCTCGCATAACATGTTTTAATTCGCACATGTATGAGATTCAATTGCTTATTACCTACACACATTCGGGTTAGTGGTTGGTGTCACATGTAGGGAGGTGCTTACATTTCCCTTTCTTTCATTGTTACCCATTTAACACCACATGTAACCAAATTTGCCTGTTGACCCTCAGCTACATCCAAATTTAGCCTGCCTTATCAAGCTAGTTTAGTGTATGTTTTTGCGGTATATATTCTATTGGTCCAAATTTGGTTTGTATTACACTAATTTGGAGTTGGAAAAATAAAAGAAAGATGAGGATGAAAGAGGAAATAAAGAAGAAACCGATGTCCATTCTTCCAGAAAAAAAATTTGTTTGAAGAGATGGTTTCACTCCTGTGCTTTATTCGTATCATTTGAGGAGTACTTTCAATTCGGTTTGGTGAAGTTTTGTGCCAACAAAGTCGTCATACGTGGTTAATTAATAATTGAGTTGGAAATGGATCTTAATGCATGGTTATGTTTAGGTGCTAGCTTGACAACCTATACCTCCACATTCCAATAAATTCTTCGCCTTTTCCTACCCTTCGCCTCACTTTACCATATCTATGTAAGCCCTCGGATATGACAGGACTTTGTTTGGTTGGAATGTGTGTACGGTGATTAGAATTGCTTATCATTTTTGTTGCATGCATGCTTATGTGCATCGCAGTTTAGGTGAGCGACTATCTTTCCTTCTGTAACACCCCCATTTATTTAGAGGCCTGAACTAGGACCCTCCAAATAACCAAGGGTGTTACCATCTCGGTTACCCGAGGTAGTAGATAACAAAGGAAGAAATACAATACTTTATTAAGTAATTTAACGTTAAACAAAAGTCTCAAACTATTACAACTGAAAAAACCAAAACTAAGTTTAAGTGTGAAGAAAACTAAATGACTGAGCTATCACTAGACAGGTCTGATCCAAGTCCTCTCCACCCATCCAGCATCCACAAGTCTAAACCTGTCATTCTGCTCCCCAATAATTGGATCAACGCAGACATACACACAAACAAACAACAGGGTCAACACGAGGTTGAGTAGGTAATATGATTAAACATGATATATCACAATATACAATTCCTCCATCTCCTCCGAATCAACTCCTCCACATCACCCCAGCACATCACACCTCCCATGGCCATATCACAAGTCCCTTATCACAAGACCCTTATCACAAGACCCGATTCACAACCTCCGTTCTCCACAATAATCAATAATAACAATCAATCATAATATATTCACAGCTTAATATAACATTCATACGATAGATATTCTCATGTCAATTCACAACCACCAATATAAATATTCCCCTACCTTGAAACTGCGGAAGATAAAAGCAAGTGTGCAACAGCTACTAAAAATGTTCCACGCGAAAACCTCCACCTAAACATATATCATATAATTAATAAAACTCCCTAAACCTCGTAATATATGCATACATTCTATTTATAGAAACCTTCTATATTTAGAAAGTTCTCCAACAAACAAAGTTACCCAAAATAGCAACTTTCTAAATATAGTAACTTCTAAATATAGTAACTTCTAAAAACCGTCATGCTCATATTTGCAACATTAAATATTACCCATAAATATAAATAACAGCAAACTTACTATGATAATAATATTAATAATAATAATAATAATAATAATAATAATAATAATAATAATAATAATAATGAAAATAATATTAAAAACGTTAAAAGTGACCTTAGTAACAACCCGTGACAGCCCCCGTATAAACAGCCCTCTAACCACCGTGCCACGCCTCATCTACCGCTAACAACCACCACCACCTGAACCCAGAACCACCCTTCACCGACTCGACCACCAGCAGCCCCCTCGTCGGCCGCCGGTGACCTGAACCAACCACCCAAACAGACCTGACTCCTCACCCTCACCTTCTGACCACGCACTCTTTGACAGCCTCCCGACACCAGCCCAGCCACTGCCAACCACCGACTTAACCACCAGAACCATCCCTGACACTCGCCTCTCAAACCACGGTGGTACCATTGGACTGACCACCCCCGAGTCACCGATGGTACCACCCCCAAAACACCCCCAGCACTAGCATACCCTGAAACTGTGATCAGCATAAGGAACGAACGCCCCTAAAGACGCTGACACCGACGTTGATAACCACCACGACAACCACCAGTATACTCCCTTGGCAACCCCAGACTTACTACCCCCTTTTTACTTACACCAGCGACTCAAAACAGACAACGAAAGAGTTCTGTAAAAACCGAGTACGATTCGTTCTAATTATAACAACAGCATTACCGTGGTGACAAGCGGTGTACAACCTTGCCCACCGTGACTCTAGGTGGTTGACAAGAACGGAACTAGGGTCAGGACACGACTCTCTAAAGCATAGATCGTATATGTGTGAAAAACAGACCTTGATGACACCATAAACCAGATCGAAATAATACATAAACACAAGAGGAAAAGCAATGAGAACAGAAACGCAGAACGACATACCTACTTCAGACCCTAGTCGACCACCACTAGCCCGCCTTAAGACCACCGTGCTCAACTCCTATTCGAACTTTGGTATGACGGCAGAGGATGTATGAGGTGTTTGTATGTAATTAGGGTAGACAAAGCTCAGAACAGAAGCTTAAATATGACGGCATGCTAAAGTGTGTAATTAGGTTTAGCAAACTAAAAAAAAACGTGTGGGCTGATCTCATAACTGAGTTGCACGCTTATCGAGGCCCGTGCTATGGTGCTAAAGGTCTCAAGATCGAATCCCCTTGGCAACACAAACGCCTAACTTGATCAAAATATCAATTTTTTTAGTTTAAACATAAAATAGATGTCGTAACTTAAACGTATATTGCACACTTAAATTATTCGAAAGCCTTCAATTATATAACGAATAACCCGTCACCATCGAATAAGTTGGATACTAAAACGGGTTATTACAAGCTTCCCCCCTTAAAATGAACTTCGTCCCGAAGTTCACCCACTCATAACGATCACGAACATACCCACAACAAGACTTAAACACGCTAAACATGAAATGTTACATACTACCCCCCTAAAAAAAAGAGTTACGTCCTCGTAACTTACCTCAAGCGAACAGTTGCGGGTAGCGTTCCTTCATGGACGCGTCCGACTCCCAAGTAGCTTCCTCCGTGTTGTGATTGGTCCACAAAACCTTTACCAACACTGTTTCTCCGTTCCGAGTCTTCCGAATCTTTCGATCCAAAATCTCCTTTGGAACCCCCGCATAGGCAAGTTGTTCATCTACCTCAATTTCTTCATGGTTCAACACATGCGTGGGGTCACTCACATATCTCCTTAGTTGCGAAACATGGAACACATTATTGACTTTGGATAGAGCTGGAGGCAAAGCTAATCGATACGCCACCTCTCCAACTCTGTCCAAAATCTCAAATGGTCCGATAAACTTCTGACTGAGCTTGCCACGCTTTCCGAATCTCATGACCCCCTTCATTGGAGATACCTTTAGCAGTACTTTCTCCCCTGCCTCAAATGAAATATCACTCCTCTTGAGATCTGCGTAACTCTTCTGTCTCTCTTGGGCAGCCCGCATCTTCTGTCTGATTATCTGAACTTGCTCAACCATCTCCTGGATCATTTCTGGACCTAGAACCACTGCATCAGCGCGATCATCCCAACATACAGGACTCTGACACTTCCTCCCATACAAAGCTTCAAAAGGGGCCATTCCAATACTAGCATGGTAGCTATTATTATACGAGAATTCTATCAGCCCCAACCGTTCTTCCCATGATCCCCCGAACTCCAGTACACAAGCTCTCAACATATCTTCCAAAGTCTGGATGGTCCTTTCCGTCTGACCATCTGTAGCCGGATGAAAAGCGGTGCTCAACTTTAATTGTGTGCCCAACGCGGTCTGCAGCTCTTGACAGAATCTAGAAATAAACCTCGAGTCACGATCGGAAACAATATCCTTGGGAATGCCATGCAACTTGACTACATTCTGCACATATGACTTCGCCAATTCAGCCTTACTCCATGTATCTTTCATTGGAATAAAGTGGGCGGACTTGGTCAGTCGATCCACTATTACCCAAATCATATTGTTGCCCCTCTGAGTCCGAGGCAACCCTACGATGAAGTCCATTGAAATATTCTCCCACTTCCACTCAGGTATATCTAGTGACTGGATCTTTCCTTGAGGTCTCTTGTGCTCACCTTTTACCCTCTGACATGTCAAACATCGTGACACGAACTCGGCAACTTCCTTTTTCATGTTGGGCCACCAAAAAGTCTCCTTGAGGTCTTTGTACAGTTTATCACCCCCTGGGTGAACGGAATAAGGCGTAGCATGAGCTTCAGTTAAGATTTTCTTTTTCAATTCGTCATTATCTGGTATACACCATCTCCCACTGAATCTCAGGCTATCATCAGCATGGACACTGAATTTGGATTCGGTCCCACTACCACTTCCCTCGATCATTTTTCGCCATTTCTGAATCTTCAAGTCTCCTTTCTGCAATTCCCTGATTTCTCCATACAATTCCGGTTCTATCGTCAGATCACTCAGAGTTCCTCCTTTTTGTATAATGTAAATTCCCATTTCATTCAACTCACTGAGCAGCCTTACCCTTGATCTGGCACTACTCAAGGCGTGAACGGATTTCCTACTCAAGGCATCAGCAACCACATTAGCCTTGCCCTCATGATAGACAATCTGCATATCGTAGTCACCAATTAACTCTATCCACCTCCTCTGCCTCATATTCAATTCCCGCTGGGTATAGATGTACTTCAAGCTTTTGTGGTCGGAAAACACTTTAAACGTGGCCCCGTACAGGTAATGACGCCACAATTTCAGTGCGAAAACCACAGCCCCCAACTCCAAGTCATGAGTAGGATAATTCTCTTCATATGCCTTCAGCTGTCGGGAAGCATAAGCGATCACCCTTCCATTCTGCATTAATACACATCCTAGCCCATTCTTAGAAGCGTCGGTATACACCTCGAAGTTATCACTCCCCTCTGGCAAGGCAAGGATAGGAGCTGTTGTCAGACGTTCTTTAAGAGTCAAGAACGCCTTCTCACAACTCTCATCCCAAACGAAACGATTCTCCTTCCTCATCAAAGATGTTGAAGGCTTGGCTAGTTTTGAGAAATCTTTGACAAACCTTCGGTAATAACCAGCTAATCCCAGGAAACTTCGGATCTCTCCCACATTCTTCGGGCTTTGCCACCTGGTCACTGCTTCAATCTTGCTAGGGTCCACGGACACCCCTTCCTTGGAAATTACGTGACCCAAAAAGGCAACCTTCTCCAACCAGAATTCGCACTTACTTAGCTTTGCGTACAACCCATTTTCCTCTAGAGTTTTCAACACGGTTCTCAGATGTTCTCCATGCTCTTCTTTATTCCTGGAATATACTAAGATGTCGTCGATAAATACAACCACGAACTTATCCAGGTACGGACTGAATACCCGGTTCATCAGATCCATGAATACGGCTGGTGCATTAGTCAACCCGAACGGCATGACCACAAATTCGTAGTGGCCATACTTCGTTCTAAACGCGGTCTTGGGAATATCCTCATCCTTAATCCTCAATTGGTGATAACCCGACCTCAGATCAATTTTTGAGAAAACTCCGGCTCCACTCAACTGGTCGAACAGATCATCGATTCTTGGCAACGGGTAGCGGTTCTTAATAGTCACATTATTCAGCTCTCGGTAGTCAACACAGAGTCTCAGACTTCCGTCCTTCTTCTTCACAAAAAGTACCGGTGCTCCCCAGGGCGATACACTAGGCCAGATGAATCCCTTCTCAGCCAATTCATCCAGTTGCTTTTTCAATTCTTCCATCTCTTTTGGTCCCATACGGTAAGGTGATTTCGATATTGGACCTGCACCTGGTTTGAGGTCGATAGAGAAGTCGACCTCTCTCCTTGGTGGTAATCCTGTTACATCATCCCGGAACACTCCCTCAAACTCCTTCACTACAGGTATCTCGCTAACACCCGGAGTTTCCGCCTCACAGTTCCACATTTGACACAAGATTAAACTATCCCCCTTCCGCAGGCTCGACTTAAGGGTATTAACTGATATGAACTTGACCTTAGGTTTAACAACGAATCCCCTATAGGTCACCCTCACTCCCTTAGGTCCTCTCAGAGAAACTTTCTTTTGATGACAATCTATGAATCCTCGGTATTTCCCCAGCCAATCCATCCCCAGGATTACTTCAAAGTCCCCCAATGGAAACTCGATAAGGTCACAATGGAAAACCACTTCCCCAATTTTGATAGGCACACTTCTAAAAACTCTATTACATGACACCGACTCCCCAGATGGTATTATTACAGAATCCTCCACCCAGTCATAGGTACCAAGCTCTAACACCCTAGCATGCTCTCTAGACACAAACGAATGAGTAGCTCCAGAATCAAAGAGTACAAAAGTAGGTTTAAGGTTCACAAGAAAGGTACCCGTCACGACATGAGCGTCGTCCTTGGCAGCCTGCTTCTCCACGGCAAAAAGTTTGCCACTGGTCTTCACTCCACTTTGGCTAGTAGTGGCTGCTCCTGACTGCTGATTGCCTTCAGCTGCGGTCTTCTGGTTACTACCACTCCCGTGGTACTGGTTTTGGTGGAAGCGGTTGTGGTAATTGCTATAACTCCTCTGGTAGTTGCTGTTAGTACCAGACCTCGAATTTCCCCCATAGCCTGACATAGGAGTGCGATAACCTCCATTGCCTGCAGTATTCATGCGGGACCCACTGTATCCCGAAGTTGGAGTACGGTAACCCCCGGATTGATTTCCGCCCGAGGATCGACACACAGCTTGTTTATGTCCCGTCTTACCACATCCATAGCACACTATGCCCACAGAACTGGTTCCCGTACCCCCACTCCTATAATTACCACTACTCTGGTTCTTTGCACTTGCTGAGGTATTGTGGTTAAAGTAACCACTATACCTGTTGGAATTCTGCTTTTTCGACCCAGAGCCCTCATTTAAGGCCTCCGTCTTCCTCTTATCACCCCTCGTCTTCTTTTCCTCCTTGATCATGTCAGCTAATCTCTCAGCTGCCCCAGCCCGCAAATAGATGTCACGGACTGTGGTGGGTGGTGCAGCAATGAGTCTCTTCTTGACAGCAATGGTTAGCCCCCTTTCAAACTTCATGGCAAGCATTGCCTCATCCATCCCTATCTCTCCCACATGGCTCAGCAGCTGAAGAAACTTTCTGTAGTACACCTCTACCGACATCTCATCAGTCATCCTAAATAGCTCAAATTCCTCTCTCAACTTGCTCTTTTGGAATTCAGGTAGAAAAACTTCGAACAAGATTCTCTTGAAGGCGACCCAATCCACGTGATTGATCCCATCCTCGACGGCAGCCTCTCGAATTTCTCCCTTGTTTCCCGTCCACCAATCGCCAGCCATACCCCTCAAATAGTGAGCAGCTTGATCCACTCTCAGCTCTTCTGGACAGTCTATCAGTTCGAACAAATTGCTGAACTCCCGACACCATTCACCAAGAAGGTGAGGTTCCCCTTCCCCGGTGAATTGGGTAGGGTTGTGCCTTGCGATTATAGTACTCATCTTAGCAGAATCCATGCGCCTGGCCTTCAAGGCCTCGTTCTCAGCTATCAATAAGTCTAACTCTTCCTATGTGATATTAGCCGCGTTGTTTCTTCTTGGAGGCATTCTAAGACATACAAGGAAAAGATGAGTCCCTGCTTAAGTATGGGTACCCATTCGTATTAAGGTCATCACCTTTAAACATCAAGTTATTTATGCAACTAACATGTATATATTACAATACTTCCTACACATGGCTCAGGGGTCACATAACCGCATATATCCACATTATCATATACTTGATGTAGAACACCCATGTAATTCTTATATGCATATCCTTCTTTCATATTCATGTAACGGAGAGATTATTATAACACTTCATTAAGCTTCACCACAATTTTCCATCACTTCCTATTCTACCCCTTTTCGCTCGTATTCACTCCAGGTATCCGGGAAAAACTGAGAGGGCCTATGGTTTGGTGTGAGGGGGCCCCAGACTCATACTTCCCCTTTAGCGTGCTCCTATCAGTTCTATCCCGGGGTTCATTTTATTTAGACTCTTCCTATGTTCATTAGGTTCATTAGGTTAGGCCTGAGGATCGTTCGCTCTGATACCACTTTGTAACACCCCCATTTATTTAGAGGCCTGAACTAGGACCCTCCAAATAACCAAGGGTGTTACCATCTCGGTTACCCGAGGTAGTAGATAACAAAGGAAGAAATACAGTACTTTATTAAGTAATTTAACGTTAAACAAAAGTCTCAAACTATTACAACTGAAAGAACCAAAACTAAGTTTAAGTGTGAAGAAAACTAAATGACTGAGCTATCACTAGACAGGTCTGATCCAAGTCCTCTCCACCCATCCAGCATCCACAAGTCTAAACCTGTCATTCTGCTCCCCAATTATTGGATCAACGCAGACATACACACAAACAAACAACAGGGTCAACACGAGGTTGAGTAGGTAATATGATTAAACATGATATATCACAATATACAATTCCTCCATCTCCTCCGAATCAACTCCTCCACATCACCCCAGCACATCACACCTCCCATGGCCATATCACAAGTCCCTTATCACAAGACCCTTATCGCAAGACCCGATTCACAACCTCCGTTCTCCACAATAATCAATAATAACAATCAATCATAATATATTCACAGCTTAATATAACATTCATACGATAGATATTCTCATGTCAATTCACAACCACCAATATAAATATTCCCCTACCTTGAAACTGCGGAAGATAAAAGCAAGTGTGCAACAGCTACTAAAAATGTTCCACGCGAAAACCTCCTCCTAAACATATATCATATAATTAATAAAACTCCCTAAACCTCGTAATATATGCATACATTCTATTTATAGAAACCTTCTATATTTAGAAAGTTCTCCAACAAACAAAGTTACCCAAAATAGCAACTTTCTAAATATAGTAACTTCTAAAAACCGCCATGCTCATATTTGCAACATTAAATATTACCCATAAATATAAATAACACCAAACTTACTATGATAATAATATTATTAATAATAATAATAATAATAATAGTAATAATGAAAATAATAATAAAACGTTAAAAGTGACCTTAGTAACAACCCGTGACAGCCCCCGTATAAACAGCCCTCTAACCACCGTGCCACGCCTCATCTACCGCTAACAACCACCACCACCTGAACCCAGAACCACCCTTCACCGACTCGACCACCAGCAGCCCCCTCGTCGGCCGCCGGCGACCTGAACCAACCACCCAAACAGACCTGACTCCTCACCCTCACCTTCTGACCACGCACTCTTTGACAGCCTCCCGACACCAGCCCAACCACTGCCAACCACCGACTTAACCACCAGAACCATTCCTGACACTCGCCTCTCAAACCACGGTGGTACCATTGGACTGACCTCCCCCGAGTCACCGATGGTACCACCCCCAAAACACCCCCAGCACTAGCCTACCCTGAAACTGTAATCAGCATAAGGAACGAACGCCCCTAAAGACGCTGACACCGACGTTGATAACCACCACGACAACCACCAGTATACTCCCTTGGCAACCCCAGACTTACTACCGCCTTTTTACTTACACCAGCGACTCAAAACAGACAACGAAAGAGTTCTGTAAAAACCGAGTACGATTCGTTCTAATTATAACAACCGCATTACCGTGGTGACAAGCGGTGTACAACCTTGCCCACCGTGACTCTAGGTGGTTGACAAGAATGGAACTAGGGTCAGGACACGACTCTCTAAAGCATAGATCGTATATGTGTGAAAAACAGACCTTGATGACACCATAAACCAGATCGAAATAATACATAAACACAAGAGGAAAAGCAATGAGAACAGAAACGCAGAACGACATACCTACTTCAGACCCTAGTCGACCACCACTAGCCTGCCTTAAGACCACCGTGCTCAACTCCTATTCGAACTTTGGTATGACGGCAGAGGATGTATGAGGTGTTTGTATGTAATTAGGGTAGACAAAGCTCAGAACAGAAGCTTAAATATGACGGCATGCTAAAGTGTGTAATTAGGTTTAGCAAACTAAAAAAAACGTGTGGGCTGATCTCATAACTGAGTTGCACGCTTATCGAGGCCCGTGCTATGGTGCTAAAGGTCTCAAGATCGAATCCCCTTGGCAACACAAACCCCTAACTTGATCAAAATATCAATTTTTTTAGTTTAAACATAAAATAGATGTCGTAACTTAAACGTATATTGCACACTTAAATTATTCGAAAGCCTTCAATTATATAACGAATAACCCGTCACCATCGAATAAGTTGGATACTAAAACGGGTTATTACACCTTCTCTCTTACATTCACTTGTTCACCCTTTGCTTCTTTAGAGAAGAGTGATCCACGAGAGTCCATTATCAAAGGTCTTGCAAGGTCAACGGTTTAGTAGTGCCCTGAAAAACCTTCTAACAACTTGTTTGCGTTCATCGATTGTGCAGGGTCTTGACTTATGTCTTAAATTTGGCTTGAGAAGACATTTCAGTGATGGTTCCGTGCTTGTTTCCATTTGCGGAGTTAGATGCACCTATTTCCTTGAGGACAAGCAAAGGTTTGGTTTGGGGTATTTGATACGTGCATTTTATATAGACCTTTTTGGTCCAATCTGCACGTATTTATCTTCTATTTCATAACTTTTGGCTACTTTTATCACCCGAATAGTCTACGCGGTTTCGTTTTGTATTTATTGCAGCTAAAAGTTGGGAAGAAGGAAAACCTACTTGATCCTCGATAGCCAATCACTTTCAAAGAAGTCAAGAAAGAATCGTATCACGTTGGGAAGTGCAAAAACCCCAAAAGGAAGTTGATCCACGTCCAAAGCGCAGAAGAACTCGATCGAGTACACATTTTCACTCGATCGAGTCGTTGCGGGATGAGACAACATCAATCGAACAACCCACTTACGCATATCGACTACTATCTGCCAGTTTACTCGATCGAGTCCAACATTCACTCGATCGAGCAAGAAGGAGCAAAATAAGACTTGATCGAGTAACTCACTTACACGATCGAGCACGGCAGCGAGATTTTAGCATTTCTCCTATTTTCGAAGGGTTTCATAAAAGCATAAAATGGGAAGAAAGACAACAGTAGTCAACGAACAACAGTACTAGAGAACTCTAGATCTCATTTTCATTTTCATTCTGAAGAACCCTAATTAGTTAGATAGATTAATTCTTTTGCTTTCGGATTGGATTTCTATTTCATCTTGTAATCACGGTATTTCTATTCTACTTCGTCAATTAATTCATGCTTTCCGTTTCCTCTTCATTTACGATGTTTAATTCCCTTTCCTTTATTCTTGTTGTTAATTGTTTAAGTTGTAACATCCCGTATTTTCGTAAGGAATATTTTATTTAAATAAAGTAATTTCCGGAATTTAATAATAATTTAATAATAATCGTAATTTATATTTTTAAGATTTCCGTTAAGTTCGTCTTAAAAATCATTTAATCTTGAGATGCCTTGTTTATTTAGCATCAACCCGTCTCACATTTCTGTTTCACTTGAATAAAGTAAACCCGACTCAAGCTTTTAAAAGGACAGCTTAAAACCCTTAAAAGAAGCCTTCCATCGACACAAAACCCTCCAACCTCTTTCATTTCACTGTTAAACACCAAACTCCATTTTCATCTTATGTTCAAGCTTAGAATTGTCATCTCAAGGCCTTCCTGAACTCGTATCGAGGTAAAAGTTCCATATTCGGAATCCTCGCGAGATTTAGGATCTTTCTATCACTTTCATTTTCAATTTCGTGAAACTTCATTTCGGGACTGTTTTGCCCTAATCACGAAATTAGCCTCCTAATGGGTGTTTTTATGCTTTTAGGTGGTGCTTGTAGTAACCCGGAGGAAGAGCTTGTGATCATTGAAGAGGAAACCGGTGCATTCGCGGAGTAAAGGTGACGATAATGAGAAACTCGGCCTTTTGTCTAAATTAGCACATTATGTGATTTTGATTGTGTTTGATGAATGTCCTTGACGATAATAAGGACAATTGGGAGATTGTTGGGGCTGGTGTCCTTGACAATTAAGTACAATGACTTATTAAATCTCTTTAAGGATCACAAGGGCATACGTCAGTATTATTATCAGTTGATCCACGTTTATCAATAACGGTTGGCTTGCTAGATAAGTTTGACGTTATTGTCATACGGGTGGCGGTGATCAACTGGTCCCTATACGTCACACCTATAGGACACGTTTGAGAGATGTGAAAGTTTGAAAATACAGTCACATTTATGTCGGATACGACTAAACAGTTAGTCATAGGTAATGACTATTAAATTAGTCAATAAGATGTTGAGATTATTATTTAATACGGATTAAATAATTTTAGCTAATACGAATTACATGTTTAATTCGTAAAATTAAATATAAGCAGTTATATTTAATTAAATATTGATTTCGCGTATTAATATAAACAGTTATATTAATTTGGGTAATTATACAATATCGCAATTTTATCAGACCATTATTAATACATCGACTGCATTAATATCTGAAAACACGAGTGCGATTTATAAATAAAACCCGTGAATAATATTTAGCTAATCGGGTCGAATCACGCAAAGGTATAAGGTAAGAGTGGGAAAAGCCCACTCTCACCTCAACCCGTTCGGCCGACCCAATCACTACATAAGGAGAGTCCTTCTCCTTTTGTCAGGTTACTGCTTCTTTGATTGTTTTACTGATAAAACACATCTCAAGGAAATTAGGGTTTTGAGAACGGCCTTTTCCCAAAACCCAGATCTCACATCTAAAACCTCACAAAACTCTCCCCATATTGCAAGGCAATTGGAGAGCCTTTCTAGTACACGCGGCATCATCTTAAACAAAGTCTTGGGTGCAAGTTATAGGAGGGAATTTACTTTAATTCCTGTTCTTAGGCCTATTCAGGCAAGGACCCAAGGTTGTATTCTTTTCATGTTTTTATTTAACTTATGACAATAATCTCAATTGTAAAATTCGTTATAATCCTTCATGTTTAGGGCGAATACATGCTATATTCCCCACATAGTGTACCTTTGTATTTTGAGGTGTCTTTTTTTGGAACTGTGATTTCGATTAGGTCACAGTTTTTGTAAGCCTTTGAATTTTGAGGTGTATTTATGCATGTGGATGTATACTATGAGCTGTTATATGACTTTTGTCTCACCAAGATTGTATTATGTCTTGGTATGATTGAGGAAGGATTATACCTCGAAAATCAGGTTTCAGATAGTCCGCTTTGAGTTGGGAGTATCTTAGGTTTGGGGATACTTGTCGAATCGAAGAAGGATTATACCTCGAGAGTCTGGCAAGATTTAGGCTAGGACTGTATATCGTTTCGATCGTCCTACCAGGGGATTGTATTTGCTGAGGCTAAGTAGACTTGCGGTTGTTGTATAATGGAGTCGTCATATGATTCTTGCCATGTAGTGTGTATTTGTATCCTTCCATGCCCGGTTTGGGGTCATGGTTTGGTATTGCTGAATGTTTGGTGTTTAGGTTATGCGTTAAGATGTCGCCTCTGAACCTTTATACCTGCTGTTTTGTATCTGCTTGCCTAGAGTTGGTACAGTGTTTGATATGTATGTTGTTATTGAAGAGTATAGTACTTTGACTATATTATTGTTCATCCAAGGCATTGGATGACTCTTTAATTGGTTTCGTAAATGGTTTAGACCGAAAGACCCCCCGACCGGGTAACCGGAAGGGAAACCGGCTCTCCTTCCAAATAGTTTCCGAAATTGGTTGAGAGCCTTGCATAGTATTTGCATGATGATAAGAGTTTGAGAAGTTGAGATATATGCTTCACATGATTGTTCATGTTGGAGTTAAATACTTGTATATATATGTGTGTTCGGTGTTGTATGACATTAGGTGGCTATGAGAGCTCTAGTCACTCCCCACTAATTGTGGCGCACATGTTGTATGTGTGTAGGTACTTGATGCTGGTTTGCAGGGGGTTACGTTGAGGCTAGCGAGCGATGATCCTTCATCGTCATGATTTGTACCCAACCGTTAGCTAGACCTTAGTTTTATGGTTTCAGTATTTTGTGCCTGTAGGGATATGCTATCCCGGGCTGCTTTTGTATAGTACTTATATACTTATTTATGTTTTTATCTTTTGCATGTTTACATTGTTAAAGCACCTCGTATGTTTAGTTTGTTAAAAAGTTTTAATTCCGCTGCATTTTTAGTACTTTGTATGTTTTATATTTCCGCTTTCGCAAGGGGTTTTACAATTGGTATCAGAGCATTATCGCTCCCGACGCACTCATGTAATCCCCAAACTTAACTTGACCAATAACTTGAATAATGAATGAGAGATTTGGGTAGACTTAAGGACAAGTGGTAGACTGTTTGTACTTGTTAATTGTTAAGGTAACACTGTTTTCTCTTTTGAAGGATGGTGAGACCCTCAGCTGCTGAGAATACGATAATGCAAGCACTTCATCAGTTGCTTGAGAACCATAGGCGTCAGGCTAAGACTGCTCCTCCACCTCCTCCGCCAGGCAATGATGCCAACCGGCCTGGTAGCTTCTCTTGGATACAGTACAAGAATTACCCCAGATAGCGACTAAACCTGCCACCGCAACGGTAGTCGCTAATTAGCGACCGAAAAAAAAAAGCGGGCGACCGCTGTCGGTCGCTAAATTTAGCGACCAAAACCATATCCCAATGTTATCCTAAAAAATCCGCGGGAATCCAAAAGGTACCATTGCGCCAGTTTAGCGACCGAAATCAGTCGCTAAATTTAGCGACTGATTTCGGTCGCTAATTTAGCGACCTTTGTCGGTCGCTAATCCCCTGTATAATATTTCCAAACTTCTTCCTCCCGTCATTCCTTCACTATCCTTAGTTTCTTTAAAAAAAAACGTAAACTCTCCTCACCCACTACCACCGTCGACTACCGGAACACCACCACCGCAACGCCACCGGACCACCCACTACCGCCGTTCATCTCCCTCATACTAGTTTTTCAGGTTTGAGTCGATTTAATAACTTTATTGAATCCCTTTATAGTATTATTGTAATTCACAAATGTTGTTAGTAATTACCTTATTAGGATGCTTTTAGTTAGTAATTACCTTATTAGGATGCTTTTAGTTAGTGAATTGAAAAAAAATTGGGTGTTATTGTGATTAGGGTTAGAAATTGGGGAAAATTGGATGATGATTTTAGTTAGTAATTAGATTATTAGGATGTTTTTAGGATGTTTTTAGTTAGTGAATTGAAAAAAAATTGGGTGTTATTGTGATTAGGTTTAGAAATTGGGAAAAATTGGATGAGGATTTTAGTTAGTAATTTGATTATTAAGATGTTTTTAGGTGGAGATGATCCCGAAGCGGAGGTTGGCGCTACTCATTATGGTGGGTCTCAGTCATTCCATGATCGCGTGACGATAATTGTAAGTATTTACTCTTGTGATTTAATTTATCACTTTTATCTTGAAGTATATATTTAGCTTTAAATTTTAATTAACTGACTAACACTTCATGAATTTATTATTTTTTTTATAGGCAAGAAAAAATAAGGGCCAGCTACAATCGGTTGTAGATCTCTTCCTTGAGACACATGCCAAAAAGGGAAGGAAAGGGTACGTCTTCGTAAATGCAAGAGATCGCGAATTATATGTAATTGTTATTGTATAAAGTATTTAAAAAATGATTTATAATCAATGATTTATTTATATGTAAGTGTTATTGTATATATTATTAATAATGTTTCATTTTTTTGTAGGAAACATTTCTTAAACGAAAGAAGGCGAACCCTGACATCTCCGATAATCAGCTATGGTATGAATTGGTAGACGGTTTTCATAAAGGAGGAGTGTATGGGGCCGGTTCAGCTAAAGAGCTCTTTTATGAACCGCCGGCAAGAAGAGGGTCCTCGTCCCAGCATCAACCCTATGTTCCTGGTTTGGTCAGTCACCTTCAGATGCAACTAGCTGAGAAGGATAGAAGGGACGCCGAACGAGATGAAGAACTGAGGAGAATGAAAGAAGAGATGGAAATGATGTTTTCTTACTTTGCTAATTGTAACAACGGTTGGCGTCCACAGGATCGGGATCCAAGAGATCCCGATTATGGAGGTGGCAGTGGGGCGGGAGCATCTTTTCCAGTGTCGTAGCTTGTTGCTCCTGTTTTTTAGTGACTCTTGTTTAGTGTTGGATACTTGTTACTTTAGTACCCGAATTTCGTACTTTGTAATCCAGATGACTTTTTTTTTTATTTATGCAATCAGATGTTTCGCATCAATTGGGTTGTGCGCTGGTTATTCTTGGTTTTGCTTGCAGGTTTACAGTAGTAGCTACGGATTTGGCTAGGACAAAACAAATTTTTATGGGCAAATACATGTAGAATTAGCGACCGAACATGTAAAATTAGCGACCACTGTCAGTCGCTAACCCCCTGTAACTTTTTTTTCATTGGCGACCAACTAACGACCGATATCAGTCGCTAAATTAGCGACTGAAATCGGTCGCTAATTTAGCGACTGAAAACGGTCGCTAAATTAGCGACTGAAAACGGTCGCCAATTTAGCTACCGATGTCGGTCGCTAAATTAGCGACTACTATCGGTCGCCCGCCTTTTTTTCTGCGGTCACTAAATTTGGCGACCAATATCGGTCGCTAAAAGCGACTACAGCCTGCGACTAAGGGCGTGCGACTGAAATTGGTCGCTAAAATTAGAAGGGCGACCGATAGTGGTCGCTAATTTCAGTCGCAATCTGACGTATCTGTTGTAGTGATAGCATCACAGATGTCCAGGAGCCACGTGAAGACTTATGGAGGCGAGGTTGATCCGGTAGCTCTTACTGAGTGGTTCCGTGAGACGGAAAAGAGCTTCACCATGTACTCGGTAGGCAGAGAGGATAGAGTGCGGCTAGCCACTCACTTTTTGACCTTAGAGGCCGACAGATGGTGGGCATTGACCGGACCGACTTTCATTCTGGATCCTTTATTTGACTGGGAGGCTTTTAAGGATAAGCTCGAGACGAGATTTTATCCTAAGGAGCTTAGATCACAGAGGCTTAAGGAGTTCATGGACTTAAAGCAGGGTAAGATGTCCGTTCAGGAGTACACCGACAAATTTAACCAGCTTGCCCATTTCGCATCGAGATTTGTGAGGGATGAGCCTGAGAGAGTTAACTTCTATCGGGGGAAGTTGGGGCCACGCATCGAGAGTATGGTCCACCGTGACTCGACTTCTTTCGTTGAGGTTTATGACGATGCTATTTGGGCGGAGAGTTTCATTCGAGCTATAGATGCTGAGGCCAGAGCTTCTTCTGCTCCCAGTTCCCCTCAGGCTCGCTCTCTTGGGAAGAGACCCTTTTACCCTTCATCTGTTTCTCCAGAAGTTCAGCATGGGAAGTTCAAGAAAGATGGTTCCTCCAAAGCCAGAGATCCTAGACCTGCACCTGATCCTTCTGTTAGGTTTAGTTATCTCATAAACTAATAATTTTAGTCATACTAAAAATAAACTTATAATTAACATTTTAATTAACATGTTTTAGATCTTATGCATGCTAAATATATATGCGGAAATAGGAGAGATTTCGAACCCTTACACACGGTCCGAAATGTAATGCTAGGATGATCCTCCAAGTGATCAACAAGAACACCTCCTTTGGATGCACCAAGACAACCCCTTAACAAACCGAGACTTTGAACAAGCTAGTATTAGAATCGGATTATCCTTAAACAATATACTAATCTTTATTAGAAATATTAATCTAAATACTATCACTAATATAGTATATATTATTATTATCCTTATAAAAATTTAGAGAGGTTTTTATTAGTTTTCTTCCTTAGAAAAACTTGGCATAAGATAAGATTAGAATGTATTTTGTGATACAATCACATTATATATTTAGGGTTGCATGGGAATGGGAGGCCGGGTATAGGAAGCACAAAAGGAGGGAACATCTTCACTTCTCAAGGCACTTAGGGTGGCTCTAGGTAATATTCTCAAGACACCCTTTAATGATTGTGTCTTAATAGTATTTAACACACTAATCATCCCATAACTACCTCCACTAATCCGTCCATTTTAGCTTAAAATGGATTTCATTTTACAAATTTATCAATTGTATAATTTGTACAAAATGTGACATCTTATATGTCACAAGGTAATAAAATATAATTATCTTAATTTAAAACATATAAATATTTATCGTATAAATATTGTATATAATTAAATAAATCATATTTATCAATTGACAAGTAATTCGAAATTACAATTATAAAATGATTATTTATAATTATCGTCAATACGATTCACAACCTTTGTATTAATTATAACCCTATTCATTCTAATTATGATATTATAAAATATCGTTCAATGTTTAGTAATTGACACGTTTCAATTATAAACATAAATCTTACAATAAGATTTAACCTCTGATTTCTCGATATACGAGTTTAAGGAATATGATCAAATCGTATCAATATACATTTGGTCACTTTATCAATTAAGGGAATTGTCCTAAAGGTGTGACCTAAAGGGATCAACTGACCACCACTGTCATACGACAGTAATGTCAAACTCTAGCTAGCCAATCATTAACGATTAATGTTGGTCAGTTGACTAATATAATTCGTATCATCCCTTGCGTATTCTCGTCATGAGATTTGATCACGTGATCGCACTATTGTTGAGGACACATTTCCCAACACCTTCCCTGAAGTGTTTCAAGTGTCGCAAAGCCCTGCATCCTGGTGTTAACTGCGACGGTGATCCTTACTCTTGCTACACCTGCAAGAAGCCGGGGCATCGCTTCTTCGAGTGCCCAGAGAGGAAGACTATTGTTGGGAGGACTGCTACTGCTGCTGGTGCAGTTCGAAAGCCAAAGACCAAGGGTACTGTGTACGTGATGAGCAAAGCTACTACAGAGACTTGCCCTCAGTTGATCACTGGTAGGTCTTCGCCATTGACTTTTCCCTTCTATCTGTTAGGTTTAGTTATCTAATAAGCTAATTATTTTAGTCATACTAAACAAAACTTAATTAACATTTTAATTAATATATATATATATAGATCTTATGCATGCTAATGGAAATGCGGAAATAATGAGGTTTAAACCCTTACACACGGTCCAAACGAAATGCTAGGATGATCCTCCAAGTATTCAACAAGAACACCTCCTTAGTGATGCACCAAGACACACTACTACAGAAACCCTTAAGGACATCGGTTAATGGACATCAGATTTTGGAAAAATCTGATGTAATAAATTTGCACATCAGTTGATTACAAAAATCTGATGTCCTTATAAAGTAAAGGACATCGGTTTCTATTTCAAACCTATGTCCATAAGTATTGATTTTAATGCACATCAGACTAAATGACAACCCATGTACATTAATTGATAAAGGACAACAGTTATTTATAAACCGATGTTAATTATTGTTGTGAAAAGCGCGCAAAAAATAAAACCCTCATCAGTGTCTTTCATTCTTCTTTTCACTCTTTCTCTCCTTTCCTTTCACAATTTTTTCAACATTTTCATAATTCCTTCAAAATTCCACCATTTAAACCTGCAAATCCCCTTATAAACACATTTCCTTGTTATAGCTGACAGACCGGTCGTGACCCACGACCACTTCGTTGCAGTTCTTCAAATTCCAATTCGCAATTAGGTTAAAAAATTTCGTTCAATTTTTTCTTACAACTCATCGAATTGATCTCTTTTCTGAAGATTTGATCTCGATTATTGTCACTGACTTTTGATTTTCTATCAATTTGGGTTTAGAGATTCAGTTATTATTATCATGGTACAGTTATTAAGTTTTAGGGTTAGAGCTTTTCGAAGATACGTTTTCGTTTTTCACCAAATTTTGGTTTTTTTATGGTGTTTGTGTTTTGGGATTTAATTATTTTTAGCATTTTAAGGTAAAATTAAGTATCAAGGCTAGATTTTTCAATTAAATTTGATTTTAATTTGGGGATAATTCTTTTTCTACTGATTTTCCTAGGTTTTTAAGCGTGTCAGAAAAATGGGGCTGAGTTCAGGTACCATGTTTTCCACCATTGTTCTCTTATACTTATACTTATATATTTATAAATTTAAACTGCAGAATGAGTTGAAATTGCGTTCTCTTAAACACCGAAATATCATTGATTTGGTTTGGTTGGGTACTGTGAGATGAAGGAGAATTTTTACCTTGTCTATGAGATGTTCCAGGCAAAGCCGTTATCAAAATTTGTTGAAGGTTAGTTGAGTACTTACTCCTACTATTATCTGTATATGTGATTCTAGGTCGATCCTGTTGGCTTTATTGTAATATTCATATATGCTCGTTTACATATTGATTGCTTGTATTTTGTTTATCTTGCCTTTCCTACTTTGTCTCAGTATTTTCTACGGCTTTCTAAATTTCTTGGCAGCCAAATAGAACTTTCAAATTACTTTTGCCCAAGCAGGCTTGACATAGGAACAAGCTGTTAAGATTCTCAAGGGAACTGTTTCTAGACTGGCGTTTCTTCATAGTCATCCAGAAGGGCCATTTGTGCATTTAATATCAGCACCAACAATGTACTGGTGACCGAGGTACTATATTGGGCTCTTTCTGGAAGAAAAATGGTTTCAGAAAATAGTCACTTGTGTCTCTTACTTGTATCTTTACTTTCATTTGATTCAGCTGATACAAGAATTGATAATCGATTTTACAGGATTTTGTGCCTAAACTCATTAACTTTAATTATATATACTCGATCTGTAACACCCCCATTTATTTAAGGGCCTGAACTAGGACTCCTCAGATAAATAAGGGTGTTACCATCTCGGTTTCCCGAGGCAGTAGATACAAAGGAAGATAAACAGTACTTTAAATTAACTTTAAACTCAAAACATGTTCTTACATATCCAAAGGTCTTAACAACGTAAATGAAGTACAACTCGTATTAAACTGACTAAGGTGATCTAGACACCTAATCTGGTCCGGATCCAAGCTCTTCCTCCCATAGCTCCCCCTTAGTCTCAGCCACCTGTCAATCTGCTCCCCAATAATTGGTTCATCACAGGTGATCACGAATACACAGGGTCAACCACGAGGTTGAGTAGGGAAAACAATAATTATAACAATATAGTAAACTCCGCACCGATCCAACGCCAAATAAACTCCGCACCGATCCAACGCCATATATATACTCCGCACCGATCCAACGCCATATATATACTCCGCACCGATCCAACACCGTATCACAAGACCCAACTTATATATATATATATTCACATCGTAACAATGTCTCAAAAGATATAAATAGCACAATATAACGTTCACATGAGATTATAACATAAACATGCTTATTAACACATAAGAACAGATTACACATTATTATATACCAACCTTTCCCCTACCTGAAATAGCAGGAAATGTAGATACGCCCAAGCTCGTCAGAAGTGTTCCACACGAAACTCGCTACCTAAACATGTATATGTAACGAATTAAAGTACTTCCCGAACCCAAAAACAACCTATACTTACTTTAATTAGAAACCTTCCATAAATGGAAAGTTTCCAAAAATAGAAACCCTTTATAAAAGGAAAGTTTCCATAAATAGAAACTTCCCCAACTTATAAATTCCCGACTCATAAACTTCAATTACACGATAAAGAAATAATAAAAGGAACGAAAACGGCTTTTAGTACTTAGTAGAAATATCACAATTAAAATATGATTAATAAAATACTTCAACCAATAATAAAAATAGTAATAATAATAATAATAATAATAATAATAATACTAATAATAATAATAATAATCAAAAATCATGTCTAACAAGAAAACAAACCCAGCAGCCCCTAAAACCCGACTCTACCTTCACCATGACTTCGAACCACCACCAATACTTAACCCACCACCTCGGCCACCAGCAGACCGCCCCTTCCGACACAGCCAACTCCCCACTACATCCCTGACACCACTGAACCCCTCGACGGCCGCCGGCGAGTCAGACCAGCGCCCACCAACCAGGTCTGACTCCCGCCTAGACTCCCTGTACCTAACACCTTCAGACCACCATCGACGCAACAACCACCATCAACACCCCCTGTAACTGACACCCCGACACACCCTGACACACGTACAAGACACTGTGGTGGTACCACCGCGTCGACCTCCCCCGAGTCAACGGTGGTGCCACCCCCAAACTCCTTCCCTGAGCACACCTTCCCCACGACCAAACAAACACCTTGCGACCAGAGTGACAAACATCCCTCCTACAACGATACTGACGCACTACAACCAACACAAACACCACCCTGACACCCCTTAAACACCCAGCAACACATGACAAACTAGACAGACCACCACAACCAGACGCCACCCTACAACAGACTCGACAAAGTTGCCACATACCAACGTGATAATAAACGTCAGTGGCTTACCTGTCTTCAGATCGGAATTCTGGGCAACCGTGAAGGTGGTGGTGGCAGTGAAGACTCTCATTCTCTTCTGTGTGGTGGCGGCAGTAGGTTTAGGGTGTCAAACGTGTAGGGACTAGGTCAGAAATGAGGTCTTTTTACAGTCCAAAATGACGGCAGGGTAGGGTTTATACGTGAGGTGTGAGTTTGTGAGAGGCTAGGGTTGCGTTAGGGTTTGTCAAAGTGTGGGTTGTTTGCTTTGCACAACTAACGAGGCCCAAGACTCTACCCTTTGGTCTCGTGCTCGAGCCCCAACTAAGGCATACAACACAATTAAATCATATAAACATGTACACTTATCAAATAATAAATCGTTGTAGTTTAAAACTATCTTTTCGTCGCGAAACAAGATCAATTATCGTAACGAAAATATACGGGTATTACAGTCTTCCCCCCTTAAATTGAACTTCGTCCCGAAGTTCATCCTCACTTAGGTGAGAAACACGAAACGATATAAACAAACAACCAACCCAAACGAACTTGGAAAGAAAAACATCACAAAAAGTTGACTTATATCGCAGAATGTTACATTCCACCCCCCTTAAAGAAAAGTTACGTCCGCGTAACTTACCTCAATCGAACAACCGTGGATAACGCTCCCTCATAGATGCCTCAGGCTCCCACGTAGCCTCTTCCTGATTATGATTTGTCCACAGTACTTTCACCAAGGACGTCTCCCCATTGCGAGTCTTGCGTACCTTCCTGTCCAGGATTTCTTTCGGAGTCTCAACATACGCCAACTGTTCATCTACCTAAATCACCTCGTGCTGAAGCACATGTGATGGATCACTCACATACTTCCTCAACTGGGACACATGGAACACATTATGGACCTTGGATAGAGCTGGAGGTAAAGCTAATCGGTATGTCACCTCCCCAACCCTGTCCAAAATCTCAAATGGTCCAATAAATTTCTGACTCAACTTGCCCCGTTTGCCGAACCTCAACACACCCTTCATTGGAGAGACTTTCAGTAGTACCCTCTCTCCGGCCTCGAATGAAATGTCACTCCTCTTCAGATCGGCATAGCTTTTCTGTCTATCCTGAGCGGCCCTCATCCTCTGTCGAATAATCTGAACCTGCTCCACCATCTCCTGGATCATATCTGGCCCCAATGTCACAACATCAGCTCGATCATCCCAACACACAGGGCTCCGACACTTCCTTCCGTATAGGGCTTCGAAAGAGGCCATGCCTATGCTAGCATGGTAGCTGTTATTATAAGAAAACTCGATCAACCCCAGTCGATCCTCCCAAGATCCTCCGAACTCAAGCACACAAGCCCTCAACATGTCCTCAAGGGTCTGAATCGTTCTCTCCGTCTGACCATCTGTAGCCGGATGAAAAGCAGTACTCATCTTCAATTGGGTACCCAAAGCAGCCTGCAACTCCTGCCAAAATCTGGAGATAAACCTCGAGTCTCGATCTGAAACAATGTCCTTGGGTACTCCATGTATTTTGACTACATTCTGAACATATGACTTAGCCAACTCGGCTTTACTCCAGGTATCTTTCATTGGAATAAAGTGAGCTGACTTAGTCAAACGATCCACAATCACCCAAATCATGTTGTTGCCCCTCTGAGTCTGAGGCAACCCCACGATAAAGTCCACTGAAATGTTCTCCCACTTCCACTCTGGTACATCCAACGGTTGAACTTTGCCTTGAGGTCTCTTATGCTACCCTTTCACCCTCTGACAAGTCAAACATCTCGACACAAATTCTGCGACTTCCTTCTTCATGTTAGGCCACCAGAATGTCTGCTTAAGGTCTTTATACAACTTATCACCCCCTGGGTGAACGGAATACGGAGTAGCATGAGCTTCGGTCAGAATTTTCTTCTTTAGCTCTTCTACGTCAGGAACACACCAACGCCCACCGAACCTCAAACTACCGTCGGCATGAATACTGAACTTGGTTGACGACTCTCCACCCTCGCTCTCCACCATCTTGCGCCATTTCTGGATTCTCGCATCGTTCTGTTGTAACTCCTGTATCTCTCCATACAACTCGGGCTCTACTGTCAAATCACCAAGAGCATCCCCTTTCCTGATCATGAAAATTCCCATCTCTTTTAGTTCACTATGCAACCTCACCCTCGATCTGGCACAACTCAAAGCATGTACTGACTTCCTACTTAGAGCGTCAGCTACCACATTTGCCTTGCCTTCGTGGTAGACAATCTGCATATCATAATCTCCAATCAACTCTATCCACCTCCTCTGCCTCATGTTCAACTCTTTCTGGGTGTAGATATATTTCAGGCTCTTATGATCGGAAAACACCTTAAAAGTGGCTCCATAAAGGTAATGACGCCACAATTTCAGTGCAAAGACCACAGCGCCCAATTCCAAATCATGAGTCGGATAATTTTCTTCGTAGGTCTTCAACTGGCGAGAAGCATACGCGATCACTCTCCCATTCTGCATCAGCACACAACCCAACCCATGCTTTGAAGCGTCGGTGTATACTTCGAAATTATCACTTCCAACTGGCAAGGCCAGGATAGGAGCTGTTGTCAGGCGTTCCTTAAGTGTCAGGAATGCCTTCTCACAACCCTCATCCCAGACAAAACGGTTCTCCTTCCTCATTAACGACGTCAACGGCTTTGCTATCTTCGAAAAGTCTTTGACGAATCTCCGGTAATAACCTGCTAACCCCAGAAAACTTCGGATCTCACTCACATTCTTCGGACTTTGCCACTTAGTCACAGCTTCAATTTTACTAGGGTCAACAGATACCCCCTCTTTGGAAATGACATGCCCCAGAAACGCCACTTTCTCCAACCAGAACTCGCATTTACTTAACTTAGCATTGAGTTTATGTTCCTCCAAGGTCTGAAGTACTTTCCTTAAATGATCCTCGTGCTCTTCTGCATTCTTGGAATATACAAGGATATCATCGATAAATACCACCACAAAATTGTCCAGATACGGGCTGAAAACTCGATTCATCAAGTCCATGAACACAGCTGGAGCATTAGTCAATCCAAAGGGCATAACCACAAATTCATAGTGGCCATACCTCGTTCGGAAAGCGGTCTTCGGAATATCTTCATCCTTTATCCTCAATTGATGATACCCGGATCTCAAATCAATCTTGGAGAAAACCCCGGCTCCACTCAACTGATCGAACAAGTCGTCAATTCTCGGCAAAGGATAACGGTTCTTGATAGTCACATTGTTCAGCTCTCGGTAGTCAACACACAACCTCAAACTCCCATCCTTCTTCTTCACAAACAGGACAGGTGCACCCCAGGGCGACACACTGGGTCGAATGAACCCTTTTTCAGCTAGTTCATCCAACTGCTTCTTCAATTCCTCCATCTCCTTCGGTCCCATGCGGTACGGTGATTTGGATATTGGTCCCGCCCCTGGTTTTAGGTCAATGGAAAATTCCACTTCCCTCCTCGGCGGCAACTCTGAAACATCGTCTCTGAATACTCCCTCAAATTCCCGTACCACAGGTATCTCGCTAGTCTTGGGGGTCTCAGCCTCACAATTCCACATTTGGCATAAGATTAGGCTCTCTCCTTTCCTCAAGCCAGACTTAAGGGTATTGACAGAAATGAATTTGATTTTTGGTTTGACTCGGTATCCCTTGTAAGACACCCTCACTCCCTTAGGTCCCTTCAAGGAAATCTTCTTTTGATGACAGTCGATGAAAGCTCGATACTTCCCTAGCCAGTCCATCCCCAAAATCACCTCAAAACCCCCCAGAGGAAACTCTATAAGGTCACAATAGAAAATTGCTTCCCCGATTTTGATGGGTACACTACCATATACTCTATTACAGACTATCGACTCGCCTGATGGTATGGTCACTGGGTCCGCGATCCAATCGAATCTCTCAAGCCCCAAGGCCTTAACATGATCTCTAGACACAAACGAATGGGTGGCACCGGAATCGAAAAGTACAAAAGTAGGTTTAGAGTTCACAAGAAAAGTACCGGTGACCACATGAGCATCATCCTTCGCGGCCTGCTTTCCCATGGCAAAGAGCTTGCCACTGGATTTGACTCCACTCTGACTGGCACTAGATGTCCCAGCCTGCTGATTCCCTTCCGTTCCTGCCTTCTGGTTGCTTCCACCTCCATTGAATTGATTCTGGTACGGGCGGCTCTGGTAATTGTTATAGTTCCGCTGGTAATTGCTGCTCCCTCCAGATTTCGCACCCCCACCATAGTTTGTCGTGGGTGTGCGATAGCCACTACTACCATAAGACTGCGTACGGGATCCCTGGTATCCGGATGTAGGCGTGTGATAACCCCCGGACTGATTTCCTCCAGAAGAACGACACACCGCCTGCTTATGTCCCCTCTTCCCACAGCCAAAGCACACTATTCCTGCCGAACCGCCGCCATATACCCCACTCATGTGATTGCCCCCACTCTGATTTCTCGCACCTCCAGAAGTGTTGTTACTGAAGTAACCACTAAACTTGTTTGTGCTTGGTTTCTTTGACCCAGAATTTTCCGTCACAGTCTCAGCCTTCCTCTTCTCTGATTTCGACTTCTTTTCTTCCTTGATCATGTCTGAGAGCCTCTCCGCTGCCCCAGCCCTTAGGTATATGTCTCGGACTGTGGTAGGCGGAGCCGCAATCAGTCTTTTCTTGATAGCAATTGATAACCCTCTCTCAAACTTCATTGCCAGCATGGCATCATCAAACCCCATGTCTCCCACATAGTGCACCAACTGGATGAACTTCCTGTAGTAAGCCTCTACGGTCATGTCCTCCGACATTTTGAATGAGTCGAATTCCTCCCTCAGCTTGCTCTTTTGGAATTCTGGTAGAAACACCTCGTTCAAGACCTCCTTGAATGCATCCCAAGGAACAAACGCGGTTCCATCCTCGGTAGCTGCTTCCCGGATCTCTCCCTTATTTGCGGTCCACCAGTCCCCAGCCAGTCCCCTCAGATAGTGGGATGCCTGGTCAACCCTCAGTTCATCAGGACAATTAACAAGCTCGAACAAGTTACTAAACTCTCTGCACCAGGCTCCAAGCAAATGAGGTTCCCCCTCCCCGGTGAATTGGGTAGGATGGTGCCTCGCGATTATCGTGCTCATCTTAGCGGAGTCCATCTGTTTAGCCTTTAGAGTCGCAATTTCAGCTCGTAATTGGTCAAACTCCTCTTGTGTGATGTTAGCGAGGTTGTCTCTTCGCGGAGGCATACTATAATACAACAGAAAAGGAATGAGTCCCGACTCATGTGGGTACCCATTAGGGTTAGGGCTAAAATCCCTAAACGATAAAGTCTAGCATCAACCATCAGAGTGAGTACTATAAAATTATAACATGGCTCGGGATCACATAACCGCATATCACTAGACATGATGAGAAAGGAAATTAAAGCATTTACTGACATGTTTCAAAATACTTCACATAACCACATACGTTCACACCTCTTCATTCAATAATTAAAATTCCTTTTATGCTCATGCCCCTTCCGGCTATTTCAATTAGTTTCATATACTCAAGTTTGCATAGATACTTTATCACAATATACCATCACTTTCATCTTTTCCTAATCTACCCTTTTTCTCTCGTATTTTACTCTGGGTTCCCGGGTAAAACTGATAGGGCCAATGGTTCGGTGTGAGGGGGCCCCAGACTCATACTTCTCCTTTAGTGTGCTCCTAACAGTCCTATCCCGGGGGTTCATTTTATTTAGACTCTCCTACATTCATTAGGTTCATTAGGTTAGGCCTGAGGATCGTTCGCTCTGATACCACTTTGTAACACCCCCATTTATTTAAGGGCCTGAACTAGGACTCCTCAGATAAATAAGGGTGTTACCATCTCGGTTTCCCGAGGCAGTAGATACAAAGGAAGATAAACAGTACTTTAAATTAACTTTAAACTCAAAACATGTTCTTACATATCCAAAGGTCTTAACAACGTAAATGAAGTACAACTCGTATTAAACTGACTAAGGTGATCTAGACACCTAATCTGGTCCGGATCCAAGCTCTTCCTCCCATAGCTCCCCCTTAGTCTCAGCCACCTGTCCATCTGCTCCCCAATAATTGGTTCATCACAGGTGATCACGAATACACAGGGTCAACCACGAGGTTGAGTAGGGAAAACAATAATTATAACAATATAGTAAACTCCGCACCGATCCAACGCCAAATAAACTCCGCACCGATCCAACGCCATATATATACTCCGCACCGATCCAACGCCATATATATACTCCGCACCGATCCAACACCGTATCACAAGACCCAACATATATATATATATATATATATATTCACATCGTAACAATGTCTCAAAAGATATAAATAGCACAATATAACGTTCACATGAGATTATAACATAAACATGCTTATTAACACATAAGAACAGATTACACATTATTATATACCAACCTTTCCCCTACCTGAAATAGCAGGAAATGTAGATACGCCCAAGCTCGTCAGAAGTGTTCCACACGAAACTCGCTACCTAAACATGTATATGTAACGAATTAAAGTACTTCCCGAACCCAAAAACAACCTATACTTACTTTAATTAGAAACCTTCCATAAATGGAAAGTTTCCAAAAATAGAAACCCTTTATAAAAGGAAAGTTTCCATAAATAGAAACTTCCCCAACTTATAAATTCCCGACTCATAAACTTCAATTACACGATAAAGAAATAATAAAAGGAACGAAAACGGCTTTTAGTACTTAGTAGAAATATCACAATTAAAATATGATTAATAAAATACTTCAACCAATAATAAAAATAGTAATAATAATAATAATAATAATACTAATAATAATAATAATAATAATCAAAAATCATGTCTAACAAGAAAACAAACCCAGCAGCCCCTAAAACCCGACTCTACCTTCACCATGACTTCGAACCACCACCAATACTTAACCCACCACCTCGGCCACCAGCAGACCGCCCCTTCCGACACAGCCAACTCCCCACTACATCCCTGACACCACTGAACCCCTCGACGGCCGCCGGCGAGTCAGACCAGCGCCCACCAACCAGGTCTGACTCCCGCCTAGACTCCCTGTACCTAACACCTTCAGACCACCATCGACGCAACAACCACCATCAACACCCCGTGTAACTGACACCCCGACACACCCTGACACACGTACAAGACACTGTGGTGGTACCACCGCGTCGACCTCCCCCGAGTCAACGGTGGTGCCACCCCCAAACTCCTTCCTTGAGCACACCTTCCCCACGACCAAACAAACACCTTGCAACCAGAGTGACAAACATCCCTCCTACAACGATACCGACGCACTACAACCAACACAAACACCACCCTGACACCCCTTAAACACCCAGCAACACATGACAAACTAGACAGACCACCACAACCAGACGCCACCCTACAATAGACTTGACAAAGTTGCCACATACCAACGTGATAATAAACGTCAGTGGCTTACCTGTCTTCAGATCGGAATTCTGGGCAACCGTGAAGGTGGTGGTGGCAGTGAAGACTCTCCTTCTCTTCTGTGTGGTGGCGGCAGTAGGTTTAGGGTGTCAAACGTGTAGGGACTAGGTCAGAAATGAGGTCTTTTTACAGTCCAAAATGACGGCAGGGTAGGGTTTATACGTGAGGTGTGAGTTTGTGAGAGGCTAGGGTTGCGTTAGGGTTTGTCAAAGTGTGGGTTGTTTGCTTTGCACAACTAACGAGGCCCAAGACTCTACCCTTTGGTCTCGTGCTCGAGCCCCAACTAAGGCATACAACACAATTAAATCATATAAACATGTACACTTATCAAATAATAAATCGTTGTAGTTTAAAACTATCTTTTCGTCGCGAAACAAGATCAATTATCGTAACGAAAATATACGGGTATTACACGATCTGTGTGAAGCGTAGATGCTGTAATTCTTTGGGCAGGCTATTTTGTTTAGGCTATGGTGCTATACCATGAACTAGGATCATTGAAAATTTCAGAGACCAACCTGTATTTGCAACTGAGATGAGGAATAAACTTCTTTTGTCCTTGTTTTTGTGTGTTTTGTGTATTTGCCTTGACTTATTGATTTGAGATCTTCTGCTCAATTTTATACACGTTTGTGGCAGATAATATCATGGTTTATCTGCGTGGCTATATCTCTTTATTGTTGGAGAGCTTGCATTCTACTATATGAAAAAAAATTGGCCTCTGCAGAATTTGTCTTATATAATTGGCTTTGTTCTGATCAGTCTGCGAACATTTTTCGTTGCAGAGTGCGTTTTGATTTACTTGGATCCTAAGCCCATCCGTTCAATAATTGGTTGGGCTTCAAAGACATTCCCTACGGCTATATTTTTCTTGTATGAGCAGGTAACAGCTGCTGTGTCCGCACTGGACTACTAGTCCCAGAATTACTTGGCTGCTGCATCCCAGAAACCTGTGATGGCTGTTGCACTGGACTACCAGACCCAGCATGCTGTGTTTGCTGCACTGGCATTGGTTTTCAGACCTTTTTTTCCACTGTAAGTTTTACCCAACATACTTAACAATTAGCATCCAATGAGCTCAGTTTAAGTCTCAGCTGGGAGTGGGAGTGGTAGGGGATCATTATAGGTAAACAATAATCTATTCATTGTCCTCGACAATAGACGGTAGCATCACAAAAACTCGTATGATATTGCTTGTATGATCGCCATCAACATGCAGTGCCATGTATAATAATCAGGATCCATGAATCTAATAAGTAATTTTCAGGCAAGTTGGGTAGGAAATTATATCTTCTTCTTGTTCAATTAATATTGAGATTCCTTCTGTCTATCTATGGTTGTGATGTATATATAACTAGATGCAATGAAGACTTCCTTAGAAGTTCTTCAGGCTAAGAGGTGTGACTTTTGTAGATTCCTTCTGTCTATCTCATAGCCATGTTCCTAGTCACAAAAAAAACTCTTATCTGTGTACATGTAGCTTTTCTCTCTATAAACTTATGAATATGGTTGTACATGATTGTCCGTACTTCCCTATGAAATTCTGCACTGTTATTTCCAGATTATAATTTCACGTCCCTGCAATTGAGGATGGTTCTTGCAAAGCCCTATGTTAGCCTCTTTCCTTATATGTCTCTACCTTCCTCACCCTTCGTGCTTTTCATCCTTCCAATAGTTTCTCTCATGTTCTTTTTCATAGAGGTAGATGCTCACACTTTTACAAAAATCTCTCAGCCTTTGATGTCTTCAGCATCACTTTGTAGAGAGAAGAAGTAACTTAGATACTTTTATCCTCAATAATGATCAATACATTGGAGAACTGAGAATTTCAGTACACTTTGTGGTCTAAACTCTAAACGATGAAAAAGTTATTAATTGACAGATGCTCAAATAGCAACATCAATGCTTACCACTGTACTCTCTTCCCTGTTGACAAGAGGGAGAGAAATAGAGGGAGGGGACAGTACCTGGGTGGTTTTGCCTAGCCTGATCTGTTTTCCACCTTACGTTATTTTTTTGTTATTGCTAACAGCTTTTTTCAGGTACTTGGACACTAGGACACCAAACCCAGTCCACACACAACAACTTTGAGAGCGTTGTTATGCCTTGACAGCGAAACATCCTCTTATGGTCGTTGGCACATCCGATAGAAATCTGATAGTTTATAATTTGTCAAATCCACAGGTGACGTATCTTTTCGAATCTGTAAAACCCTATCATGTTCTTTCAAGATTCTGTTAAAGGTCCTTGCATGTGTCAATACATGTCATTGTTGGTCGAATTTTGTTTTTAGTAAGTGTAAGAATCTTTACAATTGTAATGGGGTCAATGATAAGGCAATCTTAGATGCTCTCATAGAATATAATTTTCTTCTGAACTAGCCAGAAGCTGAATAGCTTCTTTTGAGTATTCTAGCCATATTCGAATTACACCCTTATCTGATGTTGTACAATTTTCTTGGAATGTTATAAAATTCAGCAGAATTTTTCAAAAGCACACGTTTGTGCATTGTAGATTGATTATATAAAATGTCAACCCGACATTAGTACCCCTAGATTTCGAAGGATATAGTATTGATCAGTAGCATGAAGCTTAAAAAGGTTCCATTGTTGGATTCATGGACTGTTGTTACCATGGTATTAAATCTCCATTTGAGGCTTGATATTGGAATGAGATTGTGAGTTTTTTTTCTTGGCATTGTACCGTAAATGATGTTGACAATTCCTTCCTTAACATATGGTTTTGGTAATCTTGGCAAACTTAAACCTGGAATCCTGGATGGCTACATAGTGATGCCGTAAGCACGGTTGCTAGTCATCGGATAAAAAAAAGTGTATTTATTATGTAAAAATTTGAAATAGCAGTAAGATTCATTTCAGTGACAGTTGGCAAATTAGTAGCATCAAACTACATAGTCAGATCTCTAAATATGGCATATTTAGGGACTCCACTGCGTTGGCATACTGGGTTAGTATCTTAAACTCTCTTCTTTTTGTCAGATCCCTAAATATGGCATATTCGAGAATATAAATTCTTTAAAGGAGCTTGCTGAAATGTCGCAATGGACAGCTGATAAACCTCTCAGAGCCAGGTATATTCGAGAATATGCACAAACTGTGGGCATGCACTAGCTTTGCTTTCTCTATTCTGGCATTTTTTTACTTGGTTGTGATAGTCCATTTCCATGAATTTGCATAAAATTGGATGCGCTGTGCTGTTAACATGACCATCTTTACATTTCTTGCTGTTGGTATGTTTGAAATTTGTAACAAGTCTCAAACTGCTTGGAAAAATTATGCTTACATATTTCTTTGTTTTTTGAGATACATAAATACATGCTCTGAATTTCTCCACTCTCCAGAGGTCGGCATTTTATCTATTTTGTGCTTAGTCTTGGTGGGCATTGCATGATGTTTTATCGTTGCAGTGGCTGTCATTGCTCCAAACCTCTTGCAATTGTTTTGAGAGGATAGAACACATGCTTATGTGATAATAAAAGACTATTCTTGGACTAGAATTTTGAGTTGGATATATTGTATATTCAAAGAAATATCCTAGTTCTTAACTTTTTGTTTGGTGCTTGCATGTTATTGTTGTCTGTGCAAAACATGTATACCAGATGGGAATAGCAGATGATATATTGGACCTTGTAAGTAGCGGTACCAATCTTAAGGAGAACAACTTGAAAAAATCGATGGTGGTGTTGTGCTGCAGAGCCAGGTAGCATCTTGTATCTTATGGTTACTTCTGGGGTGGTCTGCACTGTTTTAATTTCTTGTGTAATTCCAAAAGTCGAAGAAAGTACTCAAGCAAGGGTCTGGTACGTTTTTTAGAGTGCTTTGATTTCAACGGCTGACTTATTAGTAGGGTAAAGCATTACATTTGAAAGCTTCGTTGGAAGAACTAGACCAACTGGTAGGGTAGCCACTTTACTAGCTCCTGTCTTGTTTGAGGAAGAGCTTATCCAGTAAAGAGCCTGTGAGAGTAGCGTAGCCCTTGCCTATCTAAGAAAACTTAGACTTAACTAACTTATAAATTCTAGTATGTATAAGATAAAGGTACAGTAAAGTTAAAGACGAGTACAGACGGTTCACTAGCTGGAAACTCCGAGCATTATAAAACCTAGACTTAGTTAAATTACAGGATTGGAGAAAAGAATTTATTAAATCCGCATAGACAGTCGAATCTATTTTATGCTTCATCTAACGCGAGTAGTGGACTCTAGTTGAAGCCGTAGTCGTTTTTGTAATACCCCGTATTTTTATGGCGTTTTATTTTATATCTAATATTAATGTTGACGTGTTGATAATTACTTGATCGTCTAAGCTCGATAATTAAGTTATCAAACGAGTGTTTTTATATTTTATTAAGTGTCGAGTACGGGTTTTATTCGTCGAATCACGTTCTAATGTTGTTACGGGACCTCGATATGCGTGCTAGTGTCACATATTGGGCCATGACTTGAATCAGCCCATAATCGATATAACTCAATGACACAAACACCTAACATTACTCTCTAATCAACCGTTACATAAAACAATACCCAAACCCTACCCTTAACCTAATTTTCGTCTGACCTCAACACTCAACCTTGTTGCCGCCATGTCTGGGGTTGCAAAGGAGGTTTCTACACGGTGGTTGAAGGGGTCTAGGGTGGTTCGTCTGGGCTAGGAAAGAGGTATGGTCATCGCCCTCCTGTTCTCGCACTCCTTTTCACTTAATTCGTTTGGCGGTATGTTTGGGTTGTAAATCCTCATCCTTGACGTATTTGTAATCTGGGTTGTTTAGTAGTCGTGTCTTAACCCTAGTGGGGTCGTCGTTGACCACCTAGGACCACCCATACCCGTAGTTTTGTCGTCCGTCACAAAACGCAAATCTGCGTTTTCTAAACAGAGTACTAGGCCGTGGGTTTTCTGTATGGGTTTAATGTATTTTTGGTTCACGATTGTTCTAGTTGTTAAGGGAAGTAGATTGGTGGTAGTTAGGGTGTCTGTAGGGTTGTGGTCACGGTGGGTCGTGGTGGTTGTTAACGTTTTTATGACGGGTTTCGTTTTGGGGGTGTATAACGTAAACAGAGTAACAGGTTTGGGGTGTTGTGCACGGGTTTTGGGAGGCACCTTTTGAAGGGTTACTGTGTTGTCGAGGCCTGGTGGTTACCACCAGGGTGTCGAGGGTGGAGTAGAGTTTCAATAGTAGTGTTTGGTCGTGGGGATGGGGGTGTTTCCTGGTGGTTACGGGGGTGTGTGTGCAGAGGCTGGTAACAAGGATAAGTGCAGGAACTTTGGGTGTTACTTGTGACCAGCGTGTTTGGGGTTGATGTCGACGACTGTTGGGGTTGAGTCATGGGTAGAGGTCTTGGTCAGGGGTTGCACCGTGGTTCAGGGGTCTCATCCACGGCTGTGTGGTGGTGGTGCAGGCAGTAAAAGGGGGGTCGAAGGGGGCTGCGAAGTGGGTTGTGCGCGGGCTGTTCAGGCTGTTTTGGTTGCGTTGCTTTGTTGTTACGTATTCACCTTTGATGAGGATTATTATTATTACTTGTTATCCTTGTACTTGGTATTATTATTATTATTATTATTATTATTATTATTATTATTATTATTATTATTATTATTATTATTATTATTATTATTATTATTATTATTATTATTATTATTATTATTATTATTATTATTATTATTATTATTATTAGTGTTGTTATGGTGATTTTATAACTATAGGATAATAATGTTGTTAATATTATTATTATTATTATATTATGGGCAAATGTTATAATTGTATATCATGGTTAATAATATTTAAGTTCTTATTATTGTTATTATTACTAATCATGTTATTATGGTTGATATTGTCGTTAATATTGTTATTAGTATTAACAATAATAATATCTTATCAAATGTTATTGTTGTATTTCATGTGACATTATTATTACTACATATTGTTTTATCATCATCTTTGTTAACATTAATTTGGTTATGATTAGTGGTGGTGTTGTTATCTTATCATGAGTTATAGTTATATGATATATACTAAGTATGTTATTATTGTCTATATATAGTAAGCCTATAATTAGTAAGTTTAATTGACTAGTGATGATTGATATGAATACGAACATGGTCAAGTAATTTTAGTAAGGCATGTGTATGGGTAGGAATTGATATTCTATGCTAATTATAGGAACTGAGTTCGGTTGTTCAAGGTGGAACATTTCTAGCAGCTGTTCGGTTGTCAATCCGCAATTGAGGTAGGGGAATATCTATGACTGTGATTGTGATCTGACATGAGGACACTCAGTATCTGATTGATATATTTAATTGTGATATATTGTGATTGATTGCTTATTAATGCTTATTGTGGAGAACGGAGATGTGAAATGGGTCTTGTGATATGGGTCTTGTGTTATGGGACTTGTGATATGGCCATGGGAGGTGTGATGTGATGGGAGGTGTGATGAGATGGGAGGTGTGATGTGAAGGGAGGTGTGGTATGATGGAGGTGTAGTGGATGATTGAATGATATGGAGATGGAGAAAGATACTGCTCTATTGTTATTTATGTTTTATCTGTTTTACCTACTCAACCTCGCGGTTGACCCTGTGTATTCGTGTGACACCTACGATGATCCGGAATGGGGAGTAGATTTTACAGGAAAAAGACAGATGAGCTAGGAGCTGGGACGGGAATGTGAGATGCGGACTTGAGACCGACTTAGAACTACATCACATATAGAGTAGCCGTCAGTTGTGCTTTTATCTTCTATGTAATCTCTGTAATAACAAAAGTTTAAATTCTATCGGTTTTATATAAAATACTTTGTATTGTTTTACTTTGTTATTCACTACCTCGGACTTTCCGAGATGGTGACATCTCTATTTATCCGAGAATGTCTTGCTAAAGGCTCTTGAATAAATGGGGGTGTTACAGTTTTACATACTAGTACAAGTCCCTAATGAGATATCTGCAGCTAATGTAATGTTAAGGCTTCCAATCTAGCTCGATGTGCTATACTTACCCTGTTCTCTCTGCTTTTTTTAAACTAAGACTGATTATGCCTTTAGAGCAGACGACTGCTTACCTACAAACTCCTTTACTTTTTGGGGACTGAGATTGTGACGTCTTTAACCGATGTAAGCGTAGAGAGGGGAGCTAGAATTAAGTTATACTATTTATTAAGTTATTTTTCCGTATTATTATTAAAGCTAGAATTTTGTGTATTATTTACAGGTTTTCAAACACCGACTGCCATATTCCCAAGAAGAAATCGACGAGGTCAGGGACTTGTGGGCGGACTATTTTCTAAATGCATAGTCTTTTTAGTAACGTAGTACTTTGATTTTGCAAACTAAGCCGATGTTTGGTTAGTTATTAAACTTGTGATCTCTAGATTATTTTGGATGTCGTCTAAAATGACGCATAACCCTATATGTTTGGTTAGTTGATGAATTTGGATAATGTATATGAAAGACGACCGACCTTTGTCGTGATTTGCTTTGAACTTGTTTAATGAAAGACGAACGACTTTGTCGTGCTTTGCTATGAATTTGTGTTTGTTTGGTTGATGGGGGCGTATAATCTGTTTTAATACGCTAGTCTAAATGCCTGGCATCTGAATAATGTATACTGGTTGTACAAATTACCATCAATACCAGCTTTTTTTAAAAAAAAAGGCAACATCAAGGACATCGGTTTATGCAATAGTATGATGCATATTAACTTGTAATGCACATGGGCTTCGGTCAACAACCGATGTACAATACATAAATGGACATCAGATTACAGCTAAAGAATGATGCGCATAAATATGAAGGACATCAGACTTATTAAACCTCCGATGTGCAATAACACATGGACATCAGATGTGAGCTAAAGAATGATGTGCATAAGAATGATGGACATCAGACTTATTAAACCTCTGATGTGCAATAACACATGGACATCAGATGTGAGCTAAAGAATGATGTAAATAAGGATGATGGACATCAGACTTATTAAACCTCCGATGTGCATTAGCAAATGGACATCAGTTGCAAAACCGATGTCCTTGATACCCATAATGGACATCAGTGAACTCTACATCGGTTGCTAATCCGATGTCCTTGACCATAAAAGTCCGATGTCCTTAAGGCTTTCTGTAGTAGTGACACCCTTTGATTGAAACCGAAACTTGAGTATGCTAGTACCAAAACCGGTTTTTCCTTAATATAAATTCTAATCTCTTTATTAGAATTGATATACTAATATTATAACTTATTATTATTAGTATTTTTATTATTCTCACAATAATAATATTAGAGGTTTTTGAGGTTTTTATTTTTCTTGCCTTACAAAAATTTTGCCAAAATATTAGAGTGAATCATTTTGTGATCTAATCACAATATTTAAAGTGGGTTGCATGGGAAGGGGTGGCCGGGTATGGGAAGGAGAAAAGGAGGGAACATCTTCTCTTTTCAAGGCTAATAGGGTGGCTCTAGCGTGTGTGTTCTCAAGGTCCTTTAAACACAATGATTAAAGGTGCAATTAACACATAATACCCCCCACACCTACCTCCACTATAACCGGCCACCCTAAACATAATATGGACCTTATTTTATAAAATTGTCAATTGTAAAATTGTACATTATGTGACATCTTATATGTCACAAGGTAATAAAATACAATAATCTTAATTTAAAACATATAAATATTTATCGTATAAATATTGTATATAACTAAATAAATCATATTTATCAATTGACAAGTAATTCATAATTACTAGTATAAAATGGTTATTAATGATAATCGTCAATACGATTTACAACCTTTGTATTAATACACAACCCAATTCATTTTAATTACGATATTGTAAAATATCGTTCAATGTTTAACAATTGACACGTTTCAATTTTAAACATAAATCTATCAATAAGATTTAACCTCTGATTTCTCGGTATACGAGTTTAAGGAATATGATCAAATCGTATCAATATACATTTGATCACTTTATCAATTAAGGGAATTTTCCTATAGGTGTGACCTAAAGGGATCAACTGACCACCACCGTCATACGACAGTAATGTCAAACTCTAGCTAGCCAATCTTTACCGATTAATGTTGGTCAGTTGACTAATATAATTCGTATCATCCCTTGCGCATTTTTGTAATGAGATTTAATTACGTGATCGCACTATTGTTGAGGACACATTTCCCAACAATCTCCCACTTGTCCTCGACAAGTGTGCGTCACCAATTCTCTTGTCCTATTACAATCTCCCACTCAATGCAAGGTGTCTCTCTGAGGTCGTACTTGCATTCGATCATATCATGAATGGTTTTCTCGATCTGGAGAATAACTGTTTGACCGGAATTATCTACATAGATACCTTCCGAGCGTGGCCACGCATTTCCAGTTAACTTCTCCTCGAGTGGCCTTGAGATTTGAACAACCCTGACAAGGGGGGGACAATTTCTATCGCACTACTTCCTTTAACTAGCCACAGGCAGTCATAACCCAAAGCAGTCCCATTTGACTCCAGTTTCGAAAAGTCGTAGAGAAGGGATCAAGGTTATGCCAAAACTGTACCATCTTGGGAGAGTAGTCTTTAGTCTAAGAATTGAATCACAAGAATTGTAACATCCCGTATTTTAATAAAATGTATTTTTAAGGTTTTTGATTATTTTAAGTAATAAAATAATATTTTAATAACTTAACGGAAAATATTTTAGTAAATAGTAAGATCCGTCTTAAGAACCTTAAGTCCTTAAGACGAATACAAACTTGGTAACTTAAGTTCACATCTTAAAACCCGTTCAAGATATCCAAACCCGTTTCATTTAAACGGAAAGGACAACCCTTAAACCCTCCTAAACCCATATGTCGACATAATTGTTCACCCTCAAAACATTTTACAGTAAACTCCATTTCTCAAAACCTCCATAATCTTCATCTTCTTTTCCATTGTTCTTCTTTATCTGTTCATCAAATCAAGGTAATAATAACATTTTCGGAATCCTCATCGAATTTGCAAGCTATCCGTCACTTCCGATTTTCAATTCCCTTATTTCGAAAAATAGGCTGTTTTCCTAAGAGTCCGTTTTTCAGTCCTTAAACTCGTTTTTCGTGCTTGTAGGTGAAGGATTAGACAACTCGGACGTGGATAGCTTCTTCATAGAGGAGGAACTTTGAGCGGGATTGCATATAAGGTGACGATTACGAGTAACTCGGCCTTTTTGTTAAAATAGCAAGTTTTGTTGTGTTCTTGTTGTTATTTCCGATTTTTGTTTAAGGTTGATGATTAATGGACTTAGTAACATGTTAGGAATGTTCTTACTTGATGAATTCATGCCTTGTTGATGTTTCACATGCTCTTAAGTTATTTTCAGAAATTTCATACTTGCGACGGATACATTTAATAATCGCTTTGAGGATTGTTTTGTGGTTTAATTGTTGATAGATAGATGTATTGGATGATTTGAGATAATGGGTAAACACTTGTTGTAATGATCTTAGAAGTTTTGAATCGAATTGTGAAGGTTTTGATATTGCTGGAAATTGCGTTTTTTGCGAGCAGGCTCTCTGAGCCGGTCGACCGGCTGGCCGCCGGTCGACCGGCTGGGAGTCTCTTTGGTGAGTTTTTGCGAGTTATTGGATTTATAGATTTTGAGCTGCCAGCCGGGAGGCCGGCTGCCTGCCGACCGGCTGGTAGCCTCCTTGGGACTTTCTTTGCGTAATTTGTAAGTGTAGGGAATGAGGTGCCCAGCCGGTAGACCGACCGCCTGTCAACCGGCTGGGAGCCTCTTTGGTAAGCTTTAGTACATTGCGAATTTAGGGGAGTTGGCTTCCCAGCCGGTAAGCCAGCTGCCTGCCGACCGGCTGGGAGCCCTTTTTGGTTCTTTTGCATTTTAAAAAGGAGAAGGCTGTGATGGACCACCAGCCGGTAGGCCGGCTGCCTGCCGACCGGCTGGGGATCCCTGTAGCTTGTTTTGAATTCGTAATTTGTTTGTAACTTTTAAACGGTTCATCGGTTTTGATTGAAACTCGTTCCTTTTATCTCCAATATGTATTTGAGGTTCCCGGAGGATGGGCGACACTATATTGGGTTCGGGAATGGAGTGAGGATAGAGACCCCACCCCGGTCGGGTAACCGAAAGGGAAGCCGGCTCTCCCTCATCTTAGTTCCCGGGGTCAATTAAGTGTTGTTTAGTGGTTAAGAGGTTAGAGCTATAATCTATCTTTGGATGCTAATGATTGAGTTGTATGTCGCGTGATGGGATATGTGTTAAGTTCACCTCTGGACCCATTACGTGTTTTGTATGTCGCGTGATGGGATATGTGTTAAGTTCACCTCTGGACCCATTACGTGTTTTCCTTGTGGCGTGTCAGGATATGTGTTAAGTTCACCTCTTGACCTGACACGTGATCGGTTGTCGTACACGGGATATGTGTTAAGTTCACCTCTGGACCCGGTGTGCGATAGCTGTGTATTGGGTTATGTGTTAAGTTCACCTCTGGACCCAATACTTGTTTGTAGCATTGGGATATGTGTTAAGTTTACCTCTGGACCCTTTGCTTATGGATGATTAGGGATATGTGTTAAGTTCACCTCTGGACCCTTTTCTTGAATTGTATGTATAGGGATATGTGTTAAGTTCACCTCTGGACCCTTTACTTGAATTGCATGTTGGGATATGTGTTAAGTTCACCTCTAGACCCGACATTGTTTGGTAGTGGGATATGTGTTAAGTTCACCTCTGGACCCATTGCTAGTGTTTGATTTATATCTGCTTGCCTTGATATTGGTACAGTGTCAGATATGCATGATGAGGTTAATGATTATGTTACTTGAGTTATAGTTTGTTCATCCAAGGCATTGGATGACTCTTTGATCGGTTTCATAAATAGTTGGACTGAAAGACCCCCCGACTGGGTAACCAGTAGGGAAACCGGCTCTCCTTCCTAACGGTTTATGAAGTTGGCTGAGAGCCGTGCATTAGTGATTGCATGATAGTTGATGATCAGTTATTGAGATATTGTTATACTTCACATGTTCATATATATGTTGGAGTATTCCGTTTGCTTTGCTTGTTACGTGTCGTTACAAAAGGTGGCTAGAAGACTCTAGTCACTCCCCACTGATTGTGGCGTACATGTTTTCATGTATGTAGGTACATGCAGGTTGGATCGCGGTTCACTTGAGAGCTAGCGAGCGATGATCCTTTCATCATATGACTTACACGTGCATCGATTAGCTAGACTCTTAGTTTTGATACATTTCATGTTTTGGTGCCTGTAGGGATGTTCCATCCCAGGCTTTGTATATATTTGGGTTTTCGTACTTAGAACTGTTATACTTATCTATTTTGTTTATATCAGTTTCTGTTTCCATTTTCAGTTTTAATTCACCTCGCCTGATGTTTATCTTTAAAAAGTTTTATTTCCGCTGCATTTTTAGTACTTTGTGTGTTTTATATTTCCGCTTTCGCGTGGGGTTTTACAAGAATACTATAGCAGCTCTCGCCACGACCCGGCTATTTATAAAATTTTCAAAACTCTATAAGCGGTCACTTTGCCCAACAGAGTGTCTCTTGCAGTCTGCCTATGTGATCGACTAGTCATCACATATGACTCTAAGGCACTTGAACTTGCCATCAGTCGCCTCACATTCTAGTCGCTTTGAGATGTAACCTCATATAAGCGGCTAGGGGCTATACTAAGTCAATCAAGTTCACTTTCTGGGGTTCAAAATTGTCTCTTACAACCCATTTGGATTTTGACAAAGTATCTTTCATTTTGAGTTAATTATAACTCAAATGACATTGTCATGCAAAAATAGTCAATACTATTTCATTGCATTTGATGCACGATCATTAATTTGTATTAGTGTTTTACGAATAAACTTTTATTCATGATTCTAAAACTTATAAATTTTGGTCTCCTTCCATCTCATATTATCTCATATAATATGATCTTATTTGAGCACATATCTAGAATTCATTCTAGATCTTGAGTTCCCTTTCTTGAGGGAAGCTCCCACTGTTATCTTATAACTCGTGATGTATTGATATACTAGAGAGATTAAATAATCACTCGAAATTATCTAGGCACTACTGTGCCGAAATCTATATTGTAGTTATTTATGATTTCATCACTCTAATTATTTTCAATCATCTTGGCTATTTTGATCAAGGTTATTCATATCTAACCATTTTGATTTCTAATGGGCAACCTTTTATTATCAATAGAATAAACCTTCCCGTGAAGCTTCATCATCGTATGATATAAGGTATTTTTGTTCATCTAGAATTGAGAACCTCTTATTCTTTACACTTTAAAGAATCACCCATCCTCTCTAAATGGTAGGTTCAATTCTTTAATGAATATCGCTCCCACTAAAAACAATATCACTCGATCTCTTAAATGAACCTTTCATTTCTCGCATGTAAATCTTTATTTATCACTTGAATCATTTTCACTATCACTATCCCTATAGTGATCTATCTTCATTCAATCAATTATCACTTCTTTCATGTCTTCGTTTCCTAGAGACAAAAATGACATGATATTCCCTTATAACTACATTGAGAGAATTGAGATGATTTCTTCTCTTTTATCTTATAAATTTAGAAAAATCATTTATTAAGGAACCGTTTTCCTTCCGATTTCATACGGGGTTTCTATTATCCTTTCTTTGAAACAATGAACATAAGGAACCTTTCCTCTTGTGTCCTCCCGTAGTTTGTCCTCTCGTAGTTTCTTTCATTCATTCACTTAGGGTTCCTCTTAAGACTCCTATGTGGGATTCTTCTTTAAGATCCTACATTTATATCATTGGTTTGCGGGCGAAATATTTTCTCCCACTCTATCCTTTTAACAATAACCTTTACTTGTATAAGGATAGCAATTTTCGATTTAACCAATGCATATGAATGTTTGAAGTTTTATAGGTGTGATGTATACATTCTCATTTTCACTTAAAATGATCATCGTATCATTATTACTATAAAAGAAGAATGTATAACTGCATACGTGGCGCGCTAATATTCCACCGTTCACTCTTTCGCTCACTCACATTCACTCTCACAAAAATCAGTTTCGTAGACCAATGAGAACCCTCAATTTATGCCGAGTCATATATTTTTATGTATTATAATATTATAATATTATTATATTATTATTATTATAATCATTCCAAGATTCCCTAAATATTATAAATATTATAATATTATACTAATAACAACCAATCAGATTATACTAATAACAAATCCTAAATATTCCATATATATTCCCTACCAATCACGGTTGTTTACCATAATACCCTACCTATCATCATTATTACTATAAAAGAATCTTGAAATTATGAATATATGGCGCTATGTGGTAACTGGTAACAGCATTAGGCCTTACACACCCTCACATTCACCCACACAAAACAAAGTTTTCATCCATCAATTAAATCCTTACAATTTTGACAAATCATTCTTGACAAGTCGGCCATTATTAAATATGGAATTTGCACCCATATTTTCAATTAATGGGTTGTAATGTAACGTTTTCATACCAAATTAAATTTGAAATTTCAAGAATCTGACTCACGAAATGATTCTCGAATTATTTAGAGAATATAATAAATAAAGTTGCCTTTAATGGTCTGAAAATATAAATTAAGAATATCATTGAACATAATTAGGGGTTAATTAGGTGAATATAAAGTTCGAGAATCATTGAAGATAATTACGTTGTGAACTAATAAAGTTGCCTTTAATGGTTTGCAAATATAAAGTACTTTTTATCGAATCCTCTATTTTTCACCATTAACTTATTTTGCCACATAGTTTCAAATTCGTACAAAATATGACGGGTTAATTTAAGAATGTAACAATACCTTATTAAGTTGGGTTAATTTAAATTTTATTAAAAATATGGCGCCCTCACATTCACCCTCACAAAACAATTTTTCCGAAAAATATAATACTTTGAAATTTGACAAGTCAAATTTCCTAATTGATTTAAAAAACGTGTTTTATTTATCAAAAAAGACAACGTAAAACAAGTCATATTTTCTAATTTGCCTTTTATATTCTCTAAACAATTATTTATAGAATATTAATTATTTAGAGAATATATAGAAAGATTTCGTATGATACATAATCGTATTATTTAATGACGGGTACAAAATATGACAGATTTAATGACGGGTACACCAAATATGTCTATTATTTTTCTAGCTTATTAGATTTGAGTTAATATTTCAATTTTCAACTACAATTTTCAATTAGATTTACCAAATAGAACCGAAGGCATGTCTAATACCACTATCAAACTATCGTGAACCATGCATTGTAAAGGATTTTATTTTATTTAAGCGATATCAATTATACTTTCTTAGTGATCCATGATGATTGACAAATATATTAATGTGGCATTACGAGGAATATAATATAGCTCCTATCGTATTTTGGAAAATGTGATATATAATATGATATAATATATTCCATAGCTGAAATTATGTTAATGATTGTTAATATTTCTGAATCTGAATTAAGGTAACATAATTCCTAATTATACAGTTCCTGGACTATACCACCAGATGTACAATGCTATTGTACATTGGGGTTATTTTAGTCTTTTTCTTAATTATTTTTGAAAAAAAAAGTCTGTAATCTCATTTTTCTCCATTTTCCTTTTTTATGAACTTCTTCCCTATTTTTCTAACTCATCTTTATCCATCATCCAGTAATTGATTTTTCTCATTAATTATTATATCTCCATCTTTCATTAATTATTATGTCAAGTTAATTTTTTATTTTATTAGTCCATATTTTTTTACATCAACGAATGTTGTTTACAAGGAGGTTTTCGAGAAACTGTAATTTTTGTCCTAGATTATCGAATTTTAATACACCCATTTAATTTAGATTTCTACCTAATTAGTTATTTTATTCCTCCTATTTGTCTGTCAACTTAAGTTCTTGTTGGGGCAGGTGTCCTTGACAATTAAGTACAATGACTTATTAAATCTCTTTAAGGATCACAAGGGCATACTTTTGTATTATTACCAGTTGATCCACGTTTATCAATAACGGTTGGCTTGCTAGATAAGTTTGACGTTATTGTCATACGGATGGCGGTGATCAACTGGTCCCTATACGTCACACCTATAGGACACGTTTGAGAGATGTGAAGGTATGAAAATACAATCACATTTATGCCGGATATGACTAAACAGTTAGTCAGAGGTATTGACTATTAAATTAGTCAATAAGATGTTGAGATTATTATTTAATACGGATTAAATAATTTTAGCTAATACGGATTGCATGATTAATTCGTAAAATTAAATATAAACGGTTATATTTAATTAAATATTGTATTCGCGTATTAATATAAACAGTTATATTAATTTGGGTAATTATACAATATCGTAATTTTATCAGACCATTATTAATACATCGACTGCATTAATACCTGATAACATGCATACGATTTATAAACAAAACCCGCGAATAAAGTTTAGCTAAATGGGTCGAATCACAAATTAGAATAAGGTAAGAGTGGAAAGCCCACTCCTACCCTATTGGAAATTTCGGCCAAAAGAGCTACATAAGGAGGAGGACTCTCCGTATGTCAGGGACTCTTGTTTCACTGTTTAAACAAATCTCAAGGAAAAATTAGGGTTTTGAGAGCTTTCTTCTCCCAATACCTCAGATCTCACATCTAAAACCTAAATAGCTCTCCCAATATTGCAAGGTAGTTGGAGAGGATTTCTAGCACACGCGGCCACGTCTCATTCTAAGTCTTGGGTGCAAGTTATAGGAGGGAATTTGTGTTAATTCCTGTTCTTAGGCCTTTCGCACAAGGACCAAAGGTTGATTTCTTTTTCATGCTTTTTATTAACTTATGACTATAATCACAATTGTATGTTTCATTATAATCCTGCAAGTTTGGGGCGAATACATGCTTTATTCCCCACAAGTGGTATCAGAGCCAGGCCGTGAAAATTTTACCTTTGTGTTTTTCGTAAGTTTTAAAACCTGAAAAATCGTCTTCTGCCGCTAAGTCGGTCGATCGACCCCCCGTTGCGGTCGGTCGACCGCCTCCTGCGTGTTTTTCTGTTTCGACAGTTTATCTTTTGTGAGAAATCTTGTTCAGAAACTCGGTTTCGTGTTTTGTGGTCGGTCGACCTGTTTTTCGGGTCGGTCGACCATTCTGCTTTAAAAAAAAAAAATAAAAAAATAAAAAAAATAAAAAAATTTTTTCTTTCGTCAGGTGGTCGGTAGACCTATTTTTTGGGTCGGTAGACCACCCCTGTAACAGACTCGTTTTTTTTATTTTCGAAAATAACATGTTTTATTTTCACATGGCCTTTAGTAATATACTATATACGGAAATAGTATATTATTAATTTTGTGAAACGGTTCACCCTCGTTTGATACATATTATTTTAAAACGGTTTAAAATAATAGGATTATAAACTTATTAAAATTAAAGTGGTTAAAACGGTATAATCACATAATTTTAATCCTAAAAGGTGGTTTGGTAAAAATTTGTTAATCATAATAACAGTATTATGTCATGTATGAATTTTAATTTAGTTGATGCATTTTATTTATCGTCTTGTTGAATGTCTAATGAATGCTTTCAATAACGTATTTAATTTTGCAAACGGTTGTAACTTAGTGTGGCCTTAGAAGATTGTGTCACCGTAATGATGGGACACAGTCTTGCTTGTAATCTTGAGATCTTGAATCTCCGTTTTGGGTTTTTGCCATGTAATTACTTTTGTATTTAAATTAGAATGTATCTAGGACTACTTTTGTAATTTAAATTAGTAATTTTGTGAAGACCAAAGACAAGACGGAGACCGGATGCTCACTCCCGCTGCAAGGACCAAGATGGAACATCAAGACAAGCTTCTAGGGTCCAACGGTGGATTCCAAGTTGTTTTATGTTTATTTTGGTAGGATAGGCCACACTAGGACTTTTTATTTACGTTTATTGCTTTCATTTTATGCTTTCATCGATAATAGCTTGCATCATATTCCGCCTAAAAACCAAACCACCTATATCATGCCTGAAAACTGACTCATGTAGAGGTTACGCGTTAGTTTTCTGTGACAATTCAGATGTCACATGTCAATTGCAAAGCCATCACTTTATTTAATTCATTCACGCATATGCTAGATATTAGTTCACTTAATATGAATAAATAAAAGTTGATGGGGTCTTCCTCGTATAACCAAAAATTGAGACTAGTCTTTATAAATCAGCCTCCCATGAATCCCTTCTTCGTCGGTAGGCATAATATGACCCCTTCTACGTCGGGTAAGTGGGAACAGATGATTTATTTTATCTCAACATCATGGTCACTCGATACTATCTAGTGACTGAGATGGACTAATAGATAGGATTTACGGAAATCTATCGACCAAGAGTTCCAACGATTGGAATTAGCCAAACTGTGGGCTTATCAATATACGGAAATTGATTCTTGGGATCATTTATATAATTCTTGAGGGAGATCAATTATATAAATGCATGAGTCTACGAGTTTAAATTCAATTTAATATAGACTTAAATCACAACAATGAGTTGCTTATATGGTTTTGTTTTATCTTCTTTTCAGTCTAGAACACGTTCAATTAAACTGCTGTATAACTAAATGGCTGGTGAAGACCCAATGCCAAGTGCCAAGCTAGCACGTGAATCCTAGCTAAAAGCCTTCATGGACTCCATGAATCAGTCCACAAGACTGAGGAATGATGGGTCAAACTTCTCTGACTGGGAGGCAGCACTACGGAATGCTGCCATTGCTGAAGGAAAGCTCAAGTACTTAACTGAGCCCATTCCGCCACACCCAGGAACTGGAGCTAGAGCTAACGAAGTTCGCGCACATAGCGACTTCGTCATGGAAGCGGGTGCGATAAAGAACGTACTCATCTATGCAATGGAATCCAATTTGCAAAGACGCTTCATAACCCATGGTGCAAACAAGATTTTCACCACGCTCACTAACGAATTCTCAAAGGCTCCGAGAATCGTTTCTTATGAGCATACCTGTCGCTTCTTTGAGGCGAAACTCCAGAAGGGCCAAGCTGTTAGCCCACATATTCTTCACATGATTGAGAATATCGAGAAACTGGAGGCCCTAAACTGCAAGATCAGTGAGAACATAATCGTTGATCGAATGCTTCATTCACTTCATGATGGGTTCGCCCTCTTTAGGGCCAACTATTACATGAATGACATGAAGAAGACTCCTCATGAGCTCCACTCCCTTCTCGTACAGACCGAGAAGGATCTGAAATTAAGTGGGAGCATGAAGCAAGATGTTCTCATGATCTCCAGTAAGGGTAAGGGTAAGGGTAAGGGTAAAGCTAAAGCTCAGGGCGACCTAGCAGTAGGTAAGCCCAGGTTCAAGAAACCAGGATTTACTAAGAGTGGGCCAGGTGAGTCGAGCAACTCACAGGGCAAGACTAAGAGCAAGGATACTAGCATGGAATGTCACCATTGCCACAAGACTGGGCATTGGAGGCGCTCATGCCCCGTGTATCGCGAGGACATTAAGGCAGGCCGCGTTACTCCTGTTGGTATGTCTTCTTCTTCTTTTATTCACATGATTGAGATTAACCATGCAAGTTGCGGAACTTGGGTACTTGATACTGGTTGTGGTTCTCATCTATGTAATCATGTGCAGGGCCTCCGAAACCAAGAACCCCTAATCAAGGGTGAGGTGGACCTGCGTGTCAAGAATGGAGCACGTGTTGCTGCAGTCTCGAAGGGAACATACGTGATCCAGCTTCCAAGTGGATTCGAGTTATTTTTATATAACTGTTATTATGTTCCTAGTTTGTCCAAAAATATTATTTCAGTTTCTGCGCTTGACAAACTCGGCTTTTCATTTGTAATAGAGAATAATAGCTGTATTTTCTCCTTACACAATATGATTTATGGCAAGGCAGTTTCCATGAATGGAATTTATGTTTTAGATCAAACCACCGAGATATTACATGTGAATAATAAAAGGTTAAAGGTAGGTGACAAATATCAAACTTACTTATGGCATTGCCGTATGGGACACATAAATGAGAAACGCGTAAAACAGCTCATACAGAACGGAGCTATCTCGCCCTTTGATTTCGAATCATATGGCACGTGTGAATCATGTCTCATCGGCAAGATGACTCGTATTTCCTTCAAAGGTGTTGGAATGCGCGCTGCCGACCTATTAGGACTCATACATACGGACGTATGTGGCCCTATGTCGATCAACGCACGAGAAGGCTATAGGTATTTCATCACTTTCACGGATGATTTGAGTAGATATGGCTATGTCTACTTGATGAAACATAAAAGTGAATCCTTTGACAAGTTCAAAGAATACCAGAATCGGGTACAGAACCAGCTGGGTAGAAAGATTAAAGCACTACGTTCGGATCGTGGTGGTGAGTATCTTTCACACGAGTTTGATCAACACCTTAAAGACTGTGGCATCGTGCTACAGTTAACTCCACCTGGAACACCACAATTAAATGGTATGTCCGAACGGAGAAATCGGACTTTACTTGATATGGTTCGATCCATGATGAGTCACACCGTTGTGCCTGATTCATTGTGGGGCTATGCTCTTTTATCGGCCGCTCTAATTCTTAACCGAAGTCCGTCTAAAGCTGTTGACAAGTCTCCATACGAATTATGGAAGGGAACGGTCCCCAACTTGTCCTTTATTCGGGTTTGGGGCTGCGAGGCTTATGTCAAGTGGAGACACGAGGATAAGCTCGGCCCGCGATCGGTCAAGACATACTTTATAGGCTATCCAAAGGGAACTTTTGGTCATTACTTCTACTCGCCAACCGAACAACGTGTTTTTGTTGCGGCTAGTGCGACGTTCCTAGAGAAAGAATTTCTCGAGAACAAGTCGAGTAATAGAACCTTCGTTTTATCGGAGGTTCAAGAACCAACTACCGAGCAACCATTGGAGGAAACAGTTCCTTCAACCGAGGCTGCGGTAGATATTCCTAAGGAACCTAGGAGGTCGGGAAGAGTCTCTATTCCTCCGGACAGATACATTGGTATGGTCGAGGAACATGATACAGATGACGTCTTACTCCTAGAGGGTAATGAACCCACAACCTATAAAGGTGCCATGACTAGTTCTGACTCAAAGCTATGGCTAGAAGCCATGCAATCCGAGATGGACTCCATGTATGAGAACAACGTGTGGGATCTTGTGGACATACCTGCAAAGGTACGTCCCCTTCAATGCAAATGGCTTTACAAGATAAAGCATGCCGTGGAAGGACAACAAGATATCCACAAGGCTAGACTAGTTGCTAAAGGTTTCACTCAAGTGCCAGGCTTGCACTATGATGAGATCTTTGCACCCGTAGTCATGCTACGTTCCATTCGGATTATCTTAGCGATCGCCGCATTTCATGATTATGAAATATGGCAAATGGACGTTAAAACCGCCTTCTTAAACGGTTATTTGGAGGAAGAGTACCCGAGGGTTTTATCGATCCAGCACATCCTAAGAAAGTTTCCAAGCTTAAGCGTTCCATCTATGGACTTAAGCAAGCATCGCGGAGTTGGAATCATCGCTTCGACCAAGTAATAAAAGAGAATGGGTTCATTCGATCAGTCGAGGAACCATGTCTCTATATCAAGTCGAGTGGGAGCAAGATTTTATTCCTAGTACTGTATGTCGATGACATACTCTTGATTGGGAATGACATACCTCTCTTATCTTCGGTTAAAGCATGGTTGAAAAACCATTTCCAGATGAAAGATCTGGGAGAGGCACAAAGAATTTTGGGCATCCGTATCTACAGGGATAGATCACGACGGATGTTGTCTCTCAGTCAGGAGTCTTATATAGATAAGATTCTAGAGAGATTCAGTATGACGAACTCCAAGAAAGGGTTCCTTCTTATGACTCCTGGGCTTCACTTGAGCAAGACTCAAGAAGCTAAGTCATTGGAAGAGCAAGAGCGCATGAGTCGGATTCCTTATGCCTCGGCAATAGGATCGATCATGTATGCCATGATATGCACACGTCCTAACGTTGCATATGCATTGAGTATGACAAGTCGATTCCAAGCTCATCCAGGTGAACAACACTGGATGGCCGTGAAAAACATTCTTAAGTACCTACGGAGGACTAAAGATTGGGGATTGACTTACGGAGGCGACTCGACGCTCTGCGCCATGGGTTACGCAGATGCTAGCTTCCAAACGGATCGAGATGACTCGAAATCTCAGTCTGGATTCGTTTTCACTCTTAATGGCGCTGCTGTCAGCTGGAAAAGTTCTAAACAGAGTGTTACAGCAGATTCTACGACTGAGTCCGAGTACTATGCCGCCTCGGAAGCAACTAAGGAAGCAATATGGATGCGTCAATTCTTACAAGGACTCACGGTAGTACCTAGTTCGAATGACCCGATCACCGTTTATTGTGACAATAAAGGTGCCATCTTCCAAGCTAAGGAGCATAAGTCTAGCAACAAAGCTAGACATGTACAACGGAAAGCTCATCTAATCAGAGATTACGTGGAGCAAAAGGAGATTTTCATTGATAAGATCGCTACGGATGACAACATAGCTTATCCTCTCACTAAAGCATTACCACGCGATAAGCATGAAGGGCACATTCATTCCATGGGAATTAGATGTGCTCCTAAGTTATAGTACTCTTTTATGAATTCATGTAATAATTCATTTTCTCGTGTACTCTATTCAACCTTATTGTTATGATATAAAATGTTTTGTTTTTCATGTGGAATTGTACGCCAATTTTGAACACCACAAAGTGCACTGATTAACATTACATCGTTTTGGTCCTTGATTACCCACTTGAGCTGATAACTCAGGTAATCATTTTGTGACGTTGGTTGATGGTGGGTTCAACGAGCCATAAGTCACGCGGCTGACTGACCAATCACAAAGGCGAGTTATACGGATATCTCGTAGGACACCCCGTGACAACGTTATGGAGTCCTAAATGTTTTATAACATTGGGTGCCTGGTCGTGGATAGGACTTCCATAGTGTTCCTTAGAGTCGAGTCTTTTGACCTTCAACTGTCTCTTGAGATTAAGACAGATTTTGGGTAACTTTGGTTTCTTTCCCACGGTCACCGTAACAGGGGCCAAGAGGATTTTTTCTGGGTTATTTCATGCTGGGCGATATCGGCAGGATTCGAGTTGAGGGAAATATCCAAACCCTTATCAGGATTTTATCATTTCTCAGGGCCACTCGAGGAGTAGTAACTGAAATGCATGGCCATGCTCGAATACAGATTCGTTTTATCAGTTAAGTTACTCTCTAGTCGGGGAAACCACTCTTGATACAGATCGCTTGTGAGATACGACCTTTGCGAATGCGGATTTGCAAATTGTCTTACATTGAGTGGGAGAAATTTTAAAAGGATATGAGATTCGGTAATCGCACCTACACTTGTACGGACAAGTGGGAGTTTGTTGGAGCTTGTGTCCTCAACATGTAGTGTGATAACGTCATTGCACATACCCTTGTACGGACAAGTGGGAGATTGTTGGGGCTGGTGTCCTTGACAATTAAGTACAATGACTTATTAAATCTCTTTAAGGATCACAAGGGCATACTTTTGTATTATTACCAGTTGATCCACGTTTATCAATAACGGTTGGCTTGCTAGATAAGTTTGACGTTATTGTCATACGGATGACGGTGATCAACTGGTCCCTATACGTCACACCTATAGGACACGTTTGAGAGATGTGAAGGTATGAAAATACAATCACATTTATGCCGGATATGACTAAACAGTTAGTCAGAGGTATTGACTATTAAATTAGTCAATAAGATGTTGAGATTATTATTTAATACGGATTAAATAATTTTAGCTAATACGGATTGCATGATTAATTCGTAAAATTAAATATAAACGGTTATATTTAATTAAATATTGTATTCGCGTATTAATATAAACAGTTATATTAATTTGGGTAATTATACAATATCGTAATTTTATCAGACCATTATTAATACATCGACTGCATTAATATCTGATAACATGCATACGATTTATAAACAAAACCCGCGAATAAAGTTTAGCTAAATGGGTCGAATCACAAATTAGAATAAGGTAAGAGTGGAAAGCCCACTCCTACCCTATTGGAAATTTCGGCCAAAAGAGCTACATAAGGAGGAGGACTCTCCTTATGTCAGGGACTCTTGTTTCACTGTTTAAACAAATCTCAAGGAAAAATTAGGGTTTTGAGAGCTTTCTTCTCCCAAAACCTCAGATCTCACATCTAAAACCTAAATAGCTCTCCCAATATTGCAAGGCAGTTGGAGAGGATTTCTAGCACACGCGGCCACGTCTCATTCTAAGTCTTGGGTGCAAGTTATAGGAGGGAATTTGTGTTAATTCCTGTTCTTAGGCCTTTCGCACAAGGACCAAATAAAGGTTGATTTCTTTTTCATGCTTTTTATTAACTTATGACTATAATCACAATTGTATGTTTCATTATAATCTTGCAAGTTTGGGGCGAATACATGCTTTATTCCCCACAGTTCTGTCACCAGTTCAGCAAATACAATAACTTTCCAAATTAATCATTATTAATTATTTATTCTTTTCTTTAATCGTTTATTGTTTTTTTCTTATATATCTTATTCATTCATGTTATCCTAATTAATCCAAATATTTCCATCATTGGTAACAGATATTCGAAAATTAGTGTACCAGGAAATTCACCTTTTGACCGAACATATCTTATATGCAAAACAACCCCGTTAAAAATCAATTTGTTCGAATAAATAGAATTGTTATATAATGAAATGAATTTGCCTTTGTCATCTTTAAAAGTAAGTGTAGACAACCCCGTGATTTTTCACGGGTGTTACACTAGTAATGAATTAATGAATTCTTAATTTGATTGAAAGTATCTCATGGGGTGTAGTTCTCCGTTTTAATCAACACTTTGATTATTTTATATTGATCGTATCAATGTTTCTTATTGCGTGATAAAATCACTATTATTCATGTTCTAACAAGGTATGCAATTTATTTTAGAAATCAAGGAATTGATTAAGAACAAAAGTAGTGACTCAGTTGAAAACCAAGTCACTAATATCCAAAATTACAACCATTGTTTTAGGATTCAAAGCCTTGTCTTACAAGAAAATAAATTGTTTTTTTTTTTTTTGGTAAAATGTAAGAATTGTATTAATCAATCAAACTGGGGCATGAATAGCCAAAACATCAGATTTTTAATTACAACCAGACGCAGCTAAATATCACTCTCTAAACTTAGCTAACATTCATCCTTTTACACCATCCCTCATCTAACCTCTTAATATCTCCTTGGTAAACTGCCTTAAAACGCAGTTGGCAGCTTTGTTTAACATTCTGAACCACCATGGAAGGGTGAATAACATAGCCTTCAACCCTGCACGTATTCCTGTTCTGCCATAACCAGTACATCAGACCTCCTATTGCAGCTGCATAAAATTTCCTGGCCAACAAAGTACTCTTCTTCATTCTGCTGATATTCCTCCAATCCATCAATAGCCTTGTGTCAATTTGGAGCCAAACTGATAATTCATTGAAGCATCTCTTTGTATACTCACAATCAGTGAACAAATGATCATGAGTCTCATCATCTAAGCCACAGACAAAGCAAGCAGAGGGCACAATGAGTCCCATTCTGTTCAGCCTATCAAGGGTGAGCAGCCTACCTTGTTGAACCAGCCACAGATTAAAACTCCATTTAGGTAAGGAATACCTGTTCCACACAAAATGAAACCAGGGGACTGTAGGTGAAAGATTATTCCTAAGCCAAGCATACCCTTCTGCTATAAGATATTTCCCATTATGACCCCTCCAAACACCATTTGCATATCCACTACTCATCTGATCCCTAACTGAACAAATCTTCCTCCAAGCCCAAGAACTATGAGCTGATGGAACATAAGACATCCATGGAGAGCCCTTGATATAAATGTTATTCACCCATTTGATCCACAGATGGTCTTGTTTAGATGCTATCCACCACACCAACTTCCCAATAGCTGCTATATTCCAAATGCCACTATCAATAATACCAAGGCCACCAGTCTTCTGACTCCTACATAACACATCCCAAGCTACTAGAGGGGCTTTAGAATAGGAATCCGTGCCTTCCCATAAAAAATTCCTACAAAGATCCTTTATTCTGTCCATGATTCCAGCTGGTAGGACAAAAATTTGTGACCAGTAGTTATGTATTGTAGATAGAACAGATTTAACAAGTACCAGTCTCCCTGCATAGGAAATTTTCCTACTGTTCCAGCCTTTAATTCTATTCACCATCTTGTCAATAATAATGTTACAATCATACTGAGTCAGCCTTTTATGTGAAATCTGCACTCCAAGGTATTTAAAAGGTAACTGACCAGTAACAAATCCTGAGCTAAGCAACACTTGATTCACCTCTTCTTCCTTCATACCAGCACAATAGAACTCAGACTTATCCTTGTTGATATGCAGCCCTGAAGCCATGGAAAACTTCTGAAACACTTCATTCATGATACTTATGGAAGTGATATCTCCTTTGCAAAATAGGAGTAAGTCATCAGCAAACATAAGATGACTCAGCTTCACAGATTTGCATAAAGGATGGAAATGGAACCCAGGTATCCCACTAGCTGCTATAAGAAGTCTGCTCAAATACTCCATACACACCGTGAAAATCAGAGGAAAATAAATTGTTCTTAGGAAATAAAATGCAAAATACGAAAGAAGACAATATGAAAATTAGAGCCCAGCTCTTTAAGTCTTCAATCAATTGGATGCTACCATAGTCATCCAAGTAAGGAACTTCATGCTTCCTTCTCCTTGCCATTATCATTAGGAGGTGGCCCTTTAAAACAATTAAAAAGGGTAAATATCAACAAATTTGTATCACTATACATAAGTTGATAAACAACATGAATTTAAACGAGAATTATTACCTACGGCGTTTGCCTTCCCATTTTTGAGATCGCTCAAGTATTTGGGGCAATTACGCTTCCAATGTCCTATCCTCGTGCAATAATGGCACTTGTCTTCGGATTTCGAAGATGAGGTGGAAGCACCTTTCGAAAAGGTCTTTTCGTTGGTCGGTTTGGGCTTGAACGTTTTCTTGCCTTTACCTTTGAAGGCATTCCTTTTGAAGCTCGTTTTCCCCTTCTTCTCGATGTTCAAGACATCTTTAGTGGAACTTTCATGAAGTCCCATATCCCTCTCGGCTTGGACGAGCATCTTATGCAATTCATCCAATGTGGTCTCTTGATTTCGCATGTTGAAATTCACCCGGAATTGAGCATATGATTTCACCTTGTTGAGAGAGTGAAGGACTCGGTCAATGATGAGTGAGTCGGGAATATCAACTCCTTGCACTTTTAGAGTCTCCGCGAGCTCAACTAGTTTGAGCACTTGAGGGCTTATCTTTTGCCCTTCCTTCAAGCTAATGTCGAAGAAGGCGGTAGCCGCCTCATATTGTATCACCCTTGGAGTTTCCGAAAACATTGTCGCAAGCTTGGTGTATATCTCATAAGATGTGGTTAACTTGATCATACTCCTTTGGAGATACGGCTCCATGGAGAAGATAAGCACATTTTTAAGAGCGGAGGACTCTTTCATGTAGGCTTCATACGCCTCACGAGTTTGGACCGCGGAACGAGCGGTCGGAGCGGGAGGAGCAGCTTCGGATAGGTAACGAGTCTTATCGTTACCTTGAGCGGCCAAAAGTAATTGCGCATCCCAATCCTTAAAATTGGAACCATGCTTATCGAGTTTGCAACGATCCATAAAGGATCGAAGCCATGAAACGTTAGTGAGAGGTGGAGAGTTGGTTGCCATTAATGATGTTGAAAATTAAACTACAATAAAATGAAGGAATTAAAACAACGTCAATTATTTTTTTAAAAACTCGTAAAATATAAACAAGTTTAGTTATTTACTTAATGATCTCTTACCCAATTAAGTAAACAATCCCGAGACCCAAACCCATACTAATTCGGGCACGGTATAGCCGATTCAACCCGTATTGGTATAATTTGGTGGATTAACCTTTTAATCGGTTCTACCTTAGAACTCTCGGTCGACAATTTTCTAAAAACCGTCTTTAGCCTGAACTTATTGCAACTACGGTTACGAATACTTTCGTTGAGATCAACCAAATTTCAAGATGTAATCTTATTACCCCACTTACCCAACGTGACAATTTTAGTACCCCGGTGTAGCCGAGCCTACATTCTTGTGAAGAAGGGATTCATGGGTCCATACTTTTTGGTAAGGCTAAGTCTCAATATTCATATGTAAGAGATCTAGTCAAATTTTATTATCTATCTCCGTTTAAGTGAACTAAGTCGGTGAATTATCGATAAAATAAATGACTAGGTCGACTAAATCGAATAAAATGCATGACATGATATGACGATTTGGTTATGCATGCAAACAAATAAAGCAAATAAAAGCATAAAATAAACCCTAGTATGGCCTTTCCTAGAAAAGAAATAATAAAAGTACAAATTCGGAAACCAACTCCTTTGGTCCCTTGAACTTCATGAGGCACGCACTTCAAGGTAAACACCGTCTTGGTCGGAACTCCTTTCCGAATGGCACTGTCTTCAAGGATCTCCGAAATATTACAAAAATTACAACTTTTCTAGTTTACTTTATACATTATAAAATAGAAAACAATAAATAAAGTGATACGAGATCACATTAATTACAACCGAATCGATAAACGCATACATTACGGGAAATATCGATTTAAAACTAAGGTCATACTAAGTAAATTACATAATCCAAAATTACGTAAATAAAATCATGACAATCATAATTAAAATATGCAATGCTTATGAATATGAACTAACATGTAAACCCTAAGCCAAATCGTCCTATTAAATATCATTTATATAAATAGTTATCGTATACCTCGGTGTTTATGGAATTGCGTGTTTTAACGATTAACAACACTATGCATTATGTGAATCGGAATTCACTCTTAAGTTAATCATCCCAACTCATTTAGGTTTCAAAATTTAGTCTTACTCAACCTTTGAACATGACTTAACTTATTATAAAATTGTTCGGTATTACTCGGTTTTACGGGAAAAATAATATTAAATTCAAAAAGAGTCATAAAAAAATTTCGAAAATTTCAAAATTCAAATTTTGAAAATTCTAGAACGTTCTTAAAATTTCAGAACTTTAAAATATTAGTATTTATACGGTTTTAAAATTTATTTCGAAAATAATACGTAAAACGAGTAATTTGAGTCGGAAAATTAAATAATTAGCTCCATAAATGCAACTAAAATACTAATAATATTATTACACTTTCCAAAATACTTTAAGAACATGAAATGGACAGAAAATTAAATGGAACACCGCCCAATGAGCCGAAATTTTAAATACATGACTCTTTTTATCCAATTTTAAATGCAACCTTTTAACAAATTAAAATTAAATAAAAACAGAAACTTTTGGCTCCCAAGAAAAATATGGTGATGAACATATCATATATGACTATTATGGATTAAATTTTCCGGCCATTTTAACAACTATTGCTAATTTTAACGATTTACGTCATATATCGTACAATTTTAACCATTAAAATTATTTCTCAAGCATAAAATTAAATAAAATACTCGAAACTTTTATACATGCTGGAAATAATATATATGACATCGTGTTAAATTTTTATGGCGAAATTCCAACTTGAACTATTAAAGTCGAAATAATGTCACTAATTACCCGATTTTTACATTAAAAATCTATAATAATGCAATATATGAGATAAATTTCTGGAAAATTTAGCATACATTTTAAATATTGCATGTGACATACTCATAAATGTTTATAGTCAAATTCCAAATATAACTATACAAACCCATTTTTATTCATTTTATGGCATTTTAACATGTAAAATTCATAAACCATGTATTTTAACTCCATAATTTACGAAAAATCATATTCATATTATAGGAAATACATGTGAATACATACTGAAAAATCTCGGCCGGAAGCTTATTTTAACTATTTTTCCCAAAAATAACATTTTTAACCATTAAAAATCAATAAAACCGTAAATAAAAAAATACCAATGAACAATATATATGCAAAATATATTCCAAATATCCTAAAAACATTTTAGAATCAGTAGGTATTCATGCATAAATTATTTCGGCCATATCATATACGAAATGAAATATCAATTTTTATTTTGTTATCCTAATAACTCCGTAAAAAATTAAACGGAAAGCATGCAAACAACTTAGTTGCTCTGATACCAATTGTTAGGTTTAGTCATCTCATAAGCTAATTATTTTAGTCATACTAAACAAAACTTAATTAACATTTTAATTAATATATATATATATATATATATATATATATATATATATATATATATATATATATATATATATATATATATATATATATATATATATATATATATATATATATATATATATATATATATATATATATATATATATATATATATATATATATATATATATATATAGGGTTGGGATCCGGTGAGAACCACCTTACAATGAGAACCGGTGAGAACTCTTTCTTACGGAGTTTTTTTATAAAAATTAATGACATAATTGGATTCGGCATGGAATTTTATGGCCAGAGAACATATTTCTTGGTCTAGAAAATAAATACTAGTGGCGGAAAAATGATAGATACGAAAAAATAGATAGTAGGTGCATGCAAATAAATAAAACGTATCTCACCTTGATTTCCGTCACTAGTACTTATTTTCTAGACCAAGAAATATGTTCTCTAGCTATAAAATGTCATGCCGAATCCAATTATGTCATTAATTTTTTTTAAAAAAGTCCGTAAGGTAGAGTTCTCACAAAGTTCTCATTGTAAGGTGGTTCTCACATGATCTCAAGTCTATATATATATATATATATATATATATATATATATATATATATATATATATATATATATATATATATATATATATATATATATATATATATATATATATATATATATATATATATATATATATATATATATATAGATCTTATGCATGCTAATGGAAATGCGGAAATAAGGAGGTTTAAACCCTTACACACGGTCCAAACGAAATGCTAGGATGATCCTCCAAGTATTCAACAAGAACACCTCCTTAGTGATGCACCAAGACACCCTTTGATTGAAACCGAAACTTGAGTATGCTAGTACCAAAACCGGTTTTGCCTTAATATAAATTCTAATCTCTTAATTAGAATTGATATACTAATATTATAACTTATTATTATTAGTATTTTTATTATTCTCACAATAATAATATTAGAGGTTTTTGAGGTTTTTATAAGAGTGAATCATTTTGTGATCTAATCACAATATTTAAAGTGGGTTGCATGGGAAGGGGTGGCCGGGTATGGGAAGGAGAAAAGGAGGGAACATCTTCTCTTTTCAAGGCTAATAGGGTGGCTCTAGGGTGTGTGTTCTCAAGGTCCTTTAAACACAATGATTAAAGGTGCAACTAACACATAATACACCCCACACCAACCTCCACTATAACCGGCCACCCTAAACATAATATGGACCTTATTTTATAAAATTGTCAATTGTAAAATTGTACATTATGTGACATCTTATATGTCACAAGGTAATAAAATACAACTATCTTAATTTAAAACATATAAATATTTATCGTATAAATATTGTATATAACTAAATAAATCATATTTATCAATTGACAAGTAATTCATAATTACTAGTATAAAATGGTTATTAATGATAATCGTCAATACGATTTACAACCTTTGTATTAATACACAACCCGATTCATTCTAATTACGATATTTTAAAATATCGTTCAATGTTTAACAATTGACACGTTTCAATTTTAAACATAAATCGAACAATAAGATTTAACCTCTGATTTCTCGGTATACGAGTTTAAGGAATATGATCAAATCGTATCAATATACATTTGATCACTTTATCAATTAAGGGAATTGTCCTATAGGTGTGACCTAAAGGGATCAACTGACCACCACCGTCATACGACAGTAATGTCAAACTCTAGCTAGCCAATCATTACCGATTAATGTTGGTCAGTTGACTAATATAATTCGTATCATCCCTTGCGTATTCTTGTCATGAGATTTAATTATGTGATCGCACTATTGTTGAGGACACATTTCCCAACACTATCTTCTTCTAAAACCCCAAGTTCTTATCATTATTCTTCTTGTGTATTCCCGTTCTTGGGTTCTCTTCCATTGTACCTTGGAAACTCCTTACCTAACATCTTGATTCGACCCTATTGCAACTTGTAGGATTTCCCAACTCTTCCCTTTCTGAAAATTTTTAATTTAAAGTTTGTTTTCGAGAGAATTTTGGTTAAAAGTAATGGATAATCTTTCAACTTTGATAGGTCTCAGTGATAATTTTTCGGAAAACCTGGTTTTAAAGAGTTACTTGACTTGCAATTTGATTGATCTCAGCATCGATTGTCATTTGAACTCGTTATTGGAGACGTCTGATAACCTAAACAATGCTTGCCGACACCGGATCGATCTATATTTTTGGATTTTAATTGATTTAATTTTTGGGACTCGTCTCAGATTTGGAATGTCGGGCTCTTGAATGTACAACGAGAACCCCAACGATCATTGACGAAGACTTGTGCCTTGGAAACTGTTTTCAAAATTTGTAAAAGAAACCTAAGTTTGTGTAACAAGTTCTGTAAAGATTTTGATTTGTAGGCGTTGTCCTTGTGACTGCTTTCATGTTTCGAGGACGAAACTTTTTGAAAGATGGGGTGATTGTAACATCCCGTATTTTCGTAAGGAATACTTTATTTAAATAAAGTAATTTCCGGAATTTAATAATAATCGTAATTTATATTTTTAAGATTTCCGTTAAGTTCGTCTTAAAAATCATTTAATCTTGAGATGCCTTGTTTATTTAGCATCAACCCGTCTCACATTTCCGTTTCACTTGAATAAAGTAAACCCGACTCAAGTTTTTAAAAGGACAACTTAAAACCCTTAAAAGAGGCCTTCCATCGACACAAAACCCTCCAACCTCTTTCATTTCACTGTTAAACAACAAACTCCATTTTCATCTTATTTTCAAGCTTAGAATCGTCATCTCAAGGCCTTCCCGAACTCGTATCGAGGTAAAAGTTACATATTCGGAATGCTCGCGAGATTTATGATCTTTCTATCACTTTCATTTTCAATTTCGTGAAACTTCATTTCGGGACTGTTTTGCCCTAATCACGAAATTAGCCTCCTCATGGGTGTTTTTATGCTTTTAGGTGGTGCTTGTAGTAACCCGGAGGAAGAGCTTGTGATCATTGAAGAGGAAATCGGTGCATTCGCGGAGTAAAGGTGAGGATAATGAGAAACTCGGCCTTTTGTCTAAATTAGCACATTATGTGATTTTGATTGTGTTTGATGAATGTTAGTTTAGTCTTGAGTTCTTAATGTTCTTATGATGTTATATAAACTGATTTTGGTGAAGATTCGAGGAAGAAATTGGATGAGAAAGTGAATTTAGGAGTATACATGTTAAGACCGGTTTATTTGGGATTTTCTTGTGAACTCTTGAATTGGATGTTTGTATACATGTTCTTATGTGTAATCGATGTTGTATACATGTGGGAAATGTTGTGTTCTTGCGTAAAATCATGTTTGAGACGGACTGGTAAAGTATTGAACGGTTTAGAATTGGCGAAATTGGCGAAATGCGCGATCAGAGGCTCTAAGCCGGTCGACTGACCGGCGGCCGACCGACCGGCGGCCGACCAGCCGGCTCAGAGTCCCCCTTTGTATTGTTTGTTTTTTTGAAGGTTTTGAGAAATGGGTCCCCAGTCGGTGGACCGGCAGCCGGTCGGCCGGCTGGGAGCCCCTTATGTTGTTTGTTGTAGTTTTGCGAGAAGAAAAAGGGAAGGGGTTCCCAGCCGGTGGACCGGCAGCCGGCCGGCCGGCTGGGAGACCTTCTATGTTGGTTTTTGTGTATTGTCAGCCTGAGGATAAAGGACTCTCAGCCGGCTGACCGGCCGCCTGTGGCCAACCGGCTGAGAGCCCCTGATTGTATTGTTTGCTTAATAACTTTTGATTTACAAGTCGGAATGTATTGATTCTTTTTCTGTAAGCTTCATATGCATGTTTGGAGTCCCCGAAGCTCGGGCGGCACTATATTGGGTTTGGGAATAGAGTGAGGATAGAGACCCCCCGGTCGGGCAACCGAAAGGGAAACCGGCTCTCCCTCGGCTTAATTCCCGGGGTCAATTAAGTGTTGGTTTGAACATACGTCGCTTGCATGATTTGTTATGAATTGAGTAAGTTCATTAATGGAGTTAGGGAACTGTGATTGGGATTAGTTCACAGTTTTGATATGAAATGTTGTTGTAGAACTGTGATTTGGATTAGGTCACAGTCTTAGTTTACCTTTGTATTTTGAGGTGTGTTGTTGTGGAACTGTGATTTGGATTAGGTCACAGTCTTAGTGTACCTTTGTATTTGAGGTGTGTTTTTGTGGAACTGTGATTTGGATTAGGTCACAGTTTTTGTATGCCTTTGTATTTTGAGGTGTATTTATGCATGTGGATGTATACTATGAGCTGTTATATGACTTTTGTCTCACCAAGATTGTATTATGTCTTGGTATGATTGAGGAAGGATTAGACCTCGAAAATCAGGTTTCAGATAGTCCGCTTTGAGTTGGGAGTATCTTAGGTTTGGGGATACTTGTCGAATCGAGGAAGGATTATACCTCGAGAGTCTGGCCAGATTTAGACTAGGACTGTATATCGTTTCGATCGTCCTACCAGGGGATTTTATTTGCTGAGGTTAAGTAGACTTGCGGTTGTTGTATAATGGAGTCGTCATATGATTCTTCCCATGTAGTGTGTATTTGTATCCTTCCATGCCCGGTTTGGGGTCATGGTTTGGTATTGCTGAATGTTTGGTGTTTAGGTTATGCGTTAAGATGTCGCCTCTGAACCTTTATACCTGTTGTTTTGTATCTGCTTGCCTAGAGTTGGTACAGTGTCACATATGTATGTTGTTATTGATGAGTATAGTACTTTGACTATAGTATTGTTCATCCAAGGCATTGGATGACTCTTTAATTGGTTTCGTAAATGGTTTGCACTGAAAGACCCCCCTCGGCCGGGTAACCGGAAGGGAAACCGGCTCTCCTTCCAAATAGTTTCCGAAGTTGGTTGAGAGCCTTGCATAGTATTTTCATGATGATAAGAGTTTGAGAAGTTGAGATATATGCTTCACATGATTGTTCATGTTAGAGTATAATACTTGTATATATATATATATATATGTGTTCGGTGTTGTATGACATTAGGTGGCTATGAGAGCTCTAGTCACTCCCCACTAACTGTGGCGCACATGTTGTATGTGTGTAGGTACTTGATGCTGGTTTGCAAGGGGTTACGTTGAGGCTAGCGAGCGATGATCCTTCATCGTCATGATTTGTACCCAACCGTTAGCTAGACCTTAGTTTTATGGTTTCGGTATTTTTTGCCTGTGGGGAAATGCTATCCCGGGCTGCTTTTGTATAGTACTTATATACTTATTTATGTTTTTATCTTTTGCATGTTTACATTGTTAAAGCACCTCGCATGTTTAGTTTGTTAAAAAGTTTTAATTCCGCTGCATTTTTAGTACTTTGTATGTTTTATATTTCCGCTTTCGCGAGGGGTTTTACATAAGCACCAATAGCTAGGTTTCGTATTAGGATTTAAGGTAACCATGGCTTAGGTTGGTTTTTGTAGTAAATGTTTTAGATTGGGATTGCATTTAATCATTGCATATAATAGCTTTTGATTGTTTGAGTTGACGCATTCAATTAATTGTGTGGATTCCCTTGACCTAGATCGAATAATGGAAAAGGTAGATCGGCTATGAACTTTGGGATGAACTAGTAAGAACGAAAGTTTATTATTTTTGTCTTAGGGCGAATAGCGGACCGAAAGGACTTTTTCACTAACCTATCCCAGTTTAATACATTCTTAATTTCTTCCTCCACCTTAGGCCATGGTGAACCGAAGATCCTAGTTTCTCGTTTCTCTAGTTACCCATTTATATTTCGTTATCCCTTTTCTTACTTTTAGATTTTAGAACACAAAACAACAAACACACCCCCGTATTTGGTTACTTTAACATACTTGTTTGAACTCATAAGTGTTGGAGCTAGAGTCCTCAACAGTTAGTGCGACAACACGTATAAATCTTTTAAAGGAACACAGGGTATACTTTGTATTTTAGCCATTTAATTCACGTTTATCAATAACGGTTGGCTTGCTAGAAAGTTTGACGTTATTGTCATACAGATGGCGGTAATCAACTGGTCCTAAGAGTCACACCTAGAGGATGGAACCTGAGAGATATGATTAGATGAAATTGTAATCATATTGATACCCTATACGACTAAACGGTTAGTCAAAGTATTGATGATATAATAATTTAATACTGATTAAATCATATTAGCGAAAACGAATTAAAATATTAATTCGTAATTAAATATAAAATGTTATATTTAATTAGTGTGTAATGAAATTATTCAATAAAGATTAAATGATTTAGTTGAATATAAACAGTTATATTTAATTATTACATTATAAATATACGATACTTATAAAATAATCATTACACACAAGAGAGGATAATAACCGACTTTATGCAATAAATAAAATCGGTTACTAGGAAAACAGATTTAATTTCGGCCAGATGGAGGGAATTTTCGGTCAGTAGTAGGTAATGCCAAGAGATAGAGTTTGTTATTTGTTTAGGCAGTAGTTTAGGCAGACTCAAATACAGATTTGAGAATCCTATCTAAACTATGTAAGGTGGTTACGAGATATACTGACTAACGACTACCACCCCCTATAAATACCTCTTAGCACGCCTCCCTATGACACACGAGTTACACGACTACTTCCCTCCTCTCTCTCTCTCTCTAACTTTCATCTTACACAAAATTAAAAGTAATTTTGCAATTTCTAGCTCAGGAAAGGGTATTTATCATGACATCTTGGGTGCAACGATTAGGAGGATATCTGTTTTTATATCTGATCTTAGGCCTTTGCAAGGACAGAAGGTTAATTCTTAATCTCAATCTTTGTATCTTGTTCTTCGTTTATGACTATAAATCATACATTATAAATTTGTTATAATCATGCGTATAAAGAATTAGGAATATATACAGATATTTTCCCACAAATGGTATCAGAGCATAAGGCTTACGAATTTTATTTTTTTTATGATTTTCATAAACATTTTGAGAAAATTTAAAGAAAAAAAATTTCAGCCGTGTATTATTGTAGCCGAGACAAAAAAAATTTCGTTTGTCATTTTCCTTTTGATTTATTATTTTGTTGTTTTAATCAGTTAAGAGAACAATATAATAAGTTTGTAGATGTTTTAATTTAACAAGGATTGAATTAGAACATAAAAGGAAATCGTCTTGATAATGTTCTTGAACAATATAATTTGCTAAATAATCGATTCCATGATAATCATGATACTCGTCTTAAAAGGTTAATTTGAAGTATTAAGATTATATCAATGTTTAATATGGATTAAATATTTAATGTTATCGATCTTGTATTTTTAGCAACCCGATATTATTTGTTCAAATTCATTAGTTTTGAAAAAAAAAACTAAATTTCACCTAAATAGGTCGTTACAGCGTTTAAATTCCGACAGTTTCGTCCTTTAACTGTCTATTTTCAGCGCTTTTTCTTTGTTTTGCTGCGCTTTAGATTATAATTTTGTATAGCAGCATCTTTAAGATAGCGTTTTTAATAGTTATCAGCATTTTTAAAAGCGTCAGGAATCCTGTTTACAACAATTTAAGAATTCAAGGAGAATCTGAATAACAGAATTACTGTTTGATCGAAAATTTTCTAAAAATTCATAAAATTTCCAGAAAAAAATCAAAAAAAATGTCATTTGATTGTTCAAACGTAGAAGCTTTCCCTCCTCTAGGTTCTGATCTCAGTCATCTGAGTAATAATGCTGCAGCTGTAGGGAGTCGTCCTGGCCCATCAAGTGCAGATGCTCAGAAAACGAAGGCCATGAGTGAAGTTGTTGGAATACAACCGTTTGATTTGGAAGCACTGGTACCAGAGCAAGAATAGGTAGTTCAACAAAGAAGGAATGGTAAGAATTCTTTACAGCCTATTGAAGAGGAACCTTCTGAATTACTGCATTTTTCTGTGGATGATGTTCAGGAAGAATTAGATTACTGGAAAAACTTTGTCTATTGTTTTATCTTGGGGGCTAATCCGCCTGTAGAAGTTGTTGAAGGGTTTATTAAAAGAATTTGGAGTAAATTCTCGTTAGATAAGATCTCGTTCTTACCTAATGGAGTATTTTTAGTCAGATTTCAGACTGAGGATGCAAGAGAGGATGTGTTACATCACGGCCATTTTTTGTTTGATAATAAACCCCTGATTGTTAGGCCTTGGCTTCCTGATGTTGATTTAGTCAAGGAGGATGTTAAGGAGGTGCCGGTGTGGGTGAAGTTGAAGAATTTGCCTCTTAAATTCTGGGGGAAGAGTATTCCAAAAATAGCAACACGTTTAGGTGACTATGTTAGGTGTGATAAGGCTACTGAGGAAAAAAAGAGGTTGGGGTATGCAAGGGTAATGGTTGAGGTTCCCTTTGGTCAGCATTTACCTGAATGGGTGAGGTTTGTTGATGAAGTGGGCATACTTATTACTGTTGCTGTTGAGTTTGAATGGAGGCCTGTTCTCTACACTAAGTGTCATGGAATTGGGCATGAGGAGTCAGTTTGTAGGAAGGATAAGTCAAAAGGGGGAGATAAGCCAGGGAAGCATAAGCAAAAGGAATGGAGGGTGAAGGCAAAGCCTATTGCTGTGCCTATTCCTGTTGAAGAACCTGTTGCAGAAATCTTCACACCTGTTGAAAAACCAAATGATTTTCAAGTCACTTGGAAGAGAGATGGGAAGTATCGAGTGGCTGAAGCTACCTCAAAGAAAGTTATCAGAATGAGCAGACAGGAGATTGTGGATAAGGGATTGGGTTCCATTACATTTGGCAATGCTTCATTCTTTGAGGTATTGAATTCTGTGACCCCTAAGGAAGGCATTGGTATAACTGGTAGTGTGTTACCTCCTGCAGGAGGTAATGGATAAGTTTGGATTTTGGAATGTGAGGGGCATGAACAATCCAAGCAAGCAGAATAATATAAAATGGTTCCTCTATTATCATAAGCTTGGATTGTATGGGCTCCTTGAGACAAAGGTGAAAAACTTGTCTCTAAATAGTATTAAAATGAATTTTTGTAAGGAATGGTGTATTTCAACTAATAATCACTGTCATAATGGAGGGAGGATCTGGATTCTGTGGAATCCTGGTCTTTTTAGCATCAATTTTCTGGAGTATAGTTCTCAATTGATTCACATGAAGGTCACTGAGTTGAGCTCACAATTTGAATTTTTCCTGACTATGGTTTATGCAATGAATGGAGTTCTTGAAAGGAAATCTTTATGGGACAGACTAGTAGTGTTTAGTCACCACATGACTGAACCATGGGTAGTATGTGGGGATTTTAACACTGTTCTAGTACCCTCAGAAAGATTAGGAGGAGGGAGTACTAATGAAGAGATGGATGACTTTAATGCCTGTGTAAGTACTTGTGGAATTGTAGATAGTCCAGCAATGGGTTCTTACTACACCTGGACTAACAAACATGAAGCTTCCACTAGGGTGTTTAGTAGATTAGACATATTCCTAGTGAACCATGAATGGCTGACAAGAATGCCTAAGATGTATACCCATTTCTATAATGAGGGTTACTTTGATCATACTCCTTGTGTGGTTCAGGTCCATATGGATGATTCTAAGAAGAGAAGGCACTTCAAGTATTTTAATATGTGGAGTGGAGCTAGTGATTTTAATCAATGTGTAACAGATGGGTGGCAAAGGTATTATAGGGGTACCAAGATGTTTCAGTTAGTGACCAAACTTAAAGCTTTGAAAGGGCCTCTGAAGGATCTGAATAGGCAATGTTTTGATGATATTGAAAATAATACACAAAGAGCCAGAATGAACTTGGACTGTGTTCAAAATAGGCTGAAGGCTGATCTGCTGAACCCTGGTCTGATTCAGCAGGAAATTGATGCTGCTGCAGCTCTGAGGCAGTTTGAAAAAGCCTGTCATGAGTTTCTGGTTCAGAAATCAAAGGCTAACTGGTTGGAAATGGGTGATAGTAATTCTAAGTACTTTCACAGCATTATAAAAGGTAGACATGCTAGTAACAAAGTTATGAGTATTATTGACTCTGCAGGAAGAAGCTGTGATACTCCTGAAAGTATTCAAACTGCGTTCCTCAGGTACTATACTTCTTTACTGGGGACTGAGGATGCTGTCATTAATGCCAGTCACTCTGTGATTAGAATGGGCAAAGTCTGTACAGAAAGCCATCACCAAATGATGGGTATGCCAGTGACTGAAGAGGAGGTTAAGGAAGTAATGTTTTCAATCCCTAAAACAAAGGCAGCTGGACCTGATGGGTATTCTAGTGCATTCTTCAAGGATGCATGGGAGATTGTAGGAAAAGATGTGTGTGCAGCAGTAAAGGATTATTTCAGAACTGGTCAGCTCTTGAAACAGCTGAATCATACTCTAATTACTCTGATACCTAAATGTGAGATGCCAAAAAATGTTACCCAGTTTAGACCAATCTCTTGTTGTAATGTGGTCTACAAATGTATCTCAAAGTTGTTGTGTAAAAGACTAGCTTGTGTCCTACCTCATATCATTAGTGATAATCAGGGAGGGTTTAGCAAGGGGAGAAGTATTGTTGAAAATATTTTAATTTGTCAGGATTTGGTTAGGCTTTATAATAGGAAATCAGTTTCCCCAAGATTCTTATTAAAGGTTGACTTGAAGAAAGCTTATGACTCACTGAACTGGCATTTTCTGAAGGAGATGATGGTAGTTATGAATTTTCCAGGCCATTTTATAACCCTGATCATGGAGAGTGTGCAGACAGCATCTTACTCTCTAGTGTTAAATGGTGAGATGTCTGGGTTCTTTAATGGGAAGAAGGGATTGAGGCAAGGGGATCCATTTTCTCCCTTGTTATTCACCATTGCATTGGAATATCTGAATAGAGTGCTGGCTTATGTCACTACAGAAATGAAGTTTGCTTACAATCCTCTTTTTAAGAGCCTTAAACTCACTCATCTAATGTTTGCGGATGATCTTTTACTTTTTAGTAAGGGGGATGTCAGATCAATTATGGTGTTACTCAGGGGGTTTGCCACTTTTTCTTGTGCATCTAGTTTATCTATGAACAATGCCATGACTAATGCATATTTTAATGGAGTAGACTCTGGTGTCAAGTCTGATATTCTGCAGGTGTCTGGATGTGCTGAAGGATCTCTCCCCTTTACATATTTGGGGGTTCCTGTCACTGCTGGCAGAATGACAAAAGCTGAGGGGCAAGTGTTAGTTGTTAAGGTGATGGACAGGATTAAAAAATTTGGCAATGGGCACCTTTCTTATGCTGGTAGGCTGGTTTTGGTTAATTCTGTTTTAACCACTCTGTACTCATATTGAGCTACTATCTTTATTATACCAAAGGGAGTTTTGCAAAGAGTTAATTCCATTTGAAGGAATTTTTTATGGGATGGGAAAGTTGACAATGTAAGGATTCCTACAGTGAGCTGGGCTAAAATCTGTAGCCCTAAGAATGAAGGAGGTCTTGGTGTTAAAGACAGTGTTAGCTGGAATATGGCTGCAATTGGGAAGTTAGTTTGGTGGATATATGAAAACCCAGAGAGACTTTGGGTCAGATGGGTTAATCATGTATATATGAAAGGCCAGTCATGGGTTAATTATCAGATTACAGGTGATGTTAGCTGGGGTTGGAAGGCAGTGTGTAGGACTGAAGATGCTCTTATTGATGGGTATGTTACTGGACAGTGGGCTGTAGGGAATGCTTATACTGTTCAAGCAGGGTATGAAATGCTTAGGCCAAAGTTTCAGCCTGTTCTTTGGCATAAGTATATCTGGAGTGATTGGAACATTCCTAAGCATAGTTTTACTGGTTGGCTCTGTGTTAGGGATGCTATACAAACGAAGGCAAGATTGGTTGGTTTAGGCATTTGTCAAGATGACTTATGCTGCATTTGTGGGGTAGAGTCGGAAACTATTGACCACCTATTTCATAAGTGTCCTTATAGTCGAAGGCTGTTGCAGGGAATGGCAAATTTGTTGCAGGTACAGTCACCAGTATCAGATATTCTTAGTAATGTTTGGTATTTGCACATTAACAGTACCAAAAGAAGAGTGTTAATGTGTGGGTTCATGGCTGTATACTATCATATATGGCATCAGAGGAACACAGCCCGTGTGGAGAATAAATTGATGAGGCCTGAAATAGTCCTTGAAAGGGTCAGAAAGGAAGTGAAAACAAGGATCCTAGTTAAAATGATGCAAATTACAGATAGAAGGATTATTAGTTGGTTGCAAGGATTAAGATTGTTGGCCTGATGGTGCAGCTTCTTTGAAATTGTATAAGTTTGAAAAGAGTAGTTTGTAATAGTGTGATATTTGATTTTAATGATAAGCTTACATTTCACCAAAAAAAAACAATTTAAGAATTCTGTTTACAGCGTTTTTAGAATTTTGTTGGCAGCGTTTTATTTCAAGTTCTGTTTGCAGCTTTATGTTTACAGCTTTTTGCGTATTTTTTTTTATTCTTGGCTGTTTTAATTTTATGGGCTGTTTTTTTTTCGTATTTTTATACACTATAAAGATAATGTGTAATTCTTTTTTTGGTGAAAAAGTTCACTAGTTTTGATACCTAAATTATTTTAAAACGGTTTAAAATAATGTTGGATTAATCATATTATACGATAATATGAACATGTTTGTTTGATTAAAATTATGAGATCAATTACGGAATTATCACATAATTTAAATTTTTAAATGGTGGTTTGGTAAATTACTCTACATAATTTCGGAATTATGTCTTGAAAGATAAATTTAATTAGTATGATGCATTTTATATATTATATTGTTGAATGAATGAATGGATTTATTTACGCTTTTGCAATCAATTGTATTTGGTAATACTTAGTGTGGCCTTAGTAAATTATGTTTTCGTAATGAAGGAAACATAATTTGTGATGCATTTATGAGATCTCGAATCTCCCTTGTGTAATATTTTTACGTTTTTGGGAATTAGAATGTAATAATAGGATTTTATTATGTAATTCTTCAAATGTAATTAAGAAGACCAAGACGGAGATCGGATTGCTCACTCCCACTACATCACCAAGAAGGAACATCAAGACAAGACAAGCTTTGAGGGTCCATTGCTAAATGGATTCCAAGTTGTATTTTTGTTCTTTTTGGTAGGATAGGCCACACTAGGACTTGCTTTAATTTCGTTTTTATTTCCGTTTTGCTTTTCATTCACATATTTGTTTTGCATCATTTTTCCGCCTAAACCAAACCACCTGAATTGCATGAAAGTTGACTCATATAGTATGTATGCTAGTCAGTGTCGACATACAGATGTCACACGTTTTTTTTAAAGCCATCACCTTAGTTTATTCATTCTCGCATGCTAGATATTTGTTCACGTAAATGAATTAAAATTAAAGATGATGGGATCTTCCTCTATAACCTAAAATTGAGATTAGTCTTTTATAAGTCAAATTACTATTAATCCCTTCTTCGTCGCCAGACATATAGGACCTTACTCTCCATATGACCCCTTCTACGTTAGGTAAGTAGTAGTTGTTGACTTATTTTACCTCAACATCATGACCCTTGTACGATCCTGTGGTTATGGTGGACTAAAGATAGAATTTACAGAAATTTATCGACCAAGAATTCTAAATGTATAATTAGCCAAGAGGTTGGCTTATCAATTTACTGAAATTGAGTCTTGGGATCATTTATATAGTTCTTAAGGAAGATCAATTATATAAATGCTAAAGTCATCGCATTAAACTGTTTTTGCTAGACTATTTACAAAACGTTGGTATGCTTATTTTTTTATTTTCTTCTTTACAGTGTAGAATTCATCTAAATAAAACAATAATACTGCAAATACTATGGTTGGTCATAATGATGCCCCTATGCCTAGTGTCACACTAAGCAAAAAAAACCTGGCTAAAGGCTTTTATGGACCACATGAATCAGTCCACGCAACTGAAAAATGATGGGTCCAACTTTGCGGACTGGGAAGCTGCATTACGGAATGCAGCTGTAGCTGATGGTAAGCTCAAGTATTTGACTGAACCGTTACCACCTAACCCAGGCCCCACTGCTCGAGCTAACGTATCACAAGCCTATAGTGATTTCGTTATGGAAGCGGGTGCGATAAAGAACGTACTTATCTTTGCAATGGATTCCAATTTGCAAAGACGCTTCATTTCCCATGTGCAAATAAGATTTTCACTACGCTCACAAACGAGTTCTCAAAAGCACCGAGAATCATTACATATGAGCACACCTGTTGCTTCTTCGATGCGAAACTCCAAAAGGGTCAACCAGTTAGCCCACACATTCTCAATATGATTGAGAATGTCGAGAAATTGGAGTCCCTGAACTGCAAGATCAGTGAGAACGTGATCATTGATCGAATGCTTCATTCACTTCATCATGGTTTTTTCTTATTCGGGGCAAACTATTACATGAATGACATGAAGAAAAGTCCTCATGAGCTACACTCCCTTCTCGTATAGACCGAGAAGGATCATAAATTGAGTGGGATCAAGAAGCAAGACGTTCTCATGATTGCAAACAAGGGAAAGGGTTAGGGAAAAGCTCAAGCAGAGCTAACAGTAGCTAAGCCTCCTAAATTCAAAAGGGCCGGATTAAAGAGTAGGCCTGGTGAGACAAGTAGCTCACAAGGCAAGACAAAGAGCAAAGACGGTAACATTGAGTTCCACCATTGCCATAAGACTGGGCATTGGAGGCGGAATTGTCCAGTGTACCGTGATGACATAAAAGCAGGTCGCGTCGGTCCTGTTGGTATGTCATCTTATATTCATATGATTGAGATTAACCATGCGAGTTTCAGAACATGGGTACTTGATAATAGTTGTGGTTCTCATCTGTGTAATCATTTGCATGGCCTAAAAAACATCACACCTCTCGCAAAGGGTGATGTGGGCCTGCGAGTCGGGAATGGAGCAAAAGCTGCTGCTGCTTCCATGCTAACATATGTGATCCAGCTACCGAGCCGATTCGAGTTATATCTGTATAACTGTTATTATGTACCCAGTTTATCTAAGAACATTATTTCAGTTTCCGTACTCGATAAAGACGTATTTTCATTCTTAATAAATGATAATAGCTGTATTTTCTCTTTAAATGGAATGGCTTATGGTAAAGCAGTTTCCATAAATGGTATATATGTCTTAGATCAATCGACTGAAATATTACACATGAATAATAAGAAACTAAAGGTTGGTGATAAAGATCAAACATATTTATGGCACTGTTGTATGGGACACATAAATGAGAAATGTGTAAAGCAGCTAATACAGAATAGCGCTATATCTCTATTTGATTATGAATCACTTGGCACATGTGAATCATGTCTCATAGGCAAAATGACTCGTATTTCCTTCAGAGGTGTTGGAATGCGCGTTGCTGACCTATTAGGCCTCGTACATATAGATGTATGTGGACCTATGTCAATCACCGTGCGAGACGTCTATAGATATTTCATCACTTTCACGGACGATTTATGTAGATACGGATATGTTTACTTAATGAAGCATAAAAGTGAATCCTTTGAAAAGTTTAAGGAATTCTAGGCGAAGGTTGAAACCCAACTGGATAGAAAGATTAAAGCACTACGATCAGATCGTGGTGGTGAGTATCTTTCGAATGAGTTTGATCAACACCTTAACCATTGTGGTATTGTACTACAGTTAACTCCACCTGGAACACCACAATTAAATAGTGTGTCCTAACTGAGAAATGGAACACTATTAGATATAGTTTGATCCAAGATGAGTCACACAGTTGTGCCAGATTCATTATCGGCCTTCGCTCTATTGTCAGCTGCTCTTATACCTAACCGAAGTCCGTCTAAAGCTGTTGACAAGACTCCATATGAGATATGGAAGGGAACGGTCCCTAACTTGTCCTTTATTCGCGTTTGGGGTTGCGAGGTGTATGTCAAGTGGAGACACGAGGATAAGCTCGGCCCGCGATCGGTCAAGACATACTTTATTGGTTATCCTAAAGGAATGTTTGGTCATTACTTATATTCGCCTACCGAACACCGCATTTTTGTTGCGGCTAGTGCGACGTTCTTAGAGAAAGTGTTTCTCGAGAATAAGATAAGTAATAGAACCTTCGATCTGTCGGAGGTTCAAGAACCAACTACAGAGCAATCAATGGAGGAAACTGTTCCTTCATCTTCTATTGCAGTCGGTATTCCTGAGGAACCTAGAAGGTCGGGTAGACACTCCATTCCTCCAGATAGATACATCGGTATGACCGAGGAACTTGACGGAGTTGATGTTTTTCTCTTAGAGACTAACGAACCCGTGACCTATGAAGGTGTCATAACCTGTTCTGACTCAAAGCTATGGCTTACTGCCATGCAATCCGAAATGGACTCCATGTACGAAAATGACGTATGGAAGTTGGTTTATTTGTCTGATAAGGTACGACCTCTTTAGTGCAAATGGCTTTATAAGATAAAGCATTCCATCGAGGGACAACCAGACACCTATAAGGCACGACTAGTGGTAAAAGGTTTCACTCAAGTGCAAGGGTTGCACTATGATGAGATTTTTGCACTCGTAGTCATGCTACGTTCCATTCGGATTATCTTAGTGATTGCTGCATTTCATGACTATGAAATATGGCAAATGGATGTGAAAACCGCCTTCTTAAACGGTTATTTGGAGGAGGACCTATACATGGTATAACCCGAAGGTTTCACAGATCCTAAAAATCCTAAGAAAGTGTGCAAGCTTAAGCGATCCATTTATGGACTTAAGCAAGCATCTAAGAGTTGGAATCATCGCTTCGACCAAGTGATAAAAAAAAGAATGGTTTTAGTCGATCAGTCGAAGAACCATGCTTATATATCAAGTCGAGTGGGAGCAAGATCGTTTTCCTGGTGTTGTATGTTGATGACAGACTCTTGATCGGAAATGACATCCCTCTCTTATCTTCGGTTAAAGTATGGTTAAAGAAGCATTTCCAGCTGAAATATCTGGGTGAGGCACAATGTATATTGGGAATCTGTATCTATAGAGATAGATCACGACGGATGTTATCACTGAGTCAGGAGTCTTATATTGATAAGATTCTTGACAGATTTAGCATGACCAACCCAAAAAGGGGTTACTTCCGATGATCTCGGGGGTGCATTTGAGTAAGACTCAGGCACCTAAGACACCGGAAGAGGTCGAGCGCATGAGTCACATTCCTTATGCGTCAGCTATAGGATCGATCATTTATGTCATGATATGCACACGTCCAGAAGTGGCATATGTTTTGAGTTTGACGAGTTGGTACCAAGGCAATCCAGGTGAACCACACTGGATGGTTGTTAAAATCATTCTTAAGTACCTATGGAGGACTAAAGATTGGTTATTGACTTATGGTGGAGGCACTATGCTTTGCGCAAACGGTTACGCAGATGCTAACTTCCAAACGGATCGCGATGACTCGAAATTTCAGTCTGGATTCGTTTTTACATACTCTTAGGGCTTGCTTGGGATGAGAGTAATTATTAAGGGGTAATGAGAGCTAAAATAAGAAGAAATGAGAGGAGATTGGTGTTTTGTGGTGGTTGTCGAGGTGGAAAGAGGGGGTAAGGGAGGAATTATTACCTCCTTACGGAGGTAATACATTACTTGATGGGGGAGGTGGGTAATAATTACTCCCTTAATCGAGGGTCTTTTACACCATCTTTCCCCATTTCTATCCATTTCTATCTCCAACCCTCATCCATTCCCTCCATTTTTTAGTTCTTTTTTGCTCTCATTACCCCTTAATAATTACTCTCATACCAAGCAAGCCCTTAATGGCGCTGCTGTCAGTTGGAAAAGCTCCAAACAGAGTGTTATTGCAGATTCTATCACTGAGTCCGATTACTATGCCGCTTCAGAAGCTGCAAAGGAAGCTATATGGATGCGTCAGTTCTTACAAGGACTCACTGTAGTTCCTAGTTCGAACGACCCGATCACCATCTATAGCGACAATAGACGTGTCATCTTCCGGGGTAAGGAGCCTAAGTCTAGCAACAAATCTAGACATGTACTGCGGAAAGCTCACCTCATTCGAGATTACATGGAGCAAAAGGAGATAGTGATAGACAAGATTGCGACGGATGACAATGATGCGTGTCTATTTTATGATGTTTTTCATCTATTTTTACACGCATTTGGTCGCTCATTTACTATGTTTTAGCCCTTATTTCCCAACAATCGTGTACTTTCGTATTTTTATGCACTTTTGCAGATTTTTGCGGAAAAGGGACGATTTAGCACCAAATTCATGTCCTCGAGTCTTTTGCATAATTAAGGAACGAAGGAAAGTCAACTAGAGTCTTTATTTAAGTACCAAGAGTCAAATCAAGAAGAAAACCGGAGAATTTCTATGCGAAAACGGTCGACCGACCTACTACATGGGTCGGCCGACCCGGCCTGAAGATTAAGAAGTCCAGAATCTTAAAGAAAGCCCAAAATTCTACTAAGCCCGTAAAAGAGGTCGACCGACCCACCAAACTGGTCGACCGACCCACCAAACTGGTCGACCGACCTCAGCGAAGCCCAGAAGCAGTTTTCGGAAAGCAATTAGAAGTTGGGAATCTTTAGGAAACTCTTATTTTATGCCCTATATAAGCTAATCTTGTGATTAGGGTTAGGTATTCGGTTTTACATCAAGTTTTATCATAGAGGGTTTTAGCATCCAAGTTCGTAATTTAGTTTTACTCAATCTTTTAGTTCAATTGTAATCTTTCAATAATTCTCAAGCTTTCAATAAAGTTTGTTCCTTTTCTGCCTTAATCCGTCTCTGGTAATTATTCTCCTAATTTAGTTTTATTATTGTTCTTATTATTATTACATTCGGTTAAGATAGAATTCCCAAGCTTTATTGAATCTTGCATGCTTAGATTATTATTCACTATGTTTTCCATGTTTATTCTCGTTTTCATCATTGTTTTAGTAATCATGCGTAGCTAAATTTCATATTTTAGGATGTAGGGGATGAATATGCATAGGTAATAGAATTCCGAGACCGACTTGTAGCAGAGCTGTGGTCGGCCGACTCAAATAATGGGTCGGTCGACCAAGGCGGTGGTCGGCCGACTGGAATAGCCGGTCGGTCGACCCACTCGCGCATGAATCCTGTTTCGTCTTTCCTTGTTGCCTATAATAACCTGCAATGAAACCGAAAGGAGACTTGTAGGATGTTAGTAATGACCTACCCAAGATTGAGAGATACGGGAAGGGCATTGGTTTACACCTTAAGACGGCTAGGTTACTTAAGACTGAAAGGTATGTGACCTAGGATTTAGGAATCACCCTTATTGTTGACACCCAATAATTGTGAGACCTAGGAACTAATAGCATAGGCCGAAAGGAGCTATTAGGTACCATAGACCGAAAGGATATGTTACACCCCTTACGCGACTGCAATACATGTTGACCTTAGGATTTATATTACCTTAGCTATTTATTACCCCAAACATCCTAGCATCCCTTTTATTATATTTTTATTCCCATCTTTTATTATTTGTTTGTTTTAATCTTTGCCTTAGACTTAGTAAAACAACACAATCAATCCACAAATTTGTTACCTTTAAACATTAACATCAAGCAATAAACACTCCCCACCTCTTTGTGGTTCGACCCTGACTTTCACTATCTATAGTTTAAGTTTAGGAATTATAAATTTATCGTTGGTACCCTCAACGACGGGCATCAAATTTTGGCGCCGTTGCCGGGGAGGTGACGCCAGTGTTTATTGTTTTTGTTTTTTTTCTCTTTGTTTAAGGAAATTTTGTTCCTTAAACCTTCTCACCTTTTTCTTGTAGTTTCCATCTTATGCGCAGGTCAGTTCAAGGAGAACTCCTACCACTTGACCACGAGCTTGAGAGGACTCTTAGAGAAAGAAGGAAGCAACTTCTAGCGAATCAGGAAGAAGGATCACCATCTTCTTTATTTCAAGAAGACATATTTGAACAACCATCATTACCATCTTCACCAAAGACACCACCTTCACAACCAAATTCACCCAACAATCCATCTTCACCAAAAACACCACCTTTTACCTACTTTCCAGTTTTTCCGAAAGAAGAAGAAAACATGACAGAGGAAGCTACTATTGTCAGTCACTCCATGCCTCGGGCGAAGGACCTATACAAAGGGTTCACTTTACCTGCAGGTACTGGGAAGCCATTCGAGGCCAAGCCTGCCTATATTACTATGGTTGAAAGAAACCAATTTGGAGGCTCGGCCAATGAGGATGCTGCAAAGCATATTGAAATCTTCACAGATTACATATGCTCTATTGCACCCTCGAGAGAGTCTACTTCTACAAAGGAAAGTTAGGTGCCCGCATCGAGAGTATGATTCGCAGAGCTTCTACTTCTTTCGTGGAGGTGTATGATGATGCTATTTGGGCTGAGAATTCAATTAAGGCCATAGATGCTGAGGCTAGAGCTTCTTCTGCTCTCAGTTCCCCTCAGGCTCGCTCTCTTGGGAAGAGACCCCTTGATCCTTCACCTGATTCTCCAGAATTTCAGCATGAAAAGTTCCAAAAGATTGGTTCCTCCAAGACCATGGATCCCCGCCCTGCACCTGATCCTTCCTTGAAGTGTTTCAAGTGTCACAAGGCCCTTTATCCTGGTGTTAACTATAACGGTGATCCCTACTTGTGCTACACCTGCAAGAAGCCTGGGCATCGCTTCTACGAGTGTCCGGAGAAGAAGACTGTTGTTGGGAGGACTTCCACTGCTGCTGGTGCTGTTCGAAAGCCGAAGAGCAAGGGTACCGTGTACGTGATGAGCAGAGCTACTGCAGAGACTTGCCCTCAGTTGATCACTGGTATGTCTTCATCATTGACTTTTCTCTTCTATCTTCTTCTAAGACCCCAAGTCTTATCATTTGTTCTAAATCTTAGTCTCCTCCGTGCACCGATTCTTGTCTGTACACCTATAATTTCGTCAAGCTACCTTCCTTTCGGTCAATTGCAACTTGTAAAGTTTCGCAACTTTGCTCTTTCTGAAAAAAATTTGAAATAAAAGCTTGTTTTCGAACGGATTTTGGTTAAAGGAAGTGGATAATCTTTCAATTTTGATAGGGTTCAGCGATAGTTTTCCAGAGAACCCGATTTTAAAGAGTTACTTGACTTGCAATTTGATTGATCTCAGCGTCGATTTGTCATTTGAACTCGTTATTAGAGACGTCTGATAACCTGGACTATGCTTACCGACACCAGATCGATCTAAATTTTGGATTTTTATTTATTTAACTTTGGGACTTGTCTCAGATTTGGTATGTCGGGCTCTTGAATGTACAACGAGAACCCCAACGTCCATTGACGAAGACTTGTGCCTTGGAAAAATCGTTTGAAATCTTTGAAAGGAATCTAGGTTTGTAAAACAAGTTACGTGAAAACTTTGATCTGTTAACTTTGTCCTTATCACTGCTTTCAAGTTTCGAGGACGAAACTTTTTGAAAGATGGGGTGATTGTAACATCCCGTATTTTTGTAAAGGAATATCTTAATAAAATAAAGTAATTTACGGAATTTAATAATAATTTAATAATAATTGTAATTTACGTTTTTAAGATTTCCGTTAAGTTCGTCTTAAAAATCGTTTAAACTTAAGATGTCTTGTTCATTTTATATCAAACCGTTTCACTTTTTCCGTTTCGCTTGAAGAGAGTGAACCCGACTCAATAAAGGTGAAAGGACAACTTATAAACCCTTCAACCTCAAATAAGAATACAGTAAACTTCATCTTCTTAAAACCTCCTTAATCCTCATCTTCTTTTGTTTAATTCTTCATCATCCGTTCATCAAATCAAGGTAAAAGTTACATATTCGGAATCCTTGCGAGATTTATGATCTTTCTAACACTTTCATTTTCAGTTTCGTGAAACTTCATTTCGGGGCTGTTTTTCCCTAATGACGAAATTACCCCTTTAATCCGTGTTTTTGTGCTTGAAGGTGGAGCTAATAGCAACCCGGAGGAAGAGCTTGTGATCCTTGAAGAGTAAACCGGAGCATTCGCGGAGTAAAGGTGACGATAATGAGAAAACTCGGCCTTTTGTCTAAATTAGCACTTTATGTGATTGTTGATATGTTTTGATGAATGTTAGACAATCTTTGAGTTCCTAATGTTCTTATAATGTTTTATAAACTGATTTTATGAAGTTTTATTGATGAATTTGATGAGGAATGAGATTTAAAGTGTATACATGTTACGACCAGTTTAATTTGTGATTTTGTTGTTAAGCTACGGAATAATGGTTTGGATACATGTTCATATGTTTATTTGATGTGGTAAACATGCTGGGATTGTCGAATTATTGCTTGGAAACATGTATAGGAAGGATTGGTAAAGGATTGGGAATAATTTCAATGTCGATTTATGCGATTTCGTGGTTCAGGGACTCTGAGCCGGTCGACCGACCGGCGGCCGACCAGCCGGCTCAGAGCCCCATTTGTGGTATGTTGTCTTTGCGGGAAAATTTGGAAAAGGGTCCCCAGCCGGTGGACCGGCAGCCGGCCGGCCGGCTGGGAGCCCCCTTATGTGTCTTTCGTGTGTTTTTGCGAGAAGGAGAAAGAGTCCCCCAGCCGGTGGACCGGCAGCCGGCCGGCCGGCTGGGAGACCCTTAATGTTGTTTTTGTTGTGTCGGCTAGAGAGTAAGGACTCTCAGCCGGTTGACCGGCCGCCTGTGGCCAACCGGCTGAGAGCCCCTGTTAGTATTATTTGCTTCATAACTTATGAATTTCAAGTCGGATTGTATTGATTCCTTTTTCGTATGCTTCGTATGCTTGTTTAAGGTCCCCGAGGTTCGGGCGGCACTATATTGGGTTCGGGAATAGAGTGAGGATAGAGACCCCCCGGTCGGGCAACCGAAAGGGAAACCGGCTCTCCCTCGGCTTAATTCCCGGGGTCAATTAAGTGTTGGTTTGAGTATATGTCGTTGCATAGCTAGTTATGGATTGAGTAAGTTCTGTAATGGAGTTAGGAACTATGACTAGGATTAGGTTATAGTTTTGGTGTGAAATGTTGTGGTAAAACTGTGATTTGGATTAGGTCACAGTTTGGTATGCCTTGTATTGTGGTGGAACTGTAATTTGGATTAGGTTACAGTTTTGCTTGCCTTTGTATTTGAGGTGTATTGTTGTAGGGCTGTGATTTGGATTAGGTCACAGTTCTGTGTTGCCTTTGTATTATAGGGTATGTTTGGTGGAACTGTAATTTGGATTAGGTTACAGTTCTGCTTGCCTTTGTATTTTGAGGTGTATTGTATTGAGGCTGTGATTGGGATTAGGTCACAGTCTTTGCTTGCCTTTTTATTTTGAGGTATATTGTATTGGGGCTGTGATTGGGATTAGGTCACAGTCTTTGCTTGCCTTTGTATTTTGAGGTGTGTTTATACTTGTGGATTGTATTTGCTGAGGCTATGTATTTATGCCGTGGTTGTATAATGGAGTCTCCATATGATTTTTCCCTTGCAGTGTGTATTTGTATCCTTCCATGCCTAGGATTGGGGTTATGGTCTGATATTGCTGATGGTATATGCTTGCCTGAGTAGGGGTACGGTGTTATATACTTACTGTTGTACATCTGCTTGCCTAGAGTTGGTACAGTGTCAGATATGTATGTTGATAGTGATGAGTATATTACTTTGTTTATAGTGTTGTTCATCCAAGGCATTGGATGACTCTTTAATTGGTTTCGTAAATGGTTTGGATTGAAAGACCCCCCGGCCGGGTAACCGGAAGGGAAACCGGCTCTCCTTCCAAATAGTTTCCGAAGTTGGTTGAGAGCCTTGCATAGTATTGGCATGTTGATAAGAGTTCGAGATGTTGATATATAAATGCTTCACATGATTGTTTATGTTGGAGTATGATACTTGTTTACATGTTCTGTGTTGTATGACATTAGGTGGCTATGAGAACTCTAGTCACTCCCCACTGACTGTGGCGCACATGTTGTATGTGTGTAGGTACTTGATGCTGTTCTTCAGGGGGTTACGTTGAGGCTAGCGGGCGATGATCCTTCATCGATGACTTTACCCATTCGTTAGCTAGACCCTTTCTGTTTTCCGTATTTTTGTGCCTGTAGGGATATGCTATCCCGGGCTGCTTTTGTATAGTACTTATATACTTATTTATGTTTTATCTTCCGTATATTTAGTTTGTTAAAACACCTCGCATGTTTATTTATGTTAAAAAGTTTTAATTCCGCTGCAAATTTTGGTACTTTGTATGTTTTATATTTCCGCTTTCGCGAGGGGTTTTACAGTTTAAGTTTAGGAATTATAAATTTATCTTTGGTACCCTCAACGACGGGCATCAGACAACATCGCAGATCCTCTCACTAAACAATTAAGACATGATAAACATGAAGGGCACGTTATTTCAATGGGAATTAAACGTGTTCCTGAGTTGTATTAGTACTTTTTGTGGATTGGATATTGTATCTATTTCATTTTTCTAGTTACCCATTTATATTTCGTTATCCCTTCTCTTACTCTTAGATTTTAGAACACAAAACAACAAACACACCCCCCATATTTGGTTACTTTAGCATACTTGTTTGAACTCATAAGTGTTGGAGCTAGTGTCCTCAACAGTTAGTGCGACAACACGTATAAATCTTTTAAAGGAACACAGGGTATACTTTGTATTTTAGCTAGTTGATTCACGTTTATCAATAACGGTTGGCTTGCTAGAAAGTTTGACGTTATTGTCATACATATGGCGGTAATCAACTGGTCCCTAAGAGTCACACCTAAAGGCTGGAATCTGAGAAATATGATTAGATGAAAATGTAATCGATCATATTGATACCCTATACGACTAAACGGTTAGTCAAAGTAATGATGATATAATTATTTAATATTGATTAAATAATATTAGCTAAAACGAATTAAAATATTAATTCGTAATTAAATATAAAATGTTATATTTAATTAGTGTGTAATGAAATTATTCAATAAAAATTAAATGATTTTGTTGAATCTAAACAGTTATATTTAATTATTAAATTATAAATATACGATATTTATAAAATAATCATTACACACAAGAGAGTAGGATAATAACCGACTTAATGCAATAAATAAAATCGGTTACTAGGAACCGAAACAGATAAAATTTCGGCCAGATGGAGGGAATTTTCGGTCAGTAGTAGGTAATGCCAAGAGATAGAGTTTATTATTTGTTTAGGCAGACTCAAATACGGATTTGAGAATCATATCTAAACTATGTAAGGTGGTTAAGAGATATACTGACTATCGACTACCACCCCCTATAAATACCTCTTGGCACGCCTCCCTATGACACACGAGTTACACGACTACTTCCCTCCTCTCTCTCTCTCTAGCTTTCATCTTACACAAAATTAAAGTTAATTTTGCAATTTCTAGCTCAGGAGAGAGTATTTCTCAGGACATCTTAGGTGCAACGATTGGGAGGATATCTGTTTTGATATCTGATCTTAGGCCTTTGCAAGGACAGAAGGTTAATTCTTAATCCGAATCTTTGTATCTTGTTCTTCGTTTATGATTATAAATCATACATTATAAATTTGTTATAATCCTGCATATAAAGAATTGGAAATATATACAGATATTTTCCCACAATAAGATTCTCCTCTCCCTGTGGATTCGATACCCGACTGCCTCTACTATATTTGTTTTAGGACCGGTTGGTTTATTTTTGATAGGGTTCCGACAGCCGTGTCAAATTCTGTCATCAAAGTTATCTCAAAAACCATACCAAACGTATCCCTGACCATTCCACTCTTTAACTTACCACTACGCTCACTCGGCGTACCAAAACTTTATCAAGTACTAATCCTTTAATTCTTTGAAACCTACGACTAGCATGTCATCTCACTCATTTCATGCGTATAATTCAACTCACTTCCTTATTATAGTACTCTACACCACCATAAGGACCTAATCCCATGTCTCGTAGCTCATGCCACAATCACTCGACTCACTTCCACTATTTCATCCCCATGGTATCCGAACACATCACTCAACCACTCACGTCTCCCCATATTCTACAAAAACTCTTTAGTAAAACAAGTATCTTCTCATTGTCACCATAACATATTCTTTTTACCTAAATCCCTGCTTTTTGCTCCCTCTTATTCACAACCCTCTCAGTATCCGACTTATCTCTACTCACTACTAACAAGCAAAAGCACTCACTACTTAACTGCCAATGAAATATCTCATCCTTTGCACATGATATCACTCTTGTCTCGCAAACCTCCTTACCTGTTAACATCTTCATCCCTTTTATATAACCATAACTATTTCTCTGAAACCCAAGTTTTCCGATCTACAAGATTATTTACAATTCAACATGCATGTCACCATAACTCATAAACTCACCAGACACTAAATCCCTCCCAACTACTGTGACGAAATCCTTTATGCACTTCTTAAGCCAACATATCCATATCCATCTCCTTGATTTATCACTTGCTAATTCCAATAGTTTCGACACACATATCCCTTTCAGCCCTTTATTCTATCATTTCTCCGATTTACACTACTACTACTTGACCATATAGAAATGTAACCACCACACTCAAGCTTACGATAACATCGTCCACTTCACCTCACATGACTCCCTCCAATATACATAAGGTCCCAACTTAACTTTATATTCATTATTCTTCCCTCACAAACACCTCCGACCACTAGTCTTTCTCACGAAACCAAACAGGTTCGGAAACTGGTTAACACATGAAATACAAAAAAGGTATATATATACGTAAAACAACAACTAGACTGTAAAAGGGACATCTTTGAAGTCAATCTGACATGCAAAGATGCCAAAACTAATCATGAGACCATAACGTAGCTTACTAAGTCGGGTACTTGTTCAAACTACTTGTCTATCAGGTAAGTTGATGCGGGCGCATCCCTAACTCAAACTCACGAATTATTGTTAAGCAAGGACATGAGACATCTAGCTCAAGGATACAATATCAGGTCAATTTTAGTCCTTAGAATAGCGTGGGAAGGGCTCGGCCATGGGGAAGCGTGCAAGGCCAAGTTCGTGTAGTATTACGGTTTCGTTTTTATGTTTCAATAAGGACTTATGTTTTATAGTCCAAATAGGAGTCTTTGTAAGAGTGCTAGTACAAATAGGAATTCCTAAATTAAATAGGAGTCCTAGTTGTTATAGGAGTCCTAGTTCTAGTATATATAGGATTCACAAACTTATTATAATAATGAATCCTAGTAGATGTAGGATTCATAGTTTGTGTAAGAGTAGGAGTATTAATCCTAGTCAACTAGGATTAGATATTCTAATTAGTTTCCAATTAAGGTATTCTTACCCTAATTAGATTAGGGTTTCGGCTGGCCATAAGACCTATAAATAGGCAGCCGTGCTATTCGTTTTATGCATTCGAGATTATTGAGATTATAAACTAAAGTTTCTGTGTGAGCTTTTATATTGATTAGGTTTGCGAGCTTAGTCTTTAGGATCAATCTTGCGAGGTTGGTTTGCAGGGTGTGCGAGTTCTTCTTGCGACGGGAGTGAGTTCATCAATATCCATCTACAATCCATACATCAAACATACATAAAATCGTTCCATCAAACATACACAATCCATAACCGTTCACAATATTGTTTCGTTCTTCATAAGTGACGCGCATCAACATTCATCACCATTGTTCATCATTCGTTCATTCGTTCATCGTTCGTTCATCATCACCACCGATCATCCATCGTTCATCATTGTTACTTGTTCTATTTTCGTTCTATTTATCACAAATTCATATTCCGCTGCAACCTTAAGTATTCTTGTTGATTATCTGCCGAGTTATCTAAAGAATACGCATCAAATTGGTATTAGAGCTTCGACTCTTGATTAAATACTTATTGGATCAGTTTTTGGGAAAGCTTAACAAGATGGAGAAAAATTGTTGTATGCTTATCAATCTACATATTGAGGCCACGACCGAGGAAGTTAATCAAAGAGAACAAATCTTTCGTACAAGATGTCGGGTAGGTCATAAAGTTTGCACACTCATCATCGATAGTGGTACATGTACAAATTTAATATCCAAGGAGGCGGTTGGGAAGTTAAACCTACCAACGAAAGATCGAAGGCAATCCTATAAACTACATTGGCTCGATGGAGATGAAGGAGTCGAGGTCAAAGAGCAAGCATTGGTTACGTTCAGAATACGCCCTTATGAAGACGAAGTTTGGTGTGACCTAGTCCCAATGAGTGCAAGTCATATATTGTTAGGGAGACCATGGCAGTTTGATCGAGGGGTTAAACATAATGGAAGAACTAACATCTATAGGGTGCCAAGGGGGAAGGATACGTATCACCTAAAACCCATTGTCCAAACGAAGGCCCTAGAACTGAAACCAAAGGCCGAGAACATCCTAATAGAAGCCAAAGAAGTCGAGGAGGCGATTGGTTGAAGAGAGCCAATGTAACAACTCGACCCACCACGGTCGTAACACATCCCCAATAAGATGGAAGACATGCTTTTGGGCCCATTATTTGTCCTCACTTAAGCCCAAAAGCACAAGGCCTTGTTACTAAGTGGTGGTTGGAATTTATTATAAACATATCACGGGCCTCACATTCTGCTAATGTGGGACAGCTTTCCTCTCATACTCTTGGCGTGTTAAAAACTCCCTCACTTAAAGAACACAACGTCCTTGTTGTGCCTTAAACTTGACCACAACCAGGGCCGGAATCCTCCCCCGCTAGGTTTGTGACCCGGGTACTCCCGACCACAGGCTCACCACACGGTCGCAGGATCGCTCTGATACCATTTGTAACAACTCGACCCACCACGGTCGTAACATACACATCCCCAATAAGATGGAAGGCATGCCTTTGGGCCCATTATTTGTCCTCACTTAAGCTCAAAAGCAAGGTCTTGTTACTAAGTGGTGGGTGGAAGTTATTATAAACATATCACAGGCCTCACATTCTACCAATATGAGACAACTTTCCTCTCATACTCTTGGGGTGTTACAGCCAACGTATATGTTAGTCGTGCGTGATGTAGAGGGGACTAGGGTCGAAGGAGAAGAGAATAGTCGAGAGCTACAAGGGTTGTTAGAAGAATTCAAGGATGTTTTTCCGGACGAATTACCCGATGGATTACCACCTTTGAGAGGAATCGAACACCAAATAGACCTCATTCCCGGAGCGACTCTTCCTAATAAACCGGCTTATCGTTGTAATCCAGAAGAAGCAACAGAATTAGAAAGGCAAGTGCAAGAGTTAATGGATAGGGGATATGTGCAAGAGAGTTTGAGTCCTTGTGCAGTACCGGCTCTATTAGTACCAAAGAAGGAGGGAACGTAGAGGATGTGTATTGATAGTCGGGCAGTAAATAATATCACTATTAAATATCGATTTCCTATTCCAACATTAGACGATATGTTTGATGAACTTGCGGGATCAAGAGTATTTTCAAAGCTTTATTTAAGAAGTGAATACCCTCAGATGAGGATTAGAGAAGGAGCCGAATGGAAGAAAGCGTTCAAAACAAAACAAGGTCTATATGAATGGCTCGTTATGTCGTTTGGTTTATGTAACGCTCCAAGTTCGTTCATGAGATTAATGAATGAGGTATTGAGACCGTTCCATAATAAGTTTGTGGTTGTTTATCTCGATATACTTGTTTATAGTCAGAATAAAGAAGAGCATAAGACACATCTAAGAGCTGTATTCGAGATGCTTAGACAACAAAAACATTATGGGAAGATCGAGAAGTGCACATTCATGGTATCTAGTGTGGTCTTCTTAGGGTATATTGTGGGAGAGGATGGAGTAAGCTAAGTATGGATCCATCGAAAGTAGAAGCAATCCAAGCGTGGCCGGTTCCAAAAACAACCACGGAGGTAAGGAGTTTTCATGGGTTAGCATCGCTCTATAGGAGGTTTATTCAAGGTTTTAGTTCAATAATGGCCCCTATTACGGAGTTGACTAGGAAAGGAGAGTTTGTGTGGACAACTAGTAAACAAAAGGCGTTTAAGGAAGTAAATAAGAAATTATGTTCGAATCCCGTTCTCGCATTACCGGACTTTAACAAATTGTTCAAAGTTGAATGTGATGCAAGTGGGGTGGTGTAACATCCCGTATTTTTATAAAATATATTTTTAAGGTTTTCAATTATTTTAAGTAATAAAATAATATTTTAATAATTTATCGGAAAGTATTTTTATAAATCGTAAGATCCGTCTTAAGAACCTTAAGTCCTTAAGACGAATACAAACTTGGCAACTTAGACTCATATTCCAAAACCCGTTTGTGTTATCCAAGTCCGTTTTCTTTTAAACGGAAAGGACAACTCATAATCATGGTAATAATCACATTTTCGGAATCCTCATCCAATTTGCAAGCCATCTATCACTTCTGTTTTTCATTTCCTTTCACTCGAAAATTGGGCTGTTTTCTTAAGATCTGTATTTCAGTCCTTAAACTCGTTTTTCGTGATGTAGGTGAAGGCTTAGAGGACCCGGACGTGCATAGCTTCATCATAGAGGAGGAGCTTTGAGCGGGATTGCATTTAAGGTGACGATAATGAGAAACTCGGCCTTATTGTGAATATTAGCAATTTACATGTTTAAGTTTCTGATTTTCTTATGGTTTATGTTCATTGAGTTAGAAATCATGCTAGGAATACATGTGTATGTTGTTTATGTGCTTAGATGATGTCTCACATGCCTAGTATTGCATTTTCAGAATTTTATGTTTTGCGACGGATACAAATTATGATCAAAATATGATGTATTGGTTAAGTTTATGACTTGCTTCCACTTTCTATATGTTGTATGAATGCTGGGTAGAAGTTTGTTGTTGCAAATTTTGAGGTTTAGTATAGTTTTGGTGTTGATTCGAAAATTACTGGGAAATGCGTTTTTGCGAGCAGGCTCTCTGAGCCGGTCGACCGACCGGCCGCCGGTCGACCGGCTGGGAGTGTCTTTGGTGGGTTTTGCGAGTTTTTGAGTTTATAGGCTTTGAGCTGCCAGCCGGTAGGCCGGCTGCCTGCCGACCGGCTGGTAGCCTCTTGTGGGTTTCTTGCGTAGATTGTAAAGCTTAGGATTTGTGGTGCCCAGCCGGTAGACCGGCCGCCTGCCAACCGGCTGGGAGCCTCTTTGGATAGTTTGCGTAAATTTTGAATAAGGGGGATTTGGCTCCCCAGCCGGTAGGCCGGCTGCCTGCCGACCGGTTGGGAGCCCTTTTTGGGTTTTTGCGTTTTAAAAAGAGGAAGGCTGAGATGGGTGTCGAGTCGGTGGGCCGGCTGCCTGCCGACCGGCTGGGGACCCCTGTTGCTTATTTTTTATTTCGAATTCGTAATTCGTTTGTAACTTTTAAACGGTTGATCGGTTTTGATTGAAACTCGTTCCTTGTACCTTTCGATACGTGTTTGAGGTCCCCGGTGGATGGGCGACACTATATTGGGTTCGGGAATGGAGTGAGGATAGAGACCCCCCGGTCGGGTAACCGAAAGGGAAACCGGCTCTCCCTCGTCTTAGTTCCCGGGATCAATTAAGTGTTGTTTAGTGGTTTAAGAAGTTAGAGTTATAGGTTAGTTTCTATCTTTGGATGTTAATGGTTGAGTTGTATGTCGCGTGATGGGATATAAGTTAAGTTCACCTCTGGACCCATTACGTGTTTTGTATGTCGCGTGATGGGATATATGTTAAGTTCACCTCTGGACCCATTACGTGTTTTGCTTGTGGCGTGTCAGGATATGTGTTAAGCTCACCTCTGGACCTGACACGTGATCGGTTGTCGTACACGGGATATGTGTTAAGTTCACCTCTGGACCCGGTGTGCGATAGCTGTGTATTGGGATATGTGTTAAGTTCACCTCTGGACCCAATACTTGTTTGTAGCATTGGGATATGTGTTAAGTTCACCTCTGGACCCTTTGCTTATGGCTGATTAGGGATATGTGTTAAGTTCACCTCTGGACCCTTTTCTTAAATTGTATGTATAGGGATATGTGTTAAGTTCACCTCTGGAGCCTTTACTTGAATTGTATGTTGGGATATGTGTTAAGTTCACCTCTGGACCCGACATTGTTTGGTAGTGGGATATGTGTTAAGTTCACCTCCGGATCCATTGCTAGTGTTTATTGATGTTTTATATCTACTTGCCTTGAGATTGGTATAGTGTCAGATATGCATGATGAAGTTGATGATTATATTACTTGAGTTATAGTTTGTTCATCCAAGGCATTGGATGACTCTTTGATCGGTTTCACAAATAGTTTGACTGAAAGACCCCCCGACTGGGTAACCAGTAGGGAAACCGGCTCTCCTTCCAAACGGTTTATGAAGTTGGTTGAGAGCCGTGCATTAGTGATTGCATGATAGTTGATGATCAGTTATTGGAATATTGTTATACTTCACATGTTCATATATGTTGGAGTATTCTGTTTGCTTTACTTGTTACGTGTTGTCACAAAAGGTGGCTAGGAGAACTCTAGTCACTCCCCACTGATTGTGGCGTACATGTTTTCATGTATGTAGGTACATGCAGGTTGGACGGGGTTCACTTGAGCGCTAGCGAGTGATGATCCTTTCATCATATGACTTACACTTCATCGATTAGCTAGACTCTTAGTTTTGATACATTTCATGTTTTGGTGCCTGTAGGGATGTTCCATCCCAGGCTTTGTATATATTTGGTTTTTCGTGCATAGAACTGTTATACTTATCTATTTTGTTTATATCAGTTTCAGTTTCCAGTTTCAGTTTTTAATTCACCTCGCATGATGTTTATGTTTAAAAAGTTTAAATTCCGCTGCATTTTTAGTACTTTGTATGTTTTATATTTCCGCTTTCGCGAGGGGTTTTACAGTTGGTATCAGAGCATTATTGCTCCCGACGCACTCATGTGACCCCAACCTTAACTTGACCAAGTAAACAAATAATGAATGAGAGATGGGTAGATCTAAGGATTTATATTGTGGTCTATTTGTGAATGCTAATTGCTAAGTTAACACTTGTTTTCTCTTTTGAAGGATGGTGAGAACCACGGCTGCTGAGAACACTATAATGCAAGCACTTTATCAGTTGCTTGAGAACCAGAGACAGCAAGCAGAGACTGTTCCACCTCCTCCGCCGCCAGGCAATGAGGCTAACCGTCCTGGTAGCTTTTCTTGGATAGCATCCCAGATGTCCAGGAGCCACGTGAAGACTTATGGAGGCGAGGTTGATCCGGTAGCTCTCACTGAGTGGTTCCGTGAGATGGAAAAGAGCTTTACCATGTACTCGGTGGTCAGAGAGGATAGAGTGCGGCTAGCCACTCACTTTTTGACCCTAGAGGCCGATAGATGGTGGGCATTGACCGGACCGACTTTCATTCTTGATCCTTTGTTCGATTGGGAGGCTTTTAAGGATAAGCTCGAGACGAGGTTTTATCCTAAGGAGCTTAGATCACAGAGACTTAAGGAGTTCATGGACTTGAAGCAGGGTAATATGTCCGTTCAGGAGTACACCGACAAATTTAACCAGCTTGCACATTTCGCTTCGAAGTTTGTCAGAGATGAGGCTGAGAGAGTTTACTTCTACCGTGGGAAGTTAGGACCGCGCATCGAGAGTATAGTTCGTCGTGACTCGACTTCTTTTGTGGAGGTATATGATGATGCTATTTGGGCCGAGAGTTCCATTCGTGCCATAGATGCTGAGACCCGAGCTGCTACTTCCAGTGTGACTTCTCACCAGAGATCAGTTTACCAGGGGAAGAGACCGTTTGTTCCATCTACTTCTTCGTCTTCTTCTCAGAAGAAGCGGTTTAAGAGGTTCTCTGCTCCGGTTGCTAAGACCATTGTTCACACCGACACATCTTCTAGTGTTTGCCACCGTTGTGGTAAACCGTCTCATCCGGGTTTTGACTGTTTCAAGAATTCCTATAAGTGTTTCACCTGTAATAGATTTGGGCATCGATCTTATGAGTGTCCTGAGAGGAACACCGCACTTGGCAAGGCTGCCACAGCTGCTGCCGTGACCAGAGGAGGAAAGCCGAAGGGGAAGATCTTCGTGATGACTAGGGCTGAGGCTGAGGCTCATCCAGATATTGTGGCTGGTATCTTTTTTGGACTTGGTGCCGAGTGTCTTATTTTGTTTGACACTGGAGCTTCTTTATCATTTATATCGACTCAGTTCGCAGACCGTTTAGCTCTTGAGTCTTCATTGGTTGAGGAGACTTCCATTTCCTTACCTTCTGGAGACGTGTTTTCCTGCTCTTCGTCCCATAGGGATGTTCCGATTATTATTGGTCAAGCCACATTTCCAGCGGACTTACTGAGATTTCCTCTCGAGGAATTTGACATTATCCTCGGTATGGATTGGTTATCGCGATACCATGCTCGCTTCGAGTGTCGCGACCAGAAAATCTGCTTGAGGAGTTCTTCAGGAGTTCGTGTTTCCTATAGGGGAAATCGCCCTAAAAAGGGTGTTCGTGTTATTTCTTCGATGAAAGCATCTCATTTTCTTAGGAAGGGTTGCCAAGCCTTCCTGTGTGTTGTTTCAGCTGCAAAGCCATCGCTACCGAAGCTTGAGGATTTAGCCATTGTTCGTGAGTTTCCAGATGTTTTCCCAGATGACTTGCCAGGGATACCGCCAGAGAGAGATGTGGAGTTTACCATTGAGCTTGTTCCAGGTACCGGACCGATATCCAAAGCTCCTTACCGTATGGCTCCACCAGAGTTGAAAGAATTGAAGCAACAGTTAGAAGAGATGATCGAGAAAGGATTCATTAGACCGAGTGCCTCTCCGTGGGGTGCTCCAGTTTTATTTGTTAAGAAGAAAGATGGTTCCCTGAGACTTTGCATTGATTATAGAGAGTTGAACAGAGTGACTGTGAAGAACAGATATCCTTTGCCTAGGATAGATGATTTGCTTGATCAGTTGAGAGGTGCTTCCAGGTTTTCTAAGATTGATCTTCGATCGGGTTATCATCAGATTCCAGTGAGAGAGGCTGATATTGCGAAGACTGCTTTTCGTACCAGATATGGGCATTTTGAGTTCGTGGTTATGCCTTTTGGATTGACTAATGCACTCGCTATCTTCATGGATCAGATGAACCGCACCTTTAGTGAGTATCTTGACACTTGTGTTGTGGTGTTTATTGATGACATTCTCATTTACTCGAAGACCGATGAGGAGCATGCCGAGCATCTCCGATTGACTCTTGGGATTTTACGTCGACAGAAGTGGTTCGCGAAGTTCTCTAAGTGTGAGTTTTGGCTTTCTAAGGTTACATTTCTTGGACATGTGATATCTAGTGAGGGAGTTATGGTTGATCCCGCGAAGATTGAGGCCGTTGTTGATTGGGAGAGTCCCAAAGATGTGGGAGAGATCCGTAGTTTCCTTGGTTTAGCGGGTTACTACCGTCGATTTGTTGACGATTTCTCTAGATTAGCTCGTCCGATGACTCAGTTACTGAAGAAGGAAGCTAAGTTTGTTTGGACCGACAAGTGTGAGAGCTCTTTCCAGGATTTGAAGACTAGGTTGACTTCCGCTCCCGTACTTGCTTTGCCAGAGATTGGAGTTGACTTCGATGTTTATTGCAATGCTTCGATGTTAGGGCTTGGATGTGTGTTGATGCAGAGTGGTAAGGTGATAGCTTACTCATCTAGACAGTTGCGAGTTCACGAGGTGAACTATCCGACACATGACCTTGAGTTAGCTGCAGTTGTTCATGCCTTGAAGATGTGGCGTCATTACTTGATCAGATCTCATTGTCGCATTTTCACAGATCACAAGAGTCTAAAGTACATTTTCACACAGAAAGACCTCAATATGTGACAGCGTCGTTGGCTAGATTTGGTTAAGGATTACGACATTGAGTTATTGTATCATGAGGGAAAGGACAATATAGTTGCTGATGCTCTTAGTCGCAAGACTTCTCATTCGATGAGTGCTATGCGTGTGTTGCCCGATGAGTTGTGTTCCGAGTTCCGGAAGTTGAGAATAGAGATGGTTCGTAGTGGTTTTGATTGGTTATCTGCTATGACTGCCGAGCCGTCCTTATATTGGGAGATTCGCCAGAGTTTACCTACAGATGCTGCTTTCAGGAGGTTCGAGGCTAAGATTTCGAGTGGTGTTGCACCAGATTTAGTGATTGATGCTGATGGTTTCCTTAGGTTCTGAGGTAGGATGTATGTCCCAGATGTGCCAGATTTGAGGAAGTGGGTTGATGATGAGGCTCACTTGACACCGTATTCAGTTCATCCGGGCGGAGAGAAGATGCACAAGGACTTAAGACTTATATTTTGGTGGCCCGGGATGAAGAAAGACATTTTGGATTACGTGAGTAGGTGCTTGACTTGTCAACAAGTCAAGATAGAGCATAGGAGGCCAGGTGGTTTGTTACAGCCGCTCCACGTTCCTCAGTGGAAGTGGGAGTGCATATCGATGGACTTCGTGATAGCATTGCCTAAGACTGTGGGAGGCAAGGATGCGATTTGGGTTGTGGTTGATAGGCTAACTAAGTGTGCCAAATTTGTGCCTATCAGAGAGACATGGGATATGGACCGTTTAGCCAGGGCTTATATTGCAGAGATAGTCCGTTACCATGGTATCCCGAGAGAGATCGTTTCTGATCGTGATCCTCGTTTCTGTTCCATATTTTGGAAGGCTTTACAGGAGGCTATGGGTAGCCGTTTGCTGATGAGTACCGCATTTCATGCCGCGACCGATGGTCAGTCCGAGAGGACTATTCAGACATTAGAGGACTTACTCCGTGCTTGTGCACTTGATTTCCAGGGTTCTTGGGAGCAGTGTCTACCGTAAGTTGAGTTTTCCTACAACAACAGTTACCATTCATCTATTGGTATGGCTCCGTATGAGGCGCTCTATGGTAGGAAGTGTCGTAGTCCGATTTGTTGGGATTAGGCGAGTGACGTGCACGACCTAGGACCGGACCAGTTAGCTGTTACGATTGATCAGGTTCAGCTTATCAGAGGTAGGATGAAGGCCGCACAGGATCGGCAGAAATCCTATGCTGATGTTCGCCGTAGACCCCTCGAGTTTGAGGTGGGTGACAGAGTCTTCTTGAGAGTTTCACCGATGAAGGGCGTTAAGAGGTTTGGAGTTAAGGGCAAGTTGAGTCCTAAGTATATTGGGCCATTTGAGATCGTGAAGAGGATTGGTGCTGCTGCTTACCGTTTGGACTTGCCTCCTAGTTTGGGCAAGGTTCATAGTGTCTTTCATGTTTCTCAGCTCCGTAAGTATGTTAGTGATCCGAGTCATGTTCTTCCTAGAGAGATCGAGAACTTAGAGCCGAGTCTTGCTTTCGAGGAGCGTCCCGTGAAGATTCTTGACCGACAGGATATGAAGCTTAGGAGCAAGGTGGTGCCTTTAGTGAAGATTCTTTGGCGTTGCGGTGATGTTGAGGAGCAGACGTAGGAGACCGAGGCGTCGATGCATGCTGCGCATCCTTCTCTTTTCGATTGAGGTATAGTTAGTTAGAATTTATCTTCGTTCGAGTTTCGAGGACGAAACTTTTTGAAGTTGGGGTGATTGTAACATCCCGTATTTTTATAAAATATATTTTTAAGGTTTTCAATTATTTTAAGTAATAAAATAATATTTTAATAATTTATCGGAAAGTATTTTTATAAATAGTAAGATCCGTCTTAAGAACCTTAAGTCCTTAAGACGAATACAAAATTGGCAACTTAGACTCATATTCCAAAACCCGTTTGTGTTATCCAAGTCCGTTTTCTTTTAAACGGAAAGGACAACTCATAAGCCCCTAAAACCTTATTGTGTCGACATTTTAGTGTTCTTCAAATCAATAACACTGTAAACTCTTCCTTCACTAAACCTCCATATTTATTCATCTTCTTTTCCATTTTTCTTCATCATCCGTTCACCGAATCAAGGTAATAATCACATTTTCGGAATCCTCATCGAATTTGCAAGCCATCTATCACTTCCGTTTTTCATTTCCTTTCACTCGAAAATTGGGCTGTTTTCTTAAGATCCGTATTTCAGTCCTTAAACTCGTTTTTCGTGATGTAGGTGAAGGCTTAGAGGACCCGGACGTGGATAGCTTCATCATAGAGGAGGAGCTTTGAGCGGGATTGCATTTAAGGTGACGATAATGAGAAACTCGGCCTTATTGTGAATATTAGCAATTTACATGTTTAAGTTTCTGATTTTCTTATGGTTTATGTTCATTGAGTTAGAAATCATGCTAGGAATACATGTGTATGTTGTTTATGTGCTTAGATGATGTCTCACATGCCTAGTATTGCATTTTCAGAATTTTATGTTTTGCGACGGATACAAATTATGATCAAAATATGATGTATTGGTTAAGTTTAAGACTTGCTTCCACTTTCTATATGTTGTATGAATGCTGGGTAGAAGTTTGTTGTTCCAAATTTTGAGGTTTAGTATAGTTTTGGTGTTGATTCGAAAATTACTGGGAAATGCGTTTTTGCGAGCAGGCTCTCTGAGCCGGTCGACCGACCAGCCGCCGGTCGACCGGCAGGGAGTGTCTTTGGTGGGTTTTGCGAGTTTTTGATTATATAGGCTTTGAGCTGCCAGCCGGTAGGCCAGCTGCCTGCCGACCGGCTGGTAGCCTCTTGTGGGTTTCTTGCGTAGATTGTAAAGCGTAGGATTTGTGGTGCCCAACCGCTAGACCGGCCGCCTGCCAACCGGATGGGAGCCTCTTTGGATAGTTTGCGTAAATTTTGAATAAGGGGGATTTGGCTCCCCAGCCGGTAGGCCGGCTGCCTGCCGACCGGCTGGGAGCCCTTTTTGGGTTTTTGCGTTTTAAAAAGAGGAAGGCTGAGATGGGTGTCCAGCCGGTGGGCCGGCTGCCTGCCGACCGGCTAGGGACCCCTGTTGCTTATTTTTTTTATTTCGAATCCGTAATTCGTTTGTAACGTTTAAACGGTTGATCGGTTTTGATTGAAACTCGTTCCTTGTACCTTTGATACGTGTTTGAGGTCCCCGGTGGATGGGCGACACTATATTGGGTTCGGGAATGGAGTGAGGATAGAGACCCCTCGGTCGGGTAACCGAAAGGGAAACCGACTCTCCCTCGTCTTAGTTCCAGGGATCAATTAAGTGCTGTTTAGTGGTTTAAGAAGTTAGAGCTATAGGTTAGTTTCTATCTTTGGATGTTAATGGTTGAGTTGTATGTCGCGTGATGGGATATGTGTTAAGTTCACCTCTGGACCCATTACGTGTTTTGTATGTCGCGTGATGGGATATGTGTTAAGTTCACCTCTGGACCCATTACGTGTTTTGCTTGTGGCGTGTCATGATATGTGTTAAGCTCACCTCTGGACCTGACACGTGATCGGTTGTCGTAAACGGGATATGTGTTAAGTTCACCTCTGGACCCGGTGTGTGATAGCTGTGTATTGGGATATGTGTTAAGTTCACCTCTGGACCCAATACTTGTTTGTAGCATTGGGATATGTGTTAAGTTCACCTCTGGACCCTTTGCTTATGGATGATTATGGATATGTGTTAAGCTCACCTCTGGACCCTTTTCTTGAATTGTATGTATAGGGATATGTGTTAAGTTCACCTCTGGAACCTTTACTTGAATTGTATGTTGGGATATGTGTTAAGTTCACCTCTGGACCCGACATTGTTTGGTAGTGGGATATGTGTTAAGTTCACCTCTGGACCCATTGCTAGTGTTTATTAATGTTTTATATCTGCTTGCCTTGAGATTGGTACAGTGTCAGATATGCATGATGAAGTTGATGATTATATTACTTGAGTTATATATAGTTTGTTCATCCAAGGCATTGGATGACTCTTTGATCGGTTTCATAAATAGTTGGACTGAAAGACCCCCCGACTGGGTAACCAGTAGGGAAACCGGCTCTCCTTCCAAACGGTTTATGAAGTTGGTTAAGAGCCGTGCATTAGTGATTGCATGATAGTTGATGATCAGTTATTGGAATATTGTTATACTTCACATGTTCATATATGTTGGAGTATTCTGTTTGCTTTACTTGTTACGTGTTGTCACAAAAGGTGGCTAGGAGAACTCTAGTCACTCCCCACTGATTGTGTCGTACATGTTTTCATGTATGTAGGTACATGCAGGTTGGACGGGGTTCACTTGAGAGCTAGCGAGTGATGATCCTTTCATCATATGACTTACATTTCATCGATTAGCTAGACTCTTAGTTTTGATACATTTCATGTTTTGGTGCCAGTAGGGATGTTCCATCCCAGGCTTTGTATATATTTGGTTTTTCGTACTTAGAACTGTTATACTTATCTATTTTGTTTATATCAGTTTCAGTTTCCAGTTTCAGTTTTTAATTCACCTCGCATGATGTTTATGTTTAAAAAGTTTAAATTCCGCTGCATTTTTAGTACTTTGTATGTTTTATATTTCCGCTTTCGCGAGGGGTTTTACAGGTGGGGATTGGCACCGTGTTGGTACAAGAAAAGAAGACGATTTCTAATTTCAGTGAGAAGTTGAGCGGTGCTAGGTTAAACTACTCGACCTATGATAAGGAGTTCTATGCTACCGTAAGAGCTCTAGATCATTGGACACACTAGCTACTTAGGTCCAAGACCATTCATACTACATTCTATATGCGTTTTTTAACCGTGGCCATATGTCATTTCTGTACTAGTGAATGAGGCTTTGAAACATATTCATGGACAACAAAAGCTAAATCCAAAACATGCTAAGTGGGTCGAATTTCTTTAATCATTTACCTTTTCATCGAAGTACAAAACGGGGAGTTCGAATGTGGTAGTAGATGCTTTGTCTAGGAGGTATTCATTGTTCGTAGAATTAGATGCAAGGATACTTGGTTTTGAACACATCAAAGGGTAGTATAAGGAAGATCCAGAATTTTCCAAAGAATTCCTAAAGCCAGAAGGAGTCTATTGTATTCAAGATGGGTATTTATTGAAAGGGAGCCGTTTGTGTATTCCGCAAGGGTCGGTGAGGGAGTTGTTGGTGCGTGAAGCCCATTGAGGGGCTATAGTCGGACACTTCGGGATTCAAAAGACCATTGAGATGTTGAGTGAACACTTCTATTGGCCAAGGATGACCAAAGATGTACAAGATATTATTGGGAAGTGTGTGGTTTGTCAAAGATCAAAAAGTACATTCACTAAAGGGTTATACACGCCTCTTCCAGTACCAGTACAACCATGCAACGAGGTAAGCATGGATTTCATTCTAGGGTTACCACGAACACTGATGCGTGCCTATTTTATGATGTTTTACATCTATTTTTACACGCATTTTGTCGCTCATTTACTATGTTTTAGCCTTTATTTCCCAACAATTGTCTACTTTCGTATTTTTATGCTCTTTTGCAGATTTATGCGGAAAAGGGACGATTTTATACCAAATTTATGCCCTCGGGACTTTTTATGACTAAGGACAAGAAGGAACGAAGCCTAGCGCACATTTCAAGGCCTAAAGATAACTTTTACAAGCAAAGAATCGATCTTCGATGTTGCAGCCTGTCTCAAATGGCTATATCTCGAGTTCTAGAGATGATAATGGAGTGATTCCAGTTGGAGGTGAAAGCTTATCCTCTTAGCTTTCCAACGCCGCGAGAATCGCTTGATTACGATAAGTAACGAAGAAATGGCAGCTGTTTTAAGAACGATGCGCGCTGCAGTCCCGACAGTTGGTCGACCGACCAACAAAGTAGGTCGATCGACCAGGTGCCTATTGGAAAAGCCCAGAATTTGCCTGAAGCCCAGAAATTGCATAAAATCCGTAAAGCGGTCGACCGACCCAAAATATTGGTCGACCGACCACAACACCGACCCAGAAGTTTCCGCGAAGCCCATTAAAGTATTTAGGTCATTGGGAAACTCTTTATTTCCGCCTATTTAAGCCAAATTTCGTAATTAGGGTTATTAATTCAGATTTCCATCAAGTTCTTAATCTAGTTATCTATCATAGAATTATAATCAAGTCCTAATAGAGAGAAGCATCCTAGTTTAGAGAAAAACTCCATAGCTTTAGAGAATACTTTCCAAGTTTCAATATTTGTTCTTGAATTCCAATTAAGCTTGTAAGTTTGCTACAATTAATCTTTCTTGTTGCAATTAATCTTTAATCATGTTATCTCCTTTAATGTTCTTGATTCTTGTTATTGTTAGTTTTACAATTGAGATTATGCATAGCTAATTCTTGTGATTAGGAATTAGGGGAACCATGGTAAAGACTTGATTTTGATAGTTTTATGATTAAATCACCAATCCCCCATTGTTGTTGGTAAACTAATTCTTTTAGATTGAAAGATTGTTAGGATTAGTTTAACAACAACTTTGGGATTGCCCTTGAACGAAAGTTTAGTGCTTTTCTAGGAACCCTAAGACCGTAAGGATTGGGTAGAATATTGACCTAAAGGTTTATTCTTTGTTCATTGGGATTGTTTTATTTGATTATTTTACCTTTCATTAACTTGTTTTAACCATGGGGAACCGAAGTTCCTAATCTCCTTTTTCCCTTATTTTAATTTCCTTTATTATTATTGCGTGTTTAGATTAATGTTCTTTATAACTTTCATGTTTATTCCTATTTTTATTATTGTTCCAGTAACTATGAGTAGGTAAATTTCATATGTTAGGATTTATATTATCTTAGCTGTTTATTACCCAAACATCCTAGCATCTCTTTTATTATATTTTTATTTTCCTCTTTATTTACTTGTTTTATGTTATTCTTGTTTTAGACCTAGCAATAATCAATCAAACCCTCTTTTTATTATTATTTTATAGATTAAAAATTAGCAAACAGAATTAACCTTGTCTCTCTGTGGTTCGACCCTTACTATCACTATCTATAGTTTTAGTTTGGTTTATAAATTTTATCTTTGACACCCACAACGACGGGTATCAAATTTTGGCGCCGTTGCCGGGGAGACGGTATAATTTTGTTTGTTAATTTTTAGTTTATTTTTCTTGTCTTAAGGAACTTAGGTTCCTTAAGACCGTTTCTTACCTTTTCTTCTAGTTTTGTTTTAGAAGACAGGTTTTTGAGAGGAAGACTTGAGTACTCTCAGTGCTATTGCGATCATGGTTACTGCGTCTGAGTTAGAAGCATTTTTTTCGGAAATGAATAAGAAACAAGATGCAGTTATGAAGAATATTGAAATCCAATTAGCAATCATAGCTAATCAGATTGCTAGCTCTCCAGTTGGTTGTAAGAGCTCCAAAGAGACATTAAATGCTATAGATCTCAGGAGTGGTCGTGCTTATGAGGGACCAACCCCAAAGGATGATGATGCCAAAGTTCAGGACGAAGAAATCGATCCCGTGCACAGGACAGGAGGTCGACCGACCACAACATCAGGTCGACCGACCCCGACGCCTGACGTGAGATCAGCTTCTAAAGACCAGAAAAATTCCGATAATACAGAAGTCGGTCGACCGACCACTGTACCAGGTCGACCGACCAGGGTTCCTGAGCAGATTGTGGATTCACCTCCTAAGCTACCTGACTCTCCTCTCGTCAATGACACAACGGAGATTCTGAAGTTAAAAGAGCCAAGGCTTGCCGATTCCGCGACAAGCATTGTGGTCCCGTGTCCGTATCATTTGGAGAAATTAATGTTGGAGCATCAGTCCAAAAAAATCTTGGAGAGGTATGAGGGCGTTGATATTAGTAACCCAGATATTTCTGTCAAGTGTGATCCCATCACACCCATTACTAAAGAGTCGCTCATTCTTAGGGATGAGAATGATAGGTTACTTGATTCCCTCTCCCTCCCCGTTGATGATACTAACTTGGATCTAGAAACAACCAATGAGTTAGACTTTCACCCCTTGACTGACCAACCTATTTTTATAGGTATTAGTGACGAACATGTTCCTAATATGATTGAACCCTCTGTTAATGAACCTTGTTTTTTGCAGGATTCATTTATTGACATTCCTGATGTTTTTAATAATATTAGTGAATGTTCTATGCAAGGATCCTTTACAAAGGATCCTTCGGAGGCTTTGATGTGTTTTGAGGCATGTGCAGGTGAATCTCTTGCTCAGGAGGCTGATTTGGATGCTCCAGAAATTGCAACTCTAGTGATAGAGTCTATAAGCAGTAGGAAGAAAGATGTTCTCGATCGAGTAGTACCACTTACTCGATCAAAAGATTTAGAGAACGAGGTCACTCAAACAAGTGATCATTTGGCTGAAGAAAAGAGCCCTAAGAAGAAGAAGCCGAGGAAGGTGTCGACCCACGACTTGGGAGTCGACAACCACGGGAGATGGATGGCTAAAGCTATGGATGATGACCCACCTATCTACATGGTGGAGAGAAACTCATCTACCCAAATCACCATAGCTGAAGGTGTAGCCTATAGTCAGAGCCCTTGGTCAAAGAAACGCCGAATCCTTCGCGGATGACTTCTTCTTTTTGCTCGTTTCTGTTTTTCTTAAGACATTTTTTCTTGTTTTGCTAAAACTTTCTAGCTTATTTCTTTAAGTTTTTAGGACAATTTTTTTGTGTTTGCATAGTTAAGACTTTTTGGACTTGTTTCTGGGATCTCGCGCATTTGTTGGGCGCATATTTTTCTTGCTTTTTCAGGTTCTACGAAGAAAAACGAAGACCGCTGGGACAAAGACGGTCGACCGACCAGTTACACCAGTCAGTCGACCTAGTCGCCGCATTGCTGAAATTTTCTGTACTTTACAGGAAGGTCGGTCGACCTGTTCTCTTGGTCGGTCGACCTACCGATCTGTCGCAGTCTTTCGATTTCTTCCTCGGGAACCGTGCAACCGTTCTTGGGTACTTGAGTGGCACTGCTAGCCACCAAAACCTCCCAGCTTACGCTGGTTTGGGGAGGTTTTTCTCATGCGCTTCATAATCCAGTGAGTTCTTTCCAGTTTTTCCTTAGTTTTTATTTATTGCATATTTTCTTTTAATTTTCTGAAACCTTTACTTAGGCTGATGCACAATGGGGACATTGCGCGGGTTGGTTTGGGGAATGGTTTCGCGTCACATGCATTGCATTCTGTCACACGTTTATTGCATTTCCGTATTGCATTGTTCTTTTCTTTATTTTCCTTGCATATACAAGAAAAATACAAAAAAATGAAAAAATTCAGAAAAAATTCCAAAAAAATGCACGTTTATTTTAGCATATAGGTCGAGTTGGAACGAAAGTATTTCAAGGATGATTTAGCTATCTTACATGTTTATGCCTTTACCTTGCCTTGTCAACTTGTTTTAGTATGAGAGTCTTTTGCATATCTACGAGTTTTTGTCAATTTGTATATCTTGAGACTTGACTTATACCTTGGCAACCTACTATACATTCTAAGTTTTAGAGCTTTATTTCCTGGTTTCATTCTTAAACCAGTTGTCGAGGATGTGAGTAGTACTCCCCTTGGAACATGTTACATCAATATGCATAAACATGAACTTGAATTGCTATATACTTGTTTTACTTTCTCGTTTTGTGGGTCTTGATACGTGCATTTGGGATCCCTTTTCTCATATTTACCCATAAGCTTCACATAGCCAAAATTGCCTTTTTATTTCCCCAAAAAAGCTACATCCCATACTTAGCCTACCCTTCCAAGCTAGTATATGTGGTCTTTGGATTATTTTTTGAGGCATCATGGTTTGTATGCTATCATGAGCAAAAAGAGAAAAGAAAGAAAGCAAGAAAGGAAAAAAAGAAAAAGAACAGAAAAATTCAGAAAAAGAAAGAAAGAAAAAGAAAAACGAAAAAAAATCAAAACGCACAGGAAAGCAGTCGACCGACCACCTTCTTAGGTCGGTCGACCACCTAACAGCATCAGAATGCAAATTTCGTTCCAAAATCCCTTTCTTTTATATGTTATCACTCCCGTACCTCATTCGAAAATATTTGGGAGTCCTTTCTTATATTTATAATGTGAGAGTTGTGCTACAAAAGAGCACTTTCTTAATTTCATGTTAGATTTGTGAAGTTTGTTGTTGGGAACCGGTTTTACCAACTTGGCTACTAACCCCACAAATCCAAAAACATCTTAACCACTTCTACCTTTTACCTCACATATCTTTCATTACCCCAATTGCATGTATCTAGGCCACTTAAATGAGATTGTTGTACAAAGTTGTAGAATTCTTGTTCATGTTAGATTGCAGGCATGTTTTCATGGGTCGCAGTTAGGTGAGTGTCTCAACAAAATTACTTCTTTCTATCTTTTACATATACTCACCCTTTGCTTCATGAGTGTCTCGAGCGTACCGTGAGAGTCCATAGTATAAAGTCTCTATAGTCTTTATGTTTGCAAGTTTGACGACCCTATAACTCGTTTGCATGATTTAAATACTTTCTCATTTTGTACTTGGCATTGGTTTAGGCTTACATGTAAATTTCGCTCTGAGATTGAAATCGTTCCATTAGTTAAGATCGAGTCTATTTCTTGCTTGATGGCAAGCAAGGTTTGGTTTGGGGAATTTGATGCCTGCCTATTTTATGATGTTTTACATCTATTTTTACACGCATTTTGTCGCTCATTTACTATGTTTTAGCCTTTATTTCCCAACAATTGTCTACTTTCGTATTTTTATGCTCTTTTGCAGATTTATGCGGAAAAGGGACGATTTTATACCAAATTTATGCCCTCGGGACTTTTTATGACTAAGGACAAGAAGGAACGAAGCCTAGCGCACATTTCAAGGCCTAAAGATAACTTTTACAAGCAAAGAATCGATCTTCGATGTTGCAGCCTGTCTCAAATGGCTATATCTCGAGTTCTAGAGATGATAATGGAGTGATTCTAGTTGGAGGTGAAAGCTTATCCTCTTAGCTTTCCAACGCCGCGAGAATCGCTTGATTACGATAAGTAACGAAGAAATGGCAGCTGTTTTAAGAACGATGCGCGCTGCAGTCCCGACAGTTGGTCGACCGACCAACAAAGTAGGTCGATCGACCAGGTGCCTATTGGAAAAGCCCAGAATTTGCCTGAAGCCCAGAAATTGCATAAAATCCGTAAAGCGGTCGACCGACCCAAAATATTGGTCGACCGACCACAACACCGACCCAAAAGTTTCCGCGAAGCCCATTAAAGTATTTAGGTCATTGGGAAACTCTTTATTTCCGCCTATTTAAGCCAAATTTCGTAATTAGGGTTATTAATTCAGATTTCCATCAAGTTCTTAATCTAGTTATCTATCATAGAATTATAATCAAGTCCTAATAGAGAGAAGCATCCTAGTTTAGAGAAAAACTCCATAGCTTTAGAGAATACTTTCCAAGTTTCAATATTTGTTCTTGAATTCCAATTAAGCTTGTAAGTTTGCTACAATTAATCTTTCTTGTTGCAATTAATCTTTAATCATGTTATCTCCTTTAATGTTCTTGATTCTTGTTATTGTTAGTTTTACAATTGAGATTATGCATAGCTAATTCTTGTGATTAGGAATTAGGGGAACCATGGTAAAGACTTGATTTTGATAGTTTTATGATTAAATCACCAATCCCCCATTGTTGTTGGTAAACTAATTCTTTTAGATTGAAAGATTGTTAGGATTAGTTTAACAACAACTTTGGGATTGCCCTTGAACGAAAGTTTAGTGCTTTTCTAGGAACCCTAAGACCGTAAGGATTGGGTAGAATATTGACCTAAAGGTTTATTCTTTGTTCCTTGGGATTGTGTTATTTGATTATTTTACCTTTCATTAACTTGTTTTAACCATGGGGAACCGAAGTTCCTAATCTCCTTTTTCCCTTATTTTAATTTCCTTTATTATTATTGCGTGTTTAGATTAATGTTCTTTATAACTTTCATGTTTATTCCTATTTTTATTATTGTTCCAGTAACTATGAGTAGGTAAATTTCATATGTTAGGATTTATATTATCTTAGCTGTTTATTACCCAAACATCCTAGCATCTCTTTTATTATATTTTTATTTTCCTCTTTATTTACTTGTTTTATGTTATTCTTGTTTTAGACCTAGCAACAATCAATCAAACCCTCTTTTTATTATTATTTTATAGATTAAAAATTAGCAAACAGAATTAACCTTGTCTCTCTGTGGTTCGACCCTTACTATCACTATCTATAGTTTTAGTTTGGTTTATAAATTTTATCTTTGACACCCACAACGACGGGTATCAAATTTTGGCGCCGTTGCCGGGGAGACGGTATAATTTTGTTTGTTAATTTTTAGTTTATTTTTCTTGTCTTAAGGAACTTAGGTTCCTTAAGACCGTTTCTTACCTTTTCTTCTAGTTTTGTTTTAGAAGACAGGTTTTTGAGAGGAAGACTTGAGTACTCTCAGTGCTATTGCGATCATGGTTACTGCGTCTGAGTTAGAAGCATTTTTTTCGGAAATGAATAAGAAACAAGATGCAGTTATGAAGAATATTGAAATCCAATTAGCAATCATAGCTAATCAGATTGCTAGCTCTCCAGTTGGTTGTAAGAGCTCCAAAGAGACATTAAATGCTATAGATCTCAGGAGTGGTCGTGCTTATGAGGGACCAACCCCAAAGGATGATGATGCCAAAGTTCAGGACGAAGAAATCGATCCCGTGCACAGGACAGGAGGTCGACCGACCACAACATCAGGTCGACCGACCCCGACGCCTGACGTGAGATCAGCTTCTACAGACCAGAAAAATTCCGATAATACAGAAGTCGGTCGACCGACCACTGTACCAGGTCGACCGACCAGGGTTCCTGAGCAGATTGTGGATTCACCTCCTAAGCTACCTGACTCTCCTCTCGTCAATGACACAACGGAGATTCTGAAGTTAAAAGAGCCAAGGCTTGCCGATTCCGCGACAAGCATTGTGGTCCCGTGTCCGTATCATTTGGAGAAATTAATGTTGGAGCATCAGTCCAAAAAAATCTTGGAGAGGTATGAGGGCGTTGATATTAGTAACCCAGATATTTCTGTCAAGTGTGATCCCATCACACCCATTACTAAAGAGTCGCTCATTCTTAGGGATGAGAATGATAGGTTACTTGATTCCCTCTCCCTCCCCGTTGATGATACTAACTTGGATCTAGAAACAACCAATGAGTTAGACTTTCACCCCTTGACTGACCAACCTATTTTTATAGGTATTAGTGACGAACATGTTCCTAATATGATTGAACCCTCTGTTAATGAACCTTGTTTTTTGCAGGATTCATTTATTGACATTCCTGATGTTTTTAATAATATTAGTGAATGTTCTATGCAAGGATCCTTTACAAAGGATCCTTCGGAGGCTTTGATGTGTTTTGAGGCATGTGCAGGTGAATCTCTTGCTCAGGAGGCTGATTTGGATGCTCCAGAAATTGCAACTCTAGTGATAGAGTCTATAAGCAGTAGGAAGAAAGATGTTCTCGATCGAGTAGTACCACTTACTCGATCAAAAGATTTAGAGAACGAGGTCACTCAAACAAGTGATCATTTGGCTGAAGAAAAGAGCCCTAAGAAGAAGAAGCCGAGGAAGGTGTCGACCCACGACTTGGGAGTCGACAACCACGGGAGATGGATGGCTAAAGCTATGGATGATGACCCACCTATCTACATGGTGGAGAGAAACTCATCTACCCAAATCACCATAGCTGAAGGTGTAGCCTATAGTCAGAGCCCTTGGTCAAAGAAACGCCGAATCCTTCGCGGATGACTTCTTCTTTTTGCCCGTTTCTGTTTTTCTTAAGACATTTTTTCTTGTTTTGCTAAAACTTTCTAGCTTATTTCTTTAAGTTTTTAGGACAATTTTTTTGTGTTTGCATAGTTAAGACTTTTTGGACTTGTTTCTGGGATCTCGCGCATTTGTTGGGCGCATATTTTTCTTGCTTTTTCAGGTTCTACGAAGAAAAACGAAGACCGCTGGGACAAAGACGGTCGACCGACCAGTTACACCAGTCAGTCGACCTAGTCGCCGCATTGCTGAAATTTTTTGTACTTTACAGGAAGGTCGGTCGACCTGTTCTCTTGGTCGGTCGACCTACCGATCTGTCGCAGTCTTTCGATTTCTTCCTCGGGAACCGTGCAACCGTTCTTGGGTACTTGAGTGGCACTGCTAGCCACCAAAACCTCCCAGCTTACGCTGGTTTGGGGAGGTTTTTCTCATGCGCTTCATAATCCAGTGAGTTCTTTCCAGTTTTTCCTTAGTTTTTATTTATTGCATATTTTCTTTTAATTTTCTGAAACCTTTACTTAGGCTGATGCACAATGGGGACATTGCGCGGGTTGGTTTGGGGAATGGTTTCGCGTCACATGCATTGCATTCTGTCACACGTTTATTGCATTTCCGTATTGCATTGTTCTTTTCTTTATTTTCCTTGCATATACAAGAAAAATACAAAAAAATGAAAAAATTCAGAAAAAATTCCAAAAAAATGCACGTTTATTTTAGCATATAGGTCGAGTTGGAACGAAAGTATTTCAAGGATGATTTAGCTATCTTACATGTTTATGCCTTTACCTTGCCTTGTCAACTTGTTTTAGTATGAGAGTCTTTTGCATATCTACGAGTTTTTGTCAATTTGTATATCTTGAGACTTGACTTATACCTTGGCAACCTACTATACATTCTAAGTTTTAGAGCTTTATTTCCTGGTTTCATTCTTAAACCAGTTGTCGAGGATGTGAGTAGTACTCCCCTTGGAACATGTTACATCAATATGCATAAACATGAACTTGAATTGCTATATACTTGTTTTACTTTCTCGTTTTGTGGGTCTTGATACGTGCATTTGGGATCCCTTTTCTCATATTTACCCATAAGCTTCACATAGCCAAAATTGCCTTTTTATTTCCCCAAAAAAGCTACATCCCATACTTAGCCTACCCTTCCAAACTAGTATATGTGGTCTTTGGATTATTTTTTGAGGCATCTTGGTTTGTATGCTATCATGAGCAAAAAGAGAAAAGAAAGAAAGCAAGAAAGGAAAAAAAGAAAAAGAACAGAAAAATTCAGAAAAAGAAAGAAAGAAAAAGAAAAACGAAAAAAAATCAAAACGCACAGGAAAGCAGTCGACCGACCACCTTCTTAGGTCGGTCGACCACCTAATAGCATCAGAATGCAAATTTCGTTCCAAAATCCCTTTCTTTTATATGTTATCACTCCCGTACCTCATTCGAAAATATTTGGGAGTCCTTTCTTATATTTATAATGTGAGAGTTGTGCTACAAAAGAGCACTTTCTTAATTTCAAAAGTTGTGAAGTTTGTTGTTGGGAACCGGTTTTACCAACTTGGCTACTAACCCCACAAATCCAAAAACATCTTAACCACTTCTACCTTTTACCTCACATATCTTTCATTACCCCAATTGCATGTATCTAGGCCACTTAAATGAGATTGTTGTACAAAGTTGTAGAATTCTTGTTCATGTTAGATTGCAGGCATGTTTTCATGGGTCGCAGTTAGGTGAGTGTCTCAACAAAATTACTTCTTTCTATCTTTTACATATACTCACCCTTTGCTTCATGAGTGTCTCGAGCGTACCGTGAGAGTCCATAGTATAAAGTCTCTATAGTCTTTATGTTTGCAAGTTTGACGACCCTATAACTCGTTTGCATGATTTAAATACTTTCTCATTTTGTACTTGGCATTGGTTTAGGCTTACATGTAAATTTCGCTCTGAGATTGAAATCGTTCCATTAGTTAAGATCGAGTCTATTTCTTGCTTGATGGCAAGCAAGGTTTGGTTTGGGGAATTTGATGCGTGCCTATTTTATGATGTTTTACATCTATTTTTACACGCATTTTGTCGCTCATTTACTATGTTTTAGCCTTTATTTCCCAAAAATTGTCTATTTTCGTATTTTTATGCTCTTTTGCAGATTTATGCGGAAAAGGGACGATTTTATGCCAAATTTATGCCCTCGGGACTTTTTATGACTAAGGACAAGAAGGAACGAAGCCTAGCGCACATTTCAAGGCCTAAAGATAACTTTTACAAGCAAAGAATCGATCTTCGATGTTGCAGCCTGTTTCTAATGGCTATATCTCGAGTTCTAGAGCTGATAATGGAGTGATTCCAGTTGCAAGTGAAAGCTTATCCTCTTAGCTTTCCAACGCCGCGAGAATCGCTTGATTACGATAAGTAACGAAGAAATGGCAGCTGTTTTAAGAACGATGCGCGCTGCAGTCCCGACAGTTGGTCGACCGACCAACAAAGTAGGTCGATCGACCAGGTGCCTATTGGAAAAGCCCAGAATTTGCCTGAAGCCCAGAAATTGCATAAAATCCGTAAAGCGGTCGACCGACCCAAAATATTGGTCGACCGACCACAACACCGACCCAGAAGTTTCCGCGAAGCCCATTAAAGTATTTAGGTCATTGGGAAACTCTTTATTTCCGCCTATTTAAGCCAAATTTCGTAATTAGGGTTATTAATTCAGATTTCCATCAAGTTCTTAATCTAGTTATCTATCATAGAATTATAATCAAGTCCTAATAGAGAGAAGCATCCTAGTTTAGAGAAAAACTCCATAGCTTTAGAGAATACTTTCCAAGTTTCAATATTTGTTCTTGAATTCCAATTAAGCTTGTAAGTTTGCTACAATTAATCTTTCTTGTTGCAATTAATCTTTAATCATGTTATCTCCTTTAATGTTCTTGATTCTTGTTATTGTTAGTTTTACAATTGAGATTATGCATAGCTAATTCTTGTGATTAGGAATTAGGGGAACCATGGTAAAGACTTGATTTTGATAGTTTTATGATTAAATCACCAATCCCCCATTGTTGTTGGTAAACTAATTCTTTTAGATTGAAAGATTGTTAGGATTAGTTTAACAACAACTTTGGGATTGCCCTTGAACGAAAGTTTAGTGCTTTTCTAGGAACCCTAAGACCGTAAGGATTGGGTAGAATATTGACCTAAAGGTTTATTCTTTGTTCCTTGGGATTGTGTTATTTGATTATTTTACCTTTCATTAACTTGTTTTAACCATGGGGAACCGAAGTTCCTAATCTCCTTTTTCCCTTATTTTAATTTCCTTTATTATTATTGCGTGTTTAGATTAATGTTCTTTATAACTTTCATGTTTATTCCTATTTTTATTATTGTTCCAGTAACTATGAGTAGGTAAATTTCATATGTTAGGATTTATATTATCTTAGCTGTTTATTACCCAAACATCCTAGCATCTCTTTTATTATATTTTTATTTTCCTCTTTATTTACTTGTTTTATGTTATTCTTGTTTTAGACCTAGCAACAATCAATCAAACCCTCTTTTTATTATTATTTTATAGATTAAAAATTAGCAAACAGAATTAACCTTGTCTCTCTGTGGTTCGACCCTTACTATCACTATCTATAGTTTTAGTTTGGTTTATAAATTTTATCTTTGACACCCACAACGACGGGTATCAAACACAAAGAGGTAAAGATTCAATCATGGTAGTGGTAGATCGTTTCTCAAAGATGGCACACTTTATTCCGGGTCATAAGACGGATGATGCATCAAAAGTGGCCGATATCTACTATAGAGAGATAGTGAGGTTACATGGAATACCCCTTACTATTGTGTCGGATAGGGATGTAAAATTCCTTAGTTATTTTTGGAAGACTTTGTGGAAGTTAGTAGGTACGAAACTCTTGTTTAGTACATCACATCATCCACAAACGGACGGCCAAACGGAGGTAACTAATCGCACTTTGGGTAGTTTGTTGCGTGGGTTGGTAAGTAAGAGTACCAAGGATTGGGATGTAAAGTTAGCTCATGCGGAATTTTCCTATAACCGAACACCATCGGCAACAACGGGGAGAGCTCTATTTGAAATCGTGTATGGGATTAATCCTTATCTACCTATTGATTTAGTCCATATTCCAAAGAAAGAGATGGTTAGTTTTGAAGCTAAGGAAAGACAAGCCGCATTCATAAGGATGTGTAAACAAGTTAAAGTACAAATAGAAAATGTCAATGCTAAGTTTAAAGAGAAGGCAAATAAACATAGGAAGCTACCGGTTTTTGAAGAAGGTGATCTTGTGTGGCTACATTTGAGGAAGGAACTTTTTCCATCGAAAAGAAAGAACAAACTCATGCCACGCGCGGATGGACCTTTCAAGATACTTGAATGCTATGGGTCGAATGCTGACAAATTAGAGTTGCCCAGCGAGTATGGTGGTGTGAGCGCGACATTCAATGTTGGTGATCTATCTCCTTACTTAGACGACACAGACTTGGAGTCCAATTCTCAAAAAGAGGGAGAGAATGATGCGGGAGCATCCCTAACTCAAACACATGAATTATTATTAAGGACATGAGACATCTAGCTCAAGGATACAAGATCGGGTCAACTTCAGTCCATAAAATAGCATGGGAAGGGCTCGGCCATGGGGAAGTGTGCAAGGCCAAGTTAGTGTAGTATTAGGGTTTCGTTTGTATGTTTCAATAAAGACTTATGTTTTATAGTCCAAATAGGAGCCTTTGTAAGAGTCCTAGTACAAATAGTAATTCCTAAATTAAATGGGAGTCCTAATTGTTATAGGAGTCCTAGTTCTAGTATTTATAGGATTCACAACCCTATTATAATAAGGAATCCTAGTAGATGTAGGATTCATAGTTTGTGTAGGAGTAGAAGTCTTAAACCTAGTCAAACTATTTGTTTGACCTAAAGTAGGAATAGGTATTCTAATTAGTTTCAAATTAAGGTATTCCTACCTTAATAGATTAGGGTTTCGGACGGCCATAAGACCTAAAAATAGGCAGCCGTGCTATTCGTTTTATGAATTCGAGATTATTGAGATTATAAAATAAAGTTTCTGTGTAAGCTTTTATATTGATTGGGTTTGCGAGCTTAGTCTTTAGGATCAATCTTGCGAGGTTGGTTTGCAGGGTGTGCAATTTCTTCTTGCGAGGGGAGTGAGTTCATCAATATCCATCTACAATCCATACATCAAACATACATAAAATCGTTCCATCAAACCTACACAATCCATAACCGTTCACAATATTGTTTCGTTCTTCATAAGTGACGCGCATCAACGTTCATCACCATTGTTCATCATTCGTTCATTCGTTCATCGTTCGTTCATCATCACCACTGATCATCCATCGTTCATCATTGTTACTTGTTCTATTTTCGTTCTATTTATCACAAATTCATATTCCGCTGCAACCTTAAGTATTCTTGTTGATTATCTACCGAGTTATCTAAGGAATACACATCAAAGTGGTATCAGAGCTTCGGCTCTTGATTTAATACTTATTGGATCAGTTTTTGGGAAAGCTTGACAAGATGGAGAAAAATTGTTGTATGCTTAGGAATCTACATATTGAGGCCACGACCGAGGAAGTTAATCAAAGAGAACAAATCTTTCGTACAAGATGTCGGGTAGGTAAAAAAGTTTGCACACTCATCATCGATAGTGGTTCATGTACAAATTTAATATCCAAGGAGGCGGTTGGGAAGTTAAACCTACCAATGAAAGATCGAAAGCAATCCTATAAGCTACATTGGCTCGATGGAGATGAAGGAATCGTGGTCAAAGAGCAAGCATTGGTTACGTTCAGAATAGGCCCTTATGAAGACGAAGTTTGGTGTGACCTAGTCCCAATGAGTGCAAGTCATATATTTTTAGGGAGACCATGGCAGTTTGATCGAGGGTTTAAACATAATGGAAGAACTAATATTTATAGTGTGCCAAGGGGGAAGGATACGTATCACCTAAAACCCATAGTCCAAAAGAAGGCCCTAGAACCGAAACCAAAGACCGGGAACATCTGAATAGAAGCCAAAGAAGTCGAGGAGGCCATTGCTAGAGGAGAGCCAACGTATATGTTAGTCGTGCGTGATGTAAAGGGGAGTAGGGTCGAAGGAGAAGGGAATAGTCGAGAGGTACAAGGGTTGTTAGTTTTCGGACGAATTACCCGATGGATTACCACCATTGAGAGGAATCGAGCACCAAATAAACCTCATTCCCGGAGAGGCTCTTCCTAATAAACCGGCTTATCGTTGTAATCCAGAAAAAGCAAAAGAATTATAAAGGCAAGTGCAAGAGTTAATGGATAAGGGATATGTGCAAGAGAGTTTGAATCCATGTGCAGTACCGGCACTATAAGTACCAAAGAAGGAGGGAACGTGGAGGATGTGTATTGATAGTCGGGCAGTAAATAATATCACTATTAAATATTTATTTCCTATACCAAGATTAGACGATATGCTTGATGAACTTGCGGGATAAAGAGTATTTTCAAAGCTTGATTTTAGAAGTGGATACCATCAGATGAGGATTAGAGAAGGAGACGAATAGAAGACAGCGTTCAAAATAAAACAAGGTCTATATGAATGGGCTCGTTATGCCGTTTGGTTTATGTAACGCTCCAAGTTCTTTCATGAGATTAATAAATGAGGTATTGAGACCGTTCCTTAATAAGTTTGTGGTTGTTTATCTCGATGGTATACTTGTTTATAGTCAGAATAAAGAAGAGCATAAGACACATCTAATGGTTGTATTCAAGATGCTTAGACAACAAAAACTTTATAGGAAGATCAAGAACTGCACATTCATGGTATCTAGTGTGGTCTTCTTAGGGTATATTGTGGGAGAGGATGGAGTAAGTATGGATCCATCCAAAATAGAAGCAATCCAAGCGTGGCCGGTTCCAAAAACAACCACGGAGGTAAGGAGTTTTCATGGGTTAGCATCGTTCTATAGGAGGTTTATTCAAGGTTTTAGTTCAATCATGGCCCCTATTACGGAGTTGACCAAGAAAGGAGAGTTTGTGTGGACAACTAGTAAATAAAAGGTGTTTGAGGAAGTAAAGAAGAAATTATGTTTGAATCCCGTTCTCGCATTACCGGACTTTAACAAATTGTTCGAAGTTGAATGTGATGCAAATGGGGTGGGGATTGGCGCCGTGTTGGTACAAGAAAAGTGGCCGATTGCTTAGTTCAGTGAGAAGTTGAGCGGTGCGAGGTTAAACTACTCGACCTATGATAAGGAGTTCTATGCTACTGTAAGAGCTCTAGATCATTGGACACACTAGCTACTTAGGTCCAAGACCATTCATACTACATTCTTATCATGAGGCTTTGAAACATATTCATGGAAAACAAAAGCTAAATCCAAGACATGCTAAGTGGGTCGAATTTCTTCAATCATTTACCTTTTCATCGAAGTACAAAACGGGGAGTTCTAGTGTGGTAGTAGATGCTTTGTCTAGGAGGTATTCGTTGTTGGTTGAATTAGATGCAAGGATACTTGGTTTTGAACACATTAAATGTAACATCCCGTATTTTCGTAAATAATATTTTAAGAATTTTAAACTATTTTCAGGAATATAATATTATTTTAATAATAAATCGTAAATCTTATTTTAAGTTTTTCGTTAAGTTCCGTCTTAAGAATATTTTAATTCTTAAGATGTTCACTTGGCATCTCATTTCCCGACTTGAGTCCGTATCACAAACAAATAAACCTGACTCAAGAAGAAGGTAAAAAGGACAACTAAACCCTACATAAACCTCCTCCTTCATCGACACATTCATTTTCACAATTCATTTCACTGTAAGAAAATAAACTTCATTTCCTCCATTTTATTCAAGCTTAAATCGATAATCCCGACACCTTCCCGAACTCGTATCAAGGTAATTTTTATATTTTCGTAATCCTCTCGAGATTTACAAGCTTTCTATCTCTTTCAATTTCAGTTTCATTGACTTTCATTTTGGGGCTGTTTTGACCCAAATCCGTTTTAAGCTTATAATCTCCGTTTCTTTGGATGTAGGAGTTGGTCTAGAAGACCCGGAGGTCGACATTTATGTTATTGAAGAAAAATTTGGTGCTTAACCCGCTTAAAAGGTTACTTTGATGAGTAACTCGGCCTTTTTGTTAAAGTAGCACAATTTGTGTTTGTTCTTGATGTTGATTCTGATTTTTATGAGTTATATTGATGTATGAACATAGAAGCATGATAGAAATTTGTTTTACATGTTCTCCATATGATTTAATTAAGGTTTATGATGTTCATATGCTTAATACATTCATTTTCAGATTTTGAGAAGTTAAGACGAATACAATGTTTGATCTTAATATGTGTTCTATTTTGTTCAAAGATCATATATGAGATGCACTTGGGATTGTTATGGGTTGTTATATGCTGATAGTATAGGTTTGATACTAAAAATCATGGTTTAGAAGTGTCTGTCGAAAGTTTGATTGAATTGGCGAATTGCAGGAAACACGCGAAACAGACCTGCCCGTGCTTGGGCGCAGGCTGCGCACCACCAAGCGCAGGCTGCGCAATCCAGGCACAGCTGCGCACCCTCTTGCGCAGGCTGTGCAAAAGCCGTTGTAGCCTTTGTTTGTTTAATTGTTTTCGAGCTGTTTTGGGGACTTGTTTCCCAATTGTTTTTAGGATGGTTAAGGGTTGTTTTGTGACATATTTACTTAGTCTTAAATGTATATTTGAGCTAGGTAAGATTTAGCAAAGTGGTTAGCTAATTGTCTAATGTTAGTCAATCCTCAATTGTTAGGTTGTAAGGTTTCTATACTAGTTTTATAGTATGTTTAAGATTCATATATTGATATATTTATACTTGAATCGTAATGGGTAATGTAGCAATTAATAAGTTAGCAAGTTTATTTATTATCTTAAGTTAATCTTTTTCTTAGATTGCTTATGAGACCTAGTGAACTTAGTTAGTTGAATAAGAACCCTTAGACTTGTAGAGGAGAGTCTTAGGTTGTTCTTGGTTTTTATCGAACTTGGTTTTCTCTTATATGCTTATGTGTGTTTGGGGTCCCCGAGGTTCGGGCGGCACTATATATGTTGGGTTCGGGAATGGAGTGAGGATAGAGACCGCCCGGTCGGGTAACCGAAAGGAAACCGGCTCTCCCTCAACTTAGTTCCCGGGGTAAATTAAGTGTTGTTAGAGGTCTAGAAGACTAAGGCTAAGGATTTGGTTAAAGTACATATCGGAATATGTCTGAGCAGGGACCGCTAGAGTACGATATGTGTTGATGTTTGGATGCATGTATGTCAAGATATGATCTGAGCAGGGATCTTCTAGCTTGACATGTGAGTGTTTGTGGCGTGATGGACATGTCTGAGCAGGGACCGCTGGACCGTCACGTGTATGGTTGATGCGGTAGGAATATGTCTGAGCAAGGACCGATATTCTACCGTGAGTTTGTATGACCGTATTGGGTTGGGTCTGAGCTGGGATCCCAATTTCATTACGAAGGGTAATGGTCACGACTGAGCAGGGTCGATGAACCATTATTAGCTGATTGGTATCCACTCGTGCCTGAGCAGTGGTTCACGAGTGTATGCTTGCTGATTTGTGTACCAAGTCTATCTGAGTTGGGGTGTGACTTGGGCACTGCTGATTGTGTCTAGTTTTTGCCCGAGCAGGGGTTGTTCTAGACATTGTTGATTTGCATCTGCTTGCCTGAGTAGGGGTACAGTGTCAGATGTTTCTGATTGATTGTGTTTATATAGAGTGTTGTCTATCTTAGAATTGTTCGTCCAAGGCATTGGACTACTCTTAGTCTGGTTTCGTAAATGGTTTGGATTGAAAGACCCCCCGGCCGGGCAACCTGAAGGGAGACCGGCTCTCATTTCAAATAGTTTCCGAAGTTAGTTGAGAGCCTTTTGCATGATATTCACTAGTAGAAAAATGACATTAGGCAAGTACATAAGGCTACGGTTGCTGAAAATAACCGTAGCCGTTTATAAATGGCTACGGTTATGTAACAACAACCGTAGCCGTATATACTTGCCTAATATCATTAGATTAAAATACTACGGTTCTAACATTGAACCGTAGCCAAATTAAAAAAAAAAAAACACAACGGTTCTAACATTGAACCGTTGCCATTACCGACAACTTATTAGTTATTAATTACTCCCCACCACTTAAAAATTACTAAAAAGAAAAAGAATATATTAGGGCAACCAGGGAAAGATCACAGAGATAAAATCTTAACATTGTACCTCATGATGTTAAACCCAGCGTCTTCTCCGACTTATCAAATTTCGCATGCGACCGTCTGGAAGTTATTGCATCAATTGTTCTTCTAGGTATTTTTCATTTCTTTTCCTTCACTTATTTAATTGTATTTTTGTTAAACTATTTTACCCAATTAATTAGGGTTTATTGCATAATTGTTCTTCGCTTGGTTTTGTTAGAACGTCCAAGTTTGCTTCTGTGTTTCGCCATTGGTAGTGAAACCATTGAACAAAGCGAGTCATTCTGATTTATTTATCGATGGAGCAGATAATAGAAATTTCTCCAATTCACTCCTTTCGTTTTATGCCAAATCAGAAGACTTGGGTTCGGTTAGTCTGGTCTTTTCTGAAATGGGTTTTCCTAATATTTACTCTTGGACAACGTTGTTATTATCGTGTACTAAGTTGAGTCAAATTTCTTATGCCTGCCAACTGCTCGATGAAATGCCGCTTAGAAAATTCGAAACTTGGAATGCTGCCATCACTACTTGTGCGGAGATTTGCTTTTGATTTGTTTAAGGCGATGTAGTTGATAGGTTTGAAACCTGATGGTTACACATTTGCTTGTGTACTTAGTTTGTGCTCGGTTGGGTTGTATGGGTTGGGGAGGCAAGTTCACTCTTTGGTTTTCAAGAGCTGGTTTTTAAGTTCGATCTCAGCTGTGAATTCTATGCAGATTGTTCCAAGGCAAAGTAAGGTCTATTTAACAATTATTTCCTTGCTTAAATTTGTCTAAAAATTGTTCTCAAATCATATTTTGTACAATCAGGTATGTTTTTCGGCTCAACTTTCGGATTTTTTCGGGTTTTGGACATGTAGTGTGATGGTTTGTTTGTAATTGATTGATTGATTTTTGATGTTTGTATCTGAACAGGTATGTTATTTAGTTAAAGTTTCGGGTTTTTGTATAAATTGTACGATTGTTGGTTTTTAGTTGATTGTTTGGTTGTTTGATAGTTTGTGTTTGTGTGACTTTAGGTTGTAATTGGGATTGCATTGCCAACCGGGAAAGATAATAATCGGAAGCAAAGGAAAGATGTTTAGTTTATGTGTGCTTTTATTTTTTAGTTTGTTATCTTTGTTCTTTGTTTTACGTGTTTAGTTAAATGAACTCGACGAAGCTGAGCATTTGACTCCATAACGCCTTTCATTTTCACCTTAGAATTAACTGTGAAATTGCTTTACTTAAGCCAATATTAGCTTGAGAATCGGGATAAATTCTCTGCCCTTTTAGTATATATTTGTGATGTTATGTTATTATCCGTCTTTAACCTTTTTATTTAATTGCTTATTATGTCAAATCTCCTGGCTTATAGCGGTAACTTTTACGCTTCACACTCTGACATGCAAACTGTGAAAATAACCTACTTAATGCTTCATAACTGGAATGGTAAACACAGTTCATAATGTTTAGCGCGGACCATTTTGTTTGTCGATTGAAAGCAATCAACTTATCTTCTCCTAAGACATGATTGAAGTAGAAGTAACCCTCTATGAATAGACGCTTGACAATATTGTTGTACAATATTAATCCCCAATTTGCAGTGTACAGAATCGTTGGCTTGTGCTATTAGAATTTTTTGTAACATAGAACTTCATCGAGACTATAAGAATGATATTTAAGATTGTAGTATGCTGGGAGAAGTGAGTTTTTGAAAAACTTTTGCTAAGTAACTTAAGGGTAATGTCAGGGTATATACTTATCTCTGAATAATGTTCTGGACATCGTTTAATTAGTCCTTGCTATAAGACAACTTATGTTTTAGTGTTAAGGATATACAGTAGTAGTTGATGCAAATGTGTGCACTAATTGCATTTTACTAATATGTCAGCGCTAACGCATTTTACTTATTAAGCTAGTTGGACAAGAATGTACATTTTCAGCTCCGGTAGATTTTCCTGAAGCTAGTAATCCCACCATCATGATCACTGATTCAAACCTTTCACCATAGTTTACAATTTTTTTAGAATTAGAAAGCTTAAGCTAAAATGAAAGACCAAATGTAATTTAAAGAGTTCCAGTCTGCTGGAAAATAAAAGGCAACTTTGCATCATTATAACTAACTGTACACAATTTTAAGTATGCTTAACTTATTCAACTACCTACCTAATGTGAGGTTTACAATATGACACTTGAATAACACAGACTCTTTGAAACAGACGATTTTTCCTTAAGTTACTATCAAGCCATTTTTTCCTGTACCTATTACTTCAATAAACTAACTAATCGAGTTAAGATTTAAGAATATAATACTTTTGTGATTTTGATTCATTAATAGGTAGGTTAAAGGTTGGGATGAACGTATCGTATGGACTGAAGGCATCCATCATATGGTTCCAGGTAAGACTAATGTATTTCCAATCTGTTTTAAAAAATGTTTCAATTTGTTAAGATAATAAATTGTAATATATGCTTGTTTTATTGTGTGTTTTTTTATTATAATGTGGTAAAAGAAAACTGCCCGAGTTGGGGGTATGGAGTAAGAGGAGCTGGATGCAGAGGAGATAGCTTGTTATTGGAAAGTGTATTTACTAGTAATGTGTTGTATTACTCATTTGCTGCTCTTATCTATCTTTGACCATATATATTTAGATATCGCAGGAATGTGTATAATTCCTCCAAATTCAGTGCTATTCTTTGATGTGGAGTTTGTCGGCAAGGCTTGAGAAATACCAGCATTCTCGACATTTTGCCTTGAAGAGGACTCAAACCTCGAGAACTAAACAAGTTCCTGACTACTCAATCTTAATTTTAGTCAGGAACTTGTCTGCATTCTTTAAATTATAATCTTGACCAATGTGATCGATTAGTCAGGTTATGTCAATGAAATGAACTTGTTTGATTTACGGGTTTTAATAGCGACGTCATCACATTTTGGGGAGATGCACGGAACGAACATGCCAGTCTTGCTTTTTAGACAGGTAAACAAACAAACGCAAATTATCGATAAGCGCACCATCTCTGTTTATTTTTTAAAATCCAGAAATTAATCTTCATACTTGTTTCTGGTTTAAAGTTGAATTTTGTGTTTCTCTTTGTTCAGAGCCAGTGTAAAGGTAGGTTTTGGCCAAGCATGTGTAAAAGAAAACCTACTGGTTGTGGAAGCTTGTAATGATGATCAGTCAGTCATTGGAACCTTTGAGCCCATCATGCTTTAAGGCTTTTGAGCCAAAAACGGAGGCGAGGTTTCTTCTGAATGATGTTCTGTCAATCATACTTAGGAAGCATCAAGTGGATGAATTCACGTCTGTCTTTAAAAAGTATCACAACATGACGAGGCTGCTTTACTTGAATGGGAGAACTTTCCTGCAAATGATGATCATGATGACGACGACGACAGTGATGCTTCTAGTGTAGAAGTAAAGGGGAATTGGTCATATTAGCAAGAAAGATTTATGTTGGATGCTTGGATAGATGGTGAAGGATCATATTGTTATATTACGGTGTTGGTCAAGGAATTATTTAGATGCATAGTCATTTGTAAAGCTCCAAAAAGACGATTATTTTGTTTAATTTGAATAATTTTGGTTGAGAATATTCACGAGCCAATGATATTTTAATTTTTTTTTACTTTTTTTGTTTAGAAACGGCTACTGATGCGTGCCAATTTTTTGATGTTTTACATCTATTTTTACACGCATTTTGTCGCTCATTTACTATGTTTTAGCATTTATTTCCCAACAATTGTGCACTTTCGTATTTTTATGCTCTTTTGCAGATTTATGCGGAAAAGGGACGATTTTATACCAAATTTATGCCCTCGGGATTTTTTATGACTAAGGACAAGAAGGAACGAAGCCTAGCGCACATTTCAAGGCCTGAAGATAGCTTTAACAAGCAAAGAATCGATCCACGACATTGCAGCCTGTTTCAAATGGCTATATCTCGAGTTCTAAAGCTTATAATGGAGTGATTCCAGTTGGAGGTGAAAGCTTATCCTCTTAGCTTTCCAACGCCGCAAGAATCGCTTGATTACGATAAGTAAAGAAGAAATGGCAGCTGTTTTAAGATCGACGCGCGCTGCAGTCCCGACAATTGGGTCGACCGACCTACTAATTGGGTCGACCGACCACAGCACAGACCCAAAAGTTTCCGCGAAGCCCATTAAAGTGTTTAGGTCTTTGGGAAACTCTTTATTTCCGCCTATTTAAGCCAAATTTTGTGATTAGGGTTATTCATTCAGTCATATATCAAGTTTTCTACCTAGTTTTCTATCATAGAGTTACATCTAGTTTTAGTTTTAATCTTTCCATAATCATCAAACACTTTTCTTTAGTTTTATATATTGTTCTTCATCAATCTTTCAACATTAATCAATAAAGCTTGTTCTTTTCCACCTTAATCCTTATTTCCGGTAATTCCTCTCTTAATTTATGTTTTATTATTATTAGGTTATAATTATTGCATACGGTTAAGTTAGAATCCCAAGCCTTTATTTTTATTGCTTGTTTAGATTTATGTTCTTTACAATTTCCATGTTTATTCCTATTTTTATTATTGTTTCAATAGTTATGAGTAGCTAATTTCATATGTTAGGATGTAAGGAGTAAATATGCATAGGTAGTATAATTCTCGAATCAATATGTCGTAGGCAGGAGGTCGACCGACCACCATTATAGGTCGGTCGACCGACTCGTGTTTGAATTCTGTTTCGCTTTAATTTGTAGACTATAATAACCTACAATGAGACCAAAAGGAGACTTGTAGGATTTTAGTAATGACCTACCCAAGATTGAGAGATATGGGAAGGGCATTGGTTTACTTCTTAGGACGGCTAGGTTATTTAAGACCGAAAGGTATGTGACCTAGAATTTAGGAATCACCCTTATTGTTGACACCCAATAATTGTGAGACCTAGGAATTAATAGCATAGACCGAAATGAGCTATTAGGTAGCATAAACCTAAAGGATATGTTACACCCCTTACGCGACTGCAATACATGTTGACTTAGGATTTATACTATCTTAGCTATTTATTACCCAAACATCCTAGCATCTCTTTCATCATAGTTTATTCTCATCTTTATTTACTTGTTTTATTTTATATTTGTTTTAGATTTAGCAACAATCAATTAAAACCCCTCTCTATTGTTACTTAATAGATTAAAAATTAGCAAACATAATTAACCTTGTCTCTCTGTGGTTCGACCCTTACTATCACTATCTATAGTTTTAGTTTGGTTTATAAATTTTATCTTTGACACCCACAACGACGGGTATCAAATTTTGGCGCCGTTGCCGGGGAGACGGTATAATTTTGTTTGTTAATTTTTAGTTTATTTTCCTTGTCTTAAGGAACTTCGGTTCCTTAAGACCGTTACTTACCTTTTCTTCTAGTTTTGTTTTAGAAGACAGGTTTTTGAGAGGAAGACTTGAGTACTCTCAGTGCTATTGCAATCATGCCTACTATTTCTGATAATCTTCAGCCAACAGCACACCACCTTCCCCAGGGATTTACTCTCCCCTTTGAAATTCATCTCTCCTATATCGAATTGGTGGAGCAAAAACAGTTTGCAGGTCTACCGGATGAAGATCCTTTGAAGCATTTGGAGCTATTTACAGATTTTTTTTGTTCCATACCGGCAGGAGAGGCGCAAGATGAAGTTAAGGAGAAGTTATTGCGTTTCTCCTTAAAAGATGCCGCGCGAGATTGGTACCGTTACCTTGATAGGGCAGCTGAGAGGGTTACGGATTGGACTTCCTTGGCATTGGCTTTTTATAGGAAATACTTTCCCCTTGCAAAGGCCGAGGACTTAAGAAGCCAAATCACTAACTTTCAACAAGGGCCTGATGAAGGATTTTGTGAAGCATGGGATCGGTTCAAGAATTTGGCCCGTTCTATCCCTCACCATAACTTTCAACAATGGTACTTATGTAACCAATTTTACGATGATTATAAGATGATTCTTGATGCGGCCGCCAATGGGAGATTCCAGAACAACACCAACCATATGAAGGGTTGGGAAACCATTGAAGACATGGCGGTGCATAGGGCTGTCTTTAAGAGTTCACGCGGGAATTCACGAAGGCTGAATGTGGAGATGAATAGAATGATGGCTCTTGAGACAACCGTTGAAGCCCGTTTTGAAAAGCTTGAGGCAACCCAGCTGAAGCCTGAAAGTGCGAACCTAGTTACTACGGTTGACAACACGGGTGAGATTGTGAAATTGAGAGAGCTTGTTGATGTTCTAACAAAACAGGTTATAGAGATGGGAAAGGCTCAAATTGCTTCCACGAAGGCTTTTGAAGAACAATTGATAAACATAGCCAACCAAACAACTAGCTCTTCAGCTAGTTGTGAAGGACCCATGGAGACGCTGAATGCCATAAATCTTAGGAGTGGTCGAGCTTGTGAAGGACCAGCCCAAAAGGATAATTCTGCTGAAATTCAAAACAAAGAAACCGATCCCGTGCACAGGTCAGAAGGTCGACCGACCACAACATCAGGTCGACCAACCTCGACACCTGACGTGAGATCAGTTTCTGCAGAACAGAAAATTTTCGATGATACAGAGCCTGGTCGATCGACCGCTATACCAGGTCGACCGACCATGATACCTGAACAAATTGTGGATTCGCCTCCTGAACTACCTGACTCTCCTCTCATCAATGCCTCGACGGAGGTTCTGAAGTTAAAAGAGCCAAAGATTGTCGATTCTGCGACAAGCATTGCAGTCCCGTATCCGGATCATTTGGAGAAAGTAAAGTTGGAACATCAGTTCGGAAAAATCTTGGAGATCATCAAAGGCCTTGAGCTTAAGAGAAAATTGGAGGACCGTACTGTTATTTCTGCTGCTACGGGTAATGGTAAAGAAGGAATAGGAGATCCTGGTGACACTGGGGAGACAAAATTAGAGCAACTTGCTGAAAAAGACCGGCCAGGCAAAGTAAAAAAGCGTATCATAGCTTATGCTACACCAGATACCCTTCCTCCATCTAGGCCTGTTGTCTGGAAGCCTAGAATAGCAGTCCATACTGCTGAAAGGACCTCTTTTAGCCAAGTGCCTTACTTTGGGGTATCTTGCTGCTGAGTCGTAGTGCTAGCCAAGTGTTCTATTTCAGTTTTTGTTGGACTATTTTTTTTATTTAGTTTTGTTTTTGCTTTTAGACTTAGATTCTCTTTGCTTTTGTTGCTTTGTTTTGAGACATTTTTCTGGGATCTTGCGCATTTGTTGGGCGCATATATGATGATTTTTCAGGTTTTACGAAGAAACGAAGACCGCTGTGCAGCAGAGAGGTCGACCGACCTAAAATATGGGTCGGTCGACCCACCCGTCCGTCACAGCCTGTTCGTTTCTTCCTCGGGAATCACGCAACCATCTTGGGTACTTGAGTGGCACTGCTAGCCACCAAAACCTCACAGCTTACGCTGGTTTGGGGAGGTTTTTCTCATGCGCTTCATAACCCAGTGAGTTCTTTCCAGTTTTTCCTTGGTTTTTATTGCATCTTTTCTTTAATTTTGTGAAACCTTTACTTAGGCTAATGCACAATGGGGACATTGTGCGGGTTGGTTTGGGGAATGATTTCGTGTCACATGCATTGCATTTCGTCACACGTTTATTGCATTTCTGTCTTGCATTGTTCTTTTCTTTATTTTATCTACCTATACAAAAATCCAAAAAAATGAAAAAAATTCAAAAATTCAAAAAATGCACGTTTATTTTAGCATATAGGTCGAGTCGGAACGAGAGTATTTCAAGGATGACCTTTGCTATCTTACATGTTTATGCCTTTACCTTGCCTTGTCAACTTGTTTTAGTATGAGAGTCTTTTGCATATCTACGAGTTTTTGTTAATTTGTATATCTTGAGACTTGACTTATACCTTGGCGACCTACTATACATTCTGAGTTTTTAGAGCTTATTTCCTGGTTTCATTCTTAAACTAGTTGTCTAGGATGTGAGTAGTACTCCCCTTGGAACATGTTACATCAATATGCATAAACATGAACTTGAATTGCTATATACTTGTTTTTACTTTCTCGTTTTGTGAGTCTTGATACGTGCATTTGGGATCCCCTTTCTCTTATTTACCCATAAGCCTTACATAGCCAAAATTGCCTTTTTATTCCCCCAAAACTACATCCTATATTTAGCCTACCCTTCCAAGCTAGTATTTGTGGTCTTTGGTTTATTTTTTGAGGCATCTTGGTTTGTATGCTATCATGAACAAAAAGAGAAAAGAAAGAAAGAAAGCAAGAAAAGAAAAAGAACAGAAAAAGAAAGAAAAAGAAAGAAAGAAAAGAAAAACTAAAAAATCAAAATATACAGTGGAGTCAGTCGACCGACCAACATCATAGGTCGGCCGACCAACTGACAGGATCAGATTCAAAATTCCGTTCCAAAAATCCCTTTTCTTTTATGTGTTATCACTCCCGTACCACATTCAAAAATATTTAGGAGTCCTTTCTTATATTTAATGTGAGAGTTTTGCTACAAAAGAGCACTTTCTTAATATCAAAAAGTTGAGAAATATGTTGTTGGGAACCGGTTTTACTAGCTTGGCTACTAACCCCACAAATCCAAAAACATCTTAACCACTTTTTACCTTTCACCTCACATATCTTTTATTACCCCAATTGCATGTATCCAAGTCACTTAATGAGTGTGTTTATACATAGTTGTAGAATTCTTGTTCATGTTAAATTGCAGGCATGTTTCCATGGGTCGCAGTTAGGTGAGTGTCATGACAAATATATTTCTTTCTATCTTTTACATATACTCACCCTTTGCTTCATGAGTGTCTCGAGCGTACCGCGAGAGTCCAATAGTAATAAGTCTCTATAGTCTCTAGTTTTGCAAGTTTGACGACCCTATAACTCGTTTGCATGATTTAAATACTTTCTCATTTTGTACTTGGCATTAGTTTAGGCTTACATGTAAATTTCGCTCTGAGATTGAAATCGTTCCATTAGGTAAGATCGAGTCTATTTCTTGCTTGAGGGCAAGCAAGGTTTGCTTTGGGGAATTTGATGCGTGCCTATTTTATGATGTTTTACATCTATTTTTACACGCATTTTGTCGCTCATTTACTATATTTTAGCATTTATTTCCCAACAATTGTGCACTTTCGTATTTTTATGCTCTTTTGCAGATTTATGCGGAAAAGGGACGATTTTATACCAAATTTATGCCCTCGGGATTTTTTATGACTAAGGACAAGAAGGAACGAAGCCTAGCGCACATTTCAAGGCCTGAATATAGCTTTAACAAGCAAAGAATCGATCCACGACATTACAGCCTGTTTCAAATGGCTATATCTCGAGTTCTAGAGCTGATAATGGAGTGATTCCAGTTGGAGATGAAAGCTTATCCTCTTAGCTTTCCAACGCCGCAAGAATTGCTTGATTACGATAAGTAACGAAGAAATGGCAGCTGTTTTAAGATCGACGCGCGCTGCAGTCCCGACAATTGGGTCGACCGACCTACTAATTGGGTCGACCGACCACAACACAGACCCAAAAGTTTCCGCGAAGCCCATTAAAGTGTTTAGGTCTTTGGGAAACTCTTTATTTCCGCCTATTTAAGCCAAATTTTGTGATTAGGGTTATTCATTCAGTCATATATCAAGTTTTCTACCTAGTTTTCTATCATAGAGTTACATCTAGTTTTAGTTTTAATCTTTCTATAATCATCAAACACTTCTCTTTAGTTTTATATATTGTTCTTCATCAATCTTTCAACATTAATCAATAAAGCTTGTTCTTTTCCACCTTAATCCTTATTTCCGGTAATTCCTCTCTTAATTTATGTTTTATTATTATTAGGTTATAATTATTGCATACGGTTAAGTTAGAATCCCAAGCCTTTATTTTTATTGCTTGTTTAGATTGATGTTCTTTACAATTTCCATGTTTATTCCTATTTTTATTATTGTTTCAATAGTTATGAGTAGCTAATTTCATATGTTGGGATGTAAGGAGTAAATATGCATAGGTAGTATAATTCTCGAATCAACATGTCGCAGGCAGGAGGTCGACCGACCACCATTATAGGTCGGTCGACCGACTCGTGTTTGAATTCTGTTTCGCTTTAATTTGTAGACTATAATAACCTACAATGAGACCAAAAGGAGACTTGTAGGATTTTAGTAATGACCTACCAAAGATTAAGAGGTATGGGAAGGGCATTGGTTTACTTCTTAAGACGGCTAGGTTACTTAAGACTGAAATTTATGTGACCTAGAATTTAGGAATCACCCTTATTGTTGACACCCAATAATTGTGAGACCTAGGAACTAATAGCATAGACCGAAAGGAGCTATTAGGTAGCATAGACCTAAAGGATATGTTACACCCCTTACGCGACTGCAATACATGTTGACTTAGGATTTATATTATCTTAGCTATTTATTACCCAAACATCCTAGCATCTCTTTCATCATAGTTTATTCTCATCTTTATTTACTTGTTTTATTTTATATTTGTTTTAGATTTAGCAACAATCAATTAAAACCCCTCTCTATTGTTACTTAATAGATTAAAAATTAGCAAACATAATTAACCTTGTCTCTCTGTGGTTCGACCCTTACTATCACTATCTATAGTTTTAGTTTGGTTTATAAATTTTATCTTTGACACTCACAACGACGGGTATCAGCTACGGTTCTTATTATACAACCGTAGCCTTTTCCTATTTTAGGCTACGGTTAGTAGTATAAAGTCGTAGCCTTTTCTTAACATTTGGCCACGGTTCAAGTAAACAGCCGTAGCCTTTGATACGGTTAGCAACTTTTGGCTACGGTTATTAATTCATAACCGTAGCCTTAAATGAACTTATGGCTACGGTTCACAACCGTAGCCATTTCTCTACCACTTAAGGCTACCCCCTGATTTGCTACGGTAGCACAACCGTAGCCATATGACTTTTTTAACCGTGGCCGTATGTCATTTTTATACTAGTGATTGTGACACGGCTGTCGCAACCCTATCAAAGATAACCAACTGGCCTAACTAATGTAGTAAGGAAGTCGGGATCGTATCCACAGGGAGACAGATATGAATTCTAAATGCTAAACTAAAGTCCGTCAAGGTAACCAAAATTGGGGGTTTTGTTTGTTGTTTGACTAACTAAAAAGTAGTGAAGGAAAGTGAGAAAAGGGAAGCGCAAAGAAAAGAGTATAAAAATATAAGGGAGAGAAAACTAGGATAGTCGGTTCACCAATGAAAGTGTAACGATTGGGGTTTAGGTCGCAGATCAGTCGCAAATGTCGGTCTAAGGGGTAGTGAAAATGTCCTCTCGGATCGCTATTCGCCCTAGAATGCTTCTAGCGGGCTCTTGCAACTTACTAGGGCACTCTAATGTTTGTAGAAGGTCTAACCCTCACCAGGCTTTCGATCTTAGGTCGGGGTTTTGCCAAATCAACTAATCAATCATGCGCATTAATTGACTAATCGCTATTAAATGCTACAATTAACAACAGAGACATACAATTACGAACTAGTCTAACCCTAAACGAACATCGTCACATCATCATTGGATCACCTATATCCTAGTCGAGAGGATTAGCTATGCATAAAGGGATTAACAATTGAAATGAAAGAAATAACTAAAGAGGAAATCATGATCGCGAGATAAGTAGAGATGAATAAAGACAAAAGAAAGTAAGAGCAAAGGAATAAAATTACCAATAATCCAAAAAGTGTTGAGTACTGAATTCCGGAAGATTAGATCTTACAAGCTTGAAGGTGAAATACAATAAAAACAACTGACTAAAAGTTTATCTGAGGAAAAGTAAGGAAATAGATTAAAGATTGAAGTAAAAGTGTCCCTAATGAAAACTCCAAAAGCTGCTTAAAAACGAAATGTTCTGATATTCCTTCGACGACCTAATGGGCTTAGGTTAAATTTGGGCTTCGGAAGAAAGAAATCGGTCGATCGACTAAGCAAATGGTCGATCGACTTTCCTATCGACCAAAAGTGGTCGATCGTCTAAGAAAATGGTCGATCGACTTTCCTATCGACCAAGAGTGGTCGATCGACTGGATCTGGTCTTGACTTGGACGTTGACTTCAAAAACGAGCTTCCTTGACTTGATACAAAGGGTGGTTCACTTCTCCTGACCTCCTAAATGCAAACTTGAGGACAATCTTCGACTCCGAATACATACTTCCGAATATATTCCTGCAATTAATACAAGAAGGCTCAAAGTAGGCAATTCGGGGCTAAAAGTAGTAAGGTGTTTAGCAAAAGAGCATAAAAATGCATGCAAAAGAAGTCTAAAAGACTATAGAAATGGCATGCATCAAACCTCCCCAAACCGAACCTTTGCTTGTCCCCAAGCAAAAAGTGTAAAAACAAAGACTAGGAGTCAAACATGAACAAGTAAACCGTGGACACCAAAAACTAAGCAAGGGATCATCTCAAATCGACAAATGCTATGGCAAACGAATCTATGCATGTTTCTCAAACAGTTGGACTTTAGACTTATTTAGACTTATCAAGACCGGACTCTCACGGGTCGCTCAACCACTCCTGTAAACACAAGGCATTATATAGTGCAAGATAGAAAGAATTAAGATCACTCTCCTAACTGCGACCTATAAGAACACGCATGCAATTTAACATGAATAGAGTCTCTACAACCGTACATATGCATTCCAACCAAACTGATGACCATGATACATGCCGAGGGTTTTCATATGGGTAAAGTGAGGCAATGGGTAAGAAGGGGCTAAAATGAGTTTGGTAGAGAGGAGTTAGTAGCCAAGCTAACAACAATACGAACCAAACAAAGTGTATCATCCCAATCTTCGTACTCAAAATTATCAATACAAACGTTGTGCAAAATGGATGCACCCAACTCATAAAACCACAAATTTAATAACTCCCCATAAGATACAAGTTAAACATGGGAGCGGAAATTGTCAAACGAACTTTTCACAATTTTTCCTTTTTTTTTCTTCATTCCGATTTTCTTCATTCCGATTTTCTGAATTCTGTTTTTTTTTTTTTTTTCTTTTTTTCTTTTTTTCTTTTTTTTTTCTTAAACATCCTCTTTTTTTCTTTTTCATCATTCCTTCTTTCGACGAGAAATAACCAAAATGCAAAACGATACATTCCCAAAATGCTACCATTACTAGCTCGGCTAGGGTGGGTAAAACTATGTATTGTAGCTATATGGGACAAAAATAGGCAAATTTGGCTTTGTGAAGCTTATGGGTAAAAAAGAATAAAAGGGAACCTCTGCCAAATGTACCAACAAACCTCAAACCCGAATGCATACAGGTATAAAGAAGACTGAACTCATGTTTATGCAATTTGATGTTACGTGTCTTATAAGGAGTAACTACTCACTTTCCTAGATGAACCGGTCATGAATGTCACCGATTAAAAGCTCTAAATCCTTAGAAAGTTTTTGTAGGTTGCCAGTAAATCAAGTCTAGTCCCTAATCCAACATGCTTTGAAACGAGATTCGAGAGAAATGTCAAAGGACGTGCTATAAGAAATGAAACAAGAACCTAGTTTGAGCAATCCAACGGTCTAAAAGCACTGAGAAACTCCAACTGACTCGTTCTAGTATGCAAAAACAAACATGATTTTTTTTTTTTATATTATATGCAACAAAAATAAACTAAATGCAAGGAACCATGGGAAGAAATGCAATGAAACACATACCCTCCCCAAACCAAACTCGTACAACGCCCTCGTGTACTCAACAGCATCACAACAGCAGCAGTTAGGGGGAGGGGAAATGCGAACTACGAAATGCAAAAACAATAAAAGTGAAGGAGAAAAGGAATACCACAACATGTATCAAGACCTCCCCAAATCGACTAGCAACTAGTCCTCCTCCTCCTCCTCATAATCGGGGTCTACACTACGGCGTGCATGAGTGCGGGACGTCTGGGCCCTCTCCTCTCTGTACCGTGCCACCTCATCTGTGTCCTCCTCCTCCTCTGCTGCAGCATAACCTCCCTGCGGGTACTGGTAAAAGTAGGGGTGTGGCCACCCAGCTGGTGGCAACCATCCCTCCCTAGCGTACCGCTCATAGATGGGGAATTGCGTTAAGGCCTGATGCAACTCTATCCGTGCTACTGCCCTGCACAAACCAGTGATCATACTATCGCGAACCCCCTGATCGACAGTAGTGGGGTTCGTAAAAGATGGTGGACCAGTGTAATTAGTGGGGTAAACAGGAGCAGAGGAAAAAGCAGGGACATCTAAAGAGGCATACCCATATCGATGCTCATGAGGGTCAAAAGGAGGCTCCTCAGCCTCTACGTGAGAGGTAAAAGGAGCCTGAGGTGAAGGACGTCGGCCTCCTGAACTCGCACCGGCCTCCCAAGTCGAAGGTGGAGGTGAAGGAGGGTGCCTAGGTGAAGAACGACGCCTAGGGCCAGCGCCGGAGGTGTCAATGAGATAGGAGGGTAGTGGAGGTCGAGTACGGCCTGTCACGGTAGTCAAGGGGGTGACCTGTGGTAAATAGGTACAGGGCAAGGACACTGTAGGTCGACCAGAAATCTTCCAAACTCGGTCATGTGTGAGCCAACGGATGGATTCCATGTATGGAATGTCCATGTAAGTGTTAGTACTAGGGCCCAAAGGTAACTCATGTCCTAAGGGTACGTGGCCTCTAGGGAAGTCGGAAAAAAGCTGGCGGGCAATATGTGTCACTAGCCCACCACAGGTCAATGTGGCTAAATGGCCAAGTCCAAGCTGGTGAAAATGGTTGGCCGTGAGGTAGGCCACATTAAGTACAAACGGAAGGCGTTGATCAAAGTTTAGGTAACCGGCTAAAAGAGAAAGTTCACAAGTGTTTATATTATTAGACTCTTTTCTTCCAAAGATTGTGTTAGCCATAAGACGGAGTACATACCTTAGGGGAGGAAGATGCACGGATGCACCACGACGTTTGGAGTCAGTGCTCGGGCCCTCTGAGATGGCTGCCCAAAAAGGGCCGTACAGTGCCCTAGGCGGTGAGGTATAACCCTCACTAACTAGGCCAAGGTGCGCCCCAAAAGTGCTCAAGGGCCAAACAAAGGTTTGGTTCATGAGTCGAAATGACACACAAGGGCTGCCCGGGTTGCTCTCAAAAACACTAGCTCTAAAAACAAAAGAGTTAAAGAATTCCAAAGTAAGCACTGGGTAAGTAAATTCGTACATCCTAGTCAACCCCCCCATTCCAGTTTCGTTAAGGATCTCAGCTACGGTCTCAAAACATCCTATGGCCTCAAGGCTAGGTCGATGCAGAAAACGAGTGGGGGTGATAGTAGTTCCTAAAAGGTTCTCAAAACGAGTTCTCTGCGCAGGAACGTAAAATTGTACCTCGGGATAGCCCGGTAGGCTATCCACTGGTCCCCGTGTGACCATAGCATTCTGAAAGCTCCCTTGGGAGTGTGAACTGCTGCTCCCTTCATCATGGCTTCCGCTCCGTCTCGATTCCCTTCTTCGCTTGTTGCCTTCCATGTCAAATCTGCACTAGGAGATCGAATAGCAGAAAGTAAACCCAAAGTTAGTTGAATCAACAGTATGTTCATTAATTTCCCCAAATCAATCATCTAAATTAGGGTTTTTGATTTTTCAATTGAAACCCTTAATTTTTGTGAGTAAAAATTTAGGGATACTACAATGAAGAGTAACCATGAACATAATCAGAAGAAAATTCGTAACCAGCAGCAACATGGATTCATACTAAATACGGAAAACTGAAAACGAAAATTAAAATTAAAAAAGAAAGACAGAATTGAAAACCTAAAAACGAAAAAAAACTAAAAACGAGCAAAAGGAAATCCGAAAAAAAACGAAAGACAGAAGAAACGAAAAAAGAATCAACACCAAAGTAGAAAAAAACTGAAAAACTGAAAGAGAGGAAACAAGGGAAAAAATAAAGAGAAAAGGAAGAAGAAATACCTCAACAAATGGCCCTTACAAGACTAGATCTGAAAAATTTGAGCTCAAAAACCCAAAAGCTAGCAAAAATAGCCTAACTAGAGTAGATTTGAAGGAGGGAAAAGGGAAATAAGGGGTGAGAGAGAGTTAGGGTTTATGTTAGAAGAGAAGGGGGTGTTTGAAGAGGGAGGTAATTAGAAATATGAAAAAGAAACAAAAGGAAGGAACCTCACGCGAAATACCGGTCGATCGACTTTTGGGATCGACCAAAATGAGTCGATCGACTTATTGATCGACTGAAAACGGTCTATCGGCTAAGTCGGCTAAAAGGAGACGCGTGCAAATCCAGAGACGGTCGATCGACTTTACTATCGACCACATTTGGTCGATCGACTTCTTTTATCGACTAAAAACGGTCGATCGACCATCTTGAATCCTTTTCTTTGATTTTCGTCCGTTCAACATTCCCGTATGACTTCCGTTGCTTAAAACACCTGCAAATCTTCAATAAAAAAACACCTAGAACTCTACTACTACCACAAAAAGTTCTCAAAAACAACAAATGTCTGAGTCTAAAAAGTTCGAAACTAAACAAAACTTCAAATTACAAGCCGGGTTGCCTCCCGGAAAGCGCTGATTTATAAGGGTCCCGCACGACCTTTAACTTCCTTCAAAACTCAGCAACGTCAAGTGGTTCAAGGTACAACACCTCAACCACTCCAATCACTTCACCTTGATCTCGATAGTGCTTAACTTGATGTCCGTTGGCCTTAAATTTTTCCCCTACGGCATTCTCAACTTCCACTGCACCAAACTTAGACACATTAGTGATAGTGAAAGGACCAGACCATTTAGACTTTAACTTACCTGGAAATAGGAGAAGTCTGGAATTGTACAGTAGCACCTTTTCTCCCACTTTGAAATCACGAATGAGGATTTTCTTGTCATGCCACCTCTTCGTCTTTTCTTTGTAGACTCGTGCACTGTCATAGGCATTAAGCCTAAATTCCTCCAGCTCATCAAGCTGCAAAAGTCTCTTTTCACCGCACAACTTAGGATCAAAGTTGAGCTCTTTCACTGACCACCAAGCCTTGAATTCCAACTCCACAGGTAGATGACACGATTTACCATAGACTAGTCGATAAGGTGATGTGCCTATTGGAGTTTTGAAAGCGGTACGATAGGCCCAGAGGGTATCATCCAACTTCATACTCCAATCCTTTCTTGACTTGGACACTACCTTGGCTAGGATCTCCTTGATATCCCTATTGGAGACCTCAACCTGCCCGCTAGTTTGGGGATGATATCCCACACCTCGACGGTGTGAAACACCATACTTTGTGAAAAGGGTTGATAACTTGTTATCCCTAAAGTGCATGCCACGATCACTTATGACAATACGTGGCACACCAAATCGTGGGAATATGATCTTTTTAAACAATGACACAACAGTCTTAGCATCACAAGAGACCAAAGCAACGGCCTCTACCCATTTTGACACGTAATCGACAGCTACGAGGATATACCTGTTTCCCTTAGATGACGGGAAAGGACCCTGAAAATCGATTCCCCAAACATCAAAGACCTCAACTTCCAAGATTCCAACCTGAGGCATCTCGTGCCTCCTGGAAATGTTACCAGTGCGTTGACAAGCATCACAAGAGGAAACAAACACTTTAGCATCATAAAACATGGTAGGCCAAAAGAAACCAGATTGAAGTACCTTAGCCACGGTCCGGGATGGACCGTGGTGGCCGCCATAAGAGGAGGAATGACAAGCCTCCAGAATAGCTTTTGTTTCCCATTGTGGGATGCATCTCCTGTACAGTCCATCAGCACATTCTTTGAAAAGAAAGGGGTCATCCCAAAAATAACGCTTCACATCGTGGAGGAATCGCTTTCTCTGTTGAAAACTCAAATCCGGAGGTAGAAGATTACCTACAATAAAGTTGGCAAAGTCAGCATACCAAGGAATCTCAGAAATAGATAAAGCAAGCAAACTCTCGTCGGGAAAGAAATCATTGATAGGAAGAGTGTCTCCCTCATTTTGTAACTCCAATCGAGACAAATGGTCAGCAACAAGGTTTTCAGAACCTTTCTTGTCCCGAATCTCCAAATCAAATTCCTGAATCAGGAGTACCCATCTCAGCAACCGCGGTTTGGCATCCTTCTTCACCAAGAGTTGTTTCAGGGCTGTGTGATCAGTGAAAATGATCACTTTTGATCCCAGCAATATATGACCTGAACTTCTCTAAAGCATATACCACGGCTAACATCTCTTTTTCTGTGGTACCATACTTAACCTGCGTCTCATCCAATGTCCTACTTGCATAGTAGATTGCACTCAGAGCTTTTCCTTTCCTTTGGCCTAGCACTGCGCCAACTGCGTAATCACTCGCGTCACACATTATCTCAAAAGGGAGCTCCCAATCCGGTGCTTGGATTATGGGCGCGGTGATCAAGGCTTCCTTTAACCCTCGTTCACCATGAAATGACATTTCTCCCAGTTCAAAACCAAGTTAACCTCAATGCATCTCTGCAAGATTTTATCAAGGTTAGATAAACAAGAAGAAAAATCAGACCCATACACACTGAAGTCATCCATAAAGACTTCCATGATTGACTCGATATACTTGGAAAAGATTCCCATCATGCACCTTTGAAAGGTGGCTGGGGCATTACAGAGACCAAATGGCATCCTGAGATATGCATAAACACCATAGGGACAAATAAAAGTAGTCTTTTCTTGGTCATCAGGGTGAATGGGAATCTGAAAGAATCCCGAATACCCATCCAAATAACAGAAAAACTTGTGAGATGTCAATCTCTCTAGCATCTGGTCAATGAAAGGGAGAGGGAAATGGTCTTTCTTAGTGGCGGTATTCAACTGCCTATAGTCAATACACATCCGCCACCCAGTCACAGTCCTAGTTGGTATTAATTCATTCTTATCATTTCTAATTACAGTAGTCCCTCCTTTCTTAGGAACTACGTGAACTGGGCTTACCCAATTAGAGTCAGAAATAGAATAGATTATACCTGCATCTAGAAGTTTCATCACCTCTTTCCTTACCACATCCTGCATATTCTGATTTAGCCGGCGTAAACCTTGCGCACGAGGTTTGTGAACTTCTTCCAGGTTGATTCGATGCATACAGAAATCAGGACTAATACCTGTCAAGTCATCTAAACTGTATCCCATAGCTTTCTTATTTTTTTTTCAAAACAACCAACAAATCAGCGAGTTGGCCAGCATCAAGTTTAGAACTAACTATGACAGGATATAGTTCAAGATCATCAAGGAAAACATACCTGAGATGGGAAGGGAGGGGTTTGAGTTCTGGTTTTGTTACCTCTGCAGTATAAGAGGTTTCCATTATCGCATCAACCGTCTCACCTTTCTCGAGGGTGTATTTTCTTCCTTTTAATGCCCTCTTCATTAAGGTAAAGTCAACCTGCGCATCTTCTGCAAAACTATCAAGAACCATTAGAACTTCTAACGGGTCCCCAATTAGGGAACCCGACCAAAAATCAAACATGGATTCATCGATAATGTTGATGGCATAGCAAGTGTCTTCAATCATAGGTTTAGCTAGTGTGTTAGCTAGATTAAAGGTCACTCTATCATCCCCTACCTCAAGAGTCAAACGCCCCTGTTTGACATCAATAATGGCTCCTGCAGTGTGTAGGAAGGGTCTACCCAAAATTATTGGGATTTGGGTGTCCTCAGCCATATCTAGGACAATGAAGTCGACAGGTATAAAGAATTTACCTATCCTAACAGGGACATCCTCTAAAACACCTAGAGGTCTCTTTACTGATCTATCAGCCATTTGAAGAGTCACACTTGTGACTTTGAGACTACCCATGTTCAACTTTTCACAGACCGAATAGGGCATAACAGAAACACTTGCCCCCAAATCACATAAAGCTTTTTCTATTACAAGGTTACCTATAGTAACAGGAATCGAAAAACTACCCAGGTCCTTCAACTTTGGTGGAGATTTGCTTTGTAGGAGTGCACTACACTCTTCGGTAAAAGCAATAGTCTCCACCTCGTTAAAGCTTCTCTTACGAGTCAATATGTCTTTCATAAAATTAGCATAGGAGGGTACCTGGGTGATTAACTCAGTGAAAGGAACGGTTACCTGTAAATTCTTGACGACCTCCATGAACTTACCAAACTGTTGCTCCATTTTTGTGTTCCGTAATCTGCTCGGGAATGGAACGGTCACTGGGATACGAGAGACAGCGGTTCCCTTGTCGGAAACTGGATCAGCAAGCCTTGTGGCATCAGAAACGATCCTTTTAGCATCAGGAGCAGTCGATCGACTTTCTGCAGGAGGGGATCTGGTCGATCGACCAGAAGGTTGGTCGATCGACTTTTGGATCGACTGATTTTGGTTGATCGACTTTTCATTCGACCTGTTTTGGTCGATCGACTGTCGTCCTCCGTTTTTATCAGCATCCTCGTGCGTGTTATTTTCTTCTTCGTTCTCGGACTCAGCAACATCATCTACTAACACTTCTAGTCCATCATCAGTTGGCATTTGAGGGCCTTCATAAGATGATCCACTTCGCAAGTGGATTGCATTAACCGAATCGCGTGGCTTATCGGGTTGCGAAGGTAAGGAACCGGGTTGCCTTGTTGATTGGTTAGATGCCAATTGGGCAACTTGAGTTTCAAGCATCTTGATAGATGCTTCCTTAGCTTGGTCACTCTTCATCACATGACCCATAAGAGATTGTAGCATACCCTTCATTCTGCAATCTCACCAACATTCTGAGATACCGGTTGTTGTGGTTGTGGTGGTGAAAAGGATGGTGGTTTTTGGAAAAGTGGTTGTTGGAAAGATTGTTGTTGGTTGGAACGGTGAGGTGGTATGTATGTGGATTGTTGTGGAGGTGGTAATGTTGTGGGATTCAACACATTCTGGTTTCGCCAAGAGAAGTTAGGGTGTTCTCTTGTTCTTTCATTGTAGGTGTTAGAGAAGGGACCACTCTGTCTATAGCTTTGAAAAGCTAGAACTTGCTCCTTTTCGGACATACACTCAGCTGCGATATGTCCCCCTACTCCACACCTATCACAAGTTACTTCTTGCTGAACCATGGCATTCACAGTTTGTTGGTTTCCCGAGCCTTGACCCATCTCCAAACGGTCAAACCTAGCATTCATGGCTTGTAACTGGGCTACAAGGGCACTGTTGTCATTTCCACCAACACTCGGCCTAGCACCACCCCTAGGATTCCCGTACTCCGCAGTATGAGTTGCCATCTCTTCAATCACATTCCAGCCCTTATCATCATCAACATTCTTTTGAAACCTCCCATTGGATGAGGCATCCAAAATAGCACGATGGTCATCGTACAACCCATTGTAAAATTTGTTGCACAAAAACCATTTCTCGAACCCGTGATGAGGAATAGATCGGATAAGTTTCTTGAAACGGACAAATGCCTCATAAAGGGTCTCAGTGGGTAACTGCTTGAAACTAGTGATTTGCCCCCTTAGGGCATTTGTTCTCTGTGGAGGGTAGTACCTTTTGTAGAAGGCTAGGGCGAGAGAATTCCAGTCAGTCACTCCCGCAGCTTCCTTGTCAAGGTCGCGGTACCACTCACGAGTTCCGTCTAACAAGGAGAAGGGAAAAAGAACCTCCTTAACTTGTTCTTGCGTAACTCCAGCGGTGAGGGGTATGGTTGAGCAATAGTCGGTATATGTCTCCATATGCTTTCCTGGGTCTTCGCCGCTCACTCCCCGAAATTGATTTCGCTCCACCAGATTTATGTAAGATGGGCGAATATCAAAGTTTCCATTAGTAGCAGTAGGGAGTTGAAATCCCTTGGGAATGGAATCGGGTGAGGGCTCGGAATGAGTACACAGTTTCGGCATCGTAACTGGTACAGGAATATCAGCTACGAACTCTGAAGTCTCTTCTGCAAAGGTATCGAACTCGGAGGGTCCCTCTTCGTAAGAATTAGAGAATTCTTCGTAGATGGAATCAAGAGTTTGCAAATCCTCTACTTGGCGTATTTCCTTCCAGAAGTTTCGTAAAGCGCGAAAAGTCTTCTCAGGTTCGGGATCAAACGGTATGAGTTCGGACCTGTTGGACCTGGGCATAAACAGAAACTAAAGGAAAGGATGAGAACTGCCTCAAGGAAATTGAATCCCTTGAGACAAAAGACAAACTAAAATAAAGCAAATAAAATATCACCGTCTCCCCGGCAACGGCGCCAAAATTTGACACGGCTGTCGCAACCCTATCAAAGATAACCAACTGGCCTAACTAATGTAGTAAGGAAGTCGGGATCGTATCCACAGGGAGACAGATATGAATTCTAAATGCTAAACTAAAGTCCGTCAAGGTAACCAAAATTGGGGGTTTTGTTTGTTGTTTGACTAACTAAAAAGTAGTGAAGGAAAGTGAGAAAAGGGAAGCACAAAGAAAAGAGTATAAAAATATAAGGGAGAGAAAACTAGGATAGTCGGTTCACCAATGAAAGTGTAACGATTGGGGTTTAGGTCGCAGATCAGTCGCAAATGTCGGTCTAAGGGGTAGTGAAAAGGTCCTCTCGGATCGCTATTCGCCCTAGAATGCTTCTAGCGGGCTCTTGCAACTTACTAGGGCACTCTAATGTTTGTAGCAGGTCTAACCCTCACCAGGCTTTCGATCTTAGGTCGGGGTTTTGCCAAATCAACTAATCAATCATGCGCATTAATTGACTAATCGCTATTAAATGCTACAATTAACAACAGAGACATACAATTACGAACTAGTCTAACCCTAAACGAACATCGTCACATCATCATTGGATCACCTATATCCTAGTCGAGAGGATTAGCTATGCATAAAGGGATTAACAATTGAAATGAAAGAAATAACTAAAGAGGAAATCATGATCGCGAGATAAGTAGAGATGAATAAAGACAAAAGAAAGTAAGAGCAAGGAATAAAATTACCAATAATCCAAAAAGTGTTGAGTACGGAATTTCGGAAGATTAGATCATACAAGCTTGAAGGTGAAATAAAATAAAAACAACTGACTAAAATTTTATCTGAGGAAAAGTAAGGAAATAGATTAAAGATTAACGTAAAAGTGTCCCTAATGAAAACTCCAAAAGCTTCTTAAAAACGAAATGTTCTGATATTCCTTCGACAACCTAATGGGCTTAGGTTAAATTTGGGCTTCGGAAAAAAGAAACCGGTCGATCGACTAAGCAAATGGTCGATCGACTTTCCTATCGACCAAAAGTGGTCGATCGTCTAAGCAAATGGTCGATCGACTTTCCTATCGACCAAGAGTGGTCGATCGACTGGATCTGGTCTTGACTTGGACGTTGACTTCAAAAACGCGCTTCCTTGACTTGATACAAAGGGTGGTTCACTTCTCCTGACCTCCTAAATACAAACTTGAGGACAATCTTCGACTCCGAATACATACTTCCGAATATATTCCTGCAATTAATACAAGAAGGCTCAAAGTAGGCAATTCGAGGCTAAAAGTAGTAAGGTGTTTAGCAAAAGAGCATAAAAATGCATGCAAAAGAAGTCTAAAAGACTATAGAATTGGCATGCATCAGATTGCATGTTGATATGAAAGTTGAGATATTGATATATATATAATATATATATATATATATATATATATATATATATATATATATATATATATATATATATATATATATATGCTTCACATGTTATAAATGTTGGAGTATGTTGGATGCTTATGTGTTACGTGTCATTAACAATAGGTGGCTAGGAGAACTCTAGTCACTCCCAACTGATTGTGGCGTACATGTTTTTCATGTATGTAGGTACATGACAGGTTGGTGGCTGATGGGTTACATTGGAGGCTAGCGAGCGATGATCCGTTCATCATTGACTTATCCGATATCGTGTAGCTAGACCTAGTAGTTTTGCTTATATACTTTAGTGCCTGTAGGGATGTGTCATCCCAGGCTGTTTTGTATTTATACTTTCGTACTTAGACTGTTATACTTATCCATGTTTTGGTTTATATCAGTTTTACAGTTTGATTTTAATTCACCTCGTTTATCATGCATGTTAAAGTTTAAATTCCGCGTAAATTTTGGCATGTTTGTATGTTTTATTTTCCGCTGTGACGAGGGATTTTACATCAAAGGGTAGTATAAGGAAGATCCAGAATTTTCCAAAGAATTCCTATAGCCATAAGGAGTCTTTTCTATTCAAGATGGGTATTTATTGAAAGGGAACCGTTTGTGTATTCCGCAAGGGTCGGTGAGGGAGTTGTTGGTGCGTGAAGCCCATGGAGGGGCTATAGTCGGACACTTCGGGATTCAAAAGACCAATTAGATGTTGAGTGAACACTTCTATTGGCCAAGGATGAGCAAAGATGTACAAGATATTATTGGGAAGTGTGTGGTTTGTCAAAGATCAAAGAGTACATTCACTAAAGGGTTATACATGCCTCTTCCAGTACCAGTACAACCATGGAACGAGGTAAGCATGGATTTCATTCTAGGGTTACCACGAACACAAAGAGGTAAAGATTCAATCATGGTAGTGGTAGATCGTTTCTCAAAGATGGCAAACTTTATTCTGGGTCATAAGACGGATGATGCATCAAAAGTGGCTGATCTCTACTATAGAGAGATAGTGAGGTTAAATGGAATACCCCTTATTATTGTGTCGGATAGAGATGTTAAATTCCTTAGTTATTTTTTGAAGACTTTGTGGAAGTTAGTAGGTACGAAGCTCTTGTTTAGTACATCACATCATCCACAAACGGACGGCCAAACGGAGGTAACTAATCGCACTTTGGGTAGTGTGTTGCGTGGGTTGGTAAGTAAGAGTACCAAAGATTGGGATGTAAAGTTAGCTCATCCGGAGTTTTCCTACAACCGAACACCATAGACAACTACGGGGAGAGCTCCATTTGAAATCGTGTATGGGATTAATCCTTATCTACCTATTGATTTAGTCCCTATTCCAAAGAAAGAGATGGTTAGTTTTGAAGCTAAGGAAAGACAAGCCGCATTCATGAGGATGTGTGAACAATTTAAAGCACAAATAGAAAAAGCCAATGCTAAGTATAAAGAGATGGCAAATAAACATAGGAAGCAACCGGTTTTTGAAGAAGGTGATCTTGTGTGGCTATATTTGAGGAAGGAACGTTTTCCATCGAAAAGAAAGAAAAAACTTGTGCCACGCGCGGATGGACCTTTCAAGATACTTTAATGTTATGGGTCGAATGCTAACAAATTAGAGTTGCCCAGCGAGTATGGTGGTGTGAGCACGACATTCAATGTTGGTGATCTATCTCCTTACTTAGACGACACAGACTTGGAGTCCAATTCTCAAAAAGCAGGAGAGAATGATGCGGGCGCATCCCTAACTCAAACTCACAAATTATTGTTAAGCAAGGACATGAGACATCTAGCTCAAGGATACAAGATCGGGTCAACTACAGTCCTTAGAATAGCGTGGGAAGGGCTCGGCCATGGGGAAGCGTGCACGTCTAAGTTCGTGTAGTATTAGGGTTTCTTTTTTATGTTTCAATAAGGACTTATGTTTTATAGTCCAAATAGGAGTCTTTGTAAGTGTCCTAATACAAATAGGAATTCCTAAATAAAATAGGAGTCCTAGTTGTTATAGGAGTCCTAGTTCTAGTATTTATCGGATTCACAATCCTATTATAATAAGGAATCCTAATAGATGTAGGATTCATAGTTTGTGTAGGAGTAGGAGTCTTAATCCTAGTCAAACTAGTTGTTTGAACATAAGTAGGATTAGGTATTCTAATTAGCTTCAAATTAAGGTATTCTTACCTTAATTAGATTAGGGTTTCGGCCGGACATAAGACCTATAAATAGGCAGCCGTGCTATTCGTTTTATGCATTCGAGATTATTGAGATTATAAACTAAAGTTTCTGTGTGAGTTTTTATATTGATTGGGTTTGCGAGCTTACTCTTTAGGATCAATCTTGTGAGGTTGGTTTGCAGGGTGTGCGAGTTCTTCTTGCGAGGGGAGTGAGTTCATCAATATCCATCTACAATTAACACATCAAACATACATAAAATCGTTCCATCAAACTTACACAATCCATAACCGTTCACAATATTGTTTCGTTCTTCACAAGTGCCGCGCATCAAAGTTCATCACCATTGTTCATCATTCGTTCATCATCACCACCGATCATCCATCGTTCGTCATTGTTAGTTTTTCTATTTTCGTTCTATTTATCACAAATTCATATTCCACTGCAACCTTAAGTATCCTTGTTAATTATCTACCGAGTTATCTAAAGAATACGCATCATAAGTTCACCGCCTACAGCTCAAAAGAAATAGTGACTGGTACAACCAATTCAGTCGAGTAACCCCTACTCGATCGAGTCAGCCATACTCGGTCGAGTACCTTTCACTCGGCCGAGTGAACCCCACTCGGTCGAGTTCTACCTACTCGCCCGAGTCACTCAAGCTCGGTCGAGTAACACACAATCGGCTGAGTATCACCTACTCGGTCGAGTACCTCACACTCGGCCGAGTCATACACATCAGTCAGGCTTCGTGAAGGGAAAATCGGCCTTCATATATCCTACGCATCAAGCCACCGTATATGCATACCACAACATTTGCAAAACAGGTAATAGTAACCATCATCAACTTTCCTATAACATACAATTCATATCACCATCTCATTCGCATCTTTCACATGCTCATTACACCGTATAGTATACACGAAATCATTATACCTCAATCATACATGTATATACACACCCTAACCTACCCTTAGTGGCCAAGTACAAGGTTGTAAGCAATTTTGCGATTCCGGGACGTCTCCCGAACCTTTGCAAAAGCCTTACAAACTTATACCTGGGGTTCATTTTATTTAAGACACATCCTAAGTTCATTGGGTTCATTGGTTTTAGCTGCCTTTGTAACACCCTCATAACCCAAGGCTTTTAGATAGGACCATCAGACTATGAGGATATTACCATCTTAGTTACCCAAGATACAATATAAGATAAACAACAATAGCCACTTTATTATAATTAAAGAACAAAGGTTTATACGTGAAATACAACCGTCTGCCAACCAAAACTTTAAACCAAAACACATTGGGGAAGCTAAAACTCATATGACTCTACAACACTGTCGGTGACCCATCCTCCCCAAGCCAGCAAGCACTGCTCATCTACGAATCTGAGACTCTGCTCACCAATACATGGATTATCACAGTAAATCAACAACAAGCGTCAGCAACTGAAAAATAAGACGGAAACAATACTAAAGCATAACACAATCTGGTAACACCCATCACAGATATCACCATTACACAACATCTGTGGTGGCCTTTAGCCCCACGCCAACTCCCCCACTTACCGCAGCAAGGGGTAGCTAGACCATTAATGTGCACATCATCTCTGTGGTGGGTCCCACGAAGAGCGATCATAGGAGTGAGATCCGTTTCCCGCAACGGTCTCACACATTACCTTTCCAATCTCAATAGTCATACAATTACACAATGATATCAGATAATACGACGGTATCGTCAACGAATCCTCCTCCTATGAATGATATGTATATACAAGTTACTCACCAATCACAACTAACAATTGAGATAACTAACTGATAAACAACACTTACTTGATAATTACGGACTACGCTAGATGATTGGCGCTCCTATACTCTTGCAACGGACTCTTGACAGAATCTGAGAGGAAGGGAGTGATAGGATATTAGGGTTTTTGTTTTCTGATTATGGTAAAAAGAATGATTAACCTTCGGGTTAATATTTATAATTAACCGCGACTTATCTTACGGAAGGGCTTACTCGGTCGAGTAACACTTACTCGGCTGAGTTGAACATACTCGGTCGAGTGGCACCTACTCGGTCGAGTGACACTTACTCGGCCGAGTTGAACTTACTCGGCCGAGTTTGGCTTACTCGGCCGAGTTAAGCTTACTCGGCCGAGTTGGTCCACAACTCAGCTTCTATAAGAGAGGGGTGTTACAGTTAGCATTCAGAATCTTAACATGCGACCAAATTAACCCTAACTTCACATGACCAATTAACTTAGGCAGTTAATCTGATCTGATCCACCCGTTTGACCAAATGGCTGAAAATTAAGTTTATGTTTAATGTGAATATCAAATGTGTAAAATGGAAAGTTTGATGTAATGTATTATTTATTTTAGTTAAATTTCGTAATGTATAAATATTAAAAACACTTATATATATATATATACATTATATTTTAAAATAATAATTAAAAAAATACTTCCTCTTTTCTACTGAATTGTATACGTTTGGTTTTTGGGCACTAGTCATAAGCGAGTAAAATCTTCAATATAAATTCTAATATTATATTACATAAAAGATAGTCATGTTTAAATTGTCTTATCGAGTACAATATGAATATCAAATTTTTATGAACTTTATTAATATGTAACTAAAGATTTGAAAAATAAATAAGCATTTGATATATGTGCATAACGCAAACGTATACAACTCATTGGAACAGAAAAAGTATTGATTTTAGTAATTTGAAATACAAACACAATTATAAATGAACTAGTTTTATGCCCCTGCAAAAATGCAAGGGTTTATTTTTAAAAATAACATTTAAATATGATCAATTAATGGATGTAAAATTTAAGATGGGATTAGCTAATAGTAAAGAAATATGTTGTATGATAAATTAGTAATATTAATAGTAACATTAATATTAATGTATGATTCTTATTGTTTTAATAAATGATAAATAAAAATGCGTCAACAAATATTTGTGACACATACTCTAACTTCGACTTGAGTCATGCCCTTACACCTGGGTGTATGGTATACAAATTATTGATCATTAGGTGTACTTTATGCAACATTTTTTTCCTATTTTGTAAATGATTTTAACTTCCAAAACATCAAAGTTTAAAAATCAAAAATAACACAAGCGGTAAAAAGAGATTTATTGTAGATAAGACAAAAATAAAAGTTCCTAAAAAATCATAAATGCTTTGTCTTTATTTAACCAAGTAGATTTTATTTGACCTGTCACAAGTTTGTGACGAATATTGCCCGACACAAATGAGAATTTGTGTTGATAAATATCATAAAGTGGATGACCATTTTATGAAACTTCAATCAATTTCAATTTTTACACTTATTCTAAAATAAACAATGATAATTTTAATTTTTTCCAATAATTGAAATTGATATTTGCCTTTATCAAAGTTGTGTATAGGCTTATGGTAATAATTTTTAATGACCGAAATATAATTTTTGAATGTGTCTGAAGTTATTTACATAATTTCTGTATTAAAAATTATGTCATATGTGTAGTTAATTAATTTAAATTATACCTCAAAACGCAGTATCATCTATATGGTTTTGGGTAGTTTATAATATAAAGATTGTTGTTGAACCATATATTCAAATATATATATAGTATATATGTTTATGTTTTGATAATGACAAGTCTAGCTATTCATATATTATATACTCGTATGTATAATCGTGTGCTAAGTGTACAGAACATTAGTAACAAGATCTAATCAATCAAGTATAAAAGATTCAAGCATGTTAGTCAATGAATTGACTAAGTTGAAGATTGATAGAAGATCACAAGCGCGCATAGTGAGCTAAAGTTATATTGATCAACTATAGCTTTAATACAAGTTGGTCCTAGTTATAGCCCGTAGCTATAACTCTATATCATGAAGAAATGATCGGAATATATATGTGTTTGAGTTGAAACGATTGTTTCTATATTAGTGTCGTGTAGAATTAGTGTTTAATTGGTATTCTATTTTAATAAATAGAATTGTTAATCTTAATAGGATTATATAAAATATCTTTAAGTTAAATAAGGAATAAATAATTGTCTTATGAGATAATTATTTATTACTAAAATAAACTAAGGATTTTTTATATGATTTTATTTGTCAAAATATATAATCTAAGATATGGTTTGTTTCGATTTTTGGAAAACGTGTAACATGTCACGTTTCTATAAATCGTGTAGGGTTTATTTAAATAAATATTATGTATTTATTTAATGTCCTAAACTAACTAAGATTATATTATGGTAATATATTTTATTATCTTTGACTTGGTTTAGGAAGTTGATTTAATAAGGATACTAATTGTTTATTATATAAAGATCTTTCCTAAATATGAATTAGGAAATCGATTCCTTATATAATACATAAAGTATATTATTAAATCTTTCCTAAATATATTAAGATTAGATTTAAGGTAGTATTACTAAAAGACTAGTATTCTAGTTTTAGTAATATTCCTAAATCATCTAGGGTTTGAATTACCTAGATACATATTCTATATAAATAGACTACCATGATACATTAAACCACACGAAACACACACACATATCTACACGCAAATCGAGAGAACCGCCGTTCATATATTCTTCAAGATCGAGCTTATCATTGTCATATCCGATTCAAGATTCAAGTGCTCAAGCATTGATCTTATTCATTCAAGATTGTGACACCAAGAAAACATTGAAGACTTTATCTTATTAACGTAAGATAGAACGAGTATTTAGCGGTACTCATTGTAAGACAAATATTTAACGGTATTTGTCGAAGCTAGATATTTAACGGTATCTAGATAGAGTTGTGACTAACATCAAAGTCGCACGAGTAGGGTTGATAAAATTGTAATCCAGAGTTGGTACTAATTTTATTAATCGAGAATAGTGGACGTAGGTCTCAGAGTGTGAGACTGAACCACTTCAAAAATATCGTGTCTCTCTTTATTACTTGCTCTACTCAACGATCATCATACAAACTTACACACATCGAAGAAGATTCCAAAAAGAAGGCATACTCAATTCAACCCCCCCCCCCCCCCTTCTTGAGTATATCATATCAATAGACTCTTCAATTGGTATCAGAGCCTCGTGCTCTTGATCGCCTAGCCGCGTGAGTTTTGATCCTTCTATTGATTCTATATTATATACTCCTTCAACAATGGATTCCAAGCATCTCAAGTGCCCTATCTTCGATGGCAAAAACTATAGTTTATGGAAAAATATGATGACTCATTACATCAAAGGTTGTGATTGGGAATGTTGGAAGATTATCCAAACTGGACCAAAGAAGATCTTGGTCGCCGCCGCCAATGGAACAACCTATGAAAAGATGGAAAGCGATTATGTGGAAAGTGACTACAAAATTGCAGAGAAAAACTCTAAGGCCATGAGCCTCCTATAGAACGGTATGATAACCTCAGAATTTGATAGATTCTCATCTTGTAGTTCCGCCGGAAATATGGGATAGTCTCGAACTTGCTTATGAAGGAACATCCGCAGTCAGGAAACATCGTATAGACTTGCTCGTTCAAAGATATGAACTTTTTAATATGGAAAAGAATGAATCTATTGATAGCATGTCTGCACGATTTTCTTGTATTATTAATGAACTGCGGAACCTTGGCAAAAAGATCGATTCTGAAGATATCATTCGTAAGATTCTTAGGAGTCTCACCAAAAAGTGGCAACCTAAGGTCACGGCCATAGAGGAAGCACGTGATTTATATAAAATCACTTACCAAGAGTTGATTGGATCCTTAATGGCACACGAGATTATCCTAAATAAAAACGATGATGATCCCAAAGGAAAGGGAGTCGCTTTACAAGCCTCCACAAGTGAAGGGTGCGAAGAAGAACTAGACATGTCTGCACGATTTTCTTGTATTATTAATGAACTGCGGAACCTTGGCAAAAAGATCGATTCTGAAGATATCATTCGTAAGATTCTTAGGAGTCTCACCAAAAAGTGGCAACCTAAGGTCACGGCCATAGAGGAAGCACGTGATTTATCTAAAATCACTTACCAAGAGTTGATTGGATCCTTAATGGCACACGAGATTATCCTAAATAAAAACGATGATGATCCCAAAGGAAAGGGAGTCGCTTTACAAGCCTCCACAAGTGAAGGGTGCGAAGAAGAACTAGAAGACGAGACAGTTCTATTCGCAAGACGTTTTAAAAAGGCTGTCTTCAAGGGAAGATACAAAAACCCTAACAACAAAACAGTCGACAAAAAGAAAACTGACACAAAACAAACATTCTTCAAAAGAGGATGTTTCAAGTGTGGTCAACAAGACCACATGATCAAAGACTGTCCAAGTTGGGACAAAATCAAAGATAAGTCAAAAAGAGAAAAGACCAAAACGGAGTTCAAGAAAGTAATGTTTGCGTCGTGTTGGGGAGAATTAGAATCCGAGGATGACGAGGACTCAGAAGAAGATGAGGTAGCAAACCTGTGCCTAAGCAACGTCAGCCTAGATCTAATCTCAAACGACAACAACGAAGACGACGCATCCCATATATGTCTCTTTGGAGAATCCGACTCAGACAACGACGACGACGATGAAGAGGTAAATTTTCTTCAACTCAAAAGTCAAGTTAAAAATTTATCTAAGGCTATGTTGGTTAAATATTTTGAGAATACCCTAGACCAATGTCATGAACAAAGTCTTGAGTTAGATGACTTGAAAGAACAGATCCTCGATATTGCTGAGGAAAATCAACTTCTAAAGGCCAAAGCTAAGAAACTGAAATCCAAAATAAGCATTGAAGCAAATGCTAAGTTGGAAACAGTTATGTCTGAGAAAAAGGTTCTTGAGTCTAAAGTTATAGCTAATGAAGCTATAACCTCAAAACTAAAACTCAACATTAAAGAGCTTCAATCTAAAGTTATAGCCAATGAAGCTATAACTTCAGAATTAAGAAAGGCTAATGAGCGCCTTAAGTCAGAATCTTCGATTATGGTCGAAGATGAGACTCATCTGGAGGAAGTTGAGATTCTCGAAAGCAAAATTATGGATCTAGAATTCAATCTATCTAAAATCAAGGAGGAACATGCCAAAATTGTGTCCGACTTTCATAAAGACATTCAAAAACTAAAAGAGTCTAACAACACTGACCACAGTGAATGTAAGAAAGAAATAGACTCCCTAAAAGACCTCCTTCTTCATGCTCGGAAGGTTCACGACAAATGGGAAGGAAGCACTAACGTTCTAAACTTCCTAACTGAACAATCCGACAACAACATGAAGATGGGATTAGGTCACGAATGTTATGGAAGAAGGGATCACTTAAAGTGTAAACAAAGTCCAACAGATAGAGACTTTAGAAGAAGAAAATATGCCGACCTTCCTGAGTATTTAATATGCACTTATTGTGGCCATCCTGGACACCTCCGAGAGAACTGTGTAAAACACGCACAAGATTTTAAAACCGGAGTCAAGTTTATTAAATCCCTAGGAATTCCAAACGACACTATTTCTGTCTCTGATAATGATGATAATAAAACTGAGGAAAGAAACATTGATCACAGATGGTTCTATGACATGACATTTGATTACGAAGAAAAGAAAAATAGAACCAAACAAACTCCTCAACAAGCAACACACAAAAATTGGTCACCTAGAGTCCAAACTAAGACCTATACAAAAACATCAAAAACCAACTACTACCAATATAGAAAGACCTATGTAAGACAAGTCTGGGTTAAAAAGGAAAATGTATTTGTGATTGCTAACAACAAAGGACCCAAGTATGCTTGGGTACCTAAATCCTGTCTTTGAAATTATTTGTGCAGTTTGTCGCCAAGGAAAATAACCTATGGTATCTCGACAGTGGATGCTCAAGACATATGACAGGCGACGTAAATCTATTCCAAACCCTAAAACCTTTTGACGGAGGTAAAGTCACATTTGGTGATAACAAAAAGGGAAAGATCATCGGAATTGGTAAGATAGGTATTTCATCCTCTCATGCTATAAATGATGTATACCTTGTAAGTGGTCTCAAACACAATCTTATCAGTATATCTCAATTATGTGACAAAGGAAATAAAGTGGTTTTTCATTCAGATATATGTCGTATAATCTTAGAAGGTACCAGTAAAGTAATACTTGAAGGTCACAGGATGAAAAATGTTTATATGATTGATTTAAATGTTGTACCTACTGATTCTCTATCATGCATGAAAGTTACGTTAGATGATCCATGTCTATGGCACAAGAGATTTGGTCATATTAGCTCACCTATTCTAAGTAAGCTGAAAAGATGGGACTTGGTCGAAGGTCTTCCAAAGATCAAATTTGATCAAGAAAAGATGTGTGACACATGTGCACGATGTAAACACGTCAGATCATCTTTTAAGCCAAAAAGAGTGGTAAGCACAGAACAAGCTCTTGAACTTGTACACATGGATCTATGTGGCCCTATGAAGGTAAGAAGCAGAGGTGGTTCCAGGTATGTTTTCGTTCTAGTTGATGATTACTCTAGATTTGTTTGGCCAATCTTTCTTCACTCTAAAGACGAAACATTCGATGAATTTGTTAGTCTCATGAAACTTGTCCAAAACAAATATAAATCAAACCTAGTGACAATCCGTACTGACCATGGAACTGAGTTCGACAATCATGCTTTTATTGAGTTCTGTAAAACCAATGGTGTTGGACATAACTTCTCGGCCCCTAGAACCCCACAACAAAATGGAGTTGTAGAACGAATGAACAGAACCCTAGAAGACATGGCTCGAACAATGCTTCTTTGTAGTGGCCTACCTAGAAACTTTTGGGCTGAGGCTATTAGTACAGCTTGCTATATTCATAACCGTGCTATGATTAGACCTATCCTTAAAAAGACTCCTTATGAACTTCTCCGTGGTCGTAAACCAAACATATCACATTTAAGATGCTTTGGTAGTAAATGCTTTGTTCACAACAATGGTAAAAACAGATTAAGCAAATTCGACCCTAGAAGTGATGAAGCAATCTTTATAGGATATTCAGATCATAGTAAAGCCTACAAAGTTTTTAACAAACGTACTTTATGCATAGAGGAAAGTATTCATGTTATCTTTGATGAAAATAATGTCTTCGATAAGCCATTACAGGATATAGAGGAAAACCTAGACGAACCTGATTTCAGGTTATCAAGGGAAGATCCTCCTGAAATGGAAATTGAAGAAGGAGAACCTCAAGGAACTCATGATGAACTCAACTTAGGAGAAAATGGTGCGAGAGATGAAACTACAGTTGATGATACTGTAGATAACTCTCAAACCAATGACTTGGAACCCAGAGTTACAGCTAATGAAGCTGTAACTTTGAATCAAAACCAAAGGGAAGAGGCCAGAGTTATACCTGACCCTACTATAAACCCAGGTTTGGATTCAGGGGGAACAAGTCAAGTACCCGAGTCAAGTTCAGGGAATGCAAATGATCAATCAAGAAACTGGAGATATAAAGGCTCTCATCCTTTGGATAATGTCATAGGAAGCCTGACATATGGAGTTCAAACTCGAAGGAGCTTAAATAACTTTTGCTCATTCTACTCCTTTCTCTCCACCATTGAACCTTCAAATATCAAGGAAGCTCTCGCAGAACCAGACTGGATAATTGCCATGCAAGAAGAACTCCAGCAATTTGAAAGAAACAAAGTTTGGCATCTTGTTCCTCGACCTAAGGACAGAACTGTCATTGGAACTAGATGGGTATTCAGAAAAAAATTAGACGACACTGGAGTCATTGTGCGAAATAAGGCCAGATTAGTAGTTCAAGGGTACAACCAACAGGAAGGGATCGATTATGACGAAACCTTTGCTCCTGTTGCTCGTCTTGAGGCAATAAGACTACTCATTGCATTTGCAGCACATAAGGGAATGAAGCTTTTTCAGATGGACGTTAAGACTGCATTTCTTAATGGCTATCTCCAAGAGGAAGTATTTGTTGAACAACCTCCTGGATTTCCTGACAGCAAACTCAAGGATCATGTATTCAAATTGGACAAAGCTCTCTATGGCCTGAAACAAGCACCTAGGGCATGGTACGACAGGTTATCAAAGTTCCTATTGGAGAGTGGATTCAAGAGAGGGTCTGTAGATAAAACCCTATTTCTTAAAAGCGAAAACTCAGATCTACTAGTCGTTCAGATCTATGTTGACGATATTATTTTTGGCTCAACAAATAAAAGGTTGTGCAAGTACTTCTCTGAGTTGATGACTTCTGAGTTCGAAATGAGTATGATGGGAGAACTAAAATTCTTCCTTGGACTTCAAATACAACAAACTGAAGAAGGAATCAAGGTTCATCAACAAAAATACGTCAAGGAGTTACTAAAGAAATTTGGAATGGAAACCTCTCATGCAATGCCTACTCCAATGGTCACAGATAAGAAGTTAACTAAAGACGAAGATGGTAAGTCTGTAGATGAAACAACTTACAGAGGTATGATTGGCTCACTTCTTTATCTTACAGCAAGTCGTCCAGATATAATGTTTAGTGTCTGTGTTTGTGCGAGATTCCAATCTGCACCAAACGAATCACACATGATTGCAGTTAAGAGAATTTTAAGATACCTAATCGGAACCTCAAAATTATATCTATGGTATCCTATGGACTGTAACTTTAAACTAGTAGGATATTCAGATGCGGATTATGCAGGATGTTCTTTAGACAGAAAAAGAACCTCCGGACTTGCTACCTTTGTAGGTCTTTGTATTATATCTTGGGGATCCAAGAAACAAAATTCTGTCGCTCTCCCAACTGCTGAAGCAGAATATATTGCAGCCGCACTGGTATGTTCTCAACTCTTATGGTTAAAGCAACAGTTACATGATTATGGTGTTGATGTTGGATGTGTACCTATTTTATGTGATAATACGAGTGCCATAATTATATCAAAAAACCCAGCCCAGCACTCAAGGACCAAACATGTTGAAATTAGACACCACTTTCTAAGAGACCATGTTGAAAAGAAAAATATAAAATTGGAATTTTGTAGTACGGAAAAACAATGGGCAGATATCTTCACAAAACCATTGGCTAGAGAACGCTTTGAGACTTTGCGATTGGAAATTGGTTTAATCGGTGGCACCTAATCAAATCTTAAAAGCAAAAATAACCCAATGATTGACTACGGTTTAGATGAGATTATATGACTGTGTCCGTATACTCCGCTGCATGTGTATGTATATATTCGATGATAAATTCTGTGATTATAGTTATATTATACGATTTACATATGAATGTGTGCACAATCGATCTCACAATAATATTACGTCACATATTATAATTTTCCCACAAACATACATATTACAATATATACAAAATAATAATATTCAAATACTACAAAAACAAAAATAAATTTACCTCTAAATTAAACACACAAGGTGTGTGTGATGGTCCCCCATGTGCCACGTCTCCACCCAAACCTATCCCACTACCACCTGCCACGTGCTCCCCCTACTAGTCCTAGCTTTTGACCTTTACCCCTCTCACATTATTACCCCAACTCCCTCAACTTACCTCACCCTCCTTCATTATTACCGACATAATATTTGTAAAAACTCATTAATACACTCAAACCTCCATAAAATCAAACCTCCATTAAAATCCTTCAAAACCTCCACAAAAACTACACCTACAACCACCATCGTTTATTACCACCACCATGCCTCCCTCACGCGCCACACGTTCCCAACAAAAGAAACCATCTCCTCCTTCACCAACCCCATCACCCCCACCGTCTCCGACACCCCTTGCCGCTTCAGCTCCACCATCCGACAGTGGCAAACGACGCAAACTCAACCGCTCGTCCTCCTCCATTCCCGATGACATGCATGACCTAGGCTCTCCGTCGGAAAATTCGCGTCCTCTGTTTTCCGAGTACTCAATAGAAGCCACTAGGGAAGGTCTTGAGAAGGTGCGAATGACTAAGCAAGAAGGTATGTTAATTGAACGTGTTGTACCTTATGCTATTCATGGGGGTCGTTACTATCCAGGGTCATGGGTTGAAAATTTGAAATCTCTGTCTTTCTTTAAAGACTTCTTGAAGTTTCAGGGTTGGGAATTCATTAGTAGTTTCTCTGGGTTGATCTTTCCAATCGAAATTGTTCAATTTTTTGCGTCAGTAAAAACTAGTGATGAAGGGTTGCGTGCTATAGTGAATGGTAAAGATGTCGTGGTAACCACTTCTGATTTCCGTGATATTTTTAAACTTGATCAAAGTGGTCTGGTTCTTGACCCTCGGAAGGAATGGAATGGGGTGTCAAAAGAACAAAAGATGGAAATTAAGAAGTACTTTGATGAGTCTGCAACAGAGAATAGTCCCTTGTTGACCGTGACCTTCTCCCCGAAACTGAAATTGTTTGTCAATTATTTGTGGAATACGGTCTTACCACGAAGAGGGGGAAGGGATAAACTTTCGAGTATTGAGGCAGTAGTGTTGTACAATTGGTTAGAAGGTATAAAGATTGATTTGGCTTCGCTTGTTTGTAACAAAATCTTGCAAATATCGAGTGTTCTTGTGAAGGAGAAACCGTGCTCTACACTCGACATCCCCTATGGAATGTGGGTGTCTGAGCTTCTGTTAAAGAAGGGAGTTGTTGATGATTCGAGCTTTGGAATCAGGCCTCGTGACAAGATGAATGATCGGATGTTAAAGTTGATGGGGATATGCTTTGAAGGGGATGATCTCTCGTTTGGTAAGAATATTAATAAGGAACCCGTGTCGACTGCATCTCCATTCTTTGCAAATCTTGAGGCAAAAATGGACAAAGTCATTGGTTTGTGTGAAAGGCAGAAGAACACTGGTGAGACAGGGGGTAGTTGTAAGAAGAGAGGTCGTGATTTTGAGGTTGTGGTAAAAGAATGGATGGAGAAAGTTGATAAGCATTTGGTGAAGATTGGGTCAGAGGTATCGGTGGTATGCTCGGAGTTGTTAAGCATGAGCGATCGTCTCTCATTCATCACGTCTCAGGGAGGAGCCATGGTGAGAGACCATGGGTTGTTGCGAGAGGATGCTTCTAAAGCACTTGAGGCCGTCAAGGCACTCTCGCTCAAGGTACTTAACTTCGAAATCGCACTCAATGCTCAAGGGAGGAACGTGAACAGTTGCCTCGATAGGTTGGAGACCCTCGAATTCCGTACCCGACCCGACTACGTGAATCCTTATGCAAAGAATCCGGGCTCAAGCTCTCGCTCTTGATAATCCGTATCCGTTTCTGACTCATTAGAAGTAATGGTTGTGTTGTTGTTGGTTTGCTCAACGTCCGGTGGTGGACTTATAAACAATCTTAGTATTATGGCCCAATTTGCTTACCTAGCCCATTAGAAATCCGAAGCTAACCCTTATTTTGCTTCTTCGGATTTCCTAACCCCAAACAGGCCCAAACCTAATCCCTGTTTTGATGTGGCCCAACTTTTCATTCCTCTTTGCCTTGGCCCATCGTATTTGTTATCTTTTGCATTAGCCCATATTATCCTATCCTAGCCAGGCCCATTTTTCTTAATACTCTATTATTCCTAATTCGGCCCATTGACATAATATGTTCGGATTGGTTGTGTATCTTTTAACATTACGTATATGTTTGTATGATATTTTCTATGATCATATTTTTCGACTCGTTTATATGCTTGCTTATGTTTCGTACGTATATTATTCTAGTCGTTTCATGTCTTTGTTCTCATCTTTTCGATGATGTCAAGAGGGGGAAATATGCGACTTAGAATAGAATTTGCCTAAGCTTGCTCCTTGTCGTAATTCATTGTCTCTTAGGGTCCTTAAAGGATTTGGGATAGATAGAAGATAAAAACCCTAAGTTGATCTTTGCTATGAATGACCATTATTATATTGAGGGGGAACATACACTTAGACACGAAATCTAAGAAAGACTTGCCATCATCAAAAAGGGGGAATTTGTTGAACCATATATTCAAATATATATATAGTATATATGTTTATGTTTTGATAATGACAAGTCTAGCTATTCATATATTATATACTCGTATGTATAATCGTGTGCTAAGTGTACAGAACATTAGTAACAAGATCTAATCAATCAAGTATAAAAGATTCAAGCATGTTAGTCAATGAATTGACTAAGTTGAAGATTGATAGAAGATCACAAGCGCGCATAGTGAGCTAAAGTTATATTGATCAACTATAGCTTTAATACAAGATTGGTCCTAGTTATAGCCCGTAGCTATAACTCTATATCATGAAGAAATGATCGGAATATATATGTGTTTGAGTTGAAACGATTGTTTCTATATTAGTGTCGTGTAGAATTAGTGTTTAATTGGTATTCTATTTTAATAAATAGACTTGTTAATCTTAATAGGATTATATAAAATATCTTTAAGTTAAATAAGGAATAAATAATTGTCTTATGAGATAATTATTTATTACTAAAATAAACTAAGGATTTTTTATATGATTTTATTTGTCAAAATATATAATCTAAGATATGGTTTGTTTCGATTTTTGGAAAACGTGTAACATGTCACGTTTCTATAAATCGTGTAGGGTTTATTTAAATAAATATTATGTATTTATTTAATGTCCTAAACTAACTAAGATTATATTATGGTAATATATTTTATTATCTTTGACTTGGTTTAGGAAGTTGATTTAATAAGGATACTAATTGTTTATTATATAAAGATCTTTCCTAAATATGAATTAGGAAATCGATTCCTTATATAATACATAAAGTATATTATTAAATCTTTCCTAAATATATTAAGATTAGATTTAAGGTAGTATTACTAAAAGACTAGTATTCTAGTTTTAGTAATATTCCTAAATCATCTAGGGTTTGAATTACCTAGATACATATTCTATATAAATAGACTACCATGATACATTAAACCACACGAAACACACATACATATCTACACGCAAATCGAGAGAACCGCCGTTCATATATTCTTCAAGATCGAGCTTATCATTGTCATATCCGATTCAAGATTCAAGTGCTCAAGCATTGATCTTATTCATTCAAGATTGTGACACCAAGAAAACATTGAAGACTTTATCTTATTAACGTAAGATAGAACGAGTATTTAGCGGTACTCATTGTAAGACAAATATTTAACGGTATTTGTCGAAGCTAGATATTTAACGGTATCTAGATAGAGTTGTGACTAACATCAAAGTCGCACGAGTAGGGTTGATAAAATTGTAATCCAGAGTTGGTACTAATTTTATTAATCGAGAATAGTGGACGTAGGTCTCAGAGTGTGAGACTGAACCACTTCAAAAATATCGTGTCTCTCTTTATTACTTGCTCTACTCAACGATCATCATACAAACTTACACACATCGAAGAAGATTCCAAAAAGAAGGCATACTCAATTCAACCCCCCCCCCCCCCCCCCTTCTTGAGTATATCATATCAATAGACTCTTCAATTGTTTTTTAAAAGATAAAATATAATAGAAGTTAGAAAATGGAAGGTAGAGAATTTGACTTCATCAAAATTGAGTAAATGTTGTTGCTTTAATGGAATGAAGATTGTGTTAAAACTAGTTTTTAACCCGTGCGAAATTACACGGTTATATTTTTAAGAACATCGACATAATGATTAATATTTAAAAATGTTAAACCAAAATACATGTATATTTTATACTCTATTTCTTTTATAATGTTAATAATTTAAAACACGTGTAAAAATTGCAAGGGTTTAAAGTTTACAAATGTTTTAAATCCGTGAAAAAGGCATGAATTCAGTGTTAAAACATGATAACAAAATTTGTAAATCTACTCATTTTAGTGCATAAGCTCAATATCTATAACGAATTCCTTTAGAATATTATTTAACAAAATTGATAATCTTTTAATATTCCACCTTGCCTCTTCCATTTCATATATCAAATATATATAATACAAGATACATAGGGTTTTGTGTAGTAGATGAACTACGACACTTATTGGACTATGACATAAGGACATGGGCCCAAGACTACCACGGCTACACTTACGATATTACGATATTACGACATTACGACTCTATTACCCCCCCCCCCCCCCCCCTCCTCCTCAAGTAGGAGCATATGAATTCAAGATGCCCAACTTGCTAACAAGAGAAGTAAATTGCGTTACACCAAGAGCTTTAGTTAATACGTCAGCCAATTGCACTTTAGTAGAAACATGAGACGGAACTATAAGCCCAGTTTGAATAGCTTCCCGTACAAAGTGACAGTCGATCTCAATATGTTTAGTTCGCTCGTGAAAAACCGGGTTCTAGGCAATACGAAGTCGGCCAAAAGCCCCTTAAGCCACTTAATTTCACCGTAATGCCGCGAAGGGAACGATACTCGCCTTCGGCTGACGACAAAGAAACGGTGGGTTGCTTCTTAGTCTTCCACGAGACAGGAGAAGAGCCTAAAAACACGAGCCAACAAGATAAGGAGCGACGACTAAGTGGGCAACCAGCCCAATCGGAGTCGCACCAACCCGTCAAAGTTAAGTCGGATTTGGCAGATAAAAGAATGCCTTGGCCAGGTGTTCCTTTCAAATATCGCACAGTCCGCAACGCAGCATTCCAATGATCTTGTCTCGGGGAACTCATGAATTGGGACAAGATATGCACACTATAAGAGAGGTCGGGTCGTGTAACAGCAAGGTAAACTAGCCGACCAACCAGTCGACGATACGGTTCCGGATTGTCAAGGACTTGGCTCTCATTGTGTCCGAGTTGGTGATGTTGCTCGAGAGGCGTAGGAGCGGGTTTACACCCCAGGAGACCTACTTCATTGATAATATCTAGAGCGTATTTTCGTTGACATAGAAAAATACCCTTTGAGTTACGAGCCACTTCGAGCCCCAAAAAATATTTAAAATCACCCAAATCTTTCATGTGAAAACACTTATGCAAATACTCTTTAAACGTGACAAGAGCTGTCAGGTCGTTCTCGGAAATGACCAAGTCATCAACATAGACCAAGACATTAAGACGAATAGACTCTTTAACAAATGTGAATAAAGAGTAATCATGATAACTTTGAGAGAACCCATACCGTGTGAGAGCAAGACCAAGTTTAGCAAACCAACACCGGGGAGCTTGTTTTAAACCGTACAATGACTTCTTCAAACGACAAACAAGACCGGGCACGGGAGAAGTAAAACCCGGTGGCAATCGCATATATACTTCTTCTTCCAAATCACCATGAAGGAATGCATTATGGACATCCATTTGATGAAGATACCAATTCTTTGCACAAGCAACATATAAGAATGTACGGACCGTCGTCATTTTAGCAACTGGAGCGAATGTCTCATCATAATCCACCCCCTCTGTCTGATGATTACCAAACACAACCAAACGAGCCTTCAACCGCTCAATAGTAGAGTCGGATTTGTACTTAATTTTATACAGCCACTTGCTCCCAAGAGCTTTCTTATGGGGAGAAAGAGGAGCCATAACCCAAGTGTCATTATCAATCAAGGCCTTCATTTCAAAAGCCATTGCCTCACGCCACTCACGGCTTTTCATGGCTTCCTTAAAATTCTGGGGTTCCATGTGAGTTTGCACAGCTACCAAGTAAGAACGATACGACGTCGAAAATTTATGACAAGTAAGATAATTGGCCAGAGGATAAGTCGTACCTGAAGATGACGGTGTGACACGAAGGTTGGAAGCACTAGATGGACTACTATCACTGTCGGCATCCGAAAAATCAAGCAAATAATCCTGAAGCATCGTGGATGGTATTTTAGTGCGGTGCCCGCGACCCAACACCGGACTGGCAGGAGCAGCCGCTGAGGTGGCAGGGGTATCCGGGGGAGAAGACGGATTAGTATCGGAGGGCGAAGGAGAAGATGGCGGATCTGGGCTGATGACAGCGGGTTCGGTGTTGTCTCAATCAATTACTACATCATCAGAGGTATTGGGGTTATGCACAGTGGGAGTAGGATCTAACACAGACCCCGAGACAGGAGTGACAAGAAAGGGAAAAATGTCTTCGTAAAATTTCACACCCCGCGATACGAAAAATTCACATCGTTCAATATCATACAAATACTACCCTTTTTGACCCGCTGGATACCCCATAAAAGCACACTTACGACTCCGACTAGCAAACTTATCCCCTTTTGAGCGCTGATTATGAGCAAAGCAAAGAGACCCAAAAACTCGTAAATTTTCAAAATGTGGAGCCTTATTATATATAGCCTCATACGGTGTAAGACCATCGAGGATTTTAGACGGGGTCCGATTTATAACATAGGCAGCGGCAAGAGCACATTCGCCCCAAAATTTAATGGGTAGGCCTCCTTGGAATCGTAAAGCACGGGCAACATTTAATATGTGTTGGTGTTTTCTCTCAACTCTCCCATTTTGTTGGGGTGTACCGACACATGAGGATTGAAAATTAATTCCTTGTGAAGCAAATAACGGTTTTAAGGTATGGAATTCGGTACCATTATCGGTCCTCACAGTTTTTATTTCAGCTGAGAATTGACGCTTAAGCATAGCAATAAACAACACAAATTTATCATGAACTTCCGTTTTTGCATTCACCAAATAAATCCATACACCACGAGAATAATCGTCCACCAAAGTCAAAAAATAATGTGCCCCCGATGACGAAGGGATTTCATATGGGCCCCACAAATCACAGTGTATTAATTCAAATGCCCGTAAAATTTTATTATTACTTAAAGAAAAATTACTTCGGATGTGCTTAGCTCGATGACAAACTCACATGGTTTTGACAAAGACTGTTTGCTAGTACGTAAGAAAGGAAGCAATTTAACAATTTGCTCGGAAGGATGACCCAGTCGATTATGCCATAAATTAAATGAAGTCGACACCGCTGCAACTGTAGTGTCTACCACTGACTCTTGACGAAGATAGTATAGTCCATCTAGTCTTTCACCTATGCCAATCACCATCCTCGTATCCCGGTCCTGTATAGAGCACCCAGAAGCATTGGTTATAAATTCACAGTTTAACATATCACTCAACTGAGATGCGGATATTAAATTACATGTCAGTTGTGGAACATATAAAACTGGGTCAAGGGATATATTTTTAGTGACAGGAACACGACCAATTTTGGATGCTATAATTTTCGAACCGTCAGGCAAACCTACAACACGATCAGAATTACTTCGTATATCACAGAGCAGCGCATAATCACCCGTCCTATGATGGGAACATCCCGTATCAATGAGCCACTTACCGGAATGAGTATGAGAAGGCGTACCATACACGGTTACAACCGATGCAGCCGTGGATGAAGGAGCATCAATATTGGTCTGAACTGCATTTGATGACTCTATTTTAGCAACCTCTTTGTCACGGCTACCACTACCCTCATCACGAGACCGTGACCGATCACCACCACGGCCCCCTCCATGGCTACCACCACGGCCATTACTGCCGCGACCAGAAGGTCGTTTAGTTCCCTTTAACTCATAGTACCATTCTGGGATTTCGTCAAGAAGGTCGAAGCACATGCTTCTGTCATGTCCGCGACGATTGCAGTGGGTACAGTAGAGTTGCTGCCTTTCGGTGCGAGTCAGTTGGGAAGGATGTTTTGCAGGAGGGCGAGAAGAACGGACATTAAAACTTGCTACTTGAGTGATAGACTCGGGTACGATCATTACCGCGCACCCGCTCCTCCTGTGACAACATATGAAACGCCCTTGCAACTGTGGGCAGGGGAGATTGGGCCAAAATAATTCCACGCAGAGAAGCATATGGATGAGGAAGGAGACCCATAAGTAATTGATGCAGCCTATCGGAATCACGACGAGCAATATATTGTTTGCCGCTAGTACAATTAACACAACACTTACATATGATAATGGGCTCTAACTTATCCAATTCATCCCACAATTGACATAATTTGCCATAGTATACAACTATTGACATAGTATCAGTTTGACGACAATCGTGGAGACTAGCTTTAACGTTTTGAATGCGCGATCCATCAATGACACTGAATCGCTCATGTAAGTCGTCCCATAGTTGTTTAGCGTTTTCGTATTTTGGTAATAAAGAGCGTACCTCAGACGTGATTGTATTGGACAACCACGAAACAAGCATAGAATGTATTGTTTCCCAATCATCAGTCGTACATGGAGCCTGTGGTTCGTTAATGGAACCATTAACGAAAGCATACTTACGACGGGATTTGAGTGCAACACGCACAACATGCACCCATTCATCAAAATTTTCCAGAGTTAACCGAAAAGAAGTGATGGAGTCATCGGGCTTATCTTGGGGACCGAGATAATATGGGGAAGAGGCATCGATTTTTGTGCCGGGATTTTCTCCAATCGTCATCTTTGACGGCTAGGGTATTTTTAGTGTATTTTTGGTGTACGTAAATTTGAGTTCACTGATACCATGATAATCTTTTAATATTCCACCTTGCCTCTTCCATTTCATATATCAAATATATATAATACAAGATACATAGGGTTTTGTGTAGTAGATGGACTACGACACTTATTGGACTATGACATAAGGACATGGGCCCAAGACTACCACGGCTACACTTACGATATTACGATATTACGATATTACGACATTACGACTCTATTAAAAATGCTCTTAAATCTACTTAACCGAGTTTTATACTTCATTTATTTTGTTAAATTTTTTTAGATCTCATTTTTAAAACTGAAAGTTAAAACAATACTATTTATTAACATTTTTTTGTTGAAAAGTATTTCTTATTAAAAAAAATTACTCAAATTTAGTAATATCTCGAACATTTGTTATTATGATGGTCAAAATGTTAAGAGTTAGAAATTGTTAATATAATATAATAATGTTATTTGTTTTACCGTATTTGTATCATTTATATTTTCACTGTCTAATAATGTTTTTTGTTCACTTTTTTATTATTATTGATAGACTATTGGGAAAATTCTGCATTTTCATATTGTATTATTTATGCAATATAAATGGAATTGAAGATGGTCGTTCATTGAAGTTTTGTATTATTTGATAAAAATTCTATTAACAAAGTTGATTTTTCATAAATTAAGTACATATGTTTTTCGGTGGGTCCTACATTTATTTAAAAATAAAAAATAAAAGAAAATGGATGTGATGACGTGGACGCAAAAAACTGCATGAAATATTCTTGTATTAATATAGATAAGATTATCAAATTTATAAATTCAATATTTTTTTTCACTCGATTTCGCTATTGCTTTTTAAAATTTTCATTTATTACATCATACTCGTGCAATTTGTTATTATTATAATTATATTATGTTTAAAAAACATATTAAATTAACTATATTAGAAACAAAAGGTTTATATCTCTCACTCTATCTCCCTTTCCCTAATTATGATCTTATTTTTAACCATTTATAGAAGGATTGCTCTTTTAATTCAAAGGTCTATACCATCAAGCCATTAGCGGGTTCGTGTTTAAATGTAATTTGACAATTTTGGACTTTTTCAATTGATATTGTTTATATGCGTATTTTGCAATTAACATTTTTTCGATTATTTTTATTTTGCTATTTTTTACGATTCTATTTATGTTAACCATCTTTTTGTTTTAATTTTTTTCATTTTATGCAATTTTAAAATTTTAAATTAATTTGAACCTTATCTATGTGAGCGTTTCCTTATAACTCTTGAACTAAGTAAATCTACTGACAGAGTAATCAATAATAAGGTAGTCCATGATTTTTTTTTTCAAAGAAACAAATTTGCATATATTGTATTTTCATTTTGTGGCCGTTCCCCTTTTTTTCGTTGTAAATTTAACATATCTTTTATGTTAATTTCAAAATCAGAATATTTATATTAATTTATGACAATTTTTACGTTGGTCTTTTAAAATTTAAAGCTTGGCAAATTTGTTTCATTGATTTTTCGCCTATTACACGATGTTCGTATCCCAGTGAGTTGATATGTATTAGTTATAATTATAGTTGTTTTAATCGAGTTATTCAAGTTAATCATGAACAATTCTCATCAATTATTCAATAGTCTATTTTATCAGATTTTTGTATTTAAAATTTAATTCTTGTAGATAAAAAAGATGATGGAGATCATGGTGGGGCTCTATTTAAAAATAAGAAAAATGCATTTTTAACCACAGACCACACCTCAACACTGTGGTTGTTGCGTTAATACAGAATTTTTTTATCTTCTTAATTCAATTTAATTAGGGCTTAAAACAAACCAAATTATAATTACACACTAACTAAAACAAATTTTACGAAAATACCAAAAAACAAATCCATGTAATTTGATCAAATAATTTTCCAAAAAAATAATTTCTAGAATTATTAATTTACCGAAAAACTTCAAAAATTTTTTAATTATTATCTAAAACAAAAATTTTAAAAATAAACTGCCAGAAATATTAATTTAGTTAAGAGAAATATTAATTTATTGTACATACTACATAAATATTAATTTGACCAAAAAGACATTCAATTTTGTCAACAAAATAAAACTTTCTTTTTTTTTTTGCAAAAAGGTTAGTCTCACTTTTATTCATCCATATAGGGGAAAATAAAGGAGATGATATCTTACAAAAACAAAAGCCAAAGGATAGCAAGAAAGGACCAAACAACAAAAAGCTCTCGATTTAGAGCATTACAGCCAACCATCTACGAATATTGGGATCACTACTTGAACTAAGTCTAGTCTTGATAGAGAATTTCACATTTGCCACCACCTGATCAGAAGAAGTGAGATGTCCACCGAAAATACATTTATTTCTTGCTTCCCAAAAGCCGTGGACTAACCCCGTAACACAACATGACAGAATCACCCTTTTCAAGGTAGAGCGAGTTTTGTTCGCAAGAATTTTGTAGAGCCAATTCTTTAAGTCTACATCAGACCCAAGCCCCGTCGCACCAACCCAAGAGAGCATAGAGCTGCGCACTGTTTGACAAAAGGGGCACCGAAAAAACAGATGACGATGCGTCTCACACTAACTAATGCAACTTAATTAAGATCACTAAAACTTGAGAGAGACGATTTTTCAATAAATTATTAAGAGATCACTTTTTTGTACCCTTTTATTTGTATTTCGTGACCCTTTTGTCATTGATTGTGCCATAATAATTTCGTACTTATTAACATAATAAATGTACTTATTTTATATTTAATCATGATTTGTACTATTATATTAGCTTCAGTACCATTTTTTCTTAAATTTGTACAATAATCTCTCAATAAGTTTATTAAAAGACGGTCTCAATTAATATTATACCATACACGGGTACAATTAGGTAATGAAAACTACAGGTGTAGAGATAAGAAAAACAGTATAATAAATTGCAGAAGTTAAGCTTGGAGCAAGTATAGAAACAGTCTTCCTCAGAAAAAAAAAGTATAAAAACGGTATGCGTGACATATTACAGCTTTTGTGTGCATTTAGTAATTGTTGAACCTATACAAAATCAGCATCATATGTAATTATGTATAATATGTTACTATTGACTACAATAATCTCTTATTGATCAATGCAACCTATAGTAGGTAATAAAAGAGGAAAATATCATCTTGCTTCTGATAATTGCATGGCTTCCTGCTCATCAGTAGACTCATCCATCCAAGCAAAACGATGTTCCATAAGTGACACTGACAGCTCGTGATTCCGGGCATCATCAAGCCTCTCCCATTCAGCCCATCTTTCAGATAGCCCTACACCTTGCAGCATCTTGACCACTTCTGCCATTCTCGGCCGAGCCTCAGGCGCGTTCTGAGTACAGAGCAACGCTACCTGAACTATCATCTCTACCTCTTTATGGTCATAGTTAGACTTCAAGTTGCTGTCCACTATGTCATGGAGCCTCTTCTCCCTCAATAATTTCTTCATCTAAACAATTTCAAGTTGCATTAATATTCAAGTGAAATGCCAAGTTACAAATTGAACCATCAAACGCTTGTCTTAAAACTTAGAAACTTCAGGACGTGCCATACTCTACGGACTAGCTAGGATGGTGTTACCAAATACTCGGTCACTATCATATGTTCTAAACTTCTGTTCGCTAAACATATTTATGATTCTTTTAACTAAGAAAGATATGCTGGGGGTTAGATATTCAAATATGAAACTACACAATCCCTAATCCTCAACAAAACCAACAAACCATGTATTGTTTCCTACAATCACAGGGTCAAGCTTTCTGATATCTGCTTTGAGAAAAAGGTCACTTATTTGCATGAGCAGCTTATTGGGTTAATACTAGACCTAACAAAACTTATCTAGTTCGCGTTTATCCGACTATTAGGTTATCTAATTAGTATTTATCCAACTCAGTCCCAAAATAAACAACCCCAGACAAACCAATTAGGCTATCTAGTTCGTATTGATCCGCCTCAATACGAAAAACAAACAACCCCAGACAAACCAATTAGGAAATAGCCTAATTTGAAATGATTAGCTTCAAACAAAACATTAATAGAAACGCTCAGAATCCAACCTTGAATTACTAGACTCGTTACCACAGAAAGGAACCGACTCACAACCTTAGAAATGAGTAACCCATAACAGTGAACCCGATGTACACCTCCAAGAACCCCCAATGACCCATCTAAACCAATCATAGTGATCAGGTGGACATGTCTAACTAATACAGAAGAATCACACAAGTGAAGAAAAGAACTCACATGATCAACCAGTAGGACATCTTCTTCCTCCTCAAGCCGAGAGAAGTCTATGGCGCGCTGGCCTGTAACAAGTTCTAGAAGGGTAATGCCATATCCAAACACATCAGTCTTTTCTGAAGATTTTCCAGTGGACAAATACTCAGGAGCAATGTGACCCATAGTTCCTCGTACTTGAGTGGTAACATGGGTTAGGTTTGCATCCACCAATTTTGCCAGACCAAAATCACAAAGAACGGCTTCAAAATCATCATCCAGTAAAATGTTTCCAGCCTTTAAATCCCGGTGTATGATCTTTGGATTGCAATGCTCATGCAGGTACTCCAGCCCATGGGCTGTACCAAAGGCCACCTTTTTTCTTCTTGCCCAGTCGAGTCCTTCTTCCCCAGGCTTTAATTCTGTAGTGTACCACACAAAATTGTTATTTTTGAGAGGTAATTAAACAGATGAAAATCTTTCTTACTGTAAGGTTAAGACTACGTCTGTGACAGGTTGAAATGATGATGATGTGAAATATATGATCAATGTCTCAAATATTTGTAATAACAGGGTATTTTGAAACGCCAAACCCCTTTTTTTTCCTAAACTCACCCTTTTATCATAGACTTCAAGGATTTTATCATGGAACCTCGTTGTTTTGACCATAATCTTATGGTGAGACTGTCCTTGGATGGGACTATGTAACACTACGACAAGGAGGCTTCACATCTAGAACTCACATTAAGGTCATGCAAAACACAAAAAAATATAAACAAGCATCATAAAATTCATAGTAGCCACAACAAGCTTAAAGTAAAAACTAGTTGAATAAAGATTATAATCACCTCTTAAGCGATAAGCAACGCTGAGATTTTTCATGAAAGGGTAGACAAGAACTCTCTCAGATCCAGTGGTACAGAAACCAATGAGTCGGAGGAGGTTCTTGTGAACAGCAACGCTTATTAAATGGACCTCTCTCAGAAAGGCAGCCTCTCCGCCTGGATTATGATAATTTGTGAGGCGTTTTACGGCCACTCTCGTGTTGTCCATAAGTTTCCCCTTGTACACTTTTCCGAACCCTCCTTGCCCAATAACATTGCTTTCGCTAAAACTGTTGGTGGCAATCTGTATCTCACGCCACGAAAACCGTTTTACTTGTCCAAAAGAGTACTTGCATTCATCTTCACCTACAGAGAGAAACCAGATGCTTGGTTCATATACAACAAAAAGCAGGGGCTTGTGAGCTTGCGTTACTGGGTAAATGAAAGGTAAAGCAAAGAGAAGTAGGAGGTAGTGATTGTGGCGGATAAAAGAAAGAGACAATAGTAACCAACTAACAGGCTATTCCTTTTACAATGTCAATCTCCATCCGTTCCACCGGGATTTCACTCTTTATAAAGTACGTAGAGCCCAATAGAATGGAGGGTGTATAATTTATGCCTGCCTGGATGACCAGAATTCACAAACATCATAGATTTCGGATATTTTGATGATAAGCTTACATATAAATATTCAGTATCGTCACATAAACAATTTATGAGAAACTTTCAGATTTGTGTGAAGGCTGAGAAAGAATACCTGCCACATCAACAAATACGTCCTCCTTGCATTTCTTCAGGTGATGTTGTCTATATGTGAAAGCAGCCCCCAGTAACAAAAGAAAGAATGCTCCACAGCTTGCAGCAATCATGAATAGTTCCAGTTTTGATTTTCTAGTTGCAACTGCGTACGAATTTTTGTATTTCAACATAAAAATCCTTGCAAAGAACAGCTGGAACAGAAATTTGAAAAGTTATTCTGTAGAAAATAAAATTTGGTTACAGGATCATACCTTCAAGATAAGCACCAGTGTCACAAGGTTTTTGAACTTTAGCATCACAAGTGAGGCGTGTTCCTGTAAAACTGACATAGTAAGTGTATTAGACAAAGTTGAGTATTCTGGAAATAGATTAACAAAACGAAGTTTCATCAGTTAGTAATTTACTTGAATGTCCGAATTGAAAATAGTTGTGACGGGATTGTGCCGCTCAAATCATTTTCTGAAAGATCTCTGGGATACAAAAGGCAAACAGTTAGCACATTCATTGTTCATTACTTCACATTCAGGAAGCCAATGAATTCTAGACCCTATCCAGATCCACGGTATTATAAAATGTTGCACCCTACGGAGAGTTGTGTACTCGGGTATTCGGGACCTGGGTATATCTATTGATGAGGAGATGGAGATGGGGATGGGGATGGATTTGGCTCTCATCTATGAGACCCAAATCTACTAAAACAGGCAAAACTTCACGGGTTCAGGTTGGATCCATAGGATTCTATGGCTTATGCTGAGGGTACCGGGTCTGAGAAATATTGACCCTGTGGATAAGAGTTGGATCAAAATTTAGATTGAAATGCACAGATCGGGATACAACAAAATCTTGATCAGATCCGGCCCGTTGCTATCCCATAAGATGCAATTAGTATGCAACCTTTTTAAGAGAGACAGTAAGTTAATGGGACAAGAAAGATCTTCTGAGAAGTAATGTAACAGGGATTACAGATGCTTAAGATGGGAGAGTTGTGCCCAGCTGCTTGGTATAGAACCAGTAAACATATTATGTGAGAGATCCAAAGTTTGCAAGTTCATCAAGCTGCTCAAATACTCAGGTAGCGGACCTGATAGATTATTATCCTGCAGTTCCCTGTATAACATCAAATGCAATTATATGTTAGATTGAGGATCCACTTGGCTGGCACCGAATGCCAGCTAACAGGCAAGGGACTGGCACCATGACACCGAGTTTTGTATAAGATGGTCTCGTACCCAAATCCTTATGCATTCCTCATTTAATTATAATAAAGTTTGTGGGTTAGCGAGACCATCACATACAAGTTTTTGTGCCACAACAGTCTTGACTCTGGCCTGTGTTTTAATAGTTAATTCAGGAAAAAAAATCTGAAATACAAATTCACAGCACTAAACTCCCATCTCAAGAGTGCGAGGGTTTTCCATGACCAATAAAGACTGAAATACTACCACAAAATATATACTCCCTCCGTCCCGGTCATTTGTTGTCCTCTTCCATTTTGGGTGTCTCATTCAATTGTTTTCTTTTCTATTTAGGATTGCATTTGATGATCAATTTGATCTTTCACACTAAATTTGCTCCACTTGTCAACTTATAATTGACCTCCTCTTCTTTCCTTGGTCTTTGTGCCAAAACCAAAGGACAACAATTGAGCGGGACAGAGGGAGTATATATCTATAACATGTCTAAAAATGTCAACGGACCATAGTTGTCTGTTAATGGTCTTAAAAGTGTGTAGTTTGACTAGCCTCAAGGCCACAAATTGTTGCCAGTTCAGACATAGCAGGTACTACAGCAGCATCTCTTTATGCATAGCTAAAAAGTGGATTTCCGTTGCAAACAGTCTGATGGAAACCTCATTGAAGGTATTGGGATGTCGGTTTGACTGTATTTGTTTGAAATTTACATAAAATGAGTCTAGACCACATCCACAAGAGGAATATGCCCAAAAAATGTTCCATCAGAGCATCACAAAACCAATTGGCGTTGGAAAAATTGGAGGCATAGCTCCTTGGTTTATACAGTGATCAACACTCTCCTTTTTTATCAATGTGAATATGTGATTATACACCCACATGTACCCAAATATATCATAGAAGTATGGTTATTAAGTTAAGTTTAGCACTTCAAACTGTTGCCTGTCCATAATGGAAGATAAAGGTGGCAAACCACAAAAAGATTGTTCCTTACAAGCTATTCAAGAACATCAGTTTAGTTATGGCAGGCGAGAGAGTCCCAGAAAAACCAATCGAACCAAGACTCCTGCGAGAAAATAACAAGTAGGTCACACAGCTGAAATTAGCCTGAAAACAACATAGCTTGAAACTTGAAAGGATAAGGTCTCTCCATAAGCACAATTATAAACGTGGATACCAAAAGACCAGGTATGTCATAGTAGGATAATTAGACGAGTTAACCTAAATCTAGAAGGCAAGAAACTTACAGGTATGTGACATGTCCATTCAAGCATGTAACATGAGACCATCCTGAGCAGGGACTCACAAGGTAATAATTCCAATCCAAAATCTTATTGTTGGAGACATTCAGAGACTTCAAGAGATCCATCAAAGCTTCACCTAATAATCCACACAGTGTTTCAAATCAGTACAGCAGAACTCCTAGTGACATCTATTATCAAACTCTATCCTATCTGCTATGCATATTCCCATACAGAATGGTGAGGGCATTCAAATTATCAAATATTCAAATGTACCTCTGAACTATGGATTTGTGAATTTGTGATGCATTCTGTCAACAACATTACAGAAATACGTCAAGGACTCCTGCAAATGGCGAGGTAGGGGGTCGGATGTACGCAACCTTATCTCTGTATAGTTTAAAGCAGAGAGACTTTTTACGAGATGACACCATCGGACTTTTTTACTATCATAAAAATGAGCAGGCATGTGCAATGAAAAGAATATTCACGAGAAAATTTTGAGAGACATTCAGCTGATAACAAATAAAAGGCCATTGGACTTGGGGAGTATCACATGGAAAGCAAAAAAAGGGATTTGCTCATAAGGTTGACCCTTGATGCATCTTTAGTCGTTTATGCGCTGTTTGAAGAGTAGAAGAGGAACTTATGCTGAAGGTCAGCAAGAAAGACACCTAATTAAGAATGGTCCCAGAGTAACCTAGTGTTTACAGGTCCACTTTTAGTGGCAAAAAAGGGAAATCTGGATATTTCAAGAGAGGCTTCTTTGACCGAACTCAGAATCTTGGTTTCCTTTTCTAGTTCAGGCTTCAAAGCATATTTGATGAAAGTAATATTGCAATCACTATCTTAATTCTTATTAGACATACAGCCCTGAGAGGAGTGACTCGTGGGGTGTGCTAATTGGTACACAGATTACAGTTACACAAGTTCAACATATATACATATATATATAAATTTGTAACTCATTACAAGCAAGCTAAAAGCTGATGGTTTTAGGGTGATTTAGGGTGTGTTTAGATCCAAAATATGAAGGAAAGAGAGCGGAGGGGGAACAAAGGAAGGGAATAGGAGGAAAGAGGGGAGAGGCAATGGAGAGATTGAGTGTTTCCTCCAAATTTTTGCTTTGTGGGAGGCTGGGAGGTATTTTAATTTGGCTTGTAGGAGGGAAATCGAGGTATCTATTTTTCCTCGGACATTATCTCCCTCAAGACCCCTTCCCTCCCTTTCCCTCCAAATTCCCTTATCCAAACAAATGTTTAATGACCGACGACCTAATAAAGTCTAAGAAACGAAATTACGAAAATTAATTACATACAATTAGGCATTCTTTTTCCACTGTCACGTCATCCTAACACACTGAAAACAGTTTACGAGGGCTGCGTACATTGATTCCCCTTATCCCGCTTTAAGAGGAGCTTTGAGGCACTTGGGCAATGTTAACTCACATATAAACAAACTACTATAAGTTACGAGTGATTATCAACAACCTGACTCTTTAATTACACTCCTTCACATAGCGTACATATTTTAAGAGGAAAAACTGGAAAGAGCACGGTCCAAATAGAAAACATGTGACTGTATGCCTACATCATTCTGGAAAACGTCTAACAATTTTGCAGGAACTCAAAAGTGACAGTCATCCATAAACTAGAACAAGCACAATAAGGATATATACAAAGGGAAGATTTTTAACCCTCAATGTCTGGAGCTGAGGTTGAGAAACCATTTCTTATTAACGAGATGCAGATAAACCAGCAAATTGTTATCCTTGTCACGATGTGCGTTAAAAAATGATACTGAAGCCTCTTACTCCCTTCCATATCTGAAAAACAATCAAGCATAACATCAGTCATGACAGTACAGGCTTACAACATCAGAAAGTAGTATGATGCCACTGGTGTCTAGTACAAATATTGTACAAAAACATTACTACTTTTCGACAAATATAGTTCATAACAAAATAATAATTCGCAGAATAACAGGTAGAGTGAAGTAGCACATGAATCATTATAATTACCTCAATGCTTCAAATGAGGCTAACAACTCAAGTGGTGTAACAAATGAATGAATGTTAGCGATAAATAGGTTCAACACTATTCCATCAACCATATGATCACCATGCCAACCATTAATGAAGTTCTTTCACAAGAAAGCTACCGTTTTTCTGGAACAAGAAAAAAGTGACTACTGAATTGAAATTCTGATGCCAACTTCCGAAAAGAACCTTATATCTAAAAATAGACAGTTTTACAAAGTACTCCCTATATCTTACCCAAAAATGTGGTTATAGACTTAACACATGAACTCATGCCTACTCAACCAGAAAATACAGCAAAATACTTAAAAGAGCACTAAAGCTACAAAAACAATCAGTGCCCACATATCGAGGGGTAAAACAGGGAAAACTTACATGGTCCATACATGACTCTTGAAACCTCTGAAGAAAGAATGTCAGATGCAAACAGAAGAAGAAATAGACAACCATAATCAAGAATAAGTGAATATGAGGATGATGATAATGAAAATGATTATGGGATAGTGGAAGGGACCCACCCACAAGGCATACCATTTTCAAAGGCAGGCACTTTTAAATAATTTATAATAAAAATAAAAAAAAAAGTAGATTGACAAATCAGAAAAAAGTCTGTATTGTAGGCATCAATAAAAACAGAAAGGTAGTCTTAACTGAGAGGCTACTTGGGTTTTTGATGGACAAGAATATGAATATGAATATGAAACCCACTCATAAAAAATTCTTTGTTTACTTTAAATTTCTTTTCAAGTACAGTCTTATTCCAACTTCATATCTTTGTTGTTGTGCTTCTTCTTTACACATCATTATCTTACTCACTGAATAAAGGCTGGTGTCATCATTCATAAAACAACAACATTACCTTACCTCAATGATTCCCGCAAATTGCGGGGTAAAGGGAGGTTGGAACTCGAGTGTACAGAGCCTTCCCTTGTGTTAACAAGACAAAGAGGTTGTTTTTTAAAGACCCAGGTTGAAAATTACGTCGAGAATTGCATTGAATGATGGCAATTTCAAAAGAGAAAGAAGCGCAACTAGTTTAGTGACCCATTTTAATTTCTTTTATCGTCATTCATACAACAAAAGCACTTGATAAAAAAAGAAGCTTCCTTAACTTGATGTGATCATATCATATCATATCATACGATACCATATTCCTTGATTGCATAAAAGCAACACTAATTACATTGCTACTTAAGTATTTATGATTGATCACCTCATGGGTGTTATTGATTGTTTGAGTCAGCTAGATAGTCTGTCTTATGGCAATCAAACAGGTGTTGGGGATTAAAAGTTATCTCATCTTACACCTTTTCTATATCAATATTCAGATTAAAGGAACCCTACCCATCTTATTGCCATTCTTGGGTCAAATGCTCTTAATCTAGCTTGTCATATAAAGAGTGCACCCATTCTTGTCAACGAGGGTCTTATAAGAGGTTTGTATAAAGACCTGGAATTCTAATATGCATATCCTAACTCCTAAGAAAGACTAGCTGGTGCAAAACTACTAGTACTTTTTTCAACCTTTTATGGTTTTTTAGTTAACATTTAAATTGACGGGTACAAGGATTTATTTGACATAGTACTCCGTATAACTGTATAAGCGTAAAACCACCTTATTATTAGGAATATTAATAATAGTTGGGCCTCAACCATCACCTTAAGGTTTTGGTTGAGATGGTTCATCTATCATGGTATCAGAGCCAGTGTGACCGAAGGTCACGGGTTCGAATCCTGGCGACCTCAAAACCCCTCGAAAACTCACGAAGTGGAAACCCAGCACACGGTATGGGGGGCCTGTGCAAACTAACCACTCTTCAAGCCCAATGGGCATTCGAGTGAGGGAGCGTATTAGGAATATTAATAATAGTTGGGCCTCAACCATCACCTTAAGGTTTTGGTTGAGATGGTTCATCTATCACTTATAAGTTATAACAAACAACTAATTCTATGGAGGTTTACACAGCAAAACAAAAATAACATTGGTGGACAAACTAGAACCACCGTGATTATTCCGCTATCAGAATCTGAGCATCATACAATTAAACAAAGAATTAAAAGTGATGGGACATAGACAACCATCATAGGTGACAGTTTGAAGGTCACGGCCATGTGACACAATCAAGGTAATGGTCTAATGGAGATAAATAAATAGAATAAATTCGGAAGAAACAATTAGGGTATCATTGTTGAGGACAATGTGCGGCGAATCGAAACTAATTAACACTACTAATTTGGTGGCTTCTTTAAACCATTGTACAATGCAACTGTATGAGTGTAGGTCAAAAACGGGGGCTTACCATGTTATTCATGTGGTTGAAATGTAGACTGCAATTTGTGAGACCCATGGATATTTCTGATTTTATTGGTTCGATTCCAAGTCATGAATTTTGCATCACAAATATTTGTATGACCAAGTTTAAAACTTCAGATTTTCATCATCACCAAAAACAATTCTATATAATAATATAAAAAGGCATCTTGAGTCCCTATTGAGATGACACGTAAGCTCCGATTCTAATTACACATGTCACCAACAATCCTACATGTCATTCTACAATATCCACTAAAGAATAAAAAAACAAAAAAAAAGTTTTAAACCTATTCATCTTCAAGCTCATTATATTACTCATTACTCACCATTATTAGTTATTAGTCACCATTATTAATATTATCATTTCAATTTCCCTCTAATTATGTGAGTAGTGCTTTTCAATTCTCCGCTAGTCTTATACCCGTGCAAACTGCACGGGTTTGTTATTTTCAAAAAGATTCTTTAAAAAGGATTATATAAGATAAGTTTTATATATAATAATTGATTAATTATCATCTTTTAAAGTTATTTATTTTAAAAAATAAAGTTTTAAAATAAACAATCAAATCTCTCTATATTTTAATGAATTTTAAATTATCAATCTAAATATTGAGTTATAAAATTGTATTTAAATTTTTAGATATTATAAATTTTATTTGTAATTAACGTAAATAATGCATCAATGTCAACTGACCATGTAGTTATTGTAGTATGATATATCTCTTTGTTAGTTAAAATTGAGTTATTACTTTATCTTAATATTCAAGCGATTTCAGGAAAACTCGACTTACCTATCACACAAAATTATTTGGATGAAAATAAAACAAAATTAATAAAACAGAATCGGCCAGAATAGTTGTAAAGGGCAAAATATTAAACTTGTTTTTCATTTAGTCAAACTATTTGTGCATGGTTAAAATGAAAATTTTGATCTGCGCAAGTTTTAAATGAAAATTTAGACACCGTTTTTCATGTATACCCAATCCTTAATTAGTGAAACGGAATCGAGTGAAGATTACGACCCAATGCATTTTTAAAACGAAAATTTAGTCTCATGCACTTTTGAAATGAAATTTTGACCCGTACATTTTTAAATCGAAAATCTAGACCCATGTACTTTTGAAATGAAATTTTGACCAGTGCATGATGGGTCTAAATTTGTGCATTTTTTAAAGGAAAATTTAGACCCATGTACTTTTGAAATGAAATTTTGACCTGTGCATTTTTAAAACGAAAATTTAGTTTCATGCACTTTTGAAAATAATTTTTTACCCGTGCATTTTAAAATGAAAATTTAGATCCATGCACTTTTGAAATAAATTTTTGACTCGTGCATTTTTACGAAAATTTAGTCCTTGTACTTTTGACCCCTGCATTTCTAAAGTGAAAATTTTGATCCATTCGCTTTAGAAATGTATAATAGTCAACTCGTGATATTATACTATAAATATATATATAACAATTAAAAAGCTAACAATAATGTAACGGTGTGTTGATTTTAAGTGTTAAATCTCAGTATATACAATATGAATGTGATATAGTTATTTTAAATAAATACGATATATACTACTAAAAATCTTAAACAATAATGTTTCATCTTAAACAATAATGTTCCCTCAGACTAACTTTAAGCAAAATCGCAATGTTTTTATTAGATGTGTATCTCAACTATTCTATATAAAGATCTATATATATATATATATATATATATATATATATATATATATATATATATATATATATATATATATATATATATATATATATATATATATATATATATAATATAGTTCGTTATAGGCAAACTTGAAAAATAATTTATAATATGTATTATTTTCGACTCTGGTCATGGTGCTTTTAATAGTATGTATTAATTTTGACTCTGGTCATCAAGACTAAATATTAATTTGCATGTATTTTTTTTTACATATTTTATTGTTGATCGATTAATTTAAAAGTATTTTAAGTAAATTGTTTTCTATTTTTTCGAGTTCTAATTTTTTCTAATTCGTGAATATTTTTTTATTAATGTCGCCTTTTATATTATTTTGATATGTCATAGGGAGTAATACATAATTTTTTTCATGGAAAAATATTCATCTCTTTTTCATCTAGTTGATTTTTATTATTTTAACGAAATATTTTTTATAGTTTCAGTTTTTGTATCATATATATTGTAATTAATAGCAGTCGCATATTCGTCTTTCAACTTGATCGTTGATTATCTAGAGTATAAAATGTGGATTCTTTCAATTAAAGCATAAAAAAGAAGGTGGGGAAGGTGGGGAAGGTGGGGAGCAATGTGGGCCACACTTGAGAAAAAATAAAAAAGTATTGTACTTTCAACCACAGTGCGACACCTAAGCACTGTGGTTGTTGCTTTTATATATAGGATTCTCTTGATCTCCCCTTTGATGGGAGTGCTAATAACCACTATCAAATTTTAATTAATTTACAAGAATATTTAATATTTAAAGTCTTACATATAAACTTTTTAATGCCATATATCTCATGCATTCCATCACAATTTTTGTACTAAAAGACTAACTTAAATAATGTACCATGACATATTTTAAGGTGACATGACAATTTTAATTGTGACATGATAAATTTTAATTTGACATGGATTATCAATTTATTATTTGCCATTAATTTAATTCATTTATCTATAGATCTATAAATAAAATAAAATGGTAAACCAAAAGTATCTCATTACAATATTAAAATCTTATCAAATTACCTCATTATCTCTAAATTTTTATTAAAAGCTACTTAAAACATTGATTAAATCTGTAAAATTTTATTAAAAGCCTACTTAAAACATTGATTAAATGTCATATATACATCAACGAAATGCTACATACCACGTCATTCCCTATACATAGTTGTCCAACTCATTCATCATCTACCAACATACATATATCTATAATCTATAATCTATAATATCTATAAAGGATACTTGGAGTAAACTAAAATGATTTGGATATCACAAAATAATTTTCATCTCCCAGCGTAATTAATCTTCTCCTATCTATACAATAATTAACCATGCCCCATTCAACTCCCGTATTAACTTTAAAATAATTCTATAAATGTAATTAAAAGTATACTTGGGGCAATTTAAAAGTCTATATTGATTTTAATATCACAAAATAATTCTCATCTTTTTGCATAATTACTCTTCTTTATCTATACAATAATTGATCATCACCCATTCAACTCTCGTATTCAATTTGCAATAATTTTTATCACAATTAAGACTATATAAAATAACTCATAAACTACAACCTTTTGAATGCCAAAACCATCACCCTTTTCCCAATTAATATTATAATCACTAAATTTTAATATATATCATTCAACTTCTAGATTAACATTATTTAACCTCTTTCTATTTAAGATTGTTTCTTTATATCTTATAAAATAGTTATGTGATGGGGAAAAATTTGAGTAGTTTATTTGATTTTCTTTGAATTTTGTAAGATAAATTATTAATTTGTGTTGTTTTTTGTTTGTCTAATATTGTGTAGGTGGGTGTGAATGTGTTTTCATAATATCGTTGGCTTAATGGCTTAGCTAACTAACAATGCCATGCATAGGTAAATTTAGTTTTGAGACAATTAGAAAATTAAATTTTCGATTTCTCTTTAAAAGTGTTTTTAATTTCTAAGCTATATAATTAAATTCTGAAATTTATGAAAGTTAATTTTAAAGGGTGATATTTTAGTATAAAATAATATGCATTTTTAATAGCGAATTTGATTTGATTTTCTTTGAAAAACCAATTTTTTGATTACTATTTTTTTATCAAAGTGACTTGATAGACATCTTTGCTTGTATTTTTTTATAAATTATACGGGTTATTAATTATTATATATAGTCGAGTGTCCTATATAAATACCTAAATAGATACGTTATACATTTATACCCCTAAAAAATGGACCTTAATTTTTTTTGCCAAAAACTCATGTTACACTTTTTTTCATTTATATCATTATTATCTTACTAAAATATTGTCATATTATTTAAACGATAGATCATTTAAAAGGAACAATAGTTAAGCGTAAAAATTAGACCGATCTTTATACCTAAAAAATGGACCATGTCCTACACCCCTTTTTTCATCCACTATTATTATCTTATTACAAATTATTGTCATTTATGTTATTTAGACGTACGATCGATCATTCTAAAGAATGAGAGTTCAACATAAAAATTAGACCTATCAACATAACTCAAACCAATCATGGATTTATAGGTGAAAGCAAAAATTTATTAATTATGATCATTTTATTATATATTATCATGTAATTACATACAATTTGTTACAAAGTGAGATATAACATTACCAAAGTAGAGAATGATGGAATAAAAATTAATCAACTTAAATCAAAACATAACTTTTCAATTAAAATATTGTCAATTTTTCGAAATTATTTATATTATTATTAATTTTTCACTTTATAAGTTGGGCATTTATACTTTTCATATATGAAAAAAAATACTATGTAAAGACAGAAAATGATATATTGTACAAGCACATATAACGGTTATACAAATTATGGGTAAAGATGTTGATATTATTGTTTTCTTATATGAATTTTACTAGAAGTTTAAATTAAGAATGTTAACACTCGACAATAATGTTGTTAATGAGTGCGATGATAATAATTAAAAATTCTAATTCTAATATTTTGTATCTTAATCTTCCTCCCTTTTTGTCCATTCAAACAAAAAATTATTACCTATATTAATACATTGTTGCTTAAATTTGGTGTTTTTTACAAATTCAATTTATTTTGACTCGTAAAAAATGGTGGTTGGTAATAAACTAAAGAAAACACAAAACATGTACATATTAATTAGAACTCTAAATAATTTATATACAAGTCGAACTATAAAAAAGCATTACTTAGATATATAATGTTATTTTGATCTTCAATTTTCTAAATTTTTTATACGACTGAAAATGTTATTTATGATGATATGATTCTAAGTGTATGGAGAAAATTATCCTGCCAAGTTGGCAACAAATATTTCAACCCAAATTATTTTTAAGTCGAAAAATAAAAAAATCGAAGAATAAAAAAAATGCGATGTTAATGATTGCATTGTCACCACTACATTTCATATACACTTGCATTGCAATAATATGGGTAAGCTATTAATTGGCAAGTTAGAAAACAATCAAATTATATAATTTAAAAGAAAAATTAATTATAAAATAGACAAATAAAACCCCAAAATAACCCGTGATTTTCACGGGTAACAAAACTAGTTTGTAAAGTTATATACTGTGTCGGTGTTGACAAACTATTAGGAGTATTATATACATACTCTTATTATGTTCAGGGACCGAGCAACATTAAATAGTACTAGAGTTAATGCCCGTGCATTGCACATGCCATTTGTTAGAATCGTTTGTAATAATTTTAACTATGTTTTGAACGTTATTGTTTATCTAATCTCGGAGAGTAATGTATACATGCGAAGAGTCATTTTGGGAGATCATCCGTGATAATTTTAATTATACTTAGGTCTTGCTTCACCGCAAGTATATTCGATGGATAAAACTGGAGTGTAAGACCGTTGAAAAACGAAATTAGTGAGAAATAAACGTTAATCATACACTTTGTATATTTAAGCCATATATTAGTGTGATTAGCAGTGAATAATATTTTTGTGTTTGGCTCTACAAAAATTACTTCTACATTTTTATCAGTTATAGTTATATGACAAATTCATTTCCTTAATACTCGTTAACCCTCAACCTAACCCGAATCTCTTGAGGCCTCCACTTCTCCCACATTACCACTCACTAGTTTTAATCCCGTGCAAATTGCACGGGATTACAGTTTTAAGTATTATTATTTATGAATAATATTTAAAATAATGATTAGTCGTATTTAAGATTTTCGATTTGTAATACAATTTCATATGACCGACATACTAAAAATATTGTAATATTAACAACATAGTTTATATTTTATATTCAAAGTATATCAAAACTCAATGATTTATATAAATTTGAATATCATAACGGAATTACAATATACAATGATAAGTAAATGTTAATACAAAAATCTCAAATTTTCTTCATTATATATGCATTTTTCATCGTCACAACTCACTCATAAATCAGAATTGTCAATATGTCGAATTCTTTAGAGATGGTTTGAAAGCCGGTGGTTTCAACTTAGCTCATTCAAAATAATGAAATATGCGGGTCCTACTCTAGAGGATCAATATAGTTTTTTACCTTATAAAAAAAAAGATATGGTTGTCCACAAAACCCGCCATTCCTCGTATTTTTGTGAATGTTAAGTATATCTATTATGGTACTTTACTTTTGCAATTTCAATATCCCATTTTTTCATCATGTCATTATTATTTAACTTTACTCAATTTTTTTTCGATTGCAAAAATCCACGGGTCTTAATTATTATATTGTTTATTGTAATTATTTATTGAATATAAATTGTTATCTAATAGTTTTAGAAGGACGTTATTCGAAATTATTATATTTTATTTTTTGAGTATCATTATTACTATAAAAGCAAAATGTATTTTAGCTGACGTGGCGCAATATCGTTTCAGCGTTTAGTATTTCTCGCCCTCACATTCACCCTTAGAAATTTATGTTCGTAGACCAATCAGGATGTCTGATTTATGCCGCATCATATATTCTATGATTTATTTAATAATTAAATCGAATAAAAAAAATATTCTATAAATGATAAAATCGTGTATTTCATATCTATGATTTATTCTATATTAAATATGCTAATTTGATTGTGATAACCGTCTAAGAATATAATAATTTGATAAAATATTATAAATTGATTCATATTATCTTAAGGCATATTCCATAAATAATAAAACCGTGTACATATGGCAAGTCAATATTCCAACCGCAGAAAAAAAAAACGTGTAGCATCTAAGTTATAATTTAATAAATATACCAAATTAAATACCTATATTTTAGGTGTCATATACAAATATATTAATATTCTATCAATCAGAATAAAAACGTATCCATATACAACTAATATTGGTAACTTCCAATCAAAATCGTTTACCATATATAATAAATATTCTATCAGAATCGTTTACCATAAACTAATCCTAATTATCCATGCAATATTCCATAAATATTCTGTAAAACCCCTCGTCGCAGCGGAAAATAAAACATACAAACATGACAAGATTTACGCGGAATTTAAACTTTAACATGTAAGAAAACGAGGACAATTAAAACTGAAACTGTACAACTGATAAAACCAAAACATAGATAAGTGTAACAGTCTAAGTATGAAAAACATACATACAAGCAGCCTGGGATAGCACATCCCTACAGGCATCCAAAAACTAAAATGTAAACCTAGAGTCTAGCTAACGTAATAGGGTAAAGTCAATCGATGATGGATCATCGCTCGCTAGCTCCATGCAACCCAATAGCTATCCAACCTGTCACGTACCTACATATATGTAAACATGTACGCCACAATCAGTGGGGAGTGACTAGAGTTCTCCTAGCCACCTTTTGTAACGACACGTATCACATCATCAACCAACATACTCCAGCATATATATATATATATATATAACATGTGAAGCATATAAATCTCAATCTCATATCATCATGCAATATCATGCAAGGCTCTCAACCAACTTCGGAAACTATTTGGAAGGAGAGCCGGTTTCTCTTCCGGTTGCCCGGCCGGGGGGTCTTTCAATCCAAACCATTTACGAAACTAGCCAAAGAGTCATCCAATACCTTGGATGAACAATTCTACAATATACAACACTCTATATAACCTCAACAATCAGCAACATCTGACACTGTACCCCTGCTCAGGCAAGCAGATGAAAACAATCAACAACATCTGACACTGTACCCCTACTCAGGCAAGCAGATGCAAATCAGCAATGTCTAGGACCTACCCCTGCTCAGGCAAGAACTAGACACAATCAGTAGTGCCCAAGTCACACCCCTGCCCAGGTTAGACTTGGTACACAAATCAGCAAGCATACACTCGTGACCCCTGCTCAGGTACGAGTGGATACCAATCAGCTAATAATGGTTCCTAGACCCTGCTCAGTCGTGACCATTACCCTTCGTAATGAAATTGGGATCCCTGCTCAGACCCAACCCACTACGGTCATACAATCTCAAGGTAGAATAGCGTTCCCTGCTCAGACATATCCTACCGCATCAAACATACACGTGTCGGTCTAGAGGTCCCTGCTCAGACGTAGCCGACACGCCACAAACACTCACATGTCAAGTGAGAGGATCCCTGCTCAGACCATAACTTGACACGCATACAACCATCAGCACATATCGTACTCTAGCGGTCTCTACTCAGACATATTCCGATATGTACTCAACCAAATCCTTAGTCCTAGTCTTTCTAGACTTCTAACAACACCTAATTGACCCCGGGAACTAAGTTGAGGGAGACCCGGTTTCCCTTTCGGTTACCCGACCAGGGGGTCTCTATCCTCTCTCCATTCCCGAACCCAATAGAGTGCCGCCCGAACATCGGGGACCTCAAACACACATAAGCATATAAGAGATGACCAAGTTCAATAAAAGCTAAGGACGTACAACCTAAGACTTCCTTCTAAAAGTCTAAGGGTTCTTATACAACCAACTAAGTCCCCTAGGTCTCGTCAACATCCTAAGACAAAGATTGACTTAAGGTAAGAAACAACATCCTAAACATTGCTTACTAACTACCCATTACTATTAAGAGGTAACTAACTGTAGCTAGGAAACAACATTCTAAAATGTTGCTTACTAACTACCCGTTACCATTAAGTATAAACTTAACAACATATGATGTTTAAACATGCTAATAAACTTGTCAATAAACTTTACTACAAAAGAATTGAGAAAGGATCAACATTAGGCAATTAGCTAACCACATGGCTGAACCTTACTTAGCTCAAACATACATTTAAAACCAAGTAATTATATTCATAAGCATCACTTAAACATCACTCAAACAATTGGGAAACAAGTCCTCAAAACAATCACGAAACAATTAAACAAAACAAAGTTACCGCGGTTTTTGCACAGTCTGCGCAAAAACGTTGCGTAGCTGCGCCACCATTGTGCAGCCTGCGCCCAAGCACGGGCCAGGTTCCTTTCGCGATTTTCCTGCAATTCGCCATTTCGTTCAATCTTTCGACAAACACTTCTACACTACGATTTCAAGCCTTAAATCTATTCTACCAGCACATATTAACCCATAACAATCCCAAGTATGTCTTAAACACGATTTTTGAACAAAGGAACACGTATTAGAATCAGACATCGTATTCGTCTTAAGAACTCAAAATCTGAAAAATGAACAATACTAGCATATGAACATCTAAAACTCCAATTAAACCATGTGAATAACATATAAAACACATTCTTAAGATAATCCTATACTCAAACATCATCAACAACTCAAAATTCAGAAATTTCAATCAAGAAACAACACAAAAGTGCTATTTTAACAAAAAGGTCGAGTTACTCGTAATCGTCACCTTAAAAGCGCTTATGCTCCAAAATCTTCTTCAATAACAAAGCTATCAACTTTAGGATCCTCTAGATCAACCCCTACAACAAAAGAAACGGGTTTTATAAGCGTAAAACGGAATTTACCCAAAATAGCGTCTTTTTCGAGTTCGACGAAATTGAAATTGAAAGAGATAGAAAGCTTTGAAAATTTCGCAAGGATTCCGAAAATGTAAGACTTACCGCGATTCGAGTTCGGGAAGAGGTTGAAATGTTGATTTTAAGCTTCAAAAATGGAGAACAATGGAGTTGGGAAAGTATCAGTGAAATGAAATGTGAAGATGAAGGTGATGTCGTTGAATAGGGTTTAAGGAATCACTCGAAATTATCTAGTCACTTATGTGCTGAAATCTATATTGTAGTTATTAATGATTTCATCACTCTTACTATTTTCAAACATCTTGGCTATTTCATCAAGGTTATTCATATCTAACCATTTTGATTTCTAATGGGCGACCTTTTTATTATCAATATAATAAACCTTCTCGTAAAGCTCCATCACCGTATGATATAAGGTATTTTGTTCATCTAGAATTGAGAACCTCTTATTCTTTACACCTTAAAGAATCACCCATCCTCTCTAAATGGTAGGTTCAATTCTTTAATGAATTTCGCTCCCACTAAAAACAATATCACTCGATCTCTTGAATGAACCTTTCATTTCTTGCATGTAAATCTTTATTTATCACTTGAATCATTATCACTATCACTATCCCTATAGTGATCTATCTTCATTCAATCAATCATCACTTCTTTCATGTCTTCGCTTCCTCGAGACGAATATGACATGATAATTCCCTTATAACTACATTGAGAGAATTGAGATGATTTCTTCTCTTTTATCTTATAAATTTAGAAAAATCATTTATTAAGGAACCGTTTTCCTTCCGATTTCATACGGGGTTTCATTATATCCTCTCTTTGAAACAATGAACATAAGGAACCTTTCCTCTTGTGTCCTCCCGTAGTTTCTTCAGTGTCCTCTCGTAGTTTCTTCAATTCATTCATTTAGGGTTCTTCTTAAGTCTCCCATGTATGAATCTTCTCTAAGATCCTTTATTTATATCATTGGTTTGCGGGCGAAATATTTTCTCCCACTCTATCCTTTTAACAATAACCTTTATTTCTATAAGGATAGCAATTTTCGTTTTAACCAATACATATGAATGTTTTGAAGTTTTATAGGTGTGATGTATACATTCTCATTTTCACTTAAAATGAACATCGTATAATGAATTGATGATTTCTTAATTTGATTGAAAGTATCTCATGGGGTGTAGTTCTCCGTTTTAATCAACACTTTGATTATATTCTATTGATCGTATCAATGTGACTTATTTTGTGATAAAATCACCATTATTCATGTTTTAACAAGGTATGCAATTTATTTTAGGAATCAAGTAATTGATTAAGAACAAAAGTAGTGACTTGGGTTGAAAACCAAGTCACTAATATCCAAAATTAAAACCATTGTTTTAGGATTCGAATCCTTGTCTTACAAGAAAATAAATTGTTCTAGAAATAAAATGCAAAGTATGAAAGAAGACAATAATGAAAATTACAGCCTAGCTCTTAAGTCTTCAATCAATTAGATGCTACCATAGTCATCTAAGTAAGGAACTTCATGCTTCCTTCTCCTTGCCCTTATCATTAGAAGGTGGCCCTTTAAAACAATTAAAAAGGGTAAATATCAACAAATTTGTATCATTATACATAAGTTGATAAATGACAAGAATTTAAACGAGAATTATTACCTACGGCGGTTGCCTTCCCATTTTTGAGATAGCTCAAGTATTTGGGGCAATTACGCTTCCAATGCCCTATCCTCGTGCAATAATGGCACTTGTCTTCGGATTTTGAAGATGAGGTGGAAGCACCTTTCGAAAAGGTCTTTTCTTTGGTCGGTTTGGGCTTGAACGTTTTCTTGCCTTGCCCTTGAAGGCATTCCTTTTGAAGCTTGTTTTCCCCTTCTTCTCAATGTTCAAGACATCTTTAGTGGAACTTTCATGAAGTCCCATATCCCTCTCGGCTTGGACGAGCATCTTATGCAATTCATCCAATGTGGTCTCTTGATTTCGCATATTAAAATTCACCCGGAATTGTGCATACGATTTCACCTTATTGAGCGAGTGAAGAACTCGGTCAATGATGAGAAAGTCGGGAACATCAACTCCTTGCACTTTTAGAGTCTCCGCGAGCTCAACTAGTTTGAGCACATGAGGGCTTATCTTTTGCCCTTCCTTCAAGCTAATGTCGAAGAAGGCGGAAGCCGCCTCATATTGTATCACCCTTGGAGTTTGCGAAAACATTGTCGCAAGCTTGGTGTATATCTCATATGATGTGGTTAACTTGATCATACTCCTTTGGAGATCCGGCTCCATGGAGAAGATAAGCACATTTTTAAGAGCGGAGGACTCTTTCATGTAGGCTTCATAGGCCTCACGAGTTTGGACCGCGGAACGAGCGGTCGGAGCGGGAGGAGCGGCTTCAGATAGGTAACGAGTCTTATCGTCACCTTGAGCGGCCAAAAGTAATTGCGCATCCCAATCCTTAAAATTGGAACCATGCTTATCGAGTTTGCAACGATCCATAAAGGATCGAAGCCATGATACGTTAGTGAGAGGTGGAGCGTTGGTTGCCATTGACGATGTTGAAAATTAAACTACAATATAATGAAGGAATTAAACAACGTCATTTTTAAAACACGTAAATAATTTTAAACAAGTTTAGTTTATTTACTTAATGATCTCTTACCCAATTAAGTAAACAATCCCGAGACCCAAACCCATACTAATCCGGGCACGGTATAGCCGATTCAACCCGTATTGGTATAATTTGGTGGATTAACCTTTTAATCGATTCTACCTTAGAACTCTCGGTCGACAATTTTCTAAAAATTGTCTTTAGCCCGAACTTATTGCAACTACGGTTACGAATACTTTCGTTGAGATCGACCAAATTTCAAGGTGTAATCTTATTACCCCACTTACCCAACGTGACAATTTTAGCACCCCGGTTTAGCCGAGCCTACATTCTTGTGAAGAAGGGATTCATGGGTCCATACTTTTTGGTAAGGCTAAGTCTCAATATTTATATGTAAGAGATCTAGTCAAGTTTTATGATCTATCTCCGTTTAAGTGAACTAAGTCGGTGAATTATCGATAAAATAAATGACTAGGTCGATTAAATCGAATAAATGCATGACATGATATACGACGATTTGGCTATGCATGCAAACATATAAAGCAAAATAAAAGCATAAAAATAAACCCTAGTATGGCCTTTCCTAGAAAAGAAATAATAAAAGTACAAATTCGGAAACCAACTCCTTTGGTCCCTTGAACTTCAAGAGACACGCTTCCCAAGGCAAACACCGTCTTGGTTGGAACTCTTTTCCGAATGGCACCATCTTCAAGGATCTCCGGAATTTACAAAAATTACAACTTTTCTAGTCTACTTTATACATTATAAAATAGAAAACAATAAATAAAGTGATACGAGATCACATTAATTACATCCGAATCGGTAACCCCTTACATTACGGGAAATACCGATTTAAAAACTAAGGCCATACTAAGTAAATTACATAATCCAAATTACGTAAATAAAATCATGACAATCATAATTAAAATATGCAACGCTTATGAATATATGAACTATCATGCAAAGCCTAAGCCAAATCGTCCTATTTAAATATCAATTATATAAATAGTTATCGTATACCTCGGTTTTATGGAATTGTGTGTTTTAACGTTTAACAACACTATGCATTATGTGAATCGGAATTCACTCTTAAGTTAATCATCCCAACTCTTTTAGGTTTCAAAATTTAGTCTTACTCAAACTTTGAACATGACTTAACTTATTATAATAATATTGTTCGGTATTACTCGGTTTTACGGGAAAAATAATATAAAATTCAAAAAGAGTCATAAAAATTTCGAAAATTTCAAAATTCAAATTTTGAAAAATCTAGAATGTTCTTAAAATTTAAGAACTTTAAAATATTAGTATTTATCCGGTTTTAACATATATTTCGAAAATAAGACGTAAAACGAGCATTTCAAGTCGGAAAATTAAATAATTTGTTCCATAAATGAAAATAAAATACTAATAATATTTTTACACTTTCCAAAAACTTTAAGAACATGAAATGGATAGAAAAATAAATTACACACTGTCCAATTAGCCGAAATTTTAATAAATATGCTCTTATTACTCAATTTTAAATGCTACTTTTTAACAAATTAAAATTAAATAAAAACAGAAACTTTTGGCTCCCAAGAAAATTATGGTGATGAACATATCATCTATGACTAAAATGGGTTAAATTTTTCGGCCATTTTAACAACTATTGCCTTTTTTAACGATTTTCGTCATATATCGTACAATTTTAACCTTTAAAATTATTTCTCAAGCATAAAATTAAATAAAAATCTCGAAATTTTTATACATGCTGGAAATAATATATATGACATCGTGTTAAAGTTTTATGGCCAAATTCCAACTTAAAATATTAAAGTCGAAATAATGTCACTAATTACCCGATTTTTACATTAAAAATCAATAATAATGCAATATATGAGATAAATTTCTGGAAAAGTTAGTATACATTTTAAATATTGCATGTGACATACTCATAAATTTTTATAGTAAAATTCGTAATATAACTATACAAACCCATTTTTATTCATCTTATTACATTTTAACATTTAAAATTCATATCCCATGTATTATAAGTCCGTAATTTACGAAAATTCATATTCATAACATAGGATATACATGTGAAAACATACTGAAAAATCTCGGCCAAAAGCTTATTTTAACTATTTTTCCCAAAATAAACAATTTTTAACCATTAAAAATCAATAAAACCGAAAAAATAAAATACAAATGAACAATATATATGCAAAATATATTCCAAATATCCTAAAAAAATTTTAGAATCAGTAGGTATTCATGCATAAATTATTTCGGCCATATCATATACGAAATGAAATATCAATTTTTATTTTGTTATCCTAATAACTCCTTAAAATTAAACGGAAAGCATGCAAACAACCTAGTTGCTCTGATACCAATTGTTAGGTTTAATTATCTCATAAACTAATTATTTTAGTCATACTAAACAAAATTTTAATTAACATTTTAATTAAACAAACTTTAGATCTTATGCATGCTAATGAAAAGCGGAAATAAAACTCGAACCCTTACACAAGGTCCAAATAATAACAAGGATGATCCTCCAAGTATTCAACAAGAACACCTCCTTAGTGATGCACCAAGACACACCTTAAAGATCCGAACCCTTGAGTTTGCTAGTACAAGAAACAGATTTTTCCTTAAACAAATTCTAATCTCTTACTTAGAATTAATATACTAATATTATAACTTTTTATTATTAGTATTTTATTATTCTCACAATAATAATTTTAGAGGTTTTAGAGGTTTTTATTTTTCCTTGCCTTAGAAAAATTTGCTAAGCATTAGAGTGAATCATTTTTGTGATCTAATCACAATATTTAAGGTGGGTTGCATGGGAAGGGGTGGCCGGGTATGGGAAGGAGAAAAGGAGGGAACATCTTCTCTTTTCAAGGCTAATAGGGTGGCTCTAGGGTGTGTGTTCTCAAGGTCCTTTAAACACAATGATTAAAGGTGCAATTAACACATAATACACCCCACACCTACCTCCACTATAACTGGCCACCCTAAACATAATATGGACCTCATTTTATAAAATTGTCAATTGTAAAATTGTACATTATGTGACATCTAATATGTCATAATGTTACAATTATCTTAATTTAAAACATATACATATATTTATCAAATAAATATCGTTTATAAATTAAATAAATCATATTTATCAATTTGACAAGTAATTCGTAATTACTAATTAAAATGGTTATTTATTACAAATCGTCAATACGATTTACAACCATTGTAATAATATGCAACCCGATTCATTCTAATTACGACATTATAAAATATCGTACAATGTTTAATAATTGACACGTTTCAGTTTTAAACATAAATCTTACAATAAGATTTAACCTCTGATTTTTCGGTATACGAGTTTAAGGAATATGATCAAATCGTATCAATATACATTTGATCACTTTATCAATTAAGGGAATTGTCCTATAGGTGTGACCTAAAGGGATCAACTGACCACCACCGTCATACGACAGTAATGTCAAACTCTAGCTAGCCAATCATTACCGATTAATGTTGGTCAGTTGACTAATATATTTCGTATCATCCCTTGCGCATTCTCGTCATGAGATTTAATTATGTGATCGCACTATTGTTGAGGACACATTTCCAACAGATTACTTATTCATGTATATGCATGTTCATATCTATATGTTGTGTTGTGTTACCGTTTACGTGTTTTCTGACAAAAAGTGGCTGGGAAAACCTCGAGTTACTCCTCACTGGGGAAGACGTGTGGCTAGCGAGCATTGTTGATTATTCGACAATTACCTATTTACGATTAGCTTAGATTTACAATATGTTGCTATCGAGGGATACCTTATCCCTTGTGAATTTTCATTTCCTTGTATAAGTTTTACTTTCTCTTTAGTTTCAACATTCCGCATGTTGTTTTGATATTCCGTGATTAAGTTTTATTTATATATGTCGAAAGTTTTTATAATTATCGTATTTCCGCTGCAAGTTACTTGTTTATTCTTGATGCATGTCTATTTTATGATATTTTACATCTATTTTTACACGCATTTAAGAGCTCATTTATGAGTTTTTGGTTATTATTTCTCCTATTTCGTCTACTTTCGTATTTTTATGCATTATTGCAGATTTATGTGGAAATAAGGCGATTTCGAGTCAAACCCGTCCTCAAGTGATTTGCATGACTACGGACAAGAAGGAACGAAGCCTAGCGCACATTTCAAGGCCCGGCGATAGCATAAAACAAGGGTGCATACAGTTCACAAGCTTTAACAAGGGAAGAATCGCTTCGCGATAATTGCAGCCTGTTTCAAATGGCTATATCTCGAGTTCTAAAGCTGATAATGGAGTGATTCCAATTGGAGGTGAAATCTTATCCTCTTAGCTTTCCAACACCGCAAGAATATCTTTATTAAGATGAGCAACGAAGAAATGGCAGCTGTTTTAAGATCGACGCGCGCTGCAGAATTCGTCAGAATGCACTACTGTACCTGATTTTTGGTCGATCGACCTCCTACTATGGTCGGTCGACCGAGGCACCTGATGCACGAGATTTCAGAAACCCGACAACAGGTCGACCGACAAGTACCAGCGGTCGGTCGACCACATGGCCCATTACGGAAGATTTCAGACGCCTCATTAAGCCCATGATTAAGCTAGGTTTTGGGGGAAGCAACGACAAATCCTTATAAAAGCTTAATTCCCCCTATGTACTAAGCATCTTTTAGAAGCCCTAATATAGTATTACTCAGAAATTCTTAGCTTAGTTTACAATAAAAGTTCTTCGTTCTTTATTTTTATTAGTTTTAGAATACCTTTTGCAACAATCAGTTTCTACGCAAATTTCAATAAAGTTCTAATCTTTCAATTCTTCCACTTCCTTTGTTATGGTAATTTACTTTCATAATTCAGTTTTGTTCATTCTTATTGTTGTTATACCGGATAGTTAGAATCCCTAAACCTAATGCTTGTTAATTGCATGTTTACTGTTTTAATCACCATGTTTATTGTTATTTTCATTGTAGTTGTTGTTTTTACTGTTATCATGCATACGTAATCTCATATGTTAGGATGTAGGTAAGTAATGGCGTAGATGGCGTAATTTAGGACGACCTGTAGCAGACTCTGGTCGGCCGACCAGCTTAACTGGTCGGTCGACTAGGGTTGTTGGTCGATCGACTAAAGTAGTTGGTCGGTCGACCAATGCCACGTATGTTGAGACCTGTTTTGCTTCGTTAATTATAATACCCTATGACGAGACCGAAAGGAGACTTTTAGGATGTTAGTAATGACTTACCCAATATTGAAAGATACGAGGAGGGAATTGGTTAACGTTTTAAGACGGCTAGGTTACTAAGATTGAAAGGTATGTGACCTAGACTTTAGGAATAACCCTTATTGTTGACATCCAATATTTGTGAGACCTAGGAACTAATAGTATAGGCTGAAATGAGCTATTAGATAACATAGACCGAGAGGATTTATTATACCCCTTACGCGACTGCAATACATGTTGACCTAGACTATATGCCATCGTAGCTTTTATGAACCGATCATCCTAACATCTTTTCACCATAAGTTTTATTCGCATCTCGTTTTCGTTTTATATTACCTTTTATTTATTAGACTTAGTAGAAACCAAACAAAATCATCAAAACCCCATTTTTGTTACTTTAAGACATAGACTTAAAACAATTAATACTCCCTAACCTCCTTGTGGTTCGACCCTGACTTTCACTATCTATAGTTAAAGCTAGGAATTATAAATCTTATCTTTGATACCCACAACGACGGGTATCAAATTTTGGCGCCATTGCCGGGGAGGTAGCGTGAGTGTTATTTGTTTTTAGTCTTTTGTCTTTTTCTTTTGCCGTCATGACCATCTCCCCTTTCCCACAATTCGAGCATGAACTATTGCATATCTATTTGATCCGATTATGGATGGGGCATCGAATCGTCATTTTATTCAACGATCGATAACGCAAATTATACTAGCTATTTTGTTATTAATTATCTCATGGCTAGTATTTTGCTTAGTTGGGGTTCGATGGGCTTTACGACCTTGGTTTAATAAGAGGATGTCAAGAAACGAAGTCCCTCAAAAGGAAGCAAGGGCTCGGGGAAGCACGGCCCATAGGCCAAGGCTGCTCGGGAGGCTGCTCGGTCACGGCCTGTTCACGGCCCGGCCGTGGCTCAGTCATGAACGTAGGATGGCTCGGCCATCTTGGATTCCTAATAGGCATTGGAGTAATTTTAATTATTATGTTATTTTTATAAGTTGTTATCTTTTATTAAGTTTGTTGTAATTAGTTACTAGTTAGTTAAGGTAGTTACTAGGTTGTTACAAAGTTGTTACAAGTTAGTTACTACCTAGTTAATTAGTTATCCTAGGGTTGTTAGGATTAGTTATTTAATTCTAAAACAACCTAAGATATAGTTTATTTTTAATAAGGATTATATTTAATCCACCTAGATAGGATTTAGGAATTCTAATCTCATTAGAAGATTGAGATAGGAGGTGTGTGGGATTTGTGTATGGGACGTGTGATTACCCTATATATAGGTCACATGGTTCTTCTTGTTTTTCATTCAATTATTCAATCAATCAAGTTATAAAAATTACAGTTTTCTTTTAAGGCATACTTAAAGAACTCAAGGACTCATCGCGTGTTGATCCGAACCGTTAGTATTTGTCGCGTTTCAAATATTAGCACGATTTACAAACTATAGGTCTAGGGAGTAAATCACCATTGTTTGAACTATAGGTCTAGGGCAAACAAATATCCTTCTACCTTGAGGATTCACCTCAAGACCGTCACAACTACAAAAACAACCACCATTATCACCACCACCGACGGACCACCACCATCACGGCAACACCACCACCGCCGTTCATTATTCACCATCATTATTCATCAAGATTCAATCAAGATCGTTCCATACATTGCCTATTTTACTAATTCATTCAAGATTGTTCTAAAGATTTCCAAGAAGCTTCCGCGGACGATTTCTTTGCTCAAGAATTTGTATCACTATTGTAATAGATTAACCTCTTTCCTTTCTCAGTCTGACTATCCTATTAGTATTGGCGAGGTTTGTCGTATCATTTATGATGGAGTTACTGGTAAGACCTTGATCGAGATAGAGAGAAATTGTGGATGGGATTTTCTTGACCTACCCTATGAGAAGCAATGGGAGCTTCTCAAGCACCTAATCCAAGCCAGTGAAGATACAGAGAGGTATGAGAGCGTTGATATTAGTAACCCGAATTTTTCTGTCGAGAGTGATCCTATCACACCCATTACTAAAGATTCGCTCATTCTTAATGAGAATGAGTATGATAGGTTACTTGATTCTCTTTCCCTCCCTGTTGATGATACTGACTTGGATACAACTGATGAGTTAGAAATTCATCCCTTGACTGACCAACCTATTTTTGTAGGTGTTAGTAATGAACATGTTCATGATACGTTTGAACCTTCGGTTAATGAACCTTGTTTTGTGCAGGATTCATTTTTTGACATTTCTGATGTTTTTGATAATATTAGTGAATGTTCTGCACAAGGATCCTTTACAAAGGATCCTTCGGAGGCTTTGATGTGTTTTGAGACATGTGTAGGTAAATCTCTTGCTCAGGAGGATGATTGGGATGCTCCAAAAGTTGCAACTCCAGGGACAAGGTCCATAGGCGGTAGAAAGAGAAGTGTTCTCGATCGAGTAGTACCACTTACTCGATCAGATGATGTAGAGAACAAGATCACTCAATCGAGTGATTCTATGGCTGAAGAAAAGAGCCCGAAGAAGAAGAAACCGAGGAAGGTGTCGGCCTATGACTTGGGAGCTGACGACCCCGGAAGGTGGAAGGCTAGAGCTAAGGATGATGACCCATCTATCTACATACTGGAGATAAGCTCATCTACCCAAATTACCATAGCTGAAGGGGTAGCTTGTAGTCAGAACCTGTGGTCAAAGAAATTCCGCATCCTTCGCGGATAACTTCTCCTTATTGCTCGTTTTCTTTTTAAGACTATTTTATTTCTGTTTTCTTTAAAACTTTTGTTAGTTGGTTTGTTTTAGACTTAGACTTTTGCTTTGTTGTTTTGTTTTAAGACTTTTTAGACTTGGTACTTTGGGATGTTGCGCATGTTTTGGGCGCATAAATGTTGTTCACAGGTTTGAAAACGGAGTAATTTGGACCAAACAAGTTAATTCTGAGAAGCAAAAGAACGCTGCACAGGAAGTGTGGTCGACCGACAAGAAGCATTAGTCGGTCGACCAGATCACTGCAACCCAGTAGTCACTATTATCTGTCACGTGGTCGGTCGACCAGGTGATGTGGTCGGTCGACCACTGTAGCTGCTACAACATGTTCGTATTTACCTCGGGAAGCGTGCAAGCACGATTAGGGAATTTTTCTCCTTACCCTTTCTTTTATGCTTTCATTTTCCTTCTCATTTTCAAACCTTTGAACTAGCATTATCACCCAAAACACCGTTAATCCCCGAAAAGGGTTTATCTTTGTGTTTCCTTTTTCAGGTCCTTGGAGTGGCACTGCTTGCCACCGAAACCTCCTAAGCTCCCGCTGGTTTGGGGAGGTTTCTATTGTGCTTAATCCGGTGAGTTCCTTCCATGTTTTCCTTGGTTTTTCCTTTTTACGCAATCTTCTTTTATTTCATAACTTTTGCTCATGCTAGTGCACAATGGGGACATTGTGCGGTTTGGTTTGGGGAAGGGTTTTGTGTCGCATGCATTTGTTCCATTGCATTCTGCCACACGTTTATTGGATTTCTGTCTTGCATCGTCTTTTCTTATTTTCCTCATATACAAGAATAATCCAAAAAAATAAAAAAATTCAAAAATTTCAAAAAAATGCACGTTTACATTAGCATATAGGCTGAGTCGGAACAAGAGTATTTCAATGATGATTTTGCCTTTTCATATGTTTTTGCCCAATCCTTGCTTGTCAACATGTTTTAGTAGAAGAATCATATGCATAATCTACGAGTTTTTTGTCAAACTAGTTGTTAATCTTGAGACTTGACTTTTATCTTTGGCATACTACTTTATATTCCGAGTTTTAGAGCTTTATTTCTGGTTTCATTGATCACCATTTGTTTAGGAATGTGAGTAGTACTCCCCTTGAAACATGTTACATCAATATACATAAACATGAACGTAATCTGCTATATACCTGTGTGCTATCTTATTTTGTGATTTGTGACACGTGCATTTGAGGTCCCTTTCTCTTGTCTTACCCATAAGCCTTACATTGCCATATTTGTCTTTTTGTCCCTAATACTACATCCCATACTTAGCCTACCTTACCAAGCTAGTATATGTGGTCGCAGGAACTTTTCAAGTCATCTTTGGTTGTCGTATGTTCATATGAGAAAAGCAAAAGAATGAATGAATGAAAAAAAAGAAAAAGAAAAAAAAAACAGAAAAAGAAAAAGAAAAAAAAAACATCGAAAAAAATACACTACAAGTCAGTCGACCGACCGCATCACTTGGTCGGTCGACCAACTCTCAGAAACAGAAACTTGCAGTTCGTCCAGAAAATGCCTTTCTTTATTATTTATTACTCCCGTACTTCATTCAAATCACTTGGGAGTCTTTTCCTTGAAAATATTGTGAGTTTTTGTGCTATAAAATAGCATCGTGTTTAAGTCCTTTGGGTTGGAAGTTGTGAAAATTCATTGTTGGATCCCGGTTTTGCTAGCTTGGCTATTTAACCCCACTTATCCAAAAACATCTTAACCCTTCTTACCCATTACCTCACACATCTTTCTTTATCTCAGCGTGTGTCAAAGTCACTTAATTGGTATGTATATGCACGGTTATAGAGTTTATTTTCATGTTAGATTGCAGGCATGTTTTCATGGGTCGAAGTTAGGTGAGTGTCTTTACAAATTACTTCTTTCTATCTTCTACATACATTCACCCTGTGCTTATTGAGTGATTTGAGCGACCCGCGAGAGTCCATTATGAAAAGTCTCTATAGTTGATAGATTAGCAAGTTTGACAACTTCATAATTCGTTTGCATAATTCAATTACTATTTCATTGTTGACTTTGCGTTAAATTGGTTTGGGCTTACATTTGCATTTCGCTCTGAGATTGAAATCGTTCCATTAGTTTAAGATCGAGTCTAGTTCTTGCTTCAGGGCAAGCAAGGTTTGGTTTGGGGAATTTGATGCGTGTCTATTTTATGATGTTTTACATCTAATTTTTACACGCATTTCAGAGCTCATGTATGAGTTTTTGGTTATTATTTCTCCTATTTCGTCTACTTTCGTATTTTTATGCATTATTGCAGATTTATGCGGAAATAAGGCGATTTCGAGTCAAACCCATCCTCAAGTGATTTGAATGACTACGGACAAGAAGGAACGAAGCCTAGCGCACATTTCAAGGCCTGAAGATAGCATAAAACAAGGGTGCATACAGTTCACAAGCTTTAACTAGGGAAGAATCGCTTCGCGATAATTGCAGCCTGTTTCAAATGGTTATATCTCGAGTTATAGAGCTTATAAAAGAGTGATTTCAATTGGAGGTGAAAGCTTATCCTCTTAGCTTTCCAACGCCGCGAGAATCGCTTTATTACGATGAGTAACGAAGAAATGGCAGCTGTTTTAAGATTGACGCGCGCTGCAGAATTCGTCAGAATGCACTACTGTACCTGATTTTTGGTCGATCGACCACCTACTATAGTCGGTCGACCGAGGCACCTGATGCGCGAGATTTCAGAAACCCGACAACTGGTCGACCGACCGCTGGAAGATTTCAGACGCCTCATTAAGCTCATGATTAAGCTAGGTTTTGGGGGAAGCAACGACAAATCCTTATAAAAGCTTAATTCCCCCTATGTAATAAGCATCTTTTAGGAGCCGTAATATAGTATTACTCAGAAATTCTTAGTTTAGTCAACAATAAAAGTTCTTCGTTAGGAGGGGGTGATTTCAACTGTGTTTTGAAGCCTGAGGAGAGGTTAGGAGGGGGTTTCAGTCTAGCAGAAGCCACTCCTTTCCAAGATTGTATTGATAGCTGTGAACTAATGGATAGCCCAAGTGAAGGTGCCTACTACACTTGGAACAATAAGCAACCACCTGAAACTAGAGTCTTCAGTAGATTGGATAGGGTTCTGGTTAACCAAGACTGGATCACTGAGTTTGAGGATTACAAAGCCAACTTCCTGCCATCAGGGGACTTTGATCACTCCCCTTGTGTTTTGGCTATGACTACCCAACATCAGAGGAGGAATAGGAGCTTCAAATACTATGATATGTGGAGTCAGGCTCCAAATTTCTTTGCTTTGGTCAAGGACTCATGGACAGAGGGTGTGTATGGCACTCCAATGTTCCAACTTGCTACTAAACTTAAGAGATTGAAAGGGCCCCTTAAGCTGCTAAATAAAGAGAAATTTGAGGGTATTGAACATCAAGTAGACCTAGCTTATACCAGGTTGCTAGATATTCAGAAACATATATTCCAAAGGCCTACTGATGCTACCCTGATTGAGCAGGAACTTCAGTTTCAGGAGCAGTATAGGGAGCTGGATAAGGCTAGAATGAGCTTTCTTAGACAAAGGGCTAAACCTACATGGATTCAAGAAGGGGACTGTAATTCAGCTTTCTTTCATGGAACACTAAGAAGTCGCAAAGCTCAGAATCAAGTTCATAAAATTATGGATGACACTGGTCAGTGGCAAGAACATCCAGATGCTGTTCAGCAGGCCTTCTTAGGATACTATAGGAAGTTTCTTGGGGAGTGTAAGGCAGTTACTAGGATGTCCTCTACTATTGTGCAAAAGGGCCCTCTATGCTCTCCTAATCACCAAGATATGCTGTTAGCTCCTATTTCAGATGATGAGATCAAAGCTACCATGTTTAGCATTCCCAATGCTAAAGCACCAGGCCCTGATGGATACAATAGCCATTTCTTCAAGGTCAATTGGGAGTTATTAGGGGGAGAGGTGTGCACAGCCATTAAGGATTTCTTCCATCATGGACAGATGCTTACTCAAATGAACAACACTGTGCTCACTATGCTACCCAAGATTGCTCAACCTACATCTGTGTTGCATTTCAGGCCCATTGCTTGTTGTAACACAGTGTACAAGTGCATTTCTAAACTCTTGTGTGCTAGACTTGCCAAAGTTTTACCTAGCATCATATCTCCCACCCAAGGAGGCTTTGTCAAAGGCAGGAACATAGTTGAAAACATCCTGATATGTCAGGATCTCATCAGGCATTACAATAGGAAGAATGCAACTCCCATATGTTTGATAATAATGGACATGCAGAAAGCGTATGATACAGTGGAGTGGAAGTTTTTAGAAGAGATGATGGTTGCCCTACATTTTCCTACTGCCTTCATTACCCTGGTGATGCAGTGTGTTACCACTGCCAGTTTCACTCTGAAACTGAATGGTGAGTCCTTTGGTTTCTTTGAAGGAAGACGAGGTTTGAGGCAAGGGGATCCCCTCTCCCCTTTGCTATTTACTATATGCATAGAATACTTATCCAGGCTTCTACTGAGTTTAAGTATCATCCCATGTGTAAAACTATGAGGCTAACCAGTCTTATGTTTGCTGACGACCTTTTGCTCTTTAGCAAAGGGGATCTTCCTTCTATGATGATCCTTTTGCGTACGTTTGCAACGTTTTCAGTGGCTTCTAGTCTGAAACTAAGTCAAGGCAAATCAAATATTTATGTTACTGGCTTAACTCAGCAAGTTAAAGCAGATATTCTTGAGGTTTCAGGATGTAAGGAAGGAGAATTACCTTTCAAGTACCTAGGGGTACCCATCAAAGCTACTCGGTTGAACCTCATTGACTGTCAGCCCTTGATAGATAAGGTACTGGAAAGAATTAGAAGGATGGGGGCCAGGAAGCTCAGCTATGCAGGGCGTCTGGTTGTTATAAAGGCGGTTCTGAACACATTGCATTCATATTGGGCAAGCATCTTTGTGTTACCATCAGTAACCATTAATAGGATTGAAAGCATCTGCAGAAATTATCTCTGGGAAGCATCTAGTGAATATAGTAGATCACCCCTAGTGGCTTGGAATAAGGTCTGCACTCCTTACCATGAGGGTGGTATGAATATCTTGCAAAACACAGCCTGGAACAGGGCAGCAATTGGTTAGCTTGCTTGGTGGATTATGAATGATCCAGGGAAGCTTTGGGTGAAATGGGTTCATGCTATTTACTTAAAAGGGGAAGCATGGATGGAATATCAACCTAAGACTGATACTAGCTGGGGCTGGAGGAAGATCTGCCAGGTCAAGGACAAATTCAAACCAGGGTACCTTGATCAGGAATGGACAGATGAACATGGCTACACTATTAACAAAGGCTATCACTGGTGCAGGGAAAGGGGCAATCCTATTATCTGGGATAAGCTGGTATGGCAGAAATGGACGTTACCTAAACATCGTTTTGTGAGCTGGATGCATCAACATAAGGCTATGAACACGAAAGCTAAACTCTATAACTTGCAACTGATTCATGATAATCTCTGTTGCATCTGTCATAAGGAAGTAGAAGACCAGGAACACTTGTTCTGTAAGTGTGACTATAGTACTCTCATTATTGCCAGGATGAGCTCTTGGGTGAAGTATCCTCTGAAAGATCACATTCAGAATGATTGGAGAGCACGACTTCGAGGATCCAAGTTGAAGAGGGGTTTACTAAATGGTATTATCAATGCCATTGTCTATCATATTTGGGCTCAACGAAACAAATGCAGAATTGAGGGTCTGTTAATGAGACCAGAAGGGGTTTGTAAGAAGATCAGAGAGGATATGCAGGTCCATTTCAGGGGCATAGCCAAAGGAGTACTCAAACCTAAAGATAGGAAATATATGGAGCATATTTTATCAATGTAATTGGAAGTTGTTGTAGGCTTCCTTGATCCTTGATGATGTTGTGATTAGTGTGTAATAGTCACCTTTTGGTTAATATAATTCTTACATTTTACCAAAAAAAAAAAGTTCTTCGTTCTTTATTTTTATTAGTTTTAGAATACATTTTCCAACAATCAGTTTCTACGCAAATTTCAATAAAGTTCTAATCTTTCAATTCTTCCACTTCCTTTGTTACGGTAATTTACTTTCATAATTCAGTTTTGTTCATTCTTATTGTTGTTATACCGGATAGTTAGAATCCCTAAACCTAATGCTTGTTAATTGCATGTTTACTGTTTTAATCACCATGTTTATTGTTATTTTCGTTGTAGTTGTTGTTTTTACTGTTATCATGCATAGGTAATCTCATATGTTAGGATGAAGGTAAGTAATGGCGTAGATGGCGTAATTTAGGACGACTTGTAGCAAACTCTGGTCGGCCGACCGGCTTAAATGGTCGGTCGACTAGGGTTGTTGGTTGATCGACAGAAGTAGTTGGTCGGTTGACCAATGCCGCGTATGTTGAGACCTGTTTTGCTTCTTTAATTATAATACCCTATGACGAGACCGAAATGAGACTTGGATGATGTTAGTAATGACTTACCCAAGATTGAAAGATACAGGGAGGGAATTGGTTAACGTTTTAACACGGCTAGGTTACTAAGACTGAAAGGTATGTGACCTAGACTTTAGGAATCACCCTTATTGTTGACATCCAATATTTGTGAGACCTAGAAACTAATAGCATAGGCCGAAAGGAGCTATTAGATAACATAGACCAAGAGGATTGGTTATACCCCTTACGCGACTGCAATACAAGTTGACCTAGACTATATGCCATCGTAGCTTTTATGAACCGATCATCCTAACATCTTTTCACCATAAGTTTTATTCGCATCTTGTTTTCGTTTTATCTTGCCTTTTATTTATTAGACTTAGTAGAAACCAAACAAAATCATCAAAACCCCCTTTTGTTACTTTAAGACATAGACTTAAAACAATTAACACTCCCAAACCTCCTTGTGATTCGACCCTGACTTTCACTATCTATAGTTAAATATAGGAATTATAAATCTTATCTTTGATACCCACAACGACGGGTATCAATTCTTATGTAATATCGCGGGGTGTCACAGATTCATTATGACCAACTCCAAAAAGGGGTTACTTCCGATGATCTCGGTGGTGCATTTGAGTAAGACTCAGGCACCTAAGACACCGGAAGAGGTCGAGCGCATGAGTCACATTTCTTATGCGTTAGCTATAGGATCGATCATGTATGCCATGATATGCACACGTCTAGACGTGGCATATGCTTTGAGTATGACGAGTCGGTACCAAGGCAATCCAGGTGAACCACACTGGATGGCTGTTAAAAACAGTGTTAAGTACCTACGAAGGACTAAAGATTGGGTATTGACTTATGGTGGAGGCACTGAGCTTTGTGCAAACGATTACGCAGATGCTAGCTTCCAAACGAATCGCAATGACTCGAAATCTCAGTCTGAATTCGTTTTTACTTTTAATGGCGCTGTTATCAGTTGGAAAAGCTCCAAGCAGAGTGTTATTGCAGATTCTACTACTGAGTCTGAGTACTATGCCGCTTCGGAAGCTGCAAAGGAAGCTATATGGATGCGTCAGTTCTTACAAGGACTCATTGTAGTTCCTAGTTCGAACGACCCAATCACCATCTATAACGACAATAGAGGTGCCATCTTCCAGGCTAAGGAGCCTAAGTGTAGCAACAAATCTAGACATGTACTGCGGACAGCTCACCTCATTCGAGACTACGTAGAGTAAAAGGAGATATTGATAGACAAGATTGCGACAGATGACAACATCGCAGATCCTCTCACTAGACCATTAAGACATGATAAACATGAAGGGCACGTTATTTCAATGGGAATTAAACGTGTTCCTGAGTTGTATTAGTACTTTTGTGGATTTGATATTGTATCTATTTCATATACTATCTATAACACCATCGATTTTGTTTTATATTTTTTTCATGTGGATTGTACAGACAACATTGAACACCACAAAGTGAAGTGAATTACATTATATTTGTTTTTGTCCGTAATCGCCTACACGAGCTGATAACTATGACAATTATTTTGTGACGTCGATTGATGGTGGGTTCAATAAACCATAAGTTAAACCGTTGACTGATCGATCACGGATACGAGATTATAACGATAACTCGTAGGACATTTTCGTGACGACGCAATTGAGTCCTAAATGTTACTGAATATTCGGTGACAGGTCGTGGATAGGACGTCCATCGTGTTCCTTGAGTCGATTCTTTTGACTATCGACTGTTTCTTGAGATAAAGGGCAGTTTTGGGTGACTTTGATTTCTTTCTCACTAGCTGACCGTAACTGGGGCTAAGCAGATTTTTTTGGGTCATTTCATACTACGCTTACATCTACAATATTCGAGTTGAGGAAAATATCCACCCCTTATCAGGTTTTAATATTTCTCAGGGCCACTCGAGGAGTAGTAACTGAAATGTTTGGCCAAGCTCGAATAATGATTCGTTATCAATTGAGTTACTCTCTAGTCGGGAAAACCACTCTTGATACAAATCGCTTGTAAAATATGACCTCTGTGAATACAAATTTGCAAATTGTTTTACATTGAGTGGGAGAAATTTAATTATATATGAGAATCGGTTATCGCATATACACTTGTACGGACAAGTGGGAGATTGTTGGGGCTAGTGTCCTCAACAGTTAGTGCGACAACACGTATAAATCTCTTAAAGGGACACAGGGCATACTTTGTATTTTAGCCAGTTGATTCACGTTTATCAATAACGGTTGGCTTGCTAGAAAGTTTGACGTTATTGTCATATAGATGGCGGTAATCAACTGATCCCTAAGAGTCACACCTAAAGGATGGAATCTGAGAGATATGATTAGATGAAAATGTAATCATATTGATACCCTATACGACTAAACGATTAGTCAATGTAATGATGATATAATTATTTAATTCTGATTAAATAATATTAGCTAAGACGAATTAAAATGTTAATTCGTAATTAAATGTAAATTATTATATTTAATTAGTGTGTAATGAAATTATTTAATATAGATTAAAGGGTTTTTCTACGAGGTAACCCCGTCTTTTCTAAAATCCCACACGATAACCCTATTTTTAATTTAACCCCAAGTGGTAACCTTGTATCTTATAAAAAGTTATGAGCATGACCCTCACTTTGCAATATGTCAAATTTACCGTCAAGTCTCTCATGTTTGCTTATTCTTTTACTAAAACCCACTGACATATCTCTAGATTCTCTACCTCATTCATTTTTCTTGTACTCCATCCCCCACTTCTCCTTTTCAATTTTTTTTCTTTTTATTCAAACAGACCTTGATTAAAATTACGTTCCAAAGGAAGAAGCGCTTGAACCAGCTGCACATGAGTAAACTGCCCAAAAGTGTCTATCCTGGCCTGCAAAAGAAGTAGCTTCTATAACAGGTTTTGTTGGGGAAAACTTTAAATATTTCTAGCAAATTAAATAAAAAAGTGAGCACATAACTGATGAAATAACAATCAACTGATGAATGTGAACACATTTTATATATTGGAAAAGTTGAGACTTATGTGTTTCATATTTCTATCGCAAAAAAATAAGCGAAGTATTCCATCTCCCATGTGAAAATGATAAAAAAAAACAGAGATTTTTCATCAAAACAAAATAAACCAACAAAGTAGCTGGTGAAACAATAAAAAAACAGAGGTATTCCCTTCTTCTGATCACAATCTTGTTCTATTTGAGGCATCCTTCGTCTTCCTTTATTCATTCCTTTTATTTATCAATCATACCATGATTACAAGAGTAGTCTTTTGTATATATTGGCAACCTTGTGCGTCTTATTCATTCAATATAATTACAATTATCTTCACTGTTATTCTGTTGTTCCTACCTAAATGAAATCACTATATTCGCACATTCACTCTTAACCACCCAGGCCATTTAAGACCAACCAATTAGCATCTCCCCAATTTATCGTTTTTCTGTAATTGGCTTACCATCCATGGCTACAAATCCTTAATTATCCATGTTAGTACAACTACTAGTATTTGAAAAGTAAGAATCGTTACCCTTAAAAGTTGTTGTCTTGGTCAAAAATTGCAAAAACTAACAAATAACAACACAAATAATATGAATTAAACAATAGTGTTATTAATTACAAAGGAAAATAAAAGGAGAATAGTGAATACCTGTCGCAACGGAAAGAAGAAAATCCCAGGCTGTTGAGTAAAGGGATGATCGTCAAAAGAGGATTTATGAAATGATTAATTTTGGGTGCAGAAACCGTAGATTGTAAAAGTTATTTGGAGAAACAGAGGGTATGTGAAGGTTTTTTTTGGATGATCGATGTAAAGAAGGGTGTATTGAATTTTGTTTGTATTCTAATTTACGTGTCAATGTTTAGTCTTTAGTGAGTCAACTAGTCATTGCCAAGTCAAATTAAGTCTAAATTTGACGGAAGTAAAGTTTAGTGTCACGCGGATTAGTTTCTATAAGATACAGGGTTACCACGTGCGGTTAAATTAAAAATAGGGTTATCATGTGGGATTTAAGAAAAGACGGGGTTACCTTATAGAAAAACCCTAAATTAAATAATTCAGTTAAATATAAACGGTTATATTTAATTGTAAAATATAAATATACGATATTTATAAAGATAAACATTACACATAAGAGAGCAGTGTAACCGATTTTATACAGATAAAATCCGGTCCAGTGAAAAATTTCAGCCAGTTGGAGGTTGTTGCAATTTCTAGTGATAGTTTATGTAGACTCAAATACGGACTTGAGAAAACTTATCTAAACTAGGAAAGGTGGTTAAGGATTAAAGAATAAGAGTTATTCTAAGATCGTAACACCTCGTCCTATAAATAACACCTCACGGCAGCTGTAGGGGGCACAAATTCCCACGCATAACCACCTCCCTCTTCTCTCTCTCTCTCTCTAGCTTTCATCTTACACAAAATTAGAAGTAATTTTGCAGTTTCTAGCTCAGGAAAGGGTATTTCTCAAGACATCTTGGGTGCAACGAATAGGAGGATATCTGTTTTGATATATGATCTTAGGCCTTTGCAAGGACAGAAGATTAATTCTTAATCCCAATCTTTGTATCTTGTTCTTCCTTTATGACTATAAATGGTACCTTATAAATTCGTTATAATCTGGCATATAAAGATTTGGGAATATATACAGATATTTTCCCACAATAATAACTAATAAGATTGAACATACATACGGGGTATATATAGTAGATGGCACGAAAGTTAAAAGATCTTTTTTATTAAATAAAGGAAATAATGGTTAAATAATCAAGGTAAATAAATAACAAAAATTATGAGAGGAGATGAATGATTTATATATATATATATATATTTCAATTTGTGATTACCGCTTATATTTTTTTTCCTTAAATTGGTAATTCATGTCATTTTTTCGCTATGTCACATCTAAAGTTGTCACGTCACATTTAATTTTGCATGTCACATTTCTTTGGCTACCATTTTAATTAGATTTTATAGATTTATGCGATTTACTTTTATTCATATATGTCGAAAAAGTTTCAAAAATTCACGTAATTCCGCTACGTAATACTTGTTTATCTTTAAGCATAATCGCGGGGGTTCACACCGTGGGCTCAAACTATTCAATGCTCGGATGCGCGCGGTATAACACCCCCATTTATTCAAGAGCCTTTAACAAGACATTCTCAAATAAATAGAGTTGTTACCATCTCGGAATGACCAAGGTAGTGAATAAAAAAGTAAACTAAACAAGGTAGTTTATATAAAAACTGATTAAATTTAAACTTTTATTATTACAACTTACTTAACTCAAACCGAAGTACCAAATTACAAAACTGCTACAACGGAAACATTAAATTACAAAGCTACAACGTGATAGTCTGGTTAAGTGGGCTAATCAACTAGGTCGACAAGTCAACATCCGCATGCTTCCCCATGAGCTCCCCAGAACAGCTAACTCACAACCTGTCAAAAATCTACTCCCCATTCCGGATCATCACAGGTGTCACACGAATACACGGTCAACCTCGCGGTGGAGTAGGACATAACCAAACAAATATAATTGATGAATGCAACTATATGAGACCATGCAACCGATGCACCTCCGCATCCAATTCCATACACAACTCCAAACTCCGGTGATCACATCCCGTGTCTCCCACCCCGCTATTCCCTAGGCCGAGGTATAATCGACCGTCGTCGAACACCAGCATAACAGCTCAGGTCACCAGGTCTAGTCCTGCAGAACTAGCCTGGGCCCAATCATCATCTCGAAACAGTATCCATTCCATATCACAACTCAGTAACCAATGCGTATGCCATGCTCATAATTGCAACAATACTCTTATTCAATCATGCTATTAAATAATGCAAAACTCATGCCAATAATAATAATCAACACTCTCATGCCATTATGCATAACGTAACCATCCAATGCCAATATCAATAATGAACAATCAATCCAATAAATCATCACATTACATGTAGTATGTCAGCCAAGATAATCGTATGAAACCGAGATTGAGTAGGTATATCCTACATGGATAGCAGTATAATCCAATTACGCAGCTAAAATCCAATCAATAGGATTACTTCACCACATACTCAACACCTAACAATATAATATATGTAATTACTAACTAATACAATTACGCAAACTAATATAATATAACAATTATTCGAATTAATTATTTAAATAATGTATTACGCATAACGAGACTGTACTAAGCACGACTAATCAATTAACTTAGTTAGGTGATTAATTAAAATTACCGTCACAAAACTTATTTAAACAATTTACGAAACTAGTTCAACTAATTAAACTAATAACAATATCAAAACATAAACTAATTAAATAATAACAATAACCGTCAAATACTTATTATCATTATTAACAACTCACCACCCATAATGTTAATTACACAAACTAACAAATATAATTATGTTTACAAGGTATAATATACATATTAATCGAGTAAGTTAATTAATTATTACATTATCCAAACAAAACTATATTAAACATAACTAATGAATTAACTTGATTAGACGATGTTTAAACAAATTAACTAAGCTAATTAAAGTCCATTAGCAAAATGAACACCAACAAATAGACATGGCTAACTAATACACACAAACTACGTCTTAACATTCATTACTTGTGTGCTCAAACCCCAAACAAAACCACGACAACAACAGCAACATGCAACACCCCCAGGTCTGTTTGCAGACTTTTCCCGACACCACCACCACTAGCCCGGTCCCCGACAACTGTCACCACTGGACCCAACCTCAATTACGTACTACAAACTACAACTTTTACCTATTAGCCACCAATAGAGGCCACTAACGCCACCACCACGACACCTCCAATTTGCCCGCGTACTAACTCGTATCCTCTGTTTTTCGCGCAGCCCGTCGCTCTCTCTTCTCACGGTTTTATCTCTCTCCTCCAAGCCCCCACCACCTCTGGCCACCACTGTTATCACCACTGATCCACGGTGGTTCCAGGGGTGGTTACCCCTATGCCTAGCTTTCCCTATGACCGTCGCACAGACCCCATGAAACCCTCTGTCCCAACACGCGTTTTACAACCCCTGTTTCATATCAAATTCTATTCTTGCTTTGAATGGCCACCACCGTCACTCTCCACCACTCACGGCCGGAACTCACACACTAGGGTGGTCGCCTATACCCATACAACCACCACTCACCAACCTAGATGCCAAACACTCCCCATAAAAGGTCCAAAACGTGACAAAAACCTCTCTATTTTCCCGTTTCTCTATGGTGTTTTGCGCCCAAACACCACCACCACGGTGGTTGTCGCGACCAAGGTCAGGGTCATTCATGGTCCTTATCCAGCCTAGGGTCTTAGTCAGGTCAGTTAGTAAGGTCGAGTCCACGCAAATAACAAGAACCGATAAATGCAAAGCGATTAGCGATATATATAAATCGTACCTTGATGAATAACATATAAAATAAATGGAGGAAGTACTTGGAGACGATGAAAGCGAAGACCGCCGAGTAGAAGAACGGGAGGGAGGCAGACGAGATGGGTTGTTTAGGGAGGGGTGTGAAACGTTTTAGGGTTTAGATGAATGATAGATGAAATATGAACGTGAATGATAGATGAATGTTGAGTGGGTGTCAAAGTTTTTGGGTTTAAAGACAATCAAAATAAAATAAGACCATTAAGTTTTACCTAGTTTAAATTATGTGGTTTAATATTAGTAATACTAATAATTAGTTACAAAATATAAATATTATTAGTATGGTAATATTTTGGTCCATATAATATAAATTATAGAAATATTAAAATATTAGCAATTACATAAGAATATACATAAAAATAGGATTTAAAGACAATTACAACTTAAATAAAAATATAAATTAAGTATAGACGAGAAATAAATATCAAATAGGAAATATATTTAATTACATACATACATATATATATATATATATATATATATATATATATATATATATATATATATATATATATATATATATATATATATATATATATATATATTATTAAAATTAAAGAAAATACGAATAAAACGTCATTTTATGAAATAATCAATAAATATCAATTGATTATGAAATACGAAATAATCGTAGAAATACGATTTATAAAACAATAACAGTTTACGTAAAATACTTTATAAACATTCCTCTTTGAAATACGAAATATAAAACATGGTTTGACTGTCGTTGACCAAGGCTAACATACGGGGTATTACAGTCTTCCCTCCTTAAAAAGAACTTCGTCCCCGAAGTTCACCACACTACCCATCACCAAAACAAAAGCAACTAACGTCCTCTATTCCAGATCACTCCCCTCAGAAATGGCATGTGTTACATTCCTCCTCCCTTAACCCAAACGTCGTCCTGAAGTTTAACAGCTGTCTAACCCGATCTCAACCACACAGCCAAACACGACACTCCTCCACTCCTCTACACTGACTCCCTAAACCTTCTATGAAGACATACTACTACCGTATATCCTCCTTAAAAGAAACATGCCAACAAGTAAATATAATATATATATATATATATATTATATACATAATTCACATCGTTGCACCAACTCAAAAGATACAACACTATGCAATACTTTCATGCATAGAAACACTGCTCAACTCATGTCATAATTAAGAACCAAACTTTCGAGATTTTCCAATCTTATCCTTCTTAAACATGGTTACGTCCTCGTAACCTCCATCGCATTCATATATCACCAAACGTCGATCAACACCATATTTAAAGGCGAAGCGACATGCTAGAAGATAATTAAGCACAACATAATACTCATTTCTCATTTCAGCACAACTAAGTAGCAATCATGACTTACAAAGTACATATTCTCTCTAAAGACATTATGTCACCGAAATCATACAACATGTGAACGTCTGAGCACAACCGGAATTATCATAATAAATATTCACGTGGTCACAAAACAACTCGACAACATCCATTTACCAGTATGAAATTCTGAATTTCTTACGAGGTTGCATTGTTGGGAAATGTGTCCTCAACAATAGTGCGATCACGTCAATGATAATAATCATTGTCAAAATCTTATGATAAGAATATGCAAGGGATGATCCGATATTATATATAGTCAACTGGACCAACATTAATCGGTAATGATTGGCTGACTAGAGTTTGCATTACTGTCGTATGACGATGATGGTCAGTTGATCCCTTTAGGTCACACCTATAGGATAATCCCCTTAACGTATACATTGATTAATTATATACGATATGAATTGATCAAATTCCTTAAAATCGAATATCGAGAAATCAGAGGTTGAATCTTAATGTAAGATTTATATTTGAAATTGAAATGTGTCGATTGTCAAATGTTAATCGATATTTTTGAAATATCGAAATTAGAATATGAATGGTTCGTGGTTATGACAAATTTTGTATATCGTATGGACGATTATTATGATAACCATATATTGAGACGGTAGTTACGAATTACTAAAATAATTTGTTAAATATGATTTAATTAATTTAGAAATATTATTTATATGATAAATATATTTAAAATTAATACAATTTAATTATGTCACATAAGATGTTACTTATTATACAAATTACATTTGTAAAATAAAGGTCCATTTTACACAATGTTAGCAGTGTAAATTGATGTTATAAGATAATATTATTTGATAATTTATCTTATTTACATAATCATTGTGTTAGGGTTGATATGACTCAACACTTAGCCCATGGGTAAGAACAAATGGAATAAAACTCTTCCCCATATACTCCAAGTACACGGCACCCCAACCAATTCCCACTACTTATGTGAGTTGCTCACATCACTTCCATTCTTACCTAAGTTTTATTTTTCTAGAGTAAGAAATATAAAACCCTAATGCAAGTATATTTCTAGTGTAAGAAATTAAATACAAAACCTCTAAAAATATTATTACATAATATTATATACTACAATATTTGTAGTATTTTAGTAGATTAGTAATAAATATTAGTTTACGGTTTTAAGGTAAAACCGTTTTGTTCACCTAGTCCGTGTCCATCTCGGTTTGTTTAAGGGTAAGTCTTAGGTGCAATTTGAAGGAGGCAATCTACGTTGATTGCTCCGTGGAGGATCGTCCTTTTCATACTGATGCGTGTCTATTTTATGATGTTTTACATCTATTTTTACACGCATTTGGTCGCTCATTTACTATGTTTTAGGCCTTATTTCCCAACAATTGTCTACTTTCGTATTTTTATGCTATTTTGCAGAATTATGCGGAAAAAAGGCGATTTCAAACCAAATCCGTCCTCAAGTGATTTTTATAGCTAAGGACACGAAAGAACAAGGCTAGCACGCATTTCAGGGCCTGAAGATAGCATAAGCAAAGGTGCATATAGCAAAGAATCGATCCACGATGTTGCAGCCTGTTTCAAATGGCTATATCTCGAGTTCTAGACCTGATAATGGAGTGATTCCAGTTGGAGGTAAAAGCTTATCCTCTTAGCTTTCCAACGCCGCGCGAATCGCTTGATTACGATAAGTAACGAAGAAATGGCAGCTGTTTTAAGATCGACGCGCGCTGCAGTCCCGACAATCAGGTCGACCGACCCATAAAATAGGTCGACCGACCTCAGCACAGACCCAGAAGTTTCCGCAAAAAGCCCAATAAAGTTATTAGGTCATTAGGAGGTCGACCGACCCAAAAAGTAGGTCGACCGACCGACCCACTGTGTTTCCGCGATTTTTATTACGGGCTTTGCTCCTAATCTTGTAATTAGAACTTATTTAAGGAGACCTAAACTCTAAAATTAGGTCAAGCAGCCCCAATTAGAGAAAACTCCATAGCTTAGAAAGAGATTTTATTCAAGTTTTCATCTTTTGTTCTTAATTCCAAATTAAGTTGTAAGTTTGCTACAATTAATCTTTCCCTTTTAATTTAATCTTGTTGTTCATCTTATTGTTGTTTCTTAATTCATGTTTTCCCTTTTATCGTCATCTTTAATTATGTTAATTCCTTTGATGCTCTTAGTTATTGTTAGTTTCATAATTAAAAGTATGCATAGCTAATTCTTGTGATTAGGAATTAGGGGAACCATGGTAAAGACTTGATTTTGATAAGTTTAATGATTGAATTACCAATCCCCCATTGTTGTTGGTGAACTAATCCTTAGGATTGAAAGATTATTAGGATTAGTTTAACAACAACTTTGGGATTGCCCTTGAACGAAAGTTTAGTGCTTTTCTAGGAACCCTAAGACCGTAAGGATTGGGTAGAATATTGACCTAAAGGTTTATTCTTTGTTCCTTGGGATTGTGTTATTTGATTATTTTACCTTTCATTGACTTGTTTTGACCATGGGGAACCAAAGTTCCTAATCTCCTTTTTATCTTATTTTAATTTTCTTGTTAGTTTGCTACCTTAGTTGTTAGTCCCAAATTATAAATCAACCCCCTTTTGGTTACTTGTAATAGACTTTAAATTCACAAACATAATTAACCTTGTCTCCTTGTGGTTCGACCCTTAATTTATCCTATCTAGTTTAAGCTGAGGTTTTATAAATCTTATCTTTGACACCCATCAACGGCGGGTGTCAAATTTTGGCGTCGTTGCCGGGGAGACGGTATAATTTTGTTTGTAGATTTTTAGTTTATTTTTCTTGTCTTAAGGAACTTAGGTTCCTTAAGACCGTTACTTACCTTTTCCTTTAGTTTTGTTTTAGAAGACAGGTTTTTGAGAGGAAGACTTGAGTACTCTCAGTGCTATTGCAATCATGTCTACTATGGCTGAATTAAGAACGACTCTTCAAAGCTTCATGACTCAAATGGCGGAAATAAAAAAAGAACGAGATGCAGCTGTGAAGAGTGTTGAAAGGCAATTAGCAATCTTAGCTAATCGGATTGCTAGCTCTCCAGTTGGTTGTGAGAGTTCCATAGAGACATTAGATGCTATAAATCTCAGGAGTGGTCGTGCTTATGGACCAACCCCAAAGGATGATTATGCCGAAGTTCAGGACGAAGAAATCGATCCCGTGCACAGGTCAGGAGGTCGACCGACCACAACATCAGGTCGACCGACCTCGACGCCCGACGTGAGATCAGTTTCTACAAAACAGAAAAATTCCGATAATACAGCGTCTGGTCGACCGACCGCTATACTAGGTCGACCGACCAGGGTTCCTGAGCAGATTGTGGATTCGCCTCTTGAGCTACCTGACTCTCCTCTCGTCAATGACTCAACGGAGATTCTGAAATTAAAAGAGCCAAGGCTTGCCGATTCCGCGACAAGCATTGTGGTCCCGTTTCCGTATCATTTGGAGAAATTAATGTTGGAGCATCAGTTCGAAAAAATCTTGGAGAGGTATGAGGGCGTTGATATTAGTAACCCGGATATTTCTGTCGAGTGTGATCCTATCACACCCATTACTGAAGAGTCACTCATTCTTAAGGATGAGGATGATAGGTTACTTGATTCCCTCTCCCTCCCCGTTGATGATACTGACTTGGATTTAGATACAGCTGATGAGTTAGAAATTTACCCCTTAACTGACCAACCTATTTCTGTAGGTGTTAGTGATGAACATGTTCCTAACATGTTTGAACCCTCGGTTGATGAACCTTGTTTTTTGCAGGATTCTTCTATTGACATTTCTGATGTTTTTAATAATATTAGTGAATGTTATGTACAAGGATCCTTTACAAAGGATCCTTCGGAGGCTTTGATGTGTTTTGAGACATGTGCAGGTGAATCTCTCGTTCAGGAGGCTGATTTGGATGTTCCAGATATTGCAACACTAGTGACAGAGTCTATAAGCAGTAAGAAGAGAGATGTTCTCGATCGAGTAGTACCACTTACTCGATCAAATGATGTAGAGAATGAGGTCACTCAAGCAAGTGATCATTTGGCTAAAGAAAAGAGCCCTAAGAAGAAGAAGCCGAGGAAGGTGTCGACCCACGACTTGGGAGTCGACAACCCCGGGAGATGGATGGCTAGAGCTGTGGATGATGACCCACCCATCTACATGGTGGAGAGGAAGTCATCTACCCAAATCACCATAGCTGAAGGAGTAGCCTGTAGTCAGAGCCCTTGGTCAAAGAAACGCCGAATCCTTCGCGGATGACTTCTTCTTTTTTGCTCATTTCTGTTTTTCTTAAGACATTTTTTTGTTTTGCTAAGACTTTCTAGCTTGCTTTCTTTAAGTTTTTAGAACAACTTTTCCGTTGTGTTTGCGTAGTTAAGACCTTTTGGACTTGGTTCTGGGATCTCGCGCACTTGTTGGACGCATATTGGATGTTTTTTTAGGTTTCAAGAAGAATGACGAGGTTGACACAAGTTTTTCCCGAAGAAAAGAAGACCGCTGTGCAGCAAAGGGGTCGACCGACTACCTTCATAGATCGGCCGACCTGATCCCTGCATTCCTGGAATTCCTGCAACCCGCAGGAAGGTCGGTCGACCTGAAATATAGGTCGGTCGACCTACCCATCCGTCACAGCCTGTTCGTTTCTTCCTCGGGAATTGTGCAACCATCTTGGGTACTTGAGTGGCACTGCTGGCCACCAAAACCTCCCAGCTTACGCTGGTTTGGGGAGGTTTTTCTCATGAGCTTCATAATCCAGTGAGTTCTTTCCAATTTTCCTTTGTTCTATTTTTATTGCATCTTTTCTTTAATTTTGTGAAACCTTTACTTAGGCTAATGCACAATGGGGACATTGTGCGGGTTGGTTTGGGGAATGGTTTCGTGTCACATGCATTGCATTCCGTCTCACGTTTATTGCATTTCCGTATTGCATTATTCTATTCTTTGTTTCCCTTGCATATACAAAAATCCAAAAAAAAAAAAAATGAAAAAATTTCAAAAAAATTCAAAAAAATGCACGTTTATTTTAGCATATAGGTCGAGTCGGAACGAGAGTATTTCAAGGATGATTTTGCTATCCTACATGTTTATGCCTTTACCTTGCCTTGTCAACTTGTTTTAGTATAAGAGTCTTTTACATATCTACGAGTTTTTGTCAACTTGTTTTCTTGAGACTTGACTTATACCTTGGCAACCTACTATACATTCTAAGTTTTAGAGCTTATTTCCTGGTTTCATTTTTAAACCAGTTGTCTAGGATGTGAGTAGTACTCCCCTTGGAACATGTTACATCAATATGCATAAACATGAACTTGAATTGCTATATACTTGTTTTTACTTTCTCGTTTTGTGAGTCTTGATACGTGCATTTGGGACCCCCTTTCTCTTATTTACCCATAAGCCTTACATAGCCAAAATTGCCTTTTTATTCCCCCAAAACTACATCCCATACTTAGTCTACCCTTCCAAGCTAGTATTTGTGGTCTTTGGTTTATTTTTTGAGGCATCTTGGTTCGTATGCTATCTTGAGCAAAAGGAGAAAAGAAAAAGAAAAGAATGAAAGAAAGAAAAAAAAGAAAAAGAACAGAAAAATCCAGAAAAGGAAAAGAAAGAAAAGAAAAAAACGAAAAAATCAAAACTTACAGGAAAGAAGTCAACCGACCTCCTTCATGGGTCGGCCGACCACCTGTCAGCATCAGATTCAAAAATTCGTTCCAAAATCCCTTTCTTTTATATGTTATCACTCCCGTACTTCATTCAAAAAAATATTTGGGAGTCCTTTCTTATATAATGTGAGAGTTGTGCCACAAAAGAGCACTTTCTTAATATCAAAAAGTTGTGAATTATGTTGTTGGGAAACGGTTTCACTAGCTTGGCTACTAACCCCACAAGTCCAAAAACATCTTATCCACTTTTACCTTTTACCTCACATATCTTTCATTACCTCAATTGCATGTATCTGGGTCATTTAATGAGTTTGTTGTACATAGTTGTAGAATTTTTGTTCATGTTAAATTGCAGGCATGTTTTCATGAGTCGCAGTTAGGTGAGTGTCTCTACAAAATTACTTCTTCCTATCTTTTACATATACTCACCCTTTGCTTCATGAGTGTCTCGAGCGTACCGCGAGAGTCCATGGTATTAAGTCTCTGTAATCTCTTGTTTTGCAAGTTTGACGACCCTATAACTCATTTGCATGATTTGAATGCTTTCTCATTTTGTACTTGGCATTGGTTTAGACTTACATGTAAATTTCGCTCTGAGGTTGAAATCGTTCCATTAGTTAAGATCGAGTCTATTTCTTGCTTGAGGGCAAGCAAGGTTTGGTTTGGGGAATTTGATGCGTGTCTATTTTATGATATTTTACATCTATTTTTACACGCATTTGGTCGCTCATTTACTATGTTTTAGGCCTTATTTCCCAACAATTGTCTACTTTTGTATTTTTATGCTATTTTGCAGAATTATGCGGAAAAAGGGCGATTTCAAACCAAATCCGTCCTCAAGTGATTTTTATAGCTAAGGACACGAAAGAACAAGCCTAGCACGCATTTCAGGGCCTGAAGATAGCATAAGCAAAGGTGCATATAGCAAAGAATAGATCCACGATGTTGCAGCCTGTTTCAAATGGCTATATCTCGAGTTCTAGAGCTGATAATGGAGTGATTCCAATTGGAGGTGAAAGCTTATGCTCTTATCTTTCCAACGCCGTGAGAATCGCTTGATTACGATAAGTAACGAAGAAATGGCAGCTGTTTTAAGATCGACGCGCGCTGCAGTCCCGACAATCAGGTCGACCGACCCATAAAATAGGTCGACCGACCTCAGCACAAACCCAGAAGTTTCCGCAAAAAGCCCAATCAAGTTATTAGGTCATTAGGAGGTCGACCGACCGACCCACTGTGTTTCCGCGATTTTTATTACGGGCTTTGCTCCTAATCTTGTAATTAGAACTTATTTAAGGAGACCTAAACTCTAAAATTAGGTCAAGCAGCCCCAATTAGAGAAAACTCCATAGCTTAGAAAGAGATTTTATTCAAGTTTTCATCTTTTGTTCTTAATTCCAAATTAAGTTGTAAGTTTGCTACAATTAATCTTTCCCTTTTAATTTAATCTTGTTGTTCATCTTATTGTTGTTTCTTAATTCATGTTTTCCCTTTTATTGTCATCTTTAATTATGTTAATTCCTTTGATGCTCTTAGTTATTGTTAGTTTCATAATTAAAAGTATGCATAGCTAATTCTTGTGATTAGGAATTAGGGGAACCATGGTAAAGACTTGATTTTGATAAGTTTAATGATTGAATTACCAATCCCCCATTGTTGTTGGTGAACTAATCCTTAGGATTGAAAGATTATTAGGATTAGTTTAACAACAACTTTGGGATTGCCCTTGAACGAAAGTTTAGTGCTTTTCTAGGAACCCTAAGACCGTAAGGATTGGGTAGAATATTGACCTAAAGGTTTATTCTTTGTTCCTTGGGATTGTGTTATTTGCTTATTTTACCTTTCATTGACTTGTTTTGACCATGGGGAACCAAAGTTCCTAATCTCCTTTTTATCTTATTTTAATTTTCTTGTTAGTTTGCTACCTTAGTTGTTAGTCCCAAATTATAAATCAACCCCCTTTTGGTTACTTGTAATAGACTTTAAATTCACAAACATAATTAACCTTGTCTCCTTGTGGTTCGACCCTTGACTTATCCTATCTAGTTTAAGCTGAGGTTTTTTAAATCTTATCTTTGACACCCCTCAACGGCGGGTGTCACATACTCGGACCGAATGTAAGGACCCTTTTCGTTTTATTCCGCAAGTTTTATTGCATGCATAAGATCTAGTAAATTAATGAGTTAATTTTTATATGTATATTATTAGTAAGACTAATAATTTGGTTAAGTTAGTATGACTAGTTATCCATCAAGTGGTATCAGAGCATTTGGTTGCTTGCATGCAACTCGATTTTACGATTTTTGCGAGTAATGTGATTAAAATTAAAAACGTAAATAATTAGTACATATATGATATGCACGAAATAATTATTGCATGTATACTTTCTGGTCTTAAAAATGTTTTAAGTCATTATGAATGATTTATGGAATTATATTGTTCAATATTATAATTAATTTGTTAATTTATGCTTAATAATCGGTTATAATCGTTTTATTATGGGAAAAATAGTAAAATAAAGTTTCTGGCCGAAATTTTATATATGTTCTCACATGCATTTAACATATTATGAATATATAATTTTCGAAATTATTTGAGTTTTATGCATGGTTTGTGAAATTTAAGAGTTAAATTGTCATAAAATGAGTGAAAAATGGGTTTATATAGTTAGATTATGAATTTAGCTACAAACATTTATGTAGATGTCACATGCAATATTTAAAATGTATGTTAAATTTTCCAGAAATTTTTCTTTTATATTACATGAATATTGATTTTTATGGTAAAAATCGAGATATTAGTGACATAAATTCAACTTAAATAGTTTAGGTTGGAATTTGGCCATGAAAATTTTATACAGTGTCATATATATTATTTCTAGCATGCATGTAAATTTTGAGCTTTTTATTTCGAATTTTGCGTGAGAAATGATTTTAATTGTTAAAATCGAGCAATATATGGCATGATTTATTAAAAATAGTAAAAGTTGCTAAAATGGCCGGAAACATTAACCCATATTAGTGATATTTGATATGTTCATCATCATATTTTTCTTGAGTACCAAAAGTTTCTAGATTTTTATTTTTGATTTTTAAAAGGTTAAAGTTAAAAATAAAGAATTGTAAGAGTCATGAAATGATATTTCAGCCCTTGAACAGTGTTTTTACCTAATTTTTCTGCACTTTTCAGTCACTTTGAGTGTCTAGAAATATGTAAAAATTTTATTGGTATTTTATTGCATAATTTTGGAGGTAATTTTGAATTTCCGTCTAAATTTTGCATGTTACACGTATTATTACGAGATAAATAGTTTATTTCAGAAATATTAATGTTTTTATGTTCAAATTTTGAATTTTGAATTTTCGAAATATTTTATGACTCGTTTTGATTTTTTTATTGTTATTTCCCGTTAAACCGATTAAACCCGAACAATATTATAATTAAAAAGTTAAGTTATTTTCGAAATTTTGAGTAAGACTAAATTTTGAATCCTAAAATGTATTAGGATACTTAACTAAAACGTGAATAGTGATTCACAAAGTGTTTAGTGATTTTAAAATGTTGAAATCACGTTATTCCATAAAACCGTGTTATTATGAATAACGATATTTAAATTGTGTTTAAATAAGACGATTTGGCTTAGGTTTTGCATATTCGTAAGCATTGCATATTTATTTAATTGTTTATGAATTTCATAATTTATTTACGTAATTTGGATTTATGTATTTTGCTTAGTATGGCCTTTGATTTTAATCGTTATTTCCCGTAATGTAAGGGGTTATCGATTCGGTTGTAATTTAATGTGACCTCGTATGACTTTATTTTATTGTTTTATTTTATAATGTATAACGTAGATAGAAAATTTGTATTCATTTGTAATTCCGGAGATCCTTGAAGACGGTGCCTTTCGGAAAGGAGTTCCGACCAAGACGGAGTTTGCCTTGGGATGCGTGCCGCGTGTGAAGTTCAAGGGACCAAGGAGTTGGTTTCCGAATTTGTATTTTACCTTTAAATTTTCTTTTTTAGGAAGGCCATACTAGGATTTATTTATGCTTTTAAGTTTTTATGCTTTTATTTATGATTAACATGTTTGCATGCATAGCCAAATCGTCATTCAATCTCATGCATTTCATCGATTTTATTGACCGTGTCAATTAATTTATCGATAATTCACCGACTTAGTTAACTTATAGGAGATAGATAATAAATTGACAAGATCTCTTAAGTTATTTTAAAATCAGGACATAGCCTTACCAAAAAAGTAAAGAACCCGCGAAGTACTTTCTTCATAAGGGAGTAGGCTCGGCTACACCGGGGTGCTACCTTATTACGTTGGAGAAGTAGGGTAATATGATTACACTCTCGAAATTTGGTCGATCTCGACGAAGGTATTCGAGTCACCGTAGTGATAATAAGTTCGGGCTAAGATAAGAATTAATGTAATTCTATCGACCGGGAGTTCTAAAAGTAGAATCGATTAAAGAGTTAATCCACCGAGTCATATTAATAAGGGATGTATCGGCTACACCGTGCCCAAGTTAGTATGTATTTGGGTCTCGGGATCATTTACTTAATTGGGTAAGAGATCATTAAGTTGATATTTAACTTGTTTAAAATTTACAAGTTTAATTAAAATAAACGATAATTGTGTTTTAATTCCTTTATTTTCATTTGTAGTTCATTTTCAACAATTCATCATCAATGGCTAATAATGCTCCACCACTCACAAACGTATCATGGCTTCGATCCTTCATGGATCGATGCAAGCTTGAGAAGCATTGTAACACCCCCGTTTATTCAAGGGCCTGAACTAGGACTCCTCAGATAAATGAGAGTGTTACCATCTCGGTTTCCCGAGGCAGTAGATACAAAGGAAAGAAAAACAGTACTTTAATTGGATTTAAACTCAAGACGTGTTCTTACATCAGATCCAAAAAGTCTTATCAACATAAATAAAGTACAACTCAAAACTGGCTAAGGCGATCTAGACATCTAAACTGGTCCGGATCCAAGCTCTTTCTCCCATAGCTCCCCCTTAGTCTCAGCACCTGTCATTCTGCTCCCCAATAATTGGTTCATCACAGGTGATCACGAATACACAGGGTCAACCACGAGGTTGAGTAGGTAAAGAATAGCATAACAATATAATTAATAAACTCCGCACCGATCCAACGCCAATAAACTCCGCACCGATCCAACTCCATATATATACTCCGCACCGATCCAACGCCATATATACTCCGCACCGATCCAACTCCATATATATATACTCCGCACCGATCCAACTCCATATCACAAAGCCCAAAACATATATATATAATCTCATCATAAATAAACACAGTATAAGACAACAACTCAACACAATGGTCAAATGATATTAAGTAACGAACATGCTTAATGCCACTGAGAATGGATCACATGATAATATATAACCAGTACTTTCCCCTACCTTAAATAGCAGGAATGCAGATCAAACCAAAGCTTGCTTAGAAATGTTCCACACGAAACCCGCTTCCTAAACAAATATTATATAATTAATAAACATCCTAATTCACGAAATACGTATGCACACTCTACTTATAGAAACCCCCCTATAAATAGAAAGCTTCCTAACAACGAGGTTACCCAAAATAGCAACCTTCCAAAAATAGCACTTTGATTTGAAATTCAAATGATAAATACACTTATTAAAACCAAATCCAAAATATCTTTACCATAATTATCAAAATACTCATAAATGACAAAATAATAATAAAATACTAATAATAAAATTCATAAGGGTAATAATAATAATACTAATAATAAAATAATAATAATAATAATAGTAATAATAACAATAATAAGCAAAACATGTCCAACACTAAAAAAACAAACCCGACAGCCCCTACAACCCGACTCCACCTTCACCACTACTTCGAACCACCGCCAGCACTCAACCCACCACATCGGCCACCAGCAGACCGCTCCTTCCGACACAGCCAACGCCCCACTACCTCCCTGACACCACTGAACCTCTCAACGGCCGCCGGCGAGTCAGACCAGAGCCCACCAAACAGGTCTGACTCCCGCCTAGACTTCCTGTACCCGACACTTTCAGAAAACCATCGACGCAACAACCACCTCCAGCCACCCCTGTAACTGACACTCCGACGCACCCTGACACCAGTACAAGACACCATGGTGGTACCACCGCGTCGACCTCCCCCGAGTCAACGGTGGTGCCACCCCCAAACTCCTTCCCTGAGCACACCTTCTCCACGACCAGCAAACCCCTTGCGAACAGACCCGACAAACACCCCTCCTACAACGTTACCGACGCACCACGACCAAAACAAACACCACCCTGACACCCCTTAAACACCCAGCAACACATGACAGCCTAGCCAAACCGCCACGACCAGACGCCACCATACAACAGACTCGACAAAGATGCTACAATCTAACGTGATAAAAAAAACGTCAGTGGCTTACCTGTCTTCAGATCGGATTTCTGGGCAACCGTGTAGGTGATGGTGGCAGTGAAGACTCTCTTTCTCTTCTGTGTGGTGGCGGTAGAAGACTCAAGGTGTCGTGTGTGTGGAGGCTAGGTCAGAACTAGGTCGAAAAAGGCTCTTATAGGGCGGCAGGAGGGAGTTGTTGTGAGGGTTTCATAAACGGAGTCTTGGGCTGTTTATGTTTACACAGAAATCGAGGCCCAAGACCCTCACCTAGTGACCCCAAGATCGAACCCTACCACCAGCATGACACATAAATATGAGATCTCTAGTTCGAAACCCCTAACTAGCATGACTAGCACGACACACACACACCAATTACGATACAAACGTGCCCAAAATTCAAGGTTGTTACAGTCTTTCCCCCTTAAAAGGACTTCGTCCCGAAGTTCAACAACACTCAAATGACAAAACAACCAACCCAAACCGCGTGGGACACAAAACAACACACAAGTTCACCTAAAACATAGAATGTTACATTCCACCCCCCTTAAAGAAAAGTTACGTCCGCGTAACTTACCTCAATCGAACAAATGCGGATAACGCTCTCTCATGGATGCCTCAGGCTCCCATGTAGCCTCCTCCTGATTATGATTGGTCCACAGGACCTTCACCAAGATCGTCTCTCCGTTGCGAGTTTTCCGCACCTTCCTGTCTAGGATTTCTTTCGGAGTCTCAATGTATGCCAACTGCTCATCCACCTCGATCACCTCATGCTGAAGCACATGTGACGGATCACTCACGTATTTCCTCAACTGGGACACATGGAACACATTATGGACCTTGGATAGGGTTGGAGGCAAAGCCAAGCGATATGCCACCTCTCCAACTCTGTCCAAGATCTCAAATGGCCCAATAAATTTCTGGCTCAATTTACCACGCTTGCCGAATCTCATCACACCTTTCATCGGAGAGACCTTCAGTAGAACTTTCTCTCCGACCTCAAACGAAATATCACTCCTCTTCAGATCCGCATAGCTTTTCTGTCGATCCTGAGCGGCCCTCATCCTCTGACGAATAATCTGAACCTGCTCCACCATCTCCTGAATCATATCTGGCCCCAATGTCACAACATCAGCTCGATCATCCCAACACACAGGGCTCCGACACTTCCTTCCGTATAGAGCCTCGAAAGGGGCCATGCCTATGCTTGCATGGTAGCTGTTATTATAAGAAAACTCGATCAACCCCAGTCGATCCTCCCAAGATCCTCCGAACTCAAGTACACAAGCCCTCAACATGTCCTCAAGAGTCTGAATCGTCCGCTCAGTCTGACCATCAGTAGCCGGATGAAAAGCTGTACTCATCTTCAATTGGGTACCCAAAGCAGCCTGCAACTCCTGCCAAAATCTCGATATAAATCTCGAGTCTCGATCCGAAACGATATCCTTGGGTACGCCATGCAGTTTGACCACATTCTGAACATATGACTTAGCCAATTCCGCTTTACTCCAGGTATCTTTCATGGGAATAAAGTGAGCTGATTTGGTCAAACGATCCACGATCACCCAAATCATGTTGTTGCCCCTCTGAGTTCGAGGCAACCCCACGATAAAGTCCATTGAAATGTTCTCCCACTTCCACTCTGGCACATCTAACGGTTGAACTTTCCCTTGAGGTCTCTTATGCTCCCCTTTCACCCTCTGACAAGTCAAACATCTTGAGACAAACTCTGCGACCTCCTTCTTCATATTCGGCCACCAAAACGTCTTCTTAAGGTCCTTATACAGCTTATCACCCCCTGGGTGAACAGAATAAGGAGTAGCATGAGCTTCAGTCAGGATCTTCTTCTTTAGCTCCTCAACACTCGGTACACACCATCGCCCACTGAACCTCAAACTACCATCGGTATGAATACTGAACTTGGATGACTCATCACCATTTCCATTCTCCACCATCAAACGCCACTTCTGGATTCTCTCATCGCTCTGCTGTAACTCTCGAATCTCCCCATACAACTCAGGCTCCACTGTCAAGTCACCAAGAGTGTCCCCTTTCCGGATCATGAATATTCCCATCTCCCTTATTCGCGGTCCACCAGTCTCCAGCCATACCCCTCAGATAGTGGGCAGCCTGGTCGACCATCAGCTCTTCAGGGCAGTCCACTAACTCGAACAGGTTACCAAATTCTCTGCACCAGGCCCCCAGCAAATGAGGCTCACCCTCCCCGGTGAAATGGGTGGGTTGGTGCCTTGCAATTATCGTGCTCATTTTCGCGGAGTCCATTCGTTTAGCCTTTAGAGTCTCAATCTCAGCTCGTAATAGATCTAACTCCTCTTGGGTGATGTTAGCGAGGTTGTCTCTTCGCGGAGGCATACTATAATACAACAGAAAAGGAATGAGTCCCGACTCGTGTGGGTACCCATTAAGATTAGGGCTAAAATCCCTAAACGATAAAGTCTAGCGTCAACTATCAGATTGAGTACTACCAAATTATAACATGGCTCGGGATCACATAACCGCATATCACTAGACATAATGAGAAAGGAATGAAAGCAGTTACTGACATGTTTCAAAATACTTCACATAACCACATCAATTCACACCTCTTTTATTCACAAATAAAATCCCTTTCATGTTCATGCCCCTCCCGGCTATTCCAATTAGTTTCATATACTCAAATTGTATGGATACTTTATCACAACATACCATTACTTCCATCCTTTCCTAATCTACCCTGATTCTCTCATATATGCACTCTGGGTTCCCGGGTAAAACTGATAGGGCCTATGGTTCGGTGTGAGGGGGCCCCAGACTCATACTTCCCCTTTAGTGTGCTCCTAACAGTCCTATCCCGGGGTTCATTTTATTTAGACTCTCCTACATTCATTAGGTTCATTAGGTTAGGCCTGAGGAACCTGGCTCTGATACCACTTTGTAACACCCCCGTTTATTCAAGGGCCTGAACTAGGACTCCTCAGATAAATGAGAGTGTTACCATCTCGGTTTCCCGAGGCAGTAGATACAAAGGAAAGAAAAACAGTACTTTAATTGGATTTAAACTCAAGACGTGTTCTTACATCAGATCCAAAAAGTCTTATCAACATAAATAAAGTACAACTCAAAACTGGCTAAGGCGATCTAGACATCTAAACTGGTCCGGATCCAAGCTCTTTCTCCCATAGCTCCCCCTTAGTCTCAGCACCTGTCATTCTGCTCCCCAATAATTGGTTCATCACAGGTGATCACGAATACACAGGGTCAACCACGAGGTTGAGTAGGTAAAGAATAGCATAACAATATAATTAATAAACTCCGCACCGATCCAACGCCAATAAACTCCGCACCGATCCAACTCCATATATATACTCCGCACCGATCCAACGCCATATATACTCCGCACCGATCCAACTCCATATATATATACTCCGCACCGATCCAACTCCATATCACAAAGCCCAAAACATATATATATAATCTCATCATAAATAAACACAGTATAAGACAACAACTCAACACAATGGTCAAATGATATTAAGTAACGAACATGCTTAATGCCACTGAGAATGGATCACATGATAATATATAACCAGTACTTTCCCCTACCTTAAATAGCAGGAATGCAGATCAAACCAAAGCTTGCTTAGAAATGTTCCACACGAAACCCGCTTCCTAAACAAATATTATATAATTAATAAACATCCTAATTCACGAAATACGTATGCACACTCTACTTATAGAAACCCCCCTATAAATAGAAAGCTTCCTAACAACGAGGTTACCCAAAATAGCAACCTTCCAAAAATAGCACTTTGATTTGAAATTCAAATGATAAATACACTTATTAAAACCAAATCCAAAATATCTTTACCATAATTATCAAAATACTCATAAATGACAAAATAATAATAAAATACTAATAATAAAATTCATAAGGGTAATAATAATAATACTAATAATAAAATAATAATAATAATAATAGTAATAATAACAATAATAAGCAAAACATGTCCAACACTAAAAAAACAAACCCGACAGCCCCTACAACCCGACTCCACCTTCACCACTACTTCGAACCACCGCCAGCACTCAACCCACCACATCGGCCACCAGCAGACCGCTCCTTCCGACACAGCCAACGCCCCACTACCTCCCTGACACCACTGAACCTCTCAACGGCCGCCGGCGAGTCAGACCAGAGCCCACCAAACAGGTCTGACTCCCGCCTAGACTTCCTGTACCCGACACTTTCAGAAAACCATCGACGCAACAACCACCTCCAGCCACCCCTGTAACTGACACTCCGACGCACCCTGACACCAGTACAAGACACCATGGTGGTACCACCGCGTCGACCTCCCCCGAGTCAACGGTGGTGCCACCCCCAAACTCCTTCCCTGAGCACACCTTCTCCACGACCAGCAAACCCCTTGCGAACAGACCCGACAAACACCCCTCCTACAACGTTACCGACGCACCACGACCAAAACAAACACCACCCTGACACCCCTTAAACACCCAGCAACACATGACAGCCTAGCCAAACCGCCACGACCAGACGCCACCATACAACAGACTCGACAAAGATGCTACAATCTAACGTGATAAAAAAAACGTCAGTGGCTTACCTGTCTTCAGATCGGATTTCTGGGCAACCGTGTAGGTGATGGTGGCAGTGAAGACTCTCTTTCTCTTCTGTGTGGTGGCGGTAGAAGACTCAAGGTGTCGTGTGTGTGGAGGCTAGGTCAGAACTAGGTCGAAAAAGGCTCTTATAGGGCGGCAGGAGGGAGTTGTTGTGAGGGTTTCATAAACGGAGTCTTGGGCTGTTTATGTTTACACAGAAATCGAGGCCCAAGACCCTCACCTAGTGACCCCAAGATCGAACCCTACCACCAGCATGACACATAAATATGAGATCTCTAGTTCGAAACCCCTAACTAGCATGACTAGCACGACACACACACACCAATTACGATACAAACGTGCCCAAAATTCAAGGTTGTTACAGTCTTTCCCCCTTAAAAGGACTTCGTCCCGAAGTTCAACAACACTCAAATGACAAAACAACCAACCCAAACCGCGTGGGACACGAAACAACACACAAGTTCACCTAAAACATAGAATGTTACAAGCATGGCGCCAATTTTAAGGATTGGGACGCCCAATTGGTTTTGGCCGCGGAAACTGACGATAAGACTCGTTACCTTACCATCGCCGCTCCTCCCACTCCCGCCGCTCGTACATCGGAGGCGACTCGTGAGGCCTATGAGACCTACACGAAAGAGTCGCATGCTCTTAAGAACGTGCTTATATTCTCATTGGAGCCGGATCTCCAAAGGAGAATGATGAAGCTAGCCACGACTAATGAGATTTATACTAGAGTTGCGACCATGTTTTCGCAAGCTCCTAGGGTAATCCAATTGTTGGAGAAAGTATCCTCGACAATAGTGTGTTGACGTAATTAAAACTCATTTGAATGAAACACAACTGGGAGTGTTACTCTTTTATAGTCGATTGATCAACATTTACCGATAATGATTGGCTGTCTAGAGTTTGACATTATCGTCATATGATGGTGGTGATCAGTTGATCCCTTAAGGTCATATCTTTAGGGAATTCTGTCTCAATGGAATAATTAATTAATATCGTATTGGATACGAATTAATTAGTAACTGGAAATTTGGAAATAATTTTACATGACGAATATTTTTATAATGGGATTATAATAATAATAGTCAAAGTAATAAAATCGTTTTATTACTCGGTTTTTATTTATTCGTTTAGGAAACGATTAAATTGAGAATGAACACGGTTGATCATAAAATTACAAAGAGTTGTAATTAAAATTATGATATTACATTTTATACAATAATAATTTCGAATTATTAGTATAATTATTTAAATGTCATAAAATTGTGAATTATGAATTTTAATAGTTAAAATTGCATAACTAACAAATTGGCTCATGTGTTATGGGACATATGTGACATGTTACAAATTAACACAATTGACAAAGATAAAATGAGTCTATAATAAGCCCCATTTCAGCCGTGTACATGTATGTATGTTGTGATTGTGTGTGTTTTACACAAGTCTTACAAAAGCCTACGCATAGGTGTGTAAGAGTGTGTAAGAGTGTAAGGCATATTTGATGTTTTATGTAAGTGTAAGTGAGTCATGCATTGGCCTTGGGTGGCTTGTGTAGGCCGGCCAAGTGAAGTGAGCAAGCAAGCTCATTTTGCTCCTTAAATACACACTTCATACTACATGCACACTTAGTTGTTTTTGTTGTTGATACTTGCACATCTATTTCTCACAATACTACAACACTCATTCTCATCTCCCCTTAGTAAAATAGTTTTCTAAGATAAGTAATTATTTCCAATACTAATAATAATATTAAGGGTAATATTATTAACATTTCTAGTATACTAATTCTATTTTTCTAGTAACAAAAATAGTCTTAGTTTGAGATCGGGTCCTTGATATGCATCTTTTGGAGACGATTTTTGTTAGATCGTTATAAGGGTATTTCGGTTATTGAAGACTCACATAATAGGTGATTATTGAGTATAAACCTTCTAAAACCAATGTAAGGACAATCACATCTTATGATATCATCATGCATGCATAAGATCTTATTAAGTTTTATAACCTAAACTTAAAGAAACAAAACTCACTTTAGTTTTGTGTATAAAATCAGGAATTTCAGTTCCCAAAAAGTGGTATCAGAGCATTACGGTTGTTGCATGCATGATCGGATTCATGTTTTATGTTAATCGGATTAACATATTAATTTCGAAATTTTTGTATTTATTATGATAAATCACAAAATAATTTTGCATGATAAAGTTTCTGATTCTAAAATAGTTTTAGGACATAAAAATAATTTTATGGATTTTTATTGTTCATTTTTATATTTATTTGTATATTTTGTAGTTTAAATCGGTTTTAAACAACAATTAATGGGAAAAATAGCTAAACATAATTTCTGGAGGAGATTTTTTGATATGTTCTCACATGCATATTTAATATATTGTATATGAATTTTCGTAAGAAATGGAGTTATTATGCATGGATTATGAATTTTATGAGATAAATAGTCATAATATGAGTTAAAATGGGTATAGGAGGTTATATTTCGAAGTTGACCTTAAAAATTTTATGAGAAGTCACATGCAATATATAAAGTACCTATATGAATTTTCGAAATTATTGGACTTATTTTGCATGATTAATGATTTTTATAGTAAAAATCGCATTAATAGTGACTCAAATTCGACTTTAATAGCTATAGTTGGAATTTTGCCATAAAAATTTAACACAATGTCATATGCAATATTTACAGAATGTATATAAGTTTTGGGAATTTATTCTCAAGTGATGCATGTGTTGTGATTTTAATTGTTAAAATCGGCTAAATAATGACGTATTGTGTTAAAAATAGTTAATCTTAATATTATGGCATAAAATTTTACCCATAGATGTCTTATATAATAGGAACATCAGATCTAAAAGTTGGATATCAAAACGTTTCTGTTTTTATGATTATTAATTTTTATGAGTTAGTTAGTTAATAATCGTAATTTATGAGTCTTAAAAATAAATTTTGAGTTGGTCTGTAATTTTTGTTCATTTTCAGATTCTAATATATATTTTAGGATGACTAAGAATTTATAGCAATTTATTGCAAGCTTTTATAATTAAAATCGGATTTTAACCATAAAAACGACTATTATACGATTTATTTAAGAAATAAACTATAAATATTTGCATAAGACCATTTTATTAATTTCTGAACTTTTAGAAAATTTCCAGAAAGTTTAAAATTTTTGAATTTTAAATTTCGAATTTTTATTGACTCATTTGGCCATATTTTGTTTATTTTCCCGTATATACAAGTAATTTATGAACAATAATGCAAAATCAAGTTAAATCATGATCAAACATTAGTAGAGACTAAACATTGATTCCTAAAGTATGTTAGGATGATTAACTTGGACATAAATTAGATTTATGTAATTTTGATGATTTTAATAGTTAAAGTCGCGCATATCCGTAAAAACCGTAAACAAATATGAGATATTTGCTCCCATAAGGCGATTTGGCATTAAAAGTTGAGCATGTGCATACATATTTTATTATTGTAATTTTATGAATGTCATATTTGAATGTTTTTATATAATTTGGAATTCTGTAATTTTTCTTAGTATGACCTTAGTTTTAATCAATATAACCCGTAATGAAAGGGAATATTGATTCGGTTGTAATTTATGTGATCTCGTATCACGGGTTTGTAATTTAATTTAATTTTCAGTTTTACAAATAGAATAGTTGTATTATTTTATTGTAATTCGGAAGATCCAAAAGACGGTGCCATACGGAAAGGAGTTCCGACAAGACGGTGTTTTCTTGGATGGCGTGCCAATGAAGTTCAAGGGACCATGGAGTTGGTTTCCGAATTTGTAATAGTTAATTAGTTTTTACTATTACTAGGAAGGCCATACTAGGATTTTATTGCTTTATTGCTTTTATTCTTGCATTTTTAATATGTTTGCATGCATAGCCAAATCGCCATAAACATGCATATTAGTTTAGATCGTTAAAACGAACGTGTCAATTATAATTATCGAGTTCACCAATTTAATTCACTTAAAGGAGATAGATAATAAATTGATAAGACCTCTATATTAAACAAAACAATTGAGGATTAGCCTTACCAAATAGTAGAACCCATGAGCTTCTATTTCGTGGGGTGATGCTAGTCCAGTGGGCAGTACGAACCCCATTACGTAGGATAAGTGGGGCGATGAGGTGGATTCAGTCCAGTGGGCGGATCGCATCTCGATGCAATTGAAATTTGGTTTGTACTCAACGAAAGTGTAGAGGACCAGTGGTCAATGTGTTCCTGGCTAAGATGAATAAATAATGATTTTTCATCAACCAAGAGTTCTATGGTAGAACCGGTTTATTTTAACCCACCAAACCATATCATTGGGTCGGAGTTCCAGTGGTTCACGATTTCGGTGGTATGGGTTTGGGTCTTGGAATCATTTATAAAATTGGTTAGAGGTCATTTTATAGATGCTTTAACTTGTTAAAATATTTACAAGTTGAATCAAAATGATGAATGTTTGTTTTTCCTTAATTTGTTGTTTTATAATTGTTCATTTTTACTCCTATGTAATATCATTCGATTGTAACCAATATCTCCGCTAAACATCTTATGCTATATCGACAAATAGAATCTCTTTCTCCTCACATAAAACCGTGTCTTTGGTTATGGACAAGGTCCGTAGGAATTATTATATTCCATAGAATTTGATAGGAAGGTCCTATGCAAACATAAGATTAACATCTTAAAATTCCTATTAAACCATTATGATTTCTTATAAAGAAACTTAAATAGAAGTGATTTTAGTCAAAAAGTGTTGATTAAATCTTCTATTCATACATGGTTCTAAAGTCTTATTGCTCAATTTAATAACTTATGGTCTAAAAACTTAAAGGTTAAGAACATGACGAAGTTAATATAAATTGGTAAATTGATTTGAGAAAATCATTGTAACCAATACCACCTCACTTCATAGATATTAACTCCTATGAGGAATTAATTTGGAATTAATTGAAGAAAAGGTCTTCTTCAAGTAATAATTCTTGAAGTAAATGGGAGCTATGAGAAGTCGGATCTTTCTTAAGTAGTTAAGAAGAGAACGAGGTTAAGAGAAAATCGTGTAAGACACAAAGTTAGATACAACTCCAAAGTGTAAAGTCTGAGAATGTTGGAAGTATGACTCCAACATATTTCTTAGGTAATACTTATGACATTGAGTTTTCATTCTACATTATTTGTATATGAGTGCAAATTGGTGAATCATGTTAGTAATTCCATTTTTCATGTGATTGAAATATGGTAAGGAATGACAAAACCCGCTAATCTAAATGGGTATTTAGAGGAGGATGTGTTAATAACACAATCCGAGGGTTCTTATGAATCCTATCGTCCTAACGTGAAGAAAATCGTATGACGATTTGTCAAGAATGATAAACATGAATGGAACTAAGGTATTTTCCACTTCATCCGTAAGACATATACATGTTATATTATGCTTAACCAAGTTTTGGATTTAGAGTAATACATAAATAATAGTTCTTATGTACATCATCTCTAAATATAATTTGAGTTTTGCATAAAAGGTAAAAGGTTTTACCTTTAGGCAATTGAAACAAATGTTGTACTCAATCTTACCAAGATTGGTTTATGGCAAGGCCATACGAATCAAGGTGGTTATATTCCAAAACTAAGGTGGAAATGTCATATGTACCCTAAAAATCTAGTTGGTGCCCCAAATTTTTTCCATCATTTCTCGATTGAAAGTCATATTTGAGGTTAGGAATCTCATGGGTTATGCGAATCTTGCATTCAAAGCAAGTCATTCACCCTATAAACACTTTAAGGTGTGTAGGTGAGTGAAATTTCAAATCTTGAAAGATATTTTAATTCTTCGATTGAGGAAATTAACGCGCAAGAAATTCACGTTGAGAATGTTGTGCATTGGCTCAAGAAGATGTTCTTGGAATTAGATAATGATCTAATTAAGCCTAGTAATTTACACCAAATAGATTGTGATAAAGTATCACAAGCACGTTCATAAAATGCGCGAGAAAGTAATATTGAAACATATGAGATATGATTAAACTTTACAATTGAGTGGGAGTTATTTTCTATTCCGATTTTGTCGAGCATTTATTTTTCCGCTATGTTATAAAGCATGGGCATACAAGTCATATGAGATATGAATAGGTAAGGTGCCTAAGTTGTAGCCTATTTCGAATGACAATTTTTTTCTATATGATCATGAGAACAAAAGATTTGTGGCTCATGATGCTCTCTATAAAGAAAAGAGGATTATTTCTTTTAGACAGAGTGGGAGAAATTATTATAGAGCCACAATTTCAGTATGATGCAATAGGAAAATGTTCTTCCTAGTTGAGATAAGTGGAGATTTCATTCGAAAATTAAGTTGACGAGTGTCATGTTGTCTTCTTAGTGCAACGAACTTGTAACTTGTATAAATGCTTTATTTAGTTTCAACTCTACCTAAATCCAAAATAGCTCAGTTGATTGGTGGAAAGGGTTTTGCACGCAAAAACGGATCTATATTAAAATCGGATCAAATAATGTTGTTGGATTTAAAATCATCTACGATGAGTTTTGAAAATCACAACTATCGTAAGAAAGGAAGACAAGAGTTGAATTTGATAAATTGATAGCAAAGAGTTTTCCACGCAATAACATGGCTTCGAGTTCAAATATTTTGACATGTTGGATTTTAAAAGTCATCGAATATAAGCTTTGAAAAATCGGAACTATCCTATAAAGGAAATGTCAAAAGGTTGAATTCTTTGTTTTTGATCATGTGATAAACATTCTCTTGAAAGTCAAGAAGTTATGTTTATACATGAAGTTTAGTGGGAGTAAAGTAATGTGACATGTTGATCATTATAAATGATAAAGATCATTATGAATGATAAAGACTTGTGAAAGGGATAAATACATCACTAGGATATCCTATTAATGGATATTAGCGTAAAAGTAGATATTCTTATGTTGATAAGAATAAGGGTAAGTTCTAGTGTTTTGAACTATAGAAATTGAATCTACATGCTTCCGCTGCAGGATCAATTCTTTACGCTAAAATTTATTACCATTATCAAACTTCGTATACTTGGAGTATGACGAAATGTTACAAATCGAATTTGGAGAGAAGTCTCTATGTGTAGCCATATAGTTCATCAATCAGTACTGAAGGAGTACTAAAAGGATGAAGCTAAATGTTTGGATATTTCGTTGGTTTAATGTGCAAAGAGTTGCACAATACCATGTTCTACACACATATGGATGGTTAGAGAACCATTTTGACTACAATCATAAAGGAGGAAATCTATTAGGAAATATTCTAGACAGTAGAACAATGGAAGGTATTCAACAAATATGAGTACACTTATATCTATGAGATATAATAGAGGACAGAGTCACTCAGACACTGTGAAAACAGTGGGAGCTATTCTATTGTAAGAAAGCTTGTGTTTGGATATTGATCAAGACACGTACTCGTAAGGTTAGCATAATGAGATTATACATAACCAAGGGTAATTATAAGGTTATGTGAAGCACAAAAGTTGTTAAGGCCTACTAACCAAAAGTCTTCTTATAGGCTTAACATGATAAATCATGTCATTTCAATTGAGTTGAGATGTAATACTATACAAGTATGAATTATAGATTATGTAGTAATTGATATGGTATCAATTTTACATATGTGATAATGCATTCATCATTTGAGTTATTTATAACTCACCCCAGGTCATGTCATATTCAAATGGGATGGTAAGACCATATTGAACCCCATTAAAGTGAATTGAATTATCATGATCTCGCCCCTAGTTGCTTAAGTGAGGTGACGTCTCAATGCAACTAGATGTGTGATGCGATTGATGGCGAGTTCAATTGTCATAGAGTCATACGGGATGACTAGTCGATCACCTAGGCATAGACATGTTAAGATACATTTGCCGGGCTAATGACCACAGATAGAGCTCTGGCGTACTCTTATTAAAAGACTGCCTGGTCGTGGCGGGAGCATCTATCGTGTTTCACATGAGTCAGTTCTTGGACTAATGACTGTTCTCTGAGGTGGCATAGTTTTCAGATTAACTTTGATTTATGTCCTAACACCTTCGTAACTGGGGTTTATAAGGACATATTTTGGGTTATGATGGGCTGTGGCCAGCCGGAAGGAATAAGTCGATTAGGAATTGTCCACCCCTTGTCAGGGTTGAGCAATATCTCTAGGCCACTCGAGGAGAATAATAACTAGAAATACGTGGCCACGCTCGGAAGGTATCTATGGTAGATAATTCCGGTCAGTAGTTATAACTCCAGATCGAGATAAACCACTCTAGATTTAAATCAATTGCCGACACGACCTGAGAGGACGCCATGCATTGAGTGGGAGATAGTAATAGGGCAAGAGAATTGGTAACACACACTTGTCTCGGACAAGTGGGAGATTGTTGGAGGAAGTGTCCTCGACAATAGTGTGTTGACGTAATTAAAACTCATTTGAATGAAACACAACTGGGAGTGTTACTCTTTTAAAATCGACTGATCAACATTTACCGATAATGATTGGTTGTCTAGAGTTTGCCATTATCGTCATATGATGGCGGTGATCAGTTGATCCCTTAAGGTCATATCTTTAGAGAATTCCGTCTCAATGGAATAATTAATTAATATCGTATTGGATACGAATTAATTAGTAACTGGAAATTTGGAAATAATTTTACATGACGAATATTTTTATAATGGGATTATAATAATAATAGTCAAAGTAATAAAATCGTTTTATTATTCGGTTTTTATTTATTCGTTTAGGAAACGATTAAATTGAGAATGAACACGGTTGATCATAAAATTACAAAGAGTTGTAATTAAAATTATGATATTACATTTTATACAATAATAATTTCGAATTATTAGTATAATTATTTAAATGTCATAAAATTGTGAATTATGAATTTTAATAGTTAAAATTGCATAATTAACAAATTGGGTCATGTGTTATGGGACATATGTGACATGTTACAAATTAACACAATTAACAAAGATAAAATGGGTCTATAATAAGCCCCATTTCAGCCGTGTACATGTATGTATGTTGTGATTGTGTGTGTTTTACACAAGTCTTACAAAAGCCTAAGAATAGGTGTGTAAGAGTGTGTAAGAGTGTAAGGCATACTTGATGCTTTATGTAAGTGTAAGTGAGTCATGCATTGGCCTTGGGTGGCTTGTGTAGACCGGCCAAGTGAAGTGAGCAAGCAAGCTCATTTTGCTCCTTAAATACACACTTCATACTACATGCACACTTAGTTGTTTTTGTTGTTGATACTTGCACATCTATTTCTCACAATACTACAACACTCATTCTCATCTCCCCTTAGTAAAATAGTTTTCTAAGATAAGTAATTATTTCAAATACTAATAATAATATTAAGGGTAATATTATTAACATTTCTAGTATACTAATTCTATTTTTCTAGTAACAAAAATAGTCTTAGTTTGAGATCGGGTCCTTGATATGCATCTTTTGGAGACGATTTTTGTTAGATCGTTATAAGGGTATTTCGGTTATTGAAGACTCACATAATAGGTGATTATTGAGTATAAACCTTCTAAAACCAATGTAAGGACAATCACATCTTATGATATCATCCACTACAAGAATAACTTGATCGGGCGACAAATATTGGCGACTGAAATCTGTCGCAAAACACCTATTGGCGACGGACAACAGTCGCCAAACTGTTGTCGCTGACTTTTGTCGCCAAAAAAACTCGGGCGACTGAAATCCGTCGCCAAATTTGGCGACAGACAGGGTAGTCGCCAAAGACACAATTTGGCGACAGACAGGGCAGTCGCCAAATTGGCGACAGAAATAAAGCAGTCGCCAAATTGGCGACGGACTTCAGTCGCCAATTCCCCTTTTCCGTCGCCAATGCTCCTGACTTTCCAGGGGCTTTGGTTTCTTGTGCTCTGTTTTGGCGACTGATTTCAGTCGCCATTACTTCATTTCAGTCGCCAAAATTCCTGAGCATTTTTCATGAAAATCATTATTTCGTTTTTGCCAAATCCAATACGAAATAATATCAGTACACCTGCAACCAGAAAGTAACCAGCAATTGGTGACGAACACCTTTTGAATCAACAACCAAATCTCCTTTTATAAAAAAAGAGAACTGTTATCAAATTACATGAACACGTTAACTAAACTAATAAATCTCCACGTTCGACAATTTTTCCTAGGTTACTAAACTAATTAACTGCTTGAAATCCCATGCTAGCTCCACTACCGTCTCCTCCCTTTCCTCTTGGATCATTAGGATCTTCATTAAATGGCTGGGAACCGGGGTTGCAAGAGTAGAAATACGTCTCCATGGCCTTAAGACGTTCTTTCATCAACCGCATTTCCTCATCTCTTTCCGCTCTTTCTCGGTCAAGTTGTGATTGCAATTTACTTACAAGAGACGGCTCGTAGGTTTCGCGCGGCTCATATGAGGACCTTCTAGCCGGTTCCTTGTAAAACACCCCATGAGCTTGTCCGGCCCCATATACCATACCCTTCTTGTAACCATCCACCAATTTGAACCAAATTTCATTATCATCCCGCTCAGGGTGGGCCTCTTTCTCTGCCTCATATTTCCCCTATAACATTAAGAAAAGTATTATTAGTTAAGCAAAAACAATCATTGACGAAGGTAACAAAAAAACATCATTAGTTGAGAGAAACTATCTTACATATAACTCTTTGTCCTTCGCCTTAATCCATATTCTTCTTTGCGTCTTTTCGTTGACCTTGGAATGCGTGTCAAGGAAAAGTTCGGGCATCGTCATCATCGGCTTCTTGCCGCCGTCTTTGTTGCCGCCGTCGTCGTTGTTGCTGCTATCCTTCTTCTTCTTCCCTCCCTAAATAGGGAAAATTGTTAATATAAGAAGTATAGTATATTTATTCAAAAAAGAAGTATTCATTCAAGACTTACACTAAAAATACGCGTAAAAAATGATCGTGATCCCCCGTGATGGGTAGGCTCGGCCTCCGCATCTTTCTTCCCTCCTCTCTTGTTGATCTTCTTTTGAGCGGACACGGCTTGGAACTCGGGAGTCTCGCGTTGCTTTAGGAGATCTTGATATTTCTCACCTACAATTAAAAAGTATGTTAGTAGTATTAAGATATTTTCATTAATTCTTGTATTTACAAGTGACAAAACTTATATATTACATGTACCTTTTAGATGATTCGGTTCCTTCTTTCTTTTAATAATCTTGTAGATATAGTCTCTATATCTTGCTTTACCAACTTCATGGTATCTTTCAAGGACGGATTGTTCATGTTCAGGAGCCCAATAGAAAGATTGCTACAAAAAAAAAAAAAACAGTTAATTTAATTAGTAGTTAGCTTAATGAGTTAAAAAACAACTAACTATAATTAATGCAATTACCCGATACACATTGAACCAAGCTTCTTTTTGAGCCTTGCTAGCTTTCCCCCAAGAAGTAGGCACAGGACCTAACAAGTTCTCCTTTGTGCTAGCAACGACCCCTCGACGAGGAGTCTGATGTCTAAACCTGTAACAGAAATTGTTAATTAAAACAAATCATTTTATTACTTTAAAAATTGAATAATACACATATAATAAACAACAACACTTACCATAGTCCCGCCGGATCAAGTATAATCCGGTTATCCTGGGTGTACTGAATCGGTATACCATCGTCCGAGTCCTCATCCACTTGAGGCTCAATCTGTACCTCTTCTTCTACTGGTTCCTCTTCTTCTTGTACGGATGAAATATTAGCACGATTACTGCCACCGCCTCGCACTCTACCTCGACCTCCTGCCATCTACAATCACATAAATGAAAATATTAGTAGGAGAAGAAAAAACATCAAATAAACATATCAAGCATGAATTTAAATTGTACAACTATTATATACCAAACTAATCATCATCCTCATCCTCTTCTAGATCTTCATCATCATCATCACCAACATCCTCATCCTCATCCTCATTGTCATCATCATCACCAACATCTTCAACACTAAAATTACATATATCTAAATTAAAATTACACTCACTTAATTAAAGAACAACCTCAATCAAATAATAATAACAATTTATTAACAACAATTTCCAATTATACAATTAACCACAACCTAATAAGCTAATTTAAGACGGTCTTAATAAGCTAATATAATCTAACTAACATCCTAATAAGCTATTAAACATCCTAATCGACTACTTTAATCTAATTAACCAACATCAATAAGGCTAACAACATCGTCTTATACAAACTTCTTATAAACCCTAACCCACAATAATCTAATTAATATGCTAATTGGCTTCTAATACCTAATTAATCACAACCTAATAAGCTAAGACGGTCTTAATAACCTACTACAATCACTAAATGTACAAAACAAACCAACAATCAATCAAAAAATTGAAATTGAAATTGAATTATGAAGAAGTAAACAAACCTTAAATGAGTTGAATGAAGGGAAGAACAAGTAGGGTTGTGGTGGTGGTGGCCGGAATCCGGTGACAGCGGTGTTGAAGGTGGCCGGAACACGTAGGGTAGGGTGATGATGGAGGTGTTTTTCGCCGGAGGAGGTGAAGTGTGTCTTTGTGTGTTTGTTGATTTGCGAATGAGGGATACCGTCTGATTTTCGCTGTTTCTGTAAAAAAGATTGGCGACGGACTGGGCAATTTGGCGACGGAAGAGGGGCTGTCGCCAAATTTGGCGACTACTTTCTGTCGCCAAAATGGGATTTCTGTCGCCCGGTTGTGTCGGTGGTGGGAAATTTGGGGAAATGGTTCTGTCGCCAAATTGGCGACTGATTTCAGTCGCCCGAATATTTATTCCGTCGCCAAATTGGCGACTACCCGATGCAGTCGCCAAAAACTGTCGCCCGATCAAGTTATTCTTGTAGTGATCATGCATGCATAAGATCTTATTAAGTTTTATAACCTAAACTTAAAGAAACAAAACTCACTTTAGTTTTGAGTATAAAATCAGGAATTTCAGTTCCCAACACCAATATGAGGCGGCCTCCGCCTTCTTTGATTTGACCTTAAAGGAAGGTCAAAGGATTAGTCCTCATGTGCTCAAAATGGTTGAGCTAGCCGAAACCTTGAAGCTACAAGGGGTGAATTTTCCCGACTCTCTTATTGTTGATAGAATTCTTCACTCCCTAAACAAAGTGAAAACGTATGCTCAGTTCCGGGTGAACTTTAACATGCGTAATCAAGAAACCTCTTTAGACGAATTGCATAAGATGTCCGTCCAAGCGGAAAGGGATATGGGACTTAATGAGAGTTCCACAAAGGATGTGATCAACATCGAGAAGAAGAGCAAGGGAAAGTTTAAGCAGAAGGCTAACAAGGGTAAGAATGTCAAAGCCTTCAAGCCCACATCTCCTAAGGAGAAGACCTTTTCGAAAGGTGCTTCTTCCTCGTCTTCAAAGGTTGAAGACAAGTGCCATTATTGTGTTGGGGCTGGTGTCCTTGACAGTTAGTACAATGACTTACTAAATCTCTTAAAGGATCACAAGGGCATACTTCAATATTATTATCAGTTGATCCACGTTTATCAATAACGGTTGGCTTGCTAGATAAGTTTGACGTTATTGTCATACGGATGGCGGTGATCAACTGATCCCTATACGTCACACCTATAGGACACGTTTGAGAGACGTGAAGGTATGAAAATACAGTCACATTTATGCCGGATACGACTAAACAGTTAGTCAGAGGTATTGACTATTAAATTAGCCAATAAGATGTTGAGATTATTATTTAATACGGATTATATAATTTTAGCTAATACGGATTACATGATTAATTCGTAAAATTAAATATAAACGGTTATATTTAATTAAATATTGTATTCACGTATTAATATAAACAGTTTTATTAACTTGGGTAATTATACAATATCGTAATTTTATCAGAGCATTATTAATGTATTGATTGCATTAATATCTGATAACATGTGTGCGATTTATAATTAAAATCCCGCTAATAATATTTAGCAAAACGGGTCGAATCACGCAAAGGAATAAGGTAAGAGTGGAAAATGCCCACTCTCACCCCAACCCTATTCGGCCGACCCATAAGTTACAAAAGGAGAGTTAATCTCCTTTTGTCAACTACTGTTAAATCATAATTCTGATAATTAGGGTTTTGAGAGCATTCTTCTCCCAAAACTCAGATCTCACATCAAAAACTCACAAAAGCTCTCCCCATATTGCAAGGCAATTGGAGAGTATTTCTAGCACACGCGGCATCATCTCAATCAAGTCTTGGGTGCAAGTTATAGGAGGGAATTTACTTTAATTCCTGTTCTTAGGCCTTTTCAAGCAAGGACCCAAGGTTGTATTCCTTTTCATGTTTTTAATTATTTTATGACTATATTCGTAACTGTAAATTTCGTTATAATCCTTCATGTTTAGGGCGAATACATGCTATATTCCCCACAAGTGGTATCAGAGCCAAGGCCACGAAATTTTTACTTTTGTGTTTTTCATAAGTTTTATTAAAAAAAAAAATTTTAAAATCATTTTCTGTCGCCGTGTGGGTCGATCGACCTCTTGTTACGGCCGGTCGACCGACTCCTGCGTGAGTTTTCTGTTTCGACAGTTTTCTTTTGAGAGCAATCGATCTTGTTTTCGATTCTTGTTTACATATTGTTAATTAATCGATATTTCTCAGCTATCAAACGATCCAATTCTTCTTACGTGATGTTAGCGACATTGTTTCTTCGCGGAGGCATACTATAATACAAAAGAAAGAAATGAGTCCCGACTCATGTGGGCACCCATTTAGGTTAGGGCTATGTTCCCTAAGCATTAAAGTCAATAAATAACTATCATATAGAGTAGTACTTTTTCTATAACATGGCTCGGGGATCACATAACCGCATATCGCTAGACATGATAAAATTACTGATATAAATCAAATCACCTCATGCATCCATATTAATATACACCTTTTTGTACTCATATAAATAAAAGTCTTTCATGCTCTTGCCCTTACTGGCTTTTCCAAACGGTCACATATACTAAGAGTTCTCATAGCATTCTTATCACAGTATACCGCCACTTCCATCACCTCCTAATCTACCCTTTTCTCTCATTTATGCACTCTGGGTTCTCGGGTAAAACTAAGAGGGCCAATGGTTCGGTGTGAGGGGGCCCCAGACTCATACTTTTCCTTTAGTGTGCTCCCAACAGTCCTAACCCGGGGTTCATTTTATTTAGACTCTCCTACATTCATTGGGCTCATTTGGTTAGGCCTGAGGATCGTTCGCTCTGATACCACTTTGTAACACCCCCATTTATTTAAGGGCCTGTACTAGGACTCCTTAGATAAATAAGCGTGTTACCATCTCGGTTTCCCGAGGCAGTAGATACAAAGGAAAGATAAACAATACTTTAATTAAAAGTTAAAGTCCATAACATGATCTTACAACTGTATCCAAACTGTCTTATGAAATGTAAATACAACATAATAATCAAATGATAATATAAACATGATTAATACCAAATAACAACAGATTATTCATCATTATTCACAAGTATTTCCCCTACCTGAAATAGCAGGAATGCAGATAAATCCAAGGCTTGTTAGAAATGTTCCACGCGAAACTCGCAACCTAAACACGTATACGTAACGAATTAATATCCTTCCCGAACCCCTTAACAAACCCCACTTATTATAAATAAAAACCTTCCTAAGTGGAAAGTTTCCAAAAATAGAAACATTCCAAATATAGAAATAGAAACTCCCATGACTTAAATAATTTCCCGACTCGCATCTTTAATTAGTACGACCCCAAACCACAAAGAATAACATAATACTAATTACAACACCAATAAAAATAATAATATCAACATTAATAATAATAAATAATAATAGTAATAATAATAATAATAAGTAATAATAATAATAACAATCGAAACATGAAAACAGCCCAACACCTTAAACCAACCCGACTCACGACCAAACCTACCCTCCTAACACCACCGCAACCCTGCCGCAGCCAACAAAAACCACCAGACCTTGGGTCCAGGACCACCACCTACCACCATGACCGCCGACTATCCCTTCGACCACCCCTGACACGGTGAACCAGGGCCCAAACCAGGCCTGGTTCATCGCGCCAGTAGCAGTCCAGACCTGAACACCCCCTTCGTCGCCACCCCTTTCAGCCACCAGAACGACTCCACCATGTCACCATAACCACCCCCTACACCAAACACCCTAACATGGTAGTACCACCGCACCGACCTCCCCCGAGTCAGCGGTGGTGCCATCCCCAAACAACCAGACCAGCAACAAAGTAAAGAAACCCAGAGCGGAACCACAAACGAACCACCCTATTCGACCCTGTTTACGCCACCTGGGACTACCCTACCGACTGCCATAACCCTCCCCTGACCACCACCTGTTCCATTATCAAAACCACCCTAAAAAACAATAAGAGGAAAAGCGTCGATGTTGATAAAAAGGTTGTTGGTCAGACTCGGGTATAAAACAGAACGAGGAATCCCATGACTGTCGTCACAAAACCGCCTTCCCTAGCGCAGTACGGTGGCTGACACAACCACCACAAACACTAGACACGATACCCAAACTCCCTAGATCACTTTACTCGAAAGAACTAAACAAAACAACCACATAACACGACCCAAACTTGCTGAAGAAAAGCAGACATGAAACGAGAACAGAACAGTGTTAACACAGTGTTTAGCATACCTACCTTTCCGACGTTTCGACCACCCTATGCCCGCCTTAGAGTAACCGTGATTACTGTCTCTCTACACTATGTTGTGACGGCTGTGGGTATGAGATGTTTGGATGAGAATTAGGGTAAGTCTTGGGTTTATGCAAGATGTTAAAAGTGACGGTAGGAGGGTTTCCTTAGGGTTTATGGAGTTGTTTTCAACCGTGGCTTTGGTCAAGGCACACATTACGAAGCCCATGTCAACGTGCTAGAGATCTAGGGATCGAACCCTCATAAAAACATATCCACCTCTTTACTTAGAAAAAAAACGTAAAACAAACTATCGACACAAAATAAACTTAATTATCGAGTCAAGATTTTCGAGGTATTACAGTAACACCCAGCCATACCGAACCTCCCGGCAGACTATAATCGGCCGTCGCCGAACACCAGCATAACAGCTAAGGTCACCAGGTCTAGTCCTGCAGAACTAGCCTTGGCCCAATAGTATCTCATCAATAATATCTCATCATCTCAAATTCGTATCCAATGCATATGCCATGCTTATGAATGCAATATAAAAATGTTCAACCACTATATATCATTCTCATACTAATCACACTTGCATCCATAACATACAATATACACATCCATTCGAACCACGTCATAGAATATGGTACCAGTGTATCCTACCCGGAATAGAAAGTCCGCAAATAGCAACAACCGTCTAGGAATATTCCACTTTAAATTATGTTCCTATAATTATTACTTATATTAAATTCTATTCATACAATCAACACTACTCAATCACTTGATCATGTTCATAAGAGATTTACCAATTGCCCCTTGTGATTACACACATATAAACACACCCATATGCTTATCAATTATCATTAACTAATTATTCATATTACTAATTACCAATCAATTATAACTTACTATTTATATACTTACTAAATTTAGCATTTGACCAATTAAATCACAATAATTACTAAAACATGACTCATACTAATAATAGTAAGATCATTAACACATTGTCATACAATTGTAAAAATAATAGAATTACCATAAGTATAATATGTATCAACAATAGATTCACCAAAAAAAAAAAATATGTATCAACAATAGGAATATTACCTCTACTAATATTTTTATCATGTCATAAAACTAATACCATTGTTAATAATAATAATAAACAATAATAAAACAATAACCAATAATAACCATGCTTGTGTAATAAGTATTACTAATTAATTAACAATTTGATACTAATCATAACTAATTTCACGCAACACAAAACCAATCGCACAACAGCCCGCATACCCAGCTTACGAAAACACCGGGAACCCATGTCAACCACCACCGGCAGCACCGACATCAACCACTGACTTCCTCGTCGGCACCACCAGGTTCGCCCCTGAGCCACGGTGGTTCCAGGGAGGAGGCCAGTGCTCGTCGACTACCACCACCACCAGCAAATTCGTGCCACAAACCCAGCAACACCCAACAATACCCCGGTTTCATAATATACGACACCTAACGAAACCCACCACCATTACAGACACGGCCACCCTAAACCACCGTGACAACCACCATTCGACTCCCTTGACTGCAACCAGTAAATTAAACCAATTATCCACAATCGGCATGATCTGTATCTTATTCGAACCCATATGCAAACGTTCATGCTCAAACAATAAACGGAAACTAATTTAAATGCTGACTCCGACACCCCAACTAAAACCACTCATACAGACGGTCAACGACGGTCACGACGGCATAACCTTGGTCTAAACATGACTACTACACATCAGAGAATGTTATTACACAAAAATCATAACCAAAGCTATATAAACAGATTGAAATAACGAGTTAAAAACATAAAGGAAAAACTGGAAAACAGAGTTGTAGACTGCGCGTACCCTTTTTAGACGCCCAAACGAACTACCAAGATACACCCTAAACCACCAACTGATCCCTCCTCCTTGAACTCTGATGTGACGGCAGTGTATGTGTGTGTGTGAGGGAGGCGTAGTAGGATTAGGAGAGGGGTTTATATAGGTGGCTGAGATAGAATTTGTTGGTTTTTGCTTAGTTTTAAGCGTGTAAGGGGATTGTGTCGCGTTGGGCCATTCAACCTTTGGCACGCATCTCGAGGCCCAAATAACATCAACACACACATCGATGACTAGTTACGCATTACCGACCTTTACTTATAACATATAAAATATAAAACACGTATTCGATAAATTAATTATCGAATATAACTAATCAAACCCGTTCAATAATTATTAAAAATTTAAAATAAATATAGTAAAATACGGAGTATTACAGTCTTCCCCCTTTAAAATGAACTTCGTCCCAAAGTTCACCACCCCATGGTCAACGAACTGGTCATCACACAACAACAAATACTAATAAAAGTACTTCAAAACATGAGTTGTCACATTTTACCCTCCTTAAGAAAACTTTGTCCCCAAAGTTTAACGTATACAAGTTAAAGGATATTCACGAATCACACTGTAATCAAACAATCGCGACATACCAAACATTATTATCAACTAGCCATATCATAAATCATTAAGATTTTACAATCGCATCCTCCTTAAGACATGATTACGTCCCCGTAACCCCATTATAAAAATTTCACTTCCATAACAATCACAATTCATCAGCTAATTTATTTACCTTACACTAGGCAACTAACATCCAACTTTTAAGAACCAAAACTCATTTGTCAAATCATGTTACGCAGTAAAACAAAATCAGGTAACTAACACTTATATATACTCTGGATAACTTAACATATTTACACCCATGTAAACAATCAATAACTCAAAATTCATAATTGGCAAAGAAAAAAATTTAACTACATAATTAAACATGGTGCTTTGACATATTCCGCGAGATATACACCCATCTTACATTAGCAAGACCGCTTACCAACCCTAGGTATAAATAAGTTAACCCAATTAGGTACCTTTACCATCTACCCACACCACATCATTTATCATGATGTTATTAATACATGACAAAAAGAAAAGAGGTTTATATAAAGCGCAACAATTGAATATTCGGACAAGATTTCATCAACACGTAGACAATCACTACAATTATCAAAATATCAAACTTTATCATGGATCCTCACTTTGAAAACATTTTGAAACTGCTGAAACATTGAAATGGTAATTGTGGCAATTTTTAAACGCAACACAAAAAGGCGATTTTACTAGCTACAGATCGAAACAAGCTACACGGAGACACTCTGACTCTTCTTTACGAAAATATTGTCCTTGTAAATTTTAGCTCATGAATTATCAAAAATTTAACGATAAAAGTAAACGAATTCACAAGACTGGCACTTCCTTAATTCACATGTCAACCAATTAATAATTCAAAATATTATGGTGAGATTTTAAGCATCGCATTATGCAAATCACTTTGTGGCATAACAATATACATGAAGAATTTATAAATATTATTAGCGCGGGAAACTAAACACAGATATACCATTAATAAATGAAAGAACATCAACAAGATTCTCATTGTTCAAAATACTCACAATTACTTATAACAATTAGATTGTTATATCAGAATTTGTGTGAAGGAAAACCGATTCTTGTAAAAAAAAAAAAAAGAAAAAAAAGAGAAAAAAACCCTAGAGGGCGATTTTGTGGCGGCAGGAAGGCTACCTTGAGGCTGAATTCTGTGCATCTATGGCTAGGAATTCAGCGTCAAAATCTGCTCAATTCTGCAACATTACTCACAGGAAGGGGACTAAGGCAGGTACAAGTACACATAGCACAAATAGTATGGAAAAACAACAGCATCCGAATGATGATGAGGCACAAAAACATGGCAGTATGCAGAGCATTGTAGGCGTAGCACCCTTCAATCTGGACTCTGATGAGGACATAGAGGAGATGCCTGAGGAGAATACAAACAACAATGAAAAGGTATCAGAGGAAGCGGATGGTGAATGGTTCAGAATTCATGGCAGGAAAATTGAAAAAATCATAGAGGAGGAACCAGAGACACTCATCAAACTGGATCAAGAGGATGTTCAAGAGGACCTAGACTATTGGAAACATGCCATCTATGGCTACATAATAGGGGTGAATCCTCCTTTCCCTGTTATTGAAGGATTTCTAAGAAGAATATGGAAGCATCACACGATAGATAGCATATCATTCATGCCAAATGGTGTGTTTTTGGTGAGATTCCAAACTATGGAGATGCAAACTAAAGTTTTGAATGCGGGAAAATATATGTTCGACAGTAAGCCTGTCATAATTAAACCGTGGAAGGAGGATGTAGACTTGGAGAAAGATGAGGTAAAGACTGTACCTTCCTGGGTCAGATTGCACAAACTTCCAGTACAGTATTGGGGAAATAGCCTACCTAAAATAGCAAGCATCATAGGTCCGTTCATTAAAAAGGACCCTGCAACTGAGAGCAAATCCAGGCTTGGCTATGCTAGAGTGCTAGTAGAATTGAAGGTGGACCAAAAATTTCCTGACAGCATCAGATTCCAAGATGAGAAGGACAATGTCAGATAAATAGATATTGAGTATGAATGGAGGCCTATTCTGTGTAAAGCGTGTAAAAACTTAGGGCACAAGCAAGAATAATGCAGAATTAAACCCCCAGTTAAAGCACCAGTAAAGCACCAGTAAAGCAGGTTTGGAGAAAGGTGGTACCTAAGCAGACCATGGAGAATCAGCAATCCATGAAGAAAATAAATACCACACCTATCAATCCATCAACCACTGGAGAGAACCCTTGGATCACCCCCAGAATCACTGGTACAGGAGCACCTTGCTCAGAACCAGTCATTGAGCAGATCATGGATTTTCCTCCGCTAGTCACAGGCCAGGCAACATATGCAGAAAAACTACAAGGCTCTCCTCGTGGTAATGGCACCAGTGGAGGTATGTCAGATAGGGTTACCATGCTGCCTACTATTAATCAATGAAGTACGGATTCTGGAATGTACGGGGCATGAATGACAGGAAGAAACAAAAGTTTGTGAATAATTTTTTGCTACAGTATAATTTTGATTTCTATGCTTTACTAGAAACTAAAATAAAACCCAAAAATCAGTTAAGAACCAACCAGTTATTTAATATGTGGAGCATTACTACCAATTCAGCCTGCCATCCTGGAGGTAGGATTTGGGTAGTCTGGAATTATCAAGCAGTGGAGATTCAAGCTTTGGAATATGATGCTCAGTACATACATCTGAGAGTGTGAAGTGATGGAATGTCCTATTAAGGGAGCATTCTATACTTGGAACAACAAATAGTGTCCTGAGGACAGAGTGTATAGCAGACTGGATAGATGCCTAGTCAACCAAGAATGGCTTAGTCAATATGAGGATTATGTGGCTAATTTTCTCCCAGAAGGGGACTTCAATCACACACCATGTATGATTCAGACCCAGCAGCAGCCTAGCAATATCATCAGACCATTCAAGTATTATAACATGTGGAGTCAAGCCCCACAATTCCTAGACACAGTGAAGAACAATTGGGGGAGTGGAATTCAAGGCACTAAACTGTATAAATTAGCTCAGTATCTGAAGGGTCTTAAACCTGCACTCAAGCAACTGAACAAAGAGTCCTATTCAGACATAGAGACAAGAACAGGAGTGGCTCTAATTCACCTGATGGATATCCAGAAGGAATTAGGATGTAATCCTCATAACCAGCCACTGGTTCAGGAGGAATGTGTGGCCAGACAGTAGTATAAGCAGTTATACTCAGCCCAACTGGAGTACTTACAACAAAAAACAAAAACTCAATGGGCAAAAGAAGCTGATGCCAACACTAAATACTTCCATGGTATACTCAAAGCCAGAAGAAGAAAGAACCATGTCTACCAAATTGAAACTACTGCAGGGGTAACTAAGGAGACTCAGCAGGAAATTCAGGAAAGCTTTCTTACTTTCTACCAAGACTTACTGGGGTCTAACAAAGAAACTACCAAGGTCAGCAAAAAGATAGTACAGCAGGGACCTTTGTGTACCCAGGCTCAAATAGACATGCTACTGACTCCTGTGACAGATGAGGAGATCAAAGATGTGATGTTCAGCATCCCTAATGACAAAGCACCAGGGCCTGATGGATACTCGAGTAAATTCTTTAAGGATAGCTGGGAAATTGTGGGATCAGATGTGATTGCAGCCATTAAGGAGTTCTTTACTAATGGCAAGTTACTCAAACAGATGAATACAACTCACATCACTCTGATTCCCAAAGTTGACAATCCAACAAAGGTTACACAGTTTAGACCCATAGCATGCTGCAATGTGGTTTACAAGTGTATCTCCAAGTTATTATGTACCAGATTGGCCTCAGTGTTACCCCATCTTATTGCCACAACTCAAAGTGGCTTTATTCAAGGTAGACATATACAGGAAAATATTCTTATCTGCCAAGATATTGTCAAATTATATGGAAGGAAAGCAGTATCTCCCAGATGTCTATTTAAAGTGGATCTGCAAAAAGCTTATGACTCCATTGAATGGAACTTCCTTTTCCAGATGCTACAGCTCATGCAATTCCCCCCATATTTTATTCAGATGATTCAGGAATGTGTGACTACACCAACCTATACTCTTAATCTTAATGGAAGTAGCTTTGGTTTCTTTAAAGGAAGAAGAAGACTCAGACAGGGGGGACCCTTTATCCCCATTGCTTTTCACAGTTTGTATGGAATATCTGTCTAGGTTGCTGAATTACACCACATCAAACATGGAGTTTAGATTCTATCCTTTATGCAAAACCATGAAGCTCCATGACTTAATGTTTGCTGATGACCTCCTTCTATTCTCTAAAGGTGATGTGCATTCAATTATGATTTTGTTGAGAACTTATGCAACTTTCTCTAAAGCTTCAGGGCTCAAAATGAATCAAGGAAAGACAAATGTCTATTTCAATGGTGTCTCTGACAGAGTTAAGCAGGAAATAGTGCAGGTTTCAGGATGTGTTGAGGATCATATGCCCTTCAAATACCTTGGGGTGCCTATAAAACCTACAAGGCTCAATCTAAAAGACTGTCAACCCCTTCTGGATAAGGTGCTAGCAAGAATCAGAGGGCTAGGAACAAGAAAATTATCATATGCTGGACGTCTTGTGTTGATCAGATCAGTTTTAAAAACTCTACATTCATATTGGACCTCTATATTTCTCCTCCCAAAGGCAGTGATTCAAAAAATTGAAGCAGTGTGCAGAAACTACCTGTGGGATGGAGGCACTGAGTATGTGAGAACTCCTCCTGTGGCATGGCACAAAATTTGTATGAGTTACAAGGAAGGGGGATTAGGCCTGCAGAATGAAAGCAACTGGAATAAAGCAACTGTAGGTAAGTTGGTGTGGTGGGTGTGTTGGAGCTTGTGTCCTCCACATGTAGTGTGATAACGTCATTGCATATACCCTTGTAAAGACAAGTGGGAGATTGTTGGGGCTGGTGTCCTTGACAATTAAGTACAATGACTTATTAAATCTCTTTAAGGAACACAAGGGCATACTTCAGTATTATTACCAGTTGATCCACGTTTATCAATAACGGTTGGCTTGCTAGATAAGTTTGACGTTATTGTCATACGGATGGCGGTGATCAACTGGTCCCTATACGTCACACCTATAGGACACGTTTGAGAGATGTGAAGGTATGAAAATGCAGTCACATTTATGCCGAATACGACTAAACAGTTAGTCAGAGGTATTGACTATTAAATTAGTCAATGAGATGTTGAGATTATTATTTAATACGGATTAAATAATTTTAGCTAACACGGATTACATGATTAATTCGTAAATTAAATATAAACGGTTATATTTAATTAAATATTGTATTCGCGTATTAATATAAACGGTTATATTAATTTGGGTAATTATACAATATCGTAATTTTATCAGACCATTATTAATACATCGACTGCATTAATATCTGATAACACGTATGCGATTTATAATAAAAATCCCGCAAATAATATTTAGCAAATCGGGTCGAATCACGCAAAGGAATAAGGTAAGAGTGGAGAAAGCCCACTCTTACCCTAACCCAATTCGGCCGAACCCATATAGCTACATAAGGAGAGTCTTTCTCCTTATGTCAGTAACTGTTGAATCATAATTCTCACAATTAGGGTTTTTGAGAGCATTCTTCTCCTAAAAACTCAGATCTAACATCTAAAACCTCAATAGCTCTCCCCATATTGCAAGGCAATTGGAGAGTATTTTCTAGCACACGCGGCATCATCTCAAACAAAGTCTTGGGTGCAAGTTATAGGAGGGAATTTACTTTAATTCCCGTTCTTAGGCCTATTCAAGCAAGGACCCAAGGTTGTACTCTTTTTCATGTTTTTATTTATCTTATGACAATATTCACAACTGTAAATTTCATTATAATCCTGCAAGTTTATGGCGAATACATGCTATATTCCCCACAAGTGGTATCAGAGCCAAGGCCATGAAATTTTTACTTTTGTGTTTTTCATAGGTTTTTTATTTAAAATTTTTGAAAAAGCGTGTTCTGTCGCTGTGTCGGTCGGTCGACCCCTAGTTGCGGTCGGTCGACCGTCTCCCGCGTAGGTTTTCTGTTTTCGACAGTTTATCTTTTGTGAGAAATCGTTTTCAGAAACTCGGTTTCGTGTTTTGTGGTCGGTCGACCTGTTTTTTGGGTCGGTCGACCATTCTGCTGTTACAAAAAAAAAAAAAAAAAAAAAAAAAATATTCTCGTCAGTAGGTCGGTCGACCACATGTTGAGGTCGGTAGACCACTTTCCTGTAACAGTCGCTTTATTTTTCCGAAAATAACTTGTTTTTATTTTCCCTTGGCCAAAGTAATATACTGTATACGGAAATAGTATATTATTTTTGTGAAACGGTTCACTCTCGCATGATACATATTATTTTAAAACGGTTTAAGATAATAGGATTATAAATTTATTAAAATTGGGTGATTAAAACGGTATAATCACATAATTTTAATCCCGTAAGGTGGTTTGGTAAAAATTTATTAATCATAATAACAGTATTATGTCATGAATGAATTTTATTTTTTAGTTGATGCTTTTTATTTATCGTCTTGTGAATGCCTTGAATGCTTTCAATAACGTATTTAATTTTTGCAAACGGTTGTAACTTAGTGTGGCCTTAGAAGATTGTGTCACCGTAATGATGGGACACAGTCTTGTTTGTAATTTTGAGATCTTGAATCTCCGTTTTGGGTTTTTGCTATGTAATTACTTTTGTATTTAAATTAGAATGTAAATAGGTTTACTCTTGTAATTTAAATTAGTAATTTTGTGAAGACCAAAGACGGAGACCGGATTCTCACTCCCGCTGCAAGGACCAAGATGGAACATCAAGACAAGCTTCTAGGGTCCAACGGTGGATTCCAAGTTGTTTTATATTTATTTTGGTAGGATAGGCCACACTAGGACTTTTATTTACGTTTATCGCATTTATTTTATGCTTTCATCGATAATAGCTTGCATCATATTCCGCCTAAAACCAAACCACCTATAACATGCCTGAAAACTGACTCATGTAGAGGTTACGCGTTAGTTTTCTGTGACAATACAGATGTCACATGTCAATTGCAAAGCTATCACTTTATTTCATTCACTCACGCATATGCTAGATATTAGTTCACTTAAAATGGATAAATATTAGTTGATGGGGTCTTCCTCGTATAACCAAAAATTGAGAATAGTCTTTATAAATCAGACTCCCGTGAATCCCTTCTTCGTCGGTAGGCATAATATGACCCCTTCTACGTCGGGTAAGTGGGAACAGATGATTTATTTTATCTCAACATCATGGTCACTCGATAATATCTAGCGACTGAGATGGACTAATAGATAGGATTTACGGAAATCTATCGACCAAGAGTTCCAACGGTGGAATTAGCCAAGCTGTGGGCTTATCAATATACGGAAATTGAGTCTTGGGATCGTTTATATAATTCTTGAGGGAGATCAATTATATAAATGCTTGAGTCTACGAGTTTAAATTTCAATTTAATATAGACTTAAATCGGAGTTGCTTATATGGTTCTGTTTTATCTTCTTTTCAGTGTAGAACACGTTCATTTAAACTGCTGTATATCTAAATGGCTGGTGAAGACCCAATGCCAAGTGCCAAGCTAGCACGTGAATCCTGGCTAAAAGCCTTCATGGACTCCATGAATCAGTCTACTAGACTGAGGAATGATGGGTCAAACTTCTCTGACTGGGAGGCAGCACTACGGAATGCTGCCATTGCTGACGGAAAGCTCAAGTACTTAACTGAGCCCATTCCGGCACACCCAGGAACTGGAGCTAGAGCTAACGAAGTTCGCGCTCATAGCGACTTCGTCATGGAAGCGGGTGCGATAAAGAACGTACTCATCTATGCAATGGAATCCAATTTGCAAAGACGCTTCATAGCCCATGGTGCAAACAAGATTTTCACCACGCTCACTAACGAATTCTCAAAGGCTCCGAGGATCGTTTCTTATGAGCATACCTGTCGCTTCTTTGAGGCGAAACTCCAGAAGGGCCAAGCAGTTAGCCCACATATTCTTCACATGATTGAGAATATCGAGAAACTGGAGGCCATAAACTGCAAGATCAGTGAGAACATAATCGTTGATCGAATGCTTCATTCGCTTCATGATGGGTTCGCCCTCTTTAGGGCCAACTATTACATGAACGACATGAAGAAGACTCCTCATGAGCTCCACTCCCTTCTCGTACAGACCGAGAAGGATCTGAAATTAAGTGGGAGCGTGAAGCAAGATGTTCTCATGATTTCCAGTAAGGGTAAGGGTAAGGGTAAAGCTAAAGCTCAGGGCGACCTAACAGTAGGCAAGCTCAAGTTTAAGAAGTCAGGATTTACTAAGAGTGGGCCAGGTGAGTCGAGCAACTCACAGGGCAAGACAAAGAGCAAGGATACTAGCATGGAATGTCACCATTGCCACAAGACTGGGCATTGGAGGCGCTCATGCCCCGTGTATCGTGAGGACATTAAGGCAGGTCGCGTTACTCCTGTTGGTATGTCTTCTTCTTCTTTTATTCACATGATTGAGATTAACCATGCAAGTTACGGAACTTGGGTACTAGATACTGGTTGTGGTTCTCATCAATGTAATCATGTGCAGGGCCTCTGAAACCAAGAACCCCTAATCAAGGGTGAGGTTGACCTGCGTGTCGGGAATGGAGCACGTGTTGCTGCAGTCTCGAGGGGAACATACGTGATCCAGCTTCCAAGTGGATTCGAGTTATCGTTATATAACTGTTATTATGTTCCTTGTTTGTCCAAAAACATTATTTCAGTTTCTGCGCTTGACAAACTCGGTTTTTCATTTGTAATAGAGAATAATAGCTGTATTTTCTCCTTACACAATATGATTTATGGCAAGGCAGTTTCCATGAATGGAATTTATGTTTTAGATCAAACCACTGAAATATTACATGTGAATAACAAGAGATTAAAGGTAGGTGACAAAGATCAAACTTACCTATGGCATTGTCGTATGGGACACATAAATGAGAAACGCGTAAAACAGCTCATACAGAATGGAGCTATCTCGGCCTTTGATTTCGAATCATATGGCACGTGTGAATCATGTCTCATCGGTAAGATGACTCGTATTTCCTTCAAAGGTGTTGGAATGCGCGCTGCCGACCTATTAGGACTCATACATACGGACGTATGTGGCCCTATGTCGATCAACGCACAAGAAGGCTATAGGTATTTCATCACTTTCACGGATGATTTGAGTAGATATGGCTATGTCTACTTAATGAAGCATAAAAGTGAATCCTTTGACAAGTTCAAAGAATACCAGAATCGGGTACAGAACCAGCTGGGTAGAAAGATTAAAGCACTACGTTCTGATCGTGGTGGTGAGTATCTTTCACACGAGTTTGATCAACACCTTAAAGACTGTGGCATCGTGCTACAGTTGACTCCACCTGGAACACCACAATTAAATGATGTGTCCGAACGGAGAAATCGGACTTTACTTGATATGGTTCGATCCATGATGAGTCACACCGTTGTGCCTGATTCATTGTGGGGCTATGCTCTTTTGTCGGCCGCTCTAATACTTAACCGAAGTCCGTCTAAAGTTGTTGACAAGACTCCATACGAATTATGGAAGGGAACGGTCTCTAACTTGTCCTTTATTCGGGTTTGGGGCTGCGAGGCTTATGTCAAGTGGAGACACGACGATAAGCTCGGCCCGCGATCGGTCAAGACATACTTTATAGGTTATCCAAAGGGAACTTTTGGTCATTACTTCTACTCGCCAACCGAACAACGTGTTTTTGTTGCGGCTAGTGCGACGTTCTTAGAGAAAGAATTTCTCGAGAACAAGTCGAGTAATAGAACCTTCGATTTATCAGAGGTTCAAGAACCAACTACCGAGCAACCATTGGAGGAAACAGTTCCTTCAACCGAGGCTGCGGTAGATATTCCTGAGGAACCTAGGAGGTCGGGAAGAGTCTCCATTCCTCCGGACAGATACATTGGTATGGTCGAGGAACATGATATGGATGACGTCTTACTCCTACAGGGTAATGAACCCTCAACCTATAAAGGTGCCATGACCAATTCTGACTCAAAGCTATGGCTAGAAGCCATGCAATCCGAGATGGACTCCATGTATGAGAACAACATGTGGGATCTTGTGGACCTACCTGCAAAGGTACGTCCCCTTCAATGCAAATGGCTTTACAAAATAAAGCATGCCGTGGAAGGTAAACAAGACATCCATAAGGCAAGACTAGTTGCTAAAGGTTTCACCCAAGTGCCAGACTTGCACTTTGATGAGATTTTTGCACCCGTAGTCATGCTACGTTCCATTCGGATTATCTTAACGATAGCCGCATTTCATGACTATGAAATATGGCAAATGGACGTTAAAACTGCCTTCTTAAACGGTTATTTGGAGGAAGAGTTGTACATGGTACAACCCGAGGGTTTTATTGATCCAGAACATCCTAAGAAGGTTTGCAAGCTTAAGCGTTCCATCTATGGACTTAAACAAGCATCGCGGAGTTGGAATCATCGCTTCGACCAAGTGATAAAAGAGAATGGATTCGTTCGATCAGTCGAGGAACCATGTATCTATATCAAGTCGAGTGGGAGCAAGATTGTATTCCTAGTACTGTATGTCGACGACATACTCTTGATTGGGAATGACATACCTCTCTTATCTTCGGTTAAAGCATGGTTGAAAAACCATTTCCAGATGAAAGATCTGGGAGAGGCACAAAGAATTTTAGGCATCCGTATCTACAGGGATAGATCACGACGGATGTTGTCTCTCAGTCAGGAGTCTTACATAGATAAGATTCTAGAGAGATTCAGCATGACGAACTCCAAGAAAGGGTTCCTTCCTATGACTACTGGGCTTCACTTGAGCAAGTCTCAAGAAGCTAAGACATTGGAAGAGAAAGAGCGCATGAGTCGGATTCCTTATGGTTCGGCTATAGGATCGATCATGTATGCCATGATATGCACACGTCCAGACGTTGCATACGCATTGAGTATGACCAGTCGATTCCAAGCTCATCCAGGTGAACAACACTGGATGGCGGTGAAAAACATTCTTAAGTACCTACGGAGGACTAAAGATTGGGGATTGACTTATGGAGGTGACTCAACGCTCTGCGCCACGGGTTACGCAGATGCTAGCTTCCAAACGGATCGAGATGACTCGAAATCTCAGTCTGGATTCGTTTTTACTCTTAATGGCGCTGCTGTCAGCTGGAAAAGTTCTAAACAGAGTGTTACAGCAGATTCTACGACTGAGTCCGAGTACTATGCCGCCTCAGAAGCAGCTAAGGAAGCAATATGGATGCGTCAATTCTTACAAGGACTATCAGTAGTGCCTAGTTCGAATGACCCAATCACCGTTTATTGTGATAATAAAGGTGCCATCTTCCAAGCTAAGGAGCATAAGTCTAGCAACAAGGCTAGGCATGTACAACGGAAAGCTCATCTAATCAAAGATTACGTGGAGCAAAAGGAGATTTTCATTGATAAGATCGCTACGGATGACCACATAGCTGATCCTCTCACTAAAGCATTACCACGTGATAAGCATGAAGGGCACATTCATTCCATGGGAATTAGATGTGTTCCTAAGTTGTAGTACTCTTTTATGAATTCATGTAATAATTCATTTTCCCGTGTACTCTATTCAACCTCATTGTTATGATATATAATGTTTTGTTTTTCATGTGGAATTGTACGCCAATTTTGAACACCACAAAGTGAACTGAACAACATTACATCGTTTTAGTCCTTGATTACCCACTTGAGCTGATAACTCAGGTAATCATTTTGTGACGTTGGTTGATGGTGGGTTCAACGAGCCATAAGTCATGCGGATGACTGACCAATCACAAAGGCGAGTTATACGGATATCTCGTAGGACACCCCGTGACAACGTTATGGAGTCCTAAATGTTTTATAACATTGGGTGTCAGGTCGTGGATAGGACCTCCATAGTGTTCCTTAGAGTCGAGTCTTTTGACTTTCAACTGTCTCTTGAGATTAAGGCAGATTTTGAGTAACTTTGGTTTCTTTCCCACGGTCATCGTAACAGGGGTCAAGAGGATTTTTTCTGGGTTATTTCATGCTGCGTGATATCGGCAGGATTCGAGTTGAGAGAAATATCCAAACCCTTATCAGGATTTTATCATTTCTCAGGGCCACTCGAGGAGTAGTAACTGAAATGCATGGCCATGCTCGAATACAGATTCGTTTTATCAGTTAAGTTACTCTCTAGTCGGGGAAACCACTCTCGATACAGATCGCTTGTGAGATACGACCTTTGCGAATGCGGATTTGCAAATTGTCTTACATTGAGTGGGAGAAATTTTTAAAGGATATGAGAATCGGTTATCGCACCTACACTTGTACGGACAAGTGGGAGTTTGTTGGAGCTTGTGTCCTCCACATGTAGTGTGATAACGTCATTGCACATACCCTTGTACGGACAAGTGGGAGATTGTTGGGGCTGGTGTCCTTGACAATTAAGTACAATGACTTATTAATTCTCTTTAAGGAACACAAGGGCATACTTCAGTATTATTACCAGTTGATCCACGTTTATCAATAACGGTTGGCTTGCTAGATAAGTTTGACGTTATTGTCATACGGATGGCAGTGATCAACTGGTCCCTATACGTCACACCTATAGGACACGTTTGAGAGAAGTGAAGGTATGAAAATACAGTCACATTTATGCCGAATACGACTAAACAGTTAGTCAGAGGTATTGACTATTAAATTAGTCAATGAGATGTTGAGATTATTATTTAATACGGATTAAATAATTTTAGCTAACACGGATTACATGATTAATTCGTAAATTAAATATAAACGGTTATATTAATTTAATTAAATATTGTATTCGCGTATAAATATAAACGGTTATATTAATTTGGGTAATTATACAATATCGTAATTTTATCAGACCATTATTAATACATCGACTGCATTAATATCTGATAACACGTATGCGATTTATAATAAAAATCCCGCAAATAATATTTAGCAAATCGGGTCGAATCACACAAAGGAATAAGGTAAGAGTGGAGAAAGCCCACTCTTACCCTAACCCAATTCGGCCGAACCCATATAGCTACATAAGGAGAGTCTTTCTCCTTATGTCAGTAACTGTTGAATCATAATTCTCACAATTAGGGTTTTTGAGAGCATTCTTCTCCTAAAAACTCAGATCTCACATCTAAAACCTCACAAAAGCTCTCCCCATATTGCAAGGCAATTGGAGAGTATTTCTAGCACACGCGGCATCATCTCATTCAAGTCATGGGTGCAAGTTATAGGAGGGAATTTACTTTAATTCCTGTTCTTAGGCCTATTCAAGCAAAGACCCAAGGTTGTACTCTTTTTCATGTTTTTATTTATCTTATGACAATATTCACAACTGTAAATTTCATTATAATCCTGCAAGTTTAGGGCGAATACATGCTATATTCCCCACAGGGTGTTCTGTCATCCTACAAAATTGTGGGTGCAATGGGTACAACACAACTACTTAAAAGGGGCAGACTGGCTGAACTACCAACCTCCAGAGGATACTAGTTGGACATGGGGCAAGATTTGTAAAGTGTAAGAAATGATGAAAGATGCATACCTGCAGCAAAAGTGGCAGAACCCTCCTGGACAGCAGTACACTGTGAAAAAAGGATACAGATGGGTTACCACAGAGCACCAGAGGGTGGATTGGCATTCCTGCATATGGAATAAGTGGTCCATACCAAAACACACTTTCATAACCTGGATGTACTACCATCAGGGACTGAGCACCAGAGATAAACTAATGGCATGGGGGATAATTGGAGATAGCAGCTGCTGCATCTGTGCACAAACAACTGAAACCAGCCAGCATCTTTTCTTTAGCTGCTCCTACTCCTCCATGATCATTAAAGGCCTATCTGAGTGGCTTGGGGTGAGACTGCCAACAGAGGACTATACAGAATGGAGGAGAACTAAACGATATACCAGGCTCAAGGGAGGGGTGATAGATAGTATCATGAATGCTGCAACGTACAACATATGGCACCAAAGAAATCGAAGCAGAGTGGAAGGAGTGCTGATTATCCCAGATAAATGTGTAAAGTTGATCAAGCAAGAAGCTCTAGTACACATAGAACACAAACTGACAGGAAACATCTCAAGGAAGGATGGCAGATGGCTTGAACAACTAAGAAAATAGAGTGGTTTATCCTTAAGTTCGAATTTTCTTTGTAATGTGATATATGGTTGAACATTTTGGTTGTAGGAGGTTCTTTTCTGATTTTAATATAATTTACACTTTCCCAAAAAAAAATAGATTGTTATATCATGCTAATAAGTTTACCAGTTAATTCATTCTACCACGTGTTCAGATTCTTCTCTGATGAACATTATTTTAACATTACATATGAACACCACATACTTATTTTGAGGTAGAGCTGATCATTTGCGGGCTAGGGCCGGACGCGGGCCGAGCCTAACCTATAAAAATGTGTCCGGCGGGCTTAATTTTCGTGTCCGTACCCGCTATAGCGGGCCTAATACCACTGCCCATATTCGCCCATTACTAATTGGCGGGCTTGACCACGGGCTTATGGAACTTAAAACCAAAATAGAAAGTTCATAAATAAACCTAATGTAATACATAAAAAATCTGTTACAAAAATGTTATATAGGCCGAAAATCCGAAATGTAAACTTTCATCAAATTGTCATTGTGGACTTGAGGACAAACTTTAAATTGTTTCTCATACATAATTTCTAAAATTTCATAAATAAAAAAGATTCAATGTCTCATGAAGGTAGAATCATCTTCCACTTCCAAATCTTCGCCATCATCTTCATCTAACCCAAATGTATCACCATAGCTAGCCAAAAGTGAAGGAACTTCAAAGAAAAAAAATAATGAATAACATAGAATGAGAAACAGTATTATATTTAGCACTTGTTGAAAAAAAAACATAAGAAAATAATTTACCTAATGACAATTTTTTAGCTCGTAACCAATCCTCATAACAAGCAAGGGCTTCAATAGCGGTCTTTCCTAGAGATGCTCTCCATGGGTTAATTAATTTCTTACCCATACTAAATGCAGATTCTGAAGGAACGGTAGAGATGGGAATTGCCAAAATATCACGAGCCATACATGAGAGGTTCGGAAATCGAATAGAATTGTTTTTCCAATATGGCAAAACATCTATATCTTCAACCCTCTCTTCTAAATACAACTCTAATTCAGTCTTTTGGTGATCAGACTTCCTTTTCCTATTCATAAAGGCTATAAAGCCTATCTCTTCTTTATCCATAGCAACACTACTACTGCCAGTATTATTTGTTGTAAAGGAAGAAGTGGAAATGTGATCAGAGGGTCCTTTATAATCATTAAGCAAGTCAACCAAAGTTTCCTTAATATGCTGAACAATTTCCTTAGCGTATGTTTCGCCAAAAAACAGTTCATAACAATACTCAACCTTATCCAATTTATAACGAGGGTCTAGCACGGCAGCACATGAAAGCAATAGACTGTAATCTGACCAATATTTTTCAAATTTCTTTTCCATCTCCTTTGCCATAACAGACAAAGAATTTGAGGGACTGTCTGAAACTTCAACCAACTTTTTGTGAATCTTCCATACTCCATGAAAATAAAGATTCGAAGTCGGAGTATTAGAGGCTGAAAATATGTTAGTGACGTCATAGAAAACTTTTAAAAAATCACGGAGCTCTGAAACTCGTTTCCACTCTTCTATTGTGGGAACAAACACTTTAATATCCCTATCCCGACCAACTACATGATCAACTACATCTTTATAGTAAAGAAAACGATCAAGCATCAAAAAAGTGGAATTCCACCTGATAAGATTATCTCCACGCAACCTTTTTTTTGTATCCAAATGAAACATTGTTTCAGCTACACCAAAAAAATGTTTCTTCTTAGGGACTGAGTGTTTCAAATGCTTGACTATACTTCTAATTTTTATGACCACATCATCAATCAAACGCAGCCCCGCTTGTACAACAAGATTAATTATATGACAAGCACAACTAACGTGAAAAAATTCACCATCAAAAAACAAAAAATTCTTTCTTGATAGATCAGACTTAAGATACCCAATCATCGAATCATTATAGGATGCATTATCTACTGTGAAGCCTAAGACTTTACTATCAATTTTCCATTGTCCCAAACACAAGGCAATCTCATCAGCTAGAGATTGACCATCAAATGGTGGTGTTAAAGCTGCAAATTTGATTATTCTTTTCTGCAATTCCCAATTACTGCCAATCCAATGGGCAGTAATACACATATATTCATCATCAGTGTGCTCACTTCTCCAATTATCAGTGGTAAAACTAATTCTGCCACAAGTGTTTTGAAGTAGATTAACTACGTCATGTTTTTCGTCCTTAAAATATTTCATAGCATCTCTTTTCAAAGTATGCCTACTTATTAGATTAAACTGAGGACACATTGTTCTAATCATGTATTTGAACCCAGGTTCCTCACAAGTCGTAAAAGGATGAGCACCAGCTACAACATATATGCATATAGCTCTACGAACCTCTTCTAAATTAACAGACAATTTTTTCATAGACAACAATGTGCCACTACCAGTTTCAGCACCAGTTAAGCAATAGTTCCTAATGTCTTGATTAAATCGTTTAGGACAAGTATGTATGTGCCTTTTAAGATGAGATGTCCCACTGTTTTTATTAGCAGTTAAAACAGTAGAACAATAATTGCATGTGGCTTTTACCGATTTATCAGGAAGTACTTCTCTGCCCATATGTTGCCATACCTCTGACTTTAATTTCCTTCCCTTATCATTCACTGGTGGTCCTTTCCCATTACAAGGAATTTCATCTTCCTCATCTGCCACTATAATTGGTGATTTTACGTTTCCTGGCGCCATTACTCTACGGTCTACAAACAAAGATGACAGAAAAAACATAAATAACATTTTACATAAAATAACTCCATACCAGAATTGAAACATTGCTTAATCTGTGACCATTATGACATAATTTTATCTAATCTTATTATACATGTAGTAAATTTCAATCTCAAATTAGAAAGGAAAAATAAATTTGATACATACATTATAAATTATAATACATACCTGATAGATCCTACGAACGAAGTACGAACTTTGTAATTTGCAAGATAGTGAAGATACGTACAATACTATATCTAAAGAAAGATGGAGATAATTAATTTAAATAGAGATTAGGATTTGGGATTAGAGTTTAAATGAGCAAAGAACTCTGGTGGAAGATGAAAGTTTGGCAGAAGGAATACTTAGGATTTAATAGAATTTTAGATAATAATGAGGCATATTGTAGTTTCTAGAATTCTAGTTATGAATTGTTAAACGTAGGAAATAGGTAGGAATTTGAAGGGATTTTTACTTTTTTTTTAATATTACTAATTTATTATATTAGTTTAGTAGTTTATTATTAGTTTATTACCATTTTATTTGAGCACGGGAAATAAAAAGTAAGAATAATGGGCTTAGCGGGCTTCCCATGGACATATTTGTTTAGTCCGTACCCGTCCGTTGAAATAGCGGGCCTACATAAACTTGTCCGTTACCCCTTTTTTAAGATATTTTACGAGTCCAAGACCACTTCATTAGCGGGCTGGACGGTCCGGGCCGGACGGGTTGGCCCGGAGATGATCAGCTCTATTTTGAGGTCATAGCCATAGAAAGCAATAACGACTGTATAATCGAAACTACTTTATATAAAATTCAACGAAATAACAAGGTTATATTATCATATAATAACGTTCATATTCATATCATATGTCTATCGTACATACTACTAATGCTATGCCAAAATATTACATGGTTTACATTGTCGAATTCATATCTGATTAAACTTTCATATTTAAAACTTTCACATTACAACAATCACACATCACGCAGCATCTTCCAAAAATCATAATTAAATAACCTCTTAGCTATTTTGCGAACTATTATAGTTTTTAGAAATAAAAAGGAATTAACTACTCATAGGAAAAAGAATCAATTGCATATCTTAAAGTAATTATTTATAATAATTTTTACAACTCGGTTGGTTTGGGTAGAAACTTCACAGCAATAATAAGTCAAAAAATTTGGCAACTTTCAAAAATTACTATTAAATAACGACACGTCAAGATTATACGTGGCTTATCATTTTGAAAACATGAATTAAGATTCTAAACAGTGGAGTTGGAACTATGCATAAACAATAAATAAGTTTTAAATGGTTTCTTTTGCAAAAACATGAGTCAAAACAGAACTGTGTAGTAACAATCTGACCACTGTCAAGTAAAATATTTATTTCTTGCAAAAAATAACTTGTATTAACATAAAACCAACGGCATTGGAAAGCTAATTCAGAAGGTTATCACACATAAAATTTTCATATTCATATATAGAACACATTTTAAATGGCAGCCCGTACAAACAATGTAACATTCTGGAAACTTATTACAATTTTGGTTACTTTAATATTTCACACTATTACTTCACATTATCATATTAAAACACAACCATTCTCAAAAGATGTTGATGCATTTTGAAGCATAGAAATGACATTGCACCATATTAACATTTATTCATTATTTCAAACCGAAATTGTCATCTAGAAACGGTAAAGATTGCGAAACCGAAAATAGAATCAACTAAATAACTGAATAGTTATATATATATATATATATATATATATATATATATATATATATATATATATATATATAAGTAGATATAAAATTGGCATGTAAATGTAAAGTATGACCTATGGAATACATTCCGTATAGCTATATAACATTCATGGCTTAGGGCAACACATTCCACATATCACTAGACATGGATTGCTAAAGCAATTAGTAAAATATTAACAATTATAAATCTCAAATTCCGATCACATTTGTCTAGTAAGCTAATCAGTATACTCTTGCAAAGTATAAGGCATGCAAATAAGAAGTGTATACACACTTAGAATAGTAACAAAACAATTATCAACGGAGACGACATCTGTTTCGGTCTACTAGCTTTACACATAAGACTTAACTTGGTTCCACATCCTATAGCAACATAGCATAGTTGGCTCTACAAACCATTTCAGTCAATCATGATCATATCTCTCCTACATCTAACCTCTTAGGTAGCTATAGCTCATCAACTCATTACACATATCATTATACTATATGTCTACCTAAGGGTTCATGGATCATATAGTCACATGCATATCACCATATATACAAGTAAAACTCATATTCAAAAACTCTCAATACCAGAAATAATATATTTGAACCAACGTTCAACATCAATCTCATGATTCGCAGTATATATTACCAACCATATTTCACATCACAACTTACCTTATTCCTTTCCTGCGAAAACGTTAGTATAATATAAATTGGGTCTTTTCCTGTATCATATACTACCCACTCTCTACATCTCTCAAGTGTAATCAGGTTAGACTGAAAGGGCCAGTGGCTTGGTTTGAGGGGTCCCCTAACTCATCCCAATCCTGGGGCTCCTAACAGTTACTAACCAGGGGTTCATTTTATTAAACTCTTCCTATGTTCATTATTATTCTTTTAGTTTAGGCCTGAGGATCATTCGCTCTGATACCACTTTGTAACACCCTCATTTATCTAAGAGCCTTTAGCAAGACATTCTCAAATAAATAGAGTTGTTACCATCTCGTAATGTCCGAGGTTGTGATTAACAAAGTAAAACAACCAAGGTACTTTATATAAAACTGATTAAATTTAAACTTCTGGTATTACAGCTACTCTGCAAAAAATATAACTACAACTGATGATAACGTCTAAGTAGGTGATCTAATTCTAATTAGGTCCAAGCCATGCCTCTCTCTATGCCCAAACTCCTAATCCAACTGTCTCTTACCTGTAGAATCTACTTCCCATTCCGGATCATCGTAGGTGTAAACAAATACACTGTCAACCTCGCGGTTGAGTAGGATAACACAATAATTATAATGCAAGAGATAAATGATATGCAAATGCCATGAAATGCTCGAGCTCAATCTCAATCTCAATCTCAAACCAGTAACACCCAGCCATACCGAACCTCCCGGCAGACTATAATCGGCCGTCGCCGAACACCAGCATAACAGCTGAGGTCACCAGGTCTAGTCCTGCAGAACTAGCCTGGGCCCAATAATATCTCATCATCTCAAATCCGTATCCAATGCGTATGCCATGCTTATGAATGCAATATAAAAATGTTCAACCACTATATATCATTCTCATAATAATCACACTTGCATCCATAACATACAATATACACATCCATTCAAAGCACGACATAGAATATGGTACCAGTGTATCCTACCCGGAATAGCAAGTCTGCAAATAGCAACAACCGTCTAGGAATATTCCACTTCAAATTCCGTTCCTATAATTATTACTTATATTAAATTCTATTCATACAATCAACACTACTCAATCACTTGATCATGTTCATAAGAGATTTACCAATTGCCCCTTGTGATTACACACATATAAACACACCCATATGCTTATCAATTATCATTAACTAGTTATTCATATTAATAATTACCAATCAATTATGACTTACTATTTAAATACTTACTAAATTTAGCATTTGACCAATTAAATCACAATAATTACTAAAACATGACTCATACTAATAATAGTAAGATCATTAACACATTGTCATACAATTGTAAAAATAATAGAATTACCATAAGTATAATATGTATCAACAATAAGAATATTACCTCTACTAATATTTTTATCATGTCATAAAAATAATACCATTGTTAATAATAATAATAAACAATAATAAAACAATAACCAATAATAACCATGCTTGTGTAATAAGTATTACTAATTAATTAACAATTTGATATTAATCATAACTAATTTCACGCAACACAAAACCAATCGCACAACAGCCCGCATACCCAGCTTACGAAAACACCGGGAACCCCTGTCAACCACCACCGGCAGCACCGACATCAACCATTGACTTCCTCGCCGGCACCACCAGGCTCGCCCCTGAGCCACGGTGGTTCCAGGGAGGAGGCCAGTGCTCGTCGACTACCACCACTACCAGCAAATTCGTGCCACAAACCCAGCAACACCCAACAATACCTTGGTTTCACAATATACGACACCTAACGAAACCCACCACCATTAAAGACACGACCACCCTAAACCACCGTGACAACCACCATTCGACTCCCTTGACTGCAACCAGTAAATTAAACCAATTACCCACAATCGGCATGATCTGTATCTTATTCAAACCCATATGCAAACGTTCATGCTCAAACAATAAACTGAAACTAATTTAAACGCTGACTCCGACACCCTAACTAAAACCACCCATACAGACGGTCAACGACGGTCACGACGGCATAACCTTGGTCTAAACATAACTAATACACATCAGAGAATGTTATTACACAAAAATTAGAACCAAAGCTATACTAAACAGATTGAAATAACGAGTTAAAAACATAAAGGAAAAACCGGAAAACAGAGTTGTAGACTGCGCGTACCCTTTTTAGACGCCCAAACGAACCACCAAGATCCACCCTAAACCACCAACTGATCCCTCCTCCTTGAACTCTGATGTGACGGCAGTGTATGTGCGTGTGTGAGGGAGGCGTAGTAGGGTTAGGGTTAGGGTTAGGAGAGGGGTTTATATGGATGGCCGAGATAGAATTTATTGGTTTTTGCTTAGTTTTGAGCGTGTAAGGGGATTGTGTCGAGTTGGGCCATTCAACCTTTGGCACGTATCTCGAGGCCCAAATAAAATCAACACACACATCGATGACTAATTACCCATTACCGACCTTTACTTATAACATATAAAATATAAAACACGTATTCGATAAATTAATTATCGAATATAACTAATCAAATATTATCAAACACGTTCAATAATTATTAAAAATTTAAAATAAATATAGTAAAATACGGAGTATTACAGATAAAGTGGGAGAAATTCTACGTCCGCAAACCAATGAGATAAATATAGGATCTTAGAGAAGAGTCCTATAAGGAGTCCTTAAGAAGCACCCTAAGAGATTGGATAGAAGAAACTACGGGAGGACACAGAAGAAACTACGCGAGGACACAAAAGGAAATGTTCCTTATGTCATTAGTTCCTAGAGAGGACCAAGGGAACCGCGTGTATTAATGGAAGGAAATTGTTTCTGTGATGTTAATGTTTATGATTTTAGAAGATAATAGAGGAGAAATCGTCTCCCGTTCTCTTGATAATAGTAGTTCTTTCCATGGGAACGAGTATGGAAAATGAAATGTTCATAATGAGTTGAGAAGATGTTTGAGTAGTTACCTAAACACTATGAAGATATAGGAGTTATTCAACTTTAAAGATAGTGATACGAAATTCAGTGGGAGAAAAGTTATTAGGAAAATTGAACCTACCATTAAGAGAGAATGGTGATTCTTTAAATGTAAAGAATAAGAGGTTTTCAATTCTAGATGAATATATGTTAAGAACATCATAGGATGATGGGCAATCATAAGTGAGTTTATTATACGATAATGGAACGTCACTTGTTGATTTACAAGGTTAGATAAATTATTCATGTCGATGAATAAAGAATTTTAGATATGAAAGTGTTGATTCATATGACCTTAATTAACATGCCAAGATGTTGAAACAAAACCTTATTTCGATATAAGTTCTCGAGGAGAACTGATGGATCGGATCTAGGTAAACTTGTTGGAGCTTGTGTCCTCCGCATGTAGTGTGATAACGTCATTGCACATACCCTTGTACGGACAAGTGGGAGATTGTTGGGGCTGGTGTCCTTGACAATTAGTACAATGACTTACTAAATCTCTTCAAGGATCACATGGGCATACTTCAGTATTATTATCAGTTGATCCACGTTTATCAATAACGGTTGGCTTGCTAGATAAGTTTGACGTTATTGTCATACGGATGGCGGTGATCAACTGGTCCCTATACGTCACACCTATAGGACACGTTTGAGAAATGTGAAGGTGCGAAAATACAGTCACATTTATGCCGGATACGACTAAACAGTTAGTCAGAGGTATTGACTATTAAATTAGTCAAGAAGATGTTGAGATTATTATTTAATACGGATTAAATAATTTTATCTAATACGGATTACATGATTAATTCGTATATTAAATATAAACGGTTATATTTAATTAAATATTGTATTCGCGTATTAATATAAACAGTTATATTAATTTGGGTAATTATACAATATCGTAATTTTATCAGACCATTATTAATACATCGACTGCATTAATATCTGATAACATGTATGCGATTTATAATTAAAATCCCGCAAATAATATTTAGCAAAACAGGTCGAATCACGCAAAGGAATAAGGTAAGAGTGGAGAAAGCCCACTCTCACCCATCCAATTCGGCCGACCCTCAAGTACTACATAAGGAGAGTCCTTCTCCTTTTGTCAGTGACTGGTTAATTCATAATCTCAAGAATAAGGGTTTTGAGAACATTATTTTCCCAAAACTCAGATCTCACATCTAAAACCTCACAAAAGCTCTCCCCATATTGCAAGGCAATTGGAGAGTATTTCTAGCACACGCGGCATCATCTCATTCAAGTCATGGGTGCAAGTTATAGGAGGGAATATACTTTAATTCCTGTTCTTAGGCCTACTCAAGCAAGGACCCAAGGTTGTATTCCTTTTTCATGTTTTTATTAACTTATGACAATAATCTCAATTGTAAAATTCGTTATAATCCTTCACGTTTTAGGGCGAATACATGCTTTATTCCCCACAAGTGGTATCAGAGCCAGGGCCACGAAATTTTACTTTTGTGTTTTTCATAAGTACTAATTTAAAAATTTTGAAAATTGATTTCTGTCGGCGTGTGGGTCGGTCGACCCATTATTGTGGTCGGTCGACCTCTGCCCGCGTAGGGTTTCTGTTTTTCGGCAGTTTCTCTTTTGTATAATCAATCTTGTTTTCGATTCCTGTTTACATATTGTTAATGAATCGATATTCTTGACAATATGTGAACCCTTGTTGCTGTTTATTTTGATTTACGCGTTTTGAATCAAAGGTTAAAACTTGTTTTGATTAAAAGTGCAGCAATTTCACGTTTTCAGAAACTCGACTCCGTGTTTTGTGGTCGGTCGACCCGTTTATTGGGTCGGTCGACCACTATGCAATTACAGAATTTTTTTTTTTTTTGACAGGGCGTCGGTCGACCCCATATTGAGGTCGGTCGACCACTTCCCTGTAACACTCGTGTTTTATTTTTCCGAAAATAAGTTGTTTTTATTTTCCCTTGGCCAAAAGTAATATGCTGTATACGGAAATAGTATATTATTTTTGTGAAACGGTTCACTCGCATGATACATATTATTTTAAAACGGTTTAAGATAATGGATTATTAACTTGTTAAAATTAAAGTGGTTAAAACGGTATAATCACATAATTTTAATCCCGTAAAGGTGGTTTGGTAAAATTTGTTAATCATAATAACAGTATTATGTCATGAATGAATTTTAATTTTAGTTGATGCATTTTATTTATCGTCTTATTGAATGCCTTTTGAATTCTTTCTATAACGTATTTAATTTTGCAAACAGTTGTAACTTAGTGTGGCCTTAGAAGATTGTGTCACCGTAATGATGGGACACAGTCTTGCGTGTAATTTTGAGATCTTGAATCTCCGTTTTGCGTTTTTGCCATGTAATTACTTTTGTATTTAAATTAGAATGTAAATAGGGTTATATTTTTAATTTAAATTAGTAATTTTGTGAAGACCAAAGACGGAGACCGGATGCTCACTCCCGCTGCAAGGACCAAGATGGAACATCAAGACAAGCTTCTAGGGTCCAACGGTGGATTCCAAAGTTGTTTTTATGTTTATTTTGGTAGGTTAGGCCACACTAGGACTTTTATTTACGTTTATCGCATTTATTTTATGCTTTCATCGATAATAGCTTGCATCATATTCCGCCTAAAACCAAACCACCTATAACATGCCTGAAAACTGACTCATGTAGAGGTTACGCGTTAGTTTTCTATGACAATACAGATGTCACATCACACATGCAAAGCCATCACTTTATTTCTTTCATTCACGCAAATGCTAGATATTAGTTCACTTAAAATGGATAAATATAAGTTGATGGGGTCTTCCTCGTATAACCAAAAATTGAGAATAGTCTTTATAAATCAGACTCCCATGAATCCCTTCTTCGTCGGTAGGCATAATATGACCCCTTCTACGTCGGGTAAGTGGAACAAATGATTTATTTTATCTCAACATCATGGTCACTCGATACTATCTAGCGACTAAGATGGACTAATAGATAGGATTTACGGAAATCTATCGACCAAGAGTTCCAACGGTGGAATTAGCCAAGCTGTGGGCTTATCAATATACGGAAATTGAGTCTTGGGATCGTTTATATAATTCTTGAGGGAGACCAATTATATAAATGCATGAATCTACGAGTTTAAATACAATTTAGTATAGACTTAAATCACAACAATGAGTTGCTTATATGGTTTTGTTTTATCTTCTTTTCAGTGTAGAACACGATCATTTAAACTGCTGTATAACTAATGGCTGGTGAAGACCCAATGCCAAGTGCCAAGCTAGCACGTGAATCCTGGCTAAAAGCCTTCATGGACTCCATGAATCAGTCTACTAGACTGAGGAATAATGGGTCAAACTTCTTTGACTGGGAGGCAGCACTACGGAATGCTGTCATTGCTGACGGAAAGCTCAAGTACTTAACTGAGCCCATTCCGGCACACCCAGGAACTGGAGCTAGAGCTAACGAAGTTTGCGCTCATAGCGACTTCGTCATGGAAGCGGGTGCGATAAAGAACGTACTCATCTATGCAATGCAATCCAATTTGCAAAGACGCTTCATAACCCATGGTGCAAACAAGATTTTCACCACGCTCACTAACGAATTCTCAAAAGCTCCGAGAATCGTTTCTTATGAGCATACCTGTCGCTTCTTTGAGGCGAAACTCCAGAAGGGCCAAGCGGTTAGCCCACATATTCTCAACATGATTGAGAATATCGAGAAACTGGAGGCCCTAAACTGCAAGATCAGTGAGAACATAATCGTTGATCGAATCCTTCATTCGCTTCATGATGGGTTCGCCCTTTTCAGGGCCAACTATTACATGAACGACATGAAGAAGACTCCTCATGAGCTCCACTCCCTTCTCGTACAGACCGAGAAGGATCTGAAATTAAGTGGGAGCGTGAAGTAGGATGTTCTCATGATCTCCAGTAAGGGTAAGGGTAAGGGAAAAGCTAAAGCTCATGGCGACCTAACAGTAGGCAAGCCCAAGTTTAAGAAGTCAGGATTTACTAAGAGTGGGCCAGGTCAGTCGAGCAACTCACAGGGCAAGGCAAAGAGCAAGGATACTAGCATGGAATGTCACCATTGCCACAAGACTGGGCATTGGAGGCGCTCATGCCCCGTGTATCGTGAGGACATTAAGGCAGGTCGCGTTACTCCTGTTGGTATGTCTTCTTCTTCTTTTATTCACATGATTGAGATTAACCATGCAAGTTACGGAACTTGGGTACTAGATACTGGTTGTGGTTCTCGTCTATGTAATCATGTGCAGGGCCTCCGAAACCAAGAACCCCTCATCAAGAGTGAGGTTGACCTGCGTGTCGGGAATGGAGCACGTGTTGCTGCAGTCTCGAGGGGAACATACGTGATCCAGCTTCCAAGTGGATTCGAGTTATCTTTATATAACTGTTATTATGTTCCTTGTTTGTCCAAAAACATTATTTCAGTTTCTGCACTTGACAAACTTGGTTTTTCATTTGTAATAGAAAATAACAGTTGTGTTTTCTCATTACACAATATGATTTATGGCAAGGCAGTTTCCATGAATGGAATTTATGTTTTAGATCAAACCACCAAAATATTACATGTGAATAACAAGAGATTAAAGGTAGGTGACAAAGATAAAACTTATCAATGGCATTGTCGTATGTGACACATAAATGAGAAACGCGTAATACAGCTCATACAGAATGGAGCTATCTCGGCCTTTGATTTCGAATCATATGGCACGTGTGAATCATGTCTCATCGGTAAGATGACTCGTATTTCCTTCAAAGGTGTTGGAATGCGCGCTGCCGTCCTATTAGGACTTATACATACGGACGTATGTGGCCCTATGTCGATCAACGCACGAGAAGACTATAGGTATTTCATCACTTTCACGGATGATTTGAGTAGATATTGCTATGTCTACTTGATGAAGCATAAAAGTGAATCCTTTGACAAGTTCAAAGAATACCAGAATCGGGTACAGAACCAGCTGGGAAGAAAGATTAAAGCACTACGTTCTGATCGTGTAATACCTCGAAAATTGAGTCTCGATAATTAAGGCTATTTTCGCATCAATAGCTTAGTTGTTTTACGGTTTTATATATATATATATATATTCAAGTCTAATCTATATATATATATATATATATATATATATATATATATATATATATATATATATATATATATGGAATTGGGATCCTATGAGAACCACCAATATAATGAGAACCGTGAGAACTCAACCTTACAAACCTTTTTAAAAAAACTTAATGACATATTTGGATTCGGCATGAAATTTTATGGCTAGGGAACATATTTCTTGGTCTAGAAAATATATACTAGTGACGGAAATCGAGGTGAGATACATTTTATTAATTTTCATGCACCTACTACCAATTTTTACGCATCTATCATTTTTCATGCACCTAGAACTCGTTTTAATGCACGTACGACCTCTTATTTCATGCACCTAGAAATCATTTTCATGCATGTAAACAATTTCATGCACGTAGTGGTTGTTTTCGTGCATTTATAGCCGTTTTAGTATGCCTAATTGTATTTTCGTACAATAAGTATATATTTTGTTAATTAAATCAAAAATTTTTGTTTATTGATACTAAAGTGTGTATTTGAATAAGTTAAACTAATGGTAAATGATCCAACAAAACATTCGAAGCGAGATATGGTGGAGATTTAGTGAGGGTTCTCATGGTTCTCATTATAAGGGTGGTTCTCACCGGATCTCGACCCTATATATATATATATATATATATATATATATATATATATACATACACCGATCATCCAGCCAGATAGATTCAAACTCATAAGAGTAAGATTTTTACTAAACCAACAGTTTTACCAATTATTTTGGAACTCAATGTCCACTTCACAAGGCCTTAAACGCCATTTCTTCGGCAAAGCAGGCAAACAGAAAGGACCCAAAAGTCCATAATAATTGGTTAAAAAAGTTTAAACTATCAGCCGGACCTTCTCAGAGCACCAAAGCACCATCACCACTTGTAATATTATTACCATGGTGCTTTTGATCAATCGATTTAGTCGGACATAATTCAACACAAAGGATTTAGCCTATAAGGCTCATCCTGGGAATGTAAAATGAAAATAAAAGTAAGAGTACAGAATTTAAAAATACTTACAAAGATTCAAGTTGTGCTCAGAACAAGATTTTATTTATAGAACCAAATATTTTACAAGAGAGAGAGGGAGAGAGGAGAGAATCTAGAGAGAGGGGTTGTAAGAACCTGCCTCTAAAGAAAAACACAAGCCCCTTATATAGAGAAGTGGGGTTACAAACGTAGACGTAAGTGCTTACGTCATTATTTAATAATAGCGATATGACACTAATGCATTATAAAATGCCTACAGTACAGACCAATAATTTAACAACTGTTAATGAAAATACAAATTATTTTTCCCCTTGCAAGAAAGCTGTGATTTTATCAGTCTCAGAATTATCTTCTGGGTCTTGGGAATCTTGTAGCAAGGTGCTGAGTGAATTATGGCTATTATTGGAGGCCATCGATATATCACTTTTCGAGGAATTTTTATCCCCTTCTTTTTTCAATTTAAGAGTCTTTTTTAGACCTTCCATATATGCTCTTATTATCTCTTCTTCGGAAGCTTCATGGATGTCCATTGATTCATCATCCTCTAAAAGCTTTAGGAATCTATTCTGCTCCTTTTCTCTGATTTCTTTATCTTCCAGTTCTTTCAAACTCGTATAAGAGTTAATTTTTTCTTCAATAAGATTTATTGTAGGGGTGCAGTTTAACTGCCCTTTATCATCGGTTTTCACCATGGTGTCCCAAAAACGAGAATATGATCGTCGTATAAGACAAAAGAAGCCCTGGCTATAACCTGTTGTAGGACTAGTTCTCCATATCCACGGAATAGAGAATTCTATAAAAAATCTCATTTCTTTAGGAATTATTTTATCTTCTTGGCATGATGGTATTATCATCTTCCATTTATCAAAGTATTCTTTTAGAATAGGAGGAAGAATATTTTCTGAAGTTCCATAAAAGTTCCACCAATTAATAAACCATATTGGAAGATCTTGATTATAAGTCTCGGAATTAATTTTAATAAACCAAGTATGACTTCGTTTATCATTCTCATAAAGGAATACCTTATCAAAAGCTTGGATATAATCCCAATAATTGTATTTAACTAGTGCCCCTTTTATGATAATAGTTTTTTCTGCTAATGGGGATATTCCCCAATCATTAATGGATATTATTTGGGCAATGATAATTTTTGAGAAATTATAAATTTCCTTGTTTGTCCCAGTAAAATGGGTAAAAGTGCAACCATTGTTAGAGAGTATTGTCTCATAAAAATGTCGCGGTTTATATGTTTCCATAGTATAACCATGTCCTCCTAGATACCTGTCATAGAGCATCCAAGGTTTATCTTCCCACTTCTTATCAGATTCATTGAGTAAGAGTATTACTCTTTTCTCCTTATTTTGAAACATATCATCTTCCTTTTGGGTAGTGTTTTGAACGGCTGAAGAAAATGAGGGTTTTGAGGAAGAACTAGCAATATCAGTGTCTTTTTTCTGAAGCTGTTTCCATTTTGTAAATTCTTCGAGCTCAGTTTGACTGGCTCCAGATAAATCTGCTGCTATAAGCTTTTTATTACCATACTGAGCTATGGTATAACTAGGACTTCTTCCTCCTCTGTAGGGAGGACTACCACGACCTCTACCTCCTCTAGGAGAGGGGCTACCTTTACTGCGGGTAAGCATTCCTGAAAAGAAAAGAATATTATAAATATTCTCTTGTCAAAAAATCAGGGAGATGATTATCTTCCCCTTTTTTATAAATAATTGTAAAATCAAATGGAGCTAAATGAGCCTGCCATCTGGCAAACATTTGTTTTGAAACATCATGTTTAAAGTCTTTTGAAAACATGAACTTGGCTGCTTTGCAGTCAGTTTTGATAGTAAAATGTTTATTGTATAAATCATCCTGGAATTTTAAAACACATTTTACTATAGCAAGAATCTCTTTTGCGACCGTGGCATAATTCTTTTGCGCATTATTCCATTTGCCTGAATAAAATCTCACTAAAAATTCTTGTTTGTTGGCGGGATCAACTTGTTTTAAAATACCACCATATCCTATATCAGAAGCATCCGTCTCAATTATTTTGTCCCAATGAGGATTTGCCAGAGATAAACAAGGTAACGAAATAACTTTTCTTTTAATTAGTCTAACTGCTTTAGTATGTTCCTCGGTCCAAGGCTGAGCATTCTTTTTTAGCCTGTCATATAAAATGGCTGTGTCTTGGGCAATGTTCTTGTAATAGGGAGAGATATAATTCAAACTTCCTAAAAATCTTTGTAATTGGGTTTTATCAGTTATTTCATCAGGAAATTTTGAACCAAATTCTATACTTCGATTGATTGGAATTATATTTCCTTTTTCAATGTTATGACCAAGAAATCTGATTTTTGTTTGAAATAAAATCATTTTAGGTTTGGATATCACTAACCCATTATTCATAACAATTTTTTTAAAAATATCCAAATGTTTAAAATGCATCTCAATAGTTTTTGAGAAAACCAGAATATCATCAATATAAACTATAATAAAGTCACTGTAACTCATGAAAATTTCATTCATGATTTTCATAAATTCAGAGGGAGCATTTTTAAGGCCAAAAGGCATAACATTCCATTCATATTGTCCAAAGGGAACATTAAAAGCTGTTTTGTAACGATCAGCAGGGTTAATTTGGATCTGCCAATAACCAGATTTTAAATCAAATTTAGAAAATATGATAGAATCATATAGTCTATCTAAGAGATCCTTTTTATTGGGTATTGGATATCTAATCCATTTGAGAACTTTGTTCAAAGGTTTGTAATTAATTACAAGTCTAGGGACTCCTCTTTCTTGTTCCGAGTGTTTATTAACATAAAAAGCAGTGCATGACCATGGTGATTTTGAAGGTCCAATTAATTTTTTCTCTAACAAAGAAGCTATCTCTTTTTTACAAAGTATTAGATACTCTGAATTCATCTGACAGGGTCTAGCCTTGGTAGGAATATTTTCCTCCTTAAAATTATCCTCGTAAGGTAAATTTACTACATGTTTCTTTCTATTCCAAAAAGCATTAGGATGATCCCCACAAATATCGGTGGAAAAAGAGTCAAATAAAATTTTAATTTTTTCCTTTAATTTATGATTTTGAAGACGATCTTCAATGGTCAATATATTAACTTCTTGTTTTAAAAAACTTAATTGGTTTTCTTTTAAAAGCAAATGATCATACATTTGATGTAAAATTTTTAGATAAGGTTTTGTTATAAACCTAAAAGTAATGGAAGCATTATCATAAGTTGCAATAATTTTTTCTTTGTCTACATAAGTAAAAGGATATATTTTATTAAGGAATGGTGTTCCAAGAATAACTTGGGTGGATAATTTGTTTTTAACTAGTAAAAAACTTAATGGAATACATTTTTCATCAACACAAATAGAAGCTCTAGGGAGCTTAAATTTAATATTAAGTTTTTCTCCACCTGCATGAGAAAGTGTATGGGAAGTTTTTTCAAAATACCTCGTAGGAATTAATCCTTCTTGAATAACATTTAAATCTGCTCCACTATCTATAAGAGCAGTAAACTCTTTTGAAAAATAATTATCAATTTTTAAGATAATTTTGATATACCATTTTTGACTAACAACAGTCTCGAGAGTTTGAAGAAACTCGTTATCCATATTTATAGTATTCATAGTTTCCTTAGTCCCAAGGACTTTATTAGGTAAATCTGAATCTTTTTCAGAAATCTCAGGAATATCTTGGTTCCTTTTATTTTCTGAAGTCTGGTCTAAAAGACTTAACATCTCTAGATTAGAAATTCTGGTGTCTTGACTTTTAGTCTCATTTTTTAGATTTTTTATTTCTAACTTAAGATTTTCAATCTCAGAAAGGATGTCTTTTAAAGATGTAGGGTGAGAATTTACATGACGTGTTTTTAAGAGGTTATAAACTTCAGACATAGTATATGGTTCCCTGTAATTTGTATCGTGGTGAAAGTTAACCTTAGTATTGGAAGTACCAGATTCACTATCTATTTGGTCTATAATTTTGGACCTTATTTCGGCGTCTTTAATGGTTCTAAGTAACTCAACCCAATGGTTATTATCTAAGACATTTATTTGATTTTCTTGAAACTGGGAGATCAGATTATAAAATTCATCATTATGTGTATTATTCTTTTCACATGATTTACCCTGAAGACAAGGCTCACATTCTGAGCTTTCATATTCAGAAAGATAGGAATCATTATCCATTATCCTAACCTCATTATCAGAACTTGAACTAGATTCTTCAAGTTCCTCATCAGAGACTAAAAAGAGTTTGTATAACTTGTCTTTTATTCCATCGTCAACATCAAGACTAGCAATTTTATTCTTAGTCCAGCAATCTTTAGCATAATGGCCAACCTTATTGCATTTATAACAGACAATTTGTTTGTCTGACTTATTCTTCTTATAAGCTTTTCTAAAGGCTTTTTTATTAGCCTTTTTATCTAGTTTTTCTTTAGAATAATATTTCTTTCTTCTTTTCTGCTTATAACTTGGATAAGAATTATTAGAGTTCTTCTTCTTCTTATGAGAAGAAGCTGGCATATCCATACCGAATTGGCTGCAAAATTCTCCAAGTTGATTTCTTTCAACCAAATTTTGACGTTTTAATTGTTGATTTAATTTAATTTCATTGCATAGGTTCAGACCTTCTTGGGTACAGGTTCCTATAAGTTTACCATAAGTATAACTATCATAAGGGATAGATGTCAGATTTCCTCTGAGAGATTTCTTGACCTTTTCTGCAAATAAATTTGGTAATCCATCCACAAATTTAGCTTTCCAATGTGTACTATTAGATTCTGGGAGTTCCATAACTCTACTAAGAAAAGTGTCTTTATACCATCTAAAGTCAGTAAGTGTTTTACACCTAAGATTTTGTAGTAAAGTTCTTATATTCTCATGATTTTCAGAATATCTTCCCGTAAAATGCTCAACAATATTTATAGCTAGAGTATAAACTGCGTTTTCTTTTTCTTTACCCTCAACATTTGTTGTAGTGTTAAGAATGGCATCTTTTCCTATTGTGCCTAAATAATTATCCCACCAACCTTTAAGTTGACCAGTGAATCCTGCAGCTATCATCTTAGCTATGTTAACATCATTATTACCAGAACTTTTACAAATAGTAGAATACATAAGCATTCTATGGATTTGATTATAAATTTGTTTGTCAGTATACCCGTCAATATTCCATTCGTAAATACACTTCCCACTGTAACTATTGTTTAACTGGTATTCTTGTTCTTCATGCAGAACATCTATGGGGGAAGGACGATTGTAGTAATATAGTCTTTGAGTGGGTTTATCAGCCCACTTTGTGTCAAGTTTGTTGACCTCATCTTTTATAACTTCTGTGTTATCTACGTTATTATAAAAACGGCTAGTAAAGTCCTCACTAAGAGTTTTTATAGATAAGTTTTCCATTTTTTCTTTAAGAAAGTTTTGAACTTGTTCACTAAGTCTTACTTGCTCTGTTAATCTAGCTTCCCATTCCGGTTTTTGCTTTAAAACAAAGTTCTTAATTTCAGGCGGTCCTTGGATACTGACGGCCGAAGAAGATACATATGAATTAGAAGAAGAGGACGAAGAATTATTTTCTCCAGATGTACCTTTTTTATTTAGAAGAAAACTGATATTATCCATTTTTTTATGTAGTGAACCAATTTGTTCTCCTATTATTTTTAAAAATAAATTTGAATAATTTTGTTGTTGTATTAAACTATTAAGATGAGTTGCTGTCACCACGGTTTCTTTGCCGTTAAACAAATTTGATAGGGCAAGAAAATGACAGTTTTCCATCTTAAAGGATTCTAAAGGAGGGTAAATATCATTTAGCTCTTTGCCATCTGGTAAAGTATAACTTCTTTCTAAAACGGAAATGTATTGTTCTACATACACTGCACAAAACCATGGTACAAAATATGTAATTTGGTTATGAGAAGTGCAAAAGTCATAAAACTCCTTTTGTATTATTGCTCTTTGATTATTATCAAATTTTTCTAAGAACCACGTCCTAAAAATTTCCCATTTAGGTAGATTAAATTCCTCTTTAATCATGTATCTAGCTTCAGATCTGAAACTAAAATCTATTCTAGAAGTTGTACTATCCATTACCAAAGCTAAAACTCATCTGAGACATAGTCTCGATATTCTCTTCATTAGAGTGCCCTCTTAATATATTATCACTATGTAGTTTAAATTCATTTATCCTAGGTTCCTTAGGTTCGTCAAAAGATGAATCATCATCTCTAATTTCTTCTCTTATATGAGAGGTTGAGTGCCTAGCTGTATTGGGATTATCTTTTAGATGTCACACAAACAGGAGATGGATCTGTTAATTTACATTTTGGTAATAATCAATCTTATAGAATGTTAAAAAAAGCTAGTAGTAGCTCTTCTAGACTAACTAGATGTCACACAAACGCAGTTTATACTCTAGCTATAAATATTGTTGAGCATTTTACGGGAAGATATTCTGAAAATCATGAGAATATAAGAACTTTACTACAACATAAGGGGAGCTCAGCATACACCGATCATCCAGCCAGATAGATTCAAACTCATAAGAGTAAGATTTTTACTAAACCAACAGTTTTACCAATTATTTTGGAACTCAATGTCCACTTCACAAGGCCTTAAACGCCATTTCTTCGGCAAAGCAGGCAAACAGAAAGGACCCAAAAGTCCATAATAATTGGTTAAAAAAGTTTAAACTATCAGCCGGACCTTCTCAGAGCACCAAAGCACCATCACCACTTGTAATATTATTACCATGGTGCTTTTGATCAATCGATTTAGTCGGACATAATTCAACACAAAGGATTTAGCCTATAAGGCTCATCCTGGGAATGTAAAATGAAAATAAAAGTAAGAGTACAGAATTTAAAAATACTTACAAAGATTCAAGTTGTGCTCAGAACAAGATTTTATTTATAGAACCAAATATTTTACAAGAGAGAGAGGGAGAGAGGAGAGAATCTAGAGAGAGGGGTTGTAAGAACCTGCCTCTAAAGAAAAACACAAGCCCCTTATATAGAGAAGTGGGGTTACAAACGTAGACGTAAGTGCTTACGTCATTATTTAATAATAGCGATATGACACTAATGCATTATAAAATGCCTACAGTACAGACCAATAATTTAACAACTGTTAATGAAAATACAAATTATTTTTCCCCTTGCAAGAAAGCTGTGATTTTATCAGTCTCAGAATTATCTTCTGGGTCTTGGGAATCTTGTAGCAAGGTGCTGAGTGAATTATGGCTATTATTGGAGGCCATCGATATATCACTTTTCGAGGAATTTTTATCCCCTTCTTTTTTCAATTTAAGAGTCTTTTTTAGACCTTCCATATATGCTCTTATTATCTCTTCTTCGGAAGCTTCATGGATGTCCATTGATTCATCATCCTCTAAAAGCTCAAGGAATCTATTCTGCTCCTTTTCTCTGATTTCTTTATCTTCCAGTTCTTTCAAACTCGTATAAGAGTTAATTTTTTCTTCAATAAGATTTATTGTAGGGGTGCAGTTTAACTGCCCTTTATCATCGGTTTTCACCATGGTGTCCCAAAAACGAGAATATGATCGTCGTATAAGACAAAAGAAGCCCTGGCTATAACCTGTTGTAGGACTAGTTCTCCATATCCACGGAATAGAGAATTCTATAAAAAATCTCATTTCTTTAGGAATTATTTTATCTTCTTGGCATGATGGTATTATCATCTTCCATTTATCAAAGTATTCTTTTAGAATAGGAGGAAGAATATTTTCTGAAGTTCCATAAAAGTTCCACCAATTAATAAACCATATTGGAAGATCTTGATTATAAGTCTCGGAATTAATTTTAATAAACCAAGTATGACTTCGTTTATCATTCTCATAAAGGAATACCTTATCAAAAGCTTGGATATAATCCCAATAATTGTATTTAACTAGTGCCCCTTTTATGATAATAGTTTTTTCTGCTAATGGGGATATTCCCCAATCATTAATGGATATTATTTGGGCAATGATAATTTTTGAGAAATTATAAATTTCCTTGTTTGTCCCAGTAAAATGGGTAAAAGTGCAACCATTGTTAGAGAGTATTGTCTCATAAAAATGTCGCGGTTTATATGTTTCCATAGTATAACCATGTCCTCCTAGATACCTGTCATAGAGCATCCAAGGTTTATCTTCCCACTTCTTATCAGATTCATTGAGTAAGAGTATTACTCTTTTCTCCTTATTTTGAAACATATCATCTTCCTTTTGGGTAGTGTTTTGAACGGCTGAAGAAAATGAGGGTTTTGAGGAAGAACTAGCAATATCAGTGTCTTTTTTCTGAAGCTGTTTCCATTTTGTAAATTCTTCGAGCTCAGTTTGACTGGCTCCAGATAAATCTGCTGCTATAAGCTTTTTATTACCATACTGAGCTATGGTATAACTAGGACTTCTTCCTCCTCTGTAGGGAGGACTACCACGACCTCTACCTCCTCTAGGAGAGGGGCTACCTTTACTGCGGGTAAGCATTCCTGAAAAGAAAAGAATATTATAAATATTCTCTTGTCAAAAAATCAGGGAGATGATTATCTTCCCCTTTTTTATAAATAATTGTAAAATCAAATGGAGCTAAATGAGCCTGCCATCTGGCAAACATTTGTTTTGAAACATCATGTTTAAAGTCTTTTGAAAACATGAACTTGGCTGCTTTGCAGTCAGTTTTGATAGTAAAATGTTTATTGTATAAATCATCCTGGAATTTTAAAACACATTTTACTATAGCAAGAATCTCTTTTGCGACCGTGGCATAATTCTTTTGCGCATTATTCCATTTGCCTGAATAAAATCTCACTAAATATTCTTGTTTGTTGGCGGGATCAACTTGTTTTAAAATACCACCATATCCTATATCAGAAGCATCCGTCTCAATTATTTTGTCCCAATGAGGATTTGCCAGAGATAAACAAGGTAACGAAATAACTTTTCTTTTAATTAGTCTAACTGCTTTAGTATGTTCCTCGGTCCAAGGCTGAGCATTCTTTTTTAGCCTGTCATATAAAATGGCTGTGTCTTGGGCAATGTTCTTGTAATAGGGAGAGATATAATTCAAACTTCCTAAAAATCTTTGTAATTGGGTTTTATCAGTTATTTCATCAGGAAATTTTGAACCAAATTCTATACTTCGATTGATTGGAATTATATTTCCTTTTTCAATGTTATGACCAAGAAATCTGATTTTTGTTTGAAATAAAATCATTTTAGGTTTGGATATCACTAACCCATTATTCATAACAATTTTTTTAAAAATATCCAAATGTTTAAAATGCATCTCAATAGTTTTTGAGAAAACCAGAATATCATCAATATAAACTATAATAAAGTCACTGTAACTCATGAAAATTTCATTCATGATTTTCATAAATTCAGAGGGAGCATTTTTAAGGCCAAAAGGCATAACATTCCATTCATATTGTCCAAAGGGAACATTAAAAGCTGTTTTGTAACGATCAGCAGGGTTAATTTGGATCTGCCAATAACCAGATTTTAAATCAAATTTAGAAAATATGATAGAATCATATAGTCTATCTAAGAGATCCTTTTTATTGGGTATTGGATATCTAATCCATTTGAGAACTTTGTTCAAAGGTTTGTAATTAATTACAAGTCTAGGGACTCCTCTTTCTTGTTCCGAGTGTTTATTAACATAAAAAGCAGTGCATGACCATGGTGATTTTGAAGGTCCAATTAATTTTTTCTCTAACAAAGAAGCTATCTCTTTTTTACAAAGTATTAGATACTCTGAATTCATCTGACAGGGTCTAGCCTTGGTAGGAATATTTTCCTCCTTAAAATTATCCTCGTAAGGTAAATTTACTACATGTTTCTTTCTATTCCAAAAAGCATTAGGATGATCCCCACAAATATCGGTGGAAAAAGAGTCAAATAAAATTTTAATTTTTTCCTTTAATTTATGATTTTGAAGACGATCTTCAATGGTCAATATATTAACTTCTTGTTTTAAAAAACTTAATTGGTTTTCTTTTAAAAGCAAATGATCATACATTTGATGTAAAATTTTTAGATAAGGTTTTGTTATAAACCTAAAAGTAATGGAAGCATTATCATAAGTTGCAATAATTTTTTCTTTGTCTACATAAGTAAAAGGATATATTTTATTAAGGAATGGTGTTCCAAGAATAACTTGGGTGGATAATTTGTTTTTAACTAGTAAAAAACTTAATGGAATACATTTTTCATCAACACAAATAGAAGCTCTAGGGAGCTTAAATTTAATATTAAGTTTTTCTCCACCTGCATGAGAAAGTGTATGGGAAGTTTTTTCAAAATACCTCGTAGGAATTAATCCTTCTTGAATAACATTTAAATCTGCTCCACTATCTATAAGAGCAGTAAACTCTTTTGAAAAATAATTATCAATTTTTAAGATAATTTTGATATACCATTTTTGACTAACAACAGTCTCGAGAGTTTGAAGAAAATCGTTATCCATATTTATAGTATTCATAGTTTCCTTAGTCCCAAGGACTTTATTAGGTAAATCTGAATCTTTTTCAGAAATCTCAGGAATATCTTGGTTCCTTTTATTTTCTGAAGTCTGGTCTAAAAGACTTAACATCTCTAGATTAGAAATTCTGGTGTCTTGACTTTTAGTCTCATTTTTTAGATTTTTTATTTCTAACTTAAGATTTTCAATCTCAGAAAGGATGTCTTTTAAAGATGTAGGGTGAGAATTTACATGACGTGTTTTTAAGAGGTTATAAACTTCAGACATAGTATATGGTTCCCTGTAATTTGTATCGTGGTGAAAGTTAACCTTAGTATTGGAAGTACCAGATTCACTATCTATTTGGTCTATAATTTTGGACCTTATTTCGGCGTCTTTAATGGTTCTAAGTAACTCAACCCAATGGTTATTATCTAAGACATTTATTTGATTTTCTTGAAACTGGGAGATCAGATTATAAAATTCATCATTATGTGTATTATTCTTTTCACATGATTTACCCTGAAGACAAGGCTCACATTCTGAGCTTTCATATTCAGAAAGATAGGAATCATTATCCATTATCCTAACCTCATTATCAGAACTTGAACTAGATTCTTCAAGTTCCTCATCAGAGACTAAAAAGAGTTTGTATAACTTGTCTTTTATTCCATCGTCAACATCAAGACTAGCAATTTTATTCTTAGTCCAGCAATCTTTAGCATAATGGCCAACCTTATTGCATTTATAACAGACAATTTGTTTGTCTGACTTATTCTTCTTATAAGCTTTTCTAAAGGCTTTTTTATCAGCCTTTTTATCTAGTTTTTCTTTAGAATAATATTTCTTTCTTCTTTTCTGCTTATAACTTGGATAAGAATTATTAGAGTTCTTCTTCTTCTTATGAGAAGAAGCTGGCATATCCATACCGAATTGGCTGCAAAATTCTCCAAGTTGATTTCTTTCAACCAAATTTTGACGTTTTAATTGTTGATTTAATTTAATTTCATTGCATAGGTTCAGACCTTCTTGGGTACAGGTTCCTATAAGTTTACCATAAGTATAACTATCATAAGGGATAGATGTCAGATTTCCTCTGAGAGATTTCTTGACCTTTTCTGCAAATAAATTTGGTAATCCATCCACAAATTTAGCTTTCCAATGTGTACTATTAGATTCTGGGAGTTCCATAACTCTACTAAGAAAAGTGTCTTTATACCATCTAAAGTCAGTAAGTGTTTTACACCTAAGATTTTGTAGTAAAGTTCTTATATTCTCATGATTTTCAGAATATCTTCCCGTAAAATGCTCAACAATATTTATAGCTAGAGTATAAACTGCGTTTTCTTTTTCTTTACCCTCAACATTTGTTGTAGTGTTAAGAATGGCATCTTTTCCTATTGTGCCTAAATAATTATCCCACCAACCTTTAAGTTGACCAGTGAATCCTGCAGCTATCATCTTAGCTATGTTAACATCATTATTACCAGAACTTTTACAAATAGTAGAATACATAAGCATTCTATGGATTTGATTATAAATTTGTTTGTCAGTATACCCGTCAATATTCCATTCGTAAATACACTTCCCACTGTAACTATTGTTTAACTGGTATTCTTGTTCTTCATGCAGAACATCTATGGGGGAAGGACGATTGTAGTAATATAGTCTTTGAGTGGGTTTATCAGCCCACTTTGTGTCAAGTTTGTTGACCTCATCTTTTATAACTTCTGTGTTATCTACGTTATTATAAAAACGGCTAGTAAAGTCCTCACTAAGAGTTTTTATAGATAAGTTTTCCATTTTTTCTTTAAGAAAGTTTTGAACTTGTTCACTAAGTCTTACTTGCTCTGTTAATCTAGCTTCCCATTCCGGTTTTTGCTTTAAAACAAAGTTCTTAATTTCAGGCGGTCCTTGGATACTGACGGCCGAAGAAGATACATATGAATTAGAAGAAGAGGACGAAGAATTATTTTCTCCAGATGTACCTTTTTTATTTAGAAGAAAACTGATATTATCCATTTTTTTATGTAGTGAACCAATTTGTTCTCCTATTATTTTTAAAAATAAATTTGAATAATTTTGTTGTTGTATTAAACTATTAAGATGAGTTGCTGTCACCACGGTTTCTTTGCCGTTAAACAAATTTGATAGGGCAAGAAAATGACAGTTTTCCATCTTAAAGGATTCTAAAGGAGGGTAAATATCATTTAGCTCTTTGCCATCTGGTAAAGTATAACTTCTTTCTAAAACGGAAATGTATTGTTCTACATACACTGCACAAAACCATGGTACAAAATATGTAATTTGGTTATGAGAAGTGCAAAAGTCATAAAACTCCTTTTGTATTATTGCTCTTTGATTATTATCAAATTTTTCTAAGAACCACGTCCTAAAAATTTCCCATTTAGGTAGATTAAATTCCTCTTTAATCATGTATCTAGCTTCAGATCTGAAACTAAAATCTATTCTAGAAGTTGTACTATCCATTACCAAAGCTAAAACTCATCTGAGACATAGTCTCGATATTCTCTTCATTAGAGTGCCCTCTTAATATATTATCACTATGTAGTTTAAATTCATTTATCCTAGGTTCCTTAGGTTCGTCAAAAGATGAATCATCATCTCTAATTTCTTCTCTTATATGAGAGGTTGAGCGCCTAGCTGTATTGGGATTATCTTTTAGATGTCACACAAACAGGAGATAGATCTGTTAATTTACATTTTGGTAATAATCAATCTTATAGAATGTTAAAAAAAGCTAGTAGTAGCTCTTCTAGACTAACTAGATGTCACACAAACGCAGTTTATACTCTAGCTATAAATATTGTTGAGCATTTTACGGGAAGATATTCTGAAAATCATGAGAATATAAGAACTTTACTACAACATAAGGGGAGCTCAGCATACACCGATCATCCAGCCAGATAGATTCAAACTCATAAGAGTAAGATTTTTACTAAACCAACAGTTTTACCAATTATTTTGGAACTCAATGTCCACTTCACAAGGCCTTAAACGCCATTTCTTCGGCAAAGCAGGCAAACAGAAAGGACCCAAAAGTCCATAATAATTGGTTAAAAAAGTTTAAACTATCAGCCGGACCTTCTCAGAGCACCAAAGCACCATCACCACTTGTAATATTATTACCATGGTGCTTTTGATCAATCGATTTAGTCGGACATAATTCAACACAAAGGATTTAGCCTATAAGGCTCATCCTGGGAATGTAAAATGAAAATAAAAGTAAGAGTACAGAATTTAAAAATACTTACAAAGATTCAAGTTGTGCTCAGAACAAGATTTTATTTATAGAACCAAATATTTTACAAGAGAGAGAGGGAGAGAGGAGAGAATCTAGAGAGAGGGGTTGTAAGAACCTGCCTCTAAAGAAAAACACAAGCCCCTTATATAGAGAAGTGGGGTTACAAACGTAGACGTAAGTGCTTACGTCATTATTTAATAATAGCGATATGACACTAATGCATTATAAAATGCCTACAGTACAGACCAATAATTTAACAACTGTTAATGAAAATACAAATTATTTTTCCCCTTGCAAGAAAGCTGTGATTTTATCAGTCTCAGAATTATCTTCTGGGTCTTGGGAATCTTGTAGCAAGGTGCTGAGTGAATTATGGCTATTATTGGAGGCCATCGATATATCACTTTTCGAGGAATTTTTATCCCCTTCTTTTTTCAATTTAAGAGTCTTTTTTAGACCTTCCATATATGCTCTTATTATCTCTTCTTCGGAAGCTTCATGGATGTCCATTGATTCATCATCCTCTAAAAGCTCAAGGAATCTATTCTGCTCCTTTTCTCTGATTTCTTTATCTTCCAGTTCTTTCAAACTCGTATAAGAGTTAATTTTTTCTTCAATAAGATTTATTGTAGGGGTGCAGTTTAACTGCCCTTTATCATCGGTTTTCACCATGGTGTCCCAAAAACGAGAATATGATCGTCGTATAAGACAAAAGAAGCCCTGGCTATAACCTGTTGTAGGACTAGTTCTCCATATCCACGGAATAGAGAATTCTATAAAAAATCTCATTTCTTTAGGAATTATTTTATCTTCTTGGCATGATGGTATTATCATCTTCCATTTATCAAAGTATTCTTTTAGAATAGGAGGAAGAATATTTTCTGAAGTTCCATAAAAGTTCCACCAATTAATAAACCATATTGGAAGATCTTGATTATAAGTCTCGGAATTAATTTTAATAAACCAAGTATGACTTCGTTTATCATTCTCATAAAGGAATACCTTATCAAAAGCTTGGATATAATCCCAATAATTGTATTTAACTAGTGCCCCTTTTATGATAATAGTTTTTTCTGCTAATGGGGATATTCCCCAATCATTAATGGATATTATTTGGGCAATGATAATTTTTGAGAAATTATAAATTTCCTTGTTTGTCCCAGTAAAATGGGTAAAAGTGCAACCATTGTTAGAGAGTATTGTCTCATAAAAATGTCGCGGTTTATATGTTTCCATAGTATAACCATGTCCTCCTAGATACCTGTCATAGAGCATCCAAGGTTTATCTTCCCACTTCTTATCAGATTCATTGAGTAAGAGTATTACTCTTTTCTCCTTATTTTGAAACATATCATCTTCCTTTTGGGTAGTGTTTTGAACGGCTGAAGAAAATGAGGGTTTTGAGGAAGAACTAGCAATATCAGTGTCTTTTTTCTGAAGCTGTTTCCATTTTGTAAATTCTTCGAGCTCAGTTTGACTGGCTCCAGATAAATCTGCTGCTATAAGCTTTTTATTACCATACTGAGCTATGGTATAACTAGGACTTCTTCCTCCTCTGTAGGGAGGACTACCACGACCTCTACCTCCTCTAGGAGAGGGGCTACCTTTACTGCGGGTAAGCATTCCTGAAAAGAAAAGAATATTATAAATATTCTCTTGTCAAAAAATCAGGGAGATGATTATCTTCCCCTTTTTTATAAATAATTGTAAAATCAAATGGAGCTAAATGAGCCTGCCATCTGGCAAACATTTGTTTTGAAACATCATGTTTAAAGTCTTTTGAAAACATGAACTTGGCTGCTTTGCAGTCAGTTTTGATAGTAAAATGTTTATTGTATAAATCATCCTGGAATTTTAAAACACATTTTACTATAGCAAGAATCTCTTTTGCGACCGTGGCATAATTCTTTTGCGCATTATTCCATTTGCCTGAATAAAATCTCACTAAATATTCTTGTTTGTTGGCGGGATCAACTTGTTTTAAAATACCACCATATCCTATATCAGAAGCATCCGTCTCAATTATTTTGTCCCAATGAGGATTTGCCAGAGATAAACAAGGTAACGAAATAACTTTTCTTTTAATTAGTCTAACTGCTTTAGTATGTTCCTCGGTCCAAGGCTGAGCATTCTTTTTTAGCCTGTCATATAAAATGGCTGTGTCTTGGGCAATGTTCTTGTAATAGGGAGAGATATAATTCAAACTTCCTAAAAATCTTTGTAATTGGGTTTTATCAGTTATTTCATCAGGAAATTTTGAACCAAATTCTATACTTCGATTGATTGGAATTATATTTCCTTTTTCAATGTTATGACCAAGAAATCTGATTTTTGTTTGAAATAAAATCATTTTAGGTTTGGATATCACTAACCCATTATTCATAACAATTTTTTTAAAAATATCCAAATGTTTAAAATGCATCTCAATAGTTTTTGAGAAAACCAGAATATCATCAATATAAACTATAATAAAGTCACTGTAACTCATGAAAATTTCATTCATGATTTTCATAAATTCAGAGGGAGCATTTTTAAGGCCAAAAGGCATAACATTCCATTCATATTGTCCAAAGGGAACATTAAAAGCTGTTTTGTAACGATCAGCAGGGTTAATTTGGATCTGCCAATAACCAGATTTTAAATCAAATTTAGAAAATATGATAGAATCATATAGTCTATCTAAGAGATCCTTTTTATTGGGTATTGGATATCTAATCCATTTGAGAACTTTGTTCAAAGGTTTGTAATTAATTACAAGTCTAGGGACTCCTCTTTCTTGTTCCGAGTGTTTATTAACATAAAAAGCAGTGCATGACCATGGTGATTTTGAAGGTCCAATTAATTTTTTCTCTAACAAAGAAGCTATCTCTTTTTTACAAAGTATTAGATACTCTGAATTCATCTGACAGGGTCTAGCCTTGGTAGGAATATTTTCCTCCTTAAAATTATCCTCGTAAGGTAAATTTACTACATGTTTCTTTCTATTCCAAAAAGCATTAGGATGATCCCCACAAATATCGGTGGAAAAAGAGTCAAATAAAATTTTAATTTTTTCCTTTAATTTATGATTTTGAAGACGATCTTCAATGGTCAATATATTAACTTCTTGTTTTAAAAAACTTAATTGGTTTTCTTTTAAAAGCAAATGATCATACATTTGATGTAAAATTTTTAGATAAGGTTTTGTTATAAACCTAAAAGTAATGGAAGCATTATCATAAGTTGCAATAATTTTTTCTTTGTCTACATAAGTAAAAGGATATATTTTATTAAGGAATGGTGTTCCAAGAATAACTTGGGTGGATAATTTGTTTTTAACTAGTAAAAAACTTAATGGAATACATTTTTCATCAACACAAATAGAAGCTCTAGGGAGCTTAAATTTAATATTAAGTTTTTCTCCACCTGCATGAGAAAGTGTATGGGAAGTTTTTTCAAAATACCTCGTAGGAATTAATCCTTCTTGAATAACATTTAAATCTGCTCCACTATCTATAAGAGCAGTAAACTCTTTTGAAAAATAATTATCAATTTTTAAGATAATTTTGATATACCATTTTTGACTAACAACAGTCTCGAGAGTTTGAAGAAACTCGTTATCCATATTTATAGTATTCATAGTTTCCTTAGTCCCAAGGACTTTATTAGGTAAATCTGAATCTTTTTCAGAAATCTCAGGAATATCTTGGTTCCTTTTATTTTCTGAAGTCTGGTCTAAAAGACTTAACATCTCTAGATTAGAAATTCTGGTGTCTTGACTTTTAGTCTCATTTTTTAGATTTTTTATTTCTAACTTAAGATTTTCAATCTCAGAAAGGATGTCTTTTAAAGATGTAGGGTGAGAATTTACATGACGTGTTTTTAAGAGGTTATAAACTTCAGACATAGTATATGGTTCCCTGTAATTTGTATCGTGGTGAAAGTTAACCTTAGTATTGGAAGTACCAGATTCACTATCTATTTGGTCTATAATTTTGGACCTTATTTCGGCGTCTTTAATGGTTCTAAGTAACTCAACCCAATGGTTATTATCTAAGACATTTATTTGATTTTCTTGAAACTGGGAGATCAGATTATAAAATTCATCATTATGTGTATTATTCTTTTCACATGATTTACCCTGAAGACAAGGCTCACATTCTGAGCTTTCATATTCAGAAAGATAGGAATCATTATCCATTATCCTAACCTCATTATCAGAACTTGAACTAGATTCTTCAAGTTCCTCATCAGAGACTAAAAAGAGTTTGTATAACTTGTCTTTTATTCCATCGTCAACATCAAGACTAGCAATTTTATTCTTAGTCCAGCAATCTTTAGCATAATGGCCAACCTTATTGCATTTATAACAGACAATTTGTTTGTCTGACTTATTCTTCTTATAAGCTTTTCTAAAGGCTTTTTTATTAGCCTTTTTATCTAGTTTTTCTTTAGAATAATATTTCTTTCTTCTTTTCTGCTTATAACTTGGATAAGAATTATTAGAGTTCTTCTTCTTCTTATGAGAAGAAGCTGGCATATCCATACCGAATTGGCTGCAAAATTCTCCAAGTTGATTTCTTTCAACCAAATTTTGACGTTTTAATTGTTGATTTAATTTAATTTCATTGCATAGGTTCAGACCTTCTTGGGTACAGGTTCCTATAAGTTTACCATAAGTATAACTATCATAAGGGATAGATGTCAGATTTCCTCTGAGAGATTTCTTGACCTTTTCTGCAAATAAATTTGGTAATCCATCCACAAATTTAGCTTTCCAATGTGTACTATTAGATTCTGGGAGTTCCATAACTCTACTAAGAAAAGTGTCTTTATACCATCTAAAGTCAGTAAGTGTTTTACACCTAAGATTTTGTAGTAAAGTTCTTATATTCTCATGATTTTCAGAATATCTTCCCGTAAAATGCTCAACAATATTTATAGCTAGAGTATAAACTGCGTTTTCTTTTTCTTTACCCTCAACATTTGTTGTAGTGTTAAGAATGGCATCTTTTCCTATTGTGCCTAAATAATTATCCCACCAACCTTTAAGTTGACCAGTGAATCCTGCAGCTATCATCTTAGCTATGTTAACATCATTATTACCAGAACTTTTACAAATAGTAGAATACATAAGCATTCTATGGATTTGATTATAAATTTGTTTGTCAGTATACCCGTCAATATTCCATTCGTAAATACACTTCCCACTGTAACTATTGTTTAACTGGTATTCTTGTTCTTCATGCAGAACATCTATGGGGGAAGGACGATTGTAGTAATATAGTCTTTGAGTGGGTTTATCAGCCCACTTTGTGTCAAGTTTGTTGACCTCATCTTTTATAACTTCTGTGTTATCTACGTTATTATAAAAACGGCTAGTAAAGTCCTCACTAAGAGTTTTTATAGATAAGTTTTCCATTTTTTCTTTAAGAAAGTTTTGAACTTGTTCACTAAGTCTTACTTGCTCTGTTAATCTAGCTTCCCATTCCGGTTTTTGCTTTAAAACAAAGTTCTTAATTTCAGGCGGTCCTTGGATACTGACGGCCGAAGAAGATACATATGAATTAGAAGAAGAGGACGAAGAATTATTTTCTCCAGATGTACCTTTTTTATTTAGAAGAAAACTGATATTATCCATTTTTTTATGTAGTGAACCAATTTGTTCTCCTATTATTTTTAAAAATAAATTTGAATAATTTTGTTGTTGTATTAAACTATTAAGATGAGTTGCTGTCACCACGGTTTCTTTGCCGTTAAACAAATTTGATAGGGCAAGAAAATGACAGTTTTCCATCTTAAAGGATTCTAAAGGAGGGTAAATATCATTTAGCTCTTTGCCATCTGGTAAAGTATAACTTCTTTCTAAAACGGAAATGTATTGTTCTACATACACTGCACAAAACCATGGTACAAAATATGTAATTTGGTTATGAGAAGTGCAAAAGTCATAAAACTCCTTTTGTATTATTGCTCTTTGATTATTATCAAATTTTTCTAAGAACCACGTCCTAAAAATTTCCCATTTAGGTAGATTAAATTCCTCTTTAATCATGTATCTAGCTTCAGATCTGAAACTAAAATCTATTCTAGAAGTTGTACTATCCATTACCAAAGCTAAAACTCATCTGAGACATAGTCTCGATATTCTCTTCATTAGAGTGCCCTCTTAATATATTATCACTATGTAGTTTAAATTCATTTATCCTAGGTTCCTTAGGTTCGTCAAAAGATGAATCATCATCTCTAATTTCTTCTCTTATATGAGAGGTTGAGTGCCTAGCTGTATTGGGATTATCTTTTAGATGTCACACAAACAGGAGATGGATCTGTTAATTTACATTTTGGTAATAATCAATCTTATAGAATGTTAAAAAAAGCTAGTAGTAGCTCTTCTAGACTAACTAGATGTCACACAAACGCAGTTTATACTCTAGCTATAAATATTGTTGAGCATTTTACGGGAAGATATTCTGAAAATCATGAGAATATAAGAACTTTACTACAACATAAGGGGAGCTCAGCATACACCGATCATCCAGCCAGATAGATTCAAACTCATAAGAGTAAGATTTTTACTAAACCAACAGTTTTACCAATTATTTTGGAACTCAATGTCCACTTCACAAGGCCTTAAACGCCATTTCTTCGGCAAAGCAGGCAAACAGAAAGGACCCAAAAGTCCATAATAATTGGTTAAAAAAGTTTAAACTATCAGCCGGACCTTCTCAGAGCACCAAAGCACCATCACCACTTGTAATATTATTACCATGGTGCTTTTGATCAATCGATTTAGTCGGACATAATTCAACACAAAGGATTTAGCCTATAAGGCTCATCCTGGGAATGTAAAATGAAAATAAAAGTAAGAGTACAGAATTTAAAAATACTTACAAAGATTCAAGTTGTGCTCAGAACAAGATTTTATTTATAGAACCAAATATTTTACAAGAGAGAGAGGGAGAGAGGAGAGAATCTAGAGAGAGGGGTTGTAAGAACCTGCCTCTAAAGAAAAACACAAGCCCCTTATATAGAGAAGTGGGGTTACAAACGTAGACGTAAGTGCTTACGTCATTATTTAATAATAGCGATATGACACTAATGCATTATAAAATGCCTACAGTACAGACCAATAATTTAACAACTGTTAATGAAAATACAAATTATTTTTCCCCTTGCAAGAAAGCTGTGATTTTATCAGTCTCAGAATTATCTTCTGGGTCTTGGGAATCTTGTAGCAAGGTGCTGAGTGAATTATGGCTATTATTGGAGGCCATCGATATATCACTTTTCGAGGAATTTTTATCCCCTTCTTTTTTCAATTTAAGAGTCTTTTTTAGACCTTCCATATATGCTCTTATTATCTCTTCTTCGGAAGCTTCATGGATGTCCATTGATTCATCATCCTCTAAAAGCTCAAGGAATCTATTCTGCTCCTTTTCTCTGATTTCTTTATCTTCCAGTTCTTTCAAACTCGTATAAGAGTTAATTTTTTCTTCAATAAGATTTATTGTAGGGGTGCAGTTTAACTGCCCTTTATCATCGGTTTTCACCATGGTGTCCCAAAAACGAGAATATGATCGTCGTATAAGACAAAAGAAGCCCTGGCTATAACCTGTTGTAGGACTAGTTCTCCATATCCACGGAATAGAGAATTCTATAAAAAATCTCATTTCTTTAGGAATTATTTTATCTTCTTGGCATGATGGTATTATCATCTTCCATTTATCAAAGTATTCTTTTAGAATAGGAGGAAGAATATTTTCTGAAGTTCCATAAAAGTTCCACCAATTAATAAACCATATTGGAAGATCTTGATTATAAGTCTCGGAATTAATTTTAATAAACCAAGTATGACTTCGTTTATCATTCTCATAAAGGAATACCTTATCAAAAGCTTGGATATAATCCCAATAATTGTATTTAACTAGTGCCCCTTTTATGATAATAGTTTTTTCTGCTAATGGGGATATTCCCCAATCATTAATGGATATTATTTGGGCAATGATAATTTTTGAGAAATTATAAATTTCCTTGTTTGTCCCAGTAAAATGGGTAAAAGTGCAACCATTGTTAGAGAGTATTGTCTCATAAAAATGTCGCGGTTTATATGTTTCCATAGTATAACCATGTCCTCCTAGATACCTGTCATAGAGCATCCAAGGTTTATCTTCCCACTTCTTATCAGATTCATTGAGTAAGAGTATTACTCTTTTCTCCTTATTTTGAAACATATCATCTTCCTTTTGGGTAGTGTTTTGAACGGCTGAAGAAAATGAAGGTTTTGAGGAAGAACTAGCAATATCAGTGTCTTTTTTCTGAAGCTGTTTCCATTTTGTAAATTCTTCGAGCTCAGTTTGACTGGCTCCAGATAAATCTGCTGCTATAAGCTTTTTATTACCATACTGAGCTATGGTATAACTAGGACTTCTTCCTCCTCTGTAGGGAGGACTACCACGACCTCTACCTCCTCTAGGAGAGGGGCTACCTTTACTGCGGGTAAGCATTCCTGAAAAGAAAAGAATATTATAAATATTCTCTTGTCAAAAAATCAGGGAGATGATTATCTTCCCCTTTTTTATAAATAATTGTAAAATCAAATGGAGCTAAATGAGCCTGCCATCTGGCAAACATTTGTTTTGAAACATCATGTTTAAAGTCTTTTGAAAACATGAACTTGGCTGCTTTGCAGTCAGTTTTGATAGTAAAATGTTTATTGTATAAATCATCCTGGAATTTTAAAACACATTTTACTATAGCAAGAATCTCTTTTGCGACCGTGGCATAATTCTTTTGCGCATTATTCCATTTGCCTGAATAAAATCTCACTAAAAATTCTTGTTTGTTGGCGGGATCAACTTGTTTTAAAATACCACCATATCCTATATCAGAAGCATCCGTCTCAATTATTTTGTCCCAATGAGGATTTGCCAGAGATAAACAAGGTAACGAAATAACTTTTCTTTTAATTAGTCTAACTGCTTTAGTATGTTCCTCGGTCCAAGGCTGAGCATTCTTTTTTAGCCTGTCATATAAAATGGCTGTGTCTTGGGCAATGTTCTTGTAATAGGGAGAGATATAATTCAAACTTCCTAAAAATCTTTGTAATTGGGTTTTATCAGTTATTTCATCAGGAAATTTTGAACCAAATTCTATACTTCGATTGATTGGAATTATATTTCCTTTTTCAATGTTATGACCAAGAAATCTGATTTTTGTTTGAAATAAAATCATTTTAGGTTTGGATATCACTAACCCATTATTCATAACAATTTTTTTAAAAATATCCAAATGTTTAAAATGCATCTCAATAGTTTTTGAGAAAACCAGAATATCATCAATATAAACTATAATAAAGTCACTGTAACTCATGAAAATTTCATTCATGATTTTCATAAATTCAGAGGGAGCATTTTTAAGGCCAAAAGGCATAACATTCCATTCATATTGTCCAAAGGGAACATTAAAAGCTGTTTTGTAACGATCAGCAGGGTTAATTTGGATCTGCCAATAACCAGATTTTAAATCAAATTTAGAAAATATGATAGAATCATATAGTCTATCTAAGAGATCCTTTTTATTGGGTATTGGATATCTAATCCATTTGAGAACTTTGTTCAAAGGTTTGTAATTAATTACAAGTCTAGGGACTCCTCTTTCTTGTTCCGAGTGTTTATTAACATAAAAAGCAGTGCATGACCATGGTGATTTTGAAGGTCCAATTAATTTTTTCTCTAACAAAGAAGCTATCTCTTTTTTACAAAGTATTAGATACTCTGAATTCATCTGACAGGGTCTAGCCTTGGTAGGAATATTTTCCTCCTTAAAATTATCCTCGTAAGGTAAATTTACTACATGTTTCTTTCTATTCCAAAAAGCATTAGGATGATCCCCACAAATATCGGTGGAAAAAGAGTCAAATAAAATTTTAATTTTTTCCTTTAATTTATGATTTTGAAGACGATCTTCAATGGTCAATATATTAACTTCTTGTTTTAAAAAACTTAATTGGTTTTCTTTTAAAAGCAAATGATCATACATTTGATGTAAAATTTTTAGATAAGGTTTTGTTATAAACCTAAAAGTAATGGAAGCATTATCATAAGTTGCAATAATTTTTTCTTTGTCTACATAAGTAAAAGGATATATTTTATTAAGGAATGGTGTTCCAAGAATAACTTGGGTGGATAATTTGTTTTTAACTAGTAAAAAACTTAATGGAATACATTTTTCATCAACACAAATAGAAGCTCTAGGGAGCTTAAATTTAATATTAAGTTTTTCTCCACCTGCATGAGAAAGTGTATGGGAAGTTTTTTCAAAATACCTCGTAGGAATTAATCCTTCTTGAATAACATTTAAATCTGCTCCACTATCTATAAGAGCAGTAAACTCTTTTGAAAAATAATTATCAATTTTTAAGATAATTTTGATATACCATTTTTGACTAACAACAGTCTCGAGAGTTTGAAGAAACTCGTTATCCATATTTATAGTATTCATAGTTTCCTTAGTCCCAAGGACTTTATTAGGTAAATCTGAATCTTTTTCAGAAATCTCAGGAATATCTTGGTTCCTTTTATTTTCTGAAGTCTGGTCTAAAAGACTTAACATCTCTAGATTAGAAATTCTGGTGTCTTGACTTTTAGTCTCATTTTTTAGATTTTTTATTTCTAACTTAAGATTTTCAATCTCAGAAAGGATGTCTTTTAAAGATGTAGGGTGAGAATTTACATGACGTGTTTTTAAGAGGTTATAAACTTCAGACATAGTATATGGTTCCCTGTAATTTGTATCGTGGTGAAAGTTAACCTTAGTATTGGAAGTACCAGATTCACTATCTATTTGGTCTATAATTTTGGACCTTATTTCGGCGTCTTTAATGGTTCTAAGTAACTCAACCCAATGGTTATTATCTAAGACATTTATTTGATTTTCTTGAAACTGGGAGATCAGATTATAAAATTCATCATTATGTGTATTATTCTTTTCACATGATTTACCCTGAAGACAAGGCTCACATTCTGAGCTTTCATATTCAGAAAGATAGGAATCATTATCCATTATCCTAACCTCATTATCAGAACTTGAACTAGATTCTTCAAGTTCCTCATCAGAGACTAAAAAGAGTTTGTATAACTTGTCTTTTATTCCATCGTCAACATCAAGACTAGCAATTTTATTCTTAGTCCAGCAATCTTTAGCATAATGGCCAACCTTATTGCATTTATAACAGACAATTTGTTTGTCTGACTTATTCTTCTTATAAGCTTTTCTAAAGGCTTTTTTATCAGCCTTTTTATCTAGTTTTTCTTTAGAATAATATTTCTTTCTTCTTTTCTGCTTATAACTTGGATAAGAATTATTAGAGTTCTTCTTCTTCTTATGAGAAGAAGCTGGCATATCCATACCGAATTGGCTGCAAAATTCTCCAAGTTGATTTCTTTCAACCAAATTTTGACGTTTTAATTGTTGATTTAATTTAATTTCATTGCATAGGTTCAGACCTTCTTGGGTACAGGTTCCTATAAGTTTACCATAAGTATAACTATCATAAGGGATAGATGTCAGATTTCCTCTGAGAGATTTCTTGACCTTTTCTGCAAATAAATTTGGTAATCCATCCACAAATTTAGCTTTCCAATGTGTACTATTAGATTCTGGGAGTTCCATAACTCTACTAAGAAAAGTGTCTTTATACCATCTAAAGTCAGTAAGTGTTTTACACCTAAGATTTTGTAGTAAAGTTCTTATATTCTCATGATTTTCAGAATATCTTCCCGTAAAATGCTCAACAATATTTATAGCTAGAGTATAAACTGCGTTTTCTTTTTCTTTACCCTCAACATTTGTTGTAGTGTTAAGAATGGCATCTTTTCCTATTGTGCCTAAATAATTATCCCACCAACCTTTAAGTTGACCAGTGAATCCTGCAGCTATCATCTTAGCTATGTTAACATCATTATTACCAGAACTTTTACAAATAGTAGAATACATAAGCATTCTATGGATTTGATTATAAATTTGTTTGTCAGTATACCCGTCAATATTCCATTCGTAAATACACTTCCCACTGTAACTATTGTTTAACTGGTATTCTTGTTCTTCATGCAGAACATCTATGGGGGAAGGACGATTGTAGTAATATAGTCTTTGAGTGGGTTTATCAGCCCACTTTGTGTCAAGTTTGTTGACCTCATCTTTTATAACTTCTGTGTTATCTACGTTATTATAAAAACGGCTAGTAAAGTCCTCACTAAGAGTTTTTATAGATAAGTTTTCCATTTTTTCTTTAAGAAAGTTTTGAACTTGTTCACTAAGTCTTACTTGCTCTGTTAATCTAGCTTCCCATTCCGGTTTTTGCTTTAAAACAAAGTTCTTAATTTCAGGCGGTCCTTGGATACTGACGGCCGAAGAAGATACATATGAATTAGAAGAAGAGGACGAAGAATTATTTTCTCCAGATGTACCTTTTTTATTTAGAAGAAAACTGATATTATCCATTTTTTTATGTAGTGAACCAATTTGTTCTCCTATTATTTTTAAAAATAAATTTGAATAATTTTGTTGTTGTATTAAACTATTAAGATGAGTTGCTGTCACCACGGTTTCTTTGCCGTTAAACAAATTTGATAGGGCAAGAAAATGACAGTTTTCCATCTTAAAGGATTCTAAAGGAGGGTAAATATCATTTAGCTCTTTGCCATCTGGTAAAGTATAACTTCTTTCTAAAACGGAAATGTATTGTTCTACATACACTGCACAAAACCATGGTACAAAATATGTAATTTGGTTATGAGAAGTGCAAAAGTCATAAAACTCCTTTTGTATTATTGCTCTTTGATCATTATCAAATTTTTCTAAGAACCACGTCCTAAAAATTTCCCATTTAGGTAGATTAAATTCCTCTTTAATCATGTATCTAGCTTCAGATCTGAAACTAAAATCTATTCTAGAAGTTGTACTATCCATTACCAAAGCTAAAACTCATCTGAGACATAGTCTCGATATTCTCTTCATTAGAGTGCCCTCTTAATATATTATCACTATGTAGTTTAAATTCATTTATCCTAGGTTCCTTAGGTTCGTCAAAAGATGAATCATCATCTCTAATTTCTTCTCTTATATGAGAGGTTGAGCGCCTAGCTGTATTGGGATTATCTATTATATAGTCACATGGGGATATAAAAGATCTTACTGAATTACATCTAGTTAGTCTAGAAGAGCTACTACTAGCTTTTTTTAACATTCTATAAGATTGATTATTACCAAAATGTAAATTAACAGATCCATCTCCTGTTTGTGTGACATCTAAAAGATCGGTGTAAATAGTAGGCTTTGGGGTCATGGCTCTTTCAATTTTCCAATTATCAGGGAAAGATATTTCTTCCCATTTAATTTTTCTCCTAGTTGTTATATCAGATTTATGAAAATTAGTTTCTATGACAATAGTTTCATTAATTGGTTTATCAGCCAATCTACAACAAGGATTCAGAGTATATAAAGGTTTAAAGTATATTCTATAACATATACAAATAACCTCAGATCCTTGAGCATAATTATACCCATGGGTTTTAACATTTAGAGTTAGAGCGTCTAAAATATTATCATCACTTAAAGAAAGCGTTAAATTAGGGTATACATCAAAATAGACTGGTCCATGGGCCAGACTTGATTTTATGACCCCCATAATTGATTTTTTCCAATCCAAATTTCTTCCATCTCTTAAAGCTGCTATAAAACTTTCAAGAAGACCTTCCAAGGTTAATGGTTTAAAAGCTACTTGGACTAGACCAATATGAATAAACTTGTGGTCTGATCTTTTATATGGTTCTAAATCATGGTTACTAAGTAGTTGTAGAAACATCTCTTCATTATTAAGAGAGACTGCTTCTTCTGTAGTTTTAACAATTTGTTTTAAGCCCAATTTTTCGAAGGTGCCTAATTTATAAATTGTTTTGGCACTTACCCTAGGAATAGTCCATTTATTAAGTAAGTCTAGATCTTGAGGTATATCAACCTCGTGACTGATACTGTTTTTAACAGTGGTTTTATTACCAAGAAATTGTTTAACTATACTCATAAAGTTAGAGACAAAATGTGTTGAATTACATCAAACTATATCAATTAATCATCACCACCATGGCTCTGATACCATAAGGGGAGCTCAGCATACACCGATCATCCAGCCAGATAGATTCAAACTCATAAGAGTAAGATTTTTACTAAACCAACAGTTTTACCAATTATTTTGGAACTCAATGTCCACTTCACAAGGCCTTAAACGCCATTTCTTCGGCAAAGCAGGCAAACAGAAAGGACCCAAAAGTCCATAATAATTGATATATATATATATATATATATATATATATATATATATATATATATATAAATATATGTTTTAAGTAGTTTAAACAAGCGATGCTGTTGCGAGGATTCGATCCTTAGACCACCTGGTATGTTGGTTGGGCCTTGGGATGTGTGCTCTCACCCAAGCCCACGGCTGAACTAGGAAAACACATACCTAAAACCCTACCGAGCAGCCTCTCTGCCGTCATACTTTAACACCCTTCCTAGACCTAGGCTTTACCCTAATCTCAATTCAAAAAACACACACATAGCCGTCACACCAGAGGAGGAAAGGAGACTGAGCACGGTGGTCGTGGGTCAGGGTACGGTGGTTCGAATTGACTAGGAAACCTGGTATGTCTCACACGCCGCCATTTCCTGTTTTGGTCTGTGGTTTTAGTCACCTGGGTAATCATTTATTAAGTCTCTAATCCTTGTTCGTTTTGTATGATTTTTATAGTATGTCACGTAATGTTTATACATGGTATAGTCGGTGGTGGTCGTTCGTGGTAAAGGCGGTGGCAAATGGTGGTTATTTACGAGTCTGTGTTGGGTTCTGGGTTCGTGTTTCCCCTGTTGTCACGACCAGGGTGTGTTTAGCGTTTGTGTTGAGTCTGGTTTCGTGCTTTTTGGTACGGGTCACGGGTCAGGGAGTCGGATAGTAGTTAGGGGTTCGTCATGGTGGTAGGCACGGTGGGTTCAGGCGACTGAGGTGGTGTCGACAGGGGGATTCGTTTCCTCTGTTCGGTTCTGGGTTTGTTATATGTGTGTACAGGAGTGGCTTGGGGGATGGTACCACCGTTGACTCGGGGGAGGTCGACGCGGTGGTACCACCGTGGTTAGGTGTCTGGTGTTCAGGGAGTGTGTAGGTGTCAGTCGTGCATGGTGGTTTGGTCTGGTGGGCCGTCGACAGGGGCGTCAATGGGGGTCTGCCGACGTGGTGGGGTGAGGTTTTCAGGCGAGTTATGGGGTTGTTTTAACCCACCGGTGGCCGGCGACCTGGTTGCCAGTGGTCGCCGGAGATGTTGGTGGTTCTGGGTACGCGGGTCCGTGATGGTTGGTGGTTGTGGTAGGATAACGACGGTGTTAGGAGCGGGTGATGTAGGTGTGTCGTGAGTTGGGTTTGTGTTAAGGAGTGTAGTGTTGTTTTATTATTAATATTGTTTTATTATTATTATTATTTTTTTTTTTTTTTTTGCTTGATTTATTTATATTTTGACTATCCAAACATATCGTGCCCAAATGAATCGTATTGTCGATCGGTTGGACACTTTATTATTATTATTATTATTATTATTATTATTGTTATTATTTTTAGTAGTATTATTATTATTATTTCGTTCTAACCCCTATTAATGTTATCATCGTTACTATGTTATTACTTTAGTAATGCGTTCGGTATTTTATTTATTCGTTATCATGTAATTAAGTTATGAGTCGGGAAATCGTTAAGTTAGGGAAGTTTCTATTTTTGGAAACTTCCTATTATGAAGGGTTTCTATTTTTGGAAACTTTCCATTTAGGGAAGTTTCTATTTATAGTAAGTGTAAGGTGTTTTGGGGTTCGGGAAGGTTTTAATTCGTTACATATACGTGTTTAGGTAGCGAGTTTCGCGTGGAACATTTCTAAACAAGCCTCGGATTTATCTGCTTCTCCTGCTATTTCAGGTAGGGGAAATACTGTTATATAATGATGAGTAATCTGTTTTTATTTGGTGTTAAGCAGGTTTGTTTTATAATATCACGTGATCGTTATATTGTGCTATCTATTTCTATCATTCTGTGATACACTACGAGGTGATGAGATAATGGGTCTTGTGACTGGTGCGGAGATAATGGGTCTTGTGATCGGTGCGGAGTTAATGGGTCTTGTGATTGGTGCGGAGTTAATGGGTCTTGTGATTGGTGTGGAGAATAATGGGTCTTGTGATTCGGAGCGGAGTTGATCAACTTTCTATTTATAGTAATGTGGTTGTTTATAGTTTCCTCTACTCAACCTCGTGGTTGACCCTGTGTATTCATGATCACCTGTGATGAACCAATTTATTGGGGGGCAAATTGACAGGTGTTGAGACTATGGGAGCTAAGGGAAGAGAGGAGCTTGGATCCGGACCTGCCTAGAGTCTAGATCACCATAGTAGTTTTCCTTACGAGTTGTACTTTTGTTTCACCAAAACAGTTTTTATAATTCAGTTGTATAAACTCGTTCTTTGAGTTAACTTTATCTATTTAAAGTACTGTTTATCTTTCCTTTCTATCTACTGCCTCGGGAAACCGAGATGGTAACACTCTTATTTATCTGGGGAATCCTAGTACAGGCCCTTAAATAAATGGGGTGTTACAAAGTGGTATCAGAGCGAACGATCCTCAGGCCTAACCTAATGAACCCAATGAATGTAGGAGAGTCTAAATAAAATGAACCCCGGGATAGGATTGTTAGGAGCACACTAAAGGAAAAGTATGAGTCTGGGGCCCCCTCACACCGAACCATTGGCCCTATCAGTTTTACCCGGGAACCCAGAGTGAATATACGAGAGAAAAAGGGTAGGTTAAGAGAGAATGGAAATGATGGTATATTGTGATACGGATGTTATGAGAACCCTTAAGTTTATGTGACAGTTTGGAAAAGCCGGGAGGGGCATGAACATGAAAGAATTTTAATTGTTTGAATAAAGGTGTATATTAATATGGATATATAAAGTGATTTGAAACATGTCAGTAATTCTTTTCTATCATGTCTAGCGATATGCGGTTATGTGATCCCCGAGCCATGTTATAGAAAAGTACTACTCTATATGATAAGTGTTTACTGACTTTAATGCATAGGGAACATAACCCTAATCCAAATGGGTACCCACATGAGTGGGGACTCATCTTCTTTCTTTGTGTTATAGTATGCCTCCACGGAGAAACAATGTCGCTAACATCACGCAAGAGGAATTGGACCGTTTGATAGCTGAGAATGAGGCCCTAAAGGCCAAACGTATGGATTCCGCGAAGATGAGCAGGATTATAGCGAGGCATCACCCTACCGAGTTCACCGGGGAGGGGGAACCTCATTTTCTAGGATCCTGGTGCTGGGAATTCAGTAACTTGTTTGCGTTGGTGGATTGCCCTGAAGAATTGAGGGTTGACCAAGCAGCCCACTATCTGAGGGGTATGGCTGGAGACTGGTGGACCGGGAACAATGGGGAGATCCGTGAGGCAGCTAGAGAGGATGGGACCGAGTTCGTTGCTTGGATCGCATTCAAAAGAATCCTATATGAGGTGTTCCTACCAGAATTCCAGAAAAGTAAACTGAGAGAGGAGTTCGACACATTCCGGATGACGGAGGACATGACGGTGGAGGCTTATTACAGAAAATTCATCCAGCTGGTGAGCTATGTGGGGGACATGGGGTTTGACGATGCCATGCTGGCAATGAAATTTGAGAGGGGGTTATCAATCGCCATCAAGAAGAGACTGATTGCAGCTCCGCCCACCACAGTCCGGGACATCTACTTAAGGGCTGGGGCGGCGGAGAGGCTTTCAGAGATGATCAAAGAGGACAAGAAGTCTAAGTCTGAAAAGAGGAAGGCTGAAGCGGTAACTGAGAGTTCAGGGTCGAAAAAGCAAAGCACTAACAAGTTCAGTGGATATTTCGGTAACAATGTCTCTGGGGGTGTGAGAAACCAGAGTGGGGGCAACTTCAGGAGTGGGGGTTCTGGCAATGGTTCAGTGGGAATAGTCTGTTTCGGTTGTGGAAAGACGGGGCACAAGCAGGCAGTATGTCGCTCTTCTGGAGGGAATCAGTCCGGGGGTTATCGCACGCCTACATCCGGATATCAGGGATCCCGCACTCAGTCCTATGGTAGCAGTGGCTATCGCACACCCACGACAAACTATGGTGGGGGTGCGAAATCTGGAGGGAGCAGCAATTATCAAAAGAACTATAACAACTATCAGAATCGCTCGTACCAGAATCAATACCATGGGAATGGAAGCAATCAGAAGACTGGAGCAGAAGGGAACCAGCAGGCTGGAACATCTAGTGCCAGTCAGAGTGGGGTCAAATCCAGTGGCAAGCTCTTTGCCATGGGAAAGCAGGCAGCTAAGGAGGATGCTCATGTGGTAACCGGTACTTTTCTTGTTAACTCTAGACCTACTTTCGTACTTTTCGATTCCGGTGCGACCCATTCTTTTGTGTCTAGAGAGCATGTCAGGGTTTTGGGGATGGAGAGGTTTGAGTTGGTCGCGGACTCCGTGACCATACCTTCAGGAGAGTCGATCACCTGTAATAGAGTTTATCGAAGTGTACCCATCAAAATCGGGGAAGCAATTTTCTATTGTGACCTCATAGAGTTTCCACTAGGGGGTTTTGAGGTGATCCTAGGGATGGACTGGCTGGGGAAGTATAGAGCTTTTATCGACTGTCATCAAAAGAAAATTTCCTTGAAAGGACCTAAAGGAGTGAGGGTGTCTTACAAGGGATACCGAGTCAAACCTAAAATCAAGTTCATAACCGTTAATACTCTTAAGTCTGGCTTAAGGAAGGGAGAGAGTCTGATCTTATGTCAAATGTGGGACTGTGAGGCTGAGACCCCCAAGACTAGTGAGATACCTGTGGTACGGGAATTTGAGGGGGTATTCCGAGATGACATTCCAGGGTTACCGCCGAGGAGGGAAGTGGAATTTTCCATTGACCTAAAACCAGGGGCGGGACCAATATCTAAATCACCGTACCGTATGGGACCGAAAGAGATGGAGGAGTTGAAGAAGCAGTTGGATGAACTAGCTGAGAAAGGGTTCATTCGACCCAGTGTGTCGCCCTGGGGAGCACCCGTTTTGTTTGTGAAGAAGAAGGATGGGAGTTTGAGACTGTGCGTTGACTACCGAGAGCTGAACAATGTGACCATCAAGAACCGTTATCCTTTGCCAAGAATTGACGACTTGTTCGATCAGTTAAGTGGAGCTGGGGTTTTCTCCAAGATTGATCTGAGATCCGGGTACCACCAGTTGAGAATAAAAGATGAAGATATTCCCAAGACCGCTTTCAGAACGAGGTATGGCCACTACGAATTTGTGTTTATGCCATTTGGGTTGACTAACGCTCCAGCTGTGTTTATGGATTTGATGAACCGAGTCTTTAGCCCGTATCTGGATAAATTTGTGGTGGTATTTATCGATGATATCCTAGTATATTCCAAGAATGCAGAGGAGCACGAGGACCATTTGAGGAAAGTACTTCAGACCCTAGAGGAACATAAACTCAATGCTAAGTTGAGTAAGTGTGAGTTCTGGCTGGAGAGAGTGGCATTTCCGGGGCATGTAATTTCAAAGGAGGGGGTGTCTGTTGATCCTAGTAAGATCGAGGCTGTGACTAGGTGGCAGAGTCCGAAGAATGTGAGTGAGATTCGGAGCTTCCTGGGATTGCTGGTTATTATCGGAGGTTTGTTAAGGATTTTTCGAAGATAGCAAAGCCGCTGACGTCGTTAATGAGGAAAGAGAACCGTTTTGTCTGGGATGAGAGTTATGAGAAGGCATTCCTGACCCTTAAGGAACGTCTGACAACAGCTCCTATCCTTGCTTTGCCAGTTGGGAGTGATAATTTCGAAGTTTATACTGACGCTTCGAAGCATGGGTTGGATTGTGTGCTAATGCAGAATGGGAGAGTGATAGCGTATGCTTCTCGCCAATTGAAGACCTATGAAGAAAATTATCCGACCAATGATTTGGAATTAGGAGCAGTCGTATTTGCACTTAAATTGTGGCGCCATTACCTTTATGGAGCCACTTTTAAGGTGTTTTCCGATCATAAGAGTCTGAAGTATATCTACACCCAGAAAGAGTTGAACATGAGACAGAGGAGGTGGATAGAGTTGATTGGAGACTATGATATGCAGATTGTCTACCACGAAGGCAAGGCGAATGTGGTAGCTGATGCCCTAAGTAGGAAGTCAGTCCATGCCTTGAGTTGTGCCAGATCGAGAGTGAGGTTGCATGGCGAACTAAGTAGAGCTGATCATCTCCGGGCCAACCCGTCCAGCCCGGACCGTCCAGCCCGCTAATGAAGTGGTCTTGGACTCGTAAAATATCTTAAAAAATGGGTAACGGACAAGTTTATGTAGGCCCGCTATTTCAACGGACGGGTACGGACTAAACAAATATGTCCATGGGAAGCCCGCTAAGCCCATTATTCTTACTTTTTATTTCCCGTGCTCAAATAAAATGGTAATAAACTAATAATAAACTACTAAACTAATATAATAAATTAGTAATATTAAAAAAAGAAGTAAAAACCCCTTCAAATTCCTACCTATTTCCTACGTTTAACAATTCATACCTAGAATTCTAGAAACTACAATATGCCTCATTATTATCTAAAATTCTATTAAATCCTAAGTATTCCTTCTGCCAAACTTTCATCTTCCACCAGAGTTCTTTGCTCATTTAAACTCTAATCCCAAATCCTAATCTCTATTTAAATTAATTATCTCCATCTTTCTTTAGATATAGTATTGTACGTATCTTCACTATCTTGCAAATTACAAAGTTCGTACTTCGTTCGTAGGATCTATCAGGTATGTATTATAATTTATAATGTATGTATCAAATTTATTTTTCCTTTCTAATTTGAGATTGAAATTTACTGCATGTATAATAAGATTAGATAAAATTATGTCATAATGGTCACAGATTAAGCAATGTTTCAATTCTGGTATGGAGTTATTTTATGTAAAATGTTGTTTATGTTTTTTCTGTCATCTTTGTTTGTAGACCGTAGAGTAATGGCGCCAGGAAACGTAAAATCACCAATTATAGTGGCAGATGAGGAAGATGAAATTCCTTGTAATGGGAAAGGACCACCAGTGAATGATAAGGGAAGGAAATTAAAGTCAGAGGTATGGCAACATATGGGCAGAGAAGTACTTCCTGATAAATCGGTAAAAGCCACATGCAATTATTGTTCTACTGTTTTAACTGCTAATAAAAACAGTGGGACATCTCATCTTAAAAGGCACATACATACTTGTCCGAAACGATTTAATCAAGACATTAGGAACTATTGCTTAACTGGTGCTGAAACTGGTAGTGGCACATTGTTGTCTATGAAAAAATTGTCTGTTAATTTAGAAGAGGTTCGTAGAGCTATATGCATATATGTTGTAGCTGGTGCTCATCCTTTTACGACTTGTGAGGAACCTGGGTTCAAATACATGATTAGAACAATGTGTCCTCAGTTTAATCTAATAAGTAGGCATACTTTGAAAAGAGATGCTATGAAATATTTTAAGGACGAAAAACATGACGTAGCTAATCTACTTTAAAACACTTGTGGCAGAATTAGTTTTACCACTGATAATTGGAGAAGTGAGCACACTGATGATGAATATATGTGTATTACTGCCCATTGGATTGGCAGTAATTGGGAATTGCAGAAAAGAATAATCAAATTTGCAGCTTTAACACCACCATTTGATGGTCAATCTCTAGCTGATGAGATTGCCTTGTGTTTGGGACAATGGAAAATTGATAGTAAAGTCTTAGGCTTCACAGTAGATAATGCATCCTATAATGATTCGATGATTGGGTATCTTAAGTCTGATCTATCAAGAAAGAATTTTTTGTTTTTTGGTGGTGAATTTTTTCACGTTAGTTGTGCTTGTCATATAATTAATCTTGTTGTACAAGCGGGGCTGCGTTTGATTGATGATGTGGTCATAAAAATTAGAAGTATAGTCAAGCATTTGAAACACTCAGTCCCTAAGAAGAAACATTTTTTTGGTGTAGCTGAAATAATGTTTCATTTGGATACAAAAAAAAGGTTGCGTGGAGATAATCTTATCAGGTGGAATTCCACTTTTTTGATGCTTGATCGTTTTCTTTACTATAAAGATGTAGTTGATCATGTAGTTGGTCGGGATAGGGATATTAAAGTGTTTGTTCCCACAATAGAAGAGTGGAAACGAGTTTCAGAGCTCCGTGATTTTTTAAAAGTTTTCTATGACGTCACTAACATATTTTCAGCCTCTAATACTCCGACTTCGAATCTTTATTTTCATGGAGTATGGAAGATTCACAAAAAGTTGGTTGAAGTTTCAGACAGTCCCTCAAATTCTTTGTCTGTTATGGCAAAGGAGATGGAAAAGAAATTTGAAAAATATTGGTCAGATTACAGTCTATTGCTTTCATGTGCTGCCGTGCTAGACCCTCGTTATAAATTGGATAAGGTTGAGTATTGTTATGAACTGTTTTTTGGCGAAACATACGCTAAGGAAATTGTTCAGCATATTAAGGAAACTTTGGTTGACTTGCTTAATGATTATAAAGGACCCTCTGATCACATTTCCACTTCTTCCTTTACAACAAATAATACTGGCAGTAGTAGTGTTGCTATGGATAAAGAAGAGATAGGCTTTATAGCCTTTATGAATAGGAAAAGGAAGTCTGATCACCAAAAGACTGAATTAGAGTTGTATTTAGAAGAGAGGGTTGAAGATATAGATGTTTTGCCATATTGGAAAAACAATTCTATTCGATTTCCGAACCTCTCATGTATGGCTCGTGATATTTTGGCGATTCCCATCTCTACCGTTCCTTCAGAATCTGCATTTAGTATGGGTAAGAAATTAATTAACCCATGGAGAGCATCTCTAGGAAAGACCGCTATTGAAGCCCTTGCTTGTTATGAGGATTGGTTACGAGCTAAAAAATTGTCATTAGGTAAATTATTTTCTTATGTTTTTTTTTCAACAAGTGCTAAATATAATACTGTTTCTCATTCTATGTTATTCATTATTTTTTTTCTTTGAAGGTCCTTCACTTTTGGCTAGCTATGGTGATACATTTGGGTTAGATGAAGATGATGGCGAAGATTTGGAAGTGGAAGATGATTCTACCTTCATGAGACATTGAATCTTTTTTATTTATGAAATTTTAGAAATTATGTATGAGAAACAATTTAAAGTTTGTCCTCAAGTCCACAATGACAATTTGATGAAAGTTTACATTTCGGATTTTCGGCCTATATAACATTTTTGTAACAGATTTTTTATGTATTACATTAGGTTTATTTATGAACTTTCTATTTTGGTTTTAAGTTCCATAAGCCCGCGGTCAAGCCCGCCAATTAGTAATGGGCGGATATGGGCAGTGGTAATAGGCCCGCTATAGCGGGTACGGACACGAAAATTAAGCCCGCCGGACACATTTTTATAGGTTAGGCTCGGCCCGCGTCCGGCCCTAGCCCGCAAATGATCAGCTCTAGAACTAAGGGAGATGGGAATTTTCATGATCCGGAAAGGGGATGCTCTTAGTGACTTGACAGTGGAACCCGAGTTGTATGGGGAGATTCGGGAGTCACAAAAGAATGATTCGAGAATCCAGAAATGGCGTAAGATGGTGGAAAGTGAGGGTGAAGAGACTGCGTCCAAGTTCAGTATTCATATCAACGGTAGTTTGAGGTTCAGTGGGCGATGGTGTGTTCCGGATGTTGAGGAGCTAAAGAAGAAGATACTGACTGAAGCTCATGCTACTCCTTTTTTCTTTCACCCAGGGGGTGATAAATTGTATAAAGACCTTAAGAAGACGTTCTGGTGGCCTAATATGAAGAAGGAGGTCGCAGAGTTTGTTTCCAGGTGCTTGACATGTCAGAGGGTGAAAAGGGAGGATAAGAGACCTCAGGGGAAAGTTCAACCCTTGGATGTGCCAGAGTGGAAGTGGGAGAACATTTCGATGGATTTTATCGTGGGGTTGCCTCGGACTCAGAGGGGCAACAACATGATTTGGGTGATTGTGGATCGTTTGACTAAGTCTGCTCACTTTATTCCGATAAAGGATACCTGGAGTAAAGCTGAGTTGGCTAAGTCCTATGTGCAGAATGTGGTCAAATTACATGGTGTACCCAAGGACATTGTTTCAGACCGAGACTCGCGGTTCATATCCAGATTCTGGCAGGAGTTGCAGGCCGCTTTGGGTACCCAGTTGAAGATGAGTATAGCTTTCCATCCAGCTACTGACGGTCAGATTGAGAGAACAATTCAGACCCTTGAGGATATGTTGCGGGCATGTGTACTCGAGTTCGGAGGATCTTGGGAGGATCGACTGGGATTGATAGAGTTTTCTTATAACAACAGCTATCATGCCAGTATAGGGATGGCCCCTTTTGAGGCTTTGTACGGGAGGAAGTGTCGAAGCCCTGTGTGTTGGGATGATCGAGCCGATGTTGTGACTCTAGGGCCGGATATGATTCAGGAGATGGTGGAGCAGCTCCAGATTATTCGACAGAAGATGAGGGCCGCCCAGGATCGACAGAAGAGCTATGCAGATCTAAAGAGGAGCGATATTTCATTCGAGGTCGGAGAGAAAGTCCTACTGAAAATATCGCCAATGAGGGGTGTGATGAGATTCGGCAAGCGTGGCAAACTGAGTCAGAAATTTATTGGACCGTTTGAGATTTTGGACAGAGTTGGGGAGGTGGCATACCGATTAGCTTTACCTCCAGCTCTATCCAAGGTCCATAATGTGTTCCATGTGTTTCAGTTGAGGAAATATGTGAGTGACCCATCACATGTGCTTCAGCACGAGGTGATTGAGGTAGATGAGCAGTTGGCATACGTTGAGACTCCGAAAGAGATCCTGGACAGGAAGGTACGAAAAACTCGCAATGGGGAGACGTCTTTGGTGAAAGTCCTGTGGACAAATCATAATCAGGAAGAGGCTACATGGGAGCCAGAGGCATCCATGAGAGAGCGTTATCCGCATTTATATATTCGATTGAGGTAAGTTACGCGGACGTAACTTTTCTTTAAGGGGGATGGAATGTGACATTCTGTGATTTAAGTAAAGTTTTTGTGATGTTTTGTGTCCCAAGTTCGTTTGAGTTGGTTGTTTTGTCACCTAAGTGAGGACGAACTTCGGGACGAAGTTCATTTTAAGGGGGGAAGACTGTAATACCTCGAAAATTGAGTCTCGATAATTAAGGCTATTTTCGCATCGATAGCTTAGTTGTTTTACGGTTTTATATATATATATATGTTTTAAGTAGTTTAAACAAGCGATGTTGTTGCGAGTATTCGATCCTTAGACCACCTGGTACGTTGGTTGGGCCTTGGGATGTGTGCTCTCACCCAAGCCCACGGCTGAACTAGGAAAACACATACCTAAAACCCTACCGAGCAGCCTCTCTGTCGTCATACTTTAACACCCTTCCTAGACCTAGGCTTTACCCTAATCTCAATTCAAACAACACACACACATAGCCGTCACACCAGAGGAGGAAAGGAGACTGAGCATGGTGGTCGTGGGTCAGGGTACGGTGGTTCGAATTGACTAGGAAACCTGGTATGTCTCACACGCCGCCATTTCCTGTTTTGGTCTGTGGTTTTAGTCACCTGGGTAATCGTTTATTAAGTCTCTAATCCTTATTCGTTTTGTATGATTTTTATAGTATGTCACGTAATGTTTATACATGGTATAGTCGGTGGTGGTCGTTGGTGGTAAAGGCGGTGGCAAATGGTGGTTATTTACGAGTCTGTGTTGGATTCTGGGTTCGTGTTTCCCCTGTTGTCATGACCAGGGTGTGTTTAGCGTTTGTGTTGAGTCTGGTTTCGTGCTTTTTGGTACGGGTCACGGGTCAGGGAGTCGGATAGTAGTCAGGGGTTCGTCATGGTGGTAGGCACGGTGGGTTCAGGCGACTGAGATGGTGTCGACAGGGGGATTCGTTTCCTCTGTTCGGTTCTGGGTTTGTTATATGTGTGTACAGGAGTGGCTTGGGGGATGGTACCACCGTTGAGTCGGGGGAGGTCGACGCGGTGGTACCACTGTGGTTAGGTGTCTGGTGTTCAGGGAGTGTGTAGGTGTCAGTCGTGCGTGGTGGTTTGGTCTGGTGGGCCGTCGACAGGGGCGTCAATGGGGGTCTGCCGACGTGGTGAGGTGAGGTTTTCAGGCGAGTTATGGGGTTGGTTCAACCCACCGGTGGCCGGCGACCTGGTTGCCAGTGGTCGCCGGAGATGTTGGTAGTTCTGGGTACGCGGGTCCGTGATGGTCGGTGGTCGTGGTAGGATAACGACGGTGTTAGGAGGGGGTGATGTAGGTGTGTCGTGAGTTGGGTTTGTGTTAAGGAGTGTAGTGTTGTTTTATTATTAATATTGTTTTTTTTATTATTATTATTATTATTATTATTATTATTGTTATTATTTTTAGTAGTATTATTATTATTATTTCGTTCTAACCCCTATTAATGTTATCATCGTTACTATGTCATTACTTTAGTAATGCGTTCGGTATTTTATTTATTCGTTATCATGTAATTATGAGTCGGGAAATCGTTAAGTTAGGGAAGTTTCTATTTTTGGAAACTTCCTATTATGAAGGGTTTCTATTTTTGGAAACTTTCCATTTAGGGAAGTTTCTATTTATAGTAAGTGTAAGGTGTTTTGGGGTTCGGGAAGGTTTTAATTCGTTACATATACGTGTTTAGGTAGCGAGTTTCGCGTGGAACATTTCTAAACAAGCCTCGGATTTATCTGCTTCTCCTGCTATTTCAGGTAGGGGAAATATTGTTGTATAATGATGAGTAATCTGTTTTTATTTGGTGTTAAGCATGTTTGTTTTATAATATCATGTGATCGTTATATTATGCTATCTATTTCTATCATTCTGTGATACACTACGAGGTGATGAGATAATGGGTCTTGTGACTGGTGCGGAGATAATGGGTCTTGTGATCGGTGCGGAGTTAATGGGTCTTGTGATTGGTGCGGAGTTAATGGGTCTTGTGATTGGTGTGGAGAATAATGGGTCTTGTGATTCGGAGCGGAGTTGATCAACTTTCTATTTATAGTAATGTGGTTGTTTATAGTTTCCTCTACTCAACCTCGTGGTTGACCCCGTGTATTCATGATCACCTGTGATGAACCAATTTATTGGGGAGCAGATTGACCGGTGTTGAGACTATGGGAGCTAAGGGAAGAGAGGAGCTTGGATCCGGACCTGCCTAGAGTCTAGATCACCATAGTAGTTTTCCTTACGAGTTGTACTTTTGTTTCACCAAAACAGTTTTTATAATTCAGTTGTATAAACTCGTTCTTTGAGTTAACTTTATCTCTTTAAAGTACTGTTTATCTTTCCTTTGTATCTACTGCCTCGGGAAACCGAGATGGTAACACCCTTATTTATCTGGGGAGTCCTAGTACAGGCCCTTAAATAAATGGGGGTGTTACAGATCGTGGTGGTGAGTATCTTTCACACGAGTTTGATCAACACCTTAAAGACTGTGGCGTCGTGCTACAGTTGACTCCACCTGGAACACCACAATTAAATGGTGTGTCCGAACGGAGAAATCGAACTCTACTCGATATGGTTCGATCCATGATGAGTCACACCGTTGTGCCTGATTCATTGTGGGGCTATGCTCTTTTGTCGGCCGCTCTAATACTTAACCGAAGTCCGTCTAAAGCTGTTGACAAGACTCCATACGAATAATGGAAGGGAACGGTCCCTAACTTGTCCTTTATTCGGGTTTGGGGCTGCGAGGCTTTTGTCAAGTTGAGACACGAGGATAAGCTTGGCCCGCGATCGGTCAAGACATACTTTATAGGCTATCCAAAGGGAACTTTTGGTCATTACTTCTACTCGCCAACCGAACAACGTGTTTTTGTTGTGGCTAGTGCGATGTTCTTAGAGAAAGAATTTCTCGAGAACAAGTCGAGTAATAGAACCTTCGATTTATCGGAGGTTCAAGAACCAACTACCGAGCAACCATTGGAGGAAACAGTTCCTTCAACCGAGGCTGCAGTAGATATTCCTGAGGAACCTAGGAGGTCGGGAAGAGTCTCTATTCCTCCGGACAGATACATTGGTATGGTCGAGGAACATGATATAGATGACGTCTTACTCCTAGAGGGTAATGAACCCACAACCTATAAAGGTGCCATGACCAGTTCGGACTCAAAGCTATGGCTAGAAGCCATGCAATCCGAGATGGACTCCATGTATGAGAACAACGTGTGGGATCTTGTGGACCTACCTGCAAAGGTACGTCCCCTTCAATGCAAATGGCTTTACAAAATAAAGCATGCCGTGGAAGGTAAACAAGATATCCATAAGGCAAGACTAGTTGCTAAACGTTTCACCCAAGTGCCAGGCTTGCACTACGATGAGATCTTTGCACCCGTAGTCATGCTACGTTCCATTCGGATTATCTTAGCGATCGCCGCATTTCATGACTATGAAATATGGCAGATGGACGTTAAAACCGCCTTCTTAAACGGTTATTTGGAGGAAGAGTTGTACATGGTACAACCCGAGGGTTTTATTGATCCAGAAAATCCTAAGAAGGTTTGCAAGCTTAAGCGTTCTATCTATGGACTTAAGCAAGCATCACGGAGTTGAAATCATCGCTTCGACCAAGTGATAAAAGAGAATGGTTTCATTCGATCAGTCGAGGAACCATGTCTCTATATCAAGTCGAGTGGGAGCAAGATTGTATTCCTAGTACTGTATGTCGACGACATACTCTTGATTGGGAATGACATACCTCTCTTATCTTCGGTTAAAGCATGGTTGAAAAACCATTTCCAGATGAAAGATCTGGGAGAGGCACAAAGAATTTTGGGCATCCGTATCTACAGGGATAGATCACGACGGATGTTGTCTCTCAGTCAGGAGTCTTATATAGATAAGATCCTAGAGAGATTCAGCATGACGAACTCCAAGAAGGGGTTCCTTCCTATGACTACTGGGCTTTACTTGAGCAAGACTCAAGAAGCTAAGACATTGGAAGTGAAAGAGTGCATGAGTCGGATTCCTTATGCTTCGGCAATAGGATCGATCATGTATGCCATGATATGCACACGTCCAGACGTTGCATATGCATTGAGTATGACAAGTCGATTCCAAGCTCAACCAGGTGAACCACACTGGATGGCCATGAAAAACATTCTTAAGTACCTACGGAGGACTAAAGATTGGGGATTGACTTACGGAGGCGACTCGGCGCTCTGCGCCACGGGTTACGCAGATGCTAGCTTCCAAACGGATCGAGATGACTCGAAATCTCAGTCTGGATTCGTTTTTACTCTTAATGGCGTTGCTGTCAGCTGGAAAAGTTATAAACAAAGGGTTATAGCAGATTCTACAATTGAGTCCGCGTAAAAGGAGATATTTATTGATAAGATAGCTACGGATGACAACATAGCTGATCCTCTCACAAAAGCATTACCACGTGATAAGCATGAAGGGCACATTCATTCCATGGGAATTAGATGTGTTCCTAAGTTGTAGTAATCTTTTATGAATTCATGTAATAATTCTTTTTTCTCGTGTACTCTATTCAACCTCATTGTTATGATATATAATGTTTTGTTTTTCATGTGGAATTGTACGCCAAATTTGAACACCACAAAGCGAACTGAATAACATTACATCGTTTTAGTCCTTGATTACCCACTTGAGCTGATAACTCAGGTAATCATTTTGTGACGTTGGTTGATGGTGGGTTCAACGAGCCATAAGTCAAACGGATGACTGACCAATCACAAAGGCGAGTTATACGGATATCTCGTAGGACACCTCGTGACAACGTTATGGAGTCCTAAATGTTTTATAACATTGGGTGCCAGGTCGTGGATAGGACCTCCATAGTGTTCCTTAGAGTCGAGTCTTTTGACTTTCAACTGTCTCTTGAGATTAAGGCAGATTTTGGGTAACTTTGGTTTCTTTCCCACGGTCATCGTAACAGGGGCCAAGAGGATTTTTTCTGGGTTATTTCATGTTGCGCGAAAATCGGCAGGATTCGAGTTGAGGGAAATATCGAAACCCTTATCAGGACTTTATCATTTCTCAGGGCCACTCGAGGAGTATTAACTGAAATGCATGGCCATGCTCGAATACAGATTCGTTTTATCAGTTAAGTTACTCTCTAGTCGGGGAAACCACTCTTAATACAGATCGTTTGTGAGATACGACCTTTGCGAATGCGGATTTGCAAATTGTCTTACATTGAGTGGGAGAAATTTTAAAAGGATATGAGAATCGGTTATCGCACCTACACTTGTACGGACAAGTGGGAGTTTGTTGGAGCTTGTGTCCTCCACATGTAGTGTGATAACGTCATTGCACATACCCTTGTACGGACAAGTGGGAGATTGTTGGGGCTGATGTCCTTGACAATTAGTACAATGACTTACTAAATCTCTTAAAGGATCACAAGGGCATACTTCAGTATCATTATCAGTTGATCCACGTTTATCAATAACGGTTGGCTTGCTAGAAAAGTTTGACGGTATTGTCATACGGATGGCGGTGATCAACTGGTCCCTATACGTCACACCTATAGGACACGTTTGAGAGATGTGAAGGTATGAAAATACAGTCACATTTATGCCGGATACGACTAAACAGTTAGTCAGAGGTATTGACTATTAAATTAGTCAATAAGATGTTGAGATTATTATTTAATACGGATTAAATAATTTTACCTAATACGGTTTACATGATTAATTCGTATATTAAATATAAACGGTTATATTTAATTAAATATTGTATTCGCGTATTAATATAAACAGTTATATTAATTTGGGTAATTATACAATATCGTAATTTTATCAGACCATTATTAATACATCGACTGCATTAATATCTGATAACATGTATGCGATTTATAATTAAAATCCTACAAATAATATTTAGCAAAACGGGTCGAATCATGCAAAGGAATAAGGTAAGAGTGGAGAAAGCCCACTCTCACCCATCCAATTCGGCCGACCCTCAAGTACTACATAAGGAGAGTCCTTCTCCTTTTGTCAGTGACTGGTTAATTCATAATCTCAAGAATTAGGGTTTTGAGAACATTATTTTCCCAAAACTCAGATCTCACATCTAAAACCTCACAAAAGCTCTCCCCATATTGCAAGGCAATTGGAGAGTATTTCTAGCACACGCGGCATCATCTCATTCAAGTCTTGGGTGCAAGTTATAGGAGGGAATTTACTTTAATTCCTGTTCTTAGGCCTACTCAAGCAAGGACCCAAGGTTGTATTCCTTTTTCATGTTTTTATTAACTTATGACAATAATCTCAATTGTAAAATTCGTTATAATCCTTCACGTTTTAGGGCGAATACATGTTTTATTCCCCACAAAACTACAATATGAATTCTAGTACAACGTGACTATGTACGTAAGAACAACATGTCACAAGTTATATGATAACAGTGTGAGCTTCCTTCAGGAAAGGAGACTCGAGTCTAGTATAAGGACTAAAAATGTACTTGATGAAGATCATATTAGTCGAGATAATATGAGTCAGAAAAAAAACTAAATTTGTAGGTTTAAAAGATGTGAACAAATGGTTTATTCACATAGCAAACCATTAATACAAATTGATGTATGAGCATCAAAGATTGTTTATGTGGAGCAGTATCGTATTGACTGTTCGCACTTAACAATCACTCTTATCGTTTGAGTTATTATTAACTCACTATTTACATATACTTTGTCAAATCCAAATGGGTTGTAAGAGACAATTTTAAACCCCATAAGTGAACTGGATTAACTTAGTATAGCCCATAGTCGCTTGTATGAGGTGACATCTCGAAGCGACTAGAGTGTGAGGCGATTGATGGCAAGTTCAAATGTCATAGAGTCATATGGGATGACTAGTCGATCACATAGGCATACTGCGGAGACACTCTGTCGGGCAACCTGTGACCGCTTATAGAGTTCTGGAAATTTTATAATTAGCCTGGTCGTGGCGAGAGCTACTATATTATTCACATGAGTCGATTCTTAGACTAGAGACTGTTCGCCCAAGGTGGCACAGTTTTCAGATTGACTTTGATTTTTGCTCTACGATCATCCGTTAAAGGGGGTCAATGGGCATCTTTTGGGTCATGATGGACTGTGTTAGTCGAAGGGAACAGTAGGATAGGAATTGTCCAGTCCCTCGTCAGGGTTATCTTAAATCTCAGGGCCACTCGAGGAGAAGTTTAACTGAAAATGCGTGGCCACGCTCGGAAGGTATCTATGGTAGATAATTCCGGTCAAAGCAGTTAATCTCAAGATCGAGAAAATCGCTCAAGATATGATCAAATGCAAGTACGACCTGGAAGACACCTTGCATTAAGTGGGAGATGATGTAATAGGACAAGAGAATCGGTGACGCACACTTGTCGAGGACAAGTGAGAGATTGTTGGGAAATGTGTCCTCAACAATAGTGCGATCACGTCAATGATAATAATCATTGTCAAAATATTATGATAAGAATATGCAAGGGATGATCCGATATTATATATAGTCAACTGACCAACATTAATCGGTAATGATTGGCTGACTAGAGTTTGACATTACTGTCGTATGACGGTGGTGGTCAGTTGATCCCTTTAGGTCACACCTATAGGATAATCCCCTTAACGTATACATTGATTAATTATATACGGTATGAATTGATCAAATTCCTTAAAATCGAATATCGAGAAATCAGAGGTTGAATCTTAATGTAAGATTTATATTTGAAATTGAAATGTGTCGATTGTCAAATATTAATCGATATTTTTGAAATATCGAAATTAGAATATGAATGGTTCGTGGTTATGACAAAGGTTGTATATCGTATGGACGATTATTATGATAACCATATATTGGGGCGGTAATTACGAATTACTAAAATAATTTGCTAAATATGATTTAATTAATTTAGAAATATTATTTATATGATAAATATATTTTAAATTAATACAATTTAATTATGTCACATAAGATGTTACATATTATACAAATTTACAAATTACATTTGTAAAATAAAGGTCCATTTTACACAATGTTAGCCGTGTAAATTGATGTTATAAGATAATATTATTTGATAATTTATCTTATTTACATAATCATTGTGTTAGGGTTGATATGACTCAACACTTAGCACATGGGTAAGAACAAATGGAATAAAACTCTTCTCCATATACTCCAAGTACACGGCACCCCAACCAATTCCCATTACTTATGTGAGTTGCTCACATCACTTCCATTCTTACCTAAGTTTTATTTTTCTAGAGTAAGAAATATAAAACCCTAATGCAAGTATATTTCTAGTTTAAGAAATTAAATACAAAACCTCTAAAAATATTATTACATAATATTATATACTACAATAGTTGTAGTATTTTAGTAGACTAACTAGTTTTGTACCCGTGCAGAAGCACGGGTCGTTACAAATAATAAGGTGAACGCCAGTATTTCAATTAATGTTTTAATATTTAAAATTAGTCTTTACAATTTTAGGAACAATAAATAATCATAATTAATTTATATTATCTAGTTAGAAAAATGTATTATGAGTATTTATATTTATATATTTCGGAGTTTAACACAATTAGCATAACAATTGAAATAATGGATCTATGTTCGGTAACTGAAACCCCTTTGAGAACTATATATATAATGGCCATGTTGCATATATGATACGGAAAATCCAACTATTTGGGCTTAATCATACTACGTCATGATAGAAATTAATAGATATATATCTAATGAAACAATTATTCTTACATGTGTTTATCATACCACAAATATAAATCTCGCTTGTAAGTAATGTAAAAAGTTTATAATTGTGGCGCCACGGACTACGAATAATCGGTTGAATAATCTATCTTCATTGTGATTGTCCATGGTCCTAAAAAGCATATCTGAATATTGTTCACAAAATAAGCTTGTTAAAATAATTTGATAAGAGCTAACACACTAAATAATAAAATTGGAGACAAAAAATAATTATATTACTCCCTTCATTCAAGTTTTATCAGCTCAGTTCAATATAATACTCCTCATATATATATATTAAGGTAATTGGGTGATAAAACTTCAATGGAGCGAGGGTGTATAAAACTATTTTAATGTTAATTTATGCTTCTCCTTTTACCATGGTTCATGTCTCTATGTTTCTTTATAAATCATTTCTTATGCTTATATTCTTAGGTTTTAAAAAAACCACTAAAATATTTATTGTGCTATCTTAATTATGATAGACTAATAATCTTACAACTTTAATACACGGTTTTAATTAATTATAAATTAGAGACAAAAAATAATTATGATACAAAACTATTTTTCTGAAAGAATAAAAAATATGACACTTACAAGGATGTACATAGAAAATTTAATTTTATATAAGAATAATCTATGTCTCTTTGTATACCATGAGTTTATGACATTGCCATATTAATTAAGGTATACTAACAATCTTAAAAACTTAATAGGTTAAATTAATTAAGTTTAGTGATAATTATTGATAATGACATGTAATAAAACTAATCGCTTTTAGCAATAATAAGTCATTCTCTGTGAAATAAAATCCACACCGAAGTTCAACAACAATTGACTTTTTAAAATTTGGGTTCGATTGGTTGTCTTATTTTAAACACAACAGGTATTTCTTGTGCGACATGTACTATCCATGTGGGTAGGTAAGAAAAAACAAATTGCTACTCCCTAAGCAATCGCAAATGAATTTAGTAAGTGAAAATGAAAGAGCAAATTAAATGCATCAAGTTGGATTGTTTCTCTTTTTTCCTTTTCTTTGAGAATGATAAATACCCTATGTAAGGAACTTAAAACATATAGGATTGAGGGCTTTTATCTTCTCAATATTTTGAGTCTCATAAATCATATTTTTGATAGCAGCATATTTATGAATTTAATCAATGTTAGTCTTAATGTAGTATTTATATGAATTTGCCAAAAATTCTAAAATGTCATTTTTTTCATAAATGATAAATTCAAGATAAATAGTTGCCTACTACATATCTCATTCAAATCTCATTACAATTTATAAGACATGTACATTAGATAATATGACATGAACGTATAAATATTAGATAATAATGTACTTTTTGCCATTATATATGTCAATAAGATTTTTTTTGTCCAACTTGTTTGGAAGATTGATATCCACGCAACTCCAACTTCATTTTATGGGTGATTTTCCAAGGGAAAATGATAAATAAGAAAAACAACACATCCCAAAATAAAATATACATTTGGAAGCTTGTGAAATACTATTTTTTTTGTTATGATAAATTATTGAATGAAGTGGATGGAGAATTCTTTTAAGCAATTCAATCCGCAAGTATTTTCTTTCTTCGTATAGTCTTCTTTCTATCATGAATCATCCCTACAAAAAAAACATTGAGTATTAATAACGCACAAAATGGTGGTATTTGATTTATGTGATATTAACCTTATCGTTATTTATTTAAGTTTTCTCTTAAATAATGAAAGAAAGAGGGCATTGAGTCATAAAGATGTAAGTATATTTACCTTTAAGTATGACAACACCACAAATCTTGATAGCACCTAAATGAGAACAAAACAACACTTAAAAATAGGGATGAAACACTTCATAAACAATCAAAATTTAAAAATAAATAATTAATTAATTAATTTAAAACCATAATACAATTACCTTACCTTCATATACCTATACTTATTACCTTATGTTGATACACGATGGGAGTAAAAAAAATATTGGCTTAAATTTTGACTCTCAAATGTTGTCTTCCATCAAACATTTATAGCCAATTGATTATGTGTTTTTATGACAAATTTAATATATACATAAATATGTAGTAAAGTTTTGTGACTTTTGAGCATAATTTTTCATTATTAGCAAATTTAATTTATACATAAATATGGATGAAATGTGAAAGGTTTGTTTTACTATACATAAATATGTAGTATAGTTTTAATACTTTGAACATTATTTTTCATTATTAGCAAGTTATAAAATGAAAGACTATAAATTTTTATTTGAAGTTTAACATATTATAGTTTTAAAAATTAAAATGTCAATATGTAATGTTAAGTATGTTATTATTTGCCCTTAATATTTACAAATTCTTTCTTTTTATAAACGGCGTAAAGATTAGAATTATATGATATTTATTTGTTGCTTAAAATATTTTAACAAGAAACATCGATATTTTAAATTTATTAGAAATTTTGATTTTTAATTGTTATTTGATTTATCTAGAAATTAAAAAGGTTAAAGTTTAATGTTTGTTAAGTTATTTACATTTAATGTTTTAATTTTTTTTTTTTTTTTTTTTTTTAAATAAGTAATAATGATATGGCTCCATGTCATGTGTAATAAGTGACGTGACTTTTTGCTAATCCTATGTGGCATTGTCTACATGGCATTTTAGGTTATCCTTTTAATAATATTGTATAGATAATAAATATTAGTTTACGGTTTTAAAGAAAACCGTTTTGTTCACCTAGTCCGTGTCCATCTCAGTTTGTTTAAGGGTAAGTCTTGGGTGCAATTTGAAGGAGGCAAACTACGTTAGTTGCTCCGTGGAGGATCGTCCTTTGCATACTCGGACCGAATGTAAGGACCCTTTTCGTTTTATTCCGCAAGTTTTATTGCATGCATAAGATATAGTAAATTAATGAGTTAATTTTTATATGTATATTATTAGTAAGACTAATAATTTGGTTAAGTTAGTATGACTAGTTAACCATCATGCATAACATGTAACTACTTCCGTGATAAGACAATAGTGGTAGCACGTAATAAAACATACATAAATACACCTACTGTTAATCTCTTATTACAAGAACTGGTCAAAGTTAACAATTAACAGTTATAAATAAGAACGACTATAAGCATACAAAGGCACGTATCCAGTCATTTATATACATGGTAATCACGCCAAGTATTGTAAAATAATAACCATATTACATTGTCATACATAGACTTGTATATTTCGTTTCAACTTCTGCAAATAACAGTCATACAAGATCATGAAATTCATTCACATTATTGAAACAACAAAGTTAAATTATCATACTCCCTCCTATTCATAATACCTTCCCTATTTCCTTATTTAGTAAAGTTTTTTGGGTGAAATGGTCCATTTGGTCCTTGTTACTTTTGTGATATTACAACACAACCCATAATTAAGACTACCTAATCTAGCCCACTAACTACACTAACCCTAAACTAACCCAGCCCAACCCCTCACTAACCCTAATGACTCCCGCCATATAATCCCTAACCCTCCCTCAGAAAACCCTAGCTCTCTCTCTTCCGCCACTCTTACTCACTCTTCCGCCATTGTCGTCTTCTCTCTTCCTCCATTTGTGTCCTTTCTCTAATCATCCACACATCAAACCTTGTTATTATCTTCTTTTTTTTGGTGAAATGTGAGTGTGATGTATATTATATATCAAAAACGGTTACAAGAGTTCCCTGGTTCGAGCCCTAGGGAAGGCATTTACATTCATTGACAACAAGAATCAAACCAAGCATTGGTCTGATCATCAAAACCATCTCTTCTACTCCTCAAACGATTCTGAACATCACTCATTATGCGGTTAGCAAGAACTTCAGGTCTGACCAGGTATTCTTCTATTCGAGCATTATTTCGTTGTTGCCAGATATGATAATGAAACCCATTAAAGATAGTTGCTCTAACTTTCCATTGCATTTTCTTCTGATTCCCTGAAATCATGCTGGAAACTTTCATGTTCATATTCCCAAACCAGTGTTGCAGCATCCCCTGGACTCTTACAGTATAGATGCACTCCTCAAATAGGTGAACTGTAGTTTCTGATTGCCTTTGACACAATAAGCATAAATCATTTTGACAACACCCAATCCTGTATAACTTGCTCATAGTGTTCATCCCTTCCTGGAGTCGTAACCATGTGACCATGGAATGTTTTGGGATATTCAGGCTGTTCCATACAAGATCAGTCCAGGCTTGTACTGGTGCAGCATTGCTAAGCCATTGATAACAACTCTTGATGGTATACCCTTGTGGATGATGGTCCCATTTATTCATGACAAAACCTTGCTTAATACGATTTTTCACTTTGCAAACTGATTTCCATACCCAAGATGAATCATTAGCTGGAGTATAGTCCTCCCAATTTTGATCTTTGAGGTAAACATCACTGATCCATTTGATCCATAGTCTATCCTCCTTAATATATATCCAGTTGACAAGCTTCCCCACAGCAGCCATGTTCCATATTTCAGCATTTTTGATCCCTAGCCCTCCCTGATCTTTGGGAAGAGTAACCCTCTCCCAAGCCACAAGAGGTACTCTTTGGTATTCAGAATGACTAGCCCATAAGAAGTTCCTGCAAATAGCACTTATACGATTGATAATGCTCTTAGGAATCACAAACATTTGTGCCCAGTAATTCTGAAGGGTATTCAGAACAGAATTTATAAGAGTCACCCTCCCAGCATAAGAAAGTTTTTTGGCCCCAATACTCCTGATCCTAGCCACCATTCTTTCTGTCAAGGATAAACAATCATGTTTTGATATCTTGCCAGGCTGGATAGGGACACCTAGGTACTTAAAAGGGAATGACCCTTCTCTGAACCCAGTTGCCTGGATAATGCCAATCTTCAAATCCTCCTGAACCCCATTAAAAAAAAATTCAGACTTAGAGTTGTTGAGTTTAAGTCCTGTTGCTTTAGAGAAGGAAGCAAAAGCTCTCATGAGTAACCATTTAGATGCTGGCTTGCCCTTACAAAACATTAGTAAATCATCAGCAAACATGAGATGTGTAAGCTTCAAGTTTTTGCAAAGAGGATGGTATTGGAAAGGCCATTTCTGAGTTGCATACTTGATCAATCTGGTAAGGTATTCCATACATAGAGTGAACAGCAGAGGAGAGATGGGGTCCCCTTGTCTAAGACCTCTTTTCCCTTTAAAATACCCAAAGTTATTGCCATTCAAGGAAAGGGTAAATTGAGTGGTTGTCACACATTGCATCACAAGACCAGTAAAATGAGAAGGAAACCTCAAGCCTTGCATCAGTTGTTCCAAAAAGGTCCATTCAACTGTGTCATAAGCCTTTTGAAGGTCAATTTTAAACAAACATCTTGGGGTGACATTCTGTCTGGAATAATGGTGGATAATGTCTTGGCAAATGAGCACATTTTCCATGATTGATCTGCCTTTGATGAAGGCCCCTTGGTTCTCATGGACAAGGTCTGGGAGTATAGATGCCATTCTGTTACAGAGCAGCTTTGAGATAACCTTATAGACAAGGTTACAACAAGCTATTGGTCTGAAATGGCTAACTGAAGTAGGTCTGTCAGTTTTAGGAATGAGAGTGATATTAGTTGCATTTATCTGGGTAAGGAGTTGTCCATGAACAAAAATATCCTGGACTGCTTTACAAAGGTCATTACCTACTATGTCCCATGCATCTTTAAACAAAGCACTGGTAAACCCATCAGGACCTGGGGCTTTGTCATTTGGAATAGAGAAAACAATTGCCTTGATCTCCTCAGCAGTCACCTCAGTATTTAGAGCAAGAATGTGATCCTCTGTGCATGATTGCCCATGTTGCAGCACCTCATCTCTCACAGGATCAGTAGGAGCATTAGAGCCTAGGAGGTCTGTATAGAATGCTAGGAATGCTGCTTGAATGCTCTCCTTGTCAGTGCACAACATGCCATTTTTATCCTCAATCTGAACTATCTTATTTGTCATACATCTCTTTTTGATTGCTCTGTGGAAAATAGCAGAGTTACTATCCCCTTCATCAGTCCATGCTACCTTAGCTTTTTGCTTCAAAAAACTGAACTTGGCTTGAGTCCAGTGCTGCACCTCTTTAAGTAAATCTAGCTCCTGACTTATCAGATCTATATTAGAAGGATCACCTTGAATTTGGAGTTGTATATGTTCCAGCAGAAGACTAGCTTTACTTGCAGATACCTCTACATCAGAATAGCATTTATCATTCAGGCCTTTGAGAATAGGCTTAAGTCCTTTCAACTTTTTAACCAGAGCAAACATCAGAGTCCCTGCCACATTCCTGTTCCAGCCATTACTGATTTGAGCTTGAAACTCAGGAACTGATCCCCACATGTTGAAATACTTAAAGTTTGTATTCCTTCTCCCTCCCAACTTAATGTTACTGACAATACAAGGATTATGATCAAATAATCCTTCAGGGTGGAAGTGAGCCTGCATTTCAGGAAAAGTATCAGACCATTTGGAATTTATTAAAAATCTATCCAGCCTGCTATACTTCCTTTGATGAGCTTCCCTTTTGTTTGTCCAGGTATAAAAAGCTCCTCTGGCTGGGATATCAATAAGACCACAGGTATCCAGACACTCAATGAACTCCTCCATATCAGACACTCTTGTAGTTCCCCTCAGCCTTTCATCAGGGCTGATCACAGTGTTGAAATCTCCTGCAACTGCCCAAGGTAACCTACACCCCTCTGCAATCACAGTGAGGTGCTTCCACAATGGAATTCTATCTATCCCCTCATTGAAAGCATAGACAATAGTGATTAAGAACTCTTTCTGAGAAGCAATACACTTGGCCTTAGCATGAATAAATTGAGCATTGGTCTGCAGAATCATAATATCAAAAATAGTAGGTTTCCAAAGGAGCCAGACCCTCCCTCCCTTATGCAACCTACAATTTGTTGTCACACACCACCCTTCTAGCATAGAACTAGAAATATTTTGCACATTATCACCATTTATTTTGGTCTCAAGCAAGCCAAATAAGCATGCCTCTTTATTCTGTAAAAAACTCTTACCTGTAAGTTGTTTATTTACATGGTTAAGCCCCCTAACATTCCAAAACCCTATATTATTCATGAGACATGGTAGTATTGAGGTTACCATTATCATGAACTTGACTTTCCTTTTCCTGTGGACTCTGTTGATGGCCATTATCCCTTGATCCTTCCCCCTGTTGTAACCTTTCCTGTTCCCCAGTAGGAGTTACTGGTGGGACAGAAGAGGCTACTCTTGGAGATGGAGGTCTAGTGACTGAGGTAGTAACTGGCAAAGCAGGGAATTCCTTGTCAGATAGAGCAACAGGTTTCTGCACTGGTACTGGCTGCCATACCCTTTTTGGTTGTGGTCTGGGTTTTGCCCCAGGCATCCTTCGGCAGGTAGGACTTTCATGCCCCATACCCTTACATTTAGCACAAATAACAGGTTTCCATTCATATTCTATTTGAACTTCAATAATACCTCCATTCTCATCCTTAAATTTTACTGAATTAGGGAATTTTTGCCCTACAGTCAGTTCCACCATTGTTCTTGCAAATCCAAGTCTAGTCTTTGCTGCTGTTGCCAAATCAGATTTCACATATGTGCCAACCATACTAGCAATAGTAGGGAGACATTTACCCCAAAATTTAAGAGGTAAACCATGTATCCTAATCCATGAGGGCACTATTTTCACATCCTCTTTCAACAAGTCAATGTTCTCTTGCCATGCTTTGACAATAAGGGGTTTATTATCGAACATATGATACCCCGCATTCAGAACAGCCTCCTTACCAACCATATCCTTAAATCTAACCATAAAGATTCCATTAGGTAAAAACGATACCTTATCAATGCCATGCTTGCCCCAGACACGATGGATATAGCCATTAAGGATCCATCTTCATCTTCTTCTCAACAACGATCCATCTTCATCTTTGCTTTCCTAAAAATCACTGTATATTATTCGATTATTTTACTTTTACCATTTTTCTGTCTTTGTAATTCAAATATTTGTGGACAAAATGAAAGATGGTGAGTTAGATCTGCGTAAAATGGAAAAAAATATGGGAGGAAATGTATGATGGTGAGTCTGATGGGGAAGATGCCGGAGATGGAGGTGGATCCGTTGATGGGGTTGCATGTTTGGACGAGGAAGTTGATGGGACGAAAAAGGACGAGAAAGAGGAGGAGATGAAGGCAAGGGGGTGGATTCAACAACGTCACTGTCCCCTACATCGGATGTTGTTTATGGAGGATCTCGCTATACTGTGGCCTGCATTTAAATTGTTGTTGGAGTATGAGGTTCAAGAGAGTGCGGGGGGAGAGATTGTTGTGGCTGTCAGTCCTATTGGTGTCGCTGGTTTTGATGTTGACGGTTTAAGGCGGAATCGTTTCATCCTAGAGTGGTTCATTTCACAACTTCCGAAATACTGGTCTGGGTTTGGTAATTTAAGTGATGATGAGCCATTTCTACTTTGAGGTTCATTTCTAATCTTAAACTCTGTTTTTAAATTATTTTAAAACCGTGATTAAATTTAGAGCCTTTGATCTCTGGCTTGGCCTTGTTTTGGTATATTTGGATGGACTGGTGATGATTGTATTTCTGCCTATGGACTAGTGATGATTCATTTTTGCATGTTTAACATCTTATTTAGCCCAGTTATATAATCTGATTGAGGGCAGTGCCCCAACCCACAGTTGTTAGACATACGCAATGCCGCCACTTATTTGGTGAAGAGGCTGTGTATGTATAACAAATGTGGTAATGATTTTGTAAAAGCTTGTATGACTGAATAGATGGTGATTTCTGTATTAATCCATAATGCGCCTCACCCAAAAATTACAACACATGTGCAAAGTTCAAAATGAAATGCTAAAAATTAGGATGTTCCCATCTTCTAGATTGGTTTTTGTTCTTCATGATTTTCCTATTGCCAAAATGTAGTCTTCTGCCAAAATATAAACATCTTCTGCATTTTTGTGTTATGTTCATTCCATGCTTCTTCAGTCCCTGCACATGTCTATTTCATATACAGCTTCTGCATTAGTATTACTAACAGTAGAATTATTAGTTCCATGTGCAGTAATGGTGCCAGCAGGTGTTGTGTCCTCTGTTGGTTCATTACTGCATCCACTACTACCTGCAATGTTTTCTGCACTTTCTGCCATGTTCAGTGAATTAATAAGCTCACTCAAACTGCTTGCATCACCAACATTCTGTACATATGTTAGGCATTCTCTTACCAAATTAATATCGGCATTCAAATACTCGGGTAGTAAACCAGCTGCTGCTAATTTAGACTTGTGCATATGTGGGACTGCATAGTCTATTCCTCCTTTCTTTTTCATAACCTCTAGCATACATGCTTGCAAAGTTATCCATACGTACTTCAATTTGAGTGCATCCTGTTCTTCATAAGCTGTTACTGTATTGTGAATTAGTTCATCCAATGTCAATGCTTTCTTTTTTTGTTGTAATGATTGAATTGACTTAAAAAAACCTAAATCCAAGACATTAAAGTCTGGTGAATTAGGAGTTTGGTAGGCCAATTCAATCTGCCACCCATCTGCTATTGCTGCTTTTTTAAATTCAGGATCATTGTTACTTATATGTGGACGTGCATTATCTTGCTGAATCACTATGTGTTTACCACAATCTGTTGGCCACTTTTCCTTTATTGCTGGTATTAGACAATTTATGATCATGCCCTTTGTGACTTGCTTGTTAATTGATTCAATGCATTTTGTCTCAACTGTTCCTGCCACCCTATTTTTGGAGTTCCTTTTTGCTGGGACTTGGTGGACAAATGGCCATAGACCAATTTTCCCATCAAAAATCAGACCACCATTGTTGTCATATTTAGGCCTAGCAACCGCGCACATGAACATGACCTTCTCTATAAAGTGTTTTGACTGCACACTTCTATGAGGTTCTACTTCCCCTTTACCCAAGTAAAATTTTGTGGTTGGCTTTGTTTTTGAAAACCATTTTTCATCCATATGTACCACATTTCTTTGGTCTTTAAACACTACTTGTTTGGTTAGTTCATGATATTGTAAATGAGCAAGACTGAAAATTAATCTAGCAAGTTTATTTTTATCTGTCAAACCTGGCTTGATTGCGTTTGAGTGCGATCTAATGTCCTGAGACATAACCCATCTGCTTACTGTCGACTGGCTGACCCCTAGATTTGTAGCAAGCGTGTGTTGTGTCGTCCTTTTGAGTAGATCAATTGACATTAGTAGGTCATTATCTAAGTGAGCCCTTCCCACTTTCCTACAGCCCTTCTTCTTGCTGCTGACATTCACTGGAATATTTGATGCCCTTTGTTCCCTTGATACATTCCATAAGTCTGTGATAGTCTTTCTGCATACAGAAAACTTTGTTGCCAATTTGGACATGATACCATAATCTGGTTTTCCATCTTTGCTGTGTTCTAATATTGTTTCAATAACTTTTTATCTTTCTAAATTTGTCAGATTTTTCATATTGAATGTGGTTTTTTTGGATGTTTGAGAGAATTTGATTGAAAGTTGTTTTTTGGCTGTTTGTTTGTAAATGAAAGTCATTAAAGGCTCTCCTATTTATAGCACAATGAACTTTGCACTATGTTCAAATTTTGGTTTTGGCGCAAAATGTGAAACTTGTTTGTTATTTGGCTCCATTTCTGAAATTTGGTCCCAAATTCCAATCTCTGGTTTGAAGGATATGATACATTTCACATCTTCTCTCAGTTATTTTAGCTTAAGGAACAAGTTATTTTGGGGTACTCAAGATGAAATGATGAAACGAAATGTGCTAAAATCTGAAGTCCAACAATCATTTTCCCGGAATTGTTTTTTCAATTTCTTTTCCGTAACTTTAGTAACCAGTTTTAAATTTTATTATGTCAAGCCGTTTGTAATTTATTTTAATTCCGTTTGTAATTTATTTTAATTCCGTTTGTAATTTATTTTAAGTCCGTTTGAAATTTATTTTAAGTCTGTCTGTAATTTATTAAGTCCGTCTGTAATTTATTAAGTCCGTTTGTAATTTATTAAGTCCGTCTGTATTTTAATTTAAGTTCGTGTGTAATTTATAAAGTCCGTTTAATTATTTGAAAGGTACAAACCTGTACCGTCAGTATCTATTTCAAATATATGCTGGAATGAGAGTGGGGGGAAACAGGCTGGGTTAAGAAAATGGAGGGAACCATTAATTCTCTAATTCCCCTATTAACTTGTTAAACATTACACCCTCTCTCCAATCACCCAACCCCACACCATTACTTTACCTTATAATAATACCCCTCCTTATTCTTTGTGCCTTCCCCAAATAGGGAAGGTTATTATGAATAGGAGGGAGTATAACAAATGTTATATTCATTTCATACGTCTACTGCCCATGCTACTAATATCATATCAGAACATTACATGGTCACATTACATAATTCATATTTGGTTAAACTTTTATATTTAAAAAAACTTTCATGACTTACCATTTTAACAATCACACATCTTGCTGCAACTTTCAAAAATCATAATTAAATAACCGCTTAGTCATTTTTTGAGCTATTATAGGTTTTAGAAAATATAATGAGTTAAATACTTATAGGAAAATGAGTCAAACACCAATCTTAACGGAATTATTTATAACAAATTTATAACTCAGTTGGTCTGAACAGAAACTTTACAGCAATTAGACAGAAACTTGGGGCAACTCGCAAAAATTATTATTAAATAACGACTCGTTAAGATTTTACATTGTAAAACCCCTCGCGAAAGCGGAAATATAAACATACAAAAGTACTAAAAATGCAGCGGAATTAAAACTTTTTAACATAACTAACATGCGAGGTGAATTAAAAACTGTAACTGAAAGTAAAATACATATACAAACAGCCTGGGATGGTACATCCCTACAGGCACTCAACTGAAAGGTAAACTAAGTCTAGCTAACGTAAACGTGTAAGTCAATCGATGAATAGGATCATCGCTCGCTAGCTCCATGCAACCCTCTGCCAACCACCTGTCATGTACCTACATACATGTAAACATGTACACCACAATCAGTGGGGAGTGACTAGAGTTCTCCTAGCCACCTTTTGTGACAACACGTAACACATAAAACAATACAGAATACTCCAACATATATCAACATGTGAAGCATAAACAACTCATCATCTGATCTCTTACTATCATGCGATTACCATGCACGGCTCTCAACCAACTTCATAAACAAATAGGAAGGAGAGCCGGTTTCCCTACTGGTTACCCAGTCGGGGGGTCTTTCAATCCAACTATTTATGAAACCGAACAAGAGTCACCCAACGCCTTGGATGATTTAACCATAACTCAATTAAACATCATTTACTCATCATGCATATCTGACACTGTACCATCATCAAGGCAAGCAGATAAACATCCATAACTCATCATGCATATCTGACACTGTACCATCATCTAGGCAAGCAGATAAACATCCATAACACTAGCAACGGGTCCAGAGGTGAACTTAACACATATCCCATTACTACACTATGTCGGGTCCAGAGGTGAACTTAACACATCCCAACATCCAATCAAGTAAAGGGTCCAGAGGTGAACTTAACACATATCCCATTACTACACTATGTCGGGTCCAGAGGTGAACTTAACACATATCCCAACATCCAAACAAGTAAAGGGTCCAGAGGTGAACTTAACACATATCCCATTACTACACTATGTCGGGTCCAGAGGTGAACTTAACACATATCCCTAAACTTACAAACATGAAAAGGGTCCAGAGGTGAACTTAACACATATCCCTAATCATCCAAAAGCAAAGGGTCCAGAGGTGAACTGAACACATATCCCAATGCTACAAACATGTATTGGGTCCAGAGGTGAACTTAACACATATCCCAATACGCAGTCACCGCACAACGGGTCCAGAGGTGAGCTTAACACATATCCCGTGTACGACAACCGATCACGTGTCAGGTCCAGAGGTGAGCTTAACACATATCCTGACACGCCACAAGCAAAACACGTAACGGGTCCAGAGGTGAGCTTAACACATATCCCGTCACGCGACATACAAAAACACGTAATGGGTCCAGAGGTGAGCTTAACACATATCCCATCACGCGACATCCAATTTCCATTAACATCCAAAGATAGAAACTAACCTATAGTTCTAACTTATTTAACCACTGATCGACACATAATTGATCCCGGGAACTAAGACGAGGGAGAGCCGGTTTCCCTTTCGGTTACCCGACCGGGGGGTCTCTATCCTCACTCCATTCCCGAACCCAATATAGTGTCGCCCGTCCCCCGGGGATCTCAAATACATATAAACAAGTATAAGGGAAAGGCCACTTCGATTAAGTTCATTCTAAACAACTACCATATATTAAAATAACTTAGCCCGATGATAAATATTAGCGGACACTTAAGAATTTACTAAATTTAGATTAGTAACGAATTACTTACTAAATCTTACTTAGCTAAAATATATTTTACTAACTATTTGATTACGTTCTAATTAACCGGTTCAACCGATAAAGGAAATAAACACGATTTAAATTAAACTTCATATTACATTACCTATATTTTAAAACGGGAAAAACGTCTAACTAATTAAATTATTTCGACAAGCTTCTAATAAGACCGTAACCCATTACTAATTCGTAACGATTTCTAACGTATAATATTTAAACGTAAACAAGCTAGCAAGCACGTACGTAATTCAAGCAGGCTAGCAAGCACGTACGTACAATATTAATATAATAATAAAATAATAATAAAATAATGAAATCAAACTAAAACTAAAATGATGTACAGGAAGTATGAAGTAGTAAATAGCGTAGGTATTAGTAGTAGGAGACCAATCATGGTTTAAGCGATAATTTTAGCAACAGCAACACTCAAACACATCCGTACTATCTACAGCGTGGGCAGAAACAGACGCATATCAGGAGTAAGACAGACCTTAAAGACGCGCCCAAACAGACTCAAAACGAACTGAAACAGACCCGCAACTGACCTGCAATACACGCCTAAACCGACCAGAAAACTGTGCAGAACAGAGCCGCAAAACAGACCCGCAAATGACGCGTATCAGCCTGGAAACAGTCCAGAAAATAACGTGAAACTGGCCTGAAAAAGGGCGTGAAACTGGCCTGAAACAGATGCCTAAGACGGACTGCAACAGACCCATAATAATGTGCAGGACAGACCAGAAATCCAGCCCTGAACAGACCCTTGAACAGACTTGAAATGGACCTGAACATGGCGTTGAACACAGACCCGAACAGACCCATTATAAGCGCGAATTCAGACTTCAAAACAGACCGTAAAGTGACGTGAAATCAGACCTGAACATGACGTATCAACTGACTGCAACAGACCGTAAAATGACGTGGGAACTGACCTGAAAGACGCCTACAATCAGGCCTAAAAAGACGCCTAAATCAGACCCCAAACCAGACTGAAATCAGACCTGAACATGACTCAAATGTCACACCCATATCAGACCTGGAATAGATGTATAAGACGGACCCAAAATAGACCAGAAATTGTATGAACAGAATGAATGTAAAAATCAGGAAAACATGAGGTTTAACATCCATTTTTTTTCCAGATTATCTACCTATACTCATTCACAAATCCTAGCATACTTTGAACATATAAGAACAACACTTAACATGTTACCAAGTCCTAACACTATCCAAAAGCATAATTCATATGGAAAACAACATAAAAATCACATATTGTGCTAATATAAACAATAAGGCCGAGTTACTCATTATCGTCACCTCATTACGCGTCTTCGTCACTCGAAATCTTCAATCTCGCACGAATCCTTGTCCAAGCTTTCGAATTTTGACCCTCAAACACAAAGAAAATACATTAGCAAATACCAATTTTCGAGTTAATTAAGAACAGACCAGAAGTATCCATAAGAGATTTCTGAAATTCGAAGAGGTAGAAAGGACGGAAATGACGAGAGGAATACAATGGCGAAAGAATTACCGTATTTGGAGCTATAACGAATCTGTGGTGTTGAATTTGGTGAAGACCGAGTCTTACCCCATTTTTACGACTTGGAGCTCAAGTCTGAAAGAAAAGGACGAAGAAGGAAGAAGGAATTTTAGGAAGGTGGGAGGAAATTTCATTTCCCTCCTTTCTTTTATTGTTATTTTTATGAGACGGGATTTAGTAAATTGATCGGGATTCTTGTAAACGGAATGCCAAGGAAAGTTGTTTACGTCTTAAGGTCACTAACACTTAAGACGAAACTTCGAGGAATGTTTTATCAAAAATATAAGTTACCTATTAAATTATATTGATTTTCCGAAAACCATTTAAAATATAAAAATATATATTAAAATAGTTTTTACGAAAATTAGGGATGTTACATACATGGCTTATCATTTTGAAAACGTGAATGAACATTCTAAACAGTGGAGTTAGAATTATGCATAAACAATGATTAAGTTTTAAATGATTTATTTTTCAAAAACATGAGTCAAAACAGAATTGTGCAGCAACAATCTGAACATTGTCGAGTTAAATATTTATTTCTCTCAAAATATAACTCGTATTAACATGAACCAAAAGCATTGAGAAGCTAACTCAGGAGTTATCATACATAAAATTTTCATATTCATATATGGAACACATTTTAAATGGCAACACGTACAATCAAGCTAAGGTAACAATCTGGAAATTTATTACAATTTTTGGTTCCTTTAAAATTTCACATTACTCCACATTATCACATTTAACACAACCATTCTTTCTCAAAAACCTGTTGACATATCTTTTGAAACATAGAAATCACATTGCGTTATATTAACATTTACTCATTATTTCAAACTGTAATTGTCATCTAAAACACGATGAAGATTGTGAAACTGAAACAAAATAGAATCCATTAAATAACTCAGTAGTTATATATGTATAAATAAATGATTAGTTTCTACCATCGTAAAAATCAAAACTTATTAAAGCACGTAAATATAAACTAGAATTCACTAAGGTGTCATTTATTGAATATTAACCTTATAACTAATTACACTCACATTTCACCAAAAAAAAACCTTATAACTAAATTGAATGTGCATAAATAGACATAAAAATTGGTATGTGAATTTTAAGTATGATTTATTTAACACATAACTATATGACATTCACGGCTTGGGGCAACACATTCCGCATATCACTAGACATGGATTACTAAGGCAAGTAGTAAAATAATAACAAACATAAATCTCAAAATCCGACTACATTTGCATAGTAAGCCAAACATCAAATTTTTGCAAAGGATAAGGTATTCAAATAAGAAGTGTATACAGAAATAGATTAGTAACGACAGCGCAATAATTAACATGTCACAACACACGTTTCGGCCTACTGGCTTTAACACATAAGACTTACCTTGATTTCGCATCAAGCAACAAGTTTAGAATACATTTTAAATGACAGACATACACGGTTTCTAATTATAAACAATAACAGATTCCTATGAAATCTAGTTCCTTTAAATCCTTACCTCTCTGTTTTCCCTTCCCAAGGTATTCCCAATTCAAATCTGAGAGGGCCATGGTACAAATTAGGCGCGCTTTCCTAACCGTACTAAGGGGCTCCTAACAGTTTCTACTTGGGGTTCATTTATTTAGACACATCCTAAGTTGATTAAATTCATTGGTTCAGGCCTAAGGATCGTTCTCTCCGAAACCACTTTGTAACACCCTCATTACTCTTATTCAATCATGCTATTAAATAATGCAAAACTCATGCCAATAATAATAATCAACACTCTCATGCCATTATGCATAACGTAACCATCCAATGCCAATATCAATAATGAATAATCAATCCAATAAATCATCACATTACATGTAGTATGTCAGCCACGATAATCATATGAAACCCAGATTGAGTAGGTATATCCTACCTGGATAGCAGTATAATCCAATTACGCAGCTAACATCCAATCAGTAAGATTACTTCACCACACACTCAACACCTAACAATATAATATACGTAATTACTAACTAATACAATTACCCAAACTAATATAATATAACAATTATTTGAATTAATTATTTAAATAATATATTACGCATAACGAGACCATATTAAGCACGACTAGTCAATTAACTTAGTTAGGTGATTAATTAAAATTACCGTCACAAAACTTATTTAAACAATTTACGAAACTAGTTCAACTAATTAAGCTAATAACAATATCAAAACATAAACTAATTAAATAATAACAATAACCGTCACATACTTATTATCATTATTAACAACTCACCACCCATAAGGTTAATTACACAAACTAACAAATAAAATTATGTATACAAGCTATAATATACATATTAATCAAGTAAGTTAATTAATTATTACATTATCCAAACAAAACTATATTAAACATAACTAATGAATTAACTTGATTAGACGATGTTTAAACAAATTAACTAAGCTAATTAAAGTCCATTAGCTAAATGAACACCAAAAAATAGACATGGCTAACTAATACACACAAACTACGTCTTAACATTCATTACATGTGTGCTCAAACCCCAAACAAAAACACGACAACAACAGCAACACGCAGCACCCCCAGGTCTGTTTGCAGACTTTTCCCGACACCACCACCACTAGCCCGGTCCCCGACAACTGTCACCATTGGACCCAACCTCAACTACGTACTACAAACTACAATCACCCATTAGCCACCACTAGAGGCCAATAACGCCACCACCACGACACCTCCAATCTGCACGCGTACTAACTCGTATCCTCTGTTTTTCGCGCAGTCCTCCGCTCTCTCTTCTCACGGTTTTATCTCTCTCCTCCAAGCCCCCCACCACCTCTGGCCACCACCGTTGTCACCACTAAATCACGGTGGTTCCAGGGGTGGTTACCCTTATGCCTAGCTTTCCCTATGACCGTCGCACAGACCCCACGAAACTCTCTGTCCCAACACGCGTTTTACAGCCCCTGTTTCATATCAAATTCTATTCCTGCTTTGAACGGCCACCACCGTCACTCTCCACCACTCATGGCCAGAACCCACACACTAGGGTGGTCGCCTATACCCATACAACCACCACTCACCAATCTAGATGCCAAACACTCCCCATAAAAGGTCCGAAACGTGACAAAAACCTCTCTATTTTCCCGTTTCTCTATGGTGTTTTGTGCCCAAACACCACCACCACGGTGGTTGTCGCGACCAAGGTCTGGGTCATTCATGGTCCTTGTCCAGCCTAGGGTCTGAGTCAGGTTAGTTAGTAAGGTCGAGTCCACGTAAATAACAAGAACCGATAAATGCAAAGCGATTAGCGATATATATAAATCGTACCTTAATGAATAACGTATAAAATAAATGGAGGAAGTACTTGGAGACGATGAAAGCGAAGATCACCGAGTAGAAGAATAGGAAGGAGGCAGACGAAATGGGTTGTTTAGGGAGGGTTGTGAAACGTTTTAGGGTTTAGATGAATGATAGATGAAATATGAACGTGAATGATAGATGAATGTTGAGTGGGTGTCAAAGTTTTTGGGTTTAAAGATAAACAAAAGAAAATAAGACCATTAAGTTTTACCTAGTTTAAATTATGTGGTTTAATATTAGTAATACTAATTAATTAGTTACAAAATATAAATATTATTAGTATGGTAGTATTTCGGTCCATATAATATGAATTATAAAAATATTAAAATATTAGCAATTACATAAGAATATACATAAAAATAGGATTTAAAGACAATAACGACTTAAATAAAAATAGGGTTTTTCCCATTGATACCCCTGTAGTTTTCACTTTTCTCACTTGTACCCCTGCGAATAGCACTTTACTAGCCGTACCCCTAAACTTAATTAGTTAAACCCATCAGTAGCCAAACATCCTTATGCCGTCTGTTTTAGACGTTAAGTGCCATGTTGGCACTCTATTTGGCAAATAAGCACCTGATTTGGCAAAGGATTCTTCCCATTGATGCCCCTGTGGTTTTATTTTCCCCACTTGTATCCCTGCATTTTTGCATATTCAGTTTCGATGTTGAGCCCGATATCTTTAAAACCGCATTGCTTATTATATCCCTTTTAAATTAATAAAAAAATTATAATATATCGTTTCTTATATCTCTTTTTATATCGCATGAGATAATACCGTTATATATTACCTTTTATTTTATTCAAAAAAAAATTAGTATCTAATATTCACAACTTATTTTAAATTAAGTGGACCAAGACGACAAACCTGTCCATGCTCATATTGATACTGCGACGTCACTTACCTATTTCTTCATTGAAGTACCAACTAAATTTTAGATTCTCAGTCTCTTTCTTTTGATCTATCATAAATTATTCCCATAAATTTTCGGTTTTGATAAATTTTTTATTTATAGTCTTTTACATCTAATTTGAGGTCGGGTAAATTTTTATTTTTTAATCAAAATATTTCTGACACCTATTTAAGTAAATTTAACAATTGATTGTTTAGGTATTTTATCAGATATCAACACTAAGATATATGTGTAATGTCTTGGATTAAACATCGGAAATTTTGAATTTTAAATCGGATATCCGACTCATGTAATTTCATCAATTCCAAAAAAAATTTCACTCCTTTTTATTATTTTTTACGCAGGGTACAAAGAGGAAAAGGGAAAACCACAGGGGCATCAATGGGAAAAACTCTTTGCCAAGTCAGGTGCTTATTTGGCAAATAGAGTGCCAACATGGCACTTAACGTCTAAAACAGACGACATAAGCATGTTTGGCTACTGATGAGTTCAACTAATTAAGTTTAGGGGTACGGCTAGTAAAGTGTTATATGTAGGGGTACAAGTGGGAAAAGTGAAAACCACATCGGTATCAATGGGAAAAACCCATAAAAATATAAATTAAGTATAGACGAGAAATAAATATCAAATAGGAAATATATTTAATTATATATATATATATATATATATATATATATATATATATAGAGAGAGAGAGAGAGAGAGGCGGGTTCCGGTGAGTTTGCCATATTCCGTGAGTTACCCCCGCGTATAAATACAATTGACCTAAAATTCAACACGCGCCTAAATTTTCACAATTTTGTTTCAGCTAACAACTCTGTTTCCCCCTTCTCTCTCTGCCAAATTCCCAAAAGAATCATCAATAATCAATCGCACAAAAATTCATCAAATCGATCGCACAAAAATCATCAATTCTTCAATTTTTGATTTCAAAATCCACAATTATTACCTAAACTCATTCATTATCTTGATTAATTCAACAAAAAACTATCAATTCAGAAAGATCAGACGAAAATATTCCAGGAACCCTAATTTTTCGAAGGTACCAAGATTTCTTACGATTTTCTTATTTTAATACTCGAATAACTGAATTATTTGATTCAAATAACAAATTGTACGACGATTTATGTATTGTTTATCATACTGTTGACATTTGACTGATAATTTATTATCATAATCTTAAAAAATTATTGATAATCTAGATTAGCACACCAACTGTTTGTTAAAATGCCTAGTTGAATGTAGAAACTTAGTTGTAATATTAATGTTAAAACTCAGTTATTGTATCTAGTAGTTACTTCTTGGAAGTTTTGTTAACTTATATTCTATTTTTTGGTGATTTGCAGGTTAAATCAAGATAGACGTGAATAATTGACGTTCAATGAAAAAAATGATGCATATACCTGGTCTTTTTTGTTAGTTTGATATTATTTAATTTAACAACTCAGTTATTGTAATGTAGAAACTCAGGTGTAATCTTAAAACTCAAGAATTTGTAGTTATACCAATGTAGAAACTCAGTTATTGTAATGTAGAAACTCAGTTATTGTAATGTAAACTTTGGTATTTGTAGTTATTCTAATATAGAAACTCAGTTATTGTAAAGAGAAAATCGTGTTATTGTATTGAGATCACAAATGTATTCAAATTTCTATGTTTTGTTTGTTTTCAGCTTGTTTAATTGAGTAACTCAGTTATTTTAATGTAGAAACCCGGTTATTGTAATGTAGAAACTCAAAACTTAATTATTGTAATGTAGAAACTCAATTATTGTAATGTAAAACCATGATATTTGTAGTTATTGTAATGTAGTAATTTAGTTATTGTAATGAGTAAATCGTGTTATTGTATTGAAACGAAACTCAAATATATTCAAATTTCTACCTTGTGCTTGATTTCATCTTATTTAACTGAATAACTAGTCATTTTCATTGAATCAATAAATGAGTTTGGTTAACGCAGTAGATTGGTAATTTGTCTTAGATTACTATATTGTCTTAGATTACTATATTCAATAATAGATTGGTAATTTGTCTTACATTTTGAATTTTTGAGCTGAACAGTAATCAATTACTAAAAATAGAAATAATGACGAAAACCGTGTTTTTGGAGTTCAACATGTGCAATTTTGGCATAGAAAGGGTATTCTTTTGAATAACTATCTCGAAACCATTACAATAACTACCTGACCCATTACAATAACTATCTGAATACATTACAATAACTGTCTGAACTCATTACAATAGCCGACTTAAACCATTACAATAACTATTTGAATACATTACAATAACTGTCTGAACTCATTACAATAACTGACTTAAACCATTACAATAACTATCTGATACATTACAATAACAGTCTGAACTCATTACAATAACTGAGTTAAACCATTACAATAATTGACTTAAACCATTACAATAACTATCTGAATACATTACAATAACAGTCTGAACTCATTACAATAACTGAGTTAAACCATTACAATAACTGTCTAAAAACCATTACAATAATTGTCTGATCCCATTACAATAATTGTCTGAAACTATTAAAATAACTGTCTGAAATCATTACAATAACTGTATGAACCCATTACAATAATTGTCTGAAAACATTAAAATAACTGAGTAAAAGAATAACATAATTATGACAAACTCATGAAGTCACTACTGGATACAATAACTCTGTAGAAGGAAATACAATAACAGAACTTCTATAATACAATAACTCTCTTATGAAGTCATTACTAGATACAATAACAGAACTTATATAATACAATAACTGTGTAAAACCATTAAAATAACTGTCATTTGGAGTATTAACCCCATGAGTGGTTTCCAGCATATCTTCAATAATTCCCTATCACAAATAAAACTGAATTTTCAACACCGGTATTGGATTATGCAATACAATAACCAACATAACTTTAAAAAAAGAAATGAAGTATAACAGTTGGAAACTCTACTTCATTGAATACAATAACAGTAGGAAAGGAATCCTATGTAAACACATAACATATATTATGCATTACAATAATTAACATGTAATGTTACAATAACTACATTGTGCACATGAAGTCACTATTGGAAAACTGAATACAATAACATGTATTATGCAATACAATAACAACTATTATGAATTACAATAACAGCTATTATGAATACAATAACAGCTATTATGAATTACAATAACAAGTATTACAAAATGGAAAACTGAATACAATAACATGTATTATGCAATACAATAACAGCTATTATCAATTACAATAACAGCTATTATGAATACAATAACAGCTATTATGAATACAATAACAGCTATTATGAATTACAATAACAAGTACTACAAAATGGAAAACTAAATACAATAACATGTATTATGCAATACAATAATTAACATTATGCATTACAATAACAGGTATTATTATGCAATACAATATTTGACATTATGCAATAACTGTGTAAAAAAGGAAATACAATAACAGAACTTATATAATACAAAAACTGTCTTGAATGAAGTCACTACTAGATACAATAACAGGGCTTATATAATACAATAACTGTGTAAAAACCATTACAATAACTGTCTGAAAATCATTACAATAACTGTATGAACCCATTACAATAACTGTATGAACCCATTACAATAACTGTCTGAAATCATTAAAATAACTGCCTAAAACCATTACAATAACTGTCTGAAAACACAATTACAATAACTGTCTGAAAACACAATTACAAAAACTGTCTGACATGATTACAATAATTCTCTGAGAAAATTACAATAACTGTCACAAAAATAACACTTTCTAGGCTTTACAAAACACACAATCCTTTCCAATACCAAGAAACATTTACAATTTCCAACATTTACAATTTCCTCAACTAAAGGCAACAACCTCTCTCTTTCTTTGTTGATATCAGCTAAAACTAGGATAGCAGCAATCTCAGCTCTGTAAATAATCCTTTTTACTGGATCATGCAACTCTGATGTAAACAACTCCCCGTTGTAAAACATCATATGCATCATTACAAAAACACCACAATCTAAGTTTTTGCAAAAGGTTAACTAGAACATTAGGGCGGCAACTGACTTTAATCTTCGTAGCACTGCAAAGAACCATACGAGTTAAATAAACACAAAGTGATGCATATAATACAACAACACCCCATGAAGTCACTAGTACATACAATAACTGAGTTTTATAATACAATAACAGAACTTATATAATACAATAACTGTATCTAAATGAAGTGTCTAAACACATTAAAATAACTGTGTACAAACCATTAAAATAATTGTCTAAACACATTAAAATAACTGTGTACAAACCATTAAAATAGATGTTATTGTATTCATAATAGCTTTTATTGTAATTCATAGTAAAAAAAGTATTGAGCAGATATTCGAGAATTAGTAACGATATCAAAAATATTACGCGTATAATATCTAGCTCATTTATGTGAATAGTATTATTTATTACCTTGTTATTAAGCATAAGATAAGGAAGTGAATCTTATCCAACTGTATAAAAGCTAAGCTAATGTATGTGTAAATTATCAATTGAAATCCAAGCTTTCTTCTCCATTCCTCTGTTTTGTCAATCGTTTTACATGGCATCAGAGCACAACTGATCCTGGTATTTCTTTAAAAAAAAAACACACAAAAAAAAAAATCATCAACAACAAAGCCACGATGACACAGGGAGAAGTCAGCCAAAATAAAGCAAACAAAATTGAACAAATATTTACGACCGAAGAAATTGCACAGCTGCGGGTTCTTTTGAACAATAAGGCAGACAACGGTCAGAAACAGTCCACACCAAGTACAAAAAATAATACACTTTGTAATTGGTTACTCGATAGCGGAGCTTCGCACCACATGACGGGTAGACGAGATTTGTTGAGTAATATTTGGAAGGGAAGGCAGTCCACCGTAGGCCTCCCAGATGGGTCGAATATTGTGGCTCAAGAGCATGGAAGTGTGATGTTAAACGAAACTTTTATGCTCAAAGATGTTCTTTTTGTACCGTCTTTATCTTGTGATTTAATATCCATACAACAATTAATTAAAGAAAACAATTGTGTGGTTACATTTTATACTGACCATTGTGTTATACAGGACCAATCTACGAGGATGAAGATTGGACGGGGTGAGCATAGCGATGGGGTCTATTATTTCAAAGCCGGAAATACGCATATGGTAGCAAGAGCAAAGGCCAATGGGGATGCACGACTATGGCATAAAAGACTCGGACATCCATCTTCTAGTATTTTACCTCTTTTCTCTAATTTAGTTGGTTTTAATTTGTCATGGAACTCGAATGATCTTTATGACCCATGTTGTCGGGCCAAACATACTCGATCAACTTTTAAACCCAATAATAAAAGAAGTACGGACTTATTTGCTCTCATACATTGTGACATTTGGGGACCATACCATACCAAGAGTCTGTCGGGAGCACACTATTTCCTTACGATTGTTGACGATAAAAGTAGAGGTGTTTGGGTTTATTTGATGCGAGATAAGGGAGAAGTGGGTCAATTAATGGTTAACTTTTGTAACATGACGAAAACACAATTTGAAAAAAAGGTTAAAATAGTCCAAAGTGACAATGGAACCGAATTTCTTTCCGGGTTCATGAAAGACTATTATAAAGAACATGGGATTATTTTCCGAACTAGCAACGTTGACACCCCACAACAAAATGGTAGGGTTGAGAGAAAGCATAGACATATACTCGAAAAGGCAAGGGCACTTCGTTTTCAAAGCAATTTACCCGTTGAATTTTGGGGGGAATGTGTTCTTACTGCTGCGTACTTAATTAATAGAACACCTACTCGTCTACTCAATGGATTAAACCCCTATGAGATTTTATATGGAACACGGCCTTGTCTTGATAATATACGAGTTTTCGGTAGTATATGTTATGCTCATAATAAGGAAAAGCCCAAAGACAAATTTAAAGAACGGGGCGTATTTTTAGGATATCCACATAGTAAAAAAGGATGGAAGGTCTATGATTTAAAAACGAAACAAGTTTTTGAATCAAGAGATGTGATATTTTACGAAAACGTGTTTCCTTATACTGATGGATTATCCGAACAACATGAGAAACAAGTGAATACCCATGTTATACCAACTTACGTCATTGATGAGCAAATTAGTACCCATGATATACCAGACAATGCTGCTACTGAATGGAGGGACTGGCTTAGATAGCCTGTTTCTTAGCTGCTTGCTTTTGTTTTAATAATCCTGCTTTAATGTACTTGTGGTGCCTCGAACCCACAACCCCCTTGTAAATGTTCTAAGTTTTTGATATATTAATACATACTCACATTTCACCAAAAAAAAAACTTACAATGATGAGCAAATCATTAGTACCCCACATGAGCATGAGAACCACAATGACCACGCGATGGAAACTGAACAAACAACAGAAATTCAATTGGTTACAGACGACCAGACAGAGCCCACGGAGGATACAGAGATTGCACCGACAGAAGTTGTCATGGGCCGTGGGGCTCGTGAGAGGTTTGATCCGTATTGGAAGAAAGATTATGTTTGCAAATCCACTCGAGTCATCGACCCATCTGCTATCGCTCACTCAGTTCGATCAACATCCGTGAAGCAAGGTACTCGTTATCCAATGTCGAATTATGTTACCACAAATTGTTTTTCTGAAAAACACAGGTGTTATTTGGCGAAGATAGATTCAGTAAAAGAACCCCGCCATTATCAGGAGGTTGCATTGTCTCATGAATGTAGGGAGGCCATGAAGAAAGAATTTGAAGCCCTTGAGTCAAATGGAACGTGGCAGATAGTAGACCTCCCAAAAGGCAAAAGACCCATTGGGTGTCGATGGGTTTACAAGGTTAAATATAAGGCGGATGGAACAATTGAGAGGTACAAAGCGAGATTAGTTGCACAAGGCTACACACAGGTCGAAGGCATAGATTATCATGAGACTTTCGCTCCGGTTGCTAAAATGACAAGTGTACGTTGTTTGCTCGCTGTGGCAGTTTCAAAGGGATGGCTAATCACCCAATTAGACGTTAACAATGCCTTTTTACATGGGGAATTGGACGAAGAAGTTTATATGAAAATTCCACTCGGTTTCAGCAAAGAAGGGTCGACTAAGGTGTGCAAATTGATGAAATCGTTATATGGGTTAAAACAAGCTTCTCGAAATTGGTTTGCCAAATTGTCTGAATCCTTGACGAGGTATGGTTTTATTCAGTCTATGGCCGATTACTCATTATTTACCTATAACAAGAATGGTGTTTTTCTTGGAATTTTGGTCTATGTTGACGATATGATAATAGTGAGCAATAATGAGGAAGCTAGCACTCGTCTCAAGACTTTCTTGGATAAGAGTTTTGGTATCAAAGATTTAGGAAAGCTCAAATATTTTTTGGGCATTGAAGTGGCCACCGGAATGAAAGGGTTATTTCTTAGTCAGAGAAAGTATGCCTTGGAGATTATAAATGAAGCGGGAATGGAAGGAGCGAAGCCCGTTGAAACACCTATCCAGCCGAATCACTCTCTAGCCTTGGCCGAAGGCTACCTTTTGAAAAACCCTATGAAGTATCGTCGTTTAGTAGGTCGCCTAATTTATTTAACCATCACTAGGCCGGATTTAGTATATGCGGTACATGTTTTGTCACAGTTTGTTCATGCACCGAGGAAGGAGCATCTAGATGTTGTTTTTCGAGTCATTCGCTATATTAAGGGAAGCCCCGGAAAAGGAATCGTGATCGATAAAAATTGTGATTTGAAGTTACGTGGTTATTCAGACTCGGACTATGCAGCATGTCCTCTTTCACGAAGGTCAATAACCGGGTATTTTGTATCACTGGGACAGTCGCCCATTTCTTGGAGAGCTCGTAAACAAACAACCATTGCGAAATCAACGGCAGAAGCTGAATATAGAGCTTTGGCAGGGGTGACTAGTGAAGTAATATGGGTTAAGTCCTTTCTTGCATCCCTTGGTGTCAACCACACGACTCCCATCGAGCTATTTTGTGACAACAAGGCAGCTTTACATATTGCAAGAAATCCAGTTTTTCACGATCGAACAAAACACATTGAGATCGATTGCCATTTCATCCGTCATCACCTAGTGAACAAGACCATTGCTACATCACATGTTAAAAGTAAGGAGCAAGTCGCGGATATCTTTACAAAGGCACTTGGAGGTGAGCCTTTTCGCTATTTACGGTCCAAGTTGGGTATCGTTTTACCGAGTACTCCAACTTGAGGGGGAGTATTGAGCAGATATTTGAGAATTAGTAACGATATCAAAAATATTACGCGTATAATATCTAGCTCATTTATGTGAATAGTATTATTTATTACCTTGTTAGTAAGCATAAGATAAGGAAGTGAATCTTATCCAACTGTATAAAAGCTAAGCTAATGTATGTGTAAATTATCAATTGAAATCCAAGCTTTCTTCTCCATTCCTCTGTTTTGTCAATCGTTTTACAAAAAGGGAATACAATAACAGTCTTAGACGAATACAATAACAGTCTTAGACAATTACAATAACAGTCTCAGACGAATACAATAACAGTATTAGACGATTACAATAACAGTCTGAGACGGTTACAATAACTGTCTGATACGATTATAAAAAAGGGAATACAATAACAGTCTTAGACGAATACAATAACAGTCTTAGACAATTACAATAATTTCGAAAATCAGGTAAAAAATCTGGAAAATACAATTAAGAAACCCTAAATTTAACTGGAAACAAAATGCAAAGTGACTAATTGAACTACACACCAGTTTTAAGTAAAACACAACTACATAAACGAAGATTTTTACAAAATTGACGAAAATCAAAGAAGTAAGATAAAAAAAACCCTAAAATTATGCTAAAACGAGAAAAAAAAGTACACAAAATACTCTAATTGAACTACATAATGAAAAACACTGCGCAAAATTGAAGAATAACAACATAAAACACAACAAAAATCAACTTAAAAAAACCTACAAAAAGTGACGAAAATAGAAGAAAACGAAATGAATGTTTTACTGGAGAAACACGGCGCAAAATTACCTGAAGATGAACGGAATAACGACGAAAATGAGCAAAGAAATCGACGAAGAAAAGATGAGCAAGATGATGGAGGTTTTACTGGAGAAAATGGAGGTTTTATAGTAGAATTATGGAGGTTTACAGTAGAATTTCAGTTGGGGAGTTGAAAAGAGGGGAAAAAAGAAGTGAGGGGTGAAATTTTGGGTTTATATATGAATTGTGAGATTTAATCTCAGCCACTAATCTGAACTAAAAATGGATGGTCCAGATTCAAAGGTGTAACTCACCAAATATGCCCCAACTCATATGATCATATATATATATATATATATATATATATATATATATATATATATATATATATATATATATATATATATATATATATATATATATATATATATATATATATATATATATATATATATAAATTAATAAACACTACCAACTTTAGTCCTCTTTTTCATAATCAATACCAACATAATTAATAATTAGTAATCAGTACCAAGATATTAATTTTTTTCTACGTTAGATACCAAGTGGTCGTTTTACTCTAGTTTTTTCTTACTTTAAAAGATACTTTTATCTAAGAGAATGATTTTGGAGCTGAGTGTCTAGAGATTTGTACTTGAATAATGGCTTTTTGGACCTCTTCGAGTAGGTTAGTATATGATTTTTACGTGACTTGGTACCTATCTTAGAAAAAAGTTAATATTTTGGTAGTGATTACTAATTATCAATTATGTTGGTACTGATTATGAAAAAGGGTCCTTATATTGGTATTGTTTATAAATTAACTCATATATATATATATATATAGGGTCGGGATCCGGTGAGAACACCCTTATAATGAGAACCATGAGAACCCTCACTAAATCTCCATCATATCTCGCTTTGAAAGTTTCGATGGATCATTTACTATTAGTTTAACTTATTTAAATACACAATTTAGTATCATTAAACAATTTTTTTTGATTTTATTAACAAAATATATACTTAGTGTCCCAAAATACAATTAGGCATACTAAAACGGCTATAATGCACGAAAACGACCACTACATGCATGAAAGTTTTTACATGCATGAAAATGATTACTATGTGCATGAAATAATAGGCTCTACGTGCATTAAAACAAGTTCTAGGTGCATGAAAAATGATAGACACGCAAAAATCGGTAGTAAGTGCATAAAAATTAATAAAACGTATCTCACCTTGATTTCCGTCACTAGTATATATTTTCTAGACCAAGAAATATGTTCTCTAGCCATAAAATTCCATGTCGAATCCAAATAAGTCGATAATATTTTTTTAAAAAGTCCGTAAGGTAGAGTTCTCATGGATCTAATTATATTGGTGGTTCTCATAGGATCTCAATTATATATATATATATATATATATATATATATATATATATATATATATATAGATTTGGGATCCTATGAGAACCATCAAGATAATGAGAACCATGAGAACCACTCATAACCCTTAGATTAAACTGAAATTTGATGGTGATATGGACATTGATTAAACATTATTCTAATTTTGTCAAAAATGGCTAACCCCCAAACCTCCGTCCTCAAACTCTTTTATTTTTCCAAATTTACTTTCTGTCTCATATTTTTGTTTCTCTCTCTTCGACTATCAACTCTTTCAACGCATTCTAGCTCCTGTTTTCTCCACGTTTGATCATCACACACATTCCGATCAAACTCCTCGACGATCAAAGTCTTCGTCGCTTCTTCCAGCAGTGGATCCTGGTACTTCGATGAGGTAAACTTTCAATATTGATGATTAATTTTTGCCGAAATTAAGGTTTATATTTTTTCACTTCGTAATTTTTTTAATTGTCGATTAAATTAGTTAAATTTAGGCCTTGATTAATGTCTTACATCAGTAATAATGAATTATGTTTGTGAAATTAGGGTTTTTGTGAATTAGATTGGCGAAACTCCGGAATTAGGGTTGCGAAAGTTGAAAAATTAGGTAAATTGGTTCAAATCATGAAATTAAAGACTGATTTTTTTTTTAATGTTTCCCTAATTTGGCTACTTCATTGTTTTTATATGGAAATCTTAGTTTCGTAGTCTTATTGGTCAACATATGTGGAATTTAAGTTTCAGTCCCAATTAACCAATAATAAAACCTACGAAAATGCTTCATTTTGGTTCGTCAATCATTTAAATTGTCATCAAGCTTTGATTATTTATAAAATGTTCTTTATGAAATTTGCAGGTAGTAGGCAAAGTAGTGAATCCAACTAAAATCACCTACCATCGTTTATATTTGTCAGTATTTTGTCAAACTATTGTATCAATTCAATGCTTGTGGTGGGAAAATTTAAGTCAGTCCAATTTCAATCTCAAGAGTCTTCCCTATTAAAGGCTCTCATTTGAAGACATGTGCATTCTTACTCTTTCAATGTTAATAATTATATTTATTTTGATGATATTATTACACTATAGTAGTAGCATTTGCTTCAGATTGCTATTGAATTATTCATTCCATAAACTCTACTTCGCCTTTTCAAATTAGTTTATCATTTTATCACTGTTAACATTATAAGCAATTAAGTTTGTGTAATTTAGAATTTTTTGTTTTGCTTGTTGATGCTTTTTTTACAAGTAGTTACAATCATTTGAAATCTTCACGTAGTTCGCTAGAATTGGTGGACGACCTTAGTTTTACTTATTGATGCTTTCTTTGATTAGCCATCATATATCTTACAAGTCGATGACATATTTTTAGTTGATTAGAAGGAATGCTGTTGTGCTGCAATCCAACGGAATGGTGAGTTAGGTATAATAATGTATTCTAGTGAGAAAAAGTTACTTCGTTTTAGTGGGATAATGTAGCGCATTCACCCCATTTGGCAGGATCCTTTGAAATGTAGGGGCATGTTGTTGTAGAGAAGAAAGCTGTAAAATAAGAGGATCTTAATCTGATACGGTCAATTTGATGTGTATCATAATTCCCTAGCCATAGATGACTAACATATATTATGGCAGCAATGTGCAAAGTAAAAGTATGAATATCTGCATAGTTTTTTGTCTTTTTTTGTCTTTGATCCCTTCCCAAAAATAATGACAAGGGTTTAGGGTACAATAGTCTTATCTGTGCATGAAATAGTCTTGTAGATGCATGAAAAAGCAATATATGTGCATTAAACAACCACGTACATGCATGGAAAAAAAGCTTCTACGTGCATACAATAAGCTTCTATGTGCATATGGCACGAGCTATTATATGTCGTGTTAGCATTTCAATCAATGCACGAGCTCAGTGTTTGTTAGTCAGATGGTTATAATTAGTTTTTGGTATTTGCCATTGTTTGATAGGTTCAAGAGCATAATCATCCGCACATTTCTTTTTCTACAAATTGGGAATACGTTCTCCTGGTGGTCGTTTGAAGCCTGGTGAAAATGGTACATGCTTACCATTATTTCTGGTATAAAACTCCTTATCACAATACAATCTCTTTTGATTATTTATATGCATAAAATAAGGTTTTATGTGCATTAAATATTGTTGTATGGGGCATAAAATAAGTGTTAGATGGGCATGAAATAAGTGTCTATTTGTATGAAATAAAATTATATGTGCATTAAATAAGTTTTATGTGCATGAAATAAGTGTTAAATGGGTATGAAATAAAATTACATGTGCATGAAATAAGTTTCTATGTGCATGAAATCAGGTTTTATGTGCAATAAAAAATTCTTCAGTTGCATCAGTTGGTTACGTTATGATATTAATTATTGTTGGTTAATGACGCTAATTTTTTTTGATGTAAGTAGTATATATCAAAAACCAATGTCAAAATATACAAGGAGAGACTATATCAGATACAAAGATCTAAGCTAACTCTCGTCCTTCGTTTATCTGCTTCAATGGAAAAGACACTTCAAACTAAAATAACAATTCCTTGCTCTCTCAATAGACTTACACCCACCCTAGAGCATACAAGCATTCATGCATTTGATAGTTTTGTCCAAATGTGCAGCCCCAAGCAAGCACTGCTCACGCAAAACAGGCTAGCTATCCGTTCCTGCTCATCCGCAATAGAATGCCGAGAGCTCGCAACTATCAGACCCCAAAGCACAGCTGCAACCAGCCTACAGTACAGTGCTGCTCACGCTGCACCTCTGCACACATACACGATCTGCGCATAACCACAGCAGCAACCAGCCCCTGCAACGTAGTCTGCCATAATTCACATCCGCTGCACATATTAGCACTGCCTCTGACAGTCATCCCTGGTGCATCTCTGCCATGCCAGCCAGTTCATCCAACCAGCATTGCAGACACTAATGAATACAGACCGACATGAACTCTGCCTTATTCCGTAATCCTTACACGTAATCATATGCATTCTGTGCTGGCCACAGAATTCTACACCAGACCTTATTCATGCTCTTACCCAGAAAGACCAATCAGTCCCAATCCGAAGACTAAAACAACGGATCAATATTCCTGCACATACTGCCATCAACGAATGTGCGGATGATTATGAAACAAAAAACACTAATGAAAAGGTTCTATGTGCATGAAATAAAGTTTTATGTGCATAAAATAAAGTTTTATGTGCATGAAATAAGGTTCTATGTGCATGAAATAAGGTTCTATGTGCATTAAAAAGTTCTTCAGATGCATCACTTGGTTAAATTATGATACTAATTATTGTTGATAATGGATATTAATTTTAATTCAATGTGCATGAATTAAAGTTCAATGTGTATGAAATAAGGTTCTATGTGCATGAAATAAAGGAAAAGACTATGAAGAAGATTCAATGTATTTACCACCCTTTCAAGGCATTTTAGTGTATCTATTGTAATTGTAAGGGCCACCAGATGTACACAGTTGCCTCGTCGTGTGACTCGTGTCCTTCATTTACTTTTTTCTGTTCCTGATAAGAAGTTTGAAGATTTGTGTAGTCATTCTTTGTACTTAGTGTGCATTCTGTTATGAAATATTTCAGGTACAAGCTTCTAGTTTCAACATCAGAAGCTAGAAAGGTTGTTTCTCCAAGCATTACTAACATTGAGGTAAAGTTTTGACTATCTGGCTCTGCCCTACAACACTGATATCATTTAAAAACTTGGATTGGATGGGTACGTCATATTTGGGTTTAGTACCATTTTTTGAAAACTCTTGCAGATCCTGGTCTCTTGAATGTTTTTATCTTTCGGTTGCAAATGCAATAATCAACAACCTTTGTGCTTTGTAGGATATATCTCAACGAATACTTCGCACTACATATATTAGGATTTCAATTGTGGTTTGTCTGACAAATGAAACTTTGCCATATAGATGGTTCATTGTTTAAATATTTCTTATTTTGCGGTATAGGGATGGTTGCCAGGACTGAAGGTGGATGGAGATTCAAATCAAATTCCTACAATTGCTGTAGTAGCATCATATGACACATTTGGGGCTGTACGAGTATGTATCTCTCAAAGTCGTATATCCACAACCTATGTACGAATTCTCTTAGTTATTAGTTTTTGCGAGTTTCACCCACTCCTTTCCTTCTTTACAGGCCTTGTCAGTGGGCAGTGATAGTAATGGAAGTGGTGTCGTAGCACTTCTCGAAATCGCTCGGCTATTTTCAAACTTGTATTCAAACCAAAGACAAGAGGAAGATACAATTTACTTTTTGGGCTAACATCTGGTGGCCCTTACAATTACAATGTTATCTTATTAATATGTGAGAAACATTTCAGTGTACTTATGTCAGCTATTTAGGCAGCCATAATTATATCATAGGCCTGTTATTTCATACTCGTATTTGTTCAGCGTATATTAAAGGTTATTAGCTCAATGGTAGAGCGATGAGCACATTTTGCACAAAGGTATGGGTTCAAATCCCATATAGCCTGTTAAATAAAAATTTCATGATTGCAAATTGTCCAGTATAGTACAACTATAATTAAATATGCCATAAGCATACTAGGGCAATGACGAGCGGGCTATAATTAGACTCCTACGTGCATCAATAACCCTAAGGAGGCAGTGTAATAGCTTTGTTGATAAGAATTTGAAAGGCTAGCTTATGTTATTATGCATAGAAACTATGACCATATATTCTGGTCTTTGGCGATCTCAATGTAAAAGAAACATTCTTATATATTAGCCAATGTGGGAGTTGAGCCCACATCTTGTGCATTGCACAATGCTCTGCCATTTGAGCTAGTTGGCTTACGAAATAAGTAAAAAAATAAGTAGTTGTAATGTAAAAACAAGTAGTTATAATGTAAAAACAATAATGATGATATCAACGATAGTACAAATTGATATGTTAATGTTTAATTAAATCATTATTAATGAACATATGTGATCAATTTACATTCAATGGGGATACAAGCAAGAAACACTTCTGGGAAGTGTGTGCCACTCATATCAGATGAGTAACCAACAAGATGACAACTATCATCATTTGTATGCGGTAAATAACATCATATGTAAGTTACCGAAAAATATAACGTAGCCTTCATTAGCATCCAATATGAATTGGCAATCATGGTAAACTTCTTTAATCCCTTTCAGAACCTCTATATCTTCATTCAAGTTTTTGCCTACTTTAAGTTTTAATGTCTTGAATCCCCCTGCTTTTTGTACTCCAAGGCCAATCTGGAAGCGACATCTACTGAACAAATAGGTATCTGAAAGATATATAGGAAAACCATAGTTGGTCAGAGTTGCCCGAACCCTATTGGTAATTACTATTTCCATTTTTTGCCAAGAAAGGTGGACAAAGTCAATTCTGAGTTACTCTTTGGGTAGAACCGATATATTTTTCTGCTTTCTACATCTGATAGTATAAGATACTGACTATCACTCGGTACACTTCAGCCCTCGGTACGGAAGTATTAACATGCCATTTCACTTATGTTGTTCTCATTTTCTTTTAGTCAAAAGGTTATCATGTTATTTCATCACTTTATTCGATGCAACCTTAAACAATTAAGGTGTTTTCAGCCTAATCAAGTTGAAACAATGACTTGAAGCTACCTTCAAAACTGTAGTACGTCTATAGTTTAAACTCCTTCTTAAGTTGCTCTAAAGCGATGAAGCTTGGGATGCTCATTGTTGATGCAGAGGTGGGGAAATAGAAGTTCAATTCTGTTATAAAGTAAGTAAACAAGACTAATTAGTGACAATGGTTTAGCTTTGATTTACGTGCAAAGCATGAGTATTTTACCTAATTAAACTCCCAAGGCACATACAAATATTGAAAAACAATCTCAGTCAATAGTCAATGGTAAAATCGTCAAACGGTGACCAGTGATCGAAATTATATCAACGACATCAGAAGTTCCTAAATAAAAATCAACGTGATTCAAAGACCAAAGCCAATAGATTTCAAGGGCCTCAAGACTTGAGCTAAATGATGATATAAGCAAGTCAATTCCACAAATTCACGTTAATAGTAATTAGATGCACATAAGCTTCCAAATTTCAACAAATTTAGATAGTTTCTCAATTTTTCTAACCCTAATTTCTCATTTTAGCGTATATGATTAGTGAACTAGCTGGTAAAATCATCGAAAGATCAACGTGGTTGGCAAAGATGCTTCAGAGTAGATACCAGTCGGCTTCAAAATTGTCAAATAAGAGTAATAACCAACTTAAGTATATTGCGATATTACGAAGTTAAAAAAGAATGCAGGGCTTAAGCACCTATATCCTCTGTTGTGAACAGCTTCCGAAGAGCAGCAACATGTCCATCTGCTAAGTCCATCACATACATATAATCTCGAACCTGTCCTAGATTAACAAGTTCTGATTAGCAAAATATAGAAGGATAAGACAATAAGCACGCGTAATAATATCATTTCAATTGCATACCCCGATACCATCCTTTGTGTAAAAGTCAGTGCCATAGACATTAAGCTCATGTAGCCTCCCGAGAGCAACTTGTTCAATGTACGACATAAGGTTGTTTGAAAAATTAATTAAACCCTAACCCTAATTATTTCTCAGTTTCCCCAATTAATTCCAGAAACCCAAATTTCAAAAACATAATTTATCAATTCGGAATAAGAATCAAAAAATTAATCAAACCTTAACCCTAATTTCTCAAATTCAAAAACTAATCAAACCATAAATTTAACTAATGTAATCGACTAATGAAGAAGTTATAAACAGATAAAAATGTAAACCCTAATTTCACAAAAAATAGTTACAAATTTTGAAACTTTACCTCGAATTAACAGGATCCATTGATCCATTAATCGTCTGAAAGTTTGTTGTCGAAGAGTATGATCGTCGGGCATGTCACAATCGATCATGGTGTAACAAGTTAATAGTCGGATCAATCGTGGTGAAGAAGTCGAAGAGAGAAAGAATAATGAGAGAGAGAATTTTGTGAAAATGAATTAGTTTAGAGAATTGGAGAGTTAATACGGAGAGCTTGGTAGAATTAATCTCAGCCTTCCGTGTATTATTAGATTGAGCGCTGTGAGTGGTTCTCACAGTTCTCATTATACTAGTGGTTCTCACCGGATATATATATATATATATATATATATATATATATATATATATATTATTAAAATTAAAGAAAAAACGAATAAAACGTCATTTTATGAAATAATCAACAAATATCAATTGATTATGAAATACGAAATAATCATAGAAATACGATTTATAAAACAATAACAGTTTACGTAAAATACTTTATAAACATTCCTCTTTGAAATACGAAATATAAAACATGGTTTGACTGTCGTTGATCAAGGCTAACATACGGGGTATTACAGTCTTCCCTCCTTAAAAAGTACTTCGTCCCCGAAGTTCACCACACTACCCATCACCAAAACAAAAGCAACTAACGTCCTCTATTCCAGATCACTCCCCTCAGAAATGACATGTGTTACACGCGGTGCGGGTGGCCCGGCCATGTCCACAAAGACCAAATATAGTGGGTTGAAATGAAGGAGTGAATCAATGGGAGAGAGAATACTCTTTTGTTTGTAAGAAAATTAGGGTTTGAAAAGTTGTAGAAAATAACAATTACCCATTTATGATACAGAATTACTTTTTCACATACGCAATTTACTCATTCACATACATTTTTTTCATTAATTTTCCCTATCATACCCTCCTTCCTAAACCTAAAGAGTTAACTCTTATACATACTTTTCCCCCTAAAATCAAATTAACTTGCTCTAAATGTTTAAACAATGGGTCATAATTGTCCAATTAGCGAAGTAAATTAGTTGTTTTTCAATTATTAATTTTTATTGTTGAAATTATTACAGTTTATTAAAATTGATAAATTTTATTATCAATTAATCTTAATTAGAGTTCATGATACAACTAGTTAATTGAATCAATACGATTTTAACATCATAATGGGCGCCTAAAATTGCCAGTAAGAAGATTGTGCAATTCAAAGACATAATTACGCAATACATTAATCAAATTAACTTAAGTGCACCAAAAATATAAAATAATGCAAATTAATTACCCTTATTAGGTTCCCAATACCAAACTATTTTTGAACGGTTTTTTGAAATAATGCTGAAAATTAAAGAAATTGTCATTTTGGGTTGGTTCTGAAAGTATTTGTCAAAATGTTGTCCACGTATGATCGGGAAAACGAGCCTAAACACGCCATTTCCAGTGGCGGGTTACTTAGCAAAGACACACCATCACTAGTGACGTGTCTAAGCAGAGTAGTTATTTGGGAAAAAGTTACAGAAGGTTGGAGTTGGGGTAACAAAAAAGACACGCCTTTTGTGGTGGCGTGTTTCTGCTACATAACACTCCATAAGTGGTGGCGTGTTTCAACTTTCTAGAAACTTGAAAATGTTACAGGAGGTTTATAAGCAATTCCACAAAAAGCAACTATAAGCATAACTCACTCTTAATGTGCAAGTTTTTTTTTTATTGTAGCCTACACCACGACACAAGCTACATGAAACCCCAATAAGCCTCATCTTTCAAAGGAGTTTATTAAACTCAACAATGGGGGCACTAGCGAAGACAAGGTCATCATCACCATCTTCTTCATTTTCAATCAAATTTTCCTCAAGTCTTACTAACTCTTCATCAATCTCATCACCTTCTAAATTACCCTCAAATTCCCCATCATTTATGTCATTAGCTTCAATAGAAACAAATTGACCAACATCATCTAGCCTAATAGGCATACTTGGGGTAGGATTGACAATTTGAGAAGTAGAAATTTCAACAAATATGTACATTGAAGGAGCATTTGAATGACGAACACTTGTCCATAATGCTTTTAAGGCCCCGTCATTGTTAAGAGGTACAACTTTGAAACAACCGGAACTTGGAAATTTCATCTTCACCCTTAATTGACTACTAAAACTTTGAATTTTCATTCCTTTGTATATCTTTTCAACTAATTCAAGATATGTCATTTTTGTACTAGCTAAAACAAAGCATTGATTCCCTCCTCTATAGCTAACACAACCATTTTGCTCCAATATTTCTCCATCCCAATAACAAATAAGTGGAAAATCAAAAATATTCATTCTATACACAAAAAAACAAGAAACTTACTTAGTATAAATCAACAATTTATAAACAAACTACAACATAATAATCACCCAAACAATGAACTAGACACAATTTAACAACTTTTACACCAAATTCAATAACCTAGAGTTTCAAATTTTGGGGGTTTTCATATACATAGCAAATTAACCACAAATTAACAATATTAAAAGCTAAATCAAGCACAAAAACACCTTAATTAACCAAAATGAAAACATAAAAACTGAAATCTAAGACAAAAATTACTAATTAAACAAAAAATATGAAGAGAAAAATACCTTGAAAAAGGTAACTTCGCCGGAGTTTCCACCGGAAGAGAGTTGAGTGAGTGAGGGTTGAAAACTTTAAGGTGGATTGAGATGTGCTTGTGAGGGATTGAGATGAAGGTTAAATGTCGTGCTTGTGAGGGTTGAGGGAGTGAGGGTTGAGAGAGTGAAGGATGAAGAGAATGAAGGAAGAGTCGTGCAAACTTATTAAAAAAAAGGTCTGTTTAAACCCGCCATACCCCATGGCGTGTCTAAGGGGTGAAACACGCCATCCCCTATGGCGTGTCTTCAGTTTCCAAGTTTCTGCAAAGTTCCTATTTCTTATTAAAAAATCTACTAGGTTTAAACCCGCCATACCTAATGGTGTGTTTATGGTAATAGAAACGCCATTTCTTATGGCGTGTTTAAGCCGAGCAGGTTCCGAAAAACCGAGCCTACGTAGACACCATTTCGACAAATACTTTCAATTCCAACCCAAAACGACAATTATTTTATTTTTGATCATTATTTTGAAAACGGATTCACTATTTTTCCAGTTTCGTAAATTGAAAATTACAAATTCATTAGTCAATTTGTAATGCTCCTACTGAACCTGTGAGACTTGAGGTCCTGCAACATGGACCCTACTGCACAGAAGATCATATATCTGCCCTAAATGCTGAGGTTACTGCAGAAGAGATTAAGGCAACTGTATTCTCAATCCCCAGTGACAAAGCCCCTGGGCCTGATGGGTATACCAGTGCCTTCTTCAAAGATGCCTGGGACATAGTAGGTAATGATCTATGTAAAGCAGTCCAGGATTTTTTTGCTCATGGCCAGCTTCTTACTCAACTTAATGCTACTAATATCACTCTCATTCCTAAAACTGACAGACCTACTTCAGTTAGCCATTTCAGACCAATTGCATGTTGTAACCTAGTATATAAGGTTATTTCCAAGCTGCTTTGTAACAGACTTGCATCTGTCCTCCCTGACCTTGTTCATGAGAACCAAGGAGCCTTTATTAAAGGCAGATCAATCATGGAAAATGTGCTCATTTGCCAAGACATCATTCACTTATATTCCAGGAAGAATGTCACCCCAAGATGTTTGTTTAAAATTGACCTCCAAAAGGCCTATGACACAGTTGAATGGGTTTTTTTGGAACAACTGCTGCAGGGACTGCATTTTCCTTCTCATTTTATTAGAATAGTGATGCAATGTGTGACCACCACACAATTTACTCTTCTCTGAATGGCAGTAACTTTGGGTACTTCAAAGGGAAACGTGGGCTTAGACAAGGGGATCCAATATCTCCACTGCTGTTTACTCTTTGTATGGAGTACCTTACCAGGCTTATCAAGTATGCAACTCAAAAATGGCCCTTCCAATACCACCCAATGTGCAAAAATTTGAAGCTAACACACCTCATGTTTGCTGATGATTTGTTAATGTTTTGTAAAGGAAATCCTGCCTCTATATGGTTGTTAATGAGGGCTTTTTCATCCTTCTCTCAGGCAACATGGCTTAATCTCAATAATTCTAAGTCTGAGATCTTTTTTAATGGGGTTCAGGAGGATCTGAAAATAGGGATTGTCCAGGCTACAGGGTTCAGAGAAGGGGCATTCCCTTTTAAGTACCTAGGAGTCCCTATTCAGCCTGGTAAATTATCAAAAAAAAAGAATGCATTTCCTTGACAGAAAAAATGGTGGCTAGAATCAGGAGCATTGGAGCAAAGAAGCTATCTTATGCAGGGAGGGTGACTCTAATAAACTCTGTATTGAATACACTTTAGAATTACTGGGCACAAATGTTTGTGATCCCCAAGAGCATCATCAATAGAATTAGTGCAATCTGCAGGAATTTCTTATGGGCTAGCAATTCTGAATATCATCGAGTACCTCTTGTGGCTTGGGAGAGGGTCACTCTTACTAAAGATCAGGGAGGACTAGGAATATAAAATGCAGAATTATGGAACATGGCTGCTGTGGGGAAACTTGTAAATTTGATATATACTAAGGAGGATAGGCTTTGGATAAAATGGATCAGTGATGTGTACCTTAAAGATCATAATTGGGATGACTATCTTCCTGCTAATGACTCTCCTTGGGTCTGGAAATCAATCTGCAAAGTGAAGAATCGTATTAAGCAGGGTTTTGTCATGAACAAATGGGACTACAATCCCAAAGGATATACTATTAAAAACTGCTATCAATGGCTCTGCATTACATTACCTGTTCAAGACTGGGCTGACCTTGTGTGGAACAGCCTCAATACTCCAAAGCATTCCATGATCACATGGTTGAGACTCCAGGGAGGGATGAACACAATGAGTAAACTATACAGGATTGGGTTTTGCCCAAGTGACTTGTGCTTGTTGTGTCAAAGGCAATCAGAAACAACTGATCATTTGTTTGAGGGATGCATCTATACTATCAGAGGCCAGAATCTGCTACAACATTGGTTTGGTACTATGACCCCGATGGTTTCCAGTATGAGTACAGGGAATAAGAAGCATAAGCAATGGAAGATCAGAGCTGCTATATTCAATGGACTACAATATCACATTTGGCAACAACGTAATAATGCTCGAATTCAAGAATACCCGATCAGACCTAAAGCTCTTGCAAATCGTATTGTTTCTGATGTTCGAAATAGATTGAGAAATAAAAGGGATGGTTTTGATGATCAGACCAAAGTCTGGTTTGACAATTGTTGTCAATGATTTGTAATGCTTGCCCTAGGGCTTGAACCAGGGACCTTTTGTAACCTTTTTTCATGATATATATATATATATATATATATATATATATATATATATATATATATATATATATATATATATATATATATATATATATATATATATATATATACAACACACTCACATTTCACCAAAAAAAAAATTATATACAAAAAATATCAAATAAATTCAATCTTATCTAAGTGTAGGGTGGTCGGAAATAAGGAGTATAGTGGTTGGAGTGTTGGACAAGGAATACGAGAGGTGGCCGGATAAGGGTGGTCGGACAAGGGAAACTGAGGTTGCTTGACCGGAGTATGGTGGAATAAAGTGGTTATCGGTGGGAGATGGAAGGAAAGGGGTGAAGCAAAATCAATATTGGGAAAAAATAAGAAGGGTAAATTGGTAAAAAGTGTATATGAAAGAGTAAAATTCGTATGTGAAAAAACATATTCCTTATGATAATGGATTAGGAGGAGTAAGGACCTTGCTCGTCTTGTGCTCATGAAACAAAATTCGAGAAATGTGGTCATCAACAAGTTTGTGAGATTTAATCGCAAGTGAGAGGAGAAATGTGAACATACATGGAGGTATTACCTCACACTTTTCTTAGTTTTTGAGCATATGTACTAGTTTTGGAGCCCGTGGAAATCACGGGAGCGTTAATAATTTATTTTTTTAATCATCGTAAAAAGTATGGAAAATATGATTGGTTTCTTAACCAACACATACTTACGCGTTTGTTTAATTTCTCTTTATGAATTGATTGAATGAATTACAGTTTTAGGCCCTAATTATTGATGAGATTTTAGAGCCCCGCTAACCAGGTAACTTTTTAAAATTATTGAGTAGGTGTTGAAGTACGTACTAAATTTATAGTACTTAACCACAGATATTGTGTAGGTGTACCATAATAATCTTGAATTGGGTTTAGTAGCTTAAATATGAAAAAACTACAAAATAAAATCTCAAGGGTGTTTTGAGGTAAGGAAATCGAAATATGTGATAACGTAAGTGATTACTATTATTATAAGTAGTATAAATGAGAAGAGTAATCATTTAAGAAAAAGAATTGGACTTTAAATTAGTAAAGTGAATTAATTATTACTAGTTATTACTAGTTATAAAGACGAGAGGAAGCTAAAAAGTGTAATACTAACATTTACATTTTACTGTACAGCTTAAATTACAGTTGACAATTAAATGTGACTTTTGATAGGAGATATAGGGAAGTGTTTAGTTTTATCTTTTTTATTGTATAGATTTGTCATGTTACGTTAAAATTTGTCATTTTAGGTACCTTTAAATTATATTGTATATATTTATTTATAGATTAATGAATTAAAGCAATGTCAATTAACTATAAATAGATAATCCACTTGCTACGCCACATTAAAATTTGTCAAATATAATAAAATTTCACGGGATTTTTAAATCAAATTGTGGAAACGACAATGGGAAACTACTTTTTTTGAGAAAATGGACAAAGGAAAAATGATACAGGCAACTCATTAGAGGGTTTCACCAGAAAATTTCTTATAGTAAGGTATAAAATATACATGCACGTCATCATAGGTGAATAATAGAAACTAAAACAATTGAAAGATGTAACATTGTAACAACCCGACCCACCATTGTCGTAACACAAACCCAATAAGATGGGTGCACACTTTTGGGCCCATTATTTGTCCTCACTTAAGCCCAAAAGCACAAGAACTTGTTACTAAGTGGTGGGTGGAAGTTATTATAAACATACCACAAGCCTCACATTCTACCAATGCGGGACAACTTTCCTCTCACACTCCTGGGGTGTTACAAACTCCCTCACTTAAAGAACACAACATCCTCGTTGTGCCTCAAACTTGACCACAACCAGGGCCAGAATCCTTCCCCGCTAGGTGTGTGACCCAGGTACTCCCGACCACAGGCTCACCACACGGTCACAGGGTCGCTCTGATACCATTTGTAACAACCCGACCCACCATTGTCGTAACACAAACCCAATAAGATGGGTGCACACTTTTGGGCCCATTATTTGTCCTCACTTAAGCCCAAAAGCACAAGGCCTTGTTACTAAGTGGTGGGTGGAAGTTATTATAAACATACCACAAGCGTCACATTCTATTTGTAACAACCCGACCCACCACCGTCGTAACACGCACCCAATAAGATGGGATGTGTACCTTTTGGGCCAAATACTTGTCCTCACTTAAGCCCAAAAGCACAAGGCCTTGTTACTAAGTGGTGGGTGGAAGTTATTATAAACATACCACAAGCCTCACATTCTACCAATGTGGGACAACTTTCCTCTCACACTCCTGGGGTGTTACAAACATGCATACCAATAGTTGAACATTATCTAAGAGAAAAATAAGTTGTTGAAAATGATTAGATAAAAATTTATGAGTTTAAAGATATATTCGAAAATAAAGAGTTAAGGATTATCGATTAAAATTTTTAGACAAAATATCATAATGAAATTGTTATTTAAGAGTTTAAAATGTGTTTACGCATATCAAATCTAAACCTGGTGTGGAAAAAACCTCAGTAACATATACAAGGTTAAACTAAGAAATTCATACTTTAATATAGCCACCGCTAGATTTTTTTTCCATCCTCTTCCTCAACATTTTCTTCGAAATATCTTTAGAGCTATATCACCTTGTGCATGCTTCAAATATTATCTACATCTAAAAAACACTTTAATATGTGAATATAAATATAATAGAAATGATTCAAACGGTCTCTATTCGACAAAAAATGAATTGAGCTTTTATTTCAAGTGCTTAGTTTGTAAAATAAATTTACAAAATATATTCCCACAATCGAATTCCAAAATGTTCATAAGCTTTCTTATGTTCCTTATTGTTAATATAAGAATTTTGTCAAAATGTTGATAAACTTGAGTCAACTACCCCGTATACAAACAAAAACAAATTCAGTAATAAAAACTATAAAATATTATTTTTACTAAAAACATATGGTGATGATTAAACACATGGATAAAAAAATATATATTAGAGATGATTAAACATATAAATCGAAAAAATATGAATTTAAGTAGGTTTTCAAAAAAGTATAATATCACAATTACACAACATTATGCATTTGCTAACAAATTGATGCTTAAACCCCATCAACCACAACCTAAAGAAAGTAGTAATATAAATGATACTCCCTCCATTCTATTTATATCACCTCATTTCTTTATACACGTTTGCCAATACTCATTTTGTTTCGATTATATCTTTAGCTACATACTACTAAAAATTATAAAATTTTGATATTCTTAATCCTCTTATCAAGACAAATTAAAAAAGATCTCACATAAATATATTTCCGTGAACGGATTGAGAGAAAACTGACGTTAAATACTCGATTGTGAATAGTGTCCAGAAGGGGAATGGAGTGATATAAAAAGAATGGAGGGAGTATAAAAAAGCATTAAGAAAGACGAATAATTGGAGTTGGGGAAAAAAAAATTGAAAATGCAAATGACATAATTAAAAAATTAATAATTTCATGATGATTTAAAAAATAAATTGTGGAATTTTAAAAGATTTTCATTCAATTTTCTAAATTTATTTTATCATTAATTGTGAAAGTAAGTTTTGATTGTGGAGTTGGCAACACAAGCTACTTATTTAATTTATTTATTTTAATATATGTTAGCAATATCATATGGAATAAAATGACACTCAACTTGCATTTTTAGGTATAATTAGTTATTCCATGGTTCAATAAGTAAATTGTGGAATTTTAAAAGTTTTTCATTCAATTTTCTAAATTTATTTTATCATTAATTATAAGAATAGGTTTTGATTGCGGAATTGAAAACATAAGCTACTTAATGAAGTTTTTTATGTATGTTAGCAATGTCCTATGGAGTAAAAATGGCACCCAAGTTGTTTTTCATACATAAATCAATTAGGAAAAAAACTGATTGAAAATAAAGTATTACTACATCAATTAGGAAAAAAATGATTGAAAATAAAGTATTACTGCTCTCTTAAAACGGGCGAATACATACAACATATGCTTTTCTTGGATCTCTCAAACAACGTGCAAAATATTAAAAGTAAACACCAAACAAATCAATATATAAACATAACATGAAAATTATACGTATATGAAAATCAAAGGGTTAAAACAAATGATAAGGATCGAGGTTGGTTTATATGATCTTTATAATGACGCTAATTTACCCAAAAATTAATATAAAAGATGAATAAAATAACAGCTTTATATAGAAACTCCATGATTTACCGACATAAAAAAGGATAATAAAAATATCGAAAAAAATGCAGGGAAATTTAGTAAATTACCACATAACAATAAAACATGGTCATGTCATTAGAGTAAATCTATAAAAATACAACAAAATAAAGAAGATAATAACTTTATAATGAAGTTAATTACATGCAAATTATTATAGATGGATAAAATAACGGTTTTATATGGAAATACCATTATTTCACCGACATAAAAAAATGATAATAAAAAATTTGCAAAAAAGTATAGGGAAAATTAGTAACTTACCGCATAACAATAAAGCTTGATTATGACATTAGTAAACCTATAAAAATACAACCAAATAAAAAATTTAGACTTGAATTACCAATAGAACTACAAATCAAGAAAATAATGTGGATATGAAGCTATAAATATACTCATAAAAAATAATAGATACTAGTTTTTAATATTCAATAAGAATTCAAGAGTATGATGAAAAGTTAAAAATAAATACAAATTTATAATGATTGGAAATAGGAAAAGTATAAGTGGAGTTAACCCTATTAAAACATCTTGAATGTAACATTATTATTATTATTAATATTAAGAATACTAAAAATGTCAAATTATTTTACCATGCCACAATTAAATTATGGTAATGCCAAATCACATGCCATGTCACATTTACGTGGCCTTTTTTTATCCATGTGGCATTGTCAACGTGACATTTTTTGGCTAACTTTTAATCATTATATATATAAAAGAATCTTGTATTTCTGCTTATGTGGCACAATGTAGTGCAAGAATGAGGGTATTCAAGCTCTCTCATTCAACCTCATAAACTATGCTTTGTTTTAGCCAATCATGTAAAAGCGTGTTGGTCATCTTTCCACATCATCAAACTATAACAAATAAAAAACTGAAATTAATTATACAACCACCTAATTAACCGTAATAATTAATATGGATACCAATTCTCAAAATCAAATAAAAAACTGAAATTAATTATACAACCACCTAATTAACCGTGTTAATTAATATAAACGTTTTAATTAATATGGGTATCAATTCTCAAAACTAAATAAAATACTGAAATTAATGTTGGAGGAAGTGTCCTCGACAATAGTGTGTTGACATAATTAAAACTCATTTGAATGAAACACAACAGGGAGTGTTACTCTTTTAAAGTCAACTGATCAACATTTATCGATAATGATTGGCTGTCTAGAGTTTGACATTATCGTCATATGATGGTGGTGATCAGTTGATCCCTTAAGGTCATATCTTTAGGGAATTCCGTCTCAATGGAATAATTAATTAATATTGTATTGGATACAAATTAATTAATAACTGGAAATTTTGGAAATAATTTTATATGACGAATATTTTTATAATGGGATTATAATAATAATTAAAGTCAAAGTAATAAAATTGTTTTATTACTCGGTTTTATTTATTCGTTTAGGAAACGATTAAATTGAGAATGAACACGGTTGATCATAAAATTACAAAGAGTTGTAATTAAATTATGACATTACATTTTTGTACAAAAATAATTTCGAATTATTAGTGTATTTATTTAAATGTAATAAATTTGTAAATTATGAATTTTAATAGTTAAAATTGCACAATTAACAAATTGGGTCATGTGTTATGGAACATATGTGACATTTTAACACAATTGACAAAGATAAAATGGGTCCATTTTAGACCCATTTTTCAGCCGTGTAAGTGTAAGTATGTGTGTGGGTTGTGTGTGTAAGTAAGCAACTATTGTGTGTGTCATACACAAAGAATATGTAAGGAATATCTTATGCATTTGTGTAAGTGTAAGAAGGCCATGCATTGGCTCTCCTTGGGAGCCTTGGCCGGCCATGATGCTTGCTCAAGCAAGCTCATGTGCTTATATAAGGCACACCTTGTTCATACAAGATGCACAAGTTTTTGCTAAGTCTTTAGTTGATGGTTGTTCATCCCACACACTACAAACCTCATTCTCAATAATTCCTTAGCTAAAATAGTTTTCACTAAGGAAATAATTATTTCCATATTAATAATATTAAGAGTAATATTATTATTATCTCTAGTTAACTAATACATTTTTCTAGTAACAAAATTGTGTTGGTTTGAGATCGGGTCCTTGATACGCATCTTTTGGAGACGATTTTTCTTAGATCGTTTAAGGGTATTTCGTGGTTTGAAGACTCATATAATAGGTGATTATTGAGTATAAACCTTCTAAAACCAATGTAAGGACTATCACATCTTATGATATCATCATGCATGCATAAGATCTTATTAAGTTTTATGACCTAAACTTAAAGAAACAAAACTCACATTAGATATGAGTATAATATAAGGGACTTAATTCCCAACAATTGGTATCAGAGCATTACGGTTGTTGCATGCATGATCGGATTCATGTTTTATGTTAAAATCGGATTAACATACATATCTCGGTATTTTCGAAATATTTTGATTTATTATGATAAATCACAAATTAATTTTGCATGTTAAAGTTTCTGATTCTAAAATGGTTTTAGGACATAAAAATAATTTTATGGATTTTTATTGTTCATTTTTATATTTATTTGTATTTTTTGTAGTTTAAATCGGTTTTAAACAACAATTAATGGGAAAAATAGTTAAAAATAGTTTCTGGCCGAGATTTTTTTATATGTTCTCACATGCATATTTAATATATTGTATATGATTTTCCGTAAGAAATGGAGTTAATATGCATGGATTATGAATTTTATGAGATAAATAGACATAATATGAGTAAAAATGGGTATATAAGGTTATATTTCGAATTTGACCTTAAAAATTTTATGAGAAGTCACATGCAATATATGAAATACCTGTATAAATTTTCAAATTTATTGGATTTATTTTGCATGATTAATGATTTTTATAGTAAAAATCGTATTAATAGTGACTCAAATTCGACTTTAATAGTTATAGTTGCAATTTTGCCATAAAAATTTTACACAATGTCACATGCAATATTTACAGAATGTATATAAATTTTGGGAATTTATTCTCAAGTGATGCATGATTTATGATTTTAATAGTTAAAATCGGATAAATAGTGACTTATTGTGTTAAAAATAGTTAATCTTAATATTATGGCATACAATTTTACCCATAGATGTCTTATATAATAGGAACATCAGATCTAAAAAGATGAATATCAAAAAGTTTCTGTTTTTTATGATTATTAATTTTAATGAGTTAATTAGCTAATAATCGTAATTTATGAGTCGAAAATAAAATTTTCGAGTATGGTCTGTAATTTTTTGGTCATTTTCAGATTCTAATATAGATATTAGGATGACTAAAAATTTATGGCAAATTATTACAAGTTTTTATAATTTAAATCGGATTTTTAAGCATAAAAACGCTATTTAAACGATTTATTTAAGAAATAAACCATATATATTTGCATGAGACCATTTCTTAAATTTCTGAATTTTTAGAAAATTTCCAGAAAGTTTAAAATTTTTGAATTTTAAATTTCGAATTTTATTGACTCTTTTGGCCGTATTTTGTTTATTTTTCCCGAAAATACAAGTAATTTATGAACAATAATGCAAAATCAAGTTAGATCATGATCAAATATTAGTAGAGACTAAACATTGATTCCTAAAGTAATTTAGGATGATTAACTTGGACATAAATTAGATTTATGTAATTTTGATGATTTTAATGGTTAAAATCGCACATATCCGTAAAAACCGTAAACAAATATGAGATATTTGCTCCCATAAGGCGATTTGGCATTAAAAATTGAGCATGTGCATACATATTTTATTTAATTCAATTTATTTAATATGAATGTCATATTTTGAATGTTATTTATATAATTTGGAATTATGTAATTTTTCTTAGTATGACCTTAGTTTTAATCAATATTACCCGTAATAAAAGGGAATATTGATTCGGTTGTAATTTATGTGATCTCGTATCACGGGTTTGTAATTTAAATTTTCAGTTTTACAATAGAATAGTTGTATTATTTTATTGTAATTCCGGAGATCCAAAAGACGGTTCCATACGGAAAGGAGTTCCGTCAAGACGGTGTTTTCTTGGATGGCGTGCCAATGAAGTTCAAGGGACCATGGAGTTGGTTTCCGAATTTGTAATAGTTAATTAGTTTTTACTATTACTAGGAAGGCCATACTAGGATTTTATTGCTTTATTGCTTTTATTTTTGCATTATTTATATGTTTGCATGCATAGCCAAATCGCCATAAACATGCATATTAGTTTAGATCGTTAAAAACGACCGTGTCAATTATAATTATCGAGTTCACCGATTTAATTCGCTTAAAGGAGATAGATAATAAATTGACAAGACCTCTATATTAAACAAAACAATTGAGAATTAGCCTTACCAAATAGTAGAACTCATGAGCTTCTATTTCGTGGGGTGGTGCTAGTCCAGTGGGCAGTACGAACCCCATTACGTAGGATAAGTGGGGCGATGGGGTGGATTCAGTCCAGTGGGCGGATCGCATCTCGATGCAATTGAAATTTGGTTTGTACTCAACGGAAGTGTAGAGGACCAGTGGTCAATGTGTTCCGGGCTAAGATGTATAAATTATGATTTGTCATCAACCAAGAGTTCTAGGGTAGAACCGGTTTATTTTAACCCACCAAACCATATCATTGGGTCGGAGTTCCAGTGGTTCACGATTTCGGTAGTATGGGTTTGGGTCTTGGAATCATTTATAAAATTGGATAGAGGTCATTTTATAGATGCATTAGCTTGATAAATATGTTTACAAGTTAAAAATGAACATTAAAACAATTAGTATTTAATTACTTCATATGTTTAAAAATTTTGTAGTCTTCGAATCAATATCAATCATGACTACTTCCACTACTACAAACACTTCATGGTTACGTTCCTTCATGGATCGTTGTAAGCTAGAAAAGAATGGGGCAAACTTTGCCGATTGGGATGCCCAACTTTTGTTGGCAGCACAAGGTGACGGTAAGACCGAATTCCTCATCGAAGAATCACCCCCCTGTACCTGCAGAAAATGCCACCGCCGCAGCAAGGCGACCCTATGATACTTATCAGAAGGAGTCTGCGGCAATCAAAAATGTTTTGATCTTCTCGATGGAGCCAGAACTCCAAAGGAGTGCCATAAAGATTGGCACGGCCTATGAGATCTACTCCAGGCTTGTGACAATGTTCTCAAAGGCTTCGAGAATTGTCCAATACGAGGCGGCATCGGCCTTCTTTGATCTCAACCTTAAGGAGGGGCAAAAGGCTAGCCCACATGTGCTCAAGTTAATTGAGCATGTAGAAACCCTAAGGATGAATCAAGTGGACATTCCTAAAGAACTAGTGATTGACAGAATCCTACACTCCTTGTCTAAGGTGAAAACTTATGTACAATTCCGGGTGAATTTCAACATGAGAAACCAAGACATCTCTCTCGATGAATTGCACAATATGATCGTGCAAGCTGAAAGGGATATGGGACTAAATGTTAGTGCCCCTAAGGATGTGCTCAACATTAATGTTAAGAACAAAGGAAAGTTCAAAAGGAAGGGTAAGGCAAAGGGGAAACAACCTTCCAAAGGTTCAAAGAAAGTGTCTTCTGAGGCAAGCACCTCCAATTCCAAGAAGAGCCCTCATCAAGGGGCCAAATGCTTTTACTGCAATGGCAAAGGACATTGGAAGAGGAACTGTTCCAAGTATCTCAGCGATCTCAAAGCTGGGAAGATTCTTCCAGTTGGTACGATAACTATCCCGATTTTATGTTAATCGCAACTAATGTATTATGATACAAGTTGTGATATAAATGCTCTTCTTACTTGAATTAGGGCATGAAAGCAAAGATAAGGGAAAAGAGAAACAAGCTTAATGGATCAAGGGAACTAAGAGTAGCTCCACTCGGGATGATCAAGGAGCTTTGTTTTTTCGCTTATTTTGCTAGTATTTCAAGTGTTGTATGAGCAATTATAACCTATGTTTTATTTCCTTGTTGGACAAGGAAAGGGTTGTAACACCCCCATTTATTAAAGAGCCTTTAGCAAGACATTCTCAAATAAATAGGACTGTTACCATCCCGGTATATCCGAGGTAGTGAATAACGAGGTAAACAAACCAAAGTACTTTATATAAAATACTGATTAAATTAAACTTGGTATTACAACAACTACAAGGTCCAAACTTGATAAAATAAAAGTACAACTTACGATATCTAAATGTGATCTAACTCTAAGTAGGTCCATGCCATGTCTCTCTCCATGCCCAAGCTCCTAATCCATCTGTCACTGACCTGTAAAATCTACTCCCCATTCCGGATCATCGTAGGTGTCACACGAATACACAGGGTCAACCGCGAGGTTGAGTAGGTAACACAAATAAGACATAAATAACAGTAGAACCGTATCCTCCTCCATCTCCATTTCATTCAATCATCCTCTACGCCTCCATCACTCCACACCTCCATCACACCACACCACCATCACACCGCACCTCCCATGGCCATATCACAAGTCCCATATCACAAGACCCAATATCACAAGACCCATATCACAAGACCCATTTCACACCTCCCGATCTCCACAGTGATCAATAATATTAATACGATCCACAGTACAGTAATAATCAATTATATCAAACTCGTAATACGCATCACTTACACATTTCATGTCATAACATGAATCATAATATATTTCCCCTACCTCAATTGCGGATTGACAACCGAACAGCTGCTAGAAATGTTCCATTTTGAACAGTCGAACTCAGTTCCTATAATAGTATTGAATATCAATTTCTACTCAGACAATTAAACAATTATTCGATCATGTTCATAATTGATTTACTTATCACACATTGTAAATATACATATCAACACACTCATATACATGCCAATCAATATTAACTAATTATACATATCAATTATCCTTAGCCAAGTATAAACTTACTAATTATAGACTTACTAAATATAGCATAAAGTCAAATAATCAATTATTACTAAATCAATAACAATAACAATATAAATAATTAGTAGTCATCACAATATTCCTTAATAATATAATAACCATAAATTTCTAAAAAGATATAAGTAATAACAATAATAACATAAATAACACATTATCATATAATTATAACTCATAACAATAATAATAATACAACTAATAATAACCTGTGAGACATGAGGTCCTCCAACATGGCCAATCATGCACAGTAGATCACATACAGGCTCTCAATTCTGATGTTACTATAGAAGAGATCAAGGCAACTGTGTTCTCAATTCCAAATGATAAAGCCCCAGGGCCTGATGGGTTTACCAGTGCTTTCTTCAAAGATGCCTGGGATATAGTAGGTAATGACCTATGTAAAGCTGTCCAGGATTTTTTTTGTTCATGGCCAGCTTCTTACTCAGATCAATGCAACTAATATCACTCTCATTCCTAAAACTGACAGACCTACTTCTGTTAGCCATTTCAGACCAATTGCTTGCTGCAATCTTGTCTATAAGGTTATATCTAAGTTGCTTTGTAACAGACTGGCAGCAGTCCTCCATGACATTGTCCATGAGAATCAAGGAGCATTCATCAAAGGTAGATCAATCATGGAAAATGTACTCATTTGCCAAGACATTATTCATCTATACTCCAGGAAGAATGTCACCCCAAGATGTTTGTTTAAAATTGATCTTCAAAAGGCCTATGACACAGTTGAATGGGCTTTTTTGGAACAACTGATGCAGGGACTGAATTTTCCTCCTCATTTTACCAGTCTTGTGATGCAATGTGTAACAACCACTCAATTTACCCTATCCCTGAATGGCAATAATTTTGGGTATTTCAAAGGGAAACGTGGACTTAGACAAGGAGACCCCATTTCTCCTCTACTATTTACACTGTGTATGGAATACCTTACCAGGCTCATCAAGTATGCAACTCAGAAATGGCCTTTCCAATACCATCCATTGTGCAAGAGTTTGAAGCTTACCCATCTCATGTTTGCTGATGACTTACTAATGTTTTGTAAGGGCAATCCAGCCTCTATTTGGTTACTTATGAGAGCTTTTGCTTCTTTCTCTCAAACAACAGGACTTAAACTTAACAATTCCAAATCTGAGATATTTTTTAATGGGGTTCAAGAGGATTTGAAGATAGGCATTATCCAGGCAACTGGGTTCAGAGAAGGGTCCTTCCCTTTTAAGTACCTAGGTGTCCCTATCCAGCCTGGGAAGCTATCAAAACATGAATGCTTATGCTTGACAGAAAAAATGGTGTCTAGGATTAGGAGCATTGGGGCCAAAAAACTCTCTTATGCTGGGAGGGTGACCCTAATCAACTCTGTACTGAAAACTCTTCAGAATTACTGGGCACAGATGTTTGTGATACCTAAGAGCATTATTAATCGAATCAGTGCAATCTGCAGGAATTTTTTATGGGCTAGCAGCTCTCAGTACCATCGAGTACCTCTGGTGGCTTGGGAGAGGGTTACCCTACCTAAAGATCAGGGAGGACTAGGGATCAAAAATGCAGAACTATGGAACATGGCTGCTGTGGGGAAGCTGGTCAACTGGATATATACAAAAGAGGATAGACTTTGGATCAAATGGATAAGTGATGTGTACCTTAAAGATCAGAATTGGGATGATTATGTTCCAGCTTATGACTCTCCTTGGGTTTGGAAATCAATCTGCAAAGTGAAACAGCGTATCAAGCAAGGTTTTGTTATGAACAACTGGGATCATAATCCTAAAGGATTTACCATTAAAAGCTGCTATCAGTGGCTTAGCACTGATGTACCTGTCAAAGATTGGGCTGCTCTTGTTTGGAACAGCTTCAATATCCCAAAACACTCCATGATCACTTGGTTGCGACTTCAGGAAGGGATGAATACTATGAGTAAGTTATACAGGATTGGGTGTTGCCCAAATGACTTGTGCTTATTGTGTCAAAGGCAATCAGAAACTACGGACCATCTGTTTGAGGACTGCATCTTTACTGTCAAAGTCCAGCGGCTGCTGCAACATTGGTTTGGCAATATGAATATGAGGGTTTCCAGTTTGAGTACAGGGAATAAGAAGCAAATGCAATGGAAGATTCGAGCTGCTATCTTTAATGGATTACACTATCATATATGGCAACAACGAAATAATGCTCGAATTGAAGATTACCTGATCAGACCTGAAGCTCTAGCAAAGCGTATAGTCAGAGATGTTCAGAATAGATTGAGAAGTAGAAGAGATAGTTTTGATGATCAAACCAATGTTTGGTTTGATTCTTGTTGTCATTGAACTGTAATGCCTGCCCTGGGGCTCGAACCAGGGACCTCTTGTAACCGTATCTTGATATATATATATATATACATCACACTCACATTTCACCAAAAAAAAAATAATATTAATAATAATAATAATAATAAATCATAAAAATAATAAGAATAATAAGAATAACCATAGCTATTATCAAAGACGTGACAACAACAACATAGTAACCAACAGCCCTCCGACCAACCCACTTCACAACTCCTTCGAAAACCCTTCCACAGCCCGAACCACCACCACACTACTGTGGTTGAGACCACCGAACCATGGTGCAACAACTGACCCTGACCACCACTCCACACTCGACCTGGACAGCCATCGAACTAACCCCAAAACACGCTGGTCACAAACCCAAACCCAATTCCTGTACTTACCCGTGTTACCACCCTCCGTACACACACCCCTAACCACCTGCCAACACCACCACCGCCATAACTAAGCACTACCCACGACACCCTACACTACCCATGACACCCTGGTGGCAACCACCAAGCCTCGACACCACCATACCACCCACAACCAACCTTACAAAATCCCTGCCCAGAAACACTCTTCTGAAACCGACACCCTAACAACTCCTGTACCCCCAACGAGTCTCGTTCTAACACCCTCACGACACCCCCATAACCGCCACAAGAACCACCAGACAACTCTCTTGACTACAACCAACAACTAGACCAAAAGCCCATAACTGACACAACCTATAACTCTTTCAAAAACAACCACAAACATTCACGTTCAGCAATGCAATCTGTAACAAAACACGAAATGACTCTGACATGGTGGTTTAGCCACCACGTACGACGGTCACAGAGACCAACGGCGACCACCCACTGATCCAAAATTGACTAGTGAACTTCATAGATTAAAGATAAACAAAGATCTGCTCATAACAACACGATTATACAAACAAAACACGAATTGAAACTGAGCAGGAAAACTGAAAAAACAGAGAGGCAGTGCGCGTACCCTACTTTAGACACCAATCGAGCCACCAAGGACCACCCTAAACCACCAACTGATCCCTCCTTCTTGAACTATGATGTGTCGGCTGTGAGATGATGTGAGAGTGGGAGGCGCTTTAGGTTTAGGGTTAGGTTTTCGAGGAGCTTATATGTATGGGCAGCAGATAGAATTTGTTGTGGTTTGAGCAGTGGAGTGATGTGTCGAGTTGGGCTTTTTTACCCATAACACGCACCTCGAGGCCCAACCGACACCCTTGCACGCATCCCTAAACCTTAAAGCACAACTAGAGCGTGACACGATACTAAAACCCGTACCGGACACTTCACTATTCTTATACAAAATACAAGAAACGTAAGCGATAAACTAATTATCGATCTAAAACGTTCAACTAATTATCACACGTTAAAGTAATATAATACAAATGAATAAAATAGAATACGATACAATACGGAGTATTACAGTCTTCCCCCCTTAAAATGAACTTCGTCCCGAAGTTCACCATTCCATGGTCAACAAACTGGTCATCATATAACATCAAATACTAATAAAGTACTTCAAAACACGAGTTGTCACATTCTAACCTCCTTAAAAAAAACTTTGTCCCCAAAGTTTTAACGTATAACTAAGTTAAAGGATACCTCACGGAACACAATTAAAATAAAAATTGCACAACAGAAGTAAACAAGATTATCAAATGTATTCAACAATCACAACATACCAAATAACCATGTCATAACAACAAGCCATACCATAAAATCATTAAGATTTTACAATCCTATCCTCCTTAAAACATGGTTACGTCCCCGTAACCTCAGTATAAAGTTTCTAGACCGCAAAACAATATATCCACCTCAATATCTATTTCAAACTCAGGACAGAACTCAACAACCAAGGTCATACTGGTCCGTAGACACAACGTGGCACAACGGCCTAATAACTCATAACTCAAACCAGCAACCAATTCTCATCCCCGTCTCGATATCAATATTGTCAAATATTCCATTTAAGAAACTTTTATACCAAACCGACCTTATCAAATCAATCTCATCAGTACTTACCTTCAAAGTCCATTGACGTACTTGTATACCTACTCATTATTCCACTTATTCATAAAACACGAACGCGTACGCCATAAAACATGAACTTGTACATAACTCAGACTAATCAATTACTAACAACCAAAAGAACTATCACATCAATAGAAAATTTTAACCATCAGAATAAAAGGACAACTGCTAATATTCAACTCAAATCAGTACTCAAAAGAGGCTCATCAACTATCATATAACATATAACCTCGAACAATAATAAAGTATTAGGGTCGGTAGGGGCATGTTACGCAGTAAAACAGGTTCGGAATAGGTAACACTTACACACCCATGAAATTTCAACGCAAGCCAGTATTTACAACTACATAAATAATCAAGAAAACTCATAGTTCCTAAATGACAATTTAAAAGGTTTCATGTTCATAACCATATTTTGAAGCAAAACCATATTTAGGAAAAGACATAGCGCGTAATTAAACATGGAACATTGATAGGCTTATCGCGTACCTAACAAAGATACCCTAGGCTTAACTAACAAATGAATGTAGATAAGGAAGTAGGGGTCGATCTCAGGGAGACGGTAGATGCAATATGACAAGCTATGGTTAGAAATTTATCAAGGTCGATTCGATTGATTGATTGGTTTGATGGTTAAAACGATAGCAAATTGAGATATAAAACAATGATAATAAAAGATCTAGGGAAATAGGTTCACACATGTAAATTAGCAATAATTGATGTCGAATTGGGGAAACATATAAACAAAAGTTGTCTAGACTTATTAGCAATAATCTCTCGATTTTATTACTAGTCTTAGAACGATTACTAGCGGGCTCTCGCACTTACTAGGTCGTGCTACAAAACATGCTTAGCCAAATTCTATCCCCGACTTTCGATCTTAGGAAAAGAATTAACAAGATAACCAAAAATTGTGATCAAGAATTAAAGGTTAACAATACATAACAAGCATGTTATAGAAACAACAAATTGATAATAATAAATCCCAATTCAACAATTATCAATTACTAATCTAACATGGCTTCCCTAAACCCTAGATTATAAAACTACTCACTCATGATAATATATAAACTAACAAAGATTGATTTGATTAACATAACCATGATAACAATATATAAATTGGAATTAAAAAGATAATATAAAAGCAAGGAATTGAAATTACCAACTTAAGGAAATAAGAACAAGAACTTGATTATTAAGAGCAAAATAATCTTCAAATAAAACCCGGAATTAAAGCGTAAATGTTGATAATTGATAAACTAAGAACATAAAAGAAACTAGGTTTTTGTAGAATTAGGGAAATGTATGAAAAAGCATGAGTAAAATGCTCTCTAGTGATGAGTTTAAATACAAAAACTAGCTAGGAAAGTGAAGAGTTGCTCAGTTGCACAATCCCCGAAAATCCGGGGACCAAACAGTCTTAGGGGGCGCAGCAATTGAGGCCAAGAATTGCTCAGGTATCAAACCCCAAGATTCTGGGGTTTGAACAAGTCTCGGGGGCGCAGCAATTGAGGCCAATGGCTATCTCGCATCAACCCCGAGATTCTGGGGTTCGAACAGCAATCCGGGGACCTTGCAATCTCTTCTTTTCTTTACTAGTTCTCACTTTCTTTGCTCAAGTACCAACCAAATTTCATTTCTTCTTCCTCGGGAATGAGTGAATCTTCCCAAAACGCCCTTTCATGGCCAAAACTCGCTCCAAATAGCCTCGTAGTGTTCGGTGAATGCCAAAATGATAGAAAAAGGTCGTAACTTGCTCCGTTTCCTACAAAATGCAACAAAACATGCAAAACACCTACAACACGGAATTAGCTCATAAAATCACCTCATAAAGTGCAAATTATCATGTAAAGATGAGCTAAAAGAGGGGTGAAAATCATATAAAAATAAGACACATCAAATTCCCCCAAGCTAAACCCTTGCTTGTCCCAAGCAAGCACACAATATCAAGACAAGGGTAAGGAGCACCAAATCTCATCAATTGCAAATCCCAACATAAGCCAACAAGCGCAATGAATCATAATCCCAAAAACAACGTGGGCATAAGGATAATGCAAAAACATGGATGAGATTTACATGACGGCGTAGCATGAAAGATTTTATTCAAACTTTTCGGCTCTTGCATGATCTTATTGACAATGGACTCTCGCGGTACACTCAAGCACACATTTATATGTAAAAGGAAATTTGTATGAGTGACACTCTCCTAAACTCTACTCATGAGAGTGCGCCCGCAATCTAATATGGTGATCATTCCAAGTCCACGAGTCAAAACAATCAAATGCAAGCATAAAAAGAAGAAGCCAAGGATTAGAGGAAGGCTATGGTGATGGGTAAGAAAGGGGAACATATGAATTATGGTAAGCGGAGCTAAGTCAAGCTAGCAACTAACCAATGAATGCATGGATGCTCAATCCAAATCCCAAACCAATCCCAAGTAGGAGGTTTGAAGTCAAAAGTAGCATATTGACTTCTTTCCATGACAAATCAAGTGTAAACTTCCCAAATACTTGAGATATAAAACATGGAAGCTAAATCACAAAACCTCTTCTTCTCTTTTCTTTTCAACAACTCAATTTCATGCTTTTTTTTTTCATATTTCTCAACTCTTTCAATTTTTTTTCTTCTTGTATTTCAATTCTTTTTTCTTCACATCATTTTTTTTTTCATTCTTCTTTTCTCAACTTCTCATTTTTTCAACTTCTCATTTTTTCAATTTTCTTCAACTCAAGAATAAAACGAGACACGGAAATCAGTAATTCCGTCTTACCAAGCTCACAATGACACAAAAACGGACCATATATCCCAAATGAGCACCCAAACACCAATGATAAAGCTACTAACTCGACAAGGTAGGCAAGTTTAAATGTAGCTAGATATGAGAAAATGTATATAAGGGTGAAAATGGGCAACAAAGTCATGTGAATGGCTTCAAATGCTTACAAATTATGAATGCAATGCTCATAAGAAATGGAATAAAGACCATACTTGTGCGTTTTGATGTAACGCACACCACAAGGAGACCTACACACACCTAAGTGAGACCGGGTATAGATGCAACGGTCTAAGGAGGCTCTACCTTTCAAATTTATGTAGGTTGCCAATGTCAAGATCAAGCCTAATAGGTCCAAATTCCATCCCTCACCCACTATGTCAAGACTTCCCCATGTTTGCAAAAATCCCGTCAATAAATGTGATTCAAATAGCTATAAAGCTACAATTGGGATAAGCAAAGAGAGAAATCAAGGAGCAAAAGTGAGGGCAAGCATCACAAAATTTCATGGAAAGCACACAATATTTCAAATTTTTTTGATTTTTGAATTTTTTTATGAAAAAACTACATGCAAACTAAACTAACATGCTCTAACAAGATGCAAATCCCTCCCCCAAGCTAAACATCACATTGTCCCTAATGTGTGGAACAAGGAACAGCCATCAAACCGTAGAAACGGTTCTCACACATAATCCAGCAAGACAAAATGTTTAATGGGGAAAGGGGAGAACAACGAAAATGCAAGGGAAATAAAGATGCTTACTAGACTATCTAGCCTCCCCCAAGCTAGTATGTACAAGGGGATGAGTGATAGCAAATCACTCAGAAGCGGCATGGTAATCGGTAGCACGACCATCAACATCGCGGGTCTCCCCGTCATCAGCTCCACCGCCTTCTTGGACACCAGAAGTACCTGCAAAAACATCACTAGGAGCACCAAACCCGTCCATGGGCCAAGTAAAAAATGAAGGGTGAGGGCCTTCGGGCCGAACAATTCCCTTACGAGCAAAGTAAGAATAAAGAGGTGCTAAGGCCAAACGGGTGTCAGTCATCATGGTTGTGAGGTCACGCCGCATCCCACTCATCATTTCTCGCATCTCCTCCTCAAAAGGTGACTGAGAGGGTACCGAAGAGGAGATAGGGGTCGGTTCGGACCGACGACTATAAGTAAGAAGGGGTAGAGAGGACACGGCGATATTTTCCACTACGGGGAGCAAGTAAGAGGGTCGGGGTAGAGGTGGGGACTCAGGGTCAAGGGGAACGGGTTGCGGTGGTAATGGCTCAAGGGTAGGGAGGTCGGGGGCGGTGCTTGGTAAAAGCACGGAATCTTTCTCATCAATCCGCCACATGTAATCGCGCGGGGATACCTTAAGCCACTTCAAACGGAGCAAAGAAGCAAGATCAATGTACATACCTCCTTCAACCGGCCGGAGGCGTGTAGTATTCTCATTAAAACGGACTTGCTTAACGGCAATACGGGTGATTAAACCCCCAAACACAATCTCTTTGGCCCTTACAGCACCAGCCAATTGATTAGCAAAAAGATATGGAATATTAATAGCAAATGGTGTACGACGCTCAACATTCAAATAACCCCCAAGAATGTCAATCTCAGCACGTCGAACGTTATGGGGTTCAGCACGACCCAAAAAGGTACCACCCATAAAATGTTGCCAAACACGCAAAACGGGGTGGTGGATTTGAGTATCCGGGACATGATTCCAATCGGACACTGCAAAAGTAGACATACTCTGCCAAGTAGAGGTACAACTGAATTCATCGGGACAATGAACATCAACATCATAAGGGAGGCCAAACATGTGAGCAAATGTAGCCAAATTCAATTCAAAGTCCTTATTCATGAGTCTAAATTCCACAGTTACAACCACACCCTTCCTCCGAGGCTTGTTGAATTTGTATGAACTCAAAAATTCCAATGTCAATTGGGCATATGTGTTATGTTTCATGGTATAAGCAATACCCATACCCACACCGGTAAACAAGGCTTTAGTCTGACTCTCAATTCCTAAAGTACGCAAACAATCATGAGAAATAAACTGAGTGGGTTTAATCGTCTTACGCTTTAGCTTCTGGAAAGTATCCCATTGTTGGGACGAGATGAATTTCACATCGGGATAGTCAACATCGGGACCGTACGCCACTTGTACAGGGGTAGGACTCTCCGTATTTTCCGGCCTAGCTCTCTTCTTCGTCCCTTTTGAAGGCATTATGAGGTGGAAATCTGAAAAAGTGGCGAATTAGAACACAAAGAGAGCGAAAAACAATCAAAATTTCGCTAAAGAGCGGAAATGTTCAGCAAAAAGCATAAAAACCACATGAAATCAATACCAAAAACGGATTGTATACTGAAAATCCGTCACAAAATAAACCCAATTCGGAATTAGGGTTTGGATGAGAAAAATTGGGAATGATAAGTGAAAGGAGAAGGAAGAGCAGGCAACAGTAGACGACGACAGATGGCGGCAGAGGTGACCGGAGAGCAGCAGCAGCCGGCGGCAGCAGTGCACGGCTAGAGCAGTAGCAACGCGCGGCAGAGAGGTCGGCGGCGGAAACGCGCGGCAGAAACGCGCAGTAGACACGCGGGATGGTGGCGGCCGGCTGTGACGGCAGTCGACAGGTGGCGGCAGTCGGGGGTTGGGGGAAATTGATGGCGGCAGTAGGAAGAGACTCTATTGTGGATCCTTTTGGATTTCACGTGAAATCCCTTTGTGTCGCCTCTTTGTTTTGTTTTTTTTTTTTTTTTTTTTTTTATATTTTTTTTTTAAATTGTTCCGCCCCCAAAGATATGTTTGATCCCCGACATCTCGGGGTTCCAACACGTTGGCTTTCAAGCATGTAATTGCTGCGCCCCCAACTCTTGTTTAAACCCCGATTTCTCGGGGTTCCAACACTGCTAGTTATCACTTCCGCAAGACGAAGAAAGCAACAACTTGAGACACCTACAAAATTAACAAGAAGCACAATTAGGCATCCTTTCTTGAAAATAAAACAAAAGAAGTAAACAAAAATTAAAAAAAACTAGCTAAACTCGGGTTGCCTCCCGAGAAGCGCAATTTAAAGTCTTGCTAGACGTAGAAAGCATGAACGGATTAATTCTTCAAAGACGGAGGTTCCAAGAAAACCTCCTCCACGACTCCAATTATTGCACTCTCGTGATAAATCTTTAATCGATGACCGTTAACTTTGAATTTTTCACCATTGGTAGTCATCACCTCGACGGAACCAAGCTTGTTGACATTAGTAACGGTATATGGACCGGACCACCTTGATCTTAGTTTTCCCGGAAAAATCTTCAAACGGGAATTGAACAAGAGCACCTTATCACCAATCATAAAATTTTTCTTGAGAATTTTCTTATCATGCCACCGCTTTGTCTTTTCCTTGTAAAGACGAGAACTTTCATAAGCTTGCAACCGGAATTCATCAAGTTCATTAAGTTGCAACAATCGCTTCTCTCCACAAAGAGTAGCATCAAAATTGAGCTCTTTAATAGCCCAAAAAGCTTTTTGTTCCATCTCCACCGGTAAATGACAAGCTTTTCCATAGACCAACCTATACGGTGAAGTGCCAATAGGTGTCTTGAAAGCCGCCCGATATGCCCACAAGGTGTCATCTAGCTTTGTACTCCAATCCTTCCTTGACTTAGCAACAACTTTTTCAAGAATGGATTTGATTTCACGATTGGAGACCTCGACTTGGCCACTTGTTTGCGGATGGTAGGCCAAGCCCCTTCTATGAGAAACCCCGTATTTAGCAAGCAATGCATCTAGTTGTTTCTCACCAAAATGAGTTCCACGATCACTAATCACCGCTCTAGGTACACCAAAGCGCGGAAAGATGATCTTTTTGAACAAACTTATGACATGACGGGCATCATTAGTTGGAGTAGCAATGGCTTCTACCCATTTAGAAACGTAATCAACGGCGACCAAGATATAACAATTACCCTTTGATGAAGGAAAAGGGCCTTGGTAATCGATACTCCACACATCAAAAAGTCCAACCTCAAGAATCCCATTTTGAGGCATCTCGTGCCTCCTTGAAATAGAGCCGGTTCTTTGGCAAGCATCACATGCCATCACAAAATTCTTAGCATCTTGGAACATACTAGGCCAATAGAAGCCGGATTGGAGAATCTTAGCAACGGTCTTAGATGGTCCATGGTGACCACCATAAGGAGAAGAATGACAACCTTCTAATACACCCTTCACATCCCATTGAGGGATACATCTCCGGTATAGCCCATCGGAGCAATGTTTGAACAAATGAGGATCATCCCAAAGATAAAATTTGGCATCATGCATGAACTTCTTTCTTTGTTGATAGGAAAGGTTAGGCGGCAACTCATGACCAACAAGATAGTTGGCAATATCGGTATACCATGGTGTATTCTCATCTACCATCATCAAGGAGTCATCGGCAAAAGAATCATCAATAGGTATATGAATACCTCCATCATCAAACCTCAAACGGGAGAGGTGATCGGCAACAACATTTTCGGCTCCTTTCTTGTCACGAATCTCAAGATCAAATTCTTGCAAGAGTAAGATCCATCTAATGAGTCTTGGCTTTGCCTCCTTCTTTGAAAGTAGATGCTTCAAGGCGGCGTGATCGGTATGGACAATGACTTTGGAGCCAATCAAGTAAGAACGAAATTTGTCTAAAGCATAGACAATAGCAAGAAGCTCCTTCTCGGTAGTGGCATAGTTGATTTGAGCGTCATCCAACGTTTTGCTCGCATAGTAAAGTGCATGGAGCGCCTTGTCTTTCCTTTGTCCAAGTACGGCACCCACCGCATAGTCACTTGCATCACACATCAATTCAAAGGGCAAGCTCCAATCCGGTGATTGGATGATAGAGGCGGAGATCAAAGCCTTCTTAATCCTGTGGAATGACTCAAGGCAAGCATTAGTAAACACAAATGGAGCATCCTTTAAAAGGAGCTCGGTAAGGGGCTTAGCAATTTTGGAAAAATCCTTGATAAACCTACGGTAAAACCCCGCATGACCTAAAAAGCTCCGCACACCTTTGACATTCACGGGAGGGGGAAGTTGTTCAATTACTTGAACCTTAGCACGATCCACTTCAATACCTCTTTCCGAAACAAGATGGCCTAGTACCACTCCTTCATTCACCATGAAGTGACACTTTTCCCAATTCAAAACTAAGTCCACTTCTTCACATCTTTTCAAGACCTTAGTCAAGTTGGCCAAGCATGCATCAAATGTAGTGCCATAGATACTAAAATCATCCATAAAAACTTCCATGATCGACTCAATGAAATCTGAGAAAATACTAGTCATGCAACGTTGGAAGGTCGCGGGGGCATTACATAGACCAAAGGGCATCCTACGGTAAGCAAAGGTACCATAAGGGCAAGTGAAAGTGGTCTTCTCTTGGTCATCGGGATGTATGGGTATTTGGAAGAAACCCGAATAACCATCTAAGTAGCAAAAGTACTTATGACATGCCAACCTCTCCAACATCTGGTCAATAAAGGGTAATGGGTAATGGTCCTTCTTGGTGGCGAAATTCAACCTCCTATAGTCAATGCACATGCGCCATCCCGTCACAATTCGAGTAGGGATGAGTTCATTCTTATCATTTTTGACTACCGTAGTCCCTCCTTTCTTAGGGACCACTTGGACCGGACTTACCCACTTTGAATCGGAAATTGCATAGATAATTCCCGCATCTAAAAGTTTCATGACTTCCTTTTTGACAACTTCTTGCATGTTAGGATTTAATCGTCGTTGACCTTGGACACATGGTTTATGATCCTCTTCAAGATGAATTCTATGCATGCAAAATTCGGGGCTTATACCCCTCAAATCATCAAGGGTATAACCAATGGCTTTTCTATGTGTTCTCAACACATCCAATAGAGAAGACAATTGACTCTCACTCAAATGAGCACTAACTATGACCGGGCACATTTCCGATTCATCAAGAAAAGCATACTTCAAGTTCAAGGGAAGGGGTTTGAGTTCGGGTTTTTGTACCTCAATTTCTTTAGGGGTAGCAACCAAACCTATGAATTGAGAGCTTTCCTCCAAAGGTAGCTCCTCTCCATCCAAGTCCACCTCCAAAGCTTCAATTTCATCATTGTCGATATCATCATCTCCTGCAAAAGATTCCAACAACAAAAGTGCCTCCAAAGGATCTTTAATTAAAGATCGAGGCAATGAGTCATCCATTATAACATCAATAGCATCTATGACTTCTATGGAATAACATGGCTCTTCTAGCATTGGACTTTTCATGGCACTGTTCAAACTATAGGTGACCGTCTCATCACCTATTTCCAAAGTTATCTTACCATTCTTGACATCAATGACCGCACCTGCGGTATGCAAAAACGGTCTTCCCAAAATGATTGGGATTTGTGAATCTTCGGCAATGTCAAGAACAATAAAATCAACTGGAATAAAAAATTTTCCAACTTTAACGGGCACATCCTCCAAAATACCCAAAGGGCGTTTTATAGAACGGTCCGCCATTTGCAAGGTGACACTAGTACATTTCAAAACACCCATGTTCAACTTTTCACAAATAGTGTAAGGCATCACACTCACACTAGCACCTAAGTCACATAAAGCTTTATCAATGGTGTAGGTGCCAATGGTGCATGGAATGGAAAAGCTACCTGGGTCCTTTAACTTAGGAGGGGACTTGTTTTGCAAAAGAGCACTACACTCGGCGGTGAATGCTATAGTTTCAACATCATCAATAGTCCTCTTCTTAGTTAAAATGTCTTTCATGAACTTTGTATAAGAGGGGATTTGGGTAATTAATTCGGTAAAAGGAACGGTTACCTGTAGGTTTTTCACCACTTCCATGAACTTACCAAACTGAGTTTCCTTGTGAGCCTTTATTAATCTATGTGGGAAAGGCACTTGAACCTTTTCTGGAACTTTGACCGGAGCATCAACCTTTGGAGGAGTATCCTCCACATCTTCTACCACAATCGGCTCCTCAACTTTATTTGAAACATCTCCCTCCTTTTTTGATTCATCAACTTTGTTGCTATGATCAACATCATCTCTTTTCTCGCCAACTACCCCATCATCAATATTTGGCATTTGGGGTGCATCATAAGTGGTACCACTCCTCAATGTGATGACATTTATGGTGTCATGAGGTTGTGCACCTTGAGGTGGCAATTGACCTTGTTGTCTTTGAGCATTGGAAGTGGCAAGTTGAGCAATTTGGGTTTCAAGCATTTTGATGGTTGCATCCCTAGCTTGGTCACTCTTTTGAATGTGGGTGGCCATGTTCTTTTGTGTCTCAACCACTTGTGTCATCAAAGCCTCTAGCTTGCTCATTTGTTGATTATTTTGTTGGGAATTTGATGATTGACCTTGAACTTGTTGATTTTGAAAAGGTTGTTGAAACCCTTGTTGAAAGTTTTGTTGGGAATTTTGTTGGGGATTTTGTTGGAAATTTTGTTGGAAATTTTGTTGGGGTCTGTGAATTTGGTGTTGAAAACCGGGTGGTGGGACTTGAGCTTGCCTTTGTTGTTGTGGGACATGCTGATTTTGATGTTGTGGATTTAGCACATTAGTGCTTTTGTAGGACAAGTTTGGGTGAAACTTTGTAGCTTCATTGTAGGTGTTGGAGTAAGGATTAAAGTTTTGTTTAAAACTTTGATAAGCATTCACTTGCTCAACCGTATTCCTACATTCTTGTGCAAAATGCCCCGCTCCACCACATGCGTCACACACCACAATTTGGCTAGTAGCATTGACTTGTTCATAAGTTTGTGATGAACTTGATCCCCGATTATCAACTTGTTGTTGGAGGAGAGCTATTTGAGCTTTCAAAAGAGACACGTTTGGGTCCTCCTCCTTTGCCTTGAATGGGATGTTGCGAGTGTTGGCGTATTGTGAGTCATGCACCGCCATGGATTCAATGGTAGCATGAGCAAGTTCCGTTCAATTTGGTCGAATCTCCCATTGTTAGCGGAGTCCAAAACTCGGCGTGATTCGGCACAACAACCATTGTAGAATGTGATTGCAAGAAACCAAGGATCCAACCCATGATGAGGACATTGCCTTTGTAACTCTTTATACCTCTCCCATGCTTCAAACAAGCTTTCAGTACCATTTTGACGGAACCCCGTGATTTGGCTTCTCAATTGTTGGGTCTTTTCCGGTGGAAAATATTTTTGATAAAATGCGAGAGCCAATGTTTCCCAATTGGTGATCCCCAAAGCGGTCCTATCAAGGCTATTAATCCACAACTTGGCGTTGTCTCTCAATGAAAAAGGGAAGAGTATCTCCCTTATCTGCTCTTGTGTCACACCCGTTTGCCTAATCATTGAGCAATAATCACAAAAATTTGTGATGTGCAAATTAGGATCTTCCAATGGACCTCCACCGAATTGCTTTCTCTCAACAAGGCTAATAAAAGCCGGCTTGATCTCAAAATTTGCCGCGTCAATTTGGGCAGTGGCAATACCCCTAGGAAGCATAGCCGCGGTGGGCTTAGAATGATCGGATAAACGAACCATCTTCCTTATTGGTTGTGAATTGGAAACCTCTCCTTCCTCAAGTATTTGAAGGTCTTCTAAATAAGATTTTCTCGCACTTTCAAGTTGTGCAAGAGTTGCAGCTTCAGAAATTTCCTTCAAGAAACGTTGTCGTCTACGCAAGGTTTTCTCGGGATCGGGATCAACCGGAAGTAGTTCACCAATCCGTGAGGACCTGGGCATAAGACAACAATCTAGAGAGGATTGTAAGTAACGGTCTCAAGAAACAAGTGTTCCTTAAGACAAGGAAAAACAAGATAAAATTCAACTAATCACAAAGCAAGAAAACCGTGCTCCCCGACAACGGCGCCAAAATTTGATAGGCTTATCGCGTACCTAACAAAGATACCCTAGGCTTAACTAACAAATGAATGTAGATAAGGAAGTAGGGGTCGATCTCAGGGAGACGGTAGATGCAATATGACAAGCTATGGTTAGAAATTTATCAAGGTCGATTCGATTGATTGATTGGTTTGATGGTTAAAACGATAGCAAATTGAGATATAAAACAATGATAATAAAAGATCTAGGGAAATAGGTTCACACATGTAAATTAGCAATAATTGATGTCGAATTGGGGAAACATATAAACAAAAGTTGTCTAGACTTATTAGCAATAATCTCTCGATTTTATTACTAGTCTTAGAACGATTACTAGCGGGCTCTCGCACTTACTAGGTCGTGCTACAAAACATGCTTAGCCAAATTCTATCCCCGACTTTCGATCTTAGGAAAAGAATTAACAAGATAACCAAAAATTGTGATCAAGAATTAAAGGTTAACAATACATAACAAGCATGTTATAGAAACAACAAATTGATAATAATAAATCCCAATTCAACAATTATCAATTACTAATCTAACATGGCTTCCCTAAACCCTAGATTATAAAACTACTCACTCATGATAATATATAAACTAACAAAGATTGATTTGATTAACATAACCATGATAACAATATATAAATTGGAATTAAAAAGATAATATAAAAGCAAGGAATTGAAATTACCAACTTAAGGAAATAAGAACAAGAACTTGATTATTAAGAGCAAAATAATCTTCAAATAAAACCCGGAATTAAAGCGTAAATGTTGATAATTGATAAACTAAGAACATAAAAGAAACTAGGTTTTTGTAGAATTAGGGAAATGTATGAAAAAGCATGAGTAAAATGCTCTCTAGTGATGAGTTTAAATACAAAAACTAGCTAGGAAAGTGAAGAGTTGCTCAGTTGCACAATCCCCGAAAATCCGGGGACCAAACAGTCTTAGGGGGCGCAGCAATTGAGGCCAAGAATTGCTCAGGTATCAAACCCCAAGATTCTGGGGTTTGAACAAGTCTCGGGGGCGCAGCAATTGAGGCCAATGGCTATCTCGCATCAACCCCGAGATTCTGGGGTTCGAACAGCAATCCGGGGACCTTGCAATCTCTTCTTTTCTTTACTAGTTCTCACTTTCTTTGCTCAAGTACCAACCAAATTTCATTTCTTCTTCCTCGGGAATGAGTGAATCTTCCCAAAACGCCCTTTCATGGCCAAAACTCGCTCCAAATAGCCTCGTAGTGTTCGGTGAATGCCAAAATGATAGAAAAAGGTCGTAACTTGCTCCGTTTCCTACAAAATGCAACAAAACATGCAAAACACCTACAACACGGAATTAGCTCATAAAATCACCTCATAAAGTGCAAATTATCATGTAAAGATGAGCTAAAAGAGGGGTGAAAATCATATAAAAATAAGACACATCAAACATGTACATGCCTCACAAGATATTCATAATTCTTAGACTTCGCAAGATCGTTTAACATTCCCAGATATCAATTAGGCAGTATATTTCACTTAGGTACATTCCCGTCCACTCATATTACATCTTTTATCATGGAGCTATTATTATACATGATCTGCATAATAAGAGATCTATACGATGCGCAGCAATTAACATTCAAGCCGGTTTTCATCTACACATAGCTACAGGATTGTCATTTGCATACAATCATCATAATTATCAAACATCAAGCTTTTTCCTTGTTTATTACCTTGAAAATATTTTGAAATGTTTGGAGCAATAAAAGGTAGTTTGTGACAGTTATAAACTCAATTCAGGACAATCTTACCATCTACAACTCAGATTTAAGACTACCTGGAGGCATTCCGATTCTTCTTTTCTAGGACATTGTTCTTGTTCCTCATGACTTATGAAAACTTGAACGATAGAGGTAACGAATTCACAAGACTAGTACTTCATATTTCACATGTCAACTAATTAATAACTCAAACTAGTATGGTCAGACTTTTAAACAGAGCAAATGCAATTCAGTTTGTGACATAAAAATATACATGAAGGTGTTATAAAGGTTAGTGTCTCAACGATCTAGACAACGGTATACCATAAATATATGAAAGAACGTCAACACTTTTAACATCGTTCAAAATGATTTCCATTACGCATAATAATCAGATTGCTTTATCATGCTAATAAGCTTACCAGTTAAATTTCATTCTACGACTTGGCAAGACTCTCCTCTGATAACATAATTTTGACATCACATACGAACGTCATACAATTAGTTTGAGGTCGTAATACTAGACAGTAAGAGTGTAGGTATAATTGAAACTATTCTATATTAAACTTGATGATGTAAACAAGGTTACGCTATCATATAATGAGGTTCATATTCATGTCATATGCCTACTATTCATGTTATTAGTTTCATAACAGGATATCACGTAGTAACATCACAAAATTCACATTTGATTAACCTTTATATGAAGCTTACATAAATCACAATTTCACCATTTAAATATTATGTAGCAACTTGTAAAAAGCATAATTACATAACGACTCGATAAGATTTACATGGCTTATCATTTTGAAAACGCTTACGAATGTCCTAAACAGTGGAGTTGAAATTTTACATAAAAGTAAACACGCTTTAAATGACTTGCTTTACAACATGGATTTAACGGGACTGTGCAGTAGCAATCTGACCATTGTCAACTAAAAGATTTATTTATCCCATTATATAACTCATATTAGCATGAAACAAAAGCATTGTAAAACCAACTTAGAAGGTTATCATACATAAAATTTTCATACTCATATTTGGAACACATGTAAAATGACAGCTAGTACAAACCAGGTAACAGTCTGAAAGAAATTTATTAAAATTTTGTTTCCTTTGCAAATTTACATTACTACATCGAAACTCAACCTTTCTTATTCCAAAACACGTTGACGATCATTTAAAGCATATATATATCACCCTATACCATATTAACATTCAGTCGACATTTCATTTGCAGTTGTCATCTAAAACACAGTAAAGGTTTTTAAAAAAAAAAGAAAATAGGATCAACTAAATAACTTGATATAGTTATACATGTATATCTAAATAAATTAGTTTCCACCATCACACGATCACATCTTATCCAAGTATGGAAATATAAACTAGGGACTACTATGAGGTCCCTTATTGATTACTAACTTCATACCGAACTTAAATGTGCACAGTAGGCATAAAATTTTAAATACGATATATACCATACATGACTATATACATTCATGGCTTAGAGCAACATATTCCACATATCACTAGACATGAATTACTAAGGCAATTAGTAGAATAATAACAATCATAAATCTCAAAGCCCGTTCACATTTGCATAGTAAACCAAACAGTAAACTCTTGCAAAGTATAAGGCATGCAAATAAGAGATGTCAAACCGGTTCGGTCTACTAGCTTTACCCATAAGACTTAACTTGGTTCCACATCCTTTAACGACATAGCATAGCTGGCTCTACTAACCATTCCAGTCAATCATGATCATATCTCTCCTACATCTAACCTCTTAGGTAGTTATAGCTTATGGTGCCCCTATCGCCAACTCATTACTCATATCCTTATACTATACCTCTACCTAAGGGTTCAGGGATCAGGAAGCCGCATGCATATCATCATATAATTAATAAGTCGCAACTCGTGCCATTCATACACTAAAATTTCACTCAATTATTCAAATATGTTAGCATGCCAATATCAACCATATTCTTTCGTTTCACATCGTTAACCATGTATCACATCATGACTAACCTCATTCCGCCCCTGCAAAACTGTTAGCACAAGATAACTAGGTCACTATATAATCTACCCCACTCTTCAATTACTCTCATTGGGTTCCCGAGATAGAACAGAAAGGGCCCAGGTTTGGTGTGAGGGGGGCCCCTAACTCATCCCGTCCCTTTTTGGGGCTCCTATCAGTCCCATCTCGGGGTTCATTTTATTTGACTCTTCCTACGTTCATTATTATTCATTTGGTTTAGGCCTGAGGATCGTTCGCTCTGATACCACTTTGTAACACCCCCATTTATTAAAGAGCCTTTAGCAAGACATTCTCAAATAAATAGGACTGTTACCATCCCGGTATATCCGAGGTAGTGAATAACGAGGTAAACAAACCAAAGTACTTTATATAAAATACTGATTAAATTAAACTTGGTATTACAACAACTACAAGGTCCAAACTTGATAAAATAAAAGTACAACTTACGATATCTAAATGTGATCTAACTCTAAGTAGGTACATGTCATGTCTCTCTCCATGCCCAAGCTCCTAATCCATCTGTCACTGACCTGTAAAATCTACTCCCCATTCCGGATCATCGTAGGTGTCACACGAATACACAGGGTCAACCGCGAGGTTGAGTAGGTAACACAAATAAGACATAAATAACAGTAGAACCGTATCCTCCTCCATCTCCATTTTATTCAATCATCCTCCACGCCTCCATCACTCCACACCTCCATCACACCACACCACCATCACACCGCACCTCCCATGGCCATATCACAAGTCCCATATCACAAGACCCAATATCACAAGACCCATATCACAAGACCCATTTCACACCTCCCGATCTCCATAGTGATCAATAATATTAATACGATCCACAGTACAGTAATAATCAATTATATCAAACTCGTAATACGCATCACTTACACATTTCATGTCATAACATGAATCATAATATATTTCCCCTACCTCAATTGCGGATTGACAACCGAACAGCTGCTAGAAATGTTCCATTTTGAACAGTCGAACTCAGTTCCTATAATAGTATTGAATATCAATTTCTACTCAGACAATTAAACAATTATTCGATCATGTTCATAATTGATTTACTTATCACACATTGTAAATATACATATCAACACACTCATATACATGCCAATCAATATTAACTAATTATACATATCAATTATCCTTAGCCAAGTATAAACTTACTAATTATAGACTTACTAAATATAGCATAAAGTCAAATAATCAATTATTACTAAATCAATAACAATAACAATATAAATAATTAGTAGTCATCACAATATTCCTTAATAATATAATAACCATAAATTTCTAAAAAGATATAAGTAATAACAATAATAACATAAATAACACATTATCATATAATTATAACTCATAACAATAATAATAATACAACTAATAATAATAATATTATTAATAATAATAATAAATCATAAAAATAATAAGAATAATAAGAATAACCATAGCTATTATCAAAGACGTGACAACAACAACATAGTAACCAACAGCCCTCCGACCAACCCACTTCACAACTCCTTCGACAACCCTTCCACAACCCGAACCACCACCACACCACTGTGGTTGAGACCACCGAACCATGGTGCAACAACTGACCCTGACCACCACTCCACACTCGACCTGGACAGCCATCGAACTAACCCCAAAACATGCTGGTCACAAACCCAAACCCAGTTCCTGTACTTACCCGTGTTACCACCCTCCTTACACACACCCCTAACCACCTGCCAAAACCACCACCGCCATAACTAAGCACTACCCACGACACCCTACACTACCCATGACACCCTGGTGGCAACCACCAAGCCTCGACACCACCATACCACCCACAACCAACCTTACAAAATCCCTGCCCAGAAACACTCTTCTGAAACCGACACCCTAACAACTCCTGTACCCCCAACGAGTCTCGTTCTAACACCCTCACGACACCCCCATAACCGCCACAAGAACCACCAGACAACTCCCTTGACTGCAACCAACAACTAGACCAAAAGCCCATAACTGACACAACCTATAACTCTTTCAAAAACAACCACAAACATTCACGTTCAGCAATGCAATCTGTAACAAAACACGAAATGACTCTGACATGGTGGTTTAGCCACCACGTACGACGGTCACAGAGACCAACGGCAACCACCCACTGATCCAAAATTGACTAGTGAACTTCATAGATTAAAGATAAACAAAGATTTGCTCATAACAACACGATTATACAAACAAAACACGAATTGAAACTGAGCAGGAAAACTGAAAAAACAGAGAGGCAGTGCGCGTACCCTACTTTAGACACCAATCGAGCCACCAAGGACCACCCTAAACCACCAACTGATCCCTCCTTCTTGAACTATGATGTGTCGGCTGTGAGATGATGTGAGAGTGAGAGGCGCTTTAGGTTTAGGGTTAGGTTTTCGAGGAGCTTATATGTATGGGCAGCAGATAGAATTTGTTGTGGTTTGAGCAGTGGAGTGATGTGTCGAGTTGGGCTGTTTTACCCATAACACGCACCTCGAGGCCCAACCGACACCCTTGCACGCATCCCTAAACCTTAAAGCACAACTAGAGCGTGACACGATACTAAAACCCATACCCGACACTTCACTATTCTTATACAAAATACAAGAAACGTAAGCAATAAACTAATTATCGATCTAAAACGTTCAACTAATTATCACACGTTAAAGTAATATAATACAAATGAATAAAAAGAATACGATACAATACGGAGTATTACAAGGGTAATCCTTGAACAATTTGTTGTATTTTGGATGATGTAGTGACTTGGTTTTCAACCCAAGTCACTATCGGTTTTATTATTATGTTCATGTTTAGTTTAACACTTGCAAATCTTAAACATCAAAATAAAATTGATTATGAAACCGAATTGGTATAGGATACCCAATTCAAATCAAATCAAAATCAAATTAAGTTTAGAACTCAATTAAAAGGAAAAGTTATCAACCATCCAAAACTATCTAAGCTTTAAATCGAATAATTTCTGTGATAAATCATAAGGGCACACAAACCAACATCAAAGTCATTGCTTGTGGCATTAGTGGTTATCTTTGGTAATAAAATGAGATTATTATTACAAAGATAGAGTGGGAGAAATTTAAAATGCCACAAATAGCAAATGATTTTGAATAGCACAATGGATATGATCTATTAGTGAATAGTAGGATTTATTGTGTTTTGGTTGTGTAAGAGATTTAGAAGGTAGATAAAGTCGTGGATAGGATCTACGTATCTACGATTTAGAAAATCTACACCTTATGGTTGTAAAAGGTAGATTAGGCTGTGGATAAGATTCTACGCCTTATCATCCCAAAAGTTGTGGATAAGCCCAAAGGTTGTAGATAAGATCTACGGTTTGGTAAAAATCTACGCCTTATATCCCAACGCCCCCGGCCCTGGGGGATACTTCAAGAATAAATTCTTGAAGTTTGTAAGGAAAAATTCTATACATGGATAAGATCCATGATAGAGTCCTCGTACAGTACAAGATAAGATAAATGTGGGGAACTGAAAGTTCCCACACACAGAAATTGTACACCATAAGAAAAGACTCTTATAGAAACTACGGGAGGACACTCGAAGAAAATTATTCAATAGATTTTGCAAAGGCTCAAGAAAGGGTTCTTGGATTTAGATGGTGATCTAAATGTGTCAATGCAAATTCTAAAGACCATGAAATTTATAAGACATACATGCTAAGAAATGAGATTTATTGAGAGAAGCATGGGTTGACATATGGATGCCAGCAATCTACAAAGTTAAGAGTAACTTTGTTGAAAGTAGTAAGGTAATTCATTGAGAATGAATTCAGTAAACTCAATAACCACTTTTCAAAAGGGTATTTGAAAAGGATGTGACTATTAGCACATATGGTTAAGTCCCAACCATTTCAATTCATTAAATGTTAAGGAACATTGAATTGAGTGGGAGCTTTACGATTTACGGTTAAATGTAAAGTTCAGTGGGAGTTCTCGCTCCAGGATTTGAAGCTATTGAGTCATGGGTATGACTTCGGGATCTTCAGAATCAGGCAAGAACAAGAGTTTAGTGGGAGTAAACGTTATCTAAAACAACTCATTGCTCGTTTGGAATGAAGCATTGATACTCATGAAAGGTACACGAGTTTTTTCTAGATGACATATTGATATGAATTAAATCTAATTGAACATGGGATGTTTAGTTGAGATTATAAGAGACATCTTGATGTTAGTATTAAGGTTGTTCATGGAGATGAAGATAGTATAACCATGATGGGATCATGGAAATTTATCGAACCTTAAGTACTATTGTTTGCACGTTTAAATCACTAATGTTTCCGCCATTAGTATAATCGTGTAAAGTGGATGCGCACCGCTTACAGGACAACCCCTTGGAGCAGGTGTTAAACCAATGATTAAACCTTGGTAAATTGTCAAAGTATTCTCCAATGAAGATGAAAGACAAATTCAAGATTTTGGAAGATAACTTAGTCGTATGGTAAAAGGTTTGCAACGACTCAAGTTCCAAGATACCAAGCAAAGATTTGTGATAATCTTTGGCTTACATTCATTGACTATGCATCTCAATGACTTGTATTTTAACTACATGGTCATCACAAGATTCTACAAAATGTGTAAGTTCATAAATTATGTAAAGGCATTGCTGTGGCTGGGAGTTACACAATGCACATAATCTTATTCTCTAGTCATGAGAATGACTTGTCTCTTTCAGATGAAAGATCAATGTATGGATATGATCCGCAAAATGAACGCTCGCACGAACCATGGTAAACCTGGTTTACTCAAAATGAAGATAATTACAATTTTAAGGGATTTAAACGAGAGACCCTAAAGCTGATTGTAAATTAAATGGTGTTCAAAGGTTGACCACTTGGATAGTGTAATCCACTAATTGTTTGAGTTATTTATAACTCACGAAAGGTCAAGTAAAATTCAAATGGGATGGTAAGACCATATTGAACCCCATTAAAGTGAATTGAATTATCATGACCTCGCCCCTAGTTGCTTAAGTGAGGTGACATCTCAATGCAACCGGATGTGTGATGCGATTGATGGCGAGTTCGATTGCCATAGAGTCATACGGGATGACTAATCGATCACCTAGGCATAGACATGTTAAGATACATTTGCCGGGCTAATGACCGCTGATAGAGCTCTGGCGTACTCTTATTAAAAGACTGCCTGGTCGTGGCGGGAGCATCTATCGTGTTTCACATGAGTCAGTTCTTGGACTAATGACTGTTCTCTGAGGTGGCATGGTTTTCAGAATAACTTTGATTTATGTCCTAACACCTTCGTAACTGGGGTTTATAAGGACATATTTTGGGTTATGATGGGCTGTGGCCAGCTGGAAGGAATAAGTCGATTAGAAATTGTCCACCCCTTGTCAGGGTTGAGAAATATCTCTAGGCCACTCGAGGAGAATAATAACTAGAAATGCGTGGCCACGCTCGGAAGGTATCTATGGTAGATAATTCCGGTCAGTAGTTATAACTCCGGATCGAGATAAACCACTCTAGATTTTAATCAATTGCCGGCACGACCTGAGAGGATGCCATGCATTGAGTGGGAGATAGTAATAGGGCAAGAGAATTGGTGACACACACTTGTCTCGGACAAGTGGGAGATTGTTGGAGGAAGTGTCCTCGACAATAGTGTGTTGACATAATTAAAACTCATTTGAATGAAACACAACTGGGAGTGTTACTCTTTTAAAGTCAACTGATCAACATTTATCGATAATGATTGGTTGTCTAGAGTTTGACATTATCGTCATATGATGGTGGTGATCAGTTGATCCCTTAAGGTCATATCTTTAGGGAATTCCGTCTCAATGGAATAATTAATTAATATTGTATTGGATACAAATTAATTAATAACTGGAAATTTTGGAAATAATTTTATATGACGAATATTTTTATAATAGGATTATAATAATAATTAAAGTCAAAGTAATAAAATTGTTTTATTACTCGGTTTTATTTATTCGTTTAGGAAACGATTAAATTGAGAATGAACACGGTTGATCATAAAATTACAAAGAGTTGTAATTAAATTATGACATTACATTTTTGTACAAAAATAATTTCGAATTATTAGTGTATTTATTTAAATGTAATAAATTTGTAAATTATGAATTTTAATAGTTAAAATTGCACAATTAACAAATTGGGTCATGTGTTATGGAACATATGTGACATTTTAACACAATTGACAAAGATAAAATGGGTCCATTTTAGACCCATTTTTCAGCCGTGTAAGTGTAAGTATGTGTGTGGGTTGTGTGTGTAAGTAAGCAACTATTGTGTGTGTCATACACAAAGAATATGTAAGGAATATCTTATGCATTTGTGTAAGTGTAAGAAGGCCATGCATTGGCTCTCCTTGGGAGCCTTGGCCGGCCATGATGCTTGCTCAAGCAAGCTCATGTGCTTATATAAGGCACACCTTGTTCATACAAGATGCACAAGTTTTTGCTAAGTCTTTAGTTGATGGTTGTTCATCCCACACACTACAAACCTCATTCTCAATAATTCCTTAGCTAAAATAGTTTTCACTAAGGAAATAATTATTTCCATATTAATAATATTAAGAGTAATATTATTATTATCTCTAGTTAACTAATACATTTTTCTAGTAACAAAATTGTGTTGGTTTGAGATCGGGTCCTTGATACGCATCTTTTGGAGACGATTTTTCTTAGATCGTTTAAGGGTATTTCTGTTGGAAACTAGGTTCCTTATTTTATACTCAAATCTAATATGAGTTTTGTTTCTTTAAGTTTAGTCATAAAAACTTAAATGGATCTTATGCATGCAAGATGATATCATAAGAGGTAATGGTCCTTACATTGGTTTTAGAAGGTTTATACTCAATAATCACCTATTATTTGAGTCTTCAAATAACCGAAATTACCCTTGAACGATCTAACAAAAATCGTCTCCTAAAGGTGCGTATCAAGGACCCGATCTCAAACTAATACTAATTTTGTTACTAGAAAATTAGAATTAGTATACTAGAAATATTAACAATATTACTCTTAATATTATTAATATAGGAAATAATTTCTTACTTAGAAAAACTATTTCTAAGTACTATTACTAGTATGGAGGAGGTTGTAGTAGAATATGTTAGTGCAAGCATCAACAATCACTTAGCAAAAACTAGTATGAAATGAGTGTGAAGTGAGTGTGTTTATATAAGCACATAAGCTTGCTAGTGCAAGCATTATGGCCGGCCAAGTCAAGCAAGAGAGGCCAATGCATGGCTCTCTTACACTTACATAAAGCATCAAATATGCCTTACACTCTTACACACTCTTGCACATCTACTTACACACTCAATCATATTGCATACACACAATCTCATGTGCACCCTCCAACTTCACGGTTCAAATGGTCTTATAAGACCCATTTTATTTTTGTCAATTGTGTTAATTTGTAACATGTCACATATGTTCCATAACACATGACTTAATTTGTTAATTGTGCAATTTTAACTATTGAAATCCACAATTTACAAATTTATTACATTTAAATAATTATTCCAATATTTCGAAATTATTATTGTATAAAATGTAATATCATAATTTTAATTACAACTCTTTGTAATTTTATGATCAACCGTGTTCATTCTCAATTTAATCGTTTCCAAAACGAATAAATAAAAACCGAGTAATAAAAACAATTTTATTACTATGACTTTAATTATTATTATAATCCCATTATAAAAATATTCGTCATATAATATTATTTCCAAAATTTCCAGTTATTAATTAATTTGTATCCAATACAGTATTAATTAATTATTCCATTGAGACGGAATTCCCTAAAGATATGACCTTAAGGGATCAACTGATCACCACCATCATATGACGATAATGTCAAACTCTAGACAGCCAATCATTATCGATAAATGTTGATCAGTCGACTTTAAAAGAGTAACACTCCCAGTTGTGTTTCATTCAAATGAGTTTTAATTACGTCAACACACTATTGTCGAGGACACTTCCTCCAACAATCTCCCACTTGTCCGAGACAAGTGTGTGTCACCAATTCTCTTGCCCTATTACTATCTCCCACTCAATGCATGGCGTCCTCTCAGGTCGTGCCGGCAATTGATTAAAATCTAGAGTGGTTTATCTCGATCTGGAGTTATAACTACTGACCGGAATTATCTACCATAGATACCTTCCGAGCGTGGCCACGCATTTCTAGTTATTATTCTCCTCGAGTGGCCTAGAGATATTTCTCAACCCTGACAAGGGGTGGACAATTCCTAATCGACTTATTCCTTCCGGCTAGCCACAGCCCATCATAACCCAAAATATGTCCTTATAAACCCCAGTTACGAAGGTGTTAGGACATAAATCAAAGTTAATCTGAAAACTATGCCACCTCAGAGAACAGTCATTAGTCCAAGAACTGACTCATGTGAAACACGATAGATGCTCCCGCCACGACCAGGCAGTCTTTCAATAAGAGTACGCCAGAGCTCTATCAGCGGTCATTAGCCCGGCAAATGTTTCTTAACATGTCTATGCCTAGGTGATCGATTAGTCATCTCGTATGACTCTATGGCAATTGAACTCGCCATCAATCGCATCACACATCCGGTTGCATTGAGATGTCACCTCACTTAAGCAACTAGGGGCGAGGTCATGATAATTCAATTCACTTTAATGGGGTTCAATATGGTCTTACCATCCCATTTGAATTTTACTTGACCTTTCGTGAGTTATAAATAACTCAAACAATTAGTGGATCACGCCATCCAAGTGGTCAACCTTTGAACACCATTTAATTTACAATCAGCTTTAGGGTCTCTCGTTTACATCCCTTAAAATTGTAATTATCTCCATTTTGAGTAAACCAGGTTTACCACTGTTCGTGCGATCGTTCACTTTGCGGATCATATCCACACATTGATCTTTCCTCTGAAAGAGACAAGTCACTTTAATGACTAGCAAATAAGATTATGTGCATTGTGTAACTCCCAGCCACAGCAATGCCTTTACATAATTTGTGAACGTACACATTTTGTAGAATCTTGTGATGACCATGTAGTTAAAATACAAGTCATTGAGATGCATAGTCAATGAATGTAAGTCAAAGATTATCACAAATCTTTGCTTGGTTTCTTGGAACTTGAGTCGTTGCAAACCTTTTACCATGCGACTAAGTTATCTTCCAAGATCTTGAATTTGTCTTTCATCTTCATTGGAGAATACTTTGACAATTGATCAAGGTTTAATCATTGATTTAACACCTGCTCCAAGGGGTTGTCCTGCAAGCGGTGTGCATCCATTTTACACGATCGTACTAATGGCGGAAACATTAGCGAATTTAAACGTGCAAACAATAGTACTTAAGGTTCGATAAATTTCCATGATCCCATCATGGTTATACTATCTTCATCTCTATGAACAACCTTAACACTAATAACAAGATGTCTCTTATAATCTCAACTAAACATCTCATGTTCAATTAGATTTAATTCATATCAATATGTCATCTAGAACCAAAAACTCGTGTACCTTTCATGAGTATCAATGCTTCATTCCAAACAAGCAATGAGTTGTTTTAGATAACGTTTACTCCCACTAAACTCTTGTTCTTGCCTGATTCTGAAGATCCTGAAGTCATACCCATGACTCAATAGCTTCAAATCCTGGAGCGAGAACTCCCACTGAACTTTACATTTAACCGTAAATCATAAAGCTCCCACTCAATTCAATGTTCCTTAACATTTAATGAATTGAAATGGTTGGGACTTAACCATATGTGCTAATATTCACATCCTTTTCAAATACCCTTTTGAAAAATGGTTATTGAGTTTACTGAATTCATTCTCAATGAATCACCTTACTACTTTCAACAAAATTACCCTTAACTTTGTAGACTGCAGACATCCACATGTCTGCTTCTGCTTCTCTCAACAAATCTCATTTATCAGCACGTAAGTCTTATAAATTTCATGGTTCTTTGCATTGGCATATTTAGATTACCATCTAAATCCAAGAACCCTTTCTTGAGCCTTTGCAAAAATCTTTTGAATAATTTTCTTCGAGTGTCCTCCCGTAGTTTCTATAAGAGTCTTTTCTTATGGTATACAATTTCTGTGTGTAGGAACTTTCAGTTCCCCACATTTATCTTATCTTGTACTGTACGAGGACTATATCATGGATCTTATCCATGTATAGAATTTTTCCTTACAAACTTCAAGAATTTATCTTTGAAGTATCCTCCAGGGCCGGGGCCGTTGGTATATAAGGCGTAGATTTTTACCAAACCGTAGATCTTATCCACAACTTTTGGGCTTATCCACAACTTTTGGGATGATAAGGCGTAGAATCTTATCCACAGCCTAATCTACCTTTTACAACCATAAGGTGTAGATTGCTCTTGGGATATAAGGCGTAGATTTTTACCAAACCGTAGATCTTATCTACAACCTTTGGGCTTATCCACAACTTTTGGGATGATAAGCCGTAGAATCTTATCTACAGCCTAATCTACCTTTTACAACCATAAGGTGTAGATTTTCTTAAATCGTAGATCCCATCCACAACTTAATCTTCCTTCTTATCTTTCACATAACCAAAACACAATAAATCCTACTATTCACTAATAGATCATATCCATTGTGCTTGTCAAAATCATATGCTATTTGTGGACTTTTCAAATTTCTCCCACTCTATCTTTGTAATAATAATCCCATTTTATCACCAAAGATAGCCACTAAGGCCACAAGCAATGACTTTGATGTTGGTTTTTGTGCCCTTATGATTTATCACAGAAATTATTCGATTTAAAGCTTAGATAGTTTTGGATGGTTGACAACTTTTCCTCTTAATTGAGATCAAAACTTAATTTGATTTTGATTTGATTTGAATTGGGTATCCTATACCAATTTGGCTTCAATGGTCATACATTGAAATTTCATAATCAATTCTATTTTATGTTTGAGATTTGCAAGTGTATGTTAAACTAAACAAGAACATAATTATAAACCGATAGTGACTCGGGTTGAGAACCAAGTCACTATATTATCCAAAATACAACATATTGTTCAAGGATTACCCTTTCCTTGTCCAACAAGGAAATAAAACATAGGTTTTAATTGTTCATTACAACACTTGAAATATTAGCAAAATAAGCGGAAAAACAAAGCTCCTTGATCATCCCGAGTGGAGCTACTCTTAGTTCCCTTGATCCATCAAGCTTGTTTCTCTTTTCCCTTATCTTTGCTTTCATGCCCTAATTCAAGTAAGAAGAGCATTCACATCACAACTTGTATCATGATACATTAGTTGAGATTAACATAAAATCGGGATAGTTATCGTACCAACTGGAAGAATCTTCCCAGCTTTGAGATCGCTGAGATACTTGGAACAGTTCCTCTTCCAATGTCCTTTGCCATTGCAGTAAAAGCATTTGGCCCCTTGATGAGGGCTTTTCTTGGATTTGGAGGTGCTTGCCTCAGAAGACACTTTCTTTGAACCTTTGGAAGGTTGCTTCCCCTTTGCCTTACCCTTCCTTTTGAACTTTCCTTTGCTCTTAACATTAATGTTGAGCACATCCTTAGGGGCACTAACATTTAGGCCCATATCCCTTTCAGCTTGCACGATCATATTGTGCAATTCATCGAGAGAGATGTCTTGGTTTCTCATGTTGAAATTCACCCGGAATTGTACATAAGTTTTCACTTTAGACAAGGAGTGGAGGATTCTATCAATCACAAGTTCCTTAGGAATGTCCACTTGATTCATCCTTAGGGTTTCTACATGCTCAATTAACTTGAGCACATGTGGGCTAGCCTTTTGCCCCTCCCGAAGGTTGAGATCAAAGAAAGCCGATGCCGCCTCGTATTGGACAATTCTCGAAGCCTTTGAGAACATGGTCACAAGCCTGGAGTAGATCTCATAGGCCGTGCCAATCTTTATGGCACTCCTTTGAAGTTCTGGCTCCATCGAGAAGATCAAAACATTTTTGATTGCCGCAGACTCCTTCTGATAAGTATCATAAGGTCGTCTTGCCGCGGCGGTGGCATTTTCTGCAGGTTCGGGAGGTGATTCTTCAATGAGGAATTCGGTCTTACCGTCTCCCTCTGCCGCCAACAATAGTTGGGCATCCCAATCGGCAAAGTTTGCCCCATTCTTTTCTAGCTTACAACGATCCATGAAGGAACGTAACCATGAAGAGTTTGTAGTAGTGGAAGTAGTCATGATTGATATTGATACGAGGACTACAAAATTTTTAAACATATGAAGAAATTAAATGCTAATCGTTTTAATTTTCATTTTAACTTGTAAACATATTTACTAAGTTGATGCATCTATAAAATGACCTCTATCCAATTTTATAAATGATTCCAAGACCCAAACCCATACTATCGAAATCGTGAACCACTGGAACTCCGACCCAATGATATGGTTTGGTGGGTTAAAATAAACCGGTTCTACCCTAGAACTCTTGGTTGATGACAAATCATTATTTATTCATCTTAGCCCGGAACACATTGACCACTGGTCCTCTACACTTCCGTTGAGTACAAACCAAATTTCAAATGCATCGGGATGCGATCCGCCCACTGGACTGAATCCATCCCATCGCCCCACTTATCCTACGTAATGGGGTTCGTACTGCCCACTGGACTAGCACCACCCCACGAAATAGAAGCTCATGGGTTCTACCATTTGGTAAGGCTAATTCTCAATTGTTTTTGTTTAATATAGAGGTCTTGTCAATTTATTATCCATCTCCTTTAAGCGAATTAAATTGGTGAACTCGATAATTATAATTGACACGGTCGTTTTTAACGATCTAAACTAATATGCATGTTTATGGCGATTTGGCTATGCATGCAAACATATTAAAATGCAAAAGTAAAAGCAATAAAGCAATAAAATCCTAGTATGGCCTTCCTAGTAATAGTAAAAACTAATTAACTATTACAAATTCGGAAACCAACTCCTTGGTCCCTTGAACTTCATTGGCACGCCATCCAAGAAAACACCGTCTTGTCGGAACTCCTTTCCGTATGGCACCGTCTTTTGGATCTTCGGAATTACAATAAAATAATACAACTATTCTATTGTAAAATTGAAAATTAAATTAAATTACAAACCCGTGATACGAGATCACATAAATTACAACCGAATCAATATTCCCTTTCATTACGGGTAATATTGATTAAAACTAAGGCCATACTAAGTAAAATTACATAATTCCAAATTATATAAATAACATTCAAAATATGACATTCATATTAAATAAATTGCATTAAATAAAATATGTATGCACATGCTCAATTTTTAATGCCAAATCGCCTTATGGGAGCAAATATCTCATATTTGTTTACGGTTTTTACGGATATGCGCGATTTTAACTATTAAAATCATCCAAAATTACATAAATCTCATTTATGTCCAAGTTAATCATCCTAACTTACTTTAGGAATCAATGTTTAGTCTCTACTAATATTTGATCATGATCTAACTTGATTTTGCATTATTGTTCATAAATTACTTGTATTTTCGGGAAAAATAAACAAAATACGGCCAAATGAGTCAATAAAATTCGAAATTTAAAATTCAAAATTTTAAACTTTCTGGAAATTTTCAAAAAATTCAGAAATTAATAAAATGGTCTTATGCAAATACTTATGGTTTATTTCTTAAATAAATCCTATAAAAGCCGTTTTTATGGTTAAAAATCCGATTTAAATTATAAAAACTTGAAATAAATTGCTATAAATTTTTAGTCATCCTAAAATACATATTAGAATCTGAAAGTGACCAAAAATTACAGACCATGCTCGAAATTTTATTTTCCGACTCATAAATTACGATTATTATCCAATTAACTCATTAAAAATTAATAATCATAAAAACAGAAACTTTTTGATATCTAACTTTTAGATCTGATGTTCCTATCATATAAGACATCTATGGGTAAAATTTCATGCCATAATATTAAGATTAACTATTTTTAACACAATAAGTCACTATTTCTCCGATTTTAACCATTAAAATCATAAATCATGCATCACTTGAGAATAAATTCCCAAAACTTACATACATACTGTACATATTGCATGTGACATTGTGTAAAGTTTTTATGGCAAAATTCCAACTATAACTATTAAAGTCGAATTTAAGTCACTATTAATACGATTTTTACTACAAAAATCATTAATCATGCAAAATAAGTCCAATAATTTCGAAAATTCATACAGGAACTTTATATATTGCATGTGACTTCTCATAAAATTTTTAAGGTTAAATTCGAAATATAACCATATATACCCATTTTTACTCATATTATGACTATTTATCTCATAAAATTCATAATCCATGCATATTAACTCCATTTCTTACGAAAAATCATATACAATATACTAAATATGCATGTGAGAACATATCAAAAAATCTCGGCCAGAAACTATTTTTAGCTATTTTTCCCATTAATTGTTGTTTAAAACCGATTTAAACTACAAAATATACAAATAAATATAAAAATGAACAATAAAAATCCATAAAATTATTTTTATGTCCTAAAACCATTTTAGAAACAGAAACTTTAACATGCAAAATTATTTTGTGATTTATCATAATAAACACAATAATTTCGAAAAATTTCGAAATGTATGTTAAACCGATTTTAACATAAATCATGAATCCGATCATGCATGCAACAACCGTAATGCTCTGATACCAATTGTTGGAAACTAGGTTCCTTATTTTATACTCAAATCTAATATGAGTTTTGTTTCTTTAAGTTTAGTCATAAAAACTTAAATGGATCTTATGCATGCAAGATGATATCATAAGAGGTAATGGTCCTTACATTGGTTTTAGAAGGTTTATACTCAATAATCACCTATTATTTGAGTCTTCAAATAACCGAAATTACCCTTGAACGATCTAACAAAAATCGTCTCCTAAAGGTGCGTATCAAGGACCCGATCTCAAACTAATACTAATTTTGTTACTAGAAAATTAGAATTAGTATACTAGAAATATTAACAATATTACTCTTAATATTATTAATATAGGAAATAATTTCTTACTTAGAAAAACTATTTCTAAGTACTATTACTAGTATGGAGGAGGTTGTAGTAGAATATGTTAGTGCAAGCATCAACAATCACTTAGCAAAAACTAGTATGAAATGAGTGTGAAGTGAGTGTGTTTATATAAGCACATAAGCTTGCTAGTGCAAGCATTATGGCCGGCCAAGTCAAGCAAGAGAGGCCAATGCATGGCTCTCTTACACTTACATAAAGCATCAAATATGCCTTACACTCTTACACACTCTTGCACATCTACTTACACACTCAATCATATTGCATACACACAATCTCATGTGCACCCTCCAACTTCACGGTTCAAATGGTCTTATAAGACCCATTTTATTTTTGTCAATTGTGTTAATTTGTAACATGTCACATATGTTCCATAACACATGACTTAATTTGTTAATTGTGCAATTTTAACTATTGAAATCCACAATTTACAAATTTATTACATTTAAATAATTATTCCAATATTTCGAAATTATTATTGTATAAAATGTAATATCATAATTTTAATTACAACTCTTTGTAATTTTATGATCAACCGTGTTCATTCTCAATTTAATCGTTTCCAAAACGAATAAATAAAAACCGAGTAATAAAAACAATTTTATTACTATGACTTTAATTATTATTATAATCCCATTATAAAAATATTCGTCATATAATATTATTTCCAAAATTTCCAGTTATTAATTAATTTGTATCCAATACAGTATTAATTAATTATTCCATTGAGACGGAATTCCCTAAAGATATGACCTTAAGGGATCAACTGATCACCACCATCATATGACGATAATGTCAAACTCTAGACAGCCAATCATTATCGATAAATGTTGATCAGTCGACTTTAAAAGAGTAACACTCCCAGTTGTGTTTCATTCAAATGAGTTTTAATTACGTCAACACACTATTGTCGAGGACACTTCCTCCAACAATTTCGTGGTTTGAAGACTCATATAATAGGTGATTATTGAGTATAAACCTTCTAAAACCAATGTAAGGACTATCACATCTTATGATATCATCATGCATGCATAAGATCTTATATTAAGTTTTATGACCTAAACTTAAAGAAACAAAACTCACATTAGATATGAGTATAATATAAGGGACTTAGTTCCCAACAATTAATTATACAACCACCTAATTAACCGTGTTAATTAATATGGGTACCAATTCTCAAAACCAAATAAAAAACTGAAATTAACTATAAAACCACCTAATTAACAATATTAATTAATATAACCGTGTTAATTAATATGGGTACCAATTCACAAAACCAACTAAAAAACTGAAATTAATTATTCAACCACCTAATTAACCGTGTTAATTAATATAACCGTGTTAATTAGTATGGGTACCAATTCTCAATACAAAATAAAAAACTGAAATTAATTATACAATTAAATGTGTTAGTTAATATAACCGTGTCAATTAATATGAATACCAATTCTCAAAACCAAATATAAAACTGAAATTAATTATTCAACCACCTAATTAACCGTGTTAATTAATATGAGTATCAATTCTCAAAACCAAATAAAAAACTGAAATTAATTATACAACCACCTAATTAACCGTGTTAATTAATATGGGTACCGATTCTTAAAAAAGCAAATAAAAAACTAAAATTAATTATACAACCACCTATTGACCGTGTTAAATAATATAACCGTGTTAATTAATATAGGTATCAATTCTCAAAACTAATTAAAAAACTGAAATTAATTATACAACTACCTAATTAATCGTGTTAATTAATATAACCGTGTTAATTAATATGAGTACCGATTCTCAAGACCAAATAAAAATCTGAAATTAATTATACAACCACCTAATTAACCGTGTTAATTAATATGGGTACCAATTCTCAAAACGAAATAAAAACCTGAAATTAATTATACAACCACCTAATTAACAGTGTTAATTAATATAACTGTGTTAATTAATATGGGTATCAATTCACAAAATCAAATAAAAAACTGAAATTAATTATATAACTACCTAATTAACTGTGTTAATTAATATAACGGTGTTAATTAATATGGGTACCAATTTTCAAAACCAAATAAAAACTGAAATTAATTTTACAATCACCTAATTAACCGTGTTAATTAACATAGCCCTGTTAATTAAAATGGGTACCAACTCTCAAAACCAAATAAAAACTGAAATTAATTATACAACCACTTAATTAACAGTGTTAATTAATATGTGTACCAATTCTCAAAAACCAAATAAAAAACTAAAATTAATTATACAACCACCTAATTAACCGTGTTAATTAATATGAGTTCCAATTCTCAAAAACAATTAAAAAACTGAAATTAATTATATAACCACCTAATTAATCGTGTTAATTAATATAATCGTGTTAATTAATATGAATACCAATTCTCAAAACTAAAAAAAATCTTAATTACAAAATACCAACAATAACTAATCATCAATTTTATGGAACCACTGAGCCACCTTATAAAAAAGACAACCGACCCGGGAAATTCTTCCAATTCATTTCATTATTCCATAAATCTTTTGTATTCTCCATAAACTTCTCGAAAATCATTGTTGTCTTCCACCTCTTTTTTTCCTCTTAAATCCCTTTCACTTCTTCTTCATTCATCGTCCATCTTTCAACCTGTAAAACAATTTCTAAAAATGTGTTCAATATTCTCAACAAATTTTTTCAATTTCACAAGTGGTCATGCCAAATCATGTAACGTATAATTATACTCAATAATTGATTAAAGTCGGGCTCTCAACAAATTCTTCAATTTTTTTAACTTATTATACTCAATAATTGACTAAAGTCGGGTTCTAATAATTTTGTTTTATTCCAGAATAACGTATTTAGATTACTTAATTTTAATAGGTTAATTAATTTTTAAATCATAAGTATTTATTAAACCATTTGTTTCTGTTATTTAACTAAAACCTCCTTTATTAGAAAGCCATAACTTCCCATTTGTTAATTATATTTTTCGCTATTTCAAGTTATACGTCAAACGGTTTTTATATATCTTATTATATATACACTTTTTTATATATTTTTATTAAAACTTTTACCTATATACCAATTCGGTTATTATTATATTTAACAACTCAATTGTTCCTTCTCTATAAAAATTAGAATTGAACAATCCCGTGAATTTTCACGGGTGTTACACTAGTAATATTGTATAGATAGATATTTTTTTGAGCATATGAATATTTTTTTGAGCTTATGAAAATTCGTGACATTTTTTGGCTAACTTTTAATAATATTGTATAGATAGATATTTTTTTGAGCATATGAATAATTTTTTTGAGCTTATGAAAATTTGTTTGAGCATATGAATATTTTTTTGAGTTTATTGCCTTAAACTTTATTTGTTTGTGAGCATATGAGTTTTTTTTTTGAGCTTGTTACGTTAAAATTTATTTGTTGTTGAGCATATGTGTATGAGGTGAGAGGTGTAACTACGCACGAGGAGTAATATCCAAATTAGTAAGTCTTGCTTGTGACGGGTCACCATTTGTGACGGATATTTTGTGAGATAAAATTGATACAAAATGAGTCAGTGGAGAAAGAGACCACATAAATAGTGTCGGAGAGAGAAAAAAGTGGGTATTTTGTGAGAGAAAACGGTATCCGTTACAAACTTGTGACGGATACGGCCGTGACAGATGAGAATTTGTGTATCCAAATACTTCCTCCATTTTAATCCAAATACCCAATTTGCTTTTTGTACACTATTCACCAATCAACTTTCAATCTCAATTTTCTCTCAATACATAAGAAAAAATATATTCATGTGGGGTCTTATTTAATTCGTCTTTACGAGTACATTGAAAACATATTACTTTTATAATTTTTACAAATACGTAGTTAAAGCTATAAAGCATGCAAAACGTGCGTTGGCAAACGTGAATAAAGGAAATTGGATAATTGGATTAAAACGGAGGAAGTATGATGGAGAGGGAGACATAAAATTGGCGGGAAGTTAGTAACCTACATAGCCACTATTAATAAATCTAAAATGGTTTCCTTGCCACTACTGCTCTCCCAATTCCGTCTTGCTAATGCTTAATTGCTTATTGTGTTTTATTTCATTAGAACTGTACATCATTTGACCTCGAGTTTGTTAGTGGAGGAGCCATGAGCGGCAGAAAGCGGCAACAAACAACTTCTCCGGCGGCACCACAACCACCGCCTAAACAACGCGCCTCACTAACTGAAGACGATGACTTCGATGAAGACGTCTTCTTAGAAGACACCTTAATTGCCGAGGACACTGAAATCCTTCGCGACATCCAACACGGCCAAGCTCTCTCCTCTCGCCTCGCTAACTGGTCTCGCCGTAAGCTATCCTCTTCTCACATCGATCAGTCCGTCAATATCGGTACTTTCTCTCCTTTGCTTTCTCATTTTTGTTCCCTCTTCTTGTTTAGGGGTTTTCCTAGGGTTTAGGGTTTTAATGCGCCTCATGCTTCATGCTTCATGCAGTGTTTCAGCAATTGGAGATTGATTATGTGATTGTGGATAGCCATAAGGCCCTTTTGCGTAATAGGACTGGACAATCTGCCATGATTCGAATTTTTGGAGTTACTGACCAAGGTTTCAGATTTTTGTCCATTTTTCCTCTCAAATTGCTTTTTTTTTTTTTTATTCAATATTCTTTGGGGCGCGCTGGTCAAAACACTTGGCACACGTAATGACAGCTAACTTATAAGGAGCTATGTATTTTGAAAATGTGGCTGTTCAACCCTGGAGAAAATAAAGATTAGTAGCGGTAATTTAGGGAAATTACATTTTGCATGATTTTGCTAGAAGGCCCAGTCACTATTGATGAATGGTCATGGCTTTATTTGCTGTTTAGTGTTTTGGTTTGCCTAACTCTATTCTGATTGTGTGAACTATATCCTATATGCTGAAGATGGATACCATCTATGCATTATCTCGCCCTTTGCTCCTTTATTGCCAAGATTTACAGCCATATCCTTGACTTTAGTTAGTTAATTGAATTACCATGAGAAAATATGAATTTATTTATTATAGGCTGGAAGGAGAAGATTATAAAAATGAAGGTTCATATTGTTACACAGGGATTATAGCTGTTCGGAGGAATTTGGGTGATAAAGAAATGCGATTTGGAGAAAATTAACTGAACAAACGTTATATTTTTCCTTGCAAGTTCTGTTGAGGCCAGAACAATTTCTGTAGGATGTCACAAGGCAATTTTGGTGTCAAACATCAAATATCAAGAATAGTATATTCAATCACTCTCACCATTATTCTGGTTCTCATATCGTCACTGTTTATATAATCTGTGTTTTGAATCCTGTTGCTCGTATTGGTGAATTTGATTTGATTGTTGTTCATGACTTCATTCCTGTTACAGCTTTACTTATCGTTTGCTTTTAGGGTTGTAGCTATCCGCCTATGTTTATCTGAAAATGTTTTCTGTTCCTGCCTACTAGGGCACAGTGTTTGCTGCAATGTCCATGGATTTGATCCCTATTTCTACATCAGTTGCTCTCCAGGGATGGGTCCAGATGATATATCCCGTTTTCATCAGATACTTGAGGTAATACTGTATTATATGTCGTTGCTATTGGCGACTGGCGTTTTAAGTTTCAACTCACATGTCAGTCTGTTGGAGATATTGAGTGGGCAAGATAACACTAGACTGCCACGTATATCTAAATGCGTATGTACTACAGTACTAGCTGCGTGATGTTTGTCATATGTTGTTCCGTATTTCAGGGGAGAATGAGGGAGGCAAATAGGAATGTTAAGGTGCCCCAGTTTATTCTGAGTATTCAATTGGTGCAGAGGAGGAGTATAATGCATTATCAGCAGCAGTTGTCACATCCTTTTCTGAAAATCGTAGTAGCACTTCCAAACATGGTTGCTACTTGTCGCGGTAAATTTTAAGTCCTTACCGTTGTTTGAGAATCTGAGATCTTTTCACTTTTTCTTCCCCTGGAAATGATATAAACTGCAAGAATTGAATGATATTTTATTCATCAGGGTATTATTATCGTCATGTCCTAGAAACTTGCCAGTTTATCTTTTTTTTGTAGGCTGTTACGGTTATGCTTGTAATCCTGGAATTTGAAAGGTCTATTGTTTATCTGACTACTTCTTTATTCTTGTACAACGGCAGGGATCCTTGATCGAGGCATACATATCGATGGCCTCGGGATGAATTGTTTTACGACTTACGAGAGCAACGTCCTCTTTGCTCTCCGTTTCATGATAGATTGTAACATTGTTGGTGGAAACTGGGTTGAAGTTCCTGCCGGAAAATATAAAAAAACTAGCAAGAATTTATCTACTTGTCAGTTGGAATTTGATTGCCTGTATCCTTCGCTCACCAATTTTTGTTCCCTCTTCATACTCTGTATCATCTACATCCAATATGCTGTCTTTTGTCTTGAGGTGGTGGAAAACAGATTGAAACAGAAGGCTTTTCTGCATTTTACCTGTTCTTATGGACATTTCATCTCTTCAGTTTACCGTTTATATTTACCTCAGTTTACCGTTTATATTTACCTTAACATGTGTTAGATATACAGACTTGATCAGCCATGCTCCTGAAGGGGAGTTCTCAAAGATGGCCCCGTTTCGCATTCTAAGCTTTGACATCGAGTGTGCTGGTCGCAAAGGTGTTTTCCCCCAGCCTATGCATGATCCTGTTATCCAGGTCAAATGCTCTTCTCAATCATGAATCAGGAATCAGAAGATAACTTGTTTTGAGTTTGTAACATCAGTCTGCCTGTAACTAATTTTGTGTCTAGGCTAAAGTTCTTTTTGTTCACTATTAGGTGGCAAATCTTGTGACTATTCAAGGTGAAGATCAGCCTTTTGTTCAAAATGTCATGACCCTCAAGTCATGTGCTCCAATTGCGGGTGCTGATGTCATGTCATTTGAGAGCGAGAGAGAATTGCTGCTAGCTTGGAGGGTAAACTGACATCTCCATTTTCATTGCTATGACTTAGTTGTTTTAAACTCCTGAAAACTTGCTGTCAGGAATACATGATAGCTTGACTGCCTTTTAATTTGTAGGTCATCTTCTTGTAGTGAATCTATAAACTTCAAAGCATTTGTATTACTGCACCCCATTCCACAAATTCTCTGTTGGCCAATGCTTCTAAAAGAAAAAAAACCCAAAAGGCAAATATTTCAACTGATAGTTTTCTTCTGCTTTGGCACATTGCATCGGTTTGTGATTTTCTTGGTAGTTACTTTGATATGGACGCCATCTTTCTCTAATTAATACGATATTGACACCTTGATTATTCTTGCCCTGCTGGTTTCACTGTGAAGAAACATTAGACAGTCCCCAATGAAGTATGAGTACAGCATCGCAACACAGGACTTGTCAGGGCTAGCATAAGACCTGTGATGGGATGGGCAGAATTTTAGTGGGCCTTAACCTGGGTCTTGTGTTTCTAAGACTCATATTGAAACCCATGAATAGTGAAATAAGTGGAGCCCACAGAATGTTTAAGAGTGTTTTGATGTCTCTAAATTGGTAACATTTTTTCAGTGTTAAGATCCATATTGAGTGTAGGTATATAGATAGTGTAACTTCGTTTAAAGGCTCTACTAATATGAGCCTTAATGTCTTAGGTTTCTGAAATTTGGTAATTCATTACATATCCTTTATATTTTTTTTTGTGTGCATTAGGGGCCAACATTTCCATGTATAACTAGCTTTTTTATTCTGCTTCATGATTAAGATTGGTTCTCTACTGCTATTTATGCAGGATTTCATCCGAGAAATAGACCCTGACATAATTATTGGGTACAACATTTGTAATTTTGACATACCATATCTTATCCAGGTAGTTCTTTTTGTATCCAATAGGGTATCTATGGCACTGATTTTCCTCTGCTCACCATGCCGTGATATTTAATATCAATCTTATTAAGTTTGTGCTGTCTTTTCAATGCCAGAGAGCAAGTGCGTTGGAAATTGGGGAGTTTCCTATTCTTGGGCGCATAAGGGGTAGCAGGGTTCGTGTCAAAGATAAAACATTTTCTTCAAGGTGAAGTTTTTACGCAAAGAGTTCGCTTCGTTTTATAGTAGTCCCTCGCCGTCTTAATGATCTTCAGAGTTCCTAAAATTGCAAATTCACAATGATCTTCCCACTTTCCTTAATTGTCTATGGTTTGTGGTTCTTATGACTTAAGACCCCACATCCTCTCTCTACTTCCATTTTCCTCCACATATGATCCTACTTTTTAATTTTCATGCAAATTGAATGTGGAAGATCATTAAGAATGGGAGGGCATACTTTCTGATGTCATAAGTTATCTGACACGCTTGTGAATTATAAAGATTTGTGCTGTTCAGTGTTTAGTCTACTGATCTCTACAATTGTTTTCATGTTCTCAGAAGTGCAAGAATTTCAACTACACTTTGCTTAAAAAATATTTGATAATCATGTCAATCTATCATGAGTCTTATATATGAACATAAAAACACGCTAGTCCCTGCTGTTACATAAGTATTATTCATGTAAACATTTGAGGCTATAGGGTTTTTTCAAAAGACCTGAAAGATTGTAGCTTCTGAAGTTCGCCTTTTAATTGAGTAGGTTAGGTAGTTGTGTCCGTTCATGTCACGGCATACTAACTTCTACACAGTGCTGAATGACCCTGGTTGAGTAGAACAAATAGAATAGGAATTTCCTGTGGTTAATTTTATTGCCAAAATAGTTTATAAATTTTGAGTTTTACTCGTTCTTTTTGTTTTTGGAATAGTATTTACTCTGTTCACTTCTTAGATTATGTACAATAAGGGAAAAATGGAGACCTGTTTTGCTTTCCATTTACACTCTCATTGGAGAGTAAAAATCAATTTTTGATTCTACAATAATAAGTCTCTTCCATATGCTCTCCATCTCAAGTATAAGACCCACATTTTTATGTTTACACTAAAAAAATTGCAAAATAATTTTCTTCTCACACATTTTACTTGTAAGGGCCCATTTTAAACGGAGAGCATGGTCTCCAAGTGCTCTCCTTTGTTCTTTCCCAAGGGCACCAAGAGAGCTCCTCTCCATTTTTTTTTTCATGGAGAGCACCTTTTCTCTCCATGGAGAACATGAAGAGCTCTTGTTGTAGGGAAAAAACACACTTATTATGCTCTCTAGTTATGGGGACCATTCGAAGAGCACCTTGGTGACCACTTGAAGAACCCCTATTGTACATGCTCTTACTGTCCTAGGTCTATCTTGATTTGGTAGCTTTATTGGCAAATTCGCTCCTCATTGCCGCGTTGTCGTAGTTAAGGGCTCATACCACCTTCAGTGTATTAATTTCAGTTCTGACAAACAGGACAGAAGTTATATGTAGTTTTTTTTCTTATCCTGGTGATTGCATCGTAGCTTAATACTTGAAAGTTTCCCCTGGAAAAGTTCTAAGTGTATTTATGCTTTTACTGTCTTGCAGACAGATGGGAACAAGGGAAAGCAAAGAAACAACAATAGAGGGGAGGGTGCAATTTGATATTTATCAGGTGCTTTACTTGTTGATTCAGTGAGAATTTTTTACAATATGTAGATAGTTATGTCAACTTTTCTGCTGCAGGTCATGCAAAGAGACTATAAACTCAGTTCATATTCATTAAATTCTGTATCCGCGCATTTTCTTGGAGAGCAGGTAATTGATTGTGATTATTTGTCAACATTTCATTTCCTTTACAGAAGAAAACTTCATCTAAATGATGCCGTACAAAAACTGAAATTTAGTCTCAAACAGATTTTTACGTATTACAATTTACAATCAATACTCTACTCTCAAATGCTATTAAATATGATGTAGTGCAAAACAAAGTATTTTGATGGTTGTATTTTGAGTTTATTGAATTAGGTTGACAAAAGTTAATTTTATAGCGAGGCAATGATCAAGCTGGTAATAATGAGGGCAAATTGTCATTTTCATTATGTTTTTGGATATGAAAAATCTTTGAGTTTCAATTTGAATCATATAATCTCTATATTAGGAATGTTTAGTATTTTTTTTGATGAAAGGTAAGTATTATATATCAAAATCAAAGTCAAATTACAAGGAGAAACTAAATAGATACTGTGACGAGGGAACCCGCAGCCGCTACCTTTGGTGCGCACTGGGTAAACCCGCGGGTATATGTGATAGCCTGCAAACCACATACACCAGGTAAACCACCCGAGGGTGACAGGCTCGAAGTCTATTTAGGCATGGACTCGGGCCAAGAATGCTCCACAAGATTTTGCTCTTGGGGAGGCTTGAACCCGGGTCTCCTGGGACTTTCACCCAAGTTTTAACCACTAGACTCCACCCTTGCGGGCAGGAATGTGTAGTTTTAATGACTGTTTTATTTACGTAAAACATAACATTGTTTTTCTCCAACTGCACCTATCAAAGTAGAGCAGGCAGAATGCGGGATCCAATTTTTTATACTACTTAGGGGATATTTATTTATTTTCCTAAATTCATTTGTTTGCTGCATGCTTGGTGCTTCATCTATTTCTTACATGCTTTCAGCTAGTATAACGTTGTCCGAGTATTCAACATATCTGTGACATTGACCCCTTTTTCAGAAAGAAGATGTTCATCATTCTATAATATCTGATTTGCACAATGGAAATGCGGAAACTAGAAGGCGTCTTGCTGTATACTGTCTCAAGGTACATACTAACATTTTTCTTCGTGCAACTGAAATGTGTTTATGCTTTGGCAGTGTATTGTGGAGTCAGGGACCTTTCTTTGTTAACTTTGATAATATTCATGCTGAGAAATCCAAGTGATAGTTTAGTATCTCATGAAAGTAGTCGGAACTCCAAATCATTTTGGGATTAAGGCTCTGATGTTGTTGTAGTCGGAATTCCAATATTTGTGCCAATAATCTGGACTTTTAAGAGTTTTAACAACTTACTATGATTAACTTAGGAAAAGAAAAGCAAGATCTCGAGGTTACTCCCAGTAGTTGAAGCTAATTGTGTGGGATTGCAGACATTTAATTATGCTGATGCGTGTTTTGGCCATTAACTTTTTTTTATTCCTTTTTTTGTTTTTTTTTTCTCTCTGGGTTTTGGCAATTTGTTGATGTGTGAATTTGATGACATCAAATTATTCAGGAACATATTCTGATAAGTAGTTATTGATTAATCCCTCTCTTCATGTGTTCTTGTTATAGCGTAAGCCGCTATTGCTATCCATGAGTGTTGCTTAACACTGATCAATATGCTGTCTTGTTACTTTCAGGATGCATACCTTCCTCAGAGGCTGCTCGACAAGCTGATGTTTATGTACAATTACGTTGAGATGGCCCGAGTGACAGGTGTCCCTATATCCTTTCTTCTCTCAAGGGGACAAAGTATTAAGGTCATACATACTTTAAGCTTTTATGATAAATTCAGCCTGATTGTGATTTTGTTTGCTTCTAAGTGATGGTGGTTCATTTAACATTTTGCAGGTTCTTTCTCAACTGTTAAGAAAGGCAAAACAGAAGAACCTTATTATTCCGAATGTGAAACGAGCAGGATCAGAGCAGGGAACATATGAAGGTGCAACTGTAAGTCTGAAATCTGAAAAAATATATTTTAAGCCCTGTGTTTGTAGTTTATTTTCGAATATTTAACAAAGAAATAGTTGAGTAGAGATCATAGGAAGTATCACCCACGTAGAGGAGGTCGGTTTTAAACAAAATGTTGTGCCCTTAAGCTCTTATGTGTTGTCTTACCTGCGTGTTGAATAATTCATAATACACCCCAATATGAATACGTAATACACATACACAATAGGCACAATATGAAATTACTATGCTGCACTTTGATGGATTTTAATTAATTATCACATTATATGAATGAAAAATACACGTGAATTAATTCGTGATTTGCCTAGGGTTTGAGTGATTGTGGTAACCCAAAGACGAAGATAGGGAAGTGCAGTGTGATGCAAATTTTCCATGTTACTCCGACTCAGCTATAGTTGACGGATACGACAAGGTGGAGTGTCGAATACGGTTATTTTGTGCAAAGATTAATTTTTTCGGTCTAAAATGAAGTGTCGTGTCCGAATGCTCGAGTGTCAGGCTTGAGACATTCAATCAAAGTGAAGTGTGGGAGTGACATAGAGTGCAATCATATATGGCAGTTATAGGTGCTTTAATAGGAGTCGTGGGTAACAAGCTATAACAGCCATGCCTGTTGGCGGACAAGTCAGACCACCCTTAATTTTGTGCTTGTTCTTTTCATAATATGTTCTTGTCCCTGGGTCATGTGACATAGGTGTTGGAAGCGAGAGCAGGGTTTTATGAGAAGCCTATCGCAACACTGGATTTTGCGTCACTATATCCATCTATCATGATGGCATATAATTTGTGCTATTGCACTCTGGTATTAAGTTTTGGCCTTTGGCCATTCTCTTTATAGCTTCTTTAATAATTTATTATTATTACTATAATTAGTATGGTCATCATTTTTATTTAGGACATCCTTGTAGAGGTGCTTCTTTTCTCATTCTCATCAGAACATTACATTGCTGTATTTCCTTAAGGTAACACCAGAAGACATCCACAAGCTTAATATTCCTCCAGAACATGTTAATAAGACTCCTTCGGGTGACATATTTGTCAAGGCAAAGCTCCAGAAAGTAAGGAGTTCTGTCGTTCATATCTCCCCTAGGTTTTCTGAATTACTCTTTTAACATTTATCCCCCCTATAGCACAATATATACATGACACAGAAAGCACCGTTCCTTATTTTCATCAGGGCATACTTCCAGAAATTTTAGAGGAGCTAATAACTGCTCGGAAAAAGGCGAAAGCAGATTTAAAGGTTTCTATTTTCTCATTTCTTGATATAATATCTTCTGTTTCTTGATATCTCTCTAGCATTATTATGCAGTCTTTCTTTGGCTTTCTAAATTGATAAAATCTGATGTCTTAACTGTAGGAAGCCAAAGATCCCTTGGTGAAGGCTGTTCTAGATGGGCGTCAGCTAGCCTTGAAGGTATCCATTCCTGAACTGTGTCTCTGATTCTGTATTGCGTTGTTTAAGGAGCATCTGTATATTTATGATGCCAACAATAACAATAGTATTACCCTGATTCTCTGCGGTTCCAAAGCAAGGTAGACTGGTAGAGGGTGTAGGCTTTGAAATAAACCCGAACCCAAAAAAGTAATTTAAAATATCTGAATTGATATCCAATTGAAACCTGATATGAGTAACCTGAAGTATACCCAAAAATCATTCGATCCGAATCGAAACTGAACTGAATTTGACATAACTGAAAGATACCAGAACCTGACTACATCTGAACCATTTCTAACTGACCCTATTGACCCGAATTTGAGAAGACATATTTTCTCAAAAAAAGACTAACCGCATCAGTTCTCTCGTTAATTCTTTATTCAGTATTGAATCTATGAATTATTACATTTGTTAACTAAAAACGAATGAATGTTAAGCCCAATAATGAATAATGGATACATAAGTCAAAAATATTATAATCCGAAACTAACATGATCCCTTATTCGATTGGATCTGCACCCGACCCGGAAAAGCACAAACAGATTAAGGTTGCTAATTGAAATGAACCAGAACGGAATCTATCTATATTAAAATTAAGTTACCCCGTATAACGCAGATCTGATTTGACCCAATCCGAAACTGAAAGTTGGGTGTACATGTGTAACTCTTACCCAAGTGTTAAAAATGCCGACAAAAGGTTATTTATGGATAACCGATGACCCATAAAGAAAATTTTATTGTGATTTGCATCGAGTGATCGACTTACCACTCATTTACTAGAAAAAAACACACACCTTTTTTACTTTATCTTATCATTATCCACGCCAAAGTAAGCAATTCTTTTGCTCCGTTGCAAATGGAAAATATGATGGCAGTTTCCTAACATTTTTGCACCTCTTTTTACGTTCTACGTTGGCCAAACATACAAAAGTTAGGATATTAATTTGGTTTCTCGTCATTGTGCTTTCTTGCTCCTTACTCACACAATTCTTTTTCTTTATTTCAGATAAGTGCAAATTCTGTTTATGGATTTACAGGAGCCACTGTTGGCCAGTTACCTTGTTTAGAGATATCTTCAAGTGTAACAAGCTATGGTAATCAAACTTGCATGATCTTGTGAATGCCATTTGTCTTTAAAACAATCCACTTGTTTCAGTTTTAGTATGATAAATGGATATGGAGGACCTTACTGAATGGATTCTGGTGAAAATGATTATAAACATGCTCTTGCAATTGCCATATCATATCTTGAAGTTGCTATAAAATATTTCCTTTGTCCATGAATGAATTGGCATATAACTTATTACTCATAAGTTACTCTTTTGTTCCGCTTTGTGGAAATCTCTTGATAAGATAGGTGTGGTATGCATTCTTATCAGTTTCCTTGGACTCTCTCCCCATTTATTTGAATTTGTCAATACTTTTTCTCTTATTACATCCTTTTCCTTGGTTCTTATGTTCCTTACTACTTTCTCCATTCCATTTTTCTTGACCCCATTTGACTTTTGTTGTCAAAAATCAAATTTGAACCAACTTTGGCCATTTTCGTTATCCATATCTGCATATGTATAATTGTATATGTAGTTGCAATGGAAAAATGGTCTAGTCGATTTTATCATAACTATTTTCATGGCTTCACAAAAAAGTAACTAGTGCATGTTGTGAGATAATATGGTTCAAAGTTATGTAGTTAGATCTGCAAAGTTAGATGGGGATATTACTAATTTAATGGAGGGTGCTTTCCTTTTTCTGTAAGGGGTATTTTTCCTGCTGGTCATCAGGTTTGGACGTTTGGTAGTTGGTACTCTGACTAGGTTGCCAAGAGTTCCATCCACCCCCCCTCCCCCCACCCCCTCTTTTTCTGTAGCTGTTCATGATTTAGTTAAACTGTTAAAGCTATAGGAACTATTGCTCATGGATGCTTCCTGGTTTCTTTCTATAGCTGCTTGCAGCCAGAAATACAGGGAACTAGAGAAGGCCTGTGGATGTCGTAGTCTGCAAGATTCAATTGCATAAGACCTTTAATGTATAGCCTGTGCCCTGTGATTTCGAAACCCTTAATTGTTGGCATTCTTTTGTATTTCAGCCAATCTCTGCCAGCTCTTATTTTATCTTGTTTCTACTTGGTTCAATGCTTGGCTGCTCTTTTTCACATTGATTGAGATGTCTTTTCTATGAAAGGTCGCCAAATGATTGAACATACGAAAAAACTCGTGGAAGAAAAATTCACTGTCGTTGGAGGCTATGAACACAATGCTGAGGTAATCTGTAAATTTTCAGTTCTTCAAATGCCTTTTTGGTTCTTAATATTGGTGTAGAAGCCTTTGGCACTAGAATAAAGGGAAAGAATTTTGTGCTTTTTTTGTCTTCAAATATCTATGTTGCTTCGTTATTTGAGTTTCCAGCTTTTTCACAGAAAATACTCGGTGATTTAGTTTGATTTCTGATGGCTGCTCTTGAAATCAGAAGAATCACCCTCCTTTGTGTGCTTTGAATCAATATTATGTATTACTTATATATGGTTAAAAAGTGGATAGTCACTTTCTGGTATTGAGTTTGATTCCCAATATGGTGTATGTTTACTAGGAACCCATTGATGCCTCATGACAGAGTTTTAACTTGTTCTCTGAAAATGCATAAATGATTCTATTTGATTTCTGTTGGTATCTCACTATCTATGGATGTGGGTGCTCTAAATTGGCATTATGTTTTTTTTAGGATTCCTTTTGTCGTCCCTGTTTGTTATGACCCACTCCTGATTCTTTGCATATGAAACGAGAAGAAACAAATGACCAGTGTATTGTTATCCTACTTCTTTTTCACCTTCTATAGCAAAATAGAAGAAACAATCTGTTTGTGTTAGCATGTTGCTAACAGAGGGTTAAGGCTGCGTAATTCGACCTCCCTTGGCCTTACCCGGCAATTTGCATGAGCCCTTGTAGCACTGGGTGGTTGTTTTGTATTTTACTTTAATTCGAAAATAAGGTTTTCTGATGTGTAATTTTGAAATGTCATTTGATCAGGTTATTTATGGGGATACAGATTCAGTCATGGTGCAGTTTGGTGTATCTACTGTTGAGGATGCAATGAAATTAGGAAGAGAAGCTGCTGAGCATATAAGTGGTACCTTCATAAAGGCAAGTCTGTCTGTCCTTGCTCTTTGTTGCTGCAGATTTTGTTGGTTTCCCGATTGATATCTCACTCAACTTTTATGAAGGTGGAATGTGTGTAGGTCTTAGTTCCTTTTCTTGATGAAGGAATTTTGTTTACTTGTTGAAGTTTGCCTGCTGTTTAGCTGTTTAATTTTAAAATGTACTAGCTTAGAACCCGTGTAAATTGCACGGAAATGCATAGTTAAATAGTTCGTAGTTCTATATAAATAAATGTTTAAAATGTATAAAAAATCAGAATAATAGTGTTGTCAATAGGTTAAAATAGTCAGACACAATTCATTATTTGTAATTTGAGGTTTGGAGTAATATTTGGTCTCGCCTTTTATCCTTATTTATAAGCTCCTATTTGAGAACAATCTTATCTATATAATTACAGAAACATTTAGTTAGCCCTGCTTGAGCCACGTCATCAACACATTTTTTTTATCTCTCGGGTGGGACCCACAATTTCTTTGATGAATTTCCTACGAGATAACTGCCTTGTTTTCGAACTAAATGCCTGATCATATTTTTAGAAATATTACGTAACATTTGTGATATAATTTCGTAAACAATAAAAACGTAAAATAATTACAATGAACAATATATCGATATATTATATCGATGTTCTTAAAACTATACCCGTTCAATATACCCGTGCATTTTTTGCAATAAAAAAGAGCAACAATACTAAATTAAAAAACAATAAAAATAACTTAATATTAATAAAACAACCAATAAAAGTATACAAATTTAAATATTTTGCGAAATCAAATCATAAACAAAACGGTAAAAATAAACTGTAACTATACGATAATCATATTATTCGAAATTATTAGTCATTATAATACAATAATCATACTATTCGAAATTATTAGTGTAGACGTTAGATATAAAACAAAATTATATCGACGTTAAATATTAATATTTTTATCATTTTTAAATATTGATCATTATACAATAATCATAAACACGGTTCCGATGATGCATTTTAACGTATTATCAATACAATAGATATTGAATGCAAAATATTCACGTATTATTGACACTATTCGGTAATATTAATTATCCACCACATTTTTTTCTAAAAATATACCCGTGCAATTTTGCACGGGTTGAAAACTAGTAGTTGTTACAGATCCAAAAATAGTCTGACCTAAGATCCGACATTGACCCAAACTACAACACCCGAATGTGACCAAAAATTCGAATTGATCCGACCCGGCCCAAAATGACCTAAATTATCTTGATTGATAACTGATCCAACCCGAAGTGGCCGATCTGAAACCACCCAGATCCAAAATTATGATTTCGCTCTTGATCATTAACCCGAAAATGACCCTACCCACTTAAACCGACCAACACATCAAAATAAGTTTGAAACCCAAAATGACCGACACAACCTGAATTATTCCGAAATAACGATGAACTAAACTTAACCCTGGCCAAATTGGCCCGACAGAACTTGATTTGACCCATTTACCAAGTATAGTATGAAGAACGATGACAAAACAATGAGGGCAAAAGTAAAAGGGTGTAAATAAGAAAATACATCATGTCATAGTTTTGGACTGATATTGTCGTATTGGTGGACTGTGCGTAATTTGTACGGTTTTCATTTACGTAAAGTATGTGTTTTGTGGGAAAATACCGTAGTAGTATGTTTCATTTATTTGCCGTAAAATAAGTCATACAAAATTAATATCTCAGTAGAATATTGTCGTGGAACGTTTAATATGTTTCCGTTCTTTTTCAAAGTCTTCCTATTGTAAAATATTGTCGAAAAAAACTTGAAAAATAAGTCATACAAAATTAATGTCTTAGTATAATCATTCATAAATCTTGAACAGGAAATCTAAGTTCTAATTTTTTTTAAGTATAAAAAAGATTGGTTTATTGAATTACATTAGCAAATGTTTTGTACTTCTTTACAAATAAGAAATTATTGACCGAGTAATACTCCGTAAACATTTAAGTACTCAAGTAAAATCAAATAAATAGAAATTCTACATAATCAAATCATAAAAGAGAAATAAATTATAAATGGATACATATAACTTGATCAGCTAAAATTATAAAAAGAGAAAGTATAATAATATTATAATATAATAATCACAATTAATATTAATTTGAAACTAAGTAATAATTTTACCATAAATAACGAAATAACTAATGGACGAAAGAAATATTTAACCAATGACTGACATGTGTCTAATGATTTCTCTATTATAGTTATATATGAATCATATTGCATTCTATATGTACGATAACTGTATGGTACAATATATTTCATACGTACAATATTGAAGATAAGAATACAATTGTAAAATAATATCTTTTACGGCTGCAATATCTTTATAAGATAAGAATACAACATCTTATACAACAACAACAACATCAGAGCCTTAGTCCCAAAATGTTTTGGGGTCGGCTGACATGAATCATCCTTTGGAACCGTCATGAGTGAATTCTCATCTCAACAAGAGAAAAAAAAGAAAGAAAAGAAAAAATATTTTTTATGGATTTCATCCTATTGCATTATATACCTAGAATAGCTGTATGATACAATATATTCCATTTTTTTTACCTTAAGCTAGTATATGACATGTATTATACTCATATATAAATTTTAAGGAATATATTATTTTTGTTTTTTGGTTTGTATATGTATGCGATTTACACAATTTTTTACGCATTGACTCAAGATTGCTATCTTTTATTGATTGGTTATTTAAATATTATTTGCCGTTTTTTTTCCGAGTGTATTTCTTTGATTGATTATTTAAAGATTAATTGTCGTTTTTCGCAGATGTATTCTTTGATTGTTTATTCCTGTTTGAATTTCTTACACTTTTTCCCTCAAAACTCTTATTTTAATTTTTACTTCGTTTCTCAAAATCACTTTAAACTTTATTCTTGATTTATTTTTTTCGGTTTTTATACATGTGATAAGTTCGATTAAAATCTATAAAACCCCTTTGCCTTCCATTTTTTGTTTCACTCCACTTCCGTTTTTTTTCTTTTCCTTCTTTTTTCTCTTGTTGAGATGAGAGTTCACTCATGACGGTTCCAAGGAATGATTCATGTCAGCCGACCCCAAAACATTTTGGGACTAAGGCTCTGATGTTGTTGTTGTTGTTGTTGTTGTTTATTAATAATTATAGAAATATTCTTTTCTGTATTTAATATATATTGGAAGGAAAATGAAATTCACCAGATTAGTTGCCGTATTTTTCTGTTTATTTTATAAAAATAATTATCTAAATATTCGTTTCCAAAGTTAATATAAATGGGAAGGAAAAGTAAATTTATCAGATTAGTTGCTGATTTTTTTAGTGTATTATATGGATTAATTATTAAAAGATATCCAAAGAATAATTTGCAATATTTTGTATATGTATTAGTGATGTGAGGATATTTTTTCCAATATTTTGTATACATTAATCATTGAGAATATTTTTTCCGAAATTCATCATGTGAATTTGGGCGGGAAAACTTTTAATGTGGGAGTGACACGTGTCCAATTCATGTATGGTGGTTCTTCTTATATACTTTTATATAGATAAGCAAATGTTGATTTAAAATGCATAATATAAATAATATACACATCGGTAAGAGAAGAAAGAGCAGCTTGCAAGTAATTTGAGTTCAAGATTTTTACACCGGCTACATGGTTGGTTATTTTGTCATTTGTTTGCAAGCTGTTGAACATTATTAGAGGCTATTTCTGGCCTGATGTACTTCATCTGACTTGTACCCTTTGAATTTAAAGTGGGATGATTAGGAGAAAACTCTTCTTTGCATTGATTGATTGAGATGTCAATTTACTAATAAGATGGGGAACACAATTGTCAGAACTGACATTAGATCCTATTGCTTGTCCCTTCTAGCTGGTACATTCTTTGATACCAGCATGCTGTGGCTGTAATTTGACTTTGAAAGCATACAAAACAGTTATGTTGGGTGTAATTGTATCAATTATCAGTTTGATGCTTTTTCTCGGAATCATTGTTCCCTGTTCGTGGCCTGTTATAAACATGGCTGATACTGCCTCAAAATTTAGACGTGGTAATCTTCAAAAGCTTTATAATGTGATTGCAATATGTTGTCGCGACCTATATTACCACGGTGTTATTAAAAGAAATATAATGTAATACACTTCCATGAATCAGCATAAGAAAGTCTAAAGTGTGATATACACTGAGCTGTCGTTTTAGTTTTGTTTCGAGGAGTACGAAAAAAGTACCAGGTTCCACCTTTGTTGAATTGTCTGTACTTTTTGTTTACTGTGTAACAGTAGTTAACCCTCTTGTTCACCAAGCTTTTAATACAAAGAACATACTCCGTATTTGTTATCAACTTATGACGTGTAAAACAGAGTAAAGTTTTTTGCCTGCCTTTTGTAGCTATTTCTCCTAGGTTGTTCTTTATATGATGAATGTTGATATCGTGATGTGTTATCAATACTTTATTTATTATGCCAAAATGTTTGATAAAAGATACTCCAACAGATCTGGTAACTTTAATAGTACTGGCAGTAACAGTTACTAACCTCCATTTCATATTGTCCTTCCTATTTTCCATAATAATATGTGAAGGGAATTTTATGGGAAGAATATGAAGAATCGGAGGGAGTAGTAATTTTTGTTTAGCTTTTCCTTTCCTATTATTGTTTTTGCCAATTTTTGTGTGTAGGAACATTGGATATTTACATAGCTAGACTAAACATATGTTTATATTAAATTTGCAGCCCATCAAATTAGAGTTTGAGAAGGTTTATTTTCCATATTTGCTGATTAGCAAGAAGAGATATGCTGGTCTTTTCTGGACAAACCCTGACAAATATGATAAAATGGATACCAAAGGTGGGGACTGCTTTCTATTTTACTATTTTATGTTTGTTTAACCGCATCCTAGTGACTCTTAGCCAACCCCATTCATATTGGGACAGTGGTTTGTCGTTGTTGGTGTATCACTTCATTCGTTGATACTTTGGTAGTCATCTACAGGAATTGAAACAGTTCGAAGGGACAATTGCCTACTTGTAAAAAATTTGGTAACCGAATGCTTGCACAAGATACTTATTGATAGAGACGTAAAAGGGGCCATCCAGTTTGTTAAAAACACCATCTCAGATCTTTTGATGAATCGCCTTGACTTGTCATTGCTGGTCATTACGAAGGTTGGATTTTTGCTTTGTCTTGTTCGATGATGTTTCTAGTGTCTTCATAAAGCTTGTCTTGTCCTATAGATTTGTTTAGATTTCTGACTGTATCTGCTCTTACCTTTTTTTTCAGGGTCTAACTAAGACAGGAAATGATTATGAAGTAAAAACAGCTCATGTTGAACTTGCTGAACGTATGCGTAAGGTCTGATATCTGTTAATATTGCCAATAGGATATCCAGGTCTTACTTTTGTGACAGTCAGTATGCGCTAATGTCATCTGAGAGGCCATGTGCATGACTTTCTCACCAGCATCTTGCAAACTGAATTAAGTGGTGTTATGCAATAATCTAATGTGGGTATGTATTACCTAGTAGCTGAAGTCTAGAGAGGCCGGTTATGTGATGTGCAGTGAGATTAATTCCTAATAAGCAGAAGTTGATTATAAGATATAAATGTTCATTCACCTAACTTTAATGAATTTTCTATCCCATATTGCTTGTGTAGCTCTCTGTCAAGGGAACTGTGGACTATAGCTTATGGATATGTGGGTGTCCATTGTTATGTTAGTGTGAGTTCAATTATGCATTCTGTTTACTCCAGATCTTCAATTCTTGTTCATGTGCACAGTTAACTACTTCGAGAACTTTGAATATGTATTTCTATCATTTTGTTTTCTGCACGATCTGATATGGATCAACCGGGGTCAAAGACAAACATGCTAGTTTTTCTCCCTCTGGGGTTACATCTGGTGACTTTTTATTGTCTACAGTATTTTCCCACTCTTGGTGTGCCATTTGCAAATCATAATGTACGCTTTTACTCACTTTATAAAACTTTACTACCACTATCTTAACGACTATAATCTCTTTGTGGTGATCTTGGCTGTACTATCTGCACTTTTGCAGCACACATCGAAACATGATATCTGATCCTGTTTATGTCTCCAACTGTACCCAGACAATCTAGGCATACTCCTTTGGGCAAATATCCTCAAACCACCTCACTCGTGTTCACCCACCTCACACCTAACTGTCACTAGCCTATCTTAATTCTCATAGCTAACATCGCGCAAGATTCTCCAGATTCTGACAAACGCTGTCTCTTCCTAATTTTGCATGCCAAACTCTCGCGTAAGACTTCTTGAACCTTGTGCTTTGCAAATTCTAGGCTAATTGTTCTTAGAGGGCTCCACCCCCTGTTAAATTTGCATGCTTAGTGGCCATATCTCTCTTCTCCAGGGAGTGAACTATTAAGGTGAAAATAAAGAGACCAAAACTTGAAGAGTATATACACCATACTAGTCCTGCTTCATATGTTCCTTTTTTGCTCAATAACACAACTGTCCCAATGGAAATCATATACAGTTTCTCAATAGCACCACGTACCAGAAGGATCAGGAAGAGAATCCATCAACTGAAGTGAGATAACAGAATCAATTGATGTTTGTGCTCCAATGATCAACCTTTTCCATTGGCGGATTAGGTTACAAGTCAAGAAGAAACTAACAACAGTTTCGATAGGACGAATATTTTGACTTTATGTCTTGCATCATGAAAGGCAAGGGAAAAAAGAAAAAAAAAAGAAATAGTGCATGTGCAAGCTTGTGTATTTTATGATATACGTGGAGGGGGAGAAATTATAGTTTGTTGTTTAGGAAACTACTGAACTAGACGTTTAATAAATAACATGAAAATTTACTTTATTCACTTCACAGCGAGATGCAGCCACAGCTCCCGGCGTTGGTGATAGAGTACCATATGTGATCATTAAAGGTTCCAAAGATGCGAAGGTAATTCCGTGGTTTGAAGTTTTCTAAATTAATATGGAATGCTGAAAGTTACTGGCTTTGCTACTGATAATTGTTGTTAACAGGCATATGAGAAGTCAGAGGATCCAATCTATGTACTGGAAAATAACATACCGATAGACTCCAAATATTACCTTGAAAATCAAATCGAGAAAGTAAGATCTATTTCATTTTACTCTTGAGGTGTTCTTTTCGGAACTGCTAGTAATGGGTGGGCTTATGTTACAGCCCATTTTGAGGATCTTTGAGCCGATTTTGACCAATGCACGACAAGAATTGCTTCATGGAAGTCACACAAGATCCATTTCCATCTCCACTCCTTCAAGTGGTGGCATTATGAAATTTGCCAAAAAACAACTAACCTGCATTGGCTGCAAAGCAGTGATCAGGTACTGGTTCTGCAACCCCGACCCCTTTATATGTTACCGAAGGGAGTTGTGTCTGGGGATTTTACTGATGTTTATTTGGCATAGTATAGTTCACATAAGGTCAAACGATTACTGTTATAATGTTGTTGCAAGTATTGTAATTACCACAGTTAAAAAAAAGGTGACCACCCAGTTCGGAGTTTGGGACCAATGTATTTTCAGCGTCTTCAGCTTATATTTCTATGGTTGTACGTAATGGAAGGCACATCGTAGAGTAATTAAGATTCTTGCTTTTGACTTCTGTTTTGTTGATCTTGCTGTTAATGGTGACATGTGAGCAATTAACGGTGCCAATTTATCCTCTTCTGTTACCTATTTTTATTATTCCAGTTTTCTCAAACCAGTTGTGGAACCACAATGTAAAAATTGATGTAGAAGAGCAATATTGTAGAACAAGATACTTGCGCAATGCTGCTCATTCAATGTGCCAATGCTCTAGAGACTAGAAGTTATCATCTAGTTTCTTGCTATATTAACTTATGTGCTCTAGTTTCTACCTATTGACCCATTCTGTTACTTAGACTTCGTTAAAAGTAGCCAACATGGGTGCGTGTCTAAGTGTCCGACTTGGCTATTGCATGGAAATTTCTGACATGTTTGGTCTAAATTGAAGTGTCCAATTGTCATACCTATGTCGCAGTGTCGACATGGGTATATGATGTAATATGTAGAGTCGGAGTGACATAAATGACCCCTACCTGTGAATAATGGCTCCCTTGTTCTTTTGCGTGTAGTTGTTGAGTCTCTTCTTGTTGGGCTCAATGCTATTAGTGGTGATGTTTTAGACTTTTAGAAGAGGCAGCATTCCTACGGGCTACGGAGGTTGCTTATACTGTGCTCAGTTTGGAGTGTCTTGGTTTTGTATATATGCTGGTCTTCTCTCATAAAGTTGTTACTTCAAGGCATATCATTACCTATTCACTATGCCTCTGTTCGAGTCACTTTTATGAGAGTTGATGATGGGTGTTTTCTAGTAGAGACAGTCTCCTTAGGTACTATCTAGGGAGTTATTATGAAAATTGTTAGGGAATTGTTTTCTCCCTCTTTCAACGGTATGGAAGACAATGGAGACACTTGCACTGAATCTGTACCATAAGTTGTTAATTTTCTTAGTAAACGCTCCGGTAGCTCGGATGAAAATGGGTCTTGAGTTGATGTTTGCATCTTTGAGTGATATTGGAAAATCTTTTTGTGTGGACAAGGTTAATTATATATCCTTTGTCCACAATTCAAAGAAAGAAGCCGTCAAATATCATAGTTACCCTTCCCTTCTTTCGTTGATGAAGCTACACATGTTTTTTTTTTCTCCTTTTGAAATTTCCTCAAAGGCTTTCAATGTAGGCGATAACAAGTTGCAAACACAAGCTTTCTTTCTCTCCAACTTCCCAGGGGTAGCGCAAAGGGTGTTAAACGCTATCCAGTTTCAAAGTATAACGAGTACACACGTTTGATCCCATTAGAAGCTGGTTTGGGTTGTTATGTTTCTGAAGATATTTCGGAACAGAATAGTGGAAGGATAAATATGAAATGCTAAGTTTGAATATCCTTGAAAGCCATATGTAAAGAAGGGCCCTCATAAGTGAAATGATGGGGCCGGGTAATACTAAAAGCTCAATGAAATAAGCCGAATAAATTCTAGTTGGAACAACAAAGATGTGTGTACCACTGTTATAGGCTTGGCCGCTTGGGTTTATTCTATGGCTTTGATTAAACATGTCTTATCGGTCTTGGTTACTTGACTTCCTTTTCTAAGTGCTGTAATCTTAGTTTTTAATAAATATGGCTTTTGTTTTAGCTCAATATGACATTTTTGTTTTAGCTCAATATGACATTTTTGTTTGGATTGGTGTATTGAGCATTTGAGTCGAGTTATGGCCTGTGTAACTCTTGGTATATAATTAAAATCGGCTACCAACCATTTTTTTTAAAGGGATGTTATATTCCATAGTTCCATTTCCCTTGAATTGTGTGTGTTACTTGACATGTTCACTTGCTATTGAATTAGTGGCCCCAACAAAACACTGTGCTCACATTGCAAGGGAAGGGAAGCTGAACTGTATTGCAAGACAATAGCCAATGGTATGTCACATTTATATTTCTATTTAAATCGGTACAATTGGGATGTTGGTATTGTCAGTATTGGAGAAACTAAACTAGTTGCAGTTTCTGAGTTAGAGACATTGTTTGGGAAGTTGTGGACTCAATGCCAGGAATGTCAGGGATCTCTTCATCAGGATGTTCTTTGCACAAGGTTTCTGCTCTTACCTTTCTTGCCTAACGGCACAAATCATCTGTTATTGTCATTTGAGCAATTGGTTCTTCAGAACGTAGTCTTTTTAGAGGCAGTCTTGTGTTAATATAATCGGTCTCTTACAAATTTGCGTTCTGGTTAACGCATTACTAATTGTTCCTTTTCTTGTTGTTATCCAGTCGTGACTGTCCGATTTTTTATCGGAGAAAGAAAGCACAAAAAGATATGGGTGAAGCCAGGCTTCAGCTTGATAGATGGAACTTCTGAAGTAGGCGTTGACCTATTTTGTACTGAGCCTTGTGGTCCTGGCATGGAAAAGTATAAATAGTTAAGATCATGAATGGTCAATATTGAGGCGGGTTTGGATTTGTAGAGGTTTCTACAATGAACTATTTTAACCTCACAGTACATTACTACATTATGTATTATTGTATCATCTCTTTATCACTGACGTTATTTTGTCTTGGTGTCAACTGTCTGATACTCTAATGCGATAACCACAATTATTGTGAAAGAGTTTTAGCTTTGTGTTAGCAAAAATGTTAGGGTGGCAGACAAACATCACGAATTCAAAGTAAAATGTGGAATTTGTAACTAGACCTTGCCAAGTGTCACAGTTTGGTACTTTTCCCGGATCGTGGTGTCCACCCTTATCCGACTCTAGGGCAAGAATGCAAGTAATAAGGGTCTCGTACTAGTGAGGGATCACTCACTAGCACGTATCTCAGGTCTCGGGGTGTTTCGCGAATTTTAGTCAGGATTATCAACGTTTGGCACACGAATACAATAAAAGTAAGCAATACGTTTATTGAAAGCAATAAGAAAGCATTAACAAGCTTAATGATGAGAAACGATATTTTATTGACTAGTACTTCTCATGGAGGCAAATTTGATATTTTTTGTCTGGTAGTAGTGAATATTAATGTTACAAAATAGCAAAATGTTTTCTAAACTCCCAAAAATGTATCTTAAACTAAAACGCAGACTCCAGGATTTGACAAGTAGGAAGTACTATTGGAGTATTAAATAATACAAAAAACTAGAAATGAAAATATAAAAGCAAAATAAGAGCAAGTGCAATGAAAGAACTTTTTAAAAAGTTCTTCCTTTGCTATGTCAATTTTTGACAAACTCAAAAATTAAGAACATTTTGTCACAATGAGAGAACTTCAAATAAAGTTCTTCAATGTACCCACACTATATTATTTAATGTTTGTCATTTAATTATCAATTTTTGTTTATTGGTTAACTTTTCTTATTTTTTGGAAGAACCAAGTTCTATTTCTCAAACCAAGTTCTTCATTTTAAGGACAAATTTTGTCCTACAATGGGACAAACTTTATTTAAAAGTTCTTGTTTACAAACTCAATGCAAAAAACTCTCAATTGCAATTGTTCTAAGAAATCTAAGGGCTCGAAGTGAAACGACCGCGCGCGCGCAAATTATTGGCTAAGAGGCTAGATTTGCGGCTAAAATATGCAGCTCCTTACATTCTCCCCTACCTAATCTGTTGTCGTCCTCGACAACATAAAAATCTCGAACGAAGTTTTAGTGAGACATCATTGGTGAGCTGTGGCCGTCCATGCTAGGTTGAGGTTTGACTTTCTCTCAAGTCCGGCTCGTAGATAGTCTTTAGTCCACCTCATGGTCGGATTCCACGTGCCGTCAAAGATAGAGTGTAACTCCTTAACGGTGCGCCCTCCAAACATCATGTCCTCCATATTGATCACTCGCCCGAGGTCATTCTTGAAAGTTTCTGTTCTCGGTGCTGGATGCTTTCTCAGACAGACCTTCACCTTGTTCATTTCCACTTTAGAACCTGCGTTTAAGAGTAAGTGAAATTCTCTAGGACGTTGAATTAGCATTTCGACGCGGCCCCCTAATGGTACAAGGCCTTCTTACTTGGGCCTCGCGACCCTCATTGTCTACCTCCCTTCGAGGTGGTAGACTCTTGTTCCTCCTCCCAGGCCACTTAGCAGCGTAGTTAGCCCGGGTCTTACTCGCGTTTGGTTCTGCTGAATCTTTGGCCTTTATCTCGGTTGGCCCTCCTCATCTCGGCGTTGGTATCACCCTCATTGCCGATATTCGAGGGGTCCCTTTGTCCTCGTTCGCATCTATAGTCTTCACTACTAAAGACCCCTTAATAACATTGATCCATCATTGGGCTTCAACACCACTGATGCTCTCTAAAAGAACTGCATCCCGAGTACTAACCTGAAGTCATCCAACAAAACGGTAGTGAAGTCGAGCTGTCCCCCCCGCTCACCTACTTGGACCGTAATCTTCTTAGCTACTCCTTGGATATGTCTCGTCTTCCATTAATATGTTTTAAGCAGCTGTTAACGTCACTCAGAACCAATCCCAGTCGATCGGCTTCTTCTTTTGTCACTAGATTGTGGGCGGCTCTCGAGTCGATCATCGCTCGTGCCTTCCTCCTGTTCACCTTCACGTCCACGTACATGATCCCCATGGATTTATTTGCGGGGGTTTCATCCAGCCTCCCCATCGCGCTTATCCTTTGAAGCGAACCCATTCGTGGTTGCTCCTCCTCATCGCTCGACTCTTCTTCATACTCTTGATGATAGTCGGCTACTACCCCACCAAGATGTTCTTGAGATTCCTTCGGCATGTTCTGAAACATCGCGCTATATTGTGCCTTGTTGGGACACTCGACCGTCTTATGGGGACCCTTACACAAAAACACAAAAACGGCTTCTTCGCTGTGGACGTAGTAGAATTTCTCACCTTCGAAGACGAGCTTGTGGGAGAGTTTATGTCACTCCCCGATCGAATTTGACACCCCTGTGCGAAGAAACGACTACTCCCAACCGAAAATAAACTGGCTTGCGGTTTCTCTCCATTAGTCCCATGAGAAGAACCATTATTCTCCGCTAGTGTCGCATCCCATGGTGCCTCTCGCTCCCCGTGGAAGTCGAGAAGTTGTTCCGCGATAGATATTGCTTAAGACAACGTCTTGAGATTCTGTGACTGTTGGAGTAAGTGTCCTCAACAATAGTGCGATCACGTCAATGAATATTAATCATTGATAAATCTACAATAAGAATACTCATGGGATGATTCTTCATCATATAGTCGACTAATAAACATTAATCGGTAATGATTGACTTGCTAGAGTTTGACATTATTGTCGTATGACGGTGGTGATCAGTTGATCCCTATAGGTCACACCTTTATGGCAGCTCTATTAATTGAAAAAGCAATGACTGTATATTGATACGAGTTAATTCAACCCTAGTTTATGAAATGTGTAAAGAGGACATTTATAATATGATTATAAATTATAAAATTTTAGTAATTGAAATGTCATTACTAAAAATTAAATGTTTATGAAACAATATTACGAGAATGAATTTTATAATACTGCAAGTGTTGTAATATTATATTGATACAGGAAATTATTAGTTAGTTAATAGTAATTTCGAATTACTACTGTTTTGTGAATTAAAGTTTAATTAGTTAAACTTGTAACTCATAAAAATAATTTAATTGATCATTGTAATTGTTACATGACAATGGACAAAAAATAAAATGTGTCATTACAAAATGGACCGTGTGATTGTCACACAACACATATTACACATTGCACATTAACACATTTTATGAGATAAAATGTTATGTGTAAAAACTAATGTTGAGTCTAGATAATTATATATATTTTATATACATATGCGTGTAATCGTGCGTTTAAGTGTACAGTTAATTATAGAGCGAAGATCATATTCTAGCAAAGTATAGATTCAATCATAGATTGAAGAAAGATCAAGCTCGTGTCAAGTCTTTTTGAAGACTTACAAGAATAAAGTCTTATTGCGGAATCAAATAGCTCCTAAGTTATAGGTCGTATCTATAACTATTGAAGAAATGAAAAATGCGTGAAGTAAAGTAAAAGCGTGAAAATATATGTGTGTATTTGTTATATTATCATATATTAATTTAGTAATCCTAAAACGGTTTTTAGAATAAAAATATTCTTTGATAAAAAAAGATTAAACTAATTATCTTATGAGATAAGTATTTATTCTAATATACTAGGAATTTTATTCTAACCGTTATTGTCAAAATCCGAATCCCTAGAGAAACGTGTCCCGGAAGTATGTTTCGGGGAGCGTGTCTTGAGAAACGTGTCTTGGGAAGCGTGCATCACGTTTCTACACGACTACCAACACGTTTTCCATTATCTTTATGGTTTAATTAAATAAATAATATGTGTTTATTTAAGTTACTTAAAGACTAACTAGGATTTGGTTAAAGATATATTTTATTATATCTTGACAAGAATTAGGAATTGATTTAAAGTAGGATGTTATATTTTATGATATAAGTTGTTTCCTAAATCAGTTAGGTTTTGGAAATTCAATCATATATCCTAATTTATTAATATCTTGTATAAAGTCTTTCCTAATTCAAATAAGATTAGTTTTCGAATATTACCTAGAAATAAGAATTCTAGATAAAGTAATATTCCTAAACTATCTAGGATTCTGATAAGGGTAAAGTCGTCACCCTAAATCAAAGTCATCCTTAGGATACTACTAACTAATAGCTAGCGGTAAGAAAGGTATCGAATCCACAGGGAGGCGGTAATAAATTGTTTGCTAAAGTAAATAAGTCTTAAAGTAACAATTGAGTTGTTTTGATTGTTTTTGTTGTCTAACAAACTAATTGCAAAATAAGTAAATAAAGATGTAAACAAGTATTAGGAAAGATCTAGGGATCAAGTTCACATAGGCAATTTCCGGGGGAATAGGATCTAACTAATTTAATTGGGCAAGATTATTATTTAAGATCATATGTCCGGTCGGTATTCATATAATCTTTAGATCTAAATCTAACATGCGGTCGCTATAATTAGGTCAGTCTATTCAATTGTTGTGGCCTATCTTAGTCTTAGTCTACGGTCGGATCTAAGACTAATTCGCGAGACTAATTAACTAATCCTGGCCAGTAATTAATTAATCAAATTTAAAACAACAATAGAACAATAATAATAAACAGTTTAACAATTAAACATCATTAAAGTTTGATTCCCCCTTCTAATCACCTAGATCCCTTTTCACCCTAGACAAATAAATTAGCTACGCATGACTTGGGATCTAACTACAACAATATTGATTGAAAACATAATTAATAAAGCAATAAACTAAGAACAAGAATAATTGAAGAACAATAAAGTAGAGATTGTGATTAAATACCGTAAATAGGACAACAAGATCCGTAGGCAATTGTTAAGTAATAATCTAGAGAGCTACTAATAATAATTAGGGTTTTTAGAGTAATAAAAAGTGTCTATAACAATAGGCTACGAAGACTTTATTTATAGTAAACTACTAAACAATTTATGGAAACTCGGGGTAAATTAAAGCACTTGATCGAGCACTCAAGGCACTCGATTGAGCACTCAAGGCACTCGATCGAGCACTCAAGGCACTCGATCGAGTGTTGGTGGCACTCGATCGAGTTCTCTCAGCGCGTAATTTCTGCTTCGCGCACTGAACTTCAAACGGTCGCCATATCTTCGTTACTTGTCTGAATCAAGTGATTTTCATGGCGTTGGAAAGCTAAGAGGATGAGCTTTCACCTCCAGTTAGAATCACCTGATTATCATTTTTATAACTCGAGATATGGCTCTCCAAAGTAGGTACTAGTTATATGGAGCTCTTCTTTTTGCCTGCCTTCGATAATCTCCTTAGCTCTTCCTTCCTAGATCCTCGTGCCGTGCTACGTGTGTTCCTTCATGTCGGGTCCGCGGTGCTCTAATCCATCTTTTGCTCTATAGATGCATCAATCCTGCATTAAACACCGAAAGGCGGAAGTATCGACATTCTAATATAAATAGCATATAAATGACACAATTTAGCACAAGAATCATCTCAAAACAACTAAAGGGGAGGCATAAAAGTGTATACGAATATGACTCATCAAACTCCCCCAAACCAGACTTGTAACAAAGCAAGAGTTAATCAGGTTCTGTTAAGACCCCAAGTCGTCGTCAATTTGTTGCAGGAAGACTTTAAGAAACGTTTAGCTATTTGTTGTAAAGGTCGTATCTCCCATAGGGATCGCACCTGGATTGATAGTATGATTACATAACTGCTGATGTACTCAAACGTTTGAAGGCTTAACAAAGCCTTCTTCCTCTTTGGTATTTTTTAATATATTTTTTACATTATACCAAAAAAAAAAAAAAACTCCCCCAAACCAATCCTTTGCTTGTCCTCAAGCAAAGCATCACACAGTACAAAAGACAATCATACAAATGGTGAATAAATAACTCAGAGCTAATGTTAGTGCACATACAAATCCCAAGCTATCCACATCTATAACAAAGTGATGACCAAATGTACCAATAAAACAGATTCAAAGGTACGGGTGATAGAAAACGCAGCTCAAGTCATAAGGTTGATATGACAGTGTAATATAGACAAAAACCAAATACCTTTCGACCTTGCAAGACAAATTTTAGTCGGATTCTCGCGGATTCACTCACGCTCATATGTATATGTGAGGGTGAGGTATATGTGAAGATAGAAAGAAATAAGAACACTCACTCAACTTAATGAAACATGCATGCAATCTAGTGTGATAGAGATTTCCCCAACAATTATTCATGTATAGATGGACAAAGTACATGTATCAGGACGGCAAAGAGGCTAGTGGGTAAGGGTAAAGAAGTGGTTTGTGTCAAAGCACGTTATGGATATGTGGAGCTAAGACGGTAGTCGCAGCGCAAAAAAAACTAAAACTACTTCTTTAATGAAAGATAAACCAACCCAAAACTAGAGAAATTATCTCGACTTGATAGAACATGAGAGTTTATAACATTACTCGCCAAATATGCATTAGCCTCTAGATAGTTTCCTTAAATCTCTTAAGAAAATCCAATGAAGCATTCTTTTTTTTTTTTCGAATCACAAATATTCTTCTATTTTTGAAGTTTTTCTTTTTCTTTCCCTTTTTTTTCTTCTTCTTTCTTGTGCTTCATATTTTTTTTTTTCAACATAAGAGATTGACACAATTGCTCCCAAATTTTCACTACACCCACTTGGACAAAATTAGTCCCTTCCCAACCATAGTAATGAAATATCATGATAAACCAAGCAATTGCGACTGTCCCGAAAAAGTAGGCAAATTCTAGGATTGTAGCTTATAAATATTTAAATACAAAACATGCCACAAGGTTTCAAACGAGTTTTTCATAGGGAATTTGATTTCAAAGGTAGAAAGACAAATTTTTGGCTATGTGAAACTTATTTGAAGGTAAGGACCGCCTATCCTCATGTACTTGTCATACATTCACATAAAAGCATCAAGCAATCAATTTCACACTTATGTAGTTTGATATTACATATTCCACAAGGAGAAACCACACTCAGGCCTAAATAACAATGAGACAAGTTTATTAATGTTCATGGCCTAGGAAGCTCTAAGGACCTCAGAATTTAAGTACCTTACCAACTTAATTTGTCAAGTCTAATCAATATAAGGCATGTCAATTACGGTCAAGACTTGATCATTGAGCTTTGTTTTCATAGGCTAATGAGTCAAAACAATGTACATGGATAACTATTTGGGATTCAAATGCAAAAACAACGCAGATTATCATCATTGCTATTTAATTTACCAAGACTCGACCTAAAAATAAAAGAAAAATGAAAGAAAAAACATATTTTTGGATTTTTTTTAAGCACACAACATAAAATAAAGACTCTCCCCCAAACCTAAATGTCACAGTGTCCTCATTGTGACCTAAAAAAAACATGTAAGGCACAATATAAAATATAACCAGCACCCTAAAGGACACTACTAACAAACAGAAAGGAGAAAACATAACACACTAAGAATAAAGTAAATAAAGGAAAGAATAAAAGAAGGATAATACCAGTTGGAAAGCAAAAATCCCCCAAACCAGCTGCAAAGCAGGGGTCTTGACGATTCATACGTAACCAAGGCAACTTTTTGTGACTTCAAAGCTCCAATGCTGCCGTATCAAGGCAATTCAATGCCCGTAGAAGAAGGTCGAAACTCACTCCGTGTGCTACCCACAGGCTTAGGTAGCACCATGAAACAATACAAACATACACAAATATCAAAACGAATTGTCTAAGTTCAGTCTCAACGGGACTAAAATCCAAATTATAAGCATAAAAAAGTTCTATGTCTTTTCCGAAAAACGAAACTCAAAGGTGGATCATCAGCAAGATCCACAGTACCTTCAGGCTCCTTAGAGAGGTAGTTGTCTTTGAAAATTTCGGCTTCCCAAGCATCTAACTCAGCCTCTAAGTCAACACTTCCGTCACAAATATAATCCAAAATAGAAGGTGGCTCTTCTTCGTAGATCAACTTCTCGAACTCATCCACCTCTAGCTCCCATGGATGCGACGCAGTAGTAGAAGCGTCAAATGAATTCCTGTCAATACACAAAGCATGGCAAGAATCAAAAGAAGGATCGAGAATGGTAATTACATGACATGTAGCTTGAAAATCAGGAGGACGGGGTGCTTGGTTGTGTAGAAAAGTGATGGTGTCATCCCCGATGCGAAAAATGAGACTACCCTCCCTAAGGTCAATAAGAGCCCCCGCGGTACTAAGGAAGGGTCGTCCGAGGATAATAGGTATTTCAGCGTCCTCTGCCATGTCCATCACTACAAAATCACAGGGCACATAATATTTTCCTATCCTAACCGGTACATCCTCTAAGACACCCATAGGGCGCTGAATGGACCTGTCAGCCATTTGGAGGGTCATATTGGTACATTTAAGTGTGGTCATGTTAAGTTGTTTACAAGTAGTATACGGCATGACACTGACACTCGCCCCAGAATCACATAACACATTAGAAAAATCAAGAGAACCAACAGTGCAAGGAATAGAAAAACTCCCTGGATCCTTAAGCTTGGGTGGAAAATTAGCTTGCAGCGCGGCATGACACTCCTTAGTGAATGCAATTGTAACAACCCGACCCACCACCGTCGTAACACAACCCCAATAAGATGGGATGTGTACCTTTGGGCCAAATACTTGTCCTCACTTAAGCCCAAAAGCACAAGGCCTTGTTATAAATGGTGGGTGAAAACTATTATAAACATATCACAAGTCTCACATTCTACCGACGTGGGACAACTTTCCTCTCATACTCTTGGGGTGTTACAAACTCCCCCACTTAAAGAACACAACGTCCTCGTTGTGCCCTAAACTTGACCACAACCAGGGCCAGAATCCTCCCCCGCTAGGTGTGTGACCCGGGTACTCCCGACCACAGGCTGACCACACGGTCGCAGGGTCGCTCTGATACCATTTGTAACAACCCGACCCAATGCAATTGTCTCCACTTCGTTGAAAGTTCTCTTCTTTGTTAATATCTCCTTCATAAACTTTGCATAAGCTGGTACCTGAGTAATCAATTCAGTAAAAGGAACGCTTACTTGAAGATTCTTCACAATTTCCATGAATCTCCCGAATTGTTGACCAAGTTTTGATTTATGTTGCCGGGTTGGGAATGGAAGAATAATCTTTATTGGTTCGGCTTCCTTTGCATCCTTAGAGACATTTGGGGGACTCTGACTCGGAATAGTAATCCCTGGAGTAGGTACCTGTGCAATAGGCGAAACAGAAGAATCATCAGAAGTACGAACATGAGTCACTCGATCGAGTGGGGCTGGCACTCGATCGAGTGGGGTTGGCACTCAATCGAGTGGGGTTGGCACTCGATCGAGTGCAGTGCGAGCTCGATCGAGTGTCTCAGATTAGATCGCATCGCTGCTTTTCGTTTTTCTTTTTCGTTGTTCTCATGTATACGAGCTTTCTCTAGTTCCTTTTCTTCTTCGTCAACACTGAAAGAGAGATGCCTTAAACCTTTAGGAAAAACATAAGACACTTGACTATCATCTTTGGGTATCTCCGGCTCTTTATAAGAAGTACCACTCCTGAAATGAATAGCATGAACTTGCTCATGAGCTTGTTGTCCTTGGGGAGGAAGGTTTCCGGGCTGCCTATTTGTATTTTGGCTTGCTAGTTGGGCAACTTGAGTGTCCAATATCTTATTGTGAGCCAGTATCTGAGTAATCTGTGCCTTTTGCTCCATCTGAGCTTTAAGGCTTTGCTGCAACATAGCTTTGATCTCTGATATATCATTATTTGCAGTTCGTGGTGGAGGGGGTGGCACTAAAGGTTGAAACTGTTGTTGACGCTGATTGTTAGACTGAGGACCTCCTTGATCCTGTCTATAATTTCCTTGCTGGCTGCGGTTTTGAGGAATCACATAGTTTGAATTTGGTTGTTGCTGAAGTGGGGTAGGATTTTGTACATTCTGGCTCGACCACTGAATAAAGGGATGTTCCATTGTCCTCTCATTGTAAGTGTTAGAAAAAGCATTAGCTTGCTTGTAGGATTGGAAAGCGAGTACCTGTTCTATAGGACTTATACACTCATCAGCAATTTGACCCTCTATACCACATCTTCCGCAGAAAATTACTTCCCCTTGCTGAACCATATTAACCACTTGGTGTTGGCCACCCAAAGCTTGTGTTGTTTGCATCTGTGCAATCTTAGCGTTCAAAGCTTCTAGCTGGGCTGCGACGACACTAACTGTACCACTTCCTCTTGCAGAGCCTCTTGGATTTCCATATTCGGCAGTATGAGTAGCCATATCATCGATCAATTTATAAGTTGTATCATCCATGGTGTTATTTGAAATCTTCCGTTAGCAGAAGAATCCAAAAGAGCTCTATGATCATCGAATAACCCGTTGTAAAACTGGTTACAAAGAAACCACTTTTGAAACCCATGATGAGGAACTGCCCGAACCAATCTTTTGAAACGTACCCATGCCTCATTAAAATCTTCATTACCTCCTTGCTTGAAGTTAGTAATCTGATTCCTGAGATTATTTGTCTTTTGTGGGGGAAAGTATCTCTTGTAGAATGCAAGAGCTAGGGAATTCCAATCAGTAATGGCATGAGCAGTCAAATCCAACTCGCGTAACCATTCGCTAGCATCATCTTGTAGAGAAAAAGGGAAAAGTCGGTACTTGACCTGATCATAGGTCACTCCTGTTGGCAAAGGAATGGAGCTGCAATAAGTGACAAACTTAATCATATGTTTCGCAGGATCTTCCCCAAATCTACCTCCAAACATATTCCGCTCTACCTGTTGGAGTAAGTGTCCTCCACAATAATGTGATCACGTCAATAATCTAATAAATTGACAAATCTCTATAAAAGAATATACATGGGATGATTCTTTATCATAAGTCAACTGGTCAACATTAATCGGTAATGATTGGCTTGCTAGAGTTTGACATTACTGTCGTAATGACGGTGGTGACCAGTTGATCCCTTTAGGTCACACCTATAGGACAACTCTCTCAATGATAAATGAAATGACTGTATATTGATACGAGTCAGTTCATTTCTAGTTTATAAATTATATGAAGGGATAAATTATAATAAGATTATAAGTTATAATTATTTTAGTGATTAAAATTTTGTCACTAATATAAGTATGTTTATGAAACATATTTAATTGAATGAATATTTTAAATACAATTGTTGTAGCCAGAAATAGATTAATGGATGTTAGTAATTATGGATTACTAATTTTATGATTAAATGTTTAAATGTTAAACTATGTGAATCATAAAATGTAAAATTGTCGAAGCAATGTTTACGTATTTATATAAAATATGCGTGAGTCCATTTATGGATAATGGACCGTGTGACAATATTATTGTCTTAGACATTTTACAATATAAACACATTATGTGTTAAAATGGAAAAGAGACATCCTATTAATGCAAATGTTTAGTGGGAGACATTTGAGTGCATTAAGGTGCCCATCCATTGGGCACCCTCCCCCATCTACCCGGCCTCACTCTTGAGGAGAACAAAAGAAGAATTTTGTTCCCTTAAGCATTCATTCATTCATTTTCAAGTTGGATTAGGGTTTTACTTAGAGAGAAAAAGAAAGAAAAAAATATTCTCTCATTCACACCCTAAACCGTGCACCCTCCCTCATGAACTAGCAATTTTTGTATTGTGTTCTAGCAAATAAATACAAAAATACATTAGTGAGTAGTGTGTCTTGGTGTTCATCTATTGGAGGTCATCTCTTTGAAGGCTCAAGGAGGATCATTCTGTATAGTAAGCTCAAGAACAAGTGAAGAAGGTGTCTTCACTTGTGCCCTAATATTGCCGTGACTAGCATTGTTAGGGTGCTCGTTCTTCCCTTTGAATCTCGTTTATTTCATGTTAAGCATGCATAAGTTCATCTCATTATAAGATAATCACTTTAGTATGACTATAATAGGTATTTAAACCTAACAATTGGTATCAGAGCAAAGGTTGTTGCATGCTTAATCGGTTATAGTTTTTCCGAGTTTTGAAACTTAAAATAAAACTTTTAATTTCGAGATTCATATGATAAATCACTCGAATTTTTGGCATGTTTAATAAATCTGGTCCTAAAATGAGTTTTAGGTTATTTTGATAATTTATGAGATTAATATTGTTCATAGTATAATTTTTAATCATTTGTATGCATTTTTTATGACAATAAAATCGATTAAAATGGTTAAAATAGATAGAAAAAGTTTCTAACCTTGAATTTTCTACACGACCTCACATGCTTATTTTACTTAATGTATGTAAAATTTGGTACAAAATCAAGTTGTATAGCATGTTTTACGATTTTATTTGATAAAAACCGTATTTAGAGGCAATTTTGTCATATATATATATATATATATATATATATATATGATATTTCGAATTAAATTTCGAAAATTTTGACCAATAATTTTGACATTATAAATATTGAAGTAATATTTCAGAATATTCATGGAAATAAAATCCAAATTTCGAAAATCATTTTAATTTATTTGGATTTATTACGTAAAAGTTATGTAAATCAAGGCTTATTTGAACAATATATATTAATAATTAAAGGGTTAATTATAATCAAAATTATTTATGACTAATTTTGAATCCTAAAATGTGTTAGGATATTATTTAGAACATAAGTTTATTTATGTTTTAATTTATGCATTTTAAAGGGTTAAAGTTGCAAAAATCTCATAAAACCGGTTTATTGTTGACCTAATAAGTTATTAGGGCGATTTGGCATTAAAATGAACATATTCATAACATGTATATTGCTGCGTTTTTCGTATGAATGTCATATTTTATTGTATAATTTTGAATTATGTAATTTTTCTAGTATGGCCTTAGATTAATCGGTAATTCCCGTAATGTAAGGGGTTATTGATTCAGTTGTAATTTTGTGATCTCGTATCACCCTATTGTAATTTATTTCTATTTTATATTGTATAAAGTAGATAGAATTAAATTGTAATATTTGTAATTCGGAGTTCCCAAGGCGTTGCATTCCCGGAAGGAGTCCAAGACGGCGTTCCTCAAGGTTTTGCCGAGAAGCCCTAGGGACCAAGGAGTTGGTTTCCGAATTGTAATTTTTATTTATCTTCTTTTAGGAAAGGCAATACTAGAAGCTTAATTTTCCGCTTTATTTTTGTTTTAGTATGTTGCATGCATAGCCAAATCGTCATTAACATGTCATGCATATCGAGTATCGAGTCTTCAACGTATCATTTTATTATCGATAATTCACCTAATTAGTTCACTTTAAAAGGAGATATATAATATTTGATAAGATCTCTTACGTATTAAATAATGAGACTTAGCCTTACCAAAGAAAAGAACTCATGAATCCCTTCTTCACAAGAGAGAGTGGGCTCGGCTACACCGAGGTGCTATAATTGTTACGTTGGGTAAGTGAGGTAATAAGATTACAATCGTAGTATTTGGTTGATCTCATCGAAAGTATTCGTAACCGTAGTTGCAATAAGTTCGGGCTAAAGATAGAAATTAATGTAATTTTATCGACCGGGAATTCTAATGTAGAATCGATTAAGTGTTAATCCACCGAGTTATGTTAACAAGGGATGAATCGGCTATACCGTGCCCTAGTTGATATGGATTTGGATCTCGGGATCATTTGCTTAATTGTGTAAGAGATCATTAAGTAAATGCTAAGCTTGTTTAAAAATGTTTAACAAGTATTTAAAATGATGAACGTTAATTTTTCCTTCATTTCCGTTTTTGTAGTTAATTAATCGCAATGGATTCATTCAACCCTATCACTATTGATTCTTGTCACAATGTTTTTGACGATGTTTGCAACCAAAACAACATTGATACTACTAGAGAAGTTCATTTCGGAACGGGTCCGGATGGCAATGTTAACTTTATCACTTCTCTCCCACCTCCCAAAGGTCCACTTCTTGACACGGCTTATATTGATGAGCTAAACGAAGAATTGGATGCCTTATACTTGAAAGAAAGGGCTTATGATGAAGCTAGTGGGAGCTCTAGCAAGAAGAGTCTTGCAAAGATAAAGAAGAAGAAAAGAAAGTTACAAAAGGGGCGATGCCACTATTGTAGTGTCATGGGCCATTGGAAGAAGAATTGCTCTAAGTAATTACGTCACATTCAAGAAGGTCTTGTGATTCCGTTAGGTAATTCCAAATCTGAAATTTTTGTTATTGACATTAATTTTACATCCAACACAACATGGGTATTGGATACTGGTTGTGGTTCTCACCTTTGTAATCGTTTGCAGGGTTTAAGAGAAGTGGAGAAAATAGACAAGGGTGATATGGATCTCCGACTAGAAAATGGAGCTCGGGTAGCGGCCACTTCAAAAGGAACTTGCACTCTTGCCTTGTCAAGTGGATACGAGTTACATTTAAATAATTGTTATTTTGTACCGTCTCTTTCCAAAAACATCGTTTCTGTTGCAATGTTAGACATTGAAGGATATAATTTTTTCCATTAAGAACAATTGTTGTGTTATTTCTAAAAATGACATGGTTGTTGGCCATGCTACTTCAATTAATGGAATATATGTTTTGGAAACTTCGGACTCGTCTAAAGATGTCTATAACATTCATAACAAAAGGATAAAGACAAATGACCCAAATGAATCGTATGTTTGGCATTGTTGACTTGGTCACATAAATGAAAATCGCATTAAAAGATTGGTAAAGACCAATATAATTAAACCATTCGAATATGAATCTTATGGTACATGCGAGGCTTGTCTTCTAGGAAAGATGACTCGTAATCCTTTTAGTGGTAAAGGGACACGAGCTAGTGAATTATTAGGGCTCATACATACGGATGTATGTGGACCACTAACAATCACCGCTAGGGGCAATTATGACTATTTCATTACCTTCACCGATGATTTAAGTAGATATGGGTATATCTACTTAATGAAATATAAGAGTGAAGCCTTCAAGAAATTTAAAGAATTTCAAAATGAAGTAGAAAACCAACTCGACAAAAGGATTAAGACACTACGATCTGATCGTGGTGGTGAATATCTTAGTAACGAATTTGATTCACATCTAAAAGAATGTGGCATTGTGTCACAACTTTCACCTCCAGGAACGCCACAACTTAATGGTGTGGCAGAAAGGAGAAATCGAACCTTATTGGATATGGTCCGATCAATGATGAGCCAAACTGACTTACTGATTCATTTTGGGGATTTGCGATCCTCACTGCCATCAAGTCGTTGAACAATAGTCCAACGAAAGCGACCGATAAGACTCCACATGAGATGTGGAAGGGAAAGGTTCCTAACTTATCCTGTATGAAAATATGGGGATGTGAGGCTTATGTCAGGGTAAAGACCGATGATAAACTTGCTCCACGATCCGAAAAATGCATTTTTGTTGGTTATCCAACCACCTCATGTGGCTACAAATTTTACAAACCTCATGAAAACAAAGTGTTTGTGTCTTCTGAGGCTGTCTTTTTAGAAAAAGGAGTTTATTTCTAAAAGACAGAGTGGGAGAAATTTTGAACTTAATGAAGTTCGAGAAGTTCAAGAGCCACAAACTGAAGCTGAGACAGACGAAGATGTTCCTTCTTCTTCCGCTTCGGTACCTATTCAACCCAGGAGGTCGAGTAGGGTTCCACATCAACCTGATAGGTATGTTGGACTAATTGAGGAAGATGGTAGCCTGGACGTATTACTTTTGGAAAGTGATGAGCCTACCACTTACAAAGCTGCAATCTCTAGTCCCGACTCCGCCAAATGGCAAAAGGCCATGATATCCGAGATGGATTCTATGCATCAAAACCAAGTATGAGACTTGGTAGACTTGACTAAGGAGATAAGACCTCTCCAATGCAAGTGTATCTTCAAGGTGAAGAATGACATAAAAGGACATAATGATGTCTATAAAGCTAGGCTAGTAGCTAAAGGGTTTTCCCAAGTTCAGGGTCTTCATTATGATGAAACCTTTGCTCTGGTAGCCATGCTAAGATCCATTAGGATAATGTTAGCGATTGCCGCATTTCATGACTATGAAGTGTGGCAGATGGACGTCAAAACTGCCTTCTTAAATGGGCATTTAAAGGAGGATGTGTATATGATACAACCTGAAGGTTTTGAAGATCCTAAAAATCCTAACAAGGTATGCAAACTTAAGAGATCCATTTATGGTCTTAAGCAAGCATCCAGGAGTTGGAATCATCGCTTCAATGAAGTCATAAAAGAGAATGGTTTCACTCGAAGTGTCGAGGAACCTTGTCTGTATATGAAATTCAGTGGGAGCAATTTTGTATTCCTAATATTGTATGTGGATGACATACTACTCATTGGAAATGATGTTCCAATGCTTTCATCAGTTAAAGGATGGTTAGGTAACCATTTTCAGATGAAAGATCTAGGAAATGCACAATGCATATTAGGTATCCGGATCTATAGAGATAGATCCAAGAGGATATTGACACTAAGTCAAGAATCTTATATCCATAAGATTCTACGACGGTTCAACATGGGAAATTCCAAGAGAGGGTTTATCCCAATGGGATGTGGAATTATATTGAGGAAATCTCAATCTTCCACGGAGCCCAAAGATGTTGAACGCATGAAAATGATCCCTTATGCTTCCGCCGTGGGATCTATCATGTACGCCATGATATGCACTCGTCCAGATGTCCCGTATGCTTTAAGCATGACTAGTAGATATCGAGCAAATCCATGTGAAAGTCACTGGATTGCAGTCAAGAATATCCTTAAGTACTTAAGAAGAACTAAGGATTCATTTTTAGTGTTTGGAGGGGAAGAAGATTTATGTGTAAAGGGTTACACAGATGCAAGCTTCCAAACAGATAAATTCGATTTTAAATCCCAGGCTGGATTTGTCTTTATCTTGAATGGTTGTGCCATTAGTTGGAAAAGCTTCAAAGAACCAGTCGTTGCGGATTCTACTACGGAAGCAAAGTACATTGCAGCGTAAAAACAGTCTCAAGGAACTGGAGTTCCCTGAGACAAAAGACAAATTAAACAAGTAACAAACAAATAAATTGTTGCCTCCCCGGCAACGGCGCCAAATTTGATAAGGGTAAAGTCGTCACCCTAAATCAAAGTAATCCTTAGGATACTACTAACTAATAGCTAGCGGTAAGAAAGGTATCGAATCCACAGGGAGGCGGTAATAAATTGTTTGCTAAAGTAAATAAGTCATAAAGTAACAATTGGGTTGTTTTGATTGTTTTTGTTGTCTAACAAACTAATTGCAAAATAAGTAAATAAAGATGTAAACAAGTATTAGGAAAGATCTAGGGATCAAGTTCACATAGGCAATTTCCGGGGGAATAGGATCTAACTAATTTAATTGGGCAATATTATTATTTAAGATCATATGTCCGGTCGGTATTCATATAATCTTTAGATCTAAACCTAACATGCGGTCGCTATAATTAGGTCAGTCTATTCAATTGTTGTGGCCTATCTTAGTCTTAGTCTACGGTCGGATCTAAGACTAATTCGCGAGACTAATTAACTAATCGTGACCAGTAATTAATTAATCAGATTTAAAACAACAATAGAACAACAATAATAAGCAGTTTAACAATTAAACATCATTAAAGTTTGATTCCCCCTTCTAATCACCTAGATCCATTTTCACCCTAGACAAATAAATAGCTACGCATGGCTTGGGATCTAACTACAACAATATTGATTGAAAACATAATTAATAAAGCAATAAACTAAGAACAAGAATAATTGAAGAACAATAAAATAGAGATTGTGATTAAATACCGTAAATAGGAGAACAAGATCCGTAGGCAATTGCTAAGTAATAATCTAGAGAGCTACTAATAATAATTAGGGTTTTTAGAGTAATAAAAAGTGTCTCTAACAATAGGCTACGAAGCCTTTATTTATAGTAAACTACTAAACAATTTATGGAAACTCGGGGTAAATTAAAGCACTCGATCGAGCACTCAATGCACTCGATCGAGCACTCAAGGCACTCGATCGAGTGTTGGTGGCACTCGATCGAGTGCTTTCAGCACGTAATTTCTGCTTCGCGCACTGAACTTCAAACGGTCGCCATTTCTTCGTTACTTGTCCGAATCAAGTGATTTTTGTGGCGTTGGAAAGCTAAGAGGATGAGCTTTCACCTCCAGTTAGAATCACTATAATTTGTATAACTCGAGATATGACACTCCAAAGTAGGTACTAGTTATATGGAGCTCTTCTTTGTGCTTGCCTTCGATAATCTCCTTAGCTCTTCCTTCCTAGATCCTCGTGCCGTGCTACGTGTGTTCCTTCATGTTGGGTCCGCGGTGCTCCAATTCATCTTTTGCTCCATAAATGCATCAATCCTGCATTAAACACCGAAAGGCGTAAGTATCGACATTATAATATAAATAGCATATAAATGACACAATTTAGCACAAGAATCATCTCAAAACAACTAAAGGGGAGGCATAAAAGTGTATACGAATATGACTCATCAGATTCAACCTAGCTAGATCTAAATTACTATATAAGGGACAGTATATCACACGTTGAAAACCAAGAATTCACACGCCTCACGCTTTCCGAGAAGAACGAACGTAACCTCTCGTGCGTCTCGTTTTCCGTCCCAATCATTGTCAGATCTCGTAATAAAGACTACAAGCTTTTGAAGATTACTCTCATACGTTCAAGATCGTTGAACACAAGGGTTCATTGAAGATTTTATCTTATACAATTAAGATAGTTCGAGTATTTAACGGTACTCATTGTAGTCAAGTATTTCACGGTACTTGACATAGCTAGATATTTTACGGTATCTAGTTGAGTTACAACTAACATCACAGTTGTACGAGTAGGGTTGATAAAATTGTAATCCGGAGAAGGTACAAATTTTATTAATCAAGAATAGTGGACGTAGGTTTCGATTTGTGAAACTGAACCACTTTAAAATATCGTGTATCCTTTTACTTTATTGTTTTATTCTCTACTCACGTTAAACCTACCTACATCGAAGAAGAATCGAAAAAGTTGGCATACTCAATTCAACCCCCCCTTCTTGAGTATATCTGGATCAATAGACTCTGTTGGAGGAAGTGTCCTCGACAATAGTGTGTTGACATAATTAAAACTCATTTGAATGAAACAAAATTGGGAGTGTTACTCTTTTAAAGTCGACTGATCAACATTTATCGATAATGATTGGCTGTCTAGAGTTTGACATTATCGTCATATGATGGTGGTGATCAGTTGATCCCTCAAGGTCATATCTTTAGGGAATTCCGTCTCAATGGAATAATAATTAATTAATATCGTATTAGATACAAATTAATTTAATAACTGGAAATTTGGAAATAATTTTACATGACGAATATTTTATAATGGGATTATAATAATAGTCAAAGTAATAAAATCATTTTATTACTCGGTTTTTATTTATTCGTTTAGGAAACGATTAAATTGAGAATGAACACGGTTGATCATAAAATTACAAAGAGTCGTAACTAAAAATTATGATATTACATTTCATACAATAATAATTTCGAATTGTTAGTATAATTATTTAAATGTCATAAAATTGTGAATTATGAATTTTAATAGTTAAAATTGCATAATTAACAAATTGGGTCATGTGTTATGGAACATGTGTGACATGTTACAAATTAACACAATTGACAAAGATAAAAAGAGTCCATTTTAACTCCCATTCAAATCGTGTAAATGGAGTATGTGAGTGAGATTGTGTGTGCGAGTATGTAAAGGTTGAGTGTTATGCAAAAAGAATAATGTAAGGTATCTTACTTGCTTTTTTGTAAGATGTAAGAGACCATGCATAGGCCATGAATGGCTTGGGATGGCCGGCCATATGCTCAAGCATGTGAGCCTTATTTTTGCTCTATATATACTACTCAATGCATGCACAAGCATACTAGTCTTTTGGTGATGCTTACTCTCATCTTATACTACAACCTCATTCATGCTAGTAATACTAAGAAAATTAGTTTTTCTAAGTAAACTTTATTTCCAATACTAATAATACTAAGGGTAATATTATTAATATTTCTAGTATGCTAATTCTATTTTTCTAGTAACAAAAATAGTCTTAGTTTGAGATCAGGTCCTTGATACGTATCTTTTGGAGACGATTTTTTTTAGATCGTTATAAGGGTATTTCGGTTATTGAAGACTCACATAATAAGTGATTATTGAGTATAAACCTTGTAAAACCATTGTAAGGACATTCATCCACCTCATGTAATCACCATGCATGCATAAGATCTTATTAAGTTTTATGACTAAACTTAAAGAAACAAAACTCACATTAGATATGAGTATAAAATCTGGAATTTCATTTCCAACAAGTGGTATCAGAGCATTACGGTTGTTGCATGCATGATCAGATTCATGTTTTATGTTAAACGGATTAACATACATATTTCGAAATTATTGTATTTATTATGATAAATCACAAAATAACTTTGCATGTTAAAGTTTCTGATTCTAAAATGGTTTTAGGACATAAAAATAATTTTATGGATTTTTATTGTTCATTTTTATATTTACTAGTTGCTACTCCGCGCGCGATGCGCGCGGAATTCCAAGGGACGTGATCCATCATCATGTTAATATTCATAGTTTCAACATATTTTTTTTTGTTTGGTTTTTGATATATTGAATGATTAACATATCCCAACAGAATGAGAAGTGGATTGTAAAATTGATGTTGTCACGTATTTGATATTTGCGTTTGTGAAATGACCGTTGCGCACATGATACACCAAATTATTCGTATGATAATTTTTGGGTGAATTGATAAACACTACCTACATAAGTCGTATTTTTAACAATTACTATGAACATAGTACTTTGTGTAAATTATGTGAACATAACTAAGACATGTATGTAATGTAGGAATAGTCTAGATGAAAACATATTTATAATAGATGTCTCATTCGTTAGATGTTGAAATAGGACTTACTCAAATTTTTCGATTATTTCAAAGGTATCATCTTTAGACTTACACAGTTTGTATATGGATAAAGTCCAAAATTTATGTACCAATGCATAGTATAAATTGAACATGAGTATAGCATATTTAAATGTACCAAAGCACGTTACAATTTAATATATGATAATACGTAACATGTTTATTCTCATTTCTTCTCCGTTGTTATTCAAGAAAAGTTTCAACTAATAGTTTCTGACTACAGTATTTCAGCTTACTATTAAACATTATTACATTAACTTCATTGCTTTTGGCGTACTAATCTGATTTGTAATATGCGTCAACAATTGCAAAGTTGTGTTTACAACTTTTGTACATTGTGGAAAGCTCACGTTTGGGGTGTCAATTTGATCGGTTCCTTTACGTTTCTGAAGGGTGCCAGCAGTAAAGAAGTACTACAATGTTTGGTTTAGGACTATACAGCAAACTATGACCCACACTATGAAACCGGAAGACACAACCAGAAAAGAGGTCATCACAATACCACAAAATAGCTATTACAAGATGTACACATACATCCTCTTGGAGAAGCCACCGAATTGTACTAATAAAGTTTCAACTAATAGTTTTTGACTATATTAGTTCAGCTTAGAATTTAACATTATTACATTAAGCCCACCACTTTTGGCATACTAATCTGATTTGTAATACACGTCATCAACTGTAAATATATTAAAGGGGCCATCGTCATGGACAGTTGGATCATCGATATCTCTGTTTTCCTCCATCCAACAATGGTAGATATACCTTGCGTCTTCTGTTGGTAAATCAAGAAATTTACATTGGATCGAAAACACGCGACCCCATCTTGATCTGACTATTAACCCCTCTATTTCTTCTTTCTTCACCTGGCTCTTATAATCAGCCGTCATCTTAGATGTATCTTTTCCAACTGCAAATAAAGAAGCCCACTTTCTGCACACTTCAGACATACTACGTTTGTCCTGATGATTGAGCCTCTCAAAAATGCTGAACATTAGCTCATCAGAACTGAACAATAGATGGTTAACTCGTTCGCCTATTGTTGTCTCTTTTAGCACATAGTGTGTCTTGAACAATGATTTAGATCTGAATTGCTCCTTCTTCCACCGTAGGTAGTCATTCTCAAACTCATGCTTGTCTTCTTTGTTAAAGTAGTGAACACCAGTACAGGACGGCATACCTATTTAGCTGTAGAAGATATACATTAAAGCTAAGGACTTTATAGAGTATAAACTGAGATTCAGCTTAGATCAATTCTGTGTTTATGAAGGGCGTCATATCTTACCAGCTTCCTAACATGACCAATACAAATAAGTGATACAAATATGCAATTTGGTCGCAATTCACTCCAAATCGCCTATGACTACCACATTCGAATAACATTGATAGAGAGGTAGCAACAACAACAACACGGCACTAAACTACCAGATTTCTAAAACGCCAAAATATGAATTAGCAGTACAACTAAGAGTTTTGGTCTTAATAAACTAACTGGCAACTATGAGTTTCATACTCCCTCCAATCAAATCCAGTCAAGTAGACCTACGAATGATGCACTAAACTACTAATAACAAAAATCAAATAACTCAAAGCAATACATATCTTCAGGACATAATGACAATTATATCAGCATTATTATCTTAGGCAATGCGACTAAATGCCATAACAATTCTGAGTAATTGAAAAGTTGGTTAAATGCCATGTTTCAGTCATTTAGAAACAACCCATCCATTGAAAACAGAGGGGAGATGTTGCATACATCCGAACCCCTATAGGGGTACACGTCATTAAACTTTAGCTTGAGACTCGATATTGGAATCAGTCACTGCAATTTGATTGATTTTAGTAGTAACCTTTTGTGTTGTTCATAAACTAGAATGGTTAGGTGTTGTTGATTTGCTTAAGCTTTGCATTACAATGTTGTTAACACAAAAACCCCTCAGTTCCCTCGTCCTCACCCCTGACCACCCTCACCCCCTTCTCTGTAAGAACCTACAATTGTCAATGCTATGCAATAACATCCAAATTCATGCTATCTTACTTCTTTGCTCTGACCCTTCCAAATTACCCAGAAACCCTTGTATACTCACAATCAGAAGTACAGATCCAGTAGCCATACACATGCTTATATTGTTTCCTACTGTCAATGCTGATCATCACTCATATCTCAGACATAGGTATTAAATTCCCCCTTTTTTTGCAGCAATTAACGTGTCTATTAACATCAACATAATTTTAGTGCAAGAGTTAATCTAGACCACAGCAACTCAATCAAGGAACATTAAAATCAATCAAAATAATCAAGCTAATTAATATTTCTTAACATAACTATCTTAATATATAATTTGTACTACAAATAATGTTTGTCAACATATAATCGTATCAATATGACAATTGGAGTTCAATGTACAATTAATTAATTCTCTATTTAGGATTAAGTACATTTAAATCCTAAAAGCATACCTTGATGCGAACAGATAAATGCAGGAAGACTGTTACGGTGTTTTGGAGGTGAACGAGGATTCGTCCAATGGTGATGAAGGACGTTGTTGGCAAGGGTGTTTTTTTTAGACTGAGAACTGAGGAGGAGACAAATTCTGGAGAAGAATAGATGCAAAGAGGGTATAACAATGGGGTTTTGGGTTGTATAAAACGTACGTTTATTAGTTTATCTATTAATTAGTTATTTTTACCGGAAACTGGGCATTATCTGTAACGGATTTGTAAATTGAATAGTGTCGGAAAGAGGAAAACTGGTTATTTGTGAGATGAGACGGTATCTATCACAAACCTGTGACAGATACTGCCGTCACAAATGAAGTTTCACGTTTATTAATTTATTTAATATACAACAATTTGAAACAATGAACAATATACATTATTTGGTAATTTATAGAAAGTCTAATGTAAATTTAACATTGGTAATTTGGGTATTTTTAGAAAGTTTAATGTAAATTTAACATTGGTATTTTGATTTCTCAAATCTAATTAAACATTTTTAAAACACATTAAGTATATGGAAATTTTACGACACCAACATTATATTCTTTTGATGATTTACCCAAGACCGTAGTTGCGAACCTAAATCAAGGTTCTGCAGTCAAGAGCGTGAAGTTTCATCCTGCTACCAAGAAAGCATATTTCTTTATGATAAAGCATCTTACACAGTTTCAATGGTATTTTCAATAATTTTTTTAATAACTTTTTAAAACTTGTGCACAAAAGCATATACTAATATGCACTTTAAATATGAACGAAAGAAGTAATAATTTCTGACCCACAATCTTTGACGTAATAATAATGATTAATTCAAAGTTTCAAAATGAGGAAGTACGATAATAATGGGGCGTAAAAAGGAGAAAACAAAAGAAAGTAAAAAAAATAAGATAAAGTTAAACATAAAACTATTTATTAAGTAGCATGATCATAACCGTACTTTTGGTCTAATGACAAACATCGAACATTACCCATTTGAAGGAACCTTATGCAACGCAAGAGTTATGTTTGTAACAATAATATCAAATTGTTAACATGTTTAATAAGTATACAGGGTATTTGTCAGGTATTAACTCTTATAATTTGAAGATTTCTAATTGTTGTACCCTTTAGGTTTTGTAATTAGGTATCCTCTATTTTGTTCCAAAAGACGGTAGATTGAATTTTGATTTCATCTATACTAAAATTGTAGCACAAAGTTATCCCCAAATGGTAAGAGGGATCAACACTAAATGTGGTCAAAAGGAGAAAGGAGATCATTTTAGAATGCCGTAGTTAATGTACTTTGTATTAATTGAGCATGTTAGGTTAAGTTGATTAGTCTTTTTTTTTTGACGTGAAATAAGTATTATGATGTTATGTTACGATTTTGTGTTTGTGCCTGGTATGGTACTACGTAGGTGAAGTTTTATACATTTTTTTTTTAAATTCACACACGACCGTTAATTGGAAGAGGTGTAGTTAACTAAAATAATAAAATAGACTAATCCACATTTAAGGTCTCTTTAGACGGTGTAGTAGGTTAAGTTAGATAATGAATTTGAATGATACATATATTGTGAGAAGGATAAAACCGTATCAATTTAATCTGTTATTATACGAAGTTACGAAACATATGGAAATTACGTGTATAAGGGTAATGATTATGTATTACGTAATCACTAAGTAGCTAAAGCAATATGCCGGCTAGCATGTCACTCACCCTTCCCTAAACTCTTTTATTTAACCCAACTGTATTACATAAATACTACCACTAACTTTTACCTTCCAATCTTCATCATCTACACACCAAAACTTCCTGCACATTTACCATGAAAAATTCCTGTGGAGAAGTAATGTACTTTAACGTGGATGATAAACCAGAATTTGTTAATGAATATGTTGATTGGAAAAAGAAACAGTTCCAGTCGACGGCCCTATTTACAAAAGTAGTTGTTGAAGAGCAAATACCCTTTGGCAGCAGGCCTCATCACCCATTTCTCAGCCTTCCAGAACTTACTGATCATGTTTTCAACAGACTGGATAGACAGGGGAAAAGGAACATGGCCGTGGTATGTAAGGCATGGGCAAGGTTGTATCTTGTTGGTACCGAAACGGGTAAAGTTCATCTGGATTATGATCATGAACTTGTGAGGGAAAATCGAGGGAACCAGATATGGGTGTCCAGAAATCAGAGGCTGGTGTCGATTACATGTTCATGCAAGCCAAGGAAGTCCAAAGTTAAGAAGAGGAAGGGATGTTACAGAAGAGGCAGCAACTCGAAGGATGTGTATGTTGAGAAGTCTGGCAGCGAGGGGTATTATGACTCTGATTGCTGAGCCTGGTAATAAACTTTCCCGTAAACTTTATGAATAAATATAGGCATTAGAATCTAGTAATGTATATTATTATGTTTCTTCTGTGTTTATGGTATCTTAATTTCTACTCTGGAATATGCTTGAGAAGAGCATGTGATTATAGCTTATGTGTGTTTTCTTATTAGTTTCGCCAGTATACAATCCTATAAATTAGTACAGACTCCGATGGTGTTGGGGTTCGTTGGTGTTCTTCTATGTACAACAACATCCTTGTGATGATGGGGTGATGTATCAAGTTGATGTGTTGCTGCTATATTGACATATGCAGCGATGGGCTTGATTTCAACAATATTGTGTACGATTTCATTGAGGGAGGAACCCAGGGACTATCATTGAACACCGTAGAAGGTGTATAGGGTTCATGGTCTTATACTATTGTAGATAGGAATTGTGGATCACTTTAAGTTTCAAAGTCATGGTCTTATACTATTGTAGATAAGAATTGTGGATCACATCAAGTTACTAAGCCAACACACATAGTTAAACATGTAATATAAATAGTTCATGTTGACATGTAGCTGTCAACTAAGTAGTCTTCATTGTGCATATTATAAGCACTACAACAGCAAAAGATATATTCTTTATATAGATAGGCTTCACATTGATGGTAGTTATTATTTCGAGTAGACACTGGTTTTCACGTTGGCGTAGACAGGACAGCAGTTGGGGATACTTACTTATCCTTCTTACATTTCCTCTTTGGAAGTGTTGTGTGTTGCAAGCTTACTGCCACATTTTTCTCCGAGTCAACAATTGTTAGATTACTTGGATTCACAGGCTGATCAGTTTTATCAGCCTCATCAACAACTGTCGTAGACGTACGGTCGCTATGCTCAGTGCCATGAGCAGGGGTGGGATGTTTGATGCTAACATCCCCAACATCCTGGTTGTCCTGTGTGATCCCCACACTCTGCTGCTCCTCACTGATGTCAGTACGTATGCTTTCAGGACTTACTATGACACGCTTCATAGTCCACTGCAGCACATTGTTGGTTGACAGTGTATTGGCTGGAGCTACTTGGGCTTTGAAAGGCGTAGTATCAAGTAATCGTTTGAGTGTTGAAAAGGTTGGCTCGTCAGACTGCCAAGCAATACACCAGTTAATATTAGTAGTTCTATTACTTTGAAAATTAATTGAATTAAAGTTACACTCACATTGTGCTTCATATGAAATATATCAGACGCCGACATTCTGAATAGTTGTTCAGTGGTTTCTGTAAACACGGTAAAGGATAGTGTTCCAGTGCCATCTGATACATCGCAATTGAACGTGACCCTGCATTTCATGCGAACATTAGTGGTGGAATTTTCATTCTCTATTTTACAGAGGCTAGTATCAGTCTGTACTGATTCCTAGTTAAAATGTGTTGTGTAATTATAAAGTCCAGAATGACTATCAAATGATCAGGAGTCTTACTTCGGTTCTGAGGTGCAGTTAGGTTTAGCGCAGGTGTCACAAGTGTATGTATTTCCTGGTTGTATGCTTGACCGCTTTGAACAATTTGAGCATCCCATGTATGCATTTATCTTATCAAAATCAACATCTGGGATTGTCACTTCTAACCAATGGCGCTCATCTTGCAAAGTCGTTTTGGCCTGATCATGGTATATAAGACACATAAGCCTATGTATTAAACAGTTGTTAACTTGTCACTCCTAAAAAGTAAAATAACATAATTTGTGTTAATGTAATTAATGGTACAACCACCCTTTCAGATTAACAATAGAGCACTTTCTATTATTTTCTCCTTTTTACGCCCCATTATTATCGTACTTCCTCATTTTGAAACTTTGAATTAATCATTATTATTACGTCAAAGATTGTGGGTCAGAAATTATTACTTCTTTCGTTCATATTTAAAGTGCATATTAGTATATGCTTTTGTGCACAAGTTTAAAAAGTTATTTAAAAAAATATTGAAAGTACCATGGAAACTGTGTAAGATGCTTTATCACAAAGGAATATGCTTTCTTGGTACTATTGTGTGATATTTGCAACATTCTGTACTAATATAGGACTGCTGACATGGTTCAGTTATGAATATGGCGCAGGTAATTATGCAGTATTTTTGATACCTTTTTGGAACGGAGGGTTGAAATGGTCGCTGTAATGTCAGCTAGCACGGGCGCCTTCACACTTAAAACTCTGCTTTGTAATGTTGTCAATGCCATAATATGGCTAGCCATCCTGCACACTCATGTAGATCAATTGTAAGAAACAATACATTTTGTCTAGAAGGTATGTCGCTGCTCGTGTGAAGTTTAGTTTAGTACCATGCTTTGAGAGCATCAGCTTTATCACCATCAGGTGAATGAACAAAGACAGTAGAAGTAGATGTGGTCATCGAGAAGCCTGTTCCATTTTGAACTGTATTAGAATAGCACTAAATGTCTTACTGATGCAATCTATGCTAGTATTTTGAGAATTTGCAAAACATTAATCTACAGAATGCAGTAAAAAAATATTGATCATGACCACCAGAACCTTTGTGCATTGATACTCTGAGGGCAGTTATACCAACTGCCCTGAATTTACCAGGTTGTGGTATTAGTATAGTGCAGTCATCCTGCACGAGATCGTCCCAAACCGAAATGGACAGAGGTTGTGTAGTACTGCAAGAGCGTTAACATTAGTATCTGCAACAATACGATATTAGATGTCATCAATATGCAGAAAGATATGGAGTCTAATTTTTCAAAGTATTTGGTTACAATCACCTATGGTCGATTACTATGATTTCACGCACAGTTGTTTCACGGCCCTTTGATGTGACAATTTTACGTGGCTGATCTTCTACAAAGAGAACAACACCTACTATATCTACAAGGCATTCGAGGGATGATAGTGAGAGGCTGATTATAAACAGCACCCATTGTTAGCACATGCAATATATGTAGATAGGTCGCGATTTTGAAATTTACCAAACATTTCACTGTAATCAGGTGCACGAGGTATTTGGGAAATTGGGCGATAATCAATATCAGCTCATCCACTATCAATTTCAACAGGCATGATAATGGTACGTTTATTGAAAGACATCTGATAGTCCATCTCAGATTCATGTGATTTATACTCAGGTTTTATAGGAATTATGGTAGCATTTGATATTTCATATTTCTGATTGCGCTTTATAGCATCCTCATATATATCCACTTGATCAGCAAAAAGAGCAGCACACATTTTGTTTCCCTGCTCAAAACATGTCGAGAAACCTACCTTATCAAAAACAGTATTTCATTTGTTCATAGATCAGATAGGTATATCAATAATCATAATCAATGAAGCTAACATAACAACAGTTTCACATCAATTTGTGCACCAAGAACTAACAATGTCAATAAAGGATTATAAATAGACAGTACACATGAAAAATAATGTATTTGAAAATTTAACAACATCCATTATTGTGTTATATTTTTAAACAGGATGACATCAATTGATGTTACTCACTTGGAAGATTGCATCTTTGTATAAGAGTAGTCTATGAGCAACTATGCAAGAGTATACAATGTGAAGAAATTCACTCAACGTTACAACTACTAATAGTTGGAGTATATGTATCTGTGTTGCAAAACATCCTATTAATTGTTAAGAATAGGAATGGTTCTTGACGTATAACCACTGTCAAAATCTCCTATTTTAGAGGAGTATAGTAAATCATTTATCAATTAGCAGTAACTATATATGCATTAGTCTTGATACGAAGCCTTATCAATTGTTTAGAACATCATCCATATCATGGAGGCTGTCTGCAATGAGTTCTTGATATATAAGGAAAAGTTATTGGATTGGCATAAATGAGTTGAGTTACCTTATCATCTTCGAATAACAAGCTTTGATATTGCACCTTAACAGGAGATGACTTCAGACGACGCTTCTCAACCACTCTCACATTGACTTTGTAGTTCTTGGCAGTGTCAGTTAACTCATTGAGGTAAACTTTCCGGTGTTTCATTCTGTTGCAGGAAGATAGTAATAAGTGTCTATTAAATACAATGGAATAAATTTCTTAAAAGGATATCTAATAGACTTATAACTGATATACAATCTATAAATTAGCATAATTAAATGATGCCTTAACACTATTGTTTTTTCAGTTGCTAATGCCACCAAAAATTCAGAAATGCTTGGATATAAATTCATACCTGGAAAAGCTGTGTTGGAAAGTCAGATATGTTAGATTGAGCAAAGGTATGGTGAAATATCAGATGGTTATTAATAGTGTATTTTTCTACATAATAAAGTTGGAGTGTAGTATTAGTGAAGGTGTAACACCCCAAGAGTATGAGAGTAAAGTTGTCCCACATCGGTAGAATGTGAGGCTTGTGATATGTTTATAATAACTTCCACCCACCACTTAGTAACAAGGCCTTGTGCTTTTGGGCTTAAGTGAGGACAAATAATGGGCCCAAAAGTGTGCACCCATCTTATTGGGTTTGTGTTACGACGGTGGCGGGTCGGGTTGTTACAAATGGTATCAGAGCGACCCTGCGACCGTGTGGTGAGCCTGTGGTCGGGAGTACCCGGGTCACACACCTAGCGGGGAAGGATTCTGGCTCTGGTTGTGGTCAAGTTTGAGGCACAACGAGGACGTTGTGTTCTTTATGTGGGGGAGTTTGTAACACCCCAAGAGTATGAGAGTAAAGTTGTCCCACATCGGTAGAATGTGAGGCTTGTGATATGTTTATAATAACTTCCACCCACCACTTAGTAACAAGGCCTTGTGCTTTTGGGCTTAAGTGAGGACAAATAATGGGCCCAAAAGTGTGCACCCATCTTATTGGGTTTGTGTTACGACGGTGGCGGGTCGGGTTGTTACAGAAGGTCCATACCAAAATATGTACAGTGGTGGCTGTTGAGAATATGTACTATGCACAGTTGTTTGGGTGAAGTTGTCTAACTTGGTACATTATAGGGGTATGGTGTATGTACTAACTTTGCATGATTTAGGGTATTGTAAATTTATCAAATCTGTATTATCATTGTAAATAATAACGTAGCAATAGGAAATATGAGGTTAATAATATGTTTTTTATACTGGACAATGCTGTCATTTTTTTTCCATGGCTTGATTAGTTTGTTGTGAATGTCTGAATGTAATACACAATGTGTATTCCCAATTACCATTAGATGCAATGTCTGTACATGAATTATGGATGTTACTGTATAGTTCTGATTGTCAAATTAAGTAGTTAATCAGCTGTTGTGTGGACCAAATAGATGCAAGTAAAGAGTTATACTTGTATGGATTTATCATTACTTAGTTACTACTTACATTTGTTAGTAATTGTGCAAATGTAAATGCTTGACTACAATGCACGAGCTACGCTTAACATTACATTCGACACCATTCTCCGAATTTAATTTCTGAATCAGCGACCGTTTGATACGAATGGATTTTCAAATGGCCGTCTAGCGACATATTGGATATCAGTACCCTGTAGAACACTATAGCATATGACAATTTACGGATGCATAATTAGTTGTTAAAATTTGTCAACAATATTCATCATCGGTTGTTATAAGCAGCAAAACAATGATCCTTTGCGTTACAGTACATCCAACCATTGATGCACATAATGTAATGACAAGCTAGGTTGGTGTAATAACACAAATGTCTTTGGTTAAACTACATACATCCTGCCAATACTGTAAACAATTTGAGATGTTGTAGCCAAATAACAGAAGAACGGACACAAGGCCAGCTGCCATTAGATGCTATATAATACCTGCAAGCCTCAGAACTTCAAAAGAAACCATGTTTCTGATACAATTCCTGTTCATATCGGAACTATTAGATGCAGTGATGACAGTAACTTTAATCGCTTCCCTCACTTGCGACAGTGCGACATAAAGCTGTCCTGGTGAAAAGCAGTGTCTAGGAAGGTAGACAACGACCCTGTCTAACGTCTTGCCCTGCGACTTGTTGATTGTCATTGCGAAACTAAGCTTGAGTGGAAACTGATTGCGCTGAAACTGATGAAGAGTCTATTGATATAATATACTCAAGAAGGGGGGGGGGGGGTTGAATTGAGTATGCCTTCTTTTTAAATCTTCTTTGATGTATGTATGGTTGTATGATGATCTTCGAGTAGAACGAATAATAAAGAGAGACACAATATTTTTGAAGTGGTTCAGTCTCACACTTTGAGACCTACGTCCACTATACTCGATTAATAAAATTAGTACCAACTCTGGATTACAATTTTATCAACCCTACTCGTGTGACTTTGATGTTAGTCACAACTCTATCTAGATACCGTTAAATATCTAGCTACGACAAATACCGTTAAATATTTGTCTTACAATGAGTACCGCTAAATACTCGATCTATCTTACATAAATAAGATAAAGTCTTCAATGTTCCTTGATGTCACAATCTTGAATGAATAAGATCAATGCTTAAGCACTTGAATTTTGAATCGGATATGACAATGATAAGCTCGAATATTGAAGTATATGAACGGCGGTTTCTCTCTTGATTTGCGTGTATATGTGTGTATGTCTTTCGTATGGACTAATGTGTCATAGGTAGTCTATTTATATAGAATATGTATCTAGGTAATTCAAAACCCTAGATGATTTAGGAATATTACTAAAACTAGAATACTAGTCTTTTAGTAATACTACCTTAAATCTAATCTTAATATATTAAGGAAAGATTTAATAATATACTATAATTATTATATAAGGAATCAATTTCCTAATTCATATTTAGGAAAGATCTTTATACAATAAACAATTAGTATCCTTATTAAAACAACTTCCTAAACCATGTCAAAGATAATAAAATATATTATCACAATATAATCTTAGTTTGTTTTAGGATATTAAATAAATACATAATATTTACTTAATCTAATCCTACACGAAATATGGTAAACGTGACATGTTACACGTTTCCCAAAGTCGAAACAAACTATAATTAGATTAAATATATTTTTAACAATTTAAAATCATATAAAAATCCTTAGTTTATTTTAGTAATAAATAATTATCTCATAAGAAAATTATTTATTCCTATTTTAACCAAAAGATATTTTATATAATCCTATTAAGATTAACAATTCCATACTTAAAATAGAATACCAATTAACATTAATTGCACACGATATTACTTGGAAACAAACGTTTCATCCAAACACATATATTCCGATCATTTCTTCATAATATAGAGTTATAGCTACGAGCTATAACTTGAATCAATATTGTACTAAAGCTATAGTTGATAAATATAACTTTAGTTCATTATGCGCGCTTGATCTTCTATCAATCTTCGACTTAGTCAATTCATTGACTAATATGCTTGAATCTTTTACACTTGATTGATTAGATCTTGTTACTAATATTCTGTACACTTAGCACACGATTATACGTACGAGTATATAATATATAAATAGCTAGACTTGTCATTATCAAAACATAAACATATATACTATATATATATATTTGAATATATGGTTCAACAACTGAAATGGGTAGTTTGAAGAGCTAGATGGGCGCATCTTGATGCGAGGAATGAAGACATGCTGACCATTATAATGACCACTGGTTATAATACATTCGACCATATTTGGGGTAAACCCTGCACATATCAGCCTTGTACCGTTGCATAAACCTGCAGATGGAAGGAGGTTTCTTAATAAAATAACTGGAGCGTCCTTCTTCAATACCAACTCATAGGGACTCATGCCACCAGGACAGAGTTTGTTTATAAATTCTGAAGGGTATACGTTGCGGTTATCGGAAAGCACTGTATCAAAACCCTTGTACGTAACTGCTTCACCAGGGAACTTGTTAATCATGTATGTATTTATATCATCGACATCCTCATTCATAGGTGTAAGTATGGAACGATGAATAAATATATCAACCCCAATACCGTTGAGGTCGACATCTGGATATACAGTATCATCAACTATACTTACAAGATCTGCACCTAATTCAGTTGTATCCAGAACAATTCCATCAGGCAGTTCAACCATCTCAGTCTCGCATGTCTGGAGTTGACCGTTTCCAAGGGATAGCAAAAAATCCGAAAACTGTGGATCAGTTTTAGCCCTTACATTAACAGTTAGTCTGAATTTGATAAACTGTGGCCAAATATCAGAAGCAACTAATGTAGAATTAACCAACTCACGAATAGATTTTTTTTGTACCACTGGTAGAACCTGGCGGAAATCTCCACCAAATACAATAAGTTTGCCACCAAACAACAAATCAGGATTGCACAGATCTCGCAGGAGCTGATCTAATGCCTCAACACTTTCCCTTCTTGCCATAGATGCCTCATCCCATATGATTAGAGTGGATGCTTTTATAAGAGCAGCAAGACTACTTTGCTTGGGCACAAAGCATGATAAAGAAACATCCAAATCTAGAGGAAGTTTAAAACGTGAGTGGGCAGTCCTTCCTGACGGGATATTGGCTGCAGCAATACCCGAAGAAGCAGTAGCAAGGATAATTTTACCCATCAGCCTTATTTCTGCATACAAGGCATTGTATAGGTATGTCTTACCAGTCCCCCCTGGACCATCTACGAAAAAAGCTCCAGGTTTATTATGCGTAGCATAATCAGTTATCATGTCACAAGCTCTTTGCTGCTCTTGGTTCAATGATTTGCGACACAAAACACATTCATTTGGTATTGGTGCATTGAGTGCATCAAGTGTATCCTGTGATGATCAGATCTCTGCATCCTGTTGACCTAGCAAATCCGATAAACCAAAACTTTTTAGAGTCCTGCCCATTGCTTCAACTTGTTGCTCTAATCGTTGCACAATAAGGACCCGTGCAGCGTATGGATCGCCTGGATGTTCTTGACTGTAGTCTTCTGACAATGAACTATAATATTTTTCCCACAATGCTCTTGGATCCTTGGGCTGACAAAATATTAACAAAGTTGCAAATAGGCGCCGCAAGGCAGCTGGCATTTCTACTTGTTTGGCCTCATCTAGACACAGTTCTACCATATTGTCATCCTCAATAAGCAGTAGTTTCAACGCAGCTTCCTGGAACGTAGCACATTCATAACCATTGACTATTCTCAAGTCTCTATACGATTTTGGAGCAGACACGTGTGTCAACAACAAACGCAAGAAATAGCGCTCTCCTTCAGAGGGTGCCACAAAAACAAGACGAGATATTGTGAATGTTGTTCTCTTACGTTTCAACCATATTCGTTGAAATGTATCCCATCGGTAGTGCTCAACGAAGCTCCCATATAGATGTCTCCAATTTGGATCTGCAGCATTCTCACTATTCAACCTAAAGAATTCGGTCAGCGGAGTCCTGACAAGTTTTTTTGTTGGACACGACATGGGTTAATCTCTCATGAGGCCGCATCTGTATTGCTTGCATACCTTCTAAATGAATCGGCAGCACCATCACTGCAGGTTGCATTTAAAACAATTCAAACCCATAGATACGCCAGATTGCTTCAATAGGAGATACCCATCGGCCAGACTGATATTGTTCTATTTCATCAACCAGTTTGATCTCGCCTTCCCCCGCTACGTTGAATGATATCCTGTCATGCCCGTTATAAACATACTTATACAGGTACTTCACCGCCTGAATAGTTGAGCAGACCTCCACATTAATGTGGCAATCGAAAAGGTCTAGCAAATATAGGTTGTACGGAATCACCCAGCGATTTTTAAGCATTTCACCTCTCACGCGCACAACGTCAGCCGTCGGCATACGTTTGTACACTGGATAACCGTCGTCATTATTTTTTTTTTTTTTTTTTTTTTTTTTTGATAAAATGTGAGAATATATATATATCAAAAAAGGACAAAAGCCCTGAGGTTACATGCTTCTAACACCCAGGTTCGAATCCCATGGGCACTCCAAACAAAAAAAACAAACAAAACAGACCAAAATATAAACTACATTTGGTCTATGAGTCTGTCATCCTACTCTGGGTTCTTGCAACAGATTCTTGCCTCGACTTCTCTTTTGATCTGACTAGCTAGCATCTTAGGCATGACAAGTACACCATTGATGCGAGCATTATTCCTTTGCATCCATGTATGATAGTATATAGCAGTAATAATCACTGCCATTCGTTTCCAGTTGCTATCACTTGAGTTCCCTGTAAACATTATAGTTTCAGAAGGTATGTTGAGCTGCATCTGTCCTTCCATTTCCTCTCGAAGTTTCCTATTATAGGAACAGTCCAGGAACAGATGGTCCCTTGTTTCAGTAGCAGTCCCACAGGCACAGCACAGGTCATCACTGCTGCATCCTATCCTGAGGAGCTTTTCTTTCAGATTCAGACCATTGGTATAGGTAAACCATGTGATTACAGCATGTTTGGGTATGTTCCAAATGTTCCAGCAAAGGGGAGCCCATTCTGGCTTGGCAACAGCAGGAACCAGCCAGTCATAGCCATGTTTTACTGTGTATCCCTGTGGATTTGGCATCCAAATATCATTTGTATAAGCAGCCTTCAAGGCCTCTTTAGCTTTGCAAACACTCTTCCAGGTCCAAGGTGTGTCAGCAGGTGGATGATAAGAATCCCAGGATTGATCCTTTAAGTACAGTTGGTGAACCCATCTGATCCAGAGTCTATCAGATTTGTAGTACATCCAATTGACAAGCTTCCCCACAGCAGCAAGGTTCCACTCAGCCACTTTTTTAATCCCCAAACCCCCTTCTGCTTTTGCCTTAGTGACTGTATCCCAAGCCACCATGGGTACTCTGTGGTAGTCACTACTGCCACTCCATAAGAAATTCCTACAGATGGCCTCAATTCGTTTTATGATGCTTTTGGGTATAAGGAAAATAGCAGCCCAGTAACAATGTATAGTAGTTAGCACAGAGGTAATAAGAGTTAACCTCCCTGCATATGAGAGTTTCCTGGCTCCAAGGCCTCTGATTCTGCTCACTATCTTCTCTGTAAGTTTGTGACATTCCTGCTTGCTTATCTTACCAGATTGTATGGGCACCCCCAGGTATCTGAATGGGAAACTGCCTTCCCTGAAGCCTGTGACATTCTGAATATCTGCCTTCAATTCCTCATCCATGCCATTGAAGTAGATATCAGATTTGGATGAATTTAGTTTCAAACCAGATGCTGCAGAAAAAGAGTTAAAAGCTCTCATGAGAAGAATAATGGAATGAGCATTTCCTTTGCAAAACATAAGCAGATCGTCAGCAAACATAAGATGGGTGAGCTTGAGATGTTTGCACAGAGGATGGTACTGGAAATTTCCCCTATCAGTTGCATATTTGAGGAGTCTTGAGAGATATTCCATACACATAGTAAAAAGAAGGGGGGATATTGGATCCCCTTGTCTAAGCCCTCTTTGCCCCTTAAAGTATCCAAACATACTTCCATTCAGTGCTAAGGTGAAGGTTGGAGAAGTGACACAAGCCAACACCAGCTTGATGAAATGGGCTGGGAATTTGAACTGAGTTAGCAGCTGCTCTACAAAAGGCCACTCAATGGTATCATATGCCTTTTGTAGATCAATCTTGAACAGGCATCTTGGGGACACATTCTGCCTTGAGTACATATGTATCAGATCTTGGCATATAAGCACATTCTCAATGATTGACCTCCCCCTTATAAAAGCACCTTGGTTCTCCTGTATAAGGTCTGGTAACACAAGGGCTAGTCTGTTGCACAGGAGCTTGGCTATGACTTTATACAGCACATTGCAGCAAGCTATAGGCCTGAACTGTGTCACTGAAGAAGGCCTCTCACACTTAGGGATGAGGGTGATAGTTGTAGCATTCACTTGTTGGAGTAATTGTCCAGTCCTGAAGAAATCAGCCACTGCCTCACAGACATCTGAGCCAATGATATCCCATGAATCTTTGTAAAACTGGCTACTATACCCATCTGGCCCTGGAGCCTTGGTGTTAGGAATGGAGTAGATGGCTTCTTTTATTTCCTGAGCAGTCACTGGCCTATTTAGAATAGTACAGTGGTTCTCAGAGCATACAGAGCCTGTGGCCATGACTACAGTCCTGACTGGTTCAGTGGCAGCTGTACTGCCTAATAAGGATTGATAATAGTGCAGGAAAGCAGCTTGGATATCAGTTTGGCCAGTGCAGACCCTACCCTGAAGGTCAGCTATCTGCACTACTTTATTTTGTATGTTCCTTTGCCTGATACTGCTATGAAAATAAGCAGTATTATGATCTCCCTCTTCCAACCATTTAGTTTTAGCCTTCTGATACAGAAAACTGTCCCTGGCTTTGATAAGGATTCTAGTTTCCTCCAGAAGTGCTATCTCCTCATTCAAGAGGTCAGCATTTGTTACATCCTCCCTGATCTTTGTCTGCAGAATGTCTAGATCAGTAATAGCCTGATTAGTTTTTAGCTCTATATCAGCAAACCTGTCTTTGTTGAGAGCTTTCAATGGCCCCTTCAAAAGTTTGAGTTTTTTAACTACACAAAACATCCTGGTACCATAGAAAGGGGATGCCCATGCCTCCTGGACAGTTGAATGGAAAACTGGGGAGGTACTCCACATATTATAGTACTTAAAGTTCATCTTTTTGCTTGAGCACATCTGAGCATTACTCACAGTACAGGGAGTGTGATCCATGAGTCCTTCAGTATGGAAATGTGCCACTAAGTCAGGAAAACAAGCTAACCAGTGTTGATTCCCCATAAACCTATCCAGCCTGCTGAATCTCCTTTGATCTGGTGCCCTCTTATTAGTCCATGTATAATAGGATCCAGTGCCTGGTATATCAGCCATATCACAATCATGAATACACTGCATAAACTCCTCCATCTCAGCTTTCTTAGTAGTTCCACCCAGTCTCTCAGAGGGATCCAGGACAATATTGAAATCTCCTGCTAGAGCCCATGGCATGTTGCAACTAGCAGCTATGTGCCTGAGAGTATCCCATAGCTCCTTCCTTTTCTCCCCCTCATTAAAAGCATAAATCATGGTAATGAGGAAAGTTTTCTTTGTCACCTGTTCAGTTACCTTAGCATGGATACATTGGGGGTTATAATGCAGCACAGTGACATCAAACATACTAGGTTTCCACATCAACCATACACGTCCCCCTGGATGAAGGTGACAGTTGGTTGTGATGCACCAGCCATTGATCATAGAGGTAGTAATTTTATTTAGGTTCGCACCTCCTACTTTTGTTTCAAGCAAACCAAAAAGACCAATATCTTTATTCTTAAGAAAATCTCTTACTATATTTTGTTTATTTACACTATTGAGACCACGAACATTCCAAAACCCTATGCTATTCATGAGAAACAGAGGGGGGTATGTCAGTGTCACCATTTCCAACCTGTGAGTCTTCTCTGCTTGATACTGGCTTTGCACCAGGAGGGAGAGCCTGCTGCTGTAAAGGGGTATCCTGTGCTCCTCCCATATGCTGTGAAGACTGATCAGGCTGACCAGTTTCCTTGTTCTGTGAACCCTGTGCTCCTCCCAAACTCTGATCTGTGTTTGAAGCAATTCCATTCTGTTCCATTGTCTGGCCATCCTGCACCTGTGCTGACTGTTCAGGGGCAGTCAGAAGTAGTCTCATATTTGGTATTGGCACTGGTTGGACAGGCTTCCAAGTCTTAGTGACTTTAGGACCTTGTTTGGCTGGATATTTGCCCTTCCTGCACTGATGTGTCTCATGGCCTACCCCCTTGCACGCAGTGCAGCTTGAGGGTTTCCATTCATACTCAACCTTCACCTTTTGAACTATCCCATGCTCATCTTTAAACTGAATCTCTTTAGGGTACTGTTTACCCACTGGTAATTCCACCATGGTCCTAGCAAACCCAAGTCTGGTCTTCTCAGTGGTGGCTTGGTCAGATTTAATGTACTTCCCCACAAGCCCTGCCACTGCTGGTAGGCACTTGCCCCAGAATTTTAAAGGTAAAGCCTGCAACCTTACCCATGCTGGCACCAGTTTTACATCAGCCTTTAAAAGATCAATATTTTCACTCCATGGTTTAACAATGAGAGGTTTATTGTCAAACATGTAGTATCCAGTGTTTAAAACCAGTTCCTTTTCGCGCATATCCTTGAAGTGAACCAGGAATATGCCATTAGGCATAAACGAAACTTTATCAATACCATGTTTATGCCATATTCGATGGATAAAACCATTCAAGACCTCCCATGGAGGGTTTGCTCCTAACACAAAACAGTAGACTGCCTGGTTCCAATATGTTACCTCCTCCTGGACATCCTCATGTGTAAATTGTATCATATCTGGTAATTCACTGTCCAATCCCTTGCTCTGTGTATGTGAACGTAAAGGAATATTACCTGATTCGCTTAAAGTTTCTGTATTGCTAGGAATATCATTCTCCTCATCATCAAAACACAATCCTGGTATAGGCTGCACTTCATGCATTGATTTGGAACGTAAGATATCATTCTCATCTGGACCAGTTTTCCTTCCATTTGCTTGTTCATTAGGTTTATTCATGGTACTCAAAACTCTCTGTATGAAAGCACGTTGCTTTAGTTTATTGTTCTGCGCTGAATGTTGTTTGGATTTGGTTTTCTGTGCTGAATTCCTAGCCATGATACAAGGGGATCAAAGCTAGGGCAAGAAGAAGAAGATCGCTTTTCAGTCGCCTTCCATTAGGGTTTTTCCAGTCATATCATCATAGCATCCGTCGTCATTGTTGGTTGTCTCAGATACGTATGGTTTCGGATATAAGTACTTGCACTTGCCCGGACTGCTCTTATGTTTCATGCACGCACACTCAGGATCTAGTTTCCCACATGGACCGTGCATCATGTGTTTTATCACAGCTGCACGCAGATTCGAATTTGACCGAGAAGGGATTTCAGCAGATACGAATTTGTCGAAATCAGCTGGACAGTTCATCCTGCCACCAACTTTCATAATCACTAAGAAATGGGCATGAGGCAACCCTCTCTTCTGAAACTCGACTACATATACAAATGCAGCAACTTCCCCAAATTTTTTTTCATCAACCAGCTTTTTTTTTAACAATAACAGTTTAGCTCGAAATACTCTAGCCACGATATCAGGACGATTTTGAGCCTCTTCTCCAGGTGCCAGTTCATTTTTTATTTCAGGCCAATTTGAATTGCATGTCATAGTTATAAAAAAATCTGGTTTTCCGAATCGCTGAACAAGAGCCATTGCATTTAGGTATCTCCTCTTCATGTCTCGAGGGCCACATATATATGTTGCTGGGAGGATAACGCGCCGCCCTACATTTGCTGCGCACTGTTCACCAGCATCAATGGTGTCAAGCAATCCCTGGTATAATTCAGATCTGATTGTATCTTGATTATGCCTAAGGTAATCTAACCGGGTGTTTTCTAACTTCACATACATGTCAACGATATATTGCTGTAAGCATCTCCCAGCTCTCAACATCATATTTCCTGATCTATTTTGCAGTTTATAACAATAATACTCACGACATGAAATATTTCGATCTTCTGAATTCTCCCGACAAAAACTCTCTGAAATAATGAAAAATACACTACTATTGTATTATTACACAAAATGAAGTCAGTAAACAGTCTATTGCAACTACCATTCAGACTTTAATGAATATACACGTATGACTTACGTTGTGCCTCTGCATCCAAAAGAGTATCAACGTCTGTGAAGCTAGATGGAGGCGGCGTTGAACTCTGTACAGCTTCTTCTGTTTTATTTTTGGCAACGTGCTTCTTGAGCCCTTGTCGCCATCCACATTCCCCTTTGGGAAACAACAACGGGTACTGCAGTGGATCATAGCAGCCATAATAATGCATGACTCGATGCGAAACCTCACTATGGCTAGTAACCAATATGTGAGGTCCATCAGTCTCACCAGACGTAGAATCGTCAGGCCAGATTGCAGCAACCTCGTCAGACGTAGGAGCATTGCTTACACGTTGGTCTTGGTTAGGATTTTTTGTGATGACTATCTTAGTGTTGGTAGTAACAGTCACATCTTTCAAGGATCGGAAGAAGCGAGCATATGGATTTGTCTCTGTTACATTCATTAATATATTAATGACAGCTGCATCGAGTTCTTTGAAACATGCTGCACGATTTGTAGCTTCGTGCAGGCCATCATAAAAGTACAGTTGTAGGAATTTAGGGCGACTGCCACATGGAAGTAGGTCTGGTACATTGTGGTACATTTGACCATGAAGTTTTAAAACATAAATACCTTTAATCGTCTGTGATTCGAACTTCCCACCAATGGATGTAAACGTAAACAAGTTATTATACAAGCGCGCAAACTTTCGAAAATGCACTGCTGTTGGGTCTGCTGAGGTGTACAGCTTGGTTAGTAGGGGTGCAAACATCATTATAGTATAGCGACGTACCCATCGAGTAATAAATTGTAGAGAAATCAATCCTCAATGTAACCCAGAAATATCCAGCCCTCTGCCTAACAAACACCACAAAAACATCAGAATCACATTGACAAGTATCAACTACCAATTAAACACAAAGTGACATATAAACTGTTCACGCACTTGTCTAGCTAATTACAGAATAACATCAATGACGTAAATATTATATTGCAAATAGCAGATTGTTTGAAAATATAACATGACATGCTACATTAGATGTAATGTAAGTTATGCAAGTACTGTATGATTCAAACACACCTTATAAGCAAAAGATTTCGATGTTCATTCATCCATAAAACATAATGGCAATTAATACATCAAAAGTCTATAGTAGATAAGCAACTTACAAATTAAAAAGGTCATATGCTCTAAGGCAACAAACATAACCACTCCTAAATAGATACGAAGTTATGCAATTATTTATGTCTGCCTAACACTAATCTGCAAAACATATCCATATTCCAAAACAATAGGTTCCATGCCATCTTCACTGAAACTTTGCAGGTTTGTAGAATACGCTTCGGTCGTTCACATACTTAGTAGATGGATCTTTCTTGTTATTCGAGGAGATATAGCTATGAAGATCGGGTAATTGTGACCTTGTTTTCCTTTTTTTGGGTGGTGGTGGTGGGCACTTCTGCACAAGAATCAAGAAAGGATCGCTCCTTGGTGTGATACAACCCTCTTCATTCAGGGTCAAAGCATCTGGATTCCCATCCTGGATCCCTGAAGTAGCTCCCTGAGATGTTTGCAAATGCTTTTCAAGTTTAATGACCATGTTCCTCGCACACTCACAGGTCAAGGCAGCTAATTTCACTTCCTCAGGGGCATAATTCGCATCAATTAAGTCAATATTATATATAGGGATCAAATATTGGATACTTTTAAAAGCAAGTGTTTGCTCTGATGTATATCTCGATGAGGCTAACTCGCCAACAATATGAGTAGGACCACATTCAACTCCTTCACGAGTTATAGTTAACCATGATGTGAAACACGAAGGGGTTTGCTCTAATGTAGTTATGGAGCTACATTGTATAGGGAGTCTACCAGCAACAATCTGCAAAAGGGACACCATGTCCAAAGAAAGGTTTTGGAAATGAAATATCTCAGGACAATCGAATTCTTCTATCAATGGAACTTTTGGATATCCCTTTGCTAATCGTCTTAATTCTTCCTGTTTCAACCTCCAGAGATTAGCACACCTGTGATGGGATTGTTTTAATGCAGCTGTGAAGTCTGCAATATATATATCGTACTTTTCTATCAGGTCTGTAACAGCTAATCGTGCTGCCTGCTCGCACGAAACCTCAAAAACAGATGACACACCACCTATGTAAACATATTCCTCTTCAGCCAAATCACATTTTACAGTGACAGATGCATTGTTCTGCCCTCCACCATACAGATCATAGCGTGGTCCCTCAAACCCCAGCAAACTGGTTATCCTATGGAGCAAGGGTCGAAAAGGGATTGATATTTGTATAACTGGCGACGACATTTCCTGGACATACGACATCTTAAACCAAATTATACATACAATCTTAATACATAAGCATATAGAAATTTCATAAACCTTTAAAAGTTTGAAAACTATATTACTATAGGTTAAAGAACAATCGCTGCAGTAACAATTAAAATTGCATCCAAATAAAACTATTTACCATATCAACTACCACACTCATCTTATATAACTTTCCACCATATGTGCATATAAACTTATATGCTTTCAAATGAATGTCATCGTAGTTTTACTACGTAGATAGACACATGTAATGTAAATCGACACAATAAATCAGAAATAATGTCTTTAAAGTGTTGACCTATATAATTATACTATGTCATTCTACTAAGGCATCAGCATGTAAGAAAAGTAGACTAATTTCCATTAAACAATTAGAGAACCAGGTCAACCAAAATAAATAACAAAGGAAACAACATCTAATAATGCAGACCTTTTAGTTTCAATATTATGGAATGTATGCTAATAGAAGTGTCTTATTTCAGAATGAGAAATGATGTAAGAATGATTTCCTATGAAGGAATATATATAATATTTACTAACATAATTGCCACAGATGACGTCAAATAGGTATGGTTTGATGACATAAGATTGCAGGGAGTCAAAATGTAAAAAGCAAATAAGAGATCAGTTGCAAGTATGGTTAAGAAGATATGGGCGTAGGACAAAGTCAGTTATAATTGGCGCCAAGTTTAACATATAGACGGTTGTCTATCTAGTACAGTCTGTGTAATAGTGATTTGCTGTATAGAGTTATGGTTGCTTAGTACTATCAAGTGGAGTGTAGAATTCCTGTTTATTAAAATAAGAAACTACAACATCCACAATAACTTTTAAATATGTGTAATCACCTAATTAGTTACAAATAACATATCGTGTCATATTTAGTCTTGTACTTATCATTATACAGAATTTCCGGCTGGACATAAACTTTCAGGTTGATTGCTATATACCTATATTCATACAGCATCGCTACATAAATTATATATTCGTTGAGGCTGAATCCACAATGCTAATGGCAGACACTATTCTAAATAACAATACAAAATAATTCATTTATGGTATTACATAATCAATATCTTATATCAGCAATGCTCGCAATGCTGGATGTTATGACAATACACCGAACTAAATACTTAACTCGACATAAAGACTGAAGTGTAAATAACATCATAATCAATAGATATAACGAGATTCAACATATATAATATAGTATCAGAGTGCGTACAACACTATGTTTTTCAGGCCTTCTTCCGAATACAGGAGTCTGATACATTAAGCAAAAAAGTACTCGCCATCACGCAGATACAACTTCAGAAACACAATACAAATTCCCAATCTGGCAATGCTAAATGAGTACACAAAAACTGCTAATCTCCAAAAAGTCATAATTTGAATCGTTCCCCAAATCAATCATCTGAACTGCGACTTGGTGCAATTTTGTATGTGACAGGGATCCGGCCTGCTAAACAATGGACGACATTGTCAGGACTTGCAAAACGGCCACTCCTTGTATGCTCTGTGCGATCAGCTGGAACAATTGTAGGAATATAGTCAAACACACAGCCTACTGCAGTTTCATCTCGCTCAATGAGGGTGTTTGAAAACTCAGGTTCGTTGGAAATCTCATAAACCCTTTCTCTTACAGTTAAGTAGCTTTCTATCTCCAATTTGCATAACAATGCAGCCATCTCTGATTTGAAAGATTGATAATTAACATCAATAACCTCAAGATTATAAGTTGATATCAAATACTGGACAACTTTCTTAGCCAAGCTGTTTTTAGCACCATCAAGTGTATCACAACATAATCCAATAAATATCAAATTCAAACCAGAACTTGATGACGATCTGATAGTGATCCAAGCACTGTACTGACCATCACCATGCCTGATTGATTCCAATGGTGTACACTGGACTGCATATATCTTGACAATCTTGCTAAGGAGGGGCATATAATCAAGATAAACATGTGTAATGCTCATAGCATCATTACATTTTTTTCCCTTTAGACTACATTCAGCGCTCCTCCCGACAAAATTATGCAGCTCTCTCCGCTTCAGATTATAAAGCTCAGTACAACGCTCTAGATCAACACACCGTTCAGAAGTAAGATCCTGAACGACAATAGCCCATCGTCTGATAACATCATTGACAACTTTCTTTGCCGCAACTTCACAGGACTCCTCAATTGTATCAGCGGAGCCACCCACATAAGTCAGCTCCATAAATCCAGTAGTCCACATTACAACATTTGTCTTCACCACCACATACACGCTGTTTTTAGACATATCTAACATATGGTATACAGGTTCCGGAAAGTGTAGTATAGCCGCGATCTGTTTCAGAAGAGGATGAAATGGAAGAGCAATCTGCGTTGGAGGAACTTGCAACATCTGTAATTTTTGTTTAAAAAACGTGGTCACTAATCGTACATAGGAGTAAAAACAGGGCAACAAACAAATAATATTAACAATTAGCATGTAAACCGAATTATCCTTAGTTAGAGTTCAGACTACAAAAAAAAATGTCATTTAAGACTTACGATATACAAAGAACTAAGACTTTTGCTATAATTTATTCATAAGTGACTATTAGATATATAGAAACTGAGGTATGTTAAGCAACAATTACATTGATATCCTTGAATTTCAGAAATAATCTTGATTAGCTGTGAGTATTTCAATGTGAAATAATCGTCATAAGATGGGATTGTGTATATCATAGGTGTATATTATATAATTTTAAAAACCCTTAAATTAAGCAATAGTACAATAACTACATTACCTATAGAATAGTACTATTAGGTATGAGTATGGGATAACTATTACAATATATGAATGATGATGTGAATATGACTACTAAGGCAATGTAACTTATATGATAAACAAGTTAATTATGTATAAAGTAAGTGTAAACAATCATTGCAATTCCACTATGACATTGTGTGTAAAGATAGATTATGAAGAGGTAGTTTGAGTTAATATCCGTATTTACACAACAACAGGAAGAAATACGGGTAGAGCATCGACAATACATAATTTGTACTTCTTGATATCATATTTGTGTTCGAGCGTCTAATCTTCACCGTCCTCATCTATTTTCGCATTCCGTCTATCGTAAACCTATCAAATCGGTTATAACCTATAATACCTAAACAATATGGCCTTATTCACCGATTAAAAGAATACAACGTATTAATTAATGACGTGTTGGTGTCGATGACTATTTAATTAGCAAGTTATATACATTTACTTGTCAAAGAAGAACTTTAATCAAATCAAATAACATAAAGCCACAAAAATTGGGTCAATAGTGAATACAATTACTTATGTAGATTTAACTATATCATTGTGTATCATTTTAGTAAATAGGAGCAGCTTAAGTTAGTGTACTCATTGGTTACAAATCAATGGCTATTTAATTAGCTAGTTATAACCTACGGTACCTAAACAATATGGTCGAAACATAAACTACATAACTAAGACCATCCCCAAGCAAGGTCAATTGTTTGCTTGGCTCAAGTTAATTACAATTAAATGAAAATTATAATTGACATAATGGTGTTGAGAGTCAATTCGTGATCTAAGGTGGAGTAATTTGGCCCCTTACATGGCAAACTTTCATTGGTTACAAATTAGAAAATGGAAACTAAAAAAAGATAAAATTATTGTCTCGATTAAATCGATTTTATGCTTGGAATGGTAAAAGAGGGTCAATGTAAAGAAAGTAAGATTAGTGTTAATACGTTGTTGACTTGATTACGTTAATATTTTGCTTAATGTGGTGTACAAACATACACTCATTATTAGAGCAAAATTTTTAAAAAAACGGTCCACATTTCTAAACCACATCCGATCCCGAAACCACAATATAAAAATCCTACAGTTATGATTTTTAATAAAACTGGTAACCGAACTGCAATTTGTAGTGTTGAAACTGGAGAAGTGGTGAATCTCATTTATGCAAAACCAGTTTCCGGATTTTAAATAGGTTTAATAAAAAAATTTTAAATATAATTTAACTCTAACTAAATCTTAAGTAACTACATGTTTGTTCATTAATGAGATGTTTTAATCGCATTTAATCTAAAGTAACTACATGTTTGTTCATTAATGAGACGTTTTATTCGTATATTATAGATATATTACGTTGGTTCTGTTTCATTCGGATCTATAATAATAGTCTTTAATAATCATATTTCAATTTATATTTTGTGAAAGGAAAATAAACGAAGGGTAAACATATGACTCTGATTGACGGAATACAACATTTACAATAATATCATACGAACAGAGAACATATACGGCGTTACTTTACATTGATTATATTGAGACGTGATTGTTACAATCGTTAAACAGAAAAATAAACATACAAAACATTTTACAAACATAATTATACACATTACAATTAAATCATGTATAAATGTAAATGCAATTTACTGTACAATATATACCAAGTATATTAAGAACATCACAAATTGTAGTGATTTTACAAATGAATTCACAGTTCATTGTACCAGTATAACCACCCCCAACACATGCATGACTCTTTGCCTTCTTCATACATTCCCTATAAAGATGTGATTAGATATAACTGTTCACTATTTACACCTATAAGTGCCATTGAAAACAGTAAACATTAACCCTTCACTGACAAACCTTTTCATCTTCAGAAAATCCTGCAAAATCAAACGCCATTTGATCTACAATGACTAAATTCTGCAAGGAAAAGATGTACTCAAAGGAGAACGATAAGGAAGATTTTAAGAATGGGTATGTGAACTGGAAAAAGGAGCAGTTCAAAACAACCTCTCTGTTTTCAACAACAACTGTCCAGAAGCACACACCGTCTGGCACCAGAAGTCATCACCCATTCCTGAGCCTGCCTGAACTTACAGCCGATGTATTTAACAGGCTCAATAGAACAGACAAGCGAAGCATGGCCGAAGTATGTAAAGCTTGGGCCGGTCTGTTTTTGGTTGGGACAAATACGACAAAGGTTGGGTATGATTACCAGCGACAGTTGGCAAATGAGAACAACAATGGCATCATAAGGGTAACAAGAGGCAACAATTTAGTTGCAGTGTATTGTTCCTGCATGTATGCCAAGGACAAGAAGCAGAAGAGGATAATACATAGAAGGGTTGAAAAAAGTCGCAAGGCTGCACGTTTGGAGGAAATGTCCGAAAAAAAATACAATGATGAATCGGGAAGCGAAGGATACTACGATTCTGACTGTTAATGTCATAGGTAGTTGTCTAGCAAACAGCACGATGTTTGCAATTTTCTCGACAATTAAGTATAGGGCCTATCCCAATTCAGATCGTAGTCTAACAAATCTTTTTTTGTAAAAACACCAAAAAAAATGGTGTACTGATAATGTAATTAGGATTTAATCGAGTATAATATTTCATTCTGTCTTGTTCAATATCATGTTCCACAATTTCACAAGTTTTTTGTTCACATAACGAAATTAATCATTTCTGCACAGCTTATTGCATCTTCCTAATATTATGTATCAATGCCTAACCATACACTAAGGCCTCTTCTTATAGCATTCTCGGTTGCTGTTTGTTGTCCGTCAAAGTCTCAGGCTCTGATTCCTCTGATTCGAACATTTCAAAGTAAACATATGAGCAACACTTTATCCAACCAATTCACTGACTCTTAACAACTACTGCAGGATGAAGCCTACCCCAACTTGAATGTCCTGGTTGCCAGTTGTAGGCGGAGACGTATGAGGTATTGGGATAAATGTAGGTGTTGATGGTGCTATTTCATTATACATACTGCTTAAAGGGTTCATAATTGAACATAGTTAAGCTATATATACCTAAGAGTGTTTATTTGTGGCACAACTATCACCAAAACAAGTAGCGTGTACATAATGGTCAGTGCAATATGTTATTGCTATTAATATGTCCGATAAGTCAACAGGGTTGTAGTTAATGGTCCGCTACCCCGATAGTTACCAACATTCCGTCAGCAACATAACACTTCTTATTTCAATGAATATGACAACACCGTCTAAAACAGCACATAGATTGACGTAATCGTGAAGGTACAAAAGTTAAAAAACGGAAACACGGTACGACTGTAAGCAACCTCAATACCCAACAGCCACAAGGGGTTAACAAAAAACAGACTATTGTCATAACAGTAGCCTAACAACATGAACTTTCTAACATAAGTAGATATTGGCAACAGGCATACGCCAGTACACAAAATAACCTGTAAAACCTGTTTTACCCAAATCAAAGGCAAACATACAAGCCAGAACACACTAACAAAAACAATGGAAATCTTCAAATCTGCGTTATCTGGGCCAACTCCCATCTCAGTTCCCGACTTAGAAGAAGTGACCTTGTTGGCTTCACCTGAATATAGAACTCACTGTTCTTCCAGTGGTTTTCCACCTGTGACAGATAGCATTCCTTCTCCTGACACAGGCATTAAGGCAACATACATGAAGATTTAGTATGGTAATTAAATAATATTCACTGAACAAACAGATTATGACTAACTGACCAAGAAGCACCCGTACAGTGTCAGAAGCAGTGCAACAATTACCTGTGGAAGCATTGAGAAGAGAACACCCGCTTCCACATCAAGAAGCTTCTCTGCATTATCAGTCAGCGCATTGAAACTACACACGCCAGTTTCATCCTTCACATCTAGCGCTACCATTAGCCTGCAATGATCAGAAAGTCAGTACGGACAGTGTAAATAACGTACGCAAGCTGCTGAACACAACTCCATTACCTAGGGGAAGCCACTACATTCTCTCGTATTCATGCATAACAATTGTAGGAAACACCCAATTCTTCATAACCACCAGTACCACAGTTACTACACCTGGTGTAGTATTGGATATTTCCCTTATTAAGCCTGAGAAGATGCACACATAACCAATGACGCTCTTCCTGCAGGACGTCTCTCGCCTGATAGACCAAAAAGTGCAGAATCATACTCAGATAACCATCAATAAAGAAGTGTTACAATTTTTGGTTTAGGACAATACAACATACTATGGCACACACTGTGAATTCAAAAGACACAAACGCGAAAGAGGACATCACAATATCACAAAGCAGCTATTAGAAGATGTACACATACATCCTGTTGGAAGAGCCACCCAATCGTAGTAATTATGCGCTCAGAAGCTGGACAGCGTACATCACGAATTTGACGATGTTTATTAGCCAGAAGTTCATAGCAGGAATCTCCCCTGCAACAACTCATTAATGGCCCAATACTCACAGTACTCAATAATACCATAAATGTACATCAGCAAATCAAACCCTTACCAGGTACGCAACATATCAGCCTCTTTTCCGTCTGGGACGAGGTTCACAAGCGTCTCTTTCGTAGAAGAAAGAGAAAATCCTAACCAACAACAACATACATTAGCATCAGATAAGGCCTTCAGCGAAGGTACGCAGTCATATATAGCATGATTAGAAGCATGAAATACCGTTCCGGCTGCATGCTCTCAGATTAGAGAAACTGATAACAGGGAAGGATGTTCCATTAAGTTCCATGTTTCTGCACTGTCGCACAGCCGGTCTTTCCCAAACAGTTATCATCATAATTTGCTCAGAGCTGCATACACAAATCTCGAAGATCTCAGTACACAAGCCAACCACAATAATCAAACAGATAATACATCAGCTAGATTAGATATAAATTTTGCGTTCAAAAACCATACCTTGTATCAACAATGTAAATCTCAAACAACTCACAAGTATTACCAACCAGCCTTGGTTTTTGACATATCCGATCAACGAACACAACAATACCAATCACATCTGTACACAAATCACGTTTAAACCAGCACACGTAATACATATCCAAAGAACGAGTAAACATCTTTTTAAAAAAGTGACCGACCATAACATTCTTCAACTGAAAGCCTCTTCGGTATACTTGCAACAGGCACGTACCGAACAGGATCAAAGAGCTCCCTACCACACACCGGTCGAACAACAGTTTCGCCGTTGAAAATAAGTTCATAAACTTGACTATCATGATCGCTCCAACACTGACCTCCAACAACCCTAACTCTAGCATTTGTAATTTCATACTCGACCTGATCATGCATTACATCGCCAAATAACTCAAGTTCCTCATTATGAAATGCAGTTCTTAGCCTCGCACCCTTTAGAAACATAAAAGAACCAATCAAATTGTCACCAAAACGTTAGATTCCCATAATGTAGAGAAACTGTAAACACAAGTCGCAATTGTTGACAGCAATATAAAACTCTGAACAATTATCTACGGCTAATGAAGAAGTACATATACCGTGTGTTCTCAAATCATACTGCTTTTTTTTCAATCCCTTGAACATTCAAAAAGAAACCACAAGTAATAATGACAAAGATAGCAAAATACTTACAAAACTACACAACCCCTCAGAACTACACCATGCCTACCCACAGGCTCGCAGACAACAGAAACACACGAGAACAATAACGTAAATTAAATACACCAACATCCGGCAGACTACATCCACTGTATACACAACCCATGTTTATCCCAACCATATGCCACCATTAACACACAGAAGCCAGTACACATCGCATAACTCAAATTCCTTACACATAGTACTTTAATAATCAAACGAAACATAAATTTGGTCCTGCAAAACTCCCCACCCCAGCACTCACAATAGCATATAAATCACAATACTATGAAACAATTCAAACATGAAATATTCAAATATTATGACCATATAAACTACAATACCTTCTCATCCTCGAATGTTAATAGTTCACATTCGAGAGGATGCGCAGTCAACGAACCATGTATGCTTATCTTCTCTATTACCCTGACTCTTAGAGAATATACGCCATCCCTGCCTGCAAGCGACCTCGCACATTGCGACACTTGTTTCATGATGTCCTATACAACAAGATGCGGTTAACTCACATGATTAGAATTAGTAAATGTTTTGAATATTGTTCAGCATCAAACAAATTAAATAAATCAGAGACTAATACAAACCTGAGAGAGTGTTGTTATAATGAAAGTAAACATACCCAATAAGAGGAGTTATATTAGCTTGGGTTGCTTGTAAAGTGGGTTAAATGATTTAGAAAATTCACAAATAAAATAATAGTTAGTACTTTGACAGTATGGGCTAACTGAAATGTTACTGTTTACACATTACCTACACATGCCTAGAAGCTAAGAACATGCACTCTAAATACACAAAATCAAAACGAAATATTTTCATCTACCACCCACCACAGAAATCATGAATAGATTACTGTACTCGATTACTCTAGGATAAATGCTAAATTACAAGGTTTAGGAACATGTCCATCCATGTTAATGAAATCATAAATAGATAAAGAGTACCTAGAACGAACTTACTCAGACTGCTCCTCCCCTTGTTATTATATAATGTTGGATTAGTCTAAGCTTTAACCATGGTAGTAATGATATTTCTTCCTTAAACAGCATCTACCCTAACAAAACTCAGAAAGCAAAATCATGAATTTGTAAAACACAAATACCAAAACATACATATATATCAGGTCATTCTATACGACATGATACATATATACTAATTAAATAGCATCTACCCAACATAGTTAACTCTAAAGCATAACTAAGTAAAAAACAATGAAGAACTTATGATCCACAGGAACTGAATGGTAGATCACACAATATTAACAGTAATACACTAAAGATTTCGAAATATATAGAACCATTAGTACATATCCAGGAAGTCAATAAACAACATTTAAAGATAGCTTATCCCACAAATTAGTACATGTAATCCACCATCCGCAAATCGTAACAAAATGCCTGAAAAACAGTGAAACCAAACCGGGACACCAGTAAGTGCAAAACAGTACTACATTATAAGACTATAACCGATCTGCATAAGTGCTCCATCTACTCTAATCAGTAGACCAACCATCAGACGAGGAGACAGTAGGCCTAAAAAAGTCTTCTTCGAGATAACTGTAATATATCTCATATATATCAAGCGCATCAAGGGGACCGGCGAAAATTTCACCAGTAGCCATACATAAATGATATATAGTCATATGAGGGACAATTGATTCACATCGTTTGAAAAACTCGATAACTTCTTCCTCTATAGTGCTCAGCTCTCTCCGTTTAATATCCACTGATTCTGATTATAACAGAGAAAATCAAATAAGACCGGTATTTTTTTTTTGCGTAATTAAAAAACGTACATCAAAGATAGCAGCAGCACCTTCAGTCACCTGCTCATCAGGTATTGGTCGATGGTTATTCCGGTAACGAGGACCCATCATCAACTCTAGCGAAACAAGCCGGAAGTCATCCCGACGAATCAAGCTCCATATAACATCATTGTTCATGACAACCATCAAGCGATGAAACAGAGGACCGAAACCGTTCACAACTTCATCGATTTTAGATTGTAGAAATCGTACCTCATCAACATTATTCAAAGGCATAGAGTAGATTAGAAGAAAAAAGAACCAAAAAAGAAGGAGAAAACAGAAGTCAGAATTGAAAAGTAAATGCCGTAAAACAGGGGATGAAGTGCCTTTATGTGAACATCACAAAGGAAGAAGACAAACTGCACACTTTTCATCACGCTTGATGCACGAGAACACTGCTCTACTGTTCATCCTTATGAGGTTTTATGCACATTTATAAGGGTTATAGATTTGTATATTTTGTAGTTTAAATCGGTTCTAAACAACAATTAATGGGAAAAATAGTTAAACATAGTTTCTGGCCGAGATTTTTTGATATGTTCTCACATGCATATTTTATATATTGTATATAAAGTTTTGTAACAAATGGAGTTATTATGCATGGATTATGATTTTTATGAGATAAATGGTCATAATATGAGTTAAAATGGGTATAGGAGGTTATATTTCGAATCTGACCTTAAAATTTTTATGAGAAGTCACATGCAATATATAAAGTACCTATATAAATTTTCGGACTTATTGGACTTATTTTGCATGAATAATGATTTTTATAGTAAAAATCGCATTAATAGTGACTCAAATTCGGCTTTAATAGTTATAGTTGGAATTTTGCCATAAAAATTTTACACAATGTCACATGCAATATTTACAGAATTTATATAATTTTTGAGAATTTATTCTCAAGTGATGCATGATTTATGATTTTAATAGTTAAAATCGGCTAAATAATGACTTATTGTGTTAAAAATAGTTAATCTTAAGATAATGGCATAAAATTTTACCCGTAAATGTCTTATATAATAGGAACATCAGATATAAAAGTTGGATATCAAAAACTTTCTGTTTTTATGATTATTAATTTTTACAAGTTAATTAGCTAATAATCGTAATTTATGAGTCATAAAATAAATTTTCGAGTATGGTCTGTAATTTTTGGTCATTTCCAGATTCGTATATATATTTTAGGATGACTAAAAATTTATGGCAATTTATTGCAAGTTTTTATAATTTAAATCGGATTTTTAACAATAAAAACGACTATTATACGATTTATTTAAGAAATAAACTATATATATTTGCATAAGACCATTTTAATAATTTCTGAATTTTTAGAAAAATTTCCAGAAAGTTTAAAATTTTGAATTTTTGTTGACTCATTTGGCCATATTTTGTTTATTTTCCCGTATATACAAGTAATTTATGAACAATAATGCAAAATCAAGTTAAATCATGATCAAACATTAGTAGAGACTAAACATTGATTCTTAAAGTATGTTGGGATGATTAATTAGCTTGGACATAAATGAGATTTATGTAATTTTTATGATTTTAATAGTTAAAGTCGCGCATATCCGTAAAAACCGTAAACAAATATGAGATATTTGCTCCCATAAGGCGATTTGGCATTAAAAATTGAGCATGTGCATACATATTTTATTATTGCATTTTATTTAATGTGAATGTTATATTTGAATGTTATTTATATAATTTGGAATTATGTAATTTTCTTAGTATGACCTTAGTTTTAATCAATATTACCCGTAATGAAAGGGAATATTGATTCGGTTGTAATTTATGTGATCTCGTATCACGGGTTTGTAATTTAATTTAAATTTCAGTTTTACAATAGACTAGTTGTATTATTTTTTTGTAATTCCAGAGATCCAAAAGACGGTGCCATACGGAAAGGAGTTCCGACAAGACGGTGTTTTTTTGGATGGCGTGCCGATGAAGTTCAAGGGACCATGGAGTTGGTTTCCGAATTTGTAATAGTTAATTAGTTTTTACTATTACTAGGAAGGCCATACTAGGATTTTATTGTTTTATTACTTTTATTTTTGCATTATTTATATGTTTGCATGCATAGCCAAATCGCCATAAACATGCATACTAGTTTAAATCGTTAAACAAAAAACTTACACCCGTCGTTGAGGGGTGCCAAAGATAAGATTTATAAAACCTCAGCTTAAACTAGATAGGATAAGTCAAGGGTCGAACCACAAGGAGACAAGGTTAATGTTGTCTGTGAATTTAAAGTTTATTGAAGATAACAAAAGGAGGTTTTGATTGAAGGTTGAGACTAACAACTAAGATAGCAAAATAGACAAGAAAACTAAACAAAAGTAAAAGGATGATTAGGAACTTCGGTTCCCCATGGCTAGGGCAAGTCAACAAAGGGTAAACAATCAATTAACACAATCCCAAGGAACAAAGAATAAACCTTTAGGTCAATATTCTACCCAATCCTTACGGTCTTAGGGTTCCTAGTAAAGCACTAAACTTTCGTTCATAGGGCAATCCCAAAGTTGTTAAACTAATTCTAACAATCTTTCAATCTTAAAGAATTAGTTCACCAGCAACAATGGGGATTGGTATACTAATCATAAAACCATTAAATCCTAGGTTTAGCCATGGTTCCCCTAATTCCTAATCACAAGAATTAGCTATGCATAATCAAGAAACTAATACTAACAAAATTAAAGAACAACATATGAGAAGACATAATTGAAGATGAAGATTCAAGAAGGAAAAACACAAATTGAATAACAATAATAAGAGAATGAAATTGAATAACAAAGAAAGATTAATTCAATAAAACTTACAACCAATTGGAAATTAAGAACAAATCTGAAAACTTGGAATTCTTCTCTCTAAACTAAGGTGTTTTCCTAATTGTGGCTGCTTAACCTAATTACAAAAGGTAAGCGTTCTTAAATAGTCTAAAAATTACAAGATTAAAAGAATAAAAGCCGAAACAAAACAGCTGATCCCGTCTTCTGGTCGACCGACCGGGTAAGTAGGTCGGTCGACCTCTCGAGCTGTAATCAGGCCTTTCTGGAATTGTGCGCTGGTCGGTCGACCGGTTGGGTAGGTCGGTCGACCACTTCCTTTGTATTCCAGCCTTTAATTGGCTTGCACGCATCACTAGGCTATTAATCCGGATCCTTGCTTCGTGCAAATCCTTAGAATGGCTTCCGGAGGACGAATAAGGCTTGATTTTCCTCACTTCCAATTGTTCCTACATTTAAAATATAGAAATGCCAAAGTAAACCGTTTCGGGAGGAAAAGTAACTAAAAGCTACAAAAATGCATAGAAATACGTGCTGAAACTATAAATAAAATGTATAGTAAATGCACGTATCAAACTCCCCAAACCAAACCTTGCTTGTCCTCAAGCAAGCACTAAGACTCAAATGAAAAGAAAAACTTCTACTTGGAATGGATTTCTAGCTCAAAACCAAACACAACGCCATGCCTAACCATTTTAATGCAACTTTCAAAGAAAATCAAGCTTATTGCCAAATGCAAACGAATTAAACATGTTGGAATAAAATGCTAAACTTTCAACCTTGCAAGACTCATTCTAAATGGACTCTCGCGGTACGCTCGAGACACTCATGAAGCAAAGGGCGATATATATGTGAAAGACAAGAAGATAAACGAGAATATAGACTCTCACCTATCTACGACCCATAAGAACATGCCTGCAATCTAACATGAACAAAGTCTCTACAACCGTACATATGCATTCCAACACTTAAATGACCATGACACATGCCGAGGTGAATTGGGATTGTGAGCCTAAAGTTAAGAAAGGCTAAAATGAATTATGGAAAGAGGGGTTAAACCGAGCTAACAACCATCAAACCACACTATAAAAATACTTTCATTTTTCTTCACAAAACAAGCCAATGCTCAAAATCGTGAGCATATTGTCACAACTCCCCTTCTTCTCCTTTCTTTTTTTTCAAAACAATACTCTTGTTCAGTGGTCGTGGTTGACCGACCTTGTATGTCAGTCGGCCGACCACCCCTGAAAACAGGCAGTTTATGATTTTTCACATATTTTTTTTTGAGTTCTTTCTTTTCTTCTTTTTCTTTTTCTGAACTCATAATTTTTTTTTTCTTTTCACTTTTTTTCTTTTCCCTTTTTCACCATTCTCACACAAAAAGATTCTTCAATGAAGCATAAAACCAAAAGACGGTCAAAACAGTCCCAAAATACCATGTTACTAGCTCGACTAGGGTAAGCAATTTAAGGATGTAGTATATGGGATAAAAGAGTCAATTTGGCTATGTGAGGGTTATGGGTCAAACAAGAAAGGGAAACCTCTACCACATGTGTCAACAAACCACAAACCCGAACGCATATAGGTATCAAGTAGACAAAATTCATGCTTATGCAAGTTGATGTGACATGCCTTAGGAGGAGAAACTACTCACAATCCTACATGAAATCGGTCATGAATGTCACCGATTTATTAAGCTCTAAACCTGACTCTATGGCATTTGAACTTGCCATCAATCGCCTCACATTCCAGTCGCTTTGAGATGTCACCTCATGTAAGCGGCTAGGGGCTATACTAAGTCAATCCAGTTCACTTTATGGATTCAAAATTGTCTCTTACAACCCATTTGGATTCTGACAAAGTATCTATCATTGAGAGTTATTATAACTCAAATGACATTGTCATGCTAAGACAGTCAATACTGTTGGGAATTGTGTCCTCAACAATAGTGCGATCACGTCAGTAAATATAAATTATTGATAAATCTACAATAAGAATACTCATGGGATGATTCTTTTCATATAGTCGACTGATCAACATTAATCGGTAATGATTGGCTTACTAGAGTTTGACATTACTGTTGTATGATGGTGGTGATCAGTCGATCCCTTTAGGTCACACCTATAGGACAACTCTATTAATAGAAAAATGATATGGTCGTATATCGATGCGAGTTATGTCGATCCTAGTTTATATATCGAGTTTGGAGTATGTTTATAATACGATTATAAACTATAACATTTTAGTGAATGATCTGTCATTACTAAAATTAATATGTTTATGAAACATTATTTAAGAATGAATATATTTATATTAGAAATGTTTTAATATAAAATCTAATAATAATAATAAGATTATTATTTTATGATAATTAAGTTTAAATTAGTTGAACTTATAATTTACATGAATGTCCATTTTGAAATTGATAAAATGAACATTAATGGTTGGGTTTGGACCGTGTGATACTTGATCACACTACCATTACATTTTGTTTTATGGTAAATTTTATATGATAAAATTTAATTAAAATATTTTATAGATGTAATATGACAAGTGGTGGTTTGGTGCCCATGCATAGGGCACCCTAAACCAACCGTCCAAATGCAAAAGAAAGGGTGAGTGTGTCTTACACAATTCATTCATAATTCATTCATACATGCAAGAGATTTAGAGAGAATTTTAGAGAAAATAAATTCTCATTTTCTCTCTTTGTTTTCAGCCGTGTACTCCTCCCTCTCAAGAACAATTTATGTTGTTTTATTTCTAGATTATTATAAGATAATAACAATAATAACTAGGTTATTTGTTTGAGATTATAGTAAAATCAAACATAAATATTATTAGAGTGTGTCTTGGTGTTAACTCAATGGAGATCTTCTAATTTGGGGACTAGGAGGATCATACCTTGATATTAAGCTCAAGAACAACCAAAGAAGGAGTCTTTGATTGTGCCCTTTTAGCCGAAATATAAACAATGTAAGGATTGATTTCTTCTTCTTTTGTTTCGGCCATTATTATGTTATGCATGCAATAAGATCTTTAAGTTTATGAGATAAATATTAGTATGACTAAATTTTAATATGAGTTTAAGAAACCCAACAAATACTGCTCCATAGCATTTGATGCATGATCACTAATTTGTATTAGTTTGAATTCTCGAATAAGCCTTTTATTCATGTTTTCAAAACTTGCAAATTTTGGTCTCCTTCCAACTCATATTATCTCACATAATATGATCTTATTTGAGCACATATCTAGAACTCATTCTAGATCTTGAGTTTCCTTTCCTGAGGGAAGTTCCCACTGTTATCTTATAACTCGTGACGTATCGTCACTTATGTACTGAAATATATATTGTAGTTATTTATGATTTCATCACTCTTACTATTTTCAATCATCTTGGCTGTTTGATCAAGGTTATTCATATCTAACCATTTTGATTTCTAATGGGCGACCTTTTATTATCAATATAATAAACCTTCCCGTAAAGCTCCATCATCCTATGATGTTCAATATTCCTTTTCATCTAGAACTGAAAACCTCTTATTCTTTACACTTTAAAGAATCACCATTCTCTCTAAATGGTAGGTTAAATTCTCTAATTAATATTGCTCCCACTAAAACCAATATCACTCTCTCTATAGTGATCAACTTTCACTCAATCAATATTATTTCTTAAATGAACTTTTCATTTCTTGTCTTTGTTTCCTCGAAACGAACATGACATGATATTCCCTTATAACTACCATTGAGAGAATTGAGATGATTTCTCCTCTTTTATCTTATAATTTGAGAAATATCATTATCAAGGAAACGTTTTCCTTCCTTTTTTATACGGGGTTTCTTTTATCCTCTCTCTAAGAAACATTTCCTTTCGTGTCCTCCCGTAGTTTCTTCAGTGTCCTCTCGTAGTTACTTCTATGCATTCATTTAGGGTTCTTCATAAGAAACCCTTGTAAGATTCTTCTCAAAGATCCCACATTTATCCCATTGGTTTGCGGGCGAAATATTTTCTCCCACTCTATCCTTTAAAATAACCCTTATTTATACAAGGATAGCAATTTCCCCATAACCAATGTTTTGAATGATGAATAATATTAGGGTTGATAAATTAATTCTTATTTTCACTTAAAATGATCATCTTATAATGAAATAATTATATCTCATTTTGATTGAGTGTTTTCTCTTGAGGTGTAGTTCTCCGTTTAAATTAATCAACACTACTTTGATTCTTTCTCTTGATCATATCAATCTTATTGTACAATGAACATTTCAGGGTACTTCTTTAGTAATTTATTAAGATCACATAAACTTATGTTACAAGGTATGCAATTTATTTTAGGAATCAACGATTTGATTAAGAACAAAAGGAGTGACTTGGGTTGAAAATCAAGTCACCAATATCCAAAATACAACCATTGTTTAGGATTTGAATCCTTGTCATACAAGAAAAGTCATTGTTCTTTAAAATTAAAGTGCATAAATGAAAGAAGACGATAATGAAACTTAGAGCCAAGCTCTTAATGTCTTCAATCACTGGATGCTACCATAGCAATCCATGTAAGGAACTTAACGCTTCCCTTTCCTTACCCTTATCATCATAAGGTGCCCTTTTAAAGCAATTTAAAAGGGGGTGATAGTCAACAACTTGTATCGCCATACAAAAGTTGACAAAATAACATGAATTTTAAACGAGAATTATTACCTACGGTAAGAGCGGAGGACAAAATAAGTCTAAACACCAATTTTTTTGTTTGCTTGATTAAACGTGAGTACACCCATCTAATTCTCTCAATAATAATATTACCCAATTCTGCCTATCTATCAACCTTAATGGAATAACTAATAAGCTCCCTGACATCCCAAATTTCAACTATTTCCATCGAACAAATATACAGTAACTAATATAAATATAAGAATTCATCATTACTAATCAACTTGAATAAAATTAAACACATACATTACGACAGTCAATGACGACAACAATTAAAGCAGAAAACATACGACCCCGAACAATAGTAAGAGTAATATATATGATCGGTAGAAATTATGTTACCTTTCTATGAGATGCCAAAATAAATCAATTGCAAGTCGACGCCAAATCAATACAAGGAAAAAGTCGAAATTGGTAAGAAGAATGGACAGGGAAGATATGGAATCAATCGGACGCCAAAAACTAAATAAAGCTAAGACTACCAATTCATAGAAGGTGTATGAGATTTGGGATTTAAATTCTACATTTGAAACATGATAAAGATTGTTGTTAATATTTGATAAACCGAGGGTTTTGACGGCATTATTTTGGGGTTTATGATGAATATGAGATCCAAAAAAAATAGGGTAGTTTGTAACTTGAAATTATAAATATATGAGACGAGGAAAACAAAATGGGCCTAATTTAGATTGGGCATTGAACTAAGGTTTTTATAATAATTCGGATACAAAATAATGAAACATAGTAAGACTAACTAAATATTAATATTACGAGCTTATAAAAATACCGGCATTACAATAATAATAGTAATAATAATAATAATAATAATAATAATAATAATAAGAATAATAACAACAATAATTATTATAATAACGCTAGTAATACGGGGTATTACAGTCTTTCCCTCTTAAAATTTACTTCGTCCCGAAGTTCTCCACCCCGCAACGATAACAAAACACCCTACAAGCATAAAACAAACACAAGTAGTACATATATATATATATATATATATATATATATATATATATATATATATATATATATATATATATATATATATATATATATATATATATAAGCTCTAAAATGCAAAGTGTTACATTCTATCCCCCTTAAGAAACTTTGTCCTCAAAGTTTAAAGTAAGACAGAAGTACATGACACTTAAAGAACCGCAACATTGACCGAAACATAACAAATTAAAACAGCAGACTCCATGCATGATCAAATCTTAGTCAGCCAATCACAACAACCACTTAGCCAAATCGTAAACCATCAAGATTTTACAATCCTATCCTCCTTAAAAACATGGTTACGTCCCTGTAACCCCATTATAAAATTCCACATTCAATGCTCAAGAAGATCACCGAAACAATAGTCACAAATCATCTGATAAGTTAGTTACTCTATATTAGGCAACTAGCATCCGGCTTTGAAAACAACAAAACATACTTGTCACTTTCACGCTACGCGGAAAAATCAAGGTAACTAACACTTATATATATATATATATATTCTTTGAAATTTTGACACAAAATTAACACATCCAATCTTAGCATGGATAATTACTTTGAGGACATTTTGAAACTTTCAAGACAATGAAATTGTACTTAGTGCCAATTTATAAACAAAAATCAGATTAATATTTTACAAGTTACTGATGAAAGCAAGACTACATTGTAAGATTCTGACTCTTCTTCGCTAAAACATTATTCTTGTAAATTGTAACTCATAAATTATAAAACTTAACGATAAAAGAAAGCAAAGTCACAAGACTAGCACTCCTATAATTCACATGTCAACCAAATTAATAATTCACTATACTGTGATCAGATTTTAAACATAACGATATGTAGTTCACTTTGTGGTATAACAAAATACGTGAACAAGTTATAGAGATTATTATCGCAGGCAACTAGACAAAGATATATCATTAACATATGAAAGAACATCAACAAGGATCCACATTAATAGAATGTACTAGCGTATGTTTAAATGAAACTAACTTTACATAAAACTCACCAATAATAATTAAGGTTATATTATCATATAATAAAGTTCATATTCATATCTTATGCCTATTGTTCAAGCTAGTAATGCCACATCAGGACATCACATTGTCACATCACATAATTCTCATTTGATTAAACCTTTATATGAAATTTACATAACTCACAATTTCACCAATTAAACATTATGCAACAACTAAAAAAATTATAATTAAATAACCGCTTAGCTATCTTGCGAGCTATTATATGTTTTAGAAAATATAATGAATTAGCTAACCATAGGAAAAAGAATTGAATGCATATCTCAAAGAAATTATTTATAAAAATTTTTACAGCTCAATTGCTCTGAACAGGAACTTTACAGCAATCCATCGGAAAATTGGGCAACCTGCAAAAATCACAATTAAATAAAGACTCGTTAAGATTTTACGTGGCTTATCATTTTGAAAACGTGATTGAATATTCTAAACAGTGGAGTTGAAATTATGCATAAACAATAAATAAGTTTTAAATGGTTTCTTTTGCAAAAACATGGGTCAAAAAGCAGAATTGTACAGTGACAATCTGACCACTATCGGCTAAAATATTTATTTCTCGCAAAATATAACTCATATTAACATGAAACCAACGACATTGGAAAGATAATTCAGAAGGTTATCATACATAAAATTTTCATACTCACATATGGAACACATTTAAAATGACAGCCCGTACAATCAAGGTAACATTCTGGAAGTTTATTAAAATTTTGGTTCCGTTACGATTTCACATTACTACATCGAAACTCAACCATTCATCTTCTGAAACACGTTGACATATCATTTGAAGCACAGACACCACCATATTAACATGTGTGCATCATTCAGACTTTAATTGTCACATAGAACGCGGTAAGATTTCGAAACTGAAAGTAGCATCAACTAAATAATTCAATATTTATACATGTATATACAAATGTAACACATAACCATATGTCATTCACGGCTTGGGCAACACATTGCGCATATCACTAGACGTGGATTACTAATATATATAAGTCTGATCATTCATATCCAAGTACCCACAATATTACATAGTTACAATAATCATTTAATAACCAGATAATCACATGGACATTTCAAACACCAAAATTGAACAGAAACCACTACTGTTTAATACTTAGTCATTTTTTTGGTCGAAAAATCAGAAAGTTTAAGGGGTTGTGTATGTCGTTTCTTGTGGTGTTTCAACTTGGGATATGGACTTAGTTAAGCACACAGCCACTAACTAAGAACTAATTATCTTACCAGCACTAAGCAAAGCAAAATAACAAGCCAAAGCACTAAGCAAATGACTTCTACAAGCACTAAGCAATGTAGTTTTAGAAAACTTAGAAAGTTTCTGGTTTATAAGCTCAAATATTCTGATTTGTGAGTGTTAGAAGGGCTGCTTTTATAGACCAAGCAAACCAATCCACACCCTACAATGCATCTCAATCTTGTGGCTTACAAAAGTTTCAGAAATAAACTAATTACAAAAGCCCTTCAACGGCTGTTTTGAGGCACAAAAAATAAGTAAACAGGCTGCTCCTTACAATGATAATGACCTTGCCTTGCTTTATCTTACACAAAACAGATTTTTCAGCCCCTTGTCAGCCCCTTTTCTGATTGCATAAAACAGCCATGTTGACCTTCCTTTCTTAGGCATTTGGTTCCATTTGCTTTCCAAGGTGTCTAACCAAAAGAGGAAATAAGGACATAGAGCTTGTGGACCAGCCGTGTCCTTTCCTAGCACCCTCACAATCTGATTTGTATGCCTTCTTTTCTTAACATAAAATAACTTAACATAACATAAAAATGTCCCACCTCTTTGGATATGTACTTGGTAGGACTAAAGAGTGGCTTTTGAACAGTCCCTTGGACAGTTTGATTTTCGGACTTGACTTAGGCAATGGATAGGTCCCCTTGATTCACTTCAATCTCCCCTTCTTCAAAAGGATTTGTCCTCAAATCCGGTGCATCCTCAACCTCCATGTCTTCATAATATGGGCTCAAATCACCCACATTGAAGGTGCCATGCACTCCATACTCCCCCGGGAGATCAACCTTGTAAGCATTTGGACCAAGTTTTTCAATGATCTTAAAAGGACCATCTGCCCTAGGCATTAGTTTGTTCTTCCTCTTGAGTGGAAATCTCTCCTTCCTTAAGTGTACCCACACTAAGTCCCCCGGCTCAAAGCTTTTGATGTTCTTATTCCCCTTAGCACGAGCCTTGTATTGCTCATTGGACCTCTCAATTTGCCTCTTCACTTGTTGGTGGATGTTAAGCATTTGTTCCACCCTTTTCTTAGCATCGTAATCTATGGAAGCCCTCTTGATAGGAGCCAAATCAGTAGGTATGAGGGGGTTCTCACCATACACAACCTCAAAGGGACTTTTGCCCGTGCTTGTTGATGGGGCTCTATTGAAGGCAAACTCGGCTTGAGCTAGCTTGAGGTCCCAATCCTTCAAGGACTTAGCCACTATGCACCTTAGAATCTTCCCTAGAGTCTTGTTAGTAACCTCGGTTTGCCCATCGGTTTGAGGATGATGAGAGGTACTAAACAAGAGTCTAGTATTAAGTAGCTTCCATAGGGTCCTCCAAAAGTGACTCACGAACTTAGTATCCCGATCCGACACAATGGACCTTGGCACACCATGTAACTTGACAATCTCCTTGAAGTATAGCTCGGCAACACTACTAGCATCTTCCGTTTTCTTGCAAGCAATGAAGTGGGCCATCTTGCTAAAACGATCCACGACCACCATGATAGAATCCTTCCCTCTTTGAGTTCTTGGTAAGGCAACAATGAAGTCCATACTTAGGTCCTCCCATGGCTTGTTTGGGACGGGTAAGGGTGTGTAGGGGGCTGTTTTGAAATGAGCCTTTGAATGTTGACAAGGAGCACACCTCTTGATCACATCTTGCACATCCCCAAGCATCTTAGGCCAATAGAATTGCTCTTGGAGGATGTCATAAGTCTTTTGTATGCCAAAATGGCCGGCCAGCCCATTGGAGTGCACCTCCCTCACAAGTAAGTTTCTATAAGGACTCTTTGGTATACACAATCGGTTCCTCAAGAATAAGAACCCTTCTTGAAGCCAATACTTGCCTCCTTCCTTTCCACGCCCCTCATTGAGCAACTCCCACTCCTCTTTAAAGTCTACATCTTCATGATAAAGCTCCTTCATATACTCAAACCCAAGCACCCTTTGCTCCATGTAACTCAACATGAGTGACCTCCTAGACAAAGCATCCGCTACCACATTGTTCTTACCCTCAATATACTTGCTTGAAAAGTTAAAGGATTGGAGGAACTCTACCCACTTAGCATGCCTATGGTTTAACTTGTGTTGCCCATTGATGTATTTGAGGGCCTCATGGTCAGAATGTAACACAAAAGGCTTTGGTTTAAGGTAGTGACTCCAATGGTTTAAGGTTCTAATGATGGCATAAAACTCTTTGTCATAGGTAGAATAGTTGAGCTTAGCACCACTCAACTTCTCACTAAAGTATGCTATGGGTTTGTGTTCTTGTACTAGGACAGCCCCAATGCCAACACCACTTGCATCACACTCAACCTCAAACAACTTTTCAAAATTGGGTAATGAAAGAATAGGAGACTCACATAGCTTGTTTTTGATGGTATTGAAAGAAATTTCTGCCCTTGGTGTCCATTTGAACTCCCCCTTCTTCATACACTCGGTTATGGGAGCCATGATGGTGCTAAAATCTTTGATGAACCTCCTATAGAAGGATGCTAAGCCATGGAAACTCCTCACCTCCGTTATGTTCTTAGGTATAGGCCAAGACTCAATGGCTTTTATCTTCTCTTGATCAACTAGAATGCCATGGTCAGAAATGATGAACCCCAAGAATTGAACTTCCCTTTGCATAAATGAGCACTTTTCTAGCTTCCCATACAACTTGTGTTCCCTAAGTGTTTCGAACAGTATTTGGAGGTGTTTAAGATGCTCCTCCTCGGATGGACTATAGATAAGGATGTCATCAAAGTACACAACTACAAACTTCCCCAAGTGTGGTCTAAGCACCTCGGTCATGAGTCTCATGAAGGTGCTAGGTGCATTAGAGAGACCAAATGGCATCACAAGCCACTCATACAACCCATGCTTAGTCTTGAAGGCTGTTTTCCACTCATCACCCTCCTTGATCCTCACTTGGTGGTACCCTTGCCTTAGATCAACCTTAGAGAACAACTTAGCTCCACTTAGCTCATCCAAAATGTCATCAAGTCTAGGTATAGGGAACCTATACTTGGTGGTGATGTTGTTGATGGCCCTACTATCCGTACACATCCTCCATGAGCCATCTTTCTTTGGCACAAGCAAGGCCGGAACCGCACAAGGACTAAGGGACTCTCTCACGAAACCCTTGCTTATGAGCTCACTAATTTGTTGTTGTAGCTCTTGTGTGGCTTTTGGGTCACTTCTATAGGCTGCCTTGTTTGGTAATGTGGCTCCCGGAACAAGGTCAATTTGGTGTTCAATGCCTCTATAAGGAGGTAGGCCACTAGGAAGCTCACTAGGGAACACATCTTCATATGCTTTAAGCAAGTTTTGAACCTCCATGGACAGCCCCTCCTCTCCTTCCCCACGGCCTGTTTTGGCTACTAAGAGGTACACATCATCCTCCCCCCTTAGCTCTTGCAACATCTCGGCCTCATTAATCAATAGGACTTCTCTTGTAGGTTCAAGCATGGATGGTGGTGTTGTGCTTTTGATGGATGGTGGTAGGGGTGTTAGTATGACTTTCCTTGAACCAAATTTGAAAGAGTAAGTGTTATCCCTCCCATGATGGATAGAATCCCTATCAAACTCCCATGGCCTCCCAAGCAATAAATGACAAGCATCCATAGGCAACACATCACAAAGGACCTCATCATTATAGTTCTTGCCAATTGAAAAGGGTACAACACATTGCTTGTCCACTCTAACTTCTGCCCCTTTGTTGAGCCACCTTAATTTGTAAGGGCTAGGGTGTTCTTGGGTGGTTAAAGAAAGCTTCTCAACAAGGGTACTTGAGGCCACATTGGTACAACTCCCTCCATCTATGATCACATTACAAACCCTATCTTTGATGGTGCATCTAGAACGAAAGATTTGTTGTCTTTGGTCCATTTCTAAGGGTTGTGGTTGGGTGTGCATCACTCTCCATGTGACTAGACTAAGCCCCGCATCCGGCATCACCACCTCATCCTCTACTTCCTCCGACACCTCCTCCATATCATCACACACAAGGATCTCATCTTCACCCCAATGAACTACTTCAAATGTGCTAAGGGCTCTTTTGGAAGCACAATCTTTTGCAAAATGGCCATAGCCTTGACATTGGTAGCATCTTTTGAGGGGAATGGGTTGTTTTTGTGCGGTATTAGTTTCTGATTTTTTGTCAAAGGTGGTGGTTCGATTTTGTGTGGGTGGTTCATTGGTTTTGGTTCCAAAAGGAGGCTTAGGTGTAGGTTGTTTTTGTGGCTGTTTTTGTGTAGCATTGGTTCGGCCCTTACCCATCTTCTCCACTCTCATAGCCAAGTTCACGGCTTCATCAAAGGACCATACTTGTTGCATTTTGACTCTACTAGCAATGTGGTAATCTAGGCCCTCAACAAACCTAGCAATTTTCTGTTCGGGTTTCTCATTCATTTCACATTGTAAGGTGAGTTGTTCAAACTCCCTAAGGTAAGTCTCAAGTGGTTGTTGGTCTTGTTTAAGGGTGGTGAGTTTAACAAACATGTCTTGGGTGTAGTCTCTTGGTACAAACTTCTCCTTGAGTTTCTTTTTTAACTTAGACCATGACTTAATGGTTTCTTTACCCTCCCTTCTCCTTTGGTTTTTCATGTTCTCATACCAAAGAGAGGCATAGCCTTTGAACTTAAGGATAGCAACTTTAAAAGCCTTAGAATCAGAATATCCTTTAAATTCAAAGACTCTCTCAACACTTCTAAGCCAATCTAAGAGGTCCTCGGGATTTAAATTACCAAGAAATTCAGGAAGTTCTACCTTGACATCTTTGTTGAGGCCTCCATGGTGAGCTTCTATGGTGGACTCCTCGGAATCTGAGTTGGCCTCCTCTTCCTCCTCATGAACTCCTCTTCCAGCCCCCACAAGGCCACGACCCCTGCCCCTTCCTCGGTTTGGTTGTGCTCCTCTCCTTGGAGTAGGGATGTTAGCCATTATGGTGTTCATGGCCTCCATCATGACTTGAACTTCGTCATGTAGAGTCTCCAACTTAGTCTCCATACCAGCTATTCTCTCTTCACTCATGGTTGTTTTTTTTGTGTTTTTAATGTAGCTAGGGATGTATCCTCACAATAAAAAACCTAAGCTCTGATACCAATTGAACAGAAACCACTACTGTTTAATACTTAGTCATTTTTTTGGTCGAAAAATCAGAAAGTTTAAGGGGTTGTGTATGTCGTTTCTTGTGGTGTTTCAACTTGGGATATGGACTTAGTTAAGCACACAGCCACTAACTAAGAACTAATTATCTTACCAGCACTAAGCAAAGCAAAATAACAAGCCAAAGCACTAAGCAAATGACTTCTACAAGCACTAAGCAATGTAGTTTTAGAAAACTTAGAAAGTTTCTGGTTTATAAGCTCAAATATTCTGATTTGTGAGTGTTAGAAGGGCTGCTTTTATAGACCAAGCAAACCAATCCACACCCTACAATGCATCTCAATCTTGTGGCTTACAAAAGTTTCAGAAATAAACTAATTACAAAAGCCCTTCAACGGCTGTTTTGAGGCACAAAAAATAAGTAAACAGGCTGCTCCTTACAATGATAATGACCTTGCCTTGCTTTATCTTACACAAAACAGATTTTTCAGCCCCTTGTCAGCCCCTTTTCTGATTGCATAAAACAGCCATGTTGACCTTCCTTTCTTAGGCATTTGGTTCCATTTGCTTTCCAAGGTGTCTAACCAAAAGAGGAAATAAGGACATAGAGCTTGTGGACCAGCCGTGTCCTTTCCTAGCACCCTCACAATCTGATTTGTATGCCTTCTTTTCTTAACATAAAATAACTTAACATAACATAAAAATGTCCCACCTCTTTGGATATGTACTTGGTAGGACTAAAGAGTGGCTTTTGAACAGTCCCTTGGACAGTTTGATTTTCGGACTTGACTTAGGCAATGGATAGGTCCCCTTGATTCACTTCAAAAATCATATGATCACATCACTCTTAACTATGACTCAACAAATACACATCCATATTCTTGAAATTTCAATTCAATCATCCAGCTCGATCCACATTTCATAACACACATATCCTTCCAACGCACATCATCAATCATAACTCACATATTACTTACCTCATTCTTCCCCTACAATAACGTTAGTACAATATAACTAGGTCACTATATAGTCTACCCCATTCTTCAATTACTCTCATTGGGATCCCGAGACAGAACCGAAAGGGCCCATGGTTTGGTATGAGGGGGCCCCTAACTCATCCCGTTCCTTTTTGGGGCTCCTATCAGTTTCATCTCGGGGTTCATTTTATTAGACTCTTCCTACGTTCATTATTATTTATTTGGTTTAGGCCTGAGGATCGTTCGCTCTGATACCACTTTGTAACACCCCATTTATTTAAGAGCCTTTAGCCAGACATTCTCAAATAAATAGGACTGTTACCATCTCGGAATGACCGAGGTAGTGAATAACAAAGTAACAAATAAATAGGACTGTTACCATCTCGGAATGACCGATGTAGTGAATAACAAAGTAACACTCCCAAGTACATTATATAAAATTGATAAAATTTAAACTTTGATATTACAGAAACTACATAGAAGAATAAAAGTACAACTGGTGACTACTCTATATGTGATATAGTTCTAAGTCGGTCCCAAGTCCGCATCTCACATTCCCGTCCCAGCTCCTAGCTCATCTGTCTCTTTCCTGTAGAATCTACTCCCCATTCCGGATCATCGTAGGTGTCACACGAATACACAGGGTCAACCACGAGGTTGAGTAGAAAAGTAAATAAAACATAAACAACAATAGAATACAATTCACTTCCATCCCCATACCGTCTCAGCAACCATTTCCCGGTCAAACACCACTCCTCAATCACAAGATCCAATATCACACAACTCCATATCACAAGACCCAATATCACACCACTCCATATCACAAGACCCAATATCACACCACTCCATATCACAAGACCCAATATCACACCACTCCATATCACACCACTCCATATCACAAGACCCAATATCACACCACTCCATATCACAAGACCCTTAATTCTCAACTCCGCGTCATATAGTAATATGCAAGATAATGACATCTCAACAACAAAAATTATAAATAATAAACATCACATAACAATCTCATAATAATGAACAGTCTCATTTCACAACACAATTATAATTCACAGTCAATTTCCCTACCTTACTTTGCAGAACGACAACTGAACAGCTGCTAGAATTATTCCACTTCGAGCTCAGTTCCTATAAATAGTACTTACTATTAAATTCTATTCACACACTAGCAACACTACTAAATACTCACTCGTCGTGCTTATAAAAATCATACTTGCATCCATAACATACAATGCAACATCCATTAGTAACACATCACAAAGTATAGTATAAGTGTATCCTACCTGGATAGAAATATAACCCAATTATGCAGCCAATATCCAATCACAATCAGAATATTCCACCTCAACTCCTTACCTAGACAATTAACAATAATATAGGATCACTAATTATTCTAATAACTAACTGTACTCCATATCTATTTAACTTATATCAGTATGAGCTCAATTAAATTTAACAATCACGACACAACAAGTATAATATACATAATTTCTAACTAATGTAATTACGTAAACAAACATAATATATTATTGGCTCGGAAATATTCCACCCCAATTTCAAAATTGATATTATCAAAGGTTCAAAGGTTCGTGCTCAACACTTAGATTACAAGACTCATAGCTACTTACCCATGAGCCAAGGTCAAATGAAAATAAAAATAATCAACGTGCAATATAAAACCAAATGTCAATTGACAATAATAAGAACAATTAAAATATAATATTTAGTATCCAAATAACAAGATTGTACAACTTAATCAATTGTCTAACTTTCCTCGCTAGTATTCCATACTCAAAGATCCATATATGTTAGAAATGAACAAACAATAATATTCTAATCTTATCCCTACATGCGCACTCATATTTATACTAGTTCGTCATGTATTCACTGTTCATCCAACTAATTTCCACTCTTAATTGACGCAACCTTTCATCATATAATTCTATTTCAGCAAACCTTTTTATTTTTTTTGTCAAACAACTTCATCAACCCATGTCACCAAAATAAATTAATAACAGAAACTTATAAAAGAAACTTATACTATTAGTATTATACGTGAAATAATAAAAATAACAAATCTCCGCATATAAATCCGTATAAGTCAATTAACAATACAATACAAAATCACGACAATTTTCCGTATGACTCGATCTCGCTTAAAGACCATAACAATTCAATATATCACGCCCTACCAATTCCTCTAATCCTTTATCAATTGAAATTTTTCAATGAAACACCAATATTTTTGTTTGCTTGATTAAACGTGAGTACACCCATCTAATTCTCTCAATAATAATATTACACAATTCTGCCTATCTATCAACCTTAATGGAATAACTAATAAGCTCCCTGACATCCCAAATTTCAACTATTTCCATCGAACAAATATACAGTAACTAATATAAATATAAGAATTCATCATTACTAATCAACTTGAATAAAATTAAAACACATACATTACGACAGTCAATAACGAAAACAATTAAAGCAGAAAACATACGACCCCGAACAATAGTAAGAGTAATATATATAATCGGTAGAAATTATGTTACCTTTCTATGAGATGCCAAAATAAATCAATTGCAAGTCGACGCCAAATCAATACAAGCAAAAAGTTGAAATTGGTAAGAAGAATGGACAGGGAAGGTATGAAATCAATCGGACGCCAAAAACTAAATAAAGCAAAGACTACCAATTCATAGAAGGTGTATGAGATTTGGGATTTAAATTCTACATTTGAAACATGATAAAGATTGTTGTTAATATTTGATAAACCGAGGGTTTTGACGGCATTATTTTGGGGTTTATGAATATGAGATCCAAAAAAAATAGGGTAGTTTGTAACTTGAAATTATAAATATATGAGACGAGGAAAACAAAATGGGCCTAATTTAGATTGGGCATTGAACTAAGGTTTTCATAATAATTCGGATACAAAGTAATGAAACATAGTAAGACTAACTTAATATTAATATTACGAGCTTATAAAAATACCGGCATTACAATAATAATAGTAATAATAATAATAATTATAATAATAAGAATAATAACAACAATAATTATTATAATAACGCTAGTAATACGGGGTATTACAGTCTTTCCCTCTTAAAATTTACTTCGTCCCGAAGTTCTACACCCCGCAACGATAACAAAACACCCCAAAAGCATAAAACAAACACAAGTAGTACATATATATATATATATAAATATATATATATATATATATATATATATATATATATATATATATATATATATATATATATATATATATATATATATATATATATAAGCTCTAAAATGCAAAGTGTTACAATACCTGTAGTGAGGGAGTTTGAGGGGGTGTTCCGGGACGATGTGTCAGGGTTGCCACCTAGGAGAGAGGTCGATTTTTCTATCGATCTCAAGCCAGGAGCAGGACCAATATCAAAATCACCTTACCGTATGGGACCAAAGGAGATGGAAGAGTTAAAAAAGCAGCTGGATGAATTGGCTGAAAAGGGATTCATCCGGCCTAGTGTGTCACCCTGGGGAGCACAAGTACTTTTTGTGAAGAATAAGGACGAGAGTTTGAGACTTTGCGTTGACTACCGAGAGCTGAACAATGTGACTATTAAGAACCGCTACCCCTTGCCTAGAATTGATGATCTGTTCGACCAATTGAGTGGAGCCGGAGTTTTCTCAAAAATTGATCTGAGATCGGGTTATCACCAATTGAGGATTAAGGATGAGGATATTCCCAAGACCGCTTTCAGAACAAGGTATGGCCACTACGAATTTGTGGTTATGCCGTTCGGGTTAACTAATGCACCAGCAGTGTTCATGGATTTGATGAACCGGATATTCAGTCCGTTCCTGGATAAGTTCGTGGTCGTGTTTATCGACGACATCTTAGTGTATTCCAAGAGTGAGGAAGAGCACGAAGAGCACCTGAGAACAGTGTTGAAGACTCTAGAGGAGAATGGGTTGTATGCAAAGTGAGTAAGTGCGAGTTCTGGTTGGAGAAAGTTGCTTTCTTGGGTCATGTAATTTCCAAGGAGGGGGTGTCTGTGGACCCTAGCAAGATCGAAGCTGTGACCAGATGGCAAAGCCCAAAGAATGTGGGGGAGATCCGAAGTTTCTTGGGATTGGCTGGGTACTACAGGAGATTTGTCAAGGATTTCTCGAAGCTAGCTATGCCGCTGACGTCGTTAATGAGAAAGGAGAATCGTTTCATTTGGGATGAGAGTTGTGAGAAGGCGTTCTTAACTCTTAAAGAACGTCTGATGACAGAACCTATCCTTGCCTTGCCAGAGGGAAGTGATAACTTTGAAGTTTATACCGATGCTTCGAAGCATGGGCTAGGATGTGTATTAATGCAGAATGGGAGAGTGAGAGCCTATGCTTCCCGGCAATTGAAGACCTATGAAGAGAATTATCCTACCCATGACTTGGAGTTGGGGGCTGTTATAACAACCCGACCCACCACGATCGTAACACCCCCAATTAGATGGGAGATAAGCCTTTGGGCCCATTATTTGTCCTCACTTAAGCCCAAAAGCACAAGGCCTTGTTACTAAGTGATGGGTGGAAGTTATTATAAACATATCACAAGCCTCACATTCTACCGATGTGGGCCAAATCTCCACACAATCCCATATAACTTTCCTCTCATACTCTTGGGGTGTTACAGCTGTGGTTTTTGCACTGAAACTGTGTTGGAGCTTGTGTCCTCCACATGTAGTGTGAACGTCATTGCACATACCCTTGTACGGACAAGTGGGAGATTGTTGGGGCTGGTGTCCTTGACAATTAGTACAATGACTTACTAAATCTCTTAAAGGATCACAATGGCATACTTCAGTATTATTATCAGTTGATCCACGTTTATCAATAACGGTTGGCTTGCTAGATAAGTTTGACGTTATTGTCATACGGATGGCGGTGATCAACTGGCCCCTATACGTCACACCTATAGGACACGTTTGAGAGATGTGAAGGTATGAAAACACAGTCACATTTATGCCGGATACGACCAAACAGTTAGTCAGAGGTATTGACTATTAAATTAGTCAATAAGATGTTGAGATTATTATTTAATACGGATTAAATAATTTTAGCTAATACAGATTACATGATTAATTCGTAAAATTAAATATAAACGGTTATATTTAATTAAATATTGAATTTGCGTATTAATATAAACAGTTATATAAATTGGGCCAATTATACAATATCGTATTTTATCAGACCATTATTAATACATCGACTGTATTAATATCTGATAACATGTGTGCAATTTATAATAAATACCCGCGAATCATATTATTAGCAAACGGGTCGAATCACGCAAAGGAATAATGTAAGAGTGGAAAAAGCCCACTCTTACCCTAACCCGTTCGGCCGACCCTCACACTACATAAGGAGAGTCCTTCTCCTTTTGTCAGTTTACTGGTTAATTCACAATCTCAAGAATTAGGGTTTTGAGAACATTCTTTTCCCAAAACTCAGATCTCACATCAAAACTCACAAAAGCTCTCCCCATATTGCAAGGCAATTGGAGAGTATTTCTAGCACACGCGGCATCATCTAAATCAAGTTTTGGGTGCAAGTTATAGGAGGGAATTTGCTTTAATTCTTGTTCTTAGGCCTTTACCACAAGGACCAAAGGTTGTATTCCTTTTCATGTTTTTTATTAACTTATGACAATAATCACAATTGTATGTTTCGTTATAATCCTTCAAGTTTAGGGCGAATACATGCTTTATTCCCCACAAGTGGTATCAGAGCCAAGGCCACGAAATTTTACATTTGTGTTTTTCATAAGTTTTAATTTAAAAATTTTGAAAATCGTTTCTGCGTGCCGTGTGGGTCGGTCGACCCATTATTGTGGTCGGTCGACCACCTCCTGCGAAGGGTTTCTGTTTTTCCGGCAGTTTCTCTTTTGTGTAATCGATCTTGTTTTCGATTCCTGTTTACATATTGTTAATTAATCGATATTCTTGACAATATGTGAACCCTTGTTGCTGTTTATTTTGATTTACACGTTTTGAATCAAAGGTAAAAACTTGTTTTGATTGAAAGTGCAACAATTTCGCGTTTTCAGAAACTCGATTTCGTGTTTTGTGGTCGGTCGACCTGTTTAATAGGTCGGTCGACCATTCTGCTGTTACAGGAAATTTTTTTTACTGCCAGAAGGTCGGTCGACCCCATGTTGAGGTCGGTCGACCTCTACCCTGTACCAGTCGTTTTATTTTTCCCGAAAATAACTTGTTTTTATTTTCCCTTGGCCAAAAGTAATATGCTGTATACGGAAATAGTATATTATTTTTGTGAAACGGTTCACTCTCGCATGATACATATTATTTTAAAACGGTTTAAGATAAAGGATTATAAACTTGTTAAAATTAAAGTGGTTAAAACGATATAATCACATAATTTTAATCCCGTAAAGGTGGTTTGGTAAAAATTTGTTAATCATAATAACAGTATTATGTCATGAATGAACTTTAATCTTAGTTAATGCATTTTATTTATCGTCTTGTTGAATGCCTTTTGAATGCTTTCTATAACGTATTTAATTTTGCAAACGGTTGTAACTTAGTGTGGCCTTAGAAGATTGTGTTACCGTAATGATGAAACACAGTCTTGTTTGTAATTTTGAGATCTTGAATCTCCGTTTTGGGTTTTTGCCATGTAAATTACTTTTGTATTTAAATTAGAATGTAAATAGGATTATATTTGTAATTTAAATTAGTAATTTTGTGAAGACCAAAGACGGAGACCGGATGCTCACTCCCGCTGCAAAGACCAAGATGGAACATCAAGACAAGCTTCAAGGGTCCAACGGTGGATTCCAAAGTTGTTTTTATGTTTATTTTGGTAGGATAGGCTACACTAGGACTTTTATTTACGTTTATCGCATTTATTTTATGCTTTCATCGATAATAGCTTGCATCATATTCCGCCTAAAACCAAACCACCTATAACATGCCTGAAAACTGACTCATGTAGAGGTTACGCGTTAGTTTTCTGTGACAATACAGATGTCACATGTCAAATGCAAAGCCATCACTTTATTTCATTCATTCACGCAAATGCTAGATATTAGTTCACTTAAAACGGATAAATATAAGTTGATGGGTCTTCCTCGTATAACCAAAAATTGAGAATAATCTTTATAAATCAGACTCCCATGAATCCCTTTTCGTCGGTAGGCATAATATGACCCCTTCTACGTCGGGTAAGTGGGAACAGATGATTTATTTGATCTCAACATCGTGGTCACTCGATAGTATCTATGATTGACTAATAGATAGGATTTACGGAAATCTATCGACCAAGAGTTCCAACGGTGGAATTAGCCAAGCTTTGGTCTTATCAATATACGGAAATTGAGTCTTGGGATCGTTTATATAATTCTTGAGGGAGATCAATTATATAAATGCATGAGTGTACGAGTTTAAATTCAATCTAAAATAGACTTAAATCACAACAATGAGTTGCTTATATGGTTTTGTTTTATCTTCTTTTTCAGTGTAGAACACGTTCAATTAAACTGCTGTATTACTAATGGCTGGTGAAGACCCAATGCCAAGTGCCAAGCTAGCACGTGAATCATGGCTAAAAGCCTTCATGGACTCCATGAATCAGTCTATTAGACTGAGGAATGATGGGTCAAACTTCTCTGACTGGGAGGCAGCACTACGGAATGCTGTCATTGCTGACAGAAAGCTCAAGTACTTAACTGAGCCCATTCCGGCACACCTAGGAACTGGAGCTAGAGCTAACGAAGTTCGCGCTCATAGCGACTTCGTCATGGAAGCGGGTGCGATAAAGAACGTACTCATCTATGCAATGGAATCCAATTTGCAAAGACGCTTCATAACCCATGGTGCAAACAAGATTTTCACCACGCTCACTAACGAATTCTCAAAAGCTCCGAGGATCGTTTCTTATGAGCATACATGTCGCTTCTTTGAGGCGAAACTCTAGAAGGGCCAAGCTGTTAGCCCACATATTCTACATGATTGAGAATATCGAGAAACTGGAGGCCCTAAACTACAAGATCAGTAAGAACATAATCGTTGATCGAATGCTTCATTCGCTTCATGATGGATTCGCCCTCTTCAGGGCCAACTATTACGTGAACGACATGAAGAAGACTCCTCATGAGCTCCACTCCCTTCTCGTACAGACCGAGAAGGACCTGAAATTAAGTGGGAGTGTGAAGCAGGATGTTCTCATGATCTCCAGTAAGGGTAAGGGTAAGAGAAAAGCTAAAGCTCAGGGCGACCTAGCGGTAGGTAAGCCCAAGTTCAAGAAGTCAGGATTTACTAAGAGTGGGCCAGGTGAGTCGAGCAACTCACAGGGCAAGACAAAGAGCAAGGATACTAGCATGGAATGCCACCATTGCCACAAGACTGGGCATTGGAGGCGCTCATGCCCCGTGTATCGTGAGGACATTAAGGCAGGTCGTGTTACTCCTATTGGTATGTCTTCTTCTTCTTTTATTCACATGATTGAGATTAACCATGCAAGTTACGGAACTTGGGTACTAGATACTGGTAGTGGTTCTCATCTATGTAATCATGTGCAGGGCCTCCAAAACCAAGAACCCTTCATCAAGGGTGAGGTTGACCTGCGTGTCGGGAATGGAGCACGTGTTGCTGCAGTCTCGAGGGGAACATACGTGATCCAGCTTCCAAGTGGATTCGAGTTATCTTTATATAACTGTTATTATGTTCCTAGTTTGTCCAAAAACATTATTTTAGTTTCTGCACATGACAAACTTGGTTTTTCATTTGTAATAGAAAATAACAGTTGTATTTTCTCATTACAAAATATGATTTATAGCAAGGCAGTTTCCATGAATGGAATTTATGTTTTAGATCAAACCACCGAAATATTACATGTGAATAACAAGAGATTAAAGGTAGATGACAAAGATCAAACTTATCTATGGCATTGTCGTATGGGACACATAAATGAGAAACGCGTAAAACAGCTCATACAGAATGGAGCTATCTCGGCCTTTGATTTCGAATCATATGGCACGTGTGAATCATGTCTCATCGGTAAGATGACTCGTATTTCCTTCAAAGGTGTTGGAATGCGCGCTGCCGACCTATTAGGACTCATACATACAGATGTGTGTGGCCCTATGTCGATCAACGCACGAGAAGGCTATAGGTATTTCATCACTTTCACGGATGATTTGAGTAGATATGGCTATGTCTACTTAATGAAGCATAAAAGTGAATCCTTTGACAAGTTCAAAGAATACCAGAATCGGGTACAGAACCAACTGGGGAAGAAAGATTAAAGCACTACGTTCTGATCGTGGTGGTGAGTATCTTTCACACGAGTTTGATCAACACCTTAAAAACCGTGGCATCGTCCTACAGTTGACTCCACCTAGAACACCACAATTAAATGGTGTGTCCGAACGGTGAAATCGAACTCTACTTGATATGGTTCGATCCATGATAAGTCACACCGTTGTGCCTGATTCATTATGGGGCTATGCTCTTTTGTCAGCCGCTCTAATACTTAACCGAAGTCCGTCTAAGCTGTTGACAAGACTCCATATGAATTATGGAAGGGAACGGTCCCTAACTTGTCCTTTATTCGGGTTTGGGGCTGCGAGGCTTATGTTAACTGGAGACATGAGGATAAGCTCAGCCCGCGATCGGTCAAGACATACATTATAGGCTATCCAAAGGGAACTTTTGGTCATTACTTCTACTCGCCAACCGAACAACGTGTTTTTGTTGCGGCTAGTGCGACGTTCTTAGAGAGAATTTCTCGAAAAAAAGTCGAGTAATAGAACCTTCGATTTATCGGAGGTTCAAGAACCAACTACCGAACAACCATTGGAGGAAACAATTCCTCCAACCGAGGCTGCGGTAGATATTCCTGAGGAACCTAGGAGGTCGGGAAGAGTCTCTATTCCTCCGGACAGATACATTGGTATGGTCGAGGAACATGACATAGATGACGTCTTACTCCTAGAGGGTAATGAACCCACAACCTATAAAGGTGCCATGACCAGTTCTGACTCAAAGCTATGGCTAGAAGCCATGCAATCCGAGATGGACTCCATGTATGAGAACAACGTGTGGGATCTTGTGGACCTACCTGCAAAGGTACGTCCCCTTCAATGCAAATGGCTTTACAAGAAAATCCTAAGAAGGTCTGCAAGCTTAAGCGTTCCATCTATGGACTTAAGCAAGCATCACGGAGTTGGAATCATCGCTTCGACCAAGTGATAAAAGAGAATGGGTTCATTCGATCAGTCGAGGAACCATGTCTCTATATCAAGTCGAGTGGAAGCAAGATTGTCTTCCTAGTACTGTATGTCGATGACATACTCTTGATTGGGAATGACATACCTCTCCGTTCTTCGGTTAAAGCATGGTTGAAAAACCATTTCCAGATGAAAGATCTGGGAGAGGCACAAAGAATTTTGGGCATCCGTATCTACAGGGATAGATCACGACGGATGTTGTCTCTCAGTCAGGAGTCTTACATAGATAAGATTCTAGAGAGATTCAGCATGACGAACTCCAAGAAAGGGTTCCTTCCTATGACTACTGGGCTTCACTTGAGCAAAACTCAAGAAGCTAAGACATTGGAAGAGAAAGAGCGCATGAGTCGGATTCCTTATCCTTCGGCTATAGGATCGATCATGTATGCCATGATATGCACACGTCCAGACGTTGCATATGCATTGAGTATGACAAGTCGATTCCAAGCTCATCCAGGTGAACAACACTGGATGGCCGTGAAAAATATTCTTAAGTACCTACGGAGGACTAAAGATTGGGGATTAACTTACGGAGGCGACTCGACGCTCTGCGCCACGGGTTACGCAGATGCTAGCTTCCAAACGGATCGAGACGACTCGAAATCTCAGTCTGGATTCGTTTTTACTCTTAATGGCGCTGCTGTCAGCTGGAAAAGTTCTAAACAGAGTGTTACAGCAGATTCTACGACTGAGTCCGAGTACTATGCCGCCTCGGAAGCAGCTAAAGAAGCAATATGGATGCGTCAATTCTTACAAGGACTCTCAGTAGTGCCTAGTTCGAATGACCCAATCACCGTTTATTGTGACGATAAAGGTGCCATCTTCCAAGCTAAGGAGCATAAGTCTAGCAACAAGGCTAGACATGTACAACGGAAAGCTCATCTAATCAGAGATTACGTGGAGCAAAAGGAGATTTTCATTGATAAGATCGCTACGGATGACAACATAGCCGATCCTCTCACAAAAGCATTACCACGTGATAAGCATGAAGGGCACATTAATTCCATGGGAATCAGATGTGTTCCTAAGTTGTAGTACTCTTTTATGAATTCATGTAATAATTCATTTTCTCGTGTACTCTATTCAACCTCATTGTTATGATATATAATGTTTTGTTTTTCATGTGGAATTGTACGCAAATTTTGAACACCACAAAGTGAACTGATTAACATTACATCGTTTTAGTCCTTGATTACCCACTTGAGCTGATAACTCAGGTAATCATTTTGTGACGTTGGTTGATGGTGGGTGCAACGAGCCATAAGTCAAACGGATGACTGACCAATCACAAAGGCGAGCTACACGGATATCTCGTAGGACACCCCGTGACAATGTTATGGAGTCCTAAATGTTTTATAACATTGGGTGCCAGGTCGTGGATAGGACCTCCATAGTGTTCCTTAGAGTCGAGTCTTTTGACTTTCAACTGTCTCTTGAGATTAAGGCAGATTTTGGGTAACTTTGGTTTCTTTCCCACGGTCACCGTAACATGGGCCAAGAGGATTTTTTCTGGGTTATTTCAAGCTGCGCGAACATCGGCAGGATTCGAGTTGAGGGAAATATCCAAACCCTTATCAAGATTTTATCATTTCTCAGGGCCACTCGAGGAGTAGTAACTGAAATGCGTGGCCATGCTCGAATACAGATTCGCTTTATCAGTTAAGTTACTCTCTAGTCCGGGAAACCACTCTTGATACAGATCGCTTGTGAGATACGACCTTTGCGAATGCGGATTTGCAAATTGTCTTACATTGAGTGGGAGAAATTTTAAAAGGATATGAGAATCGGTTATCGCACCTACACTTGTACGGACAAGTGGGAGTTTGTTGGAGCTTGTGTCCTCCATATGTAGTGTGATAACGTCATTGCACATACCCTTCTACGGACAAGTGGGAGATTGTTGGGGCTGGTGTCTTTGACAGGTAGTACAATGACTTACTAAATCTCTTAAAGGATCACAAGGGCATACTTCAGTATTATTATCAGTTGATCCACGTTTATCAATAACGGTTGGCTTGGTAGATAAGATTGACGTTATTGTCATACGGATGGCGGTGATCAACTGGTCCCTATACGTCACACCTATAGGACACGTTTGAGAGATGTGAAGGTATGAAAATACAGTCACATTTATGCCGGATACGACTAAACAGTTAGTCAGAGGTATTGACTATTACATTAGTCAATAAGATGTTGAGATTATTATTTAATACGAATTAAATAATTTTAGCTAATACGGATTACATGATTAATTCATAAAATTAAATATAAACGGTTATATTTAATTAAATATTGAATTTGCGTATTAATATAAACAGTTATATAAATTGGGCCAATTATACAATATCGTATTTTATCAGACCATTATTAATACATAGACTGTATTAATATCTGATAACATGTGTGCGATTTATAATAAATACCCGCAAATCATATTATTAGCAAACGGGTCGAATCACGCAAAGGAATAAGGTAAGAGTGGAAAAAGCCTACTCTTACCCTAACCCGTTCGGCCGACCCTCACACTACATAAGGAGAGTCCTTCTCCTTTTGTCAGTTTACTGGTTAATTCACAATCTCATGAATTATGGTTTTGAGAACATTCTTTTCCCAAAACTCAGATCTCACATCAAAACTCACAAAAGCTCTCCCCATATTGCAAGGCAATTGGAGAGTATTTCTAGCACACACGGCATTATCTCAATCAAGTCTTGGGTGCAAGTTATAGGAGGGAATTTGCTTTAATTCCAATTCTTAGGCCTTTAGCACAAGGGCCAAAGGTTGTATTCCTTTTCATGTTTTTTATTAACTTATGACAATAATCACAATTGTATGTTTCGTTATAATCCTTCAAGTTTAGGGCGAATACATGCTTTATTCCCCACAAACTGTGGCGCCATTACCTTTACGGGGCCACATTTAAGGTGTTTTCTGACCACAAAAGCTTGAAGCATATTTACACCCAGCGAGAGTTGAATATGAGGCAGCGAAGGTAGATAGAGTTGATTGGTGACTACGATATGCAAATTATCTACCATGAGGGTAAGGCTAACGTTGTTGCCGATGCCTTGAGTAGAAAATCTGTTCATGCATTGCAAAGTGCAAGATCAAGAGTACGACTGCATAGTGAGTTGGGAGAAATGGGAATTTACATGATTCGGAAAGGGGATACTCTTAGTGATCTGACAGTGGAGCCAGAATTGTATGGAGAAATCAGGGAATTACAGAAAGGAGATTTGCAGATCCAGAAGTGGCGAGGAATGATCGAGGGAAGTGATAATGAGACCGAGTCCAAGTTCAGTGTCCATTCAGATGATAGCTTGAGATTCAGTGGGAGATGGTGTATTCCGGATAATGATGAATTGAAAAAAAAAAATTTAAATGAAGCTCATACTACGCCATACTCCGTTCACCCAGCGGGTGACAAATTATATAAGGACCTCAAGAAGACATTTTGGTGGCCCAATATGAAGAGAGAGGTTGCCGAGTTTGTGTCGCGATGCTTGACGTGTCAGAGGGTAAAAGGTGAACATAAGTGACCTCAAGGAAAGATTCAACCACTGGATGTACCTGAATGGAAATGGGAGAATATTTCTATGGATTTCATCGTGGGGTTGCTGTTGGAAACTAGGTTCCATATTTTATACTCAAAACTAATGTGAGTTTTGTTTCTTTAAGTTTAGTCATAAAAACTTAAATAGATCTTATGCATGCAAGATGATATCATAAGATGAGATAGTCCTTACATTGGTTTTAGAAGGTTTATACTCAATAATCACCTATTATTTGAGTCTTCAAACCGAAATACCCTTACAACGATCTAAGAAAAATCGTCTCCAAAAGATGCGTATCAAGGACCCGATCTCAAACTAATACTAATTTTGTTACTAGAAAATTAGTACAAGTATACTAGAAATAATAATAATATTACTCTATAATATTATTAATATGGAAATAATATACTTATCTTAGAAAACTATTTTACTAAGAGGAGATGAGAATGATAGTTGTAGTATTATTGTGTTAGTAGAGAAAATAATGAAGCATTCATCAACTAACAAAAACTACTAACTTGTGAGGTGTGTATGTATGGTATAAATAGAGCAAACATGCTCTCATACACTCAAGATGGCCGGCCATCACAAGCCTTTTCCAAGGCCAATGCATGCCTTACTATTTCTTACATAAAGCATGTAAGATGCCTTACATTCCTTTTGTGTAAGATGCACACAATCAAGCTTGTACACTCAAGCACACAACCCTCACACATGCTTAATACTACACGGCTGAAATGAGGTCTAAAATGGACCCATTTTATCTTTGTCAATTGTGTTAATTTGTAACATGTCACACATGTCCCATGACACATGACCCAATTTGTTATTTATGCAATTTTAACTATTTAAAATTCATAATTTACAAATTTATTACATTTAAATAATTATTCCAATATTTCGAAATTATTATTGTACAAAAATGTAATGTCATAATTTAATTACAACTCTTTGTAATTTTATGATCAACCGTGTTCATTCTCAATTTAATCGTTTCCTAAACGAATAAATAAAAACCGAGTAATAAAACAATTTTATTACTTTGACTTATTATTATAATCTCATTATAAAAATATTCGTCATATAAAATTATTTCCAAAATTTCCAGTTATTAATTAATTTGTATCCAATACAATATTAATCAATTATTCCATTGAGACGGAATTCCCTAAAGATATGACCTTAAGGGATCAACTGATCACCACCATCATATGACGATAATGTCAAACTCTAGACAGCCAATCATTATCGATAAATGTTGATCAGTTGACTTTAAAAGAGTAACACTCCCAGTTGTGTTTCATTCAAATGAGTTTTAATTACGTCAACACACTATTGTCGAGGACACTTCCTCCAACAATCTCCCACTTGTCCGAGACAAGTGTGTGTCACCAATTCTCTTGCCCTATTACTATCTCCCACTCAATGCATGGCGTCCTCTCAGGTCGTGCCGGCAATTGATTAAAAAATCTAGAGTGGTTTATCTCGATCTGGAGTTTATAACTACTGACCGGAATTATCTACCATAGATACCTTCCGAGCGTGGCCACGCATTTCTAGTTATTATTCTCCTCGAGTGGCCTAGAGATATTTCTCAACCCTGACAAGGGGTGGACAATTCCCAATCGACTTATTCCTTCCGGCTGGCCACAGCCCATCATAACCCAAAGTATGTCCTTATAAACCCCAGTTACGAAGGTGTTAGGACATAAATCAAAGTTAATCTGAAAACTATGCCACCTCAGAGAACAGTCATTAGTCCAAGAACTGACTCATGTGAAACACGATAGATGCTCCCGCCACGACCAGGCAGTCTTTTAATAAGAGTACGCCAGAGCTCTATCAGCGGTCATTAGCCCGGCAAATGTGTCTTAACATGTCTATGCCTAGGTGATCGATTAGTCATCCCGTATGACTCTATGGCAATTGAACTCGCCATCAATCGCATCACACATCCGGTTGCATTGAGATGTCACCTCACTTAAGCAACTGGGGGCGAGGTCATGATAATTCAATTCACTTTAATGGGGTTCAATATGGTCTTACCATCCCATTTGAATTTTACTTGACCTTTCGTGAGTTATAAATAACTCAAACAATTAGTGGATTACACCATCCAAGTGGTCAACCTTTGAACACCATTTAATTTACAATCAGCTTTAGGGTCTCTCGTTTACATCCCTTAAAATTGTAATTATCTTCATTTTGAGTAAACCAGGTTTACCACGGTTCGTGCGATCGTTCACTTTGCGGATCATATCCATACATTGATCTTTCCTCTGAAAGAGACAAGTCATTCTCATGACTAGCGAATAATATTATGTGCATTGTGTAACTCCCAGCCACAGTAATGCCTTTACATAATTTATGAACTTACACATTTTGTAGAATCTTGTGATGACCATGTAGTTAAAATACAAGTTATTGAGATGCATAGTCAATGAATGTAAGCCAAAGATTATCTCAGATCTTTGCTTGGTTTCTTGGAACTTGAGTCGTTGCAAACCTTTTACCATACGACTAAGTTATCTTCCAAAATCTTGAATTTGTCTTTCATCTTCATTGGAGAATGCTTTGACAATTTACCAAGGTTTAATCATTGGTTTAACACCTGCTCCAAGGGGTTGTCCTGTAAGCGGTGCGCATCCACTTTACACGATCGTACTAATGGCGGAAACATCAGCGAATTTAAACGTGCAAACAATAGTACTTAAGGTTCGATAAATTTCCATGATCCCATCATGGTTATACTATCTTCATCTCCATGAACAACCTTAACACTAATAACAAGATGTCTCTTATAATCTCAACTAAACATCCCATGTTCAATTAGATTTAATTCATATCAATATGTCATCTAGAACCAAAAACTCGTGTACCTTTCATGAGTATCAATGCTTCATTCCAAACGAGCAATGAGTTGTTTTAGATAACGTTTACTCCCACTAAACTCTTGTTCTTGCCTGATTCTGAAGATCCCGAAGTCATACCCATGACTCAATAGCTTCAAATCCTGGAGCGAGAACTCCCACTGAACTTTTCATTTAACCGTAAATCATAAAGCTCCCACTCAATTCAATGTTCCTTAACATTCAATGAATTGAAATGGTTGGGACTTCAACCATATGTGCTAATAGTCACATCCCTTTCAAATACCCTTTTGAAAAATGGTTATTGAGTTTGCTGAATTCATTCTCAATGAATTGCCTTACTACTTTCAACAAAGTTACCCCTAACTTTGTAGATTGTTGGCATCCACATGTCAACCCATGCTTCTCTCAATAAATCTCATTTATTAGCATGTATATCTTATAAATGCAGACATCCATATGTCAACTTATGCTTCTCTCAACAAATCTCATTCATCAGCATGTATATCTTATAATTTTCATGGTTCTTTGCATTGGCATATTTAGATCACCATCTAAATCCAAGAACCCTTTCTTGAGCCTTTGCAAAATCTTTTGAATAATTTTCTTCGAGTGTCCTCCCGTAGTTTCTATAAGAGTCTTTTCTTATGGTATACAATTTCTGTGTGTAGGAACTTTCAGTTCCCCACATTTATCTTATCTTGTACTGTACGAGGACTATATCATGGATCTTATCCATGTATAGAATTTTTCCTTACAAACTTCAAGAATTTATCTTTGAAGTATCCTCCAGGGCCGGGGCCGTTGGTATATAAGGCGTAGATTTTTACCAAACCGTAGATCTTATCCACAACCTTTGGGTTTATCCATAACTTTTGGGATGATAAGGCATAGAATCTTATCCACAGCCTAATCTACCTTTTACAACCATAAGGTGTAGATTTTCTCAAATCGTAGATCCCAGATTTTCTTAAATCGTAGATCCCATCCACAACTTAATCTTCCTTCTTATCATTCACATAACCAAAACACAATAAATCCTACTATTCATTAATAGATCACATCCTTTGTGCTTGTCAAAATCATATGCTATTTGTGGACTTTTCAAATTTCTCCCACTCTATCTTTGTAATAATAATCCCATTTTATCACCAAAGATAGCTACTAAGGCCACAAGCAATGACTTTGATGTTGGTTTGTGTATCCTTATGGTTATTTACAGAAAATATTCAATTTAAAGCTTTAGATATTTTGGAATGGTTGATAACTTTGAAGTTGGTTTGTGTACCCTTATGATAACTTTTCCTCTTTAATTAAGTTCTTAACTTAATTTGATTTTGATTTGATTTGAATTGGGTATCCTATACCTATTCGGTTTCAATGGTCATACATTGAAATGTGACAATCAATTCTATTCTATGTTTAAGATTTGCAAGTGTTAAAACTAATTAAGAACATAAATATAAAACCAATAGTGACTTGGGTTGAAAACCAAGTCACCTCATTATCCAAAATACAACCAATTGTTTAAAGGATTAACATTTCCTCGTCCAACAAGGAAATAAAATACGGATTTTAAATTGTTCTTTCAACACTTGAAATAAAATAAGCAGGAAAAACAAAGCTCCTTGATCATCCTGAGTGGAGCTACTCTTAGTTCCATTGATCCATTATGCTTGATTTTTCTTTCCCTTATTTTTGTTTCCATGCCCTAATTCAAGTAAGAAGAGCATTCACATCACAACTTGTATCATAATACGTTAGTTGAGATTAACACAAAATAGAGATAGTTATCATACCAACTTGGAAGAATCTTCCCAGCTTTGAGATCGCTGAGATATCTGGAACAATTCCTCTTCTTATGTCCTTTATTATTACAATAAAAGCACCTGGCTCCTTGAGGAGCGCTCATGTTGGGATCTGATGTACTTGCCTCCGAAGACACATTCTTTAAACCTTTGGAAGGTTGCCTCCCCTTAGCCCTACCCTTCCTATTGAACTTTCCTTTGCCCTTAACATTTATGTAGAGCTCATCCTTAGGGGAACTAACATTTAGGTCCATATCCCTTTCTACTTGCACAATCATATTGTGCAGTTCATCGAGAGAGATGTCTTGGTTCCTTATGTTGAAATTCATCCGGAATTGTACATAAGTCTTCACCTTAGACAAGGAGTGGAGGATTCTGTCAATCACAAGTTCCTTAGGAATATCCACTTGATTCATCCTTAGGGTTTCTACATGCTCAATCATCTTGAGTACATGTGGGCTAACCTTTTGCCCCTCCTTAAGGTTGAAATCAAAGAAAGCCGATACTGCCCCATAATGGAGAATTCTCGAAGCCTTTGAGAACATTGTCAGAAGCGTGCAATAGATCTCATAAGCTGTCCCAATCTTTAGGGCAATCTTTTGGAGCTCCGACTCCATCGAGAGGATTAAAACATTTTTCAATTCCCAAGACTCCTTGTGATAAGAATCATAAGATCGTCTTGCCGCGGCGGTGGCATTTTCAGCAGGTTCGGGAGGTGATGCTTCAATAAGGAATTCGGTCTTACCGTCACCTTGTGCTGCCAACAACAGTTGGGCATCCCATTCGGCAAAGTTTGCCCCATTCTCTTTTAGCTTACAACGATCCGTGAAGGATTGTAACCATGAAGTGTTTGTAGTAGTGGAAGTAGTCATGATTGATATTGATATGAGGACTACAAAATTTTTAAACATATGAAGAAATTAAATGCTAATCGTTTTAATTTTCATTTTTAACTTGTAAACATATTTACTAAGTTGATGCATCTATAAAATGACCTCTATCCAATTTTATAAATGATTCCAAGACCCAAACCCATACTATCGAAATCGTGAACCACTGGAACTCCGACCCAACAATATGGTTTGGTGGGTTAAAATAAACCGGTTCTACCCTAGAACTCTTGGTTGATGACAAATCATTATTTATTCATCTTAGCCCGGAACACATTGACCACTGGTCCTCTACACTTCCGTTGAGTACAAACCAAATTTCAAATGCATCGGGATGCGATCCGCCCACTGGACTGAATCCATCCCATCGCCCCACTTATCCTACGTAATGGGGTTCGTACTGCCCACTGGACTAGCACCACCCCACGAAATAGAAGCTCATGGGTTCTACTATTTGGTAAGGCTAATCCTCAATTGTTTTGTTTAATATAGAGGTCTTGTCAATTTATTATCCATCTCCTTTAAGCGAATTAAATTGGTGAACTCGATAATTATAATTGACACGGTCGTTTTTAACGATCTAAACTAACATGCATGTTTATGGCGATTTGGCTATGCATGCAAACATATTAAAATGCAAAAGTAAAAGCAATAAAGCAATAAAATCCTAGTATGGCCTTCCTAGTAATAGGAAAACTAATTAACTATTACAAATTCGGAAACCAACTCCTTGGTCCCTTGAACTTCATTGGCACGCCATCCAAGAAAACACCGTCTTGTCGGAACTCCTTTCCGTATGGCACCGTCTTTTGGATCTCCGGAATTACAATAAAATAATACAACTATTCTATTGTAAAACTGAAAATTTAAATTAAATTACAAACCCGTGATACGAGATCACATAAATTACAACCGAATCAATATTCCCTTACATTACGGGTAATATTGATTAAAACTAAGGCCATACTAAGAAAAATTACATAATTCCAAATTATATAAATAACATTCAAAATATGACATTCATATTAAATAAATTGCAATAATAAAATATGTATGCACATGCTTAATTTTTAATGCCAAATCGCCTTATGGGAGCAAATATCTCATATTTGTTTACGGTTTTTACGGATATGCGCGATTTTAACTATTAAAATCATCCAAAATTACATAAATCTCATTTATGTCCAAGTTAATCATCCTAACTTACTTTAGGAATCAATGTTTAGTCTCTACTAATATTTGATCATGATCTAACTTGATTTTGCATTATTGTTCATAAATTACTTGTATTTTCGGGAAAAATAAACAAGATATGGCCAAATGAGTCAATAAAATTCGAAATTTAAAATTCAAAAATTTTAAACTTTCTGGAAATTTTCTAAAATTTCAGAAATTATTAAAATGGTCTTTTGCAATTATTTATGGCTTATTTCCTAAATAAATCGCATAATAAGCCGTTTTTATGGTTAAAATCCGATTTAAATTATAAAAACTTGCAATAATTTGCCATAAATTTTTAGTCATACTAAAATACATATTAGAATCTGAAAATGACCAAAAATTACAGACCATTCGAAAATTTTATTTTCCGACTCATAAATTACGATTATTAACCAATTAACTCATTAAAAATAATAATCATAAAAACAGAAACTTTTTGACATCTAACTTTTAGATCTGATGTTCCTATCATATAAGACATCTATGGGTAAAATTTCATGCCATAATATTAAGATTGACTATTTTAAACACAATAAGTCACTATTTCTCCGATTTTAACCATTAAAATCATAAATCATGCATCACTTGAGAATAAATTCCCAAAACTTACATACATACTGTACATATTGCATGTGACATTGTGTAAAGTTTTTATGGCAAAATTCCAACTATAACTATTAAAGTCGAATTTAAGTCACTATTAATCCGATTTTTACTATAAAAATCATTAATCATGCAAAATAATTCCAATAATTTCGAAAATTCATACAGGAACTTTATATATTGCATGTGACTTCTCATAAAATTTTTAAGATTAAATTCGAAATATAACCATATATACCCATTTTTGCTCATATTATGACTATTTATCTCATAAAATTCATAATCCATGCATATTAACTCCATTTCTTATGAAAAATCATATACAATATATTAAATATGCATGTGAGAACATATCAAAAAATCTCGGCCAGAAACTATTTTTAGCTATTTTTCCCATTAATTGTTGTTTAAAACCGATTTAAACTACAAAATATACAAATAAATATAAAAATGAACAATAAAAATCCATAAAATTATTTTTATGTCCTAAAACCATTTTAGAAACAGAAACTTTAACATGCAAAATTATTTTGTGATTTATCATAATAAACACAATAATTTCGAAATTTTCGAAATGTATATGTTAAACCGATTTAACATAAAACATGAATCCGATCATGCATGCAACAACCGTAATGCTCTGATACCAATTGTTGGAAACTAGGTTCCATATTTTATACTCAAAACTAATGTGAGTTTTGTTTCTTTAAGTTTAGTCATAAAAACTTAAATAGATCTTATGCATGCAAGATGATATCATAAGATGAGATAGTCCTTACATTGGTTTTAGAAGGTTTATACTCAATAATCACCTATTATTTGAGTCTTCAAACCGAAATACCCTTACAACGATCTAAGAAAAATCGTCTCCAAAAGATGCGTATCAAGGACCCGATCTCAAACTAATACTAATTTTGTTACTAGAAAATTAGTACAAGTATACTAGAAATAATAATAATATTACTCTATAATATTATTAATATGGAAATAATATACTTATCTTAGAAAACTATTTTACTAAGAGGAGATGAGAATGATAGTTGTAGTATTATTGTGTTAGTAGAGAAAATAATGAAGCATTCATCAACTAACAAAAACTACTAACTTGTGAGGTGTGTATGTATGGTATAAATAGAGCAAACATGCTCTCATACACTCAAGATGGCCGGCCATCACAAGCCTTTTCCAAGGCCAATGCATGCCTTACTATTTCTTACATAAAGCATGTAAGATGCCTTACATTCCTTTTGTGTAAGATGCACACAATCAAGCTTGTACACTCAAGCACACAACCCTCACACATGCTTAATACTACACGGCTGAAATGAGGTCTAAAATGGACCCATTTTATCTTTGTCAATTGTGTTAATTTGTAACATGTCACACATGTCCCATGACACATGACCCAATTTGTTATTTATGCAATTTTAACTATTTAAAATTCATAATTTACAAATTTATTACATTTAAATAATTATTCCAATATTTCGAAATTATTATTGTACAAAAATGTAATGTCATAATTTAATTACAACTCTTTGTAATTTTATGATCAACCGTGTTCATTCTCAATTTAATCGTTTCCTAAACGAATAAATAAAAACCGAGTAATAAAACAATTTTATTACTTTGACTTATTATTATAATCTCATTATAAAAATATTCGTCATATAAAATTATTTCCAAAATTTCCAGTTATTAATTAATTTGTATCCAATACAATATTAATCAATTATTCCATTGAGACGGAATTCCCTAAAGATATGACCTTAAGGGATCAACTGATCACCACCATCATATGACGATAATGTCAAACTCTAGACAGCCAATCATTATCGATAAATGTTGATCAGTTGACTTTAAAAGAGTAACACTCCCAGTTGTGTTTCATTCAAATGAGTTTTAATTACGTCAACACACTATTGTCGAGGACACTTCCTCCAACAGTTGCCTCAAACTCAGAGGGGCAACAACATGATCTGGGTAATCGTGGATAGATTGACCAAGTCCGCTCACTTTATTCAAATGAAAGATACCTGGAGTAAGGCTGAGTTGGCAAAGTCATATGTGCAGAACGTGGTTAAATTGCATGGTGTTCCCAAGGATATCGTTTCTGATAGCGACTCGAGATTTATCTCTAGGTTTTGGCAGGAGCTGCAGTCCGCGTTGGGCACGCAGTTAAAGATGAGTACGGCTTTTCATCCAGCTACAGATGGTCAGACGGAGAGAACCATTCAGACTTTGGAAGATATTCTAAGAGCTTGTGTGCTGGAATTTGGAGGATCATGGGAAGAGCGATTGGGGTTGATAGTGTTGGGGCTGGTGTCCTTGACACTTAGTACAATGACTTATTAAATCTCTTAATGGATCACAAGGGCATACTACAGTATTATTATCAGTTGATCCACGTTTATCAATAACGGTTGGCTTGCTAGATAAGTTTGACGTTATTGTCATACGGATGGCGGTGATCAACTGGTCCCTATACGTCACACCTATAGGACACGTTTGAGAGATGTGAAGGTATGAAAATACAGTCACATTTATGCCGGATACGACTAAACAGTTAGTCAGAGGTATTGACTATTAAATTAGTCAATGAGATGTTGAGATTATTATTTAATACGGATTAAATAATTTTAGCTAATACGGATTACATGATTAATTCGTAAAATTAAATATGAACGGTTATATTTAGTTAAATATTGAATTCGCATATTAATATAAACAGTTATATTAATTTGGCCAATTATACAATATCGCATTTTTGTCAGATCATTATTGATGTATCGACTACATTAATATCTGATAACATGTATACGATTTATAATAAATACCCGCGAATTATATTTTAGCAAAATGGGTCGAATCACGCATTGGAATAAGGTAAGAGTGGAAAGCCCACTCCTACCCGAGACCTAATTCGGCCGGCCAGTGTTACAAAAGGAGAGGACTTCTCCTTTTGTTAGACTACTGATTGTTTTACTGATAAAACACATCTCAAGAAAAATTAGGGTTTTGAGAGCATCCTTCTCCCAAAACTCAGATCTCACATCTAAAACCTCACAAAACTCTCCCCATATTACAAGGCAATTGGAGAGCCTTTCTAGCACACGCAGTATCGTCTCAAACAAAGTCTTGGGTGCAAGTTATAGGAGGGAATTTACTTTAATTCCTATTCTTAGGCCAATTCGAGCAAGGACCCAAGGTTGTAATTCTATTCATGTTTTTATTATCTTATGACCATAATTCACACTTGTAAATTTCGTTATAATCTTTCATGTTTAGGGCGAATACATGTTATATTCCCCACAAGTGGTATCAGAGCCAAGACCACGAATATTTTACATTTGTGTTTTTCATAAGGTTTTTAAATTTGAAAATCACGTCTTTCGCCATGCCGGTCGATCGTCCCACTGTTGCGGTCGATCGACTGACTCCTGCGTGTGTTTTCTGTTTCTGCAGTGTTCTTTTTGTGAGTAATCGATCTTGTTTTCGATTCTTATTTACATATTGTTGATTAATCGATATTTTTAACAATATGTGAATCTTTTGTTGTGGTTTAATTTTGATTTACACGTTTTAAATCAAAGATAAAAACTTGTTTTTGTTTTAAAGTGCAGTTATTTACGTTTTTTTTTTAAAACCAGAAACTCGTTTTGCGTTTGGGTGGTCGGTCGACCTGGTTAATAGGTCGGTCGACCTTGGTACTGTTAGAGGAAGTCAGTTTACACTGGCAGATGGTCGGTCGACCACGAGGTTAGGTCGGTCGACCTCGTTACTGTTACAGGCGTTTTATTATTTTCGAAAATAAGGTGTTTTATTTTCCCTTGGCCAAAAGTAACATACTATATACGGAAATAGTATATTAACTTTTGTGAAACGGTTCACTCTCGTATGATACATTTTATTTTAAAGCGGTTTAAGATAATGGATTATAAATTTATTAAAATTAATGTGATTAAAACGGTATAATCACATAATTTTAACCTCGTAAGGTGGTTTGGTAAAATTTATTAAACATAATAACGGTATTATGTCATGAATGAATTTATTTTTAGTTGATGCATTTTATTTATCGTCTTGTTGAATGGTTATGAATGCTTTCTATAACGTATTTAATTTTTGCAAACGGTTGTAACTTAGTGTGGCCTTAGAAGATTGTGTTACCGTAATGATGGAACACGGTCTTGTTTGTAATTTTGAGATCTTATATCTCCGTTTTGGTTTTTGCCATGTAATTACTTTTGTTTTTAAATTAGAATGTAAATAGGATTATTTTGTAATTTAAATTAGTAATTTTGTGAAGACCAAAGACGGAGACTGGATGCTCACTCCCGCTACAAAGACCAAGATGGAACATCAAGACAAGCTTCTAGGGTCCAACGACGGTGGATTCCAAGTTGTTTTTATGTTTATTTTGGTAGGATAGTGTTGGGGCTGGTGTCCTTGACAGTTAGTACAATGACTTATTAAATCTCTTTAAGGATCACAAGGGCATACTTCAGTATTATTATCAGTTGATCCACGTTTATCAATAACGGTTGGCTTGCTAGATAAGTTTGACGTTATTGTCATACAGATGGCGGTGATCAACTGGTCCCTATACGTCACACCTATAAGACACGTTTGAGAGATGTGAAGGTATGAAAATACAGTCACATTTATGCCGGATTCGACTAAACAGTTAGTCAGAGGTATTGACTATTAAAGTAGTCAATAAGATGTTGAGATTATTATTTAATACGGATTAAATAATTTTAGCTAAAACGGATTACATGATTAATTCGTAAATTAAATATAAATGATTATATTTAATCCAATATTGTATTCGCATATTAATATAAACAGTTATATTAATTTGGGTAATTATCCAATATCGTAATTTTATCAGCCCATTATTAATACATCGACTGCATTAATATCTGATAACACGTGTACGATTTATAAATAAAACCCGTGAATAATATTTAGCAAAACGGGTCGAATCACGCAAAGGAATAAGGTAAGAGTGGAAAAAGCCCACCCTTACCACATATCCATTCGGCCGACCCATGAGGTTACAAAAGGAGAGTTGTTCTCCTTTTGTCAACTACTGGTTAATTCATAATCTCAAGAATTAGGGTTTTGAGAACATTCTTTTCCCAAAACTCAGATCTCACATCAAAACTCACAAAAGGTCTTCCCATATTGCAAGGCAATTGAAGAGTATTTCTAGCACACGCGGCATCGTCTTAATCAAGTCTTGGGTGCAAGTTATAGGAGGGAATTTGCTTTAATTCCTGTTCTTAGGTCTTTAGCACAAGGACCAAAGTTTGTATTCTTTTTCATGTTTTTAATTATCTTATGACCATAATTCACAACTGTAAAATTCGTTATAATCCTTCATGTTTTAGGGCGAATACATGCTTTATTTCCCACAAGTGGTATCAGAGCCAAGGCCACGAATTTTTACTTTTGTGTTTTTCATAAGTTTTAATTTAAAAATTTTGAAAATGTTTTTCTGTCGTCGTGTGGGTCGGTCGACCTATTATTGCGGTCGGTCGACCGCCTCCCGCGTAGGGTTTCTGTTTTTCGGAAGTTTCTCTTTTGTGTAATCGATCTTGTTTTCGTTTCTTGTTTACATATTGTTAATTAATCGATATTGTTGCCAATATGTGAACCCTTGTTGCTGTTTAAATTGATTTACGCGTTTTGAATCAAAGGTAAAAACTTGTTTTGATTTCAAGTGCAGCAATTTTGCGTTTTCAGAAACTCGGTTTCTTGTTTTGTGGTCGGTCGACCTGTTTGATAGGTCGGTCGACCATAATGCTGATACTGGAAAGTTTTTTTTACTGTCAGAAGGTCGGTCGACCCCGTGTTGAGGTCGGTCGACCTCGTCCCTGTAACAGACGTTTTATTTTTCCCGAAAATAACTTGTTTTTATTTTCCCATGGCCTTAAGTAATATACTGTATACGGAAATAGTATATTATTTTTGTGAAACGGTTCACTCTTGCATGATACATATTATTTTAACACGGTTTAAGATAATGGATTATAAATTTATTAAAATTAAAGTGGTTAAAACGGTATAATCACATAATTTTAATCCCGTAAAGGTGGTTTGGTAAAATTTGTTAATCATGATAACAGTATTATGTCATGAATGAACTTTAATCTTAGTTAATGCATTTTATTTATCGTCTTGTTGAATGCCTTTTGAATGCTTTCTATAACGTATTTAATTTTGCAAACGGTTGTAACTTAGTGTGGCCTTAGAAGATTGTGTTACCGTAATGATGGAACACAGTCTTGTTTGTAATTTTGAGATCTTGAATCTCCGTTTTGGGTTTTTGCCATGTAATTACTTTTGTATTTAAATTAGAATGTAAATAGGGTTATATTTGTAATTTAAATTAGTAATTTTGTGAAGACCAAAGACGGAGACCGGATGCTCACTCCCGCTGCAAAGACGAAGATGGAACATCAAGACAAGCTTCTAGGGTCCAACGGTGGATTCCAAAGTTGTTTTTATGTTTATTTTGGTAGGATAGGGCACACTAGGACTTTTATTTACGTTTATTGCATTTATTTTTTATGCTTTCATCGATAATAGCTTGCATCATATTCCGCCTAAAACCTAACCACCTATAACATGCCTGAAAACTGACTCATGTAGAGGTTACGCGTTAGTTTTCTGTGACCATACAGATGTCACATGTCACATGCAAAGCCATCACTTTATTTCATTCATTCACGTATATGCTAGATATTAGTTCACTTAAAATGGATAAATATAAGTTGATGGGGTCTTCCTCGTATAACCAAAAATTGAGACTAGTCTTTATAAATCAGACTCCCATGAATCCCTTCTTCGTCGGTAGGCATAATATGACCCCTTCTACGTCGGGTAAGTGGGAACAGATGATTTATTTTATCTAAACATCTTGGTCCCTCGATACTATCAAGCGACTGTGATGGACTATTAGATAGGATTTACGGAAATCTATCGACCAAGAGTTCCAACGGTGGAATTAGCCAAGCTGTGGGCTTATCAATATACGGAAATTGAGTCATGGGATCGTTTATATAATTCTTGAGGGAGATCAATTATATAAATGCATGAGTCTACGACTTTAAATACAATTGAAAATAGACTTAAAACACGACAATGAGTTGCTTATATGGTTTTGTTTTATCTTCTTTTCAGTGTAGAACACGTTCAATTAAACTGCTGTATTACTAATGGCTGGTGAAGACCCAATGCCAAGTGCCAAGCTAGCACGTGAATCCTAGCTAAAAGCCTTCATGGACTCCATGAATCAGTCTACTAGACTGAGAAATGATAGGTCAAACTTCTCTGACTGGGAGGCAGCACTACGGAATGCTGCCATTGCTGACGGAAAGCTCAAGTACTTAACTGAGCCCATTCCGGCACACCCAGGATGTAACAGCCCGTATTTTCGTAGGATATATTTTTAAGGTTTTTAATTATTTTAACTAGTAAAGTAATATTTTAATAAACTATTGAGGAGTATTTTATAAATAATAAGATCCGTCTTAAGAACCTTGAGTCCTTAAGACGAATATAACTTGGCAACATAAGTTCATCTTAAAAAAACCCGTTTGTGTTTTCCCAACCCGTTTTCATTTAAGCGGAAAGGACAACTTATAAACCCTTAAACCCAAATATGTCGACATAATTCTTCAACCTCAAATAAGAATACAGTAAACTTCATCTTCTTAAAACCTCCTTAATCCTCATCTTCTTTTGCTTAATTCTTCATCATCCGTTCATCAAATCAAGGTGGAGCTAATAGCAACCCGGAGGAAGAGCTTGTGATCCTTGAAGAGTAAACCGGTACATTCGCGGAGTAAAGGTGACGATAATGAGAAAACTCGGCCTTTTGTCTAAATTAGCACTTTATGTGATTTTTGATATGTTTTGATGAATGTTAGACGATCTTTGAGTTCTTAATGTTCTTATAATGTTTCATAAACTGATTTTATGAAGTTTTATTGATGAATTTGATGAGGAATTAGATTTAAGGTGTATACATGTTAAGACCGGTTTAATTTGTGATTTCGTTGTTAAGTTACGGAATAATGGTTTGGATACATGTTCATATGTTTATTTGATGTGGTTTACGTGCTGGAAGTGTGAAATCGTTGCTTAGAAACATGTTTGAGTCGGAAATGTAAAGTATTGAATGGATTAGAGAATAGCGAAATTGGTGAATTGCGTGAGCAGAGGCTCTGAGCCGGCAGGCTGACCGGCAGCCGGTCGGCCGGCTCAGAGTCCCCTTTGTATTATTTTGGATTTTCGAAGTTTTGGGAAATGGGCCCCCAGCCGGTGGACCGGCAGCCGGCCGGCCGGCTGGGAGTCCCTTATGGGTGGACCGGCTGGGGGACCTTGTATGTTGTTTTTTTTTTAGTATTGTCGGCTTGAGAAAAGGACTCTCAGCCGGTTGACCGGCCGCCTGTGGCCAACCAGTTGAGAGCCCCTGTTAGTATTATTTGTTTCATAACTTATGAATTTCAAGTCGGATTGTATTGATTCCCTTTCCGTATGCTTCGTATGTTTGTTTGAAGTACCCAAGGTTCGGGCGGCACTATATTGGGTTCAGGAATAGAGTGAGGATAGGGACCCCCCGGACGGGCAACCGAAAGGGAAACCGGCTCTCCCTCGGCTTAATTCCCGGGGTCATTTAAGTGTTGGTTTGAGTATACGTCGTTGCATAGCTAGTCATGAATTGAGTAAGTTCAGTAATGGAGTTAAAGAATTGTGATTTGGTTTAGGTCATAGTTTTGGTGTGAAATGTTGTTGTGGAACTGTGATTTGGATTAGGTAACTGTTTTGTAGGCCTAAGTATTGTGGTGGAACTGTAATTTGGATTAGGTTACAGTTTTGCTTGCCTTTGTATTTTGAGGTGTATTGTTGTAGGACTGTGATTTGGATTAGGTCACAGTTTTGTGTTGCCTTTGAATTATGGGGTATATTTTGGTGGAACTGTAATTTGGATTAGGTTACAGTTTTGCTTGCTTTTGTATTTTGAGGTGTATTGTAATGGGGCTGTGATTGGGATTAGGTCACAGTCTTTGCTTGCCTTTGTATTTTGAGGTGTATTTTCGTGGAGCTGTGATTTGGATTAGGTCACAGTTTTGCTTGCTTTTGTATTCTGAGGTGTATTTACACATGTGGTTTATAATTGCTGAGGCTATGTATTTATGCCGTGGTTGTATAACGGAGCCTTCATATGAGTTTTCTCATGAAATGTGTATTTGTATCCCTCCATGCCTAGGGTTGGGTCATGGTTTGATATTGCTGAATATAGTATATACTTGCCTAGGATGGGGTAGAGTGTTATATACTTGCTGTTGATATCAGTTTGCCTAGAGCTGGTACGGTGTCAGATATGTATGTTGATATTGTTGAGTTTAGTACCTTGCTTATAGTATTGTTCATCCAAGGCATTGGATGACTCTTTATTCAGTTTCGTAAATGGTTTGGATTGAAAGACCCCCCGGCCGGGCAACCGGAAGGGAAACCGGCTCTCCTTCCAAATAGTTTCCGAAGTTGGTTGAGAGCCTTTGCATAGTATTCGCATGATGATAGGAGACCGAGATGTTGAGATAAATGCTTCACATGATTGTTTATGTTGGAGTGTGATACTTGTTTACATGTTCTGTGTTGTATGACCTTAGGTGGCTATGAGAACTCTAGTCACTCCCCACTGACTGTGGCGCACATGTTGTATGTGTGTAGGTACTTGATGCTGTTCTTCAGGGGGTTACGTTGAGGCTAGCGAGCGATGATCCTTCATCGATGACCTTACCCATTCGTTAGATAGACCTTAGCTTATGTTTTCCGTATTTTTGTGCCTGTAGGGATATGCTATCCCGGGCTGCTTTTGTATAGTACTTATATACTTATCTATGTTTTATCTTCCGCATGTTTAGTTCGTTAAAACACCTCGCATGTTTTATTTATATCATCAAAAGTTTTAATTCCGCTGCATTTTTGGTACTTTGTATGTTTTTTATTTCCGCTTTCGCGAGGGGTTTTACAGTTGGTATCAGAGCATTATTGCTCCCGACGCACTCATGTAATCCCCAAACTTAACTTGACCAAAAACTTGAATAATGAATGAGAGATTTGGGTAGACTTAAGGACAAGTGGTAGACTGTTTGTGATTGTTAATTGTTAGGTTAACACTGTTTTCTCTTTTGAAGGATGGTGAGACCCACGGCTGCTGATAACATTATGTTGCAAGCAATCCATCACTTGCTTGAGACTCAGAGACAGCAAGCAGGGAATGTTCCACCTCCTCCACCGCCAGGCAACGAGGCTAATCGTCCTGGTAGTTTCTCTTGGATAGCTTCGCAGATGTCCCGTAGCCATGTGAAGACTTATGGTGGTGAGGTTGATCCAGTAGCTCTTACCGAGTGGTTCAGGGAGATGGAAAAGAGCTTTACCCTGTATTCGGTGGGTAGAGAGGATAGAGTGCGGCTAGCCACTCACTTTCTGACCCTTGAGGCCGATAGGTGGTGGGCATTGACTGGACCTACTTACACTCTTCATCCTCTGTTCGATTGGGAGGCTTTTAAGGATAACCTCGAGACGAGGTTTTATCGTAAGGAGCTCAGATCACAGCGACTCAAAGAATTCATGGATTTCAAGCAAGGAGACATGACAGTGCAGGAGTTCACGGACAAGTTTAATCAGTTGGCTCACTTTGCTTCTCGGTTCGTAAGGGATGAATCCGAGAGAGTCTACTTCTACAAAGGAAAGTTAGGTGCCCGCATCGAGAGTATGATTCGCAGAGATTCTACTTCTTTCGTAGAGGTGTATGATGATGCTATTTGGGCTGAGAATTCAATTAAGGCCATAGATGCAGAGGCTAGAGCTTCTTCTGCTCTCAGTTCCCCTCAGGCTCGCTCTCTTGGGAAGAGACCCCTTGATCCTTCACCTGATTCTCCAGAAATTCAGCATGAAAAGTTCCAGAAGATTGGTTCCTCCAAGACCATGGATCCCCGCCCTGCACCTGACCCTTCCTTGAAGTGTTTCAAGTGTCACAAGGCCCTTCACCCTGGTGTTAACTGTAACGGTGATCCCTACTTGTGCTACACCTGCAAGAAGCCTGAGCATCGCTTCTACGAGTGCCCGGAGAAGAAGATCGCTGTTGGGAGGACTGCCACTGCTGCTGGTGCTGTTCGAAAGCCGAAGACCAAGGGTACTGTGTATGTGATGAGCAGAGCTGCTGCAGAGACTTGCCCTCAGTTGATCACTGGTATGTCTTCATCATTGACTTTTCTCTTCTATCTTCTTCTAAGACCCCAAGTTCTTATCATTGTCCTTCTTGTGTAATCCCGTTCTTGGATCCCCTTCCATTGTACCGTAGAAATCCCTTCTTAACACCTTAATTCGACCCTACTTCTAAAACTTTTCCCCCCTTAGCTCGTTTGATCCGTGAAATTCGAACCTAAAGAATCATGGTTTTAAATCATAATCTCTTCTGTGCACCAATTCCCTTTTGTACACCTGTAAATTCGCTAAGCTATCCTTCCTTTCGGTCAATTGCAACTTGTAAGATTTCGCGACTTTGCTCTTTCTGAAGATTTTTGAAATAAAAGCTTGTTTTCGAAAGGATTTTGGTTAAAGGAAGTGGATAATCTTTCAACGTTGATAGGTTTTGGTGATAATTTTTCGGGAAACCTGGTTTTAAAGAGTTACTTGCCTTGCAATTTGATTAATCTCAGCGTCGATTGTCATTTGAACTCGTTATTGGAGACGTCTGATAACCTGAGCTATGCTTATCGACACCGGATCGATCTAAATTTTAAATTTTATTTTATTTAATTTTTGGGACTTGTCTCAGATTTGGAATGTCGGGCTCTTGAATGTACAACGAGAACCCCAACGTCCATTGACGAAGACTTGTGCCTTGGAAAATCGTTCGAAATTTTTGAAGGAAACCTAAGTTTGTAAAACAAGTTAAGTGAAAACTTTGATCTGTTAACTTTGTCCTTGTCACTGCTTTCGAGTTTCGAGGACGAAACTTTTTGAAGTTGGGGTGATTGTAACAGCCCGTATTTTCGTAGGATATATTTTTAAGGTTTTTAATTATTTTAAGTAGTAAAGTAATATTTTAATAAACTATTGAGGAATATTTTATAAATAATAAGATCCGTCTTAAGAACCTTGAGTCCTTAAGACGAATATAACTTGGCAACATAAGTTCATCTTAAAAAAACCCGTTTGTGTTTTCCCAACCCGTTTTCATTTAAGCGGAAAGGACAACTTATAAACCCTTAAACCCAAATATGTCGACATAATTCTTCAACCTCAAATAAGAATACAGTAAACTTCATCTTCTTAAAACCTCCTTAATCCTCATCTTCTTTTGCTTAATTCTTCATCATCCGTTCATCAAATCAAGGTGGAGCTAATAGCAACCCGGAGGAAGAGCTTGTGATCCTTGAAGAGTAAACCGGTACATTCGCGGAGTAAAGGTGACGATAATGAGAAAACTCGGCCTTTTGTCTAAATTAGCACTTTATGTGATTTTTGATATGTTTTGATGAATGTTAGACGATCTTTGAGTTCTTAATGTTCTTATAATGTTTCATAAACTGATTTTATGAAGTTTTATTGATGAATTTGATGAGGAATTAGATTTAAGGTGTATACATGTTAAGACCGGTTTAATTTGTGATTTCGTTGTTAAGTTACGGAATAATGGTTTGGATACATGTTCATATGTTTATTTGATGTGGTTTACGTGCTGGAAGTGTGAAATCGTTGTTTAGAAACATGTTTGAGTCGGAATTGTAAAGTATTGAATGGATTAGAGAATAGCGAAATTGGCGAATTGCGTGAGCAGAGGCTCTGAGCCGGCAGGCTGACCGGCAGCCGGTCGGCCGGCTCAGAGTCCCCTTTGTATTATTTTGGATTTTCGAAGTTTTGGGAAATGGGCCCCCAGCCGGTGGACCGGCAGCCGGCCGGCCGGCTGGGAGTCCCTTATGGGTGTGTTGTGTTTGCGAAAAGAAAAGAGAGAGGGGTCCCCAGCCGGTGGACCGGCAGCCGGCCGGCCGGCTGGGGGACCTTGTCTGTTGTTTTTTTTTTTTTTAGTATTGTCGGCTTGAGAGAGGGACTCTCAGCCGGTTGACCGGCCGCCTGTGACCAACCGGCTGAGAGCCCCTGTTAGTATTATTTGCTTCATAACTTATGAATTTCAAGTCGGATTGTATTGATTCCTTTTCCGTATGCTTCGTATGTTTGTTTGAAGTACCCGAGGTTCGGGCGGCACTATATTGGGTTCAGGAATAGAGTGAGGATAGAGACCCCCCGGTCGGGCAACCGAAAGGGAAACAGGCTCTCCCTCGGCTTAATTCCCGGGGTCAATTAAGTGTTGGTTTGAGTATACGTCGTTGCATAGCTAGTCATGAATTGAGTAATTTCAGTAATGGAGTTAAAGAACTGTGATTTGGTTTAGGTCATAGTTTTGTAGGCCTTGTATTGTGGTGGAACTGTAATTTGGATTAGGTTACAGTTTTGCTTGCCTTTGTATTTTGAGGTGTATTGTTGTAGGACTGTGATTTGGATTAGGTCACAGTTTTGTGTTGCCTTTGTATTATGGGGTATATTTTGGTGGAACTGTAATTTGGATTAGGTTACAGTTTTGCTTGCTTTTGTATTTTGAGGTGTATTGTAATGGGGCTGTGATTGGGATTAGGTCACAGTCTTTGCTTGCCTTTGTATTTTGAGGTGTATTTTCGTGGAGCTGTGATTTGGATTAGGTCACAGTTTTGCTTGCCTTTGTATTCTGAGGTGTATTTACACATGTGGTTTATAATTGCTGAGGCTATGTATTTATGCCGTGGTTGTATAACGGAGCCTTCATATGAGTTTTCTCTTGAAATGTGTATTTGTATCCCTCCATGCCTAGGGTTGGGTCATGGTTTGATTTTGCTGAATATAGTATATACTTGCCTAGGATGGGGTAGAGTGTTATATACTTGCTGTTGATATCAGTTTGCCTAGAGCTGGTACGGTGTCAGATATGTATGTTGATATTGTTGAGTTTAGTACCTTGCTTATAGTATTGTTCATCCAAGGCATTGGATGACTCTTTATTCAGTTTCGTAAATGGTTTGGATTGAAAGACCCCCCGGCCGGGCAACCGGAAGGGAAACCGGCTCTCCTTCCAAATAGTTTCCGAAGTTGGTTGAGAGCCTTTGCATAGTATTCGCATGATGATAGGAGACCGAGATGTTGAGATAAATGCTTCACATGATTGTTTATGTTGGAGTGTGATACTTGTTTACATGTTCTGTGTTGTATGACCTTAGGTGGCTATGAGAACTCTAGTCACTCCCCACTGACTGTGGCGCACATGTTGTATGTGTGTAGGTACTTGATGCTGTTCTTCAGGGGGTTACGTTGAGGCTAGCGAGCGATGATCCTTCATCGATGACCTTACCCATTCGTTAGATAGACCTTAGCTTATGTTTTCCGTATTTTTGTGCCTGTAGGGATATGCTATCCCGGGCTGCTTTTGTATAGTACTTATATACTTATCTATGTTTTATCTTCCGCATGTTTAGTTCGTTAAAACACCTCACATGTTTTATTTATATCATCAAAAGTTTTAATTCCGCTGCATTTTTGGTACTTTGTATGTTTTTTATTTCCGCTTTCGCGAGGGGTTTTACAGTTGGTATCAGAGCATTATTGCTCCCGACGCACTCATGTAATCCCCAAACTTAACTTGACCAAAAACTTGAATAATGAATGAGAGATTTGGGTAGACTTAAGGACAAGTGGTAGACTGTTTGTGATTGTTAATTGTTAGGTTAACACTGTTTTCTCTTTTGAAGGATGGTGAAACCCACGGCTGCTGATAACATTATGTTGCAAGAAATCCATCACTTGCTTGAGACTCAGAGACAGCAAGCAGGGAATGTTCCACCTCCTCCACCGCCAGGCAACGAGGCTAATCGTCCTGGTAGTTTCTCTTGGATAGCTTCGCAGATGTCCCGTAGCCATGTGAAGACTTATGGTGGTGAGGTTGATCCAGTAGCTCTTACCGAGTGGTTCAGGGAGATGGAAAAGAGCTTTACCCTGTATTCGGTGGGTAGAGAGGATAGAGTGCGGCTAGCCACTCACTTTCTGACCCTTGAGGCCGATAGGTGGTGGGCATTGACTGGACCTACTTACACTCTTCATCCTCTGTTCGATTGGGAGGCTTTTAAGGATAACCTCGAGACGAGGTTTTATCCTAAGGAGCTCAGATCACAGCGACTCAAAGAATTCATGGATTTCAAGCAAGGAGACATGACAGTGCAAGAGTTCACGGACAAGTTTAATCAGTTGGCTCACTTTGCTTCTCGGTTCGTAAGGGATGAATCCGAGAGAGTCTACTTCTACAAAGGAAAGTTAGGTGCCCGCATCGAGAGTATGATTCGCAGAGATTCTACTTCTTTCGTAGAGGTGTATGATGATGCTATTTGGGCTGAGAATTCAATTAAGGCCATAGATGCAGAGGCTAGAGCTTCTTCTGCTCTCAGTTCCCCTCAGGCTCGCTCTCTTGGGAAGAGACCCCTTGATCCTTCACCTGATTCTCCAGAAATTCAGCATGAAAAGTTCCAGAAGATTGGTTCCTCCAAGACCATGGATCCCCGCCCTGCACCTGACCCTTCCTTGAAGTGTTTCAAGTGTCACAAGGCCCTTCACCCTGGTGTTAACTGTAACGGTGATCCCTACTTGTGCTACACCTGCAAGAAGCCTGGGCATCGCTTCTACGAGTGCCCGGAGAAGAAGATCGCTGTTGGGAGGACTGCCACTGCTGCTGGTGCTGTTCGAAAGCCGAAGACCAAGGGTACTGTGTATGTGATGAGCAGAGCTGCTGCAGAGACTTGCCCTCAGTTGATCACTGGTATGTCTTCATCATTGACTTTTCTCTTCTATCTTCTTCTAAGACCCCAAGTTCTTATCATTGTCCTTCTTGTGTAATCCCGTTCTTGGATCCCCTTCCATTGTACCGTAGAAATCCCTTCTTAACACCTTAATTCGACCCTACTTCTAAAACTTTTCCCCCCTTAGCTCGTTTGATCCGTGAAATTCGAACCTAAAGAATCATGGTTTTAAATCATAATCTCTTCTGTGCACCAATTCCCTTTTGTACACCTGTAAATTCGCTAAGCTATCCTTCCTTTCGGTCAATTGCAACTTGTAAGATTTTGCGACTTTGCTCTTTCTGAAGATTTTTGAAATAAAAGCTTGTTTTCGAAAGGATTTTGGTTAAAGGAAGTGGATAATCTTTCAACGTTGATAGGTTTTGGTGATAATTTTTCGGGAAACCTGGTTTTAAAGAGTTACTTGCCTTGCAATTTGATTAATCTCAGTGTCGATTGTCATTTGAACTCGTTATTGGAGACGTCTGATAACCTGAGCTATGCTTATCGACACCGGATCGATCTAAATTTTAAATTTTATTTTATTTAATTTTTGGGACTTGTCTCAGATTTGGAATGTCGGGCTCTTGAATGTACAACGAGAACCCCAACGTCCATTGACGAAGACTTGTGCCTTGGAAAATCGTTCGAAATTTTTGAAGGAAACCTAAGTTTGTAAAACAAGTTAAGTGAAAACTTTGATCTGTTAACTTTGTCCTTGTCACTGCTTTCGAGTTTCGAGGACGAAACTTTTTGAAGTTGGGGTGATTGTAACAGCCCGTATTTTCGTAGGATATATTTTTAAGGTTTTTAATTATTTTAAGTAGTAAAGTAATATTTTAATAAACTATTGAGGAATATTTTATAAATAATAAGATCCGTCTTAAGAACCTTGAGTCCTTAAGACGAATATAACTTGGCAACATAAGTTCATCTTAAAAAAACACGTTTGTGTTTTCCCAACCCGTTTTCATTTAAGCGGAAAGGACAACTTATAAACCCTTAAACCCAAATATGTCGACATAATTCTTCAACCTCAAATAAGAATACAGTAAACTTCATCTTCTTAAAACCTCCTTAATCCTCATCTTCTTTTGCTTAATTCTTCATCATCCGTTCATCAAATCAAGGTGGAGCTAATAGCAACCCGGAGGAAGAGCTTGTGATCCTTGAAGAGTAAACTGGTACATTCGCGGAGTAAAGGTGACGATAATGAGAAAACTCGGCCTTTTGTCTAAATTAGCACTATATGTGATTTTTGATATGTTTTGATGAATGTTAGACAATCTTTGAGTTCTTAATGTTCTTATAATGTTTCATAAACTGATTTTATGAAGTTTTAGTGATGAATTTGATGAGGAATGAGATTTAAGGTGTATACATGTTAAGACCGGTTTAATTTGTGATTTCGTTGTTAAGTTACGGAATAATGGTTTGGATACATGTTCATATGTTTATTTGATGTGGTTTACGTGCTGGAAGTGTGAAATCGTTGCTTAGAAACATGTTTGAGTCAGAATTGTAAAGTATCGAATGGATTAGAGAATAGCGAAATTGGCGAATTGCGTGAGCAGAGGCTCTGAGCCGGCAGGCTGACCGGCAGCCGGTCGGCCGGCTCAGAGTCCCCTTTGTATTATTTTGGATTTTCGAAGTTTTGGGAAATGGGCCCCCAGCCGGTGGACCGGCAGCCGGCCGGCCGGCTGGGAGTCCCTTATGGGTGTGTTGTGTTTGCGAAAAGAAAAGAGAGAGGGGTCCCCAGCCGGTGGACCGGCAGCCGGCCGGCCGGCTGGGGGACCTTGTCTGTTGTTTTTTTTTTTTTTAGTATTGTCGGCTTGAGAGAGGGACTCTCAGCCGGTTGACCGGCCGCCTGTGACCAACCGGCTGAGAGCCCCTGTTAGTATTATTTGCTTCATAACTTATGAATTTCAAGTCGGATTGTATTGATTCCTTTTCCGTATGCTTCGTATGTTTGTTTGAAGTACCCGAGGTTCGGGCGGCACTATATTGGGTTCAGGAATAGAGTGAGGATAGAGACCCCCCGGTCGGGCAACCGAAAGGGAAACAGGCTCTCCCTCGGCTTAATTCCCGGGGTCAATTAAGTGTTGGTTTGAGTATACGTCGTTGCATAGCTAGTCATGAATTGAGTAATTTCAGTAATGGAGTTAAAGAACTGTGATTTGGTTTAGGTCATAGTTTTGGTGTGAAATGTTGTTGTGGAACTGTGATTTGGATTAGGTCACAGTTTGGTAGGCCTTGTATTGTGGTGGAACTGTAATTTGGATTAGGTTACAGTTTTGCTTGCCTTTGTATTTTGAGGTGTATTGTTGTAGGACTGTGATTTGGATTAGGTCACAGTTTTGTGTTGCCTTTGTATTATGGGGTATATTTTGGTGGAACTGTAATTTGGATTATGTTACAGTTTTGCTTGCTTTTGTATTTTGAGGTGTATTGTAATGGGGCTGTGATTAGGTCACAGTCTTTGCTTGCCTTTGTATTTTGAGGTGTATTTTCGTGGAGCTGTGATTTGGATTAGGTCACAGTTTTGCTTGCCTTTGTATTCTGAGGTGTATTTACACATGTGGTTTATAATTGCTGAGGCTATGTATTTATGCCGTGGTTGTATAACGGAGCCTTCATATGAGTTTTCTCTTGAAATGTGTATTTGTATCCCTCCATGCCTAGGGTTGGGTCATGGTTTGATATTGCTGAATATAGTATATACTTGCCTAGGATGGGGTAGAGTGTTATATACTTGCTGTTGATATCTGTTTGCCTAGAGCTGGTACGGTGTCAGATATGTATGTTGATATTGTTGAGTTTAGTACCTTGCTTATAGTATTGTTCATCCAAGGCATTGGATGACTCTTTATTCAGTTTCGTAAATGGTTTGGATTGAAAGACCCCCCGGCCGGGCAACCGGAAGGGAAACCGGCTCTCCTTCCAAATAGTTTCCGAAGTTGGTTGAGAGCCTTTGCATAGTATTCGCATGATGATAGGAGACCGAGATGTTGAGATAAATGCTTCACATGATTGTTTATGTTGGAGTGTGATACTTGTTTACATGTTCTGTGTTGTATGACCTTAGGTGGCTATGAGAACTCTAGTCACTCCCCACTGACTGTGGCGCACATGTTGTATGTGTGTAGGTACTTGATGCTGTTCTTCAGGGGGTTACGTTGAGGCTAGCGAGCGATGATCCTTCATCGATGACCTTACCAATTCGTTAGCTAGACCTTAGCTTATGTTTTCCGTATTTTTGTGCCTGTAGGGATATGCTATCCCGGGCTGCTTTTGTATAGTACTTATATACTTATCTATGTTTTATCTTCCGCATGTTTAGTTCGTTAAAAAACCTCGCATGTTTTATTTATATCATCAAAAGTTTTAATTCCGCTGCATTTTTGGTACTTTGTATGTTTTATATTTCCGCTTTCGCGAGGGGTTTTACACAGGAACTGGAGCTAGAGCTAACGAAGTTCGCGCTCATAGCGACTTCGTCATGGAAGCGGGTGCGATAAAGAACGTACTCATCTATGCAACGGAATCCAATATGCAAAGACGCTTCATAACCCATGGTGCAAACAAGATTTTTAGCACGCTCACTAACGAATTCTCGAAAGCTCCGAGAATCGTTTCTTATGAGCATATATGTCGCTGCTTTGAGGCGAAACTCCAGAAGGGACAAGCGGTTAGCCCACATATTCTCAACATGATTGAGAATATCGAGAAACTAGAGGCCCTAAACTGCAAGATCAGTGAGAACATAATCGTTGATCGAATGCTTCATTCGCTTCATGATGGGTTCGCCCTCTTCAGGGCCAACTATTACATGAACGACATGAAGAAGACTCCTCATGAGCTCCACTCCCTTCTCGTACAGACCGAGAAGGACCTGAAATTAAGTGGGAGCGTGAAGGAGGATGTTCTCATGATCTTCAGCAAGGGTAAGGGTAAAGGGAAAGCTAAAGCTCAGGGCGACCTAGCGGTAGGTAAGCCCAGGTTCAAGAAACCAGGATTTACTAAGAGTGGGCCAGGTGAGTCGAGCAACTCACAGGGCAAAAGAAAGAGCAAGGATACAAGCATGGAATGCCACCATTGCCATAAGACTGGGCATTGGAGGCGCACATGCCCCGTGTATCGTGAGGACATTAAGGCAGGTAGCGTTATTCCTGTTGGTATGTCTTCTTCTTCTTCTTCTTTTATTCACATGATTGAGATTAACCATGCAATTTACGGAACTTGGGTACTAGATACTGGTTGTGGTTCTCATCTATGTAATCATGTGCAGGGCCTCCGAAACCATGAACCCCTCATCAAGGGTGAGGTTGACCTGCGTGTCGGGAATGGAGTACGTGTTGCTGCAGTCTCGAGGGGAACATACGTGATCCAGCTTCCAAGTGGATTCGAGTTATCTTTATATATATGTTATTATGTTCCTTGTTTATCCAAAAACATTATTTCAGTTTCTGAACTTGACAAACTTGATTTTTCATTTGTAATAGAAAATAACAGTTGCATTTTCTCATTACACAATATGATTAATGGCAAGGCAGTTTCCATAAATGGAATTTATGTTTTAGATCAAACCACCGAAATATTACATATGAATAACAAGAGATTAAAGGTTGGTGACAAAGATCAAACTTATCTATGGCATTGTCGTATGGGACACATAAATGAGAAACGCGTAAAACAGCTCATACAGAATGGAGCTATCTCGGTCTTTGATTTCGAATCATAGGTACGTGTGAATCATGTCTCATTGGCAAAATGACTCGGATTTCCTTCAAAGGTGTTGGAATGCGCGCTGCCGACCTATTAGGACTCATACATACGGATGTATGTGGCCCTATGTCGATCAACGTACGAGAAGGCTATAGGTATTTCATCACTTTCACGGATGATTTGAGTAGATATGGCTTTGTCTACTTGATGAGACATAAAAGTGAATCCTTTGACAAGTTCAAAGAATACCAGAATCGGGTACAGAACCAATTGGGAAGAAAGATTAAAGCACTACGTTCTGATCGTGGTGGTGAGTATCTTTCACACGTGTTTGATCAACACCTTAAAGACTGTGGTATCGTTCTGCAGTTAACTCCACCTGGAACACCACAATTGAATGGTGTGTCCGAACGGAGAAATCGAACTCTACTTGATATGGTTCGATCCATGATGAGTCACACTGTTGTGCCTGATTCATTGTGGGGCTATGCTCTTTTGCATTACGATGAGATCTTTGCACCCGTAGTCATGGTACGTTCAATTCGGATTATCTTAGCGATCGCCGCATTTCACGACTATGAAATCTGGCAAATGGACGTTAAAACCGCCTTCTTAAACGGTTATTTGGAGTAAGAGTTGTACATGGTACAACCCGAGGGTATTATTGATCCGGAACATCCTAAGAAGGTTTGCAAGCTTAAGCGTTCCATCTATGGACTTAAGCAAGCATCACGGAGTTGGAATCATTGCTTCGACCAAGTGATAAAAGAGAATGGGTTCATTCGATCAGTCGAGGAACCATGTCTCTATATCAAGTCGAGTGGGAGCAAGATTGTCTTCCTAGTACTGTATGTCGATGACATACTCTTGATTGGGAATGACATACCTCTCCTATCTTCGGTTAAAGCATGGTTGTAAAACCATTTCCAGATGAAAGATCTGGGAGAGGCACAAAGAATTTTGGGCATCCGTATCTACAGGGATAGATCACGACGGATGTTGTCTCTCAGTCAGGAATCTTACACAGATAAGATTCTAGAGAGATTCAGCATGACGAACTCCAAGAAAGGGTTCCTTCCTATGACTACTGGGCTTCACTTGAGCAAGACTCAAGAAGCTAAGACATTGGAAGAGAAGGAGCGCATGAGTCGGATTCCTTATGCTTCGGCTATAGGTTCGATCATGTATGCCATGATATGCACACGTCCAGATGTTGCATATGCATTGAGTATGACAAGTCGATTCCAAGCTCATCCAAGTGAACAACACTAGATGGCCGTGAAAAACATTCTTAAGTACCTACGGAGGACTAAAGATTGGGGATTGACTTACAGAGGCGACTCGACGCTCTGCGCCACGGGTTACGCAGATGCCAGCTTCCAAACGGATTGAGACGACTCGGAATCTCAGTTTGGATTCGTTTTTACTCTTAATGGCGCTGCTGTCAGCTGGAAAAGTTCTAAATAGAGTGTTACAGCAGATTCTACGACTGAGTCCGAGTACTATGTCGCCTCGGAAGCAGCTAAGGAAGCAATATGGATGCGTCAATTCTTACAAGGACTCTCAGTAGTGCCTTGTTCGAATGACCCAATCACCGTTTTTTGTGACAATAAAGGTGCCATCGTCCAAGCTAAGGAGCATAAGTCTAGCAACAAAGCTAGACATGTACAACGGAAAGCTCATCTAATCAGAGATTACGTGGAGCAAAAGGAGATATTCATTGATTAGATCGCTACGGATGACAACATAGCTGATCCTCTCACAAAAGCATTACCACGTGATAAGCATGAAGGGCACATTCATTCCATGGGATTTAGATGTGTTCGTAAGTTGTAGTAGTCTTTTATGAATTCATGTAATAATTCATTTTCTCGTGTACTCTATTCAACCTCATTGTTATGATATATAATGTTTTGTTTTTCATGTGGAATTGTACGCCAATTTTGAACACCACAAAGTGAACTGATTAACATTACATCGTTTTAGTCCTTGATTACCCACTTGAGCTGATAACTCAGGTAATCATTTTGTGACGTTGGTTGATGGTGGGTTCAACGAGCCATAAGTCAAACGGCTGACCGACCAATCACAAAGCCGAGTTATACGGATATCTCGTAGGACACCCCGTGACAACGTTATGGAGTCCTAATTGTTTTATAACATTGGGTGCCAGGTCGTGGATAGGACCTCCATAGTGTTCCTTAGAGTCGAGTCTTTTGACTTTCAACTGTCTCTTGAGATTAAGGTAGATTTTGGGTAACTTTGGTTTCTTTCCCACGGTCACCGTAACAGAGGCCAAGAGGATTTTTTCTGGTTTATTTCATGCTGCGCTTACATCAGCGGGATTCGAGTTAGGGAAATATCCAAACCCTTATCAGGATTTTATCATTTCTCAGGGCCACTCAAGGAGTAGTAACTGAAATGCATGGCCATGCTCGAATACAGATTCGTTTTATCAGTTAAGTTACTCTCTAGTCGGGGAAACCACTCTTGATACAAATCGCTTGTGAGATACGACCTTTGTGAATACGGATTTGCAAATTGTCTTACATTGAGTGGGACAAATTTTAAAAGGATATGAGAATCGGTTATCGCACCTACACTTGTACGGACAAGTGGGAGTTTGTTGGAGCTTGTGTCCTCCACATGTAGTGTGATAACGTCATTGCACATACCCTTGTACGGACAAGTGGGAGATTGTTGGGGCTGGTGTCCTTGACAGTTAGTACAATGACTTATTAAATCTCTTTAAGGATCACAAGGGCATACTTCAGTATTATTATCAGTTGATCTACGTTTATCAATAACGGTTGGCTTGCTAGATAAGTTTGACGTTATTGTCATACGGATGGCGGTGATCAACTGGTCCCTATACGTCACACCTATAGGACACGTTTGAGAGATGTGAAGGTATGAAAATACAGTCACATTTATGCCGGATTCGACTAAACAGTTAGTCAGAGGTATTGACTATTAAAGTAGTCAATAAGATGTTGAGATTATTATTTAATACGAATTAAATAATTTTAGCTAAAACGGATTACATGATTAATTCGTAAATTAAATATAAACGATTATATTTAATCAAATATTGTATTCGCATATTAATATAAACAGTTATATTAATTTGGGTAATTATACAATATCATAATTTTATCAGACCATTATTAATACATCGACTGCATTAATATCTGATAACACGTGTACGATTTATAAATAAAACCCGCGAATAATATTTAGCAAAACGGGTCGAATCACGCAAAGGAATAAGGTAAGAGTGGAAAAAGCCCACCCTTACCACATATCCATTCGGCCGACCCATGAGGTTACAAAAGGAGAGTTGTTCTCCTTTTGTCAACTACTGGTTAATTCATAATCTCAAGAATTAGGGTTTTGAGAACATTCTTTTCCCAAAACTCAGATCTCACATCAAAACTCACAAAAGCTCTTCTCATATTGCAAGGCAATTGAAGAGTATTTTTAGCACACGCGTCATCGTCTCAATCAAGTCTTGGGTGCAAGTTATAGGAGGGAATTTGCTTTAATTCCTGTTCTTAGGCCTTTAGCACAAGGACCAAAGGTTGTATTCTTTTTCATGTTTTTAATTATCTTATGACCATAATTCACAACTGTAAAATTCGTTATAATCCTTCATGTTTTAGGGCGAATACATGCTTTATTCCCCACAGATAGGCCACACTAGGACTTTTATTAACGTTTATTGCATTTATTTTATGCTTTCATCGATAATAGCTTGCATCATATTCCGCCTAAAACCAAACCACCTATAACTTGCCTGAAAACTGACTCATGCAGAGGTTACGCGTTAGTTTTCTATGACACTCAGATGTCACGTGTCACATGCAAAGCCATCACTTTATTTCATTCATTCACGTATATGCTAGATATTAGTTCACTTAAAATGGATAAATATAAGTTGATGGGGTCTTCCTTGTATAACAAAAAATTGAGACTAGTCTTTATAAATCAGACTCCAATGAATCCCTTCTTCGTCGGTAGGCATAATATGACCCCTTCCACGTCGGGTAAGTGGGAACAAATGATTTATTTTATCTCAACATTATGGTCACTAGATACTATCTAGCAACTATGATGGACTAATTGTGACACCTTGAGATATTACATAAAAATAAACAAGCAACTTGCAGCGGAAAATACGGTATTTTAAAAACTTTCGACATATATAAATAAACTTAATCGCGGAATATAAAAAACAACATGCGGAAGATTTAAAACTAAAGAAAGAGTATAACTTATACAAGATAAATGAAAGTTTGCAAGGGATAAGGTATCCCTTGATAGCAACAGAATTAAATCTAAGCTAAACGTAAATAGGTAATTTGTCGACTAATCAACAATGCTCGCTAGCCTCACGTCTTCCCCAAACAGCACCAACCTACATACATGAAACATGTACGCCACAGTCAGTGGGGAGTAACTCGAGGTTCTCCCAGCCACTTTTTATCAGTAAACACGTAAACGGTAATACAACTCATCATATACATATGAACATGCATATACCAAGATAAATACTCAAATATGACATATTCAAATATGACAAGCATGATCAAGCATGAACCAACATGTGAACTACAAACACGGTCATCATGTGAACTATATCAAACAAATAATTAACTCAAGTGAATGACTCAGCGGCCAACACTTGATGGCATGTTCATTCACACAAAAAACAAGCAAGTAATTGACTCAGAGGCCAACACTAGATGGCATGGCCAATCACAGAACATACAAGAATAGAGAGAACGCCGTCAGGGAACATAACCGTTACCACTGACAGCTAGGTCGCATAACCACGACACTAGCTATCGGGACGCATAACCACGACACCGACTCTATGTATAGCGCATAACCGACAACTATATGCCTAAGACCTGGCCAGACCTCTCGATGTAATGACCTACACCGAACAACACACGGGGACCGGGCCGCATAACCACAGACACCGACCAATCCCAAACATAGATAAAACCCATAACCGGGGCGGCATTAGTTCATTACAATGATACACAAATCGTACCACCGCTATCCATTCACAAACAAGGTGACATAACCGTCACTCACAAACTTAGGAGGACATAACCGTCATCCAACCACAAGCAAGGCAACATAACCGTTACCCGACTCAATCTTAAAATAACATAACCGTTATCAAATCACAAGTAAAGTAACATAACCGTTACTCGACTCAACTCAAGACAACATAACCGTTATCAAGTTACAAGTAAGACAACCTAACCGTTATCATTACCACTCAAGCTAACATAACCGTTAACTAACTCATTTAACACAACCGTTAATTACCCATTTCCAAGCATGAGTTACAAGGTAAACCAAATCAATGCGTGAGTTGGTTTCTAGAAGCTATTTTGAAGTGGAAGCCGGTTTCCCTTCCTGTTGCCCGACCGGGGGGTCTTCTCCCTCAACTTAGCTTCTAAAACTGGCCCAAGCATTGCCCAATAGCAAAATAACAAGCATTTGATAGCCCTTTCATCGTCTCAAGCAAATCCGATAAGCGAAACAAAAGTTAACAATGCGACAATGGCTATGCTTCGATATGGCATGTGACGTGTGATGAAAGTAATAACTTTAAGGCATGTAAACAAGAGATTTAATACTTAAAAACTTGTGTACATACATGGGAGAGAAGATAGGAAACAAGTAGGAGAAACAAGGGTACAAAAACAATCAAACATGCGCGAGAAACAAGCGACCGAGCAGTGAATACCGCAGGCTGCGGCCAGAGGCGCATGCTGCGGCCTAAAGCGCAGGCCTGCGGCCCCCACAGCAGGCTGCGGCGGCCACTGCCCAGCCCTGCTCGTGCACAAGTCGCGGCTCCTCTTTTGCCCCAGGTCGTTTGCACACAAACCCACTACAATGCACCCATAACAAGGAATATGTATACATGTATTCATGGTGTTTTATACTTCATCTTATGCCATATTAATCAACCCAAAGCTCTTCTTAATTTAACCTAAGAACATATGAAATTCACTTATGAATTGAGAACAATGGTACAAGCAATTCCAAATACCCCAAACTCATGTAGGAAACATCAATCCAAGTTAAACCACACCAAATAACTACCTTACTAACAATCATCAATTTTTACAAATAATCCACATATAAAAAGTTAGTCTTTGATAGAAATAGAAGTATAACTCATTAAACTCACTGATTCATGGGCATAACAACACTCATATGTAAACATTTGATAAGAAGCACAATTATCAAACTTGACATGGATTTAAATCAATCGAAAACCAAACTATCGCTATGAATACAATGAGCATGTGACGGATATCATTTTACCCGTTAACAATAACCCGATTCCTCATTCATTACTACCAATTAACAAAGAACCCATTTCATTTGACCGAATAATGAAGTAATCAACACAATACTCCACAATTTCAGAAATTAAACAACACAATCCTCATAATTTCAGAAATTAAACAACAATAACCATACACAACCGATTTTTGACTTAAAGTCGAGTAATCTCTCAAAGTTACCTTTAAAGCTCTTCAAATCTTCAAAGAATCCTCCAATGAAGTCCAAACATCCATTGTCGCTCAAGAACAAAGGAAAAACGAGTCACAATCTAACCATAGAAAAAAGGGGTTTTTCCGAAAGCACAACAATACTAACTTTTAAAGACATGAAAAGAAGGAGAATAAGAAGAGGAGAACATACCTACAAAGAACTCGGAATTTGAGCAAGGAACGAAGGCGGTAGAGGCGGATTTGTGTTTCTTGAGGAACACCAACAATGGTGAAGGGTTTTGGTGTTTGTTGAAGAGAATGAAGGGAGTGAATGAGGTGTGAGGAATGAAACATAACACTAGGAGTATATGGGAGTTTTGAGTCGGGAATGACCCGGAATTCATTTAATGAGTCGGGATGGACTCGGATTGGCTAACAAAGGCGGAAATAACATCTCAAGTCTATTATTACTCGAGACGGAACCAATTATGCAAATAACTCATAACTCATGAAATTATCCTACATACTTGACATTTTCGAAAATTAAAACCGAAACTTAAATTTATAAAACTCGAAATATCATTTAAAATTAAAATGCTTTAAAATGAAATATTCATATCACAAAATATATTTACGAAATATAATAAAATATAAATTACTCTTTAAATTAAATTAAATCTTTAAATTTATAATACGGAAAATATCGGGGTGTTACAATCACCCCACCTTTTATAAAATTTTGTCCTTGAAACTTGAAAGTAGAAAAGGTGTTTATCATAAGTTGATATTTTAGAACATAGCTTCCTTTCAAACATTTTCGAAAAGAAAATTCAAGGGCACAAGTCCTCATCAACGGGGCGTTAGGGTTCTCGTTACGTACTCAAGAGCCCGACATCCCGAAACAAGGACAAGTTCAAAAGTCAAAATTAAATCACGCGTCGACAAGCGTAATTCAAGTCATTAGACGTCTCCAATAACAAGTCTTACACCAGATCAAACGCCAATATAAATCCAAAATTTGTAAGTTGGTTTAAAGTTTTCCAAACATGTCATTTCGAAAGAAGATTTTCATTTTGAAAACTTCAAATAAAATAAGGTGGTAACCGAAATAAAACTTCCAACAACATAAGCAATGCTGCTCAAATCAATCATAAAGTACATGAATGGGAAACAAATTGAACATTGCTCAAACAACGCATAAACATGAAAGTCACATATGAACAACCAAAGAAAGTCGGATCGGACCCTCTACGAATTCGAAACACAACAAGGAAACTAACTAAGACAAGACATCAAAACCATCGTTCTCAAAGTAAAAGACGGTACTCACAAGAGAGGAGAGGAGGAAAACAACAAGGAACATGAGCTTAGAAACAAGGACTTAAGGTGGCGGAAGGAGGGATAACTGTCCCAGGATACGGAGACACTAACCACTCGATTCACATACGAAACATCGTCATCACGATTCCTTACACATCTCGGAAAACAGCTCTTTTAAATCCACCAAACTCTCAAGGTTACCTCAACTCAATCGGGTCACTCACTTCAAGGTTATCCACGATATAAGGTACCTCATTACCAAAGGGTTTCAACCACTCGCGATCATTACCCAACATTCAACAACCTCCATAAGACTAAACCCAAAACCTACAGATAAGGTCAAACTCACATCCAACCGACTAAAGTTCAGGTTCTCACCAAGGTAAAGCATTGACCAAAGGGCCTCAGTCTAGGAGAAATCAGATCTTAGGACAACCAACCAACCCAAACAAAATCCAATATACCCATATCAATAACCAAAATATGAAAGCGGCATTCTCTGAATTTCACATATTCTCACGTATATAACCATGAGACACTTATCCACAACCTCAAATTCCAAAAGTACAACACGATATTCCTCAATTCGAATACACCCAACATCGGACTGCGGTCCAACACCCAACTTATCTAGTTCCATCTACTCAAGGTCCCTCAAATCCAAACCACAAGTTACATTTTGCAAGTCTTCGCTTACCAACTCTATTACCAAAAAGGATTGGAGAACAAACAAGGAAGAGTCCCAAAAAGCAACAAACCTCAACCAACGGTTCCTACTTAGCCACTAACACTCTCATAGAATCCATCAACGACTCCACTCTCACGGTTGTCGCCAAAACATAGGAAGCACTCATATAGCTAAGTCTTTAACACAAAACCACTAGGATAGCATACCACCTCATTACCTAAGGACATCATTGTAACCTCTCTCAGCTAACTCCGATAAAACCAAACCAAAGGTCCTCAAACACATTTTACCACTCCACCAACCAAGTCGACCTCACAACTAAGCATGAAGAAAGACGGCAAGGTTTAAAAAGGTAAGGACATGATACAAACTCAGAGGAAAACGAGGTACAGCAGCTCAAGCGAGAAAGAGAGAGAGAGAGAGAGAGAGAGACAAAGTAACAAGATTGGAAATTCCAGGCTAAGGATGCCAATGAAAGTGAAGCCCAGAATGGAAGAGTAAGCATTAGAGTTAAGAAGATACAAGATATAACAGAAGGTCAAGCAAGAATTGTTAGGAAAGCATAGCTCAACAGGGTTCACAGGGGAGGAGAAAGAAGAAGGAAGGCGTTGAAGCAAGATTCTAATTTCAACTGGCACAAATCTCAAGGCTCGGGATTCCTGGGATCCTCACAAGGTTCTCAACTCCTATTTCTCAATTCAAGCATGTTGAACTAATTCCATCCAAGACACATCTTCCCAAATGGTCCACCATATATATACGATAAGTCCTTCCAAAATTTAAGGTGCACGGCCATCTCAACATCCACCAATTTATAAAATTCGGGTATCTCTATATCTTAAATTCCTCAAATGATACTCTATAACACTCCAGGATCAACCATATATCTCTATACCAACGTTGCTTTACAATTCATCACCTCACTCCCACTCGATCCCATAAAGAAGTAGGTTCCTCAAAATTCATCAACACTTTAGAGAGCGGACGTTAAAGTTCATTATATATATTCTCACCTCTACACAAGAATCCAAACATCCTTTAAACATCTCAGGCTCGAAAACCTACAAGTCCACAAGTCGGATTTCACTCCACTATCAAGACACTCAAGGTCATGATTCTTAGGTAACCCCACTAAGGACATATATCATTAATTCCGTTCAGGCAAACATGAGTATAAACTTCAATAGATCCTTCCAAGGTCACATTACTAATTCCTCCATTACTCATCCACTCATCTTTACTAGCATCCCATGTATATTTTCCCAAATTCATTTTTATGAATCCCACTCATCTTTACTAGCATCCCATGTAGGCAACACATTCAATCCACTAGCTTTCAATCCCAATTATGATTCCAAGGCTAAATGTCCCTGAATACCACATATACTACTCACTATTTAAGCCAAGGATTCTACCAACCAAATCCATTCCCTATAGGCCAAAGGACTAAGCATTAGGTTACCAAGACATAGCTTACTACACTCCATAAACCATTCCAAAACATTACCTTCTCAAAAGAGGGCTAAGGGGATATCCTCGAACAAGTTCCTCAAATTTCAACTGAGGTAAGCTACTTATGAAGTGCCAAGAGAAGAGGAAAGTGACAAGCATGAGGTTAAGTCGGAAGTTTACAAAAGTAGCTTCCGAGGCGGGATAGAAGGAAGTTCAAGGCAAGGGGTTATGCATCAAGAGACAAAAAAAGGAAATGATGCATGAAAAGAAGGAGTATCTTAAGGAATAAGAAGCATTCACCAAGCATGGCACGAATCTTCCAACTTCTGTAGTAGTCACCGGTCTTGATTGCCATTCAGGTAAGCTCGCGGTTCACCTGTTCTAAAGCACAACAATAACTCAAGAACAATCAACAAACCGGTTAGACCTAACATAGAGAAATCACAATACAGACTACCACCTGGTCCCTAAGTCTACCCATCTCTCATTCATTATTTCAGGTCAAGTTCATATTTAAGTTGGGGTACACGTGTGTGCTGACACCCGTCGTTGAGGGGTGTCAAAGATAAGATTTATAAAACCTCAGCTTAAACTTAGATAGGATAAGTCAAGGGTCGAACCACAAGGAGACAAGGTTAATTATGTTTGTGAATTTTAAGTCTATTGCAAGAAACCAAAAAAAGGGGGGTTTTGATTTGAGATTTAAACTAACAACTAAGGTAGCAAACTAACAAGAAAATTAAAATAAGATAAAAAGGAGATTAGGAACTTTGGTTCCCCATGGTCAAAACAAGTCAATGAAAGGTAAAATAATCAAATAACACAATCCCAAGGAACAAAGAATAAACCTTTAGGTCAATATTCTACCCAATCCTTACGGTCTTAGGGTTCCTACAAAAGCACTAAACTTTCGTTCAAGGGCAATCCCAAAGTTGTTGTTAAACTAATCCTAATAATCTTTCAATCCTAAGGATCAGTTCACCAACAACAATGGGGGATTGGTAATTTAATCATCAAACTTATCAAAGTCAAGTCTCTATCATGGTTCCCCTAATTCCCAATCACAAGAATTAGCTATGCATATTTTTAATTATGGAACTAACAATTACTAAGAAAATTAAAGAGATGAACATAATTAAAGATGACAATAAAAGGGTAAACTTGAAATAAGAAATAACAACAAGATGAATAACAAGATTGAATAAAAAGGAAAGATTAATTGTGACAAACTTACAACTTGAATGGAAAATCTAAGAACAAAGATGAAAGCTTGGTACCAAGAATCTAATAATGGAGTTCTTCTAACATAAGGTGCTTGAATAAACAAATAGGTTCTTTCTAAAGGAATTACTTGCTTAACCTAATTGGAGAGTCTAGGTCTCCTTAAATAAGAATTATTACAAGATTAGGAAAGTAAAGAAAACACAAAACAGAAATCCCGAAACAGCTTCTGGTCGGTCGACCAGCCATACGGGTCGGTCGACCGATTCTGGCACTGTTGGTTTTTTTTTTCGCTAGAGCGGGCTTTTGTGAACTGGGCTTCGGTCGGTCGACCACTGTTGCTGGTCGGTCGAACGCTTCTCGTTCTTTTCGGCTTTAATTTGGCCCAATATCAATACTTGAATGCACCATCCGGATCCTTGCTCCATATTAGTACTTAAAACAGCTTCCTAAAGGCAAATAAGGCTCGGTTTTGCTCACTTCCGCGTATTCCTACATATAAAACATAGAAATGCCAAAGTAAACCGTTTCGGGAGAAAAAGCAACTAAAAGTCACGAAAGTGTAAGAAAATACGTGCCAAAAGATTAAATAAAATGCATAAAATGGGCACGTATCATGTGCGTCGGGAGCATTACTGCTCTGATACCAACTGTGACACCCCGCAATATTACATAAAAATAAACAAGCAACTTGCAGCGGAAAATACGGTATTTTAAAAACTTTCGACATATATAAATAAACTTAATCGCGGAATATCAAAAACAACATGCGGAAGATTTAAAATTAAAGAAAGAGTATAACTTATATAAGATAAATGAAAGTTTACAAGGGATAAGGTATCCCTCGATAGCAACAGAATTAAATCTAAGCTAAACGTAAATAGGTAATTTGTCGACTAATCAACAATGCTCGCTAGCCTCACGTCTTCCCCAAACAGCACCAACCTACATACATGAAACATGTACGCCACAGTCAGTGGGGAGTAACTCGAGGTTCTCCCAGCCACTTTTTGTCAGAAAACACGTAAACGGTAATACAACACAACATATACATATGAACATGCATATACCAAGATAAATACTCAAATATGACATATTCAAATATGACAAGCATGATCAAGCATGAACCAACATGTGAACCACAAACACGGTCATCATGTGAACTATATCAAACGGATAATTAACTCAAGTGAATGACTCAGCGGCCAACACTTGATGGCATGTTCATTCACACAAACAACAAACAAGTAATTGACTCAGAGGCCAACACTAGATGGCATGGCTAATCACAGAACATACAAGAATAGAATGAACGCCGTCAGGGAACATAACCGTTACCACTAACCGCTAGGTCGCATAACCACGACACTAGCTATCGGGACGCATAACCACGACACCGACTCTATGTATAGCGCATAACCGACAACTATATGCCTAAGACCTGGCCAGACCTCTCGATGTAATAACCTACACCGAACGACACACGGGGACCGGGCCGCATAACCACGGACACCGACCAATCCCGAACATAGATAAAACCCATAAACGGGGCGGCATTAGTTCATTACAATGATACACAAATCGTACCACCGCTATCCATTCACAAACAAGGTGACATAATCGTCACTCACAAACTTAGGAGGACATAACCGTCATCCAACCACAAGCAAGGCAACATAACCGTTACCCGACTCAATCTTAAAATAACATAACCGTTATCAAATTACAAGTAAAGTAACATAACCGTTACTCGACTCAACTCAAGACAACATAACCGTTATCAAGTTACAAGTAAGACAACCTAACCGTTATCATTACCACTCAAGCTAACATAACCATTAACTAACTCATTTAACACAACCGTTAATTACCCATTTCCAAGCATGAGTTACAAGGTAAACCAAATCAATGCTTGAGTTGGTTTCTAGACGCTATTTTGAAGTGGAAGCCGGTTTCCCTTCCGGTTGCCCGGCCGGGGGGTCTTCTCCCTCAACTTAACTTCTAAAAATGGCCCAAGCATTGCCCAATAGCAAAATAATAAGCATTTGATAGCCCTTTCATCGTCTCAAGCAAATCCGGTAAGCGAAACGAAAGTTAACAATGCGACAATGGCTATGCTTCGATATGGCATGTGACGTGTGATGAAAGTAATAACTTTAAGGCATGTAAACAAGAGATTTAATACTTAAAAACTTGTGTACATACATGGGAGAGAATATAGGAAACAAGTAGGAGAAACAAGGGTACAAAAACAATCAAACATGCGCAAGAAACAAGCGATCGAGCAGTGAATACCGCAGGCTGCAGCCAGAGGCGCAGGTTGCGGCCTAAAGCGCAGGTGTAACATCCCGACTTTTCGTAAACAATATTTAGAGGTTTTAAGTTCAAGCGCGAGAAATAATTTATATTTCGTAATTTTTGGGATTTCATTTAAATAACTGATTAATTTATGTGAGTATATTTTTAAAGGATTTAAATAAGATTTCATTTAGTTGCGTAATTTGCGTCTTAGCAATTTAATTTAATAGTCCGGAAAATATTTATATCGTCTTAAGTTTATAGTGACCTTAAGTCGGTGTTCTTTGCTTAAACTGCCTTAAAGCTTGTCTTATGGGCCTAACTTATTAATGGACCTATTTCCCCTCTTTTTCCTCACAAAACCCTAACCCCACCATCCTCTACCTCCCTCCTTCATTTCATTTTTCAGATTGTAAACATAACATCGAACACCATTTTTTATGAACTTCTCCTTCAATCTTAAAATGCTCATAGAATCTTCGTTTCTTATCCGATTGAGACGATTTTCGCGGCTACGGATTCTTCTTCTCGCCCTCCTTCTTTCTAGGTAAGTTTTATCTCATAATCTTTCCGTCAAAATTTCGGCCTGCTCTTGTAGTTTCGAAATTCGTGATTTTCTTCGATGTTTGTGTTGTTTTAGACGGTGTTTGTGTTAACCCGGAAGAAGGCTTGGTGATTATTGAAGAAGATCTTGAAGATTTCAAAGATTTCACTAAGTAAAGGTGACGATAATGAGAAACTCGGCCTTATTTGTAATATTAGCACTTTTCTTGGTTTGGATGTTTAAGTTTCTGATTTTACATATGGTTTATGTTCAATTGACTTAGAAATCATGCTAGGAATACATGTGTATGATGTTCATTTGCCTTGATGGTGTTTCACATGCTTAGTTGTTGATTTTCAGAAATTTGTGCTTAAGACGGATACAAATAATATTCTTGTTGAGGATTGTTTGTGAATTAATTGTTGGTAGTTAGTGTATTTGATGAATATATATGCTGGGCAATCTTTGTATGTTGTGATTTTAGAAGTCTTGAACCGATTTGAAGAGTTTTGTGTATAGTAGAGAATTGCGATTTTCGCGTACAGATGACTCTGAGCCGGTAGGCTGACCGGCAGCCGGTCGGCCGGCTCAGAGTCGGTGTGTTAAAATTTCGTATGTTCAGGATTTTAGGAAAAGGGTCCTGAGCCGGTAGGTCGGCCGCCGGTCGACCGGCTCAGGATACCTCTTGTGTGTTGGTGAATATTTTCAGGCTTGGGAAGTGACTCCCAGCCGGCAGGCCGGCAGCCGGTACACCGGCTGAGAGTCATTCCTTGTATTTCGGATTTTTGAAGAGTGGCTATGGGAAGGGACTCCCAGCCGGCTGGCCGGCGGACGGTCCACCGGCTGAGAGCCTCTTTTAATTCATTTCAGATTTTGTAAAGGCTTATGGGAAGGGACTCCCAGCCGGTGGACCGACAGACGGTCCCGGACCGGCTGAGAGCCCCTGTTCTCATTGTTGTGGTTTTAACTTTCAAACGATTAGTCGGTTTTGTTTGAGATTCGTTCCGTATACCTTTGATGTGTGTTTGAGGTCCCCGGAGGATGGGCGACACTATATTGGGTTCGGGAATGGAGAGAGGATAGAGACCCCCCGGTCGGGTAACCGAAAGGGAAACCGGCTCTCCCTCAACTTAGTTCCCGGGATCAATTAAGTGTTGATTAGAAGTATAAGAAAGTAGATCTATAGATTAGTTCCTAGACTTGGATGATATTGTATTGATGCGTATTAAGGTATGCCTTAAGTTGGCCTCTGAGCTTAATACGTGAGATGGTTGTCATATATGGGGATATGCCTTAAGTTGGCCTCTGAGCCCTATATGTGTATGGTTGATGCTAAGACATGCCTTAAGCTAAGGAACTGACACCTTGCCCCGAGTGCAGATGTTTGATGCTAAGACATGCCTTAAGCTGGCCTCATGAGTCTAGTGTCTTGTGATGTGGTGAAGGGACATGCCTTAAGCTGGCCTCTGAGTCCTTTACTTTTGGGTGCTAGTCTATGCCTTAAGTTGGCCTCTGAGTCTAGTGTCTTGCTGATTGGCAGGTCCATGCCTTAAGTTGGCCTCTGAGTCCTTGCTTGCTGAATGATTGGTATTTAGGTTATGTCTTAAGTTGACCGCTGAACCTTTATACTTGCTGAATGATTGGTATTTAGGTTATGTCTTAAGTTGACCGCTGAACCTTTATACTTGCTGAATGATTGGTATTTAGATTATGTCTTAAGTTGACCGCTGAACCTTTATACTTGCTGAATGATTGGTATTTAGGTTATGTCTTAAGTTGACTGCTGAACCTTTATGCTTGCTGAATGATTGGTATTTAGGTTATGTCTGAAGTTGACCGCTGAACCTTATACTTGCTGAGTTTTATCTGCTTGCCTAGAGTTGGTACAATATCAGATATAGATGTTGATATTGATGAGTATGATACTTGACTTTGATATTGTTCATCCAAGGCATTGGATGACTCTTTAGTTAGTTTCGTAAATGGTTTGGACTGAAAGACCCCCCGACCGGGCAACCGGTAGGGAAACCGGCTCTCCTTCCAAATAGTTTCCGAAGTTGGTTGAGAGCCGTGCATTAGTAATTGCATGATGATATGAGATTCAGTTGTTTAGATATTGTATACTTCACATGTTTATGTATGCTGGAGTATTCTGTTTACCTTGTTGTGTTACGTGTCGTTACAAAAGGTGGCTAGGAGAACTCTAGTCACTCCCCACTGATTGTGGCGTACATGTTTACATGTATGTAGGTACATGACAGGTTGGCAGAGGGGTTGCATGGAGCTAGCGAGCGATGATCCTTCATCGATTGACTTACACTTTTACGTTAGCTAGACTTTAGATTTACATTTCAGTTCTTGAGTGCCTGTAGGGATGTGCCATCCCGGGCTGCTTTTGTATTACACTTATGTACGTATTTATGTTTCAGTTTTGTAGTAGGACACCTTGCATGTTTAGTTATGTTAAAAAGTTCTAATTCCGCTGCATTTTTAGTACTTGGTGTGTTTATTTATTTCCGCTTCGCGAGGGGTTTTACAGTTGGTATCAGAGCATTATTGCTCCCGACGCACTCATGTGACCCCCAACCTTAACTTGACCATATAATTGAATAATGAATGAGAGATGGGGTAGATTTAAGGACTTAAATTGTAGTCTGCTTTGTGATTGATTTTATTAGGTTCTGACGTGTTTGTTGATTGTCATTAATAATACTTTATTGCTTTCCAATCGACGCACCGTGGACTTATCCATTTGGCGATGAAGACCGGAGTTTCTACCGAAGATAGAAGATTCGTGCTACTGTTGGAGAATGCTTCTAAACCTTGAAGATACTCCTCTTTCTTTGCGCATCATCTTCTTTGATAACTCCGAATGCACATCCTTCTTTTAGAATATTTGTCTATCTCACTTGAACAGATCTTCATATCTTTTCAGCTTAACCTTGTTGCTCTATTTCTTAAGGTGCCCTCTAGGTAACCTTCCCTTTTATTGGATTTGGAGGAACTAGTTTTAGGATAACCGTGAGCGGTGTTCCGAGGAACGTTGTTATTTGAGGAATAACTTAAGAGGTATCGAGAGACATGTTTTGGTGATCTAAGGGTCTAGTTGTCTACCCAATTGGGAGAGTGAAAGTGAGTGCATAGGATACTTGCTTGAAGGTTGAGTTGTATACTTAGTATTCGGTGGAACCTAACCTTGAGAACCATGCTTAGTTCGTGAAAGTTTGTGGATTGTAGAGTACTGTTACGGAGTTAGATAAGATAATTGAGGATATAGGACGACCTAGAAGAAGAGGCTTAAGATGCTAATGAAAAAGAATAGATGAGTAAATTGAGTTAGTATCAATTGACTTAGGTGAGTGATTGAGTTGAGAAAGGTCCGTTGTTGAGGAATACGAATCATTTGCTTTAATAGTTGAATACTCGAAGAGTTTCTGACCTAAGCTTAGAAGAAGTGAATCACTATTTGACCCTAGGTTGCTTAACGTATCTTAGAGTTTATTTAATGAAAAACTGAAGAGAAATTTGAGGATGCACCACCGGTCTGTGGATAGGATAAAGTAATCTATAAGGAGACGAGAATTCGGAAAACTTGGTGGTTTAGGAATTGTTATCTGGTGGACAGTAAGGTAAGTAAATAAAGTGGATATAGCATATAGGGGTGATGACCTGAAAGTGTTATTGAATTGTTATTTGTGGCTCTCTAGATTATTATTTAGCAATTGCCATCGGATCTTGTTCTCCTATTTACGGTATTTAATCATAATCTCTACTTTATTGTTCTTCAATTATTCTTGTTCTTAGTTTATTGCTTTATTAATTATGTTTTCAATCAATATTGTTGTAGTTAGATCCCAAGCCATGCGTAGCTAATTTATTTGTCTAGGGTGAAAAGGGATCTAGGTAATTAGAAGGGGGAATCAAACTTTAATGATGTTTAATTGTTAAACTGCTTATTATTATTGTTCTATTGTTGTTTTAAACCTGATTAATTAATTACTGGCCAGGATTAGTTAATTAGTCTCGCAAATTAGTCTTAGATCCGACCGTAGACTAAGACTAAGATAGGCCACAACAATTGAATAGGCTGACCTAATTATAGCGACCGCATGTTAGGTTCAGATCTAAAGATTATATGAATACCGACCGGACATATGATCTTAAATAATAATTTTGCCCAATTAAATTAGTTAAATCCCATTCCCCCGGATAATTGCCTATGTGAACTTGATCCCTAGATCTTTCCTAAAACTTGTTTACATTTTTTTACTTATTTTGCAATTAGTTTGTTAGACAACAAAAACAATCAAAACAACCCAACAGTTACTTTAAGACTGATTTACTTTAACAAATAATTTTTTACCGCCTCCCTGTGGATTCGATACCTTTCTTACCGCTAGCTATTAGTTAGTAGTATCCTAAGGATTACTTTGATTTAGGGTGACGACTTTACCCTTATCAAATTTGGCGCCGTTGCCGGGGAGGCAACAATTTATTTGTTTGTTATATGTTTAATTTGTCTTTTGTCTCAAGGAACGAAAGTTCCTTGTGACGGCTCTCACCCTTTTCTTGTTAAGTTCCTTGTATGCCCAGGTCAACTCGGTCCGAGATTATTGCTTTTGATCCTGAACCAGGGAAGACTTTTCGCTACAGAAGGAATTTTAATAGAGAAGTAGGTCAAGTAGAAGACTTGAGTATACTTGACGAGGTTGAGCCTTTCATTACTTCAGAAAACTCATCCTCTGACGAGGACGATACCGTTTCTGAAACGTTTGTCGCTACACCAAAGATGGCTACACCCACCTTGGCAAGCCACAACGAGCCTACTTTGGCTTCTATTCCAAAAGGATTTATTCCTCCTCCTACCGATGCTGCAGAAAAGCCTTTTGATATCAAGCCATCTTATCTTGCGTTGGTAGAACGGAATATGTTTGGAGGTCGAGCTGGGGAAGATCCTGCTAAGCATATAGATAAGTTTGTCACTTATTGCAGTTCCATCCCTCTGCAAACAGGAGTAACTTATGATCAAGTCAAATACCGAATTTTTCCTTTTTCTCTCCAGGATGATGCTAGAGAATGGCTGCGCGAGTTGGATTTAACTGCTCACGTGTAACAACCCGACCCACCACGGTCGTAACACACCCCCAATAAGATGGGAAGTATGCCTTTGGGCCCATTATTTGTCCTCACTTAAGCCCAAAAGCACAAGGCCTTGTTATTAAGTGGTGGGTGGAAGCTATTATAAACATATCACAAGCCTCACATTCTACCGATGTGGGACAACTTTCCTCTCATACTCTTGGGGTGTTACAAACTCCCCCACTTAAACAACACAACGTCCTCGTTGTGCCTCAAACTTGACCGCAACCAGGGCCAGAATCCTCCCCCGCTAGGTGTGTGACCCGAGTACTCCCGACCACAGGCTCACCACACGGTCGCAGGGTCGCTCTGATACCATTTGTAACAACCCGACCCACCACGGTCGTAACACACCCCCAATAAGATGGGAAGTATGCCTTTGGGCCCATTATTTGTCCTCACTTAAGCCCAAAAGCATAAGGCCTTGTTATTAAGTGGTGGGTGGAAGCTATTATAAACATATCACAAGCCTCACATTCTACCGATGTGGGACAACTTTCCTCTCATACTCTTGGGGTGTTACATCACGCCATTATTGATTGGAATTCCCTTGCTCTTGCATTCTACAAGAAATATTTTCCTCCACAAAAGACAAACAATCTCAGGAATCAGATTACTAACTTTAAACAAGGAGGTACTGAAGATTTCAATGAGGCATGGGTACGTTTCAAAAGATTAGTTCGTGCAGTCCCTCATCATGGGTTTGAGAAGTGGTTTCTTTGTAACCAGTTTTACAACGGGTTATTCGATGATCATAGAGCCCTTCTAGATTCTTCTGCTAATGGAAGATTTCAAAATAATACTACTGATGATACAGCTTATAAATTGATCGATGATATGGCTACTCATACTGCCGAATATGGAAATCCAAGAGGTTCTGCAAGAGGAAGTGGTACAGATAGTGCCGTCGCAGCCCAATTAGAAGCCTTGAATGCTAAGATTGCACAAATGCAAACAACACAAGCTTTGGGTGGCCAACACCAAGCGGTTAATATGGTTCAACAAGGGGAAGTACTTTTCTGCGGGAGATGTGGTGTAGACGGTCATATTGCTGAGGAATGCATAAGTCCTATGGAACAAGTACTCGCTTTCCAATCCTACAAGCAAGCTAATCCCTTTTTCAACACTTATAATGAGAGGACAAGGGAACATCCCTTTCTTCAGTGGTCAAGCCAGAATGTTCAAAATCCTACCCCACCTCAACAACAACCAAATTCAAATTATGTGATTCCTCAGAACCGTGGCCAACAAGGAAACTATAGACAGAATCAAGGAGGTCCTCAGTTTAACAATCAACGCCAACAGCAGTTTCAACCTTTGGTGCCACCTCCTCCACCACCCACTGCCAATAATGATATGTTAGAGATTAAAGCTATGTTGCAGCAAAGCCTTAAAGCTCAGATGGAGCAAAAGGCACAGATTACTCAGATACTAGCTCACAATAAAATATTAGATACTCAAGTTGCCCAACTAGCAGGCCAAAATACAAATAGGCAACCTGGAAACCTCCCTCCCCAAGGACAACAAGCTCATGAACAAGCACATGCCATCCACTTGAGGAGTGGTACTTCTTATAAAGAGCCGGAGATGCCCAAAGATGATAGCGAAGTGCCTTATGTTTCTCGTAAGGGTTTAGGGCATCTCTCTTTCAGCGATGATGAAGAAGAAGCAAAGGATTTAGAGAAAGATCGTATACATGAGAATAACGAAAAAGAAAAGCGAAAAGAAGCATTACGAGCTAAAGCACTCGATCGAGCTCGTGAAGCACTCGATCGAGTGCCAGTCCCACTCGATCGAGTGCCTTCCCCACTCGATCGAGTGCCTTGTCCGCATACTTCTAATTCTTCTATTTTGCTTAATGCACAGGTACCGGATACTACTATTCCAAGCGAGAGTTCCCCAAAGGTCTCTAAAGATGCAAAGGAAGCTGAACCAATAAAGATCATCCTACCATTCCCAACCCGACAACAGAAATCAAAACTTGATCAACAGTTCGGGAGATTCATGGAAGTTGTGAAAAATCTTCAAGTAAGCGTTCCTTTCACCGAATTGATAACTCAGGTGCCAGCTTATGCAAAGTTTATGAAGGACATATTGACAAGGAAGAGATCCTTCAATGAGGTGGAGACGGTAGCATTCACTGAGGAATGCAGCGCTGTTTTACAATCCCGTTCACCACCTAAGCTTAAGGATCCAGGGAGTTTCTCTATCCCTTGCACTATTGGTCCTTTGTTTATTAATAGAGCTCTTTGTGATTTAGGAGCTAGCGTTAGTGTCATGCCCTACTCTATATGCAAGAAATTAAATATGGGTCATTTAAGCATCACTAATATGACTCTACAAATGGCCGACAGATCCGTAAAACACCCCCTTGGCGTCTTGGAAGACGTACCTGTAAAAGTGGGAAAATTCTTCATCCCTGTTGATTTTGTTGTACTAGACATGGCCGAAGACACTCACACTCCTATTATATTAGGCAGACCATTCTTACACACCGCAGGGGCAGTCATTGATGTTAAAAATGGGAGCCTTACTTTGGTTGTCGGAGATGATACTATCACTTTCAATCTCAAAACTACCTTAAAACATCCCATGGTAGATGAAAGTTGTCATCGTATTGATATTGTGGACGTAACTATTGATGAAACCCTTGCTCTTTCTTTGAACAGGGACCCCTTAGAGATCGTCTTGATGTCCGATGAGAATGATGCAGAAACACTTTCCGAGTACCCCGAAGTAGTTGCTATGGAAAAACTTTTGACGGGAGAGGAACGTAAAGAGCAAACGGTCTATAGCTTAGGTAACCCCCCTAAGGTTACCGAGGTAAAGAAACCTGAACTTAAACCCCTTCCCTCTCATCTTAAGTACGTGTTTCTTGATGATAAGGAGTTAAAACCTGTAATTGTCAATGCTAATCTTAATGCGAGCCAACTTTCTGCTTTGTTGGTTATTTTGCGGAAACATGAAAAAGCCATTGGATATAGCATTGATGATTTACAAGGTATTAGTCCTGACTTTTGCATGCACCGTTTTCACTTAGAGGAAGGTCATTAACCCAGTGCACAGGGTCAACGTCGTCTCAACCCTCCTATGCAGGACGTTGTTCGAAAGGAAATTCAAAAACTCTTAAATGCAGGTATTATTTACCCCATCTCCGACTCTCGATGGGTGAGTCTAGTTCAGGTAGTCCCTAAGAAGGGAGGGACTACGGTTGTGACGAATGATAAGAATGAATTAATAGCTACCAGACTTGTAACAGGGTGGAGGATGTGTATTGACTACAGGAAGCTAAATGTTGCTACAAAGAAAGATCACTTTCCCCTCCCCTATATTGACCAAATGTTAGAGCGATTAGCTTGTCACGAGTATTTTTGCTACCTCGATGGTTATTCATGATTCTTTCAGATACCCATACATCTCGATGACCAAGAAAAGACAACCTTTACATGTCCTTATGGTGTCTTTGCTTATAGGAGGACAATGCCCCTGCTACTTTTCAACGTTGTATGATGGCCATCTTTTCTGATTATATTGAGTCTATTATGGAGGTCTTCATGGATGACTTCAGTGTTTATGGTACTAACTTTGATATTTGCTTGAGAAATTTGTCCAAAGTCTTGCAGCGTTGTGAAGAAACTAATCTTGTCCTGAATTTGGAAAAGTGCCACTTCATGGTAACTGAAGGGGTGGTACTTGGTTATCTAGTATCTGGAAAAGGCATTCAGGTTGACAAAGCTAAAGTGGAAGTCATTGAGAAACTCCCGTACCCGGTTAATGTTAAAAGTGTGAGAAGCTTTTTGGGTCATGCAGGATTCTATCGCAGATTCATCAAGGATTTCTCCAAAATTGCTCAACCACTTACTAAGCTCTTACATAAAGATGCACCTTTTTTTTTCACTGATGAGTGTGTTAAATCTTTTGACAGGATTAAACAAGCTCGTATCTCATCTCCAATTATTAGGTCCCCAGATTGGAGCTTACCTTTCGAGATCATGTGCGATGCCAACGACTACGCAGTTGGAGCCGTACTTGGGCAGAGAAAGGAGAAAGCACTACATGGGATCTATTATGCTAGCAAGACCTTAGATGATGCTCAGATTAATTACGCTACTACCGAAAAGGAGTTACTTGCAGTTGTCTATGCTTTAGACAAATTTCGCTCTTATTTGGTAGGATCTAAGGTTATTGTCTATACTGACCATGCTGCTTTAAAATATTTGTTGGCTAAATAGGAAGCCAAACCACGACTCATTCGCTGGATCTTGCTGCTACAAGAATTTGATCTAGAAATTAGGGACAAATCCGGAGCTGAGAATGTAGTTGCCGATCACCTATCCAGACTGAGATTCCATGGAGGGGATTTAGTCCCCATTGATGATTCTTTCCCAGATGATCATCTTCTTGCTATTACTACAGGTGTTCCTTGGTTTGCTGACTATGCTAATTTCATAGTAGGAAGCATACTTCCTCCGGACATGTCTTATCAGCAAAAGAAGAGATTTCTACATGATGTAAGGAGATATTTCTGGGATGATCCCTACCTCTTCCGCGAATGCCCTGACGGTATTTACAGACGATGTATACCAGATAATGAGGTACATGCTATCTTGTCCCATTGTCACTCTTCTTCTTATGGTGGTCATCACGGTCCCTCACGGACTTTTGCCAAAGTAATGCAATCTGGATTCTTTTGGCCTACAATTTTGAAAGATGCTACTGCTTTTGTGCGTTCATGTGATGCTTGTCAGAGAACAGGTAATATTTCGCAGAGACATGAGATGCCTCAAACCGGGATCTTAGAAGTGGAAATCTTTGATGTTTGGGGTGTTGACTACCAAGGACCTTTCCCTTCTTCTCATGGGAATCTCTACATCTTGGTGGCCGTTGACTATGTTTCCAAGTGGGTAGAAGCCGTTGCTACTCCTACATGTGATGCCAAGTCCGTTGTCAAACTATTCCAAAAGACCATCTTTCCACGATTTAGAGTCCCTCGCGCCGTCATAAGTGACGGAGGAAAGCATTTCAATGAACGTCATCTCAACTCCTTGTTATCAAAATATGGCGTTACACACCGTAGAGGATTGGGATATCATCCTCAGACAATTGGGCAAGTAGAGATTTCTAACCGAAAATTGAAGTCTATCTTGGAAAAGGTAGTTAGCAAAAATAGGAAGGATTGGAGCCTTAAGCTTGATGACACCCTTTGGGCCTACCGTACTGCGTTTAAAACCCCAATTGGATCATCACCCTACAGATTAGTTTATGGCGAATCTTGTCATCTCCCAGTCGAACTCGAATATAAGGCTATGTGGGCCATCAAAGACCTAAATATGGATCCCTCACTGGCGGGCGAGAAAAGATTGATGCAACTGAACGAGCTAGATGAATTTCGACTACATGCCTACGATAGTGCTCGAGTGTACAAGGAGCGAACCAAGAAGTGGCATGACAAGCATATTGTGCAAAGGGAACTTCGCGTTGGTGACAAGGTATTGTTATTTAACTCCCGTTTGCATCTCTTTCCAGGTAAGCTCAAGTCAAGATGGAGTGGACCATTCACCATTATTGAGGTAAATAAATTTGGGTCAGTCACTCTAAAATCTGACGAAGGTGAGACATTCAAGGTAAATGGGCAACGCGTAAAGTTATATCATTAAGGTGCCTATGTTGGGAAGATAGAGGCCCTAAACCTTTTCCCCTCAGATTCTTCCTAGTTTTGAGGAAATACGGTCGTGCGGGACCGCATAAACCAGCGCTACTGGGAGGCAACCTAGATTCTTGTCTTTTTTTTTTTTTGCGTAGAACTACTTTTCTCTAGTACATGTCTTTCTAAGTGCGTGAGCGAATTTAATGAATTGTGTGAAGTACTTTCAGGAGAAAGGAGTATGGTGCTAAAGCGGCTTTGATGTTGGATACCGTCTCATCTCGAATTCCCAATCAAGTGCTCAGGACACTCGATCAAGGGCCTTTTTGTTGCAATCTAGCTAAGCTGTTTTAATTCTTCATTCGTGATTTCCTGGCTTAACGTAGAACACTCGATCGAGTGTCATCAAGACTCGATCGAGTGCTCTGGTGCAATTGTTTTTTTTTTTAAAAGCCGTAGCAAATAAAGCAAAAATTTCGCAAATTCTAGGAGCACTCGATCGAGTGCCACCAACACTCGATCGAGTGCCGGTCCTATTCAGCCCGTGTCTTGTTTTCAACGGACATAAGGCAAATAATTCTTTTTTCCCCAAATTTTCGACAACCCTTTCCCTCTCCACCCCAAATTTTCGACATCCCCTTCCTTCAATCCCCATTGTTACTCACTCAAATCACTTAGTTTTTGTTGCTATCATCAATTGCTTCATCTTACATCATTCCATTGTTCCTCTTTTGCATTAATTCATCCAATTTGCTCATCTTTAAGGTAATTTTCGAGATTTCTAGGGTTTCATTCGTTTTTGCTCAAATTATGCTTAAATCTTGTGTTAATTGCTTGAATTCTTCCCTATGTTGTCTACTCACATGATTCCCATGCTTTTTATGCCATTATTTACTGTGTTTAGTGTAGACAAACGGATTTTTGACCCCTAAGCCCTAGAAATTCGAGTTCACTAAGTATGGAATGGAGTTTTTGATTTCTTTTGTCTTCTACTTTACTTCCAGGCTATGGCGAGTTCTTCAAGGGGTAACAAGAGAGATAGGACTACGCGCAATATCCCAACCCCGGTAATCCCGGGTTGTGAACCCTTTCCGGAATTCCCTTGGATTACATTTCGGGATAAGCATCAAAGGGAGCGGTTTGTGGCGCTTGCTAAGCGGAAGATGATCCCCACTCGGGTCGTTTGCAAGAAGACCCTGGATACCTTCAAAATCTTGGAACCAATGAAAGAGATCTTCCAAGAGCTTGGATTATTCGGGCTCCTAACTCTTAGTGAGCTTTGCTATCGAGCTCTCACTCTCGAGTTCTTCATTTCTTTCTCCTATGATACCGGCCTCCACTCCATCAGCTTCCGATTGTTGATCCAAGAAAAGACTCTAACAATGGATGAGGTCTCCCGGCATCTAGGATTGCAAAAGCACTCCGACTACAATCTACTTGCCATGCCACCTAAAGAGCTAACTGCTACAAGGTACTTTCCATTGTTTACAGGCTTTCCCGATCCTATCCCAAGTGCTCTCGCACTCAGTGATGTCCAACATATAGTCATCAAGCTATTCATGAGAATCATGTCCCACTTAATCTATGGCCGCGCAGACATGAGCAAAGTTCACAAGATGGAGGTTCTGTTAATTGCCTCCTACCTTAACCCATTCCGAGAGACAGTATTCAAGTTCAGCCCGCCTGGGATTATTTGCCACGCTTTGGCAAAGATGGCCCTCGCTTCCGGTGTCCTTGGTTGTGGTGCCATTGTTACTCGCCTAGCCAGGCGGACCTGCGGTTTTGATGGACATAAGCCATATGTACCCATGACTGAGTTCGACCCTGACCTACTTGATGAACAATATTTCTGGTATGGTGTCAAATGGCTACAAATTCTGAATGGCAAAGATCTCTATTGGCTGGTGAAACCAGCCCTCTACATGAGAATTCCAGATAAGGAGAACTTGCCTCCCCTTGAGGCCCTTGAGCCGGATTATTCTGAGGAGCGACCCGACCCTCCAACCTACCTTATCCTGGATGAGCTTTTGATGCCCCTTCCTAGGGAAACCACTACAAATGCCACCCGTCCTGATGCTCGTCGCCAGCCACCTTACCACCCACCCATAGGCAGTATGCCTCCTTTCACCCCGCAACCTCTTTTCTACCCCTCCTATACTATTGATTATGCAGTTGAGAGAGAGATGCGGATTCATCAAGGTGTGAACAATGACCTTGTTCATAGGAGGATGTGGGAGCAGATGTCTCGGATGGACCTTTCTGCTGGTTTGGCCTACACGGGTACTACTCCTAGCTACTACACCGAGGTTGGGGATGACAGCGCTGTTTTCAGCAACTATGGGATCACCAGAGAGCAGTTCACTACCGAGTTCAGCCACGAGCCCGGATGTCTTGGGAGGCCTATCTACGCACCCATTCGCCCCGACATGCCTGTTGGAGGTTTTTCTGACCCATTTGGGGCTGGTCCCTCCAGCCATGGTGGTCAGTTCGTTGCTCCCTCTTCTGGTGTCGCCCGCGGACGTGGTAGGGGCCGTAGGAGTCGGCGTGATCACACTAGAGGCCGCGGTGGAGAGCCGGATCCCGAGCTTGAGGCCATTTTCCGCCAAATAGATGAATTTCAATACAGTGATGCCGAGGGTGATAACGAAGATGATCCTTAGTGACGGTTGGTCACTCCTTCCCCCACTTGCAGCTGGTTTGGGGGAGTCCTATACATACAGCTGGTATTATCTTTCTTTGTTTTTCCCTTTACTTATTTTATCTTCTAGTTAGCATGCTTCTTTGCCCTTTTTTTAGGTGCGTCCTCTTAGGTTGCTGTGGCTGTTGTTGATTTTTGCTGTGACTTCTATGCTGTTAGGATCACACTGAGGACACTGTGATAATTAGTTTGGGGGAGGAGTCTTTTATCTACTATTGTATGCCTTAACAAAAAAACAAAAAAACAACAACAAAAATATGTCTTATTTTCCTATTTTTTTTTTCTTTCAAAGCTTGGTGATTTAAGATAACAATGATGATAATTTGCAGTGTTTTTGCATTTGAATCCCAAATACTTATCCATGTACATTGTTTTGACCCGTTAGCCTATGAAAACAAAGCTCAATGATCAAGTCTTGACCGTAATTGACATACCTTATATTGATTAGACTTGACAAATTAAGTTGGTAAACTACTTAAATTCTGAGGTCTATAGAGCTTTCTAGGCCAGGAACATTAATAAACTGGTCTCATTGTCAATTAGGCTTGAGTGTGGTTTCTCCTCGTGGAATATGTAATATCAAACTGCATAAGTGTGAAATTGATTGCTTGATACTTTTATGTGAATGTATGACAAGTACATGAGGATAGGCGGTCCTTACCCTTCAAATAAGTTTCACATAGCCAAAAATTTACCTTTCTACCTTTGAAACCAAATTCCCTACGAAAAACCCGTTTGAAGCCTTGTGGCATGTTTTGAGTCTGATTATTTATAAGCCACAATCCTAGAATTTGCCTACCTTTTCGGGACAGTCGCAGTTGCTTGGTTTATCACGATATTTCATTACTATGGTTGGGAAGGGACTAATTTTGTCCAAGTGGGTGTAGTGAAATCTTATGAGCAATTGTGTCAATCTCTTATGTTTGAAAAGAAAGAAAAAAAATATGAAGCACAAGAAAAAGAAAAACAAAAACAGAGAGAAAAAGAAAAAAAAAGAAAAGAAAAGAGAAAACTTCAAAAAAAAAAATATTTGTGATACGAAAAAGAAAAATAAAGAAGAATGCTTCATTGGATCTTGTTAAGAGATTTAAGGAGACTATCTAGAGTCTAATGCATATGTGGAGAGTAATGTTATAAACTCTCATGTTCTTTCAAGTTAAGATAATTTCTCTAGTCTTGGGTTGGTTTATCTTTCGTTGAAGAAGTGGTTTTGGTTTTGTTTCGCGCTGCGACTACCGTCTTAGCTCCACATATCCATAACGTGCTTTGTCACAAACCATTTCCTTACCCTTACCCACTAGCCTCCTTGCCGTCTTGATACATGTACTTTGTCCATCTATACATGCATAATTGTTGGGGAAATCTCTATCACATTAGATTGCATGCATGTTCCATTGAGTTGAGTGAGTGTTCTTACTTCTTTCTATCTTCACATATAACTCACCTTTACATATATTTATGAGCTTTGAGTGAATCCGCGAGAATCCGACTAAAATTTGTCTTGCAAGGTCAAAAGATGTTTGGTTTTTGTCTATATTACACCGTCATATCAACCTTGTGACTTGAGCTGCGTTTTCTATTACCCGTACCTTTGAATCTGTTTTATTGGTACATTTGGTCGTTACTTTGTTACGGATATGGATAACTTGGGATTTGTATGTGCATTTACATTAGCTCTGAGTTGTCTAAAATCACCGTTTGTATGTTTGCTTTCGCTTCGAGTTCTTTGCTTTGTTTGAGGACAACCAAAGAGTTAGTTTGGGGGAGTTTGATGAGTCATAATTATATACTATTTATGCCTTCCCTTATATACTTTTGTTACGGTTTTATGCACTAATCCATGTCATATATGCCGTTTTTGTCATAAATGTCGATACTCCCGCATTTTGTTGTTTCTAATGTAGATGGATGCATTCCGGTGATTTATAGAGGATCATACGAGTATCGCGGAGTCGACAAGGCGAAGATATATAGGAAGATAAGCAAGAATCAAGGAAGATTGCCAAAAAGAAGTAGAGAAACGAAGAATTGTGCTGACAAAGTGGAGCACTCGATCGAGTGCCACCAACGCTCGATCGAGTGCATTGGACACTCGGTCGAGTGCCTTCTTCTGACCGGATTTCCATAAGTTTTTAGCAAGTGTTTCCATAAATTGTTTAGTAGTTTGTTATAAGTAGAGACTTCGTAGCCTATTGTTATATACACTTTTATTACTCTAAAAACCCTAATTATTACTAGCAGCTCTCTAGATTATTATTTAGCAATTGCCTTCGGATCTTGTTCTCCTATTTACGGTATTTAATCATAATCTCTACTTTATTGTTCTTCAATTATTCTTGTTCTTAGTTTATTGCTTTATTAATTATGTTTTCAATCAATATTGTTGTAGTTAGATCCCAAGCCATGCGTAGCTAATTTATTTGTCTAGGGTGAAAAGGGATCTAGGTAATTAGAAGGGGGAATCAAACTTTAATGATGTTTAATTGTTAAACTGCTTATTATTATTGTTCTATTGTTGTTTTAAACCTGATTAATTAATTACTGGCCAGGATTAGTTAATTAGTCTCGCAAATTAGTCTTAGATCCGACCGTAGACTAAGACTAAGATAGGCCACAACAATTGAATAGGCTGACCTAATTATAGCGACCGCATGTTAGGTTCAGATCTAAAGATTATATGAATACCGACCGGACATATGATCTTAAATAATAATTTTGCCCAATTAAATTAGTTAAATCCCATTCCCCCGGATAATTGCCTATGTGAACTTGATCCCTAGATCTTTCCTAAAACTTGTTTACATTTTTTTACTTATTTTGCAATTAGTTTGTTAGACAACAAAAACAATCAAAACAACCCAACAGTTACTTTAAGACTGATTTACTTTAACAAATAATTTTTTACCGCCTCCCTGTGGATTCGATACCTTTCTTACCGCTAGCTATTAGTTAGTAGTATCCTAAGGATTACTTTGATTTAGGGTGACGACTTTACCCTTATCAGATATGCTTTCCCATTTCCACTCAGGTACATCAAGTGGTTGCAACTTCCCTTGCGGCCTCTTATGTTCTCCTTTCACTCTTTGACATACCAAACATCGAGAGACAAACTCAGCCACCTCCTACTTCATTTTTGGCCACCAAAATGCCTTCTTTAGGTCTTTGTACGGCTTATCATCTCGAACTTATAATATGGCTCGGCATCACTAGCTTTGCACACTGCCTCACGCCACTTCTGAATTCTAGGGTCACTCTTCTGTCTTTCTCGAATCTCAACATATAACTCAGGCTCGATCGTCATATCCCCCATGGTCTTACCCTTCCTATTACTGCGATTCCCATCTGCCCCAACTCACGATACATGCTCAATCTGGACATAGCTGTGCATAGAGCGTGAACGGACTTCCTACTCAATGCATCAGCCACAACGTTGGCCTTTCCCTCCTAGTACAAAATCTCCATGTCATAGTCTCCAATAAGCTCTATCCACCTCCTCTGACGCATATTCAGCTCTCTTTGAGTATAGATATATTTCAAACTCTTGTGATCAGAGTACACCTTAAATGTGGCTCCATAGAGATAATACCGCCACAGTTTAAGTGCAAAAACTACCGCTCCCAACTCCAAATCATGCGTAGATAATTCTCCTCATACGGCTTCAGCTGCCTAGAAGCGTAAGCAATCACTCTCCCGTTCTGCATCAGCACACATCCCAAACCCTTCTTAGAAGCATCTGTATAGACTTCAAAATTCTCAGTTCCCTCCGGCAAAGCAAGGATAGGGGCTGTGGTGAGACGCTCTTTCAGGTCTAGGAATGCCTTCTCACAGCTCTCATCCTAGATGAATCTATTCTCTTTCCGCATCAACGAAGTCATCAGTTTGGCTATCTTTGAAAAATCTTTCACGAATCTCCTGTAATAACCAGCCAATCCCAAGAAACTACGAATATCGGCTACATTCCTCGGTCGCTCCCATTTCGATACGGCCTCAATCTTGCTAGGGTCGACAGATACACCCTCCTTAGACACCACATGGCCTAGAAAAGCAACTTTCTCGAGCCAAAATTCGCACTTACTCAACTTGGCATACAGTTGATGATCCCTCAATGTCTGCAACACTAAGCTCAAATGCTTAGTATGCTCTTCTCTATTCTTCGAATACACCAAAATGTCATCGATAAACACCACCACAAACTGGTCCAGATACGGACTAAACACTCTGTTCATCAAGTGCATGAAAACAGCAGGTGCATTAGTCAAACCAAATGGCATCACTACGAATTCATAATGCCCATACCTCGATCTGAACGCAGTCTTGTGAATATCTGCATCTTTGATTCTTAGCTGATGGTACCCTGACCTCAAATCAATCTTGGAAAATACACTAGCCCCACTCAACTGGTCAAAAAGATCATCAATGCGAGGAAACGGATACCTATTCTTGATCGTCACATTATTCAGCTCCTTACAGTCTACACACAGCCTCATGGTTCCATCCTTCTTTTTAACGAACAACACCGGCGCTCCCCAAGGTGACACTCTCGGTCTCACATACCCTTTGCTGGCTAGCTCATCCAATTGCTTCCTCAGTTCTTCCAATTCCTTAGGTCCCATGCGATAAGGTGCCTTAGAAATTGTCTCGGCCCCAGGTTTCAGATCAATGCCAAAATCCAAGTCCCTCTTTGGCGGTAACCCAGGAATTTCTTCTGGAAACACGTCTTCAAAATCCCTTACAACATCGATCTCACTGGCTTGGGGTTTCTCTGCAGTTAGATCTCTCATATGGCACAATAGCATCTCATCACCCCTCTTTAGGCAGGTCTTCAGCGCATTGATAGATATCAACTTCAGTTTAGGCTTCACAGAATCTCCTTTGTAGGATACCCTCACTCCCTTGGGTCCCCTCAAAGTGATCTTCCCTTGATAGCAATCAATGTAGGCTTTATACTTTTTCAGCCAATCCATACCCAGTATCACCTCAAAGCCTCCTAAGGGAAATTCTATTAAGTCCGACTCAAAACTTACAGCCCCTACTTGGATCATTACATTGTTATAGACTCTACTACAAGCTATAGACTCCCCTGATGGTATGGTTACAGAATCAGCTATACTATTATATACATCGAGTCCTATAGCCCTAGCATGCTCCGCAGATATGAAAGAATGCGAGGCACCAGAATCAAATAAAACGTAAGTAGGAAAGGATTGTACTAGAAATGTACCCGTAACAACGTGAGCATCCTCCTCTGCAACCTCCTTGCCCATCATGAACAGGGCTCCACTCTTCTTGGCTGTAGTCTGATTGAAGGATGCAGCTCCGCTCTGGTTACTAGCCTCGGCAAGACTCTTTTGGAAGTTGCTGTTCCCACTACCCTGGTTTCCCTGGTAGCGGTTCTGATTATTGTGGTTGCCGTAACTCCGCTGGTAACTGTTACCTCCAGATTTGTTGTTGCTCGAGTAGTTCGCATTTGGTGTTCTGAAACCACCAATTTGATTGCGGCGCTCTGAGTCCCAACCCAACAATTGGATATCTTATGCCCATACTTTCCACATTTAAAACAGGTAGGTTTTGCAAAGTTTGTCCCAGACAGGGAGTGATTTCCGCCTCGATTACCATTGCTCCCTGACCCATTGTTAGAGAAGAAGGACCGATACTGATTGTTTGTTTTCTTATTTCCTGAGCCCTCAGTTGCTGACTCAGCCTTTCTCTTCTCGCCCTTTGTCTTCTCCTCTTCCTTAATCATGTCAGCGAGCCTTTCTGTCTGGCCAGCCCTCTCATATATATCTTCCACTGTCGTGGGCTTAGTCGCCAGCATGCTTCTCTTGATATTGAGGGTCAGCCCCTTCTCAAAACTTGCTGCTAACATCTCCTGTGTGTAGCCTAAGTCAGCTACATTCTCTGCCAGCTGCAAAAACTTACTGTGGTATGCCTCCACAGTCATCCCTTCGGCCATCTGGAATGAAACGAACTCAGCTCGCAGCTTTCCTTTCACATGCTCCGGCACGAACTTAGAGGATAAAATCCCCTTGAATCCTTCCCAGCGTATATATTCCGACCCAATCTCTTCCGCAGCAGCCTTGATTTCCTCTTTGTTGTTATTCCACCATAACCTAGCCGTGCCCTTCAGATAGAATACAGCTTGATCCACCTTCATTGATTCTGGTACAGACAGCAGTTCGATGATACTCTCGAACTCTCGGCACCATTCCGCAAGTAAACTCGGTTCTCCTTCCCCATCGTACTTGGTGGGGTTATGCCTAGAGATGTTATTGCTCATTTTGATTGCAGCCGATTGAGTGTTTGCCCCAATCCTAGCTAGAAGAGCAGCGTTCATAGCTACTAGGCGATCGAATTCCTCCTGTGATACATTAGCAGTGTTGGGTTCTCTCCTGGGAGGAATTTTGCTACACAAGTGACAAAATTTATGAGTACCCTAGGTCAACTCCTACTCTGACTTAGTCTTGCTAACATACATACTTAGCATGTAACTTCTTTCATACGATCAAGCCCTATTTAATATCGTATCATAAGTCTACCTAAAGGCTTAGGGAGCACATAACCACATGCATATGTTCATACAAATTACACTCATATTCAAAACTAAGATATAAACTCATGTTCTCAATGCATGGAAATAACAACATATGCATGTAACATCATTTTCATACATCACAGTTTACATATATATTCATCCATTTTTCACATCATAACTTACCTCATTCCCTTGGCGCTGAAATTTTAGTACAACATACATATATTATATATCTGCCTTGGTTCTTTCCAACTACCCACACTCTTCATCTCTTAAGGTTACCAGGTTAGACTGAAAGGGCCAGTGGCTTGGTTTGAGGGGGCCCCTAACTCATTCCAACTCCTATGGGGCTCCTAACAGTTACTTGCTCTGATACCACTTTGTAACACCCCCATTTACCTAGGAGCCTGAACTAGGCCTTCGAGGGTAAATAGGACTGTTACCATCCTGGATCAACCAGGGTAGTAGATAGTCATAGTGAAAGATAAACAGTACTTTAAAATATGAAAGACTAAACTGTTAATTGTTACAAAAAAAGTGCAGCATAAGTTCAAAACAACTGAAATAAAAACAAGTGAAGGCTATAAAAGAGACTAAGTGATCTAAGCTAGGTCGGTCCAATCCATGTCTCTCCTCCATGCTCATGCCCAAGTCCTAGTCCATCTGTCTCTGACCTGAAAGATCTACTCCCCATTCCGGATCATTGTAGGTGAATACGAATACACTGTCAACCTCGCGGTTGAGTAGGATAACACAATAATATAAAATGCAACAATGTAATAAGTAAATGCCATGACAATACTGAGCTCAATCACAACCCGAAACACCAATCATAACCCGAAACAACAAGCCATACCGAACCTCCCGGCAGACTATAATCGACCGTCGTCGAATACCAGCATAAAGCTGAAGACACCAGGCCTGGCCTGCAGACCACCCTGGGCTTTATATCAAAACAATATCTGTCACCTCCCTCTCAATAATGCAAAAGACATGCTTATGAATTCAATAGTAAATAACTAACACTTGAACATCATACTCATATAAATCATGCTTGCACTCATAACACATATTATAAACACTCATTCAATTCATCATAGAATATAGTATCGTGTATCCTACCCGGGATAGCAAGTCTGGAATAAGAACCACCGGCTTAGTAATATTCCACCTCAAAATCCGTTCCTATAAATATTACTAAATATTAAATTCTACTCACACCGTCAATATTATTAACCCACATCATTACTAAACATAGACTTACCAAAAATAGATTTGTTAACAAGGTAAAGTATCACTAACATATTCTTATACATTACTAATATTATTTCTTACCATAACATTAATAATAATCATTCAATCAACACTAATATTGTTACAATTAAAAATATTGTTAGCATACAATATTATTATTAACATATAATATTATTATTATTAGCATACTACTAAAATTACCCAACTTACCATACTATCCTTGATAATTAACAACTATTAACACCATGTAGGTCATAGAACAATAATAATAATAATAATAATAATAATAATAATAATAATAATGATGATGATGATAAATCATACTTACGTCATACTAATATCAAGGTTAACAAAACAAGAATTAAGACACCAATGAAACACATTATCTAACCTAGTGGGGTTAATAAACAAAGCGTCTAAAAACACGAACAACAGCCCAATTCGCGTATCATCGTGACTGACCATCCCTACGAACACCAGCTCTGACACCCCTAGCAACCCCCTGACTTCTCCTCCGGCACCACCAGGCTCACCACTGAGCCACGGTGGTTCCAGGGGAGGAGTCAGTGACTCCTGACTAACCACGGCCACCACCTACCACCGACACAAACACCCAGCAACAACCTGCCTCTGCTCTTTGCGTGATTGCACAGGGAAAACGAAGACTGAAATAAACCCGCATACAACAGCCCCTAGCCACCGTTATAACCACCCATACAACCACCTAACTGCGCCCTTTTCATAATTCTAAATCACCCAGAAAACCCGACCCATAACTCATTCGAATCAAGTGCCAAACTACCTGTTCCAGACACTATCAGAAAAAGAAATAAAACAGGTTTCTGACGCATCCCTGAACCACCCACCATACCGACACCCTGGTAACCAAGATCCACCGCGATGACCACCACCCGCATCCCCTGACTACCACCACGTTGTCTACCACCATGCCCTAGACACTCGCTAACCGTACTACTCAGAAAACATACACAACATCACACGTTTCAACATTGTTCAGGGAAAACGAATTAAAACGAGTTGACAGAGGTCGCAAACATAGCGGTGAATGGTGGTCCTAGGTGGTCAACGGTGGTGTTTCTATGGTCAAAACACGACTAATACACATCAGGGATTAATATTGAACAAAGATCAGAATAGAAAAGCAATAACGTGAAGAGATATGAGCACAGGAAAAGAGGCGTACCAACACAGTGAAAAGAAGTCGTGAGTACTGGCCTGTTTCACGATGAAAACGAGCAACCCAAAACCACCCTAAACCCACCGTGAACGTCTCTCTCTTACCCTCTGATATGACGGCTCTGTTTGTGTGTGAAAGTGTGTATGTCGTTCTAGGTTAAAGTAGGGTTTTAGGGTTGTTTATAATAGGGTGGCAAAGCTGAGGTTGAGTATATTTGTGTTAAGTTTGCATTGGGCTGAGTTGTGGCACGGAATTCAAGGCCCAACGTGTGTTTATAACTTGGTGTATATACTAATACCCAATCCCGACATTATGCTATTGATAGTAGATTTTTATGTCGGTCTTAGATTGTGATTTTATCATAATCTAGTCTTTTACTACGGGTCGTTAGTATCGTTTTGTCAAGTATTTGATTTTTGGTCATGTTGTGGTTTTGTGGCATTTTTATCCTTAGTTCTTGTTAATCTTTATGCTCGTGATCAAGGGGATTCATTCATCGGTCCAAGGGTAGCACACGAATCTCATCATCATCCGATTTCTTGCTTGGGAAACTTTGAAGAGCTGAAGTATTGATCAAAGAAAAGAAGAATTCCAGCCAGAAACGCAGCCTGCGAGAGGAGGAGCAGCCTGCGAGCACAGGCGCAGCCTGCGTCATTTTTGGCAGCCTGCGCTGCTTTACGCAGGGCTACGGTTTGTGACGCAGCCTGCGGTTTCGGCTGCTTTGTTGCGATAATTTCAGCTTTTGGATGAATCGTCCTAGGGTTTGTGCACCCATATAAATACTCAACTTCTGAATGTTTTTAATTTATCATCTTATCTCTAGAACAACAACATTTACTCTCTAATTAAGTTGTAATCTTTCCTTATTTTCAAGCTTGTAATTATGCAAATGAGGAGCTAATCTCCTTTACTCTTGGTGTGATTCCCATCAAAGTCTCCGACTTTGACTTTGTAAGACTCAAATAACCCTTTCTTTTTATCTAATGTTGTTTCTTTAGTTTATCTTTTACATTCTAAGTAATTATTTGTGTGGATTGATCACCCTTGCATCTTAGTTGCTTAGTTTTCGCATATGTTAAGTAATCGGTTTAGTTTACTTGATGTTATTTGAAGCAAGCTTGTATGTATGTTGAGTTGGCTTAGATGAGACATATTTATGAGTAGAAAATTACATAACTTTCCATGCTTTCAGGGTTTAATGATTAGTAAGTTTAGTTTCTTTTTTTTTGATAAAATGTGAGAATATATATATATCAAAAAAGGACAAAAGCCCTGAGGTTACATGCTTCTAACACCCAGGTTCGAATCCCATGGGCACTCCAAACAAAAAAAACAAACAAAACAGACCAAAATATAAACTACATTTGGTCTATGAGTCTGTCATCCTACTCTGGGTTCTTGCAACAGATTCTTGCCTCGACTTCTCTTTTGATCTGACTAGCTAGCATCTTAGGCATGACAAGTACACCATTGATGCGAGCATTATTCCTTTGCATCCATGTATGATAGTATATAGCAGTAATAATCACTGCCATTCGTTTCCAGTTGCTATCACTTGAGTTCCCTGTAAACATTATAGTTTCAGAAGGTATGTTGAGCTGCATCTGTCCTTCCATTTCCTCTCGAAGTTTCCTATTATAGGAACAGTCCAGGAACAGATGGTCCCTTGTTTCAGTAGCAGTCCCACAGGCACAGCACAGGTCATCACTGCTGCATCCTATCCTGAGGAGCTTTTCTTTCAGATTCAGACCATTGGTATAGGTAAACCATGTGATTACAGCATGTTTGGGTATGTTCCAAATGTTCCAGCAAAGGGGAGCCCATTCTGGCTTGGCAACAGCAGGAACCAGCCAGTCATAGCCATGTTTTACTGTGTATCCCTGTGGATTTGGCATCCAAATATCATTTGTATAAGCAGCCTTCAAGGCCTCTTTAGCTTTGCAAACACTCTTCCAGGTCCAAGGTGTGTCAGCAGGTGGATGATAAGAATCCCAGGATTGATCCTTTAAGTACAGTTGGTGAACCCATCTGATCCAGAGCCTATCAGATTTGTAGTACATCCAATTGACAAGCTTCCCCACAGCAGCAAGGTTCCACTCAGCCACTTTTTTAATCCCCAAACCCCCTTCTGCTTTTGCCTTAGTGACTGTATCCCAAGCCACCATGGGTACTCTGTGGTAGTCACTACTGCCACTCCATAAGAAATTCCTACAGATGGCCTCAATTCGTTTTATGATGCTTTTGGGTATAAGGAAAATAGCAGCCCAGTAACAATGTATAGTAGTTAGCACAGAGGTAATAAGAGTTAACCTCCCTGCATATGAGAGTTTCCTGGCTCCAAGGCCTCTGATTCTGCTCACTATCTTCTCTGTAAGTTTGTGACATTCCTGCTTGCTTATCTTACCAGATTGTATGGGCACCCCCAGGTATCTGAATGGGAAACTGCCTTCCCTGAAGCCTGTGACATTCTGAATATCTGCCTTCAATTCCTCATCCATGCCATTGAAGTAGATATCAGATTTGGATGAATTTAGTTTCAAACCAGATGCTGCAGAAAAAGAGTTAAAAGCTCTCATGAGAAGAATAATGGAATGAGCATTTCCTTTGCAAAACATAAGCAGATCGTCAGCAAACATAAGATGGGTGAGCTTGAGATGTTTGCACAGAGGATGGTACTGGAAATTTCCCCTATCAGTTGCATATTTGAGGAGTCTTGAGAGATATTCCATACACATAGTAAAAAGAAGGGGGGATATTGGATCCCCTTGTCTAAGCCCTCTTTGCCCCTTAAAGTATCCAAACATACTTCCATTCAGTGCTAAGGTGAAGGTTGGAGAAGTGACACAAGCCAACACCAGCTTGATGAAATGGGCTGGGAATTTGAAATTAACGGAATTACATACACGGTTTTGTTGTGTGGTTCGTTTTCATTAGATGTTGGTTAGGGATGGATAGTTTAAGGGGTTGTTAGAGTCGAGCAAGTCTTTGTCGGGTGACTTTGTGACGGTTACACCAAGTTTTTCTCTCTTATTGATTATTGCACACTACTTGTTTGTGTTTTTGCCTAGCTCAATATTTTCTCATTTATTACTCATTTATTACTCATTCTAATTGTCCCAATTATTACTCCCTCATTTATGTCACCCTTTTTATTGTTCACTTGTGTAAATAATGTTTGTTGGTTGATAAGTTGTTTGTCATTAATCTCTAATCGTCACTAAGTTTTCATTTAATCTTTGTTTAGTTGTGTGTAAGCGAGTTTTTAGTTATTTCCCTTCTCTTGGGTTCGACCCTTAACTTGCACTTTACTACTTTTATTTCGAGTATAGTCGAGTCTAGTTTAGGTTTTATAATTTGTTTGGCGAGATAATTAGTGTAATAACGACCACTAGTTTTTCCGTATCAAATTTTGGCGCCGTTGCCGGGGAAGGGCAACATAGCTAAAGCTTGTTTGTGTTTTGTTTTTGTGTTGTTTTTATTTTTCTATTTTCCTTAGTTGTGTTTTTCTTTATCTTGTTGTCAATCATTATTGGTCAATTTGGTTTATCTTTGTAAGTAAGTGGTAATTTTAATTAGTTTTGTTTAGTGTGTAGTGTTTTGCTTATGCCTAGGTCACAAGAAGGGGATACCAACATTGAATTTGAGGAAAGTGTGGCATATTCGTGGATCTTCTCGAATCCTTTCTACCACCGTAACCGTCAAGAGGAGGAAGCAAGCCCACTTAGTAGCTACACTTCCATTGAGAACTCACCCTCAACCATAGAGATTGACCCAATTGAAGTTGAATACCCAAGAATGGCGGATGACACTAGAACTATTCGGGAGCTTCGTGCCCGGAATTATGAGGAACAACCCTCATGCATCATTTATCCACCAATGGGAGCCAACGGAAACTTTGAATTGAAGGGCTATTTCATCCACAACCTTCCCAAGTTCTATGGTTTAGCGAGAAACGATCCAAACCGACATCTAGCGGAATTTCACATGATGTGCCAAGGCACCATTCCCACCGGAGTATCCGAGGATCAATTTAAGTTGCGGGCTTTTCCTTTTTCTCTTCACGATGGTGCGAAAGATTGGCTTTATTATCTACCTCCGGGCATCATAAACACATGGACGGATATGAAGGCGGCCTTCTTAGAGAAATACTATCCGGACTCCCGCCACAATCATGCCAAGAAGGCGATAACATCTATTGAGCAAGGGAGTGGGGAGACCATGTATGAGTACCGGGAGAGATTTAAGAAGCTTGTAGCTCAATGCCCATACCATGGTTTGAGTGGAGATGATTTGCTTGTTCATTTTTATGATGGTCTAAACGAGCAAGACCAACGGATGGTCAATTCTACCACCGGTGGAGGATTGGAAAATTATTCGGTGGTGGAGGCTAATGAGCTCATTGAGAGGCTCGCCGCTAGTACAAGAATGCATGGAAGGTCCCGTCAAGCTACAAAGAATACTTCCTGTTGAACCATATATTCAAATATATATATATAGTATATATGTTTGTGTTTTGATAATGACAAGTCAAGTTATTTATATATTATATACTCGTATGTATAATCGTGTGCTAAGTGTACAGAAATTTAGTAACAAGATCTAATCAATCAAGTGTAAAAGATTCAAGCATATTAGTCAATGAGTTGACTATATCGAAGATTGATAGAAGATCACAAGCGCGCATAAAGAAGTAAAGTTATAATTATCAACTATAACTTTAACACAAGTTTGATTCAAGTTATAGCTCGTAGCTATACCTCTACATTATGAAGAAATGATCGAATTATATATGTGGATAAGTTGAAACATTGGTTTCCTTATTTGTGTCGTGTGAGTTAGTGTTTAAATGGTATTCTATTTAAATATGGAATTGTTAATCTTAATAGGATTATATAAAATATCTTTTGGTTAAATAAGAAATAAATAAATATCTTATGAGATAATTATTTATTACTAAAATAAACTAAAGATTTTTATATGATTTTAATTGTCAAAAATATATAGTCTAAATATAGTTTGTTTCGATTTTGGAAATCGTGTGATATGCCACATTACCAAATCGTGTAGGACTTGCTTAAATAAATATCATGTATTTATTTAATGTCCTAAATAAACTAAGATTATATTATGGTAATATATTTTATTATCTTTGACATGGTTTAGGAAGTTGATTTAGTATGGATACTAATTGTTTATTATATAAAGATCTTTCCTAAATATGAATTAGGAAATTGTTTCCTTATATAATACATATAGTATATTATTAAATCTTTCCTAAATATATTAAGATTAGATTTAAGGTAGTATTACTAAAAGACTAGTATTCTAGTTTAAGTAATATTCCTAAATCATCTAGGGTTTGAATTACCTAGATACATATTCTATATAAATAGACTACCTTTGACACATTAATTGACACGAAATACACAACATACATACTCGCAAATCAAGAGAAAACCGCCGATCGTGTTCTTCAATATTCGAGCTTTAATTGTCAAATCCGATTCAAGATTCAAGTGCTCAAGCATTGATCTTATTCATTCAAGATTGTGACACCAAGAAAAACTTTGAAGACTTTATCTTATTTACGTAAGATAGTTTGAGTATTTAGCGGTACTCGTTGTAAGACAAATATTTAACGGTATTTGTCGTAGCTAGATATTTAACGGTATCTAGATTGAGTTGTGACTAACATCAAAGTCGCACGAGTAGGGTTGATAAAATTGTAATCCAGAGTTGGTACTAATTTTATTAATCGAGAATAGTGGACGTAGGTCTCAGAGTGTGAGACTGAACCACTTCAAAAATATCGTGTCTCTACTTTATTATTGCTCTACTCAACGATCATCATACAACTACACACACATCGAAGAAGATTTCAAAAAGAAGGCATACTCAATTCAACCCCCCCCTTCTTGAGTATATCATATCAATAGACTCTTCAATTGGTATCAGAGCCTCGTGCTCTTGATCGCCTAGCCGCGTGAGTTTTGATCCTTCTATTGATTCTATATTATATACTCTTTCATCTATGGATTCCAAGCATCTCAAGTGCCCTATCTTCGATGGCAAAAACTATAGCTTATGGAAAAATATGATGACTCATTACATCAAGGGTTGTGATTGGGAATGTTGGAAGATCATCCAAACTGGACCAAAGAAGATCTTGGTCGCCGCCGCCAATGGAACAACCTATGAAAAAATGGAAAGCGATTATGTGGAAAGTGATTACAAAATTGCAGAGAAAAACTCTAAGGCCATGAGCCTCCTACAGAACGGTATGATAACCTCAGAATTCGATAGATTCTCATCCTGTAGTTCCGCTAAGGAAATATGGGATAGTCTCGAACTTGCTTATGAAGGAACATCCGCAGTCAGGAAACATCGTATAGACTTGCTCGTTCAAAGATATGAACTTTTCAATATGGAAAAGAATGAATCTATTGATAGCATGTCTGCACGATTTTCTTGTATTATTAATGAACTGCGGAACCTTGGCAAAAAAATCGATTCTGAGGATATCATTCGTAAGATTCTTAGGAGTCTCACTAAAAAGTGGCAACCTAAAGTCACGGCCATAGAAGAAGCACGTGATTTATCTAAAATCACTTACCAAGAATTGATTGGTTCCTTAATGGCTCACGAGATCATACTAAATAAAAACGATGATGATCCCAAAGGAAAGGGAGTCGCTTTACAAGCCTCCACAAGCGAAATAAGCGAAGAAGAACTTGAGGATGAAACAGTTCTATTCGCTAGACGATTTAAGAAAGCAGTTTTCAAAGGTAGATACAAAAACTCGAACAACAAAACATTCGACAAAAAGAAAACTGACTCCAAACAAACATTCTTCAAAAGAGGATGTTTCAAGTGTGGACAACAAGACCATATGATCAAAGATTGTCCAAGTTGGGACAAAATCAAAGACAAGTCAAAAAGAGAAAAGACCAAGACAGAATTTAAGAAAGTAATGCTTGCGTCATGCTGGGGAGAATTAGAATCTGAGGATGACGAGGACTCTGAAGAAGAAGAAGAAGTAGCACACCTGTGCCTAAGCAACGTCAGCCTAGATCTAATCTCAAACGACAATGATGAAAATGACGCATCTCATATGTGCCTCTTTGGAGAATCCGACTCAGACAACGACGACGATGAAGAGGTAAATTTTCTTCAACTCAAAAGTCAAGTCAAAAACTTATCTAAGGCTATGTTAATTAAATATTTTGAGAAAACCCTAGACCAATGTAATGAACAAAGTCTTGAGTTAGATGACTTGAAAGAACAGATCCTCGATATTGCTGAGGAAAATCAACTTCTGAAAGCCAAAGCTAAGAAACTGAAATCCAAAATAAGCATTGAAGCAAATGCTAAGTTGGAAACAGTTATGTCTGAGAAAAAGGTTCTTGAGTCTAAAGTTATAGCTAATGAAGCTATAACCTCAAAACTAAAACTCAACATTAAAGAGCTTCAATCTAAAGTTATAGCTAATGAAGCTATAACTTCAGAATTAAGAAAGGTTAATGAACGGCTTAAGTCAGAATCCTCGACTATGGTCGAAGATGAGACTCATCAAGAAGAAGTTGAGATTCTCGAAAGCAAAATCATGGATCTAGAATTCAGTATATCTAAAATCAAGAAAGAACATGCCAAAATTGTGTCTGACTTCCATAAAGACATTCAAAACCTAAAAGAGTCTAGCAACACTGACCATAGTAAATGTAAGAAAGAAATAGACTCCTTAAAAGAACTCCTTCTTCATGCTCGGAAAGTTCACGATAAGTGGGAAGGAAGCACTAACGTTCTGAACTTCCTAACTGAACAATCCGACAATAACATGAAGATGGGTTTAGGTCACGAATGTTATGGAAGGAGGGATCACTCAAAGTGTAAACAAAGTCCAACAGATAGAGACTTTAGAAGAAGGAAATATGCCGACCTTCCTGAGTATTTAATATGCACTTATTGTGGTCATACTGGACACCTCCGAGAAAACTGTGTAAAACACGCACAAGATTTTAAAACCGGAGTTAAGTTTGTTAAATCCTTAGGAATTCCAAGCGACACTAATTCTGTCTCTGATAATGATAATGATAAAATTGAGGAAAGAAACATTGACCACAGATGGTTCTATGACATGACATTTGACTATGAAGAAAAGAAAAACAGAACCAAACAGACTCCTCAAACATCACACAAAAAATGGTCACCAAGAGTCCAAACTAAAACCTACACAAAAACATCAAAACCGAATCACTACCGATATAGAAAGACCTACGTAAGACAAGTCTGGGTTAAAAAGGAAGATGTATTTGTGATTACTAACAACAAAGGACCCAAGTATGCTTGGGTACCTAAATCCTGTCTTTAAAATTATTTGTGCAGTTTGTCGCCAAGGAAAATAACCTATGGTATCTCGACAGTGGATGCTCAAGACATATGACAGGCGACGTAAACCTATTCCAAACCCTAAAACCTTTTGACGGAGGTAAAGTCACATTCGGTGATAACAAAAAGGGAAAGATCATCGGAATTGGTAAGATAGGTATCTCATCCTCTCATACTATAAATGATGTATACCTTGTAAGTGGTCTCAAACACAATCTTATCAGTATATCACAATTATGTGACAAAGGAAATAAAGTGGTCTTTCATTCAGATATATGTCGTATAATCTTAGAAGGCACCAGTAAAGTGATACTTGAAGGTCACAGGATAAAAAATGTTTATATGATTGATTTAAATGTTGTACCTACTAATTCTCTATCATGCATGAAAGTTACGTTAGATGATCCATGTTTATGGCACAAGAGATTTGGTCATATTAGCTCACCTATTCTGAGTAAGCTGAAAAGATGGGACTTGGTCGAAGGTCTTCCAAAGATCAAATTTGATCAAGAAAAGATGTGTGACACATGCGCACGATGTAAACACGTCAGATCATCCTTTAAGCCAAAAAGAGTGGTAAGCACAGAACAAGCTCTTGAACTAGTACACATGGATCTATGTGGCCCTATGAAGGTAAGAAGCAGAGGTGGTTCCAGGTACGTTTTCGTTCTAGTTGATGATTACTCTAGATTTGTTTGGCCAATCTTTCTTCATTCTAAAGACGAAACATTCGATGAATTTGTTAGTCTCATGAAACTTGTCCAAAACAAATATAAATCAAACCTAGTAACAATCCGTACTGACCATGGAACTGAGTTCGACAATCATGCCTTTATTGAATTCTGTAAAACCAATGGTGTTGGTCATAACTTCTCGGCCCCTAGAACCCCACAACAAAATGGAGTCGTAGAACGAATGAACAGAACCCTAGAAGACATGGCTCGAACAATGCTTCTTTGTAGTGGCCTACCTAGAAACTTTTGGGCTGAGGCTATTAGTACAGCTTGCTATATTCATAACCGTGCTATGATTAGACCTATCCTTAAAAAGACTCCTTATGAACTTCTTCGAGGTCGTAAACCAAACATATCTCATTTAAGATGCTTTGGTAGTAAATGCTTTGTTCACAACAATGGTAAAAACAGATTAAGCAAATTCGACCCTAGAAGTGATGAAGCAATCTTTATAGGATATTCAGATCATAGTAAAGCCTACAAAGTTTTTAACAAACGTACTTTATGCATAGAGGAAAGTATTCATGTTATCTTTGATGAGAATAATGCCTTCGATAAGCCATTACAGGATATAGAGGAAAACCTAGACGAACCTGATTTCAGGTTATCAAGGGAAGATCCTCCTGAAATGGAAATTGAAGAAGGAGAACCTCAAGGAATTCATGATGAACTCAACTTGGGAGAAAATGGTGCGAGAGATGAAACTACAGTTGATGATACTGTAGATAACTCTCAAACCAATGACTTGGAACCCAGAGTTACAGCTAATGAAGCTGTAACTTTGAATCAAAACCAAAGGGAAGAGGCCAGAGTTATACCTGACCCTACTATAAACCCAGGTTTGGATTCAGGGGGAACAAGTCAAGATCCCGAATCAAGTTCGGGGAATGCAAATGATCAATCAAGAAACTGGAGATATAAAAGCTCTCATCCTTTGGACAATGTCATAGGGAGCCTGACAGATGGAGTTCAAACTCGAAGGAGCTTAAATAACTTTTGCTCATTCTACTCCTTTCTCTCCACCATTGAACCTTCAAATATCAAGGAAGCTCTCGCAGAACCAGACTGGATAGTTGCCATGCAAGAAGAACTCCAACAATTTGAAAGAAACAAAGTTTGGCATCTTGTTCCTCGACCTGAGGACAGAACTGTCATTGGAACTAGATGGGTATTCAGAAACAAATTGGATGACACTGGAGTTATTGTGCGAAATAAGGCCAGACTAGTAGTTCAAGGATACAACCAACAGGAAGGGATCGATTATGACGAAACCTTTGCTCCTGTTGCTCGTCTTGAGGCAATAAGACTACTCATTGCATTTGCAGCACACAAGGGAATGAAGCTTTTTCAGATGGACGTTAAGACTGCATTTCTTAATGGCTATCTCCAAGAGGAAGTATTTGTTGAACAACCTCCTGGATTTCCTGACAGCAAACTCAAGGATCATGTATTCAAACTGGACAAAGCACTATATGGTCTGAAACAAGCACCTAGGGCATGGTACGACAGATTATCAAAGTTCCTATTGGAGAGTGGATTCAAGAGAGGGTCTGTGGATAAAACCCTATTTCTTAAAAGCGAAAACTCAGATCTACTAGTTGTTCAGATCTATGTTGACGATATTATTTTTGGCTCAACTAATAAAAAGTTGTGCAAGTACTTCTCTGAGTTGATGACTTCTGAGTTCGAGATGAGTATGATGGGAGAACTAAAGTTCTTCCTTGGACTTCAAATACAACAAACTGAAGAAGGAATCAAAGTTCATCAACAAAAATACGTCAAGGAGTTACTAAAGAAATTTGGAATGGAAACCTCTCATGCAATGCCTACTCCAATGGTCACAGATAAGAAGTTAACCAAAGACGAAGATGGTAAGTCTGTAGATGAAACAACTTACAGAGGTATGATTGGCTCACTTCTTTATCTTACAGCAAGTCGTCCAGATATAATGTTTAGTGTTTGTGTTTGTGCGAGATTTCAATCTGCACCAAAAGAATCACACATGATTGCAGTTAAGAGAATTTTAAGATACCTAATCGGAACCTCAAAATTATATCTATGGTATCCTATGGACTGTAACTTTAACTTAGTAGGATATTCAGATGCGGATTATGCAGGATGTTCTTTAGACAGAAAAAGTACCTCCGGACTTGCTACCTTTGTAGGTCCTTGTATTATATCTTGGGGATCCAAGAAACAAAATTCTGTCGCTCTTTCAACTGCTGAAGCAGAATATATTGCAGCCGCACTGGTATGTTCTCAACTTTTATGGTTAAAGCAACAGTTACATGATTATGGTGTTGATGTTGGATGCGTGCCTATATTATGTGATAATACGAGTGCCATAATTATATCTAAAAACCCAGCCCAGCACTCGAGGACCAAACATATTGAAATTAGACATCACTTTCTAAGAGACCATGTTGAAAAGAAAAATATAAAATTGGAATTTTGTAGTACGGAAAAACAGTGGGCAGATATCTTCACTAAACCATTGGCTAGAGAACGCTTTGAGACTTTGCGATTGGAAATTGGTTTAATCGGTGGCACCTAATCAAATCTTAAAAGCAAAAATAACCCAATGATTGACTACGGTTTAGATGAGATTATATGACTGTGTCCGTATACTCCGCTGCATGTGTATGTATATATTCGATGATAAATTTTGTGATTATAGTTATATTATATGATTTATATATGAATGTGTACACAATCGATCTCACATAATATTACGTCACATATTATAATTTACCCACATATACGTCTTAACATATTATACAAATTATAATACACAAATATTACAAAATAAACTAAAAACTCACCAATTAATCACACAAATTTCGTGTGATGGCCCCACCTTTAACCACGTATCACCCTCACTTACCCCACAACCAACTGCCACGTGTCTCCCCTATCACCTAGCCTTTGACTTCACCCAAACCATCATTATTAACCCTCACTTACCCCAACTCCCTCATTTACCTCACCTTCCTCCATTATTACCGACATACATTTTGTAAAAACCAATTAATACACTCAAACCTCCATACAATCAAAACCTCCATTATAATCCATCAAAACCTCCACCATCTCATCGTCTTTCACTCTCAATACCACCATGCCACCCTCAAAAGCCACTCGCTCACAACAAAAGAAACCCTCTCCACCCTCACCTACACCGTCACCACCACCATCTCCGACCCCCATTGCCACCATGAGTCCAACCCAAGAAACTGGTAAACGTCGAAAACTTAATCGAGCTGCTTCTCCAATTTCGGACGACATGCAAGAAAGGGATTCCAAGAACCCTCGTCCTCTGTTCAAAGACTATTCCGTCGAAGCTACTCAAGAGGGATTAGAACGTGTTCGCATGACCAAGAATGAAGGTATTCTTATTAACCGCCTTCTTCCTTATGCCATTCATGCCGGTCGATTTTATCCGACAACCTGGGTAAACGGTTCTAAATCTCTGCTTTTCTTTAAAAAGTTTTTAGAGTTTCAAGGGTGGGAATATGTTAGCAATTTCTCAGGGTTAATATTTCCAGTTGAATTACTTCAATTCTTTGCCTCTGTCAAATCGACTGAAACCGGGTTAAAGGCCGTAGTTAATGGAAGGGATGTCGAAGTTTCTTTAGAAGATATTTGTGAAATTTTTCATCTTGATCCAAGGGGACTTGATATTGATACCCGAAAGGAATGGGGGGTAGTTACCCACGAACAGAAAATGATGATCAAACAATACTTTGATCCCAATGCCACTGAAGTCTCTCCACTACTCACAAATTCCTTCTCCCCGAAATTAAAGTTGTTTGTTAACTATCTTTGGAACACGATTCTGCCTAGGAGAGGTGGTCGTGATAAATTGTCAAGTGTTGAGGCTATTGTATTATTTCACTGGTTGGAGGGAAACAAAATCAACCTCGCATTCTTGCTCTGTTCGAAAATTTGTCAAGTTTCCTCTGTTTTAGTTAAAGAAAAACCAAGTTCGACTCTTGATATTCCTTATGGCATGTGGGTTTCTGAAATTTTGTTGAAGAAGGGTGTTGTGGACGATTATAGTATTGTATTATAATTTTGTTGAAACCCCGTGATCGTATGTGTGACAAGTTACTAAAGTTGATGGGCATTACGTTTGATGGTGTTGATTTGGCTTTTGGGAAGACAGGTGAGGAGGGACCTCGTCCTAATCCATCTCCATCTTATGTAGACTTGGAATCAAAGATGGATCAGATTCTAGGGTTGTGTCAGATTAAAAAGGAAAAAGAACATTCGGGTTCCTCGGAAAATCGTACAAGTAGTAATCGTGAGTTTGAGGTTGAAGTAAAGGAATGGATGGCGAAAGTAGACAAGCATTTGGTGAAAATTGGCTCAGAGGTCTCGGTTGTTTGCTCTGAATTACTGGCGATGAGTGATCGTTTGTCCTTTCTTGCGACTCAAGGCGGTGCTTTGGTAAGGGATCATGGGTTCTTGCGCACAGATGCGAGCCAAGCTCTTGAAGCGGTTAAAGCGCTTTCCTTAAAGATACTTAACTTCGAGTTGGCTCTAAATGCTCAAGGAAGGAATGTCAGTAGTTGTTTGGATCGTTTGGACACCCTTGAGTTCCGAACCCGACCCGAGTACGTGAGTCCGTATGCTAAGACCCCTGCTTCCAGCTCTCGCTCCTAATCCGCCATCTCCGTCTCTGTTTCTGTTAAACTTGAAGTTGTTTTGTCGTTGTTTTGTTCAAGTCCTGGGTTGGACTTCTAAACACTCTTAGCTTTTATGGCCCAACTTATTACCTAGCCCATTCGGAATCCGAGACTATGTTTCGTTTTGCTTCCTCGGATTTCCTAAACCTAACAAACTTTATGATTGTTTTGATGCGGCCCAATTGCTTTTCTTATCCCTTGGCCCATCTTATTTGTTATCCTTTGCAGATACTTATCCCATTAAGCCGGCCCATTTTCTTTAAACACTTCTTCATTCGGCCCATTGGCTTAATACTTCGGATTGTTGTGTATATTTTTAACATTCCGTATGTGGTTATGTGATATTTTCTATGTTCATATTATTTCGACTCGTTTATATGCTTGCTTATGTTTCGTACGTATATTATTCTAGTCGTTTCATGTCTTTGTTCTCATCTTTTCGATGATGTCAAGAGGGGGAAATATGCGACTTAGATTAGAATTTGCCTAAGCTTGCTCCTTGTCGTAATTCATTGTCTCTTAGGGTCCTTAAAGAATATGGGATAGATAGAAAGATAGAAACCCTAAGTGACTCTTTGCTATGAATGACCCTTATTATATTGAGGGGGAACATACCCTTAGACACAAAATCTAAGAGAGACTTGCCATCATCAAAAAGGGGGAATTTGTTGAACCATATATTCAAATATATATATATAGTATATATGTTTGTGTTTTGATAATGACAAGTCAAGTTATTTATATATTATATACTCGTATGTATAATCGTGTGCTAAGTGTACAGAAATTTAGTAACAAGATCTAATCAATCAAGTGTAAAAGATTCAAGCATATTAGTCAATGAGTTGACTATATCGAAGATTGATAGAAGATCACAAGCGCGCATAAAGAAGTAAAGTTATAATTATCAACTATAACTTTAACACAAGTTTGATTCAAGTTATAGCTCGTAGCTATACCTCTACATTATGAAGAAATGATCGAATTATATATGTGGATAAGTTGAAACATTGGTTTCCTTATTTGTGTCGTGTGAGTTAGTGTTTAAATGGTATTCTATTTAAATATGGAATTGTTAATCTTAATAGGATTATATAAAATATCTTTTGGTTAAATAAGAAATAAATAAATATCTTATGAGATAATTATTTATTACTAAAATAAACTAAAGATTTTTATATGATTTTAATTGTCAAAAATATATAGTCTAAATATAGTTTGTTTCGATTTTGGAAATCGTGTGATATGCCACATTACCAAATCGTGTAGGACTTGCTTAAATAAATATCATGTATTTATTTAATGTCCTAAATAAACTAAGATTATATTATGGTAATATATTTTATTATCTTTGACATGGTTTAGGAAGTTGATTTAGTATGGATACTAATTGTTTATTATATAAAGATCTTTCCTAAATATGAATTAGGAAATTGTTTCCTTATATAATACATATAGTATATTATTAAATCTTTCCTAAATATATTAAGATTAGATTTAAGGTAGTATTACTAAAAGACTAGTATTCTAGTTTAAGTAATATTCCTAAATCATCTAGGGTTTGAATTACCTAGATACATATTCTATATAAATAGACTACCTTTGACACATTAATTGACACGAAATACACAACATACATACTCGCAAATCAAGAGAAAACCGCCGATCGTGTTCTTCAATATTCGAGCTTTAATTGTCAAATCCGATTCAAGATTCAAGTGCTCAAGCATTGATCTTATTCATTCAAGATTGTGACACCAAGAAAAACTTTGAAGACTTTATCTTATTTACGTAAGATAGTTTGAGTATTTAGCGGTACTCGTTGTAAGACAAATATTTAACGGTATTTGTCGTAGCTAGATATTTAACGGTATCTAGATTGAGTTGTGACTAACATCAAAGTCGCACGAGTAGGGTTGATAAAATTGTAATCCAGAGTTGGTACTAATTTTATTAATCGAGAATAGTGGACGTAGGTCTCAGAGTGTGAGACTGAACCACTTCAAAAATATCGTGTCTCTACTTTATTATTGCTCTACTCAACGATCATCATACAACTACACACACATCGAAGAAGATTTCAAAAAGAAGGCATACTCAATTCAACCCCCCCCTTCTTGAGTATATCATATCAATAGACTCTTCACTTCCGCCATGGGAGCCTCTTCTTCATCAAATTCAAAACTTGAGAAAAGTGTGGAAGAACTCAAGCTTCTTGTAGCAAACATGTTGGTAGGCTCACAAGGAGATGGTGGAAACCAAAGTAGCCAAGTTGAATGTTCATTTTGCCAAGGTCCTCACCCGGTAGAGGTTTGTCCTATCATGCAAGTGGAGGATGTTGGGGTTGAAAATTTAATTGCAATGGGACAAGGACACTACAACTCAAGGAACCCTTCCGGTGGTGGGTACTACAAATATGACCCAAGTGGAGCCACTTACAACATAGGCTCACGAGATCACCCAAACTTTAGTTGGGGAGGAGATAAATCAAAGAGTTTTGTGAATGGACAATTCAACCACTTGAGGGACCAAGGACAAAATCAACAAGGCCAAAATCAACAAGGAACAAACTTTCAAAGAAACACAAATTTTCAAAGACCACCCAATGGTGGAAATCAAGGCAATACATCACAAAAGCCTAATGAAGAAGACATGTCAATGAAAGAGATGCTCAAGGCTCTTTTGAAGGGACAAGCGGATTCCGACAAGAGGTCGGCAAATGAGAAAACCATGAATGATGCAAGGTTTACAAATCTTGAGAACCAAATGGGGCAAATTTCCGAAGAGATGGCAAAGAACAAACAAAGGAGTTCATCTTCCATTCCTTCCACCACTCTCCCTCCTCCTCGGCAAAATGCTAGTGCCATGACCTTGAGGAAGGGAAGAACTCTAGACACCCCTCCCAAGAGGGCAAGAGCTAAGTCCAAGGAATGGGTAATTGAAGAAATTGAAGTGGAGGAGGAGGAACTAGAGGTCACTCCAAGAGTTGAGGCATCCTCAAAAGGAAAAGAGAAGGAGGTGGACAACAACACCCCACCAACCAAGGAAGTAAGCAAAGAGCCCCGGAAAAAGGCGAATGACACTTTGGAGGTTCTCTCAAAGGACCTTGAACCGGAGGTACCATTCCCAAGTGCCCTCACAAATCCTAAAAGGATTGATAAAGACTCCGATCTTTATGAGACTTTTAGGAAATGTGAGGTCAACATCCCTCTCTTTACTATTATCAAATCCGTTCCTAGGTATGAAAAGTTCCTAAAAGAACTTTGTACCTCTAAACGGAAGCCAAGAAAAGGAATTGAGAGAGTTATGGTTAGTGGGCATGTCTCGGCAATTTTTAAAAAGAACCTTCCCGAAAAATGTGATGATTCGGGCATGCTAACTATACCGTGCTCCATTAAGGGTGAATCTTTTGCTAGAGCCATGTTAGACTCGGGGTCCTCCATAAATGTGATGCCTTACTCCGTGTATGAGACTTTAGAGTTACCTCCTTTGTCTAAGTCAAATGTCGTCATTCAATTGGCGGACCGGTCAATAATTCAACCCAAAGGTTTTATTGAGGATGTCATAGTAGAAGTTGACAAATTCATGTTTCCGGCCGATTTTTATGTTCTAGACATGGAGCCGGATTCCAAGGCTACACCCCTTTTATTAGGAAGACCTTTCATGAGAACTTCTAAGACCAAACTTGATATGTATGATGGCAACTTAACAATGGAATTTGAGGGAAACATCATAAAATACAATGTGTATGAGTCCATGAAAAGAACCGATGATTTGAGCTTTTGTTACTTTTTGGATGTCATTGAGCCATTAGCAAATCAAGTTTATAAACTTTGTCATAGGAGCCCTCTTGAAGTGGCTCTCACTAACGACGTGGAGAAAGAAGGGTTGCGTTTCTTGTTGTCAAATGATGTGCAGGAAACTATTAAAGCATTGGATGAGGAAGAACCTTTAGAAGAAACCAAGGACAAAGAATCGATTGAAGAAAGCAGTGCAAACCGCAGCCTGCTATCAGGGACGCAGCCTGCGGTCCCCAACGCAGGCCTGCGGTCAGATGCGCAGCCTGCGCTTTCTTCAGGCGCAGCCTGCGTTTTCCAGGGCAGCCTGCGTGATTCTCTGCACTCAACCCAACAAATTTATTTCCAAGAACACTACCCTTTCCAAACCAAGTTTCTTCCCTTAGAGGCTTCCCTTGAAAGACCACTACCCTCCACCATAAAACCACCCACCCCCAATCTCAAACAACTTCCCGATCACTTGAAATACGTTTTTCTTGGTGAAAAAAATACCCTACCCCTTATAATTTCAAACACACTTGAGGGTGACCAAGAGAAGAGGTTGGTGGAGGTTTTTCAAAAGCACAAAGGCGCTTTTGGGTGGAGTATTGCGGATATTAAAGGGATAAGCCCAAGCATTTGCATGCACAAGATTCGTTTGGAAGGAGAAGTAAAGCCGGTTCGACAACCGCAAAGGAGATTGAATCCTCCAATGATGGAGGTTGTGAAAGAAGAGATCATCAAACTACTCCAAATGGGAATCATCTATCCCATTAGCGACTCCCAATGGGTAAGCCCTACTCAATGGGTACCTAAAAAGGGTGGGGTGACGGTAATCGAAGGCAAAGAAGGAGCCTTAATCCCCACTCGGATTCAAACCGGGTGGAGAGTTTGCATCGATTATCGCCGCCTCAATGCCGTGACCTTCAAAGATCATTACCCCTTGCCCTTTCTAGATCAAATGCTAGAAAGGTTGGGGGGAAGAGAGTTTTATTGCTTCTTGGATGGCTACTCCGGATATTTTCAAATCCCAATTAAGCCGGAGGACCAATCAAAAACAACATTCACGTGCCCTTTCGGAACATATGCATACCGGAGGATGCCCTTCGGGCTATGCAATGCTCCGGGTACATTTCAAAGATGCATGATGAGTCGATTCTCGGACCTTGTGGAAAGAGTCTTAGAGGTCTTCATGGATGATTTCACCGTCCATGGAGACAACTTTGACGCATGTTTGGACCACCTAACTATGGTCCTAACACGATGCACGGAGTCACACCTTGTGTTGAACTCCGAAAAATGTCACTTTATGGTTAAAAGCGGCATCGTGTTAGGACACATAGTGTCGAAAAGAGGGATTGAAGTGGATGTGGCAAAGGTGGAAGTAATAAAAACCTTGCCATATCCCACTAATACTCGAGATGTGAGGTCGTTCCTAGGACATGCGGGCTTTTACCGGAGGTTCATAAAAGATTTTTCAAAAATTGCTTACCCCTAATGCAAGCTCTTGCACAAGGATGTGGAGTTTGTGTTCAATGATGCTTGTAGGTTGGCCTTTGATACCTTGAAGGAAAGGTTGGTGACAGCACCCATTATTCAAGCTCCGAGATGGGACCTCCATTTTGAGATTATGACGGACGCTAGCGACTATGCTCTTGGCGCGATTCTAGGCCAAAGAGAAGGAAAGGGGGCACATGTGATCCAATATGCCTCCTCGCTTTTGAATGATGCTCAAAGGAGCTACATCACCACGGAGAAGGAGTTCATGGCGGTGGTGTATGCTATCGAAAAATTCCGATCATATCTTTTGGGAGCAAAGGTCGTCATTTTCACCGATCATAAGGCCATAAGACAACTTGTTGACAAGAAGGACACCAAAGCAAGATTGATGAGATGGGTGCTTTTATTGAGTGAGTTTGATATTGAGATCAAGGACAAGGAAGGGAGTGCAAATGTGGTGGCCGACCATTTGAGTAGGCTCCACATTAATGAAGATGTGGCAAGGAAGATGGGAGTGGTCGATGGAAGTCTTCCACACGAGTCACTTTATGGATTGAGAGTAATTGAGCCTTGGTATGCAAACCTTGTCAACTATATTGTGACCAAGAGGTTCCCCACCACCCTATCTTCAAGTCAACGGGACAAGATTAAGAAGAATGCCCGTTACTACATTTGGGATGACCCGTATCTATGGTCAAGACCAAATGATTAGGAGGTGTGTGCCGGATGTTGAAGTACCTTCAATCCTTAAGCATTGCCACGAATATGCGTGTGGCGGACATTTTGGGCCTCAGAGAACCGCTAGGAAGGTGTTAGAGTGCGGATTCTATTGGCCAAGCTTGTTTCGGGACACTAATGCATTTGTGAAAAGCTGTGATCGTTGTCAACGTTGTGGCAACATATCAAGAAGACAAGAAATGCCTCAACAACCCATGCTTTTTCTTGAGATATTTGATGTATGGGGGATCGACTTCATGGGACCGTTCACCAATTCAAGCGTCAACCTCTACATTCTACTTGCCGTAGATTATGTTTCCAAACAGGTTGAGGCAATTCCCACACGGAATGATGATGGGAAAACCGTGAGTTACTTCGTGAAAGACAATATCTTCTCTTGGTTTGGCTTTCCTAGGTGCATCATAAGTGATAGGGGAACCCACTTTTGCAACAAATTAGTGGGCTCCCTCTTGAAGAAGTATGGAGTGATCCATAAGATTTCCACGGCCTATCACCCGCAAACCAATGGCCAAGCGGAAGTGTCAAACCGAGAAATTAAGAGCATTTTGGAGAAGACGGTCAACCCCGACCGGAAGGATTGGAGCAAGAGACTCAATGATGCTTTGTGGGCCTATAGGACGGCTTACAAGACTCCATCGGCATGTCCCCCTATAGGCTCATCTATGGAAAAAGTTGTCATCTCCCGGTGGAGATTGAGCACAAAGCTTATTGGGCAATTAAAGCATTCAACCAAAGTTATGATGAGTCGGGGCTCCACCGAAAACTTCAAATTCAAGAATTGGAGGAACTACGAAGTGATGCTTTTGATAATGCCGAAATCTACAAAGAAAGACAAAGAGGTGGCATGATCAAATGATCACTCGTCGGGTTTTCAAGGAAGGAGAGGAGGTGCTAGTTTTCCAAAGCCGTTTCAATAATTTCCCCGGAAAGCTAAGGTCTAGGTGGTATGGGCCTTTCGTAATTCGAAAGGTGCTACCTCATGGTGCCATTGAGGTGGAAGACCTAAAGACCGGGAAAGTGATCAAGGTGAATGGGCAAAGGTTGAAACATTACCTTACAAACATGGAATTGCATGGAGAAGGGGAGATCCAACTCGAGGACCCCGTTTATCAAGAATGAGAAGGCAAAGAGGTGGTCGAGCCATCAACAATAAATAACGGCAAAAGTTTGTACATATTTTATCCCTTTTTCAAGCTTTAGTTTCATGCATTTCCCCGTTTTAAGCATTTTGTTTTGTGTTGTCGTTTCCTTAACAAACAACTTGAAGTTACTAATACGTGTTTTAAGATGTTTTAGACTTGTGAGAGGTATGAAAAAGTGTGTGACGGATGTTGATGTCAAGAAGGCAAAGAAAGTGATCCCGTGTTTTGGTTAAGTCTCGGAGTGAAGTGGGAGTCTTGGCCATGGGAAAGAAATGAAAAATTCAAAGAACAGCCAGGGGCGTAGGCTGCCAGCTACAACGCAGCCTGCGGTGCAGGGGGTCTTGAGACGAAGAAAAATCATAAAAATCAGTGAAAACCGCAGCCTGCGTGGTTTTACGCAGCCTGCGGTAATGGACGCAGGGCTGCGGTATTTTACGCAGCCTGCGGTTGCGTCGGGTTTTTGAAGTTTTTCTCTTCTTATCTCGTGTCCCCCATCCTATCTCCATTATCTAAATTTTCAGATTTTCTCCAAAACCTCAATCCTCTTTCAAAACCTCCACCAACATCTTCATCCTCCACAATACTCCATCACCCTAACTCAAGTTTTCAATAATTAATCACCATTAGCAATTCCTTGAACTTTTCCACCAACAAACCAACCACTCAAACCATCAAACCCAAGAATCAAAACCTCACCAAAACCTAGATTTTTTTTTCCTTCAATCTCAACGGATTCAAGGCTCAATCGGGTTCTAGCAAGGATTTATCAACTACTTTCACTACTTTGGTGCTAATTAGGGAAGGTATAACACTCTTACACCCTCTTAATAATTTCCATTCAAAGTTAGTCTAGAAATCAATTTTAGGATTGATTTTTGGTTTTTATTTGTTGTTTGATTCTCTTGTTGTGTGGTAAAACATATTTTCTCGGTGAGAATTAGGAAGCAATCAACAAACACCTTCCCAAACCATTCTTAACATCCTTGCATACTAAGTGTTTGTTGATTTGCCTCTTAGAGTGAAAAATCGTTTTGAGTGGTAATCTTTTCAAGTGTAAAAGTTCTCCTTTCACAAATGGCCCCCAAGTTGTCAAAATTGTTCCGAGGGAAGGGAAAAAAGAGAGCCGCGGTGGAGGAACCCGTGGAGGAGGAGGAAGTGGTGTTTGCGGGTCATGAGGGCTTGAATGCGGCAGCCCTTAGGATTTGGAACAAATTTTTTGCACCAAAACCTCAACATGTGGTATCCACGAAGTTCTTTTGTCCAACTACCTTGAGGGAGCTAGGCCTTTTTGATATCACCCATCAACTCCTTTCAAAGGTACGGCTCGAAGCCTACCTCGACAATGATGCTTGGGACACCACCTACCGGTCCTACACCTATGAGTTTCTCTCGACCCTTACCGAGCTTGATGTTGCGGAGGGTGAAGACAATAAGTTTTGTTTCCGTTTAAGTGGTTCTTGGCACGAGTGCACTCTCTCGAAGATCCGGGACATCCTCAAAATAACCAAACCACCCTCTTTTATTCCTTCCAATAGGCGAATCCCCGATGACTTTTGGTTAGGACTCACCGGAGGTTCATTCACCACCAAAGATGATAAGATATCCTCCATCACCAACCCCCCTCTCCGCATCATAGCACGTTTTCTTGCTAGTCTTTTCTTTGCAGTGGGGGAGCCTACCAAGATAAACGACAAGATCAAAATTTGCTTATGGTGTATGCTTCTGGAGGGGAGCGGAGTCCCGGATTGGGCAAAGATGTTCTTGGATGCTTGTCTAAAGCATAAATTGAAAAGCTCGGGTGGGAACATTCACAACGGAGGCCTTGTCACCTTCCTTGTCCGACACTTTGAGGGTCAAATTCCCGCCAATCAATCTATAAATGAAGCCAAGGGAATTTGCTACTACAATGGGCATGCACTTCAAGAGTGTAACATGTTCCGAATAACTTGTGTTTCACCATTAGAGGGTTTTTGGCTTTGCAAGGAGGGATTAACCTTTCTCCGTCTTCCGTCGGAGAACCCTATTTCAAGTGGGATCCGGGCTCGAGATTTCTTGTGCACAATTGACCCCACCCTTCAAGCCGAGCAAAGAGGAACCCAAAGGGAAGGAAGGAGATCTAGTGTCTCTCGGGAGGAGTTTAGGAGGGAGCGGAATGAGGAAGAAATAGATGCTATACCAATTGAGGATTCTCCCATTCGGAGTCCGGGTGGGTACTCTCACATGCATGACACGGAGATGCCGGATGTCGGAGGGTCTAAAAACCCACCCTTGGCACCTTGGCAACAACAAATGTTGAACCACATTGAGAGTACCCGGCAAGCTCTTCAAGGCATTAGCGGCAAAGTTGAGAGCTCCTACACTTGGCAACAACAACAAGAGCCAAGGTTGAGTGAGTTGGACAAATGGAGGATTGCCTCCATTGAGCATGAAAGGGCCGTAAAAGAGGCCGAGGAGGAGCAAAACCGGATGATTTCGGAGATGCACCGGCGCCAACAAGAATCCATGGCTTGGCAACAAGAGCAAGATAAGCGTTGGAGGGAGCAACAAAGGATGTGGGAAGCACAAAACTCTTGGAGATCGGAAGCCACCTCCCATTTCGGAATGCAAAATGAGAGGTATAACCAATACCTTGATGATTCCTATGAGGATGCCCAAACCTAAGAGGACACTCTTGGGCTTGTACAAGGGCTTTTTGGCATGACACTTTACCCCAACGATCCAACGATCCAACCTCATCTTACCCAAGATCAACTCAACCAAAGCATGGGCCGGGTGAGACAAGTGAGAGAGCGCCGGGGTGAAAGGCGGGGGAGAAAGAGCACAAGTAGCTCCCAACCTCCCGATTTGTGAAAGAAAGAAGTTGGCACCTTCACACATTGAGGACAATGTTTGACTTAAGTGTGGGGGGATGGTTTACATGTGTGAAGAATTTCGAATTTCAAGTTTGTTTTTATGTTATGTTTCCTTTTTATTTATGTAGTATTTTCCTTCTTGTTTCAAGAAAAAAAAAAAAGAAAGAAAAAAAAAAGAGAGAAAGAAAAAAAAAATCCCGGCTAGGTGAAAACCCACAAGGGTGGGCGCCTAGGCAAAATTGGGAGGGTGGCCGAGGACGGAATGAAAACCCGAAAGGGCGTTCCGGGCAAAAGGAAAAATCGAGTTGCGAGCCACCATGAGAGGAAAGGAAAAGCTAAGGTGAAAACCCGAAAGGGCACCTTAGGCAAAATGAGAGAAAAAAAAATGGAAAAGGTCAAAACAAAATTGGAGGGATAAGAAGGGAGCGATAAGGAGGGTTTTGGAAGGAGGTTAGAAATAGGTTTAATTTCTTTTTGTGTCATAAAATTTGATTTTAAATCGGTGGTTTTCACTTGTGATACTTGGCTTGTCAATGTTTAGGTGTTTGGGGGCAACCAAGTGTCATGATTTACATCTTATGGAGCGATAAAGGGGTGTTATAAGTGGGAATTTTGTTGATCTTGATGGATGTTGAGGCCACCTCGCTATCACCTCGGGATGAGGTGAAGGTGGTCATTTCTTGATAGGGAGTTATAAGAAGGGTGGAAGTGCCGATTTCGGAGTTGGAGTCTTGTTGAGTCTTGTGTAGAGGGAGGTATAAGGAGGGCGTGCGAGGGAAGAGTGTTTGTTAAACATTTGAGTCTAGTTTCTTTTTGTTCTTTTTCTTTTTAATCGGTGTTTTTTTTGTCGAGGGAGATATAAGAAGGGTGTAGTAAGGGAAGAGAGGTCAATGCACCACACTTTTTCGTTGACTTTCGGAAAAGCTTGTCTCGGGTTTTGCTCGGGACTAGCAAAAGTTAAGTGTGGGGGTATTTGATAGTAGATTTTTATGTCGGTCTTAGATTGTGATTTTATCACAATCTAGTCTTTTACTACGGGTCGTTAGTATCGTTTTGTCAAGTATTTGATTTTTGGTCATGTTGTGGTTTTTTGGCATTTTTATCCTTAGTTCTTGTTAATCTTTATGTTCGTGATCAAGGGGATTCATTCATCGGTCCAAGGGTAGCACACGAATCTCATCATCATCCGATTTCTTGCTTGGGAAACATTGAAGAGCTGAAGTATTGATCAAAGAAAAGAAGAATTCCAGCCAGAAACGCAGCCTGCGAGAGGAGGAGCAGCCTGCGAGCACAGGCGCAGCCTGCGTCATTTTTGGCAGCCTGCGCTGCTTTACGCAGGGTTGCGGTTTGTGACGCAGCCTGCGGTTTCGGCTGCTTTGTTGCGATAATTTCAGCTTTTGGAAGAATCGTCCTAGGGTTTTGTGCACCCATATAAATACTCAACTTCTGAATGTTTTTAATTTATCATCTTATCTCTAGAACAACAACAGTTACTCTCTAATTAAGTTGTAATCTTTCCTTATTTTCAAGCTTGTAATTATGCAAATGAGGAGCTAATCTCCTTTACTCTTGGTGTGATTCCGATCAAAGTCTCCGACTTTGACTTTGTAAGACTCAAATAACCCTTTCTTTTTATCTAATGTTGTTTCTTTAGTTTATCTTTTACATTCTAAGTAATTATTTGTGTGGATTGATCACCCTTGCATCTTAGTTGCTTAGTTTTCGCATATGTTAAGTAATCGGTTTAGTTTACTTGATGTTATTTGAAGCAAGCTTGTATGTACATGGTCTTGGAAGAGTGTATGTAAAGCAAAGGAGCTCCTCAGGGCTGGTTATAATAACAATACCTGGGTTAATACTCCTAATGGATATACAGTCAAGGATGGGTATGAGTGGTTGATACCTTCTGGCACTCACCTAGAATGGCCTAAGCTATGCTGGAACTCTTGGAATGTCCCCAAGCATTCTGTCATCACCTGGCTCTCGTTTTCCAAAGGAATGAATCTGAAAGACAAACTGTTCAGCATTGGGTGTAGCAGTGATGACATCTGCTGCTCTTGTGGTAATGCTACTGAAACCAGAAACCACCTCTTGATAGACTGCCCTTACAGTATAAAGATCAGAGCTGCTCTGTCCAATAATATACAGTCCTCTTTACCTTCAGAAGCAGCCATACTTCAAGGTAATGCAAAGGATCCAACATGGCAAAGGATGGCAGTGTTCCTTACTGCTCTTTACTATCACATATGGAGACAACGAAATAATGCGCGAATCAATGACACTCTTCTAAAGCCTGAAGTGGTGGCCAGACAGATTGCAACAGAAGCCTTGGCACGTTTAGCTTTTAAGAATGATGAATAGCTTGTTTTAGTTTGTTGTTTAAAATTGTTGTTTGGGCTGTTAGAGGTAGTCTCTCTAACAGTACATATGTTCTTGTAATGGTTTCCTTGGTCCTTTGATATATATATTTTCTCACATTTCATCAAAAAAAAAAAAAAGCTTGTATGTATGTTGAGTTGGCTTAGATGAGACATATTTATGAGTAGGAAATTACATAACTTTTCTTGCTTTCAGGGTTTAATGATTAGTAAGTTTAGTTTCTACATCACATCTTTTGGAATTAACGAAATTACATACACGGTTTAGTTGTGTGGTTCGTTTTCATTAGATGTTGGTTAGGGATGGATAGTTTAAGGGGTTGTTAGAGTCGAGCAAGTCTTTGTCGGGTGACTTTGTGACGGTTACACCAAGTTTTTCTCTCTTATTGATTATTGCACACTACTTGTTTGTGTTTTTGCCTAGCTCAATATTTTTTCATTTATTACTCATTTATTACTCATTCTAATTGTCCCAATTATTACTCCCTCATTTATGTCACCCTTTTTATTGTTCACTTGTGTAAATAATGTTTGTTGGTTGATAAGTTGTTTGTCATTAATCTCTAATCGTCACTAAGTTTTCATTTAATCTTTGTTTAGTTGTGTGTGAGCGAGTTTTTAGTTATTTCCCTTCTCTTGGGTTCGACCCTTAACTTGCACTTTACTACTTTTATTTCGAGTATAGTCGAGTCTAGTTTAGGTTTTATAATTTGTTTGGCGAGATAATTAGTGTAATAACGACCACTAGTTTTTCCGTATCAGCTATTGACATTTAAAACATAAAAACGCGTCTTCGATCGATTAGCCATCACATACAAACGCCCAAATATGGCCAACACGTATACCTTTATGAATTAATTGTCGATAAAAAAAACTTGGTATTACAGTCTTCCCTCCTTAAAAATGAACTGTCCCGAAGTTCACCATCCCGAGGTCAACGAACTGGTCACTGACACTTTACGGACACGAAAATGTAACATCATATAGCATCAAGAACTAACTAAGAGTACAATAAAACACGAAATGTCACACTCTACCCTCCTAAAAAGAAAGTTACGTCCTTGTAACTTACCTTATTTAAATAGATCAGGGTACTTCTCCGTCATCGAAGCCTCAGTCTCCCAAGTAGCCTCCTCGACATTATGGTTGGTCCAAAGGACTTTCACGAGCGCGGTCTCTCCATTTCTGGTCTTCCTCACTTTCCTGTCGAGGATTTCCTTGGGTCTCTCCTCGTAGGTCAGCTGCTCATCGACCTCGATGACCTCATGATCAAGGATATGCGAAGGGTCACTGATATATCTCCGCAGTTGTGAAACATGAAACACGTTATACACTCTGGCTAACGCTGGTGGTAGAGCTAATCGATAGGCCACCTCGCCAACTCGCTCCAAAATTTCGAATGGCCCAATGAACTTCTGGCTCAACTTTCCCCTCTTGCCAAACCTCATTACTCCTCTCATGGGTGACACTTTCAGCAACACTTTTTCTCCAGCCTCAAATGTGATGTCACTCCGTTTTAGATCCGCGTAACTCTTTTTTCTATCTTGGGCAACTCTCATCTTCTGATGGATCACCTGGACCTGTGCTATCATCTCCTAAATCATCTCAGGTCCCAAAGTCACTGTATCAGCTCGATCATCCCAGCAAACTGGATTCCTACACTTCCTTCCATACAATGCCTCAAAAGGAGCCATCCCAATGCTAGTATGATAGCTATTGTTGTACGAAAACTCGATCAAGTCAAGTCTGTCCTCCCAGGATCCTCCAAACTCTAGTACACAAGCCCGCAACATATCCTCCAGTGTCTGGATGGTCCTCTCTGTCTGACCATCCGTTGCTGGATGGAATGCAGTACTCATCTTCAAAGTAGTTCCAATCAATGTCTGTAACTCCTGCCAAAACTTAGAGATGAACCTGGAATCACGATCAGAAACAATGTCCTTAGGGACACCATGAAGTTTCACCACATGCTTTACATAAGCCTTGGCCAATTCAGCCTTACTCCAAGTCTCCTTTATCGGTATGAAATGGGCCGACTTAGTCAGCCTGTCAACTATCACCCAAATCATGTCATTCCCTCTCAAAGTCCTAGGTAAGCGTACGATAAAGTCCATTGATATGCTTTCCCATTTCCACTCAGGTACATCAAGTGGTTGCAACTTCCCTTGCGGCCTCTTATGTTCTCCCTTCACTCTTTGACATACCAAACATCGAGAGACAAACTCAGCCACCTCCTGCTTCATTTTTGGCCACCTAAATGCCTTCTTTAGGTCTTTGTACAGGTTATCCCCTCCAGGATGAACGGAATAAGGCGTAGAATGAGCTTCGACCAGTATCTTTCTCTTCAATTCTTGGTCATCAGGTACACACCATCTCCCATCAAATCTCACACTATTATCACTGTACATCTCGAACTTAGAATATGGCTCGGCATCACTAGCTTTGCACACTGCCTCATGCCACTTCTGAATTCTAGGGTCACTCTTCTGTCTTTCTCGAATCTCAGCATCTAACTCAGGCTCGATCGTCATATCCCCCATGGTCTTACCCTTCCTATTACTGCGATTCCCATCTGCCCTAACTCACGATACATGCTCAATCTGGACATAGCTGTGCACAGAGCATGAACGGACTTCCTACTCAATGCATCAGCCACAACGTTGGCCTTTGCCTCCTTGTACAAAATCTCCATGTCATAGTCTCCAATAAGCTCTATCCACCTCCTCTGACGCATATTCAGCTCTCTTTGAGTATAGATATATTTCAAACTCTTGTGATCAGAGTACACCTTAAATGTGGCTCCATAGAGATAATGCCGCCACAGTTTGAGTGCAAAAACTACCGCTCCCAACTCCAAATCATGCGTGGATAATTCTCCTCATACGGCTTCAGCTGCCTAGAAGCGTACGCAATCACTCTCCCGTTCTGCATCAGCACACATCCCAAACCCTTCTTAGAAGCATTTGTATAGACTTCAAAATTCTCAGTTCCCTCCGGCAAAGCAAGGATAGGGGCTGTGGTGAGACGCTCTTTCAGGTCTAGGAATGCCTTCTCACAGCTCTCATCCCAGATGAATCTATTCTCTTTCCGCATCAACGAAGTCATCGGTTTGGCTATCTTTGAAAAATCTTTCACGAATCTCCTGTAATAACCAGCCAATCCCAAGAAACTACGAATATCGGCTACATTCCTCGATCGCTCCCATTTCGATACGGCCTCAATCTTGCTAGGGTCGACAGATACACCCTCCTTAGACACCACATGGCCTAGAAAAGCAACTTTCTCGAGCCAAAATTCGCACTTACTCAACTTGGCATACATTTGATGATCCCTCAATCTCTGCAGCACTAAGCTCAAATGCTTAGCATGCTCTTCTCTATTCTTCGAATACACCAAAATGTCATCGATAAACACCACCACAAACTGGTCCAGATACGGACTAAACACTCTGTTCATCAAGTCCATGAAAACAGCAGGTGCATTAGTCAAACCAAATGGCATCACTACGAATTCATAATGCCCATACCTCGATCTGAACGCAGTCTTGTGAATATCTGCATCTTTGATTCTTAGCTGATGGTACCCTGACCTCAAATCAATCTTGGAAAATACACCAGCCCCACTCAACTGGTAAAAAAGATCATCAATGCGAGGTAACGGATACCTATACTTGATCTCACATTATTCAGCTCCCTATAGTCTACACACAGCCTCATGGTTCCATCCTTCTTTTTAACGAACAACACCGGCGCTCCCCAAGGTGACACTCTCGGTCTCACATACCCTTTGCTGGCTAGCTCATCCAATTGCTTACTCAGTTCTTCCAATTTCTTAGGTCCCATGCGATAAGGTGCCTTAGAAATTGTCTCGGCCCCAGGTTTCAGATCAATGCCAAAATCCAAGTCCCTCTTTGGCGGTAACCCAGGAATTTCTTCTGGAAACACGTCTTCAAAATCCCTTACAACATCGATCTCACTGGCTTGGGGTTTCTCTGCAGTTAGATCTCTCATATGGCACAATAGCATCTCATCACCCCTCTTTAGGCAGGTCTTCAGCGCATTGATAGATATCAGCTTCAGTTTAGGCTTCACAGAATATCCTTTGTAGGATACCCTCACTCCCTTGGGTCCACTCAAAGTGATCTTCCCTTGATAGCAATCAATGTAGGCTTTATAATTTTTCAGCCAATACATACCCAATATCACCTCAAAGCATCCTAAGGGAAATTCTATTAAGTCCGACTCAAAACTTACAGCCCCTACTTCGATCATTACATTGTTATAGACTCTACTACAAGCTATAGACTCCCCAGATGGTATGGTTACAGAATCAGCTATACTATTATATACATCGAGTCCTATAGCCCTAGCATGCTCCGCAGATATGAAAGAATGCGAGGCACCAGAATCAAATAAAACGTAAGTAGGAAAGGATTGTACTAGAAATGTACCCGTAACCACGTGAGCATCCTCCTCTACAGCCTCCTTGCCCATCATGAACAGGGCTCCACTCTTCTTGGTTGTAGTCTGATTGACGGATGCAGCTCCGCTCTGGTTACTAGCCTCGGCAAGACTCTTTTGGAAGTTGCTGTTCCCACTACCCTGGTTTCCCTGGTAGCGGTTCTGATTATTGTAGTTGCCGTAACTCCGCTGGTAACTGTTACCTCCAGATTTGTTGTTGCCCGAGTAGTTCACATTTGGTGTTCATAAACCACCAATTTGATTGCCCCGATTATAACTGTTTCCGGCGTTCTGAGTCCCAACCCAACAATTGGATATCTTATGCCCATACTTTCCACATTTAAAATAGGTAGGTTTTGCAAAGTTTGTCCCAGACAGGGAGTGATTTCCGCCTCGATTACCATTGCTCCCTGACCCATTGTTAGAGAAGAAGGACCGATACTGATTGTTTGTTTTCTTATTTCCTGAGCCCTCAGTTGCTGACTCAGCCTTTCTCTTCTCGCCCTTTGTCTTCTCCTCTTCCTTAATCATGTCAGCGAGCCTTTCTGCCTGGCCAGCCCTCTCATATATATCTTCCACTGTCGTGCGCTTAGTCGCCAGCATGCTTCTCTTGATATTGAGGGTCAGCCCCATCTCAAAACTTGCTGCTAACATCTCCTGTGTGTAGCCTAAGTCAGCTACATTCTCTGCCAGCTGCAAAAACTTACTGTGGTACTCCACAGTCATCCCTTCAGCCATATATTCCGACCCAATCTCTTCCGCAGCAGCCTTGATTTCCTCTTTGTTGTTATTCCACTATAACCTAGCCGTGCCCTTCAGATAGAATACAGCTTGATCCACCTTCATTGATTCTGGTACAGACAGCAGTTCGAAGATACTCTCGAACTCTTGGCACCATTCCGCAAGTAAACTCGGTGCTCCTTCCCCATCGTACTTGGTGGGGTTATGCCTAGAGATGTTATTGCTCATTTTGATTGCATCCGATTGAGTGTTTGCCCCAATCCTAGCTAGAAGAGCAGCGTTCATAGCTACTAGGCGATCGAATTCCTCTTGTGATACATTAGCAGTGTTGGGTTCTCTCCTGGGAGGCATTTTGCTACACAAGTGACAAAATTTATGAGTACCCTAGGTCAACTCCTACTCTGACTTAGTCTTGCTAACATACATACTTAGCATGTAACTTCTTTCATACGATCAAGCCCTATTTAATATCGTATCATAAGTCTACCTAAAGGCTTAGGGAGCACATAACCACATGCATATGTTCATACAAATTACACTCATATTCAAAACTAAGATATAAACTCATGTTCTCAACGCATGGAAATAACAACATATACATGTAACATTATTTTCATACATCACAGTTTACATATATATTCATCGATTTTTCACATCATAACTTACCTCATTCCCTTGGCGCTGAAATTTTAGTACAACATACATATATTATATATCTGCCTTGGTTCTTTCCAACTACCCACACTCTTCATCTCTTAAGGTTACCAGGTTAGACTGAAAGGGCCAGTGGCTTGGTTTGAGGGGGCCCCTAACTCATCCCAACTCCTATGTGGCTCCTAACAGTTACTAGCCTGGGGTTCATTTTATTTAGACTCTCCTATGTTTATTATTTTCATTTTAGTTTAGGCCTGAGGATCGTTCGCTCTGATACCACTTTGTAACACCCCCATTTACCTAGGAGCCTGAACTAGGCCTTCCAGGGTAAATAGGACTGTTACCATCCTGGATCAACCAGGGTAGTAGATAGTCATAGTGAAAGATAAACAGTACTTTAAAATATGAAAGACTAAACTGTAAACTGTTACAAAACAAGTCCAGCATAAGTTCAAAACAACTGAAATAAAAACAGGTGAAGGCTATAAATGAGACTAAGTGATCTAAGCTAGGTCAGTCCAATCCATGTCTCTCCTCCATGCCCATGCCCAAGTCCTAGTCCATCTGTCTCTGACCTGAAAGATCTACTCCCCATTCCGGATCATTGTAGGTGAATACGAATACACTGTCAACCTCGCGGTTGAGTAGGATAACACAGTAATATAAAATGCAACAATGTAATAAGTAAATGCCATGACAATACTGAGCTCAATCACAACCCGAAACACCAATCATAACCCGAAACACCAAGCAATACCGAACCTCCCGGCAGACTATAATCGACCGTCGTCGAATACCAGCATAAAGCTGAAGACACCAGGCCTGGCCCGCAGACCACCCTGGGCTTTATATCAAAACAATATCTGTCACCTCCCTCTCAATAATGCAAAAGACATGCTTATGAATTCAATAGTAAATAACTAACACTTGAACATCATACTCATATAAATCATGCTTGCACTCATAACACATATTATAAACACTCATTCAATTCATCATAGAATATAGTATCGTGTATCCTACCTGGGATAGCAAGTCCGGAATAAGAACCACCGGCTTAGTAATATTCCACCTCAAAATCCGTTCCTATAAATATTACTAAGTATTAAATTCTACTCACACCGTCAATATTATTAACCCACATCATTACTAAACATAGACTTACCAAAAATACATTTGTTAACAAGGTAAAGTATCACTAACATATTCTTATACATTACTAATATTATTTCTTACCATAACATTAATAATAATCATTCAATCAACACTAATATTGTTACAATTAAAAATATTGTTAACATACAATATTATTATTACCATACAATATTATTATTATTAGCATACTACTAAAATTACCCAACTTACCATACTATCCTTGATAATTAACAACTACTAACACCATGTAGGTCATAGAACAATAATAATAATAATAGTAATAATAATAATAATAATAATAATGATAATAATAATGATAAATCATACTTACGTCATACTAATGTCAAGGTTAACAAAACAAGAATTAAGACACCAATCAAACGCATTATCTAACCTAGTGGTGTTAATACACAAAGCGTCTAAAAACACGAACAACATCCCAATTCGCGTATCATCGTGACTGACCATCCCTACGAACACCAGCTCTGACACCCCTAACAACCCCCTGACTTCTCCTCCGGCACCACCAGGCTCGCCACTGAGCCACGGTGGTTCCAGGGGAGGAGTTAGTGACTCCCGACTAAACACGACCACCACCTACAACCGACACAAACACCCAGCAACAACCTGCCTCTGCTCTTTGCGTGATTGCACAGGGAAAACGAAGACTGAAATAAACCCGCATACAACAGCCCCTAGCCACCGTGATAACCACCCATACAACCACCTAACTACGCCCTTTTCCATAAGTCTAAATCACCCAAAAAACCCGGCCCATAACTCATTCGAATCAAGTGCCAAACTACCCGTTCCAGACACTATCAAAAAAAGAAATAAAACAGGTTTCTAACGCATCCCTGAACCACCCACCATACCGACACCCTAGTAACCAAGATCCAGCCCCTAGTATTAGTATTTTTGTATTAATTTTAGTATTATTATTATTGTTAAAATTATGTTATTGTTATCTTATTTAGTGTTATTATTTTACTACTATCGTTGTTAAGTCGTTTATCGTGTTTGGGATAGTTGAAGTTTTTGAGTCGGAATCTTTTAAGTCGTGGGAGCTTCTCTATTTGGAAAGCTACTATATTGGGAAAGTTTCTATTTATGGAAACTTTCCACTTATGGAAGGTTACTATTTATAGTAAGTATGATCGTTAAGGGGTTCGGGAAGTTGTTAATTCGTTGCGTATATCTGTTTAGGTAGCGAGTTTCGCATGGAACATTTTTAACAAGCCTCGGATTTGTCTGCGTTTCTGCTAATTCAGGTAGGGGAAAATACTGGTATATGATGATGTGTAAACTGTTCTTATTTGGTATTAAGCATGTTTGTGATATAATGTGATCGTTATATTGTGTTATCTATATTATTCTGTGATATAATACGATGTGAATATATTGGGTCTTGTGATATGGTGTTGGATCGGTGCGGAGTATATTTGGCGTTGGATCGGTGCGGAGTTTATATGGTGTTGGATCGGTGCGGAGTATATATGGCGTTGGATCGGTGCGGAGTTTATTTGGCGTTGGATCGGTGCGGAGTATATTATATTGTTGGTATATTTATTTCTTTTTCCCTACTCAACCTCGTGGTTGACCCTGTGTATTCGTGATCACCTGTGATGAACTAACTTATTGGGGAGCAGATTGACAGGTGGCTGAGACTAAGGGGGAGCTATGGGAGAGAGAGCTTGGATCCGGACCAGACTAAAGTCTAGATCACCTTAGTCAGTTTAGCATGAGTTGTACTTCTTTATTTTTGTTAAGACTTTCGGATGCAGTTGTAAGAACATGTTACGAGTTTAATTTTAATTAAAGTACTGTTTTTCTTCCTTTGTATCTACTGCCTCGGGAAACCGAGATGGTAACACCTTTATTTATCTGAGGAGTCCTAGTACAGGCCCTTAAATAAATGGGGGTGTTACAAAGTGGTATCAGAGAGAACGATCCTCAGGCCTAACCTAACGAACCCAATGAATGTAGGAGAGTCTAAATAAAATGAACCCCGGGATAGGGCTGTTAGGAGCACACGAAAGGGGAAGTATGAGTCTGGGGCCGCCTCACACCGAACCATTGGCCCTATCAGTTTTACCCGGGAACCCAGAGTGAGTATACGAGGGAAAAGGGTAGGTTAAGAAAAGATGGATATAAAGGTATATTGTGATAAGTATTTTATGATAACTCTTAGTATATGTGATTGTTTGGAAAAGCCGGGAGGGGCATAATCATGAAAGAATTTTAATTGTTTGAATAAAGAGGTGTATATTAATATGAACATGTGAAGTGATTTGAAGCATGCCAGTAATTATTCTCTCATCATGTCTAGTGATATGCGGTTATGTGATCCCTGAGCCATGTTATAGAAAAGTACTACTCTATATGATGATAGTTTATTGAGTTAATGCTTAGGGAACATAGCCCTAACCCAAATGGGTTCCCACATGAGTCGGGACTCATTTCTTCTCTTTTGTATTATAGTATGCCTCCGCGAAGAAACAATGTCGCTAATATCACGCAAGAGGAATTAGACCGTTTGATAGCTGAGAATGAGGCCCTAAAGGCCAAACGCATGGACTCCGCGAAAATCAGCACGATTATCGCGAGGCATCACCCTACCCAATTCACCGGGGAGGGGGAACCTCATTTGCTAGGAGCCTGGTGCCGGGAATTCAGTAACTTGTTCGAGTTGGTGGATTGCCCTGAAGAATTGAGGGTGGACCAAGCAGCCCACTATCTGAGGGGTATGGCCGGTGACTGGTGGACCGGAAACAAGGGTGAAATTCGAGAAGCAGCTAGAGAGGACGGGACCGAGTTTGTCGCTTGGGTTGCATTCAAGAGGATCTTATATGAGGTATTCCTGCCAGAATTCCAGAAGAGTAAGCTGAGAGAGGAGTTTGACACCTTCAGGATGACGGAGGACATGACAGTGGAAACTTATTACAGAAAATTTATCCAGTTGGTGAGCTATGTGGGGGACATGGGGTTCGATGATGCCATGCTGGAGATGAAGTTTGAGAGGGGTTTGTCAATTGCTATCAAGAAGAGACTGATTGCAGCTCCGCCCACCACAGTCCGGGACATCTATTTACGGGCTGGGGCGGCGGAGAGGCTCTCAGAAATGATCAAAGAGGACAAGAAGTCCAAATCTGAAAAGAGAAAGGCTGAGGCAATAACTGAAAGTTCAGGGTCAAAGAAGCAAAGCACCAACAAGTTTTGTGGTTACTTCAGTAACAACACTTCCTGAGGAGCGAGAAATCAAAGTGGGGGAAACCACATGAGTGAGGTTTCTGGCGGTGGTTCAGCGGGGATAGTTTGTTTTGGCTGTGGAAAGAGGGGACACAAGCAGGCAGTGTGTCGTTCATCTGGAGGGAATAAGTCTGGGGGTTATCGTACGTCTACAACAGGATATCAGGGATCTCGCACCCAGTCCTATGGTAGCAGTGGCTATCGCACGCCCATGACCAACTATGGTGGGGGTGCGAAGTCTGGAGGGAGCAGCAATTATCAAAGGAGTTATAACAACTATCAGAACCGCTCGTACCAGAACCAATACAATGGGGGGTGGAAGCAATCAGAAGGCGGGATCAGAAGGGAACCAGCTGGCTGGGACATCTGGTACCAGTCAGAGTGGAGTCAAGTTCAGTGGCAAGCTCTTTGCCATGGGAAAACAGGCAGCGAAGGATAATGCTCATGTGGTAGCCGATACTTTTCTTGTGAACTCTAAACCTAATTTCGTACTTTTCGATTGCGGTGCCACCCATTTGTTTGTGTCTAGAGATCATGTTAAGGCTTTGGGACTTGAGAGATTCGACTGGGTCGCGGATTCAGTGACCATACCTTCAGGCGAGTAGATAGTTTGTAACAGAGTATACGGTAGTGTACCCATCAAAATCGGGGAAGCAACATTCTTTGGTGACCTCATAGAATTTCATTTGGGGGGTTTTGAAGTGATCCTAGGGATGGACTGGCTGGGGAAGTATAGAGCTTTTATCAACTGCCATCAAAAGAAAATTTCCTTGAAGGGACCTAAGGGGGTGAGGGTGTCTTACAAGGGATATCGAGTCAAACCTAAAATCAAGTTCATATCCGTCAATACCCTTAAGTCTAGCTTGCGAAAAGGAGAGAGCCTGATTTTGTGCCAGATGTGGAATTGTGAGGCTGAGACCCCCAAGACTAGTGAGATACCTGTGGTGCGGGAGTTTGAGGGAGTATTCCGAGATGACGTTCCAGGGTTACCGCCGAGGAGGGAAGTGGAATTTTCCATTGACCTAAAACCAGGTGCGGGACCAATATCTAAATCACCATACCGTATGGGACCGAAGGAGATGGATGTAATACTTCGTATTTTTATTTCGTTTTATCTATTTATCTTGATTTTATTGGATGACGATGTCGATATGTGATAATAAAAGCGATATAATATTGTTGAACAAGGTGCTTTATGAGTTGTGTTTTCGGGTCGTATTTGTGAGTGTTTAACAAAACCGGGCCATAGATACATTATTTGGGTATTGGGGTGCGTGAGATGCTGACCCATACACGGAAAGCAATGTGTATGGGCCTAAGGTTGCGTGCACAAACACAGCCCACACGCACGAGTTCAAATCTGAAATCAGAATTTCAGAAAATACCTCCCTACCGCCTTATTTAAGCACACCCTCTTCCTCTTATCTGACCTAAAAACAACTCACACACTCGCACGTATCTGTAGCCGCCACTTCAAGGGATGTCAAGGGTAGGTTGTCACGGTGGTCAGATCAGTCTAAGGGTGGTCGTTGGCTAGGGCAAGGAGGTATGGCCACCACTTTTGTCTCGTTTTTACTGTTTTCACGTTTTCCTTTGATATTTAAGATGAATTTATGATCACCTCACATGATAATAATCTGAGTCTCTTGCTAATTCTTAATCTGTGATATGTAATTGCTATGTTTCGTTCATCTTTAAGTTACCGCTTTATCAGTAGGATCTTCGTGAGGATGTTTCGTTTTGGCTGCTATGAGTCGTGTCAAGGTTGTTTATCTCTTTCGTTTTATCAAAGTAAAACAGAGTTCGCATATGGTGTTTGTATGAGGGTGTTAATGTCTCTTATGTAGTTATGTAATCTGTGTTTTGGTACTGTTGGCACGACCGTAGGCAGGGGAGTCGAAGGGTGGTCGGGTCTGTCAATCGTGGTGTCTCACGGTGGTGTACGGTGGCTATCAAAACCTTAGTGTAAACACGGTTGTGGTCAGATCTGGGTTTTCGTAGGGGTTCCCTGGGTTGTCTGTCACGGTGGTTGTGACTACCACCTTCGCCATTGGAACCACCACGACTCAGTGGCGAGTCTGGTGGTGTCAGGGGTGAAGGTGGTGGCCGTGGGTGGTGTCAGAGGCTAGTTTTGTCACGGTGGTTTATAGACAGTACGAACGCGGGTTTTCTTTTCAGCACACGGCCTGTTTCTGGTGGTGTTTTATGGCGTCTGCGGTCGTGGCTGGTAGCCACTGACCTCCTCCCTGGAACCACCGTGGCTCAGTGGCGAGCTTGGTGGCACCAGTGGGGAGGCCAGGGGTGGCAGCAGGTGTGGGGAAGAGCGTTTAACAGGGCTGTTGGCAACAGGTTCGCGGTTTTGGGCTGTTTGTTTGTGGGTCGTGTTTACGTGTTAGTCGTGGTTTAATTTGGGGTTTGGCGTGATGGTGATAATAGTAGCTTCCTTATTTGATAGTGTATCCAACTTTATGGGAAAATATTATTAATATTATTATTAGTAATATTATTATTATGATTATTATTATAATTACTATTATTATGGTTTTATTTTTTTTATAGCTAAGAATTGGTAGTTGACGTTAATCGTATTATATGAGATTTTATTCATGTGTTAATATTTATTGGGATGGCTACTAACGATAAATTATGTTGTGATTTATATTAATTATCTCTGTGATAGTACATAACAATAATCGTGGTTGAGTTATGCTATTTATAGTAAGTCTAAAAATAGTAAGTATGATTGGTTAGTGATAACTGTATGTAAAGGGAATGCGTGTATATAAAGATATATTCCTTAAGTGTTATATATGAATCAATTAGGAACATGTTTAAGTAACTTTAGTATCGGTATTTATACGGGTAGAATTTGATATGAATAATAATCTATAGGAACGGAATTCGAAGTGGAATACTTCTAAAGGGTGTTTACATTCGCGGACTTGCTAATACAGTTAGGTTACACTGGAACTACTCTTGTATTGTGTTATGTTTGTATATGAATTGGGTGCTATGGATGCAAGTATGATTATTTATGAGATGCATATACAACTTTGGTTCTTTATTTTTGCATTCATAAGCATGGCATGAGTACGGTTACAGATTGAGATGATGATGAGATATTATTGGGCCCAGGCTAGCTCCGCAGGGCTAGACCTGGTGACCTCAGCTGATATGCTGGTGTTCGGCGACGGCCGATTATAGTCTACCGGGAGGTTCGGTATGGCTTGGTGCAATGGTATGAGTATTGAGAATGAGATGGAGCTCGAGCATGTTATAAGCATTTGCATATTATTACCTGTTGCATTTTATTATTGTGTTATCCTACTCAACCGCGAGGTTGACAGTGTATTCGTATTCACCTACAATGATCCGGAATGGGGAGTAGATCTTTCAGGTCAGAGACTACAGGATTAGGAGCTGGGCATGGAATGAGAGACATGGCATGGACCGACCTAGTTCTAGATCATTTAGTTTCATATGTTTTAGTGGAGGATGTTATCAGTTGTATGGTGCTTGGACCCTTTTTATAAACTTGTCTTGTATCAGCTTTCAGTTAACAATTTATCTATAAAGTATTGTTTATCTTTCACTATGATTATCTACTACCCTGGGTTAACCAGGATGGTAACAGTCTTATTTACCCTGGAAGTCCTAGTTCAGGCTCCTAGGTAAATGGGGGTGTTACAAAGTGGTATTAGAAAGAACGATCCTCAGGCCTAAACTAAAATGGAAATAATGAATATAGGAGTGTCTAAATAAAATGAACTCCAGGCTAGTAACTGTTAGGAGCCCTAGGAGTTGGGATGAGTTAGGGGCCCCCCCAAACCAAGCCACTGGCCCTTTAGGTAGACCTCTAATATGAAGTTAATAGGACTTAACCGTATGAAAGAAGTTACATGCTAGACTATGTATGTTAGCAAGACCAAGTCAGAGTAGGAGTTGAGCTAGGATGCTCATAAATTTTGTCACTTGTGTAGCAAAATGCCTCCCAGAAGAGAACCCAACACTGCTAATGTATCTTAAGAGGAATTCGATCGCCTAGTAGCTATGAACGCTGCTCTTCTAGCTAGGATTGGGGCAAACACTCAATCGGATGCAATCAAAATGAGCAATAACATCTCTAGGCATAACCCCACCAAGTACGATAGGGAAGGAGCACCGACTTTACTTGCGGAGTGGTGCCGAGAGTTCGAGAGTATCTTCGAACTGCTGTCCGTACTAGAATCTATGAAGGTAGACCAAGCTGTATTCTATCTAAAGGGTACGGCTAGGTTATGGTGGAATAACAACAAAGAGGAAATCAAGGCTGCTGCGGAAGAGATTGGGTCAGAATATATACGCTGGGAAGGGTTCAAGGGGATTTTATCCTCTAAGTTCGTGCCGGAGCATGTGAAAGGAAAGTTGAGAGCTGAGTTCGATTCATTCCAGATGGCCGAAGGGATGACTGTGGAGGCATACCACAGTAAGTTTTTGCAGCTGGCAGAGAATGTAGCTGACTTAGGCTACACCCAGGAGATGTTAGCAGCCAGGTTTGAGAAAGGGCTGACTCTCAATATCAAGAGAAGCATGCTGGCGACTAAGCCCACGACTGTGGAAGATATATATGAGAGGGCTGGTCAGGTAGAAAGGCTCGCTGATATGATCAAAGAAGAGGAGAAACAAAGGGCGAGAAGAGAAAGTCCGAGTCCACGACTGAGGGCTCGGGGAGCAAGAAACCAAACAACCAGTACCGTTCCTTTTTCTCTAATAGTGCACCAGGAGGCAATAGTAGTGGAAACCGATCTGTGTCCGGGACGGGCGGTGCTAATCCTACATGTTTCAAGTGTGGGAAGATTGGGCACAAGAAGGCAAACTGTTGGTCGGGAACTCAGAGTGCGGGAAGCAGTTATCAAAGGAATAATCAAGGCAGTGGATTTCGAACACCAAATGCGGGTTATGGGAATAACAGATCTGGAGGTAGCAACTACCAACGGAATTACAATAATTACAACAACCAGAACCGCTACCAAGGAAATCAGGGTAGTGGCAATGGTACCTTCCAGAAGACTTTAGCAGAAGCTAGTAACCAGAGCGGTGCAGGATCTGTGAACCAGAGCGGGGCGAAGAAAAGTGGGACCCTGTTTATGATGGGCAAGGAGGTTGCAGAGGAGGATGCACATGTAGTCACTGGTACATTTCTAGTACATTCTTTTCCTACTTTCGTTTTATTTGATTCCGGTGCATCGCATTCCTTCATATCTGTAGAGCATGCTAGGGCTATAGTGTTGGTTTCTATAGGTAGTCATACTAACTAGTTTATACTATTAGTCTTACTAATATACTAATTAAACTCATTTTAATATAGTCGATCTTATGCATGCAACAAAAATGCGGAAATAATGAGAATCGTATTCTTACAACCGGTCCGAAAAATGCTAAGGACGATCCTCCAAGAGCAACCAAGTAAGCTTGCCTCCAATGAGTGCGCACCAAGACTTACCCTTTAATCGAACCAAAACCAAACCCGAGCTAGGAGACGGATTAAGGTCAAAACCGTATACTAATACTAACAATAGTATTGTCGAAATATTATGAAGATAATATTATTGAGGTTTTATTAGCACTTTCTCACACTAGAAAGATATTAGGTTTTCATTAGCCTTTTAATATGTGTCTAACAACATATTTATAGAATGGGATGGTTGGGTGGGTTTGGCCGTGGGACACAAGGCCTAGGTTAGTGAAAGAGTCAACTTGTGTCTTGCACTACACCTTAGGTTTTAAGTCTAATAACTTAATGTGTCTTTAGGGTAATTAATCCTTATTTAAACCCATAAAACATTACCACCACAACCGGTACATATAAACGTAAAATGCTCTTTTATTTTACGTTTTATAATTTGTATAATTTATGTAACATCTTATGTGACATAACAATTGTATTAATTTAAAATATAAATTTACCATGTAAATAATATTTCTAAATTAATAAAATTATATTTAACAAATCATTGAGTTGATTCGAAATCATTGTCTCAACATATGGTTATCGTAATAATCGTCGATACGATATGTTAACAACGTTTGTCATAACCATAAACCATTCTTTATACTAATTTTCGATATTTCATAAATATCGATTAATACTTGACAATTGACACTTTTCAATTTCAAATATAAATCTTACCTTAAGATTCAACCTCTAATTTCTCAACATACGGTTTTATAATATCGATCAATCTGTATCCTATACAATTAATCAATATACGATTAAGGGGTTAGTCCTAAAGGTGTGACCTAAAGGGATCAACTGACCACCACCGTCACACGACAGCAATGTTAAACTCTAGTCAGCCAATCATTACCGATTAATGTTGGTCAGTTGACTATATCAAATATCGGATCGTCCCTTGCATATTCATTTCATAAGATTTATGACAATGATTTTCATCATTATCGTGATCGCACTATTGTTGAGGACACATTTCCCAACAATCTCCCACTTGTCCTCGACAAGTGTGCGTCACCAATTCTCTTGTCCTATTACGTCATCTCCCACTCAATGCAAGGTGTCTTCCAGGTCGTACTTGCATTTGATCATATCTTGAGTGGTTTTCTCGATCTGGAGATTTAACTGCTTTGACCGGAATTATCTACCATAGATACCTTCCGAGCGTGGCCACGCATTTCCAGTTAAACTTCTCCTCGAGTGGCCCTGAGATTTAAGACAACCCTGACAAAGGGGTTGGACAATTCCTATCCTACTGTTCCCTTCGACTAACACAGTCCATCATGACCCAAAAGAAGCCCATTTGACCCCCTTTAACGGATGATCGTAGAGCTAAAATCAAAGTCAATCTGAGGCTGCATCACCTTGGGCGAACAGTCTCAAGTCAAAGAATCGACTTATGTGAATAATATAGTAGCTCTCGCCACGACCGGGCTAATTATAAAATTTCCAGAACTCTATAAGCGGTCACTAAATGCCCAACAGAGTGTTACACAGTCTGCCGATGTGATCGACTAGTCATCCCATATGACTCTATGACATTTGAACTTGCCATCAATCGCCTCACATTGTAGTCGCTTCGAGACGTCACCTCATACAAGCGACTATGGGCTATACTAAGTTAATCCAGTTCACTTATGGGGTTCAAATTGTCTCTTACAACCCATTTGGATTTCACAAAGTATAAATTGTGAGTTAATAATAATAACTCAAACGATAAGAGTGATTGCTATGTGCGAACAAACAATACGATATTGTTGCTCCACATAAACAATCTTTGATGATCATATATCAATTTGTATTAATGGTTTGCTATGTGAATATACCTTATCTTCACATCCTTTAACCTACAAATTTCGGTTTCCTTTTGACTCATATTATCACGTATAATATGATCTAATTCAAGTACACTTCGAGTCTCTTATACTCGACTCGAGTCTCCTTACTTTAAGGAAGCTCCCACTGTTTTCTCAAAACTTATGACATGTCATCCATATGAACATAGTCATATTGTACTAGAATTCATATTGTAGTTAATCCTAGATTCGATCTCTTAGTTCTCCTCGAGAAACTTATATCGAAATAGGACTTTATTTCAACTTATGGCATTCTGATCAAGGTTATATGAATCAACATATTCATATCTCAGATTCAAATCCAAACCTTGTTAACTGATCGGTGACGTTTCATTATCATATAATAAACTCACTTATGATTTATGTTCTTAACATATATTCATTTAGAATTGAAAACCTTATATTCTTTAACCTTTAAAGAATCACCATCCTCTCTAAATGGTAGGTTTCGTTTCCAACTTTTCTCCCACTGAAATCCATATTACTATCTTATAGTTTAATAACTCCCACTATCTTCATAGTGATTAGGTAACATCTTCAAACATCTTCTCAACTCATAATGAACATTTCATTTTGATTTACTTCAAACATTTTCTCAACTCGTAATGAACATTTCATCTTGATTTACTTCAAACATTTTCTCAACTCGTAATGAACATTTCATCTTGATTTACTTCAAACATTTTCTCAACTCGTAATGAACATTTCATTCTCATTTTCTTTCCCACGGAAAGAATCTTAGTATTATCATGAGAACGGGAGACGATTTCTCCCCTATTATCTTTATAAAACAGAAACATTAACATCATGGAAACGATTTCCTTCCGTTAACACTCGCGGTTCCCTTTGTCCTCTCTAGGAACTTTTGACAACATATGGAACATTTTCCTTTTGTGTCCTCGCGTAGTTTCTTCTGTGTCCTCTCGTAGTTTCTTCTATCCAATTTCTTAGAATTCTTCTCAAGGACTCCTCATAGAACTCTTCTCTAAGATCCTATGTTTATATCATTGGTTTACGGGCGTAGAATTTCTCCCACTCTATCCTCTAAAATAACCTGTATTTTAGGAAGGATAGCATTTCCGCCCGTCAACAATGTATTGGATAAAGAATTATGTGAGTATTTGAGATTTTAACATATTCTTTCATTTAAGGTGAAAATCTTATAATGAACTGATGTTCTTATGTTTGAATTTGAAGTATTTCACGGGATGCAATTCTCGTTTTTAAGTAAGTCGTATTACTTTTATAATGATCCTATCATTTCATCCGTACGTTGAATCATTCAATGTACTTTATTACGATCTATGAAAATCGTATCAATTCATGTTATAAAAGCATTTTAAAACAACCAAACATGTTTGATTAAGAACAAAAGGATGACTTGGGTTGAAAACCAAGTCACCACTATTACAACCATTGTTTCAATAATATTCTTGTCGTACAAGAAATACAAAGTTCTTAAATTAAAATGCAAAAAGAAAGAAGACATCAAATGAAAATTAGAGCCATGCTCTTCATGTCTTCAATCTCGGATGCTACCTTAGCCATCCATGGAATGAGCTTTAAGCTCTCCTTTCCTTTCTCCTTGCCATAGGTTTTGGATGGAGTCCCTTTAAAACAATTTAAAAAAGGGTTAGCATTAACAACTTGCATCACTATACAAAAGTTAATGTTATAACATGAATTTAAACAAGAATTATTACCAAAAGAGTGAACTTTTCAAGCTTTAGGTCGGCCAAATACATTGGACAATTCCGTTTCCAATGCCCTATTTTCATGCAATAATGGCATTTATTTTCAACCTTTGAAGATGATGTGGTCAAGGATAACATTTTCCCTTTTCCTTTACCATTTCCCTTTTCTTGCTTCCTGTTGCTCTTATTCTCAAGATTAAGTGAGTTCTTCTTAGGACTTCGAATAAGTCCAAAATCCCTCCTTTCCCGCGAATGCTTTTTAAGGGCGCGAAGAAATCGATTTACTATAACAGATTCACGAGCTCGCAAGCATTTAGTTCGCAAGATTTCGGATGAATCAACCGACTTAATCACATGAGAATTTGAAAGTTGATCCTTATAAGAATTAGGATCAAAACAAGCAGAAATTACTTCATCAAGCAAAGTTCTTGGAGTTCGATAAAACATATTCTTAAGCTTGGTGTAAATCTCATTTGCCGTGCTAAACATAATCATTCTGTCTCGGAGATCCGGCTCCAAAGTGAAAATGATTATGTCTCTAAGAATATTTGACTCCTTCATATAGGCCTCATAGGCCTCACGAATCTCAATCGTGGAGTGAGCAGTAGGAATAGGAGGAGCGGTTCTTGTAAGGAAACAAATCTTATTGTCACCTTCCGCAGCAAGAAGTAATTGGGATTCCCAATCATTGAAATTAGTGCCTTGCTTCCTAAGCTTGCAACGATTCATGAAAGATTGGAGCAACGAGTCGTGTTGTGGGAGTGATGGAGCGTTATTTGCCATTGATTGATAAGTCGGAAAAAGAACTACAAATAAAACAAGGAATTAAAACACAATTATCGTTTTAATAATTAAACTTGTAAAATTTTAAACAAGTTAAGCATCTACTTAATGATCTCTTACCCAATTAAGTAAATGATCCCGAGACCCAAATACATACTAACTTGGGCACGGTTTAGCCGATACATCCCTCATTAATATGACTCGGTAGATTAACTCCTTAATCAATTCTACTTTTAGAACTCTCGGTCGATAAAATTACTCTAATTCTTATCTTAGCCCGAACTTATTACCACTACGGTGGCTCGAATACCTTCGTCGAGATCGACCAAATTTCAAGAAAACCGTAATCATATTACCCCACTTCACCAACGTAATAAGGTTTGTACCCCGGTTTAGCCGAGCCTACTCCCTTATGAAGAAGATCCTTCGCGGGTCCTTTACTTTTTGGTATGGCTATGTCTCGATTTTTAAATAACGTAAGAGATCTTGTCAATTTATTATCTATCTCCTTTAAGTGAACTAAGTCGGTGAATTATCGATAAATTTAATTGACACGGTCGATTAAATCGATGAAATGCATGAGTTTAATGACGATTTGGCTATGCATGCAAACATGTTAAGCATAAATAAAAGCATAAATAAAACACCCTAGTATGGCCTTTCCTAAAATAGAAAATAAAGTAAATTACAAATTCGGAAACCAACTCCTTTGGTCCCTTGAACTTCACTCGCGGCACGCATCCCAAGGCAAACTCCGTCTTGGTCGGAACTCCTTTCCGAAATGGCACCGTCTTCAAGGATCTCCGGAATTACAAATAATTACAAATTTTCTATCTATTTTATACATTATAAAATAAATAAAACAATAAAATAAAGTGATACGAGATCACATTAAATTACAACCGAATCGATAAACCCTTACATTACGGGAAGTATCGATTAAAATCTAAGGCCATACTAAGTAAATTACATAATTTCCAAAATTACGTAAATTAAATTATGACATTCATAAAAATAATTAAATATGCAATGCTTATGTAAAATGCAAAACCTAAGCCAAATCGTCCTATTTAAACACGTTTTAAATATCGTTATTCGTAATAACACGGTTTTATGGAATAACGTGATTTAAACAATTTTAAAATCACTAATCACTTTATGAATCACTATTCACAATTTAGTTAAGTTTCCTAACACATTTTAGGATTCAAAATTTAGTCTTACTCAAATTTCGAAATAACTTAACTTTTATTTTAATATTGTTCGGTTTTAATCGGTTTTACGGGAAATAGCATTAAAATAATCAAACGAGTCATAAAAATTTCGAAAATTCAAAATTCAAAATTTTGAACATACTGAAAATTTTCTAAAATTTCAGATCCTTAAAACTCAAATATTTTCGAAATACACCATTTATTTCGTAAAATAGCCGTATAATATGCATAATATTTCGAAAAAAAATTCAAAACTATTGCAAAAATTATGAAATAAAATACTAATATAATTTTTACATCTTCCTAGACACTCAAAGTATCTGAAAAATGCAGAAAAATCAGGTGCACACTGTTTTAAATCTGAAAAGTAATGATTATGACTCCTTAAACACTCAACATCAATTTTAACTTTTTAAAATTAAAACTAAAATTTCTGAAACTTTTGGCACTAATTAAAAATATGTTGATGATCATACATAATATGACTAATATGGGTGAATTTTTCGGACCATTTAAGCAACATTTACTATTTTTAATAATTCGTGTCATATATTACGCGATTTTACCGATTAAAATCATTTCTCATGCAATATTCGACATTAAAAGCTCAAAATTCACATGCATGCTAGAAATAATATATGTGACACTATATTAAATTTTTATGGTCAAATTCGAACTTAAACTATTTAAGCTAAAATATGTCACTAATATTACGATTTTTACGATAAAAATCAATATTCATGCAATATTAACGAAAAAATTTCCTGAAAATTCATCATATGATTTAAATATTGCATGTGACATGTACAAAAATTTTCATAGTTAAATTCATAATATAACTATTTATCCCATATTTAACTCATTTTATGACCTTTTAACCATTAAAAATCATAAACCATGCATAAAACCTTCAATAATTTCGAAAATTATATATTCATAATATGTTAAATGCATGTGAGAACATATTTAAAATTCATGGCCAGAAATATTATTTAGCTATTTTTCCCGAATATCCATATATTAAACCGATTTAAGTATAAATTAATCAAATTAATTTCAATAATGAACAATATTATTCCATAAATCATTAAAATGACTTAAAACTATTTTAAGACCAGAAATATATACATGCAATATGATTTTCGTGCATATCCTATATGTACTACTCATTTTCGTTTTTAATTAAAATCGTATTTTCTCGCAAAAACGTATAAAAACGAGTTGCATGCAAACAACCTTATGGCTCTGATACCAATTGTTGGTTTCTATAGGTAGTCATACTAACTAGTTTATACTATTAGTCTTACTAATATACTAATTAAACTCATTTTAATATAGTCGATCTTATGCATGCAACAAAAATGCGGAAATAATGAGAATCGTATTCTTACAACCGGTCCGAAAAATGCTAAGGACGATCCTCCAAGAGCAACCAAGTAAGCTTGCCTCCATTGAGTGCGCACCAAGACTTACCCTTTAATCGAACCAAAACCAAACCCGAGCTAGGAGACGGATTAAGGTCAAAACCGTATACTAATACTAACAATAGTATTGTCGAAATATTATGAAGATAATATTATTGAGGTTTTATTAGCACTTTCTCACACTAGAAAGATATTAGGTTTTCATTAGCCTTTTAATATGTGTCTAACAACATATTTATAGAATGGGATGGTTGGGTGGGTTTGGCCGTGGGACACAAGGCCTAGGTTAGTGAAAGAGTCAACTTGTGTCTTGCACTACACCTTAGGTTTTAAGTCTAATAACTTAATGTGTCTTTAGGGTAATTAATCCTTATTTAAACCCATAAAACATTACCACCACAACCGGTACATATAAACGTAAAATGCTCTTTTATTTTACGTTTTATAATTTGTATAATTTATGTAACATCTTATGTGACATAACAATTGTATTAATTTAAAATATAAATTTACCATGTAAATAATATTTCTAAATTAATAAAATTATATTTAACAAATCATTGAGTTGATTCGAAATCATTGTCTCAACATATGGTTATCGTAATAATCGTCGATACGATATGTTAACAACGTTTGTCATAACCATAAACCATTCTTTATACTAATTTTCGATATTTCATAAATATCGATTAATACTTGACAATTGACACTTTTCAATTTCAAATATAAATCTTACCTTAAGATTCAACCTCTAATTTCTCAACATACGGTTTTATAATATCGATCAATCTGTATCCTATACAATTAATCAATATACGATTAAGGGGTTAGTCCTAAAGGTGTGACCTAAAGGGATCAACTGACCACCACCGTCACACGACAGCAATGTTAAACTCTAGTCAGCCAATCATTACCGATTAATGTTGGTCAGTTGACTATATCAAATATCGGATCGTCCCTTGCATATTCATTTCATAAGATTTATGACAATGATTTTCATCATTATCGTGATCGCACTATTGTTGAGGACACATTTCCCAACATATAGGACTCAATGTATATAGTAGTATAGCTGATTCTGTAACCATACCATCTGGGGAGTCCATAGCTTGCAATAGGGTTTACACCAATGTAATGATCCAAGTAGGAGATGTAAGTTTTGAGTCGAACTTGATCGAGTTTCCTTTGGGTGGTTTTGAGGTGATACTGGGCATGGATTGGCTGAAAAGGTATAAAGCCTACATTGATTGCTACCAAGGAAAAATCACTTTGAGGGGACCCAAGGGAGTGAGGGTATGCTACAAAGGATATTCAGTGAAGCCTAAACTGAAGCTGATATCTATCAATGCGCTGAAGACCTGCCTAAAGAGGGGTGATGAGATGTTCTTGTGCCATGTGAGAGATTTGACTGCAGAGAAACCCAAAGCCAGTGAGATCGAAGTTGTAAGCGATTTTGAAGACGTGTTTCCAGAAGAAATTCCTGGGTTACCGCCAAAGAGGGACTTAGATTTTGGCATTGATTTGAAACCAGGGGCTGAGCCAATTTCTAAAGCACCTTATCGCATGGGACCTAAGGAATTGGAAGAACTGAGGAAGCAATTGGATGAGCTAGCCAGCAAGGGGTATGTGAGACCGAGTGTGTCACCTTGGGGAGCGCCGGTGTTGTTCGTTAAAAAGAAGGATGGAACCATGAGGCTGTGTGTGGACTACAGGGAACTGAATAATGTGACGATCAAGAATAGGTATCCTTTACCTCGCATCGATGATCTTTTTTACCAATTGAGTGAGGCTGGTGTGTTTTCCAAGATCGATTTGAGGTCAGGGTATCATCAGCTGAGAATCAAAGATGCGGATATTCACAAGACTGCGTTCAGATCGAGGTATGGGCATTATGAGTTCGTAGTGATGCCATTTGGTTTGACTAATGCACCTGCTGTTTTCATGGATTTGATGAACAGAGTGTTTAGTCCTTACCTGGACCAGTTTGTGGTGGTGTTTATTGATGACATCTTGGTGTATTCGAAGAACAGAGAAGAGCATGCTAAACATTTGAGCTTGGTCTTACAGACTTTGAGGGATCATCAATTGTATGCCAAGTTGAGTAAGTGCGAATTCTGGCTCGAGAAAGTGGCTTTTCTAGGCCATGTGGTGTGTAAGGAGGGTGTGTCTGTCGACCCTAGCAAGATTGAGGCCGTATCGAAATGGGAGCGACCGAGGAATGTAGCCGATATTCGTAGTTTCTTGGGATTGGCTGGTTATTACAGGAGGTTCGTGAAAGATTTTTCGAAGATAGCCAAACCAATGACTTCGTTGATGCGGAAGGAGAACAGATTTGTCTGGGATGAGAGCTATGAGAAGGCATTTCTAGACCTGAAGGAGCGTCTCACCACAGCTCCTATCCTTGCATTGCCAGAGGGAAGTGAGAATTTTGAAGTGTATACTAATGCTTCTAAGAAGGGATTGGGATGTGTGCTGATGCAGAACGGGAGAGTAATCGCTTATGCTTCTAGGCAGCTGAAGCCTTATGAGGAGAATTATCCGACACATGACCTAGAGCTTGGAGCGGTAGTTTTTGCACTTAAGTTGTGGCGACATTATCTTTATGGAGCTACATTTAAGGTGTATTCTGATCACAAGAGTTTGAAATATATCTATACTCAGAGAGAGCTGAATATGCGTCAGAGGAGGTGGATAGAGCTTATTGGAGACTATGACATGGAGATTTTGTACAAGGAAGGCAAGGCCAACGTTGTGGCTGATGCATTAAGTAGGAAGTCCGTTCACGCCCTCTGCACAGCTATGTCCAGATTGAGTATGTATCGTGAGTTGGGACAGATGGGAATCGCGGTAATAAGGAAAGGTGAGACCATGGGAGATTTGACGATCGAGCCTGAGTTATATGTTGAGATTCGAGAAAGACAGAAGAGTGATCCTAGAACTTAGAAGTGGCGTGAGGTAGTGAGCAAAGCTAGTAATGCCGAGCCATATTCTAAGTTCGAGATTTACAGTGATGATAGTTTGAGTTTTGATGGGCGATGGTGTGTACCAGATGACGAAGAATTGAAGAGAAAGATATTGGTCGAAGCTCATTCTACGCCTTATTCCGTTCATCCTGGAGGGGATAAATTGTACAAAGACCTGAAGAAAGCATTTTGGTGGCCAAAAATGAAGCAGGAGGTAGCTGAGTTTGTCTCTCGATGTTTGGTATGTCAAAGAGTGAAGGGAGAACATAAGAGGCCGCCAGGGAAGTTATAACCACTTGATGTACCTGAGTGGAAATGGGAAAGCATATCAATGGATTTCATCGTACGCTTACCTAGGACTTCGAGAGGGAATGACATGATTTGGGTGATAGTTGACAGGCTGACTAAGTCGGCCCATTTCATACCGATGAAGGAGACTTGGAGTTAGGCTGAATTGGCCAAGGCTTACGTAAAGCATGTGGTGAAACTTCATGCTGTCCCTAAGGACATTGTTTCTGATCGTGATTCCAGGTTCATCTCCAAGTTTTGGCAAGAGTTACAGACGTTGATGGGAACTACTTTGAAAATGAGTATTGCATTCCTTCCAGCAACTGATGGTCAGACTGAGAGGACTATCCAGACACTGGAGGATATGTTGCGGGCTTGTGTACTAGAGTTTGGAGGATCTTGGGAGGACAGACTTGATTTGATAGAGTTTTCTTATAACAACAGCTATCATACTAGCATTGGGATGGCTCCTTTTGAGGTGTTGTATGGGAGGAAGTGCAGGAGTCCAGTCTGTTGGGACGATCGAGCTGATACAGTGACTTTGGGACCTGAGATGATTCAATAGATGATAGCACAGGTCCAGGTGATTCGTCAAAAGATGAGAGCCGCCCAAGATAGGCAAAAGAGTTACGCCGATCTAAAACGGAGTGACGTCACCTTTGAGAATGGAGAAAAAGTGTTGTTGAAAGTATCACCCATGAGAGGAGTGATGAGGTTCGGCAAGAAGGGCAAGTTGAGTCAAAAGTTCATTGGGCCATTCGAGATTTTGGAGCGAGTCGGTGAGGTAGCTTATCGATTAGCTCTACCTCCAGCTTTAGCCAGAGTATATAATGTGTTTCATGTATCTCAGCTGAGAAGGTATATCAGTGATCCTTCGCATATCCTTGATCATGAGGTCATCGAGGTTGATGAACAGTTGACCTATGAGGAGAGACCCAAGGAGATTCTCGACAGGAAGGTGCGGAAAACCAGGAATGGCGAGACCGCGCTTGTCAAGGTATTATGGACAAATCATAATGTCGAGGAAGCTACTTGGGAGACTGAGATTTCGATGCGGGAAAAATATCCGGAACTGTTCCCTTGAGGAATGTTACGAGGACGTAACGTTTTTTTAGAGGGGTAGAATGTGACAATTCGTGTTTTAAAGTACCTTAACAGCTTCTAATGCTATATGTTGTCACCTTCTCTGTTCGTTATGTGCTTTATTGATCAGTTGTGTAGATTTTGGGATGGTGAACTTCGGGACGAAGTCCATTTTAAGGGGGGAAGACTGTAATACTTCGTATTTTTATTTCGTTTTATCTATTTATCTTGATTTTATTGGATGACGATGTCGATATGTGATAATAAAAGCGATATAATATTGTTGAACAAGGTGCTTTATGAGTTGTGTTTTCGGGTCGTATTTGTGAGTGTTTAACAAAACCAGCCCCATTATTTGGGTATTGGGGTGCGTGAGATGCTGACACATACACGGAAAGCAATGTGTATGGGCCTAGGGTTGCGTGCACAACCACATCCCACACGCACGAGTTCAAATCTGAAATCAGAATTTCAGAAAATACCTCCCTGCCGCCTTATTTAAGCACACCCTCTTCCTCTTATCTGACCTAAAAATAACTCACACACTCGCACGTATCTGTAGCCGCCACTTCAAAGGTTGTCAAGGGTAGGTTGTCACGGTGGTCAGATCAGTCTAAGGGTGGTCGTTGCCTAGGGCAAGGAGGTATGACCACCACTTTTGTCTCGTTTTTACTGTTTTCACGTTTTCCTTTGATATTTAAGATGAATTTATGATCACCTCACATGATAATAATCTGAGTCTCTTGCTAATTCTTAATCTGTGATATGTAATTGCTATGTTTCGTTCATCTTTAAGTTACCGCTTTATCAGTAGGATCTTCGTGAGGATGTTTCGTTTTGGCTGCTATGAGTCGTGTTTAGGTTGTTTATCTCTTTCGTTTTATCAAAGTAAAACAGAGTTCGCATATGGTGTTTGTATGAGGGTGTTAATGTCTCTTATGTAGTTATGTAATCTGTGTTTTGGTACTGTTGGCACGACCGTAGGCAGGGGAGTCGAAGGGTGGTCGGGTCTGTCAATCGTGGTGTCTCACGGTGGTGTACGGTGGCTGTCAAAACCTTAGTGTAAACACGGTTGTGGTCAGATCTGGGTTTTCGTAGGGGTTCCCTGGGTTGTCTGTCACGGTGGTTGTGACTACCACCTTCGCCATTGGAACCACCACGACTCAGTGGCGAGTCTGGTGGTGTCGGGGATGAAGGTGGTGGCCGTGGGTGGTGTCAGAGGCTAGTTTTGTCACGGTGGTTTATAGTCAGTACGAACGCGGGTTTTCTTTTCAGCACACGGCCTGTTTTTGGTGGTGTTTTATGGCGTCTGCGGTCGTGGCTGGTAGCCACTGACCTCCTCCCTGGAACCACCGTGGCTCAGTGGCGAGCCTGGTGGCGCCAGTGGGGAGGCCAGGGGTGGCAGCAGGTGTGGGGAAGAGCGTTTAACAGGGCTGTTGGCAACGGGTTTGCAGTTTTGGGCTGTTTGTTTGTGGGTCGTGTTTACGTGTTAGTCGTGGTTTAATTTGGGGTTTGGCGTGATGGTGATAATAGTAGCTTCCTTATTTGATAGTGTATCCAACTTTATGGGAAAATATTATTAATATTATTATTATTAATATTATTATTATTATTATTATTATTATTACTATTATTATGGTTATTATTATTTTTATAGCTAAGAATTGGTAGTTGACGTTAATCGTATTATATGAGATTTTATTCATGTGTTAATATTTATTGGGATGGCTACTAACGATAAATTAGGTTGTGATTTATATTAATTATCTCTGTGATGGTACATAACAATAATCGTGGTTGAGTTATGCTATTTATAGTAAGTCTAAAAATAGTAAGTATGATTGGTTAGTGATAACTGTATGTAAAGGGAATGCGTGTATATAAAGATATATTCCTTAAGTGTTATAAATGAATCAATTAGGAACATGTTTAAGTAACTTTAGTAGCGGTATTTATATGGGTAGAATTTGATATGAATAATAATCTATAGGAACGGAATTCGAAGTGGAATACTTCTAGAGGGTGTTTACATTCGCGGACTTGCTAATACAGGTAGGTTACACTGGAACTACACTTGTATTGTGTTATGTTTGTATGTGAATTGGGTGCTATGGATGCAAGTATGATTATTTATGAGATGCATATACAACGTTGGTTCTTTATTTTTGCATTCATAAGCATGGCATGAGTACGGTTACAGATTGAGATGATGATGAGATATTATTGGGCCCAGGCTAGCTCTGCAGGTCTAGACCTGGTGACCTCAGCTGATATGCTGGTGTTCGGCGACGGCCGATTATAGTCTGCCGGGAGGTTCGGTATGGCTTGGTGAAAGGGTATGAGTATTGAGAATGAGATGGAGCTCGAGCATGTTATAAGCATTTGCATATTATTACCTGTTGCATTTTATTATTGTGTTATCCTACTCAACCGCGAGGTTGACAGTGTATTCGTATTCACCTACAATGATCCGGAATGGGGAGTAGATCTTTCAGGTCAGAGACTACAGGATTAGGAGCTGGGCATGGAATGAGAGACATGGCATGGACCGACCTAGTTCTAGATCATTTAGTTTCATATGTTTTAGTGGAGGATGTTATCAGTTGTATGGTGTTTGGACCCTTTTTATAAACTTGTCTTGTATCAGCTTTCAGTTAACAATTTATCTATAAAGTACTGTTTATCTTTCACTATGATTATCTACTACCCTGGGTTAACCAGGATGGTAACAGTCTTATTTACCCTGGAAGTCCTAGTTCAGGCTCCTAGGTAAATGGGGGTGTTACAATGGAGGAATTGAAAAAGCAGTTGGATGAACTAGCTGAGAAAGGGTTCATTCGACCCAGTGTGTCGCCCTGGGGAGCACCTGTACTTTTTGTAAAGAAGAAAGATGGGAGTTTGAGGCTTCGTGTTGACTACCGAGAGCTGAACAATGTGACCATCAAGAACCGTTATCCTTTGCCAAGAATTGACGACCTATTCGATCAGTTAAGTGGAGCTGGAGTTTTCTCTAAGATCGATTTGAGATCCGGGTATCATCAGTTGAGAATAAAGGATGAAGATATTCCAAAGACCGCTTTCAGAACGAGGTATGGTGTAACACCCCCATTTATTTAGAGGTCTGAACTAGGACTCTCCAGATAAATAAGGGTGTTACCATCTCGGTTACCCGAGGTAGTAGATAACAAAGGAAGAAAAACAGTACTTTATTTAATAATTAAAGTTAAACCAAAGTATCGAAAGTATTACAACTGTGATAAACCAAAAACTAAAAATTCAAGTACGGTGAAAACTAAATAACTGGGCTATCACTAGACAGGTCTGATCCATGTTCTCTCCACCCTTCCTGCATCCATAGGTCTAGACCTGTCACTCTGCTCCCCAATAAATTGGATCAACACAGACACAAACAAACAACAAACAGGGTCAACACGAGGTTGAGTAGGTAATATAATCACAACATGAATAACGCAATAACAATTCCTCCATTTCCTCCACAACCAATTCTCCTCCACACCTCCAACACACCACACCTCCATGGCCATATCACAAGTCCCTTATCACAAGACCCATATCACAAGACCCAATCACAAGCCCCGTTCTCCACAATAATCAATAATCATTCGATCACAATATATCAAATGAAATAATAACAACCAGATAATAAATAACCTCATGTCAGATCTCATTTACAACATTGATATTCCCCTACCTCAAAACTGCAGAGGACAATGGCAAGCGAGAAACGGCTATTAAAAATGTTCCACGCGGAAATCACCACCTAAACATAAATCATATAATCAATAAACTCCCTACATCTCGTAATATACGCACACATTCTATTTATAGAAACCTTCCGTACTTTGAAAGTTTCCTAACAACCAAGTTTACCCAAAATAGTAACCTTCCAAATATGGCAACTTCCAAATATAGAAACTTTCTAAATATATCATCCCGTAACACAAAATTTCCAAATTAGGTAATTTAATCATGGCAACTTAATTTGAATTTCAAAGCATACAAAACCTTCCCATAATAATAAAGATATTATCATTAATAATATTAATTAGTAATATCCCAAAATATAAACTTTCTATTAATAATAACAACAATAATAATAATAATAATAATAATAATAATAATAATACACACAAAACAGCCCCCACAAACCCGTGTAAGCAGCCCCTAAACAGCCACTACCCAGCCACCGTGCCACCACCATCTACCACCGACAACCACCATCACCTGTTCCCAGAACCACCCTCCACAATTCCAACCACCAGCAGCCTCCTCGCAGTCTGCCGTTTGTCAGAACCAGACACCCAAACTGACCAGACCCCACGCATTCCCTTCTAACAGCACCCTCTTTGACACCCCTTCGACACCAGCCCCGCCATGACTACCACCAGCCGAGAGCACCCAGACCATCTCCAGACTCCAAACTCCAAGCACGGTGGTGACATTGCTCTGACCTCCCCCGAGTCATCAATGCCACCACCCCCAAACACCCCTGTACACGCTCCAAAACAACCAGACCTGGACCAAGACAGACAGACCTCTCGAACCCCCTTGTCAAACTGCCCTGTACCACCACGAACTGACACCACCGAGCCCTGAGACTACCACCACGAGAACCCCCTTACAACCACCTGTGTCCAGACTCAAAGACCCATAATAAAAAGCTACACGAACAGATCTGAAACCGACTCTAAAGACATCAGAACAGACCCCCTGTTTGAGACCGTATCACACCCCTTCCCTGACCCTTATTTGATACCTTCGAACATGAGTTTAAACAACCAACGACACGACAACAAAGAACATATATAATCACTCTATAACATAGAATAAATAAACGTGAAAATAACAATAAGAAACTGAGTATGCATTCCTCTAAACCGATGGTAAAACTACATGCTTAAACTGCATTTAAAACGAACGTGGTGACCATACCAGTTTCTTGACCACTTCGAGCAGCCCTAGGACCACCGTCTACCACCGTGAGCAGGTTGTTCCTCTTCTCCAAACTACGGGCTAGGGTTTTGTGAAGTCAGATCTGGGTTTGGTTAGGGTTTAGTGCACAGAAACCCATGGTATAAATAAGGCGGCTGAGACATAGTTGCTGGTCATTTGAATTTCCGTGTGGGCTTGGTCTGTTGTCACGCCATTCGAGGCCCAGTGTAGGGTGACAACAGGTCCCAAGTTCGAACCACACTATCACCATGCCACATATATTGCTATTAGGTGCTTAGGTCCCCAACTCGAATCCCACAGTAGTACAAAATCACCCAACAAAACGAGTACGCATAAGCTTATGAAACGACTATTTAAGGATTAAAAGATAACTTTCGATCATAACTAACCCACGAAACCATTATTTTTAATAATAAAAATTCGGGATATTACAGTCTTCCCCCCTTAAAACGAACTTCGTCCCGAAGTTCACGAAAGTTCACTCACTCATAACGTCACACGCACCCCAATAACATGATAAACATGAAATGCGACATTCTACCCCACTAAGAAAAGAGTTACGTCCTCGTAACGTACCTTAAACGAAAAGTTGCGGATAACGCTCCTTCATGGACGCCTCAGACTCCCAAGTTGCCTCCTCCATGTTGTGATTGGTCCATAAGACTTTAACCAACACTGTCTCTCCATTTCGCGTCTTCTGAACCTTCCTATCCAAAATTTCCTTTGGAAGCTCAACATAAGTAAGTTGCTCGTCGACCTCAATCACCTCATGGCTCAGCACATGTGAGGGATCGCTTACATACTTCCTCAATTGAGACACATGAAACACATTATGGACCCTGGAGAGAGCTGGTGGTAAGGTTAACCGATATGCCACCTCCCCAACCCTGTCCAAAATCTCAAATGGTCCAATAAACTTTTGACTCGGTTTACCTCGCTTTCCGAACCTCATTACACCCTTCATAGGAGATACCTTAAGTAATACCTTCTCACCTACCTCAAAGGAAATGTCACTCCTCTTGAGATCCGCATAACTCTTCTGTCTGTCCTGGGCAGCCCTCATTTTCTGTCGAATTACCTGGACTTGCTCGACCATTTCTTGAATCATTTCCGGACCCAAAACCACAGTGTCAGCTCGATCATCCCAGCACACAGGACTCCGACACTTTCTCCCGTACAATGCCTCAAATGGAGCCATACCAATACTGGCGTGATAGCTATTATAAGAGAACTCTATCAACCCCAGTCGGTCTTCCCATGATCCCCCGAATTCCAACACACAAGCTCTTAACATATCTTCCAAGGTTTGGATAGTTCTCTCTGTCTGCCCATCCGTGGCAGGATGAAAAGCCGTACTCATCTTTAACTGCGTGCCCAACGCGGTTTGCAGCTCCTGCCAAAATCGGGAGATAAACCTCGAGTCACGATCGGAAACGATATCCTTAGGAACTCCATGCAACTTGACCACGTTCTGCACATAGGACTTTGCCAACTCTGCCTTACTCCAGGTATCCTTCATTGGGATGAAGTGAGCGGACTTGGTCAGTCTATCCACAATCACCCAGATCATATTGTTGCCCTTCTGAGTGCGAGGCAACCCCACAATAAAATCCATAGAAATATTCTCCCACTTCCATTCAGGTACATCCAGTGACTGGATCTTCCCTTGAGGTCTCTTGTGCTCCCCTTTTACCCTCTGACATGTCAAACATCGCGACACGAACTCGGCAACCTCCCTTTTCATATTAGGCCACCAAAAAGTCTTCTTGAGGTCTTTGTACAACTTGTCACCCCCAGGGTGAACGGAGTATGGCGTAGCATGAGCTTCAGTTAAGATTTTCTTTTTCAATTCGTCATCATCTGGAATGCACCATCTCCCACTAAATCTCAAGCTACCATCATCATGGACACTGAATTTGGATTCGGTCCCTCTATCACTGCCTTCGACCATCCCTCGCCACTTCTGAATCCTCAAATCTCCCTTCTGCAACTCCCTGATTTCACCATACAGTTCTGGTTCCACCGTCAAATCGCTAAGAGTATCCCCTTTCCGAATCATGTAAATTCCCATTTCTCCCAACTCGCTGAGCAATCTGACCCTGGATCTAGCACTACTCAAGGCATGAACAGATTTCCTGCTTAAGGCATCAGCAACGACGTTAGCCTTGCCCTCATGATAGACAATTTGCATATCGTAGTCGCCAATCAACTCGATCCACTTCCTTTGCCTCATATTTAACTCCCGCTGGGTGTAGATGTACTTCAAGATTTTGTGGTCGGAAAACACTTTAAATGTGGCCCCGTACAGATAATGACGCCACAGTTTCAGTGCAAAGACCACCGCTCCTAACTCCAAGTCATGAGTAGGATAATTCTCTTCATAGGTCTTCAGCTGACGAGAAGCATAAGCTATTACTCTCCCATTCTGCATGAGCACACATCCCAGCCCATGCTTCGAAGCGTCGGTATGCACTTCAAAGTTATCACTCCTGTCTGGCAAAGCAAGGATCGGAGCCGTGGTGAGACGTTCCTTAAGAGTCAAGAACGCCTTCTCACAGCTCTCATCCCATATGAAACGATTCTCCTTTCTCACTAACGATGTCAGCGACTTTGCTAGCTTCGAGAAATCTTTGACAAATCTCCTGTAGTACCCGGCTAACCCCAAGAAACTCCGAATCTCTCCCACATTCTTTGGACTTTGCCATCTTGTCACAGCCTCGATCTTGCTGGGGTCCACAGACACCCCCTCTTTGGAAATTACGTGGCCCAAGAAAGCAACTTTCTCCAGCCAGAATTCAGATTTGCTGAACTTAGCATATAACCCATTCACCTCCAAAGTCTTCAACACGGTCCTCAGATGCTCCTCATGCTCTTCTTCGTTTTTGGAATATACCAAAATGTCATCGATAAACATAACTACGAACTTATCCAGGTACGGACTGAATACCCGGTTCATCAAATCCATGAACACTGCTGGTGCATTAGTCAACCCGAACGGCATAACCACAAATTCATAATGGCCATACCTAGTCCTGAAGGCAGTCTTGGGAATATCTTCATCTTTAATTCTCAGTTGGTGATAACCCGATCTCAGATCAATTTTCGAAAAGACCCCGGCTCCACTCAACTGATCGAATAGATCATCTATTCTTGGCAAAGGGTAGCGGTTCTTGACAGTCACATTGTTCAGCTCTCGGTAGTCGACGCAGAGTCTCAGACTCCCGTCCTTCTTCTTTACGAAAAGTACGGGTGCTCCCCAAGGCGATACACTAGGCCGGATAAATCCCTTCTCGGCCAATTCATCCAGTTGCTTTTTCAATTCTTCCATCTCCTTAGGTCCCATACGGTAAGGTGATTTTGATATCGGTCCTGCACCAGGCTTGAGGTCGATAGAGAAGTCGACCTCCCTCCTAGGTGGTAATCCTGACACATCGTCCCGGAACACACCCTCAAACTCCCTCACCACAGGTATTTCACTCACACCTGGAGTCTCCGCCTCACAGTTCCACATCTGGCATAAGATTAAACTGTCCCCCTTTCGCAGACTCGACTTAAGGGTATTGACAGATATGAACTTGACCTTAGGTTTAACCACAAATCCCCTATAGGTCACTCTCACCCCTCTAAGTCCTTTCAGAGAAATTTTCTTTTGGTAACAATCAATAAAAGCCCGGTATTTCCCCAGCCAATCCATCCCCAGGATTACTTCAAAACCTCCTAATGGGAACTCGATAAGGTCGCAATGGAAAACCACTTCCCCAATCTTGATGGGTACGCTCCTAAAGACTCTTTTACAGGACACCGACTCCCCAGACGGTATTGTTACAGAATCCTCAACCCACTCATAGATAACAAGCCCTAACTCTCTAGCATGATCTTTAGACACAAAGGAATGAGTTGCGCCGGAATCAAAAAGTACAAAAGTAGGTTTATGATTTACAAGAAAAGTACCAGTCACGACATGGGCGTCATCCTGGGCAGCCTGTTTCTCCATGGCAAAGAGCTTGCCACTTGTCTTCACTCCACTCTGGCTAGTAGAGGCTGCTCCTGCCTGTTGATTGCCCTCAGCTGCGGTCTTCTGGTTACTACCACCCCCGTTGTACTGACTATGTTGGGAACGGCTTTGATAATTGTTGTAACTCTTCTGGTAGTTATTGTTAGTACCAGATCTTGAATTCCCCCCATAGTTTGACATAGGGGTACGGTAACCTCCACTCCCCGAAGTGTTCACGCGGGACCCACTGTACCCCGGAGTTGGGGTACGGTAACCCCCAGATTGGTATCCTCCTGAAGATCGACATACAGCCTGCTTATGTCCCGTCTTTCCACACCCATAACATACGATCCCCACAGAACTGGTTCCCGAACTCCCACTCTTGTAGTTTCCTCCACTCTGATTCCTGGTACCAGCCGAAGCATTGTTATTGAAATATCCACTATACTTGTTAGAATTCTGCTTCTTCGACCCTGCATTGTCACTCAAGGTCTCAGTTTTCCTCTTGTCACTTCTTGTCTTCTTCTCTTCTTTGATCATATCCGCGAGCCTCTCTGCTGCCCCAGCCCGTAAATAAATATCTCGGACAGTAGTGGGTGGTGCAGCAATGAGTCTCTTCTTAACGGCAATGGTGAGTCCCCTTTCAAACTTCATGGCAAGCATTGGCTCATCCATCCCCATCTCTCCCACATGGCCAAGAAGTTGAAGAAACTTCCTGTAATACACCTCCACCGTCATCTCATCAGTCATTCTGAATAGCTCAAATTCCTCTCTCAGTTTGCTCTTTTGAAATTCTGGTAGGAAAACCTCGAACAAGATTCTCTTGAATGCGACCCATTCCACATGATTGATTCCATCCCCGACAGCAGCTTCTTGAATCTCCCCCTTGCTTCCAGTCCACCAATCGCCAGCCATACCCCTCAAGTAGTGGGCAGCTTGATCCACTCTCAGTTCTTCCGGACAGTCTATCAGCTCGAACAGGTTGCTGAACTCCCGACACCATTCACCAAGAAGGTGAGGTTCCCCTTCTGCAGTGAATTGGGTAGGGTTATGCCTTGCAATGATGGTACTCATCTTGGCAGAGTCCAAGCGTTTGGCCCGAAGAGCCTCATTCTCTGCTAGTATTCGATCTAGTTCTTCTTGCGTGATATCAACTGCGTTATTCCTTCTCGGAGGCATTCTATAATATACAAGAAAACAATGAGCCCTGATTAATGTAAGGGTACTCACTTAGACTCACATTGATATCCAGGAAGTACCATTATTCTCATGCCTTACAGTATTAAATCTTTTCATCACATCGTATCTAACATGGAAGCTTAGGATCACATAACTGCATATCATTAGGCATGCATAACTATGAATATAACACTGATTATCGCATATACTCACATCATCAAGTACTCCATGTAAAACATCCATATAATCCATGCCAGGCTCATAACAGAAAGATTCATATAACTCTTATCATGCTTGACCACAACTCCCATCACTTCCTATTCTACCCTTTTCGCTCGTATTCACTCAAGGTATCCGGGTAAAACTGAGAGGGCCTATGGTTCGGTGTGAGGGGGCCCCAGACTCATACTTCCCCTTTAGTGTGCTCCTAACAGTTCTATCCCGGGGTTCATTTTATTTAGACTCTTCCTACTTTCATTGGTTCATTAGGTTAGGCCTGAGGATCGTTCGCTCTGATACCACTTTGTAACACCCCCATTTATTTAGAGGCCTGAACTAGGACTCTCCAGATAAATAAGGGTGTTACCATCTCGGTTACCCGAGGTAGTAGATAACAAAGGAAGAAAAACAGTACTTTATTTAATAATTAAAGTTAAACCAAAGTATCGAAAGTATTACAACTGTGATGAACCAAAAACTAAAAATTCAAGTACGGTGAAAACTAAATAACTGGGCTATCACTAGACAGGTCTGATCCATGTTCTCTCCACCCTTCCTGCATCCATAGGTCTAGACCTGTCATTCTGCTCCCCAATAAATTGGATCAACACAGACACAAACAAACAACAAACAGGGTCAACACGAGGTTGAGTAGGTAATATAATCACAACATGAATAACGCAATAACAATTCCTCCATTTCCTCCATAACCAATTCTCCTCCACACCTCCAACACACCACACCTCCATGGCCATATCACAAGTCCCTTATCACAAGACCCTGTTAGGTTCATATACCTATATAGTCATACTAGTTTATATTTATCATATAAATTATAGATCTTTAGCATGCTTAACAAGTGATTATGACGAGATTAAGGAGTAAGAATAAGCTCCCTTACATTGGATATCTCGGCAAAATAAGGGCACAAGTGAAGTCACCTTCTTCACTTGTTCTTGAGCTTAATGTGTGGATGATCCTCCTTGAACCTTCAAAGAGATGATGGCCTCCAAAAGATGAACACCAAGACACACTAACTCTCAATGTTTGTATATTGTTTTGCTAGAACCAACACACAAGCTTACTAGATTGAATGAGGCACACGGCTAGGGTTATACAAGAAGGAATTATTTTTCTTTCTTTTCTTATGTTTTTCTCTCACAAAAACAAAACCCTAGTTGTGAATAGAATGAATGTATGAACTAGAGAAGAGGGAACAAAAACTCTCTTTTGTCCTCTCTTTGGGACGGCCGAGACCAAGGGTAGAGTACCCAATCACTTGGCTCTCTATTCTCTCAAATGTCCCAAGCATGCCTTATCATATTAATTGCATGTTTCCCTTATGTTCCTAATACATAATGTATTATGTAAAATGTGTAGGTCTAAGTGTGACATATCACACGGTCACAATGACCAAAACGGATCCCATCCGTGACTTAACATTACGATTATATTATTTACGTAGTTTAACATTTTAAACCTTTTATCGTAAATTAGTAATTAAATAATTTCATATAATTATTTAATCGTATTCTACAACAATTGTGATGCGGGAGCATTAGCAAGGATTCGAGGTCGTGACCCACGACCCAAAGAAAGATTAAAAATGTTCGATATGGGTTCAATACGGATTTTTAAGTTAGCTTGGAAAGACGTATTGAAAGAACAAGGGAAGGTAGCGGGAAACTACCTTGGAAGTCGTGCCAAGGGTGGCGACATGGAGGGCACGAAACCCTAGATTAATTAGGGTTTGTGTTTTATTCTTTTTTGTTATTTTAATTAATTTGTTATTTAATTAATTAAGTTTGTTACTAGTTTGTTACAACTAGGTTGTTAAAGTTGTTTACAAAATTAGTTATTAGTTAGTTATGAATTTGTTATTAAGTTGTTAGGGTTTGTTACTACAACTTAATCTTTTATTTGTTATTTTATCTTTTAGATTAAATAAGGATTATCTTTAATCCATAGGATAGGAATAGAAACCCTAGGAAGAGTAGTAGTACACGGTTTGGCCGAGCACTTGGGGACCGTGTAGGGTTCTTGTTCTTTCCTATTTCGATTCTGGTTTGTGACGGATGACCTTACTATAAATAGGCATCCTTAGTTGTTTGTTTTATTCATCTTATTATCAAATTATAAACAAATTTTCTTGTTAAGTTTATCTTACAAAAAAACCCTAAAGTATCTGTGTGAGCTTTAAACCCGAAGTATCTGTGTGAGCTTCAAAATAATTGAGAGAATATCTGTGTGAGTTTGATCAATTATCCTATCCATCGACATACATAATTCATTCATCAAATCGTTTCACAAATCTTTCAAGTATTAAGTGCCGTGTCTTATTACGTCATCAACAATCTTTATTCAAGAACATCAAGAAACACCAAGATTCATCGACAACCGTGACCACCGTTGACCACCGTGTGCCACGTCACCACCACCGTCCGTCCGTCCACCTTTCCTTCATCGTTCTTGGTTACCTTTTGTTCTTTATTCGTTCAAGATTGTATTATTTTATTAGTATTTTTATTCCGCTGCAACATCCGTATTTTTGTTGATTATCTTTATTGATTATCACCCCAAATACGCATCAAATTGGTATCAGAGCTTCGGCTCTTGGTCTAATTTTTATTACACCAGTTCTTGGGAAAGTTTTGTCAACATGGTAGGATCTCAAGACGGAGAAGAAAAATCATGGGAGGAGAGCAATATGGAATTAAAGTCCGAAATCCAAGAGCTCAAATATCTCATAAAGACAATGATGACCAAAGGAGGTCATAAAAAGACGGGAGAGTCCTCATCTAGGGCGAGTGACTCGGAAGAAGAGGCTGAATTTAAGGGCAAGACTTGGGACAAGAACGATGATGATAGAGGTCTCAAACTTGACATCCCTGAATTCAAAGGAGACATGGATCCGGGGGATTTCTTGGAGTGGCTAAGACAAACGGAGAGAGTCTTTGAGTACAAGGAATACGATGACCGGAAACAATTCAAAGTTGCAATCTTAAAACTTACCAAGTACGCTTCGCTATGGTATGAAAACCTTGTGAGGCAAAGAAAGAAGCAACACAAAGAAAAGATTAAGTCTTGGGCAAAGTTGAAAAAGCACATGGTAAAGAAATTCTTGCCAAAGGACTACAATCAAGAAAATTACTTAAAACTCCATTCTTTAACCCAAGATAATATGACCGTCTCAGAATACATTCGGGAATTTGAAAAGATGACCATTGTATGTGATCTAGATGAGAGGGAGGAGTTGAAAGTGGCTAGGTTTATTCGTGGCTTAGTACCAACCCTAGCTTCAAGGGTTGAAATTCAAAACTATGAAGATTATTATGATGTGTGCAGGATTGCTTTGAAGTTTGAAAGACATGACAAAGCAAGGAAAGTAAATTCTTATAAAAGCACAAGAGTCGGAGAAGGCTCATCATCGTACACTACTAGTGCCACACCGAAGACAAAAGAGGCGTCCAAAGAGGAGGGGGCCGAAAAGGCCAAGAATACATTCAAGCAAAGTATTCCTGATCCTAGAGGGAGTACAATTAGAAGATGTTATAAGTGTCAAGGCTATGGACACATCGCTACGGATTGCCCTCAAAAAAGAACTTTATCCATTCAAGAACTTCAAGGTATGGTTCCAAACTTTGTTGTCCCTGAAATTGTTGAGGAGGAGAAAATTGAGGAGGAAAAGGAGGACCGAAAAGTCGTGGGAGCCGAGAGTGAGGACGAGGGGGATTGTCTCGTAGTACGTGCTTTACATGCGGAGTCCACAATGGAAGGTGAAGAGCAAAGGGATAATGTGTTCCATACTCGTTGTAAGGTTGAGGGGAAGAAGTGCGACTTAATTATAGATAGTGGGTCTTGCACTAATGTTGTTTCAAAAACCTTAGTTTCGGAGTTGGAGTTGAGTATTAGGGCTAGAGAGAAACCGTACAAGTTGCAATGGTTAGATGGGAACCAAGGGGTACGGGTGGAAAAACAAGCCTTAATTTCTTTCAACATTGGACCTTATGAAGATAAACTGTGGTGTGACATCGTCCCTATGAACGCATGTCATATATTACTTGGAAGGCCTTGGCAATACGATAGGAACGTTATACATGATGGAAGAACAAATGTATATAGCGTTACTAAAGGAGGTACCATCTATGATCTCCAACCTTTATCAAGAATCAAACCTAGGCCACCTAATTCAAAGAAGAGTTTGTTTATGGAGGTAGGAGAGGGGTCACCAAGCGAGGAGGTCGCGGGGTCGGTTAAGCGAGATGTTGGGTTGGTTGAGATTCATGGGGGAGATGGTATTTGTGAGGGGTTGCCGAGCAAGGAGGAACACGGAGGTTGTGAGGGTGAGAGCGCCGTGAGCATCACGGAGGTCGGAGGCCGCGAACTTGGGCAGGCCGTGAGTATTGGAGTTCGAGAAGGAAGGTTGGTTGCCAACACAACCGAGCACAAGGAGTCTCGGAGCATGGGTTTGGTAAATCAAGGAAGCCGTGTTCTCAACAAGTCAAGGGCTAACTTCTCCAAGTCTACTCAAGAGTTACATGATCTTAATTTGAGGTCAAATTCTCAAAAACTGAGAGAGTATGATGCGGGAGCATTAGCAAGGATTCGAGGTCGTGACCCACGACCCAAAGAAAGATTAAAAATGTTCGATATGGGTTCAATACGGATTTTTAAGTTAGCTTGGAAAGACGTATTGAAAGAACAAGGGAAGGTAGCGGGAAACTACCTTGGAAGTCGTGCCAAGGGTGGCGACATGGAGGGCACGAAACCCTAGATTAATTAGGGTTTGTGTTTTATTCTTTTTTGTTATTTTAATTAATTTGTTATTTAATTAATTAAGTTTGTTACTAGTTTGTTACAACTAGGTTGTTAAAGTTGTTACAAGGTGGTTACAAAATTAGTTATTAGTTAGTTATGAATTTGTTATTAAGTTGTTAGGGTTTGTTACTACAACTTAATCTTTTATTTGTTATTTTATCTTTTAGATTAAATAAGGATTATCTTTAATCCATAGGATAGGAATAGAAACCCTAGGAAGAGTAGTAGTACACGGTTTGGCCGAGCACTTGGGGACCGTGTAGGGTTCTTGTTCTTTCCTATTTCGATTCTGGTTTGTGACGGATGACCTTACTATAAATAGGCATCCTTAGTTGTTTGTTTTATTCATCTTATTATCAAATTATAAACAAATTTTCTTGTTAAGTTTATCTTACAAAAAAACCCTAAAGTATCTGTGTGAGCTTTAAACCCGAAGTATCTGTGTGAGCTTCAAAATAATTGAGAGAATATCTGTGTGAGTTTGATCAATTATCCTATCCATCGACATACATAATTCATTCATCAAATCGTTTCACAAATCTTTCAAGTATTAAGTGCCGTGTCTTATTACGTCATCAACAATCTTTATTCAAGAACATCAAGAAACACCAAGATTCATCGACAACCGTGACCACCGTTGACCACCGTGTGCCACGTCACCACCACCGTCCGTCCGTCCACCTTTCCTTCATCGTTCTTGGTTACCTTTTGTTCTTTATTCGTTCAAGATTGTATTATTTTATTAGTATTTTTATTCCGCTGCAACATCCGTATTTTTGTTGATTATCTTTATTGATTATCACCCCAAATACGCATCAAATTGTATTTAATTCAATTCATTCATTTTATTATCATGTTTCATAAAACAGATAATTAATAGTGATGATATTTCGATCACTAAGATAATTTATAATCTTATTATAAATTATTTCCTCCTTTTATTTATAATCTAGAAATGTATTAACTCGTATCATTATACAGTTGTTACATTTAATATTGAGATAGCTGTCCTAAAGGTGTGACCTAAAGGGATTAACTGGTCACCACCGTCATTACGACAGTAATGTCAAACTCTAGCAAGCCAATCATTACCGATTAATGTTGACCAGTTGACTTATGATAAGAATCATCCCATGAATATTCTTTTATAGAGTTTTGTCAATATAATTAATATAATTGACGTGATCACACTATTGTCGAGGACACTCACTCCAACAATCTCCCACTTGTCCTCACAAGTGTGGATCACCAATTCTCTTGTTCTATTACATCATCTCCCACTCAATGCAAGGTGTCTTTCAGGTCGTACTTGCACGTGATCAAATCAATAGTGGTTTTTCTCGACATGGAGTGTAACTGTTTGACCGGAATTATCTACCATAGACATTCTCCGAGCGTGGCCACGCATTTTCAGTTCACTACTCCTCGAGTGGCCTTGAGATTTAAGATAACCCTAACAAGGGGCAGAACAATTTCTTTCCAACTGTTCTCCTTGGTCAACATCATCCATTGTGACCCAAAATATATCCATTTGACCCCTTTTACGGAAGATCGTAGAATATAAATCAAAGTCATTCTGAATAATGTTACCTCTAGAGCAACCAGTCTCCAGTCTAAGAATCGACTCATAAGAATATATATAGCAGCTCTTGCCACGACCAGGCTCCATTGAATTCTAAAGAACTCTATAAGCGGTCACTGCCCGACACAAGTGTACTTTACAGTTGTCTATATGATCGACTAGTCATCCCTTATGACTCTATGGTGTAAGAACTCACCATCAATCGCATCATAATCTAGTCACTTTCGAGACGTCACCTCATATAAGTGACTAGGGGCAATACTAAGTTAATCCAGTTCACTTGAACAGGGTTCAACAATTGTCCTACAATCCTGTTGGATTTAACAAAGTATATAAAATAAACAAGTTGTATAAAACTTTAAATGATGAACGAGATTATCTTATATGAACGTAAAAACAACATTTTTCATTTCATATCGCATAATCGGTTACACATTGGGTAAACTCTTAAGACCCATAGAACGAGCATGAGAATCATGCTTAGTCTGCGACAAGGGTTTGGTTAAAGGATCAGCCACATTATCGTCTGTCCCAACCTTACATATCGCTATTTCCTTCCTATCAATGAAATCCCGTATTACATGATATTTTCTTGGTACATGTCTAGACTTATTACTAGACTTCGGCTCCTTAGCCTGAAAGACAGCACCACTGTTATCACAGTACAGGGTGATAGGATCTTCAGCATTTGGAACTACCCTTAGTCCCTCGATAAATTGCCTTGTCCATACTGCCTCTTTAGCAGCTTCTGATGCTGCGATGTACTCTGCTTCCGTTGTAGAATCCGCAACGACTGGTTCTTTGAAGCTCTTCCAACTAATGGCACCACCATTCAAGATAAAGACAAATCCAGCCTGGGATTTAAAATCGTCTTTATCTGTTTGGAAGCTTGCATCTGTGTAACCCTTTACACATAAATCTTCTTCCCCTCCAAACACTAAGTATGAATCCTTAGTTCTTCTTAAGTACTTAAGGATGTTCTTGACAGCAATCCAGTGACTTTCACCTGGATTTGCTTGATATCTACTAGTCATGCTCAAAGCATACGAGACATCAGGACGAGTGCATATCATGGCGTACATGATAGATCCCACGGCGGAAGCATAAGGGATCGTTTTCATGCGTTCAACATCCTTGGGCTCAGTGGGTGATTGAGACTTTCTCAATATAATGCCACTTCCCATGGGGATAAACCCTCTCTTGGAATTTCCCATGCTGAATCGTCGAAGAATCTTATCGATGTAAGGTTCTTGATTTAGTGCCAATATCCTCTTGGATCTATCTCTATAGATCCGGATACCTAATATGCATTGTGCATTTCCTAGATCTTTCATCTGAAAATGGTTACCTAACCATCCTTTCACTGATGAAAGCATTGGAACATCATTTCCAATGAGCAGTATGTCATCCACATACAAGATCAGGAATACAACATTGCTCCCACTGAACTTCATATATAGACAAGGTTCCTCGACACTTCGAGTGAAACCATTTTCTTTTATGACTTCATTGAAGCGATGATTCCAACTCCTTGATGCTTGCTTAAGACCATAGATGGACTTCTTAAGCTTGCATACCTTGTTAGGATTTTTAGGATCTTCAAAACCTTCAGGTTGTATCATATACACATCCTCCTTTAAATGCCCATTTAAGAAGGCGGTTTTGACATCCATTTGCCACACTTCATAGTCATGAAATGCGGCAATCGCTAACATTATCCTAATGGATCTTAGCATGGCTACCGGAGCAAAGGTTTCATCATAATGAAGACCTTGGACTTGGGAGAAACCCTTAGCTACTAGCCTAGCTTTATAGACATCATCATGTCCTTCTATGCCATTCTTCACCTTGAAGATCCACTTGCATTGGAGAGGTCTCATCTCCTTAGTCAAGTCTACCAAGTCCCATACTTGGTTTTGATGCATAGAATCCATTTCAGATACCATGGCCTCATGCCATTTTATGGAGTCGGGACTAGAGATTGCAGCTTTGTAAGTGGTAGGCTCGTCACTTTCCAAAAGTAAAACGTCCAGGCTACCATCTTCCTCAATAAGTCCAACATACCTATCAGGTTGATGTGGGACCCTACTCGACCTCCTAGGTGGAATAGGTACCAAAGTGGATGAAGAAGGAACATCTTCTCCAGTCTCAGCTTCAGTTTGTGGCTCTTGAACTTCTCGAACTTCATTAAGTTCAAAATTTCTCCCACTCTGTCTCTTAGAAATAAACTCCTTTTCTAAGAAGACAGCCTCAGAAGACACAAACACTTTGTTTTCTTGAGGTTTGTAAAAGTGGTAGCCACGAGAGGTGGTTGGATAACCAACAAATATGCATTTTTCGGATCTTGGTGCGAGTTTGTCATCGTTTTTCGACTTGACATAAGCATCGCACCCCCATATCTTCATATAGGATAAGTTGGGAACCTTTCCTTTCCACATCTCATATGGAGTCTTATCGGTCGCTTTCGTTGGACTATTGTTCAACGATTTGATGGCGGTGAGGATCGCAAATCCCCAAAATGAATTGGGTAAATTAGTTTGGCTCATCATTGATCGGACCATATCCAATAAGGTTCGATTCCTCCTTTCAGCCACACCATTAAGTTGTGGTGTTCCTGGAGGTGAAAGTTGTGACACAATGCCACATTTCTTTAGATGTGAATCAAATTCATTACTAAGATATTCTCCACCACGATCGGATCGTAATGTTTTAATCTTCCTATCGAGTTGGTTCTCTACTTCATTCTGAAATTCTTTGAATTTCGTAAAAGCTTCACTCTTATGCTTCATTAAGTAGATATACCCATACCTACTTAAATCATCGGTGAAGGTGATGAAATAGTCATAGTTGCCTCTAGCGGTGATAGATAATGGTCCGCATACATCCGTATGTATAAGTCCCAATAACTCACTTGCTCGTGTTCCTTTACCACTAAAGGGGTTACGAGTCATCTTCCCTAGAAGGCAAGCCTCGCATGTTCCATAAGATTCATATTCGAATGGTTTGATTATGTTGGTCTTTACCAATCTTTTAATGCGATTTTCATTTATGTGACCAAGTCGACAATGCCAAACATATGATTCATTTGGATCATTTGTTTTAATTCTTTTGTTATTGACGTTGTAGACATTATTAGACGAGTCGGAAGTTTCCAAAACATAGATTCTATTAATAGAATTGGCACGGCCAACTACCATGTCATTCTTTGAAATTACACAACAATTGTTTTTAATGGAAAAATCATATCCTTCAATGTCTAACATTGCGACAGAAATAATGTTTTTGGAAAGAGACGGTACAAAATAACAATTATTGAGTTTGAGCTCATATCCACTCGTCAAGGCAAGAGTGCAAGTTCCTTTTGAAGTGGCCGCTACCCGAGCTCCATTTCCAAGTCGGAGATCCATATCACCCTTGTCTACCTTCTCCACTTCTCTTAAACCCTGCAAACGATTACAAAGGTGAGAACCACATCCGGTATCCAATACCCATGATGTGTTGGATGTAAAATTTATGTCAATAACAAAAATTTCAGATTTGGAATTACCTAACGGGATCACAAGACCTTCTTGGATATGACGTAAGTACTTGGGGCAATTCCTCCTCCAATGGCCCATGACACTACAATAGTGACATCGCCCTTTCTCTAACTTTCTCTTCTTCCTTTTATTCTTTGCAAGACCTTTCTTGCTAGAACTCCCACTAGCTTCATCATAAGCTCTTTCCTTCAAGTATAAGGCGTCCATTTCTTCATTTAGCTCATCTAAATAAGCCGTGTCAAGAAATGAACCTTTGGGAGGTGGGAGAGAAGAAATGAAGTTAATACTGCCATCCGGACCCGTTCCGAAATGAACTTCTCTAGTAGTATCAATGTTGTTTTGGTTGCAAATATCGTCGAAAACATTATGACAAGAATCAATAGTGATAGGGTTGAATGAATCCATTGCGATAAAATAACTACAAAACGGAAATGAAGGAAAATTAACGTTCATCATTAAAAACTTGTTAAACGTTTTAAACAAGTTAAGTATTTACTTAACGATCTCTTACACAATTAAGTAAATAAACCCGAGACCCAAACCCATACTAATCCGGGCACGGTGTAGCCGATTCAACCCGTATTGGTATAGTTTGGTGGATTAACCCTTTAATCGGTTCTACTCTTAGAACTCTCGGTCGACAATTTTCTCAAAATTATCTATAGCCCGAACTTATTGCAACTACGGTTACGAATACCTTCGTTGAGATCGACCAAATTTCAAGGTGTAATCGTCATTACCCCACTTACCCAACGTGACAATTTTAGTACCCCGGTTTAGCCGAGCCTACATATTTGTGAAGAAGGGATTCATGGGTCCATACTCTTTGGTAAGGCTAAGTCTCAATATTTTAAACGTAAGAGATCTTATCAATTATTATCTATCTCCTTTTAAGTGAACTAATTTAGGTGAATAATCGATAATAAAATTGATACGTTGAAGACCCGATACTCGATATGCATGATATGTTAATGGCGATTTGGCTATGCATGCAACATATTAAAACAAAATAAAGCAAGCGATAAATTCCTAGTATGGCCTTATCCTAGAAAAGAAATAACAAGAGTACAAATTCGGAAACCAACTCCTATGGTCCCTTGATCTTGACGTGGCACGCAAATCGAGGCAAACACCGTCTTGATCGGAACTCCTTTCCGAATGGCACCGTCTTCAAGGAACTCCGGATTTTACAAATATTACAACTTTTCTAGTCTACTTTATACATTATAAAAAAGAAATAAATTACAATTGGGTGATACGAGATCACAAAATTACAACCGAATTGGTAACCCCTTACATTACGGGAAATACCAATTTAAAACTAAGGCCATACTAGAATAATTACATGATTCAAAATTATGCAATATAAAATGACATTCATAAGGAAAACGCAGCAATATAACATGTTATAAATATGTTCATTTTAATGCCAAATCGCCCTAATAACTCTTTATGTCGAAATTAACCCGGTTTTATGAGATTTTAGCATTTTTAACTCTTTTTAAAAAGCATAAATTTAAAACATACACAACTTATGTTCTAAATAATATCCTAACACATTTTAGGATTCAAAATTAGTCATAAATAATTTTGATAATAATTAACATTTTAATTATTTTAACATCGTTCATAATGCCTTTAAAATGTATAACATTTACGAATTAAATCCAAACAATTATAAAATTCGAAATTTTGGATTTTCATTTTCACTAACATTCTGAAAATATTACTTGAATATTTATAATGTAAAAATTTGGTCATTTTAACCGAAATAAATTTCGAAATATCGTATATAAATGGCCAAATTACCTCTTTTTACGGTTTTAACAATTAAATCGTAAAACATGCTATACAAAGTCTTATTGTACCAAAATTTTACATACATTAAGTAAAATTAGCATGTGAGGTCGTGTGAAAATTACAAGGCTAGAAACATTTTCTTTCTATTTTAATCATTTAACTCGATTTTGTCATAAAATGCATTTAAACGATTAAAATCTTAATTATGAACAATATATTAAATCTCATAAATTATCATATAACCTAAAAACATTTTAGGACCAGATTTAATTTACATGCCAAAAATTCGAGTGATATATATAAGGGTCTTTAAATATAAGTTTTGTTTTAAGTCTCAAAAACTCGGAAAAACTATAAACCGATTAAGCATGCAACAACAAGTGCTCTGATACCAATTGTTAGGTTCATATACCTATATAGTCATACTAGTTTATATTTATCATATAAATTATAGATCTTTAGCATGCTTAACAAGTGATTATGACGAGATTAAGGAGTAAGAATAAGCTCCCTTACATTGGATATCTCGGCAAAATAAGGGCACAAGTGAAGTCACCTTCTTCACTTGTTCTTGAGCTTAATGTGTGGATGATCCTCCTTGAACCTTCAAAGAGATGATGGCCTCCAAAAGATGAACACCAAGACACACTAACTCTCAATGTTTGTATATTGTTTTGCTAGAACCAACACACAAGCTTACTAGATTGAATGAGGCACACGGCTAGGGTTATACAAGAAGGAATTATTTTTCTTTCTTTTCTTATGTTTTTCTCTCACAAAAACAAAACCCTAGTTGTGAATAGAATGAATGTATGAACTAGAGAAGAGGGAACAAAAACTCTCTTTTGTCCTCTCTTTGGGACGGCCGAGACCAAGGGTAGAGTGCCCAATCACTTGGCTCTCTATTCTCTCAAATGTCCCAAGCATGCCTTATCATATTAATTGCATGTTTCCCTTATGTTCCTAATACATAATGTATTATGTAAAATGTGTAGGTCTAAGTGTGACATATCACACGGTCACAATGACCAAAACGGATCCCATCCGTGACTTAACATTACGATTATATTATTTACGTAGTTTAACATTTTAAACCTTTTATCGTAAATTAGTAATTAAATAATTTCATATAATTATTTAATCGTATTCTACAACAATTGTATTTAATTCAATTCATTCATTTTATTATCATGTTTCATAAAACAGATAATTAATAGTGATGATATTTCGATCACTAAGATAATTTATAATCTTATTATAAATTATTTCCTCCTTTTATTTATAATCTAGAAATGTATTAACTCGTATCATTATACAGTTGTTACATTTAATATTGAGATAGCTGTCCTAAAGGTGTGACCTAAAGGGATCAACTGGTCACCACCGTCATTACGACAGTAATGTCAAACTCTAGCAAGCCAATCATTACCGATTAATGTTGACCAGTTGACTTATGATAAGAATCATCCCATGAATATTCTTTTATAGAGTTTTGTCAATATAATTAATATAATTGACGTGATCACACTATTGTCGAGGACACTCACTCCAACAGACCCATATCACAAGACCCAATCACAAGCCCCGTTCTCCACAATAATCAATAATCATTCGATCACAATATATCACATGAAATAATAGCAACCAGATAATAAATAACTTCATGTCAGATCTCATTTACAACATTGATATTCCCCTACCTCAAAACTGCAGAGGACAATGGCAAGCGAGCAACGGCTATTAAAAATGTTCCACGCGGAAAGCACCACCTAAACATAAATCATATAATCAATAAACTCCCTACATCTCGTAATATACGCACACATTCTATTTATAGAAACCTTCCGTACTTTGAAAGTTTCCTAACAACCAAGTTTACCCAAAATAGTAACCTTCCAAATATGGCAACTTCCAAATATAGATACTTTCTAAATATATCATCCCGTAACACAAAATTTCCAAATTAGGTAATTTAATCATGGCAACTTAATTTGAATTTCAAAGCATACAAAACCTTCCCATAATAATAAAGATATTATCATTAATAATATTAATTAGTAATATCCCAAAATATAAACTTTCTATTAATAATAACAACAACAATAATAATAATAATAATAATAATAATAATAATAATAATAATAATAATAATACACACAAAACAGCCCCCACAAACCCGTGTAAGCAGCCCCTAAACAGCCACTACCCAGCCACCGTGCCACCACCATCTACCACCGACAACCACCATCACCTGTTCCCAGAACCACCCTCCACAATTCCAACCACCAGCAGCCTCCTCGCCGTCTGCCGGTGGTCAGAACCAGACACCCAAACTGACCAGACCCCACGCATTCCCTTCTAACAGCACCCTCTTTGACACCCCTTCGACACCAGCCCCGCCATGACTACCACCAGCCGAGAGCACCCAGACCATCTCCTGACTCCAAACTCCAAGCACGGTGGGGACATTGCTCTGACCTCCCCCGAGTCATCAATGCCACCACCCCCAAACACCCCTGTACACGCTCCAAAACAACCAGACCTGGACCAAGACAGACAGACCTCTCGAACCCCCTTGTCAAACTGCCCTGTACCACCACGAACTGACACCACCGAGCCCTGAGACTACCATCACGAGAACCCCCTTACAACCACCTGTGTCCAGACTCAAAGACCCATAATAAAAAGCTACACGAACAGATCTGAAACCGACTCTAAAGACATCAGAACAGACCCCCTGTTTGAGACCGTATCACACCCCTTCCCTGACCCTTATTTGATACCTTCGAACATGAGTTTAAAAAACCAACGACACGACAACAAAGAACATATATAATCACTCTATAACATAGAATAAATAAACGTGAAAATAACAATAAGAAACTGAGTATGCATTCCTCTAAACCGATGGTAAAACTACACGCTTAAACTGCATTTAAAACGAACGTGGTGACCATACCAGTTTCTTGACCACTTCGAGCAGCCCTAGGACCACCGTCTACCACCGTGAGCAGGTTGTTCCTCTTCTCCAAACTACGGGCTAGGGTTTTGTGAAGTCAGATTGGGTTTGGTTAGGGTTTAGTGCACAGAAACCCATGGTATAAATAAGGCGGCTGAGACATAGTTGCTGGTCATTTGAATTTCCGTGTGGGCTTGGTCTGTTGTCACGCCAATCGAGGCCCAGTGTAGGGTGACAACAGGTCCCAAGTTCGAACCACACTATCACCATGCCACATATATTGCTATTAGGTGCTTAGGTCCCCAACTCGAATCCCACAGTAGTACAAAATCACCCAACAAAACGAGTACGCATAAGCTTATGAAACGACTATTTAATTATTAAAAGATAACTTTCGATCATAACTAACCCACGAAACCATTATTTTTAATAATAAAAATTCGGGATATTACATATGGCCACTATGAATTTGTGGTTATGCCATTTGGATTGACTAATGCTCCAGCTGTGTTCATGGACTTGATGAATCGAGTCTTCAGCCCATATCTGGACAAGTTCGTGGTGGTATTCATAGATGATATCCTGGTGTACTCCAAGAATGCAGAAGAGCACGAGGACCATTTGAGGAAGGTACTTCAGACCCTAGAGGAACATAAACTCAATGCTAAGTTGAGTAAGTGTGAATTTTGGTTGGAGAGAGTGGCATTTCTGGGGCATGTAATTTCAAAGGAAGGGGTGTCTGTTGACCCTAGTAAGATCGAGGCTGTGATTAGGTGGCAGAGTCCGAAGAATGTGAGTGAGATTCGAAGCTTCCTGGGATTGGCTGGATATTATCGGAGATTTGTCAAAGATTTTTCAAAGATAGCAAAGCCGTTGACATCATTAATGAGAAAGGAGAACCGTTTTGTCTGGGATGAGAGTTGTGAGAAGGCATTCCTGACCCTTAAGGAACGTCTGACAACAGCTCCTATCCTTGCTTTGCCAGTTGGGAGTGATAATTTCGAGGTTTATACTGACGCTTCGAAGCATGGGTTGGGTTGTGTGCTAATGCAAAGTGGGAGAGTGATAGCATATGCTTCTCGCCAATTGAAGACCTATGAAGAAAATTATCCGACTCATGACTTGGAACTGGGAGCAGTGGTCTTTGCACTTAAATTGTGGCGCCATTACCTTTATGGAGCCACATTTAAGGTGTTTTCTGATCACAAGAGTTTGAAGTATATCTATTGTAACACCCCAAGAGTATGAGAGAAAAAGTTGTCCCACATCGGTAGAATGTGAGGCTTGTGATATGTTTATAATAACTTCCACCCACCACTTAGTAACAAGGCCTTGTGCTTTTGGGCTTAAGTGAGGATAAATAATGGGCCCAAAGGCATACCTCCCATCTTATTGGGGGTGTGTAACGACCGTGGTGGGTCGGGTTGTTACAAATGGTATCAGAGCGACCCTGCGACCGTGTGGTGAGCCTGTGGTCGGGAGTACCCGGGTCACACGCCTAGCGGGGGAGGATTCTGGCCCTGATTGTGGTCAAGTTTGAGGCACAACGAGGACGTTGTGTTCTTTAAGTGGGGGAGTTTGTAACACCCCAAGAGTATGAGAGAAAAAGTTGTCCCACATCGGTAGAATGTGAGGCTTGTGATATGTTTATAATAACTTCCACCCACCACTTAGTAACAAGGCCTTGTGCTTTTGGGCTTAAGTGAGGATAAATAATGGGCCCAAAGGCATACCTCCCATCTTATTGGGGGTGTGTAACGACCGTGGTGGGTCGGGTTGTTACATCTATACCCAGCGAGAGCTGAACATGAGGCAGAGGAGGTGGATAGAGTTGATTGGAGACTACGATATGCAGATTGTCTACCATGAGGGCAAGGCGAATGTGGTAGCTGACGCCTTAAGTAGGAAATCTGTTCATGCTTTGAGTTGTGCCAGATCGAGAGTGAGGTTGCATGGCGAGCTACTGGAGATGGGAATTTTCATGATCCGGAAAGGGGATGCTCTTAGTGATTTGACAGTGGAGCCTGAGTTGTATGGGGAGATTCGTGAGTTGCAAAAGAATGACGCGAGAATTCAGAAATGGCGCAAGATGGTGGAGAGTGAGAGTGGAGAGGCTGCATCCAAGTTCAGTATTCATACCGACGGTAGTTTGAGGTTCAGTGGGCGATGGTGTGTTCCGGATATTGAGGAGCTAAAGAAGAAAATCCTGACTGAAGCTCATGCTACTCCTTATTCCGTTCACCCAGGGGGTGATAAGTTATATAAAGACCTTAAGAAGACATTCTGGTGGCCTAATATGAAGAAGGAAGTCGCAGAGTTTGTGTCCAGATGTTTGACATGTCAGAGAGTGAAAGGGGAGCATAAGAGACCACAAGGAAAAGTTCAACCTTTAGATGTACCAGAGTGGAAGTGGGAGAACATTTCGATGGACTTTATCGTGGGGTTGCCTCGGACTCAAAGGGGCAACAACATGATTTGGGTGATTGTGGATCGTTTGACTAAGTCTGCTCACTTTATTCCGATGAAAGATACCTGGAGTAAAGCTGAGTTGGCTAAGTCGTATGTGCAGAATGTGGTCAAATTGCATGCTGTACCCAAGGACATTGTTTCCGATCGAGATTCGAGGTTCATATCCAGATTTTGGCAGGAACTGCAGGCAGCTTTGGGTACCCAATTGAAGATGAGTACTGCTTTCCATCTAGCTACTGACGGTCAGACTGAGAGAACGATTCAGACCCTTGAGGATATGTTGAGGGCATGTGTACTTGAGTTCGGAGGATCTTGGGAGGATCGACTCGGTTTGATAGAGTTTTCGTATAACAACAGTTATCACGCCAGTATAGGGATGGCCCCTTTCGAGGCTTTGTACGGAAGGAAGTGTCGGAGCCCTGTGTGTTGGGATGATCGAGCCGATGTTGTCACTCTAGGGCCGGATATGATTCAGGAGGTGGTGGAGCAGGTCCAGATTATTCAACAGAAGATGAGGGCCACCCAGGATCGACAGAAGAGCTATGCAGACCTAAAGAGGAGCGATATCTCATTCGAGGTCGGAGAGAAAGTACTATTGAAAGTATCTCCAATGAAGGGTGTGATGAGATTCGGCAAGCGTGGCAAACTGAGTCAGAAATTTATTGGACCGTTTGAGATTTTGGACAGAGTTGGAGAGGTGGCATACCGATTAGCCTTACCTCCAGCCCTATCCAAGGTCCATAACGTGTTTCATGTGTCTCAGTTACGGAGATATGTGAGTGATCCATCTCATGTCCTACGCCACGAGGTGATTGAGGTAGATGAGCAGTTGGCATACGTAGAGACTCCGAAAGAAATTCTGGACAAGAAGGTGCGAAAGACTCGTAATGGAGAGACGTCAGTGGTGAAGGTTCTGTGGACCAATCACAATCAGGAGGAGGCGACATGGGAGCCCGAGATATCCATGAGGGAGCATTACCCGCATCTGTTTGATTGAGGTAAGTTACGGGGACGTAACTCTTTCTTAAGGGGGGTGGAATGTCACATTTTGGGTTTTTGATTTAGCTTTTGTGTTCCAATTCGTTGGAGTTGGTGGTTTTCTTAGTCGAGTGTGGGTGAACTTCGGGACGAAGTTCATTTTAAGGGGGGAAGACTGTAATACCTCGAAAAATATAGCCTCGACGAGTAGTTTATATTTTGGTATCGATAGTTGTTTTGCGATTCTATATAAATACGTTTAAGTTATGTTGTTTTAATGATGGTTATGTTGTTAAGAGGGATCGAACCCTGGACTTGTAGCGTGTGAGACCTGGGCCTCGTATTGCGTGCACCACCCAAGCCCACGACTCAATTAAGAACACAAACTCAAACCCTAGTACTCTGCCCTTCTGCCGTCACCTTTATACTCCTCTCCTAACCCTAAGCTTTACCCTAATCTACATTCAAACACCACATACACTTAGCCGTCACATCAGAGGAGGAAAGGAGACTGAGCACGGTGGTCGTGGGTGAGGGCACGGTGGTTCGATTTGACTGGTAAACAGCCTGGTATGTCTCACACGCTGCCAATTCCGTTTTGGTCTGTGATTTTAGTCGCTTATGTAATCGTTTATAAGTCGTTAATCCTTATTCTTTTTACATGATTTTTATAGTATGTCACATGATGTTTACACATGGCTTAGTCACTGGTGGTCCTTGGTTGTAAAGGCGGCGGAGTAAGGGTGGTTTTTACGAATCTATGTTAAGTTCTGGGTTCGTGTTCTTCGCTGTTCACGACTGTGTGTGTTTAGCATTGGTGTTGAGTCTGGTTTCGTGTTTAATTAGTACGGGTCATGGGTCAGGGAGCCAGGTAGTAGTCAGGGGTTGGTCATGGTGGTAGGCATGGTGGGTTCAGGCGGCCGTGGTGGTGTCGACAGAGGAGTTCGTTTCCTCTGTTCTGTTCTGGTTTCGTGTCAGGCGTGTACAAGGGTGGCTCTCATCTTCTGATGGATCACCTGGACCTGTGCTATCATCTCCTGAATCATCTCAGGTCCCAAAGTCACTGTATCAGCTCGATCATCCCAGCAAACTGGACTCCTACACTTCCTTCCATACAATGCCTCAAAAGGAGCCATCCCAATGCTAGTATGATAGCTATTGTTGTACGAAAACTCGATCAAGTCAAGTCTGTCCTCCCAGGATCCTCCAAACTCTAGTACACAAGCCCAAACATATCCTCCAGTGTCTGGATGGTCCTCTCTGTCTGACCATCCGTTGCTGGATGGAATGCAGTACTCATCTTCAAAGTAGTTCCCATCAATGTCTGTAACTCCTGCCAAAACTTAGAGATGAACCTGGAATCACGATCAGAAACAATGTCCTTAGGGACACCATAAAGTTTCACCACATGCTTTATATAAGCCTTGGCCAATTCAGCCTTACTCCAAGTCTCCTTCATCGGTATGAAATCGGCCGACTTAGTCAGCCTGTCAACTATCACCCAAATCAAGTCATTCCCTCTCAAAGTCCTAGGTAAGCGTACGATAAAGTCCATTGATATGCTTTCCCATTTCCACTCAGGTACATCAAGTGGTTGCAACTACCCTTGCGGCCTCTTATGTTCTCCCTTCACTCTTTGACATACCAAACATCGAGAGACAAACTCAGCCACCTCCTGCTTCATTTTTGGCCACCTAAATGCCTTCTTTAGGTCTTTGTACAGGTTATCCCCTCCAGGATGAACGGAATAAGGCGTAGAATGAGCTTCGACCAATATCTTTCTCTTCAATTCTTGGTCATCAGGTGCACACCATCTCCCATCAACTCTCACACTATCATCGCTGTAAATCTCGAACTTAGAATATGGCTCGGCATCACTAGCTTTGCACACTGCCTCATGCCACTTCTGAATTCTAGGGTCTCACTTCTGTCTTTCTCGAATCTCAGCATATAACTCAGGCTCGATCGGCATATCCCCCATGGTCTTACCCTTCCTATTACTGCGATTCCCATCTGCCCCAACTCACGATACATGCTCAATCTGGACATAGCTGTGCACAGAGCGTGAACGGAGTTCCTAATCAATGCATCAGCCACAACGTTGGCCTTTGCCTCCTTGTACAAAATCTACATGTCATAGTCTCCAATAAGCTCTATCCACCTCCTCTGACGCATATTCAGCTCTCTTTGAGTATAGATATATTTCAAACTCTTGTGATCAGAGTACACCTTAAATGTGGCTCCATAGAGATAATGCCGCCACAGTTTAAGTGCAAAAACTACCGCTCCCAACTCCAAATCATGCGTGGATAATTCTCCTCATACGGCTTCAGCTGCCTAGAAGCGTAAGCAATCACTCTCCCGTTCTGCATCAGCACACATCCCAAACCCTTCTTAGAAGCATCGGTATAGACTTCAAAATTCTCAGTTCCCTCCGGCAAAGCAAGGATAGGGGCTGTGGTGAGACGCTCTTTCAGGTCTAGGAATGCCTTCTCACAGCTCTCATCCCAGATGAATCTATTCTCTTTCCGCATCAACGAAGTCATCGGTTTGGCTATCTTTGAAAAATCTTTCACGAATCTCCTGTAATAACCAGCCAATCCCAAGAAACTAAGAATATCGGCTACATTCCTCGGTCGCTCCCATTTCGATACGGCCTCAATCTTGCTAGGGTCGACAGATACACCCTCCTTAGACACCACATGGCCTAGAAAAGCAACTTTCTCGAGCCAAAATTCGCACTTACTCAACTTGGCATACATTTGATGATCCCTCAATCTCTGCAGCACTAAGCTCAAATGCTTAGCATGCTCTTCTCTATTCTTCGAATACACCAAAATGTCATCGATAAACACCACCACAAACTGGTCCAGATACGGACTAAACACTCTGTTCATCAAGTCCATGAAAACAGCAGGTGCATTAGTCAAACCAAATGGCATCACTACGAATTCATAATATCCATACCTCGATCTGAACGCAGTCTTGTGAATATCTGCATCTTTGATTCTTAGCTGATGGTACCCTGACCTCAAATCAATCTTGGAAAATACACCAGCCCACTCAACTGGTAAAAAAGATCATCAATGCGAGGTAACGGATACCTATTCTTGATCGTCACATTATTCAGCTCCCTATAGTCTACACACAGCCTCATGGTTCCATCCTTCTTTTTAACGAACAACACCGGCGCTCCCCAAGGTGACACTCTCGGTCTCACATAACCTTTGCTGGCTAGCTCATCCAATTGCTTCCTCAGTTCTTCCAATTCCTTAGGTCGCATGCGATAAGGTGCCTTAGAAATTGTCTCGGCCCCAGGTTTCAGAGCAATGCCAAAATCCAAGTCCCTCTTTGGCGGTAACCCAGGAATTTCTTCTGGAAACACGTCTTCAAATCCCTTACAACATCGATCTCACTGGCTTGGGGTTTCTCTGCAGTTAGATCTCTCATATGGCACAATAGCATCTCATCACCCCTCTTTAGGCAGGTCTTCAGCGCATTGATAGATATCAGCTTCAGTTTAGGCTTCACAGAATATCCTTTGTAGGATACCCTCACTCCCTTGGGTCCCCTCAAAGTGATCTTCCCTTGATAGCAATCAATGTAGGCTTTATACTTTTTCAGCCAATCCATACCCAGTGTCACCTCAAAGCCTCCTAAGGGAAATTCTATTAAGTCCGACTCAAAACTTACAGCCCCTACTTGGATCATTACATTGTTATAGACTCTACTACAAGCTATAGACTCCCCAGATGGTATGGTTACAGAATCAGCTATACTATTATATACATCGAGTCCTATAGCCCTGGCATGCTCCGCAGATATGAAAGAATGCGAGGCACCAGAATCAAATAAAACGTAAGTAGGAAAGGATTGTACTAGAAATGTACCCGTAACAACGTGAGCATCCTCCTCTGCAGCCTCCTTGCCCATCATGAACAGGGCTCCACTCTTCTTGGCTGTAGTCTGATAGACGGATGCAGCTCCGCTCTGGTTACTAGCCTCGGCAAGACTCTTTTGGAAGTTGCTGTTCCCACTACCCTGGTTTCCCTGGTAGCGGTTCTGATTATTGTAGTTGCCGTAACTCCGCTGGTAACTGTTACCTCCAGATTTGTTGTTGCCCGAGTAGTTCGCATTTGGTGTTCTGAAACCACCAATTTGATTGCCCCGATTATAACTGTTTCTGGCGCTGTGAGTCCCAACCCAACAATTGGATATCTTATGCCCATACTTTCCACATTTAAAACAGGTAGGTTTTGCAAAGTTTGTCCCAGACAGGGAGTGATTTCCGCCTCGATTACCATTGCTCCCTGACCCATTGTTAGAGAAGAAGGACCGATACTGATTGTTTGTTTTCTTATTTCCTGAGCCCTCAGTTGCTGACTCAGCCTTTCTCTTCTCGCCCTTTGTCTTCTCCTCTTCCTTAATCATGTCAGCGAGCCTTTCTGCCTGGCCAGCCCTCTCATATATATCTTCCACTATCGTGGGCTTAGTCGCCAACATGCTTCTCTTGATATTGAGGGTCAGCCCCTTCTCAAAACTTGCTGCTAACGTCTCATGTGTGTAGCCTAAGTCAGCTACATTCTCTGCCAGCTGCAAAAACTTACTGTGGTATGCCTCCACAGTCATCCCTTCAGCCATCTGGAATGAATCGAACTCAGCTCGCAGCTTTCCTTTCACATGCTCCGGCACGAACTTAGAGGATAAAATCCCCTTGAATCCTTCCCAGCGTATATATTCCGACCCAATCTCTTCCGCAGCAGCCTTGATTTCCTCTTTGTTGTTATTCCACCATAACCTAGCCGTACCCTTCAGATAGAATACAGCTTGATCCACCTTCATTGATTCTGGTACAGACAGCAGTTCGAAGATACTCTCGAACTCTCGGCACCATTTCGCAAGTAAAATCGGTGCTCCTTCCCCATCGTACTTGGTGGGGTTATGCCTAGAGATGTTATTGCTCATTTTGATTGCATCCGATTGAGTGTTTGCCCCAATCCTAGCTAGAAGAGCAGCGTTCATAGCTACTAGGCGATCGAATTCCTCTTGTGATACATTAGCAGTGTTGGGTTCTCTCCTGGGAGGCATTTTGCTACACAAGTGACAAAATTTATGAGTACCCTAGGTCAACTCCTACTCTGACTTAGTCTTGCTAACATACATACTTAGCATGTAACTTCTTTCATACGATCAAGCCCTATTTAATATCGTATCATAAGTCTACCTAAAGGCTTAGGGAGCACATAACCACATGCATATGTTCATACAAATTACACTCATATTCAAAACTAAGATATAAACTCATGTTCTCAATGCATGGAAATAACAACATATACATGTAACATCATTTTCATACATCACAGTTTACATATATATTCATCCATTTTTCACATCATAACTTACCTCATTCCCTTGGCGCTGAAATTTTAGTACAACATACATATATTATATATCTGCCTTGGTTCTTTCCAACTACCCACACTCTTCATCTCTTAAGGTTACCAGGTTAGACTGAAAGGGCCAGTGGCTTGGTTTGAGGGGGCCCCTAACTCATCCCAACTCCTATGGGGCTCCTAACAGTTACTAGCCTGGCGTTCATTTTATTTAGACTCTCCTATGTTTATTATTTTCATTTTAGTTTAGGCCTGAGGATCGTTCGCTCTGATACCACTTTGTAACACCCCCATTTACCTAGGAGCCTGAACTAGGCCTTCCAGGGTAAATAGGACTGTTACCATCCTGGATCAACCAGGGTAGTAGATAGTCATAGTGAAAGATAAACAGTACTTTAAAATATGAAAGACTAAACTGTAAACTGTTACAAAACAAGTCCAGCATAAGTTCAAAACAACTGAAATAAAAACAGGTGAAGGCTATAAAAGAGACTAAGTGATCTAAGCTAGGTCGGTCCAATCCATGTCTCTCCTCCATGCCCATGCCCAAGTCCTAGTCCATCTGTCTCTGACCTGAAAGATCTACTCCCCATTCCGGATCATTGTAGGTGAATACGAATACACTGTCAACCTCGCGGTTGAGTAGGATAACACAGTAATATAAAATGCAACAATGTAATAAGTAAATGCCATGACAATACTGAGCTCAATCACAACCCGAAACACCAATCATAACCCGAAACACCAAGCCATACCGAACCTCCCGGCAGACTATAATCGACCGTCGTCGAATACCAGCATAAAGCTGAAGACACCAGGCCTGGCCTGCAGACCACCCTGGGCTTTATATCAAAACAATATCTGTCACCTCCCTCTCAGTAATGCAAAAGACATGCTTATGAATTCAATAGTAAATAACTAACACTTGAACATCATACTCATATAAATCATGCTTGCACTCATAACACATATTATAAACACTCATTCAATTCATCATAGAATATAGTATCGTGTATCCTACCTGGGATAGCAAGTCTGGAATAAGAACCACCGGCTTAGTAATATTCCACCTCAAAATCCGTTCCTATAAATATTACTAAGTATTAAATTCTACTCACACCGTCAATATTATTAACCCACATCATTACTAAACATAGACTTACCAAAAATAGATTTGTTAACAAGGTAAAGTATCACTAACATATTCTTATACATTACTAATATTATTTCTTACCATAACATTAATAATAATCATTCAATCAACACTAATATTGTTACAATTAAAAATATTGTTAACATACAATATTATTATTACCATACAATATTATTGTTATTAGCATACTACTAAAATTACCCAACTTACCATACTATCCTTGATAATTAACAACTACTAACACCATGTAGGTCATAGAACAATAATAATAATAATAGTAATAATAATAATAATAATAATAATAATAATAATAATGATAAATCATACTTACGTCATACTAATATCAAGGTTAACAAAAAAAGAATTAAGACACCAATCAAACGCATTATCTAACCTAGTGGTGTTAATACACAGAGCGTCTAAAAACACGAACAACAGCCCAATTCGCGTATCATCGTGACTGACCATCCCTACGAACACCAGCTCTGACACCCCTAACAACCCCCTGACTTCTTCTCCAGCACCACCAGGCTCGCCACTGAGCCACGGTGGTTCCAGGGGAGGAGTTAGTGACTCCCGACTAACCACGACCACCATCTACAACCGACACAAACACCCAGCAACAACCTGCCTCTGCTCTTTGCGTGATTGCACAGGGAAAACGAAGACTGAAATAAACCCGCATACAACAGCCCCTAGCCACCGTGATAACCACCCATACAACCACCTAACTGCGCCCTTTTCCATAAGTCTAAATCACCCAGAAAACCCGGCCCATAACTCATTCGAATCAAGTGCCAAACTACCCGTTCCAGACACTATCAAAAAAAGAAATAAAACAGGTTTCTAACGCATCCCTGAACCACCCACCATACCGACACCCTGGTAACCAAGATCCAGCCCCTAGTATTAGTATTTTTGTATTAATTTTAGTATTATTATTATTGTTAAAATTATGTTATTGTTATCTTTATTTAGTGTTATTATTTTACTACTATCGTTGTTAAGTCGTTTATCGTGTTTGGGATAGTTGAAGTTTTTGAGTCGGAATCTTTTAAGTCATGGGAGCTTCTATATTTGGAAAGCTACTATATTGGGAAAATTTCTATTTATGGAAACTTTCCACTTATGGAAGGTTACTATTTATAGTAAGTATGATCGTTAAGGGGTTCGGGAAGTTGTTAATTCGTTGCGTATATCTGTTTAGGTAGCGAGTTTCGCGTGGAACATTTTTAACAAGCCTCGGATTTGTCTGCGTTTCTGCTAATTCAGGTAGGGGAAAATACTGGTATATGATGATGTGTAAACAGTTCTTATTTGGTATTAAGCATGTTTGTGATATAATGTGATCGTTATATTGTGTTATCTATATTATTCTGTGATATAATACGATGTGAATATATTGGGTCTTGTGATATGGTGTTGGATCGGTGCGGAGTATATTTGGCGTTGGATCGGTGCGGAGTTTATATGGTGTTGGATCGGTGCGGAGTATATATATGGCGTTGGATCGGTGCGGAGTTAATTTGGCGTTGGATCGGTGCGGAGTATATTATATTGTTGGTATATTTATTTCTTTTTCCCTACTCAACCTCGTGGTTGACCCTGTGTATTCGTGATCACCTGTGATGAACCAACTTATTGGGGAGCAGATTGACAGGTGGCTGAGACTAAGGGGGAGCTATGGGAGAGAGAGCTTGGATCCGGACCAGACTAAAGTCTAGATCACCTTAGTCAGTTTAGCATGAGTTGTACTTCTTTATTTTTGTTAAGACTTTCGGATGCAGTTGTAAGAACATGTTACGAGTTTAATTTTAATTAAAGTACTGTTTTTCTTCCTTTGTATCTACTGCCTCGGGAAACCGAGATGGTAACACCTTTATTTATCTGAGGAGTCCTAGTACAGGCCCTTAAATAAATGGGGGTGTTACAAAGTGGTATCAGAGAGAACGATCCTCAGGCCTAACCTAACGAACCCAATGAATGTAGGAGAGTCTAAATAAAATGAACCCCGGGATAGGGCTGTTAGGAGCACACGAAAGGGGAAGTATGAGTCTGGGGCCCCCTCACACCGAACCATTGGCCCTATCAGTTTTACCCGGGAACCCAGAGTGAATATACGAGGGAAAAGGGTAGGTTAAGAAAAGATGGATATAAAGGTATATTGTGATAAGTATTTTATGATAACTCTTAGTATATGTGATTGTTTGGAAAAGCCGGGAGGGGCATAATCATGAAAGAATTTTAATTGTTTGAATAAAGAGGTGTATATTAATATGAACATGTGAAGTGATTTGAAGCATGCCAGTAATTATTCTCTCATCATGTCTAGTGATATGCGGTTATGTGATCCCTGAGCCATGTTATAGAAAAGTACTACTCTATATGATGATATTTTATTGAGTTAATGCTTAGGGAACATAGCCCTAACCCAAATGGGTGCCCACATGAGTCGGGACTCATTTCTTCTCTTTTGTATTATAGTATGCCTCCGCGAATAAACAATGTCGCTAATATCACGGAAGAGGAATTAGACCGTTTGATAGCTGAGAACGAGGCCCTAAAGGCCAAACGCATGGACTCCGCGAAAATGAGCACGATTATCGCGAGGCATCACCCAACCCAATTCACCGGGGAGGGGGAACCTCATTTGCTAGGAGCCTGGTGCCGGGAATTCAGTAACTTGTTCGAGTTGGTGGATTGCCCTGAAAAAATTGAGGGTGGACCAAGCAGCCCACTATCTGAGGGGTATGGCCGGTGACTGGTGGACCGGAAACAAGGGTGAAATTCGAGAAGCAGCTAGAGAGGACGGGACCGAGTTTGTCGCTTGGGTTGCATTCAAGAGGATCTTATATGAGGTATTCCTGCCAGAATTCCAGAAGAGTAAGCTGAGAGAGGAGTTTGACACCTTCAGGATGACGGAGGACATGACGGTGGAAACTTATTACAGAAAATTTATCCAGTTGGTGAGCTATGTGGGGGACATGGGGTTCGATGATGGCATGCTGGCGATGAAGTTTGAGAGGGGTTTGTCAATTGCTATCAAGAAGAGACTGATTGCAGCTCCGCCCACCACAGTCCGGGACATCTATTTACGGGCTGGGGCGGCGGAGAGGCTCTCAGAAATGATCAAAGAGGACAAGAAGTCCAAATCTGAAAAGAGAAAGGCTGAGGCAATAACTGAAAGTTCAGGGTCAAAGAAGCAAAGCACCAACAAGTTTAGTGGTTACTTCAGTAACAACACTTCCGCAGGAGCGAGAAATCAAAGTGGGGGAAACCACATGAGTGGAGTTTCTGGCGGTGGTTCAGCGGGGATAGTTTGTTTTGGCTGTGGAAAAAGGGGACACAAGCAGGCAGTGTGTCGATCATCTGGAGGGAATCAGTCCGGGGGTTATCGTACGCCTACAACAGGATATCAGGGATCTCGCACCCAGTCCTATGGTAGCAGTGGCTATCGCACGCCCATGACCAACTATGGTGGGGGTGCGAAGTCTGGAGGGAGCAGCAATTATCAAAGGAGCTATAACAACTATCAGAACCGCTCGTACCAGGACCAATACAATGGGGGGTGGAAGCAATCAGAAGGTGGGAGCAGAAGGGAACCAGCTGGCTGGGACATCTAGTACCAGTCAGAGTGGAGTCAAGTTCAGTGGCAAGCTCTTTGCCATGGGAAAACAGGCAGCGAAGGATGATGCTCATGTGGTAACCGGTACTTTTCTTGTGAACTCTAAACCTAATTTCGTACTTTTCGATTACGGTGCCACCCATTCGTTTGTGTCTAGAGATCATGTTAAGGCTTTGGGACTTGAGAGATTCGACTGGGTCGCGGATTCAGTGACCATACCTTCAGGCGAGTCGATAGTTTGTAACAGAGTATACGGTAGTGTACCCATCAAAATCGGGGAAGCAATATTCTTTGGTGACCTCATAGAATTTCTTTTGGGGGGTTTTGAAGTGATCCTAGGGATGGACTGGCTGGGGAAGTATAGCGCTTTTATCGACTGCCATCAAAAGAAAATTTCCTTGAAGGGACCTAAGGGGGTGAGGGTGTCTTACAAGGGATATCGAGTCAAACCTAAAATCAAGTTAATATCCGTCAATACCCTTAAGTCTAGCTTGCGAAAAGGAGAGAGCCTGATTTTGTGCCAGATGTGGAATTGTGAGGCTGAGACCCCCAAGACTAGTGAGATACCTGTGGTGCGGGAGTTTGAGGGAGTATTCCGAGACGACGTTCCAGGGTTACCGCCGAGGAGGGAAGTGGAATTTTCCATTGACCTAAAACCAGGTGCGGGACCAATATCTAAATCACCATACCGTATGGGACCGAAGGAGATGGATGTAATACTTCGTATTTTTATTTCGTTTTATCTATTTATCTTGATTTTATTGGATGACGATGTCGATATGTGATAATAAAAGCGATATAATATTGTTGAACAAGGTGCTTTATGAGTTGTGTTTTCGGGTCGTATTTGTGAGTGTTTAACAAAACCGGGCCATAGATACATTATTTGGGTATTGGGGTGCGTGAGATGCTGACCCATACACGGAAAGCAATGTGTATGGGCCTAGGGTTGCGTGCACAAACACAGCCCACACGCACGAGTTCAAATCTAAAATCAGAATTTCAGAAAATACCTCCCTGCCGCCTTATTTAAGCACACCCTCTTCCTCTTATCTGACCTAAAAACAACTCACACACTCGCACGTATCTGTAACCGCCACTTCAAGGGTTGTCAAGGGTAGGTTGTCACGGTGGTCAGATCAGTCTAAGGGTGGTCGTTGGCTAGGGCAAGGAGGTATGGCCACCACTTTTGTCTCGTTTTTACTGTTTTCACGTTTTCCTTTGATATTTAAGATGAATTTATGATCACCTCACATGATAATAATCTGAGTCTCTTGCTAATTCTTAATCTGTGATATGTAATTGCTATGTTTCGTTCATCTTTAAGTTACCGTTTTATCTGTAGGATCTTCGTGAGGATGTTTCGTTTTGGCTGCTATGAGTTGTGTCAAGGTTGTTTATCTCTTTCGTTTTATCAAAGTAAAACAGAGTTCGCATATGGTGTTTGTATGAGGGTTTTAATGTCTCTTATGTAGTTATGTAATCTGTGTTTTGGTACTGTTGGCACGACCGTAGGCAGGGGAGTCGAAGGGTTGTCGGGTCTGTCAATCGTGGTGTCTCACGGTGGTGTACGGTGGCTATCAAAACCTTAGTGTAAACACGGTTGTGGTCAGATCTGGGTTTTCGTAGGGGTTCCCTGGGTTGTCTATCACGGTGGTTGTGACTACCACCTTCGCCATTGGAACCACCACGACTCAGTGGCGAGTCTGGTGGTGTCGGGGGTGAAGGTGGTGGCCGTGGGTGGTGTCAGAGGCTAGTTTTGTCACGGTGGTTTATAGTCAGTACGAACGCGGGTTTTCTTTTCAGCACACGGCCTGTTTCTGGTGGTGTTTTTTGGCGTCTGCGGTCGTGGCTGGTAGCCACTGACCTCCTCCCTGGAACCACCGTGGCTCAGTGGCGAGCCTGGTGACACCAGTGGGGAGGCCAGGGGTGGCAGCAGGTGTGGGGAAGAGCGTTTAACAGGGCTGTTGGCAACAGGTTCGCGGTTTTGGGCAGTTTGTTTGTGGGTCGTGTTTACGTGTTAGTCGTGGTTTAATTTGGGGTTTGGCGTGATGGTGATAATAGTAGCTGCCTTATTTGATAGTGTATCCAACTTTATGGGAAAATATTATTAATATTATTATTAGTAATATTATTATTATGATTATTATTATAATTACTATTATTCTGGTTATTATTTTTTTTATAGCTAAGAATTGGTAGTTGACGTTAATCGTATTATATGAGATTTTATTCATGTGTTAATATTTATTGGCATGGCTACTAACGATAAATTAGGTTGTGATTTATATTAATTATCTCTGTGATGGTACATAACAATAATCGTGGTTGAGTTATGCTATTTGTAGTAAGTCTAAAAATAGTAAGTATGATTGGTTAGTGATAACTGTATGTAAAGGGAATGCGTGTATATAAAGATATATTCCTTAAGTGTTATATATGAATCAATTAGGAACATGTTTAAGTAACTTTAGTAGCGCTATTTATGTGGGTAGAATTTGATATGAATAATAATCTATAGGAACGGAATTCGAAGTGGAATACTTCTAGAGGGTGTTTACATTCGCGGACTTGCTAATACAGGTAGGTTACACTGGAACTACTCTTGTATTGTGTTATGTTTGTATGTGAATTGGGTGCTATGGATGCAAGTATGATTATTTATGAGATGCATATACAACTTTGGTTCTTTATTTTTGCATTCATAAGCATGGCATGAGTACGGTTACAGATTAAGATGATGATGAGATATTATTGGGCCCAGGCTAGCTCTGCAGGGCTAGACCTGGTGACCTCAGCTGATATGCTGGTGTTCGGCGACGGCCGATTATAGTCTACCGGGAGGTTCGGTATGGCTTGGTGCAAGGGTATGAGTATTGAGAATGAGATGGAGCTCGAGCATGTTATAAGCATTTGCATATTATTACCTGTTGCATTTTATTATTGTGTTATCCTACTCAACCGCGAGGTTGACAGTGTATTCGTATTCACCTACAATGATCCGGAATGGGGAGTAGATCTTTCAGGTCAGAGACTACAGGATTAGGAGCTGGGCATGGAATGAGAGACATGGCATGGACCGACCTAGTTCTAGATCATTTAGTTTCATATGTTTTAGTGGAGGATGTTATCAGTTGTATGGTTCTTGGACCCTTTTTATAAACTTGTCTTGTATCAGCTTTCAGTTAACAATTTATCTATAAAGTACTGTTTATCTTTCACTATGATTATCTACTACCCTGGGTTAACCAGGATGGTAACAGTCTTATTTACCCTGGAAGTCCTAGTTCAGGCTCCTAGGTAAATGGGGGTGTTACAATGGAGGAATTGAAAAAGCAGTTGGATGAACTAGCTGAGAAAGGGTTCATTCGACCCAGTGTGTCGCCCTGGGGAGCACCTGTACTTTTTGTAAAGAAGAAAGATGGGAGTTTGAGGCTTTGTGTTGACTACCGAGAGCTGAACAATGTGACCATCAAGAACCGTTATCCTTTGCCAAGAATTGACGACCTATTCGATCAGTTAAGTGGAGCTGGAGTTTTCTCTAAGATCGATTTGAGATCCAGGTATCATTAGTTGAGAATAAAGGATGAAGATATTCCAAAGACCGCTTTCAGAACGAGGTATGGCCACTATGAATTTGTGGTTATGCCATTTGGATTGACTAATGCTCCAGCTGTGTTCATGGACTTGATGAATCGAGTCTTCAGCCCATATCTGGACAAGTTCGTGGTGGTATTCATAGATGATATCCTGGTGTACTCCAAGAATGCAGAAGAGCACGGGGACCATTTGAGGAAGGTACTTCAGACCCTAGAGGAACATAAACTCAATGCTAAGTTGAGTAAGTGTGAATTTTGGTTGGAGAGAGTGGCATTTCTGGGGCATGTAATTTCAAAGGAAGGGGTGTCTGTTGACCCTAGTAAGATCGAGGCTGTGACTAGGTGGCAGAGTCCGAAGAATGTGAGTGAGATTCGAAGCTTCCTGGGATTGGCTGGATATTATCGGAGATTTGTCAAAGATTTTTCAAAGATAGCAAAGCCGTTGACGTCATTAATGAGGAAGGAGAACCGTTTTGTCTGGGATGAGAGTTGTGAGAAGGCATTCCTGACCCTTAAGGAACGTCTTACAACAGCTCCTATCCTTGCTTTGCCAGTTGGGAGTGAAAATTTCGAGGTTTATACTGACGCTTCGAAGCATGGGTTGGGTTGTGTGCTAATGCAGAGTGGGAGAGTGATAGCATATGCTTCTCGCCAATTGAAGACCTATGAAGAAAATTATCCGACTCATGACTTGGAACTGGGAGCAGTGGTCTTTGCACTTAAATTGTGGCGCCATTACCTTTATGGAGCCACATTTAAGGTGTTTTCTGATCACAAGAGTTTGAAGTATATCTATACCCAGCGAGAGCTGAACATGAGGCAGAGGAGGTGGATAGAGTTGATTGGAGACTACGATATGCAGATTGTCTACCATGAGGGCAAGGCGAATGTGGTAGCTGACGCCTTAAGTAGGAAATCTGTTCATGCTTTGAGTTGTGCCAGATCGAGAGTGAGGTTGCATGGCGAGCTACTGGAGATGGGAATTTTCATGATCCGGAAAGGGGATGCTCTTAGTGATTTGACAGTGGAGCCTGAGTTGTATGGGGAGATTCGTGAGTTGCAAAACAATGACGCGAGAATTCAGAAATGGCGCAAGATGGTGGAGAGTGAGAGTGGAGAGGCTGCATCCAAGTTCAGTATTCATACCGACGGTAGTTTGAGGTTCAGTGGGCGATGGTGTGTTCCGGATATTGAGGAGCTAAAGAAGAAAATCCTGACTGAAGCTCATGCTACTCCTTATTCCGTTCACCCAGGGGGTGATAAGTTATATAAAGACCATAAGAAGACATTCTGGTGGCCTAATATGAAGAAGGAAGTCGCAGAGTTTGTGTCCAGATGTTTGACATGTCAGAGAGTGAAGGGGGAGCATAAGAGACCACAAGGAAAAGTTCAACCTTTAGATGTACCAGAGTGGAAGTGGGAGAACATTTCGATGGACTTTATCGTGGGGTTGCCTCGGACTCAAAAGGGCAACAACATGATTTGGGTGATTGTGGATCGTTTGACTAAGTCTGCTCACTTTATTCCGATGAAAGATACCTGGAGTAAAGCTGAGTTGGCTAAGTCGTATGTGCAGAATGTGGTCAAATTGCATGGTGTACCCAAGGACATTGTTTCCGATCGAGATTCGAGGTTCATATCCAGATTTTGGCAGGAACTACAGGCAGCTTTGGGTACCCAATTGAAGATGAGTACTGCTTTCCATCTAGCTACTGACGGTCAGACTGAGAGAACGATTCAGACCCTTGAGGATATGTTGAGGGCATGTGTACTTGAGTTCGGAGGATCTTGGGAGGATCGACTCGGTTTGATAGAGTTTTCGTATAAGAACAGTTATCACGCCAGTATAGGGATGGCCCCTTTCGAGGCTTTGTACGGAAGGAAGTGTCGGAGCCCTGTGTGTTGGGATGATCGAGCCGATGTTGTGACTCTAGGGCCGGATATGATTCAGGAGGTGGTGGAGCAGGTCCAGATTATTCGATAGAAGATGAGGGCCGCCCAGGATCGACAGAAGAGCTATGCAGACCTAAAGAGGAGCGATATCTCATTCGAGGTCGGAGAGAAAGTACTATTGAAAGTATCTCCAATGAAGGGTGTGATGAGATTCGGCAAGCGTGGCAAACTGAGTCAGAAATTTATTGGACCGTTTGAGATTTTGGACAGAGTTGGAGAGGTGGCATACCGATTAGCCTTACCTCCAGCCCTATCCAAGGTCCATAACGTGTTTCATGTGTCTCAGTTACGGAGATATGTGAGTGATCCATCTCATGTCCTACGCCACGAGGTGATTGAGGTAGATGAGCAGTTGGCAATCGTAGAGACTCCGAAAGAAATTCTGGACAAGAAGGTGCGAAAGACTCGTAATGGAGAGACGTCATTGGTGAAGGTTCTGTGGACCAATCACAATCAGGAGGAGGCGACATGGGAGCCCGAGATATCCATGAGGGAGCGTTACCCGCATCTGTTTGATTGAGGTAAGTTACGGGGACGTAACTCTTTCTTAAGGGGGGTGGAATGTCACATTTTGGGTTTTTGATTTAGCTTTTATGTTCCAATTCGTTGGAGTTGGTGGTTTTCTTAGTCGAGTGTGGGTGAACTTCGGGACGAAGTTCATTTTAAGGGGGGAAGACTGTAATACCTCGAAAAATATAGCCTCGACGAGTAGTTTATATTTTGGTATCAATAGTTGTTTTGCGATTTTATATAAATACGTTTAAGTTTTGTTGTTTTAATGATGGTTATGTTGTTAAGAGGGATCGAACCCTGGACTTGTAGCGTGTGAGACCTGGGCCTCGTATTGCATGCACCACCCAAGCCCACGACTCAATTAAGAACACAAACTCAAACCCTAGTACTCTGCCCTTCTGCCGTCCCCTTTATACTCCACCCCTAACCCTAAGCTTTACCCTAATCTACATTCAAACACCACAGACACTTAGCCGTCACATCAGAGGAGGAAAGGAGACTGAGCACGGTGGTCATGGGTGAGGGCACGGTGGTTCGATTTGACTGGTAAACAGCCTGGTATGTCTCACACGCTGCCAATTCCGTTTTGGTCTGTGATTTTAGTCGCTTATGTAATCGTTTATAAGTCGTTAATCCTTATTCTTTTTACATGATTTTTATAGTATGTCACATGATGTTTACACATGGCTTAGTCACTGGTGGTCCTTGGTTGTAAAGGCGGGGGAGTAAGGGTGGTTTTTACGAATCTATGTTAAGTTCTGGGTTCGTGTTCTTCGCTGTTCACGACTGTGTGTGTTTAGCATTGGTGTTGAGTCTGGTTTCGTGTTTAATTAGTACGGGTTATGGGTCAGGGAGTCAGGTAGTAGTCAGGGGTTGGTCATGGTGGTAGGCATGGTGGGTTCAGGCGGCCGTGGTGGTATCGACAGAGGAGTTCGTTTCCTCTGTTCTGTTCTGGTTTCGTGTCAGGCGTGTACAAGGGTGGCTTGGGGGTGGTACCACCGTTGACTCGGGGGAGGTCGACGCGGTGGTACCACCGTGGTTAGATGTCCGGCGTCAGGGGAGTGTTTGGGTGTCGGTCTTAGGAGGTGGGTCACTCTGGTTGGCTGTCGACAGGGGGTGTAATGGCGGCTGGTCGCGTGTGGGCTGGAGTTCCAACGGGTTTGTGAGGGTTGGTCCGCTTCACCGGTGGCCGGCGACCTGGTTGCCGGTGGTCGCCGGGGACGCTGGTGGTTATGGGTACGGTGCCAGGTGTTGGTTGGTGGTGGTGGTAGCTTGCGGTGGCTGGAAAAAGGAGTAGTTGGGTCGGGTCTTGTGTCGAGTTAAAGGGTTGTAGGGTTTTGTGTTTGGTTATTATTATTATTATTAGTAGTATTTTTTTATTAATGTTAGTATTATTATTATTGTTAAAATTATGTTATTGTTATCTTTATTTAGTGTTATTATTTTACTACTATCGTTGTTAAGTCATTTATCGTGTTTGGGATAGTTGAAGTTTTTGAGTCGGGAATCTTTTAAGTCATGGGAGCTTCTATATTTGGAAAGCTACTATATTGGGAAAGTTTCTATTTATGGAAACTTTCCACTTATGGAAGGTTACTATTTATAGTAAGTATGATCGTTAAGGGGTTCGGGAAGTTGTTAATTCGTTTCGTATATCTGTTTAGGTAGCGAGTTTCGCGTGGAACATTTTTAACAAGCCTCGGATTTGTCTGCGTTTCTGCTAATTCAGGTAGGGGAAAATACTGGTATATGATGATGTGTAAAGTGTTCTTATTTGGTATTAAGCATGTTTGTGATATAATGTGATCGTTATATTGTGTTATCTATATTATTCTGTGATATAATACGATGTGAATATATTGAGTCTTGTGATATGGTGTTGGATCGGTGCGGAGTATATTTGGCGTTGGATCGGTGCGGAGTTTATATGGTATTGGATCGGTGCGGAGTATATATGGCGTTGGATCGGTGCGGAGTTTATTTGACGTTGGATCGGTGCGGAGTATATTATATTCTTGGTATATTTATTTCTTTTTCCCTACTCAACCTCGTGGTTGACCCTGTGTATTCGTGATCACCTGTGATGAACCAACTTATTGGGGAGCAGATTGACAGGTGGCTGACACTAAGGAGGAGCTATGGGAGAGAGAGCTTGGATCCGGACCAGACTAAAGTCTAGATCACCTTAGTCAGTTTAGCATGAGTTGTACTTCTTTATTTTTGTTAAGACTTTCGGATGCAGTTGTAAGAACATGTTTCGAGTTTAATTTTAATTAAAGTACTGTTTTTCTTCCTTTGTATCTACTGCCTCGGAAAACCGAGATGGTAACACCTTTATTTATCTGAGGAGTCCTAGTACAGGCCCTTAAATAAATGGGGGTGTTACAGGATAAGTGTTAAGTTCACCTCTGGACCCATTACGTGTTTTGTATGTCGCGTGATGGGATATGTGTTAAGCTCACCTCTGGACCCATTACGTGTTTTGCTTGTGGCGTGTCAGGATATGTGTTAAGCTCACCTCTGGACCTGACACGTGATCGGTTGTCGTACACGGGATATGTGTTAAGCTCACCTCTGGACCCGTTGTGCGATAGCTGTGTATTGGGATAAGTGTTAAGTTCACCTCTGGACCCAATACTTGTTTGTAGCATTGGGATATGTGTTAAGTTCACCTCTGGACCCTTTGCTTATGGATGATTAGGGATATGTGTTAAGTTCACCTCTGTACCCTTTTCTTGAATTTTATGTATAGGGATATCTGTTAAGTTCACCTCTGGACCCTTTACTTGAATTGCATGTTGGGATATGTGTTAAGTTCACCTCTGGACCCGACATTGTTTGGTAGTGGGATATGTGTTAAGTTCACCTCTGGACCATTGCTAGTGTTTGTGTTATATCTGCTTGCCTAGAGTATGGTACAGTGTCAGATATGCATGATGAAGTTAATGTTTTAATACTTGAGTTATAGTTTGTTCATCCAAGGCATTGGATGACTCTATGATCGGTTTCATAAATAGTTGGATTGAAAGACCCCCCGACTGGGTAACCAGTAGGGAAACCGGCTCTCCTTCCTAACGGTTTATGAAGTTGGTTGAGATCCGTGCATTAGAGTTGCTTGATAGTATGAGATCAGTTGATGAGATATTTTATGCTTCACATGTTTATATATGTTGGAGTATTCTGTATTGCTTTACTTGTTACGTGTCGTTACAAAAGGTGGCTAGGAGAACTCTAGTCACTCCCCACTGATTGTGGCGTACATGTTTTCATGTATGTAGGTACATGTAGGTTGGATCGGGGTTCACTTGAGAGCTAGCGAGTGATGATCCTTTCATCATATGACTTACACGTTTATCGATTAGCTAGACTCTTAGTTTTTGATACAGTTATCTCTTGGTGCCTATTGGGATGTTCCATCCCAGGCTTTGTATTTATTTTGGTTTCCGTACTTAGAACTGTTATACTTATCTATTTTGTTGATATCAGTTTTCAGTTTCCGTTTCAGTTTAATTCTTCTCGCATGTTGTTTATGTTTAAAATGTTTAAATTCCGCTGCATTTTTAGTACTTTGTATGTTTTAAATTTCCGCGTTCGTGAGGGGTTTTACATGGGATGGCGTGAGCACTTGGATGGACCGACTTAGATGTAGATCACATACTTTGTAGATATCATTCGTACTTTTATTTCCGCTGTGTAGTATTTGTAACATCGAAGTTTAAATTTTCTCAGTTTTTATATAAAGAACTTTGGTTTGATTTACTTTGTTATTCACTACCTCGGATATTCCGAGATGGTAACAGCTCAATTTACTGAGGATGTCTTGCCAAAGGCTCCTTAATAAATCGGGGTGTTACAATATATCTTATAGATCTCGAAAATTATACTTTTATTTTAAGTCTCAAAACTCGGAAAAACAATAACCGATTAAGCATGCAAAAAACCTTTTGCTCTGATACCAATTGTTAGGTTTTAATACCTTATCATAGTCATACTATTATGTTTATCTTATAAATCGTATGAACTTATGCATGCTTAACTAAAAATAAACGAGATTAAAGGAGAAAACCGTTCACCCTTACATAGTAATACTTGGTTATTAGGGCACAAGTGAAGACTCCTTCTTCACTTGTTCTTGAGCTTACAAGATGGGAATGATCCTCCTTGAGTCTTCAAAGAGATGACCTCCGAAAGATATGCACCAAGACACACTACACTTAATATATTTTGTATTTGTTTTGCTAGAAATCTAATACAAAATACTAGTATGAAATTAGAGAGAAAATCGATCTCAAAGGAGGTGAAGGTGCTCGGTTTTTGGGAGAATAATAAGACAAGATCTATTTTTCTCACTCTACACCCAAAAACCTAATGCAAACATGAATGAATGAATATTAAGAGTAAGAACATCTTTTGTTCTTCTCAAGTGAGCCGTGAGCATTGGGGTAGGGTGCCCAATGGATGGGTACCTCAAAACACACCCATGTCTCCCACTCAACTTCAACATTAATTAGATGTTTCAATAACATATTAACACATAATATGTTAATGTTGTAAAAATGTCTTGGTTAATATAAGTGTGTCACACGGTCCATTTCATAAAATGGACTTACACACAACTTACGTAAATATGATACGTAACTATTACTTTGACAATTTTATTATTATGAATTACGTAGTTTAACATTTAAACAATTAATCATAAAATTAGTAATCAAAAATTACTAACATCTATCAATTTCTCGTTATTACAACAATTGTAGTTTTAAGGAAATTCATTCATACAACTATGTTTCATAAACATATAAATATTAGTGATGACATTCCGATCACTAAAATATTATAATTTATAATCCTATTATAATTTATAATCCTATTATAAATGTTCCCCTCAAATAATTTCGAACTAGAATTGAACTGACTCATATCAATATATAGTCATTTCATTTATCATTAAGAGAGTTGTCCTATAGGTGTGACCTAAAGGGATCAACTGGTCACCACCGTCATTACGATAGTAATGTCAAACTCTAGCAAGCCAATCATTACCGATTAATGTTGACCAGTTGACTATGATAAAGAATCATCCCATGAATATCCTTTTATAGAGATTTGTCAATGATTCAAACCATTGACGTGATCGCACTATTGTGGAGGACACTTACTCCAACAGATGACAGTGTTAAACTCCCCTGCCATAGCCCAGGGGAGGGAATACCTTGCTGCAATAGAAGCCAAACACTCCCATAGGCCCAGTCTATCTTTCCCATCATTGTAAGCGTATATCATGGTGATACCCGTCGTTGAAGGTGTCAAAGATAAGATTTATAATACCGAACTAAAACTATAGATAGTGATAGTAAGGGTCGAACCACAGAGAAACAAAGTTAATTATGTTTGCTAAATTTTAATCTATAAAGTAACGATAATGATGGTGTTTTTGATTGGTTTGATAACAACTAAGTCTAAAAGGAAATAAGAACAAAACTGAAAATTAGATGTAAATGAATGATAAAAGAGATGCTAGGATGTTCGGGTCACTGTAGCTGTGATGGCAGACGATTTAGGTAAATCCATATTAAAGTCGCGTAAGGGGTATAACAAGTCCTTTCGTTCCGAGAAACCTAATAGATCCTTTCGGTCAATACTATTAGTCCCTAGGTCTCACATATACCGGTTGTCAACAATATAGGTGATTCCTAATGTCTAAGTCACATAGCCTTCAGTCTTAGTAACTTAGCTGTCTTAAAACGTTAACTAATGCCCCTTCCCTTATCTCTCGATCCATGGGTTGGTCATTACTAAGCATCTAACAAGTCTCCTTTTGGTCTCATTGAAAGATATTGCACTTAACGGGATAAAACAAAACTAATCAGACGCGAAATCAGTCGATCGACCAGATTCTCCGGTCGATCGACCAATCAACTCAGTCGATCGACCAAAGAAACCAGTCGGTCGACCAAGTACTGCTACGGGTTGCCCTAAACTACGCCATCTACACTATAGGTCGCGTACATCCTAACATAAGGGGTCTAGCTACTCATAATACTAATGAAAACAGGAATTATAAGAATCAAAACAACATAAATCATGATAAACGAAATCGTAATTAAGAACAAGGGCTTGGGATTCTAACAATCCGGTACTAAACTATGAAAACTGTAATTAAACTGAAAAAGGGGCAAGAATTACCGTACCAAAGGAAGTGGAAGGACTGAAAGATTAGAACTTTATTGAAATAATGCGTGGAAACTGATTGTTTGTAAAAAGTAATACTAAACCTAATTAACAAAGAACCTACTGAACTTTTATTGTAAACTAAACTAAGACTTGATAGGTAGTACATTGGATGATTAGTACAAAAGGGTTGATAAGCTTTTATAGAGAAATGTCGATGCTTCCTTCAAAACCTAGCTTCATCACGGGCTTAATTAGGCATTTAAAATCTTCCGTAATGGGCCATGTGGTCGATCGACCGATGATGCTGGTCGGTCGAACAACTATCGGGTTTCTGAAATCTCGCGCATCAGGTACCTTGGTCGATCAACCATAGTAGGTGGTCGATCGACCAAATATCAGGTACAGTAATGCATTTTGACGAATTCTGCAGCGCGCGTTGATCTTAAAACAGCTGTCATTTCTTCGTTGCTTATCGTAATAAAGCGATTCTCGCGGCGTTGGAAAGCTAAGAGGATAAGCTTTCACCTCCAATTGGAATCACTCAATTATCAGCTCTAGAACTCTAGATATACCAATTTGAAACAGGCTGCAATATCGTGAAGCGATTCTTTCCTTGTTAAAGCTTGCAAACTGTACGCACCCTTGCTTGTGCTATCTTCAGGCCTTGAAATGCGCGCCAATTTCATTCCTTAAGCATCCTTTTTATGCCAAATGCTATGCTAAGCACTCGGGGACGGAATTAGCTCAATATCTACTCATTTCGGCATTAAACTCCAATAATGCACCAAAATACGAAAGTAGACGAAATAGGGGAAATAGTAGCCTGAACTACACAAATGAGCTCTGAAATGCGTGTGAAATGAGGTGTAAAACATCATATAAAATACACGCATCAAACTTCCCCATACCAAACCCTTGCTTGTCCTCAAGCAAGAACTAGACTCCATCTTAAACTAATGGAACGATTTCAATCTCAGAGTGAAATGCAAATGTAAAGCCTAAACCAATTAAATGCCAAGTCAACAATGAAAGAGTAAATGAACAATGCAAACGAGTTATGAAGTTGTCAAACTTTGCTAATCTATCGACCATAAAGACATATCACAATGGACTCTCGCGGGTCGCTCAAATCACACAATAAGCAAAGGGTGAGTGTACATGTAAAAGATAGAAAGAAGTAAATTTTTAATGACACTCACCTAACTTCGACCCATGAGAACATGCCTGCAACCTAACATGAAAATAAACTCTACAACCGTGCATATACATACCAATCTAATGACTTTTACACATGCTTGAGGAATAGAAGGGATATGTGAGGTAATGGGTAAGAAAGGCTAAAAGGATTTGGATATGTGGAGTTTAAGTAGCCAAGCTAGCAAACAACGGGATCAAAACAACAAAGATTCCATCACTTTCAAACCCAATATAGATGAACATGGTGCTATTTGTAGCACAAATCTCACAGTTTTTCAAGGAAAAACGACTCCCAAATGATATCAGTGAAGTACGGGAGTAGCGATTGCTAAAGAAAGGAACTTTTAATCAAACTGCATTTTTTTTTATTCTGTCAGTTGGTCGACCAACCAGGGGTTGCGGTCGATCGACTGACTTGTAGTGATTTTTTTTTCAATTTTTCTTTCTTTTTTCTGTTTTTCTTTTTCCTTTTCCTTCTTTTTTCTTTTCTTTTCTTTCTTTTTCTTTCTTTCTCTCATGAAAACATAACAACCAAATATGACCAAAAACGTTCCCGTGACGACAAATACTAGCTTGGTTAAGGTAGGCTAAGCATGGAATGTAGCTTTTGGGACAAAAAGGCAAATTTGGCAACGTGGGGCTTATGGTAAGATAAGAAAAAGGGACCTCAATTGCACGTGTCAAAAATCACAATACTAGATAGCATACAGGTATAAAGCAGATTACGTTCATGATTATGCATTTTGATGTAATATGTCTTAAAGGGAGTACTACTCACATCCTAAACAACTGGTCACCAATGACACCAGTAAAAGGCTCTAAAACCTCAGAATGTATAGTAGTTTGCCAAAGGTAAAAGTCAAGTTTTCAAGATTAACAACTAGTTTGACAAGGAACTCGTAGATATGCATGTGATTCTATTACTAGACATGTTGACAAGCAAGGCTCAGGCATAAACATATGGAAATGCAAAGTCATCATTAAAATACTATCGTTCTGACTCGACCTATATGCTAAAATAAACGTGCATTTTTTGAAATTTTTGAAATTTTTCTTTTTTTTTGTATTTTTGTGTATATGCAAGGGAAATGAAAGAAACAATGAAAAACGGAAATGCAATAAACGTGAGACAAAAATGCAATAAAACATGAATGAGACGCAAACCCCTTCCCCAAACCAAATCACACAATGTCCCCATTGTGCAATATCATATTCAAAGAACATGGGATATTGGAATGTGCGATAAAATAAAACTAAGGAGGAACATGGAAGAAACTCACGGAATATATGAGCGAACGGAAACCTCCCCAAACCAGCGTGAGCAAGGAGGTTTCGGTAGCCAGCAGTGCTACCTTATAGACCTGAAAAAGAACAAGACAACCTTTTTCGGAAATTAAAAGCATTTGGGTGATAAATAATAATTACAAGGTATGGAAATAAAGGAGAAAATGAAAGCATAAAAGAAAGATAGAGAGAAAGACTCCCTAGGGTTGCTAGTACGCTTCTCGAGGAAAACAAGAACAGGCAGTAGCAGTGGTAGTGGTCGACCGACCACAACCCCTGATCGACCGACCAATTCTCGATAGACAGTGGCTACTGGATTCCAGAGGCAGGTCGACCGACTGATGCATCTGGTCGGTCGACCATATTTCCTGTAACAATGCTCGTCTTTTCTTCCTCGAATTAACTCAACAGATTGAGTTAATTCCTTTCAAAACCTGTAAAAACAATATATATACGCACCCAAAACTTGCGCAAAATCCCAAAGTACTAAGTCAATAGTCTTAAAACAAAAAACTAAAACTAAAACTAAAACTAAACGTCCTAAAAAAGCAATAAGTAGTCCAACAAAAACCGAAATTGAAGAAAAAACTAAATAGCACTACGGCTCAACAACAAGATACCCCAAATTAGGGCACTTGACTAAAAGAGGTCCTTTCAATAGTATGGACCGCTACTCTAGGCTTCTAGACAACTGGCCTAGTTGGAGGAAGGGTATCTGGTGTCACACAAGCTATGACACGTTTCTTTACTTTGCTCGGCCTATCTCGCTCAACAACTTGCTCAAATTTCGTCTCACTAGTATCACCAGGATCTCCTATGCCCTCTTTGCCATGACCTGCAGCAACAGAAATAACAGCATGGTCCTCCAATTTGCTCCCAAGTTGGGGCAGAGGTGTCAACACAGCAGGAAATAACTCAGCACCAACATTGGGAGGATCCGTTATAGGATCTATAGAGGATATGACGTAACAAGGTTTAATTTCCATCGGTGCCCTATTATGAACGTCGGTCTAATAAAGGGTCAAATTTGCATCCCCTACCTGCACAATCATGGTCTTACCCCCGAAATCTATCACTGCACCAACAGTGTGCAAGAATGGTCGTCCTAAAATAATAGGAGTGTGTCGGTCTTCGGGAATATTCAAAACCAAAAAGTCAATGGGAATAAAGAATTTCCCGATCTGCACAGGTATGTCCTCTAAAATACCTATTGGCCGAGATTGGGTACGGTCGGCCATTTGTACGGTAATATCAGTAATACGAAATTTAGTAAAGCCAATTCTTCTAGCAAGAGACAACGGCATAACACTGACACTAGCCCCTGTATCACATAGGGCATTATCAACTAAGTGGGTTCCAATACAACAAGATATGGATAAACTACCTGGGTCGAATTGTTTACTTGGTAACTTGCTTTGAAGATAGGCAGTGCCCGTTGTAGTAAAAGCTACCACATGATGATCCTCTATATGTCGTTTACGGGATAAAATATCTTTCATAAATTTCATATAGGATGGTACCTGGGTAATTAAATCAGAGAAAGGAACCGTTACCTCAAGGCTTTTGATGATCTCCAAAAATTTACTGAACTGACGCTCCAAATTTACATTCTCCAAACACTCCGGGTACGGGGCCGAGACACTAGCCGTAGGGTCAGCAATCTTCGGCTTCTTTAACTTCAGAATCTCCGTCAAGTCATTGATAAGAGAAGAGTCAGGAAAATCAAGACACGAATCCACATTCTGCTCAGGTGTCTTGGTTGGTCGACTGGGAATGTCAGTCGGTCGACCAGTCGAACTGGGATCAGAGGGTTTATGTTTTTCAGGAACTGACGAGTCATCAGGTATGTTGGTCGATCGACCGTGGATGTTGGTCGATCGACCTACTTCACTGGGAACGAAATCAGTTTCTTCAGCAGGAACTTTATCAGATTTCTCATGGGACACCGGTCCATCATATGAACGACCGCTTCGGAGATTTATGGCATCGATCGTCTCTATGGGACTCTCACATTTGCTCGGAGAGTTAGCAATCTGATTAGCAGCTAAGATTGCTAGTTGGCTCTCAAAAGGCCTCAATGAAGCAACTTGAGCCTTTTCCATTTCCAACATTTGGGCATGAGAGATTGAACTAACCCTCTCAACTCCACCGTTTCACTCGTGTTGTCAACCGTAGTAATCAGGTTCGAACTTTCTTGCTTCAGCTGGGCTGCCTCAAGCTTTTAAAAACGAGCTTCAACAGATGTCTTAAGAGCCAAAATTCGACCCATCTCAACATTCAACCTCCGCGAATTTCCACGCGAACTCCCAAATTCAGCCCTATGCACTGCGTTGTCTTCAATGGTGTTCCAACCCTTCATATGATTGGTGTTATTTTGGAACCTTCCACTGGCAGCTGCATCTAATATAACCTTATAGTCATCATATGGGGCATTGTAGAATTGGTTGCAAAGATATGATACGTGCATTTACTATACATTTTATTTATAGTTTCAGCACGTATTTCTATGCATATTTGTAGCTTTTAGTTACTTTTCCTCCGGAAACGGTTTACTTTGGCATTTGTATGTTTTAAATGTAGGAATAAGCGGAAGTGAGCAAAATCAAGCTTTAATCGTCCTCCGGAAGCCATTCGAAGGATTTGCACGAAGCAAGGATCCGGATTAATAGCCTAGAGATGCGTGCAAGACAATTTAAGGCTGGAATACACAAGAAGTGGTCGACCGACCTACCCAACCGGTCGACCGACCAGCGCCAGTTTCAGAAAGGCCTGATTACAGCATTTGAGGTCGACCGACCACTATACCCGGTCGGTCGACCTGACGACTGGTTCCGCTGTTTTGTTTCGGTTTTAATTCTCTTAATCTTGTAATTAGAGGACATATAAAAGACGCTTGAGTATTGTAATTAGGTTAAGCAGTCATAATTAGCAAAAACACCTTAGTTTAGAGAGAAGAATTCCAACTTTCAGATTTGTTCTTATTTTCCAATCGGTTTGTAAGTTTTATGCAATTTATCTTTCCTGTCATTCAACTTCATTGTTCATTGTTGTTATTGTTATTCAATTCATGTTTTACCCTCTTGAATCTTCATCTTGTTTGTTGTTCTTAAATCTTGTTAGTATTAGTTTCATAATTATGCATAGCTAATTCATATGATTGGGAATTAGGGGAACCATGGCTAAAATTAGGTTTTAATGGTTTTATGATTAGTATATCAATCCCCATTATTGTTGGTGAACTAATTCTTTAAGATTGAAAGATTGTTAGAATTAGTTTAACAACAATTTTGGGACTGCCCTATGAACGAAAGTTTAGTGCTTTACTAGGAACCCTAAGACCGTAAGGATTGGGTAGAATATTGACCTAAAGGTTTATTCTTTGTTCCTTGAGATTGTGTTAATTGATTATTTACCTTTTGTTGACTTGCCCTAGCCATGGGGAACCGAAGTTCCTAATCATCTCTTTACGTTTGTATAGTTTTCTTGTTTATTTTGCTATCTTAGTTGTTAGACTCAACCAACAATCAAAACCCCCTTTTTGTTAACTTTCAATAGACTTTAAATTCACAAACAATATTAACCTTGTCTCCTTGTGGTTCGACCCTTGACTTACTCTATCTAGTTTAAGATGAGGTTTTATAAATCTTATCTTTGGCACCCCTCAACGACGGGTGTCAAATTTTGGCGCCGTTGTCGGGGAGACGGTATAATTTTGTTTGTAAATTTTTAGTTTACTTCCCTTGTCTTAAGGAACTCCGGTTCCTTAAGACCGTTACTTACCTTTTCTTCTAGTGTTGTTTTGCATATTAGAATACAGTTTTTTGAGAGGAAGGCTTGAGTACTCTCATTCTTAGAGACATGGGTACTATCTATGATCACATATAACGCCAAAGGTACAAGATCTACCGAAGGGGTTTACTTTGCCCACACCTACTACTGGTTCTTTTGAGCTCCACCCGAACTACATCATTCTGGTGGAGCGGAATCAATTTTCTGGTCTACCCGATGAGGATCCGTTGAGGCATGTTGAGACATTCACGGATTATTGTTGTTCCATTCATATACCAGCTGGGGTGACTCAAGATGAGGTGAAGGCAATGATGTTCCTATATTCATTGAAGGATTCTGCAAGAGATTGGTACCGCTACCTTGATAGGGTAGCTGAGAAGGTTACAGATTGGACTTCCTTGACATTGGCTTTCTATAAAAAGTACTTCCCACTTGCGAAGGCCAATGACTTTAGAAGTCAAATCACTAACTTTCAACAAGGTCCGGATGAAGAATTTTGTGAGGCATGGGGTCGGTTCAAGAAATTGGTCCGGTCTATTCCTCATCATGGTTTTCCTCAATGGTACTTGTGCAACCAATTTTACAATGCTCTTTATGATGTTTACAAGGTAATTCTTGATGCAGCCGCCAATGGGAGGTTTCAAAATAATACCAACCACATGAAGGGTTGGAACACTATTGAAGACATGGCAGTGCATAGGGCCGAATTTGGGAGTTCGCGTGGGAATTCCCGAAGGTTAAATGTAGAGATGGATAGGGTATTAGCTCTAGAGACAACCGTTGAGGCTCGTTTTCAAAAGCTTGAGGCAGCCCAGCTGAAGCAAGAATGTGTGAACCTAGTTACTACGGTTGACAACACGGGTGAGACGGCAGAGTTGAGAGAGCTTGTTCATGCTCTAATGAAACAAATGATGGAAATGGAAAAGGCTCAAGTGGCTTCTTTGAAGACTTTTGAGGACCAATTAGCAATCTTAGCTGCTAATCAGATTGGTAGCTCTCCGGGCAGTTGTGAGAGTTCCATAGAGACATTAAATGCCATAAATCTCAGAAGTGGTCGTGCTTATGACGGACCAACTTCCAAGGAAGATTTTGCTGAAGTTTGTGATAAAGAAACTGATCCTGTACACAGGTCGGGAGGTCGACCGACCACTATATCAGGTCGACCGACCGAGGTATCTGACGAGCAATTAGTTTCTAGGAAACAGAAGAATTCTGATAACAACGCATCAGGTCGACCGACCACCACACCTGGTCGACAGACCGATGTTCCTGAGCAGAATACAGTTTCCAATCCTGAATTGTTGGACCCGTCCCTCATTCAAGACCTCACCGAGATTCTACAGCTGAAGAAGCCGAAGATAGCTGATCCTACGGCTAGTGTTACCGTTCCCTATCCCGAGCGATTGAAAAATTCAAAAGAGGATCGGAAATTTGGTAAGTTCTTGGAGATGGTGAAGAACCTTAAGGTAACCATCCCGTTCACTGACTTAATTACCGAGGTACCTTCCTATGCTAAATTTATGAAAGATATTTTTAGTCGTAAGAGGAATATTCAGGACAAAGGTGCTATTGCTTTTGTGGAAGAATGTTATGTTCTTTCACAAAATAATTTAGCACCCAAGTTCAAAGACCCATGTAGTTTTTCTATCCCATGCACCATAGGAAATCATGTTATTGGGAAAGCCCTTTGTGATCTAGGGGCTAGTGTCAGTGTTATGCCTTATTCTGTTTGTGAGAGACTTAACATAGGTAGACTTAAGGTCACCAACATTACCTTACAGATGGCAGATAGATCAACCCAAAGACCATTAGGGGTCTTGGAGGATGTCCCAGTTAGAGTGGGAAAGTTCTTTATTCCTGTTGATTTCGTTGTTTTAGACATTGCTGAGGATAGTCAGATACCTATTATTCTAGGTAGACCCTTTTTACACACAGTTGGGGCTGTGATTGATGTCAAACGCGGGATCATTACATTAGAGGTTGGAGATGACACTATCGAGTTTAGTCTTGCCCATAAGGCAACTACTCTTACTGATGATACTTGTTGCTCCATTGATATTATTGACAGGAATGTTATCCGTAACTGGAGGGAATCCTTGACCAAGGATCCCTTAGATGATCTAACAGTTTTGGATAAGTGTGCAGGTAATCCAGCTGAGAATGTTGAGGAGCTGGATGTTGTGGAAGCAGAGATAGAGGAATATGAGCTGACTGAGGAAGAGGATGCGAAGCTCATGAGCTTGGCTAATGCTAATCTAGTAAACATGTGCTATTCTATTAGTACTGATTATGTTCATGCCGTAGAGGTAAAGGTACCAGAGCGTAAGCCAGTTCCTCCTAATCTTAAGTATGTTTTTCTAGATGACACTGAGCAGTACCCTGCGATTGTTAGTTCTAAACTTGATCCTAACCAACTTTCTGCCTTGATGACTGTTCTAAAAAAGAACAGGAAAGCTTTAGGTTATTCTTTGGATGACATTAAGGGCATAAGTCCGGATGTTTGCATGCATAGGATAGAGTTATAGGAAGGGCATAAGCCCTATAGACAGGGTCAACGTAAGTTGAACCCTAAGATGCAGGAGGTAGTTATGGCTGAGGTGATGAAACTTCTTGATGCAGGTATTATTTATTCAGTTGGCAACTCCAAGTGAGTTAGCCCAGTTCAGGTAGTTCCTAAGAAAGGAGGAACCACTGTGGTTAAAAATGAGAAAAATGAATTAATACCTACTAGAGTAGTGACTGGGTGGCGGATGTGCATTGATTATAGACAGTTAAATGCCGCCACCAAGAAAGACCATTTCCCCCTTCCTTTTGTTGACCAAATGACTGAGAGACTTGCTTCTAATAAATTCTTCTGTTTTCTAGATGGTTATTCAGGTATTTTCCAGATTCCCATCCATCCTGACGATTAGAGTAAGACTACTTTTACTTGCCCACAAGGTGTTTTTGCATACCGCATAATGCCTTTTGGTTTGTGTAATGCTCCTGCCACCTTTCAAAGGTGTATGATGGGTATCTTTTCTGATTTTATTGAAAACATCATGGAGGTATTTATGGATGATTTCTCTGTTTATGGTAATGCGTTTGATCAATGCTTAGCCAACCTTGATAAAGTCTTGCAGTGTTGTATTGATGTAAACCTTGTCTTAAACTGGGAAAAGTGTCAGTTTATGGTCACTGAGGGGGTAGTGTTAAGGCATCTTATATCTGATAAGGGTATTCATGTAGATAAAGCAAAGGTGCAAGTGATTGAGAAATTACCCCCTCCTGTTAATGTTAAGAGGGTGAGAAGTTTCTTATGACATGCATGTTTTTACCGGCGTTTCATTAAGGACTTCTCTAAGATTGCTAAACCACTTACACAGTTGCTCCTTAAGGATGCTGTCTTTGAGTTTACTGATGAGTGCCTTTAAGCTTTTAACAGGTTGAAGGAAGCTTTGGTCTCAGCAACGATCATCTAGCCACCAGATTGGGATCTACCATTTGAGATCATGTGCGATGCCAGTGACTATGCTTTGGGTGCTGTGGTAGGTTAAAGGAAGAACAAGGCTCTTAATGCTATATACTATGTGAGCCGTACCCTAGATGAGACTCAAGTCAACTACTGCACCACTGAGAAGGAGATCCTAGCTGTAATCTTTACCTTAGAGAAATTCCGATCCTATTTGGTAGGTAATAAGGTAATTGTTTATACTGACCATGCAGCTTTGAAGGGCCTCTTCCTGAAGAAAGATTCAAAGCCAAGGCTGTTGAGGTGGATACTCCTTCTACAAGAGTTTGACATTGAGATTAGGGACAAGAAAGGCGCGGATAATGTGGTAGCTGACCACCTATCTCGCCTTCAGCTGACTGATGAGGAAGATTCTTTACCTATTGATGATTCATTTCCTGATGAGAGTTTATTTATCATTAATAGTTCAAGTTCTTACCCCCCTCCTTGGTATGCTGATTTTGTAACATCCCATATTTTCGTAATTTATATTTTAAAGGCTTTTAATTATTTTTAAGTAATAAAATAATATTTTAGTAATTTATCGGAAGGTATTTTAATAAATAGTAAGATCCGTCTTAAGAACCTTAAGTCCTAAGACGAATACAACTTGGCAACTTGAATTCTCAACTTAAAACCCGTTCATTCTGACCCATTTTCTTTTAAACGGAAAGGACAACTCATAAACCCCTAAAACCTTATTGTGTCGACATATTGGTGTTCTTCAAATCAAAACATTGTAAACTCTTCCTTCACAAAACCTCCATAATTATTCACCTTCTTTTCCATTTTTCTTCATCATCCGTTCACCGAATCAAGGTAATAAATACATTTTCGAAATCCTTATGAAATTTGCAAGCCATCCGTCACTTGCGTTTTCCGTTTCCTTCAATTCGAAATTTGGCCTGTTTTGGGTAATTCGAATTTTAGCCTCTTAAAATCGTTTTGCTTGTTGTAGGTGAAGACTTAGAAGATCACAAGGAGGTTAGTGGCGAAATTGAAGAGAAGATAGGAGCTTAATCGCGTAAAAGGTGACGATTTGAGTAACTCGGCCTTTTTGTTAAAATAGCAAGTTTTGTGTTGTGTTCTTGTTTAAGTTTCTGATTTTGCTTGAGGTTTATGTTCAAGGACTTAGAAATCATGCTAAGAATATATGGGTATGATGTTTTTGTGCTTAGATGATGTTCCACATGTTTATTGTCAAATTTCAGAAATTTTATACTTGCGACGGATACAAATAATATTCGTATTAAGGATTGTTTGTGGGTTTATGTGCTGATAGATAGTGTATTTGATGATTTGAGATAATGGGTAAACATTGTATGTTGCGAATATAAATGTCTCGAATCGATTTTGTAAGATTTGAAGTATCTTACGAATTGCGAATTTCTGCTCAGTGCCACTGAGCCGGTCGACCGACCGGCCGCCGGTCGACCGGCTGGGAGTGTTGTTTGGTTGTTTTAAGAGAGTTAAGATTTAAGGATTTGGGTTCCCCAGCCGGTGGGTCGGCTGCCTGCCGACCGGCTGGGAACCCTCTTGGCTTGTTCGCGCGTTAAAGAAAGAAGAGAATATGGAGGGGTGTCCAGCCGGTAGGCCGGCTGCCTGCCGACCGGCTGGGGACCCCTGTAGCTTGTTTTTATTTTGAAATCGTATTTAGTCCGTAACTTTTAAACGGTTTATCGGTTTTGATTGAAACTCGTTTTTCGTACCTTTGATATGTGTTTGAGGTCCCCGGAGGATGGGCGACACTATATTGGGTTCGGGAATGGAGTGAGGATAGAGACCCCCCGGTCGGGTAACCGAAAGGGAAACCGGCTCTCCCTCGTCTTTGTTCCGGGGACCAATTAAGTGTTGTTTAGTGGTTTAAGAAGTTAGAGCTATAGGTTAGTTTCTATCTTTGGATGTTAATGGTTGAGTTGTATGTCGTGTGATGGGATATGTGTTAAGTTCACTTCTGGACCCATTACGTGTTTTGTATGTCGCGTGATGGGATATGTGTTAAGTTCACCTCTGGACCCATTACGTGTTTTGCTTGTGGCGTGTCAGGATATGTGTTAAGCTCACCTCTGGACCTGACACGTGATCGGTTGTCGTACACGGGATATGTGTTAAGTTCACCTCTGGGCCCGTTGTGCGATAGCTGTGTATTGGGATATGTGTTAAGTTCACCTCTGGACCCAATACTTGTTTGTAGCATTGGGATATGTGTTAATTTCACCTCTGGACCCTTTGCTTGTGGATGTATGTTGGGATATGTGTTAAGTTCACCTCTGGACCCGACATTTGTTTGTAGTGGGATATGTGTTAAGTTCACCTCTGGACCCATTACTGTGTTATGTTTAGGGATATGTGTTAAGTTCACCTCTGGACCCTTTACTTGGATTATATGTTTAGGGATATGTGTTAAGTTCACCTCTGGACCCTTTACTTGAATTGCATGTTGGGATATGTGTTAAGTTCACCTCTGGACCCGACATTGTTTGGTAGTGGGATATGTGTTAAGTTCACCTCTGGACCCATTCCTAGTGTTTATTGATATCTTGGTCTATGCCTTAAGTTGGCCTCTGGGTCATTGATTGTGAAAATGAGTTAGTATTCAGGTTATGTCTTAAGTTGACCGCTGGACCTTTTTACTTGATTTTTTATATCTGCTTGCCTTGAGATTGGTACCGTGTCAGATATGCATGATGAAGTTGATGATTATATTATTTTGGTTATAGTCTGTTCACCCAAGGCATTGGGTGACTCTTTAGTCAGTTTCGTAAATGGTTTGGACTGAAAGACCCCCCGACCGGGTAACCGGTAGGGAAACCGGCTCTCCTTCCAAATAGCTTCCGAAGTTGGTTGAGAGCCGTGCATTAGTGATTGCATGATAGTTGATGATCAGTTATTGAAATATTGTTATACTTCACATGTTTATATATGTTGGAGTATTCTGTTTGTATTGCTTGTTACGTGTCGTTACAAAAGGTGGCTAGGAGAACTCTAGTCACTCCCAAATGATTGTGGCGTACATGTTTTCATTTATGTAGGTACATGCAGGTTGGACGGGGTTCACTTGAGAGCTAGCGAGTGATGATCCTTTCATCATATGACTTACACTTCACCGATTAGCTAGACTCTTAGTTTTTGATACAGTTCATGTTTTGTGCCTGTAGGGATGTTCCATCCCAGGCTGTGTAAATATTTGGTTTTCCGTACTTAGAACTGTTATACTTATCTATTTTGTTTATATCAGTTTCAGTTTCTGTTTCAGTTTTAATTCACCTCGCATGATGTTTATGTTTAAAAAGTTTTAATTCCGCTGCATTTTTAGTACTTTGTGTGTTTTATATTTCCGCTTTCGCGAGGGGTTTTACAGTTGGTATCAGAGCATTATCGCTCCCGATGAACTCATGTAACCCTCAACCTTAACTTGACCATATAATCACATAATGAATGAGAGATGGGGTAGATTTAAGGACTTAAATTGTGGTCTGCTTTGTGATTGTTTTTATTAGGTTCTGACGTGTTGTTGATTGTCATTAATAATACTTATTTGCCTTCCAATCGACGAACCGTGGACTTATCCATTTGGCGATGAAGACCGGAGTTTCTACCGAAGATAGAAGATTCGTGCTATTGTTAGAGAATGCTTCTAAACCTTGAAGATACTCCTCTTTCTTTGTGCATCACCTTCTTTGATAATTCCGAATGCACATCCTTCTTTTAGAATAATTGTCTATCTCACTTGAACAGATCTTCATATCTTTTCAGCTTAACCTTGTTGCTTGCTTTCTTAAGGTGCCCTCTAGGTAACCTCCCCTTTTATTGGATTTGGAGGAACTAGTCTTAGGACAACCGTAAGCTGTGTTATGAGAAATATTGCTATTGGAGGAATAACTTAAGAGGTATCGAGAGACATGTTTTGGTGATCCAAGGGTCTTGTTGTCTACCCAATTGGGAGAGTAAAAGTGAGTGGTAGGATACTGGCTTGAAGGTTGAGTTGTATACTTAGTGTTCGGTGGAACTTAATCTCAAGAACCATGCTTAGATTGTGAAAATTTGTGAATTGAAGAGTACTGTTTAAGGAGTTAGATAAGATACTTGAGGTTATAGAGCAACCTGAAAGAATGGGCTTAAGATGCTAATGATAAAGAATAGATAATTGAAGTAAGTTAGTATCACTTGAGTTATGTGAGTGATTGAGCTGAGAAAGGTCCGTTGTTGAGGAATACGAATCATTGGCTATAATAGTTGAGTACTCGATTTATGATTTAGACTTGGAAGAAGTGAATCGTTATCTGGCCTTAGGTTATTTAATGGATTTTAGCGTTTATCTAATGAAGAACTTAAGAGAGATTTATGGATGCACCACCGGTATGTGGATAGAATAGAGTAGTTTATTTGGAGATGAAAGTTCAGAAAATCTGATGGTTTAAGAATTGTTATCTAGTGGACAGTGAGGTAAGTGGAGTGTATACGACATGTGTTTTGATGGCCTGAAAGTGTTATTTAATTACCATTGAGTGGCTAGCAGAGATGGGACATCTCAAACTTTTGGGAATAGGTAGCTGTAATAGTGATATTGTCTAAAAGATTGGAAGATTAGGGTATATAAATCATTGGAAGAATTGTTCGTAAGAACCGATAATTGAATGACTTGATTTGGGAAGTAAGAAGTGAGAATACCGCGAGAATAGTGAGAGACCTGCACTTTGGAAGATTCCGCAATCGTTCTTTTCACGTCGCTTCTCTCCTTTCTTCTCCTTTGCTTCTCCGTCTGCTCTTGACTTCAACTTTGATTGAGGTCCATAGCCTAAAGTTCCTTACCTTGTCATCTTGTTGTTCCACGAGCCGTTTTCTGTGTGTCTCTCTCGAGACCTATGTCATGTTTATCCCTAAAGTTCGTATCTCATCTCCTCTTCTGTGAGCCTTGTTCCTTTTCAATTGGATTAGTGGCGGGATCGACTTGTTCTTGGAGTAGAGATACTTGCCTTGAGGAATGCTTGGTTTTGCGTTGTCAAAATTTGGTTGAGAGAGGCGTGATAATAATATTTGGGTGATATTGGATAGTGTGCCGTCTTGAAAGCTTCATGTTAGATGACTAGATGTAAGCGGTGATTGTAGATTTGGAAGTACCATTTGAGGATTCAAATACGATACTTGGAGTCTTAGGTTATTTTGGAGGTCCATGCTCAAGATGAGGATGATGTGGTTAAACTACTGAATTAGGTAAGTTAGTGCTACTTAATCTTGAGGAATTTTTGTAATCCAGAAAGGACCATACTTGAGGAACGAGAGTTATTGGTAACTGTGTGAGAGTATTGAGACATTTACAAGTGGACTTATAGAGCTGACTGAGTGTTGACCTTGAGTTACTTATGGAACTTCCAATTTAATGTTTTTCTTTTCTACATGGTCACGTAAGAAGTGATGTCTAATCTCTATGTGTTTTGTTCTCGAGTGCTGAGTTGGGTTCTTAGATATTATTATAGCACTCGTATTATCACATAATATAGGTACACATCCCACGTCAATACCATAATCAAGTAATTGTTGTTTTAACCAAATGAGTTGAGAACATACCAGTGCGGCTGCAATATATTCTGCTTCTCCGGTTGACAAAGCAACAAAGTTTTGTTTCTTGGATGCCCATGATATAATACATGGTCCAACAAAGGTCGCAAGTCCAGAAGTACTTTTCCTGTCTAGAGAACAACCTGCATAATCCGCATCTGAATATCCTAGTAGGTTAAAATTACAGTCCATAGGATACCATAAATATAGTTTTGATGTTCCAATTAGGTATCTTAGGATTCTCGTAACCGCAATCATATGCGATTCTTTTGGTGCAGATTGGAACCGAGCACAGACGCAGACACTAAACATTATATCTGAACGACTTGCAGTAAGATAAAGAAGTGAGCCGATCATACCTCTATAAGTAGTTTCATCTACTGGCTTACCGTCTTCGTCTTTGGTGAGCTTTTTATCTGTTACCATTGGAGTAGGCATAGGATGAGAGGATTCCATTCCGAATTTCTTTATTAATTCCTTGACGTATTTTTGTTGCTGTACTTTTATACCCTCGTTCGTTTGTTGAATTTGAAGTCCAAGGAAGAATTTTAATTCTCCCATCATGCTCATCTCGAACTCGGATGTCATCAACTCTGAGAAGTATTGTTACAACTTTTTGTTGCTTGAGCCAAATATAATATCGTCAACGTAGATCTGGACTACTAATTGATCGGAATTCTCGTTTTTCAGAAATAGTGTCTTATCTACTGATCCTCTCTTGAATCCGCTTTAAACAGAAACTTTGATAGTCTGTCGTACTATGCTCGAGGGGCCTGTTTCAGCCCGTAGAGATCTTTGTCCAATCTGTACACATGATCCTTGAGTTTGTTGTCAGGAAATCCAGGAGGTTGTTCGACATAGACTTCCTCCTGAAGACATCCGTTAAGGAATGCAGTCTTAACATCCATTTGAAATAATTTCATTCCTTTGTGTGCAGCAAATGCTATGAGCAAGCGAATCGCTTCAAGGCGAGCAACAGGAGCGAAGGTTTCGTCATAATCGATCCCTTCCTGTTGATTGTATCCTTGAACGACCAATCTTGCTTTATTACGTACGATGACTCCTGAGTCATCTAATTTATTTCTGAATACCCATCTCGTTCCACTTACTGATTTATCTTTTGGACGAGGAACGAGATGCCAAACTTTATTCCTTTCGAAATGTTGTAGCTCTTCTTGCATGGCGACTATCCAGTCAGGTTCTGTAAGAGCTTCTTTTATATTTGTAGGTTCAATAGTGGAGAGAAAGGAGTAGAAGGAGCATAAGTTGTTTAAGCTTCTTCGAGTTTCAACTCCTTCTGTAAGGCTTCCTATGATATTATCCAGAGGGTGAGATCCTTAATATCTCCAGTTTCTTGATTGATTGTCTTCATTGCTACTGCTTGACTTGTGATTTTGACTTGTTCCCCCTGAATCCAAACCAGGGTTTATAGGAGAGTCAGGTATAACTATGACCTTTTCCCTTTGGTTTTTATTTAAAGTTGGAGTTTCATTAACTACAACTCTGGGTTCCAAGTCAGTGGTTTGAGAGTTATCTACAGTATCATCAACTGTAGTTTCATCTCTCGCATCGTTTCCTCCCAAGTTAAGTTCATCGTTGATTCCTTGAATTTCGCCTTCATCATTATTTTCTATTTCTGGAGGATCTTCCCTTGACAAACGAAAGTCTGGTTCGTCTAGGTTTTCCTCTTCGTCCTGTAAAGGCTTGTCGAAGGCATTATTCTCATCAAAGATAACATGTATACTCTCTTCTATGCATAAGGTACGTTTATTAAAAACTTTATAGGCTTTACTATGATCAGAATATCCTATGAAAATTGCCTCATCACTTCTAGGGTCAAATTTGCTTAAACGATTTTTACCATTGTTATGAACGAAGCATTTACTCCCAAAACATCTTAGATGTGATATACTAGGTTTACGACCACGTAAAAGTTCATACGGTGTCTTTTTGAGGATAGGTCTAATCAAAGCACGATTATGAATATAGCAAGCTGTACTAATAGCCTCAGCCCAAAAGTTTCTAGGTAGGCCACTACAAGAAGCATTGTTCTAGCCATGTCTTCTAGGGTTCTGTTCATGCGTTCTACCACTCCGTTTTGTTGTGGTGTTCTAGGTGCAGAGAAGTTATGTCCAACACCGTGGGTTTTACAGAACTCAATAAAAGCATGGTTGTCAAATTCAGTTCCATGGTCAGTTTGAATAGTCACTAGATTAGAGTTCAATTTGTTTTTGACAAGTTTCATGAGACTAACAAATTCATCAAATGTTTGATCTTTAGAGTGAAGAAAGATTGGCCAAACAAATCTAGAATAATCAACTATAACGAAAACATACCTGGAACCGCCTCTGCTTTTTACCTTCATAGGGCCACAGAGATCCATATGTACCAGTTCAAGAGCTTGGTTAGTACTTACTATTCTTTTTGGTTTGAAGGATGATCTGACGTGTTCACATCGTGCACATGTATCGCACATCTTTTCTTGATCAAATTTGATCTTGGGAAGACCTTCGACCAAGTCCCATCTCTTCAATTTGCTAAGAATAGGAGAACTAATATGGCCAAATCTCTTATGCCAGAGACATGCATCATCTAACGTAACTTTAATGCATGAGAGAGAGTCAGTAGGCACAACGTTTAAATTAATCATATAAACATTTTTCTTTCTATGACCTTCAAGAATTACTTTACTTGTACCTTCCATAATTATACGACAAACATCTGCATGAAAGACAACTTTGCTTCCTTTGTCGCATAACTGTGATATACTAATTAAGTTATGTTTAAGTCCAATTACCAGATATACATCGCTAATAGAGTGAGAAGATGAGATGCCTATCTTACCGACACCTATTACCTTTCCCTTTTGGTTATCTCCGAAGGTGACCTTTCCTCCGTCAAATGGTTTCAAGGTAGTGAACAGGTTGGCGTCACCTGTCATGTGTCGGGAACATCCACTGTCGAGGTACCAAAGGTTATTCTCTTTAGCGATTATCTGCACAGAATAATTTAAAGACAGGTTTTAGGTACCCAAGCATACTTGGGTCCTTTAGAGTTAGTGACGATAAAAACAACTTCTTTCTTAACCCAAACTTGTCTCACTAGAAGTCTCTTGGATCTGTGGTAGTTAGGTTTTGTCGATCTAGTGTATGTTTTTGGGTTTTGTTTGTTATAGGTCGAGGGTTTAGGAAATTGGTTGGCTCTATTTTTCTTTTCTGCGTAATTGAAGGACATGTCATAGAACCATCTATGGTCATTATTCCTTTCCTCAACTTTTTCATTACTTTCCTCACTGTCGATGATAGAGATAGAATCATTTGGTATGCCTAGAGATTTTACAAATTTGACTCCAGTCTTGAAGTCGAGTGCGTGTTTTACACAATTTTCTCGTAGGTATCCAGTATGACCACAGTAAGTGAAAATTAAGTATTCTGGCAAGCCTACGTACTTTCTTTTTCTAAAGTCACGGTCGGTAGGTTTTAGTTGACAATTGGAATGGTCTCTCCTGCCATAACACTCATGGCTTAGACCCATCTTCATGTTGTTATCAGATTGTTCAGTTTGCAAGTTTAGTACGTTAGTACTTCCTTCCCATTTTTCATGAACCTTACGAGCATGAAGAAGAAAGTCTTTTAAAGAATCTATTTCTTTTATGCAGGAGGAGTGGTCAACGTTGTTTGATTCTTTCAAGTCTTGAATATCTTTATTAAAATTGAACACGATTTGTACATGTTCCCTTTTAATTCTGGTTAAGTTGAATTCTAGATCCATGATTTTTTGTTCGAGGATTTCAACTTCTTGATGAGTTTCATCTACAACTACTGGTGTAGGTTTACTCTTTAGAAGTTCATTAGACCTTTTTAGATCTGAGGTTATAGCTTCATGGGCTATAATCTTAGATTCAAGCTCTTTAATGTTGAGTTTTAATTTTGAGATTACAGCTTCATTAGCTGTAACTTTAGACTCAAGAATTATCTTCTCAGACATTAATGTTTCCAATTTAACATTTGTATCAATGTTAACTTTGGATTTCAGTTTCTTAGCTTTGGCCCTTAGAAGTTGATTTTCCTCTGCAAAGTCAAGGATCTGTTCCTTCAACTCGTCCAATTCAAGACTTTGTTCGTGACATTGGTCCAGGGTTTGTTCAAAATAATTAATTAATACAGACTTAGATAAATTTTTAACTTGACTCTTAAGCTGTAAAAAATTTACCTCTTCGTCTTCATCTTCTGAATCAGATTCTCCGTAGAGGCATAATTGTGATGATTCGTGATCGTCGGAAATTAGATCCAAGCTTATATTGCTTAGGCATAGGTTAGCAACTTCCTCTTCCTCTGAGTCTTCGTCATCTTCGGAATCTAATTCTCCCCAGCAAGATGCAAGCATAACCTTCTTGAATTCAGTCTTGGTTTTATCTCGTTTAGATTTGTCTTTGATTTTGTCCCAGCTTGGACAATCTTTGATCATATGGCTTTGATCACCACATTTGAAGCAACCTCGTTTAAAGAAGGTTTGCTTTGAGTCATTCTTTTTCTTGTCATTGGTTTTATTGTTGGATTTCGTAAATCTACCTTTGAAGACTGCCCTTTTAAAGCGTCTTGCGAATAGAACTGTTTCATCTTCCAGTTCAGGTTCGCATTTTTCACTTGTAGATGCTTGTAAGGCAACATTTTTGCCTTTAGGATGATCATCATCATAATCTTTGTTTAGCATGATCACATGAGCCATTAGAGATCCAATAAGTTATTGATAAGTCATGGCCGAGAGATCACGGGCTTCTTCAATTGCAGTGACCTTAGGTTGCCATTTTTTGGTAAGGCTTCTAAGGACTTTTCTGACTAGGTCCTCAGAATCATAGTTCCTACCAAGGTTTTGCAGTTCATTTAGTATGCAAGAGAATCGTGGAGACATGCTGATACGTGTCTATACTATGCATTTTATTTATACTTTCGGCACATATTTCTATGCATTTTCGTAACTTTTAGTTGCTATTGCTCCCGAAACGGTTTATTTTGGCAATTCTATGTTTTAAATGTAGGAATACGCGGAAGTGAGCAAAACCGAACTTTAACCGTCCTCCGGAAGCTGTTTTGAGTGTTTACGCGAAGCAAGGATCCGGACTCCTAGGCCAAGAGGTGCGTACAAGCAAATTCAAGGTTGGAATGTACAGGAATCAGTCGACCGACCTACCCAACAGGTCGACCGACCAGCGCACAATTTCAGAAACCCCTGATTACAGCACTCGAGGTCGACCGACCTACTTAAGAGGTCGACCGACCTAGCGACGGGTTCCGCGACTTTTATTTCGGTTTTTATGCTTTGAATCTTGTAATTAGGAGACTATTTAAGAACACCTAAGCTTCATAATTAGGTTAACTAGTCCACATTAGCAGAAACTCCATAGTTTAGAGAGACAAATTTCCAAGTTATTAGCTTTGTTCTTAATTTCCATTTGATTTTTGTAAGTTTTATGCAATTTAATCTTTCCTTGTCATTCAATTCCATTGTTCATCTTATTATTGTTATTCAATCCATGTTTCCCTCTTTTGAATCTTCATCTTTAATTATGTTATCTTTCTTGATGTTCTTCAATATTGTTAGTAATAGTTTTATGATTATGCATAGCTAAATCTTGTGATTAGGAATTAGGGGAACCATGGCCAAGATTAGATTTTAATCGTTTTATGATTAATTTACCAATCCCCATAGTTGTTGGTGAACTAATTCTTTAAGATTGAAAGATTGTTAGGATTAGTTTAACAACAACTTTGGGATTGCCCTATGAACGAAAGTTTAGTGCTTTTCTAGGAACCCTAAGACCGTAAGGATTGGGTAGCATATTGACCTAAAGGTTTATTCTTTGTTCCTTGGGATTGTGTTATTTGGTTATTTTACCCTTTATTGACTTGCCCTAGCCATGGGAAACCGAAGTTCCTAATCTTCTTTTTACCTTGTTTTAGTATTCTTGTTTATTTTGCTATCTTAGTTGTTAGTCCCAATCATCAATCAACCCCCCCCCTTTTGGTTACTTTCAATAGACTTTAAATTCACAAACATTATTAACCTTGTCTCTCTGTGGTTCGACCCTTGACTTATCCTATCTAGTTTAAGCTGAGGTTTTTATAAATCTTATCTTTGGCACCCCTCAACGACGGGTGTCAAATTTTGGCGCCGTTACCGGGGAGACGGTATAATTTTGTTTGTAGATTTCTAGTTTATTTTTCTTGTCTTAAGGAACTCAGGTTCCTTAAGACCGCTACTTACCTTCTCTTCTAATGTTGTTTTTGCATATTAGAAGACAGGTTTTTGAGAGGAAGGCTTGAGTACTCTCACTCTTAGACATGGCTACTGTAACACCCCCATTTATTTAAGGGCCTGTACTAGGACTCCTCAGATAAATAAGGGTGTTACCATCTCGGTTTCCCGAGGCAGTAGATACAAGGGAATGATAAACAGTACTTTAATTAAAATTTAAACTCCATAACATGTTCTTACAACTGTAATAAAACTGTCTTATGAAAAGTAAGTACAACTCATGCTAAACTGACTATGGTGATCTAAACTCTAGTCTGGTCCAGATCCAAGCTCTCTCCTCCCACGGCTTCCCATAGTCTCAGCCACCTGTCAATCTGCTCCCCAATAATTTGGTTCATCACAGGTGATCACGAATACACAGGGTCAACCACGAGGTTGAGTAGAGGAAAATAAATAAACAAACTTATAATACATATATTGGGATCAATCGTCCCTTAACTCCGCACCGATCCAACACCAAATAAACTCCGCACCGATCCAACGCCAAATAAACTCCGCACCGATCCAACGCCAAATAAACTCCGCACCGATCCAACGCCAAATAAACTCCGCACCGATCCAACGCCAAATAAACTCCGCACCGTATCACAAGACCCATTATTACAATTTCCTCATCATAAGAATATACAGACAATTAATAACACTACAACATTATTCATTCAATAAGATGTATATAATTCACAACAATTAATAAGCATGTATCACATCATAAACGAGTGCACAGTTATTCCCCTACCTCAAATTGTAGCAAGACAAAATCAATCGAACGGCTGCTAGAAGTGTTCCACGCGGAAACCGTCACCTAAACATATAACATGTAACGATTAATAAACTTCCTAAACCCTATATCACAAGGTCCACCTACTACAAATAGTAACCTTCTAAAAGTGGAAAGTTTCCCAAAATGGAAACTTTCCCGAAACAGAAACTTCCTTAAAAAAAATAATTATTCCCGGCTCCTAAATCTTTCAACTAAGACGATATAGTAATCTACCCACACATTACCACTACCTCCAACACAAAAATAATAATGGTAGTAGTAATTATAATATAAAGTAACATATTAATAATAATATTAATAATAATATTAATAATAATGGCAAATAATGGTAATGATAAAAATAGCAACTAATAATAATAATATTAATAATAGGGTCAATAATAACATATATATACCTACTAAAACGAAAACACGTGAAAGGGCCCATGAACAAGCAGCCCTACTACTTAAGAAACCCGCGACCAGCGCAGCCCTCAACGACCTCAACAGCTCCCTGGCAGCCCCCAACGCAGCCCCCATCGACCGCTTTATAGTGGCTGAACCACCACCGACCCGTGGTGGTTGCCAACACTATACTCTGACGCTTTCACTGACCCAACCCGACACCTGACCCACTCATACTAACCTTCGAAAACCGTGACCAACACCACACCAGCAAACACCGTACCGCAACCATGTTCCTGTCCCTCTATCATTTCGCTCTTAAACCACCCTCCAACACCACCGTCACCACCACCAATCACCTCCCTCAACACCTCACAACCCCCACAATCACCTGGTGCCAAGAACCACCCTTCGAAGCCACTAAACAACCTAAACAAACCACCCCAAAACCGACAGACACAACACGAGTTCCCTGTTATGACATTCGATTTATTCACGCTATCAAAACAGCCTCCTACTGCCACCATACATCATCTCACCACCACCCTTACCACCTACCTCACACCACTACCTCTACTCCTGACCCACGACCAGAATCAGACCCAAACCCTAACGCACGACCACAAAACGAACACAAACCATACGCAGAAAACAGAGTGTAAGTGGTGCCTACTATCTACGTTTTTGGTCCTGTAAATGATTTATGGTGGTTTAAAAACGAGAAGTATGTTAAACATACTGCAGTAGTTACGATTAACAATCTAAACCGATCGAAAAACTTATAGAAGGTGTAGAACTTACGAATAAGCAACGTGCGAGGTGACAGAGTGATGCGTGATGATGGAGTGGTGATGGTGTTCCAAGTCGTTTTTCCCCTTCTCCTTTGTGCTTCTGATGGTTCATAGTAGGCTTAAGTTGTTGATGAAGGAAGGCAGGAAAGAATAGAGGCAGGGGTCGTGGTAAAGAAGTAGGGTTTTGAGTTTATCAGTTTTGATAAATTGTCGATGGGTGAAGGAGTAGATAACAAGTATTCGATGAAATACTAATTCTCGTTCATAAGTCGCACTTAAATATTAACAAGTATTTATAAATAACAATTAGCAACGTTTAACAATTTATATATAAAATATGTCATCTTGAAAAATATATAAACAACTCGTTATAATTAACTATGAAAATACGGGTATTACAGTCTTCCCTCCTTAAAATGAACTTCGTCCCGAAGTTCACCATTCCATGGTCAACAATCTGGTCACTAGGCATGAAAAATGTGACACCACATAACATCCAAAAGTCATAAGAGTACTTTAAACCCGAATTATTACAGCTACTATTTATGATCACATCCAACCAAAGGTGCAAGATTTATCGAAGGGGTTCACCTTGCCTACTCCTACCACTGGTTCCTTTGAGCTCCACCCGAACTACATCATTCTGGTGGAGCGGAATCAATTTTCTGGTCTACCCGACGAGGATCTGTTGAGGCATGTTGAGACATTCACGGATTACTGCTGTTCCATACATATACCTGCCGGGGTGACTCAGGATGAGGTGAATGCAATGATGTTCCTTTATTCATTGAAGAATGCCGCGAGAGATTGGTACCGTTACCTTGATAGGGTAGCTGAGAAGGTTACAGATTGGGCTTCCTTGGCATTGGCTTTCTATAAAAAATACTTCCCTCTTGCGAAGGCCAATGACTTGAGAAGCCAAATCACTAACTTTCAACAAGGTCCGGATGAAGAATTTTGTGAAGCATGGGGTCGGTTCAAGAAATTGGTCCGTTCTATTCCTCACCGTGGTTTTCCTCAATGGTACTTATGCAACCAATTTTACAACGCTCTCTACGATGATTATAAGGTGATTCTTGATGCGGCCGCCAATGGTAGATTTCAAAATAATACCAACCATATGAAGGGTTGGAACACTATTGAAGACATGGCGGTGCATAAGGCCGAATTTGGAAGTTCACGTGGGAATTCGCGTAGGTTGAATGTAGAGATGGATAGGGTTTTAGCTCTTGAGACAACCGTTGAAGCCCGTTTCGAAAAGCTTGAGGCAGCCTAGCTGAAGCAAGAAAGTGCGAACCTAGTTACTACGGTTGACAACACGGGTGAGACTGCGGAGTTGAGAGAGCTTGTTCATGCTCTAATGAAACAAATGATGGAAATGGAAAAGGCTCAAGTGGCTTCTTTGAAGACTTTTGAAGACCAATTAGCAATCTTAGCTGCTAATCAGATTGCTAGCTCTCCGGTCGGTTGTGAGAGTTCCATAGAGACATTAAATGCTATTAATCTCAGAAGTGGTCGTGCTTATGATGGACCAACTTCCAAGGAGGATTCTGCTGAAGTTCGGGACGAAAAAACTGATCCCGTACACAGGTCGGGAGGTCGACCGACCGCTACATCAGGTCGACCGACCGAGGTACCTGACGTGCGACCAGTGTCTAGAAATCAGAAAAATTCCGATATTATAGCGTCTGGTCGACCGACCACTACACCAGGTGGACCGACCAGAGTACCTGAGCAGATAGCAATTTCTAATCCGGAATCGTTGGATCTTTCCCTCATTCAAGACCTCACTGAGATTTTACAGTTGAAGAAGCCAAAGGTAGCTGATCCTACGGCTAGTGTTACCCTTCCGTATCCCGAACGATTGAAGAATTCAAAAGAGGATCGGAAATTTGGTAAGTTCTTGGAGATGGTGAAGAATCTTGAGGTAACCATCCCTTTCACTGACTTAATTACCCAGGTACCTTCTTATGCTAAATTTATGAAAGATATTTTAAGTCGTAAGAGGAAATTTCATGTAATACCCCGTATTATTTTAGTCTCGGTCAACGGCAGTCAAATTATGTTTTATACAAGTATTTCAAACGGAATGTTTATAAAGTATTCTACGAAAACTATTATTATTTTATAAATCGTATTTCTACGATTATTTCGTATTTCATAATCAATTTATATTTCATGATTATTTCATAAAATGTCATTTCATTCGTATTTCTTTATTTTTTTAATGATATAATTATAATTAAATATACTTCATATTAAATTCTCATCTAAACTTAATTTCTATTCTTGTTAAGTTGTAATTGTATTTAAATCCTATATTTCTATATATTCTTATTCTTATGAAAGTCCTAATAATTTTATCTTCTTATATTACTTTAATTAATATTTATTAATACTAAATTACAAGATTTAATTAGTATAAATAATTTTACGTACTCGGGTATTTTAAGCTACAAGTCGAGTATAAATCCTTGAAAAGCGTGATGGGCTTGGACTTGAGTAAGTTATGAGAACCGTGTAACCTAGGAGCTTTGGGAACCGTGTAATCACAAACTTGACCCTAACCAATCCATCGACATACCAACGCAATGTAAAACCCTAAATCTAACCTCTCAAACACACACCCACACACCCACACTTCGACATGTACACAATTACAAACCCATCGACATCCTACCCAAAACAAACCTAATTCCCTATCACGCATCCGACCTCCATCAACGCAAGACAAAACCATCCTCACACCTTCATCTGCCTCTTTACTCCCTCACACCCAAGGACCCCACCGTGATTTTGAAGAAGAGCATAAGAGAGAGGAAAAAAACGAGAAAGAGCAGCCATCACCATCGTCGTTCGTAAGTAGTTTATAATACCTTCTTAGACCTTCGAATCTGAACACCATGGTTGTATGTAATATTTGTTGTAGGAATAACATGTTTATAGTCTATAAACCACCTTTGGACCACCGTAAAAGTTACTACAATGACCGTAATTGTCGATAAAGGCTGTGTTATTACTCTGTTTTGTATTCTTTTGTTGGTTATTTCGGTTTTGTTTGGGGTTATTATGAACACGAGTCTGTGGTTAGTATTAGTAGAATGCTAGGGTAGACTATGTTGGTGGTTGTATGTTGGTGTGTGTGGTGGTGGGAAACCGTGATTGTTACAGGAAGTTACATATGCTAAACACAATGGCGGAAACAGGGGCTGTATGTGTGGGTGTAGCAGCATGTTTACACGGCTATTTTAGGGAGTTATGGGGGTGTCGAGTCCTGGTAGTTACCACCAGGGGAGTCGTGGTAGTTGATAGGTGACTAGGGTAGTGTCGGGTGGTGGCTAGGGTAGTGGTTTTGGTGGTGGCAGTCGCGTTTACAGATGGGGCATGAAGGGGTGCAGGAAGAGTGGTATAATTCGGTTGTGGCAGGGTGTTTTGTCACTGGTTTCGAGGGCTGAGATCGTCATGTCGAGGGTGGTGGTTGGCGTCAGTGGGTGCACTGTGGGTCAAGGGTGGCAGCCACTGTGGTTTGGTGGTGGGTCAGGCCGTGAAAGGTGGTCGAAAAGGTTGTGTTTGGGGGCTCTTAGGGGGCTGGTAGCTCTGTACTGTTACGGGCTGTTTATGTACCTCGTTGTCGATATGCGTTTTTGTTGTTGTTATTGTTTGTCTGATTGTTAATATTACTATTTTATTGTTAGTATTATTATCATTATTGTTAACATTATTACTTTTATCAATATTAATATTTTACTGGTACGTTTATTATTATTACTAATATCGTTCATGTTAATTATTAAGTTGTTAGTGTTTGTTGTAGGTTATTAATATTATTACTAAAATTAGTATTACTATTAGTATGATTGGTATTATTAGTAATATTATTATTGTCATAGTATGGCTAATAGTTATTAGTAAAATGTTGTTTACGATAGTTAATTATATAAGTTGTTAAGTGAACTTTTATACAAGAATGTGACGACAACTAATAATTCGTTTATGTTTTCAATGATCGTTATTTAGTTGAAGTTGTTTACAAAAGTAATACGGACAAGTTGTTTAAGTTAATTGAAGTAGTCATGTTTTATACGGTCTCGTTATGGGTAATATATGATTTAAATCGTTAAGGTGAATAATTGATATATTTTATTTGTTTACGTAATTATATTAGTTAGTAATTACGTAAATTATATTGTTAGGTGACGATATTGAAATGGAATAACTCTGTTTACTTGCTGGCTTGCTATGGGATTATATTGCTATCCAGGTAGGATACACTGACCTTATACTCTATGATGCGTTATGAATGATTGTTGGATTGTATGTTATGGATGTTGAGCATGAGTAATATGAGAATGATATTGGTTGGATTGAGTGTTAATTGTTATTATTGGCATAAGCATTTCATTATTTAATAGCATGATTGATTAAGAGTATTGTTGCATTCATGAGCATGGCATATGCATTGGTTACTGAGAAAGTTACGGAATGGATATTGATTTGATATAAAGCCCAGGGTGGTTCTGCAGACCAGGCCTGGTGTCTTATCAGCTATTGAGCTGGTGTTCGGTGACGACCGATTATAGTCTGCCGGAAGGTTCGGTATGGCTTGGTGTTTCGGGTTTGAGATTGAGACTGTGATTGAGCTTGAGCATATCATGGCATTTGCATATCATATTTCTTGCATTATTATTATTGTGTTATTCTACTCAACCGCGAGGTTGACAGTGTATTCGTGAACACCTACGATGATCCGGAATGGGGAGTAGATTCTAAAGGTCAGAGACAGATGGACTAGGAGTTTGGGCAAGGAGGGAGACATGGCTTGGACCTACTTAGAATTAGATCATATACTTAGATGTTATCATCAGTTGTACTTTTATTCTTGCGTAGTGGTTGTAATATCAAAAGTTTAAATTTAATCAGATTTGTATAAAGCACCGTGGTTTGTTTTACTTTGTTATTCACTACCTCGGACATACCGAGATGGTAACTGTAATACTCCGTATTTTATAATACTTTATATTTCTATATTTACTAGTTATATTTCTATATTTAATAATTATGTTGACGTGGGTTCGATAATTAATTTATCGGATAAGTAATATAGTAAGGTATTTTATATGTTGGGGGTGACATGACGAATATGCATATTAGTTATATATCGTGTTTTAAGAATTACCTTGGGCCTCAATTTACGTACACGACAAAGCAGCCCATCTCGTTGCAAGCAAACAATTAACACAAACACCCACACCCTATATGTTGTTCCATAATTAACCAACACCCAAAACCCTAAACCTAGGCTATCGACACCCAGCCCCTACCCTCACTTTTATGCCGCCAATTCAGAGGGTAGGAAAGAGGGTTCACGCGGTGGTCTAGGGCAGCCCAAGGTGGGTCGTTCACGCAGAGAAAGAGGTACGGCTGATTGTTGTTCTCTGCGTCATTTTGTTTCTGTTCTCCTTCCAAAGTTTTGCATCGGTTTTGAATAATGGTTCATGTTAATTATTTCTGATAATTACCTAGACTTAATCTATGATGTATAATGATTGTATGTTGTTTATGGGGATGTCATCTTTAAACCCCTATGGCTGTCGTGGGTGGTGTTTGTCGTCGGTGTCAGCCCTCTGTCGTCTTCAGAACAGAGTCACGAGCAGGGAACAGAGTCACGGGTAGGGAGTTTCGCATATGAGTTCGACTGATTCTTTGGGCATGGCGGTTATGGTTGTTAGGGTAGGTTATTAGAGTGTAGTGAGGAGTTTTGAATGGTGGTTGTCACGGTGGTTGTGGTGGTCCAGGGCAGTTGCTATCGGGGTTCTCGTTTGGGTGGTTCTCAACGGAAAACAGAGGTGGTTGTATGGGTCATGACCAGGGGTTTTTGGGGTCAGTGTCGCGGACTGCTAGGGTCGAGTTAGGTTCAGGGGTTGGTGTCGGGTGGTTCACCTTGTTGCACGGGTAGCAGCCATGGTGGAGGGACGGCGGTGCCGGTGGTTTAAGGGGTGTCGACGGGTTTAGGAAGTAGGCTGGTTGCTAGGCTGTGGGTACGGGCGTGTCGAATTGTTGTGGTTGTTGGGTCGGGTCACGCTTTAGAGATGGGTGGTTGATTTAATTGTTGTTATTTTTTTTTTATGATGCTCGTTATCATTGCTTATTACATTATATTACTATTGTTATAGTTTTATTATTATTATTATTGTCATTGTTAATTTTATGCTTGGAGTATATTAGTTATTTAAGTTGTTAATAATTGTCATTAGTCTTTTACTATGGTACTTGGTGTTTGTTTAAAAAGGGTTGTTGTTAGTAGTAATGTGGGTAGCATGATTAGATTATTTTTAGTGTCGTTATGGTTGGTAATGGCGTGGTATAGGTGTTTCGATATTCGATATTATTATTGTTATTAGTACTAGTCATACTATAGGCGATTGCTATGGTTAATATGTTTGTCAATGGGCATTGTGGTTAATATTGATTACTTATATTGATTTAGTAATTAGTCGATTGTTTGATCCTGCTATAGTTAGTAAGTCTAAACATAGTAAGGTTATGTTTGGTGAATGATAATTGACAAGTTTATGTGCATGTTTTATGAATATGAAGGATAGTGTATTATGAGTATATAATCATGGACATGACCGAATATTTTAAGTAGTGTTTGCTTGTTCGGATGGACTTTGATATTAAGTAATATTATAGGAATTGAGTTCGAGGTGGAAATTTCTTGCAGCTGTACGGTTGACTTTGATATCCTGCAATTCGAGGTAGGGGAAATACTGATTAATATTGATGTGTAATCTGTTCTTATTTGATATTAAGCATGTTGGTTACATAATATCATGTGATTGTTATATTGTGTTGTTTATATCATTCTGTGATTGGTGCGGAGATAAAGGGTCTGTGATTGGTGCGGAGATAAAGGGTCTTGTGATTGGTGCGGAGATAAAGGGTCTGTGATTGGTGTGGAGAATTATGGGTCTTGTGATTCGGAGTGGAGAAGTTCGACTTTCTATTTATAGTAATGTGGTTTGTTTACAGTTTTTCTCTACTCAACCTCGTGGTTGACCCTGTGTATTCGTGATCACCTGTGATGAACCAATTATTGGGGAGCAGATTGACAACTGTTGAGACTATGGGAGCTAGGGGAAGAGAGAAGCTTGGATCCGGACCTGCCTAGAGTCTAGATCACCATAGTAGTTACTTTTGAGTTGTACTTTTGTTTTATCAAGACAGTTTGTTTTAATTCAGTTGTATAAACTTGTTCTTTGAGATAACTTATCAATTTAAAGTACTGTTTATCTTCCTTTGTATCTACTGCCTCGGGAAACCGAGATGGTAACATCCTTATTTATCTAGGGAGTCCTAGTACAGGCCCTTAAATAAATGGGGGTGTTACAAAGTGGTATCAGAGCGAACGATCCTCAAGCCTAACCTAATGAACCCAATGAACGTAGGAGAGTCTAAATAAAATGAACCCCGAGATGGAACTGATAGGAGCCCAAAAAAGGAACGGGATGAGTTAGGGGCCCCCTCACACCAAACCAGGGCCCTTTTCTGTTCTGTCTCGGGAACCCAATGAGAGTAATTGAAGAGTGGGGTAGACTATAGTGAACCAGTTATACTGTACTAACGTTTTCGCAGAAGAAGAATGAGGTAAGTAATATGTGAGTTATGAATAATGATGTGTGTTGGAACGATATGTGTGATATGAAATGTGGATCAATCCGGATGATGGAATTGAAATTTGAGGAGTTTTAGTGGTGTAATTGTTGAACTATGGTTAGAGTAATGAGATCATAACATGTTGGTGCATGGAATGTTCATAGGGTGTATGGTTATTAAGTGACTATCGTAGCTATGTAATATATTTGTTGATGTTTGGATATGAAAGATCAGACTCAGATTGTTATAGTAATCCATGTCTAGTGATATGCGGAATTTGCTACCCTAAGCCATGAATGTATATAGTTATGTGTTGCGTGTATCGTACTTAAAATTTCATGCCTGTTATACACATTTAAATTCGTTATGAAGACAGGCATCAATAAGGGATACGTAGTAGTCCCTAGGTTATATTTCCGTACTTGGATGAGTTGTGATTGTGCGATGGGAGGGACTAATTGATTTTGAAACACATGTACAACTATCAAGCTATGTAGTTGATCTTATTTAAGTTTCGAAACCCGTACTGTATTTTGATGACAACTACAATTGAAATGAGGAATGAATGTTAATATGGTACAGAGTGATGTCTATGTTTCAAATGATTGTCAATGTGTTTGGAATAAGAAAGGTGGAGTGTGGATGTAGTAATGTGTAGTTGCAAAGGAACCAAAATTTTAATAATTTTCCAGAATGTTGTCTGGTTTGTACGGGCTGTCATTTTATACGTGTTCAATAATTGTGTATAAAAAAAAATTATGCATGATAACCTTCTGAGTTGGCTTTACAATGCTTTTGATTTCACGATAATAGGAGTTATATTTGAGGGAAATAAATGTTTTAGTTGACAGTGGTCAGATTGTTACTGTCCGGTTCTGTTTTGACCCATGTTTTGTGAAAGAAGTCATTTGAAACATGTTTACTTTTATGTACATTCCAACTCCACTGTTTAAAATATTCTTTCACGTTTCCCAAAATATTAAGCTATGTAAGAACTTATCGAGTTGTTTAATTGTGATTGTTTTGCAAGCTGTCAAATAATCCGATGAATTGTTGTAAAGTTCCTGTCCAAACCAATTAAGTTGTGAGTTATGTAAATCTTATATAAAAGTTTAATCAAATGTGAATTATGCGTTGTGACCATGTGATAACCTGTTATGACATTAGTAACATGAATAGTGGGCATGTAATATGATTCTGAACCTCGCGATATGATGGTGTAACCTGGTTTACCTCGTCAAGTTTAAATATAAAATTGTTTCAATTATACCAACGCTCTTACTGCCTAGTTTTACGACTTCCTAATCGTTATGTGTTGTTTAGATGTGATGTCAAAATCACGTTTATCTGAGAAGTGCCTTGCCATGTGAGAGAATGGAGTTAACTTGTAAGCTTATAAGCATGATATAACAATTTAATTGTTATACGTAATTGTGATTGTTTGAACAATGCGAATCGTATTGACGTTCTCTCGTATATTAATGGTTTATCTTTGTTTAGTTCCATGAGTTCATAATCTTTATAACTTCTTCAAGTATATTGTTATACTATACAGTGAATTGCATATTGCCATCTTCCAAATTTGTTCACAATGTATTGAATTATTAACTAGTCGACAAGTAATTTATGGAAGTACTCGTTTTATGAATTCGATTATTTATTTATTTAATTCTTTATTTATCTATTTATATTTCTATCGGTAAAACTTTTATAATTCAAGAACAATGTTTTATTAAAGAAAAGTCAGAACGTCTCCGGGTAGTCTCGCTTCAGATTACAGCTTGTAAATTCGTCTTTTGACTTGGGTTTTAAATCGTCACCAATTTACCGCTTCAAGGTTTCAAAAGTTTTAAAGTTGTATTTCAAAGTGATGATTACCCTTGATGACGCCTGATCTTTTAATAATTATGATAATTGTTTGCAATATGACAAATTCTTTACTTACGGTTGATGAGAGCATGCCCGAATGCTTAATTGTTGCGCTTTATATAAACCTTTATGTTGCAAGACATGTATTTTATTTGTCTCATGATAAATGATGTAAGTTAAGTTATACCTAAGTGATCTTGATAACTATTTAATACCTGAAAATGTTATACGGTCTGGTGAGTCTATGAATTACGTATACCCTATGAGATATGTCAATGCTCCATGTTTAATTATGTTAATAAATTTCATCCTATGCTTTTTTTTTATAATATGTTTACGAACATGAAATGTTTTAAACGGTCAAGTATGGACTATGAGCTCAGGGTTGTTTACGCTGTTGTGAATATATGGACTTTGCGTTAAAAATTTCAGTGGTATGTAAGTGTTGGCTACTCTGAATCTGTTTTACTACGTAACGCGGTTTCTATCTATCCTAATACTCTTGTCATTGCTCGAGGTTATATATGTTTACGTGATTATTGCTATGAGTTTCTCACGAGTAGTTATTTGAGTTGAATATTAGTATTTGTCCTTTTATGTCGATTGTTAATATTTTCTTTTGATGAGAATTGGTTACTGGTTGGAGTTATGAGTTATTAGGCTGTTGTGCCACGGTGTGCTTTCGGTCAAGTGTGACCTTCTTTATTGAGTCATATTCTGGGTTTGAAATCGACATTGAAATGGAAGTATTGATTGCGTGTCTATTCCGTTGGTTCACTCACCTCTTGACCCTGGTCTTGGATTCGGCGATGAGTGCGATACTTGGTTACTTGGAGTAAGATGGTATGAGATAAAGTGATGAGTAAGATGGACTAATGAGCTGAGATTGTATCATGAGGTTACGGGGACGTAACCATGTTTTAAGGAGGATAGGATTGTAAAATCTTTTGATTTATAATATGTTTAGATGTTTTACATGGCTAAGTGGTATATGGTGATTGTTTATACGTGATAAACCTGTTTACTTCTGTCATGTATGTTGTTACGATTCATGAAGTATCTCTTAATTGGGTAATATATGAAACTTTTGGGACAAAGTTTTCTTAACAAGGGTAGAATGTAACATTGCATGTTTTAAAGTGATTTTATTAGTTTTGGGTATTATGTGGTGCCACATTTTGTGTCGTTATGTGCCTTGTTGACCATGGGGTGACGAACTTCAGGACGAAGTTCATTTTAAGGAGGGAAGACTGTAATACTCCGTATTTTATAATACTTTATATTTCTATATTTACTAGTTATATTTCTATATTTAATAATTAGTTGACGTGGGTTCGATAATTAATTTATCGGATAAGTAATATAGTAAGGTATTTTATATGTTGGGGGTGACATGACGAATATGCATATTAGTTATATATCGTGTTTTAAGAATACGCTTGGGCCTCAATTTACGTACACGACAAAGCAGCCCATCTCGTTACAAGCAAACAATTAACACAAACACCCACACCCTATATGTCGTTCCATAATTAACCAACACCCAAAACCCTAAACCTAGGCTATCGACACCCAGCCCCTACCCTCACTTTTCTGCCGCCACTTCAGAGGGTAGGAAAGAGGGTTCACGCGGTGGTCTAGGGCAGCCCAAGATGGATCGTTCACGCAGAGAAAGAGGTACGGCTGATTGTTGTTCTCTGCGTCATTTTGTTTATGTTCTCCTTCCAAAGTTTTGCATCGGTTTTGAATAATGGTTCATGTTAATTATTTCTGATAATTACCTAGACTTAATCTATGATGTATAATGATTGTATGTTGTTTATGGGGATGTCATCTTTAAACCCCTATGGCTGTCGTGGGTGGTGTTTGTCGTCGGTGTCAGCCCTCTGTCGTCTTCAGAACAGAGTCACGAGCAGGGAACAGAGTCACGGGTAGGGAGTTTCGCATATGAGTTCGACTGATTCTTTGGGCATGGCGGTTATGGTTGGTAGGGTAGGTTATTAGAGTGTAGTGAGGGGTTTTGAATGGTGGTTGTCACGGTGGTTGTGGTGGTCTAGGGCAGTTGCTATCGAGGTTCTCGTTTGGGTGGTTCTCAACGGAAAACAGAGGTGGTTGTATGGGTCATGACCAGGGGTGTTTGGGGTCAGTGTCGCGGACTGCTAGGGTCGAGTTAGGTTCAGGGGTTGGTGTCGGGTGGTTCACCTTGTTGCAAGGGTAGCAGCCATGGTGGAGGGACGGCGGTGCCGGTGGTTTAAGGGGCGTCGAAGGGTTTGGGAAGTAGGCTGGTTGCTAGGCTGTGGGTACGGGCGTGTCGAATTGTTGTGGCTGTTGGGTCGGGTCACGCTTTAGAGATGGGTGGTTGATTTAATTGTTGTTATTGTTTTTTTTATGATGCTCGTTATCATTGCTTATTACATTATATTACTATTGTTATAGTTTTATTATTATTATTATTGTCATTGTTAATTTTATGCTTGGAGTATATTAGTTATTTAAGTTGTTAATAATTGTCATTATTCTTTTACTATGGTACTTGGTGTTTGTTTAAAAAGGGTTGTTGTTAGTAGTAATGTGGGTAGCATGATTAGATTATTTTTAGTGTCGTTATAGTTGGTAATGGCGTGGTATAGATGTTTCGATATTCGATATTATTATTGTTATTAGTACTAGTCATACTATAGGCGATTGCTATGGTTAATATGTTTGTCAATGGGCATTGTGGTTAATATTGATTACTTATATTGATTTAGTAATTAGTCGATTGTTTGATCCTGCTATAGTTAGTAAGTCTAAACATAGTAAGGTTATGTTTGGTCAATGATAATTGACAAGTTTATGAGCATGTTTTATGAATATGAAGGATAGTGTATTATGAGTATATAATCATGGACATGACCGAATATTTTAAGTAGTGTTTGCTTGTTCGGATGGACTTTGATATTAAGTAATATTATAGGAATTGAGTTCGAGGTGGAAATTTCTTGCAGCTGTACGGTTGACTTTGATATCCTGCAATTCGAGGTAGGGGAAATACTGATAAATATTGATGTGTAATCTGTTCTTATTTGATATTAAGCATGTTGGTTACATAATATCATGTGATTGTTATATTGTGCTGTTTATATCATTCTGTGATTGGTGCGGAGATAAAGGGTATGTGATTGGTGCGGAGATAAAGGGTCTTGTGATTGGTGCGGAGATAAAGGGTCTGTGATTGGTGTGGAGAATTATGGGTCTTGTGATTCGGAGTGGAGAAGTTCGACTTTCTATTTATAATAATGTGGTTTGTTTACAGTTTTTCTCTACTCAACCTCGTGGTTGACCCTGTGTATTCGTGATCACCTGTGATGAACCAATTATTGGGGAGAAGATTGACAGGTGTTGAGACTATGGGAGCTAGGGGAAGAGAGAAGCTTGGATCCGGACCTGCCTAGAGTCTAGATCACCATAGTAGTTACTTATGAGTTGTACTTTTGTTTTATCAAGACAGTTTGTTTTAATTCAGTTGTATAAACTTGTTCTTTGAGATAACTTATCAATTTAAAGTACTGTTTATCTTCCTTTGTATCTACTGCCTCGGGAAACCGAGATGGTAACATCCTTATTTATCTAGGGAGTCCTAGTACAGGCCCTTAAATAAATGGGGGTGTTACAGTAACAGTTCTATTTATTTGAGAATGTCTTGCTAAAGGCTTTTAAATAAATGGGGGTGTTACAAAGTGGTATCAGAGCGAACGATCCTCAGGCCTAAAAACAAATGAAAAAAAAAAATAATGAACATAGGAAGAGTCAAATAAAATGAACCCCAGGTTAGTAACTGTAAGGAGCCCCCAGGATTGGGATGAGTTAGGGGCCCCCTCAAACCAAGCCACTGGTCCTTTCAGTCTAACCTGGTAACCCTTGAGTGATGCAGAGAGTGGGTAGAATAAAACAATAAGTTAGACCTTGCATATTTTACTAACGTTTCCGCAGAAAAGGAATGAGGCAAGTTATGACGTGAAATATGGTTGATGATCTGTATTGTAAAGCATGATAATGATATTGAATGTTGGTTGATATATATGACTTCTAAGTATTGAGAACATGAATATTGGAACGTGAGTTTGAAATAAAAGCTTGACTTGTATGATGATGTGCATTAGAAGAATACGACTGATCTTGAAATGCTGGTTGATCTGAATGATTGAATTGAAATTTGCAGAGAATGGTTGTATATTTATTGAACAATGAATTCGAGTGATATGATCATATGATTTTGGTGATTCGAAATGTCTATATGATATCTGGTTATTAAATGACTATCGCAATTATGTAATATATTGTTTGGTATTTGAATAACAATGATCAAATTTGTATGTTATATTAATCCATGTCTGGTGATATGCATGCGGCTATATGATCCCTGAACCCGTAGGTAGAGATATAGTAAAATGATATGTGTAATGAGTTGCCGATAAGTGGCACCTTAGTGACTTCTAGGATATATTTACGTACTTAAATAAATTGTGATTGTTACGAGGATAAAAACTACTTCATTGCCTATACATGCATGATGATTGAGTTATTTAGTTGATTTTATTTGCGACTTCGTAATCTTTACCATTTTGATTTAGATGGCAAATACATGTTAATATGGTGCAATGTGATTTCAATGCTTCAATGATATGTGAACATGTTTTGGAGAAAGTATGATAGTGTGATAATGTGTAGTAATTTTAAAAGAACCAAAATTTTTAATAAATTCCTGGATATTACCTTGTTTGTACGGGCTGCCATTTAAAATGTGTTCTTTATATGAATGTGAAAATTTTGTGTGTGATAACCTTCTGATTTAGCTTTCCTGTGCTTTTGGTTTCATGTTAATACGAATTATAGTTTGAGAGAAATAAATATCTTAGTCGCCAGTGGTCAAATTGTTACTGTACAGTTCTGTTTTGACCCATGTTTTGCAAATGACATCATTTAACCCGTATTTATTGTTTATGCATAATTCCAAATCCACTGTTTAGAATATTCATTCATGTTTCAAAATGATAAGCCACGTAAAATCTTAATGAATCGTTAATTAATAGTGATTTTTATAAGTTGCCCAATTTTCTGTTTATTTGCTTAAAAGTTTTGCTCAGACCAACTGAGTTGTAAAATTTGTTATAAATAATTCTCTTAATCTTTGGAATTGATTCATTTTCCCCATGATTATTTAATTCCTTATATTTTCTAAAAACTATAATAGTTTGCAAGATAGCTAAGCGGTTATTTAATTATGACTTTTGGATGTTGCAGCGTGATGTATGATTGTTGAAATTGTATGTTATGTAAGTTTTCAATATAAAAGTTTAATCAAATATGAATTATGTGATATAACCATGTAATTTTCTGATATGACATTAGTAGTATGAACAATAGACATGTTATATAAAATTATAACCTTAATTATTGGGGAGTTTTATATAAAATTAGTTTTATTTATACTCACACTATTGTTATGCCACAAGGTGAACTACATATTGTTATGTATGTTTAAATCTGATCACAATGTATTGATTTAGTAATTTGGTTGACTCGTGACTTGTGTGAATGCTAGCCTTATTTTCGATCTGTAACTTGTAAAAGCATCAGTTGATTCGTGTTTATAAATTGTCATTAATTACAACTTCATCGTTTTGAAAGTTTCAAAATGTTTTGAAAGTGATAATCCATGATAAAGCTGATGTTTGATAACTATGGTAATTGTTTTGCAACCTGATAGAGTCTGTAGCTACATGTTGATGAAATTTTGCCTGGATATGAAATTGTTCCACATGACATGAACCCCTTATTTTGCAAATTATTTATTACTAGTTTTATGATAAATGATGTAACGTGAGTACATGGGAAATATACCTATGTAATTTTAACTTATTTATACAACAACGCTGTCTTACTAGTCCATGATTTGTGTGTCTGTCTCATGAAATATGTCAATGCCTCGTGTTTAAGTACATTAATTAAAATTTTGTCTAATGTCTTTCCTCTTATCTGCGTAAGACAGATTTTGTCTCCATACTTTGTTTATGAACATGAAATGTTTTAATTTGTCAAGTATGAACTATGAGTTAGCGGATTGACTACATTAGTGTAAGTGTGTTATGTTGTGTTAACGTTCCCAAGGGTATATAAGTGTTAATTATCTTGGTTTTGTTTTACTGCGTAGTAGGAAATTGACAAGTATGTGTTGTTGCTTGAAAAGTCGGACTCTAGCTGCCTGTATAGAGTAATTAGCTTATCAGATGAATTGTGTCTGTGGTTCGGTAACCTTCGTGAGCATTGGATGTAAAATTTTGTAATGGGGTTACGAGGGCGTAACCATGTCTTAAGGAGGATAGGATTGTAAAATCTTAATGATCTTTGATATGGCTAATTGATATGTCGTGCTTGTTTGAATATACTTGATAATCATGTTTACTTCTGTTATGCATTATATTTGTAATTCGTGAATTACCTTTTTTATTTAATTATGCGTTAAACTTTGGGGACAAAGTTTTCTTAACGAGGGTAGAATGTAACATTTCGCGTCTTGAAGCCTGTATAAGTGCTGTTTTGTTTGTTTCGTGCTTGTTAGATGTTTCGTTACCGTTACAGGGTGGTGAACTTCGGGACGAAGTTCATTTTAAGGAGGGAAGACTGTAATACCCCGTATTATTTTAGTCTCGGTCAACGGCAGTCAAATTCTGTTTTAGACAAGTATTTCAAACGGAATGTTTATAAAGTATTCTACGAAAACTATTATTATTTTATAAATCGTATTTCTACGATTATTTCGTATTTCATAATCAATTTATATTTCATGATTATTTCATAAAATGTCATTTCATTCGTATTTCTTTGTTTTTTCAATGATATAATTATAATTAAATATATTTCATATTAAATTCTCATCTAAACTTAATTTCTATTCTTGTTAAGTTGTAATTGTATTTAAATCCTATATTTCTATATATTCTTATTCTTATGAAAGTCCTAATAATTTTATCTTCTTATATTACTTTAATTAATATTTATTAATACTAAATTACAAGATTTAATTAGTATAAATAATTTTACGTACTCGGGTATTTTCAGCTACAAGTCGAGTATAAATCCTTGAAAAGCGTGATGGGCTTGGACTTGAGTAAGTTATGAGAACCGTGTAACCTAGGAGCTTTGGGAACCGTGTAATCACAAACTTAACCCTAACCAATCCATCGACATACCAACGCAATGTAAAACCCTAAATCTAACCTCTCAAACACACACCCACACATCGACATGTACACAATTACAAACCCATCGACATCCTACCCAAAACAACCCTAATTCCCTATCACGCATCCGACCTCCATCAACGCAAGACAAAACCATCCTCACACCTTCATCTGCCTCTTTACTCCCTCACACCCAAGGACCCCACCGTGATTTTGAAGAAGAGCAAAAGAGAAAGAGGAAAAAAACGAGAAAGAGCAGCCATCACCATCGTCGTTCGTAAGTAGTTTATAATACCTTCTTAGACCTTCGAATCTGAACACCATGGTTGTATGTAATATTTGTTGTAGGAATAACATGTTTATAGTCTATAAACCACCTTTGGACCACCGTAAAAGTTACTACAATGACCGTAATTGTCGATAAAGGCTGTGTTATTACTCTGTTTTGTATTCTTTTGTTGGTTATTTCGATTTTGTTTGGGGTTATTATGAACACGAGTCTGTGGTTAGTATTAGTAGAATGCTAGGGTAGACTATGTTGGTGGTTGTAGGTTCGTGTGTGTGGTGGTGGCAAACCGTGATTGTTACAGGAAGTTACATATGCTAAACACAATGGCGGAAACAGGGGCTGTATGTGTGGATGTAGCAGCATGTTTACACGGCTATTTTAGGGAGTTATGGGGGTGTCGAGTCCTGGTGGTTACCACAGGGGAGTCGTGGTAGTTGATAGGTGACTAGGGTAGTGTCGGGTGGTGGCTAGGGTAGTGGTTTTGGTGGTGGTAGTCGCGTTTACAGATGGGGCATGAAGGGGTGCAGGAAGAGTGGTATAAGTCGGTTGTGGCAGGGTGTTTTGTCACTGGTTTCGAGGGCTGCGATCGTCATGTCGAGGGTGGTGGTTGGCGTCAGTGGGTGCACTGTGGGTCAAGGGTGGCAGCCACTCTGGTTTGGTGGTGGGTCAGGCCGTGAAGGGTGGTCAAAAAGGTTGTGTTTGGGGGCTCTTAGGGGGCTGGTAGCTCTGTACTGTTACGGGCTGTTTATGTACCTCGTTGTCGATATGCGTTTTTGTTGTTGTTATTGTTTGTCTGATTGTTAATATTACTATTTTATTGTTAGTATTATTATCATTATTGTTAACATTATTACTTTTATCAATATTAATATTTTAGTGGTACGTTTATTATTATTACTAATATCGTTCATGTTAATTATTAAGTTGTTAGTGTTTGTTGTAGGTTATTAATATTATTACTAAAATTAGTATTACTATTAGTATGATTGGTATTATTAGTAATATTATTATTGTCATAGTATGGCTAATAGTTATTAGTAAAATGTTGTTTACGATAGTTAATTATATAAGTTGTTAAGTGAACTTTTATACAAGAATGTGACGACAACTAATAATTCGTTTATGTTTTCAATGTTCGTTATTTAGTTGAAGTTGGTTACAAAAGTAATACGGACAAGTTGTTTAAGTTAATTGAAGTAGTCATGTTTTATACGGTCTCGTTATGGGTAATATTTGATTTAAATCGTTAAGGTGAATAATTAATATATGTTTTATTATTATTAGTTTATAAATATTGCATACGGTTAAGTTAGAATCCCAAGCCTTTATTTCTATTGCATGTTTAGATTGATGTTCTTTATAATTTCCATGTTTATTACTATTTTCATTATCGTTTCAATCTTCATGAGTAGCTAAATTTCATATGTTAGGATGTAGGGGATGAATATGCATAGGTAATGTAAATTCCGAGATCAACCTGTAGCAGAGCCGTGGTCGACCGACTCAATTAATGGGTCGGTCGACCAAGGCGATGGTCGGCCGACTGGAATAGCCGGTCGGTCGACCCACTCGCGTATGACTTCTGTTTCGTCTTTCTTTGTTGACTATAATACCCTACAATGAGACGGAAAGGAGACTTGTAGGATGTTAGTAATGACCTACCCAAGATTGAGAGATACGGGAAGGGCATTGGTTTACACTTTAAGACGGCTAGGTTGCTTAAGACTGAAAGGTATGTGACCTAGGATTTAGGAATCACCCTTATTGTTAACACCCAATAATTGTGAGACCTAGGAACTAATAGCATAGGCCGAAAGGAGCTATTAGGTACCATAGACCGAAAGGATATGTTACACCCCTTACGCGACTGCAATACATGTTGACCTTAGGATTAATATTACCTTAGCTATTTATTACCCAAACATCCTAGCATCCCTTTTTATTATATTTTATTCTCATCTTTTATTATTTGTTTATTTTAATCTTTGCCTTAGATATAGTAATCAACCAATCAAACCCCCAAATTTGTTACCTTTAAACATTAACATTCAACAATAAACATTCCCCACCTCCTTGTGGTTCGACCCTGACTTTCACTATCTATTGTTAAAGTTAGGAATTATAAATTTGATGCCCGTCGTTGAGGGTACCAAAGATAAAATTTATAATTCCTAACTTAAACAATAGATAGTGAAAGTCAGGGTCGAACCACAAGGAGGTGGGGAATGTTTATTGTTTAGTGTGAATGTTTTAAGGTAACAAATTGGGGGTTTGATTGTTGATTTCTAAGTCTAAAGCAAAGATAAAAATAAAACAAGAAAATAAAGATGAGATTAAAATATATAAAAAGGGATGCTAGGATGTTTGGGTAATAAATAGCTAAGGTAAAATAAATCCTAAGGTCAACATGTATTGCAGTCGCGTAAGGGGGTGTAACATATCTTTTTAGGTCTATGCTACCTAATAGCTCCTTTCGGCCTATGCTATTAGTTCCTAGGTCTCACAATTATTGGGTGTCAACAATAAGGGTGATTCCTAAATCCCAGGTCACATACCTTTCAGCCTTGAGTAACCTATCCGTCTTAAGGTGTAAACCAATGCCCTTCCCGTATCTTTCAATCTTGGGTAGGTCATTACTAACATCCTACAAGTCTCCTTATGGTCTCATTGCAGGATATTATAATTGACAAGAAAAGACGAAATAAGAATACATACGCGGGTGGTCGACCGACCAGCTACTCCAGTCGGCCGACCACGGCCTCGGTCGACCGACCAGCTATTCCAGTCGGCCGACCGTGGTCCTGCTACAAGTCGGTCTTTCAAATTTTATTTACCTACGCATATTCATCCCCTACATCCTAACATATGAAATTTAGCTACTCATAATACTTAAGATGATTATAAAATTTGGAATAAACATGGTGAACATGGTAAACAATCTAAACATGCGAGATTCAATAAAGTTTGGGATTTCTAACTTAAACAATTGTAATAAAAATAAGAACGATAATAAAAAGCTAGATTAAAAAAGAGTAATACCACAATTGGAATTAGGGCAGAAAGAAACAAACTTTATTGAATGCTTGGGAATTGTTGAAAGATTACAAAACTAAAATTCTTCTAAATAAACTAGATGCTAATTGATACTTGATGATAAAACTTGATAGTTCCAAGATATGATATGATGATATATATGAGATATGATATAAAGTCTCTATAGTCTCTAGTGTTACAAGTTTGACGACACCATAACTCGTTTGCATGATTTATATACTTTCTCATTTTGTACTTGGTATTGGTCTAGGCTGACATGTAAATTTCGCTCTGAGATTGAAATCGTTCCATTAGTTAGGATCGAGTCTATTTCTTGCTTGAGGGCAAGCAAGGTTTGGTTTGGGGAATTTGATGCGTGCCTATTTTATGATGTTTTACATCTATTTTTACACGCATTTTAGCGCTCATTTACTATGTTTTAGCCTTTATTTCCCAACAATTGTCTACTTTCGTATTTTTATGCTCTTTTGCAGATTTATGCGGAAAAGGGACGATTTTATACCAAATTTATGCCCTCGGGACTTTTTATGACTAAGGACAAGAAGGAACGAAGCCTAGCGCATATTTCAAGGCCTAAAGATAGCTTTAACAAGCAAAGAATCGATCCACGATGTTGCAGCCTGTTTCAAATGGCTATATCTCGAGTTCTAGAGCTGATAATGGAGTGATTCCAGTTGGAGGTGAAAACTTATCCTCTTAGCTTTCCAACGCCGCAAGAATCGCTTGATTACGATGAGTAACGAAGAAATGGCAGCTGTTTTAAGAACGATGCGCGCTGCAGTCCCGACAGTTGGTCGACCGACCCACTATTTGGGTCGACCGACCAGGTGCCTATTGGAAAAGCCCAGAATTTGCCTGAAGCCCAGAAATTGCATAAAATCCGTAAAGCGGTCGACCGACCCAAAATATTGGTCGACCGACCACAGCACCGACCCAGAAGTTTCCGCGAAGCCCATTAAAGTATTTAGGTCATTAGAAAACTCTTTAATTCCGCCTATATAAGCTAATCTAGTTCCTGATTCAGAATAATCAAGTCCTAATAGAGAGAAGCATCCTAGTTTAGAGAAAAACTCCATAGCTTTAGAGAATACTTTCCAAGTTTCAATATTTGTTCTTGAATTCCAATTAAGCTTGTAAGTTTGCTACAATTAATCTTTCTTGTTGCAATTAATCTTTAATCATGTTATCTCCTTTAATGTTCTTGATTCTTGTTATTGTTAGTTTTACAATTGAGATTATGCATAGCTAATTCTTGTGATTAGGAATTAGGGGAACCATGGTAAAAACTTGATTTTGATAGTTTAATGATTGAATTACCAATCCCCCATTGTTGTTGGTGAACTGATCCTTAGGATTGAAAGATTATTAGGATTAGTTTAACAACAACTTTGGGATAGCCCTTGAACGAAAGTTTAGTGCTTTTCTAGGAACCCTAAGACCGTAAGGATTGGGTAGAATATTGACCTAAAGGTTTATTCTTTGTTCCTTGGGATTGTGTTATTTGATTATTTTACCCTTCATTGACTTGTTTTAACTATGGGGAACCGAAGTTCCTAATCTCCTTTTCATCTTATTTTAATTTCCTTTATTATTATTGCATGTTTAGATTTATGTTCTTTATAACTTTCATGTTTATTCCTATTTTTATTATTGTTTCAGTAACTATGAGTAGCTAAATTTCATATGTTAGGATGTAGGGGATGAATATGCATAGGTAAATAAGATTCGAAAGACCGACTTGTAGCAGGACCACGGTCGGCCGACTGGAATAACTGGTCGATCGACCGAGGTCGTGGTCGGCCGACTGGAGTAGCTGGTCGGTCGACCACCCGCGTATGTATTCTTATTTCGTCTTTTCTTGTCAATTATAATATCCTGCAATGAGACCATAAGGAGACTTGTAGGATGTTAGTAATGACCTACCCAAGATTGAGAGATTTGGGAAGGGCATTGGTTTACATCTTAAGACGGATAGGTTACTTAAGACTGAAAGGTTTGTTACCTAGAATTTAGGAATCACCCTTATTGTTGACACCCAATAATTGTGAGACCTAGGAACTAATAGCATAGACCGAAAGGAGCTATTAGGTAGCATAGACCTAAAGGATATGTTACACCCCTTACGCGACTGCAATACATGTTGACTTAGGATTTATATTATCTTAGCTGTTTATTACCCAAACATCCTAGCATCTCTTTTATTATATTTTTATTTTCCTCTTTATTTACTTGTTTTATTTTATTCTTGTTTTAGACCTAGCAACAATCAATCAAACCCTCTTATTATTATTATTTTATAGATTAAAAATTAGCAAACTAATTTGGTCCGACCGCCTCCGTACGGAAATCTTCGGATTTCTTCTTGTTTTGACTTTTGGCACTTGACTTTGACTCCAATTGACTTTCTATTTGTTCCTTAATTATGCAAAAGACTTGAGGATATGGATTTGGTGCTAAATCGTCTCTTTTCCGCATAAATCTGCAAAAGTGCATAAAAATACGAAAGTACACGATTGTTGGGAAATAAAGGCTAAAACATAGTAAATGAGCGACCAAATGCGTGTAAAAATAGATGAAAAACATTATAAAATAGACACGCATCAAATTCCCCAAACCAAACCCTTCCTTGCCCTCAAGCAAGAAATAGACTCGATCCTAACTAATGGAACGATTTCAATCTCAGAGCAAAATTTACATGTCAGCCTAGACCAATACCAAGTACAAAATGAGAAAGTATTAAAATCATGCAAACGAGTTATGGTGTCGTCAAACTTGCAACACTAGAGACTATAGAGACTTTATACTATGGATTCTCGCGGTACGCTCGAGACACTCATGAAGCAAAGGGTGAGTATATGTAAAAGATAGAAAGAAGTATATTTGTAATGACACTCACCTAACTGCGACCCATGAAAACATGCCTGCAATCTAACATGAACAAAAATTCTACAACTATGTAAAACAAACCCATTAAGTGACTTGGATACATGCAATTGAGGTAATGAAAGATATGCGAGGTAAAAGGTAAAAAGTGGTTAAGATGTTTTTGGATATGTGGGGTTAGTAGCCAAGCTAGTAAAACCGGTTCCTAACAACATACTTCACAACCTTTGATATTAAGAAAGTGCTCTTTTTGTGGCACAACTCTCACATTGAATATAAGAAAGGACTCCCAAATATTTTGAATGAGGTACGGGAGTGATAACATATAAAAGAAAGGGATTTTGGAACGATTTTTTTTTTTCATTCTGATGCTGTCAGGTGGTCGGCCGACCCAAGAAGGTGGTCGGTCGACTTCTTTCCTGTACGTTTTGATTTTTTTTCGTTTCTCTTTTCTTTCTTTCTTTTTCTTTCTTTTTCTGTTCTTTTTTTTTTCTTTCTTGCTTTCTTTTTTTTCTCTTTTTGTTCAAGATAGCATACAAACCAAGATGCCTCAAAAAAATAATCCAATGACCACAAATACTAGCTTGGAAGGGTAGGCTAAGTATGGGATGTAGTTTTGGGGGAATAAAAAGGCAATTTTGGCTATGTGAAACTTATGGGTAAATAAGAGAAAAGGGATCCCAAATGCACGTATCAAGATTCACAAAACGAGAAAGTAAAACAAGTATATAGCAATTCAAGTTCATGTTTATGCATATTGATGTAACATGTTCCAAGGGGAGTACTACTCACATCCTAGACAACTGGTTTAAGAATGAAACCAGGAAATAAGGCTCTAAAACTCAGAATGTATAGTAGGTTGCCAAGATATAAGTCAAATCTCAAGATATGCAAGTTGACAAAAACTCGTAGATATGCGAAACACTCTTATACTAAAACAAGTTGACAAGGCAATGTAAAGGCATAGACATGTAAGAAAGCTAAATCATCCTTGAAATACTTTCGTTCCGACTCGACCTATATGCTAAAATAAACGTGCATTTTTTTTTTTGGAATTTTTAATTTTTTTAATTTTTTTTGGATTTTTGTATATATAAGGAAAATAAAGAAAAGAACGATGCAAGACAGAAATGCAGTAAACGTGTGACAAAATGCAATGCATGTAACACGAAACCATTCCCCAAACCAACCCGCACAATGTCCCCATTGTGCATTAGCCTAAGTAAAGGTTTCAGAAAATAAAAAGAAAGATGCAAGGAAAATAAAAACCAAGGAAAAACTGGAAAGAACTCACAGGATTATGAAGCGCATGAGAAAAACCTCCCCAAACCAGCGTAAGCTGGGAGGTTTTGAGGGCCAGCAGTGCCACTCAAGTAACCAAGTCAATTTCACGATTTCCAAGGAAGAGAAACGAAAGACCGCAGCGGACAGTAGGTCGACCGACCGATGTTTCTGGTCGATCGACCTCCTGTGAACCACAGAAGAATTAGCGATACAGCGACTCTGGTCGACCGACTGATGTTTCTGGTCGGTCGACCCTCTGCGTCCTGGAGGTCTTCGTTTCTTCGTAAAATCTGAAAAAGCAAGAAAGTATGTGCGCCCAACAATGCGCGAGATGCCAAAAACGATTCTAAAGCCTTAACTACTCAAACATAAAGGAAAGGATCTAAAACTACGAGCAAGCCAAAATAAAAAGTTTCACACAACAAAAATAAATTGTCTTAAAAACTGTAGCCTAAAACAACTATCCGCTAAAGATGCGGAAGATATCCGACCACGGCTTCTGACGACATGCCGTAGTCTCCACGGTTTTTGCTTTTGTAGCAAAACACATCTTCTTTCCGCCGTCGCAAAGCATATGCGACGGTCTCTCCTCTTGAGCTTGCCTCCTCTTCTTCTTCTCATCCCGATCCACGACGTCTGGATCCTCATCTTCTTCATAGCTTAGGCATCCCATTCCTCCTCTCTGGGTGATGACGTCCTTCACCTTGGGTTTCCCCAAACCAGTTCCTGCAATAGTCATAATAGAAGTGTCCTCCCTACTGCTCCCAATCTGGGGCGGAGGTGTAAAAACAGATACAGGAACAGGTAATAAAGTGGGAGAAGTAGTGATGACCTCATACTTCTTTTCAGAAGTGATAGCATTACATGTGATGGGGGTCATAGCATCTTTTTTTCTATAAGATAGGCCATAGATAATAGAATGCTTGCCTACTTTGAAGGTTAGAGTCCCAGTGCCTACATCTATAATGGCACCTGCAGTGTGAAGGAAAGGTCTTCCTAAAATTATAGGTATATGAGCATCCTCTGGGATGTCCAAAACTACGAAGTCAACTGGGAAGAAGAACCTGTCAATACGGACAGGGATGTTTTCCAACACTCCTATAGGTTCCATAGATGTGCGATCTGCCATCTGGACTGTCATACTGGTCACTGCAAATTCGGTCATTCCTAGTTTTAAGGCAACGCTTAGGGGCATGACACTTATACTAGCACCTAAGTCGCACAAAGCCTTCTTAACTGGGAAGGTTCCTATATTACAGGGGACAGAAAAACTACCAGGGTCTTCCAATTTATGAGGGGCTATGACATGTGATAGAAAGCTAGATGACTCTTCAGTGAGGGCCACCGACTCAACCTTTTCTAGAGACCTTTTTCTTGACAAAAGCTGTCTCATAAATTTAAGATAGGAAGGAACTTGTTGAACTAATTCTAAAAACGGGACTTGAACATTTAATGAACGAATCACATCCTTAAATTTGTCAAAAGATACCTGATCCTTTGAAGGCACGAGTCTTTCTGGGAAAGAAGCTGCTGAGGATTCAGTATTTGCGGCCCTTTTTAAAAACCTGGGGGTCTTGTCACCCCGGAAAAGAAAATCCCGTAAGTTATTCGGTAAATATGGACGAAAGGGAACTTCGGGTTCTGCTTCAGTGGTCGGTCGACCAGTTTCTTCGGTCGGTCGACCAGTTTCCTGTTCAGGTAAAACTTTCGGGTCCTGATCTGTGGTCGGTCGACCAGAATCTTCGGTCGGTCGACCGCCTTCGCTGCTAGTCGCCTGTTTTTCTTCCTTGCTCCCCACTTTAGCTCCGCTTCGCAGGGAGATGATGTTTAGAGTCTCTTTTTTCTGGTCCGGTTTAGTTGTAAGCTGACCCGGAGCCCTAGTATCATTCTTGCTCGCAATTTGAGCAATCTGGGACTCTAACATCTTCATCCCTGCCTCTCTAGCCTGTGACTCCTTCTAAACCAACCCGATAAGATTTTGGATAAGAGCATCTGTGTTGGGTGGTGGATTAGAAGGTGGTTGAGGGTTGAAAGGTGGTCTTTGAAAATTTTGTTTATGTGGGGGTATATATGTGGAATTTTGCTGAGGTTGCATGTGTTGTGGGTTTTGAACATTCTGGCTTGTCCACCTTAAGTTGGGATGGACATTATTATTATTCGGGTCATAGAAATTGTTCCCACGATAGTGCTGAAAAGCGGCACATGTTTCATTAGATGAAGTACAGAATTTTGACACATGCCCTTCTCCACCACACCTCTCACAAGCAAAGGGTCCGTCCTGAACGGCGTTTACTTGGTATATTCCTCCCTTGCTTCCACTCCCTAGATCGAGCTTTCCTGCAGCCTCGAATTTTTCCAACTTAGCTGTCAAGGCCTCAATTGCTGATAGGTTGTATTCAGATTTCCTCTGGTTTCCTCTAGAAGTACCATGCTCAGCGCGGTGCACAGCAACATCTTCTATCAACTTGAGACCCTTAGTCTCTCCTGAATTATCTTGGAATCTCCCATTAGCTGCAGCATCTAGATAGGCCCTGTTATCATCGTAGAGGCCATTGTAGAACTGGTTGCAAAGAAACCATTGTTCGAATCCGTGATGTGGTATGGATCTAACAAGTCTCTTGAACCTGTCCCACGCCTCGCTAAAGTCTTCATTGGGACCTTGCTTGAAATTAGTAATCTGCGCCCTCAAAGCATTAGTCTTTGATGCAGAATAGTATTTCCTGTAGAATGCTAAGGCTAAGGTCTTCCAATCTGTGACTCCCGCAGCAGTGCGGTCTAAATCTCTGTACCACTCTCTCGCAGAGTCCCTAAGAGAGAAGATGAACATGGTCTGTTTAATCTGGTCCTGCGTCACTCCTTCTGGGGGTGCTATAGAGCATATGTAATCTGTGAAGATTTCAATATGCTTTGCAGCATCCTCATTGGCCGAGCCTCCAAATTGGTTTCTTTCAACCATAGTTATGTAGGCGGGCTTGGCCTCGAATGGCTTCCCAGTACCTGCAGGTAAAGTGAACCCTTTGTATAGGTCCTTTGCCTGAGGCATGGAGTGACTGGCAATAGTAGCTTCTTCTGCCATATCTTCTTCTTCTTTAGGAAAAACTGGAAAGTAGGTAAAAGGTGGTGTTTTTGGTGAAAGTGGATTGATGGGTGAATTTGGTTGTGAAGGTGGTGTTTTTGGTGAGGATGGTAATGATGGTTGTTCGAATAAGTCTTCTTGAAATAAGGAAGATGGTGAACCTCCTTCCTGATTTGCTAGAAGTTGCTTTCTTCTTTCTCTAAGAGTCCTCTCAATTTCGAGGTCAATTGGTAGGAGTTCTCCTTGAACTGACCTGCGCATAAGATGGAAACTACAAGAAAAAAGTGAGAAGGTTTAAGGAACAAAAAGTTCCTTAAACAAAGAGAAACAAAAACAAAAAACAATAAACACTGGCGTCACCTCCCCGGCAACGGTGCCAAAATTTGATGCCCGTCGTTGAGGGTACCAAAGATAAAATTTATAATTCCTAACTTTAACAATAGATAGTGAAAGTCAGGGTCGAACCACAAGGAGGTGGGGAATGTTTATTGTTTGAATGTTAATGTTTAAAGGTAACAAAATTGGGGGTTTTGATTGTTGATTACTATATCTAAGGCAAAGATTAAAATAAACAAATAATAAAAGATGAGAATAAAATATAATAAAAAGGGATGCTAGGATGTTCGGGTAATAAATAGCTAAGGTAAAATAAATCCTAAGGTCAACATGTATTGCAGTCGCGTAAGGGGGTGTAACATATCTTTTTAGGTCTATGCTACCTAATAGCTCCTTTCGGCCTATGCTATTAGTTCCTAGGTCTCACAATTATTGGGTGTCAACAATAAGGGTGATTCCTAAATCCCAGGTCACATACCTTTCAGCCTTGAGTGACCTATCCGTCTTAAGGTGTAAACCAATGCCCTTCCCGTATCTTTCAATCTTGGGTAGGTCATTACTAACATCCTACAAGTCTCCTTATGGTCTCATTGCAGGATATTATAATTGACAAGAAAAGACGAAATAAGAATACATACGCGGGTGGTCGACCGACCAGCTACTCCAGTCGGCCGACCACGGCCTCGGTCGACCGGCCAGCTATTCCAGTCGGCCGACCGTGGTCCTGCTACAAGTCGGTCTTTCGAATTTTATTTACCTACGCATATTCATCCCCTACATCCTAACATATGAAATTTAGCTACAAATAATACTTAAGATGGTTATAAAATTTGGAATAAACATGGTGAACATGGTAAACAATCTAAACATGCGAGATTCAATAAAGTTTGGGATTTCTAACTTAAACAATTGTAATAAAAATAAGAACGATAATAAAAAGCTAGATTAAAAAAGAGTAATACCACAATTGGAATTAGGGCAGAAAGAAACAAACTTTATTGAATGCTTGGGAATTGTTGAAAGATTACAAAACTAAAATTCTTCTAAATAAACTAGATGCTAATTGATACTTGATGATAAAACTTGATAGTTCCAAGATATGATATGATGATATATATGAGATATGATAAGATGATATATCTAACCCTAATCACAAGATTAGTTTATATAGGTAGAAAAAGTAAGAGTTTCCTAAAGACTCTAATTCTAATTTATTTCCGAAAAGAATCGTCTGGGCTTCTGCTGAGGTCGGCCGACTTACTTTGTGGGTCGGTCGACCGCTTCGTTTTGGACTTCGTAAATTCTTGGGCTTTATTAAAGTTCAGGCCTGGTCGGCCGACCCGTTTAGCTGGTCGGTCGACCGCCTCTAATGCGTGTCTATTTTATGATGTTTTTCATCTATTTTTACACGCATTTGGTCGCTCATTTACTATGTTTTAGCCTATATTTCCCAACAATCGTGTACTTTCGTATTTTTATGCACTTTTGCAGATTTATGCGGAAAAGAGACGATTTAGCACCAAATCCATATCCTCAAGTCTTTTGCATAATTAAGGAACAAATAGAAAGTCAATTGGAGTCAAAATCAAGTGCCAAAAGTCAAAACAAGAAGAAATCCGAAGATTTCCGTACGGAGGCGGTCGACCGACCAGCTAAACGGGTCGGTCGACCAGGCCTGAACTTTAATAAAGCCCAAAATCTTAAGGAAGGCCAAAAATAAAAGAAGCCCAGAAAGAAGCGGTCGACCGACCCACATAGTAGGTCGGCCGACCTCAGCAGAAGCCCAGACGATTCTTTTCGGAAATAAAGTAGAATTAGAGCTTTTAGGAAACTCTTAGTTTTATACCCTATTTAAACAAATCTTGTGATTAGGGTTATGTATGCTTTTCATATATATGCTTGATATCTATTATCATACTTTAGGAACTTTTATTCAATCTTTTACCATCTAGTTCATCTTTTATCTTATGCAAAGAATTCTCAGGCATTCAATAAAGTTTATTCCGTTCTGCCTTAATTCCAATTGTGGTAATTACTCTTTAATCTAGTTTTTATTATTGTTCTTATTACTTTTGCATTCAATTAAGATAGAAATCCCAAGCTTTATTGAATCTTGCATGCTTAGATTATTTATTATGTTTACCATGTTTAATCCCGTTTTCATAATCGTCTTAACAACCATGAGTAGCTAATTTTCATATGTTAGGATGTAGGGGATGAATATGCATAGGTAAAGAAGATTCGAAAGACCGACATGTAGCAGGACCACGGTCGGTCGACTGGAATAGCTGGTCGGTCGACCGAGGCCGTGGTCGGCCGACTGGAGTAGCTGGTCGGTCGACCACCCGCGTATGTATTCTTATTTCGTCTTTTCTTGTCAATTATAATATCCTGCAATGAGACCATAAGGAGACTTGTAGGATGTTAGTAATGACCTACCCAAGATTGAAAGATACGGGAAGGGCATTGGTTTACACCTTAAGACGGATAGGTTACTCAAGGCTGAAAGGTATGTGACCTGGGATTTAGGAATCACCCTTATTGTTGACACCCAATAATTGTGAGACCTAGGAACTAATAGCATAGGCCGAAAGGAGCTATTAGGTAGCATAGACTTAAAAAGATATGTTACACCCCCTTACGCGACTGCAATACATGTTGACCTTAGGATTTATTTTACCTTAGCTATTTATTACCCAAACATCCTAGCATCCCTTTTTATATATTTTAATCTCATCTTTATTTTCTTGTTTTATTTTTATCTTTGCTTTAGACTTGGAAATCAACAATCAAACCCCCAATTTGTTACCTTAAAACATTCACACTAAATAATAAACATTCCCCACCTCCTTGTGGTTCGACCCTGACTTTCACTATCTATTGTTTAAGTTAGGAATTATAAATTTTATCTTTGGTACCCTCAACGACGGGCATCAAATTTTGGCGCCGTTGCCGGGGAGGTGACGCCAGTGTTTATTGTTTTTTGTTTTTGTTTCTCTTTGTTTAAGGAACTTTTTGTTCCTTAAACCTTCTCACTTTTTTCTTGTAGTTTCCATCTTATGCGCAGGTCAGTTCAAGGAGAACTCCTACCAATTGACCTCGAAATTGAGAGGACTCTTAGAGAAAGAAGAATGCAACTTCTAGCAAATCAGGAAGGAGGTTCACCATCTTCCTTATTTCAAGAAGACTTATTCGAACAACCATCATTACCATCCTCACCAAAAACACCACCTTCACAACCAAATTCACCCATCAATCTACTTTCACCAAAAACACCACCTTTTACCTACTTTCCAGTTTTTCCTAAAGAAGAAGAAGATATGGCAGAAGAAGCTACTATTGCCAGTCACTCCATGCCTCAGGCAAAGGACCTATACAAAGGGTTCACTTTACCTGCAGGTACTGGGAAGCCATTCGAGGCCAAGCCCGCCTACATAACTATGGTTGAAAGAAACCAATTTGGAGGCTCCGCCAATGAGGATGCTGCAAAGCATATTGAAATCTTCACAGATTACATATGCTCTATAGCACCCCCGGAAGGAGTGACGCATGACCAGATTAAACAGACCATGTTCATCTTCTCTCTTAGGGACTCTGCGAGAGAGTGGTACAGAGATTTAGACCTCACTGTTGCGGGAGTCAGAGATTGGAACACCTTAGCCTTAGCATTCTACAGGAAATACTATTCTGCATCAAAGACTAATGCTTTGAGGGCGCATATTACTAATTTCAAGCAAGGTCCCAATGAAGACTTTAGCGAGGCGTGGGACAGGTTCAAGAGACTTGTTCGATCCATATCACATCACGGATTCGAACAATGGTTTCTTTGCAACCAGTTCTACAATGGCCTCTACGATGATAACAGGGCCTATCTAGATGCTGCAGCTAATGGGAGATTCCAAGATAATTCAGGAGAGACTAAGGGTCTCAAGTTGATAGAAGATGTTGCTGTGCACCGCGCTGAGCATGGTACTTCTAGAGGAAACCAGAGGAAATCTGAATACAACCTATCAGCAATTGAGGCCTTGACAGCTAAGTTGGAAAAATTCGAGGCTGCAGGAAAGCTCGATCTAGGGAGTGGAAGCAAGGGAGGAATATACCAAGTAAACGCCGTTCAGGACGGACCCTTTGCTTGTGAGAGGTGTGGTGGAGAAGGGCATGTGTCAAAATTCTGTACTTCATCTAATGAAACATGTGCCGCTTTTCAGCACTATCGTGGGAACAATTTCTATGACCCGAATAATTATAATGTCCATCCCAACTTAAGGTGGACAAGCCAGAATGTTCAAAACCCACAACAAATGCAACCTCAGCAAAATTCCACATATATACCCCCACATAAAAAAAAATTTCAAAGACCACCTTTCAACCCTCAACAACCTTCTAATCCACCACCCAACACAGATGCTCTTATCCAAAATCTTCTCGGGTTGGTTCAGAAGGAGTCGGTGTCAAAGATAAAAACATCATCAAATTTTGGGGGTTAGAGAGGCAGGGATGAAGATGTTAGAGTCCCAGATTGCTCAAATTGCGAGCAAGAATGATACTAGGGCTCCGGGTCAGCTTCCAACTAAACCGGACCAGAAAAAAGAGACTCTAAACATCATCTCCCTGCGAAGCGGAGCTAAAGTGGGGAGCAAGGAAGAAAAACAGGCGACTAGCAGCGAAGGCGGTCGACCGACCGAAGATTCTGGTCGACCGACCACAGATCAGGACCCGAAAGTTTTACCTGAACAGGAAACTGGTCGACCGACCGAAGAAACTGGTCGACCGACCACTGAAGCAGAACCCGAAGTTCCCTTTCGTCCAGATTTACCGAATAACTTACGGGATTTTCTTTTCCGGGGTGACAAGACCCCCAGGTTTTTAAAAAGGGCCGCAAATACTGAATCCTCAGCAGCTTCTTTCCCAGAAAGACTCGTGCCTTCAAAGGATCAGGTATCTTTTGACAAATTTAAGGATGTGATTCGTTCATTAAATGTTCAAGTCCTGTTTTTAGAATTAGTTCAACAAGTTCCTTCCTATCTTAAATTTATGAGACAGCTTTTGTCAAGAAAAAGGTCTCTAGAAAAGGTTGAGTCGGTGGCCCTCACTGAAGAGTCATCTAGCTTTCTATCACATGTCATAGCCCCTCATAAATTGGAAGACCCTGGTAGTTTTTCTGTCCCCTGTAATATAGGAACCTTCCCAGTTAAGAAGGCTTTGTGCGACTTAGGTGCTAGTATAAGTGTCATGCCCCTAAGCGTTGCCTTAAAACTAGGAATGACCGAATTTGCAGTGACCAGTATGACAGTCCAGATGGCAGATCGCACATCTATGGAACCTATAGGAGTGTTGGAAAACATCCCTGTCCGTATTGACAGGTTCTTCTTCCCAGTTGACTTCGTAGTTTTGGACATCCCAGAGGATGCTCATATACCTATAATTTTAGGAAGACCTTTCCTTCACACTGCAGGTGCCATTATAGATGTAGGCACTGGGACTCTAACCTTCAAAGTAGGCAAGCATTCTATTATCTATGGCCTATCTTATAGAAAAAAAGATGCTATGACCCCCATCACATGTAATGCTATCACTTCTGAAAAGAAGTATGAGGTCATCACTACTTCTCCCACTTTATTACCTGTTCCTGTATCTGTTTTTACACCTCCGCCCCAGATTGGGAGCAGTAGGGAGGACACTTCTATTATGACTATTGCAGGAACTGGTTTGGGGAAACCCAAGGTGAAGGACGTCATCACCCAGAGAGGAGGAATGGGATGCCTAAGCTATGAAGAAGATGAGGATCCAGACGTCGTGGATCGGGAGGAGAAGAAGAAGAGGAGGCAAGCTCAAGAGGAGAGACCGTCGCATATGCTTTGCGACGGCGGAAAGAAGATGTGTTTTGCTACAAAAGCAAAAACCGTGGAGACTACGGCATGTCGTCAGAAGCCGTGGTCGGATATCTTCCGCATCTTTAGCGGATAGTTGTTTTAGGCTACAGTTTTTAAGACAATTTATTTTTGTTGTGTGAAACTTTTTATTTTGGCTTGCTCGTAGTTTTAGATCCTTTCCTTTATGTTTGAGTAGTTAAGGCTTTAGAATCGTTTTTGGCATCTCGCGCATTGTTGGGCGCACATACTTTCTTGCTTTTTCAGATTTTACGAAGAAACGAAGACCTCCAGGACGCAGAGGGTCGACCGACCAGAAACATCAGTCGGTCGACCAGAGTCGCTGTATCGCTAATTCTTCTGTGGTTCACAGGAGGTCGATCGACCAGAAACATCGGTCGGTCGACCTACTGTCCGCTGCGGTCTTTCGTTTCTCTTCCTTGGAAATCGTGAAATTGACTTGGTTACTTGAGTGGCACTGCTGGCCCTCAAAACCTCCCAGCTTACGCTGGTTTGGGGAGGTTTTTCTCATGCGCTTCATAATCCTGTGAGTTCTTTCCAGTTTTTCCTTGGTTTTTATTTTCCTTGCATCTTTCTTTTTATTTTCTGAAACCTTTACTTAGGCTAATGCACAATGGGGACATTGTGCGGGTTGGTTTGGGGAATGGTTTCGTGTTACATGCATTGCATTTTGTCACACGTTTACTGCATTTCTGTCTTGCATCGTTCTTTTCTTTATTTTCCTTATATATACAAAAATCCAAAAAAAATTAAAAAATTAAAATTCCAAAAAATGCACGTTTATTTTAGCATATAGGTCGAGTCGGAACGAAAGTATTTCAAGGATGATTTAAGCTATCTTACATGTTTATGCCTTTACCTTGCCTTGTCAACTTGTTTTAGTATGAGAGTCTTTCGCATATCTACGAGTTTTTGTCAACTTGCATATCTTGAGACTTGACTTATATCTTGGCAACCTACTATACATTCTGAGTTTTAGAGCCTTATTTCCTGGTTTCATTCTTAAACCAGTTGTCTAGGATGTGAGTAGTACTCCCCTTGGAACATGTTACATCAATATGCATAAACATGAACTTGAATTGCTATATACTTGTTTTACTTTCTCGTTTTGTGAATCTTGATACGTGCATTTGGGATCCCTTTTCTCTTATTTACCCATAAGCTTCACATAGCCAAAATTGCCTTTTTATTCCCCCAAAACTACATCCCATACTTAGCCTACCCTTCCAAGCTAGTATTTGTGGTCATTGGATTATTTTTTTGAGGCATCTTGGTTTGTATGCTATCTTGAACAAAAAGAGAAAAAAAAGAAAGCAAGAAAGAAAAAAAAAAGAACAGAAAAATTCAGAAAAAGAAAGAAAGAAAAGAGAAACGAAAAAAAATCAAAACGTACAGGAAAGAAGTCGACCGACCACCTTCTTGGGTCGGCCGACCACCTGACAGCATCAGAATGAAAAAAAAAAATCGTTCCAAAATCCCTTTCTTTTATATGTTATCACTCCCGTACCTCATTCAAAATATTTGGGAGTCCTTTCTTATATTCAATGTGAGAGTTGTGCCACAAAAAGAGCACTTTCTTAATATCAAAGGTTGTGAAGTATGTTGTTAGGAACCGGTTTTACTAGCTTGGCTACTAACCCCACATATCCAAAAACATCTTAACCACTTTTTACCTTTTACCTCGCATATCTTTCATTACCTCAATTGCATGTATCCAAGTCACTTAATGGGTTTGTTTTACATAGTTGTAGAATTTTTGTTCATGTTAGATTGCAGGCATGTTTTCATGGGTCGCAGTTAGGTGAGTGTCATTACAAATATACTTCTTTCTATCTTTTACATATACTCACCCTTTGCTTCATGAGTGTCTCGAGCGTACCGCGAGAGTCCATAGTATAAAGTCTCTATAGTCTCTAGTGTTGCAAGTTTGACGACACCATAACTCGTTTGCATGATTTTAATACTTTCTCATTTTGTACTTGGTATTGGTCTAGGCTGACATGTAAATTTCGCTCTGAGATTGAAATCGTTCCATTAGTTAGGATCGAGTCTATTTCTTGCTTGAGGGCAAGCAAGGGTTTGGTTTGGGGAATTTGATGCGTGTCTATTTTATAATGTTTTTCATCTATTTTTACACGCATTTGGTCGCTCATTTACTATGTTTTAGCCTTTCATTTCCCAACAATCGTGTACTTTCGTATTTTTATGCACTTTTGCAGATTTATGCGGAAAAGAGACGATTTAGCACCAAATCCATATCCTCAAGTCTTTTGCATAATTAAGGAACAAATAGAAAGTCAATTGGAGTCAAAGTCAAGTGCCAAAAGTCAAAACAAGAAGAAATCCGAAGATTTCCGTACGGAGGCGGTCGACCGACCAGCTAAACGGGTCGGCCGACCAGGCCTGAACTTTAATAAAGCCCAAAATCTTAAGGAAGGCCAAAAATAAAAGAAGCCCAGAAAGAAGCGGTCGACCGACCCACATAGTAGGTCGGCCGACCTCAGCAGAAGCCCAGACGATTCTTTTCGGAAATAAAGTAGAATTAGAGCTTTTAGGAAACTCTTAGTTTTATACCCTATTTAAACAAATCTTGTGATTAGGGTTATGTATGCTTTTCATATATATGCTTGATATCTATTATCATACTTTAGGAACTTTTATTCAATCTTTTACCATCTAGTTCATCTTTTATCTTATTCAAAGAATTCTCAGGCATTCAATAAAGTTTATTCCGTTCTGCCTTAATTCCAATTGTGGTAATTACTCTTTAATCTAGTTTTTATTATTGTTCTTATTACTTTTGCATTCAATTAAGATAGAAATCCCAAGCTTTATTGAATCTTGTATGCTTAGATTATTTATTATGTTTACCATGTTTAATCCCGTTTTCATAATCGTCTTAACAACCATGAGTAGCTAATTTTCATATGTTAGGATGTAGGGGATGAATATGCATAGGTAAATAAGATTCGAAAGACCGACTTGTAGCAGGACCACGGTCGGCCGACTGGAATAGCTGGTCGGTCGACCGAGGCCGTGGTCGGCCGACTGGAGTAGCTGGTCGGTCGACCACCCGCGTATGTATTCTTATTTCGTCTTTTCTTGTCAATTATAATATCCTGCAATGAGACCATAAGGAGACTTGTAGGATGTTAGTAATGACCTACCCAAGATTGAAAGATACGGGAAGGGCATTGGTTTACACCTTAAGACGGATAGGTTACTCAAGGCTGAAAGGTATGTGACCTGGGATTTAGGAATCACCCTTATTGTTGACACCCAATAATTGTGAGACCTAGGAACTAATAGCATAGGCCGAAAGGAGCTATTAGGTAGCATAGACTTAAAAAGATATGTTACACCCCCTTACGCGACTGCAATACATGTTGACCTTAGGATTTATTTTACCTTAGCTATTTATTACCCAAACATCCTAGCATCCCTTTTTATATATTTTAATCTCATCTTTATTTTCTTGTTTTATTTTTATCTTTGCTTTAGACTTAGAAATCAACAATCAAACCCCCAATTTGTTACCTTAAAACATTCACACTAAACAATAAACATTCCCCACCTCCTTGTGGTTCGACCCTGACTTTCACTATCTATTGTTTAAGTTAGGAATTATAAATTTTATCTTTGGTACCCTCAACGACGGGCATCAGGTAATATATGATTTAAATCGTTAAGGTGAATAATTAATATATTTTATTTGTTTACGTAATTATATTAGTTAGTAATTATGTAAATTATATTGTTAGGTGACGATATTGAAATGGAATAACTCTGTTTACTTGCTGGCTTGCTATGGGATTATATTGCCATCCAGGTAGGATACACTGACCTTATACTCTATGATGCGTTATGAATGATTGTTGGATTGTATGTTATGGATGTTGAGCATGAGTAATATGAGAATGATATTGGTTGGATTGAGTGTTAATTGTTATTATTGGCATGAGCATTTGATTATTTAATAGCATGATTGATTAAGAGTATTGTTGCATTCATGACCATGGCATATGCATTGGTTACTGAGAAAGTTACGGAATGGATATTGATTTGATATAAAGCCTAGGGTGGTTCTGCAGACCAGGCCTGGTGTCTTATCAGCTGTAACACCCCCATTTATTTAAGGGCCTGTACTAGGACTCCCTAGATAAATAAGGATGTTACCATCTCGGTTTACCGAGACAGTAGATACAAAGGAAGATAAACAGTACTTTAAATTGATAAGTTATCTCAAAGAACAAGTTTATACAACTGAACTAAAACAAACTGTCTTGATAAAACAAAAGTACAACTCATAAGTAACTACTATGGTGATCTAGACTCGAAGCAGGTCCGGATCCAAGCTTCTCTCTTCCCTTAGCTCCCATAGTCTCAACACCTGTCAATCTGCTCCCCAATAATTGGTTCATCACAGGTGATCACGAATACACGGAGTCAACCACGAGGTTGAGTAGAGAAAAACTGTAAACAAACCACATTGCTATAAATAGAAAGTCGAACTTCTCAACTCCGAATCACAAGACCCATAATTCTCCACACCATTCACAGACCCTTTATCTCCGCACCAAACACAGACCCTTTATCTCCGCACCAATCACAGACCCTTTATCTCCGCACCAATCACTAACCCTTTATATTCACATCGTATTATATCACAGAACAATATAGATAACACAATATAACGATCATATGATAATATATCACAAACATGCTTAATACCAAATGAGAACAGTTTACACATCATCATATACCAGTATTTTCCCCTACCTGAAATAGCAGGTAATGTAGATACGTCCAGGCTCGTTAGAAGTGTTCCACACGAAACTTGCTACCTAAATATGTATATGTAACGAATTAAAACCTTCCCGAACCCCAAAACAACTTGCACTTTCTATAAATAGAAACCCTTCCATAAATGGAAAGTTTCCAGAAATAGAAACCCTTTATAAAAGGAAAGTTTCCATAAATAGAAACTTCCTAAACATATAGATATCCCGACTAGTAAACTTCAACTACGCGATAACTAAATAATAAAAGAACGAAAGACGGCTTTAAAAACTTAGTAATAATATCTCAAATTAAACATTGTTAATAAAATAATTCACTCATACAACCATAATACTAATTATTAAAAATAATAAAAATAATAATAATAATAGTTATAATAATAATAATAATAATAATAATAATAATAATAATTACATAAAACCATAAAAAAACTAGAAACCCGACAGACCCCATCACGACTTCAGCCTCCTTCTTCGCCGCCTAACACCACTTCGACCACCAGCAGACCACCCCCCATGACACAGCCGACACCCCACTACCTCTCTGGCACCACCAAAGCACTCGACAACCGCCGGCGAGTCAGACCATAGCCCACCAACCCAGGTCTGACTCCCGCCTGTACTCCCTGCACCGAACATACAAACCACCATCGACATAGACAACCGCCACTAACAACCCCTGGAACCGCCACCCCGACACTCCCTGACATACGTATGAGACACCACGGTGGTACCACCGCGTCGACCTCCCCCGAGTCAACGGTGGTACCACCCCCAAACTCCTTCCCTGAACACACAACTCACACGACTACCTGAACACCTTGCGACCAGGGTGACAAATATCCCTCCTACACCGACACCGACGCACTACAACCACCACAAACACCACCCTGACACCCCTTATCCACCCAGTAACACATGACAAAACTAGCAAGACCATCACGACCAGACGCCACCCTACAACAGACTCGACAAAGATGCTACATACCAACGTGATAATTAACGTCAGTGGCTTACCTGACTTCAGATCGAAATTCTGGGCAACCGTGAAGGTGGTGGTGGCAGTGAAGACCCTCCTTCTCCTCTGTGTGGTGGCGGCAGTAGGTTCAGGGTATCAAATATGTGGAGGCTAGGTCAGAAACTAGGTCGAAATTGCCTCTTATAGGGCGGCAGGAGTGCGGTGTTGTGAGGATTCCATAAACTTGATTTTCGTGCGTCTTGGGCTGTTTATATTTACACGGAAATCGAGGCCCAAGACCCTCACCTAGTGACTCCAAGTTCGAACCCTACCACAAGCATGACACAAATATAAGAGATCTCTAGTTCGAATCCCCTAACTAGCACGACACACACACATAAACATATAAACAATTACGATACAATCGTGCCCAAAATTCGAGGTAGTACATCAGCTATTGAGCTGGTGTTCGGTGACGACCGATTATAGTCTGCCGGGAGGTTCGGTATGGCTTGGTGTTTCGGGTTTAAGATTGAGACTGTGATTGAGCTCGAGCATATCATGGCATTTGCATATCATATTTCTTGCATTATTACTATTGTGTTATTCTACTCAACCGCGAGGTTGACAGTGGATTCGTGAACACCTACGATGATCCGGAATGGGGAGTAGATTCTACAGGTCAGAGACAGATGGACTAGGAGCTTGGGCAAGGAGGGAGACATGGCTTGGACCTACTTAGAATTAGATCATATACTTAGATGTTATCATCAGTTGTACTTTTATTCTTGCGTAGTGGTTGTAATATCAAAAGTTTAAATTTAATCAGATTTGTATAAAGTACCGTGGTTTGTTTTACTTTGTTATTCACTACCTCAGACATACCGAGATGGTAACAGTTCTATTTATTTGAGAATGTCTTGCTAAAGGCTCTTAAATAAATGGGGGTGTTACATTTCAAGACGAAGGTGTTATTGCTTTTGTGGAGGAATGTTATGTTTTTTCACAAAATAATATAACACCTAAGTTGAAAGACCCAGGTAGTTTTTCTATCCCATGTACTATAGGTAATCATGTTATAGGGAAAGCCCTTTGTGATCTGGGGGCTAATGTCAGTGTTATGCCTTATTCTGTTTGTGAAAGACTTAACATAGGTAGACTTAAAGTCACCAATATTACCTTACAGATGGCTGATAGATCAACCCAAAGACCATTAGGGGTCTTAGAGGATGTCCCAGTTAGAGTGGGAAAGTTTTTTATTCATGCTGATTTCGTTGTTTTAGACATTGTTGAGGATAGTCAGATACCTATTATTTTAGGTAGACCCTTTTTACAAACAGCTGGGGCTGTAATAGATGTCAAACGCGGGATCATTACTTTAGAGGTTGGAGATGACAGTATCGAGTTTAGTCTTGCCCATAAGGCAACTACTCTTACTGATGATACTTGTTGCTCCATTGATATTATTGACAGGAATGTTATCCGTAACTGGAGGGAATCCTTGACCATGGATCCCTTAGATGATTTGAAAGTTTTGGATAAGTGTGCAGGTAATCCAGCTGAGAATGCTGAAGAGCTGGATGTTTTGGAAGCAGAGATAGAGGAATATGAGCTGACTGAGGAAGAAGATGAGAAGCTCATAAGCTTGGCTAATGCTAATCTGGTAAACATGTGTTATTCTATTAGTACTGATTCTGTTCAGGCCGTAGAGCCAAAAGTACCAGAGCGTAAGCCACTTCCTCCTAATCTTAAGTATGTTTTCCTAGATGATACTGAGCAGTATCCTGCAATTGTTAGTTCTAAACTTGATCCTAACCAACTTTCTGCCTTAATGACTGTTCTCAAAAAGAATAGGAAAGCTTTAGGTTATTCTTTGGATTACATTAAGGTCATCAGTCCTGATGTTTGCATGCATAGGATAGAGTTAGAGGAAGGGCATAAGCCCTATAGACAAGGTCAACGTAAGTTGAATCCTAAGATGCAGGAGGTAGTTATGGCTGAGGTTATGAAACTTCTTGATGCAGGTATTATTTATTCAGTTGGCAACTCCAAGTGGGTTAGCCCAGTTCAGGTGGTTCCTAAGAAAGGAGGAACCACAATGGTTAAAAATGAGAAAAATGAATTAATACCTACTAGAGTAGTAACTGGGTGGCGGATGTGCATTGATTATAGACAGTTAAATGCCGCCACCAAGAAAGACCATTTCCCCCTTCCTTTTGTTGACCAAATGACTGAGAGACTTGCTTCTAATAAATTCTTCTATTTTCTAGATGGTTACTCAGGTTTTTTCCAGATTCCCATCCATCCTGATGATCAGAATAAGACTACTTTTACATGCCCACAAGGTGTTTTTGCATATCGCAAAATGCCTTTTGGGTTGTGTAATGCTCCTGCCACCTTTCAAAGGTGTATGATGTGTATCTTTTCTGATTTTATAGAAAACACTATGGAGGTATTTATGGATGATTTTTCTGTTTATGGTAATGCGTTTGATCAATGCTTAGTTAAGCTTGATAAAGTCTTACAGCGTTGTATTGATGTAAACCTTGTCTTAAACTGGGAAAAGTTTCAGTTTATGGTTAATGACGGGGTAGTGTTAGGGCATCTTATATCTGATAAGGGTATACATGTAGATAAGGCAAAGGTGCAAGTGATTGAGCAATTACCCCCTCCTGTTAATGTTAAGGGGGTGAGAAGTTTCTTAGGACATGCAGGTTTTTACCGGCGTTTCATTAAGGACTTTTTTAAGATTGCTAAACCACTTACACGGTTGCTCCTTAAGGATGCTGTCTTTGATTTTACTGATGAGTGCCTTTCAGCTTTTAACAGGTTGAAGGAAGCTTTGGTCTCAGCACCAATCATCCAGCTACCAGATTGGGATCTCCCATTTGAGATCATGTGCGATGCTAGTGATTACGCTTTGGGTGCTGTGCTTGGCCAAAAGAAGAATAAGGCTCTTAATGCTATATACTATGCGAGCCGTACCCTAGATGAGACTCAAGTCAACTACTTCACCACTGAGAAGGAGATGCTAGCTGTGATCTTTGCCTTAGAGAAATTCAGATCCTATTTGGTAGGTAATAAGGTAATTGTTTACACTGACCATGCAGCTTTGAAAGGTCTCTTCCAGAAGAAAGATTCAAAGCTGAGGCTTTTGAGGTGGATACTCCTTCTACAAGAGTTTGACATTGCGATTACGGACAAGAAAGGCGCGGAGAATGTGGTAGCTGATCACCTACCTCGCCTTCAGTTGACTGATGGGGAAAATTCTTTACCCATCGATGATTCATTTCCTGATGAGAGTTTGTTTGTCATTAATAGTCCAGGTTCTTATTCCCCTCCTTGGTATGCTGATTTTGCTAATTTTGCTGTCACAGGTAAAATTCCTCCAGAGTTGTCATGGCAACAAAAGAAGAGATTTATGTTTGATGCAAAACAGTATTTTTGGGATGACCCTTATGTTTTCAAGGAATGCGGAGATGGACTTATCCGGAGATGCGTCCCCCAGTGGGAGGTGAAGGACATTCTGGAAGCATGTCACTCTTCTGCATATGGTGGTCACCACGGTCCATCTAGGACCGTGGCCAAGGTATTACAGTCTAGTTTTAATTGGCCTACTTTGCATGCTGACTGTAGGAATTTTGTAGGTAGCTGTGATGTTTGTCAAAGATCTGGGAATGTCTCAAAAAGACATGAGATGCCACAGGTTGGTATTTTAGAGGTAGAGATTTTTGATGTTTGGGGCATTGATTATCAAGGACCTTTCCCCAGTAGTCAAGGTAACAGGTATATTCTTGTAGCTGTTGATTATGTATCTAAGTGGGTAGAAGCTATTGCTACTCCCCATTGTGATGCGAAAGCTGTTATTAAACTGTTTAAGAAAATCATATTTCCTCGTTTTGGTGTCCCTAGCGTTGTCATTAGTGATGGAGGTATGCATTTTAAAGAGAAACAATTAGGTGCCTTGCTAAATAAATTCGGTGTCCAACATCGTAGGGGTCTAGCATATCACCCTCAGATTAGTGGTCAAGTTGAGATCTCAAATAGAGAGCTCAATGAGACCCTAGCCAAAGTTGTTTCTAAATCTAGGAAAGATTGGAGTCTAAAGCTTGATGATGTTTTATGGGCCTATAGAACTGCGTTCAAAACTCCAATTGGAATGTCACCATACTGGTTGATTTATGGTAAGACTTGTCATTTACCAGTTGAGTTAGAACGCAAGTCTTGGTGGGCTATTTGTAATCTTAATTTAGACCCTAACCTTTCTCGTGAGAAACGTTTATCGCAGATCAACGAGTTAGAGGAATTCAGGTTACTAGCCTATGACAATGCCAGGATTTACAAAGAGAAAACCAAGCGCTGGCATGACAAGAGAATCATTAGGCGTGATTTTCAGGTAGGTGATAAGGTGTTGCTTTTTAATGCTCGTATTCGTCTTTTTCCTGGTAAGTTGAAATCCAGGTGGAGCGGACCTTACACTATCACAGCTGTCTCAAAGTTTGTGTCAATTGAGTTAGAAACCTCATCCGGTGAGAGGTTTAAAGTTAATGGCCAGCATGTGAAGCACTTCCGTGGAGAGAATGAATTTATTGGTAAGGTTGAAGTTTCCTACTTTGATCCTTTTTCGGATGCTTGATGATAGGTAAAAAGGTCGTGCGGGACCTCTTAAACCAGCGCTAACCGGGAGGCAACCCGTGTTGTAGCTTAATTTTGTTTTTTTGTAATTCCCTTCTATACGTACACGTTTTCTGTCATGTTTTTACACTTTTTGATGGAATTTTGAGCTTTTGTAGAAAAAATAGGCCGCACTGTCAGGTACTTAGGTCGACCGACCCACTAGTGAGGTCGACCGACCTTCTGACAGCAATAAATAACGTCTGACAAACAGGTACGCAGGAGCGAGGTCGGTCGACCGGACCCTGAGGTCGACCGACCTCGAGGCAGATACCGGGTTTTTAGAGTAAGGGTTTTAAGTTTATTTTTGTTTGAAACAAGTCATTTTCCTCACACTTTTGAACACCCCCCTCTCTCTAAAAAACCCTAACTGCCTCCTTCCTTCATCCTTCACTCATTTTTTCGCTTTCTCTCATTTTCCCATCAAAGGTATGTGTTCTTTAGCTTTTCCTTTCCTTTTTTCATTTTATAGACTCTTATTTCCGTTTCTAGGTAGAATATTGCTTATATTTTCAGTTTGATTTTGTTCTTAGAGTTTATGCCTCTTATGTTTTTCTTATGTTTGTGTTTTCCTTTTGATTTTACTTCTTCTTTAGCCTCTATAGTTTCAGATCTATGTCCTTGTGTGGTTTTTGTGCTGTTAGGGTTAGTTTGAATTTCCCCTAATTTTTCTATGCTTAAATTCAGTCGAAATTTAAACCGCGCGTTGATGCTGTTGTCACCGTCGGTCGACCGACCAGGAATGGAGGTCGACCGACCAAACTGCGTTTTTCAGAAACTCATTTTTGTGTTTGGTCGGTCGGTCGACCTGGGTAGTAGGTCGGTCGACCTTGGTACTGTTACAAGAAATCTGATTTTACTGGCAGAAGGTCGGTCGACCTCGAGGTGAGGTCGGTCGACCTCGTTACTGTTACAGGAACTTTTAATTTCGCAACTTCGCCCTTTTATTTTGATGAATAAATGTTCTAATGTTGCAAGGAGTCTAAGTATTGATAGCACTTATTACAATTTTGCAGATTCATCATGTCTAGCCAAGGACAAGGAGGAAAGAGATCTCGCACTTCCGGAGCAAGCACTTCAAGAGGGAGTGCTAGCGGGTCCGGAGGATTGACAGCGTTAGATACAAATTGTCTCCCGGACTATCCGCAAGTCATCTTTCACACTCCGGCTCAAAAGGACCGGTTCCTCCACCTTTCGACCTATTGCCTTGTTGTGGTCACCCGGTTCTTATGCGAGCCCGCATTGAGGGCCTTGGGTTGCTATGACAATGTGGTGGGGTTGCTCAACGGGACAGGTCTATCGGGACTCGTCACGATGGATGAGTTCACTTATCCTCTTCTTACTCTTGAGTTCTTTTCCTCTTTCATTTTTGATGTTCAAGCTTACGACCCAGGCTATAATAATAAGTGCATATCTTTTAGGATGTTTAATGTTACATATTCTTTAACTTTAAGTGAATTTGCTGAGTACTTAGGCTTATCTTCTACTGGTCTAACGGGTGACTCTTCTGAGTCGTACATCATGTGGTCTTTCCTTTCTGACTCCAGCGATAGGAGGAAGAAGAGCATTACCGTTCACTAACCCGCTCCCCATTATTATTTGCGTCTTTTGGCCAACACTGTTTTTGGCCGTAAGGAGTCTCAAAATGTTAAAAACATTGAGCTCTCTATTTTGTCTGGCTATCTTAATGTCAGACGTTTGGGTCAGCAGTTTTATAACACTGCTTATTTGGTCACCTCTCACTTTGATGTGGTGGGCGAGGGAACTTCTTTGACCACTATTGTTTGTGGTGGGCTAGTGACTCGTTTGGCTCGCTCACTTATTTATCAGTTCCCCCCGCTTTGAGGATGCGCTTCACCCTCTCTCCCGATATATGGACATGGCTTATGTCAAGTCCGTGCATTGGGTGGATAGGAAGGATTATTGGAAGGTTGATACTTACCTCAGTGATCGCATCCCTATCACCATGGCTCCCCCATGCTACCCCTTGACACTTTTCAGGGGGGGCCTAGACCAATCCTTCCATCCTACCGCCTCCCACTTAGGGGAGGCACCTTTGGAGGCCATAGGGTCCGCGCCCCTGGTGCCCACTTTGCTGCACCTGGGACGGGGTATCCCAGTGATTTTACTGCTCCTCCTAATGTTGGTATTCCTCCTGTTGTTGATAGCAGATCTCTCCCGCAGATGATGGCGGACCTTTGCAGGCAGTTCAACCGGAAATAGTTGGACGATTGTCTCTACCAGTACTGTGACACCCCGCGATATAGCATAAAAAAAACAAATAATTTGCAGCGGAAAAACGATACTTTTAAAAACGTTTCGACATATTTATTAAAACTTTTTCGCGGAATATCAAAACAACATGCGGAAGACTAAAAACTAATGAGAAAGTATAAATTATACAAAATAACTTAAATAGACGAGGGATAAGGTATCCCACGATAACAACATGAATTAAATCTAAATTAAGCGTAAGGGTAATTGTCGAATTATCAACAATGCTCGCTAGCCACACGGCTTCCCCAAACAGCACCAACCTACATTCATGAAACATGAACGCCACAGTCAGTGGGGAGTAACTCAGGGTTCTCCCAGCCACTTTACGTCAGAAAACATGTAAACAGTAATACAAAACATCTTATACATATGAACATGTATGTAAATTCAGAAACAATCATATATGCATTTCCAAATGTAGTCAACACGATCAATGCATGAGCGATAAACCAAAACATGTGATAACAACATGGATCAACATGTGTAACAGAATTAAAGCCAACATATGAGATAGTATCAAAATCAAGGAAACATCCAAGCAAAGAATACACATAGTCAGAGCGTATAACCACTGCCTCTGACATACCAGAGCGTATAACCACTGCCTCTGGCTACTGGAGTGTATAACCACTGCCTCCAGTTATGGAGCGTATAACCACTGCCTCCGATTACATGAATAGAATGAACGCCGTCAGAGCGTATAACCACTGCCTCTGACGTACCAGAGCGTATAACCACTGCCTCTGGCTACTGGTGCGTATAACCACTGCCTCCAGCTACGGAGCGTATAACCACTGCCTCCGAATACTATGTATAGCGTATAACCACTGCCTATATGCCTAAGACCTGGCCAGACCTCTCGATGTAATGCCTTACACCGAACGACACACGGGGACCGGAGCGTATAACCACTGCCTCCGACCAATCCCGAACATAGATAAATTCCCATTGCATGGGTGGCGTTAGTTCATTACAGTGATACACAAATCGTATCACCGCTATCTATTCACATGTCAAAGCAACATAACCGTCACCAACACAATTTTAGGATGACATAACCGTCACTTACATAAGCTTAGGATAACATAACCGTTAACCCACTCATTTAAACATGCATGAGCCAATAAAATATGAATAATACAACACTTATATCCGTTCCATGCCAAAAGAGAACACACGGGATTGAATAATGAAACAAAAGTTCTAAACGCATTTTGACATTACAGCTGTCCTCTGCCGTAAAATTCATAATTAATTCAAATAAAATCGAAATGATACAAGGCCAATTGGTTCGGTTTAATAAGACTTTTATCTACAATATTTGTCAAATGAACATTTCCAAAAGACGAACTTAACAGGGGGTTATTGACTGATATTTACAGTGTGTCAGAAACCGTCACACAAAATGTATTGCTTCATAAAACGGGTTTAACAAATCATTTTGGGGCAAAAAAAACTCCTATAATCGTCTAAACTCTTCAAAGTTTAATTAATGAAAAGGACCAGAATGGTTTCAAAGTATAAAAATGATTTTCGAAACCATCTTCGAGCTACTGTCCATTCTGCGAGTATTTCCGCGCAACGTTCGTAAATAATTTATTGTGAACAAACGACATGCAAGAAAATTACGATATTTTAGAGGTAGATTATAAACTTAAAATAAACAGGGGTCTCTTTTCAACATTTTCAAAGGCGGATCCTCTAAGATGTCGAAATAAATTGTAAAAGACAATGGACAGATTTGTTAAGGTGCTGAAACATCATGAATTAACCATTGTAAGCAAAACACTATGAACTTGAAAGACTATCAAACTAATCATCCTCAATGATCATAAACTCATTTAACCATACAATCCTTAATGAATTTCCACAATTAAAATCTCATCCAACACAAGAATGCATGATGAAATTCATCCAAACATATGATTTATGAACCTAATCATGCCACTATTTAATAAAACACAATTCTAGTATACTAAACATTACAAGCATATAGTCATGCAAACAAAGACGATAAGTCGAGTAACCCATCACCGTTACCTTCTAATTCTTCAATAAGCATGATTTTGACTTAAAGCCACTCCGCTTTGGACAACCGAACTAGCTACACACAAATAAACGAGGTTAGCTAAGAGAACCGTGCCTTAAAGGCCACGACCAGAGTATATTAAAGAAGAAATTTGATAATTTTATTACCTAGAAAGATGGAGGGCGAGGAGAGGAAGATATAGGCGCGAAAATCGTCGAAAACGGATAAGAAACGAAGATTTTACGACCGTTTTACGGTTGAGGTGCACAATAACAATGGTGTTCTTGTTTTGTGTTTTTGTGTGAGTTTTTTTCTGAAAATTCATGAAGGATTTGAAGAAGAAGGAAGGTAGAGGATGACCTTGGGCAGCAAGGCAAGGTTTAGTACTCAGCCATGTGTCCCAAAGGACATGTGGAAAAGAGTATAGAGTAAGCAACGATCGTGGGTCTCGTTAGCGGATGGTCCGTGACAGCCTTTCGTATTTTCGGCATAATTTCCTCCACAGAACTCCGATTGACGTGTTTTCGATGGCGTTGGAAATCTAAGAAAAAGAGCTAAAACTTTTATTTTATAAGTAAGAGCTAAATATGCCTGTAAAATATCTTAAAATTAGTAACAAGGACTGAGTAGTTGTTTGCGACAATAAGAAGTATAAGTTTAAGAAGGACATACTAATATCATTGTCAAAAACGATATATTTTAAATGGAATTTTATTTATTATGGATCATTATTATTACTAAAATAATATTTTATTAATATATAATTGTGGGGAATAAAACGCGTATTCGCCCTAAACTTGCAGGATTATAATGAAAAAATACAATCGTGAATATGGTCATAAGATTAAAAAGATAAGAAAAGAAGTACAACCTTTAGGGTGTGTTTGGAGAACAAATTGGGAGGGAAAGGGAGGGGAGGGGAATGGAGGGAAGGGAAAGGGAAAGAAAAGAAAGGGAGGGGGAATGAAGATGGGTTGTTTGGATAGTTTTCCTTCCAAATCTTGCCAACAATGGAGAGATTATAGTTTGGTCTAATGGAGAGAAATTGAATCCCTCCATTTCCCTCCCCTTCCATTTCCTTCCTACCATATATTGTAACCAAACAATGGAAATTGAATCCCTCCCTTTCCCTCCCCTCCCCTTCCCTCCATTTCTCTCAATCCAAACACACCCTTAGTCCTCGCGCAAAAGGCCTAAGAACATGAATTAACACAAATTCCCTCCTATAACTTGCACCCAAGACTTAGAATGAGACGTGGCCGCGTGTGCTAGAAATCCTCTCCAACTGCCTTGCAATATTGGGAGAGCTATTTAGGTTTTAGATGTGAGATCTGAGGTGTTGGGAGAAGAAAGCTCTCAAAACCCTAATTTTTCTTGAGATGTGATTATCAGTCAAATCAGTAGTCTGACAAAAGGAGAAGTCCTCTCCTCCTGTACTGCTTTGGTCGACCGAAATTAGGGTTAGGGTGAGAGTGGGCTTCCCACTCTTACCTTATTCTAATGCGTGATTCGATCCGTTTTTGCTAAAATATAATCGCGGGTTTTATTTATAAATCGTAGCATGTTATCAGATATTAATATAGTCGATATATTAATAATGGTCTGATAAAATACGATATTGTATAATTATCCAAATTAATATAACTGTTTATATTAATTCGCGAATACAATATTTAATTAAATATATAACTGTTTATATTTAATTTACGAATTAAACATGTAATCCGTATTAGCTAAAATTATTTAATCCGTATTAAATAATAATCTCAACATCTTATTGACTAATTTAATAGTCAATACCTCTGACTAACTGTTTAGTCATATCCGGCAAAATGTGACTGTATTTTCATACCTTCACATCTCTCAAACGTGTCCTATAGGTGTGACGTATAGGGACCAGTTGATCACCGCCATCCGTATGACAATAACATCAAACTTATCTAGCAAGCCAACCGTTATTGATAAACGTGGATCAACTGGTAATAATACAAAAGTATGCCCTTGTGATCCTTAAAGAGATTTAATAAGTCATTGTACTTAATTGTCAAGGACACCAGCCCCAACAATCTCCCACTTGTCCGTACAAGGGTATGTGCAATGACGTTATCACACTACATGTGGAGGACACAAGCTCCAACAAACTCCCACTTGTCCGTACAAGTGTAGGTGCGATAACCGATTCTCATATCCTTTTAAAATTTCTCCCACTCAATGTAAGACAATTTGCAAATCCGCATTCGCAAAGGTCGTATCTCACAAGCGATCTGTATCAAGAGTGGTTTCCCCGACTAGAGAGTAACTTAACTGATAAAACGAATCTGTATTCGAGCATGGCCATGCATTTCAGTTACTACTCCTCGAGTGGCCCTGAGAAATGATAAAATCCTGATAAGGGTTTGGATATTTCCCTCAACTCGAATCCTGCCGATATCGCCCAGCATGAAATAACCCAGAAAAAATCCTCTTGGCCCCTGTTACGGTGACCGTGGGAAAGAAACCAAAGTTACCCAAAATCTGTCTTAATCTCAAGAGACAGTTGAAGGTCAAAAGACTCGACTCTAAGGAACACTATGGAGGTCCTATCGACGACCAGGCACCCAATGTTATAAAACATTTAGGACTCCATAACGCTGTCACGGGGTGTCCTACGAGATATCCGTATAACTCGCCTTTGTGATTGGTCAGTCATCCACGTGACTTATGGCTCGTTGAACCCACCATCAACCAACGTCACAAAATGATTACCTGAGTTATCAGCTCAAGTGGGTAATCAAGGACCAAAACGATGTAATGTTAATCAGTTCACTTTGTGGTGTTCAAAATTGGCGTACAATTCCACATGAGAAACAAAACATTATATATCATAACAATAAGGTTGAATAGAGTACACGAGAAAATGAATTATTACATGAATTCATAAAAGAGTACTACAACTTAGGAACACATCCAATTCCCATGGAATGAATGTGCCCTTCATGCTTATCACGTGGTAATGCTTTTGTGAGAGGATCAGCTATGTTGTCATCCGTAGCGATCTTATCAATGAAAATCTCCTTTTGCTCCACGTAATCTCTGATTAGATGAGCTTTCCGTTGTACATGCCTAGCCTTGCTGCTAGACTTATGCTCCTTAGCTTGGAAGATGGCACCGTTATTGTCACAATAAACGGTGATTGGGTCATTCGAACTAGGCACTACTGATAGTCCTTGTAAGAATTGACGCATCCATATTGCTTCCTTAGCTGCTTCCGAGGCGGCATAGTACTCGGACTCAGTCGTAGAATCTGCTGTAACACTCTGTTTAGAACTTTTCCAGCTGACAGCAGCGCCATTAAGAGTAAAAACGAATCCAGACTGAGATTTCGAGTCATCTCGATCCGTTTGGAAGCTAGCATCTGCGTAACCCGTGGCGCAGAGCGTCGAGTCGGCTCCGTAAGTCAATCCCCAATCTTTAGTCCTCCGTAGGTACTTAAGAATGTTTTTCACGGCCATCCAGTGTTGTTCACCTGGATGAGCTTGGAATCGACTTGTCATACTCAATGCATATGCAATGTCAGGACGTGTGCATATCATGGCATACATGATCGATCCTATTGCCGAAGCATAAGGAATCCGACTCATGCGCTCTTTCTCTTCCAATGACTTAGCTTCTTGAGTCTTGCTCAAGTGAAGCCCAGGAGTCATAGGAAGGAACCCTTTCTTGGAGTTCGTCATGCTGAATCTCTCTAGAATCTTATCTATATAAGACTCCTGACTGAGAGACAACATCCGTCGTGATCTATCCCTGTAGATACGGATGCCCAAAATTCTTTGTGCCTCTCCCAGATCTTTCATCTGGAAGTGGTTTTTCAACCATGCTTTAACCGAAGATAAGAAAGGTATGTCATTCCCAATCAAGAGTATGTCATCGACATACAGTACTAGGAATACAATCTTGCTCCCACTCGACTTGATATAGAGACATGGTTCCTCGACTGATCGAATGAACCCATTCTCTTTTATCACTTGGTCGAAGCGATGATTCCAACTCCGCGATGCTTGCTTAAGTCCATAGATGGAACGCTTAAGCTTGCAAACTTTCTTAGGATGTGCTGGATCGATAAAACCCTCGGGTTGTACCATGTACAACTCTTCCTCCAAATAACCGTTTAAGAAGGCGGTTTTAACGTCCATTTGCCATATTTCATAATCATGAAATGCGGCGATCGCTAAGATAATCCGAATGGAACGTAGCATGACTACGGGTGCAAAGATCTCATCATAGTACAAGCCTGGCACTTGAGTGAAACCTTTAGCAACTAGTCTAGCCTTGTGGATATCTTGTTGTCCTTCCACGGCATGCTTTATTTTGTAAAGCCATTTGCATTGAAGGGGACGTACCTTTGCAGGTAGGTCCACAAGATCCCACACGTTGTTCTCATACATGGAGTCCATCACGGATTGCATGGCTTCTAGCCATAGCTTTGAGTCAGAACTGGTCATGGCACCTTTATAGGTTGTGGGTTCATTACCCTCTAGGAGTAAGACGTCATCTGTATCATGTTCCTCGACCATACCAATGTATCTGTCCGGAGGAATAGAGACTCTTCCTGACCTCCTAGGTTCCTCAGGGATATCCACCGCAGCCTCGGTTGAAGGAACTGTTTCCTCCAATGGTTGCTCGGTAGTTGGTTCTTGAACCTCCGATACTCGAAGGTTCTATTACTCGACTTGTTCTCGAGAAATTCTTTCTCTAAGAACGTCGCACTAGCCGCAACAAAAACACGTTGTTCGGTAGGCGAGTAGAAGTAATGACCAAAAATTCCCTTTGGATATCTTATAAAGTATGTCTTGACCGATCGCGGGCCGAGCTTATCCTCGTGTCTCCACTTGAGATAAGCCTCGCAGCCCCAAACCCGAATAAAGGACAAGTTAGGGACCGTTCCCTTCCATAATTCGTATGGAGTCTTGTCAACAGCTTTAGACGGACTTCGGTTAAGTATTAGAGCGGCCGACAAAAGAGCATAGCCCCACAATGAATCAGGCACAACGGTGTGACTCATCATGGATCGAACCATATCAAGTAAAGTCCGATTTCTCCGTTCGGACACACCATTTAATTGTGGTGTTCCAGGTGGAGTCAACTGTAGCACGATGCCACAGTCTTTAAGGTGTTGATCAAACTCGTGTGAAAGATACTCACCACCACGATCCGAACGTAGTGCTTTAATCTTTCTACCCAGCTGGTTCTGTACCCGATTCTGGTATTCTTTGAACTTGTCAAAGGATTCACTTTTATGTTTCATCAAGTAGACATAGCCATATCTACTCAAATCATCCGTGAAAGTGATGAAATACCTATAGCCTTCTCGTGCGTTGATCGACATAGGGCCACATACGTCTGTATGTATGAGTCCTAATAGGTCGGCAGCGCGCATTCCAACACCTTTGAAGGAAATACGAGTCATTTTGCCAATGAGACATGATTCACACGTGCCATATGATTCGAAATCAAAGGGAAATATAGCTCCATTCTGTATGAGCTGTTTTACGCGTTTCTCATTTATGTGTCCCATATGACAATGCCATAGGTAAGTTTGATCTTTGTCACCTATCTTTAATCTCTTGTTATTCACATGTAATATCTCGGTAGTTTGATCTAAAACATAAATTTCATTCATGGAAACTGCCTTGCCATAAATCATATTGTGTAAGGTGAAAATACAGCTATTATTCTCTATTACAAATGAAAAACCAAGTTTGTCAAGTGCAGAAACTGAAATAATGTTTTTGGACAAACTAGGAACATAATAACAGTTATATAAAAATAACTCGAATCCACTTGGAAGCTGGATCACGTATGTTCCCTTCGAGACTGCAGCAACGCGTGCTCCATTCCCGACTCGCAGGTCCACCTCACCCTTGATTAGGGGTTCTTGGTTTCGGAGGCCCTGCACATGATTACATAGATGAGAACCACAACCAGTATCAAGTACCCAAGTTCCGCAACTTGCATGGTTAATCTCAATCATGTGAATAAAAGAAGAAGAAGACATACCAACAGGAGTAACACGGCCTGCCTTAATGTCCTCGCGATACACGGGGCATGAGCGCCTCCAATGCCCAGTCTTGTGGCAATGGTGACATTCCATGCTTGTATCCTTGCTCTTTATCTTGCCCTGTGAGTTGCTCGACTCACCTGGCCCACTCTTAGTAAATCCTGGTTTCTTGAACCTGGGCTTACCTACTGCTAGGTCGCCCTGAGCTTTAGCCTTCCCTTTACCCTTTCCCTTACTGGAGATCATGAGAACATCCTGCTTCATGCTCCCACTTAATTTCAGATCCTTCTCAGTCTGTACGAGAAGGGAGTGGAGCTCATGAGGAGTCCTCTTCATGTCGTTCATGTAGTAGTTGGCCCTAAAGAGGGCGAACCCATCATGAAGCGAATGAAGCATACGATCAACGATTATGTTCTCACTGATCTTGCAGTTCAGGGTCTCCAGTTTCTCGATATTCTCAATCATGTTGAGAATATGTGGGCTAACAGCTTGGCCCTTCTGGAGTTTCGCCTCAAAGAAGCGACAGGTATGCTCATAAGAAACGATTCTCGGAGCCTTGGAGAATTCGTTAGAGAGCGTGGTGAAAATCTTGTTTGCACCATGGGATATGAAGCGTCTTTGCAAATTTGATTCCATTGCATAGATGAGTACGTTCTTTATCGCACCCGCTTCCATAACGAAATCGCTATGGGCGCGAATTTCGTTGGCTCTAGCTCCAGTTCCTGGGTGTGCCGGAATGGGCTCAGTTAAATACTTAAGCTTTCCGTCAGCAATGGCAGCATTCCGTAGTGCTGCCTCCCAGTCAGAGAAGTTTGACCCATCATTCCTCAGTCTAGTTGACTGATTCATGGAGTCCATGAAGGCCTTTAGCCAGGATTCACGTGCTAGCTTGGCACTTGGCATTGGGTCTTCACCAGCCATTTTAGTTATACAGCAGTTTTAATGAACGTGTTCTACACTGAAAAAGAAGATAAAACAAAACCATATAAGCAACTCATTGTTGTGATTTAAGTCTATATTAAATTGAATTTAAACTCGTAGACTCATGCATTTATATAATTGATCTCCCTCAAGAATTATATAAACGATCCCAAGACTCAATTTCCGTATATTGATAAGCCCACAGTTTGGCTAATTCCAATCGTTGGAACTCTTGGTCGATAGATTTCCGTATATCCTATCTATTAGTCCATCTCAGTCACTAGATATTATCGAGTGACCATGATGTTGAGATAAAATAAATCATCTGTTCCCACTTACCCGACGTAGAAGGGGTCATATTATGCCTACCGACGAAGAAGGGATTCATGGGAGGCTGATTTATAAAGACTAAACTCAATTTTTGGTTATACGAGGAAGACCCCATCATTTTTTATTTAACCATATTTAAGTGAACTAAAAACTAGCATTTGCGTGAATGAATTAAATAAAGTGATGGCTTAGCAATTGACATGTGACATCTGTATTGTCACAGAAAACTAACGCGTGACCTCTACATGAGTCAGTTTTCAGGCATGATATAGGTGGTTTGGTTTTTAGGCGGAATATGATGCAAGCTATTATCGATGAAAGCATAAAGATAAATGCAATAAACGTAAATAAAAGTCCTAGTGTGGCCTATCCTACCAAAATAAACATAAAACAACTTGGAATCCACCGTTGGACCCTAGAAGCTTGTCTTGATGTTCCATCTTGGTCCTTGCAGCGGGAGTGAGCATCCGGTCTCCGTCTTGTCTTTGGTCTTCACAAAATTACTAATTTAAATTACAAAAGTAATCCTAGATACATTCTAATTTAAATACAAAAGTAATTACATGGCAAAAACCCAAAACGGAGATTCAAGATCTCAAAATTACAAGCAAGACTATGTCCCATCATTACGGTGACACAATCTTCTAAGGCCACACTAAGTTACAACCGTTTGCAAAATTAAATACGTTATTGAAAGCATTCAAGGCATTCACAAGACGATAAATAAAATGCATCAACTAAATAAAATTTATACATGACATAATACTGTTATTATGATTAATAAATTTATACCAAACCACCTTTTAAGATTAAAATTATGTGACTATACCGCTTTAATCACCAATTTTAATAAACATATAATCCATTATTTTAAACTGTTTTAAAACAATATGTATCAAACGAGGGTGAACCGTTTCACTAAATAATATATTATTTCCGTATACAGTATATTATTTTAAGCCATGTGAAAATAAGAAAACAAGTTATTTTCGAAAAAGATAGCCTGAAAGAAGAGCACTCGACCGAGCAACAGAGGCACTCGATCGAGTGTCAGTGTCACTCGATCGAGTGCAGTAGGGGCTCGATCGAGTGACTCGTTAAAACGCAAACGCTGCACTTTAAATCTAAACAAGTTTTTATCTTTTGATATAAAACATGAAAATCAAAAATAAAAACAACAAAAGATCCACATATTGCTAAACATATGGATTAAATAACAATATGCGAATTAGAATCGAAAACAAGATCGATTACAACACAAAAGCACACACACGAGGCCTGGTACAAGGGCACTCGATCGAGTGCAACAGAGACTCGATCGAGTGCCAAGGCAAAGTGCACGGTTTTCTAAAATTTTTAAAACTTATGAAAGACACAATTGTAAAATTTCATGGCCTAAGGCTCTGATACCACTCGTGGGGAATAAAACGCGTATTCGCCCTAAACTTGCAGGATTATAATGAAAAAATACAATCGTGAATATGGGTGGCGTTAGTTCATTACAGTGATACACAAATCGTATCACCGCTATCTATTCACATGTCAAAGCAACATAACCGTCACCAACACAATTTTAGGATGACATAACCGTCACTTACATAAGCTTAGGATAACATAACCGTTAACCCACTCATTTAAACATGCATGAGCCAATAAAATATGAATAATACAACACTTATATCCGTTCCATGCCAAAAGAGAACACACGGGATTGAATAATGAAACAAACGTTCTAAACGCATTTTGACATTACAGCTGTCCTCTGCCGTAAAATTCATAATTAATTCAAATAAAATCGAAATGATACAAGGCCAATTGGTTCGGTTTAATAAGACTTTTATCTACAATATTTGTCAAATGAACATTTCCAAAAGACGAACTTAACAGGGGGTTATTGACTGATATTTACAGTGTGTCAGAAACCGTCACACAAAATGTATTGCTTCATAAAACGGGTTTAACAAATCATTTTGGGGCAAAAAAAACTCCTATAATCATCTAAACTCTTCAAAGTTTCATTAATGAAAAGGACCAGAATGGTTTCAAAGTATAAAAATGATTTTCGAAACCATCTTTGAGCTACTGTCCATTCTGCGAGTATTTCCGCGCAACGTTCGTAAATAATTTATCGTGAACAAACGACATGCAAGAAAATTACGATATTTTAGAGGTAGATTATAAACTTAAAATAAACAGGGGTCTCTTTTCAACATTTTCAAAGGCGGATCCTCTAAGATGTCGAAATAAATTGTAAAAGACAATGGACAGATTTGTTAAGGTGCTGAAACATCATGAATTAACCATTGTAAGCAAAACACTATGAACTTGAAAGACTATCAAACTAATCATCCTCAATGATCATAAACTCATTTAACCATACAATCCTTAATGAATTTCCACAATTAAAATCTCATCCAACACAAGAATGCATGATGAAATTCATCCAAACATATGATTTATGAACCTAATCATGCCACTATTTAATAAAACACAATTCTAGTATACTAAACATTACAAGCATATAGTCATGCAAACAAAGACGATAAGTCGAGTAACCCATCACCGTTACCTTCTAATTCTTCAATAAGCATGATTTTGACTTAAAGCCACTCCGGTTTGGACAACCGAACTAGCTACACACAAATAAACGAGGTTAGCTAAGAGAACCGTGCCTTAAAGGCCACGACCAGAGTATATTAAGGAAGAAATTTGATAATTTTATTACCTAGAAAGATGGAGGGCGAGGAGAGGAAGATATAGGCGCGAAAATCGTCGAAAACGGATAAGAAACGAAGATTTTACGACCGTTTTACGGTTGAGGTGCACAACAACAATGGTGTTCTTGTTTTGTGTTTTTGTGTGAGTTTTTTTCTGAAAATTCATGAAGGATTTGAAGAAGAAGGAAGGTAGAGGATGACCTTCGGCAGCAAGGCAAGGTTTAGTACTCAGCCATGTGTCCCAAAGGACATGTGGAAAAGAGTATAGAGTAAGCAACGAGCGTGGGTCTCGTTAGCGGATGGTCCGTGACAGCCTTTCGTATTTTCGGCATAATTTCCTCCACAGAACTCCGATTGACGTGTTTTCGATGGCGTTGGAAATCTAAGAAAAAGAGCTAAAACTTTTATTTCATAAGCAAGAGCTAAATATGCCTGTAAAATATCTTAAAATTAGTAACAAGGACTGAGTAGTTGTTTGCGACAATAAGAAGTATAAGTTTAAGAAGGACATACTAATATCATTGTCAAAAACGATATATTTTAAATGGAATTTTATTTATTATGGATCATTATTATTACTAAAATAATATTTTATTAATATATAATTGTGGGGAATAAAACGCGTATTCGCCCTAAACTTGCAGGATTATAATGAAAAAATACAATCGTGAATATGGTCATAAGATTAAAAAGATAAGAAAAGAAGTACAACCTTTAGTCCTCGCGCAAAAGACCTAAGAACAGGAATTAACACAAATTCCCTCCTATAACTTGCACCCAAGACTTAGAATGAGACGTGGCCGCGTGTGCTAGAAATCCTCTCCAACTGCCTTGCAATATTGGGAGAGCTATTTAGGTTTTAGATGTGAGATATGAGGTGTTGGGAGAAGAAAGCTCTCAAAACCCTAATTTTTCTTGAGATGTGATTATCAGTCAAATCAGTAGTCTGACAAAAGGAGAAGTCCTCTCCTCCTGTACTGCTTTGGTCGACCGAAATTAGGGTTAGGGTGAGAGTGGGCTTCCCACTCTTACCTTATTCTAATGCGTGATTCGATCCGTTTTTGCTAAAATATAATCGCGGGTTTTATTTATAAATCGTAGCATGTTATCAGATATTAATATAGTCGATATATTAATAATGGTCTGATAAAATACGATATTGTATAATTACCCAAATTAATATAACTGTTTATATTAATTCGCGAATACAATATTTAATTAAATATATAACTGTTTATATTTAATTTACGAATTAAACATGTAATCCGTATTAGCTAAAATTATTTAATCCGTATTAAATAATAATCTCAACATCTTATTGACTAATTTAATAGTCAATACCTCTGACTAACTGTTTAGTCATATCCGGCAAAATGTGACTGTATTTTCATACCTTCACATCTCTCAAACGTGTCCTATAGGTGTGACGTATAGGGACCAGTTGATGACCGCCATCCGTATGACAATAACGTCAAACTTATCTAGCAAGCCAACCGTTATTGATAAACGTGGATCAACTGGTAATAATACAAAAGTTTGCCCTTGTGATCCTTAAAGAGATTTAATAAGTCATTGTACTTAATTGTCAAGGACACCAGCCCCAACAATCTCCCACTTGTCCGTACAAGGGTATGTGCAATGACGTTATCACACTACATGTGGAGGACACAAGCTCCAACAATAATGACTTGGAAATTACGGGGTGTTACAAGTACCCGGGTTACTCGGAGTATGTTACTCAGGGTAGGCTCCCCACCGGCCCATGGACTCACCCCACCTGGTACACACCTCAGGCGGGCGGTCAAGGGTACGGGGAAGCTTTGGGAACCGTCTCGGGATCAGGCACTGGGTCTAATGACGAAGAGGAGGAGGGAGAGGAGCAGAGTGGCTCAGAGTATGAGCTAGAGGATTAGTGACGAGCCCAAACCACCCCTCTCCGACGTTCTTTTTGGGGAGGTACATGCATCTTGTAAGTCATTAATCTTCATTTGTTTATTTTCCCTTTCGCCTCTTTCTGTCCCCCTTTAGCCTTTTTCTGCAGGCTTTAGTCTTTTTCCTTTTCCCTCTTTTATTTATTTTTGCCTATCCCCACCCCCATGCTGTGGATTTATGCTGATGAGCACAATGGGGGTATTGTGCGTTTTGGTTTGGGGAGGGTATTTGCATACTTCTGTTGAGTCTGCATTTGTTTAGGTGTCTTTTGTCTTTTTCCATTTGTTGTGTTTGCATCTGTATTTCATCTTTTTCTGTCGCACGTTTACTGCATTTCCGTTACTTTTTCTCCTTTAAGTTTGTCAGTTACTTTTTCTCCTTTAAGTTTGCATACCAAAAATTCAAAAAACTGCACGTTCTCTTTAGCATATAGGTCGAGTCGGAACGGACGGATACTATGATAATTGTGCCTCACATGTCGCCTATTGCCTTGCCTTGCATTTTCAAAAAAAATTCAAGCTAGTCTTTTGCATAGTCTACGAGTTTTTGTTGATTTTATGCTAATTATTAGAGTTGACTCTCTTCTTGCCAAGCTACTACATATTCTAAGGTTTAGACCTTAATAAATCGGTGACATTCATGACCGATTTCATGTAGGTTTGTGAGTAGTTTCTCCTCTTGAGGCATGTCACATCAACTTGCATAAGCATGAATTTTGTCTACTTAATACCTATATGCATTCGGGTTTATGGTTTGTTGACACATGTGGTAGAGGTTTCCCTTTCTTGTTTTACCCATAACCCTCACATAGCCAAATTGCCTTTTATCCCATATACTACATCCTTAAAATTGCCTACCCTAGTCGAGCTAGTAACATGGTATATTGGGACTGTTTTGATCATCTTCTGGGTTTGTGCTTATTGGGACTGTTTTGATCATCTTCTGGGTTTGTGCTTCATTGAAGAATTTTTATTTTGTGAGAATGGTGAAAAGGAGAAAAGAAAAGAAAGTGAAAAGAAAAAAATCTATGAGTTCAGAAAATGGAAAAAGAAAAGAAAGAAAGAAAATAAGGAACTCAATGAAAAAGAAAAAAAAATCGGAACTGCCTGTTTTCAGGGGTGGTCGGCCGACTGCCATACATGGTCGGTCGACCACGACCACTGAAGGTGTTGTTCTAGAAAAAAAAAAGAGAAGAGGAGTTGTGAAAATTGGCTCGCAATTTTGAGCATAGGCTTGATTTATGAAGAAAATTGGAAGTAATTTTATAATGTGGTTTGATGGTTGTTAGCTCGGTTTAACCCCTCTTTCCATAATTTTTTTTGACCTTTCTTACCTTTAGCCTCACAATTCTAAATCACCTCGGCATGTGTCATGGTCATTTAGTGTTGGAATGCATATGTACGTTTATAGAGACTTTGTTCATGTTAGATTGCAGGCATGTTCTCTTGGGTCGTAGATAGGTGAGAGTCTAACTTTTATTCATCTTCTTTTTTTTCACATATTTATTTGACCCTTTACTTCATGAGTGTCTCGAGCGTACCGCGAGAGTCCATTTAGAATGAGTCTTGCAAGGTTGAAAGTTTAGCATTTTATTCCAACATGTTTAATTCGTTTGCATTTGGCAATAAGCTTGATTTTCTTTGAAAACCGCATTAAAATGGTTAGGCATGGCGTTGTGTTTGGTTTTGAGCTAGAAATCCGTTCCAAGTAGAAGTTTTCCTATTCTTTTGAGTCTTAGTGCTTGCTTGAGGACAAGCAAGGTTTGGTTTGGGGAGTTTGATACGTGTCTATACTATGTATTTTATTTATACTTTCGGCACGTATTTCTATGCATTTTCGTAACTTTTAGTTGCTATTGCTCCCGAAACGGTTTACTTTGGCATTTCTATGTTGTAAATGTAGGAATACGTGGAAGTGAGAAAAACCGAACTTTAACCGTCCTCCGGAAGCTGTTTTGAGTGTTTACGCGAAGCAAGGATCCGGACTCCTAGGCCAAGAGGTGCGTACAAGCAAATTCAAGGTTGGAATGTACAGGAATCGGTCGACCGACCTACCCAACAGGTCGACCGACCAGCGCACAGTTTCAGAAACCCCTAATTACAGCACTCGAGGTCGACCGACCTACTTAAGAGGTCGATCGACCTGGCGACGGGTTCCGCGACTTTTATTTCGGTTTGTATTCTGTTAATCTTGTAATTAGGAGACTATTTAAGAACGCCTAAGCTTCGTAATTAGGTTAAGCAGTCCACATTAGCAGAAACTCCATAGTTTAGAGAGACAAATTTCCAAGTTATTAGTTTTGTTCTTAATTTCCAATTGATTTTTGTAAGTTTTATGCAATTTAATCTTTCCTTGTTATTCAATTCAATTGTTTATCTTATTATTGTTATTCAATCCGTGTTTCCCTCTTTTGAATCTTCATCTTTAATTATGTTATCTTTCTTGATGTTCTTCAATATTGTTAGTACTAGTTTTATGATTATGCATAGCTAAATCTTGTGATTAGGAATTAGGGGAACCATGGCCAAGATTAGATTTTAATGGTTTTATGATTAATTTACCAATCCCCATAGTTGTTGGTGAACTAATTCTTTAAGATTGAAAGATTGTTAGGATTAGTTTAACAACTTTGGGATTGCCCTATGAACGAAAGTTTAGTGCTTTTCTAGGAACCCTAAGACCGTAAGGATTGGGTAGAATATTGACCTAAAGGTTTATTCTTTGTTCCTTGCGATTGTGTTATTTGATTATTTTACCCTTTATTGACTTGTCCTAGCCATGGGAAACCGAAGTTCCTAATCTCCTTTTTACCTTGTTTTAGTATTCTTGTTTATTTTGCTATCTTAGTTGTTAGTCCCAATCATCAATCAACCCCCCCCCACCCTTTTGGTTACTTTCAATAGACTTTAAATTCAAAAACATTATTAACCTTGTCTCTCTATGGTTCGACCCTTGACTTATCCTATCTGCTTTAAGCCGAGGTTTTTATAAATCTTATCTTTGGCACCCCTCAACGACGGGTGTCACATGCTATCAATCGATTCATTCTTTTCCATAGTGAAAAGTTCATATCGTTGAATAAGCAAGTCTATGCGATGTTTCTTGACTGCGGAAGTACCTTCGTAGGCAAGTTCTAGGCCATCCCATATTTCTTTAGCTGAATTACAAGAAGAGAAGTGATCAAATTCAGAAGTAATCATACCGTTTTGAAGTAGACTCATGGCTTTTGATTTTTTCTCAGCAATCTTGTAATCAGCTTCCACATAATCACTTTCTGATTTCTCATATGTGGTTCCATTTGCAGAAGCAACCAAGATCTTCCTTGGTCCAGTTTGAATTATCTTCCAGCATTCCCAGTCACATCCTTTGACGTAGTGGGTCATCATGTTTTTCCACAAGCTATAGTTCTTTCCATCGAAGATGGGACACTTAAGGTGTTTAGAATCCATTAAGAGTCAATAGAAGGATCAATCTCAAGTTGTAAGGCTTTCAAGAGCACGAGGCTCTGATACCAATTGAAGAGTCTATTGACCTAGATATACTCAAGAAGAGGGGGGGGGGTTGAATTGAGTATCCCAACTTTTTCGATTCTTCTTCGATGTATGTGGTAATAGCAAGTAACGAGTAAAGAACAATAAAGTAAAAGGAGACACGATCTTTTGAAGTGGTTCAGTTTCACAAATCGAAACCTACGTCCACTATTCTCGATTAATAAAATTAGTACCTTCTCCGGATTACAATTTTATTAACCCAACTCGTACAACTTTGATGTTAGTTGTAACTCAATCTAGATACCGTTAAATATCTAGCTATGACAAGTATCGTTAAATACTTGCTTACAATGAGTACCGCTAAATACTCGAATCTATCTTAACTAAGTAAGTTGAAATCTTCAACAACTTCTTGTGTTCAACGATCTTGAACGTATTAGAATATTCTTCAAAGGTTTTAGTCTTGATTACGAGATTTGACAATGATTGGCACGAAAAACGAGACGTACGTGAGGTATCAGTCGTTTCTTTCTTGATATGAGTGAGGCGTGTGTTTCGTTAGTATTGGACGTGTGATATGGTGTCTATATATAGTAATTTAGATATAGGTTGAATCCTAGATAGTTTAGGAATATTAATTTATCTCGAATACTTATTCAAGGTAATATTTAAAACTTAATCTTATTTGTTTTAGGAAAGGACTTTAAATAAGATATTACTAATTTAAGATATAAGATTGTTTTTCCAAAACCTATTTGATTTAGGACACAATTTATATCATAAAATATAGTATCCTACTTTAAATCGATTCCTAATTCTTGTCAAGATATAATAAAATATATCTTTATTAAATCCTAGTTTGACTTTAAGTAAATTAAATAAACACATATCATTTATTTATTTAAATCAAAAAAGACAATGAAAACGTATTAGTAGTCGTGTAGGAAACGTGAGGCATGCTTCCTCGACACGTTTCCCAAAGCACGCTTCCCGATGTACGTTTCATAGGACACGTTCTTCGAGACATAGTTCTCGAAGCACGTTTCCCTAGGAATTTAGATTTTGACAATAACGGTTAGAATAAAATTCTTAGTGTATTAGATTAAATAATTATCTCATAGGAAAATTATTTAAATTCTTTTTAACCAAAGAATATTTCTATTCTAAAAACCGTTTTAAGATTACTAAATTTATATATGACAATATAATAATAACACTCATTTCTTCACTAGTTATAGATACGACCTATAACTTAAGAACTCTTTGTTGTCGTAATAAAACTTTTATGTTGTAAGTCTTCAAAAAGACTTGACACGAGCTTGATCTTTTTTCTTCAATCTACGATTGGATCTATACTTTGCTAGACTACGATCTTCGCTCTAAAATTAACTGTACACTTACACGCACGATTACACACATATATATACAAAACATAATTATCTAGACTTGTCATTATTAAAACATAAAACAATACATTAAGTATATAGAATATATTACTCAACAACTGTTTCTTAAGTTTGATTCATTGTTCAAACAATCTTTCCATGGGAATCAATAAAGTTCTTCTTTTCTGCCCTAATTCCGTTTGCAGTAATTCTCCTTCATTTCAGTTTATTCTTTGTTATTTCAATAAGAATTGCTAGTATCCTGTTTAGGTTAGAATCCCAAACCCTTTATTGTTATCACATGTTTAGATTGTTGTTTGCTATGAATTCCATTTTTCCTACTGTTATTGTCGTTATTATCATAGTTATGAGTAGCTAATTGCATATGTTAGGATGTAGGGAGTAAATTGCGTAGATGGTATAACACCCGAATCGACCTGTAGCAGACTTCTAGTCGACCGACCGGCTTAACTGGTCGGTCGACTGAGGCAGTTGGTCGGCCGACTGGAATAGCTGGTCGGTCGACTGACCTCGCTTATATTTTCAGTTCGTTTTGTTTCGGTTATTATAATACCCTATGACGAGACCGAAAGGAGACTTATAGGATGTTAGTAATAACTTACCCAAGGTTGAAAGATACGGGAAGGGCATTGGTTAACGCTTTAAGACGGCTAGGTTACTCAAGCCTGAAAGGTATGTGACCTAGAATTTAGGAATCACCCTTATTGTTGACACCCAATATTTGTGAGACCTAGGAACTAATAGCATAGGCCGAAAGGAGCTATTAGGTATCATAGACCGAGAGGCTATGTTACACCCCTTACGCGACTGCAATACATGTAGACTTAGGATTTATACCATCGTAGCTTTCAATACCCGGACATCCTAGCATTTGTTTTATCATAAGTTTTATCTTATTCTCATTTCTTGTTTTATTCATGTCTTTATATTTAGACCTAGTGACAAACCAACAAACAACCCCCAGCTTGTTACCTTTAAACATTGACTTTAAACAATAAACATTCTCCACCTCATTGTGGTTCCACCCTGACTTTCACTATCTATAGTTAAAGTTTAGGAATTATAAATCTTATCTTTGACGCCCTCAACGACGGGTGTCAAATTTTGGCGCCGTTGCCGGGGAGGTGACGCTTGTGTTTATTTTTTTCTGTTTTTGTTTTTTTTGTGTTTAAGGAACCTTGTTCCTTAAACCTTTCTCACTCTTTTCCTGTAGTTTCCATCTTATGCGCATGTCGGTGCAAGGAGGACTCCTTCTACTCAACCTAGAACTTGAGGGGACTCTTAGAGCGAAGAAAGAAACTCGCCTTGCAGAATAAAGAAGGAGGTTCTTCATCTTCTTTATTCCAAGAGGACATTTTTTATCAACCACCATCACCACAAAATCACCCTCACACACCAAATCAACCACAATCACCTCACAATCCACCTACACCCACCACACCCATAAACAACTACTTCCAAAACTTTGAAGAAGAGGAAAAGATGGCCGAAGAAGCAAGCATCGCAAGTCACTCCATGCCACAGGTGAAGGTCCTTTACAAAGGGTTCACTCTACCTGCGGGCACGGGGAAACCATTTGAGGCCAAACCGTCTTACATCTCCATGGTGGAGAAAAACCAGTTCGGGGGCGCGGCTAACGAGGATGCAGCGAAGCATATAGAAATCTTCACGGACTATATATGCTCTATTGCACCCCTAGATGGAGTGACCCAGGATCAAATTAAGCAGACAATGTTCATCTTTTCCCTCCGATACTCGGCGAGGGAGTGGTACCGAGACTTAGACCGCACTGCTGCGGGAGTGACCGACTGGAACACATTAGCCTTGGCCTTCTATCGGAAATACTATTCCGCGGCCAAGACTAATGCCTTGAGAGCGCAGATTACTAGCTTCAAGCAAGGAGCTTCCGAGGATTTCAGTGAGGCTTGGACTTGGTTCAAGAGACTCGTTCGATCCATACCTCATCATGGATTCGAACAGTGGTTTCTATGCAACCAGTTTTATAATGGCCTATATGATGATAACCGGGCCTACCTTGATGCTGCAGCCAACGGGAGATTCCAGGAGAATTCGGGAGATACCAAGGGTCTCAAGATTATAGAGGATGTCGCAGTACATCTGGCTGAACACGGGACTTCCCGTGGTAACCAAATGAAAGCTGAGTCGAATGTTGCGGCTATTGAGGCTCTAATGGCCAAACTGAATAAACTTGAGGTGAGTGGCGGTAAGTTCGAGGTTGGTAGTGGGAGTAAAGGCGGCATGTACCAAGTAAATGCCATTTCTGACGGGCCGTTTATTTGTGAGCGTTGCGGAGGAGAGGGCCACGTTTCAAAGTTTTGTACTTCTCCTAATGAAACGTGCGCGCCTTTCCAACACTACCGCGGAAACAATTTTTATGACCCTAACAACAACAATGTCCACCCACGCATGAGATGGACGAGTCAAAACGTCCTTAACCCACAACATCAACAACAAAACCAAAACCAAGCTTACGTCCCTCCGCACAAACAAAACTTTCAAACACCACCTTTCGTCCCTCAACCATCTTCAAACCCACCACCGAATACGGATGCTCTAATCCAAAATCTTATCAGGTTGGTCTAGAAGGAGTCGCACGCGCGAGAGGCGAGAATGAAAATGTTGGAGTCTCTAATTGCTCTAATTGCGAGCAAGAACGATACACGGGTCCCGGGTCAACTTCCGACCAAAACGGACCAGAAAAATGAGACCATTAACATCATTTCTTTGCGGAGCGGGGCTAAAGTTGGAGGCGAGAAAGCTGGTGGGAAAGGAAAGGAGAAAAAGCAGGATCCGAGTAACAATATTACTGGTCGACCGACCACTGATGCCAGTCGGTCGACCACGGACACAATTCTAGTAGCTTCTGGAAATTGTGAAGAGCGGGGAGATGGTCGACCGACCGAGGATGATGGTCGACCGACCGAGGCAGCTGAACAGGCGGATTCCTTTAGGCCCGAGATTCCTGACAACCTAAGGGAATTCCTGTTCCGGGGTGACAAGACCCCCAAATTCTTAAGGAGAGCTGCAAATGCTGAGAGCTCTACTCCTCCATATCCGGAGCGACTTCTACCCACGAAGGAACAGGTATCCTTCGACAAATTCAAAGATGTTATTCGTTCACTCAATGTACAAGTACCATTTTTAGAATTAGTCCAACAGGTTCCTTCCTATTTAAAGTTTATGAGATAGCTTTTAAACCGAAAGCGGTCTCTAGATAAGGTAGAGTCAGTAGCACTTACTGAAGAATCCTCTAGTTTTCTGACCCATGTCATTGCACCTCATAAATTAGAGGACCCAGGGAGTTTTTCTGTACCTTGCAACATAGGAACCTTCCCATTCAAGAAGGCCTTGTGTGACTTGGGGGCTAGCATTAGTGTTATGCCCTTAAGTGTGGCTCTAAAACTAGGAATGACCACCTTCGTCATGACTAGTATGACGTGCAAATGGCTGACCGTACGTCTATGGAACCCATAGGGGTGTTGGAAAACATCCCTGTGCGCATTGACAGATTCTTCTTCCCAGTTGACTTTGTAGTTTTCGACATCCCTAAGGATGCCCATATACCTATTATCCTACGAAGACCCTTCTTACACACTGCGGGGGCTATCATTGACGTCGGGAGTGGGACCTTGACCTTCAAGGTCGGGAAACACTCCATTATTTTTGGGCTGTCTTATAGGAAGAAGGATGCTATGACCCCTATTACTTGTAATGCTATCACTTATGAAAAGAAGTATGAGGTCATCACCACTTCTTCTACTTTAGAACCTACACCCATTCCTGTTTTTACGCCTCCGCCCCAGATTGGGAGCAATATGGAGGATGTACTTGTTTTGCCTATTGTAGGAAACGGTTTGGGGAAGCCCTTAGTCAAGAAGGTCTTTGTGCAATGGGGGGGACTCGGGATCTTGAGCTACGAAGAGGAAGATGATCCAGAGGCGGTGGATATGAAGAGGACAAGAAAAGAAGAGGAAAAGAGAAAAAGAGTGCTCCGTCACATATGCTTTGTGACGGAGAGGAGACATATGTTTGGCAATTCAAACAAACACGGTACGGACTACGGCATATAGCCAAAAGCCGTGGTCCGAGATTTTCCGCATCTTCCGCGGATGAGACTTTCAAGTTTTTCGTTTAAGACAATTTTCAGTTTGGTTGAGACTTTTTAGTTTTTGTTGCTTTAGTTTTTAGAACAATTTTTTGCTTCTGTTGCGTAGTTAAGACATTTAGACTTGGTATCTGGTTTTCTGCGCATGTATAATGTTTTTCAGGTTTGGGGAAGGTTAACTTGGGTAATACAAGTTATTTTCGAGAAGAAGAAGGCCACTGTACAGGAAATCCAGTCGACCGACCTCCACCATCAGTCGGTCGACCAGACACCTGCAGACCAGAGTGCACTATAATCTACCATCTGGTCGGTCGACCAGAGAGAAGGGTCAATAGACCAAGTGCACCTGTTGCAGCCTGTTCGTGATTTCTTGGGAAGCGTGCAAACATAATAGGGGAGTTCTTTTCCCTATTCCACCCTTTATGCTTCCACTACTCTTGTTTTGTTCAAACCTTAAAACCATTATCTAGCACCCAAAACGTATTTAATCCCCGAAAAAGGTCTTTCTTCGTTTGACTTTTTCAGGTACTTGGAGTGGCACTGTTGGCCACCGAAACCTCCTAGCTTACGCTGGTTTGGAGAGGTTTCCATCGCGCTTTAAAAATCCGGCGAGTTCTTTCCATGTTCCCTTGGTTTTTATTCTTTTCCCACTTTTCTTTATTTTTCATAAACCTTCACTTAGGCTAATGCACAATGGGGACATTGTGCGGTTTGGTTTGGGGAATGGTTTTGTGTCACATGCATTGTTCCATTGCATTTTTGTCACACGTTTATTGCATTTTGTCTTGCATTTGTTCTTTTCTTTAATTTCCTTGCATATACAAAAGGAAAAAAAAAAATCAAAAAAAAAAATAGAAAAATTCTAAAAATTCTAAAAAAAATGCACGTTTATTTTAGCATATAGGTCGAGTCGGAACGAGAGTATTTCAATGATGATTTTGCAATTTTTACATGTTTATGCCTTCGCCATGCCTTGTCAACTTGTTTTTAGTATAAGAGTCTTATGCATACCTACGAGTTTTTGTCAAACTAATTGTGGTTCTTGAGACTTGACTTATACCTTGGCAATCTACTTTACATTCTGAGTTTTAGAGCTTTATTCTTGGTTTCATTCTTAAACCAGTCGTCTAGGAAGTGAGTAGTACTCCCCTTAGAACATGTTACATCAATATGCATAAATATGAACTTGAATTGCTATATTCATGTTTACTATCTTGTTTTGTGAGTCTTGGTACGTGTATTTGAGACCCCTTTTCTCTTATTCACCTATAAGCCCTACATAGCCAAAATTGCCTTTTAATCCCCCAAAACTACATCCTATACTTAGCCTACCCTTCCAAGCTAGTATTTGTGGTAATTGGAATATTTTTTGAGGCATTTTGGTTTGTATGTCACCTTAAGCAAAAAAGAGTAAAGAAAGAAAGAAAGAAAAAGGAAAAAAGAACAGAAAAATTCAAAAAAAGAAAGAAAGAAAAACGAAAAAATCAAAAGAAACATGCAAGTCAGTTGACCGACCGTCCCTATTGGTCGGTCGACCAACTGACAGAAACAGAAGTTCAAATTCGTTCTGAAAATTCCTTTCTTTTACATTTTATCACTCCCGTACTTCATTCAAAATACTTGGGATTCCTTTCTTTTATATAATGTGAGAGTTGTGCTACAAAATAGCACTTTTATAATGTCAAAAGTCGTGAAATATGTTGTTTGGGAACCGGTTTTACTAGCTTGGCTACTAACCTCACTTGTCCAAAAGCATCTTAACCTCTTTTACCTTTTGCCTCACATATTCTTCACTACCTTAATTACATGTCTCCGAGTCACTTAATGAGTATGCTTATACATGGTTGTAGAATTCTTTTTTCATGTTAGATTGCAGGCATGTTTTCATGGGTCGAAGTTAGGTAAGTGTCTTTACAATATACTTCTTTCTATCTTCTACATACACTCACCCTATGCTTATTGTGTGATCTGAGCGACCCGCAAGAGTCCATGATGTAAAGTTTCTATAGTCAATAGTTTTGCAAATTTGACAACCCCATAACTCGTTTGCATGATTTGAATACTTTCTCATTTTGTTACTTGGCATTGGTTTAGGCTTACATGTAACTTTCGCTCTGAGATGGAAATCGTTCCATTAGTTTAAGATCGAGTCTAATTCTTGCTTGAGGGCAAGCAAGGTTTGGCTTGGGGAATTTGATGCGTGTCTATTTTATGATGTTTTACATCTATTTTAACACGCATTTTAGCGCTCATTTACGATGTTTTAGCCTTTATTTCCCAACAATTATCTACTTTCGTGTTTTTATGCTCTTTTGCAGAATTATGCGGAAAAGAGGCGATTTATACCAAATTGCTACCCTCTGGATTTTTACATAACCAAGGAACGAGGAAGAAACAACCTAAAGCGCAAGCCGGGGACCAAAAGATCAAATTGAGACGAATTCAAGGCTGACACACAAGAAAACCGGTCGATCGACCGATTACCCTAGTGGGTCGACCAAAACACCTGTTATCTCAAACCCATAATTCAACTTACGAAGACTGAAGTCCACTAAGGCCCGATAACCGGTCGACCGACCGACTACCCATGTCGGTCGACCGACTACCCTGGTCGGTCGACCAAGGCGCAGTTCCAGAGAATTTCCGCAAAGCCCGCGCGTGATTAGGTTATGAAAGAACTTATGTTTTTTCTCCTACTTAAGAAAACCTCGTGATTAGGGTTAATCATCTATCAACTAGCATCTTTTATCATCCAGTAGCATAGAGTTTTAATCCAGTTTTAGAATCAAGTTTTAGTATCAAATAATAATCTCTTTTTCAGTTTTAGTTTTAAGTTCATGTTACTGTTTCTTAAGTTTGATTCATTGTTCAAACAATCTTTCCACGGGAATCAATAAAGTTCTTCTTTTCTGCCCTAATTCCGTTTGCAGTAATTCTCCTTCATTTCAGTTTATTCTTTGTTATTTCAATAAGAATTGCTAGTATCCGGTTTAGGTTAGAAACCCAAACCCTTTATTGTTATCACATGTTTAGATTGTTGTTTGCTATGAATTCCATTTTTCCTACTGTTATTGTCGTTATTATCATAGTTATGAGTAGCTAGTTGCATATGTTAGGATGTAGGGAGTAAATTGCGTAGATGGTATAACACCCGAATCGACCTGTAGCAGACTTCTGGTCGACCGACCGGCTTAACTGGTCGGTCGACTGAGGCAGTTGGTCGGCCGACTGGAATAGCTAGTCGGTCGACTGACCTCGCGTATGTTTTCAGTTCGTTTTGTTTCGTTAATTATAATACCCTATGACGAGACCGAAAGGAGACTTATAGGATGTTAGTAATGACTTACCCAAGGTTGAAAGATACGGGAAGGGCATTGGTTAACGCTTTAAGACGGCTAGGTTACTCAAGACTGAAAGGTATGTTGATGCGTGTCTATTTTATGATGTTTTACATCTATTTTTACACGCATTTTGTCGTTCATTTACTATGTTTTAGCCTTTATTTCCCAATAATTGTCTACTTTCGAATTTTTATGCTATTTTGCAGATTTATGCGGAAAAGGGACGATTTTATACCAAATTTATGCCCTCGGGATTTTTCATAGCCAAGGAACGAAAGAAAGTTAACTCGAAGCGTTAACCAAATACCAAGAAGTCAAACCAAAGACAAATCAAGGCAGGCCTACAGGAAAAAAGGTCGACCGACCTACTACATGGGTCGGCCGACCAGGCGACTGTTATGGAAAGACCAGAAATCCCTGAAGCCCGTCAAGCGGTCGACCGACCTACTACTTAGGTCGACCGACCTCAGCGCAGACCCAGAATTTTCCGCAAAGCCCATTCAAGTGATTAGGTCTTTAGGAAACTCTTCTTTTCCAGCTATTTAAGTTAATTACGTGATTAGGGTTTGGCAGTCGATTTTATTCAGTCTTAAATTCAGTTTTATTCAGTTTTATTCAGTATCTACTATTCAGTTTTAGAGGGAATTTTAGCATACAATAGTTATTCCTTTATTATTCAAACACTTTTCTTTAGTATTGTTCATCATCAATCTTTCCACAACAATCAATAAAGTTCGTTCTTTTCTGCCTTAATCCTTGTTTCCGGTAATTCCTTTCTTAATTTCATTTTTAATATTGTTCTTATCTTAGAATTATTAGTATGAGGTTTAAGTTAGAATCCCAGGCCTTTATTGTTAATGCATCTTTAGATTGATGTTTATTATGATCTCCATGTTTACTTCTGTTTTTTATTATTGTTTCAATAGTCATGAGTAGCTAATTTCACATGTTAGGATGTAGGGAGTAAATATGCATCAATAGTGTAATTTCCGAAATCCATCTGTTGCAGGCAGGAGGTCGGCCGACTGGGGTAGCTGGTCGGTCGACCAACCCACGTTCGTATTCTGTTTCGTTTTGTAGACTATAATAACCTACAATGAGACTGAAGGGAGACTTGTAGAATGTTAGTAATGACCTACCCAAGATTGAGAGATACGGGTAGGGCATTGGTTTACACCATAAGATGACTAGGTTACTCAAGACTGAAAGGTATGTGACCTAGAATTTAGGAATCACCTTTATTGTTGACACCCAATAATAGTGAGACCTAGGAACTAATAGCATAGGCCGAAAGGAGCTATTAGGTAGCATAGACCTAAAGGATATGTTACACCCCTTACGCGATTGCAATACATGTTGACTTAGGATTTATACTATCTTAGCTATTTATTACCCAACCATCCTAGCATCTCTTTTACTATAGTTTTATTCTCATCTTTATTAACTTGTTTTATTTTTATATTTGTTTCTAGACTTAGTAATAATCAATCAAACCCTCACTTTTGTTACCCTAAAACATTGACATTAAACAATAAACATTCCCCACCTCTCTGTGGTTCGACCCTGACTTTCGCTATCTATAGTTAAAGTTTAGGAATTATAAATTTTATCTTTGGTATCCTCAACGACGGGCATCAAATTTTGGCGCCGTTGTCGGGGAGGTGACGCCAGTGTTTATTGTTTCTTGTTTTTGTTTCTTTAGTTTAAGGAACTTTTGTTCCTTAAACCTTCTCACTTTTTTCTTGTAGTTTCCATCTTATGCGCAGGTCAGTTAAAGGAGAACTTTCTACCACTAGACCACGAGCTTGAGAGGACTCTAAGAGAAAGGAGGAAGCAGCTTTTAGAAAGTAGGGAAGGAGGTTCTCCATCTTCCCTATTCCAAGAAGATATCTTTGAACAACCATCATCACCATCATCACCACAAAACAACCCACCTTCACCAAAAACACCAAATTCACAACCAAATTAACCTCATAATCCATCTACACCAAAAACACCAACAAATACCTATTTCCAAGTTTTTGAAGTAAAGGAAGAGAAGATGGCTAAAGAAGCGAGTATTGCAAGTCACTCTATGCCACGGGCAAAGGATCTCTATAAGGGATTCACTTTACCCACTGGCACGGGAAAGCCATTTGAGGCCAAGCCTTCCTACATCTCCATGGTGGACAGGAACCAGTTTGGAGGCGCAGCCAATGAAGATGCAGCTAGGCACATTGAAATCTTCACGGATTACATATGCTCCATAGCACCCTCAGATGGAGTGACGCAGGATCAAATCAAAGAAACCATGTTCATCTTTTCCCTCCGAGACTCAGCAAGGGAATGGTATAGAGATTAAGACCGCACTGTTGCGGGAGTAACAGATTGGAACACATTGGCCTTAGCTTTCTATCGGAAGTACTACTCTGCAGCTATGACCAATGCCTTGAGAGCGCAGATAACCAGTTTCAAACAAGGGCCTAATGAAGATTTTAGTGAGGCTTGGGACAAGTTCAAGAGACTTGTTCGATCCATACCCCATCATGGATTTGAACAATGGCTTCTTTGCAACCAGTTCTATAACGGCCTCTATGATGACAATAGAGCTTATTTGGACGCTGCAGCTAATGGAAGGTTCCAAGATTATTCCGGGGAGACCAAGGGTCTCAAACTCATTGAAGATGTTGATGTGCACAGAGCTGAACACGAGACTTCCCGTGGAAATCAAAGAAAGGCTGAATCCAATGTTGCGGCAATAGAGGCCTTGATGGCTATGTTATAAAAAATGGAGAGTGGTGGAAAATTTGAGATGGGAAGTGCAAGTAAAGGTGGCATGTACCAGGTAAACGCCGTTCAAGACGGACCCTTCAGTTGTGACAGATGTGGTGGAGAGGGGCATGTGTCAAAGTTTTGTACCTCATCTAACGAGACATGTGCAGCCTTTCAGCATTCCCGTGGGAACAACTTTTATGATCCCAATAATAATAATGTCCAACGCCACCTGAGGTGGATCAGCCAGAATGTTCTCAATCCACAACACCAACAACCACAACAAAACTCCACTTATATCCCTCCACACAAGCAAAACTATCAAAAACCCCTTGTGTCCCTCAACAACCGTTTAATCCACCACCGAATACGGATGCTCTCATCCAAAGTCTCATTGGGTTATTTCAAAAGGAATCGCAGGCACGAGAGGCGGGTATGAAGATGTTAGAGTCCCAAATTGCTCAAATTGCGAGCAAGAATGATACTAGGGCTCCGGGTCAACTTCCGACCAAGAGGGACCAAAAGAAGGAGACTCTAAACAGCATATCATTAAGGAGTGGAGCCAAAATAGGAGGTGAGTAGGTTGGTGGAACAGAAAAAGAGAAGCAGCCGAAAACGAGCAACAGCGAAGTAGGTCGACCGACCCAGGAGCCAGGTCGACCGACTACGACGCAGATCCCAGAAGCTGCTGGAACACAGGAATCAGGTCGACCGACCGAGGAGTAAGGTCGGCCGACCTCCGACGCTGAATAGAAGGACGCCTTCAGGCCTGAAATGCCAGACAACCTAAGGGACTTCCTATTCAGGGGTGACAAGACCCCCAAGTTCTTGAGGAGGGCTGCCAATACTGAAAGTTCCGCCCCTCCTTATCCGGAGAGACTCATACCAACCAAGGAACAGGTATCATTTGATAAGTTTAAAGACGTAATTTGTTCATTGAATGTTCAAGTTCCGTTTTTAGAACTAGTTCAACAAGTTCCTTCATATCTTAAATTCATGAGACAACTTTTATCACGAAAGCAGACTCTAGATAAAGTTGAGTCGGTAGCCCTTACCGAAGAGTCCTCTAGTTTCCTGTCCCATGTTATAGCCCCTCATAAGCTAGAGGATCCTGGGAGTTTTTCTGTACCTTGCAACATAGGGACCTTCCTGTTAAAAAGGCCTTATGTGACCTAGGGGCTAGCATTAGTGTCATGCCCTTGAGTGTAGCCTTAAAGCTAAGAATGAACAATTTTGCAGTAACTAGTATGACTGTCCAAATGGTCGACCGTACATCTATGGAACCCATAGGGGTGTTGGAAAACATCCCTGTGCGAATTGATAGGTTTTTCTTCCCAGTCGACTTTGTAGTTTTGGACATCCCTGAGGATGCCCATATACCTATTATACTAGGGAGACCATTCCTTCACATTGCGGGAGCCATCATTGATGTAGGTAGTGGGACATTGACCTTTAAGGTAGGGAAACATTCTATCATCTATGGTCTATATTATAGGAAGAAGGATACTATGACTCATATTACTTGTAATGCCATTGCTTCTGAAAAGAAGTATAAAGTCATCACCACGTCTCCTACCTTGTTACCTACACCCATACCTATTTTTACACCTCCGCCCCAGATTGGGAGCAATATGGAGGATGCTTCTATTGTGACTAATAAAGGAATTGGTTTGGGGAAACCCATGGTAAAGGACGTCATAGTGTAATGAGGTGGAATAGGGATCCTGAGCTATAAGGAGGATGAGGATCCAGACATTGTTGATAAGGAGGACAAGAGAAGAAAAGAAGAAAAATATAAGAGTTCGTCGCATATGCTTTGCGACGGAGAGGAGACGTGTTTTGTCATTCAAGCAAACACGGTAGAGACTACGGCATATCGCCAAAAGCCTTGGTCTGAGATTTTTCGCATCTTTAGCGGATAGTTGTTTCAGTTTTAAGCTCCTAAGACAATTTATTTTCCGTTTAGTTGAGACTTTTTAATTTTTGTTTGCTTTAAATTTTAGTTCTATTTTGTTTTTGCTTGCATAGTAGAGACATTTAGACTTGGTCCTGGGATCTTGCGCATATGTTGGGCGCATGTATAATGATTTTTCAGGTTTGAGGAAGAATGACTTGGTTAATACAAGTTATTACCGAAGAAAAAGACGCCGCTGTACAGGAGAGACGGTCGACCGACTAGCAACACCAGTCTGTCGACCAGACCGCTGCAGTTCAGAAATTCCTACAGTCTGCGGATTGGTCGGTCGACCAGAGAAGAAGGTCAGTCGACCCACTTACCTGTTACAGCGTGTTCGTATTTTCCTAGAGAAGCATGCAACCATCATAGGTACTTAGAGTGGCACTGCTGGCCACCAAAACTTCCCAGCTTACGCTGGTTTGGGGAGGTTTTCTCATGCGCTTGAAAATCCAGTGAGTTCTATCCTTTTTCCCTTGGTTTTATTCTTTCTTGCATTTTTTTCTTTTATATTTTTTTTGAAACCTTCACTTAGGCTAATGCACAATGGGGACATTGTGCGGGTTGGTTTGGAGAATGGTTTAGTCACATGCATTGTTCCATTACATTTTGTCATACGTTTATTGCATTTCTGTCTTGCATTGTTCTTTTCTTTATTTTCCTTACATATACAAAATAAAAATATAAAAAAATTATAAAAATTTCAAAAATTCCAAAAAATGCACTTTTATTTTAGCATATAGGTCGAGTCGGAACAAGAGTATTTCAAGGATGATCTTTGCTATCTTACATGTTTATGCCTTTGCCTTGCCTTATCAACTTGTTTTAGTATGAGAGTCTTTTGCATATCTACGAGTTTTTGTCAATTTGTATAGCTTGAGACTTGACTTATACCTTGGCAACCTACTATACGTTCTAAGTTTTAGAGCTTATTTCCTGGTTTCATTTTTAAACCAGTTGTCTAGGATGTGAGTAGTACTCCCCTTGGAACATGTTACATCAATATGCATAAACATGAACTTGAATTGCTATATACTTGTTTTACTATCTCGTTTTGTGAGTCTTGGTACGTGCATTTGGGATCCCTTTTCTCTTATTTACCCATAAGCCTTACATAGCCAAATTCGCCTTTTTATTTCCCCAAAACTACATCCCATACTTAGCATACCCTTCCAAGCTAGTATTTGTGGTCATTGGATTAATTTTGAGGCATCTTGGTTTGTATGCTATCTTGAGCAAAGAAAAAGAGAAAAGAAAGGAAGAAAGCAAGAAACGAAAAAAAGAACAGAAAAATTCAGAAAAAGAAAGAAAGAGAAGGAAAACGAAAAAAAAATCAAAATATACAGTAGAGTCAGTCGACCGACCACCTTCATAGGTCGGTCGACCAACTGACGGCATCAGATTCAAAAGAATCTCGTTCCGAAAATCCCTTTCTTTTATATGTTATCACTCCCGTACTTCATTCAAAATTATTTGGGAGTCCTTTCTTATATATAAAGCAAGAGTTGTGCTACAAAAGAGCACTTTCTTAATATCAAAAGTTGTGAAACATGTTGTTGGAAACCAGTTTTACTAGCTTGGCTGCTAACCCCACAAATCCAAAAACATCTTAACCACTTTTACCCTTCACCTCACATATCTTTCATTACCTCAATTGCATGTATCCGAGTCACTTGATGAGTGTGTTTATAAATAGTTGTAGAACTCTTGTTCATGTTAGATTGCAGGCATGTTTTCATGGGTCGCAGTTAGGTGAGTGTCTTTACAAATATACTTCTTTCTATCTTTTACATATACTCACCTTTTGCTTCATGAGTGTCTCGAGCGTACCGCGAGAGTCCATGGTGTAAAGTCTCTATAGTCTCTAGTTTTGCAAGTTTGACAACACCATAACTCGTTTGTATGATTTGAATGCTTTCTCATTTTGTACTTGGCATTGGTTTAGGCTCACATGTAAATTTCGCTCTGAGATTGAAATCGTTCCATTAGTTAAGATCGAGTCTATTTCTTGCTTGAGGGCAAGCAAGGTTTGGTTTGGGGAATTTGATGCGTGTCTATTTTATGATGTTTTACATCTATTTTTACACGCATTTTGTCGCTCATTTACTATGTTTTAGCCTTTATTTCCAAACAATTGTTTACTTTCGTATTTTTATGCTATTTTGCAGATTTATGCGGAAAAGGGACGATATTATACCAAATTTATGCCCTCGGAATTTTTCATAGCCAAGGAACAAAGGAAAGTTAACTCGAAGCGTTAACCCAAAGACAAGTCAAGGCAGGCCTACAGGAAAACAGGTCGACCAACCTACTACATGGGTCGGCCGACCAGGCGACTGTTGATGCTTACACTTATATCATACTACTACCTCCTTCATACTAACAATAGTACTTAGAAATAGTTTTTCTAAGTAAGAATTATTTCCTATACTAATAATATTAAGGATAATATTATTAACATTTCTAGTATACTAAAACTTTTTTTCTAGTAACAAAAATAGTCTTAGTTTGAGATCGGGTCCTTGATACGCATCTTTTGGAGACGATTTTTTTTAGATCTTTATAAGGGTATTTCGGTTATTGAAGACTCAAGTAATAGGTGATTATTCAGTATAAACCTTCTAAACCAATGTAAGGACAATCACATCTTATGATATCATCATGCATGCATAAGATCTTATTAAGTTTTATAACCTAAACTTAAAGAAACAAAACTCACATTAGTTTTGAGTATAAAATTAGGAACTTAGTTCCCAACAAGTGGTATCAGAGCATTACGGTTGTTGCATGCATGATCGGATTCATGATTTATGTTAAAACGGATTAACATATTAATTTCGAAATTTTGTATTTATTATGATAAATCACAAAATAATTTTGCATATTAAAGTTTCTGATTCTAAAATGGTTTTAGGACATAAAAATAATTTTATGGATTAATTTTTATTGTTCATTTTTATATTTATTTGTATATTTTGTAGTTTAAATCGGTTTTAAACAACAATTAATGGGAAAAATAGCTAAACATAGTTTCTGGCCGAGATTTTTTGATATCTTCTCACATGCATATTTAATATATTGTATATGAAATTTCGTAAGAAATGGAGTTATTATGCATGGATTATGAATTTTATGAGATAAATAGTCATAATATGAGTAAAAATGGGTATAGGAGGTTGTATTTCGAATTTGACCTTAAAAATTTTATGAGAAGTCACATGCAATATATATATAAAGTGCCTGTATGAATTTTCGAAATTATTGGACTTATTTTGCATGATTAATGATTTTTATAGTAAAAATCGTATTAATAGTGACTTAAATTCGACTTTAATAGTTATAGTTGGAATTTTGCCATAAAAACTTTACACAATGTCACATGCAATATTTACAGTATGTATATAAGTTTTGAGAATTTATTCTCAAGTGATGCATGTTTTATGATTTTAATAGTTAAAATCGAGTAAATAATGACTTATTGTGTTAAAAATAGTTAATCTTAATATTATGACATAAAATTTTACCCATAGATGTCTTATATAATAGGAACATCAGATCTAAAAGATGGATATCAAAAAGTTTCTGTTTCTATGATTATTAGTTTTTTATGAGTTAATTAGTTAATAATCGTAATTTATGAGTCGTAAAAATGAAATTTCGACCATGGTCTGTAATTTTTGGTCATTTTCAGGTTCTAATATATATTTTAGGATGACTAAAAATTTATGGCAAATTATTGCAAGTTTTTTATAATTTAAATCAGATTTTTAACCATAAAAACGGTTTTTATACAATTTATTTAACAAATAAACTATAAATATTTGCATAAGACCATTTTATTAATTTCTGAATTTTTAGAAAATTTCCAGAAAGTTTAGAATTTTTGAATTTTAAATTTCGAATTTTATTGACTCATTTGGCCATATTTTGTTTATTTTTCCCGAAAATACAAGTAATTTATGAACAATAATGCAAAATCAAGTTAAATCATGATCAAACATTAGTAGAGACTAAACATTGATTCCTAAAGTATGTTGGGATGATTAACTTGGACATAAATTAGATTTATGTAATTTTGATGATTTTAATAGTTAAAGTCGCGCATATCCGTAAAAACCGTAAACAAATATGAGATATTTGCTCCCATAAGGCGATTTGGCATTAAAAATTGAGCATGTGCATGCATATTTTATTATTGCATTTTAATTAATGTGAATGTCATATTTGAATGTTTTTATATAATTTGGAATTATGTAATTTTCTTAGTATGGCCTTAGTTTTAATCAATATTACCCGTAATGAAAGGGAATGTTGATTCGGTTGTAATTTATGTGATCTCGTATCACGGGTTTGTAATTTAATTTAATTTTCAGTTTTACAATAGAATAGTTGTATTATTTTATTGTAATTCCGGAGATCCAGAAGACGGTGCCATACGGAAAGGAGTTCCGACAAGACGGTGTTTTCTTGGATGGTGTGCCAGTGAAGTTCAAGGGACCACGGAGTTGGTTTCCGAATTTGTAATAGTTAATTAGTTTTTACTATTACTAGGAAGGCCATACTAGGATTTTTATTGCTTTATTGCTTTCATTTTTGCATTTTTAATATGTTTGCATGCAAAGCCAAATCGCCATAAACATGCATATTAGTTTAGATCGTTAAAAACGACCGTGTCAATTATAATTATCGAGTTCACCAATTTAATTCACTTAAAGGAGATAGATAATAAATTGACAAGACCTCTATATTAAACAAAACAATTGAGAATTAGCCTTACCAAATAGTAGAACCCATGAGCTTCTATTTCGTGGGGTGGTGCTAGTCCAGTGGGCAGTACGAACCTCATTACGTAGGATAAGTGGGGCGATGGGGTGGATTCAGTCCAGTGGGCGGATCGCATCTCGATGCAATTGAAATTTGGTTTGTACTCAACGGAAGTGTAGAGGACCAGTGGTCAATGTGTTTCGGGCTAAGATGAATAAATTATGATTTGTCATCAACCAAGAGTTCTATGGTAGAACCGGTTTATTTTAACCCACCAAACCATATAATTGGGTCGGAGTTCCAGTGGTTCACGATTTCGGTAGTATGGGTTTGGGTCTTGGAATCATTTATAAAATTGGATAGAGGTCATTTTATAGATGCATTAGCTTGATAAATATGTTTACAAGTTAAAATGAACATAAAAACGATTAGCATTTAATTTCTTCATATCAATATCAATCATGACCGCTACCACTACTTCAAACACTTCATGGTTACGTTCCTTCACGGATCGTTGTAAGCTAGAAAAGAATGGGGCAAACTTTGCCGATTGGGATGCCCAACTATTGTTGGCGGCAGAAGGTGACGGTAAGACCGAATTCCTCATGAAGAATCACCTCTTGAACCTGCAGAAAATGCCACCGCCGCTGCAAGGGGACCCTATGATACTTATCAGAAGGAGTTCGCGGCAATCAAAAATGTTTTGATCTTCTCGATGGAGCCGAAACTCCAAAGGAGTAACATAAAGAATGGCACGGCCTATGAGATCTACTCCAGGCTTGTGACAATGTTCTCGAAGGCTTCGAGAAGTGTCCAATACGAGGCGGCATCGGCCTTCTTTGATCTCAACCTTAAGGAGGGGCAAAAAGTTAGCCCATATGTGCTCAAGTTAATTGAGCATGTAGAAACCCTAAGGATGAATCAAATGGACATTCCTAAGGAACTTGTGATTGACAGAATCCTCCACTCCTTGTCTAAGGTGAAAACTTCTGTACAATTCCGGGTGAATTTCAACATGAGAAACCAAGACATCTCCCTCGATGAATTGCACAATATGATCGTGCAGGCTGAAAGGGATATGGGCCTAAATGTTAGTCCCGCTAAGGATGTGCTCAACATTAATGTTAAGGGCAAAGGAAAGTTCAATAGAAAGGGTAAGGCAAAAGGGAAGCAACCTTCCAAATGTTCAAAGAAAGCGTCTTCTGAGGCAAGCACCTCAAATCCCAACAAGAGCTCTCATCAAGAAGCTAAGTGCTTTTATTGCAATGGCAAAGGACATAGGAAGAGGAACTGTTCCAAATATCTCAGCGATCTCAAAGCTGGGAAAATTCTTCCAGTTGGTACGATAACTATCCCTGTTTTATGTAAATCTCAACTAATGTATTATGATACAAGTTGTGATGTGAATGCTCTTCTTATTTGAATTAGGGCATGGTAGCAAAGATAAGGGAAAGGGAAAACAAACATGATGGATCAAAGGGAACTAAGAGTAGCTCCACTCGGGATGATCAAGGAGCGTTGTTTTCCACTTATTTTGCTTAGATTTGAAGTATTGTAAGAACAATTGAAACTCGTGTTTTACTTTCTTGTTGGACGAGGAAAGGATGATCCTTGAAACAATTGGTTGTATTTTGGATAATGTAGTGACTTGGTTTTCAACCCAAGTCACTATCAGTTTTATAATTATGTTCTTATTTAGTTTAACACTTGCAAATCTTAAAACATAAAATAGAATTGATTGTGAAACGGAATAAGTATAGGATACTTGATTCAAATCGAATCAAAATCAAATTAAGTTTAGAACTCAATTAAGAGGAAAAGTTATCAACCATCCAAAACTATCTAAGCATTAATCGAATATTTTCTGTGATAAATCATAAGGGTACACAAACTAACATCAAAGTCATTGCTTGTGGCCTTAGTAGCTATCTTTGGCAATAAAATAGGATTATTATTACAAAGATAGAGTGGGAGAAATTTGAAAAGGCCACAAATAGCATATGATTTTGATTAGCACAATAAATATGATCTATTGATGAATAGTAGAATTTATTGTGTTTTGGTTGTGTAAAAGATTTAGAAGGTAGAAGTTGTGGATGGGATCTACGACTCGAGAAAAATCTACGCCTTACGATTTTAAAAGGTAGATTAAGTTGTGGATAAGATCCATGATTTGGTAAAAATCTACGCCTTGTGATCCTGACGGCCCCGACCCGGGAGGATACTTTAAGAATAAATTCTTAAAGTTTGTAAGGAAAAATTCTATACATGGATAAGATCCATGATAGAGTCCTCGTACAGCATAAGATGAGATAAATGTGGGGAACTGAAAGTTCCCACACACAAAATTATGTACCATAAGAAAAGACTCTTATAGAAACTACGGGAGGACAGTCGAAGAAAATTATTCAAAAGATTTTGCAAAGGCTCAAGAAAGGGTTCTTGGATTTAGATAGGTGATCTGAACGTGCAAATGCAATTTCTAAGACCATGAAATTTATAAGATATACATGCTAATAAATGAGATTTATTGAGAGAAGCATGGGTTGACATATGGATGCCAGCAATCTGCAAAGTTAAGGGTAACTTTGTTGAAAGTAGTAAAGTAATTCATTGAGCATGAAATCAGTAAACTCAATAACCGCTTTTCGAAAGAGTATTTGAAAAGGATGTGACTGTTAGCACATATGGTTAAGTCCCAACCATTTCAATTCATTAAATGTTGAGGAACATTGAATTGAGTGGGAGCTTTATGATTTACGGTTAAATGTAAAGTTCAATGGGAGTTCTCGCTCCAGGATTTGAACCTATTGAGTCATGGGTATGACTTCGGGATCTTCAGAATCAGGCAAGAACAAGAGTTTAGTGGGAGTAAACGTTATCTAGAACAACTCATTGCTCGTTTGGAATGAGGCACTAGTACTTATGAGAAGTATGCGAGTTTTCAATTCTAGATGGCAAATTGATATGATTTAAATCTAATTAAACATGGGATGTTTAATTGCGATTGTAAAAGACATCTTGTTATTAGTGTTAATGTTGTTCATGGAGATGAAGATAGTATAGCCATGATGGGATCATGGAAATTTATCAAACCTTAAGTACTATTGATTACACGTTTAAAATCGCTAATGTTTCCGCCATTAGTATAATCGTGTGAGGCTGGATGCACATTGCTTGCAGGATAACCTGTTTAAGCAGGTGATAAATCAATGATTAAACCTTGATGAATTGTCAAAGTATTCTCCAATGAAGATGAAAGACAAATTCAAGATTTTGGAAAATAACTTAGTCATGGATAAAAGGTTTACAAAGACTCAAGTTCCAAGATACCAAGCAACGATTCATAATAATCTTTGGCTTATATTCATTGACTATGCATCTCAATGACTTGTATTTTAACTACATGGTCATCACAAGATTCTACAAAATGTGCAAGTTCAAAAATTATGTTAAAGCATTGCTATAGCTGGGTGTTACACAATGCACATAATCTTATTCACTAGTCATGAGAAGACTTATCTCTTTAAGAACCAAGAGCATATATGAATGTAATCCGCAAAGTGAACGCACGCACGAACCAGGTAAACTTGGTTTATCCAATATGAAGATAATTAAAATTATAGAGGAAGTGAACGAGAGGCACTAAAGCTCATTGTAAATTAAATGGTGATCAAAGGTTGACCACTTGGATAGTGTAATCCACTAATTGTTTGAGTTATTTATAACTCACGAAAGGTCATGTAAAATTCAAATGGGATGGTAAGACCATATTGAACCCCATTAAAGTGAATTGAATTATCATGACCTCGCCCCTAGTTGCTTAAGTGAGGTGACATCTCAATGCAACCGGATGTGTGATGCGATTGATGGTGAGTTCAATTGCCATAAAGTCATACGGGATGAGTAATCGATCACCTAGGCATATACATGTTAAGATAAATTTGTCGGGCTAATGACCGCTGATAGAGCTCTGGCGTACTCTTATTAAAAGACTGCCTGATCGTGGCGGGAGCATCAATCGTGTTTCACATGAGTTAGTTCTTGGACTAATGACTGTTCTCTGAGGTGGCATAGTTTTCAGATTAACTTTGATTTATGTCCTAACACCTTCGTAACTAGGGTTTATAAGGACATGTTTTAGGTTATGATGGACTATGGCCAGCCGGAACGAATAAGTCGATTAGGAATTGTCCACCCCTTGTCATCAGGGTTGAGAAATATCTCTAGGCCACTCGAGGAGAATAATAATTAGAATTGCGTGGCCACGCTCGGAAGGTATCTATGGTAGATAATTCCGGTCAGTAGTTATAACTCCAGATCGAGATAAACCACTCTAGATTTTAATCAATTGCCGGCACGACCTGAGAGGACGCCATGCATTGAGTGGGAGATAGTAATAGGGCAAGAGAATTGGTAACACACACTTGTCTCGGACAAGTGGGAGATTGTTGGAGGAAGTGTCCTCGACAATAGTGTGTTGACGTAATTAAAACTCATTTGAATGAAACACAATTGGGAGTGTTACTCTTTTAAAGTCGACTGATCAACATTTACCGATAATAATTGGCTGTCTAGAGTTTGACATTATCGTCATCTGATGGTGGTGATTAGTTGATCCCTTAAGGTCATATATTTAGGGAATTCCGTCTCAATGGAATAATTAATTAATATTGTATTAGATACGAATTAATTGATAAACTGGAAATATTGGAAATAATTTTTATATGACGAATATTATATAATGGGATTATAATAATTATAGTCAAAGTAATAAAATTGTTTTTATTACTCGGTTTTTATTTATTCGTTTGGAAACCGATTAAATTAAGAATGAACACGGTTGATCATAAAATTACAAAGAGTTGTAATTAAATTATGACATTACAATTTTTATGCAATAATAATTTCGAAATTATTAGTGTAATTATTTAAATGTAATAAATTTGTAAATTGTGAATTTTAATAGTTAAAATTGCACAATTAACAAATTGGGTCATGTGTTATGGGACATGTGTGACATGTTAAAAATTAGCACAATTGAAAAAAATTAAAATGGGTCTATAATAAGACCATTTGAACCGTGAAATTGGAGGATGCACATGAGATTGTGTGTGTGTAAAATGATTGAGTGTGTAAGTAGGTGTGTAAGAGTGTGTAAGAGTGTAAGGCATATTTGATGCTTTATGTAAGTGTAAGTGAGCCATGCATTGGCTTCTCTTGCTTGTCTTGGCCGGCCATGTTGCTTTCTTAAGCAAGCTCATGTGCCTATAAATAACACACACACACACACTTTATACAAGCTAGTTTTTGCTAAGTGATTGTTGATGCTTACACTTATATCATACTACAACCTCCTTCATACTAGCAATAGTACTTAGAAATAGTTTTTCTAAGTAAGAAATTATTTCCTATACTAATAATATTAAGGATAATATTATTAACATTTCTAGTATACTAAAACTATTTTTCTAGTAACAAAAATAGTCTTAGTTTGAGATCGGGTCCTTGATACGCATCTTTTGGAGACGATTTTTGTTAGATTGTTATAAGGGTATTTCGGTTATTGAAGACTCAAGTAATAGGTGATTATTGAGTATAAACCTTCTAAACCAATGTAAGGACAATCACATCTTATGATATCATCATGCATGCATAAGATCTTATTAATTTTATAACCTAAACTTAAAGAAACAAAACTCACATTAGTTTTGAGTATAAAATTAGGAACTTAGTTCCCAACAGCGACTGTTATGGAAATACCAGAAATCCCTGAAGCCCGTCAAGCGGTCGACCGACCTACTACTTAGGTCGACCGACCTCAGCGCAGACCCAGAATTTTCCGCAAAGCCCATTCAAGTGATTAGGTCTTTAGGAAACTCTTATTTTCCACCTATTTAATCTAATTACGTGATTAGGGTTTGGCAGTCGATTTTATTCAGTCTTAAATTCAGTTTTATTCAGTATCTACTATTCAGTTTTAGAGAGAGTTTTAGCATACAATAGTTTTTTTTTTGGTGAAATGTGACTATAATATATTAGAAAAAATAATAATTACATGGAGGACCCGGGTTCAAGACCCCAATCAAGCATTACATCATCTGATTGCAATTATTAAACCACACTCTATTTTCATCTAGCATACAATAGTTATTCCTTTATTTTTTTTTTTTTTTTTTTTTTTTGGTAAAGGTAAGTATATATATATTCAAAAGATTAAATACATGAGTGACTAAGCCAATGACCTAATGTAGGTCTTGTCTTTGTCACTGATTGTGGAATTAATCCTGCTTCTAATGAAACTATTAAGTTCTGCTTTGATACTAGAGATTACAATATGTGGTCTCACTAAAACTTGCTCATTTCTGATGATGTTCCTTTGGTTCCATATGTGATAGATGACTGCGTTTATGGCCCCATTTCTGATTGCACTTTGTAGTTTAGACCCCCTTATTCTGCTTCTCCAATTACTATCCAAATTCAAAACTGGTTTGATCCCACACCACTGTGCGGGATTGTTCATCATCAATCTTTCCACAACAATCAATAAAGTTCGTTCTTTTCTGCCTTAATCCTTCTTTCCGGTAATTCCTTTCTTAATTTAGTTTTAATATTGTTCTTATCTTAGAATTATTAGTATCCGGATTAAGTTAGAATCCCAAGCCTTTATTGTTAATGCATGTTTAGATTGATGTTCGTTATGATCTCCATGTTTACTTCTGTTTTTATTATTGTTTCAATAGTCATGAGTAGCTAATTTCACATGTTAGGATGTAGGGAGTAAATATGCATCGATAGTGTAATTTCCGAAATCCATCTGTTGCAGGCAGGAGGTCGGCCGACTGGGGTAGCTGGTCGGTCGACCAACCCGTTCGTATTCTGTTTCGTTTTAATTTGTAGACTATAATAACCTACGATGAGACTGAAGGGAGACTTGTAGGATGTTAGTAATGACCTACCCAAGATTGAGAGATACGGGAAGGGCATTGGTTTACACCGTAAGACGACTAGGTTACTCAAGACTGAAAGGTATGTGACCTAGAATTATTTAGGAATTACCTTTATTGTTGACACCCAATAATAGTGAGACCTAGGAACTAATAGCATAGGCCGAAAGGAGCTATTAGGTAGCATAGACCTAAAGGATATGTTACACCCCTTACGCGACTGCAATACTGTTAGGTTTAGTTATCTCATAAAAAAATTATTTTAGTCACACTAACATAATCTTATAATTAACATTTTAATTATCTCATTATATGACCTTATGCATGCTAATGGAAATGCGGAAATAACGAGATATGAACCCTTACTCACGGTCCAAATAATGCTAGGATGATCCTCCAAAGTATTCAACAAGAACACCTCCTCTATGATGCACCCAAGACACCCTTAATTCAACCGAAATCTTGATGTTGCTAGGAAAGAATCGGTTTTTCCTTAATGTAAAATCTTATCACTTATTAGAAATTATTATATCAATACTACAACTAGTATATATTATTATCTTATAATACTTGGAGGTTTTTGTATATTTCTCTCTAGAAAAATATTTGCTTAAGGATTAGAATGAATGAATTTTCTTGTGTAAAAACAAGTTTTATTGTGGTTGTCTTGGTTTAGGGATAGCCGGCCATAGGAAGGCTCAAAAGAGAACATTTCTCTTACCCATGCAATCATAGGTGGCTCTAGGTCCTATTTACAAGAGCATGCTTCTTAATTATGCTTAAAGTGTGTCATTATGAGACTAAACACACCTTAAAGCATCTCCCTAAACCGTCGCATTTGAGATAAAATGGACATCTATTTTATTTTTGTCAATTGCACAATTTGTATATTATGTGACATACAATATGTCACAATGTTATAAAATACAATTGTTTTAATTAAAAACATATATATTTATCGAATAAATATTATTTATAAATTAAATAAATCATATTTATCAGTTTGACAAGTAATTCGTAATTACTAATATAGAATGATTATTTATGATAATCGTCAATACGATTTACAACCTTTGTATTAATATACAACCCGATTCATTCTAATTACGATATCGTAAAATATCGTTCAATGTTTAATAATTGACACGTTTCAATTATAAACATAAATCTTACAATAAGATTTAACCTCTGATTTCTCGATATACGAGTTTAAGGAATATGATCAAATCGTATCAATATACATTTGATCATTTTATCAATTAAGGGACTTGTCCTATAGGTGTGACCTAAAGGGATCAACTGACCACCACCGTCATACGACAGTAATGTCAAACTCTAGCTAGCCAATCATTACCGATTAATGTTGGTCAGTTGACTAATATATTTCGTATCATCCCTTGCGCATTCTCGTCATGAGATTTAATTACGTGATCACACTATTGTTGAGGACACATTTCCCAACAATCTCCCACTTGTCCTCGACAAGTGTGCATCACCAATTCTCTTGTCCTATTACAATCTCTCACTCAATGCAAGATGTCTCTCTGAGGTCGTACTTGCATTCGATCATATCATGAGTGGTTTCCTCGATCTGGAGAATAACTTTTTGACTGGAATTATCTACCATAGATACCTTCCGAGCGTGGCCACGCATTTCCAGTTAACTTCTCCTCCAGTGGCCTTGAGATTTGAACAACTCTGACAAGGGGTGGACAATTTCTATCGCACTACTTCCTTCAACCAGTCACAGTCAGTCACAACCCAAAGCAATCCCATTTGACTCCAGTTACGGAAAGTCGTAGAGAATGGATCAAGGTTATGCCTAAACCGTACTATCTTGGGAGAGTAGTCTTTAGTCTAAGAATTGACTCACAAGAATACTATAACAGCTCTTGCCACGACCCGACTATTATAAAATTTCCAGAACTCTATAAGCGGTCACTTTTCCCGACAGAGTGTCTCTTGCAGTCTGCCTATGTGATCGACTAGTCATCACATATGACTCTATGGCACTTGAACTCGCCATCAGTCGCCTCACATTCTAGTCGCTTTGAGATGTCACCTCATCAAAGCGGCTAGGGGCTATACTAAGTCAATCCAGTTCACTTATGGGGTTCAATATTGTCTCTCACAACCCATTTGGATTTTGACAAAGTATCTTTCATCTTGAGTTAATTATAACTCAAATGACATTGTGATGCAAAAATAGTCAATACAATTGCATTTGATGCACGATCATATATTTGTATTCAGTGTTTTGCGAATAAACCTTTTATTCAAGGTTGCAAAACTTACAAATTTTGGTCTCCTTCCGACTCATATTATCTCACATAATATGATCTTATTTTGAGCACATATCTAGAACCGATTCTAGATCTTGAGTTTCCTTTCCTGAGGAAAGCTCCCACTTTTATCCTATAACTCGTGACGTATTGATATACTAGAGGGATTAAAGAATCACTCGGAATTATCTAGTCACTTATGTGCTGAAATCTATATTGTAGTTATTAGTGATTTCATCACTCTTACTATTTTCAAACATCTTGGCTATTTCATCAAGGTTATTCATATCTAACCATTTCAATTTCTAATGGGCGACCTTTTATTATCAATATAATAAACCTTCCCGTAAAACTCCATCATCGTATGATATAAGGTATTTGTTCATCTAGAATTGAAAACCTCTTATTCTTTACACTTTAAAGAATCACTCATCATCTCTAAATGGTAGGTTCAATTCTTTAATGAACATTGCTCCCACTAAAAACAATATCACTCGATTTCTTAAATGAACGTTTCATTTCTCGCATGTAAATCTTTATTATTACTTTAATCATTATCACTATCACTATCCCTATAGTGATCTATTTTCATTAAATCGTCATCATATGAATTCTTAATATCACTTTTCGAAACAACATATACTACTGTCGAGGGAACTGAGATGATTTCTCCTCTATTATCTTATAATCTTGAGAATATCATTATTTCAAGGAACCGATTTCCTTCCGATTTCATAAGGGGTTTCTCGCATCCTCTCTTTGAAACAGTGAACATAAGGAACATTTCCTCTAGTGTCCTCCCGTAGTTTCTTCAGTGTCCTCTCGTAGTTTCTTTGTTTCTTCATTTAGGGTTCTTCTTAAGACTCCCATGTGGGATTCTTCTCTAAGATCCTACATTTATTTCATTGGTTTGCGGGCGAAAATCTTTCTCACACTCTATCCTTTTAACAATAACCTTTATTCGTATAAGGATAGCTATTTTCGATTAAACCAATGTATTTGAATGACTGAAAAGTTATATAGATGTGTTGAACTCATTCTCATTTTCACTTAAAATGAAAATCTTATAATGAACTGATGATGTCTCATTTTGATTGAAAGTATCTCATGGGGTGTAGTTCTCCGTTTTAATCAACACTTTGATTATTTTATACTTGATCATATCAATGTTACTTATTGCGTGATTTAATAAAATCATTATAATTCATGTTTTAACAAGGCATGCAATTTATTTTAGAAATCAAGTAATTGATTAAGAACAAAAGTAGTGACTTGGGTTGAAAACCAATTCACTAATATCCAAAATTACAACCATTGTTTTAGGACTTGAATCCTTGTCTTACAAGAAAATAAATTGTTCTTGAAATAAAATACAAAATATATATGAAAGAAGACAATATGAAAATTAGAGCCTAACTCTTCAAGTCTTCAATCAATTGGATGCTACCGTAGCCATCCAAGTAAGGAACCTTATGCTTCCTTCTCCTTGCCCTTATCATTAGGAGGTGGCCCTTTAAAACAATTAAAAAGGGTAAATATCAACAATTTGTATCACTATACATAAGTTGATAAATGACATGAATTTAAACGAGAATTATTACCTACGGCGGTTGCTTTCCCATTTTTGAGATCGCTTAAGTACTTGGGGCAATTTCGCTTCCAATGACCTATCCTCGTGCAATAATGGCACTTGTCTTCGGATTTTGAAGACGAGGTGGAAGCGCCTTTCGAAAAGGTCTTTTCTTTGGTCGCTTTGGGCTTGAACGTTTTCTTGCCCTTGCCTTTAAAGGCATTCTTCTTGAAGCTCGTTTTCCCTTTCTTTTCGATGTTTAAAACATCCTTGGTGGAACTTTCATGAAGTCCCATGTCCCTTTCGGCTTGGACGAGCATCTTATGCAACTCATCCAATGTTGTCTCTTGGTTTCGCATATTAAAATTCACCCGGAATTGAGCATACGATTTTACCTTATTGAGCGAGTGAAGAACTCGGTCAATTATGAGAGAGTCGGGAACATCAACGTCTTGCGTTTTTAGAGTCTCTGCGAGCTCAACGAGTTTGAACACATGAGGGCTTATCTTTTGCCCTTCCTTCAAGGTAATGTCGAAGAAGGCGGAAGCCGCCTCATATTGAATCACCCTTGGAGTTTGCGAAAACATGGTCGCAAGCTTGGTGTATATCTCATACGATGTGGTCAACTTGATCATACTCCTTTGGAGATCCGGCTCCATGTAGAAGATGAGCACATTTTTAAGAGCGGAGGACTCTTTCATGTAGGCTTCATAGGCCTCACGAGTTTGGACCGCGGAACGAGCGGCTTCGGATAGGTAACGAGTCTTATCGTCACCTTGAGCGGCCAAAAGCAATTGCGCATCCCAATCCTTAAAATTGGAACCATGCTTATCGAGTTTGCAACGATCCATAAAGGACCGAAGCCATGAAACGTTAGTGAGAGGTGGAGCGTTGGTTGCCATTGATGTTGAAAATTAGACTACAATAAAAAATGAAGGAATTAAAACAACGTCATTTTCAAAACTCGTAAATAATTTTAAACAAGTTTAGTATATTTACTTAATGATCTCTTACCCAATTAAGTAAACAATCCCGAGACCCAAACCCATACTAATTCGGGCACAGTATAGCCGATTCATCCCTAATTGGTATAATTTGGTGGATTAACCTCTTAATCGGTTCTACCTTAGAACTCTCGGTCGACAATTTTCTAAAAATCGTCTTTAGCCCGAACTTATTGCAACTACGGTTACGAATACTTTCGTTGAGATCAACCAAATTTCAAGGTGTAATCTTATTACCCCACTTACCCAACGTGACAATTTTAGTACCCCGGTATAGCCGAGCCTACGTTCTTGTGAAGAAGGGATTCATGGGTCCGTACTTTTTGGTAAGGCTAAGTCTCAATATTTATATGTAAGAGATCTAGTCAAATTATTATCTATCTCCGTTTAAGTGAACTAAGTCGGTGAATTATCGATAAAATAAATGACTAGGTCGACTAAATCGAAAAATGCATGAGACGATATATGACGATTTGGCTATGCATGCAAACATATAAAAAGCAAAATAAAAGCATAAAAATAAACCCTAGTATGGCCTTTCCTAGAAAAGAAATAATAAAAGTACAAATTCGGAAACCAACTCCTTTGGTCCCTTGAACTTCACGAGGCACGCACTTCGAGGTAAACACCGTCTTTGTCGGAACTCCTTTCCGAATGGCACCGTCTTCAAGGGTCTCCGGAATTTACAAAAATTACAACTTTTCTAGTCTACTTTATACATTATAAAATCGAAATAAATTACAATTGGGTGATACGAGATCACAAAATTACAACCGAATCGGTAACCCCTTACATTACGGGAAATACCGATTTAAAAACTAAGGCCATACTAAGTAAATTACATAATTCCCAAAATTACGTAAATAAAATCATGACATTCATAATTAAAATATGCAATGCTTATAAATATATGAACTATCATGCAAACCCTAAGCCAAATCGTCCTATTTAAAAAAATAGTCATCGTATACCTCGGTTTATGGAATTGCGTGTTATAACGTTTAACAACACTATGCATAATGTGAATCGGAATTCACTCTTAAGTTAATTATCCCAACCCTTTTAGGTTTCAAAATTTAGTCTTACTCAAACTTTGAACATGACTTAACTTAATATATTTTAATATTGTTCGATATTTAACTCGGTTTTGCGAGAAAATAATATAAAAATCGAAAAGAGTCATAAAAATTTCGAAAATTTCAAAATTCAAATTTTGAAAATTCCATAATGTTCTTAAAATTTCAGAACCTTAAAAATATATGTATTTATACGGTTTTAACATTATTTCGTAAATAAGACGTAAAATGACCATTTTAAGTCGGAAAATTCAATAATTAAATCCATAAATGCAAATAAAATACTAATAATATTTTTACACTTTCCAAAACATTTTAAGAACATAAAATGGACAGAAAATTAAATGAAACACTGCCCAAGGAGCCGAAACATCAATAAATATGACTCTTTTAATTCAATTTTAAATGCAACTTTTTAACAATTAAAATTAAATCAAAAAAGAAACTTTTGGCTCCCAAGAATAATTTAGCAATGAACATATCATATATGACTAATATGGGTTAAATTTTCCGGCCATTTTAACAACTATTGCAAATTTTAACGATTTTCGTCATATATCGTACGATTTTAACCTTTAAAATTATTTCTCAAGCATGAAATAAGATAAAAATCTCGAAATTTTTATACATGCTCAAAAAAAGATATATGACATCGTGTTAAATTTTTATGGCCAAATTCCAACTTAAACTATTAAAGTCGAAATAATTAATGTCACTAATTACCCGATTTTTACATTAAAAATCTATAATAATGCAATATATGAGATAAATTTCTGGAAAATTTAGCACACATTTTAAATATTTCATGTGACATACTCATAAAATTTTATAGTCAAATTCCAAAAATAACTATACAAACCCATTTTTATTCATCTTATTGCATTTTAACATTTAAAATTCATATCCCATGTATTAAAAGTCCATAATTTACGAAAATTTATATTCATAACATAGGATATACATGTGAAAACATACTGAAAAATCTCGGCCAAAAGATGATATTAACTATTTTTCTCAAAATAAAAAATTTTTAACCATTAAAAATCAATAAAACCGAAAATAATATACCAATGAACAATATATATGCAAAATATATTCCAAATATCCTAAAAACATTTTAGAATCAGTAGGTATTAATGCATAAATTATTTCGGCCATATCATATACTAAACGAAATATCAATTTTATTTTTGTTATCCTAATAACTCCGTAAAAACGTAAACGGAAAGCATGCAAACAACCTAGTTGCTCTGATACCAATTGTTAGGTTTAGTTATCTCATAAACTAATTATTTTAGTCATACTAACATAATCTTATAACTAACATATGACCTTATGCATGCTAACACTACAAAACAATGCGCTCTTTGCGACGGAATTGTCCGTCGCAAAAAGGGTGAAATCTGTCGCAAATGATGTTTTTGCGACGGATTTGCGACGGACTGCATCTGTCCCATATTTTTGTCGCAAAAAGTTTATTTGCGACGGATTTTTCCGTCGCAACACTTTTGCGACGGATTGACCTTATTTTGCGACGGACTGACCTTGACCAGAAGTCAAAGTCAGTCCAGATTTGCGACGGAATTTCCGTCGCAAATAGTCCCTTTTGCGACGGATTTTCCGTCGCAAATCTGGACTGACCTTGACTTTTGGTCAAAGTCAGTCCAGATTTGCGACGGAAAATCCGTCGCAAAAGGGACTATTTGCGACGGAAATTCCGTCGCAAATCTGGACTGACTTTGACTTCTAGTCAAGGTTTGCGACGGAATTCCGTCGCAAATTGAGACATTTCCGTCGCAAATTCCTATATGATTTTCGGGTTTCAGCCGTTTTTCCAGCTCCCCATTTCCATTGAAATGATTCATTTTTTCCCTTTTGCATGATCTGTAAACCTGCAATTTCAGAAAAACAACCCAGCAACAAAAAACTTGTCGGAGACAAGGTTTTTAAAACGTCTTTTCATAACTAAAATGAAGGTTGTACAAATGATCATCCAACTAAAAACTAAACATAATCCGCGGTACATCAACTAAACAACCTAATAAAACCTATCTAACGGTCGTGTCAGTGGGTTGTGGGGTGGCGAAATGAGTGGCCGCCCTAGCATTGTCGCCGCCATCATCGTCGAAGTCGCGTCTCGGCTGAGAAAAGCCTCCCGGGTTGCAGCTCTGAGTAGTGAACTCCGCCCCCTGTTGACTTAAGTATTCTTCAATTGCCTTCAGCCTTTGGGATGTCTCGAGATCACGTTCTCTTAGCTGAGCATTCTCTCGAAGAACTCTGCCGACGATACCTGCAATGAATAGTCAAACATGATATTATATTCATTTAATAAACGGTTAAATAATTGGTTAGTTTTAATTTTTAATAAACTATAAAATACAAACCTGGGGTGTATGATGATTGGGTCCTAGCATTTGAGTGACGACGACGCTCGTAAATGACTGGGGCTGCATTTCCCATACCGAGTATCAACCCTTTCTTGTTGAAACCGCCGTGTTCTTCGAAGTAGATCTCGTTGTCGTCGATATCTTGCTCCGGGATCCCTTCACTTATCATTTTCGACTTTCTTGAAAAAACTTTTTCCTACAAAACAAAAATAAAATGTGATTAGTATACGTTAATTAATTAGTAAACCAAATTACTAAAACATAAAGAAAAGTTTCTGTTAACTTACAAAGAGTGCTTTGGGTTTCGTTGATAGCCAACCCTTCTTGGCATGCTTTTTTGTCTTCTCCAGCAACTTCAAGGCGGATGGTACATCCCTCCCATCTTCTCCAGCCTGCAATTTAAATCCAACGGCACTTGTTAAATAAAACATTCAAGATTGTCAAAGGGTGAAAATTATTCAAGACAAGAAAAAGTGAATTAAAAACTAAGAAATTACCATTTCATCCATCATCTGTAGGGTGTTTTTACGACCCATAATGTGAGTACCTAAGGCCTTGCCTTTTTCGGTACTTCCCAACATCCGGTTGGTCTTGTTTTTGTCGGATTTCTCTTGGAATTTTGGATCGTCCTTTCTACCCTTTAGTTGTTCGAAAATATCGGCCGGTATCCACTGCGGCCTTTGCTCCGTTGTTTTCCTCATAGCGTAGTGGATTCTTTTGCGAAGGCGGTCTTTCATCATGTCTTCCCACGCCGACCTAACCGCTGCTCTATCACGAGGGTGAAAGGTAACTTGTTTCTGTTTCAAAAAAAAATAGTTAAATAGATATGAAACAATGAATAGGTAATAAATAATAAAACGGAAATAGGTAAACAGTTAATAAATACCTCAAACCAATTCCACCACTCTTCCTTAATGGCATCCGACGCGGCTGACCAGTTGGGCGCATACTCCTTGTAGTTGCAAATAATGGTCTTTGTTATAAGATTAGAAACGTCTTTGTCACTGAACCTGAAAAAGAGTTAAATGTGAAAATAAAATAGTCAACAAGTAATCATATTATAATCAATATATACATATATATAATCAATTCACGTTCAGATCCATCCACAATATTCGGTAGATGTTTGACACAATCCTAGACTTCATTTCCTGTTAACCTCTTCGCAGCTACATCGTGCTCAACTTTCCCTTTTCTAAAATGCACCTTATCCTTACGAAAAACATGATTACTGTCTAAAAACTGTCGATGACAATCAAACCAACTCCATTTTTTGCCATGTTGTAGCCAAACTGACTTAGTCTCATTTTTCATACAATATGGACATGCATGCTCACCTTGAGTTGTCCAACCAGATAACATGCCATATGCAGGAAAGTCGTTGATCGTCCATAGGAGTGCGGCTCTAAGATCAAAGTTTTGCTTCAAGGAGACGTCATAGGTTAAGATCCCCGTCTCCCATAATTGCTTCAACTCGTGAATAAGAGGCTGCAAATAGACGTCAAGGTTTTTCTTTGGATTGTGGGGACCGGGAATAAGTAATGTTAAGAGCATAAACTGTCTTTTCATACAGAGCCAGGGTGGTAAATTGTATGGAGTAAGTATCACCGGCCAACATGAATATTGCTTCCCGAATTGACTAAACGGTGCGAAACCATCAGTGCAAAGTCCAAGACGAACATTCCTAGGCTCAGATGCAAAATCAGGATGCAGCCGGTCAAACTGTTTCCAATCCTCCCCGTCACTTGGATGAGACATTGTTCCACTAACACGAGGGTTTTCATAATGCCAACGCATTTCGCCCGCGATGTGCTTTGTGGCATAAAAGCGTTGCAACCGTGGTCCTAATGGAAAATAAGTTAAGAACTTTTCGGGAACTCTTTTGCCATTTGCATTTTTCTCTAATTTGTACCTATTCGTACCACATTTTCTGCACTTATCAAGGTGAGCGTCGTCCATCCAGAAAAGCATACATCCTACCGAGCAGGCATCTATCTTCTGATGGGGAAGTTGAAAAGCTTTAAGAACTTTTTTGGTTTCGTAGTAGTTACGCGTCATAAGATTATTTTCAGGAATCATATCTCCGATATATGACGCAAAACCATCTACACATTTTTCAGCTAAGTTGAATTCACATTTTAAAGTGATCAACCTTGAAGCCGACTGTAGCAATGTCATACGACTTCCTACATAAAGAGGTTGTTCGGCATGTTTTAGCCTTTGGAAAAAAGCTAATACATTAGGATTTGGAGATTCATCGACCACCTCGGCGTTTAGAGCATCTTTCCTAATTTGATCAATGCTATCGCGTAACGCATCTTCTACCATATCTCTATAAGGATTGTCGGAGTGCATTGATGAGCTTCCCTCTTCCTGAACGGAGAATTTCTCTCCGTGACACACCCAATCGTAGTAATTATCACAAAACCCTCTCAAACCAAGGTGTTTCCGTACTTCTTGCTCAACTAAAAACTTTGTATTCTTACACTTAGAACATGGACACCTAATTTCTCTATTCCTAACGTATTCGTCTTGTTGCTTAACATAGTTAATGAATTCATTAACACCAATTACGAAATCCTGCCTTATTTTTTTCCTAGAATCCAACCTTTCATACATCCATTTTCTTTCTAATCTCTTCATAGTAAATCTACATATTTTAACAAACAATAACAACAACTAATTAACAACAACAATTAAATAACAACAACTACATATATATATAACAACAACTAACAACAAAAACTAGTTAACAACTTATTAACAACAACAACAACAATTAATTAACAACAACAATTAAATAACAACTACATATATATAACAACAACTAACAACAACAACAACAACAACTACAACTACCAACACCAACACCAACACCAACATACACCAACACATACACCAACACCAACACCAACACCAACCTGCAAAAAAAACAATTTACATATATTGGTCTGGGGTCCTTATCTCTCCAGCCTAAACCCATCTTTGAATCTTTCATACCATTAGTAAACACTCTTATATTTTATTGATTATAATGAGACAAAAATTGGGCAGCACTTCCCTATTGTTCTCCAAATACATTATATAGAATGTATTTGGAGAACAATAAGGAAGTGTTGCCCAATTTTTGTTTCATTACAATCAAGAAAATATAAGAGTGTTTACTACCTAAATGGCATGAAAGATTCAAAGACAGTCCCAAAACGGGGACTATTCAACAATTACATCTAATGTGTAATTATTGAACGGGTACTATTCAAGAATATTCTAAACAAATCAACAACACTAACAATCAACAACAATGCAAATTTTATATCAAAAATCAATCGTCCTAAACATCTTAACAACAATATGCGACGGATTTGGGACGGAATTAGCTACTAACCTAATATCACTAACCACCTAACAATACTAACTAAACTAATCAAATAATAATTAAACTAAACTAACTATTCCTAATAACAATAAAAAAACAATAATACGGAATTTGCGACGGAATTTTGCGACGGATTAAACATAACTAAGTAAGACGGTATATAAATAACGAAAGTTAGTATACATACATTAAGAGAAATGGAGAATGAAGAAGTAAGTGGCGGCGGCAAGGTGGCAGCGGTGTGGTGGTGGCGGCGGCGGTGAGGTGGAAGGGAGAAGGAGAAGGAGAGGAAGGAGGAAGGAAGGAAGGAGAAGGAGGGAGTGCTCCGGCGACGTGGCAGGGTGGCCGGCGGTGTCAGGGGTGGTGGGGTCGGGGGGTGGTGGCGTCGGGGGTGGTGGGTTGGGGTGGTTTTGGTGTTCGTCAAAATCGCACTTAGGGTTTTTAAGAGAAAGATTGAAATCGATTTGGGGAAAAAAGAAGACCTGCGGGGTCTGTATAAATATCTTTTGCGACGGAAATTTGCGACGGAATTTCCGTCGCAAATCTGGTCAACGTTTGACCTTGACCAGATTTTGGTCAAGTCTGGTCATTTTGTTTGCGACGGAATTTCCGTCGCAAAAGTCAATATTTGCGACGGATTTTCCGTCGCAACCTTTCCCGCCATTTGACTTTCACTTCGCGGGTCTGGGAAATTTAGGTCCGTCGCAAATTCCGTCGCAAAAAAAAAAATTCGTCGCAAAGTCCGTCCCAAAACCGAATTTGCGACGGAATTTCTATCCGTCGCAAATTTTCCGTCGCAAAGGCAGCATTTTTTTCTAGTGTAATGGAAATGCGGAAATAACGAGATATGAACCCTTACTCACGGTCCAAATAATGCTAGGATGATCCTCCAAAGTATTCAACAAGAACACCTCCTCTATGATGCACCCAAGACACCCTTAATTCAACCGAAATCTTGATGTTGCTAGGAAAGAATCGGTTTTTCCTTAATGTAAATTCTAATCACTTATTAGAAATTATTATATCAATACTACAACTAGTATATATTATTATCTTATAATACTTGGAGGTTTTTGTATATTTCTCTCTAGAAAAATATTTGCTTAAGGATTAGAATGAATGAATTTTCTTGTGTAAAAACAAGTTTTATTGTGGTTGTCTTGGTTTAGGGATAGCCGGCCATAGGAAGGCTCAAAAGAGAACAGTTCTCTTACCCATGCAATTATAGGTGGCTCTAGGTCCTATTTACAAGAGCATGCTTCTTAATCATGCTTAAAGTGTGTCATTAAGAGACTAAACACACCTTTAATCATGTTTCACATCATAGACGAGTGCACAGTTATTCCCCTACCTCAAACTGCAGAAGGACAAAATCAACCGAAAAGCTCTAGAAGTGTTCCACGCGAAAACCGTCACCTAAACATATATTATGTAACGAATTAATAATCTTCCCGAACCCCCATAACTCAAGTTACTCTACTATAAATAGAAACCTTCTAATAATGGAAAGTTTCCTAAAATAGAAACTTTTCCGAAATAGTAACTTTCTTAAATTGTTCACCCTAGCAAATTATTTAAAATACTATAACCATAAATACACAATATGTAACACCCCGTAATTTCCAAGTATTTATATATTATTAAAACTTATTTTAGAAATAATAATGTTCCACAATAAATAAAATTCCATTTAAAATCTATCGTTTTTGACAATGATATTAATATGTCCATCTTAAAGTTATACTTCTTAAACTTGTAAAACGTTACTTTGTCCTTGTTGTTAATTTTAAGATATTTTAAAGGCATATCTAGCTTTTTCTTATAAAATAAAAGTTGTAGCTCTTTTCCTTAGCTTTCCAACGCCACCGAAAACACGTCAATACGAGTTCTTTATAGGAAATTATGTCGAAAATACGAAAGGCTGTCACGGACCATCCGCAAACGAGACCCACGCTCGTTGCTTACTCTTTACTCTTTTCCACATGTCCTTTGGGACACTTGGCTAAGTATAGAACTTTGCCTTGCTGCCCAAGGTCATTCCTTCTAGTTCATTCCTTCTTCTTCATTCTTTTACTTATTTTTTTCAGCTAAGAACACAAAACTCAAAACAATAAGAACACCATTGTTGTGCACCTCAACCGTAAAACGGTCGTAAAGTCTTCGTTTCTTATCCGTTTTCGACGATTTTTGCGCCTATCTCTTCCTCTTCTCGTCCTCCATCATTCTAGGTAATAAAATTATCATATTTATTCCTTATAGTCCTCTGGTAGTGGCCTTTAAGGCACGGTTCTCTTAGCTAACCTCGTTTATTTGTGTGTAGCTAGTTCGGTTGTCCAAACCGGAGTGGCTTTAAGTTCAAATCATGCTTATTGAAGAGTTATAAGGTAACGGTGATGGGTTACTCGACTTTATCGTCTTTGTTTGCATGACTATATGCTAGTAATGTTTAGTATACTAGGATTGTTTTTGATTAAATAGTGACATGATTAGGTTAATAAATCATATGTTTGGGTGAACTTCATCATTCATGCTTGTGTTGGATGAGTTTTTAATTGTGGAAATTCATTAAGGATTGTATGGTTAAATGAGTTTATAATCATTGAGGATGATTAGTTTGATAGTCTTTCAAGTTCATAGTGTTTTGCTCACAATGGTTAATTCATGGTGTTTCAGCACCTTGACAAATCTGTCCATTGTCTTGTACAATTTATTTCGACATCTTAGATTATCCAACTTTGAAAATGTTGAAAATAGACCCCTGTTTATTTTGAGTGTAGACTCTACCTCTGAAATTTCGTTATTTTCTTGCATGTCGTTTGTTCACAATAAATTATTTACGAACAGTGCGCTGAAATACTCGCAAAACGGACAGTAGCTCAAAGATTGTTTCGAAAACCATTTTTAAACTTTGAAATGATTCTGGTCCTTTTCAATAATTAAACTTTGAAGAGTTTAGATGATGGTAGGAGTTTGTTTTGCCCCAAAATGATTTGTTAAACCCGTTTTATGAAGCAATACATTTTGTGTGACGGTTTCTGACACACTGTAAAGATCAGTCAATAACCCCCTGTTAAGTTCGTCTTTTGGAAATATTCATTTGACAAATATTGTAGATAAAAGTCTTTTTAAACCGAACCAATTGGCCTTGTATCATTTCGATTTTATTTGAATTAATTATAAATTTTACGGCAGAGGACAACTGTAATGTCAAAATGCGTTTAGAACTTTTATTTCATTATTCAATCCCGTGTGTTCTCTTTTGGCATGGAACGGATATAAGTATTGTATTATTCATCTTTTATTGGCTCATGTATGTTTAAATGAATGGGTTAACGGTTATGTTATCCTAAGCTTATGTAAGTGACGGTTATGTCATCCTAAAATTGTGTTGGCGACGGATATGTTGCCTTGACATGTGAATAGATAGCGGTGATACGATTTGTGTATCACTGTATTGAACTAACGCCACCCATGCAATGGGAATTTATGTATGTTCGGGATTGGTCGGAGGCAGTGGTTATACGCTCCGGTCCCCGTGTGTCGTTCGGTGTAAGGCATTACATCGAGAGATCTGGCCAGGTCTTAGGCATATAGGCAGTGGTTATACGCTATACATAGTATTCGGAGGCAGTGGTTATACGCTCCGTAGCTGGAGGCAGTGGTTATACGCTCCAGTAGCCAGAGGCAGTGGTTATACGCTCTGGTACGTCAGAGGCAGTGGTTATACGCTCTGACGGCGTTCATTCTATTCATGCATTCGGAGGTAGTGGTTATATGCTCCGTAACTGGAGGCAGTGGTTATACGCTCCAGTAGCCAGAGGCAGTGGTTATACGCTCTGGTATGTCAAAGGCAGTGGTTATACGCTCTGACTATGTGTATTCTTTGCTTGGATGTTTCCTTGATTCTGATACTATCTCATATGTTGGCTTTAATTTTGTGACACATGTTGATTATGCTGTTATCACATGCTTTTACTTATTGATCATGTTGTTCATGTTTGGTAATATATGTATTATTGTTTTTCAAGTTATATACATGTTCATATGTATATGATGTTTGGTATTACCGTTTACATGTTTTCTGACGTAAAGTGGCTGGGAGAACCCTGAGTTACTCCCACTGACTGTGGCGTTTATGTTTCATGAATGTAGGTTGGTGCTGTTTGGGGAAGACGTGTGGCTAGCGAGCATTGTTGATAATTCGACAATTACCCTTACGCTTAGTTTAGGTTTAATTCATGTTGTTATCGTGGGATACCTTATCCCTCGTCTATTTAAGTTATTTTGTATAATTTATAATTTCTCATTAGATTTTAGTCTTCCGCATGTTGTTTTGATATTCCGCGAAAAGTTTTAATAAATATGTCGAAAAGTTTTTTAAAAGTATCGTATTTCCGCTGCAAATAACTTGTTTATTTTTATGCTAAATCGCGGGGTGTCACACAATACAATACAATAATCAACCATAATCTAATAATAATATAATTATATTAATATCATAATAACAATAATAAAATAATAATAATAATAATAATAATTGGAAGGAAGTATGCCTTTCAGATACCTTGGGGTTCCCATTAAACCTACCAAATTGAATGAAAAAGACTGCAAGCCTATCATGGACAAACTACAAGAAAGGGTGAGAGCTATTGGTGCTAGGAAATTGTCCTATGCAGGGAGATTGATTCTCATTAAGGCTGTCCTAAAAACTTTACATAACTATTGCGCTCAAATTTTTATACTACCAACATCAGTGATACAACAGATGGAAGCTATGTGCAGGAAAGTATGTAAACCAACAAAGGAAGGAGGGCTGGTGATAAAAAATGACTTAATTTGGAACAAGGCAGCTGTGGGAAAATTTGCTTGGTGGATTCATGCCAAACCTGATAAGCTATGGGTCTAGTGGGTCAGTCATACATACCTCAAGGGGCAGGAATGGCAGAATTATGATGCTCCAGTTGATGTTGCTTGGACATGGAAATAAATTTGTAAGATCAAAGACCTTATCACTGACATTTCTGCAGATATTATGGATGCTACTAGACAGTACTCTATCAAGACTGTGTATGAGCAACTGAGAATTCCTAGCACAGCATATCAGTGGCCTGCACTGATATGGAATGAATGGAGAACCAGGAAATACATCATGATTACCTGGATGTACCATCATAGAGCTCTGAAGACAAAGGATAGACTGCTGCAATATGGGATAACACAAGATGATCACTGCTGCATCTGTGGAGCAGGAACAGAAAACATATCCCACCTGTTCTTTATATGCTCCTATAGTAACTTGATTCTGCAACTGGTAAGGGAATGGACAGGGCTGCAAATTCCAGAATCTAACACTGCTGACTGGTGTTTGAAAAGGAGAGGCACTAAACTGAACAGAGGAGTACTGAATGGCATTGTGAATGCAATGATTTATCATATTTGGATCCAAAGAACAAGGCAAGAGTAGACAATAGATTGATGACGCCTATTATTGTTTTCAAATGTATTAAGGAAGAGACTTGTATGAGAATAGAGCAAAGATGTAAAGGTGGAATCCCTCATAAGGATAAAACCTGGCTAGATAGATTGATGATGTAAAAGATCATGTAAGGAAGGTTCACACCTTCTGGTTTGATGGTTTCTAATATAATTTTTACAATTTACCAAAAAAAAATAAAAAATAAATAATAATAATAATAATAACAACGCACACCCATAACCATAAACGCCCCCCACGACTCATCTCGCATCTCGCGTAAAACCCAATCCACCACCAAGCTGCTGCCACCACCACTGCTGGCAACCACCGCCAAACACCCTCACCTCCACCTGCGTGTCCCACCCTAGCCATAACCAGGCCACCTTATTCACTCAACTCCCGCAAACCCGACTACTACCGATCCGCGCAACCATCACTCGCAACCCCGACAACCACCAGAACCAAAACTAACACGACTCCTGACATCAGACGACAACCGTGGTACCACCGTGTCGACCTCCCCCGAGTCAACGGTGGCACCACCCCAACCTATACCCGTAACAGACCCAAAACGCTAACTCGCATCCGCTCTTTCCCCCGACATCAACGACCATCAGCGGCAGCCCACCACCGCCCTTACACTCGCCCTCAGTCCCGTAACCAACCCTAGCCACCACAGCGACTCAACCCCGGTGACACAAAACTACGACTGGCGCAAAACTTAAAAGACGAAACCGAAAAACGAGAGGCTCACCTTAGTCGTCTGAGACCGTCTGAACGCGTCTGAACCGCCCCTTAACCACCGCTCTCTCTCTCTCTCTCTCTCTCTCTCTCTCTCTCTCTCTCGTTTTTACCAGCCGCCGCTTGACCCGTGAATGATGAGTGTTGCGTGTGTTTTTTTATTATATGGGTTTAGGGTTTTGGCATCTTAATATTATAACGTAAGGAAGCAATAGGGTTTGTGTAAGTGTGGACGTGGGCTTGCCCATGACGAATACGAGCTTCGTCTTAATTAATACGAACCAACCTCAACGCGATATTATAAATACAATATAACACGTAACATTATTAGTATCATATAGAACTTATAATATTATCTCGAGTTAACTTATAATATTAAGTCTCGGGTTAACTTATAATATCACAACCCGAGTCTAAAAAAAAAGTGAGGTATAACATATTCGATAAATTAATTATCGAATTCTAATGTTCAAATACGATCATACGTCAATATAAACAATAAATATCATAATAAAATACGAGGTATTACAGTCTTGCCCCCTTAAAATGAACTTCGCCCCGAAGTTCAACCATACTCACATCACATCGAACTCAAACTCATGCATAAAAACACGCCAACATATATCATATACTCACAATAGACTAAAAAAAACGAAATGTTACATTCTACCCCCCTTAAATAAGAGTTACGTCCCCGTAACTTAACTCAAACAAACAGATGTGGGTAACGTGTTGGAGGAAGTGTCCTCGACAATAGTGTGTTGACGTAATTAAAACTCATTTGAATGAAACACAACTGGGAGTGTTACTCTTTTAAAGTCGACTGATCAACATTTATCGATAATGATTGGCTGTCTAGAGTTTGACATTATCGTCATATGATGGTGGTGATCAGTTGATCCCTTAAGGTCATATCTTTAGGGAATTCCGTCTCAATGAAATAATTAATTAATATTGTATTGGATACAAATTAATTAATAACTGGAAATTTTGGAAATAATTTTACATGACGAATATTTTATAATGGGATTATAATAATAATTAAAGTCAAAGTAATAAAATTGTTTTATTACTCGGTTTTTATTTATTCGTTTAAGAAACGATTAAATTGAGAATGAACACGGTTGATCATAAAATTACAAAGAGTTGTAATTAAATTATGACATTACATTTTTGTACAAAAATAATTTCGAATTATTAGTGTAATTATTTAAATGTAATAAATTTGTAAATTATGAATTTTAATAGTTAAAATTGCACAATTAACAAATTGGGTCATGTGTTATGGGACATGTGTGACATGTTACAAATTAACACAATTGACAAAGATAAAATGGGTCCATAAAAGACCCATTTCAGCCGTGTATTTGTGTAGTATGTAGGTTGAGTGTGTGTAAGATGATTGTGTGTGTAAGTGGGTGTGTAAGTGTGTAAGACTTTGTAAGGCATATTCTTGCCTTTGTGTAAGAAATAGAAAGGCATGCATTGGCCTTAGAAGGCTTGCATGGCCGGCCAAAACAAAGAGCAAGCAAGCTCATTTTGTCCTTAAATACTACACTACACTACACACTCACTTGATGGTTATGTGTTAATACTTGGTCATTTCTCCTCAAAACACATACTCATACTACCACTCCATTCTCTCTATATTCCTTAAGTAAAATAGTTTTCACTAAGGAAATAATTATTTCCATTACTAATAATATTAAGGGTAATATTATTAATATTTCTAGTATACTTATACTAATTTTCTAGTAACAAAATTAGTATTAGTTTGAGATCGGGTCCTTGATACGCATCTTTTGGAGACGATTTTTCTTAGATCGTTTAAGGGTATTTCGGTGGTTTGAAGACTCATATAATAGGTGATTATTGAGTATAAACCTTCTAAAACCAATGTAAGGACTATCTCATCTTATGATATCATCTTGCATGCATAAGATCTAATTTAAGTTTTATGACCTAAACTTAAAGAAACAAAACTCATTTTAGATTTGAGTATAAAATGTGGAACTTAGTTTCCAACAATTGGTATCAGAGCATTACGGTTGTTGCATGCATGATCGGATTCATGTTTTATGTTAAAATCGGTTTAACATACATATTTCGAAAATTTCGAAATAATTGTGTTTATTATGATAAATCACAAAATAATTTTGCATGTTAAAGTTTCTGTTTCTAAAATGGTTTTAGGACATAAAAATAATTTTATGGATTTTTATTGTTCATTTTTATATTTATTTGTATATTTTGTAGTTTAAATCGGTTTTAAACAACAATTAATGGGAAAAATAGCTAAAAATAGTTTCTGGCCGAGATTTTTTGATATGTTCTCACATGCATATTTAATATATTGTATATGATTTTTCATAAGAAATGGAGTTAATATGCATGGATTATGAATTTTATGAGATAAATAGTCATAATATGAGCAAAAATGGGTATATATGGTTATATTTCGAATTTAATCTTAAAAATTTTATGAGAAGTCACATGCAATATATAAAGTTCCTGTATGAATTTTCGAAATTATTGGAATTATTTTGCATGATTAATGATTTTTATAGTAAAAATCGGATTAATAGTGACTTAAATTCGACTTTAATAGTTATAGTTGGAATTTTGCCATAAAAACTTTACACAATGTCACATGCAATATTTACAGTATGTATGTAAGTTTTAGGAATTTATTCTCAAGTGATGCATGATTTATGATTTTAATGGTTAAAATCGGAGAAATAATGACTTATTGTGTTAAAAATAGTTAATCTTAATATTATGGCATGAAATTTTACCCATAGATGTCTTATATGATAGGAACATCAGATCTAAAAGTTAGATATCAAAAGGTTTCTGTTTTTATGATTATTAATTTTTAATGAGTTAATTAGCTAATAATCGTAATTTATGAGTCGGAAAATAAAATTTCGAGTATGGTCTGTAATTTTTTGGTCACTTTCAGATTCTAATATGTATTTTAGGATGACTAAAAATTTATGGCAATTTATTTCAAGTTTTTATGATTTAAATCGGATTTTTAACCATAAAAACGGCTTATTATACGATTTATTTATGAAATAAGCCATAAATAATTGCAAAAGATCATTTTAATAATTTCTGAAATTTTAGAAAATTTCCAGAAAGTTTAAAATTTTTGAATTTTAAATTTCGAATTTTATTGACTCATTTGGCCATATTTTGTTTATTTTTTCCCGAAAATACAAGTAATTTATGAACAATAATGCAAAATCAAGTTAGATCATGATCAAATATTAGTGGAGACTAAACATTGATTCCTAAAGTAAGTTAGGATGATTAACTTGGACATAAATGAGATTTATGTAATTTTGGATGATTTTAATAGTTAAAATCGCGCATATCCGTAAAAACCGTAAACAAATATGAGATATTTGCTCCCATAAGGCGATTTGGCATTAAAAATTAAGCATGTGCATACATATTTTATTATTGCAATTTATTTAATATGAATGTCATATTTTGAATGTTATTTATATAATTTGGAATTATGTAATTTTTCTTAGTATGGCCTTAGTTTTAATCAATATTACCCGTAATGTAAGGGAATATTGATTCGGTTGTAATTTATGTGATCTCGTATCACGGGTTTGTAATTTAATTTAAATTTTCAGTTTTACAATAGAATAGTTGTATTATTTTATTGTAATTCCGGAGATCCAAAAGACGGTGCCATACGGAAAGGAGTTCCGACAAGACGGTGTTTTCTTGGATGGCGTGCCAATGAAGTTCAAGGGACCAAGGAGTTGGTTTCCGAATTTGTAATAGTTAATTAGTTTTCCTATTACTAGGAAGGCCATACTAGGATTTTATTGCTTTATTGCTTTTACTTTTGCATTTTAATATGTTTGCATGCATAGCCAAATCGCCATAAACATGCATGTTAGTTTAGATCGTTAAAAACGACCGTGTCAATTATAATTATCGAGTTCACCAATTTAATTCGCTTAAAGGAGATGGATAATAAATTGACAAGACCTCTATATTAAACAAAACAATTGAGGATTAGCCTTACCAAATAGTAGAACCCATGAGCTTCTATTTCGTGGGGTGGTGCTAGTCCAGTGGGCAGTACGAACCCCATTACGTAGGATAAGTGGGGCGATGGGATGGATTCAGTCCAGTGGGCGGATCGCATCCCGATGCATTTGAAATTTGGTTTGTACTCAACGGAAGTGTAGAGGACCAGTGGTCAATGTGTTCCGGGCTAAGATGAATAAATAATGATTTGTCATCAACCAAGAGTTCTAGGGTAGAACCGGTTTATTTTAACCCACCAAACCATATTGTTGGGTCGGAGTTCCAGTGGTTCACGATTTCGATAGTATGGGTTTGGGTCTTGGAATCATTTATAAAATTGGATAGAGGTCATTTTATAGATGCATCAACTTAGTAAATATGTTTACAAGTTAAAAATGAAAATTAAAACGATTAGCATTTAATTTCTTCATATGTTTAAAAATTTTGTAGTCCTCATATCAATATCAATCATGACTACTTCCACTACTACAAACACTTCATGGTTACAATCCTTCACGGATCGTTGTAAGCTAAAAGAGAATGGGGCAAACTTTGCCGAATGGGATGCCCAACTGTTGTTGGCAGCACAAGGTGACGGTAAGACCGAATTCCTTATTGAAGCATCACCTCCCGAACCTGCTGAAAATGCCACCGCCGCGGCAAGACGATCTTATGATTCTTATCACAAGGAGTCTTGGGAATTGAAAAATGTTTTAATCCTCTCGATGGAGTCGGAGCTCCAAAAGATTGCCCTAAAGATTGGGACAGCTTATGAGATCTATTGCACGCTTCTGACAATGTTCTCAAAGGCTTCGAGAATTCTCCATTATGGGGCAGTATCGGCTTTCTTTGATTTCAACCTTAAGGAGGGGCAAAAGGTTAGCCCACATGTACTCAAGATGATTGAGCATGTAGAAACCCTAAGGATGAATCAAGTGGATATTCCTAAGGAACTTGTGATTGACAGAATCCTCCACTCCTTGTCTAAGGTGAAGACTTATGTACAATTCCGGATGAATTTCAACATAAGGAACCAAGACATCTCTCTCGATGAACTGCACAATATGATTGTGCAAGTAGAAAGGGATATGGACCTAAATGTTAGTTCCCCTAAGGATGAGCTCTACATAAATGTTAAGGGCAAAGGAAAGTTCAATAGGAAGGGTAGGGCTAAGGGGAGGCAACCTTCCAAAGGTTTAAAGAATGTGTCTTCGGAGGCAAGTACATCAGATCCCAACATGAGCGCTCCTCAAGGAGCCAGGTGCTTTTATTGTAATAATAAAGGACATAAGAAGAGGAATTGTTCCAGATATCTCAGCGATCTCAAAGCTGGGAAGATTCTTCCAAGTTGGTATGATAACTATCTCTATTTTGTGTTAATCTCAACTAACGTATTATGATACAAGTTGTGATGTGAATGCTCTTCTTACTTGAATTAGGGCATGGAAACAAAAATAAGGGAAAGAAAAATCAAGCATAATGGATCAATGGAACTAAGAGTAGCTCCACTCAGGATGATCAAGGAGCTTTGTTTTTCCTGCTTATTTTATTTCAAGTGTTGAAAGAACAATTTAAAATCCGTATTTTATTTCCTTGTTGGACGAGGAAATGTTAATCCTTTAAACAATTGGTTGTATTTTGGATAATGAGGTGACTTGGTTTTCAACCCAAGTCACTATTGGTTTTATATTTATGTTCTTAATTAGTTTTAACACTTGCAAATCTTAAACATAGAATAGAATTGATTGTCACATTTCAATGTATGACCATTGAAACCGAATAGGTATAGGATACCCAATTCAAATCAAATCAAAATCAAATTAAGTTAAGAACTTAATTAAAGAGGAAAAGTTATCATAAGGGTACACAAACCAACTTCAAAGTTATCAACCATTCCAAAATATCTAAAGCTTTAAATTGAATATTTTCTGTAAATAACCATAAGGATACACAAACCAACATCAAAGTCATTGCTTGTGGCCTTAGTAGCTATCTTTGGTGATAAAATGGGATTATTATTACAAAGATAGAGTGGGAGAAATTTGAAAAGTCCACAAATAGCATATGATTTTGACAAGCACAAAGGATGTGATCTATTAATGAATAGTAGGATTTATTGTGTTTTGGTTATGTGAATGATAAGAAGGAAGATTAAGTTGTGGATGGGATCTACGATTTAAGAAAATCTGGGATCTACGATTTGAGAAAATCTACACCTTATGGTTGTAAAAGGTAGATTAGGCTGTGGATAAGATTCTATGCCTTATCATCCCAAAAGTTATGGATAAACCCAAAGGTTGTGGATAAGATCTACGGTTTGGTAAAAATCTACGCCTTATATACCAACGGCCCCGGCCCTGGAGGATACTTCAAAGATAAATTCTTGAAGTTTGTAAGGAAAAATTCTATACATGGATAAGATCCATGATATAGTCCTCGTACAGTACAAGATAAGATAAATGTGGGGAACTGAAAGTTCCTACACACAGAAATTGTATACCATAAGAAAAGACTCTTATAGAAACTACGGGAGGACACTCGAAGAAAATTATTCAAAAGATTTTGCAAAGGCTCAAGAAAGGGTTCTTGGATTTAGATGGTGATCTAAATATGCCAATGCAAAGAACCATGAAAATTATAAGATATACATGCTGATGAATGAGATTTGTTGAGAGAAGCATAAGTTGACATATGGATGTCTGCATTTATAAGATATACATGCTAATAAATGAGATTTATTGAGAGAAGCATGGGTTGACATGTGGATGCCAACAATCTACAAAGTTAGGGGTAACTTTGTTGAAAGTAGTAAGGCAATTCATTGAGAATGAATTCAGCAAACTCAATAACCATTTTTCAAAAGGGTATTTGAAAGGGATGTGACTATTAGCACATATGGTTGAAGTCCCAACCATTTCAATTCATTGAATGTTAAGGAACATTGAATTGAGTGGGAGCTTTATGATTTACGGTTAAATGAAAAGTTCAGTGGGAGTTCTCGCTCCAGGATTTGAAGCTATTGAGTCATGGGTATGACTTCGGGATCTTCAGAATCAGGCAAGAACAAGAGTTTAGTGGGAGTAAACGTTATCTAAAACAACTCATTGCTCGTTTGGAATGAAGCATTGATACTCATGAAAGGTACACGAGTTTTTGGTTCTAGATGACATATTGATATGAATTAAATCTAATTGAACATGGGATGTTTAGTTGAGATTATAAGAGACATCTTGTTATTAGTGTTAAGGTTGTTCATGGAGATGAAGATAGTATAACCATGATGGGATCATGGAAATTTATCGAACCTTAAGTACTATTGTTTGCACGTTTAAATTCGCTGATGTTTCCGCCATTAGTACGATCGTGTAAAGTGGATGCGCACCGCTTACAGGACAACCCCTTGGAGCAGGTGTTAAACCAATGATTAAACCTTGGTAAATTGTCAAAGCATTCTCCAATGAAGATGAAAGACAAATTCAAGATTTTGGAAGATAACTTAGTCGTATGGTAAAAGGTTTGCAACGACTCAAGTTCCAAGAAACCAAGCAAAGATCTGAGATAATCTTTGGCTTACATTCATTGACTATGCATCTCAATAACTTGTATTTTAACTACATGGTCATCACAAGATTCTACAAAATGTGTAAGTTCATAAATTATGTAAAGGCATTACTGTGGCTGGGAGTTACACAATGCACATAATATTATTCGCTAGTCATGAGAATGACTTGTCTCTTTCAGAGGAAAGATCAATGTATGGATATGATCCGCAAAGTGAACGATCGCACGAACCGTGGTAAACCTGGTTTACTCAAAATGAAGATAATTACAATTTTAAGGGATGTAAACGAGAGACCCTAAAGCTGATTGTAAATTAAATGGTGTTCAAAGGTTGACCACTTGGATGGTGTAATCCACTAATTGTTTGAGTTATTTATAACTCACGAAAGGTCAAGTAAAATTCAAATGGGATGGTAAGACCATATTGAACCCCATTAAAGTGAATTGAATTATCATGACCTCGCCCCCAGTTGCTTAAGTGAGGTGACATCTCAATGCAACCGGATGTGTGATGCGATTGATGGCGAGTTCAATTGCCATAGAGTCATACGGGATGACTAATCGATCACCTAGGCATAGACATGTTAAGATACATTTGCCGGGCTAATGACCGCTGATAGAGCTCTGGCGTACTCTTATTAAAAGACTGCCTGGTCGTGGCGGGAGCATCTATCGTGTTTCACATGAGTCAGTTCTTGGACTAATGACTGTTCTCTGAGGTGGCATAGTTTTCAGATTAACTTTGATTTATGTCCTAACACCTTCGTAACTGGGGTTTATAAGGACATATTTTGGGTTGTGATGGACTATGGCCAGCCGGAAGGAATAAGTCGATTAGGAATTGTCCACCCCTTGTCAGGGTTGAGAAATATCTCTAGGCCACTCGAGGAGAATAATAACTAGAAATGCGTGGCCACGCTCGGAAGGTATCTATGGTAGATAATTCCGGTCAGTAGTTATAAACTCCAGATCGAGATAAACCACTCTAGATTTTAATCAATTGCTGGCACGACCTGAGAGGACGCCATGCATTGAGTGGGAGATAGTAATAGGGCAAGAGAATTGGTAACACACACTTGTCTCGGACAAGTGGGAGATTGTTGGAGGAAGTGTCCTCGACAATAGTGTGTTGACGTAATTAAAACTCATTTGAATGAAACACAACTGGGAGTGTTACTCTTTTAAAGTCGACTGATCAACATTTATCGATAATGATTGGCTGTCTAGAGTTTGACATTATCGTCATATGATGGTGGTGATCAGTTGATCCCTTAAGGTCATATCTTTAGGGAATTCCGTCTCAATGAAATAATTAATTAATATTGTATTGGATACAAATTAATTAATAACTGGAAATTTTGGAAATAATTTTACATGACGAATATTTTATAATGGGATTATAATAATAATTAAAGTCAAAGTAATAAAATTGTTTTATTACTCGGTTTTTATTTATTCGTTTAAGAAACGATTAAATTGAGAATGAACACGGTTGATCATAAAATTACAAAGAGTTGTAATTAAATTATGACATTACATTTTTGTACAAAAATAATTTCGAATTATTAGTGTAATTATTTAAATGTAATAAATTTGTAAATTATGAATTTTAATAGTTAAAATTGCACAATTAACAAATTGGGTCATGTGTTATGGGACATGTGTGACATGTTACAAATTAACACAATTGACAAAGATAAAATGGGTCCATAAAAGACCCATTTCAGCCGTGTATTTGTGTAGTATGTAGGTTGAGTGTGTGTAAGATGATTGTGTGTGTAAGTGGGTGTGTAAGTGTGTAAGACTTTGTAAGGCATATTCTTGCCTTTGTGTAAGAAATAGAAAGGCATGCATTGGCCTTAGAAGGCTTGCATGGCCGGCCAAAACAAAGAGCAAGCAAGCTCATTTTGTCCTTAAATACTACACTACACTACACACTCACTTGATGGTTATGTGTTAATACTTGGTCATTTCTCCTCAAAACACATACTCATACTACCACTCCATTCTCTCTATATTCCTTAAGTAAAATAGTTTTCACTAAGGAAATAATTATTTCCATTACTAATAATATTAAGGGTAATATTATTAATATTTCTAGTATACTTATACTAATTTTCTAGTAACAAAATTAGTATTAGTTTGAGATCGGGTCCTTGATACGCATCTTTTGGAGACGATTTTTCTTAGATCGTTTAAGGGTATTTCGGTGGTTTGAAGACTCATATAATAGGTGATTATTGAGTATAAACCTTCTAAAACCAATGTAAGGACTATCTCATCTTATGATATCATCTTGCATGCATAAGATCTAATTTAAGTTTTATGACCTAAACTTAAAGAAACAAAACTCATTTTAGATTTGAGTATAAAATGTGGAACTTAGTTTCCAACATAACGCTCTCTCATGGATGCCTCAGCCTCCCACGTTGCTTCCTCCATGTTATGATTGGTCCACAACACTTTCACTAATGCTGTTTCCCCATTCCGAGTCTTCCGAACCTTCCTGTCTAGAATCTCCTTTGGGGTCTCAACATAGGATAATTGCTCATCCACCTCAATCACCTCGTGGCTCAACACATGCGATGGATCACTCACATACTTCCTTAATTGAGAAACATGGAACACATTATGGACCTTGGATAAGGCTGGAGGCAAAGCTAATCGATATGCCACTTCTCCAACTCTGTCCAAAATCTCAAATGGTCCAATAAACTTCTGACTAAGTTTCCCACGCTTTCCGAACCTCATCACACCCTTCATTGAAGATACCTTCAGTAGTACCTTCTCTCCTGTATCGAACGAAATGTCACTCCTTTTTAGGTCTGCATAACTCTTCTGCCTATCCTGGGTAACCCTCATTTTCTGTCGGATTATCTGCACTTGCTCCACCATCTCCTGGATCATCTCTGGCCCTAAAACCACAGCATCGACTCGGTCATCCCAACACACAGGACTCTGACACTTCCTCCCGTACAAGGCCTCAAAAGGATCCATTCCAATACTAGCATGGTAGCTGTTAATATATGAGAATTCTATCAACCCTAGCCGATCCTCCCAAGATCCTCCGAACTCGAGTACGCACGCTCTCAACATATCCTTCAAGGTCTGAATAGTCCTCTCCGTCTGACCGTCTGTAGCTGGATGAAAAGCTGTACTCATTTTCAACTGGGTACCCAAAGCACACTACAACTCCTGCCAAAATCTGGATATGAACCTCGAGCCTCGATCTGAAACAATGTCCTTGGGTACACCATGTAATTTGACTACATTCTGCACATAAGACTTAGCCAACTCGGCTTTACTCCAGGTATCTTTCATTGGAATAAAGTGAGCAGACTTAGTCAACCTGTCAACAATCACCCAGATCATGTTGTTGCCCCTCTGAGTCCGAGGCAACCCCACGATAAAATCCATAGAGATATTCTCCCACTTCCACTCAAGTACATCTAGGGGCTAGATTTTCCCTTGAGGTCTCTTATTCTCCCATTTTACCCTTTGGAATGTCAAACATCTTGAAACAAACTCAGCGACTTCCTTCTTCATATTTGGCCACCAGAACGTCTTCTTAAGGTCCTTGTACAACTTATCACCCCCTGGGTGAACGGTATACGGCGTAGCATGAGCTTCGGTCAGGATTTTCTTCTTTAGCTCTTCATTATCCGGAACACACCAACGCCCACTGAACCTCAGACTACCATCGGAATGAATACTGAATTTGGATGCAGTTTCTCCACCATCACTCTCGATTACCTCGCGCCACTTCTGGATCCTCCCATCATCTTTTTGTAACTCCCGAATCTCCCCGTACAACTCCGGCTCTACAGTCGAATCACTAAGAGTATCCCCCTTTCGAATCATGAAAATCCCCATCTCCCTTAGCTCGCTATGCAGCCTCACTCTCGACCTGGCACTACACAAGGCATGGATGGACTTCCTACTTAGAGCGTCTGCTACCACATTCGCCTTGCCTTCATGGTAGATAATCAGCATGTCGTACTCTCCAATCAACTCTATCCACCTCCTCTGTCTCATGTTCAACTCTCGCTGGGTGTAGATATACTTCAAACTCTTGTGGTCACAAAACACCTTAAAAGTAGCTCCATAAAGGTAATGGCGCCACAATTTAAGTGCAAAGACCACTGCTCCCAATTCTAAGTCATGAGTCGGATAATTTTCCTCATAATTCTTCAATTGGCGAGAAGCATACGCGATCACCCTCTCATTCTGCATTAGCACACACCCTAGACCATGCCTGGAAGCGTCTGTATAAACTTCAAAATTATCACTCCCATCAAGCAATGCGAGGATAAGAGTTGTTGTCAGGCATTCCTTAAGAGTTAAGAATGCCTTCTCACGACTCTCATCCAAAACAAAACGGTTCTCCTTCCTCATCAACGATGTCAAAGGCTTGGCTATCTTTGAAAAATCCTTGACAAATCTCCTATAATAACCCGCCAGTCCCAAGAAGCTTCGAATATCACTCACATTCTTCGGGCTTTGCCACTTTAGTTACAGCATCGATCTTACTAGGGTCTACGGATACCCCCTCCTTGGAAATCACATGCCCCAGAAATGCCACTTTCTTCAACCAAAACTCACATTTGCTCAACTTTGCATTTAGCTTATGATCCTCCAAAGTCTTGAGTACTCTCCTCAAATGATCCTCGTGTTCTTCCTCAATTTTGGAATACACCAGAAAATCATCAATAAATACAACCACGAACTTATCCAAGTATGGGCTAAATACTCGATTCATCAAATCCATAAAAACTGCTGGAGCATTAGTCAACCCGAATGGCATAACCACAAATTCGTAGTGGCCATACCTTGTTCTGAAAGCGGTCTTAGAAATGTCTTCGTCTCTGATTCTCAATTGGTGGTACCCCGATCTCAAGTCAATTTTAGAGAAAACCCCAGCTCCACTTAGATGGTCGAACAGGTCTTCAATTCTGGACAAGGGATAACGGTTGTTGATGGTCACATTGTTCAGCTCTCGATAGTCAACACAAGGCCTCAGACTTCCATCGTTCTTTTTCACAAATAACATGGGTGCCCCCCAGGGTGACACACTAGGTCGGATGAACCCTTTCTTAACTAATTCATTCAACTGCTTCTTCAACTCATCCATCTCTTTCGGTCCCATACGATACGGTGACTTAGATATTGGTCCGGGCCCCGGCTTTAGATCAATGGCAAACTCCACTTCCCTCCTTGGTGGCAACCCTGGAACATCATCTCGGAAAACGCCCTCGAACTCTCGCACCACAGATATCTCACTAGTCTTAGGGGTCTCTGTCTCACAGTTCCACATCTGACACAAGATCAGACTATCCCCTTTTCTCAAGCTAGACTTAAGGGTATTGACAGAAATGAATTTGCCTTAGGTTTGACCAGGTATCCCTTGTAAGACACCCTCACGCCCTTAGGTCCCCTCAAGGAAATCTTCTTCTGATGACAGTCGATAAAATCCCGATACTTCCCCAACCAATCTATCCCCAGAATCACTTCAAAACTCCCCAAAGGAAACTCTATGAGGTCACAATGGAAAGTCACTTCCCCAATCTTGATAGGCACACTCCTATATACCCTACTACACGACAGAGACTCTCCAGAAGGTATAGTAACCGAGTCCGCGACCAAATCATAACTCTCAAGTTCTAACACCCTAGCATGCTCTCTAGATACAAAAGAATGGGTAGCCCCGGAATCGAAAAGTACAAAAGTAGGTTTAGAGTTCACGAGAAAAGTACCGGTCACAACATGGGCATCATCTTTGGCTGCCTGCTTCCCCATGATAAAAAGTTTGCCACTGGATTTAGCCCCACTCTGACTGGTAATAGATGTCCCAGCCTGTTGATTTCCATCCGCTCCGGTCTTCTGGTTACTTCCACCTCCACTGTACTAATTTGGATACGAACGGTTCTGATAATTGTTGTAATTCTTCTGAGAATTGATGCTGCCTCCAGACTTCGCACTCCCACCATAGCCTGACATGGGCGTACGGTACCCACCACTACCATATGATTGAGTGCGTGCTCCACTATATCCTGATGTTGGCGTACGGTAACCCCCAGACTGGTTTCTCCCTGACGATCGACACACTGCCTGCTTGTGTCCCGTGTTTCCACAGCCAAAGCAAACTATTCCCACAGAACCATTACCCGAGCCTCCACTCCTGTAGCTAACCTCACTCTGGTTCTTCACACTCCCTGAGGCACTATTGGTGAAGTATCCACTGTACCCATTGGAACTCTGCTTCTTCGACCCTGAATTTTTATTCGCGACCTCAACTTTTCTCTTCTCAGACTTGGTCTTATTGTCTTGCCTGATCATTTCCGAAAGCCTCTCCGCCTCCCCAGCCCTTAGGTAGATGTCCCAGACTGTGGTGGGCGGAGCCGCAATGAGCCTCTTCTTGATATTTATGGTCAGCCCCCTCTCAAATTTCATTGCCAGCATTGCATCATCAAAACCCATTTCCCCCACATGACTCAGCAACTGGATGAACTTCCGATGATAGACCTCCACTGCCATATCCTCCGTCATCCTGAAAGTATAGAATCCTCTTTAACGCGGTCCAGGACACATGGTTGGTCCCATCCTCTCTAGCTGCTTCACGTATTTCCCCTTTGCTTCCGGTCCACCAGTCTCCGGCCATACCCCTAAGATAGTGGGCTGCTTGGTCAACCCTCAACTCTTCAGGGCAATCCACTAGTTCAAACAAGTTACTAAATTCACGGCACCATTCTCCTAGCAAGTGAGGTTCCACCTCCCCAGTGAATTGGGTAGGGTTATGCGTCGCAATGATAGTACTCATCTTCGCATAATCCATGCGTTTGGCCTTTAGGGCCTCATTCTCAGCTATCAATCGATCTAATTCCTCTTGCGTGATGTTAGCAACGTTATTCCTCCTCGGAGGCATCTCTATAACATAAAAGAAATAAAATGAGTCCCGGCTTAAGTAGGGCACTCACTTGGATTAGGGTTATATTCCCTAAACATCAAAATTCATATGCAATCTAACATATCTGAATAATGCTTATCTACAACATGGCTCAGGGATCACATAACCGCATATCGCTAGACATGATATAATTACTAATATGATACAAATCAGCTCAAGCATCCATATCATTATACATCTTATGTACTCACAGGCACGTAATTCCTTCATACACATACCCTTACTGGCATATTCAGGACATTCATATATCAGAAGAGTTCATATAACTCTTTTATCATACTTCACTACCACTCCCATCTCTTCCTATTCTACCCTTTTTCTCTCCTATCCACTTAAGGTTCCCGGGTAAATCTGAGAGGGCCAATGGTTCGGTGTGAGGGGGCCCCAGACTTATCCCTTACCTTCTGTGTGCTCCTAACAGTTCTATCCCGGGGTTCATTTTTATTTAGACTCCTACGTTCATTTGACTTATTAGGTTAGGCCTGAGGATCGTTCGCTCTGATACCACTTTGTAACACCCCCATTTATTCAGGGGCCTGGACTAGGACTCCCCAGATAATTAAGGGTGTTACCATCTCGGATTACCGAGGCAGTAGATAACAAAGGAAAGAACACAGTACCTTATTAAGTATTAAAACTCAAATCTACGTTCTTACAACTGTCTCAAGAACTGTCTCAAAACGAATACTAATAGTTCAACAACTTATAACTGAAAACTATGGTGATCTAGACTCTAGTCTGGCCCGGATCCAAGCTCTCCCACAGCTCCCATAGTCTCAAGCACCTGTCAATCTGCTCGCCAATAAATTGGTTCATCACCGGTGATCACGAATACACAGGGTCAACCACGAGGTTGAGTAGAGGAAATCAAAAGATAAAACATAAACGTTAGTAAAGAGCGTCTTCCTCCACTCCGAATCACAAGACCCAATAACTCCACTCCGTATCACAAGACCCATTATCTCCACACCAAATCACAAGACCCAATTATCTCTGCGCCATATCACAAGACCCAAATATCTCCACACCGTATCACAAGACCCAAATATCTCCGCACCGTATCACAAGACCCATTATATCAATTTCCGCATCATAGGAATACACAATCAATAAATAATATTACAACATTATCCATTCAATAAGGTGTATATAATTCACAACAATTAATAATCATGTTTCACATCATAAACGAGTGCACAGTTATTCCCCTACCTCAAACTGCAGAAGGACAAAATCAACCGAAAAGTTGCTAGAAGTGTTCCACGCGAAAACCGTCACCTAAACATATATTATGTAACGAATTAATAATCTTCCCGAACCCCCATAACTCAAGTTACTCTACTATAAATAGAAACCTTCTAATAATGGAAAGTTTCCTAAAATAGAAACTTTTCCGAAATAGTAATTTTCTTAAATCGAAACTTTCCCGACTCGTAAAGCCCTTCAATTGTTCAGCTTAGCAAATTATTTAAAATACTATAACCATAAATACCCAATACAATACAATAATCAACCATAATCTAATAATAATATAATAATAATAATAATAATATAATAATAATAATATCATAATAACAATGATAATAAAATAATAATAATAATAATAATAACGCACACCCATAACCATAAACGCCCCCCACGACTCATCTCGCATCTCGCGTAAAACCCAGCCCACCACCAGGCTGCTGCCACCACCACTGCCGGCAACCACCGCCAAAACCCTCACCTCCACCTGCGTGTCCCACCATAGCCATAACCAAGCCACGTTATTCACTCAACTCCCGCGAACTCGACTACTACCGATCCGCGCAACCACCACTCGCAACCCCGTCAACCACCAGAACCAAAACTAACACGACTCCTGACATCAGATGACAACCGTGGTACCACCGTGTCGACCTCCCCCGAGTCAACGGTGGTACCACCCCAACCAATACCCGTAACACACCGACATCAACGACCACCAGCGGCAGCCCACCACTGCCCTTGCACTCGCCCTCACTCCCGTAACCAACCCTAGCCACCACAGCGACTCAACCCTAGTGACACAAAACTACGATTGGAGCAAAACTTAAAAGACGAAACGGAAAAACAAGAGGCTCACTGGCCTTAGTCGTCTGAGACCGTCTGAACGCGCCTGAACCGCCCTTTAACCACCGTTCTCTCTCTCTCTCTCTCTCTCTCTCTCTCTCTCTCTCTCTCTCTCTCTCTCTCTCTCTCTCTCTCTCTCTCTCTCTCTCGCTCGCTCTTACCAGCTGCCGCTTGACCTGTGAATGATGAGTGTAGCGTGTGTTTTTTTTATTATATGGGTTTAGGGTTTTGGCATCTTAATATTATAACGTAAGGAAGCAATAGGGTTTGTGTAAGTGTGGACGTGGGCTTGCCCATGATGAATACGAGCTTCGTCTTAATTAATACGAACCAACCTCAACGCGATATTATAAATACAATATAGCACGTAACATTATTCGTATCATATAGAAATTATAATATTATCTCGAGTTAAGTTATAATATTAAGTCTCTGGTTAACTTATAATATCACAACCCGAGTCTAAAGAAAGTGAGGTATAACATATTCGATAAATTAATTATCGAATACTAATGTTCAAATACGATCATACGTCAATATAAACAATAAATATCATAATAAAATACGAGGTATTACAGCTACAGGTCGTCCTAATTCATGCCATCTACGCCATTACTTATCTACATCCTAACATATGATATTTAGCTACGCATAACAACAATAAGAAAAACAACTATGATGATAATAACGATACTCATGGCGATGAAAGCGATAAACATTCAACTAACAGGCAAGGTTTCGTGAATCTATATATCTAACGGTATAACGATAAAGAGAATAAACAAAACTGAATTAAATAAGAGAGATTACCGCAACAAAGGAATTCCAGAACTAAATGATTTAATTGAATACGTGGAAAAGAAAGTTTTTTGTGAATAAACTAAAAAAACTAAAGAGAATTCTAAAGACTAGAAGTAAAATTAGGAACACAAAAACTTGGTAGAAGAAAAGATGATTAGCCTAATGACGGGATTAGGCTTTTATAAGAGTTCCTGAAAGTTTCCTCCTTAACCTAATCACGCCGTGGGCTTTTCTGTTTTTCTGAAATCTGCGCCGTGGTCGACCGACCTAAGATACTGGTAGGTCGACCATTAATCGGGCCCGTTGAGCTTTTTGATCTTGAAATTAGAATTCTGAACTTAAGATGCCAGGTGCCTTGGTCGACCGACCACTCTGTTAGGTCGGTCGACTAAGGGTGCTGCTGTGTCAGTTCATAAAATCTTCATAAGACGGTCTTTTGGCCCTTGATTTGCGCATTGGACTGCAGTCCTTGGTTCCTTTAGCTATGCAAAAATCTCGAGGGTAATATTTGGCTTGAAATCGCCTCATTTCCGCATAAATCTGCAAAATAGCATAAAAATACGAAAGTAGACGAAAATAGGGAAATAAGGACTAAAACTCGTAATTGAGCTCTCAAATGCGTGTGAAAATAGATGTAAATCATCATAAAATAGACACGCATCAGAGTGACTAGAGGTTCTCCCAGCCACGTACTGTCAAAAACACATAACATGTAATCATTATTATCAACCATACATACTCCAAAATAAATCATAATATGAGAAGTACGCAGCTCATGAATAACTATCATGAGTTCACTTAACATACAACTTAATCAATCATGCAATACCCTTATATATCACTCTTATAAGCATGCAAGCATAATCATACTCTATGACTGGTTCAACGGTCAAATCTCAAGATATATCCAACATAAGTATACAAACATTTCACTCCTAACTATGCATTGCCCGATCCAACCCATACTAAGTATTACGGTACCCGTTCCAAGGCATTCTCAAACATTTCATTACCCGTTCCAAGGTAGACTCAAATAAACATACCCGTTCCAAGGTAGACTCTAATAACTCCGTATCCATTCCAAGATACGCACAAGCATAGAAATAGTTGTTCCAAGCTACTCAAGCAAATTCCATATTCGTTCTAAGATATACACAACAAACACCTAAACACATGTTCCAAGGCATTCAAGCAATCTCATATCCGTTCCAAGATATGCACAAATAAAAACCTAAATACCCGTTCCAAGGTACTCGAGCAAGTACCGGGCAAGGCCCGTTCCAAGGCTTAACCGGCACTGAGCGGCCCCGTACAAGTATAGGCGTTCCAACCGAAGTTCCTTCTCTTACGTTGCTACTCCTACATGACAGGTCATAAGGTCCGTTGCAAGACCCGGTACGTTCCAATACCTGACCTGGAATGGCTATACAAACTCACGAAGGTCCCGACCCGTTCCAAGGCAATGACCAACGCAACACACATCCAGTTCTAACTTAACTTATTAGGCTACCCTATGACCCATTATACAACACAAGTATATGGAAAATAACTCATTTAAATTAAGTTCATTAACCACCTAAGACTCATATCTAATAAGTCTAAACAATTGCTATAAGTTAATTAACGTAGTCAGACTGAGAGGACTATCCGGACACCAGAGGATATGCTGAGGGCTTGTGTGCTAGAGTTTGGAGGATCTTGGGAGGATAGACTTGATTTGATAGAGTTTTCATACAACAATCGCTATCATACTAGCATTGGGATGGCTCCTTTTGAGGCGTTGTATGGGAGGAAGTGTAGAAGTCCAGTGTGTTGGGATGATAGAGTAGATGTGGTAACCTTCGGACCTAAGATGATTCAGGAGATGATAGCACAGGTCCAGGTGAGTTGTTAGAAGATGAGAGCTGTCCCAGATAGATAGAAGAGTTATGCTGATCCAAAGAGGAGTGACATCACATTTGAGGCAGGAGAGAAAGTTTTATTCAAGGTATCACCTATGAGAGGGGTGATGAGGTTTGGCAAGAGGGGTAAGTTGAGCCAGAAGTTCATTGGGACATTTGAGATCTTGGAAAGAGTTGGTGAGTTAGCTTATTGATTGGCTCTACCTCCAACGTTGGCCAGGGTGCATAATGTGTTCCATGTATCATAGCTGAGGCGGTATATCAGTGATCCTTCGCATGTCCTTGACCATGAGGTTATTGAGGTTGATGAGCAATTGACCTATGAGGAGAGACCCAAGGAGATCCTTGACAGAAAGGTGAGGAAAACCAGAAACCGAGAGACCGCACTTGTGAAAGTTTTCAGGACTAATCATAACGTCGAGGAGGCTACCTGGGAGACTGAGTTTTCGATGAGGGAGAATTATCCTGCGCTGTTTACTTAAGGTATGTTACGAGCACGTAACTATCTTTTTTAGGAGGTAAAATGTGACACTTCGTGTTTTAAAGTGCCTTTATTAGCTTTTGTCGTTTTATGATGTCATATTTGTGTTCGGTTCGTGCCTAGTGACCAATTTGTTGGCCAGGGGATGGTGAACTTCGGGACAAAGTTCATTTTAAGGGGGGGAAGACTGTAATACTCCGTATTTTACAATATTTTATTTAATATTTCCGTATTTTACGATATTTTATTTAATATTTATTATTACTTTTGACGTGTTGTTAATAGTTAAATAACTCAGTATCGGATAAGTGTTTTGTACGTTATGAGTGAGGTGTCGAATACGGGTATTTATTTATCGAGTCACGTCCTACTAGTAATATACGGTCTAGGGATGCGTGCAAGTGCCTTTTGGGCCTCGAGTTTTGTGTCAAGGCCAAGTTATAGCCCATCTCGACATAACAGGCTGTTCTCAAACAGCAACAATTTCTATCTGCCACCCTTATAAACCCCTCTCCTAACCCTAACCCTAACCCTACAACGTCTCTCTCTCTCTCTCTCCCTCTCTCACACACACACACTGCCGTCACCTCTTGGTACAAGGAGGAGGGATCACTTGGTGGTTTAGGGTGCATCTAGGCGGTTCGTTTTGCATCTGAAAACGGGTACACACCACTTATTCTCTGTTTTTCCATTTTTTTTGTTCATTTTCAATTCGTTAATTCAATCAAGTAATCATAGTTTTGGTTCTGTTTCTTTGTGTATTAACGTTCTATGATGTTAGTATTTGTGTTTTAACTCTAGCCTTGGTGTCTTTGACCGTCTAGGACCACCCTCGAAGGCCGTTTAGTTGTCTGTGTCAATCGCGTTTTCTGCAGTTGTCAGAAAAGGGTGTTACGCGTATGGTTTTTATGTTTGATTTCGATGTAGTTTCTGATCACGAGGGTTCTGGTTATTAAGGTCTAGTTATAGAGGGTAGTCAGGGTGGTAGGGTAGTTGATGTCACGGTGGTTTAGGGTGTGTGGTGTCGGTGAAATACTGAATTTCGTTTGGGTGTTTGTTACGGTTAAAAACAGTATAGTTTGGTGGAGCGGGGTTGTGAACTGTTGTATGGTGTCGTGGGTGGTAGTCGACGACCACTGAATCCCTCCTTGGAACCACCGCGGGTCAGAGGCGAGCCTGGTGGTGCTAGTGGGGAAGCCAAGGGCTACGATTGGTGCTAGGGGCGGTGGTTGGCATTGTGGTAGCGGTCTGTTTCGGGGTTTCGCAAAATTATGGCGCTGTTCGTTTTGGGCGAGTTGATGCGTGCAATGATGGGTTGTTTTTTTTACTTATTAATTATTAATAGTGTGTTATTACTATTATTATTATTATTATTATTATTACTATTATTATTATTATCATTATTGTTAATATTATTATTATTAGTAGTAGTAGTAGTAGTAGTATTACATGGTAATTGTAGTAGTTGTGTTATTATTGTTGTTATGGTTATTATTGTTTTATATTATATTATTAATGGTGTTATTATTACTAGATTTTAATAATTAATAATTTTATGATAGTATATTTTTGGTGTTATTGTTGTTTTACTAAGAGGTATATTGTTAATGTTTGTATTTATATTATTATTATTGAGAATATGAGTAATATCGTTAAAAGAGTCGTATATGTTATTAAGTTAGTAATAATTGAATAGTTGATCGTGTGCTATATTTAGTAGGTCAATGTTTAGTAATTTTATGATTCGTCATGACATGTAATGTATGAGTAGAATTTAATATTAAGTAATATTTAAGGAATGAAATTCGAGGTGGAGTATTACTAGACGGTGTTGCTTGTCTCAACTTGCTATTCCTGGTAGGATACAGTGGTACTGTTTTCTGTGAAAGTTATATGCATGAATGGTTTTATTACATGTTGTGAATGCAAGCATGTTTATATGAGGATGATATTTAAGTATTGATTGTTTAATATTGCATTCACGAGCATAGCATTTGCATTATTGATAAGGGGGATTGTTTTGATATAAAGCGCAGGGTGGTCTGCAGGCCAGGCCTGGTGTCTTCAGCTTTATGCTGGTATTCGACGACGGTCGATGATACTCTGCCGGGAGGTTCTGTATGGGTTGGTGTTTCGGGTCATGATTGGTGTTTCGGGTTGTGATTGAGCTCAGCATTGGCATAGCATTTGCATATACATTTGTTGCATTTTATATTATTGTGTTATCCTACTCAACTGCGAGGTTGACAGTGTATTCGTGTTCACCTACGATGATCCGGAATGGGGAGTAGATATTTCAGGTCAGAGACAGGTGGACTAGGACTGGGCATGGATGAGAGACAAGGATTGGACTTACCTAGCTTTAGATCACTTAGTCTCTTTCATAGTTGTTCACTTGTTATATTTCAGTTGTTTTGGAAGTTTAGTTGGACTATGTCTTGTAACAGTTTTCAGTTTAACCATTTATAATTTAAAGTATTGTGTTTCTTTCACTGTGATTATCTTCTACCCTGGTTTATCCAGGATGGTAACAGTCCTATTTACTCTGGAAGTCCTAGTTCAGGCTCCTAGGTAAATGGGGGTGTTACACAGTGGTATCAGAGCGAACGATCCTCAGGCCTAAACCAAATGGACAATAATGAACATAGGAAGAGTCTAAATAAAATGAACCTGAGGCTAGTAACTGTTAGGAGTCCAATAGGAATTGGGATGAGTTAGGGGCCCCTTCAAACCAAGCCACTGACCCTTTCAGTTTAATCTGGTTACCCTTGACAGATGAAGAGTGTGGGTAGTATTAGAATAAACAAAGGCCCAAGGTAGATATATATATATATATATATATATATATATATATATATATATATATATATATATATATATGTTGTACTAACATTTCAGCAGCAAAGGAATGAGGTAAGTTATGATGTGAAAGATTGATGATGATATGTACTATGAAGCATGAAAGTGATGATAAGCATGCGGTTATGTGATCCCTAAGCCTTTAGGTAGACTTATAATATGATGTTGAGTAGGACTTAGCAATATGAAAGAAGTTACATGCTAGATTATGTATGCTAGTAGGACCTAAGATGGGATAAGAACTTGACCTAGGATGCTCATAAATTTTGTCACATGTGTAACAATATGCCTCCCAGAAGAGAGCCCAACGCCGCTAACATTTCACAAGAGGAATTAGATCGCTTACTGGCTATGAATGCTGCTCTATTAGCCAGGATAGGAAGCAATGCTCAATCCGATGCAGTTAAGATGAGTAACAACATTTCTAGGCATAATCCAACCAAATATGATGGAGAGGGAGCACCAAGCCTGCTGGCTGAGTGGTGCCGGGAATTTGAGAGCATTTTCGAACTGTTGACTGTTCCAGAGTCGATGAAGGTAGACCAAGCCGTGTTCTACCTGAAGGGTACTGCTACGCTTTGGTGGAATAACAACAAAGAGGAGATCAAGGCTGCTGCTGAGGAGATTGGGTCGGAATTTGTGAGTTGGGAAGGGTTTAAGGGGATTTTATCCTCTAAGTTCGTGCCGGAGCATGTAAAGGGCAAGTTGAGAGCTGAGTTCGATTCCTTCAAAATGACTGAGGGAATGACCGTGGAAGCATATCACAGTAAGTTCGTGCAATTGGCGGAGAACGTCGCCGACCTGAGTTATACTTCTGAGATGCTAGCTGCTAGATTTGAGAAGGGACTCATTACTGACATTAAGAAGAGGCTGCTGGCTGCCAATCCCACAACTGTTGAAGATGTCTATGAGAGGGCTGGGCAGGCTAAGCAAATTTCTGACATGATTAAGGAGGAGAAGAAAGAAAGAGGTGACAAGAGGAAATCCCAGTCTACAGCTGAGGGCTCGGGGAGCAAGAAACAAAAAAACAATCAGTATCGTTCGTTCTTTTCTAACAGTGCACCAGGGGGCAACGGGAATCGTGGTGGAAATATATCTACGTCTAGGCCAAGCAGTGAAAATCCTACATGTTTTAAATGTGGGAAGTACGGGCACAAGATAGCCAATTGCTGGGTTGGAACTCAGAGTGCTGGGAGCACTTATAATAGAGGCAATCAAAGTGGTGGCTTCAGAACACCAAATGCGAGCTACTCGGGCAACAAAAAATCCGGACGTAACATCTACCAGCGGAATTACAACAACTATAATAACCAGAACCGCTATCAGGGAAACCAAGGTAGTGGGAATGGTAATTTTCAGAAGAATCTTGTCGAGGCCAGCAATCAAAGTGGAGCTGCATCTGTCAACCAGAGTGCAACCGAGAAGAGAGGGACCATATTTATGATGGGTAAGGAGGCTGCTGAACAAGATGCACATGTCGTCACTGGTACATTTCTTGTGCATTTCACTCTTACTTTTGTTTTATTTGATTCTGGTGCATCGCATTCGTTTATCTCTGCGGAGCATGCTAGGGCTATAGGCTTGAATGTATATGATATTATAGCCGATTATGTAACTATACCATCTCGGGAGTCCATATCTTATAATAGAGTCTATACCAATGTAATGATCCAAGTAGGAGCTGTGTGTTTTGAGTCAAACTTGATAGAGTTTCCCTTAGGTGGCTTCGAGGTAATTTTGGGGATGGATTGGTTGAAAAAGTATAAGGCCTACATTGACTGTTACCAAGGGAAGATTACCTTGCGAGGACCTAAGGGAGTGAGGGTGTCTTACAAGGGTTACTCCGTGAAACCTAAACTGAAGCTGATAACTATCAATACCCTGAAGACTTGCCTCAAGAGGGGTGATGAGATGTTGTTGTGTCATGTGCGAGATTTTACTGCGGAAAAACCCCAAGCCAGTGATATTGATATTTTAAGAGACTTGGAAGATGTGTTCCCCGAAGAAATTCCTGGGTTACCGCCAAAGAGTAGACTTTGGCATTGATCTGAAACCCGGGGCTGAGCCAATTTCTAAAGCACCTTATCGCATGGGACCTAAGGAATTGGAAGAACTAAAGAAGCAGTTGGATGAGTTAGCAAGCAAGGGGTATGTGAGATCGAGTGTATCACCTTGGGGAGCATCAGTGTTGTTTGTGAAGAAGAAGGATGGAACCATTAGGCTGTGTGTGGACTATAGGGAGCTCAATACTGTGACGATCAAGATTAGGTATCCTTTACCTCGCATTGATGATCTTTTTGACCAGTTGAGTGGGGCTTATGTGTTTTCCAAGATTGATTTGAGGTCAGGGTATCATCAGCTGAGAATCAAAGATGCAGATATCCATAAGACTGCGTTCAGATCGAGGTATGGGCATTATAAATTCGGGGTAATGCCATTAGGTTTGACTAAAATGCACCTGCTGTTTTCATGGATTTGATGAACAAAGTGTTTAGTCCCTATCTAGACCAGTTTGTGGTGGTGTTTATCGATGACATTTTGGTGTATTCGAAGTATAGAGAAGAGCATGCGAAGCATTTGAGCTTAGTGTTGTAGACTTTGAGAGATCATCAATTATATGCCAAGTTAAGTAAGTGCGAATTTTGGCTCGAGAAAGTTGCATTTCTGGGCCATGTGGTGTCTAAGGAAGGTGCTTCTGTTGATCCTAGCAAGATTGAAGTCGTTTCGAAGTGGGAGCGACCGAAGAATGTGGCGAACATTCGGAGTTTCTTGGGTTTGGCCGGTTACTACAGAAGGTTTGTGAAAGACTTCTCAAAGATAGCAAAGCTAATGACTTCATTGATGCGGAAGGAGAATAGATTTGTTTGGGATGAGAGCTGTGAGAAGGCATTCCTAGATCTGAAGGAACGTCTTACTACAACTCATATCCTTGCCTTGCCAGAGAGAAGTGAGAATTTCGAGGTTTACACCGATGCTTCTAAGAAGGGACTGGGATGTATGCTGATGCAGAATGGGAGAGTGATAGCATATGCTTCTACGCAGTTGAAGCCATATGAGGAGAATTATCCGACGCATGATTTAGAGCCGGGAGCAGTGGTTTTTGCACTTAAGCTGTGGCGACATTATCTCTATGGAGCTACATTTAAGGTATATTCCGATCATAAGAGCTTGAGATATATTTATACCCAGAGAGAGCTGAATATGCGTCAGAGGAGGTGGATCGAGCTTATTGGAGACTACGACATGGAGATTCTGTACAAGGAGGGGAAAGCTAATGTTGTGGCTGATGCATTGAGTAGGAAATCTGTTCACGCTCTATGCACAGCAAAGATCGAGACTGAGTATGTATCGTGAGTTGGGACAGATGGGAATTACAGTGATCAGGAAGGGTGAAACCATGGGAGATTTAACGATCGAGCCTGAGTTATATTTGCGAGATCCGAGAACGCCAAAAGATTGATCCAAGAGTTCGGAACTGGCGTGAGGCAGTGAGCAAAGCTAGTGATGCTGAGCCATATTCTAAGTTCGAGATTCACAGTGATGATAGTTGGAGATTTGATGGAGATGGTATGTACCTCATTCTACACCTTATTCCGTTAATCCTGGAGGGGATAAGTAGTACAAAGACCTGAAGAAAGCGTTTTGGTGCCCGAAGATGAAGCAAGACGTGGTGGAGTTTGTTTCTCGATGCTTGGTATGTCAGAGAGTGAAAGGAGAACATAAGAGGCCGCAAGGGAAGTTGCAACCACTGGATGTACCTGAGTGGAAGTGGGAAAGCATATCAATGGATTTCATTATGCGCTTGCTTAGGACTTCGAAAGGAAATGACATGATTTGGGTGATTGTTGATAGGTTGACTAAGTCAGCCCATTTCATACCGATGAACGAGACTTGGAGTAAGGCTGAATTGGCCAAGGCTTACATTAAGCATGTGATGAAGCTTCATGGTGTTCCTAAGGACATCGTTTATGATCGTGATTCCAGGTTCATCTCTAAGTTCTGGCAAGAGTTACAGACGTTGATGAGAACCACTTTGAAGATGAGTACCACATTTCATCCAGCGACAGATGGTCAGACTAAGAGGACTATCCAGACACTGGAGGATATGCTGAGGGCTTGTGTGCTGGAGTTTGGAGGATCTTGGGAGGATAGACTTGATTTGATAGAGTTTTCATACAACAACAGCAATCATACTAGCATTGGGATGGCTCCTTTTGAGGCGTTGTATGGGAGGAAGTGTAGAAGTCCAGTGTGTTGGGATGATAGCGCAGATGTGGTAACCTTGGGACCTGAGATGATTCAGAAGATGATAGCACAAGTCCAGTTGATTCGTCAGAAGATGAGAGCTGCCCAAGATAGACAGAAGAGTTATGCTGATCTAAAGAGGAGTGACATCACATTTGAGGCAGGAGAGAAAGTTTTACTGAAGGTGTCACCTATGAGAGGGGTGATGAGGTTTGGCAAGAGGGGTAAGTTGAGCCAGAAGTTCATTGGGCCATTTGAGATCTTTGAGAAAGTTGGGGAGGTAGCTTATCGATTGGCTCTACCTCCAACGTTGGCCAGGGTGCATAATGTAAGTTACACGGTCATATCAACCTAACTCATAAATTAGTCATACTAATTAAATAACAAAATTAACTCTTTAATTCTTTAGATCTTATGCATGCTATTAAAAATGCGGAAATACAAAGAATAGTATTCTTACAATCGGTCCGAGAAAGAAAAAGGATGATCCTCCACGGAGCAAGCAAGGTAGATTGCCTCCTTTACGATGCACCCAAGAATCGCCCTTAATTACCGAAATGCGTGCACGAACTAGGTGACGGAAATCGGTTTACCTTAAAATAAATTCTAATCTAATTAGAATATAAATACTATAACTATTATAGATTTATTATAATATAATAATTAATATGATTATATTACTAGAGAAGTTTGAGAGGATTTATTTTGGTTTTCTTACTCTAAGAAAATAGCATTAGGTTAGCAATTAATTATGTGAACCATTTATATATATAATAGAAGGGTTGGGGTTGGGTTGAGTGAACCGTGTGCATGGAGTGTATTGGGAAGGGTTTTTTATTCCTTTTTGTCTTATCCATACACTTAGCTTGTAAGACTATCTAATAGTCATCATGCCTTAAGCAAAAATTATTATGTTTTAAAGGATAAAATATCACAATATTAACCTACAACATAAACACTTACACAGTTCAATTAAGTGTAAAATGGACCATCATTTTACATTTGTAATGTTGGAGGAAGTGTCCTCGATAATAGTGCGTTGACATAAATAAAACTCATTTGAATGAAACACAACTGGGAATGTTACCCTTTTAAAGTCAACTAATCAACATTTACCTATAATGATTGACTGTCTAGAGTTTGACAATATCGTCATATGATGGTGATGATCAGTTGATCCCTTAAGGTCATATCTTTAGGGAATTTCGTCTCAATGGAATAATTAATTAATACCGTATTGGATGCGAATTAATTAATAACTAGAAATCTGGAAATGATTTTACGTGACAAATATTATTGTAATGGGATTATAATAATAACGGTCAAAGTAATAAAATTGTTTTATTACACTATTTTTATTTAGACGTTTGGGAAACGATTAAATTGAGAATGAACACGGTTGATCATAAAATTACAAATAGTTGTAATAATATTATGATAATACATTTTATAATATGGTAATTGAGAATTACTAGTAATATTATTTAAATGTTATAAAATCGTGAATTATGAATTTTAAAGAGTTAAAATTGCATAATTAACAAATTGAGTCATGTATGTGTTATGGGACATGTGTGACATGTTACAAATTAACACAATTGACAATGATAAAATGGGTCTATATTAAGACCCATTTCAGCCGTGTATATGGTAGTATATTGTGATTGTGTATGTTTTACACAAAGCATTGCAAAAGCCTAAGAATAGGTGTGTAAGAGTGTAAAAAATATGTAAGGCATCTTTATTCCTTTTGGCATTGTGTAAGAGGTCATGCATTGGCCTTGGGTGTGCATGTAGGCCGGCCATAATGCTTGTGTAACAAGCCTATGTTACTCTATATATACACACCATCCATGAACATGCAAAAATAGTTAGTTGTGGTTGATGCTAGGTCATTCAAACATACTACAACTTTATTCTCTATATTTTTCTAGCAAAATAGTTTTTCTAGGAAGATCAATTATTTCTAATACTAATAATATTAAGAGTAATATTATTATTATTTCTAGTAAACTAAATTCAATTTTCTAGTAACAAAATTGTTTTTAGTTTGAGATCGGGTCCTTGATAAGAACTTTTGGAGACGGTTTCTCTATAAACCGTTATAAGGGTATTTTCGGTTCACTCAAGGCTCAATAATAGGTGATTATTGAGTATAAACCTTCTAAAACCAATGTAAGGACATTCACACTTCTTATGTAATCATCATGCATGCATAAGATCTAATTAAGTTTTTATGACTAAACTTAAAGAAACAAAACTCATACTCCCTCCATTCAAATCCAAATGGTACTTTTGGATTTTGTACACCATTTACAAATCAACGTTCGGTATCAATTTTCTCCTAATACGTAAGAGAATATATTCATGCGGGATCTTGTTTGATTCGTCTTTACGAGTACATTGAAAATATCTAACTTTTATCATTTTTGCGAATACGTAGCTAAAAATATTTAGCACGTAAAATGTGCGTTGGCAAACGTGAAAAAGCAAATGTGCAAAGTGGATATGAATGGAGGGAGTATAAGATATGAGTATAAAATCTAAAATTCAATTTCCAACAAGTGGTATCAGAGCATTGCGGTTGTTGCATGCATGATCGGATTCATGTTTTGTGTTAATTAGATTAACACAATTTATTTCGAAATTTTGGATTTATTATGATAAATCACAAAATAAATTTGTATGTTAAAGTTTCTGGTTCTAAAATGGTTTTAGGACATAAAAATAATTTTATGCATTTTTATTGTTCATTTTATATTTATTTGTATATTATTGAAGTTTAAATCGGTTTAAACAACATATAATGGGAAAAATAGTTAAATTTAGTTTCTGGCCGAGATTTTTTGATACGTTCTTGCATGCATATTTTATATATTGTATAGAAATTTTCGTATCAAATGAAGTTGTTATGCATGGATTATGATTTTTATGAGATAAATAGTCATAATATGAGTTAAAATAGGTATAGGAGGTTCTATATCGAATCTGACCTTGAAAATTATATGAGAAGTCACATACAATATGTATAGTACCTACAAAAATATTCCGACTTATTAGACTACTTTTGCATGATTAATGATTTTTATAGTAAAAATCATATTAATAATGACTCAAATTCGACTTTAATAGTTAGATTTGGAATTTTATCATAAAAGTTTTACACAATGTCACATGTAATTTTTAAAGAATGTATAAAAATTTTGAGAATTTGTTCTCAAATGATGCATGATTTATCATTTTAATAGTTAAAATCGGCTATATAATGACTTATTGTGTTAAAAATAGTTAATCTTAAAATTATGGCATAAAATTTTACCTATAGATGTCTTATATGATAGGAACATCAGATCCAAAAGTTGGATGTCAAAAAGTTTCTGTTTTTGTGATTATTAATTTTATGAGTTAATTTTTAATAATCGTAATTCATGAGTCATAAAAAATAAATTTTCAAGTATGGCATGATAATTTTTGGTCATTTCCAGATTCTAATAAGTATTTTAGGATGAGTAAAAATTTAGAGCAATTTTATTGCAAGTTTTTATAATTTAAATCGGTTTTTTAACCATAAAAACGCATTTTATACGATTTATTTAAGAAATAAATTAAACCCTTTTGCATTAGGCCATTTTATTAACTTATGAAAATTTTAGAAATTTCCAGAATGTTTTAAAATTTTAACTTTTAAATTTCGAATTTTTATTGAGTCAATTGGCCATCTTCGTTTATTTTTCCCGTAAATACGAATAACTTATGAACAATAATGCAAAATCGAGTTTAATCATGATCAAAATAATTAGGGACTATATTTTGATTCCTAAAGAGTGTTAGGATGATTAACTTGAACATAAATAAGATTTATGTAATTTTGGTGATTTTAATAGTTAAAATCACGCATATCCGTAAAAACCGTATAGAAATATGAGATATTTGCTCATAGTAAAGGCGATTTGGCATTAAAATTGAGCATGTGCATACATATTTTAGTATTGCATTTTATTTAATATAAATGTCATATTTGAATGTTTTATATAATTTGGAATTATGTAATTTTCTTAGTATGGCCTTAGTTTTAATCAATATTACCCGTAATGAAAGGGAATATTGATTCGGTTGTAATTTATGTGATCTCGTATCACGGGTTTGTAATTTAATTTAAATTTCAGTTTTACAATAGAATAGTTGTATTATTTTATTGTAATTTCGGAGATCCAAAAGACGGTGTCATTCGAAAAGGAGTTCCGACAAGACGATATTTTCTTGGAAGGCGTGCCTATGAAATTCAAGGGACCATGGAGTTGGTTTCCGAATTTGTAATAGTTAATTAATTTTTCTATTACTAGGAAGGCCATAATAGGACTTTATTGCTTTTAAATTTGCATTATTTATATGTTTACATGAATAGCCAAATCGCCATAAACATGCATATTAGAATATTCGTTAAACACGACCGTGTCAATTATAATTATCAAGTTCACCAATTTAATTCACTTAAAGGAGATAGATAATAAATTGACAAGACCTCTATATTAAACCACTAGTACAAATTGATGAATGTGCATCAAAGATTGTATAGTGTGGAACGGTAATATTGTATGGACTGTTCATACATGACAGTTACTCTTATCGTTTGAGTTATCATTAACTCACTATTGATAAATACTTTGTCAAATACAAATAGGTTGTGGGAGACAATTTGAACCCCATAAAGTGAACTGGATTAACTTAGTATGGCCCCTAGTTGATTGTATGAGGTGACGTCTCGAAGCGACTAGAGTGTGAGGCGATTGATGGCAAGTTCAAATGCCATAGAGTCATATGAGATGACTAGTCGATCACATAGGCAGACTGCAGAAGACACTCTGTCGGGCAACAAGTGACCGCTTATAAGGTTCTGGAAATTTTATAATAGCCTGGTCGTTGCGAGAGTTACTATATGTATTCTTATGAGTCGATTCTTAGACTAGAGACTGTTCACCGAAGGGGTCAAATGGGCATCTTTTGGGTCATAATGGACTGTGTTAGGTTGAAGGGAACAGTAGGATATGAATTGTCCAACCCCTTGTCAGGGTTATCTTAAATCTTAGGGTCACTCGAGGAGAAGTTAACTGGAAATGATGGCCATGCTCGGAAGGTATCTAGGGTAGATAATTTCGGTCAAAGCAGTTAATCTCCAGATCGAGGAAACCACTCACGATATGATCAAATGCAAGTACCACCTGTAAGACACCTTGCATTGAGTGGGAGATGATGTAATACGACAAGATAATTGGTAACGCACACATGTCGAGGACAAATGGGAAATTGTTGGGAAATATGTCCTCAACAATAGTGCGATCACGTAATGAAATCTCATGACGAGAATATGCAAGCAAGGGATTATCCGAAATTATATAGTCAACTGACCAGAATTAATCGGTAATGATTGACTAACTAGAGTTTGATATTACTGTCGTATGACGTTGGTGGTCAGTTGATCCCTTTAGGTCACGCCTATAGGATAATCCCCTTAATTGATATATTGATCAATTGTATACGATACGATTTGATCAAGTTCCTTAAAACTAACATATCGAGAAATCAGAGGTAAAATCTTAATGTAAGATTCGTATTTGAAATGAAACGTGTCAATTGTCAAATATTAATCGATGTTTATGAAACATCAAAATTAGAATAAAAGGATTCGTGGTTATTACAAATATTGTATATCGACGATTATTATAATAACCATATTATGAGACGGTAATTATGAATTACTAAGTAATTTGTTAAATATGATTTAACTAATTTAGAGAGAATATTTATTTGATAAATATGTATTTTAAATTAATACAATTGTATTTTGTGGCATAGGATGTAATAACCCGTATTTTATTATTAAAAATATATTTATTTATACGGTCAACGACAAGTAATCGTAATTGTTTGTATGTAATCAACGTATATACTTGTTATGTTTGACATAAAAGTCCTTGGTGGGGTTCGAAGTAGGGACCTAGGACTTCTAGCATTATAAACACGTTATGTCGTTAAAGGGGTTCGAACCCCTGATCACTGCCTAAGAGGTGTGGGCCTCGGGATGTGTGAATAGGGCAACAGCCCATAAGTTGTTTTCATAGTGAAAACGCACCAGGTAGTGCTGCCGTCCTATATAGACGCCTTAATCTTACCCTTACCCTCATCCTAACTTAAATTTGTTCACTCAAAACCCTAGCCGTCACATCAGAGAAGGAAAAGAAGCTGTGCACGGTGGTCGTAGGTTAGTGTACGGTGGTTCGATTTGGCCTTTAATCTGGTATGTCACCCCACGACCCCTGTTTGTCTTATAGTTTTCATCACGTAATCAGTGGTATATAACTCGACTAATCTTTGTTGCTTTTGCATAAATTCGTAATAGGTCGCGTAATGAACATATGTAAATTAATAGTTTGGTGTCGTTGGCTGTTAAAGTCCGTCGTGGAGGGTGGTTGATACGGTGTCAGTAGGATTTTATGTTCGTTTTTTTTTGCACGTGTTCTGTATACGTTTTTACTAAAGGATTGAGTTGAGGTTTGTGTATAATTATTATGGGTCTCGGGTCAGGGAGTCAGGTGGTGGTTGGGAGATGCGGGAGGGGGTAGTCGCGGTGGTCAGTGGTGGCTGGGTATGGTGGTATAGGAGTGGTCGATAGGGTTGTCAGTATATCGTTTTCGTTTTGCTGTTGTTCTTATAATCTGCTCGTGTACAGGGGGTTTTGGGAATGGTAACACCGTTAACTCGGGGGACGTCAATACGGTGTTACCACCATGTCTGATAAGGCTGGTGTTAGGGGTGGTGTTGGGTGGTAGGGTCGGTGGTGTTAGGGTCTGTAAGATGTGTCGATAGGTTGGTGTTTCTGGTCGGGTCAGATAATTAGGTGGTGAACCAGGCCTGGTTTGGGCCCTGGTTCAACATGTCGGTGGTAGTCGAAGAGGCTGGTGGGGGTCATAGTGGTAGCAGGTGGTGCGGGGTACAGGTCAGGGTGGTTTCTGGTGGTAGCTGCAGCGTAACAAGGGGGGTGTGAGGGTTGTTTGGTCGCGGGTAGGAGCTCGGAAATGGGTGTGGGTCGTGGATGATGTCGCGTGTTAATTTGTGTATTATTATTATTATTATTATTATTATTATTATTAGTTTATTAATTTGTTATTGTTATTTTATTATTTTATGAACTTTATAATTGTGCTTGTGTAATGGTTGAGTCGGGAAATTCTATTGGGAACTTCTTTTGTGAAGATTTCCTTCTTGAGAAAGTTTCTATTTTGGGAAACTTTCCGTTTTTACAAGTTACTATTTTTAGTATGTGTAAATGAAATAGAAGGGTTTGGGAAGGATTTAATTCATTATATAATGTATGTTTAGGTGGTGGTTTCCGTGTTGAACACTTCTTGTAGCAGCTGTTCTTTTTGGCGTTGCCTTCTGCAGTTTTGAGGTAGGGGAATATTTATGTCTGTGATTGTGATTTGGCATGAGGATACACATTATCTGATTGATATATTTAATTGTGGATATATTTTGAATGATTGATTATTATTGATTATCGTGCAGAACGGGGCTTGTGATATGGGTCTTGTGATATGGGTCTTGTGATAAGGGACTTGTGATATGACCATGGGAGGTATGGTGTGTTGGAGGTGAAGTGGAGAAATGAATGTTGAGGAGATGCAGGAAATGTATATTGTGTTATTTCATGTCTTGATTATATTACCTACTCAACCTCGTGTTGACCCTGTTTGTTTGTTGTGTGTGTCTACGTTGATCCAATTTATTGGGGAGCAGAATGACAGGTCTCAGACTCTTGGGAGCTGGAAGGGAGGAGAGAATATGAACCAGACCTACCTAATGCTAGCTCACGTTATCTAGTCTTTCATCTAGTCTAGACTGTTGTTTATTTTTGTAAGACAGATGTAATACTTTGAGACTTTCTGTTTTAACATTTAAACTACTTAATTAAAGTACTGTGTTTCTTCGATTTGTTATCTACTACCTCGGTTATCCGAGATGGTAACACCCTTAGTTATTTGGAGAGTCCTAGAACAGGTCCCTAAATAAATGGGGGTGTTACAAAGTGGTATCAAAGCAAACGATCCTCAGGCCTAACTTAATGAACCCAATGAATGTATGAGGAGTCAAAATAAAATGAACCCCGGGATAGAACTGTTAGGAGCACACTAAAGGGGAAGTATGAGTCTGGGGCCCCCTCACACTAAACCATAGGCCCTCTCAGTTTTACCCGGATACCTTGAGTGAATACGAGCGAAAAGGGGTAGAATAGGAAGTGTAATACCTCGTATTTCTTTATTATAATTAATAATTGTTTTGATGGGCGATAATATTTGAACGTTTATATTCGATAATTAATTTATCGAATACGTGTTGTTATATTATGAGTTGACTCGAGATAATATTATAAGTTCTATATTATATTATCGCTTATCGACTAAGCTAAAAATAAGTTTTACGTGTTATATTATATTGTAATACCTAGCTTTTCTAAGACTCGGGTTTTCGACTTGAGACTATTTAGTAATAAGTTAACTTGGAATAAGTTAACTCGGAGTTTAATATTCTAATCGTAATGTATTAATCGTTATCGTGTATATATCGTATAAGCTTATTATAAGATTAAGTGTTATATTAGATATTGAGTCGGGATAATTAATGTATCGTATGGCATGTTATATGGGTCATATATCTTTTACCACCTACCTTTCCTTTTAACCCTAACCGACCCATTGTAACTCCCAAAACCCTTTTAACCTACGTAAATACACCCCAAAACGCTAATCTGCGTAACACACTGATGCGTGCCTATTTTATGATGTTTTACATCTATTTTTACACGCATTTTGTCGCTCATTTACTATGTTTTAGCCTTTATTTCCCAACAATTGTCTACTTTCGTATTTTTATGCTCTTTTGCAGATTTGTGCGGAAAAGGGATGATTTTATACCAAATTTATGCCCTCGGGACTTTTCATGACTAAGGATAAGAAGGAACGAAGCTTAGCGCACATTTCAAGGCCTAAAGATAACTTTTACAAGCAAAGAATCGATCTTCGATGTTGCAGCCTGTTTCAAATGGCTATATCTCGAGTTCTAGAGCTGATAATGGAGTGATTCCAGTTGGAGGTGAAAGCTTATCCTCTTAGCTTTCCAACGCCGCGAGAATCGCTTGATTTCGATAAGTAACGAAGAAATGGCAGCTGTTTTAAGATCGATGCGCGCTGCAGTCCCGTCAGTTGGTCGACCGACCAACAAAGTCGGTCGATCGACCAGGTGCCTATTGAAAAAGCCCAGAATTTGCCTGAAGCCCAAAAATTGCATAAAATCCGTAAAGCGGTCGACCGACCGAAAATACTGGTCGACCGACCACAGCGCCGACCCAGAAGTTTCCGAAAAGCCCATACAAGTGTTTAGGTCATTAGGAAACTCTTTAATTCTGCCTATTTAAGCAAATTCAGTCCCTAATTCAGAATCATCAAGTTTTCTACTTAGTTTTTATCAATCAAGTTCTTAATCTAGTTTTCTATCATAGAATAATCAAGTCCAAGTTTTCATCTTTGTTCTTAGATTTCCAATTAAGTTGTAAGTTTGCTACAATTCAATCTTTCCTTTTCAATTAATCTTGTTGTTCATCTTATTTGTTATTTCTCAATTCATGTTTCCTCTTTATTATCATCTTTAATTATGTTAATTCCTTTGATATTCTTAATTCTTGTTATTGTTAATTTTATGATTAAGATTATGCATAGCTAATTCTTGTGATTAGGAATTAGGGGAACCATGGTAAAGACTTGATTTTGATAGTTTTATGATTAAATTACCAATCCCCCATTGTTGTTGGTAAACTAATTCTTTTAGATTGAAAGATTGTTAGGATTAGTTTAACAACAACTTTGGGATTGCCCTTGAACGAAAGTTTAGTGCTTTTCTAGGAACCCTAAGACCGTAAGGATTGGGTAGAATATTGACCTAAAGGTTTATTCTTTGTTCCTTGGGATTGTGTTATTTGATTATTTTACCCTTCATTGACTTGTTTTAACCATGGGGAACCGAAGTTCCTAATCTCCTTTTTCCCTTATTTTAATTTCCTTTATTATTATTGCATGTTTAGATTAATGTTCTTTATAACTTTCATGTTTATTCCTATTTTTATTATTGTTCCAGTAACTATGAGTAGGTAAATTTCATATGTTAGGATGTAGGGAGTAAATATGCATAGGTAGTATAATTCCCGAATCAACATGTCGCAGGCAGGAGGTCGACCGACCACCATTATAGGTCGGTCGACCGACTCGTGTTCGAATTCCGTTTCGCTTTTATTTTGTAGACTATAATAACCTACAATGAGACCAAAAGGAGACTTGTAGGATGTTAGTATTGACCTACCCAAGATTGAGAGATTTGGGAAGGGCATTGGTTTACATCTTAAGACGGATAGGTTACTTAAGACTGAAAGGTTTGTGACCTAGAATTTAGGAATCACCCTTATTGTTGATACCCATTAATTGTGAGACCTAGGAACTAATAGCATAGACCGAAAGGAGCTATTAGGTAGCATAGACCTAAAGGATATGTTACACCCCTTACGCGACTGCTATACATGTTGACTTAGGATTTATAGTATCTTAGCTGTTTATTACCCAAACATCCTAGCATCTCTTTTATTATATTTTTATTCTCCTCTTTATTTACTTGTTTTATTTTATTCTTGTTTTAGACCTAGCAACAATCAATCAAACCCTCTATATTATTGTTACTTAATAGATTAAAAATTAGCAAACAGAATTAACCTTGTCTCTCTGTGGTTCGACCCTTACTATCACTATCTATAGTTTTAGTTTGGTTTATAAATTTTATCTTTGACACCCACAACGACGGGTATCAAATTTTGGCGCCGTTGCCGGGGAGACGGTATAATTTTGTTTGTTAGTTTTTTGTTTATTTTTTTTTCTCGTCTTAAGGAGCTTAGGTTCCTTAAGACCGTTCTTACCTTTTCTTCTAGTGTTGTTTAGAAGACAGGTTTTTGAGAGGAAGGCTTGAGTACTCTCTCTATGGATTTTTTTTATAACTTCCTACAGCCAAAGGCTCAAGATGTACCGAAAAATTCGGATGTTGCAGACTCTGGTCGACCGACCACTGCTACTGGTCGACCGACCGACGTTCCTGAGCAGAGTGCTGTTTTGACTCCGGAATCGCTGGATCCTTCCTTTATTCAAGGTCTTGCCGAAATTTTACAGCTGAAAAAGCCAAAGGTTGCTGATCCTACGGCTAAAGTCACCATTCCTTACCCTGAAGGACTGAAAAATTCAAAAGAGGATCGGAAATTTGGTAAGTTTTTAGAGATGGTGAAGAATCTTGAGGTAACCATCCCTTTCACTGACTTAATTACCCAGGTACCTTCTTATGCTAAATTCATGAAAGATATTTTAATGTTGGAGCATCAGTTCAAAAAAACCTTTGAGAGGTATGAGGGCGTTGATATTAGTAACCCAGATATTTCTGTCAAGTGTGATCCCATCACACCCATTACTAAAGAGTCGCTCATTCTTAAGGATGAGGATGATAGGTTACTTGATTCCCTCTCCCTCCCCGTTGATGATACTAACTTGGATCTAGAAACAACCAATGAGTTAAGCTTTCATCCCTTGACTGACCAACCTATTTTTGTAGGTATTAGTGATGACCATGTTCCTAACATAATTGAACCCTCTGTAGATGAACCTTGTTTTTTGCAGGATTCATTTATTGACTTTCCTGATGTTTTTAATAATATTAGTGAATGTTCTATGCAAGGATCCTTTTCAAAGGATCCTTCGGAGGCTTTGATGTGTTTTGAGGCATGTGCAGGTGAATCTCTTGCTCAAAAGGCTGATTTGGATGCTCCAGAAATTGCGACGCTAGTGATAGAGTCTATAAGCAGTAGGAAGAGAGATGTTCTCGATCGAGTAGTACCACTTACTCGATCAAAAGATGTAGAGAACGAGGTCACTCAAACAAGTGATCATTTGGCTGAAGAAAAGAGCCCTAAGAAGAAGAAGCCGAGGAAGGTGTCGACCTACGACTTGGGAGTCGACAACCACGGGAGATGGATGGCTAAAGCTATGGACGATGACCCACCTATCTACATGGTGGAGAGAAACTCATCTACCCAAGTCACCATAGCTGAAGGAGTAGCCTATAGTCAGAGCCCTTGGTCAAAGAAACGCCGAATCCTTCGCGGATGACTTCTCCTTTTGCTCGTTTCTGCTTTTCTTAAGACATTTTTTTTATTTTGCTAAGACTTTCTAGCTTGCTTTCTTTAAGTTTTTACGACAAATTTTTTGTGTTTGCATAGTTAAGACTTTTTGGACTTGTTTCTGGGATCTCGCGCATTTGTTGGGCGCATATTTTTCTTGCTTTTTCAGGTTCTACGAAGAAAAACGAAGACCGCTGGGACAAAGACGGTCGACCGACCAGTTACACCAGTCGGTCGACCTAGTCGCCGCATTGCTGAAATTTTCTGTACTTTACAGGAAGGTCGGTCGACCTGTTCTCTTGGTCGGTCGACCTACACGTCCGTCGCAGTCTTTCGTTTCTTCCTCGGAAATCGTGCAACCATCTTGGGTACTTGAGTGGCACTGCTGGCCACCAAAACCTCCCAGCTTACGCTGGTTTGGGGAGGTTTTTCATGCGCTTCATAATCCAGTGAGTTCTTTCCAGTTTTTCCTTAGTTTTTTTTTTTCCCTTGCATCTTTCCTTTAATTTTTTGAAACATTTACTTAGGCTAATGCACAATGGGGACATTGTGCGGGTTGGTTTGGGGAATGGTTTCGTGTTACATGCATTGCATTCTGTCACACGTTTATTGCATTTCTGTCTTGCATCGTTCTTTTCTTTATTTTCCTTATATATACAAAAATCCAAAAAAAATTAAAAAAATTCAAAAAAAAAAAATTCAAAAAAATGCACGTTTATTTTAGCATATAGGTCGAGTCGGAACGAAAGTATTTCAAGGATGATTTAGCTATCTTACATGTTTATGCCTTTACCTTGCCTTGTCAACTTGTTTTAGTATGAAAGTCTTTTGCATATCTACGAGTTTTTGTCAACTTGCATATCTTGAGACTTGACTTATACCTTGGCAACCTACTATACATTCTGAGTTTTAGAGCCTTATTCCTGGTTTCATTCTTAAACCAGTCGTCTAGGATGTGAGTAGTACTCCCCTTGGAACATGTTACATCAATATGCATAAACATGAACTTGAATTGCTATATACTTGTTTTACTATCTCGTTTTGTGAGTCTTGGTACGTGCATTTGGGATCCCTTTTCTCATATTTACCCATAAGCTTTACAAAGCCAAATTTGCCTTTTTATTCCCCCAAAACTACATCCCATACTTAGCCTACCTTTCCAAGCTAGTATTTGTGGTCTTTGGTTTGACTTATTGGAGGTATCTTGGTTTGTAAGCTATCTTAAGCAAAGAGAAAAGAAAAGAAAGAAAGAAAAGAACAAGAACAGAAAAAAATTCAGAAAAGAAAGAAAGAAAAAAAAAAAAAAAAAAAAAAAACGAAAAAGAAAAAGAAAAAAATCCGGAAAATGCAGAAGGCAGTCGACCGACCGCCTGTATAGGTCGATCGACCACCTGGCACCATCAGAAAAAAAAACGCTCCAAATTGCTTTCTTTTATATGTTATCGCTCCCATACTTCATTCAAAAAAATATTTGGGAGTCCTTTCTTATGTTTAATGTGAGAGTTGTGCTACAAAAGAGCACCTTCTTAATATCAAAAGTTGTGAAATATGTTGTTGGGAACCGGTTTTACTAGCTTGGCTACTAACCCCACAATTCCAAAAACATCTTAACCACTTTTACCTTTTATCTCACATATCTTTCATTACCCCAATTGCATGTATCTGGGTCATTTAATGAGATTGTTATACAAGGTTGTAGAATTCTTGTTCATGTTAGATTGCAGGCATGTTTCCATGGGTCGCAGTTAGGTGAGTGTCATGACAAATTACTTCTTTCTATCTTTTACATATACTCACCCTTTGCTTCATGAGTGTCTCGAGCGTACCGCGAGAGTCCATGGTATAAAGTCTCTATAGTCTTTATTTTTGCAAGTCTGACAACACCATAACTCGTTTGCATGATTTAAATGCTTTGTCATTTTTGTACTTGGCATTGGTTTAGGCTTACATGTAAATTTCGCTCTGAGATTGAAATCGTTCCATTAGTTAAGATCGAGTCTATTTCTTGCTTGAGGGCAAGCAAGGTTTGGTTTGGGGAATTTGATGCGTGCCTATTTTATGATGTTTTACATCTATTTTTACACGCATTTTGTCGCTCATTTACTATGTTTTAGCCTTTATTTCCCAACAATTGTCTACTTTCGTATTTTTATGCTCTTTTGCAGATTTGTGCGGAAAAGGGATGATTTTATACCAAATTTATGCCCTCGGGACTTTTCATGACTAAGGATAAGAAGGAACGAAGCTTAGCGCACATTTCAAGGCCTAAAGATAACTTTTACAAGCAAAGAATCGATCTTCGATGTTGCAGCCTGTTTCAAATGGCTATATCTCGAGTTCTAGAGCTGATAATGGAGTGATTCCAGTTGGAGGTGAAAGCTTATCCTCTTAGCTTTCCAACGCCGCGAGAATCGCTTGATTTCGATAAGTAACGAAGAAATGGCAGCTGTTTTAAGATCGATGCGCGCTGCAGTCCCGTCAGTTGGTCGACCGACCAACAAAGTCGGTCGATCGACCAGGTGCCTATTGAAAAAGCCCAGAATTTGCCTGAAGCCCAAAAATTGCATAAAATCCGTAAAGCGGTCGACCGACCGAAAATACTGGTCGACCGACCACAGCGCCGACCCAGAAGTTTCCGAAAAGCCCATACAAGTGTTTAGGTCATTAGGAAACTCTTTAATTCTGCCTATTTAAGCAAATTCAGTCCCTAATTCAGAATCATCAAGTTTTCTACTTTGTTTTTATCAATCAAGTTCTTAATCTAGTTTTCTATCATAGAATAATCAAGTCCAAGTTTTCATCTTTGTTCTTAGATTTCCAATTAAGTTGTAAGTTTGCTACAATTCAATCTTTCCTTTTCAATTAATCTTGTTGTTCATCTTATTTGTTATTTCTCAATTCATGTTTCCTCTTTATTATCATCTTTAATTATGTTAATTCCTTTGATATTCTTAATTCTTGTTATTGTTAATTTTATGATTAAGATTATGCATAGCTAATTCTTGTGATTAGGAATTAGGGGAACCATGGTAAAGACTTGATTTTGATAGTTTTATGATTAAATTACCAATCCCCCATTGTTGTTGGTAAACTAATTCTTTTAGATTGAAAGATTGTTAGGATTAGTTTAACAACAACTTTGGGATTGCCCTTGAACGAAAGTTTAGTGCTTTTCTAGGAACCCTAAGACCGTAAGGATTGGGTAGAATATTGACCTAAAGGTTTATTCTTTGTTCCTTGGGATTGTGTTATTTGATTATTTTACCCTTCATTGACTTGTTTTAACCATGGGGAACCGAAGTTCCTAATCTCCTTTTTCCCTTATTTTAATTTCCTTTATTATTATTGCATGTTTAGATTAATGTTCTTTATAACTTTCATGTTTATTCCTATTTTTATTATTGTTCCAGTAACTATGAGTAGGTAAATTTCATATGTTAGGATGTAGGGAGTAAATATGCATAGGTAGTATAATTCCCGAATCAACATGTCGCAGGCAGGAGGTCGACCGACCACCATTATAGGTCGGTCGACCGACTCGTGTTCGAATTCCGTTTCGCTTTTATTTTGTAGACTATAATAACCTACAATGAGACCAAAAGGAGACTTGTAGGATGTTAGTATTGACCTACCCAAGATTGAGAGATTTGGGAAGGGCATTGGTTTACATCTTAAGACGGATAGGTTACTTAAGACTGAAAGGTTTGTGACCTAGAATTTAGGAATCACCCTTATTGTTGATACCCATTAATTGTGAGACCTAGGAACTAATAGCATAGACCGAAAGGAGCTATTAGGTAGCATAGACCTAAAGGATATGTTACACCCCTTACGCGACTGCTATACATGTTGACTTAGGATTTATAGTATCTTAGCTGTTTATTACCCAAACATCCTAGCATCTCTTTTATTATATTTTTATTCTCCTCTTTATTTACTTGTTTTATTTTATTCTTGTTTTAGACCTAGCAACAATCAATCAAACCCTCTATATTATTGTTACTTAATAGATTAAAAATTAGCAAACAGAATTAACCTTGTCTCTCTGTGGTTCGACCCTTACTATCACTATCTATAGTTTTAGTTTGGTTTATAAATTTTATCTTTGACACCCACAACGACGGGTATCAAATTTTGGCGCCGTTGCCGGGGAGACGGTATAATTTTGTTTGTTAGTTTTTTGTTTATTTTTTTTTCTCGTCTTAAGGAGCTTAGGTTCCTTAAGACCGTTCTTACCTTTTCTTCTAGTGTTGTTTAGAAGACAGGTTTTTGAGAGGAAGGCTTGAGTACTCTCTCTATGGATTTTTTTTATAACTTCCTACAGCCAAAGGCTCAAGATGTACCGAAAAATTCGGATGTTGCAGACTCTGGTCGACCGACCACTGCTACTGGTCGACCGACCGACGTTCCTGAGCAGAGTGCTGTTTTGACTCCGGAATCGCTGGATCCTTCCTTTATTCAAGGTCTTGCCGAAATTTTACAGCTGAAAAAGCCAAAGGTTGCTGATCCTACGGCTAAAGTCACCATTCCTTACCCTGAAGGACTGAAAAATTCAAAAGAGGATCGGAAATTTGGTAAGTTTTTAGAGATGGTGAAGAATCTTGAGGTAACCATCCCTTTCACTGACTTAATTACCCAGGTACCTTCTTATGCTAAATTCATGAAAGATATTTTAATGTTGGAGCATCAGTTCAAAAAAACCTTTGAGAGGTATGAGGGCGTTGATATTAGTAACCCAGATATTTCTGTCAAGTGTGATCCCATCACACCCATTACTAAAGAGTCGCTCATTCTTAAGGATGAGGATGATAGGTTACTTGATTCCCTCTCCCTCCCCGTTGATGATACTAACTTGGATCTAGAAACAACCAATGAGTTAAGCTTTCATCCCTTGACTGACCAACCTATTTTTGTAGGTATTAGTGATGACCATGTTCCTAACATAATTGAACCCTCTGTAGATGAACCTTGTTTTTTGCAGGATTCATTTATTGACTTTCCTGATGTTTTTAATAATATTAGTGAATGTTCTATGCAAGGATCCTTTTCAAAGGATCCTTCGGAGGCTTTGATGTGTTTTGAGGCATGTGCAGGTGAATCTCTTGCTCAAAAGGCTGATTTGGATGCTCCAGAAATTGCGACGCTAGTGATAGAGTCTATAAGCAGTAGGAAGAGAGATGTTCTCGATCGAGTAGTACCACTTACTCGATCAAAAGATGTAGAGAACGAGGTCACTCAAACAAGTGATCATTTGGCTGAAGAAAAGAGCCCTAAGAAGAAGAAGCCGAGGAAGGTGTCGACCTACGACTTGGGAGTCGACAACCACGGGAGATGGATGGCTAAAGCTATGGACGATGACCCACCTATCTACATGGTGGAGAGAAACTCATCTACCCAAGTCACCATAGCTGAAGGAGTAGCCTATAGTCAGAGCCCTTGGTCAAAGAAACGCCGAATCCTTCGCGGATGACTTCTCCTTTTGCTCGTTTCTGCTTTTCTTAAGACATTTTTTTTATTTTGCTAAGACTTTCTAGCTTGCTTTCTTTAAGTTTTTACGACAAATTTTTTGTGTTTGCATAGTTAAGACTTTTTGGACTTGTTTCTGGGATCTCGCGCATTTGTTGGGCGCATATTTTTCTTGCTTTTTCAGGTTCTACGAAGAAAAACGAAGACCGCTGGGACAAAGACGGTCGACCGACCAGTTACACCAGTCGGTCGACCTAGTCGCCGCATTGCTGAAATTTTCTGTACTTTACAGGAAGGTCGGTCGACCTGTTCTCTTGGTCGGTCGACCTACACGTCCGTCGCAGTCTTTCGTTTCTTCCTCGGAAATCGTGCAACCATCTTGGGTACTTGAGTGGCACTGCTGGCCACCAAAACCTCCCAGCTTACGCTGGTTTGGGGAGGTTTTTCATGCGCTTCATAATCCAGTGAGTTCTTTCCAGTTTTTCCTTAGTTTTTTTTTTCCCTTGCATCTTTCCTTTAATTTTTTGAAACCTTTACTTAGGCTAATGCACAATGGGGACATTGTGCGGGTTGGTTTGGGGAATGGTTTCGTGTTACATGCATTGCATTCTGTCACACGTTTATTGCATTTCTGTCTTGCATCGTTCTTTTCTTTATTTTCCTTATATATACAAAAATCCAAAAAAAATTAAAAAAATTCAAAAAAAAAAAAATTCAAAAAAATGCACGTTTATTTTAGCATATAGGTCGAGTCGGAACGAAAGTATTTCAAGGATGATTTAGCTATCTTACATGTTTATGCCTTTACCTTGCCTTGTCAACTTGTTTTAGTATGAAAGTCTTTTGCATATCTACGAGTTTTTGTCAACTTGCATATCTTGAGACTTGACTTATACCTTGGCAACCTACTATACATTCTGAGTTTTAGAGCCTTATTCCTGGTTTCATTCTTAAACCAGTCGTCTAGGATGTGAGTAGTACTCCCCTTGGAACATGTTACATCAATATGCATAAACATGAACTTGAATTGCTATATACTTGTTTTACTATCTCGTTTTGTGAGTCTTGGTACGTGCATTTGGGATCCCTTTTCTCATATTTACCCATAAGCTTTACAAAGCCAAATTTGCCTTTTTATTCCCCCAAAACTACATCCCATACTTAGCCTACCTTTCCAAGCTAGTATTTGTGGTCTTTGGTTTGACTTATTGGAGGTATCTTGGTTTGTAAGCTATCTTAAGCAAAGAGAAAAGAAAAGAAAGAAAGAAAAGAACAAGAACAGAAAAAAATTCAGAAAAGAAAGAAAGAAAAAAAAAAAAAAAAAAAAAAAAACGAAAAAGAAAAAGAAAAAAATCCGGAAAATGCAGAAGGCAGTCGACCGACCGCCTGTATAGGTCGATCGACCACCTGGCACCATCAGAAAAAAAAACGCTCCAAATTGCTTTCTTTTATATGTTATCGCTCCCATACTTCATTCAAAAAAATATTTGGGAGTCCTTTCTTATGTTTAATGTGAGAGTTGTGCTACAAAAGAGCACCTTCTTAATATCAAAAGTTGTGAAATATGTTGTTGGGAACCGGTTTTACTAGCTTGGCTACTAACCCCACAATTCCAAAAACATCTTAACCACTTTTACCTTTTATCTCACATATCTTTCATTACCCCAATTGCATGTATCTGGGTCATTTAATGAGATTGTTATACAAGGTTGTAGAATTCTTGTTCATGTTAGATTGCAGGCATGTTTCCATGGGTCGCAGTTAGGTGAGTGTCATGACAAATTACTTCTTTCTATCTTTTACATATACTCACCCTTTGCTTCATGAGTGTCTCGAGCGTACCGCGAGAGTCCATGGTATAAAGTCTCTATAGTCTTTATTTTTGCAAGTCTGACAACACCATAACTCGTTTGCATGATTTAAATGCTTTGTCATTTTTGTACTTGGCATTGGTTTAGGCTTACATGTAAATTTCGCTCTGAGATTGAAATCGTTCCATTAGTTAAGATCGAGTCTATTTCTTGCTTGAGGGCAAGCAAGGTTTGGTTTGGGGAATTTGATGCGTGCCTATTTTATGATGTTTTACATCTATTTTTACACGCATTTTGTCGCTCATTTACTATGTTTTAGCCTTTATTTCCCAACAATTGTCTACTTTCGTATTTTTATGCTCTTTTGCAGATTTGTGCGGAAAAGGGATGATTTTATACCAAATTTATGCCCTCGGGACTTTTCATGACTAAGGATAAGAAGGAACGAAGCTTAGCGCACATTTCAAGGCCTAAAGATAACTTTTACAAGCAAAGAATCGATCTTCGATGTTGCAGCCTGTTTCAAATGGCTATATCTCGAGTTCTAGAGCTGATAATGGAGTGATTCCAGTTGGAGGTGAAAGCTTATCCTCTTAGCTTTCCAACGCCGCGAGAATCGCTTGATTTCGATAAGTAACGAAGAAATGGCAGCTGTTTTAAGATCGATGCGCGCTGCAGTCCCGTCAGTTGGTCGACCGACCAACAAAGTCGGTCGATCGACCAGGTGCCTATTGAAAAAGCCCAGAATTTGCCTGAAGCCCAAAAATTGCATAAAATCCGTAAAGCGGTCGACCGACCGAAAATACTGGTCGACCGACCACAGCGCCGACCCAGAAGTTTCCGAAAAGCCCATACAAGTGTTTAGGTCATTAGGAAACTCTTTAATTCTGCCTATTTAAGCAAATTCAGTCCCTAATTCAGAATCATCAAGTTTTCTACTTAGTTTTTATCAATCAAGTTCTTAATCTAGTTTTCTATCATAGAATAATCAAGTCCAAGTTTTCATCTTTGTTCTTAGATTTCCAATTAAGTTGTAAGTTTGCTACAATTCAATCTTTCCTTTTCAATTAATCTTGTTGTTCATCTTATTTGTTATTTCTCAATTCATGTTTCCTCTTTATTATCATCTTTAATTATGTTAATTCCTTTGATATTCTTAATTCTTGTTATTGTTAATTTTATGATTAAGATTATGCATAGCTAATTCTTGTGATTAGGAATTAGGGGAACCATGGTAAAGACTTGATTTTGATAGTTTTATGATTAAATTACCAATCCCCCATTGTTGTTGGTAAACTAATTCTTTTAGATTGAAAGATTGTTAGGATTAGTTTAACAACAACTTTGGGATTGCCCTTGAACGAAAGTTTAGTGCTTTTCTAGGAACCCTAAGACCGTAAGGATTGGGTAGAATATTGACCTAAAGGTTTATTCTTTGTTCCTTGGGATTGTGTTATTTGATTATTTTACCCTTCATTGACTTGTTTTAACCATGGGGAACCGAAGTTCCTAATCTCCTTTTTCCCTTATTTTAATTTCCTTTATTATTATTGCATGTTTAGATTAATGTTCTTTATAACTTTCATGTTTATTCCTATTTTTATTATTGTTCCAGTAACTATGAGTAGGTAAATTTCATATGTTAGGATGTAGGGAGTAAATATGCATAGGTAGTATAATTCCCGAATCAACATGTCGCAGGCAGGAGGTCGACCGACCACCATTATAGGTCGGTCGACCGACTCGTGTTCGAATTCCGTTTCGCTTTTATTTGTAGACTATAATAACCTACAATGAGACCAAAAGGAGACTTGTAGGATGTTAGTATTGACCTACCCAAGATTGAGAGATTTGGGAAGGGCATTGGTTTACATCTTAAGACGGATAGGTTACTTAAGACTGAAAGGTTTGTGACCTAGAATTTAGGAATCACCCTTATTGTTGATACCCAATAATTGTGAGACCTAGGAACTAATAGCATAGACCGAAAGGAGCTATTAGGTAGCATAGACCTAAAGGATATGTTACACCCCTTACGCGACTGCTATACATGTTGACTTAGGATTTATAGTATCTTAGCTGTTTATTACCCAAACATCCTAGCATCTCTTTTATTATATTTTTATTCTCCTCTTTATTTACTTGTTTTATTTTATTCTTGTTTTAGACCTAGCAACAATCAATCAAACCCTCTATATTATTGTTACTTAATAGATTAAAAATTAGCAAACAGAATTAACCTTGTCTCTCTGTGGTTCGACCCTTACTATCACTATCTATAGTTTTATTTTGGTTTATAAATTTTATCTTTGACACCCACAACGACGGGTATCAAATTTTGGCGCCGTTGCCGGGGAGACGGTATAATTTTGTTTGTTAGTTTTTTGTTTATTTTTTTTTCTCGTCTTAAGGAGCTTAGGTTCCTTAAGACCGTTCTTACCTTTTCTTCTAGTGTTGTTTAGAAGACAGGTTTTTGAGAGGAAGGCTTGAGTACTCTCTCTATGGATTTTTTTTATAACTTCCTACAGCCAAAGGCTCAAGATGTACCGAAAAATTCGGATGTTGCAGACTCTGGTCGACCGACCACTGCTACTGGTCGACCGACCGACGTTCCTGAGCAGAGTGTTGTTTTGACTCCGGAATCGCTGGATCCTTCCTTTATTCAAGGTCTTGCCGAAATTTTACAGCTGAAAAAGCCAAAGGTTGCTGATCCTACGGCTAAAGTCACCATTCCTTACCCTGAAGGACTGAAAAATTCAAAAGAGGATCGGAAATTTGGTAAGTTTTTAGAGATGGTGAAGAATCTTGAGGTAACCATCCCTTTCACTGACTTAATTACCCAGGTACCTTCTTATGCTAAATTCATGAAAGATATTTTAATGTTGGAGCATCAGTTCAAAAAAACCTTTGAGAGGTATGAGGGCGTTGATATTAGTAACCCAGATATTTCTGTCAAGTGTGATCCCATCACACCCATTACTAAAGAGTCGCTCATTCTTAAGGATGAGGATGATAGGTTACTTGATTCCCTCTCCCTCCCCGTTGATGATACTAACTTGGATCTAGAAACAACCAATGAGTTAAGCTTTCATCCCTTGACTGACCAACCTATTTTTGTAGGTATTAGTGATGACCATGTTCCTAACATAATTGAACCCTCTGTAGATGAACCTTGTTTTTTGCAGGATTCATTTATTGACTTTCCTGATGTTTTTAATAATATTAGTGAATGTTCTATGCAAGGATCCTTTTCAAAGGATCCTTCGGAGGCTTTGATGTGTTTTGAGGCATGTGCAGGTGAATCTCTTGCTCAAAAGGCTGATTTGGATGCTCCAGAAATTGTGACGCTAGTGATAGAGTCTATAAGCAGTAGGAAGAGAGATGTTCTCGATCGAGTAGTACCACTTACTCGATCAAAAGATGTAGAGAACGAGGTCACTCAAACAAGTGATCATTTGGCTGAAGAAAAGAGCCCTAAGAAGAAGAAGCCGAGGAAGGTGTCGACCTACGACTTGGGAGTCGACAACCACGGGAGATGGATGGCTAAAGCTATGGACGATGACCCACCTATCTACATGGTGGAGAGAAACTCATCTACCCAAGTCACCATAGCTGAAGGAGTAGCCTATAGTCAGAGCCCTTGGTCAAAGAAACGCCGAATCCTTCGCGGATGACTTCTCCTTTTGCTCGTTTCTGCTTTTCTTAAGACATTTTTTTTATTTTGCTAAGACTTTCTAGCTTGCTTTCTTTAAGTTTTTACGACAAATTTTTTGTGTTTGCATAGTTAAGACTTTTTGGACTTGTTTCTGGGATCTCGCGCATTTGTTGGGCGCATATTTTTCTTGCTTTTTCAGGTTCTACGAAGAAAAACGAAGACCGCTGGGACAAAGACGGTCGACCGACCAGTTACACCAGTCGGTCGACCTAGTCGCCGCATTGCTGAAATTTTCTGTACTTTACAGGAAGGTCGGTCGACCTGTTCTCTTGGTCGGTCGACCTACACGTCCGTCGCAGTCTTTCGTTTCTTCCTCGGAAATCGTGCAACCATCTTGGGTACTTGAGTGGCACTGCTGGCCACCAAAACCTCCCAGCTTACGCTGGTTTGGGGAGGTTTTTCATGCGCTTCATAATCCAGTGAGTTCTTTCCAGTTTTTCCTTAGTTTTTTTTTTCCCTTGCATCTTTCCTTTAATTTTTTGAAACCTTTACTTAGGCTAATGCACAATGGGGACATTGTGCGGGTTGGTTTGGGGAATGGTTTCGTGTTACATGCATTGCATTCTGTCACACGTTTATTGCATTTCTGTCTTGCATCGTTCTTTTCTTTATTTTCCTTATATATACAAAAATCCAAAAAAAATTAAAAAAATTCAAAAAAAAAAAAATTCAAAAAAATGCACGTTTATTTTAGCATATAGGTCGAGTCGGAACGAAAGTATTTCAAGGATGATTTAGCTATCTTACATGTTTATGCCTTTACCTTGCCTTGTCAACTTGTTTTAGTATGAAAGTCTTTTGCATATCTACGAGTTTTTGTCAACTTGCATATCTTGAGACTTGACTTATACCTTGGCAACCTACTATACATTCTGAGTTTTAGAGCCTTATTCCTGGTTTCATTCTTAAACCAGTCGTCTAGGATGTGAGTAGTACTCCCCTTGGAACATGTTACATCAATATGCATAAACATGAACTTGAATTGCTATATACTTGTTTTACTATCTCGTTTTGTGAGTCTTGGTACGTGCATTTGGGATCCCTTTTCTCATATTTACCCATAAGCTTTACAAAGCCAAATTTGCCTTTTTATTCCCCCAAAACTACATCCCATACTTAGCCTACCTTTCCAAGCTAGTATTTGTGGTCTTTGGTTTGACTTATTGGAGGTATCTTGGTTTGTAAGCTATCTTAAGCAAAGAGAAAAGAAAAGAAAGAAAGAAAAGAACAAGAACAGAAAAAAATTCAGAAAAGAAAGAAAGAAAAAAAAAAAAAAAAAAAAAAAAACGAAAAAGAAAAAGAAAAAAATCCGGAAAATGCAGAAGGCAGTCGACCGACCGCCTGTATAGGTCGATCGACCACCTGGCACCATCAGAAAAAAAAACGCTCCAAATTGCTTTCTTTTATATGTTATCGCTCCCATACTTCATTCAAAAAAATATTTGGGAGTCCTTTCTTATGTTTAATGTGAGAGTTGTGCTACAAAAGAGCACCTTCTTAATATCAAAAGTTGTGAAATATGTTGTTGGGAACCGGTTTTACTAGCTTGGCTACTAACCCCACAATTCCAAAAACATCTTAACCACTTTTACCTTTTATCTCACATATCTTTCATTACCCCAATTGCATGTATCTGGGTCATTTAATGAGATTGTTATACAAGGTTGTAGAATTCTTGTTCATGTTAGATTGCAGGCATGTTTCCATGGGTCGCAGTTAGGTGAGTGTCATGACAAATTACTTCTTTCTATCTTTTACATATACTCACCCTTTGCTTCATGAGTGTCTCGAGCGTACCGCGAGAGTCCATGGTATAAAGTCTCTATAGTCTTTATTTTTGCAAGTCTGACAACACCATAACTCGTTTGCATGATTTAAATGCTTTGTCATTTTTGTACTTGGCATTGGTTTAGGCTTACATGTAAATTTCGCTCTGAGATTGAAATCGTTCCATTAGTTAAGATCGAGTCTATTTCTTGCTTGAGGGCAAGCAAGGTTTGGTTTGGGGAATTTGATGCGTGCCTATTTTATGATGTTTTACATCTATTTTTACACGCATTTTGTCGCTCATTTACTATGTTTTAGCCTTTATTTCCCAACAATTGTCTACTTTCGTATTTTTATGCTCTTTTGCAGATTTGTGCGGAAAAGGGATGATTTTATACCAAATTTATGCCCTCGGGACTTTTCATGACTAAGGATAAGAAGGAACGAAGCTTAGCGCACATTTCAAGGCCTAAAGATAACTTTTACAAGCAAAGAATCGATCTTCGATGTTGCAGCCTGTTTCAAATGGCTATATCTCGAGTTCTAGAGCTGATAATGGAGTGATTCCAGTTGGAGGTGAAAGCTTATCCTCTTAGCTTTCCAACGCCGCGAGAATCGCTTGATTTCGATAAGTAACGAAGAAATGGCAGCTGTTTTAAGATCGATGCGCGCTGCAGTCCCGTCAGTTGGTCGACCGACCAACAAAGTCGGTCGATCGACCAGGTGCCTATTGAAAAAGCCCAGAATTTGCCTGAAGCCCAAAAATTGCATAAAATCCGTAAAGCGGTCGACCGACCGAAAATACTGGTCGACCGACCACAGCGCCGACCCAGAAGTTTCCGAAAAGCCCATACAAGTGTTTAGGTCATTAGGAAACTCTTTAATTCTGCCTATTTAAGCAAATTCAGTCCCTAATTCAGAATCATCAAGTTTTCTACTTAGTTTTTATCAATCAAGTTCTTAATCTAGTTTTCTATCATAGAATAATCAAGTCCAAGTTTTCATCTTTGTTCTTAGATTTCCAATTAAGTTGTAAGTTTGCTACAATTCAATCTTTCCTTTTCAATTAATCTTGTTGTTCATCTTATTTGTTATTTCTCAATTCATGTTTCCTCTTTATTATCATCTTTAATTATGTTAATTCCTTTGATATTCTTAATTCTTGTTATTGTTAATTTTATGATTAAGATTATGCATAGCTAATTCTTGTGATTAGGAATTAGGGGAACCATGGTAAAGACTTGATTTTGATAGTTTTATGATTAAATTACCAATCCCCCATTGTTGTTGGTAAACTAATTCTTTTAGATTGAAAGATTGTTAGGATTAGTTTAACAACAACTTTGGGATTGCCCTTGAACGAAAGTTTAGTGCTTTTCTAGGAACCCTAAGACCGTAAGGATTGGGTAGAATATTGACCTAAAGGTTTATTCTTTGTTCCTTGGGATTGTGTTATTTGATTATTTTACCCTTCATTGACTTGTTTTAACCATGGGGAACCGAAGTTCCTAATCTCCTTTTTCCCTTATTTTAATTTCCTTTATTATTATTGCATGTTTAGATTAATGTTCTTTATAACTTTCATGTTTATTCCTATTTTTATTATTGTTCCAGTAACTATGAGTAGGTAAATTTCATATGTTAGGATGTAGGGAGTAAATATGCATAGGTAGTATAATTCCCGAATCAACATGTCGCAGGCAGGAGGTCGACCGACCACCATTATAGGTCGGTCGACCGACTCGTGTTCGAATTCCGTTTCGCTTTTATTTGTAGACTATAATAACCTACAATGAGACCAAAAGGAGACTTGTAGGATGTTAGTATTGACCTACCCAAGATTGAGAGATTTGGGAAGGGCATTGGTTTACATCTTAAGACGGATAGGTTACTTAAGACTGAAAGGTTTGTGACCTAGAATTTAGGAATCACCCTTATTGTTGATACCCAATAATTGTGAGACCTAGGAACTAATAGCATAGACCGAAAGGAGCTATTAGGTAGCATAGACCTAAAGGATATGTTACACCCCTTACGCGACTGCTATACATGTTGACTTAGGATTTATAGTATCTTAGCTGTTTATTACCCAAACATCCTAGCATCTCTTTTATTATATTTTTATTCTCCTCTTTATTTACTTGTTTTATTTTATTCTTGTTTTAGACCTAGCAACAATCAATCAAACCCTCTATATTATTGTTACTTAATAGATTAAAAATTAGCAAACAGAATTAACCTTGTCTCTCTGTGGTTCGACCCTTACTATCACTATCTATAGTTTTAGTTTGGTTTATAAATTTTATCTTTGACACCCACAACGACGGGTATCAAATTTTGGCGCCGTTGCCGGGGAGACGGTATAATTTTGTTTGTTAGTTTTTTGTTTATTTTTTTTTCTCGTCTTAAGGAGCTTAGGTTCCTTAAGACCGTTCTTACCTTTTCTTCTAGTGTTGTTTAGAAGACAGGTTTTTGAGAGGAAGGCTTGAGTACTCTCTCTATGGATTTTTTTTATAACTTCCTACAGCCAAAGGCTCAAGATGTACCGAAAAATTCGGATGTTGCAGACTCTGGTCGACCGACCACTGCTACTGGTCGACCGACCGACGTTCCTGAGCAGAGTGCTGTTTTGACTCCGGAATCGCTGGATCCTTCCTTTATTCAAGGTCTTGCCGAAATTTTACAGCTGAAAAAGCCAAAGGTTGCTGATCCTACGGCTAAAGTCACCATTCCTTACCCTGAAGGACTGAAAAATTCAAAAGAGGATCCATGTAGGTCTGTTAATGCGGGTTGTGGGTTGGGGTGGTGTCACCGTTGACTCGGGGGAGGTCGACACGGTGACACCACGTCGATTGTCGGGGGTTGAGATGGTGGTGGCCATGGGTAACAATAGGGCTGCCGGTACGGTGATAGCTGCAACATGTTTTTTGTTAGTGTCGTGACGGTTCGGTTGAGCAGCGGTTCATCCTGCCGGAGGGTGTCGGAATTTTTGGTGGTGGCAGCGGTTGAGTAGGCAGTGTGGTGGTTGCCGGGGAGGAGTAACGACTGTGGGAGGTGTTTGGCCGTGGGATGTAGTCGGGGGTAGGGTAGTTTCGTGTTTTAGGTTTGGGGGTAGGGGTTGCTACGTGTATTATTATTATTATTATTATTATTATTATTATTATTATTATTATTATTATTATTATTATTATTATTATTATTATATGTTATTATTATTTATTATGTTTATTGTTATTATTATTTATTATGTTTATGGTTATTATTTTGGGTTGATGGTAACAAAATGGTTGGTAATTTATTTAATTGTAGTGGTTAAAAGTTTTACGAGTCGAAGTTGTTTTTTTTAGAAAGTTACTATTCCGGGAAAGTTTACATTTTAGGAAACTTTCCATTATTAGAAGGTATCTATTTATAGTAGGGTACTTGAATTATGGGGGTTTGGGAACTTTATTAATTCGTTACATAATACTCCCTCCATTTTTATCCAAGTGATACATAAGGTTTTTGTACACTATTCACAAGTTAACCTTCAATTTCAATTTTCTCTCAATACGTAAGAAAAAACATATTCATGTGGGATCTTGTTTAATTCGTCTTTACGAGTACATTGAAAATATATAATTTTTATAATTTTTACAAATACGTAGCTAAAGATATTAAGCACGTAAAACGTGCGTTGGCAAACGTGCAAAAATAAATGTATCACTTGGATAAAAATGGAGGGAGTATATGTTTAGGTGACGGTTTTCACGTGGAACACTTCTAGCAGCTTTTCGGTTGACCCTGTCCTTCTACAGTTCGAGGTAGGGGATATATCTGTGGTTGTGTTCTGACATGAAGTATATGTGTGATGTTATTACAAGACTGTTTTAATAATATTGAATGTATTGTGGATTCTTTGATTATTATCGAATATTGTGGAGAATGGGACTTGTGATATTGGTCTTGTGATATGGGTCTTGTGATATGGGACTTGTGATATGGCCATGGAAGGTGTGGTGTGATGGAATGTGTGGTGTGATGGAAGGTATGGTGTGATGGAAGGAGTGGTGTGATGGAGGTGAAGCGGATGACTGAATAATATGGAGACGGAGGAATATGCATTCCTATTGTTGTTATGTTTTATTTATCTTCGTACTCAACCTCGTGGTTGACCCTGTGTCTTCGTGTGACACCTACGATGATCCGGAATGGGGAGTAGATTCTACAGGAAAGAGACAGATGAGTTAGGAGCTGGGACGGGGATGTGAGATGCAGACTTGGGACTGACTTAGAATTACATCGCCTGTAGAGTGGTCATCAGTTGTACTTTTATTCTGTTGCGAAGTTTTTATAATATCAAAGTTTAAATTTTATTTGTTCTATATAAAGTACTTTGTATTGTTTTACTTTGTTATTCACTACCTCGGACATCCCGAGATGGTAACAGCTCTATTTATTTGATAATGTCTTGCTAAAGGCTCTTGAATAAATGGGGGTGTTACAAAGTGGTATCAGAGAGAACGATCCTCAGGCCTAAACCAAATAAATGATAATGAACGTAGGACGAGTCAAATAAAATGATGTTAGTTATTTAGGTATAGTTTATACTCATCTTATGATATATGTAATTACAATTTAATTATTTTATACCTAAATCTACATGCATGGAAAAAAAATATGTAAAACTTTGTCTAAATAAAGTTAAAGATAAGAAAACCATACTTAGCTAATGGTTAATTTTTTTTTCTTTTTGGGCACCACAACAAGGACTCCTTCCTTATTGTAGTTCTTGTGCTTGTATTATAAGGATGATCCTCCACAAAGTTGTTATAATAAACAACCTCCAAAGGTAGCACCCAAGACTAGCAAAAAAAACAACACTAGTATAATTAACTAGATAATACTAGTATTAATAATATATATTTGATATAATAACTAATATTATTACAATAATATTACTAGTTTAAATATGTGTTTTATGTAATAAGGATGAAGAAAATAAGAAGATAAAATTGGTCTTTTGTTGTTGATGAAACCATCCAACATGGACTTAAAAGACCAACAATTTCTTCTAATTTTTCAACCTAATAATGTTATGGAATTTAGGGGTATTTATAGGCAAAATTGGAGGACAAATATTAGGCACAATTGACCCTTAGGTGGACACTTGTTGTGTCTACAAAAATTGGTCCAACATGGCCTAATTTTGGTTAGTTCCGATTTTCGACATTTGCCCCCACAAATGCTTATAAGTCTTATATTTAATTATCTTACATAATTAAATATTAATTTAATTGATTTAACTTTTAATAATTCAATTAACAACTCATAATTACTCAACTATTAAGTGATTATAAAACTATTTTATTTACATACATTGTGCAAATATTAAGTCCACTAGCTAATTTTACAACTCATTGTAAAACTAAATAGCTAATTGATTCCCCTTTATATTTAATACACATATCAAATAAATTGTTAACTAATTAACAATTTATATAAAAAAATTTATTATTTAATATCATATATTTAAATAATTAAAACTTATTTTATTCCGAGTTCGTAACCCGTCATCAAATAATATACTATCTTGACTAATAAAGTCAATATTAGTAGAATAATTATTTCGTATAAATAATTAATCCTAATACAATTTTTGGGCCTCGTCCTATAGGTGTGACCTAAAGGGATCAGCTGATCACCGCCGTTTACACGACAGTAATGTCAAACTCTAGTCAGCCAATCATTACTGATATACGATGACCAGCTGATAAATAAATAAATAAATTCCCAAACATTACCTACAAGATTTATAAAGTAAATGCACATATTGTGGAAGATTATTATTGTATAAAATGTAATATCATAATTTTAATTACAACTCTTTGTAATTTTATGATCAACCGTGTTCATTCTCAATTTAATCGTTTCCTAAACGAATAAATAAAAACCGAGTAATAAAACGATTTTATTACTTTGACTATTATTATTATAATCCCATTATAAAATATTCGTCATATAAAATTATTTCCAAAATTTCTAGTTATTAATTAATTCGTATCCAATACAATATTAATTAATTTATTCCATTGAGACGGAATTCCCTAAAGATATGACCTTAAGGGATCAACTGATCACCACCATCATATGACGATAATGTCAAACTCTAGACAGCCAATCATTATGGGTAAATGTTGATCAGTCGACTTTAAAAGAGTAACACTCCCAGTTGTGTTTCATTCAAATGAGTTTTAATTATGTCAACACACTATTGTCGAGGACACTTCCTCCAACAATCTCCCACTTGTCCGAGACAAGTGTGTGTCACCAATTCTCTTGCCCTATTACTATCTCCCACTCAATGCATGGCGTCCTCTCAGGTCGTGCCGGCAATTGATTAAAATCTAGAGTGGTTTATCTCGATCTGGAGTTATAACTACTGACCGGAATTATCTACCATAGATACCTTCTGAGCGTGGCCACGCATTTCTAGTTATTATTCTCCTCGAGTGGCCTAGAGATATTTCTCAACCCTGACAAGGGGTGGACAATTCCCAATCGACCTATTCCTTCCGGCTGGCCATAGTCCATCATAACCCAAAATATGTCCTTATAAACCCCAGTTACGAAGGTGTTAGGACATAAATCAAAGTTAATCTGAAACTATGCCACCTCAGAGAACAGTCATTAGTCCAAGAACTGACTCATGTGAAACACGATAGATGCTCCCGCCACGACCAGGCAGTCTTTTAATAAGATTACGCCAGAGCTCTATCAGCGGTCATTAGCCCGGCAAATGTGTCTTAACATGTCTATGCCTAGGTGATCGATTAGTCATCCCGTATGACTCTATGGCAATTGAACTCGCCATCAATCGCATCACACATCCGGTTGCATTGAGACGTCACCTCACTTAAGCAACTAGGGGCGAGGTCATGATAATTCAATTCACTTTAATGGGGTTCAATATGGTCTTACCATCCCATTTGAATATGACATGACCTGGGGTGAGTTACAAATAACTCAAATGATGAATGCATTATCACATATGTAAAATTGATGCCATATCAATTACTACATAATATATAATTCGTACTTGTATAGTGTCACATCTCAACTCAATTGAAATGACATGATTTATCATGTTAAGCCTATAAGAAGGCCTTTGGTTAGTAAGCCTTAACAACTTTAGTGCTTCACATAACCTTACTATAATTTCCCTTGGTTATGCATAATCTCATTATGCTAACCTTATGAGTACGTGTCTTGATCCATATCTAGATACAAGCTTTCTAACAATAGAATAGCTCCCACTGTTTTCACAGTGTCTGAGAGACTCTTCCCTCTATTATATCTCATAGATATAAGTGTACTCATATTTGTTGAATACCTTCATTGTTCTACTGTATAGAATAATTCTAACAGATTTCTTCCTTTTATGATTGTAGTCAAAATGGTTCTCTAACCATCCATATGTGTTTTGAACTTGGTATTGTGCAACTCTTTGCACATTAAACCAATGAAATATCCAAACATTTAGCTTCATCCTTTTAGTACTTATTTAGTAGTGTTTGATGAACTATATGGCTACACATAGAGATTTTTCGCCAAATTCGATTTGTAACATTTCGTCATACTCCAAGTATACGAAGTTTGATAATGGTAATACATCTTAGCGTAAAGAATTGATCCTGCAGCGGAAGCATGTGGATTCAATTTCTATAGTTCAAAACATTTGAACTTACCCTTATTCTTATCGACATAAGAATATGTACTTATACGCTAATATCCATTAATAGGATATCCTAGTGATGTATTTATTCCTTTTACAAGTATTTATCATTCATAATGATCTTTATCATTTATAATGATCAACATGTCACATTCATGTAAGACTATAGACATAACTTTACTCCCACTAAACTTCATGTATAAACATAACTTCTTGACTTTCAAGAAAATGCTTATCACATGATTAAATTAAAGAATTCAACCTTTTGACATTTCCCTTTTAGGATAGTTGTGATTTTACAAAGTTCATACTTGATTTTAAAATCCAACATGTCAAAATATTTGAACTCGAAGCCATGTTATTGCGTGGAAAACTCTTTGCCACCAATTTATCTAATTCAACTCTTGTCATCCTTTCTTAGGATAGTTGTGATTTTCAAAACTCATCGTAGATGATTTTAAAATCCAATAACATTATTTGATCCGATTTTAATATAGATCCGTTGTTGCGTGCGAAACCCTTTCCACCAATCAACTGAGCTATTTCGGATTCAGGTAGAGTCGAAACTAAATAAAGCATTTATACAAGTTACAAGTTCGTTGCACTAAGAAGGCAACATTACACTCGCCAACTTAATTTTCGAATGAAATTTCCACTTATCTCAACTAGGAAGAACATTTTCCTATTGCATCATACTGAAATTGTGGCTTTGTGGCTCTATAATAATTTCTCCCACTCTGTCTAAAAGAAATAATCCTCCTTTCTTTATAGACAGCATCATGAGCCACAAACCTTTTGTTCTCATGATCATATAGGAAAAATTGTCATTCGAAATAGGCTACAACTTAGGCACCTTGCCTATCATATCTCATATGACTTGTATTTCCATGCTTTATAACATAGCGGAAAAATAAATGCTCGACAAAATCGGAATAGAAAATAACTCCCACTCAATTGTAAAGATTTAATCATATCTCATATGATTCAATATTACTTTCTTGCGCATTTTATGAACGCGCTTACGAAAGCAAACTTGTGATACTTTATCACAATCTATTTGGTGTAAATTACTAGGCTTAATTAGATCATTATCTAATTCCAAGAACATCTTCTTGAGCCAATGCACAACATTCTCGACGTGAATTTCTTGCGCATTAATTTCCTCAATTGAAGAATTAAAATATCTTTCAAGATTTGAAATTTCACTCACCTACACACCTTAAAGTGTTTATAGGGTGAATGACTTGCTTTGAATGCAAGATTCGCATAATCCATGAGATTCCTAACCTCAAATGCGACTTTCAATCGAGTAATGATGGAAAAATTTGGGGCACCAACTAGAGTTTTAGGGTACATATGACATTTCCACCTTAGTTTTGGAATATAATTACCTTGATTCGTATGGCCTAACCATGAACCAATTCATGGTAACATTGAGTACAACATTTGTTTCAATTGCGTAATGGTAAAACTTTTACCTTTTATGCAAAACTCAAATTATATTTAGAGATGATGTACATAATAACTATTATTTGTGTCTTACTCTAAATCCAAAACTTGGTCAAGCACAATATAACATGTATATGTCTTACAGTTGAATTGGAAACTACCTTAGTTCCATTCATGTTTATCATTCTTGGCAAATCGTCATACGATTTTCTTCACGTTAGGACAATAGGATTCACAAGAACCCTCAGATTGTGTTATTAACACATCCTCCTCTAAATTCCCATTTAGAATAGTAGGTCTTGTCATTCTTTTACCATAGTTCAATCATATGAAAATGGAATTTCTAACGTGAATCACCAATTTGCACTCAAATGCAAACAATGTAGAATGAAAACTTAATGTCATAAGTATTACCTAAGAAATATGTTGGAGTCATACTTCCAACATCCTTAGACTTTACAATTTGGAGTAGTTTCTAACTTCGTGTCTCACACGATTTTCTCTCAACCTCGTTCTCTTCTTAACTACTTAAGAAAGATTCGGTCTTCTCATAGCTCCCACTTACTTCAAGAATTATTATTTGAAGAAGACCTTTTCTTCAATCAATTCCAAATTAATTTCTCATAGGAGTTAATGTCTATGAAGTGAGGTGGTATTGGTTACAATGATTTTCTCAAATCAATTTACCAATTTATATCAACTTCGTCATGTTCTTAACCCTTAAATTTTAGACGATAAGTTATTAAATTGAGCAATAAGACTTTAGAACCATGTATGAATAGAAGATTTAATCAACACTTTTTGACTAAAATCACTTCTATTTAAGTTTCTTTATAAGAAATCATAATGGTTTAATAGGAATTTTAAGATGTTAATCTTATGTTTGCATAGGACCTTCCTATCAAATTCTATGGAATAGAATAATTCCTACGGACCTTGTTCATAACCAAAGACACGGTTTTAAGTGAGGAGAAAGAGATTCTATTGGTCGATATAGCATAAGATGTTTAGCGGAGATATTGGTCACAATCGAATTTTAAAATGAACAATTGTAAAATAACAAATTAAGGAAAAACAAACATTCATCATTTTGATTCAACTTGTAAATATTTTAACAAGTTAAAGCATCTATAAAATGACCTCTACCCAATTTTATAAATGATTCCAAGACCCAAACCCATACCACCGAAATCGTGAACCACTGGAACTCCGACCCAATAATATGGTTTGGTGGGTTAAAACCGGTTCTACAATAGAACTCTTGGTCGATGAAAAATCATTATTTGTCCATCTTAGCCCGGAACACATTGACCACTGGTCCTCTACACTTCCGTTGATTACAAACCAAATTTCAATTGCATCGAGATGCGATCCGCCCACTGGACTGAATCCACCTCATCGCCCCACTTATCCTACGTAATGGGGTTCGTACTGCCCACTGGACTAGCACCACCCCACGAAATAGAAGCTCATGGGTTCTACTATTTGGTAAGGCTAATTCTCAATTGTTTTGTTTAATATAGAGGTCTTGTCAATTTATTATCTATCTCCTTTAAGCGAATTAAATCGGTGAACTCGATAATTATAATTGACACGGTCGTTTTTAACGATTTAAACTAATATGCATGTTTATGGCGATTTGGCTATGCATGCAAACATATAAAATGCAAAATAAAAGCAATAAAGCAATAAAGTCCTAGTATGGCCTTCCTAGTAATAGTAAAAACTAATTAACTATTACAAATTCGGAAACCAACTCCATGGTCCCTTGAACTTTATTGGCACGCATCCAAGAAAACACCGTCTTGTCGGAACTCCTTTCCGTATGGCACCGTCTTTTGGATCTCCCGAATTACAATAAAATAATATAACTACTTTATTGTAAAACTGAAAATTAGATTAAATTACAAACCCGTGATACGAGATCACATAAATTACAACCAAATCAATATTCCCTTCCATTACGGGTAATATTGATTAAAACTAAGGCCATACTAAGAAAAATTACATAATTCCAAATTATATAAAAACATTCAAATATGACATTCATAAATTGCAATAATAAAATATGTATGCACATGCTCAATTTTTAGTGCCAAATCGCCTTATGAGAGCAAATATCTCATATTTGTTTACGGTTTTTACGGATATGCGCGATTTTAACTATTAAAATCATCAAAATTACATAAATCTAATTTATATCCAAGTTAATCATCCAAACTCACCTTAGGAATCAATGTTTAGTCTCTACTAATATTTGATCATGATTTAACTTGATTTTGTATTATTGGTCATAAATTACTTGTATATTTGGGAAAAATAAACAAAATATGGCCAAATGAGTCAATAAAATTCAAAATTTAAAATTCAAAAATTTTAAACTTTCTGGAAATTTTCTAAAAATTCAGAAATTATTAAAATGGTCTTATGTAAGTATTTATGGTTTATTTCTCAAATAAATCGTATAATAGTCGTTTTTATGATTAAAAATCCGATTCAAATTATAAAAACTTGCAATAATTTGCCATAAATTTTTAGTCATCCTAAAATATATATTAGAATCTGAAAATGACCAAAAAATACAGACCATACTCGAAAATTTTATTTTCGACATATAAATCATGATTATTAGCTAATTAACTCATTAAAAATTAATAATCATAAAAACAGAAATTTTTTGATATCCAACTTTTAGATCTGATGTTCCTATTATATAAGACATCTATGGGTAAAATTTTATGCCATAATATTAAGATTAACTATTTTTAACACAATAAGTCACTATTTATCCGATTTAAACTATTAAAATCATAAATCATGCATCACTTGAGAATAAATTCCCAAAATTTATATACATTCTGTAAATATTGCATGTGACATTGTGTAAAATTTTTATGGCAAAATTCCAACTATAACTATTAAAGTCGAATTTGAGTCACTATTAATACGATTTTTACTATAAAAATCATTAATCATGCAAAACAAATCCAATAAATCCAAAAATTTATACAGGTATTTTATGTATTGCATGTGACTTCTCATAAAAGTTTTAAGGTCAAATTCGAAATATAACCTTTTATACCCATTTTAACTCATATTATGACTATTTATCTCATAAAATTCATAATCCATGCATATTAACTCCATTTCTTACGAAAAATCATATACAATATATTAAGTATGCATGTGAGAACATATCAAAAAATCTCGGCCAGAAACTATTTTTAACTATTTTTCCCATTAATTGTTTGTTTAAACCGTTTTAAACTACAAAAAGTACAAATAAATATGAAAATGAACAATAAAAATCCATAAAATCATTTTTATATCCTAAAACCATTTTAGAATCAGAAACTTTAACATGCAAAATTATTTTGTGATTTATCATAATAAATACAAAATATTTCGAAAATTCCGAAATGTGTATGTTAAACCGATTTTGACATAAAACATGAATCCAATCATGCATGCAACAACCGTAATGCTCTGATACCACTTGTTGGGAACTAAGGTTCCTTATTTTATACTCATATCTAATGTGAGTTTTGTTTCTTTAAGTTTAGTCATAAAACTTAATAAGATCTTATACATGCATGATGATATCATAAGATAAATGAATGTGCTTACAATGGTTTTAGAAGGTTTATACTCAATAATCACCTATTATATGAGTCTTCAAAAACGAAATACCCTTATAACGATCTAACAAAATCGTCTCCAAAAGATGCGTATCAAGGACCCGATCTCAAACCAACACAATTTTTGTTACTAGAAAAATTGTATTAGTAAACTAGAAATTAATAATATTACTCTTAATATTATTAGTATGAAATGATTTTCAATACTAGAAAGACTATTTTCTAGAGAGTATGAGATTGAATAAGGTTTGTAGTGTGTAAAATGTGAAAGCATCCAAGCATCCACCACTTCACTAACTCTTGCATGTTGTGTGTAGTGAAGTATATATGGAGCAAAAATGAGCTTACTTGCTCATGTGATGGCCGGCCTACACAAGCCAAAGTGAGCCAATGCATGCTCACTTGTCTTACACAAAAAGCATACAATATGCCTTACACACTCTTACAATCTTACACACCTATTTTAGGCTTTGTAAGACTAGTATGATTATGTTCAATTTAACACATAATCACCCTATTCACCATCTACTTACACGGTTTAGTTTGAGATAAAATGGACTCCATTTTATCTTTGTCAATTGTGTTAATTTGTAACATGTCACACATGTCTCATAACACATGACCCAATTTGTTAATTGTGCAAATTTAACTATTAAAATTCATAATTTACAAATTTATTACATTTAAATAATTACACTAATAATTTCGAGATTATTATTGTATAAAATGTAATATCATAATTTTATTTACAACTCTTTGTAATTTTATGATCAACCGTGTTCATTCTCAATTTAATCGTTTCCTAAACGAATAAATAAAAACCGAGTAATAAAACGATTTCATTACTTTGACTATTATTATTATAATCCCATTATAAAATATTCGTCATATAAAATTATTTCCAAAATTTCTAGTTATTAATTAATTCGTATCCAATACAATATTAATTAATTTATTCCATTGAGACGGAATTCCCTAAAGATATGACCTTAAGGGATCAACTGATCACCACCATCATATGACGATAATGTCAAACTCTAGACAGCCAATCATTATCGGTAAATGTTGATCAGTCGACTTTAAAAGAGTAACACTCCCAGTTGTGTTTCATTCAAATGAGTTTTAATTATGTCAACACACTATTGTCGAGGACACTTCCTCCAACAGGAGGTATATTTGTTGAGCATTGGTTAGAGTGATGTGATCCTAATAGACTGGTGTTTGAAATGTCCATATGATTATTATCTGGCTATTAAATAATTATCGTAACTATGTAATATATTGTTGGTAATTGGGTACGAATAATTGGATTTATATATATATATATATATATATATATATATATATATATATATATATATATATATATATATATATATATATATATATATATATATATATATTAGTAATTCTTGTCTAGTGATATGCGGAATGTGTTGCCCCAAGCTATATATAATGACGTATAGTTATGTGTTACATTCGTATATGTATAAATATTGAGTTATTTAGTTGATTCTACTTTCAATTCAAAATCTTTACCGATTTCTAGGTGACAATTAAAATTTGAATGATGCTTGCATGTTAATATGGTGGTGTCCGTGCTTCTAATTATATGTCGACGTGTTTCGGAAGATGAATGGTTGAGTTTCGATGTAGTAATGTGAAATTGTAACGGGACCAAAATTTTAATCAACTTTCAGAATGTTACCTTGTTTATACGGGCTGCCATTCTATATATGTTCCATATTTGAGTATGAAAATTTTATGTATGATAACCTTCTGAGTTGGTTTTACAATGCTTTTCGTGTCACGTTAATAGGAGTTATATTTTGAGAGAAATAAATCTTTTAGTTGACAGTGGTCAGATTGTTACTGCACAGTTCCGTTTTGACCCATCTTTTTGCAAAAGAAATCATTTGAAACTTGGTTATTGGTTATGCATAATTCCAACTCTGCTTTTCAGAATGTTCGTTCACGTTTTCAAAATGAAACGCCATGTAAAATCTTAACGAGTCGTTATTTAATTGTGATTTTTGCAAGTTGCCTAATTTTCTGTGGAATTGTTGTAAGGTCCTTGTTCAGACCGATCAAGTTGTAAAAATTATATTAAATAATTCCCTTGAGATATGCATTCGATTCTTTTCCTATGGTTAGCTAATCCATTATATGTTTCTAAAAACTATAATATCTCGCAAGTTAGATAAGTTGTTATTTGGTTATAATTTTGTAAGTGACTGCATAAGGTTTAACTGACAAAATTGTGGGTTATGTAAGTTTCCTGCAAAAGTTAATCAAATGTGAATTATGTGATATGACCAGGTGATGCCCTGTTATGGCATTAGTAACATGAATGGTAGGCATACAGTATGAATATGAACCTTACTATATGGTAACGTAACCTTGTTTATTCCGTCAAGTTTATATAAAATAATTTCGATTATGCAAACATTCTTATTTTCTAGTGTTACGACCTCAAATAAGGGTGTGATGTTCGTATGTGATGTTAAAAACCATGTTTATCAGAGAAGGGTCTTGCCATTTGGTAGAATGAAATTTAACTGGTAAACCTATTAGCATGATATAACAATCTGAATGATATATTTGATTGTGATTACTCGAACAATGCGAATCCTGTTACATATTAATGTTACCCCTTGTCTAGTTTCCTTGATATAATAGCCTATGATTTCCCATGTATATCGCTACGCCATAAAGTGAATCGCATATGGCTATGTTCCAAATCTGATCGCGATGTATTGATTTATTAATTAGTTGGCATGAGGTTCATAGAGGTACTAGTGTTGTGAATTCGTTTGCCTTTGTCATTTAATTTTCATGATTCATGAGCTACAATTTACAAGAACAATGTTTTAGCAAAGAAGAGTCAGAATGTCTCAAGGTAGTCTTAATTCCTATCTATAGCTGGAATATAGTCCTTTAATTGTGTTTATATCTCTCACAAACCACCATTTACATGTTTCAAAAGTTTCAAAGTGTTTTCAAAGTGATGGTTATCCATGATAACGCTTGATCTTTTAATAATTATAGTGTTTGTTTGCAACATGACAAATTTTGTACTTACTTGTTGATGAGAGCCTGCCCGAATGCGTAAGTGTTGCGCAGTATATAGAACCCTTATATTGCAAGACATATATATTAACAGTCTCATGATGAAATGATGAAATGTGAGTAGATGGGAATGTACCTAAGTGATCTTGTACGTTAACTTAGTGATATCTAGGAATGATAAACGGCCTTGTTAGTCCATGATCTGGGTATATCTTGTGGAATATGTCAATGCTCCATATTTGATTACGTTGATTAATCCTGCCCCGTGGCTTTTCTAAAATATGATTTTGCTTCTATAGTATGATTATGAACATGAAATGTTTTACGTTGTCAATTATGAACTACGAATTTGTTGATTGTCTACATTGGTATAAATATGTTAACTTTGTGTTAAAATTTCAAGTGTATATAAGTGTTAGCTACTCTGATTCTATTTTACTGCATAACATGATTCTACCGATCTTAGTACTCTTTTATTGTTCGGGGATATAATTATGTGCTAATTGATTTGTCGAAGTCTATGTGCTTCAATATTTACTCAAGCTGACATGTTTCGACCACTATTATATGTGGTAATTATTGAGGAGTTGGCATTGAGAATTTTATTGGAAATATAGTAGTAGCCATATGTTATGAGTCAACGTTCGTTCTTCTATTTTGAGAGTTGGGTTGTGCTATAGGGAGAATAAAGAGTATGAGATAGAGAGTATAAGGTACTCAGGCAATTGATTTTATAGTCGACTTTAGCGTGGAAAACTGATGTCAACCCCATTAATAATTGCGCGGGAATGTGAGGATATGGCTAGTTTTGCAGATGGGAAATTTGTTTTGCAATATATGAATATTGATGCTAGTTTGGTTGTTTTACTAATAAACCTGTAGTATTTCTATTTGAGAATCATTATATTGCTGGTTCATGACCGAATCGGAGTAAACGATTACAGGGGATTGATATATTGGATTGTGGATAATGGTATTACATTTTGTTTATATGTGATCGTTCTCTTTGACCTTAACTTGTGGGTGAGTAGCTTAAAGTTCATGCTTTAAGTGTTGAGCACGGTTCTGTGAACCTTTGCCGATATTGATACTGATATTGAGGTGAGAATTGTTACTGGCATTGAGTTATGAGTTATTAGGCCATTGTGCCATATTGTGTTTACGGTCCAGTGTGACCTTGGTTATTGCAATACTCAGAGTTTGAAATCGATATTGGGATGGAAGTATTGATTTGCGGTTTTATCCCGCATGTTCACTCACCCCTTGTCTTTGGTCTTAAGTTCGACGATGATAATACAATACTTGGCTTCTTAGAGTAAGATTTTATGAGATAGAGTAATGGGTAAGACGGAGTATGGCGCTAGAATTCTTATAATGGGGTTACGGGGACGTAACCATGTTTTAAGGAGGATAGGATTGTCAAATCTTAATGATTTATGATATGGCTTTTGGTATGTGGTGATTGTTTGAATGAATAGGACATAATCCCGATTACTTCTGTTATGCATATATTGTGTTTCGTGAAGTATCCCCTTTAACTTCGTTATACGTTAAACTTTGGGGACAAAGTTTTCTTAACGAGGGTAGAATGTAGTATTTCGTGTTTTAGAGTACCCTTAGGTGCCTAGTGACCAATTCGGCGACCATTGGATGGTGAACTTCAGGACTAAATTCATTTTAAGGGGGGAAGACTGTAATACCTCGTATTTCTTTATTATAATTAATAATTGTTTTGATGGGCGATAATATTTGAACGTTTATATTCGATAATTAATTTATCGAATACGTGTTGTTATATTATGAGTTGACTCGAGATAATATTATAAGTTCTATATTATATTATCGCTTATCGACTAAGCTAAAAATAAGTGTTACGTGTTATATTATATTGTAATACCTAGCTTTTCTAAGACTCGGGTTTTCGACTTGAGACTATTTAGTAATAAGTTAACTTGGAATAAGTTAACTCGGAGTTTAATATTCTAATCGTAATGTATTAATCGTTATCGTGTATATATCGTATAAGCTTATTATAAGATTAAGTGTTATATTAGATATTTAGTCGGGATAATTGATGTATCGTATGGCATGTTATATGGGTCATATATCTTTTACCACCTTCCTTTCCTGTTAACCCTAACCGACCCATTGTAACTCCCAAAACCCTTTTAACCTACGTAAATACACCCCAAAACGCTAATCTGCGTAACACACCCCAAAACCTAATCTGCGTAACACATACCGACTTCTTGTGACGGCGTGAGAACGAGTAAGGGAGAGGCACGGCTGTTCCAAGGCTGTTTCAAGGGCGTTCTAAGGCGGTTTCAGGCGAGGTAAGACGGTTGTTCTTTGTGTTTGTTTATTCGCCGTCGGGGTCGTCCTTTGTGTCGTAGGGACTGGTGTGTCAAGAGCGTTGGAGTCGGGTAGTGGTTATAGTCGGGTTGTGGTTGTAGTGGTTGTCATGGGGGGTGGTAGTCGTCGGTGGTTCGTCGTCGGTAGGGTTAGGACCCATGTAGGTCTGTTAATACGGGTTGTGGGTTGGGGTGGTGTCACCGTTGACTCGGGGGAGGTCGACACGGTGACACCACGTCGATTGTCGGGGGTTGGGATGGTGGTGGCCATGGGTAACGCTAGGGCTGCCGGTACGGTGATGGCTGCAGCATGTTTTTTTTAGTGTCGTGACGGTTCGGTTGAGCAGCGGTTCATCCTGCCGGAGGGTGTCGGAATTTTTGGTGGTGGCAGCGGTTGAGTAGGCAGTGTGGTGGTTGCCGGGGAGGAGTAACGGCTGTGGGAGGTGTTTGGCCGTGGGATGTAGTCGGGGGTAGGGTAGTTTCGTGTTTTAGGTTTGGGGGTAGGGGTTGCTACGTGTATTATTATTATTATTATTATTATTATTATTATTATTATTATTATTATTATTATTATTATTATTATTATTATTATTATTATTATTATAATATGTTATTATTATTTATTATGTTTATTGTTATTATTATTTATTATGTTTATGGTTATTATTTTGGGTTGATGGTAATAAAATGGTTGGTAATTTATTTAATTGTAGTCGTTAAAAGTTTTACGAGTCGGAGTTGTTTTTTTTAGAAAGTTACTATTCCGGGAAAGTTTACATTTTAGGAAACTTTCCATTATTAGAAGGTTTCTATTTATAGTAGGGTAGCTTGAATTATGGGGGTTCGGGATGTTTATTAATTCGTTACATAATATATGTTTAGGTGACGGTTTTCGCGTGGAACACTTCTAGCAGCTTTTCGGTTGACCTTGTCCTTCTACAGTTCGAGGTAGGGGATATATCTGTGGTTGTGTTCTGACATGTAGTATATGTGTGATGTTATTACAAGACTGTTTTAATAATATTGAATGTATTGTGGATTGTTTGATTATTAACGAATATTGTGGAGAATGGGACTTGTAATATGGGTCTTGTGATATGGAACTTGTGATATGGGACTTGTGATATATCCATGGAAGGTGTGGTGTGATGGAAGGTGTGGTGTGATGGAAGTTATGGTGTGATGGAAGGAGTGGTGTGATGGAGGTGAAGCGGATGACTGAATGATATGGAGACGGAGGAATATGCATTCCTATTGTTGTTATGTTTTATTTATCTTCCTACTCAACCTCGTTGTTGACCCTGTGTATTCGTGTGACACCTACGATGATCCGGAATGGGGAGTAGATTCTACAGGAAAGAGACAGATGAGCTAGGAGCTAGGACGGGGATGTGAGATGCAGACTTCGGACTGACTTAGAATTATATCGCCTGTAGAGTGGTCATCAGTGTACTTTTATTCTATTGCGAAGTTTTTGTAATATCAAAGTTTAAATTTTATCTGTTCTATATAAAGTACTTTGTATTGTTTTACTTTGTTATTCACTACCTCAGACATCCCAAGATGGTAACAGCTCTATTTATTTGAAAATGTCTTGCTAAAGGCTCTTGAATAAATGGGGGTGTTACAGGAAGTGATGGGAAATTGTGGTAAAGCATGATAGGGGTTATAGAATCCTTCTGTTATATGAATGGCATGAAAATGAAAGAAAGAGTATGCATATCAGAATTACATGGTTGTTTACATAGAGTACATAATAATGTGGATACATGCGATAATCAGTAATATATTAATAGTTATGCCATGTCTAATGATATGCGGTTATGTGATCCCTGTGCCATGTGTAGGAAAGTACTATTAATATATATATATATATATATATATATATATATATATATATATATATATATATATATATATATATATATATATATATATATATATATATATATATATATATATAGACTTTATATATATATATTGGTTGCATATGCAACCTGATGTTTAAAGGTTATGGCCTTAATATGAATGAGTACCCATACTTAAAACCGGGACTCATCTGTTCCTTGTGTGTTATAGAATGCCTCCAAGAAGGAATAACGTAGCTAACATCACTCAAGAGGAGCTAGACCGATTGATAGCTGAGAATGAGGCCTTAAAGGCCAAACGCATGGACTCTGCTAAGATGAGAACCATCATCGCGAGGCACAACCCTACTCAGTTCACTGGGGAGGGTGAACCTCACCTCCTCGGGGAATGGTGTCGGGAGTTCAGCAACTTGTTCGAACTGATAGACTGTTCGGAGGAGATGAGAGTAGATCAAGCTGCACACTATTTGAGTGGTATGGCTGGTGACTGGTGGACTGGGTATAAGGGAGAAATTCGAGAAGCTGCTGTCGAGGATGGGATCAATCACGTGGAATGGGTCGCATTCAAGAGGATCTTGTTCGAAGTCTTCCTACCTGAGTTTCAAAAGAGCAAGCTAAGAGAGGAATTTGAGCTTTTCCGAATGACTGATGAGATGACTGTGGAGGTATACTACCGGAAGTTCCTTCAACTGCTGAGCCATGTGGGAGAATTGGGGATGGATGAGGCAATGCTTGCCATGAAGTTCGAGAAGGGGTTAACTATTGCTGTCAAGAAGAGACTTATTGCAGCCCCACCCACCACAGTCCGTGATATCTATTTGCGGGCTGGGGCAGCTGAGAGGCTCGCAGATATGATAAAGGAGGAAAAGAAAACATGGAGTGATAAGGGGAAGACGGAGGCCTTCGGTGAAAATTCAGGGTCGAAAAAGCAGAATTCCAACAGGTACAGTGGTTATTTTAACCACAATACCTCAGCAAGTGCAAAGAACCAGAGTGGTGGTAACTACAAGAGTGGGGGTTCGGGAACCAGTTCCGTGGCGATAGTGTGCTATGGGTGTGGAAAGACGGGACATAAGCAAGCCGTGTGGCGATCTTTAGGAGGATATCAATCTGGGGGTTACCGTACTCCAACTTCGGGGTACAGTGGGTCCCGCTTGAATACTTCAGGGAGTGGAGGTTACCGTACTCCTATGTTAGGCTATAGGGGAAATACGAGATCTGGTGCTAGCAACAACTACCAGAGGAGCTATAAAAACTATCAAAACCGTTCCCACCATAACCAGTACAACGGGAGTGGCAGTAGTCAGAAGACCGGAGCCGATGGCAATCAGCAATCAGGAGCAGCCACTACTAGCCAGAGTGGAGTGAAGACCAGTGGCAAACTCTTTGCCATGGAGAAGCAGGCTGCCAAAGATGACGCCCATGTCGTGACTGGTACTTTTCTCGTGAAACTTAAACCTACTTTTGTACTCTTCGATTCCGGAGCTACCCATTCTTTTGTGTCTAGTGATCATGCTAGGGTGTTATAGCTTGACATCTATGATTGGGTTGAGGATACTGTAACAATACCCTCCGGGGAATCTGTGTCATGTAATAGAGTCTTTAGGAGTGTGCCCATCAAGATTGGGGAAGTGGTTTTCCACTGCGATCTTATCGAGTTTCCATTGGGGGACTTTGAGGTAATTCTCGGGATGGATTGGCTGGGAAAATATCGAGCTTTTATTGTCTGTCACCAAAAGAAGATTTCTCTGAGAGGACCTAAGGGAGTGAGAGTTACCTATAGGGGATTCGAGGTTAAACCTAAGGTCAAGTTCATATCGGTTAATACCCTTAAGTCGAGTCTGCGGAAGGGGGATAGTTTGATCTTGTGTCAAATGTGGAATTGTGAGGCGGAGACTCCGAGTGTTAGCGAGATACCTGTAGTGAGGGAGTTTGAGGGAGTGTTCCGGGACGATGTGTCAGGATTACCACCTAGGAGGGAGGTCGACTTCTCTATCGATCTCAAACCAGGCGCAGGACCAATATCAAAATCACCTTACCGTATGGGACCAAAAGAGATGGAAGAATTGAAAAAGCAACTGGATGAATTGGCTGAGAGGGGATTCATCCGCCTAGTGTGTCACCCTAGGGAGCACCAGTACTTTTTGTGAAGAAGAAAGACGGGAGTCTGAGACTTTGCGTTGACTACGAGGAGCTGAACAATGTGACCATTAAACCGCTACCCCTTGCCTAGAATTGATGATCTGTTCGATCAGTTAAGTGGAGCCGGAGTTTTCTCAAAAATTGATCTGAGATCGGGTTATCACCAATTGAGGATTAAAGATGATGATATTCCCAAGACCGCTTTCAGAACAAGGTATGGCCACTACGAATTTGTGGTTATGCCGTTCGGGTTGACTAATGCACCAGCTGTGTTGATGGATTTGATGAACCGGATATTCAGTCCGTACCTGGATAAGTTCGTGGTTGTGTTTATCGACGACATCTTAGTGCATTCCAATAGTGAGGAGGAGCACGAAGAACACCTGAGAACAGTGTTGAAGACTTTAGAGGAGAATGGGTTATATGCAAAGTTGAGTAAGTGTGAGTTCTGGTTGGAGAGAGTTGCTTTCCTGGGTCATGTAATTTCCAAGGAGGGGGTGTCTGTGGACCCTAGCAAGATTGAAGCTGTGACCAGATGGCAGAGCCCGAAGAATGTGGGAGAGATCCGAAGTTTCCTGGGATTGGCTGGGTATTACAGGAGGTTTGTCAAAGATTTCTCAAAGTTAGCCAAGCCATTGACATCGTTAATGAGGAAGGAGAATCGTTTTAGTTGGGATGAGAGTTGTGAGAAGGCGTTCTTAACTCTTAAAGAACGTCTGACGACAGCTCATATCCTTGCCTTGCCGGATGGAAGCGATAACTTTGAAGTTTATACCGACGCTTCGAAGCATGGGCTAGGATGTGTATTAATGAAGAATGGAAGAGTGATAGCTTATGCTTCCCGTCAATTGAAGACGTATGAGGAGAATTACCCTACCCATGACTTGGAGTTAGGGGCTGTGGTTTTTGCACTAAAACTGTGGCGGCATTACCTTTACGGGGCCACATTTAAGGTGTTTTCTGACCACAAAAGCCTGAAGTACATTTATACCCAGCGGGAATTGAATATGAGGCAAAGGAGGTGGTTAGAGTTGATTGGTGACTACGATATGCAGATTATCTACCATGAGGGCAAGGCTAATGTGGTTGTTGATGCCCTGAGTAGGAAATCTGTTCATGCTTTACAAAGTGCCGGATCAAGGGTAAGACTGCATAGTGAGCTGGGAGAAATGGGAATTTGTATGATCCGGAAAGGGGATGCACTTAGTGATCTAACAATGGAGCCAGAATTGTATGGAGAAAAGACGACTTGAGGATCCAGAAGTGGCGAGGAATGATTTAGGGAAGTGATAATGAGACCGAGTCCAAATTCAGTATCCATTCTGATGATAGCTTGAGATTCAGTGGGAGATGGTGTATTCCGGATAATGATGAATTGAAAAAGAAAATCTTAACTTAAGCTCATGTTACGCCATACTCCGTTCACCCAGGGGGCGACAAATTATACACAGACCTCAAGAAGACTTTTTGGTGGCCCAATATGAAGAAGGAGATTGCCGAGTTTGTGTCGCGGTGTCTGACGTGTCAGAGGGTAAAGGGTGAGCATAAGAGACCGCAAGGAAAGATCCAGTCGCTGGATGTACCTGAATGGAAATGGGAGAATATTTTTATGGCTTTCATCGTGGGTTTGCCTCGAACTCAGAGGGGCAACAACATGATCTGGGTAATCGTGGATAGATTGACCAAGTCCGCTCACTTTATTCCAATGAAAGATACCTGGATTAAGGCTGAGTTGGCAAAGTCATATGTGCAGAATGTAGTCAAGTTGCATGGCGTTCCCAAGGATATTGTTTCCGATCGTGACTTGAGATTTATCTCTAGATTTTGGCAAGAGCTGCAATCCGCGTTGGGCACACAGTTAAAGATGAGTACGGCTTTCCATCCAGCTATAGACGGTCACACGGAGAGAACCATTCAGACTTTGGAAGATATGTTAAGAGCTTGTGTGCTGGAATTCGGGGGATCATGGGAAGAGTGATTGGGGTTAATAGAGTTCTCCTATAATAATAGCTATCACGCCAGCATTGGTATGGCTCCATTTGAGGCGTTGTACGGGAGGAAGTGCCGGAGTCCTCTGTGTTGGGACGATCGAGCCGACGCTGTGGTTTTGGGTCCGGAGATGATTCAAAAAATGGTTGAGCAAGTTCGGATAATAAGACAGAAAATGAGGGCTGCCCAGGATAGACAGAAGAGTTACGCAAATCTCAAGAGGAGTGACATTTTTTGAGGCAGGCGAGAAGGTACTACTGAAGGTATCTCCAATGAAGGGTGTAATGAGGTTCAGGAAGCGAGGCAAATTGAGTCAAAAGTTTATTGGGCCCTTTGAGATTTTGGACAGGGTTGGGGAGGTGGCGTATCGGTTAGCTTTACCTCCAGCCCAATCCAAGGTCCATAATGTGTTCCATGTATCCCAACTAAGGAAGTATGTGAGTGATCCCTCACATGTGTTGAGCCATGAGGTGGTTGAGGTAGATGAACAACTTGCCTATGTTGAGATCCCAAAGGAGATTCTGGATAGGAAGATTCGAAAGACTCGGAATAGAGAGACAGTGTTAGTGAAGGTCTTGTGGACCAATCACAACATGGAGGAAGCTACTTGGGAGTCCGAGGCGTCCATGAAGGAGCGTTACCCGCAACTGTTCGTTTGAGGTAAGTTACGAGGACGTAAATCTTTTTTTTTAGTGGGGTAGAATGTAACATTCCATGATTTTAACGTGATTAAGTTGTGTTGTGCGTATGGTTGCTGGCGATATGAGTGGGCGAATTTCGGGACGAAGTTCATTTTAAGGGGGGAAGACTGTAATAACCCGTATTTTATTATTAAAAATATAATTATTTATGCGGTCAACGACTAATCGTAATTGTTCGTATGTAATCAACGTATATACTTGTTATGTTAGACATAAAAGTCCTTGGTGGGGTTCGAAGTAGGGACCTAGGCCTTCTAGCATTATAATCACGTTATGTCGTTAAGGGGGTTCGAACCCCTGATCACTGGCTAGGAGGTGTGGGCCTCGGGATGTGTGAATAGGGCAACAACCCATAAGTTGTTTTCATAGTGAAAACGCACCAGGTAGTGCTGCCGCCCTATATATATAGACGCCTTAATCTTACCCTAACCCTCATCCTAACTTAAATCTGTTCACTCAAAACCCTAGCTGTCACATCAGAGAAGGAAAAGAAGTTGTGCACGGTGGTCGTAGGCTAGTGTACGGTGGTTCGATTTGGCCTTTAATCTGGTATGTCACCCCACGACCCATGTTTGTCTTATAGTTTTCATCACGTAATCAGTGGTATATAACTCGACTAATCTTTGTTGCTTTTGCATAAATTCGTAATAGGTCGCGTAATGAACATATGTAAATTAATAGTTTGGTGTTGTTGGCTGTTAAAGTCCGTCGTGGAGGGTGGTTGATACGGTGTCAGTAGGATTTTATGTTCGTTCAATTTTGCACGTGTTCTGTATACGTTTTTACTAAAGGATTGAGTTGAGGTTTGTGTTTAATTACTATGGGTCTCGGGTCAGGGAGTCAGGTGGTGGTTGGGAGATGCAGGAGGGGGTAGTGGCGGTGGTCAGTGGTGGCTGGGTATGGTGGTATAGGAGTGGTCGATAGGGTTGTCAGTATATCGTTTTTGTTTTGCTGTTGTTCTTATAATCTGCTCGTGTACAGGGGGTTTTGGGAATGGTAACACCGTTAACTCGGGGGAGGTCAATACGGTGTTACCACCGTGTATGATAAGGCTGGTGTTAGGGGTGGTGTTGGGTGGTAGAGTCGGTGGTGTCAGGGTCTGTAAGATGTGTCGATGGGTTGGTGTTTCTGGTCGGGTCAGATGATTAGGTGGTGAACCAGGCCTGGTTTGGGCCCTAGTTCATCATGTCGGTGGTAGTCGAAGAGGCTGGTGGGGGTCATAGTGGTAGCAGGTGGTGCGGGGTACAGGTCAGGGTGGTTTCTGGTGGTAGCAGCGGCGTAACAAGGGGGGTGTGAGGGCTGTTTGGTCGCGGGTTGGAGCTCGGAAAGGGGTGTGAGTCGTGGATGATGTCGCGTGTTAATTTGTGTATTATTATTATTATTATTATTATTATTATTATTATTATTATTATTATTATTAGTTTATTAATTTTGTTATTGTTATTTTATTATTTTATGAACTTTATAATTGTGCTTGTGTAATGGTTGAGTCGGGAAATTTTATTGGGAACTTCTTTTGAGAAGATTTCCTTCTTGGGAAAGTTTCCATTTTGGGAAACTTTCCGTTTTTAGAAGTTACTATTTTTAGTATGTGTAAATGAAATAGAAGGGTTTGGGAAGGATTTTAATTCATTATATAATGTATGTTTAGGTGGTGGTTTCCGTGTTGAACACTTCTAGTAGCAGCTGTTGTTTTTGACGTTGCCTTCTGCAGTTTTGAGGTAGGGGAATATTTATGTTTGTTGATTGTGATTTGGCATGAGGATACACATTATCTGATTGATATATTTAATTGTGGATATATTGTGAATGATTGATCATTATTTATTATCGTGGAGAACGGGGCTTGTGAAATGGGTCTTGTGATATGGGTCTTGTGATAAGGGACTTGTGATATGGCCATGGGAGGTGTGGTATGTTGGAGGTGAAGTGGAGAAATGAATGTTGAGGAGATGGAGGAAATGTATATTGTGTTATTTCATGTCTTGATTATATTACCTACTCAACCTCGTGTTGACCCTGTTTGTTTGTTGTGTGTCTGCGTTGATCCAATTTATTGGGGAGCAGAATGACAGGTCTCAGACTCTTGGGAGCTGGAAGGGAGGAGAGACTATAAACCACACCTACCTAGTGCTAGCTCACGTTATCTAGTCTTTCATCTAGTCTAGACTGTTGTTTATTTTTGTAAGACAGATGTAATACTTTGAGACTTCCTGTTTTAACATTTAAACTACTTAATTAAAGTAATGTGTTTCTTCGATTTGTTATCTACTACCTCGGTTATCCGAGCTGGTAACACCCTTAGTTATCTGGGGAGTCCTAGATCAGGTCCCTAAATAAATGGGGGTGTTACATAGGATGTCACATGTCACACAATTGTACAAATTGCAATTTGTAAAATGAAAGCCCATTTTACATAAAATGTGGTGTGTGAGTGTATGTATTTTAAGGACTAATTAATTGTAATTATGCCTTAGAAACATAATGATTAATATAGGTATAATGCCTAAGTATAGGCATGCAACCCTAATTGCATGGGTAAGACAAAGGCATTCCTTTTCACTTCCCCACTCAAACCTCACGACACACTCAACCCACCCACCTTAAGTAATGTGAATTGTTCACGTTTCACCTAATGCTATTTTGCTCATCATTTTCTATGTTTAGAATGTTGGAGATTGTGTCCTCCACATGTAGTGTGATAACGTCATTACATACCCTTGTACGGACAAGTGGGAGATTGTTGGGGCTGGTGTCCTTGACAATTAAGTACAATGACTAATTAAATCTCTTTAAGGATCACAAGGGCATACTTTTGTATTATTACCAGTTGATCCACGTTTATCAATAACGGTTGGCTTGCTAGATAAGTTTGACGTTATTGTCATACGGATGGCGGTGGTCAACTGGTCCCTATACGTCACACCTATAGGACACGTTTGAGAGATGTGAAGGTATGAAAATACAGTCACATTTTGCCGGATATGACTAAACGGTTAGTCAGAGGTATTGACTACTAAATTAGTCAATAAGATGTTGAGATTATTATTTAATACGGATTAAATAATTTTAGCTAATACGGATTACATGATTAATTCGTAAATTAAATATAAACGGTTATATTTAATTAAATGTTGTATTCGCGTATTAATATAAACAGTTATATTAATTTAGGTAATTATACAATATCGTATTTTATCAGACCATTATTAATATATCGACTATATTAATATCTGATAACATGTTACGATTTATAAATAAATAAAACCCGCAAACAACTTAAAGCTAATTGGGTCGAATCACGCATTGGGATAAGGTAAGAGTGGAAAGCCCACTCCTACCCAAACCCTATTTTCGGCCGAAATAACTACATAAGGAGGAGGACTCTCCTTATGTCAGTTACTCTTGTTGCACTGTAACATAATCTCAGGGTAAAATTAGGGTTTTGAGAGCATTCTTCTCCCATAAACCTCAGATCTCACATCTAAACTCAAATAGCTCTCCCTATATTGCAAGGCAATTGGAGAGGATTTCTAGCTCACGCGGCCACGTCTCAAACTAAGTCTTGGGTGCAAGTTATAGGAGGGAATTTGCTTTAATTCCTGTTCTTAGGCCTTTTGCGCGAGGACTAAAGGTTGTACTTCTTTTCTTCTGTTTTTAATCTTATGACGATATTCACAATTGCATATTTCATTATAATCCTGCAAATTTAGGGTGAATACATATTGTTGGGGCTGGTGTCCTTGACAATTAAGTACAATGACTAATTAAATCTCTTTAAGGATCACAAGGGCATACTTTTGTATTATTACCAGTTGATCCACGTTTATCAATAACGGTTGGCTTGCTAGATAAGTTTGACGTTATTGTCATACGGATGGCGGTGGTCAACTGGTCCCTATACGTCACACCTATAGGACACGTTTGAGAGATGTGAAGGTATGAAAATACAGTCACATTTTGCCGGATATGACTAAACGGTTAGTCAGAGGTATTGACTACTAAATTAGTCAATAAGATGTTGAGATTATTATTTAATACGGATTAAATAATTTTAGCTAATACGGATTACATGATTAATTCGTAAATTAAATATAAACGGTTATATTTAATTAAATGTTGTATTCGCGTATTAATATAAACAGTTATATTAATTTAGGTAATTATACAATATCGTATTTTATCAGACCATTATTAATATATCGACTATATTAATATCTGATAACATGTTACGATTTATAAATAAATAAAACCCGCAAACAACTTAAAGCTAATTGGGTCGAATCACGCATTGGGATAAGGTAAGAGTGGAAAGCCCACTCCTACCCAAACCCTATTTTCGGCCGAAATAACTACATAAGGAGGAGGACTCTCCTTATGTCAGTTACTCTTGTTGCACTGTAACATAATCTCAGGGTAAAATTAGGGTTTTGAGAGCATTCTTCTCCCATAAACCTCAGATCTCACATCTAAACTCAAATAGCTCTCCCTATATTGCAAGGCAATTGGAGAGGATTTCTAGCTCACGCGGCCACGTCTCAAACTAAGTCTTGGGTGCAAGTTATAGGAGGGAATTTGCTTTAATTCCTGTTCTTAGGCCTTTTGCGCGAGGACTAAAGGTTGTACTTCTTTTCTTCTGTTTTTAATCTTATGACGATATTCACAATTGCATATTTCATTATAATCCTGCAAATTTAGGGTGAATACATGCTATATTCCCCACAAGTGGTATCAGAGCCTTAGGCCATGAAAATTTTACAATTGTGTCTTTCATAAGAATTAAATTTTTGAAAACCGTACATTCTGTCGCAGGCACTCGATCGAGTCCCTGTTGCACTCGATCGAGTGCCCTCGTACCAGGCCCGTGCGTGTGATTTTTGTGAGAAATCGATCTTGTTTTTCGATTTTTATTTGCATATTGTTAATTAATCGATATTTTTAGCAATATGTGAATCTTTTGTTGTTGTTTATTTATGATTTACACGTTTTAAATCCATGTTATAAACCCGTTATGATTTAAAAGTGCAGCGATTGCGTTTTAAAGAGTCACTCGATCGAGCCCCTGCTGCACTCGATCGAGTGACACTGGCACTCGATCGAGTGCCTCTGCTGCTCGGTCGAGTGCTCATGTTTCGGGCTCCCTTTTCGAAAATAACTTGTTTTCTTATTTTCACATGGCTTAAAATAATATACTGTATACGGAAATAGTATATTATTTAGTGAAACGGTTCACCCTCGTTTGATACATATTGTTTTTAAAACAGTTTAAAACAATGGATTATATGTTTATTAAAATTGGTGATTAAAACGGTATAGTCACTTAATTTTAATCTTAAAAGGTGGTTTGGTATAAATTTATTAATCATAATAACGGTATTATGTCATGTATAAATTGTTTTTAGTTGATGCATTTTATTTATCGTCTTGTGAATGCCTTGAATGCTTTCAATAACGTATTTAATTTTTGCAAACGGTTGTAACTTAGTGTGGCCTTAGAAGATTGTGTTACCGTAATGATGGGACACGATCTTGCTTGTAATTTTGAGATCTTGAATCTCCGTTTTGGGTCTTTGCCATGTAATTACTTTTGTATTTAAATTAGAATGTATCTAGGATTACTTTTGTAATTTAAATTAGTAATTTTGTGAAGACCAAAGACAAGACGGAGACCGGATGCTCACTCCCGCTGCAAGGACCAAGATAGAACATCAAGACAAGCTTCTAGGGTCCAACGGTGGATTCCAAGTTGTTTTATGTTTATTTTGGTAGGATAGGCCACACTAGGACTTTTATTTACGTTTATTGCATTTATCTTTACGCTTTCATCGATAATAGCTTGCATCATATTCCGCCTAAAACCAAACCACCTATATCATGCCTGAAAACTGACTCATGTAGAGGTCACGCGTTGGTTTTCTGTGACAATACAGTGTCACATGTCAATTTAAAAGCCATCACTTTATTTAATTCATTCACGCAAATGCTAGTTTTTAGTTCACTTAAATATGGATAAATAAGAGTTGATGGGGTCTTCCTCGTATAACCAAAAATTGAGATTAGTCTTTATAAATCAGCCTCCCATGAATCCCTTCTTCGTCGGTAGGCATAATATGACCCCTTCTACGTCGGGTAAGTGGGAACAGATGATTTATTTTATCTCAACATCATGGTCACTCGATAATATTCCAGTGACTGAGATGGACTAATAGATAGGATTTACGGAAATCTATCGACCAAGAGTTCCAACGATTGGAATTAGCCAAACTGTGGGCTTATCAATATACGGAAATTGAGTCTTGGGATCGTTTATATAATTCTTGAGGGAGATCAATTATATAAATGCATGAGTCTACGAGTTTAAATTCAATTTAATATAGACTTAAATCACAACAATAAGTTGCTTATATGGTTTTGTTTTATCTTCTTTCAGTGTAGAACACGTTCATTAAAACTGCTGTAAAACTAAAATGGCTGGTGAAGACCCAATGCCAAGTGCCAAGCTAGCACGTGAATCCTGGCTAAAAGCCTTCATGGACTCCATGAATCAGTCAACTAGACTGAGGAATGATGGGTCAAACTTCTCTGACTGGGAGGCAGCACTACGGAATGCTGCCATTGCTGACGGAAAGCTTAAGTTTTTAACTGAGCCCATTCCGGCACACCCAGGAACTGGAGCTAGAGCCAACGATGTTCGCGCTCATAGCGACTTCGTCATGGAAGCGGGTGCGATAAAGAACGTACTCATCTATGCAATGGAATCTAATTTGCAAAGACGCTTTATAACCCATGGTGCAAACAAGATTTTCACCACGCTCACTAACGAATTCTCCAAAGCTCCGAGAATCGTTTCTTATGAGCATACCTGTCGCTTCTTTGAGGCGAAACTCCAGAAGGGCCAAGCTGTTAGCCCACATATTCTCAACATGATTGAGAATATCGAGAAACTGGAGTCCCTAAACTGCAAGATCAGTGAGAACATCATCGTTGATCGCATGCTTCATTCGCTTCATGATGGGTTCGCCCTCTTTAGGGCCAACTACTACATGAACGACATGAAGAAGACTCCTCATGAGCTCCACTCCCTTCTCGTACAGACTGAGAAGGATCTAAAGTTGAGTGGGAGTCTAAAGCAGGATGTTCTCATGATCTCAAGTAAGGGAAAAGGTAAAGGGAAGGCTAAAGCTCAGGGCGACCTAGCGGTAGGTAGGCCCAGGTTCAAGAAACCAGGATTTGCTAAGAGTGGGCCAGGTGAGTCGAGTAACTCACAAGGCAAGACAAAGAGCAAGGATACAAGCATGGAATGTCACCATTGCCACAAGACTGGACATTGGAGGCGCTCATGCCCCGTGTATCGCGAGGACATTAAGGCAGGCCGTGTTACTCCTGTTGGTATGTCTTCTTCTTCTTTTATTCACATGATTGAGATTAACCACGCAAGTTGCGGAACTTGGGTACTTGATACTGGTTGTGGTTCTCATCTATGTAATCATGTGCAGGGCCTCCGAAACCAAGAACCCCTAATCAAGGGTGAGGTGGACCTGCGTGTCGGGAATGGAGCACGTGTGGCTGCAGTCTCGAAGGGAACATACGTAATCCAGCTTCCAAGTGGATTCGAGTTATTTTTATATAACTGTTATTATGTTCCTAGTTTGTCCAAAAACATTATTTCAGTTTCTGCACTTGACAAACTCGGCTTTTCATTTGTAATAGAGAATAATAGCTGTATTTTCTCCTTACACAATATGATTTATGGCAAGGCAGTTTCCATGAATGGAATTTATGTTTTAGATCAAACCACCGAGATATTACATGTGAATAATAAAAGAATAAAGGTAGGTGACAAAGATCAAACTTACCTATGGCATTGTCGTATGGGACACATAAATGAGAAACGCGTAAAACAGCTCATACAGAATGGAGCTATTTCGCCCTTTGATTTCGAATCATATGGCACGTGTGAATCATGTCTCATCGGCAAAATGACTCGTATTTCCTTCAAAGGTGTTGGAATGCGCGCTGCCGACCTATTAGGACTCATACATACGGACGTATGTGGCCCTATGTCGATCAACGCACGAGAAGGCTATAGGTATTTCATCACTTTCACGGATGATTTGAGTAGATATGGCTATGCCTACTTGATGAAACATAAAAGTGAATCCTTTGACAAGTTCAAAGAATACCAGAATCGGGTACAGAACCAGCTGGGTAGAAAGATTAAAGCACTACGCTCGGATCGTGGTGGTGAGTATCTTTCACGCGAGTTTGATCAACACCTAAAAGACTGTGGGATCGTGCTACAGTTGACTCCACCTGGAACACCACAATTAAATGGTGTGTCCGAACGGAGAAATCGAACTTTACTTGATATGGTTCGATCCATGATGAGTCACACCGTTGTGCCTGATTCATTGTGGGGCTATGCTCTTTTGTCGGCCGCTCTAATACTTAACCGAAGTCCGTCTAAAGCTGTAGACAAGACTCCATACGAATTATGGAAGGGAACGGTCCCTAACTTGTCCTTTATTCGGGTTTGGGGCTGCGAGGCTTATGTCAAGTGGAGACACGAGGATAAGCTCGGCCCGCGATCGGTCAAGACATACTTTATAGGCTATCCAAAGGGAACGTTTGGTCATTACTTCTACTCGCCTACCGAACAACGTGTTTTTGTTGCGGCTAGTGCGACGTTCTTAGAGAAAGAATTTCTCGAGAACAAGTCGAGTAATAGAACCTTCGAGTTATCGGAGGTTCAAGAACCAACTACCGAGCAACCATTGGAGGAAACAGTACCTTCAACCGAGGCTGCGGTAGATATCCCTGAGGAACCTGGGAGGTCAGGAAGAGTCTCTATTCCACCGGACAGATACATTGGTATGGTCGAGGAACACGATACAGATGACGTCTTACTCCTAGAGGGTAATGAACCCACAACCTATAAAGGTGCCATGACCAGTTCTGACTCAAAGCTATGGCTAGAAGCCATGCAATCCGAGATGGACTCCATGTATGAGAACAACGTGTGGGATCTTGTGGACCTACCTGCAAAGGTACGTCCCCTTCAATGCAAATGGCTTTACAAGATAAAGCATGCCGTGGAAGGACAACAAGATATCCATAAGGCTAGACTAGTTGCTAAAGGTTTCACCCAAGTGCCAGGCTTGCACTACGATGAGATCTTTGCACCCGTAGTCATGCTACGTTCCATTCGGATTATCTTAGCGATCGCCGCATTTCATGACTATGAAATATGGCAAATGGACGTTAAAACCGCCTTCTTAAACGGTTATTTGGAGGAAGAGTTGTACATGGTACAACCCGAGGGTTTTATCGATCCAGCACATCCTAAGAAAGTTTGCAAGCTTAAGCGTTCCATCTATGGACTTAAGCAAGCATCGCGGAGTTGGAATCATCGCTTCGACCAAGTGATAAAAGAGAATGGGTTCATTCGATCAGTCGAGGAACCATGTCTCTATATCAAGTCGAGTGGGAGTAATATTGTATTCCTAGTACTGTATGTCGATGACATACTCTTGATTGGAAATGACATACCTCTCTTATCTTCGGTTAAAGCATGGTTGAAAAACCATTTCCAGATGAAAGATCTGGGAGAGGCACAAAGAATTTTGGGCATCCGTATCTACATGGATAGATCACGACGGATGTTGTCTCTCAGTCAGGAGTCTTATATAGAGAAGATCCTGGAGAGATTCAGTATGACGAACTCCAAGAAGGGGTTCCTTCCCATGACTCCTGGGCTTCACTTGAGCAAGACTCAAGAAGCTAAGTCAGTGGAAGAGAAAGAGCGCATGAGTCGGATTCCTTATGCCTCGGCAATAGGATCGATCATGTATGCCATGATATGCACACGTCCAGACGTTGCATATGCATTGAGTATGACCAGTCGATTCCAAGCTCATCCAGGTGAACCACACTGGATGGCCGTGAAAAACATTCTTAAGTACCTACGGAGGACTAAAGATTGGGGATTGACTTATGGAGGCGACTCAACGCTCTGCGCCACGGGTTACGCAGATGCTAGCTTCCAAACAGATCGAGATGACTCGAAATCTCAGTCTGGATTTGTCTTTACTCTTAATGGCGCTGCTGTCAGCTGGAAAAGTTCTAAACAAAGTGTTACAGCAGATTCTACGACTGAGTCCGAGTACTATGCCGCCTCGGAAGCAGCTAAGGAAGCAATATGGATGCGTCAATTCTTACAAGGACTATCAGTAGTGCCTAGTTCGAATGACCCAATCACCATCTATTGTGACAATAGCGGTGCCATCTTCCAAGCTAAGGAGCATAAGTCTAGCAGCAAGGCTAGGCATGTACAACGGAAAGCTCATCTAATCAGGGATTACGTGGAGCAAAAGGAGATTTTTATTGAAAAGATCGCTACGGATGACAACATAGCTGATCCTCTCACAAAAGCATTACCACGTGATAAGCATGAAGGGCACATTCATTCCATGGGAATTGGATGTGTTCCTAAGTTGTAGTACTCTTTTATGAATTCATGTAATAATTCATTTTCTCGTGTACTCTATTCAACCTTATTGTTATGATATAAAATGTTTTGTTTCTCATGTGGAATTGTACGCCAATTTTGAACACCACAAAGTGAACTGATTAACATTACATCGTTTTGGTCCTTGATTACCCACTTGAGCTGATAACTCAGGTAATCATTTTGTGACGTTGGTTGATGGTGGGTTCAACGAGCCATAAGTCACGTGGATGACTGACCAATCACAAAGGCGAGTTATACGGATATCTCGTAGGACACCCCGTGACAACGTTATGGAGTCCTAAATGTTTTATAACATTGAGTGCCAGGTCGTGGATAGGACCTCCATAGTGTTCCTTAGAGTCGAGTCTTTTGACTTTCAACTGTTTCTTGAGATTAAGACAGATTTTGGGTAACTTTGGTTTCTTTCCCACGGTCACCGTAACAGGGGCCAAGAGGATTTTTTCTGGGTTATTTCATGCTGGGCGATATCGGCAGGATTCGAGTTGAGGGAAATATCCAAACCCTTATCAGGATTTTATCATTTCTCAGGGCCACTCGAGGAGTAGTAACTGAAATGCATGGCCATGCTCGAATACAGATTCGTTTTATCAGTTAAGTTACTCTCTAGTCGGGGAAACCACTCTTGATACAGATCGCTTGTGAGATACGACCTTTGCGAATGCGGATTTGCAAATTGTCTTACATTGAGTGGGAGAAATTTTAAAAGGATATGAGATTCGGTTATCGCACCTACACTTGTACGGACAAGTGGGAGTTTGTTGGAGATTGTGTCCTCCACATGTAGTGTGATAACGTCATTGCACATACCCTTGTACGGACAAGTGGGAGATTGTTGGGGCTGGTGTCCTTGACAATTAAGTACAATGACTAATTAAATCTCTTTAAGGATCACAAGGGCATACTTTTGTATTATTACCAGTTGATCCACGTTTATCAATAACGGTTGGCTTGCTAGATAAGTTTGACGTTATTGTCATACGGATGGCGGTGGTCAACTGGTCCCTATACGTCACACCTATAGGACACGTTTGAGAGATGTGAAGGTATGAAAATACAGTCACATTTTGCCGGATATGACTAAACGGTTAGTCAGAGGTATTGACTACTAAATTAGTCAATAAGATGTTGAGATTATTATTTAATACGGATTAAATAATTTTAGCTAATACGGATTACATGATTAATTCGTAAATTAAATATAAACGGTTATATTTAATTAAATGTTGTATTCGCGTATTAATATAAACAGTTATATTAATTTAGGTAATTATACAATATCGTATTTTATCAGACCATTATTAATATATCGACTATATTAATATCTGATAACATGTTACGATTTATAAATAAATAAAACCCGCAAACAACTTAAAGCTAATTGGGTCGAATCACGCATTGGGATAAGGTAAGAGTGGAAAGCCCACTCCTACCCAAACCCTATTTTCGGCCGAAATAACTACATAAGGAGGAGGACTCTCCTTATGTCAGTTACTCTTGTTGCACTGTAACATAATCTCAGGGTAAAATTAGGGTTTTGAGAGCATTCTTCTCCCATAAACCTCAGATCTCACATCTAAACTCAAATAGCTCTCCCTATATTGCAAGGCAATTGGAGAGGATTTCTAGCTCACGCGGCCACGTCTCAAACTAAGTCTTGGGTGCAAGTTATAGGAGGGAATTTGCTTTAATTCCTGTTCTTAGGCCTTTTGCGCGAGGACTAAAGGTTGTACTTCTTTTCTTCTGTTTTTAATCTTATGACGATATTCACAATTGCATATTTCATTATAATCCTGCAAATTTAGGGTGAATACATGCTATATTCCCCACATAGAAAATCCTAAAAATTCCTCTCAAATATTTTCTAGATAGTAAGAAAATATTATTCTCTAATAAATTATAATAAGATTATAATAATAAAAACTATAATAGTTATAGTAATTTATTTTTGTGTTCTTATAAGATTAGGAGACGGTTTTAAGGGAAACCGATTGTTCACCTAGTCCGTGATAATCTCGGTTCTTAAGGGTAAGTCTTGGGTGTAATAACCCGTATTTTAAATATAGTTCTTTATGGGTCGACGATATTTTATTCGTAGCTATCGATATAATATTAATAAAATTATGTGCTTGGTTATATATTGCTTTTATATGGGGTTTGTGATAATAGAATTATGTGCTTGGTGGGGTTCGAACTCGTGACCAATTGGGGTACGAGTATGGGCCTCGATTTGCGTGAGAAACAAAAAGAAGCCCACACTTGATTTTAAAACACACGCTGCAAACACTAGGACTGTCGTCATATATAGTCTCCAATTACTCATCCCTAAACCCTACCCTAATACAATTTTATCACATAAAACCCTAGTCGTCACGTCAGAGAAGGAGAAGAGGCTGTGCACGGTGGTTGTAGGCTAGCGTACGGTGTTCGATTTGGCTCTTAAATCCGGTATGTCACCACACGACCCTGTTTGTGCTATAGTTTTCATCACGTGATTTAGTAGTTCATAACTCGTCTAATCTTGGTTGTTTTCGCATAAGATCATAATAGGTTGTGTAATGAGCATATGAAGATTAATGGTTTGGGGTTGTTAGTGGTTAAAGTCGGTCGTGGAGGGTGGTAGATGCGGTGTCAGTAGGAGTCGTTGTTCGTTCTGTTTTATACGTGTTTTGTATGTTCTTTTTATTAAGGGTTTGTGTCGAGGTCTGTGAGTTTTGTTTACGAGTCTTTGCGTGGGTATTCAGATGGTAGTAGAGTAATGTCGGGGATGGTCGTCACGGTGGGTAAAGGTGTCTGGTCACGGCGGTAGAAAGAGCTAAGAGGGGCTGTCAGGGAAGCGTGTCCTTACTGTTGTCCTTTCTGGGTTTTAATTCGTGTACTGGGGTGTTGGGGGTGGTAACATCGTTGACTCGGGGGAGGTCGACACGATGTTACCACCGTGTCATACGAGTCTGGAGTCTAGGGAAGGTCCTGGTGGTTGAGTCGGGGGTAGTCGATGGTGGTAGTGGCGTCGATGGGCTGAGTTTTGGGTCTGGTCAGGAGGTTAAGTGGTGAAGCAGGCCTGGTTTGGGGCCCTGGTTCATCACGTCCTTGGGAGTCGAGAAGGTTGGTGGTGGTCGTGGTGGTACCAGGCGGTACGGGGTACAAGTCTGGGTGGTTATGGGTGGTAGCAGCGGCGTAACAATGCGGGTGTAGGGGCTGTTTTGGTCGCGTGTTGAATTCGGGAAAGGGTGCTATTCGTGTGTTGTGGTGGTTTTATTATTATTATTATTATTATTATTATTATTATTAGTATTATTATTATGATTATTATTGTTAGTAATTTTAATAATGGTATGTTATCAGTTGTGTCTTGGTTATTATTTTGAGTATTTATATTTAATGGGTATGTTAATAATTTAAGATAGTACTATATTTAGAAAGTTACTATTTTTGGTGATGCCTTTTTAAAGGAAACTTTCCTCTTTAGGAAACTGCTATAAATGGAATGCGTACTTATGTTACGAGTTTTAGGGAGTCTTATTAATTGTATAATATATGTCTAGGTGGAGGTTTCCGCGTGGAACACTTTTAGTAGCAGTTGCTCACTTGCTGTTATCATCCGCAGTTTTGAGGTAGGGAATATCTATGTTGTAATTGTGATCTGACATGAGGATACCCTTTATCTGCTGTTGTATTTGGTTGAGATATATATTGTGATTTGATGATTATCATTGATTATTGTGGAGAACGGGGCTTGTGAATTGGGTCTTGTGATATGGGTCTTGTGATAAGGGACTTGTGATATGGCCATGGGAGGTGTGGTGTGATGGAGGAGGTGGAGAAATGAAGGGGGAGGAGATGGAGGAAATGAATATCGTATTATTTCATGTTTGGATTATATTACCTACTCAACCACGTGTTGACCCTGTTTGTTTGTTTGTTTGTGTCTGCGTTGATCCAATTTATTGGGGAGCAGAATGACAGGTTTAGACTTATGGATGCTGGAAGGGTGGAGAGGATTTGGATCAGACCTGTTTAGCGATAGCTCAGTCATTTAGTCTTTTACCATGTTTGGACTTTAGTTTTGGTTTTATATACAGTTGTAATACCTTTGAGACTTTTGTTAACATTTAATTACTTAATAAAGTACTGAATTCTTTCCTTTGTTATCTACTACCTCGGGTAACCGAGATGGTAACACCCTTGGTTATTTGGGGAGTCCTAGTTCAGGCCCCTAAATAAATGGGGGTGTTACATTGGGTGCATCGTAAATGAGGCAAGCTATTTTGGTTGCTTCGTGGAGGATCATCCTAGCATAAATTTGGACCGATTGTAAGCGTTCAAATCTTTTATTTCCGCATTTTGTTGAAGCATGCATAAGATCTTGACACGAATTAAAGAGCTAATTTGTTAAGTAAAATTAGTATGACTAATTTTATATTAGGGCTAGTACGACGAACCCTACAGATGGTTCCTGATTTTTGGTTTTTTTTTTGAGTTCTCTCATTATTTCAGAGAGTTTTATCTCTCTTGTCAATAGACCTAGACGGTTAGCACTGATCGAAAATCGTCCTTGGATCCCATCACATTCTTATATGTCAGCAAGTTGCTCTCTTTACCCGGTACCATTTACATGTAATATGGTATGTATGTATTCGACTTCGTCACAAATAAGAACAAAAAATATTTATTAATTAAACACTCATTTATTTTAATGTCGATATTATGTTAACGGAAATTATTTGTTTGTTATGCGGAATATATAAAATCTCACACATAATCTTTGTATCATATCTCATTTTATCGTGAAATTTATCACAGATTATCTTTAGACCGTTTTTGTCTCTCATATCTCTACTCTTTGAGTAGGGATAGGTGAGGCAAAAAGTTTCTAAAAAAGGGGCAACAAGTTTGCAAACACCTTGTAAGTTTTTTTATAGGCGGGTTCTAACTTCTTTCTATGCTGACCGGTTGGTTAAATCATTATAAAATCATGAAATATAAAATCTTAGATTAGATTTTCTTGAATCATTTTCCCGCATTTACGGCACATTCTCCTCCTGTATCCTCCTCCTCCTCCTCTCGATTCTCAACCAACAGTGTAAATTTCCACCCCACCTCCCTTCAATTCAATTCTCAATTATTTAAAAATTGTTCTCCTTTCCAGATTTTTCAACCCCTATTTTAAATTACTTATCGTTGACAATCTCAGTTAAATAAAATATTCTCACTATCCCCTGAACCTTAATCCACCATATACTATGATTAATAAATAAATTTTATAGCTATATCTTATTTTTTTTATATCTCATTTTCCCCAAATTCCACCTAAGTGCGTGCATTTGCATATTATCAAATTTCTAGCTTATAATTTGATGCATATTTGTTAAGATTTGATCTGGGTTTCTATTGTTTTTGATAAGTTTTGATCTTGATTTGTGGGTTTGGTTCTTATGCAAATGTTGGCTATTTCCTTATTTGTACAATTCAATATGTATTATTTCTTTGAATTGTTTTATTAACGGATAATATTATACATTTATACTACCTCCGTCCCTCATTGTCATTTATTTATTTTGTTTTTGCGATAATGACCAAGGAGAGGAGGTTAGGAGACCAAATTTGATGGTAGTGTCACAAGTGAACAATATTTAAATTGGATGATCAAATAACTCACTAAAAGCATGTCTAATATTAAAAGGTAAACAAATGACTTAGATACCAAAAAATGAAAATGGTAAACAAATGACTTGGACACCCAAAAATAAAAATGGTAAATAAATGACGAGTACATATGGAGTAATTAAGATAGGTCAGTTTCCATTGCGCAGATGTTTAAGGATGTTCTTATCCTATTAGGGTAAAAAGAGGATAAGCATTATTTTTTATTTATAGATGCACGAGTTTTTTTTTCATAATTTTGGGTCAATATTATGTTATATTGTGAAGCATTACTCCATTTTCTTAATTGTGTAAATAATAGCCAATTGTCTATTGCTTAGGTTTCGTGTAGTTAGAGTGTTATGGTGTGTTTTGATAACAAAAAAAAAAAGAGGGAAAGGGAGGGGAGGCAGAACGAGGGAAAGGAAAGGGAGAGAAGAGGAGCGGAGAGAGAATGGAGAAAATGATTTTCCTTCCAAATGTGTCTTTTGTTGGAGAGAACATAAATTGGCTTGGAGAGGGATCCATTTTCCCTTCCGTTCAAATCCTTCACCTCTATTTTCCTAACCAAGCAATGGATTTCACATCCTTCCAAGTCCCTCCCCTCCCTTTCCCTCCAAATGGCTCAATCCAAATGCACCTTAGAGACTGTGACGTTGCCAAATGCCAACATCCAGATTCCCTCTAGGCAGAATTTGTGAGCTGCTGTTGATCATTTATTGTCGAGGAGAGAGCATGAAAATGCTTAGAGGAAGCGTAGTGATATTTGTTTGTCGACATACTCGTTTGTGTTGTTTGAAAACATGTACGAAGTACTATGTTTTATTGAACCCAGACAGGATATGTGTGATCTCAATGTATTGTTGTTTGTGAGGTTGCCAAATCCTTCACCTCTATTTTCCAAACACACATGTCTTCTATGAGACAGTCTCATATGTGCAACCAAACCTCATGTGTTCATCGTTTATTATATGGGTTAGTGAGCTGGTCTCATAGGTGACATTGTCTCATATAAATTATTTCCGTTGATTCTATGATCCAGGACCGTGAACCCAGGGGATTTTGAAAGAGTATCGTCATGGCGGTGGTGAAATATACGAGGGTGGATGGGAGAAAATCATCTTATAGCTACTGTTCTACAATTGCTGTGGTCGTGTTTGTAGCTCTTTGTTTAGTTGGGGTTTGGATGATGACTTCGTCATCTGATTCCTCTTCACAAAACATTGATGTTCCCCAAGAAAAACAAAAGTCAGATATAGAGCAAGATGTGACAAAAGAGAGCAACGAGAAGTCCACTAAGGCATCTAAGTATAACTCTGGGGATTTGCCCGATGATGCAACAAAAGGGGATAGTAATGTGAATGGGACCCAGGCTGAAAGTCAATCAGAGGAGAAGCAAAACGATAAGCCCGAAGAAACTGTCGTGGAAAGCAAATCAGATGACTCTATTAAGTCTGAGGGCGAGAACATGGATAAGAAAACGGAGGACCCCGAGTCCAAGAAAGAAAATGAATCGGAAGATAAAAAGAAGGAAGATAATGAACAAGGTTCTGGAGAGAGCACATCAGAATCCGTTGACAACAAGGAGTCAGACCAGTCTCCAAGTGAAACAAAAGATGAAAAGAAACCAGAAAGTCAGATAGAGGAGAAGGTAGAGCAGAACCAGGAGAAGGAATCTGATAATGGGAACAAGGAAAGTCCTCAAGAGGTGTATCCTTCTGCAGCCCAATCAGATCTCCTTAATGAGACGACAACCCAAAATGGAACATTCACAACTCAGGCAGCTGAGTCAAAGAGTGCAAAAGAGACACAGAAGTCAAAACAACAGGAAGAGTTGGCATGGAAACTCTGCAATACTACTGCAGGGCCTGATTATATTCCTTGCCTTGATAATTGGGATGCAATCCATCACCTTAGGACAACTAAGCATTATGAGCATCGAGAGAGGCATTGTCCTGTTGAACCTCCTGCTTGTCTTGTTCCTCTTCCAGAAGGATATAAGCGCCCAGTCGAGTGGCCTAAAAGCCGGGAGAAGGTGATCAAATGTTGGTTTTACAGTATGAGCTTCTTTACTTTCTTTGTTAAAATTTTGGGGGTAAAAGAGGTACTTTTTTATTTTTGCAGATTTGGTACTACAACGTTCCACATACCAAATTAGCTGAAGTCAAGGGGCATCAGAATTGGGTGAAAGTTAGTGGTGAGTATCTCACCTTCCCTGGTGGTGGAACGCAGTTCAAGCATGGGGCTCTCCACTACATCGAGTTCATCGAAACCGTGAGCATACCCTTTTTAAACTGTCACAGTGATTTATAGTGTTCCCACTTTTCATGTGTTCTTGCTATTAATGTATGAGAGTATTTTGAAGGCGATGCTTGCTATAATAGTACCTCCCTTTGTATGATGATATCTACAGATGTTGCCCGATATTGCTTGGGGTAAACAGTCTCGTGTTGTGCTGGATGTTGGATGTGGAGTTGCCAGTTTTGGAGGTTTTCTCTTTGAGAAAGATGTGCTTACCATGTCTTTGGCTCCAAAAGATGAACATGAAGCCCAAGTACAGTTTGCCCTTGAACGAGGAATTCCTGCCATATCAGCTGTGATGGGTACTCAGAGACTTCCCTTTCCTGGGATTGTTTTTGATGTCGTCCATTGTGCCCGGTGTAGGGTTCCTTGGCATATAGAAGGTACTTTTTACCTTTTCCCCTCCCTTATGATGTCTTATTTGTGATGTTTTAACATTTAGTTCCACTTAGTTTTGGCACTTAAATAAGGGCATTTGATGTAGGGGGAAAGCTTCTGTTGGAATTGAACCGTGTATTGCGCTTTGGAGGTTATTTTGTTTGGTCTGCCACTCCTGTTTATCAGAAGCTAGATGAAGATGTTGAAATCTGGAATGGTTAGTTCTTTCCTGTTTGCTAAAGGCTAGTACTAGATTTTCTTTGGTCTGAATTTTAACATGGAAAACTTGTTATTTTTCTCTTTGACAGCCATGTCTAAGCTGACTAAACAAATGTGCTGGAAGCTTATTAAGAAGGAAAAAGATGTAGTGAATAAGGTCGGCATAGCTATATATCAGAAACCTTTGACAAATGAATGTTATCAGCAGAGGTCACAGAGTGAACCCCCCTTGTGTCAGCAAACAGATGATCGTAATGCCGCATGGTACATACTCTAGCTATGTGCATCTTTCAAGCTATTACAAAAGAACACTTTTTAATACCAGAACATCATGATTTTGTAGATCACTTTTGAGTGTTTATGAGTGTTCAGAGCATGTCAAAACTTATGATTACTCACTCTATCAGAAGCAGTACTTTAGCTATTCCGTAAATCCATTCTGTTGCGTCTCGACCAATAGTTCGCAGTTCTTTAAGGCATGTTTTGCATGGTAGAGAATGAGTCTGCAGGGATACCCTATCTTATTTGCATGTCTGTACATAAGGAACCGATCCAAAATAATACATAAACCATTGCGTGGGGAACCAAAATCGGATGATGTGAGTTACAATGGCTCTCATCTCTTAAACTAGTGCCCAAGGACTAAAGGGCTCTATTTCTAACTCTTGTGAATGAAAAAGCCAAGATCGAGAATGATTTTCTCACTAACTGGCCTTGCGTATCTCCAACTAGATTGCCCAAACTGTTAGTAAGGGATACTCCAATGAAACTATAATATACTCTGGGTCATCTCCAGCAAAAGAAACTATTGCAGGGACTAAGAGAGTGTTTATTAACACCTTTGAATTCTTACCTTTTTTGGGGGGCAAACTTGGTCATTTTACAGGCTTGTCCCATTGCAATCGTGCATGCATAAAAGTCCAGATGGCAAGTCAGAACGCGGGACACAGTGGCCTGAGCAATGGCCTGAGAGAGTGCAGAAAGTACCATACTGGTTAACTAGCTCTCAGATTGGAGTTTATGGAAAGCCTGCTCCTGAGGATTTCACTGCTGATTACCAGCACTGGAAACGTGTGGTCACCCAATCCTACCTCAATGGGATGGGAATCAGCTGGTCAAACGTAAGAAACGTTATGGATATGAGATCTGTTTATGGAGGGTAAGGTGCTTGCCTTTTTTTTTGTCTTCATTTCAAATGAAGCGAAGTAGTCTATTTTATGGTTTAAGATGGAATAGAGCAAAATGATTCACTAGATTAGTCTCACTTCTTATATTGTGAAGTAGCCGTCAGTCAATTCAAATTTTAGTGCATTGTTCAATAAGAGTTTTTCATCACGGCAAGAATATGTACATTCGATCAATTAACTTGCCATAGGTGAAGCCTTTTAAGGCACCCGAGTAAGGTGGTCGTCATCGTAAGAGTAACCTTAAATCCTTTTGCATAGCTTTTCTGATGGTTCCATTGTGTGCAGATTTGCTGCAGCACTTAGAGAGATGAAAATATGGGTTATGAATGTGGTGCCTATAGATGCCGCGGATACACTCCCAATTATTTATGAACGTGGTCTTTTCGGAATGTACCATGATTGGTGCCAGTCATTTAGCACCTATCCTAGATCTTATGATCTCCTCCATGCAGATCATCTTTTCTCCAAATTAAAAACCAAGTATGTATCTTTCAAATTGCACTTGTTTTTTTCCATTTAACTCCGCAGGATGATTCAATCCTGATGTTAACCTGTTTAAATCTGGATATAGGTGCGACATGCCCGCTTTCATTGCAGAAGTTGACAGACTGCTGAGACCAGAAGGTAAGATTATAGTGCGCGATAATCTTGACATCATTAACGAGCTTGAAGCAACGTTCAAGTCGATGCATTGGGAAATTAGGATGACCTACTCCAAGGACAAAGAAGGACTATTATGTGCCCAGAAAACAATGTGGCGCCCTACTGAGGTTGAAACCCTTGAGTATGCCATTATGTAAGTGGCATTTTTTCCCCTTAAATCAGAATCCCTGAATTTCTTGTGACTAAATTATAAAAGTGGTAGAAAATCAGAGAGTCGGAGGGTGTAGAGCTTTAGAATTTAGATTCCTGCCTCCATACTACACGGGAGCATTACATATTATTTTTTATTAATTCTTTAGCCAATTTTGTTAGTAAACTGTAATTCTGCCTTGAAAGGTTTTTCAAGTGTGGTCATGAGTTCATGAGTTCATGACTCATGAATTATAGCTTTGTAGATTTCAGCCTTCTCTGGGTTTTGATCTTATGTAAGCGGCTGGAAGATTTAGTTGTTGTAATATTATTAACACTCATTGCTTGTATAATTGGTATTCAATCTCTCTCTTGCCATTGTTGCGCTTGTTTTAGGATTGTTTTTAAGCTATGAAAATGGAGGTTATAGGCAGCGATATTCCAAATTTATTATTTACGTAGTTACATTTCAATCATTTTTTTTAACTTTTATTAGAAATAGGGTAACACCCGTGAAAATTTACGGATTGTTCAATTTTATTTTTTTACACGCAACGGTCAATTTAAGAGACTAATAACTTATGCGTTATATATATGTAATTAAATGTTTTAATAAAAACAAATCAAAAAGTTTATATATAATTAAGATATATAAGAACAGTTTGACATTTAACGTTTTACTTGTAAGTTGAGAAAACCTTAAATCTATAACCCTTATCAATGTATGAAGTTTTGCTTAAGAGTGAACAGTAGAGCAGTGCTCTACGTGAGTAGAGTGTGCTCTAACAGTGGGCTGCTTGTCCTCTTCCCTGCCCTTTTAGTCTTTCTTGCTTATCTTCTTCTGCGTCTTCCTCTACTTCCCCATTCACTTTATCTTCCTCTTATTCCTCTTCTTTTACTCTCAATCATTAGACACTCCTCCATCATGATCATCCTTAATTCCTCATCACCACCTTTAGCATAATCATCAACAACAATCTGGATCAAGTGAGTATTATTCCAGTTATTTCATTTCTTATAATTAAGTTATTTCATATCCAAATTCTTATAATTATAGAATTCGAGGTATCAAAGGTGTATTAATAGATTCCTTATTCGATAATCTATAATTGGATAACCGATTCACAAAGTATATATTATTATCATCATAATTTTCAACTTCTTCACCTTTATTCAACTAAATCCCCAAATCAATCTTATTCCGATTATTTGGTTAATAATCTGGGTTTCACTCTACAAGAAGCTCACTCGACTTCTACCAAGATTCAAACCAAGACCGATAACTACTCCAAATTCTGTAATGATACTAATTTTGTTGTTGATTTCCTACAACAATATGGATTTGATGATACCGGTCGCAAAAAGGTTGTATCTTATTACCCTAGAATTTTATCTTATAATGTTGAAAAAATCATAATACCCAAATTTAAAGTTTTTCAGCATCATGGTTTTTCTGGCTCTGATTTAGTTAGTATTATTTCCGACAATCCTCCATTTATATTCATAAATTTGGATCCTATTGATGCGTGTCTATTTTATGATGTTTTACATCTAATTTTACACGCATTTGGTCGCTCATTTACTATGTTTTAGCCCTTATTTCCCAACAATTGTGCACTTTCGTATTTTTATGCACTTTTGCAGATTTGTGCGGAAAAAGGACAATTTTACACCAAACTTATGCCCTCGAGATTTTCTGCATAACTAAGGAACGAAGAAAGTCAACTGGAATCGCTAATCAAGTACCACGAGTCAAACCGAGACAAATCAAAGCAATCTAACGCGAAAACGGGTCGACCGACCTATTACTTGGGTCGGCCGACTTGATATCTGTTATGAAAGCCCAGAATTTTCCTGAAGCCCGTGAAGAGGTCGACCGACCCACATAGTAGGTCGACCGACCTCAGCGAAGCCCAGAAATTTTTCAGAAGTCCATTAGAAGTGTTGGAGTGTAACACCCTCATTTATTTAAGAGCCTTTAGCAAGACATTCTCAAATAAATAGAGTTGTTACCATCTCGGAATGTCCGAGGTAGTGAATAACAAAGTAAAACAAACCAAAGTACTTTATATAAAAACTGATAAAATTTAAACTTGGTTATTACAGTTACTACATAACGGAAAAGAAATACAACTGATGACTCCTCTAGATGTGGTATAACTCTAAGTTGGTCCAAAGTATGCCTCTCACATTCTGCCCCAGCTCCTAGCTCTTCTGTGTCTGACCTGTAGAATCTACTCCCCATTCCGGATCATCGTAGGTGTACACGAATACACTGTCAACCTCGCGGTTGAGTAGGGTAACACAATAATTATAATGCAACAGTTAAATGATATGCAAATGTCATGACATGCTCGAGCTCAATCTCAATCTCAATCTCAAACTCATACCCGTGCACCAAGCCATACCGAACCTTCCGGCAGACTATAATCGGTCGTCACCGAACACCAGCATAACAACTGAGGTCACCAGGTCTAGTCCTGCAGAACTAGCCTGGGCCCAATAATATCTCATCATCTCAAATCCGTATCCAATGCATATGCCATGCTCATGAGTGCAACAGTAATAGTAATTATACTTATGAATGCAACAATTATAAATAACCATTAAATACCATGCTCATATAACTCATATTTACATCCATAATATACAAGGCAACAACCATTCATAACACAACACAGAGTAAACATTCATTCATAACACTTCATAGAGTATAGTGTCAGTGTATCCTACCTGGAGAGCAATATAGTCCAATAACAAGCCAGCGAGTGAACAGAATAACGGCACCTCAAAATCGTCACCTAACAATATAATATACACAATCACTAACTAACACAATTATGTAAACTAATTTAATCTATTTAGTATACAAATTAACTATTTAAATAATATATCACGCATAACGAGACCGTATAAACATAACTACTTCAATTAAATAATCGAACATAGAAAATATCATCGAACTATTGATAACCGACACATTCTTGTACAAAATTTACTTAACACTTATATAATTACATATTACACACAACTTTTAAATAATAATTAACTACACACATTATACAATAATAATAATATTACTAATAATAATAATAATAATAATAATAATAATAATAATAATAATAATAATAATAATAATATAATTAATAACTCATACACGAACAAACACCCAAACAGCAATAACACCATATAGTGCATTCTGGGTTAGACAACCTGCTCTAAAGCACAAAATTGCAAGCAAAAGACAAAGTTTCTACTAACAGAGAGTATATCCGAGTTTCAGACGGTGATTATCATTGACAAATGTATCGCACAAGCTCAAAAGAGCAATAGAAAAACTGCTATTAAGTCATCATACACAAGTACAAGATCAGTCATGAGGCAGAGAAACTACATAACTCATCCTAATACAAGGATCACATCGATAAACAACTGACTCGAGCCCCAACATTCAACTCTGTCACTTGTTCATAACAATACAACATTACCCATAGTGTACATTCAGGCTTCACCTGATTCCATCAACCGAACAAAATACATACATAGATAGAACCCTAACTCGATATCTACTACCAAAATATAGTCCCATCCTTCTAATCCACATCACAAACGTCCATTTCCGATCTCTAGCAACGATCCTTCAATCGCCATAACAAACCCACAACGACACATACAAAGAATACTCAAACTATCTTCTTATAGAATCCCTGACTTCAGACAACCAAACTGTACTTAATCACCGGAACCTGCAATTAAACTAAACTACGCTGATAAAATCAATTAAACCATACATACAAAACCGCAACTAGCTATTCACTAACAAGATTACACGCAACATAATTCCTAATTTCAGATAATTATTAAGGCAAAGAAACTACCAACAGTACACGTTTCAGACGGAGTGAGTAATCGATAAATAAGATAAGAACATACCCTCTTTCTGGTGTAAATGACGGACCCTAGGACCTTTAGACCACCGCGTAAAACCCTCCTTTGTATACCCAGATGTGGCGGCAGCAAGGTTGTGAATGAGTTGAGTGTTGATTAGGTCAAAAGTGGGGTTGGGGAATGGGTTTATTTGGCGGCAGAGAACACGGTGCTGAACGTTGTTTATAAAATTTGTGTAGTGTTGGTTTGGGCTGTTTATAATTAATTTGTGTAGTGTTGGTATGGGCTGTTTAGTTGCACGCATATTGAGGCCCAAACGTGTACTTAAAATACGATATATTAACTAGCACCCAAACCCGACACTGCACTAACTGCATATAAAATATAAGAACTTATCCGATAAATTAATTATCGAACTTAAATGTTCAAATAACTATCAACAAGACAAGGTAAATATTAAATATTAAAATAATGTATAATAAAATACGAAATAATCGTAGAAATACGATTTATAAAATAATAACTGTTTATGTAAAATACTTGATAAACCTTCCATTTGAAATACTTGTATAAAATACGGTTTGATTGCGGTTGACCGAGGCTAAAATACGGGGTATTACAGTCTTCCCTCCTTAAAATGAACTTCGTCCCGAAGTTCGTTATAACCCATAACGATAAGGAAACACCTAACAAGCATGAAACGATCACAAGTAGCACTTATACGAGTACCCAAAAAGCGAAATGTTACATTCTATCCTCCTTAAGAAACTTTGTCCCCAAAGTTTAACACACAACAGGAGTACAAGACACTTAAAGAACCACAACATTGATCGAAACATAACAGATTAAAACAGCAGACCCCATGCATGGTAATTCTCAATCAGCCAATCACAACATATATACCACTTAGCCAGGTCGTAAAACATCAAGATTTTTCAATCCTATCCTCCTTAAGACTTGGTTACGTCCCCGGAACCTCATTATAAAATTCCACACCCAAAGCTCAAGAAATCACTCAAACAACAGTCACAATTCATTTGATAAGCTAATTACTCTATACTGGCAACTAACATCCGACTTTTCAAGCAACAACAGCTACTTGTCAATTTTTCATGTTACACAGTTAAAACAGAATCATGGTAACTAACAGTTATATACCCTTGGAAATTTTTAACACGACAGATCACATTTACACCATTGTAGACAAGCAGCTAACTCATAGTTCGTACTTGACAAATTAATCCATTTTCATGCTCATACTCATATTATAGAAGCAAAATCATGTTTATGCACACAAGTTTTAGAAGGACATTAGGCAATTATTTAATTAATGTAATTAACACGGAGCAATGACATATTCCACGGGATATACTCCAACCATATACTAGCAAGGCAGCTTCACATTCCCAGATATCAATAAGTTAGAATCACTTAGTTACACTTCCCATCCACTCACATTACATCATTTATCATAAAGCCAGTAATAAAGATAACTTGCAAAATAAGATGCTTATATCATGTGGAGCAATTGCATATTCAGGCAAAAATTTCATCACCATGTAGCTACAGATTCTATCATGTTGCAAAACAATTACCATATTTATCAAACCTCAGCTTTATCATGGATTATCACTTTGAAGACATTTTGAGACTTTCAAAACAATGAAGTTATAATTAATGACAATTTACAATCACGAATCAACTGACGATTTTACAAGTTACAGTTCGAAGACAAGATTAACATCCCTACAAGTCATGTGTCAACCAATTTACTAATTCAATGTATTGTGATCAGATTCAAACATAACAATATGTAATTCACCTTGTGGCATAACAACAGCTTCGGTATAAAAGAAACTAACTTTGTATAAAACTCACCAATAATAATTAAGGTTATATTATTATATAACAAAGTTCTTATCCATATAATATGTCTACTATCCATGCTACTAATGTCATAAAAAAAAAAAAAATTTACATGGTTACATAATATAATTCATATTGATTAAACTTTTATATTCAAAACTTTCACATTTCAACAATCACACTTCACGCAGTATCTTCCAAAAATCATAATTAAACTTTTTTTAAGGAATTAACTAATCATAGAAAAAGAAATCAAAAGCATATCTTAAGGGAATTATTTATAATAAATTTTACAACTCAGCTGGTCTGCAAGGAAACTTTACAGCAAATAGACAGAAGAAAATTGGGCAACTTGCAAAAGTCACTATTAAATAACGGCTCATTAAGAATTTACGTGGCTTAGCATTTGAAATCATGAACGAATATTCTAAACAGTGGAGTTGGAATTATGCATAAACAATAAATAAATTTTAAATGGTTTCTTTTGCAAATAACATGAGCGAAAACAGAACTGTTACAGTAACAATCTGACCACTGTCGACTAAATTATTTATTGCTCGCAAAGTATAACTCATATAGACATGAAACCAAAAGCATCAAGAAGCTAAATCAGATGGTTATCACACATAAAATTTTCACATTCTTATAGGAAACATACTTTACATGACAGCCCGCTCAAACGAGGTACATTCTGAAAATTTATCTAACTTTTGTTGCTAAAAAAAATCACATCACATTATTACATTTTCATACAACCATTATTCTTCAAAAGCATGTTCATATCATTTGAAGCATTGAAATCACATTGCACCAAATTACAGGTATTCACTATTTCAAACCGAAATTTGACATCTACAAAGCGGTAAAGATTGCGAAATTGAAAAGAAGCGTCACAAAATAATTCAATGGTTATACATGTATGAACAATGCATTAGTTTCTACCATCGTAATAATCACAACATAATAGTACGTAAAAGTGTATCCCAGAAATTACCAAGGTGTCACTTATTGAATACTAACTCTATAACTAAACTAATTGGGTGTAAATAGAAATTGGCATATAAACTTTGAGTACGATCTAGACAACACATAACTATATAACATTCATGGCTTGGGGTAACGCATTCCGCATATATATCATTAGACATGGATTACTATAACATATAAATCTGATCATTCATATCAAAATGTCAACCAATATATTACATAGTTACGATAGTCATTATATAACCAGATATCATATGGGCATTTCGAAACACCAAAATTATATGATCGTATCACCCAAATTATTGTCTAATAAATATATATCCATTCTCTGAATATTCCACATTCAATCATTCAGATCAATTAGCATTTCAGTATCAATCACATTCTTCCAATACACACATTAACCATAACTCACATTATGACTTACCTCATTCTTCTCCTGCAAGGATGTTAGTCCTATATAAGCAAGGTCTGATCTTTTGTTTTGTTACTACCCACTCTCTACATCACTCAAGGGTTACCAGGTTAGACTGAAAGGGCCAGTGGCTTGGTTTGAGGGGGCCCCTAACTCATCCCAATCCTGGGGCTCCTATCAGTTACTTACCTGGGGTTCATTTTATTAGACTCTTCCTACGTTCATTATTATTCATTTGGTTAGGCCTGAGGATCGTTTGCTCTGATACCACTTTGTAACACCCCCATTTATTTAAGAGCCTTTAGCAAGACATTCTCAAATAAATAGAGCTGTTACCATCTCGGAATGTCCGAGGTAGTGAATAACAAAGTACAACAAACCAAAGTACTTTATATAAAAACTGATAAAATTTAAACTTGGTTATTATAGTTACTACATAACGGAAAAGAAATACAACTGATGACTCCTCTAGATGTGATACAACTCTAAGTCGGTCCAAAGTATGCCTCGCACATTCTGCCCCAGCTCCTAGCTCTTCTGTCTCTGACCTGTAGAATCTACTCCCCATTCCGGATCATCGTAGGTGTACACTAATACACTGTCAACCTCGCGGTTGAGTAGGGTAACACAATAATTATAATGCAACAGTTAAATGATATGCAAATGTCATGACATGCTCGAGCTCAATCTTAATCTCAATCTCAAACTCATACCCGTGCACCAAGCCATACCGAACCTCCCGGCAGACTATAATCGGTCGTCACCGAACACCAGCATAACAGCTGAGGTCACCAGGTCTAGTCCTGCAGAACTAGCCTGGGCCCAATAATATCTCATCATCTCAAATCCGTATCCAATGCATATGCCATGCTCATTGTTGGGTTTTATTAGTTACTCATAAACTAATTTTAGTCATACTAATATAATCTTTTAATTAAATCTTTAATTAACATATTATAAGTGATCTTATGCATGCTAAAATATGCGGAATAGGGAGAAATCGTGCTCTTACACTCGGTCCAAAAACTAGCAAGGATGATCCTCCAAGTACCCAAATTAGAATACCTCCTTTGGATGCACCAAGACAACCCCTCAATAATCCGATCTCGAGTATGCTAGATCAACAACCGGGTTTCCTTAAACAACTCTAATCTCTCTAATTAGAATGTTATTACAATACTATAATAGTATGATTTTATTATCTTATAATAATATATTAGAGGTTGTAAAATCTCTCTTACTTAATGAATTTTTCGGCTAAGACTAAGAGTTAGAATGAATATTTGATGTCCTTCTTATATCACATATAATTAGCATGCTCTTCTCTTAAGATAATAGAATAATTAACTTAAGGGCATGGGGAAGGGGGAGCCGGCCTTAGGGAAGAGCAACAAGGGAACAACTTCCCTTCTCAAGGCTCTTAGGGTGGCTCTAGGTTGGGGTCTCAAGGATTATGTCTAACATAATGATTGTAGTGTGTTTAATACACTATAATCACCCATACCACCATCTCCTCTTAACCGTCCCATTTAGTCCATAAGATGGATCTTATTTTACAATATGTCATTCTTTAATTTGTACAAGGTGTGACATCTTATATGTCACCAATTAATAAGATGTTTTAGTACATGTAAAACATATAAATATTTATCTTATAAACATTGCACATAATTAAATAAATCATATTTATTGATTAACAAGTAATTCGAAATTACCATTGTAAAATAATATTTTATCGTCAATACGATTTACAACCTTTGTATTAATTTCAACCCAATTCATTCTAATTACGATATTATGAAATATCGTTTAATGTTTAACAATTGACACGTTTCAATTTTAAACATAAATCTTACATTAAGATTTAACCTCTAACTTCTCGATATACGAGTTTAAGGAATATGATCAAATCGTATCAATATACATTTGATCATTTTATCAATTAAGGGAATTGTCCTAAATGTGTGACCTAAAGGGATCAACTGACCACCACCGTCATACGACAGTAATGTCAAACTCTAGCTAGCCAATCATTACCGATTAATGTTGGTCAGTTGACTAATATAAATCGTATCATCCCTTGCGCATTCTTGCCATGAGATTTAATTACGTGATCACACTTATTGTTGAGGACACAATTCCCAACAATCTCCCACTTGTCCTCGACAAGTGTGCGTCACCAATTCTCTTGTCCTATTACAATCTCCCACTCAATGCAAGATGTCTCTCTAAGGTCGTACTTGCATTCGATCATATCATGAGTGGTTTCCTCGATCTGGAGAATAACTGTCTGACCGGAATTATCTACCATAGATACCTTCCGAGCGTGGCCACGCATTTCCAGTTATCATCTCCTCGAGTGGCCCTGAGATTTGAACAACCCTGACAAGGGGTGGACAATTTCTATCGCACAACTTCCTTCAACTAGTCACAGTTAGTCACAACCCAAAACAATCCCATTTGACTCCAGTTACGAAAAGTCGTAGAGAATTGGGTGAGTAGTCTTTAGTCTAAGAATTGACTCACAAGAATACTATAGCAGCTCTCGCCACGACCCGACTATAAAATTTCCAGAACTCTATAAGCGGTCACATTGCCCGACAGAGTGTCTCTTACAGTCTGTCTATGTGATCGACTAGTCATCACATATGACTCTATGGCACTTGAACTTGCCATCAATCGCCTCACACTCTAGTCGCTTTTGAGATGTCACCTCATGTAAGCGGCTAGGGGCCATACTAAGTCAATCCAGTTCACTTATGGGGTTCAATATTGTCTCTTACAACCCATTTGGATTCTGACAAAGTATCTTTTACTTTGAGTTAATTATAACTCAAATGATGTTGTCTTGCAACAATAGTCAATACTATTACATTTCATTTGATGCACAATCATCTATTTGTATTAGTGTTTTGCGAATAACCTTTATTCATGATTGCAAAACTTACAAATTTTGGTCTCCTTTATTCTCATATTATCCCGTATAATATGATTCTATTTGAGTATATATCTAGAACTCTTTCTAGATTTTGAGTTTCCTTTCCGGAGGAAAGCTCCCACTGTTATCTTATAACTTGTGACGTATCGATATACTGGAGGGATTAAGGAATCACTCTCTACAGTCACTTATGTACTGAAAACTTTATTGTAGTTTATTTATGATTTCATCATTCTTAATAATTTTCACTCATCTTGGCTATTTGATAATGGTTTCATTCATCGTTATGAATAAGTATCCAACCATTCTAACTTCTAGTGGGCGACCTTTTATTATCCATATAATAAACCTTCCCGTAAAGCTCCATCATCTTATGATATAAGGTATTTGATCATCTAGAATTGAAAACCTCTTATTCTTTACACCTTAAAGAATCACCCATTCTCTCTAAATGGTAGGCTTAATTCTTTTAATGAAAATCGCTCCCACTAAAATCAATATCTCTCGATATCTTAAATGAACCTTTCATTTCACGCATGTTAAACTATTACTCGAATCATTATCACTATCACTATCCCTATAGTGATCTGTTTCCATTCAATCAATCATTACCTTCTTATCATGTCTTCGTTTCCTCGAGACGTAAATGACATGATAATTTCTTTATAACTAAATTGAGAGGATTGAGATGATTTCTTCTCTTTTAATCTTATAAACTTAGAAAAATCATTTATTAAGGAACCGTTTTCCTTCCGATTTCATACGGGGTTTCATGTCTCCTCTCTTTCAAACAATGAACACAAAGAACCTTTCTTCGAGTGTTCTCCCGTAGTTTCTTCAGTGTCCTCTCGTAGTTTCTTCAAATCATTTAGGGCTCTTCTTAAGACTCCCAAGTAGGAATCTTCTCTAAGATCCTTTATTTTCATCATTGGTTTGCGAGCGAAATATTTTCTCCCCCTCTATCCTTCTAACAAAAACCTTTATTCGTGTAAGGATAGCTATTTCGATTAACCAATGTATATGAATGTTTGAAGTTTTATAGGTGTGATGAGTACATTCTCATTTTCACTTAAAATGAAAATCTTATAATGAACTAATATAGTCTCATTTTGATTGAAAGTATCTCATGAGGTGTAGTTCTCCGTTTTAATCAACACTTTGATTGTATTATATTGATCGTATCAATTGTTAATTGCGTGATTAAATCACTATTATTCATGTTTAAACAAGGCGTGCAATTTATTTGAGAAATCAAAACATTGATTAAGAACAAAGGTAGTGACTCGGGTTGAAAACTAAGTCACCAATATCCAAAATTACAACCATTGTTTTAGGATTTTAATCCTTGTCTTACAAGAAAATAAATTGTTCCATAAATAAATGCAAAATATGAAAGAAGACGATATGAAAATTAGAGGCTAGCTCTTCAAGTCTTCGATCAAATTGGATGCTACCATAGTCATCCAAGTAAGGAACTTCAAGCTTCCTTCTCCTTGCCCTTATCATTATTAGGAGGTGCCCCTTTAAAACATTTAAAAAGGGTAAACATCAAAGATAAAACTACAAAGATGAGAGGTGGAGCGTTTGTTGCCATTGATGTTGTTGAAAAATTAAACTACAAAGATAAAAGGAAAAACAACATCATTTTAAAATTCATAATTTAAACTAGAAACTTTAACAAGTTTAGTTATATATTTACTTAATGATCTCTTACCCAATTAAGTAAACAATCCCGAGACCCAAACCCATACTAATCCGGGCACGGTGTAGCCGATTCAACCCGTATCGGTATAATTTGGTGGATTAACCCTTTAATCAGTTCTACTCTTAGAACTCTCGGTCGACAATTTTCTTAAAATTATCTTTAGCCCGAACTTATTGCAACTACGGTTACGAATACTTTCGTTGAGATCGACCAAATTTCAAGGTGTAATCTTATTACCCCACTTACCCAACGTGACAGTTTTAGTACCCCGGTGTAGCCGAGCCTACGTTCTTGTGAAGAAGGGATTCATGGGGGTAAGGCTAAGTCTCAATATTTATATGTAAGAGATCTAGTCAAATTATTATCTATCTCCGTTTAAGTGAACTAAGTCGGTGAATTATCGATAAAATAAAAGACTAGGTCGACTAGGTCGAAACATGCATGATACGATGTATGACGATTTGGCTATGCATGCAAACATATAAAAGCAAAAAGAAAGCATAAAAATAAACCCTAGTATGGCCTTTCCTAGAAAAGAAATAACAAAGTACAAATTCGGAAACCAACTCCTTTGGTCCCTTGAACTTCACGCGGCACGCACTTCGAGGTAAACACCGTCTTGATCGGAACTCCTTTCCGAATGGCACCGTCTTCAAGGAACTCCGGATTTTACAAATATTACAACTTTTCTAGTCTACTTTATACATTATAAAATAGAAATAAATTACAATTGGGTGATACGAGATCACAAATTTACAACCCAATCGGTAACCCCTTTCATTACGGGAAATACCGATTTAAAACTAAGGCCATACTAAGTAAATTACATAATTCCCAAAATTACGTAAATAAAATCATGACATTCATAATATAAAATATGCAATGCTTATGTAAATATGAATTAACGTGCAAACCCTAAGCCAAATCGTCCTATTTAAAACACTTATTTAAATAGTTATCGCAAACCTCGGTTTATGGAATCGCGTGTTTTTAACGATTAACAACACAATGCATTATATGAAACGGTTTTCATCCTTAAGTTAATCATCCTAACTCGCATAGGATTCAAAATTTAGTCTTACTCAAACTTTGAACATGACTTAATTTAATATATTTCAATATTGATCGGTATTACTCGATTTTACGGGAAAAATAATATAAAAATCCAAAAGAGTCATTAAAATTTCGAAAAATTCAAAATTCAAAATTTGAAAAATCCAGAATGTTCTTAAAATTTTCAGAATCTTAAAATATTAGTATTCATACGGTTTTAAAATTATTTCGTAAATAACACGTAAAACGAGCATTTTAAGTCGGAAAATTCAATAATTAACTTCATAAATGCAAATTAAATACTAATAATATTTTATACCTTCCAAAACATTTTAAGAACACAAAATGGACAGAAAAATTAAATTACACACTGCCCAAGAAGCCGAAATAATTGCATGACTCTTTTATTTAATTTTAAATGTAACTTTTTAACAAATTAAAATTAAATCAAATCTGAAACTTTTGGCTCCCAAGAATATTTTCATGATGAAAATATCTTATATGACTAATATGGGTTACATTTTTCGGCCATTTTAACAACTATTGCAAATTTTAACAATTTTCGTTATATATCGTACGATTTTAACCTTTAAAATTATTTCTCAAGCATAAAATAAGATAAAATTCTCGAAAATTTTATACATGCTGGAAATAATATACATGACATCGTGTTAAATTTTTATGGCCAAATTCCAACTTAAACTATTAAGTCGAAATTATGTCACTAATTACCCGATTTTTACATTAAAAATCTATAATATTGCAATATTTGAGATAAATTTCTGTAAAATTCAACATAAATTTTAAATATTGCATGTGACATCCTCATAAATTTTTATAGTCAAATTCATAATATAACTATTTTAACCCATTTTTATTCATCTTATTGCATTTTAACACTTAAAATTCATATCACACGTTTTATATGTCCATAATTTACGAAAAATTATATTCATAACATAGGATATACATGTGACAACATACTGAAAAATCTCGGCCAGAAGCTAATTTTAACTATTTTTCCCAAAAATAAACATTTTTAACCATTAAAACATATTAAAACCGAGATTTAAATATACCAATAATCAATATTCATGCAAAAATTATTCCAAATATTCTAAAAAATTTTAGAAAACAGTAGGTATTCATGCCAAATTTATTTCGTGCATATCTTATATCAAACGAAAATTTCGAATTTTATTTATGTTATCTCTATAACTCCGTAAAAACGTAAACGGAAAGCATGCAAACAACCTATTGCTCTGATACCAATTGCTGGGTTTTATTAGTTACTCATAAACTAATTTTAGTCATACTAATATAATCTTTTAATTAACTCTTTAATTAACATATTATAAGTGATCTTATGCATGCTAAAATATGCGGAATAGGGAGAAATCGTGCTCTTACACTCGGTCCAAAAACTAGCAAGGATGATCCTCCAAGTACCCAAATTAAAATACCTCCTTTGGATGCACCAAGACAACCCCTCAATAATCCGATCTCGAGTATGCTAGATCAACAACCGGGTTTCCTTAAACAACTCTAATCTCTCTAATTAGAATGTTATTACAATACTATAATAGTATGATTTTATTATCTTATAATAATATATTAGAGGTTGTAAAATCTCTCTTACTTAGTGAATTTTTCGGCTAAGACTAAGAGTTAGAATGAATATTTGATGTCCTTCTTATATCACATATAATTAGCATGCTCTTCTCTTAAGATAATAGAATAATTAACTTAAGGGCATGGGGAAGGGGGAGCCGGCCTTAGGGAAGAGCAACAAGGGAACAACTTCCCTTCTCAAGGCTCTTAGGGTGGCTCTAGGTTGGGGTCTCAAGGATTATGTCTAACATAATGATTGTAGTGTGTTTAATACACTATAATCACCCATACCACCATCTCCTCTTAACCGTCCCATTTAGTCCATAAGATGGATCTTATTTTACAATATGTCATTCTTTAATTTGTACAAGGTGTGACATCTTATATGTCACCAATTAATAAGATGTTTTAGTACATGTAAAAAATATAAATATTTATCTTATAAACATTGCACATAATTAAATAAATCATATTTATTGATTAACAAGTAATTCGAAATTACCATTGTAAAATAATATTTTATCGTCAATACGATTTACAACCTTTGTATTAATTTCAACCCAATTCATTCTAATTACGATATTATGAAATATCGTTTAATGTTTAACAATTGACACGTTTCAATTTTAAACATAAATCTTACATTAAGATTTAACCTCTAACTTCTCGATATACGAGTTTAAGGAATATGATCAAATCGTATCAATATACATTTGATCATTTTATCAATTAAGGGAATTGTCCTAAAGGTGTGACCTAAAGGGATCAACTGACCACCACCGTCATACGACAGTAATGTCAAACTCTAGCTAGCCAATCATTACCGATTAATGTTGGTCAGTTGACTAATATAAATCGTATCATCCCTTGCGCATTCTTGCCATGAGATTTAATTACGTGATCGCACTTATTGTTGAGGACACAATTTCCAACACTCATGAGTGCAACAGTAATAGTAATTATACTTATGAATGCAACAATTATAAATAACCATTAAATACCATGCTCATATAACTCATATTTGCATCCATAATATACAAGGCAACAACCATTCATAACACAACACAGAGTAAACATTCATTCATAACACTTCATAGAGTATAGTGTTAGTGTATCCTACCTGGAGAACAATATAGTCCAATAGGAAGCCGGCGAGTTAACAGAATAACGACACCTCAAAATCGTTACCTAACAATATAATATACACAATCACTAACTAACACAATTATGTAAACCTAATTTAATCTATTTAGTATACAAATTAACTATTTAAATAATATATCACGCATAGCGAAACCGTATAAACATAACTACTTCAATTAAATAATCGAACATAGAAAATATCATCGAACTATTGATAACCGACACATTCTTATACAAAATTTACTTAACACTTATATAATTACATATTACACACAACCTTTAAATAATAATTAACTACACACATTATACAATAATAATAATATTACTAATAATAATAATAATAATAATAATATAATTAATAACTCATACACGAACAAACACCCAAACAGCAATAACACCATATAGTGCATTCTGGGTTAGACAACCTGCTCTAAAGCACAAAATTGCAAGCAAAAGACAAAGTTTCTACTAACAGAGAGTATATCCGAGTTTCAGACGGTGATTATCATTGACAAATGTATCGCACAAGCTCAAAAGAGCAATATAAAAACTGCTATTAAGTCATCATACACAAGTACAAGATCAGTCATGAGGCAGAGAAACTACATAACTCATCCTAATACAAGGATTACATCGATAAACAACTGACTCGAGCCCCAACATTCAACTATGTCACTTGTTCATAACAATACAACATTACCCATAGTGTACATTCAGGCTTCACCTGATTCCATCAACCGAACAACATACATACATAGATAGAACCCTAACTCGATATCTACTACCAAAATATAGTCCCATCCTTCTAATCCACATCACAAACGTCCATTTCCGATCTCTAGCAACGATCCTTCAATCGCCATAACAAACCCACAACGACACATACAAAGAATACTCAAACTATCTTCTTATAGAATCCCTGACTTCAGACAACCAAACTGCACTTAATCACCGGAACCTGCAATTAAACTAAACTACGCTGATAAAATCAATTAAACCATACATACAAAACCGCAACTAGCTATTCACTAACAAGATTACACGCAACATAATTCCTAATTTCAGATAATTATTAAGGCAAAGAAACTACCAACAGTAAACGTTTCAGACGGAGTGAGTAATCGATAAATAAGATAAGAACATACCCTCTTTCTGGTGTAAATGACGGACCCTAGGACCTTTAGACCACCGCGTAAAACCCTCCTTTGTATACCCAGATGTGGCGGCAGCAAGGTTGTGAATGAGTTGAGTGTTAATTAGGTCAAAAGTGGGGTTGCAGAATGGGTTTATTTGGCGGCAGAGAACACGGTGCTGAACGTTGTTTATAAAATTTGTGTAGTGTTGGTTTGGGCTGTTTATAATTAATTTGTGTAGTGTTGGTATGGGCTGTTTAGTTGCACGCATATTGAGGCCCAAACGTGTACTTAAAATACGATATATTAACTAGCACCCAAACTCGACACTGCACTAACTGCATATAAAATATAAAAACTTATCCGATAAATTAATTATCGAACTTAAACGTTCAAATAACTATCAACAAGACTAAGGTAAATATTAAATATTAAAATAATGTATAATAAAATACGAAATAATCGTAGAAATACGATTTATAAAATAATAACTGTTTACGTAAAATACTTGATAAACCTTCCATTTGAAATACTTGTATAAAATACGGTTTGACTGCGGTTGACCGAGGCTAAAATACGGGGTATTACATAGCTGCTCCGATTTTGTTTTACTGCGTAACACGATTTCTACAATCCTAATGCTCTTGTCATTGCTCAAGGTTATATGATTACATCATACTTGCTATGGGTCTCTTTTGAGTTTATTTGAGTTGAATATTCGAGGTTGTCCTTTTATGTTGATAGTTGAAATTTTCTATTGATAAGATAATTCTTGTTGCGAGATGGGTGAGCTTTTGGTAATCGATTAGTTGGAGTTATGAATAATGATTATGTATTAGATTGGTTGCTATAGCGTACAAGTTCTTGTCTTATGAACTGTGGAATTTTAAGTGTACATACTAGCATATTAATGAATTTGGTTAAGATATGTACGTGGTCATGTTAATTAGCTGATGGGATTGAGTTTGAGGGGACTGAACAATTACTTGTGAGACTAGAACAAAGGCCATGAATGTGGTTGTGTTGAGATTGAGATTGCAGTTCAGTGTTTTATCGAGTTGTCACATCCTTTTGACCTTGACTCGTGGGTGGGTAGCTTAGAGTTTTATTCTCTAAGTGTTGAGCAGTTCCCTTCATGGAATATTCGACAATATCGATAATGAAATTGAGATTGGGACTGGTTACTAGTATTGGGTTATGAGTTATTATGTCCAGTGTGACCATGTTTATTGAACTACATTTTACGACTTTGGAATTGACGTTGAGATGCAAATGTTGTCTTGCGGTTAATTCTGCCAGTCAACTCACCCCTTGTCTTTGGTCTTAGGTTCGGCGATGAGCATAAGATACTTGATTACTTGGAGTAAGATTTTCTTAAGATTAAGTTATGAGCTAAAATTTTATAATGGGGTTACGGGGACGTAACCATGTTTTAAGGAGGATAGGATAGTAAAATCTTAACAAATCTTTCTTTATGGCAAATTGTTATGTCGTGATTGGCTGCATCTACTTGATAACTTCTGCTATGCATTTTATTGTGTTTCGTGAATTTGTTATACGTGAAACTTTGGGGACAAAGTTTTTTTAACGAGGGTAGAATGTAACATTTCGGGTTTTAAAGTACCTTTATTAGTTATTGGCTTTATGTGGTGTCCATGTGGTGCCACTATTTGTATTCGTTATGTGTCTAGTGACCAGTCGATGGATCATGGGATGGTGAACTTCGGAACGAAGTTCATTTTAAGGAGGGAAGATTGTAATACTCCGTATTTTACCGTATTTCATTTTAATAATTAATTATATTGACGAGTCGATAGCACTTGAATGTGGTCACGTGTTAATTTAGATTGTCGAATAAGCGTTGTTATATTTTATATGCTATTAATAATATGTCGAATATGAGTACTAGTTGGTATATCGTGTTTAAGTTATGGTTGGGCCTCGATTTGTATGCCAACTCGACAACCTTAAGCCCAACTCAACAAATAAGAGAAACACACATCTCGATATAACACCTCACCCTGCCAACACATTCAACCCAACCATAAACCTAATTCTACCTACATCGACATCTTACCTATACACTCACATCAAAGCCGCCACAGCAAGGTTGAGGAGGATGGGTTGCACGGTGGTCATGGGTGGCCCTAGGTGGTTCGTTAAGCGCCTGAAACATGGTACACGCGTTTTTCTATCTCTGTTTCGCAGTTTTAACTTTCTTTTCAATTCGCAATCTACCAATCGTATAATCATGTGTGGTTCTGATTACTTACGGAATTTTGTTCTAGAATGGTTTATAGTCATGTTTGGACCAGTGTAGAGTCGTAATTGACCACCATTGACCGTCGAATATGGCGTTTGTCGCTTATGTCAGAGTCACCTTCCTCATTTGCAAAACAGAGTGCCTGAACTCAAGTGATTCGTGAGTGATTTCGATGCAGTCTCTGGTTACGTGTGGTTCTGGGTATTGAGGCACTGGGTTGGTGGTAATCAAGGGAGTGGAGTGGTGTTTGTCACGGTGGTTATGGTGTCTGGTGTTGGTCTTGGCAGTGGGTTTCGTGGGGGGTGGTTACAATAGTCATTATATGAACCGGGTTGATGTGTGTGGGGTTGCTGGGTTTGGTACGTCTGTGTGACGGTTATAGGGAGAACCAGGTGGGGAGATAACCACCCCTGGAACCATCGTGAGTCAGTGGTGACAATGGTGGTGGCCAGAGGTGGTGAGGGTCACGGTGGAGAGAGAGGGGGGTGTGGAAAAGAGGGAGTTGGAGTTAAATGCTGAAAACAGGTGGGATGGTGCGTGTACAGGTGGTTTAGGGTTGTCGTGGTGGTGGATGTGGTGACCCCTGGCGGTGTCCAGCGCATGGTAGTGGTAGTGGGTGGTGCAGGTGAGAGCATGGGGGTGGTAGTGGAGGCCGAGGGTGGCTAGATTGGTGCTGGTAGGGGCGTGAGGATGAGGGTACGCGAGGTCGGGTATGCGATATATATGGTCTGTTGGTGGTGAGTCGTGGGGTTTGATCCTTGGATCAATGGCAAGGGGATTGTTGTTAGTTGTATTTTATTATTATTATTATTATTATTATTATTATTATTATTATTATTATTTCTATAATTATTATTATTATTATTATTATTATTATTTTTTGTTTTTTTGGGGAAGGATGCGCGCAGCTATCATATAAAAAGATAACAAAATAAGAGGTTACATAAAATTGGTGGGCAGCCGAGATACAATCTGAGCTCCCACCCCCTTAGCTACAGCAAAGCTAAGCCTAGTAAAAATGTACGCAGCCATCCGCGCCCCTGCATCCTGAGATACCGAGTATTGTTGAATCCGCTTCAGCAAGGCTACGGCATCCGAACCCAGCTCCCCTAGCGAAGAGAAAGAGAAAGGAAGGAAACCGTAACCTGCAGCCTCACAGCGATCCCTGTACTTTGCACACTTGCGCTGAGCCGCATCAGCAACAACCCGACCAGGTACAAAATCGCCCATCCCAGTCTGAGTCAGAGGGGAGGACCCAGTCAAATCAATACAGACATCCCGACCCCTGTCCCACGAATAAAGCAGCAAATCCGCAGGGCGAAGAGATCCGCCATGTCCATCAACCAGACCAATGACAACCTCCTTACCCGCCGAAATCCCAGACCTATAGCAGATGTCCAATAGAGTGTCCCGGACAAGGTTATGACGATGTTTGACCCCAACAGTACCAGCACAAGAGACAGCGTGATCTCCAAAAACATCCTCAGCAAAAACCCGAGAGCAAGCAGAGCATGGCCTAGGGACCAAGAAAAGTGGAACACCTAGCCTATACCCAAGGACACAACGGTAGGTCCTCCTGTTCATAGTCTGACCCAACCCAGAGACAGGAACCGCTCTCAACCAATCAGAAGAGTGAGCCCCATGCTGAGATTTCCACAACGCAACCTGACGCGGGGACAGGGAGAAAACCGACTCCGAAGAAGCAGCAACCGTCGAGAAATAAATATCTGACAATTTCTTCATAAGTTTGGGGGCAGCAATTTCACTAGGGTTACCAAGAAAATCAGAACCTGTAGTCTCCGAGAACACCCGCAAGGCATCGGCAAAAGAAGGGCCAGGGTCAATGATACCAGAAGGCCGCAGGAGCCTAGCCTGCAAATCAGCATACTGCAAACTGGAAGCCAAGAACGCATAATGCAACACGTCTCCCACTGCATAAACACCAAATCCGCCTAAATGAAAGGGGAAAGTAGCAAGGCGCCACTGCCACTCCCCAAACCCAGGCCCAGACGCGGTGACAATACGCTCCAAGCTAGAACGAAGCCCAGCATCAAAACGGAGATGAGCCGACCCAAAAGCAACCGGGGAACAAGTACGAAGAGAGAAATAGAGCTTAGAAATACCAGTACAGGCACGAAGCAAAAGCAACTCACACTGCGGGTCCTCGATCCTCGCAACTAAGTCCATAAGCTCAACAGTCTTAGTCACTCTCCTCTCCACATGCTCACCGCTAAAAAAAGGGCAAGTACTGACTGGTCCGCCCAAAACCGATACACCCCGTAAAGGACAGGCAATAGAAGTGGGGAAAACACCGGGAAGCCGACTCCGGGGATCCTCAATAGGCCAAAAGAGCTCAGTTTTAGCAACATTAAGATGAAGACCAAAACCAGGGCCATCAGCCAAAATCAAATCCAACACCCTCCCCACCTCCAAAGTATCACCAACAATAGTACCATCATCCAAGTACCAGGCCTGCATAGTAAGATCAAAGGAATCCCGAATTTTGCACACCAAGGGATGCAAAACCAACGCGAAAAGCAACGGTCCCAAAGGATCACCCTGCTGAACTCCCTGACAAGACCACAAGCAATGTTCCCCATAATACAACCGGGCAGGGCTGGAATAACAGAACTCCACCCAACGGGAAAGACCCGGGCAACGACGCCGAACCTCCTGAAGCATGACTGAGCGGTCAACAAGGTTAAAAGCATTCCGGAAATCAACCAGCAACATAGAAAGCCCTACCTCGCCACCACGAGCCTCCACAAGCCGGTTCAAGGCATGCAATATTGCCTCTCCTCCACCGGACACCCCAACCCCAAACTGAAGGTCAGAAAAATAAGAAGCCAAAGAAGGGCCAACCAAAAAAGCACCAACCTTAGAGACAAGCCGTCTCCAGACAGTGCCAACGGCAATAGGACGAAGACCACCCCCGGGCTTAACCAGGGGAGTGAGTGGAGCGCTATCAAGGTACTCACCAAGAGCCGGTGGGCACCGGCCATCTAAAAAAAGATTAACCACCCTAGTAATAGAGGCGAGCAAATCATCAGAGATGGCCACCGCAGCCCCACTCAAACAATCCATGAAGTGCTGAGCTCGGAAACCATCCCTCCCACAAGAAGTACCGCGCGGGAAACTACGAATCATATCCAACACCACAGCGGACGAAGCAACAAGTGGAGGCTGATCCTCAGGTAAAGGTGGTAAAGATGGTGAGGAGACGACCGGATGCTTCTCCTGCAAAGCCTCAAAAGTGGCAACAGAGTAGGGTGCGACACCAGAAGAAGAGAGCACCCGCACGGCAGCAGTATAATGGCCATCGCTAATCTTGCGCCGACATTGGCGAAGGTTTAGCTCACTCAAATCGAGCTCGTCATCCACGTGAAACGGTGGAGAACCCTCAGCCAAACACTCCCTTAACAGCTACAACCCCCCTCCCGGCGCCCCCCAAGCAAGGATAGCCCCAGCAATACTCTCCTCCTGTCGCTGCCGCCTGACAGCCGACCTACACTCGACATTATTATTATTATTGTTGTTGTTGTTGTTGTTGTTGTTGGTTGTATTAATATTATTATTAGAAGAAATTGATAATGATATGATTAGTGATATTGTTAGTATTATGATCATGTCGTAGCCTTATTATTATCGTCAGTATTACTATGTATTATTGGTTTGTAATATTATTATTAATAGTATTGTCTATTATTAGGACTTGATAATTGTATGTAGGTAATGTCGTTAATATTATTGTTATATATGTTTAGTGATTTTATGGATGTTATTATTATTAGTAATGGTAAATTGTTTTACTGTGATTATTAATACTAATATTGATAATAGTGTCGTGCATGTTATGAAGTTAGTAATAATTGACTAGTGACTGTATGCTATATTTAGTAAGTCAAGGTTTAGCAAGTTTATGTTTAGTTGAAGGTAAATGGTTGTGTGAGTAGGAGTTGACATTCAGCAATGTTTATAGAAACCGAGCTCAAGGTGGAGTTTTCCTAACAACTGTTCAGATATCATTCCGCAAATTGAGGTAGGGGAAATACCGTGTGCATAATGATGAATAATCTATCTGTTATTTGATGATGACCATGATTATCTTATATTATCATATGATTGATATATTGTGTATTTGGTTATAGAATTCTGAGATACGATACGAGGTGATGGTGAATGGGTCTTGTGATCGGTGCGGAGTTAACGGGCCTTGTGATCGGTGCGGAGTTAATGGGCCTTGTGATCGGTGCGAAGTTAATGGGCCTTGTGATCGGTGCAGAGTTAATGGGCCTTGTGATCGGTGCGGAGTTAATGGGTCTTGTGATTCAGAGTGGGGATGATTGAATTTCTATTTATAATAATGTTTGGTTGTTTACTTTTCCTCTACTCAACCTTATGGTTGACCCTGTGTATTCGTGATCACCTGTGATGAACCAATTTATTGGGGAGCAGATTGACAGGTGGCTGAGACTATGGGAAGCTACGGGAAGGGAGAGCTTGGATTTGGATCAGACTAGTCTAGATCACTATAGTCGTTGGTCATGAGTTGTATCTTTATTTCACAAGACAGTTTTGAAGTTGGTTGTATAAACTTGCTTTTGAGTTAACATTAATAATAAAGTACTGTATTTCCTTCCTTTGTATCTACTGCCTCGGGAAACCGAGATGGTAACAGCCTGATTTATCTGAGGAGTCCTAGTTCAAGCCCTTAAATAAATGGGGGTGTTACAAAGTGGTATCAGAGAGAACGATCCTCAGGCCTAAACCAAATGAATAAAAATGAACGTAGGAAGAGTCTAATAAAATGAACCCCGAGATGAAACTGATAAGAGCCCCAAAAAGGAACGGGATGAGTTACAAAATTCCCAGATCTCTGACAAGCATCACAGCTACCTACAAAATTCCTACAGTCAGCATGCAAAGTAGGCCAATAAAAACCAGACTGTAATACCTTGGCCACGGTCCGAGATGGACCGTGGTGACCACCATAAGCAGAAGAGTGTCATGCTTCCAGAATGTCCTTCACCTCCCACTGGGGGACGCATCTCCGGATAAGTCCATCTCCGCATTCCTTGAAAACATAAGGGTCATCCCAAAAATACTGCTTTGCATCAAAGATAAATCTCTTCTTCTGTTGCCATGAAAGCTCTGGAGGAATTTTACCTGTGACAGCAAAATTAGCAAAATCAGCATACCAGGGAGGGGGTAAGAACCTGAACTATTAATGATAAACACTCTCATCAGGTAAAGAATCATCAATAGGTAAAGAATCTTCCCTATCAGTCAGCTGTAGGCGAGATAGGTGGTCAGCTACCACATTCTCCGCGCCTTTCTTATCCCTAATCTCTATGTCAAACTCCTGGAGAAGAAGTATCCACCTCAACAGCCTTGGCTTTGAATCTTTCTTCAGGAAGAGGCCCTTCAAAGCTGCATGGTCAGTATAAACAATTACCTTATTACCTAGCAAATAGGATCGGAATTTCTCTAAGGCAAAGATCACAGCTAGCATCCCCTTCTCAGTGGTGAAGTAGATGACTTGAGTCTCATCTAGGGTCCGGCTCGCATAGTATATAGCATTCAGAGCCTTGTTCTTCCTTTGACCTAGCACATCACCCACAACATAGTCACTGGCATCGCACATGATCTCAAATGGGAGATCCCAATCTGGTGGCTGGATGATCGGTGCTGAGATCAAAGCTTCCTTCAACCTGTTAAAAGCTGAAAGGCACTCATCAGTAAACTTAAAGACAACATCCTTAAGGAGCAACTGTGTAAGTGGTTTAGCAATGTTAAGGGGGTGAGAAGTCCTTAATGAAACGCCGGTAGAAACCTGCGTGTCCTAAGAAACTTCTCACTCCCTTAACATTAACAGGAGTGGGTAATTGCTCAATCACCTGCACCTTTTCTTTATCTACATGAATACCCTTGTCAGATATAAAATGCCCTAACACTACCCCCTCAGTGACCATAAACTGACACTTCTACCAGTTTAAGACAAGGTTTACATCAATACAACGCTGCAAGACTTTATCAAGGTTAGCTAAGCATTGATCCAACTCATTACCATAAACAGAGAAATCATCCATAAATACCTCCATGATGTTTTCAATAAAATCAGAAAAGATACCCATCATACACCTTTGAAAGGTGGCAGGAGCATTACACAACCCAAAAGGCATTCTGCGGTATGCAAAAACACCTTGTGGGCAAGTAAAAGTAGTCTTACTCTGATCGTCAGGATAGATGGGAATCTTGAAAAAACCTGAATAACCATCTAGAAAACAGAAGAATTTATTAGAAGCAAGTCTCTCAGTCATTTGGTCAACAAAAGAAAGGGGGAAATGATCTTTCTTGGTGGCGGCATTTAACTGTCTATAATCAATGCACATCCGCCACCCTGTCACTACTCTAGTAGGTATTAATTCATTTTTCTCATTTTTAACCACAGTGGTTCCTCCTTTCTTAGGAACCACCTGAACTGGGCTAACCCACTTGGACTTGCCAACTGAATAAATAATACCTGCATCAAAAAGTTTCATCACCTCAGCCATAACTACCTCCTGCATCTTAGGGTTCAACTTACGTTGACCCTATCTGTAGGGCTTATGCCCTTCCTCTAACTATATCCTATGCATGCAAACATCAGGACTGATGCCCTTAATGTCATCCAAAGAATAACCTAAAGCTTTCCTATTCTTTTTGAGAACAGTCATCAAGGCAGAAAGTTGGTTAGGGTCAAGTTTAGAACTAACAATCGCAGGGTACGTACTGCTCAGTGTCATCTAGGAAAACATACTTAAGATTAGGAGGAAGTGGCTTACGCTCTGGTACCTTTACCTCTACGGCATGAACAGAATCAGTACTAATAGCATAGCACATGTTTACCAGATTAGCATTAGCCAAGCTTATGAGCTTCTCATCCTCTTCCTCAGTCAGCTCATATTCCTCTATCTCTGCTTCCACAACATCCAGCTCCTCAGCATTCTCAGCTGGATTACCTGCACACTTATCCAAAACTGTCAGATCATCTAAGGGATCCTTGGTCAAGGATTCCCTCCAGCTACGGATAATATTCCTATCAATAATATCAATGGAGCAACAAGTATCATCAGTAAGAGTAGTTGCCTTATGGGCAAGACTAAACTCGATAGTGTCATCTCCAACCTCTATAGTAATGATCCCGCATTTGACATCAATCACAGCCTCAACTGTGTGTAAAAAGGGTCTACCTAAAATGATAGGTATCTGACTATCCTCAGCAATGTCTAAAACAAAGAAATCAACAGGAATAAAGAACTTTAATAAAATACAAGTGGTTTAATGGTATAGAACTTCTCATATAATCTAAAGGTCATGGGTTCAAATCTTATATTACGCAATTCTAACCAAGTGGTGTTAGTCCAGTGGTAACTGAGTTAAACCTTAAAGCTTGCAGAAATGCAGGAGTTGAGAGGTCTCAGGTTCGATTACCAGCTGGGGCGATGACCACTTGGCCACTGCAGCCCCCGAAGGGGGTGGCTTACATGGTCCATGTGGTGGTGCGGGAATGCATGGGCCCGGGGGGATCAAACCCTCGTCATCAAAAAAAAAAAAAAAAAAAAAAAAAGAACTTTCCCACTCTAACTGGGACATCCTCCAAGACCCCTAATGGTCTTTGCGTTGATCTATCTGCCATCTGTAAGGTGATGTTGGTGACCTTAAGTCTACATATGTTACGTCTCTCACAAACTGAATAAGGCATAACACTGACACTAGGCCCTAGATCACAAAGGGCTTTCCCAATAACATGATTTCCTATGGTGCATGGGATAGAAAAACTACCTGGGTCTTTCAACTTGGGTGCTATATTATTTTGTGAAAGAACATAACATTCTTCCACAAAAGCAATAGCACCTTCGTCCTGAAACTTCCTCTTACGACTTAAAATATCTTTCATAAATTTAGCATAAGAAGGTACCTGGGTAATTAAGTCAGTGAACGGGATGGTTACCTCAAGGTTCTTCACCATCTCCAAGAACTTACCAAATTTCCGATCCTCTTTTGAATGTTTCAATCGCTCGGGATACGGAACGGTAACACTAGCTGTAGGATCAGCTATCTTCGGCTTCTTCAGCTGTAGAATCTCAGTGAGGTCTTGAATGAGGGACGGGTCCAACAATTCAGGATTGAAAACTGCATTCTGCTCAGGAATTTTGGTCGGTCGACCAGATGTACTGTTATCAGAAGTCTTCTGTTTTCCAGAAACTAATCGCTCGTCAGGTATCTCGATCGGTCGACCGGATGTGGTGGTCGGTCAACCAACTGACCTGTGCACGGGATTAGTCTCTTCATCACGAACTTCAGCAGAATCCCCCTTGGAAGTCGGTCCGTCATAAGCACGGCCACTTTTGAGATTTATAGCATTTATTGTCTCTATGGAACTCTCACAATTGCCCGGAGAGCTAGCAATCTGATTAGCAGCTAAGATTGCTAATTGGTCCTCAAAAGTCTTCAAGGAAGCCACTTGAGCCTTTTCCATTTCCAATATTTGTTTCATTAGAGCATGAACTAGCTCTCTCAACTTCGCCGTCTCACCCGTGTTGTCAACCGTAGTAACTAGGTTCGCACTTTCTTGCTTCAGCTGGGCTGCCTCAAGCTTTTCAAAACGAGCTTCAACGGTTGTCTCAAGAGCTAATACCCTATCCATCTCTACATTCAACCTTCGCGAATTCCCACGCCAACTCCCAAATTCGGCCCTATGCACCGCCATGTCTTCAATAGTGTTCCAACCCTTCATATGGTTGGTATTATTTTGAAATCTACCATTGGCGGCTGCATCAAGAATTACCTTGTAATCGTCATAAAGGCCATTGTAGAATTGGTTGCACAAGTACCATTGAGGAAAACCATGATGAGGAATAGACCGGACCAATTTCTTGAACCGACCCCACGCCTCACAAAACTCTTCATCAGGTCCTTGTTTAAAATTAGCGATTTGACTTCTCAAGTCATTGGCCTTCTCAAGAGGGAAGTATTTTTTATAGAAAGCCAATGCCAAGGAAGTCCAATCTGTAACCTTCTTAGCTACCCTATCAAGGTAGCGGTACCAATCTCTCGCAGAATCCTTCAATGAATAGAGGAACATCATTGCCTTAACCTCATCATGAGTCACCCCAGCTGGTATATGTATGGAACAGCAATAATCCGTGAATGTCACAACGTGCCTCAACGGATCCTCATCGGGTAGACCAGAAAATTGGTTCCGCTCCACCAGAATGATGTAGTTCGGGTGGAGCTCAAAAGAACCAATGGTAGGTGTAGGCAAAGTAAACCCCTTCGGTAGATCTTGTACCTTTGGTTGTATGTGATCATAGAAAGTAGCCATGTCTCTAAGAATGAGAGTACTCAAACCTTCCTCTCGAAAACTTGTCTTCTAATATGAAAAAACAAAACTAGAAGAAAAGGTAAGTAACGGTCTTAAGAAACCGGAGTTCCTTAAGACAAGGGAAATAAACTAAAAACTTACAAACAAAATTATACCGTCTCCCCGGCAACGACGCCAAAATTTGACATCCGTCGTTGAGGGGTGCCAAAGATAAGATTTATAAAACCTCAGCTTAAACTAGATAAAGTAAGTCAAGGGTCGAACCACAAGGAGACAAGGTTAATATTGTTTGTGAATTTAGAGTCTATTGAAAGTAACAAAAAGGGGGTTTTCATTGATGGTTGAGACTAACAACTAAGATGGCAAAACAAACAAGAATGCTAAACAAAAGTAAAAGGATGATTAGGAACTGCGGTTCCCCATGGCTAGGGCAAGTTAACAAAGGGTAAATAATCAATTAACACAATCCCAAGGAACAAAGAATAAACCTTTAGGTCAATATTCTACCCAATCCTTACGGTCTTAGGGTTCCTAGTAAAGCACTAAACTTTCGTTCATAGGGCAATCCCAAAATTGTTGTTAAACTAATTCTAACAATCTTTCAATCTAAAAGAATTAGTTCACCAACAATGATGGGGATTGGTATAATAATCATAAAACCATCAAAACCTAAATTTCGCCATGGTTCCCCTAATTCCCAATCATAAGAATTAGCTATGCATAATTATGAAACTAATACTAACGAATTCGAAGAACAACATGCGAGATAACATAATTGAAGGTAAAGATTCAAGAGGGCAAAACATAAATTGAATAACAATAACAACAAGAACAATGAATTTTGAATGACAAGAAAGATTAATTGCATAAACTTACAAACGAATCGGAAATTAAGAGCGAATCTGAAAATTGGAGTTCTTCTCCCTAAAACTAATGTGTTTCTTGCTAATGTGACTGCTTAACCTAATTAGAAGTCTCCAGCGTCCTTTAATAGTATTCTAATTACAAGATTAAAAGAATTAAAACCGAAACAAAACAGCGGAACCCGTCATCTGGTCGACCGACCGGGCATAGTGGTCGGTCGACAAGTTTAGCTGTAGTCAGGCCTTTCTGTAACTGTGCGCTGGTCGGTCGACCAGTTAGGTTGGTCGGTCGACCAATTCCTGTGTATCTCAGCCTCTAATTAGCTTGCACACATCTCTAGGCTATGAGTTCGGATCCTTGCTTCGTGTATTTCCTTAGAACGGCTTTCGGAGGACGGTTAAAGCTTGATTTTGCTCACTTCCGCTTGTTCCTACATTTAAAACATAGAAATGCCAAACTAAACCGTTTCGAGAGGAAAAGTAACTAAAAGCTACATATATGCATAGAAATATGTGGTGAAACTATAAATAAAATGTATAGTAAATGCACGTGTCAATTTGTTTGAAAAGAAAATTAAAATACACGTACTAATGGCTAGCTCTACCAAGTTAAAAAGTTTAACGAAATAAGTAATATAATAAAGAAGTGAAAATAAACTAAACAAACGTTAAACAAATAATAATTAAAAAGTGAAAATATAAAAATGAAAATTCGACATAAGAGAATGATTTTCTTATATTACCTTCTATAAAACTATGTAGAGTTCATTAGAATTATAGAATTGACAAGTAGATCTGCAAATTTTGAGAGAAAATTTACAGAGTAAAAAAGGTCATAGTCGAGTGGTTGAAGGAAAAAACAATGAAGACGATTTTGTTATGAAAGGATAGGAAACGTGAAAGTCGTCGAGTGGGGTGAAATTATTAGGGCGACACACATTTGATAGGTTGACGAGCATTATAGCTAAGGGCAATTGGGGAAAGACGGAAAGGCTCATGTTTTGGGTTAAAATCAATTAGATTTTGGGTCAAGTGTTTTAATTAATTTGAGGTTTTTGATATTGGAACGTTAAGGACTATGAACAAACACAACTTATAAAATAAGCGGTTTTATACAATGAGACGATTTATTTTTATATTAAGAAGACTATTCATTTGTTGCTAATAAGTAAATTTGAGCCATTTTTATGTACAATGAGTCTGTTTCACCGTGAAAAATTCTCTTAGACTCTCAACAATAATTATTTGCCATTGCCGATTCACTATTGATAATCACTATCAATTATCTTCATTATCAACTTAATCTCTTGACATTAAAAAAATCAGAAAGAAATGATTTACTGAGACGGTTTACACTTTGAGAGTACTGTACCATTGTATAGAAAAACAACTTATTTATTAGCCATATAAATTAACCATGTTTCTTTTTTTGTTCATAAAACTAAACTGTTTCACGGTGCAAAACCCTCTTATTTCATACTTTTTGAGTAATTCTAACCAAATGTTTATTGAGTTTAGTGGATGCTCAAACTAATTATGACCTATTTTACCAATGATTGCATGCATATTATTTTTAACGAGTTATTCTTTAATGAAAAAATATATTACATACCACAATTTGTCAATGGTTTTAATTGTTTATCTGAATAAGGTGAATATGAATGATTATGTATACAAACGTTTTCCACATAACGTTATTTATAGCGCGTCTTACATTTTAATAAAATAATTAAAGCATATACCTTATCGTTCACTTTAAAATTATAATATATTTATATGATAATATCACAGGTTACAATATTTAAAAATTCAACTAAATCATTTCAAATGCACACGGGTCATAATTTTTATTTTGTTTTCTTTTGATTAACAATCAGTATTAAATGAGAAAAAAGTTGAGATTTTTATTTTAAACGTACACGAGTTAATTTATCAGTTTGTCTGTGCATGACTCTATAAACGAGTACGAATTTGACTCAATGAAAAACATGAATAACAATATGCATGTGTTTGAAACTATTTAGACCCGTGTAATTTTACTAATTTTCTTTTATTTTTCATCTGAATAATTTTGATTAATATATCAACCATGTTTGTATGGAGTCCCCTGCATAGCAATACAAAGTGGAAAATCATATTTAGCTAACAAGAGGACACGTAATATGACGACAACAACTACTTGCCCAATGGATCTCAATAATGCATTATCTACACTACTTTTAAATGAAATTTATGATCAAATCTAAAAACTTAAGTATCATTATTACTATAAAAGAAGGATGGATTTCCGCCTACGTGGCGCAATCATGTCGCAGCGTTGGGTATTTCGAGCTCTCACATTCATCCTCAGCATTTTCAATTTTTTTAGACCAATCAGATTTACTTATCTATGCCACCTCATATTAATTTAATAATTTATTAATTTAATAATAATTTATTTATTTATTTATTATTAAATACAAAAATTTAACCAGAATAAAATCCTTCTATATTTGACTCATTCACATTTTGGCAGAATATAATCATAATCATTCTCAATACAATTATTCTAATACAATCATTCTAAATCCTTCTATATCGTCTACTGCATAAAATTACTGACAAAGTGATTACTCCATTCTCAGAATCATTCTCATGCATCCTTTTCCTGAAATCATCTTCAATGGAAGAAGCGGAGTCATTACTTGCAGAAATCACGGATTCGAATATGTAATGCTAGATGAGTTTATACGTAGTCATTCCCATTACTTGCAGAAATCACGGATTCGAATATGTAATGCTAGATGAGTTTATACGTAGTCATTCCCATGCATCCTTATCTTGCTGATGGCTCAGAATATAAGTAAGTTTATACGTAGTTACCGTTTCTTATGATTAAAAACCGGGTTAAAAATGAATATGATAGATTAATCAACCATTTCTTTTGGCAGCGGAATTTACGAGATTAGTCAACCATTCATATTAAAGATTCCTAAATATACCGACGGCGTCTTTAAAAATAAGTGTACACAACCCCGTGATTTTTCACGGGTGTTACACTAGTTACTTATAACTCAATTTCTAATTTAAAATTATCAACAAAAATAGAGATATTTTATTACTTTAAATTAAGACTATATATCTAAAGATAATTACCTTTAAACAAAAAATATTAATTACTACAAAAGTCACCTAAATGTCCATATTTTTCTATCATAACATGAAACAACATACCCGTGCAATAGACATGGGTTTAAAATTAGTGACTTCATTTTTTTCCACTTATCATTTCACTTGTTTTATTGTGAGAAGGGAATATCCGTTTTCAGCTTTTGACGGATAGTATCCGTCGGAAGCAACACTCTTTGTTTGAAAAGTGGGAAGAATGAGAGACGAAAATGAAAGAGACAAGTGCAAGAATATATAAATAGGGTTGTATGTGAAGGAATTTAATCATATTAAAAACATTTGCTTTTATAGAGTGGAAAGAAACCAACTCCCACAAAGGAAGGGTCCTGCTTCAAACGTCATCTTTGCGCTTTTCTAAATCTCTCTCTCTCTCATTTTCTATTTTCAAAACTTCAAACTCGCCATCTTTCTTAAACCCAATTTCCACTATTATTCTATAGGCATGTCTCTTTTTATCCTACTTCCCCATTCATTCTAACCAAAATCATCCTATTTTTAAGGTACAATTTTTTACACTTTTACATTTTTTTTCTTACAGATTTTACCCGAGCTTTGCATTTTCTATTAGATTTCATTGTATACTACCCCTTTATTGTATAACTAACTTATCACGGTTACAGGTAACTCTAGTTCTTATAATATTCATATTTTTATTTTTAAGAAAGATTATCTAATTGGTATTTTTACTAGTGTTAACCCGTGCAAAAATGCACGGATTGTTTATTAAAATTCTAATATATAAAATTTGTTTAGAATAATGCGAATATATATCGACATTATTATTTTAATTGTTACAAATTAAACCCAATGAGAATGTAATTTGTTATTTTTATTTTAAAACTTTCAATTAGTTCAATTCGATTAACTTTGGCCGAGTTAAAATTATATGAGTAACATTGTGCATCCTACGTACTAACGTAGTTTGTTGGCGACTAATAGTAACTTCAATTTAATACATATATCTAAACAACCATAGTAAAAAAAACCGGGCTCAAGTTTAAATTGAGTTTGCATTAAAAATAAGTTTTTGCCACCCCATATGAAATGAATTTATATTTTATCGCTTAATCCTCTAATGTCACGCTACGTTATTATTTTGCACAAAATCTTCTATATTATTTACAAAATCTTCTATATTATTTACACAATCTTCTATGTCTTCAATTTAGAGATCACTTCCAAATTAATCTAATTATATCTTATTATTGTTCTTAATTCATTACTCATCAACTGTTTGTGTCAAACATATTACTTTGCATCATATTGACATATTTGGGTTAAACCATTATTAAAGATTCATGTACGTATACAAACTAATTTCTTTGCAACTTTTAAATTAATTATAACCTTTAAATTGTTTGTAAATTAGTTTTTGAAATAAAAATTATATTGTATGTAATATGAGTTTAATTTATTTTCGTTTTTTCAAACTTTCAGCAATAAGCTTTTAAAACTCCATAATTATTATTCTTTGAATGTTTTTAAGGTTGTTAAATGCGGAAACTTTTTATCTTATAATTTTTTAATATGTTGATTTTCGTGAAGTGATATATTCGTTATTTTATAACCAAATTAAGATCTTATTATTATTCAAACGATATGATAATTTAATTATAAATAGCAGATTTTTTATGCCGGAATATTTATTAGATATAATATGTATAATTCCAGTATGATAGCTATTTTTTTTAAAGAACCCGCTCTAAAATTATTTTATCCATGTTTTTCCGACAGAGTTTTCCGTATTAGTTTATTAACATTAACCGTGAATTTATATAAATTTAACTGTAAAATTTTACGTATAAACATAAACAAATAACTTTTCCAACATTAACCGTGAATTTACATAAATTTAAACGTAAAATTTTACGTACAAACATAAACGAATAACTTTTCCAGAAATAAAATCCAAATTTTTTGATGTGGGACCCCCATTTTCCTTTTTTCTTTTTAAAAAAAATGGTGGGTTTGATGAGGTGGGTGAATGAGAGTTGTTTAAATGTTTTTGTTATAATATAGATAAGATTTTTAAGAAATATCATCAAATTGAGATTTTTATTTTTTTTACTGTGTTTATATGTTGATTATTCTGTTATATATATTTGGGATCCCAAATATATATATATATATATATATATATATATATATATATATATATATATATAGGGTTGGGATCCGGTGAGAACCACCTTACAATGAAAACCGGTGAGAACTCTTTCTTACGGAATTTTTTTTTAAAAATTAATGACATAATTGGATTCGGCATGAAATTTTATGGTCAGAGAACATATTTCTTGGTCTAGAAAATAAATACTAGTGTCGGAAAAATGATAGATACGAAAAAATAGATAGTAGGTGCATGCAAATAAATAAAACGTATCTCACCTTGATTTTCGTCACTAGTATTTATTTTCTAAACCAAGAAATATGTTCTCTAGCTATAAAATGTCATGCCGAATCCAATTATGTCATTAATTTTTTTTAAAAAGTCCGTAAGGTTGGTTCTCACCGGATCTCAAGTCTATATATATATATATATAGACCATGAGATCCGGTGAGAACCACCTTACAATGAGAACTTTGTGAGAACCCTACCTTACGGACTTTTTAAAAAAAATTAATGACATAATTGGATTCGGCATGACATTTTATAGCTAGAGAACATATTTCTTGGTCTAGAAAATAAATACTAGTGACGGAAATCAAGGTGAGATACGTTTTATTTATTTGCATGCACCTACTATCTATTTTTTTGTATCTATCATTTTTCCGCCACTAGTATTTATTTTCTAGACCAAGAAATATGTTCTCTGGCCGTAAAATTCCATGCCGAATACAAATATGTTATTAATTTTTTTAAAAAAACTCCGTAAGGAAGAGTTCTCACCGGTTCTCATTGTAAGGTGGTTCTCACCGGATCCCAACCCTATATATATAAAAGAAGAACCACTATGCATTAGATTGGACACGTGTCACTTCCACGTTAAAAATTTTCCCGCTCAAAACTTAAAATCCTAAAATTATGCTGTGAATCTTTTACTTGAACAATATTTATATGGACAATATCTTCTCAAAAGATTTTTCTACCATTTTTATATTACATTAAAAACTTGGCCAAGTTACCCTCTTATTGTATCTTTTATTTGGCAATTTCTTTCCGTATAAAAATATATTGCTCATCTCTACTCACATGGAGATTTATATTTAAAATTTTATACTCATAAAATTAATAATCAGCTTTATTAGATTGCAAAGTTACACGAGAATGTATTTTGTTAACATTTCATCTATAAATTTTTCTCACATAAGTATTACATAATAGAATTTAAAGAATCTATATCTATATATAAGTATAAAAGAAGAACCACTATGCATTAGATTGGACACGTGTCACTTCCACGGTAAAAATTTTCCCGCTCAAAACTTAAAATCCTAAAATTATGCTGTGAATCTTTTACTTGAACAATATTTATATGGACAATATCTTCTTAAAAGATTTTTCTACCATTTTTATATTACATTAAAAACTTAGCCAAGTTACCCTCTTATTGTATCTTTTATTTGGCAATTTCTTTCCGGATAAAAATATATTGCTCATCTCTACTCACATGGAGATTTATATTTAAAATTTTATACTCATAAAATTAATAATCAGCTTTATTAGATTGCAAAGTTACACGAGAATGTATTTTGTTAACATTTCATCTATAAATTTTTCTCACATAAGTATTACATAATAGAATTTAAAGAATATAATTTATAAAATGAACACCTAAAAAAATTTGTGTAGTAAAATTAAGAAGGTGCGATGTTAAAGTATTACATCTTAATTATATATTTTAAATTATGTTGCCTGACTGATAAAATATATTTAACATTATAGTAAGAGTCCATATATTTAACATTATATTAAGAGTATTTGTTCCTGTTAATTTATATGGACTCTTAATATAATTATTAAGAAATGTTATAGAGCAAAGTTAAATATTTATATCCCACATTTAAAATATTGTATTATTTTTAAATATATGGACTCTTAATATAATTATTTATATATTTTATAAGAAATGTTATAGAGCACGGTTAAATATTTATATCTCATATTTAAGATATAACAACCCAATTCTATCAAATACTCATGTTAATGTATTAATAAATAAATATATCTTTTTAAAGACCAAATGATGCGTGCATATATCAATTAATTTGTAAAATATATTCTATCTCTACTCAAATTAGATTTATATTTAAAATTTTGTTTCACATAAAGTATAGACTATTACACAATATATCGAATATTAATTTATTTTTTCGTACTTTATGATATATTAAGGGCTCTTAAAATAATAATAGTTTTGCGTAAAAAGTATCGCATGTTACATAAAATATAAGATGTATAAAAAATAGTTTATATTTGACTAATATTTGACAATACATGGCAAACACCATGTTTATTTACAAAAAAAATAAGTTTGAAAGATGTCAAAAATAAAAGCAGTGGCAAGATGACCTGCAATCATAGTTAGATAAGTGAATTAAGATAGTTATGAATATACGTAGGGTTAATCTGTCCCCTATGCAGCTACGCCATAACGATTATGTGCCCGTTTGGCAATGGTTTTGTTTTGGACCCATAATTAAGAATAAGTTTACAAGTAAAAAATGAATGTATGACGTACCAAACTGATCATGGATATATAATTATACTATATCGTATTGACAATAACATAATTTTATGTGCCCTCAAAATCAATTGATTTACGAGAACGGACATGGTTTATACATTTGTACTCGACAATTTATGTATTCTATCTTGAGATACAAGTTAAGGGACTTGAAATAGTTATTTTATGGTGGATGTATTATGCATAGACCTGTCAAATGGCTCGTGCTAAAATACGCGTCGGCTCATATGGGTTATGGGTCGGTTTAGGTTTAGAATACGGCTCAAGAAAAATTTCTAACGTTTTTTACATTAATTTTTTTAAAAAAAGAAACTAAAAATATTTCTAAAATATTATTTTAATCATATTCAATTTACATTAGTATTTTGTGAAAACTAATCATAATTTTTTCCTAACTCTTTAGCTTTGGTGTAGTGTAGAGCTAATACATGTTACCCAACTAATAGGATTCGTTTTTAATCCATACGTGATAAGGGAGCATCTCTGTAACAACCCGGATTATAAAATAAAGAAAAAACATAATATAAATGAATATCAGAGTGTAACTCAATGATAACTGGGTTAAGGTGGCGGAAACACCTTACCCAAATCCGGATCGATACTCAAATCGAAAACCAAACTAATACATTATTCAAAGGTTCTTAAAACTTAACGCAAAGGTCCTAAACAATTTATTTAGCTCGCTTCGCACATTCCCCAAGCAAGCATCAACCAAACAGCAACAACCTGAACAACCTGAGAAGGGGGTCGACAATCAGTCGGGAGTAACTAGATGCTCTCCCAGTCATGTTTACAACAATTGAATGTAACCAACAATCAATAACAATTGAAATGTAAAACCAGTAAACATGCGAGATCATCTACACTCATGAAAGTCCAATCAAACTTACCATCATTTGAAGACATAAAACAACAATCATGTGAGGATATAAACATGACATGACATGAAAGCAAACTTACCATACCATAATATTCTCAGCACCAGACAAATGAAACCAACGAACCTAAACCATATGTGTCCACTAGACCATGAACACTTACAACTCAAGTAACTCACGACTCATAGTAACATAAGGCACAATGCTAGCAATAAAGCGTAGCGAAATTGGTGACACGCAATCCATCGCAACAGGAGGCACAAAGCTATCATCGAAGCATAGCGAATAGAGCGAACGCCGTTAGAGCGTATAACGCACTGCCTCTAACTGCTAGAGCGTATAACGCACTGCCTCTAGCTGATGGAGCGTATAACGCACTGCCTCCATCGGTGTGGAGCGTATAACGCACTGCCTCCAAGGTACTATGTATAGCGTATAACCACTGCCTATATGTCTAAGACCTGGCCAGACTCTCGGTGCAATAACTGTACACCGAACGACACTCGGGGAACAGAGCGTATAACGCACTGCCTCTGTTACCCCCCCGAACATAGACCATACACCAGACCCCGAAGGGTTGCTCTGTTCATTCCGATAGTATACAAACGATACTACCGTCATCTATTCAAACCAGCAGACAACAATGCACAGTATAACTGACTGTACTAACATGCGTGAATAACATCACGACTCAACTCGGTAGGACATCATAACAGACTGTCCTAATGCATGTCAAATGCATAGAAGTATCCAACGACATATGCAAACATAATATTATACAATCACTGAACACAACTCAACATGTGAAACAAGTATAAACAACCAAGGTTATAGTAACTATAACTATAACATAAGTAATGGATGCGAGGTTATACTAACCTCGACTATAACTTCCACATATGGCTTGAGGTTATGGTAACCTTAGCCAAACCCTGACACGAACCTAAAGTTATATTAGCACCAACCATAACCTTGAGTCATACCTCAGGTTTATGTTAGTCTCAGCTATAACCTTAACTCGTAATTCAGAGTTATATTAGCTTCAGCTATAACTTTAACTCGCAACCCAAAGTTATATTAACATCAGCTATAACTTTGACTCGCACTTAAGGTTATACCTCTTCAGCCGTAACTTTGAGTCGTACTCAAGGTTGTACTAGTTCAGCTATAACCTTGAATCATATTTTCAAGGTTACACATACTTCACTATAACCTTGAGTAACACTCTTGTCCATTAGTCGTGTCGCCATCTAGGGTTTTCCTCGCGAACCCTAGTTGTGCGCACGACACCCATAATGACTTATCAACACATTATAATCCATAATTACGATAATAAAGCATACTTAAATATATGGAGCACAATTAATTCATGACAATAAATAATCAAACATGTACCAATCGTACAAACAATCATTAAATCATATTAATTACATCAATTGGCATAAACACAATTAAAAGAGAAAAACCTAGTTACCTTTTTAGCAATTAATGAGAACGTCCATAAAGAATACGACCAACAAAGCCTTGTCTCCAACACGTGTCAATAACCCCAAAAGGCAACTTTAAAGAAAGCGTAAATACAAATCCTTATGATAGAAATTGTACCAAACCATCACTCTTTCGAAGACGCCAAAAAGAAAGACTTCTTCTTCTTTAAACACAAAACAAGAGACCCAAAACATAGGTCTAAAGGTTTATACAAATAATTACCAATAAAATATTTTGAATAGATTATATTGTAGAAGTAAGAGCAAGGATTGTGAAAATATAATTTATGTATGAGTTTGGAAGAAGAAAAGATATTCAACAATGAAGTCAAAGGGAGAAAAGAGAGCAAAAGAGAGAAATCGAAGAAGAGAGGCGCGGCAAGTTTCACGCACGAAACAATGAATTGACCTAGTTGCTTGCTAGGTTAAATTCTATTTATAAGGAGATTAACTAATGGGCTTTTGGTCCATTAGCTCAAACAATGGATTATCTGATTACAAATCTGATTAAGCCATATTAAAACGCAAGGAGAACTTGAAATAGAAAAGTAAATATTAAATTAAAATAATCAAATATTGCACGGACGTTTTAACCCATCCAAAAGTAGATCAAAACGAGGAAATAATTAAATAGAGAACGGAAGCTATAAATATATATTTCCAAAACTCATTAATAAACTTCGAAATAATTAAGTAAATGAAATACTTTTATAATAAAATATTATTATAAATTACGGGGTGTTACAATCTTACCCCCTAAAAAGAAGTTTCGTCCTCGAAACTTGAATTTCAAACAAGATCAAAACAAGGTAAGAATTACAAGTGATCATCAACGAAAGTCATCTCGGAATCCTAACCGCTGCGCACTCTGATCCTTATTAACACTCAAACCATAAAGAGATATCCTACATGCTCAAAGTTATAATCATATTCACACACTATACAACCTCAAAAGAAATATCAAACTCATACTCACAACCCAAAATAATCATTTATCTCAATACGATCTAGTTATCGTAAAACCACAATGTTTTCACACATGCATCACCTTTAAGCATGTGGTTAACACTCACAAACACCATTACATCTCACATACTAACTCATCAAGGTTTCCTCACTTTCACCAAGCTCACTCAAAACCATTAAGTAGTACACTCATCAATGTGTACTCTTTCATCTCATGAACTATTTAACTTTTAGTCCTCATACTCCAAACATTACTCCACCATCATTCACCATCATTAAACAACATATATAACCTCTCAAAAACTTATTACTATTTCTCCAAGTCCAAATCAGTTTTATCAAACTCCAATTCTAGTTTACCATTTACCACAAAATCTGGCATTGACCAAAACCTCAAACATATAATCTCAAAGCCAGGAAACTCTTCCAATTAAGCAAACTCTTCTATTCACGAGTGCCATTAAAGTTATAGCTACCATAATTTCCTCAAAGTTGGTAGTGATTACTTTCATATACAACTCTTAACCTCAAAACACTTAATATAAACTCTCGATAATCCTCGATATATATTTTATCCAAAGTCATCAATCTCAAACCTCAATCTCACCACCTAAACATCAGTCACACTTGCAAGATCCCAAATCATTATCTTTGAACACTTATCATCAACAACGCATTTCCATCAAAGCGTAACAACATCACTATCAAATCTCATCACCCATTCTCATATAAAAACTAAGCTTATAACCTCAATTCATAGTCATGGTTTACTATCCATGAGTATCATCTAACCATTAAGAATCCACCAAAACATTGTACAAAGCTATGTCCATCAAAATAATAACACCCTTAAACTTTCAAACCTCAAAAAAGACCTTTAACACTACTTCTCCAAAACTTTGTATGTCATCCAAATTAATACTCTCATTCAACAAATGTTACTATGCTCTCAAACTCCAATAGCCAAACATCAAACTCACAGATCTAACATTACTCCCAAAAGGATTCAAGCTTCCACTACGAGATGATCACAAGTAGCTCTAAAGATATTTCAAACATTTTCAAGTTACCATACAAGAATAAATAACTTATAAACCAAAACAAAATATATTTGTGCAATACCACAAAGCAACAAAAACATAGTTTTCGAAAGTATAAGCTCAAAGATAAATCAATGTAAAGAGGATAATTACAAAAGTTCAAAGAAGAAGGAACTTGAGTTGAAATAAATAACAAATAGAGAGTAACAATAGATAAAATAGACAGAGGACAAAGATAAATAAGAAAATTTTGGTCTAAAGGCTCAAATAGAAGAGGTATGGTCGACACGTGCAAGGATGACAAGAATAGCCGACTCCAAAACAAATTTATAAACACCAAGACGACACCTCAAGACAAGATAAATAAAGCACGATAATCAGGGTCTTACAATTCTCGTACAATCATCACTTAAGGTCACAACGTCTCGGAACATCCTTTCATCATATCTCCATAATACCTCAACACCAACAAACATCTACACAAATCCCCTTTACCATCACTAACTACATTCCTCAAATTATCAACTCTCAAGATCACCAACTCTCATGATCATCAACTCTCAAGTCCTTTCACTCTCAAGAATTTCATCTCATCACACTTAATGGATCAATCCATAGCAATCTCTATACCCTCAAAAGATGAACGCCTCGATCCAATATAAACATCGCTAACATGATCATTCACTAAGTCAATGATAAAACTCTTTACCATTAACCTCTCACAAGCCCATAAATTACAGTTCATCTCTTTCACTCAATCCTTTAAAAAAGTACAATCATTAAATATTCCTCAAAGGATAAATCATAAATCTTTCATAACTCATTATAAATCCTCAAAGATTCTTATTCCTCAAATATGATATTCCAATTAAAGACAAGCATAGTCTCCAAAATTCCCAACGTGCTCAATCTAAACTCTATGATAACATTCAAACCGTTTCCAGCATTCTATCCTCGATCCATAAATAACTCGCATAACGTTTCCTTTAACGCAAGATAAAAATCCCAAAAATTATAACCATTATGAGCATAAGGCACGATATTCCCAAAATCAAGTTCATCTCAACAATCCTCTAATCCCAATATAAACTTTTTCTTAACAACCTCAAATCTCAAATTAACTCTCTCGTTACCAAACCCATAAAATAAACACTATTTCATTTCATACTAAAACATCCCACTTGCCAAACAATTCTAACTTGATCACTCAAAAACACAAGGGAAACAACCTCGAAATCACCTCTAACAAGGACGATGTCACCAAATGATCCAAAAGGATGAAAGTACGATAAGAGTAAAACTCGGGTTATCAAGGAAAAAGTTTTGACCAACATATAACCAAAAACAACATGTAAGACGTAACATGCCAAAGACATTTTCAAAATGGACCATCTTTAAAAATGAACAGAGCATGCTCGAAAAAGTTATACATGAACAACACTTTTTTTTGTACAATTAACAATGAAACGTAACATCAAGTCATAAACAACACAATACATAAATTATACATTCAGTTCAATTAATAACGATCAACATTAAGACACAAACAAACAAATATATGAACAAACATGCAATACAATTAATAACGATGCAAAACCTCAATGCATAAACGCACAATTGCATGAACAACACCAATAATACAAATAATAAGTATACGAAACATTAACACATAAGCAAACAAGTAGACGAATGATACATTCAAGTAACAATATGAAACATAAAAGGACAACAAACAAATACATGAGCATACATGTAAAACAATGAACAACTATGCGAAACATTAACGCACAAACAAATAAGTAGATGAACAATACATGTACTATAATTAACAACCATATGAAACATTAAGGCATAAACAAACAAGTCCTTAAGTGTTTCTACCCCATTTACTCTCACTCATTTACTAAGTCAATATAGTTTTAGTCATAAACTACGCGAGAGTTGGGAGCGTGTTCGCTCTGATACCAACTGTAACAACCCGGATTATAAAATAAAGAAAAAACATAATATAAATGAATATCAGAGTGTAACTCAATGATAACTGGGTTAAGGTGGCGGAAACACCTTACCCAAATCCGGATCGATACTCAAATCGAAAACCAAACTAATACATTATTCAAAGGTTCTTAAAACTTAACGCAAAGGTCCTAAACAATTTATTTAGCTCGCTTCGCACATTCCCCAAGCAAGCATCAACCAAACAGCAACAACCTGAACAACCTGAGAAGGGGGTCGACAATCAGTCGGGAGTAACTAGATGCTCTCCCAGTCATGTTTACAACAATTGAATGTAACCAACAATCAATAACAATTGAAATGTAAAACCAGTAAACATGCGAGATCATCTACACTCATGAAAGTCCAATCAAACTTACCATCATTTGAAGACATAAAACAACAATCATGTGAGGATATAAACATGACATGACATGAAAGCAAACTTACCATACCATGATATTCTCAGCACCAGACAAATGAAACCAACGAACCTAAACCATATGTGTCCACTAGACCATGAACACTTACAACTCAAGTAACTCACGACTCATAGTAACATAAGGCACAATGCTAGCAATAAAGCGTAGCGAAATTGGTGACACGCAATCCATCGCAACAGGAGGCACAAAGCTATCATCGAAGCATAGCGAATAGAGCGAACGCCGTTAGAGCGTATAACGCACTGCCTCTAACTGCTAGAGCGTATAACGCACTGCCTCTAGCTGATGGAGCGTATAACGCACTGCCTCCATCGGTGTGGAGCGTATAACGCACTGCCTCCAAGGTACTATGTATAGCGTATAACCACTGCCTATATGTCTAAGACCTGGCCAGACTCTCGGTGCAATAACTGTACACCGAACGACACTCGGGGAACAGAGCGTATAACGCACTGCCTCTGTTACCCCCCGAACATAGACCATACACCAGACCCCGAAGGGTTGCTCTGTTCATTCCGATAGTATACAAACGATACTACCGTCATCTATTCAAACCAGCAGACAACAATGCACAGTATAACTGACTGTACTAACATGCGTGAATAACATCACGACTCAACTCGGTAGGACTTCATAACAGACTGTCCTAATGCATGTCAAATGCATAGAAGTATCCAACGACATATGCAAACATAATATTATACAATCACTGAACACAACTCAACATGTGAAACAAGTATAAACAACCAAGGTTATAGTAACTATAACTATAACATAAGTAATGGATGCGAGGTTATACTAACCTCGACTATAACTTCCACATATGGCTTGAGGTTATGGTAACCTTAGCCAAACCCTGACACGAACCTAAAGTTATATTAGCACCAACCATAACCTTGAGTCATACCTCAGGTTTATGTTAGTCTCAGCTATAACCTTAACTCGTAATTCAGAGTTATATTAGCTTCAGCTATAACTTTAACTCGCAACCCAAAGTTATATTAACATCAGCTATAACTTTGACTCGCACTTAAGGTTATACCTCTTCAGCCGTAACTTTGAGTCGTACTCAAGGTTGTACTAGTTCAGCTATAACCTTGAATCATATTTTCAAGGTTACACATACTTCACTATAACCTTGAGTAACACTCTTGTCCATTAGTCGTGTCGCCATCTAGGGTTTTCCTCGCGAACCCTAGTTGTGCGCACGACACCCATAATGACTTATCAACACATTATAATCCATAATTACGATAATAAAGCATACTTAAATATATGGAGCACAATTAATTCATGACAATAAATAATCAAACATGTACCAATCGTACAAACAATCATTAAATCATATTAATTACATCAATTGGCATAAACACAATTAAAAGAGAAAAACCTAGTTACCTTTTTAGCAATTAATGAGAACGTCCATAAAGAATACGACCAACAAAGCCTTGTCTCCAACACGTGTCAATTGTGGGGAATAAAGCATGTATTCACCCTAAACTTGCAGGATTATAATGAAAAATACAGTTGTGTTTATAGTCATAAGATTAAAAAGGATAAGAAAAGAAGTACAACCTTTAGTCCTCGCGCAAAAGGCCTAAGAACAGGAATTAATGCAAATTCCCTCCTATAACTTGCACCCAAGACTTAGTTTGAGACGTGGCCGCGTGAGCTAGAAATCCTCTCCAATTGCCTTGCAATATTGGGAGAGCTATTGAGTTTTAGATGTGAGATCTAAGGTTTTGGGAAAAGAATGTCTCAAAACCCTAATTTTACCTTGAGATAATTTAACAGTGCACCAAGAGTAACTGACATAAGGAGAAAAACTCTCCTTATGTAGTCTCTAGGTTTCGGCCGAATTGGAGATAGGGTAGGAGTGGGCTTTCCACTCTTACCTTATTCTAATTCGTGATTCGACCCAATTAGCTTTAAGTTGTTCGCGGGTTTTATTTATAAATCGTAACATGTTATCAGATATTAATACAGTCGATATATTAATAATGGTCTGACAAAATACGATATTGTATAATTACCCAAATTAATATAACTGTTTATATTAATACGCGAATACAATATTTAATTAAATATAACCGTTTATATTTAATTTACGAATTAATCATGTAATCCGTATTAGCTAAAATTATTTAATCCGTATTAAATAATAATCTCAACATCTTATTGACTAACTAACTGTTTAGTCATATCCGGCATAAATGTGATTGTATTTTCATACCTTCACATCTCTCAAACGTGTCCTATAGGTGTGACGTATAGGGACCAGTTGACCACCGCCATCCGTATGACAATAACGTCAAACTTATCTAGCAAGCCAACCGTTATTGATAAACGTGGATCAACTGGTAATAATACAGAAGTATGCCCTTGTGATCCTTAAAGAGATTTAATAAGTCATTGTACTTAATTGTCAAGGACACCAGCCCCAACAATCTCCCACTTGTCCGTACAAGGGTATGTTCAATGACGTTATCACACTACATGTGGAGGACACAAGCTCCAACAAACTCCCACTTGTCCGTACAAGTGTAGGTGCGATAACCGAATCTCATATCCTTTTAAAATTTCTCCCACTCAATGTAAGACAATTTGCAAATCCGCATTCGCAAAGGTCGTATCTCACAAGCGATCTGTATCAAGAGTGGTTTCCCCGACTAGAGAGTAACTTAACTGATAAAACGAATCTGTATTCGAGCATGGCCATACATTTCAGTTACTACTCCTCGAGTGACCCTGAGAAATGATAAAATCCTGATAAGGGTTTGGATATTTCCCTCAACTCGAATCCTGCCGATATCGCCCAGCATGAAATAACCCAGAAAAAATCCTCTTGGCCCCTGTTACGGTGACCGTGGGAAAGAAACCAAAGTTACCCAAAATCTGTCTTAATCTCAAGAAACAGTTGAAAGTCAAAAGACTCGACTCTAAGGAACACTATGGAGGTCCTATCCACGACCTGGCACCCAATGTTATAAAACATTTAGGACTCCATAACGATGTCACGGGGTGTCCTACGAGATATCCGTATATCTCGCCTTTGTGATTGGTCAGTCATCCACGTGACTTATGGCTCGTTGAACCCACCATCAACCAACGTCACAAAATGATTACCTGAGTTATCAGCTCAAGTGGGTAATCAAGGACCAAAACGATGTAATGTTAATCAGTTCACTTTGTGGTGTTCAAAATTGGCGTACAATTTCACATGAGAAACAAAACATTTTATATCATAACAATAAGGTTGAATAGAGTACACGAGAAAATGAATTATTACATGAATTCATAAAAGAGTACTACAACTTGGGAACACATCCAATTCCCATGGAATGAATGTGCCCTTCATGCTTATCACGTGGTAATGCTTTTGTGAGAGGATCGGCTATGTTGTCATCCGTAGCGATCTTTTCAATAAAAATCTCCTTTTGCTCCACGTAATCTCTGATTAGATGAGCTTTCCGTTGTACATGCCTAGCCTTGCTGCTAGACTTATGCTCCTTAGCTTGGAAGATGGCACCGCTATTGTCACAATAAACGGTGATTGGGTCATTCGAACTAGGCACTACCGAGAGTCCTTGTAAGAATTGACGCATCCATATTGCTTCCTTAGCTGCTTCTGAGGCGGCATAGTACTCGGACTCAGTCGTACAATCTGCTGTAACACTCTGTTTAGAACTTTTCCAGCTGACAGCAGCGCCATTAAGAGTAAAGACAAATCCAGACTGAGATTTCGAGTCATCTCGATCTGTTTGGAAGCTAGCATCTGCGTAACCCGTGGCGCAGAGCGTTGAGTCGCCTCCATAAGTCAATCCCCAATCTTTAGTCCTCCGTAGGTACTTAAGAATGTTTTTCACGGCCATCCAGTGTTGTTCACCTGGATGAGCTTGGAATCGACTTGTCATACTCAATGCATATGCAACGTTAGGACGTGTGCATATCATGGCATACATGATCGATCCTATTGCCGAAGCATATGGAATCCGACTCATGCGCTCTTTCTCTTCCACTGACTTAGCTTCTTGAGTCTTGCTCAAGTGAAGCCCAGGAGTCATAGGAAGGAACCCCTTCTTGGAGTTCGTCATGCTGAATCTCTCCAGAATCTTCTCTATATAAGATTCCTGACTGAGAGACAACATCCGTCGTGATCTATCCCTGTAGATACGGATGCCCAAAATTCTTTGTGCCTCTCCCAGATCTTTCATCTGGAAATGGTTTTTCAACCATGCTTTAACCGAAGATAAGAGAGGTATGTCATTCCCAATCAAGAGTATGTCATCGACATACAGTACTAGGAATACAATCTTACTCCCACTCGACTTGATATAGAGACATGGTTCCTCGACTGATCGAATGAACCCATTCTCTTTTATCACTTGGTCGAAGCGATGATTCCAACTCCGCGATGCTTGCTTAAGTCCATAGATGGAACGCTTAAGCTTGCAAACTTTCTTAGGATGTGCTGGATCGATAAAACCCTCGGGTTGTACCATGTACAACTCTTCCTCCAAATAACCGTTTAAGAAGGCGGTTTTAACGTCCATTTGCCATATTTCATAGTCATGAAATGCGGCGATCGCTAAGATAATCCGAATGGAACGTAGCATGACTACGGGTGCAAAGATCTCATCATAGTGCAAGCCTGGCACTTGAGTGAAACCTTTAGCAACTAGTCTAGCCTTGTGGATATCTTGTTGTCCTTCCACGGCATGTTTTATCTTGTAAAGCCATTTGCATTGAAGGGGACGTACCTTTGCAGGTAGGTCCACAAGATCCCACACGTTGTTCTCATACATGGAGTCCATCTCGGATTGCATGGCTTCTAGCCATAGCTTTGAGTCAGAACTGGTCATGGCACCTTTATAGGTTGTGGGTTCATTACCCTCTAGGAGTAAGACGTCATCTGTATCGTGTTCCTCGACCATACCAATGTATCTGTCCGGTGGAATAGAGACTCTTCCTGACCTCCTAGGTTCCTCAGGGATATCTACCGCAGCCTCGGTTGAAGGTACTGTTTCCTCCAATGGTTGCTCGGTAGTTGGTTCTTGAACCTCCGATAACTCGAAGGTTCTATTACTCGACTTGTTCTCGAGAAATTCTTTCTCTAAGAACGTCGCACTAGCCGCAACAATAACACGTTGTTCGGTAGGCGAGTAGAAGTAATGACCAAACGTTCCCTTTGGATAGCCTATAAAGTATGTCTTGACCGATCGCGGGCCGAGCTTATCCTCGTGTCTCCACTTGACATAAGCCTCGCAGCCCCAAACCCGAATAAAGGACAAGTTAGGGACCGTTCCCTTCCATAATTCGTATGGAGTCTTGTCAACAGCTTTAGACGGACTTCGGTTAAGTATTAGAGCGGCCGACAAAAGAGCATAGCCCCACAATGAATCAGGCACAACGGTGTGACTCATCATGGATCGAACCATATCAAGTAAAGTTCGATTTCTCCGTTCGGACACACCATTTAATTGTGGTGTTCTAGGTGGAGTCAACTGTAGCACGATCCCACAGTCTTTTAGGTGTTGATCAAACTCGCGTGAAAGATACTCACCACCACGATCCGAGCGTAGTGCTTTAATCTTTCTACCCAGCTGGTTCTGTACCCGATTCTGGTATTCTTTGAACTTGTCAAAGGATTCACTTTTATGTTTCATCAAGTAGACATAGCCATATCTACTCAAATCATCCGTGAAAGTGATGAAATATGATGCGTATTTGGGGTGATAATCAATAAAGATAATCAACAAAAATACGGATGTTGCAGCGGAATAAAAATACTAATAAAATAATACAATCTTGAACGAATAAAGAACAAAAGGTAACCAAGAACGATGAAAGAAAGGTGGACGGACGGACGGTGGTGGTGACGTGGCACACAGTGGTCAACGGTGGTCACGGTTGTCGATGAATCTTGGTGTTTCTTGATGTTCTTGAATAAAGATTGTTGATGACGTAATAAGGCACGGCACTTAATACTTGAAAGATTTGTGAAACGATTTGATGAATGAATTATGTATGTCGATGGATAGGATAATTGATCAAACTCACACAGATATTCTCTCAATTATTTTGAAGCTCACACAGATACTTCGGGTTTAAAGCTCACACAGATACTTTAGGGTTTTTTTGTAAGATAAACTTAACAAGAAAATTTGTTTATAATTTGATAATAAGATGAATAAAACAAACAACTAAGGATGCCTATTTATAGTAAGGTCATCCGTCACAAACCAGAATCGAAATAGGAAAGAACAAGAACCCTACACGGTCCCCAAGTGCTCGGCCAAACCGTGTACTACTACTCTTCCTAGGGTTTCTATTCCTATCCTATGGATTAAAGATAATCCTTATTTAATCTAAAAGATAAAATAACAAATAAAAGATTAAGTTGTAGTAACAAACCCTAACAACTTAAATAACAAATTTATAACTAACTAATAACTAACTTTGTAACTAACTTGTAACAACCCTAACAACCTTGTTGTAACAAACTAATAACAAACTTAATTAATTAAATAACAAACTAGGAAATAAGAAGGAAAGTCCCCAAACCCTAATCACCTAGGTTTTCGTGCCTCCTCTACTCGCACGCCCCAAGGGTTTCAATCCCTTCCCAAGCAATCCTAAGAACGGAAGTTGATCCTATCTTGTAGCTTTGATTAATATGACTCATATCTTTGTTTAATAATATTTCTTGGGATTGAATTAACGATGGTTCCGCATCATTCTCTCCCCCTTTTTGAGAATTGGCCTCCAAGTCTGTGTCATCTAGATAAGGAGATAAATCACCCACATTGAATGTGGCACTTACACCCCCATACTCACTTGGTAATTCGACTTTATAGGCATTTGATCCATAGCATTCAAGAACCTTGAACGGTCCATCCGCGCGAGGCATAAGCTTGTTCTTCCTCTTAGATGGAAAACGTTCCTTTCTTAAGTGTAACCACACAAGATCACCTTCTTTAAACACCGGTTGTCTTCTATGTTTATTTGCTTTCTCTTTATATTTAGCATTGGCCTTCTCTATTTGAGCTCTAACTTGTTCACACATCCTCATAAAGGTGGCTTGTCTCTCCTTTGCCTCAAAACTAATAACTTCTTTCTTTGGGATAGGTACAAGATCAATAGGTAAATACGGATTCACCCCATAGACAATCTCGAATGGTGCACGCCCCGTGGTGGCCGAAGGAGTACGATTGTACGCAAATTCCGCATGAGCTAACTTGATATCCCAATCCTTGGTACTCTTACTCACCAACCCACGTAATAAACTCCCGAGCGTCCTATTCGTGACCTCGGTCTGGCCGTCCGTTTGCGGATGGTGGGAGGTGCTAAATAAAAGTTTAGTACCAACTAATCTCCACAAGGTCTTCCAAAAATAGCTAAGAAATTTAACATCCCGATCCGATACAATGGTAAGTGGTATTCCATGTAATCGAACAACTTCTCTATAATAAAGATCAGCTACCTTTGTTGCATCATCCGTCTTATGACCCGGTATAAAGTGCGCCATCTTAGAAAAACGATCTACCACAACCATAATAGAATCTTTACCGCGTTGAGTACGTGGTAATCCCAAAATAAAATCCATACTAACCTCATTCCATGGTTGAACTGGTACTGGAAGAGGTGTATATAAACCCTTGTTGAACGTACTCTTTGATCTTTGACAAATTACACACTTGCTAATAATATCTTGAACATCTTTACTCATCTTAGGCCAATAAAAGTGTTCTCCTAACATCTCATTTGTCTTTTGAATGCCGAAGTGCCCTGTTATAGCGCCTCCATGCGCCTCTCTTACAAGTAATTCTCTCATCGATCCCTTAGGAATGCACAAACGGTTTCCCTTGAATAAGTAGCCGTCTTGCGTGGTGTATAATCCTTCCGGATTCAAAAATTCCTTTGAAAAATCGGGATCCTCTTTATATAGTTCTTTAATATGCTCAAAACCAAGAATCCTTGCATCTAATTCAACCAACAAAGAATGTCTCCTTGACAATGCATCTGCTACTATGTTTGAACTACCTGTCTTGTATTTAGAAGAGAACGTAAAAGATTGTAGGAACTCAACCCACTTAGCATGTCTTGGATTTAATTTTTGTTGCCCATGAATATGTTTTAAAGCTTCATGATCCGAATGTAGTATAAAAGGTCTAGGACGTAAATAATGTGCCCAATGATCCAAAGCTCTTACAATCGCATAGAACTCCTTGTCATAGGTGGAATAGTTTAACCTAGCACCGTTCAACTTCTCACTGAAATAGGCAATTGGCCGTTTTTCTTGCACCAATACTGCGCCGATTCCTACCCCACTTGCATCGCATTCAACTTCGAACAACTTACTAAAATCTGGTAAGGCAAGTACGGGATTCGAACAAAGCTTCTTTTTTATTTCCTCAAACGCCTTTTGGGCGTGTGATGTCCATACGAACTCTCCTTTTTTTGTTAACTCCGTAATAGGGGCCATGATAGAACTAAATCCTTGAATAAACCGCCTATAAAACGATGCTAGACCATGAAAACTACGTACCTCCGTGGTTGTTTTAGGAATAGGCCAAGCTTGTATTGCTTCAACTTTTGATGGATCCATGCTCACTCCTCTTTCACCCACGATGTATCCCAAAAAGACCACGCTTGCTACCATGAACGTGCACTTCTCTAGTTTCCCATATAATTTTTGCTTTCTAAGCATCTCAAATACTGCTCTTAGATGTGTCTTGTGTTCTTCTTTACTTTGGCTATACACAAGAATATCATCTAGGTAAACAACCACAAATTTATTTAAGAAAGGTCTTAATACCTCATTCATTAGCCTCATGAACGAGCTAGGAGCGTTGCACAACCCAAATGGCATAACGAGCCACTCGTATAACCCTTGCTTCGTTTTAAAAGCTGTCTTCCATTCATCTCCTTCCCTAACCCTCATCTGATGATAACCACTTCTTAGATCTAGTTTAGAAAATACCTTTGATCCTGCGAGTTCGTCGAGCATATTATCTAACCTTGGTATAGGAAATCGGTATTTAATTGTGATGTTGTTGACGGCGCGACTGTCAATGCACATCCTCCAAGTTCCTTCCTTTTTTGGTACCAATAGAGCTGGTACTGCACATGGACTTAGGCTTTCTTGTACATAACCTCTATCCATCAATTCTTGGACTTGTCTTTGTAATTCTTTTGCCTCTTCCGGATTACAACGATAAGCGGGTTTATTAGGTAACGCTGCTCCTGGAATAAGATCGATTTGGTGCTCTATCCCTCGTAGTGGTGGTAGTCCGTCGGGTAGCTCTTCCGGAAACACATCCTTGAACTCCTCCAATAAACTTCGCACCTCACGCCGACCCTCCTCCTCGCCACTCTCACGGCCTCCTACGTCCCTTACTACCATCATGAACGTTGGTTCTCCGTTGGTGATCGCCTCTTCTACTTCTTTCCCCTCTATTATCATCTCTTCTATGTCTTTCTTAGGTTCACTCCTTTTCTTTGGAACCCATGGTTGAAGATCAAATATTGTTTTTCCTTTGGGCACGCTATAAACATTGGTTCTCCCGTTGTGTATCACCTTTCGATCAAACTGCCATGGTCTTCCCAATAGAATATGACTAGCACTCATAGGCACAATATCGCACCATACTTCATCTTCATACGGACCAATCTTGAATGGAACTAGGACTTGTTGGTTTACGTTAATTCCTTCTTCCCCATCAAGCCAATATAGTTTATAAGGATGTTTCTTATCAATCTTGGGTAGTTGTAGTTTCTCAACCGCCTCCTTGGACAATAGATTAGTACAAGAACCGCTATCAATGATCATAGTACACACCTTATTCTTTATCTTGCACTTTGTACGAAAAATCCTCTCCCTTTGATCGTGGATCCCTTCGTCGGCCTCTATATGCAAGTTCCTTAATACCATTGTAACAAAACTTCTCCCAAGAACCGGTATAATAAAAATTAGACCAAGAGCCGAAGCTCTGATACCAATTTGATGCGTATTTGGGGTGATAATCAATAAAGATAATCAACAAAAATACGGATGTTGCAGCGGAATAAAAATACTAATAAAATAATACAATCTTGAACGAATAAAGAACAAAAGGTAACCAAGAACGATGAAAGAAAGGTGGACGGACGGACGGTGGTGGTGACGTGGCACACAGTGGTCAACGGTGGTCACGGTTGTCGATGAATCTTGGTGTTTCTTGATGTTCTTGAATAAAGATTGTTGATGACGTAATAAGGCACGGCACTTAATACTTGAAAGATTTGTGAAACGATTTGATGAATGAATTATGTATGTCGATGGATAGGATAATTGATCAAACTCACACAGATATTCTCTCAATTATTTTGAAGCTCACACAGATACTTCGGGTTTAAAGCTCACACAGATACTTTAGGGTTTTTTTGTAAGATAAACTTAACAAGAAAATTTGTTTATAATTTGATAATAAGATGAATAAAACAAACAACTAAGGATGCCTATTTATAGTAAGGTCATCCGTCACAAACCAGAATCGAAATAGGAAAGAACAAGAACCCTACACGGTCCCCAAGTGCTCGGCCAAACCGTGTACTACTACTCTTCCTAGGGTTTCTATTCCTATCCTATGGATTAAAGATAATCCTTATTTAATCTAAAAGATAAAATAACAAATAAAAGATTAAGTTGTAGTAACAAACCCTAACAACTTAAATAACAAATTTATAACTAACTAATAACTAACTTTGTAACTAACTTGTAACAACCCTAACAACCTTGTTGTAACAAACTAATAACAAACTTAATTAATTAAATAACAAACTAGGAAATAAGAAGGAAAGTCCCCAAACCCTAATCACCTAGGTTTTCGTGCCTCCTCTACTCGCACGCCCCAAGGGTTTCAATCCCTTCCCAAGCAATCCTAAGAACGGAAGTTGATCCTATCTTGTAGCTTTGATTAATATGACTCATATCTTTGTTTAATAATATTTCTTGGGATTGAATTAACGATGGTTCCGCATCAAAATACCTATAGCCTTCTCGTGCGTTGATCGACATAGGGCCACATACGTCCGTATGTATGAGTCCTAATAGGTCGGCAGCGCGCATTCCAACACCTTTGAAGGAAATACGAGTCATTTTGCCGATGAGACATGATTCACACGTGCCATATGATTCGAAATCAAAGGGCGAAATAGCTCCGTTCTGTATGAGCTGTTTTACGCGTTTCTCATTTATGTGTCCCATACGACAATGCCATAGGTAAGTTTGATCTTTGTCACCTACCTTTATTCTTTTATTATTCACATGTAATATCTCGGTGGTTTGATCTAAAACATAAATTCCATTCATGGAAACTGCCTTGCCATAAATCATATTGTGTAAGGAGAAAATACAGCTATTATTCTCTATTACAAATGAAAAGCCGAGTTTGTCAAGTGCAGAAACTGAAATAATGTTTTTGGACAAACTAGGAACATAATAACAGTTATATAAAAATAACTCGAATTCACTTGGAAGCTGGATTACGTATGTTCCCTTCGAGACTGCAGCCACACGTGCTCCATTCCCGACACGCAGGTCCACCTCACCCTTGATTAGGGGTTCTTGGTTTCGGAGGCCCTGCACATGATTACATAGATGAGAACCACAACCAGTATCAAGTACCCAAGTTCCGCAACTTGCATGGTTAATCTCAATCATGTGAATAAAAGAAGAAGAAGACATACCAACAGGAGTAACACGGCCTGCCTTAATGTCCTCGCGATACACGGGGCATGAGCGCCTCCAATGCCCAGTCTTGTGGCAATGGTGACATTCCATGCTTGTATCCTTGCTCTTTGTCTTGCCTTGTGAGTTACTCGACTCACCAGGCCCACTCTTAGCAAATCCTGGTTTCTTGAACCTGGGCCTACCTACCGCTAGGTCGCCCTGAGCTTTAGCCTTCCCTTTACCTTTTCCCTTACTTGAGATCATGAGAACATCCTGCTTTAGACTCCCACTCAACTTTAGATCCTTCTCAGTCTGTACGAGAAGGGAGTGGAGCTCATGGGGAGTCTTCTTCATGTCGTTCATGTAGTAGTTGGCCCTAAAGAGGGCGAACCCATCATGAAGCGAATGAAGCATGCGATCAACGATGATGTTCTCACTGATCTTGCAGTTTAGGGTCTCCAGTTTCTCGATATTCTCAATCATGTTGAGAATATGTGGGCTAACAGCTTGGCCCTTCTGGAGTTTCGCCTCAAAGAAGCGACAGGTATGCTCATAAGAAACGATTCTCGGAGCCTTGGAGAATTCGTTAGTGAGCGTGGTGAAAATCTTGTTTGCACCATGGGTTATGAAGCGTCTTTGCAAATTAGATTCCATTGCATAGATGAGTACGTTCTTTATCGCACCCGCTTCCATGACGAAGTCGCTATGAGCGCGAACATCGTTGGCTCTAGCTCCAGTTCCTGGGTGTGCCGGAATGGGCTCAGTTAAAAACTTAAGCTTTCCGTCAGCAATGGCAGCATTCCGTAGTGCCGCCTCCCAGTCAGAGAAGTTTGACCCATCATTCCTCAGTCTAGTTGACTGATTCATGGAGTCCATGAAAGCTTTTAGCCAGGATTCACGTGCTAGCTTGGCACTTGGCATTGGGTCTTCACCAGCCATTTTAGTTTTACAGCAGTTTTAATGAACGTGTTCTACACTGAAAGAAGATAAAACAAAACCATATAAGCAACTTATTGTTGTGATTTAAGTCTATATTAAATTGAATTTAAACTCGTAGACTCAAGCATTTATATAATTGATCTCCCTCAAGAATTATATAAACGATCCCAAGACTCAATTTCCGTATATTGATAAGCCCACAGTTTGGCTAATTCCAATCGTTGGAACTCTTGGTCGATAGATTTCCGTATATCCTATCTATTAGTCCATCTCAGTCACTGGAATATTATCGAGTGACCATGATGTTGAGATAAAATAAATCATCTGTTCCCACTTACCCGACGTAGAAGGGGTCATATTATGCCTACCGACGAAGAAGGGATTCATGGGAGGCTGATTTATAAAGACTAATCTCAATTTTTGGTTATACGAGGAAGACCCCATCAACTCTTATTTATCCATATTTAAGTGAACTATAAACTAGCATTTGCGTGAATGAATTAAATAAAGTGATGGCTTTTAAATTGACATGTGACATCTGTATTGTCACAGAAAACTAACGCGTGACCTCTACATGAGTCAGTTTTCAGGCATGATATAGGTGGTTTGGTTTTTAGGCGGAATATGATGCAAGCTATTATCGATGAAAGCGTAAAGATAAATGCAATAAACGTAAATAAAAGTCCTAGTGTGGCCTATCCTACCAAAATAAACATAAAACAACTTGGAATCCACCGTTGGACCCTAGAAGCTTGTCTTGATGTTCTATCTTGGTCCTTGCAGCGGGAGTGAGCATCCGGTCTCCGTCTTGTCTTTGGTCTTCACAAAATTACTAATTTAAATTACAAAAGTAATCCTAGATACATTCTAATTTAAATACAAAAGTAATTACATGGCAAAAACCCAAAACGGAGATTCAAGATCTCAAAATTACAAGCAAGATCGTGTCCCTTCATTACGGTGACACAATCTTCTAAGGCCACACTAAGTTACAACCGTTTGCAAAAATTAAATACGTTATTGAAAGCATTCAAGGCATTCACAAGACGATAAATAAAATGCATCAACTAAAAACAATTTATACATGACATAATACTGTTATTATGATTAATAAATTTATACCAAACCACCTTTTAAGATTAAAATTAAGTGACTATACCGTTTTAATCACCAATTTTAACAAACATATAATCCATTATTTTAAACTGTTTTAAAACAATATGTATCAAACGAGGGTGAACCGTTTCACTAAATAATACACTATTTCCGTATATAGTATATTATTTTAAGCCATGTGAAAATAAAACATGTTATTTTCGAAAATAAAAAAAACGAGTCTGTTACAGGGGGGAGGTCGACCGACCAGAACTTGTGGTCGACCGACCTCCTGCCGAAAAACGGAAAATTTCTGCAACAGTAAGATCGGTCGACCGACCTATTAATTAGGTCGACCGACCAACAAGCAGTAAAAACGAATTTCAGAAAACGCAAAACGCTGCACTTTTTGAAATTAAAACAAGTTTTTACCTTTAAATTTTGATTAAAACAAGTAAATCAAAATTAACATCAACAAGGGTTCACATATTGTCAAGAATATCGATTAATTAACAATATGTAAACAGGAATCGAAAAACAAGATCGAAAGCTCACAAAGGAAACTGTTTTTTAAAAAAAACAGAAAACTCACACAGGGGCGGTCGACCGACCGCTAAAACTGGTCGACCGACCGACGCAGCGGCAGAAACGAGATTTTTCAAAATCTTTTAAATAAACTTATGAAAAACACAAAAGTAAAATTTTCATGGCCTATGGCTCTGATACCACTTGTGGGGAATAAAGCATGTATTCACCCTAAACTTGCAGGATTATAATGAAAAATACAGTTGTGTTTATAGTCATAAGATTAAAAAGGATAAGAAAAGAAGTACAACCTTTAGTCCTCGCGCAAAAGGCCTAAGAACAGGAATTAATGCAAATTCCCTCCTATAACTTGCACCCAAGACTTAGTTTGAGACGTGGCCGCGTGAGCTAGAAATCCTCTCCAATTGCCTTGCAATATTGGGAGAGCTATTGAGTTTTAGATGTGAGATCTGAGGTTTTGGGAAAAGAATGTCTCAAAACCCTAATTTTACCTTGAGATAATTTAACAGTGCACCAAGAGTAACTGACATAAGGAGAAAAACTCTCCTTATGTAGTCTCTAGGTTTCGGCCGAATTGGAGATAGGGTAGGAGTGGGCTTTCCACTCTTACCTTATTCTAATTCGTGATTCGACCCAATTAGCTTTAAGTTGTTCGCGGGTTTTATTTATAAATCGTAACATGTTATCAGATATTAATACAGTCGATATATTAATAATGGTCTGACAAACTACGATATTGTATAATTACCCAAATTAATATAACTGTTTATATTAATACGCGAATACAATATTTAATTAAATATAACCGTTTATATTTAATTTACGAATTAATCATGTAATCCGTATTAGCTAAAATTATTTAATCCGTATTAAATAATAATCTCAACATCTTATTGACTAACTAACTGTTTAGTCATATCCGGCATAAATGTGATTGTATTTTCATACCTTCACATCTCTCAAACGTGTCCTATAGGTGTGACGTATAGGGACCAGTTGACCACCGCCATCCGTATGACAATAACGTCAAACTTATCTAGCAAGCCAACCGTTATTGATAAACGTGGATCAACTGGTAATAATACAGAAGTATGCCCTTGTGATCCTTAAAGAGATTTAATAAGTCATTGTACTTAATTGTCAAGGACACCAGCCCCAACAATCTCCCACTTGTCCGTACAAGGGTATGTTCAATGACGTTATCACACTACATGTGGAGGACACAAGCTCCAACATCAATAACCCCAAAAGGCAACTTTAAAGAAAGCGTAAATACAAATCCTTATGATAGAAATTGTACCAAACCATCACTCTTTCGAAGACGCCAAAAAGAAAGACTTCTTCTTCTTTAAACACAAAACAAGAGACCCAAAACATAGGTTTAAAGGTTTATACAAATAATTACCAATAAAATATTTTGAATAGATTATATTGTAGAAGTAAGAGCAAGGATTGTGAAAATATAATTTATGTATGAGTTTGGAAGAAGAAAAGATATTCAACAATGAAGTCAAAGGGAGAAAAGAGAGCAAAAGAGAGAAATCGAAGAAGAGAGGCGCGGCAAGTTTCACGCACGAAACAATGAATTGACCTAGTTGCTTGCTAGGTTAAATTCTATTTATAAGGAGATTAACTAATGGGCTTTTGGTCCATTAGCTCAAACAATGGATTATCTGATTACAAATCTGATTAAGCCATATTAAAACGCAAGGAGAACTTGAAATAGAAAAGTAAATATTAAATTAAAATAATCAAATATTGCACGGACGTTTTAACCCATCCAAAAGTAGATCAAAACGAGGAAATAATTAAATAGAGAACGGAAGCTATAAATATATATTTCCAAAACTCATTAATAAACTTCGAAATAATTAAGTAAATGAAATACTTTTATAATAAAATATTATTATAAATTACGGGGTGTTACAATCTCTTAATGACGATATTATTGTATTAAAAAACAAAAAAAAGAAATAGATTATTTAAATATTTTGATTATTATAATGATTAGAAATAATTATTTGTTCTAAACTATGAAAATTAGCTAATTAACAATGGAGTGACTAATAAATCTTTTCTATTTGTTAATTACATCATGTCATTCATTAAAGTTGATTTCGGGATACATATTTCTATGTAATATCGTTTATAGAAAAAGTTTTACATTTCGACTAATATCATATTACAGTATACGAGTTTAAAACTTAATTACAAATATTATCTACATATGTCCGTGCATTTTTGCACGGGTGCTAAACTAGTATATATATATATATATATATATATATATATATATATATATATATATATATATATATATATATATATATATAGGGTCGGGATCCGGTGAGAACCACCCTACAATGAAAACATGAAAACCGGTGAGAACTCTTTCTTACGGAATTTTTTTAAAAAAGTTAATGACATGATTGGATTCGGCATGGAATTTTATGGCCAGAGAACATATTTCTTGGTCTAGAAAATAAATACTAGTGGCGGAAAAATGATAGATACGAAAAAATAGATAGTAAGTGCATGCAAATAAATAAAACGTATCTCACCTCGATTTCCGTCACTAGTATTTATTTTCTAGACCAAGAAATATGTTCTCTAGCTATAAAATGTCATGCCGAATCCAATTATGTCATTAATTTTTTTTCAAAAAGTTCGTAAGGTAGAGTTCTCACAAAGTTCTCATTGTAAGGTGGTTCTCACCGGATCCCAAGTCTATATATATATTTATATATATATCCCGTGTGAACTTTCTTACGGTGCGTATTGTACGAACCAACGTTAAAAAAAATCGTAATTTATTTGTACGTTGGTTCATACGCACGGTTTGCACCATAAGAAAGTTCGCACGAGATATTGATTCTGTATATATATATATATATATATATATATATATATATATATATATATATATATATATATATATATATATATATATATATATATATATATATATATAGAAATTGAATCACGTGAGGCCGCTCTCTTAGCGTGAGGCTGCCGGACCATTCTAAACCGTTAGATTTTAGTAGCATGGGCGCACGAGATCTTGACACGTGTCCTATATAATTTCCTTTATTTTATGTACTTTAGAAAGCACCAACACCATTATTATTGGTAACTACAACAGTACAACACCATTGATTTGTGAACCACCAAAATCTCATTAATCTCCTCGTTTCATCCTCTTTACCATCTCAAATCAAATGACCATCATCCTACCTCAATCTCCTTTCGCTGATCATCATCATCATCTTCCTTTCGCTCCTCATCATTAACCACCTCCACAATCATCTCCAATTCCAAATCATCATCTAGAAAATCATATCATAATCTTTGATTTTTCCCCTAAATTCCTTCACTGTGGCGTTTTTTTCTTACCTCATCGTCAACATCATCAACAACATTTTCAACACCACTATTACTTGCCAAATTAAAGAAGACGTAGCAGTAGAAACATAACGGAATTAGCGGAAACCTTCTTCTCATTCTCACTCCTCTCCTCCATCATCTTTTATTCATAAGAATTAGCAGAAAGCGCGGTGAAATTAACTACGAAGTTACGGAATAGAGTTTAGTATTAGTTGTATCAGATTTGGCAATCAATAGAAAACATAAGATTTGATATTCTGGGTTTGTACTGTTTATAAGGTTATTTTGTTATAACTTTAGTGTTTTTAAGAAGGGTGAAAATGAGAAGAAGAAGAAGCGTAAGTACAGTGTTATTGTAAATAGATGCTTAAGATGTGAAACTGTAAGCAAATATTGTGAAACTGTGAATCTGTGAAACTGTGAAACTAGAAGCTTAATTTGTGAAACTAGATGCTTAATATGTGAAACTGGAAGCACATATTGTGAAACTGTGAAACTGTGAAACTAGATGCTTAACTTGTAAAACTAGAAGCTTATTCAGTGAAACTAGAAGCTTAACTTGTGAAACTAGATGCTTAAGATGTGAAACTGTAAGCAAATATTGTGAAACTGTGAAACTGTGAAACTGTGAAACTAGAAGCTTAATTTGTGAAACTAGATGGTTAACTTGTGAAACTGGAAGCAAATATTGTGAAACTGTGAAACTGTGAAACTAGATGCTTAACTTGTGAAACTAGAAGCTTATTCTGTGAAACTAGAAGCTTAACTTGTGAAACTAGATGCTTAAGATATGAAACTGTAAGCAAATATTGTGAAACTGTGAAACTGTGAAACTAGATGCTTAACTTGTGAAACTAGAAGCTTAACTTGTGAAACTGGAAGCAAATATTGTAAAACTGTGAAACTAGAAGCTTGGGGATGCGTGAGGTCCGGCGGCCTCATCCTAAGAGGCGGCCTCACGTGATCCGGCCTCTATATATATATATATATATATATATATATATATATATATATATATATATATATATATATATATATATATATATATATATATATATATATATATATATATATATATCATGATTTATTAGTATTTAATATATTGTGATAAATAGAAAGGAGATGCACAATATCCATTACTACTCGTATTAGTTTCGTCTTATTAGTTTTTTTTTTTTTTTCTTTTTCATTATATTGGATTTGTAGATTGTATTGTCGATAAATATGGGTAAGCAGTACTGTTTTTATATGTTTAAGTGGGTACTCGATGCAGCTTAGATTCTCGTAAAACAAAATTAGAAGATTTTATTATAAAGCTCAAATTCTACCCCACGAGTTGTAGGTGATATAATCTATTAATTGATAAATCTGAGAGTGGTTTTGAATCCTGTTTGTTTAATTTTTTTTAATAAAGTAGGTATTGTTAAAGCTTGTGTAATAATAAAAATTGCTTAGTTGATTGTTATGACTACTATTTGATTATCATCTCACCTTAAACAAGTGTTTGGAATTTTTAGTTCTAGAAGCAGACAACGATTTTCAGACGAATAATGTCATGCTGTGGAGTCTCATGTGATGGGGACTGTGTTTGTTTATGCCATTTTTTGAATCTTAAGTTCCTAAATATGTTTCTTATAATAATCTCGTAAATTATACCTATGTGCAAATTATTGGTCCAAGAGTGTGGGCTTTGTCCTAACTACTAGTTTGTGGAGTGAGGTTCAGTGTTGTCGTCTCTCTTTTGTGGTAACAACTATATATGTCTATGAGATATGTGATGTTAGTGGACGAATTATAATTATGCATTAAGAACTAAGGCAGATTTGCTTGGAATCCTTTTTTTGCTTGTTTGATTCCATATAGGTATACATACGGCCACAACATTAACCAATGCCTCTATAGTTCTTGACTATTTAAGTGGGTGTCAAATAAATATACACACCTTTTCCCCTTTTTGGTTGCTTATTTGGCTAGACAACTCACAATTACCCCATTGCCTTCAGGATTTCTTCCTTTGTCCAGTTAGGACGGTCTAATGTGGAGAGGTAGTTTTCGGTTGAGGCATGCTCAAGTTTGTGTACAAAATGCACGGAAACATCTCCTACATTTGCATAAGGAGTTCAGGTTCTTTAGTGTATCATTTTGCCTTATCCATCGTACTCCGAACCCAACCAATAGTTAGTCACTGGGCTTCATTCAAAATGTTTGTACTTTGTATGTGTCTACAAAATTCATGCTGCAAGTTTTGTAGGATTTTGTTAGGTTTTGCACAAATTTCTTTATTCCTGTGTTATATATGTCTTAATTTTTTTCTTAGAAGTAGATGTCTTGGATAAGATGAAAAGTTGTAATGACCTATTGACATGGCTAACAAAGAGTGCACGTCTTAGTATCATAAGTGATAATGTTTCGCAATTTCATCGTATGTTACACTCATGGTACATACGACGTACCTTGTATCTACTTAGAAGTTAATGTATTTATTCTTCTCCCTGTTTTATATGCCTCAACTGGCGGCGTATTTTTTTATGATGTTCTTTCTTCTCATGTTGTCTGCCTTTTTGTTCTTTCTGTTGTAGTGTGCCATGTTTGCATATAGGAGCACGTTATTCCACATCCTCAAGAAAATGTTGTGAGACAAGCCAGCCATTGTGCCAAATTGCAGTAATGAAGGAGGGAAATGTGTTCAGAGCAAAGGGGAAAAAATTCACCTTTACTTTACTGGCAGTAATATGTATGACCATCTTTCTTTTGTCGTATGAGAAGAAGCCTCTTGAAACCACATTATTCTCATACCAAGATCAGTTGATTTTGCCTGCACCAGGTTTGTGCATGATCTTCAAACATCAACAATAACAACAGCATCAGAGTCTTAGTCTCAAAATGATATGGGGTCGACTGACATGAATCATATTTGAAACCGCCATAGGTGAATTCCCATCTCAACAAACGAAAAAAGAAAGAAAAGGAAAAACAAGAGTGGGGTGAAACAGAAAATGAAGGACAAAGGGGTTTTATAGATTTCAAATCAAATTTATCACATATTTAGAAACCTAAAAATTAAAATAAAATAAAGCTTAAAATGATTTTTTTTTTTTTAAAAAAAAATATATTCTCACGGGAGGGCACATGCCCCACTATTCACCCCCAAATCTGCCTCTGAAATCATCCGAGGGATCTTCAAACATCGTTCCGAAAAATATGCAATATTTGAAAATCTGACTAAACTGATAGGCCATAGTCTCATAGACTCGTAGATAATATTGTATCCATGTTTTAAAATACTTGCCATGGTACCGAAACACAATTGAGTTATCAGGTTTGAGCTCCATTTATCTCAATGACCGAGATGGACTAGCATATACAGGGTCAAGTCTCATACTGTGATTTGATATCATGGTTGCTTCTTAATGACTTGTTTATGATCAGACCTTAACAATGTTCATGGAATACCGTAGATTATATTGATATTATTCCGGAGTCAAATCTCAAAATGACCAGTAGAATGATTATACATCCTATGTACTACCATCAGCTTTACTGTTTTTTTAGCATTACAATATTGTTTTTGAATTTTGTCTTAAAAATTATGAGTATTGTTATAAAAATTTTGAGTTCAGTTATTAAAACATTAGGCTAAAAAAGTTAAAACAAAACTCAAATATTACATATAAACTTAGTTGAATTTTAGTTTTGAAGGAAACAAATTAAAATCAAACTTATAAACTTTAATAAGTTTTGAAAAAATACACATGTTCAAAAACAAATAAAATTTGAGATAAAAGCTCAAAAAATACTCACGTTGAAAAAAAATACTTATATGCCCAAAACAAATAAAGTTGAGATAATAAGCTCAAAAAAATACTCATATGCTCAAAAACCAGGAAAGTATGAGTTAATAGATCCGATGTATGTTCCTTTTTTGAGCAAAATGACTAATCAGACTACTTTTGCAAATTGTTTCTTTCTTGTGTCTTTGTTTCGTTGGTCGAATGCTTTCTTATGGTATATGCAAACTGTCTGGCCCAGATGTTATTGAAGTAGCTTCTCACATTTCTGAAGATTCTATCAAATCAGAAGATCAGCGCTTCCGAGAGTCGTCTCCAAATGTACCTGAAGAAACAGTATATAAAACAGAAGCACAAGCATCAGTTGAGAATGCAGAAGAAATAAAAGATAAGAGCGAAAGTCATAAAACCAAAGTTGAGGATGCAGGGGATGAATATAAGTCACATCCACATGCATCCAGTGATTTGAACACCGAGCCTGTGGCTGAAAAGTCTTCTGGAGCAGTAGAAGATGACATGAACTCAGCATCATCTGAGGCAAAAGGTAGTTGCATTCTTAATTTATCACAAGTTTTTCTATGTATGTTTCAAAATTTGTTTGTGTATCGACTATTGCCAGATGTTGAAAAAACTTTTGTTTTGTGATAGTTTGTCATATGATCATCGTGAATCCATTCTTCACTTGCTATCTTTACTCTTTAGTGATCTTGCTTGTAGTCTGTAGAGTAGGGTCATGACAGGATCGGATATCATCATCACCATATATCAAAAGTATGTCTCCGGCACGTAATGCTTTTGTAAGTCTTGAAGTAATGATGAGAGTGACAGTGACAGATAGTGGACTGGTTGTGCATAAGTTCCTTGATTGATGGTTTAGGGTTTACTTCTTAGCTCGATTTCATTTGAGGCTTTGAGCTGTGTTTTTGATGTCCATTTAGTATTTATGCCATAACTGAACTTCTGTCCTTTGTTTCACTTAGGACTATGGCGTAGTTCACACTTCAGTGTCGTTTGCTAAATTTTTTTGCTTTGTAGAGTTGTGCTTTGTAACCTGAGTTTACCTCTTTAACGGTGAGGATATTTGGTTGTATTTGTTATGCCCTAAAATTACCATTTTATAGGCTAACACGTGGCACTACGTGATTAGAAGGAAAAGTACACATTGGATACCAAAGTCAATGAGATAAAGGAAATAGGAAGTCAACACAAGAGGAAGACTGTAGAGGAAGGAGAAGAGCGGCACAAACGAGGAAGGAGAAAAGGTTAAAAGGGGAGCAGCTCGAGATTACCTCAAATGGCCACACACCAGACCTCCGTCAGAAAAAGCAAGCAGGAAGAAGGCACCCAAAATGGATAAAAGAGAAAGAAGAGATCCGTTGGATTAGAGTCCAATCCAACGGTGCATAGAATTAAGCCTCTATATATATGCAAACATTGCACATGTAAAATTCATTCATTACACACTGAGCACACACAAAACACTAGAAAACCCTAAGAAATACTTGTAATCGCATACACATCCTGAAGGATAATTCTAGTAGAAATTGGAGGAAACATCCCTCCCGCAGTTTTTCCCTAAGGGGTTTCTGCGTCATCAATCTTCTTCTCTTCCACACTTCTTCTCTTTATATTTCTAGATACTTAGTTAATCCACTAAATCATATTCTTGGCTTGAAATCACTATAACCTCATAAAAACAACCTTAGGTAAATTTTGACCTAAACAGTATTTTTGGCAGCATGTGATTATGCAAAGGGTAGATGGGTTATAGACAACAGGCGGCCACTATATTCTGGTTTTAAATGCAAGCAGTGGCTGTCGGAGATGTGGGCTTGTAGGCTCACGCAGCGCCCTGATTTTGGCTATGAATTGTATAAATGGCAACCTAAAGACTGTGACATGCCCGACTTTGAACGATCTGCATTTTTGAAGAGGTAAGGAATTGATCAACTTTTCCTACTCCCATGTCTATATTTTGGGTACTTCTGTAAGTTCTGTTATCTATATTTATTCCAAAGGGTTTCTGACTCGATCAAATATGAACAGACATCAAATGCTCCTTTGGTTCTAAACTTGTTTCGGACGAACCTCTCAAAATTTTATTAGACAGTCTCCTCGCAAATTAGCCTATAATTAAGTGAGGAATACCCAAGGATCTGGGTTGGTTCACCTGTAAGGTTGTCTCATTGACGACTCGCTTTTTTTTTTTTTTTTTCATTTGCAGTCACCTACTATTTATGACATCCAACTCTTATTTTACAGAATGCAGGATAAAACCCTTGCTTTTGTGGGTGACTCTTTGGGAAGGCAGCAATTTCAGTCCCTTATGTGTATGGTTACAGGTGGTGAAGAATCTCACATTCAAGACGTGGGAAGGGAATACGGTCTAACCACTCCCCATGGTGCTGCGCGGCCGAACGGTTGGGCGTTTCGATTCCCAGAAACAAACACTACAATCCTTTACTATTGGTCATCATGCGTATGTGACTTGGTTCCTCTCAACCCTGAAGACCCTCAAAGTCAAGTTGCCATGCATTTGGACCGTCCTCCGTCTTTCTTAAAGCATTTCTTCCACCATTTCGATGTATTGATTCTCCATACTGGTCATCATTGGAATAGAGGTAAAGTCAATGCTAATCGATGGGTAATGTATGTTGACGGGAAACCCAATGAAAACCGAAGACTAGCTATGATTGGAAATGCTAAGAACTTTACAATACATAGTACGGCCAAATGGGTTGACTCGCAACTTCCTTCTCATCCTCGGCTAAAATCTTTCTTTAGGACACTCTCACCCCGGCATTTCTTTAATGGGGACTGGAACACCGGTGGGTCCTGTGAGAGCACGACCCCACTGGCTCGAGGCAGTGAAGTAAACCAAGACGAGTCTAGTGATCAGGTGGTTGCTAGCGCTGTCAGAGGAACAAAGATAAATTTGCTGGATATAACTGCTCTTTCTCAACTGAGAGACGAAGGGCATATATCACGGTATAGTGTTAAGGCATCATCAGGGATACAAGATTGCCTGCATTGGTGCCTTCCCGAGATACCTGACACGTGGAACGAAATACTTGCTGCTCAGGTATAGATTTCACTTTAGAGAGCAGTACTTGTTTAGGGTGACATATGGTGTTTATATGAGCAACTGAACAAAGAGTATTTGCAATTTGACAGATTTTGAGTAGGTTTAGAGGGAAATGTTACTGTCAGATTTATACAGTCTTCTGAGTTATTGGTTGTATACTATAACAGTGTATTATTGTGCCCAAAGTATCAGGTTAGGAATCCTATTTCTTGGCCACTACTATAACACTGTCGTCCATGTTCCAACAAACACCAATATGGGCAAGTCGTATTGGAATGGACGTTTACAAGAATCGGACTAGTGCTTATAGTTCAACAAGGGAACAAGATGTATGCCTATGTCTTATGTAAGAAAGAGGGGTATATAAATGTAGACAGTAATATCTAGGCCACGGAAGAGAAGCATAGTTCATAACTACATACCAATCCTGTCAATGACATCTTTAGAGATGTAATTAGACAGCCTCCTCCAATCTACATAATCATTTAGTGAATATGTGCCAAGATGTCTATAAAATTCCGTACGTTTCACTGCTTCAGCACACCTCTCTTCTTATGTCGAGAAGATGATATCAGAAGTTGTAAAACAAAACAAGTAACAATTCACAAAGCTACACAAACTGAATTAAACAAGCGCTTTACACAGACTGACACACATGACCAAATACTCACCTCTTCCTCTGGAACTTTGACCACCTTTCCTCTTGCAGATCCCACTTTCGAACAATCACCTGTGGGACTCAAAAAAAAGGAAATGCCACCGCTAACTGATTATCAATAACTCACAGGAATTACAACGCAAGCAAGGAATTACAATGCAAACTAATCTCAGATGGGGAAGTATCGTTGGAATTGTTGCTTCAAAAGAAGCATTTATGTTTATCCCACATTGTTCATCTATTGCTTCTGGAAAATGTATATCTTCTCACCAATAAAAAAATTACCGCAAGCGGTGCGCCGCAGGCGCTCTACCAAAGCCCGAAGCCCAGGCCCGAGCCCGAGCCCAAGTTGTGTGGAATGTTCGACTAATCATCTCGAGTTATGTCACTCGGACTTGGCAGATTTTAAAAACACCACCAGTAAGGGTGAGAAACACTATTACATTACTTTCATGGATGATTTTTCTAGATATACAAAGGTTTTTTATTAGCAACCAAGGATGACGCCGAAGAAAAATTTACTATCTTTAAAGCCGAGGTTGAAAATCAATTAAACCTTAAAATAAAACGTTTGAGATCTGACAGGGGAGGAGAATACGATCGGCAACTTCTTAGTGCTTTTTGTAAAACCCATGGCATTACACATGAGAAGACTGCCCCTTACTCACCTCAACAAAACGGTATTACTGAACGTAAAAATCGGTCATTCAAAAATATGATGAATGCAATGTTATTAAGTTCTGGCATGCCTTCTAATAGGTGGGGTGAAGCTATTTTATATGCATGTTATGTTCTAAATCGTGTTCGTCATAAAAAAACAAGTAAGACTCCTTATGAGCCGTGGAAAGGCTACAAGCCAAATCTCAATTACCTCAAAGTGTGGGGGTGTCTGGCGAAGATTGGAATACCGACTTTTCAAAGAAAAAACATTGGACCTAAAACTGTAGACAGAATTTTTCTAGGGCGCGCAATGAATAGTGCTGCCTATCGTTTTATACTTAAAGACTCGTCCGGTTTTGGGGCCATACAGGAATCTAGGGATGAATAGTTTTTTGAGCATATTTTTCCCATGAAAACTAACTCCTTGGTCTCTAATATTTCAGCATGCCCTTCTTCGTCTATAAGCACCCCTGCGGAAATCCGGAGAAGTAAACGACCTAGAACTGCACCTCCTTTGGACCAGATTTCGTGACCACTCTTCTTGCCGAAGAAAGTCACTTTGATGAGCATTTGGTAAATGTTTTTATACTTGAATCTGACCCTAGGACGTATAAACAAGCCATGAACTCCATTGATTCGAGTTTTTGGTTAGAGGCCATAAACAGTGAAATCGAGTCCATTATGAGTAACAACACATGGGTTCTAACTGACTACCTAGAGGTTGTAAGGCTCTAAGTAGCAAATGGGTATTTAAAAAGAAACTAAAACCAGAAGGCTCAGTCGATAAATATAAAGCGAGACTCGTGGTCTGTGGCAATCGTCAAACGAAAGGTTTAGACTTCTTTGATGCTTATTTACCTGTTACTAAAGTAGCTACTATTCGAGCTTTGATTGCACTTGTTTTTATACATGATTTAGTAGTTCACCAGATGGATGTTAAAACAACTTTTCTGAATGGTGATCTCAATGAAGAGATTTACATGAAACAGCCCGATGGTTACTTAGTGTCTGGTTAAGAAAACAAGGTATGTAAACTCGTGAGGTCTTTGTATGGTCTAAAGCAAGCGGCGAAGCAATGGTATGACAAATTTGACAAAACAATCAGATCTAATGGCTTTACGGTAAATGATTATGACGCTTTTGTATACTCTAAACTTAATGACACTGCTGTGTAATAATTTGTTTATACGTGGATGGCATGCTTATTTTTGGGACCAACATGCATGTGGTAAACGAAACCAAAAAATTTCTAAACTCGATCCTGTTTTGACATGAAAGACTTAGGGGAGGCTGATGTGATTCTTGGGGATAAAATCACATGAACCAAAACAGGGTTATGTTTGAGTCAATCTCACTACATAGAAAAAATTCTTACAAAATTCAACAAGTTTGACTGTTTACCTGTTCACACACCCTATGATCCCACAGTTCACTTAACTAAAAATCCCGGAAATAGCGTGTGTCAGGAAGAGTATGCAAAATTCATTGGTAGTGATGTACCTTATGAACTATACCAGACCTGACATAGCCTACGCAGTAAGCAGACTAAGTAGGTACACTCATAACCCTGGACGACCAGACCATTGGACAGCCCTTACACGCCTGTTACGATATCTAAGAGGAACAATGGAACGGGGTTTACATTTTGGAAAAAACACCTTCTGTTCTCGAAGGTTACTGCGATGCAAAATGGGTGGCTAATTCCCATGACATCTTATCTACTAATGGCTATCTGTTTACGCTTGCTAGTGGCGCCATCCCATGAAAATCATCTAAACAGACTTGTATTGCTAAGTCAACAATGGAGTACTGTGCCTGGCAATGAATACTCTGTCAGCAAAGGGTATCAATGGCTGGCTCCAGCAGTCCCTGAAGTCTCATGGCATCATAGTATATGGAACAAATGGACCATTCCCAAGCATGGTTTCATTGCTTGGTTGTATAGGCAAAGTGGTTTCAATACTAAAGACAAATTGTTCAGACTCAACATAAGTACAGATAATCGATGTTGTATCTGTGACCAGAATGAAGAAACTATTCCCCATCTGTTCTTTAAATGTCACTATAGCAACAGAATTATGGAGCAGTTGCAGCAATGGACAGGGGTGAATCTTATACTGGATACCAGGCAGACTTGGAACCATCACTTCTCCAAACTCAAAAAAGGTATTTTGCATAGTATTGTGAATGCTGCAATTTACACTATTTGGTACCAGAGGAATATGTCCAGACATGAGCAGAAGTTGCAGACTCCTAGAGGTTGTGTGAGCCAGATTCAGTCCGCTATCAGAGGTCGTATCAGTCATCAAATTAAAGGGACTCTCTCATCAAAAGATCAATCATGGATAAATAAGCTTATGTAATAGACTGGGTGGATGCTTTTGAGCTATGACTGCTTCGTAGCCTTATATTTGTTTTGTTATGGACACTTCCAACTTATCAATATAATTTACATTTTACCAAAAAAAAAACAATGGAATCTGAATTTATTGCTTTAGAACTGCCAGGAAAGGAAGCAGAGTGGCTCAGGAACCTGTTAACCTGTTAACAGACATTCCATTGTGGGGGAAGCCGACCCCATCCATATCAATGCATTGTGATTCTAAAGCTGTCATTGGAGCAGCAAATAATCAAACATATAATGGAAAACGGAGGCACATCAGATTACGACATGAGATCGTAAAGAACATGATCAGAGAAAATGTGATATCACTTGAGTTTGTAAGATCCGAGCGGTTTATAGCTGATCCGTTTACCAAAGGCCTTTGTAGAAAAATGGTGCTGGAGTCAGCACAAGAAATGGGATTAAAGCCAATTAAGGAGTAAGTTGTTATTGATACCCAACTTAGTTAAGCTAAGGTCAAATGCGGTCAAACGAAGTCACAACGAACTCGAGAGGTAATGTCAACACCATTTCTTTTTTGTTATATGACACTTCTTTCTTTTTAAAAGTACTGTCGCGTGTTTGTAAGGTTGAGCCACAACTCTTAATAAATTCATAGTCCTAAATGGATGGTTTGTGACAGTCAGACCTGATGAATTTACCTATGTGAATGTGGGGCTATTGCTCTAACCCCAAGAGAGTCTTAAGGCTTTAGGATCTCTAGAGGCATTCACGGGGTTACCAGGATTCATGTGGCGAGCACCTGGGAAGTCCAAGTAAAACACTTGTTATATATTTTGCGTTCATGATAAGTTCATGGATGGTGTGAACACTAGCCCTGTTTTTCAGACTGGTAAGTGTGCAACTGATCTTTTACCAACTCCATTAAAAGGTTAAAGGCTTTGATCCACCTCAAATGGCAGTTTAAGGTTACTCTATGCACTGGGTGTTAGTTAAATTCCACAAGAGACTACACATCTCAACTCCAGATCTCCGTTGACAAACAATTTTCTCTTTTTATTCTTTTTCTTCTTTTGAATCATGTGGGGAATTGTTGGAATTCTTGCTTCAAAAGAAGCATTTATGTTATCCCACATTGCTCATTTATTGCTTCTTGGACTTGTTTATATATGACCATTGACTATGCCTTACTAGAAGTGTAGTAGTACAGACTACGTACACCACACACATGTGCCTCTCCTCGCCTCGGCCGGCCGGGCTCGAACTCGGGTTCGGGCATTGGGCTTTGGGAGAGTGCATGCGGCGCACCGCTTGTGATGCGTGTATTTTATATGATGTTTTATACCTCATTTTACACGCATTTCAGAGCTCAATTACGAGTTTTTGGTTGTTATTTCCCTATTTCGTCTACTTTCGTATTTTTATGCACTTGTGCAGATTTATCCGGAAAAGAGACGATTTCGAGCCAAGTTTATCCTCAAGAGTTTTACATTGCTAAAGGAACAAAGAAGGGAATAAGGAACGAAGTCCGATGCGCGTTCGAAAGACCAAAAGACTGATCTTTGAAGATTTCGAAGCTAACACATCAGGTGCTTTGGTCGACCGACCGAGCCCACTGATGGGTCGACCAACATACCTGTTGATCCAAGTTCAGAAGTTTATTTACGGTGTCATAAATCCTGATGGGCCCGATAACTGGTCGACCGACCAGCATTACCAGTCGGTCGACCAAGACACGGATTTTGGAAATTTCAGAAAAGAGGTGTAAGCCCATGGACGCGTGATTAGGTCAAGAGAAGTCATCAGAGATTATTATTTATGCTAATCACCCTTATTGTATTAGGCATTCAGTTTTTATTCATCGAATCTTTACTTAGTCTTAATTCAGCCCTAATGTAATATTTCATAGTTCGTATTAAGGGGTCGTTTTATATTTTTGTTAAGACGGGGTATAGTTATATGATTTTCGATACGCATTTTGCTAAATTGCTATAATAATAATATTAATTATATATAGGGTTAATTGACGGCAATAATCCAAACTATGCCTCCTCTTCTCGTATTAATCCGTACTAATGTTTAACTGAGAAAAATCTAAACTATGCCTTCATTTATCTCGCGGTGCACCAGGTAACCGGATACCTGTTGATTAGGTCATACTTCAAAAAAATGAATAAACTCCTAATTTAAGCCATCTCCTCCTCTACCATCTCATCCTCTACCTGCATTCAAGTCCTCCATCACCATTCATCAACTATCAAACAATCAAAACCACTGTCACATTCATATCCCTCCCTCTTGCAACACCACTGCTACCGCCACCAACGCCCCTTCATCACTTCGCCACCACCAATTTAACTTGAGTTTCATGCTTGGATGCACCCTTCAAAATCAAATCTCACTTATAATTATCAGTTGTCAAAATCAAATCCCCTTTAAATTAACAATACTCTGACTCCAAATCAAATTTAAACAACAAATCTCATCAAAACCCCCTTCAAATCTTGATATTGATAATCTCACTTTCAATAATAAAATTGAACTGCATCGTCGAATTTGTGATAAAAGGTTAAGTGATGGTGGTGGTGCGTATGGCTTTGTTCAGTCGTCGTCAGATTGTCGTGCTTGAAATTAGTTTGGGACATTAGTTTGGTTCAAGTATTCTGGAGAAAGATTTAGTAGAAATTAATTTGGGATTTTTGGGTTTTAGTTTTAATTTAGGGCTTGTTACATCCCATGATTTCTGGGTTTTAGTTTTAGTTTACCCAGATTTTGGAAGAATAAAAAAAATGGGCCCGCTATCATATGACCTGAGACTTTACTTGTGGTAACAGGTAAAAACAAGGCGGAGTTTAGCGAAAGATAAATGAATGTATAGTTTAGACTTTTCTCGGTTAAACGTTAGTACGGATTAATATGGCATGAGTGGTATAGTTTGAATTATTCTTATCAATTAACCCTTATATATTCGTTAAGTTTAATATTTATTATTTACATCGACATGTAGATAATTAATTTATCAAGTGATGAACTTGTCAAATAAATGTTATTTTCTATGTGGTCCGTGGGTTTCGAACTAGGGACCTTTGGCACACCGGTTTTGGGCCTCGAAATGCGTGTACTATGAATCAGCCCACACTTCGTCTTTTACACAAACACAAACAGCCTCACAATCTGCCGTCATTTTGTGACACTCATCCCTAACCTAATTCTAACCTAATCAACATTCTATCACCACACTTTTTCTGCCGACACTGCAAGGTCTCTAGGGGCGGTTCACACGACGGGTTTAGAGCGGTCTAGGGTGGTTCGTTTGGGCCAGGAAAGAGGTATGCCCATCACGTTGTTTTCTCTTGTGTTCATTTAACGTTTTTATTCGAATAATTCAATCATGTAGATTTCATGTATAGTGTCTGGTTATTATACAATGGTGATCTATGTTGTTGGGAGTCGTGTCTTGACCATAGTCATAACCCCGTTGACCACCTAGGACCACCCGGCAAGGTCGTTTATAACTCCTGTCACGATGCAAATCTTTACCTCGCAGAAACAGAGTAATGAGCGGGTAATGTTTTCATATGATTTCGATGCTTGTTCTAGTCACGTTTATATTGGGTGTTAGGTCTTTTGGATTGGTAGTAGTCAGGGTGTATAAGTTGTTGTTTTCATGGAGGGTCCTGGTGTTTCTTGTCGTTTCTTTGCTAGAGTTTGTATGGGTGGTTCACGGTTGGAAAACAGGGCTGGTATGGGGATTGGGTTTGAGTCGGTAGTTGCTGGCGGTTTCTACAGTGTCGACAACAACCACTAACCTCCCAGGAACCACCACGGCTCAAGGGCGAGCCTGGTGGTGTCACTGGTGAGGGTGGTGGATGATGTTGGTGTCGATTAGGGTGGTTACGGGAGGAGTCAGACGTGTTAGTGCTGTGTTCGTATTCGGGTTTTTGCCGCGTTGTTACTGTTCGTGCTATGCCTGAGTCTTTTCTAATTACATGGTCGAAGGGGTGGCTGGTTGTCGGTGTTGAAGCAGGCGTAGTGAGTTCTGAGTATGGTGGTTGTCGGTTGTAGAGGCGGTGTTACACAGTGATATGGGGGTCTGTTTTGCCGCGGGTTGGTGGGTCGTGGTAGAGTTGCTTAGGTGTCTTTGCTATTCTTATTATTATCATATTATTCTTATTAGTATTATTAATATTAATGTTATTATTAATATTTATTATATTTGTTATTATAATTATTTTTACTATTATTATTATGATTATTGTATGGGTGATTGTGTTAGTAAGTTGGTAATTTATTAATTTTTATTAGTTAAGGGTGTTTATGAGTCGAGGAGGTTCCTCTTTAAGAAAAGTTACTATTTCGGGAAAGTTCCATTTTAGGGAACTTTCCACTTTTAGAAGGTTGCTAATTATAGTAGGTGTGTTTCCTGATATGGGGATTTGGGAAGATTAATTAATCGTTACGTAATATATGTTTAGGTGACGGTTTCCACGTGGAACATTTCTAGCTGCTGCGTGGTTGACATTTCTATTCCGCAAGTTGAGGTAGGGGATGTATATATATATATATATATATATATATATATATATATATATATATATATATATATATATATATATATAGAGAGAGAGAGAGAGAGAGAGAGAGAGAGAGAGAGAGAGAGAGAGAGAGAGAGAGAGAGAGAGAGAGAGAGAGAGAGAGAGAGAGAGAGAGAGAGAGAGAGAGAGAGAGAGAGAGAGGCGGGATCCGGTAAGTCCACCTAAATATTTGAGTCCATGAGTCCATTTAGAGTATCAATAGTTGTATTAAAAAATATCACGTTTTTTTTACACTACAAAGTCTACAATATCACAACCTTTTCAATACAATATCATAGGAAACAATATCACGCACTATATAAAACAATATCACAAAAATTTTTCCAAAACTTTTTTTCCCGAAATTTCTTTTTTCAAAATTTTTTTTTTCAATTTTTTTTTCTCGAATTTTTTTTCCGAAATTTTTTTTTCTCGATTTTTTTTTGTGATATTATTCTGAATAACCGGTGATATTGTATTGAGTAACTTGTGATATTGTAATGAAAAAAATCGAAAAAAAAAATTTCGAGCAAAAACGCCTTTTGTTAAACAATATCACGCACTATATTAAACAATATCACGAAATTTTTTCAAGAACTTTTTTTTCCGGAAATATCTTTTTCAAATTTTTTTTTTTCAATTTTTTCTCTCGAATTTTTTTTCCGAAATATTTTTTTCTCTTTTTTTTTTTTGTGATATTATTTTGAAGAACCGGTGATATTGTATTGAGTAACTTGTGATAGTAGGTGCATGCAAATAAATAAAACGTATCTCACCTTGATTTCCGTCACTAGTATTTATTTTCTAGACCAAGAAATATGTTATCAGGCCATAAAATTCCATGCCGAATTCAATTATGTCATTAATTTTTAAAAAAAAACTCCGTAAGGAAGAGTTCTCACCGGTTTTCATTGTAAGGCGGTTCTCACCGGATCCCAACCCTATATAGATATATATATATACATATATATATATATATACATATATATATACATATATATATATAGAGAGAGAGAGAGAGAGGCCGGATCACGTGAGGCCGCCTATTACGGTGAGGCCGCCAAACCCTTACTATGTTGCACATGATTTTCAATGATCATTGGACTAATTTCAATGAGATGAAAATTATGGGTCATTAATAACAATTCATTTGGCCCAAATATTTTTCTATCTAAAAAAATTATCTATTTTGCTCTTTTTCTTATTTCGTGTAATTTGGGCTTAAAATATTTGTTTACTCGCAAAATGTTTAATTTCTTATTTTGTGAATCTTCGACCTTAATTTGTGAACTCGAGACCTTATTTGTGAAACTTAGACTTGAAATGTTTGTTTGCTCACAAAATGGATAATTTCTTATTTCGTGAATTTCGGACCTTAATTTGTGAAACCGAATCCTTATTTCGTGAAACTTGAACTTAAAATGTTTGTTTACTCACGAATTGTTTAATATCTTACTTCGTGAATTTTGGACCTTAATTTGTGAAACCGGAACCTTATTTCGTGAAACTTGGACTTAAAAAGTTTGTTTAATTACGAAATGTATAATTTCTTATTTCGTGAATCTTGGAACTTAATTTGTGAAGTCGGAACCTTATTTCGTGAAACTTGGACTTAAAATATTTGTTTACTCACGAAATGTTTAATTTCTTATTTCTTGAATCTTGGACCTTAATTTGTGAAATCGGAACCTTATTTCGTGAAACTTGGACTTAAAATATTTGTTGTGCACAAAATATATAATTTTTTATTTCGTGAATCTTGGACCTTAATTTGTGAAATCGGGACCTTATTTTGTGAAATTTGGACTTAAAATGTTTGTTTACTCACGAATTTTTTAATTTTTTATTTCGTAAATCTTGAACCTTAATTTGTGAAACCAGAACCTTATTTCGTGAAACTTGGATTTAAAATGTTTGTTTACTCACGAATTGATTAATTTCTTACTTCGTGAATTTTGGACCTTAATTTGTGAAACCGGAACCTTATTTCGTGAAACTTGGACTTAAAATGTTTGTTTACTCACGAAATTTTAAATTTTTTATTTCGTAAATCTTGGACCTTAATTTGTGAAGTCGGAACCTTATAAGGCTAAAGTCGTATCACCTTAATCAAAGTAAAACTATCTCAATACTAACAGAATAGCTAGTGGTAAGACATGTATCGAATCCACAGGGAGGCGGTAATAAACGGTTTGCTAATGGTAATTAAGTCTAAAAGTAACAGTTTTATGGGGGTTTTGGTTTGTTTGTTTTGACTAATAATAACTAAAAACAATTGAAATAAAGGATGTGTAACAAAGATATTAAAAGTCTAGGAATTCCGGGTCACCAAGTATATTTTATTGGGATTCTTAATTAATCACTAGTTCAATCGGATTATTCAAGGTCACAAGATTGGTCAATACTATTGTGTTCTTTAGGTCAAAAACTAACATGCGATCGCTATCATTAGAATCAACCTATTTGATTATCGCAGCCTATATCAATTCTAACCCGATCAGTGATAGAACTAATTTGCTACACTAATTATCAATTCAGGCCTAAATCAATTAATTAGAATAAGAACAATAATCAAACAACAAGCCTTGTGATTTTACTAACAATCAATTAACATTCCCTTCTTAATATACTTGGATCCCCTTCATCCTAGATTAAGAAATTAACTACACATATTGAATCTAATAAAAATAACAATAAAGAGGATTGAAAACATGATTGAAGATGATAAATAACAACAAGGAATAAAAAGCATAAAAACTTGAATGAATTAAATTGAACAAGAAAGATGAATACCGTAATAATTAGCAAGGAAAGATTAAGAACAAAGTATGAATTAATCCGGAAAATGATGATGAGAAAAGCTAGATCTAAAGTAGTGTGTGAAATAATAGGTAGTAAAACTAGGTTATCGAACTCCTATTTATAAAAATTAAAGAAAGTCGAAATAAGGAAAAAGCGGAAATAAACTCCTGCGACGGGTTCCTCGATCGAGGACGTCACTCCCTCGATCGAGGACCCCCCCTCGATTGAGGACATCACTCCCTCGATCGAGGGTCTTCGTCAATGGTCTTATTCAGCTCTTTTATTCCGCGATTCTTCTCCAAACTCCCTAGAATCTCTTGGGATCCTCTTGTACTCCGCTTTGTCGACTCTCGCGATGCCTTAGTACACCAACTTGTTCCGCAAATGCACTCAACCTGCATTAAAACATAAAAAGGAGGAAGTATCGACAATCTCACTGAAACGGCATATAAAATGTCATATAATATCACAAACCGTCTCAAAAACATCTAAGGGGAAGCATAAAAGTGTATGTAAATATGACTCATCAAACTCCCCAAACCGACTCTTTGCTTGTCCTCAAGCAAAGCAAACTAAAAGAAGACCCATAAAAAAAAACGGTGAATAGCTAACTCAGAGCCAATGCTAATGAAATAAATCCCAAGCTATGAATGTAACTAAGTGATGACTAAAAAGAGAAAACTTAGCTCATATTCCAAGATGACAACGATGTAGACAAGCCAATTACCTTTCAACCTTGCAAGACAAATTAGTCGGATTCTCGCGGATTCGCTCAAGCACTCATAAGGGGTGAAATATATGTGAGATAGAAAGAAATAAGACACTCACTCAACTTATGAAACATGCATGCAATCTAGTGTGATAGAAAATTCCCCAACTAATAGGCAAACATACAAGAGACAAAAGTACATGTATCCGGGACAATAAGGATGGTTATATGGTGAAGGTATAAAAATGGTTGGTGCCGAAGCACGTTTGGACATGTGAGGCTAAAACGGTAGTCGCAGCTACACTTGCTATCCGAACCAATCTACAAGAATACACCAACTAGAAAAATTTTCTCAACTATTACAACACATGAGAGACAAATGAGAGCTCTCCAAGAGCAGATTTCAACTCTAGTAACCATTTTCCAATCTCCTCACAAAACCGAATGAAGCAAATTATTATTATTTTTCTTTTTTTTTTTTTTCTTTTGCTTCATATCTTTTTTTTTTCTTTTTCCACAAAGGAGATTAACACAATTGCTAACGTAATTTCACTTTATTCATGAGACAAAAGTAGTCTTTCATCATAAAAGTAAAATGAACATGATAAACAAGCAACTGCGACTGTCCCGAAAGGTAGGCAAATTCTGGGATTCTAGCTTATAGAATGGGATATAAAATATGCTAAAATCAATCAAATGAGCTAAACATAAGGATCTCAATTTTAAGGGTATAAAATCAAGTCATTTTAATCATGCGAGGCTTATTTGAGGGGTAAGAATTGCTTTTCTCATGTACTTAGTCAAAGCATGAAAACATAAAAATATCAAGAACTCAATGTCACACTTATGCAATTTGATATTACACATTCCATGAGGAGAACTACACTCAAGCCTAAAAAACAATGAGACCGGTTTATTAATGTTCCCGGCCTAGGAAGCTCTAAAGACCTCAGAAATTAAGTAGCTTACCAACGAAATTTGTCAAATCTAATCAGCAAAAGGCAAGTCAACAACGGTGAAGGCTTGGACTATGAGTTTTGTATTCACTAATGCAAGTCAAAACAGAGTACATGACAGCTAATTGGGATTTAAAAACAGAAACAAGGGCAAATTATCATTGCTAGCTAAAATCACCAAGACTCGACCTAAAAGAAACACACTTTTTTTATTTTATTTTATTTTATTTTATTTTTTTTAACAGAAAAGAAACACACAACTGAAAATAAAAACACTCCCCCAAACCAATATGTCACAGTGTCCTCAATGTGACCCTACAACAAAAAGATCACAATAAACCGCAGCAACCTAGAGAGGACACTACTAAAAAGACATGGAAGAGAGCAAAGAAAAACCAACAATAAAAAAAAAAAAAAAAAAACAAGGAAAAATGCTACCGTCAGTAAGGTAGCGACTCCCCCAAACCAGCTGTGAAGGGGGTAGTGACCAGCTGTCACTACTGCTCATCATCATCTACATAATCATCAATTTCTTTAAATTGTGCCTCCAAGTCTAAATCGACCTCTCTGCTGCCCCCGGCTGCATCTTGGTGACTGCCACGTCCCCTACCACCACCATGAGAAGGGCCGGCCCCAAACTGACCACCAAAACCTCCGACTAGCTCATCTGGGCGAATGGGAGTATAGAAAGGTCTCCCAAGGGCACCGTAATCGCGACTGAACTGGGTGGTAAACTCCTCTGAGGTCACACCGTACAAGTGAAATACCTGACTGTCGTCGCCAGGAATAGGTGTGTAGTAGCTAGGAGCAACACCCCTATATGGACGGTTCTCAGCAAGGCTAGTCGCCTCCATCTGCTCCCACAGTCTTCTCTGAACCAAGGCATTATTAGAGCCTTCATGTAGCCGAACCTCCCTCTCAATAATAGGATCGAAAGAATAGGAAGGTGCAAATGATGGAGGTGCAAATGGCTGGAATGGTGCTGCAGGGCGAAAAATAGGGGCCGTAGGGTTGGCAGCCTTCCTATGAGGCTGGCGTGTCAGGGGAACCTAGTAAGTGAGCTCATCTGGAATCAAGTAAGAGACAGGCAGGGGACGTAGCTCTGAGTCGTCCTCCTCAAGATGGTCCGTCTCAGGAAGTCGATCACATGGTAAATCCATCCACAAGGTACCCCGTACCTTCCACCTATATCTCCTCGCAACACAATCTATCCAACCGAGCCCATAACGCAGGTACTCCTCATCAACCGTGGGTGCCACAATATCGGTCATAGGTAAGTAAGGTGGAAGACCCTGAAAACCAGCTACTCGCCTAGCAAGGCGAGTCACTATAGCCCCACAATCTAAAGATGAGAACTTCCCTCTCATCTTATCTAGAGCCCCACAAACGACTCCCGGAGCGCTGAAAGTGAATACCTTCTCCTGAAAAGGGTTTAGGCAGGAGGCTAAAAGCAGAGCCTCCATGGTCACCAGTTTACTTATGTCCTTCCTACCATAAAGAAGACAGGAAAGTAGGCGCAGGAAAATCCTAAGAGAAGGATGTTGTACATCGTTGACAGCCATAGCTCCCACTTCCACGGTATGACCTGAAAAGAGTGAAAAATACCGAGTCGCACGGAGCCAATTTGGAACCCCCAGCATATCCTCCGGTTCCCCAACATCTAAACCAAGGTGCTCAGCCACTTGGTCATATGAAAGAGCATAATCGACATTAAGGAGTCGAAACTGAATCCTCCTACCCGGTATATCATGAACCAAGGAGCTTAAGAACTCAAGTGTCAGGGGAAGATAAGATGATTCACACAAAGAGTACAAACCACCCAACCCCAATTGGTCAAACATGCCAAAGATGCTATCATTAAGGCCCAAGTTACTAAGTATGGTACTGTTCACGCATCTAGTAGGGTTCATAGGCCTAGCCATGAGGCGAACAAACTCGTTCCTTTGCTCAAGTGTGGCGAAGATTACCATGGGAAAATCGTCAACTGGTGGAATGCGTGGTTGACGTGGTGCCCTTTGTCGTCTTGCTCCTTGTCTATCCATCCTACAAAATTAGCATACAAAGAATTACAAACCCAATTGCAATCAAAATAAACCTGAAATTACCCAAACCCTAATCCCTAATTCGAAATTTTCGAATCTGTGACTAAAATTAGGTAAATCAAGTTGTAAATGACTATGAATTTAAATTAAGTAGCTAATAGAAGGATTAAAGCAAGAAATAACAAACAAATAACTACAATTCCTTAATTCGAAATTTTCGACCAAACCCTAACCCCTAATTCGAAATTTTCGAATTTTTGACTAGAATTTGATAAATGAAGGTGTTATCGACTAGGAATTGTAATTATAAGTAAGTATAAGAGTGATTTGTAACAAGAAACAACAATTTAGGCCTCAAATTAGCATAAACACACCAAACCCTAACTTTTCTTAAGATGAAAAAAATCTGAAAATTAGAGTGAAAAATGAGAAATTACCTCCAAGAAAGTTGTTAGAATCTAGCAAAGATGTGATGTTGATGATGAATTAGTGAACAAATGAAGCACAAAGGGGATTTGGGGATAAGAAAATTGAAGAGAAAGGGGAAGGGTGCGAAAAAATTGAAGAAGATTTGAAGAATGAATGAATTTTGGGGAAACAAAGCTGAAGAAGGAGAAAAACCGGCTTGAACCGCCCGCCTCGATCGAGGGTCAGCGGTCCTCGATTGAGGGACCTTTAAAATTTTTTTCCTTACTTACGACTTTAGGAAAGGAAATTATTTCAAAAATCGCTCCTCGATCGAGGACGTTACTACCTCGATCGAGGGACCTAAGGTTTTTACGACCTCACTTACGCTTTAACGGAATTAAAATTTTGCCAAGGGTTCCTCGATCTAGGCCACTTATACCTCGATCTAGGGACCCTTAGCAGTACTTAACCCGTTATTCTTCAAATTCATGACTCCAAAAGGCCGCATCCTGCAACATAAGCTTAACAAACGCATTAATCGTAACCTAAAACTGAAATCAAAGAAACTAACACTAAACGAAGAAAACTTGAAAAAAAAACGCGGGCTGCCTCCCGATAGCGCTGGTTTAAGCGGTCCCACACGACCGTATTACCTCTAATCAAAGTTATTTTCAAAAGTGAATAGGGCAACGATTTCTACTACCCCAATGAAGGCACCTTCATGGTATAGTTTCAAGCGTTGACCATTCACTTTAAAATACTCACCCTTGTGAGTTTGCAGTGTAACTGACCCAAATTTGTTCACTTCAACAACAGTGAACGGTCCAGACCATCTACTCTTTAGTTTTCCTGGAAACAAACGCAAACGAGAATTGAATAGTAAAACTTTCTCACCAACATGAAATTCTCGTTGCAAAATGTGCTTGTCATGCCACTTTTTGGTTCGTTCTTTGTTGACTTGAGCACTATCGTAGGCATGCAATCGGAACTCATCAAGCTCGTTCAGCTTCATCAATCTCTTTTCACCCGCCAGTGAAAGGTCCATATTTAGCTCCTTTATGGCCCACATATTTGTACTCCAACTCCACAGGTAAGTGGCATGATTTACCGTAGACTAGTCGGTATGGGGATGCTCCAATAGGTGTCTTGTAGGCAGTGCGGTATGCCCACAAGGTGTCATCAAGCTTTCGACTCCAATCTTTCATGTTCTTGCTCACCACTTTCTCCAAAATCTGCTTCAACTCTCGGTTAGAAACCTCCACCTGCCCACTGGTTTGAGGATGATATGTTAATCCTCGTCGGTGTGTAACTCCATATTTCTTCAACAAGGAGTTAAGATGATGCTCTTTGAAATGCGTTCCACCATCAGTGATCACCGCGCGTGGCACTCCAAATCGTGGGAAGATGATTTTCTAAAACAACTTAATAACAGATTTAGCATCACAAGTGGGGGTGGCAATTGCCTCCACCCATTTAGAAACATAATCTACGGCTACTAAGATGTAATGGTTTCCATGAGAAGAAGGAAACGGACCTTGGTAATCAATGCCCCAAACATCAAAAATCTCCACCTCGGAGATTCCAGTTTGAGGCATTCCATGCCTTTGCGAAATATTACCTGTTCTTTGGCATGCATCACAAGAACGAACAAAACTAGTTGCATCTTTCGAGATAGTGGGCCAAAAGAAACCCGATTGCATTACCTTAGCAAAGGTCCTAGAGGGACCATGATGACCACCATAAGAAGATGAATGACAATGAGAAAGGATAGCATGTACCTCACTTTCCGGGATACACCTCCTGTAAATGCCATCAGCGCATTCTCGGAACAAGTATGGATCGTCCCAGAAATAACGCTTCACATCGTGCATAAACTTCTTCTTTTGTTGATAGGACAAATCAGGAGGCAAAATCCCTCCCACCAAGAAGTTAGCAAAATCGGCAAACCAAGGTGTGTCGATAGTGATAGCAAGGAGATGGTCATCCGGGAAAGAATCATCAATGGGTGTTGGATCTCCCTCACCAAATCTCAAACGTGACAAGTGGTCAGCTACCACATTCTTTGCTCCTGGCTTATCTCGAATCTCCAAGTCAAACTCTTGCAGAAGCAAGATCCATCGAATTAGTCTCGGCTTAGCCTCCTTCGTGGCCAACAAGTATCTCAACGCGGCGTGATCGGTATAAATAATAACCTTAGAACCTACCAAGTAGGCTCTAAACTTATCCACTGAGTAAACTACCGCAAGCAACTCCTTTTCAGTGGTGGCATAGTTGATCTGTGCATTATCCAAAGTCTTACTGGCATAATATATGGCATTCAAGGCTTTGTCTTTTCTTTGCCCCAAGACCGCTCCGATGGCATAGTCACTGGCATCACACATAACTTCGAAGGGTAAGGTCCAATCGGGAGATTGGATCACCGGTGCTGAAATAAGAGCTTGCTTGATCCTGTCAAAAGATTTAATACACGCATCAGTAAACTCAAAAGGAGCATCCTTGTGAAGAAGCTGAGTGAGAGGTTGAGCAAGTTTAGAAAAATCTTTTATAAAACGACGATAGAATCCCGCGTGACCGAGGAAACTTCGAACGCCTTTGACATTAACCGGATACGGTAGTTTCTCAACCACCTCAACTTTTGCCTTATCCACTTGGATGCCTTTTCCAGATACCAAGTGACCAAGTACCACCCCTTCAGTAACCATGAAGTGGCACTTCTCCCAATTGAGCACAAGATGACTTTTCTCACAACGCTGCAAAACTTTGGACAAGTTTCTCAAACAAACATCAAATTCAGTACCATAAACACTGAAATCATCCATAAAGACTTCCATAATAGACTGTATGTATTCAGAAAATATGGCCATCATACAACGTTGAAAGGTAGCAGGGGCGTTGCATAAACCAAAGGGCATTCTCCTATAAGCAAATACACCATAAGGGCATGTGAAGGTAGTCTTCTCCTGATCATCAGGATGAATGGGTATTTGGAAGAAACCTGAATAGCCATCTAAGTAACAAAAATAACTATGACGTGCTAGTCTTTCTAACATCTGATCAATGTAGGGTAAGGGGAAGTGATCTTTCTTGGTAGTAACGTTAAGCTTCCTATAATCAATACACATTCTCCAACCTGTGACAAGTCTAGTAGCAATTAACTCATTTTTGTCATTAGCAACTACTGTTGTACCTCCTTTCTTAGGTACGACTTGGACAGGACTGACCCATTTTGAATCAGAAATAGAAAAGATAATACCTGCGTCAAGCAATTTCTGAACTTCTTTTCTCACAACCTCTAGCATAGGAGGGTTCAATCGTCTCTGACCTTGCGCACTTGGTTTGTGACCTTCCAGATGAATGCGGTGCATACAAAAATCAGGACTAATACCTTGTAAATCGTCAATGCTATACCCAATGGCTTTCTTGGGTAATTTCAAGACGGTCAACAAAGCAGAAAGTTGACCTTCAGTGAGGTTAGCATTGACAATTACAGGGTTCATCTCCTTATCGTCAAAAAAAACATACTTAAGATGAGAAGGAAGAGGTTTAAGATCAGGTTTCTTTACCTCAGAAACTTTGGATGAGTTACCTAAACTTAGAACCTGTGGGTTCTTGCATTCTTCTCCCGTTAGTAGCTTCTCGACCTCAACAACCTCCCGATTCCATGAGCCTCTTTCTTCAGCTGAGGTTGTGGTTAGAACAATCTCTAGAGGATCCCTATTCAAACATAGTGCAAAACAATCACTAGTAGTAAGATCAACTACATGAATGCTATGACATGTCTCCTCTAGCATGGGGCGCTTTAAAGCATTATGCAAGTTGAAAGTGATCTTATCATCCCCCACGGTTAGTGTTGAACTCCCCCGTTTAACATCTATGATCGCCCCCGCAGTATGAAGGAAGGGTCTACCTAAAATAATAGGCACATGGGCATCCTCAGCTATATCAAGTACAACAAAGTCAACGGGAATGAAAAACTTCCCAACTCTAACCGGTACATCTTCTAAGACACCTATGGGGTGCTTAACAGATCTATCAGCCACTTGTAAGGTCATGTTAGTGACACTCAATTGACCCATATTTAACTTTTGATAAATGGAATATGGCATAACGCTAACACTGGCCCCTAAATCGCAAAGGGCTTTATGAATTGACAAACGACCTATATGACAAGGGATAAAAAAACTCCCTGGATCCTTAAGCTTAGGAGGTGATTGACTTTGTAAAACGGCGCTGCATTCTCCAGTAAAGGCAACTGTTTCGGCTTCATTGAATGACCGCTTCCTAGTCAAAATATCCTTCATGAACTTTGCATAAGCTGGAACTTGAGTAATCAACTCCGTAAAAGGTACATTCACTTGCAAATTCTTCACGACTTCCATAAATCGACCAAATTGTTGGTCCAATTTGGTCTTATGTTGTTTATGAGGAAAGGGAAGTGAAATAGGAATGGGTTCGGGAGCTTTGGGTTTTGGGTTATCATTTTTTGGAACATCATCGGAGAGGGACGCTCCTCGATCGAGGTCACCACCTCCTCGATCGAGGGCCTGGTCTCCTCGACCGAGGGCTTCACCTCCTCGATCGAGGGACCTCTTACGCCGTAGCTGTGCATTTTTTTCTTTGGTTCCTCGATCTAGGACAACAGTTCCTTGATCTAGGACCTGGGAATTTGGTCGAGAGACCACTTTCTCATGTTTTTCTTTGCTTTCCTCCGTCCCATGGGACACATCACCCTCATCATCACTTAAGGCTAAGTTACCCCAAGCTTTGGGATGCATGTAGGGTATCTCAGGTTTCTCAAGCGGCGTTTACGGGCCCGGATATGATGTACCACTCCTCAAATGAATTGCATGGGCTTGTTCATGAGGTTGCTTTCCTTGGGGAGGAACTTGACCCGGTTGTTTAGAGGGATTTTGTCCCGCTAATTGAGCAACTTGAGTATCTAGCATCTTGTTATGGGCTATGAGCTCGGAAATCTGAGTAGTTTGCTTTTGTTGAATTTGCAAACTTTGCTGCAACATAGCTTTCATTTCAGCAAAATCATTGTTTGGAGCTTGTGGAGGAGCTTGCGGTGATTGAAATTGTTGTTGACGTTGATTGTTATACTGATTTCCTCCTTGAGGTTGTCTATTGTAACCTTCTTGTTGATTCCCCCGATTTTGAGGAATAACATAGCTCGATCTCGATGGTTGTTGAGACTGTGGATTCTGCACATTCTGATTACCCCATTGAAAGAACGGATGTTCCTTGGTCCTCTCATTGTAAAAGTTAGAATAAGGATTGCCTTGCCTATAAGATTGGAAGGCATTCACTTGTTCCAAGGTGCTCAAACACTCAGCCGCACCATGACCCTCGAGTCCACAACGAGCACAAAGTTCCTCTTGCTGATACATAGCATTAACCGTCTGCTTATTTCCCAAGGATTGTGTTGTTTGCATCTCAGCAATCTTAGCAGTAAGGGCTTCTAACTGAGCTGCAACTGCACTATCTGAGCCACTTCCTCTAGTAGCTCCCCTCGGGTTTCCATACTCGGCAGTGTGAGTAGCCATATCCTCAATAAGCTTCCACGCGGCATCATCATTCGTGTTGTTCTGAAACCTCCCATTAGCAGAAGAATCTAGGAGGGCTCTATGATCGTCAAACAACCCGTTTTAAAACTGGTTGCAAAGGAACCACTTCTCAAAGCCATGATGGGGAACAGACCTAATCAACTTCTTGAATCGCACAAATGCCTCGTTCAAGTCCTCGGTAGGAGACTGCTTGAAACTTGTGATCTGGCTTCTCAAGTTATTGGTTTTCTATGGAGGGAAGTATCTCTTGTAGAATACAAGAGCCAAGGAGTTCCAATCAGTGATATCAGTCATATCCAACTCTCTCAGCCATTCCGCTGCATCATCTTTCAAGGAGAAAGGAAACAAAGTTTGTTTCACCTGATCTTGAGTTACTCCTGTAATCAAAGGGATAGAACAACAGTAAGTAACAAATTTTTCCATGTGATGAGTAGGATCCTCACCAGGTCTTCTTCCAAAGAGATTTCGCTCCACTAGATTAATGTAGGATGGTTTGATTTCAAATGTTCCTTCATCAGTACTAGGGAGCGTAAACCCCTTTGGAATAGAATCCAAGGTGGGTTCTGAATGACTTGCTAAAGTAGGCATTTTAACAGTTGAAGTAATTTGTTCTGTTTCAAAAAATAAGATGTCCTCGTCAAAGGACAGATTTTCTGAAGTATTTGAGTGCTATGCGTCTCCGTCAAGTATACTCAAGTCTTCTACTTGACCAACTTCTCTGTTATGCTTTCGTCTATTCCGAAATCTCCTCTCAGGTTCTGAATTTGGTGTAAGGAGTTCAGACCTGTTCGACCTGGGCATACACGAAACTAACAAGAAAAGAATGAGAGCGGTCTCAAGGAACTGAAGTCCCTTGAGACAAAAGACAAAATTAAAAAAAAAAAACAAACAGAAAATTGTTGCCTCCCCGGCAACGGCGCCAAAATTGATAAGGCTAAAGTCGTATCACCTTAATCAAAGTAAAACTATCTCAATACTAACAGAATAGCTAGTGGTAAGACAGGTATTGAATCCACAGGGAGGCGTTAATAAACGGTTTGCTAATGGTAATTAAGTCTAAAAGTAACAGTTTTGTGGGGGTTTTGGTTTGTTTGTTTTGACTAATAACTAAAAACAATTGAAATAAAGGATGTGTAACAGAGATATTAAAAGTCTAGGAATTCCGGGTCACCAAGTATATTTTATTGGGATTCTTAATTAATCACTAGTTCAATCGGATTATTCAAGGTCACAAGATTGGTCAATACTATTGTGTTCTTTAGGTCAAAAACTAACATGCGATCGCTATCATTAGAATCAACCTATTTGATTATCGCAGCCTATATCAATTCTAACCCGATCGGTGATAGAACTAATTTGCTACACTAATTATCAATTTAGGCCTAAATCAATTAATTAGAATAAGAACAATAATCAAACAACAATCCTTGTGATTTTACTAACAATTAATTAACATTCCCTTCTTAATATACTTGGATCCCCTTCATCCTAGATTAAGAAATTAGCTACACATATTGAATCTAATAACAATAACAATAAAGAGGATTGAAAACATGATTGAAGATGATAAATAACAACAAGGAATAAAAAGCATAAAAACTTGAATGAATTAAATTGAACAAGAAAGATAAATACCGTAATAATTAGCAAGGAAAGATTAAGAACAAAGTATGAATTAATCCGGAAAATGATGATGAGAAAAGCTAGATCTAAAGTAGTGTGTGAAATAATAGGTAGTAAAACTAGGTTATCGAACTCCTATTTATAAAAATTAAAGAAAGTCGAAATAAGGAAAAAGCGGAAATAAACTCCTGCGACGGGTTCCTCGATCGAGGACGTCACTCCCTCGATCGAGGACCCCCCCTCGATCGAGGACATCACTCCCTCGATCGAGGGTCTTCGTCAATGGTCTTATTCAGCTCTTTTATTCCTCGATTCTTCTCCAAACTCCCTAGAATCTCTTGGGATCCTCTTGTACTCCGCCTTGTCGACTCTCGCGATGCCTTAGTACACCAACTTGTTCCGCAAATGCACTCATCCTGCATTAAAACATAAAAAGGCGGAAGTATCGACAATCTCACTGAAACGGCATATAAAATGTCATATAATATCACAAACCGTCTCAAAAACATCTAAGGGGAAGCATAAAAGTGTATGTAAATATGACTCATCAAACTCCCCAAACCGACTCTTTGCTTGTCCTCAAGCAAAGCAAACTAAAAGAAGACCCATAAAAAAAACGGTGAATAGCTAACTCAGAGCCAATGCTAATGAAATAAATCCCAAGCTATGAATGTAACTAAGTGATGACTAAAAAGAGAAAACTTAGCTCATATTCCAAGATGACAACGATGTAGACAAGCCAATTACCTTTCAACCTTGCAAGACAAATTAGTCGGATTCTCGCGGATTCGCTCAAGCACTCATAAGGGGTGAAATATATGTGAGATAGAAAGAAATAAGACACTCACTCAACTTATGAAACATGCATGCAATCTAGTGTGATAGAAAATTCTCCAACTAATATGCAAACATACAAGAGACAAAAGTACATGTATCCGGGACAATAAGGATGGTTATATGGTGAAGGTATAGAAATGGTTGGTGCCGAAGCACGTTTGGACATGTGAGGCTAAAACGGTAGTCGCAGCTACACTTGCTGATGATTGCCCATTATATCATCATATGTTTGTTTAATTATTGATATGTTTTAACGTTCTAATTTTTTTTTTGTTGATTATTATTTTGTGCATTTATATACGGAGTACGTTTTTGTGGTAGTTGATTTTTGGGTTTGCTTAATTTTGATAAGGTAATTTAACTTGTTTGATCAAGTTTTGATCTTTCTACTTCTGTATCACATTGCAGAATTTCCGTTTGTTCCTTAATTATTAAAGACGGTTCTAAAGCAACTCATATATTGCATCCGTTTCACGCTTGCAACGGTCATAAGAGAGATTTACTAATTGGAAATTGGAAGATATTTGGGGTGTTGTGTAATAAAAACCATTAACTTTCTGAATCTGGGCAAACCAATTATAACTTAGTTAATTTTTAAACAGTTGAATTGATGTGCTAAACTATTTTCTCCACTTGGTATTATACAGTGATGATTTCAAAACTTTTATTACTTTTGGTGTCGGTTGATTAATTCTGCTATAATGCTTTACTGCTATATTCCAACGGCCTCACCCTAACAGGGGTGCCTCACGTGATTCAATTTCTATATATATATATATATATATATATATATATATATATATATATATATATATATATATATATATATATATATATATATATATATATATATATATATATATATATATATAGGGTTGGGATCCGGTGAGAACCACCTTACAATGAAAACCGGTGAGAACTCTTCCTTACGGAGTTTTTTTTAAAAAATTAATGACATAATTGGATTCGGCATGGAATTTTATGGCCAGAGAACATACTTCTTGGTCTAGAAAATAAATACTAGTGGCGGAAAAAATGATAGATACGAAAAAATAGATAGTAGGTGCATGCAAATAAATAAAACGTATCTCACCTTGATTTCCGTCACTAGTATTTATTTTCTCGACCAAGAAATATGTTCTCTAGCTATAAAATGTCATGCCGAATCCAATTATGTTATTAATTTTTTTAAAAAAAGTCCGTAAGGTAGAGTTCTCACAAAGTTCTCATTGTAAGGTGGTTCTCACCGGATCTCAAGTCTATATATATATATATATATATATATATATATATATATATATATATATATATATATATATATATATATATATATATATATAGGGTTGGGATCCGGTGAGAACCACCTTACAATGAAAACCGGTGAGAACTCTTCCTTACGGAGTTTTTTTTTAAAAATTAACGACATAATTGGATTCGGCATGGAATTTTATGGCCAGAGAACATATTTCTTGTTCTAGAAAATAAATACTAGTGGCGGAAAAATGATAGATACGAAAAAATAGATAGTAGGTGCATGCAAATAAATAAAATGTATCCCACCTTGATTTCCGTCACTAGTATTTATTTTCTAGACCAAGAAATATGTTCTCTAGCTATAAAATGTCATGCTGAATCCAAATATGTCATTAATTTTCGGTAAAAAAGTCCGTAAGGTAGAGTTCTCACAAAGTTCTCATTGTAAGGTGGTTCTCACCGGATCTCAAGTCTATATATATATATATATATATATATATATATATATATATATATATATATATATATATATATATTATATATATATATATATATATATATATATATATATATATATATATATATATACAGCGGAGATCCGGTGAGTCCAGGGTTTTAAATGAGTCCGTCCTACCATTTCAGACCGTTGGATCTAGATCATGGACGCACAGGATGATGCCACGTTGCTGTTATTGTAACGCTTACTAGCTGTTATTGTAACGCTTACTAGCTGTTATTGTAACGCTTACTAGCTGTTATTGTAGCGCTTACTAGCTGTTATTGTAACGCTTACCAACGATTATAGTACCACTTACTAAAAGGTGTGTGTTGTTCTTTAACATGGATATTTTAACTAAAGGTAAGCAAATGTTTGGGATGAAGAAACTGTAATTTTTTGTCGTAATATACTCGCTAGTTATGGCAACATACTAACATGAGTTTTACTGTAACTCGCTCCATGCACGTCACTGCTGCATAGCCGACTCCGATCATGACCTGCACGTATTTAATTTTGCAATCCCGTGTATTATTATTGTTTTTATTTATCAATTTTTTTTACTACATATCTCGTTTCAACGAATTCTAAACACCAGATTCTTAAATTAACTAGGCTATATGGGATTCGAACCCATACCTTTGTACAAAATTTGCACATTGCTCTCCCTTTTGAGCTAATAGCCTTTAGAATAAGCCAAAGAAAAATATATTAAGGATCGCCTAATGCATAAACTTAAATATTTGCAGTTATACAAGTCTTCACCAATCCTAATATATCATCCCCAAGAAAAATCATTGCCTAGAATTCCAGATACACGGGTTTGAGTTGCATCAAGTCTATTCTAAAATGTCCAACATTCACCCATAATCAAGCTGCAACTTGTAACAAAACTTTATCATTAGTGTAACATAGTTAAATCGTCACTGTAACACGAGCAAACCAACATTGTAACAAAGTTTATATTATCATAACACAAATTAACCGTTCTTGTCGCAAGTTACACTGTTGTACATTATAATACACCAACACTGTTACAATAACACACTTTGAACATCACAGTAACAAGTCATAAGTCATAACTTAAACCGTTATCGTAACAAGATTAAAACGCTATTGTAACAGCTTATACTAACATCGTAGGAGTGGAATTAATGGTCATATTATTTTTTATGAATCATTGCCTAGAATTCCAGATACACGAGTTTGAGTGGCATCAGGTCTATTCTAAAATGTCCAGCATTCACCCATAATCAAGTTGCAACTTGTAACAAAACTTTATCATTAGTGTAACATAGTTAAATCGTCACTGTAACACGAGCAAACCAACATTGTAACAAAGTTTATATTATCATAACACAAATTAACCGTTCTTGTCGCAAGTTACACTGTTTTATATTATAATACACCAACACTGTTACAATAACACACTTTGAACATCACAGTAACAAGTCATAAGTCATAACTTAAACCGTTATCGTAACAAGCTTAAATCGCTATTGTAACAAATTAATGGACATATTTTTTTTTATCACGAATCAACACCATCTGATTAATCTCACAGACCGTGATTCAACGTAAATTATATCAAGTCACTAAATTATACAATAAAATTCAAAAGAATAGCAATAGATTTCCTAATTATATTACTTGACGACTTTATAAGAACAATTAATATCAATAATACTCTATGACATCCATTTAAGATTTAAGAGAGGCAACGAAAGTGAACATGGATAACGACGGTAGAAAAAGTGCAGAAAATACCTAAATCAAAAGAAATTGCAGAAGCAATCGCAGATGACGATGAAAATCAGCGCAAACACCTTTTAAAAAATAGATCTGGAAATTGTGTCGGGACGAATTGTTATCGATGCAAAAAAGATTATCCGTCTCATAAAAAATAAGAATTCTTAAAAAGAGAATTCAAAAGTTATCTCACAACTCTTAAAAAATCTCAGATCCAAAACAATCACTATGAATCACAAAATCAACAAATGAACTAAATATTGTAATATTAAGCCAATAATTTCACAAATACAACACAAAATAATGAAATACACAAAAATAAAGCTATAATAGCCTCAAATACGCCAAAATGCTTCATAATCTAGGGTTATACAACTTGTTCAAACAAGATAGTGAAATACCTTAGCAACAACCACAAATTGATTTGGTGTTAGCGCCGATTCCAGATTCGCATAGCCGTGGTAATCGTCGTCCAAATTTTCGTCTCAAATTTGTTTTGATATGAGAGGATATAATGGAGGTTTTGATAAGAGAGCCAAAAAGTATACAGAGGAAAATGAGACAATATGAAAAGGGAAATAAAATGACAAGTGACTGAAGGGAAAAAAAGGGTTTTAAGTGATGTCGTAAATTACAAAAATACCCTTACTAACTCGCGCTTGATCTTGGTCGTTGGATCTCATTCATCTGACGATTCAGATGGGTAGGACGGACTCACCCTAAGAAGGTAGACTCAATATATATATATATATATATATATATATATATATATATATATATGTGTGTGTGTGTGTGTGTGTGAATGTCTTATGACATGAAGTGTGTGTGTTGTTTATTGCGAGATTGATATACTTGTTTATGAAGTACTGTGGATTGTATTATTATTATTGATTACTGTGGAGATCGGGACTTGTGAAATGGGACTTGTGAAATGGGTCTTGTGATATGGGTCTTGTGATATGGGACTTGTGATATGGCCATGGGAGGTGTGGTGTGGTGTGGTGTGATGGGAGGTGTGGTGTGATGGAGGTGTGTATTCGTGTGACACCTACGATGTATGTCTTATTGATGTTTACCTACTCAACCTCGTGGTTGACCATGTGTATTCGTGTGACACCTACGATGATCCGGAATGGGGAGTAGATTCTACAGGAAAAAGGCAGATGAGCTAGGAGCTGGGACGGGAATGTGAGATGTGGACTTGAGACCGACCTAGATCTACATCATATATAGAGTAGTCATCAGTTGTACTTTTATTCTTACATATAGTTTCTGTAACATCAAAGTTTAAATTCTATCAATGTTATATAATGTATTCTTGGGAGCTTTACTTTGTTATTCACTACCTCGGTCATTCCGAGATGGTAAAAGTCCTATTTATTTGAGAATGTCTAGCTAAAGGCTCTTAAATAAATGGGGGTGTTACAAAGTTGTATCAGAGCTAACGATCCTCAGGCCTAAAAACAAATGAATAATATTAATGAACGAAAGAAGAGTCTATTAAAATGAACCCCAGGTTAGTAACTGTTAGGAGCCCCAGGATTGGGATGAGTTAGGGGCCCCCTCAAACCAAGCCACTGGCCCTTTCAGTCTAACCTGGTCACCCTTGAGAGATGTAGAGAGTGGGTAGTACAGAATACAGGAAAAGACCCAATTTATATTGTACTAACATTTCCGCAGGAAAGGAACGAGGTGAGTTATAACGTGAAATACCGTTGGTAATGTGTATTGTTAAACATGAGGTTGATATCGAATGTTAATTGAGATATATGATTTCAAGTGTCGAGAACATGAAATTTGGAATATGAGTTTGTGATATAAGCTTGATTTGTATGATGATGTGCATTAGAAGAATACGAATGATATTGAGATGCTGATTGATCTGAATGATTGAATTGAAATTTTCAGAGAATGGATGTATAATTATTGAACAATAATTTGAAGTGATTTGATCGTATGATTTGGTGTTTCGAAAGTCTATTTGATATCTGGCTATGACTATCGTAACTATGTAATATATTGTTGGTATGTGAATAAGAATGATCAGATTTATATGCTATATTAATCCATGTCCGGTGATATGCATGCGGCTATATGATCCCTAACCCTTAGGTCGAGATATAGTATAATGATATGTGTAATGAGTTGATGATAAGTAGCACCTTAGTGATTTCGATGATATATTTACGTACTTAAATAAGTTGTGATTGTTACAGTGGTAGAAACTAATGCATTGTTTATACGTATATAACTATTGAGTTATTTAGTTAACTCTACTTCTTAGCTTCGCAATCTTTACTGTTTTCTAGATGGTATTTTCGGTTTGAAATAATGAATAAAATGTTAATATGGTGCAATGTCATTTCTATGCTTCAAATATGCGTCAACCTGTTTTGAGAATGGTTGTGTTTTAATATGACGATGTGAAGTAATAATGTGAAATAATAAAGTAACCAAGATTGTAATAAGTTTCCAGAATGTTACCTTGTTTGTCCGGTCTGCCGTTAAAAATATGTTCTCTATATGAATGTGAAAATTTTATGTATGATAACCTTATGAGTTAGCTTTATAATGATTTTGATTTCATGTTAAAGCGACTTATATTTTGAGAGAATAAATATTTTAGTTGACAATGGTCAGATTATTACTGCACAGTTCTGTTTTGACCCATGTCTTTGCAAAAGAAACCATTTAAAACGTATTTATTGTTTCTGCATAATTCCAACTCCACTGTTTAGAATATTCATTCGTGTTTTCAAAATGATAAGCCATGTAAAATCTTATCGAGCCATCATTTAATTGTGATTTTTACAATTAAATGAATAATAGGCATATGATATGAATATGAACCTTACTCTATGATAACGTCCTTTTGCTCATTCCTATATAATATAGTTTCAAATATACTGACGCCCTTACTTTCTAGTGATATGACCTCAAAATAAGTATGTGATGTTAAAATCATATTTATCAGGGAAGAGTCTTGACAAGGGGTGGAATGAAATTTGACTCGTAAACTTATTAGTATGATATAGCAATCTAATCGTTATAAGTAATGGTGTTCATTCTGAACAATGTGAATTGTGTTGATGTCCTTTCATGTATTTATGGTATATCGTTGTCTAGTTCACTGAGATAATAAACTTTATAACACCTTCATGTATATTGTTATGTCACAACAGAATTGCATTTGCTATGTTTAAAAATCTGATCATAATATATTGAGTTATTAATTAGTTGGCATGATGAGTTTTATGGAAGTACCAGTGTTGTGAATCCGTTTACATTTAGCATTAAATCTTCATGATTCATGAGCTACAATTTACGAGAACAGCGTTTTAGTAAGGAAGAGTCAGAATGTCTCCGTGCAGTTTTAAGTCCGATTTGTAGTTATAAAACAGCCCTTTGATGGTGTTTATGATTGTCACAAACTACCACTTCAGCATTTCAAAGTTTTCCAAAGGTTTTCAGAATGGTGATCCTTGACAAAGTTTGATGTTTTGGATAAGTATGTCAATTGGTTGCAATATGATGAATTCTGTAGCTACGTTTTGATGAAATCTTGCACGGATATTTTAGTTACCGCGCATTATATAAACCTTTTATTTTGCAAGTCATATATGTTAAACAGTTTTGTTAGTCTATGCTTGGAGAATACCTTGTGAAATATGTCAATACTCGATGTTTAATTACGTTAATAATTTTGCCCTATATCTTTTCTATAATATGATTACAAACATGAAATGTTCTAATTTGTCAATTACGAACTTTGAGTTTCTTGATTATCTACATTATGGTGAATATATCGATTTTGTGTTAAAATTTCAATGGTATGGAAGTGTTAACTACTCTGATTCTATTTTTCCGCGTAACACGATTTCTGCCGATCCTAATACTCTTGTTATTGCTCAAGGTTATATAATAACATGATAATTGCTATGACTTTCCTACGAGTACTTTTTTGAGTTGAATATTAGTAATTGTGATATTTTGATAGTTCATATTTTCTATGGATGAGATAATTCTTTTGTTTGTGAGATGGGTTGAGTGTGAGATGAGTAAACTCTTGGTAGTTGATTAACCGAGTTATTTATGATGATGTTGTATTACCTTGGTTTCGGATAGCGTACAAGTTTTTGTTTTATGAACGGTGGAATTATAAGGATGCATACAAGCATGTCAATGAATTTGGTGGAAGTTTGTACATTGACATGCTAATTAGCTGTTGAAATTGAGATTGAGATTGCAGTTCAGTATCTTATGGAGTCGTCGTATTCTTTGACCTTGACTTGTGGGTGAGTAGCTTAGAGTTTTACTCTCTAAGTGTTGAGCAGTTCCTTTATTGGAATGTTTGATAATATTGATATTTAAATCGAGATGAGAATTGGTCATTGGTATTGAGCTATGAGTTATTTGGCCGTCGTGCCGTATTGTGTTTTCAGCCTAGTGTGACCTTGGTTATTGAATTGTATTATGAGATTGAAAGCGATATTGAGATGAAGTATTGAATCGCGGTTTTATTCCGCCAGTTCACTCACCCTTGTCTTTGGTCTTAGGTTCGACGATGATAGCACAATACTTGGTATTTAGAGTAAGATTTTATGAGATAGAGTAAAGGGGTAAGACGGAGTAATGGCTGGAATTCTTATAATGGGGTTACGGGGACGTAAACATGTTTTAAGGATGATAGGATTGTAAAATCTTAGTGGATTATGATACGGCTAATTGTTGTGTCGTGATTTGGTTGCACGCATCTACATGATAATCCTGATAACTTTTGTTATGCATCTTACTGTGTTCGGGAATTGAATTTAGTTATACGTTAAACTTTGGGGACAAAGTTTTCTTAACGAGGGTAGAATATAACATTTCGTGCTTAAAATACCTTTATTAGTTCTTGATGTTATGGGGTGCCACACTTTGAATTCGTTATGTGCCTAGAGACCGGTTGTTAGATCATGGGATGGTGAACTTCGGGACGGAGTTCATTTTAAGGAGGGAAGACTGTAATATCCCGTATTTTCATAGTTCGTATTAAGGGGTCGTTTTATACTTTTGCCAAGACGGGGTATAGTTATATGCTTTTCGATACGTATTTTGCTAAATTGCTATAATAATAATATTAATTATATATATTCGTTAAGTTTAATATTTATTATTTACATTGACATGTAGATAATTAATTTATCAAATGATGAACTTGTCAAATAAATGTTATTTTCAATGTGGTCTGTGGGTTTAAACTAGGGACCTTTGGCACACCGGTTTTGGGCCTCGAAATGCGTGTACTATGAATCAGCCGACACTTCGTCTTTTATACAAACACAAACAACCTCACAACCTGCCGTCATTTTGTGACACCCATCCCTAACCTAATTCTAACCTAATCAACATTCTATCACCACACTTTTTCTGCCGACACTGCAAGGTCTCTAGGGGTGGTTCACACGGCGGGTTTAGAGCGGTCTAGGGTGGTTCGTTTGGGCCAGGAAAGAGGTATGCCCATCACGTTGTTTTCTCCTGTGTTTCATTTAACGTTTTTATTCGAATAATTCAATCATGTAGATTTCATGTATAGTGTCTGGTTATTATACAATGGTGATCTATGCTGTTGGGAGTCGTGTCTTGACCATAGCCATAACCCCGTTGACCACCTAGGACCACCCGACAAGGTTGTTTATAACTCCTGTCACGATGCAAATCTTTACCTCGCAGAAACAGAGTAATGAGCGGGTAATGTTTTCATATTATTTCGATGCTTGTACTAGTCACGTTTATATTGGGTGTTAAGTCTTTTGGATTGGTGGTAGTCAGGGTGTATAAGTGGTTGTTTTCATGGTGGGTCCTGGTGTTTCATGTCGTTTCTTTGCTAGAGTTTGTATGGGTGGTTCACGGTTGGAAAACAGAGCTGGTATGGGGATTGGGTTTGAGTCGGTAGTTGCTAGTGGTTTCTGAGGTGTCGACAACAACCACTAACCTCCCAGGAACCACCACGGCTCAGGGGCGAGCCTGGTGGTGTCACTAGTGAGGGTGGTGGATGATGTTGGTGTCGATAATGGTGGTTACAGGAGGAGTCAGACGTGTTAGTGCTGTGTTCGTATTCGGGTTTTTGCCGCGTTGTTACTGTTCGTGCTATGCTTGAGTCTTTTCTAATTACATGGTCGAAGGGGTGGCTGGTTATCGGTGTTGAAGCAGGCGTAGTGAGTTTTGAGTATGGTGGTTGTCGGTTGTAGAGGTGGTGTTACACGGTGATATGGGGGTCTGTTTTCCCGCGGGTTGGTGGGTCGTGGTAGAGTTGCTTAGGTGTCTTTGCTATTCTTATTGTTATCATATTATTCTTATTAGTATTAGTATTATTAATATTAATGTTATTATTAATATTTATTATCTTTGTTATTATAATTATTTTTACTATTATTAATATGATTATTGTATGGGTGATTGTATTAGTAAGTTGGTAATTTATTAATTTTTATTAGTTAAGGGTGTTTATGAGTCGAGGAGGTTCCTCTTTAAGAAAAGTTACTATTTCGGGAAAGTGCCATTTTAGGGAACTTTCCACTTTTAGAAGGTTGCTAATTATAGTAGGTGTGTTTCCTGATATGGGGATTTGGGAAGATTAATTAATCGTTACGTAATATATGTTTAGGTGACGGTTTCCACGTGGAACATTTCTAGCTGCTGCGTGGTTGACATTTCTATTCCGCAAGTTGAGGTAGGGGATATATATATATATATATATATATATATATATATATATATATATATATATATATATATATATATATATATATATATATATATATATATATATATATATCTTTGTTAATGTGTTATGACATGAAGTGTGTGTGTTGTTTATTGCGAGATTGATATACTTGTTTATGAAGTACTGTGGATTGTATTATTATTATTGATTACTGTGGAGATCGGGACTTGTGAAATGGGACTTGTGAAATGGGTCTTGTGATATGGGTCTTGTGATATGGGACTTGTGATATGGCCATGGGAGGTGTGGTGTGGTGTGGTGTGATGGAGGTGTAGTGGATGATTGAATGATATGGAGACGGAGTGGTGTTCTAATTTATTATAATGTATGTCTTATTGATGTTTACCTACTCAACCCCGTGGTTGACCCTATGTATTCGTGTGATACCTACGATGATCCGGAATGCGGAGTAGATTCTACAGGAAAAGGCAGATGAGCTAGGAGCTGGGACGGGAATGTGAGATGCGGACTTGAGACCGACTTAGATCTACATCATATGTAGAGTAGTCATCATTTGTACTTTTATTCTTACATATAGTTGATGTAACATCAAAGTTTAAATTCTATCAATGTTATATAATGTATTCTTGGGAGCTTTACTTTGTTATTCACTACCTCGGTCATTCCGAGATGGTAACAGTCCTATTTATTTGAGAATGTCCAGGTAAAGGCTCTTAAATAAATAGGGGTGTTACACCTAATCTAGTTTACTTAGAATTCTTATTAGTTAGTTTACAATAAAGTTCTTTCTTAGTCTATTTCGCAAACAATCTGGTTCCACGCAAGGTTTCAATAAAGTTTTAATCATTCAGTTCTCATTCCTCAATCTCATAAATCAGTTTATTCAATTTCATTATTGTTATACCGGTTAGTTAGAATCCCTAAACCTATATGCTTGTTGATTACGTTATTTCTGTTTTAATCATCATGTCTATTGTTATTCTTGTTAAACTTATTGTTTTTACTAATATTATGCGTAGCTAAACCTCATATGTTAGGATGTAGGCGAGTTATAGCGTAGATGGCGAAATTTAGGGCAACCCGTAGCAGACCTCGGTCGACCGACCGCCTTCTCGGGTCGGTCGACTGAGGTGGTTAGTCGATCGACCGGGTTAGCTGGTCGGTCGACCGACTTCGTGTATGATCAGACCTGTTTTTGTTCGTTAATTGCAATATCTTACAATGAGACCGAAGGGAGACTTGTAGGATGCTTAATAATGACCAACCCGGGGATCGAAAGATAAGGGAAGGGCATTAGTTAACGTTTTAAGACAGCTAGGTTACTAAGACCGAAGGGTATGTGACCTAGATATTAGGGATCACCTATATTGTTGACACCCAGTATTTGTGAGACCTAGGGACTAATAGCATAGGCCGAAAGGAGCTATTAGATAACATAGACCGAAATGATTTGTTATATCCCTTACACGACTGTAATACATGTTGACCTAGACCGTCTGGCATCGTAGCTATGATGACCCAATCATCCTACATCTCTTTTATCATTGTTTTACATCTTATTTTCAGTTCTTTCCTTGTTTTAATTGCTAGAATTAGTGACTAATCAAACATCAATCATAAAACCCCCAATTGTTACCGTAAGACATAAACTTAGAACAATTAACACTCTCAATCCTTCTTGTGGTTCGACCCTGACTTTCACTATCTATAGTTTAAGTTTAGGATTATAAATTTTATCTTTGACGCCCTCAACGACGGGTATCAAATTTTGGCGCCGTTGTCGGGGAGGTAGCGCTAGTGTTAGTTGTTTTTGTTTTTTGTCTTATTTTGTGTTTAAGGAACTTTGTTCCTTCAACCGTTCTCACTTTTTCCTGTAGTTTCCATCTTATGCGCAGGTCGGTTCAAGGAGAATTACTTCCCCTTGACCTTAAACTAGAGAAGACTCTCAGGATTAAGAGGAGACTGTTTCAGCAAGACAAAGAAGGAGGTTCACCGTCTTCTTTGTTCCCAGAGGATCTATTTGATAACCAACCACCCACCCCTAATCAATCACCAACACCCATCACCTTCACAAACACCGAACCACCAAAACCCGAAGAAGAAAACATGGCGGAAGAGGCGAGCATTGCTAGTCATTCTATGCCCCAAGTAAAGGACCTCTACAAAGGTTCACTCTACCTGCGGGGACTGGGAAGCCATTTGAGGCCAAGCCTTCTTACATAACCATGGTTGAAAAAAACCAGTTCGGGGGTGCAGCTAATGAGGACGCGGCGAAGCATATTGAGATCTTCACCAACTACATCTGCTCCGTAGCTCCTCCAGATGATGTCACCCAGGACCAGATCAAACAAACCATGTTCATCTTCTCCCTCCGTGATTCTGCAAGGGAGTGGTATCGGGATTTAGACCGCACTACTGCGGGAGTCACAGATTGGAATACATTAGCCTTGGCTTTCTACCGGAAATACTATTCCGCGTCGAAAACCAACGCTTAGAGGGCCCAGATCACCAGTTTCAAACAAGGCCCATCTGAAGACTTTAGTGAGGCGTGGACGCGCTTCAAGAGACTTGTTCGATCCATACTCCATCATGGATTCGAACAATGGTTTATATGCAATCAGTTCTACAATGGGTTGTATGACGACAACCGAGCTTACTTGGATGCCGCGACCAACGGGAGGTTCCAAGAGAATAGTGGAGAGACCAAAGGTCTCAAATTCGATGAGGATGTTGCGGTCCACCGAGCTAAGCATGGGACTTCCCGTGGTAATCAAAGAAAAACTTAACCTTCGGTAGCTGCAATAGAGGCTCTTGTAGCTTGTTTTGACATATATGAGCTTGGTGGAGGTGGTGATGCGTATTTGGGGTGATAATCAATAAAGATAATCAACAAAAATACGGATGTTGCAGCGGAATAAAAATACTAATAAAATAATACAATCTTGAACGAATAAAGAACGAAAAATAACCAAGAACGAAGAATAATGAATGAATGGTGGACGGACGAACGGCCGGTGGTGGTGACGTGGCTCGCCGTGGACGGTGGTCAACGGTGGTGGTGAATCTTGGTGTTTCTTGATCTTCTTGAATAAAGATTGTTGATGACGTAATAAGGCACAGCACTTAATACTTGAAAGATTTGTGAAACGATTTGATGAATGATTTATGATTGTCGATGGATAGGATAATTGATCAAGCTCACACAGATACCCTCTCAATTATTTTGAAGCTCACACAGATACTTCGGGTTTTAAAGCTCACACAGATACTTTAGATTTGTAAGTAAAACTTAACAAAAGGTTTTGTTTATAATTTGATAATAAGATGAATAAAACAAACAACTAAGGATGCCTATTTATAGTAAGGTCATCCGTCACAAACCAGAATCGAAATAGGAAAGAACAAGAACCCTACACGGTCCCCAAGTGCTCGGCCAAACCGTGTACTACTACTCTTCCTAGGGTTTCTATTCCTATCCTATGGATTAAAGATAATCCTTATTTAATCTAAAAGATAAAATAACAAATAAAAGATTAAGTTGTAGTAACAAACCCTAACAACTTAATAACAAATTCATAACTAACTAATAACTAATTTTGTAACCACCTTGTAACAACTTTAACAACCTAGTTGTAACAAACTAGTAACAAACTTAATTAATTAAATAACAAATTAATTAAAATAACAAAAAAGAATAAAACACAAACCCTAATTAATCTAGGGTTTCGTGCCCTCCATGTCGCCACCCTTGGCACGACTTCCAAGGTAGTTTCCCGCTACCTTCCCTTGTTCTTTCAATACGTCTTTCCAAGCTAACTTAAAAATCCGTATTGAACCCATATCGAACATTTTTAATCTTTCTTTGGGTCGTGGGTCACGACCTCGAATCCTTGCTAATGCTCCCGCATCATACTCTCTCAGTTTTTGAGAATTTGACCTCAAATTAAGATCATGTAACTCTTGAGTAGACTTGGAGAAGTTAGCCCTTGACTTGTTGAGAACACGGCTTCCTTGATTTACCAAACCCATGCTCCGAGACTCCTTGTGCTCGTTGGTGTTAGCAACCAACCTTCCTTCTCGAACTCCAATACTCACGGCCTGCCCAAGTTCGCGGCCTCCGACCTCCGTGATGCTCACGGCGCTCTCACCCTCACAACCTCCGTGTTCCTCCTTGCTCGGCAACCCCTCACAACTACCATCTCCCCCATGAATCTCAACCAACCCAACATCTCGCTTAACCGACCCCGCGACCTCCTCGCTTGGTGACCCCTCTCCTACCTCCATAAACAAACTCTTCTTTGAATTAGGTGGCCTAGGTTTGATTCTTGATAAAGGTTGGAGATCATAGATGGTACCTCCTTTAGTAACGCTATATACATTTGTTCTTCCATCATGTATAACGTTCCTATCGTATTGCCAAGGCCTTCCAAGTAATATATGACATGCGTTCATAGGGACGATGTCACACCACAGTTTATCTTCATAAGGTCCAATGTTGAAAGAAATTAAGGCTTGTTTTTCCACCCGTACCCCTTGGTTCCCATCTAACCATTGCAACTTGTACGGTTTCTCTCTAGCCCTAATACTCAACTCCAACTCCGAAACTAAGGTTTTTGAAACAACATTAGTGCAAGACCCACTATCTATAATTAAGTCGCACTTCTTCCCCTCAACCTTACAACGAGTATGGAACACATTATCCCTTTGCTCTTCACCTTCCATTGTGGACTCCGCATGTAAAGCACGTACTACGAGACAATCCCCCTCGTCCTCACTCTCGGCTCCCACGACTTTTCGGTCCTCCTTTTCCTCCTCAATTTTCTCCTCCTCAACAATTTCAGGGACAACAAAGTTTGGAACCATACCTTGAAGTTCTTGAATGGATAAGGTTCTTTTTTGAGGGCAATCCGTAGCGATGTGTCCATAGCCTTGACACTTATAACATCTTCTAATTGTACTCCCTCTAGGATCAGGAATACTTTGCTTGAATGTATTCTTGGCCTTTTCGGCCCCCTCCTCTTTGGACGCCTCTTTTGTCTTCGGTGTGGCACTAGTAGTGTACGATGATGAGCCTTCTCCGACTCTTGTGCTTTTATAAGAATTTACTTTCCTTGCTTTGTCATGTCTTTCAAACTTCAAAGCAATCCTGCACACATCATAATAATCTTCATAGTTTTGAATTTCAACCCTTGAAGCTAGGGTTGGTACTAAGCCACGAATAAACCTAGCCACTTTCAACTCCTCCCTCTCATCTAGATCACATACAATGGTCATCTTTTCAAATTCCCGAATGTATTCTGAGACGGTCATATTATCTTGGGTTAAAGAATGGAGTTTTAAGTAATTTTCTTGATTGTAGTCCTTTGGCAAGAATTTCTTTACCATGTGCTTTTTCAACTTTGCCCAAGACTTAATCTTTTCTTTGTGTTGCTTCTTTCTTTGCCTCACAAGGTTTTCATACCATAGCGAAGCGTACTTGGTAAGTTTTAAGATTGCAACTTTGAATTGTTTCCGGTCATCGTATTCCTTGTACTCAAAGACTCTCTCCGTTTGTCTTAGCCACTCCAAGAAATCCTCCGGATCCATGTCTCCTTTGAATTCAGGGATGTCAAGTTTGAGACCTCTATCATCATCGTTCTTGTCCCAAGTCTTGCCCTTAAATTCAGCCTCTTCTTCCGAGTCACTCGCCCTAGATGAGGACTCTCCCGTCTTTTTATGACCTCCTTTGGTCATCATTGTTTTTATGAGATATTTGAGCTCTTGGATTTCGGACTTTAATTCCATATTGCTCTCCTCCCATGATTTTTCTTCTCCGTCTTGAGATCCTACCATGTTGACAAAACTTTCCCAAGAACTGGTGTAATAAAAATTAGACCAAGAGCCGAAGCTCTGATACCAATTTGATGCGTATTTGGGGTGATAATCAATAAAGATAATCAACAAAAATACGGATGTTGCAGCGGAATAAAAATACTAATAAAATAATACAATCTTGAACGAATAAAGAACGAAAAATAACCAAGAACGAAGAATAATGAATGAATGGTGGACGGACGAACGGCCGGTGGTGGTGACGTGGCTCGCCGTGGACGGTGGTCAACGGTGGTGGTGAATCTTGGTGTTTCTTGATCTTCTTGAATAAAGATTGTTGATGACGTAATAAGGCACAGCACTTAATACTTGAAAGATTTGTGAAACGATTTGATGAATGATTTATGATTGTCGATGGATAGGATAATTGATCAAGCTCACACAGATACCCTCTCAATTATTTTGAAGCTCACACAGATACTTCGGGTTTTAAAGCTCACACAGATACTTTAGATTTGTAAGTAAAACTTAACAAAAGGTTTTGTTTATAATTTGATAATAAGATGAATAAAACAAACAACTAAGGATGCCTATTTATAGTAAGGTCATCCGTCACAAACCAGAATCGAAATAGGAAAGAACAAGAACCCTACACGGTCCCCAAGTGCTCGGCCAAACCGTGTACTACTACTCTTCCTAGGGTTTCTATTCCTATCCTATGGATTAAAGATAATCCTTATTTAATCTAAAAGATAAAATAACAAATAAAAGATTAAGTTGTAGTAACAAACCCTAACAACTTAATAACAAATTCATAACTAACTAATAACTAATTTTGTAACCACCTTGTAACAACTTTAACAACCTAGTTGTAACAAACTAGTAACAAACTTAATTAATTAAATAACAAATTAATTAAAATAACAAAAAAGAATAAAACACAAACCCTAATTAATCTAGGGTTTCGTGCCCTCCATGTCGCCACCCTTGGCACGACTTCCAAGGTAGTTTCCCGCTACCTTCCCTTGTTCTTTCAATACGTCTTTCCAAGCTAACTTAAAAATCCGTATTGAACCCATATCGAACATTTTTAATCTTTCTTTGGGTCGTGGGTCACGACCTCGAATCCTTGCTAATGCTCCCGCATCAGGTGGAAAAGGAGGGATGTATCAAGTTAATGCGGTGTCGGATGAACCTTTCGCGTGTGAAAGGTCTGGAGGAGAGGGTCATGTCTCCAAGTTTTTTACAACTCCAAACGAAGCTTGCGCGACATTCCAACACTACCGCCAAAACAATTTCTATGATCCAAACAATGTCCATCCTAACTTAAGGTGGATTAGCCAAAATGTTCAAAATCCACAACCCTCACCACAACAAAGCCAAAACTACATCCCACCTCATAAACAACAATTTCAGAAACAACCTTTTGTTCCACAACAACCACCAAACCAACCCCAAAGTACCGAAACAATGATTCAAAACCTTATGGGGATGGTTCAGAAAGAGTCCCAAGCTAGGGAGGCGGGGATGAAGATGTTGGAATCCCAAATTGCTCAACTCGCGAGCAATAATAATTCGAGAACCGATCAGAAAAAAGAGACCCTTAATATCATTTCGTTAAGGAGTGGGACTAAACTTGATAGTCCAAAGGATGTGGAGAAGGTAAAACAGAAGAAAAGGGAGCGGGTAGCAGCAAGAGTGGTCGACCGATCAATGATGTCAGTCGGTCGACCGATGTCGGGAGTTCAGAAGTTGTTCCAGTACCTACTGGAAATCCGAAGGAAGCAGAGAGTGGTCGATCGACCGAGGACAGTGGTCGACCGACCACAATAGCTGATGAGACAGAAGTTTTTTGACCAGAAATGCCTGAAAAATTGAGGCAATTTCTCTTCCAAAGTGACAACGCCTCGAAATTCTTATGGAGAGCCGCAAACGCTGAAGGCTTCATTCTTCCTCCATATCCAGAGAGGCTTATCCCCACGAAGGAACATGTATCTTTTGATAAATTCAAAGATGTTATTCGGAGTCTAAATGTCCAAGTTCCTTTCTTAGATTTAGTTCAACAAGTCCCAGCTTATATGAAATTCATGAGACAGTTGTTGACTACGAAGAGGTCCCTACATAAGGTAGAGTCAGTTGCTTTGACGGAAGAGTCGTCTAGCTTTTTAACCCATGTCATAGCACCCCTACAAACTTGAGGACCCGGACAATTTTTCTGTCCCTTGTAACATAGGTACCTTCCCCATAAAGAAGGCGCTATGTGACTTAGGGGCTAGCAACAGTGTCATGCCCTTAAGTTTGGCTAAGAAGTTAGGGATGACTACCTTCACCGTGACAAGTATGACGGTCCAAATGGTGAACCACACCTCAGTCGAGCCCATATGGATGCTAGAAAACATTCCCGTACGCATCGATAGGTTATTCTTTCCTGCTGACTTAGTAGTGCTGGACATCCCCGAGGATGCCCACATACCTATAATTCTAGGCAGACCCTTTTTGCACACCGTCGGTACAATAATCGATGTCGAGAGTGGGACTTTGACATATAACGTTGGGAAACACTCTATCATTTTTGGGCAATCCTATAGGAAGAAGGATGCCATGACCCCAATTACATGCAATGCTTTGAATTCCGAAAGGAAGTATGTGGTCATTAATGATTTTCCTACTTTGGAGCCTACGCCTATACCCGTTATTACACCTCTTCCCCAGATTGGGAGCAAATTGGAGGAACTTGTTGTTGTGCCCTTTGCAGGACTCGGTTTGGGGAAAAGAAGAGGAGCAAGGAGTTTAACCCACCGTCAAAGAACCGATCATCCAAAGAGGAGGCCTTGTATTCCTGAGCTATGGTTCAGATGATGAACCCGGTAAAGTAGACCAAGAAGACCGAGAGAAAAAGAAGGATGTTAGAGATGGTGAACCGTCACATATGTTGTGTGACGGGGTGGAGACGTTCTTGGCTATCAAAACAAGCACCGTGGAGGCCACGACTTGTAGTCAGAAGCCTTGGTCCGAGATTTTCCGCATCTTCCGCGGATGAGTTGTTTTAATTCTGAATTTTAGAGACTATTTTTCTGTTTTTAAAGACTTTTGTTGTTTCTTTTTGTTTTAGACAAAGACGATTTTGCTTTTTTTTGTTTAGCTTTTTTAGAGACTTTAGACTTGGTACTCTGGGATTTTGCGCAAGTTTTGGGCGCGTATATTTTGTTCTCGCAGGTTTGAAAGAAATTAACTCAATCCGTTGAGTTAATTCGAGAAAGAAAACAGAGCACTGTCACAGGTGTTCTGGTCGACCGACCAGATACATCAGTCGGTCGACTGACATCTGCAATCCAGTAGCCAAAGTACCCCGAGACTTGGTCAGTCGACGAAGCGTAGTGGTCGGTCGACCACAACAGCTGCTGTTACCTATCTCGGGAACCTCGCAAAGCGTGCAAACAAGCATAGGGAGTCCTCCTTTGTATCCTTTCTCTTACACTCTCATCTTTTCTCCCATTTTCATACCTTGTAGTTACAATTTATCACCCAAAACACATTTAATCTCCGAACAAGGGTTTTCTTATTCCTTTCCAGGTCTATGAGGTAGCACTCCTGGCTACCGAAACCTCCAAGCTCACGCTGGTTTGGGGAGGTTTCCGTTCATGCTTAAATCTTATGAGTTCCTATTGAACCATTTATTCAAATGCATATATTAAGTATATATGTTTATGTTTTGATAATGACAATTCTAGCTATATATATATATATATATATATATATATATATATATATATATATATATATATATATATATATATATATTATATACTCGTGCGTATAATCGTTGTGCTAAGTGTACAAAATATGAGTTTAGAAGATCTCATCTATCAAGTATAAAAGATTCAAGAATATTAGTCAATGGATTGACTAATCAAGGATTTAAAGAAGATCACAAGTGCATAATGAACTAAAGTTATACTTATCAACTATGACTTTAGTATGAGATTGGTTCAAGTTATTGCTCGTAGCTATAACTCCATAAAGAAGAAATGATCGAAATATTTGTGGTGGTTGAAACGATTTTGTTCTCCTAATATCGTCGTGTTAAATTAATGGATAATTGGTATTCTAATTTTATGGAGTTATTAATCTCAATAGGTTAATATAAAGTATCTAATAGTTAAAAAGGAATAAATAATTTTCTTATGAGTTAATTATTTATTTCTAATAAACTAAAGATTTTTATTTAACTTATTTGTCAAGTAATATAATTCTAGATTTAGTGTGAAACGGTTTAGGAAATCGTGTACAATGACACGTTCCTTAATCGTGTAGGGTTTTTTAATTAAATAAATATGTATTTATTTAAATAACCTAAAGCAATCTAGATTGTATTATGGTAATATAATTTATTATATTTTGACAAAGTTTAGGAAGTTGGTTTTAATAAGGTTGTTATTTATTTAATATATGAGATCTTTCCTAAGTATGAATTAGGAAATTTATTGCATGTATAATACTTAAATATCTTATGTAAATCTTTCCTAAATATATTAAGATTAGATTTATGGTAATATTACCAAAGGACTAGAATTCTAGTTTAGGTAATATTCCTAAGTCATCTAGGGTTTGATCAACCTAGATATAATTCCATATAAATGGGATACTTGTGACACATTGATTAACACGAAATCATACACATACATTCACGCAAATCGAGAGAAAAACCGCCGATCATAATTCTTCAAGATTCGAGCTTAAATTGTCATATTCGTTTCAAGATTCAAGTGCTCCAGCATTGATCTTATTCAAGATTGTGACTTTGAAGAAAATTTGAAGACTTATCTTATTAGCATAAGATAGATCGAGTATTTCACGGTACTCATTGTAAGCAAGTATTTAACGGTACTTGTCGTAGCTAGATATTTAACGGTATCTAGATAGAGTTACAACTAACATCAAAGTTGTACGAGTAGGGTTGATAAAATTGTAATCCGGAGTCGGTACTAATATTATTAATCGAGAATAGTGGACGTAGGTTTCAAATTATGAAACTGAACCACTTCAAAAATATCGTGTCTCTATTTATTTTTTGCTCTACTCGACGATCACCATACAAAAAGCACACATAGAAGAAGATTTTAAAAAGAAGACATACTCAATTCACCCCCCCCCTTCTTGAGTATATCATATCAATAGACTCTTCAATTGGTATCAGAGCCTCGTGCTCTTGATCGCCTAACCGCGTGAGTTTTGATCCTACTATTGATTCTATATTATATACTCTATCAACTATGGATTCCAAGCATCTCAAGTGTCCTATCTTCAATGGTATGAACTATAGTCTATGGAAGAATATGATGACTCACTACATCAAGGGATGTGATTGGGAGTGTTGGAAGATCATTCAAACCGCCAGACCAAAGAAAATCTTGGTCGCCGCCGCCAATAGAACAACCTACGACAAGATGGAAAGTGATTATGTAGAAGCCGACTACAAAATTGCAGAGAAAAACTCTAAGGCCATGAGCCTCCTACAAAACGGTATGATAACTTCATAATTTGATAGATTATCATCTTTTAATTCCACTAAGGAAATATGGGATGGTCTTGAACTTGCCTACGAAGGAACATCCCTAGTCAAGAAACATCGTATAGATTTGCTTATTCAAAGATATGAACTTTTCACTATGGAAAAGAATGAATCTGTTGATAGCATGTCTGCACGATTTTCTTGTATTATTAATGAACTACGGAACCTTGGTAGGAAGAACGATTTTGAGGATATCATTCGAAAGATTCTTAGGAGTCTCACCAAGAAGTGGCAACCAAAGGTCACGGCCATAGAAGAAGCACGTTGTAATACCCCCATTTATTTAAGAGCCTTTAGCAAGACATTCTCAAATAAACAGAGCAGTTACCATCTCGGAATGTCCGAGGTAGTGAATAACAAAGTAAACAAACCAAGGTACTTTATATAAAAACTGATTAAATTTAAAATTTTGATATTACAACTACTACGCAAAGAATAAAAGTACAACTGATAACATCTAAGTATGTGATCTAATTCTAAGTAGGTCCAAGCTATGTCTCTCTCCATGCCCAAGCTCCTAATCCATCTGTCTCTGACCTGTAGAATCTACTCCCCATTCCGGATCATCGTAGGTGCACACGAATACACTGTCAACCTCGCGGTTCAGTAGGATAACACAATAATTACAATGCAACAGTTAAATGATATGCAAATGCCATGATATGCTCGAGCTCAATCTCAATTCTCAATTCTCAATCTCAAACTCATACCCTTGCACCAAGCCATACCGAACCTCCCGGCAGACTATAATCGGCCGTCGCCGAACACCAGCTCAACAGTTGAGGTCACCAGGTCTAGTCCTGCAGAACTAGCCTGGGCCCAATAATATCTCATCATCTCAAGTACGTATCCAATGCATATGCCATGCTTATGAATGGAATATAAAAATGTTCAACCACAATATATCTTTCTCATAATAATCACACTTGCATCCATAACATACAATATACACATCCATTCATAGCACGTCATATATTATGGTACCAGTGTATCCTAACTGGATAGCAATATAGCCCAAAAACAAGCCAACGAGTAAACAGAATAATGCCACTTCAAAATCGTCACCTACCAATATAATATACACATAATTACTAACTAATATAACTACGTAAACAAGTATAATATATCAATTATTCAAATTAACGATTTAAATAATATATATTACGCATAACGAGACCTATTAAACATGACTAATTCAGTTAACTTAACCAACCCGACCTTATTACCTTTATAACTAACCTCAATTAAATAACCAAACATGGGGATATAAACGAACTATTGATAACCGAACATAGAAAATATAAGCGAACTATTGATATCCGTCACATTCTTATTTAGAACTTACTTAACAACTCATATAATTAAATATCATGAACACCATTTACTAATAATAATAATTATCTAACCATACTTTAACAATAACAATAATATTACCTATAATAATAATAGGTATAATAATGATAATAATTGTGTGCGACAAAACAACACAACAACCACACATATAATAATAATAATAATAATAATAATATAATAATAGTAGTATAGTAATAAACTAATAATAACATACACGGGGGTAGGGAATAACAACAATAAGAAAATCGATACACAGACCCTTCGACAGAAAACCTTGGCAGCCCCGAAAACAACCCCTTCTACACCCCTTACGCCACCTGAACCACCACTACCCCACCGTGGCTGCCACTAGTGCACCACGGTGAACCACCTGACACTACCCATTCACCCTAACACGACCCAAGCAGCCATCGACACTATCCCCAAACAGCCTGGTCACTAACAACACTCTTGTTCCTGTACTAGACCGTGTTCCATCCCCCTATAAGCACGTTTTTTTACCACCGGCTAACACCACCCCTATCCCAACCAACCACCAGGCTCGATACCTCACACCGCACTCTAGCCCCTAGTGCCAAACACCAGCCACCGACACCACTGCAACTCCCTGAAACAACCGCATAAAATGCCCACACACTACACGTGTTCCCTGTTTCTGATTGATTATAAACCCCATAAACGATTGTCGACTCAGGCCTTCCCGACCACCATTCACCACCCTACTACCACCAACCTAATATACAAACATCCTACTGTCACCCATCATGGACTCGTGCTCGTAGACAACCCAAATAACACATACGAATCAAACACACGAAAACGCAAACAGACTACGAAAACGCAGTCCCTGACGTCATTTAAAGTGATTGTTGTAGCAACTATGGTGGTCCTATGATGATGTAAAGACTATAAACATGTTATACGTATTACATAGATTACATATAACCAAAATATACAGATAAAAGACATGAGAAGAGTGAGATAAACGCTCACAAACTCGCTGCTGTGCAAGGTAGGAAATACGGTGATGGTGACGGCTGTTTCTGTTGCTTTTTCCTCCGCTTGTTCTCTCCAGTTTACACGGTGGTTTGGGTGGTGTTTACTGTGGGGTTGTGGAGGCAGACGGGGTGTAGGCAGTAGTGGTAGTAGTAGGGTTTTGACAAATCGAGGGAGGCGGCTTCTCATGTCGATGGAGGCAGTTTTGTGGTATGGGTGCGTGATTAGGGTTGTGTAGGGTTTTGTTTCATGGATGATGGTTTCGTTTCACACTACACAAATCGAGTCCAAGCCCACCTCACTAGTCAATCACGCATATCAAGGAATTATACTATCAAAATTCCGTTCTTTAGCCCGTAACTTAAAATTAACGAGACATATAAATAATTATATTAGATTAATTATGTACTCTGTATTAGGAAATATTAATTAAATTAATTATAAGAATATGTAAAGAATATAGAAATTAAATAGAATTACGACTTAAATAAAAATAGAAATTAAGTATAGATGAGAAATAAATATAAAATATAAAATATATTAAATTATAAACGTATTATCAAAATTAAAGAAATACGAATGAAATGTGATTTTATGAATTAATCATCAAATATAAAATAATTATGAAATTCGAAATAATCGTACGAAATAATCGTAGAAATATGATTTATAAAATAATAACAGTTTACATAAAATACTTTATAAACATTCTATCTGAAATACTTATAAAGAATATAGTTTGACTGCCATTGACCGAGGCTAAAATACGAGGTATTATAGTCTTCCCTCCTTAAAATGAACTTCGTCCCGAAGTTCGCCACCCCATAACGGTAATGAAACATATAACAAGCATAAAACAATTACAAGTAGCCCTTATATAGAATTCAAAACACGAAATGTTACATTCTACCCTCGTTAAGTAAACTTTGTCCCCAAAGTTTAACGCATAACTAAGTTAAAAGATATTTCACGAATCGCAGTATAATGCATAACAGAAATAAACAGGATTATCAAATATATTCAAACAATCACGACATACCAATTTTACATCCTATAACAACTAGTCATATCATAAACCTTTAAGATTTTACAATCATATCCTCCTTAAAGCATGGTTACGTCCTCGTAACCCCATTACAAAATTCCACATCCAGTGTTCAAGCAATCATCGAAATAACAGTCATAAGTTGTCTGATAAGTTAAGTGCTCTATACTGGCAACTAGCATCCGACCTTTAAAACAACAAAGTATATTTGTCAATTTCATGCTCATACTTAAATTATGGAGGCAAAACTCTTGTTTATGCACATAAGAGAAAGTGACATGAGGCAAAATTTAATTAATGTAATTAAACACGGAGCAAAAACATATTTTACGAGATAGACATCAATCCTAGACTAGTACGATAGCTTAGCATTTCTAGGTATAAATAAGTTAAAATCACGTAGGTACATTTCCCATCTACTTTTATTACATCATTTATCATAAAACTACTATAACAAGCAATATAAGAGGTCTATATATCATGTGGAATAATTTCATATTCAGGCAAAATTTCTTCAACATGTAGCTACAGATTCTGTCATGTTGCAAAATAATTACCATAATCATCAAACATCAGCTTTATCATGGATAATCACCTTGAATTTTTTTTTTTTTTTTTTAAAACTTTCAAAACGATGAAGTTGTATTTAATGGCAATTTATAAACACGAAACATTGACGATTTTACAAGTTAAAGATCGAAAACAAATCTAGCATTCCTACAATTCACATGTCAACCATGTTACTAATTCAATATATAGTAATCAGATTTAAACATAACAACACGTAGTTCACCTAGTAGCATAACAATAGCGTTGGTATAAATGAAACTAACTTTATGTAAAACTCACCAAAATAATTAAGGTTATATTATTATATAGTAAGGTTGACATCCATATCATATGCGTTCATGCCACCTATGTCATATCAGAATATTACATGGTTACATCACATAATTCATATTTGATTAAACTTTGATATTTAAAACTTTACCATTTCAACATTCATACATCACGCAACAACTTCTAAAAATCATAATTAAATAACCGTCCATCCATTTTGCGAACCATTATAGTTTTTGAGAAATATAATGAATTCACTAATCATAGGACGAAGAATCAAATGCAAGACTTAAGGAGATTATTTATAACAAATTTTACAACTCGGTTGGTCTAGACAGAAACTTTACAGCAATTAGACAGAAAATCAGGCAACTTGCAAAAATCACAATTAAATAACTACTGGTTAAGATTTTACGTGACTTATCATTTTGAAAACATGAATGAATATTCCAAACATTGGAGTTGGAATTTTGCACAAACAATAAATATGTTTTAAATGGTTTCTTTTCCAAAAAGATGGGTCAAAACGGAACTGTGCAGTGACAATCTGATCACTGTCGACTAAAATATTTATTTCTCTCAAAATATAATTAGTATTAACATGAAACCAAAAGCATTGAAAGCTAAATTAGAAGGTTAGCACACATAAAATTTTCACATTGATATAGAGAACACATTTTATATGATAGTTCGCACAACAAGGTAACATTCTGAAAAGTTAATACAAATTTTGGTTCCTAAAAAAATTGCTTCACATTATCACATTTAAACATAATCATTCCTTCTCTAAAACATGTGAACATGTCATTTGAAGCATTGAAATCACATTGCACTATATTAGCAATTATTCATCATTTCCAACTAAAATTGTCATCCAGAAAGCGGTAACGAGTGAAACTGAAAAGTATAATCAATTAAATAACTTAATAATTATATACGTATAAACAATGGATTAGTTTCTACCATCGCAATAGTCACAGCAGATTTAAGTATGTAAATATATCCTAGAAATCACGAAGGTGCTACTTATTATCAATTCATTACACATATCTTATACTATATTTCTTCCTAAAGGTTCAGGGATCATATAGCCGCATGCATATCACCATACAAGTCAAACTCATATTTCAAACTCATATTCAAAACTCATGTCCTCATACTTGAAGTAATACATATCTCAATCATAGTCAATCTCAATCTCATGATTCCCAATATAGATTACCAACCACAAACGTTCATAGCTCATCATTAACCATGTATCACATCATTACTTACCTCATTCCGCTCCTGCAACTGTTAGTACAATATATATTGGGTCTTTTCCTGTATTCTATACTACCCACGCTCTACATCTCTCAGGGTAACCAGGTTCGACTGAAAGGGCCAGTGACTTGGTTTGAGGGGGCCTCTAACTCATCCAAGTCTTGGGGGCTCCTAACAGTTACTAACCTGGGGTTCATTTTATTTGACTCTTCTTATGTTCATTATTTTTATTCATTTGTTTTTAGGCCTGAGGATCGTTCGCTCTGATACCACATTGTAACACCCCCATTTATTTAAGAGCCTTTAGCAAGACATTCTCAAATAAACAGAGCAGTTACCATCTCGGAATGTCCGAGGGAGTGAATAACAAAGTAAACAAACCAAGGTACTTTATATAAAAACTGATTAAATTTAAAATTTTGATATTACAACTACTACGCAAAGAATAAAAGTACAACTGATAACATCTAAGTATGTGATCTAATTCTAAGTAGGTCCAAGCTATGTCTCTCTCCATGCCCAAGCTCCTAATTCATCTGTCTCTGACCTGTAGAATCTACTCCCCATTCCGGATCATCGTAGGTGCACACGAATACACTGTCAACCTCGCGATTCAGTAGGATAACACAATAATTACAATGCAACAGTTAAATGATATGCAAATGCCATGATATGCTCGAGCTCAATCTCAATTCTCAATTCTCAATCTCAAACTCATACCCTTGCACCAAGCCATACCGAACCTCCCGGCAGACTATAATCGGCCGTCGCCGAACACCAGCTCAACAGCTGAGGTCACCAGGTCTAGTCCTGCAGAACTAGCATGGGGCCAATAATATCTCATCCTCTCAAGTCCGTATCCAATGCATATGCCATGCTTATGAATGGAATATAAAAATGTTCAACCACAATATATCTTTCTCATAATAATCACACTTGCATCCATAACATACAATATACACATCCATTCATAGCACGTCATATATTATGGTACCAGTGTATCCTAACTGGATAGCAATATAGCCCAAAAACAAGCCAACGAGTAAACAGAATAATGCCACTTCAAAATCGTCACCTACCAATATAATATACACATAATTACTAACTAATATAACTACGTAAACAAGGATAATATATCAATTATTCAAAGTAACGATTTAAATAATATATATTACGCATAACGAGACCGTATTAAACATGACTAATTCAATTAACTTAACCAACCCGACCTTATTACTTTTATAACTAACCTCAATTAAATAACCAAACATGGGGATATAAACGAACTATTGATAACCGAACATAGAAAATATAAGCGAACTATTGATATCCGTCACATTCTTATTTAGAACTTACTTAACAACTCATATAATTAAATATCATGAACACCATTTACTAATAATAATAATTATCTAACCATACTTTAACAATAACAATAATATTACCTATAATAATAATACATATAATAATGATAATAATTGTGTGCGACAAAACAGCACAACAACCACACATATAATAATAATATAATAATAATAATAGTAGTATAGTAATAAACTAATAATAACATACACGGGGGTAGGGAATAACAACAATAAGAAAATCGATACACAGACCCTTCGACAAAAAACCTTGGCAGCCCCGAAAACAACCCCTTCTACACCCCTTACGCCACCTGAACCACCACTACCCCACCGTGGCTGCCACTAGTGCACCACGGTGAACCACCTGACACTACCCATTCACCCTAACACGACCCAAGCAGCCATCGACACTATCCCGAAACAGCCTGGTCACTAACAACACTCTTGTTCCTGTACTAGACCGTGTTCCATCCCCCTGTAAGCACGTTTTTTACCACCGGCTAACACCACCCCTATCCCAACCAACCACCAGACTCGACACCTCACACCGCACTCTAGCCCCTAGTGCCAAACACCAGCCACCGACACCACTGCAACTCCCTGAAACAACCGCATAAAATGCCCACACACTACACGTGTTCCCTGTTTCTGATTGATTATAAACCCCATAAACGATTGTCGACTCAGGCCTTCCCGACCACCATTCACCACCCTACTACCACCAACCTAATATACAAACATCCTACTGTCACCCATCATGGACTCGTTCTCGTAGACAACCCAAATAACACATACGAATCAAACACACAAAAACGCAAACAGACTACGAAAACGCAGTCCCTGACGTCATTTAAAGTGATTGTTGTAGCAACTATGGTGGTCCTATGATGATGTAAAGACTATAAACATGTTATACGTATTACATAGATTACATATAACCAAAATATACAGATAAAAGACATGAGAAGAGTGAGATAAACGCTCACAAACTCGCTGTTGTGCAAGGTAGGAAATACGGTGATGGTGACGGCTGTTTCTGTTGCTTTTTCCTCCGCTTGTTCTCTCCAGTTTACACGGTGGTTTGGGTGGTGTTTACTGTGGGGTTGTGGAGGCAGACGGGGTGTAGGCAGTAGTGGTAGTAGTAGGGTTTTGACAAATCGAGGGAGGCGGCTTCTCATGTCGATAGAGGCAGTTTTGTGGTATGGGTGCGTGATTAGGGTTGTGTAGGGTTTTGTTTCATGGATGATGGTTTCGTTTCACACTACACAAATCGAGTCCAAGCCCACCTCACTAGTCAATCACGCATATCAAGGAATTATACTATCAAAATTCCGTTCTTTAGCCCGTAACTTAAAATTAACGAGACATATAAATAATTATATTAGATTAATTATGTACTCAGTATTAGGAAATATTAATTAAATTAATTATAAGAATATGTAAAGAATATAGAAATTAAATAGAATTACGACTTAAATAAAAATAGAAATTAAGTATAGATGAGAAATAAATATAAAATATAAAATATATTAAATTATAAACGTATTATCAAAATTAAAGAAATACGAATGAAATGTGATTTTATGAATTAATCATCAAATATAAAATAATTATGAAATTCGAAATAATCGTACGAAATAATCGTAGAAATATGATTTATAAAATAATAACAGTTTACATAAAATACTTTATAAACATTCTATCTGAAATACTTATAAAGAATATAGTTTGACTGCCATTGACCGAGGCTAAAATACGAGGTATTATAGTCTTCCCTCCTTAAAATGAACTTCGTCCTGAAGTTCGCCACCCCATAACGGTAATGAAACATATAACAAGCATAAAACAATTACAAGTAGCCCTTATATAGACTTCAAAACACGAAATGTTACATTCTACCCTCGTTAAGTAAACTTTGTCCCCAAAGTTTAACGCATAACTAAGTTAAAAGATATTTCACGAATCGCAGTATAATGCATAACAGAAATAAACAGGATTATCAAATATATTCAAACAATCACGACATACCAATTTTACATCCTATAACAACTAGTCATATCATAAACCTTTAAGATTTTACAATCATATCCTCCTTAAAGCATGGTTACGTCCTCGTAACCCCATTACAAAATTCCACATCCAGTGTTCAAGCAATCATCGAAATAACAGTCATAAGTTGTTTGATAAGTTAAGTGCTCTATACTGGCAACTAGCATCCGACTTTTAAAACAACAAAGTATATTTGTCAATTTCATGCTCATACTTTAATTATGGAGGCAAAACTCTTGTTTATGCACATAAGAGAAAGTGACATGAGGCAAAATTTAATTAATGTAATTAAACACGGAGCAAAAACATATTTTACGAGATAGACATCAATCCTAGACTAGTACGATAGCTTAGCATTTCTAGGTATAAATAAGTTAAAATCACGTAGGTACATTTCCCATCTACTTACATTACATCATTTATCATAAAACTACTTTAACAAGCAATATAAGAGGTCTATATATCATGTGGAATAATTTCATATTCAGGCAAAATTTCTTCAACATGTAGCTACAGATTCTGTCATGTTGCAAAATAATTACCATAATCATCAAACATCAGCTTTTATCATGGATAATCACCTTGAAATTTTTTTTTTTTTTAAAACTTTCAAAACGATGAAGTTGTATTTAATGGCAATTTATAAACACGAAACATTGACGATTTTACAAGTTAAAGATCGAAAACAAATATAGCATTCCTACAATTCACATGTCAACCATGTTACTAATTCAATATATAGTAATCAGATTTAAACATAACAACACGTAGTTCACCTTGTAGCATAACAATAGCGTTGGTATAAATGAAACTAACTTTATGTAAAACTCACCAAAATAATTAAGGTTATATTATTATATAGTAAGGTTGACATCCATATCATATGCGTTCATGCCACCTATGTCATATCAGAATATTACATGGTTACATCACATAATTCATATTTGATTAAACTTTGATATTTAAAACTTTACCATTTCAACATTCATACATCACGCAACAACTTCTAAAAATCATAATTAAATAACCGTCCATCCATTTTGCGAACCATTATAGTTTTTGAGAAATATAATGAATTCACTAATCATAGGACGAAGAATCAAATGCAAGACTTAAGGAGATTATTTATAACAAATTTTACAACTCGGTTGGTCTAGACAGAAACTTTACAGCAATTAGACAGAAAATCAGGCAACTTGCAAAAATCACAATTAAATAACTACTGGTTAAGATTTTACGTGACTTATCATTTTGAAAACATGAATGAATATTCCAAACATTGGAGTTGGAATTTTGCGCAAACAATAAATATGTTTTAAATGGTTTCTTTTCCAAAAAGATGGGTCAAAACGGAACTGTGCAGTGACAATCTGACCACTGTCGACTAAAATTTTTATTTCTCTCAAAATATAATTAGTATTAACATGAAACCAAAACCATTGGAAAGCTAAATTAGAAGGTTAGCACACATAAAATTTTCACATTGATATAGAGAACACATTTTATATGATAGTTCGCACAACAAGGTAACATTCTGAAAAGTTAATACAAATTTTGGTTCCTAAAAAAAGAAGCACATTATCACATTTAAACATAATCATTCCTTCTATAAAACATGTGAACATGTCATTTGAAGCATTGAAATCACATTGCACTATATTAGCAATTATTCATCATTTCCAACTAAAATTGTCATCCAGAAAGCGGTAACCAGTGAAACTGAAAAGTATAATCAATTAAATAACTTAATAATTATATACGTATAAACAATGCATTAGTTTCTACCATCGCAATAATCACAGCAGATTTAAGTATGTAAATATATCCTAGAAATCACGAAGGTGCTACTTATTATCAATTCATTACACATATCTTATACTATATTTCTTCCTAAAGGTTCAGGGATCATATAGCCGCATGCATATAACCATACAAGTCAAACTCATATTTCAAACTCATATTCAAAACTCATGTCCTCATACTTGAAGTAATACATATCTCAATCATAGTCAATCTCAATCTCATGATTCCCAATATAGATTACCAACCACAAACGTTCATAGCTCATCATTAACCATGTATCACATCATTACTTACCTCATTCCGCTCCTGCAACTGTTAGTACAATATATATTGGGTCTTTTCCTGTATTCTATACTACCCACGCTCTACATCTCTCAGGGTAACCTGGTTAGACTGAAAGGGCCAGTGACTTGGTTTGAGGGGGCCCCTAACTCATCCAAGTCTTGGGGGCTCCTAACAGTTACTAACCTGGGGTTCATTTTATTTGACTCTTCTTATGTTAATTATTTTTATTCATTTGTTTTTAGGCCTGAGGATCGTTCGCTCTGATACCACATTGTAACACCCCCATTTATTTAAGAGCCTTTAGCAAGACATTCTCAAATAAACAGAGCAGTTACCATCTCGGAATGTCCGAGGTAGTGAATAACAAAGTAAACAAACCAAGGTACTTTATATAAAAACTGATTAAATTTAAAATTTTGATATTACAACTACTACGCAAAGAATAAAAGTACAACTGATAACATCTAAGTATGTGATCTAATTCTAAGTAGGTCCAAGCTATGTCTCTCTCCATACCCAAGCTCCTAATTCATCTGTCTCTGACCTGTAGAATCTACTCCCCATTCCGGATCATCGTAGGTGCACACGAATACACTGTCAACCTCGCGGTTCAGTAGGATAACACAATAATTACAATGCAACAGTTAAATGATATGCAAATGCCATGATATGCTCGAGCTCAATCTCAATTCTCAATTCTCAATCTCAAACTCATACCCTTGCACCAAGCCATACCGAACCTCCCGGCAGACTATAATCGGCCGTCGCCGAACACCAGCTCAACAGCTGAGGTCACCAGGTCTAGTCCTGCAGAACTAGCCTGGGCCCAATAATATCTCATCATCTCAAGTCCGTATCCAATGCATATGCCATGCTTATGAATGGAATATAAAAATGTTCAACCACAATATATCTTTCTCATAATAATCACACTTGCATCCATAACATACAATATACACATCCATTCATAGCACGTCATATATTATGGTACCAGTGTATCCTAACTGGATAGCAATATAGCCCAAAAACAAGCCAACGAGTAAACAGAATAATGCCACTTCAAAATCGTCACCTACCAATATAATATACACATAATTACTAACTAATATAACTACGTAAACAAGTATAATATATCAATTATTCAAATTAACGATTTAAATAATATATATTACGCATAACGAGACCGTATTAAACATGACTAATTCAATTAACTTAACCAACCCGACCTTATTACTTTTATAACTAACCTCAATTAAATAACCAAACATGGGGATATAAACGAACTATTGATAACCGAACATAGAAAATATAAGCGAACTATTGATATCCGTCACATTCTTATTTAGAACTTACTTAACAACTCATATAATTAAATATCATGAACTTACTTAACTGAATTCCACTAAGTCTGACATATACTTTAATGGTATGACTGATGATTTGAAGGCTGACATCCAAAGGGTTACAGGCTTTAGAGAGGGGAGCTTCCCCTTCAGATATTTGGGAGTGCCCATTCAATCTGGCAAGATTAGTAAGCAAGAATGTCACAAACTCACTGAGAAGATAGTTAACAGAATCAGGGGGCTTGGTGCAAAAAAACTCTCATATGCAGGCAGGATCACCCTTATTACATCTGTTCTCAATACCTTACACTGCTACTGGGCTTCCATCTTTGTGCTTCCCAAGAGCATGATCAAAAGAATTGAGGCCATCTGTAGGAATTTCCTATGGGATGGCAGTAGTGAGTATCATAGAGTTCCTATGGCAGCTTGGGATACAGTCACAAAACCAAAAGAAGAAGGTGGGCTGGGAATCAAAAGAGTGACTGAGTGGAATTATGCATCTGTAGGCAAGCTTGTTAACTGGATTTACTACAAATCTGATAGGCTTTGGATTCGATGGGTTCATCAAATCTATTTAAAGGAACAACCTTGGGACACTTATCAACCCCCTCCTGACACCCCTTGGTCATGGAAGAGCATTTGTAAAGCAAAAGAAGCCCTGAAAACTGGCTACACTAATGATATATGGACCCCTAGTCCTCATGGTTACACAGTAAAGCAAGGATATACATGGTTAGTCCCATCTGGAGCCAAACCAGAATGGACAAAACTCTGCTGGAATACTTGGAATATACCAAAACATGGTGTCATCACTTGGCTCACCTTCACCAATGGCTTAAACCTGAAAGTTAAGCTTTTCAGTCATGGGTGCTGCAGTGATGATTTATGTTGTGCTTGTGGTGCAGCTGCAGAAACCAGAGATCATCTGTTCATAGATTGTCCTTATAGTTGTAAAATCAGAGAGGCTGTTGAGCAGATGTTGCAGATCAGGATTCCTTCTGAAAGTATCATGTTGCAGGGAAGCTCTAGAGATCCCCAATGGCAGAAGCTGGCACTGATCATGGCTGCTTTATACTACCATATTTGGATCCAAAGGAATAATGCCCGAGTCAATGGACTTATTGTCAAGCCTGAGATACTAGCTGCCCAAATCAGAAAAGAAATTGAGGCCAGAATCAAATTCAAAGAAGAGTAGGTTGGGAGCTGTTATGTGTTAAGGTGGCAGGATTGGTGTTGTTTTGTTTTAGTCTGGTGTTTGGTTATTTGTGTTTTGGAATGCTAATGGGATTCGAACCATAGCCCACATGTTTGTAACATAAGGATTTTTTATCCTTTTTTGATATATATATTTTCTCACATTTTATCAAAAAAAAAAAATATCATGAACACCATTTACTAATAATAATAATTATCTAACCATACTTTAACAATAACAATAATATTACCTATAATAATAATACATATAATAATGATAATAATTGTGTGCGACAAAACAGCACAACAACCACACATATAATAATAATAATATAATAATAATAGTAGTATAATAATAAACTAATAATAACATACACGGGGGTAGGGAATAACAACAATAAGAAAATCGATACACAGACCCTTCGACAAAAAACCTTGGCAGCCCCGAAAACAACCCCTTCTACACCCCTTACGCCACCTGAACCACCACTACCCCACCGTGGCTGCCACTAGTGCACCACGGTGAACCACCTGACACTACACATTCACCCTAACACGACCCAAGCAGCCATCGACACTATCCCCAAACAGCCTGGTCACTAACAACACTCTTGTTCCTGTACTAGACCGTGTTCCATCCCCCTGTAAGCACGTTTTTTACCACCGGCTAACACCACCCCTATCCCAACCAACCACCAGACTCGACACCTCACACCGCACTCTAGCCCCTAGTGCCAAACACCAGCCACCGACACCACTGCAACTCCCTGAAACAACCGCATAAAACGCCCACACACTACACGCGTTCCCTGTTTCTGATTGATTATAAACCCCATAAACGACGGTCGACTCAGGCCTTCCCGACCACCATTCACCACCCTACTACCACCAACCTAATATACAAACATCCTACTATCACCCATCATGGACTCGTGCTCGTAGACAACCCAAATAACACATACGAATCAAACACACAAAAACGCAAACAGACTACGAAAACGCAGTCCCTGACGTCATTTAAAGTGATTGTTGTAGCAACTATGGTGGTCCTATGATGATGTAAAGACTATAAACATGTTATACGTATTACATAGATTACATATAACCAAAATATACAGATAAAAGACATGAGAAGAGTAAGATAAACGCTCACAAACTCGCTGCTGTGCAAGGTAGGAAATACGGTGATGGTGACGGCTGTTTCTGTTGCTTTTTCCTCCGCTTGTTCTCTCCAGTTTACACGGTAGTTTGGGTGGTGTTTACTGTGGGGTTGTGGAGGCAGACGGGGTGTAGGCAGTAGTGGTAGTAGTAGGGTTTTGACAAATCGAGGGAGGCGGCTTCTCATGTCGATGGAGGCAGTTTTGTGGTATGGGTGCGTGATTAGGGTTGTGTAGGGTTTTGTTTCATGGATGATGGTTTCGTTTCACACTACACAAATCGAGTCCAAGCCCACCTCACTAGTCAATCACGCATATCAAGGAATTATACTATCAAAATTCCGTTCTTTAGCCCGTAACTTAAAATTAACGAGACATATAAATAATTATATTAGATTAATTATGTACTCAGTATTAGGAAATATTAATTAAATTAATTATAAGAATATGTAAAGAATATAGAAATTAAATAGAATTACGACTTAAATAAAAATAAAAATTAAGTATAGATGAGAAATAAATATAAAATATAAAATATATTAAATTATAAACGTATTATCAAAATTAAAGAAATACGAATGAAATGTGATTTTATGAATTAATCATCAAATATAAAATAATTATGAAATTCGAAATAATCGTAGAAATATGATTTATAAAATAATAACAGTTTACATAAAATACTTTATAAACATTCTATCTGAAATACTTATAAAGAATATAGTTTGACTGCCATTGACCGAGGCTAAAATACGAGGTATTATACACGTGATATATCTCAGATAACTTACCAAGAACTTGTAGGATCTCTGATGGCTCATGAGATCATGCTGAACAAAGATGACGATGACTCTAAAGGAAAGGGCGTCGCTCTACAAGCCTCCACAAGCGAAGCATGGGAAGAAGAACTTGAAGACGAGACAGTTCTATTCGCGAGACGATTTAAGAAAGAAGTTTTCAAAGGTAGATACAAAAACCCTAATAACAAAACTGTCGACAAAAACAAAACTGATTCCAAACAAACATTCTTCAAAAGAGGATGTTTCAAGTGTGGTCAACAAGATCACATGACCAAAGATTGTCCAAGTTGGGACAAAATCAAAGAAAAATCAAAGAGGGAAAAGACCAAAACGGAACTCAAAAAGGTAATGCTTGCATCATGCTGGGGAGAATTAGAATCTGAGGACGACGAGAACTCAGAAGAAGCTGAGGTAGCAAACTTGTGCTTAAGTAACATCAGCCTAGATCTAATCTCAAACGACTATGACGAAGATGACGCATCTCATATGTGTCTCTTTGGAGAATCCGACTCAGACGACGATGACGAAGAGAAATTTTCTACAACTTAAAAGTCAAGTTAAAAATCTGTCTAAGGCCATGTTAATTAAATACTTTGAGAAAACCCTAGACCAATGTCATGAGCAAAGTCTTGAGTTAGATGAATTGAAAAAACAGATCCTCGATATTGCTGAGGAAAATCAACTTCTGAAAGCCAAAGCTAAGAAACTGAAATCCAAAATGAACATTGAAACCAATGTTAAGTTGGAAACAGTTATGTCTGAGAAAGAGGTTCTTGAGTCTAAAGTTATAGCCAATGAAGCTATTACCTCAAAACTGAAACTCAACATTAAAGAGCTTGATTCAAAAGTTATAGCTAATGAAGCTAGAACTTCAGAATTGAGAAAGGCAAATGAACTTCTAAAGACCAAATCATCGACAATGGTTGAAGATGAGACTCATCTAGAAGAATTTGAGATTCTCGAAAGCAAAATCATGGATCTAGAATTCAATCTATCTAACATCAAGAAAGAACATGCTAAAATAGTTTCGGACTTTCATAAAGACATTCAAAATCTAAAAGAGTCTAGTAACATCGACCATAGTGAATGTCAAAAGGAAATAGACTCCTTAAAAGACCTCCTTCTTCATGCTCGGAAAGGTCATGATAAATGAGAAGGAAGCACTAACGTTCTAAACTTCCTGACTGAACAATCCGACAATAAGATGAAGATGTGATTAGGTCATGAGTGTTATGGAACAAGGGATCACTTAAAGTGTAAACAAAGCCCAACAGACCGAGAGTTTAGAAGAAGAAAATATGTCGACCTATCTGAGTATTTAATGATACGTGCCTATTTTATGCATTTTATTTATTCTTTTGGCACGTATTTTCTTACGTTTTCATGACTTTTAGTTGCTTTTTCTCCCGAAACGGTTTACTTTGGCATTTCTATGTTTTATATGTAGGAATACGCGAAAGTGAGCAAAACTGAGCCTTATTTGCCTTTCGGAAGCTGTTTTGAGTACTAATACGGAGCAAGGATCCGGATTGCATGTCCTATTGTTGTTATTGGGCCTGATTAAAGCTGGAACGGACAAGAAGTGGTCGACCGACCTGAATCAGAGGTCGACCGACCGAAGCCCAATTCCTGACCAAAGCAAATTCGCATAAAAGCCCAGCAACGCTTAAAGCGGTCGACCGACCCGCATCGTAGGTCGACCGACCAGAAGCTGACCCGAGGATCTTTTTGTTTCGTGTTTTCTACTTTCCTAATCTTGTAATTAATCTTATTTAAGGAGACCAAAACTCTTCAATTAGGTTAAGCTTTTATTAGAACAAAAAAATATATTATTTATCAAGCACTTTATGTTAGAAGAACTCCATAGTTAGAGATTTGGTACCAAGCTTTCATCTTTGTTCTTAGATTTTCCAATTAAGTTGTAAGTTGCTACAATTAATCTTCCCTTTTAATTAATCTTGTTGTTCATCTTATTGTTGTTCTTTAATTCATGTTTTCTCTTTTATTATCATCTTTATTTATGTTGGTTCCTTTGATGTTCTTAATTCTTGTTATTGTTAATTTTATGATTAAGATTATGCATAGCTAATTCTCGTGATTAGGAATTAGGGGAACCATGGTAAAGACTTGATTTTGATAGTTAAATGATTGAATTACCAATCCCCCATTGTTGTTGGTGAACTGATCCTTAGGATTGAAATATTACTAGGATTAGTTTAACAACAACTTTGGGATTGCCCTTGACGAAAGTTTAGTGCTTTTCTAGGAACCCTAAGACCGTAAGGATTGGGTAGAATATTGACCTAAAGGTTTATTCTTTGTTCCTTGGGATTGTGTTATTTGATTATCTTACCTTTCATTGACTTGTTTTGACCATGGGGAACCAGAGTTCCTAATCTCCTTTTACCTTTTTTTATTTCTCTTGTTTATTTTGTCCTTTTAGTTATTAGTTTAAATCACAAATCAAACCCCCCCTTTTTGGTTACTTGTAATAGACTTTAAATTCACAAACATAATTAACCTTGTCTCTCTGTGGTTCGACCCTTGACTTATCCTATCTAAGTTTAAGCTGAGGTTTTATAAATCTTATCTTTGGCACCCTTCAACGACGGGTGCCAAATTTTGGCGCCGTTGCCGGGGAGACGGTATAATTTTGTTTGTTAAATTTTTAGTTTATTTTTCTTGTCTTAAGGAACTTAGGTTCCTTAAGACCGTTTCTTACCTTCTCTTCTAGTTTTGTTTTAGAAGACAGGTTTTTGAGAGGAAGGCTTGAGTACGCTCTTGTTTTAGATATGGATTCTATTTATGCCCACCTACAGCCGAAGGCTCAAGATTTACCGAAGGGATTCGCCTTGCCTACCCCCACCACTGGCTCCTTTGAACTCCGCCCAAATAATATTTTTTTTGGTGGAACGGAGTCAATTTTCTGGTCTACCCGACGAAGATCCAATGAAGCATGTTACAACCTTCACGGATTATTGTTGTGCCATACCCCTACCTGAAGGGGTGACTAGAGACGAGGTGCTGGCAACGATGTTCCTGTTCTCATTAAAAGATGACGCGCGAGATTGGTACCGGTACCTTGATAGGGCAACTGAGGAGGTTACGGATTGGACTTCCTTGGCATTGGCCTTTTACAAGAAATACTTCCCTCTTGCAAAAGCCGAAGACTTGAGAAACCAAATCCGTAACTTTCAACAGGGACCTGATGAAGGATTTTGTGAAGCATGGGATCGGTTCAAGAAATTGGTCCGTTCTATCCCTCACCATAACTTTCAACAATGGGACCTGTGTAACCGATTTTACAACGCTCTTTATGATGATTATAAGTTGATTCTTGATGCGGCCGCCAATGGAAGATTCCAGAATAACACCGACCATATGAAGGGTTGGAAAACCATTGAAGACATGGCGGTGCATAGGGCTACTTTTAAGAGTTCACGAGGGAATTCAAGAACACTGAATGTGGAGATGAACAGAGTGATGGCTCTTGAGACAACTGTCGAAGCCCGTTTTGAAAAGCTCGAGGCAACCCAGCTGAAGCTTGAAAGTGCGAACCTAGTTACTACGGTTGACAACACGGGTGAAATTGAGAACTTGAGAACCCTTGTTGATGTTTTAACAAGGACGGTTATGGAGATGAGTAAGGCTCAATTTACCTCCTCAAAAGTTTTTGAGGAACACTTGATAAACATAGCCAACCGAATGACCAGCTCTCCAGCTAGTTGTGAGGGACCCATGGAGACATTAAACGCCATAAATCTTAGGAGTGGTCGTGTTTGTGAAGAATCAACCCAAAAAGAAGATTCTGTCGAGGTTCAAAACAAGAAATCTGATCCCGTCAACGGATCAGGAGGTCGACCGACCGCTACAGTAGGTCGACCGACCTCGGTTCCTGACGCGAGATCAGATTCTGGAAAAGAGAAAACTTCGGATGTTGCAGATTCTGGTCGACCGACCGCTGCTGTTGGTCGACCGACCGACGTTCCTGAGCAGAGTGCTGTTTTGACTCCGGAATCGCTGGATTCCTCCCTCATTCAAGGCCTCACCGAAATTTTACAGCTGAAAAAGCCAAAGGTTGCTGATCGTATGGCTAATGCCACCGTTCCTTATCCCGAAAGACTGAAAAATTCAAAAGAGGATCGGAAATATGGCAAGTTTTTGGAGATGGTGAAGAATCTTGAGGTAACCATCCCTTTCACTGATTTAATTACCCAGGTACCTTCTTATGCTAAATTCATGAAAGATATTTTGAGTCGTAAGAGGAATTTTCAGGACGACGGTGCTGTTGCTTTTGTGGAAGAATGTTATGTTCTTTCACAAAATAATATGGCACCCAAGTTAAAAGACCCAGGTAGTTTTTCCATCCCTTGTACCATAGGTAATCATGTTATAGGGAAAGCCCTTTGTGATCTAGGGGCTAGTGTCAGTGTTATACCCTATTCTGTATGTGAAAGACTTGGTTTAGGTAGACTTAAAGTCACCAATATTACCCTACAGATGGCTGATAGATCAACCCAAAGACCATTAGGGGTCTTGGAGGATGTCCCAGTAAGAGTGGGAAAATTCTTTATTCCTGTGGATTTCGTTGTTTTGGACATTGCTGAGGATAGTCAAATACCTATTATTCTAGGTAGACCATTTTTACACACAGCTGGGGCTGTGATAGATGTCAAACGCGGGACCATTACTTTAGAGATTGGGGATGACACTATCGAGTTTAGTCTTGCCCATAAGGCAACTATTCCTACTGATGATACTTGTTGTTCCATCGATATTATAGACAGGAATGTTATCCTTAATTGGAGGGAATCCTTGACCAAGGATCCCTTAGATGATCTGACGGTTTTGGATAAGTGTGCAGGTAATCCAGCTGAAGATGCTGAAGAGCTGGATTTGATAGAAGAAGAGGAAGAGGAATATGAGCTCACTGAAGAAGAGAATGAGAAGCTCATAAGCCTAGCTAATGCAAGTCTGGTAAACATGTGCTATTCTATTGATACTAATTCTGTTCAGGCAGTTGAGGTAAAAGCACCAGAGCGTAAGCCACTTCCTCCTAATCTTAAGTATGTTTTCCTAGATGATACTGAACAGTACCCTGCGATTGTTAGCTCTAAACTTAGTCCTGACCAACTTTCTCCCTTAATGACTGTTCTTAAAAAGAAAAGAAAAGCTCTAGGTTATTCTTTGGATGATATTAAGGGCATAAGCCCTGATGTTTGTATGCACAGAATAGAGTGAGAGGAAGGGCATAAGCCTTATAGACAGGGACAGCGCAAGTTCAATCCTAAGATGCAGGATGTGGTTATGACTGAGGTAATGAAGCTTCTTGATGCAGGTATTATCTATTCAGTGGGCAACTCTAAGTGGGTTAGCCCAGTTCAGGTGGTTCCTAAGAAAGGAGGAACCACATTAGTCAAAAATGATAAAAATGAGTTAATACCAACTAGAGTTGTAACTGGGTGGCGGATGTGCATTGATTATAGACAGTTAAATGCCGCCACCAAGAAAGACCATTTCCCCCTTCCTTTTGTTGACCAAATGACTGAAAGACTGGCTTCTAATAAATTCTCCTGTTTTCTAGATGGTTATTCAGGTTTTTTCCAGATTCCCAACCATCCTGATGATCAGAGTAAGACTACTTTTACTTGTCCACAGGGTGTTTTTGCTTATCGCAGGATGCCTTTTGGGTTATGCAATGCTCCTGCTACCTTTCAAAGGTGTATGATGGGTATCTTCTCTGACTTTATAGAAAACATCATGGAGGTATTTATGGATGACTTCTCTGTTTATGGTAATGCTTTTGATCAATGCTTAGCTAATCTTGATAAAGTCTTGCAGCGATGTATTGATGTAAACCTTGTCTTAAATTGGGAAAAGTGTCATTTTATGGTTACTGAAGGGGTAGTGTTAGGGCATCTAATTTCAGATAAAGGTATACATGTAGATAAAGCAAAGGTGCAGGTGATTGAGCAATTACCCCCTCCTGTTAATGTCAAAGGGGTGAGAAGTTTCTTAGGACACGCAGGTTTCTACAGGCGTTTCATTAAGGACTTCTCCAAAATTGCTAAACCACTCACACAATTGCTTCTTAAAGATGCCATCTTTGATTTTACTGATGAGTGCCTCTCAGCTTTTAACAGGTTGAAGGAAGCTTTTATCTCAGCACCAATCATCCAGCCACCAGATTGGGATCTCCCATTTGAGATCATGTGCGATGCTATTGACTACGCTGTAGGTGCTGTGCTAGGTCAAAGGAAGGACAAGGCTCTTAATGCTATATACTATGCGAGCCGCACCCTAGATGAGACTCAAGTCAACTATTTCACTACCGAGAAGGAGATACTAGCTGTCATATTTGCCTTAGAAAAATTCAGGTCATATTTAGTAGGTAATAAGGTAATTGTTTACACTGACCATGCAGCTTTAAAAGGCCTTTTTCAGAAGAAGGATTCAAAGCCAAGGCTTTTAAGGTGGATACTCCTTCTACAAGAGTTTGACATTGAGATTAGGGACAAGAAAGGCGCGGAAAACGTGGTAGCTGACCACCTATCTCGCCTACAGTTGACCGATGGGGAAGATTCTTTACCTATTGATGATTCATTTCCTGATGAGAGTTTATTTATCATCAATAGTTCAGGTTCTTATCCCCCTCCTTGGTATGCTGATTTTGCTAATTTTGCTGTTACAGGTAAAATCCCTCCTGAGTTGTCATGGCAACAAAAGAAGAGATTTATGTTTGATGCAAAACAGTATTTTTGGGATGACCCTTATGTTTTTAAAGAATGCGGAGATGGACTTATCCGGAGATGCGTCCCCCAATGGGAGGTGAAGGACATTCTGGAAGCATGTCACTCTTCTGCATATGGTGGTCACCACGGTCCATCTAGGACCGTGGCCAAGGTATTGCAGTCTGGTTTTTATTGGCCTACTTTACATGTTGACTGTAGAAATTTTGTAGGTAACTGTGATGCCTGTCAAAGAACTGGGAATGTCTCAAAAAGACATGAGATGCCACAGGTTGGTATTTTGGAGGTAGAGATTTTTGATGTCTGGGGCATTGATTATCAAGGACCTTTTCCTAGTAGTCAAGGTAACAGGTATATTCTTGTGGCTGTTGATTATGTGTCTAAATGGGTAGAAGCTATTGCTACTCCCCATTGTGATGCAAAAGCTGTTATAAAGATGTTTAAAAAAATCATATTTTCTCGTTTTGGTGTCCCTAGGGTTGTCATAAGTGACGGAGGTATGCATTTTAAGGAGAAACGCTTAGGTGACTTATTAAATAAATTCGGTGTCCAACACCGTAGGGGTTTAGCTTATCACCCTCAGACTAGTGGTCAAGTTGAGATCTCTAATAGGGAACTCAAGGAGACCCTAGCCAAGGTAGTTTCTAAGTCTAGGAAAGATTGGAGCCTAAAACTTGATGATGTTTTATGGGCCTATAGAACCGCGTTCAAAACCCCAATAGGAATGTCACCATTCCGATTGATTTATGGTAAAACTTGTCATTTACCAGTAGAGTTAGAACGTAAGTCTTGGTGGGCTATATGTAATCTTAATTTAGACCCTAATCTTTCCCGTGAGAAACGTTTGATGCAGCTCAATGAGTTAGAAGAATTTAGGTTGTTAGCCTATGACAATGCCAGGATTTACAAGGAAAAAACAAAGCGCTGGCATGACAAAAGAATCATTAAACGTGATTTTCAGGTAGGTGATAGGGTGTTGCTTTTTAATACTCGTATTCGTCTTTTTCCTGGTAAGCTGAAGTCCAGGTGGAGCGGACCCTACACCATCACAGCTGTCTCAAAATTCGGGTCAATCGAATTAGAAACCTCATCTGGTGAGAGGTTCAAAGTCAATGGCCAATATGTGAAGCACTTCCGAGGAGAAAATGAATTTGTCGGAAAGGTCGAAGTTTCTTACTTTGACCCTTTTTATGATGCTTCACGACAGGTAAAAAGGTCGTGCGGGACCTCTTAAACCAGCGCTACACGGGAGGCAACCCGTGCTGTTTTTTTAGTTTGCGTTTTTTATTTTCGTTTTATCCTTGATGAAAATTTGAAATCTCTGCAGAAAAAGTAAAATAAAAGGAATACGTCAGTACAAGCGGTCGACCGACCGAGTTTCTAGGTCGACCGACCAACTGGCAGCTTTAATTACTTTTCCTGACAGACTAAGTAAAAATTGCAGAGCAGGTAAAAGGATGTCGGTCGACCGACCGAGTATTGTGGTCGACCGACCGCGTGTTTTTTCCGGTTTTTTTCTTTTGAGTCAAGGGTCACGGGTCTTTTGTGTTTTTGAAAACACAATAATTGCTTCATTTCCTCACTTTCCCTGCATCCCCTTTCTCTCTTAAAACCCTAAAACAACACCCACCTTCTTCATCCTTCACCAATTTACTTGCTTTCTTTCAATTTCCTCATTCAAGGTATGATTTTCTTAGTTTTTCTTTCTTTCTTTTTCGTTTTTATCATCTTAATTCCGTTTTAGGTAGTATTAATTTGTTTTTTTTTAAGTTTATTTTGCTCTTAATTCCGTTTCCATGCTTGTTTGTGTGTTTTTATCTTAGTTTTCTTCTTCCTTTTGATTTTATATGCTTAGATCTGTAACTTTTGGGTGATTTCGTGCTGATTAGGGTTAGTTTAATTCCTCCTTTAATTTTTATGCCCTTTTTCGCGCGTTTTCAGTCACGAAAATCCGACGCTGGCACTGTTCATGGTCGACCGACCGGAAACGGAGGTCGGCCGACCAAAAATTTGAAATTTCTGGGTTTCTAATTTACAGATCTGCATTTTTCTGACGATAGTCGGTCGACCGACCCGAAAATGAGGTCGGCCGACCAGAACCGTATTTTTCCTGAGTTTAATTTTTGCGGTTTCTAACTTTTCTTCGCTAACTGGTCGACCGACCTAGGTATACGGTCGACCGACCGATTGTGCAATGGAAATAATGAGTTTTCTCGCAAATATGGTCGACCGACTTATCTGTGAAGTCGGCCGACCGATATTGTTTCATAAGTTTCTGTTTCTGCAAATTTTCGTGCCTATATATGTTAAAGTAATGTTTTCATATTCACATAAGACTTAAATTTTTATTGAACTTTTCAGATTCGCAATGTCTACCCGTGATCAAGGTGGGAAGCGTGCCCGCACTTCGGGTACAAGCACCTCCAGAGGACGTGTCCCTAGGTCGAGAGGTTTGGCGGTGCAAGACACGGATAGCTTACCCAACTATCCGCAAATCATTTTCAGTACTCCGGCCCAGAAAGCTCGGTTCCTCCATCTCACCGCTTATTGCTTGGTAGTGGCAACCCGTTTCCTTTCTGTTCCAGCCTTGCAAGCCCTGGGATGTCATGACGAGGTGGTATCTTTGCTCGACGGGACTGGTTTTGCAGGACTTGTCACTATGGATGAGTTCACCTATCCCCTTCTCACTTTTGAGTTCTTTTCTTCCTTTACTTTTGATTTTAGAGCATTTCATCCTGGCTATGACAACATTTGCATTTCTTTTCGTCTGTTCAATGAAACTTTTTCTTTGACTTTAAGCCAAGTTGCTCAGTATCTAGGTTTATCTTCTACGGGTCTTACTGATGACCCCACGGGGTCGTATACTGATTTGTGGTCCTGTATTTCTGATTCCAGCGATGTGAAGAAGAAAAACAGTACCATCCACCTTCCTACCCCCCGTTATTATTTGCGTCTGTTGGCCAACACTGTTTTCGGCCGAAAAGAGTCTCAAAATGTTAACAACATTGAGCTCTCCATTTTGTCTGGTTATCTTAACATCAGACGTACGGGTCAGCAGTTTTATAACACTGCATTTTTGGTCGCCTCTCATTTCATGTCGGTGGGTGAGGGAACTTCTTTGTCTACTATTGTTGTGGTGGGCTAGTCACTAGATTAGCCCGCTCCCTAGTCCCCCAGTTCCCTCGCTTTGAGGATGCGATTGACACTACCTCCCGGTTCATGGACATGGCTTATGTCAGGTCCGTGCATTGGGTGGACAGGAGAGATTATTGGAAGGTAGACATCTACCTCAGTGATCGCATCCCCATCACCATGGCTCCCCCTATGCTTCCCCTTTTTACTGTTATAGGGGAGCCCAGACCACTACTCCCGTCTTACCGCCTTCCCCTTAGAGGAGGCAACTCTAGAGGCCATAGGGTCCCTGCTCCCGGCAGCCACCATACCACATCCGGGACGGGGTACTCATCTGATTTTACTGCTCCCCCTAATGTTTATGTTCCTCCTTTTATTGATGACAGATCTATGCCACAAATGATGGCGAACCCTTGCAGGCAGTTCAGCCAAAAACAGCTGAACGATAGTCTTTGCCAATATCCGGTTTACAGGGAGTATGCCACTCAGGGTAGGCTCCCTACCGGCCCATGGACTCACCCCACCTGGTACACACCCCTCGCAGGCGGTCGTGTCCACGGTGAAGCTTCAGGCTCTGCCTCGGGAACAGGCATAGGGTCTGAAGAGGAGGAGGAGGAGGAAGAAGGAGGAGAGGACTCTGAGCCGGACTTCGACTCAGAATCCTAGGGACATGCTTAACCTTACCCTCTTTGGGGTTCGGTTTGGGGAGGTCCCCTTCCTTTGGTTCGGTTTGGGGAGGTCCCCATTTATTTTGTAAGTTTTTTCTTCCCTTAGATTTCCAGTTTTCCCCTCCTTCCTCCTTCGACACTTTTTGTAGTTTCTAGTCTTTTTCCTTTTCCTTTCTTTGTTTGTTTCTTTTCCGCCTACCCCCATCCCTTTGCTGTGGTTGTATGCTGATGAGCACAATGGGGGCATTGTGCGTTTTGGTTTGGGGAGGGTGTTTGCATACTCCTTTGTGAGTATGCAATTTTCTTTGTGTCTTTTGTTTTTCATTCCTTTAGGTGTTTTTCTTGTTTTCATCCTCTCTTGCCGCGTGTTCTTCCCTGTCGCGCGTTCTTCTCTGTCTTAAGTTTTTAGGTCGAGTCGGAACGGACGAATACAATTTATGCCTCACATATCACATATTGCCTTGCCTTGCATTTTTCAAAAATTTTCAAGCTAGTCTTTTGCATTATCTACGAGTTTTTGTTGATTTCATGCTAAATTATTAAACTTGACTCTCTTCTTGGCAAGCTACATCATATTCTAAGGATTAGAACTTAATAAATCGGTGACATCTATGACGATTTCATGTAGGTTTGTGAGTAGTTTCTCCTCTTGAGGCATGTCACATCAATATGCATAAACATGAATTTTGTCTACTTAATACCTCTATGCATTCGGATTTGTGGTTTGTTGACACATGTGGTAGAGGTCCCCCTTTCTCATTATTCCCATAATCCTCACATAGCCAAATTGAATCTTTTTACCCAATTGCTACATCCAAAAAAAAATTGCCTACCCTAGCCGAGCTAGTAATGTAGTGATGGGTCTGTTTTGGCCATCCTTTGGTTTGTACCTTATTGTTAAATATAGATTTTGTGAGAATGGTAGAAGGAGAAAAAGAAAAGAAAGGATTCGAAAAAAAATAATGAAAAAAAAAAGAGATACGAAAAAAATAATAATTCGAATCAGCCTGTTTTCAAGGCTGGTCGGTCGACCTGCATCCCTGGTCGGTCGACCAGGACCATTGAACAGGCCGTTTTTCTGAAGAAAAAAAAAGAAGAAAAAAAAAAGAAAGAGAAAAAAGAAAAAAAAAATTGGAGCAATTGTGATTTTTGCTCAAAAACTTTGAGCCTTGGCATGTATGGGAAAATAATAAGAAGTGATCTTGTAGTATGGATAGACGGTTGTTAGCTCGGTTTAACCCCTCTTCCCATAACTTATTTTAACCCCTTCTTACCTTTAGCCTCACGATTCCAGATTTGCCTCGGCATGTGTCATGGTTATCTAGTGTGGGAATGCATATGTACGGTTGTAGAGATTCTATTCATGTTAGATTGCAGGCATGTTCTTACGGGTCGCAGATAGGTGAGAGTCTTTACTTTTATTCATCTTCTTATCTTTCACATATACATTTGACCCTTTGCTTTCATGAGTGTCTCGAGCGTACCGCGAGAGTCCAATTAGAATGAGTCTTGCAAGGTTGAAATTTTAGCATGCTATTCCAACATGACCAATTCGTTTTGCTCTTGACATTATGCTTGTTTATAATTGAAGGTTGCATTAAATTGGTAGGGCATAGTGTTGTGTTTGGTTGTAAAAAGTATGAAATCCGTTCCATTAGAAGTTTTTCTTTTCTTTTAAGTCTTAGTGCTTGCTTGAGGACAAGCAAGGTTTGGTTTGGGGAGTTTGATACGTGCCTATTTTATGCATTTTATTTATTCTTTTGGCACGTATTTTCTTACGTTTTCATGACTTTTAGTTGCTTTTTCTCCCGAAACGGTTTACTTTGGCATTTCTATGTTTTATATGTAGGAATACGCGAAAGTGAGCAAAACTGAGCCTTATTTGCCTTTCGGAAGCTGTTTTGAGTACTAATACGGAGCAAGGATCCGGATTGCATGTCCTATTGTTGTTATTGGGCCTGATTAAAGCTGGAACGGACAAGAAGTGGTCGACCGACCTGAATCAGAGGTCGACCGACCGAAGCCCAATTCCTGACCAAAGCAAATTCGCATAAAAGCCCAGCAACGCTTAAAGCGGTCGACCGACCCGCATCGTAGGTCGACCGACCAGAAGCTGACCCGAGGATCTTTTTGTTTCGTGTTTTCTACTTTCCTAATCTTGTAATTAATCTTATTTAAGGAGACCAAAACTCTTCAATTAGGTTAAGCTTTTATTAGAACAAAAAAATATATTATTTATCAAGCACTTTATGTTAGAAGAACTCCATAGTTAGAGATTTGGTACCAAGCTTTCATCTTTGTTCTTAGATTTTCCAATTAAGTTGTAAGTTGCTACAATTAATCTTCCCTTTTAATTAATCTTGTTGTTCATCTTATTGTTGTTCTTTAATTCATGTTTTCTCTTTTATTATCATCTTTATTTATGTTGGTTCCTTTGATGTTCTTAATTCTTGTTATTGTTAATTTTATGATTAAGATTATGCATAGCTAATTCTCGTGATTAGGAATTAGGGGAACCATGGTAAAGACTTGATTTTGATAGTTAAATGATTGAATTACCAATCCCCCATTGTTGTTGGTGAACTGATCCTTAGGATTGAAAGATTACTAGGATTAGTTTAACAACAACTTTGAGATTGCCCTTGAACGAAAGTTTAGTGCTTTTCTAGGAACCCTAAGACCGTAAGGATTGGGTAGAATATTGACCTAAAGGTTTATTCTTTGTTCCTTGGGATTGTGTTATTTGATTATCTTACCTTTCATTGACTTGTTTTGACCATGGGGAACCAGAGTTCCTAATCTCCTTTTACCTTATTTTATTTCTCTTGTTTATTTTGTCCTTTTAGTTATTAGTTTAAATCACAAATCAAACCCCCCCTTTTTGGTTACTTGTAATAGACTTTAAATTCACAAACATAATTAACCTTGTCTCTCTGTGGTTCGACCCTTGACTTATCCTATCTAAGTTTAAGCTGAGGTTTTATAAATCTTATCTTTGGCACCCTTCAACGACGGGTGCCATTTAATATGCACTTATTGTGTTCATACTGGTCACCTCCGAGAAAACTGTGTAAAACACGCACAAGATTTCAAAACCGGAGTTAAGTTTGTTAAATCCTTAGGTATACCAACCGACACTATCTCCGTCTCTGACAGCGTTGATGACAATGTTGAGGAAAGAAACATTGACCACAAATGGTTCTACGACATGACGTTCGACTACGAAGAAAAGAAAAACAGAACTAAACAGACTCCTCAACAAACAACACACAAAAAATGGTCACCAAGAGCTCAAACTAAGACATACACAAAAACATCAAAACCCAAGTACTACCATTATAGAAAAACATATATAAGACAAGTCTGGGTGAAAAAAGAAGATGTATTTGTGATTACTAACAACAAAGGACCCAAGTATGCTTGGGTACCTAAATCCTGTCTTTGAATTTATATGTGCAGTTTGTCGCTAAGGAAAATAATCTATGTTATCTTGATAGTGGATGCTCAAGACATATGACAGGCGACGAGAACCTATTCCTATCCCGAAAGCCCTTTGACGGAGGAAATGTCACCTTCGGCGATAACAAAAAGGGAAAAATCATAGGGATCGGTAAGATTGGTGTTTCATCATCTCATGCTATAAATGATGTATATCTGGTAAGTGGTCTCAAACATAATTTAATAAGTATATCTCAAATATGCGACAAAGGAAACAAAGTTGTTTTTCATGCAGATATATGTCGTATAATTATGGAAGGTACTAGCAAAATAATCCTTGAAGGTCATAGAAGGAAAAATGTTTATATGATTGAAATGATGTACCTACTAACTCTCTCTCTCTTGCATGAAACTTATGTTAGATGATCCATGTTTATGGCATAAAAGTGTGTGGAATATAACGTGTATTCGCCTATATTTGCAGGATTATAATGAAAAATACAATCGTGAATATGGTCATAAGATTAAAAAGATATGAAAAAGAGTACAACCTTTAGTACTTGCGCGAAAGGCCTAAGAACAGGAATTAACACAAATTCCCTCCTATAACTTGCACCCAAGACTTAGATTGAGACGTTGCCGCGTGTGCTAGAAATCCTCTCCAACTGCCTTGCAATATCGGGAGAGCCTTTTGAGTTTTAGATGTGAGATCTGGGTTATGGGAGAAGAATGTTCTCAAACCCTAATTTTCTTGAGATTTGTTTAAACAGTGAAACAAGAGTCTCTGACATAAGGAGAGTCCTCCTCCTTATGTAGCTCATTCGGCCGAAATTTCTAATCGGGTAGGAGTGGGCTTTCCACTCTTACCTTATTCTAATTCGTGATTCGACCCATTTAGCTAAAATTTATTCGCGGGTTTTATTTATAAATCGTATACATGTTATCAGATATTAATGCAGTCGATGTATTAATAATGGTCTGATAAAATTACGATATTGTATAATTACCCAAATTAATATAACTGTTTATATTAATACGCGAATACAATATTTAATTAAATATAACCGTTTATATTTAATTTTACGAATTAATCATGTAATCCGTATTAGCTAAAATTATTTAATCCGTATTAAATAATCATCTCAATATCTTATTGACTAATTTAATAGTCAATACCTCTGACTAACTGTTTAGTCGTATCCGGCATAAATGTGACTGTATTTTCATACCTTCACATCTCTCAAACGTGTCCTATAGGTGTGACGTATAGGGACCAGTTGATCACCGCCATCCGTATGACAATAACGTCAAACTTATCTAGCAAGCCAACCGTTATTGATAAACGTGGATCAACTGATAATAATACTGAAGTATGCCCTTGTGATCCTTAAAGAGATTTAATAAGTCATTGTACTTAATTGTCAAGGACACCAGCCCCAACAATCTCCCACTTGTCCGTACAAGGGTATGTGCAATGACGTTATCACACTACATGTGGAGGACACAAGCTCCAACAAACTCCCACTTGTCCGTACAAGTGTAGGTGCGATAACCGATTCTCATATCCTTTTAAAATTTCTCCCACTCAATGTAAGACAATTTGCAAATCCGCATTCGCAAAGGTCGTATCTCACAAGCGATCTGTATCAAGAGTGGTTTCCCCGACTAGAGAGTAACTTAACTGATAAAACGAATCTGTATTCGACCATGGCCATGCATTTCAGTTACTACTCCTCGAGTGGCCCTGAGAAATGATAAAATCCTGATAAGGGTTTGGATATTTCCCTCAACTCGAATCCTGCCGATATCGCACAACATGAAATAACCCAGAAAAAATCCTCTTGGCCCCTGTTACGGTGACCGTGGGAAAGAAACCAAAGTTACCCAAAATCTGCCTTAATCTCAAGAGACAGTTGAAAGTCAAAAGACTCGACTCTAAGGAACACTATGGAGGTCCTATCCACGACCTGGCACCCATTGTTATAAAACATTTAGGACTCCATAACGCTGTCACGGGGTGTCCTACGAGATATCCGTATAACTCGCCTTTGTGATTGGTCAGTCAGCCGTCTGACTTATGGCTCGTTGAACCCACCATCAACCAACGTCACAAAATGATTACCTGAGTTATCAGCTCAAGTGGGTAATCAAGGACCAAAACGATGTAATGTTAATCAGTTCACTTTGTGGTGTTCAAAATTGGCGTACAATTCCACATGAGAAACAAAACATTATATATCATAACAATAAGGTTGAATAGAGTACACGAGAAAATGAATTATTACATGAATTCATAAAAGAGTACTACAACTTAGGAACACATCCAATTCCCATGGAATGAATGTGCCCTTCATGCTTATCACGTGGTAATGCTTTTGTGAGAGGATCAGCTATGTTGTCATCCGTAGCGATCTTATCAATGAAAATCTCCTTTTGCTCCACGTAATCTCTGATTAGATGAGCTTTCCGTTGTACATGCCTAGCCTTGTTGATAGACTTATGCTCCTTAGCTTGGAAGATGACACCTTTATTATCACAATAAACGGTGATTGGGTCATTCGAACTAGGCACTACTGATAGCCCTTGTAAGAATTGACGCATCCATATTGCTTCCTTAGCTGCTTCTGAGGCGGCATAGTACTCGGACTCAGTCGTAGAATCTGCTGTAACACTCTGTGATGCGTATTTGGGGTGATAATCAATAAAGATAATCAACAAAAATACGGATGTTGCAGCGGAATAAAAATACTATTAAAATAATACAATCTTGAACGAATAAAGAACGAAAAGTAACCAAGAACGATGAAAGAAAGATGGACGGACGGACGGTGGTGGTGGTGTGGCACACGGTGGTCAACGGTGGTCACGGTTGTCGATGAATCTTGGTGTTTCTTGATGTTCTTGAATAAAGATTGTTGATGACGTAATAAGGCACGGCACTTAATACTTGAAAGATTTGTGAAACGATTTGATGAATGAATTATGTATGTCGATGGATAGGATAATTGATCAAACTCACACAGATATTCTCTCAATTATTTTGAAGCTCACACAGATACTTCGGGGTTAAAGCTCACACAGATACTTTAGATTTGTAAGTAAAACTTAACAAAAAGGTTTTTAATTTATCACTTCAATATATAAAACAAACAACTAAGGATGCCTATTTATAGTAAGGTCATCCGTCACAAACTAGAATCGAAATAGGAAAGAACAAGAACCCTACACGGTCCCCAAGTGCTCGGCCAAACCGTGTACTACTACTCTTCCTAGGGTTTCTATTCCTATCCTATGGATTAAAGATAATCCTTATTTAATCTAAAAGATAAAATAACAAATAAAAGATTAAGTTGTAGTAACAACCCTAACAACTTAATAACAAACTCATAACTAATTAATAACTAACTTTGTAACCACCTTGTAACAACCTTAACAACCTAGTTGTAACAAACTAGTAACAAACTTAATTAATTAAATAACAAACTAATTAAAATAATAAAAAGAATAAAACACAAACCCTAATTAATCTAGGGTTTCGTGCCCTCCATGTCGCCACCCTTGGCACGACTTCCAAGGTAGTTTCCCGCTACCTTCCCTTGTTCTTTCAATACGTCTTTCCAAGCTAACTTAAAAATCCGTATCGAACCCATATCGAACATTTTTAATCTTTCTTTGGGTCGTGGGTCACGACCTCGAATCCTTGCTAATGCTCCCGCATCATACTCTCTCAGTTTTTGAGAATTTGACCTCAAATTAAGATCATGTAACTCTCGAGTAGACTTGGATATGTTAGCCCTTGATTCGTTGAGAACACGGTTTCCTTGACTTACCAAACCCATGCTCCGAGACTCCTTGCACTCGTTGGTGTTAGCAACCAACCTTCCTTCTCGAACTCCAATACTCACGGCCTGCCCAAGTTCGCGGCCTCCGACCTCCGTGATGCTCACGGTGTTCTCACCCTCACAACCTCCGTGTTCCTCTTTGCTCGGCAACCCCTCACAACTACCATCTCCCCCATGAATCTCAACCAACCCAACATCTCGCTTAACCGACCCCGCGACCTCCTCGCTTGGTGACCCCTCTCCTACCTCCATAAACAAACTCTTCTTTGAATTAGGTGGCCTAGGTTTGATTCTTGACAAAGGTTGGAGATCATAGATGGTACCTCCTTTAGTAACGCTATATACATTTGTTCTTCCATCGTGTATAACGTTCCTATCGTATTGCCAAGGCCTTCCAAGTAATATATGACATGCGTTCATAGGGACGATGTCACACCATAGTTTATCTTCATAAGGCCCAATGTTAAAAGAAATTAAGGCTTGTTTCTCCACCCGTACTCCTTGGTTCCCATCTAACCATTGCAACTTGTACGGTTTCTCCCTAGCCCTAATACTCAACTCCAACTCCGAAACTAAGGTTTTTGAAACAACATTAGTGCAAGACCCGCTATCAACAATCAAGTCGCACTTTTTTCCCTCTACCTTACAACGAGTATGGAACACATTATCCCTTTGTTCCTCCCCTTCCATCGTGGACTCCACATGTAAAGCACGTACTACGAGGCACTCTCCTTCGTCCTCACTCTCGGCTCCTACGACTTTCCTATCCTCCTTTTCCTCCTCAATTTTCTCCTCCTCAACAATTTCAGGTACAACAAAGTTTGGAACCATACCTTGAAGTTCTTGAATGGATAAGGTTCTCTTTTGAGGGCAATCCGTAGCGATGTGTCCATAGCCTTGACACTTATAACATCTTCTAATTGTACTCCCTCTAGGATCAGGAATACTTGGCTTGAATGCTCCTTTGACCTTTTCGGCCGCCTCTTCCTTCGACGCCTCCTTCTTAGGCGCGGCATTGGTGGTGTATGATGATGAGCCTTCTCCGACTCTTGTGCTTTTATAAGAATTTACTTTCTTTGCTTTGTCATGTCTTTCGAACTTTAAAGCAATCCTGCACACATCATAATAATCTTCATAGTTTTGAATCTCAACCCTTGAAGCTAGGGTTGGTATTAAACCACGAATAAATCTAGCAACTTTCAACTCCTCCCTTTCATCTAGATCACATACAATGGTCATCTTTTCAAATTCCCGAATGTATTCTGAGACGGTCATATTATCTTGAGTTAAAGAATGGAGTTTTAAGTAATTTTCTTGGTTGTAATCTTTTGGCAAAAATTTTTTCACCATGTGCTTCTTTAATTTTGCCCAAGATTTGATCTTCTCTTTCCGTTGCTTCTTCCTTTGCTTCACAAGATTCTCATACCATAGCGAAGCGTATTTAGTAAGCTTTAAGATAGCAACCTTGAATTGTTTCCGGTCATCGTATTCCTTGTATTCAAAGACTCTCTCAGTTTGTCTCAGCCACTCCAAGAAATCTTCCGGATCCATGTCTCCTTTGAATTCAGGGATGTCAAGTTTGAGACCTCTATCATCATCGTTCTTGTCCCAAGTCTTGCCCTTAAATTCAGCCTCTTCTTCCGAGTCACTCGCCCTAGATGAGGACTCTCCCGTCTTTTTATGACCTCCTTTGGTCATCATTGTCTTGATGAGATATTTGAGCTCTTGGATTTCGGACTTTAATTCCATATTGCTCTCCTCCCATGATTTTTCTTCTCCGTCTTGAGATCCTACCATGTTGACAAACTTTCCCAAGAACTGGTGTAATAAAAATTAGACCAAGAGCCGTAGCTCTGATACCAATTTGATGCGTATTTGGGGTGATAATCAATAAAGATAATCAACAAAAATACGGATGTTGCAGCGGAATAAAAATACTATTAAAATAATACAATCTTGAACGAATAAAGAACGAAAAGTAACCAAGAACGATGAAAGAAAGATGGACGGACGGACGGTGGTGGTGGTGTGGCACACGGTGGTCAACGGTGGTCACGGTTGTCGATGAATCTTGGTGTTTCTTGATGTTCTTGAATAAAGATTGTTGATGACGTAATAAGGCACGGCACTTAATACTTGAAAGATTTGTGAAACGATTTGATGAATGAATTATGTATGTCGATGGATAGGATAATTGATCAAACTCACACAGATATTCTCTCAATTATTTTGAAGCTCACACAGATACTTCGGGGTTAAAGCTCACACAGATACTTTAGATTTGTAAGTAAAACTTAACAAAAAGGTTTTTAATTTATCACTTCAATATATAAAACAAACAACTAAGGATGCCTATTTATAGTAAGGTCATCCGTCACAAACTAGAATCGAAATAGGAAAGAACAAGAACCCTACACGGTCCCCAAGTGCTCGGCCAAACCGTGTACTACTACTCTTCCTAGGGTTTCTATTCCTATCCTATGGATTAAAGATAATCCTTATTTAATCTAAAAGATAAAATAACAAATAAAAGATTAAGTTGTAGTAACAACCCTAACAACTTAATAACAAACTCATAACTAATTAATAACTAACTTTGTAACCACCTTGTAACAACCTTAACAACCTAGTTGTAACAAACTAGTAACAAACTTAATTAATTAAATAACAAACTAATTAAAATAATAAAAAGAATAAAACACAAACCCTAATTAATCTAGGGTTTCGTGCCCTCCATGTCGCCACCCTTGGCACGACTTCCAAGGTAGTTTCCCGCTACCTTCCCTTGTTCTTTCAATACGTCTTTCCAAGCTAACTTAAAAATCCGTATCGAACCCATATCGAACATTTTTAATCTTTCTTTGGGTCGTGGGTCACGACCTCGAATCCTTGCTAATGCTCCCGCATCATACTCTCTCAGTTTTTGAGAATTTGACCTCAAATTAAGATCATGTAACTCTCGAGTAGACTTGGATATGTTAGCCCTTGATTCGTTGAGAACACGGTTTCCTTGACTTACCAAACCCATGCTCCGAGACTCCTTGCACTCGTTGGTGTTAGCAACCAACCTTCCTTCTCGAACTCCAATACTCACGGCCTGCCCAAGTTCGCGGCCTCCGACCTCCGTGATGCTCACGGTGTTCTCACCCTCACAACCTCCGTGTTCCTCTTTGCTCGGCAACCCCTCACAACTACCATCTCCCCCATGAATCTCAACCAACCCAACATCTCGCTTAACCGACCCCGCGACCTCCTCGCTTGGTGACCCCTCTCCTACCTCCATAAACAAACTCTTCTTTGAATTAGGTGGCCTAGGTTTGATTCTTGACAAAGGTTGGAGATCATAGATGGTACCTCCTTTAGTAACGCTATATACATTTGTTCTTCCATCATGTATAACGTTCCTATCGTATTGCCAAGGCCTTCCAAGTAATATATGACATGCGTTCATAGGGACGATGTCACACCATAGTTTATCTTCATAAGGCCCAATGTTAAAAGAAATTAAGGCTTGTTTCTCCACCCGTACTCCTTGGTTCCCATCTAACCATTGCAACTTGTACGGTTTCTCCCTAGCCCTAATACTCAACTCCAACTCCGAAACTAAGGTTTTTGAAACAACATTAGTGCAAGACCCGCTATCAACAATCAAGTCGCACTTTTTTCCCTCTACCTTACAACGAGTATGGAACACATTATCCCTTTGTTCCTCCCCTTCCATCGTGGACTCCACATGTAAAGCACGTACTACGAGGCACTCTCCTTCGTCCTCACTCTCGGCTCCTACGACTTTCCTATCCTCCTTTTCCTCCTCAATTTTCTCCTCCTCAACAATTTCAGGTACAACAAAGTTTGGAACCATACCTTGAAGTTCTTGAATGGATAAGGTTCTCTTTTGAGGGCAATCCGTAGCGATGTGTCCATAGCCTTGACACTTATAACATCTTCTAATTGTACTCCCTCTAGGATCAGGAATACTTGGCTTGAATGCTCCTTTGACCTTTTCGGCCGCCTCTTCCTTCGACGCCTCCTTCTTAGGCGCGGCATTGGTGGTGTATGATGATGAGCCTTCTCCGACTCTTGTGCTTTTATAAGAATTTACTTTCTTTGCTTTGTCATGTCTTTCGAACTTTAAAGCAATCCTGCACACATCATAATAATCTTCATAGTTTTGAATCTCAACCCTTGAAGCTAGGGTTGGTATTAAACCACGAATAAATCTAGCAACTTTCAACTCCTCCCTTTCATCTAGATCACATACAATGGTCATCTTTTCAAATTCCCGAATGTATTCTGAGACGGTCATATTATCTTGAGTTAAAGAATGGAGTTTTAAGTAATTTTCTTGGTTGTAATCTTTTGGCAAAAATTTTTTCACCATGTGCTTCTTTAATTTTGCCCAAGATTTGATCTTCTCTTTCCGTTGCTTCTTCCTTTGCTTCACAAGATTCTCATACCATAGCGAAGCGTATTTAGTAAGCTTTAAGATAGCAACCTTGAATTGTTTCCGGTCATCGTATTCCTTGTATTCAAAGACTCTCTCAGTTTGTCTCAGCCACTCCAAGAAATCTTCCGGATCCATGTCTCCTTTGAATTCAGGGATGTCAAGTTTGAGACCTCTATCATCATCGTTCTTGTCCCAAGTCTTGCCCTTAAATTCAGCCTCTTCTTCCGAGTCACTCGCCCTAGATGAGGACTCTCCCGTCTTTTTATGACCTCCTTTGGTCATCATTGTCTTGATGAGATATTTGAGCTCTTGGATTTCGGACTTTAATTCCATATTGCTCTCCTCCCATGATTTTTCTTCTCCGTCTTGAGATCCTACCATGTTGACAAACTTTCCCAAGAACTGGTGTAATAAAAATTAGACCAAGAGCCGTAGCTCTGATACCAATTTGATGCGTATTTGGGGTGATAATCAATAAAGATAATCAACAAAAATACGGATGTTGCAGCGGAATAAAAATACTATTAAAATAATACAATCTTGAACGAATAAAGAACGAAAAGTAACCAAGAACGATGAAAGAAAGATGGACGGACGGACGGTGGTGGTGGTGTGGCACACGGTGGTCAACGGTGGTCACGGTTGTCGATGAATCTTGGTGTTTCTTGATGTTCTTGAATAAAGATTGTTGATGACGTAATAAGGCACGGCACTTAATACTTGAAAGATTTGTGAAACGATTTGATGAATGAATTATGTATGTCGATGGATAGGATAATTGATCAAACTCACACAGATATTCTCTCAATTATTTTGAAGCTCACACAGATACTTCGGGGTTAAAGCTCACACAGATACTTTAGATTTGTAAGTAAAACTTAACAAAAAGGTTTTTAATTTATCACTTCAATATATAAAACAAACAACTAAGGATGCCTATTTATAGTAAGGTCATCCGTCACAAACTAGAATCGAAATAGGAAAGAACAAGAACCCTACACGGTCCCCAAGTGCTCGGCCAAACCGTGTACTACTACTCTTCCTAGGGTTTCTATTCCTATCCTATGGATTAAAGATAATCCTTATTTAATCTAAAAGATAAAATAACAAATAAAAGATTAAGTTGTAGTAACAACCCTAACAACTTAATAACAAACTCATAACTAATTAATAACTAACTTTGTAACCACCTTGTAACAACCTTAACAACCTAGTTGTAACAAACTAGTAACAAACTTAATTAATTAAATAACAAACTAATTAAAATAATAAAAAGAATAAAACACAAACCCTAATTAATCTAGGGTTTCGTGCCCTCCATGTCGCCACCCTTGGCACGACTTCCAAGGTAGTTTCCCGCTACCTTCCCTTGTTCTTTCAATACGTCTTTCCAAGCTAACTTAAAAATCCGTATCGAACCCATATCGAACATTTTTAATCTTTCTTTGGGTCGTGGGTCACGACCTCGAATCCTTGCTAATGCTCCCGCATCACTCTGTTTAGAACTTTTCCAGCTGACAGCAGCGCCATTAAGAGTAAAAACGAATCCAGACTGAGATTTCGAGTCATCTCGATCCGTTTGGAAGCTAGCATCTGCGTAACCCGTGGCGCAGAGCGTCGAGTCGCCTCCGTAAGTCAATCCCCAATCTTTAGTCCTCCGTAGGTACTTAAGAATGTTTTTCACGGCCATTCAGTGTTGTTCACCTGGATGAGCTTGGAATCGACTAGTCATACTCAATGCATATGCAACGTCTGGACGTGTGCATATCATGGCATACATGATCGATCCTATTGCCGAAGCATAAGGAATCCGACTCATGCGCTCTTTCTCTTCCAATGACTTAGCTTCTTGAGTCTTGCTCAAGTGAAGCCCAGGAGTCATAGGAAGGAACCCCTTCTTGGAGTTCGTCATGCTGAATCTCTCCAGGATTTTATCTATATAAGACTCCTGACTGAGAGACAACATCCGTCGTGATCTATCCCTGTAGATACGGACGCCCAAAATTCTTTGTGCCTCTCCCAGATCTTTCATCTGGAAATGGTTTTTCAACCATGCTTTAACCGAAGATAAGAGAGGTATGTCATTCCCAATCAAGAGTATGTCATCGACATACAGTACTAGGAATACAATCTTGCTTCCACTCGACTTGATATAGAGACATGGTTTCTCGACTGATCGAATGAACCCATTCTCTTTTATCACTTGGTCGAAGCGATGATTCCAACTCCGTGATGCTTGCTTAAGTCCATAGATGGAACGCTTAAGCTTGCAAACTTTCTTAGGATGTTCAGGATCAATAAAACCCTCGGGTTGTACCATGTACAACTCTTCCTCCAAATAACCGTTTAAGAAGGCGGTTTTAACGTCCATTTGCCATATTTCATAGTCATGAAATGCGGCGATCGCTAAGATAATCCGAATGGAACGTAGCATGACTACGGGTGCAAAGATCTCATCGTAGTGCAAGCCTGGCACTTGGGTGAAACCTTTAGCAACTAGTCTTGCCTTGTGGATATCTTGTTGTCCTTCCACGACATGCTTTATCTTGTAAAGCCATTTGCATTGAAGGGGACGTACCTTTGCTGGTAGGTCCACAAGATCCCACACGTTGTTCTCATACATGGAGTCCATCTCGGATTGCATGGCTTCTAGCCATAGCTTTGAGTCAGAACTGGTCATGGCACCTTTATAGGTTGTGGTTTCGTTACCCTCTAGGAGTAAGACGTCATCTGTATCATGTTCCTCGACCATACCAATGTATCTGTCCGGAGGAATAGAGACTCTTCCCGACCTCCTAGGTTCCTCAGGAATATCTACCGCAGCCTCGGTTGAAGGAACTGTTCCTCCAATGGTTGCTCGGCAGTTGGTTCTTGAACCTCCGATAACTCGAAGGTTCTATTACTCGACTTGTTCTCGAGAAATTCCTTCTCTAAGAACGTCGCACTAGCCGCAACAAAAACACGTTGTTCGGTTGGCGAGTAGAAGTAATGACCAAAAGTTCCCTTTGGATAACCTATAAAGTATGTCTTGACCGATCGCGGGCCGAGCTTATCCTCGTGTCTCCACTTGACATAAGCCTCGCAGCCCCAAACCCGAATAAAGGACAAGTTAGGGACCGTTCCCTTCCATAATTCGTATGGAGTCTTCTCAACAGCTTTAGACGGACTTCGGTTAAGAATTAGAGCGGCTGACAAAAGAGCATAGCCCCACAATGAATCAAGTACAACGGTGTGACTCATCATGGATCGAACCATATCAAGTAGAGTTCGATTTCTCCGTTCGGACACACCATTTAATTGTGGTGTTCCAGGTGGAGTCAACTGTAGCACGATGCCACAGTCTTTAAGGTGTTGATCAAACTCGTGTGAAAGATACTCACCACCACGATCCGAACGTAGTGCTTTAATCTTTCTACCCAGCTGGTTCTGTACCCGATTCTGGTATTCTTTGAACTTGTCAAAGGATTCACTTTTATGTTTCATCAAGTAGACATAGCCATATCTACTCAAATCATCCGTGAAAGTGATGAAATACCTATAGCCTTCTCGTGCGTTGATTGACATAGGGCCACATACGTCCGTATGTATGAGTCCTAATAGGTCGGCAGCGCGCATTCCAACACCTTTGAAGGAAATACGAGTCATTTTGCCGATGAGACATGATTCACACGTGCCATATGATTCGAAATCAAAGGGCGATATTGCTCCATTCTGTATGAGCTGTTTTACGCGTTTCTCATTTATGTGTCCCATACGACAATGCCATAGGTAAGTTTGATCTTTGTCACCTACCTTTAATCTCTTGTTATTCACATGTAATATCTCGGTAGTTTGATCTAAAACATAAATTCCATTCATGGAAACTGCCTTGCCATAAATCATATTGTGTAAGGAGAAAATACAGCTATTATTCTCTATTACAAATGAAAAACCGAGTTTGTCAAGTGCAGAAACTGAAATAATGTTTTTGGACAAACTAGGAACATAATAACAGTTATATAAAAATAACTCGAATCCACTTGGAAGCTGGATCACGTATGTTCCCTTCGAGAATGCAGCAACACGTGCTCCATTCCCGACACGCAGGTCAACCTCACCCTTGATTAGGGGTTCTTGGTTTCGGAGGCCCTGCACATGATTACATAGATGAGAACCACAACCAGTATCAAGTACCCAAGTTCCGCAACTTTCATGGTTAATCTCAATCATGTGAATAAAAGAAGAAGAAGACATACCAACAGGAGTAACGCGGCCTGCCTTAATGTCCTCGCGATACACGGGGCATGAGCGCCTCCAATGCCCAGTCTTGTGGCAGTGGTGGCATTCCATGCTAGTATCCTTGCTCTTTGTCTTGCCCTGTGAGTTGCTCGACTCACCTGGCCCACTCTTAGTAAATCCTGGTTTCTTGAACCTGGGCTTACCTACTGCTAGGTCGCCCTGAGCTTTAGCCTTCCCTTTACCCTGTCCCTTATTGGAGATCATGAGAATATCCTGCTTCATGTTCCCACTTAATTTCAGATCCTTCTCAGTCTGTACGAGAAGGGAGTGGAGCTCATGAGGAGTCTTCTTCATGTCGTTCATGTAGTAGTTGGCCCTAAAGAGGGCGAACCCATCATGAAGCGAATGAAGCATACGATCAACGATTATGTTCTCACTGATCTTGCAGTTTAGGGTCTCCAGTTTCTCGATATTCTCAATCATGTTGAGAATATGTGGGCTAACAGCTTGGCCCTTCTGGAGTTTCGCCTCAAAGAAGCGACAGGTATGCTCATAAGAAACGATTCTCGGAGCTTTCGAGAATTCGTTAGTGAGCGTGGTGAAAATCTTGTTTGCACCATGGGATATGAAGCGTCTTTGCAAATTTGATTCCATTGCATAGATGAGTACGTTCTTTATCGCACCCGCTTCCATGACGAAGTCGCTATGAGCGCGAACTTTGTTAGCTCTAGCTCCAGTTCCTGGGTGTGCCGGAATGGGCTCAGTTAAATACTTAAGCTTTCCGTCAGCAATGGCAGCATTCCGTAGTGCTGCCTCCCAGTCAGAGAAGTTTGACCCATCATTCCTCAGTCTAGTTGACTGATTCATGGAGTCCATGAAGGCCTTTAGCCAGGATTCACGTGCTAGCTTGGCACTTGGCATTGGGTCTTCACCAGCCATTTAGTTATACAACAGTTTTAATGAACGTGTTCTACACTGAAAAAGAAGATAAAACAAAACCATATAAGCAACTTATTGTTGTGATTTAAGTCTATATTAAATTGAATTTAAACTCGTAGACTCATGCATTTATATAATTGATCTCCCTCAAGAATTATATAAACGATCCCAAGACTCAATTTCCGTATATTGATAAGCCCACATTTTGGCTAATTCCACTGTTGGAACTCTTGGTCGATAGATTTCCGTATATCCTATCTATTAGTCCATCTCAGTCGCTAGATAGTATCGAGTGACCATGATGTTGAGATAAATAAATCATCTGTTCCCACTTACCCGACGTAGAAGGGGTCATATTATGCCTACCGACAAAGAAGGGATTCATGGGAGGCTGATTTATAAAGACTAATCCCAATTTTTGGTTATACGACGAAGACCCCATCAACTTTTATTTATTCATATTTAAGTGAACTAAAAACTAGCATATACGTGAATGAATTAAATAAAGTGATGGCTTTACATGTGACACGTGACATCTGTATTGTCACAGAAAACTAACGCGTAACCTCTACATGAGTCAGTTTTCAGGCATGTTATGGGTGGTTTGGTTTTTAGGCGGAATATGATGCAAGCTATTATCGATGAAAGCATAAAGATAAATGCAATAAACGTAAATAAAAGTCCTAGTGTGGCCTATCCTACCAAAATAAACATAAAACAACTTGGAATCCACCGTTGGACCCTAGAAGCTTGTCTTGATGTTCCATCTTGGTCTTGCAGCGGGAGTGAGCATCCGGTCTCCGTCTTTGGTCTTCACAAAATTACTAATTTAAATTACAAATATAACCCTATTTACATTCTAATTTAAATACAAAAGTAATTACATGGCAAAAACCCAAAACGGAGATACAAGATCTCAAAATTACAAGCAAGACTGTGTTCCATCATTACGGTAACACAATCTACTAAGGCCACACTAAGTTACAACCGTTTGCAAAAATTAAATACGTTATTGAAAGCATTCAAGGCATTCACAAGACGATAAATAAAATGCATCAAATAAAAATAAAATTCATTCATGACATAATACTTTTATTATGATTAACAAATTTTTACCAAACCACCTTTTAAGATTAAAATTATGTGACTATACCGCTTTAATCACCAATTTTAATAAACATATAATCCATTATTTTAAACTGTTTTAAAACAATATGTATCAATCGAGGGTGAACCGTTTCACAAAAATAATATACTATTTCCGTATACAGTATATTATTTTAGGCCATGTGAAAATAAGAAACAAGTTATTTTCGAAAAAGAAAGCCTGAAACATGAGCACTCGACCGAGCAACAGGGGCACTCGATCGAGTGTCAGTGTCACTCGATCGAGTGTAGCAGGGGCTCGATCGAGTGACTCGTTAAAACGCAAATCGCTGCACTTTAAACCAAAAACAAGTTTTTATCTTGATATAAAACGTGTAAATCAAAAATAAACAACAACAAAAGATTCACATATTGCTAAAAATATCGATTAATTAACAATATGCAAATAAGAATCGAAAACAAGATCGATTACAACCCAAAAACCACACGCATGAAGCCTGGTACGAGGACACTCGATCGAGTGCTACAGACACTCGATCGAGTGTCGAGGCAGAATGCATCGAATTTTCAAAATTTTTAAATCTTACGAAAAACACAATTGTAAAATTTCATGGCCATAGGCTCTGATACCACTTGTGGGGAATATAACGTGTATTCGCCTATATTTTCAGGATTATAATGAAAAATACAATCGTGAATATGGTCATAAGATTAAAAAGATATGAAAAAGAGTACAACCTTTGGTCCTTGCGCGAAAGGACTAAGAACAGGAATTAACACAAATTCCCTCCTATAACTTGCACCCAAGACTTAGATTGAGACGTTGCCGCGTGTGCTAGAAATCCTCTCCAACTGCCTTGCAATATCGGGAGAGCCTTTTGAGTTTTAGATATGAGATCTGGGTTATGGGAGAAGAATGCTCTCAAACCCTAATTTTCTTGAGATTTGTTTAAACAGTGAAACAAGAGTCTCTGGCCTAAGGAGAGTCCTCCTCCTTATGTAGCTCATTCGGCCGAAATTTCTAATAGGGTAGGAGTGGGCTTTCCACTCTTACCTTATTCTAATTCGTGATTCGACCTATTTAGCTAAAATTTATTCGCGGGTTTTATTTATAAATCGTATACATGTTATCAGATATTAATGCAGTCGATGTATTAATAATGGTCTGATAAAATTACGATATTGTATAATTACCCAAATTAATATAACTGTTTATATTAATACGCGAATACAATATTTAATTAAATATAACCGTTTATATTTAATTTTACGAATTAATCATGTAATCCGTATTAGCTAAAATTATTTAATCCGTATTAAATAATCATCTCAATATCTTATTGACTAATTTAATAGTCAATACCTCTGACTAACTGTTTAGTCGTATCCGGCATAAATGTGACTGTATTTTCATACCTTCACATCTCTCAAACGTGTCTTATAGGTGTGACGTATAGGGACCAGTTGATCACCGCCATCCGTATGACAATAACGTCAAACTTATCTAGCAAGCCAACCGTTATTGATAAACGTGGATCAACTGATAATAATACTGAAGTATGCCCTTGTGATCCTTAAAGAGATTTAATAAGTCATTGTACTTAATTGTCAAGGACACCAGCCCCAACAAAAAGATTTGGTCATATTAGCTCACCTATTCTAACTAAGCTGAAAAGATGGGACTTGGTCGAAGGTCTTCCAAAGATCAAATTTGATCAAGAAAAGATGTGCGACACATGTGCACGATGTAAACACGTCAGATCATCTTTCAAGCCGAAAAGAGTGGTAAGTACAGAAAAAGCTCTTGAACTAGTACACATGGATCTATGTGGCCCTATGAAGGTAAAAAGCAGAGGTGGTTCCAGGTACGTTTTCGTTCTAGTTGATGATTACTCTAGATTTGTTTTGCCATTCTTTCTCCATTCTAAAGATGAAACCTTCGATGAATTTGTTAGTCTCATGAAACTTGTCCAAAAAAATATGAATCTAACCTAGTAACTATTCGTACTGACCGTGGAACCGAGTTTGACAATCATGCTTTTATTGAGTTCTGTAAAACCAACGGCGTTGGACATAACTTCTCGGCCCCTAGAACCCCACAACAGAATGGAGTCGTAGAACGAATGAACAGAATCTTAGAAAACATGGCTAGAACAATGCTTCTTTGTTGTAGTCTACCTAGAAACTTTTGGGCTGAGGCTATCAGTACAGCTTGCTATATTCATAACCGTGCTATGATTAGACCTATACTTAAAAAGACACCATATGAACTTCTTCGAGGTCGTAAACCTAATATATCTCATCTTAGATGTTTTGGGAGTAAATGATTTGTTCATAACAATGGTAAAAACAGATTAAGCAAATTCGACCCTAGAAGTGATGAAACAATTTTTATAGGATATTCGGATCATAGTAAAGCCTACAAAGTTTTTAACAAACGTACCTTATGCATAGAAGAGAGTATTCATGTTATCTTTGATGAAAATAATGCCTTCGATAAGCCTTTACAGGACATAGAGGAAAACCTAGACGAACCTGATTTCAGGTTGTCAAGAGAAGATCCTCCTGAAATGGAAAATGAAGAAGGTGAGATTCAAGGAACTCATGATGAACTTAACTTGGGAGAAAACGGTGCGAGAGATGAAACTAAAGTTGATGATACTGTAGATAACTCTCAAGCCGATGACTTGGAACCCAGAGTTACAGCTAATGAAGCTATAACTTTGAATCAAAACCAAAGGGAAGAGGTCAGAATTATACCTGATCCTACTATAACCACAGGTTTGGATTTAGGGGGAACAAGTCAAAATCCCGAGTCAAGTACAGGTGATGCAAATAATCAATCAAGGAACTGGAGATACAAGGGCTCTCATCCTTTGGATAATGTCATAGGAAGCCTGACAAATGGAGTTCAAACTCGAAGGAGTTTAAACAACTTTTGCTCATTCTACTCCTTTCTCTCCACCACTGAACCTTCAAATATCAAGGAAGCTCTCGCAGAACTAGACTGGACAGTAGCCATGCAAGAAGAACTCCAACAATTTGAAAGAAACAAAGTTTTGCATCTTGTTCCTCGACCTAAGGACAGATCTGTCATTGGAACTAGATGGGTATTCAGAAACAAATTGGATGACACTGGACTCATTGTGCGAAATAAAGCCAGACTAGTGGTTCAAGGATACAACCAACAGGAAGGGATCGATTATGACGAAACCTTTGCTCCTGTTGCTCGTCTTGAGGCAGTTAGACTACTCATTGCGTTTGCAGCACATAAGGGAATGAAGCTATTTCAGATGGACGTTAAGACTGCATTTCTTAATGGCTATCTCCAAGAGGAAGTATTTGTTGAACAACCTCCTGGATTTCCTGACAGCAAACTCAAGGATCGTGTATTCAAATTGGAAAAAGCTCTTTATGGCCTAAAACAAGCACCTAGAGCATGGTACGATAGGTTATCAAAATTCATATTGGAGAGTGGATTCAAGAGAGGGTCCGTGGACAAAACCCTATTTCTTAAAAGCGAGAACTCAGATTTACTTGTCGTTCAGATCTATGTTGACGATATTATTTTTGGCTCAACTAACAAAAAAAATTGTGCAAATACTTCTCTGAATTGATGACTTCTGAATTCGAGATGAGTATGATGGGAGAACTAAAGTTCTTCCTTGGACTTCAAATACAACAAACTGAAGACAGAATCAAAATTCATCAACAAAAATACGTCAAGGAGTTGCTAAAGAAATTCGGCATGGAAACCTCTCACGCAATGCCTACTCCAATGGTCACAGATAAGAAGCTAACCAAAGACGAAGATGGGAAGTCTGTAGACGAAACAACTTACCGAGGTATGATTGGCTCACTTCTTTATCTTACTGCAATTCGTCCAGATATAATGTTTAGTGTCTGTGTCTGTGCGAGATTTCAATCTGCACCAAAAGAATCGCACATGATTGCGGTTAAAAGAATACTAAGATACCTAATTGGAACATCAAAGTTGTATATATGATATCCTATGGACTGTAACTTTAACCTAGTAGGGTATTCAGATGCGGATTATGCAAGATGTTCTTTAGACAGAAAAAGTACCTCGGGACTCGCTACCTTTGTAGGTCCTTGCATAATATCTTGGGGATCCAAGAAACAAAATTATGTCGCTCTCTCAACTGCCGAAGCAGAATATATTGCAGCCGCACTGGTATGTTCTCAACTCTTATGGTTAAAACAACAGTTACATGATTATGGTATTGATGTTGGATGTGTGCCTATTCTATGTGATAATACGAGTGCTATAATTATATCTAAAAACCCAGCCCAGCACTCGAGAACTAAACATACTGAAATTAGACACCACTTTCTACGAGACCATGTTGAAAAGAAAGATATAAAATTGGAATTTTGTAGCACGGAAAAACAATGTGCAGATATTTTCACTAAACCATTGGCTAGAGAACGTTTTGAGACTTTGCGATTGGAAATTGGTTTAATCGGTGGCACCTAATCAAATCTTAAAAGCAAAAATAACCCAATGATTGACTACGGTTAAGATGAGATTATATGACTGTGTCCGTATACTCCGCTGCATGTGTATGTGTGTATTCGATGAAAAATTATGTGAACATATTTATGTTATGCTATTCATATATGCGTGTGTGCACAACCGAATCTCACAATAATAATACGTCACATATTACAATTCACCTTACAATATATACATATACATATTAATATTACATCTTAATATACATAAACATATTAATAATACATACCATACAAATAAAAAAAAAAAAAAAGGGAAACAAGCTTACCTCACCTCACCAAAACCGTGATACCTTGAGCCTCTCACCCAACTGCCACGTGTCACCTAACCCCTCACCTCATTAATTTTTCTCTAACTCCCTCATCATTCACCCAACCCCTTACCCTCACATTTACCACTCACCCCACTTACCCCTCTCATTATTATCGTCCAACTCCCCAAAAATCACAAAACCTCCACAATTAATATTCCCAAACCTCCATAAACTCCGACCAAAACACCACCGTTCACCACCAAACACCATGCCGCCTTCCCGTGCAACTCGTTCCCCAAAAAAGAAAAAAGCTCCACCATCCTCTCCTTCCCAAACTCCGTCACCTCCGCCGTCACCTACCCCCATCGCCGCCTCTATTCCAACCTCCGACAACGGGAAACGACGAAAACTGAACCGCGACTCCTCATCTGTCACCGACAACATGCCTGCGTTCGTTTCCGGGAAAAGCTCTCGTACACTGTTTCGCGACTTTTCCGTCGAAGCAACCCGTGAAGGTTTAGAGCGGGTCCGAATGACCAAGACAGAAGGTATGTTAATTGACCAAGTTTTACCTTATTTTATCCATTCGGGTCGATACTATCCTACATCGTGGGTCGACGGGTCTAAATCTTTATGATTCTTTAAAGAATTCTTACAAAATCAAGGGTGGGAGTACATTAGTAACTTCTCGGGTTTGGTATTTCCGGTTGAACTTGTTCACACTACAACAAATTGACACTTGCACCACGATTTATGCCACGGGAATTTATAATTCGTGGCTAAATTTTGCTTAGCCACGGGAAAAAAATTATTCACTATTTTAGAAAAATTTTATGCCACGGGAAAATTTTCCCGTGGCAAAAAGTCATTTGCGCCACAATTTAGGTTACAGTCGTGGCTAATAATCATTTTTGCCACGAACAATGCCACACCCATGGCAAATATATATTTAGCCACGGATAATTCCGTGGCCAATATTTCTTTAGCCACGGCTTACATAATGTCCGTGGCAACATATTTGCTTAGCCACGAAACTAGTAACAAAAACCAGTGGCTAAGGTTTTTTTGAGACTTGTATAAAGATATTTCATGTTAAGGTAAACGTAAAAACTTGGTTTTGTAAGAAATAAAAGGAAAATACAAAAGCTGAATGAAACTTAATCAAATATACATAATATGAAAAATTTAAATGTAAAATTTTGAAAATATTTTGATTAATTTAATAAATATTTGGTATTTGTTTATTTAGTCTAATAAGAAATGTAAAACTTCTATAAAATGATACACACGTAAAGAAAATTACCAGCGTCTTAATTTTTTTATTTTTTACAGACTAGAATAATATTTAGTGCTTTTTTCATAACATCGATAATTTAATAAATAATTAATTCTTTTTTTGTTTAAATTTTATGATATTGAATAACATTATTTAGAGACCGCATCACATTTAAAGAGAAAGTATGTCCAATTAAATAATTAACTTAGTAACACCTATCATTGAGAAGTCTGAAACTAATATATTGTTAAGCTTTTCATTAGAAAATTAATTTACAACTTTATTTGTAAAATATTTCTAGAAGAACTTGAATTCGAGATGTTAAATTGGAAAAAAATTGGGGAAATTTTTAAGGAGACAAAAAAAGAAAAGACAATTAGATTTATAATATGATTAAATAAAAAAAAGTAGTCTAAAAATTAAATTCAAAATGATTTCCAACAAATCATTGAATAAAATGGAGAAAAACATATTGATAAAATAACTGATATAAAAAGTCAATATAGAAAAACATTTTAATTATTGAAAATGAGCGTATCACACCGAAAAGTAAAATGGAAATTAAAATAATAGATTTACATGTATAAATAATGTGAAATTTTGTTGGCAAAAAGAAATATCAAGAATAATGAAAAGAAATCAATTTAGAGAAAACAAAAATTTGTACGATCTTTTTTGTGTTTTTTGGCAAAAACTGATTATTTTCGAGTTAATAATGTTTTGGTCATTTATTTTAGTAATAAAACTCGGTCATTAATACCCATATGTAATCATTATTCAAAAGTGATCATTATTTAGTAAAAAGTGATTAAAACTTTTTTTCGTTACAAATATGACGATCTTACAAATAGTATTTGTGTGGAAAAATATATGAAAAAATTGATAAAAGAGAAATAAAATAAAAATGCCGACAAATGAAAAAAATAAAAAAAAATATATTAGGGAAAAAATATAATGAAAATTTGATTAAATAGTTTGGAGAAAATGGTTTTCTTGACTCGGGCAAAAAATGACCCGAGCATCACTAGTCGGGAGGTCAACATTGAAAACTCGAGTAATTTAAGAAAAATAATATTTTTTTCGCAAAAATATGTAACCCATTTAATATTTTTTCGCAAAAATAATAGTGAAGGTAATTTAGAAAGAAAAGAATATAATTTAAAAAGGTTTGAAAGTGTTAATTATATCAACAAGCTTAAGTTTCAATTTCGGTAGCTCATCATAATAACTCCACATTTAAGCGTGCTCGGATGAGAGTAGTATTGGGATGGGTGACCTCCTGGGAAGGATATACAATTCGCAAAAGTGAATGACTTGTGATTGTACGTAACAAGTTGAGATAACTAGCCAAGCAAGGATTAAAACTTGACAGGATTCCATATGTAACCAAATGTGTTTGGTAGTGTGGTGGTTGCTCACCTCATCCCTTAACCATTAGGTCAGGGGTTCGATCCCTACCCATGGGAAAGAAGCAACTCTTTCGCTAGCCGTTTACCTCTTCGTGAGAGCACTGCGCGAGCACCCGCGGCGAGGTTTTCGACGGTGGACACCCCGGTTTAGAGCCAAAAAAAGATTCCATATGTGAAAATATTTTCATTTTTAAAAAATAATATTTTACATTTTGTTTATTTTTTTTTTGTTTGCCACGGGAATAATTTTGGCCACGAGAATTAATTTTTGGCCACGGGAATTATTAGCCACGGGAGAATCTGTGGCTAAAAATATATTTTTAGCCACGTTCTTGTTTTTCCCGTGGTTATCTGTTAGCCACGGCCACTTGGGCCACGGAAGGTATTTCCGTGGCAAAGAGCTTTAGCCACGGGAAATTAGTACTTGCGCCACGAATTTAGCCGTGGCCCAAGTGCTCAATTGTAGTAGTGTCAGTTCTTTGCATCTGTTAAAGGTTGTGAGGAAGGGTTGCGTGCGGTTGTTAATGGCACGGATGTGTTGGTGTCTAAATCTGAAATTTGTGAAATCTTTAAACTCGATCAAGACGGTCTTAATCTTGATCCTAAAAAGGAATGGAGTGTTGTGTTGAAAGATCAAAAGATGGTGATGAAGAAGTATTTTGATGAATATGCTACGGAAAATACTCCCCTGTTGACCGCGACTTTTAGCCCTAAGTTGAAATTGTTTGTCAATTTTTTATGGAATACGGTATTGCCTAGAAGGGGTGGTCGGGACAAGTTATCGAGTATTGAGGCCGTGATTGTTTACAGTTGGTTGGAGGGTAATAAAGTTGACTTAGCTTGTAACACCCCCATTTACCTAGGAGCCTGAACTAGGACTTCCAGGGTAATAATAAGACTGTTACCATCCTGGGTAACCCAGGGTAAGAGATAATCATAGTAAAAGATAAACAGTACTTTAGATTATTTAACCAAGAGTCGAAACTAAACTGTTACATGCATAGTCTGAAAACCAAAACTCCACATATGAAAAGTACAAACGAACTATTACAAGCTAAGTGATCTATAACTAGGTGAGTCTGATCCAAGTTCCTCTCTCCAAGCCAAGATCCTAGTCCGTCTGTCTTTGCCCTGAAAAGTCTACTCCCCATTCCGGATCATCGTAGGTGAACACGAAAACACTGTCAACCTCGCGTTGAGTAGGATAACACATTATCAAAATACAATATAAATGATATGCAATGCCATGATATGCTCGAGCCCAATCTCAATATCATTCTCATTCCCATTTTCATTTTTCATTCTCAAACCCGTGACTCCCACCCTTACCGAACCTCCCGGCAGAGTATCATCGGTCGTCGCCGAACACCAGCATAACAGCTGAGGTCACCAGGTCTAGCCCTGCAGAGCTAGCCTGGGCCCAATAATATCTCATCATCATCTCAATCTGTAACCATGCTCATGTGATGCTTATGAATGCAACAATAAAGAACCAACACTGAATATACATCTCATAATAATCATACTTGCAATCATAGCATCCAATTCACATCCATACATAACACAATACAGAAATAGTTTCAGTGTATCCTACCTGGCGTCGCAAATCCGCAAACAAGCAAAGACCGTCTAGAAGTATTCCTCCTCGAACTCAGTTCCTATAAATATTACTTAAATCAAAAGCTATTCGTACAATTAACGTCACTAACTCGATTACTTGACCATACCCATTTCACGCCAAAAATAAACTTACTAAAAGTAGTAACTACTAAAAATAATGCTTACTAAAAGTAGCATTCAACCTTAAACAATTATTACAATTTATTAGAGCTTGCTAACTATGGACTTGTCAAAACGAATTTACCCACTATTGCATACGATACCGATAACCGAATCCTTTATTAACAACCCCACGACTATTATATTAACATAATTGCTAGTAACAAAAATTGTAAAAACGTGTTTACCAACAATATTCACAACCGTGACATTAATACAATATTTCATAATTCACAACCCTTATAACATTCATGCCTTATACTAACATTAATAATAATAAAACAATGATAATAATAATAATAATAATAATAATAATAATAATAATAATAATAATAATAATAATAATAATAATAATAATAATAATAATTCCCATGATTAGTAATAGGATCATCATGATTACGATTAGCAAAACATGAGAACAACAACCAAACAAAGAATCACCATCACGCGAAATTTCGAAAAAAAACACGCAACAGACCTGAACAACAGCCTGCCGACAGCCTTGACAAACACCACCCTAGGCACCAACCACCACCACTGGCTTCACTTGCAGCACCACCAGGCTCGACTCTAAGCCACGGTGGTTCCAGGGAAGTCAGTGGTGGCCGTTGCCACCTTAACCACCGCCAGAAAACCAGCAACAAACCCAGCATCACCATCAACCCGAAAACCCGCGTTTGAACAACCTTGACAAAACCCGCTATAAAACCACAAAGAACCACCACCAACCACCGTTCCTATCACCATACTAACCCCTGGACTACCTTCTAACCCAACACTCAAACACCCGTGACAGACCATAAGCAAAACAGACTCGAAATACAGTTAAATAACACGCGCATAAACGCTGTTCTGGAAAAAAACGCAACTCAGACTTGACACGATGACAAACAACCCTCTAAGAGAGGTCCTAAGCGGTCAACGACGCTACAAATTATGGTTAAAACATGACTACTAACACCCTAGATATGTAATACACGAAGATCAGAATCATAACCATAAATATACTACTTCATTATGCAAAACAAAAGGGAAAGAAAACTGCAGAAACAGGAAAAAACGAAGAAGACATGGTGAACATACCCTCTTTGTGGGTCAAACGACCTGCTCTAGCACCCCTAAACCACCGTGGAAACCTCTCCTATGCAAACTCTGAAGTGGCGGCAGAAGGTGTGATGGGTGTGTGTATGTTGATTAGGTTAAAAATAGGGTTTACTTGGGGTGTATATATGAGGCGGCAGGGGTTTTTTCTTAAATTCTGTTTTCAGAATTGTATATAGGTCGTGAATGAGTTGTGTTTTCACGCAACCCTAGGCCCATTTGACGTGGCTATCGGTTTATGGGTAAAGTCTTTCACGCATTCCAAGGCCCAAATAATATAACTCAATTACGGTTTTGTTACACAATCGCATATACGACTCAAACTACTCATACATAAGACACCTCGTTCACCAAATTATTTTCGCTTGCAAAAGCTTAACTTATCACATAAACTCGTCGACGCACGATTAATATTAAAATATTTAATAAAATGAAACAAAAATACGGAGTATTACAGTCTTCCCTCCTTAAACTGAACTTCGTCCCGAAGTTCACCAACCCAATATCAACAAAACTGATCAACAAACAAACACAAGGTGTGGCATCATAAGGTAACAAGAACGACTAAGGGTACTCTAAAACAGGAAATGTCACATTCGACCCTCCTAAAAAGAAGGTTACGTCCTCGTAACATACCTTAAGTAAACAGGTCTGGATACTTGTCCCTCATTGAAGCCTCAGTCTCCCAAGTAGCCTCCTCGACATTATGATTGGTCCATAATACTTTGACAAGTGCGGTCTCCCTATTCCTGGTTTTCCTCACCTTCTTGTCAAGGATCTCCTTGGGTCTTTCCTCATAGGTCAACTGCTCGTCAACCTCGATAATCTTGATGCGGGAGCATTAGCAAGGATTCGAGGTCGTGACCCACGACCCAAAGAAAGGCTAAAAATGTTCGATACGGGTTCAATACGGATTTTCAAGTTAGCTTGGGAAGACGTATTAAAGGAACAAAAGAAAGATCCGGGTAGGGACCTTGGGAACCGTGCCCAACGAGTGGGACCACACGGTTAGGGTTTCCTAATTTTATTAGGGATTGTGTGATTTAATTTATCTTATTTTTATTTTAATTAGTTAATTAATTTTGTTACTAGTTTGTTACAACAAAGTTGTTAAGGTTGTTACAAGGTGGTTACAAAGTTAGTTATTAGTTTATTAGAGTTTGTTATTAAGTTGTTAGGGTTGTTACTACAACTTAATCTTTTATTTGTTATTTTATCTTTTAGATTAAATAAGGATTATCTTTAATCCATAGGATAGAAATAGAAACCCTAGGAGAAGTAGAATACACGGTTTGGCCGAGTATTGGGAACCGTGTAGGGTTCTTATTTTGTGTCCTATTTCGATTCTAGTTTGTGACGGATGACCTTACTATAAATAGGCATCCTTGGTTGTTTGTTTTATATTCAAGTGATAAATTAAAAACCTTTTTGTTAAGTTTTACTTACAAATCTAAAGTATCTGTGTGAGCTTTAAAACCCGAAGTATCTGTGTGAGCTTCAAAATAATTGAGAGAATATCTGTGTGAGTTTGATCAATTATTCCTATCCATCGACATACATAATTCATTCATCAAATCGTTTCACAAATCTTTCAAGTATTAAGTGTTGTGCCTTATTACGTCATCAACAATCTTTATTCAAGAAGATCAAGAAACACCAAGATTCACCACCACCGTTGACCACCGTCCACGGCGAGCCACGTCACCACCACCGGCCGTTCGTCCGTCCACCATTCATTCATTATTCTTCGTTCTTGGTTATTTTTCGTTCTTTATTCGTTCAAGATTGTATTATTTTATTAGTATTTTTATTCCGCTGCAACATCCGTATTTTTGTTGATTATCTTTATTGATTATCACCCCAAATACGCATCAAATTGGTATCAGAGCTTCGGCTCTTGGTCTAATTTTTATTACACCAGTTCTTGGGAAAGTTTGTCAACATGGTAGGATCTCAAGACGGAGAAGAAAAATCATGGGAGGAGAGCAATATGGAATTAAAGTCCGAAATCCAAGAGCTCAAATATCTCATCAAGACAATGATGACCAAAGGAGGTCATAAAAAGACGGGAGAGTCCTCATCTAGGGCGAGTGACTCGGAAGAAGAGGCTGAATTTAAGGGCAAGACTTGGGACAAGAACGATGATGATAGAGGTCTCAAACTTGACATCCCTGAATTCAAAGGAGACATGGATCCGGAGGATTTCTTGGAATGGCTAAGACAAACTGAGAGAGTCTTTGAATACAAGGAATACGATGACCGGAAACAATTCAAGGTTGCTATCTTAAAGCTTACTAAGTACGCTTCGCTATGGTATGAAAACCTTGTGAAGCAAAGGAAGAAGCAACGAAAAGAGAAGATTAAATCTTGGGCAAAATTGAAAAAGCACATGGTGAAGAAATTTTTGCCAAAAGATTACAATCAAGAAAATTACTTAAAACTCCATTCTTTAACTCAAGATAATATGACCGTCTCAGAATACATTCGGGAATTTGAAAAGATGACCATTGTATGTGATCTAGATGAGAGGGAGGAGTTGAAAGTTGCTAGATTTATTCGTGGTTTAGTACCAACCCTAGCTTCAAGGGTTGAGATTCAAAACTATGAAGATTATTATGATGTGTGCAGGATTGCTTTAAAGTTCGAAAGACATGACAAAGCAAGGAAAACAAATTCTTATAAGAGCACAAGAGTCGGAGAAGGCTCATCATCATACACTACCACTACCACACCCAAAGCCAAGGAGGCGTCGAAGGAAGATGGGGCCGAAAAGGCCAAAGGAACATTCAAGCCAAGTATTCCTGATCCTAGAGGGAGTACAATTAGAAGGTGTTATAAGTGTCAAGGCTATGGACACATCGCTACAGATTGCCCTCAAAAGAGAACCTTATCCATTCAAGAACTTCAAGGTATGGTTCCAAACTTTGTTGTACCTGAAATTGTTGAGGAGGAGAAAATTGAGGAGGAAAAGGAGGATAGGAAAGTCGTAGGAGCCGAGAGTGAGGACGAAGGAGAGTGCCTCGTAGTACGTGCTTTACATGTGGAGTCCACGATGGAAGGGGAGGAACAAAGGGATAATGTGTTCCATACTCGTTGTAAGGTAGAGGGAAAAAAGTGCGACTTGATTGTTGATAGCGGGTCTTGCACTAATGTTGTTTCAAAAACCTTAGTTTCGGAGTTGGAGTTGAGTATTAGGGCTAGGGAGAAACCGTACAAGTTGCAATGGTTAGATGGGAACCAAGGAGTACGGGTGGAGAAACAAGCCTTAATTTCTTTTAACATTGGGCCTTATGAAGATAAACTATGGTGTGACATCGTCCCTATGAACGCGTGTCATATATTACTTGGAAGGCCTTGGCAATACGATAGGAACGTTATGCATGATGGAAGAACAAATGTATATAGCGTTACTAAAGGAGGTACCATCTATGATCTCCAACCTTTATCAAGAATCAAACCTAGGCCACCTAATTCAAAGAAGAGTTTGTTTATGGAGGTAGGAGAGGGGTCACCAAGCAAGGAGGTCGCGGGGTCGGTTAAGCGAGATGTTGGGTTGGTTGAGATTCATGGGGGAGATGGTAGTTGTGAGGGGTTGCCGAGCAAGGAGGAACACGGAGGTTGTGAGGGTGAGAGCGCCGTGAGCATCCCGGAGGTCGAAGGCCACAAGGTGGGACGAGCCGTGAGTATTGGAGTTCGAGAAGGAAGGTTGGTTGCTAACACCAACGAGCACAAGGAGTCTCGGAGCATGGGTTTGGTAAATCAAGGAAGCCGTGTTCTCAACAAGTCAAGGGCTAACATATCCAAGTCTACTCGAGAGTTACATGATCTTAATTTGAGGTCAAATTCTCAAAAACTGAGAGAGTATGATGCGGGAGCATTAGCAAGGATTCGAGGTCGTGACCCACGACCCAAAGAAAGGCTAAAAATGTTCGATACGGGTTCAATACGGATTTTCAAGTTAGCTTGGGAAGACGTATTAAAGGAACAAAAGAAAGATCCGGGTAGGGACCTTGGGAACCGTGCCCAACGAGTGGGACCACACGGTTAGGGTTTCCTAATTTTATTAGGGATTGTGTGATTTAATTTATCTTATTTTTATTTTAATTAGTTAATTAATTTTGTTACTAGTTTGTTACAACAAAGTTGTTAAGGTTGTTACAAGGTGGTTACAAAGTTAGTTATTAGTTTATTAGAGTTTGTTATTAAGTTGTTAGGGTTGTTACTACAACTTAATCTTTTATTTGTTATTTTATCTTTTAGATTAAATAAGGATTATCTTTAATCCATAGGATAGAAATAGAAACCCTAGGAGAAGTAGAATACACGGTTTGGCCGAGTATTGGGAACCGTGTAGGGTTCTTATTTTGTGTCCTATTTCGATTCTAGTTTGTGACGGATGACCTTACTATAAATAGGCATCCTTGGTTGTTTGTTTTATATTCAAGTGATAAATTAAAAACCTTTTTGTTAAGTTTTACTTACAAATCTAAAGTATCTGTGTGAGCTTTAAAACCCGAAGTATCTGTGTGAGCTTCAAAATAATTGAGAGAATATCTGTGTGAGTTTGTTCGGTTGGCGAGTAGAACTAATGACCAAAAGTTCCCTTTGGATAACCTATAAAGTATGTCTTGACCGATCGCGGGCCGAGCTTATCCTCGTGTCTCCACTTGACATAAGCCTCGCAGCCCCAAACCCGTATAAAGGACAAGTTAGGGACCGTTCCCTTCCATAATTCGTATGGAGTCTTGTCAACAGCTTTAGACGGACTTCGGTTAAGTAATAGAGCGGCCGACAAAAGAGCATAGCCCCACAATGAATCAGGCACGACGGTGTGACTCATCATGGATCGAACCATATCGAGTAGAGTTCGATTTCTCCGTTCGGACACACCATTTAATTGTGGTGTTCCAGGTGGAGTCAACTGTAGCACGATGCCACAGTCTTTAAGGTGTTGATCAAACTCGTGTGAAAGATACTCACCACCACGATCAGAACGTAGTGCTTTAATCTTTCTACCCAGCTGGTTCTGCACCCGATTCTGGTATTCTTTGAACTTGTCAAAGGATTCACTTTTATGTTTCATCAAGTAGACATAGCCATATCTACTCAAATCATCCGTGAAAGTGATGAAATACCTATAGCCTTCTCGTGCGTTGATCGACATAGGGCCACATACGTCTGTATGTATGAGTCCTAATAGGTCGGCAGCGCGCATTCCAACACCTTTGAAGGAAATACGAGTCATCTTGCCGATGAGACATGATTCACACGTGCCATATGATTCGAAATCAAAGGGCGAGATAGCTCCGTTCTGTATGAGCTGTTTTACGCGTTTCTCATTTATGTGTCCCATACGACAATGCCATAAGTAAGTTTGATCTTTGTCACCTACCTTTAACCTTTTATTATTCACATGTAATATCTCGGTGGTTTGATCTAAAACATAAATTCCATTCATGGAAACTGCCTTGCCATAAATCATATTGTGTAAGGAGAAAATACAGCTATTATTCTCTATTACAAATGAAAAACCGAGTTTGTCAAGCGCAGAAACTGAAATAATGTTTTTGGACAAACAAGGAACATAATAACAGTTATATAAAGATAACTCGAATCCACTTGGAAGCTGGATTACGTATGTTCCCCTCGAGATTGCAGCAACACGTGCTCCATTCCCGACACGCAGGTCAACCTCACCCTTGATTAGGGGTTCTTGGTTTCGGAGGCCCTGCACATGATTACATAGATGAGAACCACAACCAGTATCTAGTACCCAAGTTCCGTAACTTGCATGGTTAATCTCAATCATGTGAATAAAAGAAGAAGAAGACATACCAACAGGAGTAACGCGGCCTGCCTTAATGTCCTCACGATACACGTGGCATGAGCGCCTCCAATGCCCAGTCTTGTGGCAATGGTGACATTCCATGCTAGTATCCATGCTCTTTGTTTTGCCCTGTGAGTTGCTTGACTCACCTGGCCCACTCTTAGTAAATCCTGACTTCTTAAACTTGGGCTTGCCTACTGTTAGGTCGCCCTGAGCTTTAGCTTTACCCTTACCCTTACCCTTACTGGAGATCATGAGAACATCTTGCTTCACGCTCCCACTTAATTTCAGATCCTTCTCGGTCTGTACGAGAAGGGAGTGGAGCTCATGAGGAGTCTTCTTCATGTCATTCATGTAATAGTTGGCCCTAAAGAGGGCGAACCCATCATGAAGTGAATGAAGCATTCGATCAACGATTATGTTCTCACTGATCTTGCAGTTTAGGGCCTCCAGTTTCTCGATATTCTCAATCATGTGAAGAATATGTGGGCTAACAGCTTGGCCCTTCTGGAGTTTCGCCTCAAAGAAGCGACAGGTATGCTCATAAGAAACGATTCTCGGAGCCTTTGAGAATTCGTTAGTGAGCGTGGTGAAAATCTTGTTTGCACCATGGGTTATGAAGCGTCTTTGCAAATTGGATTCCATTGCATAGATGAGTACGTTCTTTATCGCACCCGCTTCCATGACGAAGTCGCTATGAGCGCGAACTTCGTTAGCTCTAGCTCCAGTTCCTGGGTGTGGCGGAATGGGCTCAGTTAAGTACTTGAGCTTTCCGTCAGCAATGGCAGCATTCCGTAGTGCTGCCTCCCAGTCAGAGAAGTTTGACCCATCATTCCTCAGTCTTGTGGACTGATTCATGGAGTCCATGAAGGCTTTTAGCCAGGATTCACGTGCTAGCTTGGCACTTGGCATTGGGTCTTCACCAGCCATTTAGTTATACAGCAGTTTAATTGAACGTGTTCTAGACTGAAAAGAAGATAAAACAAAACCATATAAGCAACTCATTGTTGTGATTTAAGTCTATATTAAATTGAATTTAAACTCGTAGACTCATGCATTTATATAATTGATCTCCCTCAAGAATTATATAAATGATCCCAAGACTCAATTTCCGTATATTGATAAGCCCACAGTTTGGCTAATTCCAATCGTTGGAAGTCTTGGTCGATAGATTTCCGTAAATCCTATCTATTAGTCCATCTCAGTCACTAGATAGTATCGAGTGACCATGATGTTGAGATAAAATAAATCATCTGTTCCCACTTACCCGACGTAGAAGGGGTCATATTATGCCTACCGACGAAGAAGGGATTCATGGGAGGCTGATTTATAAAGACTAGTCTCAATTTTGGTTATACGAGGAAGACCCCATCAACTTTTATTTATTCATATTAAGTGAACTAATATCTAGCAAATGCGTGAATGAATTAAATAAAGTGATGGCTTTGCAATTGATATGTGACATCTGTATTGTCACAGAAAACTAACGCGTAACCTCTACATGAGTCAGTTTTCAGGCATGATATAGGTGGTTTGGTTTTAGGCGGAATATGATGCAAGCTATTATCGATGAATGCATAAAAATAAATGCAATAAACGTAAATAAAAAGTCCTAGTGTGGCCTATCCTACCAAAATAAACATAAAACAACTTGGAATCCACCGTTGGACCCTAGAAGCTTGTCTTGATGTTCCATCTTGGTCCTTGCAGTGGGAGTGAGCATCCGGTCTCCGTCTTCGGTCTTCACAAAATTACTAATTTAAATTACAAAAGTAGTCCTAGATACATTCTAATTTAAATACAAAAGTAATTACATGGCAAAAACCCAAAACGGAGATTCAAGATCTCAAAATTACAAGCAAGATCGTGTCCCATCATTACGGTGACACAATCTTCTAAGGCCACACTAAGTTACAACCGTTTGCAAAATTAAATACGTTATTGAAAGCATTCATTAGACATTCAACAAGACGATAAATAAAATGCATCAACTAAATTAAAATTCATACATGACATAATACTGTTATTATGATTAACAAATTTTTACCAAACCACCTTTTAGGATTAAAATTATGTGATTATACCGTTTTAACCACTTTAATTTTAATAAGTTTATAATCCTATTATTTTAAACCGTTTTTAAATAATATGTATCAAACGAGGGTGAACCGTTTCACAAAATTAATAATATACTATTTCCGTATATAGTATATTACTAAAGGCCATGTGAAAATAAAACATGTTATTTTCGGAAAATAAAAAAAAACGAGTCTGTTACAGGGGTGGTCAACCGACCAGAAAAACAGGTCTACCGACCACCTGACGAAAAAAAAAAATTTTTTTTTTTTTTTTTTTTAAGCAGAATGGTCGACCGACCCGAAAAACAGGTCGACCGACCACAAAACACGAAACCGAGTTTCTGAACACGATTTCTCACAAAAGATAAACTGTCGAAACAGAAAAACACGCAGGAGGCGGTCGACCGACCGCTATAACTGGTCGACCGACCGACACGGCGACAGAAACGAGATTTTTCAAAAACTTTTAAATAAACTTATGAAAAACACAAAAGTTAAATTTTCATGGCCTGGCTCTGATACCACTTGTGGGGAATAAAGCATGTATTCACCCTAAACTTGCAGGATTATAATGAAAAATACAGTTGTGTTTATAGTCATAAGATTAAAAAGGATAAGAAAAGAAGTACAACCTTTAGTCCTTGTGCGAAAGGCCTAAGAACAGGAATTAACACAAATTCCCTCCTATAACTTGCACCCAAGACTTAGAATGAGACGTGGCCGCGTGTGCTAGAAATCCTCTCCAACTGCCTTGCAATATTGGGAGAGCTATTTAGGTTTTAGATGTGAGATCTGAGGTTTTGGGAGAAAAAAGCTCTCAAAACCCTAATTTTTCCTTGAGATTTGTTTAAACAGTGAAACAAGAGTCCCTGACATAAGGAGAGTCCTCCTCCTTATGTAGCTCTTTTGGCCGAAATTTCCAATAGGGTAGGAGTGGGCTTTCCACTCTTACCTTATTCTAATTTGTGATTCGACCCATTTAGCTAAACTTTATTCGCGGGTTTTGTTTATAAATCGTATGCATGTTATCAGATATTAATGCAGTCGATGTATTAATAATGGTCTGATAAAATTACGATATTGTATAATTACCCAAATTAATATAACTGTTTATATTAATACGCGAATACAATATTTAATTAAATATAACCGTTTATATTTAATTTTACGAATTAATCATGCAATCCGTATTAGCTAAAATTATTTAATCCGTATTAAATAATAATCTCAACATCTTATTGACTAATTTAATAGTCAATACCTCTGACTAACTGTTTAGTCATATCCGGCATAAATGTGATTGTATTTTCATACCTTCACATCTCTCAAACGTGTCCTATAGGTGTGACGTATAGGGACCAGTTGATCACCGCCATCCGTATGACAATAACGTCAAACTTATCTAGCAAGCCAACCGTTATTGATAAACGTGGATCAACTGGTAATAATACAAAAGTATGCCCTTGTGATCCTTAAAGAGATTTATTAAGTCATTGTACTTAATTGTCAAGGACACCAGCCCCAACAATAAACTCTATTACAAGCTATGGACTCTCCAGATGGTATGGTTACAGAATCAACTATAATATCATATACATCAAGTCCTATAGCCCTAGCATGCTCCGCAGATATGAACGAATGCGATGCACCAGAATCAAATAAAACAAAAGTAGGAGTGGAATGTACTAGAAATGTACAAGTAACAACATGAGCGTCCTTCTCTGCAGCCTCTTTGCCCATCATAAACAGGGTCCCACTTTTCTTAGCTCCGCTATGGTTCACAGATCCTGCTCCGCTCTGGTTACTAGCCTCTGCCAGGGTCTTCTGGAAATTACCATTGCCACTACCCTGATTTCCTTGGTAGCGGTTCTGGTTATTGTAATTATTGTAGTTCCGCTGATAGTTGCTACCTCCAGATCGGTTATTCCCGGAATAACTCGCATTTGGCGTTCTGAATCCTCCGCTTTGATTGCCCCGATGATAACTGCTGCCAGCACTCTTAGTACCCGACCAACACTCTTTCTTTTTGTGTCCTGGTTTCCCACATTTGAAACATGTAGGCACTCCACCACCAGATCCAGACATGGTTCGATTACCTCCACGATTGGTGTTGTTCCCTTGTGCACTAGTTGAAAACAAAGATCGGTACTGGTTATTCAGTTTCTTATTCCCTGAGCTCTCGGCCCCAGATTCTGCTTTCCTCTTGTCACCCTTGGCCTTCTCCTCTTCCTTAATCATGTAAGCGAGCCTTTCTGCCTGGGCAGCCCTCTCATATATATCTTCCACAGTCGTGGGCTTAGTTGCCAGCATACTTCTCTTGATATCAAGGGTCAGCCCCTTCTCAAACCTAGCTGCTAACATCTCCGGTGTTTAGCCTAAGTCAGCTACATTCTCTGCCAGCTGCAAAAACTTACTGTGATATGCCTCCACAGTCATCCCTTCGGCCATCTGGAATGAATTGAACTCAGCTCTCAGCTTCCCTTTCACATGCTCCTGCACGAACTTAGAGGATAAAATCCCCTTGAACCCTTCCCAGTTTACATACTCCGACCCAATTTCCTCAGCAGCGGCCTTGATCTCTTCTTTATTATTGTTCCACCATAACCTAGCTGTACCCTTTAGGTAGAACACAGCTTGGTCCACCTTCATTGATTCTGGGACAAACAACAGTTCGAAGATACTCTCGAACTCTCGGCACCACTCCGCAAGTAAACTTGGTGCCCCTTCCCCATCGTACTTGGTGGGGTTGTGCCTGGATATATTATTACTCATTTTGGTTGAGTCTGATTGAGTATTTGCCCCAATCCTAGCTAAAAGAGCAGTGTTCGTAGCTAGTAGGCGATCGAGTTCCTCTTGTGAAATGTTGGCTGCATTGGGGTCTCTTCGGGAAGGCATATTGCTACACAAGTTTAACAAATACATGAGTACCCAAGGTCATAAACCCTCCCATCCTAGGCTTTGCCTAGCATACGTAGTCTAACATGCAACTCCTAGCATACCTTTAATTATTACTTTGCATCACATATAACTCTACCTATAGGCTTATGGATCATATTACCGCATGCATATATTCATACAATCACACTTATATTCAAACTCAAACATAAACTCATGTTCTCAATATGTCAAACAACAAGGTAACATGCCCCTCATAACTTAATGTAAATCTCATCATGTATCACCAATACATTTCACATCATAACTTACCTCAATCCTTTGTCGCTGAAATGTTAGTACACAATATGTATAAATGTAGGGTCTTTTCCTTATTCCACACTACTCATACTCTTCAACTCTCAAGGTAACCAGGTTAGGCTGAAGGGCCAGTGGCTTGGTTTGAGGGGGCCCCTAACTCATCCCAAATCTTATGGGGCTCCTAACAGTTACTAACCTGGGGTTCATTTTATTTAGACTCTTCCTATGTTTATTATTGCTCATTAGGGTTAGGCCTGAGGATCGCTCGCTCTGATACCACTTTGTAACACCCCTATTTACCCTGGAAGTCCTAGTTCAGGCTCCTAGGTAAATTGGGGTGTTACAAAGGGTAGTGTATTTGTAACAACCCGACCTGCCACCGTCGTAACACAAACCCAATAAGATGGGTGTGCACATTTGGGCCAATTATTTATCCTCACTTAGCCCAAAAGCAAAAGGCCTTGTTACTAAGTGGTGGGTGGGAGCTATTATAAACATATCACAAGCCTCTCAATCTACCGATGTGGGACAAATTTCCACACAAAGTCATATCATACTCTTGGGGTGTTACAAACTCCCCCACTTATAGAACACAACGTCCTCGTTGTGCCTCAAACCTGACCGCAGCCAAGCCCAGAATCCTCCCCCGCTAGGTGTGTGACCCGGGTACTCCCGACCACAGGCTCACCACACGGTTGCAGGGTCTCTCTGATACCACTTTGTAACATCCCCCATTTACCTAGGAGCCTGAACTAGGACTTCCAGGGTAAATACGACTGTTACCATCCTGGGTAACCCAGGGTAAGAGATAATCATAGTGAAAGATAAACATTACTTTAGATTATTTAACCAAGAGTCGAAACTAAACTGTTACATGCATAGTTTGAAAACCAAAACTCCACATATGAAAAGTACCAACGAACTATTACAAGCTAAGTGATCTATAACTAGGTGAGTCTGATCCAAGTTCCTCTCTCCAAGCCCAGATCCTAGTCCGTCTGTCTTTGCCCTGAAAAGTCTACTCCCCATTCCGGATCATCGTAGGTGAACACGAATACACTGTCAACCTCGCGGATGAGTAGGATAACACATTATCAAAATACAATATAAATGATATGCAATGCCATGATATGCTCGAGCCCAATCTCAATCTCATTCTCATTCTCATTCTCATTTTTCATTCTCAAACCCGTGACTCCCACCCTTACCGAACCTCCCGGCAGAGTATCATCGGCCGTCGCCAAACACCAGCATAACAGCTGAGGTCACCAGGTCTAGCCCTGTAGAGCTAGCATGGGCCCAATAATATCTCATCATCATCTCAATCTGTAACCATGCTCATGTGATGCTTATGAATGCAACAATAAAGAACCAACACTGAATATACATCTCATGATAATCATACTTGCAATCATAGCATTCAATTCACATCCATACATAACATAATACAGAAATAGTTTCAGTGTATCCTACCTGGCGTCGCAAATCTGCAAACAAGCAAAGACCGTCTAGAAGTATTCCTCCTCGAACTCAGTTCCTATAAATATTACTTAAATCAAAAGCTATTCGTACAATTAACGTTACTAACTCGATTACTTGACCATATCCATTTCACGCCAAAAATAAACTTACTAAAGTAGTAACTACTAAAAGTAGCATTCAACCGTAAACAATTATTACAATTTATTAGAGCTTACTAACTATGGACTTGTCAAAACGAATTTACCCACTATAGCATACGATACCGATAACCGAATCCTTTATTAACAACCCCACGACTATTATATTAACATAATTGCTAGTAACAAAAATTGTAAAAACGTGTTTACCAACAATATTCACAACCGTGACATTAATACCATATTTCATAATTCACAACCCTGATAACATTCATGCCTTATACTAACATTAATAATAATAAAACAATGATAATAATAATAATAATAATAATAATAATAATAATAATAATAATAATAATAATAATAATAATAATAATAATAATAATAATAATAATTCCCATGATTAGTAATAGGATCATCATGATTACGATTAGCAAAACATGAGAACAGCAACCAAACAAAGAATCACCATCACGCGAAATTTCGAAAAAAAAACACGCAACAGACCTGAACAACAGCCTGCCGACAGCCTTGACAAACACCACCCTAGGCACCAACCACCACCACTGGCTTCACTTGCAGCACCACCAGGCTCGACTCTGAGCCACGGTGGTTCCAGGGAAGTCAGTGGTGGCCGTTGCAACCTTAACCACCGCCAGAAAACCAGCAACAAACCCAGCATCACCATCAACCCGAAAACCCGCGTTTGAACAACTTTGACAAAACCCGCTGTAAAACCACAAAGAACCACCACCAACCACCGTTCCTATCACCATACTAACCCCTGGACTACCTTCTAACCCAACACTCAAACACCCGTGACAGACCATAAGCAAAACAGACTCGAAATACAGTTAAATAACACGCGCATAAACGCTGTTCTGGAAAAAAACGCAACTCAGACTTGACACGATGACAAACAACCCTCTAAGAGAGGTCCTAGGCGGTCAACGACGCTACAAATTATGGTTAAAAAATGACTACTTGATACGAATTCTTGATCAAAGAACTCGTCCGCGGAAGCCTTCTTGTAAATCTTGAAAGTAATCTTGAAAGAAATAACGATTTAGAACAAATAAAGAACAATCTTGGACGAATCTTGAATTATGGATGAATGATGGTGATGGACGGTGGTGGTAGTGATGGCGGTGAGATGGTGGTCCGTCGGTGGTGGTGGTTATTGTGATTGTTTTTGTAGTTGTGACGGTCTTGAGGTGAATCCCCAAGGTAGAAGGATATTTGTTTGCCCTAGACCTATAGGACACCCAATGGTGATTTACTCCCTAGACATAGAGTCTGTAAATCGTGCTAATACTTGAAACGCGACAAGTATCAACGGTTCGGATCAACACTCGATGAGTCCTTGAGATTTCTTTAAGAATGCCTTAAAAAGAAAACTTGTAAATTTTTATTGATTGAATGATAAACTGTGAAACAAGAAAGACGATGTGCTCTATTTATAAGAGAGCCACACGTCCCAAAGCATACACCACACGACACACATGCCTTCCATCTCTATGTGAGATTAGAAGTCCTAAATTATATCTAGATGGATTAAATATAATCCTTATTAAACTAAATTCTATCTAGGTTGTTTAAAGGATTAAAATAACTAATCCTAACAACCCTAGGATAACTTAATTAAATAACAAACTTGTAACTAACTAGGAAACAACCTTAACAAACTTTCCTAATTATAACTAACTTAATAAAGATAATAAAAATAACAAAATAATTAAATATACTCCATCTTCTTCTTGGAGTCCACTTTGGCCGAGCATCCAAAACCCCATGACCGAGCAGGCCGTGATTATGGCCGAGCCATACGCGGCCTATGGGCCTAGCTTCCCCTCGTTGATCCGTCGCCCCAAGCCCATATTCTCCTTGTTGTATTCCGGTTCTTGGACTCGATTCGTTTCTTGATATTCTTGTATTATCCCAAGGTTTTAAAACCCAACGAGTCCTTAATAGGAAAAATACTAGCCATAATATAATAATAGCTAATGAAAATGGCCCTTTTGATCTTGTCTTAAAACGATGAATGAAGGCCCTATCCATAATCGGATCACTACTAACACCCTAGATATGTAATACACGAAGATCAGAATCATAACCATAAATATACTACTTCATTATGCAAAACAAAAGGGAAAGAAAACTGCAGAAACAGGAAAAAATGAAGAAGACATGGTGAACATACCCTCTTTGTGGGTCAAACGACCTGCTCTAGCACCCCTAAATCACCTTGGAAACCTCTCCTATGCAAACTCTGAAGTGGCGGCAGAAAGGTGTGGTGGGTGTGTGTATGTTGATTAGGGTAAAAATAGGGTTTACTTGGGGTGTATATATGAGGCGGCAGGGTGTTTTTCTTAAATTCTGTTTTCAGAATTGTATATAGGTCGTGAATGAGTTGTGTTTTCACGCAACCCTAGGCCCATTTGACGTGGCTATCGGTTTATGGGTAAAGTCTTTCACGCATTCCAAGGCCCAAATAATATAACTCAATTACGGTTTTGTTACACAATCGCATATACGACTCAAACTACTCATACATAAGACACCTCGTTCACCAAATTATTTTCGCTTGCAAAAGCTTAACTTATCACATAAACTCGTCGACGCACGATTAATATTAAAATATTTAATAAAACGAAACAAAAATACGGTGTATTACATAGCTTCTCTAATATGCAATAAAATTTGTCATGTGTCAAGTGTTCTCATCAAGGAGAATTTCTGCTCGACAATCGACATTACGTATGGAATGTGGGTGTCCGAGCTGCTTTATAAGAAGGGTGTTGTGGATGATGCAAGTTTCGGTGTGATTACTCGTTATCGGATGTGTGACAAGCTCTTAAAATTTATGTGTATTTGTTTTGAAGGAATCGATCTAACCTTTGGCAAGAATGTAGGTCCGGAACCCAAGCCTTGCCCCTCGCCATCATTTGAACGTCTCGAAGCCAAGATGGATAAGATTCTTGGCTTGTGCGAGGTAAAGAAAGAAAAGGATGAGGCAGGGAGTGATGGTGGTAAGAGGAGTCGTGGTTTTGAGGAGGAGTTCAGGGCATGGATGTCAAAGGTTGACAAACGGCTCGAAAAGGTTGGCTCGGGCGTCTCTTTGTTGTGTGATGAGTTGTTGGTGATTAGTGACCGTCTTTCCTTTTTGACCACTCAAGGAGGGGCGATAGTACGGGACCATGGGCTATTACGGGAGGATGCGAGCAAGGCCCTCGAGGCTGTCAAGGCTCTCTCCATGAAGGTCCTTAATTTCGAGATTGCTCTTAATGCTCAAGGTCGCAATGTTAGTAGCTGTTTGGACCGATTGGAGACCCTCGAATTCCGTACCCGACCTGAATATGTTAGCCCGTATGCCAAGGCTCCTGCTTCTAGCTCTCGTTCATTATCAGTTCTTGATGCTCAGTTTTCATACTCTTGGTTTCGTTTTCGGTTGTTTTCTCGTTGTTGTTGGTGATTAAGTCCGGGTTGGACTTGTTAAAAACTCTTATTTTGTTGTAGGCCCAACTAAACTTACCCTTGGCCTTTAAACCGTTTTGCCCTTCCCTCGGATTTCTTATCCCTTATTTTGACTATGGCCTAATTCAAATTCTCTTGCTTTTGGCCCATTATGACTTTAACTCTAAAGCCGGCCCAATTTTTATCCTTGTGTATATTCGGCCCATTGGCTTAATACTTTCGGTTGGTTGTGTATATTTTTAACATTCGTATGTGTTTGTATAATATTGTTTGTGTTCGTATGTTTTGACTCGTATTGCATGCTTGCTTATGTTTCGTAGTGTATTATTCTAGTCGTTTTATGTCTTTGTTCTCATCTTTTCGATGATGTCAAGAGGGGGAAAAATGCGACTTAGATTAGAATTTGCCTAAGCTTGCTCCTTGTCGTAATTCATTGTCTCTTAGGGTTCTTAAAGGATATGGGTTAGATAGAAGATAGAAACCCGAAGTTAATCTTTGCTATGAATGACCATTATTATATTGAGGGGGAACTTAGACACAAATCTAAGAAAGACTTGCAATCATCAAAAAGGGGGAATTTGTTGAACCATATATTCAAATGCATATATTAAGTATATATGTTTATGTTTTGATAATGACAAGTCTAGCTATATATATATATATATATATATATATATATATATATATATATATATATATATATATATATATATATATATATATATATTATATACTCGTGCGTATAATCGTGTGCTAAGTGTACAAAATATTAGTTTAGAAGATCTCATCTATCTAGTATAAAAGATTCAAGAATATTAGTCAATGGATTGACTAATCAAGGATTAAAAGAAGATCACAAGTGCATAATGAACTAAAGTTATACTTATCAACAATGACTTTAGTATGAGATTGGTTCAAGTTATAGCTCGTAGCTATAACTCCATAAAGAAGAAATGATCGAAATATTTGTGGTGGTTGAAACGATTTTGTTCTCCTAAAATCGTCGTGTTAAATTAATGGATAATTGGTATTCTAATTTTATGGAGTTATTAATCTTAATAGGTTAATATAAAATTTATAATAGTTAAAAAGGAATAAATAATTTTCTTATGAGTTAATTATTTATTTGTAATAAACTAAAGATTTTTATTTAACTTATTTGTCAAGTAATATAATTCTAGATTTAGTGTGAAACGATTTAGGAAATCGTGTACAATGACACGTTCCTTAATCGTGTAGGGTTGTTTAATTAAATACATATGTATTTATTTAAATAATCTAAAGCAATCTAGATTGTATTATGGTAATATAATTTATTATATTTTGACAAAGTTTAGGAAGTTGGTTTTAATAAGGATGCTATTTATTTAATATATGAGATCTTTCCTAAGTATGAATTAGGAAATTGATTCCATATATAATACTTAAATATCTTATTTAAATCTTTCCTAAATATATTAAGATTAGATTTATGGTAATATTATCAAAGGACTAGAATTCTAGTTTAGGTAATATTCGTCCTTTGGTAATATTCCTAAGTCATCTAGGGTTTGATCAACCTAGATATAATTCCATATAAATGGGATACTTGTGACACATTGATTAACACGAAATCATACACATACATTCACGCAAATCGAGAGAAAAACCGCCGATCATAATTCTTCAAGATTCGAGCTTAATCATATTCGTTTCAAGATTCAAGTGCTCCAGCATTGATCTTATTTAAGATTGTGACTTTGAAGAAACTTTGAAGACTTATCTTATTAGCATAAGATAGATCGAGTATTTCACGGTACTCATTGTAAGCAAGTATTTAACGGTACTTGTTGTAGCTAGATATTTAACGGTATCTAGATAGAGTTACAACTAACATCAAAGTTTTACAAGTATGGTTAGTAAAATTGTAATCCGGAGTCGGTACTAATTTATTAATCGAGAATAGTGGACGTAGGTTTCAAATTGTGAAACTGAACCACTTCAAAAATATCGTGTCTTTATTTATTATTTGCTCTACTCGACGATCACCATACAAAAAGCACACATAGAAGAAGATTTTAAAAAGAAGACATACTCAATTCAACCCCCCCCCCTTCTTGAGTATATCATATCAATAGACTCTTCAACTGGTATCACAGCCTCGTGCTCTTGATCGCCTAACCGCGTGAGTTGAGATCCTACTATTGATTCTATATTATATACTCTATCAACTATGAATTCCAAGCATCTCAAGTGTCCTATCTTCGATGGTAAGAACTATAGTCTATGGAAGAATATGATGACTCACTACATCAAGGGATGTGATTGGGAGTGTTGGAAGATCATTCAAACCGGACCAAAGAAAATCTTGGTCGCCGCCGCCAATGGAACAACCTACGAAAATATGGAAAGTGATTATGTAGAAGCCGACTATAAAATTGCAGAGAAAAACTCTAAGGCCATGAGCCTCCTACAAAACGGTATGATAACTTCAGAATTTGATAGATTCTCATTTTTTAATTCCGCTAAGGAAATATGGGATGGTCTTGAACTTGCCTACGAAGGAACATCCGTAGTCAAGAAACATCGTATAGATTTGCTTATTCAAAGATATGAACTTTTCACTATGGAAAAGAATGAATCTGTTGATAGCATGTCTGCACGATTTTCTTGTATTATTAATGAACTACGGAACCTTGGTAGGAAGATCGATTCTGAGGATATCATTCGAAATATTCTTAGGAGTCTCACCAAGAAGTGGCAACCAAAGGTCACGACCATAGAAGAAGCACGTGATCTATCTCAGATAACTTACCAAGAACTTATAGGATCTCTGATGGCTCATGAGATCATGCTGAACAAAGATGACGATGACTCTAAAGGAAAGGGCGTCACTCTACAAGCCTCCACAAGTGAAGCATGCGAAGAAGAACTTGAAGACGAGACAGTTCTATTCGCAAGATGATTTAAGAAAGCAGTTTTCAAAGGTAGATACAAAAACCCTAATAACAAAACTGTCGACAAAAAGAAAACTGATTCCAAACAAACATTCTTCAAAAGAGGATGTTTCAAGTGTAGTCAACAAGATCACATGACCAAATATTGTCCAAGTTGGGACAAAATCAAAGACAAATCAAAGAGGGAAAAGACCAAAACGGAACTCAAAAAGGTAATGCTTGCATCATGCTGGGGAGAATTAGAATCTGAGGACGACGAGGACTCAGAAGAAGATGAGGTAGCAAACTTATGCTTAAGTAACGTCAGCCTAGATCTAATCTCAAACGACCATGACAAAGATGACGCAACTCATATGTGTCTCCTTGGAGAATCCGACTCAGACGACGATGAACAAGAGGTAAATTTTCTACAACTTAAAAGTCAAGTTAAAAATCTGTCTAGGGCTATGTTAATTAAATACTTTGAGAAAACCCTAGACCAATGTCATGAACAAAGTCTTGAGTTAGATGAATTGAAACAACAGATCCTCGATATTGCTGAGGAAAATCAACTTCTGAAAGCCAAAGCTAAGAAACTTAAATCCAAAATGAACATTGAAACCAATGTTAAGTTGGAAACAGTTATGTCTGAGAAAAAGGTTCTTGAGTCTAAATTTATAGCCAATGAAGCTATAACCTCAAAACTGAAACTCAACATTAAAGAGCTTCAATCAAAAGTTATAGCTAATGAAGTTATAAATTCAGAATTGAGAAAGGCAAATGAACTTCTAAAGTCCAAACCTTCGACAATGGTTGAAGATGAGACTCATCTAGAAGAATTTGAGATTCTCGAAAGCAAAATCATTGATCTAGAATTCAATCTATCTAACATCAAGAAAGAACATGCTAAAATAGTTTCGGACTTTCATAAAGACATTCAAAAACTAAAAGAGTCTAGTAACATCGACCATAGTGAATGTAAAAAGGAAAAGACTCCTTAAAAGACCTCTTTCTTCATGCTCGGAAAGTTCATGATAAATGGGAAGGAAGCACTAACGTTCTAAACTTCCTGACTGAACAATCCGACAATAACATGCTCTGTTTTTGCGTAGTAAGGTAATTGTTTGTTTAGGTTTAGCTTGGTGTTTTCCTTTTTTTAGTCGTTCCTTTATTCCTTCATCTCATCTGCTTTAATTTGATTATGTTGCATTCAGTATGATTATTACTTGAAAGTACTCTTAAATTCCAGCTTGCTAATCGGTCCATGTTTGCTCTGTTTTAGGTAGCTAGTTTGGGTAATTTTTTGTTCTTACAGTCCCTGATTGTTGTTGGTATTGCTTCATTATAACTATGAATAATGTTGATGAGGTGCATTATTTACAATCACAGATTGATGGTATCGTTAATGGATTTCGTCCTTTGTTTTATCGTTTGATGGTGGTTATGAACAATGATGTTATCTGGAACTTCATGAGGCGGGAGGGCTTCCGTCTCTCGTCATTGGAATTGATGATGACTCCTCGCTACAAGATTCAAAAACATGTGGTTCCTAACGAGCATATAACGAAAGGTATGTTTAATCTGCTTTGATTTTACCGGAGGTATGTTTCAATTGCTTTGCTTTTACAACTTTTGATTTACTTTTTGTTGTTGTTCTCCTCAGACTCTTCATCTACTTGCTTACTTTTCTACTTTTTCCAATCTGCTTCTTCTCCTTACTTCTTAATCTTTCCCCAAATTTTTTCAATTTGGAAAATCTAATTTGTCTCTGCTAATTCTACATAAGTACGGCATGGTGACTTTCTGATTTAAATTGATTTAGTTTCCTGATTATCGATTATGCTTACATATTCTGTGATTGAAACTATTTATTTAATTTATGGTGTCAATACTCAAATAGTTGACTGACATAGTCGTGTTATTGTATTACACAGAAGTTGTTGCCATGAAGAGGGTTGAATTAAGCAATTTAGAGGCAGAGGTTGTTGAGTTCTTCAAAAGATGTGAAACTATTGTTCCTCATATGACTCTATATCATCTATGCATGGCTACAGGTGAGATCTTCGTACCGACCTTTAATAAGCTTGATATATATGAAATCTATTACAGTCATATGGAAGAAGAGCTATGGAGGCCAAATTGTTCCTCGTCTGATGGTTGGTCTACTGATTAGGGGTTATAGTGGTTTATTGAAATCTGATGATGTAATTTTAATGTATTATCGTAATTGTTGTGTGATTCATTGTGAGTGGAGGTTGTCTTTCAATTTCTGTGGACATGTAATCTATTCTGCAACATAGTAACAATTTATGTTGCTGTATTTCGTTAGATATGTTTGTAGTGAACCATGACATTAGTAAAAGTTTAAATTCATTTAATCTGATTGATTATCTTATCCTGAAGCTCTAATTATGGATATGGGGTGATGCGTGTCTATTTTATGATGTTTTACATCTATTTTAACACGCATTTTAGCGCTCATTTACGATGTTTTAGCCTTTATTTCCCAACAATTGTCTACTTTCGTGTTTTTATGCTCTTTTGCAGAATTATGCGGAAAAGAGGCGATTTTATACCAAATTGCTACCCTCAGGATTTTTTTGCATAAACAAGGAACGAGGAAGAGTCAACCTAAAGCGCAAACCGAGGACCAAAAGATCAAGTTGAAACAAATTCAAGGCTGACACATAGGAAAACCGGTCGACCGACTGACTACCCTGGTCGGTCGAACAAATCACCTGTTATCTCAAACCCAGAATTCAACTTACGAAGACTGAAGTCCACTAAGGTCCGATAACCGGTCGACCGACCGCATCACCTGGTCGGTCGACCAAGGCGCAGTTCCAGAAATCTCCGCAAAGCCCATACACGAATTAGGTTAATTATAAACACCTTTGTAATCTTTATATAAACCTAATTCGTGATTAGGGGTAAATGATCCAGTTATCTAGTATCTTATTCATTAGTTCTTTCTGTAATCACAATAAAAGTTATTGTTCTTTTAAGCTTTTTAGCATTAGTCTTGGCATTCAATCTTTCCACGCGGATTCAATAAACTTTCTTTCTTTCTGCCCTAATCCTTATTCGGTAATTCTCCTTTGATTTCAGTTTTAGTATTGTTATCTTTATAGAATTATTAGCATCCGGTTTAGTATAGAATCCCAAAGCTTTTATTGTTATCATATGTTTAGATTGATGTTTGCTATGAATTCTGTTTTTATTACTATTATTATCGTTATTATCATAGCTATGAGTAGCTAATTGCATATGTTAGGATGTAGGGAGTAATTTTTGTAGATGGTATAACACCCGAATCGACCTGTAGTAGACTTCTGGTAGGCCGACCAACTTAACTGCTCGGTCGACTGAGGTACTTGGTCGGCCAACTAGGTTAGCTGGTCGGTCGACTGACCTCGCGCATGTTTTCAGTTCGTTTTGTTTCGTTAATTATAATAACCTATAATGAGACTGAAAGGAGACTTATAGGATGTTACTAATGACTTACCCAAGGTTGAAAGATACGGGAAGGGCATTGGTTAACGCTTTAAGACGGCTAGGTTACTTAAGAATGAAAGGTATGTGACCTACAATTTAGGAATCACCCTTATTGTTGACACCCAATATTCGTGAGACCTAGGAACTAACACTACAAAAAAATACTGTCGTTGCGACGGATTTTTTGCGACGGATAGAAATTCCGTCGCAAAATTGGTTTTGTGACGGACTTTGCGAAGGATTTTTTTTTTTGCGACGGACCAAAAATTCCAAGATCCGCGAAGTGAAATCAAATGGCGGGAAAGTTTGCGACGGAAAATCCGTCGCAAATATTGACTTTTGCGACGGAATTCCCGTCGCAAGTAGGTTGACCAGACTTGACCAAAATCTGGTCCAGGTCAAACGTTGACCAGATTTGCGACGGAAATTCCGTCGCAAAAGTCAAAATTTGCGACGGAAATTCCGTCGCAAATTTCCGTCGCAAAGATTAATTATACAGACCCCGCGGGTCTTATTTTTCCCCAAATCAATTTCATTCTTAACCCTAAATCGCGATTTACTCCTTCCTTCTTCACCCCACGCTTAAGTCAACCACCACACCACCACCACCCCACCACGCCGCCGGCCTCCACCCACCGGCCACCACCCACAACCTCACTTCCTTCTTCTTCTCCTTCCTTCTCCTTCCTTCCTTCCTCCTCCTTCCTCTCCTTCTCCTTTCTTCTCCCTGCCACCTCACCGCCGCCGCCACCACACCGCTGCCACCTTGCCGCCGCCACTTACTTCTTCATTCTCCATTTCTCTTAATGTATGTATACTAACTTTCGTTATTTATGTACCGTCTTAATTAGTTATTTTTAGTCCGTCGCAAAATTCCGTCGCAAATTCCGTATTATTGTTTTTATTGTTATTAAGAATAGTTAGTTTAGTTTAATTGTTATTTGATTAGTTTAGTTAGTATTGTTAGGTGGTTAGTGATATTAGGTTAGTAGCTAATTTCGTCCCAAATCCGTCGCATATTGTTGTTAAGATGTTTAGGACGATTGATTTTTGATATAAAATTTGCATTGTTGTTGATTGTTAGAGTTGTTGATTTGTTTAGAATATTCTTGAATAGTACCCGTTCAATAATTACACATTAGGTGTAATTGTTGAATAGTCCCCGTTTTGGGACTGTCTTTGAATCTTTCATGCCATTTAGGTAGTAAACACTCTTATATTTTCTTGATTGTAATGAAACAAAAATTGGGCAACACTTCCTTATTGTTCTGTAAATACATTCTATATAATGTATTTGGAGAACAATAGGGAAGTGCTGCCCAATTTTTGTCTCATTACAATCAAGAAAATATAAGTGTTTACTAATGGTATGAAAGATTCAAAGATGGGTTTAGGCTGGAGAGATAAAGACCCCAGACCAATATATGTATATTGTTTTTTTTGCAGGTTGGTGTTGGTGTTGGTGTTGGTGTTGGTGTTGGTGTTGGTGGTGTTGGTGTACATGTTGGTGTTGGTAGTTGTTGTTGTTGTTGTTGTTGTTGTTGTTGTTGTTGTCGTTGTTAATTTGTTGTTTACTAGTTGTTGTTATATATATGTAGTTGTTGTTATTTAATTGTTGTTGTTAAGTAGTTGTTGTTGTTGTCGTTGTTAATTTGTTGTTAACTAGTTTTTGTTGTTAGTTGTTGTTATATATGTAGTTGTTGTTATGTAGTTGTTGTTGTTAATTAGTTGTTGTTGTTTGTTAAAATATGTAGATTTACTATGAAGAGATTAGAAAGAAAATGGATGTATGAAAGGTTGGATTCTAGGAAAAAAAATAAGGCACGATTTCGTAATTGGTGTTAATGAATTCATTAACTATGTTAAGCAACAAGACGAATTCGTTAGAAATAGAGAAATTAGGTGTCCATGTTCTAAGTGCAAGAATACAAAGTATTTAGTTGAACATGAAGTACGGAAACACCTTGGTTTGAGAGGGTTTTGTGATAACTATTACGATTGGGTGTGTCACGGAGAGAAATTCTCCGTTGAGGAAGAGGGAAGCTCATCAATGCACTCCGACAATCCTTATAGGGATATGGTAGAAGATGCGTTACGCGATAGCATTGATCAAATTAGGGAATCTCCAAATCCTAATGTATTAGCTTTTTTCCAAATGCTAAAACAAGCCGAACAACCTCTTTATGTAGGAAGTCGTATGACATTGCTACAGTCGGCTTCAAGGTTGATCACTTTAAAATGTGAATACAACTTAGCTGAAAAATGTGTAGATGGTTTTGCGTCATATATCGGAGATATGATTCCTGAAAATAATTTTATGACGCGTAACTACTACGAAACCAAAAAAGTTCTTAAAGCTCTTCAACTTCCCCATGAGAAGATAGATGCCTGCTCGGGAGGATGTATGATTTTCTGGATGGACGACGCTCACCTTGATAAGTGCAGAAAATGTGGTACGAATAGGTACAAATTAGAGAAAAATGCAAATGGCAAAAGAGTTCCCGAAAAGTTCTTAACTTATTTTCCATTAGGACCACGGTTGCAACGCTTTTATGCCACAAAGCACATCGCGGGCGAAATGCGTTGGCATTATGAAAACCCTCGTGTTAGTGGAACAATGTCTCATCCAAGTGACGGGGAGGCTTGGAAACAGTTTGACCGGCTGCATCCTGATTTTGCATCTGAGCCTAGGAATGTCCGTCTTGGACTTTGCACTGATGGTTTCGCACCGTTTAGTCAATTCGGGAAGCAATATTCATGTTGACCGGTGATACTTACTCCATACAATTTACCACCCTGGCTCTGTATGAAAAGACAGTTTATGCTCTTAACATTACTTATTCCCGGTCCCCACAATCCAAAGAAAAACCTTGACGTCTATTTGCAGCCTCTTATTCACGAGTTGAAGCAATTATGGGAGACGGGGATCTTAACCTATGACGTCTCCTTGAAGCAAAACTTTTATCTTAGAGCCGCACTCCTATGGACGATCAACGACTTTCCTGCATATGGCATGTTATCTGGTTGGACAACTCAAGGTGAGCATGCATGTCCATATTGTATGAAAAATGAGACTAAGTTAGTTTGGCTACAACATGGCAAAAAATGGAGTTGGTTTGATTGTCATCGACAGTTTTTAGACAGTAATCATGTTTTTCGTAAGGATAAGGTGCATTTTAGAAAAGGGAAAGTTGAGCACGATGTTGCTGCGAAGAGGTTAACAGGCAATGAAGTATGGGATTGTGTCAAACATCTACCGAAAATTGTGGATGGATCTGAACGTGAAATGAATTTGCTTAAAGGGAAACGGATTGGGTGGTGGAAACAAAGCATCTTTTGGGAGCTTCCCTATTGGAGCATGCTACTAATTCGACATAACCTTGATGTCATGCATATTGAGAAAAAAAAATTCGAGCAAATAATTCACACTGTCATGGACGTGAAAGGAAAAACAAAATTAAACTCAAATGTAGAGAAAGACATGTTACTTCTTTGTTCAAGTAGAAGAAAAGGGGATTCGGTCGTTTTGAAAAAGGAACAAAAGAATGTCCTATGTGAATGGGTATACAAACTGAAGTTTCCCGACGGTTATGCTTCAGATTTGAGAAGGTGTGTCGATATGAATGAATTGAAGATACACGGTTTGAAAAGTCATGATTGTCACGTCTTCATGGAGCGATTACTCCCAGTTGCTTTGAGACATCTTCTCCCAAAAAATGAGTGGAATGCCATAACTGAAATTAGTCAGTTTTTCAGAGATTTGTGTACTTCATCAGTACAAATTGAAAAAATTACAAGTCTCGAAAATAACATTGCGGAGATTATCTGCAAATTAGAGAAAATCCTTCCACCTTCTTTTTTCAACTCAATGGAACACCTACCTATTCATTTGCCATATGAAGTAAAAGTGGGTGGTCCTGTGCAATATAGGTGGATGTATCCTTTCGAGAGGTAATGTCATCATCCTTATTCAATAATTTATATTACATAATACATATATATCATCATATTTTTCATTCTAAATTAATTTGTTTGTAGGTTTTTGAATCATTTGAAAAAGAAAATCAAAAATAAAGCTCATGTTGAAGGGTCAATATGTAATGCATATTTAATTGAGGAAATAGCAAATTTATGTTCCCTATACTTTGAAGATCACATAGACACCAAGGCAAAGGACCTTGACGTTGGTTCAAAAAAGCCGACACAATCTAACTTGCCTGAGATATTTCAAGATCATGATGGCACTACTTCTGGAAAGTGTCGTGAAAGGTTTTTGGAGGATAACGAATATGAGCGTGCACACCTCTACGTTTTATCTAACTGCGATTCTGATGAATTGAAACGAAACGAAGTGTAAGTGGTGAATCTAAATTCTTATATTTGAAACGTACTTTATTAGTTGTTCAAAAATTAATAATTCCCCTAATTTGAATATAGGTTGTTTGAAAATTTTATCATGAGAGAACATCCTGAATGTGTCGTAGGCAATGATGTTTGGGAAAAATATGAAACAAGATTTCCCAGATGGTTTAGATCTCAGGTTAAAAATATAGAAGATCCAGTTCTAATTGCCTTAGCAAATGGTCCCTCAAGAAGAGTCAGAACATGGAAACGCTATTCCATCAATGGCTACAAATTTCGAGCTTTCATTCAAGGAAAAGATTTGGAAAAGTGCACAATTAACAATGGAGTTTGTGTGAGTTCCACTGAAGGAGCTGACTACTATGGGACCCTTGACGAAATTGTTGAAATGACTTATACAGGCCCACAAAGCACTTACAAAGTCATTTTGTTCAAATGTAGTTGGCTAGATAACTCCGAAAGAGGCATGCAAGTGCATAAGGAATATAAGCTTGTGGATGTTAACCGGAGTAGAAAATTTGCAAAGTACGACCCATTTGTGTTGGCATATCAAGTGGAACAAGTTTACTATAGTCCTTATCCAGGTATAAAAAAGGATCAAAGTCAATGGTCAGCGGTATTCAAAACCAAGGCTAGATCACATGTCGATGCCCCCGTTGATGAATCTTTCTTTCAAGAAAATGTTGCTAATGGTGAAACAATACTGTCACCAATTGAAGTAGAAGAAGAAGATGAGGATGAAATTATGGAGGAACCAGAATACATACAAATTGTGGCAGTGGAGCAACATAAGGATGATGATGAGGATGAGGATGAGGACGAGGTTGAGGATGAGGATGAGGATGACGATGAAGATGAAGATATTATAGATTCTCTTTGTAAGGATGTAGGAATAAATTGTTCAAGTGATGATGATGATTAATTAGGACTGCTATCTATTAGATTTGATAATCTTGTATTTGTTGAAATTATTGTAGATGCCGTATGGCTTAATGTCAATGAAATTATCTTATTAATCTTATTATTCAAGTTTTTAATTACGTAAAGCATTTCTTTCTAATTGTTGTTATATTAGTTTGATAATTATATGCCGGGCGGTAGACGACGAGGTGGTGGTAGTCGTCAGCCTGAGGGAGGACGATCGGGAGCTAATGATGAGGACGAGATTGTTCCTCCTGAGCCTCAGCCGCCTACACATCTAGTACACCTCGATCCGACTGATTACAATGGCGCCAAGTGGTAAGTATCTCATTTGTTTACGAATAATTGATTGTATATATATATATTGATTATAATATGATTACTTGTTGACTATTTTATTTTCAAATTTAACTCTTTTTCAGGTTCAATGACAAAGAGGTTTCCGATCTCATAACAGCGAACATTATTTGCAACTACAAGGAGTATGCGCCCAACTGGTCAAATGCGTCGGATGCCATCAAGGACGAGTGGTGGAATTGGTTTGAGGTATTTATTAACTGTTACCTATTTCCGTTTTATTATTTATTAGCTATTTATTGTTTCATATTTATTTAACTATATTTTTTTTTGAAATAGAAACATGTTACCTTTAACCCTCGTGATAGAGAAGCGGTTAAGTTGGCGTGGGCCAACATGATGAAAGACCGCCTCCGCAAAAGAATCCACTACGCTATGAAGAAACCTACGGAGCAAAGGCCGTCTTGGATACCGGCCGATATTTTCGAACAACTTAAGGCTAGAAAGGATGATCTAAACTTTCAAGACAAATCCGAGAAAAAACAAAACCAACCGGATGTCAGGAAGTACCGAAAAAGGCAAGGCCTTAGGTACTCACATTATAGGTCGTAAAAACACCCTACAGATGATGGATGAAATGGTAATTTCTTAGTTTTTACTTCACTTTTTCTTGTCTTGAATAATTTTTAAACAATTTTCACCCTTTGACAATCTTGTGTGTTTTTTTTAACAAGTGTCGTTGGATTTAAATTGCAGGCTGGACAAGATGGGAGGGATGTACCATCCGCCTTGAAGTTGCTGGAGAAGACAAAAAAGCATGCCAAGAAGGGATGGCTATCAACGAAACCCAAAGCACTCTTTGTAAGTTAACAGAAACTTTTCTTTATGTTTTAGTAATTTGGTTTACTAATTAATTAACGTATACTAATCACACTTTATTTTTGTTTTGTAGGAAAAAGTTTTTTCAAGAAAGTCAAAAATGATAAGTGAAGGGGTCCCGGAGCAAGATATCGACGACAACGAGATCTACTTCGAAGAACACGGCGGTTTCAACAAGAAAGGGTTGATACTCGGTATGGGAAATGCAGCCCCAGTTATTTACGAGCGTCGTCGTCACTCAAGTGCTGGGAACCCATCATCATACACCCCAGGTTTGTATTTTATAGTTTATTAAAAATTAAGACTAACCAATTATTTAACCGTTTACTAAATGAATATAATATCATGTTTGACTATTCATTGCAGGTATCGTCGGCAGAGTTCTTCGAGAGAATGCTTAGCTAAGAGAACGTGATCTCGAGACATCCCAAAGGCTGAAGGCAATTGAAGAGTTCTTAAGTCAACGGGGGGAGTTCACTACTCAAAGCTGCAACCCGGGAGGCTTTTCTCAGCCGAGACGCGATTTCGATGATGATGGCGGCGACAATGCTAGGGCGGCCAGCCATTTCGCCACCCCACAGCCCACCGACACGACCGTTAGATAGGTTTTATTAGGTTGTTTAGTTGGTGTACCGCGGATTATGTTTAGTTTTTAGTTGGATGATCATTTGTAAAACCTTCATTTTAGTTATGAAAAGACGTTTTAAAAACCTTGTCTCCGACAAGTTCTTTGTTGTTGGGTTGTTTTTGCTGAAATTGCAGGTTTGGAGAGCTTGCAAAAGGGAAAAATGAGCCATTTCATTGGAAATGGGGGGCTGGAAAAAGAGCTGAAACCGGAAAATCATACAGGAATTTGCGACGGAAATGTCTCAATTTGCGACGGAATTCCGTCGCAAAACTTGACCAGAAGTCAAAGTCAGTCAAGATTTGCGACGGAATTTTCGTCGCAAAAGGGAATATTTGCGACGGAAATTCCGTCGCAAATCTTGACTGACCTTGACCAGATGGTCAAAGTCAATCCGTCGCAAACATGTTGCGACGGAAAATTCCGTCGCAAAATAACTTTCTGCGACAAAAATATGGGACAGACACAGTCCGTCGCAAATCCGTCGCAAATGATGATTTTGCGACGGATTTCACCCTATTTGCGACGGACCATTCCGTCGCAAATGACGCATTGTTTTGTAGTGTAATAGCATAGGCCGAGAGGAGCTATTAGGTATCATAAGACGAAAAGGATATGTTACACCCCTTACGCGACTGCAATACATGTTGACTTAGGATTTATACCATCGTAGCTCTTTACTACCCGAACATCCTAGCATTCGTTTTACTATAGTTTTATCTTTATCTTAATTTTCGTCTTGTTTCTGTCTTTATATTTAGACCGAGCATCAAACCAAATCAATCAAACCCCCAACTTGTTACCTTTAAACATCGACCTTAAACAATAAACATTCCCCACCTCCTTGTGGTTCGACCCTGACTTTCACTATCTATAGTTAAAGTTTAGGAATTATAAATTTTATCTTTGACGCCCTCAACGACGGGTATCAAATTTTGGCGCCGTTGTCGGGGAGGTGACGCCAGTGTTTATTATTTTCTGTTTTTGTTTTTGTGTTTAAGGAACTTTGTTCCTTAAACCCTTCTCACTCTTTTCTTGTAGTTTTCATCTTATGCGCAGGTCAGTTCAAGGAGAACTCCTACCACTAGACCTTGAGCTTGAGAGGAATCTTAGAGCAAAGAAGAAACTCGCCTTGCAGAATAAAGAAGGAGGTTCTCCATCTTCCTTATTCCAAGAGGACATATTCGATCAACCACCATCACCACTTAATAACCCACATACACCAAATCAACCACAATCACCTCACAATCCACCTACACCCAAAACACCCATAAACACCTATTTCCAAAACCTTGAAGAAGAGGAAAAGATGACCGAATAGGCAAGCATTGCCAGTCACTCCATGCCACAGGTGAAGGACCTTTACAAGGGGTTCACTCTACCTGCGGGCACGGGGAAACCATTCGAGGCCAAACCTTCTTACATCTCCATGGTGGAGAAAAATCAATTCGGGGGCGCGGCTAACGAGGATGCAGCAAAGCATATAGAAATCTTCACGGATTATATATGCTCTATTGCACCCCAGATGGAGTGACCCAGGATAAAATCAAGCAAACAATGTTCATTTTTTCTCTCCGAGACTCGGCGAGGGAGTGGTACCGAGACTTAGACCGCACTGCTGCGGGAGTGACCCACTGGAACACATTAGCCTTGGCCTTCTATCGGAAATACTATTCTGCGGCCAAGACTAATGCCTTGAGGGCGCAAATTACTAGCTTCAAACAAGGAGCTTCAGAAGATTTCAGTGAGGCTTGGACTAGGTTCAAGAGACTCGTTCGATCCATAGCTCATCATGGATTCGAACAGTAGTTTCTATGTAACCAGTTCTATAACGACCTTTATGATGATAATCGAGCCTACTTGGATGCTGCTGCCAACGGAAGATTCCAGTAAAATTCGGGAGAGACCAAGGGTCTCAAGATTATAGAGGATGTCGCAGTACATCGGGCTGAACACGGGACTTCCGGTGGTAACCAAATGAAGGCTGAGTCAAATGTTGCGGCTATTGAGGCTCTAATGGCCAAACTGGATAAGCTTGAGGTGAATGGCGGCAAATTTGAGGTTGGTAGTGGGAGTAAGGGCGGCATGTACCTAGTAAACGCGGTTTCTGACGGGCCGTTTATTTGTGAGCGATGCAGAGGAGAGGGTCACGTTTCAAAGTTTTGTACTTCTTCTAATGAAACGTGCGCGGCTTTCCAACATTACCGCGGGAACAATTTTTACGACCCTAACAACAACAATGTCCACCCACACATGAGATGGACGAGTCAAAATGTCCTTAACCCACAACATCAACAACAAAACCAAAACCAAGCTTACGTCCCTCCGCACAAACAAAACTTTCAAAAACCACCATTCGTCCCTCAACCACCTTCAAACCCACCACCCAATACAGATGCCTTAATCCAAAATCTTATAGGGTTGGTCCAGAAGGAGTCACAGGCGCGAGAGGCGGGAATGAAAATGTTGGAGTCTCAGATTGCTCTAATTGCGAACAAGAACGATACACGGGTCCTGGGTCAACTTTCGACCAAAACGGACCAGAAGATCCTTAACATCATTTCTTTGCGGAGCGGGGCTAAAGTTGGAGGTGAGAAAGCTGGTGGGAAGGGAAAGGATAAAAAGCAGGATCCGAGTAGCAGTAGTCCTGGTCGACCGACCACTGATGCCAGTCGGTCGACCATAGACGCAATTCCAGTAGCTTCTGGAAATTCTGCAGAGTAGGAGGACGGTCGACCGACCGAGGAACATGGTCGACCGACCAAGGCTGCTGAACATGAGAGTCCGTTTAGACCTGAGATGCCTGATAATCTAAGGCAAATTCTTTTCCGGGGTGACAAGACCCCAAACTTCTTAAAGAGAGCCGCAAATGCTGAGAGCTCTACTCCTCCATATCCGGAACGACTTCTACCCACGAAGGAACATGTATCCTTCGACAAATTCAAAGATGTTATTCGTTCACTCAATGTACAAGTGCCATTTTTAGAATTAGTTCAACAGGTTCCTTCCTATTTAAAGTTTATGAGACAGCTTTTAACCCGAAAGCGGTCTTTAGATAAGGTGGAGTCTGTAGCCCTTACCGAGGAGTCCTCTAGTTTTCTGTCCCATGTCATTGCACCTCATAAGTTAGAGGACCCAGGGAGTTTTTCTGTACCCTGTAATATAGGGACCTTCCCAGTCAAGAAGGCCTTATGTGACTTGGGGGCTAGCATTAGTGTTATGCCCTTAAGTGTGGCCTTAAAATTAGGAATGACCACCTTCGCGATGACTAGCATGACGGTGCAAATGGCCAACCGTACGTCTATGGAACCCATAGGGGTGTTGGAAAACATCCCTGTGCGCATTGACAGATTCTTCTTCCCAGTTGACTTTGTAGTATTGGACATTCCTGAGGATGCACATACACATATCATATTAGGGAGACCTTTCCTACACACCGTGTAACACCCCAAGAGTATGAAAGGAAAGTTGTCCCACATCGGTAGAATGTGAGGCTTGTGATATGTTTATAATAACTTCCACCCACCACTAAGTAACAAGGCCTTGTGCTTTTGGGCTTAAGTGAGGACAAATAATGGGCCCAAAGGCATACCTCTCATCTTATTGGGGGTGTGTTACGACCGTGGTGGGTCGGGTTGTTACAAATGGTATCAGAGCGACCCTGCGACCGTGTGGTGAGCCTGTGGTCGGGAGTACCCGGGTCACACACCTAGCGGGGTGGATTCTGGCCCTGGTTGTGGTCAAGTTTGAGTCACAACGAGGACGTTGTGTTCTTTAAGTGGGGGAGTTTGTAACACCCCAAGAGTATGAGAGGAAAGTTGTCCCACATTGGTAGAATGTGAGGCTTGTGATATGTTTATAATAACTTCCACCACCACTAAGTAACAAGGCCTTGTGCTTTTGGGCTTAAGTGAGGACAAATAATGGGCCCAAAGGCATACCTCTCATCTTATTGGGGGTGTGTTACGACTGTGGTGGGTCGGGTTGTTACACACCGCGGGAGCCATCATTGACGTCGGGAGTGGAACCTTGAGCTTCAAGGTCGGGAAACACTCCATTATTTTTGGGCTGTCTTATAGGAAGAAGGATGCTATGACCCCTATTACTTGTAATGCTATCACTTCTGAAAGGAAGTATGAGGTCATCACCACTTCTCCTACCTTGGAACCTACACCCATTTCTGTTTTTACACCTCCGCCCCAGATTGGGGGCAATATGGAGGATGCTCTTGTCTTGCCTATTGCAGGAAATTGTTTGGGGAAGCCCTTCGTCAAGGAGGTTGTTATGCAAAGAGGAGGACTCGGGATCCTAAGCTACAAAGAGGATGACGATCCAGATATAGTCGATGAGGAGGACAAGAGAAGAAGAGAAGAAGAGAAAAAGAGTGGTCCATCGCATATGCTTTGCGACGGAAAGGAGACGTGTTTGGCAATCCAAACAAACACAGTGGAGACTACGGCATATAGCCAAAAGCCATGGTCCGAGATTTTCAGCATCTTTCACGGATGAGTTTTTCAAAAATTTTATGCTTAAGACAATTTTCAGTTTTGTTGAGACGTTATAGTTTTGTTTGCTTTGGTTTTTAGAACAATTTTTTCTTTTGTTGCGTAGTTAAGACTTTTGGACTTGGATTCTGGATTTTTTGCGCATGTTTTGGGCGCATGTATAATGTTTTTCAGGTTTGGGGAAGGTTAACTTTGTGACATTTCGCGTTTTGAAGCCTATATAAGTGCTACTTGTGATTGTTTCGCGTTTGTTATGTGTCCCTTATGGTTACGGGGTGGCGAACTTCGGGACGAAGTTCATTTTAAGGTAGGAAGACTGTAATACCCCGAATGTTAGCCTCAGTCAATGGCAGTCAAACCATGTTTTATACACGTATTTCAAAGAGAATGTTTATAAAGTATTTTAGGTAAACTGTTATTATTTTATAAATTGTATTTTTACGATTATTTCTTATTTCATAATCATTTTATATTTGATGATTATTTCATAAAATGACATTTCATTCGTATTTCTTTAATTTTAATAATATATTTATAATTAAATATATTTCCTAATTTATTTTATTCCTCATCTATACTTCTTTTATTATTTAAGTCGTAATTATATTTAAAGTATAATTTTTATATATAATTATGTTTAAGTGTCTTTTGTTTTTTTCCTTTTGTTGTGTTTGCATCTGTATTTCATCTTTTTCTATCGCACGTTTACTGCATTACAGTTTCTTTTTCTCCTTTCAGTTTGTCAGTTACTTCTTCTCCTTTCAGTTTGCATACATACCAAAAATTCAAAAAAAATATGCACGTTTTCTTTAGCATATAGGTCGAGTCGGAACGGACGGATACTATGATAATTATGCCTCACATATCGCCTATTGCCTTGTCTTGCATTTTCAAAATATTTCAAGCTAGTCTTTTGCATAGTCTACGAGTTTTTGTTGATTTTATGCTAATTATTAGACTTGACTCTCTTCTTGGCAAGTTACTACATATGCTAAGGTTTAGAGCTTAATAAATCGGTGACATTCATGACCGATTTCATGTAGGATTGAGAGTAATTTATCCTCTTGAGGCATGTCACATCCACTTGCATAAGCATGAATTTTGTCTACTTAATACCTATATGCATTCGGGTTTGTGGTTTGTTGACACATGTGGTAGAGGTTTCCCTTTCTTGTTTTACCTATAACCCTCACATAGCCAAATTGCCTTTTATCTCATATACTACATCCTTAAAATTGCCCACCCTAGCCGAGCTAGTAACATGGTATATTGGGACTGTTTTGATCATCTTTTGGTTTTGTGCTTCATTGATGAATTTTCATTTTGTGGGAATGGTGAAAAAGTGAAAAGAAAGGAAAGTGAAAAGAGAAAAATCTCTGAGTTCAGAAAAAGGAAAAAGAAAAGAAAGAAAGAAAATAAGGAACTCAATGAAAAAAATGTTGGAAACTAAGTTCCTGATTTTATACTCAAAACTAATGTGAGTTTTGTTTCTTTAACTTTAGGTTATAAAACTTAATAAGATCTTATGCATGCATGATGATATCATAAAATGTGATTGTCCTTACATTGGTTTTAGAAGGTTTATACTCAATAATCACCTATTACTTGAGTCTTCAAATAACCGAAATACTCTTAAACGATCTAAGAAAAATCGTCTCCAAAAGATACGTATCAAGGACCCGATCTCAAACTAACACAAATTTTGTTACTAGAAAATTAGTATTAGCATACTAGAAATATTAATAATATTACCCTTAATATTATTAGTAAAGGAAATAATTTATTTATCTTAGAGAACTATTTTGCTAAGGAATTATAGAGAGAATGGAGTTGTAGTATAAAATTGAGTGTAAGCATCAACTAGCAACAAGTGAACTTGTGGTGGTGGATAGTGTGGTATTTATAAAGCAACAATGCTCACATGAGAGGGCACATGGCCGGCCATGTCAAGCCTTCATGGCCTATGCATGCTCTCTAACTCTCTTACACAAAGGCTCAAATATGCCTTACATATTCTTTGTGTGTCTTACACACAATCCCCTTACTTAGTTTACACACACTATCACTTGCTAATTTATACACACAATCCACACACATACAAACATTATCACGGCTGAAAATGGGTCTTATTATGGACCCATTTTATCTTTGTCAATTGTGTTAATTTGTAACATGTCACACATGTTTCATAACACATGACCCAATTTGTTAATTATGCAATTTTAACTATTAAAATTCATAATCTACAAATTTATTACATTTAAATAATTATACTAACAATTCGAAATTATTTACTGTATAAAATGTAATATCATAATTTTAATTACAACTCTTTGTAATTTTATGATCAACCGTGTTCATTCTCAATTTAATTGTTTCCCAAACGAATAAATAAAACCGAGTAATAAAACGATTTTATTACTTTGACTTTTATTATTATTATAATCCCATTATAAAAATATTCGTCATATAAAATTATTTCCAAATTTCTAGTTATTAATTAATTCGTATCCAATACAATATTAATTAATTATTCCATTGAGACGGAATTCCCTAAAGATATGACTTTAAGGGATCAGCTGATCACCACCATCATATGACGATAATGTCAAACTCTAGACAGCCAATCATTATCGATAAATGTTGATCAGTTGACTTTAAAAGAGTAACACTTCCAGTTGTGTTTCATTCAAATGAGTTTTAATTATGTCAACACACTATTGTCGAGGACACTTCCTCCAACAATCTCCCACTTGTCCGAGACAAGTGTGTGTTACCAATTCTCTTTCCCTACTACTATCTCCCACTCAATGCATGGCGTCCTCTCAGGTCGTGCCGGAAATTGATTTAAATCTAGAGTGGTTTGTCTCGATCTGGAGTTATAACTACTGACCGGAATTATCTACCATAGATACCTTCCGAGCGTGGCCACGCATTTCTAGTTATTATTCTCCTCGAGTGGCCTAGAGATATTTTTCAACCTGACAAGGGGGGGAAATTCCTAATCGACTTATTCCTTCCGGCTGGCCGCAGCCCATCATAACCCAAAATATGTCCTTATAAACCTCAGTTACGAAGGTGTTAGGACATAAATCAAAGTTAATCAGAAAACTATACCACCTCAGAGAACAGTCATTAGTCCAAGAACTGACTCATGTGAAACACGATAGATGCTCCCGCCACGACCAGGCAGTCTTTTAATAAGAGTACGCCAGAGCTCTATCAGCGCTCATTAGCCCGGCAAATGTTCTTAACATGTCTATGCCTAGGTGATCGATTAGTCATCCCGTATGACTCTATGGCAATTGAACTTGCCATCAATCGCATCACACATCCGGTTGCATTGAGATGTCACCTCACTTAAGCAACTAGGGGCGAGGTCATGATAATTCAATTCACTTTAATGGGGTTCAACATGGTCTTACCATCCCATTTGAATTTTACTTGACCTTTCGTGAGTTATAAATAACTCAAACAATTAGTGGATTACACCATCCAAGTGGTCAACCTTTGAACACCATTTAACTTACAATGAGCTTAAGGGTTTCTCGTTTAAATCCCTTAAATTTGTAATTATCTTCATTTCGGGTAAACCAAGTTTACCACGGTTCGTGCGAGCGTTCACTTTGCGGATCATATCAATACATGCTCTTTGTTCTTTAAAGAGATAAGTCATCTCATGACTAGTGAATAAGATTATGTGTATTGTGTAACTCCCAGCTACAACAATACTTTTAAATAATTTGTGAACTTATACATTTTGTAGAATCTTGTGATGACCATGTAGTTAAAATACAAGTCATTGAGATGCATAGTCAATGAATGTAAGCCAAAGATTATCATGAATCTTTGCTTGGTATCTTGGAACTTTAGTCTTTGTAAACCTTTTACCCATGACTAAGTTAATTTCCAAAATCTTGAATTTGTCTTTCATCTTCATTGGAGAATACTTTGACAATTCATTATGGTTTAATCATTGATTTATCATCTGCTTAAACAGGTTATCCTGCAAGCAGTGCGCATCCACTTTACACGATTATACTAATGGCGGAAACATTAGCGAATTTTAAACGTGTAAACCAATAGTACTTAAGGTTCGATAAATTTCCATGATCCCATCATGGTTATACTATCTTCATCTCCATGAACAACCTTAATACTTTATAAACAAGACGTCTTTTACAATCTCAATTGAACATCCCATGTTTAATTAGATTTAAATCATATCAATTGTCATCTAGAATTGAAAACTCGCATACTTCTCATAAGTACTAGTGCCTCATTCCAAACGAGCAATGAGTTGTTTTAGACAACATTTACTCCCACTAAACTCTTGTTCTTGCCTGATTCTGAAGACCCCGAAGTCATACCCATGACTCAATAGGTTCAAATCCTGAAGCGAGAACTCCCACTGAACTTTACATTTAACCGTAAATCATAAAGCTCCCACTCAATTCAATGTTCCTAAACATTTAATGAATTGAAATGGTTGGGACTTAACCATATGTGCTAATAGTCACATCCTTTTCAAATGCCCTTTCGAAAAGCGGTTATTGAGTTTACTGAATTCATTCTCAATGAATCATTTCACTACTTTCAACAAATTTATCCTTAACTTTGCAGACTGCAGACATCCATATGTCAGCTTATGCTTCTCTCAACAAATCTCATTTATCATCATGCATATTTTATAAATTTCATGGGTTTTAGGGTTTGCATTGGCATATTTAGATCACCATCTGAATCCAAGAACCCTTTCTTGAGCCTTTGCAAAATCTCTTGAATATTTTTCTTCGAGTGTCCTCCCGTAGTTTTTATAAGAGTCTTTTCTTATGGTGTATAATTTTATGTGTGGGAACTTTCAGTTCCCCACATTTATCTTATCTTATATTGTACGAGGACTTTATCATGGATCTTATCCATGTATAGAATTTTTCCTTACTAACCTCAAGAATTTATTCTTAAGGTATCCTCCAGGGCCGGGGCCGTTGGGTTCATAAGGCGTAATTTTTAAGCAAATCGTAGATCTTATCCACAACTTTATCTACCTTTAAAATCATAAGGCTTGGATTTTCTCAAATCGTAGATCCTATCCACAACTTAATCTTCCTTCTTATCTTTCACATAACCAAAACACAATAAATCCTACTATTCACTAATAGATCAAATCCATTGTGCTAATCAAAATCATATGCTATTTGTGGCCTTTTCAAATTTCTCCCACTCTATCTTTGTAATAATAATCCCATTTTATTATCAAAGATAGCTACTAAGGCCACAAGCAATGACTTTGATGTTGGTTTGTGTACCCTTATGATTTATTACAGAAAATATTCGATTTAAAGCTTAGATGGTTTTAGATGGTTGATAACTTTTCCTCTTAATTGAGTTCTAAACTCAATAATTTTGAAATAAGTATCCCATACTTATTCGATTTTTAATGATCATACTTAGATGTATGACAATCAATACTATTCTATGTTTGTGATTTGCAAGTATTAAACTAAATAAGAACATAATTGTAAAACCGATAGTGACTTGGGTTGAAAACCAAGTCACTACTGTTAGGTTTAGTTATCTCATAAATTAATTATTTTAGTCATACTAAATATAAATTTAATTAACATATTAATTAACTTTTTATATGATCTTATGCATGCTTAATATATGCGGAAATAGGAGAGATTTCGACCCTTACATACGATCCAAGTAATAGCAAGGATGATCCTCCAAGTATTCAACAAGAATACCTCCTTTGTGATGCACCAAGACAACCCCTTAAAACAACCGAAACTTTGAACAAGCTAGCACAAAATCGGTTTTTCCTTAATGCTAATTCTAATCTCTTAATTAGAATTATTATCAAAATACTATTACTAATGTAGTATGAATATTATTATCTCTATAATAATTTGAGAGGTTTTGTTGGAGTTTTTCTAACTTAGAAAAGTTTGCCAAAGGATTAGGATGAATCATATTGTAAGCTTACTACAATATTTAAGTTGGTTGGGCATTGGGTTGGGTGAGGCCGGCCATAGGGAAGAGCAACAAGGGAACAACTTCTCTTCTCTAGGCTCTTAGGGTGGCTATAGGTAGTCTTTCAAGACACTTTAAATGATTATGTTTCATGACCAATTAACACCCATAATCATCCCTTAACCAACCCATAATAACCGGCCACCCACCTTAAAATGGACCTTATTTTATAAAGTTGTCAGTTGTAAAATTGTACATTATGTGACATCTTATATGTCACATAGTAATAAAATACAATTATCTCAATTTAAAACATATAAATATTTATCGTATAAATATTGTATAGAATTAAATAAATCATATTTATCAATTGACAAGTAATTCGAAATTACAAATATAAAATGGTTATTTATAATTATCGTCAATACGATTCACAACCTTTGTATTAATTATAACCCGATTCATTCTAATTACGATATCGTAAAATATCGTTTATTGTTTAATAATTGACACGTTTCAATTTTAAACATAAATCTTACAATAAGATTTAACCTCTGATTTCTCGGTATACGAGTTTAAGGAATATGATCAAATCGTATCAATATACATTTGATCACTTTATCAATTAAGGGAATTGTCCTATAGGTGTGACCTAAAGGGATCAACTGACCACCACCGTCATACGACAGTAATGTCAAACTCTAGCTAGCCAATCATTACCGATTAATGTTGGTCAGTTGACTAATATAATTTCGTATCATCCCTTGCGCCTTCTCGTCATGAGATTTAATTACGTGATCGCACTATTGTTGAGGACACATTTCTCAACAACTACATTATCTAAATACAACCAATTGTTTCAAGGATCATCCTATCCTCGTCCAACAAGGAAATAAAACACGGGTTTCAATTGTTCTTACAATACTTCAAATCAAAGCAAAATAAGTGGAAAAACTAAGCTTTTTGATCATCCCGAGTGGAGCTACTCTTAGTTCCCATTGATCCATCAAGCTTGTTTCTCCTTTTCCTTATCTTTGCTTTCATGCCCTAATTCAAGTAAGAAGAGCATTCACATCACAACTTGTATCATAATACAGTTGAGATTAACATAATAGTTATCGTACCAACTGGAAGAATTTTCCCAGCTTTGAGATCGCTGAGATATTTGGAACAGTTCCTCTTCCAATGTCCTTTGCCATTGCAATAAAAGCACTTAACACCCTGATGAGGGTTCTTCTTGGAATTTGAGGTGCTAGCCTCAGAAGACACTTTCTTTGAACCTTTGGAAGGTTGCTTCCCTTTTGCCTTACCCTTCCTTTTGAACTTTCCCTTGCTCTTAACATCAATGTTGAGCACATCCTTAGGGGCACTAACATTAGGCCCATATCCCTTTCAGCTTGCACAATCATTTTGTGCAATTCATCGAGAGAGATGTCTTGGTTCCTCATGTTGTAATTCACCCGGAATTGCACATAAGTTTTCAGCCTAGACAAGGAGTGGAGGATTCTGTCAATCACAAGTTCCTTAGGAATGTCCACTTGATTCAACCTTAGGGTTTCTACATGCTCAATTAACTTGAGCACATGTCGGCTAACCTTTTGCCCCTCCTTAAGGTTGAGATCAAAGAAGGTCGATGCCGCTTCGTATTGGACAATTCTCGAAGCCTTTAAGAACATTGTCACAAGCCTAGAGTAGATCTCATAGGCCGTACCAATCTTTATGGCACTCCTTTGGAGTTCCGGCTCCATCGAGAAGATCAAAACATTTTTGATTGCCGCAGACTCCTTCTGATAAGTATCATAAGGTCGTCTTGCCGCGACGGTGGCATTTTCTTCAGGTTCGGGAGGTGATTCTTCGATGAGGAATTCGGTCTTACCGTCACCCTGTGCCGCCAACAACAGTTGGGCATCCCAATCGGCAAAGTTTGCCCCATTCTTTTCTAGCTTACAACGATCCATGAAGGAACGTAACCATGAAGTGTTTGTAGTAGTGGTGGTAGCGGTCATGATTGATATTGATATGAAGACTTAACTACAAAATTTTAAACATATGAAGAGATTAAATGCTAATTGTTTTAATTTTAATTTTAACTTGTAAACATATTTATCAAGCTAATGCATCTATAAAATGACCTCTATCCAATTTTATAAATGATTCCAAGACCCAAACCCATACTACCGAAATCGTGAACCACTGGAACTCCGACCCAACAATATGGTTTGGTGGGTTAAAAAACCGGTTCTACCATAGAACTCTTGGTCGATGATAAATCATAATTTATTCATCTTAGCCTGGAACACGTTGACCACTGGTCCTCTGCACTTCCGTTGAGTACAAACCAAATTTCAAATGCATCGAGATGCGATCCGCCCACTGGACTGAATCCACCTCATCGCCCCACTTATCCTACGTAATGAGGTTTGTACTGCCCACTGGACTAGCACCACCCCACGAAATAGAAGCTCATGGGTTCTACTATTTGGTAAGGCTAATTCTCAATTGTTTTGTTTAATATAGAGGTCTTGTCAATTTATTATCTATCTCCTTTAAGCGAACTAAATCGGTGAACTCGATAATTATAATTGACACGGTCGTTTTTAACGATCTAAACTAATATGCATGTTTATGACGATTTGGCTATGCATGCAAACATATTAAAATGCAAAAATAAAAGCAATAAAGCAATAAAATCCTAGTATGGCCTTCCTAGTAATAGTAAAAACTAATTAACTATTACAAATTCGGAAACCAACTCCATGCTCCCTTGAACTTCATTGGCACGCCATCCAAGAAAACACCGTCTTGTCGGAACTCCTTTCCATTTGGCACCGTCTTTTGGATCTCCGGAATTACAATAAAATAATACAACTACTCTATTGTAAAATTGAAAATTAGTTAAATTAAATTACAAACCCGTGATGCGAGATCACATAAATTACAACCGAATCAATATTCCCTTACATTATGGGTAATATTGATTAAAACTAAGGCCATACTAAGAAAAATTACATAATTCCAAATTATATAAAAACATTCAAATATGACATTCATATTAAATAAAATGCAATAATAAAATATGTATGCACATGCTCAATTTTTAATGCCAAATCGCCTTATTGGAGCAAATATCTCATATTTGTTTACGGTTTTTACGGATATGCTTGACTTTAACTATTAAAATCATCAAAATTACATAAATCTAATGTATGTCCAAGTTAATCATCCTAACATACTTTAGGAATCAATTTTTAGTCTCTACTAATATTTGATCATGATTTAACTTGATTTTGCATCATTGTTCATAAATTACTTGTATTTTCGGGAAAATAAACAAAACATGGCCAAATGAGTCAATAAAATTCGAAATTTAAAATTCAAAAATTTTAAACTTTCTGGAAATTTTCTAAAAATTCAGAAATTTAAGAAATGGTCTCATGCAAATATTAATAGTTTATTTGTTAATTAAATCGTATAAAAATCATTTTTAAGGTTAAAAACTCGTTTTAAATTGTAAAAACTTGAAATAAATTGCCATAAATTTTTATTCATCCTAATATATATATATGAATCTGAAAATGACCAAAAATTACAGACCATGCTCGAAATTTTATTTTTACGACTCATAAATTACGATTATTAACTATTTAACTCATAAAAATTAATAATCATAAAAACAGAAACTTTTTGATATTCATCTTTTAGATCTGATGTTCCTATTATATAAGACATCTATGGGAAAACTTTTATGCCATAATATTAAGATTAACTATTTTTAACACAAAAAGTCACTATTTATCCGATTTTAACTATTAAAATCATAAATCATGCATCACTTGAGAATAAATTCTCAAAACTTATATAAATTCTAGAAATATTGCATGTGACATTGTGTAAAGTTTTTATGGCAAAATTCCAACTATAACTATTAAAGTCGAATTTAAGTCACTATTAATCCGATTTTTACTATAAAAATCATTAATCATGCAAAATAAGTCCAATAATTTCGAAACTTCACACAGGTACTTTATATATTGCATGTGACTTCTCATAAAAAATTTAAGGTCAAATTCGAAATATAACCTTCTATACCCATTTTTACTCATATTATGACTATTTATCTCATAAAATTCATAATCCATGCATAATAACTCCATTTATTACGAAAATTCATATACAATATATAAAATATGCATTTGAGAACATATCAAAAAATCTCGGCCAGAAGTTAAGTTTTACTATTTTTCCCATTAATTGTTGTTTAAAACCGATTTAAACTACAAAATATACAAATAATTATAAAAATGAACAATAAAAATCCATAAATTACTTTTATGTCCTAAAACCATTTTAGAATCAGAAACTTTAACATGCAAAATTATTTTGTGATTTATCATAATAAATACAAAATTTCGAAATTAATATGTTAATCCATTTTAACATAAATCATGAATCCGATCATGCATGCAACAACCGTAATGCTCTGATACCACTTGTTGGAAACTAAGTTCCTGATTTTATACTCAAAACTAATGTGAGTTTTGTTTCTTTAAGTTTAGGTTATAAAACTTAATAAGATCTTATGCATGCATGATGATATCATAAGATGTGATTGTCCTTACATTGGTTTTGGAAGGTTTATACTCAATAATCACCTATTAATTGAGTCTTCAAATAACCGAAATATCCTTAAACGATCTAAGAAAAATCGTCTCCAAAAGATACGTATCAAGGACCCGATCTCAAACTAACACAAATTTTGTTACTAGAAAATTAGTATTAGCATACTAGAAATATTAATAATATTACCCTTAATATTATTAGTAATGGAAATAATTTATTTATCTTAGAAAACTATTTTGCTAAGGAATTATAGAGAGAATGGAGTTGTAGTATAAAATTGAGTGTAAGCATCAACTAGCAACAAGTGAACTTGTGGTGGTGGATAGTGTGGTATTTATAGAGCAACAATGCTCACATGAGAGGGCACATGGCCGGCCATGTCAAGCCTTCATGGCCTATGCGCTCTCTAACTCTCTTACACAAAGGCTCAAATATGCCTTACATATTCTTTGTGTGTCTTACACACAATCCCCTTACTTACTTACACACACTATCACTTGCTAATTTATACACACAATCCACACACATACAAACATTATCACGGCTGAAAATGGGTCTTATTATGGACCCATTTTATCTTTGTCAATTGTGTTAATTTGTAACATGTCACACATGTTTCATAACACATGACCCAATTTGTTAATTATGCAATTTTAACTATTAAAATTCATAATCTACAAATTTATTACATTTAAATAATTATACTAACAATTCGAAATTATTTACTGTATAAAATGTAATATCATAATTTTAATTACAACTCTTTGTAATTTTATGATCAACCGTGTTCATTCTCAATTTAATCGTTTCCCAAACGAATAAATAAAACCGAGTAATAAAACGATTTTATTACTTTGACTTTTATTATTATTATAATCCCATTATAAAAATATTCGTCATATAAAATTATTTCCAAATTTCTAGTTATTAATTAATTCGTATCCAATACAATATTAATTAATTATTCCATTGAGACGGAATTCCCTAAAGATATGACCTTAAGGGATCAACTGATCACCACCATCATATGACGATAATGTCAAACTCTAGACAACCAATCATTATCGATAAATGTTGATCAGTTGACTTTAAAAGAGTAACACTCCAGTTGTGTTTCATTCAAATGAGTTTTAATTATGTCAACACACTATTGTCGAGGACACTTCCTCCAACAAAAAAAAATGAAAAAAAAATCGGAACCACCTGTTTTCAGGGGTGGTCGGCCGACTGCCAAACAAGGTCGGTCGACCACGACCACTGAACAGGAATTGTATTCTAGAAAAAAGAAGAAAAAAAAAGGAAAAAAAAAAAGAGTTGTGAAAATTTGCTCACAATTTTGAGCATGGGCTTGATTCATGTAGAAAGTGAAAGTAATTTTATAGTGTGGTTTGATGGTTGTTAGCTCGGTTTAACCCCTCTTTCCATAATTTGTTTTGACCTTTCTTACCTTTAGCCTCACAATCCCAAATCACCTCGGCATGTGTCATGGTCATTTAGTGTTGTAATGCATATGTACGGTTGTAGAGACTTTGTTCATGTTAGATTGCAGGCATGTTCTTATGGGTCATAGATAGGTGAGAGTCTTTAATTTTATTCATCTTCTTATCTTTCACATATATATTTGACCCTTTGCTTCATAAGTGTCTTGAGCGTACCGCGAGAGTCCATTTAGAATGAGTCTTGCAAGTTTGAAAGTTTAGCATTTTATTCCAACATGTTTAATTCGTTTGCATTTGGAAATAAGCTTGATTTTCTTTGGAAACCGCATTAAATTGGTTAGGCATGGCGTTGTGTTTGGTTTTGAGCTAGAAATTCGTTCCAAGTAGAAGTTTTCCTTTTCTTTTGAGTCTTAGTGCTTGCTTGAGGACAAGCAAGGTTTGGTTTGGGGAGTTTGATACGTGTCTATACTATGCATTTTATTTATACTTTCGGCACGTATTTCTATGCATTTTCGTAGCTTTTTGTTGCTATTGCTCCCGAAACGGTTTACATTGGCATTTCTATGTTTTAAATGTAGGAATACGCGGAAGTGAGCAAAACCGAACTTTAACCGTCCTCCGGAAGCTATTTTGAGTGTTTACGCGAAGCAAGGATCCGGACTCTTAAGCCAAGTGGTGCGTACAAGCAAATTCAAGGCTGAAATGTACAGGAATTGGTCGACCGACCTACCCAACAGGTCGACCGACCAGCGCACAGTTTCAGAAACCCCTGATTACAGCACTCGAGGTCGACCGACCTACTTAAGAGGTCGACCGACCTGGCGACTGGTTCCGCGATTTTTATTTCGGTTTTTATTCTTTTAATCTTGTAATTAGGAGACTATTTAAGGACGCCTAAGCTTCATAATTAGGTTAAGCAGTCCACATTAGCAGAAACTCCATAGTTAGAGAGAAGAATTCCCAAGTTTTCATCTTTGTTCTTAATTTCCAATTAGTTTTGTAAGTTTGTTGCAATTTAATCTTTCCTTGTTAATTAACTTTATTGTTCTTCATATTATTGTTATTCAATTTATGTTTTCACCCTTTGAATCTTCATCTTCAATCATGTTATCTTTCTTATTGTTCTTGAATATTGTTAGTACTAGTTTTATGATTTTGATTATGCATAGCTAATTCTTGTGATTAGGAATTAGGGGAACCATGGCCAAGATTAGATTTTGATGTTTTATGATTAATCTACCAATCCCCATTGTTGTTGGTGAACTAATTCTTTAAGATTGAAAGATTGTTAGGATTAGTTTAACAACAACTTTGCGATTGCCCTATGAACGAAAGTTTAGTGCTTTTCTAGGAACCCTAAGACCGTAAGGATTGGGTAGAATATTGACCTAAAGGTTTATTCTTTGTTCCTTGGGATTGTGTTATTTGGTTATTTTATCCTTTATTGACTTGTCCTAGCCATGGGGAATCGAAGTTCCTAATCTCCTTTTTACCTTGTTTTAGTATCCTTGTTTATTTTGCTATCTTAGTTGTTAGTCCCCAATCATCAATCAAATCCCCCCCCCCTTTTGGTTACTTTCAATAGACTTTAAATTCACAAACATTATTGACCTTGTCTCTCTGTGGTTCGACCCTTGACTTATCCTATCTAGTTTAAGCTGAGGTTTTATAAATCTTATCTTTGGCACCCCTCAACGACGGGTGTCAATAGTTAGGAAAATTTTCTGGCCATGATTTTTAAATATGATGTCGCATACATATTTTACAAATGGTATGTAAAATTTCGTACAAAATGAAGTTGTATAGCATGCATTACGAATTTTGTATGATAAACAGCGTAATAGTGACATTTCGGTTAAAATAAATTAAGTTTGTCGAAATAAGTTCGAAAATTTTAACCATAAATTTGGACATTATGATTATTAATGTAATTTTTATGAATGTTCAAAATTCGAAATTCAAATTTTAAATTATGGTAATTTATTTGAATTTTTACATAAGTGTTATATAATTTTAAAGGTCAAAATGAACAAATTAATTAGTGTTGAATTAATTATTATCAAAATTAGTATAGACTAATTTTGAGTCCTAAAATGTGTTAGGAAAGTTGAATTTTAACGTAAATATGATTTATGTTTTATTTATGCCATTTTAAGAGTTAAATTACGCATCCCCATAAAACCGGAATAAATTAAACTAATAAACTGTATTAGGGCGATTTGGCATTAATATGAACATGTTAGATCATATTTTGATGCTTCGTATTGTTTTATGAATGTCATAATTTTGTTATATAATTTTGAATTATGTATTTTGTCTTAGTATGGCCTTAGTTTTTAATCGGTATTTCTCGTAATGTAAGGGGTTACTGATTTGGTTGTAATTTAATGTGATCTCGTATCACTTTATTTTATTGTTTTATTTTATTTTATAATGTATAAAATAGATAGAAAATTTTGTAATTTTTGTAATTCCGGAGATCCTTGAAGGCGGTGCTTTTCGGAAAGGAGTTCCGACCAAGACGGAATTTTTCCTTGGGATGCGTGCCGCGTATGAAGTTCAAGGGACCAAGGAGTTGGTTTCCGAATTTGTATTTTACATTATTTTCTATTTTAGGAAAGGCCATACTAGGAGTTTTATTACGTTTAGCATTTGTTTTATATGTTGCATGCATTGCCAAATCGTCATCAACTTCAACATGCATATCGAGTTTCGAGTCCCACACCGTGTCAATTAATTTATCAATAATTCACCGACTTAGTTCACTTAAAGGAGATAGATAATAAATTGACAAGATCTCTTACGATATTCAAAAATTGAGACATAGCCTTACCAAAAATTAAAGAACCCACGAAGTACTTTCTTCATAAGGGAGTGGGCTCGGCTAAACCGGGTTGCTACCTTATTACGTTGTAGAAGTGGGTTAATATGATTACGCTCTCAAAATTTGGCCGATCTCGACGAAGGTATTCGAGCCACCGTAGTGGTAATAAGTTCGGACTAAGATAAGAATTAATGTACTTTTATCGACCGAGAGTTCTAAAGGTATAATCGATTAAGGGGTTAATCCACCGAATTATATTAATGAGGGATGTATTGGCTAAACCGTGCCCAAGTTAGTATATATTTGGATCTCGGGATCATTACTTAATTGGGTAAGAGAGCATTAAGTATATGTTTTGCTTGTTTATAACAAGTAATAAACTAAAATGATAAACGTTAATATTTTCCTTTATCTTCCGTTTTGTAGTTATTTAGACCGCAATGGAATCCTCAAACCCTATCATACCTATTACTATTGACTCTTGTCATAATGTATTTGACGATGTTTGCACCCGTAACAACCTTGATACTTCTAGAGAGATTCATTTCGGAACGGGTCCGGGTGGCAATGTGAATTTCATCACTTCATTCCCACCTCCTAAAGGACCATTGCTTGATACGGCTTATATTGATGAGCTAAATCAAGAATTGGATGCCTTGTACTTAAAGGAAAGAGCTTATGATAAAGCTAGTGGGAGCTCAAGCAAGAATGGTCTTGCGAAGAAGAAAAGGAAGGGAAAGAAATCACAAAAGGGTCGATGTCACTATTGTGGTGTCATGGGCCATTGGAAGAGAAATTGTCCAAAATATTTACGGCATATCCAAGAAGGTCTTGTTATTCCGTTAGGTAATTCTCCTTCCGAAATTTATGTTATTGACATTAGTTATACTTCTAACTCAACATGGGTATTGGATACCGGTTATGGTTCTCACCTTTGTAATCGTTTACAGGGTATAAGAGAAGCAGAGAAGATTGACAAGGGTGAGATGGATCTCTGACTTGGAAATGGAGCTCGGGTAGCGGCTACTTCAATAGGGACTTGCACTCTAGCCTTGCCAAGCGGATATGAGCTACATTTAAATAATTGTTATTATGTACCGACGCTTTCTAAAAACATTATTTCCGTTGCAATGTTGGACATTGAAGGTTATAGTTTTTCCATTAAAAACAATTGTTGTATTATTTCTAAGAATGACATGGTCAATGGACATGCTACTTCTATTAATGGAATTTATGTTTTAGAAACTTTGAACTCGTCCAGTGATGTCTATAACATTCAATCAAAGAGAGTGAAAACAAGTGAACCAAATGAATCATATTATTGGCATTGTCGACTTGGTCATGTTAGGTTTAGTTATCTCATAAACTAATTATTTTAGTCATACTAACAAAATATTAATTAACATTTTAATTAAACAAACTTTAGATCTTATGCATGCTAATGTTATATGCGGAAATGAGGAGATTCGAACCCTTACATACGGTCCAAATAATAGCAAGGATGATCCTCCAAGTATTCAACAAGAACACCTCCTTAGTGATGCACCAAGACACCCCTTAAAAGATCCGAAACTCTGAGTATGCTAGTACAATAGTCGGATTTTCCTTAATATGAATTCTAATTACTTATTAGAATATGTTATCACAATACTAAAATTAGTATGAATATTATCTTATAATAATTTGAGGTGTTGTATGTTTTTCTCTCTAGAAAAATATGTTGCTTAAGGAATGAATGAATTTTCTTGTGTAAAACAAGTTTTTATTGTGTGTTGCATTGGTTATGGGGTAGCCGGCCTTAGGGAGCCACAATGGGGAACATCTTCACTTCTCAATGCACTTAGGGTGGCTAGTAGCTTTAAGTCTCAAGGCAACCTATAATCATTGTTTTTAAGAGTATATTTAACACTTAAACAACCCTTTAATAGGCCCCATAAAACCGGCACACACACACTTAAATGGACCTTATTTTACAATTTTATCAACTTTACAATTGTATGTTATGTGACATACAATATGTCACAACATAATAAAATAACAATTGTTTTAATTTAATCATACATATTTATCAAGTAAATATTATTCATAAATTAATAAATCATATTTATCAAGTTGAGAAGTAATTCGAAATTACTAACATGTAAAATGGTCATTTATAATAATCGTCAATACGATCTACAACTCTTGTAATAATTATAACCCGATTCATTTCAATCACGACATTATAAAATATCGTTCATTGTTTAATAATTGACACGTTTCAATTTTAAACATAAATCTTACAATAAGATTTAACCTCTGATTTCTCGGTATACGAGTTTAAGGAATATGATCAAATCGTATCAATATACATTGATCATCTTATCAATTAAGGGAATTGTCCTATAGGTGTGACCTAAAGGGATCAACTGACCACCACCGTCATACGACAGTAATGTCAAACTCTAGCTAGCCAATCATTACCGATTAATGTTGGTCAGTTGACTAATATAATTTCGTATCATCCCTTGCGCATTCTCGTCATGAGATTTAATTACGTGATCGCACTATTGTTGAGGACACATTTCCCAACAATCTCCCACTTGTCCTCGACAAGTGTGCGTCACCAATTCTCTTGTCCTATTACAATCTCCTACTCAATGCAAGATGTCTCTCTAAGGTCGTACTTCCATTCGATCATATCATGAGCGGTTTCCTCGATCTAGAGAACAACTGTTTGACCGGAATTATCTACCATAGATACCTTCCGAGCGTGGCCACGCATTTCCAGTTAACTTCTCCTCGAGTGGCCTTGAGATTTGAACAACCCTAACAAGGGGTGGACAATTTCTATCGCACTACTTCCTTCAACTAGTCATAGTCAGTCACAACCCAAAGCAATCCCATTTGACTCCAGTTACGAAAAGTCGTAGAGAATGGATCAAGGTTATGCCTAAACTGTACCATCTTGGGAGAGTAGTCTTTAGTCTAAGAATTGACTCACAAGAAAACTATAGCAGCTCTTGCCACGACCCGGCTATTATAAAATTTCCAGAACTCTATAAGCGGTCACATTGCCCGACAGAGTGTCTCTTGCAGTCTGCCTATGTGATCGACTAGTCATCACATATGACTCTTGTTGGGGCTGGTGTCCTTGACAGTTAGTACAATGACTTACTAAATCTCTTAAAGGATCACAAGGACATACTTCAGTATTATTATCAGTTGATCCACATTTATCAATAACGGTTGGTTTGCTAGATAAGTTTGACGTTATTGTCATACAGATGGCGGTGATCAACTGGTCCCTATACGTCACACCTATAGGACACGTTTGAGAGATGTGAAGGTATGAAAATACAATCACATTTATGCTGGAGACGACTAAACAGTTAGTCAGAGGTATTGACTATTAAATTAGTCAATGAGATGTTGAGATTATTATTTAATACGGATTAAATACTTTTAAGCTAATACAGATTACATGATTAATTCGTAAAATTAAATATAAACGGTTATATTTAATTAAATATTGTATTCGCGTATTAATATAAACAGTTATATTAATTTGGGTAATTATACAATATCGTAATTTTATCAGACCATTATTAATGTATCGATTGCATTAATATCTGATAACATGTGTGCGATTTATAATTAAAATCCCGCGAATAATATTTAGCAAAACGGATCGAATCACGCAAAGGAATAAGGTAAGAGTGGAAAAAGCCCACTCTCACCCCAACCCTATTCGGCCGACCCACACGTTACAAAAGGAGAGTTATTCTCCTTTTGTCTGAGACTGGTTTATTCATAATCTTAAGAAATTAGGGTTTTGAGAACATTCTTTTCCCAAAACTCATATCTCACATCAAAACTCACAAAAGCTCTCCCCATATTGCAAGGCAATTGGAGAGTATTTTCTAGCACACGCGGCATCATCTCAAACCAAGTCTTGGGTGCAAGTTATAGGAGGGAATTTACTTTAATTCCTGTTCTTAGGCCAAATCAAGCAAGGACCCAAGGTTGTTATTCCTTTTCATGTTTTTATTAACTTATGACAATAATCACAATTGTATGTTTCGTTATAATCCTTCATGTTTAAGGGTGAATACATGCTATATTCCCCACAAGTGGTATCAGAGCCAAGGCCACGAAATTTTACTTTTGTGTTTTTCATAAATTTTGTTTAAAAAATTTTGAAAATCGTTTTCTGTCGCCGTGTGGGTCGATCGACCTCCTGTTGCGGTCGGTCGACTGCTTCCCGCGTAGGTTTTCTGTTTCGACAGTTTTCTTTTGTGAGTAATCGATCTTGTTTTCGATTCTTGTTTACATACTGTTAATTAATCGATATTTTTAGCAATATGTGAATCCTTGTTGTTGTTTTATTTGATTTACACGTTTTAAATCAAAGATAAAAGGGTAAAAACTTGTTTTGATTTTAAAAGTGCAGCGATTTGCGTTTTCAGAAACTCGTTTTTCCTGTTTGGTGGTCGGTCGACCTGGTTGATAGGTCGGTCGACCTGGTTGATAGGTCGGTCGACCTATTGTGCTGTTACAGGAAGTTTTTGTGACTGGCAGATGGTCGGTCGACCCCATGTTGAGGTCGGTCGACCTCATCCCTGTAACAGACGTTTCATTTTTCCAGAAAATAACTTGTTTTTATTTTCCCTTGGCCAAAAGTAATTGATGCGGGAGCATTAGCAAGGATTCGAGGTCGTGACCCACGACCCAAAGAAAGATTAAAGATGTTCGATATGGGTTCGATACGGATTTTTAAGTTAGCTTGGAAAGACGTATTGAAAGAACAAGGGAAGGTAGCGGGAAACTACCTTGGAAGTCGTGCCAAGGGTGGCGACGTGGAAGGCACGAAACCCTAGGTCAATTAGGGTTTGTGTTTTATTCTTTTTGTTATTTTAATTAGTTAGTTAATTTTTGTTACTAGTTTGTTACAACTAGTTTGTTAAAGTTGTTACAAGGTGGTTACAAAAGTTAGTTATTAGTTAGTTATGAGTTTGTTATTAAGTTGTTAGGGTTTGTTACTACAACTTAATCTTTTATTTGTTATTTTATCTTTTAGATTTAATAAGGATTATTTTAATCCATAAGATAGAATTAGGAAAGTAAAATAAGTAGTAGTAGTACACGGTTTGGACGTGGTCTTGGGAACCGTGTAGGAGTTCGTTTTCTTTCCTATTTCGATTCTAGTTTGTGACGGATGACCTTACTATAAATAGGCATCCTTAGTTGTTTGTTTTATTCATTTAAGTTATAAATTAAAAACCTTTTGTTAAGTTTTACTTACAAATCTAAAGTATCTGTGTGAGCTTTAACCCCGAAGTATCTGTGTGAGCTTCAAAATAATTGAGAGCATATCTGTGTGAGTTTGATCAATTATCCTATCCATCGACATACATAATTCATTCATTAAATCGTTTCACAAATCTTTCAAGTATTAAGTGCTGTGCCTTATTACGTCATCAAGATTCATCAATCAAGAACTTCAAGAACCACCGTCCAAGAAACGCCACCACCGTGACCACCGTGACCACCGTGCCACGTCACATCGACGGCCACCATCACCGGCCACCCTTCGTTCATTCTTTCATCGTTCTTGGTTACTTTTCGTTCTTTATTCGTTCAAGATTGTATTATTTTATTAGTATTTTTATTCCGCTGCAACATCCGTATTTTTGTTGATTATCTTTATTGATTATCACCCCAAATACGCATCAAATTGGTATCAGAGCTTCGGCTCTTGGTCTAATTTTTATTACACCAGTTCTTGGGAAAGTTTGTCAACATGGTAGGATCTCAAGACGGAGAAGAAAAATCATGGGAAGAGAGCAACATGGAATTAAAATCCGAAATCCAAGAGCTCAAATATCTCATTAAGACTATGATGACCAAAGGAGGTCATAAAAAGACGGGAGAGTCCTCATCTAGGGTGAGTGACTCGGAAGAAGAGGCTGAATTGAAGGGCAAGACTTGGGACAAGAACGATGATGATAGAGGTCTCAAACTTGACATCCCTGAATTCAAAGGAGACATGAATCCGGAGGATTTCTTGGAGTGGCTAAGACAAACGGAGAGAGTCTTTGAGTACAAGGAATACGATGACCGGAAACAATTCAAAGTTGCAATCTTAAAACTTACCAAGTACGCTTCGCTATGGTATGAAAACCTTGTGAGGCAAAGAAAGAAGCAACACAAAGAAAAGATTAAGTCTTGGGCAAAGTTGAAAAAGCACATGGTAAAGAAATTCTTGCCAAAGGACTACAATCAAGAAAATTACTTAAAACTCCATTCTTTAACCCAAGATAATATGACCGTCTCAGAATACATTCGGGAATTTGAAAAGATGACCATTGTATGTGATCTAGATGAGAGGGAGGAGTTGAAAGTGGCTAGATTTATTCGTGGTTTAGTACCAACCCTAGCTTCAAGGGTTGAAATTCAAAACTATGAAGATTATTATGATGTGTGCAGGATTGCTTTAAAGTTCAAAAGACATGACAAAGCAAGGAAAACAAGTTCTTATAAAAGCACGAGAGTCGGAGAAGGCTCATCATCATACACTACCACTACCACGCCTAAGGCCAAGGAGGCGTCGAAGGAAGAGGCGGCCGAAAAGGCCAAAGGTACGTTCAAGCAAGGTATTCCTGATCCTAGAGGGAGTACTATTAGAAGATGCTATAAGTGTCAAGGCTACGGACACATCGCTACGGATTGCCCTCAAAAGAGAACCTTGTCAATTCAAGAACTTCAAGGTATGGTTCCTAACTTTGTTGTACCTGAATTAGTAGAGGAGGAAAAAATTAAGGAGGAAAAGAAGGACAGAAAAGTCGTGGGAGCCGAGAGTGAGGACGAGGGGGATTGTCTCGTAGTACGTGCTTTACATGTGGAGTCCACGATGGAAGGTGAGGAACAAAGGGATAATGTGTTCCATACTCGTTGTAAGGTTGAGGGGAAGAAGTGCGACTTAATTATTGATAGTGGGTCTTGCACTAATGTTGTTTCGAAAACCTTAGTTTCGGAGTTGGAGTTAAGTATTAGGGCTAGAGAAAAACCGTACAAGTTGCAATGGTTAGATGGGAACCAAGGGGTACGGGTGGAGAAGCAAGCCTTAATTTCTTTTAACATTGGGCCTTATGAAGATAAACTATGGTGTGACATCGTCCCTATGAACGCATGTCATATATTACTTGGAAGGCCTTGGCAATACGATAGAAACGTTATACATGATGGGAGAACAAATGTATATAGCGTTACTAAAGGAGGTACCATCTATGATCTCCAACCTTTATCAAGAATCAAACCTAGGCCACCTAATTCAAAGAAAAGCTTATTTATGGAGTTAGGGGAAGGGACACCAAGCGACGGGGATGAGGAGTCAGGCGCGTGTGGTGTTGAGTTGGTCGAAATTCATGGGGGACATGGAGGTTGTGAGGGGTTACCGAGTAAGGAGAAGCGTGGAGGTTGTACGGTTGAGAATGCCGAGAGTGTGAGTGGGTTGGGAGGCCACGGGTGTACTAGTTCCGTGGGGATGGTTGTCAAAGTTCAAGTAGATAGGATGGTTGCTAACACCAACGAGCACAAGGAGAAACCTCGGAGTAAGGGTTTGATGGCTAGAAGGGATCATGGTCTAGTCAAGACAAGGGCAAGCATGGCTAAGCCAACTCAAGACATACTTGATCTTAATTTGAGGTCAAATTCTCAAAAACTGAGAGAGTATGATGCGGGAGCATTAGCAAGGATTCGAGGTCGTGACCCACGACCCAAAGAAAGATTAAAGATGTTCGATATGGGTTCGATACGGATTTTTAAGTTAGCTTGGAAAGACGTATTGAAAGAACAAGGGAAGGTAGCGGGAAACTACCTTGGAAGTCGTGCCAAGGGTAGCGACGTGGAAGGCACGAAACCCTAGGTCAATTAGGGTTTGTGTTTTATTCTTTTTGTTATTTTAATTAGTTAGTTAATTTTTGTTACTAGTTTGTTACAACTAGTTTGTTAAAGTTGTTACAAGGTGGTTACAAAAGTTAGTTATTAGTTAGTTATGAGTTTGTTATTAAGTTGTTAGGGTTTGTTACTACAACTTAATCTTTTATTTGTTATTTTATCTTTTAGATTTAATAAGGATTATTTTAATCCATAAGATAGAATTAGGAAAGTAAAATAAGTAGTAGTAGTACACGGTTTGGACGTGGTCTTGGGAACCGTGTAGGAGTTCGTTTTCTTTCCTATTTCGATTCTAGTTTGTGACGGATGACCTTACTATAAATAGGCATCCTTAGTTGTTTGTTTTATTCATTCAAGTTATAAATTAAAAACCTTTTGTTAAGTTTTACTTACAAATCTAAAGTATCTGTGTGAGCTTTAACCCCGAAGTATCTGTGTGAGCTTCAAAATAATTGAGAGAATATCTGTGTGAGTTTGATCAATTATCCTATCCATCGACATACATAATTCATTCATTAAATCGTTTCACAAATCTTTCAAGTATTAAGTGTTGTGCCTTATTACGTCATCAAGATTCATCAATCAAGAACTTCAAGAACCACCGTCCAAGAAACGCCACCACCGTGACCACCGTGACCACCGTGCCACGTCACATCGACGGCCACCATCACCGGCCACCCTTCGTTCATTCTTTCATCGTTCTTGGTTACTTTTCGTTCTTTATTCGTTCAAGATTGTATTATTTTATTAGTATTTTTATTCCGCTGCAACATCCGTATTTTTGTTGATTATCTTTATTGATTATCACCCCAAATACGCATCAGTAATATGCTATATACGGAAATAGTATATTAACTTTGTGAAACGATTCACTCTCGCATGATACATGTTATTTTAAAACGGTTTAAAATAATGGATTATAAATTTATTAAAATTGGGTGATTAAAACAGTATAATCACATAATTTTAATCTCGTAAGGTGGTTTGGTAAAATTTGTTAATCATAATAACAGTATTATGTTATGAATGAATTTTATTTTTAGTTGATGCATTTTATTTATCGTCTTGTTGAATGCCTTTGAATGCTTTCTATAACGTATTTAATTTTTGCAAACGGTTGTAACTTAGTGTGGCCTTAGAAGATTGTGTTACCGTAATGATGGAACACAGTCTTGTTTGTAATTTTGAGATCTTGTATCTCCGTTTTGGGTTTTTGCCATGTAATTACTTTTGTATTTAAATTAGAATGTAAATAGGATTATATTTGTAATTTAAATTAGTAGTTTTGTGAAGACCAAAGACGGAGACCGGATGCTCACTCCCGCTGTAAAGACCAAGATGGAACATCAAGGCAAGCTTCTAGGGTCCAACGGTGGATTCCAAGTTGTTTTATGTTTATTTTGGTAGGATAGGCCACACTAGGACTTTTATTTACGTTTATCGCATTTATTTTATGCTTTCATCGATAATAGCTTGCATCATATTCCGCCTAAAACCAAACCACCTATAACATGCCTGAAAACTGACTCATGTAGAGGTATACGCGTTAGTTTTCTTTGACACACATATGTCACGTGTCACATGCAAAGCCATCACTTTATTTCATTCATTCACGTAAATGCTAGATTTTAGTTCACTTAAAATGGATAAATATAATTTGATGGGGTCTTCCTCGTATAACCAAAAATTGAGACTAGTCTTTATAAATCAGACTCCCATGAATCCCTTCTTCGTCGGTAGGCATAACATGACCCCTTCTACGTCGAGTAAGTGGGAACAGATGATGGACTATGATGGACTAAAAGATAGGATTTACGGAAATCTATCGACCAATAATTCCAACGGTGGAATTAGCCAAGCTGTGGGCTTATCAATATACGGAAATTGAGTCTTGGGGTCGTTTATATAATTCTTGAGGGAGATCAATTATATGGTTTAAAATAGACTTAAATCACAACAATGAGCTGCTTATATGGTTTTGTTTTTATCTTCTTTTTCAGTGTAGAACACGATCATTTAAAACTGCTGTATATCTAATGGCTGGTGAAGACCCAATGCCAAGTGCCAAGCTAGCACGTGAATCCTGGCTAAAAGCCTTCATGGACTCCATGAATCAGTCTACTAGACTGAGGAATGATGGGTCAAACTTCTCTGACTGGGAGGCAGCACTACGGAATGCTGCCATTGCTGACAGAAAGCTCAAGTACTTAACTGAACCCATTCCGGCACACCCAGGAACTGGAGCTAGAGCTAACGAAGTTCGCGCTCATAGCGACTTCGTCATGGAAGCGGGTGCGATAAAAAACGTACTCATCTATGCAATGGAATCCAATTTTCAAAGACGCTTCATCACCCATGGTGCAAACAAGATTTTCACCACGCTCTCTAACGAATTCTCGAAAGCTCTGAGAATCGTTTCTTATGAGCATACCTGTCGCTTCTTTGAGGCGAAACTCCAGAAGGGCCAAGCGGTTAGCCCACATATTCTCAACATGATTGAGAATATCGAGAAACTGGAGGCCCTGAACTGCAAGATCAGTGAGAACATAATCGTTGATCGAATGCTTCATTCGCTTCATGATGGGTTCGCCCTCTTTAGGGCCAACTATTACATGAACGACATGAAGAAGACTCCTCATGAGCTCCACTCCCTTCTCGTACAGACCGAGAAGGATCTGAAATTAAGTGGGAGCGTGAAGCAGGATGTTCTCATGATCTCCAGTAAGGGTAAGGGTAAGGGAAAAGCTAAAGCTCAGGGCGACCTAGCGGTAGTAGGTAAGCCCAGGTTCAAGAAACCAGGATTTACTAAGAGTGGGCCAGGTGAGTCGAGCAACTCACAGGGCAAGACAAAGAGCAAGGATACAAGCATAGAATGCCACCATTGCCACAAGACTGGGCATTGGAGGCGCACATGCCCCGTGTATCGTGAGGACATTAAGGCAGGCCGCGTTATTCCTGTTGGTATGTCTTCTTCTTCTTCTTTTATTCACATGATTGAGATTAACCATGCAAGTTACGGAACTTGGGTACTAGATACTGGTTGTGGTTCTCGTCTATGTAATCATGTGCAGGGCCTCCGAAACCAAGAACCCCTCGTCAAGGGTGAGGTTGACCTGCGTGTCGGGAATGGAGCACGTGTTGCTGCAGTCTCGAGGGAAACATACGTGATCCAGCTTCCAAGTGGATTCGAGTTATCTTTGTATAACTGTTATTATGTTCCTAGTTTATCCAAAAACATTATTTCAGTTTCTGCACTTGACAAACTTGGTTTTTCATTTGTAATAGAAAATAACAGTTGTATTTTCTCATTACACAATTTGATTTATGGCAAGGCTGTTTCCATGAATGGCATTTATGTTTTAGATCAAACCACCGAAATATTACATGTGAATAACAAGAGATTAAAGGTAGGTGACAAAGATCAAACTTACCTATGGCATTGCCGTATGGGACATATAAATGAGAAACGCGTAAAACAGCTCATACAGAATGGAGCTATCTCGGCCTTTGATTTCGAATCATATGGCACGTGTGAATCATGTCTCATCGGTAAGATGACTCGTATTTCCTTCAAAGGTGTTGGAATATGCGCTGCCGACCTATTAAGACTCATACATACGGATGTATGTGGCCCTATGTCGATCAACGCACGAGAAGGCTATAGGTATCATCACTTTCACGGATGATTTAAGTAGATATGGCTATGTCTACTTAATGAAACATAAAAGTGAATCCTTTGACAAGTTCAAAGAATACCAGAATCGGGTACAGAACCAACTGGGAAGAAAGATTAAAGCACTACGTTCTGAGTGGTGGTGAGTATCTTTCACACGAGTTTGATCAACACCTTAAAGACTGTGGCATTGTTCTACAGTTAACTCCACCTAGAACACCACAATTAAATGGTGTGTCCGAACGGAGAAATCGAACTCTACTTGATATGGTTCGATCCATGATGAGTCACACCGTTGTGCCTAGAGCTGGCCAAATGCGGGCCAACCCGTTCGGTCCACCCGTTCGGCCCGCTTTGTTAGCGGGCTTGGTCACAAAGAAAATTAAAATAGGAGGGTACGGACAAAAAAATTAAGCCCGCCAAAATTAATGGACGGGCTTGGACAAAATAAAATTGTCCATGGACAGCCCGTTAGGCCCGCTACAAAATTTGTAAACTATAATTTTTATTTAACATAACAAAAAAAATTTAAAAATTAAAACTGAAAAAATATTTATTGAAAACAGGAAGTAAATCTCTCAGTAGTAAAGTTACCTACATTGAGAGATTAATAGGTTTTTGAATATAACAAAAGCACACTTACCTACACTTACTCCGTAGTAAAGTTACCTACTTGGATGACGGATAAAGACGTGCCTTCCTCGACTAATATTTTGAAGTGTTTGAGACTTTATAATGTTTATATAAAACAAAGACGATGTTTAGTTACTATTTTGAAAGTTGTAAACATTATCTTAATTCTTAATTCTTAAGTTTTTAATTTTATTTTGCAAATTTGGTAATCATGTTGTTTATTCTACCGTTTTGTTGGTTTAATTTTTCAATAATTAATTTCAATAAAAGCCCGCAAGCCCGTTGGTTGGCCCGCTAAGGTATATTGGACGGGTACGGGCGGTTATAGTAGGCCCGCCATAGCGGGCACGGGCACTAAAAAAAGGCCCGTTGGACACTTTTTGATAGGTTAGGCCCGGCCCATGTCTAGCCCAAGCCCGCAAACGGCCAGCTCTAGTTGTGCCTGATTCATTGTGGGGCTATGCTCTTTTGTCAGCCGCTCTAATACTTAACCGAAGTCCGTCTAAAGCTGTTGACAAGACTCCATATGAGTTATGGAAGGGAACGGTCCCTAACTTGTCCTTTATTCGGGTTTGGGGCTGCGAGGCTTATGTCAAGTGGAGACACGAGGATAAGCTCGGCCCGCGATCGGTCAAGACATACTTTATAGGCTATCCAAAAGGAACATTTGGTCATTACTTCTACTCGCTAACCGAACAACGTGTTTTTGTTGCGGCTAGTGCGACGTTCTTAGAGAAAGAATTTCTCGAGAACAAGTCGAGTAATAGAACCTTCGATCTATCGGAGGTTCAAGAACCAACTACCGAGCAACCATTGGAGGAAACAGTTCCTTCAACCGAGGCTGCGGTAGATATTCCTGAGAAACCTAGGAGGTCGGGAAGAGTCTCTATTCCTCCAGACAGATACATTGGTATGGTCGGGGAACATGACATAGATGACGTCTTACTCCTAGAGGGTAATGAACCCACAACCTATAAAGGTGTCATGACCAGTTCTGACTCAAAGCTATGGCTAGGAGCCATGCAATCCGAGATGAACTCCATGTATGAGAACAACGTGTGGGATCTTGTGGACCTACCTACAAAGGTACGTCCCCTTCAATGCAAATGGCTTTACAAGATAAAGCATGCCTTGGAAGGTAAACAAGATATCCATAAGGCAAGACTAGTTGCTAAAGGTTTCACCCAAGTGCCAGGCTTGCACTACGATGAGATCTTTGCACCCGTAGTCATGCTACGTTCCATTCGGAGTATCTTAGCGATCGCCGCATTTCACGATTATGAAATCTGGCAAATGGACGTTAAAACCGCCTTCTTAAACGGTTATTTGGAGGAAGAGTTGTACATGGTACAACCCGAGGGTTTTATTGATCCAGAACATCCTAAGAAGGTTTGCAAGCTTAAGCGTTCCATCTATGGACTTAAGCAAGCATCACGGAGTTGGAATCATCGCTTCGACCAAGTGATAAAAGAGAATGGGTTTATTCGATCAGTCGAGGAACCATGTCTCTATATCAAGTTGAGTGGGAGCAAGATTGTCTTCCTAGTACTGTATGTCGATGACATACTCTTGATTGGGAATGACATACCTCTCCTTTCTTCGGTTAAAGCATGGTTGAAAAAACATTTCCAGATGAAAGATCTGGGAGAGGCACAAAGAATTTTGGGCATCCGTATCTACAGGGATAGATCGTCACGACGGATGTTGTCTCTCAGTCAGGAGTCTTATATAGATAAGATCCTAGAGAGATTCAGCATGACGAACTCCAAGAAGGGGTTCCTTCCTATGACTACTGGGCTTCACTTGGGCAAGACTCAAGAAGCTAAGACATTGGAAGAGAAAGAGCGCATGAGTCGGATTCCTTATGCTTCGGCTATAGGATCGATCATGTATGCCATGATATGCACACGTCCAGACATTGCATATGCATTGAGTATGACAAGTCGATTTCAAGCTCATCCAGGTGAACAACACTGGATGGCCGTGAAAAACATTCTTAAGTACCTACGGAGGACTAAAGATTGGTGATTGACTTACGGAGTCGACTCGACGCTCTGCGCCACGGGTTACGCAGATGCTAGCTTCCAAACGGATCGAGACGACTCGAAATCTCAGTCTGGATTCGTTTTTACTCTTAATGGCGCTGCTGTCAGCTGGAAAAGTTCTAAACAGAGTGTTACAGCAGATTCTACCACTGAGTCCGAGTACTATGCCGCCTCGGAAGCAGCTAAGGAAGTAATATGGATGCGTCAATTCTTACAAGGACTCTCAGTAGTGCCTAGTTCGAATGACCGAATCACCGTTTATTGTGACAATAAAGGTGCCATCTTCCAAGCAAAGGAGCATAAGTCTAGCAACAAGGCTAGACATGTACAACGGAAAGCTCATCTAATCAGAGATTACGTGGAGCAAAGGGAGATATTTATTGATAAGATCGCTACGGATGACAACATAGCTGATCCTCTCACAAAAGCATTACCACGTGATAAGCATGAAGAGCACATTAATTCCATGGGAATCAGATGTGTTCATAAGTTGTAGTACTCTTTTATGAATTCATGTAATAATTCATTTTCTCGTGTACTCTATTCAACCTCATTGTTATGATATATATAATGTTTTGTTTTTCATATGGAATTGTACGCCAATTTTGAACACCACAAAGTGAACTGATTAACATTACATCGTTTTGGTCCTTGATTACCCACTTGAGCTGATAACTCAGGTAATCATTTTGTGACGTTGGTTGATGGTGGGTTCAACGAGCCGTAAGTCAAACAGTTGACTGACCAATCACAAAGGCGAGTTATACGGATATCTCGTAGGACACCCCGTGACAACGTTCTGGAGTCCTAAATGTTTTATAACATTGGGTGTCAGGTCGTGGATAGGACCTCCATAGTGTTCCTTAGAGTCGAGTCTTTTGACTTTCAACTGTCTCTTGAGATTAAGGCAGATTTTGGGTAACTTTGGTTTCTTTCCCACGGTCTTCCGTAACAGGGGCTTAGAGGATTTTTTCTGGGTTATTTCATGTTGCGCTTAGATCTGCAGGATTCGACTTGAGGGAAATATCCAAACCCTTATCAGGATTTTATCATTTCTCAGGGCCACTCGAGGAGTAGTAACTGAAATGCATGGCCATGCTCGAATACAGATTCGTTTTATCAGTTAAGTTACTCTCTAGTCGGGGAAACCAATCTTGATACAGATCGCTTGTGAGATACCACCTTTGCGAATACGGATTTGCAAATTGTCTTACATTGAGTGGGAGAAATTTTAAAAGGATATGAGAATCGGTTATCGCACCTACACTTGTACGGACAAGTGGGAGTTTGTTGGAGCCTTGTGTCCTCCACATGTAGTGTGATAATGTCATTGCACATACCCTTGTACGGACAAGTGGGAGATTGTTGGGGCTGGTGTCCTTGACAGTTAGTACAATGACTTACTAAATCTCTTAAAGGATCACAAGGGCATACTTCAGTATTATTATCAGTTGATCCACGTTTATCAATAACGGTTGGCTTGCTAGATAAGTTTGACGTTATTGTCATACAGATGGCGGTGATCAACTGGTCCCTATACGTCACACCTATAGGACACGTTTGAGAGATGTGAAGGTATGAAAATATAATCACATTTATGCCGGATACGACTAAACAGTTAGTCAGAGGTATTGACTATTAAATTAGTCAATGAGATGTTGAGATTATTATTTAATACGGATTAAATAATTTTAAGCTAATACGGATTACATGATTAATTCGTAAAATTAAATATAAACGGTTATATTTAATTAAATATTGTATTCGCGTATTAATATAAACAGTTATATTAATTTGGGTAATTATACAATATCGTAATTTTATCAGACCATTATTAATGTATCGATTGCATTAATATCTGATAACATGTGTGTGATTTATAATTAAAATCCCGCGAATAATATTTTGCAAAACGGATCGAATCACGCAAAGGAATAAGGTAAGAGTGGAAAAAGCCCACTCTCACCCCAACCCTATTCGGCCGACCCACACGTTACAAAAGGAGAGTTATTCTCCTTTTGTCTGAGACTGGTTTATTCATAATCTGAAGAAATTAGGGTTTTGAGAACATTCTTTTCCCAAAACTCAGATCTCACATCAAAACTCATAAAAGCTCTCCCCATATTGCAAGGCAATTGGAGAGTATTTTCTAGCACACGCGGCATCATCTCAAACCAAGTCTTGGGTGCAAGTTATAGGAGGGAATTTACTTTAATTCCTGTTCTTAGGCCAAATCAAGCAAGGACCCAAGGTTGTTATTCCTTTTCATGTTTTTATTAACTTATGACAATAATCACAATTGTATGTTTCGTTATAATCCTTCATGTTTTAGGCCGAATACATGTTATATTCCCCACAACTCTATGGCACTTGAACTTGCCATCAGTCGCCTCACATTCTAGTCGCTTTGAGACGTCACCTCATGTAAGCGTTTAGGGGCTATACTAAGTCAATCCAGTTCACTTTATGAGGTTCAATATTGTCTCTTACAACCCATTTTGATTTTGACAAAGTATCCTTTTATTTTGAGTTAATTATAACTCAAATGACATTGTCATGCAAAGTAGTCAATACTATTTCATTGCATTTGATGCACGATCATCTATTTGTATTAGTGTTTTGCGAATAACCTTTTATTCATGATTGCAAAACTTACAAATTTTGTTCTCCTTCCATCTCATATTATCTCACATAATATGATTTTATTTGAGTACATATCTAGAACTCTTTCTAGATTTTGAGTTTCCTTTCCTGATGAAAGCTCCCACTGTTATCTTATAACTCGTGACGTATTGATATACTAGAGGGATTAAAAAATCACTCGAAATTATCTAGTCACTTATGTACTGAAATCTATATTGTAGTTATTTATGATTTCATCACTCTTACTATTTTCAAACATCTTGGCTATATTATCAAGGCTTTATTCAATTTAACCACTTTGATTTCTAATGGGCGACCTTTTATTATCAATATAATAAACCTTCCCGTCAAGCTCCATCATCTTATGATATAAGGTATTTGTTCATCTAGAATTGAGAACCCCTTATTCTTTACACTTTAAAGAATCACCCATCCTCTCTAAATGGTAGGTTCAATTCTTTAATGAATATCGCTCCCACTAAAAACAATATCACTCGATCTCTTAAATGAACCTTTCATTTCTCGCATGTAAATCTTTATTTATCACTTGAATCATTATCACTATGACTATCCCTATAGTGGTCCATCTTTATTCAATCGACATCTTATGAATTCCTAACATCACTTTTCGATACAACCAAACACAACACTATGCCTAACCAATTTAATGCAACCTTCAAATATAATCAAGCATAATGTCAAGAGCAAAACGAATTGGACATGTTGGAAAAGCATGCTAAAATTTCAACCTTGCAAGACTCATTCTAATTGGACTCTCGCGGTACGCTCGAGACACTCATGAAAGCAAAGGGTCAAATGTATATGTGAAAGATAAGAAGATAAATAAAAGTAAAGACTCTCACCTATCTGCGACCCGTAAGAACATGCCTGCAATCTAACATGAATAGAATCTCTACAACCGTACATATGCATTCCCACACTAGACAACCATGACACATGCCGAGGCAAATTTGGAATTGTGAGGCTAAAGGTAAGAAGGGGTTAAAATAAGTTATGGGAAGAGGGGTTAAACCGAGCCAACAACCGTCTATCCATACTATAAGATCACTTCTTATTATTTTTTCATACATGCCAATGCTCAAAGTTTTGGAGCAAAAATCACAACTTCTCCAATTTTCTCCTTTTCTTTCTTTCTTTCTTTCTTTCTTCCTTTCCTCCTCTTTTTTTTTTCAGAAAAATTCTGTCCAATGGTCCTGGTCGACCGACCCAGAATGCAGGGCGACCGACCATCCTTGAAAACAGGCTGTTCTCGTTTTGTTTTTTTTTTTTCATTTCTCATTTCATTCATTTTTTCATTATTTTTTTTTCTTTTCCTCCTTTCTACCATTCTCACAAAATCAATATTTAACAATAAAGCACAAACCAAAGGATGGCCAAAACAGACCCATCACTATATATTACTAGCTCGGCTAGGGTAGGCAAATTTTGGATGTAGCAAATGGGTAAAAAGGATTTAATTTGGCTATGTGAGGATAATGGGAACAATGAGAAAGGGGGACCTCTACCACATGTGTCAACAAACCACAAATCCGAATGCATACAGGTATTAAGTAGACAAGACTCATGTTTATGCATATTGATGTGACATGCCTCAAGAGGAGAAACTACTCACAAACCTACATGAAATCGGTCATGGATGTCACCGATTTATTAGGCTCTAATCCTTAGAATATGTTGTAGCTTGCCAAGAAGAGAGTCAAGTCTAATAATTTAGCATGAAATCAACAAAAACTCGTAGATAATGCAAAAGACTAGCTTGAAAATTTTTGAAAAATGCAAGGCAAGGCAATATGTGATATGTGAGGCATAAATTGTATTCGTCCGTTCCGACTCGGCCTAAAAACTTAAGACAGAGAAGAACGCGCGACAGGGAAGAACACGCGGCAAGAGAGGATGAAAACAAGAAAAACACCTAAAGGAATGAAAAACAAAAGACACAAAGACAATTGCATACTCACAAAGGAGAATGCAAACACCCTCCCCAAACCAAAACGCACAATGCCCCCATTGTGCTCATCAGCATACAACCACAGCAAAGGGATGGGGGTAGGCAGAAAAGAAACAAAAAAAGAAAGGAAAAGGAAAAAGAATAGAAATTACAACAAGAGTCTAAGGAGGAAGGAGATGAAAACTGGAAATCTAGAGGGAAAAACTGGAAATCTAAGGGAAAAATTGGAAATCTAAAGGGAAAATAAAAGAAAAACTACTTACAAGATGGAGGGACCTCCCCAAACCGAACCCCAAAGAGGGTAAGGTTAAGCACGTCCCTATCCCTCTGAGTCGAAATCCGGCTCAGAGTCCTCTCCTCCTTCCTCCTCCTCGTCCTCCTCTTCAGAACCTATGCCTGTTCCTGAGGCAGAGCCTGAAGCATCACCGTGGACACGACCGCCTGCGAGAGGTGTGTACCAGGTGGGGTGAGTCCATGGGCCGGTTGGGAGCCTACCCTGAGTGGCATACTCCTTGTAAACCGGATAATGGCAAAGACTATCGTTCAACTGTTTTTGGTTGAACTGTCTGCAAAGGCCTGCCATTATTTGTGGCAGAGATCTGTCATCAACATAAGGAGGAACATAAACATTAGGAGCAGCAGTAAAATCAGATGGGTACCCCGTCCCAGATGTGGTATGGTGGCCACCGGGAGCAGGGACCCTATGACCTCTAAAGGTGCCTCATCTAAGGGGGAGGCGGTAAGACGGGAGTAGTGGTCTGAGCTCCCCTACAACAGTAAAAAGGGGTAGCATAGGGGGAGCCATGGTGATGGGGATGCGATGACTGAGGTAGGTGTCTACCTTCCAATAATCTCTCCTGTCTATCCAATGCACGGACCTGACATAAGCCATGTCCATGAACCGGGAGGGAGTGTCAATCGCATCCTCAAAGCGAGGGAATTGGGGGAAAAGGGAGCGGGCTAATCGAGTGACTAGCCCACCACAGACAATGGTAGTCAAGGAAGTTCCCTCGCCCACCGACACGAAGTGAGAGGCGACCAAAAATGCAGTGTTATAAAACTGTTGACCCGTACGTCTGATGTTAAGATAACCAGACAAAATGGAGAGCTCAATGTTGTTAACATTTTGAGACTCTTTTCGGCCGAAAACAGTGTTGGCCAACAGACGCAAATAATAACGGGGGGCGGGAAGGTGGACGGTACTGTTTTTCTTCTTCACATCGCTGGAATCAGAAATACAGGACCACATATCAGTATACGACCCCGTGGGGTCATCAGTAAGACCCGTAGAAGATAAACCTAGATACTGAGCAAATTGGTTTAAAGTTAAAGAAAAAGTTTCATTGAACAAACGAAAAGAAATGCAAAAGTTGTCATAGCCGGGATGAAATGCTCTAAAATCAAAAGTAAAGGAAGAAAAGAACTCAAAAGTGAGAAGGGAATAGGTGAACTCATCCATAGTGACAAGTCCTGTGAATCCCGTCCCATTGAGCAAGGACACCACCTCATCATGACATCCCAAGGCTTGCAAGGCTGGGACACATAGGAACCGGGTGGCCACTACCAAGCAATAAGCGGTGAGATGGAGGAATCGGGCTTTCTGGGCCGGAGTACTGAAAATGATTTGTGGATAGTTGGGTAGACTATCCGTGTCTTGCACCACCAACCCTCTCGACCTAGGAACACGGCCTCTGGAGGTGCTTGCACCGGAAGTGCGGGCGCGCTTTCCACCTTGATCACGGCTAGACATTGTAAATCTGAAAAGTTCAATAAAAATATAAGTCTTGTGTGATTATGAAAACATTTCTTTAACAAATTTAGGAACGAAAATTGCAAAAAACAGAAACTTTTATAACAGCACTGGTCGGCCGACTTCACAGATAAGTCGGTCGACCATATTCGCGAGAAAACACATAATTTCCGTAGCACAACCGGTCGGTCGACCGTATGCCTAGGTCGGTCGACCAATTTACGAAAAAAAATCAGAAATTGCAAAAATTAAACTCAGGAAAAACACAATTTTGGTCGGCCGACCTCAGTTACGGGTCGGTCGACCGACTATCAAAAGAAAAATGCAGATCTATAAATTACGAAACCCAGAAAATTCAAATTCAGGTCGGCCGACCGCCGTTTCCGGTCGGTCGACCGTGAACAGTGTCAGAGTCGGTTTTCGTGACTGAAATTGCGCGAAAAAGGGCATAAAAATTTAAAGGAAGAATTAAACTAACCCTAACAGCACGAAATCATACACAAATTACAGATCTAAGCATATAAAATCAAAAGGAAGAAGAAAACTAAGAGAAAAACACACAAACAAGCATGGAAACGAAATTAAGAGCAAAATTAAACTTAAAAAGACAAACTAAAACTACCTAAAACGGAATTAAGATGATATAAAACGAAAAAGAGAGAAAGAAAACTAAGAAAAACATACCTTGAAGAAGAAAATTGAAAGAAAGCAAGTAAATGGTGAAGGATGAAGATGGTGGGTGTTTTTTTAGGGTTTTAAGAGAGAAAGGGGATGTAGGGAAAGTGAGCAAATGAAGGCAATTATTGTGTTTTCAAAACACAAAGCACCCGTGACTTCGACTCTAAAAGAAAACCGGAAAAAAAAAACGCGGGTCGGTCGACCACAATACTCGGTCGGTCGACCTCCGTCCTTTTACCTGCTCTGCAAATTTTTACTTAATCTGTCAGAAAAAATAATTAAAGCTGCCAGGTGGTCGGTCGACCTAGTAGTTCGGTCGGTCGACCGCTTGTACTGACGAATTCCTTTTATTTTACTTTTTCTGCAGAGAATTCAAATTTCATCAAGGATAAAACGAAAATAAAAGAAATGTAAACTTAAACTAAAGCACGGGTTGCCTCCCGTGTAGCGCTGGTTTAAGAGGTCCCGCACGACCTTGTTTACCTATTAAGAAGCATCCTAAAAAGGGTCAAAGTAAGAGACTTCGACCTTTCCGACAAATTCATTTTCTCCTCGGAAGTGCTTCAAATATTGGCCATTGACTTTGAACCTCTCACCAGATGAGGTTTCTAATTCGATTGACCCGAATTTTGAGACAGCTGTGATGGTGTAGGGTCCGCTCCACCTGGATTTCAGCTTACCAGGAAAAGGACGAATACGAGCATTAAAAAGCAACACCCTATCACCTACCTGAAAATCACGTCTAATAATTCTCTTGTCATGCCAGCGCTTTGTTTTCTCCTTGTAAATCCTGGCATTGTCATAGGCTAACAACCTGAATTCTTCTAACTCATTGAGCTGCAACAAACGTTTCTCACGGGAAAGATTAGGGTCTAAATTAAGATTACATATAGCCCACCAAGACTTACGTTCTAACTCTACTGGTAAATGACAAGTCTTACCATAAATCAATCGGAATGGTGACATTCCTATTGGGGTTTTGAACGCGGTTCTATAGGCCCATAAAACATCATCAAGTTTTAGGCTCCAATCTTTCCTAGACTTAGAAACTACCTTGGCTAGGGTCTCCTTGAGTTCTCTATTAGAGATCTCAACTTGACCACTAGTCTGAGGGTGATAAGCTAAACCCCTACGGTGTTGGACACAGAATTTATTTAACAAGTCACCTAAGCGTTTCTCCTTAAAATGCATACCTCCGTCACTTATGACAACCCTAGGGACACCAAAACGAGGAAATATGATTTTTTTAAACATCTTTATAACAGCCTTTGCATCACAATGGGGAGTAGCAATAGCTTCTACCCACTTAGACACATAATCAACAGCCACAAGAATATACCTGTTACCTTGACTACTAGGAAAAGGTCCTTGATAATCAATGCCCCAGACATCAAAAATCTCTACCTCCAAAATACCAACCTGTGGCATCTCATGTCTTTTTGAGACATTCCCAGTTCTTTGACAAGCATCACAGTTACCTACAAAATTCCTACAGTCAGCATGCAAAGTAGGCCAATAAAAACCAGACTGTAATACCTTGGCCACGGTCCTAGATGGACCGTGGTGACCACCATATGCAGAAGAGTGACATGCTTCCAGAATGTCCTTCACCTCCCATTGGGGGACGCATCTCCGGATAAGTCCATCTCCGCATTCTTTAAAAACATAAGGGTCATCCCAAAAATACTGTTTTGCATCGAACATAAATCTCTTCTTTTGTTGCCATGACAACTCAGGAGGGATTTTACCTGTAACAGCAAAGTTAGCAAAATCAGCATACCAAGGAGGGGGATAAGAACCTGAACTATTAATGATAAATAAACTCTCATCAGGAAATGAATCATCAATAGGTAAAGAATCTTCCCCATCAGTCAACTATAGGCGAGATAGGTGGTCAGCTACCACGTTTTCTGCGCCTTTCTTGTCCCTAATCTCAATGTCAAACTCTTGGAGAAGGAGTATCCACCTTAAAAGCCTTGGCTTTGAGTCCTTCTTCTGAAAAAGGCCTTTTAAAGCTGCATGGTCAGTGTAAACAATTACCTTATTACCTACTAAATAGGACCTGAATTTTTCTAAGGCAAATATGACAGCTAGCATCTCCTTCTCAGTGGTGAAATAGTTGACTTGAGTCTCATCTAGGGTGCGGCTCGCATAGTATATAGCATTGAGAGCCTTGTTCTTCCTTTGACCTAGCACAGCACCTACAGCGTAGTCACTAGCATCGCACATGATCTCAAAGGGGAGATCCCAATCTGGTGGCTGGATGATTGGTGCTGAGATCAAAGCTTCCTTCAACCTGTTAAAAGCTGAAAGGCACTCATCAGTAAAATCAAAGATGGCATCTTTAAGAAGCAATTGTGTAAGTGGTTTAGCAATTTTAGAGAAGTCCTTAATGAAACGCCTGTAGAAACCTGCGTGTCCTAAGAAACTCCTCACCCCTTTGACATTAACAGGAGGGGGTAATTGCTCAATCACCTGCACCTTTGCTTTATCTACATGTATACCTTTGTCAGAAATTAGATGCCCTAACACTACCCCTTCAGTAACCATAAAATGACACTTTTCCCAGTTTAAGACAAGGTTTACATCAATACATCGCTGTAAGACTTTATCAAGATTAGCTAAGCATCGATCAAAAGCATTACCATAAACAGAGAAGTCATCCATAAATACCTCCATGATGTTTTCTATAAAGTCAGAAAAGATACCCATCATACACCTTTGAAAGGTAGCAGGAGCATTGCATAACCCAAAAGGCATCCTGCGATAAGCAAAAACACCCTGTGGACAAGTAAAAGTAGTCTTACTCTGATCATCGGGATGGAGGGGAATCTGGAAAAAACCTGAATAACCATCTAGAAAGCAGAAGAATTTATTAGAAGCCAGTCTTTCAGTCATTTGGTCAACAAAAGGAAGGGGGAAATGGTCTTTCTTGGTGGCGGCATTTAACTGCCTATAATCAATGCACATCCGCCACCCAGTTACAACTCTAGTTGGTATTAACTCATTTTTATCATTCTTAACTACTGTGGTTCCTCCTTTCTTAGGAACCACCTGAACTGGGCTAACCCACTTAGAGTTACCAACTGAATAAATAATACCTGCATCAAGAAGCTTCATTACCTCAGCCATAACCACATCCTGCATCTTAGGATTCAATTTACGCTGTCCCTGTCTATAAGGCTTATGCCCTTCTTCCAACTCTATTCTATGCATGCAAACATCAGGGCTTATGCCCTTAATATCATCCAAAGAATAACCTAGAGCTTTCCTATTCTTTTTTAGAACAGTCATTAAGGCCGAAAGTTGGTCAGGACTAAGTTTAGAACTAACAATCGCAGGGTACTGTTCAGTATCATCTAAGAAAACATACTTAAGATTAGGAGGAAGTGGCTTACGCTCTGGTACCTTTACCTCAACTGCCTGAACAGAATCAGTACTAATAGAATAGCACATGTTTACCAGACTTGCATTAGCTAGGCTTATGAGTTTCTCATTCTCTTCTTCAGTGAGCTCATACTCCTCTTCCTCTTCTTCTATCACATCCAGCTCTTCAGCATCTTCAGCTGGATTACCTGCACACTTATCCAAAACTGTCAGATCATCGAAAGGATCCTTGGTCAAGGATTCCCTCCAATTAAGGATAACATTCCTGTCTATAATATCGATGGAGCAACAAGTATCATCAGTAGGAATAGTTGCCTTATGGGCAAGACTAAACTCGATAGTGTCATCCCCGATTTCCAAAGTAATGGTCCCGCGTTTGACATCTATTACAGCCCCAGCTGTGTGTAAAAATGGTCTACCTAAAATAATAGGTATTTGACTATCCTCAGCAATGTCTAAAACAACGAAATCCACAGGAATAAAGAACTTTCCCACTCTTACTGGGACATCCTCCAAGACCCCTAATGGTCTTTGGGTTGATCTATCAGCCATCTGTAAGGTAATATTGGTGACTTTAAGTCTACCTAAACCAAGTCTTTCACATACAGAATAAGGTATAACATTGACGCTAGCCCCTAGATCACAAAGGGCTTTCCCTATAACATGATTACCTATGGTACAAGGGATGGAAAAACTACCTGGGTCTTTTAACTTGGGTGCTATATTATCTTGTGAAAGAACATAACATTCTTCCATAAAAGCAACAGCACCGTCGTCCTGAAAATTCCTCTTACGACTCAAAATATCTTTCATGAATTTAGCATAAGAAGGTACCTGGGTAATTAAATCAGTGAAAGGGATGGTTACCTCAAGATTCTTCACCATCTCCAAAAACTTACCAAATTTCCGATCCTCTTTTGAATTTTTCAGTCTTTCGGGATAAGGAACGGTGACATTAGCCATAGGATCAGCAACCTTTGGCTTTTTCAGCTGTAAAATTTCGGTGAGGCCCTGAATGAAGGAGGAATCCAGCGATTCCGGAGTCAAAACAACACTCTGCTTAGGAACGTTGGTCGGCCGACCAACAGCAGCGGTCGGTCGACCAGAATCTGCAACATCCGAAATTTTCTTTTCTCCAGAATCTGATCTCACGTCAGGAACCGAGGTCGGTCGACCTACAGTAGCGGTCGGTCGACCTCCTGTCCTGTTGACGGGATCAGATTCTTCGTTTTGAACCTCGGCAGAATCATCTTTTTGGGTTGATCCTTTACAAACACGGCCACTCCTAAGATTTATGGCGTTCAACGTCTCCATGGGTCCCTCACAACTAGTTGGAGAGCTAGTTATTCGGTTGGCTATGTTTATCAAGTGTTCTTCAAAAACCTTTGAGGAGGCCATTTGAGCCTTACTCATCTCCATAACCTGCCTTGTTAAAACACCAACAAGAGCTCTCAAGTTTTCAATCTCACCCGTGCTGTCAACCGTAGTAACTAGGTTCGCACTTTCAAGCTTCAGCTGGGTTGCCTCAAGCTTTTCAAAACGGGCTTCAACTGTTGTCTCAAGAGCCATCACTCTATTCATCTCCACATTCAGCCTCCGTGAATTCCCACGTGAACTCTTAAAGGCAGCCCTATGCACCGCCATGTCTTCAATGGTTTCCCAACCCTTCATATGGTCGGTGTTATTCTGGAATCTTCCATTGGCGGCCGCATCAAGAATCATCTTATAATCATCGTAAAGGGCGTTGTAAAATCGGTTACACAGGTCCCATTGTTGAAAGTTATGGTGAGGGATAGAACGGACCAAATTCTTGAACCGATCCCATGCTTCACAAAATCCTTCATCAGGTCCCTGTTGAAAGTTACGGATTTGGCTTCTCAAGTCTTCGGCTTTTGCAAGAGGGAAGTATTTCTTGTAAAAAGCCAATGCCAAGGAAGTCCAATCCGTAACCTTCTCAGCTGTCCTATCAAGGTAGCGGTACCAATCTCGCGCGACATCTTTTAATGAGAACAGGAACATCATTGCCAGCACCTCGTCTCTAGTCACCCCGTCAGGTATGGGTATGGCACAACAATAATCCGTGAAGGTTGTAACATGCTTCATTGGATCTTCGTCGGGTAGACCAGAATACTGACTCCGTTCCACCAAAAAGATGTTATTTGGGTGGAGCACAAAGGAGCCAGTGGTGGGGGTAGGCAAGGCGAATCCCTTTGGTAAATCTTGAGCCTTTGGCTGTAGGTGGTCATAAATAGAATCCATATCTAAACAAGAGAGTACTCAAGCCTTCCTCTCAAAAACCTGTCTTCTAAACAAAACTAGAAGAAAAGGTAAGTAACGGTCTTAAGGAACCTAAGTTCCTTAAGACAAGAAAAATAAACTAAAAAATTAGCAAACAAAATTATACCGTCTCCCCGGCAACGGCGCCAAAATTTGACACCCGTCGTCGAGGGGTGCCAAAGATAAGATTTATAAAACCTCAGCTTAAACTTAGATAGGATAAGTCAAGGGTCGAACCACAGAGAGACAAGGTTAATTATGTTTGCGAATTTAAAGTCTATTACAAGTAACCAAAAAAATGGGTTTTGATTTGAGATTTAAACTAATAACTAAAAGGACAAAATAAACAAGAAAAATAAAATAAGGTAAAAGGAGATTAGGAACTTTGGTTCCGCATGGTTAAAACAAGTCAATGAAGGGTAAAATAATCAAATAACACAATCCCAAGGAACAAAGAATAAACCTTTAGGTCAATATTCTACCCAATCCTTACGGTCTTAGGGTTCCTAGAAAAGCACTAAACTTTCGTTCAAGGGCAATCCCAAAGTTGTTGTTAAACTAATCCTAATAATCTTTCAATCCTAAGGATTAGTTCACCAACAACAATGGGGGATTGGTAATTCAATCATTAAACTATCAAAATCAAATCTTTACCATGGTTCCCCTAATTCCCAATCACAAGAATTAGCTATGCATACTTTTAATTATGAAACTAACAATAACTAAGAGCATCAAAGGAATTAACATAATTGAAGATGACAATAAAAGAGAAAACATGAATTAAGAAACAACAACAAGATGAATAACAAGATTGAATTAAAAGGGAAAGATTAATTGTAGCAAACTTACAACTTAATTGGGAATTAAGAACAAAAGATGAAAACTTGAATAAAATCTCTTTCTAACTATGGAGTCCTTGAATAACATAAGGTACTTTGATAATAAAAATTACTTGCTAATGGAATTTCTTCTCTAATAAAATTGCTTGACCTAATTGAAGAGTTTAGGTCTCCTTAAATAAGAATTATTACAAGATTAGGAAAGTAGAAACACGAAATAAAAGTCCCCGGGTCAGCTTCTGATCGGTCGACCTCTGATGCGGGTCGGTCGACCACTTTAAGCGCTGCTGGGCTTTTCTGCGAACTGGGCTCAGGTCGGCCGACTTCTCTGGTGGGTCGGTCGACCGCTTCTGGTCCGTTTCAGCTTTAATCTGGCCCAATAGCAACACAAGGACGTGCAACTCGGATCCTTACTCCGCATTAGCACTCAAAACAGCTTCCGAAAGGCAAATAAGGTTCAGTTCTGCTCACTTCCGCGCATTCCTACATATAAAACATAGAAATGCCAAAGTAAACCGTTTCGGGAGAAAAAGCAACTAAAAGTCACGAAAATGTAAGAAAATACGTGCCAAAAGAATAAATAAAATGCATAAAATAGGCACGTATCAACAACATATACTACTGTCGAGGGAACTGAGATGATTTCTCCTCTATTATCTTATAATTTTGAGAATATCATTATTTCAAGGAACCGATTTCCTTCCGATTTCATACGGGGTTTCATATATCCTCTCTTTGAAACAATGAACATAAGGAACATTTCCTCTAGTGTCCTCCCGTAGTTTCTTCAGTGTCCTCTCGTAGTTTCTTTGTTTCTTCATTTAGGGTTCTTCTTAAGACTCCCATGTGGGATTCTTCTCTCAGATCCTACATTTATTTCATTGGTTTGCGGGCGGAAAATCTTTTCTCCCTCTCTATCCTTTTAACAATAACCTTTATTCGTATAAGGATAGCTATTTTCGATTAAACTAATGTATTTGAATGATTGAAAAGTTATATAGATGTGTTGAACTCATTCTCATGTTCACTTAAAATGAAAATCTTATAATGAACTGATGATGTCTCATTTTGATTGAAAGTATCTCATGGGGTGTAGTTCTCCGTTTTAATCAACACTTTGATTATATTATATTGATCGTATCAATGTTTCTTGTTTCGTGATAAAATCATCATTATTCATGTTTTAACAAGGTATGCAATTTATTTTAAAAATCAAGTACTTGATTAAGAACAAAAGTAGTGACTTGGGTTGAAAACCAAGTCACTAATATCCAAAATTACAACCATTGTTTTAGGATTTGAATCCTTGTCTTACAAGAAAATAAACTGCAAAATATGAAAGAAGACAATATGAAAATTAGAGCATAGCTCTTCAAGTCTTCGATCAATTGGACGCTACCATAGTCATCCAAGTAATGAACTTCACGCTTCCTTCTCCTTGCCCTTATCATTAGGAGGTGGCCCTTTAAAACAATTAAAAAGGGTAAATATCAACAAATTTGTATCACTATACATAAGTTGATGAATGAGATGAATTTAAACGAGAATTATTACCTACGGCGGTTGCCTTCCCATTTTTGAGATCACTTAAGTATTTCGGGCAATTTCTCTTCCAATGTCCTATCCTCGTGCAATAATGGCACTTATCCTCAGATTTCGAAGATGAGGTGGAAGCACCTTTCGAAAAGGTCTTTTCTTTGGTCGGTTTGGGCTTGAACGTTTTCTTGCCCTTGCCCTTGAAGGCATTCCTTTTGAAGCTTGTTTTCCCCTTCTTCTCGATGTTCAAAACATCCTTAGTGGAACTTTCATGAAGTCCCATATCTCTCTCGGCTTGGACGAGCATCTTATGCAATTCATCCAATGTGGTCTCTTGATTTCGCATATTAAAATTCACCCGGAATTGTGCATACGATTTCACCTTATTGAGCGAGTGAAGAACTAGGTCAATGATGAGAGAGTCGGGAACATCAACTCCTTGCACTTTTAGAGTCTCCGCGAGCTCAACTAGTTTGAGTACATGAGGGCTTATCTTTTGCCCCTCCTTCAACCAAACGTCGAAGAAGGCGGAACCCGCCTCATATTGAATCACCCTTGGAGTTTGCGAAAACATTGTCGCAAGCTTGGTATATATCTCATAAGATGTGGTTAACTTAATCATACTCCTTTGGAGATCCGGCTCCATGGAGAAGATAAGCACATTTTTAAGAGCGGAGGACTCTTTCATGTAGGCTTCATAGGCCTCACGAGTTTGGACCGCGGAACGAGCGGTCGGAGCGGGAGGAGCGGCTTCGGATAGGTAACGAGTCTTATCGTCACCTTGAGCGGCCAAAAGTAATTGCGCATCCCAATCCTTAAAATTTGAGCCATGCTTATCGAGTTTGCAACGATCCATAAAGGATCGAAGCCATGATACGTCAGTGAGAGGTGGAGCATTGGTTGCCATTGATGATGTTGAAAATTAAACTACAATAAAAATGAAGGAATTAAAACAACGTCATTTTCAAAACTCGTAAATAATTTTAAACAAGTTTAGTCTTTTTACTTAATGATCTCTTACCCAATTAAGTAAACAATCCCGAGACCCAAACCCATACTAATTCGGGCACGGTATAGCCGATTCAACCCGTATTGGTATAATTTGGTGGATTAACCTTTTAATCGGTTCTACCTTAGAACTCCCTGTCGACAATTTTTCCAAAAAATTGTCTTTAGCCCGAACTTATTGCAACTACGGTTATGAATACTTTCGTTGAGATCGACCAAATTTCAAGGTGTAATCTTATTACCCCACTTACCCAACGTGACAATTTTAGCACCCCGGTTTAGCCGAGCCTACATTCTTGTGAAGAAAGGATTCATGGGTCCATACTTTTTGGTAAGGCTAAGTCTCAATATTTATTTGTAAGAGATCTAGTCAAATTATTATCTTTCTCCGTTTAAGTGAACTAAGTCGGTGAATTATCGATAAAATTATTGACTAGGTCGATTAAATCGAAAGAGATGCATGACATGATATGTGACGATTTGGCTATGCATGCAAACATATATAAAGCAAATAAAAGCATAAAAATAATAAACCCTAGTATGGCCTTTCCTAGAAAAGAAATAATAAAAGTACAAATTCGGAAACCAACTCCTTTGGTCCCTTGAACTTCACGAGGCACGCTTCCCAAGGTAAACACCGTCTTGGTCGGAACTCCTTTCCGAATGGCACTGTTTCAAGGATCTCCGGAATTTACAAAAATTACAACTTTTCTATTCTACTTTATACATTATAAAATAGAAATAAATTACAATTGGGTGATACGAGATCACAAAATTACAACCGAATCAGTAACCCCTTACATTACGGGAAATACCGATTTAAAACTAAGGCCATACTAAGTAAATTATTAATCCAAAATTACGTAAATAAAATCATGACATTCATAATTAAAATATGCAATGCTTATGAATATATGAACTATCATGCAAACCCTAAGCCAAATCGTCCTATTTAAATATCAATTATATAAATAGTTATCGTATACCTTGGTTATATGGAATTGCGTGTTTTAACGTTTAACAACACTATGCATAATGTGAATCGGAATTAACTCTTAAGTTAATCATCCCAACTCTTTTAGGTTTCAAAATTTAGTCTTACTCAAACTTTGAACATGACTTAACTTATTATAATAACATTGTTCGGTATTACTCGGTTTTACGGGAAAATAATATAAAAATCAAAAAGAGTCATAAAAATTTCGAAAATTTCAAAATTAAAATTTTGAAAATTCTAGAATGTTCTTAAAATTTTAGAACTTTAAAATATTAGCATTTATACGGTTTTAATAATTATTTCGAAAATAATACTTAAAATGAGCATTTTAAGTCGGAAAATTAAATAATTAATTTCATAAATGCAAATAAAATACTAATAATATTTTTACACTTTCCAAAACATTTTAAGAACCTAAAATGGAAAGAAAAATAAATCTCACACTGCCAAATAGCCGAAATTTAATAAATATGACTCTTATTATTCAATTTTAAATGCAACTTTTTAACAAATTAAAATTAAATAAAAACAGAAACTTTTGGCTCCCAAGATAGTTATGGTGATGAACATATCATATATGACTAATATGGGTTAAATTTTCCGGCCATTTTAAGAACTATTGCAAATTTTAACGATTTTCGTCATATATCGTACAATTTTAACCTTTAAAATTATTTCTCAAGCATAAAATTAGATAAAAATCTCGAAATTTTTTTACATGCTGGAAATAATATATATGACTAGGGCTGTGCACCGGTCCAAGACCGGACCGGACCGGACCGGAACCGGTTTGGACCGGAACCGGAATTGCCAAAAATGATGGACCGGGACCGGACCGGAATATAAAAATTCCGGACCGGTAAAATTCCGGTCCAAGACCGGACCGGACCGGTTGGACCGGAATTTAAATAATATAGACCGATAAAATTATGAATTAGTAAAATTATGGACCGGTTGGACCGGTTTGGACCGGTTAGACCGGTTTGGACCGGATTTTAATATATTTTCGAGGAAAAAAATTTTAAAATATAAAATCCGGTCCAAACCGGTCCGGACCGGAAAAAATCGGTCCCGGACCGGACCGGACCGGAACCCGGAATCTTAAAAAATGGTGGACCGGAATTTTTAATTCCGGCTCCGGTCCGGTAGATTCCGGTCCGATCCGGTCCATTTTTCCGGTCCGGACCGGAATTTGCACACCCCTATATATGATATCGTGTTAAATTTTTATGGCCAAATTCCAACTTAAACTATTAAAGTCGAAATAATGTCACTAATTACCCGATTTTTACATTAAAAATCTATAATAATGCAATATATGAGATAAATTTCTGGAAAATTTAGCATACATTTTAAATATTGCATGTGACATACTCATAAATTTTGATAGTCAAATTCCAAATATAACTATACAAACCCATTTTTATTCATCTTATTGCATTTTAACCTTTAAAATTCATATCCCATGTATTATAAGTCCATAATTTACGAAAATTCATATTCATAACATAGGATATACATGTGAAAACATACTGAAAAATCTCGGCCAAAGGATGATTTTAACTATTTTTCCCAAAATAAACAATTTTTAACCATTAAAAATAATAAAAACCGAGAATAAAAATACCAAAGAACAATATATATGCAAAATATATTCCAAATATCCTAAAAAAAATTTAGAATCAGTAGGTATTCATGCATAAATTATTTCGGCCATATCATATACTAAACGAAATATCAATTTTTATTTTGTCATCCTAATAACTCCGTAAAAAATAAAACGGAAATCATGCAAACAACCTAGTTGCTCTGATACCGATTGTTAGGTTTAGTTATCTCATAAACTAATTATTTTAGTCATACTAACAAAATATTAATTAACATTTTAATTAAACAAACTTTAGATCTTATGCATGCTAATGTTATATGCGGAAATGAGGAGATTCGAACCCTTACATACGGTCCAAATAATAGCAAGGATGATCCTCCAAGTATTCAACAAGAACACCTCCTTAGTGATGCACCAAGACACCCCTTAAAAGATCCGAAACTTTGAGTATGCTAGTACAATAGTCGGATTTTCCTTAATATGAATTCTAATTACTTATTAGAATATGTTATCACAAACTTTGGTTCTCACCGGATCCCGACCCTATATATATATATATATATATATATATATATATATATATATATATGCAGTATGTCACGTCGTCACCTCAAACAAGCAACATGCCACGTCATCACCTCAAAGTGTGTGTCACACCGTCACTTTCACCATAGTACGTCAAATTGCATTCCACGTCAGCACCGCCAACTCGTCACCTCGTACCATATGTCACATCATCACATCGAAGTGTATGTCACGTCGTCACTTTTAGTGTAATACGTCAAGTTACAATCCACGTTAGCATTGTCACCTCATTATTTCGATGGACTACATGCCACGTCATCACATCGAAATGTGTGCCACACTGTAACTTACACCTAATTCCACATCATCGTTTTCACCTCATTTCCTAGGACCACATGCCACATCATCACTTTCTCCGTATTACGTCGAACTGAACCACACTTTGCGTCAACACTTGCAACTCATCACCTCAGATCACATATCACGTCATCATTGCTATCTTATTTGAGTCTCATTATCGTACTTAGAGAGTTAATGAGGGTGATCATGACGATAACGACGGTGATGGCGAAAATGGTGAAAATTAAGTTAACTAAGACGAGTAAGAGGAGAGAAAACGTACAAAGGGTAGGAATTACGATATAAAAGAAGTTTTAAAAAATGCGAGCAAAAGATGTTGATTGACCCGTATTTTTACCCGAACCCGATCCGAAACCCGTATAGACTTGACCCGTATTTTACCCGACCCGAAATACACCCGACCCGTATTTTACCCGAACCCGTATCTACCCGACCCGTAACCCGCCCGTTAGACCCGTTTACAGGTCTATGTATGATGCATCATCTTCATCCTTGACACTTCCATGCCACATTACCACGAGATCCATCCATCTTAATCTAATCTAATCAAATTCAATCGAGTTAAATTAAATTTGTTGGCCGTCAATCACGTCTCCCACACTTGCTTACTTGCAGGCGCACATTAGCACCAACCCTTCTTTTCAAATTATTTTCCACTCCCCCTCCTTTTTTTTTTTTTTTTTTCCTATTTTCCGCTTAATTTATAATTTTTGACTTTTCCTAAAATCTCCTTTCTCTCTCTTCTCAATCGCCGGCGACTGACTTATTGCCGGAATCCTACGTGTCCGGCTAACTCTCCGACTACCTTTTCTCTCCTCCGTAAGCTCCGATCTCCAATAGCTTTCTTCGATTTGATATGATTGCAACTTATTTTAATCAGTAATCAACTAGTGTAACCTAATTAGTTGCGGATTAATCAGGATTAGCGATTCCCCTGGCGGAAATTAATGTCCGCCGGGGTTTAGGTTTGATCTAGCGTGATCATATGGTCGATTTTTAGGGTTAGGGTTTGGAAAATGATGATTGTGATTTTGGGAATTTGACTGCAAGGAAGGAGGGTGTAGGGTAGTGTAGTCGATATGGTTCGATTATTAGGGATAACTATAGGAGAGGCGGATGAGTTTCCTAGGGAGATTACTAGGACTAACCCTATTACTAGTAGTGAAAGTGTAGGTGAAAATGGTTGGCTCATTCGCTTTTTCGATTCAGCTTTCTTTTGTGAATGGATTGCTGTTAGTTACTTGTACAAGCATGATCATCCCGGTGTTCGGGATTACTTGTGTAATCGAATGTATACACTGCCCTTGACTGGAATTGAGGGTTACTTGTTTCAAATATGTTATATGATGGTGCATAAGCCTAGTCCGTCCTTGGATAAGTTTGTGATTGATGTGTGTAGTAAGTCGCTTAAGATTGCTTTGAAGGTGCATTGGTTTTTGATGGCCGAGATTGAGGATTCCGATGATAATGAAGGGATTAGTAGGATACAAGAGAAGTGTCAGATAGCGGCTACTTTGATAGGAGAGTGGCCGCCTTTAATTAAGCCGCCTCAAAGTGAGGGGGTCGGTTCGGGGGCTAAGAATCAAATGATTAACAGGTTGCTTTCGTCCAAGCAACGGTTCTTGTCATTGGGGTCATCCCCACCGACGCAAAGGTCCTTCTCTTTTTCTCCTTTGTCGGGGTCGAATGTGGGGGATGCTAGTGGCAAGATGTCGCCTGATGAGAATAATAAGCTTTTTAAGAAATTTATGCCTGGTCAAAAGGTAAAGGATGCTTTAATGTTCCGGAAGTCCGCTGAGAAGGATGACGATGACTCTGAGAAGGATGGGTTTTTCCGAAGGTTCCTGAAAGATGGCAAGGATGATGATGATGAGTTGACCACTAGCTCAGAGGGATTCTTTAAGAGACTGTTTCGCGATAGTAAGAGTGACTCTGAAGAGAGGTCGATTTCTCGATCCATAGACGATGATGAGAAAGAAAACTTCTTCAGAAAAATTATCAAGGAGGTTTTTGATGACAAGAAAGATGGCAGTGAGAGAAATGATGAAGAAGATAAGGATGTTAGTAGGAAATCAGTGGATGATGAAGAGAAGGATGGCTTTTTTAAGAAACTTTTTAAGGACAAGTTTGAGGACAGAAAGGATGGAAATGAGAGACATGAGGACGACGAGAAAAATATCTCCAGGTTAGGTAAGGATGACGACAAAGAAGGTTTTTTCCGCAAGTTTTTTAAGGAGAAGTTTGATGATAAGAAGGATGGGATTGAGAGGAACGATGATGAAGATGATGAGAAAGAGGGGTTTTTCCGCAAATTTTTTAAGGAGAAGTTTGATGACAGAAAGCATGTTCACGATGGCCTAAACGATGAAGACAAGGTTTTTGCCAATGGTGATGATGATGATTCTTCAGAGTTTCCACTATTCCGAAGGTTATTTCGTGTTCATCCAGAAGAAGTGAAGATTAGGTCTCCAGATGCAAATGGTTTGGAAAGCAGTCCAGGGACAGAGAACTTCTTTCGTAAGCTTTTCCGTGATCGTGATAGATCTTTGGAGGATTCAGAGCTTTTTGGCCAGAAGAAACAGAAAGAGGTTAGTTAATGTTTTTGCGTGTTTTCTTCAGGTAAATCATTGAGGAATCTGTAGGTTCAATGAACATAAGATCGATATTTTCCTGTTATGCGTGTAACATGCATCAACAACTGTGCTATCTTTTAGTGAGTGATTAAGTTAATGTTTGTTTAGGAAAAAATGGTAATTCTGAGTCCTAATCGGGTCTTTCTGGGTTTGGAGGCTGGAAGAATAATGTATCATTGTTCTAAAAAAAATACTTGGTCAGAAGGAGCTAGATTCAATGTAGAGATAGAAGTAATTTGTTCCTGAGTATTATGCTCTCACTTTCTCATTTATCTCACGTTGTGAATGTTGCAGAAACATTCTGGTACTGTAGGTTCACCCGGGAATTGGAACGAAAAAGCTATTTCCAAGCCTCCACTTCCGAATAGTGCTGCATCCCAGTTTCGCAAAGGAGCTTATCACGAGTCGCTCGACTTTGTACACGCACTTTGTGAAACTTCCTATGGTTTAGTGGATGTTTTTCCAATGGAAGATCGTAAAAGTGCACTGCGAGAGGTGATTCGTCATGTTATTCTTTATTCAGATGTACTTTCTGAATTGTTCCTTTTCTTTTTTATTTGACGTTATTTATATGTGATTTCTCTTTTTAGTCCCTTGCAGAGATCAATGCCCATGTGGCTGAAGCACAAGCTAGTGGAGGTATGACTATATACTTTTGTTAAGGCAAAGCTATTTATTTGTTTTCCAAGTTCATGTTAAAGTCTTGTATACTTACATTTATTTCAAGCATCAATGTCCATTTTATTATCTTTATAAAGGAATTTTTTCTTGCCTGACTCCTCACCTGCAATACTTGGAAGTGTTGTAGACTCTGGTTATTTGATTTTGTGTGTGGAGAGATTTGCTACGTTGACTGATGTGTCTGTCAATCATTTTATTGTCAGGTGTGTGCTTTCCTATAGGAAAAGGGGTTTATCGTGTGCTGAACATACCAGAAGATGAAGCAGTCCTTTTGAATTCACGAGAGAAAGCACCTTATCTTATTTGCGTGGAGGTCTTGAAATGTGATAATCCAAGGTATTTGTTCTGCAGCATGTGCTTTAGTTTTTCTTTAGTGTTGGTAGGGAAAGTTGGCAAAAGTTAGTATTCTGGGAGTTGGCTATGAATGTTCCTATGTTTCAGAAGTTAATAAGACTTAATTGGATTTTCTCCCAGTTATATCAAGGATACATCAAATGCCCAAAAATTATCCAAAGCAGGAATTCCTTTGGCAAATGGTGATGCATTATTGCCGAAGCCACCTCCCTGGGCCTATCCATTGGGGACTGCCCAAGAGGCTTACCGTATTGATGATGGAATGTCTAGATCAACTTCTCAAGCGATTGACCGAGCCATGGGTCAGTTTAAGGAGGCGAAAGTGAAATTTGTAAATGTCAGCCTCTCAGTGGCGGAACACTGCTGTGATCAGTCATTCCATGGACAAAGTGATGTATTGAGAGTAGGGCATCAATATGATCTGGAATACGTGAGAGTTGTTCTTACAGCTGATTCCAGGCTCAGATTAGAAGACATAGAGGATCAAGTGCCACCGCGTAAAAAAGAGCATCGCCGTGTCCCAAGCATGGTAGCTATGGAAGAAGTGAAGGTATGTTGCTGGTTTTTATTATCTCAGTACTAGATAATTGTTTGTTTCTTACCTGACCCAAGCTGTAATATTTGTCTACTTCAACTGTCTAATCGATGCATGAGTGCATGACATGACATATACACTGATATAAATTCCAACATCTGGACTCTGGAGCGAGTTCCCTTTTTCTAGATTATTTCTGTATTACTGAATCTGTTAGAGGACTTGTGAAGTTGCGATCATTTTGTTTATTCTAGCTGTAACTTTTATGCTTTATAATGTAATAAAATATGACCTTTGTGTTTGTTGAAATTGTTATTGCCATTTACTTCCGATAACAAGTCTGCACTAGATTTATCCCCGAAGTGCAAGAATAATTTTTCTGTTTTTTTGGGGTTCTTTTACCTTTGCTTTCCGTGAATGATAGATTTAATTCGATACTGATGACATAATGCCTATGATGTGATTGATGAGAAAACATTTCAGCGAATAGATGTTTACATTTTATGGAATATGGAGTTAATTTATTTGGTAAAGAATTTTGAATTTTCAACTAACTAATGGCAAATTTCGGAACTATGAGTTATTTGGAGTTTCGAGGAGTCAGTTGCCTTACCCTTTTTGGTTATTTGGCTCAATTTTTTCAACCACATCTTAATCGTCTTTCTTTACAAACATAAGATTACCCATGATAGCTTGAGAGTTTAATCTTCTTGCTCTCTTTTGTATATGGGCTTCTCCTCCTTGTTGTCTTTTAGTACATGAGTGTCACTGCCTTGGTGACTTTTACTCGATGTTCTACATTACCTATAAACAAAATCCTAAAACAACTTCTTAATCCATTACCACCTGTTCCCGCGTGTCTGCACCTAATCACCTATCGTCTCTCATCTCGATTCATTGAATTGCTCACAATATATTCTGCTTTCTACACCCACTATCTTTTCTTAAGTCCTGCATCACTTGTTTCTGCTGGTTTTCTCTCATAGTCTCATGTTTGCCTTTATAGTAACACATTTTTTGAATGTAAGCTTTGCTGTTGTAATTTCGTGATTCCGGTCTGAGTAAAAAATTTTATTGCTAATTGTTTTTTTTTCTTACATAGGCTGCTGCAGCTAAAGGGGAAGCACCGCCTGGATTGCCTGTTAAGGGGCCTGGTCAGGATTCATCTGATACGCAACATAAGGTTCTTACTGATAAGCATTCTCTTTTTCCCCTGAGCGTTATTTAAATGTTTGAAGCAAGGGGTGTAGCTAAGAGCAAGATTTCATATTCGTGAGGTGTAATTATGTTTTGCCATCATGCAGGCTGCAAACGGTGGTCCTCCAAACCCCACAGATGCATTATCTGGTGAACTTTGGGAAGTGAAGAAGGAAAGAATACGTAAAGGTTCAGTTTATGGACAATTGTCTGGTTGGGATCTGAGCTCTGTAAGTGTTCAATATAAGTCTCTTCATAAGTTTTGCTGAGATGACACCCTTATCCCTTCCTCTATATAATCTGCCTTGGTCCTTTAGGCGTGATAAATTTTATCAAGTGGCAAAAGGTGATACATGTCGATGGCCTGCTATCCAAGGATCTATTTTCAAGCCTGTACTCTATTGTTCCTACTATCTGATAAACTATTCAATCATAGGAACTAGGAAATGTGGGCTGTAATACTCATCATTCTGTTTGTGATATTGCCATGAAATCTGTTTGGTTGTAAAACTGAGATATACTGATATAGGTGCTCTTTTTTCTTTGAGCAAGGGACTTGGGTGCTAGTTTATTCATTTAGCACTGGAATTGAAAAGTAAACTATGTTGTCTGCTTGTCTGATGTTGCTGTGTGATTGCTTTGCGCATGCGTATCACCATTGAATTCATGTCGCACGGGCATTTGAAGTTCCAGTCCATTTTTTTTTGTTTTATGCAGGTCATTGTGAAAAGTGGTGATGATTGCAGGCAGGAGCATTTGGCTGTGCAACTTATATCTCACTTTTATGGTGTGTGTTCTGACCCCTTTATTCCCTGGTACTTTAAATTCTGCAGCGTAATAGTCATGTGTTCATTCAAGATGGTGTATAGTAAGTACTTTTTTTTGAAGAAGTCTGTAGTGCTCCCTTTGGCTAATACTCTTGCTTATATGGTTCTAAATAATGTTTTGCATGCGATTGGAGATGAGATATTTAGAGATAACTGTACATGGAATGGTAAATGACTAAGGGGAGGGGTTAGTGTCATTTTAGTATGTTTTTCTCATATTAGTGTGCCACTGTGCCCTACAATCTAATTGCAGCAAGTGGATTTCTCTTATTTGTGCCTGGGTTTAATTATTTCAGATATATTCCAAGAAGCTGGACTGCCTTTATGGTTGCGCCCTTATGAGGTCTTAGTAACCTCATCTTATACAGCTCTCATTGAAACGATTCCAGACACGGTAACTAGCTGTATTGGCTCGAGATACTGATGCTTACTATTATAATGCATTAAGTGGAGAGCTCATGGGTGCCAACCTTTTATCACTTTTTACAGGCCTCGATTCACTCAATCAAGAGTAGATATCATAATATTACGAGTTTGCGTGATTTTTTCAGTGCAAAGTATCAGGAAAACTCTCCGAGTTTTAAACTTGCTCAGGTACATGCATGATTCTTGGTAATTTTATCAAACGTTCCTTAGTTGGAATATAAGGATTTGCATTGTTTGGAGGATTGTGTGCTGCTGACAGTGCTGTGTCAACCATATTTTTTTGTCAGAATACCAATTTGGATCATAGAACCTTACGATCCTACCATCTAATTAGTGGGATTTCAAGTTTGTGGGGTTTTGCGATTCTGATCGTCTTAGAATGTTTAATATAAAATCTTAACATGATTTTACAATCCTAGGCTTTATGATCCATTATATAGCTGTAATAAAGATATATTTTTTTTTGTTATTATACAATTCTAAATGTAACTTCAATTCATGTTTATAGAAAAGTATCTTATTAAGTTCTAATCATTAAACAATTTTGTGATTACTTGTGAACAAATAGCAATAGATTAGTGTTTTGAGTTTAATACGTAAGGTTCTACTATACTTTGACAATACAAGTATACGGAGTATTATTTTACTTAGTTTGTACTTTGTAGTATCTTACGACAATGAGGTACTCTACAATATAAAGGGGCAACTGAAGAAGAGAAACCTGTCTTTGGGTGGCTGCTGTGGCATCTATTCTTTAGCAACCTGCACTTGATTGCAGTCTTTATTTGGTTTTGTAAATTGTTTTAATTTGCATAGGTAACTTGGTTCAGAATTTATCTGTTGGTGGTAGAAAATATCCAATCTTCTCTCATGTCAAAATCTGCGCTTATTTGATTGGCTTGGTCAAGTTTATGGGTTGTTTGCGTGTTCACAGAATTTCACTTAAATGCACACATAACATAGCTAAAAACCTTGCAGTAGGGCATGTATAAAATTGGTTGTCACTTGTTTCTTAATCCATTGAGATTTTACTTTTTATCTCAAAAGAAAGTATATTCCCTGGCTAGATGACCTTAAACATGTGTCCAAGACATGGATATGAATATATGATACACCATAATTCATAAATACCTTTTTTTCCAGAGAAATTGAAAATGTATGACAGTATGAGTGAAACTGCTGTTATGAGAAACGGCTGTGGTACACTTAGTTGGCACTTTTAATGTCAAAGATTGTGTGCATATTTGCATACCCTCTTCATGAGTCACGGAGTTCACCATTATTTTCTTGTGTTCTTTGGCAGAGGAACTTTGTGGAAAGCATGGCAGGATACTCCCTTGTGTGCTACCTTCTGCAGGTATTTGTCATCTTTCTTCTCTGATTCCTCCATGGCTCGCTATAATACTTTCGTAGATAGTCAAGCACATACTTCTATTAATGTAATTGTCAATGGATTTGCAATGTCATTTCATTCATCAGATGTGAAGCTCTTGTAGTTGTGCTGTTTTTTATACTGACTGATTTCTGTACTTATGTTTTGTTCTTTTATCCCGTAGATCAAAGATCGACACAATGGTAACCTTTTGTTAGATGAAGAGGGTCATATCATACATATTGACTTCGGATTCATGTTGTCAAACTCTCCTGGGGGGGTTAATTTTGAAAGTGCACCATTTAAATTGACCCGCGAGCTTCTAGAGGTATATTTCAAGTTACCGTGTTCCCGAGTTATTACAGTCACCTTTTGTCCTGTTTACTGAGCTCCTCATGTTTTTTTCTGGGTTTCTAAATTTCAAATTTTCATATTTTCATTGCTTAAAAATTGCATTTGTTCTAGGTCATGGATTCTGACGCAGAGGGAGTTCCCAGTGAGTTTTTTGACTATTTTAAAGTAAGTAGAGCAATTATTGGTTTCATCTTTTGCAATCTTGACATAGGTTATGTGGGATATTCATAATGCAAAAACTTTGTTATAGGTTCTCTGTATTCAAGGTTTCCTTACCTGTCGCAAGCATGCAGAGCGCATTATCCTTCTAGTGGATATGCTGCAGGTTGGTGTCAAATTAACCTTTTGCCTCCTATGCAATTTGATTGAACACACTAAACAGTAAGCCTACTTGTGCACTGCTATCCGAAAGATTCCGTCTTTCTGCAAGTATGTTCCTCAAAAACTTTGGAAAAACTTAATAGGAGGAATTTATTAACCGGATCCAGAGCCTTATTCTTTTTTATTTTTGGTCTGGAATGCAGTTGAGGATCGTTTTTTTAAAAACGCTTATAACTTACATTTTGTAGTAATCATGATTCTTGCTCTAATTACTAAAATCTTGATATCTGATTCAGGATTCTGGATTTCCGTGCTTTAAAGGGGGCCAGCGAACCATACAGAATCTGAGGAAAAGATTCCACTTGAGTCTTACGGAAGAGGTTTTTTTACTTCTCATCTCCTTGTCATGTATTCATCTTCCATGAATAAACTATCCGGGTTTTTTTTTTCTTTTGCATAAAAAATATGGAACATAAAACATTTGGATAAAATTGTGAGTTGATGAAGGATATGGTGTGTCAAAGTATAATGATCGCTAATAATATGTAGCAAAGAAAAACAAGATTCCTAGTAGGAAGCTTACCATTGCACACCACAAATTGGAACCTGGGAAGTTTATTAATGGGCAAAGCTGCAGACGGAGTAGTTTAACAGTTAGTCTTGTGTAAGGTGGCTGTACACAAATATCGTGTAAAACGGATCCAAACATAACCATATAAGTGGGTAAAAGTAATTAGGAAGAGGATCTTTTTAAAATGAACTAGTATAAGACCACTTTACGCAAATATTTTTGAGAGTTTAACGTTGCATTACATAAATGAGCTATCTGTTTGTTGCAGCAATGTGTCTCTTTGGTCCTGTCATTAATAAGCAGCAGCTTAGATGCATGGAGGACAAGGCAGTATGATTACTATCAAAGAGTTTTGAATGGGATTTTGTAATATTAACATTTGACTTGTCGACAATATTACTAGTTCAAATATGGAAAAGTGGGAATGTGCCTCTTTAGCCAAGTACCATGGCTTTTGACTTTTTCGGTTGTTCCAGAGCATGGATGAAGAACAGAAGGTATCAAGCAGGTATAACTTGTCAACTGATTTTTGGAGATATGAGACTTTGTAATTGTATCGGCTTAAATACTTGTGGATGTGGTCACTTGAGGGGGATGCATTTCTATGTGAGCTTTTTTGGCAGTTGCCACTTTGAATCGGGGAGGAGTACGCAAATCCTCACTACTTGTCGGAGCTGTTGACTCTGTAAATAGTGACTCCGAGGAAAGAGGCTCATCTTACGGTTGGAGTATTTTCCCTGAACCAATGCCCAATTTGTACATTTTGAAACACTCATGTATCGGAGTTGAACCTGCTGACTGCTTGCATATATGATGCCAACAATGGCCAGGAATAGCACGGGCTGCGTATCTTGAGTGTTTTTGTGCATAATTTTCTATTCACTTTGTTCATTTTGTAATGACAATTTTTTAAGCTGATTTTTAGACACCTTGATCTAGCAAAGGTGAACCGTCTTGTATCTAGCAGGATGTTGAGACGCCGTCTTTGGTTGTGCTTTTGCTTCAATATTTATCCTGTATGTTTGATGTTTGTGCAACAAGACTACTCATCCCCTTTGGGTGTGATGATGGAGTTCGCTGCATTTATTGTCATCCCAGTCATGTACTGTTATCGTTGTTCTTTTTTCCTTTCTCACCATCCGGTTTAGCCAATTTATTAAATGTGATCGGAGACCTTGTTTTCCTCAACTGAAGTACACCTTTTTGCAATAGCACCCTGTACTTGGTGAGTGTATGAGTTGGGCGTAGCATGTTTACAACGTGAAAATGGTGTATAGTTGTCTCCCTTCATTCAACCATTTGCTAATAGTTACTAATGGGGTATGCTTGTTGAGTAATTTTTTTGTAAAACCGATTTACAACACGACATAGTAAACCAACTTACAAAATACATTGACACACTAGACTTATTCAATGGGTTGGCGGGTCTTGGGTTGGGTCAACATATTTTTCAGGTCATATGAGTTATGGGTCGGGTTCTGATTAGAAAATTGGTAAAAAAATAATGTATTTTGCCTTTTATCTATTATTTTTAATCGAATTTTTTGAAAATTCGCATATTTAATATTTATATTTTAATTATATTATGTGATTATATTGGTATAATTATAGAAATTAAGTTATTTTAATATTTATTTTATTGTTAAAGGTTACATTTTTTAAAAATATTGGTGATTTTATTATTTTTGTAATTAAAAGTACAAAAAATGATTACTTTTTAATTATTATTTCAAATATAATATATAGTTATTAATATATTAATAAAATTCTTGACTTATCTTTGACCTATCAGATCGGTTGGTTCTGCTCGGGTTTCTACCCTTAATTAACGGGTCATTTCGGGTTCATGTTGAATGAGTCATGAGTCAATATTTTTCGGGTCTTCATCCTTGGGAAAAAACAAATCAGGAGGTTTTCGGGTCAGTTATACGCTCTGTTCCCCGAGTGTCGTTCGATGTACAGTTATTGCACCGAGAGTCTGCCCAGTCTTAGACATATAGGCAGTGGTTATACACTATATATACATAGTACCGTGGAGGCAGTGGTTATACGCTCTGGCAAGTTAGAGGCAGTGGTTATACGCTCTAACGCGTGTTCGCTCTATTCGTTATGCTTTGATGATAGCTTTGTGCCTTCAGTTGCAATGGTTTGCGTGTCACCATATCCGCTATGCTTTATTGCTAGTATTGTGCCTTACGTTTACGAGTCGTGTGTTACTTAGGTTGTAAGTGTTCATGGTCTAGTGGTTGCATTGTTGGAGGAAGTGTCCTCGACAATAGTGTGTTGACGTAATTAAAACTCATTTGAATGAAACACAACTGGGAGTGTTACTCTTTTAAAGTCGACTGATCAACATTTATCGATAATGATTGGCTGTCTAGAGTTTGACATTATCGTCATATGATGGTGGTGATCAGTTGATCCCTTAAGGTCATATCTTTAGGGAATTCCGTCTCAATGGAATAATTAATTAATACTGTATTGGATACAAATTAATTAATAACTGGAAATTTTGGAAATAATATTATATGACGAATATTTTTTATAATGGGATTATAATAATAATTAAAGTCATAGTAATAAAATTGTTTTTATTACTCGGTTTTTATTTATTCGTTTTGGAAACGATTAAATTGAGAATGAACACGGTTGATCATAAAATTACAAAGAGTTGTAATTAAAATTATGATATTACATTTTATACAATAATAATTTCGAAATATTGGAATAATTATTTAAATGTAATAAATTTGTAAATTGTGGATTTCAATAGTTAAAATTGCACAATTAACAAATTAAGTCATGTGTTATGGAACATATGTGACATGTTACAAATTAACACAATTGACAAAAATAAAATGGGTCTTATAAGACCATTTGAACCGTGAAGTTGGAGGGTGCACATGAGATTGTGTGTATGCAATATGATTGAGTGTGTAAGTAGATGTGCAAGAGTGTGTAAGAGTGTAAGGCATATTTGATGCTTTATGTAAGTGTAAGAGAGCCATGCATTGGCCTCTCTTGCTTGACTTGGCCGGCCATAATGCTTGCACTAGCAAGCTTATGTGCTTATATAAACACACTCACTTCACACTCATTTCATACTAGTTTTTGCTAAGTGATTGTTGATGCTTGCACTAACATATTCTACTACAACCTCCTCCATACTAGTAATAGTACTTAGAAATAGTTTTTCTAAGTAAGAAATTATTTCCTATATTAATAATATTAAGAGTAATATTGTTAATATTTCTAGTATACTAATTCTAATTTTCTAGTAACAAAATTAGTATTAGTTTGAGATCGGGTCCTTGATACGCACCTTTAGGAGACGATTTTTGTTAGATCGTTCAAGGGTAATTTCGGTTATTTGAAGACTCAAATAATAGGTGATTATTGAGTATAAACCTTCTAAAACCAATGTAAGGACCATTACCTCTTATGATATCATCTTGCATGCATAAGATCCATTTAAGTTTTTATGACTAAACTTAAAGAAACAAAACTCATATTAGATTTGAGTATAAAATAAGGAACCTAGTTTCCAACAATTGGTATCAGAGCATTACGGTTGTTGCATGCATGATCGGATTCATGATTTATGTTAAAATCGGTTTAACATACATTTCGAAATTTTTCGAAATTATTGTGTTTATTATGATAAATCACAAAATAATTTTGCATGTTAAAGTTTCTGTTTCTAAAATGGTTTTAGGACATAAAAATAATTTTATGGATTTTTATTGTTCATTTTTATATTTATTTGTATATTTTGTAGTTTAAATCGGTTTTAAACAACAATTAATGGGAAAAATAGCTAAAAATAGTTTCTGGCCGAGATTTTTTGATATGTTCTCACATGCATATTTAGTATATTGTATATGATTTTTCGTAAGAAATGGAGTTAATATGCATGGATTATGAATTTTATGAGATAAATAGTCATAATATGAGTAAAAATGGGTATATATGGTTATATTTCGAATTTAACCTTAAAAATTTTATGAGAAGTCACATGCAATATATAAAGTTCCTGTATGAATTTTCGAAATTATTGGACTTATTTTGCATAATTAATGATTTTTGTAGTAAAAATCGTATTAATAGTGACTTAAATTCGACTTTAATAGTTATAGTTGGAATTTTGCCATAAAAACTTTACACAATGTCACATGCAATATGTACAGTATGTATGTAAGTTTTGGGAATTTATTCTCAAGTGATGCATGATTTATGATTTTAATGGTTAAAATCGGAGAAATAGTGACTTATTGTGTTAAAAATAGTTAATCTTAATATTATGGCATGAAATTTTACCCATAGATGTCTTATATGATAGGAACATCAGATCTAAAAGTTAGATATCAAAAAGTTTCTGTTTTTATGATTATTAATTTTTAATGAGTTAATTGGATAATAATCGTAATTTATGAGTCGGAAAATAAAATTTCGAGCATGGTCTGTAATTTTTGGTCACTTTCAGATTCTAATATGTATTTTAGGATGACTAAAAATTTATAGCAATTTATTTCAAGTTTTTATAATTTAAATCGGATTTTTAACCATAAAAACGGCTTTTATAGGATTTATTTAAGAAATAAACCATAAGTATTTGCATAAGACCATTTTATTAATTTCTGAATTTTTTGAAAATTTCCAGAAAGTTTAAAATTTTGAATTTTAAATTTCGAATTTTATTGACTCATTTGGCCGTATTTTGTTTATTTTTCCCGAAAATACAAGTAATTTATGAACAATAATGCAAAATCAAGTTAGATCATGATCAAATATTAGTAGAGACTAAACATTGATTCCTAAAGTAAGTTAGGATGATTAACTTGGACATAAATGAGATTTATGTAATTTTGGATGATTTTAATAGTTAAAATCGCGCATATCCGTAAAAACCGTAAACAAATATGAGATATTTGCTCCCATAAGGCGATTTGGCATTAAAAATTGAGCATGTGCATACATATTTTATTTAATGCAATTTATTTAATATGAATGTCATATTTTGAATGTTATTTATATAATTTGGAATTATGTAATTTTACTTAGTATGGCCTTAGTTTTAATCAATATTACCCGTAATGAAAGGGAATATTGATTCGGTTGTAATTTATGTGATCTCGTATCACGGGTTTGTAATTTAATTTAATTTTCAATTTTACAATAGAATAGTTGTATTATTTTATTGTAATTCCGAAGATCCAAAAGACGGTGCCATACGGAAAGGAGTTCCGACAAGACGGTGTTTTCTTGGATGGCGTGCCAATGAAGTTCAAGGGACCAAGGAGTTGGTTTCCGAATTTGTAATAGTTAATTAGTTTTTACTATTACTAGGAAGGCCATACTAGGATTTTATTGCTTTATTGCTTTTACTTTTGCATTTTAATATGTTTGCATGCATAGCCAAATCGCCATAAACATGCATATTAGTTTAGATCGTTAAAAACGACCGTGTCAATTATAATTATCGAGTTCACCAATTTAATTCGCTTAAAGGAGATGGATAATAAATTGACAAGACCTCTATATTAAACAAAAACAATTGAGAATTAGCCTTACCAAATGGTAGAACCCATGAGCTTCTATTTCGTGGGGTGGTGCTAGTCCAGTGGGCAGTACGAACCCCATTACGTAGGATAAGTGGGGCGATGGGATGGATTCAGTCCAGTGGGCGGATCGCATCCCGATGCATTTGAAATTTGGTTTGTACTCAACGGAAGTGTAGAGGACCAGTGGTCAATGTGTTCCGGGCTAAGATGAATAAATAATGATTTGTCATCAACCAAGAGTTCTAGGGTAGAACCGGTTTATTTTAACCCACCAAACCATATCATTGGGTCGGAGTTCCAGTGGTTCACGATTTCGATAGTATGGGTTTGGGTCTTGGAATCATTTATAAAATTGGATAGAGGTCATTTTATAGATGCATCAACTTAGTAAATATGTTTACAAGTTAAAATGAAAATTAAAACGATTAGCATTTAATTTCTTCATATGTTTAAAAATTTTGTAGTCCTCGTATCAATATCAATCATGACTACTTCCACTACTACAAACTCTTCATGGTTACGTTCCTTCATGGATCGTTGTAAGCTAGAAAAGAATGGGGCAAACTTTGCCGATTGGGATGCCCAACTATTGTTGGCGGCAGAGGGAGACGGTAAGACCGAATTCCTCATTGAAGAATCACCTCCCGAACCTGCAGAAAATGCCACCGCCGCGGCAAGACGACCTTATGATACTTATCAGAAGGAGTCTGCGGCAATCAAAAATGTTTTGATCTTCTCGATGGAGCCAGAACTTCAAAGGAGTGCCATAAAGATTGGCACGGCCTATGAGATCTACTCCAGGCTTGTGACCATGTTCTCAAAGGCTTCGAGAATTGTCCAATACGAGGCGGCATCGGCTTTCTTTGATCTCAACCTTCGGGAGGGGCAAAAGGCTAGCCCACATGTGCTCAAGTTAATTGAGCATGTAGAAACCCTAAGGATGAATCAAGTGGACATTCCTAAGGAACTTGTGATTGATAGAATCCTCCACTCCTTGTCTAAAGTGAAAACTTATGTACAATTCCGGGTGAATTTCAACATGAGAAACCAAGACATCTCTCTCGATGAATTGCACAATATGATCGTGCAAGCTGAAAGGGATATGGGCCTAAATGTTAGTGCCCCTAAGGATGTGCTCAACATTAATGTTAAGAGCAAAGGAAAGTTCAAAAGGAAGGGTAAGGCAAAGGGGAAGCAACCTTCCAAAGGTTCAAAGAAAGTGTCTTCTGAGGCAAGCACCTCCAAATCCAAGAAAAGCCCTCATCAAGGGGCCAAATGCTTTTACTGCAATGGCAAAGGACATTGGAAGAGGAACTGTTCCAAGTATCTCAGCGATCTCAAAGCTGGGAAGATTCTTCCAGTTGGTACGATAACTATCCCGATTTTATGTTAATCTCAACTAATGTATCATGATACAAGTTGTGATGTGAATGCTCTTCTTACTTGAATTAGGGCATGAAAGCAAAGATAAGGGAAAAGAGAAACAAGCTTGATGGATCAAGGGAACTAAGAGTAGCTCCACTCGGGATGATCAAGGAGCTTTGTTTTTCCGCTTATTTTGCTAATATTTCAAGTGTTGTAATGAACAATTAAAACCTATGTTTTATTTCCTTGTTGGACAAGGAAAGGGTAATCCTTGAACAATATGTTGTATTTTGGATAATATAGTGACTTGGTTCTCAACCCGAGTCACTATCGGTTTATAATTATGTTCTTGTTTAGTTTAACATACACTTGCAAATCTCAAACATAAAATAGAATTGATTATGAAATTTCAATGTATGACCATTGAAGCCAAATTGGTATAGGATACCCAATTCAAATCAAATCAAAATCAAATTAAGTTTTGATCTCAATTAAGAGGAAAAGTTGTCAACCATCCAAAACTATCTAAGCTTTAAATCGAATAATTTCTGTGATAAATCATAAGGGCACAAAAACCAACATCAAAGTCATTGCTTGTGGCCTTAGTGGCTATCTTTGGTGATAAAATGGGATTATTATTACAAAGATAGAGTGGGAGAAATTTGAAAAGTCCACAAATAGCATATGATTTTGACAAGCACAATGGATGTGATCTATTAGTGAATAGTAGGATTTATTGTGTTTTGGTTATGTGAAAGATAAGAAGGAAGATTAAGTTGTGGATGGGATCTACGATTTAAGAAAATCTACACCTTATGGTTGTAAAAGGTAGATTAGGCTGTAGATAAGATTCTACGGCTTATCATCCCAAAAGTTGTGGATAAGCCCAAAGGTTGTAGATAAGATCTACGGTTTGGTAAAAATCTACGCCTTATATCCCAAGAGCAATCTACACCTTATGGTTGTAAAAGGTAGATTAGGCTGTGGATAAGATTCTACGCCTTATCATCCCAAAAGTTGTGGATAAGCCCAAAAGTTGTGGATAAGATCTACGGTTTGGTAAAAATCTACGCCTTATATACCAACGGCCCCGGCCCTGGAGGATACTTCAAAGATAAATTCTTGAAGTTTGTAAGGAAAAATTCTATACATGGATAAGATCCATGATATAGTCCTCGTACAGTACAAGATAAGATAAATGTGGGGAACTGAAAGTTCCTACACACAGAAATTGTATACCATAAGAAAAGACTCTTATAGAAACTACGGGAGGACACTCGAAGAAAATTATTCAAAAGATTTTTGCAAAGGCTCAAGAAAGGGTTCTTGGATTTAGATGGTAATCTAAATATGCCAATGCAAAGAACCATGAAATTTATAAGACTTACGTGCTGATAAATGAGATTTGTTGAGAGAAGCAGAAGCAGACATGTGGATGTCTGCAGTCTACAAAGTTAAGGGTAACTTTGTTGAAAGTAGTAAGGTGATTCATTGAGAATGAATTCAGTAAACTCAATAACCATTTTTCAAAAGGGTATTTGAAAAGGATGTGAATATTAGCACATATGGTTAAGTCCCAACCATTTCAATTCATTAAATGTTAAGGAACATTGAATTGAGTGGGAGCTTTATGATTTACGGTTAAATGTAAAGTTCAGTGGGAGTTCTCGCTCCAGGATTTGAAGCTATTGAGTCATGGGTATGACTTCAGGATCTTCAGAATCAGGCAAGAACAAGAGTTTAGTGGGAGTAAACGTTATCTAAAACAACTCATTGCTTGTTTGGAATGAAGCATTGATACTCATGAAAGGTACACGAGTTTTTGGTTCTAGATGACATATTGATATGAATTAAATCTAATTGAACATGAGATGTTTAGTTGAGATTATAAGAGACATCTTGTTATTAGTGTTAAGGTTGTTCATAGAGATGAAGATAGTATAACCATGATGGGATCATGGAAATTTATCGAACCTTAAGTACTATTGTTTGCACGTTTAAATTCGCTAATGTTTCCGCCATTAGTACGATCGTGTAAAATGGATGCACACCGCTTGCAGGACAACCCCTTGGAGCAGGTGTTAAATCAATGATTAAACCTTGATCAATTGTCAAAGTATTCTCCAATGAAGATGAAAGACAAATTCAAGATCTTGGAAGATAACTTAGTCGCATGGTAAAAGGTTTGCAACGACTCAAGTTCCAAGAAACCAAGCAAAGATTTGTGATAATCTTTGACTTACATTCATTGACTATGCATCTCAATGACTTGTATTTTAACTACATGGTCATCACAAGATTCTACAAAATGTGTACGTTCACAAATTATGTAAAGGCATTGCTGTGGCTGGGAGTTACACAATGCACATAATCTTATTTGCTAGTCATTAAAGTGACTTGTCTCTTTCAGAGGAAAGATCAATGTGTGGATATGATCCGCAAAGTGAACGATCGCACGAACAGTGGTAAACCTGGTTTACTCAAAATGGAGATAATTACAATTTTAAGGGATGTAAACGAGAGACCCTAAAGCTGATTGTAAATTAAATGGTGTTCAAAGGTTGACCACTTGGATGGCGTGATCCACTAATTGTTTGAGTTATTTATAACTCACGAAAGGTCAAGTAAAATTCAAATGGGATGGTAAGACCATATTGAACCCCATTAAAGTGAATTGAATTATCATGACCTCGCCCCTAGTTGCTTAAGTGAGGTGACATCTCAATGCAACCGGATGTGTGATGCGATTGATGGCGAGTTCAATTGCCATAGAGTCATACGAGATGACTAATCGATCACCTAGGCATAGACATGTTAAGAAACATTTGCCGGGCTAATGACCGCTGATAGAGCTCTGGCGTACTCTTATTGAAAGACTGCCTGGTCGTGGCGGGAGCATCTATCGTGTTTCACATGAGTCAGTTCTTGGACTAATGACTGTTCTCTGAGGTGGCATAGTTTTCAGATTAACTTTGATTTATGTCCTAACACCTTCGTAACTGGGGTTTATAAGGACATATTTTGGGTTATGATGGGCTGTGGCTAGCCGGAAGGAATAAGTCGATTAGGAATTGTCCACCCCTTGTCAGGGTTGAGAAATATCTCTAGGCCACTCGAGGAGAATAATAACTAGAAATGCGTGGCCACGCTCGGAAGGTATCTATGGTAGATAATTCCGGTCAGTAGTTATAACTCCAGATCGAGATAAACCACTCTAGATTTTAATCAATTGCCGGCACGACCTGAGAGGACGCCATGCATTGAGTGGGAGATAGTAATAGGGCAAGAGAATTGGTGACACACACTTGTCTCGGACAAGTGGGAGATTGTTGGAGGAAGTGTCCTCGACAATAGTGTGTTGACGTAATTAAAACTCATTTGAATGAAACACAACTGGGAGTGTTACTCTTTTAAAGTCGACTGATCAACATTTATCGATAATGATTGGCTGTCTAGAGTTTGACATTATCGTCATATGATGGTGGTGATCAGTTGATCCCTTAAGGTCATATCTTTAGGGAATTCCGTCTCAATGGAATAATTAATTAATACTGTATTGGATACAAATTAATTAATAACTGGAAATTTTGGAAATAATATTATATGACGAATATTTTTTATAATGGGATTATAATAATAATTAAAGTCATAGTAATAAAATTGTTTTTATTACTCGGTTTTTATTTATTCGTTTTGGAAACGATTAAATTGAGAATGAACACGGTTGATCATAAAATTACAAAGAGTTGTAATTAAAATTATGATATTACATTTTATACAATAATAATTTCGAAATATTGGAATAATTATTTAAATGTAATAAATTTGTAAATTGTGGATTTCAATAGTTAAAATTGCACAATTAACAAATTAAGTCATGTGTTATGGAACATATGTGACATGTTACAAATTAACACAATTGACAAAAATAAAATGGGTCTTATAAGACCATTTGAACCGTGAAGTTGGAGGGTGCACATGAGATTGTGTGTATGCAATATGATTGAGTGTGTAAGTAGATGTGCAAGAGTGTGTAAGAGTGTAAGGCATATTTGATGCTTTATGTAAGTGTAAGAGAGCCATGCATTGGCCTCTCTTGCTTGACTTGGCCGGCCATAATGCTTGCACTAGCAAGCTTATGTGCTTATATAAACACACTCACTTCACACTCATTTCATACTAGTTTTTGCTAAGTGATTGTTGATGCTTGCACTAACATATTCTACTACAACCTCCTCCATACTAGTAATAGTACTTAGAAATAGTTTTTCTAAGTAAGAAATTATTTCCTATATTAATAATATTAAGAGTAATATTGTTAATATTTCTAGTATACTAATTCTAATTTTCTAGTAACAAAATTAGTATTAGTTTGAGATCGGGTCCTTGATACGCACCTTTAGGAGACGATTTTTGTTAGATCGTTCAAGGGTAATTTCGGTTATTTGAAGACTCAAATAATAGGTGATTATTGAGTATAAACCTTCTAAAACCAATGTAAGGACCATTACCTCTTATGATATCATCTTGCATGCATAAGATCCATTTAAGTTTTTATGACTAAACTTAAAGAAACAAAACTCATATTAGATTTGAGTATAAAATAAGGAACCTAGTTTCCAACATGCATATGGTCTAAGTTCGTTTGATTTCATATGTCTGGTGTCGAGAATATTATGGTATGGTAAGTTTGCTTTCATGTCATGTTGTGTTGTATCCTCACATGACCGTCGTAATATGTTTTCAAATGAAGGTAAGTTTGATTGGACGTTCATGAGTATAGATGATGTCGCATGTTTACTTATTTTACACTGCAATTGTTATTGATTGTTGGTTACATTCAATTGTTGTAAACATGACTGGGAGAGCATCTAATTACTCCCGAATGATTGCCGACCCCCTTCTCAGGTTGTTCAAGTTGTTGCTGTTTGGTTGATGCTTGTTTGGGGAATGTGCGAAGCGAGCTTAATAATTCGTTAAGAGTTTGTTTTATGTTTTAGAACCCTTGAATAATGTATTAGCTGGTTTTGGTTTTAGTATCGATCTGGATTTGGTCATCTGTTTCCTCCACATTGACCTTATTATCATTGTTATACTCTGATTATCTTATATATTTGAGTTATTTCTTTTATGGAATAATCCGGGTTTTTACAGTTGGTTTTAGAGCGAACACACTCCCACCTCTCGCGTGGTTTCTCACTAAAATTATAATGACTTAGTAAATGAGTGAGAGTAAATGGGGTAGAAACACTTAAGGACCTGTTTACATCTTAATGTTTCATAACGTTGTTCATTATTGTACATGTATTATTCATCTACTTATTTGTTTATGCCATAATATTTCGCATAGTTGTTAATTGTTTTACATGTGTGCTCATGTATTTGTTTGTTGTCCTTTATGTTTTATCTCGTTACTTAAAGTATTGAATGTATAATTCATCTACTTGTTTTATTATGCGTTAATGTTTCATATAATTATTATTTGTGTTATTTGTGTTGTTCATGCAATTGTGCATTTATACATTGAGGTTTTGAATCATTATTAATTGTATTACATGTTTGTTCATATATTTGTTTGTTTATGTCTTAATGTTCATTGTTATTAAGTTTATCAAATCTACAGTTTATATATTGTGTTGTTTATGACTCGATGTTATGTTTCGTCATAAATTGTACAAAAATAATGTGCTGTTTATGTATAAATTTTTCGAGCATGGTCTGTTGATTTTAATGATGGTCAATTTTGAAAATGTCCTTGGCATGTTACGTCTTACATGTTTTTGGTTATATCTCGGTCAAAACTTTTTCCTTGATAACCCGAGCTTTACTCTTATCGTACTTTCATCCTTTTTGGATCTTTTGGTGACATCGTCCTTGTTTGAGGTAATTTTGAGGTTGATCCCCTTGTGGTTTTTGAGGCATCAAGTTAGAATTGTTTGACAAGTTAAGATGTTATAGTATGAAAGAAAATAGTGTTTATTTTTATGAGATTGGTAACGAGGGAGTTTACTTTGAGATTTGAGGTCGTTAAGGAGTTTACATTGGGATTTGAGGTTGCTGAGATGGACTTGATTTTGGGAATAGTCATTATTAGGACGAAGTCTCATCTGTGATAAGTGGTTGTTAAGTTCTTTGTGTGCTTGGAGAATTTCTTTTTGAGGATAGAGAGTGAGTGAATGATATGTGGCTTAAGACGTTTAATTGTAGTTTTATAGTTTCAATGGAAGTGAGAGACATAATGAGTAGATTTATCTTATGATATGATTTGGGAATACCGAGGCTTATGCTCTTAATGGTTATAATTATTGGATTTTTGTCTTGTGTTAAGGGAACAGTTATGTGGGTTATTTATGGATCGAGGATAGAACGATAGGAATGAATTGAATGTTATCATGGAGTTTAGATTAAAAACGTTGGGAGTTTTGGAGACTATGCCCATCTTTAATTGATATATGATATTTGAGGAATATGAATTCGTTGATGACTTTTAGTGAGTTATGAAGGGATTTATGATTTATGCGTGAAGAAGATATTTAATGATTGTACCTATTAAAGGATCGGATGAGAGAGAGAGAGAGACGAACTGTAGTCTATGGACTTGTGAGATGTTGATGTTATAGTGTTTTAGCGTTGACTTAATTAATGAATGATCATGTTGACGTTGTTTATAATAGGATGTGGCATTTATCTTTGAGGGTGTAGATATTGTTATGAATTGATTTGTTAAGTTTGTTTAGATGAATTTCTTGAGAGTTGATGGTCATGATAGTTGATGATCTTGAGAGTCGATAATTTGAGGAATGTATGTAGGGCATTTATATAGATATTTGTTGATGTTGAGGTATTTATTATGGAGACGGGATGAAAGGATGTTCGGAGACATTGTTACCTTGAGTGATGATTGTACGAGAATTTTAAGACCTTGGTTATCGTGCTTTATTTATCTTATCTTGAGGTGTCGTCTTAGTGTTGATAGAATTGTTTTTATTTAGAGTCGTCTATACTTGTCATCCTTGCACGTGTTGACCATATCTCTTCTATTTGAGCCTTTAGACAAAAAAAATTCTTATTTATCTTTGTCCTCTGTCTGTTTTTATCTATCTTTACTCTCTCTATTTGTTCCTTATTTCAACTCCAGTTCCCTCTTCTTCCGACTTTTGTAATTATCCTCTTTACATTGATTTCTCATTGAGCTTATACTTTCTAAAACCCGACCCGTATTTTACCCGAACCCGTATCTACCCGACCTGTAACCCGCCCGTTTGACCCGTTTGACAGGTCTAGTGACATGTTATAAAGTAACACAATTGACAAAGATAAAATGTGTTGGAAATGTGTCCTCAACAATAGTGCGATCAAGTAATTAAATCTCATGACGAGAATATACAAGGGATGATCCGATATTATATATAGTTAACTGACCAACATTAATCGGTAATGATTGACTGATTAGAGTTTGACATTACTGTCGTATGACGGTGGTGGTCAGTTGATCCCTTTAGGTCACACCTATAGGACAATCCACTTAATTGATATATTGATCAATTGTATACGATACGAATTCATTAAATTCCTTAAAATCAAATATCGAGAAATCAGAGATTGAATCTTAATGTAAGATTTATATTTGAAATTGAAATGTGTCAATTGTCAAATATTAATCGATATTTTTGAAATATCGAAATTAGAATGAGAAAGGTTCGTGGTTATAACAAACGTTGTATATCGTATTGACGATTATTATAATAACCATATTTTGGGACGGTAATTACAAATTACTAAATTAATTTGTTAAATATGGTTTAATTAATTTAGAAATAGTATTAATTAGATAAATATGCATTTTAAATTAATACAATTGTATTATGTCACATAGGATGTCACATATTACACAATTGTACAAATTGCAAATATAAAATGAAGGTCCATTTTATTCCTACATGTGCCGTGCAACCCTATTGTGCATGGGTAAGAACAATCAACCCTAACCCTTCCCCATGCACCCATCTACACGGCACAACCCCTCACCCATATATGTGATTCATTCACATTTTTTTATTCATTCTAACCCTAATGTTAATTTTTCCTAGAGTGAGAAAAACTCATAAAACCTCTAAAATATTTTCTAGTAAGAAAATTATTAATTCTCAAAAATATAATAGGATACTAATAGTTATAGTATTTATATTTTATTAGTATTCTAATAAGATTAGTATACGGTATTAAGGACACCGAGTTCCGGCACCTAGTCCGTGTAAGCTCTCGGTTTTAAGGGGCTCGTCTTGGGTGCATCGTAAAGGAGGCAAACTACTTTGGTTGCTCCGTGGAGGATCGTCCGAAGCAATTCTTGGACCGAATGTAAGGGTCCAATTCTTTATATTTCCGCAGTTTATTTGCATGCATAAGTTCTAAACCGAATTTAATAGTAAATTGGTATTTTTAATTAGTGAGACTAATTTTGTAGTAGGATTATTAGTATGGCTAAGTTCCTTGCAAGTGGTATCAGAGCATACAGTTGCTTGCATGCAACTCGTTTTCGTTCTTTACGAGTAATATGATTAACAAATAAAACGTAAAATATTTGGTACATATAAGATTTGCCCGAAAATATTTATGCATGTATACTCTCTGGTCCTAAAAATGTTTTAGGTCATTTTATATGATTTATGGAATTATATTGTTCATTTTTGAAATTAATTGTTAATTTATGTTTATTAATCGGCTAAAATGTTTTAATTATGGAAAAATAGCATATAATACTTTCTGGCCGAGATTTTAATATATGTTCTCACATGTATTTTGTATGTTATGAATATAAAATTTTCAAGTTATTGGAGTTTTATGCATGGTTTATGAAATTTAATGGTTAAATTGTCATAAAATGAGTTTAAAATGGGTTTATATAGTTAGATTATGAATTTAGCTACAATTTTTTTTGAGTATTTCACATGCAATATTTAAAATGTTCATTAAAGTTTTCAGAATTTGTTATCAAGTATTGCATGATTATTGATTTTTATGGTAAAAATCGAGATAATAGTGAGATAATTCAACTTAAATAGTTTGAGTTGGAACTTGACCATAAAACTTTTACACAGCGTCATACATATTATTTCTAGAATGCACGTAAATTTTGAGATTTTTCTTTCGAATATTGCATGAGATATGATTTTAATGGTTAAAATCGTATATTATATGACAAAATTCGTTAAAAATAGTAAAACTTACTAAAATGGCCGAAAAAATTAACCCATATATGTCATATTAGATATGTTCATCAGCATAATTTTCTTGGGAGCCAAAAGTTTCTGGAAATTTGATTTTTAATTTTTAAAAGTTAAAGTTAAAATTTGAATTGTAAGAGTCATAATATGATTTTTCGGTCCATGAACAGTGTTTTTCTGTCCATTTCAGTCTCTTGAGTGTTTTGGAATATGTAAAAATTTTATTAGTATTTTATTGCATTATTTAAAAGGTAATTTAGAATTTCCGACTAAATATGCATGTTTTTACGTATTATTTGAATTTTGAATTTTTCGAAATATTTTATGACTCAATTGATTTTTATATTATTTTTCCCGTAAAACCGATAATATTAAGAACAATATTATAATAAATAAGTTAAGTCATATTCAAAATTGAGTAAGACTAAATTTTGAAACCTAAATGTGTTAGGATGTTTAGCTTAATAGTGAATATTGATTCACATAATGTTAAGTGATTTTAAATGTTAAAATCACGCAATTCCATAAAACCGAGTTATTATGATAACGATATTAAAATTATGTTTAAATAGGACGATTTGGCTTAGGATTGACATGTTAGTTACATATTCATAAGCATTGCATATTTATTTATTTATGAATGTCATAATTCTATTTACGTAATTTGGAATTATGTAATTTTACTTAGTATGGCCTTAGTTTTAATCGTTATTGCCCGAAATGTATGGGAATATCGATTCGGTTGTAATTAAATGTGATCTCGTATCACTTTATTTTATTGCTTTAGTTTATTTTATAATGTATAAAATAGATAGAAAATTTGTAATTATTAATTCCGGAGATCCTTGAAGACGACGCCTTTCGGAAAGGAGTTCCGACCAAGACGGAGTTTGCCTTGGGATGCGTGCCGCGTGTGAAGTTCAAGGGACCAAGGAGTTGGTTTCCGAATTTGTAATTTTCATTTAATTTTCTATTTTAGGTAGGCCATACTAGGATTTATTTATGCTTTTAAAGTTTTTATGCTTTTATTTATCTTTATATGTTTACATGCATAGCCAAATCGTCATTCCATATCATGCATGTTCATCGAGTTTTTCGACCGTGTCAATTAATTTATCGATAATTCACCGACTTAGTTCACTTAAAGGAGATAGATAATAAATTGACAAGATCTCTTACGTATTCAAATATTGAGACATAGCCTTACCAAAAAGTAAAGAACCCATGAATCCCTTCTTCATAAGGAAGTGGGCTCGGCTAAACCAGGGTACTAAAATTGTTACGTTAGGTAAGTGGGGTAATATGATTACACTCTCGAAATTTGGTTGATCTCAACGAAGGTATTCGAGCAACCGTAGTTGTAATAAGTTCAGGCTAAAGATAAGGATTAATGTAATTCTTGTCGATCGGGAGTTCTAAGGTAGAATCGATTAAAGGTTAATCCACCGAATTATATTAATAAGGGATGTGTCGGCTAAACCGTGCCCGAGTTAGTATGGATTTGGGTCTCGGGATCATTTACTTAATTGGGTAAGAGATCATTAAGTAGATGCTTAACTTGTTTAATATTTACAAGTTTTAATAAACGATAATTGTTTTAATTCCTTCATTTTGTTTATAGTTCATTTTCAACAATCATCAAATGGCTAATAACGCTCCACCTCTCACGAATGTATCATGGCTTCGATCCTTCATGGATCGTTGCAAGCTTGAGAAGCATGGCGCCAATTTTAAGGATTGGACGCGCAACTACTTTTGGCCGCGGAAGGAGACGACAAGACTCGTTTCCTCACCGAAGCCGCTCCTCCCACTCCCACCGCTCGTTCCGCGGTTGCGACTCGTGAGGTCTATGAGGCTTATATGAAAGAGTCCCATGCTCTTAAGAACGCGCTTATTTTCTCAATGGAGCCGGATCTTCAAAGGAGAATGATTAAGCTAGCCACGGCTAATGAGATTTACACCAAGCTTACGACCATGTTTTCACAAGCTCCTAGGGTGATTCAATATGAGGCGGCCTCCGCCTTCTTTGACTTGACCTTGAAGGAAGGTCAAAGGATTAGTGCTCATGTGCTCAAAATGGTTGCGCTAGCCGAAACCTTGAAAGTGCAAGAGGTGAATGTTCCCGACTCTCTCATAATAGATAGAATTCTTCACTCCCTTAACAAAGTGAAAACGTATGCTCAGTTCCGGGTGAACTTTAACATGCGTAATCAAGAAACCTCTTTGGACGAATTGCATAAGATGCTCGTCCAAGAGGAAAGGGATATGGGACTTAATGAGAGTTCCACGAAGGATGTGCTCAACATCGAGAAAAAAGCGCAAGGGAAAGTTTAAGCGGAAGGCTTCAAAGGCAAAGGTATCAAGGCCTTCAAACACGCATCTTCTAAAGAGAAGACCTTTTTCGAAAGATGCTTATACATCGTCTTCAAAAGTCGAAGACAAGTGCCATTATTGCACTAAGATGGGGCATTGGAAGCGGAATTGCCAAAAGTACCTAAACGACCTCAAAGCTGGAAGGGTTCTTGCAGTAGGTAATAATTCTCTTTTAAAAATTCATGTTACTTTGTCAACTTTTGTGGGGAATTTCCGTATATTCACCCTTAAAAATACAGGATTATAACGAAAATATATACATGTGAATATCGTCATAAGATGAAAAACATGAAACGAAAGGAAAGGATGCAAAACCTTAGGTCCTAGCGCAAATGGCCTAAGAACAGGAATTAATAGAAATTCCCTCCTATAACTTGCACCCAAGACCCGTCTGAGATGATGCCGCGTGTGCTAGAAATACTCTCCAATTGCCTTGCAATATGGAGAGAGCTTTTGTGAGTCTTAGATGTGAGATCTAGGTTTTTTTGGGAGAAAGCTGCTCTCAAAAACCCTAATATTTATAAATATGAATTACCAGTAGTTGACAAAAGGAGAATTCTTCTCCTTTTGTAACTCTACACGGCCGGCCGAAATAGGTCTAGGGTGAGAGTGGGCTTTCCACTCTTATCTTATTCTAATGCGTGATTCGACCCTAAAGCTAAAATATAATCCGCGGGTTTTAATTATAAATCGTATACATGTTATCAGATATTAATGCTGTCGATACATTAATAATTGTCTGATAAGAAAATTACGATATTGTATAATTAGCTCAATTAATATAACTGCTTATATTAATACACGAATTCAATATTTAATTAAATATAACCGTTTATATATAATTTAGGAATTAATCATGTAATCCGTATTAGCTAAAATTATTTAATCCGTATTAAATAATTATGTCAACATCTCATTGACTAATTTAATAGTCAATACCTCTGACGAACTGTTTAGTCGTATTCAGCATAAATGTGACTGTATTTTCATACCTTCACATCTCTCATACGTGTCCTATAGGTGTGACGTAAAGGGACCAGTTGATCACCGCCATCCGTATGACAATAACGTCAAACTTATCTAGCAAGCCAACCTTTATTGATAAACGTGGTTGTAATACTCCGTATTTATTATATTTTATTTTATTATTTAATAATTATTTGGATGTGTTAATAGTTATTTGAACGTTCGTATTCGATAATTAATTTATTGAATAAAGGTGTTATTAAGTGTGTGGACTGTAATAACTCGAAAATGTTATTATAATATTTACTATTATATTTGTCGTATCGATAGTGTCTGAACGATAGTTAGTATATTCGATAAGACATTTATCGAATGGTATTTTTTTTATTTGTTGCTACCGGGGTTCGATCTCGAGACCTTTGGCATGTGGTTGTGGGCCTTGGGTAACTATGAGATCACACGTAAACAACCCACACCACGTTGTTTTTTTTTTGTAAAAACCTTTTATACACCCTCATACATGCCGACTTTGACAGCCTTCGTTAACCTAGTTTTACCCTACCCCAAACACTACCATCAACCCAATCTTACAGCCGCCACATCAAAGCTGAGGAAGGGAGTCTACACGGTGGTTTAGGGTGGTCTAGGACCCTTCGAACAGGCCGGGAAAAGGGTACGTTCACAGTGTTTTCGTATTTTCTCTGGTTGCACTTGTTTTATATTGCGTCGTTCGTCGTAAGCGTGGGTCTATGGGTTCTATTCTCCGCATATTTTTAATCTGTGTTGTTAGTAGTTATGATTCGACCATTGTTTTAGCACCAGTGACCACCTAGGACCACCAGTCGGAGGTCGTTTTAGTCGTCTGACCAAATCTCGGTGTTATAATTTCAGAACAGAGTTTGGGCGTGGGATATCTATGTACGAATTTGATAGACTTTCTGTAACACCCCGATTTATTAAGGAGCCTTTAGCAAGACATCCTCAGTAAATTGAGCTGTTACCATCTCGGAATATCCGAGGTAGTGAATAACAAAGTAAATCAAACCAAAGTACTTTATATGAAAACTGGTAAAAATTTAAACTTTGGTGTTACTGATATTACACAGCGGAATAAAAGTACAACTGATAACTACAAGATAGGTGATCTACATCTAAGTCGGTCCATCCAAATGCTCACGCCATCCCATGGTCCCGCAGCACCATCTTTCCTGTCAAAACTGCTCCCCATTACGGATCATCACAGGTGTCACACGAATACACAGGGTCAACCACGAGGTTGAGTAGAGGAAAATAATTAAATAAACAATGTCATATATATATAGGGATTCAATCATCCCTTCTCCGCACCGATCCAACGCAAAATAACTCCGCACCGATCCACGCCAAATAAACTCCGCACCGATCACAAGACCCATTACCAACTCCGCACCGATCACAAGACCCATTACCTCCCCACCAATCACAAGACCCAATATACTCCACACCAGTCACAAGACCCAATATACTCCACACCAGTCACAAGACCCAATATACTCCGCTCCATATCACAAGACCCATTATTCGTCACATCTATCGTATCCCAGGATTATTCAATCAAATAAAGCAATATATCAATCATTCAATATATATAATAAGATGAACATTGTTAACAACGGTTAATAATCAAATAACTCATCAACAGGGATACGGTATTCCCCTACCTCAAATAGCAGGAATGCAGATAAATCCAAAGCTCGCTTAGAAATGTTCCACGCGAAACCCGCTACCTAAACACGTATACGTAACGAATTATTAACCTTCCCGAGCCCCATAACAACCTACACTTACTATTAATAGAAACCTTCCATAAATGGAAAGTTTCCAAAAATAGAAACTCCCATGATTCACCACTTTCCCGACTCATAAACCTGACTACTCCAAAACCGAACTCAAAAGTAAGAATAATAAAACGTAATACTAACGAGTGACAACAACTTTAGATTCGATTAAAATAACAACAATAGAAAATATAATCATAAAGAATAATAAGAAATACTAATAATATCAATAATAATAATAATAATAATAATAATAATAATAATAATAATAATAATAATAATAATAATAATAATAATAATAATAATAATAATAATAATAATAAAGTAATAGCACAAAGTCTCAACATAGTCTACGAACACAATACTACGCATTCCCGAACCCCATAATACGAGTACAGTAATATGACAGCAGCCCCTTCCCCGTGACCAACAGCCCCGACAAACGCCATCCCCAACACCAATTGCAACCCCTGACTTCCCCACCGGCGCCACCGGGCTCGCCTCTGAGCCACGGTGGTTCCAGGGAGGAAGTCAGTGGCCGTCGACTACCCCCATCGCCACCAAACAACCGCCCAGAAGGTAATGTCACGCAACTGCTCTGCTCTTGACGCAACCGACCCCAAAACGAAACCCACATTATTACTTGACACCACGACCCCTAGCCACCGTGATTGCCACCATAAAAACCACCTGACTACCACCCATCCAAAAACTCAAACACCCAAAACAATAACAACCAGAAACTTATTCGAATCAAAGGATGAACATTCACGCTCCAAACCCTGTTTTGAAAATGAAAATGAACATTCTGACTCGGGCAATAAGACACTACTCACGACGGTCAACGGAGGCCAACGACTACTCGACTAAGGTCGAAATATGGCCTCTACACATCATTGATCCATAATATAGGAACACTCAAAACTGGCGGTGCAAATACACGAGGGTAAAACGAATTGAAAGGGAGAAGAGCCAAAACCGAGAAGATGAAATCGTGGCAACTAACCTGTTTCACGATGAAATCGAGCATTGCTAGGCCACTCTAAAACCACCGTGAGAACCTCCCTCTTACCCTCTGTTATGGCGGCAGCATAGAGAGGGTGGTTGTTGTCAGTCGAAGTCATTAGGTTTAGGTTTTTTTTTGTGTTTGTGATGTGTCGACGGTAGGATGAGCGTGTGTGGGTTTGAGGGTATTTGTGTGTTTGTTTAACGGGATTGGTTGTTTTGGGTTGACACCCATATCGAGGCCCAAACGTCTATTCAAAACACGATATATTAGCTAACTCGTATTGTAACATCCCGTATTTTCGTAAAATCTAATTTAAGCGTTTTAATTATTTTAAGTAATGAAATAATAATTTAATAATTTATCTCGAAAGATTTTAATTTAAATAGTGAGATCCGTCTTAAGAACCTTAAGTCCTTAAGACGAATACTACTTGATGAACTTAAACTCGAATGATAAATATCCGTTCAAGTCCGACCCATTTTATTTAAATACGGAAAGGGCAAGTACTTAAATCCCTAAAAACCCTTAAGTTGTCATATTTCATCCTCCATCTTCAACATTTTTACAGTAAACAACATTCCTTCAAAACCTCCATTTTTACCCTCTTCTTTTCAAGCTTTTCTTCATCATCCGTCACTCGAATTGAGGTAACGATAACATTTTCGGAATCCTCATCAAATTTCCAAGTCATCTATCACTTTCTTTTTCCATTTCGTTGACTTCGAAAATCGGGCTGTTTTGCCTAATTTCGTTTTTCAGTCTTAAAAACCCGTTTTCTATGTTGTAGGTGTTGGCTTGGGCGATCCCGACACCGATAGTTACGTGGTTGAGGAGGATCATCTGCCGGAATAAGCTTAAAGGTGACGATAATGAGAAACTCGGCCTATTTGTGAATATTAGCACTTTTGTTGTTAATCTTGTCATGGTTTCTGATTTATGTTTGAGTTTATGATTTCTAGACTTAGTAACATGTTTAGGATGAGGTTATGTTGATGAATTTATGCTTGAATTGGTTGATATGTGATCTTAAGCTTAATTTCAGTTTTTCTCATTTTGTGACGGATACAAGAGATATTCATTTGAGGATTGTTATGGGAACTAATTGCTGGTAGATATGTAGTATTGGATGTTTGGAAATGTTGGGTAAACGTTACTTGTATCAATTGTGAAGAATTGGTGTCGATTTGTGATGTTTTCGAATAGGCTGAAAGTTGCGAAAATCGTATCAGGCTCTCTGAGCCGGTCGACCGACCGGCCGCCGGTCGACCGACCGGCCGCCGGTCGACCGGCTGGGAGCGTCTTTGGGAGTTTTGTAAATTTTGAAAGGATTGGACCTTGGGACTGCCAGCCGGCCGACCGGCTGGTGGTCGCTCCTTGTGTTGTGTTTGTGTTTTTGCGAAAGACTTACGTAGAGGGGAGCCCAGCCGGCAGACCGGCCGCCTGCCAGCCGGCTGGGAGTACATTTGGGGTGGGTTTGCGAGTTGGTAAAGCTAAGGGAATGGGTTCCCAGCCGGCCGACCGGCTGCCTGCCGACCGGCTGGGAGTCCCTTTGTGTTGTCTCGTTTTGGAAAAGAAAGAAGGAAGGCTGAGGTGGGCACCAGCCGGCCGACCGGCTGCCTGCCGACCGGCTGGGGACCCCTGTAGGCTATTTTGAGGTTTTTGTAATTTGAGCGTAACTTTCAAACGGTTAATCGGTTTTACTTGAAACTTGCGTTGTGTACCTTTGACATGTATTTGAGGTCCCCGGAGGATGGGCAACATTATATTGGGTTCGGGAATAGAGTGAGGATAGAGACCCCCCGGTCGGGCAACCGAAAGGGAAACCGGCTCTCCCTCATCTTTGTTCTCGGGGTCAATTAAGTGTTGATTAGAAGTTAAAGGTAGAACTATAGATTAGTTCTTAGACTTTGATATTGTTTTGATGCGTATTAAGTTATGCGTTAAGATGTCGCCTCTGAACTTAATACGTAGGTTGTTTGTCATGTATAGGGTTATGCGTTAAGATGTCGCCTCTGAGCCCTATATGTGTTTGTTTGTCGTGTATGGAGCCATGCGTTGAGTTTTCGCCTCTGAGTTCCATACATGTTTGTTTGTCGTGTCTGGGACATGCGTTGAGTTTTCGCCTCTGAGTCCAGACATGTATGTGTGATCGCGTCGGAACATGCGTTGAGTTTTCGCCTCTGAGTCTGACGAGTAGAGCAACTGCACGACGGGGCAGTCAGGTTGTCATACCTTACCCGGAGTGCAGGTGTTTGGTGCTAGAACATGCGTTGAGTTTTCGCCTCTGAGTCTAGTATCTTGTAATGTGGTAGGGGAACATGCGTTGAGTTTTCGCCTCTGAGTTCCTTACTTGAGATAGTGAATTGGATGTTAGTCCATGCGTTGAGTTTTCGCCTCTGAGTCTAATGTTCAGTGATAGCCGGTCCATGCGTTGAGTTTTCGCCTCTGAGTCCTTGCTTGATATTGTGAACTTGGTACTTAGGTTATGCGTTAAGATGTCGCCTCTGAACCTTTGTACTTGCTGTTTTATATCTGCTTGCCTTGATGATGGTACAGTGTCAGATATGCATAATAGGTTATGGATGTTTATATGATTTGTGGTTAAATCATCCAAGGCATTGGATGACTCTTAGTTCGGTTTCATAAATAATTGGATTGAAAGACCCCCCGACTGGGTAACCAGTAGGGAAACCGGCTCTCCTTCCTAACGGTTTATGAAGTTGGTTGAGAGCCGTGCATTAGAGTTTGCATGATAGTATGAGGACGGTTGATGAGTTGTTTATGCTTCACATGTTATATATGTTGGAGTATTCTGTATTGCTTTATGTGTTACGTGTTGTCACAAAAGGTGGCTAGGAGAACTCTAGTCACTCCCCACTGATTGTGGCGTACATGTTTACATGTATGTAGGTACATGACAGGTGGTTGGCAGAGGGTTGCATGGAGCTAGCGAGCGATGATCCTATTCATCGATTGACTCACACGTTTACGTTAGCTAGACTTAGTTTACAATTCAGTTTGAGTGCCTGTAGGGATGTACCATCCCAGGCTGTTTGTATATGTATTTTACTTTCAGTTACAGTTTTTAATTCACCTCGCATGTTAGTTATGTTAGAAAGTTTTAATTCCGCTGCATTTTTAGTATTTTGTATGTTTTATATTTCCGCTTTCGCGAGGGGTTTTACACGTATACTCGACCCTTCACTTACAATATATAAAATATAACAAGTATTCGATAAATAAATTATCAAGTATAAAGTTAAATAACCACCAACACGTCAAAATAAATAATAAACTTAATAATAACAAATACGAGGTATTACAGTTGGGCTGCCTCTAAGCCACGTACTTCGAGGCCCAACTCCCCCGACTCCGTACTTTGCTTAAAACACAATAAGCTCTTAATTCGCATACTCGACACAATAAAATATATCGACACTTATTCGATAAATTAATTATCGAATATAACGTTCAAATCTCGTCAAAATAATTACGAATTATAACAATATATAAAAAAAAGTACGAGGTATTACACTTTCTGTGCACGGTTGTTCTGGGTACTCAGGTAGTAGATGGGTGGTAGTCAGGGGGTTTGGACGGTGGTCACCACGGCGGTTATGGGTGGTGTGTGTCGTCAGAGTGGTGGGACTCGTTTGGGGTGTTTACTGCGTTTTAAACAGGGTAACTCGGGGGGTACTGGTTTTGTTACGGCTGTTAATGGTGGTGGTGGTAGTCGACGGCCGCCGACCTCACCCCTGGAACCACCGCGGCTCAGGGGCGAGGCTGGTGGTGCTTCTGGTGAGGTCAGAGGCCTAGAGTGGTGTTGGGTTCGGGGTTTGTCATGGTTGATGGTCACGGGTTTGGGGTTGTTGCTGGGGTGGTATTCACGGTTTGCTTGTTTTTTTCAATTATTTGATTGATCATCATGATTAGCATTATTACTACACTCATTGTTATTATTATTATTGTTATTATTATTATTATTATTATTATTATTATTATTATTATTATTATTAATAATGTTATTATTAATGTTTTAATGTAAGTTGTATTGTTTTATCGTATGAGCTTGTAATTGTTCGATAACTTAATTATCGAAGTAACGAGTTTTATTATCAGTATTATTTCATTATTATTTCTTTTAAGTATTATTCATATTATTACTAATATTAATTATCATTGTTGCTTTTATAAATATTTTACTACTAGTATTATTATTGTGTTGGTGTTAGTAGTAAAATAAATTATTTTATTAAAGCTATTGTCGTTGTGATGCGTGTTATCATTTTGTTATTAGTATTAATATATGTTGTGTCTATGGTTAATTAATTAAATCATTGTTATTATGGGTTGTATAATAATTGTTTAAATTAATCATATGACATATTTGGTAAGTCTATATTTAGTAAGTTATACTTGACTAGTGGTGATTGATACGACTAAGGAGTTAATATTAGTTGGTATATATATATGAGTATGTTGATATATATATTTACAATGTGTGATAAGTGTATCACTTGTGAACATGATAGAATAAATGTGGTAGTGTTTGATGGTATGGTTAACAATTGATATTAAGTACTATTTATAGGAACTGAGTTCGAGGTGGAACAATTCTAGCAGCTGTTCGGTTGTCATTCTGCAACTCCAGGTAGGGGATAAATGTATATCTGTGGTCGCGGTATGACGTGAATTGTGTGTGTTACGTATTATATGATTGTTATAATCGATTATTAATGTATTGTGGATTGTTAATTATTATTGATTATCGTGCAGATCGGGGCTTGTGAAATGGGTCTTGTGATATGGGTCTTGTGATAAGGGACTTGTGATATGGCCATGGGAGGTGTGGTGTGATGGGAGGTGTGGTGTGATGGAGGTGTGAAGTGGTGGAGGTGTGGTGGATGATCGAATAATATGGAGATGGAGTAGGATACAGTTCTATTGTTATTTATGTTTTAGCTGTTTTACCTACTCAACCTCGCGATTGACCCTGTGTATTCGTATGACACCTACGATGATCCGGAATGGGGAGTAGATTCTACAGGAAAGAGATAGACGAACCAGGAGCTAGGACGGGAATGTGAGATGCGGACTTGAGACCGACTTAGATCTACATCACATATAGAGTAGTCGTCAGTTGTGCTTTTATCTTCTATGTAATCTCTGTAATAACAAAAGTTTAAATTCTATCGGTTTTATATAAAGTACTTTGTATTGTTTTACTTTGTTATTCACTACCTCGGGTTTTTCCGAGATGCTAACGGCTCTATTTACTCGAGAATGTCTTGCTAAAGGCTCTTGAATAAATGGGGGTGTTACAAAGTGGTATCAGAGAGAACGATCCTCAGGCCTAAACCAAATGAATAATAATGAATATAGGTAGAGTCTAATAAAATGAACTCAGAGATGAAATTGATAGGAGCCCCAAAAAGGAACGGGATGAGTTAGGGGCCCCCTCACACCAGACCTGGGCCCTTTCTGTTCTGTCTCGGGAACCCAATGAGAGTAATTGAAGAGTGGGGTAGACTATATATATATATTTAGTGACCTAGTTATATTTTACTAACGTTCTTGCAGGAGAAGAATGAGGTAAGTAATATGTGAGTTATGATTAATGATGTGCGTTGGAAGGATATATGTAATATGAAATGTGGATTGATATGATATGAAATGTGGATTGATACGGATGATTGAATGGAAATTTTCAGAGTTGAAGGTGTATTGGTTGAGCAATGGTTAGTATGATGTGATCATACTAGGTTGGTGTTTGAAATGTCCATATGATTACCTGATTATTAAATGATTATCGAAACTATGTAATATATATTGTTGGTATTTGGATATGAATTAGCAGACTTATGTATATTAGTAACCCATGCCTAGAGATATGAGGAATGCATATTGATATGGTACAAGGTGATGTCTATGCTTCAATTGTATGCCAACATGTTTTGGAAAAGTAATGGTTATATTTAAATACGATAGTGTGGTGATTTTAAGGAACACAAATTTTCGATAAATTTTCGGAATGTTACCTTGCTTGCGAGGACTACCATTTGAAATGTGTTCTCTCTATGTGTATGGAAATTTTATGTATGATAAACTGTATGAAACCTTAACAAGTCGTTATTTAATTTTGATTGTGAAAGTTGCCCAAATTTCTGTTGAATGATTGTAAAGTTCCTGTCCAGACCAATTGAGTTGTGTTATAAATAATTCTCTTGAGATATGCCTTCGATTCTTTTTCCTATGGTCAGCTAATTCTTCATATTTTCTAAAAACTATAATGGGCCGCAAGTTAGCTAAGCGGTTATTTAATTGTGATTGTTGTAAGTTGTTGTGTAATGTGTTGTTGGTGGAATTGCGCGTTATGTAAGTTTCATATGACAGTTTAATCAAATGTGAATTATGTGATGTGCCCACGTGATATTCTGATATGTGAATTATACATATGATATGAATATGAACCTTACTATATGATAGCGTAACCTTGTTTATTTCGTCAAGTTTAGTATGGAACCGTTTCAATTAAGCCAACGCTCGTACTGTCTAGTGTTATGATCTCAAAATAATGATGTGTTGTCTGTATTGGCTGTCAAATCGTGTTTATCAAAGAAGAGTCTTGCCAAGTGGCAGAATGAAATTTAACTGGTAAACTTACTAACATGATATAGTAGTCTAAGGGTTATACGTATTTGTGTTTATCTGAACAATGTGAATCTTGTTGATGTTCTTTGGATATTAATGGTTCATCTCTGTCTAGTTTCCTGTGATTATAATCTTCATAACTTTTTCAAGTATATTGTTATACCATACAGTGAATAACATATTGTTATACTTAGAATCTGATTGCGACGTGTCGAATTATAAATTGTTTGACATATGATTTATGGAAGTACTAGTCTGGTGAATTCGTTTACTTTTATCGTTAAATTTTGTTTTCATAATTCATGACCTACAAGAACGATGTTTAGTAAAAGAGAGTTAGAAGGTCTCCGTGTAGTCTTGTTTCGATCTATAACTTGTAAAATTGTCTTGGATTCGTGTTTATAAATTGTCACAAACTACCCCTTTCAATGTTTCAAGCATTTCAAAATATTTCAAAAGAGAGAAACCAGGATAAAGCTTGATGTTTGATAATTATGGTGATTGTTTGCAATATGACAATTCTGTAGCTATGTGTCGATGAAATCCTGTTTGAACGTTTAATTGCTGCGCATTGTATAAAACCCTTAATTTTTGCAAGTCGTATATAGTAATAGTTTCATGATAAATGATGTAATGTGAATGGACGGGAGAGCTATCTAAGTGATTCTGTTAACTTATTGATATCTGAGAATGTTAAACGATCTTGTGAGTCTATGATTTGTGTATATCTTGTGAAATATGTCAACGTTCCATGTTTAATTACGTTAACTAATTTTGTTCTATGTCTTCTCCTAAAATATGATTTTGCTTCTATAATATGATTATGAGCATAAAACATTTTAATTTGTCAAGTATGAACTCTGAGCTTCTTGATTGTTTACATTGTGTAAATATATTAATTTGTGATAAAATTTCAAAGGTATGTAAGTGTTAGCTACCCTGATTCTGCTTTACTGCGTAACACGGTTTCTACCGATCCTAGTACTCATGTTATTACTCGAGGTTATATATGTTTACATGACAATTACTATGGGTTTCTTACGAGTACTTATTTGAGTTGAAAATTCGTAATTGTTCCTTTATTTTGAGAGTTAATTTCTCCTATTGATAAAATAATCCTTTTGTTTGTAAGACGGGTTGAATTGTGGGATGGGTAAACTTGTGGTAATTGATTAGTTGTTTATGCATAATGGTTTTGTATTACGTTGGTTTGATATAGCGTCCAGATCCTTATTTTTATGAACTGTGGAATGGTAAGTATACGTACAAGTATGTCAATGAACTTGGAAGTTAAGCACTGATGAGATTGAGTTGGTGAGATTCAGTTGCTCGTGAGTCTAGAGCAAAGGCCATGGTTGATTTTGTTTTGAGCATAAGTTTGTAGTTCAGTATTTTATCGAGTTGTCGTATTATTTGACCTTGACTTAGAGTTTTACTCTCTAAGTGTTGAGCAGTTCTTTTAATGGAGTATTTGACTATTTTAATATCGAATTTGGGATGAGAATTGGTTACTGGTTTGAGTTATGAGTTATTAAGCCGTTGGGCCACATTGTGTTTTCGGTCAAGTATGACCTTGTTTTTTTTTGAGTCACTTTTTGAATTTGAAAGCGATATTGAGATGTAAGTATTGATTTGCGGTTTTATCCCGCCAGATCACTCACCCCTTGTCTTTGGTCTTAGATGTGACGATAAGTGCGATACTGGTTACTTGGAGTGAGATAGTATGAGATAAAGTAATGAGTACAACAGAGTAACGAGCTGGGTTTTGTATAATGAGGTTACATGGACGTAACCGTGTTTTAAGGAGGATGAGATTGTAAAATCTTAATGATTTATGATATGACTAGTTGTTATGACATGACTAAGTAATATGTCGTGATTGTTTGAATATACGTATACCAGATAATCTCGATTACTTCTGTTATACATTTATTATGTTTCGTGAAGTACCCCTTTCATTTATCTATACGTTGAACTTTGGGGACAAAGTTTTTTTAACGAGGGTAGAATGTAACATTTCGTGTTGAAGAGTGCTTGACATGTTGTATGATGCTACATTTTGTGTTCGTTGCGTACCTAGTGACCAGTTTATTCACCATGGGATGGTGAACTTCGGGACGAAGTTCATTTTAAGGAGGAAAGACTGTAATACTCCGTATTTATTATATTTTATTTTATTATTTAATAATTATTTGGATGTGTTAATAGTTATTTGAACGTTCGTATTCGATAATTAATTTATTGAATAAAGGTGTTATTAAGTGTGTGGACTGTAATAACTCGAAAATGTTATTATAATATTTACTATTATATTTGTCGTATCGATAGTGTCTGAACGATAGTTAGTATATTCGATAACACATTTATCGAATGGTATTTTTTTATTTGTTGCTAGCGGGGTTCGATCTCGAGACCTTTGGCATGTGGTTGTGGGCCTTGGGTAACTATGAGATCACACGTAAACAACCCACACCACGTTGTTTTTTTTTGTAAAAACCTTTTATACACCCTCATACATGCCGACTTTGACAGCCTTCGTTAACCTAGTTTTACCCTACCCCAAACACTACCATCAACCCAATCTTACAGCCGCCACATCAAAGCTGAGGAAGGGAGTCTACACGGTGGTTTAGGGTGGTCTAGGACCCTTCGAACAGGCCGGAAAAAGGGTACGTTCACAGTGTTTTCGTATTTTCTCTGGTTGCACTTGTTTTATATTGCGTCGTTCGTCGTAAGCGTGGGTCTATGGGTTCTATTCTCCGCATATTTTTAATCTGTGTTGTTAGTAGTTATGATTCGACCATTGTTTTAGCACCAGTGACCACCTAGGACCACCAGTCGGAGGTCGTTTTAGTCGTCTGACCAAATCTCGGTGTTATAATTTCAGAACAGAGTTTGGGCGTGGGATATCTATGTACGAATTTGATAGACTTTCTATGCACGGTTGTTCTGGGTACTCAGGTAGTAGATGGGTGGTAGTCAGAGGGTTTGGACGGTGGTCACCACGGCGGTTATGGGTGGTGTGTGTCGTCAGAGTGGTGGGACTCGTTTGGGTGTTAACTGCGTTTTAAACAGGGTAACTCGGGGGGTACTGGTTTTGTTACGGCTGTTAATGGTGGTGGTGGTAGTCGACGGCCGCCGACCTCACTCCTAGAACCACCGCGGCTCAGGGGCGAGGCTGGTGGTGCTTCTAGTGAGGTCAGAGGCCTAGAGTGGTGTTGGGTTCGGGGTTTGTCATGGTTGATGGTCACGGGTTTGGGGTTGTTGCTGGGGTGGTATTCACGGTTTGCTTGTTTTTTTCAATTATTTGATTGATCATCATGATTAGCATTATTACTACACTCATTGTTGTTGTTATTATTATTATTATTATTATTATTATTATTATTATTATTATTATTATTATTATTATTATTATTATTATTATTATTATTATTATTATTAATGTTATTATTAATGTTTTAATGTAAGTTGTATTGTTTTATCGTATGAGCTTGTAATTGTTCGATAACTTAATTATCGAAGTAACGAGTTTTATTATCAGTATTATTTCATTATTATTTCTTTTAAGTATTATTCATATTATTACTAATATTAATTATCATTGTTGCTTTTATAAATATTTTACTACTAGTACTATTATTTTGTTGGTGTTAGTAGTAAAATAAATTATTTTATTAAAGCTATTGTCGTTGTGATGCGTGTTATCATTTTGTTATTAGTATTAATATATGTTGTGTCTATGGTTAATTAATTAAATCATTGTTATTATGGGTTGTATAATAATTGTTTAAATTAATCATATGACATATTTGGTAAGTCTATATTTAGTAAGTTATACTTGACTAGTGGTGATTGATACGACTAAGGAGTTAATATTAGTTGGTATATATATATGAGTATGTTGATATATATATATATTTATAATGTGTGATAAGTGTATCACTTGTGAACATGATAGAATAAATGTGGTAGTGTTTGATGGTAGGGTTAGCAATTGATATTAAGTACTATTTATAGGAACTGAGTTCGAGGTGGAACAATTCTAGCAGCTGTTCGGTTGTCATTCTGCAACTCCAGGTAGGGGATAAATGTATATCTGTGGTCGCGGTATGACGTGAATTGTGTGTGTTACGTATTATATGATTGTTATAATCGATTATGAATGTATTGTGGATTGTTAATTATTATTGATTATCGTGGAGATCGGGGCTTGTGAAATGGGTCTTGTGATATGGGTCTTGTGATAAGGGACTTGTGATATGGCCATGGGAGGTGTGGTGTGATGGAGGTGTGAAGTGGTGGAGGTGTGGTGGATGATCGAATAATATGGAGATGGAGGAGGATACAGTTCTATTGTTATTTATGTTTTAGCTGTTTTACGTACTCAACCTCGCGGTTGACCCTGTGTATTCGTGTGACACCTACGATGATCCGGAATGAGGATTAGATTCTACAGGAAAGAGATAGACGAACCAGGAGCTGGGACGGGAATGTGAGATGCGGACTTGAGACCGACTTAGATCTACATCACATATAGAGGAGTCGTCAGTTGTGCTTTTATCTTCTATGTAATCTCTGTAATAACAAAAGTTTAAATTCTATCGGTTTTATATAAAGTACTTTGTATTGTTTTACTTTGTTATTCACTACCTCGGGTTTTTCCGAGATGGTAACGACTCTATTTACTCGAGAATGTCTTGCTAAAGGCTCTTGAATAAATGGGGGTGTTACAGTGGTTCAACTGATAATAATATCAAAGTATGCCCTTGTGATCGTTTAAGAGATTTAATAAGCCATTGTACTAACTATCAAGGACACCAGCCCCAAAAATCTCCCACTTGTACGTACAAGTGTATGTGCAATGACGTTATCACACTACATGTGGAGGACACCAGCTCCAACAAACTTTCACTTGTCCGTACAAGTGTAGGTGCGATAACCGATTCTCATATCCTTTTAAAATTTCTCCCACTCAATGTAAAACAATTTGCAAATCCGTATTCGCAAAGGTCGTATTCTACAATCGATCTGCATCAAGAGTGGTTTCCCCGACTAGAGTAATTTAACTGATAAAACGAATCTGTATTCGAGCATGGCCATGCATTTCAGTTACTACTCCTCGAGTGGCCCTGAGAAATGATAAAATCCTGATAAGGGTTTGGATATTTCCCTCAACTCGAATCCTGTAGATGTAAGCGCAGCATGAAATAACCCAGTGAAAATCCTCTTGGCCCCTGTTACGTAAGACCGTGGGAAAGAAACCAAAGTTACCCAAAATTTGCCTTAATCTCAAGAGACAGTTGAAAGTCAAAAGAATCGACTCTAAGGAACACTATGGAGGTCCTATCCACGACCTGGCACTTAATGTTATAAAACATTTAGGACTCCATAACGTTGTCACGATGTGTTCTACGAGATATCCGTATAACTCGCCTTTGTGATTGGTCAGTCAACTGTTTGACTTATGGCTCGTTGAACCCACCATCAACCAACGTCACAAAATGATTACTTGAGTTATCAACTCAAGTGGGTAATCAAGGACCAAAAACGATGTAATGTTAATCAGTTCACTTTCTGGTGTTCAAAATTGTCGTACAATTCCACATGAAAAACAAAACATAAAATATCATAACGATGAGGTTGTAATAGAGTACACAAGAAAATGAATTATAAAAGAATTCATAAAAGAGTACTACAACTCAGGAACACATTTAATTCCCATGGAATTAACGTGCCCTTCATGCTTAACACGTCGTAATGCTTTAGTGAGAGGATCTGCTATGTTGTCATCCGTAGCGATCTTATCAATAAAAATCTCCTTTTGCTCCACGTAATCTCTGATTAGATGAGCTTTCCGTTGTACATGTCTAGACTTGTTAGTAGACTTAGACTCCTTAGCTTGGAAAATGGCACCTTTATTGTCACAATAAAACGGTGATCGGGTCATTCGAACTAGGCACTACTGATAGTCCTAGTAAGAATTGACGCATCCATATTGCTTCTTTAGCTGCTTCCGAAGCGGCATAGTACTCGGACTCAGTTGTAGAATCTGTTGTAACACTTTGTTTAGAACTTTTCCAGCTGACAGCAGCGCCTTTAAGAGTAAAAACGAATCCAGACCGAGATTTCGAGTCGTCTCGATCCGTTTGGAAGCTAGCATCTGCGTAACCAGTGGCGCAGAGCCTCGTGTCGCCTCCATAAGTCAATCCCCAATCTTTAGTCCTCCGTATGTACTTAAGAATGTTTTTCACGGCCATCCAGTGTTGTTCACCTGGATGTGCTTGGAATCGACTTGTCATACTCAATGCATATGCAACGTCTGACGTGTGCATATCATGGCATACATGGTCGATCCTATACCCGAAGCGTAAGGATTCCGACTCATGCGCTCTTTCTCTTCCAATGTCTTAGCTTATTGAGACTTGCTCAAGTGAAGCCCAGTAGCCGTAGGAAGGAACCCTTTCTTGGAGTTCGTCATGCTGAATCTCTATAGAATCTTATCTATATAAGACTCCTGACTGAGAGACAACATCCGTCGTGATCTATCCTTGTAGATACGGATGCCCAAAATTCTTTGTGCCTCTCCCAGATCTTTCATCTGGAAATGGTTTTTCAACCATGCTTTAACCGAAGACAAGAGAGGTATGTCATTCCCAATCAGGAGTATGTCATCGACATACAATACTAGGAAGACAATCTTGCTCCCACTCGACTTGATATAGAGACATGGTTCCTCGACTGATCGAATGAAACCATTCTCTTTTATCACTTGGTCGAAACGATGATTCCAACTCCGTGATGCTTGCTTAAGTCCATAAATGGAACGCTTAAGCTTGTAAACCTTCTTAGGATGTTCAGGATCAATAAAACCTTCGGGCTTTACCATGTACAACTCTTCCTCCAAATAACCATTTAAGAAGGCGGTTTTAACATCCATCTGCCAGATTTTATAGTCATGAAATGCGACAATCGCTAAGATAATCCGAATGGAACGTAGCATGACTACGGGTGAAAAGATTCCATCGTAGTGCAAGCCTGGCACTTGGGTGAAACCTTTAGCAACTAGTCGTGCCTTGTGAATATCTTGTTGTCCTTCCACGACATGCTTTATCTTGTAAAGCCATTTGCATTGAAGGGGGCGTACCTTTGCAGGTAGGTCCACAAGATCCCACACGTTGTTCTCATACATGGAGTCCATCTCGGATTGCATGGCATCCAGCCATAACTTTGAGTCGGAACTAGTCAGCGCCCCTTTATAGGTTGTGGGTTCATTGCCCTCTAGGAGCAAGATGTCATCTATGTCATGTTCCTCGACCATACCAATGTATCTGTCCGGAGGAATAGAGACTCTTCCCGACCTCCTAGGTTCCTCAGGAATATCTACCGCAGCCGAGGTTGAAGGAACTGCTTCCTCCAGTGGTTGCTCGGTATTTGGTTCTTGAATCTCCGATAGATCGAAGGTTCTATTACTCGACTTGTTCTCGAGAAATTCTTTCTCTAAGAACGTCGCACTAGCCGCAACAAAAACACGTTGTTCGGTTGGCGAGTAGAAGTAATGACCAAAAGTTCCTTTTGGATAACCTATAAAGTATGTCTTGACCGATCGCGAGCCGAGCTTGTCCTCGTGTCTCCATTTCACATAAGCTTCGCAGCCCCAAACCCGAATAAAGGACGAGTTAGGGACCGTTCCCTTCCATAACTCGTATGGAGTCTTGTCAACAACTTTAGACGGACTTCGGTTAAGAATTAGAGCGGCTGACAGAAGAGCATAGCCCCACAATGAATCAGGCACGACGGTGTGATTCATCATGGATCGAACCATATCAAGTAGAGTTCGATTTCTCCGTTCGGACACACCATTTAACTGTGGTGTTCCAGGTGGAGTCAACTGTAGAACGATGCCACAGTCTTTAAGGTGTTGATCAAACTCATGAGAAAGATAGTCGCCACCACGATCAGATCGTAGTGCTTTAATCTTTCTACCCAGTTGGTTCTGTACCCGATTCTGGTATTCTTTGAACTTGTCAAAGGATTCACTTTTATGTTTCATTAAGTAGACATAGCCATATCTACTCAAATCATCCGTGAAAGTGATGAAATACCTATAGCCTTCTCGTGCGTTTATCGACATAGGGCCACATACATCCGTATGTATGAGTCCTAATAGGTCAACAGCGCGCATTCCAACGCCTTTGAAGGAAATAAGAGTCATCTTATCGATGAGACATGACTCACACGTGCCATATGATTCGAAATCATAGGCCGAGATAGCTCCATTCTGTATGAGTTGTTTTACGCGTTTCTCATTTATATGTCCTATACGGTAGTGCCATAGATAAGTTTGATCCTTGTCACCAACCTTTAACTTCTTGTTATTCACGTGTAATATTTCGGTGGTTTGATCTAAAACATAAATTCCATTCATGGAAACTGCCTTGCCATAAATCATATCGTGTAATGAGAAAATACAGCTATTATTCTCTATTATAAATGAAAAACCAAGTTTGTCAAGTGCAGAAACAGAAATAATGTTTTTGGATAAACTAGGAACATAATAACAGTTATACAATGATAACTCGAATCCACTAGGAAGCTGGATCACGTATGTTCCCCTCGAGACTGCAGCAACTCGTGCTCCATTCCCGACACGCAGGTCAACCTCACCCTTTATGAGGGGCTCGAGGTTTCGGAGGCCCTGCACATGATTACACAGATGAGAACCACAACTAGTATCTAGTAACCAAGTTCCGTAACTTGCATGGTTAATCTCAATCATGTGAATAAAAGAAGAAGAAGACATACCAACAAGAGTAACGCGGCCTGCCTTAATGTCCTCGCAATACACGAGGCGCGTGCGCCTCCAATGCCCAGTCTTGTGGCAATGGTGGCATTCCATCCTTGTATTCTTGCTCTTTGTCTTACCCTGTGAGTTGCTCGACTCACCGGGCCCACTCTTAGCAAATCCTGACTTCTTGAACTTTGGCTTACCTACCGCTAGGTCGCCTTAAGCTTTCCTTTACCTTTACCTTTACTGGAGATCATGAGAACATCCTGCTTCATGCTCCCACTCAATTTCAGATCCTTTTCGGTCTTTACGAGAAGTGAGTGGAGCTCATGAGGAGTCTTCTTCATGTCGTTCATATAATAGTTGGCCCTAAAGAGGGCGAACCCATCATGAAGCGAATGAAGCATTCGATCAACGATTATGTTCTCACTGATCTTGCAGTTTAAGGCCTCCAGTTTCTCGATATTCTCAATCATGTTGAGAATATGTGGGCTAACAGCTTGACCCTTATGGAGTTTCGCGTCAAAGAAGCGACATGTATGCTCATAAGAAACGATTCTCGGAGCTTTCGAGAATTCATTTGTGAGCGTGGTGAAAATCTTGTTTGCACCATGGAAAATGAAGCGTCTTTGCAAATTGGATTCCATTGCATAGATAAGTACGTTCTTTAACGCACCCGCTTCCATGACGAAGTCGCTATGAGCGCGAACTTCGGCAGCTCTAGCCGCAGTTCCTGGGTGTGCCGGAATGGGCTCAGTCAAGTACTTGAGCTTTCCGTCAGCAATAGCAGCATTTTGTAATGCTGCCTCCCAGTCCGAGAAGTTTGACGCATCATTCTTCAGTCTAGTAGACTGATTCATGGAGTCCATGAAGGCTTTAAGCCAGGATTCTCGTGCTAGCGTGGCACTTGGCATTGGGTCTTGACCAGGCATTTGTTATTAACAGTTTAAAATTGTTCGTGTTCTACACTGAAAAGAAGATAAAAACAAAACGATATAAGCAACTGTCGTTGTGATTTAAGTCTATTTTAAATTAAATTTAAACTCGTAGACTCATGTATTTATATAATTGAGCTCCCTCAAGAATTATATAAACGATCCCAAGACTCAATTTCCGTAAATTGATAAGCCAACTGCTTGGCTAGTTCTACCGTTAGAACTCTTGGTCGATAGATTTCCGTAAATCTCATCTTTTAGTCCATCATAGTCACTAGATAGTATCTAGTGACCACGACGTTGAGATAAAATAAATCATATGTTCCCACTTAGCCGACGTAGAAGGGGTCATAGTATGCCTACCGACGAAGAAGGGATTCATGGGAGTCTGATTTATAAAGACTAATCTAAACCTGTTTTTATTCATTTTAAGTGAACTAATATCTAGCATTGCGTGAATGAATAAAATTAAGTGGTGGCTTAATCAATGACAATTGACATCTGTATGTCATAGAAAATTAACGCGCGACCTCTACATGAGTCAGTTTTCAGGCATGTTATAGGTGGTTTGGTTTTAGGCGGAAAATGATGCAAACTATTACCGATGAAAGCATAAAAGAAAGCAATAAACGTAAATAAAAGTCCTAGTGTGGCCTATCCAACCAAAATAAACATTAAAACAACTTGGAATCCACCGTTGGACCCGAGAAGCTTGTCTTGATGTTCCATCTTGGTTTTTGCAGCGGGAGTGAGCATCCGGTCTCCGTCTTTGGTCTTCACAAAATTACTAATTTAAATTACAAATATAAACCTATTTACATTCTAATTTAAATACAGATGTAATTACAAGGGAAAAACAAAACGGAGATTCGAGATCTCAAAATTACAACCAAGACTATGTTCCATCATTACGGAAACACAATCTACTAAGGCCACACTAAGTTACAACCGTTTGCAAAAATAAATACGTTATAAAAGCATTCATAAGCATTCAACAAACGATAAATAAAATGCATCAACTAAAACAAATTCATTCGTGATATAATTCTGTAATTATGTTTAATAAATTTTACCAAACCACCTTACATGATTAAAATTATGTGATTAAACCGTTTTAGTCACATTAATCTTAATAAACTTCTAATCCATTATTTTAAACCGTTTTAAAACAATATGTATCTATCGAGTGTGAACCGTTTCACATATGTTAATATACTATTTCCGTATATAGTATATTACCATGGGCCAAAAGAAAAAAAAAATTTAAAAAATTTTATTTTCGAAATCCTGCCAAAACAGGGTTGCTTGATCGAGTCACTAGGGTACTCGATCGAGTAACCTTGACAGATGAGTTTTGCTCGATCGAGCCCAAAACAGTTTCCAGAAAACAAAAATTTTCAGAAAATGAAAAATTCCAGAAAACTGCTCGATCGATTTAAAATGAGTTCGATCGAGGAACAGTGTGACTCGATCGAGTACAACAAGTCTCGATCGAGTGACTGGTCATCGAGGCAGCCTACGAACGAGTAGTATATCGCTCGTTCATTGAATCCAAAACGCTCGATCGAGCCAAAAAGTACTCGATCGAGTAACTCCGTTACTCGATCGAGTATCAGCAAGGCTGCATCGAACGACGTGTTGCTGTAAAAAAAAACTTGTATATGTGCTTGATTTAAAACGTGTAAATCAACAAAACAACAACAAATGATTCACATATTGCTAAAAATATCGATTAATCAACAATATGCAAATCAAAATCGACAAACATGATCGATTTCTCACAAAAACGGACACACGGCCGTGAACAACAAACGGTTCGAAAATTTCGATTTATTTCATCTTATGAAAATCACAATAGTAAAATTTTCGTGGCCTTGGCTCTCATACCACTTGTGGGGAATTTCCGTATATTCACCCTTAAAAATACAGGATTATAACGAAAATATATACATGTGAATATCGTCATAAGATGAAAAACATGAAACGAAAGGAAAGGATGCACAACCTTAGGTCCTAGCGCGAATGGCCTAAGAACAGTTATTAATAGAAATTCCCTCCTATAACTTGCACCCAAGACCCGTCTGAGATGATGCCGCGTGTGCTAGAAATACTCTTCAATTGCCTTGCAATATGGGGAGAGCTTTTGTGAGTTTTAGATGTGAGATCTAGGTTTTTTTAGGAGAAAGCTGCTCTAAAAAACCCTAATGTTTGTAAATATGAATTACCAGTAGTTGACAAAAGGAGAATTCTTCTCCTTTTGTAACTCTACACGGCCGGCCGAAATAGGTCTAGGGTGAGAGTGGGCTTTCCACTCTTACCTTATTCTAATGCGTGATTCGACCCTAAAGCTAAAATATAATCCGCGGGTTTTAATTACAAATCGTATACATGCTATTAGATATTAATGCAGTCGATACATTAATAATGGTCTGATAAGAAAATTACGATATTGTATAATTAGCTCAATTAATATAACTGCTTATATTAATACTCGAATTCAATATTTAATTAAATATAACCGTTTATATTTAATTTACGAATTAATCATGTAATCCGTATTAGCTAAAATTATTTAATCCATATTAAATAATTATGTCAACATCTCATTGACTAATTTAATAGTCAATACCCCTGACTAACTGTTTAGTCGTATTAAGCATAAATGTGACTGTATTTTCATACTTTCACATCTCTCATACGTGTCCTATAGGTGTGACGTATAGGGACCAGTTGATCACCGCCATCCGTATGACAATAACGTCAAACTTATCTAGCAAGCCAACCGTTATTGATAAACGTGGATCAACTGATAATAATACCAAAGTATGCCCTTGTGATCCTTTAAGAGATTTAATAAGTCATTGTACTAACTGTCAAGGACACCAGCCCCAACAACTTTTGTATGTTGATACAAGTTATTGACTCTCACCCTTTTATAATTGTTTTAAAGGGGCTCCCTCCAAGGATAAAGGCAAGGAGAAAGAAAAAGAAGCTTGAAGTTCCTTTCATGGATCGCTATGGTAGCATCCGAAGATTGAAGACATAAAGTGCTTAGCTCTAATTTTCATTTGATGTCTTCTTTCGTTTATGCATTTTAATTTTAAGAACATTGTATTTCTTGTATGACAAGGATTTAGTTATTTCAAACAATGGTTGTAATGTTGAATTTTGGTGACTTGGTTTTCAACCCAAGTCATCACTTTTGTACTTAATTCAAATCGTTTTTTTTTAAAAATGCATTTAATGACATGAGTTAATATGATCTTAAAGATCATAATAAAGTACCTTGAATAGTTCACCGTACGCTAGACATGATAGAATCATAATAAAGTAATTTGATTTGCTTAAACGAGAATTACACCTCCGCGAAAAACACTCAATCAATATAAGATATAAACATCAAACTCAAAAGTGATTTAATTAGTTCATTATAAGATCATCATTTTAAGTGAAAATGAGAACTAATATCTCACCCCTCATAATACTTACTATCCAATACATTGTTATAGGCGAAATTGCTATCCTTATAAGAATAACGGTTATTTTAAAGGATAGAGTGGGAGAAATTTTACGCCCGCAAACCAATGGAATAAATATGGGATCTTAGAGAAGAATCCTATATGGGGTCCTTGAGAAGAACCGTAAATGAATGGATAGAAGAAACTACGCGAGGACACAAATGGAAATGTTCTTTATGTCATTAGTTCCTAGAGAGGACAAAAGGAACCGCGTGTATAAACAGAAGGAAAACGTTTCGTGAAGTTAATGTTTATTATTTTATAAGATAATAGAGGAGAAATCGTCTCCCGTCCTCTTGATGCTAGTGTTTCTTATTCTAAAGGATTATAGAGGAGAAATCATGTCCTGGTGCTTTCCAGGGGAACGAGGACGAAAAATGAAATGTTCATATGAGATGAGAAGATGTTGATTGAGTAGGAGCTAATCACTATAGAGATACTGGGAGTTGTTTAACTATAAATATGGTGATACAAAATTCAGTGGGAGAAAGAGTCATTAGAAGGTTGAACCTATCATTAAGAGAGAATGATAATTCTTTTATGAAAAGAATGGAAGGTTTTCAATTCTAAATGAGTAAATATGTTAAGAACATCATAGGATGATGGACAATCATAAGTGAGTTTATTATATGATAATGAAACGTCACCTATTGATGATCAACAAGGTTGGATAAATTATTCATATCGATGAATATAGAATCAACTAGATATGAAGGTGTTGATTCATACGACCTTGATTAACATGCCAAATTGTTGAAACAAAAACCTTATTTTGATATAAGTTCTCGAGGAGAACTAGTGGATTGGATCTAGGTAAACTACAATATGAATTCTAGTACAATGTGACTGTGTACGTGAGAACAACATGTCACGAGTTATAAGATAACATTGGGAGCTTCCTTCAGGAAAGGAGACTCGAATCTAGTATGAGGACTAGACATGTACTTGAATAAGATCATATTATACGAGATAATATGAGTCAGAAGGAAACCGAAATTTGTAGGTTTGGATGACGTGAATAAATGGTGTATTCACATATCAAACCATTAATACAAATTGATGGATGAGCATCATAGATTGTATAGTGTGGAACAGTAATATTGTATTGACTGTTCGTACATGACAATTACTCTTATCGTTTGAGTTATCATTAACTCACTATTGATAAATACTTTGTCAAATCCAATGGGTTGTGGGAGACAATTTTAAACCCCATGAAGTAAACTGGATTAACTTAGTATAGCCCATAGTCGCTTGTATGAGGTGACGTCTCGAAGCGACTAGAGTGTGAGGCGATTGATGGCAAGTTCAAATGCCATAGAGTTATATGGGACGACTAGTCGATCACAAAGGCAGACTGCAGGAGACACTCTGTCGGGCAATAAGTGACCGCTTATAGAGTTCTGGAAATTTTATAAAAGCCTGGTCGTGGCGAGAGCTACTATATTATTCTCATGAGTCGATTCTTAGACTAGAGACTGTTCGCCCAAGGTGGCACAATTTCAGAGTGACTTTGATTTATGCTCTACGATCTTCCGTAAAAGGGGTCAAATGGGCATCTTTTGGGTCATGATGGACTGTGTTAGTCGAAGGGAACAGTAGGATATGAATTGTCCAACCCCTTGTTAGGGTTATCTTAAATCTCAGGGCCACTCGAGGAGAAGTTTAACTGCAAATGCGTGGCCACGCTCGGAAGGTATCTATGGTAGATAATTCCGGTCAAAGCAGTTAATGTGGGGAATATAACGTGTATTCGCCCTATACTTGCATGATTATAATGAAAAATACAATCGTGAATATGGTCATAAGATTAAAAAGATATGAAAAAGAGTACAACCTTTAGTCCTTGCGCGAAAGGCCTAAGAACAGGAATTAACACAAATTCCCTACTATAACTTGCACCCAAGACTTAGAAATGAGACGTTGCCGCGTGTGCTAGAAATCCTCTCCAACTGCCTTGCAATATCGGGAGAGCCTTTTGAGTTTTAGATGTGAGATCTGGGTTATGGGAGAAGAATGCTCTCAAACCCTAATTTTCTTGAGATTTGTTTAAACAGTGAAACAAGTGTCAACTGACATAAGGAGAGTCCTCCTCCTTATGTAGTGCACGGCCGAATTGGATGTCGGGTAGGAGTGGGCTTTCCACTCTTACCTTATTCCAATGCGTGATTCGACCCATTTAGCTATAAGTTGTTCGCGGGAGTTGTTTATAAATCGTAACATGTTATCAGATATTAATACAGTTGATATATTAATAATGGTCTGATAAAATACGATATTGTATATTTACCCTAATTAATAAAACTGTTTATATTAATACGCGAATACAATATTTAATTAAATATAACCGTTTATATTTAATTTACTAATTAATCATGTAATCCGTATTAGCTAAAATTATTTAATCCGTATTAAATAATAATCTCAACATCTTATTGACTTATTTATTAGTCAATACCTCTGACTAACTGTTTAGTCATATCCGGCATAAATGTGACTGTATTTTCATACCTTCACATCTCTCAAACGTGTCCTATAGGTGTGACGTATAGGGACCAGTTGATCACCGCCATCCGTATGACAATAACGTCAAACTTATCTAGCAAGCCAACCGTTATTGATAAACGTGGATCAACTGGTAATAATACAGAAGTATGCCCTTGTGATCCTTAAAGAGATTTAATAAGTCATTGTACTTAATTGTCAAGGACACCAGCCCCAACAATCTCCCACTTGTCCGTGCAAGGGTATGTGCAATGACGTTATCACACTACATGTGGAGGACACAAGGCTCCAACAAACTCCCACTTGTCCGTACAAGTGTAGGTGCGATAACCGATTCTCATATCCTTTTAAAATTTCTCCCACTCAATGTAAGACAATTTGCAAATCCGCATTCGCAAAGGTCGTATCTCACAAGCGATCTGTATCAAGAGTGGTTTCCCCGACTAGAGAGTAACTTAACTGATAAAACGAATCTGTATTCGAGCATGGCCATGCATTTCAGTTACTACTCCTCGAGTGGCCCTGAGAAATGATAAAATCCTGATAAGGGTTTGGATATTTCCCTCAACTCGAATCCTGCCGATATCGCGCAGCATGAAATAACCCAGAAAAAATCCTCTTGGCCCCTGTTACGGTGACCGTGGGAAAGAAACCAAAGTTACCCAAAATCTGCCTTAATCTCAAGAGACAGTTGAAAGTCAAAAGACTCGACTCTAAGGAACACTATGGAGGTCCTATCCACGACCTGGCACCCAATGTTATAAAACATTTAGGACTCCATAACGCTGTCACGGGGTGTCCTACGAGATATCCGTATAACTCGCCTTTGTGATTGGTCAGTCAGCCGTGTGACTTATGGCTCAATGAACCCACCATCAACCAACGTCACAAAATGATTACTTGAGTTATCAGCTCAAGTGGGTAATCAAGGACCAAAACGATGTAATGTTAATCAGTTCACTTTGTGGTGTTCAAAATTGGCGTACAATTCCACATGAGAAACAAAACATTATGTATCATAACAATAAGGTTGAATATAGTACACGAGAAAATGAATTATTACATGAATTCATAAAAGAGTACTACAACTTAGGAACACATCCAATTCCCATGGAATGAATGTGCCCTTCATGCTTATCACGTGGTAATGCTTTTGTGAGAGGATCAGCTATGTTGTCATCCGTAGCGATCTTATCAATGAAAATCTCTTTTTGCTCCACGTAATCTCTGATTAGATGAGCTTTCCGTTGTACATGCCTAGCCTTGTTGCTAGACTTATGCTCCTTAGCTTGGAAGATGGCACCTTTATTATCACAATAAACGGTGATTGGGTCATTCGAACTAGGCACTACTGATAGCCCTTATAAGAATTGACGCATCCATATTGCTTCCTTAGCTGCTTCTGAGGCGGCATAGTACTCGGACTCAGTCGTAGAATCTGCTGTAACACTCTGTTTAGAACTTTTCCAGCTGACAGCAGCGCCATTAAGAGTAAAAACGAATCCAGACTGAGATTTCGAGTCATCTCGATCCGTTTGGAAGCTAGCATCTGCGTAACCCGTGGCACAGAGCGTCGAGTCGCCTCCGTAAGTCAATCCCCAATCTTTAGTCCTCCGTAGGTACTTAAGAATGTTTTTCACGGCCATCCAGTGTTGTTCACCTGGATGAGCTTGGAATCGACTTGTCATACTCAATGCATATGCAACGTCAGGACGTGTGCATATCATGGCATGCATGATCGATCCTATTGCCGAAGCATAAGGAATCCGACTCATGCGCTCTTTCTCTTCCAATGACTTAGCTTCTTGAGTCTTGCTCAAGTGAAGCCCAGGAGTCATAGGAAGGAACCCCTTCTTGGAGTTCGTCATGCTGAATCTCTCCAGGATCTTATCTATATAAGACTCCTGACTGAGAGACAACATCCGTCGTGATCTATCCCTGTAGATACGGATGCCCAAAATTCTTTGTGCCTCTCCCAGATCTTTCATCTGGAAATGGTTTTTCAACCATGCTTTAACCGAAGATAAGAGAGGTATGTCATTCCCAATCAAGAGTATGTCGTCGACATACAGTATTAGGAATACAATCTTGCTCCCACTCGACTTGATATAGAGACATGGTTCCTCGACTGATCGTATGAATCCATTCTCTTTTATCACTTGGTCGAAGCGATGATTCCAACTCCGCGATGCTTGCTTAAGTCCATAGATGGAACGCTTAAGCTTGCAAACTTTCTTAGGATGTGCTGGATCAATAAAACCCTCAGGTTGTACCATGTACAACTCTTCCTCCAAATAACCGTTTAAGAAGGCGGTTTTAACGTCCATTTGCCATATTTCATAGTCATGAAATGCGGCGATCGCTAAGATAATCCGAATGGAACGTAACATGACTACGGGTGCAAAGATCTCATCGTAGTGCAAGCCTGGCACTTGGGTGAAACCTTTAGCAACTAGTCTTGCCTTCTGGATATCTTGTTGTCCTTCCACGACATGCTTTATCTTGTAAAGCCATTTGCATTGAAGGGGACGTACCTTTGCAGGTAGGTCCACAAGATCCCACACGTTGTTCTCATACATGGAGTCCATCTCGGATTGCATGGCTTCTAGCCATAGCTTTGAGTCAGAACTGGTCATGGCACCTTTATAGGTTGTGGGTTTACCCTCTAGGAGTAAGACGTCATCTATGTCATGTTCCTCGACCATACCAATGTATCTGTCCGGAGGAATAGAGACTCTTCCCGACCTCCTAGGTTCCTCAGGAATATCTACCGCAGCCTCGTTTGAAGGAACTGTTTCCTCCAATGGTTGCTCGGCAGTTGGTTCTTGAACCTCCGATAACTCGAAGGTTCTATTACTCGACTTGTTCTCGAGAAATTCTTTCTCTAAGAACGTCGCACTAGCCGCAACAAAAACACGTTGTTCGGTTGGCGAGTAGAAGTAATGACCAAAAGTTCCCTTTGGGTAGCCTATAAAGTATGTCTTGACCGATCGCGGGCCGAGCTTATCCTCGTGTCTCCACTTGACATAAGCCTCGCAACCCCAAACCCGAATAAAGGACAAGTTAGGGACCGTTCCCTTCCATAATTCGTATGGAGTCTTGTCAACAGCTTTAGACGGACTTCGGTTAAGTATTAGAGCGGCTGACAAAAGAGCATAGCCCCACAATGAATCAGGCACAACAGTGTGACTCATCATGGATCGAACCATATCAAGTAGAGTTCGATTTCTCCGTTCGGACACACCATTTAATTGTGGTGTTCCTGGTGGAGTCAACTGTAGCACGATGCCACAGTCTTTAAGGTGTTGATCAAACTCGTGTGAAAGATACTCACCACCACGATCCGAACGAAGTGCTTTAATCTTTCTACCCAGCTGGTTCTGTACCCGATTCTGGTATTCTTTGAACTTGTCAAAGGAATCACTTTTATGTTTCATCAAGTAGACATAGCCATATCTACTCAAATCATCCGTGAAAGTGATGAAATACCTATAGCCTTCTCGTGCGTTGATCGACATAGGGCCACATACGTCCGTATGTACGAGTCCTAATAGGTCGGCAGCGCGCATTCCAACACCTTTGAAGGAAATACGAGTCATTTTGCCGATGAGACATGATTCACACGTGCCATATGATTCAAAATCAAAGGGCGATATTGCTCCATTCTGTATGAGCTGTTTTACGCGTTTCTCATTTATGTGTCCCATACGACAATGCCATAGGTAAGTTTGATCTTTGTCACCTACCTTTAATCTCTTGTTATTCACATGTAATATCTCGGTAGTTTGATCTAAAACATAAATTCCATTCATGGAAACTGCCTTGCCATAAATCATATTGTGTAAGGAGAAAATACAGCTATTATTCTCTATTACAAATGAAAAACCAAGTTTGTCAAGTGCAGAAACTGAAATAATGTTTTTGGACAAACTAGGAACATAATAACAGTTATATAAAAATAACTCGAATCCACTTGGAAGCTGGATCACGTATGTTCCCTTCGAGACTGCAGCAACGCGTGCTCCATTCCCGACACGCAGGTCCACCTCACCCTTGATTAGGGGTTCTTGGTTTCGGAGGCCCTGCACATGATTACATAGATGAGAACCACAACCAGTATCAAGTACCCAAGTTCCCCAACTTGCATGGTTAATCTCAATCATGTGAATAAAAGAAGAAGAAGACATACCAACAGGAGTAACGCGGCCTGCCTTAATGTCCTCGCGATACACGGGGCATGAGCGCCTCCAATGCCCAGTCTTGTGGCAGTGGTGGCATTCCATGCTAGTATCCTTGCTCTTTGTCTTGCCCTGTGAGTTGCTCGACTCACCTGGCCCACTCTTAGTAAATCCTGGTTTCTTGAACCTGGGCTTACCTACTGCTAGGTCGCCCTGAGCTTTAGCCTTCCCTTTACCCTTTCCTTTACTGGAGATCATGAGAACATCCTGCTTCACGCTCCCACTTAATTTCAGATCCTTCTCGGTCTGTACGAGAAGGGAGTGGAGCTCATGAGGAGTCTTCTTCATGTCGTTCATGTAGTAGTTGGCCCTAAAGAGGGCGAACCCATCATGAAGCGAATGAAGCATTCGATCAACGATTATGTTCTCACTGATCTTGCAGTTCAGGGTCTCCAGTTTCTCGATATTCTCAATCATGTTGAGAATATGTGGGCTAACAGCTTGGCCCTTCTGGAGTTTCGCCTCAAAGAAGCGACAGGTATGCTCATAAGAAACGATTCTCGGAGCTTTCGAGAATTCGTTAGTGAGTGTGGTGAAAATCTTGTTTGCACCATGGGATATGAAGCGTCTTTGCAAATTTGATTCCATTGCATAGATGAGTACGTTCTTTATCGCACCCGCTTCCATGACGAAGTCGCTATGAGCGCGAACTTCGTTGGCTCTACCTCCAGTTCATGGGTGTGCCGGAATGGGCTCAGTTAAATACTTAAGCTTTCCGTCAGCAATGGCAGCATTCCGTAGTGCTGCCTCCCAGTCAGAGAAGTTTGACCCATCATTTCTCAGTCTAGTAGACTGATTCATGGAGTCCATGAAGGCTTTTAGCCAGGATTCACGTGCTAGCTTGGCACTTGGCATTGGGTCTTCACCAGCCATTTAGTTATACAGCAGTTTTAATGAACGTGTTCTACACTGAAAAAGAAGATAAAACAAAACCATATAAGCAACTTATTGTTGTGATTTAAGTCTATATTAAATTGAATTTAAACTCGTAGACTCATGCATTTATATAATTGATCTCCCTCAAGAATTATATAAACGATCCCAAGACTCAATTTCCGTATATTGATAAGCCCACAGTTTGGCTAATTTCACCGTTGGAACTCTTGGTCGATAGATTTCTGTATATCCTATCTATTAGTCCATCTCAGTCGCTAGATAGTATCGAGTGACCATGATGTTGAGATAAAATAAATCATCTGTTCCCACTTACCCGACGTAGAAGGGGTCATATTATGCCTACCGACGAAGAAGGGATTCATGGGAGGCTGATTTATAAAGACTAATCCCAATTTTTGGTTATACGAGGAAGACCCCATCAACTTTTATTTATTCATATTTAAGTGAACTAAAAACTAGCATATACGTGAATGAATTAAATAAAGTGATGGCTTTACATGTGACACGTGACATCTGTATTGTCACAGAAAACTAACGCGTAACCTCTACCTGAGTCATTTTTCAGGCATGTTATAGGTGGTTTGGTTTTTAGGCGGAATATGATGCAAGCCATTATCGATGAAAGCATAAAGATAAATGCAATAAACGTAAATAAAAGTCCTAGTGTGCCCTTATCCTACCAAAATAAACATAAAACAACTTGGAATCCACCGTTGGACCCTAGAAGCTTGTCTTAATGTTCCATCTTGGTCTTGCAGCGGGAGTGAGCATCCGGTCTCCGTCTTTGGTCTTCACAACATTACTAATTTAAATTACAAATATAACCTATTTACATTCTAATTTAAATACAAAAGTAATTACATGGCAAAAACCCAAAATGGAGATTCAAGATCTCAAAATTACAAGCAAGACTGTGTCCCATCATTACGGTGACACAATCTTCTAAGGCCACACTAAGTTACAACCGTTTGCAAAAATAAATACGTTATTGAAAGCATTCACTAAGCATTCACAAGACGATAAATAAAATGCATCAACTAAATTAAAAATTCATACATGACATAATACTGTTATTATGATTAATAAATTTTACCAAACCACCTTTTAAGATTAAAATTATGTGACTATACCGCTTTAATCACCAATTTTAATAAACATATAATCCATTATTTTAAACTGTTTTAAAACAATATGTATCAAACGAGGGTGAACCGTTTCACAAAAATAATATACTATTTCCGTATACAGTATATTATTTTAGGCCATGTGAAAATAAGAAACAAGTTATTTTCGAAAAAGAAAGCCTGAAAGATGAGCACTCGACCGAGCAACAGGGGCACTCGATCGAGTGTCAGTGTCACTCGATCGAGTGTCAGTGTCACTCGATCGAGTGACTCGTTAAAACGCAAATCGCTGCACTTTAAACCAAAACAAGTTTTTATCTCGATATAAAACGTGTAAATCAAAAATAAAAACAACAAGGGATTCACATATTGCTAAAAATATCGATTAATCAACAATATGTAAATTATAATCGAAAACAAGATCGATTTCTCACAAAAAGAGGCACGCGGCCGAAGCACTCGATCGAGTGAAGGGAGTACTCGATCGAGTGCTCGTCAAAAACAGCCCGATTTTTCAATTTTCAAATCTTATGAAAAACAAAAATGTAAAATTTCATGGCCATAGGCTCTGATACCACTTGTGGGGAATATAACGTGTATTCGCCCTATACTTGCAGGATTATAATGAAAAATACAATCGTGAATATGGTCATAAGATTAAAAAGATATGAAAAAGAGTACAACCTTTAGTCCTTGCGCGAAAGGCCTAAGAACAGGAATTAACACAAATTCCCTCCTATAACTTGCACCCAAGACTTAGAATGAGACGTTGCCGCGTGTGCTAGAAATCCTCTCCAACTGCCTTGCAATATCGGGAGAGCCTTTTGAGTTTTAGATGTGAGATCTGGGTTATGGGAGAAGAATGCTCTCAAACCCTAATTTTCTTGAGATTTGTTTAAACAGTGAAACAAGTGTCAACTGACATAAGGAGAGTCCTCCTCCTTATGTAGTGCACGGCCGAATTGGATGTCGGGTAGGAGTGGGCTTTCCACTCTTACCTTATTCCAATGCGTGATTCGACCCATTTAGCTATAAGTTGTTCGCGGGATTTGTTTATAAATCGTAACATGTTATCAGATATTAATACAGTTGATATATTAATAATGGTCTGATAAAATACGATATTGTATATTTACCCTAATTAATAAAACTGTTTATATTAATACCCGAATACAATATTTAATTAAATATAACCGTTTATATTTAATTTACGAATTAATCATGTAATCCGTATTAGCTAAAATTATTTAATCCGTATTAAATAATAATCTCAACATCTTATTGACTTATTTATTAGTCAATACCTCTGACTAACTGTTTAGTCATATCCGGCATAAATGTGACTGTATTTTCATACCTTCACATCTCTCAAACGTGTCCTATAGGTGTGACGTATATAGGGACCAGTTGATCACCGCCATCCGTATGACAATAACGTCAAACTTATCTAGCAAGCCAACCGTTATTGATAAACGTGGATCAACTGGTAATAATACAGAAGTATGCCCTTGTGATCCTTAAAGAGATTTAATAAGTCATTGTACTTAATTGTCAAGGACACCAGCCCCAACAGTTAAATCTCCAGATCGAGGAAACCGCTCACGATATGTTCAAGTGCAAGTACGACCTATAAGACACCTTGCATTGAGTGGGAGATGATGTAATAGGACAAGATAATTGGTGACGCACACTTGTCGAGGGCAAGTGGGAGATTGTTGGGAAATTTGTCGTCAACAATAGTGCGATCACGTAATTAAATCTCATGACGAGAATATGCAAGGGATGATCTGATATTATATAAAGTTAACTGACCAACATTAATCGGTAATGATTGGCTGACTAGAGTTTGACATTACTGTCGTATGACGGTGGTGGTCAGTTGATCCCTTTAGGTCACACCTATAGGACAATCCCCTTAATTGATATATTGATCAATTGTATACGATACGAATTGATAAAATTCCTTAAAATCAAATATCGAGAAATCAGAGGTTGAATCTTAATTTAAGATTTATATTTGAAATTGAAATGTGTCAATGTCAAATATTAATCGATATTTTTGAAATATCGAAATTAGAATGAGAAAGGTTCGTGGTTATAACAAACGTTGCATATCTTATTGACGATTATTATAATAACCATATTTTGGGACGGTAATTACGAATTACTAAATTAATTTGTTAAATATGATTTAATTAATTTAGAAATAATATTTATTAGATAAATATGCATTTTAAATTAATACAATTGTATTATGTCACATAGGATGTCACATATTACACAATTGTACAAATTGCAAATATAAAATGAAGGTCCATTTTATTCCTACATGTGCCGTGTTAGTGTGTATGTTATGGGATAATATTAGTAATATTATCCATTACATGCATAATGATTAGGAGAGGAATTATGCCTATCTTGTAGGCATGCAACCCTATTGTGCATGGGTAAGAACAAGCAACCCTAACCTTCCCCATGCACCCATCTACACGGCACAACCCCTCACCCATATATGTGATTCATTTACATTTTTTATTCATTCTAACCCTAATGTTAATTTTTCCTAGAATGAGAAAAACTCATAAAACTTCTAAAATATTTTCTAGTAAGAAAATTATTAATTCTCAAAAATATAATAGGATACTATAATAGTTATAGTATTTATATTTATTAGTATTCTAATAAGATTAGTATACGGTATTAAGGACACCGAGTTCCGGCACCTAGTCCGTGTAAGCTCTCGGTTTTAAGGGCCTCGTCTTGGGTGCATCGTAAAGGAGGCAAGCTACTTTGGTTGCTCCGTGGAGGATCGTCCGAAGCAATTCTTGGACCGAATGTAAGGGTCCAATTCTTTATATTTCCGCAGTTTATTTGCATACATAAGATCTAAACCGAATTTAATAGTTAATTGGTATTTTTTAATTAGTGAGACTAATTTTGTAGTACGATTAGTGATACGAATTCTTGAGCAAAGAAATCGTCCGTGGAAGCTTTCTTGGAAATCATGAGAACAATCTTGAATGAATTAACAAAATAGACAAAGTATGGAACGATCTTGAAGATAATCTTGAAAAATAATGAACGATGGATGGTGATGGTGGTCAGTGGTGAAGTCGATGGTGGTGGCGTCCTTCGGTGGTGGTGGTGATGATAATTGTTATTGTAGTTGTGACGGTCTTGAGGTGAATCCTCAAGGTAGAAGGATATTTGTTTGCCCTAGACCTATAGGACACCCAATGGTGATTTACTCCCTAAACCTATAGTTTGTAAATCTTGGTAATACTTGAAACGCGACAAATATTAACGGTTCGGATCAACACTCGATGAGTAGTTGAGATTTCTTTAAGAATGCCTTAAAAAGAAAACTTGTAAATTTTATTGATTGAATACTTGAATGAAAAACTAGAAGAACCATGATGCGTGTCTATTTTATGATGTTTACATCTATTTTAACCCGCATTTTAGCGCTCATTTATTATGTTTTAGCCTCTATTTCCCAATAATTGTCTACGTTCGTGTTTTTATGCACTTTTGCAGAATTATGCGGAAAAGAGGCGATTTTATACCAACTCTCTACCCTCGGGATTTTTGCATAACCAAGGAACGAGGAAAAGTCAACTCAAAGCACGAACCAAAGACCAAAGGGTGAATTTTAGACGAAATCAAGGCTGACACACAGGAAACCCGGTCGACCGACCGACTACCCTGGTCGGTCGACCAGAAGACCTGTTATCTCAAGATCAGAAATCCACCAAGCCCGATAACCGGTCGACCGACCGCATTACCTGGTCGGTCGACCAGCGCGCAGATCCAGAATTCTCCGCAAAGCCCATTCGTGTGATTAGGTCAAGAGGAAGCTATTGTTTTCGCCTACTTAAGCCTAATTTCGTGATTAGGAGAGGACATCTTATTATTATCTAGTTCTACATTCAGTTCTTAATCTAGCTTTTATCAGAGACAAGTTCTTAGTTTACAATAATCATCTTTTAATTTTCTGTTTAGTTTTCTCTAGTTTTAGTATTATTCTTAGCATACATTCAATCGTTCCACGCGGATTCAATAAAGCTTCTTTCTTTTCTGCCCTAATTCCTTCTGCGGTAATTCTCCTTTGCTTTTAGTTTTAATTTTGTTATCTTTATAGAATTATTAGCATCCGGTTTAGTTTAGAATCCCAAAGCCTTTGTTGTTATCATATGTTTAGATTAATGCTCACTATGAATTCCATATTTATTATTGTTATTGTTGTTATTTCTGTATCCATGAGTAGCTAATTGCATATGTTAGGATGTAGGGAGTAATTTGCGTAGATGGTATAATACCCGAATCTGCCTGTAGCAGACTTTGGTCGGCCGACCAGCTTAACTGGTCGGTCGACTGAGGTAGTTGGTCGGTCGACCGGAATAGCTGGTCGGTCGACCAACCTCGCGTACTTTTTCAGAATTTTTTGCTTCGTTGACTATAACAACCTATAATGAGACTGAAAGGACACTTGTAGGATGTTAGTAATAACTTACCCAAGATTGAAAGATACGGGAAGGGCATTGGTTAACGCTTTAAGACGGCTAGGTTACTTAAGACTGAAAGATATGTGACCTAGAATTTAGGAATCACCCTTATTGTTGACACCCAATATTCATGAGACCTAGGAACTAATAGCATAGGCCGAAAGGAGCTATTAGGTACCATAGACCGAAAGGATATGTTACACCCCTTACGCGACTGCAATACATGTTGACTTAGGATTTATACCATCAGCTCTTTACTACCCAAACAACCTAGCATTCGTTTTACCTTGAGTTTTATCTTATTCTATTTCTTGTTTTATTTACTGTCTTTATTTTTAGACTTAGTGACAACCAACAATCAAACCCCCAATTTGTTACCTTAAAACATTGACCATAAACAATAAACACTCCCCACCTCCTTGTGGTTCGACCCTTGACTTTCGCTATCTAGTTTAAGCCGAGGTTTTATAAATCTTATCTCTGGCACCCCTCAACGACGGGTGTCAAACCATGTGCCCTATATATAGCGTAATCACACGTCCAAAACAAGCAACCCACACGCCTCCTATTTCGAAACCCTAATGAGATTAGAAGTCCTAAATTAAATCTAATGGACTAAATATAATCCTTATTAAATAAACTCTATCCTAAGAATTAAAAGAATTAAACAACTAACCCTAATAACCCTAGGATAACAACCTAACAAGATAATAACAAACTTGTAACTACCTTGTAACCAACTTGTAACTAACTTAACAAACTTTCCTAACAACTTTAATAACTAACTCCTTAAAGATAATAAAAATAACAAAGTAATTAAAGATACTCCAAATCCTTGTTGGAACCCAAAATAGCCGAGCACTCCTATCCTTGTGACCGAGCCACACGCGGGCCACGCTCAGGCCATGACCGAGCAACCTTCGGTCCATGGGTCGTGTCTCCTTGCGTCTACCTTTTCTTGATTCGTTTCTTGATATTCCTTTATTAACCCAAGGCCTTAAGGCCCACCGAACCTTTATTAGCAAATATACTAGCCATATGATAATTAATATTAGTTTAGCCAATAAAATTTGCCTTAACGATTTCCGAATGAACTGACGATTTGTTGCCCTATCCATAATAGGATCATCCCCTCCCCCTTGAAAGAGAATTGACCTCAATTCTTGATGATTGGAATTCAAGAACCGTTGATCTTGGATTACTTTTCCCGTACATATGAGTAATGATTGATTTGATACGGAAATCTTCTTGTGGTCGCGCCTCTTAGCACCTTCCCGCGACACCACTACTCCCTTCTCCTTAGCATCTCGTCCATGCCCCTCCGCGCAAGGTCCTACGCTTAGTTTGATGGGTATGCGACGCCCCTCCTCTACCATCGGCCTACTCAACTCACGTCCCTTGCCTTGCATCATGGTCACACCTTGCAACAACTCCTTTACTTGTACGAAGCTAGCCGCACGCACCTCCAATCCCCGGCCACCTATAGCAACCGTTGGCTCCACCGTGTGCACCACTATCTCCTTACCTCCTCCCACGATTGATGCAGCCCCTATCACCTCTTTTACCTCCTCATCTTCCCTAGCTATGGCGAAAACTGAGTTGGTTAGTTGAGTATTCTTTCCCGAGTTGGCTTTCATCAACCCTACATCCTTGGGACTCATAGGTTTAAGGATGATTCTCTTCCCCTTATCCATAAGCTTATATTCGTTCACCCTTCCCCTATGCAAAACATCCCTATCGAATTGCCAAGGACGTCCTAGAAGAATGTGACAAGCATCCATAGGTACCACATCACATAGCAGCGCACCTCGTCTTTATATGAACCCATGGCTAAGTTTACCTTGAATTGCTTTGTAACCCTAACCTTGTTTGCATCTCCTAAACAATATAAGGCATATGGTTTAGGATGTTTGATCGTGGTTAAAGCTAACTTAGACACCATCTCCTCCGAAGCCACATTCGTACAACTACCTCCATCAATAATCATACTACACCACTTATCCTTCACAAGACACTTGGTATGGAAAATATGATCTCTTTGTTCGGTAATTATAGGTATAGATTGGGCTTGCAACGATCTAAGTACTAGGGTAGATGTATTTGGTGCTTCAAAAGACTCGCCTCGTCCGTCCCCCTCACGCTCACCAAAATCGCCTAACAATTCCTCCTCTTCCTCGGACTCCTCTTCCTCCCCTACTAGCTTTAGACAAGTTAATGCCTCCCTCATCGTAACAACCCTCTTATTAGGACAAGCATTCTTGAAGTGCCCAAACCCTTGACACTTAAAGCATCTTACCTTCGAAAGGCTGATCTTACTTGGTGTTGGAGTTGGAGTAGATTTGGATTGTGTCGTCCCGCTCGTACCCACCTTTCCTGCGCCGCTCACCACACTTGTACTAGAATTTGCCCTCGAGTTCTCCCCTTCGCCTCCCTCAAGCGTACGCCCCACATACTACCTCCCCCGAATCTATTCTTACTTTGTGCTTCTAGCCTTAAACACAAACTTGTTAGAGTATCAAAATCCGAATAAATTTGAAGTTCCACAGGATTAGAAATATTTTTGTTTAACCCTCGCAAGAACCTTGCCATCTTTTGTTCTTGATTCTCCTCCACTTCTCTCATTAAAGTAAAATTTTCGAATTCCTCTACGTACTCACTCACCGACATCTTGCCTTGCATAAGATTAGAAATCTTACGATATAAAGCAAGTTTATAAGTTGTGGGTACATACTGTTTTCTCAATCTTTTCTTTAAACCATCCCAAGAACAGATTTTCTCCTTCCCAGCTCTAGCCCTTTGAGCCTTAAGACTGTCAAACCATAGGGATGCGCCTATGCGTAATATTAAAATTGCATATTTGCACATCTTTCTGTCGTCTAGTTCTTTTAATTCAAACATACGGTACATCTTCCTTTCCCATTCAAGGTAGTCCTCCGGATCTGTTCCTCCTTCGAACTCAGGTAGCTCCGTCACTTTGAATTCATCAACTGCACAAATTGGTTCCCTCCTTGGCTGCCAACGGTTGTCGTTGGTAGTAACATGTTCCAAAGCCTTCTTCAAACTATCCAAGAATCTTGGATCTTCAAAATTCATGATGCCCCGAATGGATTTTCTTGAAACAAATAGAATTCAAGAGCTGAGGCTCTGATACCACTGATGATACGAATTCTTGAGCAAAGAAATCGTCCGCGGAAGCTTTCTTGGAAATCTTGAGAACAATCTTGAATGAATTAACAAAATAGACAAAGTATGGAAAGATCTTGAAGATAATCTTGAAAAATAATGAACGATGGATGATGATGGTGGTTGGTGATGAAGTCGATGGTGGTGGCGTCCGTCGGTGGTGGTGGTGATGATAATTGTTATTGTAGTTGTGACGGTCTTGAGGTGAATCCTCAAGGTAGAAGGATATTTGTTTGCCCTAGACCTATAGGACACCCAATGGTGATTTACTCCCTAGACCTATAGTTTGTAAATCTTGCTAATACTTGAAACGCGACAAATATTAACCGTTCGGATCAACACTCGATGAGTCCTTGAGATTTCTTTAAGAATGCCTTAAAAAGAAAACTTGTAAATTTTATTGATTGAATACTTGAATGAAAAACAAGAAGAACCATGTGCCCTATATATAGGGTAATCACACGTCCAAAACAAGCAACCCACACGCCTCCTATCTCGAAACCCTAATGAGATTAGAAGTCCTAAATTAAATCTAATGGACTAAATATAATCCTTATTAAATAAACTCTATCCTAAAAATTAAAAGAATTAAACAACTAACCCTAATAACCCTAGGATAACAACCTAACAAGATAATAACAAACTTGTAACTACCTTGTAACCAACTTGTAACTAACTTAACAAACTTTCCTAACAACTTTAATAACTAACTCCTTAAAGATAATAAAAATAACAAAGTAATTAAAGATACTCCAAATCCTTGTTGGAGCCCAAAATAGCCGAGCACTCCTATCCTTGTGACCGAGCCACACGCGGGCCACGCTCAGGCCATGACCGAGCAACCTTCGGTCCATGGGCGGTGTCTCTTTGCGTCTACCTTTTCTTGATTCGTTTCTTGATATTCCTTTATTAACCCAAGGCCTTAAGGCCCACCAAACCTTTATTAGCAAATATACTAGCCATATGATAATTAATATTAGTTTAGCCAATAAAATTTGCCTTAACGATTTCCGAATGAACTGACGATTTGTTGCCCTATCCATAATCGGATCAATTAGTATGACTAAGTTCCTTAAAAAATGGAGTCCATTTTATCATCAAATGGACCGTGTATATATGTGTATGTGCGGAGTCATTATATATAAAAATAATACACTACTATGACAAAGCTTACAAAACCTAGTCTTTGTGTAAGACTTAGGTGTAAGAACTTTTTTATGCATTTTGCATAATGTAAGAGCCATGCATTGGCCTTCCTATGAGGCTTGGCCGACCATCACTTGAGTATTAAGAGGATGTTTTCCTCATATACTTGAGCTAGATCACACACTAACACAACTCATCAAGCTTGCTCATTTTTCTTATGAAAGAAGAATATTATGAGCTCATGTCTCTAAAATTATTTTAGAGAATAATAAAATCATTTCACAAAATTAATAATACTAAAAGCAATATTATTAACATAGTTTCTAGTATACTAATTTCAATTTTCTAGTAACAAAATTGATTTTGGTTTTGAGATCGAGTCCTTGATACGAGCTTTTGGAGACGGTTTGATAATAAATCGTTGGTAAGGGTAAAGAGGTTTTTGATGACTCGATTAATAAGTGATTAATTGAGTATAAACCTTCTAAAGCAATGTAGGGACATTTCTTCATCTTATCTAATCATCATGCATGCATAAGATCTAATTAAGTTTTAATGACTAAACTTAAATAATTAAACTCATATGAGAAATGAGTTAATAATCTTAAATTATATTTCTATCAAGTGGTATCAGAGCATTACAGTTGTTGAATGCATGATCAGATTCATGGTTTTCGTGTTAATGAGATTAACACAAATAATTCGAAAATTTGTGTTTTATTATGATAAATAACGAAATAATTTTGCATGTTAAATTTTATGATTCTAAAATGGTTTTAGGACATCAAAATAATTTTATGGATATTTATTGTTCATTTTATATTTATTTGTATATTTTTGAAGTTTAAATCGGTTTTAAACATCAATTAATTAGAAAAATAGTCAAAATTGGTTTCTGGCCGTGATTTTTGGATATGTTCTCACATGCATACTTTATATGTATAAAGAGTTTCGTAACAAAATGAGTTATTATGCATGGATTATGAATTTTATGAGATAAAATGTCATAATATGAGTAAAAATTGGTATATAAGGTTATATTTGGAATATGACCTTGAAAATTTTATGAGATGTCACATGCAATATGAACAATACCTACAAAAAGTTTCATATTTAAAGGGCTACTTTTGCATGATTTATGATTTTTAGAGTAAAAATCGCATTAATAGTGACTAAATTCGACTTTAATAGTTAGAGTTAGAATTTTGCCATAAACATTTTACACAATGTCACATGCAATATTTACAGAATGTATGTAAATTTTGGGAATTTATTATCTCGTGATGCATGATTTATGATTTTAATGGTTAAAATCGACTAAATAGTGACTAATTGTGTTAAAAATAGTTAATCTTAAAATTATGGCATAAAATTTTACCCATAGATGTCTTCCATGATAAGTAAATCAGATCCAAAAGTTGGATGTCAAAACGTTTCTGGTTTATGATTATTAATTTTTATGAGATAATTGTTAATAATTATATTTGAGTCATAAAATTTAAAATTCGTGTTTGGCCTGAAATTTTTTGTCATTTCCAGATTATAAAAGGTATTTTAGGATGACTAAAAATTTACTCCCTCCAATTCACCCTGTTCTTCCCCCTACCCCCAAACACAAATTTTAATGCAATTGAATAAAAAATGAATAAAAGGTACAAATTGGCTTAAAAGTAGGAAAGATAAACTGTAATTAATTAAAGATAACCAAAACTGATTATCTCTAATCCTTCCCTCCAAAATTAAAGTGGTGTGGGACAGGTTTGAAACCCACACAAAGTACACTGCCATTCCAGTTTAAAATTACACATTTCCGAATTACACAGTTCCGAGTTCGTAGTTCCCAATTAACAGTCCCGAATTAAAATTACATTCTAAGTTCATAAAATTACAACTTTCATGATAAAGCTGGAATTCTAAATTACAAAATAAAATTAAAATTGCAAAATAAAAAGTTAAACTTCAGATTTGCATGGGTTTCCAATCAATTCCTCCATCAATATCAAGCTGTAAAATCAAGAGGACACACAAGTGGAGAGTTATCATGAAATTTGGCTCCAAAAGTTCACCAAATATTTCATTTTTGCGCCAAATTAGCACAATTTCAGCAACTTTTAAATATTGAGCCAACATTAATCAAAAATTGTGGAAGTTCAAATCTTAGGGCTATGTATTCACAAGGACTGTTTCATTAAATGCAAAAACAAGCAAAACAACAATATTGATCAAAATTTATAAGCAAACTGCCAAAAACACTGACAAATTTAGAAAGGGCCAAAATCATTCAAATTTTACTCCAAAAATGTGTAGATGGTAAACCAGTGAGGGGCACAATGGCAGATGTTGCTCAGCAATATGGGGTACAAAGGAAAACAATCACTGACTTATGGAACATAGCAAGGGAGCAAAGAGATTCAGGGGAACTCATCAACTTGGACAAGAAGTTAAAAGGGAGGAAAGGGACAAACAAGATTGAGTTTGATGCAGCAAAGTTAAAAGGCATTGACTACAGATTCAGAACAACTCAGAAAAGGGTGGCAACATCAATGGCAGTGAGTCAGTCAACTGTTTGTAGGTGGTGAAAAGCAAGTTTATTAGAAGTCATACAAATGCTATCAAACCAAGTTTAACAGAAAAAAATAAACTTGCTAGGTTAATTTTCTGTCTTTCTAAGCTACATTATGATGCAATGCTAAATAAAATAGTGTTCAATCATCAAAGTAATGTCATACACATAGATGAGAAATGGTTTTACATTACTAAGGATGGGTAAAGGTATTACTTATGTCAAACAGAACCAGAACCCTATAGAAATGTTCAGTCCAAGTCATACATAGGAAAAATCATGTTTATGTGTGCTGTAGGAAGACCCCAATATAATGTTAACAATGCAGTAATTTTTTATGGAAAGATAGGAATTTGGCCTTTTGTATCCATAAAACCAACCCAAAGAAATTCAAAAAATAGAACAGCAGGGACAATGGAGACAAAGCCTATTGAGTCCATAACCAAAGAGGTAGTGAAGAGTATGATGCTAGACAATGTCTTACCAGAGATCAAGAGAAAATGGCCAGCAAATGCAAGCAAAACAATATACATCCAACAAGATAATGCAAGGCCACACATTAAAGACATTGATGCATAATTTAGAGAGGCAGCAAGCAGTAATGGGTGGAACATTCAACTAGTTCAGGAACCAGCAAACAGCCCTGACCTAAATGTATTGGATTTGGGGTTTTTCTGAGCAATTCAATGTCTACAAACACTGACCAACTCATACAAGCTGGATAAGCTTGTGGAAGTAGTAACTACAACATTTCAAGATTTAGAAGTGGTAAAATTAAATTATGTATTCATAACTTTGCAGGCATGTATGAATGAAGTGATCAAAAGGAGAGGTCACAATGACTACAAAGTACCGCACATGCACAAAAGTAAGTTAGCACGGGTAGGCATACTACCACAGTATTTGGAGGCAGAAAAAGACAATGTTAAAGAAGGCATCACTTATATTCAAAATGTGACGTATATGGACTCCTCTTCTTCTTATTCGTGAGTTAGTACTTAACTAAGATTTCCTTTAAAACAAGAATGGCTTGCTCGCAATTGAATTTCCACACTCTTCTTGGGAGGCTTCTTAGACCGCGCTTACCCTTAATAGTCACATTCCAGCATAGGTTGGTTACGACGGACTTTGCGCCTTTATCAAGGAAGGAAAAGACTCGCACGGCACCCTAGCATAAGTAAGAATTCTTTTTATAAGTAAGCCTCATAGATGTTATGTTTATTAGATATAATACTACTTATATATATATCAGAACAAAACATTGATGAGACCGGCCGCCCTCCTGTGACAGAAAGGCCCTAATCATGCCTATTGCTTCTTAGTAAAAGATAAGAGGCAAGAAGAAAAGAAGGATATATACGGCTAGAGAAGTTCCTAGCCACCCTAAAAAAGGAGAAGTTGCTTGATTGAACCTTAGTGGCCTACTACTAGAGTTCCTTTGTCAATTCACTAATTCGTATACATAACTTGCTCCTTGCTTGGTACTTAAATAAAAGCCTAATGCCTTAATATTCAGAGAAAGCGTATTTGACCAATGAATTAAATCGCGCCTTTCGTTGACCCTTTTTCCACGGGCGAAACAGTCTCATGTTTGTTGATCCTACCCCTAGAGCTCACAGGGATTGACGACCTACAAAATAAGAAGGGAAAGAATCCGAATTAGTGGCACCAGATCCAGGATCCTAGTTAGAAAAGGGAGCTGCTATTAAATGCTTAAACGCATGATCGAAGATCAACGGCAAAAGAAAGTGCCTCGGAAGTTACGACTCAGCTACCTAGGGAAAGTAATACTCAACGTGGGCAGTAAGTACCCACACAGACAGGGGGCGCACCCTCTTCTTCTTTTTTCTATAGAGAAAAGTCTAACATAGAATAGAGAAAAGGTCTCTCATAGCGCCCGCCCCACCTTCTCCAACACGGGTGAAGGGAAGAGTGTCTAAGAACCCTTCTTTTCTTTCACAGAGGATTTGATAAAAGTAAATCAAAGTCAGACATCTGTAAATAATGATTGATCGAAGCCCGCCAATGCTTCACCCCCTTCGGCGGGGCAGGGTGACGTGATATGTGAGCAGGAGAAGAATAAAATAACTTTACTAGATAAAAGGAGAAAGAATGGAGACTCGGCGGAAAAGGAGAGTATAGAGAGAAGAGACTCAAACGTTAGAGAGAGGTGGATAAATCTCCTGAGGTACGGGGGTGAGGATAAGAGGAGAAAGTCCCGAAAGCATGCCCCGTTTGCGAGGGTTCGCCTCGTAGATCCCCAAAACCATTCTAATAGGGGACAAGCCTAATTTGTGCATTTGAATTAGAAGTTGTCCACTATGACTCCTTCTCCGAGAATAGAAGAAAAGGCTTCTGCCGAAAGAAAGGGTGGATGCCAAGACAGACAGCTGCTTAGACTCTCGCCTCGAACTGGCCCTTTTACCTACTCCCGGACTGCTGTTGACCTATGCGCTTTCGAAACCTACTTACTATAGAAAGGAGCCTCGCTTTTAACTTTTCATTAAATTAAAGGTAAAGACGCGAAGCCCTGGCTTGAGATGACGGCGCGAAGGATTCAAGAATTTTGTTTGACCCGAGCTCATCCGAACCTAAAAGGGGTGCATTAAGAGATCTCGGTACGGATATGATGCTCCAAGACAACAGGGAAATCTAATCCTTGGCTATTCTCGTTGCTGTGCCGGATTCATCAAAGTAAAGGGCACCTGCCTAGACAGACCAGACAGACTCCTTCGTATCTTGCTCAGTGGTGCAGGCCTAGCAATTCCGCTTTTTAGAAGCCCCTCGTTTTAAAAAAAGGGGTTACATCTATATATGCGCGTTAAATCATCTAAGGGAATTGTCAACAACAGTGGCAGGTCTGATCCAAAGCAAGGGGAGGCAGGTTCTTCATGAAGATTATGGCCATTGGGCAAGAGAATCTCGCTTGTATTTTGTAAATTGATAGAGGATATCTATCTTAATTGTGATTTGATAAAGGAAGGTGTCGTCCAATTATGCAAGAGACAAGGATGCCAAAAGGAAGTATTAGTAAATACGCATTACTGACAACTAGTTACTTTAAATGAACCAAGCATCTATCTTGTTCAGCTTTAGGTTTGCATCGCTCAAAAGAAGGAGACTTTGCTATGGTTTTCTTAATGTTGGTTAGACCGCCGTCTGTCTTCCTCCTGCTGGTCGAGCCTTTTTCTTTCCTCTCTTTTAATTGAATTCAGCACAAAACAATAAGTGCCTTTAGCGAGTTTCCGCCTTTACTAAGATAACAAACTTCTCCAGTTGACCAGACTTTTTCCTATTCGACAGGCCTGACATCGTCAAGTCGTCTTCCCCTCTCTAGCGTTGGTATTCTTGTTGTGTTGCTGCTTGGAACGAGTCTCGGGAGGTTTTCAAGCGGTTATGGTCCCACCTACTAAAGGAAGAAAACATTAGATAGGTTATACTCTGTCTTGACATTAGCCGACGTTCTCTTCATCCCCATTACCTACCTAGCATAGCCTAAAAACCAAGGGGCTTTCATCTCTTGATTCTTCTCTTTTTCCCCATTGCATTCAAGGCTTGCCTCTCTTCTAAAAAAAACAAGATTCATGACACTGCTGTGTCCACAGATAGTAGGGACAAAGAAGAGAACCATTACAAAAATTTGAAGCGCCGCGATAGGACCCTTTAGTTAGTAAGATTCGCTAGAAGCTTTCTCACCCCCAAGGAGCTTTCTCCTACATAAAAAGAAGGGGCAGGAGCAAGTAGGATCTCATCAATCAAGAGGCAGCAGTGGATTCGCACAGCTTGCTTGGCTCTCTCTAGTAGAAGAGTTGGGACACTTTAGCGAGTACCTTGACTTAATTTAAATGTTTGGCAGTATCGACTCTTTTTTCCTAATTCATAGTATGCTGCTGTCTTATAGTTCATGAGGGAGTGAGAGAAGAGGTGGTGTTGGACCTTGTAAGTAAAGAAGACGTAACGAAAGAAGCAAGTTCAGGTAGTAGTACTGGCTAAAGAAGTGCCCCGGTTGTTAATGAAGCCACTCGACTCTAAGGTGGTTATTTAGATCTCTTAACAACTGGCTCCTCGTTGAAAGAAACTTCTCTCGCTCGATAGGAAGAGAGCTCCCTGGAAGAAGAATTAAGGCGAGACTAACCCTAGGTATATGAAAGGGAAGCGCTGGCTCGTCGCATAGTAGAATCGACAGAGCGCTGGCGAAGGGAGAATTTATAATTAGAATAAAGAGAAAGAAGACCGGTAGCATGGTAAAACTCCTATTATACTGGGCTTAGCTTCCCCGGTTAGCCTGGATTTGATTTATGCATTATGCTACTATATAATTATATATGACTTTATACTGAGATGCTATGTCAAGTGGTGCCACGCGTGTCAGGAGCCTTCCTCTTCTTCCACCCGCTGTTTGTTTGGAACAAAAAAGAGTAAGAACCCTGCTTTAGGGGTTTAATGCGAGAGAAGTTTTTATCAATATCAAGGGAGCTCTTTCAAAATCCCATTCCTAAATCCTGATAGATAAGAAAAGTTCTAAAGAAGAATCAGAATCAGTTGACTCACTTGGAACCTTCCCTTTTGTAATAATCCGTATTTTATATTTTATTTTAATATTTATTATTATAATTGATGTATTGATAGTATTCGAACGTCGTATTCGATAAATTAATTTACCGAATAAGGGTTATATTTTAAATGTTGTTGTGGAGGGGTCGGGTTCACACATAAGTAAAAGAAAATTGTGTTAAGTTGCGGAGTGGACCTCGTTTTGCGTGCTAGGGTTTGAAAAGCCCAAAACTTGACACAAAATTAAAAACACGTAACACCTCACCCCCTCTTTTCTCTGCCGCCACACTTTACACATGCCTAAGACCTCTTTCTAGGTTGATCGACACATGAACTCCACGCCCACACTACAGCCGCCACATCGGAGGTTAATAAGGGAGGTTAACAAGGTGGTTTAGGGTGGTTAGGGCCCTTCGAATCACGCTGGAAAAGGGTATGTCCACCGTGCCTTCATGCTTTCTCTAGTTGTCACGTGTTTTGAATCTTGTTGCTCATATTGTACGTAGGTTTGTAAGACCTGTTCTTTGCACATTATTAATCTATGTAACACGCAGAACATATTCATCTTCTCTAAAGACCCATATGACCACCATAACCGTTTCTAAAACCGCCATGAAAGTCGTTCATAGCTGATGTATGAATACTCTGTTTTTGTATAAGTCTGTTATGTCTTTTCTGTACGGCTTTTCGTCATGTTAGGGGGTTCGAGTCTTATTGAAGGGCATGAGTTTTTGTACTAGGTTGTTGGTAGTTTATGCTGGTGGTTCTTGGGTGGCGTGTGGTGGTCGGGAAGGTGAGAAGAGCGGTCGAGAAAGGGTGGCAGGAAGAAGTACAGAAAAACGTTGCTTGTGTCAGGGGGTCTGGAGGTGTCTGTTTCAGGGAGGTTAATGGTGTCAGAGCCTAGTGTCTGTGACCGGAGGGCTGTGGGTAGTGAGGTGTGTCGAGGGCCGTGAGCGTTGGTGGTAATGGTGGTGAAGGGAGGTGGTAAAAAGGGGTGGTTACTGGGGTGACACACGGATCTGTTCAGGATGTTTTGGGGGTTACTGGTGACCAGGGGGTTTTTGGGGTCGCGTCATTGGCTGCTGGGGAGGAGTATAGGGTGGTGGTAGGTGTCGGTTGACACAGCATAGTCCAGGGATGGTAGTCATGAGGGCGTGGTGGTGGTTAAGGCGGCACAAGGGTGTCGAAGTGGGCTGGAAAGTGGGCTGGTTGCTGGCTATCGAGGTCGGTTTCGGGGCTCTCACTGTTATGTTTTATTGCGTGGGTGTGTTATTGTTGTTAATATTACTATTATGTTATCATTAACATTATGATATTAGTATTATTATTATGTTTTTATTGCATGTTATTGTTAATATTATTGATATTGTTATTATCATTATTAATTAGTACTATATGAGTAGCTTGCTTATTGCCTTCCTTCCTTCTCTTATTATTATTAAGTATCGTCACATAGTCGTTGCTATTGTTGGGTATTGTTAATATTATTACTAGTATTGTTATTAGTATCATTATTATTATCTCACTAAATGCTTTTGTCGTGTGCCCGTCAATATCATTTTAGTGTGTAGAACTAATTGTGCGAAGTTACTTTGGTAACTACTTTTTTGGGAAAGTTGCTATTTCGGGAAGTTTCTACTTTAGGAAACTTTCCATTCTTAGGAAGTTACTATATTTAGTATTCTTACTATTCTAAGTATGGGACTTGGTAAAGGTTGTAATCGTTGAATAATATATGTTTAGGTGACGGTTTCCGCGTGGAACATCTTTAGGAGCAGTTGACGGTCTCTATGCAAATTGAGGTAGGGGAAATATATTATGATTCATGTTATGACATGAAATGTGTAAGTGATGCTTATTACGAGTTTGTTATAATTGATTATTATTGTACTGTGGATCGTATTATTATTGATCACTGTGGAGATCGGGAGGTGTGAATTGGGTCTTGTGATATGGGTCTTGTGATATTGGGTCTTGTGATATGAGACTTGTGATATGGCCATGGGAGGTGCGGTGTGATGTGGTGTGGTGTGATGGAGGTGTGGTGTGTTGGAGGTGAGGTGGTTGATTGGAGGATGTGGAGGTGGAGGATGATACTGTTCTATTGTTAATTATGTCTTATCTGTTTTTACCTACTCAACCTCGCGGTTGACCCTGTGTATTCGTGTGACACCTACGATGATCCGGAATGGGGAGTAGATTTGACAGGTCAGTGACAGATGGATTAGGAGCTTAGGCATGGAGAGAGACATGGCATGGACCTACTTAGAGTTAGATCACATTTAGACATCGTCAGTTGTACTTTCATTTAGTCAAGTTTGTTTTTTTTGTAGTTGTTGTAATACCAAGCTTAAATTTAATCAGTAATTATATAAAGTACTTTGGTTTGTTTACCTTGTTACTCACTACCTCGGATATTCCGGGATAGTAACAGTCCTATTTATTTGAGAATGTCTTGCTAAAGGCTCTTAAATAAATGGGGGTGTTACACCTTTCTTGTTCGAGTCCCCTCTTTCCAAAGTCCGTTGACCCAGTTTGGTTGGTGTCTAGCCTAGTGTATAGAAAGCTCCTTCATGCTATAATGTATCCGCCTCTCTTCCGAGAGAACCACTTTCCAAAAAGTACTCTTAGTATTCACTCACAAATAATATAGAGCTATAGAAAGCTCAAGATACGCCAGGAGTTAGATGTTGGCGAGGAGGCGCCGGCGACGGGATCTAGTTAAGGAGCTTACTTTCTCACACTTTTCTTTTCCACGGGGCTACTTACTCCTTTGTATTTCAATACAATAGTATAATGAAAAGCCTCGCCTTTGGACGTAAGGCTTTCTGGGGGAATGGATTTCTCGTCGGGTCATACTTAATATGTAATAAAGTTTGATTCTCACGCGCACTGAATTTTAAGACAAGGTTTCACTATTCCCCTTTCTTCTTCATACTTCTGTCGAGCTCTAAATAAGTAAGTTCCCTCTCTCGAGCACTTTATATCTCTTACTTCTATAGAAAGAGCGCATATCCAAAAGGGCTTTTTCAAAACAGACAAATCAAAGAAAACGAAAAAGTCCCATTCAGAGATTGTTATGATCTGAGAGTTCTTCCAAAATACGAATTCCATAATATGAAATTAAATTCTTATCCTTTATATACAGCGGCTATTCCTACTACCCATTACACAGAATGGGCACGACGAGTACTGCTATTTGCTTTAACAGATAGATAGCTTTTTCTAATCCATTTTTTATTATAGTCCTACTTCTTAATATTCTCTTTGAACACAGGATGCAGATAAGGCAGCAGCTTTGCTTCTCTCTTTGCGATACAGGATGCAGGTAGTCTAGTCACTGTTGAACACACAGATGGGAGCACCCTTGATTGATGGGATGACTCTCTCCGTAAATGACTTGCTCATATCATGATTCAAAAAAAGGGGTATTCGCAGGATAGTAAATGGGGGCTATTCCTATCTTATCTTTATGCTCCCAAAGGCACAAAGCGCTAATGGAAGGAAAGGCCCGCCCAAGCTGTTTCGAGCTAAAGTATACGAAAGAGGGGGGGTTACAGCATAACAAAGCCCTTCTAGTAGAAAGGAAAGCGACTCAAAGCACTCCTTTGCTTCTCTTACAAAAGCCACCACCTGTAAAAGGAGGAGAGGAATCCTAATTCACCAAGACTATCAGATTGTTCTAATTAAGAGATTGCGCTGCCCGTAACAGCTGTTTTGACACGGCAATACCACTAAAGACGTTCACAAGCCCCTCTTTCTCTGAGAACGGCAGCTGACGACGATTCGCTCATGAAGCAGTAGCCCGTCTCCTTCCAAAGTGTGGTTGGTGGAAAGAATGGAGTATTTGGACGCTAAACGCCCTCGTATAGGAGCTGTTATATACCTCGGTCTTGAATACGCTTATGATTACGCTGGGAAAGTAGTTTGCTTGAGACATAGCACTCCTTGTTCATGAGCTAAGCCCAGATGTATGTGCATGGCGAGGATCGATCCTGAGAAATAGGGGGCACTTACCAAGGAGGAAAACCAACCCACGAGTCGAGCAGGGGACTTACCTTAAAGAAAGAGGAAAAGAAGCAAATCGATCGGTCGAGGCCCCTGCAGCTTTATAAAATGCAAATGAAGCAAGGTTACACTTTGTAAGGAATTGAAGGCTTGCATACGGCATCCGTCTCTAATCCTCGTCTCTCCCGTCGATAAATACGATCGCGTCAAGTTAAACGTAAAAAAGCCTGATTTTGAATATGCAATTAAGGTAGATTAAGGCTACCAACCAATGAAGAAACTGCTTTTGACAACAAATTAAACGAGGCCTTTCTCTCTCTATTAGACATGCTTGATGAGCCGTCGCTGGTCCGAAACCTGCCTTTTTCTAAGCAGGGTGGGGATTGCTTTTTCCTCTTGATCAACTCCTTCCTCGGGTACGTCTTTCTTAGATTCATTCTTCTAATATAGAAGAGATCGAGTAAAAGAGTAAAGATAAGAAGGAAGAAAGAAGGTGGTGAAGAGTCTTGTCCATGAGAGGACAAAGAAAGATTAATCCTAGACTGCTCTGCTACGCGCCCATAAAAGGTGAAGGGCTCTTGAGAGATAGGGTTAAAGCCTCCTGGTGCAGCAGCATGTGAGGGAAAAAAGGTGCCTTTGGATGATTGATTAAGTGGCTTAAAAAAAAGAATCGGCCTTTCACTACGACAAAAAGAACCAACCTCTCCGTTCACCGGGTCGAGTCAAGTATAGGAAGCTTCAGCCAATGCTATAGAATACAGGTTTGGCATAATACTAGGGGGATCGTCCAAAGGTCTTGTCGCTGTCCTAGGAATTTAATTCGTGTGCGAAATACTCTTGTTTTTCTCAGCAGTCTTAGAAGCACCTCTTTACTTTCTTTGGTCAAAAGCCCTCTTTCTCAAGTTTACCTACCGGGATCGTCTTAAATAAAGGCAGGAGTCAACCTAGCCCGCTTTCGGAACTTCTACTCCACGCGCGGATACACTTCGGATACATTGTTGACAGGGCCTGCCCATATAGGCGTCGTCTACTCTCTTGGGAGCTTTTACTGATGAAATGCATCTAGGTTGCGCCCGAAAGCAGAAAAGAATTAGGCGACCGTCGAGCATGTCAAAACGAAGTCCACAGGACAAAGAACCCCTTAATCCAACGAAAGAAAAAAGAATCCGCCAATACAGAGTCTTACTCTGCGAACCAACCTACGCGAGGGCCTTCACTTGATAGCGTAATGAAAGGATGCTCCATTTTGACCGCAAAAGACTAGCTCCCGCTTCCTTTTGGTAGAGCTCAATCTAGAAAGAAAGGGAAATCTCCAACCTCGGTTTCAGGAATAGGAGTTTGTGTAACTATGGCCTAAAGTCAGTTGTAGACCTTAAACATCAAATGGAATCTCAAACGCCGTGTAGGGTTAAGCATGAGGGAGTGTGATTTACCACTGTGTTTGATTTACCACTGTGTTTGTGTAACTATGGCCTAAAGTCAATTTTCAATGCACGGGGCAACCGTCCTGCTAGCGCGGTTAGTTTTACCACTGTGTTTGATTTATGTATGTACAATTAAAATTTTGGAGTTTTGTGATGGTCTTGATTAATTTTCTAAATTTGAATGTGATATAGCAATGAGAATAGAGAAGTGCTGGTTATGTTCTTCCTCCATATTCCCTGGGCATGGCATTCAGTTCGTTCGAAATGATGCGAAGGTACGTTTAATAACTCTGATTGCGCAAAAATGCAAAATTCTCAAATAAGACCATTGTAGTTACCTCACTTAATATCGATAGCCTAACTTTCAACCAACCCCACTTACACAACACAAGGGAATGTATAGAGAGTCTTTCATGCTATATATATATATAGGTCAAAAAAGGTATCAAGAGTTGCTGTTCTAAGTCAACCTACCACGCTTCTCCCAAACCGAATTTACACAAGTCCTTTCTAACCCCTTTGTCCGGGAATAAGAGAAGTCGTCAGAGTCTGCTCGTGAAAGGCGGGTTCTACTTTTAATATAGTAGCGAGCAAGCCCAGGTTAAAGAAGTACTTATAGACCGGGACAGATGAAGCTTCCTTCTTCCATCTTGCACTCCGCGCCCTACGTAAGCCCTTGTAAATCTCTCGATTCTCGTTAATATATAGATTGATTAAAAGATAAGAAGGGACAGGTCAGAATGGCGAAAGCAAAGATCCATTTTAAAGAGAACCTCTCAGGCAGTGATATGGCCAAAGACTGTTTCCAGAATGGCTAAGTACGCCTACACAACGGGTGATGCTCCTCTTTTTTTTCTGGATAGCATCTCCTTGGAATAGTAGTGTACAGCAGCACATAATGGCTTCTTTGCTTTATTAGCATTATAGTCAGATAGAGGAGCCTTTTTCCCTTCAGGACTGGGCCTTTTCTCGAAAAAGCCTTTCTCTCCCTCTCCTTATCAGTCGAGCCACAAGGGTACTTATATCTTTTGACACAAAAGGGGCTCTTTGGTTTTTAGAATCCCTATTAAATCAACCGAATTTGACACCAGCATCATATACGTAGAGAATAGTGAAGATTAAAGACGTCGTGACTACGATTAACACATGGGCGAGCTTCGGCTTTCTTTCCATACCTCTGGGCATCCTCCATTATTCTTTCTGCTCTTTACTGACTTTTCGGGTCCTGACCTTGCTTGTTATCTTTGTGGCATCTGTTTCGTTCTCTGTTCTTGCCTAAGGTGCAGTTTGCTTTTTGAAGTCTCCACGCCCTAGCCTTTGTCTTGTCTGGGTACGCCTGCTCTGATGATCTCTATGGGCGCGCCCCCCTTTTTGTTGGGCGTTTTTAGGATGCAGGCGCTCTTTCTTCTATAAAGAGATTTCTTACTTAATGTCGTTCTTAGCCGCCGGTCACGCAATTGTTGTGTCGAATAGGGTGAACTCGAGAGGTCCGGGGAAAGTAGGCCCGAAAGCCATATGCCTCTGAGCGAGATCCCCTTTGAGTTGAAAGAATTTCTTTGGGGAGGATCTTGCTAAGGCCCTACTATACTTAGACTTACGAGTACAATTGAAATTAAACCTTCTTGTTTAAAAAAATATATAGAGTTTTTGAATGACGCGGTGCTAAAGGACTCTCATTCCACGGGCTCAGTCGAAGTACTCCCGCTCTTCCTTCTTTATCTGACCTGTCTTTCTTGCCAACCCCTTTTGTAGGATAGGAGATGCGGAAGGCTCAACTGACAAGCAGATAGGGGGATCGTTCGGAAAAGCTCGACCAAAGGAGAAAAGAGACTCGAACGTTAGGGAGAGGTTGAGAAGAAGGCTCGACCAGAGGGCACGAAGTAGGGCAGAATCAACGGACCTTTACAGCAAGATCCCTCTCCCCATTGAATACAGCCAAAAGACTTTGATACACAATAAAGCTCTTAGGAGTAGAACCAGAAAACAAAACGCAAGCCTTCCTTTCTCCTTGTCTTTTCAGTTGATCCCACTTCGTTCCCTTGTTGCCAGTCACTTGTAATCACTCACCCTCTCCTCTTCTTAATGCTTCAACCGATCCCTTCTCCTTAGAAGTTTCTCGTCCCTTTCCTTACCAGGCAAGCCCCGCTTCGGGTAGAACAAAGTTATCACCCGATCTCCTTTCTAGTCTTCTTCCGATCGTCTCACTTTGCTCGAGCCCTTATCTGTATCAATTCCCTTCGACCTCTTTCCGTAAGAACAGCGGACCAAGCGCATCTAAGGAAAGCAGAGCAGAATCAAAAATGCAAAAAAAACAAAAAGGCTTTTGCCCGCCCTGTATGTAAGAACAGAGCACGGAGTCGATCCCCTTTCTTCGGACAAATGATAAGCCAAGTGCTGCTGGAGTAAGAGGAGCATTGAAAAGCATAGACGAACTAGTGCAAGTATCGGCTTTCCTATATACTACGTTTATGCATTAGGTGGTTTAGCATGCAAGAAATTGAAGAAAGCTGCCCGAATTAGAAGTCACAAAAGAATGTGAAAAGTCCAACAAGAAGAAAGTTTCTTAATTCTATTAAAGCCCAGTTTTCCCCCTTTTCTTATATATGTAGAAGATAAGATCGTTAAAGCAAAAGGAGCCTACTTTATCTCTATCTCTTAGGAATTGATTCGGAGAACTTAGTCTAAAAAGAAAGAGAAAGTTCTAAGCTTTCCAGTCAATCAAGTTGAAGGAAAACGTAAAGACTTTACAAAACTAAGGCAAGAGGGTCGGAGGTTGGTCGAGCAGCTACTTTACTCTGAGAGAAAGAAAGGGATCCCGGTTGCACAGGGCGCCTCTTTGTATTTACACTTTTGGGCGAGCTTCAAAACAAGGGGCTGGGGTGCGAGAATCTAATCTAAGAAATCTGCTTTTCTATGATATAACATACTGTATAAGTTATGCGAGGGGCGGGGGATTTCCTTGTTTAGCGAATGATGCGCCCCATTCGTTTACATTCGCGTGCGAAACTCTTTCTTCTCTTTAGTCTCTTTACTTAAGACAAGAACATACTTCAAAATAAATTTAATTTATAGATGAGCATCCCGAACTTGTCCCCGATTGGTCCCTTCTCTCTCCTTGTTCTTTTAGTCGTTGAGTTATTCCACGGCAACTCCGTCCGATCGCTGTCATTCGATCTATAAAAAGACCCTCGTTATATATTGGAATTCTTACTTATCTTTTCGCTATTACTCAAGCTGCCTTTCTTTGCTTCTTTTCCTAAGGCGTATTTGAAAAATGGAATAGTGGCCTTCCTCTCTGGTTTCGCCTTCTTCTTTAATCAGTTATGGTATGAACCTTTCCCTTGGAAAGCTCCCTTGTAAAAGTCTTCTTTCAAAAGGTATAGAAGGCCTCCCTCTCGCACGCACACTCGTGCATTTCACCCATGTTGAAGAGAATCATCTTAATATTCCCTCCTAGATTTCATACTGTTGTAAAAAGGAAGAGCCTTTGGTGCATGATAACCCTTCCTTAGATACACGGGATCCCCTCTTCATTAATGCTCTACTCTAAGCATCTAAGAACCTAGACTAGGGGCAAGGTCGAGAGAGCCGTTCTCATAACCACAAAAACTAACCACCAATCTTTCTTTTTCTTCAGTTCATTAGAAAGATAGCAAACAGCCCTACTTTGCCTTAGTAAGGAAAGCGCGGAAACGCGCCTGCAAGAGCCTTTTTGTATGTATGTAGGTGAAAGTTTTACCTGTCTTATCCTCCAAGTGTAGCAAACTAGCGCATCGGAAAGGTGCGGCTGAGTCAGTCCTCCCTTACGCGTTGAATTGTAAAGCCCTACCCTTCTCTTATCCATATAAATGGAGGAACTTTCAATTCAAAAGAAAAGCAAAGTAAGGTGTTGGTCTCTTTGGTCACAGGCCTTAATCAAAAGAATGACTATTCACATCATAAGGCATAGATAGTAGGTGCCTCAAACAAAGATGTTGATCGTTCATTTGATTCGGAGAGAGGGATTCTACGTCGAGGACACTGTGCCAGTATCGAATCCTTTATAGAAGGAAACGTACATATATGAAAGCTACTTCTTATGCTACATACAGATGAGGATGTCCCGATCGAAAGATATTCCCATCAAAGACAAAGGCTTTCCCACAATTACCTACGAGGTTACTCTAAGACCTCTTCTTTCTTTTCTTAAGCAAGCTTTTTCTTGTAAAGAGCAAAGGCTCACTCGCAAGAGGGTAACCTTAAAGGGTCTGGTGGGCGAAGCAAAAGAGCAATCCCACTTTCGCGTGGATTAAAAACGCGCGTTCTATCCAAAGAAAAGGCAGCGTGAGAACTGTACGTGCCTATACTAGAGGATTATTATAAGGTATAGAGCGGCTTTGCCTGATCTTCTACTACTGAGAAAGTTAAGCTCTCAAAGCAGAGCATAGTAGAGGAAGTACGCTTTGGTTGCCGCAGGATTCTTCGATCCCACGGTAAAGTAGATGGGTAGCCACGGAAGATTTTCAAGCTGTTGAAGATGGAAGAGGTTCTAGTTTCTCAAGGTAGGTGGGGATCCGCCCCCTTTCTTTAATTGCACACATTTCACGCGTTCATACTCTCCTTTCTGAGCGTGGACAGACTAAGGACAATACTGACCTTCCACATTATTAGTAGCGAGGTATATAAGTATCGACGGGACCGGCCCATCAAAGATAAAATGAAGTCGAGACGCGGCCGTCTCTTTTTCAGTCGTTTGAGATAAAGCAAAAAGAACTTTTGCGTTCTTAAATCCTACCCTCGTGTAAATTGGTATAGGAACTTCTGTTGTAGTAGGAGCTCACTAATGATCAACTCCCTGCCTAGTCGCGTTCTGCTCTAAAGTCGAAGACAAACTCATTCGCTACTACTTTCTTTTACAAGAGCCTCGGACGGAATTTAATTCCTAGGGGCAGGCAGCATTGTGGTCCTATGATCTTTACGTTATATACAAAAGGGGGAGGTCTTACTTATATGAATTTTTCATGAGAAAGAGTTCTTCTATGTGATGAACATAGATACAATTCCATTACAATAACTTAAAGAAAGGGAGGGCTTTCTCTCAAACCAAAGGGGTCCCGCTGCGACTTAATACGACTCTTCTCTAGGTTTCTTGGACTAGAGTTGAACATTGCATTTTAATTATAGAAGATATAGGATTAAACTGTCATTTCATCTGAGCTTTAGACTGACTTATACTTTTGGGTCTACTAAATCTCGCTTGAAAAGTAAGTAGAATAAGTACTTTTGGGCCGGACATTTAGCAATACCTAGGGTTTATTTTATTTAAAGTCTTATTTATGCAATTGTCCGTTGGAAGTAGGGCCCTTGGGAAGCTCTCACAGTCCCATGAAACTCAGAGAGAAATATATATATAGCATTAGCACGTGTGCCCCAGCCGCCGTCTGCACTCTGCCCAGTTTCTCATTCTGAGTTACTCCCGCTCCTATGTGGAAGCTATAAAGAACCTTAATTAGTCGAATTCTTTCAGATTCTCAACTCCTCGTTCAATCGCATTTAGATAGTAGTATGCCGGCGTTTGGGATGTCAAACCGAGAAAGAAGAGAGGGTTGGAGATAGAAGCGCTTTAGTCTTTCGCTCTGGTATTTGTGTTCTACCCTGGCTAATCTAATATAAGTGAACAGGGCGCTTCAAGAAGATATTGAAAAAGGATCTTTCTCTGTGCAGTTTACGTGAAGTATGGTAGTATGAAACCTGACTTCCAAGTTTAGCCCAGTTATTTACCAAACCTCAAACCTTTCTGTGTCTGATAGATTCTATGAAAACGAAATATGTAATAGTATATATATATATATATATATATATATATATATATATATATATATATATATATATATATATATATATATATATATATATATATATATATAATGCTGCAACGCTCTACTTGACATAAGATGGCAACTATGGTTCGCAGTGGACGAAGGAAGCCCTACTTACCTTATTTGAAGAAATGACTATTGCCTCGCCTTTTTAGAAATACAAAGATAGACAGAAGGAAAAGAGAATTCTATATCGCTATACCCAAGAGGGAATGATGCAGAAGAAGATTTTCTCACTTAAGTATAGAGCTTTAAAAAGAACAGTCGGGATAGGAGTGTACGCACGAAAAGAAGACATCGAGGGAGCAAATCAAGCTTTTAGATTCTTATATGTAGCTGGTTTGTGTTTTAACCGCCTTCCCCCTTTGCTCCCAACTTATTTTTTTTGATGCTGTATTGTCTTGTCTTATTATCCTCTTGTCTTATCTTCAGTTGTGCTTGTCTCTTTCAGAGGGAGCTGTGATGGGTTGCCTTTCTCTTTGTTGTCCGATATTTTCTCTTCTTTATGAGTAGGTTGGGTTGTCCTATCTTCAGTTGCGCTTGTCCCTGTCCTCCTCAATGAACCCTTCCTTGTCTCTTTCGGGTGCAGTTATGATGTCTTGTCTTCGTTCTCCTAGCTTGAGTTCTTCTTTGGGGATGTTGAGTCTGAGAGCCTTGTTTTTTCAAAAGAGTTAAACATAGCTTAGAAGACCAGATAAGATTCTAGAGAATATGATGATACTGGGTGGATCGGATACCTCCGGTCTCCTTGTTTCGAATTAAAGAAATTTCCCATCCCGCTTTGGCAAACTGCGGCATGCACCTATTTGATTTCTCATCCTTTCCTCTTTGTTTCCTTGTCTTCAGATTTCAATTGTCTAGGGAAGCTGGCTTTGGGACTTGGCCTAGGAAAACTCATGTGTACGAGAAAGAGAGCAGCATATAAAGAACAATAATTAGACCTTTTGTAAACTTATCTACTTTTTCCACTTTTTCCTGCTTGATCAATTCACCTATTTCACACCGCTTCTTTACAGTCTAGAGGCAGGGGCTTTGTTTGGACAAAAGGAAAGTCAGAAGGAGAGGGGCTGGCAAACAACCCCTCCGAGTCACTAGATCCTTGGGCTGAGTGGAATGCCGAAAAAAGTAACCAACTAGCAACATAAAGGGACAAGTAAAGAAATAATAGAAGGAATGCCTTGGCCGGATCCCATCAACTTCTGCATCTGCTGCTTCTCCTGTGCATTCTGCGTATTCTCCCGAAGAAATCCTGCACCCTTCTTGTTAATCTTTCAGTTCTAAAGCAGCCTCATCTTCTTATTCTTATTCTGAAGCTTCTCTTGGTGCTTCTTCATCTTATGTTTCCGAAGGGGGCTTAGCTTCTTACTCTTCTTACGTGGAGAGCCGGGAGTCGTCTTCCTTTGTTGCTTCTTTTCTTTGACGTTGTTCTTCAGTTTAAACCCGAAGTGGGGTTGACTGGCAAGTAGATAGAAAAGAGACTCGAGTTCGTACGAGAGGCGCGCGGGGCGAAGACTATAAGGAGAGCAGATAGAAAGGCCAGTGGGAGGAGACTTACTTAGGTACGAAGGCTTGGGGAGAAGACTCCCTATGAGGAGAGAGTAGATAGGAAAGAATCTTAACGACCATAAATGGATATTTATAGCTCGAACAATAGTGAGAGGGGCGTAGCCTTGACTGAAAAGTAGAGTAGAGAGAAAAGAGACTAGACCAACGGGATCGGGTGCGAAGTGGGAAAGAGCGGATGTGAGAGCAGAAGGCGTAGTTAAGGAGAGGGCCCGGAGGGGATTGACCAGCGGGCGGATGGATGTTCGATAGAAAGCACGCAGTGGGATCGCATCTCCGGGAGAAGGCTCTGGTCAAACAACCTCCACGCGTTAGTACCTATTGGGCTGAGTGGAATGCCATAAAGAGTTTAAAACTAGGAGGTTCAATCCGAAAAGATAGAATGAAACGAATGCCTTGATCCCATCATCTTACTCTCTTCTTACGAAGGGAGCCTCTCTTCTGTTTCGACTTCACCCGCGTCTTCCTTTCTTGTGTCATTTTCTTTGACTCCGTCTTCCCATAGCAGCCTTTCTTATTCTTAATCTTTCAGTTCTGAAGCTTCGGCTTCCTCTTTTATTGCTTCTTATGGTTTGCCCGTTCTTAAAAAGCAATAAGATAACAATTTGGCTATGCACCTATGCACTGTGACGAAAGGCTGAAGTATGAAGGAAAGGAGGCTCTACTGAGGAACGAAGTGGAGGTTTAAATAGCTCGACTGCTAAGAAGAGGACCCGGAGGGGGCGAGACTGATAAGGATCGGGTTATAGAGCTCGACTGCCAAGGATCAGAGGCGGGGTGCAGGCCTTGTTCTACCCGAAACGGTTACGCCTGTTTTAGTTTCCGATATTTCCCCAACCCTTAACGGAAATTCAATTCAGTCGCGAAATCCCCGGCTGGAAGAATTTTTCACCAAAAAAGAGAGCCCGTAGAGCGGAAATCCCTCTTTGTCACAAAATCGCATATGTGGAAGAAAAAAAAAAGAAAAAAGCAGACCCTCAAGGCAGAAAACGGTTTCAGTCGCCAAAGCACATACGTGGAAGAAATAATTCCCGAAAATGAATGCTCGCATTAGTGAAAATGACATTCAGTCCCCAAATCACATACGTGGAAGAGCTTTTTCGCCCTTTTAGGGCTTCCATCCGTACTGATTTAAGGTGCAGCCTGCCTAATTTCTGTCCTAATTGAGCCTTTTTTGATGCTTTTCTGTCAACCCGAGAAAAAGTGACTGAATTGCAATTTAGCTTTGAGAGTTCGAAATTCTGTGTGACTTTTCCCAAAACACGGCTTTTTTCGACTGAAGGCGTTTTCCGCTAAGGAGTTGTGAAATATCGTCAACTTTTTCTTCCAGCTACGTAATTTTGTGACATACTGGCATTTCCGCTCTGAGAGCGCTAAAATTTATGGAACTTTTCCCAAACCCCAGGGTTTTTAGACAAAAAGACATTTCCGCTAAGGGATGGCACTTTTTATCGAATAAATTCTTCCGTATATGGGATTTTGTGACAGAATTGGTTTTCAAAGAGGCAAGGGTCTCTTTTTTTGTAACGAATCTCCCAGCCCATTAAAATGGGACAAGAAAAGAAAGGAGCGTCTGAAGAATGAAGGAGAAAGGCTCGACTGATAAGAAGAGGAGATAGCTCGAGAGAGAGTCTTGCTTTGGGCTGAGTGGAGTGCCATAAAAAGTAACCAACTGTTGGAGCTTGTGTCCTCCACATGTAGTGTGATAACGTCATTGCACATACCCTTGTACGGACAAGTGGGAGATTGTTGGGGCTGGTGTCCTTGACAATTAAGTACAATGACTTATTAAATCTCTTTAAGGATCACAAGGGCATACTTCTGTATTATTACCAGTTGATCCACGTTTATCAATAACGGTTGGCTTGCTAGATAAGTTTGACGTTATTGTCATACGGATGGCGGTGATCAACCGGTCCCTATACGTCACACCTATAGGACACGTTTGAGAGATGTGAAGGTATGAAAATACAGTCACATTTATGCCGGATACGACTAAACAGTTAGTCAGAGGTATTGACTATTAAATTAGTCAATAAGATATTGAGATGATTATTTAATACGGATTAAATAATTTTAGCTAATACGGATTACATGATTAATTCGTAAAATTAAATATAAACGGTTATATTTAATTAAATATTGTATTCGCGTATTAATATAAACAGTTATATTAATTTGGGTAATTATACAATATCGTAATTTTATCAGACCATTATTAATACATCGACTGCATTAATATCTGATAACATGTATACGATTTATAAATAAAACCCGCGAATAAATTTTAGCTAAATGGGTCGAATCACGAATTAGAATAAGGTAAGAGTGGAAAGCCCACTCCTACCCGATTAGAAATTTCGGCCGAATGAGCTACATAAGGAGGAGGACTCTCCTTATGTCAGAGACTCTTGTTTTACTGTTTAAACAAATCTCAAGAAAATTAGGGTTTGAGAACATTCTTCTCCCATAACCCAGATCTCACATCTAAAACTCAAAAGGCTCTCCCGATATTGCAAGGCAGTTGGAGAGGATTTCTAGCACACGCGGCAACGTCTCAATCTAAGTCTTGGGTGCAAGTTATAGGAGGGAATTTCTAGCACAAACAGTTAGTCAGAGGTATTGACTATTAAATTAGTCAATGAGATGTTGAGATTATTATTTAATACGGATTAAATAATTTTAGCTAACACGGATTACATGATTAATTCGTAAATTAAATATAAACGGTTATATTTAATTAAATATTGTATTCGCGTATTAATATAAACAGTTATATTAATTTGGGTAATTATACAATATCGTAATTTTATCAGGCCATTATTAATACATCGACTGCATTAATACCTGATAACACGTATGCGATTTATAATAAAAATCCCGCGAATAATATTTAGCTAATCGGGTCGAATCACGCAAAGGAATAAGGTAAGAGTGGAGAAAGCCCACTCTCACCCCACCCAATTCGGCCGAACCCTAGATACTACATAAGGAGAGTCCTTCTCCTTATGTGAGTAACTGTTGAATCATAATTCTCACAATTAGGGTTTTTGAGAGCATTCTTCTCCCAAAAACTCAGATCTCACATCTAAAACCTCAATAGCTCTCCCCATATTGCAAGGCAATTGGAGAGTATTTTCTAGCACACGCGGCATCATCTCAAACAAAGTCTTGGGTGCAAGTTATAGGAGGGAATTTACTTTAATTACTGTTCTTAGGCCTTTTCAAGCAAGGACCCAAGGTTGTACTCTTTTTCATGTTTTTATTTATCTTATGACAATATTCACAACTGTAAATTTCATTATAATCCTGCAAGTTTAGGGCGAATACATGCTATATTCCCCGCAAGTGGTATCAGAGCCAGGCCATGAAAATTTTACTTTTGTGTTTTTCATAAGTTTTAAAATCTGAAAAACTCGTGTGCTCTCGCTGAGTCGGTCGATCGACCCCCTGTTGCGGTCGGGCGACCGCCTCCTGTATATTTTGCTGTTTCGAAAGTTTTTCTTTTGTGAATAATCGATCTTGTTTTTCGATTCCTGTTCACATATTGTTAATTAATCGATATTCTTGACAATATGTGAACCCTTGTTGATGTTAATTTTGATTTACTTGTTTTAATCAAAGTTTAAAAGGTAAAAACTTGTTTTGATTTCAAAAGGTGCAGCGTTTTGCGTTTTCTGAAATTCGTTTTTACTGCCTGTTGGTCGGTCGACCTAGTTGATAGGTCGGTCGACCGATTTTGCTATTGCAGAAAGTTTCTGTTTCTCGTCTGGAGGTCGGTCGACCACTTGTTTAGGTCGGTCGACCTCCCCCCTGTAACAGACTCGTTTTTTTTTATTTTTCCGAAAATAACATGTTTTATTTTCACATGGCCTTTAGTAATATACTATATACGGAAATAGTATATTATTAGTTTGTGAAACGGTTCACCCTCGTTTGATACATATTATTTTAAAACGGTTTAAGATAATAGGATTATAAATTTATTAAAATTGGGTGATTAAAACGGTATAATCACATAATTTTAATCCCGTAAGGTGGTTTGGTAAAAATTTATATATCATAATAACAGTATTATGTCATGTATGAATTTTATTTAGTTGATGCATTTTATTTATCGTCTTGTGAATGCCTTGAATGATTTCAATAACGTATTTAATTTTTGCAAACGGTTGTAACTTAGTGTGGCCTTAGTAGATTGTGTTACCGTAATGATGGAACACAGTCTTGCTTGTAATTTTGAGATCTTGAATCTCCGTTTTGGGTTTTTGCCATGTAATTACTTTTGTATTTAAATTAGAATGTAAATAGGGTTATATTTGTAATTTAAATTAGTAATTTTGTGAAGACCAAAGACGGAGACCGGATGCTCACTCCCGCTGCAAGGACCAAGATGGAACATCAAGACAAGCTTCTAGGGTCCAACGGTGGATTCCAAGTTGTTTTATGTTTATTTTGGTAGGATAGGCCACACTAGGACTTTTTATTTACGTTTATTGCATTTATTTTTTATGCATTCATCGATAATAGCTTGCATCATATTCCGCCTAAAACCAAACCACCTATAACATGCCTGAAAACTGACTCATGTAGAGGTTACGCGTTAGTTTTCTGTGACATCACAGATGTCACATGTCAATTGCAAAGCCATCATTTTATTTCATTCATTCACGCATATGCTAGATATTAGTACACTTAATATGGATAAATATAAGTCGATGGGGTCTTCCTCGTATAACCAAAAATTGAGACTAGTCTTTATAAATCAGACTCCCATGAATCCCTTCTTCGTCGGTAGGCATAATATGACCCCTTCTACGTCGGGTAAGTGGGAACAGATGATTTATTTTATCTAAACATCATGGTCACTCGATAATATCTAGCGACTGAGATGGACTAATAGATAGGATTTACGGAAATCTATCGACCAAGAGTTCCAACGGTGGAATTAGCCAAACTATGGGCTTATCAATATACGGAAATTGAGTCTTGGGATCGTTTATATAATTTTTGAGGGAGATCAATTATATAAATGCATGAGTCTACGAGTTTAAATTTCAAATTTAATATAGACTTAAATCACAACAATGAGTTGCTTATATGGTTCTGTTTTATCTTCTTTTCAGTGTAGAACACGTTCAATTAAACTGCTGTATAACTAATGGCTGGTGAAGACCCAATGCCAAGTGCCAAGCTAGCACGTGAATCCTGGCTAAAAGCCTTCATGGACTCCATGAATCAGTCTACTAGACTGAGGAATGATGGGTCAAACTTCTCTGACTGGGAGGCAGCACTACGGAATGCTGCCATTGCTGACGGAAAGCTTAAGTACTTAACTGAGCCCATTTCGGCACACCCAGGAACTGGAGCTAGAGCTAACGAAGTTCGCGCTCATAGCGACTTCGTCATGGAAGCGGGTGCGATAAAGAACGTACTCATCTATGCAATGGAATCCAATTTGCAAAGACGCTTCATAGCCCAAGGTGCTGTAAGGTTTTATTAGTTACTCATAAACTAATTTTAGTCATACTAAAATAACCTTGTAATTAACATTTTAATATACTAGTTAAAACGATCTTATGCATGCTAAAATATGCGGAAATAAGGAGATATTGAACCCTTACACACGGTCCAAGAGAATGGCAAGGATGATCCTCCAAATACCCAAATTAGAATACCTCCTTTGGATGCACCAAGACTATCCCTTAACCAACCGAGATCTTGAACAAGCTAGCACAAAACCGGTTTCTCCTTAAACTTATTTTAATCTCTCTAATTAGAATATTATTTCAATACTACAAAATAGTATGATATTATTATCTTATAATATATATTTAGAGGTTAGAAATATTCTCTTTTACTTTGTGATTTTTCGGCTAGGGTAAGAAGAGAGCAAGAATGAGGGTGTTAGTATATCTTATATATTAACTTAAACCCTAGTCTTTAATTAACACTTAACTAAGGAGTATGGGGAGTGGTGGCCGGGTATGGGAAGGAGAAAAGAAGGGGACAAGTTCTCTTCTCAAGGTTTCTTAGGGTGGCTATAGGTAGTCTTTCAAGACACCTTTAATGATTGTGTTTATACCCTAATAAACACTAATCATACCATTAACAACCCTCACCAAAACCGGCACCCTTAATCCATAAAATGGATTTCATTTTACAACTTTGTCAATTGTATAATGTGACATCTTATATGTCACATAGTAATAAAATTATCTTAATATAATTATTTATCATATAAATATTATATATATATATATAATTAAATAAATCATATTTATCAATTGACATGTAATTCAAAATTACAAATATAAAATGAATAATTTTATCGTCAATACGATTTACAACATTTGTATTAATTATAACCCGATTCATTCTAATTACGATATTATAAAATATCGTTTAATGTTTAACAATTGACACGTTTCAATTTTAAACATAAATCTTACAATAAGATTTAACCTCTAATGTCTCGATATACGAGTTTAAGGAATATGATCAAATCGTATCAATATACATTTGATCATTTTATCAATTAAGGGAATTGTCCTAAAGGTGTGACCTAAAGGGATCAACTGACCACCACCGTCATACGACAGTAATGTCAAACTCTAGCTAGCCAATCATTACCGATTAATGTTGGTCAGTTGACTAATAATTCGTATCATCCCTTGCGCATTCTCGTTATGAGATTTAATTACGTGATCGCGCTATTGTTGAGGACACATTTCCAACAATCTCCCACTTGTCCTCGACAAGTGTGCGTCACCAATTCTCTTGTCCTATTACAATCTCCCACTCAATGCAAGATGTCTCTCTAAGGTCGTACTTGCATTCGATCATATCATGAGTGGTTTCCTCGATGTGGAGAATAACTGTCTGACCGGAATTATCTACCATAGATACCTTCCGAGCGTGGCCACGCATTTCCAGTTAACTTCTCCTCGAGTGGCCCTGATATTTGAACAACCCTGACAAGGGGTGGACAATTTCTATCGCACTACTTCCTTCAACCAGTCACAGTTAGTCACAACCCAAAACATTCCCATTTGACTCCAGTTACGAAAAGTCGTAGAGAATGGATCAAGGTTATGCCTAAACTGTACCATCTTGGGAGAGTAGTCTTTAGTCTAAGAATTGACTCACAAGAATACTATAGCAGCTCTCGCCACGACCCGGCTATAAAATTTCCAGAACTCTATAAGCGGTCACTAAATGCCCGACAAAGTGCCTTTTGCAGTCTGCCTATGTGATCGACTAGTCATCACATATGACTCTATGACACTTGAACTTGCCATCAATCGCCTCACACTCTAGTCGCTTTGAGATGTCACCTCATGTAAGCGGCTAGGGGCCATACTAAGTCAATCCAGTTAACTTATGGGGTTCAATGTTGTCTCATACAACCCATTTGGATTCTGACAAAGTATCTTACACTTTGAGTTATTCATAACTCAAATGATGTTGTCATGCAACAATAGTCAATACTATTATCTTGCATTTGATGCACAATCATCTATTTGTATTAGTGTTTTGCGAATAAACCTTTTATTCATGATTGCAAAACTTACAAATTTTTGTCTCCTTCATTCTCATATTATCCCGTATAATATGATTATATTTGAGTACATATCTAGAACTCTTTCTAGATTTTGAGTTTCCTTTCCGGAGGAAAGCTCCCACTGTTATCTTATAACTTGTGACGTATCGATATACTAGAGGGATTAAAGAATCACTCGGAATTATCTAGTCACTTATGTGCTGAAATCTCTATTGTAGTTATTAGTGATTTCATCACTCTTACTTTTTTCAAACATCTCGGCTATTTTATCAAGGTTATTCAAAAATAACCATTTTGATTTCTATTGGGCGACCTTTTATTATCAATATAATAAAACTTCCCGTATAGCTCCATCATTGTATGATATAAGGTATTTGATTCATCTAGAATTGAAAACCTCTTATTCTTTACACCTTAAAGAATCACCCATCCTCTCTAAATGGTAGGCTTAATTCTTTTAATGAACATCGCTCCCACTAAAATCAATATTACTCGATCTCTTAAATGAACTTTTCATTTCTCGCATGTTAAATTTTTATTTATCACTTGAATCATTATCACCATCACTATCCCTATAGTGATTTATTTCCATTCAATCAATCATTACCCTCTTGACGAAAATGACATGATAATTTCCTTATAACTACATTGAGAGAATTGAGATGATTCCTTCTCTTTTATCTTATAAACTTAGAAAAATCATTTAATTAAGGAACCGGTCTTTCCTCCCATATAGATAGATGATTTCTCCTCAATTATCTTATAATCTTTAAAAAAATCATTATCTCAAGGAGCCGTTATTCCTTCTGAATTCATACGGGGTTTCATGTCTCCTCTCTATGAAACAATGAACATAAAGAACCTTTCTTCGAGTGTCCTCCCGTAGTTTCTTCAGTGTCCTCTCGTAGTTTCTTCAAATCATTTAGGGCTCTTCTCAAGACTCCCATATAGGAATCTTCTCTAAGATCCTTTATTTTTTCATCATTGGTTTGCGAGCGAAATATTTTCTCCCACTCTATCCTTCTAACAATAACCTTTATTCGTATAAGGATAGCTATTTCGATTAACCAATGAATGTTTGAAGTTTTATAGGTGTGATGAAAAAATTCTCATTTTCACTTAAAATGAAAATCTTATAATGAACTAATATTGTCTCATTTTGATTGAAAGTATCTCATGGGGTGTAGTTCTCCGTTTTAATCAACACTTTGATTGTATTATATTGATCGTATCAATTGTTAATTGCGTGATTAAATCACTATTATTCATGTTTAAACAAGGCATGCAATTTATTTGAGAAATCAAAATATTGATTAAGAACAAAAGTAGTGACTCGGGTTGAAAACCAAGTCACCAATATCCAAAATTACAACCATTGTTTTAGGATTTTAATCCTTGTCTTACAAGAAAATAAATTGTTCCATAAATAAATGCAAAATATGAAAGAAGACGATATGAAAATTAGAGGCTAGCTCTTCAAGTCTTCGATCAATTTTGGATGCTACCATAGCCATCCAAGTAAGAAACCTCATGCTTCCTTCTCCTTGCCTTTATCGTTATTAGGAGGCGCCCCTTTAAAACAATTAAAAAGGGTAAATATCAACACACTTGTATTATTATACATAAGTTGATTAATGACATGAATTTAAACGAGAATTATTACCTACGGCGGTTGCCTTCCCATTTTTGAGATTACTTAAGTATTTGGGGCAATTACGCTTCCAATGACCGATCCTCGTGCAATAGTGGCACTTGTCTTGCTCTTTTGAAGAAGAGGTGGAAGCGCCTTTCGAAAAGGTCTTTTCTTTGGTCGCTTTGGGCTTGAACGTTTTCTTGCCCTTGCCTTTAGAGGCATTCCTTTTGAAGCTCGTTTTCCCTTTCTTTTCGATGTTCAAAACATCCTTGGTGGAACTTTCATGAAGTCCCATGTCCCTTTCGGCTTGGACGAGCATCTTATGCAATTCTTCCAACGTGGTCTCTTGGTTTCGCATGTTAAAGTTCACCCGGAATTGAGCATACGCTTTAACCTTATTGAGCGAGTGAAGGACTCGGTCAATAATAAGAGAGTCGGGAACATCAACATTTTGAGCTTTTAGAGTCTCCGCGAGCTCAACGAGTTTGAGCACATGAGGGCTTATCTTTTGCCCTTCCTTGAATGTAATGTCAAAGAAGGCGGAAGCCGCATCATATTGAATCACCCTTGGAGTTTGCGAAAACATGGTCGCAAGCTTGGTGTATATTTCATACGATGTGGTCAACTTTATCATAATCCTTTGGAGATCCGGCTCCATGGAGAAGATGAACACATTTTTAAGAGCGGAGGACTCTTTCATGTAGGCTTCATAGGCCTCACGAGTTCCGACCGCGGAACAAACGGTTGGAGCGGGAGGAGCGGCTTCGGATAGGTAACGACTCTTATCGTCACCTTGAGCGGCCAAAAGTAATTGCGCATCCCAATCCTTAAAGTTTGAACCATGCTTATCGAGTTTACAACGATCCATACAGGATCGAAGCCATGATACGTTAGTGAGAGGTGGAGCGTTGGTTGCCATTTGATGATGTTGAAAATAAAACTACAATAATAAAAGGAAAAACAACATCATTTTAAAATTCGTAATTTAAACTAGAAACTTTAACAAGTTTAGTTATATATATTTACTTAATGATCTCTTACCCAATTAAGTAAACAATCCCGAGACCCAAACCCATACTAATTCGGGCACGGTGTAGCCGATTCAACCCGTATTGGTATAATTTGGTGGATTAACCCTTTAATCGGTTCTACTCTTAGAACTCTCGGTCGACAATTTTCTTAAAATTATCTTTAGCCCGAACTTATTGCAACTACGGTTACGAATACTTTCGTTGAGATCAACCAAATTTCAAGGTGTAATCTTATTACCCCACTTACCCAACGTGACAATTTTAGTACCCCGGTGTAGCCGAGCCTACGTTCTTGTGAAGAAGGGATTCATGGGTCCGTACTTTTTGGTAAGGCTAAGTCTCAATATTTATATGTAAGAGATCTAGTCAAATTATTATCTATCTCCGTTTAAGTGAACTAAGTCGGTGAATTATCGATAAAATAAAAGACTAGGTCGACTAGGTCGAAAAATGCATGATACGATGTATGACGATTTGGATATGCATGCAAACATATAAAAGCAAATAAAAGCATAAAGATAAACCCTAGTATGGCCTTTCCTAGAAAAGAAATAATAAAAGTACAAATTCGGAAACCAACTCCTTTGGTCCCTTGAACTTCACGCGGCACGCACTTCGAGGTAAACACCATCTTTGTCGGAACTCCTTTCCGAATGGCACCGTCTTCAAGGAACTCCGAATTTTACAAATATTACAACTTTTCTAGTCTACTTTATACATTATAAAATAGAAATAAATTACAATTGGGTGATACGAGATCACAAATTACAACCCAATCGGTAACCCCTTACATTACGGGAAAAACCGATTTAAAACTAAGGCCATACTAAGTAAATTACATAATTCCCAAAATTACGTAAAAATAAATCATGACATTCATAATATAATATGCAATGGTTATGTAAATATGAATTATCATGCATACCCTAAGCCAAATCGTCCTATTTAAAACACTTATTTAAATAGTTATCGCAAACCTCGGTTTATGGAATCGCGTATTTTAACGATTAACAACACTATGCATTATATGAAACGGTTTTCATCCTTAAGTTAATCATCCTAACTCTTATAGGTTTCAAAATTTAGTCTTACTCAAACTTGAACATGACTTAACTTAATATATTTCAATATTGATCGGTATTACTCGGTTTTACGGGAAAAATAATATAAAAATCCAAAAGAGTCATAAAAATTTCGAAGATTCAAAATTCAAATTTTGAAAATTTCAGAATGTTCTGAAAATCTTCAGAACCTTAAAAAATATTAGTATTTATACGGTTTTAACATTATTTCGAAAATAATACGTAAAACGAGCATTTTAAGTCGGAAAATTCAATAATTAATTCGATAAATGCAAATAAAATACTAATAAAATTTTTATACTTTCCAAAACACTTTAAGAACACAAAATGGACAGAAAAATAAATTACACACTGCCCAAGAGCTGAAACTTTAATTAAAAGACCCTTATTATTTTAATTTTAAATGCACTTTTCAACAATTAAAATTAAATCAAATCTGAAATTTTTGGCTCCCAAGAAAATTTTCATGATGAACATATCACATATGACTAATATGGGTTACATTTTTCGGCCATTTTAACAACTTTTGCAAATTTTAACGATTTACGTCATATATCGTACGATTTTAACCTTTAAAATTATTTCTCAAGCATAAAATAAGATAAAATTCTCGAAAATTTTATACATGCTGGAAATAATATATATGACATCGTGTTAAGTTTTTATGGCCAAATTCCAACTTAAACTATTAAAGTCGAAATTATGTCACTAATTACCCGATTTTTACATTAAAAATCTATAATATTGCAATATTTGAGATAAATTTCTGGAAAATTCAACATAACTTTTAAATATTGCATGTGATATCCTCATAAAATATTTATAGTCAAATTCATAATATAACTATTTTAACCCATTTTTATTCATCTTATTGCATTTTAACCCTTAAAATTCATATCACACGTTTTATAAGTCCATAATTTACGAAAATTCATATTCATATTATAGAAAATACATGTGATAACATACTGAAAAATCTCGGCCAAAAGATGATTTTAGCTATTTTTCCCGAAATAAACGACTTTAACCATTAAAACTTTATAAAAACCGAGATTTACAATACCATTAATCAATATTCATGCAAAATATATTCCAAATATTCTAAAAAATTTTAGAAAACAGTAGGTATTCATGCTAAAATTATTTCGTGCATATCATATATTAAACGAAAATTCAAGTTTTATTTTGTTATCACTATAACTCCGTAAAAACGTAAACGGAAAGCATGCAAACAACCTATTGCTCTGATACCAATTGTAAGGTTTTATTAGTTACTCATAAACTAATTTTAGTCATACTAAAATAACCTTGTAATTAACATTTTAATATACTAGTTAAAACGATCTTATGCATGCTAAAATATGCGGAAATAAGGAGATATTGAACCCTTACACACGGTCCAAGAGAATGGCAAGGATGATCCTCCAAATACCCAAATTAGAATACCTCCTTTGGATGCACCAAGACTATCCCTTAACCAACCGAGATCTTGAACAAGCTAGCACAAAACCGGTTTCTCCTTAAACTTATTCTAATCTCTCTAATTAGAATATTATTTCAATACTACAAAATAGTATGATAATATTATCTTATAATATATATTTAGAGGTTAGAAATATTCTCTCTTACTTTGTGATTTTTCGGCTAGGGTAAGAAGAGAGCAAGAATGAGGGTGTTAGTTTATCCTATATATTAACTTAAACCCTAGTCTTTAATTAACACTTAACTAAGGAGTATGGGGAGTGGTGGCCGGGTATGGGAAGGAGAAAAGAAGGGGACAAGTTCTCTTCTCAAGGTTTCTTAGGGTGGCTATAGGTAGTCTTTCAAGACACCTTTAATGATTGTGTTTATACCCTAATAAACACTAATCATACCATTAACAACCCTCACCAAAACCGGCACCCTTAATCCATAAAATGGATTTCATTTTACAACTTTGTCAATTGTATAATGTGACATCTTATATGTCACATAGTAATAAAATTATCTTAATATAAATATTTATCATATAAATATTATATATATATATAATTAAATAAACCATATTTATCAATTGACATGTAATTCAAAATTACAAATATAAAATGAATAATTTTATCGTCAATACGATTTACAACATTTGTATTAATTATAACCCAATTCATTCTACTTACGATATTATAAAATATCGTTTAATGTTTAACGATTGACACGTTTCAATTTTAAACATAAATCTTACAATAAGATTTAACCTCTAATGTCTCGATATACGAGTTTAAGGAATATGATCAAATCGTATCAATATACATTTGATCATTTTATCAATTAAGGGAATTGTCCTAAAGGTGTGACCTAAAGGGATCAACTGACCACCAGCGTCATACGACAGTAATGTCAAACTCTAGCTAGCCAATCATTACCGATTAATGTTGGTCAGTTGACTAATAATTCGTATCATCCCTTGCGCATTCTCGTTATGAGATTTAATTACGTGATCGCACTATTGTTGAGGACACATTTCCCAACAGGTGCAAACAAGATTTTCACCACGCTCACTAACGAATTCTCAATAGCTCCGAGAATCGTTTCTTATGAGCATGCCTGTCGCTTCTTATGAGCAGTTAGCCCACATATTCTTCACATGATTGAGAATATCGAGAAACTGGAGGCCCTAAACTGCAAGATCAGTCAGAACATAATCGTTGATCGAATGCTTCATTCGCTTCATGATGGGTTCGCCCTCTTCAGGGCCAACTATTACATGAACGACATGAAGAAGTCTCCTCATGAGCTCCACTCCCTTCTCGTACAGACCGAGAAGGATCTGAAATTAAGTGGGAGCGTGAAGCAAGATGTTCTCATGATTTCCAGTAAGGGTAAGGGTAAGGGTAAAGCTAAAGCTCAGGGCGACCTAACAGTAGGCAAGCCCAAGTTTAAGAAGTCGGGATTTACTAAGAGTGGGCCAGGTGAGTCGAGCAACTCACAGGGCAAAACAAAGAGCAAGGATACAAGCATGGAATGTCACCATTGCCACAAGACTGGGCATTGGAGGTGCTCATGCCCCGTGTATCGTGAGGACATTAAGGCAGGCCGTGTTACTCCTGTTGGTATGTGTTCTTCTTCTTTTATTCACATGATTGAGATTAACCATGCAAGTTACGGAACTTGGGTACTAGATACTGGTTGTGTTTCTCATCTATGTAATCATGTGCAGGGCCTCCGAAACCAAGAACTCCTAATCAAGGGTGAGGTTGACCTGCGTGTCGGGAATGGAGCACGTGTTGTTGCAATCTCGAGGGGAACGTACGTGATCCAGCTTCCAAGTGGATTCGAGTTATCTTTATATAACTGTTATTATGTTCCTTGTTTGTCCAAAAACATTATTTCAGTTTCTGCGCTTGACAAATTTGGTTTTTCATTTGTAATAGAGAATAATAGCTGTATTTTCTCCTTACACAATATGATTTATGGCAAGGCAGTTTCCATGAATGGAATTTATGTTTTAGATCAAACCACCGAAATATTACATGTGAATAGAAATTAAAGATAGGTGACAAAGATCAAACTTACCTATGGCATTGTCGTATGGGACACATAAATGAGAAACGCGTAAAACAGCTCATACAGAATGGAGCTATCTCGCCCTTTGATTTCGAATCATATGGCACCTGTGAATCATGTCTCATCGGTAAGATGACTCGTATTTCCTTCAAAGGTGTTGGAATGCGCGCTGCGACCTATTAGGACTCATACATACGGACGTATGTGGCCCTATGTCGATCAACGCACGAGAAGGCTATAGGTATTTCATCACTTTCACGGATGATTTGAGTAGATATGGCTATGTCTACTTAATGAAGCATAAAAGTGAATCCTTTGACAAGTTCAAAGAATACCAGAATCGGGTACAGAACCAGCAGGGAAGAAAGATTAAAGCACTACGTTCTGATCGTGGTGGTGAGTATCTTTCACACGAGTTTGATCAACACCTTAAAGACTGTGGCATCGTGCTACAGTTGACTCCACCTGGAACACCACAATTAAATGTTGTGTCACTACTACAACAATGGGATATAGAGGCGCTCACCTCCCGACGCTTATTAAAAAACTGCTAAAATATGATTAGTTAAGCTAAAATATGGAGCGCTATGGTAAAGCGCCTCACAAAAATGCTATAATAAACCGAGAAAAATAAAAACGCGCACTAAAATCCGCGCCATCTCTCATCAGTAAAACCTAGAAGTAAAACCTAGAAATAAAAACTTCCTCCATTCTTGCGAAGGGTGAATTGCGAACGACGAACGCGAAAGGCAAAGAAGAAGCTGCATCAGAAATTGGGGACTAATCAAATTAAACGATAAAGAAGAAGCTCCAATCACATATTCAGGTATCAAAATTTGAAGATTCATCATTCTAATTTTTGATTGTTTTCCTTTTTTCTCAGTGTTATTTTTACTTCAATTTTTTTGTTTTCCTTGTTGATTACTGGGATCTATCTATAGTTCTTGATTTTCATATAAACTCATGATGGTTGCTAAGTAGGGATATGAAGCAAATACTAGAATGTATCGGGCAGATTAGTATTTAAGGTGATAATGTTTGTTATTGAATAGAAATCTAGGTTTCGAGGATGAATTCAGTCTGGTTTACTTGAGCATAAAGATCTTATAAGTTAATAACAATAACAAATAAAGAAACCCTAGAGCTATGGCAATTGAGAGACGATTTTCTGGTTTTAACTAGGGCAAAAAATTCGATTATTCAAGATTTGAAACAATTGAAGGTAGCCATGAATAAGGAGAGTGCATCAGTGAACAAAAAAACAGGACCTAGTGAAGAGGATGAAGTCTGTACTAAATGAATGCATGAGATTAATGGTATTCATGGGCTTGACTTTGAGGAAGAGGAGTTGCTTGATGATCATAACTGATTACTTAGAGAGGAAAAAAATCAATAGGTGCAAAACAGACCACAGAACAGACATATACTCTGGTAAACGTTGATGGTTCATGATGCAAGGAGTGTACACAAAAGAAAAATTGAGGAGATTAGGATGCTTTAATGATACAGCTTGCATTGCAGTCTATGTGGGACTAATTCTGAAAGTGTCACTCATCTGATCGAGAATTGCAGATATAGCAAACTCATCCGCAGAAATATAGAGCAATGGCTTGGTTTCCAAATACCAGCTTTAAATGCTCATGTTACAACCACAAATTTGCAGACAAACATACGGATTACGGTTCTAGCAGCTTGCACCTATACTATTTGGAGAATTCGAAATAAAGCTTGATTTGAAGGTTACCTTAGGAAGCCTGAAATAGAAACTGAAGAGCTGAAAGATGAAATTAGAAGACGTCTTGTAGCTAGGATGAAAGCTATGACACTTCAGAAGGAGGATATATAAGGATCAAATTGAAGCGTCGATAAGGAAGTATTGATGATTGCGATGATTTTTTTCGTTTGTTTCATTAATTAATCAAGTGTTGGGTAGTTATGTAGATGTCGGTTGGAGAAGAGTTGAGCTGCCACGCTAGTTTTGAAGGCTGATAGTTTTGGTCTTGTTTTTTAGCTTTTGGTAATAATAATTCAAATTTCAACAAAAAAAGGTCTTATAAGTTGACCAGTAGCGTATCAGAAGCTGCTGAATGTTGCGAGTAGTATTGCTGGTTCTATGGGACCAGGCTCTGGAATGATGTTCTGCAGAGTTCAGGGTTGGGTATGTTCAGAAGGGGAGTGGACAGATTCCCGCTGGACTGGTTTGGTAATTGCAGGTATTTGGAAGGTGCAAGGCTGTATGGTAGAGGCTGAGGTCTGGTTGGGGCTGTTAATGCAGCGCAAATTCAGTTCAGTGGCAGCGGTTTATGAAGCATTCAAGTTGTAGTTTGCAGGAATAAGGCAGATAGTAGGACATGTTGTTTAATGCAGGAATTGGACTGTCAGGTCTGTTGGAACTGGGCTGCTTGATAGGGGCAGCAGCAGTTGGTCTGACACGGTCAGACTTCAGCAACTGGTTTATTGCAGGAAATGGGATGGAATAAACCTGTGTATTGGGCCTTGTAGTGGCGTGAAGTCAATGCTTTGCGTGCAGGAACTCAGAGTAGATGAGGAGTCCTTGCTGGTCTTTGGGCAGGCTGGATAATGCGTGGGTTTTAGGCCTAGCATGGAATAAGGGATTCGAAGCGGCGTAGCGGGAAACACAAGGGCTGGGCAATTTCGTGCTTTGCAGTTATTTCCCATTGTCTTTTTTGTTTGTGTCAGGACATGTAAGACGGAAGTCTCTTTAAGGGCAATCTTAGATTGCTTTCGTATACATGTCTTAGAAGTAGTCTCATAATGTACGTTTGTTTTTTATATATAATATACTTACCTTTTACTAAAAAAAAAAAGTTGACCATCTTCCATCCTGTGGCCTTAATCCTATGGAAACATTGTGGTGCTTAACTTTTGACGTATATATTGGTTGTTATGATGGCATTTTGGCTCAAATTATCTTTGAGTGCCCTAGACTATATCTTATGGTGGAGCAATAAGAACAATGAATTGAGCATCACGCCATCCTGGACTAACTTGTAGCTAGGTTTCTACTTTATGATTTGTGGCACAAGGTAGAACCAAAGCAGGAACTTCGATTATTCGTGTGTGAAGGAGCTAATGTTCTGCCGTCCACGTTTATAAGACTCATTCCAGGATGGATATGGTAAGCTGGTATAAAATGGGTATTATTCTATATGGGTGAAACTGAAGTATACTCTCCACTGAATCAGTCTGTGATTGATTTGTGCAGGAAAAGTTGTTAATGTTAGGTATTTAGGCGGAGTGATTGATTCTATCAATGGATGGTACATGGAGCAGGGACTGTTCGACATGGTTAATATCTGAATCTTACCTTTTTTGTTTCCATGTATTCTAAATTATCATGACCTTGAATGGACTACCTGATATCCTCGGTAACTTTTTTAGTTGTTGTGGTCGTTTGTTAACGTTCAAAGATTTCATTCACCTATGTGATTAGTTTTTACTCATTTAGGTTTCAGGTGTTGAAATCCTTTCAGATGGTGTACTAAAGTTGGAAGTTTTTTAAGCAGAGGTCAATGACATCTCTATTCGTTTCCTTGATAAAGAGATGTATGGTTCAAATTTCTCAACTCTTTAGTTAGGCAATATAAATAATAAGAATTAAAAAACTGGGTGAAGAGAGTGTAATTTTTTCTCCTAAAAGAAAAAAACTATAGTCGAAACAAATGACACCCAGCTGTCGCTCGTCAATTTATGCAATTTCAGGGTCGATCTAATTAAGATTTGTATATCTCTGTCTGTCTTCAGGCATGAGAAACCTGTTGGGAAGACAAAGCCTGGGATAATTCTTCGGGAGCTTTCAACTAAAAAAGGACAGGTACGTTTTTAGTTCTTCCTTGCGAAGTTGCCAATGTGTTACTCTCACTCTGATGTTCAGAGTTTATAGTTGATCAACCTTATGCTGAAAATGAAAACTAAAACTATAGCTGTAGCACTTTGAGTCTTCATTATGGTAATGGATATCTTTCCCTTTTGTATGATGGCAAAATAGAATTCTACTGGCAACCATGTATCTTATTCGTCAGCTAAAGGACAAAATAGAAACAATGGATAATCGTATCGAAAGGCAAGGAAACACTATTACCAAACGAAAGAGGAAGTTGATAAATATTATGGGTTTACCTTAATTGATTTTGACTCGAGTGAATTTAGCTCATATGAGTCTAGCCATAATCTGATCACGATAGTTAATAGTAAGGTAATATTTTTTTTAATCTCTTGATCTTCTCATCTTCACTTGCTGTTATGTCTTTTCTATCCTTTTGAACTTTTAAGTGTTTTGTTGCTTCTTTTGTCAATAATGGTAATATCTCAACTTATAATTTATGAGGATGTATTTGGTCGTTCGATAAATTTGATATGATATTAAATAACATAGAAAATGTTATCAACGACTTACATTGATTTCACTTTAATTTTCAGTAATCCTATGTTCAAGCTACTTTATGTATCGCCAAGCTCAAGTTTCATCGCAAGGATTGCTTAACAGGCACCGAAGATATGTAATTCTAAGATGCCGCAAATAGTCACTTGCTACCATTGATTGCGAATAATAGAGAACTAAATTTGTTTCGAATAGTTGGATATTATTTTGAAGTATTTTTTATTTGAGATACATTTATTCTTATGGGGTTCGGACATGTATTTGACATTAAAGTTGTTTAATGCTAAGATATGTTTGTTTCTAGAAATATTGTGTGTAGTTTCGATTGTGGAAAGAAATATGTTTATACGAAGGTAATATATTAGTAACAGAGGTGCAATAAATAATATTGCCGATAAAAGCGCCTTAACATAAGCACATCGGTGCATAATAGACGATAGTCGCAGTATTACATGAGGTGCTTTGAAAGCGTCGGATGTTCTCTAGCGGCGCATACAAAGCACTACTATAGCACAAAAATAGCGCGTCAATTTCCGCGGCGCTATATTCTAGCTTTACCGACGCAATAAAATAGCGCCGCACTAGGGGGTAGCGGCATAGGCAAATGCGGCGCATATAAAAGCGTCGGTATAACTCCTTCCGACGCTATATTGCGTCGCAATATGGGCTTAAAAAGCATCGCAATAATCCGTTTCCGTAGTAGTGTGTCCGAACGGAGAAATCGAACTTTACTTGATATGGTTCGATCCATGATGAGTCACACCGTTGTGCCTGATTCATTGTGGGGCTATGCTCTTTTGTCGGCCGCTCTAATACTTAACCGAAGTCCGTCTAAAGCTGTTGACAAGTCTCCATACGAATTATGGAAGGGAACGGTCCCTAACTTGTCCTTTATTCGGGTTTGGGGCTGCGAGGCTTATGTCAAGTGAAGACACGAGGATAAGCTCGGCCCGCGATCGGTCAAGACATACTTTATAGGCTATCCAAAGGGAACTTTTGGTCATTACTTCTACTCGCCAACCGAACAACGTGTTTTTGTTGCGGCTAGTGCGACGTTCTTAGAGAAAGAATTTCTCGAGAACAAGTCAAGTAAAAGAACCTTCGATTTATCGGAGGTTCAAGAACCAACTACCGAGCAACCATTGGAGGAAACAGTTCCTTCAACCGAGGCTGCGGTAGATATTCCTGAGGAACCTAGGAGATCGGGAAGAGTCTCCATTCCTCCGGACAGATACATTGGTATGGTCGAGGAACATGATATGGATGACGTCTCACTCCTAGAGGGTAATGAACCCTCAACCTATAAAGGTGCCATGACCAGTTCTGACTCAAAGCTATGGCTAGAAGCCATGCAATCCGAGATGGACTCCATGTATGAGAACAACGTGTGGGATCTTGTGGACCTACTTGCAAAGGTACGCCCCCTTCAATGCAAATGGCTTTACAAAATAAAGCATGTCGTGGAAGGTAACCAAGATATCCATAAGGCAAGACTAGTTGCTAAAGGTTTCACCCAAGTGCCAAGCTTGCACTACGATGAGATCTTTGCACCCGTAGTCATGCTACGTTCCATTCGGATTATCTTAGCGATAGCCGCATTTCATGACTATGAAATATGGCAGATGGACGTTAAAACCGCCTTCTTAAACGGTTATTTGGAGGAAGAGTTGTACATGGTACAACCCGAGGGTTTTATTGATCCAGAACATCCTAAGAAAGTTTGCAAGCTTAAGCGTTCCATCTATGGACTTAAGCAAGCATCGCGGAGTTGGAATCATCGCTTCGACCAAGTGATAAAAGAGAATGGTTTCATTCGATCAGTCGAGTAACCATGTCTCTATATCAAGTCGAGTGGGAGCAAGATTGTATTCCTAGTACTGTATGTCGACGACATATTCTTGATTGGGAATGACATACTTCTCCTGTCTTCAGTTAAAGCATGGTTGAAAAACCATTTCCAGATGAAAGATCTGGGAGAGGCACAAAGAATTTTGGGCATCCGTATCTACAGGGATAGATCACGACGGATGTTGTCTCTCAGTCAGGAGTCTTACATAGATAAGATTCTAGAGAGATTCAGCATGACGAACTCCAAGAAAGGGTTCCTTCCTATGACTACTGGGCTTCACTTGAGCAAGTCTCAAGAAGCTAAGACATTGGAAGAGAAAGAGCGCATGAGTCGGATTCCTTATGCTTCGGCAATAGGATCGATCATGTATGCCATGATATGCACACGTCCAGACGTTGCATATGCATTGAGTATGACCAGTCGATTCCAAGCTCATCCAGGTGAACAACACTGGATGGCCGTGAAAAACATTCTTAAGTACGTACGGAGGACTAAAGATTGGGGATTGACTTATGGATGCGACTCAACGCTCTGCGCCACGGGTTACGCAGATGCTAGCTTCCAAACGGATCGAGATGACTCGAAATCTCAGTCTGGATTCGTTTTTACTCTTAATGGCGCTGCTGTCAGCTGGAAAAGTTCTAAACAGAGTGTTACAGCAGATTCTACAACTGAGTCCGTGTAAAAGGAGATATTTATTGATAAGATAGCTACGGATGACAACATAGCTGATCCTCTCACTAAAGCATTACCACGTGATAAGCATAAAGGGCACATTCATTCCATGGGAATTAGATGTGTTCCTAAGTTGTAGTACTCTTTTATGAATTCTTGTAATAATTCATTTTCTCGTGTACTCTATTCAACCTCATTGTTATGATATATAATGTTTTGTTTTTCATGTGGAATTGTACGCCAATTTTGAACACCACAAAGTGAACTGATTAACATTACATCGTTTTAGTCCTTGATTACCCACTTGAGCTGATAACTCAGGTAATCATTTTGTGACGTTGGTTGATGGTGGGTTCAACGAGCCATAAGTCACGCGGATGACTGACCAATCACAAAGGCGAGTTATACGGATATCTCGTAGGACACCCCGTGACAACGTTATGGAGTCCTAAATGTTTTATAACATTGGGTGCCAGGTCGTGGATAGGACCTCCATAATGTTCCTTAGAGTCGAGTCTTTTGACTTTCAACTGTCTCTTGAGATTAAGGCAGATTTTGGGTAACTTTGGTTTCTTTCCCACGGTCATCGTAACAGGGGCCAAGAGGATTTTTTCTGGGTTATTTCATGCTGCTTGATATCGGCAGGATTCGAGTTGAGGGAAATATCCAAACCCTTATCAGGATTTTATCATTTCTCAGGGCCACTCGAGGAGTAGTAACTGAAATGCATGGCCATGCTCGAATACGGATTCGTTTTATCAGTTAAGTTACTCTCTAGTCGGGGAAACCACTCTTGATACAGATCGCTTGTGAGATACGACCTTTGCGAATGCGGATTTGCAAATTGTCTTACATTGAGTGGGAGAAATTTTAAAAGGATATGAGAATCGGTTATCGCACCTACACTTGTACGGACAAGTGGGAGTTTGTTGGAGCTTGTGTCCTCCACATGTAGTGTGATAACGTCATTGCACATACCCTTGTACGGACAAGTGGGAGATTGCTGGGGCTGGTGTCCTTGACAATTAAGTACAATGACTTATTAAATCTCTTTAAGGATCACAAGGGCATACTTCTGTATTATTACGAGTTGATCCACGTTTATCAATAACGGTTGGCTTGCTAGATAAGTTTGACGTTATTGTCATACGGATGGCGGTGATCAACTGGTCCCTATACGTCACACCTATAGGACACGTTTGAGAGATGTGAAGGTATGAAAATACAGTCACATTTATGCCGAATACGACTAAACAGTTAGTCAGAGGTATTGACTATTAAATTAGTCAATGAGATTTTGAGATTATTATTTAATACGGATTAAATAATTTTAGCTAACACGGATTACATGATTAATTCGTAAATTAAATTATAAACGGTTATATTTAATTAAATATTGTATTCGCGGATTAATATAAATAGTTATATTAATTTGGGTAATTATACAATCTCGTAATTTTATCAGGCCATTATTAATACATCGACTGCATTAATACCTGATAACACGTATGCGATTTATAATAAAAATCCCGCGAATAATATTTAGCTAATCGGGTCGAATCACGCAAAGGAATAAGGTAAGAGTGGAGAAAGCCCACTCTCACCCCACCCAATTCGGCCGAACCCTAGATACTACATAAGGAGAGTCCTTCTCCTTATGTGAGTAACTGTTGAATCATAATTCTCACAATTAGGGTTTTTGAGGGCATTCTTCTCCCAAAAACTCAGATCTCACATCTAAAACCTTAATAGCTCTCCCCATATTGCAAGGCAATTGGAGAGTATTTTCTAGCACACGCGACATCATCTCAAACAAAGTCTTGGGTGCAAGTTATAGGAGGGAATTTACTTTAATTCCTGTTCTTAGGCCTTTTCAAGCAAGGACCCAAGGTTGTACTCTTTTTCATGTTTTTATTTATCTTATGACAATATTCACAACTGTAAATTTCATTATAATCCTGCAAGTTTAGGGCGAATACATGCTATATTCCCCACACCAACTAGGGGCGAAGATAGATAGGAATGGAACTCATCTTCTGCATCTACTTTTGTTTCGCCTGCTTATTCTGATTCCGAAGGTAGCCCCTTATCTTGGGAAGACTCTCCATCTTCTTAGCATTCTTCCGAAGGAAACTCTGCTTCTTCGACTTATACAGATTCTCCATATTCTTATTCTTTTCTTGTGTATTCAGAAGCTTCTTCTTAATCTTATTCTTATGCAGGGAAGTCAGATTCAGAGTCTTATTCTTCTCCAAGGAACTCATTGATTCCTTTTGGTTGTATTCACTCGAGCCCTTCTCCCGCGCAATTTAGAAAAGAAAAACTACATAAACTAGGTCGGCCAAATCCATACAAAAAGCGATTAGATATAACCTGATGCGGGAGCATTAGCAAGGATTCGAGGTCGTGACCCACGACCCAAAGAAAGATTTAAAATGTTCGATATGGGTTCGATACGGATTTTTAAGTTAGCTTGGAAAGACGTATTGAAGGAACAAGGGAAGGTAGCAGGAAACTACCTTGGAAGTCGTGCCAAAGGTGGCGACATGGAGGGCACGAAACCCTAGATTAATTAGGGTTTGTGTTTTATTCTTTTTTGTTATTTTAATTAGTTTGTTATTTAATTAATTAAGTTTGTTACTAGTTTGTTACAACTAGGTTGTTAAAGTTGTTACAAGGTGGTTACAAAGTTAGTTATTAGTTAGTTATGAATTTGTTATTAAGTTGTTAGGGTTTGTTACTACAACTTAATCTTTTATTTGTTATTTTATCTTTTAGATTTAATAAGGATTATTTTAATCCATAAGATAGAAATAGAAACCCTAAAGGAAGTAGAGTACACGGCGGGTCGAAGCTTTGGAAACCGTGTAGGAGTTTCTTATTTCTTTTCTATTTCGATTCTAGTTTGTGACGGATGACCTTACTATAAATAGGCATCCTTAGTTGTTTGTTTTAGATATTCAAGTGATAAATTAAAAACCTTTTTGTTAAGTTTTACTTACAAATCTAAAGTATCTGTGTGAGCTTTAAAACCCGAAGTATCTGTGTGAGCTTCAAAATAATTGAGAGAATATCTGTGTGAGTTTGATCAATTATTCCTATCCATCGACATACATAATTCATTCATCAAATCGTTTCACAAATCTTTCAAGTATTAAGTGCTGTGCCTTATTACGTCATCAAGATTCATCCAAGATTCATCAAGAACGTCCAAGAAACACCACCACCGTGCCACGTCAGCCCTGCCGTGCTGCCACGTCATCACCACCGTGCCACCATTCATCCGTTTTCATCTTTCTTGGTTACTTTTTCGTTCTTTATTCGTTCAAGATTGTAATATTTCTTTAGTATTTTTATTCCGCTGCAACATCCGTATTTTTGTTGATTATCTTTATTGATTATCACCCCAAATACGCATCAAATTGGTATCAGAGCTTCGGCTCTTGGTCTAATTTTTATTACACCAGTTCTTGGGAAAGTTTTATCAACATGGTAGGATCTCAAGACGGAGAAGAAAAATCATGGGAGGAGAGCAATATGGAATTAAAGTCCGAAATCCAAGAGCTCAAATATCTCATAAAGACAATGATGACCAAAGGAGGTCATAAAAAGACGGGAGAGTCCTCATCTAGGGCGAGTGACTCGGAAGAAGAGGCTGAATTTAAGGGCAAGACTTGGGACAAGAACGATGATGATAGAGGTCTCAAACTTGACATCCCTGAATTCAAAGGAGACATGGATCCGGAGGATTTCTTGGAGTGGCTAAGACAAACGGAGAGAGTCTTTGAGTACAAGGAATACGATGACCGGAAACAATTCAAAGTTGCAATCTTAAAACTTACCAAGTACGCTTCGCTATGGTATGAAAACCTTGTGAGGCAAAGAAAGAAGCAACACAAAGAAAAGATTAAGTCTTGGGCAAAGTTGAAAAAGCACATGGTAAAGAAATTCTTGCCAAAGGACTACAATCAAGAAAATTACTTAAAACTCCATTCTTTAACTCAAGACAATATGACCGTCTCAGAATACATTCGGGAATTTGAAAAGATGACCATTGTATGTGATCTAGATGAGAGGGAGGAGTTGAAAGTTGCTAGATTTATTCGTGGTTTAGTACCAACCCTAGCTTCAAGGGTTGAAATTCAAAACTATGAAGATTATTATGATGTGTGCAGGATTGCTTTGAAGTTTGAAAGACATGACAAAGCAAGGAAAGTAAATTCTTATAAAAGCACAAGAGTCAGAGAAGGCTCATCATCGTACACTACTAGTGCCACGCCTAAGTCCAAAGAGGCATCGAAGGAAGAGGCGGCCGAAAAGGCCAAGAATACATTCAAGCAAAGTATTCCTGATCCTAAAGGGAGTACGATTAGAAGATGTTATAAGTGTCAAGGCTATGGACACATCGCGACGGATTGCCCTCAAAGGAGAACCTTATCCATTCAAGAACTTCAAGGTATGGTTCCTAACTTTGTTGTACCTGAATTAGTAGAGGAGGAGAAAATTGAAGAGGAAAAGGAGGACAGAAAAGTCGTGGGAGCCGAGAGTGAGGACGAGGGGGATTGTCTCGTAGTACGTGTTTTACATGTGGAGTCCACAATGGAAGGTGAAGAGCAAAGGGATAATGTGTTCCATACTCGTTGTAAGGTTGAGGGGAAGAAGTGCGACTTAATTATAGATAGTGGGTCTTGCACTAATGTTGTTTCAAAAACCTTAGTTTCGGAGTTGGAGTTGAGTATTAGGGCTAGAGAGAAACCGTACAAGTTGCAATGGTTAGATGGGAACCAAGGGGTACGGGTGGAAAAACAAGCCTTAATTTCTTTCAACATTGGACCTTATGAAGATAAACTGTGGTGTGACATCGTCCCTATGAACGCATGTCATATATTACTTGGAAGGCCTTGGCAATACGATAGGAACGTTATACATGATGGAAGAACAAATGTATATAGCGTTACTAAAGGAGGTACCATCTATGATCTCCAACCTTTATCAAGAATCAAACCTAGGCCACCTAATTCAAAGAAGAGTTTGTTTATGGAGGTAGGAGAGGGGTCACCAAGCAAGGAGGTCGCGGGATCGGTTAAGCGAGATGTTGGGTTGGTTGAGATTCATGGGGGAGATGGTAGTTGTGAGGGGTTGCCGAGCAAGGAGGAACACGGAGGTTGTGAGGGTGAGAGCACCGTGAGCATCACGGAGGTCGGAGGCCGCGAACTTGGGCAGGCCGTGAGTATTGGAGTTCGAGAAGGAAGGTTGGTTGCTAACACCAACGAGCACAAGGAGTCTCGGAGCATGGGTTTGGTAAATCAAGGAAGCCGTGTTCTCAACAAGTCGAGGGCTAACTTCTCCAAGTCTACTCAAGAGTTACATGATCTTAATTTGAGGTCAAATTCTCAAAAACTGAGAGAGTATGATGCGGGAGCATTAGCAAGGATTCGAGGTCGTGACCCACGACCCAAAGAAAGATTTAAAATGTTCGATATGGGTTCGATACGGATTTTTAAGTTAGCTTGGAAAGACGTATTGAAGGAACAAGGGAAGGTAGCAGGAAACTACCTTGGAAGTCGTGCCAAAGGTGGCGACATGGAGGGCACGAAACCCTAGATTAATTAGGGTTTGTGTTTTATTCTTTTTTGTTATTTTAATTAGTTTGTTATTTAATTAATTAAGTTTGTTACTAGTTTGTTACAACTAGGTTGTTAAAGTTGTTACAAGGTGGTTACAAAGTTAGTTATTAGTTAGTTATGAATTTGTTATTAAGTTGTTAGGGTTTGTTACTACAACTTAATCTTTTATTTGTTATTTTATCTTTTAGATTTAATAAGGATTATTTTAATCCATAAGATAGAAATAGAAACCCTAAAGGAAGTAGAGTACACGGCGGGTCGAAGCTTTGGAAACCGTGTAGGAGTTTCTTATTTCTTTTCTATTTCGATTCTAGTTTGTGACGGATGACCTTACTATAAATAGGCATCCTTAGTTGTTTGTTTTAGATATTCAAGTGATAAATTAAAAACCTTTTTGTTAAGTTTTACTTACAAATCTAAAGTATCTGTGTGAGCTTTAAAACCCGAAGTATCTGTGTGAGCTTCAAAATAATTGAGAGAATATCTGTGTGAGTTTGATCAATTATTCCTATCCATCGACATACATAATTCATTCATCAAATCGTTTCACAAATCTTTCAAGTATTAAGTGCTGTGCCTTATTACGTCATCAAGATTCATCCAAGATTCATCAAGAACGTCCAAGAAACACCACCACCGTGCCACGTCAGCCCTGCCGTGCTGCCACGTCATCACCACCGTGCCACCATTCATCCGTTTTCATCTTTCTTGGTTACTTTTTCGTTCTTTATTCGTTCAAGATTGTAATATTTCTTTAGTATTTTTATTCCGCTGCAACATCCGTATTTTTGTTGATTATCTTTATTGATTATCACCCCAAATACGCATCATAACCTATATAAGAGGAAATGCAATTGTATCAATTTAAGTACGTTGAGCCCAAAGCAAGACAGCGAAGTGAGAGCTTCGGAAAGAGTCCTAAGACAGTTGCTTCTTAAGAAAGATTGCAAAATCAAGCATATCAAAAGGAAAAGCAAATCAAAGTAAAGTCTCGAGCAAGACAAGAGAGAAAGGTTCCAAAGAAAAGGAGGGGGAGAAAGGGATGAGACTCGACTGCTTATTACGAAGGTAGCCCCTCCTCTTGTTAATCTGGAAGTTCTAAAGTAGCTTCTTATTCTTTCTCTTCGTCTTCATCGTATTCGTCTTGAAATTCTGAAGCTTCTTAGTGTTTCTCGTTATGCAAAAGTCGAAAGATTCTTTGAAGGATATTCAGTCAGAATAAAGACTGCTAAGGAGAGAGTCTCGTCTGAGGAGGGAAGACAAGTCCAATCGGAAGGCAAGGACAAGACAGGGAAGATAAGTGCATGCTTCAGGCAAGGTGCCCGCCCCAACCAATAGAATAATATAATCTATAACCGAAGCAAGACTTCTAAGATCCGTTGGAAAATTTGAAAAAACACAGGCTTCTCTCGTATGCACTCGCTACCACTCCGTGTCCTCCGAGTCAACATCCCCAAAGAAGAAGACCGGCTCAGACAATAGGGATCAGCATAACTGCAGTCGAAAGAGCCAAGGATAACGACAAAGACAAGGACTTCTTCTAACACCTCGCTTCTCTTTCCTCTCGTATTCGCCGTATTCTTTTATTGCTTCTCTTGGTGCTTCGCCTTCGTATCCTTCTTCCGAAGAGGGAAACTCAGCTTCTAAGTCGTATTCAGCTTCTTACGTAGAGAGCCCCTCTTATGCTTCCCAAGGGAGAACATCTTATTCTTAATCTTTCAGTTCTTTAGCCGCTTCTGAGCCTGCGCCTTCTGATTCTGCTTACTGCACAAGACTCGCACCGCTTCTTCTACGGTTGTAATTCCCCAATCTTAGCCCTTTCTCTTCTTTCTCATCGCACTAGTGAGAGGATCGAAAGAGACTCGAGGGAGGTCTGAAAGGTCCGTCTTTTTAGAATATTCAAGGCGAAAGCGCCACTCGTAGAGGAGAAAAGAAAGCTTTAAGTACTCAAGCAAAGCAAGGGGAAAGACAGAACAGAGAGTCCTTTATGGCTAAAGCCCCGCTCCTTACAACACACCCGAATAAAGAAGAGAAACAACAAGAAATACTAGACTTTATGTACAAAGTCCTAACCAAGGAATTTAAATTGGATAGACCATAAGATTTAAAAAGACTCAAGCGAATACGAGGAGAGGGAGGCGGGCGAGGAGGGTATTTCCGTCCATAGAATTCGGAGTTAAGCTCTCCCTTTCTTTAACGAAAAATCTTGCCTAAGAAGATTTTATCTTATATACGTATATGCATTAGGTTCCTTTTTGTACGTAAGTTGAACTTTTCATGTCTTAAGCATCTTGCCTTCTCCTTCATTGTTTAAGGCCTAATCGGATTCAATCTTATATATGTGTATCTCCTAACAACTCTTCTTCTGCCTAAGCGCACTGACTAGAGATTTGCTTGCCCCAGTGAGAATCTTTCCAGTCTTTTCCTTCCGCACCCCCTCGCATTCACCCCTTTTACCTCTCTCCTGCATACTTCAGTTGATCCTTCTCCTGGTGGGTCAGCCTTTTAGACCTCTCGCTATGCTCGATATTTCATTCTTTTCTTAATTAGACTAGGCACTGCTCACAAACAAAAAGAAAACTATGGCTCCTTTTGCTAGGTCTGGTGCATCCATGCGAGCTTCAAAGGGATGAACGAACGTATGGGTCTCCTTTTCTATATGTATTGAGAATCCTTTATCTTTTACTTTAGGTAGAGATGGGCGGCACAAACATAGACATCTGTCCCGATAACGGCAATTCATAAGCAATCCTACGCTCTACGCCCCACACAGCTCTCTGCTTCACTTTCGAAAAGATAGAAGACGACAGACAACTCCAAACAAAAAGAAAGTAATGCAACATCCGGCGCACCATTTGCTACGTCATAGGATTCTTCGACTGCGAAAACTCTCATGTTTTATCCTCTTTTTATAGTAGTTATAGATATATAAGTTTTCCGAGGCTTAATCAAATCGAGAAGAGGGCCCTATCCATCCCATCAGATAGGAAAACATACGCAAGATAAATTCTGTAAATGGGCCTATAAGCGCGAGCAAGAGTAGCCGATCGGGGTGATTCAATAATGTAATATAGAATAGAATGGGAGTAAGAGGTTCCTTTTGAAGAAAGCTATATGGAAAACTAAAGAGAAGAAAGCGAGAGTAAAGTAAGCAACTAGCGGCACTTAGTTGTCGCATAAACTTCTTCCATTACTATATATATGAAAAGACTCCTAAGACTACTTACTCTTTGTGGGGAAAGGCCTTGGCGCATCTGTTATAATATAAGGGGAGAAAGATTAAATTCACGAGATCCTGGCGAATATCCACCCTTACGCGCATACAAAAGAAGAATACAACAAGGTATGAAAATACTAGTGTACCAGCTATTTCCAAGACCAAGATAACATCAAGTAAAGGTCTAGTGGGACTTCAATTCCAATTCCTTTGCCGTATGCTATAGACGTTCTTTATTCATACGATTTGGAGTCACTTTCTTTCAATAGCCTATGGGAGGGGGAAGAAGTCCCCTATCTAAGAAGTAAGAACGATTCCTACTCATCAACTCAACTAGAGGAAAGTCGTGCATACCCGGCAAAGGCTAGCATACCATCTTCTCCCGCCTCCGGTGGTAAAAGCATGAGCTAGTTTGAAGTTGGCGAGCCGGGTGGGACGACGGGGCGTTTGGGATCTCAAGCTCACAATATGAGCAATCGCTGGATTTCTCACTATTTCCTAGCCGCGCCTTGACTGGGACTTTGGCTTCTTAACTTGACTTAGGTAGGCCAGAGAAGAGGTCTCTCGAAGCATCTATCTCTTCGTAAAATGCCAGAGGAAAAATGAAGTACCTTTCTATTGATTTGGCGCATTAGAAACTTCTCTTTCTGTAGAACTTTCCTTTGATTGAGGCCTTTCCTTTATATATGTATATAAATTAAGGTAAGCATAGGCGTCTCCCTTTGTATGAGCAAGCTCTTTTAACTGACAAGTCACCTAAGTACACACGCTCGCTCGCAAAAGATAAGGAATATAGTTAAGGCGTTTTCCTACCAGGATTTTATTTCATTAGCAGAATGCCTCTCTCTCTCTCTCTATCTGACAAGCTTTAAAGCCCGGTTGAGAAACTGGAATCTTCTTAGAATTCGAATACAGGAAGAATACATCCCCTGCTATGAGTAACAAAGTGCGTAATCCAAGTTCACTAAAATATAGGAAGGAATCGTGGTCTAAACATCCAAAGAAAATAATAGAAGGACAGGCCCTTATGTATGTCAAGAGTGAGAATGCTCCTTTAGACGCCTCAGTTTAAGAATCAGACAAAAAGAAACTAAAAAAATAGAGTTAAGGGCTTTCTCTTATTAGATAAATCTTTGATACGGTTGCTTAGCTATACTTATACTACGGGTTCACGTAAACCATATAAATAAGTTCTAGCTTCTTCCCTTGTTGACTTTCTTTTACAGGATCGACGACGAGAGGGCGCAGTTTCAGAAAAAGCTTTGGCCAATGATGCTCGTGGATGGATGTAAGGGAAGGGGGTTCGAGTTATAAATTATAAAGCGCGGCCCGAGAAGAGAGGAAAGAAGTTGGGCAGGGCATCTCGCTTCACAAACTAAAAAAGGGCGAACTTAATCTCACGATTGAATCCTTTGCCTTTCTGGTGCTGGCGAGGATGCAGGCAGTCCAAATTATTGGAAGTAAAACTCCTACAAAGACTAAGAACCAGTTACGCAACTTTTCCTTTTTCAAATACAACACAAAGGCTTCTTTTGATGACCCTCCCTCCTATAGATATATAGCTATAGTCAATCAATATTTGCAGGAGATTACTTAACGTCGGTCGACACCTGAAAAAAGAGGAGTTGGCGAGACCAGAGCCTGACTTTTGAAAAGACTGGGCAGGGACAAGAGCCCCGATCCTATCTTTGCAATCGATTCTCTCTCTTATCCTTTTTAGTCGCTCCCAAGACAAGGAAGGGGGAAGAAAGTAGGATCCTTTTGTTGCTTTAACGCTCTAGCAAGGCGAGAGTCGTGAAATAGGAGTTTTGGTCTGTCAGACTGTTTTTTAACTTGATTCTTCCGTTACTTTTCACTTGCTTATGTTTTGTCTCTTCTTTCTCAACGAAAGACGAAGGAAGGATATACATATATAATAATGTTTTCGAATCTTTGAATTTGATCCTGCCCGAGAAGGGGGCTAGATACTTAACACGTGCAAGTTACATGCAAGTTGAACGAACTTAAAAGAAAAAGCACGGGTAACTTAACAAGGAAAAGAAAAATCTTAAAGCAAAGAGAAGCACTAGGCAAGAGACTCCAAAGCAAGAAAGCAAGAGAGAGCCAACTCAAATTCTTAAAGCACAAACGAGTCCAACCCGAGGAAGAAGGGTAAAAGAAGCAAGACAGAGACGAGTTAAATCAACAAAATATGCGCCCAAAATCTCTATTACCATATACGTATATAAGAATGAAGATTTATTTATCAAATTGAGTACGGCTTTGCTCTTTGAATTTGCTTTCTTTTTTGCTTAATTAAAGTACGTGAAATTTCGACAAGAAAAACTAGATAAAATAGAGCGTAAACTCGGGCCAAAGACAAGGACAATTAGAAGGAAAGGAGCAGAAAAAGCAAGTTGAAAAAGAGCATAAATGAAGAGAAAAGGTTCTAAACCTTATACGTATATAAGAATTTAGAATCAATCTTGAATTCGACTCCGCTCCAAGAGCCTGTTTTCAAGTCAGTTTGTGCTCTCTTTAATTGAAACTTCTAATCCTAAGGATCCCAATTGAATTCCGACTCCCGTGGGAGTGACTGGAGCAGTAGAATTGGCCTTGGATTTGCAAGTTCGTTAGAGAGGCTAGACCTGGTAAGAGGGCAGGCAAGGAGAGAGGCTCGACTGATAAGGAGAGGAGAGAGAGAGGAGACTCGATAGTGAGAGGATAGAGCATACGTTAGTAGAATGGAGATGAAAGAGATCGATTTTCCATAGGAAAAGGCTCGTCTGAAGTATGAAGGCGAGGAGAAGGAAGCTCTGCTGAGGTACGAAGTGGAGGACCATAGGGAGAGAGGTGAGATCGATAGTGAGAGTCGAGTGGTAACCAGAGGCCCGGCCGTGAAAAGCTCGTCGGGCGAGGTTCTACGGGGAGTGGGGGAGATAATGTAGATAGTGCAGTTAAAGACAGTCCTTTCTCTTTCTTTTTCGGTTACTTTTCGCATTCTTTTCCGTGAGTAATGTAGATAGTGCAGTTAAAGAGTCAAGGAAAGGTCTCATAATGTAGATAGTGCAGTTAAAGAGTCAAGGAAAGGTCTCATAAGGAAGAATAAAGTCAGAAAGGAGCGAACGCCTTGACCGGATCCCATCTTATGCTTCTTGAAGTTTTTCTACGTCTTCCTCTGCTTGGGAAGGATCCCCTTCTGCTGCTTACCCAGAGAGCCCAGCATCTTCTTCTTAATCTTCCGAAGGGAAGTCATATTCTCTTGTCTATTCTTTGACACCTTCTTCTTACGTAGAGAACGCATCATCTGCTTACCCATCTACTTCTTCTTTTGTGTATCCTTTCCCTACTTCATCGTCTTCGCCTTCTTCAGCTTTTGTTGCTGCTTCTTCTCCCTAGTATTCTACTTCGTACTCTTCGTCTTAAATTAACCTCTAGGTGGTTGACTTCGCGGAAGATTAAAAGGTCTTATTAAAGCGATCGACCAAAGAGAGAAGTAGGAAATTCTTAAGCAGCGAGCAAGCAGTCTCCAGAAAAGTCTCACACCTCATTGGCTAAATTCTTATATACGTATGTGGTAATGACGATGTTTTCACGTAAGAAGGATCGTCTTCAGTATGAAGCCGAGGAAAGAGCCTCAACTGTTAGGGATCGGGTGACAAGTGGGAAAGAACGCATATCCGGGATAAGACTGTGGGCCGCCAAAAGAGAACTAGGCAAACAAGCTCTACGAGTTAGTACCTATTGCTTTGGACGGAGTGGAATGACATAAATAGACAAACTAAGTAACAAAAGGGACAAGTAAAGAAAGAGTGTAACGAACACCCTGACCGGATCCCATCATCTTAATCTTCTTCGCATTCTTATTCCGAAGGGCACTCACTCCGGAAATGAGATCTCATACTCTCTCTAGCTGCTAGCCCAAGGCCTTGTCTTTCTTAGGCACTTTTTCCGGTTTAAAGAAGATTCTTTTGCAGCAAGCGTAAAGCAAAGGAAAGAGACGTTAAAACGGCCCCAAAGTAAGCTTCCCTAGAAAAGTTCACTCTGAAGACAAGAGAATCTTAAGAGAAAATGTCTACACAAAGAGGAAAGGGATATACATATATAAGAATTAAAAGAATTGCATAGGATAAAAGTGTAACACCCCCATTTATTTAAGAGCCTTGAGCCAGACATTCTCAAATAAATAGGACTGTTACCCTCTCGGAATGCCCGAGGTAGTGAATAACAAAGTATAACAACCAAAGTACTTTATATTAAATTTATAAAATTAAACTTCGATATTACAAAAACTAAGCAGCAGAGTAAAAGTACAACCGATGACTATCTAAGTGTATGATCTAAATCTAAGTCGGTCCGTCCAAGTGCTCACGCCATCCCATGCTCCCACAGCGCCATCTTTCCTGTCAAGACTGCTCCCCATCACGGATCATCACAGGTGTCACACGAATACACAGGGTCAACCACGAGGTTGAGTAGGTAAAAACAGGTAAGACATAAATAACAATAGATCTGCATCTCCTCCATCTCCATATCATTCAATCAACCACTTCACCTCCATCACACCACGCCTTCCATCACACCACACTTCCCATCTCACCACACCTTCCATGGCCATATCACAAGTCCCATATCACAAGGCCCATATCACAAGACCCATATCACAAGACCCATTACACATCTCCCGATCTCCACAGTGATCAATAATAATAATACAATCCACAGTACAGTAATAATCAATTATATCAAACTCGTAATAAGCGTCACTTACACATTTCATGTCATAACATGAATCATAATATATTTCCCCTACCTCAAACCTTCGGATGAAATTGTCACTTGTACGGCTGCTAAAAGTGTTCCACCTCGAACTCGGTTCCTATAAATATTACTTAACATCAATTTCTACCATACAACCAAAACCTACTAAACCATTCGGTCATGTCCATGATTATTACTCATAATACACCATCCCTACATATTCAAAACATGCTCATGTACATGTCAATTATCATTGACCAAATATAACCTTACTATGTTTAGACTTACTATTTTTAGGACTTTCTAAAAATAGTACTTACCAAATATAGCATTCAATCATTAAACAACTGTTACGAATTAATTAGAACTTGCTAAGTTTAGATTTACTAATTATAGCATACAAAGACAATACCCTCATATTTCGAACTTTTGACATATTCAAAACCAATATTAAAATAAATTCTAGCATCCATAATAATTTAAATCACAATATTAATAATATTACCAACAATACATTACCCAAAACTTACAACAACACCCTTAAATAAACAAACAACTACTAACACCATTTTATGTAATAATAATAATAATGATAATAATAATAATAATAATAATATTAGTAATAATAATAGGAATAATAATAATGATAAACATTAGTAAGAATAATAGTATTGGTAACAAGATTAGTGTAACCAAAAGTAAAAGTTAGTGAATTAATTAAAGAAGGCAGTAGCACGTAACATCCAAAAGCACGACAAAAACGTACATAAACAACAGCCTGTCCCTCGACAACCACGACGAAACCCAGCCTTGTCACCAGCCCCAACCACCACCTTCACCCCCGACACCACCAGACTCGCCACTGAGTCGTGGTGGTTCCCGGTGTGAGGGCAGCGGTCGCAGTCACCTCGCTTACCACCAGCAGTCACCAACTAAACCCATCCCCATAAACCCCTCTGGTTTTAATGCCATTTCAGTCCACCTTAAAACCACCACTGTAACAATAACACGGCAACCTTACCCTACCGCAACAACCACCAAACAAACCACCTGGTTCCGTCAAACTAATACCCTTATTACCCAGAACAAATACTAATAGAATTCCCATCGAAATCAAACACAATATCAAGCGTTACAAACTCCGTTCCGAAACGAAAAGAAAACCCGACTGCCATGGTGTTGAACTACCCTACAACGATGGTAAAAGACATCCAGGAACGACTTTATTAAGGTCTAGAAACGATTAATACACGCCCTAGATCGCTATTATACGAAATCAGAACTTAAAACATGGTATAGCATCGGGATTACTGCATTAAAACGAATGAAAACAAGAAGGAAAACGTGAACTGTTGTGAGCATACCTACTTCGATGGAGATTCGAGCAGTCTTAGCACCTACAGTCCACCGTGTAAACCCTTATCTCGTGTTCTGTGATGTGACGGCTGAGTGTTTGTGAGGTTTTCTGGGTGTCGATTAGGTCAGGGGTGGTGTTGGAGTTCACTTATATATGGCGGCAGGCATCAAGGTTTACGTTGTTTGTGTACTTTGTGTTTTTGTGTTTTTGTGTTTTTCCTGGATGTCGGTATGGATGTGGGCTGACTTGGTCTTCATGCTAAACAAGGCCCAAATTGGCTGACTTGGTCTTCACGCTAAACAAGGCCCAAATTATAGTAACACTCAACATGCTACAACTCCTCAACCCGATATTACACTCGTACGTGTAAAATACAAAACACGTATTCGATAATTTATTAACGAGTAATCGTTCAATACTTATCAAAACGTCAGAGATAAATTAAAATAAAGCATACTAAATACGGAGTATTACAGTATTCCCCCCTTAACATGAACTTCGTCCCGAAGTTCACCATCACATGGTCCCCAACAACTAGTCACCAAGCACGCAACAAACACAAACTGTGACATTATATAACATTGAAACTACTATCATTACTTTAGAACACGAAATGTCACATTCTACCCTCCTTAAGAAAACTTTGTCCCCAAAGTTTAACGTATACTAAGTAAAACGGTACTTCACGAGCACGATAAAATGCATAACAGAAGTAGTCAAGATTATCAAGTATATGCAAATAATGACGACATACCACTTAGCCCTGACATGACATCGTAAATCACCAAGATTTTACAATCCTATCCTCCTTAGAACATGGTTACGTCCCCGTAACCCCATTATAAAATTCCAGCCATTACCCCGTCTTACCCGTTACTCTATCTCATAAAATCTTACTCTAAGTAACCAAGTAATGTACTAACATCGTCGATCCTAAGACCAAAGACAAAGGGTGAGTGAACTGGCGGAATAAAACCGCGAATCAATACTTTATCTCGATATCGATTTCAAACTCATAATACAAATCAATAACCTAGGTCACACTGGACCGTAAACACAATACGACACGGCGGCCAAATAACTCATAACTCAGTACCAAAGACCCAATTCTCATCTCGGTTTCAATATCAATATTTTCAAATATTCCATTAAAGGAACTGCTCAACACTTAGAGAGTAAACTCTAAGCTACTCACCCACGAATCAAGGTCAAAGAATACGACGACTCGATAATATACTGAACAGCAATCTCAATCTCAATACAAAATCAACCATGGCCTTTGTTCTAGACTCACGAGCAACTCAACCCCCTCAAACTCTATCCCAACAGTTAATTAACATGTCAATGTACATACCTTAACCAAATTCATTGACATGCTTGTATCCTTAAAGTCGTCGTTCATAGAAAAAGAACTTGTACACTATACCGAACTAAGCTAGTAAAACATCATCATAAATAACTCAGTTAATCAATTACCAAAAGTTTACCCACCCCACACTCAACTCATCTCTCAAACAAAAGAATTATCTTCTCAACAGAAAATATGAGCTATCAAAATAAAAGAACAATTACTAATATACAACTCAAATAAGTACTTGTAAGTAACTCATAGCAATTATCATGTTATCATATAACCTTGAGCAAAAAAAAAAAAAAAAAAAAAAAAAAAAAAAAAAAAAAAAAAAAAAAAAGTATTGGGATCGGTAAAAAATCGTGTTACGCAATAAAATAGAATCGGAATAGGTAACACTTACATACCCTTGAAATTTATCACAAATTTAATATATATACAACAATGTAACAATTAAGAAGCTCAAGTTCATACTTGACGAATTAAAATGTTTCATGCTCATAATCATGTTATAGAAGCAAAATCATATTTAGGAAAAAGACATAGCGCAAAATTAATTAACGTAATTAAACATGGAACATTGCCATATTACACAAGATACACGACGAACATAGACTGGCAAGATCGTTTAACATTCCTAGACACCAATAAGGTAAAATCACTTAGGCACATCTCCTATCCATTCACATTACACCATTGATCATGAAACTGTCAATATATGTGACTTGCAAAATGAGGGGTTTACCTAATGCACAACAATTAAATTTCCGTGCAGGACTTCATCAACACATAGCTACAGAATATGCCATATTGCAAACAATCAGCATAATTATTAAAACATCGAGCGTTATCATGGATAATCATCACTTCGGAAACATTTGGAAACTTTTTGAGACATTGAAGCGATAATTTGTGACAATTTATAAACATGAATCAAAAGACAACTCTACAAGCTACAGATCGAAACAATACCACACGGAGATATTCTAACTCTTCTTTACTAAGACATTGTCCTTCTCACCCATGAATTATGAAAATTTTAACGATAAAAGTAAACAAATTCACAAGACTAGTAATTCATACTTCACATGTCATCCAACTAATAATTCCAATACATCGTGATCATATTTATACATGTCAATATGCACTTCACTTTATGGCATAAAAAAAAATATATAAAGATTATAATCACAGGGAACTAAACAGAGATAAACCATCAATATACGAAAGAACATCAACAAGATTCACATTGTTCAAATAATCACAATTACGTATAACAATTAGATTGCTATATCATGCTAATAAGTTTACGAGTCAAATTCCATGCTACCACTTGTCAAGACTTCACTCTGATAAATATGATTTTGACATCACATACGAACATCACATCATTACATGGAGGTCATATCACTAGAAGTAAGAGCGCCAGTATAATTGGAACTGTTTTACATAGAAATAAGCAAGATGACGTTATCATATAGTAAGGTTCATATTCATATCATATGTCTATTATTCATGTTACTAATGTCATATCAGGATATCGCATGGTCACATCACATAATTCACAATTTCACTAATTAAACATTATGCAGCTATGTACACAAATCATAGTTACATATCTACTTAGCTATCTTGCGAGCTATTTATAGTTTTAAGAAAATATAAAGAATTAACTAATCGAAGGAAACAGAAGAAGATGCATATCTCAAGGGAATCACCGACAATTTTTACAACTTAATTGGTCTGGACAGGAACTGGCAGCAATTCAACGGAAAATTGGGCAACTTGCAAAAATCACAACCAAATAACGACTCGATAAGATTTTACATAGCTTATCATTTTAGAAACGTGAACGAATATTCTAAACAGTGGAGTTCCAAACACGTTATAAATTACTTCATTTACAAAAACATGGGTCAAAATAGAACTGGGCAGTAACAATCTGACCACTGTCAACTAAAAGATTTGTTTCTCTCAAAATATAACTCCTATTCACGTGAAACCAAAAGCATTGTAAAACCAACTCAGAAGGTTATCATACATAAAATTTTCATACACATATAGAGAACACATTTTAAATGGCAGCTCTCGCAAGCAAGGTAACATTCTGAAAATTTATCAAAATTTGTGTCCCTTAAAATCACTTCACACTATCACATTCAAATATGACCATTATTTTTCCAAAACATCTTGACATGTCATTTGAAGCGTTGGGATCACATTGTACCAAATTAACATCATTATTTCAAACTGAAATTGTCATCTACAAGACGGTAATATTGCGAAATTGAGAAGTAGCATCACGAAATAATTCAATAGTTATACATGTATGAACAATGCATTAGTTCCTACCATCGTAGGATCACAACATAATAGTATGTAAATATGTATACCAGAAATCACCAAAGTGTCACTTATAGAAACATGACTCTCTAACTAAACTAATTGGGTGTCAAAAGAAATTGCCATGTAAACTTTAAGTACGATCTATGCAACACATAATCCTATAGCACTAATGGCTTGGGGTAACACATCCCGCATATCACTAGACATGGTTTACTATAATATCTGAATCTGATCATTCATATCCAAATTCCAACCTATATATTGCATAGCTACAAAAGTCATTTAATAACCATATACCTTATGAACTTTCCAAACACCAACATACTATGATCACGCTACTCTAACCATTGTTCACAATTACACCTCTAAACTCTTAAAATTTCAATTCCATCATCCAGATTGATCCACATTTCATATTACACATATCTTTCCGACAAACATCATTAATCATAACTCAAATATTACTTACCTCATTCTTCTCCTGCAAGAACGTTAGTACAAGATAACTAGGTCACTATATAATCTACCCCACTCTTTAATTACTCTCATTGGGTTCCCGAGACAGAACAAAAAGGGCCCAGGTTTGGTGTGAGGGGGCCCCTAACTCATCCCGTTCCTTTTTGGGGATCCTATCAGTTTGATCTCGGGGTTCATTTTATTAGACTCTTTCTACATTCATTATTGTTCATTTGGTTTAGGCCTGAGGATCGTTCGCTCTGATACCACTTTGTAACACCCCCATTTATTTAAGAGCCTTGAGCCAAACATTCTCAAATAAATAGGACTGTTACCCTCTCGGAATGCCCGAGGTAGTGAATAACAAAGTATAACAACCAAAGTACTTTATATTAAATTTATAAAATTAAACTTCGATATTACAAAAACTAAGCAGCAGAGTAAAAGTACAACCGATGACTATCTAAGTGTATGATCTAAATCTAAGTCGGTCAGTCCAAGTGCTCACGCCATCCCATGCTCCCACAGCGCCATCTTTCCTGTCAAGACTGCTCCCCATCACGGATCATCACAGGTGTCACACGAATACATAGGGTCAACCACGAGGTTGAGTAGGTAAAACAGGTAAGACATAAATAACAATAGATCTGCATCTCCTCCATCTCCATATCATTCAATCAACCACTTCACCTCCATCACACCACGCCTTCCATCACACCACACTTCCCATCTCACCACACCTTCCATGGCCATATCACAAGTCCCATATCACAAGGCCCATATCACAAGACCCATATCACAAGACCCATTACACATCTCCCGATCTCCACAGTGATCAATAATAATAATACAATCCACAGTACAGTAATAATCAATTATGTCAAACTCGTAATAAGCGTCACTTACACATTTCATGTCATAACATGAATCATAATATATTTCCCCTACCTCAAACCTTCGGATGAAATTGTCACTTGTACGGCTGCTAAAAGTGTTCCACCTCGAACTCGGTTCCTATAAATATTACTTAACATCAATTTCTACCATACAACCAAAACCTACTAAACCATTCGGTCATGTCCATGATTATTACTCATAATACACCATCCCTACATATTCAAAACATGCTCATGTACATGTCAATTATCATTGACCAAATATAACCTTACTATGTTTAGACTTACTATTTTTAGGACTTTCTAAAAATAGTACTTACCAAATATAGCATTCAATCATTAAACAATTGTTACGAATTAATTAGAACTTGCTAAGTTTAGATTTACTAATTATAGCATACAAAGACAATACCCTCATATTTCGAACTTTTGACATATTCAAAACCAATATTAAAATAAATTCTAGCATCCATAATAATTTAAATCACAATATTAATAATATTACCAACAATACATTACCCAAAACTTACAACAACACCCTTAAATAAACAAACAACTACTAACACCATTTTATGTAATAATAATAATAATGATAATAATAATAATAATAATAATATTAGTAATAATAATAGGAATAATAATAATGATAAACATTAGTAAGAATAATAGTATTGGTAACAAGATTAGTGTAACCAAAAGTAAAAGTTAGTGAATTAATTAAAGAAGGCAGTAGCACGTAACATCCAAAAGCACGACAAAAACGTACATAAACAACAGCCTGTCCCTCGACAACCACGACGAAACCCAGCCTTGTCACCAGCCCCAACCACCACCTTCACCCCCGACACCACCAGACTCGCCACTGAGTCGTGGTGGTTCCCGGTGTGAGGGCAGCGGTCGCAGTCACCTCGCTTACCACCAGCAGTCACCAACTAAACCCATCCCCATAAACCCCTCTGGTTTTAATGCCATTTCAGTCCACCTTAAAACCACCACTGTAACAATAACACGGCAACCTTACCCTACCGCAACAACCACCAAACAAACCACCTGGTTCCGTCAAACTAATACCCTTATTACCCAGAACAAATACTAATAGAATTCCCATCGAAATCAAACACAATATCAAGCGTTACAAACTCCGTTCCGAAACGAAAAGAAAACCCGACTGCCATGGTGTTGAACTACCCTACAACGATGGTAAAAGACATCCAGGAACGACTTTATTAAGGTCTAGAAACGATTAATACACGCCCTAGATCGCTATTATACGAAATCAGAACTTAAAACATGGTATAGCATCGGGATTACTGCATTAAAACGAATGAAAACAAGAAGGAAAACGTGAACTGTTGTGAGCATACCTACTTCGATGGAGATTCGAGCAGTCTTAGCACCTACAGTCCACCGTGTAAACCCTTATCTCGTGTTCTGTGATGTGACGGCTGAGTGTTTGTGAGGTTTTCTGGGTGTCGATTAGGTCAGGGGTGGTGTTGGAGTTCACTTATATATGGCGGCAGGCATCAAGGTTTACGTTGTTTGTGTACTTTGTGTTTTTGTGTTTTTGTGTTTTTCCTGGATGTCGGTATGGATGTGGGCTGACTTGGTCTTCATGCTAAACAAGGCCCAAATTGGCTGACTTGGTCTTCACGCTAAACAAGGCCCAAATTATAGTAACACTCAACATGCTACAACTCCTCAACCCGATATTACACTCGTACGTGTAAAATACAAAACACGTATTCGATAATTTAATTAACGAGTAATCGTTCAATACTTATCAAAACGTCAGAGATAAATTAAAATAAAGCATACTAAATACGGAGTATTACAAAAAGGTTAAAGAAAGGGAGGATTCTAAGCGCTTAACTTCTTCCCTCTCACTTTCATTCGAGTTCTTATCTTAACAGCCCGCTCGTATTCGCTCTAGCCTTTGTTTAATTTGGTACTTTGCACCGTCTGTCTGTAAACCAAGATTTCTTTTTCTTGCACACCACTGATGCTAATACTTGAGTGAATGGTGGAACGATGCCCGGGGCATCATGCGCGTCTTAGTAAAAAGAAATCGACATACGTATACAATTCCCGTGACTGTCTCTGTCTGTAGTTTCAAAACTCTCCTCGAACTTCCACTATTCTCTTTCCTTGTATACAGTAGTCTAATCCCAGTTCCTAAATGCATACCGGGACGTCCTTAGTTTAAGCGACATAGCCGAGAAGCCCCTCTTTGGCCCCTTTTTAGTTAGTTTAGTAAGGAATGCACATAGTATACCTTTTTAATTCTAAACAGTGAGTTCTCCTTTAATTATCTTTAAAATCTTAAAGGACGAAGCCATTGTGATTAGCAAAAAGCGCAGTTTTTTAAAACGTCTCATGGTATGACACCGGCAAGTCTGAGAAAAGACAAGGTGGGGCTTTATGCAGGGCATCGCTACCCTTTACCCTTGAAGCATGCACGGGCGCAGGTCGGATAACGAAAGAGCAGGCGGCATGCATCGGTCAGATCGACCCCGTTAAAGAAAGAAAAAAGACCATAAGCTAGCATAGAATAAGGATAGGAGTTTGCTGGCTTAGTTCATAAAAAAGGGACAAGAGGGCGCTTCTTAGACTGATAAAGAGGCTCTTTGATCCGTCTTCCTAAAGTGGTAAGATGAGATCTAAGATAGAATCATCCAAGGTTTCCTACGTTTATAAACAAGCGTATTGCTTTATAGAAGTCAAAATGTTTATCAACCCTTATCTTGTAGTAAACCTCTGTATTAAAGAAGTGTACCCCACTCGACTAGCCATAGCGTTTAACTCCATAACGTTGCATGTGAGACTTGCTTGCTAATAATGCTTAGAACCATGTATGTAGCGCCTAAGAAAGCAGCGTAGCCTCAACCGGACTCCTCAAAGGAGGCAATGACTCGCACAAAGCCCTCTTCCCCGGGCCCAGACTTCTATATCATAGACGAAAAGATAAAAAAAGAGCGAAAAGGCTCGTGAAGCCCTCGTTAAAGACTACCGATCGCAGACACACTTGCTTCGTCTCGGGCTTTCTAATGAGTGAGTTTTCGAACGATGAATTCGCCAAACCCCGGGATTTTTGAACTGAATTGGTTTTTCCCTAATGAGTGGTACTTTTTTTTGTGAAAAATCCTTCCACGTATGTAATTTTTGAACAAAAGGTCCACTTGCTCAGGTCATATTGGAACAAGAGAAGTCTCCCGCGCCCTCTTTTTCGAGAGGATGGTCTTTCTGCTAATGAGTGGCACCTTTTTGTGAAAAAAAGATATTTCTACGCTTTCGCCTTTTTGAAAGAATGATTCTTTTTTTGCATATGGTTTGAATCTATTTAGTCTTTTGTATAGTTTGTTGATGAGGGTTTACGGGAGTTTGGTGACACAGGCCTAATTCGTTCAAGGAATGCTTAAAATATAGCCACCCTTTCTTAAAACGCCGGAAGAAGGTATATAAATGCTGCAAAGCAGACTGATCTAACTAAAATTCACTTTAAATTCCCAGGATCGTTGACTACAAGTGAAGTCTCTCCTCATATTAAGGCAAGGGCGCCTTCTCCCTTCTCTTCGTATAAGTCAAACTTTCCTTAGAAAAAGGGGGGTTCGGTCAACGAAGTGAAGTTCAAAACCATAGAAAGCGTGCTCCTTTAAAGATTGCTGTAAAATCTTATACAATAGAATGAGGTTCAGATATGCAGCTTCTTCAGCTATAAATCAGATGCCATGAACTTTGCATCGCATGAGAATTCTTCCTTAGTGCATGGCGCTGTACGACTCGTAGAGTATAGAAGTAGGTTCAGTAAAGGATCTCTCTAGGGAGAAAACAAGAGTATAAAGCGAAGGGCTGATTCAATTGCAAAAGAGCTCTAATTGAAAAAAGGAGGAGAAGCCAGCCGGTGCGACGATGCAATGACATTTCTCAGTAGATCTTAAAAGGAACCTAGAAACAAGCTTTGCCTCGCTCGAGAACATTCTGTAAATAAGGGCACGCAACTTGCTCGTGCTACACCTCTCACCTTCGTTCGGCTAAAGGAAAGGAGAGACGCCAACGCAGCCCTGCTTCGCATCTACTTCCTTATAACTGCCTTTGCTCTCTTTTTACAACCCCCTGCGAACAAAAAGACCCAATCTTGGAAAGATTAAAAAAGGGGATGTCAATTCTCCTTTCCTCTTGCTCCTGTGTGTTCCGAGAAAGCTTACAAGGAAAAGAGAGCTAGTCTAACCAACCTGATGCTTTCCTAGCGAAAGAAGCGACATATAAAGTACGAAAAAGAGAGCAGAACTTTGAGAAACTTCTTTGCTTGTTTTTTGTTGAACGACGTAATTAACCTATTTCATTACTCTGCTTTACAGTATAGATAGGCTTTTTACATAAAGAAAGTAAGGAGGAGAAAGGATCGATCCTCTTCCTTTGCCAGAGTTTATGGTTGATGTAGCTTGTTAGGATGACTGGATTTCCATAAAAAAAGTAACACCAACTAGGATAAAAAGAGGCTCGTAAAGAAAGAATTGAGGGAATGCCTTGACCGGTCCTTTATATGCTATACAAAAGGATTCAGAGGGTCTACGAAGATAGTATTATCCTGTTTTTCTAGCTTCTTTGCCTATAGTAGTACTCTTTAGTCTCCTATCTATTCCATTAACTCATTAATGAATAGAATCTCGCTGATTTAAGCATCACTTACTTCCGACGGATCGTAGAGGATAGGGGAAGATTCCTTCTGTTGGTTTGGTTCACGAGCAGCAGTACGCTTTGCTTTGGTTAAAGAAGTAAGTCGTCCCGAGACGAGAAGTTGTCGCTCTTTATGATAAATATTAAAGTGATAGCAAGCAGCAACTGGTTCACGGCTTCTTTCATCGCCTTTACTCTATAGGACCTATACTCAGATTCTCCTTTCTAGTTAGGAACCAAATGGAATAAGCTTGCCGACATGCTCTCCTGATTATCCAGGGGTTAAGAAGCAGCTGCCTGTAGGCTTTGAGCTTAACGATTCAGTATGGCATGGATAGTAGTGCCTTTGTAGAAATGCCATAATACAAGAACCAAAATTTCAAGAACAATAGTAAAGAAAAGAAGAAGTGGACTACAATGAGAGATAAAGTAAGAGCTTCTGCCGGGCGGAGAGACTATCAAAGAACTCTAATGCAAGGGAGGTTTCATTTCACTCTCGGGGTTAGATTACGGAACTATGAGTAGTCTTCATGCGTAAAGCCGGTTGGCTCGAATAAATTCTTCTTATAGATAGAGCAAAAGCCCCCGTTGGGCCAAGCACTCGACTAGATGGAGCCTGACAGGTAAATGTGTCGGAAGCACGTGTGAAAGGGAAGAAAGAGGGTAGAGGACTTCAAAGCTCGGGAGGGCGGCTTGTTCAGTACGAAGAGAGGGTCTAGCTTTATTTGAATCTTTCGTGAACTTCTTTCTGGCTTTCTCTTTGGTCTAAATGATTGGCCGGGACTCCTCCCCAAAATGCTCTTACTTAAATTATAGGATGGGGCAAGTTAACTTGCTTTGGCAAGGGAGAGAGCGGGACGAAGAGGGTTGGAAAGGTCTACTTTCGCAGTAACATAAAGGACCGACAGGAGCATTTTTTCTCCTTAGCAAGCAAGGATTTATCAAGCGAAATTCCTATGAAATGAAGCAACAGGCCCTGGGTTTTGACGACTTTCCCTGTCTATGTTCGGCCTAACGAATACAAGCCCCTCAAGTGGCGCTTTAGAATTGTAAAGCTCGATTCTTTATCACGATCATGGAGCAAAAAGTGTACGAATTAAAACGAGCGCTTAAGATAGAGCAGTCAAGGGGCATAGTAACTTAACACAAGTGTTGGTAGGAAGATCTGGAGTGGCCGCTGTTACCAGGTTCAGCCCAATCCTTGCTTATAAACGTGACATGTACGGGTACGCCAACGGCCTTCTGTACGGTTAGCATTTATTCCTGTTCAATCACTCCTTGCTTGCTGAAACAAGTAAGAAGGGTCCTCATAACCAGTAGTGAAACGACGCGCAAAGACTTCTTTAAGAGGTTGCTTTTTTTACCCATAGAGAACAGAAAAGGAAGAAGCTTTTCCTATAGATTATAGACGTACACGGTTCCAAAGGCTTTGCTTTGTTCAACAAGCTCAGCTGTCTCAGCTTCCTATTAATCCATTCCGCTTTCTCGCCGCGCGTACATATATCACCTAGCCAGGCGTGCTACCGGGTGAAGAGAAGTCTTTGCTTTAAAACAGATAGAGGTGTGCGGGGGCGGGGCGGCGGTGCTCGCGGCCAGGAGAGGTTTCTTTACTTACACTCCAGCGTGATTATGAAAAGAGCATTTCATTTCTTCTGTATGCCTTTCATCGAAAGAACAGTGATTATATACGCTACATCACAACATTTCCCGTGAGAGGCTCCTTTGTTTGCTCGTGGACTTCTTCTCTTAGGTCGGGACAAAGGAAGCAAGAATAGCGCCGCCCACCCATTAGCTCTACTGATCAAATAGAAAAATCTCATCATGCAAATGATGCTTATCTATGAATTTAATCTGTCCGCACGTGACTTCTAATATGTCCCCAACCTTAAATCCAATGAGGGATTTCCCCTGCTTTTCAAATAAAATAAATCGAGGAAAGTGGAATTTTTGGTTTAATTAGACTTGCCCCGATGCGGGTAAACGAGTCCTTGTATTCACGCAAGTCTGTACTATATGAAAAGAAACGTCGTCTTGTATTACGGCACGAAGGGGCGCTGCTCATGGGCGGCCGAGGCTACTTACGTACGTGGTTTCCATTCTACAGGTATAGAAAAGAGAGCTCTTCTCCAGTTAACACGTGTCGAGAGATTTTGAGCTATCCTGCTATCGTACGACGCATCAACCGTGGTTATGATATGTCACGCCAATCCTGTCCTCTACTACCTTATATGGTACAACAGCTCCCCGCTCCTCTAGGGATCTCGACTCTTCTCAATACCTTTCTCGCGAGTGCCCTAGCCGAAGAAGAGATGCGCTGATTGAAGAAGGGTTGTTTTTCTATCCCAGGACTGACTGGCCTCACGTTATAAGAATTAAGATTCAACCCAACCAACGAGGGCTCACCAAACCCCGCTTTCGCCGTCTTAGAAGAAATGAGTCGATCCATGCTCGGACCAATACTGTGCCTTGAAAGAAAACCCAATACCTTACTTCTTCCCTTGCTTGCCAGAGGGCGCTCGACTAAGACTAAGAAAAGGAAGTGCCCCCTATTCGCCCCCCGCATCTTGTTGAATAAGGCACTGCTATGATGGACTCTTCTTTTCTTGTATGCTATAAGTTCGCATATAACCAAAGTTGAGGGAGCTTGCTTCGGTACTCGTACCCATCTATGCAAGGTGTGTTGCCCTGTTTTGTATAGGAAGACAAGATAAAATTTCAATCCAAGTGAAGCGGAATAGGCGCAGCCAGTCATCCGGTTCAACCCGGGCTTTCTTAATTCTTTTGATACCCTCTTGCCCCGTTAGGGTACATGTCGTCAATTGTGCCAGCCTTATTAGGTAGACCAGTTGGACATACCAAAAACGTCTTTTCCATTCTTCTTTGGGAAGTTTTTGCTTTTTCCCTTTCTCTCTTCTATCAAGCAAGAATCCAGCCAAACCTCGTATGTAATGTATAATGCTGAATCAATTGTTGACTTTGCTCCTCCCCTTTTCAGCCTACACCCCTCTCCTAGGCCTTACAGCCGAGCCTATATTCTCCGATCCAGCTTTCCTCAAGCTTCTTCCTACCTTAGGGCTATCTCCTTAGCAGTCAAGACTCCTCATCTCATCGCTTTGTTCTTCACCAATCTCCTCTCACTACCGATCTCTTTCATCTCCATCTTATGGCCGTACTCACTCGAATCTCATTTCTTTCTCCTTTTAGTCGAGCCCGAATCCCCCCTGTTGATCGACCTCCTTATTTCCTCGCCTTCATATTTCAGGGGATTTTTCCTTTTCCTTGGCAGTAGAACCTTTATAAGCCTTACGGTCGCTATAGAAAGACCTTTTGGTCCTCCCTCTCTCTCGCATTCACTCGAGCTAGTTAAATTTCCCCCCTTTTATGTCAAGCCAGGCACTACAGCGATATGGGGCACGACTTGACCTCGTTCTTACCACAAAACATTTATCCTTTTTTAATCGATTTGACGACTGACTGGTACCCTTTTCCCGTGATTTGGAAGTGAGGCTCTGCTTTTCCATTACTTTACAGAGCATTTCTAGATACATAAGAAGAAATAGGTTCTTGCTCTCATTCCACAACAATTGGAAGACCTAAATCTAAACATATGCTAATGAGGCAATTTACTTGTCCTATCCTTTAAAAGAAAGAGTTAAAGAATCAAAGACAAAAATGAATGAAGCCTATCAATCAAGAGCCTCTGCCTATCAGAAGACTCCTTTAAAGGTAACTAGGTCACATAGACAAACAAGGGAAGTATTAAAAAAGAAAAGGCTCTACTGCCAGGAGAGGTAAGTAACTAGGTCGAGCATAGCGATGAGCAGAGGAACCGAAGTGGTATGAAGAGAAAAAGAAATGAGACTCGAGCATAACGAAAAGGTGGGACTGAAGTGGGGCTATTAAGGATTAAATAGCTCGACTAGAAGGGGAGGAGATAAAGAGGGAGAGCAAGTAAACTTCCTAGAACACATACGAGAGGAAAGATAAAGAGCTTGCTTGAAAAGAGAGGTAACGACGAGGTGGACTCTTATGTTAAGGAGATAGAATAGAGACTCGACCAAAAGGCGCGGTTTAAATAGCTCGCTTGAAACGAAAGGATAAGGGATTGAAACTTTCTAGACTAGTGTAACCCTGTTAAAGTCGCGGGCCTATCAAAACCAAGTTCTATATAAATAGATGTCATTCTCGAAGAGAGGTTATAGAAAGAGAGAACCTCGGTTGGCTTTTTGTTTTCTAGTGCTTGCTAGTAGTAGCCAAGGTCTTCTTTAACTTAGCTATGCGAAAAGGGCGCCTTTGTTAAGAAATTTCATCCATGAGTATGTTAAGACGAGAATTCAAGAAGGCAGGAGGATTCGGTCGAGTAGCCTAATGAGCCATAAGGCAGACAGGTTTTTAAATGATATACCTTGTCTTACGTCTTTACCCTCCTTCCCTTCTGAGCTTGCATCGAAAAGCAGTTTAGTGACAGGACGAGGCAGGGGCGGCGACTAGGCTATACCAGACAGACTGCTGTTGAAATCCATTTACTATGCGAATAAGGCCATTATACTAGCAAAAGTTTCAACAGAAAGGGACAACTGCTCTGACCATGAGTTTTATCAAAAGGTATTGCAGCAGATGGAGCCTTCTTCTTTCTTTATACTTTGAGATTGTAGCCCAATTTAAAAGAGCATTCTAACGCTCACGTATATAAAGAACCTAATTTAATGAAAAAAGAGGGCAGTCTGTCTACTCTTCTAAGGACTACGGAGGTTCCTTTTCCTACCTACTACCCCTCTTCTTATTCTTTTCTTTGTATTTAGAGCCCCTCCTTTGTTTAGGCTTGCTTTGAGGGTCTTTTTGTTCGAAAGGATTCAATGTTCGAAATGCTATTTCAAAGCGAAGGGCCCATAAAGTAAGCTCGAAGATTCTTGTGAAAAAGCGGGACATTCAAAGAGAGTCTTCAAGCAAAAAGATGTAACCGGTCCCTTGTCAAAAACCCTTCAGAGACGTAGCCTTTACTTTAGTCTTTATTTTCAACTCAAGGGGAGTGTGGGGATTTAAAGGCTCTCCCGACAGGAGATAGGCAGGCTCGCATATAAACAAGAAGGAGATAGAAAAGAGAATCGAATTTATACGAGAAGGAAGAGAGTAGAAAGAAAAGGCTTTCTTTCGTGTGGCGTAATAAATCTAGGACCTTACTTTAGACGTAATTTGAAGCCGCTTTTGCGAATAGCAACACTGGAAGCGTCTCTCACCTGGGAAGTTGGCTTGGTTGCCCTTTCTTTCTTGTACGAAAAGGCCCTTTCGTGTGTGGTAAAGTCTGACTCTCTATAGCGCCCCTTCTTCTTTCTATTTGTATTTTTCAAGGAAAGTCAAGGAAGTTCCTAATTTAATGATCGTGGATCTAGCAAGGAAAAGCCCAGGTTGGTATTAAGGCTCGCTACTGGTAGTGATGATGGTGCTTGTGATATCTTTTTGAATGTTAGACTGACTTTGCAAGAGATCCTACTTTCTTTTGAAACTCTTGGCCTGTTCTTTGGCTTTTTATAGGATATATATGGCGGCTAATAAGCGACATTCATTCGAGCAAGCAAGTTCAGCCGCTGCTCCTTCCCCTTTGGTTTTGGTTCGGTTTGGCTATACTATACTAATAGGGCGCTCTTTTAAGGCTTTCATCAACTTCTATATTCTTCTTTTATCCCTCATTAGAAAAGGAAGACTTAGACCAATGTGATATGAGGATCGGACGGAGTTTCGAGAGGAAAGTTAGCCCACTGTCTCTTTGTGAACATAGCCCGCGCCCGCTTCTTGTCTATGCTGGATGGACGACAAAGGCTTCTGCCGCCCTTTCGTCGTTACGGAACTAGAGCCCGCTACGTCCCATACTTCAACAACTTTAAGTTCTACTAGGTGCGTTTATCTTTTAGATTTGGACCGGGTTCGTCATGGGCTTCTTCAAGAGGACTCGGTGATTGACTCGAGTATAGATCTAAAAAAGATACTCTTTGTATTACTTCGCCTTGAATCTACTATGGATCAATTAGGAAATATAAAGCGTAAAAAGTTTTATTGGCGAGAGTCTTTTATTATACATCCTATGCAGGTAGAGTTGGTTAAATGAAGTAGAAGGAAGGTTGGCTTGGTAAGTAGTGAGCTTTTCTTAGACCGGTCTCTGCCAACAACGTTACCAGGACCCGCTGCTTTCTCTAGAGCTGTAGAACTCGTCCGCTTATTCGCTTGCACTGCCTAATTCTAGTTCTCTCTGCGAAATCTTAACAAAATCTTCGCTTAGAACTTCTGCGCCATGCCCTTGTAGAGTAAGCACAACCCAAGATACAGTAGTAGATTCAGTATCCCCAAAGAACTCTATAGATCTGGCAACTGCTCCCTAATTGTCTTCGGTTTTTGGGTCATAGAAGTTGTTAGCGTGGCTTGGAACAAGAAAGTTTTAGTGAAGGAAAGTCATACTTTCGGCTCCCGCCCTTCCCCTTTTCAAAACAAGATGTCATGCTCATTCGAGCCGCTTTTCGCTTTGTTTGAACCCTATTGATTTCTTTTTAATTTAGTAAGGAGGAAGCAAGCCATGAATGGTAATAGCCTAATTCTTATTTACTACTTATAGTTAAGAAGGAGCTCTAAAGCCGCCCAGATACCCGAAATCCCCTTTCTTTAGAGACATCAGTTATAGCAAAGATCCCACATAAAAAGAGGGCGCAACCCAAGATAAAGTGCTGATCGAGCCATAAGTCCGGTTTGGGCATGTTTCCCAAACTCAAAGATTTTCCAAGCTTATCAATGACCTGACCCATCAAATTAACCCGTCCCCTATCATAGTATGAACTCGTACCTCGGCCACCTCCCCTCGGAAGTAGAGCCTTTTTTTTTATCCTTGCTTCATATGCGAATTCTTCAAGACCAGGATTTAGTGATATCGAGGCATAGCTTTGACTTTTTTATAAAAGGAGAAATTTTATGAATTCTCGCATGCGCCTTTATTAAAAGTAGGTTTTCTGGCCATTCTCACAAGCAGCTCACTACTTAGAATATAAGCCCTTCCTTCTGGACAAGAGAATGAAGTGAAAGAATTTCATGTAAAGGCACGTTCCGTAATGATAATTAAAATGAAGGCTTCTCGCCCTATATAGTTTGTGGATATTATCGTCCAATCGCCGAAGCAAGACGCGCTTCTCTGAGAATGCGATTTAACTCCTTCATGGGCTTTCCCCCTGTGAGGATCCTCTTTCGCTTACCTGGTTTTATATAGGCATTCATCGTGGTTCACGTAGCTATTAAGAATATAAAATATATAAGAAAGGGCAAAGCTTCACGTGCCTTAAATGATATTGGGGAGGGCGCTCGAGCCTGACTATTCTAAGTACACCGGCCATACACCGGAAACTCCCCGCTTTTGGAGAGAGATCGTATTGACTGAGAAAAGCGTTTAGACAGATCTGCGTTCCCAAACTGCGAATTCCGCTTTGCCACTATACTCTGTGCAGGCTTTAGAAAAGAAAGGTGCTTGCTTTGTGCTCTCCTTTTACTTAATATGAATAATAGGTGGAGGGCTTTCTCCTTTAGTTATTCAAACAGAAAGGGAGAAGTTAATTTCGCCTATACGCGAAAGAAATATGAAACAAAGTTTATATACATCGAGAGAGTAAGGGGCGAAGTCCTCTCCTCCCCTGTTGGCCGAGCCTATCTCCTCTACTTACAGCCGGGACATGCTCTACCTCTAGCTTTGTTGCTAGAGTACTAAAAAGAATTCCACGGATTATCCGAGATAAGAAAGAGAATTAATTGCACAAAAAGAACCAAGCGATATAGAGTTAAAGAAATTAATTATGCTCATAACTAATCTTTTTCCAACCCTACTTTCGTAAAGAGTGAGTCCAAGAAGTTAAAACCAACGAGCGCGTATGCATTATTTTTTTTTGGCAGTTCGAGATTTTTAAGAGGAGCCTTGGCTTTACCGAAGTCGGTGCTGGAGCGAGCAGAGAAGCTCTATAGTGCTACTAAAGTATAGGGCTAGTGTCTTGTCCAGCTGGAGTGGGAGTAGCTACAACTATGGAGTTTTTATAGTGAGTCGTCTTCCTTTCTTTTTCTCTAACTGAACTGTCTTCGGAGGAGTGAACCCCATTTGCCAACTTTTCGAGAACAGGAGTAGCAACCATTGCTTCTTGTGAGTCTGAATGCAGTTCTACTTCTCTTCTACTGCTGCTTCATCTTTGCTCTCGTTTCGATATGAAGAACATCCCGGCCAAGCTTTGGCTAGTTTCATTTAGACCTTTATTTTACCAGGGATCACTATGTAACGGACACTGCCTCTGGTGCCGTTCTTGGCAGCTCCAAACCAGCAGAATGCCCAACTGCCCCATTAAAAAGTTGAGTTGAGCGCAAATTGTGAAAAAAGTAAAGTCCGAGCATGCTCCTCTAAAACAAAGAGCTAAAGTCTTCCGTGACAGATCATCTAAAGATATAGAAAGTTTCTCTCATTTTTCCGGCTGACTAGAGAGGGAAGCCCGTCCTCAAAAAGAGGGGAAGGGGCAAGAAGAAAGAAAAGACATTAACATGAGGAACCATAACAACTAAAAAGATACACTACTGAGCAAAGTGGGACATCCGCCCCTTGTCAAAAACTTTAAGGTCAAATTGAATTCCGGTTTAGAAAAAGATGGACGCATCCCCATTCTTCTTAACTTGGACGCACGCACCAGCCTTTCAAAGCCTTTCCGTTGAACCCGCTTCTATCCCAATCTTATCTAACTGTGCTAACTTGCCAATCCTAACAATCAAGTAAAAAGAGGAAAAGATGTGCTCCAAAAAAGAAAGAGACGAAAAAGTCTTGGCTAAGGGATATCCGCGTAAGGGATTGACTTCCACCAGAGGATAGATACAAGGAAGGAATAGTTAATGTAAGTCTCCACCTATATATATAATGAAGTAGCCGCCTAAATAAAGAAGTGGAGCGAGTAGGCATTGACGAGAAAGATGGTGCCTCGAGAAGACTTCCTTTTGCACCAGTCTCATCCCCGGTTTCATGCCGTGTACGCAATATATGAGTCTTATGAATCTAAGAGGCCTCTTATGAATGCGCGGGGCTTAGGCTAGAGCCTATGTACATTCGATATGAATGCTTTCCCGGCCGAGGATAGAGCTGACCTACGACGCACGCGTCTCCTCTTTTTTAGGTTTATCCAAGTCGTCCCTGCACCAGTCTTTAGATTTTGGTGTTAGTGTAGAGAAGATAGCTTCAACTGCAAAGGAAGAAAGAGGCTCCTTCTATAGTTCTGATTTTACAGACAGAATGCTCTAAACAACCGGGCTAGCTCTTTCATCGACGAAGGTTACGTAACTCTGACTGAGCTTTGGCAGGGGAAAGCAGGTACAGTTGCTCCAGCCAGCATTCTATAATTATATCCACTTTGCTTCTTCTATAGTGATCCCACTTCGTGTCCTCTCATTCTATGGGTCCGGGACTGACAACGGTCCTTTTTTACCCTCGCAAAGGAAAGGAGGGATCTTCGGTCAGAATAAGGCGTTTTCAAGCTAAAGGCTTTTCCACCTTATCCTCATGTATCGGCCCTCTATATAACAAAACAACGAGAAATTTCTAATGCATTGACTCTGGTTATTCTCTCTTTGATGAATCTAAATGATTTTGCTTTTTCTGAATTGGATCAATGGCATCTACGCTTCTATTGTCTTTTTCTAATAATAGAAAGCTTTCTTGCCTATCGCCGCCAGACCCTTCAGCCACATAGAAAGAATGTAAAGAAGTGACTACTGCCTGTGGATAGACATAGAAAAAGGTTTTTGCTGACCTGGTGCGACCAATCGCTTACCGTCTGTATTGCTCACTTCTATGGGGATGGATCCTCTCAATGCACGGCATACTCCCCTTTTTCGTTCGATGGTTCGGAATCATAGACTCTTTACTTTTCTCACAATTTTGCCAGCTTGCACTACATTTCTCGGGGGCCTTGGGTAGCTCCGGTATCTGCAGAAGCGGGCCAATATAAGAGCTAACGGGGACGACAAAGCGAAGATTAAGGGGGACTTTTCGCGGCCCATCACGAGCTAGGGGAGAAAGACTCCTTTTTAAGTCCTTGGGAGATGTGGTGACATTACTCTACAGTTACAGGCTCTCGGTCTGGCACTCACAACTTGACTTTCACCTATGGTACTAATGTGATGTAATTAAAACTATCCCCATAGTATAAGTGAGGTGCTTGTTAAAGGGTAGAGGAGAGCGGAAGAGATGCAAGTCATCAAAAAGAGGCCTCTTCCGACGTTACTTCTTTCTACTTACAAAGAAAGGCCTACCTCGTTCTGTTCTAATAGAAGGTGGTTTTCCAACCGCACCGAGGATTCTCTCGAAGCTACCTTGTTACGCCCCTTACAACTTAGCATGACACACGTCATTTCGAGCCAAATCTTTTTTTTTAGTAGGAAAAGGGCGAATTCCCCTTTGACCCATTAGACTCCCAAGCTACTTTTTGATGCCTTAAGTACAGTAGCTATAAGGAAAGTAACTTGGTCACGAAGAAGTCAGAATAATGACACAACTCAAAATAGGGCGTTTCATCCGGAGTTTCTCTTTCAATTGGGGAGTTTCTAACTATAAAATAGACTAGCTTCTTAGTTACCGAAAGCATCTTTAGAATCAGAGTGTAATGGACCCAGTGGGAAGGCTCATGGCTTTTGGGAGGCACGTCACGCTCCTCTTTCTTCCGTTCGAAAAGTGCTCGAGAGGTCTCTGGAAAGGTAGTGAAATGCTCGAATGTAGCGAGAGGTCTGTTAAGAACTCGAACGTTAGTGACAGAACGCGCTTTCGAGCTAAGTTTAGATGGAGAGCTACCTACTAAGAAAGAAGAAGACAGCCTTTCCGCTGCTAAATTAAAGAAAGGATAAAGGAGGCGGAACGAAAAGCTTCCTGGACCGATTAAGATCTGAATTTGACCTTGCCCCATGCTCCTTCCATTGGAACATCACTCGAGAAAGCCCTCTTTGGTGCTCTCTTTAATATTCTGCTTTTTCCTTGTCTTTGCCCCCTTGGAACCCTCTTTAGAGGTGGGACACATAGAGACTTCATTTTCAAATTGAAAGGGTTCTTTTCGATCTATCCTGATATGACACACTGAACTTTTCTTCCCTATGCTATTAAGCCCTCGCTTGTGGAAATAGACTCGACACCAAAGAAGAGGCCTTCTGTCACAAATTCCCATACGTGGAAAGAATTTTATCACAAAAAAGCGACACTCATTAGTGAAATTCGGGTTCAGTCGCGAAATCACAAGCGTGGAAGAAATAATTCCCAAAAAAGTGGGCTCCCAGAGCTAAAATAGAGTTCAGTCCCAAATTCCCGGGCTGGGAGACTTTTTTCACCCTTTTTCATTCATTTTGACCTTCAATTAGGGCTGATCTTAGGCGCGACTGACCCATTTCAGCCCCTGTTTGCTCCTGTTTTTCGTCAATTCTGTAAACCCGGCTTTTTTAGACAAAAAGGCATTTTAGCTAAGGAATGGCATTTTGAAACGACCAAATCGCCAAATCCCCTTATTTTTCGACTGAAACCGTTTTCCGCTAAGGAATTGTCTTTTCGAACGAAGAATTCGCCAAATCCCGGCTTTTTGAGACTGAACCTGGTTTCCGCAAGTAAACGACAAGATTTTGTGTTTTATTTCTTCCGCCTATGTGTTTTTGGGGAAGAATCGGTTTGCGGGATTGCGTACGCAAGTAAGAAAAGAGGAATTAAGGCTAGAAGAAGAAAACTTTCTCAACCAGAACGAAGTACGAAGTCTAGAGAAGAAAAAGCATATCCGGTAAAAGTAATACTTAAACTAATTTAGCTAAAGCTACAAGGCCAGTTGCAAGGAAGTGGTGGCGGACAGGTCGACCCGAGCAAGACGGCACTTCAAAAATAGAAAAGCCCTCCGGGGCAGCAGTCCTCTCATAAACGACCAACCCCATGTGATCAATCTCTCAGCCATGCGCGCCCAAGATCGAAAGCCAAAACTTCCTCTTTGTGTGCTAAAACTTTCTTCCAACAAGAAAGGTCTCATTTTCGAAACGCAAGCTTTGACGGAAATTAAGGGCCTAGCAAAGGACTCAGCTGTGCATGTCTGTTACTAGATCGGTCGGTCTCGAGCAAAGGTGTGAATCAAGTCAGTCTATTGCCATTTCTTTTCGCTTTTTAATCTTTTTATATGTCAGGCAGGATTGTACTAAACTTTTTCTCTCCACACCACGATGGGCAAAGCAGCATCTTCATCAAGACAGGGGGCCTCCTCAGAAGAGTCTACCTCAAAGGTTAGTGCTATATTTTATTATAACGCAAACAATTATATCTCTTTTTTGATATAAGATAGGTGAAACTCCAATTCCCATGATCTGCTACTTCTTTGATATTCTGTGCTTGATTGGCTGCATCCGCTCGAATTGCTCCGCATTCTTTTTCTTTTCTTCTTATCCCGTGCGCTGACAGGCCCTCTTTTCCAAAGGGTTTGACATCGTGGGAGAAAATGGAAGTCTTATCTATATATCCTAGCTAAAAAGGAGGGCTTTTTCGAGTGTGAGCATAGTTGGCTCGCTGTGTAAACATGGAGTAATCTCGTGGAAATGCTCTCATTGGGGCAGGCCTCTAGTCAATGCGCTTACTCAGAATAAGAGTCTTTCTCATATATGCATATTAGGCTTAATCCAATAAAACATGTTGGATTGAACGTTAAACAAAGAAGAAGTAGAGAGGAGTAAGATGGCTCGCATAGATAAGAAGGGGAGATAGTCTTTGGGATGATAACACGTTTTAAAACTTCGGTGTTCACGAGAGGGCTTGCCCCTAGACTGTAAAAGAAGGAACGCCCATTAACATTAATTAATTAAGGTTATTGTCGGTCCCGAGCGAGTTCAAAGAGAAATAAGTCCTATGCCCTATGTCCAAACTGCTGCAATAGGGGCGCGCCGCCGATCCTCGGGACCTTGCTCGTTCGCAGCTTGTGGGAGCGTACTCGGCAGCCCTCCTTTCTTCTTTTCCGCGGTTGTGCCTGCCATATATATAGTAAAGTCTTCCCACGTTTGCTTAGGGACGAGAGGGGCGAATAGTATATAAGTATTTCGAGAGGCACAGAAAACTCTCTAACCAGCATTCACTCAATGCAGCACCTTTCACTCCCTTTTTAGTCAAGCTATTTAAACCTTTTCGTCGAGCCTCTCTCCCCAGCCTTACAACCTATTCTATCTACTCTACCTCTCTTTGCAATCGAGCCTCTTTTCTTTCTCCCTTTAGTCGAGTCGTTTCATCTAACCCCTCACGGTCGAGCACCCTGTTCCTCTACTAACCCCAATTCCATGTAGTTGGGCATCTTCTTTTCGTGTGTGTCGGACGATCCTTTCGTGAATTTCCTCTATCTATCCTGTAAAGCAAAGACGACAGTGTATAAATGAGAAAACAAAGATAGAACAGGGTAAACTAAGGGCATAGCAAAGGTGTACAAGTTTAGATAATACTCGAATGCAAGTAAGACAACGAGAAGGGGAACCAAATCCCTCTCTTTACTAGAGAAACTCCCCTTGAGACGGGGCCGGACTAAAGCCAGCTATCCGGTTTACCAGTTAAATTTCATTTTTCAGACAGCTCCCCAAATATAGTAAAGGCCTAGAACGCATAGGCGAGCGGCCAATCCCTTTTCGGTGAGAGTATACCCATGTATGCTATGGCAGCACTTCTTTTCTAATTAATCTAATTAAACAGGAGCATAAGAGCATATTATGATCTGACGGAAGGAGGAAGCTTGGGTAAATTGTACTACATTGTATATTTTTTCTCATTTAGATTCGAAATCTCCTCTTTTAATTCCAATCCCACGCAGCAGGCCCGGTTCTTGGAGATTTCCGTGGTTAAGCAAAGGAGAAAGAGGGGGTTGGGAGTTCCCCTGTTCTTCTTTCTACTTGTTCTAGAGACAATGCTGCTTATCTAAAGAGAGTACGTTGTAATAGATGCAAGCATTTCGGGCGGGGTCTTAAAAGAAGCTAGTTGGCTATATTATATATATAGGCTACAATCTACACAATACAAGAGAAATTCTTATATCCTCTTATTCTGATACACGTCCTACTGCTACCTGTGTTAACAAAGCAGGATATCTTCTAAAAAAAAAATACTGGTATTTGCTCCTTTAACTAAAGAGATTACTCCGCGAATCCCTTGTTTGAGGGTTGGTTTATCATTCGGCCTAGCCTTTCTTTAACGGTGTGGTGTCAAACGCGCCCCTTCTATTTTAAGTGACTTTTCAACTCCTCTCACCTTTTAAATGTTTCAAACCAAGGGATGGTATTGAAAAAGCCTTTATGTATTTAAGATATTTCTAAGACAATGCGCAGTGCACAGAACATCTCGTTTTGCTTTGATTTCACAACAAGTCGAGTAATCGCTTCCGGCTAAAAGATTCAAACTATATTATTTATCTATTACAGGGGCAAGTTAGGAACATGATGTATCCTGCCTAGTCTTTATAACCCTCCGCTCTAGTCTTTCCTTCTGCTCCTATAGCCTTTACTTTCTTTTTACAAAGATTCTACTTTTATTTAAAGTCCTATGGTTTAATTCGACGAAAGCACCTACAATTGTAACAGCGTAGATAAAGAAAGAAGTCTAATGGCTTCTTACTATTCTCCTGTCGTAACCTACGCCCGTTTCATCAAGAGCGCACTTCGTTCCTACGACGGATCGGATCGTCGTCCCCTTTTTCTTAAAAGGGCTTTCTTCTTAGATCAAGCGTTACAGGTCAAAGATGAGAAGGAACTGCCTTTCAATCCCTACAAGAGCTTTTGCCTCTATTGAAGATTACTATGCCTATAAAAATTAATTCTCTTTCCCTTATTCATTCTTAAATTGAGTTAAATTTCTATTTCACATAGGAAGCTCCTCGTACAAAAAGGGATGGTGGGGGGGTGCCGTGGTCTATAAAAACCCTTGGCTTTTCTGTTTGGCAAAGCTTTCTTTTTAAGGATCTTGCAACAAAAGGGGCATTTGCTCGATCTGATTCAATTACCACCATACCTTATTTATAAAGAAAGCTCGGTCATTCCTTTTTTATATACCGCATTTGCTCCTCTTTAACTTAAACCTTACATCTTCAGTTTAGGCTGAAAAAAGAGGCGAGAGGGAGAGAGCGCGCAGTAGAGACTCTTCTTTTGTGTAGCTTTATGTAATGTCTGTCAAGCAAGGGGGTATTATCGTGAGAATCTTTCCGAGAGTCCGCGCGCCCCTGTTATATCCCGTTCCTAGCAATTAAATAACAGGCCTATCACACTAAAGGTACCAATTATATCCAAAGGAGTTGTAGAAGGATTTGTCTCTTCTTAGTAATAAAGAGAACTCGAAACTGAGCTAAGATCCCTTTGGTGAGCTTGCGTTTATGTATTAAGCCGCCATTAAATTTCAATTCTATAGAATTGTCCTCTTTCGCAGAAATATAAACTCGCGCTCTTTCTTTTGATCGCCCCTAAGAAAAGGTGGAATTCTTAACTCCGTCCTTCAACAAACAGGGCTTATTCAAGATAAGATCTTTCTCAGTATAGATAGACGGAATGTCCATCATCTGGCCCGGTCCGTGTGTGGTAAACTCTTTTATAAACTTTCAAAAAGAAGCGGTATTGGCATAGAATCCTGCAATTGTGATCTTTGGCGCCAGGGTCAATATAGGCAGACACTGATTCATAAATAGAATTACTCAACGAGGCATATGCATAAAATTTAGAGAGTTCTGGTTCAACTAAATTCCGATCGAGCAAATAGCATGCGCTTTTAGCGCCTGTACTACGTGTCGTGATTGTTCGCCCTCTCGCCTTTTTGGAAAGCGTCTTCCACTCCGCATCTGTTTCGACGGGCGGGTTGAGCTTGGTCTAACTGGGCTGGGCACCAAAAAGCGTAGGCCTATATAAGAAATAAAATGTTTTTTTTTTAATCAAAAACATACAGAGACGGCAAAATGCTTAATGCATCATCTGCTATCGACAAAGCTTTCTTCAGAGCTATTTTACCTTAAAATATCATTGTCTTCAGTCCCGCTACAGGGCTCCTATCGGAGTTTGCCTACATTCTACGGTTCACTCGGTAAGGCCTACAACCGAAAAAGGAAGGACTCTTTGATCGGGGTTAAATAAGGTTGTAAGCTTTGAGCAAAGCGGCGTGGGCATCTCGATTTGAGTTTAGATTCGGGTACCAGGGAATTTGCGCGTTAGCGAAGGGGTTTTAAAAAGAAGGAAAGTCTTCGATTGCAATAGGAGGGAGAGAGCCTTTTAAGCGCTCGGCAAGAAGGAGATACGGACTCGACCGCCAGCCAATGTGAGGAGATAGGATGCTCTCGACTAAGGCAGGAAGGAGAGGGTCGGCTTGCATATATTCTGTAAAATAAGGGGCATCAGCTATAAAGAGTTGCTTTTACTCTGGTTCATGAGTGACGTTGTGCTTGTTCTGCACGAGGGCTCACCCCGCCGCCTCCTTTTTATTCGGTGGGCACTCGGATACTTACCCGACATCCCCTCGCACTAGGTTGAAACCCTCTTTCCACAAGTCTTCTTTAAGTAGCAAAGCAATAGCAAGATTGATTTCATTCAAACTTCTCTCTCGGCCCTAACTATTTAAAACAAGCGCCGCTTTTCTTGAAGTAAGACCCGAGCGATATAACGTCTACTAATAAGTACAGAGTTGTTTAAACCCCAGTTGTTGTACGAGACCCGAGCGAAGAAGCTTGTCTAACCTATATTAGCTGAGCCAAATGCATAGCTTCAGCCTGTTCTTTCTTCATTTATTATGAAAAGAGTGACAACTTCTCAGATGCCATATTCTCCATTTCTGTGGGATTTAGAAAGGGATTGAACTTTGCTTTATAACCTATGCTCGCCCTCCTGTTGTCGCACACCCTAAACGAAGGGCCCGGCAAAGTTGCTCCAAGATTGACGAAATTAATTTAAGAAACAAAGAAGCCCCGCTCATATAAGGCAACTCTTTAACAAGAGACTTCGTATACTTAGGTGAGAAAGTTGGAGTGGACGTGGCTAGATATAGAACTCATAAAGATAGGCCCTCTTCCTTTGGTAGAGCTCTTTTCCTCTCACTTTGTTTTGAGCTATTTAAACCTCTCCTCCCACACCCGTTCGACCCCACTTCGTGCCCGCATCGCTAACGTTCGAGACTTTATAAATTCTTGTCAGTCGAGCCTTTCTCCTTTTTACCTTCCCTGCATACTTCCGCCCTTCTCCGACTCAATTTCGACCACCCTCTGTGGAAAAGAATACGAGAGCAGTCGTACTAAAAGAAGGAGCCTTCTCCAGAATAGTTTCAGGTCTCATTGTCTTAATTCTTGTGCGAGTAGCATTCTCCTTACGACGCCCTTTCATGCTCAGACCGGGCTTAGGATCGGGGACTTGTCGACTGATTTCATTATGATAGCAATGTAAGTAGGAGATACCGGTACGAGCTGACGACCGCTTCTTAGGTCAAAAGGGAAGATGCGAGCTAACAGGCTCCTTCCTTAGAATTAAACTGGACTCTCGAAACTTAGGAATCAAAGACACCTTAAAAACTGAACCTTTGGGACCTGCTTGGGGGAAAACAAAGGACGGCCTGTTCCTGATACTGATATAAGTAAAGAGGAAAAAACTCTTTAATCTTTAGATTAGAAAACTCTTACTCTTCTGGGCCCAAAGCCTGCTTTTTTGCAAACTCTCCTTTCAACCTATCTAGAGTGGACCTAACTAAGCTTTGGAATGAAGCAGCGAGAAAAACGTAGAAACGAATGGGTGCAACCCTCGAATAATCGAAATGAACCGGCTCTTACGAGCATATGTTGCGTCTTACCGCGCTATGTTAACAAGAAAGAAAGGGTCCGTAACTTCACTTCTTCTTAAGAGCTCCTTACGTAGTTTAAAGCAAGATCGACAAATTCTTAGCACATTTATCTGCCCAACCAACCAAACAACCTATCTGTCCTACTAAGCCCAAACCTTCATTTTATAACCTTTTCATAGTTTTTTCAAAAAAGCCAGGCCCCGAAAACTCGGGTGCAGCTTCAGCCTAGGAAGGCGCATTAGTTGAAGACGCGGTCTAAAGAAAGGGCGGCGGCATAGAAGAGGTTTATGATGCTGAGACATTACGTAATTACACAAAGACGCCATTGACTAAGTATCCTTTAGATACGAAGCAAGCACCTTGAGAGGGAGCATTAAAGGGAGGGCTTCCCACTAAGGCTAGAAATGGATGGGCTTGAGTTTAGGTTCTCGATCGAAGAAAGGAGTATCACTTATTTGGTATTCAACTTAGAGCACGATCCTGATCACATAGGCTCTCAGATTTGCGCCAACTCATACTCTCTCTTACGCTCTTGCTTTCGAACTTAACTAATGAATCAAGCGAAGGCCTAAAACGAGGGGTAGACGACTCAAGGATTCTTTTCTTCAATAGGCAAAGCTCCCTTTACTACTACTGATGTAAACAACCTCCCATTTTGATTGGTACGGGCACAAGAATGGTAGATCCAGAACTAGAAAGAGTAGTGCTTATCGCACGTTTCCGCTGAAATTAAAGTTTTAACTTCTTTCCCACTTTCCTCGCTGTCTAGATACCCTCGCCTTCTCTCAGAAAGCTTCCTTGGGAACTGCTTCCTTGTTCTTACTTAATAGAAGAAAGAGTAGTTGGTACCATCCATATAAGTGGTCTTAGCCCGTAGGATCATGAGAAGCTGTCTCGACTCTGTTGGCAAGAGCTTCATCTTCTGCAACGGGGATTGTCGCGCCTTCGTCGTGATCTGCTTGATTGGCTTTGCTTCTTTAGTACGAGAGTTTATGTTCCGGGGATTAGACTCTATCAAAGGGGCAGGACACACAGGCTACTGATTCATCAACTCCGTATTCTAAAAGTCCTTGGGATTAGATCTATGCCATGCCAGCTACTGGAACTGTGAAGCTTCTTAATTAGCGCAAAAGCGGCTTCTGACTCGCGACGACGTCTGTCAGCCAGAGGAATGCCGTTGAAACTTATGCAGCAGGAGCTTCGTCTCGCCGTCTCCTAGCGATTCTAATACCAAATTCTTGTGCTGGTTCTTCTACTTAATAAAGGTCTATATCGAAATCGAACCCCTTTCTTTATCCCCCAATACTGCCATTAACAGCGGAAACTTCTTCATCGGTTGCGGAAAACCCCTATCTGAGCCCTATTGATCCTCCTCCTAAACTTCGCCCTATTACAGTTCTACGGCTGATACGCCGGCTACTTTTTCTGGTACTGATTCTTCTTGGGATGAGCCTCCTTCTTCGAATTCGTTACCCCAATCACCCACAAGATATGAAAGAGAGAATCTACCACAATGGTCTACGATAGTATACAATGTTATCTATATTCTGAATTCTTAACACATGCCAAAAAGACGGAAAAAGACTCACTTTGAAACCGGGGCCTAAGACTTTAACAGTTTCGAGGAGCAAGGCGCTCTCTCGCCAGCCAAAGACTTTGCTATCCTAACGTTACGTTACAAGCAACGACACGCATTCCAACCCACGCTGCTCCTTCATAGGCAAACGCTCCCTCAGCCTTCTCTTAGACGGAAACATTAGCTATCCTTCCTTTTATTCACTCCAGTCTTAACCCCGACCCTTTTCGGCCTTCATCTCTCTCTCTACTTGTCGTCAGTCTAGTCTTTATGAATCGTCTTCGATCCTTCTAGTCTCGTCCCCACTTTGGGCTTATCTCCCCGCTCCTCTCGTTATGAAGAACTCGAGTCTCATTTACTCTGGTGTCGAGCCTTTCTCCTCTCGTATGTATGAACTCGAGTATCAATTCTATCTCCTTCATAAGCTGAGCTTTTTAGTCTTTCTTCTTCCAGAACGCGAGAATAGGACACAACTTTTAATAGGTAGGTGCCACTTTCACCCAAACATTTTCATTCTCACCCCCTAATTGGTGACACACGCTCACTTGTTTGGATTTAACATTCTACTACCTTGCATATAGAAAAAGAACCTTCCTTCTTTTATGCTTTAAAAAGGACGAATTGTACAGGATGTTGCGAAGTTAAGTGCCAAGAGTACTACGTCTTTCTTTTTCTTTTACCAAAGACTTTACCTTCTTTATAAAGAAAACCCTCTAAAAAGAGAGTCTTAGGCGATTGGACCTTAGCCGGGGCTGTATATATAATCGTTCCCATCCTTTACTACTTTATTAAGCTCTACCTCTTACGCTTAAACCCTCTTGTTCTAAGAAGTGGATAGAAGAAGTCCCGTCTGTATGTAGTGGGGTAAAGAGTCTAAGTTAAGGGGTGGGCGGCGTATTGGTATCTCTTTATAACTCTTCTTTCCTTATATTATTTATTATGCCGCGTTATTAGACTATTAAGTAGTCTTAGGCATAGAATTGCATTTCTTCTTATGCCATAAATAAGGGCAGATTCGTCATTCTATGAATAGGGGTGGCTTAGTTGCTTGTACGCTTTTGGCCGTCGAATGCGCTAATTGATATTACTTAATATGCCATTTATTCACACGATCTGTACTCGGATCTTTTTCCTTGTATTTCCCACGAGAGTCCTTCTCTCTTTTACTTTCTGGATGATCATTACCACCACTCTCTCTCTCACCAAGGAGAGTTGGAATTTATTTTTAGCAAAGGCGCACGCAAATTCTCAGAAGGAAGTCTGCTCTACTCACAGGAGTCTTCTCGGGTTATTCAAGGAGGCTCGACTGGAAGGAGGAGTTTTACCATAGGGAAGCGTCGTAGGTTGAAGCAGGAAGCCAAGGAGAGGTATAGGTATGCTCGACAGTCGATCCCACTTTGTGCCCTCTCACTACCGATCGAGCCCCCTTTAGGTCGTAAGAACTCGAGCCTCTTTCCTATGGTCGAGCCTTTATTAAAGCCTCTATCCTCTCCCTCGTACCTCAGTCAATCCCACTCTGTGCTATCCCTTCTTTCTCGAGCCTTTCTTTTTCTTAAGAAGCCTCTTTCGACTCTTTACGAAGCTTTCACTTGGGTTGGGCTTTCTGTGAAAAAGAGCTTGGCTTACCTTACTTCTGAGCCAGGAGAGAACTCAAAGATTCTCATTCTTTCTTATATATGTATATCCCTTTACCTTCTTTGTATGGATTTGGACCTAGTTTATGTAGGTTTTCTTTTCTAAATATCACGTATTTCTCGGACACAGCAAGCAATCGTAAGCAAAAGAGCAGTGAAAGCAGCTTGAAATCCCTTTAAGATTATACGTATATAAAGAACTCAGTCTGATCCTGCCTCACAAGGAAGAAAAGCATAATAAGATGGGGAGCCTTCCCAAGAAGCTGAATCAAAAGAAGTAGAATACTAAGCTTCAGAATACACAAGAAAGGAGGCGGGCGCAGGCGAAGCAGCAACAACAGATGCTGGGTGGGATCCCTTTGGTGAGGACATTCCTTGCATTCTTTCTTCTCTCCTTCATACTTCACTCGGGGCGAGGCCTTATCCCTAGCAGTCGAGGCATCTTAGGCATATAGAAAACTGCGTACAATCACATAAGGACCAAACCTTAATAAGTAAGACTCAAATGTATAAGTTCATACTTCCTCTCTTCGATAGACTTATAAACCACTCCCATCGGACCCATCAAGAGTAAAAGGTAATACAATGAGACAAGTCAAGCTTTCCCTAGACAAGCAAAATCTGAAGACAAGTCTTAATCCTCCGAAGAAAACGAGAAGTTCAACTTTCTTTCAACCAATCTAATGCATATACGTATATAAGAGTTTTGAGTGTGATCCGAGTTTAAGCCCGAAAGAGGACAGATACAAGCCCAATATAAAAAGAGTATCTAGATCCTAATCTAGACTTCTACTAATTGTTTTTCTTATTTGATAAAACATGGATTCCCTCATATGCACTCGCTACCACTCCGTGTCCTCCCACTTAACACCCTCTAAGAAGAATGCAAGCTGGAATAACAAACACGGGTGATCCCTCATAACTGATCCCTAAAGAAAGAGTAAAGTAATGTCATATTAAGGAAAGAATAGACAAGAATACGCGGGTGAAGGGCACTAGTCAGAGGAGAGGGCGCGAGAGGGGGAGGCTTGAGCATAGGCAATAGGAAGGCTGGTGGAGTGCATACGAGACGGTCCCGAAGCGGTAACGACTGAGAAAGAGGTGGGGTGAAGACCCCGTTCTACCCGAAGTGGTACTCGACTTCCAAGGAAATAGGCTGGCACGGATGTGATGAAGAGAAGCCTCTGTTGAACCACGAGGCCGAGGATAAAGACTCGACTAAAAGGAGAGTATATTTGTGAGACTAGAGTATGCGGGATAAAGGTTACTTGACTGGTAAGGGAGGGTTTTCCTCTTTCTTTACCTTTGTTTCTTGGTACGTAGAATAAGTGAAAAAGCAGTCTTTTGTTATCAAGCTTTGCGTGAAAGCCTTCTTAATGTATATATGTATATAAGAGTTTGGAGTTTGACCCTAATTTAAATACGGCTCGAAAGAGGAGAGAGAATCTAGGTCGACTGCAAAGGGTTTAAATAACTCAACTGAAGTATGAAGGAGATAGCATAGTAAAGTCTTCTCTGTGTGGGGTGAGGAACGAAAGTGTTTGGATTTGCTCTCCCTTTTTCTATGCTCTTGGTACTTGTTTTTTTCGCTTAAAATGTTTTCTCGTTATGCAAAAGTAATAATATAATTGGATGGCTATTCCTCGCTCTTCAGAAATACTGCAAAGGAGAAGAGGTCGAACGTTAGTGAGAGGGGTGAAGGGCGAGAGTGCATAATACCACTTGTGGGTATTTATAGCTCGACCGTTAGGCGGACAAATCTCCTGAGATACGGAGGTGAGGATAAGGATAAAAGGCTCGAGCATAGCGAGAGGGATAAGATTACTCGACTTTAGTATGAAGGAGAAAGCACGAACGTGGGATCGAGTGAATACGAGAGGAGATGAATACTGAAGCATGAAGTGGAGGACACAAAGTGGTAGCGACTGCCAAGGAGATAGTTAAATAGCTCGACTAATATGTATGCTTCGTAAGTAAGAAAGTGAAAAAGCAATAAGCAAGCTCGTCTCTTTACCCTAAGTAACACAGTGCAATAACAGAAGCCATAAGAAAGATAGTTCACCGAGCAAGCGTCTTTATGCCTCATTCATTCGCATTTATCAGTTGAGAGCTTGAATTTCTCACAAAAACGGTACCCAGATAGCCTAACATTTTTCTTTTTTAACGCATGCGTCCCTGCTCGAACAATTAGATGACTTTGTTTTTTCATTCCCAGTCGCCTTTCCTTTAGAAAAGAGATTTTGAATTTCTCGTCGATTTATCATCGCATAATAAGGGCTCCCTACCGCTTGGATTTATTTTCGAATTCATCTCTGCTTTTGAATTTCTCAGTCGAGCTTCGGTTATACTCAATTTGGTTTACTCGATTTAAAGCTTATCCAAGGATCGGAAAGAATATTCTCTCCAAGGGGCGTAGCCTGGCATGAGATCTCATACTCTCTATAGCGGCTAGCCCCAGGCCTTTTTCTTTCTTTCTCTTTCGTTTAGGCACTTTTTCCGGGCGCAAAAGGAGCGAAAGTCCGCCCGTCGTTTTCAAAGAAGAGAAAAAGGAGACTTCTGGCCAACCGAGAGGAGCGTAGCCTTGACTGCTAAGGCGGATAAATTTCCTGAGGAGAAAGAGAGAAAGGAGGGCGATTGATTTACCAACGGGAGAAAGGAGTAGATAAGAAAGAAGTGGTTTAACAGAAGTCAGCACTTTATTTTCGGGAAAGCTTTCTGTAATCTCTTGCGTGCAAACAATATAAATCTCTATTACCATATACGTATATAAGAGGGTTTGAGTTTGATGCTGCCTCATAAGGAAGAAAAGAGGACATAGAGAAGTCCAATCGGAAGTAAAAGAAAAGTTCAAAAAACATCTTGAAAATCATCATTCATGCGTATTTCCACACTAGGATCTCTCAATCTCAATAGGAACGCCACTGTACTCTTTCCACATCTGGGTCTTTCCTCTCAATAAGAAAGGACGTAGTTGTCCTTGTCTGTAATGCCAATGTACTTTTATAAGAATTTAAATGGAATTATTCTTGAAGATTAAGTCTCCTGTTCGATGCTTTTCATTTTATCTTGCCTCGAATCATCCGTTGGTAAGAAGAGAAGAAGAGTGAGGGCGAGGGGCATTTATTTCCCTGTTCGACCCGACCCGAAGTGGTGATAAAATCGCTCGAGCAAAGCGAGAGGGACGAGACTAAAAAATAAAAAAGGAGAGGGCGGTTACAATCGACTGGAAAGGGGAAAAACTTGTGGACTCGACCGTAAGGGAGAGGGATCTAGCTTTAAAAGTTCTCTCTTTCCGGGCTTCGTTCGTGGAATTCTTACCAAAGCTACGATCCTAGAGAAGGACAATCTGAAGAGAAAAGAACTATAAAACCTTGAGGGGCGTCACTCTTAACTTGAACTTTATCCTTAGCAGTCTCGTCTTTCTAAATCCGATGGTCGAGCGAATTCATCACCACAAGGGTTTATCTCCTTAGCAGTCGCTACCACTCCGTGCCCGCTCCTTCTAGTCTCACCTTTCTCCTCTGCTTGTCAGTCTCATCCCGATCCTTCTAGTCTCGTCCCACAAGGGTCCTTTACTTATCAGTCGAGTCCCACTTGGTAAACCTCCTCTACCTTGGACTTCGTCTTCCACTTCGTACCTCAAGTGAGTCCTCTCTACTCTACTTTTCAGCCTCGTCTCTTTTCCATCTCCTCGGCTTCATACTTCTTACGAGCCTTTCTCCTCGCGCGCGCGTACTATAGAATAGAATGCTCGGGCTTTCGCCTTCTACTAGTCGAGTCTTATCCTTACCTTCGTATCTCAGTCTTCTTTCCTCTCGTATTCAATCGAGCCTCTCTCTCTTTTGGGAAATTCTATTGGCTTGCCTTTGGAACTTTTTCAGTCTTCATCCCAAAGTGAATACCTTTTTTGATATAAGGCCCTTTTCCTCTGGGCCCTCTCCTTGCCTTCATACTTCAGACGAGCTATTTAAACCTTCTAGTCGACATCACTGAAGGCTATTCCCTTTATTCTGAGGTCACGTCATAAACCCGAGCCTTTGCAGTCGAGAACTTTCTAAGCTTTACCTTATCCCGTTGGTCGAGTCTCATTTCTTTCTCCTTCCCAGTCGTAACCACTTCAGGTAGAACAAGGTATGCACCCTAGCTCCTTGGCAGTCTCCATCCCTTTCCTTAGCAGCCTTATCCCGGTCTTCTTTTAGTAGATCCTCGTAACCTCCCCTCATCCTAGTGCCTCAGCTGAGCCTATTTCTCCTCATCGCTGGACTGGATCCCATCCTGTACTTTCTATGCTATCTCTTGCATGCTTCATCCTGCTCTCTCTCTACTCTACTTGGAAGTCTTCTCCTTCCCACTCCTCTCGTACCTCAAGTTTTTAAAAGTGCTCATTCTTTTTCTTTCTATGCTGCTTCTTTGGGTAGGAATGCGTGAGGTTCTAATAGCTGCTCTCGTACACATAAACTTGAAAATGATAAGGTCAACTAGAGGAAAGGGATATACGTGAAGGAAGAAAAGAAGGCTTTATCAGGGTCGTTGAGAACACGAGGCGGGGAGACTTCTTAAGGATCAGGTAAGGGGAGGCAGTAAAACTTTTTTGTTTGGATTCTTGTCTTTTCTTGTTTTGGTTTGGACGAGCCTATCTTCTCCCCTTGGCAGTCGCTCCCACTCTTCGTTGGAAGTCGACCCCTTCTTTCTTCTAGCTAGGCTCTTTTCCTTTACTTGGCAGTCTTCACCCTGTATAACATTCTGACTTTCAATCTATCCTCCCCTCATCTTCATACTTCAGTCTTCACCCTGTCTCACTATAGCGTTCGCCCTCCTTTCTCTCGCCTCTCGTATTCAATCGAGCCTATTTCCTTTTAGTCGAGTCACTAACGTTCTTCACCCCGACCCTTTTCAGTGTTCTCTCCTTCTCTATCTCCTTATACGTATATAAGAATTTCTCAGTCTGCTCCTGCCTCACAAGGAATAAAAGAGTACAGATACAAGTCCAATCCAAGTTAAATCAACTTGAATATATGAATTCTCCCTTTATGCATATACGTATATAATACGTTTGATGAATCTGATGAGTTTGATCCTGCCCGATAAGAAAAGGGAAAAGTAAGCCTGTCGTTGGCGCAGGAGAAAAGAAAGAGACTTCTGGCCAAAGCCCAACGAGCATAGACAAGGAAGCATTTAGGGTTCTCAATTATCTAAGGAAAGTCAAGCTTCGTCAAGAGTCCAAAGACAGGTGCTTCTTAAGTAAGAAAAGTGCCAAAAAGAAAATCAAAGTAAAGAATAGGGTAGGAAGAAGGATCGGGGATTCGCGTTTACACAATCACAGGAGCAAGCACATTTCCTCAGTTGAGAAAGTCGCAAAGAGGAGGAGGAGGCTCTACTGACGAACGAAGTGGAGGAAAAAGAGTTCGGATAGAGCTCAGCTTTCTTAGGCTTTTTCCATCTTGCATTCACTTAGCTTTTTTTAGTCAAACAAGCACTTTTCTGCCGAATAAAGAATAGCTCTTTTCTCATCGATTTTTCATCGAAAAAGCATGAGGGTAGCCTTACATCTCGTATTTTTCCCAAATGTTCTATGCTCTTGCTTTCTTCTTTGTTTGGCTTCTTTTGTTGCATTTTTTCAAAGTGGAACAGGGGAGTCAAAATTGATTGAAACGGGCTAAAAGGGACTCGATCGATAGTGAGAGGAGAGGGATATACATATATAAGAGTTTAGAATCAATCTTGAATTTGATTCAGTTCCAAGAGTCTTTTTTAACGTAAGAAGTCGCTCTCTTTAATGGCCTTGGTTAGACTAGTTGCTTTATCTTTCTTCTCTTAAAAAGTACGTTAATTGCGAGAATCTAAAGAAAGAAACTGGGGCCAAAGCAAAGATCTTCTTCATCCCTTATCTTTCTACTCGGAGCTTTTGCTTTTGGACCAGCATCTCTCTCTCTTTATATTTCTTTTATTTCTCCGTCTTCAACAGGAACTTCATTTGTCTTTTTCCTTCCATTGTTGAGCGAGTCTTTTTTAGATTAGACTGGGTCTGGTATAGCAGTTTCCTTTTGCTGTTTGATTAAGCCGATGGAGGAGTCGCTGTAGAAGTAGCTGTTATAAAGAGAGTAAAGGTTTGCGTTTTACAAGGGTAAAGATTACAAAACAAAAGAGGACTCATAGGGTTGTGTATCTGTTTATTCACCCTCAGCGGCATCCCCCACTGCTTGCTGCCAGTTTCTTCGACCCGACTATCTATGGGCTTCATCATGTCTACCTTACTCTGTGAATTTCTCCGGAACTGCCTCGCCAACCGAAGCCTTCTCCGCCATTTTTCTTTTTATTTTAATTCCTTCTATTCTATTAAAGGTAATACTCTATGATGAGATGCGTCGACGCGAAACCTTTGAGTGCCAGTTCGGAGCTATGCCATAAAGAGCTCTTACTAAAGGAAGGTTTAAGTAAAGCCAGGCTTTGGTCTCACGGTGGATTAAGCTAGTTCATCTCTCGCGTGTAAAAGTTAAATACGACAGGATGTCCACCCGATAGATACCACTACCGTTTATGAAAGGGTTGAAGTAGAAGAGGGGGCTTATAGGGCTTTCGAGGCTCGCTTTGCTTGAGCTAAATAAATTACCCTTCCTATGTAGTAGAGCTGTTGCCCTTAGGGATGAATACAAGAACTAAGGACGCTGTCTTTCTCATAACTTCGCGCCGTAATCCTTGAACGTTCTAACAATGTAGCCGAAGCCACCCCCTACTAGGAGCCGGTACGGCGATTGGGAAGCTTTTGGATTTCAGGTGTAAAGATCAGAAAAGTGTTAAACAGGATTCCATATCCTAATGTTTAAGGTTGACTTTACTCTTATATATGTATATGGCGATGCTCACCAATTCAGGGGCTACTTTCTTTTCTCCCCCTTTAGCCCGAAGACTCTTTTTTCATACAGGGCCCCTTCAAGAGCAGGTAAAGGACCTTCCCGCGTAAAGACACATAAGGAATTGGAGAAGTGGGACCAAAGCCAAAGGTCCAAGGACGGGGGCGCGTGCTCCCATTATTGCGGCAGATACAGAAGAAGAACATCCCTGGCAAAGCTGACTTATAGAAAGTATCCGACGCATTATAGTAATATCAAGCAGACCCTATCTTCTCTTGGATTATGATTACTGCTTCTTCTTCACCCTCGGTATATCCTTCTTTTTCCTTTGTAACTAAAGCTTGCTGTTTAAAGGAAACGAAGACTTCTTCTTTTTTAGAAGCCCGAGGTAGCTAGGCTCTTCCTTTCACGCAATCAGGTTAGAGTAAAATGGATAAGACGGGCGAAGCATTCTTCTTAATGTTATGTTCGACCAGTTACGCCTCTGCTGTTGGTAAACAGGAATTCCCACTATACTCTACGGGCACAAGAAGTAAGTAATGTAGCAAGGACTGCCGCTAAGCCCCGAGCTTTTGTAGTACTAGCAAGAGACCACCCACTTAGATTAACATTGCTCTAGTATATCTCCTTAAACCGAAATTCTTAAAATCATGTTCATGTAGAGTGAGAATGTGAAAAGGTTAGGTTCTACGCTATGGGATCACTTTGTATACGAGCGTGCTCTCGATGAAATAATGAAGTCCACTCTCTCCCCATACGAAAGATTGATGAGCTCTTGCTCTATACTCTCTCGAAAGACAGATCATAGATACGAGACAAAGAAGGGACTGCCCCCACCAACATAACCAAATGTCTCGGACAGTGTTTCAAACAGAGTACTACGACCAGCCAAAGAAGCTTTTCACTTGTATACCAATCCGTTACCAATTTAGGGTATTTCAAACAAACTTTACATAATTTGCAAAAAATTCTTTGATGAGATTCCACACGAAAAAGGGGGGACGAAAGCCCTCTCTCCTTGCCAGTCTAGTTCGTCCAGACATCCTCTTGGGCAGTTGAACGAGCTTCTTCCAGATCACTCTCCTTTTTGTCTTCTAAAGGGGAGTGTCCTGTAGAAAGCCCCGTAAGTTCAAACTAAAAAACCTGCACATTCGGACTAGAGCAAGTAGAGGTCTTTTAGTAGAAGACATGGGTCCTGATAAATAGTATTTCATGAAGGCGGCGTATGCCAAAGCAGGGAAAGAGAGATTATAAAAATCGAGCCAATCGGGAGGAAGTCCCTTGTGTGAACGTTTGTTTTGTGCGTATGAGTAAAGAAAAAGAAGAAGATGTGCATATAAAGATTGTAGAGAGTACTCTAAGAATGACAAAGAATTAAATTCTCTTTTTTAGAACCCCTACTTAACATGTCCTTCTTTATATATATAGGAGGGGTTGTGGCATAAGTCGAAGAGGGGAGAGCTTGTCTCGTACGTAAGCTTAGGATCGGGCCTTGTTCCGACACGCCTAAACAAGCAGAGGCATCTAAATTTAAATGTTTGCCCGAGAGCATCAAATCCTTAATGAGCAGCTCAAGGACTCTCTTAGGTAGTATTGATTGATAGCTGTCTTTTCTTGTTAAAGGCTAGAGTAGAGTTATGTTCTGAGAGCAACGGCTGCCTTAAGTAGCAGCATTCACGGCTATCATTGGGCGAACAACTCAGCTTCCCACTACGAGGACCTTCTTCCCTCCTGTTTTGTATGTAAAGAGGGTCCCAAGTCAATTCATACTCTACGTCGTCTGCTGTAGGGAAAGGAAAGCGCGGGAAAGCTGTCCCATCTGTAGCTGCTGCTTCTCGAACTACGTAACTACGACGGTTTAACCAAGTGTGTATTCAAGCCAGCCACGCTAACACAAAGGCTTAGAGGAACATGGTCGGTATATTAAAGGGCTCCTTTCTATGTACGACCACTCTACTACACTACCCTATATAATTAAAATATAATATGACTTTCTTGGTCCACAAAGCCTGTTCGACTTTCGCAGTCAGTGAGGCCCCTTGGAGGCGGCTAGGTTGGTTATAAGGATAAAGAATGAAATGACTCGACATAGCATAGGGGCGGACTTTACCAGCTTATGCTCGTGACTGGTTGTAATCCCTTAATCTTTTGAATTGATAGGATTCTATGAGTGTAGTGGTTTCACATGGCGGATGGATCTCTTTTGATTTTTTTATGCCAAGTAAGTTTGATATCACAAGGAGAAGAGGAGGGCTTTTAGGTTAGGACCTCCATTTATCGGATCTTTCGCTGCTATATATATATATATATATAACATATATGTGTAAATATAGCTCAATTTGGTTTTGATTCTGACTCAGGAGAAAGGTTGACTGCACTCGAAATCTCCGCCTCAGCTTCTGTAAATAGGTGAATGTTCGCTCGTATAAGTATAATGTGGGCGTGCTTCGCAGTATCGAGTTCTGAAGGGCGTATAACGAGGAGCAAGCAAAGCAGCAAACCAAGAGAGGCCGAACTCGCCGCCACCCCCTACTATAATATAAGAATATAAGAGGCAAGATGGGCTTCCTTACGACAGATATGTTTAAACATGTGTGTGCGCATAACAAAGAGAGAAAGAAAGTGTTCGCAGAATGACAACGCATTAAATCGCCTTAGAAAGCTAACTCAAAGAAGTCTACCATGTAGTCATAAATGAAAACTCAAGTCAACACAAAGGGAGCAGCGGCTTTTAACTTTCTTTTCTCTGATTAAAGAAAAAGAGGAAGTTTAGCACCGTCCGTCATAATACCTAATGTGTGGACGCATCAAAATGGCAATCATCTGAACATGTCCTCTTAAAATTAGAGGAAGGTTGCGACATAAATAGAAGAAAGGAAACCTTGCTCAAGGACTAACTTTAATTGCATTGCCGCTTCTCTTTAAAACGTAGAATGGAAGGTAACTATCTTTCCTTTACTTATACTTCTCCATTGTTAGCAAATTCCAACCTCAACGCACAGCTTGGAAGAGGCTCGCCCAACCCGCCTGAAAAAGGGCATTCTTTGAAATCAGATTTCCAGTTTAGTCAACTCACTAATTAAACGGTATAATGCATATCAGGCGCGGGTTTACCGGTTTGTGGATTGAAGTCTCAGGGCTCCTCTCCTCTTATTATTGAAGGAAGAGTAGAATTGCAATTGATGAATGATTGAAATGAAGGAAGAAGGCTATTCAGCGCTTACTCCTTGTATTGGCTGGGCAGGCACATAGTATAATGCGCGCGGAAAGGTCTTATGCATGCCATTTTTGAGAGACAAGCCTTCCACAACAGACCCTGTTAGTAGTTAAGGGGCAAAACTGGGAGGACCATAAGTTTTGAAGCTATTAATGTCTCTGTAGACGCCCTTTCTTCAATAGACGGAGCTTGGGGATTAGCTATCTAACTACAGAAAAAGGATTCCGGATATATCATTTAGGGGCTCACCACCAACATGGGTTTCATTTGCTGGTAGAACTTCACCTTGCTTTTCTCAAAAGGAAGAGCAGCCTGCATGTCCTTCTTACGGCTTCAACTGGACCTGAACTGCTGCACCTTGCTCTGGGAAGACTCTCTCTTCATGTTTCCCTTGTTCTGGCACTATGCTTCTATACTTCGAGGCTTCCTTCCTCGACGATGTCCATCTAAAAAAGACAAAGTAAGTAAGCTTAAATAATAGGAGCAAAGTTTTTCAGATGCCTTGGTGTCGAAAAGAAACGATCTAAAAGGCTCGACCATAGGTTTTATAAAGACGGTACCGCTAAGTAAGTAGAGAGGGACGAGATTGACAAGAAAGGAGAAGGCTCGACTAAAAGGGGAAAGCCTCCCTTAAATAAGAACGGTAACACCAAGTCTCATTTCAAGAACTAGTGCTTGCATTTCGTAGGTCAGATGGATCCTTCCTTTATAGAATGATCCCCACCCCCAGGAATCTGGACAAAAGACCTGGCTACGAAAGAGAGCTCTTAGAAAACTTTGTCGTCTTAGCTTCGTAAACAATGGCACCTCTCTCGCCATTCTTTTAGGTCTCATTCTCTAAATGATTATATACTATATGGTAGTAGAGATTTTTCGCCAGTTGGACTTGTAAAAATTTGGTTTTAGTTGTGAAGTCTTTTCTTTTTAATTTCTTGTCCGATGACGGGATATATGGTGTTTTCATGGATCCATTGTTCAAGAACAAGAAGTATAGGAAAAGGCTCGAGCATAGCGAGCGGGGGTTTATCCCTTGTTCTACCTGAAGTGGTAGCGACTGCCTAAGGAGAAGAACTGGGAATTAAGCAAAAATCTCTATTACCATATACGTATATAAGAATGAAGAATCATTTTTGAAATTGAGTACGTTCGAAGCGGATGTTTTAACGTAAGAAGTCGCTCTCGAGAATGTCTTTCAATGAACTTCTCTTTCAAGCAGCACTCGACTGAGCACTATCCTTCGTTTTAGGGGCTCGTACTTTCGACTTTAAGTCAACTACGAGTCGCGCCAGCCGACCATAAGACTTTTGCGTAGAGTTCGTTTGGACAGGTCAAGAGTGAGAACGAGAGGAATAGTAGGGGACGCGTTGGATATGCTCTCTCGGCCAACGGGAGAGTGCTCAGTTAGGTGCTAAGGAATAGAGGCAGACTTCAGTACGAGAGGAGATAGCACGCAAGGGCACTTTACTGTTAAGGCAAGTGGGAAGAGTTGGTTTGTTCGATGGAGAAAGGTCACGAAGTGGGATCGACTGCTAAGGAGATAGGGGTAGGGGCGTTTTTGTATTTTCTTCTTTTTCGCTTCTGATTTTCCTTTCCTGGAGAGTCTTCTTTCCCCTCGCTTTGCTCGAGCCTATTTGCTTTTTCTTCTTCTTGTTTATACGCGAGCCCTCGTACCTACCTCTCCCGGAAAAAGGAATTCTTTTAGCGCCGGATTATGACATGGTATTGCGAGCTTTACTCTTTTCTTGTTCAATAACTTGAAGGTGCCTCAGCGTCCTCCTTTATTTAGAGCCACTTCAAACAGACTTAACTGAGCGTGGTATTTTGCATCAAACAACATTTGTTGGGGCGTCACACCAAAATGGAAGAGTCGAGCGCATACACAGACATGCCTTAAATGTGGGAAGAGCCTCGTCTTCTCGGGTTCATTCGTAATTACTTCTTGTATAAAAGAATTTCTTAAGTGAGATAATGTCACAAGCAAGGCCTTTCTTTTCTTAGTTAGTCTGTTGTCTGATTGAGTCTTTTTATAGCAGCAAAGGACTCTCTTTGAGTGGCAAGTAGCCTTGTGGGTCGGGCGCATGATGAATGGCTTTTGCGAGATGAGACTTCCTTGAGCTCTGTACTTGGCTTATGAGGTCCTTAGCATGAATGCGCATAAAACTCTACTATATTGATAGGTGATCTATTCATTAGAAAGAAAGGGGGACTTCCTAGCCACTTAACACAACAACGGCTCCTTTTCTAGTTATAGTTATAGAAGGGGGGGCTTTCCACATCTTATCTTAGAGTTCAAACATGCGTAATAAAGTCCAAAGGTACTACTAGAGTGAACCCGAGGGGTGAAGAAGTCTTTCCAAAAAAGTTATATATCTAGTTTTGTAGTAGAGAGGCCTTAATAAATTAGGTTGAAGAAATGCACTCCCTTTTCTTAGGGCAGCATTCGACGAGGTTAAGCGATTGTGAGACCGGCGGGCATGCATCAGAATACTTAGAATATGAGTTCCCTGGAGAAGCTGAAGCAACAGTATAAAGTAAAGAATAATAAGAATACGGAGCAGCTGGCTGAAGCAGTTGAAGATTCTGGGCTCTCCGCAGAAGATGGGACTAATAAGTAAAGTTCCCCTCTCCTCATCACTAACGTTCGAGAACCCTTCCCGGCCTTTGGAAGTCGAGCTATTTAACCCTCTTCCTTTGGTTGAGCTCCTGGGCTTATCCCCCTCTACTTAAGCAGTCTCATCCCGATCCTTGTCAGTCTCGTCCCCTTTCGGGTCCTCTCCTCGTCCTCATACTTTGGACGAGCCTCTCTCCTCCCCTTCTAGTCGAGTCTCATTTCTCTCTCCTTTTCGTCGAGCGAATTCATCACCACAAGGGCCTATCGGTCGACGGCTACGCCTCTCGCCTGCACGACTTCAGGCGCTCCCCTATAAGGACCTGCGTAAAAATAAGATTAAGAAGAAGCTTCTGAACTTCAAGAGGAATAATATGATGAGATCCACGATGTCACAGAATACACAGGAAAGCAGAATTGAAGAAAGGCTTTAATTCCAAACAATGTACCCGAGGGGGGACCGATCAATCCAATATAATCGGATTAACTATAACCAAAGACGGACTTATCCTACTTGTTTTTCTCATTTGATAAAACAGGGGCATCCCACTCAACACCCTCTTAGAATAAGCCACGCTCTGACAACAAAGACGAAGCGTAAGAAAGGGAAGAATGCACAAAAGAAGAGTAATACGAAGAAGACAAAGCATAAGAATTTGAACGCCCTTCGGACGGTGCATACGTGGAATAAGCAGCTTCATAACTGAAAGGTTAAGAATACGAAGAAGAATGTGGGGATGAAAGGCTCCATGCGTAACAAGAGTAAGATGTGGAGACTTCGGAAGCTGAATAAGAATACGAGGCTGTATATTAACAAGAAGGAAGAATAATATGGGATCAGGGTCCGTTCGGGAGACTACTAAGAATAGGACGAGGCTGGATCAATAGTAATCCCTATCGGTCAAGACATTCCTTGCACTCTTTCTTTACTAGCCTCTTTTGTTACTCGGACTGAACTTTTCTGTGCTTTAAGAATCTGAGTTCCATTCGAAAGCAAAAGATGGTCACCCCTTCCAAGAAAATGAGGCAGCATAAGGACTGAAAGATTAACAAGAGGATGAGTTTCCATTTCAAGAATACGAGGGCGTAGCAGATGATGGGCGGCTACTTTCGGAAGTAGAATACGGCTAAGAAGCTTCTGCACTGAAAGATTAACACGATATCTCAGAAAGAAGGGATGAAGAAGAAAAGAATAGTAAGACAAAGAAGATGGGCTTCCTTCAGAAGGCGGAGCAGATGATGGGCTATCCACGTAAGACTACTTAGAAGCTAAGCTCCCTTTCAGAAGAAGAAGCCGAAGGCGAAGCTTCATAAAAAAAAGAATAGACAATAAAAGAGGCGTACGAGGTGTGCTCCCTGTGTAAGAATAAGCAGCTTCATAACTTCTAGAAGAACAGGTTGGTGGGGTCCGATCAAGGCATTCCTTGCACTCTTACTTTACTTGTCCCTCTGTGGATACTCTTGTTGGAATGGAACAAACGCCCAAAGATCTAGGTACTAACGACGCATGGAGCTTTTTGCCTAGGTTTCCTTTGGCCCAGATCCTTATCCCGGATATGCGATCTAACTAACTTCTTTTCCTTTTTCCTTGGTACGCCTTTCTGTGAGAGAGTTTCTTCTTCGTCCCGTCTCTATCAACCTTTCCCACTTCGGTTTTAAACTGAAGAACAACGTCAAACAAGAGAGAAAAGCGGATGAGGGGCTCTCTACGTAAGAAGCAGAATAAGAGGGAGTAGAATACGACTAAGAAGGTGAAGTCAAAGAAGAAGCTTCTGAACTGAAAGAAGCATATGTGTTTCCTTCGGAAGACGAGTAAGAAACTGGGAGAAAAAACCCCTATGCCTTTGGTCTAGCCTTTTTCCTCTCCTCTCACCTCCGTTCGATCCCACAAGGGGCCTTGGCAGTCGAGTCTCTCTAAATAGCTTCAGAATACGAAGGCGGAGCAGATGTTTTTCTCTCTGGGTAAGCATAAGATGGGATCCCTTGGGAAGACGTATAAGAAGACGAAGTAGAATACGAGGTAGATTTATACACAAGAAAGGAAGCACCATCAACAAAAGAGGAAGAACTTCTCAAGATTAAGAAGTAACAAGAAAAGAAGAATACGACGGGGAATACGATGAAAACGAAGACGAGGTTAAATAGCTCTACTAAAAGGAGAAAGGCTTGACTAAAGCGCGAGAGGATTGGCTGTCCTATCTTCAGAGGTCCTTTAATCTTACGGAGTCGGTTATGCAGCTTACTACTTCCTCTCAGAGCTAGCATTATTCTTAGTATATGTTGACTCGGATGCCTTTGTTTTATCAAATGAGCAAAACAATTAGGATAAGCCTAGAGAAGATTCTAGATAATCTTATTCTATTGGTTCGATCGGATACCTTCGGTCTCCTTGCCTGGCGCATGAACTCCTATGATTTCTCACCCCTTCTTTGTCTTTGTCTTCCGATTGGACGTCTCTAGGGATTGCTCTCTTTGGGACTTAGCCTAGGGAAATTCATGTGTCAGGGCTTAAAGTACGACAACGAGAAAAAGAAGGGGCCGGGATAAGCCAGGCAAGGTGAGGAGACTGAGACAGGATCAAATGTAACGAAGTTTGGGACGTCAGAGGATAGAGGGGCGCATGAAGCCGAGGAGAAATGAGACTCGACTGACAAGTAGAGGAGAGGAAAGAAGTTAAGCGATGAGAATCTCCCCTTTCTTTAACCCTTTATCATGTCAAAGCATTCTCATTCTTATATACATATACGGTAGTCGAGGTATTCCAGTTGTTTGAACTTCTATAGGAGCGTAGCGTTGGGGAAGAATGAGAATCGACAAGCAAGGAGATAGACTGATCCTTTTCCTCTTGACGTGGTCCGATCAAAGCGCTTTCCCTATGATAAATTCTTCCTTTGCTAACCCTTCTTTTAACTAGAACGATGCTCTTTTCACGAAAAGCTTTTCAACAAAAAAGAAGTTTGACTTCTTCTAGGTACCAAGAACCAAAGAAAAAGAAGACGAAAGCAGACCCACTAAAAGAAAGCAAGAAGAAGAGCACTGACGAAAAGACAGAGCAAATCCAAAGGGCATCCTACCCTTACCCGATCCTTGGAAGTCGAGCCTATCTCCTTACGGTCGCGCTATAAACACCCATTCTATGGTCGTTAAAACTCTTGTCTCATAGCATAGGGCCTTGTGGCCGAGCTTTTCTTTCCTTTGGTAAACCACCTCTCTACTTTTCAGTATCGTCTTTCTGAATCCTCTCCCCGGCTTCATGCTTTGGACGAGCCTTTTTCCTCTCCTTTCACCTCCGTTCGATCCCACAAGGGGCCTTGGCAGTCGAGCTCCTTCCAGGCTTATCTATCTCGCTATGCTCGACCTCGTTTCACTCTCTCCTCACCTTCGTACGTTAGGCGAGCCTAAATCCTCAGTCAACCTCGCTTCGCTCTCCTCTTCCTTTGGTCGAGTCTCTCTCCTTGCCATCATACTTCAGTTGAGCTCCTTTCGTATGCACTCGAGGTATAATTTTCCACTTCGGGTAGAACAAGGCTTCGCTCCTTAACAGTAGAGCCTATATCCTACGGCGCCCTTTTTAAACTAACCGAGGAACAAGGTCAAACAAGAGAAGCTTCAGAACTGAAAGATTAAGAAGAAGGTGGGGAGTCTTCCCAATAAGCATAATACGACTAAGAAGCTTAAGAAGGCGGGGGAGAAAAATAGACAAGAAAAGAATAGGACGAGGGATTTGAGTTCCCTATGTAACGCGAAGCAGCTTCTTAGCTGAAAGAAGAATAAGTTGACCTCGTAACCTCTCTACTCTACTTCTTATCAGTCTCGTCTTTATGAATAAATCCTATTGTCTTAGGGGAATAGGCAGGTATCTAGATTAGACCTAGCACGCGAAAATGCTCACCTATTCTTGGATAAAGAAAGTTCGTAGGCTCGTTACCACATACGTCTTCGTATGCACTCGACCCCGCTTCGGATTTATTCCCTTGAACAGCAGGTCCCACTCCGCGCCCTCTCCTTCCTGGTCTCATCCCGCTTACAGTCGAGTACCACTTCGGCAAACCGCCTCGCAACTCGGGTACTTCGTCCCTCTCACTAAGGCTCGAGCACCATTTAAGGCCGTTAACGCTCGATCCCACAACGTGGTGCGGTCTATCTCACATCCGTGTTCGATCTCGCCTCTGTCTCCGATCCTTAAACTACAGAACTGAAAGATTAAGTATAAGATGATGGGCGGCTACCTTCGGAAGTAGAATACGAGGGATTTGAGTGAGCTCCCTGCGTAAGAATAAGCTGCATCAAGAGAAGCAGCAAAAGCTGAAGAAGACTTAATGAGTTCCGACGCGGGCGAAGCACCAAGACGCATCAAGAAAAGAAGCAGCAGCTTCATCAGAAGACTAAGTAAGAAGCCCGGCTCTCTTGGTAATACGCAGGGAAAGAATACACAAGACAAGAAGCCGAAGACGCAGAAGATGAGTTACCTTCGGCCGCCAGGGCATTCCCTCCATTAAACCTTGTTTTCCTCAATTTTGCAGAGTCTTCAGACGAGCGAGGCTTGATCATATCTCTAGTAGGGACTGCTTGCTTCTCTTCCTCTGGGCCGGAGACATCTAAGAGGTTCTTTGCTTACCCCTTCCTTGCCCCAATTGAGGGGGCTTCTTCCCGTCTCCTCTACTTTACAGCCGAGCCAATCTCCTCTCACTAAGGCCCTTCACCCCACTTGTTTAAGGCCGTTAACACTCGACCCCGTCTCTCCCGCCTCTGGTAAATCGCCTCTGGCCTTCTCCTCCACCTCGTGCCTCATAAGATCCTATTTCATTTCTCCTAGGTCTTACAACCGAGCTTATCCTCTCCTTGGAAATTGAGCCATTCTTCTGGCTGAATATCCCTTTTTGTTTAAATCATACCTTCTCTTCCTCGAAGCACCGGGAGAATACCCAAAAGAATAAGAAGAAGGAGTCGAAGAAGCAGCTTCATCAACAAGAGAAGACAAAGAAGCTTCTAATATAGGCTCTAAGGCAAGCAAAAAGAGAAAAGGGATATACATATATAAGAACTTTTGAAGTTTGCGCCAAAACAAGGGGAGCTGAAGAATCAGAAGGGAAAGAATAGACAAGGAGCTTAGTTCCCTTGGGAAATCCACCCGCAGGCGAAGAAATATCAGGAAAAGGAGTAGCAGAGGCTGAGTTTCCTTCGGAATAAGCAGATGAAGGGATATCCGGGCCCAACTTTCTTTAGTTAAGTGGGTTTGGTTTGAATCGCTTTCCTTGCTTAGGCAGTATCCCTCTTAGCGCGAGGTTTCACTGTATATCTTTTCTTCTTTTAATCCTCCTTCGCCTTATATACGTATAAGATAATCAGACAGAAGAGAGAGCTTGAAGGCATTACATTAACATATATATATAAGAATCGAAATGGAATTGAACTTTTTAAAGGCAAGCAGTTTAACTCTGAGGAACCTCTAATCCAAGGCAGCAGCCCTAACGGCGTACCGGCCCGCAGTAGTGGGTGGACCAGTGTCACTTCGGGGCATTGATAGAGGTCTAAGATTAAAAGGTGAAGGATTAAAGGAGCTTTCCATAGGAGGAGGTAACAAGGTCGCATAGGCAAAGGGGAGAGGTATGAAGTCGTGTCGACTGTCAAGGTTTAAATCTTCTCTTTCAAAGTGTAAACTAGCTCGCCAAGGCTAGACATATAAAGAAGACTGGTATTCTTCTCCCTTAATCTCAGGTGTCTGACGGAGCTCCTCCTCGGCTCCTTTACAAAGTAGGTAACTTGGGTCTGAATACTCATAGACCAAGAGTCTAGTGAAAGTTTGTTTTATATTGTTTTTAGGCTAATTATCTCCTCTCTTATACTGACTTATACTTGCTTTTCAGACTAATCCGCAGTCTCCCCACCGGCCTCCTTCCGGAATTGAGAACTCTATAGAATAAGGAATCACAGGCATCAACCATATTTAAATGTCAATGGTACAGCAAGTAAGTTTTGAGTGTACCCGCAGAAAGGGAGTACTTCCACTAGCCCTACTACTTCCTTGTTTGTCTATACCCCGGTGTATTTTAACGAAGCTTTTCATAATAAAGAGAGAGTATAGTAGCAGATAGATTTACATAAACGCTTTTTCCATCTTCGTGCACGAGCCTCACAATAGGATGAGGCAAAGCAAGCTCTTGTTAGTGGAAAGGGGGAAGAAACTTCTTTCTCTTACTATATTAGAAGGCTTACCAGCCATGATCTTACCTTATACGCGCTCTACTGCGCTTCCTGATGAAGAAACCGGGGTAACGGCGCGCGAAGGTGAGCCTTTTACCCTTTGTCCAATTGAACCTGACTTTCTATGCTATACAGGATCAGTAACTCCTGTAAATAACTAGTTGACTTCGTTAGGAGATGGTTCACTTTCATCTTCACGATAACGAGGATCCTCAACCACCCTTTCTAGGGAGGCATCGCTCACAGCCACGTCCAAAGATGCGTGCAAGGAAGCTGCTTTCTTTATTTTTCTCCTACGGCTACTGCGTCTCGAAATACTTACGTGGCAAGCGCCCAACCAAAGTAGCTATCTTAACTAGTAACTAAAGGAAGGAAGGAGTCAGTCCGATCAACCAATCGCGCTTCTTTCAAAGGAGCTTGCAAGGCAATTCTTATGAACGCTTTTCCCCATTCCATCGAAGAGATTCCGCACGAAATAAGGGGATTAACAAGAAGGTTTCTACTTTATTTATAGGCTTGGCAGTCTTCCCTGTGAACTTCACGTTTAGAATACATGAGAAAGAGGACTTCATATTCCATTTAATTACCACCAAAATCCCTACGTTTTACTAGATTTTTCTTTTTACGTGGTTGGCGGGAGAAGAAGAGAGAAGCCTTTCACAACACAGACTTACAGCTGATTCAAGGAAAAAAGAGTTAGACTATGGAGGGCTTCGATACGAATGTACAACAACTCCTGGTTGCGGGATTTCTTGGGGCATCTCATAGCTTCTTTATCTCTTTGGGAACCACGACTCGCTCAAATATGACTTAACCTTTCTTATGTGTCTTACATGTAGTGATGGAGCATCTGTTTCTGTCTCTCGAAGAGAAAACGTTAGTCAAAAGGGTCTTCTTTTGCTTTCTTATTGGGACACTGCCACTACTCTTTTCGTACGAAAAAAAGCTCCTTCTAGAGTTAACTGAATTCCTACAAACGCCGATCTTGTCACAGGCTTGATCTTTCTTTAATTCTCTTACTCTTGTTTTTTTGCTATTGTATTTGGATAAAAAGAAGGGGTCTTTGGTTGAAGAATGGAAAAACGAGTGTCTCGCTACTCAAGAGGAGACTTCTCCAAGGCTGGAAGGGGCGTCACGTGCTAATCAGAAACCTCCTACTATATAATGATCATTCGAAGAAGTTAGAATTAAAAAAAATGCATAAGTTAATTTTCTAGTCTTAATTTATGTGGCAGACTCTCCTGTGCTTTAAGTTATGTTATACTTTACCCTTCTCTTTCGTCAGGTTAGGTGGGGCGATCTCTGGTCTTCGGGCTTTCTTGTTCTATAAGAGTCCTACACATAACATGTATGAATCATAGGGCGGAATGGTATGATAGCTTAAATAGGGCTTTGCTTCTCCTGATTCTAATTAGCTTATTCTTTATAATATAGGTATGCTATCGCCGGCATAGAAAAGCCACGAACTACCCTTCTTTTCTCTTTAAGACTTGGCTGCGAATCGATCCAGTAAATTGGACAACCGAAAGAAAGCGCCAAAAAACTTTATAGAGTATGCATTAACGTGAGACCTTTATTTAGTAAAATGAGTACAACAAGTAGGATAAGTCTTGATTAGGCTATAGGTAGGCTGTTTTTACTGGGTGGATCGGATACCTTCGGTCTCCTTGCCTGGCGCATGAACCTATTTCCACGTTCGTGCTATCTCCTCTCTTTAGCAATCTCACCTTTCTCCTCTCTCCTCTTCTTCTTCTTGAAATGCTACTGTAAAAGGTCAAGAAATGAGGTTGAAGGCTAGTGAGACGGCACTTGTGGACTCTACCGTAAGGAGAGCGAAGCGAGGTCGACTGCATAGGAGAGAAAACTAATAATGGGACTCGAGCGCGGTAACGAGAGGAGAAGGGGGCTCCGCTGAGGCACGAGGTGGAGGACCCGAAGGCCCTTTAGGGGAGAGCCGGAAGAATGAAGGGGAGGGGCGAACGACTGCTAAGGAGGTAGAGTAGAGAGGGGTAGAAGACTGCTTAATGGATACCCCTGCCTAATAGGAGCTTTTGCCTTTGTTGATCCTGGCTCCGGATAGATAGAGAGAGGCTCTAAGGGGAGGCAAGAAGAAAGCCCGGAGTGGGAAAGACTGAAAAGGAGATAGTGCGCATGGAGTGGTTTCTTCTACTGCCAAGGAAAGTGAAGACAATTCGCAAGTAAACCCTATAGAAGTGAAATCCGAAGCCAAAGACAAGTTCACGGAAGAAGCAGCATAATAGGAAGAAGGGAAAGAGGCAGAATACAAAAGCTGAATAAGACTACAAAGCCGAGTTTCCCGCGCAAGAAAAGAATGCGAATAGGAAGAAGACGAGGAAGAAAATGGGATTAGGATTACTTCGGGAGAAGACGCGGGAGTGAAACTGCTTTCTTTTCTTATGCCTGGCTTCTTCCTTTCTTTCTCGTACACTGAGGTTCTACTATCTTTCCCAAAGTATGCTATAAGGCGAAGAGTAGGGAATGGCTTCATTTGCTCTATTACCATATACGTATATAACCACGTTCTAGTTTTTTTCCCTGTCTCACAAGTAAGGAAAGAGTCTAGATAGAAGTGCACTCTGAAGACAAGGGGGAATCCCTAGGGAGGTTCAATCGGAAGTTGAAAGTACAAATTTCTCGACAAAGGGGATGGTGTAGGCGAGGACGACTAAGGCGGAGTCAAAGAATAGGACTTAGAAGGTGGAGACCCTTTGTAAGACGAAGCTGGATCAAGATCAGAATACGGAGAGGAAATCGAGCGTAAGACGGCTACGCTCCTTCGTCAGTCCAATCTGAAGCTAAAGACAATTGAAAAGAAGGATGAACTGGCAAAGTAGGAAATGCTCTCTTTCTGTTAGTTGGTACTTGATCTTTCTCTCTTTATCTTGCACCCTCTCTTCCTTTAAGTCCGTATACTTTAATTTGCAAAGGGTAAGAAAAGTTTAAACAACTGAATACCTCAGCAGAGCCCCCTTCTCCTCTCCTCTCTACTTGGTAGTCCTTTGGGTCCAGTGAATAGAAAGAAAAGGCTACGCTCCTTTGGCAGAGCGCGTTCAAATAGTAAAAAGAGAAAGACATAGACAAGTTAAATCCAAGTGAAATCGACTTGAATTGGTTGAAATTCTTGATTACCATACATGTATATAAGAGGTTTTCCAATTCGACCAAAAAAAACTAAGGACTTTCTCCCTCGAAAGAAGAAAATAGAGAAATTTCAGGAAAGAAAGAATCGGGTAGGAAAGCTGAAGGCTCTGGAAGATGAACGCACAATCCCACGAGTTGGCTAGACTTTTTCTGTTGAAAGATAAAGTACCAAAGAAGAAGGGAAAGCTCGGGGTAGCATACAATTAGGCTTTTTAACGTGCCTTTCCCTATCTTCAATAGGTGCTTTTTCCTTTCCTTGGCACTCGAGCTATTTAAAGTAGAAAATGTTCTCTTTTCTTTGAAACACATAAAGACAGAAAACTAAATAGCGAATAGAGAAAAACAAGATAAAGCACGAAAATCCAACAAAACAAAACTTTCTAGCTGAGGGCGGTACAAAGTAAACCTCCGCAACTCGGCACAATTATAGGCTAAAGTAAGAATAGAAGAAGTTCAATCCGAGTACAGAAAGAGTTGTAATCTGCAGCCAAAGCTCAGTGCAAGGAGAAGAAGCATCAACTCGAAAATGAGGAGAAAGGCTCGTCTGACAAAGGAGGGCGAGGAGAGAGAAAAGAGACTCGTCTTCCAAGGTTTTTTAAAGGCTCGAACGTTAGTGATGAGGCGAGGAGAGTAAATAGGCTCGGCGCCTAAGGAGAAGGCTCGTCTTCAGTATGAAGGGGAGGAGAGGCTCGGGTTGGTTCTACTAGCTTCTCTCGTTCTTTTTTCTTTATCTGCTTGTTGAAAAGGCTCAGTCCCGAAGAGAGTAATCCTTAGAGAAGTGAACCTGCCTTCTTTTCTTACTTTCTTTCTCCTCTACCTCGTTCCTCAGCAGAGCCTTTCTCGTAGACTTTAATTTGCAATCAGAATAGATAAGAGAAGAGTCAGCTTGCTAACTTCCAGAATAAGACTAAGAAGCTTCTGCACTGAAAGATTAAAATGATGTATCAGAAAGTAGGGATGAAGAAAAGAATTCAAGTTCCCTGTATACGAAAACAAAGTCAAAGAATCTTCTGCACTGAAAGACGAAGCTGCTGGATCAAGAGGAGAATACTAAGACGAATACGCAGGGAAAGATTATGCCCGTTTCTCAGAAGTGGGCATCTTTAATCTAGTCTCATCCTCTCGACTACCGTATATGTATATAAGAGGAAATGAGTTAGATCCGAATTTGAGTCTGCTCGAGGGGTGTATCCTTCGACTGTCAAGGATAAGGGGCGAAGTGCAAGATGAAGAGGCATCACCATGAAAATGAGAAGGGCAAGTAGATCTAATTGCTCTACGTCTAGAAGCTTCTTCCTATTCTTTTCCAGGGAACTCCTCTTTTTAGTATGGGTCTAGCATCTTATTCTTATTCTTTTCTGGCTTCTCTTGACTTAAAGTACGTGAAATTGAGAAAGGGAAAACTAAAGAAAGAGGGAAAGAAAGCAAGGGGTTGAATGTCAAGTTGATGTGTGCGATCAAGCCGAAAATGCGCGCAATTGCGCGAATCTAAAGGACTCAAAGGGCCCGGAGGCGAGAGAAACGAGGAAATAGGTGACGAAGAAAGCTCCTCTTTTTTCCTTTTCTTTTGTTATCTCGGTATGCAAAAGTCAGAATAGCAGAAATGGTCACCCATCAGAGGGACTGCCAAGATATAAGGGGGGACGAAGTCTACTGAGGAGAGAGGCTTCGCTGAGATACGAGGTGGAGGAGAGTGAAACGAGGGCGAGTGTTAGTGAGACGACACTTGTGGACTCGACCGTAAGGGAGGGGGGGGGGGGGGGGAGAAGACTGACAAGGAGAGAAGATAGGCGTAGATTGCAAAGAGAGGAGCTAGGAGAAGACTGACAAGGAGCGTAGCCTTGTTCTACCTGAAGTGGTAGCGACTGGGAACGAGATTGATTGGCTCGTCTGAAGTATGCGGGCGAGGTTTAAATAGCTCGACCGGAGGAAGAGGGTAATGTTGGGAAGTGTGTCCTCAACAATAGTGCGATCACATAATTAAATCTCATAACGAGAATGCGCAAGGGATGATACGATTTTATATTAGTCAACTGACCAACATTAATCGGTAATGATTGGCTAGCTAGAGTTTGACATTACTGTCGTGTGACGGTGATGGTCAGTTGATCTGATGCGTATTTGGGGTGATAATCAATAAAGATAATCAACAAAAATACGGATGTTGCAGCGGAATAAAAATACTAATAAAATAATACAATCTTGAACGAATAAAGAACAAAAGGTAACCAAGAACGATGAAAGAAAGGTGGACGGACGGACGGTGGTGGTGACGTGGCACACGGTGGTCAACGGTGGTCACGGTTGTCGATGAATCTTGGTGTTTCTTGATGTTCTTGAATAAAGATTGTTGATGACGTAATAAGGCACGGCACTTAATACTTGAAAGATTTGTGAAACGATTTGATGAATGAATTATGTATGTCGATGGATAGGATAATTGATCAAACTCACACAGATATTCTCTCAATTATTTTGAAGCTCACACAGATACTTCGGGTTTAAAGCTCACACAGATACTTTAGGGTTTTTTTGTAAGATAAACTTAACAAGAAAATTTGTTTATAATTTGATAATAAGATGAATAAAACAAACAACTAAGGATGCCTATTTATAGTAAGGTCATCCGTCACAAACTAGAATCGAAATAGGAAAGAACAAGAACCCTACACGGTCCCCAAGTGCTCGGCCAAACCGTGTACTACTACTCTTCCTAGGGTTTCTATTCCTATCCTATGGATTAAAGATAATCCTTATTTAATCTAAAAGATAAAATAACAAATAAAAGATTAAGTTGTAGTAACAAACCCTAACAACTTAAATAACAAATTTATAACTAACTAATAACTAACTTTGTAACTAACTTGTAACAACCCTAACAACCTTGTTGTAACAAACTAATAACAAACTTAATTAATTAAATAACAAACTAGGAAATAAGAAGGAAAGTCCCCAAACCCTAATCACCTAGGTTTTCGTGCCTCCTCTACTCGCACGCCCCAAGGGTTTCAATCCCTTCCCAAGCAATCCTAAGAACGGAAGTTGATCCTATCTTGTAGCTTTGATTAATATGACTCATATCTTTGTTTAATAATATTTCTTGGGATTGAATTAACGATGGTTCCGCATCATGATCCCTTTAGGTCACACCTTTAGGACAATTCCCTTAATTGATAAAATGATCAAATGTATATTGATACGATTTGATCATATTCCTTAAACTCGTATATCGAGAAATTAGAGGTTAAATCTTAATGTAAGATTTATGTTTAAAATTGAAATGTGTCAATAGTTAAACAGTAAACGATATTTTATTATATCGTTATTAGAATGAATTGGGTTATAATTAATACAAAGGTTGTAAATCGTATTGACGATAATTATAAATAATCATTTTACAATTGTAATTTCGAATTACTTGTCAATTAATAAATAGGATTTATTTAATTATAATATTTATACGATAAATATTTATATATCTATGTTTAAGATAAGATAATTATATTGTATTGCCATTGTGACATATTAGAAGTCACATTTTATACAAATTATACAATTGACAAAATTGTAAAATTAAGTCCATTTTATAGACTAAGTAGCCGGTTTTGGTGAAGGTGGGTGTGAGGTGTTTTAATTGTTAAATACACCCTTAATCATTATGTTTAATGTGTTGCCTAGAGAACACACACTACTAAGCCAACCTACATGCCTTGAGAAGAGAACATGTTCCCCATTGAGGCTCCCTAAGGCCGGCTCCCCTTTCCCCATGAGCATGCTTAAGATAATTTGATTATCTTAATTAATAACATGCTTAATATATATGTAAGACATATCATACTCATTCTACTTCTTCTTCTTCTCTTCTTGGCCGAAAATTTCACTAAGTAAGAGAGATTTTACAACCTCTAATATATTATTATAAGATAATAAAATCATACTATTTCATAGTATTGTAATAACATTCTAATTAGAGAGATTAGAGTTGTTTTAAGGAAATCCGGTTGTTGATCTAGCATACTCGAGATCGGATTATTGAGGGGTTGTCTTGGTGCATCCAAAGGAGGTATTCTAATTTGGGTACTTGGAGGATCATCCTTGCTAGCTTTGGACCGAGTGTAAGAGCACGATTTCTCCCTATTCCGCATATATTTGCATGCATAAGATCACCTAATAATATGTTATTTAAAGGGTTAAATAAAAGATTATGTTAGTATGACTAAAATTAGTTTATGAGCAACTAATAAAACCTTACAATTGGTATCAGAGCAATAGGTTGTTTGCATGCTTTCCGTTTATGTTTTTACGGAGTTATAGAGATAACAATATAAAACTTGAAATTTTCGTTTAATATATGATATGCACGAAATTAATTTAGCATGAATACCAACTGTTTTCTAAAATGTTTTAGAATATTTGGAATATATTTTGCATGAATATTGATCATTGGTATATTAAATCTCGGTTTTAATATGTTTTAATGGTTAAAAATGTTTATTTTTGGGAAAAATAGTTAAAATAAGCTTCTGGCCGAGATTTTTCATTATGTTATCACATGTATTTTCTATAATATGAATATAATTTTTCGTAAATTATGGACTTATAAATCGTGTGATATGAATTTTAAGTGTTAAAATGCAATAAGATGAATAAAAATGGGTTAAAATAGTTATATTATGAATTTGACTATAAATATTTATGAGGCTGTCACATGCAATATTTAAAATTTATGTTGAATTTTCCAGAAATTTATCTCAAATATTGCAATATTATAGATTTTTAATGTAAAAATCGGGTAATTAGTGACATTATTTCGACTTTAATAGTTTAAGTTGGAATTTGGCCATAAAAATTTAACACGATGTCATATATATTATTTCCAGCATGTATAAAATTTTCGAGAATTTTATCTTATTTTATGCTTGAGAAATAATTTTAAAGGTTAAAATCGTACGATATATGACGTAAATCGTTAAAATTTGCAAATGTTGTTAAAATGGCCGAAACATTTAACCCATTTTAGTCATATATGATATGTTCATCATGAAAATATTCTTGGGAGCCAAAAGTTTCAGTTTTAGTTTAATTTTAATTTGTTAAAAGTTGCATTTAAAATTAAATAAAAAGAGTCATGCATTTAAAATTTCGGCTACTTGGGCAGTGTGTAATTTAATTTTTCTGTCCATTTTGTGTTCTTAAGTTTTTTGGAAAGTTTAAAAATTTTATTAGTATTTTATTTGCATTTATGGAACTAATTATTGAATTTTCCGACTTAAAATGCTCGTTTTACGTCTTATTTACGAAATAATGTTAAAACCGTATAAATACTAATATTTTAACATTATGAAAATTTTAAGAACATTCTGGATTTTTCAAAATTTGAATTTTGAATTTTCGAAATTTTTATGACTCTTTTGGATTTTTATATTATTTTTCCCGTAAAACCGAGTAATACCGATCAATATTGACATATATTAAGTTAAGTCATGTTCAAAGTTTGAGTAAGACTAAATTTTGAATCCTATGCGAGTTAGGATGATTGACTTAAGGATGAAAACCGTTTCATATAATGCATTGTATTGTTAATCGTTAAAACACGCGATTCCATAAACCGAGGTTTGCGATAACTATTTAAATAAGTGTTTTAAATAGGACGATTTGGCTTAGGATTTGCATGATAATTCATATTTACATAAGCATTGCATATTATATTATGAATGTCATGATTTATTTTACGTAATTTTGGGAATTATGTAATTTACTTAGTATGGCCTTAGTTTTTAAATCGGTATTTCCCGTAATGTAAGGGGTGATGCGGAACCATCGTTAATTCAATCCCAAGAAATATTATTAAACAAAGATATGAGTCATATTAATCAAAGCTACAAGATAGGATCAACTTCCGTTCTTAGGATTGCTTGGGAAGGGATTGAAACCCTTGGGGCGTGCGAGTAGAGGAGGCACGAAACCCTAGATTAATTAGGGTTTGTGTTTTATTCTTTTTTGTTATTTTAATTAATTTGTTATTTAATTAATTAAGTTTGTTACTAATTTGTTACAACTAGGTTGTTAAAGTTGTTACAAGGTGGTTACAAAATTAGTTATTAGTTAGTTATGAATTTGTTATTAAGTTGTTAGGGTTTGTTACTACAACTTAATCTTTTATTTGTTATTTTATCTTTTAGATTAAATAAGGATTATCTTTAATCCATAGGATAGGAATAGAAACCCTAGGAAGAGTAGTAGTACACGGTTTGGGCGAGCACTTGGGGACCGTGTAGGGTTCTTGTTCTTTCCTATTTCGATTCTGGTTTGTGACGGATGACCTTACTATAAATAGGCATCCTTAGTTGTTTGTTTTATTCATCTTATTATCAAATTATAAACAAAACCTTTTGTTAAGTTTTACTTACAAATCTAAAGTATCTGTGTGAGCTTTAAAACCCGAAGTATCTGTGTGAGCTTCAAAATAATTGAGAGGGTATCTGTGTGAGCTTGATCAATTATCCTATCCATCGACAATCATAAATCATTCATCAAATCGTTTCACAAATCTTTCAAGTATTAAGTGCTGTGCCTTATTACGTCATCAACAATCTTTATTCAAGAAGATCAAGAAACACCAAGATTCACCACCACCGTTGACCACCGTCCACGGCGAGCCACGTCACCACCACCGGCCGTTCGTCCGTCCACCATTCATTCATTATTCTTCGTTCTTGGTTATTTTTCGTTCTTTATTCGTTCAAGATTGTATTATTTTATTAGTATTTTTATTCCGCTGCAACATCCGTATTTTTGTTGATTATCTTTATTGATTATCACCCCAAATACGCATCAAATTGGTATCAGAGCTTCGGCTCTTGGTCTAATTTTTATTATACCGGTTCTTGGGAGAAGTTTTGTTACAATGGTATTAAGGAACTTGCATATAGAGGCCGACGAAGGGATCCACGATCAAAGGGAGAGGATTTTTCGTACAAAATGCAAGATAAAGAATAAGGTGTGTACTATGATCATTGATAGCGGTTCTTGTACTAATCTATTGTCCAAGGAGGCGGTTGAGAAACTACAACTACCCAAGATTGATAAGAAACATCCTTATAAACTATATTGGCTTGATGGGGAAGAAGGAATTAACGTAAACCAACAAGTCCTAGTTCCATTCAAGATTGGTCCGTATGAAGATGAAGTATGGTGCGATATTGTGCCTATGAGTGCTAGTCATATTCTATTGGGAAGACCATGGCAGTTTGATCGAAAGGTGATACACAACGGGAGAACCAATGTTTATAGCGTGCCCAAAGGAAAAACAATATTTGATCTTCAACCATGGGTTCCAAAGAAAAGGAGTGAACCTAAGAAAGACATAGAAGAGATGATAATAGAGGGGAAAGAAGTAGAAGAGGCGATCACCAACGGAGAACCAACGTTCATGATGGTAGTAAGGGACGTAGGAGGCCGTGAGAGTGGCGAGGAGGAGGGTCGGCGTGAGGTGCGAAGTTTATTGGAGGAGTTCAAGGATGTGTTTCCGGAAGAGCTACCCGACGGACTACCACCACTACGAGGGATAGAGCACCAAATCGATCTTATTCCAGGAGTAGCGTTACCTAATAAACCCGCTTATCGTTGTAATCCGGAAGAGGCAAAAGAATTACAAAGACAAGTCCAAGAATTGATGGATAGAGGTTATGTACAAGAAAGCCTAAGTCCATGTGCAGTACCAGCTCTATTGGTACCAAAAAAGGAAGGAACTTGGAGGATGTGCATTGACAGTCGCGCCGTCAACAACATCACAATTAAATACCGATTTCCTATACCAAGGTTAGATGATATGCTCGACGAACTCGCAGGATCAAAGGTATTTTCTAAACTAGATCTAAGAAGTGGTTATCATCAGATGAGGGTTAGGGAAGGAGATGAATGGAAGACAGCTTTTAAAACGAAGCAAGGGTTATACGAGTGGCTCGTTATGCCATTTGGGTTGTGCAACGCTCCTAGCTCGTTCATGAGGCTAATGAATGAGGTATTAAGACCTTTCTTAAATAAATTTGTGGTTGTTTACCTAGATGATATTCTTGTGTATAGCCAAAGTAAAGAAGAACACAATACACATCTAAGAGCAGTATTTGAGATGCTTAGAAAGCAAAAATTATATGGGAAACTAGAGAAGTGCACGTTCATGGTAGCAAGCGTGGTCTTTTTGGGATACATCGTGGGTGAAGGAGGAGTGAGCATGGATCCATCAAAAGTTGAAGCAATACAAGCTTGGCCTATTCCTAAAACAACCACGGAGGTACGTAGTTTTCATGGTCTAGCATCGTTTTATAGGCGGTTTATTCAAGGATTTAGTTCTATCATGGCCCCTATTACGGAGTTAACAAAAAAAGGAGAGTTCGTATGGACATCACACGCCCAAAAGGCGTTTGAGGAAATAAAAAAGAAGCTTTGTTCGAATCCCGTACTTGCCTTACCAGATTTTAGTAAGTTGTTCGAAGTTGAATGCGATGCAAGTGGGGTAGGAATCGGCGCAGTATTGGTGCAAGAAAAACGGCCAATTGCCTATTTCAGTGAGAAGTTGAACGGTGCTAGGTTAAACTATTCCACCTATGACAAGGAGTTCTATGCGATTGTAAGAGCTTTGGATCATTGGGCACATTATTTACGTCCTAGACCTTTTATACTACATTCGGATCATGAAGCTTTAAAACATATTCATGGGCAACAAAAATTAAATCCAAGACATGCTAAGTGGGTTGAGTTCCTACAATCTTTTACGTTCTCTTCTAAATACAAGACAGGTAGTTCAAACATAGTAGCAGATGCATTGTCAAGGAGACATTCTTTGTTGGTTGAATTAGATGCAAGGATTCTTGGTTTTGAGCATATTAAAGAACTATATAAAGAGGATCCCGATTTTTCAAAGGAATTTTTGAATCCGGAAGGATTATACACCACGCAAGACGGCTACTTATTCAAGGGGAACCGTTTGTGCATTCCTAAGGGATCGATGAGAGAATTACTTGTAAGAGAGGCGCATGGAGGCGCTATAGCAGGGCACTTCGGCATTCAAAAGACAAATGAGATGTTAGGAGAACACTTTTATTGGCCTAAGATGAGTAAAGATGTTCAAGATATTATTAGCAAGTGTGTAATTTGTCAAAGATCAAAGAGTACGTTCAACAAGGGTTTATATACACCTCTTCCAGTACCAGTTCAACCATGGAATGAGGTTAGTATGGATTTTATTTTGGGATTACCACGTACTCAACGCGGTAAAGATTCTATTATGGTTGTGGTAGATCGTTTTTCTAAGATGGCGCACTTTATACCGGGTCATAAGACGGATGATGCAACAAAGGTAGCTGATCTTTATTATAGAGAAGTTGTTCGATTACATGGAATACCACTTACCATTGTATCGGATCGGGATGTTAAATTTCTTAGCTATTTTTGGAAGACCTTGTGGAGATTAGTTGGTACTAAACTTTTATTTAGCACCTCCCACCATCCGCAAACGGACGGCCAGACCGAGGTCACGAATAGGACGCTCGGGAGTTTATTACGTGGGTTGGTGAGTAAGAGTACCAAGGATTGGGATATCAAGTTAGCTCATGCGGAATTTGCGTACAATCGTACTCCTTCGGCCACCACGGGGCGTGCACCATTCGAGATTGTCTATGGGGTGAATCCGTATTTACCTATTGATCTTGTACCTATCCCAAAGAAAGAAGTTATTAGTTTTGAGGCAAAGGAGAGACAAGCCACCTTTATGAGGATGTGTGAACAAGTTAGAGCTCAAATAGAGAAGGCCAATGCTAAATATAAAGAGAAAGCAAATAAACATAGAAGACAACCGGTGTTTAAAGAAGGTGATCTTGTGTGGTTACACTTAAGAAAGGAACGTTTTCCATCTAAGAGGAAGAACAAGCTTATGCCTGCGCGGATGGACCGTTCAAGGTTCTTGAATGCTATGGATCAAATGCCTATAAAGTCGAATTACCAAGTGAGTATGGGGGTGTAAGTGCCACATTCAATGTGGGTGATTTATCTCCTTATCTAGATGACACAGACTTGGAGGCCAATTCTCAAAAAGGGGGAGAGAATGATGCGGAACCATCGTTAATTCAATCCCAAGAAATATTATTAAACAAAGATATGAGTCATATTAATCAAAGCTACAAGATAGGATCAACTTCCGTTCTTAGGATTGCTTGGGAAGGGATTGAAACCCTTGGGGCGTGCGAGTAGAGGAGGCACGAAACCCTAGATTAATTAGGGTTTGTGTTTTATTCTTTTTTGTTATTTTAATTAATTTGTTATTTAATTAATTAAGTTTGTTACTAGTTTGTTACAACTAGGTTGTTAAAGTTGTTACAAGGTGGTTACAAAATTAGTTATTAGTTAGTTATGAATTTGTTATTAAGTTGTTAGGGTTTGTTACTACAACTTAATCTTTTATTTGTTATTTTATCTTTTAGATTAAATAAGGATTATCTTTAATCCATAGGATAGGAATAGAAACCCTAGGAAGAGTAGTAGTACACGGTTTGGCCGAGCACTTGGGGACCGTGTAGGGTTCTTGTTCTTTCCTATTTCGATTCTGGTTTGTGACGGATGACCTTACTATAAATAGGCATCCTTAGTTGTTTGTTTTATTCATCTTATTATCAAATTATAAACAAAACCTTTTGTTAAGTTTTACTTACAAATCTAAAGTATCTGTGTGAGCTTTAAAACCCGAAGTATCTGTGTGAGCTTCAAAATAATTGAGAGGGTATCTGTGTGAGCTTGATCAATTATCCTATCCATCGACAATCATAAATCATTCATCAAATCGTTTCACAAATCTTTCAAGTATTAAGTGCTGTGCCTTATTACGTCATCAACAATCTTTATTCAAGAAGATCAAGAAACACCAAGATTCACCACCACCGTTGACCACCGTCCACGGCGAGCCACGTCACCACCACCGGCCGTTCGTCCGTCCACCATTCATTCATTATTCTTCGTTCTTGGTTATTTTTCGTTCTTTATTCGTTCAAGATTGTATTATTTTATTAGTATTTTTATTCCGCTGCAACATCCGTATTTTTGTTGATTATCTTTATTGATTATCACCCCAAATACGCATCAAGGGGTTACCGATTCGGTTGTAATTTTGTGATCTCGTATCACCCAATTGTAATTTATTTCTATTTTATAATGTATAAAGTAGACTAGAAAAGTTGTAATATTTGTAAAATCCGGACTTCCTTGAAGACGGTGCCATTCGGAAAGGAGTTCCGATCAAGACGGTGTTTACCTCGAAGTGCGTGCCTCGTGAAGTTCAAGGGACCAAAGGAGTTGGTTTCCGAATTTGTACTTTTGTTATTTCTTTTCAAGGAAAGGCCATACTAGGGTTTATTTTTATGCTTTTCTTTATGCTTTTTATATGTTTGCATGCATAGCCAAATCGTCATACATTGTATCATGCATGTTTCGACCTAGTCGACCTAGTCTTTTATTTTATCGATAACTCACCGACTTAGTTCACTTAAACGGAGATAGATAATAATTTGACTAGATCTCTTACATACAAATATTGAGACTTAGCCTTACCAAAAAGTACGGACCCATGAATCCCTTCTTCACAGGAACGTAGGCTCGGCTACACCGGGGTACTAAAATTGTCACGTTGGGTAAGTGGGGTAATAAGATTGCACCTTGAAATTTGGTTGATCTCAACGAAAGTATTCGTAACCGTAGTTGCAATAAGTTCGGGCTAAAGATAATTTTAAGAAAATTGTCGACAGAGAGTTCTAAGAGTAGAACCGATTAAAGGGTTAATCCACCAAATTATACTGATACGGGTTGAATCGGCTACACCGTGCCCGGATTTGTATGGGTTTGGGTCTCGGGATTGTTTACTTAATTGGGTAAGAGATCATTAAGTAAATATACTTAACATGTTTAAGTTTCTTAAAATTTAAATTATGAATTTAAAATGATGTTGTTTATCCTTTTATTATTGTAGTTTAATTTTCGACATCATCAATGGCAACCAACGCTCCACCTCTCACTAACGTATCATGGCTTCGATCCTTTATGGATCGTTGCAAACTCGATAAACATGGTTCAAACTTTAAGGATTGGGATGCGCAATTACTTTTGGCCGCTCAAGGTGACGATAAGAGTCGTTACCTATCCGAAGCCGCTCCGACCGCTCCGACCGCTCGTTCATCGGTCCAAACTCGTGAGGCCTATGAAGCCTACATGAAAGAGTCCTCCGCTCTTAAAAATGTGCTCATCTTCTCCATGGAGCCGGACCTCCAAAGGAGTATGATAAAGTTGACCACATCGTATGAAATATACACCAAGCTTGTGACCATGTTTTTGCAAACTCCAAGGGTGATTCAATATGAGGCGGCTTCCGCCTTCATTGACATTACATTCAAGGAAGGGCAAAAGATAAGCCCTCATGTGCTCAAACTCGTTGAGCTCGCGGAGACTCTAAAAGCTCAAAATGTTGATGTTCCCGACTCTCTAATTATTGACCGAGTTCTTCACTCGCTCAATAAGGTTAAGGCGTATGCTCAATTCCGGGTGAATTTCAATATGCGAAACCAAGAGACCACGTTGGACGAGTTGCATAAGATGCTCGTCCAAGCCGAAAGGGACATGGGACTTCATGAAAGTTCCACCAAGGATGTTTTGAACATCGAAAAGAAAGGGAAAACGAGCTTCAAGAGGAATGCCTCGAAAGGCAAGGGCAAGAAAACGTTCAAGCCCAAGGCGACCAAAGAAAAGACCTTTTCGAAAGGCGCTTCCACCTCGTCTTCAAAAGAGCAAGACAAGTGCCATTATTGCACGAGGATCGGTCATTGGAAGCGAAATTGCCCCAAATAGTTAAGCGATCTCAAAAATGGGAAGGCAACCGCCGTAGGTAATAATTCTCGTTTATGATTCATGTCATTTATCAACTTATGTATAGTGATACAAATGTGGTGATATTTACCCTTTTTAAATGTTTTAAAGGGGCGCCTCCTAATAAAGATAAGGGCAAGGAGAAGGAAGCTTGAAGTTCCTTACTTGGATGGCTATGGTAGCATCCAAATTGATCGAAGACTCGAAGAGCTAGCCTCTAATTTTCATATTGTCTTCTTTCATATTTTGCATTTTATTTATGGAAAAATTTATTTTCTTGTAAGACAAGGATTAAAATCCTAAAACAATGGTTGTAATTTTGGATATTGGTGACTTGGTTTTCAACCCGAGTCACTACTTTTGTTTTTAATCAATGTTTTGATTTCTCAAATAAATTGCATGCCTTGTTTAAACATGAATAATAGTGATTTTATCACGCAATAAACAATTGATACGATCAATATAATATAATCAAGGTGTTGATTAAAACGGAGAACTACACCCCATGAGATACTTTCAATCAAAATGAGACTATATTAGTTCATTATAAGATTTTCATTTTAAGTGAAAATGAGAATGTATTCATCACACCTATAAAACTTCAAACATTAATATACATTGGTTAATCGAAATAGCTATCCTTATACGAATAAAGGTTATTGTTAGAAGGATAGAGTGGGAGAAATTATTTCGCTCGCAAACCAATGATAAAATAAAGGATCTTAGAGAAGATTCCTACTTGGGAGTCTTATCGCTCGCAAACCAATGATAAAATAAAGGATCTTAGAGAAGATTCCTACTTGGGAGTCTTAAGAAGAGCCCTAAATGATTTGAAGAAACTACGAGAGGACATTGAAGAAACTACGGGAGGACACTCGAAGAAAGGTTCTTTATGTTCATTGTTTCAAAGAGAGGAGACATGAAACCCCGTATGAATTCGGAAGGAATATCGGTTCCTTGAGATAATGATTTTTTTAAAAGATTATAAGATAATAGAGGAGAAATCATCTATCTACACGGGAGGAAAGGCCGGTTCCTTAATAAATGATTTTTCTAAGTTTATAAGATAAAAGAGAAGAAATCATCTCAATTCTCTCAATGTAGTTATAAAGAAATTATCATATTCGTCTCGAGGAAACGAAGACATGATAAGAAGGTAATGATTGATTGAATGGAAACAGATCACTATAGGGATAGTGATAGTGATAATGATTCGAGTAATAGTTTAACATGCGAGAAATGAAAGGTTCATTTACGATATCGAGAGATATTGATTTTAGTGGGAGCGATTTTCATTAAAAGAATTAAGCCTACCATTTAGAGAGAATGGGTGATTCTTTAAGGTGTAAAGAATAAGAGGTTTTCAATTCTAGATGATCAAATACCTTATATCATAAGATGATGGAGCTTTACGGGAAGGTTTATTATATGGATAATAAAAGGTCGCTCACTAGAAGTTAGAATGGTTGGATACATTATTCATAATGATGAATGAAACCATTATCAAATAGCCAAGATGAGTGAAAATTATTAGAATGATGAAATCATAAATAGACTACAATAAAGTTTTCAGTACATAAGTGACTGTATTTCGATACGTCACAAGTTATAAGATAACAGTGGGAGCGTTCCTCCGGATAGGAAACTCAAAATCTAGAAAGAGTTCTAGATATGTACTCAAATAGAATCATATTATACGGGATAATATGAGGATGAAGGAGACCAAAATTTGTAAGTTTTGCAATCATGAATAAAGGTTATTCGCAAAACACTAATACAAATAGATGATTGTGCATCAAAATGCAATGTAATAGTGTTGACTGTTGTTGCAAGACAACATCATTTGAGTTATAATTAACTCAAAGTAAATACTTTGTCAGAATCCAAATGGGTTGTATGAGACAACATTGAACCCCATAAGTGAACTGGATTGACTTAGTATGGCCCCTAGCCGCTTACATGAGGTGACATCTCAAAGCGACTAGAATGTGAGGCGATTGATGGCAAGTTCAAGTGCCATAGAGTTATATGTGATGACTAGTCGATCACATAGGCAGACTGTAAGAGACACTCTGTCGGGCAATGTGACCGCTTATAGAGTTCTGGAAATTTTATAGCCGGGTCGTGGCGAGAGCTGCTATAGTATTCTTGTGAGTCAATTCTTAGACTAAAGACTACTCTCCTAAGATGGTACAGTTTAGGCATAACCTTGATCCATTCTCTACGACTTTTCGTAACTAGAGTCAAATGGGATTGTTTTGGGTTATGACTAATTGTGACTAGTTGAAGGAAGTAGTGCGATAGAAATTGTCCACCCCTTGTCAGGGTTGTTCAAATCTCAGGGCCACTCGAGGAGATGATAACTGGAAATGCGTGGCCACGCTCGGAAGGTATCTATGGTAAATAATTCCGGTCAGACAGTTATTCTCCAGATCGAGGAAACCACTCATGATATGATCGAATGCAAGTACGACCTTAGAGAGACATCTTGCATTGAGTGGGAGATTGTAATAGGACAAGAGAATTGGTGACGCACACTTGTCGAGGACAAGTGGGAGATTGTTGGGAAGTGTGTCCTCAACAATAGTGCGATCACATAATTAAATCTCATAACGAGAATGCGCAAGGGATGATACGATTTTATATTAGTCAACTGACCAACATTAATCGGTAATGATTGGCTAGCTAGAGTTTGACATTACTGTCGTGTGACGGTGATGGTCAGTTGATCCCTTTAGGTCACACCTTTAGGACAATTCCCTTAATTGATAAAATGATCAAATGTATATTGATACGATTTGATCATATTCCTTAAACTCGTATATCGAGAAATTAGAGGTTAAATCTTAATGTAAGATTTATGTTTAAAATTGAAATGTGTCAATTGTTAAACAGTAAATGATATTTTATTATATCGTTATTAGAATGAATTGGGTTATAATTAATACAAAGGTTGTAAATCGTATTGACGATAATTATAAATAATCATTTTACAATTGTAATTTCGAATTACTTGTCAATTAATAAATAGGATTTATTTAATTATAATATTTATACGATAAATATTTATATATCTATGTTTAAGATAAGATAATTATATTGTATTGCCATTGTGACATATTAGATGTCACATTTTATACAAATTATACAATTGACAAAATTGTAAAATTAAGTCCATTTTATGGACTAAGTAGCCGGTTTTGGTGAAGGTGGGTGTGAGGTGTTTTAATTGTTAAATACACCCTTAATCATTATGTTTAATGTGTTGCCTAGAGAACACACACTACTAAGCCAACCTACATGCCTTGAGAAGAGAACATGTTCCCCATTGAGGCTCCCTAAGGCCGGCTCCCCTTTCCCCATGAGCATGCTTAAGATAATTTGATTATCTTAATTAATAACATGCTTAATATATTTGTAAGACATATCATACTCATTCTACTTCTTCTTCTTCTCTTCTTGGCCGAAAATTTCACTAAGTAAGAGAGATTTTACAACCTCTAATATATTATTATAAGATAATAAAATCATACTATTTCATAGTATTGTAATAACATTCTAATTAGAGAGATTAGAGTTGTTTTAAGGAAATCCGGTTGTTGATCTAGCATACTCGAGATCGGATTATTGAGGGGTTGTCTTGGTGCATCCAAAGGAGGTATTCTAATTTGGGTACTTGGAGGATCATCCTTGCTAGCTTTGGACCGAGTGTAAGAGCACGATTTCTCCCTATTCCGCATATATTTGCATGCATAAGATCACCTAATAATATGTTATTTAAAGGGTTAAATAAAAGATTATGTTAGTATGACTAAAATTAGTTTATGAGCAACTAATAAAACCTAACAGGTAAGGGCTCGACCAGAGGAAGAGGGTAAGGGCTCTACCAGAGGAAGAGGGTAAGGGCTCGACCAGAGGAAGAGGAGGTAGCTTAGAAAGTTCTCGACCAACGGGAGAGGGCAGATGCGATTTGGGTTTCACTTACCTTTCCGTCTACGGTCTGACGTTCTTTTTCACTTTGTTAGTTTCAGGTGCATAGAGAGATTCCTCGTGGGATCGACTGTTAAGGAGGCGGGGGTGCAGACCTTGTTCTAACTGAAGTGGTACTCGATAGTGAGAGGACACGGAGTGGGCGAGACTAGAAGGATCGGGTGAAAGGCCCGACTGTTTAAGGAGAGGACCTGGAGGCGAAAGTACGAACGCTAGTAAGACGGGGTGAAGACTGCTAAGGAAAGGAGAGTGAAACGAGGGCGAGCGTTAGTGAGAGCCTTAGTGAGCGGGGGTTTATCTCGCTCGAACGGATGCAGGGCAGGAGCTGTTTTTGGACTGTTACTGTTTTTATCTTCTTAGGTGCTTTTTCCTTTTCTTACGTCTTTCTTCTCTCTTTATCTCTTCCTCTTTTTTCTCTTTCTTGTACTTTATCTGCTTCTCTCTATCTCGGGCAAGGGGAGGAAATAGACTCGAGTTCATGCGAGAGGAGCGTAGCCTGGCGACCGTGAGGAGCGGAGCCTTGTTCGACCCGAAGTGGGACTCGAGCGAGAGACTACGAGAGGGAGATAAGCCCAGGAAGGGGGGATCGACTGAGGTACGAGGAAGAGGAAAGGATAAGAAAAGCAAGCCCTAATTGCTTAAGAACGGGGTGGGATCGAGTCCTAAGGTAATAAGCTCGGAGGAAGAGGGCAAAGAAGCTGAATACTTAAAAGATTCGTTCCCTTGGGCAGCAGAATAGGAAGAAGCTTCAGAACTGAAAGAAGAATAGGTTTATGGGATCCGGCCACGACATTTGTTACACTCTTACTTTACTTTCCCCTTTTGTTACTCTATTTGGTACTTTTTTGGAATTACACTCAGCCTAACAAGCCGCATCAACCAGAAACTCTGTCAAAGAAAGAGGTTCCTTTCTTCAATTCAAAGAAAGTTCTACTTAAACAGCAGCATAAGAGGAAGTAACAGAAGGAAGAAAAGAATCAGAATACGTAGAATATGGTTAAGCATAAGAAGGGTACCCTTCCTAGGAAGAAGCAGCTTCATAACTTCGAGATTAGCCGGTGGGGAGCCTCCCCGATTTGAATTGTACCACTTCGCACCCAATTAATGTTGGGGCTGGTGTCCTTGACAATTAAGTACAATGACTTATTAAATCTCTTTAAGGATCACAAGGGCATACTTTTGTATTATTACCAGTTGATCCACGTTTATCAATAACGGTTGGCTTGCTAGATAAGTTTGACGTTATTGTCATACGGATGGCGGTGATCAACTGGTCCCTATACGTCACACCTATAGGACACGTTTGAGAGATGTGAAGGTATGAAAATACAGTCACATTTTGCCGGATATGACTAAACAGTTAGTCAGAGGTATTGACTATTAAATTAGTCAATAAGATGTTGAGATTATTATTTAATACGGATTAAATAATTTTACCTAATACGGATTACATGTTTAATTCGTAAATTAAATATAAACGGTTATATATTTAATCAAATATTGTATTCGCGTATTAATATAAACAGTTATATTAATTTGGGTAATTATACAATATCGTATTTTGTCAGACCATTATTAATATATCGACTGTATTAATATCTGATAACATGTTACGATTTATAATTAAAACCCCGCGAATAATTTATAGCTAAATGGGTCGAATCATGAATTAGAATAAGGTAAGAGTGGAAAGCCCACCCTTACCCTATTCAAATATTTCGGCCAAGTGTAGTATATAAGGAGGAGACTTCTCCTTATGTAGGAGACTCTTGTTGCACTGACTAAATAATTCTCAAGGCAAAATTAGGGTTTTGAGAGTATTCTTCTCCCAAAACCTCAGATCTCACATCTAAAACCTAAATAGCTCTCCCAATATTGCAAGGCAGTTGGAGAGGATTTCTAGCACACGCGGCCACGTCTCATTCTAAGTCTTGGGTGCAAGTTATAGGAGGGAATTTGTGTTAATTCCTGTTCTTAGGCCTTTCGCACAAGGACTAAAGGTTGATTTCTTTTTCATGCTTTTTATTAACTTATGTCTATAATCACAATTGTATGTTTCATTATAATCCTGCAAGTTTGGGGCGAATACATGCTTTATTCCCCACAAGTGGTATCAGAGCCAGGCCATGAAAATTTTACCTTTGTGTTTTTCGTAAGTTTTAAAACCTGAAAAATCGTCTTCTGCCGCTAAGTCGGTCGATCGACCCCCCGTTGCGGTCGGTCGACCGCCTCCTGCGTGTTTTTCTATTTCGACAGTTTATCTTTTGTGAGAAATCGTGTTCAGAAACTCGGTTTCGTGTTTTGTGGTCGGTCGACCTGTTTTTCGGGTCGGTCGACCATTCTGTTTAAAAAAAAAAAAAAAAAAAAAATTTCGCCAGGTGGTCGGTAGACCTGTTTATTGGGTCGGTGGACCACCCCTGTAACAGACTCGTTTTTTTTTTATTTTCTGAAAATAACATGTTTTATTTTCACATGGCCTTTAGTAATATACTATATACGGAAATAGTATATTATTAATTTTGTGAAACGGTTCACCCTCGTTTGATACATATTATTTTAAAACGGTTTAAAATAATAGGATTATAAACTTACTAAAATTAAAGTGGTTAAAACGGTATAATCACATAATTTTATTCCTAAAAGGTGGTTTGGTAAAAATTTGTTAATCATAATAACAGTATTATGTCATGTATGAATTTTAATTTAGTTGATGCATTTTATTTATCGTCTTGTTGAATGTCTAATGAATGCTTTCAATAACGTATTTAATTTTGCAAACGGTTGTAACTTAGTGTGGCCTTAGAAGATTGTGTCACCGTAATGATGGGACACAGTCTTGCTTGTAATCTTGAGATCTTGAATCTCCGTTTTGGGTTTTTGCCATGTAATTACTTTTGTATTTAAATTAGAATGTATCTAGGACTACTTTTGTATTTTAAATTAGTAATTTTGTGAAGACCAAAGACAAGACGGAGACCGGATGCTCACTCCCGCTGCAAGGACCAAGATGGAACATCAAGACAAGCTTCTAGGGTCCAACGGTAGATTCCAAGTTGTTTTATGTTTATTTTGGTAGGATAGGCCACACTAGGACTTTTTATTTACGTTTATTGCTTTCATTTTATGCTTTCATCGATAATAGCTTGCATCATATTCCGCCTAAAACCAAACCACCTATATCATGCCTGAAAACTGACTCATGTAGAGGTTACGCGTTAGTTTTCTGTGACAATACAGATGTCACATGTCAATTGCAAAGCCATCACTTTATTTAATTCATTCACGCATTTGCTAGATATTAGTTCACTTAATATGAATAAATAAAAGTTGATGGGGTCTTCCTCGTATAACCAAAAATTGAGACTAGTCTTTATAAATCAGCCTCCCATGAATCCCTTCTTCGTCGGTAGGCATAATATGACCCCTTCTACGTCGGGTAAGTGGGAACAGATGATTTATTTTATCTCAACATCATGGTCACTCGATACTATCTAGTGACTGAGATGGACTAATAGATAGGATTTACGGAAATCTATCGATCAAGAGTTCCAACGATTGGAATTAGCCAAACTGTGGGCTTATCAATATACGGAAATTGAGTCTTGGGATCATTTATATAATTCTTGAGGGAGATCAATTATATAAATGCATGAGTCTACGAGTTTAAATTCAATTTAATATAGACGTAAATCACAACAATGAGTTGCTTATATGGTTTTGTTTTATCTTCTTTTCAGTCTAGAACACGTTCAATTAAACTGCTGTATAACTAAATGGCTGGTGAAGACCCAATGCCAAGTGCCAAGCTAGCACGTGAATCCTGGCTAAAAGCCTTCATGGACTCCATGAATCAGTCCACAAGACTGAGGAATGATGGGTCAAACTTCTCTGACTGGGAGGCAGCACCACGGAATGCTGCCATTGCCGACGGAAAGCTCAAGTACTTAACTGAGCCCATTCCGCCACACCCAGGAACTGGAGCTAGAGCTAACGAAGTTCGCGCTCATAGCGACTTCGTCATGGAAGCGGGTGCGATAAAGAACGTACTCATCTATGCAATGGAATCCAATTTGCAAAGACGCTTCATAACCCATGGTGCAAACAAGATTTTCACCACGCTCACTAACGAATTCTCAAAGGCTCCGAGAATCGTTTCTTATGAGCATACCTGTCGCTTCTTTGAGGCGAAACTCCAGAAGGGCCAAGCTGTTAGCCCACATATTCTTCACATGATTGAGAATATCGAGAAACTGGAGGCCCTAAACTGCAAGATCAGTGAGAACATAATCGTTGATCGAATGCTTCATTCACTTCATGATGGGTTCGCCCTCTTTAGGGCCAACTATTACATGAATGACATGAAGAAGACTCCTCATGAGCTCCACTCCCTTCTCGTACAGACTGAGAAGGATCTGAAATTAAGTGGGAGCATGAAGCAGGATGTTCTCATGATCTCCAGTAAGGGAAAGGGTAAAGGGAAGGCTAAAGCTCAGGGCGACCTAGCAGTAGGTAAGCCAAGGTTCAAGAAACCAGGATTTACTAAGAGTGGGCCAGGTGAGTCGAGCAACTCACAGGGCAAAACAAAGAGCAAGGATACTAGCATTGAATGTCACCATTGCCACAAGACTGGGCATTGGAGGCGCTCATGCCCCGTGTATCGCGAGGACATTAAGGCAGGCCGCGTTACTCCTGTTGGTATGTCTTCTTCTTCTTTTATTCACATGATTGAGATTAACCACGCAAGTTGCGGAACTTGGGTACTTGATACTGGTTGTGGTTCTCATCTATGTAATCATGTGCAGGGCCTCCGAAACCAAGAACCCCTAATCAAGGGTGAGGTGGACCTGCGTGTCGGGAATGGAGCACGTGTTGCTGCAGTCTCGAAGGGAACATACGTGATCCAGCTTCCAAGTGGATTCGAGTTATCTTTATATAACTGTTATTATGTTCCTTGTTTGTCCAAAAACATTATTTCAGTTTCTGCGCTTGACAAACTCGGTTTTTCATTTGTAATAGAGAATAATAGCTGTATTTTCTCCTTACACAATATGATTTATGGCAAGGCAGTTTCCATGAATGGAATTTATGTTTTAGATCAAACCACCGAGATATTACATGTGAATAATAAAAGGTTAAAGGTAGGTGACAAAGATCAAACTTACTTATGGCATTGTCGTATGGGACACATAAATGAGAAACGCGTAAAACAGCTCATACTGAACGGAGCTATCTCGCCCTTTGATTTCGAATCATATGGCACGTGTGAATCATGTCTCATCGGCAAGATGACTCGTATTTCCTTCAAAGGTGTTGGAATGCGCGCTGCCGACCTATTAGGACTCATACATACGGACGTATGTGGCCCTATGTCGATCAACGCACGAGAAGGCTATAGGTATTTCATCACTTTCACGGATGATTTGAGTAGATATGGCTATGTCTACTTGATGAAACATAAAAGTGAATCCTTTGACAAGTTCAAAGAATACCAGAATCGGGTGCAGAACCAGCTGGGTAGAAAGATTAAAGCACTACGTTCTGATCGTGGTGGTGAGTATCTTTCACACGAGTTTGATCAACACCTTAAAGACTGTGGCATCGTGCTACAGTTGACTCCACCTGGAACACCACAATTAAATGGTGTGTCCGAACGGAGAAATCGAACTCTACTCGATATGGTTCGATCCATGATGAGTCACACCGTCGTGCCTGATTCATTATGGGGCTATGCTCTTTTGTCGGTCGCTCTATTACTTAACTGAAGTCCGTCTAAAGCTGTTGACAAGACTCCATACGAATTATGGAAGGGAACGGTCCCTAACTTGTCCTTTATACGGGTTTGGGGCTGCGAGGCTTATGTCAAGTGGAGACACAAGGATAAGCTCGGCCCGCGATCGGTCAAGACATACTTTATAGGTTATCCAAAGGGAACTTTTGGTCATTACTTCTACTAGCCAACCGAACAACGTGTTTTTGTTGCGGCTAGTGCGACGTTCTTAGAGAAAGAATTTCTCGAGAACAAGTCGAGTAATAGAACCTTCGAGTTATCGGAGGTTCAAGAACCAACTGCCGAGCAACCATTGGAGGAAACAGTTCCTTCAACCGAGGCTGCGGTAGATATTCCTGAGGAACCTAGGAGGTCGGGAAGAGTCTCTATTCCTCCGGACAGATACATTGGTATGGTCGAGGAACATGATACAGATGACATCTTACTCCTAGAGGGTAATGAACCCACAACCTATAAAGGTGCCATGACTAGTTCTGACTCAAAGCTATGGCTAGAAGCCATGCAATCCGAGATGGACTCCATGTATGAGAACAACGTGTGGGATCTTGTGGACCTACCTGCAAAGGTACGTCCCCTTCAATGCAAATGGCTTTACAAGATAAAGCATGCCGTGGAAGGACAACAAGATATCCACAAGGCTAGACTAGTTGCTAAAGGTTTCACTCAAGTGCCAGGCTTGCACTATGATAAGATATTTGCACCCGTAGTCATGCTACGTTCCATTCGGATTATCTTAGCGATCGCCGCATTTCATAATTATGAAATATGGCAAATGGACGTTAAAACCGCCTTCTTAAACGGTTATTTGGAGGAAGAGTTGTACATGGTACAACCCGAGGGTTTTATCGATCCAGCACATCCTAAGAAAGTTTGCAAGCTTAAGCGTTCCATCTATGGACTTAAGCAAGCATCGCGGAGTTGGAATCATCGCTTCGACCAAGTGATAAAAGAGAATGGGTTCATTCGATCAGTCGAGGAACCATGTCTCTATATCAAGTCGAGTGGGAGCAAGATTGTATTCCTAGTACTGTATGTCAACGACATACTCTTGATTGGGAATGACATACCTCTCTTATCTTCGGTTAAAGCATGGTTGAAAAACCATTTCCAGATGAAAGATCTGGGAGAGGCACAAAGAATTTTGGGCATCCGTATCTACAGGGATAGATCACGACGGATGTTGTCTCTCAGTCAGGAGTCTTATATAGATAAGATTCTGGAGAGATTCAGCATGACGAACTCCAAGAAGGGGTTCCTTCCTATGACTCCTGGGCTTCACTTGAGCAAAACTCAAGAAGCTAAGTCATTGGAAGAGAAAGAGCGCATGAGTCGGATTCCTTATGCTTCGGCAATAGGATCAATCATGTATGCCATGATATGCACACGTCCTGACGTTGCATATGCATTGACTATGACAAGTCGATTCCAAGCTCATCCAGGTGAACAACACTGGATGGCCGTGAAAAACATTCTTAAGTACCTACGGAGGACTAAAGATTGGGGATTGACTTACGGAGGCGACTCGACGCTCTGCGCCACGGGTTACGCAGATGCTAGCTTCCAAACGGATCGAGATGACTCGAAATCTCAGTCTGGATTCGTTTTTACTCTTAATGGCGCTGCTGTCAGCTGGAAAAGTTCTAAACAGAGTGTTACAGCAGATTCTACGACTGAGTCCGCATAAAAGAAGATATTCATTGATAAGATCGCTACGGATGACAACATAGCTGATCCTCTCACTAAAGCATTACCACGTGATAAGCATGAAGGGCACATTCATTCCATGGGAATCGGATGTGTTCCTAAGTTGTAGTACTCTTTTATGAATTCATGTAATAATTCATTTTCTCGTGTACTCTATTCAACCTTATTGTTATGATATAAAATGTTTTGTTTCTCATGTGGAATTGTACGCCAATTTTGAACACCACAAAGTGAACTGATTAACATTACATCGTTTTGGTCCTTGATTACCCACTTGAGCTGATAACTCAGGTAATCATTTTGTGACGTTGGTTGATGGTGGGTTCAACGAGCCATAAGTCACGCGGTTGACTGACCAATCACAAAGGCGAGTTATACGGATATCTCGTAGGACACCCCGTGACAACGTTATGGAGTCCTAAATGTTTTATAACATTGGGTGCCGGGTCGTGGATAGGACCTCCATAGTGTTCCTTAGAGTCGACTCTTTGGACCTTCAACTGTCTCTTGAGATTAAGACAGATTTTGGGTAACTTTGGTTTCTTTCCCACGGTCACCGTAACAGGGGCCAAGAGGATTTTTTCTGGGTTATTTCATGCTGGGCGATATCGGCAGGATTCGAGTTGAGGGAAATATCCAAACCCTTATCAGGATTTTATCATTTCTCAGGGCCACTCGAGGAGTAGTAACTGAAATGCATGGCCATGCTCGAATACAGATTCGTTTTATCAGTTAAGTTACTCTCTAGTCGGGGAAACCACTCTTGATACAGATCGCTTGTGAGATACGACCTTTGCGAATGCGGATTTGCAAATTGTCTTACATTGAGTGGGAGAAATTTTAAAAGGATATGAGATTCGGTTATCGCACCTACACTTGTACGGACAAGTAGGAGTTTGTTGGAGCTTGTGTCCTGCACATGTAGTGTGATAACGTCATTGCACATACCCTTGTACGGACAAGTGGGAGATTGTTGGGGCTGGTGTCCTTGACAATTAAGTACAATGACTTATTAAATCTCTTTAAGGATCACAAGGGCATATTTTTGTATTATTACCAGTTGATCCACGTTTATCAATAACGGTTGGCTTGCTAGATAAGTTTGACGTTATTGTCATACGGATGGCGGTGATCAACTGGTCCCTATACGTCACACCTATAGGACACGTTTGAGAGATGTGAAGGTATGAAAATACAGTCACATTTTGCCGGATATGACTAAACAGTTAGTCAGAGGTATTGACTATTAAATTAGTCAATAAGATGTTGAGATTATTATTTAATACGGATTAAATAATTTTAGCTAATACGGATTACATGTTTAATTCGTAAATTAAATATAAACAGTTATATATTTAATTAAATATTGTATTCGCGTATTAATATAAACAGTTATATTAATTTGGGTAATTATACAATATCGTATTTTGTCAGACCATTATTAATATATCGACTGTATTAATATCTGATAACATGTTACGATTTATAATTAAAATCCCGCGAATAATTTATAGCTAAATGGGTCGAATCATGAATTAGAATAAGGTAAGAGTTGAAAGCCCACCCTTACCCTATTCAAATATTTCGGCCAAGTGTAGTATATAAGGAGGAGACTTCTCCTTATGTAGGAGACTCTTGTTGCACTGACTAAATAATTCTCAAGGCAAAATTAGGGTTTTGAGAGTATTCTTCTCCCAAAACCTCAGATCTCACATCTAAAACCTAAATAGCTCTCCCAATATTGCAAGGCAGTTGGAGAGGATTTCTAGCACACGCGGCCACGTCTCATTCTAAGTCTTGGGTGCAAGTTATAGGAGGGAATTTGTGTTAATTCCTGTTCTTAGGCCTTTCGCACAAGGACTAAAGGTTGATTTCTTTTTCATGCTTTTTATTAACTTATGTCTATAATCACAATTGTATGTTTTATTATAATCCTGCAAGTTTGAGGCGAATACATGCTTTATTCCCCACAATTAATTCTCCTACTGTCTATCTTGGCCGGTCTCTGTACCATACAGGCGACTGTCCCATCTAGCACACGCCCACACCTTGCTTGACTTGCCCTTGGGAGTCCCCCCCTTTTTCCTTAATTCTTATCTTATTCCAATCCAACAACGGAAAGGCGAAGCTGAAGAATACTATGCGGCTTTCCCTTCGGGTTGATCCCCTTCCTTTGCAGCCGCTAGCCCAAGTGTCTCCTTCCTTTGGTCGAGTCCTATTTTCTTTTCTCTACTTATCAGTTTAGTCTTTTTGAATCCTCTGGTCTTAGGATAATAGGAAGGAAACTGGATTAGACCTATTTCATGTAAATGGGCATGCATTGTCAGATAAAGTCTGTAGGCTCGTCATCACTCTGGTTGATTCGCTCTCTAATGATTTAAGCTTTTCTTTTCCTCTCTCTTCAATGGAGCCTCCTTGTTTTCCCTCTCCTTGGCAGTCAAGTCTATTTCCTTTGGTTGAGTCTTACCTTTCGCACCTTCTCCTTGAAGTCTAAAAAAGGGTAAATTGATCTATCCGATTCAAATGCACAAAGTAAAGCAGTTTAGCAAAGTTCTCATTCCTGTTCTCTTTATCGTACTTTAAGCTCCGACACATCAAGAGTAAAAGGGTCAGTCCCATAAGGGAGTAATCCCTGGAGAAGTGAAAGCCCCTTGAAAGGGCATCTAATGCATATACATAAATAAGAGAGAAGATTTTAATTGCACTTACAGATTAAGGATCCTGCTCGTTGCTTAACATTTTTTCTTCTTTGAGGCTAGCTTACTAGTCTAATGGGACTTGTACTTTTCGTCAAAGAAAAGCCTGGAAAATGTCTGCTCGCTTTTATCTTCTTATTCTTTCCTTACAAAGTTTTCTTCTACTTATATTCCGCTCTTCCAGAAACTTAACTTGCTTGTCTTACTATCATACCTGCTTCCTTAGATTCGTCGGTCAAATGCGCTTGATCTGCGCCTAATTAAAGGAGGCCTAAGAAAGGTTGCAAAAGAAAGCATATCAAAAGGAAATTCAAATAAAGAAAGTTCTTTAGTATCTTAATCCACTCTGTTTTGACTTCAGTTCGTTAATTCACTCTTTGAATAGGCTGGCCCCTAAGCATCTAAAGAAAGATGAGTCCCATAGAGAAAGAAGAAAGAGAGGACAAGTCCAATCTGAAGTGCAAGCAACTTGAATACCTCTACGAGTACATAGATAAACCCAATCGGAAGGCAAATCAACTTGAAAAAGAGAAGCATAATGCAACTCGAAAAGGCAAATTGATAAAATAGGTTCATGCGCCAGGCAAGGTGCCCGAAGGAGATTCATCTGTCGACCAAAGGGAGAGGGGTCCCGCTCCAACCAATAGAATTATCTTACCCATAACCCTGGCTTCTAAGATATGTTGGAATCATTTGATAAAACAGAAGCTTCTGACACAACATACCCTAAGAAGAAGGAAAGTTGGAACAACAAATATGACCTCTCATAACTGCACGCGAAAGAGTTAAGGAAAGCCACATGAATGAGGACAAAGATAAGCACTTCTTTTGATCCTGCTTCTTCGTCTGCTTCAGCTTCGCCTGTGTTTTCTGAAGCTTCGTCTCTTGATCCTATTGAAGAAGCTTCCTCGTATTCATCGTCTTCTTCTGCCTTTCTGCCTTCTCTTGGTGCAGCTTCGTCTTCGTATTCCATTGGTCGACCCTCTGCTTCTTAATCTTTCAGTTCTTCGGCGTATTCTTCCGGGGGTCACTCATATTCAGCTTTGACTTCGACTTCTTACGTATAGAGCCCATCAACTGCACCGTCTTACGAAGGAAATTCCCCCCCCCCCCCTCTCTTGTGTATTCTTCTTACGAAGGAAACTCATACTCTTAGTCTTTCAGTTCAGAAGCATCTTCTTCCTCGTATTCTTGTCTTGCTTCTCTTGAAGCTTTCTGGCCCGCGTCTTCCCAAGGGATCCCATCAAATTACTCATCTGGAAGTTATGAAGCTTATTCTTATTCTACTTATTTTGTTTGTTCGAGTGAAGCCTCGACCCAATTCCTTCATTCTTTTAGGTCTAGCCTTTTTAAATTGGACCGTCTGTCTGTTAAAGAGAATTTTTTCTATGAGACTTTGTTTCGTTCTTTTTTCAAAGTGGAACAAGGCGGGCTTAGTTGGTTGAAACGGAGAAATGCAAGAGTGGAGATAGAAGTATTTTCGGAAGGCAAAGATGTCATATAGAAGTAAGTAGTGAAATCGTAAGTCCAATCGGAAGCATAAATTGCTCCAAAAAGAGGAGAAGGAGAAAAGGCTCGGATGAGGTACGAAGACGAAGAGGTGAAGACTGAGATACGAAGTGGAGGAGATTGAAAAGAGAATCTAGTGGTAACGGCCTAAAAGGGACTCGAGCGTTAGTGAGAGGAGAGGAAAAGGATATACATATATGCTCGAGATTTTTCCAAAAATAATGTTGTACTTGGTGCCATGGTAAAGACATTTACGAACTTGATGCGAGAGTGCTTTCTTTTCTCTCTATCTCGTATTCACTCGAGTCCCACTTGGTTTTCACGTTCTTAGGAAATCGGGGCTTTTCACATTCTTTTCCAAGGCCTCATTGGGTTGGCTAAGCTGTCTTATGTAAAATGTTTTGAATTCGAGTCTCTTTGCCCATTCTTTTTACCCGTAAGTAACAAAGTGCAAAAGCACCAATAAGAAAGAATCAGGAAGGAAAGCCAAAGGGTCGAGATGAGACCAGAGGAAGAGCTTCTTCTCTTTAGCCTGCGTATGCCTCTCTTCTTGTCTATTCTTTGACTACGTATTCTCCGTATTCTCCCGAAGGAAACTTGACTTATTCCTCGCCTTCTTCTTTTGTTGGAGGTTGATACGAAAAAAGGAAAAGGGGGTATTCAGTCAGCAGAGAGCCTGCCAAGGATTTATAAAGGCTCGACTGACAAGGAGAGGGCCCGGGAGGGGACGAGACTAGAAGGATCAGAGAGGTTACGAGGTCGACCAGCAGGGGATGAGAGAGCCTTAAGGTGTTAGAAGAAGTTGTAGTTATATATAAAGCTTTCTTGTGTTTTTAACCTGTTAGCATCTTAACTCCTGACTTATTTTTTGATGCTTTATTTGTGGGGAATAAAGCATGTATTCACCCTAAACTTGCAGGATTATAATGAAAAATACAGTTGTGTTTATAGTCATAAGATTAAAAAGGATAAGAAAAGAAGTACAACCTTTAGTCCTTGTGCGAAAGGCCTAAGAACAGGAATTAACACAAATTCCCTCCTATAACTTGCACCCAAGACTTAGAATGAGACGTGGCCGCGTGTGCTAGAAATCCTCTCCAACTGCCTTGCAATATTGGGAGAGCTATTGAGTTTTAGATGTGAGATCTGGGGTTTTGGGAGAAGAATGCTCTCAAAAACCCTAATTTTTCCTTGAGATTTGTTTAAACAGTGAAACAAGAGTCCCTGACATAAGGAGAGTCCTCCTCCTTATGTAGTTGTTTCGGCCGAAAATTCTAGTAGGGTAGGAGTGGGCTTTCCACTCTTACCTTATTCTAATTTGTGATTCGACCCATTTAGCTAAACTTTATTCGCGGGTTTTTTTTATAAATCGTATGCATGTTATCAGATATTAATGCAGTCGATGTATTAATAATGTTCTGATAAAATTACGATATTGTATAATTACCCAAATTAATATAATTGTTTATATTAATACGCGAATACAATATTTAATTAAATATATAACTGTTTATATTTAATTTACGAATTAAACATGTAATCCGTATTAGCTAAAATTATTTAATCCGTATTAAATAATAATCTCAACATCTTATTGACTAATTTAATAGTCAATACCTCTGACTAACTGTTTAGTCATATCCGGCAAAATGTGACTGTATTTTCATACCTTCACATCTCTCAAACGTGTCCTATAGGTGTGACGTATAGGGACCAGTTGATCACCGCCATCCGTATGACAATAACGTCAAACTTATCTAGCAAGCCAACCGTTATTGATAAACGTGGATCAACTGGTAATAATACAAAAGTATGCCCTTGTGATCCTTAAAGAGATTTAATAAGTCATTGTACTTAATTGTCAAGGACACCAGCCCCAACAATCTCCCACTTGTCTGTGCAAGGGTATGTGAAATGACGTTATCACACTACATGTGGAGGACACAAGCTCCAACAAACTCCCACTTGTCCGTACAAGTGTAGGTGCGATAACCGAATCTCATATCCTTTTAAAATTTCTCCCACTCAATGTAAGACAATTTGCAAATCCGCATTCGCAAAGGTCGTATCTCACAAGCGATCTGTATCAAGAGTGGTTTCCCCGACTAGAGAGTAACTTAACTGATAAAACGAATCTGTATTCGAGCATGGCCATGCATTTCAGTTACTACTCCTCGAGTGGCCCTGAGAAATGATAAAATCCTGATAAGGGTTTGGATATTTCCCTCAACTCGAATCCTGCCGATATCGCCCAGCATGAAATAACCCAGAAAAAATCCTCTTGGCCCCTGTTACGGTGACCGTGGGAAAGAAACCAAAGTTACCCAAAATCTGTCTTAATCTCAAGAGACAGTTGAAGGTCAAAAGACTCGACTCTAAGGAACACTATGGAGGTCCTATTCACGACCCGACACCCAATGTTATAAAACATTTAGGACTCCATAACGTTGTCACGGGGTGTCCTACGAGATATCCGTATAACTCGCCTTTGTGATTGGTCAGTCAGCCGCGTGACTTATGGCTCGTTGAACCCACCATCAACCAACGTCACAAAATGATTACCTGAGTTATCAGCTCAAGTGGGTAATCAAGGACCAAAACGATGTAATGTTAATCAGTTCACTTTGTGGTGTTCAAAATTGGCGTACAATTCCACATGAAAAACAAAACATTTTATATCATAACAATAAGGTTGAATAGAGTACACGAGAAAATGAATTATTACATGAATTCATAAAAGAGTACTACAACTTAGGAACACATCCAATTCCCATGGAATGAATGTGCCCTTCATGCTTATCACGTGGTAATGCTTTTGTGAGAGGATCAGCTATGTTGTCATCCGTAGCGATCTTATCAATAAAAATCTCCTTTTGCTCCACGTAATCTCTGATTAGATGAGCTTTCCGTTGTACATGCCTAGCCTTGTTGCTAGACTTATGCTCCTTAGCTTGGAAGATGGCACCGCTATTGTCACAATAAACGGTGATTGGGTCATTCGAACTAGGCACTACCGAGAGTCCTTGTAAGAATTGACGCATCCATATTGCTTCCTTAGCTGCTTCCGAGGCGGCATAGTACTCAGACTCAGTCGTAGAATCTGCTGTAACACTCTGTTTAGAACTTTTCCAGCTGACAGCAGCGCCATTAAGAGTGAAAACGAATCCAGACTGAGATTTCGAGTCATCTCGATCCGTTTGGAAGCTAGCATCTGCGTAACCCGTGGCGCAGAGCGTCGAGTCGCCTCCGTAAGTCAATCCCCAATCTTTAGTCCTCCGTAGGTACTTAAGAATGTTTTTCACGACCATCCAGTGTTGTTCACCTGGATGAGCTTGGAATCGACTTGTCATACTCAATGCATATGCAACGTCAGGACGTGTGCATATCATGGCATACATGATCGATCCTATTGCCGAAGCATAAGGAATCCGACTCATGCGCTCTTTCTCTTCCAGTGACTTAGCTTCTTGAGTCTTGCTCAAGTGAAGCCCAGGAGTCATAGGAAGGAACCCCTTCTTGGAGTTCGTCATGCTGAATCTCTCCAGAATCTTATCTATATAAGACTCCTGACTGAGAGACAACATCCGTCGTGATCTATCCCTGTAGATACGGATGCCCAAAATTCTTTGTGCCTCTCCCAGATCTTTCATCTGGAAATGGTTTTTCAACCATGCTTTAACCGATGATAAGAGAGGTATGTCATTCCCAATCAAGAGTATGTCATCGACATACAGTACTAGGAATACAATCTTGCTCCCACTCGACTTGATATAGAGACATGGTTCCTCGACTGATCGAATGAACCCATTCTCTTTTATCACTTGCTCGAAGCGATGATTCCAACTCCGCGATGCTTGCTTAAGTCCATAGATGGAACGCTTAAGCTTGCAAACTTTCTTAGGATGTGCTGGATCGATAAAACCCTCGGGTTGTACCATGTACAACTCTTCCTCCAAATAACCGTTTAAGAAGGCGGTTTTAACGTCCATTTGCCATATTTCATAATCATGAAATGCGGCGATCGCTAAGATAATCCGAATGGAACGTAGCATGACTACGGGTGCAAAAATCTCATCATAGTGCAAGCCTGGCACTTGAGTGAAACCTTTAGCAACTAGTCTAGCCTTGTGGATATCTTGTTGTCCTTCCACGGCATGCTTTATCTTGTAAAGCCATTTGCATTGAAGGGGACGTACCTTTGTAGGTAGGTCCACAAGATCCCACACGTTGTTCTCATACATGGAGTCCATCTCGGATTGCATGGCTTCTAGCCATAGCTTTGAGTCAGAACTGGTCATGGCACGTTTATAGGTTGTGGGTTCATTACCCTCTAGGAGTAAGACGTCATCTGTATCGTGTTCCTCGACCATACCAATGTATCTGTCCGGTGGAATAGAGACTCTTCCCGACCTCCTAGGTTCCTCAGGAATATCTACCGCAGCCTCGGTTGAAGGAACTGTTTCCTCCAATGGTTGCTCGGTAGTTGGTTCTTGAACCTCCGATAACTCGAAGGTTCTATTACTCGACTTGTTCTCGAGAAATTCTTTCTCTAAGAACGTCGCACTAGCCGCAACAAAAACACGTTGTTCGGTTGGCGAGTAGAAGTAATGACCAAAAGTTCCCTTTGGATAACCTATAAAGTATGTCTTGACCGATCGCGGGCCGAGCTTATCCTCGTGTCTCCACTTGACATAAGCCTCGCAACCCCAAACCCGTATAAAGGACAAGTTAGGGACCGTTCCCTTCCATAATTCGTATGGAGTCTTGTCAACAGCTTTAGACGGACTTCGGTTAAGTATTAGAGCGGCTGACAAAAGAGCATAGCCCCACAATGAATCAGGCACGACGGTGTGACTCATCATGGATCGAACCATATCGAGTAGAGTTCGATTTCTCCGTTCGGACACACCATTTAATTGTGGTGTTCCAGGTGGAGTCAACTGTAGCACGATCCCACAGTCTTTAAGGTGTTGATCAAACTCGTGTGAAAGATACTCACCACCACGATCCGAACGTAGTGCTTTAATCTTTCTACCCAGCTGGTTCTGTACCCGATTCTGGTATTCTTTGAACTTGTCAAAGGATTCACTTTTATGTTTCATCAAGTAGACATAGCCATATCTACTCAAATCATCCGTGAAAGTGATGAAATACCTATAGCCTTCTCGTGCGTTGATCGACATAGGGCCACATACGTCCGTTTGTATGAGTCCTAATAGGTCGGCAGCGCGCATTCCAACACTTTTGAAGGAAATACGAGTCATCTTGCCGATGAGACATGATTCACACGTGCCATATGATTCGAAATCAAAGGGCGATATAGCTCCATTCTGTATGAGCTGTTTTACGCGTTTCTCATTTATGTGTCCCATACGACAATTCCATAAGTAAGTTTGATCTTTGTCACCTACCTTTAATCTTTTATTATTCACATGTAATATCTCGGTAGTTTGATCTAAAACATAAATTCCATTCATGGAAACTGCCTTGCCATAAATCATATTGTGTAAGGAGAAAATACAGCTATTATTCTCTATTACAAATGAAAAGCCGAGTTTGTCAAGTGCAGAAACTGAAATAATGTTTTTGGACAAACTAGGAACATAATAACAGTTATATAAAAATAACTCGAATCCACTTGGAAGCTGGATCACGTATGTTCCCTTCGAGACTGCAGCAACGCGTGCTCCATTCCCGACACGCAGGTCCACCTCACCCTTGATTAGGGGTTTTTGGTTTCGGAGGCCCTGCACATGATTACATAGATGAGAAACACAACCAGTATCAAGTACCCAAGTTCCGCAACTTGCGTGGTTAATCTCAATCATGTGAATAAAAGAAGAAGAAGACATACCAACAGGAGTAACACGGCCTGCCTTAATGTCCTCGCGATACACGGGGCATGAGCGCCTCCAATGCCCAGTCTTGTGGCAATGGTGACATTCCATGCTTGTATCCTTGCTCTTTATCTTGCCCTGTGAGTTGCTCGACTCACCTGGCCCACTCTTAGTAAATCCTGGTTTCTTGAACCTGGGCTTACCTACTGCTAGGTCGCCCTGAGCTTTAGCCTTCCCTTTACCCTTTCCCTTACTGGAGATCATGAGAACATCCTGCTTCATGCTCCCACTTAATTTCAGATCCTTCTCAGTCTGTACGAGAAGGGAGTGGAGCTCATGAGGAGTCTTCTTCATGTCGTTCATGTAGTAGTTGGCCCTAAAGAGGGCGAACCCATCATGGAGCGAATGAAGCATACGATCAACGATTATGTTCTCACTGATCTTGCAGTTCAGGGTCTCCAGTTTCTCGATATTCTCAATCATGTTGAGAATATGTGGGCTAACAGCTTGGCCCTTCTGGAGTTTCGCCTCAAAGAAGCGACAGGTATGCTCATAAGAAACGATTCTCGGAGCCTTGGAGAATTCGTTAGAGAGCGTGGTGAAAATCTTGTTTGCACCATGGGATATGAAGCGTCTTTGCAAATTTGATTCCATTGCATAGATGAGTACGTTCTTTATCGCACCTGCTTCCATAACGAAATCGCTATGGGCGCGAATTTCGTTGGCTCTAGCTCCAGTTCCTGGGTGTGCCGGAATGGGCTCAGTTAAATACTTAAGCTTTCCGTTAGCAATGGCAGCATTCCGTAGTGCTGCCTCCCAGTCAGAGAAGTTTGACCCATCATTCCTCAGTCTGGTAGACTGATTCATGGAGTCCATGAAGGCCTTTAGCCAGGATTCACGTGCTAGCTTGGCACTTGGCATTGGGTCTTCACCAGCCATTTTAAGTTATACAGCAGTTTTAATGAACGTGTTCTACACTGAAAAGAAGATAAAACAAAACCATATAAGCAACTTATTGTTGTGATTTAAGTCTATATTAAATTGAATTTAAACTCGTAGACTCATGCATTTATATAATTGATCTCCCTCAAGAATTATATAAATGATCCCAAGACTCAATTTCCGTATATTGATAAGCCCACAGTTTGGCTAATTCCAATCGTTGGAACTCTTGGTCGATAGATTTCTGTATATCCTATCTATTAGTCCATCTCAGTCACTAGATAGTATCGAGTGACCATGATGTTGAGATAAAATAAATCATCTGTTCCCACTTACCCGACGTAGAAGGGGTCATATTATGCCTACCGACGAAGAAGGGATTCATGGGAGGCTGATTTATAAAGACTAGTCTCAATTTTTGGTTATACGAGGAAGACCCCATCAACTTTTATTTTTTCATATTAAGTGAACTAATATCTAGCAAATGCGTGAATGAATTAAATAAAGTGATGGCTTTGCAAATGACATGTGACATCTGTATTGTCACAGAAAACTAACGCGTAACCTCTACATGAGTCAGTTTTTAGGCATGATATAGGTGGTTTGGTTTTAGGCGGAATATGATGCAAGCTATTATCGATGAAAGCATAAAGATAAATGCAATAAACGTAAATAAAAGTCCTAGTGTGGCCTATCCTACCAAAATAAACATAAAACAACTTGGAATCCACCGTTGGACCCTAGAAGCTTGTCTTGATGTTCCATCTTGGTCCTTGCAGCGGGAGTGAGCATCCGGTCTCCGTCTTGTCTTTGGTCTTCACAAAATTACTAATTTAAATTACAAAAATAGTCCTAGATACATTCTAATTTAAATACAAAAGTAATTACATGGCAAAAACACAAAACCGGAGATTCAAGATCTCAAAAATACAAGCAAGATTGTGTCCCATCATTACGGTGACACAATCTTCTAAGGCCACACTAAGTTACAACCATTTGCAAAAATTAAATACGTTATTGAAAGCATTCAAGGCATTCACAAGACGATAAATAAAATGCATCAACTAAATAAAATTTATACATGACATAATACTGTTATTATGTTTAATAAATTTATACCAAACCACCTTTTAAGATTAAAATTATGTGACTATACCGCTTTAATCACCAATTTTAATGAACATATAATCCATTATTTTAAACTGTTTTAAAACAATATGTATCAAAACGAGGGTGAACCGTTTCACTAAATAATATACTATTTCCGTATACAGTATATTATTTTAAGCCATGTGAAAATAAAACATGTTATTTTTGAAAATAAAAAAAAACGAGTCTGTTACAGGGGGGAGGTCGACCGACCTAAACATGTGGTCGACCGACCTCCAGCCGAAAAACGGAAAATTTCTGCAACAGTAAAATCGGTCGACCGACCTATTAATTAGGTCGACCGACCAACATGCAGTAAAAACGAATTTCAGAAAACGCAAAACGCTGCACTTTTTGAAATTAAAACAAGTTTTTACTATTAAACTTTGATTAAAACAAGTAAATCAAAATTAACATCAACAAGGGTTCACATATTGTCAAGAATATCGATTAATTAACAATATGTAAACAGGAATCGAAAATCAAGATCGAAAACTCACAAAGGAAACTGTTTTTAAAAAAAAACAGAAAACTCACACAGGGGCAGTCGACCGACCGCTAAAACTGGTCGACCGACCGACACAGCGGCAGAAACGAGATTTTTCAAAATCTTTTAAATAAACTTATGAAAAACACAAAAGTAAAATTTTCATGGCCTAAGTCTCTGATACCACTTGTGGGGAATAAAGCATGTATTCACCCTAAACTTGCAGGATTATAATGAAAAATACAGTTGTGTTTATAGTCATAAGATTAAAAAGGATAAGAAAAGAAGTACAACCTTTAGTCCTTGTGCGAAAGGCCTAAGAACAGGAATTAACACAAATTCCCTCCTATAACTTGCACCCAAGACTTAGAATGAGATGTGGCCGCGTGTGCTAGAAATCCTCTCCAACTGCCTTGCAATATTGGGAGAGCTATTGAGTTTTAGATGTGAGATCTGGGGTTTTGGGAGAAGAATGCTCTCAAAAACCCTAATTTTTCCTTGAGATTTGTTTAAACAGTGAAACAAGAGTCCCTGACATAAGGAGAGTCCTCCTCCTTATGTAGTTGTTTCGGCCGAAAATTCTAGTAGGGTAGGAGTGGGCTTTCCTCTCTTACCTTATTCTAATTTGTGATTCGACCCATTTAGCTAAACTTTATTCGCGGGTTTTGTTTATAAATCGTATGCATGTTATCAGATATTAATGCAGTCGATGTATTAATAATGGTCTGATAAAATTACGATATTGTATAATTACCCAAATTAATATAACTGTTTATATTAATACGCGAATACAATATTTAATTAAATATATAACTGTTTATATTTAATTTACGAATTAAACATGTAATCCGTATTAGCTAAAATTATTTAATCCGTATTAAATAATAATCTCAACATCTTATTGACTAATTTAATAGTCAATACCTTTGACTAACTGTTTAGTCATATCCGGCAAAATGTGACTGTATTTTCATACCTTCACATCTCTCAAACGTGTCCTATAGGTGTGACGTATAGGGACCAGTTGATCACCGCCATCCGTATGACAATAACGTCAAACTTATCTAGCAAGCCAACCGTTATTGATAAACGTGGATCAACTGGTAATAATACAAAAGTATGCCCTTGTGATCCTTAAAGAGATTTAATAAGTCATTGTACTTAATTGTCAAGGACACCAGCCCCAACATTATTGTCTTCTTATCTTGTCCTATCTTCAGTAGTCCTTGTCTCTTTCGGGGTCCTCGACCTCCTTAAATCTGCCTTTTCTTTAATCTTTCGGGTGCAGGCATGACGTCTCATATTTGTTGTTCCAGCTTGCTTTCTTCTTAGCAGATGTTGAAAGGTAAGACTTTGTTTTGTCAAATGGGTAAAACAAGTAGCAGAAATCTTACCTAGGTTCTAGGTTTTCTTATTATATTGGGTTGATCAGATACCTTCGGTCTCCTTGTTTGTTTGGAATAAAAGCCGCCTTTATTGAATTGAAAGAACTTTTGGGAGACTGGGACATGAACCTATTTGATTTCTCTCCCTTTCTGCTTGCCTTTGTCTTTCTATTGTACTTGTATCTTTCCTCATCGAGTTGCTTCAACTGCTCCTTGTATTGGCTGTCTTTTTCCTCCTTTTCTTCTTCCGAGGGAACTTCTTGACTTCTGAGTCTTATTCAGCTTTTGGTGCTGCTGTTGGCGGAATAGAGGATTTCAGGCAAAATGCTACAAGTCAAGGAAAGCAAGGGGTTGAAAAAGAAAAGAGGGGTTAATTCCAATTCTATGAGTACACGCAAAGGTGCGACTTCCTGATACGAAGTTGGCTGTATTTCTTCAGTTGCAACGTTCCTGAAAAGCGATTAGATAGCACCTATATAAGAAGAGATGCAATTTTATCAAATTAAGTAAGGACTTGATCCCAAAGCAAGACAGAGCGAAGGCAGCTTGTTAGGCTGCGTGGAATGCCATAAATAGAGAAAAAGCTAGGAACAAACAATAAGAACCCTAGTCAGAATGGAACGAACGCCTTGACCGGATCCCACCACCTTCTTACGGAGAGAGCGCGTCATAATATTCTTCCTATTCTTCAGCTTCTTCCGAAAGGAACTCCACTTCTTAGTCCCCAGCATCTTAATCTTCCTCGTGGAGAGGCTCCCCATCTTATGCTTACCCAGAGAGCGCCTCTCTTATGCTTCGTCTTGGGAACTTGGCTTCTTCAGCCTCGTATTCATATTCTTTTCTTGATGCTTCTCTTGTTTGAGGTTGTTCTTCAATAAAAAGAAAGGGCACCGAAGTGGGGTCGAGTGAAAAGGTTTAAATAGCTCGAACGTTAGTGAGAGGGGATAGGTCTTTGAATTGAAGACAGGAAAATCTTTGACAGAGTTTCTGGTTTATGCTGCGTGGGAGTGTGATAGATGAGTCAGTCTGGTACAAAGCCGGGGTCTAGCTGACGTAGCCGATGAGTTTGGAATGCCATAAAGATAAGACCCTAGAGCAACAAACAATAAGGGTAGTTCGAAATGCAAGGAATGTCCCTTCTTTATATTTCATCGAGGAAAGACAAGAAACTGAATCTAGTCTTAGGAAACCTTTCTATGAAACTGCCCTATTGTTCTAATTCTTGCTACCTTATTATACTTCTCCATATTCTTCAGCTTTTGTGGCATCTTTTGCTTCTCTTGATGCGTCTTCTTCTTAATCTTACGCAGGTAGCCCACCTTATTCCGGTTCTTCTGTTGCTTCTTCTGCGCCTGCGTATCCTTTTCTTGCTGCTTATCTTGTTGGAGAAAAAGACGACTCCCCAGGCAAGGAAGGGGGTTGATGCAGCTTGGGAGTATGGTAGCTGGTAAAGTCAGTCTGGTACAGAGCCCGTACATAGACATTGGCACTGATGTTTTGTTGGGTGCGAAGTGGTACAACTCCTCCTCGGTCCAATTCAAAGAATGAGGTTTGCTTGGATGCTGCTTGTTAGGCAGTCTGGGTGAAATTCCAACAAGAGTAACAATATTAGCAACAAAGGAAGAAAGCAAGAAAGAGTTGAGGGAATGTCTTGATCGAAGGGATTTCTGTTTGTTTATGCAGCCTCTACCTCAGATTTTTCTTATTGTTACTCTTAATCTTGAAGTTATGAAGCTGCTGCTTCTTCGCCTAGGTCTTACTAAGGGAGCTCATCTTCTTATTCTTACGGAGGTAGCCCATCAACTTCAGCCTAGTATTCGCCTTATGCAGCTTTTGTTGCTTCGCCTTCACCCGCGTCTTATGCAGCTTTTGCTCAGTGCTTCGAAGTAAGGAAAGAAGATTGCAATCTGAAGGGAAAGACAAGGAACGGGCTAGAAATCAAAGAGGTTCATGCGTCAGGCAAGGAGCCCAAAGGGGGGTTTATCCCGCCCAGTATAATAAAAAAAACCCAGAACCTAAGCTTGACTTCTCATACCTGTTGGAAAAATTTTACTAAAGAAGGGCATCCGATTCAACATCTCCTAAGCTAAGAAGAGCTCAAGCTAAGACAACAAAGTGGAAGCCTCAAAGCTGCACCCGAAGGGGTGGAGGAAACTCAAATCCCTCGTCTTATTCTTATTCCTTTTCTGCTTCTTCTCTTGATCCCGCTTCCTCGTATTCTCCCGAAGGGGGTCCTAGGACTAAATTCTGGCTCCTATTCTTCTTCTTTTTCTCGCACTCACAGCTCGGACACATGCATTTCCCTAGGCTAAGTTCCAATTAAGCCCTATAGAGGTTGAATCTATAGATATATAAGAAGATTGAGAGAGGGTGGGTTTTGCTCTGTGCTCCGACTAGATACATATAAGATAGGCTCTAAGGCAAGCTAAAGTCATCATTACAATATACGTATAGTTAAGAATTTAGAGAATGGTCCTAATATAAAGAGGGCTCGTCAGCTCGTCAGATTGCATCACCAAACGGTGAGATTATTACTTTTGCATAACGAGAAGACCTGATGCGGAACCATCGTTAATTCAATCCCAAGAAATATTATTAAACAAAGATATGAGTCATATTAATCAAAGCTACAAGATAGGATCAACTTCCGTTCTTAGGATTGCTTGGGAAGGGATTGAAACCCTTGGGGCGTGCGAGTAGAGGAGGCACGAAACCCTAGATTAATTAGGGTTTGTGTTTTATTCTTTTTTGTTATTTTAATTAATTTGTTATTTAATTAATTAAGTTTGTTACTAGTTTGTTACAACTAGGTTGTTAAAGTTGTTACAAGGTGGTTACAAAATTAGTTATTAGTTAGTTATGAATTTGTTATTAAGTTGTTAGGGTTTGTTACTACAACTTAATCATTTATTTGTTATTTTATCTTTTAGATTAAATAAGGATTATCTTTAATCCATAGGATAGGAATAGAAACCCTAGGAAGAGTAGTAGTACACGGTTTGGCCGAGCACTTGGGGACCGTGTAGGGTTCTTGTTCTTTCCTATTTCGATTCTGGTTTGTGACGGATGACCTTACTATAAATAGGCATCCTTAGTTGTTTGTTTTATCATCTTATTATCAAATTATAAACAAAACCTTTTGTTAAGTTTTACTTACAAATCTAAAGTATCTGTGTGAGCTTTAAAACCCGAAGTATCTGTGTGAGCTTCAAAATAATTGAGAGGGTATCTGTGTGAGCTTGATCAATTATCCTATCCATCGACAATCATAAATCATTCATCAAATCGTTTCACAAATCTTTCAAGTATTAAGTGCTGTGCCTTATTACGTCATCAACAATCTTTATTCAAGAAGATCAAGAAACACCAAGATTCACCACCACCGTTGACCACCGTCCACGGCGAGCCACGTCACCACCACCGGCCGTTCGTCCGTCCACCATTCATTCATTATTCTTCGTTCTTGGTTATTTTTCGTTCTTTATTCGTTCAAGATTGTATTATTTTATTAGTATTTTTATTCCGCTGCAACATCCGTATTTTTGTTGATTATCTTTATTGATTATCACCCCAAATACGCATCAAATTGGTATCAGAGCTTCGGCTCTTGGTCTAATTTTTATTATACCGGTTCTTGGGAGAAGTTTTGTTACAATGGTATTAAGGAACTTGCATATAGAGGCCGACGAAGGGATCCACGATCAAAGGGAGAGGATTTTTCGTACAAAGTGCAAGATAAAGAATAAGGTGTGTACTATGATCATTGATAGCGGTTCTTGTACTAATCTATTGTCCAAGGAGGCGGTTGAGAAACTACAACTACCCAAGATTGATAAGAAACATCCTTATAAACTATATTGGCTTGATGGGGAAGAAGAAATTAACGTAAACCAACAAGTCCTAGTTCCATTCAAGATTGGTCCGTATGAAGATGAAGTATGGTGCGATATTGTGCCTATGAGTGCTAGTCATATTCTATTGGGAAGACCATGGCAGTTTGATCGAAAGGTGATACACAACGGGAGAACCAATGTTTATAGCGTGCCCAAAGGAAAAACAATATTTGATCTTCAACCATGGGTTCCAAAGAAAAGGAGTGAACCTAAGAAAGACATAGAAGAGATGATAATAGAGGGGAAAGAAGTAGAAGAGGCGATCACCAACGGAGAACCAACGTTCATGATGGTAGTAAGGGACGTAGGAGGCCGTGAGAGTGGCGAGGAGGAGGGTCGGCGTGAGGTGCGAAGTTTATTGGAGGAGTTCAAGGATGTGTTTCCGGAAGAGCTACCCGACGGACTACCACCACTACGAGGGATAGAGCACCAAATCGATCTTATTCCAGGAGCAGCGTTACCTAATAAACCCGCTTATCGTTGTAATCCGGAAGAGGCAAAAGAATTACAAAGACAAGTCCAAGAATTGATGGATAGAGGTTATGTACAAGAAAGCCTAAGTCCATGTGCAGTACCAGCTCTATTGGTACCAAAAAAGGAAGGAACTTGGAGGATGTGCATTGACAGTCGCGCCGTCAACAACATCACAATTAAATACCGATTTCCTATACCAAGGTTAGATGATATGCTCGACGAACTCGCAGGATCAAAGGTATTTTCTAAACTAGATCTAAGAAGTGGTTATCATCAGATGAGGGTTAGGGAAGGAGATGAATGGAAGACAGCTTTTAAAACGAAGCAAGGGTTATACGAGTGGCTCGTTATGCCATTTGGGTTGTGCAACGCTCCTAGCTCGTTCATGAGGCTAATGAATGAGGTATTAAGACCTTTCTTAAATAAATTTGTGGTTGTTTACCTAGATGATATTCTTGTGTATAGCCAAAGTAAAGAAGAACACAATACACATCTAAGAGCAGTATTTGAGATGCTTAGAAAGCAAAAATTATATGGGAAACTAGAGAAGTGCACGTTCATGGTAGCAAGCGTGGTCTTTTTGGGATACATCGTGGGTGAAAGAGGAGTGAGCATGGATCCATCAAAAGTTGAAGCAATACAAGCTTGGCCTATTCCTAAAACAACCACGGAGGTACGTAGTTTTCATGGTCTAGCATCGTTTTATAGGCGGTTTATTCAAGGATTTAGTTCTATCATGGCCCCTATTACGGAGTTAACAAAAAAAGGAGAGTTCGTATGGACATCACACGCCCAAAAGGCGTTTGAGGAAATAAAAAAGAAGCTTTGTTCGAATCCCGTACTTGCCTTACCAGATTTTAGTAAGTTGTTCGAAGTTGAATGCGATGCAAGTGGGGTAGGAATCGGCGCAGTATTGGTGCAAGAAAAACGGCCAATTGCCTATTTCAGTGAGAAGTTGAACGGTGCTAGGTTAAACTATTCCACCTATGACAAGGAGTTCTATGCGATTGTAAGAGCTTTGGATCATTGGGCACATTATTTACGTCCTAGACCTTTTATACTACATTCGGATCATGAAGCTTTAAAACATATTCATGGGCAACAAAAATTAAATCCAAGACATGCTAAGTGGGTTGAGTTCCTACAATCTTTTACGTTCTCTTCTAAATACAAGACAGGTAGTTCAAACATAGTAGCAGATGCATTGTCAAGGAGACATTCTTTGTTGGTTGAATTAGATGCAAGGATTCTTGGTTTTGAGCATATTAAAGAACTATATAAAGAGGATCCCGATTTTTCAAAGGAATTTTTGAATCCGGAAGGATTATACACCACGCAAGACGGCTACCTATTCAAGGGGAACCGTTTGTGCATTCCTAAGGGATCGATGAGAGAATTACTTGTAAGAGAGGCGCATGGAGGCGCTATAGCAGGGCACTTCGGCATTCAAAAGACAAATGAGATGTTAGGAGAACACTTTTATTGGCCTAAGATGAGTAAAGATGTTCAAGATATTATTAGCAAGTGTGTAATTTGTCAAAGATCAAAGAGTACGTTCAACAAGGGTTTATATACACCTCTTCCAGTACCAGTTCAACCATGGAATGAGGTTAGTATGGATTTTATTTTGGGATTACCACGTACTCAACGCGGTAAAGATTCTATTATGGTTGTGGTAGATCGTTTTTCTAAGATGGCGCACTTTATACCGGGTCATAAAACGGATGATGCAACAAAGGTAGCTGATCTTTATTATAGAGAAGTTGTTCGATTACATGGAATACCACTTACCATTGTATCGGATCGGGATGTTAAATTTCTTAGCTATTTTTGGAAGACCTTGTGGAGATTAGTTGGTACTAAACTTTTATTTAGCACCTCCCACCATCCGCAAACGGACGGCCAGACCGAGGTCACGAATAGGACGCTCGGGAGTTTATTACGTGGGTTGGTGAGTAAGAGTACCAAGGATTGGGATATCAAGTTAGCTCATGCGGAATTTGCGTACAATCGTACTCCTTCGGCCACCACGGGGCGTGCACCATTCGAGATTGTCTATGGGGTGAATCCGTATTTACCTATTGATCTTGTACCTATCCCAAAGAAAGAAGTTATTAGTTTTGAGGCAAAGGAGAGACAAGCCCCCTTTATGAGGATGTGTGAACAAGTTAGAGCTCAAATAGAGAAGGCCAATGCTAAATATAAAGAGAAAGCAAATAAACATAGAAGACAACCGGTGTTTAAAGAAGGTGATCTTGTGTGGTTACACTTAAGAAAGGAACGTTTTCCATCTAAGAGGAAGAACAAGCTTATGCCTCGCGCGGATGGACCGTTCAAGGTTCTTGAATGCTATGGATCAAATGCCTATAAAGTCGAATTACCAAGTGAGTATGGGGGTGTAAGTGCCACATTCAATGTGGGTGATTTATCTCCTTATCTAGATGACACAGACTTGGAGGCCAATTCTCAAAAAGGGGGAGAGAATGATGCGGAACCATCGTTAATTCAATCCCAAGAAATATTATTAAACAAAGATATGAGTCATATTAATCAAAGCTACAAGATAGGATCAACTTCCGTTCTTAGGATTGCTTGGGAAGGGATTGAAACCCTTGGGGCGTGCGAGTAGAGGAGGCACGAAACCCTAGATTAATTAGGGTTTGTGTTTTATTCTTTTTTGTTATTTTAATTAATTTGTTATTTAATTAATTAAGTTTGTTACTAGTTTGTTACAACTAGGTTGTTAAAGTTGTTACAAGGTGGTTACAAAATTAGTTATTAGTTAGTTATGAATTTGTTATTAAGTTGTTAGGGTTTGTTACTACAACTTAATCTTTTATTTGTTATTTTATCTTTTAGATTAAATAAGGATTATCTTTAATCCATAGGATAGGAATAGAAACCCTAGGAAGAGTAGTAGTACACGGTTTGGCCGAGCACTTGGGGACCGTGTAGGGTTCTTGTTCTTTCCTATTTCGATTCTGGTTTGTGACGGATGACCTTACTATAAATAGGCATCCTTAGTTGTTTGTTTTATCATCTTATTATCAAATTATAAACAAAACCTTTTGTTAAGTTTTACTTACAAATCTAAAGTATCTGTGTGAGCTTTAAAACCCGAAGTATCTGTGTGAGCTTCAAAATAATTGAGAGGGTATCTGTGTGAGCTTGATCAATTATCCTATCCATCGACAATCATAAATCATTCATCAAATCGTTTCACAAATCTTTCAAGTATTAAGTGCTGTGCCTTATTACGTCATCAACAATCTTTATTCAAGAAGATCAAGAAACACCAAGATTCACCACCACCGTTGACCACCGTCCACGGCGAGCCACGTCACCACCACCGGCCGTTCGTCCGTCCACCATTCATTCATTATTCTTCGTTCTTGGTTATTTTTCGTTCTTTATTCGTTCAAGATTGTATTATTTTATTAGTATTTTTATTCCGCCGCAACATCCGTATTTTTGTTGATTATCTTTATTGATTATCACCCCAAATACGCATCAAGACCAAATAAAGTGGTTCTATAGATTCTTTTTTTGGTGCAGAAGCTGTTTCGCCTTCGCCCGCGTCAGCTTTTGTTGTGTATTCGTAAGCTTACTCTTCTTCCGGAGGGAACTTGACTTATTCCTCGTATTCATATTCTTTTGCGTTTTCTTTTTTTGTTTGCTACTTATGAAAAAAGAAATCAAACAAAACCGGAGATTCACCTTGAATAAAGACTGATAAGTTGAGGAAAAAAGCTCGACTAGAAGGACAGGACACGAACCCAGCCAGAGACCTGAACGGACTTTCTCACAGAATAAAGTACCAAGCGCCGCTAGTGCATCATTTTCCTAACTTGCTATTGGTAGGCCAATCTCCTCTCCTTGTCAGTCTTCTCCCTGTCTCCTTCGCAGTCTACCGGCTTGACACGGACGGAAGAGACTCGACTAACAGCGATAGAGGTATAAGGTGCTTCCGTGAGAAAACCTAAATAAGGCGCATCACATTAAGAACCAAAAAAGGAGACAACTTGCTGTCAAAAGTAAGGCAGTGTGGGGCGAGCGACTTCTGCCTTTTTAGTATGACTCGACTGTATGTAAAGGATAGATAGGGATTTCAGTGTAGTTTACGCGTGGTGGTTTCAGTACAAACTCGATCCATCCGTCAATGATGTTCCATCTATGGGCATTCCATAATAGATATAACTAGGATTTGGCAAAAAGATAAATGAAGATATAGAAAGTCTGCAATTATCCAGCTTTCTCTGTTGCTCGACAATCAAATTATACTAGTCTTGATGAACCTGTGCCGAATCGGATGAATCAGATAGAGCACGGGGCTTTTATTCAACTCTTTCTACGGAAATCCATACAAACTGTCAGAGCTTTTCTAATATAATTGGCATTAATTCATAGGGAATCCTAAACTACTTTAAATGGAGCTAGCTATATTAGAAAAACATTCGGTTGGTGAGAACCGTCTCCGTAGATAAAGAGTCTCTAAGATTCATTGGATTGGATGAGTTCATTAACTGCCAGTCATAGTATATAAAGAGCCTTTACCACCATATATGTTTACAAAAAGAAGAAAATTTCAACATCAATAATTTTTTTTACAAGTGAACAAGAGAAGGAAGGAGGTGCAAGAGAAGAGTTTCCTTTTCTGGGGCGGGGGTGGTTAGGGTGAGAGAGCAGCGTTGGCTGATTCTGGTTTCGCATATCTCTCTCTAAACAATTGAATGAAATATAATGAAGATTTGGCTTTGAGCATTGAAGGCGGTGTATGCCAATGAGTAAAGGAGAGCAGGCCAAAAGAAAGAGGGCTAGCTTGCCCCCACAAGATATAATACCTGGGGCGAGGATGCTTTCCTAAAGATTCTTTAGTATGTGCTGCATGTATATATAGATAGACACACACCCCAATGCTCATAGCATTGCCAAAGCATTGTCCTGTATTAGAAGCCGATTCAAAGGAGTCTATCGTAGAGAAAGAAATTAAAAAGTTAAGTCCACGCCACGAGGAAAGCTTCCATTTTCTTTTAAACTTTACACACATTCCCATAGACTCTTATCTAAAAGAATTTAGGTGTCGCGGTTCCCATCGTAACCAAAGTACCGTGCAATTCTTCTATTTTAAGCAGAATTTACTGTACTGAATGTGAATATTTGGGGGTGTCAGTTTCGAGAAAAGTAGGAGATCGAGACTCTCACTTCGGCGTCTTACACACCAGAAAGGAGGGGGGTTTCAAACTTCAAGTGAGGACAGGCCGGAAAGGCTCGACCGATGCATCCTTCTTATTATCGGTCACGGGAGAAGAGCGCGGTAGCTCTTAGGTATAAAGCTTGCATCATGATATATTTTTTGGTTATTCGGCTTCTTTTTTCCATTCGTATAGTGGATCTTGCTTCTATAGGGTTTGTAAAGCTGCTTGAGTCAACTTCCAATACGACCAAGCGTAACAATAGAGAGAGAGGAAAAAAGGAATCTCCTGAAGAAAGTTCATTAAAAAGCTAGAGAAGTTCCCTACGCAGGGTTAATTCCCTAAAGTTAGGAGATGCTATTGAAGCAAGTTGTGGTTGGTATATCAGAAGGAGTAGGGTGTGTCTTGATTGCTTTGATCAAGGTTCAAAGTACGAGGGGCTGCTTCTCTGAGGAATTTATCTAAAGTGATGCTCTCATTTCTAGATTTAATAGAGTTAGATAGCTCTTTGTTGTGGAAAGAGCGGGAATCTTTATCTTAATATGTTAAGGAGGTTTGTTTTACCCCTGTTGTGGGAGCGAACGCTCTAGGTAGCTGCTGAAGTAACTTTTCGACTGGACTAGAGCAACTGGACGTAGCATTCTTTGCTGGGACGTGTTGATTGATGGGCATAGATGCGTGGAGAGAGAACGCTTGTTATAAGTCCCAAGCGTGTCATGTCGTGATTGATTAAAACTGGCCCTTTATCCTAGCACCCGAGAAAAAAGACTCGTCTCGAAAGAAAGATTCGTGCTGCTATAGTAAGGGGCTGCAGTCTCACGATACCCCAACCAAGCATTTCAAATATTGATGGAATCATACAAGATATCTCATAAGGGCATCTTTTCTTAATCTCAGCGAGAGGGTGTTGTTTCATTCTAATTAATTTTAGAAAGTTCCAGGAAAAAGAAGAAGCAGAGTTTAAGGGGGTTGAAATGGAAGCGTGTGAAACAAAGCAAGCTGCTTAACCTTCACAAAAAAGTCAGGGGCGAAACTTCGGGTCAAAGAGGCTCGTTTGAACCCAGAATTAGATCTCAAACAAGGGAATCACTCGCTTACTCGTCAGAATGGTCTAATAAAGAAGGTTCATTAACTCTTCCACATTTCTAAAGAAAGACTTTCTTACTCTATAATAGACACGGGTATGGTTTCTATCAAGGGTACTTCCTGGTTTGCGACTTCTCATCCAAAGAAAGCTTTGATCACATACATAGACTCGCCGGCATCAAGCCAAATCACTAAAGACTTACTGATGAAAGGAAAGGGATCGGCTCTTAATCCAGATAAGGGGATGATACACGACATCTTTTCTTATCTATATATATATTAGTGACGGGCTTTCTTTCTCTTTTCGCAAGAAGAGGGGGGTTCGGGCACAAGCCTGACTGACAGCTGGAAATAGTAGAAGAAAGAGGGATTTTTCTATAGATGAGAATTTCATTTGTCCTCTTACAGCAAATAGGCACAATTCAGACACGTATCTCTACATTAGGCATGCACATAAAGTAAATCCTCTAAAAGATTAGAGGACTTAAAATCTATCCGCAGAAGGTTTTTCAGGTAGAGCTTATTATGACCTCGGAGAAAGAGCGCCTCATTTTGGCGAGATTTGTAGACAAAGGGACAATTGTGAAAGACATGAAGTAAGGTATAAAGAAAAGAGTGGTGCTTAAATATGCGCCTTCAGGTTCTGGTGTGCTGTGAGTAGAATATGTTTTAATCCTTCCTCAAGCTTGCACTATGAAGAGGCTTGCATAACTTTAGTCTAGGCATTCTTCTACTCTCACAAAAAGAGGTTAATAAAAAAGAGGGATGATTCGAAGGAGGCACTTTTTATATTATATGGTTTTATAAAAAAAGTAGCAACGACAGGAATTACTCACCACATCGTGCGCAGTTTCCTCCAGTTTAGCCAGAGTCTTCCTGGTTGGTATCCGCGAGAGCCTCTTGATAGTGACTCTTCGGCACCTCTCTTTAGCCTAATAAGAATCAGACATGTGCGCTTGGGAACCGCCGCGAGGCATACCTACAAGAGATCTGGGCACGTAGGGAGCAAGAGCTCTTCCAAAAGTTTATAACTTCGGTATTTAGAATCGAAGTCTGATCTTTAGACCTATCTTTTTGGACATATCTATTCCATCTTGTAGTGAGTGTAAGGTCGGAAACCGCCCCAAAGGTTCCCTCGGATAACAGACTCAAAGGCTTTTGCCCGTTCGATAAGAGTACTAATATATAAAGAAGCCTATAAATAAATAAGAGGCATAAGAGGCTTTAAGTAAGGAGAGAGTGGGAAAGGCGGAGTATTTTAACTAGATTTCTCGCAACCCCCCCTTGTTTTCGGGGGCAGTCAGGCTTCCTAGCCCTCTTGTAGAAAAGAAGGGAGTACCTACCTACCTAGAACCCTATTAGGCGGGCTTTACCCAAAGTAAGCATACACCGTAGAGGAAAGAGTATGGTAACGATACCTAAGAAAGGACTCCCCGAAAGAGTCTGCTTTCTTTCATATGATTGAGAATCTCTACTAAACTAAGTGACCGAAAGACAACTACTTCTCATAAGCAGAAAGTTATAAAAAGACAGGGCTTTGTTTACATAGATCAGCTATATTCCCCTAAACTAGGGGGGCTAAAGTCTTTGCTTTTAATGATATATGACAAGTCTTGCTTTATGTTTTGCGCTCATCAATCAAGACACTTCGCGCATTCCACTCATTGAATATATATATATATATATATATAGGAGTCTCAAACTAATTGAGCTTTTCATTATCCTTTACGACTTTCGAATGACTCGCAGAAAGAAGGCAATGAAAAAAAAGGAGACGAACCCTCATTAAGAGAAGGCTCTCGTACAAAAATGTGATAAAGCTATTTCCGGAAAGGTCAACCCTTTTCTTTTTTTCTTGTTTTACCACCATTAAGATCGTCTATCCCAAATAGCTTCGTTCCTTGCCTTTTTTTGTCTCTACTTTACCAATTCAAACACATCCGCCCACACAGCCCAAAGGCCTGGGAATAAGTGCAACGTGTAGGTGTAAGGTTGGTAGAATCTCTTTTTCCACAAAAGTCTAAGTATAAGTAAGCAAGTTCTTCTCCCGCCGAGTGGTCTTCTTTGCTCAAAATTCTTTTAAATGCTGCATTCCCTCCTTTGCTGGGAACGTTTTCTTGATCTTTATTGGGTTGGGGCGGACTCGCATATAAGAGCTCATAAGCCTTATAGATAAGAGAAGAATTAAATAGAATTTTCTCGAGAGTACCTATTAAAGAGAAAGCGAAGAAAAGCTGTGAACGAGAATGTTTTCGTCGATTGCTTTCCTCTTATTTAAAGACAAGCCCTTTTGGATTGGAATGATTTTACAGCACGAATACCAGAAGGCTCTTTTCAATGGAATGGCTATACTCCTAGGGAGAGATAGAAAGTGCTCGAGCATTAGTGAGAAGAGAAATAATCAGACCTTTTTTCATTTTCTTATATTTTTAAAAAGAATGGTACGCCTCGAATCTTATTTTTGGCTATTCGTCCCTTTATCCTTTCTATATAGGGATAGGAAGACAGACGCAGACTGAGGAAATGGAATTGGCTCGAGCATAAGAAAGTAAACTCTCTCGCATATACAAGCGAAAGGGAGAGAGAAAAGAAGCATAGGGATGAGGAGAGGGGTTGAAGAACACCTTTTTCTGAGCTTCGTGTTAATAACCCTGCCGGTGAATGAAGACTGAAAAGGAGATAGAGAAGGGAAGGCATAGACAAACGCGGACCGCCAGCCTTTCTTCGGAAGAAGGCATGTTCATGGTCAGACTTAAGAGTGAAAATAAGGACGAGAATGCTCTCATACTATAATGAGGGCTTCCTCCTTTTAAGGTGCAATGAGAAAAGAATTAAAAAAGAGCAGAAAGTAACTGAAGGTCGCATCCTGAAAGACGTAGAGGCGCCCTAAACCTCGCGTATACCTGCTGTTTTGAAATCCCTCATGAGACGGATGCCTTTATAAATAGGTAACGAGTCCTACTTTAATTTAGTATCCTTTTAAAATATAAGAGGGGTTATTCGAAAGAAATATAAAAGATGTCGGTTGTTTGGTTGAGAAGGATCTTAGGCATCCCTCCCATATAGATAGTGATATAGTGAAGTTGTCCAAGGAAGGAAGCGCTAAATGGCGAGAAACGTGGCGGAGTAGGGTAGTCACCAGCGTAGGTGCACATAGTCTCTTTCCTTCTTTTTTTCTTGTAAGTAGAAAGATGCTGCTATCTATGCGGCTAAGCAATAGAGAGATCAGAACAGGGTTAAGACTAAGACGTGGCATTGCCCCCTTTTAATTTTTCATAAAGCTTAGCCGTGATTAATTTCGGAGAAGAATTCCAAGGGAGGCAGCGGTCGGTTGATAAGTACCACCTTTCCCTTCTAATTAGCTGGCGGCTCTCTTGTTCAAAAGCAGCAAAATAAAAGAAGGGTTAGGGCTCCTAAAACAAAGGAATCACGTGAGATGGCGTTCTCAATGCAAAGGCTTAGGCATCAGAATGAGCGGGTCTATTTTGACGCAGGCTTTGCTATTCCTGAGTGTATGAGTTCTTTCTTCTTATTCCGTAAAGGAGCGCAATATAGGGATTTCTATCTAATAAACGAATATCCATTCCTCAAGCAAAGATGTCTTCAGATGGAGACTCTCTCTATGATCGAAAGGTATAAAGGTAGGAGATCCTGTGACTGAGTTTGAGGTAAAAAACTTGAGAAGGCTCTGTTCGAAGGAGCAAGCTATCGCCCTTTTTTACCAAAGAGTGAACCTGTCCTTTCCTTTTTAATATTGGACTAAAGGCTCCCTTTATATTCCGTGAGAAAGGCGGAGTAAGCGAAAAGTGTTATAATCTGGGGGTTTACCAACTCGACAGGGGACTCCGCTTTCTTTGTAAGGGGGGTATGGAGCCTGCGGATAGCGAAGAAAGCCACTATTGAACTTCAGCTATGTACCTATCAAGAGGTGCATTTGTTCAGTCATCGATCAATGCAGTCACTAATAATCCGGCTCAATCCTGGTATGCATTCTCTTTATTAAGGAAAGCCGGGCTAGCGGACTCCCCCAAGAAAAGAGGATTCTCACTATCGAAGCCATCTTCGCCGAACTAGCCTCCTTCTCTTATATTATATGCTCTTTGTGAATCAAATTGACTTATCCAACCATCCCCACATAGAGAGGGTGAGCGTCTGGTCTTACAAGAAGTCGGCAGCTAGGGCAGACAGGTTAGCTGAAGAAGAATGATGCCCTCAAAGAGCTATCCCTACTCATTAGAGTTAGACCATCAAAATAAAGCGAGAAGAAGACCTCTCTTCTAAGAAAGATGAGAACCGCTTCTTAATGTAGCGAGCCAGCCTGTAGTGACGAGCTCCTCTACAACGTTCTTTTGTTTTCGAACATGTTGAAATTAGGAGGGTTAAGGCACAAAATAAGGTACTTTTGGGAGCATAATCGACCCCTTGTAAAGTAAGCCATTGGTGACTCAGCTCTTGAGATTCCCAGTCGTTGCACCTACCCTCTTTACCCTTTCCCCATTCACTGCTGCCGCTTACGGAAACTCCCTCATGATATAGTGATCTTTCTTTTCTTCATTCTCCGCCGCCTGTAGGTGAGTAAGACCGGTTTACCCACTTTTCGAGAGCAGGATCGGCAAGAGCTTCCTCTTTGTCTATCGATCTTTCCTAAACATTTGCTACCGTCTTCGGAGCTCCTTCACTTGTCCTTTTTCTCTTTCTCTTCGCCGCCCTTGGTTTTAGTGGATTTTACGAAAGAATGAAGCCGTGGATAAAGAAGGGACGCAATACAAGAAGTTCTCCCGACCAAGCTTGTAAAGATATTGATCTCGCCCCGAAGCAAAGGACTATGAATCTCTAAGAAGAGGCCCTCTTGTCTTCGTAGAGTCTTTGCCCATAAAAAATTCATAAGGATTGATTTTGCTGCTCCTTCTAGGCGATAAGTAAGTTTTCCCCTTTTTAAGGGAGACAGTAAGAGCGTCTTTTTTTGACAGGCTCTGTTGTTTGTTTTTAAATTCTATCTTTGTGAAAAGGTCAGTTCTCAAAGTGCCTTCGTTAGCATGTAAGCTATAATATGACTTGGTGCCCTTTCTTTTCTTCTGGTCTTCCTATATGATAGGCATCGAGCCTCTTCCTTCTGATGAACGCCCCTTCATAAGTGATGCGTATTGCTTGCTAAAAAAGAAATCCAAGGGAAGTTTGGAAAGCAGTCGATTTTAAAAGAAGCAGGGGTAGGCTCGATTAAACTCAGTCCGATGCTATGATGAAGACTTTTATTAGGCTTAGTCCGATCTAATCTTTCTAATCGTAACTCTCAAATCTATTCTTTGTTCACTGATTAGCGCAGTCCGTCAATGAAAAAAGGGCGGGAGCTTGGTTGGCAAGACAAACGGATCGATAGGACTCTCTGTAACACCCTCATTTATTTAAGGGCCTGTACTAGGACTCCCCAGATAATTAAGGGTGTTACCATCTCGGTTTCCCGAGGCAGTAGATACAAAGGAAGGAACACAGTACTTTATTATTAAACGTTTAAACTCAAAAGAGCAAGTTTTACAACTGTTTCCAAAACTGTCTCAAAAGATAAAGAAATTCTACAACTCATGATAGAAATACTAAAGTGATCTAGACACTGCCTGGTCTGGTCCGGATCCAAGCTCACTCCCATTAGCTCCCGTAAACTCAAGTACCTGTCAATCTGCTCCCCAATAGATTGGTTCATCACAGGTGATCACGAATACACAGGGTCAACCACGAGGTTGAGTAGGAAAACATCAACAAGAAATAAATGAACATATAATAACTTCTTTCATCTCCACATCAATCAGTCAACCACTTCACCTCCATCACACCACACCTTCCATCACACCACACCTTCCATCACACCACACCTTCCATGGCCATATCAAAAGTCTCATATCACAAGACCCATATCACAAGACCCATGTCACAAGTCCCATTCTCCACAATAATCAATAAAAATCAAACAATCCACAATACATTCAATATTAGTAAAAGCAGTCTTGTAATAACATCACACACATATACTTCATGTCAGAACACAACCACAGATATATCGCCTACCTCGAATTGCAGAAACGCAGACAAATCCCAAGCCCGCTAGAAATGTTCCACGCGAAAACCGCTACCTAAACACGTATTCGTAACGAATTAATAACCTTTCAGAACCTTCATAACTTAACTTACCCCTACTATAAATAGTAACCTTCTAAAAGTGGAAGGTTTCCTAAAATGAAAACTTTCCCGATATAGTAATTTCCTTAAAAGGAAATTTCCCAACCCGTAAAACCTTTAATTAAAACAACTAATAACCTACTAAATACAATTACAACAATTAATAACAATAATAATAAACTACTAATAAACAACCTAATAATAATAATAGTATAATAACCCATAAAAAAACCAACTCCCACGACTCCCTCCACAACACCCCGCGGCAACACTCAACTCCCCCCTTCACCACCGTCCAACCCACAACCGGCAACCACCACCCAGAAACAACCTCAACCTGCACGTCCCACCCCACCATAACCAGACCCGCCTAGCCACCTTACTACCGCGAACCCGATAAACACGGTTCCCTGAATCCACCAGGCGCAACCCCGATAACCACCAGAACCCATAAAACCCGACTCCTGACATGAGACGACAACCGTGGTACCACCGTATCGACCTCCCCCGAGTCAACGGTGGCACCACCCCCAGCCCATACACGTAGCAGACCAAAACGCTAATTCGCATCCGTTCGTATTACCTCCGACGTCGACGACCACCAGCGGCAGCCAATCACCGCCCCTGCACTCGCCCTCACTCCCGTAACCAACCCTAGCCACCACAGCGACTCAACCCTGGTGACACAAAACTACGACTGGCGCAAAAACTAAAAAGGCGAAACGGAAAAACGAGAGGCTCACCTTAGTCGTCTGAGACCGTCTGAACGCGTCTGAACCGCCCCTTAATCACCGCTGTCTCTCTCTCTCTCTCTCTCTCTCTCTCTCTCTCTCTCTCTCTCTCTCTCTCTCTCTCTCTCTCTCTCTCTCTCTCTCTCTCTCTCTCTCTCTCTCTCTCGGTTGTACCAGCCGCCGCTTACCCGAGAATCAGGAGTTTAGCGTGTGTTTTTCTTTTTTTTTTATTATATGGGTTTAGGGTTTGACATCCTAGTAAATAACGTAAGAGAACGTGTGGTAAAGTGTAAGTGTGTCCGTGGGCCTACCCATGACCCATACAAGCTTCGTCTAAAGTAATACGAACCAACCTCAACGCGATATTATAAATATAACACGTAATATTATTAGTATCATATAGGACTTATATTATTATCTCGAGTTAACTTATATTATGTTACAACCCGAGTCTAATAAAAAAAATGAGGTATAACATATTCCGATAAATTAATTATCCAATACTAATGTTCCAAATACGATCAAAACGTAAATATAAACAATAAATGTCATATTTAAAATACGAGGTAAACATCATTCAAATATTATCAACACGTGACTATATAAATACGAAATATTATAATCAAAATACGAGATATTACAGTCTTCCCTCCTTAAAATGAACTTCGTCCCGAAGTTCAACCACGCACACTTATCACCGTACTCAAAACTCAGGCGTAAATCATATGCTAACACATACCACATACTCAATATAGACTCGAAACATAATAACACTAATTCCCATTCATAAATCGCAGCTTATAGTCTAACAAGTATTTATAACAATAATAATAACTTGCAATTGTTTAACAAATAATATAAAATTATATGTCATCTTGATAAAAACATAAATAAACAACTCATTATTATGGACTATGAAAATACAGGGTGTTATAATCTTCCCTCCTTAAAACGAACTTCGTCCCGAAGTTCACCATCCCATGGTCAACAATCTGGTCACTAGGCATGTAACGAACACAAAACGGGATACCACATAACCTCAAGGCTAATAAAGGTACTTTAAAACACGGAATATTACATTCTACCCTCGTTAAGAAAACTTTGTCCCCAAAGTTTAACGTATAAATAAATTAAAGAATACTCTACGAACACAATAAAATGTACAACCGAAGTAATCCGGATTATCAAGTATAAACAATCACCATATACCAAATAGTCATGTCATAACAAATAGCCATACCATAAAATCATTAAGATTTTACAATCCTATCCTCCTTAAAACATGGTTACGTCCATGTAACCTCATTATAAAATTTCCAGCTCCCTACTCCGTCTTACTCATTACTCTATCTCATACAATCTTACTCCAAGTAACCAAGTATCACATTCATCGTCGAATCTAAGACCAAAGACAAGGGGTGAGTGAACTGCTGGGATAAACCGCGAAACAATATTTCCATCTCAATATCGCTTCTAAACTCGTAAAGATGTAACTCAAAAACCATGGTCAGTCTGAACCATAAACATAGCTCGGCTCAAAGGCCCCATAACTCAATACTAGTAACCAGACTCAAAACGATATCGTTATTGTCAAAGGTTCAAGGAATCGTGCTCAACGCTTAGAGCAAAACTCTAAGCTACTCACTCACGAGTCAAGGTCGACGAAATCGACCAATCAAACAAAATATCCCCGAATAACCTTAATGTCAAAGTACTCAACTTAAGCTTACCAGCAAAAGCCAACCTCTCAATGCTTCTCAATCCACTAAACTTAGAAATATGCCAGCTCACTTGACAACGTATCATGGTTCAAGCTCTAGTGCCAAAAACAATGTGTTTTCACGCATAAAAGGGCAACAACAACGATTGTCTTGTTCCCAACTAAACCAATTCAGTAGTGTCTTTCACCTCATATCAATCAATTGCACAGGTATACTCATCTCATATTAAACCCGTCTCACCAACAGATGATTAAACTCATTGATGGAAAATATTAATGGATACGAATCAATTTCTAACAACTCCACAAAGATAAAATTAGCACACAAACCGTCATAGTAAATAAATAGCAGTTAGCAACTAACTCGTACAACTTCGAACAATAATATTGACAATAAAATCGGTAGAATCGTGTTACGCAGTACAACAGGATCAGAGTAGCTAACACTTATATACCCTTGAAATTTTAATACAAAATTAACATATTTACACCAATGTATACAATTATTAAACTCATAATCCATAAATAACTGATTAAAACATTTCATGCTCATACTCATATTATAGAAGCAAAAATCATATTTTAGAAATGACTCAAGGTAAAAGTAACTATCATAAATAACATGGAGCATTGACACGAGATATACCCCAAATCTTAGACTACAAGGCATCTTAGCATTCTTAGGTATGAATAAGTTAAACCAATTAGATACATTTCCCATCCACTCACATTTAATCATTTATCAAGAACTATTAATATATAAGACTTGTAAAAAATAAATAAATAAATAAATAAATAAATAAATAAATAAAAAAATAAATAAAAAAATAAAAAAATAAAAAAATAAAATAAAAATAAAATAAGGATATCATATAATGCGCAGCAAATAAACTTTCGGGCTGGATTTCATCAACACATAACTATAGCATACGTCATGTTGCAAACAATCACCATAATTATCAAAACATCGAGCGCTATCATGGATGATCATCACTTTGAACACATTTTGAAACTTTCGAACATGGAAGTGGTAATTTATGACAATTTATAGGTACGAAACAAAGACAATTTTACAAGCTATAGATCGAAACGAGTTTACACGGAGACATTCTGACTCTTCTTTACCAACACATTGTTCTTGCAATTTGTAGCTCAAGCATTATGAAGACTTAACGATAAAAGCAGACGAGTTCACAAGATTAGCACTTCCATAATTTACATGTCCACCAATTAATAAATCAATACATCGTGATCAGGTTTTAAACATAACCGTATGCATTTCAGTGTATAGCATAACAATATACATGGAGAGTTTGTAGGGACTTTTGTCGCAGGAACTAGACAAAACGTACCATTAATATACGAAATAACATCAGTAAGATTCACATCGTTCAAATAATCGCAATTACGTTTAACAATTAGATTGTTATATCATGCCAATAACTTACCAGTTAAATTTCATTCTACCACTTGGCAAGATTCTTTACTCGTAAACATGATTTGCCATTACTTACGAACAACACATAATTATTTTGAGGTCATATCACTAGAAGTAAGAGCGTCGGTATAATTGAAACTATTTTATATAGGAATAAGCAAGGCTACGTTATCATGTAGTAAGGTGCATATTCATATCGTATTCCTAATATTCATGTTGCTAATGCCATATCAGTATATCACATGGTCGCATCATACAATTCACATTTGATTAAACTTTTATATGAAACTTACATAATTCACAAATTCGCTAATTAAACACTATGCAGCAATTTACACAAATCATGATTAAATATCCGCTTAGCTATCTTGCGAACTATTATATCTTTTAGGGAATACAATGAATTAACTAATCGAAGGAAAAGAAGCAAAAGCGTATCTCAAGGGAATCATTTATAACAATTTATACTAATACGATAGAAAATTGGATAGCTTGCAAAAATCACTATTAAATAACAACTCATTAACATTTTTCGTGGTTTATCATTTCGAAAAAGTAGGTGAATACTCTAGGCAGTGGAGTTGAAATTATGCATGAACAATAAACACATTCTAAATGGGTTTCTTTACGAAAAAAAAACTGGGTCATAACGGGACCGTGCCGTAACAATCTGAACACTGTCAACTAAAAGATTTATTTCTCTCAAATATAACTCGTACAAATGTGAAACCAAAAGTATTGGGAAGCTAACTCCGAAGTTTATCATACTCATAATTTTCATACTTAAATATAGAACACAGTTAAAATGACAGCCCGTACAAACAAGGTAACATTCTTGATGTTTATTAAAAAATTTGGTCCCGTTACAATATCACATTACTACATCGAAACTCACCCATTCATTTTCCGGAACACGTTGACATATCATGTGAAGCATATACATCTCTTTATACCACATTAACATTCATTCCTCACTTCAACGATAGTTGTCGTATAAAACACAATAAAGATTTCGAAACTGAAAATAGGATCAACTAAATAACTTGACAGTTATCGTGTGTATCCAAATAAATTAGTTCCTACCATCGCACATCACAACTTATCCAAGTACGGAAATATAAATTAGGGACTACTACGTATCCCTTATTGATGCCTAACTTCATAACGAATTTAAATGCGTATAATATGCATAAAATTTTAAGTAAGATATATTCAACACATAACTACATCCATTCATGGCTTAGGGCAACACATTCCTTATATCACTAGACATGGATTACCATAACATATGATAAGATCAAGGGAATTACCCGTCCTTACAAGGAGTTAAACACCAATAGCATATAATAACGGTAGTCATAAAAATATCCGATAATCGTATGAACGTTTCAAAATACCAGAATCATATGATCACATCACCTTTAACTATTGTTCAACAAATACACTTCCAAATTCTGAAAATTTCAATTCAATCATCCAGGTCGATTCACATTTCTTATCACACATATCCTTCTGACGCATATCATTAATCATAACTCACATATTACTTACCTCATTCTTCTCCTGCAAGAACGTTAGAACAAAATAACTAGGTCGCTACATATATATAGTCTACCCCACTCTTCAATTACTCTCATTGGGTTCCCGAGACAAAACAGAAAGGGCCCAGGTTTGGTGTGAGGGGGCCCCTAACTCATCCCGTTCCTTTTTGGGGCTCCTATCAGTTTCATCTCGGGGTTCATTTTATTAGACTCTTCCTACATTCATTATTATTCATTTGGTTTAGGCCTGAGGATCGTTCGCTCTGATACCACTTTGTAACACCCTCATTTATTTAAGGGCCTGTACTAGGACTCCCCAGATAATTAAGGGTGTTACCATCTCGGTTTCCCGAGGCAGTAGATACAAAGGAAGGAACACAGTACTTTATTATTAAACGTTTAAACTCAAAAGAGCAAGTTCTACAACTGTTTCCAAAACTGTCTCAAAAGATAAAGAAATTCTACAACTCATGATAGAAATACTAAAGTGATCTAGACACTGCCTGGTCTGGTCCGGATCCAAGCTCACTCCCATTAGCTCCCGTAAACTCAAGTACCTGTCAATCTGCTCCCCAATAGATTGGTTCATCACAGGTGATCACGAATACACAGGGTCAACCACGAGGTTGAGTAGGAAAACATCAACAAGAAATAAATGAACATATAATAACTTCTTTCATCTCCACATCAATCAGTCAACCACTTCACCTCCATCACACCACACCTTCCATCACACCACCCTTCCATCACACCACACCTTCCATCACACCACACCTTCCATGGCCATATCACAAGTCTCATATCACAAGACCCATATCACAAGACCCATGTCACAAGTCCCATTCTCCACAATAATCAATAAAAATCAAACAATCCACAATACATTCAATATTAGTAAAAGCAGTCTTGTAATAACATCACACACATATACTTCATGTCAGAACACAACCACAGATATATCCCCTACCTCGAATTGCAGAAACGCAGACAAATCCCAAGCCCGCTAGAAATGTTCCACGCGAAAACCGCTACCTAAACACGTATTCGTAACGAATTAATAACCTTTCAGAACCTTCATAACTCAACTTACCCCTACTATAAATAGTAACCTTCTAAAAGTGGAAGGTTTCCTAAAATGAAAACTTTCCCGATATAGTAATTTCCTTAAAAGGAAATTTCCCAACCCGTAAAATCTTTAATTAAAACAACTAATAACCTACTAAATACAATTACAACAATTAATAACAATAATAATAAACTACTAATAAACAACCTAATAATAATAATAGTATAATAACCCATAAAAAAACCAACTCCCACGACTCCCTCCACAACACCCCGCGGCAACACTCAACTCCCCCCTTCACCACCGTCCAACCCACAACCGGCAACCACCACCCAGAAACAACCTCAGCCTGCACGTCCCACCCCACCATAACCAGACCCGCCTAGCCACCTTACTACCGCGAACCCGATAAACACGGTTCCCTGAATCCACCAGGCGCAACCCCGATAACCACCAGAACCCATACAACCCGACTCCTGACATGAGACGACAACCGTGGTACCACCGTGTCGACCTCCCCCGAGTCAACGGTGGCACCACCCCCAGCCCATACACGTAGCAGACCAAAACGCTAATTCGCATCCGTTCGTATTACCTCCGACGTCGACGACCACCAGCGGCAGCCAACCACCGCCCCTGCACTCGCCCTCACTCCCGTAACCAACCCTAGCCACCACAGCGACTCAACCTAGGTGACACAAAACTACGACTGGCGCAAAAACTAAAAAGGCGAAACGGAAAAACGAGAGGCTCACCTTAGTCGTCTGAGGCCGTCTGAACGCGTCTGAACCGCCCCTTAATCACCGCTGTCTCTCTCTCTCTCTCTCTCTCTCTCTCTCTCTCTCTCTCTCTCTCTCGGTTGTACCAGCCGCCGCTTACCCGAGAATCAAGAGTTTAGCGTGTGTTTTTCTTTTTTTTTTTTTATTATATGGGTTTAGGGTTTGACATCCTAGTAAATAACGTAAGAGAACGTGTGGTAAAGTGTAAGTGTGTTCGTGGGCCTACCCATGACCCATACAAGCTTCGTCTTAAGTAATACGAACCAACCTCAACGCGATATTATAAATATAACACGTAATATTATTAGTATCATATAGGACTTATATTATTATCTCGAGTTAACTTATATTATGTTACAACCCGAGTCTAATAAAAAAAATGAGGTATAACATATTCCGATAAATTAATTATCCAATACTAATGTTCCAAATACGATCAAAACGTAAATATAAACAATAAATGTCATATTTAAAATACGAGGTAAACATCATTCAAATATTATCAACACGTGACTATATAAATACGAAATATTATAATCAAAATACGAGATATTACACTCTCCCCAACCCCCACCTCAGTGTAACCATTCACCCAATGCTAAAAGCTAAAGGAAGGACTAGAAAAAGCCGCCTTAGTATCTTGACTTATATTATCCAATAGTACGAATCTCACAAAGTACATGAAATCTTCCCTTCTCTTCTACGTCACATCCTATCTTCTTTTGCTGAGTTGGTCGAATAAGCGCGGTGAAAGAGATAGTTTTAATACAGCTGGGCTGAAGAAGGGTCTTTATCCTATATTGGTCAAAGGGGGAGGTAGCCACCCGGCGTAGATGATAAAATACCCCTAATGTACCGATCCCGAGTTAAATCTCCGAAAGTATAATCGTTGGGACTAGTTTCTCGTTCTCTTTCCTAAAATTTATCCGTGCAAAGGTCTCTCTCGTTGATCAAAAATTAAGTTTCTTTTTCCTTTATTTACGTGCCTAAGGAGTGCAGCGCTTGAAAAGCCAAAAGGAAAAGGAGGTCTTGAGACTTCTGCTGCCTGCTTCAACAGTTAAGCTTTCTTTTTAATGCGGAAAAAGAGAAGTTGCGCTTGGAATCTTCTTGTAACAAAGAGGGAATCTCCAAGGGTTTTTAAGTATAAGGGCTTTCTTACCAATTTGATGCGCCACAGCTAATGCCAGGCAGCTGAGCTCCTACTTAATATTATAAAGTAAGGCTTTAATGAGGGATCCCTCCTCAAGTGGTGAGACTCCTATCAGACTAGATGAACGGAAAGCAAGAGGGTAGGATCTCAGTCCGAAGGTTATTACAAACAAGAAAAAGTAGAGGAGATGAGCTCATGTCTGACGCACTTGGATGTTCAACCCACCCCTCTTGTATCAGATCAGAGACAAGCCACCTTCACAACCTTTCCCCATTTCCCTCTCTTTTGTTGTTAAATAAGATAGGGCCTTATGCTCTTTCACTTAAATTCTTTGCTACTCCACGCTTGTCTGAAACTTTACCCTTCTTGCCTTCTTTATATTCTCGCTGCGCCACTGGAAGGAAGTAGTGCAAAGGAAAGTAACTCGTTCTGAATCAGTAGCCGCCCTTTCCCCCCCTCTCTTCTAGCCGGGAATAGAGCTTCGATCATAGCAACTACAATGCGCTGAAAGGAGAAAGCTCAACCAATAAGTAAGTAGTGCGACAAAGATTTTCTTCGCCTAAGACCTGCCATTCATTTTTTAAAAGGGCACCGGGAGCGTCATTATGTAGCAAGGTCTCAGAGGTCAAGAGGGATCAAGCTTCCCCAATCCGGAGATGCACCTATAGAAAGGACACCGTTATACACGCGAATTACAGTTCCTTTCGATAACTTCGTATGGAGAATTCGGGTGGATATCCATTTCATCGATTTCGTTTATATAATCTAGTACAAAAACTATGACTAGCGGTTGAGCCCATACATATAAGGGCGGCTTCAAAGAAAGAAAGAGAGAAGATGTAGGTAAGGCCCTACACGTCGTACGTCTGGAGATCTAAGAGACTCTTATATTATCCTAAAGAAGAATAGCCGAGGTACTCATGTTAGCCTATTGGTTAATCCTTTGATCAAGACATTATCCTTCTCTTTTTATTTACACTTTACAAATCATGAAAGATTTTTTCATTTCTTCACAAACCAGGAAATGATTACATTGCATTTCCTTAAACATCCCGCAGATGGTTCAACTCAAGATGAGGAGCCCCTCTTCCCAAACTTCTCGCCAATGACAGGGCCTTTCCTTAGTAGCCGTACGTCAAAAACTACTTTCCTTTGTTTTGTGTGCATGCCAATTTGAGATTGCGTCTTGGCTCTGAGAAGTAAGCTACTCGTTTTAATCCAATCTCGCCCTTTTCTTTCCCTCCTGTGCAGTAAAGATCCCCGTTAAAGTCTTCCTTTAAGTAAGGTATGCCCCGACTTTACCAACCCCTATGCGACTAGCCTGACTAGTCCTTGGCAGTCTTTCCTTAGAGGAAATCTTCTAGTTTTGAGATTAGGGCTTTTTCAGAAGGGGCAAACCATAATAAAAAAGAAAGTATGCCTTTCTCTCCTTTCTCACTAAACGCTCGAGTACTTCTTCGGGCTTATCTCCTCCCCTATTCTGTCTTTCTTCTTGTCTTGATCAGCCAAGTAAGATAGTGATGATAAGCGGTTTCAAAAAGGATCTACGTCTCCGGGTCCAGCTAGGAAATGACTGACATCTTTCTCTTATCGGTGTCGCCTCGCTCCCTCTTTGACGAATTCTAGCAAATCAGCTGAATGAACTACTCTGATCTGCTCCGGCCAAACCTACCTGGATTCATCCCTTCCTGATTAAGCCAATTACTAGTAAGAGTAATGTCTGACCGATCCTACCTACCCCTTTCTTTTGATGAGTCTCGGTTTTCGAATTTTTTTTTTTTTTGTAAATTCTTTTACTTTACAGAGCGCTTCTGTAAATAGTGAAGTCTGAAAAGAACAATGCCGTTTAACCTGCTTTTAACTTTCTTCCTTATTCCTTTAAAAAGGAGGGTGGAAGGTCATTTTAAGCCCTGAGTTTTAAATTCGAGGTCAACGCTCTGTTCTTATACATAAACTCAAGGCGAACTATAGGGCTTCCGTCTCAAGCATAACATCAGATAGACAACTGACTTTGAAGCTCTATCATATGTAATTCCTTCCTCTTACTTACTCTCCCAAACACAGTAGATAAAGAAAAAGGAAAGCAGTAGAATCACTAATATGTCGTTCTCATTTCCTTTACTTTATTAGGCAGAGGAGTGCTCCCCCAATCCCGAAAAAGGTTGAAGAAGATTGTGAACAAAGATAGAAACAAAGGTGGCTCCTCCATTCTATGCGTTTTTCCTTTATAAGAATGTTCGAGTGTGATCTGAATATAAAGAGAATGCTCGCTGCTTAAGAAAGAAAAGTGGAATCGTAAGTCCAATCGGAAGGATAAGATTAAGAATAAGAGGGGCTACTACCTTTAATCTATTCTCAAAAACCCTATTACCATATACGTATATAAGATCAACGATTGATTTATCAAATTGAGTACGGCTTTGCTCTTTGAATTTGCTTGGGTTCGCCTCTTGTTAAACTACTTTCTTTTTTTGCTTAAAAAGTACGTGCAATTAAGACAAGAAAAGTACATTAAATTCAGACTGAAAACGTTACGATTTAAGGCCGAAATAGAGCACAAATAGAGCTAAAGTATGCTTAAAGTAGAAGGCCCTTTAGGGGGGAGGGTGAGGAGAGTTTACGAGGTCGAGTGTTAGCGAGAGGAAAGAAGCCGAGGGATAAATTGGTTAAAAACTAGCTAATGCATATACGTATATAAGAATAAATCAGTCTTTGTTAGTTTGGCTATGGCTTTGGCGCTGTGATTTACTACTTTTCTAACCTAAGACGACAAAGCGACTTTCTAAGATCTTTCTTGCGCTGTGTATTTTCCTATGTCGACAAACAGAAGAAGCTCTGGTCCTTAAATAGTTGGGGCTTGGTTCAACTCTCTTATGAGATCGCCACTTGTAGCGAACTGTAAGACTAGGATAAAGAGGGAAATAAGCTCTTCTTAAGTCTGAGTCGGACGTAACACCCGAAGGCGGGGCACTTGGGAGGATACCGTTTGTATTTTGCTTTCTTTTGGGTCTCTGCTCTGACTTTCTTGGTACATAGATAAGGTACCCGAGTTCTTTCATTGCCGCGGCGTGTGAGAGGGTCCGTGCCAAACTCTCTTCCGTTAAATAACCGCAGGTACTATCCTTGGAGGTCCTTTTCCTCTTTCTTTCTAGCCGGCTGCGCTCTCCACCCTCTCCTTATGTTCGAGCCAATTAAAATTACTTTGGACTTTATACAAGCTGTCGTCTTTAATATCTTACGTGAATAAACGCTTCTTCATTCTTATATACGTATATGAAATTGATTCCGATTAGGCCTTAACCTATTCTGGAAACTGCCCCATCCATGCGTAAGACATGAAAAAGAGGTTTTTCCTGGTCTAAGGAGCTTTCTTGGCTTTGAATCATCCGCGAGGGCAGCTGCACCGAGACCCATGAGTCGTCCATGAAGGCCTGTTCTTTATATACAAATAAGGAAGGACGTCGGCTAGTTAATAGAGGATGAAGAAGGCATGACTTTCTTGGCAAGGTTTAAATAAATAGCTTGACCGGCAGGCCCCGAAGGGGATTTAGGGGAGAGCCGGGGGTTTAAAAAGCTCGGTTGAATAATAAAGCCGAGGAAAGAGGCCCCGCTGGGGTACGGGGTGGAGGAGAGTGAAACGAGGTCGAGCAGAGACTACGAGAGGACCCGAAGGGCGGACGCCTGCACAGGAGGTAGAGTAGAGATAAGCCCAAGGAGGGGGAGAGACTGAAAAGGATCGGAGAGGTTACGTGTGAGGTCGAACGCTAGTGAGAGGAAAGAAGGAGGTAAGCTCTAGTGTTGTTACCTAGAGGATCCGGTGGGGCTTTGCAGCATGATCAAAGCAAAGAAAAAGAGCATTATTTTCTTTCTTCTCTGCCTTTTCTCCTAGTTGGTTACTTTTTTTGGAATTACACGCAGCCTTACTATCTTAAAGCGCGTGCGTACTATTATATATGTATGTGAAGGCTGTCTCTCTTTCCTCCGCTCTCCCTTTGCTTCTCTACTTCGTTCTTCTTCTAGCAGTAGAGCTTCTTCCATCCAGACCCCCTCACTCGAGCCATACCTCCCGGCTCTCTCGCCTCTGGTGTCAAAGGAAGCTTCAAAAGAAGAAGTAGAATACGAAAGACTAAGATGGGTACCTTTCGTAAGCCTAAGGCAAAGAGGCAGCAGCCTCATAACTGAAAGATTAACAGAAGAAGATGGGATCCGGTCAAGGCATTCCTTACATTCTTACTTTACTTGTCCCTTTTCTTACTCGGATCTTATCTTTATGGCATTCCACTTAGCCTACCAAACTGTATGCTTTCTATCTCTCGTATGAACTCGAGTCTCTCTACTCTCCTATTGGTAAATCTTCTGCCGTGGTAGTACTTGCCTTTTAGACTTACGGAAAGAAAGAGACTTGATGCGACCCGAGAATCAGGATAGAGATAGTCAGTTCTTTTGTCCTCTTCTCTTAGGATAATAGTCAGGCATCTTGGTTAGACCTAGAACGCGAAAATGGTCATGCATTCTTGGATAAAGAAGGTAAGTAAGTTCGTTACCACTATAAGTCTCTTTTCCTTGGAGCTCTCGCCCCACCTTGGGCCTTTCTTTAAACTGAAGAAGCAACAGCTTCAATAGGATCAACAGACGGATATGGAGACTAAGAAGTTGAGCCTCCCTCTCCTCATCACTAACGTTCGAGCATTTAAAAAGCCTTGGCAGTCGAGTCTCATTTCTTTCGCCTCATCGCTTTGCTCGAGCATTTAAAAAGCCTTGATTTGAGCATTTTAAGTCAAAATTTACATAGCCGGAAGAAAAAGTTGACGAAATAAGATGCCCTCAGAGCGGAAATGCCACTTTGTCTAAAAAAGCCGGGTTTACAGAATTGATGCAAAATAGGCTCAATTAGGCGCAAAAAAGCCAAGAAGTAGGGCAGGCTCCCCTTTGGCTGGGCTTGAAAAAGGGCGAAAAAGTTCATCCAGCCGGGGGATTTCAGACTGAACTCGAATTTCACTAATGAGAGCTCCCAATTTCATCAACTTTTTCTCCCACGCTTGTGATTTCGCGACACAAGGTACGCTTACTTAGGGCATTTCTGAACAAGAAAGGGTTCAAGGGAAGGCTTAGTTGGACAGCTATAATTGGATCGAAAGCACGAAGGAGACTCTTCTGGAAATCAAGGGTGAAATCTACTTTAATAGGAGCGAGACATTTTCTTAGGCACAAGCTCACTTTCTCTAACTAGTTGTCCTAGTCCTCCAAAGACAGAGCCCTTCCTCGACGGTACGTACGGACATAGTAATAGTACTTGGTGAAGAGAAAACCTTGTCCACCCATGCACTGTTGTCTTATTTATTTCATCGGGTGCATCCGTATGATTCAAAGTGAAAGAGCAGGATATTACGAAATCCCTTGCGCGATAGTATGAGCATACAACGCAAGCCCCGAAACAGTGGACTTGCTCTTTAAATAAGTTAGACTTTATGGGCGTATTCTTCGTCTTAGGACGGAGCTGAAGTAGTTGCGCTATTAGAAAAGCAGCCTTGTTTTTTAATCAAAGACTACTACTTTACTTTAATCTGGGAATAAAGAGAAAGGTTTTTAAGAATAGAGGTCTACACATACACATCAGGACATGCTGTGACATCTTGTTTTCCCTTATTAAAAGCAGTGTCTCCATATAAAAGCAAGCATAGTAGTAAGGTAAGGTCTTTTTTACAAAACCACGTTGCTAAGGGGCTTGCTATGGCGCCTACGCTTAGACCTTCGCTTGGAGGTCAAGTCAAAGATGATGATATGCGAGCATAAGCGGAGTCCATTAGTTACCTCGAAGCATGATTAGTTATGTTGCAAGCGAAGTCTTTAGTATGTTAGTGTGGTGCGTTTGGGGAAGAGTTTTGATTCTACGAAGAAGGAGAGGTATTCCCACATACGCTTGAGCCTTTCTCTTTTCTAAGAAAAGTCGGGGGCTGACGAGCCTTGCTAGTCCACTCACTGAAATACCCTATTCGTCCGTCCTAAGCTCTCTCGCTCTTCGTCTTGGTCGAGTCTTCTCCCAGAGCAGGGCGTACAATGCAGTTATGTATCTCACATCTAAGATGGACGAACCCTCCCTTTAAACAACGGATTAGTCGTCTAGTATTTTACAAGGAGAAAACCTCACTGGGGCTCGAACATGAGCATTTTCATAGGATATATCAGAAGCACTATTAAGCACGCCTTAGTAAAAGTCTTAAAAGAACTTAGAGAATTCTTTATAGCGGAGAAAGCGGATGTCTGGAGGAGGTAAAGGTCCAGCCAGCAAAGCAAGGCCCCTTTACTTTGTGCATACGTCTAAATAAAATGTAAAAGATGTGCACCATTAGGGAACGACAATACCATTTTGGCATTTATCACAAATTAGGATAGGAGACGTGGAAAAATAAAAACAAAGGACCATATAGGTAAAAGGGGGATCCGTAATGCGCGATCGGTGCGTAGCGGAGTGCCTTGTTGAGCAGCCGATTCCCCCAACAAGAAGCTCCTTCTGTTTCTTTGTGGCTTTTCTTTCTTATTCCTAGAACACGAGCTACTACCAACCAATATGGAGATTCGGCGTAAGGCGTACTTATATAATAGCCCTCTAGCTTTATATTCTATTAATATATCAGTGTGCATGCAATAGTAGGCTCCGCTTCCAGCAAATACAACTGGGAATCCTGCTTCTTTTTTATTTTGAATAAAGCTTTGGTTTCATGTTCAACAAGGTAAAGACTCTTTCTTCGGGAGTTAACTGCCCTTTTGCTTGCCCTGTCCCTATCTCTTTAGTAAAGAGAAGTCTCGTTCTGCGGATGAAATTGTGAAAGATCCCTCTTGTGTATTGTGTAATTAAGTAAGGCCAGAATATTGAAATCCCTAAACGCTGCCGCCCTGGGGCATTTCGAGACATAAGTGTAGTTACATGGGTGAGTGAGCTTCTTATCTTACGCAGACTTCTTGTTTGTTTTAGGGGAAAAGGTGCTCTCTAAGCTTAGTTAAGTGTAAAACCTATTATATATGGCCGCCAGCATTAATGGCACTGTTTTGGGGTCGTTTACTTCTCATAAGGCAGCTTGCTTCTCTTATAGAAAGACTAAGGCGCATGATGGATTCTCTTTTGTGATAGAAACTAGGACGCTTTCTCCCCTTTCTTCTAGTCTATTAAGTAACTAGCTTTCTTTCCTAGATATAATGATGGCTTTTAAGCTAGCCAGCGAGTCTGTTTAACTTCTTTTAGGTATGTCTTTGGCTATTCGAGTTATATATATATAAAGAGAAAGTTCCATAATGAGAAGAGGTAGATTTACTACCGCAAAGGCTCGAGTTATATGTACAGGTATAGCTTGGTTGAATACGTAAGCAAATACAATGAGCATGAGTACACACATCAGTACGGGCTAGAACATAAGCATTCTGAGTGGCGCCAAGAGAGGACAACCTCTTTTCTAGGCGTCATCAAACGGCTCTACCAGCGGGAACAAGAGTTTAACAGACAGTAGGCTCGAGTAAATTTCTTAACTAGGGTCTTATAACAAGTGGCTACCAGAACCACAGGAGATATTAGTACAACAAAGTAAAGAGTAGCTAGATGCTCTCTCTATAAAGGGAAGGCTCTACAAGACAGTCTAGGAAGCAGTTCTTTTATGACACGACAAGACCAACTGTATGCACCGCACCGGGCTTGTTGGCTAAAGCTAAGAAACTGACCATCGCATGCACATACTACTTAAGTAAGCCTACTTTCTTTATATCCTCGACGAAATGCTTCTATCTTTTCTACTCTTTTAGAGCCTCTGGAATATCTCTAAGAAAAGCAAGAAGGAAGGGTCTAAAGGTAGCATTGACTAAGTTCTGGAGAAAGAAAGGTAGAATCCCTCATTATGGCTACGAATACCACCCCAGCTGCTGCTAATATAGAGAAAAAGCGGCACACTCTATGCTTTAAGCGATAAGGCACCCTGCCGGAATAGTAGGAGGATCTAATTTAATGCATGTTGAACCATAGATTAATACATAACTGTCCACTTAACTTAATACGGCACTAAAGCAATTCTAAAGTATAAAGCATATAGTGGTTACATGAGTCTTTTACGTTCTATATTAAGGATTGATTGAGAGCTTTGCAATTCCTATAAAGAAAGTCAGTACTAGCCGGCGAGGCGAAGTCTAAGGCCAATTCTTCCTTCTATTTGTGGGTCTTCGATCTCGAAGTTAATGCTCTTGTACAACCGGATTAGTCTAGTATTTAACTAACTAGTCTATCATCCCCTTCTTCTGCATCTATAAAAAGCAAAGGACTCTTGTAAGACGGATCTTCTCTACTTCCTATAGGTCAGACGCATACAGAGAAGATAAATTGCTGCACTTCCTCTCTTATGCTATTTCTATAAAGCTCCTTGGTCTTACAACTTCTAGTGTTATAACATAAAAAATACAAGGAAACGGCTTTAATAGATTCTTAAAGAACAAGAAAGCGGACTTAGTAGAGTGAGCCTTCCTATTGGCGAAGAAAAGCATAAGTTGAAGCTGATGGCTCCTTTATCCCTTAAGGCTTTTCTTGGCTTTGCTCTAATCGACGCGATCCCTAGATTTTTCGGACGAATGGCTTTTTGGCTCTGAGAGCATTCATTTTTGTGAAAAGTCTTTACGCATATGCGATTTTTAGACAGAAAATGCGCAAATCTAGGGTTAACTCGACTGGAGTGAAGGAAAACAGGCTCGAGCGCAGCGATGAGTAGAAAGGCTCGACCGGGGTATTTATAAAGACTCGACTGCAAAAGGAGAGGAGATAGAGCACGCAGTGGGGTTGACTGAGGAGACAGGCTCAAGTGTTAACGCCCTAAACAAGGGGATTTATAGCTCGACCAACGGGAGAGAGGTGAAGGTTGATAGTGAAAAGAGAGGAGAAAGGCTCCGCTGAGGTACGAGGATTGAAAAAAGGCTCAACCATAGGAGAGTTTACGAGGATCGACTGCTAAGGAGATAGTAGAGAGGACCAATTGGTGGTGAAATCGCTCGAGCAAAGCGAGAGGATCAGGTAGGTCCAAAGTTCTAAGAATGCATTTCTTGTTTCTGCCCCCTATTTGAATAGAATAGCCAAAAAGTTCCTTATTTCAGATAGGCGCATCTGAGAATTCATAATTTTAGAAGGAAGAATGGGGGTTGGAAAAGGAGGCGCTTTGCGAAGAAGTTTCTCATTATATCAATTGATAAAGATGAGAATTCAAGCACACGTGCTGTAATTGAAATACGGTTGACTGACACCTGAAAAAGAAACCGCTATTTGCCAAACCATTTGGCACCCTCCAAACAAAGTTTTTCGAGCCTCTTGTACTCAAAACAAAATAGATATAAATAATCAAAGAATTGAAGGGCCTTGCTGCATAACTACAAGCTTCGTTGGCAAACCCTTTGTCAACCAACCGGATGTTCTTTAATTTCAGTTGATTGCATTCCACTTGCGAGACCATCTAAACCCTAGGTTGGGGAGTTTGGCGTTGATTTTGCTAAAGTTTGTGAGAATTCAAGGCCAAGTTGATGAGAAGAGAAAGAGAGGGATAAGACTCTAATCACCAACCACATGGCATTGACAAAATAAGTTCCTAGCCCTTTTTCTAAAGCAAGGTCGAAGAAAGATTAGTAGAGCACTCGGGCAAGTTCTAAAAAAGAGATGTGGCGGAGAGAGGTGTAGGAAGTAAGGCTAAGGCGAGATGCTTGGGGGTTGAGTTAGGGTAGACGTTAAGAAGTCTTCGAACCAGCCTTCGTCCCTATTCACCGGATGGATTCGTCGACCCGAAAAAGTCTAGTTATAATATAGAATAGTATCGGCTCGACCGCAAAAGCGAGACTTCTCGGATCGCAGTAAAAAAATGTATGAAGCTAGCGAACTCAACCGTCCCCCCGTCCCCTTATGCTCGTTTCGTCGTGATACTATCTTTGAGGAGGCAACAACCTCTGAAACTCGATTAAGCCCAGCCTACCGCCCGGGAAAAAGGGTCTTTCTCGATGTAGACGTTGGATTAATAAGGGAGCTTTTTAGATACAAAAGGAAAACCTCCTCTATCTAACTAAACAAAAGCCTTTTACTATAGCTTAGGTGATACCTCTCCGACCAGCAGCTTCGGCGCCTATGCATCCACTGTCGCACCAACCTGCCTTTAAAAGAGTTCTCTTTCTTGGGTTCTTTTACTAATTGCAGTTGTCCGCCAGTAAATGGGATAAAAAAAGCATCCTTACCTTCTAATAAGGGCAGCCTCTAGTACAGAGCGAAATCAGAAGATGTTCGCGGAACGCAGATTAGTAAAACAGACTTGACTGCCTTTCCTACAAGAGCCTTAAGGTTTTCCGCGCAGGAGATCCAGAAATATCAGAAGGTATTCACAAGTCTTTCGTATCGGCCGAGCCCTCTCCTTCCTATCTCCTTGGCAGTAAGTCGCTACCACTCCGAGCTTTCTCTTTGTCTATGCGAGCATTTTCTACCTTTCCTGAAGAAGTGCCCACGAAGGATTTTCTTTACTTTACAAGGATGACTCAAGGTTTGAGATCCTCTTAGACTTAGGTAGACAAAAGGAAAAAGAGAAGGAATCAACAAGAACGGGGGGAAGAGGTGTGATCTCGCCCAAGTCTTTACACGGTTGTAGGTACTACGAAGAAAGATCAAAGGAAGCTACGGGAACTCGCCCCCATTTCTGACTATACCGGTACGTACCGGGGGAAGCCCTAAGAATTGACATCTGGCAAGCTTCTTCAGCAGATCCTACCCCAACCAACTCGCCTGGAGAGAGTCTGTTTACACCTCCAGTAGCAAGAGTTGATCCAGAGCTTCTCATTAAACGTAACATAAGAAAGAGGGACCGGTCTTGGGAATGTAGCTCTTTGTTCATCTTTGTATCACGTCAGCAAGCTTCGCTTTCTTTTTTTAGGTTGAAAGAAAAAAGGTTCCGGCCAAGGGTCTATCCCTATATATTGCTCTAGCCGTCTTATGTAGATGTATAAAGGAACTTCTCTTCTATGCCCCTTCCTCCATGAGCAGGATCAGCCAAAGTTTCTTGTGGAGCATCTTCTCACAAAGATTTCCAAACTTAGAATAGGTTGGGTCAGGTCTACGTGACATTGATTTCACTTCTTCGTCTATTTGTAAGGCTGGAGTCAATGCCGCCTCTATACTGCCCCGCGGGGATGTTATTACAGCGTTTTTTAAATCTTATGGGCAGACCTTCGCCCCTTCTTCTAAGAAAACTCCGCCCACGCTAATACGCCCACATACCAACGGGCTGACTTGCCTCATCCATCAACCTGTCATCTGGTTTTCCTCGAGCCAAGGGCGCAATTGTGCCTAATGGGAGTGCGTGCACCTACCTACCTCTTTCACTTCCAAGATAGATCCTCTTAATTGACTTGGGCTTTCTCAACTACATGGGCATGGCGGCTTAGTCCAATGGCTTCATTTTCAACAGCTTCTCGTCTTGGGCCTCATGCTCAAAGGGCGTTCTCGGGGACATCATCAAAAAACAAAGACCGTTGTGAGAAAGGAAAGAGAGGTTTTTAGTTTCTCTTTCGGAGTCTGGGCCGAGGTACTTGGCTTATATATAAAGGCGACCCTTTTTAACTCTTCGTCGTGCTCTACTAAAGGCGTCGTTTAAAGCGTAGGGAATTCAAACGAAAGACTGACGGACAATAGATATACTGAGCTTTCGTGGGAAGACAGATATGAGAGCACCTTTTAGTTAGGGAGGACTTTCAAAGAATTAGTAAAGAAAGGCAAATCTCATATCCCCCTTTTTATGAGAAGAAGAAAGAAGTCAGGCTTGGCCCCGGTTAGGCCCTTCCTTCTCAAGGCTTTCCCATCGTAAACTAAGCTAGCTCCAGAAATTTGTGGCATTCTCTCAAGTGAATACCCCCCTTTTTGTTTTCAAGATAAATCGCAAATGACTTTACCCTTCTTTGTAGAAGATAAGACTCTTATGGACCTTCCCCAAACAGGAGTCAACCAAAAGTAGAGTCATTCGCTTCGCGCCTTGCCATTCGCTACCAACTTGTCCCTTTCTGGCCGGTCGAGCCAAAAAAGATCTTTCTTTGTCTATGCGAGCACCTTATACCTCGATTTGACGAAGACAGTTTAAGAGTTTTCTCTTTCTTTGACTTTCTCGCAACAAGGGAGTTTTAGCCTTTGGCTCGCACAGCAGTATACACATCTTGTTCGCGAAGGAAGGAAGTGAGATGGAGACGAAAGAGCGCAGTTCCGGAGCTATAAGAAAGAAGTAGAAAAGTGGTAGGAGGGTCTTATAGCTCATTCATAGCAGGTCGAAAGCTATAATGCCTCACTGAGTGCCTAGTTCGAGGGGCCGGGCCTGTCGACAGTAAACTTTATCGATCTTAACCCTAGTAACTATTCCTGAACATTAACTAGCTTTCCGGGCATTCCCCCTTTCTTATTGGGTGTAATCGCATCGATGATGAGAACGCTTTTTCTAGACGGGGGTTTGAGATTAAAGTCTTTTTGACCTCAAAGCCAAGCTGTGCTTTTCGTCGTCTTTCCCTAATCTATAGTTAGAACTGCCAGAGCCTCGGGAATGTGATTAAGGGGCAAGCCCCCGATCCTCTCCTTCTAGTCTTCCTCCTGTCTTCTCTCCTTTTAGTCGAGCCTATTATCCGCCCCTCTTGCCTTAGAATTGTGAGGTAGAATAGCCATTTGCGACAAAAAAGGTTCCTAAAAATTTCTTTTTCACCTTTATCTTCATTTTATTTATAAAAAAGAAAGAAGTTGAATTTGAGCAGCTATCCTCTAATGAACAAGCTGATGAGACGAAGTTCGGATCCCTATTCGCTCACTATGTCCATGGTGCATCATTACACATACCAGAGATTAGCTCGCTTAGCCCACATCCCGCGTTACCCGACCTTCCTCGGAACTCTCCTTTTCCGTAAAAGTAGGGCCTAGTCGGGTAAGGCAGCAGTCTTCTACATGGGACTTTCCTTGTCAGATTGATTGCTTGACTTTCACGTGAGGATTCTATTTTTCTTAGGGGAAGAAAGCTCTCATATTCTTTTTCAAGGCATGCACATACATTATAGGCTTTCTGGGGACTAGAGTTTTTTTGAGGCCCAGCCCCGCGCATTGCTCCTTAAATAGCATAGCCTTGTGGAACGAAAACAACTGACTGACACATACTAAATGCATAGGATTTTTTTAGGACCTCTTCTTCCTTCATCAGCTAAAGCGCCCTCTTTCCCTTACTCTTCAATGCTTTCTCTAATTTGTCTGGATCTTGAAATCCCTCTTTTACTGGCAAAATGAGCGCGCTTCAGGATAAAGAACTCGAGCAAAGCGAGAGGAAAGAGCTGGCAAGAAGAGGATAAGGGCTGGCATATATATAAACAAGAAGAAGAGGGGCGGAACTACACTCTTCTCTTATGCGCTTTCACACTCGACAAAGAGAGTAGCATTCTATACTTTAGGAATTTCGCTCGATCCTTGACATTCTTACGATTCAGTATTGCGCTTTGAAGAAAGGTCTTATATATATATAATATATAAGTTGCCCCAAACAAGAATGCTTATAAAGAAGCTTTTCAAGGGAGCGCGTTGATCTCTTTTTTGAAGCCCCCCTCTTTGCCGAATGGGAATGGGGAAAGCTCCTATTTCCTAAAGTGGAACCAACCCGTATGAGCCGGTATCTACTTCTGGTAATTGTCCTCCCTGTCTAACTTGACTATCAAGCACCTGAATGAAAGGTGGTACTTTTTACTATAACTGATTCGGAAGGCTTGCCTTGTCTTTTATTTTATATGATAAAAGCCTGCCAGGATCCTTTCTTTCGAGCCAGGTAGTGTTGTTTGTTGGGAGGACGAGAGCCTCTTCGTCGGACGGAAACAAAGAAAAATGCCACCCACGCGTCTTTCTCGTCAGTCTAGTCTTTGAGAACCCTTTTGAGAAGCGTGGAAAAGACAAGAGGCTGTGTCACTCGCCTTACCTCCCCTAACGCAACCTAAACTCAGTACACAGAATTTATGAACCGGAAAGTGTATTCGACCACGAAAGCGCTCTAAGCTTCTTAATTTTGCCATCCTATTCCATCTTATTAAAGGTATCGAACCAGCAGCCATTACTTATGAGCTTCCTTTATAAAAGGGAGACTAGCACAAGAAAATCAAATAGAAGAGTGAAGTCGCATATAAACAGGAAGGAGAGACAAATGAGACTAAACTAAAGCGAGAGGGGCGTAGCCTGGCGACTGTTAAGGAGATAAGATGACTCGGCTTCTTAAGGAGATAGGCTCGTCTGAAGTATGATGGCGATGATCGGGTTAAATAGCTCGACCGGAGGAAGAGGAGGAGTGGCGTTCCACCCAGCCAGCCCAAAGAGTTACTAACGCGCAGAGCTTGTTTCGAGGGTAAGGCTTCACCCGACCCTCTCGTAAGAACTCGAGCAGCCTCTTTTTCTTTCATAAGACGGTGGCATGCCTTTTATTTTAAATCCTAGCTTTCTCAGCCCAAGGTACTTCCTATGCCCCGGTCTTTCCAAGACGGCGCTTTTTTAATCCTTTATTTGGTTGAGCTGGGCAGCAAACTCAGCTTTTGACTCAAGAGCAAAGTCTTCATATGATACCAGTAAAGCGTAACTGGAAATAGCCCCGTTCTCCTAATTAATAATATAAGAGCTTCGCGTCTTTCCTCTTGGACAAAGGCATGTGGTAATGAGTTCACACTTTATTCCAGTCCCTAGGATCGAAACGTAACTCCCTCCCCTATGGACTCTCAGATTGGAGCAGCTCTTAAGGGGATGTTTTGACATAAAACTACGCCTTTCATTTCAAAGGGCGCCCCTTCTTCTCGAAGATGGATTTCGCGCCTTTCATTTCAAACAAAACATAGTACAACGCATTTCCTCCAGAAGAAGGAATCTTGTAATTTGCTGGTGAGATAGGTTCCACTTTTTCTTCTTTCTTTTAGATCTGTAATCCCATCTATATACAATTTAGTAAACAAAGAAATGTGCTTGCTTGGGAAAATGAATCGATAAAGCGAGCGTAAGGGTGGCACAATCATTGGCAACATTGGTTCGTCTCAAAAGCGCAACTTAAAAGGACAAAGTGGGTTCATCTTACTGCTAATTTCCAATTACCAGAGCTCACACACACGTAAAGAAAGGCTATGCAAATTACCTCTTTCTTTATGCGAAGTGCTTCTTCTTACTTAATTAAATCCCACTCAATTCGAACGGCAAGTTGTCGAGCGAGTCATTTAGAGTAGAGGGTTTTTCTTGTCTTGTCGTTTAGCCGCTATCCCGCAACCCTTTTTAGTGCTGCCCTGCCTGTACACGCCCAAATGCACCGGTTGAAGTCTTACATCCTACTAAGACGATTAAGACAGAATTGGACAAGTTCCTCCCCCTGTAGGCGCCTCTCTTTACTAGCAAGGCAAGACGAGCTAAAGAATAAAGAGCATGCTTTCTTCTTTATATTGAAGCTTAACTTAGATTCCAACGCCTTTACCTCTTTCGGGGGCTAGGGAAGAAGTAGTATTCGATCCTTATATAAAGGGGGCAAGCTTCCTTCTTTCTTTCTAGCCTTACGATATTTGGTTCTTTTTTTCATAACTCAATCAAAGAGAGTGACTCTTTCTTAAGTAGGGGGTTGGTCACCCTATATTGCGATTTGTTGTACATCAGCTCACAGGCCGTCATAGAATTTCTTAGGTTCGAGCTGAACCCGCGTCTTTATGGACTACCAACGAGCCCACTTTCGGGCAGATGTCATCCTAATCCCCATACAGTTAGTAAGGATGTCTTCTCGACTCTGAGGCTAAGGAAAAGGTGAAGTCATTCTTAGAATGGCCTTTTCTTTCGTCCCAACGTGCCATGTGCTTTTTTAAGAATTCAAGAATCTCAATTGCAACATAAAGCTCATTCAATGAATTAGAATTTCCGAGAAGTCTTGAGAGCAAGGGGACTATTGGCTTTCAATCCCGGAAGCGGTGTCAAAACAAAAAGGCTGTCGAACGCGAGCAAGCCCCCTGGGCGGCGCGTCATCCTAAGGTGTGGATGAAAGAATCTCTCGACGGAATTTAAGAGGCTTCAATCTGCTACTTTATTTAGTATGCCGATAGATTTACGCTCTTTAGCTGTCTTTTGAAAAAGGGGAATCTCGCGTGTCATCGCTTTAGTCACAAGCACTACCTCCCTGTTTTTTGATAAAAGAAATAGGCTTAGGGAGCTTTAGTCCGGGCATATGTACTCTTGTCTGTCTTTTCTTAGACTTCTTTTTCTACCAGCAGCCCCACTTGGACGTGAAATCCTCGAGGAATTTCTAAGGATCTATCCTCGGTTCTATCTATTTTGAGTCCGATAACCGCCCACCCTACTTTCATATACTTCATTCGGCAGCCAGCCATAGGTCCTATACTATTGTCTTTTTGACAAGCGAGGGTATTTCCTTTACTATAAAAAGCGTTACTTTTCAATCAATTAAACCAGTCCTGTGGAGCCTAGTGGAGCCTCTCTTGCTTATTTGCTTCAGACAGAAGGGGTAAGCCGAATTTTTCTCTTTTCTGTGCTAGGGCTAGGATAGCCTATGATAAATTATATGGACACTTCAGAGGTGCCAATTTCAGCTTTATAAAGGAAGAAAGTAGCACTGCTAAATTCCTATGGTTCATCCTTTGTTTTCTTTGTGAATCTTTTCCAGGACCTTTTGCCCCTCGTTACTGACGTTACTAACCACTTATCCCGTTACGGGTCACAACTCTGATGAAGAAAGGCGGTAAATTCTTCTTTGTGATCCACGACGGATTATCCGTACGGAAAAGAGGCTTCCTTGACTTACTCGAGCGGTTAAGACCGTAGGTACTAATCTTCGGCGAGTGCCTTCTTTAAGTTGTGCAAAGAAGGAAACAAGCAAAAAGGCGTACGTTAGAAGTTCTTGCCCAGAGAGTCTTCTCGACCCAGGAAGCTATCCGGCTGGGAAATCCTTGAGATTCCCATTCTGCCCAATTAAAAATCCAAGAATCCTCTTTTATTTAATGTGGTCATATACATTCAGCTAAGAAACTTTCTTTTAGGAGATTAGTCCACATTTTACGCACCTTGGAAAAGAAGGAGTTGGTTTCGCTTTTTACCTCCGTTTCGGCGCCCACATATAAGTAAGAAGCGCAGCCTCCTAATAATTCATGTAACTAGTGGTCAAATTCCGGACTGGCAGACATGTTTGCACGGATGATTTACTTTCTTCAAGTGAAAGAGTCTCCTTTTCTCTCCTATATTCACAGGGAACTATAGATCAGGGATATAGGCCTAAGGAGGAGCCAAAGGAACTTTTTCCATGGGAAGAGAGCTTTTTTTTAGTGCTGTCCTAGCCTTTGCTTTTCTCTAATTGTTTCGGCGGCGAAACCCATGAAGGGTGTTTTTCTGGATGCTGAAGATAAAGTGGCTTGAGAGTCACTCTCTCATAGAGTAAGGAAGACTGTTCGTTCGTCCCAAGCTCCTGACGACTGAAAGGTAAAAGGTTGGCCTCCCTCAGCCAATCCTACGCTTCTCCTCGTCCTTGGTCTACGGTGGCGGGTAAGACCTCTAGGGCTTCGTTGGGACTCACTCTTTGTCATTGCGCTTTGCGGCAAAAGTAGTGTAGGGCTTTAATGCGCTAAACTTCGAAACCTGCATCTAACCGGAGCCTCGGTTGTTCACACAGCAGTATATCGGCGCTTCGATCTTTCAACCGCCCACGGTCGTACCTACCCGCCGCTGTTGATATCATATTATTAACTAAAGGTCTAATAAGAGCTGCACCAAAAGATTCCTATCAGAGACGTAGTTTAAGAAGACATAGAGCACTTATAAGATGGATAAGTCAGCTAGCTTCTACTAAGACTAAAGAGAAGGCTTTTCGTTAAGACTCTTCCCGTTTGTGATCAAATCGTGGGGAATGGTGCCCTTGTTCAAACAGCTCTTTCTCATTCACAAATGCCAACACACCCCTTACCCGTCTCGCCCTGCCCTAACAGAGGCTTTAATTGCTAACCCTCATTATATGGAAGAATACAAAAAGCATTGATTTATCCCACAAAAGCTAGTCAAGAGCTAGAGGATAGAGAAGATGAAGCGCTTTAGCAAACTCTCGTTGCATAGCGTCTTCTATGCCAACCATTCAACTTCACTTCGTGTGTTACGCTTGCTTGCTACCTCTTGTTAAGATTTATCTCTCAGACGCATTCATATGGTCTTTTCTTTCATACCCTGTTCTGCCAATCGCGCAGGGAAGGACTCTCTGCTCTTGCGGAAAAGCAAGTCTCAGCTTCGCGAACCCACCTCTTACACCTATTGCTTCATCTAGTCCATTGCCCCATTATCCAGGCGCGTTGCAAGGCATTCTTCTTTTTATCAAAACCCTACCCCTCTTTCCTCTTACTCCCCTTTCCTTAGCAGTCGATCGAGCTATTTAAACCCCGCCTTTCCCTTTCTTGTTTATAGGCGACCTCCTTCCTCTCACTCTAGTCGAGCCTTTCTTTAATTATCCCTACTTTGTTTTGGAAACTCTCACTCTTGGCTTAGAAGAAAGCCTTGGAAGATAGAAGAAAAACAACAGGTTCTTCTTTCCTAATAAACTAGTCAAGGGGACTTTGCCCGTGCTTTATAGCAGACTCGGCACAATTCCTCGAACACTTGAGTTATAAAAAGACGTTGGTATACGAGGAGAGCGACTCTCGCAAGTGACTGGGAATTCTTGAGAAATCTCTAACTTTTCAATCTCTGACTCTGAGTATTCTACGGGCACCGAGTGCGGCCAAGCATAAATAAAAAAAGGATCTTAATACTGGCAGAGTCCTATCTCGATACGGTAAAACCTGACCTTACCAAGGAGAATTCTTTCATTTCGAACAAAGAATCTTTATCGTCCTTGAGCAAACTTACGCGATGCTGGCTGTCTCAGATGTCGTAAGAGTTAGGAGACATGTGGCTATTTAATGGAGCAAAAAAGTCCGCGTAAGTGACAAAAGCTGGCTGTAAAACAAGACCCCTAATAAAGTATAAATTTCTACTAAAGTAGCTTTACTGTACAATAGTGAGAGGCGCTAATCCCAAAGAACCTCCTTTCTAGTAGTTCGAGACTTTAATTACGCGAATACTCCAGCAAAAAGAAGGAATTCAATGGCATCTCCCTATATCTTTATCCTCTTTTGGTCGTACGAAAAAAGAAAGGCAAAGGCCAAGCATATGTTGGCTCGAAGCTACTAACTTACTTACTTATATACATATATATCAATTAATATTCGAGTGGTTCACAAGGCAGCGCGGCGCTAGCTAGATCGTTTAAACACGTAAGGTAGGCATTGTTTTCAAGGAAAGGTCCAGAAGAGCGCTTGACTCATGGTGCCCTGTTAAATTTGATTAGCCAGTTGGTGGGGGGTGTAACCAAGACAAAATAGAAGAGGAAAGGCTGAGTGACGTTTCAGCCCTATAATTTAGGCAACCTAGCGAGGTAGGAGTTGTTCACGCGTGCATCAGACCAAAAAAGCAGCTGGTAGGTCTTAGACGTGCCGCTACTTTCGTGGAATTAAGCTCAGCTGAGCCTTTTAAATATATCGCAGAAGTTTTTCGAAAACAATTTGCTCTTATTATTTAGGTTTGCTTACTTTTTACTTTCTTCTCGCCAAAGTCAGTCTAGTTTTCAAGGGAAGAGGTGGGGCTTTAATTAGTGCGCAATAACTTCATACCCCACCTGGTGGAGAAAACTCTCTTTGTGTCTAACGCTTGCAATCGTGAGAGACCAAACCAACCCCGTGCGTGACCTAGCTATGATTCATCCCGGCATGACAAATACCGATTCTCATATACATATATAAGATAAAAGATAATTGAACAAGATTTTTGTTAAAGAAAGAGAGAGCTTAATCGCTTAACTCGTCCCGTAGGGGCTTTGTACAGTCGTAAGTTTACTAACTTTCTTTGCATTTTCTCTGGGTGTGCTCGACTAAAAGGAGAGGGCTCGTCTGAAGTATGAAGAAGAGGGTAAGGGCTCGACTAAAAGGAGAGGGGGTCTAGTACAGAGGAAAGAAGTGGAGGAGAAGAAGATGAAGCCCAAGGTACGAGGAGGGTTACCGAAAGGGCTCTTGATTTTGCCCCACTTCGTGTTAACGTTCTTAGGAAATCGACTCATATTAAATTCTTTCTTGGTTGAGCATGCGAAACGACTAACATTCTCTGTCCTTCATTCGCTATTCTGTCATGTGTATTCTTTAATGTTACATTCATGAGGAGATCCCTCTTAAAGGTTAGAGGGGGGGTCTCGTTGAGAGCGAATCCTACAAAACATGTAGCGACATTTGCGAATAGAAAGACATATGATGTCATATCTATACAGAGAGCGCAGTCGGAAAAAAGTGTGAAGGTATAAAGTGTCGCGCCTATTCTATAAAATGCAAGTAACTGGTGCAAGGGTTGCTTCGTCGACTCTACCTTCGTCTGGCTGGAAAGAAGGAGCCAAGCTCTCAATCTTCTCTTTTTACGTCCCGGCAGCACTATAGGGCGAGCCCCGTTTCTAAGGCTCTAAGTATAAGCGCGTACGGTGCATTCAGACCTTCTTCTATCAAACCCTTTTGTTGCACATCTTGCTGTTAACACACACAGCTGGTTATTGCTGTTATACGCCCTTCGGATTGGGAAATGTTCAACTTGATTTTTTCTTTTTCGAAAAGAAAGATAATTAAAGTCAGTATGATGCCAGCCATGCGACTTAATTCAAATCTCTCTAAATAGTGAGTCATGTACAGCAAGACAGGAAAAAGGGGCGAACAGAGGAAAGATTTCATCTTCTATGCATGCTGTTGTGCTGCCCGAGCATTTAGAAAGAAAAGAATAATATATAGGGCGATCTCGATCAATGACAAAGAACCTCCCTTCATTCAAAATCGAGAGGCATTACACCGGCTATAAAGAGGGGATCAGCAACTAGGGCCCCTGGAATCATATGGAAGAGAGAGGCAGACCGAGGTCGATCCTATCCTGGGAATGCTCTTGATGTAAGGGAAGATTTGAGACTAATACTGCACCTTCCTTCAATCATCTCAAGGGTAGTAAGTGAAGTCTATTCGGTGTCTAGACCGAAGTGAAATACTGGCTCTCGGGTGCAGAAGACTAAATCTTAAACTGAAAATGGAGATAGACCAGACTCTTCCCTTCTGGCTCGTCCTGTATTCAATTCTTATGTTCTATTTTCTTTGTCTCGTTAGGACATGGTGAGCTACTATTCGTCTCTACTACTGGTGGTCTACTGAGACTTCTTTTTTTCGTAGAACTCCCGACTGGATCCAACGCGGAGAGTGTTGCGTAAACGCCCTTATACTAGATTTGCTCTTGAAGCTGCTGAAAACGATCTTGTTGATTCCAAACCGCTTTTGAAATTGAGTATTTCCAGTAACTTTATACTTTTTTACTATACCTTTACTTTTCTTTCTTTATCCCAGGCCCATCAACAGGCCCGTTCACAGAGTCGTGAGGAACTCCTGCTACCTGGTTCTCTTTTTTCTTAGTCACTGTGGAAAGGAGACAAAGACAACACCTTCTTTTGGATAGTATAGTGGAAAGCGGTCATTCAATGAATTAGTTTAAGCAATTGAGATAGGGCCTTAACACTGCTACTTTAGTCTGATATGTCGTCTCGTCTTCGTGTAAGAGAGGGATGAACGACTAAAAAGGAAGGTAGGCAGGTGGTGGTAGGCTCTAAGAATTGCTCTGTCTTGCCCGATCCATCCGATGGAGCGCTAGCTTCCTCTTGGCTCCCCATTTCTTCCTATCGAGTCATGGAATAAATAAAGACCGCCTGCACAAAATGAATTACAAAGACAGCAGATTTTAGAAACCCTTCTTTCTTGAGTAGATATTATTCTTAGTAAGACTTTCCAAAAACAAGATTTGCATCAACCGACGAAGCCTTCTCCGCTACGTCTGCTACTCACTGAAATGAGCCCTACTTTAGCTACTAACCCTCGCAGGCCCCTGTATAGCTGGTGGAATAATTACTACTCTTTCTTTTAAGGGTGCAATCTGCTCATGTAAGACTGACTGCTTAAGCTCTCTTTTCATTAAGAGTCGTACGAGATTATCCTCAAGATTTACTGCAACTGACACCTATGCTTTCTCTGGCAAGGAACCTCTTTCTCTCGAAGAAAGTTACGACAAGAGAGTTCTTCCCCAGTACAAGACTCCTTGGCATATGATTCCGAGATTGAGAAACGAAAGTCAAGTTCTAGAAGCATTGGCTCTCAAAGACACAACTCCACTTTCAAGTGCGGCTATAGTCACATACTATACTATAACCTATAAGGAGTAAAGAAAACCCTATTTATAATCATTAATGTGCAAAATCAGAAAAAGGGGCCTTCCTCCGAAAATGCTTTCTTTAAAATAAAAGACTTTCTTTTTCTTTTCGCGAAGAAGGATACCTTGGGACTAAAGCACATGCACTTGAGTAAACAACAAAGAGGCGGTCGATCTCTTGACATTTTCTGTCTTTTTTAAATTTAACATACATTAGGGGACGGGGCTATAGAAGGCTATTCTTTCTTCTTTTTCATTATAAGAGATTTCTTTATCTATGCTTAAGTGTAAAACATTCTGAACGTACGGACACTACATGGGCTCTTTCTTATAGGTGAAGAAATCATTATCATTACCAGCATATTATATTAAAGCAAAAGTGCGCGCAACTACTACGCGGATATGTTCTCCGGTTGGGCGAGAAATGCCAAGAATCAAAAGCTATAAAACGTTTTTGTGCTTCAAGAAATGGGTTGAACACAGGCTCTCTTCTTAAAATATGGGACTCTAGTCTTTTACCTGTCTTGTAAGGGGATAGAAAAGTGTAGGCATATGAGCATTGGGAAGAACGCTTTAGTCAGTTAAGAATGAATTAAGCTCAAACCAAACTATAGGAATAGGATTCCTTGATTCCCGAAAGCTTCAGACAAAGTCTAAGAGCCTCGCCTTCCTGCGAGCCAGTTATGCCCTTTTTGGCTTTGGAAAGTCTTGGTATGGAGAATTTAGATTGTACAGAGTGTAGTTTCCGGAGGGAAGAGAGGATTTCGGAATTTTACGATTTCACCAATAGGTGGGAGCGAATCCCGCGAGTTGGGTAAGACGGGCGCTATTGTTACAAACGAAAAGGCTTCTCCTTACTTACAGATGCCATTGTCGCTGGCATTGTTGGATAAATAGAAGATAGTACAGTTCCTTATCCTCCCCCAGATTCTGATCCTCATGATCGAGCCTATGACCGGGCTTTCCTCTACCTTGCTGCCCCATTTGATGAAGCATCCAAAATAGCACGATGGTCATCGTACAACCCATTGTAAAATAGGTTGCACAAAAACCATTTCTCGAACCCGTGATGAGGAATAGATCGGATAAGTTTCTTGAAGCGGACAAATGCCTCATAAAGGGTCTCAGTAGGTAACTGCTTGAAACTAGTGATTTGCCCCCTTAGGGCATTTGTTCTCTGTGGAGGGTAGTACCTTTTGTAGAAGGCTAGGGCGAGAGAATTCCAGTCAGTCACTCCCGCAGCTTCCTTGTCAAGGTCACGGTACCACTCACGAGCTCCGTCTAACAAGGAGAAGGGAAAAAGAACCTCCTTAACTTGTTCTTGCGTAACTCCAGCGGTGAGCGGTATGGTTGAGCAATAGTCGGTATATGTCTCCATATGCTTTCCGGGGTCTTCGCCGCTCACTCCCCGAAACTGATTTCGCTCCACCAGATTTATGTAAGATGGGCGAATATCAAAGTTTCCATTAGTAGCATTAGGGAGTTGAAATCCCTTGGGAATGGAATCGGGTGAGGGCTCGGAATGAGTACACAGTTTCGGCATCGTAACTGGTATAGGAATATCAGCTACGAACTCTGAAGTCTCTTCTGCAAAGGTATCGAACTCGGAGGGTCCTTCTTCGTGAGAATTAGAGAATTCTTCGTAGATGGAATCAAGAGTTTGCCAATCCTCTGCCTGACGTATTTCCTTCCAGAAGTTTCGTAAAGCGCGAAAAGTCTTCTCAGGTTCAGGATCAAACGGTATGAGCTCGGACCTGTTGGACCTGGGCATAAACAGAAACTAAAAGAAAGGATGAGAACTGCCTCAAGGAAATTGAATCCCTTGAGACAAAAGACAGACTAAAATAAAGCAAATAAAATGTCACCGTCTCCCCGACAACGGCGCCAAAATTTGACACGGCTGTCGCAACCCTATCAAAAATAACCAACTGGCCTAACTAATGTAGCAAGGAAGTCGGGATCGTATCCACAGAGAGAAAAATAAATTCTAAATGCTAATTCAAGTCTGTCTAGTCACAACGGGGGGGTTTTGTTTGTTTGAGAGTAAAAACTAAACAATTAAATTAAAAGAGATTGAACGAGAGAAATGAAGTTGTGAAAATAATAAGAGAGAAGACTAGGATTGTCGGTTCACCATGGGACATTATAGATCAAAAGTAGGGTCATAGGTCGGTCTCAATTACCAGTCTAAAGAGCAGTGAAAAGGTCCTCTCGGATCGCTATTCGCTCTAAGATGCGTCTAGCGGGCTCTCGCAACTTACTAGGGCACCCTAATGTTTGCAACAGGTCTAATTTTTCCAGGCTTTCGATCTTAGGTATGGATTTACCGGTTCAAGTAACGAATTGTGGCCTTCAACTAATTACTCGTATTTTATATGTTGCAATTAACAACCTAGACTAGTAAAATCAATTAGACCTAATAACCTAAGCATAGACCTTTAATCCCCCATGGATCCCCTAAATCCTAGCGTAAGAAATTAGCTACTCATGGAAAACTTGATGACAATAATCAAAGAAGATGAGAAAATGATGAATTGCATAATGAAATTTAATGGAGGAATAGAAAACATAAACTAAATCTAAAAAGAACAATAACGTAAACAATAACGATTAAACAAGAGGAACGGAGGGAAGAAGAATTAAAATTACCAAATACGAATCCAAGTTCTAGGAGTGGAGAAGGAAATAATTCTCGATCTAACAAGGTTTAGAGAGTTTCTACGTAATAAAGTTTTTAGCAGTTGAGAGTAGAATAAAAAGATAACCTAATGAAAAACATTCTCAGTCTTAAATACTAGAGCCAAGAAAAATAACAACTAAGTAACTAAGAGGCCCACAAATCACGAGCTGAAAACCGTCTGGCTTGTGTCGATCGACCAAAGAGATATGTCGATCGACCAAAGTAGCATGCAACTTCGAAACGCAAACTTCCTGTGTCTAACCCCTTTGTCGATCGACAATAGTAGCATGTCTATCGACATAAATAGACTGTCTATCGACATAAATAAACTGTCTATCCACGTGAACAACTTGTCTATCCACTTCTTGTCTCGTTCCTTCCCATCTAGGGCCTTTTTGGTGACGACTCCACACCTCTCCAATGACTCGGGAATGGGCTATGAGCTCCGTCTCCTTTATCGACCGATTTTGGCTTGTAAATGCAATAATGGGCTCCATATCTGTAATAGACACGAAACGGGCCGAAAGTAGCAAATACCGGAGGAAATATAATGAAGAGATCGAATAAAAGCATATAAATGCGTGCTAAACATGAGAATAAACGCATATAAAATGCACGCATCGCGAGTCATCTTAGACTTCTTTAAAACTGCGTCCAATTACAAACAAGACACAAAACTGTTGGGAAATGTGTCTTCAACAATAGTGCGATCACGTAATTAAATCTCATAACGAGAATGCGCAAGGGATGATACGATTTTATATTAGTCAACTGACCAACATTAATCGGTAATGATTGGCTAGCTAGAGTTTGACATTACTGTCGTATGACGGTGGTGGTCAGTTGATCCCTTTAGGTCACACCTTTAGGACAAATCCCTTAATTGATAAAGTGATCAAATGTATATTGATACGATTTGATCATATTCCTTAAACTCATATATCGAGAAATTAGAGGTTAAATCTTAATGTAAGATTTATGTTTGAAATTGAAATGTATCAATTATCAAACATTAAACGATATTTATGAAATGTCGTAATTAGAATGAACCTGATTTTTATATTATTACAAGTGTTGTAAATCGTATTGACGATTAATGAAATGACCATTTTATTTATTAGTAATTATGAATTACTAGTCAATTTGTTAAATGTGATTTATTTAAAATGATATTTATTTGATAAATATGCATTTTAAATTAAAACAATTGTTTCTTATTATTGTGACACAATATATGTCACACATGATTATACAATTGTACATATTGACAATTATAAAATGGAAATCCATTTTAGGAGGTTAGTGTGCCGATTTTTTAAGAGGTTTTAATTGTGTGTTTTTGTGTGGAAAAGCACCATCATTATATAGCCTTAATACCTAAGTGTTAGGGTGGCATGGCTATGTTATGGGTAAGACAAAAAGAGCAATCTTCTCCTCTTCCCAAGCTCTTTTCACGGCACACTTCACCCACCTCAACATAAAAATGAATTGTTCATATTTTCTAATATTCATTCTAATCTAGAGCTAGTCTTTCTAGTGTAAGAAAGCTCATATAATCCCCTAAAATATTAGTCTCATTATATTTCATATAATATGATTATATTAGTAATACTGCAATTGTTATAGTATTCATATATAATTCTAATAAGAGAGATTAGAATTATTTAAGGAGAAACCGATTTCTAGTCTAGCTACTTCAAGATTTCGGTTGGTTAAGGGGTTGTCTTGGTGCATCCAAAGGAGGTATTCTTATTTGGGTACTAGGAGGATCATCCTTGCTATATATTCGGACCGTGTGTAAGGGTTCGAAAACTCTCTTATTTCCGCTTGTTTTAGTATGCATAAGATCATTATAATATGTTAATTGAAGGGTTAATTAAAAGATTATGTTAGTATGACTAAAAGATTAGTTTATGAGTAACTAATAAACCCAACAATTGGTATCAGAGCAATAGGTTGTTTGCATGCTTTCCGTTTACGTTTTTACGGAGTTATAGTGATAACAAAATAAAATTGAAATTTTCGTTTAATATATGATATGCACGAAATTAATTTAGCATGAATACCTACTGTTTTCTAAAATATTTTAGAATATTTGGAATATATTTTGCATGAATATTGATTATTGGTATATTAAATCTCGGTTTTAATATATTTTAATGGTTAAAAATGTATATTTTTGGGAAAAATAGTTAAAATAAGCTTCTGGCCGAGATTTTTCAGTATGTTATCACATGTATTTTCTATAATATGAATATGAATTTTCGTAAATTATGGACTTATAAAACATGTGATATGAATTTTAATGGTTAAAATGCTATAAGATGAATAAAAATGGGTTAAAATAGTTATATTATGAATTTGACTATAAAAATTTATGAGGATGTCACATGCAATATTTAAAATATATGTTGAATTTTCCAGAAATCTATCTCAAATATTGCAATATTATAGATTTTTAATGTAAAAATCGGGTAATTAGTGACATAATTTCGACTTTAATAGTTTAATTTGGAATTTGGCCATAAACATTTAACACGATGTCATATATATTATTTCCAGCATGTATAAAATTTTCGAGAATTTTATCTTATTTTATGCTTGAGAAATAATTTTAAAGGTTAAAATCGTACGATATATGACGTAAATCGTTAAAATTTGCAAATGTTGTTAAAATGGCCGAAAAATGTAACCCATATTAGTCATATGTGATATGTTCATCATGAAAATTTTCTTGGGAGCCAAAAGTTTCAGATTTGTTTTAATTTTAATTTGTTAAAAGTAGCATTTAAAATTAAAATAATAAGAGTCTTTAATTTAAAGTTTCGGCTACTTGGGCAGTGTGTAATTTAATTTTTCTGTCCATTTTGTGTTCTTAAAGTGTTTTGGAAGGTGTAAAAATATTATTAGTATTTTATTTGCAGTTATGGAATTTATTATTGAATTTTCCGACTTAAAAATGCTCGTTTTACGTATTATTTTCGAAATAATTTTAAAACCGTATAAATACTAATATTTTAAGATTCTGAAAATTTTAAGAACATTCTGGATTTTTTAAAATTTGAATTTTGAATTTTCGAAATTTTTATGACTCTTTTGGATTTTATATTATTTTTCGCGTAAAACCGAGTAATACCGATCAATATTGAAATATATTAAGTTAAGTCATGTTCAAGGTTTGAGTAAGACTAAATTTTGAATCCTATGCGATTTAGGATGATTAACTTAAGGATGAAAACCGTTTCATAAAATGCATAGTGTTGTTAAACGTTAAAACACGCGATTCCATAAACCAAGGTTTACGATAACTATTTAAATAAGTGTTTTAAATAGGACGATTTGGCTTAGGGTTTGCATGTTAATTCATATTTACATAAGCATTGCATACTTTATTATGAATGTCATGATTTATTTTTACGTAATTTTGGGAATTATGTAATTTACTTAGTATGGCCTTAGTTTTAAATCGGTATTTCCCGTAATGTAAGGGGGTTACCGATTCGGTTGTAATTTTGTGATCTCGTATCACCCAATTGTAATTTATTTCTATTTTATAATGTATAAAGTAGACTAGAAAAGTTGTAATATTTGTAAAATCCGGAGTTCCTTGAAGACGGTGCCATTCGGAAAGGAGTTCCGAACAAGACGGTGTTTACCTCGAAGTGCGTGCCGCGTGAAGTTCAAGGGACCAAAGGAGTTGGTTTCCGAATTTGTACTTTATTATTACTTTTCTAGGAAAGGCCATACTAGGGTTTATTTATGCTTTTATTTTGCTTTTTATATGTTTGCATGCATAGCCAAATCGTCATATATCGTCTCATGCATTTTTCGATTTAGTCGACCTAGTCTTTTATTTATCGATAATTCACCGACTTAGTTCACTTAAACGGAGATAGATAATAATTTGACTAGATCTCTTACATATAAATATTGAGACTTAGCCTTACCAAAACGTACGGACCCATGAATCCCTTCTTCACAAGAACGTAGCCTCGGCTATACCGGGGTACTAAAATTGTCACGTTGGGTAAGTGGGGTAATAAGATTACACCTTGAAATTTGGTTGATCTCAACGAAAGTAATCGTAACCGTAGTTGCAATAAGTTCGGGTTAAAGACGATTTTTAGAAAATTGTCGACCGAGAGTTCTAAGAGTAGAACCGATTAAAGGGTTAATCCACCAAATTATACCGATACGGGTTGAATCGGCTACACCGTGCCCGGATTAGTATGGGTTAGGGTCTCGGGATTGTTTACTTAATTGGGTAAGAGATCATTAAGTAAATATATAACTAAACTTGTTAAAAGTTCTAGTTTAAATTATGAATTTTAAAATGATGTTGTTTTCCTCTTATCATTGTAGTTTAAGTTTCAACAACATCAATGGCAACTAACGCTCCACCTCTCACTAACGTATCATGGCTTCGATCCTTTATGGATCGTTGCAAACTCGATAAGCATGGTTCCAATTTTAAGGATTGGGATGCGCAATTACTTTTGGCCGCTCAAGGTGACGATTAGATTCGTTACCTATCCAAAGGCGCTCCTCCCGCTCCGACCGCTCGTTCATCGGTCCAAACTCGTGAGGCCTATGAAGCCTACATGAAAGAGTCCTCCGCTCTTAAAAATGTGTTCATCTTCTCCATGGAGCCGGATCTCCAAAGGAGTATGATTAAGTTGACCACATCGTATGAGATATACACCAAGCTTGCGACCATGTTTTCACAAACTCCAAAGGTGATCCAATATGAGGCGGCTTCCGCCTTCTTTGACATTACATTCAAGGAAGGGCAAAAGATAAGCCCTCATGTGCTCAAACTCGTTGAGCTCGCGGAGACTCTAAAAGCTCAAGATGTTGATGTTCCCGACTCTCTCATTATTGACCGAGTTCTTCACTCGCTCAATAAGGTTAAAGCGTATGCTCAATTCCGGGTGAATTTTAATATGCGAAACCAAGAGACCACGTTGGACGAGTTGCATAAGATGCTAGTCCAAGCCGAAAGGGACATGGGACTTCATGAAAGTTCCACCAAGGATGTTTTGAACATCGAAAAGAAAGGGAAAACGAGCTGCAAAAGGAATGCCTCTAAAGGCAAGGGCAAGAAAACGTTCAAGCCCAAGGCGACCAAAGAAAATACCTTTTCGAAAGGCGCTTCCACCTCGTCTTCAAAATCCGAAGACAAGTGTCATTATTGCACGAGGATAGGGCATTGGAAGCGTAATTGCCCCAAATACTTAAGCAATCTCAAAAATGGGAAGGCAACCGCCGTAAGTAATAATTCTCGTTTAAAATTCATGTTGTTTTGTCAACTTTTGTATAGCGATACAAGTTGTTGACTATCACCCCTTTTAAATTGTTTTAAAGGGGCACCTTATGATGATAAGGGCAAGAAAATGGAAGCGTTAAGTTCCTTACATGGATTGCTATGGTAGCATCCAGTGATTGAAGACATCAAGAGCTTGGCTCTAAGTTTCATTATCGTCTTCTTTCATTTATGCACTTTAATTATAAAGAACAATGTCCTTTCTTGTATGACAAGGATTAAAATCCTAAAACAATGGTTGTAATTTTGGATATTGGTGACTTGGTTTTCAACCCGAGTCACTACTTTTTGTTCTAAATCAATGTCTTGATTTCTCAAATAAATTGCATACCTTGTTTAAACATGAATAATGGTCATTTTATCACGCAATAAACATTGATACGATCAATACAATGTAATCAAAGTGTTGATTAAAACGGAGAACTACCCCCCATGAGATACTTTCAATCAAATTAAGAAATCATTAATTCATTATACGATGATCATTTTAAGTGAAAATGAGAATGTATACATCACACCTATAAAACTTCAAACATTCATATGCATTGGTTAAATCGAAATTACTATCCTTATACAAATAAAGGTTATTGTTAGAAGGATAGAGTGGGAGAAAATATTTCGCTCGCAAACCAATGATATAAATACAGGATCTTAGAGAAGATTCCTACATGGGAGTCTTGAGAAGAACCCTAAATGAGTGAGCTGAAGAAACTACGAGAGGACACAAGAGGAAAGGTTCCTTAAATAATTCTTGTTTCAAAGAGAGGAGACATGAAACCCCGTATGAAATCGGAAGGAAAACGGTTCCTTAATAAATGATTTTTCTAAATTTATAAGATAAAAGAGAAGAAATCATCTTGATTCTCTCAATGTAGTTATAAGGGAATTATCATGTCATGTTCGTCTCGAGGAAACGAAGACATGAAAAGAGGGTGATGGTTGATTGAATGAAAATATATCACTATAGGGATAGTGATAGTAATAATGATACATGCGAGAAACGAAAAGTTCATTTAAGATATCGAGAGATATTGTTTTCAGTGGGAGCAATATTCATTAAAGAATTGAAACCTACCATTTAGAGAGAATGGGTGATTCTTTAAGAGTAAAGAATAAGAGGTACTCAATTTAGATGAATAAAATAATTTATATCATATGATGATGGAGTTTTAAAGGGAAGGTTTATTATATGGATAATAAAAGGTCGCCCACTAGAAGTTAGAATGGTTGGATACATCATTCATAACGATGAATGAAACCATTATCAAATAGCCAAGATGAGTGAAAATTATTAGAATGATGAAATCATAAATAGACTACAATGTATATTTCAGTACATAAGTGACTAAAGAGAGTGATTCCTTAATCCCTCCAGTATATCGATACGTCACAAGTTATAAGATAACAGTGGTATCTTTCCTCCGGAAAGGAAACTCAAAATCTAGAAAGAGTTCTAGATATGTACTCAAATAGAATCATATTATACGGGATAATATGAGAATGAAGGAGATCAAAATTTGTAAGTTTTGCAATCATGAATAAAGGTTATTCGCAAAACACTAATACAAATAGATCAGATGATTGTGCATCAAATGCAATGTAATAGTATTGACTATTGTTGCATGACAACATCATTTGAGTTATGATTAACTCAAAGTGAAAGATACTTTGTCAGAATCCAAATGGGTTGTAAGAGACAATATTGAACCCCATAAGTGAACTGGATTGACTTAGTATGACCCCTAGCCGCTTACATGAGGTGACATCTCAAAGCGACTAGAGTGTGAGACGATTGATGGCAAGTTCAAGTGCCATAGAGTCATATGTGATGACTAGTCGATCACATAGGCAGACTGCAAGAGACACTCTGTCGGGCAATGTGACCGCTTATAGAATTCTGAAAATTTTATAATAGCTGGGTCGTGGCGAGAGCTACTATAGTATTCTTGTGAGTCAATTCTTAGACTAAAGACTACTCTCCCAAGATGGTACAGTTTAGGCATAGCCTTGATCTGTTCTCTACGACTTTTCGTAATTGGAGTCAAATGGGACTGCTTCAGGCTGTGACTGACTGTGACTGGTCAAAGGAAATAGTGCGATAGAAATTGTCCACCCCTTGTCAGGGTTGTTCAAATCTCAGGGCCACTCGAGGAGAAGTTAACTGGAAATGCGTGGCCACGCTCGGAAGGTATCTATGGTAGATAATTCCGGTCAAACAGTTATTCTCCAGATCGAGGAAACCATTCATGATATGATCAAATGCAAGTACGACCTCAGAGAGACATCTTGCATTGAGTTGGAGATTGTAATAGGACAAGAGAATTGGTGACGCACACTTGTCGAGGACAAGTGGGAGATTGTTGGGAAATGTGTCCTCAACAATAGTGCGATCACGTAATTAAATCTCATAACGAGAATGCGCAAGGGATGATACGATTTTATATTAGTCAACTGACCAACATTAATCGGTAATGATTGGCTAGCTAGAGTTTGACATTACTGTCGTATGACGGTGGTGGTCAGTTGATCCCTTTAGGTCACACCTTTAGGACAATTCCCTTAATTGATAAAGTGATCAAATGTATATTGATACGATTTGATCATATTCCTTAAACTCATATATCGAGAAATTAGAGGTTAAATCTTAATGTAAGATTTATGTTTGAAATTGAAATGTATCAATTATCAAACATTAAACGATATTTATGAAATGTCGTAATTAGAATGAACCTGATTTTTATATTATTACAAGTGTTGTAAATCGTATTGACGATTAATGAAATGACCATTTTATTTATTAGTAATTATGAATTACTAGTCAATTTGTTAAATGTGATTTATTTAAAAAGATATTTATTTGATAAATATGCATTTTAAATTAAAACAATTGTTTCTTATTATTGTGACACAAGATATGTCACACATGATTATACAATTGTACAAATTGACAATTATAAAATGGAAATCCATTTTAGGAGGTTAGTGTGCCGATTTTTTAAGAGGTTTTAATTGTGTGTTTTTGTGTGGAAAAGCACCATCATTATATAGCCTTAATACCTAAGTGTTAGGGTGGCATGGCTATGTTATGGGTAAGACAAAAAGAGCAATCTTCTCCTCTTCCCAAGCTCTTTTCACGGCACACTTCACCCACCTCAACATAAAAATGAATTGTTCATATTTTCTAATATTCATTCTAATCAAGAGCTAGTCTTTCTAGTGTAAGAAAGCTCATAAAATCCCCTAAAATATTAGTCTCATTATATTTCATATAATATGATTATATTAGTAATACTACAATTGTTATAGTATTCATATATTATTCTAATAAGAGAGATTAGAATTATTTAAGGAGAAACCGATTTCTAGTCTAGCTACTTCAAGATTTCGGTTGGTTAAGGGGTTGTCTTGGTGCATCCAAAGGAGGTATTCTTATTTGGGTACTAGGAGGATCATCCTTGCTATATATTCGGACCGTGTGTAAGGGTTCGAAAACTCTCTTATTTCCGCTTGTTTTAGCATGCATAAGATCATTATAATATGTTAATTAAAGGGTTAATTAAAAGATTATGTTAGTATGACTAAAAGATTAGTTTATGAGTAACTAATAAACCCAACAATGAACCCTAAATAAAGAGGACTCAAGCGTATAAGTTCATGCGCCCTCTCTTCGAGAAACTTCTTCCAGGAAAAAGGGCAGCCGCTGCTAGTTCTAATTCACTCAAAGCGGGCACATCAAGAGGAAAAAGAGAAGTTCAAAAAGAACATAGAAAAAGAAAAAGCCTCCTTAATGCATATACGTATATAAGAATGAAGACACAGGTACCTGAGACTCTTCTGGAGAAGGAGCTTCATCGTAAGGTTGGTTTCTAAGGTATAGCTCTACTGTCAAGAAATAAGTTGTCGGGGGTCTGCTCCGGGGGGTGGACCCAAAAGGCCCTTTGAATTCTGCCCAACTTCGTTTTCACGTTCTTAAGCAATCGAGCTAATTAAAGTCTACTTCCTCTCCTATCTCTTCGAGCCCCCGTCCGGCCTATCCCCGTGGTTTGTAATCAATTACCCCCTCGTATTCACTCGATCTCACTTCGTACCCGATCCTTCATACTTTATGTGCAAAGCGCCTTCGTCCCTTGAAAAAGGTAAATTGATCCAGCAGGTTCAAACATATAAGTTTTCCCTTTCTTGAGCTTGATCCTTTTTCAGAAGGAAATAAAGAGGGCAGATACAAGACGAAACCCAAAAAAGGAAGAGTCAAGTTCTTTCTTCTTCATACTTTAAGCTCGTACATATCAACCTTCAAACGAGAAGTTGAAGCAACTGGAAAACCTAAGAAAGGAGATAGATATATAAGAATGTTTTACTTTTCTCCTTTATCCGAGGGAAGTATATCTTTCTTTATTATCTAGTCAAAGAAGAAGGAGCATTCTTGAAGCAAGGAAAGAAAAAAGAAAGGGACAAGAAGTAGGAAGAGCCTGGAGTAAGGAATTTCTTCCTTCAAGTCCGCCATCGAATGCATAGGAAAGTGAGGAGACTTTTTTAAGAGCAAGTTCTTCAGTAGATTAATCCGCTCTTTCTTTTTCTAGGCTCTTCCCTAAGCATCAAAGCTGAGTCCCATAGAAAAGGACCTCCAATCAATGCAAAAGAAAGTACTTAAGAAAAGAGGTAGGAAGGGATTGCAAAGAGCCTCCTACTATGCATTTTCTTCATTTGGGTGAAAGAGCTCTCCTTATGAAGCAAGCGTAAAGCATACGGGCTGAGGAATGAATCTCTCTTCTTTCCTTCTTTCTTTGCCTATGATTCCTACTTTCTGGGAGCTTTCTATGTAAGTGCCTCTGGTTTAGCTCATGAACTAATAAGGTAGACACTGATGACCCATGCATAAGCTACAACCGGCCTTGGTATTCTCTGCAATACGGGGCTTTCTCGACCCACGGAATGAAATGTCTCAAAACTCCCTACTCGCTACATACTTGAACCTCTTCCACTAGGAGAAAGAAAGGAAGACAGACTTGTGGACCAACCACGTAAGCACAGGCTGACGACTGGCTGCAGTTGAATAAAGCCCAGGTCTCTTGATTGAAGGCTTGGGAGAGAGAACAATGAAATGCTTTCAAGAAGAAAGAAAGGCTCGAACCAGAGTGATGAGGAGAGAGGCTCGGCTTAAGTATGAAGATGAGGCGAGGAGATAGAGAGAGCAAGCCCAGAGTGGTAGCAATTGTTAAGGAGATAGGAAAGAGATCGCCCAAAGAGAGAGGGTGAGAGTTCTTACAAGGGCAAGAAGGAGAGAGAGAGTTGGGGCTGGACTGACAACTAAAGGAAATAGACTCGAGCGTAGCGATCAACAGAAAAGAAGACGAGGTAAGCCAAGCTGTAGCCGGGGGACTGTCCGAATTCCCGAACTCTTTACTATGAGACTGTAGAGACCGCGCGCGATGTCACTCACTCAGGAACCGCTTACCAGAAGGGATACCAAATGGGCCGAAAGCCTAGATGTGAGAAAGCTCAAAATGAAAGCCGCCCAGCTCGCATATAAAATAGAGAGAGGGGGGCGTAGTGAGGCACTAGGAAGAGGAGAAAGAGGCTCGTCTAAAGTATGAAGTCGAGGAGAGGACACGAAACAGTGGGATCGAGCTCATACGAGAGGAGATAGTAGCGAGGTAGATTTCCTCCCATAGGGTGGAAAGAAAAAGGCTCCACTACTAAGTAGAGGAGAAAGCACGGGCGGAGGTACTTAAGTTATCGACGGGAAGGAGCGTAGCCTTGCCTGTTATACCCGAAGCGGTGTTCGAGTCTTAACGACTAGAAGCAATGGGCCGAGGCTGATAAGGAAAGGGAGAGGATAAGGAGAGAAGAGTCCCACCCAAGGAGATAGGGAGTTCGCTCGGAAAAAGCTAGACCTAAGGAAAACAGGATCGATTGCAAAGAGAGGAGAAAGAGTCTCTACCAGGGGCGGAGGGTTCTAAGTCGGGAGAGGTACAAAGAAGAGGAGGAAAAGCCCGAACATATATGCATATGTAGTACGCGCGAGACAGAGGCCCCAGAGGCGAGAGAACGGATGTAAGGGGAGATAGAGAGGAGGTAGGCCGAATGCTATACCCGAAGTGGGACTGAAGCGTAGTGAGAGGGATCGGGGTGATAAAAAAGTAGAGGAGAAGACTCAGCTTCGGCTGTAAAGGGGCTAGATAAGCCCACTAGTGGGAGGTGACTGAGGTACGAAGAAGAGGAGAAGGGTGAAAAAGAAGCCTAAAAGCAAGAGTAGGGGCGGTTTTCTAAACGGCTGGCTCGCTCCCTTCCAACGAGAAGAGCACTCTCCCGTTGGTAAATCACACGTCGAAACCTATACTTAAGACTCTTGTCCCATTGCTCTTTCCTCTCCTTCATAGTTCAGCCGAGCCTCTCTACCTAGACTTGTCACTCGAACTAGAATTAACCGTGCCATGAAAGTCATGCCTCCCTCCTCTTCCTCCTACTAACTAACCTAGTGGTGTCACACCCCGTTTACGTAGAACGACGGTCTGATGATAGGACTAATCCAAAAGGCACTCTGGGTGGAGCTGCGGTCGGGGAGGATTCGAAGGTCTTAGAAAGCGCTCGAACAGAGAGGTTTAAATAGCTCGAGCAAAACGAGAGGAAAGACTGTCTCTTAGACCGGGATAGAGCTCAAAAGCCCCTCTTTCAACTTTGATTGAATGTGTACCTAGGTTGAACTTGTCATGTCTTAAGCAGCGAACCAACTCAAGAATAGAAAAGGCCCCATTGTATTCTTCCTTATATATATGTATACCCTAAGAACACCCTTTCTTTAAACTAACTGAAGAACAACGTCAAACAAGAGAAGCAAGAAAAGAATACGCCGCTGAAGAATAAGTTGATGGGCTACCTTTCCAAGAAGAAGAATACAAAAGAAACGAATACGACTTAGATGAATTGGATCAAAGTGCTCTTATTCTACTCTCCCTCCAACAAAAGCTTCAGAAGACATAGGCGCAGAAGAATCTGAGTTCCATTGGGCAGCATATTACGAAGGAATAAGTAAAGCTCTCTTAGGAAGACGGCGGCGAGGACGATGAAGTTGTTGATGGGGAGACTTCGGCCGGGGCATTCCTTACATTCCGAACTCCCCTTATTGTTTGCTCCTAGAGTTCTCCAGTGTTGGCATTACACTCAGCCTAACAAGCCTGGATCAAAGCCAACTCTACCGCGCCAATAACCGTGTCCGGGCTCTGTACCAGACTGACTCATCTATAGAAGAAGAGGCTTCTGAGCTTCAAGATTAACAAGAAAGGGATCTACTTTCGGAATAAGAATATGCAGCTGCAGAAACAGCGGAAGGAAGATAAGAAGGGGCGGGGGTTTATCCTGTCGACCGTGAGGAGATTGGCTCGAGTGCATACCAGAGGATTCAAAAAGATGATACTGACAAGTAGAGTAGAGATACCCTTTGTTAGGGGTGAACGCTGAGGTACAGCGGGAGGGAGTCGCAAACTCTGCTGAAGTACGCAGTCGAGGAGAAAGGCTCTACTAGAAGAGAAGGAGTGGGTTCGACTTAAAGTGGGGGAGATAGAGAGTAGCTGGACAAGAGCCGCTTATCTTGGTCCGTAGAGTCAGTCTTGTCTATTGTTGTTTGCAACTGTTTTCTTTTCTGGGTGTGTTCGATGGAGCTTAGGTTAAGGTTCGCTGCTTAAGACTGTAAGCTAGGTAGAAAAGACAAGTGCAAAGAAGAAGAAAGTCTTGATTTCCTTATATGTACATAAGAATTAGGGCATCTTTCCTCATTTAATTCTGAAGTTTTCTTCGTCGTAGGGTTAGCAAGGTAAATTCTAGCTCGACTGGTAAGGGAGGTTTTTCCGTAGGTGTGTTTGTTCTCTGGGGCTTAGGAGGATGAGTCGTTTTGCATTTTCTTCTTTTTTTATTCTGCCCGACTTGGTGTTAAGGTTATTTGGCCACTCGAGGCTTCGAAGTCGACTCCTTCTGGCTAGGCTCTTTTCCTTTCTACGCAGTCAAGTCCCACTTCTTCCCTTGGCCGAGCCCTTTTTCCTTTGGATTGAGTGGAAGGTCGTTCTTTCTTTGGATTCCTCTCCGACTCTTTTGTTCTTAGACTTATGGATTTTCTGTGTTCTTTTCTCCTTATCCTCCCACTTTCGTTCGAGTTCTTAACAGACCTCTCTTTGCAATCAAGCTAATTAAACTTCCTCATATTCCTCTTTCAGTTCAGAAGCTTCTTTTTAGGAAGGGTGTCCATTTTATGCTTACCCAGAGAGACCGGCATCTTCCTCGACTCCGGCTTCTTCCGAGGGTAACCCCCTTCTTTTTAATCTTGAAGTTATGACTCCGTATTAGTCTTCCCAGGAGAACTCTTTTTCTTAGTATTCTGAAGCTGAAGCTTCTTTTGTTTGACGTTCTGTAGTTTAAGCCGAGGACAAGGGAAAACAAATAGGCGTAGAGCAAAGTAAGAGGAGCGTAGCCTGTCGACCGTGAGCAGATAGACTCAACTAGAAGGAGAGGATCTAAGGGACTCGAGGAGAGACTACGAGAGGGAAGATGGATCAGGGTAAACAAGTTCGGAAGAAGGAGATAGGCTCGGTCCAAGGTCGCATAGACAGGGCGGTTTTTCAGGTTGGTTCAACGATCGAATCGAACAAAAGGAAAGCTTCGTAAAAAGAAAGAAAAACAAAGTCAAGAAAGGCTCGAGCAAGACAAGACAGAGCCAAGGACAGCCCAAGTTAAATCAAGAGGAATTGAGGCATTCTCCCGATTATCTTATACATATGTAAGAGCTTAAATGAATCTGATGAGTTTGTTCCTGCCCAATAAGCAGGGTAAGGAAAGCTCTTTTTCAAAGTCCAATCGGAAGGCAAAGACAAGACAGGCGTGATAAAGCTAAGGCCCAGACAAGGAGACCGAAGGTATCCGATCCACCCAATAGAACCAGATTACTAAGACCCGAAGCAATACTTCTCATACCTGTTTAACTCTTTTGATAAAACTGAAACTTCTGACACAACTGAATCTAAGAGGAAGACCAGCTCAGAGAACAAAGAATGTAGTACTGCCAAGCCAGCTACATAAAACAGGGGATTCTTCAAGCACCTATTCTTCCGAAGGAAACTTGCCTTCTCGTAGTCTTCTTCAGCTTTTGTTGTTTCTTCAGATGCTTCCTCTTCTCCTCCTTCCGAAGGTAACCAATCAGATTCTTATTCTGCAGCTCCGCCTTCGGGTTTTCTTTTGTATTCTCCTTATGAAAAAGCCAGAATAGCAAAACTGGACATTCAGCACGAATAAAGACAAACTGCAAAGCAGAAAGGCTCGACTGACAAAGAGGGGAGATAGAGTAGAGATGGGCCCACGGGAGGTGAGATTGCCAAGGAGATATCCCGGGAGGAGGCTGAGGCGAGAGAAGAGCGTTAGTAGCTATTGCAACTTTTGCGCTGAGTGGAATGCCATAAAGAGAAAAACCAAACAACATCAAGGAAGAAAACAAGTTCTCTTTCTATTTCATCCAGTCTTATAGGAAACCTTTCTACGAAACCCCCCTATCGTTCTAATTCTTGGTACCTTCATCGTATTCATCGTATTCGTCTTCCTTTTGTAGACCATCCTCTTGTTAATCTTTAAGTTACGAAGCATCTTCTCCCTCTTCTTCCGAAGGTCGCCCATCGTCTTAGTATTCTCCCGAGGAGGAGGGGATCGATCCTGATGAACCGATCTTATTCTAAGGATATGTTGAATCGGATGCCTTTGTTTTATCAAATGAGAAAAATATATCTTAGAAGCCTTTATTCGGGTATAGATAAGCATATTATACTGGGCGGGATAAACCCCCTTTGGGCTCCTTGCCTGGGACATGCGCCTCTTTGATCAATTTGCCTTTTATAGTACGTTGCTTTTTCTTTTCTTTTCCTTCAGATCACGCTCCAACCTATACTTTTATATACGAATATGGTAATAGGGAGAATTCTTTCTTCTTGATTGAACCCGTCTTTGCTTTCTAGCGGTTCTCTTGTCTAAGTCTCTTTCTTTATTGCTTTTTACGATTGGAGCGCTCTGACAAACGACATAGATAATTTTATGGCTATTCGCCGGGACTTGACTGCAAAGGAGAGTAGAAAGTGCGAAGTGGGAAAGAGCGGCTGTGAGATAGATAAGCCCAGAGGGAAGAGCTCGAAGGAGACTTATCTGCCGACCGCGAGGAGATAGACTCGACTGACAAAGGGAGGGGACGAAGTCTACTGAGATACGAAGTGGAGGATAAGGGGGTGAAAAAGCTCGACTGAAGTATGAAGCAGAAAGAATGATTACATCAGTCATGTGAGACGGGAGGGTAACTTCTTTCTAATGCTAATGTAAGAACACGGACTGACTCTCTTTTACCAAGCCTCCTTATCTGATGCACTGCTTAAATGGGAAAAAACAAAGAAGAAGAATACGGAGAAAACGTATAAGGCGAAGCAGATGCTGGTCAAGATGTCGGGGATCCCTCCCAAGATTAACGAGAAGAAGCTGCCTTAGAACTTCAAGACAAGGAAGAACCGAAAGATTCAGCATAAGATGCGCTCCCCTCGGAAGCTGAATACGAGGAATATGTGGGATCAACGAAAGCAAGAGACGAAGGCGAAGCTGAAGAATACGACTAAGAAGCTGAGTTTTCTTGGAAACCAGAATAGGAATAAGCTGGGCTCATCAGGATCCCTTTGTAAGGGAAAGAGTACGAGGAAGAGTCTGAGTAATTTGAGTTCCTTTGGGAAGACACGGCGGCGAAGACGATGAAGTTGGTGGGCTACCTTCGGAAGAAGAGTAAGATGATGGGAAGGCTTTCCAAGAAGACGTTCGCTCCTTTCTTACTGGGGTTCTTCTTTATCTCCTAATATTGTTACTTTCTTGAATTCCACTCAGCCTAACAGCAGCATAAACCCCAAGCTCTCCGCGCCTTCATCTAGAACCGGGCGCCATACTGTCTGTTCCATCTAGCACGCACCCCTAATATTGTTACTTTCTTGAATTCCACTCAGCCTAACAGCAGCATAAACCCCAAGCTCTCCGCGCCTTCATCTAGAACCGGGCGCCATACTGTCTGTTCCATCTAGCACGCACCCCTTACTTGACTTGTAGGTTTTTTTCTCTTCCTCCATCAAGAGAAGCAGGAAAAGAAGCGCATAATACAAAGAATAGTAAGGCAAAGAAAAGGTCTCTCTGGGTAAGCATAAGATGACTTTCCTTAGGAATAAGCAGGATCAATAGCATAAGATGAAGCTGCATCAGAACCTATCACAGAGGCCGTTCCTCTACTTATCAGTCGAGTCTGCTCCTCTACTTCGTACTGAAACCGAGCCTTTCTCCTTTATATGCGATCCCCTATCCTCGCGGTCGACTTACTTGGTTGCTCTCGTATGCACATATACACTCGAGCCCTTTAAAGCTTGACCCCCTCACTAGCGCTCGCCCAACTTTCTCTCTCCTCAGTAGAGCCTCCTTGTCCTTTAGGCCGGGCCTCCCCCATCTCCTATCGCACATGATCGAGACATCTTCTACCTCTCGGTAACAACACTCGAGCCACTCCGTGTCCTTTGAGTCTATTTGGGCCTAGTTTATCTTGTATAAATTTTACGTATTTAACGCTTTGCTCGCACACAGAAATTTGCCGCTCTTAACGAACAAGAGAGTCAAAGAACATAGTCTCATACAAAAGAAAAGAAGACGAAGGCGGAGCTGAATAAGACTAATAAGTCAAGGTTCCTGCGGAAGAGGGCGGTAAAGAATAGACAATACAAGAATACGAGGAAGAGTCTGAGTAATTTTAGTTTCCTTCGGAAGACACAGGCGCAGAGGAAGCAGCATAAAGAGAATACACAAAAGAGGCATAATAAGTAAAGAGAAAAGAAAGGAAAAAAGCTTCCCCGTCCTCTCCTTACGTTCGAGCCTCCCAACTTCGCACATAGAATAAGTAAAACTTCAGTTTTGTTGGCTGGAAAGCTTTTCGTGAAAATAGATCAATAGAATATCCTTATATTAAGAAGGCGAAGAAGCAGCTTCATCTTCACGAGAAGCAACAAAGGCGAAGGAAAACGAAGGCAAAGAAGGCGGGGCTGCGTAAGATTAAGAAGAAGTCAAGTTCCCTTGGGAAGAGAATCTAGCAGTTTGATCCTGGCTCATAAGTAAGGCTAGAAGGCAAAAAGGGGCCTTTTCATATACGTATATAAGAATGAAGATTCAAATCTTCTTCGTCGAGTAAAGTAAGGTCGGGGCAGTAGATGTAGGTTTTGGATAAGAAGGAAGAGGAAACGGGGTTTCGGTTGAAACACGAAGCCGAGGACCCAAACTCTACTAAAAGGAGAGGGGATTTATCCTGGCGACCGTAGGCCCTTTAGGGGGGAGACTGAGGAACGAAGGAGCGGGGAGATAAGCCCAAGTAAGTGGGAGCTCGACTGAAAAGAATCGGGGTCTTTTTTCTCCTTATGGTATGTTCAAGTCCTTCTCCTTCCCAATAAGCAGAATAAGATGAATAATACGAAGGGAAAGAATACACAAGAAAAGAATAAGAAGGGACACCTGTCTAAGAAGCAGCAGCTTCTGAACTTCAACATTAAGAATAAGGTGTGCTCCCAGCGTGAGAAGAATACGAAGACGTGGGCGAATAAGCTCTTCCTCTGGTCTCATCCCGCCCCTCTCGTTTGTATGAACTCGAGCCTATCTCCTTCTTTCTTCTCGCTAACACTCGCCCTCCTTTCACTCTCCTCAGAAACCCTCCTTCGCAGGCTACTTCCTTAGCAGTCAAGGCTACGCTCCTCCACTTACCAGTCGAGCTCTTTCATCACCACAGGGTCCTCCCTCTCTTTCCCCTTCTAGGGGCGCCTTTATATCCCACTGTGCCCTTTCTATCTACTCTCGATACGCTTGAAGCTTAACCCCGAGCCCCGCCTGCCGCCTTCCTCAATCTCACCAACCCCTCTCCCTATGGTCGAGTCCCATCTCGGGGCGAACAAGGCATAAATTCTCCTTCGGTCGCTAGGTTACGCCCCTATCCTTCTAGTAGAGTCTCCTTTCTTTCGCCGGCCGAGCTACTTCACCCTCTTCCTAGCTCACTAAACTAAAGAGGATCAACCTAGTTTTAATGCAAAAAGAGTGAATTAAGAGACTGAAGAACTTTTTCTTACTTGAATTTCCTTTTGATATGCTTGATTTTGCAACTTTTCTTAAGAAGCAACTGTCTTAGTACTCTTTCCATTGCTTTCACTTGGGTTGGACTTGCCTTACCTTGATTCTCGGGTGGGATCAAATTCAAAGATTCTCACGCTTTCTTATATATGTATATCCTTTTCAAGGTTTTCAAGTTCTTTTTCTTCCTTTTGGACTTGTCTATGTACTCAGAGAGGTATTCAAGTTGTTGTTTGAACTTCTATAGGCCTTGGGCTGATCCTTTTCTTCTTGATGTGTTCGATAAAGAAAGTACGATAAAGAAAGCAGTATAGAAAGAACAAGAAGCAGTACTTTTCTAAACTTCTGCCCTTTTGAACTTATTCTACGTGCCAAGTCTCAACCAAAGAGACGAAGAAGATCTTTGCTTGCTTTACCCCAGGCTGTAGTCCCAAAGGAAATTCCACTGTCTTTCCCATAAGATTGCAAAGGCTCGGTTGAAGCATCCAGGAGAAAGCCCGGAGGCGAGATAAAGGAGGGCGAACGTTAGTGAGACAGGGAGAAGGGTAGTCAGAAGAGAGGTAACGAAGTAGATTTTCCATAGCGAGATAGCCCGAAGTGGGGTCTACTCCTAAGGAGAGGAGCTGGCAAATAGAAGAGCAGGAGAGAGTAGAGAGACTCGAGTGGTAACGGCCATAAATGAATAGGGCCCGAACGCGTGTGGTAACGAGAAGGCACGAAGTGGGATTTTCTGAGGAGAGAGAAGCGAGGGCGAGCAAAGCGAGAGGAGAAGGCTCGACTGCTTAAGGAGAGGAGAGGTATGAGGTCAATTGGCAAGGATGCAGACCTTGCTCGACCCGAAGTGTTTACGACTGGAAGAGAGCAGACCAACGGGAGATGCTCGGTGAGGATAACTAGACTAGAAGGGGAGGGACGAAGTTCCCGATCCACCCAATATAATAAGATTACCTGGAACCTAAGCTTGACTTCTAAGACCTGTTGGAATCATTTAACTAAACCGAAGCTTCTGACTCAACACCTCCTAAGAAGCAGCCACGCTCTGATAACAAATATGAAGTCTAATAACAAAACCCAAAAGAGACAAGTATAACGACAATGACGACTAAAGAGTGGACTTCTTTGCCGACTCATAAAGAGACAAGGACAACCGAGGAGATATACCCGAATCGAGACTTATCATACCTCTTATCCGCCCCTTAATGAATAAAAGGTGAATTAACGAACTGAATAAATTTTCTTAAAAAAGTCTTTTCACTTTACTATGCATACAATGAACCGAAAAAATCTTTCCTTACTCCAGACCAGAAATCCCTCGTCAGTGCAGCACGCACCTAAGAAAGCACCCCTTTCTGCTCTTTGTTTGTTTCAAGAATACTTTTTCGAGTTTGAAGAAAGAGAGCTACTTTCTGACTTCTAGCCTGTATTCTGAAACAGGATCAACCCCACAGATTCGCAAACATTCTTATATATGTATATCTAAATAGCCTTTTTCTTAATTACCCCCCTTCTCCCGCATACTTTGGATCAGCCTTTCTTCAATTGAATGTTCTACTTAAACGGCAGAACTAAAAGCCGAAATAGAAGCTAACGCGTGGAGCTTGTTTGCCTAGCCAGACCTTTCTTTAGGCTCGTGGTAAGACTTCGGGCTTATCTCCTTGGCAGCCGACCCCCCCGCACCTTAGTACCTCAGTCTTCTCCCCGTCTCCTCTCTACTCTACCTCCTCTCCTTTTAGTCGAGCCTTTTTCCTCTCACTAACGTTCGACCCCCTCCCCCTACGGTCTCATCCCGCGCTTCCCTTTGCAATCGAGCCTTTCTCCTTGGCAGCCCTTCTTCGGGGTGAATACCCATCAAATGGGATTAAGGCTTTTGCATAATGAGAAAACAAAAGAAAAGGAAAAAGAAGAGCTTTCTTTATGTCCAAACAAAGCAAGCCTCCGTCTCTAGACTGTACAGAATTGTGTGAAATAGGTTAATTGATCCAGAAGGGTTAAATACACAAGAAAAGAAGATGGGGCATTAAAACGATATCACAGAAAGAAGGAGTGAAGAGAAGTTATTTTAATAACTATACCCATATAAAGGGGAATTGACGCATTTCAGAATTTAATTCTGGAGTTGTTTCGCTGCTGCTTAAGACATGCACTCACTACTGTCAAGAAAGCTTTCCCTAGACAAGAAAAGAATCAGAATACAACTAGGAATAAAGCAGCATAATAGATAGGCGTATGGATTAGATCTACTTCGTGAAAACGGTCTTGGATAAAGTAAGTCAGTAGGCTCATCATATCTCAGGCCTATCTCCTTCAGTCGCTAAACTATCTCCCTCTCAGTCGACCTCGTTGCTCTCTCCTCCCCTTTGAAGTCGAGCTATTCAAGCCCTGCGTCCCTACCATCCCACGAAAAGACCATACATTTGAGCATCGGACACATGAACAGTAAAAGAGTCAGTCCCTAAGCTACGCTCCTAGAGAAGTTCTATCTGAAGCAAAAGAGCATAGAAGTTTAAGCAACTCGAAAAAAGAACGGGAAAAAGAGTAAAGAGAGATATATATACATAAGGATGATCAAGGATTTCAAAAAAGAATGCTGGAGTATGAAGCTTTCTCCGAAGGAAGCAACAAAGAGGACAGATATAAGTGGAATCATAAGGAAAAAGAAGTTCATAGGCAACTTAACTTACTTATGAAAGAGTCTGTCCTCCCTCTCTCTTCGTTCGAGCTCTTTAATAAGATCTTACGAATCATCCCAGAAGTCATCTGCCTAGAGGTTAATTTGGACAAGCCCAGGAAGACGGCGCTCGGTGCACATGTATGGGAGGAAGAGGGCGAGGAAGTGCTTAAGCTAAATAGAGTTTACAGAGAGATTGACTGCTAAGGTTTAAATAGCTCGTCTGAAGTATGAAGCCGAGGACCTTGTGGTGAAGAGTGGCAGCGAGAGGAGAGATACTTGATGTTGGATTAAGAGCTTCTTGATCAGTGTGCTTTCTTTCTGCTGTTGTACCTTGTTCAAGGTCACTTCGTAGGTTGGGTGTAAGAGCTTCTTAAGTATCCTCGTCTCTTCTTTTCGTACAAAGGGTTGAGAGAAAGTAGTAAGAGATCTCTTTTTCTCGTCTCGGTCATCTTCAATGAATCTTGGTAAAGCAAGAACGGGCTTAACTGAAGGCGGACAGATGTCTTTTAGTTTCCGTGTCACAAAGAAAAGAGGCGGCTTCGGTCTAGGAAAGGTTCAAGCGCTTCTATGAGGTGCTATATCTAGGAAAGAACATTCTACCTGCTGGGACAGCATACGGGGGCTGCGTTCCTCTGATTTCTGTAGGTAGGACTGAATTCCTTTTTTCTTTGTTTTAATCTTCTGTTGCTTGGTCTCTTGGTTGTCTAAGTTGCGTTTTGGATTAAGAATTTAAGCCTAGATATAAAGAAGAGTGCATATAAGTGGCTTATCATACGTAGGAGTCTAAGGCAGCTTATAGTCAGACTGCTTTCTTCTGCTTACTTACTTCTCTTATTCGTCGCCCCCCTCTAATGAATTATTCTGGCCCGAAAGTCCTCGTCTTTCTATGCCCAATTGTCTAACTTTCTGCGGTGTTTGGTCATTTAATCCCGAGGCGTCTTTCGATAGCAAAGAGGTCGCCTACTTCACTGAGGGTCTTTGCCTCTGGTATGCATTTATAGTGAAATATCTAACTGAAGGAGGACTCAATGACGAATAGTTGTTTCATGGGGAAGAGTTTATTGATTTAAGGCCTAACTGCCCCAGTCTTTTCTTTCTTTATATGAGGAAGACACGTGTGTTCAGATTCCCTTTGTTAAAGAAAGGTTGCATTAATTTCTTAGAGTCTTTCTAAAAGCCATACTTTTTGGTATATTTGATGCAGGTCGTGCTTCGTGACCATAAGCTTCTCTTTGACCGTAAGCCGCTTATGGCCGTGCCTCGCCCCTTTGTTATAGAGCCTTCTTTTCTTCGCCCAATTTCAATGTAGGATCTTTCCTGATAAGTCCTTCAGTCTATTCGTCAGCTGAGAAAAGCTCATTTATTAAATCTTCTATGCCCTATGATTTTAGTAATGTTTTTCTGTGTTTTATGAAATGGCTTTGCTAAGACCCCTTATCTTGCCTTCTAGATTCTATGTCGAGATTTCAATGCAATATGCTCAATATTGGGCCATGTTGGTCTACTGGATAGTGTATAAAGTTTGCCTCGCTAAGGTAGTCAGTTAGTCATTCAAGTAGCTTTTACTAGGCAGCGCAGGGGCGGCGGTAGGTCCTAGCATGTCAGTCCACTTGATATTCTTTCTTTTTTCAATCTACCTCGTTACCTCTCATTTCCTCTCCTTATATATGAAAAGGCTTTGTACCTAGACTGTCAAGGTTTAAATAGCTCGCATTGACAAAGAAGAAGAGAAATGAAATAGGTAAATAAATTCTTACAGCGGGTTCCGTTCGAATGAAAAAAGGAAAGCGTGAGGTTAGACTAGCTCTCTTTCTCTTTCTCGGACACATCAAGCAATTGGAAAAAGAGAAGTTCAAACGACTGGAAAATTCTTAATGCATATACGTATATAAGAATGAAGACTTTGACGCAAGAGATTTTGTAAAGCTTGCGCTTAGGGTTTAAGGCTTGGGTGAATATGAGAGGTCTAGTCTGTAAAAAAGGAGCAGAGGTTAGTGAGAGGCGCCAAAGTGGGACTCGACTATTGCCAAGGAGGGGGAAAGAGAGTTAGAATGTTCAATAAGGCAAGAGTTCTATATTCTATCTTTCGGGTATGCCCAATCGTGATATCCATCCCTACGTTCATTTCGTACTGATCCTTTACTAAAGGAGGCAATAAGCTCATCTCATTTGGTTAAGTTAAAGTCTCCGAGAATGCAAAGCCATATTGTTGTGGAAACGCGGAAACTTGGAAGCGTCATAGGAAGTAAGCATCAAAGGCAGTACCTTTAGCGCCCCGGTCTCCCCCAGCTGAAAGCGCGCTACATCTTCCATAAATAAGATGAAGACTTTCGCATTTCATCAGCAGTATAGCCGTAAGCACGTGAAAGAGCCGGGGAAGGTTCCGCTTCTGCTACAGGAACTTTAAAAGCTACAGGGTTTTTCTCTTATGCATTTCATTCGCCAAACTTGAGGTTCTTTAGAAAAGGAAGAAGGAGAGGAGATAGGTGAAGCAATGCGACTTCGGTATGAGGGCGGTTTACCGGGGTGGTGCTCGACTGCTGAGGAGAAAAGAACGTACTAGGGAAGAGGTAGCCAGCCGCCTTCTATATAAAGCAAGCGGTCTTTCAGGACATTCCGCCCCGTCGTCGGGTATTAGGCACAGGGCTTCGTTGAGAACTTTCTCATATGAGGCGGAAAGCAAGGGGGGCTGACATACGGGGCCTTTAAGATCTTGTATTCTGGTCTTTTTACATTCTGCTTTTGCGAAAGTGGTAGAACGAAATTGATGAGGAAACAGGCTCGAGCAGATGTGATGAGGAGAAGAGAAGGCGCGACTGGAAGGAGACTTCCTTTAAAGGGTGTGAGTCAAGGAGTGCGAGACGCTTAATTAGTTTCGGGGCCAGTCGAATATCTTGTTGAGGCAGGTTTTAAGTGAGGTCCTCTATTCCCAACCTTAAAGACTCGGCTGTCATATAGACAACGTCGGGTTGGGAGTGTATATTGATTGCATACACCCTTCTTTCTTATACCGAACCCTTTAAATACTAATACATAGTATGGGGCCTTCCGGGAAACCTTATCCTCCCGCTTTAATTAAAATCGTTATTACTCTACTAGCCCACTTCGCCTGATAAAAGACCAGCCAGAAGAAGTAACTAGCCTCTTGCTCTAGGAGAATGAAAAGAAAAAGGAAGATCATGCCTCAATGTACGTACGAAGGCTCCTTTTACTTTGGTATCTGCTTCTCCATGGATCTTGCTTGACTGACTGCCCGATGCTCTAATAAATCAGAGGAGAATGGGATGGACAAGCCTACTCTTTAGGAGGTGTATGCCCCGCTACCTCTGTTTTTAGTCTGGTTGGTACCTGTCCTAGCAGCTTTTCTATGCTTCACCTGCCATAGATCTCCAATACTTCGGATCAGGCTTCTAGTGGACCTTATTCTTAGCTATTTCCTAATCTTGATGCTTTTTGGTATCCCGTGTAACCGAGCCTCAAAGCGAGAGGACCCGGAGGGGGATTGACTGCTAAGGAGGTAGGGGTGAAGCCCTTGTTCTACCTGAAGTGGTTACGACTGCTAACTAAGGAGGTAGAGTGAAGCTTACTTGTCCATAGGGCAAGGGACAGAGGGCCTGAGGTACGGGTGGGAAGATCGGACTCTACTGAAGTGTGGAGTGTAGGAGATAGGCTTAACCAAAGGAAGAGGCGGATAAATCCCCTGAGTTTTGAGGTGGCTTACCAGAGGCTGGAGAAACGAGGTCGAGCATAGCAGTGAGACGGGACTTTAAAAGGAAAGGACTCAACCAGAGGAAAGAAAGAAAGCAAGCACGGACGTGGGCTCGAGTGAATACGAGAGGATCGGGACGAGACCAGAGAGAGAGAGAAGGGGCGGCGGGCGGAGCCTAAATAGGGCGCTCGAATGCCGAGGTATAACATGGCTCGACCAATAGGAGAGGGGTCCGATCAATCCAATATAATAATATTATCTAGAACCTAATAAGGACTTCTACTAATTGTTGGAATCGTTTGATAAAACAGGGGCATCCCACCCAGCACCCCCAAAGAGTAACCCCCGCTCAGAGAACGGACTGCCAAGCCAGCTACAAAAAAAAGGGGATTCTTCAAGCACCCACCCTGCTTCCGAACGAAACTCACATTCTTCCTCTTCTTAATCTTGAAGTTCAGAAGCTGCTTCTTCTTGGCAAGGATACCCATCAACTCTTCTCAAAAATCACATATGTGGAAGACTTTTGTCACAAAATTGAGGGCTCGTAGAGCTAAAAACCAATTCAGTCGCGAAATCCCGGGCTGGAAGAACTTTTTCGCCCTTTTCTGGGCTGATCTAAAGGGGAGACTGGCCTCTTTTTGACCCTGTTTCACCCTTTTTTGATGCTTTTCTGTCAACCCGAGAAAAACAGACAGAATGGCATTTCCGCTCAGAGGGCATCTTATTTCGTCAACTTTTTCTTCCGGCTATGTAAATTTTGACTGAAAATGCTCAAATCAAGGCTTTTTAAATGCTCGAACGTTAGTGATGAGGAGAGGGAGGCTCAACTTCTTAGTCTCCATATTCGTCTATTGATCCTATATGAAGCCGTTGCTTCTTCAGTTTAAAGAAAGGCCCCGAAGTGGGGCGAAAGTTACAAGGAAAAGAGACTTATAGTGGTAACGCGCCTACAGAAATTCTTTATGCAAGAATGTATGACCATTTTCACGTAATCGTTCTAATCCAGATTACGCCCTATTATCCTCAGTCCAGGTGAAAAAGAGCTGCCTATCTCCTTCTTTTTCGTCGTATTCTCCCGAGAAGGGATACCATCAACAACTTAAGCTCTGTCTTCATCGTCTTCGCCCTATTCTTCCGAAGGAAAGCCCTCGTCTGCTTCGCCTTTTTCGACTTCGTAATCTTTTCTTGTTTAACGTTGTTCAATAGTTTAAAACCGAAGTAGGGTCGAGGAGGAACGGAGTCTACGACATAGTAGATAGATAGTCCCCCTTTTCTTTCTTTTTTGAACGCTCTGACAAACCGAATCTCTCCTTTTGTGGCTATTCACTAGGACAGCTAAAGACTGTATAGGATCGGGATGAGACCAGAGGAAGAGCTTCTTCGCCCTCTTATTCTACTTCTTTTGTGCATTTGAACCGGAACCGGATAGATCAATAGAACTATTTCACACATCTTCTTGACAGTCTAGGGATGCAGGCTTGCTTTTTAAGTCAGAAGGAGAGAAAAGAAGGAAGCGAATGCCCTGACGGAAGGTAGCCCACCAGATCCTTAATCTTATTATTCCTAAGGGAGCTCGCCCTCTTATTCTACTTCTTTTATGCATTCCCCCGAACGAATCCCGAGTCCTCTTATTCTTACGGTGGGATCCCATCAACTTATTAATCTTTCAGTTCGGAAGCTTCTTATTCCCTGTATTATGCTTCCTAAGGAACTTGACTTCTTAGTATTCTGCTTTTCTTGGAGAGTTAATTGGGTACGCTTCTTCCTAAAGGAAACTCAGATTCGACTTCGTCTTCGTCTGTTGCTTCTTTTGTTGATGGTGCTTCTTCAGTTAGTTTAAAACCGAAGTGGGGTTGACTAAGGAGAGAGGCTTCGCTGAGGATTTAGGCTCAGCTGAGGAGAGTTTACGAGGTAGGCTGTTAGGAAATAGGCTCGACTAAAAGGAGAGGGGGAGTTCGTTCGGAAAAGCTTTACCAAAGGACCCAGAGGGGATCAACTGCTAAGGAGAGAAAAGCGGGCAGAAGACTGACAAGGAGATGGGGCGCAGACCTTTGACTGGGTAGGAGGTAGAGTGAAACAGACTTGAGCCTTTGCAAGGCGGCGAGAGGGAGGGGGGAAGGAATTAGAGGGCTCGAGTCCATAGGAGAGGTAGAAAGTGCTCGAGCAAAGCGGCGAGAGTATAGAAGGAAAGAATAGAGTCCATAGGGGAGGACCCGGAGTAAAAGGGCTTTCCGTAAGGGATCGGGGTAGAAGACTACTAAGTAGAGTAGATAGGATGAGCGGAGAGGCGTAGACCGAGCCGAGGATAAATAAGAGAGGCGTAGAGTGCCAAGGGGAGGGTCGGGGTGACAAAGAATAGATTGAAGAGAGAGTCCCCGGAGGAGATAGAAAGGAGGCTTGACTAAAAGGAGAGAGGCTCGGCTGAAAGGTTGAGGATAAGGGCGCGACTAGGTGGAGAGGGCCCGTAGGGAGGGTACTTCTAGGGATCGGGTGAGGAACGAGAGTGTTTGGATTTTGCTTCCTATTTCGTCTATGCTCTCGCTTTCTTGTTACGTGGAGTCGTTAAACCTTGTTTGTTTGGATTCTTGTCTTTTCTTGTATTGGGTCGATGAAATTTTACCCCTTTTTGGAAAGTGTAAAGCCACCAGCTAAATTGGTTGAAACGTAGAAATGGAAGAGTGGAGATAGAGGTGGAATAGGAAGCAAAGACAAGTCCGATTTGAAGTTCAAGCAACTGGAAAAAGAGAAGAAAAGGCAAATTGATCAAATAGGTGGTGCATGCGCTAGGAAAGGAGACCAAAGGTATCCGATCAACCCAGTATAATAAGATTACCTCTAGCCAAATGAAGACTTCTAAGGCCTGTTGGAAACATTTTGATAAAACCAAAGCTTCTGACACAACATCTCCTTAGAAGAATTCAATCTGGAACAACAAAGAATGGACTGACCAGCTGAACTCGAAAGAGCCAAGCTCTTATTCATTAGATCCCCCTCTCCTTCATACTTCAGTCGAGCCTCTCTCCTCCCGTCTTCCGAAAGGGAGATCCCATCTTATTCTTAATCTTTCAGTTCAGAAGCTTCTTCTTTTGGTGCTATTGATCCTGCTTCTTTTGCGTATTCTGTTGTTAGAGATTGATACGATTTAAGGAAAAAGGATACTCCAAAAACAAGGTAAAGAATGCTCTGTTTCCTTCTCTTTGTTTTTTTATTGTTTGAACGCTCTGCTCAGACAAAGGGGATGTCTCCTTTTGTGGCTATTCACTGGGACAAAGGACTTTTCCAAGGTACGAGAGGCAGATTGATTTCCCATAGGAAGAAGTATGAGGTATAGGACCTATAGACAGGGAGCGAGTGCAAAGAAAGGGAGAAAGCACAAAGTACAAAGCGACGCACGTCTAAGATAGAAAGAGAGGAAGTCCCGTCTGAAGAATCGGGTTGTTTACATTGAATTACGAGCCCAAAGAAAAAAGACTAGAGTGAATGCGAGAGGTCTGAAAGGTCTCGACTAAAAGGTTTAAAAAGCTCGGTTGAAGAATGAAGCCGAGGTTTAAATAGCGCGACTGCCAAGGAGAGGAGAAAGGCTCGACCAAAGGAAGAGAAAAGAAGTGAAGTACCCGGACAAGGTTATTTATCTGGCTTGAGCGTAGCGAGAGGAGAAAGGTGACAAAGAAGTATGAAGACGCGGGGCTTTATCTGCCGACCGTGAAGATTTCAAAAGACGATACCGCGTAGTAGAGTAGAGATAGCCCCTAAAGTGGGAGGGGGCGGAGGAACGGAGTAAAGGGGATAGGTTCGTTTGAAGCATGATGGAGCGTAGCCTTGGTGTTCTACCCGAAGCGGGACTTTCCTGATAAGGATCGGGTGCGAAGTGGGATCAACTGAAAAGGAGAGGTTAATTTTTTACAAGCGACTGGCAAGCAGAAAGTTCGAACATGGGATTGCATATAAACAAGAAGGAAAGGACCCGAAGGAGCTGCAGTTCTCGACCGTAAGGAGATAGGCTCGGTTGAAGTATAGGCCGAGGAGAGGATCGGAGGTGAAGACTGAGGAGAGAGAATCAACTTCACTATGATGGTTTTCTCTACCAAAGGGAGAGGCGTAGTTCCTACCTCGGTAGTAGGTGGTTTACCAGAGGCTAGAGAACCCGGGACGAGAAGACTAAAAGGAGAAGAAAGAGGGAGAACAGGATCGACGTAGCCAGTTAGTTTGGCTTGGAAGAAGCTTGTTAGGCTAAGTGAAATTCCATAAAGGTAAGACCCGAGTAACAAAATAGACAAGTAAAGTAAAGAATGTAAGGAAGGCCTTGACCGGATCCCATCAACTTATTATGCTTCTGCTATTGCTTCTCTTGATGTTTATTCTGCGCCTGCATATTATCCTACTCTGTCTTCCGAGGGCAGCCCCTCTTATTCTTAATCTTTCAGTTCAGAAGCTGCCTCTGCGCCCGCGTATTATTCTGTTAATATTCTTGTTGGGGGTTGATTTATAGAAAAAGGATACAAGTCAAGCAAGGGGATAGAATGCTCTAGTTTTTCCCTTTATTTGGGTTGGTCGTAATGCAAAAGAAAGAATACCGCGGTTTGGTTATTCGCTGTGACGAAAGATCGAAGCATGGAGGATAAAGGCTCTACCGAGGATTTAGACTCGCCTAAGGTACGTAGGTGAGGGCTTAGGAAGTTCTCGACTGTTAAGGACTGGGAGAGGGTGGTTATAAGCGACCAAAGGGAGAAGGCACTTGTGATGTCGACTGAAGAGGAGATAAGCCCGGAGAACCGGGAATCAGCTAGAAGGAGAGGGGAAGGTGGCTTCTCTACTACAGGTGGAATCGGATAATTCTGATTAGGTCCGCGCGCGAGGTACGGAGGTAGGGAGATAGGTCGCATAGACAAAGAAGGAGAAAGACCGAACATAGATATTTATTAGAGTGCGCGCGAGAAGATAGGTAGGCTGAGTGGAATTGCAACAAGAGTTAAAAACTAGGTGCAAACAATAAGGGTAGAAAACAATGGAGGGAATGCCTTGACCCCATCAAATTCTTACGCAGAGAGCCCATCAAATTCTAAGTCTGCTATTGCTCTTGCTTCTTCTTTTTTTTCGTATTCAGCTTCCTCGTATTCATCTGCTTACGTAGCGTACCTACCATCTTCTTAATCTGGAAGTTCCTCAGCGCCTTCTTTTCTTGATGCAGCTTCACCTTCTGAACCTTCTCCTTCGTCTTCATCGTGTTCTTTTCTTGGTTGAATAAGCGGCAAATTTGTGTGTGCGAGAAAGCGTTAAATTGATAGAATCTAAACAAAGAACCTAGGCCCAAATAGACCATAAGGAGAAGGCACGTAGCCTGACGCCCGATAAGGAGATGCCCTTTCTTTAGGGGGGTCATGTGCCAAGGATAGAGAAAGAGTGCAGACCCTATTCTACCCGAAGAAGTTGTCGAGTGAAAGGAAAAGAGATGAGATGATAGATAGCACGCAGTGGGATCGACTGACGGGAGAGGGGACTTTATTATACGGCTGGATCGAGCATAGCTCGAGGAGCGTACCCGTCGACTGTCAAGGTTAAAAGAGCTCGACCAACGGGAGGGATGGTTACAAGCGGCCGTTGGGAGATAGTTTATAACGTGACTTCATAATGTAAGGAATGTCGTCTCCCGAGGGGAACCCATCAACTTCATCTGCTTCTCCAGGGAACTCAGGTTCTTCTTATTCTGCGCCGTATTTTTCTTTCAGTGATGAAGCTGCTTCCTCGTACTCTTTTTTCTCGTGTCTATTCTTTGTATTACTCTTCCCAAAGGGTCCCATCTGTTGCTTGCCCAGAGAGCCAGCCCAGCATCCTCTTATTCCGAAGGAAACTTATCTTCTGCATATTCTCCGTATTCTCCTGAAGTGTTATTTATCCTATATTCTTTGCCTTCTCCAGCTTCGTATTCCCAAGGGAACTAATCTGCTCCGCCTTCATCTTCTTGGTTGAGATCCCTCTTTCTTTGTGACAAAAGTCTTTTGCATATGTATTTTATCGGCCGAACATGTTTTTCGCAAGCAAAGGTCTCTTTTTGTGATAAACGTCTCCCACGCTTGTGTTTTTTGGGAAGAATTGGTTTTCAAAGAAGAAAGAGTCTCAACGCACAGGCGGTTCCTTTTCTTTCGTGCTCGATGCTAGATTATGGTCTTTTCGTTCGTCATGGAGCAATTGTCCCGTAGAAAAAGCTAGGGCGAGATTGAGATGAGGTTGAGCGTAGCGAGAGGAAAGGTGGATCGGGGAGAAGACTTTCAAGTGCAGCTTTTGTTTTGTGGGCTGGGTGGAATGCCATAAAAAGTAACCAACTAGTAATAAAAGAGACTAGTAAAGTAAGAATGTAAGGAATGCCCTGAACCTAGGGACCCCTCCTTATGCTTACCCATTAGCTATTGATCCTTCGTCTTCTTCAGCCCCCCCTCTGCTCTTGTTGATGGGGCTGGTTCGTCTTCTGAGGGTCACTCATATTCATCTGGAAGTTCAGAAGCTGCTTCATCTTGTTATTCTTATTGGCTTCCCACCTTCTAAGTATTCTTTTTTTCATTCCTATTACTTTCTGATACATCATTTTAATCTTCCTTTGACTTCTTGGGAAGGATCTCCATCGTATTCTTCTTTTCTTTCTTCTCTTGTTGGAGGTAGAGAGTATTTAAGGCAAAAGGCTACAAGACAAGGGGGCAAGTAAAGCAAGGGGGCGGGGTGAAGACCAAGGAGGGAGGACTTAAGGGCTCAACCAGAGAATTCAAAAAGACGAGACTGCTAAGTAGAGAGGGGACGAAGTCTGGCTAGGTACGAGTTGGTTTGCCGAAGGAAAGGGGGCTCGACTAAAAGGAGAGGAAAGATCAATAGCTCGACCGCAAGGGTGAGCAGAGAAGGACTCGACCATAGGAGAAGGCTCTTCTGAGGTGCGAGGAAGAGGGGAGGGTTTTAAGTTAAGGCTCGACTGCCAAGGCGGGGAGAGAGACAAAAGGTGGTCGAATTTCCATAGGATTAATCAAGACGAGACTGCTAAGCAGAGTAGATAGGAAAGCATAGAGCAAAAACAAAGGTATTCTTCCAAGAGGAAACTCTGCGATCGTGCCTTATTTTTCTTTTTTACTTATAGAATTCCAATTTTAAATATAAAAGAAGATTTTTAGACTTTGTATTATGTTAGGTATGCTCGAAACGATTTCCTCTTACTTCGAATGCAACGCATGAAAATACATAGGTTTAAGGGTGGAAGGAGTCCCTAAGAAAGCTGCTTCCTTTCTTTCCGCCCATGCGCTCGTCCTATAAAGTAAGTCTACGGCAATTACTTTAATTCTTGTGATTATGCATACTCTTTTCTAATTAAATTATAAGTTCTATATATTACTTTCCGTCTGCCTATCTTTCTTTTAAAAGGGAAAGCCCTCTTTGAATTTGTCTAGTTTTGTCCAGAATCTAAGAATCAGATGTCAACTCTTCTCTAGCTGGGCCTGGAAAGATGACTGGTCGAATAAACCTCTATTTACAAACACCTAACTCTAAATATTTAAATGAGCGCAAAAAGTTCACTATGGATCGTGTAGTAAAGCGAGACCCATCAGCTAAGTTCGCATGCATGACTGTGCTCACTCAGTTCTAGACGAGATTCTCTTGTCTGTAGAAAGGGGGAGGGAATATAGCTTCTTTTTTCGTTGTGACTTGTTGAACGATACCCCAAACTGCGTGGGATTGTAGGCTTTATTTCCAGTGATTTTATTTGGCTTTCATTCCTTTTTATTCATGTTTTCCGACGATACGTGTGTCTATCTTAGTTTTGTGCTGCTTTTCTGCGAATCCCCACCGTTTTCGGTCACTTTCCTTGATGAGGTTGGTTAATAAGGTTCTAAGTACTATTGGCAAAGATTGTTTGTGATCCATAGCCTCTCTGTACCTACGGCTGGAAAAGGTATCTGCGCAGACTCGACAGGTAGAGCAATTATATAGTAATAGGCAAGAACCTCCTTTGATCCTTGGAAAGAAAGCAGAAGTACGGGCGCATAATCTATTACACCAGACTTCCTAGGTCCTCCTTCTCATTCAACCTTAAAACAAAGAAGAGAAATCCGTCTATCTAGTAAGTCGCTGAGAAAGGATTCCGGTTTAGACAAAGCAAAAGCTTATCAAAGAGCGCTTTCACAAACTTCTATACTAAATGAGTGGGTGGATCTCGTGCCCTTTGTGTCGTGATCGGAACCATGCCTAGGGACAAAGAAAGAAGAGGATCCCTTCTGTGTTGACTTTCCTACCGGCGGATACCATAAAGGAGAGCTGCATAAAGAGGATTCACTAGAACCCGGGTCCGAATGCCTTGACTCTTATAACTAATATAAGAAAAGGACTCACTACTAGACCTAACTTACTAGCTCATTTGTTTATTCATCAGGAGCTTCTTCTGCATCTGCTTAAATGGATGCTTATCTTTAATAGTAGCGTTAAGAATGCTTTCTTCGACGATAACTCCTCCTTTCCTCTCTTTTTCCTTCCTCTTTCTCACCATAACGAAGTTAATCACAATCAAGTAAAGGATGAAGGCAAACAGACCTCTTGGCGGGACGTGGCTTTGATGAGAGAAGAAAGGCACCAATGCACTACCTCGACAGACGCACGTGATGTCAATAAGGATACTGTTGGGAAATGTGTCATCAACAATAGTGCGATCACGTAATTAAATCTCATAGCGAGAATGCGCAAGGGATGATACGATTTATATTAGTCAACTGACCAACATTAATCGGTAATGATTGGCTAGCTAGAGTTTGACATTACTGTCGTATGACGGTGGTGGTCAGTTGATCCCTTTAGGTCACACCTTTAGGACAATTCCCTTAATTGATAAAATGATCAAATGTATATTGATACGATTTGCTCATATTCCTTAAACTCGTATATGGAGAAATTAGAGGTTAAATCTTAATGTAAGATTTATGTTTAAAATTGAAACGTGTCAATTGTTAAACATTAAACGATATTTTATAATATCGTAATTAGAATGAATTGGGTTATAATTATTACAAAGGTTGTAAATCGTATTGACGATGAATTATAAATGACCATTTTATATGTTGGTAATTTCGAATTACATGTCGATATGATAAATATGATTTATTTAATTACAAATGATATTTATGTGATGAATATGCATTTTTGTTAATTAAAACAATTGTTATTTAAATGTAACATTTTAGATGTCACATTTATACAATTGATCAAAAGACAAAAATAAAATGGACTATGTTAAAATGAATTAGTGGTGCCGGTTTGGTGGAGATGAATTAAAGGTGTTTTAATTGTGTTTTAAATATTAAAGACACAATTATAACCTAGCTTAGCACCTAATGGCTAGGGTTGCATACCTATGCCATGGGTAATCTCAATAAGCAATCCTTTAAGCATTCCCCATGCCTAGAGCCGGCTACTACTACTACTCCCTATAATCTTAAGTTAAAGTGTTGATTTAAGACTAATATATATGATATATAAGAAAAAAACACAATATACATTCATTCTAACTCTCAACCTAGCCGAAATTCTACTAAGGTAAGGAGAGATTATTCAACCTCAAAACTATATTATAAGATAATATTAAAAATACTAAAAGTAGTATTGAAATAATATTCTAATTAGAGAGATTAGAATAAGTTTAAGGAGAAACCGGTTTTTGTGCTAGCTTGTTCAAGATCTCGGTTGGTTAAGGGATAGTCTTGGTGCATCCAAAGGAGGTATTCTTATTTGGGTACTAGGAGGATCATCCTTGCCATTCTTTCGGACCGTGTGTAAGGGTTCGAGAACTCTCTTATTTCCGCTTAATTTTAGCATTCTTAAGATCACTTATAATATGTTAATTAAAGGGTTAATTAAAAGATTATATTAGTATGACTAAAATTAGTTTTTGAGTAACTAATAAAACCTAACAATTGGTATCAGAGCAATAGGTTGTTTGCATGCTTTCCGTTTACGTTTTTACGGAGTTATAGTGATAACAAAATAAAATTTGAATTTTCGTTTGATATATGATATGCACGAAATAATTTAAGCATGATTACCTACTGTTTTCTAAAATGTTTTAGAATATTTGGAATATATTTTGCATGAATATTGATTAATGGTATATTAAATCTCGGTTTTTATAAAGTTTTAATGGTTAAAGTCGTTTATTTTGGGAAAAATAGCTAAAATCTTTTTTTGGCCGAGATTTTTCAGTATGTTATCACATGTATTTTCTATAATATGAATATGAATTTTCGTAAATTATGGACTTATAAAACGTGTGATATGAATTTTAAGGGTTAAAATGCAATAAGATGAATATAAATGGGTTAAAATAGTTATATTATGAATTTGACTATAAAAATTTATGAGGATGTCACATGCAATATTTAAAATTTATGTTGAATTGTCCATAAATTTATCTCAAATATTGCAATATTATAGATTTTTAATGTAAAAATCGAGTAATTAGTGACATTATTTCGACTTTAATAGTTTAAGTTGGAATTTGGCCATAAAAATTTAACACAATGTCATATATATTATTTCCAGCATGTATAAAATTTTCGAGAATTTTATCTTATTTTATGCTTGAGAAATAATTTTAAATGTTAAAATCGTACGATATATGACGAAAATCGTTAAAATTTGCAATAGTTGTTAAAATGGCCGAAAAATTTAACCCATATTAGTCATATATGATATGTTCATCATGAAAATATTCTTGGGAACCAAAAGTTTCAGATTTGATTTAATTTTAATTTGTTAAAAGTAGCATTTAAAATTGAATATTTAGAGTCATCTTTAAAAATTTCGGCTATCGGGCAATGTGCCATTTAATTTTCTGTCCATTTTGTGTTCTTAAAATGTTTTGGTAGGTATAAAAATATTATTAGTATTTAATTTGCATTTATGAAGTTAATTATTGAATTTTCCAATTTAAATTGCATGTTTTACGTCTTATTTACGAAATAATGTTAAAACCGTATAAAATACTAATATTTTAATATTCTGAAAATTTTAAGAACATTCTGGATTTTTCAAAATTTGAATTTTGAATTTTCGAAATTTTTATGACTCTTTTGGATTTTTATATTATTTTTCCCGTAAAACCGAGTAATACCGATCAATATTGAAATATATTAAGTTAAGTCATGTTCAAAGTTTGAGTAAGACTAAATTTTGAATCCTATGCGAGTTAGGATGATTAACTTAAGGATGAAAACCGTTTCATATAATGCAGAGTGTTGTTAACCGTTAAAACACGCGATTCCATAAACCGAGGTTTGCGATAACTATTTAAATAAGTGTTTTAAATAGGACGATTTGGCTTAGGATTTGCATGTTAATTCATATTTACATAAGCATTGCATATTTTATTATGAATGTCATGATTTTATTTACGTAATTTTGGGAATTATGTAATTTACTTAGTATGGCCTTAGTTTTTAATCGGTATTTCCCGTAATGTAAGGGGTTACCGATTCGGTTGTAATTTCGTGATCTCGTATCACCCAATTGTAATTTATTTCTATTTTATAATGTATAAAGTAGACTAGAAAAGTTGTAATATTTGTAAAATCCGGAGTTCCTTGAAGACGGTGCCATTCGGAAAGGAGTTCCGACAAAGACGGTGTTTACCTCGAAGTGCGTGCCGCGTGAAGTTCAAGGGACCAAAGGAGTTGGTTTCCGAATTTGTATTTTTATTATTTCTTTTCTAGGAAAGGCCATACTAGGGTTTATTTTTATGCTTTTATTTTGCTTTTATATGTTTGCATGCATAACCAAATCGTCATACATCGTATCATGCATGTTTCGACCAAGTCGACCTTGTAACACCCCCATTTATTTAAGAGCCTTTAGCAAGACATTCTCAAATAAATAGAGCCGTTACCATCTCGGAATGTCCGAGGTAGTGAATAACAAATTAAACAAACCAAAGTACTTATATAAAACTGATAAAATTTAAACTTTTGGTTATTACAGTTACTACATAACGGAAAAGAAAATACAACTGATGACTTCTCTAGATATGATCTAATTCTAATTAGGTCCACGCCATGTCTATCTCCTTGCCCAAGCTCCTAGTCCATCTGTCTCTGACCTGTAGAATCTACTCCCCATTCCAGATCATCGTAGGTGTACACGAATACACTGTCAACCTCGCGGTTGAGTAGGGTAACACAATAGTAAATAATGCAACAAAGGTCATATGCAAATGTCATGATATGCTCGAGCTCAATCTCATTCTCAATCTCAAACCCGTTACTCCCAGCCATACCGAACCTCCCGGCAGACTATACTCGGCCGTCGCCGAACACCAGCATAACAGCTGAGGTCACCAGGTCTAGTCCTGCAGAACTAGCCTGGGCCCAAAAATATATCTCATCAATAATATCTCATCATCTCAAATCCGTATCCAATGCATATGCCATGCTTATGAATGCAATATTAATATAAACAATTACCAAATATCATTCTCATGTAAATCATGCTCAACATCCAATATATACAATTCAACACCCATTCATAACACATCATAGAGTATAGTACAAGTGTATCCTACCTGGATAGCAATATAATCAAATCATGCAGCTAACATCCAATCAGTAGCTTCACCCATCACATACTCAACACCTAATACAATAATATACTTAATTACTAACTAATATAATTACGCAACCAACATAATATATCAATCATCCCAATTAATTACTCAAATATTATATTACGCATAATGAGGCCGTATCAGTTATTTCTTAGCAGCAATATAATTAACTAAGGAACTATATAAATCATCGAACATAAATAAATAACGATTACTTGTCACATACGTATAACAATTATGGAGATACGGATTTTATTATTAACTCATAAAACCTCGAAACATAACAAGTTATAATAATTAACTTAATTACTCCATTTATAGCATATCCTCACAAAACATCTAAAACAAACAAACTAGATTAATTAAGCAAAACTAAACTAATTGTACTAATGGTGATACTATTCATAACAATAAAATCAATGAAACACAACAGCCCCCAACCTCTTAACAAAACCGTACAAAACAGCCCCTAACAAACTGCCTCTAACAACTTTCTTCCCGATCCCATCGACACCCCTTAAGCCATCTGAACCACCACCAAAACATGGTGGCTACCTCCACAGTACTACCGTGTACCTGCCGACCCTCACCACTGACCCTAACTCGACTCAACCAGCCTTCGATTGCCCCTGCAACCACCCATGGTCAGTGTCATTCCCTTCTACTAAAAAGCGTGTACCCCCTATTTACCCACTGCTAACCACCAGCCCAACCACCAGTAACCACCACCAAAAGACCCTCCAGCATCCTTGCACCACAAGGTAACCCCAGACACCAACCACGACCCCATACCTGTACCAACCAGCCATCGAAATCAATCCCAAAACACGCTGGTAGCCAACAGTGGTTCCTTGTTCCTGAACCCGTGTTTCACACCCCTCTTGCAAACACCTCTTTAACCACTTGCTAACACCACCCCCGTCACAACTAATCACCACCCACGACACCTCACCATACCCCCGAGCCATTGGTGCCAGCCACTAACCCTCGACGCCACTCAAACCTCTGATACAGCCACCCCAAAACACCTACACCCAAGCCCGTGTCCCTGCAACTTCCGCGACACTCTACTTACAGACTCTTTCCCCTTTCGTACTGACCACCACTAACCCTTCTAATCACGACCAACATACTCTACTAACTTCCCATCATTACTACTCAAGACCCACAACAACAATTAGATCAAATATAAATGAATAAGCAACCCAGAACGAGCCAAAGTAACCACGCAGAAAAGAACAGAGTATGAACGAGAAAACAGAGTATAAGTGAACGTGTATACTGTCGATATTAAGGTGATTATAGTGACTCCTACGGTGTTCCTATGGTGGTCTAATGATGACAACCATGTTACTCATATGACAAGGATTATGTACCACCATAGCAACTCAAATATAACGATATAAGAAGGTGTTATAAATTACTTACGAACTCAAAGCAGTGCAAGGTAGGATCAGGTATCGTGTTGTTATTGCTGCGTTTTTCTCCTTCAACTTACGGTGTCATGGTCTTGTTCAGGTGGGATTATGGAGGCGGAAGAGGTAAGAGGGGATAGGGTGGACGAGAGGAGTAGGGTTTCTGATTCCTTTACGTTTGATGGAGGCATGTATTACATGGGTTATTAGGGTTTGATTACTAAACATATTTGAGAATGTCGATGGGCTGGGTCTTATGTGTCGATAAGTAGGTTAACTCGGGTTTCCTTATATACCTATGTCTTATTACGTTGATCATTACATACGGTTCTCACATTATCATGTATCGCCCATAGGTCCAAGCTCATCCCGCATCTCTAGGTCATTGACCTCTATTTACGATTCTCAACTCGTAATTTAAAATAAACGAGTATGTATAATTATTTATACTCGTTCCATTTTTCATAAAAAAAACATGAATACACTCATACAATTTAATATTAATAAGTAATAATTAAATCAATTCTAAAATATAAGATTATTAGCATTTACATAATTCTATATAAAGAATATAGAATTTAAATATAATTTAAGTATAGATGAGAAACAATTATAAAAATATAATATATATTAAATTATAAAGTTATTATTAAAAATTAAAGAAATACTAATGAAATGTCGTTTCATGAAATAATCATCAATTATAAAATGATTATGAAGTACGAAATAATCGTAGAAATACGATTTATAAAATAATAATAAATTACGTAAAATATTTTATAAACATTCCGTTTGAAATACGTATATAAAACATGGTTTGACTGCCGTTGACCGCGGCTAAAATACGGGGTATTACAGTCTTCCCTCCTTAAAATGAACTTCGTCCCGAAGTTCACCAACCCGTAACGATAACAAAACAATAATAAAACATTCCACAGCCTAAGACAAACACAAGTAGTACCTATATCCAAGCTCTAAAACGCGGAATGTTAGATTATATCCCCTTAAGAAACTTTGTCCCCAAAGTTCAACGACAGAAGTACAAGGCATTTAAAGAACCGCAATATTAATTGAAACATAACAAATTAAAACAGCAGACTCCAAGGTCAATTTCAGTCAGCCAATCCTGACATACCACTTAGCGATGTCATAATTCGTTAAGATTTTACAATCCTATCCTCCTTAAAACATGGTTACGTCCCCGTAACCCCATTACAATAATTTCACATTCAATGCTCAAGAAGATCACCAAAACATTAGTCACAAATCATATGATAAGGTAATTACCACTAGCATCCGACTTTTGAAGCAACCATCATATTTGTCAATTTCATGCTACGCAGTAAAACAAAATCAAGGTAACTACTAGTACCTATATACCCTTAAATTTTAACACAAACTTAACGTATTTACACCAATGTAGACAATCAGCTAACTCATAGTTCAAAATTGACAAATCAAAACATTTCATGCTCATAATCATATTATAGAAACGAAATCATATTCTAGAAAAGACATAAGGCAAAATTTAACCAATATAATTAAACATGGAGCATTGGCTTATTTGACAAGATATACCCCAATCATAGACTCGCAGGTCAGCTTAACATTTCTAGGTATAAATAAGTTAAAACCACATAGGTGTATTTCTCATCTACTCAAATTACATCAATCATAAATCCCGTAATGGATATAACGTGCAGAATAAGGGGTTTACATCAACAATTTCATATTTAGGCAAAATTTTTTTTATTAACATGTAGCTACACATTCTTCCTGTTGCAAAACAATTACCATAATTATCAAGCATCAGCTTTATCACGGATTATCGATTTGAAAACATCTCGAAACTTTCAACACAATGAAGTTGTAATTAATGACAATTTATAAACACGAATCAACTAACGATTTTACAAGTTATAGATTGAAAACAAGACTAGCATTTACACCATTCACGTGTCAACCAAATTACTAATTCAATGTATTGTGATCAGACTTAAACATAACAATATGTAATTCACCTTGTGGCATAACCAATAGCGTCGATATAAAAGAAACTAACTTTGTATAAAACTCACCAATAATAATTAAGGTTATATTATTATGTAACAAGGTTCATATCCATATAATATGTCTACTAGTCATGCTACTAAAGTCATATCGAAATATTACCTGATTACATAGCATAATTCATATTTGATTTAAACTTTTATATTTAAAACTTTACCATTTCAACAATCAAACATCACTTAGCAACTTCCAAAAACCATAATTAAAAACCATAAGGAATTAACTAATCATAGGAAGAATAATCAATTTAAAGCTTAAGGAAATTATTTATAATAAATTTTACAACTCAGTGGGTTTGAACAAAACTTTACAGCGCTTACACGGAAATTTGGACAACTTGCAAAAATCACTATTAATTAACAGCTCATTAAGATTTTACGTGGCTTATCATTTTGAAAACGTGAATGAAAATTCTAGACAGTGGAGTTGGAAATATGCATAAACAATAAGCACATTTTAAATGATTTCCTTTACAAAACATAGGTCAAAACAAAACTGTGCGATAACAATCTGACCACTATTAACAAAATATTTATTTCCGTCAAAATATAAGTCGTTTTAAAACACAACTATTCTCAAAACATGTTGACGCATATATTGAAGCATAGAAATGACATCGCACCATATTAATATTTATTCATTATTTCAATTTGTAGTTGCTATCATGGAGGCGATAAGATTGCGAAACTGAAAGGTAGGATCAACTAAATAAATCAATATTCATACAAGTATACACGGATGTAACACATAGCTATATGACAGTCATGGCTTAGGGCAACACATTCCGCATATCACTAGACATAGATTACTATAACATTTAAATCCGATCATTCATATTCAAATTCAAGACAATATATTACATAGTTACGATAGTCATTTATTAACCAGATATCATATAAATTTTCTAAACACCAAAATCACATGATAATATCACTAAAAATTATTTTTCAATAAATAGACATCCATTCTCTAAAATTTCAATGCAATCCTTCAGATCAATCAACATCTCAAAATTTGTCGTATTCTTCTAAGGCACATCATCATACAAGTCAACCTTATGTTTCAAAATCACATTCCAATTTTCATGTTCTCAACACTTGAAGATCATACAACTCAATCAACATTCAATATAAGTCTCATATAACACAGATCTCCAACCATATTTCACATCATACTTACCTCATTCCCTTTTTCTGCGAAAACGTTGGTACAATATAAACGTTGGCACAATATATATATATATATTGGGTCCTGTCCTTTATTCTATACTACCCACGCTCTACATCTCTCAAGGGTAACCAGGTTAGACTGAAAGGGCCAGTGGCTTGGTTTGAGGGGGCCCCTAACTCATCCCAATCCTGGGACTCCTAGCAGTTACTAACCTGGGGTTCATTTTATTAGACTCTTCCTATGTTCATTATTTTTATTCATTTGTTTTTAGGCCTGGGGATCGTTCGCTCTGATACCACTTTGTAACACCCCCATTTATTTAAGAGCCTTTAGCAAGACATTCTCAAATAAATAGAGCCGTTACCATCTCGGAATGTCCGAGGTAGTGAATAACAAATTAAACAAACCAAAGTACTTATATAAAACTGATAAAATTTAAACTTTTGGTTATTACAGTTACTACATAACGGAAAAGAAAATACAACTGATGACTTCTCTAGATATGATCTAATTCTAATTAGGTCCACGCCATGTCTCTCTCCTTGCCCAAGCTCCTAGTCCATCTGTCTCTGACCTGTAGAATCTACTCCCCATTCCGGATCATCGTAGGTGTACACGAATACAGTGTCAACCTCGCGGTTGAGTAGGGTAACACAATAATAAATAATGCAACAAAGGTGATATGCAAATGTCATGATATGCTCGAGCTCAATCTCATTCTCAATCTCAAACCCGTGACTCCCAGCCATACCGAACCTCCCGGCAGACTATACTCGGCCGTCGCCGAACACCAGCATAACAGCTGAGGTCACCAGGTCTAGTCCTGCAGAACTAGCCTGGGCCCAATAATATCTCATCATCTCAAATCCGTATCCAATGCATATGCCATGCTTATGAATGCAATATTAAAATAAACAATTACCAAATATCATCCTCATGTAAATCATGCTCAACATCCAATATAAACAATTCAACACCCATTCATAACACATCATAGAGTATAGTACAAGTGTATCCTACCTGGATAGCAATATAATCCAATCATGCAGTTAACATCCAATCAGTAGCTTCACCTATCACATACTCAACACCTAATACAATAATATACTTAATTACTAACTAATATAATTACGCAACCAACATAATATATCAATCATCCCAATTAATTACTCAAATATTATATTACGCATAATGAGGCCGTATCAATTATTTCTTAGCAGCAATATAATTAACTAAGGAACTATATAAATCATCGAACATAAATAAATAACGATTACTTGTCACATACGTATAACAATTATGGAGATACGGATTTTATTATTAACTCATAAAACCTCGAAACATAACAAGTTATAATAATTAACTTAATTACTCCATTTATAGCATATCCTCACAAAACATCTAAAACAAACAAACTAGATTAATTAAGCAAAACTAAACTAATTGTACTAATGGTGATACTATTCATAATAATAAAATCAATGAAACACAACAGCCCCCAACCTCTTAACAAAACCGTACAAAACAGCCCCTAACAAACTGCCTCTAACAACCTTCTACCCGATCCCATCGACACCCCTTAAGCCATCTGAACCACCACCACAACACGGTGGCTACCTCCACAGTACTACCGTGTACCTGCCGACCCTCACCACTGACCCTAACTCGACTCAACCAGCCTTCGATTGCCCCTGCAACCACCCATGGTCAGTGTCATTCCCTTCTACTACAAAGCGTGTACCCCCTATTTACCCACTGCTAACCACCAGCCCAACCACCAGTAACCACCACCAAAAGACCCTCCAACATCCTTGCACCACAAGGTAACCCCAGACACCAACCACGACCCCATACCTGTACGAACCAGCCATCGAAATCAATCCCAAAACACGCTGGTAGCCAACAGTAGTTCCTTGTTCCTGAACCCGTGTTTCACACCCCTCTTGCAAAAACCTCTTTAACCACTTGCTAACACCACCCCCGTCACAACTAATCACCACCCACGACACCTCACCATACCCCCGAGCCCTTGGTGCCAGCCACTAACCCTCGACGCCACTCAAACCTCTGATACAGCCACCCCAAAACACCTACACCCAAACCCGTGTCCCTGCAACTTCCGCGACACTCTACTTACAGACTCTTTCCCCTTTCGTACTGACCACCACTAACCCTTCTAATCACGACCAACATACTCTACTAACTTCCCATCATTACTACTCAAGACCCACAGCAACAATTAGATCAAATATAAATGAATAAGCAACCCAGAACGAGCCAAAGCAACCACGCAGAAAAGAACAGAGTATGAACGAGAAAACGGAGTATAAGTGAACGTGTCTACTGTCGATATTAAGGTGATTATACTTACTCCTACGGTGGTCTTATGGTGGTCTAATGATGACAACCATGTTACTCATATGACAAGGATTATGTACCACCATAGCACTCAAATATAACGATATAAGAAGGTGTTATAAATTACTTACGAACTCAAAGCAGTGCAAGGTAGGATCAGGTATCGTGTTGTTATTGCTGCGTTTTTCTCCTTCAACTTACGGTGTCATGGCCTTGTTCAGGTGGGATTATGGAGGCGGAAGAGGTAGGAGGGGATAGGGTGGACGAGAGGAGTAGGGTTTCTGATTCCTTTACGTTTGATAGAGGCATGTATTACATGGGTTATTAGGGTTTGATTACTAAACATATTTGAGAATGTCGATGGGCTGGGTCTTATGTGTCGATAAGTAGGTTAACTCGGGTTTCCTTATATACCTATGTCTTATTACGTTGATCATTACATACGGTTCTCACATTATCATGTATCGCCCATAGGTCCAAGCTCATCCCGCATCTCGAGGTCATTGACCTCTATTTACGATTCTCAACTCGTAATTTAAAATAAACGAGTATGTATAATTATTTATACTCGTTCCATTTTTCATAAAAAAAACATGAATACACTCATACAATTTAATATTAATAAGTAATAATTAAATCAATTCTAAAATATAAGATTATTAGCATTTACATAATTATATATAAAGAATATAGAATTTAAATATAATTTAAGTATAGATGAGAAACAATTATAAAAATATAATATATATTAAATTATAAAGTTATTATTAAAAATTAAAGAAATACTAATGAAATGTCGTTTCATGAAATAATCATCAATTATAAAATGATTATGAAGTACGAAATAATCGTAGAAATACGATTTATAAAATAATAATAAATTACGTAAAATATTTTATAAACATTCCGTTTGAAATACGTATATAAAACATGGTTTGACTGCCGTTGACCGCGGCTAAAATACGGGGTATTACAGACCTAGTCTTTTCTTTTATCGATAATTCACCGACTTAGTTCACTTAAACGGAGATAGATAATAATTTGACTAGATCTCTTACATATAAATATTGAGACTTAGCTTTACCAAAAAGTACGGACCCATGAATCCCTTCTTCACAAGAACGTAGGCTCGGCTACACCGGGGTACTAAAATTGTCACGTTGGGTAAGTGGGGTAATAAGATTACACCATGAAATTTGGTTGATCTCAACGAAAGTATTCGTAACCGTAGTTGCAATAAGTTCGGGCTAAAGATAATTTTAAGAAAATTGTCGACCGACAGTTCTAAGAGTAGAACCGATTAAAGGGTTAATCCACCAAATTATACCGATACGGGTTGAATCGGCTACACCGTGCCCGGATTAGTATGGGATTGGGTCTCGGGATTGTTTACTTAATTGGGTAAGAGATCATTAAGTAAATATATAACTAAACTTATTAAAGTTTCTAGTTTAAATTATGAATTTTAAAATGATGTTGTTTTCCTTTTATTATTGTAGTTTAATTTTCAACAACATCAAATGGCAACCAACGCTCCACCTCTCACTAACGTATCATGGCTTCGATCCTTTATGGATCGTTGTAAACTCGATAAGCATGGTTCAAACTTTAAAGATTGGGATGCGCAATTACTTTTGGCCGCTCAAGGTGACGATAAGAGTCGTTCCCTATCCGAAGCCGCTCCTCCCGCTCCGACCGCTCGTTCGTCGGTCCAAACTCGTGAGGCCTATGAAGCCTACATGAAAGAGTCCTCCGCTCTTAAAAATGTGCTCATCTTCTCCATGGAGCCGGATCTCCAAAGGAGTATGATTAAGTTGACCACATCGTATGAAATATACACCAAGCTTGCGACCATGTTTTCGCAAACTCCAAGGGTGATTCAATATGAGGCGGCTTCCGCCTTCTTTGACATTACATTCAAGGAAGGGCAAAAGATAAGCCCTCATGTGCTCAAACTCGTTGAGCTCGCGGATACTCTAAAAGCTCAAAATGTTGATGTTCCCGACTCTCTAATTATTGACCGAGTTCTTCACTCGCTCAATAAGGTTAAGGGGTATGCTCAATTCCGGGTGAATTTCAATATGCGAAACCAAGAGACCACGTTGGAAGAGTTGCATAAGATGCTCGTCCAAACCGAAAGGGACATGGGACTTCATGAAAGTTCCACCAAGGTTGTTTTGAACATCGAAAAGAAAGGGAAAACGAGCTTCAAAAGGAATGCCTCTAAAGGCAAGGGCAAGAAAACGTTCAAGCCCAAGGCGACCAAAGAAAAGACCTTTTCGAAAAGCGCTTCCACCTCGTATTCAAAAGAGCAAGACAAGTGTCATTATTGCACGAGGATCGGTCGTTGGAAGAGAAGTTGCCCCAAATACTTAAGTGATCTCAAAAATGGGAAGGCAACCGCCGTAGGTAATAATTCTCGTTTAAATTCATGTCATTTATCAACTTATGTATAATGATACAAATGTGTTGATATTTACCCTTTTTAATTGTTTTAAAGGGGCACCGCCTAATAATGATAAGGGTAAGGAGAAGGAAGCTTGAAGTTCCTTACTTGGATGGCTATGGTAGCATCCAAATTGATCGAACACTTGAAGAGCTAGCCTCTAATTTTCATATCGTCTTCTTTCATATTTTGCATTTTATTTTGGAACAATTTACTTTCTTGTAAGACAAGGATTAAAATCCTGAAACAATGGTTGTAGTTTTGGATATTGGTGACTTGGTTTTCAACCCGAGTCACTACTTTTGTTCTTAATCAATGTTTTGATTTATCAAATAAATTGCATGCCTTGTTAAAACATGAATAATAGTGTTCTAATCACGCAATAAACTTTGATACGATCAAAATAATCAAAGTGTTGATTCCTCCACCTCAATCAAGTTGGACCTGGAGAAAAATATGCAAAGTTAAGTCCCTGATGCACGATGCCCTTGAGCAGCAAACATGGAGTACTGTGCCTGGCAATGAATACTCTGTCAGCAAAGGGTATCAGTGGCTGGCACCAGCAGTCCCTGAAGTCTCATGGCATCATAGTATATGGAACAAGTGGACCATTCCCAAGCATGGTTTCATTGCTTGGTTGTATAGGCAAAGTGGTTTCAATACTAAAGACAAATTGTTCAGACTCAACATAAGTACAGATGATCGATGTTGTATCTGTGACCAGAATGAAGAAACTATTCCCCATCTGTTCTTTAAATGTCACTATAGCAACAGAATTATGGAGCAGTTGCAGCAATGGACAGGGGTGAATCTTATACTGGATACCAGGCAGACTTGGAACCATCACTTCTCCAAACTCAAAAAAGGTATTTTGCATAGTATTGTGAATGCTGCAATTTACACTATTTGGTACCAGAGGAATATGTCCAGACATGAGCAGAAGTTGCAGACTCCTAGAGGTTGTGTGAGCCAGATTCAGTCCGCTATCAGAGGTCGTATCAGTCAGCAAATTAAAGGGACTCTCTCATCAAAAGATCAATCATGGATAAATAAGATTATGTAATAGACTGGGTGGATGCTTTTGAGCTATGGCTGCTTCGTAGCCTTATTTTTGTTTTGTTATGGACACTTCCAACTTATCAATATAATTTACATTTTACCAAAAAAAAAAAGTGTTGATTAAAACGGAGAACTACACCCCATGAGATACTTTCAATCAAAATGAGACAATATTAGTTCATTATAAGATTTTCATTTTAAGTGAAAATGAGAATGTATTTATCATACCATAAGGGTTATTTTCATTGGTTCGATCGAAATAAACTATCCTTGTACAAATAAGGGTTATTTTAAAGGATAGAGTGGGAGAAAATATTCGACCTACAAACCAATGATATAACTATAGGATCTTAGAGAAGATTCCTGAAAGGGTTCTTAAGAAGAAACCTAAATAAGATAACAAAGAAACTACGAGAGGACACTCGAAGAAAGGTTCTTTGTGTTCATTGTTTCAGTGGGAAACACCGTATGAATTCGGAAGGAAGATCGATTCCATGATTTAGTGATTTTTCAAAGATTATAAGATAATAGAGGAGAAATCATCTATCTATTCGGAGGCGAGACACCGATTCCTTAATAAATGATTTTTCTAAGTTTATAAGATAAAAGAGAAGAAATCATCTCAATTCTCTCAATGTAGTTATAAAGAAATTATCATGTCATTTTCGTCTCGAGGAAACGAAGACATGATAAGAAGGTAATGATTGATTGAATGGAAACAGATCACTATAGGGATAGTGATAGTGATAATGATTCGAGTAATAGTTTAACATGCGATAAATGAAAGGTTCATTTAAGATATCGAGAGATATTGTTTTCAGTGGGAGCAATATTCATTAAAGAATTGAAACCTACCATTTAGAGAGAATGGGTGATTCTTTAAGAGTAAAGAATAAGAGGTACTCAATTTAGATGAATAAAATAATTTGTATCATATGATGATGGAGTTTTAAAGGGAGAGTTTATTGTATGGATAATAAAAGGTCGCCCATTAGAAGTTAGAATGGTTGGATACATTATTCGTAACGATGAATGAAACCATTATCAAACAGCCAAGATGAGTGAAAATTTATTAGAATGATGAAATCATAAATAGACTACAATATAGATTTCAGTACATAAGTGACTATAGAGAGGGATTTTTAATCCCTCCAGTATATCGATACGTCACAAGTTATAAGATAACAGTGGGAGCTTTCCTCCGGAAAGGAAACTCAAAATCTAGAAAGAGTTCTAGATATGTACTCAAATAGAATCATATTATACGGGATAATAAGAGAATAAAGGAGACCAAAATTTGTAAGTTTTGCAATCATGAATAAAGGTTATTCGCAAAACACTAATACAAAATAGATGATTGTGCATCAAATGCAATGTAATAGTATTGACTATTGTTGCATGACAACATCATCTGAGTTATAATTAACTCAAAGTAAAAGATACTTTGTCAGAATCCAAATGGGTTGTAAGAGACAATATTGAACCCCATAAGTGAATTGGATTGACTTAGTATGGCCCCTAGCCGCTTTCATGAGGTGACGTCTCAAAGCGACTAGAGTGTGAGGCGATTGATGGTAAGTTCAAGTGCCATAGAGTCATATGTGATGACTAGTCGATCACATAGGCAGACTGTAAGAGACACTCTGTCGGGCAATGTGACCGCTTATAGAGTTCTGGAAATTTTATAGCCGGGTCGTGGCGAGAGCTGCTATAGTATTCTTGTGAGTCAATTCTTAGACTAAAGACTACTCTCCCAAGATGGTACAGTTTAGGCATAACCTTGATCCATTCTCTACGACTTTTCGTAACTGGAGTCAAATGGGATTGTTTTGGGTTGTGACTAACTGTGACTAGTTGAAGGAAGTAGTGCGATAGAAATTAACTCAAAGTAAAAGATACTTTGTCAGAATCCAAATGGGTTGTAAGAGACAATATTGAACCCCATAAGTGAACTGGATTGACTTAGTATGGCCCCTAGCCGCTTACATGAGGTGACGTCTCAAAGCGACTAGAGTGTGAGGCGATTGATGGCAAGTTCAAGTGCCATAGAGTCATATGTGATGACTAGTCGATCACATAGGCAGACTGTAAGAGACACTCTGTCGGGCAATGTGACCGCTTATAGAGTTCTGGAAATTTTATAGCCGGGTCGTAGCGAGAGCTGCTATAGTATTCTTGTGAGTCAATTCTTAGACTAAAGACTACTCTCCCAAGATGGTACAGTTTAGGCATAACCTTGATCCATTCTCTACGACTTTTCGTAACTGGAGTCAAATGGGATTGTTTTGGGTTGTGACTAACTATGACTAGTTGAAGGAAGTAGTGCGATAGAAATTGTCCACCCCTTGTCAGGGTTGTTCAAATCTCAGGGCCACTCGAGGAGAAGTTAACTGGAAATGCGTGGCCACGCTCAGAAGGTATCTATGGTAGATAATTCCGGTCAAACAGTTATTCTCCAGATCGAGGAAACCACTCATGATATGATCGAATGCAAGTACGACCTCAGAGAGACATCTTGCATTGAGTGGGAGATTGTAATAGGACAAGAGAATTGGTGACGCACACTTGTCGAGGACAAGTGGGAGATTGTTGGGAAATGTGTCCTCAACAATAGTGCGATCACGTAATTAAATCTCATAACGAGAATGCGCAAGGGATGATACGATTTATATTAGTCAACTGACCAACATTAATCGGTAATGATTGGCTAGCTAGAGTTTGACATTACTGTCGTATGACGGTGGTGGTCAGTTGATCCCTTTAGGTCACACCTTTAGGACAATTCCCTTAATTGATAAAATGATCAAATGTATATTGATATGATTTGCTCATATTCCTTAAACTCGTATATCGAGAAATTAGAGGTTAAATCTTAATGTAAGATTTATGTTTAAAATTGAAACGTGTCAATTGTTAAACATTAAACGATATTTTATAATATCGTAATTAGAATGAATTGGGTTATAATTATTACAAAGGTTGTAAATAGTATTGACGATGAATTATAAATGACCATTTTATATGTTGGTAATTTCGAATTACATGTCGATATGATAAATATGATTTATTTAATTACAAATGATATTTATGTGATGAATATGCATTTTTGTTAATTAAAACAATTGTTATTTAAATGTAACATTTTAGATGTCACATTTATACAATTGATCAAAAGACAAAAATAAAATGGACTATGTTAAAATGAATTAGTGGTGCCGGTTTGGTGGAGATGAATTAAAGGTGTTTTAATTGTGTTTTAAATATTAAAGACACAATTATAACCTAGCTTAGCACCTAATGGTTAGGGTTGCATACCTATGCCATGGGTAATCTCAATAAGCAATCCTTTAAGCATTCCCCATGCCTAGAGCCGGCTAATACTACTACTCCCTATAATCTTAAGTTAAAGTGTTGATTTAAGACTAATATATATGATATATAAGAAAAAAACACAATATACATTCATTCTAACTCTCAACCTAGCCGAAATTCTACTAAAGTAAGGAGAGATTATTCAACCTCAAAACTATATTATAAGATAATATTAAACATACTAAAAGTAGTATTGAAATAATATTCTAATTAGAGAGATTAGAATAAGTTAAGGAGAAACCGGTTTTTGTGCTAGCTTGTTCAAGATCTCGGTTGGTTAAGGGATAGTCTTGGTGCATCCAAAGGAGGTATTCTTATTTGGGTACTACGAGGATCATCCTTGCCATTCTTTCGGACCGTGTGTAAGGGTTCGAGAACTCTCTTATTTCCGCTTTTTAGCATGCTTAAGATCACTTATAATATGTTTATTAAAGGGTTAATTAAAAGATTATATTAGTATGACTAAAATTAGTTTTTGAGTAACTAATAAAACCTAACAGATACTAGTTAGCTTAAGGTCTTTGTGGCTATCAGCCCGCCGATCGTGATGCCCGAAATCCAAGAAAGAACGAGCTAGAGTCAATACGACAAGGAAAAATCGGAAGCAACAAAAGAAGCAGCAGGTGGTTTATTCAATCAAGTACATGCCTTACTTACTACGTTACTGCTCGATGTATCGTAGGCTTTACCAGCAGCCACGCCCAGCAGCTGCATCTTTTCTAAAAAGCGCACGTGAGGTAACCCATGCCTCCTTCCTTAACCATTAACTTAAGCTGAGTTTGGCAGAAAGATTTCTATGTCCACTTACGCCCAATGCCTTTATAGCATATCATATGAGTGTTAATTTTCTTTTTGCTCTTGATCCATCCCATCCTTACGGATCCTGCTCATGAAAATGTTTCGTACTTATGCTAGTCTTGTGGGGAATAAAGCATGTATTCGCCCCAAACTTGCAGGATTATAATGAAACATACAATTGTGATTATAGTCATAAGTTAATTAAAAGCATGAAAAGAAATCAACCTTTGTTCCTTTGTGCTTATGGCCTAAGAACAAGAATTAAAGTAAATTCCCTCCTATAACTTGCACCCAAGACTTGATTGAGATGATGCCGCGTGTGCTAGAAAATACTCTCCAATTGCCTTGCAATATGGGGAGAGCCTTTTGAGGTTTTAGATGTGAGATCTGAGTTTTGGGAAAAAGATGTTCTCAAAACCCTAATTATTCTTGAGATCTGTTTTCATCAGTAAAACAATCAGTAGTCTCACAAAAGGAGAAGTTCTCTCCTTTTGTAATACTTGGCCGGCCGAGATTGGTCTTGGGTAGGGGTGGGCTTTCCACTCTTACCTTATTCCAATGCATGATTCGACCCATTTTGCTAAAATATAATTTGCGGGTATTTATTATAAATCGCACACATGTTATCAGATATTAATACAGTCGATATATTAATAATGGTCTGATAAAATGCGATATTGTATAATTGGCCAAATTAATATAACTGTTTATATTAATACGCAAATTCAATATTTAATTAAATATAACTGCTTGTATTTAATTTTACGAATTAATCATGTAATCCGCATTAGCTAAAATTATTTAATCCGTATTAAATAATAATCTCAACATCTCATTGACTAATTTAATAGTCAATACCTCTGACTAACTGTTTAGTCATATCCGGCATAAATGTGACTGTATTTTCATACCTTCACATCTCTCAAACGTGTCCTATAGGTGTGACGTATAGGGACCAGTTGATCACCGCCATCCGTATGACAATAACGTCAAACTTATCTAGCAAGCCAACCGTTATTGATAAACGTGGATCAACTGATAATAATACAAAAGTATGCCCTTGTGATCCTTTAAGAGATTTAGTAAGTCATTGTACTAACTGTCAAGGACACCAGCCCCAACAATCTCCCATTTGTCCGTACAAGGGTATGTGCAATGACGTTATCACACTACATGTGGAGGACACAAGTCTCCAACAAACTCCCACTTGTCCGTACAAGTGTAGGTGCGATAACCGAATCTCATATCCTTTTAAAATTTCTCCCACTCAATGTAAGACAATTTGCAAATCCGCATTCGCAAAGGTCGTATCTCACAAGCGATCTGTATCAAGAGTGGTTTCCCCGACTAGAGAGTAACTTAACTAATAAAACGAATCTGTATTCGAGCATCGCCATGCATTTCAGTTACTACTCCTCGAGTGGCCCTGAGAAATGATAAAATCTTGATAAGGGTTTGGATATTTCCCTCAACTCGAATCCTGCCGATATCGCGCAGCATGAAATAACCCAGAAAAAATCCTCTTGGCCCCTGTTACGGTGACCGTGGGAAAGAAACCAAAGTTACCCAAAATCTGCCTTAATCTCAAGAGACAGTTGAAAGTCAAAAGACTCGACTCTAAGGAACACTATGGAGGTCCTATCCACGACCCGGCACCCAATGTTATAAAACATTTAGGACTCCATAACGTTGTCACGGGGTGTCCTACGAGATATCCGTATAACTCGCCTTTGTGATTGGTCAGTCAGCCGCGTGACTTATGGCTCGTTGAACCCACCATCAACCAACGTCACAAAATGATTACCTGAGTTATCAGCTCAAGTGGGTAATCAAGGACCAAAACGATGTAATCTTAATCAGTTCACTTTGTGGTGTTCAAAATTGGCGTACAATTCCACATGAAAAACAAAACATTTTATATCATAACAATAAGGTTGAATAGAGTACACGAGAAAATGAATTATTACATGAATTCATAAAAGAGTACTACAACTTAGGAACACATCTAATTCCCATGGAATGAATGTGTCCTTCATGCTTATCACATGGTAATGCTTTTGTGAGAGGATCAGCTATGTTGTCATCCGTAGCGATCTTATCAATAAATATCTCCTTTTGCTCCACGTAATCTCTGATTAGATGAGCTTTCCGTTGTACATGTCTAGCTTTGTTGCTAGACTTATGCTCCTTAGCTTGGAAGATGACACCTTTATTGTCACAATAAACGGTGATCGGGTCATTCGAACTAGGTACTACCGTGAGTCCTTGTAAGAATTGACGCATCCATATTGCTTCCTTAGCTGCTTCCGAGGCGGCATAGTACTCGGACTCAGTCGTAGAATCTGCTGTAACACTCTGTTTAGAACTTTTCCAGCTGACAGCAGCGCCATTAAGAGTAAAAACGAATCCAGACTGAGATTTCGAGTCATCTCGATCCGTTTGGAAGCTAGCATCTGCGTAACCCGTGGCGCAGAGCGTCGAGTCGCCTCCGTAAGTCAATCCCCAATCTTTAGTCCTCCGTAGGTACTTAAGAATGTTTTTCACGGCCATCCAGTGTTGTTCACCTGGATGAGCTTGGAATCGACTGGTCATACTCAATGCATATGCAACGTTTGGACGTGTGCATATCATGGCATACATGATCGATCCTATTGCCGAAGCATAAGGAATCCGACTCATGCGCTCTTTCTCTTCCAATGTCTTAGCTTCTTGAGACTTGCTCAAGTGAAGCCCAGTAGTCATAGGAAGGAACCCTTTCTTGGAGTTCGTCATGCTGAATCTCTCTAGAATCTTATCTATGTAAGACTCCTGACTGAGAGACAACATCCGTCGTGATCTATCCCTGTAGATACGGATGCCCAAAATTCTTTGTGCCTCTCCCAGATCTTTCATCTGGAAATGATTTTTCAACCATGCTTTAACCGAAGATAAGAGAGGTATGTCATTCCCAATCAAGAGTATGTCGTCGACATACAGTACTAGGAATACAATCTTGCTCCCACTCGACTTGATATAGAGACATGGTTCCTCGACTGATCGAACGAATCCATTCTCTTTTATCACTTGGTCGAAGCGATGATTCCAACTCCGCGATGCTTGCTTAAGTCCATAGATGGAACGCTTAAGCTTGCAAACCTTCTTAGGATGTTCTGGATCAATAAAACCCTCGGGTTGTACCATGTACAACTCTTCCTCCAAATAACCGTTTAAAAAGGCGGTTTTAACGTCCATTTGCCATATTTCATAATCGTGAAATGCGGCGATCGCTAAGATAATCCGAATGGAACGTAGCATGACTACGGGTGCAAAGATCTCATCGTAGTGCATGCCTGGCACTTGGGTGAAACCTTTAGCAACTAGTCTAGCCTTATGGATATCTTGTTTACCTTCCACGGCATGCTTTATCTTGTAAAGCCATTTGCATTGAAGGGGACGTACCTTTGCAGGTAGGTCCACAAGATCTGTAATACCCCGTATTTTGTTACATCTTATTCTTTTTATTATTTAATAGTTATTTGGAAAATTTAATAGTTGCTTGAACGTCGGTATTCGATAATTTAATTATCGAATGAGTATTTTTATAATTTATGTGTTATGTCGTGGGCCTCGTTTACAAGTTAATTAGTAAACCGTGTTGTAGTAGCTATCGGGCCTCGAAGTGATGACCATCTCAGCCCATCTAGAATCAAATAAACCACATCTCGTCATACCCTAGACACGTTTAGAGAAACCCTAATGAAAACCACGACATAACACCTCACTTAACCCTCTGCTGCCGCCTAGTTTCGACTCCTCCCTAACCCTACTTTTGACCTCATCGACACCCAAAAACATAGTTCACTATACTGCCGCCACATCCAGGGATGAATAGGGAGGTTTGCACGGTGGTCGTTGGTAGCCTAGGCTTGGTCGATAGCACTGGGAAGGAGGTACGGTCATCACTCCACTCGTGTTTCGTTGTTCCTTCCTTTTCGTTCTTTTTCGCCTGTTCAAGTGTATGTACCATTTATAAATTCTGATTATTGGTTGTTAGTAGTATAGGATATGTAATGGTTGTTTTTGGACCCTTCTCAAACCACCGTTGACCTCCTAGGACCACCAGTAGCGTTTGCTTTGTCGCCTGTCACGAACACGCAGTTTTGGTTTTCAGAACAGGGTAATGGGTACGTGGTATTGGGTAGGGATTCGAGGGGTTTCCTGTGCACGAGTTTTGTGGGTGTTAAGTTATTTTTATACGGGGTAGTCGGGGGGAGCGAATGGTGGTTAACACGGTGGGTGGAGGTGGTGTATGCGGTCGGTTCAGTGAGTCTCGTTTTGGGTGTTAGTTGCATAAAAACAGAGTGGTGGTGAGGACTGCGTTTTACAAGGGTTGTTTTCGGCAGTTGTGAGGTGTCGACAGCCACTACCCACCCTCCTGGAACCACCATGGCACAGGGGCAGAAGTGGTGATGCCATGGGAGTGGTCGAAAGCTAACGTTGGTACGGGTTTGGGTGTTTTGGGCTGTGGAGTCGGGTGAAGGTGGTGGTCTGTTTTGCACGGGTTAGAGGTTCGGTTACGGGTTTGTATTGCTGGCCTGTTCACGCGGGTTCTACGTTGTGTTTAGAGTGTTGATTTTGATTGTTAGCTGATTGTTTAACTTATTATTATTATTATTAATATTATTATTATTATTATTATCATTATTATTATCATTATTAGCTTTGTGATTGTGTTATTATATTATTATCTTATTAACACTAATGCTAGTACTAATGTTGTTGCTAGTATTGATATTAGTTGTTATTCTTTTCATAATAATCATTATCCTTATGGGTAATATTATTAAGGTTATTTATGCTTGGTATTATTATTCATATTATGATTATTGTGTTTGTTTATTTGGGTATAGTTATTATTATGGTAATTGTTATAATGTTTGTTAAATTGGCTAGTATAGTTGATATGAATAATTAACCAATGATAATTACATGTTATGAGTGGATATTATGATTAATATTAATTATCTTAGTGTAGTGGTATGGTTGATATTGATTTTAATAATGGTGTTCAAGTATGTTGTGAGACTACTAATGATTGATTATTGATGGTATGCTATTATTAATAAGTCTTAATATAACAAGTCTATAGTTATTAAGTTTCTAATATGTCTATAAATGTGTAATTAGTATATAGCTATGAGCATGGCCAAGTAATTTTAGTGATGTTTGGTTGTTCGGGTAGAATTTAATATTAAGTACTATGTATAGGATCCGAGTTCGAGGTGGAATATTTCTAGCGGCTGTTCAGTTGTCCTTCTGCAATTGAGGTAGGGGAAATATATTATGATTCATGTTATGGCATGAAATATGTAAGTGTTGCTTATTACAAGTTTGATATAATTGATTGTTACTGTATTGTGGATTGTATTATTATTATTGATCACTGTGGAGATCGAGAGATGTGAAATGGGTCTTGTGATATGGGTCTTGTGATATGGGACTTGTGATATGGGACTTGTGATATGGCCATGGGAGGTGTGGTGTGATGGGAGGTGTGGTGTGATGGAGGTGTGGTGTGATGGGGGCGTGGTGGATGATCGAATGTTATGGAGATGGAGGAGGATACAGTCTTATTGCTATTTATGTTTTATCTGTTTTACCTACTCAACCTCGCGGTTGACCTTGTGTATTCGTGTGACACCTACGATGATCCGGAATGGGGAGTAGATTCTACAGGAAAGATGATGCTGTGGGAGCATGGGATGGCGCGAGTACTTGGATGGACCGACTTAGAATTAGATCATACTTCTAGTAGTTATCAGTTGTACTTTATTTTCCGATGTGTAATAATTGTAACATTAAAGTTTAAATTTAATCAGTTTTTATATAAAGTACTTTGGGTTGATTTACTTTGTTATTCACTACCTCGGACCTTCCGAGATGGTAACAGCTCTATTTACTGAGGACGTCTTGCTAAAGGCTCCTTAAATCGGGGTGTTACAAAGTGGTATCAGAGCGAACGATCCTCAGGCCTAAACCAAATGAATAATAATACACGTAGGAAGAGTCAAATAAAATGAACCCCGAGATGAAACTGATAGGAGCCCCATAAAGGAACGGTATGAGTTAGGGGCCCCCTCACACCAAACTTGGGCCCTTTCGGTTCTGTCTCGGGAACCCAATGAGAATAATTGAAGAGTGGGGGTAGATTATATAGTGACCTAGTTATCTTGTACTAACAGTTTTGCAGGGGCGGAATGAGGTTAGTCATGATGTGATACATGGTTAACGATGTGCAACGAAAGAATATGGTTGATATTGGCATGCTCACTTATTTGAATAATTGAGTGAAATTTTAGTGTATGAATGGCACGAGTTGTGAATTATTAATTATATGATGATATGCATGCGGCTTCCTGATCCCTGAACCCTTAGGTAGAGATATAGTATAAGGATATGAGTAATGAGTTGGCGATAGGGGCACCATAAGCTATAACTGCCTAAGAGGTTAGATGTAAGAGGGATATGATCGTGAATGACTGGAATGGTTAGTAGAGCCAGCTATGCTATGTCGTTAAAGGATGTGGAACCAAGTTAAGTCTTATGGGTAAAGCTAGTAGACCGAACCGGTTTGACACCTCTTATTTGCATGTCTTATACCTTGCAAGAGTTTACTGTTTGGTTTACTATGCAAATGTGAACGGACTTTGAGATTGATGATTGTTATTATTCTACTAATTGTCTTAGCAATTCATGTCTAGTGATATGTGGAAAGTGTTGCTCTAAGCCATGAATGTATATAGTCATGTGTGATATATATCGTATTTAAAATTTTATGCCTACTGTGCACATTTAAGTTCGGTATGAGGTTAGTAATCAATAAGGGACCTCATAGTAGTCCCTAGTTTATATTTCCGTACTTGGATAAGATGTGATCATGCGATGGTGGAAGCTAATTTACTTAGATATATATGTATAACTATCAAGTTATTTAGTTGATCCTATTTTTCATTTTTTTTCTTTTTAAAAATCTTTACTGTGTTTTAGATGACGACTACAAATGAAATGTCGACTGAATGTTAATATGGTATAGAGTGATATATATGCTTTAAATGATCGTCAACGTGTTTTGGAATAAGAAAGGTTGAGTTTCGATGTAGTAATGTAAATTTGCAAAGGAACCAAAATTTTAATAAATTTCTTTCAGAATGTTACATGGTTTGTACTAGCTGTCATTTTACATGTGTTCCAAATATGAGTATGAAAATTTATGTATGATAACCTTCTAAGTTGGTTTTACAATGCTTTTGTTTCATGCTAATATGGGTTAGATATTGGGATAAATAAATCTTTTAGTTGACAATGGTCAGATTGCTACTGCACAATCCCGTTAGATCCATGTTTGTAAAGCAAGTCATTTAAAGCGTGTTTACTTTTATGTAAAATTTCAACTCCACTGTTTAGGACATTCGTAAGCGTTTTCAAAATGATAAGCCATGTAAAATCTTATCGAGTCGTTATGTAATTATGTTTTTTTTACAAGTTGCTACATAATATTTAAATGGTGAAATTGTGATTTATGTAAGCTTCATATAAAGGTTAATCAAATGTGAATCTTGTTGATGTTCCTTTGTATATTGATGGTTTATATCTGCCTAGTTACCTACGTTTATCATCTTTATAACTTTTCAAGTATATTGGTATGCCATAAAGTGAATTGCATGTTGCTATATTTAAAACCTGATCACGATGTACTGAGTTATTGATTGGTTGACATGTGATTCACGAAAGTACCAGTCTTGTGTAATCGTTTGCTTCTATCCTGAAAATTTTCATAATTCATGAGTTGCAAGAACAATGTTTTAGTAATAAGAGGCAGAATGTCTTAGTGTAGTCTTGTTTCGATCTGTAGCTTGCAAGATTACCTTTTCGTTCGTGTTTATAAAATTGCCGTAATTTACCCCTTGAATGTTTCCAAAAGTTTCAAAATGTATTAGAAGTGATGATCCATGATAAGGTTGGATGTTTTGATAATTATGATGATTGTTTGCAATATGACAATTATGTAGCTATGTATCGATGAAAACCTGTCTGAATGTTTAATTGCTGCGTGTTAGATAAAACCCTTGTTTTGCGAGCCATATGTATTAATAGTTTCATGATAAATGATGTAACGTGAATGGATGAGGAATGTACCTAAGTGATTTTGTTAACTTATTGATTCTAGGAATGTTAAACGGTCTTGTTAATCTACGAGTTGTGTAAACCTTGTGAAATATGTGTCAATGCTCCATGTCTAAGTACGTTAATAAATTTCGTTCTATGCCTTTTCTATAAAATGTTTATGAACATGAAATGTTTTAAGTTGTCAAGTATGGACGATGAGTTCTTGGTTGTTTACATCGTTGTGAATGTATGAAAAAAAAAATTTTGGGGTTTATAAGTGTTAACTACTCTGATTCTGTTCCACTGCGTAACTCGATTCTACCGATCCTATTATTAATATTATTGTTCGAGGTTATATGAATTATTTACTAACTGTTATTTATTTATGACGGCTTTATGTGTTAATCTTATCTCTGTTGAGTTATCAGTAATCGATTCGTATCCATTAATATTTTATATCAATAACTTTAATCATCTGTTTATGAGACTGGTTTAATATTGAGTTGGGTTGTCCTGTGTAATTGACTGATTTGAGGTATAAAGACAATATTGAATTGTTTAGTTGGGAACAAGAGTGCCATTCTTAATGTCCTTTAAAGAGTGAAAATCCTTGTTATTAGCACAAGAGCTTGAACCATGATACGTTATCAAATGAACTAGTATTTTCCTTAGTTTAGTGGTTGAGAAGTATTGAGATGTTGGCTTTTGTTGGTAAGCTTAAGTTGATTATTTTGACAGTAAGGTTGTTAAGTGGTATTCTGTTTGATTTGTCGATTTCTTTGACCTTCACTTGTGGGTGAGTAGCTTAGAGTCTTACTCTAAGTGTTGAGCATGGTTCTTTGAACCTTTGACAATAACGATATTGGATTGAGATTGGTTACTAGTATTGAGTTAGGGGGCATGCGTACCGAGTTATATTTATGGTCCAGAGTGACCAAGGTTCTTGAGTTAAATTATTTGGTTTGGAATCGATATGAGATGGAAGTATTGTTTAGCGGTTTATCCGCCAGTTCACTCACCCCTTGTCTTTGGTCTCAGATTCGACGATGAGTGCGATGCTCGGTTACCGGGAGTGAGATAGTATGAGATAAAGTAATGAGTAAGGTGGAGTTATGAGATGAGAATTGTATAATGTGGTTACGAGGACGTAACCGCGTTTTTAAGAAGGATAGGATTGTAAAATCTTTTGATTTATGATATGTCTAGTTGTTTTACATGGCTAAGTGGTATGTCGCGATTGTTTGTATAAACTTGATAATCTTGTTTACGTCTCTTATGCTTTTAGTGGGTTTCGTGAAGACATCCTTTAAGTTAGTGATAAGTTAAACTTTGGGGACAAAGTTTTCTTAACGAGGGTAGAATATAATATTTTGTGTTTTAAAGTACCCTTATTAGTTTTGACGTTATGTGGTGTCCCATATCGTGTTCCATATGTGCCTAGCAACCAGTTGGTGGACAACGGGATGGTGAACTTCGGGACGAAGTTCATTTTAAGGAGGGAAGACTGTAATACCCCGTATTTTGTTACATCTTATTCTTTTTATTATTTAATAGTTATTTGGAAATGTTAATAGTTGCTTGAACGTCGGTATTCGATAATTTAATTATCGAATGAGTATTTTTATAATTTATGTGTTATGTCGTGGGCCTCGTTTACAAGTTAATTAGTAAACCGTGTTGTAGTAGCTATCGGGCCTCGAAGTGATGACCATCTCAGCCCATCTAGAATCAAATAAACCACATCTCGTCATACCCTAGACACGTTTAGAGAAACCCTAATGAAAACCACGACATAACACCTCACTTAACCCTCTGTTGCCGCCTGGTTTCGACTCCTCCCTAACCCTACTTTTGACCTCATCGACACCCAAAAACATAGTTCATTATACTGCCGCCACATCCAGGGATGAATAGGGAGGTTTGCACGGTGGTCGTTGGTAGCCTAGGCTTGGTCGATAGCACTGGGAAGGAGGTACGGTCATCACTCCACTCTTGTTTCGTTGTTCCTTCCTTTTCGTTCTTTTTCGCCTGTTCAAGTGTATGTACCATTTATAAATTCTGATTATTGGTTGTTAGTAGTATAGGATATGTAATGGTTGTTTTTGGACCCTTCTCAAACCACCGTTGACCTCCTAGGACCACCAGTAGCGTTTGCTTTGTCGCCTGTCACGAACACGCAGTTTTGGTTTTCAGAACAGGGTAATGGGTACGTGGTATTGGGTAGGGATTCGAGGGGTTTCCTGTGCACGAGTTTTGTGGGTGTTAAGTTATTTTTATACGGGGTAGTCGGGGGGAGCGAATGGTGGTTAACACGGTGGGTGATGGTGGTGTATGCGGTCGGTTCAGTGAGTCTCGTTTTGGGTGTTAGTTGCATAAAAACAGAATGGTGGTGAGGACTGCGTTTTACAAGGGTTGTTTTCGGCAGTTGTGAGGTGTCGACAGCCACTACCCACCCTCCTGGAACCACCATGGCACAGGGGCAGAAGTGGTGATGCCATGGGAGTGGTCGAAAGCTAACGTTGGTACGGGTTTGGGTGTTTTGGGTTGTGGAGTCGGGTGAAGGTGGTGGTCTGTTTTGCACGGGTTAGAGGTTCGGTTACGGGTTTGTATTGCTGGCCTGTTCACGCGGGTTCTACGTTGTGTTTAGAGTGTTGATTTTGATTGTTAGCTGATTGTTTAACTTATTATTATTACTATTAATATTATTATTATTATTATTATCATTATTACCTTTGTGATTGTGTTATTATATTATTATCTTATTAACACTAATGCTAGTATTAATGTTGTTGCTAGTATTGATATTAGTTGTTATTCTTTTCATAATAATCATTATCCTTATGGGTAATATTATTAAGGTTATTTATGCTTGGTATTATTATTCATATTATGATTATTGTGTTTGTTTATTTGGGTATAGTTATTGTTATGGTAATTGTTATAATGTTTGTTAAATTGGCTAGTATAGTTGATATGAATAATTAACCAATGATAATTACATGTTATGAGTGGATATTATGATTAATGTTAATTATCTTAGTGTAGTGGTATGGTTGATATTGATTTTAATAATGGTGTTCAAGTATGTTGTGAGACTAGTAATGATTGATTATTGATGGTATGCTATTATTAATAAGTCTAAATATAACAAGTCTATAGTTATTAAGTTTCTAATATGTCTATAAATGTGTAATTAGTATATAGCTATGAGCATGGCCAATTAATTTTAGTGATGTTTGGTTGTTCGGGTAGAATTTAATATTAAGTACTATGTATAGGATCCGAGTTCGAGGTGGAATATTTCTTGCGGCTGTTCGGTTGTCCTTCTGCAATTGAGGTAGGGGAAATATATTATGATTCATGTTATGGCATGAAATGTGTAAGTGTTGCTTATTACGAGTTTGATATAATTGATTGTTACTGTATTGTGGATTGTATTATTATTATTGATCACTGTGGAGATCGGGAGATGTGAAATGGGTCTTGTGATATGGGTCTTGTGATATGGGACTTGTGATATGGCCATGGGAGGTGTGGTGTGATGGGAGGTGTGGTGTGATGGGAGGTGTGGTGTGATGGAGGTGTGGTGTGATGGGGGCGTGGTGGATGATCGAATGTTATGGAGATGGAGGAGGATACAGTCTTATTGCTATTTATGTTTTATCTGTTTTACCTACTCAACCTCGCGGTTGACCTTGTGTATTCGTGTGACACCTACGATGATCCAGAATGGGGAGTAGATTCTACAGGAAAGATGATGCTGTGGGAGCATGGGATGGCGCGAGTACTTGGATGGACCGACTTAGAATTAGATCACACTTCTAGTAGTTATCAGTTGTACTTTATTTTCCGATGTGTAATAATTGTAACATTAAAGTTTAAATTTAATCAGTTTTTATATAAAGTACTTTGGGTTGATTTACTTTGTTATTCACTACCTCGGACCTTCCGAGATGGTAACAGCTCTATTTACTGAGGACGTCTTGCTAAAGGCTCCTTAAATCAGGGTGTTACAAGATCCCACACGTTGTTCTCATACATGGAGTCCATCTCGGATTGCATGGCTTCTAGCCATAGCTTTGAGTCAGAACTAGTCATGGCACCTTTATAGGTTGTGGGTTCATTACCCTCTAGGAGTAAGACGTCATCTGTATCATGTTCCTCGACCATACCAATGTATCTGTCCGGAGGAATGAAGACTCTTCCCGACCTCCTAGGTTCCTCAGGAATATCTACCGCAGCCTCGGTTGAAGGAACCGTTTCCTCCAATGGTTGCTCGGCAGTTGGTTCTTGAACCTCCGATAACTCGAAGGTTCTATTACTCGACTTGTTCTCGAGAAATTATTTCTCTAAGAACGTCGCACTAGCCGCAACAAAAACACGTTGTTCGGTTGGCGAGTAGAAGTAATGACCAAAAGTTCCCTTTGGATAGCCTATAAAGTATATCTTGACCGATCGCGGGCCGAGCTTATCCTCGTGTCTCCACTTGACATAAGCCTCACAGCCCCAAACCCGAATAAAGGACAAGTTAGGGACCGTTCCCTTCCATAATTCGTATGGAGTCTTGTCAACAGCTTTAGACGGACTTCGGTTAAGTATTAGAGCGGCCGACAAAAGAGCATAGCCCCACAATGAATCAGGTACAACGGTGTGACTCATCATGGATCGAACCATATCGAGTAGAGTTCGATTTCTCCGTTCGGACACACCATTTAACTGTGGTGTTCCAGGTGGAGTTAACTGTAGCACGATGCCACAGTTTTTAAGGTGTTGATCAAACTCGTGTGAAAGATACTCACCACCACGATCAGAACGTAGTGCTTTAATCTTTCTACCCAGCTGGTTCTGTACCCGATTCTGGTATTCTTTGAACTTGTCAAAGGATTCACTTTTGTGCTTCATTAAGTAGACATAGCCATATCTACTCAAATCATCCATGAAAGTGATGAAATACCTATAGCCTTCTCGTGCGTTGATCGACATAGGGCCACATACGTCCGTATGTATGAGTCCTAATAGGTCGGCAGCGCGCGTTCCAACACCTTTGAAGGAAATACGAGTCATCTTACCGATGAGACATGATTCACACGTGCCATATGATTCGAAATCAAAGGGCGAGATAGCTCCATTCTGTATGAGCTGTTTCACGCGTTTCTCATTTATGTGTCCCATACGACAATGCCATAGGTATGTTTGATCTTTGTCACCTACCTTTAATTTCTTATTATTCACATGTAATATTTCGGTGGTTTGATCTAAAACATAAATTCCATTCATGGAAACTGCCTTGTCATAAATCATATTGTGTAAGGAGAAAATACAGCTATTATTCTCTATTACAAATGAAAAACTGAGTTTGTCAAGCGCAGAAACTGAAATAATGTTTTTGGACAAACAAGGAACATAATAACAGTTATATAAAGATAACTCTAATCCACTTGGAAGCTGGATCATGTATGTTCCCCTCGAGATTGCAGCAACACGTGCTCCATTCTCGACACGCAGGTCAACCTCACCCTTGATTAGGGGTTCTTGGTTTCGGAGGCCCTGCACATGATTACATAGATGAGAACCACAACCAGTATCTAGTACCCAAGTTCCGTAACTTGCATGGTTAATCTCAATCATGTGAATAAAAGAAGAAGAAGACATACCAACAGGAGTAACGCGGCCTGCCTTAATGTCCTCACGATACACGGGGCATGAGCGCCTCCAATGCCCAGTCTTGTGGTATTGGTGACATTCCATGCTAGTATCCTTGCTCTTTGTTTTGCCCTGTGAGTTGCTTGACTCACCTGGCCCACTCTTAGTAAATCCTGACTTCTTAAAGTTGGGCTTGCCTACTGTTAGGTCGCCCTGAGCTTTAGCTTTACCCTTACCCTTACCCTTACTGGAGATCATGAGAACATCTTGCTTCACGCTCCCACTTAATTTCAGATCCTTCTCAGTCTGTACGAGAAGGGAGTGGAGCTCATGAGGAGTCTTGTTCATGTCGTTCATGTAGTAGTTGGCCCTAAAGAGGGCGAACCCATCATGAAGCGAATGAAGCATTCGATCAACGATTATGTTCTCACTGATCTTACAGTTTAGGGCCTCCAGTTTTTCGATATTTTCAATCATGTGAAGAATATGTGGGCTAACCGCTTGGCCCTTCTGGAGTTTTCCCTCAAAGAAGCGACAGGTATGCTCATAAGAAACTATTCTCGGAGCCTTTGAGAATTCATTAGTGAGCGTGGTGAAAATCTTGTTTGCACCATGGGTTATGAAGCGTCTTTGCAAATTTTGATTCCATTGCATAGATGAGTACGTTCTTTATCGCACCCGCTTCCATGACGAAGTCGCTATGAGCGCGAACTTCGTTAGCTCTAGCTCCAGTTCCTAGGTGTGGCGGAATGGGCTCAGTTAAGTACTTGAGCTTTCCGTCAGCAATGGCAGCATTCCGTAGTGCTGCCTCCCAGTCAGAGAAGTTTGACCCATCATTCCTCAGTCTAGTAGACTGATTCATGGAGTCCATGAAGGCTTTTAGCCAGGATTCACGTGCTAGCTTGGCACTTGGCATTGGGTCTTCACCAGCCATTTAGTTATACAGCAGTTTAATTGAACGTGTTCTAGACTGAAAAGAAGATAAAACAAAAACCATATAAGCAACTCATTGTTGTGATTTAAGTCTATATTAAATTGAATTTAAACTCGTAGACTCATACATTTATATAATTGATCTCCCTCAAGAATTATATAAACGATCCCAAGACTCAATTTCCGTATATTGATAAGCCCACAGCTTGGCTAATTCCACCGTTGGAACTCTTGGTCGATAGATTTCCGTAAATCCTATCTATTAGTCCATCACAGTCGCTAGATAGTATCGAGTGACCACGATGTTGAGATAAAATAAATCATCTGTTCCCACTTATCCGACGTAGAAGGGGTCATATTATGCCTACCGACGAAGAAGGGATTCATGGGAGTCTGATTTATAAAGACTAATCTCAATTTTTGGTTATACGAGGAAGACCCCATCAACTTATATTTATCCATTTTAAGTGAACGAATATCTAGCATTTGCGTGAATGAATTAAATAAAGTGATGGCTTTGTATGTGACATGTGACATCTGTATTGTCACAGAAAACTAACGCGTAACCTCTACATGAGTCAGTTTTCAGGCATGTTATAGGTGGTTTGGTTTTAGGTGGAATATGATGCAAGCTATTATCGATGAAAGCATAAAATGAAAGCAATAAACGTAAATAAAAAGTCCTAGTGTGGCCTATCCTACCAAAATAAACATAAAACAACTTGGAACCCACCGTTGGACCCTAGAAGCTTGTCTTGATGTTCCATCTTGGTCCTTGCAGCGGGAGTGAGCATCCGGTCTCCGTCTTTGGTCTTCACAAAATTACTAATTTAAATTACAAATATAACCCTATTTACATTCTAATTTAAATACAAAAGTAATTACATGGCAAAAACCCAAAACGGAGATACAAGATCTCAAAATTACAAGCAAGACTGTGTTCCATCATTACGGTGACACAATCTTCTAATGCCACACTAAGTTACAAGCAAAAATTAAATACGTTATTGAAAGCATTCACAAGGCATTCAACAAGACAATAAATAAAATGCATCAACTAAAACAAAATTCATTCATGACATAATACTGTTATTATGATTAACAAATTTTTACCAAACCACCTTACGGGATTAAAATTATGTGATTATACCGTTTTAATCACCCAATTTTAATAAATATATAATCCTATTATCTTAAACCGTTTTAAAATAATACGTATCATACGAGGGTGAACCGTTTCACTAAATTAATAATATACTATTTCCGTATATAGTATATTACTAAAGGCCATGTGAAAATAAAACAGGTTATTTTCGAAAAAAAAAAAAACGAGTCTGTTACAGGGGTGGTCTACCGACCCAATAAACAGGTCTACCGACCACCTGACGAATTTTTTTTTTTTTGTTTTAAAAGCAGAATGGTCGACCGACCCGAAAAACAGGTCGACCGACCACAAAACACGAAATCGAGTTTCTAAAACGATTTCTCACAAAAGATAAACTGTCGAAACAGAAAATTACGCAGGAGGCGGTCGACCGACCGCAACGGGGGGTCGATCGACCGACTTAGCGACAGAACACGATTTTTCAGATTTTATAACTTTATGAAAAACACAAAAGTAAAATTTCATGGTCTTGCCTCTGATACCACTTGTGGGGAATAAAGCATGTACTCGCCTCAAACTTGCAGGATTATAATGAAACATACAATTGTGATTATAGTCATAAGTTAATTCAAAGCATGAAAAAGAAATCAACATTTGGTCCTTTGTGCTTATGGCCTAAGAACAAGAATTAAAATAAATTCCCTCTTATAACTTGCACCCAAGACTTGATTGAGATGATGCCGCGTGTGCTAGAAAATACTCTCCAATTGCCTTGCAATATGGGGAGAGCCTTTTGAGGTTTTAGATGTGAGATCTGAGTTTTGGGAAAAAGATGTTCTCAAAACCCTAATTATTCTTGAGATCTGTTTTCATCAGTAAAACAATCAGTAGTCTCACAAAAGGAGAAGTTCTCTCCTTTTGTAATACTTGGTCGGCCGAGATTGGTCTTGGGTAGGAGTGGGCTTTCCACTCTTACCTTATTCCAATGCATGATTCGACCCATTTTGCTAAAATATAATTTGCGGGTATTTATTATAAATCGCACACATGTTATCAGATATTAATACAGTCGATATATTAATAATGGTCTGATAAAATACGATATTGTATAATTGGCCAAATTAATATAACTGTTTATATTAATACGCAAATTCAATATTTAATTAAATATAACTGCTTGTATTTAATTTTACGAATTAATCATGTAATCCGCATTAGCTAAAATTATTTAATCCGTATTAAATAATAATCTCAACATCTCATTGACTAATTTAATAGTCAATACCTCTGACTAACTGTTTAGTCATATCCGGCATAAATGTGACTGTATTTTCATACCTTCACATCTCTCAAACGTGTCCTATAGGTGTGACGTATAGGGACCAGTTGATCACCGTCATCCGTATGACAATAACGTCAAACTTATCTAGCAAGCCAACCGTTATTGATAAACGTGGATCAACTGATAATAATACAAAAGTATGCCCTTGTGATCCTTTAAGAGATTTAGTAAGTCATTGTACTAACTGTCAAGGACACCAGCCCCAACAATCTCCCACTTGTCCGTACAAGGGTATGTGCAATGACGTTATCACACTACATGTGGAGGACACAAGTCTCCAACAAGTCTGAGACCACTGCTAGCCTATGTTATGTTCTTCATGTTTACCCTATTTGTCTTGTAACCACTCTAGTATGATATGAGGGCACCTCGACGTACTACAGCAAAAGAAAAGAGAACTTGTATTATGCACTTTATTTCCCAGTCTAACTAATTAGAACTCGTGGAAGAAGCGAGCGCAGTCCCGAAAAGCGTCGTTAATTAAGTACGTTGTTGGAAGAGATTGTTATGCGAGAGTTCGGATAGAACCTAAGAGAAGAAAGATGAGGACTTTTGCCTCTACCTAGAGAGCCGGTTACTTGTAATTCTCGTAGACTAAGAAGTATACTCTTTTGAAAAAGTGGTACTATGGATTCATTTTCCTACTTAATGATCAGCAACTTTCTTTATTTCATTAGATGAGGCCGACTAATTCATTCACCAATGCACGCCCTAACTTTTTCAAGTGTTATGGCATGAGAAATTAGACTTCGTCAATACGCGTAAAGGGCTGTGTCCCAAAGGTTCCTATTTATCAAGCTGCCGGCGCTTTCCAAAGGTTTTTCCAAGTCTTTCTTCTTCTCTCTTTTTCTTAACCGCTCGATACAAACAAAGGTACTCAAAGAGATATGAGAGGGAGGAGTCGTCTGTTAAGACTCTCTTGGCTTGGGAGCTGCTCTAGCCGTAACAAACTTCTTAGCTAATTCACAAAAGTTGGTAGATAGGCGGGTATAGTCGATGAATTTAATAACAGCCCATCATTTATGATGGAATTGTGTAAGGTTGTTTTTCCGTCTAATGAGAATGCCCCCGGTCTTCTTTCTCCCCCTCTATTGCCACGCGAAGGCCGCAACCCCTCTTATCCAATATGTTATGTATGCCTTTTTTTCTTTGAGCCTATATCTTAGCTTTAACTTGAAATTTGCATTTCGTGGAAATCGATCCTTTCTTTTTTTTTCTATAATATAAAGTTACAACCAGATGTCCAAGCTTTGCTAATGAAAGTCGGAGTAGAGGGGAAGGAAAAACAGACCAACCGGACTCTTTAGGCTCGAAACCCGCTTAGGGGCTGCTTCTAAGACTTTTTTATATCATTAAGATACGCTGCAGTAAGAAGTCTACACCCCTCTCTTCCAGAAAGTCCCTCTCGTAGCATGGTGAAAACTAATTCGAAGGTTATACTAGTCTATAGTATAATACGAGGAGTTAAGTAGACTTGAACACAAAAGAAAAGCTCAAATTACAAAAAGCATAGGGTAAATAAAGTATTGAAACCCAAGTGCCTGCGAAGAGAAGAAGGTGTCAGTCACGAAACAAGTTACGCGCGGCGGAGGCTTGAAACCTCTCTTGGCTTGGGAATAGGCCTTTCAAGAAAGATAGAAATGAGAATAAGAGTCACTAGGATTATCATAAAAAGATAAGTAGGTTCACTAACTTCGCTCTAATCAAATAGGAAAGTGCTCTAAAGAAGTCGACCCATCCATCCCTTGCCGGCGAGGCTCTAACTATAAACCTTCTGGTACCGCTGCTTCACTTATATTATATATATATAGAGTTAGAGTTTAAAGGCGCCGGTATTAAAATATTATATAGAAGACTTGTGCGTAAGATTTTAAGATGTGTTAATAGATAAGGAGGAAGGCTCCCTTTCTCTACCCACGAGAAAAACTAGAACGTCGGCATCAACCCCTTGATTGATTTACGTTGGCGAATCCTTTGTGCGTCCAAGCAAAAGTCTGGTTTCCTTTGAATCCTATGAGGTTGCATTGACAAAAAAGGGTTATTCATAGAAGTGGGGAATGAGCGGGACGAAGCATTCTACGAAACAAGAAGGAGATCAGCCAAGGTAGATGAAAGAAAGAGAAGAAGTTGTTCCCATCTAAATAAGAGGGCGCTAAATCCACAAGTTGTTTTAGCAGATAGAGTGATTGAAGCGAAGGGAGTCGGTGTGCTTGCTGGAATGAGTAGATAGATGGGTAGACTTTTTAGCCAACTCTATAAAAAGGGAAATACCAGCCTTACCTCTTTTTCTACGCTTTGAGATTGCCATCAAGTTTACTACATGCGTACAGATGCCAAGGACAGAGTGTACCGGGTGATGAGATTTGGGGTCCTAAAGTGGACGGCTTATGTCTATAGGAAGTCTTGAACGGACAATCATGAGCCTGCCTATAAAAAAATTACCATAGCAAGAGTCTTTCGGCCCTTCCAGGATTCATTTGGGCTCTTTCTTTGTACATGCCATGAAAACTGAACCATGGTAGGTTCGTGAACAATAGAGAAAACTATGAGAAGAAGAGCGAGAATCGAACGAAGTTTTTTCCTCCGGACCTGTAAAATTGGGAACAATTATGGGCGCAATTGCATGAAATTCTCTTTATGAGAGTCCTCTCTGATCTTAGCTTGAGGTTCTTTTGATTTTTTAGTCTCGCGTGAAGGTGGTAATTGATGATACCGGTTTTGGCAATGGAGCACTCTCGTATAACATCTACTTTTCGCCCACCTACGAAGCTTTCTTTTTCTTAGTTTGTCTTCGTGAGCTCAGTTCAATTTCATTCATAGAAGTGGGACGAAATGAAATAGGCCGAGAAAGAAGAGAATTAAATTCTAATGACTGCTTGGTAGAGAGTTCACAACTTCCGAAAAGAGTCCATAGGAATTCTGTCTGGTGTTTGGGCAGGAGCAACCTAAGCGTAAACTCAACAAACATACGCGAGAGATTGGACAACCCCCCTTTTTTCATTCAGGGTGCGTAATGGGGCTGCCCTCTTTCGCATTACATGCCATTAAATAGAAAGCTCCTAGATATATATATATATATATATAGTAGATAGACTCTTACAACGCAGAAGTTTTACTATACCTACTGCCCCGAAATGAAGTTCCTTTTCCAACGGAAGATGTGGGCTCACCAGGGCAGTCCCCTCACGACATCGAGATAGTCAACTAAAGGGTTGTCGGCTAAAGAGCCCATCCTGCATGCTGCTGCCCCGAAAAGGAAAAATGACATAACCAATCCAGCCCCAACTAGTGTTGTTTTAGCATGCTTCTTCTACTACTAGCACTAGAGTAGCCAAGATATAAGGGACTTTGCTTTTATACGAAAAGAATCCGCTAATCTTTTATACGAAAAGAAAGCCAAGAAAGAGTAATTCCGTTGCGTGTTGGTACATTCGAGGATAGCGGCAGTCTGTCTGTAGAATGAATGAGACTGTGACATAGCTCAGTAGTTAGGGTTGAGCTAGGCTGCTGCGTGTAGACACATATTTGGGAATAGGCTTTCCTTGAGCCTGTATAACAAGGGCTGGTATTGTCCTCTTTGTAGAGAAGCGCCTGGGAAGAGAAAGACTTGACCGCTTGGGAGAGGTACGAAGGAATTTCACGAGATTTTCACTTCCTTGGAAGTGAGCGCCTTTACCTATTAGTTGTATTTATTGGACTCAAACAAGCATTTCACCTCCGTAATTCCCCACTTTATGAAAAGGTTGCGTTTGAGGACGGAGTCTTACAGTCTTTCCGAACGAAACCTAGTCCCGCTTTGACAACCCCTTTTGAACCCTTATGATATATGCAATATCTTAGAACCAATATAAAGGCAGGGAATTCGTCGCACTTGCATAAGTTGACTCAGCCAGTTTTATAATTAAACCGCCGTAAAGCAGCAGGAAAGGGGATTCTAAGCCCTATGAGTCTATATGTATATATATAGATATATGTCATACAATTAGTGTCTCGTAAGGAAGTAGATTTAAAGTGTGGGCTCTCGGCTCCCTGTCTAAGAAGAAAAGAGTTGGAATAATAAGTTGCGTTTAGTCTCTCTGCTTCTCTTCTACTACTTGAGGTCTCAATTACTTTAGGAGAAGAACAGAGGAGTTCATTCGGTTAGTGGCCTCTATCCAAGCGAGGTCTTCCTTAAATGAATGGGTAGGTTCTAGCAATTTGCTATCGAGAGGCCTAATTAGTAGAAGTCTCCGAAGCATCACTATCTTACGAGGTTTCTTGTGGCAAGCATCTGGGCTCAATCTTTGAAGCTGTAAGTCAGGGCGTTGTGGGGATTTCCGGAAAGGCTCTCTACTTCTTTCCTCTCTACTTACTCTACTTAGCGTCTTATTATTAAGGCTTTACATTAGAATGAAAAAGAGCATGACTTGCCACCAACTCCTTTCTTTCTCTGCCTTTAGTCTCTACTTTGTCAGGGTTTCGGCCCTTCTCCCGAAATAGCTTGATTGTCGTCTTCCTTTGGTCAATGAAAGCTACCTCACCGATTCCATCTCCACCACCAAGAGCGGCCTTACTTATCTGCTGCTTTACCTTTCCTTGCTTTGTTTGAAAGAGAAAGAAGTGCGTGCTCGACTAACAACAGGAAAAAGCAATGAGACTCGCATCGACAAGCTAGGAGATGGAGATAGGCTCGAGTGAATGCGATAAGGAACCCCCTTTCTTTAATAAGCTGGGACTTGTTCCATGTCACACGCACAATACGAAACTTAAAAGAGAAACCAACCTTGAATACCTTGTGGCCCCCTTTCTGTTAGCGGAAACTACACGATTACTAGCGAAAGGGCCCCTCAATTATGGCATGACATGCTTTACTTTTCGCGAATGCCTCGCTTTCTATTTCTACTCAACACCTCCGGACTTAAGGCTTATGCGCTTATATTCACTATTTAATTTAGTTAAAACCTATGGCAAATGGGGTCGGCCACGCGCTGCTAGAATGACTATGTCCATCAATTTTCTTTGTTCGACCAAAGAGTAACTCTAGTTACGAAGAGCCTGTATTGGGCGGATTCCTAAGATGCACGAATTTCACACGAACAAAGAGAGAAACCTCTTTTACTAGACTCCTCTGGACCGCCGCGCGCCCCTTTCCTTTTAGTCTGCGCCCCGCTTTGTTAACACTTGATCCTATCTCCTCTCGCTAACACTCGAGTCCCAGGGCCCTCCCCTCTCGCGCGTTGTTGGTCGAGCCCCATTTCCATCCCGTTTCCAGTCGACATCACTGCTTGCTCCATGCTCTATTCTATCGAGCATCCGTTCGAGCGTAATCACCCTCTCTTTTCAATGACTAAAAGCCGAGTCTCTTTTCTCTCTCCTCGTGCAGTCGAGTTAAACCCTTCTAGTCAAGCGGCTTCTTCCGAACTACTTACCCGATCTGACCTTCTTCCCCTTCTCGTATGCACTCGAGCCTTTGTCACCCTATGGAAGTTAAAGCTCTTTAAACAGGGCTGGAAGTCTTTCGTCCCAGCGAATAGCCCTAAAAATAACTTTTTCCTTTATGTCAGGGCGTTCCAACCGTAAAAAAAGAAAGTGGGACTTTCCATACATCTATCTACTCGCTTATGCAATCGAGGCTAGACCCCATATGCCCCTATGAAGAGGGCTACTAGAGAGACAGAAAGTGCAACCAACTTGCTTGAAAAGGCCCTCATTACCATATACGTATATAATATGTTTTAAGTGTGATCCGAATCTAATCCCGTCCGAGAGTGTTAGGATTTAGCTCTGTTTTCTTCCGTCTAAGGTCTTGCTTTTAGTCTGTCTTTCATCTTCTTTTTCTTTTTGCTTGATCGGACACAGCAGCCGAAAACTAGCCCCAAATTCTCACGAAAAAGTCCCATTCACGACCTAAAAAGAGAGGGGAATTACAAAGGAAAACAATAGGAAAATCAGAAGTAAAGGAGCAGAAAAAGCAAGTTGAAAAAGAGGAAAAATGAAGAGAAAAGTCTTTATTACCATATACGTATATAAGAATGAAGAAGTCTTTATCAAATTGAGTACGGCTTTTGCTATATGAGTTAGGCATTTTGTAACCTAAGACGACAAGGCTTGATCATAGCTTTCTTTCTTTTCAAATCATCCTTGAAGTAAACTGCATAGAGGTTCCAAGGGACAAGTCCACGAAGACTCGGCACCCTTCGAGGTGACTGGGCAGGGCGAGACTCAGTTTCTAGTAAGGGATGAAGGAGAGAGAAATGAGACTCGAACGTTAGTGAGAGGGTGAAAGAGCGACTGAAGAATGAAGGAGATAGCCCGAAGGGGGATTGACCGAGGTACGAGGGAGAGGAGAGAGGCTCGGCAGAAACATGAAGTAGAGGAGAGAGGCTTGTCCAAAGTATGCGGGTGAGGAGAGTAGGCTCGCCCGGAGGAAGAGGAGAGAGATTGCAAAGAGAGTAGAAGGAGCGAACGAGAGAGACTGTTAACGAGACGTGAGTGGTAACCAGAGTAGAAGGAGTAGTAACTGGAGGCTCGGCTGTGAAAAGCTCGTCGGGCGAGTTTCTACGGGGAGTGGGGGATCTACTTTGTTCGGACTTTGCTTTTAGGTTACTTTGCGCATTCTTTAATTGCTTTGGCCCGATGAAATTGTTGCGTTTTTTGGAAAGTTTTTTCAATTTCTCGCCCCCTAATATTCACTTGAACACCACAGGCTCCGCCCCCTATCTATGGTCAAGCGCTTTTACCTCTCGCTTTGCTTGAGCCTTCTTCTCCCAGGTGAGTAGCTTCCAGTCTATCCCAATAACGAGATGGCTTACTTACCCTCTTTTTATTCCGTTGATACCGCCCTTTGTTTGTCGGAGCGCTTTCCTCAGACTTTCTGATCAAAGAAAAGGTTCACACATGTGAAGTAGGCTAGTTAAATAGAAGGGTCGTTCTGTATAGGATCAAGCCAAGTAGGATCAAATGCATTGGCTGTCGTCAACCAAAGCTTCAGACTTTGATGCCAAAGCCAAACCACAGTAAGTAGGATAGAGACCCACGGGTATATCTAGCCAACCTTTTTCATAGTATGTTCGAAAGGCAAAAGTACAACGCTGACTTAATTCTCTTGATTTACCAAGGTGCACTACTTTTCGTCATTCCATGAGTTCTCTTCATAGAAATAGTAGCACTTTAAAAACCAGGCCATTGACCGCGAACCCTTAATATATAATAAAAACTTTCTCATCACGGAGTAACTATTCATTTGAATTTTGTTTGAATATAGCCTACTTATTCTCGTCAACACATCGGCTCCCTTAGGATACTACTGCATAAGAAGTTGGAAATTTCCTACTATAATACTATAATATAACTCTTTGTGAGGAGCGCCCGAAATCTAGTGCGGTAACAACCAAAGACGAGAAATCAAAGAAAGAGAGTGGTAGTACTAAGGTAGTGGCATACTCCTTCTTATTATTATAATACCGTTTCGAGCCAAATAAAGCACAAAGTTTAAATAACGTATAAGAAAAGAGAAAGTAGTTTTATGTTCGACCCGTTACTCACATCTGGAGGAAGACCTTGTCCAAGTGATTTAGCAAGGGAGCCTCTGCTCTTTTTCTAGCTTGGGCACTTCTCTATTCTTTCTATCAAGCCAAAAGGATAAAACAAGTCCTCTTTTTTTAATCACCCTCACTTAGTTTCTCTCTTTTTCTTGAAAGACGGTGCTATAAAATACTTACTTTGTGTCATTGTATTCACTCGAGCTCTTTCATCACCACGCACTTCAGGTAGAACAAGGGATTCGCTCCTTGGTAGTGTGATAGATTGGACAAGCAGCTAGTATGGGTGGTAAAGAGCCCGCCGGGGTATAGATAGATGTTGACGCGGAGGGTGCGCTTTGATCCAGCCTGTTAGGCTGAGTGGAGTTCTATCTATAAAGAGTAGCAATATTAGGAAGAATTTGAGGGCAGTTAGGAACGTAAGGAATGCCTTGACCGGATCCCATCACCTTATAAATCTTTCCGTTCTAAAGCTTCTTCCTATTCTTCTGCCCAAGGCAAACCATCTTCTTAGTCTGCTGCTTCAGCTTCTCTTCATGCAACTTCGGATTATTATTACGACGGAAACTCAGCTTCTTATTCGTATTCTACTTTTTGTGATGCTGGTATAAGCGTAGCGAGGTTTAATGCTAAGGAAGGAGGCTCGAATAAGTACGAGTGAAAAGAAAAGAGAGGAGATGACTTTTGTCTACAAAGGGCAAGTCCCAAAGGAAATTCAATTGGAAAAAACATATCCGAAGGAGAAGACTTGTGGGACTCGAGTTCATACCGGAGGACCCGAAGGAGAGTTTAGGAGATCGACCGGTGGGGAGAGAACCCGCGGGGGAGAGCCTGAAGTAATGAAGGAGAAAGAAATGAGACTCGAGTTCGTGCGAGAGGCGGAGGCTCCGCTGAGGTACGAGGTGGTATTGACTGAGGAACGAAGGAAAGGAGAAAGGCTCGGCTGCTAAGTAGAGTAGATAGCACGAACGGGGGTCGAGTGGCAAGCAAGGAGGCAGGGGTGAAGCCCTTGGTTGTTATACCCAAAGCAAAGTAGGCTCGATTGAAGAGAAAGAGGGCAGACCTTGTTCTACCCCAAGTGGGATCGCATATACGGGATAAGACTCTGAGTCCCCTTCGGAATAAGAAGGCAAAGAAAGAGGATCGACCCTTTATCCAATTGAAAGTTCTACTTAAACAGCAGAACTTCATCAAGCTGGGGCACTTCCAACAACAATAAGAGAATACAAAAAAGCAAAATAATATAATGGGCGACCTCTGGCCAAGGCGCTCGTTCCCTTGTTACTTGGTTTTTCTATTTCTTGAATTCCACTCAGCCTAACAAGCTGGATCAAAGCCAAACTGAATTGGACCAAAGTACTCTTATTCTACTCTCCCTTTAGTCTAAGCCTCCCCTCTCTCGTTAACACTAAGGTCTCTTTTCCCTTTCCTTATAAGTCAAGTCCCACAAACAAGGTCCTTTCTTTAAACTGAAAAACAACGTCAAACAAGAGAAGCTGAAGAAAAGGAGGAAGAAGCTGGGAAAAATCCCTTCTCGCGGTCGACATATAAATCTCCTTCGGGAGTAGCTGCTGGTAATCCTTTCCAAGAATAAGAAAAAGACGCAGGCGAAGATTAAGAATAAGAGGAGCTCCCTGCGTAAGCATAAGATGATGGGGACTAAGATGAGGAGTTTCTAAGAAGAAGCTTCAGAACTTCAGGATTAACAAGCAGGTGGGATCCTGGGGTAAGAGTAACAAGAAGATGGGCTGCCCTCGGAAGACGAGAAAGATTATAATGGGGATCCTTCCCAAGATGATGGCGAAGCAGAATATGCTGGGCTCTCCGCGGATGAAGAATAGGATGATGAGAAAGAAGCATCAAGAAAAGCATAAGAATAAGAAGAAGACGAGGCTGAAGAAGAAGGCTCAGGATTGATTCGTTCGGGAGAATCCGAATAAGAAGGTGGGCTACCTTCGGCCAGGACATTCCTTGCATTCTTACCTTATCCTATATTTGTAACTACTTGGGGAGTTTGACTTTCTGACTTTGTAAAGCCCTCGGCGAGAAAAAATGGTTTGTTGGAATTTCGTTCTTTATCTTGCTTTTCTATCTTTTATTTTTAGTTCTCTGTCCTTACGTGTGTGTGTCAATATAGGCTCCTTTCGACTTTTTCCTTTGTTTCGTTTGCTTCCTTTCTCTTTTTAATGAACGAGCTCGATTGCAACAAAGAGAGGGGCGTAGCCTGGCGACCGCGAGGGGAGAGGAGAGAGACTCGACTGATAAGGAGAGGGGAGAGAAGCAGAGGTTAACGAGTGAAGAGTGTTAGCGAGAGGTACGAAGGAAAGGAGATAGGCTCTAGTGGTAACGAGTTAGCAAGGCATCAACCCAAGCATCCTAAAGAGCTACGGAATGCCCGATTAACGAGTACAAGAGCATACAACTAGATTAAGTAAGATGCCCGCGGAGTTATACAAAGAAGGCTCTTAGAATTGTAGAAATGGATATCGTTTTCCCACGAAGTCTCCAAAAGAGAACATGTAATAGACAAAGAGGAAGGCGGACTGATAGCATGCAAGGTCTGCCAAGCTGTATCCTAAAGAGCTACGAAGACTGATTAACAAAGAGAAAGACAAGAAGAGAACTAGCCAAGTACAGGAGAGGAAGACGCGTACAAAGGGGCTGGTAAGAGAAGTAAGGCTTGTTGGACAAATGCATAAGGTAGCCTAACAACAAGTTGCCTAAGGCATAGACAAGAGCACAACAGCATCATAGCACACTATCCTCCCTCCTCTAAAGATAGGACAAGACAAGAAGACGGGACAAGAGGAGGCTCCCGTTCCCTCTTTTTTCCGACCGAATGGTTTTTCCGCTAATGAGTGGCACTTTTTTGTGAAAAAGGGTTCTTTCTACGCTTACGCTTTTTTGACATAATGACTCTTTTTTTGCATATGCTTGGAATCTATTTGGTCTTTTGGCTCCTCTTTTTGGCTGCTGTGCTTCTGATTTAGCCCAATTCTTTCACTTAAGGTAGGACCACGGGGGACTCGACTAGAAGGAGAGAGGCGTAGTATGAAGTATGGAGGAATATAGGCTCGAGCACAGCGATGGGGGAATTAGGAGAAAGGCTCGACTGGCAAGGGGCGGAAATAGGCGACAAAGAAAGCCCCTCTTTTTTCGTTTTCTTTTGTATTCTCCTTCTGCGCAAAAGTAAGAATCTAAAACCCGGGTATTCGACGCGAAGAAAGGTCGCTGCCAAGGTGAGGCGGTAGAAATACTCTACTGAAGTATGAAGACGCAGGTAATTACAATCGACTGTCAAGGACACGGAGTGGTAGCGAGTGCATACGACCAGAAATGGAGATGAAATCGCTCGAGCAAGGCGAGAGGTTTGTGAAGAACTCGACTGGTAAGGAGAGGGACGAAACAGCTAAGGAGAAAAGATAGCTCGAGCGAGAGGATAAAGGTGAGACTAAAAGGAAGATAAACCGAAGCGGGACTTGGCTGATAAAGTAAGAGCACAGGCTCTATACTAGTTCACACGAGACGGGACTGACTACGAGCAAGCTTGACAAAACAACACTCTACGATTCAAAATCTCATAAGAATAGAGCTCAATCTGATGACAAAGAATGCAAGGAATGGCGCAGGTACCGGAGGTATCCGACCCACACCGACCCTCTTCCTTTGGTCGAGTCCGAATATCTTCTCACTGCCCCAGCAGCCTTCGCCCCGCCCGCCTAGCTCTATATATAAAGAAAGTCCTTTTTTCTCTTTCCTTGTCAGTCAGTCGATCTCACTGCGTACTATCTATGTCAGTGTCAAGTCCCCTCTCTTCTTGGGTTTACGTGATGTTGCATTAAATTTAAGCAGGCATGTTTTTCTCTTTCTTTTCTCACTTTTACTTTTGGTTCTAGTATTATGGGTGTGAGCTGCTGGTTTATCTTTCTTTTTTACGCATAGTAAGTAAGTAAGAATGAGATTTAATTCTTTTTCTTTCTTGATCTGCCTTTTGCCTGTGTGGTTTTTAGGTTTTGTCTTTATGGTTCTTTTCTAGTACGCTCTGTTTTTTTGATGTGTTCTTTCTTCTTTTTCCCCTTTGATTCATCTCATTTTTTAGCAAGAAGCAATTTTGTTTGAATATGCCAAAATGTTAGGCGCGTTCTATGGCCCATCTCCCTTACGTGTGAGCTTTATTGGCTGTTGTTCTTTGTTGTTTTCTTATGTAAGTCGTTTTTCTTTTTCAGCTCGGGCTGACGCCGGGGAAAGGGAAAGATCTCTATATTCTAATGTTCAACATCTTGACTCTCTTACTGAATCATTCACTCTTTCGTCTTTATCTCAGCGCAGTCTAAAATCTGCTCGTGTCTTTGGCATAGGAATTCCTTTGCTGGAGAGCGATCTTCTGACTCTTTCGATAATGGATTTATTGGTTCGTGGGATTTTCTGCTCTGTCTCTTGCTATGCGAAAGCGAATGTGATTCTATATATAGAAAGCTCTCGTGGGGATCGGATCACGCGTTCACTTGGGCGTCGTTGCTTCGTTTTAAGCGACTCTGAAGGCCGTCTTCTGAATATGCGCGATCTCTGCTCTCACGTGAATGCTCTTATTTTAGGCTTCGTAGACCTTTACGATGATTCCCTAGTCTTGTCTATGAGCGTGATAGCTTACTTTGAGAAGGACCTTTCTTTCCCGTTAAATAGGATCTCTGGGAATGCCCGGCTTTCTGGCCTTGGAACCTGCTTCTTTGGTGCGCGTGGGGGTGTTGACTTTTCTACCTTAAACCCTCAACGTTTATCTTTATATCCTACTCAGAAGGGCTTTCCTTCCCGCGTCAAAACCTTGCCTCGAAAAGCTAGGTCTTCTGATCGTTCCTTCTTAAAGCCTTTTATAACGGCGGACATAGAAACTATCTTAATCTCTGAGAAGCATGTCCCTGTCTCTGTCGGCTTCCTGGTAGTGGATCCTACGAATCCGCAGCTGGGGCGCGATCGCGTGGAAACCTTCTATTGCGATGAGAGCGTCTGTGAGGCCTCTTTCTTGTGCGCGAGTGAGCGGATGCTTTCCCTGTTCGTTTCTAGATTGATCTCGTTAAGCTTTTCTAATAGACGTTTGAAGTTGGTTTACTTGCACAACTTTGCCCGCTTTGATGGACTCTTTCTAATGAACCACATGTTGAAGGATCGAAGTCTTCGCCTTACGCCTCTAATACGAAATGGCCATATCTATGAACTTAATGTCTACACAGGCACTCGTCTTTCCCTTCGCTTTCGCGATTCCATGCATCTTCTTCCTGAAAGCTTAAAAAACCTGGCCGAAAGTTTCTGTCCAGAATTAGGCGGCAAAGGAAGCTTTCCCTTTTCTTCTCTGACTCTTTCTACATATTTTTCACTGCGACAGTCCTTACTTTCATACATGTGCCACGACATAGTCATCCTAGCTGCGGTTCTTTTTCAATTTCAAGAGCTGTGCTTCCTCTCTTACGGCGTAGACGCTCTTACCCGGCTAACCACATCGGCTCTGGGTCTTTACTTTCTTCGTGTGTATGAATTGCATTTGTCAATCTATATACCGGACGATAACATGGATGCCTACATAAGAAAGGGCTATTATGGAGGTCATTCTGACGTCTATATGCCCTTCGGTACAGACCTTTTCTACTACGACGTCAACTCTCTATACCCCTCTATAATGAAGACTTCTCTCATGCCCTGTGGAAAGGGGGTTTGGCATTCTTCCTTGTCTAACTCTCCCTTAGAGGATCTATTTGGGTTCATAGAAGCTATTGTTGATTGTCCTGTAGATATGGCCCGACCCTTTCTTCCATTCCGTAATCCGCGAGGGGGCGGCTTAATCTTTCTGACCGGCACATTTGTGGGTGTCTACTATACTGAAGAGCTCAAGTATGCGAAATCTCTTGGCTATACAATAAAGCCAATAAGCGGCTATCTCTTTGAGTATGGTGCAAGTCCATTTTACGAGTTTGTAGAGGGTATGTATGAGAAGAGGTTACGTGCCAAGGCAGAAGGAAAGACAGCACTCGGTTACATATATAAGCTACTTATGAACTCATTGTATGGGAGGTTTGGGATCAATCCAGAAAGCACTCTGACTCGGATCTGCGATCTCGAAACTCGCACGGAGCTGCTTAGAAAAAAAGGCTTCCTCTCAGATCAAGCTCTCAATGAGGACGACTGGCTGGTTACTTATTCAGAAGCCCCAGGCGATTCTTCCACCTATCGAAAACCAACCTATGCGGCAATTCAACTCTCAGCTACCATAACCGCCGAGGCGCGAAAGAAAATGTATGAATATATAAGTAGGAGTGACTGCTTATATACAGATACTGATTCAGTTGTTTTGGGAAGCTCTCTACCCGACAAAGACGTCTCAGCAACCGAGTTGGGTAAATTCAAACTCGAGGCTCGCATAAAAGAGGGTTACTTCTTAGCGCCTAAAACCTACTTCTACTCGACCGAGGACGGCGAGGAGGTGGTCAAGTATAAAGGGGCGGCTAAGGTGTATGCTACCTCGGATTGGTATAAACGGCAGTACGAAAAACCTGAACGTGAAACCAAGGTTGAGGTTTCTTCTGATTTTATTCGAAAGAACTTTCTCGAGATTGGTAGAGGGACGTCAACCCAAACCATGCGCTTGAAAGACAGCCTTAAGAGGACGCGTCGAGTAGAGAATGGAGTCTGGGTAGGGACTGATCCAATTCAAGTCTTTCAGATCTACCCATTAAACAAACGCGACCAAGGAGTGGTAGCAGCCTTCTTGGAAGAAAAGCAACGACGGGGTAGATGAGTTACCCTCCTGACTCACCCCTTAACGAAAAAACCCTTAGATTGATGACTCTTTATCTCTGTTCAGCGAATATCTTTGGGACGAGCCCCAAAGAGAAAATGACCACCTAAAGTAGCGATTTGAACTCTCTTAGAACTACTATGCTTCTTGTCTTGTTCCCTTGTCTTCTTTTCTCGTGAGTTCAAATCGCTACTTTCTTATTGAAAGGGTAGGTTCTGTATGAACAGTTGGTGGAATAAGAATGTGTATTTTCCTTTGTCTGGTTAGTGTTTTAACCTCTGAGGGTGTGAGCCCGAAGTGAGTATGGAGAGTTGGGAGCAGTGTTGTTGTTTGTTCTTGTGTTCTTGTCCGGATGTGAGTTATGAAAGAGAGGGTGTTAACCCGAGAGGAGGGAGGATCTTGTATTAGGATGTTGTGGTCTTGTCTTTCTCTTTGTTGTCAGATGTGAGGGTCTGTTCTTCCGGGGTGGGCTGGGATGTGTATTCGGGTGCAGTCGATCGGGCATTCCGCTGCTGTTTAGGAGGCTCAGGCTCTGGGCTTTCTTTGTGATCGGATTGCGCTCTCTTCTTCTGAGATGTTGAATCTTTGGGAGATGTTTATTCAAAAGAGTTAAACGGGGAATAGAAGAGTAGGAAAGTCAGCTTAGGATAAGATGATTATATTGGGTTGATCGGATCCCTTCGGGACCCTCATGGGGCTTGCTTGGAATACCAGTATCCTCTTAGGTACTGGTACTTTTGTACATATCTTTCTAGGTGAACTTGAGTCCAACATCGTATACTCCCTTACTTTCGCTACTATTCGCTAGTCTTTACTCGCCCTAAGACTTCTTCCCTCGGACAAAGAAGATTATACGAACCAGTCCCCAACACAGAGAAGAGAACCTCGCAGATCAAAAGCAGAGGTGAAATACGATTTCGACCAATCATCCTTATATATGTATATCTTAATGATCAGAAGATAGGTACCCTTTGCAGTCACATTCTAAGGAAAGAGCCCGGCATTCCTCCGCCAAAAGACGTTTTAAACTACTAATCTACGAGCTTGACACAATACGTTTTAAACTTTGAATCTACGAACTTTGCTATTTGTTAGCTTGCTTCCTTCTTGGGAGATCCTCTCTTGTCTTTCTCTTTGTTGTGACGTCTTGTCTTCTTGGCACTTTTCTATCCGAGAAGTTCCCTTACGTCGTCTGTATGTACTCGCTTAGTTACGAGACTAGCACTAGCGCCCTACTTCCTCTCTTGTCTTTCTCTTTGTTGTGACGTCTTGTCTTCTCGAAACACTCTACGTAACTTTACTCTCGCTCGAGACATGTTCTACCTTGGCAGTCCTTATTAGCGGCGAATACCCGGCTTTTTATATTATGAGTTTTGCAAAAAGGAGAAAAAAAAAAGAGGCATTCTCTCTAAATTTACATATGTGGAAAGAAAAAAGTTGACGAAATTGGGAGCTCATAGAGCGGAAATCCCATTCTGTCACAAAATCACATATGCGGAATGAGTTTTTTCACAAAAATGAATGCTCTCAGAGCTAAAAAAAGCCATTCAGTCGCGAAATCCCCGGTTGGGAGAAAAAAAGTTTCACATAATTTTATCGTCTTCCCTCTTGTCTTTCCGTAGCTCTTTAGGATGCTTGGGTTGATACCTATCTTTGTCATCAGATTGTGAGCTCTTCTACTGTTCTCTTGTCTTCTTATGTCCTATCTTATGATGTCCCTCTCTCTTTCTTAGTCTTCTAACCCGAGAGGAGAGTAGAAGGTAATTAACACATGAATCTCTATTACCATATACGTATATAAGAATGAAGACTCTCGCCATTTAATTAGGGCGATGTAGAAGCTAAACAAAGGACTAATCTCTCTCTTCGTTCGAGCACTAGGAAAACAAACTTCCAATCATCCTAGAAAGCAGCTCCGTAGCATCCTTGAAATGAGGCGACCTCCAAAGGGGATAAAGAATCACCTTTGTGTCCTTTGCTGTTACGGACTAGTTAGTATAGGATAAATATGAGCCTTCTCTGTGTTGGGCCCGGTGGGGTGAGTTCGCGTTCGGTGACCAGGGGGTCTAACCATAATAAGTAAGCTTATTTTGCATTTAATTTGTCATTTTCCACTGGCATTCTATTGTCTCCTCTCTTTCTCCTTGTAGTAGAGCCCCTCTAAATCCTAATGATATTCCTCCGCTCGCTTGTAAGAGTCGGCGTCCATACAATGCTAGGATGTCTTTTCTCCTCCCTTGTAAGAATTGTGGAAGAATCTGTGATTGTCTTAGGTTGTGTTATAGGTAACTAACTCTCTTTGCTCGAGGGATGCTTCTAAAGATTGCAGAAGTTACCCGACATCCCAGTAGTAGACGGCAGGAAGCGGGGAAAGTAGATCGAAAAACAAAAAAATAGTTGCAGCAGCCGTACAAGACTTTCGAAGAAGGCGCAAGTAGAGTCGTCTCGAAGGAGGAAGATGGAAGTTCCATAGTACTTTAAGAGGCAAGCAAGGAAACCTCATAGTAGAAAGAAGTTCCAATTTTAGAAGTATAGTAAGTAAAGGTGGGTGATTGAGGCTTTAAGATCTTACCACTTCGGGTCGAGCTCCTCATCTCATTGTAAAAAAGATTCCTGTACTGCGCGAATACGAGAGTCTAAAATGAAAGGCGCATTTACCTTTTTGATTTATAAAATGAGATAAGACGGTTGCTCAATCACACACTTCCTTTGTAACCTCCTTTTATCTTATAGAGTATTGAGCTTCCTTGAGAAGAGAATGAACTACTTCACCTAAATCTTTTTTCGGAAGAAAGTCAAAGAGCTTGAGTTGACGGCATAACTAAAAAGAACTTTAAAACCTCTCTTGAGGAATAAAGAAGATAATAAGACAAGAGTCTTTAGCTCCCTTCGAAATGAGGTGTCGATTAGATGCTGATGCGGAACCATCGTTAATTCAATCCCAAGAAATATTATTAAACAAAGATATGAGTCATATTAATCAAAGCTACAAGATAGGATCAACTTCCGTTCTTAGGATTGCTTGGGAAGGGATTGAAACCCTTGGGCGTGCGAGTAGAGGAGGCACGAAACCCTAGATTAATTAGGGTTTGTGTTTTATTCTTTTTTGTTATTTTAATTAATTTGTTATTTAATTAATTAAGTTTGTTACTAGTTTGTTACAACTAGGTTGTTAAAGTTGTTACAAGGTGGTTACAAAATTAGTTATTAGTTAGTTATGAATTTGTTATTAAGTTGTTAGGGTTTGTTACTACAACTTAATCTTTTATTTGTTATTTTATCTTTTAGATTAAATAAGGATTATCTTTAATCCATAGGATAGGAATAGAAACCCTAGGAAGAGTAGTAGTACACGGTTTGGCCGAGCACTTGGGGACCGTGTAGGGTTCTTGTTCTTTCCTATTTCGATTCTGGTTTGTGACGGATGACCTTACTATAAATAGGCATCCTTAGTTGTTTGTTTTATTGATCTTATTATCAAATTATAAACAAATTTTCTTGTTAAGTTTATCTTACAAAAAAACCCTAAAGTATCTGTGTGAGCTTTAAACCCGAAGTATCTGTGTGAGCTTCAAAATAATTGAGAGAATATCTGTGTGAGTTTGATCAATTATCCTATCCATCGACATACATAATTCATTCATCAAATCGTTTCACAAATCTTTCAAGTATTAAGTGCCGTGCCTTATTACGTCATCAACAATCTTTATTCAAGAACATCAAGAAACACCAAGATTCATCGACAACCGTGACCACCGTTGACCACCGTGTGCCACGTCACCACCACCGTCCGTCCGTCCACCTTTCTTTCATCGTTCTTGGTTACCTTTTGTTCTTTATTCGTTCAAGATTGTATTATTTTATTAGTATTTTTATTCCGCTGCAACATCCGTATTTTTGTTGATTATCTTTATTGATTATCACCCCAAATACGCATCAGATGCCATATGTGTTCTTCCTACTAATGCAAATCTTCCTGCTGAGAAAAGCGTTTTTGGATTTGTTTGAATGCACGCATTAATTCCTATGTTTACTTTATCCACTGATTCTGACGACGCCCTTCCCTTTCTTGTTTGGAAAAGCCTTTACTCTTTAATTGTTTCACTAGGTACTACTTGAGCTTGGTGGGTGCCCCCGAGTGTTGCTGAAGGTGCGACGTTTGAAAGCTAGTTAAAATAGGTGTGAGTTTCGCATTACTAAATAGGCGCAAAGAAGTTGTCCTAATTAAATAGACTTTTTGTCCTATTAATCTTGTATAAAAGGAAATACGACTTTCACTCAGCTAACGGGTGAATCGCCCAATCCATTCTCTTTCCTACTACTATGATCCGGGAAAACTTAAACAAGTTAAAGCAGAGCTATAAAGTTAGTCCCATCCGCCCTATATAGAGAGTAGAGAGTCTTTTCTTTCTCTTATATTGTTACACGAAAGGAAAAAGGCTGATATGCGAGATTGGAAGTAGCATTTCATCCATCATAGGAGAGTTCTTTATTTAGGACGTTTAGCCGAATCTACCGGCTGTAAAAAGTAATTCCACGTAAGGACAAGCGTCCAATTACTTAACTTTCCGTAAAAGAGTAGGAGATTAATAGACTACCGGGCTTGCCAATAGAAGAAGAGACCCTCCTTTTTCCATGTCCAAGAGACCCCTCTAGTGTCAAGGCAGCTTTGTACCAAGATTCTGAGTAGAACAGAACGAAAAGGTAGTGTGCAACATTCTCTTTCATTGAATAAGATAGATAAAAAGTCCCTGCACGTGCGCCTATGCTTGGGTAAATGGTAAAGTATGACTAAGATAGAGGGGTGAGAGAAGGAAGGGCCACATCCCCTCGCCTAGAGAGATCACTCTTAGTTCTCTGGTTCAGTTATTTCGGAAAGCAACATGGAGAAGCAGCTTCCTTTTCTCTGGTAGAGCCTAGGACTGTCTCATTATTTCTCACGTATGCCCCCACATTTAGAACCTCTTTTCCCTAGCAATCTAGTGAAGCCGCCCAATCCTGTAGTAGCGTTGGAAGAATTCAACAAAAGCTTTCATGCGTGCGAGATTCGCGTTGTAAATAAAAGAGCTTGAGCTCGTAGCCGGCATCGCCCGAAGTCATCTACTAGGAAACTGAGGCCTTTGTCACTTGATCTTCACTAGGAGATTGGCTCGAAACCATACCATCTGACTAGCCTGTCTTAAATTCCCGAAAAGCTTAATCCACTTACTGTTTTAGGAAGACAGGCAACTGGCTGTAATTAGACTTATTCACCCCGATAATAAAATAAGAGAAGGGTGCTCTGCCCTATAGGCCAATGAAGTTGCATTCATAACCCTATGGCTAAAAGGAAAGGTCCCGAAACGTATGTCCAAAGGGGGCCCCTTTACTGCAAACAAAAGCTGCCTTCATCGTTCCCTGTAAGAGTGCGTTCGCCGCTGCCGTCTTATGACAGACGTCTATCCTATAAAGCACATTAACATCGAGAGAGAGTAAGAAAGATAGAAGAAGCTTTCTCCCCTCTAAAGATGCCCTCCTATCATCAAATCTATCTACATGTAGACAGGACTTATGGTATGTCCAACAATTCCAACTAAGATAAAGAAGGTCTTGTCCCAGAGGGCGTTTACGACTAGAAGAAAAGAGGGCCCGTGCAATGAGCCCCTCCTCTAAGGTTTCTTCAAAAGCCGGAGCATCCTATTTTGACGGACGTTCCACTACTAACTAATTTAATTTCACGAGAGCCCCTGTCCTCTTTCCTTCTTTTTCTTTTAGTATGATCTCGCTTCACACCCGGTAGTTCGCCTTTTTATAAGGTTTATATATAAGCAAGGAGCTCGGGGCGCCACCCTAAATGTAGGATAACTCTTCTTTCTAAATAAAGTGATGAAGTGAGATAGAGCAGTCTAGCTAGTGAGTATCTCAAGCCCATAAAACGGGGATACTATGAAGAGAGGATAGGCCGTAGCTATTATGCATGCTGCCAATTGTTAAGAGAGGTGCTAGGATTATAAAATAGAAAGAGGTAAAGAATGAGATTAAACCCGCAATTTATTGCTCTTGGCATTCGCGTACTTGTCTTAGATAAAAAATGGTAACAGGCGAAAGAAATGTATGGGTGGTGTTTACGAGGCGAGAAAAGAAAGGCAGCCCTCCAAAAATCTTGAGGATGAAGACTCTTAGTGCCTGGCTAAGAAATAAAGTCCCATTGTTCACATATAACTGGCCAGATCTTATGAGTCTATAAGTAGCGCTCCGGACCTCTCCTCCTTTTCACTAGAGTCTCTTTTCTATCTTCTTCGCGTTGGTAGAGCCTATCTCTTCCTTTCCCTTTCGGTCGAGTCAGTAAACGCTTTTTCTTAGCTGTTCGAATGATTATGAGCGAAGCTAGCTGTAGGTTTGCGCGTATTAGAGGGTGTAAGCAAGAAGAAAGAAGAGAAATTCATGTAACGAGGAAGTGCCGCCTTCGGAGTCTTAGCCTATCTTAGAGAAAGCCTCTTGTAGATGCTTATATTATAGTAGGATAATAACAAGAGGTTAGTTATCTACTAAGCGAGCGAAAGCTCTTTAACGAGAATAAAGAGCAGATAGCTAGTTGTTAGAAGTCCCACCCCTTTCCTTATATATCATACCGTGTAAGTTCTTCATTACATATTGCTTTTTACTATGACATTAGTTACTATGTGTATGCCCCCTATTGTTTATAGGGCAGACAAAGAAGAAGAAGAGCAGCTTCTGAGGAAACCTTAGATCATCCTATAAGTAGTCTGCCAGGTAGGGCTTTTTCCTTCCCCCTTAGATGAAGTCTATCCTACTAGGCTAACTGCAGCTGCTGCTTTGGACAATCAAAAGATATAATAGGAGTAGGCGGCTGCGTATTAAAATGGTAGATCTCACCCTCTTTGAGTTTACCATGGTGTATAAGGCGCATGTTATATAATACAGATCTTGCTTCCTTTGACTTCTCCCAAGAAGTTTCGACTCTAGACCAAACTGCCAGGTAGAGTTCCCGAAGCAAACCCGCCACGTATTTTACTCCTGGATGGGGTGAGATGGACGGACTCTCGCGAAAATATACTACTCCTTATTGCTGCAGACGGGCAGATAGCATAGAAGCTTCCTCGGACGAGCATTACACCCGTACTCTACTTTTTGAACAAGTTGAACAAGCTTATGTTTGACCAGATTAAGGGTGTGTTGAGTTAGTTGAATTTGAAGACGCTCCTACTAGTTTCGTATAACTTTCCCCGCAAGGAGCTGGTTGGTGGTATTTTTATAGGCTCGAACAAACTAAGTAGGTTACCTATTCTCTATTGAGAAGTGAGGATCTAACAGTCTAACGCACTTCGGAACTCTACAAGTCTTGCTACAGGATGAAAGTCCTTTGTTCGGTAAAAGAAGTCTAGTCTCAAAAGAGGTCTCAAATGCTCCTATGAAAAGGATGCCCTGTAATCCCCATGAAACAAAGGGTCGTTAAAGGATTTAAGAGGGGTACTAAGAAAAAAAAATTCTTAAGAAACTCCAATGCTTTCACTTAATGTTACTTTGGGTCTAACCTAAGAAGTTAGCGTAGAAGGTTCCCGATCCTCAAAAGTAGCAGTCGCTCCTGTCAATAAAACAAATTAAGTAGAAGAAAGTCAGGGGCATCTTTTCCTTCTCTAAGAGAGGATATAAGGCTATTAAAAAGGTAAAAAGTAAAGAAGGGAGCTGCTTGCCTAGATTGAGCCAATAGAAGACGAAGCCAGAGAAGCCTCCATAGATGCTGCTAATTTATACCGAGGGAAGAGGTGTGTCATCCCATGAAGTTGATGATGGAGAGCTGGTGAACCCTATTTAGATGATCCCTTTAATTGTATTCCTTTATGATATATGTTCTTCGCGCGGGAATGGCATGGGTCGCTTTATCTATAAGCAAAGTAGCGAATAATAAGATAAGGGCTGTATAGACGACTAAAAGAGTCGCCCAGTCTATTGAAGGCCACACTACTAATGCAGTCTCATATTTATCCTCTTTTTCTTCCAGAGTAGTGGTACTCGTTCAAGACAGCCTTACAATAGCATCTTTATAAGTTGTCATATAACTCAGGTTTCCGTTGGTGGAGGTTTGACAAGGGAAGGGCCCTCGCCAGTCCTTCTTCTAGTTCTTCCTAATGCTTACTACGAAGTTGTACGAAGGGATTCCTCTTGAACCACAGTTAGAGTTAGGGCTACAGGCTATGTGTGGACCTGAGTTAATACCAATCTTTCTAGTCTTTTTTGTCTTTGACAACCTTTCCTTTCTGGTTTACTGCTTTTCTTGCCCCCTTTATATTATATTCTGCGCTTTCTACAGCACCACTACGGCCATCCCTCCTATATTAATTACTTTAGATATTTCTTTCATGACTTTTTTTGTCCTAATACTTAGTTGCCACGCTTTTGTTTGTTTGCGGACTGGCGGGCTTTCCCTACTACTACTAGATAGACTTCCTCCTTCCTTTGCAATTCTACCTTTAGGAATAAGAAAAGAACAAGAAGTAAGGGCACCATTTCGTCGAATACAGCAAGCGCAACAGTGAGTAAGTACCTGATTCCGGATCACGAGATACTCGTTAACCTAAGGCTCCCCGTCTTACTTGAATACTTTTATCTTCTAGTGGCTATTCCTCCTATGTAGGGCGCGCCTTTGTTGATTTGTCTATGAGAGGTCTCTCTCTTTACTTACTTGTGGAATGAGAAAGCAAGATTAATATAGAGCTAGTTAAGTAATGTAATCGTCATTAAAGTTAAAGCGCCCTACTTTAGGCTAATCGTCCTGATCCAGTGATGTACGCTTATGTCTTTGTAGAAGAAGAAACTTCTAGTTAAGTTTTGAGCTATCTAGTCTAAGAGACTGAATCCATATAGCGTATAAGCGCATATTAAGAGGAAAAGCAAGAGTGGCTTGCATCATTCAGTAGCATACTTATAAGCTTGGATATGCCCTTTCCAACATCGGCGGGTAGAATTCCACGACTACTTAATCAAAGAAATTCCTTTTTTGCAGATACGGGGCTCTACTACGGAGGATAAGGCATAGACATAAAGAACAGGAGATCTAAGTTCTACGTAAACTTTATACTCTCTTATCTTACTTACTATATAAGATCTCTTACTAGCTTCCAAGCACAAAGAGACGATGGCTGACTAGGCTTGGAAAGATCTTTCAGAAGACTTTCTTTACTATCACAGGCAGCAGTTTCACGAGCATTCTCACCCGTCGGATCGGGGGAATGGACACATCTAGCTCCTCATGCATCGACTAAACAAAGCAAGAGACTTCCCTCTATATATATAACTTCTTTGTCGGGTAGCATCTAGCGTCTTCAAACGAAGGCTTATCCCCGGTCTGATAAGAAGAAGCAAGCCCCCGCTTTCAGAACTCAAAGAGAGAGAAGACATACAATCCCGCACAAAGGGCAGAGATAGAGCTTTATATTTAAGGGACAACTAGACGGGTTGTACAGTAGCGCTGCCTCTCTATAAACAGCGGAGCAGCTCTAAGAAAGAAATGCTCTTGCTGCCTTTAGCTTTAGGGATTGGAGATGTAGGCTGTCTAAGCGGTAGGTCTACTGACAACAGCTTCTAAGGAAATTGGAAAAGTCTCTGTCTTTGAAAGAACTTTGCCTGTGGTAATCTTTTTTTCGTAAAGTATAGAGAGTTACGCCACCCGTCCCATTAGAAGACATGCGCCCTAATCTTCTCCTTAAGTTTACCTCTCGGGCTTGAGGGCGTACTCATAGATTATGATGTCTAGACCTGCTACAAGGGTTACACCGCCCTGGTCTAGTTAGTATTCCAATCATGAAGAAGTAATGCATACAATAAAAACTAATCGCTTTCTTCAGTACAAAAGACAAGTACTTGAAGAACTTTTTTTGTTGCTCCGCAGGCAGGTTCCCCACAAACATAAGAGTTTTCTTTCTTTTAATCTTACTACACCCTTAAAAAGAGGAGTCCTACATACCTTACTTAAGGTGCTTACTGAACCTTTCTTCCCCTGATTGCCGATAAAATAAGTGACCCCTTTATACGCCACTAGTTGCCAATGGATCATATTAAAGAAGAGGAAATAGGGCGGCATAACAAGTAATGCTCTTTATTCTACTAGCCCTCAAACAAGTAGAAAAGGGAGCGCGCATATTTATAGTAGAGTCAATGTCCAACAGCTCTCTAGAGCCCTACCATAAGGTAAGGGATTACCAATCGGTATAAAGAAAGAAGAGTAATAGTAGAGGAGGTTGCCGTAGCCAAGTTTACTCCACCTAGGAAAGAGGGACCTTCTCTCGGCTCGGATACAGATGAAAGAAAGAGGTAGAACTCATACCAAAATAGGGAGAGTGCTCCTATGGATCTTTCCTAAAGATAAGATAAGAAGGATTGGGCAAGTTCTTCAAGCGACAATAGCATAGAGCACGTCCTGCTACTAAAAGAAAGCAAAACAGGAAGTTACAACAAGAAGATGTTTCGTTTCGGATGCAGGCGCATACAAAGGTAACGGGGAGATGTCTGAAACTTCGGTTGAAACTTAAACTACGGCTGTGAAAAGAATCCACAAATACACGTAGTAGATAAGAAGAATTTATTTTGATCTTGCTCTAAGAGCTCGCTTTCCTTTTGAAGATCCGAGTCAGCGAATCCGCACAGAGCTCCTTAGTAGTTGGGGAAAGACATAGTCTTGATAAGACGAGACGCCAGAAACTTAGGCGGACTAGTTGGCTAGGATGAAAGAGAAAGAGGGTATTGGGATTGCACCAAGAATGTAAAGGAATTAAGAAGGCTCTAGTGTTAACGAGAGGAAAGAGACTTGATTGCAAAGAGAGGTAGACTGACAAAGAGAAGGCTCGCCCGTCAGGGTTAGACACAAAGGATGCTTTTCCAACTGACTCAATTCGAGAGTAGCCTCAAGATCTAGGATCATACTATATTTCGGAAATTTCAATGAGCGCACTTGGCTTTCCCTAGAAATCTAAGAGTCTTCCCTTTTTCTTATAAGAGAGTCGACCTTCAAACGAAGCAAGTAGAAGACAATGCTCTAACATTGAAAAGAAACAATTAGGAATTTAAGGAAGCGCCCCTTTTTCAAGAGCAGCGGGGAGAAGAGAGAGCCAAAGATCGTAGCGATAAGAAATGAAAGAAAAAGAGAAGGAGGCTTAATCGCACTTTCTTTATATATATATATATACCAGCCGTACTTTTATTTGCGCCTATAGCATTAAAGCCGTCCCAGTACTGCGATTCATGCTTACATTCTACTAGTCAAGTAGTTGCGCCCGCTCCTATGCCGCGAGAAGAGAAGCAAAAGGGAAAAGTCCTATCTTCTATAAGAGAAAAGGCTAATGTAAACAAAGGGATATTTCGCTTAATCGCCCTGGGATCTAATCAGGCGCAACTTCCCATCTTCACCAGGACTCTCTTGATTACACGTGCATCTAGCCTTTCTTTTGGATCTTCACTCAGCTATAGCGACTGTTCGGAAAACTCTTCTCAACATAAAGCAAGAGCACTCTTTTTTTATGTCTTTATAAAAGCGACGCTTCCTGTCAATAATTGTTTCAGAGAACTTGGGGCATACTATTATATTCATAAGAAAGAGCTGTCTATCTCAAAACCCCGCGTCGATGTGATTGATGAAAGAAAGCAAATGGAAAGATGCCGTGCATAACCATACCGTGCATCCATCTAATGAAAGAGTAGGCTGCTGCTCCAAAACAGCGTCTATAGGGACTATTGGAGTTGACAGCTCTATCCCGTTTACCCGTAACCACTATTATAGACTGACTCCTCATATATGGGAGTAAAAAGGGGAACTTTGCCAAGTAAAACAAAACAAAGGGATATTCGCTTTTCCCCTTAGCACAGTAAAGAAGGAATAACTTCATCTCATTAAGGAGGAACTTCGCACCTTCTTATCACTTCTTCTACGTCCCGCGCCCCCTAAATAAAAGGGAGTCTATCGGCCTGATGTGATGCTCGACTTCAGTAAAGTCAAGGAGGAGGATAAGTCCTGTCTTTCTATACTTAGCTCTTTTTGCCTAAGTTGTTCAAGTCTTTTCTCGCATCTTTCATTTGCCATTCGCCCAAGCTCTTTTATTTAGTTCTTGTATTTATATTTTCGGGGTTGGTTTTTGCTGGCTAAGAAAGAGTCTCCTATTCGTTCCTTTTCTCGCCTTTGAAGTTGAGTTATGTTATTCCTCATCTCGTTCTACGCTCGCGACTTTGTTTGCTTGTCAGTCGAACCTTTACCCTCTTCTGCATGGTCCTCTGGCATTTCACCCCTGTCTAGGCCTTCCATCGCCCACCCCCTCTCTTACGACCTTCGTCCTTCTCACTCTCCTTTGTTAGTCTTCGTCGCCGTACCTGCTGCTTGCTCCCGTTCGAGTGTCTCTCTTTGATTTGTACACTTGGTCTATGTTTTTTACTAGCTAAGAAAGCTTGCTATCTTTCCTTCTTCTTCTTTATTACCGGGGGATCTCTTTCTTTTCTTTAGCCCTTGCTTGCTCTACCATTTCCTTTTGTTAGAACTTCGAGTCTCAAGGGGAACTAAGAAGAGGCTTTACTTTCGGCGATGCCGAGGCTGAAAGAAAGGGTATCGAGACAGACGGCGCTTGAAAGTAGAACCAATACCCAAGCGCTACTGCCTATAAGCAAAGTGAGTACATCCACAAGGTTTTGTTTTAATTCGTATTTAGCTTCCTAAAGGGTTTAAATTTAAGCAAACTCCTGTTGTAACTCTGTCTGAGAATACATTAAAGGATAGAACCGCAAAATGATGGAATCACGCCAGCCACGGGATGTAGCAGGTTGTTTAAGACCGTGCGCAATTACAACGAGCCCCTTCTCCAACAAAAACCTTTGAAGATTGGCATCAAGATCATGAGACACTTCGTTTGCAGTACCAAGATACTTAAGCAAGTTTTCAATCTGCCAATGAACCAAGCTCCGCTCCATTTGAAACTCAACCCCTTTCTTTACGCTGGTCGAAGAAAGACTAAAGACTCCGGAGATGCCTCCGCCCTTATCTCGTCCGAAGACTGGCTAAAAAGGTTTCTTTTCTTTGGCCCCTCCTCTTGTTGGAAGAAGCTCTGATTCTAACTAACTGACCCCCTTTTCTTCGGGTTATGTAGTAAGAGATGGGAGAATGGCCTTCTTTCTATGGGCTCTTGGTTGAACTCGCCACCCCCTTAAGATAGCTTGAGGCTTTATTCTTCTCTTAGAATTTCTTTACCAGGATGGGTCTCTGTCTTTAACCAGGACTTTTTCGGAACTTGGCTCCTGTATTCAATATGATAATGAGAGGCGCTGATTACTATTACTACTTTTGAGTCGAAATGGCATAAATGCGCGGGATTAGTCCTTTTGGCTGAAAACAGGTGCGGTATTTAAGGGAGCTTTTTCGCCTACTTAATATTATGAGGAATGAAAGATTGATCAATACAATCAGTAAGTAGTTGTAGTAGTAGTGGAAAGGTGTGGTGAAGAATCACAGAGTGATAAGACATGCGATTGGTGTGATGATACTTTCATGACATGAATAGTCGAAGCAAGCGACAGTAAGCGGGAGGATCTCATGCGGACTTTGCTCTATAGAGAAGACATACGTCCATATCTTTATTCCAGTAACTCTTTTAAAAAGTTATCCCCTCTTTTTCTGGGGCCGAGTCTTTCTAAGTAAGTAGCTTAGCGCCTTCCAGAATGCGTCTTGACGAAAAGGTAGCACTTGGGACCTACCAAATCCTCGTAGTTAATCTCGATAGAATAAGGTGCGGCGGTGGATATGCGAGTTTAAGGGAAGTCGTCTCTAGTAAGAAGTCTCCTCTTGTGGTCAGTCGGAATGAACAAATAAATGTCAAATCCTCCGTTTTGAGGAACCTCTCGAGCATAGAACAAAGCTAACCCAATCTCCTGTACTTGCTTGCGGCATAGCTTTCCCAACTTTGTAGAAGGATATTAGCATGGGCGAGTGAATAAGAGAATCAGCCTTGAATGCATACCTGGTGAATCTGCTTTCTGGTTGGTATCAGCCCGCTCCTTATGTTATGGAGGGAAGTGCCAAGAAGAGAAGGATCCGGCAGAATGAAACCCCTTGGCTCGACCCCCGATAAGACTGTGAGAGCTCGCTATACTATAAATATCTCGAAACACGCCTAACGCACTTGATATCTTTCTAGCTATTGTATTGGTCCCTATGCTAGTGCTAGTCATAAGTCATAGGGTCAAAGGAAAGCTCTTTATTCCTGCAATTCAAATAGGCGGGAAATTATAAAGAAGTCGAGATAAGGAAGTGAGCTGTCTTTATTCTATTAACGCGCAGGGGATGCTCTAAAAAGATATAAAAAGAATCGCTAGAGGGCGAAAGAAAGGGCCTCTAAACGAAATACGAATTCAAAAGCCATAGCGTAGGGACTGGAAGGAAAGGAAATCAACGCCTAATATGAAAAAGAAAGCTACTATAGAGTTCTTAACGTCCCGTTCTCCATTGATGGGCAGGCAGCTGTTCTTTCTTAAGGATAGAAGAGTGGGTGCATTTCTTCTGAAGAAGCACGTTAGCCCTACCCGCGCTGCTTACTTTACTGGCTTTCCTTTAAAGAAGCTTCTGGATTGACTAAGCTTAGAACTTGAATCAGAGATCCGCGGGCCATAGTTGATATCTCTCTCGACAGGCATCTTGGTCGAAAGGTGTCTTTTCCCTTATCGATTGACGAGCAGCCACCCTCCAAGGCATTCTTTTTATAAAGAGCAGAGAGTTCATTGAACGAAAAAAGGAGCCCGTGGGTCACAACATATGGTATATATTCTACGGGCGAACATACCTCAGAGGAAACTGTGACTTTATTCTAGACGAGATTCATCTGCACATGTCTCTCTTTATCCCAAGATCTAAAGAAGAGAATAGAACTTAGAAAAGAAATGGATCACGGTTATAGTCTTCTCTTCCCTCTCCTAGCGCCCTTCTTTCTCGATTCCACAAATGCGCAAAGTTTTAGAGCAGGGTGCTGCCATGCATGCAGGGCTATATAAAGAAGAAAGGGCGTCTCTTCCGGTCTCAAGGCAAGGACTCAGAATGAGCATTAGCACTGAGTGAAACAGGCGAGGGGTATGCAATAGAGATAGTGTAGAGGAGGGTGGGGCGAAGCCCTGCCGCTATCAAAGAAGCGCGCTGTAGATGTATCCGTATTCGCCTGTGTTAGAGCTGGCTGTTAAAGAAAGTGATTAGAGCCAAGCCATGCCGGGTAGGTCTTATACTTAATTTTCGATCCAAATAAGTGAAAGAGATGAAGCAGCGAGTGTAAGCGAACGTAAGGATGCTCTGGAGGAGACGCTACTGTACTGTATAGGAGAAGGGTGGCCTGGCTGTTAAGGAGAGAAGAGGGGGTAGAGTTAAATAAATGGGCTCGCTTGCGAAGATAGAGAGAGGCCCTAGTTCTCCCCGATGGTGCTCGACTCTAAAGTTTAAGGCCTTCCGCACCGCCCCTCTTCTATTGACGGCTGAAATCAAGAAACGTCTGGTCATGAAGTCTGACATATCCCTGCCTTTTACGCCAGGTAGGCTGCAGTGAAACGACTCCAGATTTCTGCACACACCAACATGTTAACAAGCCAGTGCTCATTTTGTGGTCACAATAGTTCATTCCTCTGATTTGAGGCTTCTGACTGAGAAATATAAGCAAAATCCTGTAAATCAAAGAGAAAGACTCGGCAAAACTTTTATGACTAAAGAGGACCTAACCATCCTATTGCTCATGGCCTCTCATGCTTGGTAGTCGAAATACCTAAAACAAGTAAACCTTCTTCCACTTTTTCTTGGGTATAGACACCCTCTTCGTCAAAAACTCCCTTTAATAAAGAGAATAAAGCTTGTGTAACATTTTAGTGCTTTGGATGAATTACTTTTTCAAGGGATGCGCCCCGGACAGACTCATTAAAACTTCCCTAAAAATAAGTGCCATACGCCGTCTGCCTAAAAAAGAGACATAAAGTAGACAAGCTGGGTAGGTTGGTGGTGGAAGATCAAAGGAATCCGCCTTGACAAGGAAGTCGTGTAATAGATAAATAAAAACCTCTACGTTCGCATCACGGCTTATAGAGTATGACCATACATGATTGATTATATCAAAGCGCCCGGAGAAGAGAAAAGATCCTTACAAGTTGCTCCAATATGGCGGCCGTGGACACCAAAAAAGAAAGCAAAAATCACAATAAGGATATCAAAAAGAACGTACGAGCCTTCCCTAATTATAGCAGAATTCTCATTCAGTCTGCAATCACCCACCAAACAACAAGGATTTATTTAGATGCGGTCTCCTACCTACCCTACTCCGGTTTCGTTTGTTCCTCTTGGAATTCAAATACTCACATAAGATCTATCTTAGAGCTCCCCTGTGGTAGAAAATATTTTGATCTTAACAAAAGGAAAGCCTTTTATATTAAAAGAAGAAGTCGAATACGACTTAGAATCTAAGCTCCCCTCGCCCCGGTAGTCGAGCGAATTCATCACCACATGGTTTATCTCCTATGCAGTCGAGCCCACTTCGTGCCCTTTACCCCAAAAGAAATTCAGTTGACAGACAGAACAAAGAAACAAAGGAATTAAAACAAAGGATAGACGACTAATTACGAAAAGAAGAGCAGTGAAAGCCATTAAAGAGAGCAAAAACTGACGTGAAAAAAGGAAGATGCGAACGGGGGAGAACTCCTGGAAAACAGGCTCTTCGAACTGAGTCAATTTGATAAAGACTGATTCATTCTTATATACGTATATGGTAATAAGGATTGTGAGAGTCGATTAACTTCCCTTCCTACTGCTGAGAAAGAAAGTGAAAGGACCTCCAATCAATGAAAAAAGCACGAAACACACAACTTTCTATATTGACATTTCAACCAATTAAGCCTCTCTTGCTTCAACTTTGAAAAAACGCAAGAATTTAAGCTAAAAAATGCAACATAAGTACGAGAAAGAATGCGCAAAGTAACCTAAAAAGAAAGAGAAAGAACTTTCTTTAACTACACTATCTACATTAGACCCCCCCACTCCCCTCGACTTCGTACCTCAGCCTCCCCCCTAAAGGGCCCGTAGAACTTCGCCCGACGAGCTTTTCACGGCCGGGCCTCAAGTTACTACTCTACTTGTTGAAACTCTTTACCCTCCCAAATGAACTCGCTTTCTAAGACTGAAGTCGATTACCACGCTCCGCACTCCCGATATTGACTCGGTGACGGCACCCCTTTGCCTAGGGAAAGTGGTAAGTAGAGTGCTGCTTGAAAGAGAAGTTCATTGGAACGTATTAAATCGAGATCAACTTCTTACTTGAAAACTTCTTCTTCGAACTGATGCAAAATCCATTTTTATTCTGAATCCTTATATACATATATGCTAATCGAGATTTCAACCAATTAAGCTTATCACCTTTCACTTTGAAAAAAACGCAACAATTTAAGCGAACCAAAAGAATATGAAAGACAGACTAAAATCAAGTGAGATTATCGGATTAGAAGTTACAATTAAAGAGCCAAACCTTACTAAGGATAATGCAAAAGAAAGTTCGTAGAAGTACTCTTGTTTGGATGAACTCGAGCAGAATCAAATTCAATGCAGTCTCTAAATTCTTATATACGTATATGGTAATAGGGAGTTTTCGTCAATTCCCTGCTCTTCTCCTCTCGTATTCACTCTCACCCATTTTCTTTCCTTTGCTACCTTTTCCAATCAGTTTAAACCATCTTCCTTTATATAGCATGAACTCGTCGAGCCTTTTTTCTATCTTTTCGTGCTTTGTTTGTGCAAGAGGGGAGTATAAAGAAAGAGGGTTCTTTCTCCAATTGAAAGTTCGACTTAAACTAAACGGAAGCAACAGATGCAAGAAAAGAAGTGGCTGAAAGATTAACAAGAGGATGAGTTTCCTTAGGACTTAGATGAGGAGCTCCCCTCGGAAGAAGAGGAAGAAGACGACAAAGAAGCTTAGTTCCCTTCGGTCGGGGCACCCCTTACATTCCACCTTGCCCTTATTGTTTGCTCCTAATATTGCTACTCTTTATGGAATTCCACTCAGCCCAAAGAGTTACTTACTCGTCGAGGTTGTTTGCCTATTGCTTTTCTTTTTGACCGGAGTCTTCTCCCGGATATGCCACTTCGGGTAGAGCAAGGCTATGCTCCTTTTAGTCTTCATCCCAATCCCTATGCGACTAGTCATCTTATACCTCGGCAGCCCTTCTTCCGAGTGAATAGCCACGCTTTTAGCTTCGGGCTTTTGCAGAAGGCCCAATCACCAAAAAATCTAAGGGTTGGCTTTCTGCCCTCTCTATCTCCTTAACAGTCAAGGGTCCTCTCGCTCTGGTCTTTCTCCTCTACTTCGTACCTCAGCCTCTCCCCCGCAAGTTCTCTTCCTTAGCAGTCTTTCTGAAGAGCGATGAATAGCCATCCAATTGTATTTTACCCTTTTTCATAACGACCTAAACAAAGAAAAGGAAAAAGTCTGACTTTCTATCTTTCCTAGCGAGCTATGCTCGAGCCAATTTAATTTACTCAGGCACCTCCCAGCCGCGAGTCCCCTCTCTCGTTGGTCGAGCTCTTTTAACCTTGCTTGTATATGCGATCGATCCCACTTCGTGTCCTTTAAACGGAAGAAGCAACAAAAGAATATGAAACAGATGCTGGGATCTCCGCGTAAGCATAAAATGGGAAGCCTTCCTAAGCAGAAGAATACGCAGAATAAGACTAAGAGGGCGGGCGCGCGGCCCTTTGGGAAGAGGAAGGCGAAGTAGCATCTAGAGAAGGGGCAAGGTCCTGCTAAAAGGATTTCCAGTCAACCCTCTACTTTTATGATCTTAATGAACAATGCTTGATAACTACCGAACAAGGTGCTTTCTTTCGCCCTTCGAAGAATTTAAAGGGTTAAGAAATCTCCATGTATCAGCTTACAGGAAAAGGGGGTTTACCCTGAAAGAATAGAAAGACAGAAGGTGGAAGCACGCCTACCACACGCCTACCAAAGGAGCCCATCCTATATATCCGGATAGATAGATTCGGCTGGCAACACTTCTCAAACGAATAAAGGTTCAGTTTACCAGGATTTAATAGAGAGATATATACTTTTCTATTGAGCTCAGTTTCAAGGCCATGCTCTAAAGGGCGGGGGTGGAGCAAGGTATAGGATGCGAAACCGGGATTACCAGACCCTTTCCAACAATTTTAAAAAGACATGCATAAGAAGACTTTGATTAAAATAAAGGATCCATCCGCGAGGAACCCTCCTAACATATCTAATTGACTGGAGCTGGAAAAAGAGGCTGAGAACTGCGCGGATAGTCAAGGCCAAAGTACATTTTAAACTCTTTACTCTAAAAGGAATCTCGGACTGGATGGGCTGCTTAAATGAAAAGATCACGAAAAAGAAAGTAAACTAGGCGAAGATTGAGCTGTATCCGAATAATCTCACGATTCTATAAAAAGATTAGGGACTTTACGAAGTTAAAAGAAAGAAGAGAAGAATCAACTTCCTTGTATTACCGATAGAAATTCCTTGCGGTCTTGCGAATTAGCAGTCGACATTCTGCCCCTTTACATGACGTCGAGCCTTTCAATCAAACCTTGCACTAATGCCCGCCCAAGCCTTTGTACAACCCAAACTCGCCCGTAGACTTCTCACCTTCTTCTACCTTCTATCTTCTATCTTCGAAAAGTCTTGAAGAAGGAAAGCTCGCCCATGCCCTCAAAAAGAAGGGATCTGTTTACCTATAACAGAAAACTAACCACCTATGAAGTGCTAAAGTAAGTCTCATGGAATCTGTTTCAAAGAGAAAGCGCTTTCCAAGCTAAGGAAAAGAAGGACTTCCACACGGCCTGCCATGCCAGAATAAGGGAGTGGTAGTAAAACCGCTCATATCGTATATTTATAAAGTACCTTTATACGTCGCACGCAGCTTACCAAGAGCGGCGCACAAACCCAATACTGGTGAAAAGAAAGGTTAAATATTGGACAGGCCCTGCTGCGCTTACTTGCTTCATCCTTTCCCTAGTACTTTCGCTCTTAAGAGTAAGCGTGGCACGCGGAGTTGTTCTCTACTCTTCACAGAGAGGCGACGAGTTCCTCTCTTTTCTTTCTGTTGCGTAAACGCTTTTGGTCTCTTGAACTGGGATTTACACAAGCCTTCATCTTAATGAGTAAAGCACGAAAAAAATTGTGGGGAATAAAGCATGTATTCGCCCTAAACTTGCAGGATTATAATGAAATTTACAGTTGTGAATATTGTCATAAGATAAATAAAAACATGAAAAAGAATACAACCTTGGGTCCTTGCTTGAACAGGCCTAAGAACATGAATTAAAGTAAATTCCCTCCTATAACTTGCGCCCAAGACTTTGTTTGAGATGATGCCGTGTGTGCTAGAAAGTACTCTCCAATTGCCTTGCAATATGGGGAGAGCTATTGCGGTTTTAGATGTGAGATCTGAGTTTTGGGAGAAAGATGTTCTCAAAACCCTAATTATTCTTGAGATCTGTTTTAATCAGTAAAACAATCAGTAGTCTCACAAAAGGAGAAGTTCTCTCCTTTTGTAATACTTGGCCGGCCGAGATTGCAATTGGTCTTGGGTAGGAGTGGGCTTTCCACTCTTACCTTATTCCAATGCATGATTCGACCCATTTTGCTAAAATATAATTTGCGGGTATTTATTATAAATCGCACACATGTTATCAGATATTAATACAGTCGATATATTAATAATGGTCTGATAAAATACGATATTGTATAATTGGCCAAATTAATATAACTGTTTATATTAATACGCAAATTCAATATTTAATTAAATATAACTGCTTGTATTTAATTTTACGAATTAATCATGTAAAATATGGTAAAGACCTCTTTCCTATGCACCTCGTAATCGTAATAAAAGCTATCCCCGCATTATCTTTCGAGCTAGCATCCTCCCTTTGAGAGGCGATAACGCTAATAGCAAGCAAGTAGCATTAAGGGTAGAGAGAATGTGAACGACTTTTCTTTTCTTGGTACAGAATATGGTGCACGTACCGCGCGTAGCATATAAAACAGGGGGATGTCATTCTTCGATTATACAGACTAAGCTAATTTTGTGAATTCTCCTTTCCTTGTTTAGGACTGCCTTGTGACCTCGAATGATCCGTAACCTGTGCCTAATTGAAGACGCGCCCCAGTTTTAAATCCTGGGAATACTTTTAGAATTTATCAAAATTGCAGACTCTTGGCTCTCTCTTATAGTGATTTGTTAGTAAACTTTCTCATCAGAGTAAGGGGCCCTTCGGACTAAGTCTTTATAGCGGAGCATCGGGTTAGCACGTGAAAAAACATCAGTTTCCTTTTAAGATCTCTTCTAAAGCCCCCTTTAGACTGCTGTTTCTACATAGGCATCTGTTAGAACGCAAAAAAAGAACCTTTGACTTTAATGGTTTGATAGATACTATAGGTAGCAGGGACAAAGAAAGCTACTAATCGATCCCTTTCCTATCAACAGCTGGCACGCACCAACCGCCCAACACATCCGGAAAGACCTCGTTTTGGTTTTGTAGCCCATTACCTACCAAGGCAAAGCAATTCCAAGGAAGTCTCAAGAGGAAGGGGCGGGCAGCGGATCTTCTACGTCCTGGTAGATGGCGGGTGGATCTCGAGAACGTGAGTTGGAAGAAAGAGGCATTCTCTGATTAAGAAGAAGACTCGGTATTACAATGGAACGAGACTGAGGAAGAAGCTTTCGGCGTCGGAGATGTTGTAGTAGTTGCTCCTGCTGCTCTAGATAATTCAGTAGCGAATGAGACTTCTTCCGTCTTCTGAGGTAAGTGTCGGGGTGAGAATGAGGAGACGCCCCTTTCTGTCTGAGTGAGCTCTATATCCGAAGCTTTTGGCTCTCCTTTCAACCCTTTCTGGCTCACGCGCATGTTCTGTGAATCCGCTTTCGTTTTCTCGAGAATTCTCTTGCTGCAAACAGGGACTGTAAATGTCCAGAGAACCGCTAAAAACGAAAAAGCAGTCTCGTGATGAATCCCACCCGTTCCTTAAGAAAAGGTACTATCGAAAGTGGATCCACTTATATTACCAATGTCCAGTGGAAATAAAAGAAGGTAGAGTTAAGCCATTAATTTAATAAAGAATTCTTGTGGTAAAGACAAGATTAGACTTAGGACAATTAAAGCCGAATTCAAGAAATAGATTCAATCAAATGAAATTCTCTGCAATCAAGAAGCTAGACCCACCCTCTGCGTTGTTTCATGCCATAAAGAAAGACGAACACCTAAGGGAATATGTTGGACAATAGGATGAACCTTTTTTACAACCAATAAAGTCCGAAGTTCTTAGGCTAGGAGGACATCCCGCCCTCTTCGCTCGTGTCTCGAGGCCGGCCCTTCAATCGATGAAGTATGTTGAACTTTTTGTTATTTATTCTCCTCTAAGCCTGGAAGAAAGGGAATCCTGCTCTTGTCACTAGCGGATCTGGCTTAATTTCAAAGTGGGAAAGAAAAAGCGCTGGAATGATTATACTTACAAAGCAAAGGCTCTCTTCCGGCCGCCTCCCTATCCTTAAGAAAATAGGACCTGAAGTGATAACAGGTTTAAATAGCGCGTCTTCAGTATGTGGGTGAGAAGAAAGAAAAAGGGCTCGATGTCCAAAAAGGCGCACTTGCGTTAGTGGTGGGAGGTGACTTGCTCGGAAAAGCTCTCAAGCGCAATCATATAGTTTTTGGTTTGGCATCTCATGGCAGAGAAGGTATCCTCCGACGGCTTTATTCTTGCCATCCTAGGGAGGAGCAGTTTGGGTGGAAACGGGGGAAGTTCCTATTAGGGAAACTCCTCTGTCGTCTGTCGCCGCTATCAATCAACCAGAGGAGCAAGGGAAAGTAGGGGGACTCTCATCAAAGAAACACGTTATAAAGGAGAATGAATAAGGCTTAAGAAAGAGAAAAGAATGTAATCCCTATATAGGTCTTCTAAAAAGCAAAGAAGAAAGCTTGCTCAATGCACCTTTCATGACAGGCTGCTGGGACTGGTAGAGTTTTGATCTCAATGTTTGGTACCTCCTCCTGAAAAAGAGAAAAGCACTCCGCCGCTAGGGGGTTGAGATTTAATCTCGTGAAAGTCATTTACTAGAGTAGAAGTCTTCTTCGTTTTTCTCGGCTCGGCTGTAACTGGGGTTTTGCTGAGTAGGTTTTGTGGTGCCCGCTTTGGCGGCTGTTGGACTACGGCCTTAGAGTTAAGGTAAAAAAGGGCTACGAACAGTACCATTCAAAGAAAGAAGCGCTGGTAGGTTATAGACAGACTGGAGCAGATAGCTCTTGCTACACCGCGATCGCGATAACTTTCTTCAAGCAAATCAACAAAGATGAGATCCGCATCTGCTCACATGCCTATGTTCACGCGACGAAGCGTTCCTTTATTTAATGTGCGTCAAGCCGGGTGCTAGTCGTCAGAAGGGCTTTGTTTACACACGCTAACAATAGAACCTGAAATGAACCAAGGAAACCTATCTACTACCTAAGTCAAGTCCAAGCTCTATTTCGTCCAAGGGGCTGCCCTAAGTCACTTTTTAGTCCTACCAAGTACATATCCTAAGTGGTGGGACATTTCTTATGTTATGCATCTTATTTTATGTTAAGTAAAGAAGGCAAAACAAATCTGATGTCAAGGTGAATAAGGGCCACGGCTAGCATGTGAGCAAGGGTCCTTGTTTCCCTCTTTTGGTTAGACATCTTAAGAAAGCAAAAGGAAGCAAGTGCCAAGAATGGAAGGTCAACAAGGGTTGTTTTATGCATCAGAAAAGGGCTGCAAAAGAGGACTGAAAATCTGATTTGTGTAAGATAAAGCAAGGCAATGTCACTTTCAATGTAAGAGCAGCCTGTTTTGCTCAGTTTTTTGCTCCAAAACAGCCGTTACATAGGCCTTGTACTTAGCTTTTCTGAAAACTTTTGTGCACCACAAGATTAACATGTATTGTAGGGTGTGGATTGGTTTGCTTGGCCTATAAAAGCATCCATTATAACACTCACAAATCAGATTGAATTGAGAATACAAATCAGAAACTTTTCTAAGTTTTTTAAACTACATTGCTTAGTGCTTGTAGAAGTCATTTGCTTAGTGCTTTGGCTTGTTGTCTTGCTTTGCTTAGTGCTTGTAAGATAACTAGTTCTTAGTTAGTGGCTGTGTGCTTGACTAAGTCCATATCCCATCCAAAAACATCAACAAAATCGACACTTAAAACCCTTTAAAACTTTCTGATTTCGACTCAAAATATGACTAAGTACTAAACCTAACTAGTTTTAGTTCAATTGGTTATCAGAGCTTAGGTTTTTCTTTGTGAGGATACATCCCTAGCTACATTAACAAAACACAAAAAAAACAACCATGAGTGAAGAGAGAATAGCTGGTATGGAGACTAAGTTGGAGACTCTACATGAGGAAGTTCAAGTCATGATGGAGGCCATGAACACCATAATGGCTAACATCCCTACTCCAAGGAGAGGAGCACAACCAAACCGTGGAAGGGGCAGGGGGCGGGGCTTTGTGGGGGCTGGAAGAGGAGTTCACGAGGAGGAAGAGGAGGCCAACTCAGATTCCGAGGAGTCCACCATAGAAGCTCACCATGGAGGCCTCAACAAAGATGTCAAGGTAGAACTTCCTGAATTTCTTGGTAATTTAAATCCCGAGGACCTCTTAGATTGGCTTAGAAGTGTTGAGAGAGTCTTTGAATTTAAAGGATATTCTGATTCTAAGGCTTTTAAAGTTGCTATCCTTAAGTTCAAAGGCTATGCCTCTCTTTGGTATGAGAACATGAAAAACCAAAGGAGAAGGGAGGGTAAAGAAACCATTAAGTCATGGACTAAATTGAAAAAGAAACTTAAGGAAAAGTTTGTACCAAGAGACTACACCCAAGACATGTTTGTTAAACTCACCACCCTTAAACAAGACCAACAACCACTTGAGACTTACCTTAGGGAGTTTGAACAACTCACTTTACAATGTGAAATGAATGAGAAACCCGAACAGAAAATTGCTAGGTTTGTTGAGGGCCTAGATTACCACATTGCTAGTAGAGTCAAAATGCAACAAGTATGGTCTGTTGATGAAGCCGTGAACTTGGCTATGAGAGTGGAAAAGATGGGTAAGGGTCGAACCAATGCTACACAAAAACAGCCACAAAAACAACCTACACCTAAGCCTCCTTTTGGAACCAAAACCAATGAACCACCCACACAAAATCGAACCACCACCTTTGACAAAAAATCAGAAACTAATACCACACAAAAACAGCCCATTCCCCTCAAAAGATGCTACCAATGTCAAGGCTATGGCCATTTTGCAAAAGATTGTGCTTCCAAAAGAGCCCTTAGCACATTTGAAGTAGTCCATTGGGGTGAAGATGAGATCCTTGTGTGTGATGATATGGAGGAAGTGTCGGAGGAAGTAGAGGATGAGGTGGTGATGCCGGATGCGGGGCTTAGCCTAGTCACATGGAGAGTGATGCACACCCAACCACAACCCTTAGAAATGGACCAAAGACAACAAATCTTTCATTCTAGATGCACCATCAAAGATAGGGTTTGTAATGTGATCATAGATGGAGGGAGTTGTACCAATGTGGCCTCAAGTACCCTTGTTGAAAAACTATCTTTAACCACCCAAGAACACCCTAGTCCTTACAAATTGAGGTGGCTCAACAAAGGGGCAGAAGTTAGAGTGGATAAGCAATGTGTTGTACCCTTCTCAATTGGCAAGAACTACAATGATGAGGTCCTTTGTGATGTGTTGCCTATGGATGCTTGTCATTTGTTGCTTGGGAGGCCATGGGAGTTTGATAGAGATTCTGTCCATCATGGGAGGGATAACACTTACTCTTTCAAGTTTGGTTCAAGGAAAGTCATACTAACACCCCTACCACCATCCATCAAAAGCACAACACCACCATCCATGCTTGAACCCTCAAGAGAAGTCCTATTGATTAATGAGGCCGAGATGTTGCAAGAGCTAAAAGGGGAGGATGATGTGTACCTCCTAGTGACCAAAACAGGCCGTGGGGAAGGAGAAGAGGGGCTGTCCATAGAGGTTCAAAACTTGCTTAAGGTTTATGAAGATGTGTTCCCTAGTGAGCTTCCTAGTGGCCTACCTCCATATAGAGGCATTGAACACCAAATTGATCTTATTCCGGGAGCCACATTACCAAACAAGGCAGCCTATAGGAGTGACCCAAAGGCCACACAAGAGCTACAACAACAAATTAGTGAACTCATAAGCAAGGGTTTCGTGAGAGAGTCCCTTAGTCCTTGTGCGGTTCCGGCCTTGCTTGTGCCAAAGAAAGATGGTTCATGGAGGATGTGTACGGATAGTAGGGCCATCAACAACATCACCACCAAGTATAGGTTCCCTATACCTAGGCTTGATGATATTTTGGATTAGCTAAGTGGAGCTAAGTTGTTCTCTAAGGTTGATCTAAGGCAAGGGTACCACCAAGTGAGGATCAAGGAGGGTGACGAGTGGAAAACAGCCTTCAAGACTAAGCATGGGTTGTATGAGTGGCTTGTGATGCCATTTGGTCTTTCTAATGCACCTAGCACCTTCATGAGGCTCATGACCGAGGTGCTTAGGCCACACTTGGGGAAGTTTGTAGTTGTGTACTTTGATGACATACTCATCTATAGTCCATCCGAGGAGGAACACCTTAAGCACCTCCAAATCTTGTTTGAAACACTTAGGGGGCACAAGTTGTATGGGAAGCTAGAGAAGTGCTCTTTTATGCAAAGGGAAGTTCAATTCTTGGGGTTCATCATTTCTGACCGTGGCATTTTGGTTGATCAAGAGAAGATAAAAGCCATTGAGTCTTGGCCTATACCTAAGAACATAACGGAGGTGAGGAGTTTCCATGGCTTAGCATCCTTCTATAGGAGGTTCATCAAAGATTTTAGCACCATCATGGCTCCCATAACCGAGTGTATGAAGAAGGGGGAGTTCAAATGGACACCAAGGGCAGAAACTTCTTTCAATGATGTCAAGAACAAGCTATGTGAGTCTCCTATTCTTTCCTTACCCAATTTCGAAAAGTTGTTTGAGGTTGAGTGTGATGCAAGTGGTGTTGGCATTGGGGCTGTCCTAGTACAAGAACACAAGCCCATAGCATACTTTAGTGAGAAGTTGAGTGGTGCTAAGCTCAATTATTCAACCTATGACAAAGAGTTTTATGCCATCATTAGAACCTTAAACCATTGGAGTCACTACCTTAAACCAAAGCCTTTTGTGTTACATTCTGACCATGAGGCCCTCAAATACATCAATGGGCAACATAAGCTAAACTATAGGCATGCTAAGTGGGTAGAGTTCCTCCAATCCTTTAACTTTTCAAGCAAGTACATTGAGGGTAAGAACAATGTGGTCGCGGATGCTTTGTCTAGGAGGTCACTCATGTTGAGTTACATGGAGCAAAGGGTGCTTGGGTTTGAGTATATGAAGGAGCTTTATCATGAAGATGTAGAATTTAAAGAGGAGTGGGAGTTGCTCAATGAGGGGCGTGGGAAGGAAGGAGGCAAGTATTGGCTTCAAGAGGGGTTCTTGTTCTTGAGGAACCGATTGTGCATACCAAAGAGTCCCTATAGAAACTTGCTTGTGAAGGAGGTACACTCCAATGGGCTGGCCGGCCATTTTGGCATACAAAAGACCTATGACATCCTCCAAGAGCAATTCTATTGGCCTAAGATGCTTGGGGATGTGCAAGATGTGATCAAGAGGTGTGCTCCTTGTCAACATTCGAAGGCTCATTTCAAAACAGCCCCCTATACACCCTTACCCGTTCCAAACAAGCCATGGGTGGTTCGTTTTAGCAATATGACTCACTTCATTGCTTGCAAGAAAACAGAAGATGCTTGTAACACCCCCATTTATTTAAGAGCCTTAGGCAAGACATTCTCAAATAAATAGGGCTGTTACCATCCCGGAATATCCGAGGTAGTGAATAACAAGGTAAACAAACTAAAGGTAATTTATATAAATACTGATTAAACTTGAACTTGGTATTACAACAAACACGAGTTCCAAACTTGATAAATGAAAGTACAACTGACGATATCTAAATGTGATCTAACTCTAAGTAGGTCCATGCCATATCTCTCTCCATGCCCAAGCTCCTAGTCCATCTGTCACTGACCTGTAAAATCTACTCCCCATTCCGGATCATCGTAGGTGTCACACGAATACACAGGGTCAACCGCGAGGTTGAGTAGGTAAAGCGGACAACACATAAATAACAATACTATCATAAATACATTGGGATCAATCATCCCTTCTCCGCACCGATCCAACACCAAATAAACTCCACACCGATCACAAGACCCAATATACTCCACACCATATCACAGACCCTTTATCTCCGCACCAAACACAGACCCTTTATCTCCGCACCAAACACAGACCCTTTATCTCCGCACCAAACACAGACCCTTTATCTCCGCACCAAACACAGACCCTTTATCTCCGCTTCGTATCGTATCACAGAAATATACAGTCAATCAATAACATTATAATATTATTCATTCAATCAAACGTATACAACTCACCACAGTTAATAATCAATGTCACAATATCGTAAACAAGCTCTCAATTATTTCCCCTACCTCAATTGCAGGATATCGATGTCAACCGTACAACTGCTAGAAATGTTCCACCTCGAATTCCGTTCCTATAAGTATTATTACTTATTATCAAAAGTTGTTCACACAATCAACAAACCCAACTGAATTACTTGGTCATGTTCACTTACATGCCAAATATAAACTTACTAATTCACCCAATCAATAAATAACATACTTATACACCTCCAATATCAAAGTTAATCACACAATAGCAATAATACAATTAAATACAATTAATGTTGATCATAATATATTCTTATGAACAAGTCATCATCATTACTAATTATAAGCTTATTACTTATAACGTAAATCAAATGTTGAATTATTACGACATCCATATAACAACAATATACATACTTATAAGTAATCACAAAGTTCCCTAACAATATTAATCTTAACAATTTCTAGACATGTGATAAATGATAAAACATTATTAAAATATATAATTATGCCATTGTGAAAACCATAGAACTTAAAATTGACACAACTAGTACCATTATTAAAATAATATTAACAATACATAATAATAATAATAATAATAATAATAAGAATAATAATAAGAATAGTAATAATAACAAGGATTAACACTAATGATTATGTTTATCAAAGAAGGATTAAAACACCATCAACCCACCATTGAATCACGTAAAAGAAAAGAAACGCAAACCGTACAAACAAGCAACAACAACAGCCTATTCGCAAACACCCTCCTGCCGACACCCTATCAACCACCACTTCCAACGCCCACTGAAACCCCTGGCCTCCCCGCTGGCACCACCAGGCTCGCCCTTGAGCGGGGGTGATCCCAGGGAGGAGGTCAGTGGCCGTCGCCAGCCACCCACGACACCAGCAACAGACTCCTAACCCCTCACCATCGCTGTTACTCTGTTCTTAACCAACAAACACCCGAATCGAACCCTACTGTACTGAACAAACCCGACACCCCAAACCACCGGTATTACCACCCTCTACTCGCCCTGAGAACCACCAACAACTAAACTCAACACTCGTCTTAGACACACACAGGGAGGACGTTCGAATCTGACAACAACCAGACGTGTTCAAACCAGAGACCCGTAACTATAAAATACTGACTCTGACGCAGGGACTTTACCACCATACTGACGGTCAACGACGGTCAACGATGCCATACCTATGACTTGTACACGGCTACCTATCACCCTATATTCATAATATACGATAAACAACAACCAGGGAGTGCACACAAGATGATAAAAGAAACGAGTGAAAACAGCGGAACAAGCAGGGAATTCGAAACTCAGTGAACATACCTGTTTCATGGTTAAAACGAACCACCCTAGACCACCTAGCCTCACCGTACGAACTGCCTCCCTCGTCCCTGATGTGGTGGCTGTAAGCTTGGTTGTTTTTAGCGTTTGGAAAAGGGTAAACTAGGTTGCATAGGTTATCTATGTCGGCATAGGGGAGGGTGTAGTTTTAGGGTTTTTTTTTTCTTTTGTTTACAAAAGATTAAGGCGTGGGTTATGTACGTGATATGCCTGGTATTCAAAGCCCACAATTCGTGCCAAAGGTCTCAAGTTCGAACCCCGCTAGTAACACGCAATAAAAGTATCATTCGATAATAAATATATATATCAAATATATGTGATATCGTTCAAACACCAACGACACAACCAATATAAAAACAAATATTATAATAAAATTCGGGTTGTTACACATCACCCACAACCCGAGTCCAAGCCCATCACACGTAACGAGAAACTATGACTCGTAACATTGAATAAAGGCAAGTACAACCCATTATACTAATTATATTAAGTAGTAGATACATATCGAATAAAAATATAATAATACTTATTTGATAAGTTAGTCATCGAATATAAACGAGCTACCATCATATCCAAGTGAATAATACTTAAAATAAAATACGGTAAAATACGGGGTATTACAGTCTTCCCCCCTTAAAATGAACTTCGTCCCGAAGTTCACAATCACATGACTAACAGTCCTATAACTGGTCACTAGGCACGCAACAAGCACTTAATGTGACATCACATAACATCAAATGCTAATAAAAGTACTCAAAACACGAGTTGTCACATTCTACCCTCCTTAAGAAAACTTTGTCCCCAAAGTTTAATGTACAACTAAGTTAAAGGATACCTCACGAAACACAATTAAAATAAAATTGAACAACCGAAGTAATCAGGATTATCAAATGTATTCAAAAATCACAACATACCAAATAACCATGTCATAACAACCAGTCATAGCATAAAATCATTAAGATTTTACAATCCTATCCTCCTTAAAACATGGTTACGTCCCCGTAACCTCAGTATAAAGTTTCTAGTCCCTTACACCATCTTACTCATTACTCTATCCCATAAAACTGCAAATCAATATATCCATCTCAACCCGACCCGCCACAGTCGTAACACAAACCCAATAAGATGGGTGTGCACTTTTAGGCCCATTATATGTCCTCACTTAAGCCCAAAAGCACAAGGCCTTGTTACTAGGTGGTGGGTGGGAGCTCTTATAAACATATCACAATCCTCACATTCTACCGATGTGGGACAAATCTCTTATCACCCTCTTGGGGTGTTACAAACTCCCCCACTTAAAGAACACAACGTCCTCAGGCAAACTTGACCATAGCCAAGCCCAGAATCCTCCCCGCTAGGTGGGTGACCCGGTACTCCCGACCACGGGCTCACCACACGGTCGCAGGGTCGCTCTGATACCACTTTGTAACACCCCCATTTATTTAAGAGCCTTAGGCAAGACATTCTCAAATAAATAGGGCTGTTACCATCCCGGAATATCCGAGGTAGTGAATAACAAGGTAAACAAACCAAAGGTAATTTATATAAATACTGATTAAACTTGAACTTGGTATTACAACAAACACGAGTTCCAAACTTGATAAAATGAAAGTACAACTGACGATATCTAAATGTGATCTAACTCTAAGTAGGTCCATGCCATATCTCTCTCCATGCCCAAGCTCCTAGTCCATCTGTCACTGACCTGTAAAATCTACTCCCCATTCCGGATCATCGTAGGTGTCACACGAATACACAGGGTCAACCGCGAGGTTGAGTAGGTAAAGCGGACAACACATAAATAACAATACTATCATAAATACATTGGGATCAATCATCCCTTCTCCGCACCGATCCAACACCAAATAAACTCCACACCGATCACAAGACCCAATATACTCCACACCATATCACAGACCCTTTATCTCCGCACCAAACACAGACCCTTTATCTCCGCACCAAACACAGACCCTTTATCTCCGCACCAAACACAGACCCTTTATCTCCGCACCAAACACAGACCCTTTATCTCCGCTTCGTATCGTATCACAGAAATATACAGTCAATCAATAACATTATAATATTATTCATTCAATCAAACGTATACAACTCACCACAGTTAATAATCAATGTCACAATATCGTAAACAAGCTCTCAATTATTTCCCCTACCTCAATTGCAGGATATCGATGTCAACCGTACAACTGCTAGAAATGTTCCACCTCGAATTCCGTTCCTATAAGTATTATTACTTATTATCAAAAGTTGTTCACACAATCAACAAAACCAACTGAATTACTTGGTCATGTTCACTTACATGCCAAATATAAACTTACTAATTCACCCAATCAATAAATAACATACTTATACACCTCCAATATCAAAGTTAATCACACAATAGCAATAATACAATTAAATACAATTAATGTTGATCATAATATATTCTTATGAACAACTCATCATCATTACTAATTATAAGCTTATTACTTATAACGTAAATCAAATGTTGAATTATTACGACATCCAGATAACAACAATATACATACTTATAAGTAATCACAAAGTTCCCTAACAATATTAATCTTAACAATTTCTAGACATGTGATAAATGATAAAACATTATTAAAATATATAATTATGCCATTGTGAAAACCATAGAACTTAAAATTGACACAACTAGTACCATTATTAAAATAATATTAACAATACATAATAATAATAATAATAATAATAAGAATAATAATAAGAATAGTAATAATAACAAGGATTAACACTAATGATTATGTTTATCAAAGAAGGATTAAAACACCATCAACCCACCATTGAATCACGTAAAAGAAAAGAAACGCAAACCGTACAAACAAGCAACAACAACAGCCTATTCGCAAACACCCTCCTGCCGACACCCTATCAACCACCACTTCCAACGCCCACTGAAACCCCTGGCCTCCCCGCTGGCACCACCAGGCTCGCCCTTGAGCGGGGGTGATCCCAGGGAGGAGGTCAGTGGCCGTCGCCAGCCACCCACGACACCAGCAACAGACTCCTAACCCCTCACCATCGCTGTTACTCTGTTCTTAACCAACAAACACCCGAATCGAACCCTACTGTACTGAACAAACCCGACACCCCAAACCACCGGTATTACCACCCTCTACTCGCCCTGAGAACCACCAACAACTAAACTCAACACTCGTCTTAGACACACACAGGGAGGACGTTCGAATCTGACAACAACCAGACGTGTTCAAACCAGAGACCCGTAACTATAAAATACTGACTCTGACGCAGGGACTTTACCACCATACTGACGGTCAACGACGGTCAACGATGCCATACCTATGACTTGTACACGGCTACCTATCACCCTATATTCATAATATACGATAAACAACAACCAGGGAGTGCACACAAGATGATAAAAGAAACGAGTGAAAACAGCGGAACAAGCAGGAAATTCGAAACTCAGTGAACATACCTGTTTCATGGTTAAAACGAACCACCCTAGACCACCTAGCCTCACCGTACGAACTGCTTCCCTCGTCCCTGATGTGGTGGCTGTAAGCTTGGTTGTTTTTAGCGTTTGGAAAAGGGTAAACTAGGTTGCATAGGTTATCTATGTCGGCATAGGGGAGGGTGTAGTTTTAGGGTTTTTTTTTTCTTTTGTTTACAAAAGATTAAGGCGTGGGTTATGTACGTGATATGCCTGGTATTCAAAGCCCACAATTCGTGCCAAAGGTCTCAAGTTCGAACCCCGCTAGTAACACGCAATAAAAGTATCATTCGATAATAAATATATATATCAAATATATGTGATATCGTTCAAACACCAACGACACAACCAATATAAAAACAAATATTATAATAAAATTCGGGTTGTTACACATCACCCACAACCCGAGTCCAAGCCCATCACACGTAACGAGAAACTATGACTCGTAACATTGAATAAAGGCAAGTACAACCCATTATACTAATTATATTAAGTAGCAGATACATATCGAATAAAAATATAATAATACTTATTTGATAAGTTAGTCATCGAATATAAACGAGCTACCATCATATCCAAGTGAATAATACTTAAAATAAAATACGGTAAAATACGGGGTATTACAATGCTAGTAGTGTTGCCGAGCTATACTTCAAGGAGATTGTCAAGTTACATGGTGTACCAAGGTCCATTGTGTCGGATAGGGATACTAAGTTCGTAAGTCACTTTTGGAGGACCCTATGGAAGCTACTCAATACTAGGCTCTTGTATAGTACCTCTCATCATCCTCAAACCGATGGGCAAACCGAGGTTACTAACAAGACTCTAGGAAAGATCCTAAGGTGCATAGTGGCTAAGTCCTTGAAGGATTGGGATCTCAAGCTAGCTCAAGCCGAGTTTGCCTTCAATAGAGCTCCATCAACAAGCACAGGCAAGTCTCCCTTTGAGGTTGTGTATGGTGAGAACCCCCTCATACCTACTGATTTGGCTCCTATCAAGAGGGTTTCCATAGATTATGATGCTAAGAAAAGGGTGGAGCAAATGCTTAACATCCACCAACAAGTGAAGAGGCAAATTGAGAGGTCCAATGAGCAATACAAGGCTCGTGCTAAGGGGAACAAGAACATCAAAAGCTTTGAACCGGGGGACTTAGTGTGGGTGCACTTAAGGAAGGAGAGATTTCCACTCAAGAGAAAGAACAAACTAATGCCTAGGGCAGATGGTCCTTTTGAAATCATTGAGAAACTTGGTCCGAATGCCTACAAGGTTGATCTCCCGGGAGAGTATGGAGTCCATGGCACCTTCAATGTGGGTGATTTGAGTCCATATTATGAAGACATGGAGGTTGAGGATGCACCGGATTTGAGGACAAATCCTATTGAAGAAGGGGAGATTGAAATGAACCAAGGAAACCTATCTACTACCTAAGTCAAGTCCAAGCTCTATTTCGTCCAAGGGGCTGCCCTAAGTCACTTTTTAGTCCTACCAAGTACATATCCTAAGTGGTGGGACATTTCTTATGTTATGCATCTTATTTTATGTTAAGTAAAGAAGGCAAAACAAATCTGATGTCAAGGTGAATAAGGGCCACGGCTAGCATGTGAGCAAGGGTCCTTGTTTCCCTCTTTTGGTTAGACATCTTAAGAAAGCAAAAGGAAGCAAGTGCCAAGAATGGAAGGTCAACAAGGGCTGTTTTATGCATCAGAAAAGGGCTGCAAAAGAGGACTGAAAATCTGATTTGTGTAAGATAAAGCAAGGCAATGTCACTTTCAATGTAAGAGCAGCCTGTTTTGCTCAGTTTTTTGCTCCAAAACAGCCGTTACATAGGCCTTGTACTTAGCTTTTCTGAAAACTTTTGTGCACCACAAGATTAACATGTATTGTAGGGTGTGGATTGGTTTGCTTGGCCTATAAAAGCATCCATTCTAACACTCACAAATCAGATTGAATTGAGAATACAAATCAGAAACTTTTCTAAGTTTTTTAAACTACATTGCTTAGTGCTTGTAGAAGTCATTTGCTTAGTGCTTTGGCTTGTTGTCTTGCTTTGCTTAGTGCTTGTAAGATAACTAGTTCTTAGTTAGTGGCTGTGTGCTTGACTAAGTCCATATCCCATCCAAAAACATCAACAAAATCGACACTTAAAACCCTTTAAAACTTTCTGATTTCGACTCAAAATATGACTAAGTACTAAACCTAACTAGTTTTAGTTCAGAACCCTTAATAGGCACGTCATATATAATATTCTCAACCTCTCTCTTTTACCATAACATAATAGATGGAATTTCCTAAAAAAGAACTCTCTCTAGGAGCGCATGTAGGCTGCGGCGCGGGATACCCAAGTGACGTGTGCGCAACCCACCTCTGCAAAGACGTATATGTGCGGCGAAGTAGGCGTTGGGAGGAATTCTCTGCAAGAGTATGCGCATAGGACAGGTCTACCTTCAATCTTTCTTTTGCTAAACAGAGACGACAAGAATAGGAGAATATAGTAGTTTGGTACGTCAGCGCGGAAGTCCCCGGCTTTTAAGTGAGGAAGGCAGATAGCCAGCCAAGGAATTTTATAGTTCAAATGAGGAAGTGCCTCAAATCTTGGGCGAGCAGAGGAGATATTGGACTGTTGGCGGTAGGAGAGGGGGTGGCGTATCCTATTGTGAAGCGTGTATGTCTATACATTAGTGTGAAAGCCATCTTTCATGAAACCTTTGATGTATGAACTGCGAAAGGGCCCTCCCTTTTATTTGGTGAATCCGGTCTAGACTACGCAAATGGAGCTTAAAAAATAAGTGTCTTGTTCATGAGAATTAGGCACTTCTAAACCAGCCCTTAGCAATGTTTATGGTAAAGCAAAGCTTATGGCCCAAAGTACGATATTACGGGCTTAGCTCAAGATAGATATCGAGCAAGCAGAGGGATCTCATTTCCTTATTAAAGAAAGGACGGACATTCTCCTTAAAAACTCTACTATATTTAAGCGTGGAAATTTAATTGTGATGCTAATCTCAAGCAAGAGGAAGCTCTGGAAAAAGCTCAACCAAGCGAGTGGGGTTTAAGAAGGCTCGACTAGAGGGAGAGAGAAACGAAGTATACCGGAAGAGAGGTGACGAGGTCGAGTGTGATAGCAAACCCAGAGCGATGGCGACTGCTAAGGACCACAAGTGGGGCTCGCTCGAGTGCGAGCATACGAGAGGAGTATAGAAGAGAGACTAGACTGCTAAGGGGCGCTATGAGATGAGTAAATTACTACTGCAGTAGAGTCTTCCTTCTGAAAAAGATAGGGCTTAAAAAAAGTGCTCGATTGCAAAGAGAGGGTGAGCTCTTAAAAACGTATATTAAATTAAGGTTTAGCTCGTCTGAAGTATGCAGGAGATAGGAAAAGCTGCTCGAGTGAAAAGGATAGGAACGAAGTCGAATAAAAGGAAAAAGAATCGAGGCTCGAGCATAGCAAGAGGAGAAAGAAATGATTGAAAAGAGAGGATTTATAAAGACTCGAGCAAAGCGAAAGGGAGTTTTAGTGCTCGAACAACAGGAGGGGTTTTTATCCTGACGACCGTGAGGAAATTGGCTCGACTGAAGTATGAGGTGGAGGAGAAGGCTAGACCATAGGGGGAGGACCTGCAGTGGGAGGATACTGAGGTACGAAGGTGAGTAGAGATAAGCCCGAAGAAAGGGGTATTGGCTAAGGTACGAGGGAAAGGAGATGGGCTCGCCCGCCATGTGTGTTGGGGTTTAGGAGGAGTATTTTTGCGTCTTTGAAGAGGCCTTGTCGGAAGGTGAAGCCGCGGGAGTTCTAGTATAGGTCGCCAGAGACATCGAAAATGAAGTCCATAAAAGAAGGGGTACCAAGGATGCAACATAGATAGTGCGTAAGTCATCTGGTGGCCAAGCTGTAGGAGGTCTTGTTGGTAACATTGCAAGTTCTCGGGCCCCAGTTTTTAGTTATGTAGGATAAGACAGACAACAAGTGTGAGCTCTCTTTACTTCAAGCATGGAATGCTCTCTTCTGCCTAGCATTTTCTTAGACTACAACTATATCCTAACCCCAATTTCAAAGGAATCACTCAGAACTTAGAAGCACAGAGGCACCTTGTTCAATTTAGCTGTTTTGATACTATGCTATAATCAAGCTAAACCCGCAACACGCGGTTGGCTCGAAACAACTTCACATACTATTTATTAATTCTCTTTTTGTGTATTCTCGAATAAAGACTAGAAAGCAAGGAGTAATAGGGCTTCATGTCCCCACATACTAAATAAGAAGAAACTTTCCACCCTATTCTCGATCCTTATATTAATTCATAGTACTTTCGACTAGGGTGGGACATCTTTGTGCCTTGGGCTTGGCTTGTGCAAAACAGCAGAAGTACTTCCTCTTTATTCTATTCTGTGAAAAGAGATAGCAGGCTTATATACCCCCAATTCTATTCGCAGTTTCAACAGCTTCTAAGGCTCCTAAAGATAAAGAAGCACAAGCAAGCAGCAGATTGGGTTTGTGGTGATGAGGATTTGCTTAAGTGAGCTGGCGCCGTATCAACACTTAATTTAATGCTAATTTAAATAATGCGCAGGATAGTGGTTCCGTTTACAGCTACTAGAGAAAGAGAGACTTCGGCAGTCCACGACGGATCACGCCCCTTCTTATTAGGCGCAGCTTGTCTTCCAAAGTACGGGCCTTAGAAGACACCTAGTGTTTAAATAGAGTGGTGATCGAAAGGCAGCAACCGTCTGTACAAAGTTCATATCCGGCAGTTGGGGTAGGAACCACATAAAGATTCAAAAGTCTTTCTTTTCTTACTTTTACTATGGCTGTAACTAGAACGATGCCATGTAAGAATGTACTAGTCCTTAACACTTTACTCCCCTCTTTTTTTATAAATGGTAGAGAAAGCTACTCTTTTATCTATATCGCTATTCTTAATCTGTAAAAGCTCTCTCATACGTCACTGCCTGTTCGAGGAGCATACAGGGCCAACATTTTAACTAGTTTTGCTCTGCTTCATCTATTATACCTAGACTCTTTCCTATCGCTAGCGTTCAAGCTTCCTCTTATGATCCCGCCCCCTGCCTTTCTTTAGGCGGCCTTATCTTTGTTCAAATTCCTGCTCTATACTACTAGTTTACCACGTTTCCAGTTCTCTAACATTTTTGGAATTCAAGCACTTTCTTAGGATACAGCACTTATCCCCTTTCATATTAAATGTAACGAAAAAGGAAAGGCAATTGGAAGAATTCTATCAACAACTCTTTTCGAAGTGAAGTATAGATATTGCAGTTGTAGTATAGCTCTCTTAAAAGAGTTTAAGGTAAGAGAGGGGTAGAATGTTCCCAGATCTCAAGACAGCGCGCTTATTTATGATAACCTCCCCTTTCTAATACAAGGAAGAGGTAGTTAATAGGAAATGCAATAGAGTGAACGGAGAGCTCTTGACCAACCCAAGAGGAAGGAGAAGATGTTCACAGGTTACAAGTTCTAGCGTAAAGGGTATGTCATGAAATGACTCGCCTAAATATAATAACATAAAGAACAAGATATAAGTATGTACAAAGTAAAGTTAAAGTGCTTGAACTTTCTAAACGGTGCGATTGCTCACATATCGATTAATAAGACAAGAGGGAAAGCTACTAGTGAAGAAGAACTTCTAAAATAGAAATTTAATCTCATTCTTGAACTTTCCTAAATACGATTAAATAAGGAAATAAATATGGCATGGAAAAAAGGAGGAGGAAACGAGCAGACATCCAGCCAACTCTCCTATGGAAATATATATATAATAAAGCTATTCGCGTATGTGCCGGAATTCAGCGATATGCTCCTACTTACTAGCGAGGAAGCTAACTTTCTAACCAAATTGAGTATGCGTGAAGGGAAGGAGCATGGCTCCTGTTTAAGTCCCAGTGAATCTAGCAAAGAAAATCTCGAGTCACTTCACTTGTTTACGGCACTTGAATAAGTTTCGCGCGCGATAGCTTAGCTCTGGAAGAAGGTCACCTGTTAAAGAGGGAGAGTCCGGAGGAGAGGGGCTCAGCTACTCGACACACTAACAAGGGGAGGAATGAGACTCGCATATAAACAAGAAGAAGAGATAGAGAGGTTTTCATCCAAGAAAAAGGTCTTTACCTTTTATCTTTCGTAAAGCGGCAAAACAGACCTCTTCCCTCGGCGTACATCAAAGTGTGCTTTTATCAGTAATGCGCTGGGATAGGGCATTCTCGAGTTTGGACTTGAATGCATGTCTTCTCATCAACGAGATCTTGGAATTCCACAAAATGAGTAGGTCGATCCTTCAACACTTTTACGACAAGGTCTACGTGGTAATAGACGGCCAACACAGATTAGGCGGTCCAAGCGCCCTTCTTTTATATATAGTCACTTTGGTATGCACGGGGCTTTCTCCGGAAGTGCTTTCTGCCCCCTTTAAGAAAGACAAGGTTCGGTACCGCGTACACGCCCCTAATGGAATAGAGTTTTCTCTCACGAACAGCAGAAAGGGAATGTTCGGTCTCAATCAAGGCACCTTTACATCATAACACTTTAAACTGCAAATTTTGATCGAAGTATAGCGCAATTTCCTTCTTCTTTCTATTGGTTGTCCAATCAGTCTGGGCTTCAGCCCACAGGAAGCGGAACTCTCTTCCATACGAAAAACCTCCGAGAGTTATGGTTCGCTCGCGTCATGGAATGAGCTCACCCACGCAAAAAGGGAAAGCCAGCCAGCAGCGTAGAAGAAGTTGGTTGACCCGCATCTATAATAAAGAAGAGATCCGAGTTACCATATGATTAATCCAAACCTGAGGTACTTGCCCTGTGAAATCAGTACATTTCGAAAAAATCCGTAAAACCATAAAACGAGAGAAGTTCGCTTGCCTCATCCACTCTGTAAATCCTAACCTACATGCTACTTCGACCATGAAAGAAAGAGTTTAGAAATACGTTTGGAAGCTTCGTTTCGTAAAGGCTTAGCAGGGAGTCTTAATGGACTGGGTGTCACGAATGGCTATTACTTTCTCTATTCTCATCAGTAATGAAAGAGACGAATCACCTTTATTTGACTTTTGCTTCGAGAAAGCTCTTTTACCAACGCTAGGCTAGAGTCATTAGCAGCAGTTGATAGTAGTTTTTCAAAGAAATCGGCCAACCCTCTTATGAGAACAAATCCCTTATCTTGCCTTCTTTATACGGGGCCGAGAGAAGTCTGAGAATGTAGAAGAGCAGAGGACTACGCTAGAAAGTGCACTAGTATACCGAGGGCATAGTTAGCAGTTACGAGATCTGGTTTTTCTTTTCATAGGGCGCTTCGCGAACAAGCCTTAAAAATGAAGCACACTATCGGCGTAACTTCGTCCTGTGCGTGCATCAGTCTTTTCTGTTTTCTACCAAATGCTTATCTAACCCCCAAAGTGCTTGTCCAACCCTTCTTGTCTTTAAAAGAAAGCGAGATCTATCTCTTCGAATACATCTTCCGAACCTGCTTGTATTAAAAAAAGGAGACCCTCTTTCTACATTTAGCTATAGTAGGGCGGGACAAGAGTAGACCCCATCCCGAAAACTCCCGCCTTAAGCTCATTAAGTTTCCAAACCCTTCCGGTATGCACTAAAGGAAAGTCATAAGAAAGAGGGCTCTGTGTCAGCCTTCCATTCATGGGCGGACGCCTCTTGATCAGCCAGCCATACCACCCGAATAAGCAAAAGAGGGCGGATAGAAGCTACCAACTTCAAACAGAAGACGTCATGTATAGTGACCTAATGCCCTGATTTGGTTGATATGGATTTTTTCATCACTCGAATAAAGGCAGTAAGGTAAGGGCAAAATATATAGATGGGCAGGCAGCAGTCTTTCTACCTGTAAACTTTAGTACAACAGCGTCTTTCTTATAAGAGCAAAGCCCGAGGCCCCGCCTTCTAATATAAAGTAGCTAGGATCGACCACATATGGGAGATTGGTTGGTTCAAATACGAAGGATCTTACAAGACACCAAGATCTAGTTAATTCTTATGTATGGGATTGCAATAGAAGTGCTTGCTTCTTTACCCTCATCTTATTTGAAGCGCTAATCTAAGTATAGTATGTTTACAACACGAAACGATAAGGAACAGCTTACTTTCCACGAGCTTCTTGAAAGAACGTTTGCGTATTTATAACCTCAGGAGATTTATCCGTCTGCCGTTGTTCGAGCACTTTCAATCAATCTCGCACCCTCTCCTTATTGTTGTTTAAAGAGGGTGGGGCAAAAGAGACTACTACTTCTGCCTACACCACTTTCAAACGGGGCAAAGACCGTCGCTTAGTTACCGACTTAGTGAAGGAATAGAATAGAGGGCGGGCGTTTTAAACAAATCGAGGGAACTTTCTCGGAAAGCGATCGAGCAGGACTATGCTTATATACCAATGAAGATTAGAACTACCCATGTTATGAATATTGGATGTCACCTCGGTTCCAAAGGAAGGATATCACATGACTATCGGGACTGTGGGACGGAGGAGACTTCCTATGAGATTGAGAGTGAGTCTAGGGAGGGCTTTCTTAGCCCCGTATAAGATAAAAGGGGATTGGCCAACCAGCATATCTGCAAGACTCTCTATTAAAACGAGGAAAGACTTTCTACCCACGCTTACTAACCTCAGGAGAGCCCGACTCCCCGCTCCCTCCTCTATCCAACCGCCTCTCCCTTTCTTTAGTCGATCTCGTTATCTCTCTTCTCCTCGCCTTCATACTTCAGTCTTCACCCCGCTCCTCTCCTTCTACTCGAGTCTCTTTTCTCTCTCCTCAGTCGAATTCCTCTCACTAGGCTCGAGTAGCTTCTCCCTTCTCTTTGCCAGTCGCACTATAACGAACCTTTAAAGCCAAGGTCCGCTCCTATACAGCCGAGTTCTTTTCAGACCTCCCGCAACAACCGCACACAAGATATTAAAGAAGAAGGATTTCTCAAAGGACACTACAGTGCTTACTTGTTTTAAGTCTTTATATACGTATATGGTAAGATCCGGCTCCATCTCCAGCCATCTAAAGAGATTGGGCGGAAAGTATATGGGAACATTGTTTAAAAGGCCTAGCCTGCCTAAAGTTAAGGGCTGCTCTTTTTTCTGTCACAACATAAACAAAGGTTTCTTTCAATCTAGCATAGCAATTGCAAGCCAACCCTAGCGCACGTAGGATCCCTGGCTTCTTATATGCCCCGGCCAAAACAAACGGATTATAGTGTAACACCAGTGAAGCATCATATATAATAAGAATATAAGAATCTTATAGTTTGATCCTGGCTTAGAAATAACCGAAGAAGGTTCGGTCGAGCCTTTTTCCAATTCGAGAAAGAGAGGGGTTTGTTTGACCCCGCCGTAACGTAATAGGTTTCACTGCCAGCTCTCGAGTAAGGAAGTTCAGCAGGAGATAAAAAGGGAGACTGCCTGGCCTGTCTTGATCTTGGGTTCTGCTGTAAAGCTCCGCAACAAGGGGAAGTTCATTGACGTGTTAACAACTTGGCCTCTCTGCCCTCTCTCTTCTTGGTATGGGACGAGTCTTTCCATCGAAGTCTAAGCATCTGTAAGTGGATCAAGGGAATCTGGAGCAAAGGCGCGGATTTGTTCAAGACTTTATGTGAGGTAGGACTCGGTTAAGTATGATTAAATTAAATGGCTATTCACATAGCAATGTAAAACAATTGTTCAAGGGCCTCTTCTCCTTTGAGAAAGAATGCTATTTACACCAAGAACTAGGAAAATGAAAGGTACATTTTCGAACAGCTCCCTGTGTTGGTTCCACTCGTTCTGTAAACAAGGCCTAAACAGGTTATTTAGAAAGATCCTTTTTCATTCAATAAGAATAATTTAATAAGATAAGCGCATGCAATAGCAATGAAAGAGTAAGACGAAAGCTGACGATAAGAGTCCTCCTTTATGCACTTTCTTTACTAAGACTAAGATAGGTTTCTATCTTAAGCCCACACTTTTTCTTCTTACTGAAAGAGCATAGCATCCATCAACACACTAGGAGCAAGACCCATTGCCAATGAGGGGCTCGGATCAATCGCTAACTCGGGAATCCACTTACTCCCACCTTCCAAGGTCTAAATTGAGTGAGGCAAGGGATGTTAAAATTGCATCTAAAAGAAGCGCCTCTTTAAAAGGACGATGACATGACATACGAGATGAGATATTAGGAGGAGCTCTCCTTAATAAGATCTTGATACATGCATAAGAACTTTTCTATACCGACCGTTAAAGAAGAGATCGGCGCTTTTCCATTCTTCAATTAAGCCATGCAAAAGATGGGCCATACTCGCCGCGAATCGAATCTAGTTGCTCAAAACAGAAGGAAATCTACTATTCTATTGTATTCTTATGCATTATGTCCGAGATTGCATTAATCCTTATGCTATCCATTTCACAATATCGTGCCTCAAGCTAGACTAAAGAAAGAGGGCTTGTGAATAAGAAAGAAGGCCCTTCCCTCGGTCTTCAAAGATTTCCCTTTCTTATAGAAGAAGCGTCCTCTCTCCTCCCAGCACCCACTTGAGTTAGCCTAAGAAAAAGAAGTCTGCCTCCTTTCTCGAGCATAGGTATGCAAGCTTTCGTTAAGACCTCTTTCCAGTACCAAGTCTTTACTTGCTTTCTTTGCCGATGAACACCCGAGGTCCTTTGAAACCCGGTCTTTTGGGCGCAATAGCTGGCTGAACCCCCCTTTTTTACTTAGGGCAGGTTTTGTTTTACAGCTTCCGTATCACATGAAGCGGGAGTCCACTAGAAAAGAAGATGTCCTCTGGTTCGTTATAGTAGGGCAAAATCGAATCCCATTCTGCAACAAAGGCTTTTTAATTTAACTAATCTCTTACTCGAATCGTTCATTCCCGGCGATTCTTTTGAGTTTAATCGAGTCAACCAGCTGTTCTAGCCTCTACTACTTCCTTAGAAAAACAGCAGGCTCACTTGGGCCCAGTCAAAGGAAGGACCTTCCCCCGAGGGTTTTTAGTCTTTAATGTCTTTGGTCTCCACATCCATATGGAACGTCTCTTTTATCACGAACGAACAGTAGGAATAGTCTCAATCAAGGCCTGCCAATGCTTTTTGGAGGCATCCCTGTGGGTACCAGACCTTCTTCCTTGGTTTGACAAGGAGAGTCAGCCCTGTAGCCTTTACTTGTTTCTTTTGCTTTCTTTATGGACGTATCTAATAGGAGAGGGATGCTTCGACCATCGGTTTACTGCAGCTTCCTTGGGGGGTTGTATCGGAAAGGTGAGTAGGTTCTCGCTTGTTTTTAACATTTAAGTTATTGATATTAATAGAAGAACCGAGCGCCTCTCTACTAGCAGTGTCTGACAAAGCGGCTTTTTCGTTGGCAACTTTCCTCGCCTTGGTCGGGGGAATCTCTTGATACCGGTTGCTTCGTCCTATAGATTCTTTTCCGTAATCGGTATGTTTCTGGGCATTCGATGCCTTGTTCGTTCTTGTTAACGTTAACTATCAAGGAAGTCTTCTCCTTGTCAGTCAATCCCCTCCGGGTCCTCTCACTATGCTTAAGTCTTTCTAAATCTTGGAAGTCGACTTCGTGCCTCTACCGCTTGCTTGGTTGAGCTCGTTACTCACGACTCTCTTTATATACGAGCACTTTATATCTAGATTTGACGAAGATCGTATGCTAGTGCCTTACTTACTTCTGTTCATTAACGGGCGTACTCGCGTAAGATAATTAGGGCTTTTTGGCTACAATAGATGCTATTAAATTATCCGATCGTGCCGTCTTTGCAACCAAACCCATTAATTAAAAAGGGCATAGAAAAGAAACTCGGGAGAAATACAAGTTATTATATTTGATCCAGCCGAAGCAAGAGACATTGTTGGTGCAAGTACACAGGAGAATCCACTTATTTAAAGTAAAGGCTATTCACCCCTTTTTTAAACATGAGACCTTGTTTGGTCAAAGCATTAATTCTTATATTCTAAAGCCTTTAAACACAGCTGTCTTTCTTTGACTCTGTTTCCAAATGCTTAGTCAGAATGTGGTTCGACAGCGCTTGTTCGAGATCAGAAAGGTAAAACTTGTTGGTCTCTGTGTTCTTGAATAAAAGGCCTTTCCCTTTCTATGGAGAAAGAGTCTCACCTATCTACTTAACCAAGTCTTTAACTTCTTGCTGTTTGCATCTTGTTAAAGAAGCGCTTTTGGCTCTAGCCTACCTTTCTTCTATTTCTTTCTTCCTATTTATTATACGAATTAGACGAAAGCTGAATATAAGCGTCCGGGGCGGCGCCTTCTAAGACGAAAGCCACGAGTCTCTTGTTATGTAAAGAGAGTTATAATTAAGTTAAATCCTTAACCTTTGGGAGCTAGGGAACTTCTTTTTGGGCGAAACCCGCGCTTCAAGAGGAACAGGCTCGAGTGCATACGAGATGGAGATAGCCCGAAGAACGGGGATCAAGTGAGTGAATACGAGAGAAGACGAACGAAGTACCGGAGGAAAGAGGACAGGCTCGGAGAAAACAAGGAAAAGAATGGGACTTTACCTCAGAGTTTTTCCGATAAGAAGTTTTTTACAAAGCGGGGATTTCGGGAATAAATTGGCCAAAGAGGGGCAAGAAGGAAGTTCCCCTTTTATTTTAGGGTCGTGAACTCGTGTTGGTAGGGAGCTCCCTCTCTTTTTCCTTGGGATCATGGTTCGTGACTTCGGGTTTAGTCTCCTTTATATAATTAGGGGATTAGTTTTAACATCTGTTGCTAAGAAAGGGAAAGGGCGCCCGTGTGTTACATAGGACATGTCCAGGTTCTTTTATGAGAATGAGGACAAGTTGCCAAGAACAACAAGTATGGGTCAGAAAGTGGGATCTAATGGGGGCATCAAGGGGGATGACTCGGCTAGAAATATTTAAAGCGCTCGCCCAAAGGGAGTGGGGCTTGTCTCTGCTTCCTCTGCATATCATACAAAATAAGCTGGTTAGTTACACCTTTAATCCTGCATTATGAGGGCTGCTGCGCGCCTCACTTCTCTTATGCACGTCTTTCTTGAGGCGAAAAATAGCCTAAACTATAACAACAATACGTCCAACCACATCCATTAAGAAGTAAGGAGTGTAGTTCACGCTCTGGAAGAGAATCACTCGACAATTTTAGAACAAGTAGGGGCTAGGAAAGGGGTGGGGTGTGCGCGTAGCGAGCGGGTCGACCCAGAGTTATAAGGGGCTCGTTGGGATTAGGAAAGAAGGGAAGCACGAATCTTCTTGGTCGAGTCCCTTGAGGATTTAAAGAAAGGCATAGTCGTGGCTAAGATTCCTTTGAATTAGTCTACTAATTAAAGAGGTCAGTTCACTCATGAGAAGGAGGGCGAGCTAAGCCGCACCTCACAAGAGGCCGGGCTCGAAGAAAGGCAGATCATAGAGCATAGGTGATTGGAAGACTCGGTTTCCACTTCATTCTGACCGAAAAGGTCTTGGTCCTGGTCATCTCCATAGTGTTTTGAGAGACTCAACCTACTAAAGACCCACGTTCAGTTGGTATTTGCGGGATTGCTTTCTTCCATCAAGGGGACTTCGCGGCAAAGATTTGGAAGAAGTGTGGCCAGACGGAAGTTTAGAAGGTCTTCTGTAACGCCTATTTAATCTATTTGTCTATATACTTAGACATGAAACCTCTCCCTAAAAGCCAGTCACTTCACTTGCTGCTTCATCTTCTTCTAGTCTTCATGCCTCTTTACCTGGTGCCTGCTCTCGCACCTTCTGGACTTCGCTAACTCTCAAGCTTTTCTTTTTCGCAAGATCTCGCTCTATCTTCAAATATGTATACTACAAAGCATATGAGGAAAGGCCCGTCGCCAGTTGCTTGCAAGTATACATGCTAATGACGTAGTAGGTCCGCTCGTGACATGGGGTTATACACCCACGAGAATGCTAGCTTCACGGCCAACTGCCCTTATTATATAGAGCTGGGACTCGCCCGGGCTTACCAAGACACATAATAAAGAAAGAGGCTCTCAATGGACACCTTTCTACCTTACACAGGCTAGATGGACTCTATATCTTTGTAGTGTCTATAATCAAACAAACCCCGCACACAGGAGTAAGCTCGTATAACTCAGAAGATGGAATCTTTTTTTAGTAGGGCCAGTCAAAGGGCATTTGAAGAGACGAGTTCAATTGCTCCGTTCACGCGAGAGAGGACAAAGGCAAAGTCCACTCTTCCACACTATCAAACAAGATTCTACTTTCTCCCTCTCTTTCGTCAAAACCAAAACTTCATCCGTTACACCCGCTACCTCTACCCCGCTCGCTGCGCAAGTTGTTTTGGTTTCCCGCCCTTGTCTTATCTCTGGGAAAAAAGAAAAGAGGCTTCCTATATATATAGGGAGAGGCAAAGAGTGAGACTTTACTATACCAAATGCTCGCCTGTCAAACCAGCAAGGCTACTTCCTCCCGATGTACCCTGTTAGATCGCTGAGATCTCGGCGCCTTGAGACAGTCCTGTCATATTAAGAAGAAAGTTTCTTAGGGCTGGCTTGCTTTATGGGCTATAGACCAAGTAAATGACCCTTGGTTTGAATGTTTTGACCTTTCTTGAATACGAAGACATCACTAAGAGTTATACTAGCATCATCTTTAAACTGCCGACTCATTAGTCAGACTGACCGACCCCTTCCATTGGTGGGTGGTCTTTCCTATGGACGTCCTAATACATAAGAGAAGTGTGCTTAAACACAGGTGAAGGAATACTGAAACGTGTAAGAAAATAGGTTCTCTGTCTACCCCCAGTCCTTTCAATTAATAAAGAGGTGAAGTAGGCTTCATTCAAAGCAAGGTGGGACTTCCTGTTCGGAATACTGCTCATCAAAATCACACCCTTACTCAGTCTCAGTTGGCGTTTTTGGCTATTCAAATATATGAGTCCGCGGGTATAGCACTTCTTTTGTAAGAGGAGCTCTGGCCTTATCTCTCACCGGGTTGCGGGGGCTGACTCTCTTGGGCGGGTTGTCTTCTTCTTCCCAGGCTAAGGATGCTCGATCCTGTATTGGGTAAATGATATGGATGCAAGCTCCATACAGGAAAAAGCTAAGAACCCTGCTTTTCTTTGTTTAAACCAACGGGCTCGTTCCAAATGGGTTTATAAAGTCAAATCCAAGTCAGAGAGATCTCTTTTTAAGTATAAGGCAAGCCAGACTCTGACTAAATTAATGAACGGGAAGAGTAGGACGTTACGGTCAGTACTGAGCGACCAGACGCGCGTAGATAGGTAGATAGATTGGCGACTCGTTGATACCCTTACTTACTGGATAGACAGATTCTAAAGCGCGGAACCTTTGCTTTGCGTAGCATGCCTTTTTTCATCTTATTTATATAGGGTGGGTATCCAAAACGTCCTTTGCCAACACAGGGCCTAGGTTGACTTTTAAATAGCTCTTCCTTATGCAAAGCTTTTATATCTAAGTTTTACGAAACCAGAGCATTAAGATATAACCACAAGGAGGAATCTTAGGAAATTCGTTAAGTCCTGGGCTGAAACCAAGAGAAGAGGATGTTTGGGCACACCGCTGGGATGATGGTCTGTGCGTTAGTGGGATAAGATGTTTAGTAAGCTTGCTCCCTAATGGCTCTATATTTCATTCATTCTCTTTTTTATATTGAGCTTGAAAGGACTTATTAAGGAAACTCCTTAGGAGTGGTCTTAACGAGAGAGTTTAAGAAACTGTGCAGATTTTCATGAAAGAGCTGTGCGGATGGCGGAGGTGCGGTTTGACGGGCGAAAAGGAGGGGATCTCGGCAAGGAACCTATCAAGACAAGCGCCGAACAATCAGTCAAATAGAGAAATTAATTTAAGGGGCATAAAACCAAAGTAAGCCGCTTGCTCTCTTCATATAGACTCTAAGAGCTGCTTATTCGCAGTACTGACATACATCTAAACTCTAAACACTTCTCTTGTTCCGGAGAAAGAATATAGGAATGTAACCACTTACAAAGTTTCGAGAGTTTGTCGGATTGAGAAATTCTCAACTAGATTTAAAAGGGAGGATCTAATCAAAATCTTATATTAGGAAGCGAGCGAGTTAGAGGTTACAGGGGTTTTTCCTATTACAAAAGTAGTAGTAGTTATTTACGCACAACAATTGCAGCTAAATATAGGAAGGAGCCCTTGAATTACCGTCTTGACCGACTTACTTCTACTTATTGAAAGAAAGGGGTGTAATGCTACATAAACCGCACGCTCTAGTTCTGTCCTTTGACGTCTGTCGGGATTTCATAAACTTCTTATATAATCATAATGAGAATCTCTCTTTGTGTTTTTCTCCTGTCTCATCAGTAATGCTAACTAGATGCTTAACCCTTCTTTCTTCGCCCGAGGACTTTCTTTCCCTCTTTATTTTTTTCTTTTTCTCTATCTATCTTTCTTAATCCTACCCGCTCTTCTATAACCAAACCATCCAGAGGGGCGTCTAGGCAGGCCGATAGGTGGCCCTTGTTAATGGGTTTTTAGTACTGTGTATGTCTTCAAGTTGAATAAAGCTGAGTCTTAATGGAACTCCTCGCTTGGGAGGCGGATAGGAAAGTATAACTGGAATCATCCAGAAGGAAGCCTACCGACCAAAATGATAAGGACTTTTCGAACAACAAAGACCTTACCTTATATTTAGACATTTACAATCGAAGCAGATTCTTAGTAGAGTATGGTATACCTCCGCCCTTTCATCTCTTCTTTTCGTCCATCCCACAAGGGCCCTCCTTTTGGATTGGAAATGCTTAACTTCTTTCTAAGCTAAGAGGTGTGATTGATTGTCTTTTAGTTACAGTACAAGGTGCAAGTCTCGCAAATGAGCTCTTTTCTACCCTTTCAAAAGCAAAAGAATGAACTCATCCCTGTCTTGGCTGGCGCTTGGAACTGGCTTGCTTTCGAATTCGCGTTTAGTGCCTTGAAGGCGTTCTTTAACCCTTTACTCCAATGCTAATGTGCTTGCTCCTTGGCTTGGTATCAAGTACTAGGAAGATTCTTTTGTAAGTTTATGACCACTATCTTCCTTAGTTCTTTCGCTTGCAGTTTTCTTATATATATATAGCAGCAGAAGCCAGATCTCTATTCAATAGGTGCTGGTGGGCGGGACTCTTTCTGTCTTGAGACGGGGTGAGAGAGGTTTAGCAATAAGTACTATTTTGGTTAACAACTACTCTAATGTTCTCTGGCAGTTTCCCCATAGGCTACCTTTCAGTCTGGACAAGGGCGAGCATTCAAACGCTCGTACTTTCACGCCTTTGGTGTTTCTTTTTCTCCCCTTTTGTAGATTTTTTGTTTCTGCCCTCTCTTTGTTGGAAGAAATCCCGTCTTTGTCTTATGTCTTTGATTCCAAGCGAAGCCCACCCTATTTGTTGTTTGTGCGCCCCTCTCCTTCCTTGATCGTATAATAGTTGTCTCATCAATCTAGACTTGTATGTAAAAGAGGAAGCTTCTCCAAGTCTTTGGCTCTAGAAGAAGATCAGAGCGATAAGGAAAGAACCATTATACCACCGCGCATATTTAAGAAAGGGGAGAGCCAGAGGGACTTTACTAGAAGGAGGGTTGGGTCGTACCTCATTCCTTAAAGAAAAAGGAAAGAATCCCTTGCAGATCCAAAACTTAGATGAGAGATTCCTAGGAGACTCTCATGTGAAAGACAGGAGCCTCGATCTAGGCCGGTGAAGAACCTAATTACATATGAGATCGCCCCCTTTAAATAAAGACCAGAGCTGCTACTAGACTGAGTTTCGTCTGTCCCAAAAGGAGTTTCCTCACCAAAGCTATCCCCTCTTTTAAGGTAAAGACTGAAGTAGATGTCATCCTATATAAGAATCCGTGGGTTAGAACAAGGGTGTCTTCGATCTACCTGCTGAACAGGGCTCAGATGACATTGACTTAGAATCAGTACAATAAAAATAATTAACACAAGTAGCAAGAATCTTAAACCAACATAAAGACGCATCTTTTCATCAAAACCTCGCCATTAGAAAAGCGTAAATAGACTCGAAAATTTCATCAAGGTTGCGGTGGTTGCTGTTTTGGACAACTCCTCTAATTTCCAATACCGCTGTGATAAACCTCCGGACTTTACTAGTCTTTTTGGCATTGAGAGCTTTCCTTAATATACCCACATGTCACACGAACCTTCTCTCTTTCGGGTCGAATCCATAGGTGATAGCATCCCGTTCGGGAAAGTTCTCTAAATTTCATAGAAGAGTCTGTCTGATTCCTATACATCTGCGTAACCAACCGGGAGAGATTACATATTGGTACCAGTTTCCTTTGTAGTAGGGATTCCTCGATTAGGTAGTCTTAGTAAATCTTGTTCCAAAACCCAAGCCCTTTCACGCTCCGACCGAGCGCGACTTACTGAGCTGAGAGCCCCCCTTCTTTTCAGAGGGTAGAGGCGTTATACGATCGTTAGTGATAGGTATGAAGACTACAATAGAAGGAGGTTCTGAAACTGAAAGAAGCCTACTAAAAGGAAATAGGCCGAGCCGCCCCGTCTAGATAGGCGTTTGAATTAAAAAAAGAAGGAAAAGAAGAGTTTGGTTGAAGCTAGATAAGAGGAAATCTTAGCCTTGGCTATTCGTTTAGTTTATACTGTAGAACTTAAAGGTTCACCCCGCCCTTGCCATTTTTCCTTAAATTACGTAAAAAGATTAAAGGAATCGACTCACGCTATACCTATCGTTCCAACATAAAACCACGCTCGAGGTAAGTGCTAACTTGTGAGTTGGATTCCCAAGAGGGGATCCGGTGGCTTAGAAATATAGTAGTAGCATACTTGGGGATCTTTCTTAAATTCTTAAGTTCTCTTGCGCCCCATCTAAAGAAGTTTTGTTTACACCTCGTGTTATATCCTAAAATAAATATAAGACGGGGCTGGGAAAAGACAGGCGGATCCTTGTCATTGATTGAAGAAAAGAGTATAAAGAGAGCTCGAAAGTTGTCTTGCTTGGCTCGATTGATGGGCGTTGAGGAGGATATGAAAAGCGACGAGCAGACTTCCTCTTGCTTGGTATTACATGAGTGAGCTAGGTTCTGAGACAGTTAGTTGCGCTGGTGAGCATATTGCCTTTCAAGCAAACCCACCCCTTCTTTGACTTTGTCCTATTCCCCTGCTGTTCTCCCGGCATTTGCCTTTCATGTACTAAGAATAAGCCAAGGCTTTCCTTTCTTTATATGATATGCGAGCCATGTCATAACCCCTCCCCTCTCCTTGGCAGTCGAGCCCCTTCCGGTCCGGCCCTATGGTCGAGCCTGTTCTTCCCATCTCCCCACCTTGTCTATATGATCTCTCTTCTCACCCCTCTCCTTGGCAGTCGAGAACTTTCTAAGCTACCTCCTCTCTACTCTACCTCCTTCCCAGTCATAACCACTTCGGGTTTAACAAGGCATAAATGCTCCTCTACTTCATACTTCCAGCCGCGACTGTTCTCCTTCTTGTTTATATTCGAGCCTCTCTCTTTACTTTATATCCCATTCTACTAGAGGGATTCTTTATTCGTCAGACTGCGCGGGGCGCCAAACGTATGTATTAAGGTTGTTTTCCGAGTTTAATTTGCTCCTAGACCCTTTTCTCTCTGTGTTAACAGTTGTAGGGAGGAGTTGGGATTGGTACTACGACAAAGACTGAGTGAGGTATGATACCCTGTCTTGGATCTTGCTTTCGTCAAAAAGAAAAGGAGCACTTTCCTAATAACTTTGATTGAGGAAGCCTCTTTCTTCCTATTCTCAGAGAAAGACTGGAATCGCTTCTTCTCCTATTAGCCTTGATCTTCCACTTGTCAATATAGACGACGAAAGGGTTCTTTTTCCTTTCTTTCTCCCCTAACCCAGGTAGACCTTATATATATAAGAAAAGAAGAGGGATGCCTACAATAAACAAGAAGAAAGAGCGTAAAGATATAAAATAGATAGACAAGCTTCTCCCTACCTGTTATCGAAGAGAGCATTCACGGACGTAAGCCACAAAAGGAGTTGCTTTCTTTAAGTATAGCTGGTGTTAGAACGAGTCATCCACATTGTGCAGCCTTTTTTATGTTCTGCTATTCTTTTTGAAAAGGACAGATTCTTCCACCGAAACGGGCGCGCGTGCCTCGGCGAATAATCAAAGGAATGTCTCAAACCAACTTATTTAATGACTTCCTTACTTTCAAAAGACAGAGTTTTTAAATGTAAATGGAAGGCGTTGAGCAGCTTAGACTGAGCCTAGGTAATAATTAGACCTAATTAAGATAAGAAAGCACCTCCCTTCTAGCAAGATTCGTACAACTTCCTCGCATTTTTCATTCTTATTTGATGCCGCCCGAAATGCTATAAAAACCCATGAAAAAGCAAAGTATAAAGGCTAAGAGGTCTTGTTTACTTGAGTAGCTTTAGTTTTTATAGGGAAACATGAGAAAATGTCTTGAATGGGCCAACGCTTACCCCCTCCCTTACTTCCTGTTTGCTGGGGTGAGCCTGCTTAGTGAGTTAAAGAAACGAGATGTAGTGTATGGAAATAGGGGTTTATCAAGAAGAGAGTGCATTTCTTTCTTCTTTCTTTCATACTACTGCAGGTCGAGCAAGTCAACGACTTCTAGGATATATAGTGAACATTGCCCTTTTTCCTCTTTGGAAGGTGGATGCAAGTCTTCCTAAACTTATTAGGTAAGGTGGGCCTAGATTCCTTTCGGGGTTAGGTTAAATACCGCATTTTATTGCTTTAAAGAGAGTGGAAACGGGGTGAGATGTTCGTGGTGCCCCAAGCCAGCCGCCGCCCCCCTTTTTTTCGATAGAAAGGAAATAAGCACAAAACCCTCTTATATATGGGGCGATTTCCCATCTTTAGTAAGGATTGCTTTGAAGAATTCAATGAAAAGTAAACCAAAGCCGAAGCCCTGTAAAGGCTAGGAAGATTTCGGGCCATAAGATTTAGAATTTCTCCAACCCCTTAATTTAGTCAAAAGAGAAAGAGCAAACTTGATCTACGCAATAATTTGATTGAAAGATCCTATCCTAATAAGTAAATAGGACAAAGATGTGCTATTCATCTTTTCTTTCACTCCGGTCTCGGTTGGGCATTAAAGAATTGCTTGCTAATATGCTTAAAGGCTTCTCTGATGGTAAGTAGGTAGAGTTCACCGACAAGCCCTCTTCTCGTTACGACCGATGGGTGGTTTCAAGCGCTGCTTTTCTTTCAAATTGAGGACGGCGGGAGCAGAATAATTTGAAGCCGAGTCGACAGAAGGGTTGCTACGCTGATCTATGCGTGTGGTGATCCCTTTTCTTTTGTAGACCATTCGGATAAGGACGAAAGCAAGTCGTCTTAATTTCTAAAGCACCACAATATACTGAATCTCGGAGGTCTTTTTCCCTGCTTATCTATAAAAGTGCTCGGTTTATTTCAAAAGACAGGGGGGAGTCTAAAGCAAATGAAGAAGAGCGAACAACACCAACCGGTTCTTAACAAAAAGGAAGAAAGGATGAGAAAGAGAAGCGGACCGTGTCTAGCGTTCGGGACAAGAGCTCAGTTCAACCCCCGTTCGCCCAAATAAATGTGCATAGACGGAAAGCCGAGGATTTCGTTTCCACGATCATCGGGCGCTAAGGTTTGAGTCGTTTTAAATTGAGAGGGATGCTCTAGCCCTATTAAGATAGGCGCTACTGATTTCACCTATTTAAAAAGTCATTTCCGATATTGACACAGAGTCGTGCCAAGAATGAACTCTAAACTCGGCGCAGAAGAATTCCACTCGAGGAAAGATAAAGTAGCACAGGACCAGAGGGTGCTGAAGCCCCCTCCCATTAACAAGTTATACCCCTATAAAAAATAGGTAAAGTTGAGCAGCCACTAGATTCCTGAAAGAAAGAAGGCTTCGTCTGGGCTTTTAAGGTACTGGTGGAACGAGTCCTCTCCTCTTTCTCGTAGAAGAACCGCTGTCAACAAGCTAGCTACTTGCATGAAAAGGGCCCCTCTCTCTAGCTCAGCTCACTGGGAAAGCAAAATTGAACCCCAGTGCGATGGTATGGTATGGTGAGTCGACTCCGGACTTTTTTATTACATATAGTTAGTTGGCGTCTCGTGCCCGAAAAGAAAAGAGGAAACCAAAGCCCTCTTGTCTTGTATGATTACTTACGTCTGAGACTTCTTCTACGATCTTGGTTTGGAAAAGAAGCGCACCACGACTTTTTAGTTGAGGCGTCTTCGGCCCAATCTTGGATGAGAGTTTACTGACCTATCTTTCCGTGGGACGAGCTGACGAGATCACCCACCTCATTCATTAAAGACTGACTCCTTCATTAATTAGGATAGTGCATTGCTCAACTCGTATGGAAAAGAGGTTTCCTTTTTCTTCTTTACATTTGAACACACAAGTGGAGGAGACGGCTCTTAAGCTGCAATAGGAGGCCTTCCTCTTTTCGACACAACCGCCTCGCCTGGACAGAGATGAGCCTCAAAGGCATAGAATCATACCCAGGATTGAGAAAAAAGGGATAGCATAATTGTTGGGAGTTTCTTCAGAAGAATTCCGCTCGAGGATTTCATTCTTATAATTATATAGTAAGTAAAGTAGGCAGGAAGGCCTAAGTCCCATCTCCTACAAATAAGTTTTACGGGCTAGGCTTCCTTAACTCATACGAGGTAGCCACCGGGGGGGTCAGTTTATAGGGCGCGCTTAAGCTCTCTCCCTATGCCTTACTCCCTACGCGCTATAAAGAAAGTTGTTTCCCCTTTTTTCGAACAGGCGCACTTCTACTAGCCAGCCATATAGACAGAAGATTAGATTGAAGAAAGACGATAAGGATCGCTTATAAATTCAGGAGATAGGGTATGGTTTAGTCCTTGTTACGCCTGAAAATGGTATTCGCGCGTAGGGATAAGGAGAGGGGGGTGGAATCTATCTATCACTTGACAGCCGATCTTTCTTTCTACAGGCCCCGTTTGCGCGGTCCCTTTAGGGGTATTCTTTCTTAGATTATTGACATTCATACTTTTGTTTTAATGGTAGGGTTGGTTGAGCTAAGGCGCGCTTTCTTCTAGAGTCTTCCCTTTTATTTAGCCTTTTTCAGGGGCATCAAATCGAGGATACCAGATCTACTAGCATCCTGCTTAATGCTCAAAAACTCCCTTCCAAAGTTTTATCATATATATACAATAAATTATCGACTTTACTGTCTACTAGGGACAGGCTACGCCCCTCTCTCTTCAAGCGAGTCTCTCTCCTCTCTATCTTCTTGAAAGTAAAGTACCGCTCGTTATGCTCGAGCTATAAATAACCACTTCGGCCCTCTCGTATGCACTCTACACCTCCTTCATCCGAGCTTCTCCCTGATACATCGTTCCTATCCTCTCCTTCATACTTCAGTGTCTCTGTTCTCCCTCTTTTCTTTTCCTCTTATATTGTTATTGTTGGTTGGAACGAGTGCAGTACTTTGAATGGGTGTAAAGAAGATTCTTTCCTTCTAGTTGAGCATTTCATCCCTTTACCGCGTGTGGTCAAGCTAAGAGATTCCTAGCGAGTCGTCGTCATTTTAAATAACAGTAAAGTAGTAGTGTGCCTTAATGAGATTAATTCTTACTCGGGACAAGGGCGCTCATTCAAGGCATCTTTACCAGTGTTGTGTCCTGATTTAACTATATAAATTAGATAGAAGGTATTAGAAGAGAGTTTAAAGGCTGTTATCTAAGAACATTGTATGAGCGGGACTTCTTTAACAGGCTAAGGCAAGAATCTCACATCTAGTGGCGGTATCCCTTGCTAAAGCTTTAATTTCATATGAGGTTGCCATTATATTCTGTATAGTTATAACTAAAGCATACACTAAGGGCGTTCCCGAGTTCACCCAACTCAAGTCATATAAGGAGTCAGTGGGTTTACAGCAAATACATAAGCAGCAGTCTTAATGAAGACAGATAAAGAGCCCAAGTTGGTCTTTACGGTCTATTATATATAAAAGCCATTGCATACTGTCTTACAAAGTCTTTCCGTTCCTCTTGTGTAACACCCTCATTTATTTAAGGGTCTGTACTAGGACTCCCCAGATAATTAAGGGTGTTACCATCTCGGTTTCCCGAGGCAGTAGATACAAAGGAAGGAACACAGTACTTTATTATTAAACGTTTAAACTCAAAAGAGCAAGTTCTACAACTGTTTCCAAAACTGTCTCAAAAGATAAAGAAATTCTACAACTCATGATAGAAATACTAAAGTGATCTAGACACTGCCTGGTCTGGTCCGGATCCAAGCTCACTCCCATTAGCTCCCATAAACTCAAGTACCTGTCAATCTGCCCCCCAATAGATTGGTTCATCACAGGTGATCACGAATACACAGGGTCAACCACGAGGTTGAGTAGGAAAACATCAACAAGAAATAAATGAACATATAATAACTTCTTTCATCTCCACATCATTCAGTCAACCACTTCACCTCCATCACACCACACCTTCCATCACACCACCCTTCCATCACACCACACCTTCCATCACACCACACCTTCCATGGCCATATCACAAGTCCCATATCACAAGACCCATATCACAAGACCCATGTCACAAGTCCCATTCTCCACAATAATCAATAAAAATCAAACAATCCACAATACATTCAATATTAGTAAAAGCAGTCTTGTAATAACATCACACACATATACTTCATGTCAGAACACAACCACAGATATATCCCCTACCTCGAATTGCAGAAACGCAGACAAATCCCAAGCCCGCTAGAAATGTTCCACGCGAAAACCGCTACCTAAACACGTATTCGTAACGAATTAATAACCTTTCAGAACCTTCATAACTCAACTTACCCCTACTATAAATAGTAACCTTCTAAAAGTGGAAGGTTTCCTAAAATGAAAACTTTCCCGATATAGTAATTTCCTTAAAAGGAAATTTCCCAACCCGTAAAACCTTTAATTAAAACAACTATTAACCTACTAAATACAATTACAACAATTAATAACAATAATAATAAACTACTAATAAACAACCTAATAATAATAATAATAATATAATATTAATAACATAATAATAATAATAATAATAATAATAATAATAGTATAATAACCCATAAAAAAAAACCAACTCCCACGACTCCCTCCACAACACCCCGCGGCAACACTCAACTCCCTCCTTCACCACCGTCCAACCCACAACCGGCAACCACCACCCAGAAACAACCTCCGCCTGCACGTCCCACCCCACCATAACCAGACCCGCCTAGCCACCTTACTACCGCGAACCCGATAAACACGGTTCCCTGAATCCACCAGGCGCAACCCCGATAACAACCAGACTCCATACAACCCGACTCCTGACATGAGACGACAACCGTGGTACCACCGTGTCGACCTCCCCCGAGTCAACGGTGGCACCACCTCCAGCCCATACACGTAGCAGACCAAAACGCTAATTCGCATCCGTTCGTATTACCTCCAACGTCGACGACCACCAGCGGCAGCCAACCACCGCCCCTGCACTCGCCCTTACTCCCGTAACCAACCCTAGCCACCACAGCGACTCAACTCTGGTGACACAAAACTACGACTGGCGCAAAAACTAAAATGGTGAAACGGAAAAACGAGAGGCTCACCTTAGTCGTCTGAGACCGTCTGAACGCGTCTGAACCGCCCCTTAATCACCGCTATCTCTCTCTCTCTCTCTCTCTCTCTCTCTCTCTCTCTCTCTCTCTCTCGGTTGTACCAGCCGCCGCTTACCCGAGAATCAAGAGTTTAGCGTGTGTTTTTCTTTTTTTTTTTATTATATGGGTTTAGGGTTTGACATCCTAGTAAATAACGTAAGAGAACGTGTGGTAAAGTGTAAGTGTGTTCGTGGGCCTACCCATGACCCATACAAGCTTCGTCTTAAGTAATACGAACCAACCTCAACGCGATATTATAAATATAACACGTAATATTATTAGTATCATATAGGACTTATATTATTATCTCGAGTTAACTTATATTATGTTACAACCCGAGTCTAATAAAAAAAAATGAGGTATAACATATTCCGATAAATTAATTATCCAATACTAATGTTCCAAATACGATCAAAACGTAAATATAAACAATAAATGTCATATTTAAAATACGAGGTAAACATCATTCAAATATTATCAACACGTGACTATATAAATACGAAATATTATAATCAAAATACGAGATATTACAGTCTTCCCTCCTTAAAATGAACTTCGTCCCGAAGTTCAACCACGCACACTTATCACCGTACTCAAAACTCAGGCGTAAATCATATGCTAACACATACCACATACTCAATATAGACTCGAAACATAATAACACTAATTCCCATTCATAAATCGCAGCTTATAGTCTAACAAGTACTTATAACAATAATAATAACTTGCAATTGTTTAACAAATAATATATAATTATATGTCATCTTGATAAAAACATAAATAAACAACTCATTATTATGGACTATGAAAATACAGGGTGTTATAGTCTTCCCCCCTTAAAACGAACTTCGTCCCGAAGTTCACCATCCCATGGTCAACAATCTGGTCACTAGGCATGTAACGAACACAAAACGGGATACCACATAACCTCAAGGCTAATAAAGGTACTTTAAAACACGGAATATTACATTCTACCCTCGTTAAGAAAACTTTGTCCCCAAAGTTTAACGTATAAATAAATTAAAGAATACTCTACGAACACAATAAAATGTACAACCGAAGTAATCAGGATTATCAAGTATAAACAATCACCATATACCAAATAGTCATGTCATAACAAATAACCATACCATAAAATCATTAAGATTTTACAATCCTATCCTCCTTAAAACATGGTTACGTCCATGTAACCTCATTATAAAATTTCCAGCTCCCTACTCCGTCTTACTCATTACTCTATCTCATACAATCTTACTCCAAGTAACCAAGTATCACACTCATCGTCGAATCTAAGACCAAAGACAAGGGATGAGTGAACTGCTGGGATAAACCGCGAAACAATATTTCCATCTCAATATCGCTTCTAAACTCGTAAAGATGTAACTCAAAAACCATGGTCAGTCTGAACCATAAACATAGCTCGGCTCAAAGGCGTCATAACTCACTACTAGTAACCAAACTCAAAACGATATCGTTATTGTCAAAGGTTCAAGGAATCGTGCTCAACGCTTAGAGCAAAACTCTAAGCTACTCACTCACGAGTCAAGGTCGACGAAATCGACCAATCAAACAAAATATCCCCGAATAACCTTAATGTCAAAGTACTCAACTTAAGCTTACCAGCAAAAGCCAACCTCTCAATGCTTCTCAATCCACTAAACTTAGAAATATGCCAGCTCACTTGACAACGTATCATGGTTCAAGCTCTAGTGCCAAAAACAATGTGTTTTCACGCATAAAAGGGCAACAACAACGACTGTCTTGTTCCCAACTAAACCAATTCAGTAGTGTCTTTCACCTCATATCAATCAATTGCACAGGTATACTCATCTCATATTAAACCCGTCTCACCAACAGATGATTAAAATCATTGATGGAAAATATTAATGGATACGAATCAATTTCTAACAACTCCACAAAGATAAAATTAGCACACAAACCGTCATAGTAAATAAATAGCAGTTAGCAAGTAACTCGTACAACTTCGAACGATAATATTGACAATAAAATCGGTAGAATCGTGTTACGCAGTACAACAGGATCAGAGTAGCTAACACTTATATACCCTTGAAGTTTTAATACAAAATTAACATATTTACACCAATGTATACAGTTAGTAAACTTATAATCCATAAATAACTGATTAAAACATTTCATGCTCATACTCATATTATAGAAGCAAAAATCATATTTTAGAAATGACTCAAGGTAAAAGTAACTATCATAAATAACATGGAGCATTGACACGAGATATACCCCAAATCTTAGACTACAAGGCATCTTAGCATTCTTAGGTATGAATAAGTTAAACCAATTAGATACATTTCCCATCCACTCACATTTAATCATTTATCAAGAACTATTAATATATATGACTTGTAAAAAAAATAAAAAAAAAATAAAAATATTAAGGATATCATATAATGCGCAGCAAATAAACTTTCGGGCTGGATTTCATCAACACATAACTATAGCATACGTCATGTTGCAAACAATCACCATAATTATCAAAACATCGAGCGCTATCATGGATGATCATCACTTTGAACACATTTTGAAACTTTCGAACATGGAAGTGGTAATTTATGACAATTTATAGGTACGAAACAAAGACAATTTTACAAGCTATAGATCGAAACGAGTTTACACGGAGACATTCTGACTCTTCTTTACCAACACATTGTTCTTGCAATCTGTAGCTCAAGCATTATGAAGACTTAACGATAAAAGCAGACGAGTTCACAAGATTAGCACTTCCATAATTTACATGTCCACCAATTAATAAATCAATACATCGTGATCAGGTTTTAAACATAACCGTATGCATTTCAGTGTATAGCATAACAATATACATGGAGAGTTTGTAGGGACTTTTGTCGCAGGAACTAGACAAAACGTACCATTAATATACGAAATAACATCAGTAAGATTCACATCGTTCAAATAATCACAATTACGTTTAACAATTAGATTGCTATATCATGCCAATAAACTTACCAGTTAAATTTCATTCTACCACTTGGCAAGATTCTTTACTGGTAAACATGATTTGCCATTACTTACGAACAACACATAATTATTTTGAGGTCATATCACTAGAAGTAAGAGCGTCGGTATAATTGAAACTATTTTATATAGGAATAAGCAAGGCTACGTTATCATGTAGTAAGGTGCATATTCATATCGTATGCCTAATATTCATGTTGCTAATGCCATATCAGTATATCACATGGTCGCATCATACAATTCACATTTGATTAAACTTTTATATGAAACTTACATAATTCACAAATTCGCTAATTAAACACTATGCAGCAATTTACACAAATCATGATTAAATATCCGCTTAGCTATCTTGCGAACTATTATATCTTTTAGGGAATACAATGAATTAACTAATCGAAGGAAAAGAAGCAAAAGTGTATCTCAAGGGAATCATTTATAACAATTTATAGTAATACGATAGAAAATTGGATAGCTTGCAAAAATCACTATTAAATAACAACTCATTAACATTTTTCGTGGTTTATCATTTCGAAAAAGTAGGTGAATACTCTAGGCAGTGGAGTTGAAATTATGCATGAACAATAAACACATTCTAAATGGGTTTCTTTACGAAAAAAAAACTGGGTCATAACGGGACCGTGCCGTAACAATCTGAACACTGTCAACTAAAAGATTTATTTCTCTCAAATATAACTCGTACAAACGTGAAACCAAAAGTATTGGGAAGCTAACTCCGAAGTTTATCATACTCATAATTTTCATACTTAAATATAGAACACAGTTAAAATGACAGCCCGTACAAACAAGGTAACATTCTTGATGTTTATTAAAAATTTTGGTCCCGTTACAATATCACATTACTACATCGAAACTCACCCATTCATTTTCCGGAACACGTTGACATATCATGTGAAGCATATACATCTCTTTATACCACATTAACATTCATTCCTCACTTCAACGATAGTTGTCGTATAAAACACAATAAAGATTTCGAAACTGAAAATAGGATCAACTAAATAACTTGATAGTTATACATGTATATCCAAATAATTAAATTAGTTCCTACCATCGCACAATCACAACTTATCCAAGTACGGAAATATAAATTAGGGACTACTACGTATCCCTTATTGATGCCTAACTTCATAACGAATTTAAATGCGTATAATATGCATAAAATTTTAAATAAGATATATTCAACACATAACTACATCCATTCATGGCTTAGGGCAACACATTCCTTATATCACTAGACATGGATTACCATAACATATGATAAGATCAAGGGAATTACCCGTCCTTACAAGGAGTTAAACACCAATAGCATATAATAACGGTAGTCATTTAAATATCCGATAATCGTATGAACGTTTCAAAATACCAGAATCATATGATCACATCACCCTTAACTATTGTTCAACAAATACACTTCCAAATTCCGAAAATTTCAATTCAATCATCCAGGTCGATTCACATTTCTTATCACACATATCCTTCTGACGCATATCATTAATCATAACTCACATATTACTTACCTCATTCTTCTCCTGCAAGAACGTTAGAACAAAATAACTAGGTCGCTACATATATATAGTCTACCCCACTCTTCAATTACTCTCATTGGGTTCCCGAGACATAACAGAAAGGGCCCAGGTTTGGTGTGAGGGGGCCCCTAACTCATCCCGTTCCTTTTTGGGGCTCCTATGAGTTTCATCTCGGGGTTCATTTTATTAGACTCTTCCTACATTCATTATTATTCATTTGGTTTAGGCCTGAGGATCGTTCGCTCTGATACCACTTTGTAACACCCTCATTTATTTAAGGGCCTGTACTAGGACTCCCCAGATAATTAAGGGTGTTACCATCTCGGTTTCCCGAGGCAGTAGATACAAAGGAAGGAACACAGTACTTTATTATTAAACGTTTAAACTCAAAAGAGCAAGTTCTACAACTGTTTCCAAAACTGTCTCAAAAGATAAAGAAATTCTACAACTCATGATAGAAATACTAAAGTGATCTAGACACTGCCTGGTCTGGTCCGGATCCAAGCTCGCTCCCATTAGCTCCCGTAAACTCAAGTACCTGTCAATCTGCTCCCCAATAGATTGGTTCATCACAGGTGATCACGAATACACAGGGTCAACCACGAGGTTGAGTAGGAAAACATCAACAAGAAATAAATGAACATATAATAACTTCTTTCATCTCCACATCATTCAGTAAACCACTTCACCTCCATCACACCACACCTTCCATCACACCACCCTTCCATCACACCACACCTTCCATGGCCATATCACAAGTCCCATATCACAAGACCCATATCACAAGACCCATGTCACAAGTCCCATTCTCCACAATAATCAATAAAAATCAAACAATCCACAATACATTCAATATTAGTAAAAGCAGTCTTGTAATAACATCACACACATATACTTCATGTCAGAACACAACCACAGATATATCCCCTACCTCGAATTGCAGAAACGCAGACAAATCCCAAGCCCGCTAGAAATGTTCCACGCGAAAACCGCTACCTAAACACGTATTCGTAACGAATTAATAACCTTTCAGAACCTTCATAACTCAACTTACCCCTACTATAAATAGTAACCTTCTAAAAGTGGAAGGTTTCCTAAAATGAAAACTTTCCCGATATAGTAATTTCCTTAAAAGGAAATTTCCCAACCCGTAAAACCTTTAATTAAAACAACTATTAACCTACTAAATACAATTACAACAATTAATAACAATAATAATAAACTACTAATAAACAACCTAATAATAATAATAATAATATAATATTAATAACATAATAATAATAATAATAATAATAATAATAATAGTATAATAACCCATAAAAAAAAACCAACTCCCACGACTCCCTCCACAACACCCCGCGGCAACACTCAACTCCCCCCTTCACCACCGTCCAACCCACAACCGGCAACCACCACCCAGAAACAACCTCCGCCTGCACGTCCCACCCCACCATAACCAGACCCGCCTAGCCACCTTACTACCGCGAACCCGATAAACACGGTTCCCTGAATCCACCAGGCGCAACCCCGATAACCACCAAACTCCATACAACCCGACTCCTGACATGAGACGACAACCGTGGTACCACCGTGTCGACCTCCCCCGAGTCAACGGTGGCACCACCCCCAGCCCATACACGTAGCAGACCAAAACGCTAATTCGAATCCGTTCGTATTACCTCCGACGTCGACGACCACCAGCGGCAGCCAACCACCGCCCCTGCACTCGCCCTCACTCCCGTAACCAACCCTAGCCACCACAGCGACTCAACCCTGGTGACACAAAACTACGACTGGCGCAAAAACTAAAATGGCGAAACGGAAAAACGAGAGGCTCACCTTAGTCGTCTGAGACCGTCTGAACGCGTCTGAACCGCCCCTTAATCACCGCTCTCTCTCTCTCTCTCTCTCTCTCTCTCTCTCTCTCTCTCTCTCTCTCTCTCTCTCTCTCTCTCTCTCGGTTGTACCAGCCGCCGCTTACCCGAGAATCAAGAGTTTAGCGTGTGTTTTTCTTTTTTTTTTTATTATATGGGTTTAGGGTTTGACATCCTAGTAAATAACGTAAGAGAACGTGTGGTAAAGTGTAAGTGTGTTCGTGGGCCTACCCATGACCCATACAAGCTTCGTCTTAAGTAATACGAACCAACCTCAACACGATATTATAAATATAACACGTAATATTATTAGTATCATATAGGACTTATATTATTATCTCGAGTTAACTTATATTATGTTACAACCCGAGTCTAATAAAAAAAAATGAGGTATAACATATTCCGATAAATTAATTATCCAATACTAATGTTCCAAATACGATCAAAACGTAAATATAAACAATAAATGTCATATTTAAAATACGAGGTAAACATCATTCAAATATTATCAACACGTGACCATATAAATACGAAATATTATAATCAAAATACGAGATATTACATCTTGTCTCATACTTTGCATTATAACAACTAATAAGGATTTGATCTCCTTTGTATATAACTCTTTCTTTAACAGGATAACCAGCAGCATCAAGAGTAGCCCACATGGAAGGAAAGGTATATATTTGTTGCTTTGTTCGAGATCCTTCCTATAGATCAGAACATTTGCAGATTGTAGAAAGAGACCAAACAATTACCTAGTGTGAGAGCTCTTCTTGTGGGCAAAGTAAAAGAGAAAATAGAGAGTTATTGCGCTATATTGATTGTGAGCTCGAGGCTAGAAGACATTGTATCGTATCATAGTTCTGGTTGGGCTAGATGGACATCTTTTATCCTTAGTAGATAGATCTCTCTCGCCTCTTTCTTCTTAACTACATCGGGCCAGAAAACAAGCACCTTTACCCACACAGAGGTCTGTTGTCTAAGCACGCGGAGGGGGAAGGCGCCCAGGATATCCTCGCCTAAGATAGCTCATAAAATAGAATTGGAGTAAGAATAAGGGCTGTCTTCTACCTAATTTCCTTGGTTGGTAGGACATTTGCGACGCCCGCTTTGGCGGCTCTCTTTGTCATTGGCCTTGAAAGCCTTTAAGTTATATAGAGTCTAGTGCATAGAAAGGCTCTTATAAAAGCAGATGATTCAACAGTAAGTAAAGAATAAAATAAGCCAGACTCTCTTAATGCGTAAGTGCACTCACCCCATACTATACAGGTAGCTGACACATAACAAAAATTACCGAAAATCGCACGGTAATTTTTAGGCCTCTGAAACATTAGAAGACATTTGACGTTACCGGTTATGCTATAAACCAGTTTCGGTCGAAAATCGGATAATCGTGTAAAAGTGATTTATAATGGTTTTAGGGTTTAGAATCTAAATAGATAACTCATGATACGATTTCGGACACGTGGTAAAAAACAGGCTGAAAAATAACAATGGCCGCTCCGAGCAGCCGAAACGGCTCGAATTGATGGGTATATAATACAAATTTTTGAGGCCTCTAAGCTCCCCGGAACGAAAATGTCCGAAAATCGCATGGATTGTTAATCGAGTCAGAGAAAGCGGACACAAAAAATTTCAAAAACTCCAGAAGACATTTGACTTTACCGGTATGCTATAAACCAGTTTCGGCCGAAAATCGGATAACCATGTAAAGTTATTTATAGTTTTTTATATGGTTTCGAATCGAATAAAATTTCTCATGTTGCGATTTCGAACACGTGGTAGAAAAACAAGCTTAAAAATAAAATGCCCGCTCCGACCACCGGAAACTGCTCGGATTGAATGATAATACACGTTTTTTAGGCCTCTGAACTCCTGAAACAAAAAATACCGAAAATCGCACGGATGGTTCATCGAGTCAGATAATTTGGGCACAAAAATTTGCAAAAACATCAGAAGACATTTAACGTTACCGGTATGCTATAAACCAATTTTGGCCGAAAATACGATAATCGTGTAAAAGTGATTTATAGTTGTTTATAGGGTCTAGAATCGAATAAAATATCTCATGATACAATTTCGGACACGTGGTAGAAAAACAAGCTGAAAAATAAAAAATGGTCGATTCGACCACCCGAAACAGCTCGAAGTGAAGGATATATAATGCACATTTTTTAGGCCTCTAAACTCCTGAAACAAAAATTACCGTAAATCGCACAGATGGTTAATCGAGTAAGATAAATCAGACACGAAAATTTGCAAAAACATCAGAAGACATTTAACGTTACCGGTATGCTATAAACCAATTTTGGCCGAAAATACGATAACCGTGTAAAAGTGATTTATAGTTGTTTATAGGGTCTAGAATCGAATAAAATATCTCATGATGCAATTTCGGACACGTGGTAGAAAAACAAGCTGCAAAATAAAAAATGGTCGATTCGACCACCCGAAACAGCTCGAAGTGAAGGATATATAATGCACATTTTTTAGGCCTCTAAACTCCTGAAACAAAAATTACCATAAATCGCACGGATGGTTTATCGAGTCAGATAAAGCGGGCAGAAAAAATTTCGAAAACATTAGAAGACATTTGACGTTACCGGTTATGCTATAAACCAGTTTCGGTCGAAAATCGGATAATCGTGTAAAAGTGATTTATAATGGTTTTAGGGTTTAGAATCTAAATAGATAACTCATGATACGATTTCGGACACGTGGTAAAAAACAGGCTGAAAAATAACAATGGCCGCTCCGACCAGCCGAAACGGCTCGAATTGATGGGTATATAATACACATTTTTGAGGCCTCTAAGCTCCCCGGAACGAAAATGTCCGAAAATCGCATGGATTGTTAATCGAGTCAGAGAAAGCGGACACAAAAAATTTCAAAAACTCCGGAAGACATTTGACTTTACCGGTATGCTATAAACCAGTTTCGGCCGAAAATCGGATAACCATGTAAAGTTATTTATAGTTGTTTATATGGTTTCGAATCGAATAAGATTTCTCATGTTGCGATTTCGAACACGTGGTAGAAAAACAAGCTTAAAAATAAAATGTCCGCTCCGACCACCGGAAACTGCTCGGATTGAATGATAATACACGTTTTTTAGGCCTCTGAACTCCTGAAACAAAAATTACCGAAAATCGCACGGATGGTTCATCGAGTCAGGTAATTTGGGCACAAAAATTTGCAAAAACATCAGAAGACATTTAACGTTACCGGTATGCTATAAACCAATTTTGGCCGAAAATACGATAACCGTGTAAAAGTGATTTATAGTTGTTTATAGGGTCTAGAATCGAATAAAATATCTCATGATGCAATTTCGGACACGTGGTAGAAAAACAAGCTGAAAAATAAAAAATGGTCGATTCGACCACCCGAAACAGCTCGAAATGAAGGATATATAATGCACATTTTTTAGGCCTCTAAACTCCTGAAACAAAAATTACCATAAATCGCACGGATGGTTCATCGAGTCAGATAAAGCGGGCAGAAAAAATTTCGAAAACATCAGAAGACATTTAACGTTACCGGTATGCTATAAACCAATTTTGGCCGAAAATACGATAACCGTGTAAAAGTGATTTATAGTTGTTTATAGGGTCTAAAATCGAATAAAATATCTCATTATGCAATTTCGGACACGTGGTAGAAAAACAAGCTGAAAAATAAAAAATGGTCGATTCGACCACCCGAAACAGCTCGAAATGAAGGATATATAATGCACATTTTTTAGGCCTCTAAACTCCTGAAACAAAAATTACCATAAATCGCACGGATGGTTTATCGAGTCAGATAAAGCGGGCAGAAAAAATTTCGAAAACATTAGAAAACATTTGACGTTACCGGGTATGCTATAAACCAGTTTCGGTCGAAAATCGGATAATTGTGTAAAAGTGATTTATAATTGTTTTAGGGTCTAGAATCTAAATAGATAACTCATGATACGATTTCGGACACGTGGTAAAAAACAGGCTGAAAAATAACAATGGCCGCTCCGATCACCCGAAACGGCTCGAATTGATGGGTATATAATACACATTTTTGAGGCCTCTAAGCTCCCCGGAACGAAAATGTCCGAAAATCGCATGGATTGTTAATCGAGTCAGAGAAAGCGGACACAAAAAATTTCAAAAACTCCGGAAGACATTTGACTTTACCGGTATGCTATAAACCAGTTTCGGCCGAAAATCGGATAACCATGTAAAGTTATTTATAGTTGTTTATATGGTTTCGAATCGAATAAGATTTTTCATGTTGCGATTTCGAACACGTGGTAGAAAAACAAGCTTAAAAATAAAATGCCCGCTCCGACCACCGGAAACTGCTCGGATTGAATGATAATACACGTTTTTTAGGCCTCTGAACTCCTGAAACAAAAATTACCGAAAATCGCACGGATGGTTCATCGAGTCAGGTAATTTGGGCACAAAAATTTGCAAAAACATCAGAAGACATTTAACGTTACCGGTATGCTATAAACCAATTTTGGCCGAAAATACGATAACCGTGTAAAAGTGATTTATAGTTGTTTATAGGGTCTAGAATCGAATAAAATATCTCATGATGCAATTTCGGACACGTGGTAGAAAAACAAGCTGAAAAATAAAAAATGGTCGATTCGACCACCCGAAACAGCTCGAAATGAAGGATATATAATGCACATTTTTTAGGCCTCTAAACTCCTGAAACAAAAATTACCATAAATCGCACGGATGGTTCATCGAGTCAGATAAAGCGGGCAGAAAAAATTTCGAAAACATCAGAAGACATTTAACGTTACCGGTATGCTATAAACCAATTTTGGCCGAAAATACGATAACCGTGTAAAAGTGATTTATAGTTGTTTATAGGGTCTAAAATCGAATAAAATATCTCATTATGCAATTTCGGACACGTGGTAGAAAAACAAGCTGAAAAATAAAAAATGGTCGATTCGACCACCCGAAACAGCTCGAAATGAAGGATATATAATGCACATTTTTTAGGCCTCTAAACTCCTGAAACAAAAATTACCATAAATCGCACGGATGGTTTATCGAGTCAGATAAAGCGGGCAGAAAAAATTTCGAAAACATTAGAAAACATTTGACGTTACCGGGTATGCTATAAACCAGTTTCGGTCGAAAATCGGATAATTGTGTAAAAGTGATTTATAATTGTTTTAGGGTCTAGAATCTAAATAGATAACTCATGATACGATTTCGGACACGTGGTAAAAAACAGGCTGAAAAATAACAATGGCCGCTCCGATCACCCGAAACGGCTCGAATTGATGGGTATATAATACACATTTTTGAGGCCTCTAAGCTCCCCGGAACGAAAATGTCCGAAAATCGCATGGATTGTTAATCGAGTCAGAGAAAGCGGACACAAAAAATTTCAAAAACTCCGGAAGACATTTGACTTTACCGGTATGCTATAAACCAGTTTCGGCCGAAAATCGGATAACCATGTAAAGTTATTTATAGTTGTTTATATGGTTTCGAATCGAATAAGATTTCTCATGTTGCGATTTCGAACACGTGGTAGAAAAACAAGCTTAAAAATAAAATGCCCGCTCCGACCACCGGAAACTGCTCGGATTGAATGATAATACACGTTTTTTAGGCCTCTGAACTCCTGAAACAAAAATTACCGAAAATCGCACGGATGGTTCATCGAGTCAGATAATTCGGGCACAAAAATTTGCAAAAACATCAGAAGACATTTAACGTTACCGGTATGCTATAAACCAATTTCGGCCGAAAATACGATAACCGTGTAAAAGTGATTTATAGTTGTTTATAGGGTCTAGAATCGAATAAAATATCTCATGATGCAATTTCGTACTCGTGGTAGAAAAGCAGGCTGAAAAATAAAAATGGTCGCTTCGACCACTCGAAACAGCTCGAAGTGAAGGATATATAATGCACATTTTTTAGGCCTCTAAACTCCTGAAACAAAAATTACCGTAAATCGCACAGATGGTTAATCGAGTAAGATAAATCAGACACGAAAATTTGCAAAAACATCAGAAGACATTTAACGTTACCGGTATGCTATAAACCAATTTTGGCCGAAAATACGATAACCGTGTAAAAGTGATTTATAGTTGTTTATAGGGTCTAGAATCGAATAAAATATCTCATGATGCAATTTCGGACACGTGGTAGAAAAACAAGCTGAAAAATAAAAAATGGTCGATTCGACCACCCGAAATAGCTCGAAGTGAAGGATATATAATGCACATTTTTTAGGCCTCTAAACTCCTGAAACAAAAATTACCATAAATCGCACGGATGGTTTATCGAGCAGATAAAGCGGGCAGAAAAAATTTCGAAAACATTAGAAGACATTTGACGTTACCGGTTATGCTATAAACCAGTTTCGGTCGAAAATCGGATAATCGTGTAAAAGTGATTTATAATTGTTTTAGGGTTTAGAATCTAAATAGATAACTCAGGATACGATTTCGGACACGTGGTAAAAAACAGGCTGAAAAATAACAATGGCCGCTCCGACCACCCGAAACGGCTCGAATTGATGGGTATATAATACACATTTTTGAGGCCTCTAAGCTCCCCGGAACGAAAATGTCCGAAAATCGCATGGATTGTTAATCGAGTCAGAGAAAGCGGACACAAAAAATTTCAAAAACTCCGGAAGACATTTGACTTTACCGGTTTGCTATAAACCAGTTTCGGCCGAAAATCGGATAACCATGTAAAGTTATTTATAGTTGTTTATATGGTTTCGAATCGAATAAGATTTCTCATGTTGCGATTTCGAACACGTGGTAGAAAAACAAGTTTAAAAATAAAATGCCCGCTCCGACCACCGGAAACTGCTCGGATTGAATGATAATACACGTTTTTTAGGCCTCTGAACTCCTGAAACAAAAATTACCGAAAATCGCACGGATGGTTCATCGAGTCAGATAATTCGGGCACAAAAATTTGCAAAAACATCAGAAGACATTTAACGTTACCGGTATGCTATAAACCAATTTCGGCCGAAAATACGATAACCGTGTAAAAGTGATTTATAGTTGTTTATAGCGTCTAGAATCGAATAAAATATCTCATGATGCAATTTCGGACACGTGGTAGAAAAACAAGCTGCAAAATAAAAAATGGTCGATTCGACCACCCGAAACAGCTCGAAGTGAAGGATATATAATGCACATTTTTTAGGCCTCTAAACTCCTGAAACAAAAATTACCATAAATCGCACGGATGGTTTATCGAGCAGATAAAGCGGGCAGAAAAAATTTCGAAAACATTAGAAGACATTTGACGTTACCGGTTATGCTATAAACCAGTTTCGGTCGAAAATCGGATAATCGTGTAAAAGTGATTTATAATTGTTTTAGGGTCTAGAATCTAAATAGATAACTCATGATACGATTTCGGACACGTGGTAAAAAACAGGCTGAAAAATAACAATGGCCGCTCCGACCACCCGAAACGGCTCGAATTGATGGGTATATAATACACATTTTTGAGGCCTCAAAGCTCCCCGGAACGAAAATGTCCGAAAATCGCATGGATTTCTAATCGAGTCAGAGAAAGCGGACACAAAAAATTTCAAAAACTCCGGAAGACATTTGACTTTACCGGTATGCTATAAACCAGTTTCGGCCGAAAATCGGATAACCATGTAAAGTTATTTATAGTTGTTTATATGGTTTCGAATCGAATAAGATTTCTCATGTTGCGATTTCGAACACGTGGTAGAAAAACAAGCTTAAAAATAAAATGCCCGCTCCGACCACTGGAAATTGCTCGGATTGAATGATAATACACGTTTTTTAGGCCTCTGAACTCCTGAAACAAAAATTACCGAAAATCGCACGGATGGTTCATCGAGTCAGATAATTCGGGCACAAAAATTTGCAAAAACATCAGAAGACATTTAACGTTACCGGTATGCTATAAACCAATTTCGGCCGAAAATACGATAACCGTGTAAAAGTGATTTATAGTTGTTTATAGGGTCTAGAATCGAATAAAATATCTCATGATGCAATTTCGTACTCGTGGTAGAAAAGCAGGCTGAAAAATAAAAATGGTCGCTTCGACCACCCGAAACAGCTCGAAGTGAAGGATATATAATGCACATTTTTGAGGCCTCTAAACTCCTGAAACAAAAATTACCGTAAATCGCACAGATGGTTAATCGAGTAAGATAAATCAGACACGAAAATTTGCAAAAACATCAGAAGACATTTAACGTTACCGGTATGCTATAAACCAATTTTGGCCGAAAATACGATAAACGTGTAAAAGTGATTTATAGTTGTTTATAGGGTGTAGAATCGAATAAAATATCTCATGATGCAATTTCGGACACGTGGTAGAAAAACAAGCTGAAAAATAAAAAATGGTCGATTCGACCACCCGAAACAGCTCGAAGTGAAGGATATATAATGCACATTTTTTAGGCCTCTAAACTCCTGAAACAAAAATTACCATAAATCGCACGGATGGTTTATCGAGTCAGATAAAGCGGGCAGAAAAAATTTCGAAAACATTAGAAGACATTTGACGTTACCGGGTATGCTATAAACCAGTTTCGGTTGAAAATCGGATAATCGTGTAAAAGTGATTTATAATTGTTTTAAGGTCTAGAATCTATATAGAAAACTCATGATACGATTTCGGACACGTGCTAAAAAAACAAGCTGAAAAATAACAATGGCCGCTCCGACCACCCCAAACGGCTCGAATTGATGGGTATATAATACACATTTTTGAGGCCTCTAAGCTCCCCGTAACGAAATGTCCGAAAATCGCATGGATTGTTAATCGAGTCAGAGAAAGCGGACACAAAAAATTTCAAAAACTCCGGAAGACATTTGACTTTACCGGTATGCTATAAACCAGTTTCGGCCGAAAATCGGATAACCATGTAAAGTTATTTAAAGTTGTTTATATGGTTTCGAATCGAATAAGATTTCTCATGTTGCGATTTCGAACACGTGGTAGAAAAACAAGCTTAAAAATAAAATGCCCGCTCCGACCACCGGAAACTGCTCGGATTGAATGATAATACACGTTTTTTAGGCCTCTGAACTCCTGAAACAAAAATTACCGAAAACCACACGGATGGTTCATCGAGTCAGATAATTCGGGCACAAAAATTTGCAAATACATCAGAAGACATTTAACGTTACCGGTATGCTATAAACCAATTTCGGCCGAAAATACGATAACCGTGTAAAAGTGATTTATAGTTGTTTATAGGGTCTAGAATCGAATAAAATATCTCATGATGCAATTTCGAACACGTGGTAGAAAAACAAGCTGAAAAATAAAAAATGGTCGATTCGACCACCCGAAACAGCTCGAAGTGAAGGATATATAATGCACATTTTTTAGGCCTCTAAACTCCTGAAACAAAAATTACCATAAATCGCACGGATGGTTTATTGAGTAAGATAAATCAGACACGAAAATTTGCAAAAACATCAGAAGACATTTAACGTTACCGGTATGCTATAAACCAATTTTGGCCGAAAATACGATAAACGTGTAAAAGTGATTTATAGTTGTTTATAGGGTCTAGAATCGAATAAAATATCTCATGATGCAATTTCGGACACGTGGTAGAAAAACAAGCTGAAAAATAAAAAATGGTCGATTCGACCACCCGAAACAGCTCGAAGTGAAGGATATATAATGCACATTTTTTAGGCCTCTAAACTCCTGAAACAAAAATTACCATAAATCGCACGGATGGTTTATCGAGTCAGATAAAGCGGGCAGAAAAAATTTCGAAAACATTAGAAGACATTTGACGTTACCGGTTATGCTATAAACCGGTTTCGGTCGAAAATCGGATAATCGTGTAAAAGTGATTTATAATTGTTTTAGGGTTTAGAATCTAAATAGATAACTCATGATACGATTTCGGACACGTGGTAAAAAACAGGCTAAAAAATAACAATGGCCGCTCCGACAACCCGAAACGGCTCGAATTGATGGGTATATAATACACATTTTTGAGACCTCTAAGCTCCCCGTAACGAAAATGTCCGAAAATCGCATGGATTGTTAGTCGAGTCAGAGAAAGCGGACACAAAAAATTTCAAAAACTCCGGAAGACATTTGACTTTACCGGTATGCTATAAACCAGTTTCGGCCGAAAATCGGATAACCATGTAAAGTTATTTATAGTTGTTTATATGGTTTCGAATCGAATAAGATTTCTCATGTTGCGATTTCGAACACGTGGTAGAAAAACAAGCTTAAAAATAAAATGCCCGCTCTGACCACCGGAAACTGCTCGGATTGAATGATAATACACGTTTTTTAGGCCTCTGAACTCCTGAAACAAAAATTACCGAAAATCGCACGGATGGTTCATCGATTCAGATAATTCGGGCACAAAAATTTGCAAAAACATCAGAAGACATTTAACGTTACCGGTATGCTATAAACCAATTTCGGCCGAAAATCGGATAACCGTTTAAAAGTGATTTATAGTTGTTTATAGGCTCTAGAATCGAAAGAGATATCTCATGATGTAATTTCGGACAGTGGTAGAAAAACAGGCTGAAAAATATCAACGGCCGCTCCGACCACCCGAAACGGCTCGAATTGATGGTTATATAATACACGTTTTTTAGGCCTCTGAGCTCCCCGGAACGAAAATGTCCCAAAATCGCATGGATTTTTAATAGAGTCAGATAAAGCGGACTCAAAATTTCAAAAACTCCTGAAGACATTTGACTTTACAGGTATGTTATAAACCAGTTTCGGCCGAAAATCGGATAACCATGTAAAAGTTATTTATAGTTGTTGATAGGGTCTAGAATCGAAGAAGATACCTCATGATGCGATTTCGGACACGTGGTAGAAAAACAAGCTGAAAAATAAAAAAGGCCGCTCCGACCACCGGAAACAGCTCGAATTGAAGGATATAAAATACACGTTTTTTAGGCCTCTGAAATCCAGAAATAAAAATTACCGAAAATCGCACGGTTGGTTAATCGAGTCAGATAAAGCGGGCACAAAATTTTGCAAAAACATCAGAAGGTATTAGACGTTACCGGTATGCTATAAACTAATTTCGGCCGAAAATCGGATAACCGTGTAAAAGTGATTTTGATCCGATTATGGATAGGGCATCAAATCGTCACTATGATCAAAGATCGCTAAAGCAATTTATGTTAGCTCTTTTATTATTAACTATCATATGGCTTGTAAATTGCTTAGTTAAGATTCGTTGGGCCTTACGACCATGGGCTAATAAGGGAATATCAAAGATAAAATCAAGACAAGGGGAAATGAGGCCTTGGTGGACGGACCACCTTGAGGACGGATGGGCCAAGGGCTGCGCGTGTGTCGGTCACCACGCTTGGAGTGCTCGACCATCTCACACTTGGGATCGGTCTTCCTGGTTTCCAAATAAGCATTGGAGTATATAGTTGTTTATAGGGTCTAGAATCAAATAAGATATCTCATGATGCAATTTCGGACACGTGGTAGAAAAACAGGCTGAAAAATAAAAATGGCCGCTTCTACCACCCGAAACAGCTCGAAGTGAAAGATATATAATGCACATTTTTGAGGCCTCTGAACTCCTGAAACAAAAATTACCGAAAATCGCACAGATGGTTTATCGAGTCAGATAAAGCGGGCACAAAAATTTTCAAAAACATCAGAAGACATTTGACGTTATCGGGTATGCTATAAACCAGTTTCAGTCAAAAATCTGATAACCGTGTAAAAGTCATTTATAGTTGTGTTAGGGTCTAGAATCGAAAAAAATAACTCATGATACGATTTTGGACACGTAATTAAATATTGAATTCGCGTATTAATATAAAGAGTTATATTAATTTAGCTAATTATAGAATATCGTATTTTTTATCTGACCATTATTAATGTATCGACTAGATTAATATCTGATAACGTGTATGCGATTTATAATTAAATCCCGTGAACTATATTTTAGCATTAGGGTCGAATCACACAAGAGAATAAGGTAAGAGTGGAAATCCCACTCTTACCCTAGCCTACTTCGACTGACCGAGTAGTACAAAAGGGGAGGACTTCTCCTTTTGTCAGGTGATTCATTCTACTGATAGAAAAACATCTCAAGAAAATTAGGGTTTTGAGAACAGCTTTCCCAAAACCTAGATCTCACATCTGTAAAATCTCACAAAACTCTCCCCATATTGCATGGCAATTGGAGAGCATTTCTAGCACACGCGGTATCGTCTCAGACAAAAAATTTCAAAAACTCCGGAAGACATTTGACTTTACCGGTATGCTATAAACTAGTTTCGGCCGAAAATCGGATAACCATGTAAAGTTATTTATAGTTGTTTATATGGTTTCGAATCGAATAATATTTCTCATGTTGCGATTTCGAACACGTGGTAGAAAAACAAGCTTAAAAATAAAATGCCCGCTCCGACCACCGGAAACTGCTCGGATTGAATGATAATACACGTTTTTTAGGCCTCTGAACTCCTGAAACAAAAATTACCGAAAATCACACGGATGGTTCATCGAGTCAGATAATTCGGGCACAAAAATTTGCAAATACATCAGAAGACATTTAACGTTACCGGTATGCTATAAACCAATTTCGGCCGAAAATACGATAACCGTGTAAAAGTGATTTATAGTTGTTTATAGGGTCTAGAATCGAATAAAATATCTCATGATGCAATTTCGAACACGTGGTAGAAAAACAAGCTGAAAAATAAAAAATGGTCGATTCGACCACCCGAAACAGCTCGAAGTGAAGGATATATAATGCACATTTTTTAGGCCTCTAAACTCCTGAAACAAAAATTACCATAAATCGCACGGATGGTTTATCGAGTCAGATAAAGCGGGCAGAAAAAATTTCGAAAACATTAGAAGACATTTGACGTTACCGGGTATGCTATAAACCAGTTTCGGTCGAAAATCGGATAATCGTGTAAAAGTGATTTATAATTGTTTTAAGGTCTAGAATCTAAATAGATAACTCATGATACGATTTCGGACACGTGGTAAAAAACAGGCTGAAAAATAAAAATGGCCGCTCCGACCACCCGAAACGGCTCGAATTGATTGGTATATAATACACATTTTTGAGGCCTCTAAGCTCCCCGGAACGAAAATGTCCGAAAATCGCATGGATTGTTAATCGAGTCAGAGAAAGTGGACACAAAAAATTTCAAAAACTCCGGAAGACATTTGACTTTACCGGTATGCTATAAACCAGTTTCGGCCGAAAATCGGATAACCATGTAAAGTTATTTATAGTTGTTTATATGGTTTCGAATCGAATAAGATTTCTCATGTTGCGATTTCGAACACGTGGTAGAAAAACAAGCTTAAAAATAAAATGCCCGCTCCGACCACCGGAAACTGCTCGGATTGAATGATAATACACGTTTTTTAGGCCTCTGAACTCCTGAAACAAAAATTACCGAAAATCACACGGATGGTTCATCGAGTCAGATAATTCGGGCACAAAAATTTGCAAATACATCAGAAGACATTTAACGTTACCGGTATGCTATAAACCAATTTCGGCCGAAAATACGATAACCGTGTAAAAGTGATTTATAGTTGTTTATAGGGTCTAGAATCGAATAAAATATCTCATGATGCAATTTCGAACACGTGGTAGAAAAACAAGCTGAAAAATAAAAAATGGTCGATTCGACCACCCGAAACAGCTCGAAGTGAAGGATATATAATGCACATTTTTTAGGCCTCTAAACTCCTGAAACAAAAATTACCATAAATCGCACGGATGGTTTATTGAGTAAGATAAATCAGACACGAAAATTTGCAAAAACATCAGAAGACATTTAACGTTACCGGTATGTTATAAACCAATTTTGGCCGAAAATACGATAAACGTGTAAAAGTGATTTATAGTTGTTTATAGGGTCTAGAATCGAATAAAATATCTCATGATGCAATTTCGGACACGTGGTAGAAAAACAAGCTGAAAAATAAAAAATGGTCGATTCGACCACCCGAAACAGCTCGAAGTGAAGGATATATAATGCACATTTTTTAGGCCTCTAAACACCTGAAACATAAATTACCATAAATCGCACGGATGGTTTATCGAGTCAGATAAAGCGGGCAGAAAAAATTTCGAAAACATTAGAAGACATTTGACGCTACCGGTTATGCTATAAACCGGTTTCGGTCGAAAATCGGATAATCGTGTAAAAGTGATTTATAATTGTTTTAGGGTTTAGAATCTAAATAGATAACTCATGATACGATTTCGGACACGTGGTAAAAAACAGGCTGAAAAATAACAATGGCCGCTCCGACAACCCGAAACGGCTCGAATTGATGGGTATATAATACACATTTTTGAGACCTCTAAGCTCCCCGTAACGAAAATGTCCGAAAATCGCATGGATTGTTAGTCGAGTCAGAGAAAGCGGACACAAAAAATTTCAAAAACTCCGGAAGACATTTGACTTTACCGGTATGCTATAAACCAGTTTCGGCCGAAAATCGGATAACCATGTAAAGTTATTTATAGTTGTTTATATGGTTTCGAATCGAATAAGATTTCTCATGTTGCGATTTCGAACACGTGGTAGAAAAACAAGCTTAAAAATAAAATGCCCGCTCTGACCACCGGAAACTGCTCGGATTGAATGATAATACACGTTTTTTAGGCCTCTGAACTCCTGAAACAAAAATTACCGAAAATCGCACGGATGGTTCATCGATTCAGATAATTCGGGCACAAAAATTTGCAAAAACATCAGAAGACATTTAACGTTACCGGTATGCTATAAACCAATTTCGGCCGAAAATCGGATAACCGTTTAAAAGTGATTTATAGTTGTTTATAGGCTCTAGAATCGAAAGAGATATCTCATGATGTAATTTCGGACAGTGGTAGAAAAACAGGCTGAAAAATATCAACGGCCGCTCCGACCACCCGAAACGGCTCGAATTGATGGTTATATAATACACGTTTTTTAGGCCTCTGAGCTCCCCGGAACGAAAATGTCCCAAAATCGCATGGATTTTTAATAGAGTCAGATAAAGCGGACTCAAAATTTCAAAAACTCCTGAAGACATTTGACTTTACAGGTATGTTATAAACCAGTTTCGGCCGAAAATCGGATAACCATGTAAAAGTTATTTATAGTTGTTGATAGGGTCTAGAATCGAAGAAGATACCTCATGATGCGATTTCGGACACGTGGTAGAAAAACAAGCTGAAAAATAAAAAAGGCCGCTCCGACCACCGGAAACAGCTCGAATTGAAGGATATAAAATACACGTTTTTTAGGCCTCTGAAATCCAGAAATAAAAATTACCGAAAATCGCACGGTTGGTTAATCGAGTCAGATAAAGCGGGCACAAAATTTTGCAAAAACATCAGAAGGTATTAGACGTTACCGGTATGCTATAAACTAATTTCGGCCGAAAATCGGATAACCGTGTAAAAGTGATTTTGATCCGATTATGGATAGGGCATCAAATCGTCACTATGATCAAAGATCGCTAAAGCAATTTATGTTAGCTCTTTTATTATTAACTATCATATGGCTTGTAAATTGCTTAGTAAAGATTCGTTGGGCCTTACGACCATGGGCTAATAAGGGAATATCAAAGATAAAATCAAGACAAGGGGAAATGAGGCCTTGGTGGACGGACCACCTTGAGGACGGATGGGCCAAGGGCTGCGCGTGTGTCGGTCACCACGCTTGGAGTGCTCGACCATCTCACACTTGGGATCGGTCTTCCTGGTTTCCAAATAAGCATTGGAGTATATAGTTGTTTATAGGGTCTAGAATCAAATAAGATATCTCATGATGCAATTTCGGACACGTGGTAGAAAAACAGGCTGAAAAATAAAAATGGCCGCTTCTACCACCCGAAACAGCTCGAAGTGAAGGATATATAATGCACATTTTTGAGGCCTCTGAACTCCTGAAACAAAAATTACCGAAAATCGCACAGATGGTTTATCGAGTCAGATAAAGCGGGCACAAAAATTTTCAAAAACATCAGAAGACATTTGACGTTATCGGGTATGCTATAAACCAGTTTCGGTCAAAAATCTGATAACCGTGTAAAAGTCATTTATAGTTGTGTTAGGGTCTAGAATCGAAAAAAATAACTCATGATACGATTTTGGACACGTAATTAAATATTGAATTCGCGTATTAATATAAAGAGTTATATTAATTTAGCTAATTATAGAATATCGTATTTTTTATCTGACCATTATTAATGTATTGACTAGATTAATATCTGATAACGTGTATGCGATTTATAATTAAATCCCGTGAACTATATTTTAGCATTAGGGTCGAATCACGCAAGAGAATAAGGTAAGAGTGGAAATCCCACTCTTACCCTAGCCTACTTCGACTGACCGAGTAGTACAAAAGGGGAGGACTTCTCCTTTTGTCAGGTGATTCATTCTACTGATAGAAAAACATCTCAAGAAAATTAGGGTTTTGAGAACAGCTTTCCCAAAACCTAGATCTCACATCTGTAAAATCTCACAAAACTCTCCCCATATTGCATGGCAATTGGAGAGCATTTCTAGCACACGCGGTATCGTCTCAGACAAAAAATTTCAAAAACTCCGGAAGACATTTGACTTTACCGGTATGCTATAAACTAGTTTCGGCCGAAAATCGGATAACCATGTAAAGTTATTTATAGTTGTTTATATGGTTTCGAATCGAATAAGATTTCTCATGTTGCGATTTCGAACACGTGGTAGAAAAACAAGCTTAAAAATAAAATGCCCGCTCCGACCACCGGAAACTGCTCGGATTGAATGATAATACACGTTTTTTAGGCCTCTGAACTCCTGAAACAAAAATTACCGAAAATCACACGGATGGTTCATCGAGTCAGATAATTCGGGCACAAAAATTTGCAAATACATCAGAAGACATTTAACGTTACCGGTATGCTATAAACCAATTTCGGCCGAAAATACGATAACCGTGTAAAAGTGATTTATAGTTGTTTATAGGGTCTAGAATCGAATAAAATATCTCATGATGCAATTTCGAACACGTGGTAGAAAAACAAGCTGAAAAATAAAAAATGGTCGATTCGACCACCCGAAACAGCTCGAAGTGAAGGATATATAATGCACATTTTTTAGGCCTCTAAACTCCTGAAACAAAAATTACCATAAATCGCACGGATGGTTTATCGAGTCAGATAAAGCGGGCAGAAAAAATTTCGAAAACATTAGAAGACATTTGACGTTACCGGGTATGCTATAAACCAGTTTCGGTCGAAAATCGGATAATCGTGTAAAAGTGATTTATAATTGTTTTAAGGTCTAGAATCTAAATAGATAACTCATGATACGATTTCGGACACGTGGTAAAAAACAGGCTGAAAAATAAAAATGGCCGCTCCGACCACCCGAAACGGCTCGAATTGATTGGTATATAATACACATTTTTGAGGCCTCTAAGCTCCCCGGAACGAAAATGTCCGAAAATCGCATGGATTGGTAATCGAGTCAGAGAAAGTGGACACAAAAAATTTCAAAAACTCCGGAAGACATTTGACTTTACCGGTATGCTATAAACCAGTTTCGGCCGAAAATCGGATAACCATGTAAAGTTATTTATAGTTGTTTATATGGTTTCGAATCGAATAAGATTTCTCATGTTGCGATTTCGAACACGTGGTAGAAAAACAAGCTTAAAAATAAAATGCCCGCTCCGACCACCGGAAACTGCTCGGATTGAATGATAATACACGTTTTTTAGGCCTCTGAACTCCTGAAACAAAAATTACCGAAAATCACACGGATGGTTCATCGGGTCAGATAATTCGGGCACAAAAATTTGCAAATACATCAGAAGACATTTAACGTTACCGGTATGCTATAAACCAATTTCGGCCGAAAATCGGATAACCGTTTAAAAGTGATTTATAGTTGTTTATAGGCTCTAGAATCGAAAGAGATATCTCATGATGCAATTTCGGACAGTGGTAGAAAAACAGGCTGAAAAATATCAACGGCCGCTCCGACCACCCGAAACGGCTCGAATTGATGGTTATATAATACACGTTTTTTAGGCCTCTGAGCTCCCCGGAACGAAAATGTCCCAAAATCGCATGGATTTTTAATAGAGTCAGATAAAGCGGACTCAAAATTTCAAAAACTCATGAAGACATTTGACTTTACAGGTATGTTATAAACCAGTTTCGGCCGAAAATCGGATAACCATCTAAAAGTTATTTATAGTTGTTGATAGGGTCTAGAATCGAAGAAGATACCTCATGATGCGATTTCGGACACGTGGTAGAAAAACAAGCTGAAAAATAAAAAAGGCCGCTCCGACCACCGGAAACAGCTCGAATTGAAGGATATAAAATACACGTTTTTTAGGCCTCTGAAATCCAGAAATAAAAATTACCGAAAATCGCACGGTTGGTTAATCGAGTCAGATAAAGCGGGCACAAAATTTTGCAAAAACATCAGAAGGTATTTGACGTTACCGGTATGCTATAAACAAATTTCGGCCGAAAATCGGATAACCGTGTAAAAGTGATTTTGATCCGATTATGGATAGGGCATCAAATCGTCACTATGATCAAAGATCGCTAAAGCAATTTATGTTAGCTCTTTTATTATTAACTATCATATGGCTTGTAAATTGCTTAGTAAAGATTCGTTGGGCCTTACGACCATGGGCTAATAAGGGAATATCAAAGATAAAATCAAGACAAGGGGAAATGAGGCCTTGGTGGACGGACCACCTTGAGGACGGATGGGCCAAGGGCTGCGCGTGTGTCGGTCACCACGCTTGGAGTGCTCGACCATCTCACACTTGGGATCGGTCTTCCTGGTTTCCAAATAAGCATTGGAGTATATAGTTGTTTATAGGGTCTAGAATCAAATAAGATATCTCATGATGCAATTTCGGACACGTGGTAGAAAAACAGGCTGAAAAATAAAAATGGCCGCTTCTACCACCCGAAACAGCTCGAAGTGAAGGATATATAATGCACATTTTTGAGGCCTCTGAACTCCTGAAACAAAAATTACCGAAAATCGCACAGATGGTTTATCGAGTCAGATAAAGCGGGCACAAAAATTTTCAAAAACATCAGAAGACATTTGACGTTATCGGGTATGCTATAAACCAGTTTCGGTCAAAAATCTGATAACCGTGTAAAAGTCATTTATAGTTGTGTTAGGGTCTAGAATCGAAAAAAATAACTCATGATACGATTTTGGACACGTAATTAAATATTGAATTCGCGTATTAATATAAAGAGTTATATTAATTTAGCTAATTATAGAATATCGTATTTTTTATCTGACCATTATTAATGTATTGACTAGATTAATATCTGATAACGTGTATGCGATTTATAATTAAATCCCGTGAACTATATTTTAGCATTAGGGTCGAATCACGCAAGAGAATAAGGTAAGAGTGGAAATCCCACTCTTACCCTAGCCTACTTCGACTGACCGAGTAGTACAAAAGGGGAGGACTTCTCCTTTTGTCAGGTGATTCATTCTACTGATAGAAAAACATCTCAAGAAAATTAGGGTTTTGAGAACAGCTTTCCCAAAACCTAGATCTCACATCTGTAAAATCTCACAAAACTCTCCCCATATTGCATGGCAATTGGAGAGCATTTCTAGCACACGCGGTATCGTCTCAGACAAAGTCTTGGGTGCAAGTTATAGGAGGGAATTTACTTTAATTCCTGTTCTTAGGCCATTCGCGCAAGGACCTAGGGTTGTAACTCTTTTCATGTTTTTCCTATCTTATGACCATAATCGCATTTGTAATATTTCGTTATAATCCTGCAATTTTAGGGTGAATACATGTTTATTCCCCACAAGTGGTATCAGAGCCAAGGCCACGAAAATTTTACAATTGTGTTTTTCATAAGTTTTAAAACTGAAAATTTGCATCTCTCACTTGTGTCTCGGCAGTGTGCCAATTTTGAGAAAAATCGATCATGTTTTTCGATTTTTAATTGCATATTGTTAATTAATCGATATTTTTAACAGTATGTAAGTTTTGTTGTTGTTTATTGTTGATTTACACGATTAAAATCAATGATAAACACATGTTTTTGGTTTTAAACAGTTCGTAGCATTATTCTGCTGTCCGTCACTCGATCGAGCATTTTTTTTGGCTCGATCGAGCAGTTTTTCAGAAACCAGTCACTCGATCGAACACTTTGTGACTCGATCGAGTACTTTGGATTCTACGAACGAGCGTATTTCTACTCGTTCGTAGTCTGCTTCGTTAACCAGTCACTCGATCGAGACTTGCTGTACTCGATCGAGTGACACTGTTCATCGATCGATCATGTTTTTATTCGATCGAACAGTTGTCAGGGTATGTTTTCTTTTCTGAAAATTTTAAGTTTTCTGAAAATCTTTTTGTTCGATCGAGTACCTGTTTTGCTCGATCGAGCAACTCGTCTGACACTGTTCCTCGATCGACCTCGCTTTAATTTGATCGAACAGTTTACAATGTATTTTAATTTTTCTAAAATTTTGGTTTTCTGAAATTTTAGGGGTTCGATCGAGTACCTGTTTTACTCGATCGAGTAAAACCCAGTCTGTCAAGGTTACTCGATCGAGTACTTTAGTGACTCGATCGAGCAAACCCCGTTCTGGCAGATTTTTCCGAAAATAATTTTATTCTATTTTCTCTTGGCCAATAGTAATATACTATATACGGAAATAGTATATTAGCTTTTGTGAAACGGTTCACTCTCGTAAGTTACATATTATTTTAAAACGGTTTAAAATAATGGATTATAATTATATTAAGATTTATGTGACTAAAACGGTATAATCACATAATTTTAATCTCGTAAGGTGGTTTGGTAAAAATTTATTAAACATAATAACGGTATTATGTTATGAATGAATTTTATTTTAGTTGATGCATTTTATTTATCGTCGGGTAAGTGGGAACAGATGATTTATTTTATCTCAACATTGTGGTCACTAGATACTATCTAGCGACTATGATGGACTAAAAGATGAGATTTACGGAAATCTATCGACCAAGAGTTTCAACGGTGGAACTAGCCAAGCTGTGGGCTTATCAATTTACGGAAAATGATTCTTGGGATCGTTAATATAATTCTTGATAGAGATTAATTATATAAATGCATGAGTCTACGAGTTTAAATTCAATTTAAAATAGACTTAAATCACAACGATGAGTTGCTTATATGGTTTTGTTTTTGAGTAAATTAATAATTACTCCCTCCTATATACCACTTTTCTAAAAAAACTCCCTTTTAAAAACTTTTTATTAAATGACTCCTATAAAATGTTCTCAGGTTATAATTTACACCCAAATGGCCATTCCGGTGACGGAATCCGTCAAAATTCTAAATTTTCGTTTAAAATTTTAATTTTATGACCAAAATGCCCTTTTCTTTTCTTCTTTCTTTTTCCCTTCTTCCTTTTTCCTGCATCTTCTTCTTCATTGTTCTTCTTCATTCTTCCCTGCATATATGAAGATCAAGAGCAAATGTTAGCCTCCTCGAGCTCAGTCATTTTCAAAACCAATCATCCCTCCTTCTCCAGTAAGCTATAAAACCACTTTTTTCTCTTCGCCTGGGTCATTAAACAACCGGTTACAGCCCCTGGCACAAATCGCTGTAAACCGGCCTCAAATTTTTTTTTTCTTTTTCCTCTTCTTCCCCGCTCTCGCTCCTCCATCTTCTTCCTCTATTTAATTTTTCTCCTTTTTCTGCCTTTTTTTATCCTCTTTTAACAAAATTAGTATACCCATTAACTAAAACTCGAAAAGATTAAAATATTTGGTCTGATTAATTTGGGATTTGTCAAATTGTAATGGGATTAGTTGAATAATTGAATTGGACAACAAAAGAGAGTTTATTTTTTGAATTCGATTTTTAATTATTTTAGAGAAAAAATGAAATTAATTAGAAGAAGAAGAACAAGAAAAACAAGAATAAGGAAGAAGGAAGAAGCAGGAAGAATGAAGAAGCAAGAAGAAGCCATGGACGAAGAAGAACAAAAGAACAAAAAAAAAATCATACAAGGGCATTTTCGTCCAAAAATACGATTTTTTGCCGGAAAATCAATTTGGGTGCAATTTATAACCTGAGAACATTTTGAGGGAGTAATTTAATTAAAAGTTTTTAAAAGGGAGTTTTTTTGTTATTTTTCAGCGTGTTTTTCTACCACGTGTCCGAAATCGATCATGAGATATCTTATTCGATTCTAGACCCTATAAACAACTATAAATCACTTTTACACGGTTATCCGATTTTTGCCTGAAATTGGTTTATTGCTTACCGGTAACGTCAAATGTCTTCAGATGTATTTGCAAATTTTTATGCCCGCTTTATCTGACTTGATTAACCATTCTTGCAATTTTTGACAATTTTCGTTTCGGGAGCTCAGAGGCCTTAAAAATGTGTATTATATACCCTTCAATTCGAGCCGTTTCAGGTGGTCGGAGCGACCGTTTTTAATTTCAGCCTATTTTTTACCACGTGTCCGAAATCGTATCATGAGGTATATTTTTCGATTCTAGACCCTATAAACTATTATAAATCACTTTTACACGATTATCCGATTTTCGACCGAAACTGGTTTATAGCATACCAGTAACGTCAAATGTCTTCTGATGTTTTTGACAATTTTTGTGCCCGCTTGAACAGAAATGGACCCATGAATACTTCAAAATGGGGCTGTTTTTGTGAGTTGTTTTTGTCTCGGTTTTGAGTTGTTATTTTGAGGTTTTTATTTGAACAATAGTAAAGGATATGACTTGAACCAAAGGCTCAAGACTAGGATATGACTTAAACCTGAACACGAAGCAAGTTTAAGCCTAAGAGATCATCCAAGATCACGAAGCAAGGACTCACTCTTCTTCATGTACTCGTCCAGAACACGAAGCAAGACGGGAACATGGCTCCAAACACGAAGTAATGGAGTTGTTCAAGCACAAAGCAATGAACTAAAAAGGGTTTTCAAAAACTTCTTTTCTATTTCTTAATTCTCAAATCTGATTTTTTTACAAAGGAAAGTGAGCTCTTTATATAGAGGCTAAGCTTTCATCCTAACCATACATCTATTATTTAATCTTGTGGCTCACAAAATGAACAGAAACTTTGCACAAAAACCCTAACTTACACGGTTCAAAAACACAAAAACAAAAGAGTACAAGCTGCCATCTTACACAAAACAGCCTTGAAAGCGACCTTGCCTTGCCTTTTCTTACACAAAACAGAAATTTCAAACCCTATTCTGAATGCACAAGCAGACCCTTTTCTGCCCTCTATTTTTGGCCTTTGATTCATTGTGCTTTCTATGGTGTCTCCACATAAGAGGAAACAAGGACCATACTTTGTTGCTAGCCGTTGCATCCCCATAGGTACCATAGTATTCAGAATTTGCAGCCCTTGTTAACTTCTGAAAGTTTCAGCAACTCAGCCCTATCTTGTAGAAGACATATCTCTTAGCTCAGAATGAATTTTGGGACGTATGATAGCTCTTTGGAAAGCTACATGAGTTAAATTTCACCTCAAAAAAGAATCAACCTCATATCTTGAGTAAATCAGTATTTATTGAAACTTTAGTGCACATAGGTCATGGGCTGTCCAAGAATGCGCAGTCTGTTTGGGACGGCCATAACTCAAGTTATAGACCAGATATGAAGGTGATTCAAAAGCCATTGTTTTTTTTAAGATCTTAAGCTTTCTAATGACACAAAAATCAAATGATTTGCATTAGTAAAACGTGAGATATGATGCTTGAAAGTCAGGCCATATTTGGATGCAAACAAAACTTTCAACTTGTAAATTCATTTTTTTGCATAAAAATGGTGTTGAAATTAAGGCTCGAAATAAACACTCAAACAGACTGTTCAAGCCTCTCCATTTCAGTGCACCGCTTTATCTAGCTCGATTAACCATCCTTGCGATTTTCAGTAATTTATGTTTCAGGAGTTCAGAGGCCTAAAAAACGTGTATAATATATCTTTCACTTCGAGCTGTTTTGGGTGGTCGGAGCGGCCATTGTTATATTTTAGCATGTTTTTCAACCACATGTCCGTAATTGCATCATGAGATATCTTATTCGATTCTACATCCTATAAACAACTATAAATCACTTTTACACAGTTATCCGATTTTCGGCCGAAATTGGTTTATAGCATACCGGTAACGTCAAATGTCTTCTGATGTTTTTGCAAATTTTTGTGTCCGCTTTATCTCATCCGTGCGATTTTCGGTAATTTTTTTTTCAGGAGTTCAGAGGCCTAAAAAACGTGTATTTTATATCCTTCAATTCGATCTGTTTCGGGTGGTCGGAGCGGGCATTCTTATTTTTCAGCGTGTTTTTCTACCACGTGTCCGAAATCGATCATGACATATGTTATTCGATTCTAGACCCTATAAACAACTATAAATCACTTTTACACGGTTATCTGATTTTCGCCCGAAATTGGTTTATTGCTTACCGGTAACGTCAAATGTCTTCAGATGTATTTGCAAATTTTTATGCCCGCTTTATCTGACTTGATTAACCATTCTTGCAATTTTTGACAATTTTCGTTTCGGGAGCTCAGAGGCCTTAAAAATGTGTATTATATACCCTTCAATTCGAGCCGTTTCAGGTGGTCGGAGCGACCATTTTTAATTTCAGCCTGTTTTTTACCACGTGTCCGATATCGTATCATGAGGTATATTTTTCGATTCTAGACCCTATAAAATATTATAAATCACTTTTACACGATTATCCGATTTTCGACCGAAACTGGTTTATAGCATACCAGTAACGTCAAATGTCTTCTGATGTTTTTGACAATTTTTGTGCCCGCTTTATCTGGCTCGATTAACCATCCTTGCGATTTTCAGTAATTTTTCTTTCAGGAGTTCAAACGTGTATAATATATCCTTCACTTCGAGCTTTTTTGGGTGGTCGGAGCGGCCATTGTTATTTTTCAGCCTGTTTTTCTACCACATGTCCGAAATTGCATCATGAGATATCTTATTCGATTCTAGATCCTATAAACAACTATAAATCACTTTTACATAGTTATCCGATTTTTGGCGGAAATTGGTTTATAGCATACCGGTAACGTCAAATGTCTTCTGATGTTTTTGCAAATTTTTGGGTCCGCTTTATCTCATCCGTGCGATTTTCGGTAATTTTTGTTTCAGGAGTTCAGAGGCCTAAAAAACGTGTATTTTATATCCTTCAATTCGATCTGTTTTTGGTGGTCGGAGCGGGCATTGTTATTTTTCAGCGTGTTTTTCTACCACGTGTCCGAAATCGATCATGACATATCTTATTCGATTCTAGACCCTATAAACAACTATAAATCACTTTTACACGGTTATCCGATTTTCGGCCGAAATTGGTTTATTGCTTACCGGTAACGTCAAATGTCTTCAGATGTATTTGCAAATTTTTATGCCCGCTTTATCTGACTTGATTAACCTTTCTTGCAATTTTTGACAATTTTTGTTTCGGGAGTTCAGAGGCCTAAAAAACGTGTATAATATATCCTTCACTTCGAGCTGTTTTGGGTGGTCGGAACGGCCATTGTTATTTTTCAGCCTGTTTTTCTACCACATGTCCGAAATTGCATCATGAGATATCTTATTCTATTCTAGATCCTATAAACAACTATAAATCACTTTTACACAGTTATCCGATTTTCGACCGAAACTGGTTTATAGCATACCAGTAACGTCAAATGTCTTATGATGTTTTTGACAATTTTTGTGCCCGCTTTATCTAGCTCGATTAACCATCCTTGCGATTTTCAGTAATTTATGTTTCAGGAGTTCAGAGACCTAAACAACGTGTATAATATATCTTTCACTTCGAGCTGTTTCGGGTGGTCGGAGCGGCCAGTGTTATATTTTAGCATGTTTTTCTACCACATGTCTGAAATTGCATCATGAGATATCTTATTCGATTCTACATCCTATAAACAACTATAAATCACTTTTACACAGTTATCCGATTTTCGGCCGAAATTGGTTTATAGCATACCGGTAACGTCAAATGTCTTCTGATGTTTTTGCAAATTTTTGTGTCCGCTTTATCTCATCCGTGCGATTTTCGGTAATTTTTGTTTCAGGAGTTCAGAGGCCTAAAAAACGTGTATTTTATATCCTTCAATTCGATCTGTTTCGGGTGGTCGGAGCGGGCATTGTTATTTTTCAGTGTGTTTTGCTACCACGTGTCCGAAATCGATCATGATATATCTTATTCGATTCTAGACCCTATAAACAACTATAAATCACTTTTACACGGTTATCCGATTTTCGCCCGAAATTGGTTTATTGCTTACCGGTAACGTCAAATGTCTTCAGATGTATTTGCAAATTTTTATGCCCGTTTTATCAGACTTGATTAACTATTTTTGCAATTTTTGACAATTTTTGTTTCGGGAGTTCAGAAACCTAAAAAACGTGTATAATATATCCTTCACTACGAGCTGTTTTGGGTGGTCGGAACGACCATAGTTGTTTTTCAGCCTGTTTTTCTACCACATGTCCGAAATTGCATCATGAGATATCTTATTCTATTCTAAATCCTATAAACAACTATAAATCAGTTTTACACAGTTATCCGATTTTCGACCGAAACTGGTTTATAGCATACCAGTAACGTCAAATGTCTTCTGATGTTTTTGACGATTTTTGTGCCCGCTTTATCTAGCTCGATTAACCATCCTTGCGATTTTCAGTAATTTATGTTTCAGGAGTTCAGAGGCCTAAAAAACGTGTATAATATATCTCTCACTTCGAGCTGTTTTGGGTGGTCGGAGCGGCCATTGTTATATTTTAGCATGTTTTTCTACCACATGTCCGAAATTGCATCAAAGATATCCGATTCGATTCTACATCCTATAAACAACTATAAATCACTTTTACACAGTTATCCGATTTTCGGCTGAAATTGGTTTATAGCATACCGGTAACGTCAAATGTCTTCTGATGTTTTTGCAATTTTTTGTGTCCGCTTTATCTCATCCGTGCGATTTTCGGTAATTTTCATTTCAGGAGTTCAGAGGCCTAAAAAACGTGTATTTTATATCCTTCAATTCAATCTGTTTCGGGTGGTCGGATCGGCCATTGTTATTTTTCAGCCTGTTTTTCTACCACATGTCCGAAATTGCATCATGAGATATCTTATTCGATTCTAGATCCTATAAACAACTATAAATCACTTTTACACAGTTATCCGATTCTCGGCCGAAATTGGTTTATAGCATACCGGAAACGTCAAATGTCTTCTGATGTTTTTGCAAATTTTTGTGTCCGCTTAATCTCATCCTTGCGATTTTGGGTAATTTTTGTTTCAGGAGTTCAGAGGCCTAAAAAGAGTGTATTTTATATCCTTCAATTCGATCTGTTTCTGGTGGTCAGAGCGGGCATTGTCATTTTTCAGCGTGTTTTTCTACCACGTGTCGGAAATCAATCATGAGATATCTTATTCGATTCTAGACCCTATAACTAATTATAAATCAATTTTACACGGTTATCCGATTTTCGGCCGAAATTGGTTTATTGCTTACCGGTAACGTCAAATGTCTTCAGATGTATTTGCAAATTTTTATGCCCGCTTTATCTGAGTTGATTAACCTTTCTTGCAATTTTTGACAATTTTTGTTTCGGGAGTTCAGAGGCCTAAAAAACATGTATAATATATCCTTCACTTCGAGCTGTTTTGGGTGGTCGGAACGCCCATTGTTATTTTTCAGCCTGTTTTTCTACCACATGTCCGAAATTGCATCATGAGATATCTTATTGTATTCTAGATCCTATAAACAACTATAAATCACTTTTACGCAGTTATCCGATTTTCGACCGAAACTGGTTTATAGCATACCAGTAACGTCAAATGTCTTATGATGTTTTTGACAATTTTTGTGCCCGCTTTATCTAGCTCGATTAACCATCCTTGCGATTTTCAGTAATTTATGTTTCAGGAGTTCAGAGACCTAAAAAACGTGTATAATATATCTTTCACTTCGAGCTGTTTCGGGTGGTCGGAGCGGCCAGTGTTATATTTTAGCATGTTTTTCTACCACATGTCCGAAATTGCATCATGAGATATCTTATTCGATTCTACATCAGATAAACAACTATAAATCACTTTTACACAGTTATCCGATTTTCGGCCGAAATTGGTTTATAGCATACCGGTAACGTCAAATGTCTTCTGATGTTTTTGTAAATTTTTGTGTCCGCTTTATCTCATCCGTGCGATTTTCGGTAATTTTTGTTTCAGGAGTTCAGAGGCCTAAAAAACGTGTATTTTATATCCTTCAATTCGATCTGTTTCGGGTGGTCGGAGCGGGCATTGTTATTTTTCAGCGTGTTTTTCTACCACGTGTCCGAAATCGATCATGACATATCTTATTCGATTCTAGACCCTATAAACAACTATAAATCACTTTTACACGGTTATCCGATTTTCGCCCGAAATTGGTTTATTGCTTACCGGTAACGTCAAATGTCTTCAGATGTATTTGCAAATTTTTATGCCCGTTTTATCAGACTTGATTAACTATTTTTGCAATTTTTGACAATTTTTGTTTCGGGAGTTCAGAAGCCTAAAAAACGTGTATAATATATCCTTCACTACGAGCTGTTTTGGGTGGTCGGAACGACCATAGTTGTTTTTCAGCCTGTTTTTCTACCACATGTCCGAAATTGCATCATGAGATATCTTATTCTATTCTAAATCCTATAAACAACTATAAATCAGTTTTACACAGTTATCCGATTTTCGACCGAAACTGGTTTATAGCATACCAGTAACGTCAAATGTCTTCTGATGTTTTTGACGATTTTTGTGCCCGCTTTATCTAGCTCGATTAACCATCCTTGCGATTTTCAGTAATTTATGTTTCAGGAGTTCAGAGGCCTAAAAAACGTGTATAATATATCTCTCACTTCGAGCTGTTTTGGGTGGTCGGAGCGGCCATTGTTATATTTTAGCATGTTTTTCTACCACATGTCCGAAATTGCATCAAAGATATCCGATTCGATTCTACATCCTATAAACAACTATAAATCACTTTTACACAGTTATCCGATTTTCGGCTGAAATTGGTTTATAGCATACCGGTAACGTCAAATGTCTTCTGATGTTTTTGCAATTTTTTGTGTCCGCTTTATCTCATCCGTGCGATTTTCGGTAATTTTCATTTCAGGAGTTCAGAGGCCTAAAAAACGTGTATTTTATATCCTTCAATTCAATCTGTTTCGGGTGGTCGGATCGGCCATTGTTATTTTTCAGCCTGTTTTTCTACCACATGTCCGAAATTGCATCATGAGATATCTTATTCGATTCTAGATCCTATAAACAACTATAAATCACTTTTACACAGTTATCCGATTCTCGGCCGAAATTGGTTTATAGCATACCGGAAACGTCAAATGTCTTCTGATGTTTTTGCAAATTTTTGTGTCCGCTTAATCTCATCCTTGCGATTTTGGGTAATTTTTGTTTCAGGAGTTCAGAGGCCTAAAAAGAGTGTATTTTATATCCTTCAATTCGATCTGTTTCTGGTGGTCAGAGCGGGCATTGTCATTTTTCAGCGTGTTTTTCTACCACGTGTCGGAAATCAATCATGAGATATCTTATTCGATTCTAGACCCTATAACTAATTATAAATCACTTTTACACGGTTATCCGATTTTCGGCCGAAATTGGTTTATTGCTTACCGGTAACGTCAAATGTCTTCAGATGTATTTGCAAATTTTTATGCCCGCTTTATCTGACTTGATTAACCTTTCTTGCAATTTTTGACAATTTTTGTTTCGGGAGTTCAGAGGCCTAAAAAACATGTATAATATATCCTTCACTTCGAGCTGTTTTGGGTGGTCGGAACGCCCATTGTTATTTTTCAGCCTGTTTTTCTACCACATGTCCGAAATTGCATCATGAGATATCTTATTGTATTCTAGATCCTATAAACAACTATAAATCACTTTTACACAGTTATCCGATTTTCGACCGAAACTGGTTTATAGCATACCAGTAACGTCAAATGTCTTCTGATGTTTTTGACGATTTTTGTGCCCGCTTTATCTAGCTCGATTAACCATCCTTGCGATTTTCAGTAATTTATGTTTCAGGAGTTCAGAGGCCTAAAAAACGTGTATAATATATCTCTCACTTCGAGCTGTTTTGGGTGGTCGGAGCGGCCATTGTTATATTTTAGCATGTTTTTCTACCACATGTCCGAAATTGCATCAAAGATATCCGATTCGATTCTACATCCTATAAACAACTATAAATCACTTTTACACAGTTATCCGATTTTCGGCTGAAATTGGTTTATAGCATACCGGTAACGTCAAATGTCTTCTGATGTTTTTGCAATTTTTTGTGTCCGCTTTATCTCATCCGTGCGATTTTCGGTAATTTTTATTTCAGGAGTTCAGAGGCCTAAAAAACGTGTATTTTATATCCTTCAATTCAATCTGTTTCGGGTGGTCGGAGCGGCCATTGTTATTTTTCAGCCTGTTTTTCTACCACATGTCCGAAATTGCATCATGAGATATCTTATTCGATTCTAGATCCTATAAACAACTATAAATCACTTTTACACAGTTATCCGATTCTCGGCCGAAATTGGTTTATAGCATACCGGAAACGTCAAATGTCTTCTGATGTTTTTGCAAATTTTTGTGTCCGCTTTATCTCATCCTTGCAATTTTGGGTAATTTTTGTTTCAGGAGTTCAGAGGCCTAAAAAGAGTGTATTTTATATCCTTCAATTCGATCTGTTTCTGGTGGTCAGAGCGGGCATTGTCATTTTTCAGCGTGTTTTTCTACCACGTGTCGGAAATCAATCATGAGATATCTTATTCGATTCTAGACCCTATAACTAATTATATATCACTTTTACACGGTTATCCGATTTTCGGCCGAAATTGGTTTATTGCTTACCGGTAACGTCAAATGTCTTCAGATGTATTTGCAAATTTTTATGCCCGCTTTATCTGACTTGATTAACCTTTCTTGCAATTTTTGACAATTTTTGTTTCGGGAGTTCAGAGGCCTAAAAAACGTGTATAATATATCCTTCACTTCGAGCTGTTTTGGGTGGTCGGAACGGCCTTTGTTATTTTTCAGCCTGTTTTTCTACCACATGTCCGAAATTGCATCATGAGATATCTTATTCTATTCTAGATCCTATAAACAACTATAAATCACTTTTACACAGTTATCCGATTTTCGACCGAAACTGGTTTATAGCATACCAGTAACGTCAAATGTCTTATGATGTTTTTGACAATTTTTGTGCCCGCTTTATCTAGCTCGATTAACCATCCTTGCGATTTTCAGTAATTTATGTTTCAGGAGTTCAGAGACCTAAAAAACGTGTATAATATATCTTTCACTTCGAGCTGTTTCGGGTGGTCGGAGAGGCCAGTGTTATATTTTAGCATGTTTTTCTACCACATGTCCGAAATTGCATCATGAGATATCTTATTCGATTCTACATCCTATAAACAACTATAAATCACTTTTACACAGTTATCCGATTTTCGGCCGAAATTGGTTTATAGCATACCGGTAACGTCAAATGTCTTCTGATGTTTTTGTAAATTTTTGTGTCCGCTTTATCTCATCCTTGCGATTTTCGGTAATTTTTGTTTCAGGAGTTCAGAGGCCTAAAAAACGTGTATTTTATATCCTTCAATTCGATCTGTTTCGGGTGGTCGGAGCGGGCATTCTTATTTTTCAGCGTGTTTTTCTACCACGTGTCCGAAATCGATCATGACATATCTTATTCGATTCTAGACCCTATAAACAACTATAAATCACTTTTACACGGTTATCCGATTTTCGCCCGAAATTGGTTTATTGCTTACCGGTAACGTCAAATGTCTTCAGATGTATTTGCAACTTTTTATGCCCGTTTTATCAGACTTGATTAACTATTTTTGCAATTTCTGACAATTTTTGTTTCGGGAGTTCAGAAGCCTAAAAAACGTGTATAATATATCCTTCACTACGAGCTGTTTTGGGTGGTCGGAACGACCATTGTTGTTTTTCAGCCTGTTTTTCTACCACATGTCCGAAATTGCATCATGAGATATCTTATTCTATTCTAAATCCTATAAACAACTATAAATCACTTTTACACGATTATCCGATTTTCGACCGAAACTGGTTTAAAGCATACCAGTAACGTCAAATGTCTTCTGATGTTTTTGACAATTTTTGTGCCCGCTCTATCTAGCTCGATTAACCATCCTTGCGATTTTCAGTAATTTATGTTTCAGGAGTTCAGAGGCCTAAAAAACGTGTATAATATATCTTTCACTTCGAGCTGTTTTGGGTGGTCGGAGTGGCCATTGTTATATTTTAGCATGTTTTTCTACCACATGTCCGATATTGCATCATGAGATATCCGATTCGATTCTACATCCTATAAACAACTATAAATCACTTTTACACAGTTATCCGATTTTCGGCGGAAATTGGTTTATAGCATACCGGTAACGTTAAATGTCTTCTGATGTTTTTGCAATTTTTTGTGTCCGCTGTATCTCATCCGTGCGATTTTCGGTAATTTTTATTTCAGGAGTTCAGAGGCCTAAAAAACGTGTATTTTATATCCTTCAATTCAATCTGTTTCGGGTGGTCGGAGCGGGCATTGTTATTTTTCAGCGTGTTTTTCTACCACGTGTCCGAAATCGATCATGACATATCTTATTCGATTCTAGACCCTATAAACAACTATAAATCACTTTTACACGGTTATCCGATTTTCGGCCGAAATTGGTTTATTGCTTACCGGTAACGTCAAATGTCTTCATATGTATTTGCAAATTTTTATGCCCGCTTTATCTGACTTGATTAACCATTCTTGCAATTTTCGACAATTTTCGTTTCGGGAGTTCAGAGGCCTTAAATATGTGTATTATATACCCTTCAATTCGAGCCGTTTCAGCTGGTCGGAGCGACCATTTTTAATTTCAGCCTGTTTTTTACCACGTGTCCGAAATAGTATCATGAGGTATCTTTTTCGATTCTAGACCCTATAAACTATTATAAATCACTTTTACACGGTTTTCCGATTTTCGACCGAAACTGGTTTATAGCATACCAGTAACGTCAAATGTCTTCTGATGTTTTTGACAATTTTTGTGCCCGCTTTATCTGGCTCGATCAACCATCCTTGCGATTTTCAGTAATTTTTGTTTCAGGAGTTCAGAGGCCTAAAGAACGTGTATAATATATCCTTCACTTCGAGCTGTTTTGGGTGATCGGAGCGGCCATTGTTATTTTTCAGCCTGTTTTTCTACCACATGTCCGAAATTGCATCATGAGATATCTTACTCGATTCCAGATCCTATAAACAACTATAAATCACTTTTACACAGTAATCCGATTTTCGGCCGAAATTGCTTTATAGCATACCGGTAACGTCAAATGTCTTCTGATGTTTTTGCAAATTTTTGTGTCCGCTTTATCTCATTCTTGCGATTTTGGGTAATTTTTGTTTCAGGAGTTCAGAGGCCTAAAAAGAGTGTATTTTATATCCTTCAATTCGATCTGTTTCTGGTGGTCGGAGCGGGCATTGTTATTTTTCAGCGTGTTTTTCTACCACGTGTCCGAAATCAATCATGAGATATCTTATTCGATTCTAGACCCTATAAACAACTATAAATCACTTTTACACGGTTATCCGATTTTCGGCCGAAATTGGTTTATTGCTTACCGGTAACGTCAAATGTCTTCAGATGTATTTGCAAATTTTTATGCCCGCTTTATCTGACTTGATTAACCTTTCTTGCAATTTTTGACAATTTTTGTTTCGGGAGTTCAGTGGCCTAAAAAACGTGTATAATATATCCTTCACTTCGAGCTGTTTTGGGTGGTCGGAACGGCCATTGTTATTTTTCAGCCTGTTTTTCTACCACATGTCCGAAATTGCATCATGAGATATCTTATTCTATTCTAGATCCTGTAAACAACTATAAATCAGTTTTACACAGTTATCCGATTTTCGACCGAAACTGGATTATAGCATACCAGTAACGTCAAATGTCTTATGATGTTTTTGACAATTTTTGTGCCCGCTTTATCTAGCTCGATTAACCATCCTTGCGATTTTCAGTAATTTATGTTTTAGGAGTTCAGAGACCTAAAAAACGTGCATAATATATCTTTCACTTCGAGCTGTTTCGGGTGGTCGGAGCGGCCAGTGTTATATTTAAGCATGTTTTTCTACCACATGTCCGAAATTGCATCATGAGATATCTTATTCGATTCTACATCCTATAAACAACTATAAATCACTTTTACACAGTTATCCGATTTTCGGCCGAAATTGGTTTATAGCATACCGGTAACGTCAAATTTCTTCTGATGTTTTTGCAAATTTTTGTGTCCGCTTTATCTCATCCGTGCGATTTTCGGTAATTTTTGTTTCAGCAGTTCAGAGGCCTAAAAAACGTGTATTTTATATCCTTCAATTCGATCTGTTTCGGGTGGTCGGAGCCGGCATTGTTATTTTTCAGCGTGTTTTTCTACTACGTGTCCGAAATCGATCATGACATATCTTATTCGATTCTAGACCCTATAAACAACTATAAATCACTTTTACACGGTTATCCGATTTTCGCCCGAAATTGGTTTATTGCTTACCGGTAACGTCAAATGTCTTCTGATGTTTTTGACAATTTTTGTGCCCGCTTTATCTGGCTCGATCAACCATCCTTGCGATTTTCAGTAATTTTTGTTTCAGGAGTTCAGAGGCCTAAAGAACGTGTATAATATATCCTTCACTTCGAGCTGTTTCGGGTGGTCGGAGCGCCCATTGTTATTTTTCAGCCTGTTTTTCTACCACATGTCCGAAATTGCATCATGAGATATCTTATTCTATTCTAAATCCTATAAACAACTATAAATCACTTTTACACAGTTATCCGATTTTCGACCGAAACTGGTTTATAGCATACCAGTAACGCCAAATGTCTTCTGATGTTTTTGACAATTTTTGTGCCCGCTTTATCTAGCTCGATTAACCATCCTTGCGATTTTCAGTAATTTATGTTTCAGGAGTTCAGAGGCCTAAAAAACGTGTATAATATATCTTTCACTTCGAGCTGTTTTGGGTGGTCGGAGCGGCCATTGTTATATTTTAGCATGTTTTTCTACCACATGTCCGAAAATGCATCAAAGATATCCGATTCGATTCTACATCCTATAAACAACTATAAATCACTTTTACACAGTTATCCGATTTTCGGCTGAAATTGGTTTATAGCATACCGGTAACGTCAAATGTCTTCTGATGTTTTTGCAATTTTTTGTGTCCGCTTTATCTCATCCGTGCGATTTTCGGTAATTTTTATTTCAGGAGTTCAGAGGCCTAAAAAACGTGTATTTTATATCCTTCAATTCAATCTGTTTCGGGTGGTCGGAGCGGCCATTGTTATTTTTCAGCCTGTTTTTCTACCACATGTCCGAAATTGCATCATGAGATATCTTATTCGATTCTAGATCCTATAAACAACTATAAATCACTTTTACACAGTTATCCGATTCTCGGCCGAAATTGGTTTATAGCATACCGGAAACGTCAAATGTCTTCTGATGTTTTTGCAAATTTTTGTGTCCGCTTTATCTCATCCTTGCAATTTTGGGTAATTTTTGTTTCAGGAGTTCAGAGGCCTAAAAAGAGTGTATTTTATATCCTTCAATTCGATCTGTTTCTGGTGGTCAGAGCGGGCATTGTCATTTTTCAGCGTGTTTTTCTACCACGTGTCGGAAATCAATCATGAGATATGTTATTCGATTCTAGACCCTATAACTAATTATATATCACTTTTACAAGGTTATCCGATTTTCGGCCGAAATTGGTTTATTGCTTACCGGTAACGTCAAATGTCTTCAGATGTATTTGCAAATTTTTATGCCCGCTTTATCTGACTTGATTAACCTTTCTTGCAATTTTTGACAATTTTTGTTTCGGGAGTTCAGAGGCCTAAAAAACGTGTATAATATATCCTTCACTTCGAGCTGTTTTGGGTGGTCGGAACGGCCTTTGTTATTTTTCAGCCTGTTTTTCTACCACATGTCCGAAATTGCATCATGAGATATCTTATTCTATTCTAGATCCTATAAACAACTATAAATCACTTTTACACAGTTATCCGATTTTCGACCGAAACTGGTTTATAGCATAACAGTAACGTCAAATGTCTTATGATGTTTTTGACAATTTTTGTGCCCGCTTTATCTAGCTCGATTAACCATCCTTGCGATTTTCAGTAATTTATGTTTCAGGAGTTCAGAGACCTAAAAAACGTGTATAATATATCTTTCACTTCGAGCTGTTTCGGGTCGTCGGAGAGGCCAGTGTTATATTTTAGCATGTTTTTCTACCACATGTCCGAAATTGCATCATGAGATATCTTATTCGATTCTACATCCTATAAACAACTATAAATCACTTTTACACAGTTATCCGATTTTCGGCCGAAATTGGTTTATAGCATACCGGTAACGTCAAATGTCTTCTGATGTTTTTGTAAATTTTTGTGTCCGCTTTATCTCATCCGTGCGATTTTCGGTAATTTTTGTTTCAGGAGTTCAGAGGCCTAAAAAACGTGTATTTTATATCCTTCAATTCGATCTGTTTCGGGTGGTCGGAGCGGGCATTCTTATTTTTCAGCGTGTTTTTCTACCACGTGTACGAAATCGATCATGACATATCTTATTCGATTCTAGACCCTATAAACAACTATAAATCACTTTTACACGGTTATCCGATTTTCGCCCGAAATTGGTTTATTGCTTACCGGTAACGTCAAATGTCTTCAGATGTATTTGCAACTTTTTATGCCCGTTTTATCAGACTTGATTAACTATTTTTGCAATTTCTGACAATTTTTGTTTCGGGAGTTCAGAAGCCTAAAAAACGTGTATAATATATCCTTCACTACGAGCTGTTTTGGGTGGTCGGAACGACCATTGTTGTTTTTCAGCCTGTTTTTCTACCACATGTCCGAAATTGCATCATGAGATATCTTATTCTATTCTAAATCCTATAAACAACTATAAATCACTTTTACACGATTATCCGATTTTCGACCGAAACTGGTTTAAAGCATACCAGTAACGTCAAATGTCTTCTGATGTTTTTGACAATTTTTGTGCCCGCTTTATCTAGCTCGGTTAACCATCCTTGCGATTTTCAGTAATTTATGTTTCAGGAGTTCAGAGGCCTAAAAAACGTGTATAATATATCTTTCACTTCGAGCTGTTTTGGGTGGTCGGAGCGGCCATTGTTATATTTTAGCATGTTTTTCTACCACATGTCCGATATTGCATCATGAGATATCCGATTCGATTCTACATCCTATAAACAACTATAAATCACTTTTACACAGTTATCCGATTTTCGGCGGAAATTGGTTTATAGCATACCGGTAACGTCAAATGTCTTCTGATGTTTTTGCAATTTTTTGTGTCCGCTGTATCTCATCCGTGCGATTTTCGGTAATTTTTATTTCAGGAGTTCAGAGGCCTAAAAAACGTGTATTTTATATCCTTCAATTCAATCTGTTTCGGGTGGTCGGAGCGGGCATTGTTATTTTTCAGCGTGTTTTTCTACCACGTGTCCGAAATCGATCATGACATATCTTATTCGATTCTAGACCCTATAAACAACTATAAATCACTTTTACACGGTTATCCGATTTTCGGCCGAAATTGGTTTATTGCTTACCGGTAACGTCAAATGTCTTCATATGTATTTGCAAATTTTTATGCCCGCTTTATCTGACTTGATTAACCATTCTTGCAATTTTCGACAATTTTCGTTTCGGGAGTTCAGAGGCCTTAAAAATGTGTATTATATACCCTTCAATTCGAGCCGTTTCAGCTGGTCGGAGCGACCATTTTTAATTTCAGCCTGTTTTTTACCACGTGTCCGAAATAGTATCATGAGGTATCTTTTTCGATTCTAGACCCTATAAACTATTATAAATCACTTTTACACGGTTTTCCGATTTTCGACCGAAACTGGTTTATAGCATACCAGTAACGTCAAATGTCTTCTGATGTTTTTGACAATTTTTGTGCCCGCTTTATCTGGCTCGATCAACCATCATTGCGATTTTCAGTAATTTTTGTTTCAGGAGTTCAGAGGCCTAAAGAACGTGTATAATATATCCTTCACTTCGAGCTGTTTTGGGTGATCGGAGCGGCCATTGTTATTTTTCAGCCTGTTTTTCTACCACATGTCCGAAATTGCATCATGAGATATCTTACTCGATTCCAGATCCTATAAACAACTTTAAATCACTTTTACACAGTAATCCGATTTTCGGCCGAAATTGCTTTATAGCATACCGGTAACGTCAAATGTCTTCTGATGTTTTTGCAAATTTTTGTGTCCGCTTTATCTCATTCTTGCGATTTTGGGTAATTTTTGTTTCAGGAGTTCAGAGGCCTAAAAAGAGTGTATTTTATATCCTTCAACTCGATCTGTTTCTGGTGGTCGGAGCGGGCATTGTTATTTTTCAGCGTGTTTTTCTACCACGTGTCCGAAATCAATCATGAGATATCTTATTCGATTCTAGACCCTATAAACAACTATAAATCACTTTTACACGGTTATCCGATTTTCGGCCGAAATTGGTTTATTGCTTACCGGTAACGTCAAATGTCTTCAGATGTATTTGCAAATTTTTATGCCCGCTTTATCTGACTTGATTAACCTTTCTTACAATTTTTGACAATTTTTGTTTCGGGAGTTCAGTGGCCTAAAAAACGTGTATAATATATCCTTCACTTCGAGCTGTTTTGGGTGGTCGGAACGGCCATTGTTATTTTTCAGCCTGTTTTTCTACCACATGTCCGAAATTGCATCATGAGATATCTTATTCTATTCTAGATCCTGTAAACAACTATAAATCAGTTTTACACAGTTATCCGATTTTCGACCGAAACTGGTTTATAGCATACCAGTAACGTCAAATGTCTTATGATGTTTTTGACAATTTTTGTGCCCGCTTTATCTAGCTCGATTAACCATCCTTGCGATTTTCAGTAATTTATGTTTCAGGAGTTCAGAGACCTAAAAAACGTGCATAATATATCTTTCACTTCGAGCTGTTTCGGGTGGTCGGAGCGGCCAGTGTTATATTTAAGCATGTTTTTCTACCACATGTCCGAAATTGCATCATGAGATATCTTATTCGATTCTACATCCTATAAACAACTATAAATCACTTTTACACAGTTATCCGATTTTCGGCCGAAATTGGTTTATAGCATACCGGTATAGTCAAATGTCTTCTGATGTTTTTCTAAATTTTTGTGTCCGCTTTATCTCATCCGTGCGATTTTCGGTAATTTTTGTTTCAGCAGTTCAGAGGCCTAAAAAACGTGTATTTTATATCCTTCAATTCGATCTGTTTCGGGTGGTCGGAGCGGGCATTGTTATTTTTTAGCGTGTTTTTCTACTACGTGTCCGAAATCGATCATGACATATCTTATTCGATTCTAGACCCTATAAACAACTATAAATCACTTTTACACGGTTATCCGATTTTCGCCCGAAATTGGTTTATTGCTTACCGGTAACGTCAAATGTCTTCTGATGTTTTTGACAATTTTTGTGCCCGCTTTATCTGGCTCGATCAACCATCCTTGCGATTTTCAGTAATTTTTGTTTCAGGAGTTCAGAGGCCTAAAGAACGTGTATAATATATCCTTCACTTCGAGCTGTTTCGGGTGGTCGGAGCGGCCATTGTTATTTTTCAGCCTGTTTTTCTACCACATGTCCGAAATTGCATCATGAGATATCTTAATCGATTCCAGATCCTATAAACAACTATAAATCACTTTTACACAGTTATCCGATTTTCGACCGAAACTGGTTTATAGCATACCAGTAACGTCAAATGTCTTCTGATGTTTTTGACAATTTCTGTGCCCGCTTTATCTAGCTCGATTAACCATCCTTGTGATTTTAAGTAATTTATGTTTCAGGAGTTCAGATGCCTAAAAAACGTGTATAATATATCTTTCACTTCGAGCTGTTTTGGGTGGTCGGAGCCGCCATTGTTATATTTTAGCATGTTTTTCTACCACATGTTCGAAATTGCATCATGAGATATCCGATTCGATTCTACATCCGATAAACAACTATAAATCACTTTTACACAGTTATCCGATTTTCGGCTGAAATTGGTTTATAGCATACTGGTAACGTCAAATGTCTTCTGATGTTTTTGCAATTTTTTGTGTCCGCTTTATCTCATCCGTGCGATTTTCGGTAATTTTTATTTCAGGAGTTCAGAGGCCTAAAAAACGTGTATTTTATATCCTTCAATTCAATCTGTTTCGGGTGGCCGGAGCGGGCATTGTTATTTTTCAGCGTGTTTTTCTACCACGTGTCCGAAATCGATCATGACATATCTTATTCGATTCTAGACCCTATAAACAACTATAAATCACTTTTACATGGTTATCCGATTTTCGGCCGAAATTGGTTTATTGCTTACCGGTAACGTCAAATGTCTTCATATGTATTTGCAAATTTTTATGCCCGCTTTATCTGACTTGATTAACCATTCTTGCAATTTTCGACAATTTTCGTTTCGGGAGCTACGAGGCCTTAAAAATGTGTATTATATAACCTTCAATTCGAGCCGTTTCAGGTGGTCGGAACGACCATTTTTAATTTCAGCCTGTTTTTTACCACGTGTCCGAAATCGTATCATGAGGTATCTTTTTCGATTCTAGACCCTATAAACTATTATAAATAACTTTTACACGGTTATCCAATTTTCGACCGAAACTGGTTTATAGCATACCAGTAACGTCAAATGTCTTCTGATGTTTTTGACAATTTTTGTGCCCGCTTTATCTGGCTCGATCAACCATCCTTGCGATTTTCAGTAATTTTTGTTTCAGGAGTTCAGAGGCCTAAAGAACGTGTATAATACACTTCGAGCTGTTTTGGGTGGTCGGAACGGCCATTGTTATTTTTCAGCCTGTTTTTCTACCACATGTCCGAAATTGCATCATGAGATATCTTATTCTATTCTAGATCCTATAAACAACTATAAATCACTTTTACACAGTTATCCGATTTTCGACCGAAACTGGTTTATAGCATACCAGTAACGTCAAATGTCTTCTGATGTTTTACACAATTTTTGTGCCCGCTTTATCTAGCTCGATTAACCATCCTTGCGATTTTCAGTAATTTATGTTTCAGGAGTTCAGAGACCTAAAAAACGTGTATAATATATCCTTCACTACGAGCTGTTTTGGGTGGTCGGAGCGGCCATTGTTATTTTTCAGCCTGTTTTTCTATCACATGTCCGAAATTGCATCATGAGATATCTTATTCGATTCTAGATCCTATAAACAACTATAAATCACTTTTACACAGTTATCCGATTCTCGGCCGAAATTGGTTTATAGCATACCGGAAACGTCAAATGTCTTCTGATGTTTTTGCAAATTTTTGTGTCCGCTTTATCTCATCCTTGCGATTTTGGGTAATTTTTGTTTCAGGAGTTCAGAGGCCTAAAAAGAGTGTATTTTATATCCTTCAATTCGATCTGTATCTGGTGGTCAGAGCGGGCATTGTTATTTTTCAGCGTGTTTTTCTACCACGTGTCGGAAATCAATCATGAGATATCTTATTCGATTCTAGACCCTATAACAAATTATAAATCACTTTTACACGGTTATCCGATTTTCGGCCGAAATTGGTTTATTGCTTACCGGTAACGTCAAATGTCTTCATATGTATTTGCAAATTTTTATGCCCGCTTTATCTGACTTGATTAACCATTCTTGCAATTTTCGACAATTTTCGTTTCGGGAGCTCAGAGGCCTTAAAAATGTGTATTATATACCATTCAATTCGAGCCGTTTCAGGTGGTCGGAGCGACCATTTTTAATTTCAGCCTGTTTTTTACCACGTGTCCGAAATCGTATCATGAGCTATCTTTTTCGATTCTAGACCCTATAAACTATTATAAATCAGTTTTACACGGTTATCCGATTTTCGACCGAAACTGGTTTATAGCATACCAGTAACGTCAAATGTCTTATGATGTTTTTGACAATTTTTGTGCCCGCTTTATCTGGCTCGATCAACCATCCTTGCGATTTTCAGTAATTTTTGTTTCAGGAGTTCAGAGGCCTAATGAACGTGTATAATATATCCTTCATTTCGAGCTGTTTCGGGTGGTCGGAGCGGCCATTGTTATTTTTCAGCCTGTTTTTCTACCACATGTCCGAAATTGCATCATGAGATATCTTAATCGATTCCAGATCCTATAAACAACTATAAATCACTTTTACACAGTTATCCGATTTTCGACCGAAACTGGTTTATAGCATACCAGTAACGTCAAATGTCTTCTGATGTTTTTGACAATTTTTGTGCCCGCTTTATCTAGCTCGATTAACCATCCTTGTGATTTTAAGTAATTTATGTTTCAGGAGTTCAGATGCCTAAAAAACGTGTATAATATATCTTTCACTTCGAGCTGTTTTGGGTGGTCGGAGCCGCCATTGTTATATTTTAGCATATTTTTCTACCACATGTTCGAAATTGCATCATGAGATATCCGATTCGATTCTACATCCTATAAACAACTATAAATCACTTTTACACAGTTATCCGATTTTCGGCTGAAATTGGTTTATAGCATACTGGTAACGTCAAATGTCTTCTGATGTTTTTGCAATTTTTTGTGTCCGCTTTATCTCATCCGTGCGATTTTCGGTAATTTTTATTTCAGGAGTTCAGAGGCCTAAAAAACGTGTATTTTATATCCTTCAATTCAATCTGTTTCGGGTGGTCGGAGCGGGCATTGTTATTTTTCAGCGTGTTTTTCTACCACGTGTCCGAAATCGATCATGACATATCTTATTCGATTCTAGACCCTATAAACAACTATAAATCACTTTTACATGGTTATCCGATTTTCGGCCGAAATTGGTTTATTGCTTACCGGTAACGTCAAATGTCTTCATATGTATTTGCAAATTTTTATGCCCGCTTTATCTGACTTGATTAACCATTCTTGCAATTTTCGACAATTTTCGTTTCGGGAGCTCAGAGGCCTTAAAAATGTGTATTATATACCCTTCAATTCGAGCCGTTTCAGGTGGTCGGAGCGACCATTTTTAATTTCAGCCTGTTTTTTACCACGTGTCCGAAATCGTATCATGAGGTATCTTTTTCGATTCTATACCCTATAAACTATTATAAATCACTTTTACACGGTTATCCGATTTTCGACCGAAACTGGTTTATAGCATACCAGTAACGTCAAATGTCTTCTGATGTTTTTGACAATTTGTGTGCCCGCTTTATCTGGCTCGATCAACCATCCTTGCGATTTTCAGTAACTTTTGTTTCAGGAGTTCAGAGGCCTAAAGAACGTGTATAATATATCCTTCACTTCGAGCTGTTTTGGGTGGTCGGAGCGGCCATTGTTATTTTTCAGCATGTTTTTCTACCACATGTCCGAAATTGCATCATGAGATATCTTATTCGATTCTAGATCCTATAAACAACTATAAATCACTTTTACACAGTTATCCGATTTTCGACCGAAACTGGTTTATAGCATACCAGTAACGTCAAATGTCTTCTGATATTTTTGACAATTTTTGTGCCCGCTTTATCTAGCTCGATTAACCATCCTTGCGATTTTCAGTAATTTATGTTTCAGGAGTTCAGAGACCTAAAAAACGTGTATAAAATATCTTTCACTTCGAGCTGTTTCGGGTGGTCGGAGCGGCCAGTGTTATATATTAGCATTTTTTTCTACCACATGTCCTAAATTGCATCACGAGATATCTTATTCGATTCTAAATCCTATAAATTAAACAACTATAAATCACTTTTACACAGTTATCCGATTTTCGGCCGATATTGGTTTATAGCATACCGGTAACGTCAAATGTCTTCTGATGTTTTTGCAAATTTTTGTGTCCGCTTTATCTCATCCGTGCGATTTTCGGTAATTTTTGTTTCAGGAGTTCAGAGGCCTAAAAAACGTGTATTTTATATCCTTCAATTCGATCTGTTTCGGGTGGCCGGAGCGGCCATTGTTATTTTTCAGCGTGTTTTTCTACCACGTGTCCGAAATCGATCATGACATATCTTATTCGATTCTAGACCCTATAAACCACTATAAATCACTTTTACACGGTTATCCGATTGTCGCCCGAAATTGGTTTATTGCTTACCGGTAACGTCAAATGTCTTCAGATGAATTTGCAAATTTTTATGCCCGCTTTATCTGACTTGATTAACAATTCTTGCAATTTTTGACAATTTTTGTTTCGGGAGTAAAAGGCCTAAAAAACGTGTATAATATATCTTTCACTTCGAGCTGTTTTGGGTGGTCGGAACGGCCATTGTTGTTTTTCAGCCTGTTTTTCTACCACATGTCCGAAATTGCATCATGAGATATCTTATTCTATTCTAAACTATAAATCACTTTTACACAGTTATTCGATTTTCGACCGAAACTGGTTTATAGCATACCAGTAACGTCAAATGTCTTCTGATGTATTTGACAATTTTTGTGCCCGCTTTATCTAGCTCGATTAACCATCCTTGTGATTTAAAGTAATTTATGTTTCAGGAGTTCAGATGCCTAAAAAACGTGTATAATATATCTTTCATTTCGAGCTGTTTTGGGTGGTCGGAGCGGCCATTGTTATATTTTAGCATGTTTTTCTACCACATGTCCGAAATTGCATCATGAGATATCCGATTCGATTCCACATCCTATAAACAACTATAAATCACTTTTACACAGTTATCCGATTTTTGGCTGAAATTGGTTTATAGCATACCGGTAACGTCAAATGTCTTCTGATGTTTTTGCAATTTTTTGTGTCCGCTTTATCTCATCCGTGCGATTTTGGGTAATTTTTATTTCAGGAGTTCAGAGGCCTAAAAAACGTGTATTTTATATCCTTCAATTCAATCTGTTTCGGGTGGTCGGAGCGGGCATTGTTATTTTTCAGCGTGTTTTTCTACCACGTGTCCGAAATCGATCATGAGATATCTTATTCGATTCTAGACCCTATAACTAATTATAAATCACTTTTACACGGTTATCCGATTTTCGGCCGAAATTGGTTTATTGCTTACCGGTAACGTCAAATGTCTTCATATGTATTTGCAAATTTTTATGCCCGCTTTATCTGACTTGATTAACCATTCTTGCAATTTTCGACAATTTTCGTTTCGGGAGCTCAGAGGCCTTAAAAATGTGTATTATATACCCTTCAATTCGAGCCGTTTCAGGTAGTCGGAGCGACCATTTTTAATTTCAGCCTGTTTTTTACCACGTGTCCGAAATCGTATCATGAGGTATCTTTTTCGATTCTAGACCCTATAAACTATTATAAATCAGTTTTACACGGTTATCCGATTTTCGACCGAAACTGGTTTATAGCATACCAGTAACGTCAAATGTCTTCTGATGTTTTTGACTATTTTTGTGCCCGCTTTATCTGGCTCGATCAACCATCCTTGCGATTTTCAGTAATTTTTGTTTCAGGAGTTCAGAGGCCTAAAGAACGTGTATAATATATCCTTCACTTCGAGCTGTTTCGGGTGGTCGGAGCGGCCATTGTTATTTTTCAGCCTGTTTTTCTACCACATGTCCGAAATTGCATCATGAGATATCTTAATCGATTCCAGATCCTATAAACAACTATAAATCACTTTTACACAGTTATCCGATTTTCGACCGAAACTGGTTTATAGCATACCAGTAACGTCAAATGTCTTCTGATGTTTTTGACAATTTTTGTGCCCGCTTTATCTAGCTCGATTAACCATCCTTGTGATTTTAAGTAATTCATGTTTTAGGAGTTCAGATGCCTAAAAAACGTGTATAATATATCTTTCACTTCGAGCTGTTTTGGGTGGTCGGAGCCGCCATTGTTATATTTTAGCATGTTTTTCTACCACATGTTCGAAATTGCATCATGAGATATCCGATTCGATTCTACATCCTATAAACAACTATAAATCACCTTTACACAGTTATCCGATTTTCGGCTGAAATTGGTTTATAGCATACAGGTAACGTCAAATGTCTTCTGATGTTTTTGCAATTTTTTGTGTCCGCTTTATCTCATCCGTGCGATTTTCGGTAATTTTTATTTCAGGAGTTCAGAGGCCTAAAAAACGTGTATTTTATATCCTTCAATTCAATCTGTTTCGGGTGGTCGGAGCGGGCATTGTTATTTTTCAGCGTGTTTTTCTACCACGTGTCCGAAATCGATCATGAGATATCTTATTCGATTCTAGACCCTATAACTAATTATAAATCACTTTTACACGGTTATCCGATTTTCGGCCGAAATTGGTTTATTGCTTACCGGTAACGTCAAATGTCTTCATATGTATATGCAAATTTTTATGCCCGCTTTATCTGACTTGATTAACCATTCTTGCAATTTTCGACAATTTTCGTTTCGGGAGCTCAGAGGCCTTAAAAATGTGTATTATATACCCTTCAATTCGAGCCGTTTCAGGTAGTCGGAGCGACCATTTTTAATTTCAGCCTGTTTTTTACCACGTGTCCGAAATCGTATCATGAGGTATCTTTTTCGATTCTAGACCCTATAAACTATTATAAATCAGTTTTACACGGTTATCCGATTTTCGACCGAAACTGGTTTATAGCATACCAGTAACGTCAAATGTCTTCTGATGTTTTTGACTATTTTTGTGCCCGCTTTATCTGGCTCGATCAACCATCCTTGTGATTTTCAGTAATTTTTGTTTCAGGAGTTCAGAGGCCTAAAGAACGTGTATAATATATCCTTCACTTCGAGCTGTTTCGGGTGGTCGGAGCGGCCATTGTTATTTTTCAGCCTGTTTTTCTACCACATGTCCGAAATTGCATCATGAGATATCTTAATCGATTCCAGATCCTATAAACAACTATAAATCACTTTTACACAGTTATCCGATTTTCGACCGAAACTGGTTTATAGCATACCAGTAACGTCAAATGTCTTCTGATGTTTTTGACAATTTTTGTGCCCGCTTTATCTAGCTCGATTAACCATCCTTGTGATTTTAAGTAATTTATGTTTTAGGAGTTCAGATGCCTAAAAAACGTGTATAATATATCTTTCACTTCGAGCTGTTTTGGGTGGTCGGAGCCGCCATTGTTATATTTTAGCATGTTTTTCTACCACATGTTCGAAATTGCATCATGAGATATCCGATTCGATTCTACATCCTATAAACAACTATAAATCACCTTTACACAGTTATCCGATTTTCGGCTGAAATTGGTTTATAGCATACTGGTAACGTCAAATATCTTCTGATGTTTTTGCAATTTTTTGTGTCCACTTTATCTCATCCGTGCGATTTTCGGTAATTTTTATTTCAGGAGTTCAGAGGCCTAAAAAACGTGTATTTTATATCCTTCAATTCAATCTGTTTCGGGTGGTCGGAGCGGGCATTGTTATTTTTCAGCGTGTTTTTCTACCACGTGTCCGAAATCGATCATGACATATCTTATTCGATTCTAGACCCTATAAACAACTATAAATCACTTTTACACGGTTATCCGATTTTCGGCCGAAATTGGTTTATTGCTTACCGGTAACGTCAAATGTCTTCATATGTATTTGCAAATTTTTATGCCCGCTTTATTTGAACTGATTAACCATTCTTGCAATTCTCGACAATTTTCGTTTCGGGAGCTCAGAGGCCTTAAAAATGTGTATTATATACCCTTCAATTCGAGCCGTTTCAGGTAGTCGGAGCGACTATTTTTAATTTCAGCCTGTTTTTTACCACGTGTCCGAAATCGTATCATGAGGTATCTTTTTCGATTCTAGACCCTATAAACTATTATAAATCACTTTTACACGGTTATCCGATTTTCGACCGAAAATGGTTTATAGCATACCAGTAACGTCAAATGTCTTCTGATGTTTTTGACAATTTTTGTGCCCGCTTTATCTGGCTCGATCAACCATCCTTGCGATTTTCAGTAACTTTTGTTTCAGGAGTTCAGAGGCCTAAAGAACGTGTATAATATATCCTTCACTTCGAGCAGTTTTGGGTGGCCGGAGCGGCCATTGTTATTTTTCAGCCTGTTTTTCTACCACATGTCCGAAATTGCATCATGAGATATCTTATTCGATTCTAGATCCTATAAACAACTATAAATCACTTTTACACAGTTATCCGATTTTCGACCGAAACTGGTTTATAGCATACCAGTAACGTCAAATGTCTTCTGATATTTTTGACAATTTTTGTGCCCGCTTTATCTAGCTCGATTAACCATCCTTGCGATTTTCAGTAATTTATGTTTCAGGAGTTCAGAGACCTAAAAAACGTGTATAAAATATCTTTCACTTCGAGCTGTTTCGGGTGGTCGGAGCGGCCAGTGTTATATATTAGCATTTTTTTCTACCACATGTCCTAAATTGCATCACGAGATATCTTATTCGATTCTACATCCTATAAATTAAACAACTATAAATCACTTTTACACAGTTATCCGATTTTCGGCTAAAATTGGTTTATAGCATACCGGTAACGTCAAATGTCTTGTGATGTTTTTGCAATTTTTTGTGTCCGCTTTATCTCATCCGTGCGATTTTCGGTAATTTTTGTTTCAGGAGTTCAGAGGCCTAAAAAACGTGTATTTTATATCCTTCAATTCAATCTGTTTCAGGTGGTCGGAGCGGGCATTGTTATTTTTCAGCGTGTTTTTCTACCACGTGTCCGAAATCGATCATGACATATCTTATTCGATTCTAGACCCTATAAACAACTATAAATCACTTTTACACGGTTATCCGATTTTCGGCCGAAATTGGTTTATTGCTTACCGGTAACGTCAAATGTCTTCATATGTATTTGCAAATTTTTATGCCCGCTTTATCTGAACTGATTAACCATTCTTGCAATTTTCGACAATTTTCGTTTCGGGAGCTCAGAGGCCTTAAAAATGTGTATTATATACCCTTCAATTCGAGCCGTTTCAGGTAGTCGGAGCGACTATTTTTAATTTCAGCCTGTTTTTTACCACGTGTCCGAAATCGTATCATGAGGTATCTTTTTCGATTCTAGACCCTATAAACTATTATAAATCACTTTTACACGGTTATCCGATTTTCGACCGAAACTAGTTTATAACATACCAGTAACGTCAAATGTCTTCTGATGTTTTTGACAATTTTTGTGCCCGCTTTATCTGACTCGATCAACCATCCTTGCGATTTTCAGTAATTTTTGTTTCAGGAGTTCAGAGGCCTAAAGAACGTGTATAATATATCCTTCACTTCGAGCTGTTTTGGGTGGTCGGAGCGGCCATTGTTATTTTTAAGCCTGTTCTTCTACCACATGTCCGAAACTGCATCATGAGATATCTTATTCGATTCTAGATCCTATAAACAACTATAAATCACTTTTACAAAATTATCCGATTTTCGGCCGAAATTGGTTTATAGCATACCGGTAACGTCAAATGTCTTCTGATGTTTTTGCAAATTTTTGTGTCCGCTTTATCTCATCCTTGTGATTTTGGGTAATTTTTGTTTCAGGAGTTCAGAGGCCTAAAAAGAGTGTATTTTATATCCTTCAATTCGATTTGTTTCTGGTGGTCGGAGCTGGCATTGTTATTTTTCAGCGTGTTTTTCTACCACGTGTCCGAAATCTATCATGAGATATCTTATTCGATTCTAGACCCTATAAACTACTATAAATCACTTTTACACGGTTATCCGATTTTCTGCCGAAATTGGTTTATTGCTTACCGGTAACGTCAAATGTCTTCAGATGTATTTGCAAATTTTTATGCCCGCTTTATCTGACTTGATTAACCTTTCTTGCAATTTTTGACAATTTTTGTTTCGGGAGTTCAGAGGCCTAAAAAACGTGTATAATATATCCTTCACTTCGAGCTGTTTTGGGTGGTCGGAACGGCCATTGTTATTTTTCAGCCTGTTTTTCTACCACATGTCCGAAATTGCATCATGAGATATCTTATTCTATTCTAGATCCTATAAACAACTATAAATCACTTTTACACAGTTATCCGATTTTCGACCGAAACTGGTTTATAGCATACCAGTAACGTCAAATGTCTTCTGATGTTTTTGACAATTTTTGTGCCCGCTTTATCTAGCTCGATTAACCATCCTTGCGATTTTCAGTAATTTATGTTTCAGGAGTTCAGAGACCTAAAAAACGTGTATAATATATCTTTCACTTCGAGCTGTTTCGGGTGGTCGGAGCGGCCAGTGTTATATTTTAGCATGTTTTTCTACCACATGTCCGAAATTGCATCATGAGATATTTTATTCGATTCTACATCCTATAAACAACTATAAATCACTTTTACACAGTTATCCGATTTTCGGCCGAAATTGGTTTATAGCATACCGGTAACGTCAAATGTCTTCTCATGTTTTTGCAAATTTTTGTGTCCGCTTTATGTCATCCGTGCGATTTTCGGTAATTTTTGTTTCAGGAGTTCGGAAGCCTAAAAAACGTGTATTTTATATCCTTCAATTCGATCTGTTTCGGGTGGTCGGAGCGGGCATTGTTATTTTTCAGCGTGTTTTTCTACCACGTGTCCGAAATCGATCATGACATATCTTATTCGATTCTAGACCTATAAACAACTATAAATCACTTTTACAAGGTTATCCGATTTTCGGCCGAAATTGGTTTATTGCTTACCGGTAACGTCAAATGTCTTCAGATGTATTTGCAAATTTTTATGCCCGCTTTATCTGACTTGATTAACAATTCTTGCAATTTTTGACAATTTTTGTTTCGGGAGTAAGAGGCCTATAAAACGTATATAATATATCCTTCACTTCGAGCTGTTTTGGGTGGTCGGAACGGCCATTGTTGTTTTTCAGCCTGTTTGTCTACCACATGTCCGAAATTGCATCATGAGATATCTTATTCTATTCTAAATCCTATAAACAACTATAAATCACTTTTACACAGTTATCCGATTTTCGACCGAAACTGGTTTATAGCATACCAGTAACGTCAAATGTCTTCTGATGTTTTTGACAATTTTTATGCCCGCTTTATCTGGCTCGATCAACCATCCTTGCGATTTTCAGTAATTTTTGTTTCAGGAGTTCAGAGGCCTAAAGAACGTGTATAATATATCCTTCACTTCGAGCTGTTTTGGGTGGTCGGAGCGGCCATTGTTATTTTTCAGCCTGTTTTTCTACCACATGTCCGAAATTGCATCATGAGATATCTTATTCGATTCTAGATCCTATAAACAACTATAAATCACTTTTACACAGTTTTCCGATTTTCGGCCGATATTGGTTTATAGCATACCGGTAACGTCAAATGTCTTCTGATGTTTTTGCAAATTTTTGTGTCCGCTTTATCTCATCCTTGTGATTTTGGGTAATTTTTGTTTCAGGAGTTCAGAGGCCTAAAAAGAGTATATTTTATATCCTTCAATTCGATCTGTTTCTGGTGGTCGGAGCGGGCATTGTTATTTTTCAGCGTGTTTTTCTACCACGTGTCCGAAATCAATCATGAGATATCTTATTCGATTCTAGACCCTATAAACAACTATAAATCACTTTTACACGGTTATCCGATTTTCGGCCGAAATTGGTTTATTGCTTACCGGTAACGTCAAATGTCTTCAGATGTATTTGCAAATTTTTATGCCCGCTTTATCTGACTTGATTAACCTTTCTTGCAATTTTTGACAATTTTTGTTTCGGGAGTTCAGAGGCCTAAAAAACGTGTATAATATATCCTTCACTTCGAGCTGTTTTGGGTGGTCGGAACGGCCATTGTTATTTTTCAGCCTGTTTTTCTACCACATTGAAGAGTCTATTGATATAATATACTCAAGAAGGGGGGTTGAATTGAGTATGCCTTCTTTTTAAATCTTCTTCGATGTGTGTGTAGTTGTATGATGATCGTTGAGTAGAGCAATAATAAAGTAGAGACACGATATTTTTGAAGTGGTTCAGTCTCACACTCTGAGACCTACGTCCACTATTCTCGATTAATAAAATTAGTACCAACTCTGGATTACAATTTTATCAACCCTACTCGTGCGACTTTGATGTTAGTCACAACTCAATCTAGATACCGTTAAATATCTAGCTACGACAAATACCGTTAAATATTTGTCTTACAACGAGTACCGCTAAATACTCAATCTATCTTACGTAAATAAGATAAAGTCTTCAATGTTTTCTTGGTATCACAATCTTGAATGAATAAGATCAATGCTTGAGCACTTGAATCTTGAATCGGATATGACAATGAAAAGCTCGAATATTGAAGTATATGACCGACGGCTCTCTCTTGATTTGCGTGTATGTGTGTTGTGTATTTCGTGTCTTTTAATGTATCATGGTAGTCTATTTATATAGAATATGTATCTAGGTAATTTAAACCCTAGATGATTTAGGAATATTACTTAAACTAGAATACTAGTCTTTTAGTAATACTACCTTAAATCTAATCTTAATGTATTTAGGAAAGATTTAATAATATACTATATGTATTATATAAGGAATTAATTTCCTAATTCATATTTAGGAAAGATCTTTATATAATAAACAATTAGTATCCTTATTAAATCAACTTCCTAAATCATGTCAAAGATAATAAAATATATTACCATAATATAATCTTAATTAGTTTAGGACATTAAATAAATACATAATATTTATTTAAATAAATCCTTACACGATTTATAGAAACGTGACATGTACACGTTTTCCAAAAATCGAAACAAACCAAATCTTAGATTATATTTTGACAATTAAAATCATATAAAAAAATCTTTAGTTTATTTTAGTAATAAATAATTATCTCATAAGACAATTATTTATTTCTTATTTAACTAAAAGATATTTTATATAATCCTATTAAGATTAACAATTCCATATTTAAAATAGAATACCATTGAACCACTAATACTACACGACACAAATTAGGAAACAAACGTTTCACTTTAAACACATATAAATCTCGATCATTTCTTCATGATATAGAGCTATAGCTACTGGCTATAACTAGAACCAATCTTGTACTAAAGCTATAGTTGACGAATACAACTTTAGTTCATTATGCGCGCTTGTGATCTTCTATCAATCTTCGACTTAGTCAATTTATTGACTAATATGCTTGAATCTTTTATACTTGATTGATTAGATCTTGTTACTAATATTCTGTACACTTAGCACACGATTATACATACGAGTATATAATATATAAATAGCTAGACTTGTCATTATCAAAACATAAACATATATACTATATATATATTTGAATATATGGTTCAACAAATTCCCCCTTTTTGATGATGGCAAGTCTTTCTTAGATTTCGTGTCTAAGTGTATGTTCCCCCTCAATATAATAATGGTCATTCATAGCAAAGATCAACTTAGGGTTTTTATCTTCTATCTATCCCATATCCTTTAAGGACCCTAAGAGACAATGAATTACGACAAGGAGCAAGCTTAGGCAAATTCTAATCTAAGTCGCATATTTCCCCCTCTTGACATCATCGAAAAGATGAGAACAAAGACATGAAACGACTAGAATAATATACGTACGAAGCATAAGCAAGCATATAAACGAGTCGAAATAATATGAACATAGAAAATATCACATAACCACATACGGAATGTTAAAAATATACACAAGCAATCCAAAATATTAAGCCAATGGGCCGAATGTGGGGCAATGTTTTAAGAAAATGGGCCGGCTAAAGATAGGTTTATAATAGGCCCGTCAAAAGATAACAGGCAAAATGGGCTATGGTAAGATTAGGAAATCCGAGAGAGAGGCAGAACAAAAAGGTAAGGCCTCGGATTCCTTAATGGGCTAGGTTAGGAATTGGGCCACAAGACAAAAGAAAATTCATAAGTCCACCCCAGACTTAAAACAACACCAACAAATCAATCTTCAAATTCACAACGAAACAGAGACGGGTATGGAGCATCAAGAACGAGAGCTTGAACCCGGATTCTTGGCATAAGGATTGACGTAGTCGGGTCGGGTACGGAATTCGAGTGTCTCCAACCGATCCAAACAACTCGACACATTCCTTCCTTGAGCATTGAGTGCTATTTCGAAGTTGAGTATTTTCAATGAAAGCGCCTTAACTGCTTCAAGAGCTTGACTCGCCTCTTTGTGCAATAACCCGTGATCCCTTACCATATCACCACCTTGGGACGTGAGGAATGAGAGTCGATCACTAATAACGAGCAATTCGGAGCACATAACCGATACCTCTGATCCCAGTTTACCAAGTTGTTTATCAACTTTCATCATCCATGCCCTTAATTCAGTCTCGAACCCATGACTTCCCGTAGCACTACCACCCCGTCTTGGTAATATGGTATTCCACAGGAAATTGACAAATAATTTCAATTTTGGATTAAAAGAAGCAGTTAATAATGGTGAAGTTTCCGTAGCATCTTCATCAAAATAGTTTTTAATCATCATCTTTTGTTCCGTAGTTACCATACTTCACTCCTTTTTGGGATCAAGATTAAGACCTTCTTGATTTATGTTAAAGATTTCACAAATTTCTGATTTCAACACCATGACATCCTTGCCATTGACAATTGCATGTATCCCTTCCTCACAACTTTTAACAGACGTAAAGAACTGACAAATTTCAACCGGAAAAATCAACCCCGAGAAATCACTGATATACTTCCACCCTTGATACTTTAGAAAATCTTTAAAGAACCTTAAAGATTTCGACCCATCAACCCACGACTTAGGATAATAGCGACCCGAATGAATAGAATAAGGTAGAACTCGGTCAATTAACATACCTTCCGTTTTTGTCATCCGGACCCGCTCTAAACCTTCACGAGTAGCGTCAACTGAGAAATCTCGAAACAGAGTACGAGGGTTTTGGTCTGAGGTGAACTCGGGTATATCATCGATAACAGAGGAGGATTTGCGGCGTTTCCCGGTGTCGCATGTCGGAATAGAGGCGGTGATGGGTGTAGGTGACGGTGGGGGTGATGGGGTTGGTGAGGGTGGTGTTGGAGGGAGGCATCGTGTTTTTAGTAAAGTTGGTGGTTTTTGGTCGAGTGGTGATGGAGGTTTTAGGCGGAGGTTTAATGGTGTTTTGATGAATTTTGTGGTTTTGGGTTGGTAATAATGGTGAGGTAAGTTTAAGGGAGTAATGGTAATAGTGATAAGGTGAGAGTCAAAAGCTAGGTAATTAGTAGGGGGACACGTGGCAGGTATTAGTGGGGCTAGGTGGTTGTGGGACGTGGCAATGGGGACCAACACACATACTTTGTGTGATAATTTGGTAAGTTTATTTTTATTTTTGTAATATTTGAATATTATCATTTTGTATATATTGTAATATGTATGTTGTGGAGAAATTATAATATGTGACGTACTATTATTGTGAGATTGATTGTGCACACATTCATATGTAAAACATATAATATAACTATAATCACAGAATTTATCATCGAATATATACATACACATGCAGCGGAGTATACGGACACAGTCATATAATCTCATCTAAACCGTAGTCAATCATTGGGTTATTTTTGCTTTTAAGATTTGATTAGGTGCCACCGATTAAACCAATTTCCAATCGCAAAGTCTCAAAGCGTTCTCTAGCCAATGGTTTAGTGAAGATATCTGCCCATTGTTTTTCCGTACTACAAAATTCCAATTTTATATTTTTCTTTTCAACATGGTCTCTTAGAAAGTGGTGTCTAATTTCAATATGTTTGGTCCTCGAGTGCTGGGCTGGGTTTTTAGATATAATTATAGCACTCGTATTATCACATAATATAGGCACACATCCAACATCAACACCATAATCATGTAACTGTTGCTTTAACCATAAAAGTTGAGAACATACCAGTGCGGCTGCAATATATTCTGCTTCAGCAGTTGAGAGAGCGACAGAATTTTGTTTCTTGGATCCCCAAGATATAATACAAGGACCTACAAAGGTAGCAAGTCCGGAGGTACTTTTTCTGTCTAAAGAACATCCTGCATAATCCGCATCTGAATATCCTACTAGGTTAAAGTTACAGTCCATAGGATACCATAGATATAATTTTGAGGTTCCGATTAGGTATCTTAAAATTCTTTTAACTGCAATCATGTGTGATTCTTTTGGTGCAGTTTGGAATCTCGCACAAACACAGACACTAAACATTATATCTGGACGACTTGCTGTAAGATAAAGAAGTGAGCCAATCATACCTCGGTAAGTTGTTTCATCTACAGACTTACCATCTTCGTCTTTGGTTAACTTTTTATCTGTGACCATTGGAGTAGGCATTGCATGAGAGGTTTCCATTCCAAATTTCTTTAGTAACTCCTTGACGTATTTTTGTTGATGAACTTTGATTCCTTCTTCAGTTTGTTGTATTTGAAGTCCAAGGAAGAACTTTACTTCTCCCATCATACTCATCTCGAACTCAGAAGTCATCAACTCAGAGAAGTACTTGCACAACTTTTTATTAGTTGAGCCAAAAATAATATCGTCAACATAGATCTGAACAACTAGTAGATCTGAGTTTTCGCTTTTAAGAAATAGGGTTTTATCCACAGACCCTCTCTTGAATCCACTCTCCAATAGGAACTTTGATAATCTGTCGTACCATGCCCTAGGTGCTTGTTTCAGACCATATAGTGCTTTGTCTAATTTGAATACGTGATCCTTGAGTTTGCTGTCAGGAAATCCAGGAGGTTGTTCAACAAATACTTCCTCTTGGAGATAGCCATTAAGAAATGCAGTCTTAACGTCCATCTGAAAAAGCTTCATTCCCTTATGTGCTGCAAATGCAATGAGTAGTCTTATTGCCTCAAGACGAGCAACAGGAGCAAAGGTTTCGTCATAATCGATCCCTTCCTGTTGGTTGTATCCTTGAACTACTAATCTGGCCTTATTTCGCACAATGACTCCAGTGTCATCCAATTTGTTTCTGAATACCCATCTAGTTCCAATGACAGTTCTGTCCTTAGGTCGAGGAACAAGATGCCAAACTTTGTTTCTTTCAAATTGCTGGAGTTCTTCTTGCATGGCAATTATCCAGTCTGGTTCTGCGAGAGCTTCCTTGATATTTGAAGGTTCAATGGTGGAGAGAAAGGAGTAGAATGAGCAAAAGTTATTTAAGCTCCTTCGAGTTTGAACTCCATCTGTCAGGCTTCCTATTACATTATCCAAAGGATGAGAGCCTTTATATCTCCAGTTCCTTGATTGATCATTTGCATTCCCTGAACTTGACTCGGGATCTTGACTTGTTCCCCCTGAATCCAAACCTGGGTTTATAGTAGGGTCAGGTATAACTCTGGCCTCTTCCCTTTGGTTTTGATTCAAAGTTACAGCTTCATTAGCTGTAACTCTGGGTTCCGAGTCATTGGTTTGAGAGTTATCTACAGTATCATCAACTGTAGTTTCATCTCTCGTACCATTTTCTCCCAAGTTGAGCTCATCATGAATTCCTTGAGGTTCTCCTTCTTCAATTTCCATTTCAGGAGGATCTTCCCTTGATAACCTGAAATCAGGTTCATCTAGATTTTCCTCTATATCCTGTAATGGCTTATCGAAGGCATTATTCTCATCAAAGATAACATGAATACTTTCCTCTATGCATAAAGTACGTTTGTTAAAAACTTTGTAGGCTTTACTATGATCTGAATATCCTATAAAGATTGCTTCATCACTTCTAGGGTCGAATTTGCTTAAACTGTTTTTACCATTGTTGTGAACAAAGCATTTACTACCAAAGCATCTTAAATGAGATATGTTTGGTTTACGACCACGAAGAAGTTCATAAGGAGTCTTTTTAAGGATAGGTCTAATCATAGCACGGTTATGAATATAGCAAGCTGTACTAATAGCCTCAGCCCAAAAGTTTCTAGGTAGGCCACTACAAAGAAGCATTGTTCGAGCCATGTCTTCTAGGGTTCTGTTCATTCGTTCTACGACTCCATTTTGTTGTGGGGTTCTAGGGGCCGAGAAGTTATGACCAACACCATTGGTTTTACAGAATTCAATAAAGGCATGATTGTCGAACTCAGTTCCATGGTCAGTACGGATTGTTACTAGGTTTGATTTATATTTGTTTTGAACAAGTTTCATAAGACTAACAAATTCATCGAATGTTTCGTCTTTAGAATGAAGAAAGATTGGCCAAACAAATCTAGAGTAATCATCAACTAGAACGAAAACGTACCTGGAACCACCTCTACTTCTTACCTTTATAGGGCCACATAGATCCATGTGTACTAGTTCAAGAGCTTGTTCTGTGCTTACCACTCTTTTTGGCTTAAAGGATGATCTGACGTGTTTACATCGTGCACATGTGCCACACATCTTTTCTTGATCAAATTTGATCTTTGGAAGACCTTCGACCAAGTCCCATCTTTTCAGCTTACTTAGAATAGGTGAGCTAATATGACCAAATCTCTTGTGCCATAGACATGGATCATCTAACGTAACTTTCATGCATGATAGAGAATCAGTAGGTACAACATTTAAATCAATCATATAAACATTTTTTATCCTATGACCTTCAAGTATCACTTTACTGGTGCCTTCTAAGATTATACGACATATATTTGAATGAAAGACCACTTTATTTCCTTTGTCACATAATTGAGATATACTGATAAGATTGTGTTTGAGACCACTTACAAGGTATACATCATTTATAGTATGAGAGGATGAAATACCTATCTTACCAATTCCAATGATCTTTCCCTTTTTGTTATCACCGAATGTGACTTTACCTCCATCAAAAGGTTTTAGGGTTTGGAATAGGTTTACGTCGCCTGTCATATGTCTTGAGCATCCACTGTCGAGATACCATAGGTTATTTTCCTTGGCGACAAACTGCACAAATGATTTTAAAGACAGGATTTAGGTACCCAAGCATACTTGGGTCCTTTGTTGTTAGTAATCACAAATACATCTTCCTTTTTAACCCAGACTTGTCTTACATAGGTCTTTCTATATCGGTAGTGGTTGGGTTTTGATGTTCTTGTGTAGGTTTTAGTTTGGACTCTTGGTGACCATTTTTTGTGTGATGTTTGAGGAGTCTGTTTGGTTCTGTTTTTCTTTTCTTCGTAGTCAAATGTCATGTCATAGAACCATCTGTGGTTAATGTTTCTTTCCTCAGTTTTGTCACCATCACTATCAGAGACAGAATTAGTGTCGCTTGGAATCCATTGATGAAAGAGTATATAATATAGAATCAATAGAAGGATCAAAACTCACGCGGCTAGGCGATCAAGAGCACGAGGCTCTGATACCAATTGAAGAGTCTATTGATATAATATACTCAAGAAGGGGGGTTGAATTGAGTATGCCTTCTTTTTAAATCTTCTTCGATGTGTGTGTAGTTGTATGATGATCGTTGAGTAGAGCAATAATAAAGTAGAGACACGATATTTTTGAAGTGGTTCAGTCTCACACTCTGAGACCTACGTCCACTATTCTCGATTAATAAAATTAGTACCAACTCTGGATTACAATTTTATCAACCCTACTCGTGCGACTTTGATGTTAGTCACAACTCAATCTAGATACCGTTAAATATCTAGCTACGACAAATACCGTTAAATATTTGTCTTACAACGAGTACCGCTAAATACTCAATCTATCTTACGTAAATAAGATAAAGTCTTCAATGTTTTCTTGGTATCACAATCTTGAATGAATAAGATCAATGCTTGAGCACTTGAATCTTGAATCGGATATGACAATGAAAAGCTCGAATATTGAAGTATATGACCGACGGCTCTCTCTTGATTTGCGTGTATGTGTGTTGTGTATTTCGTGTCTTTTAATGTATCATGGTAGTCTATTTATATAGAATATGTATCTAGGTAATTTAAACCCTAGATGATTTAGGAATATTACTTAAACTAGAATACTAGTCTTTTAGTAATACTACCTTAAATCTAATCTTAATGTATTTAGGAAAGATTTAATAATATACTATATGTATTATATAAGGAATTAATTTCCTAATTCATATTTAGGAAAGATCTTTATATAATAAACAATTAGTATCCTTATTAAATCAACTTCCTAAATCATGTCAAAGATAATAAAATATATTACCATAATATAATCTTAATTAGTTTAGGACATTAAATAAATACATAATATTTATTTAAATAAATCCTTACACGATTTATAGAAACGTGACATGTACACGTTTTCCAAAAATCGAAACAAACCAAATCTTAGATTATATTTTGACAATTAAAATCATATAAAAAAATCTTTAGTTTATTTTAGTAATAAATAATTATCTCATAAGACAATTATTTATTTCTTATTTAACTAAAAGATATTTTATATAATCCTATTAAGATTAACAATTCCATATTTAAAATAGAATACCATTGAACCACTAATACTACACGACACAAATTAGGAAACAAACGTTTCACTTTAAACACATATAAATCTCGATCATTTCTTCATGATATAGAGCTATAGCTACTGGCTATAACTAGAACCAATCTTGTACTAAAGCTATAGTTGACGAATACAACTTTAGTTCATTATGCGCGCTTGTGATCTTCTATCAATCTTCGACTTAGTCAATTTATTGACTAATATGCTTGAATCTTTTATACTTGATTGATTAGATCTTGTTACTAATATTCTGTACACTTAGCACACGATTATACATACGAGTATATAATATATAAATAGCTAGACTTGTCATTATCAAAACATAAACATATATACTATATATATATTTGAATATATAGTTCAACACACATGTCCGAAATTGCATCATGAGATATCTTATTCTATTGTAGATCCTGTAAACAACTATAAAGCAGTTTTACACAGTTATCCGATTTTCGACCGAAACTCCAGTAACGTCAAATGTCTTCTGATGTTTTTGACAATTTTTGTGCCCGCCTTATCTAGCTCGATTAACCATCCTTGCGATTTTCAGTAATTTATGTTTCAGGAGTTCAGAGACCTAAAAAACGTGTATAATATATCTTTCACTTCGAGCTCTTTCGGGTGGTCGGAGCGGCCAGTGTTATATTTTAGCATGTTTTTCTACCACATGTCCGAAATTGCATCATGAGATATCTTATTCGATTCTACATCCTATAAACAACTATAAATCACTTTTACACAGTTATCCGATTTTCGGCCGAATTTGGTTTATAGCATACCGGTAACGTCAAATGTCTTCTGATGTTTTTGCAAATTTTTGTGTCCGCTTTATCTCATCCGTGCGATTTTCGGTAATTTTTGTTTCAGGAGTTCAGAGGCCTAAAAAACGTGTATTTTATATCCTTCAATACGATCTGTTTCGGGTGGTCGGAGCGAGCATTGTTATTTTTCAGCGTGTTTTTCTACCGCGTGTCCGAAATCGATCATGACATATCTTATTCGATTCTAGACCCTATAAACAACTATAAATCGTTTTTACACGGTTATCCGATTTTCGGCCGAAATTTGTTTATTGCTTACCGGTAACGTCAAATGTCTTCAGATGTATTTGCAAATTTTTATGCCCGCTTTATCTGACTTGATTAACCTTTCTTGCAATTTTTGACAATTTTTGTTTCGGGAGTTCAGAGGCCTAAAAAACGTGTATAATATATCCTTCACTTCGAGCTGTTTTGGGTGGTCGGAACGGCCATTGTTATTTTTCAGCCTGTTTTTCTACCACATGTCCGAAATTGCATCATGAGATATCTTATTCTATTCTAGATCCTATAAACAACTATAAATCACTTTTACACAGTTATCCGATTTTCGACCGAAACTGGTTCATAGCATACCAGTAACGTCAAATGTCTTCTGATGTTTTTGACAATTTTTGTGCCCGCTTTATCTAGCTCGATTAACCATCCTTGCGATTTTCAGTAATTTATGTTTCAGGAGTTCAGAGACCTAAAAAACGTGTATAATATATCTTTCACTTCGAGCTGTTTCGGGTGGTCGGAGCGGCCAGTGTTATATTTTAGCATGTTTTTCTACCACATGTCCGAAATTGCATCATGAGATATTTTATTCGATTCTACATCCTATAAACAACTATAAATCACTTTTACACAGTTATCCGATTTTCGGCCGAAATTGGTTTATAGCATACCGGTAACGTCAAATGTCTTCTCATGTTTTTGCAAATTTTTGTGTCCGCTTTATGTCATCCGTGCGATTTTCGGTAATTTTTGTTTCAGGAGTTCGGAAGCCTAAAAAACGTGTATTTTATATCCTTCAATTCGATCTGTTTCGGGTGCTCGGAGCGGGCATTGTTATTTTTCAGCGTGTTTTTCTACCACGTGTCCGAAATCGATCATGACATATCTTATTCGATTCTAGACCTATAAACAACTATAAATCACTTTTACACGGTTATCCGATTTTCGCCCGAAATTGGTTTATTGCTTACCGGTAACGTCAAATGTCTTCAGATGTATTTGCAAATTTTTATGCCCGCTTTATCTGACTTGATTAACAATTCTTGCAATTTTTGACAATTTTTGTTTCGGGAGTAAGAGGCCTATAAAACGTGTATAATATATCCTTCACTTCGAGCTGTTTTGGGTGGTCGGAACGGCCATTGTTGTTTTTCAGCCTGTTTGTCTACCACATGTCCGAAATTGCATCATGAGATATCTTATTCTATTCTAAATCCTATAAACAACTATAAATCACTTTTACACAGTTATCCGATTTTCGACCGAAACTGGTTTATAGCATACCAGTAACGTCAAATGTCTTCTGATGTTTTTGACAATTTTTATGCCCGCTTTATCTGGCTCGATCAACCATCCTTGCGATTTTCAGTAATTTTTGTTTCAGGAGTTCAGAGGCCTAAAGAACGTGTATAATATATCCTTCACTTCGAGCTGTTTTGGGTGGTCGGAGCGGCCATTGTTATTTTTCAGCCTGTTTTTCTACCACATGTCCGAAATTGCATCATGAGATATCTTATTCGATTCTAGATCCTATAAACAACTATAAATCACTTTTACACAGTTATCCGATTTTCGGCCGATATTGGTTTATAGCATACCGGTAACGTCAAATGTCTTCTGATGTTTTTGCAAATTTTTGTGTCCGCTTTATCTCATCCTTGCGATTTTGGGTAATTTTTGTTTCAGGAGTTCAGAGGCCTAAAAAGAGTATATTTTATATCCTTCAATTCGATCTGTTTCTGGTGGTCGGAGCGGGCATTGTTATTTTTCAGCGTGTTTTTCTACCACGTGTCCGAAATCAATCATGAGATATCTTATTCGATTCTAGACCCTATAAACAACTATAAATCACTTTTACACGGTTATCCGATTTTCGGCCGAAATTGGTTTATTGCTTACCGGTAACGTCAAATGTCTTCAGATGTATTTGCAAATTTTTATGCCCGCTTTATCTGACTTGATTAACCTTTCTTGCAATTTTTGACAATTTTTGTTTCGGGAGTTCAGAGGCCTAAAAAACGTGTATAATATATCCTTCACTTCGAGCTGTTTTGGGTGGTCGGAACGGCCATTGTTATTTTTCAGCCTGTTTTTCTACCACATGTCCGAAATTGCATCATGAGATATCTTATTCTATTCTAGATCCTATAAACAACTATAAATCACTTTTACACAGTTATCCGATTTTCGACCGAAACTGGTTTATAGCATACCAGTAACGTCAAATGTCTTCTGATGTTTTTGACAATTTTTGTGCCCGCTTTATCTAGCTCGATTAACCATCCTTGCGATTTTCAGTAATTTATGTTTCAGGAGTTCAGAGACCTAAAAAACGTGTATAATATATCCTTCACTTCGACCTGTTTCGGGTGGTCGGAGCGGCCATTGTTATTTTTCAGCCTGTTTTTCTACCACATGTCCGAAATTGCATCATGAGATATCTTATTCGATTCTAGATCCTATAAACAATTATAAATCACTTTTACAAAGTTATCCGTTTTTCGGCCGAAATTGGTTTATAGCATACCGGTAACGTCAAATGTCTTTTGATGTTTTTGCAAATTTTTGTGTCCGCTTTATCTCATCCTTGCGATTTTGGGTAATTTTTGTTTCAGGAGTTCAGAGGCCTAAAAAGAGTGTATTTTATATCCTTCAATTCGATCTGTTTCTGGTGGTCGGAGCGGACATTGTTATTTTTCAGCGTGTTTTTCTACCACGTGTCCGAAATCAATCATGAGATATCTTATTCGATTCTAGACCCTATAAACAACTATAAATCACTTTTACACGGTTATCCGATTTTCGGCCGAAATTGGTTTATTGCTTACCGGTAACGTCAAATGTCTTCAGATGTATTTGCAAATTTTTATGCCCGCTTTATCTGACTTGATTAACCTTTCTTGCAATTTTTGACAATTTTTGTTTCGGGAGTTCAGAGGCCTAAAAAACGTGTATAATATATCCTTCACTTCGAGCTGTTTTGGGTGGTCGGAACGGCCATTGTTATTTTTCAGCCTGTTTTTCTACCACATGTCCGAAATTGCATCATGAGATATCTTATTCTATTGTAGATCCTGTAAACAACTATAAAGCACTTTTACACAGTTATCCGATTTTCGACCGAAACTCCAGTAACGTCAAATGTCTTCTGATGTTTTTGACAATTTTTGTGCCCGCCTTATCTAGCTCGATTAACCATCCTTGCGATTTTCAGTAATTTATGTTTCAGGAGTTCAGAGACCTAAAAAACGTGTATAATATATCTTTCACTTCGAGCTCTTTCGGGTGGTCGGAGCGGCCAGTGTTATATATTAGCATGTTTTTCTACCACATGTCCGAAATTGCATCATGAGATATCTTATTCGATTCTACATCCTATAAACAACTATAAATCACTTTTACACAGTTATCCGATTTTCGGCCGAAATTGGTTTATAGCATACCGGTAACGTCAAATGTCTTCTGATGTTTTTGCAAATTTTTGTGTCCGCTTTATCTCATCCTTGCGATTTTGGGTAATTTTTGTTTCAGGAGTTCAGAGGCCTAAAAAGAGTATATTTTATATCCTTCAATTCGATCTGTTTCTGGTGGTCGGAGCGGGCATTGTTATTTTTCAGCGTGTTTTTCTACCACGTGTCCGAAATCAATCATGAGATATCTTATTCGATTCTAGACCCTATAAACAACTATAAATCACTTTTACACGGTTATCCGATTTTCGGCCGAAATTGGTTTATTGCTTACCGGTAACGTCAAATGTCTTCAGATGTATTTGCAAATTTTTATGCCCGCTTTATCTGACTTGATTAACCTTTCTTGCAATTTTTGACAATTTTTGTTTCGGGAGTTCAGAGGCCTAAAAAACGTGTATAATATATCCTTCACTTCGAGCTGTTTTGGGTGGTCGGAACGGCCATTGTTATTTTTCAGCCTGTTTTTCTACCACATGTCCGAAATTGCATCATGAGATATCTTATTCTATTCTAGATCCTATAAACAACTATAAATCACTTTTACTCAGTTATCCGATTTTCGACCGAAACTGGTTTATAGCATACCAGTAACGTCAAATGTCTTCTGATGTTTTTGACAATTTTTGTGCCTGCTTTATCTAGCTCGATTAACCATCCTTGCGATTTTCAGTAATTTATGTTTCAGGAGTTCAGAGACCTAAAAAACGTGTATAATATATCCTTCACTTCGACCTGTTTCGGGTGGTCGGAGCGGCCATTGTTATTTTTCAGCCTGTTTTTCTACCACATGTCCGAAATTGCATCATGAGATATCTTATTCGATTCTAGATCCTATAAACAATTATAAATCACTTTTACAAAGTTATCCGTTTTTCGGCCGAAATTGGTTTATAGCATACCGGTAACGTCAAATGTCTTCTGATGTTTTTGCAAATTTTTGTGTCCGCTTTATCTCATCCTTGCGATTTTGGGTAATTTTTGTTTCAGGAGTTCAGAGGCCTAAAAAGAGTGTATTTTATATCCTTCAATTCGATCTGTTTCTGGTGGTCGGAGCGGACATTGTTATTTTTCAGCGTGTTTTTCTACCACGTGTCCGAAATCAATCATGAGATATCTTATTCGATTCTAGACCTATAAACAACTATAAATCACTTTTACACGGTTATCCGATTTTCGGCCGAAATTGGTTTATTGCTTACCGGTAACGTCAAATGTCTTCAGATGTATTTGCAAATTTTTATGCCCGCTTTATCTGACTTGATTAACCTTTCTTGCAATTTTTGACAATTTTTGTTTCGGGAGTTCAGAGGCCTAAAAAACGTGTATAATATATCCTTCACTTCGAGCTGTTTTGGGTGGTCGGAACGGCCATTGTTATTTTTCAGCCTGTTTTTCTACCACATGTCCGAAATTGCATCATGAGATATCTTATTCTATTGTAGATCCTGTAAACAACTATAAAGCACTTTTACACAGTTATCCGATTTTCGACCGAAACTCCAGTAACGTCAAATGTCTTCTGATGTTTTTGACAATTTTTGTGCCCGCCTTATCTAGCTCGATTAACCATCCTTGCGATTTTCAGTAATTTATGTTTCAGGAGTTCAGAGACCTAAAAAACGTGTATAATATATCTTTCACTTCGAGCTCTTTCGGGTGGTCGGAGCGGCCAGTGTTATATATTAGCATGTTTTTCTACCACATGTCCGAAATTGCATCATGAGATATCTTATTCGATTCTACATCCTATAAACAACTATAAATCACTTTTACACAGTTATCCGATTTTCGGCCGAAATTGGTTTATAGCATACCGGTAACGTCAAATGTCTTCTGATGTTTTTGCAAATTTTTGTGTCCGCTTTATCTCATCCTTGCGATTTTGGGTAATTTTTGTTTCAGGAGTTCAGAGGCCTAAAAAGAGTATATTTTATATCCTTCAATTCGATCTGTTTCTGGTGGTCGGAGCGGGCATTGTTATTTTTCAGCGTGTTTTTCTACCACGTGTCCGAAATCAATCATGAGATATCTTATTCGATTCTAGACCCTATAAACAACTATAAATCACTTTTACACGGTTATCCGATTTTCGGCCGAAATTGGTTTATTGCTTACCGGTAACGTCAAATGTCTTCAGATGTATTTGCAAATTTTTATGCCCGCTTTATCTGACTTGATTAACCTTTCTTGCAATTTTTGACAATTTTTGTTTCGGGAGTTCAGAGGCCTAAAAAACGTGTATAATATATCCTTCACTTCGAGCTGTTTTGGGTGGTCGGAACGGCCATTGTTATTTTTCAGCCTGTTTTTCTACCACATGTCCGAAATTGCATCATGAGATATCTTATTCTATTCTAGATCCTATAAACAACTATAAATCACTTTTACTCAGTTATCCGATTTTCGACCGAAACTGGTTTATAGCATACCAGTAACGTCAAATGTCTTCTGATGTTTTTGACAATTTTTGTGCCTGCTTTATCTAGCTCGATTAACCATCCTTGCGATTTTCAGTAATTTATGTTTCAGGAGTTCAGAGACCTAAAAAACGTGTATAATATATCCTTCACTTCGACCTGTTTCGGGTGGTCGGAGCGGCCATTGTTATTTTTCAGCCTGTTTTTCTACCACATGTCCGAAATTGCATCATGAGATATCTTATTCGATTCTAGATCCTATAAACAATTATAAATCACTTTTACAAAGTTATCCGTTTTTCGGCCGAAATTGGTTTATAGCATACCGGTAACGTCAAATGTCTTCTGATGTTTTTGCAAATTTTTGTGTCCGCTTTATCTCATCCTTGCGATTTTGGGTAATTTTTGTTTCAGGAGTTCAGAGGCCTAAAAAGAGTGTATTTTATATCCTTCAATTCGATCTGTTTCTGGTGGTCGGAGCGGACATTGTTATTTTTCAGCGTGTTTTTCTACCACGTGTCCGAAATCAATCATGAGATATCTTATTCGATTCTAGACCTATAAACAACTATAAATCACTTTTACACGGTTATCCGATTTTCGGCCGAAATTGGTTTATTGCTTACCGGTAACGTCAAATGTCTTCAGATGTATTTGCAAATTTTTATGCCCGCTTTATCTGACTTGATTAACCTTTCTTGCAATTTTTGACAATTTTTGTTTCGGGAGTTCAGAGGCCTAAAAAACGTGTATAATATATCCTTCACTTCGAGCTGTTTTGGGTGGTCGGAACGGCCATTGTTATTTTTCAGCCTGTTTTTCTACCACATGTCCGAAATTGCATCATGAGATATCTTATTCTATTGTAGATCCTGTAAACAACTATAAAGCACTTTTACACAGTTATCCGATTTTCGACCGAAACTCCAGTAACGTCAAATGTCTTCTGATGTTTTTGACAATTTTTGTGCCCGCCTTATCTAGCTCGATTAACCATCCTTGCGATTTTCAGTAATTTATGTTTCAGGAGTTCAGAGACCTAAAAAACGTGTATAATATATCTTTCACTTCGAGCTCTTTCGGGTGGTCGGAGCGGCCAGTGTTATATTTTAGCATGTTTTTCTACCACATGTCCGAAATTGCATCATGAGATATCTTATTCGATTCTACATCCTATAAACAACTATAAATCACTTTTACACAGTTATCCGATTTTCGGCCGAAATTGGTTTATAGCATACCGGTAACGTCAAATGTCTTCTGATGTTTTTGCAAATTTTTGTGTCCGCTTTATCTCATCCGTGCGATTTTCGGTAATTTTTGTTTCAGGAGTTCAGAGGCCTAAAAAACGTGTATTTTATATCCTTCAATACGATCTGTTTCGGGTGGTCGGAGCGGGCATTGTTATTTTTCAGCGTGTTTTTCTACCGCGTGTCCGAAATCGATCATGACATATCTTATTCGATTCTAGACCCTATAAACAACTATAAATCGTTTTTACACGGTTATCCGATTTTCGGCCGAAATTGGTTTATTGCTTACCGGTAACGTCAAATGTCTTCAGATGTATTTGCAAATTTTTATGCCCGCTTTATCAGACTTGATTAACTATTTTTGCAATTTTTGACAATTTTTGTTTCGGGAGTTCAGAAGCCTAAAAAACGTGTATAATATATCCTTCACTTCGAGCTGTTTTGGGTGGTCGGAGCGGCCATTGTTATTTTTCAGCCTGTTTTTCTACCACATGACCGAAATTGCATCATGAGATATCTTATTCTATTCTAGATCCTATAAACAACTATAAATCACTTTTACACAGTTATTCGATTTTCGACCGAAACTGGTTTATAGCATACCAGTAACGTCAAATGTCTTCTGATGTTTTTGACAATTTTTGTACCCGCTTTATCTAGCTCGATTAACCATCCTTGCGATTTTCAGTAATTTATGTTTCAGGATTTCAGAGGCCTAAAAAACGTGTATAATATATCTTTCACTTCGAGCTGTTTTGGGTGGTCGGAGCGGCCATTGTTATATTTTAGCATGTTTTTCTACCACATGTCCGAAATTGCATCATGAGATATCTTATTCGATTCTACATCCTATAAACAACTATAAATCACTTTTACACAATTATCCGATTTTCGGCCGAAATTGGTTTATAGCATACCGGTAACGTCAAATGTCTTCTGATGTTTTTGCAAATTTTTGTGTCCGCTTTATCTCATCAGTGCGATTTTCGGTAATTTTTGTTTCAGGAGTTCAGAGGTCGAAAAAACGTGTATTTTATATCCTTCAATTCGATCTGTTTCGGGTGGTCGGAGCGAGCATTGTTATTTTTCAGCGTGTTTTTCTACCACGTGTCCGAAATCGATCATGACATATCTTATTCGATTCTAGACCCTATAAACAACTATAAATCAGTTTTACACGGTTATCCGATTTTCGCCCGAAATTGGTTTATTGCTTACCGGTAACGTCAAATGACTTCAGATGTATTTGCAAATTTTTATGCCCGCTTTATCAGACTTGATTAACTATTTTTGCAATTTTTGACAATTTTTGTTTCGGGAGTTCAGAAGCCTAAAAAACGTGTATAATATATCCTTCACTTCGAGCTGTTTTGGGTGGTCGGAGCGGCCATTGTTATTTTTTAGCCTGTTTTTCTACCACATGTCCGAAATTGCATCATGAGATATCTTATTCTATTCTAGATCCTATAAACAACTATAAATCACTTTTACACAGTTATTCGATTTTCGACCGAAAGTGGTTTATAGTATACCAGTCACGTCAAATGTCTTCTGATGTTTTTGACAATTTTTGTACCGGTTTTATCTAGCTCGATTAACCATCCTTGCGATTTTCAGTAATTTATGTTTCAGGATTTCAGAGGCCTAAAAAACGTGTATAATATATCTTTCACTTCGAGCTGTTTTGGGTGGTCGGAGCGGCCATTGTTATATTTTAGCATGTTTTTCTACCACATGTCCGAAATTGCATCATGAGATATCTTATTCGATTCTACATCCTATAAACAACTATAAATCACTTTTAAACAATTATCCGATTTTCGGCCGAAATTGGTTTATAGCATACCGGTAACGTCAAATGTCTTCTGATGTTTTTGCAAATTTTTGTGTCCGCTTTATCTCATCCTTGCGATTTTGGGTAATTTTTGTTTCAGGAGTTCAGAGGCCTAAAAAGAGTGTATTTTATATCCTTCAATTCGATTTGTTTCTGGTGGTCGGAGCGGGCATTGTTATTTTTCAGCGTGTTTTTCTACCACGTGTCCGAAATCAATCATGAGATAACTTATTCGATTCTAGACCCTATAAACAACTATAAATCACTTTTACACGTTTATCCGATTTTCTGCCGAAATTGGTTTATTGCTTACCGGTAACGTCAAATGTCTTCAGATGTATTTGCAAATTTTTATGCCCGCTTTATCTGACTTGATTAACCTTTCTTGCAATTTTTGACAATTTTTGTTTCGGGAGTTCAGAGGCCTAAAAAACGTGTATAATATATCCTTCACTTCGAGCTGTTTTGGGTGGTCGGAACGGCCATTGTTATTTTTCAGCCTGTTTTTCTACCACATGTCCGAAATTGCATCATGAGATATCTTATTCTATTCTAGATCCTATAAACAACTATAAATCACTTTTACACAGTTATCCGATTTTCGACCGAAACTGGTTCATAGCATACCAGTAACGTCAAATGTCTTCTGATGTTTTTGACAATTTTTGTGCCCGCTTTATCTAGCTCGATTAACCATCCTTGCGATTTTCAGTAATTTATGTTTCAGGAGTTCAGAGACCTAAAAAACGTGTATAATATATCTTTCACTTCGAGCTGTTTCGGGTGGTCGGAGCGGCCAGTGTTATATTTTAGCATGTTTTTCTACCACATGTCCGAAATTGCATCATGAGATATTTTATTCGATTCTACATCCTATAAACAACTATAAATCACTTTTACACAGTTATCCGATTTTCGGCCGAAATTGGTTTATAGCATACCGGTAACGTCAAATGTCTTCTCATGTTTTTGCAAATTTTTGTGTCCGCTTTATGTCATCCGTGCGATTTTCGGTAATTTTTGTTTCAGGAGTTCGGAAGCCTAAAAAACGTGTATTTTATATCCTTCAATTCGATCTGTTTCGGGTGCTCGGAGCGGGCATTGTTATTTTTCAGCGTGTTTTTCTACCACGTGTCCGAAATCGATCATGACATATCTTATTCGATTCTAGACCTATAAACAACTATAAATCACTTTTACACGGTTATCCGATTTTCGCCCGAAATTGGTTTATTGCTTACCGGTAACGTCAAATGTCTTCAGATGTATTTGCAAATTTTTATGCCCGCTTTATCTGACTTGATTAACAATTCTTGCAATTTTTGACAATTTTTGTTTCGGGAGTAAGAGGCCTATAAAACGTGTATAATATATCCTTCACTTCGAGCTGTTTTGGGTGGTCGGAACGGCCATTGTTGTTTTTCAGCCTGTTTGTCTACCACATGTCCGATATTGCATCATGAGATATCTTATTCTATTCTAAATCCTATAAACAACTATAAATCACTTTTACACAGTTATCCGATTTTCGACCGAAACTGGTTTATAGCATACCAGTAACGTCAAATGTCTTCTGATGTTTTTGACAATTTTTATGCCCGCTTTATCTGGCTCGATCAACCATCCTTGCGATTTTCAGTAATTTTTGTTTCAGGAGTTCAGAGGCCTAAAGAACGTGTATAATATATCCTTCACTTCGAGCTGTTTTGGGTGGTCGGAGCGGCAATTGTTATTTTTCAGCCTGTTTTTCTACCACATGTCCGAAATTGCATCATGAGATATCTTATTCGATTCTAGATCCTATAAACAACTATAAATCACTTTTACACAGTTATCCGATTTTCGGCCGATATTGGTTTATAGCATACCGGTAACGTCAAATGTCTTCTGATGTTTTTGCAAATTTTTGTGTCCGCTTTATCTCATCCTTGCGATTTTGGGTAATTTTTGTTTCAAGAGTTCAGAGGCCTAAAAAGAGTATATTTTATATCCTTCAATTCGATCTGTTTCTGGTGGTCGGAGCGGGCATTGTTATTTTTCAGCGTGTTTTTCTACCACGTGTCCGAAATCAATCATGAGATATCTTATTCGATTCTAGACCCTATAAACAACTATAAATCGTTTTTACACGGTTATCCGATTTTCGGCCGAAATTGGTTTATTGCTTACCGGTAACGTCAATTGTCTTCAGATGTATTTGCAAATTTTTATGCCCGCTTTATCTGACTTGATTAACCTTTCTTGCAATTTTTGACAATTTTTGTTTCGGGAGTTCAGAGGCCTAAAAAACGTGTATAATATATCCTTCACTTCGAGCTGTTTTGGGTGGTCGGAACAGCCATTGTTATTTTTCAGCCTGTTTTTCTACCACATGTCCGAAATTGCATCATGAGATATCTTATTCTATTCTAGATCCTATAAACAACTATAAATCACTTTTACACAGTTATCCGATTTTCGACCGAAACTGGTTTATAGCATACCAGTAACGTCAAATGTCTTCTGATGTTTTTGACAATTTTTGTGCCCGCTTTATCTAGCTCGATTAACCATCCTTGCGATTTTCAGTAATTTATGTTTCAGGAGTTCAGAGACCTAAAAAACGTGTATAATATATCTTTCACTTCGAGCTGTTTCGGGTGGTCGGAGCGGCCAGTGTTATATTTTAGCATGTTTTTCTACCACATGTCCGAAATTGCATCATGAGATATTTTATTCGATTCTACATCCTATAAACAACTATAAATCACTTTTACACAGTTATCCGATTTTCGGCCGAAATTGGTTTATAGCATACCGGTAACGTCAAATGTCTTCTCATGTTTTTGCAAATTTTTGTGTCCGCTTTATGTCATCCGTGCGATTTTTGGTAATTTTTGTTTCAGGAGTTCGGAAGCCTAAAAAACGTGTATTTTATATCCTTTTATTCGATCTGTTTCGGGTGGTCGGAGCGGGCATTGTTATTTTTCAGCGTGTTTTTCTACCACGTGTCCGAAATCGATCATGACATATCTTATTCGATTCTAGACCTATAAACAACTATAAATCACTTTTACACGGTTATCCGATTTTCGCCCGAAATTGGTTTATTGCTTACCGGTAACGTCAAATGTCTTCAGATGTATTTGCAAATTTTTATGCCCGCTTTATCTGACTTGATTAACAATTCTTGCAATTTTTGACAATTTTTGTTTCGGGAGTAAGAGGCCTATAAAACGTGTATAATATATCCTTCACTTCGAGCTGTTTTGGGTGGTCGGAACGGCCATTGTTATTTTTCAGCCTGTTTTTCTACCACATGTCCGAAATTGCATCATGAGATATCTTATTCTATTCTAGATCCTATAAACAACTATAAATCACTTTTACACAGTTATCCGATTTTCGACCGAAACTGGTTTATAGCATACCAGTAACGTCAAATGTCTTCTGATGTTTTTGACAATTTTTGTGACCGCTTTATCTAGCTCGATTAACCATCCTTGCGATTTTCAGTAATTTATGTTTCAGGAGTTCAGAGACCTAAAAAACGTGTATAATATATCCTTCACTTCGACCTGTTTCGGGTGGTCGGAGCGGCCATTGTTATTTTTCAGCCTGTTTTTCTACCACATGTCCGAAATTGCATCATGAGATATCTTATTCGATTCTAGATCCTATAAACAATTATAAATCACTTTTACAAAGTTATCCGTTTTTCGGCCGAAATTGGTTTATAGCATACCGGTAACGTCAAATGTCTTCTGATGTTTTTGCAAATTTTTGTGTCCGCTTTATCTCATCCTTGCGATTTTGGGTAATTTTTGTTTCAGGAGTTCAGAGGCCTAAAAAGAGTGTATTTTATATCCTTCAATTCGATCTGTTTCTGGTGGTCGGAGCGGACATTGTTATTTTTCAGCGTGTTTTTCTACCACGTGTCCGAAATCAATCATGAGATATCTTATTCGATTCTAGACCCTATAAACAACTATAAATCACTTTTACACGGTTATCCGATTTTCGGCCGAAATTGGTTTATTGCTTACCGGTAACGTCAAATGTCTTCAGATGTATTTGCAAATTTTTATGCCCGCTTTATCTGACTTGATTAACCTTTCTTGCAATTTTTGACAATTTTTGTTTCGGGAGTTCAGAGGCCTAAAAAACGTGTATAATATATCCTTCACTTCGAGCTGTTTTGGGTGGTCGGAACAGCCATTGTTTTTTTTCAGCCTGTTTTTCTACCACATGTCCGAAATTGCATCATGAGATATCTTATTCTATTGTAGATCCTGTAAACAACTATAAAGCACTTTTACACAGTTATCCGATTTTCGACCGAAACTCCAGTAACGTCAAATGTCTTCTGATGTTTTTGACAATTTTTGTGCCCGCCTTATCTAGCTCGATTAACCATCCTTGCGATTTTCAGTAATTTATGTTTCAGGAGTTCAGAGACCTAAAAAACGTGTATAATATATCTTTCACTTCGAGCTCTTTCGGGTGGTCGGAGCGGCCAGTGTTATATTTTAGCATGTTTTTCTACCACATGTCCGAAATTGCATCATGAGATATCTTATTCGATTCTACATCCTATAAACAACTATAAATCACTTTTACACAGTTATCCGATTTTCGGCCGAAATTGGTTTATAGCATACCGGTAACGTCAAATGTCTTCTGATGTTTTTGCAAATTTTTGTGTCCGCTTTATCTCATCCGTGCGATTTTCGGTAATTTTTGTTTCAGGAGTTCAGAGGCCTAAAAAACGTGTATTTTATATCCTTCAATACGATCTGTTTCGGGTGGTCGGAGCGGGCATTGTTATTTTTCAGCGTGTTTTTCTACCGCGTGTCCGAAATCGATCATGACATATCTTATTCGATTCTAGACCCTATAAACAACTATAAATCGTTTTTACACGGTTATCCGATTTTCGGCCGAAATTGGTTTATTGCTTACCGGTAACGTCAAATGTCTTCAGATGTATTTGCAAATTTTTATGCCCGCTTTATCTGACTTGATTAACCTTTCTTGCAATTTTTGACAATTTTTGTTTCGGGAGTTCAGAGGCCTAAAAAACGTGTATAATATATCCTTCACTTCGAGCTGTTTTGGGTGGTCGGAACGGCCATTGTTATTTTTCAGCCTGTTTTTCTACCACATGTCCGAAATTGCATCATGAGATATCTTATTCTATTCTAGATCCTATAAACAACTATAAATCACTTTTACACAGTTATCCGATTTTCGACCGAAACTGGTTTATAGCATACCAGTAACGTCAAATGTCTTCTGATGTTTTTGACAATTTTTGTGCCCGCTTTATCTAGCTCGATTAACCATCCTTGCGATTTTCAGTAATTTATGTTTCAGGAGTTCAGAGACCTAAAAAACGTGTATAATATATCTTTCACTTCGAGCTGTTTCGGGTGGTCGGAGCGGCCAGTGTTATATTTTAGCATGTTTTTCTACCACATGTCCGAAATTTCATCATGAGATATTTTATTCGATTCTACATCCTATAAACAACTATAAATCACTTTACACAGTTATCCGATTTTCGGCCGAAATTGGTTTATAGCATACCGGTAACGTCAAATGTCTTCTCATGTTTTTGCAAATTTTTGTGTCCGCTTTATGTCATCCGTGCGATTTTCGGTAATTTTTGTTTCAGGAGTTCGGAAGCCTAAAAAACGTGTATTTTATATCCTTCAATTCGATCTGTTTCGGGTGGTCGGAGCGGGCATTGTTATTTTTCAGCGTGTTTTTCTACCACGTGTCCGAAATCGATCATGACATATCTTATTCGATTCTAGACCTATAAACAACTATAAATCACTTTTACACGGTTATCCGATTTTCGCCCGAAATTGGTTTATTGCTTACCGGTAACGTCAAATGTCTTCAGATGTATTTGCAAATTTTTATGCCCGCTTTATCTGACTTGATTAACAATTCTTGCAATTTTTGACAATTTTTGTTTCGGGAGTAAGAGGCCTATAAAACGTGTATAATATATCCTTCACTTCGAGCTGTTTTGGGTGGTCGGAACGGCCATTGTTGTTTTTCAGCCTGTTTGTCTACCATATGTCCGAAATTGCATCATGAGATATCTTATTCTATTCTAAATCCTATAAACAACTATAAATCACTTTTACACAGTTATCCGATTTTCGACCGAAACTGGTTTATAGCATACCAGTAACGTCAAATGTCTTCTGATGTTTTTGACAATTTTTATGCCCGCTTTATCTGGCTCGATCAACCATCCTTGCGATTTTCAGTAATTTTTGTTTCAGGAGTTCAGAGGCCTAAAGAACGTGTATAATATATCCTTCACTTCGAGTAGTTTTGGGTGGTCGGAGCGGCCATTGTTATTTTTCAGCCTGTTTTTCTACCACATGTCCGAAATTGCATCATGAGATATCTTATTCGATTCTAGATCCTATAAACAACTATAAATCACTTTTACACAGTTATCTGATTTTCGGCCGATATTGGTTTATAGCATACCGGTAACGTCAAATGTCTTCTGATGTTTTTGCAAATTTTTGTGTCCGCTTTATCTCATCCTTGCGATTTTGGGTAATTTTTGTTTCAGGAGTTCAGAGGCCTAAAAAGAGTATATTTTATATCCTTCAATTCGATCTGTTTCTGGTGGTCGGAGCGGGCATTGTTATTTTTCAGCGTGTTTTTCTACCACGTGTCCGAAATCAATCATGAGATATCTTATTCGATTCTAGACCCTATAAACAACTATAAATCACTTTTACACGGTTATCCGATTTTCGGCCGAAATTGGTTTATTGCTTACCGGTAACGTCAAATGTCTTCAGATGTATTTGCAAATTTTTATGCCCGCTTTATCTGACTTGATTAACCTTTCTTGCAATTTTTGACAATTTTTGTTTCGGGAGTTCAGAGGCCTAAAAAACATGTATAATATATCCTTCACTTCGAGCTGTTTTGGGTGGTCGGAACGGCCATTGTTATTTTTCAGTCTGTTTTTCTACCACATGTCCGAAATTGCATCATGAGATATCTTATTCTATTCTAGATCCTATAAACAACTATAAATCACTTTTACACAGTTATCCGATTTTCGACCGAAACTGGTTTATAGCATACCAGTAACGTCAAATGTCTTCTGATGTTTTTGACAATTTTTGTGCCCGCTTTATCTAGCTCGATTAACCATCCTTGCGATTTTCAGTAATTTATGTTTCAGGAGTTCAGAGACCTAAAAAACGTGTATAATATATCCTTCACTTCGACCTGTTTCGGGTGGTCGGAGCGACCATTGTTATTTTTCAGCCTGTTTTTCTACCACATGTCCGAAATTGCATCATGAGATATCTTATTCGATTCTAGATCCTATAAACAATTATAAATCACTTTTACAAAGTTATCCGTTTTTCGGCCGAAATTGGTTTATAGCATACCGGTAACGTCAAATGTCTTCTGATGTTTTTGCAAATTTTTGTGTCCGCTTTATCTTATCCTTGCGATTTTGGGTAATTTTTGTTTCAGGAGTTCAGAGGCCTAAAAAGAGTGTATTTTATATCCTTCAATTCGATCTGTTTCTGGTGGTCGGAGCGGACATTGTTATTTTTCAGCGTGTTTTTCTACCACGTGTCCGAAATCAATCATGAGATATCTTATTCGATTCTAGACCCTATAAACAACTATAAATCACTTTTACACGGTTATCCGATTTTCGGCCGAAATTGGTTTATTGCTTACCGGTAACGTCAAATGTCTTCAGATGTATTTGCAAATTTTTATGCCCGCTTTATCTGACTTGATTAACCTTTCTTGCAATTTTTGACAATTTTTGTTTCGGGAGTTCAGAGGCCTAAAAAACGTGTATAATATATCCTTCACTTCGAGCTGTTTTGGGTGGTCGGAACGGCGATTGTTATTTTTCAGCCTGTTTTTCTACCACATGTCCGAAATTGCATCATGAGATATCTTATTCTATTGTAGATCCTGTAAACAACTATAAAGCACTTTTACACAGTTATCCGATTTTCGACCGAATCTCCAGTAACGTCAAATGTCTTCTGATGTTTTTGACAATTTTTGTGCCCGCCTTATCTAGCTCGATTAACCATCCTTGCGATTTTCAGTAATTTATGTTTCAGGAGTTCAGAGACCTAAAAAACGTGTATAATATATCTTTCACTTCGAGCTCTTTCGGGTGGTCGGAGCGGCCAGTGTTATATTTTAGCATGTTTTTCTACCACATGTCCGAAATTGCATCATGAGATATCTTATTCGATTCTACATCCTATAAACAACTATAAATCACTTTTACACAGTTATCCGATTTTCGGCTGAAATTGGTTTATAGCATACCGGTAACGAAAAATGTCTTCTGATGTTTTTGCAAATTTTTGTGTCCGCTTTATCTCATCCGTGCGATTTTCGGTAATTTTTGTTTCAGGAGTTCAGAGGCCTAAAAAACGTGTATTTTATATCCTTTAATACGATCTGTTTCGGGTGGTCGGAGTGGGCATTGTTATTTTTCAGCGTGTTTTTCTACCGCGTGTCCGAAATCGATCATGACATATCTTATTCGATTCTAGACCCTATAAACAACTATAAATCGTTTTTACACGGTTATCCGATTTTCGGCCGAAATTGGTTTATTGCTTACCGGTAACGTCAAATGTCTTCAGATGTATTTGCAAATTTTTATGCCCGCTTTATCTGACTTGATTAACCTTTCTTGCAATTTTTGACAATTTTTGTTTCGGGAGTTCAGAGGCCTAAAAAACGTGTATAATATATCCTTCACTTCGAGCTGTTTTGGGTGGTCGGAACGGCGATTGTTATTTTTCAGCCTGTTTTTCTACCACATGTCCGAAATTGCATCATGAGATATCTTATTCTATTGTAGATCCTGTAAACAACTATAAAGCACTTTTACACAGTTATCCGATTTTCGACCGAATCTCCAGTAACGTCAAATGTCTTCTGATGTTTTTGACAATTTTTGTGCCCGCCTTATCTAGCTCGATTAACCATCCTTGCGATTTTCAGTAATTTATGTTTCAGGAGTTCAGAGACCTAAAAAACGTGTATAATATATCTTTCACTTCGAGCTCTTTCGGGTGGTCGGAGCGGCCAGTGTTATATTTTAGCATGTTTTTCTACCACATGTCCGAAATTGCATCATGAGATATCTTATTCGATTCTACATCCTATAAACAACTATAAATCACTTTTACACAGTTATCCGATTTTCGGCTGAAATTGGTTTATAGCATACCGGTAACGAAAAATGTCTTCTGATGTTTTTGCAAATTTTTGTGTCCGCTTTATCTCATCCGTGCGATTTTCGGTAATTTTTGTTTCAGGAGTTCAGAGGCCTAAAAAACGTGTATTTTATATCCTTTAATACGATCTGTTTCGGGTGGTCGGAGTGGGCATTGTTATTTTTCAGCGTGTTTTTCTACCGCGTGTCCGAAATCGATCATGACATATCTTATTCGATTCTAGACCCTATAAACAACTATAAATCGTTTTTACACGGTTATCCGATTTTCGGCCGAAATTGGTTTATTGCTTACCGGTAACGTCAAATGTCTTCAGATGTATTTGCAAATTTTTATGCCCGCTTTATCAGACTTGATTAACTATTTTTGCAATTTTTGACAATTTTTGTTTCGGGAGTTCAGAAGCCTAAAATACGTGTATAATATATCCTTCACTTCGAGCTGTTTTGGGTGGTCGGAGCGGCCATTGTTATTTTTCAGCCTGTTTTTCTACCACATGTCCGAAATTGCATCATGAGATATCTTATTCTATTCTAGATCCTATAAACAACTATAAATCACTTTTACACAGTTATTCGATTTTCGACCGAAACTGGTTTATAGCATACCAGTAACGTCAAATGTCTTCTGATGTTTTTGACAATTTTTGTACCCGCTTTATCTAGCTCGATTAACCATCCTTGCGATTTTCAGTAATTTATGTTTCAGGATTTCAGAGGCCTAAAAAACGTGTATAATATATCTTTCACTTCGAGCTGTTTTGGGTGGTCGGAGCGGCCATTGTTATATTTTAGCATGTTTTTCTACCACATGTCCGAAATTGCATCATGAGATATCTTATTCGATTCTACATCCTATAAAAAACTATAAATCACTTTTACACAATTATCCGATTTTCGGCCGAAATTGGTTTATAGCATACCGGTAACGTCAAATGTCTTCTGATGTTTTTGCAAATTTTTGTGTCCGCTTTATCTCATCAGTGCGATTTTCGGTAATTTTTGTTTCAGGAGTTCAGAGGTCGAAAAAACGTGTATTTTATATCCTTCAATTCGATCTGTTTCGGGTGGTCGGAGCGAGCATTGTTATTTTTCAGTGTGTTTTTCTACCACGTGTCCGAAATCGATCATGACATATCTTATTCGATTCTAGACCCTATAAACAACTATAAATCACTTTTACACGGTTATCCGATTTTCGCCCGAAATTGGTTTATTGCTTACCGGTAACGTCAAATGACTTCAGATGTATTTGCAAATTTTTATGCCCGCTTTATCAGACTTGATTAACTATTTTTGCAATTTTTGACAATTTTTGTTTCGGGAGTTCAGAAGCCTAAAAAACGTGTATAATATATCCTTCACTTCGAGCTGTTTTGGGTGGTCGGAGCGGCCATTGTTATTTTTTAGCCTGTTTTTCTACCACATGTCCGAAATTGCATCATGAGATATCTTATTCTATTCTAGATCCTATAAACAACTATAAATCACTTTTACACAGTTATTCGATTTTCGACCGAAAGTGGTTTATAGTATACCAGTCACGTCAAATGTCTTCTGATGTTTTTGACAATTTTTGTACCCGTTTTATCTAGCTCGATTAACCATCCTTGCGATTTTCAGTAATTTATGTTTCAGGATTTCAGAGGCCTAAAAAACGTGTATAATATATCTTTCACTTCGAGCTGTTTTGGGTGGTCGGAGCGGCCATTGTTATATTTTAGCATGTTTTTCTACCACATGTCCGAAATTGCATCATGAGATATCTTATTCGATTCTACATCCTATAAACAACTATAAATCACTTTTAAACAATTATCCGATTTTCGGCCGAAATTGGTTTATAGCATACCGGTAACGTCAAATGTCTTCTGATGTTTTTGCAAATTTTTGTGTCCGCTTTATCTCATCAGTGCGATTTTCGGTTATTTTTGTTTCAGGAGTTCAGAGGTCGAAAAAACGTGTATTTTATATCCTTCAATTCGATCTGTTTCAGGTGGTCGGAGCGAGCATTGTTATTTTTCAGCGTGTTTTTCTACCACGTGTCCGAAATCGATCATGACATATCTTATTCGATTCTAGACCCTATAAACAACTATAAATCACTTTTACACGGTTATCCGATTTTCGCCCGAAATTGGTTTATTGCTTACCGGTAACGTCAAATGACTTCAGATGTATTTGCAAATTTTTATGCCCGCTTTATCAGACTTGATTAACTATTTTTGTAATTTTTGACAATTTTTGTTTCGGGAGTTCAGAAGCCTAAAAAACGTGTATAATATATCCTTCACTTCGAGCTGTTTTGGGTGGTCGGAGCGGCCATTGTTATTTTTTAGCCTGTTTTTCTACCACATGTCCGAAATTGCATCATGAGATATCTTATTCTTTTCTAGATCCTATAAACAACTATAAATCACTTTTACACAGTTATTCGATTTTCGACCGAAAGTGGTTTATAGTATACCAGTCACGTCAAATGTCTTCTGATGTTTTTGACAATTTTTGTACCCGTTTTATCTAGCTCGATTAACCATCCTTGCGATTTTCAGTAATTTATGTTTCAGGATTTCAGAGGCCTAAAAAACGTGTATAATATATCTTTCACTTCGAGCTGTTTTGGGTGGTCGGAGCGGCCATTGTTATATTTTAGCATGTTTTTCTACCACATGTCCGAAATTGCATCATGAGATATCTTATTCGATTCTACATCCTATAAACAACTATAAATCACTTTTAAACAATTATCCGATTTTCGGCCGAAATTGGTTTATAGCATACCGGTAACGTCAAATGTCTTCTGATGTTTTTGCAAATTTTTGTGTCCGCTTTATCTCATCAGTGCGATTTTAGGTAATTTTTGTTTCAGGAGTTCAGAGGTCTAAAAAACGCGTATTTTATATCCTTCAATTCGATCTGTTTCGGGTGGTCGGAGCGAGCATTGTTATTTTTCAGCGTGTTTTTCTACCACGTGTCCGAAATCGATCATGACATATCTTATTCGATTCTAGACCCTATAAACAACTATAAATCACTTTTACACGGTTATCCGATTTTCGCCCGAAATTGGTTTATTGCTTACCGGTAACGTCAAATGTCTTCAGATGTATTTGCAAATTTTTATGCCCGCTTTATCAGCCTTGATTAACTATTTTTGCAATTTTTGACAATTTTTGTTTCGGGAGTTCAGAAGCCTAAAAAACGTGTATAATATATCCTTCACTTCGAGCTGTTTTGGGTGGTCGGAGCGGCCATTGTTATTTTTCAGCCTGTTTTTCTACCACATGTCCGAAATTGCATCATGAGATATCTTATTCTATTCTAGATCCTATAAACAACTATAAATCACTTTTACACAGTTATTCGATTTTCGACCGAAACTGGTTTATAGCATACCAGTAACGTCAAATGTCTTCTGATGTTTTTGACAATTTTTGTACCCGCTTTATCTAGCTCGATTAACCATCCTTGCGATTTTCAGTAATTTATGTTTCAGGATTTCAGAGGCCTAAAAAACGTGTATAATATATCTTTCACTTCGAGCTGTTTTGGGTGGTCGGAGCGGCCATTGTTATATTTTAGCATGTTTTTCTACCACATGTCCGAAATTGCATCATGAGATATCTTATTCGATTCTACATCCTATAAACAACTATAAATCACTTTTACACAATTATCCGATTTTCGGCCGAAATTGGTTTATAGCATACCGGTAACGTCAAATGTCTTCTGATGTTTTTGCAAATTTTTGTGTCCGCTTTATCTCATCAATGCGATTTTCGGTAATTTTTGTTTCAGGAGTTCAGAGGTCTAAAAAACGTGTATTTTATATCCTTCAATTCGATCTGTTTCGGGTGGTCGGAGCGGGCATTGTTATTTTTCAGCGTGTTTTTCTACCACGTGTCCGAAATCGATCATGACATATTTTATTCGATTCTAGACCCTATAAACAACTATAAATCACTTTTACACGGTTATCTGATTTTCGCCCGAAATTGGTTTATTGCTTACCGGTAACGTCAAATGTCTTCAGATGTATTTGCAAATTTTTATGCCCGCTTTATCTGACTTGATTAACCATTCTTGCAATTTTTGACAATTTTCGTTTCGGGAGCTCAGAGGCCTTAAAAATGTGTATTATATACCCTTCAATTCGAGCCGTTTCAGGTGGTCGGAGCGACCATTTTTAATTTCAGCCTGTTTTTTACCACGTGTCCGAAATCGTATCATGAGGTATATTTTTCGATTCTAGACCCTATAAACGATTATAAATCACTTTTACACGGTTATCCGATTTTCGACCGAAACTGGTTTATAGCATACCAGTAACGTCAAATGTCTTCTGATGTTTTTGACAATTTTTGTGCCCGCTTTATCTTGCTCGATTAACCATCCTTGCGATTTTCAGTAATTTTTGTTTCAGGAGTTCAAACTTATATAATATATCCTTCACTTCGAGCTGTTTTGGGTGGTCGGACCGACCATTGTTATTTTTCAGCCTGTTTTTCTACCACATGTCCGAATTTGCATCATGAGATATCTTATTCGATTCTAGATCCTTTTGATGCCCGTCGTTGAGGGTACCAAAGATAAATTTATAATTCCTAAACTTAAACTATAGATAGTGAAAGTCAGGGTCGAACCACAGAGAGGTGGGGAATGTTTATTGTTTGGTGTTAATGTTTTAAGGTAGCAATTGGGGGTTTGATTTGTTGTTTACTAAATCTAAAGCAAAGATTAAAATAAAAAAAGTAATTAAAGACGAGAATAAAATTATAATAAAAGGGATGCTAGGACGTTTGGGTTATAAATAGCTAAGGTAATATAAATCCTAAGTTCAACATGTATTGCAGTCGCGTAAGGGGTGTAACATATCCTTTCGGTTTATGATACCTAATAGCTCCTTTCGGCCTATGCTATTAGTTCCTAGGTCTCACAATTATTGGGAGTCAACAATAAGGGTGATTCCTAAATCCTAGGTCACATACCTTTCAGTCTTAAGTAACCTATCCATCTTAAGGTGTAAACCAATGCCCTTCCCGTATCTCTCAATCTTGGGTAGGTCATTACTAACGTCCTACAAGTCTCCTTTCAGTCTCATTGTAGGATATTATAGTCAACAAGGAAAGACGAAACAAGATTCATGCGCGAGTGGGTCGACCGACCAGCTACTCCAGTCGGCCGACCACCGCCTTGGTCGACCGACCCACTATTTGAGTCGGCCGACCACGGCTCTGCTACAAGTCGGTCTCGGAATTTCTACTACCTATGCATATTCATCCCCTACATCCTAACATATGAAATTTAGCTACTCATGGTGACTAAAACAATTATGAAAACGGGAATAAACATGGAAAACATGATGAATGATAATCTAAACATGCAAGAATTAACAAAGCTTGGGATTCTACCTTAATTGAATACAATAGTGATTAGAACAATAAATAAACTAGATTAAAAGAGTAATTACCAAAGTCGGAATTAGGGCAGAAAGGAACAAACTTTATTGAATGCTTGGGAATTATTGAAAGATTACAAACTAAAGCTTGAATAAAACTAGATTGTAACTTTATTGTAGCTTATTAACTGAGAACTGAATACCAAACCCTAATCATAAGATTAGCTTATATAGGGCAGAAAATTAGAGTCTCCTAAAGACTCCTACTTCTAAATTATTTCCGAAAACTGTTCCTGGGCTTCGCTGAGGTCGGTCGACCACTTTGGTGGGTCGGTCGACCTCTTTTACGGGCTTAAGCAAATTCTGGGCTTCCTTCAAGATTATGGACTTCATAAAAATCAGGCCTGGTCGGTCGACCCACATAGTAGGTCGGTCGACCGTATCCGCATAGAAAATCTCCGGTTTTCTTCTTGATTTGACTTTTGGCACTTAAATAAAGATTCCAGTTGACTTTCCTTCGTTCCTTAATTATGCAAAAGACTCGAGGACATGAATTTGGTGCTAAATCGTCCCTTTTCCGCATAAATCTGCAAAAGTGCATAAAAATACGAAAGTACACGATTGTTGGGAAATAAGGGCTAAAAAATAGTAAATGAGCGACCAAATGCGTGTAAAAATAGATGAAAAACATCATAAAATAGACACGCATCAAATTCGCCAAACCAAACCTTTGCTTGCCCTCAAGCAAGAAATAGACTCGATCTTAACTAATGGAACGATTTCAATCTCAGAGCGAAATTTACATGTAAGCCTAAACCAATGCCAAGTACAAAAAGAGAAAGTATTCAAATCATGCAAACGAGTTATAAGGTCGTCAAACTTGCAAACCTAGAGGCTATAGAGACTTATACCATGGACTCTCGCGGTACGCTCGAGACACTCATGAAGCAAAGGGTGAGTATGTGTAAAAGATAGAAAGAAGTAAATTTGTAGAGACACTCACCTAACTGCGACCCATGAAAACATGCCTGCAATCTAACATGAACAAAAATTCTACAACTATGTAAAACAAACCCATTAAGTGACTTGGATACATGCAATTGAGGTGATGAAAGATATGTGAGGTAGAAGGTAAAAGTGGTTAAGATGTTTTTTTGGATTTGTGGGGTTAGTAGCCAAGCTAGTAAAACCGGTTCCCAACAACATATTTCACAACTTTTGATATTAAGAAAGTGCTCTTTTGTAGCACAACTCTCACATTAAATATAAGAAAGGACTCCCAAATATTTTGAATGAGGTACGAGAGTGATAACACATAAAAGAAAGGGAATTTGGAACGAATTTTTTTTCATTCTGATGCTGTCAGGTGGTCGGCCGACCCATGAAGGGGGTCGGTCGACTGACTTTCTGCTGTATATTTTGATTTTTTTTCGTTTTCGTTTTTCTTTTCTTTCTTTCTTTTTCTGAATTTTTCTGTTCTTTTTCTTTTCTTTCTTTCTTTTCTTTCTCTTTCTCTTTTTGCTCAAGATAGCATATAAACCAAGATGCCTCAAAAGTCAAACCAAAGACCACAAATACTAGCTTGGAAGGGTAGGCTAAGTATGGGATGTAGTTTTGGGGGAATAAAAAGACAATTTTGGCTATGTGAAGCTTATGGGTAAATATGAGAAAAGGGATCCCAAATGCACGTACCAAGACTCACAAAACGATAAAGTAAAACAAGTAGATAGAAATTCAAGTTCATGTTTATGCATATTGATGTAACATGTTCCAAGGGGAGTACTACTCACATCCTAGACAACTGGTTTAAGAATGAAACCAGGAAATAAGCTCTAAAACTTAGAATGTATAGTAGGTTGCCAAGGTATAAGTCAAGTCTCAAGATATACAAATACTTTGACAGTAGATATGCAAAAGACTCTCATACTAAAACAAGTTGGCAAGGCAAGGAAAAGGCATAAACATGTAAGATAGCTAAATCATCCTTGAAATACTCTCGTTCCGACTCGACCTATATGCTAAAATAAACGTGCATTTTTTGGAAATTTTGAAATTTTTTTTTTTTTGTATTTTTTTTTTTGGTATCTTTTTGTATATATAAGGAAAATAAGGAAAAGAACGATGCAATACAGAAATGCAGTAAACGTGTGGCAGAATGCAATGCATGTGACACGAAACCATTCCCCAAACCAACCCGCACAATGTCCCCATTGTGCATTAGCCTAAGTAAAGGTTTCACAAAATTAAAAGAAAGATGCGAATAAATATAAACTAAGGAAAAACTGGAAAGAACTCACTGGGTTGATAAGCGTATGAGAAGAACCTCCCCAAACCAGCGTAAGCTGGGAGGTTTTGGTGGCTAGCAATGCCACTCAAGTACCAAAGAACGGTTGCACGATCTCCGAGGAAGAAACGAACCGACTGCGACGGACATGTAGGTCGACCGACCCATACAATAGGTCGACCGACCTTCCTGTAGACAGGAATTTCAGCGATACAGCGACTAGGTCGACCGACTTGTGTATCTGGTCGGTCGACCCCTCTGTGTCCCAGCGGTCTTCGTTTCTTCGTAAAACCTGAAAAAGCATTAAATATGCGCCCAACAAATGCGCGAGATTCCAAAAACAAGTCTAAAGTCTTAACTACGCAAGCATAAAAGAAAAAGTTCTAAAACTACGAGCAAACCAAATTAAAAAGTTTCACACAACAAAAGTAAATTGTCTTAAAAACTGAAATTTGAAACAACTATCCGCTAAAGATGCGGAAAATATCCGACCACGGCTTTTGACGGCACGCCGTAGTCTCCACGTTGTTCTCTTGATTAGCAAAACACATCTTCTTCCCGTCGTCGCAAAGCATATGCGACGACCTCTCCTCTCGAGCTTGTCTTCTCTTCTTCTTCTCTTCCCGATCCACGACATCCGGGTCTTCATCTTCTTTATAGCTTAAGCATCCCATTCCTCCTCTCTGGACTATGACTTCCTTCACTTTGGCTTTCCCCAAACCAATTCCTGCACTAGCCATAATAGAAGTGTCCTCCATATTGCTCCCAATCTGGGGCGGAGGTGTAAAAACAGATACAGGAATAGGCAATAAAGTAGGAGAAGTAGTGATGACCTCATACTTCTTTTCAGAAGTGATAACATTACAAGTGATGGGGGTCATAACATCCTTCTTTCTATAAGATAGGCCATATATAATAGAATGCTTTCCTACTTTGAAGGTCAAAGTCCCAGTGCCTACATCTATAATGGCTCCTGCAGTGTGGAGGAAAGGTCTTCCTAGTATTATAGGTATATGGGCATCCTCTGGGATGTCCAAAACTACGAAGTCAACCAGGAAGAAAAACCTGTCAATACGCATAGGGATGTTTTCCAACACCCCTACAGGTTCCATAGATATACGATCTGCCATCTGGACAGTCATGCTGGTTACTGCAAATTCGGTCATTCCTAATTTTAAGGCAACGCTTAGGGGCATGACACTGATACTAGCACCTAAGTCGCATAGAGCCTTCTTCACTGGGAAAGTTCCTATATTGCAGGGGACAGAAAAACTACCAGGGTCCTCTAATTTGTGAGGGGCAATAACATGTGTTAAAAAGCTAGATGACTCTTCAGTGAGGGCCACCGACTCAACCTTATCTAAAGACCTCTTTCTTGACAAAAGCTGTCTCATAAATTTAAGATATGAAGGAACCTGTTGGACTAATTCTAGAAACAGAACTTGAACATTTAATGAACGAATTACGTAGGTATGAGTCTTTCTGGGAAAGGAGGGGCTGAGGATTCAGTATTTGCAGCCCTTTTCAGAAACCTAGGGGTCTTATCACCCCAGAAAAGAAAATCCCTTAAGTTGTTCGGCAATTCAGGACGAAAAGGGGCTTCTGGTTCTGCCTCGGTGGTCGGTCGACCACTCTCCTGTTCAGCGAGAATTTTCGGATTCTGCTCAGAGGTCGGTCGACCTGGCTCCTGGGTCGGTCGACCTTCCTCGCTGCTACTCGGCTGTTTTTCTTTCTCGACCCCTACTTTAGCTCCACTTCGTAGGGATATGATATTTAGAGTCTCTTTTTTCTGGTCTGTCTTGGTCGGAAGTTGACCCGGAGCCCTAGTATCATTCTTGCCCGCAATTTGAGCAATCTGATATTCTAACATCTTCATCCCTGCCTCTTTAGCCTGTGACTCCTTCTGAACCAACCCAATAAGATTTTGGATAAGAGTGTTGGTGTTGGGTGGTGGATTTGAAGGTGGTTGAGGGTTGAAGGGTGGTTTTTGGAAACCTTGTTTATAAGGGGGGATATATGTGGAATTTTGCTGAGGTTGCATGTGTTGTGGGTTGAAAACATTCTGGCTTGTCCACCTCATGTTGGGATGGACATTATTATTATTTGGGTCATAGAAATTGTTCCCACGATAATGTTGGAAAGCGGCACATGTCTCGTTGGATGAAGTACAGAATTTCGACACGTGCCCTTCTCCACCGCACCTCTCACAAGCAAAGGGTCCGTCTTGAACGACGTTTACCTGATAAATTCCTCCCTTGCTCCCACTTCCTAGATCGAACTTCCCTCCAGCCTCAAGTTTTTCTAACTTGGCTGTCAAGGCCTCAGTAGCTGCTAGGTTATATTCAGACTTCCTTTGATTACCTCTGGAAGTTCCATGTTCAGCATGGTGTACAGCAACATCTTCTATTAATTTGAGACCCTTAGTCTCTCCGGAATTATCTTGGAATCTCCCATTAGCTGCAGCATCTAGATAGGCCCTGTTGTCATCGTAAAGGCCATTGTAGAACTGGTTACAAAGAAACCATTGTTCGAATCCTTGATGTGGTATGGATCGAACAAGTCTCTTGAACCTGTCCCACGCCTCACTAAAGTCCTCATTGGGGCCCTGCTTAAAATTTGTAATATGCGCCCTTAAAGCATTAGTCTTTGATGCAAAATAATATTTCCTGTAGAATGCTAAGGCTAGGGTGTTCCAATCCGTGACTCCCGCAGCAGTGAGGTCCAAATCTCTGTACCACTCCCTCGCAGCGTCCCTAAGAGAGAAGATAAACATGGTCTGCTTAATCTGGTCCTGCGTCACTCCTTCTGGGGGTGCAATAGAGCATATGTAATCTGTGAAGATTTCAATATGCTTTGCAGCATCCTCATTAGCCGAGCCTCCAAATTGGTTTCTTTCAACCATAGTGATATAGGCAGGCTTGGCCTCGAATGGCTTCCCAGTACCTGCAGGTAAAGTGAACCCTTTGTATAGGTCCTTTGCCTGAGGCATGGAGTGACTGGCAATAGTAGCTTCCTCTGTCATGGTTTCTTCTTCTTTTGGAAAAACTGGAAAGTAGGTAAAAGGTGGTGTTCTTGGTGAAAGTGGATTGTTGGGTGAATTTGGTTGTGAAGGTGGAGTTTTTGGTGAAGATGGTAGTGATGGTTGTTCAAATATGTCTTCTTGGAATAAGGAAGATGGTGAACCTCCTTCCTAATTCGCTAGAAGTTGCTTTCTCCTTTCTCTAAGAGTCCTCTCAAGCTCGTGGTCAAGTGGTAGGAGTTCTCCTTGAACTGACCTGCGCATAAGATGGAAACTACAAGAAAAAGGTGAGAAGGTTTAAGGAACAAAAAGTTCCTTAAACAAAGAGAAACAAAACCAAAAACAATAAACACTGGCGTCACCTCCCCGGCAACGGCGCCAAAATTTGATGCCCGTCGTTGAGGGCACCAAAGATAAATTTATAATTCCTAAACTTAAACTATAGATAGTGAAAGTCAGGGTCGAACCACAGAGAGGTGGGGAATGTTTATTGTTTGGTGTTAATGTTTTAAGGTAACAATTGGGGGTTTGATTTGTTGTTTACTAAGTCTAAAGCAAATATTAAAATAAAAAAAGTAATTAAAGACGAGAATAAAATTATAATAAAAGGGATGCTAGGACGTTTGGGTAATAAATAGCTAAGGTAATATAAATCCTAAGGTCAACATGTATTGCAGTCGCGTAAGGGGTGTAACATATCCTTTCGGTTTATGATACGTAATAGCTCCTTTCGGCCTATGCTATTAGTTCCTAGGTCTCACAATTATTGGGTGTCAACAATAAGGGTGATTCCTAAATCCTAGGTCACATACCTTTCAGTCTTAAGTAACCTAGTCATCTTAAGGTGTAAACCAATGCCCTTCCCGTATCTCTCAATCTTGGGTAGGTCATTACTAACATCCTACAAGTCTCCTTTCAGTCTCATTGTAGGTTATTATAGTCAACAAAGAAAGACGAAACAGGATTCATGCGCGAGTGGGTCGACCGACCAGCTACTCCAGTTGGCCGACCACCGCCTTGGTCGACCGACCCACTATTTGAGTCGGCCGACCACGGCTCTGCTACAAGTCGGTCTCGGAATTTCTACTACCTATGCATATTCATCCCCTACATCCTAACATATGAAATTTAGCTACTCATGGTGACTAAAACAATTATGAAAACGGGAATAAACATGGAAAACATGATGAATGATAATCTAAACATGCAATAATTAACAAAGCTTGGGATTCTACCTTAATTGAATACAATAGTGATAAGAACAATAAATAAACTAGATTAAAAGAGTAATTACCAAAGTCGGAATTAGGGCAGAAAGGAACAAACTTTATTGAATGCTTGGGAATTATTGAAAGATTACAAACTAAAGCTGGAATAAAACTAGATTGTAACTTTATTGTAGCTTATTAACTGAGAACTGAATACCAAACCCTAATCATAAGATTAGCTTATATAGGGCAGAAAATTAGAGTCTCCTAAAGACTCCTACTTCTAAATTATTTCCGAAAACTGTTCCTGGGCTTCGCTGAGGTCGGTCGACCACTTTGGTGGGTCGGTCGACCTCTTTTACGGGCTTAAGCAAATTCTGGGCTTCCTTCAAGATTATGGACTTCATAAAAATCAGGCCTGGTCGGTCGACCCACATAGTAGGTCGGTCGATCGTATCCGCATAGAAAATCTCCGGTTTTCTTCTTGATTTGACTTTTGGCACTTAAATAAAGATTCCAGTTGACTTTCCTTCGTTCCTTAATTATGCAAAAGACTCGAGGACATGAATTTGGTGCTAAATCGTCCCTTTTCCGCATAAATCTGCAAAAGTGCATAAAAATACGAAAGTACACGATTGTTGGGAAATAAGGGCTAGAACATAGTAAATGAGCGACCAAATGCGTGTAAAAATAGATGAAAAACATCATAAAATAGACACGCATCACCTATAAATAACTATAAATCACTTTTACACAGTTATCCGATATTCGGCCGAAATTGGTTTATAGCATACCGGTAACGTCAAATGTCTTCTGATGTTTTTGCATATTTTTGTGTCCGCTTTATCTCATACTTGCGATTTTGGGTAATTTTTGTTTCAGGAGTTCAGAGGCCTAAAAAACGTGTATTTTATATCCTTCAATTCGATCTGTTTTTGGTGGTCGAAGCGGGCATTGATATTTTTCAGCGTGTTTTTCTACCACGTGTCCGAAATCGATCATGTGATATCTTATTCGATTCTAGACCCTATAAAAAACTATAAATCATTTTTACACGGTTATCCGATTTTCGCCTGAAATTGGTTTATTGCTTACCGGTAACGTCAAATGTATTCAGATGTATTTGCAAATTTTTATGCCCGCTTTATCTGACTTGATTAACCATTCTTGCAATTTTTGACAATTTTTGTTTCGGGAGTTCAGAGGCCTAAAAAACGTGTATAATATATCCTTCACTTCGAGCTTTTTGGTCATTACTTCTACTCGCCAACCGAACAACGTGTTTTTGTTGCGGCTAGTGCGACGTTCTTAGAGAAAGAATTTCTCGCGAACAAGTCGAGTAATAGAACCTTCGAGTCATCGGAGGTTCAAGAATCAACTGCCGAGCAACCATTGGAGGAAACAGTTCCTTCAACCAAGGCTGCGGTAGATATTCCTGAGGAACCTAGGAGGTCGGGAAGAGTCTCTATTCCTCCGGACAGATACATTAGTATGGTCGAGGAACATTATATGGATGACGTCTTACTCCTAGAGGGTAATGAACCCTCAACCTATAAAGGTGCCATGACCAGTTCTGACTCAAAGCTATGGCTAGAAGCCATGCAATCCGAGATGGACTCCATGTATGAGAACAACGTGTGGGATCTTGTGGACCTACCTGCAAAGGTACGTCCCCTTCAATGCAAATGGCTTTACAAGATAAAGCATGCCGTGGAAGGACAACAAGATATCCACAAGGCTAGACTAGTTGCTAAAGGTTTCACTCAAGTGCCAGGCTTGCACTATGATGAGATTTTTGCACCCGTAGTCATGCTACGTTCCATTCGGATTATCTTAGCGATCGCCGCATTTCATGATTCGACTTGCATCATTCTCAAAATTGAAAAGATAGAAATTACTCAAGAACAGCCCAGAATTCGACTTGCATCATTCTCAAAATTGAAAAGATAGAAACGACGGGAAAGATGTAAGGAGCGCGATGGCGAAAGAATTACCTCGTTTGGACTTGAAACGAAGTCGGGGTGATGACTTTAGTAAATGAGATCGGTATATACAAATACAATTTGGGGGGTTTTGTCTTGAGGAAGAAGAAAATGAAAGGTGAGGGAAGGTTATGAGGAAGCTTCCTTTTCTCTTTTCTTTTATCACAACTAAAGAATCGGGTTTTTAAGTGGGACGGAGTTGAGTCGGTTTTGTAAAAATGTAAGGAGCGGAAATTCTTAAAACGTAAATTACCAAGTAAACGCGACATCTTTAAATTAAACAACTCAAGACGGACTTAACGGCATTTCTTAAAATAAAACTTACGGATTAAAATTAAAATATTATTAAATTCCGTAAACTATTTTTAAATTATTAAAATTACTTTTATAAAAATGCGGGCTGTTACAATCACCCCATCTTTTAAAAAGTTTCGTCCTCGAAACTTGAAAGCAGTTACAAGGACAACAATAACAACTAAAACTTTCGCAAACACCTTGGCATACAAAACTTAGGTCTCCTTTCAAAATTTCAGAAGTAGGAACCATAATCCAGCCTCCATCAAGGAACGTTTGGGTTCTCGTTGCGCATTCAAGAACCTGACATTCAAATCCGAAGGCAAACTAAGGTGAAAATCAATTAAAAATCTCTAAAAATTAGATCGATCCGGTGTCGATGAGCATGGTACAGGTTATCAGACGTCTCCAATAACTTGTCCCAATGGCAAATCAACGCTGAAATCCATCAAAGTTGTAAAACTTTTAACTTTCTTCAAACTAAACCTTCCAAACATAAACTTTTATTTCAAAGTTCTCAAAACGAGTAAAGTTGCAAAAGTAACGAAAGTTTAAAATCCTCAGAAGGCAAACAATTCAGAACGGTTACAGAAGGCACAGAGACAACCACTTAAGATCAATGAGGCGGAGACAACAGAAATCGAGTCAAGAAGGATGAGAACTCTTGGAAAACAGAAGGCATCAACCGCTCAGTCCACAACCGAAACCTTATCACAACGATCCTCTCACTACTTGTAGAAAACAAGTCATGAAACCTTTAAACTCGACTCTCAGGAACATTCCGACATCCTCAAGTTTCAGAAACTCTATCCACCAACGATTCACTCCATGCCAACCACCCGCAAGGGAAGGATCCTTAAAATTCCTCAGGCAATGGTCAATCCCTCCATGTTTACATCTCAGGTTCTTTCAACACTCATTCATTACTATCAACGGTTTTTATTCTCAATGTAAAGTTTTTCCTTAAGTCCAGCATATCCTCAAGGTCAAGTACAACCAAGTTATCCCACTCTTCCATTTATCATCACTAGCTCTCAAACCTATTTCTCCAATTCCATTTATGACTTCCAGTATCTCATCTAACTTCTCCAATGGTACCTCTCAACCTACTAAATTTCACGATTCCAGTATGATTCTCAAGGCTAAGTCTCACAGAATACCACAAGTACAACACAACCTTAAGGTAGGTATTCAATCACTCACTCTCACCCTTCCCATTGGATAAACAACTATACACTAGGATCATCAAAACATGTCTCACGATACCTGTTACAGTTCCCTCAAATAACAAGATTTCTCCAACACACGGGTCACAGTTATCCTAGAACTAATTCCTCAAAACTCAATCAAGGGGAAGCTTACTTACAAGGTACCTCGGGAAGGCGAGCAACAAGGATAAGACGGAAAGATAAGAAGATATATTTCAGAGTAAGACCGACATGAATTCAAAAGGAAAGGAAATGCATCAAGAGATACAGAGGAACGTGATGCATAAAGAATAAGAAGAATCTTCAGGAATCCAGAAGCATCCTCCAATAGTAGCACGGATCTTTTAACTTCGGTAGCAGACACCCATCTTGGTCGCCATATGGATAATCTCACGGTTCGTCGATTGAAAGACATAAAAGTAAGATAAATGACAATCAACAAACACGTTAGACCTAGTAAAAGCAACCACAATACAGACTACCACTTGTCCTTAAGTCTACCCAATCTCTCATTCATTATTCAAGTTTTTGGTCAAGTTAGGTTTTGGGGATTACATGAGTGCGTCGGGAGCGATAACGCTCTGATACCAACTGTAAAACCCCTCGCGAAAGCGTAAAAATAAACATGCAAAACATGCCAAAAATGCAGCGGAATTAAAACTTTTGACAAGATAAATAAAACATGCGAGGTGTCTTAACCAACTAAACATGCGGAAGATGAAATGAAACATAAATAAGTATTAAGTACGATACAAAGCAGCCCGGGATAGCATATCCCTACAGGCACAAAATACTGAAACGTAAGTCTAAGGTCTAGCTACACGATAAGGTAAAAGTCCACGATGAAGGATCATCGCTCGCTAGCCTCAACGTAACCCCCTGCAAAACAGCCTCATGTACCTACACACATACAACATGTGCGCCACAGTCAGTGGGGAGTGACTAGAGTGCTCCTAGCCACCTATTGTCAGTGACACATAACACATAAGCATACAATATACTCCAGCATATATAAAACATGTGAAGCATACAAATCTCAATATCTCAATCTCAAGTCAACATGCAAATACTTATGCAAGGCTCTCAACCAACTTCGGAAACTATTTGGAAGGAGAGCCGGTTTCCCTTCCGGTTGCCCGGCCGGGGGGTCTTTCAATCCAAACCATTTACGAAACCGGACTAAGAGTCGTCCAATGCCTTGGACGAACAATACTAAGATAACCAAGTATCATACAATCACAATCACAACTAAAGCATGCTCAACGTCCAATTATATCAACAAGAGATAGGTCACCTAGTGACTCGACTCTAACAACTATAGGCCAACCAAGTGACTCTACAAACGAGAGATAGGTCAACCAAGCGACTCAACTTTTACAAACAAGAGATAGGTCAACCAAGCGACTCGACTCTTACTAGATTGATCAGCCAAGTGACTCTACTAGACTACTATGAGCAGGCCGACAATCGACTCGTCTATATACCACGACATTCCCAATCTCAGACTATACAACCCCCTGGTAGGACGACATCAAATGACTGTCCTAGTCTAAACCTGGCCAGACTCTCGGAGCGGAACGAATCACGATCCCCGATTCGACAAGTGCACGAGGCACCCCCAAGACCCGAACTAGCTAGGAACGAGATATGCCCGAAGGCGGGCGGACAATCTAAAACCTGACCGTGAGACCAAGTCACTACGGCCAACCAGCTACACAATGCAATCAGGTGAGAACTCGAGTACTATAGCAGCGCACAGCAGGTTTACACAAATCACAATATGTCATCTCAAAGATGTACAACAACTCAAACTCGAATGACAATCATTTCATATATATCTCATCTCTAAACATCCATGTAACACTTAGTCGATTTCGGGAACTAATTTGAGGCGAGAGCCGGTCTCCCTTCCGGTTTCCCGGCCGGGGGGTCTTTCATCCTCAAATCCATTACCGAACCCGACATAAGCGCCGCCCAATTTCTTGGGACTTCAAACAAGCATACAATCCATATTATATAACCTATATTCTTTACGGAAATCATTACGTATATAAAGTAACAAAAGAATCGCAAATTAAATATATAGCTCATTCGGAAAAAGAGTAACAAAAACTAATTTAACATTTCATATTATATCCTCATATTTCTTTATATAAAATTAACATGTGAGAAATTAATATAACAAGTCCTATTTTAATTATTCGGGGAAACCGATTAACTAATTAATCATTTAAACATGCTTATTAAAATAAAATGTAGCCCATTACTAATTCGTAACGATTTCTAACGTATTATATTTAAACGTAAACAAGCTAGCAAGCACGTACGTAAACTAATTAATTCAAGCAGGCTAGCAAGCACGTACGTAAAAATAATAAAATAATATTAACATTAGTTCACAAATCACAATACCAACAAACAGCACGTAAATTAATAATAAACTAATATATAATAATAGGGAGTAATAGTAGTACGACAATACTTAATAGAATAATAAAATATTAGTAAGTATTAGTAGTACAATAACACGCCAATGACATTAGTGTTAATATTAATTAACAATGGTAGTAGTTTAGCCACGAACAGGGTAGTAGCGGCAATTGAGTTTTAGGCCAGCACAAGCAGTATACCAGGGTAATAACCATGACAAGTAGCGGCACAAAATCAAACAACCAACCAGCAGCATAAACGACGGTATCCAACAGCCCAAAATACGACAGACTAGTAGCAATATAAGAGCAACTGCGTGGGTAGCAATAATGGCGACGATAGCAGCGAAAACAATAGAAATAAGCAGCAAGAAACAACAGCAGTTTGGGAGAAAACAACGAGAACGTAACAACGAACAACAACCATGTAACAGTAGTAATTTAAACCATAGTGCACATCAGAAAGTCATGAAAGTCGCAGTAGCATTCACAAGGGATAACAGCAGCAGCTATAGAGCAACATTAGACGAGCAGAAAAAGGTAGCATACAATAGCAATAACATTACCCAACAAACACGAATTTGTGACGGATACTAATTACCCACTAACTATTAAACATAAACCCCACGTCAATTTCACATAAATAACAACAAATCACATGTCCAATTAATTTAAGACAAAGGCCGAGTTTTTCTCATTATCGTCACCTCTTAAGCAAGTTCTTCACTCGAATCTTCAATTAAGTAAGAGTCCACTACCGGGTCTTCGAGATTAGCTCCTAAAAACAACAAAAACGGATTAAAATAACCCATTTTCGAAATTACTCAAGAACAGCCCAGAATTCGACTTGCATCATTCTCAAAATTGAAAAGATAGAAACGACGGGAAAGATGTAAGGAGCGCGATGGCGAAAGAATTACCTCGTTTGGACTTGAAACGAAGTCGGGGTGATGACTTTAGTAAATGAGATCGGTATATACAAATACAATTTGGGGGGTTTTGTCTTGAGGAAGAAGAAAATGAAAGGTGAGGGAAGGTTATGAGGAAGCTTCCTTTTCTCTTTTCTTTTATCACAACTAAAGAATCGGGTTTTTAAGTGGGACGGAGTTGAGTCGGTTTTGTAAAAATGTAAGGAGCGGAAATTCTTAAAACGTAAATTACCAAGTAAACGCGACATCTTTAAATTAAACAACTCAAGACGGACTTAACGGCATTTCTTAAAATAAAACTTACGGATTAAAATTAAAATATTATTAAATTCCGTAAACTATTTTTAAATTATTAAAATTACTTTTATAAAAATGCGGGCTGTTACAATCACCCCATCTTTTAAAAAGTTTCGTCCTCGAAACTTGAAAGCAGTTACAAGGACAACAATAACAACTAAAACTTTCGCAAACACCTTGGCATACAAAACTTAGGTCTCCTTTCAAAATTTCAGAAGTAGGAACCATAATCCAGCCTCCATCAAGGAACGTTTGGGTTCTCGTTGCGCATTCAAGAACCTGACATTCAAATCCGAAGGCAAACTAAGGTGAAAATCAATTAAAAATCTCTAAAAATTAGATCGATCCGGTGTCGATGAGCATGGTACAGGTTATCAGACGTCTCCAATAACTTGTCCCAATGGCAAATCAACGCTGAAATCCATCAAAGTTGTAAAACTTTTAACTTTCTTCAAACTAAACCTTCCAAACATAAACTTTTATTTCAAAGTTCTCAAAACGAGTAAAGTTGCAAAAGTAACGAAAGTTTAAAATCCTCAGAAGGCAAACAATTCAGAACGGTTACAGAAGGCACAGAGACAACCACTTAAGATCAATGAGGCGGAGACAACAGAAATCGAGTCAAGAAGGATGAGAACTCTTGGAAAACAGAAGGCATCAACCGCTCAGTCCACAACCGAAACCTTATCACAACGATCCTCTCACTACTTGTAGAAAACAAGTCATGAAACCTTTAAACTCGACTCTCAGGAACATTCCGACATCCTCAAGTTTCAGAAACTCTATCCACCAACGATTCACTCCATGCCAACCACCCGCAAGGGAAGGATCCTTAAAATTCCTCAGGCAATGGTCAATCCCTCCATGTTTACATCTCAGGTTCTTTCAACACTCATTCATTACTATCAACGGTTTTTATTCTCAATGTAAAGTTTTTCCTTAAGTCCAGCATATCCTCAAGGTCAAGTACAACCAAGTTATCCCACTCTTCCATTTATCATCACTAGCTCTCAAACCTATTTCTCCAATTCCATTTATGACTTCCAGTATCTCATCTAACTTCTCCAATGGTACCTCTCAACCTACTAAATTTCACGATTCCAGTATGATTCTCAAGGCTAAGTCTCACAGAATACCACAAGTACAACACAACCTTAAGGTAGGTATTCAATCACTCACTCTCACCCTTCCCATTGGATAAACAACTATACACTAGGATCATCAAAACATGTCTCACGATACCTGTTACAGTTCCCTCAAATAACAAGATTTCTCCAACACACGGGTCACAGTTATCCTAGAACTAATTCCTCAAAACTCAATCAAGGGGAAGCTTACTTACAAGGTACCTCGGGAAGGCGAGCAACAAGGATAAGACGGAAAGATAAGAAGATATATTTCAGAGTAAGACCGACATGAATTCAAAAGGAAAGGAAATGCATCAAGAGATACAGAGGAACGTGATGCATAAAGAATAAGAAGAATCTTCAGGAATCCAGAAGCATCCTCCAATAGTAGCACGGATCTTTTAACTTCGGTAGCAGACACCCATCTTGGTCGCCATATGGATAATCTCACGGTTCGTCGATTGAAAGACATAAAAGTAAGATAAATGACAATCAACAAACACGTTAGACCTAGTAAAAGCAACCACAATACAGACTACCACTTGTCCTTAAGTCTACCCAATCTCTCATTCATTATTCAAGTTTTTGGTCAAGTTAGGTTTTGGGGATTACATGAGTGCGTCGGGAGCGATAACGCTCTGATACCAACTGTAAAACCCCTCGCGAAAGCGTAAAAATAAACATGCAAAACATGCCAAAAATGCAGCGGAATTAAAACTTTTGACAAGATAAATAAAACATGCGAGGTGTCTTAACCAACTAAACATGCGGAAGATGAAATGAAACATAAATAAGTATTAAGTACGATACAAAGCAGCCCGGGATAGCATATCCCTACAGGCACAAAATACTGAAACGTAAGTCTAAGGTCTAGCTACACGATAAGGTAAAAGTCCACGATGAAGGATCATCGCTCGCTAGCCTCAACGTAACCCCCTGCAAAACAGCCTCATGTACCTACACACATACAACATGTGCGCCACAGTCAGTGGGGAGTGACTAGAGTGCTCCTAGCCACCTATTGTCAGTGACACATAACACATAAGCATACAATATACTCCAGCATATATAAAACATGTGAAGCATACAAATCTCAATATCTCAATCTCAAGTCAACATGCAAATACTTATGCAAGGCTCTCAACCAACTTCGGAAACTATTTGGAAGGAGAGCCGGTTTCCCTTCCGGTTGCCCGGCCGGGGGGTCTTTCAATCCAAACCATTTACGAAACCGGACTAAGAGTCGTCCAATGCCTTGGACGAACAATACTAAGATAACCAAGTATCATACAATCACAATCACAACTAAAGCATGCTCAACGTCCAATTATATCAACAAGAGATAGGTCACCTAGTGACTCGACTCTAACAACTATAGGCCAACCAAGTGACTCTACAAACGAGAGATAGGTCAACCAAGCGACTCAACTTTTACAAACAAGAGATAGGTCAACCAAGCGACTCGACTCTTACTAGATTGATCAGCCAAGTGACTCTACTAGACTACTATGAGCAGGCCGACAATCGACTCGTCTATATACCACGACATTCCCAATCTCAGACTATACAACCCCCTGGTAGGACGACATCAAATGACTGTCCTAGTCTAAACCTGGCCAGACTCTCGGAGCGGAACGAATCACGATCCCCGATTCGACAAGTGCACGAGGCACCCCCAAGACCCGAACTAGCTAGGAACGAGATATGCCCGAAGGCGGGCGGACAATCTAAAACCTGACCGTGAGACCAAGTCACTACGGCCAACCAGCTACACAATGCAATCAGGTGAGAACTCGAGTACTATAGCAGCGCACAGCAGGTTTACACAAATCACAATATGTCATCTCAAAGATGTACAACAACTCAAACTCGAATGACAATCATTTCATATATATCTCATCTCTAAACATCCATGTAACACTTAGTCGATTTCGGGAACTAATTTGAGGCGAGAGCCGGTCTCCCTTCCGGTTTCCCGGCCGGGGGGTCTTTCATCCTCAAATCCATTACCGAACCCGACATAAGCGCCGCCCAATTTCTTGGGACTTCAAACAAGCATACAATCCATATTATATAACCTATATTCTTTACGGAAATCATTACGTATATAAAGTAACAAAAGAATCGCAAATTAAATATATAGCTCATTCGGAAAAAGAGTAACAAAAACTAATTTAACATTTCATATTATATCCTCATATTTCTTTATATAAAATTAACATGTGAGAAATTAATATAACAAGTCCTATTTTAATTATTCGGGGAAACCGATTAACTAATTAATCATTTAAACATGCTTATTAAAATAAAATGTAGCCCATTACTAATTCGTAACGATTTCTAACGTATTATATTTAAACGTAAACAAGCTAGCAAGCACGTACGTAAACTAATTAATTCAAGCAGGCTAGCAAGCACGTACGTAAAAATAATAAAATAATATTAACATTAGTTCACAAATCACAATACCAACAAACAGCACGTAAATTAATAATAAACTAATATATAATAATAGGGAGTAATAGTAGTACGACAATACTTAATAGAATAATAAAATATTAGTAAGTATTAGTAGTACAATAACACGCCAATGACATTAGTGTTAATATTAATTAACAATGGTAGTAGTTTAGCCACGAACAGGGTAGTAGCGGCAATTGAGTTTTAGGCCAGCACAAGCAGTATACCAGGGTAATAACCATGACAAGTAGCGGCACAAAATCAAACAACCAACCAGCAGCATAAACGACGGTATCCAACAGCCCAAAATACGACAGACTAGTAGCAATATAAGAGCAACTGCGTGGGTAGCAATAATGGCGACGATAGCAGCGAAAACAATAGAAATAAGCAGCAAGAAACAACAGCAGTTTGGGAGAAAACAACGAGAACGTAACAACGAACAACAACCATGTAACAGTAGTAATTTAAACCATAGTGCACATCAGAAAGTCATGAAAGTCGCAGTAGCATTCACAAGGGATAACAGCAGCAGCTATAGAGCAACATTAGACGAGCAGAAAAAGGTAGCATACAATAGCAATAACATTACCCAACAAACACGAATTTGTGACGGATACTAATTACCCACTAACTATTAAACATAAACCCCACGTCAATTTCACATAAATAACAACAAATCACATGTCCAATTAATTTAAGACAAAGGCCGAGTTTTTCTCATTATCGTCACCTCTTAAGCAAGTTCTTCACTCGAATCTTCAATTAAGTAAGAGTCCACTACCGGGTCTTCGAGATTAGCTCCTAAAAACAACAAAAACGGATTAAAATAACCCATTTTCGAAATTACTCAAGAACAGCCCAGAATTCGACTTGCATCATTCTCAAAATTGAAAAGATAGAAACGACGGGAAAGATGTAAGGAGCGCGATGGCGAAAGAATTACCTCGTTTGGACTTGAAACGAAGTCGGGGTGATGACTTTAGTAAATGAGATCGGTATATACAAATACAATTTGGGGGGTTTTGTCTTGAGGAAGAAGAAAATGAAAGGTGAGGGAAGGTTATGAGGAAGCTTCCTTTTCTCTTTTCTTTTATCACAACTAAAGAATCGGGTTTTTAAGTGGGACGGAGTTGAGTCGGTTTTGTAAAAATGTAAGGAGCGGAAATTCTTAAAACGTAAATTACCAAGTAAACGCGACATCTTTAAATTAAACAACTCAAGACGGACTTAACGGCATTTCTTAAAATAAAACTTACGGATTAAAATTAAAATATTATTAAATTCCGTAAACTATTTTTAAATTATTAAAATTACTTTTATAAAAATGCGGGCTGTTACACATACCTCTCCTATCTTCAGTTAAAGCATGGTTGAAAAACCATTTCCAGATGAAAGATCTGGGAGAGGCACAAAGAATTTTGGGCATCCATATCTACAGGGATAGATCACGACGGATGTTGTCTCTCAGTCAGGAGTCTTATATAGATAAGATTCTAGAGAGATTCAGTATGACGAACTCCAAGAAAGGGTTCCTTCCTATGACTCCTGGGGTTCACTTGAGCAAGACTCAAGAAGCTAAGTCACTGGAAGAGAAAGAGCGCATGAGTCGGATTCCTTATGCTTCGGCAATAGGATCGATCATGTATGCCATGATATGCACACGTCCAGACGTTGCATATGCATTGAGTATGACAAGTCGATTCCAAGCTCATCCGGGTGAACAACACTGGATGGCCGTGAAAAACATTCTTAAGTACCTACGGAGGACTAAAGATTGGGGATTGACTTATGGAGGCGACTCAACGCTCTGCGCCACGGGTTACGCAAATGCTAGCTTCCAAACGGATCGAGATGACTCGAATTCTCAATCTGGATTCGTTTTTACTCTTAATGGTGCTGCTGTCAGCTGGAAAAGTTCTAAACAGAGTGTTACAGCAGATTCTACGACTGAGTCCGAGTACTATGCCGCCTCGGAAGCAGCTAAGGAAGCGATATGGATGCGTCAATTCTTACAAGGACTATCAGTAGTGCCTAGTTCGAATGACCCAATCACCGTTTATTGTGATAATAAAGGTGTCATCTTCCAAGCTAAGGAGCATAAGTCTAGCAACAAGGCTAGGCATGTACAACGGAAAGCTCATCTAATCAGAGATTACGTGGAGCAAAAGGAGATTTTTATTGATAAGATCGCTACGGATGACAACATAGCTGATCCTCTCACAAAAGCATTACCACGTGATAAGCATGAAGGGCACATTCATTCCATGGGAATTGGATGTGTTCCTAAGTTGTAGTACTCTTTTATGAATTCATGTAATAATTCATTTTCTCGTGTACTCTATTCAACCTTATTGTTATGATATAAAATGTTTTGTTTTTCATGTGGAATTGTACGCCAATTTTGAACACTACAAAGTGAACTGATTAACATTACATCGTTTTGGTCCTTGATTACCCACTTGAGCTGATAACTCAGGTAATCATTTTGTGACGTTGGTTGATGGTGGGTTCAACGAGCCATAAGTCACGTGGATGACTGACCAATCACAAAGGCGAGTTATACGGATATCTCGTAGGACACCCCGTGACAACGTTATGGAGTCCTAAATGTTTTATAACATTGGGTGCCTGGTCGTGGATAGGACCTCCATAGTGTTCCTTAGAGTCGAGTCTTTTGACCTTCAACTGTCTCTTGAGATTAAGACAGATTTTGGGTAACTTTGGTTTCTTTCCCACGGTCACCGTAACAGGGGCCAAGAGGATTTTTTCTAGGGTTATTTCATGCTGGGCGATATCGGCAGGATTCGAGTTGAGGGAAATATCCAAACCCTTATCAGGATTTTATCATTTCTCAGGGCCACTCGAGGAGTAGTAACTGAAATGCATGGCCATGCTCGAATACAGATTCGTTTTATCAGTTAAGTTACTCTCTAGTCGGGGAAACCACTCTTGATACAGATCGCTTGTGAGATACGACCTTTGCGAATGCGGATTTGCAAATTGTCTTACATTGAGTGGGAGAAATTTTAAAAGGATATGAGATTCGGTTATCGCACCTACACTTGTACGGACAAGTGGGAGTTTGTTGGAGCTTGTGTCCTCCACATGTAGTGTGATAACGTCATTGCACATACCCTTGTACGGACAAGTGGGAGATTGTTGGGGCTGGTGTCCTTGACAATTAAGTACAATGACTTATTAAATCTCTTCAAGGAACACAAGGGCATACTTTTGTATTATTACCAGTTGATCCACGTTTATCAATAACGGTTGGCTTGCTAGATAAGTTTGACGTTATTGTCATACGGATGGCGGTGATCAACTGGTCCCTATACGTCACACCTATAGGACACGTTTGAGAGATGTGAAGGTATGAAAATACAGTCACATTTTGCCGGATAAGACTAAACAGTTAGTCAGAGGTATTGACTATTAAATTAGTCAATAAGATGTTGAGATTATTATTTAATACGGATTAAATAATTTTAGCTAATACGGATTACATGTTTAATTCGTAAATTAAATATAAACGGTTATATATTTAATTAAATATTGTATTCGCGAATTAATATAAACTGTTATATTAATTTGGGTAATTATACAATATCGTAATTTTATCAGACCATTATTAATACATCGACTGCATTAATATCTGATAACATGCATACGATTTATAAACAAAACCCGCGAATAAAGCTTAGCTAAATGGGTCGAATCACAAATTAGAATAAGGTAAGAGTGGAAAGCCCACTCCTACCCTATTGGAAATTTCGGCCAAAAGAGCTACATAAGGAGGAGGACTCTCCTTATGTCAGGGACTCTTGTTTTCACTGTTTAAACAAATCTCAAGGAAAAATTAGGGTTTTGAAAGCTTTCTTCTCCCAAAACCTCAGATCTCACATCTAAAACCTAAATAGCTCTCCCAATATTGCAAGGCAGTTGGAGAGGACTTCTAGCACACGCGGCCACGTCTCATTCTAAGTCTTGGGTGCAAGTTATAGGAGGGAATTTGTGTTAATTCCTGTTCTTAGGCCTTTCGCACAAGGACTAAAGGTTGTACTTCTTTTCTTATCCTTTTTAATCTTATGACTATAATCAAGACTCACCTGTAGCTCCTGAATATTCGCCGGAGTTAATTGGTTGGTCGGGACAAACTCTCTTGTTGTGAAGCTGTGGTGTTGTACAATCGGTTGGAAGGGACGAAGGTAAATTTAGCTTCGTTGATTTGTTTCAAGATTTGACATATCTCTAATGTGTTGGTTAAAGAAAAGGTGTGCTCGACAATTGTGGGTGTCGAAGATTCTGTTCAAGAAAGGTGTTATTGACGAAGAGAGTTATATGGTTATGCCAAGAGATCGGATGTGAAACAAATTGCTTAAGCTCATGGGTATTTCTTTTGACGAAGTTCATTTATCCTTTGGTAAAACTGTAGGTGTGAAACCAAAACCGTGTGCATCTACTTTGTTTGAAGGTTTAGATGCCAAGATGGATAAAATTCTTGATTTATAAAGTTAAAAAGAAGAAGGAAAGCATGGGTGGTAGTGGTAGATGTGGCAATCGAAGTTGTGAAGCCGAGTTAAGGGCGTGGATGAAAAAAAAAATAAGAATAAAAAAAAAAAAAAATTTAATTGATAAGAGAATTGAGAAGGTTGGTGTTCGTGCCCAGATTACGTCAATATGCCAAGAAGCCATGATTCTTGCTCTCGTCCGTCATCAGAATTGCAGTGCTCATACTCTGTTCTTGTTTTAGTTTCGTTTTCGGTATTTTCGGCTGTTGTGTTTAAGTCTGGAATGGACTTCCTCAAATCCTTACTCTTATCCTAGCCCAACTCTGAAACTATCTTTGGCCCAACAAAATCTGAGGCCCACTAGCCCTTATATTGCCTAATCCCTCGGTATCTTTTGTTAAATTTGTGGCCCATCTAAAAAATTATCCAAGCCGGCCCAATTTTCTCATATTTGACCTATATTCGGCCCAGTGGCATAGTATTTCGGTTTGGTTGTGTATATTTCTAACACTCGTACTTGTTTTGTATGATATCTTGTGTTTGTGTGATACGTCTTTGTTGCATGCTTATTCATGTTTCGTCGTATATTATTCTAGTCGTTTCATTTCTTTGTTCTCATCTTTTCGATGATGTCAAGAAGGGGAAAAATGCGACTTAGATTAGAATTTGCCTAAGCTTGCTCCTTGTCGTAATTCATTGTCTCTTAGGGTTCTTAAAGGATATGGGATAGATAAGAGATAGAAACCCTAAGTGAATCTTTGCTATGAATGACCATTATTATATTGAGGGGGAACATACACTTAGACACAAAATCTAAGAGAGACTTGCCATCATCAAAAAGGGGGAATTTGTTGAACCATATAGTCAAATATATGTTAAGTATATGTTTTGATAATGACAAGTCTAGCTATATATATTATATACTCGTGCGTATAATCGTGTGCTAAATGTACAGAAGATTAGTTTAAGAGATCTCATCAATCAAGTATAAAAGATTCAAGTACTTTAGTCAAAGGATTGACTAATCGAAGATTAGATGAAGATCACAAGTGCATATAATGAACTAAAGTTATACTCATCAACTATAGCTTTAGTATGAGATTGATTCAAGTTATAGCTCGTAGCTATAACTCCAGAAAGAAGAAATGGTCGAAAGATTTGTGATGGTTGAAACGATTTTGGTTTCCAAAGTCGTCGTGATTATTTAATGGCTAATTAGTATTCTATTTTTGGAATATAGAATTATTAATCTTAATATGGTAATTTAAAATATCTTTTAGTCAAATAGGAATAAATAATTTTCTTATGAGATAATTATTTATTACTAATAAACAAAGGATTTTTATATAACCATAATTGTCAAAATAATATAATCTAAATATTGTTTGAAACGATTTTGGAAAACGTGTCCTATGACACATTCCATAGAACGTGTGGGATTGGATTAAATAAATAAATATGTATTTATTTAGATATCCTAAAAACAAACTAGATTATATTATGGAATATAATTCATTATATTTTGACAAGGTTTAGGAAGTTGCTTTTAATAAGGTTACTATTTATTTATTATATAAAATCTTTCCTAAATATGAATTAGGAAATTGATTCCTTATATAATACATAAAGTATCTTATTAAATCTTTCCTAAATCAATTAAGATTAGATTTATGGTAGTATTACATAAAGACTAGAATTCTAGTTTTAGTAATATTCCTATATCATCTAGGGTTTAATAACCTAGACATAATTCTATATAAATAGAACACTTGTGAAACATTGAAGATCACGAAATCATACACACTTGCACAAGAATCGAGAAAACCGTCGACGCTATTATTTCTTCAAGATCCGAGCTTTAATTGTCATATTCATATCAAGATTCAAGTGCTCAAGCATTGATCTTATTCATTCAAGATTGTGAACTAGAAGAAACTCATTGAAGACATATCTTATTAGCGTAAGATAGATCGAGTATTTAACGGTACTCATTGTAGTCAAGTATTTAACGGTACTTGACATAGCTAGGTATTTAACGGTATCTAGATTGAGTTACAACTAACATCAAAGTTGTACGAGTAGGGTTGATAAAATTGTAATCCGGAGTCGGTACTAATTTTATTAATCGAGAATAGTGGATGTAGGTTTCAACTTGTGAAACTGAACCACTTCAAAAATATCGTGTCTCTACTTTATTATTGCTCTACTCAACGATCGTCATACAACTACTCACACATCGAAGAAGATTTGAAAAAGAAGGCATACTCAATTCAACCCCCCCCCCCCCCCTTCTTGAGTATATTATATCAATAGACTCTTCATAGACCCTATAAATCACTTTCATACGGTTATCCGATTTTCGGCCGAAATTGGTTTATAGCATACCGGTAACGTCAAATGTCTTCTGATGTTTTTGCAAATTTTTGTGCCTGCCTTATCTCACTTGACTTACCATTTGTGAATTTTCGATAATTTTCGTTTCGGGAGCTCAGAGGCCTAAAAAACGTATAAAATATACCCTTAAATTCGAGCCGTTTAAGTTGTCGGCGCGACCATTTTTAATTTCAGCTTGTTTTTTACCACGTGTCCGAAATCGTATCATGAGGTATCTTTTTCGATTCTAGACCCTATAAACAACTATAAATCACTTTTACACAGTTATCCGATTTTCGGCCGAAATTGGTTTATTGTTTACCGGTAACGTCAAATGTCTTCAGATGTATTTGCAAATTTTTATGCCCGCTTTATCTGACTTGATTAACCATTCTTGCAATTTTCGACAATTTTCGTTTCGGGAGCTTAGAGGCCTTAAAAACGTGTATTATATAACCTTTAATTCGAGCCGTTTCAGGTGGTCGAAGCGACCATTTTTAATTTCAGCCTGTTTTTTACCACGTGTCCGAAATCATATCATGAGGTATCTTTTTCGATTCTAGACCCTATAAACTATTATAAATCACTTTTACACGGTTATCTGATTTTCGACCGAATTTGGTTTATAGCATACCAGTAACGTCAAATGTCTTATGATGTTTTTGACAATTTTTGTGCCCGCTTTATCTGGCTCGATCAACCATCCTTGCGATTTTCAGTAATTTTTGTTTCAGGAGTTCAGAGGCCTAATGAACGTGTATAATATATCCTTCACTTCGAGCTGTTTTGGGTGGTGGAAGCGGCCATTGTTATTTTTCAGCCTGTTTTTCTACCACATGTCCGAAATTGCATCATGAGATATCTTATTCGATTCTAGATCCTATAAACAACTATAAATCACTTTTACACAGTTATCCGATTTCCGGCCAAAATTGGTTTATAGCATACCGGTAACATCAAATGTCTTCTGATGTTTTTGCAAATTTTTGTGTCCGCTTTATCTCATCCTTGCGATTTTGGGTAATTTTTGTTTCAGGAGTTCAGAGGCCTAAAAAGAGTGTATTTTATATCCTTCAATTCGATCTGTTTCTGGTGGTCGGAGCGGGCATTGTTATTTTTCAGCGTGTTTTTCTACCACGTGTCCGAAATCAATCATGAGATATCTTATTCGATTCTAGACCCTATAAACAACTATAAATAACTTTTACACGGTTATCCGATTTTCGGCCGAAATTGGTTTATTGCTTACCGGTAACGTCAAATGTCTTCAGATGTATTTGCAAATTTTTATGCCCGCTTTATCTGACTTGATTAACCGTTCTCGCAATTTTCGACAATTTTCGTTTCGGGAGCTTAGAGGCCTTAAAAACGTGTCTTATATAACCTTTAATTCGAGCCGTTTCAGGTGGTCGAAGCGACCATTTTTAATTTCAGCCTGTTTTTTACCACGTGTCCGAAATCGTATCATGAGGTATATTTTTCGATTCTAGACCCTATAAACTATTATAAATCACTTTTACATGGTTATCCGATTTTCGACCGAAACTGGTTTATAGCATACCAGTAACGTCAAATGTCTTCTGATGTTTTTGACAATTTTTGTGCCCGCTTTATCTGGCTCGATCAACCATCCTTGCGATTTTCAGTAATTTTTGTTTCAGGAGTTCAGAGGCCTAATGAACGTGTATAATATATCCTTCACTTCGAGCTGTTTTGGGTGGTGGAAGTGGCCATTGTTATTTTTCAGCCTGTTTTTCTACCACATGTCCGAAATTGCATCATGAGATATCTTATTTGATTCTAGATCCTATAAACAACTATAAATCACTTTTACACAGTTATCCGATTTCCGGCCAAAATTGGTTTATAGCATACCGGTAACGTCAAATGTCTTCTGATGTTTTTGCAAATTTTTGTGTCCGCTTTATCTCATCCTTGCGATTTTGGGTAATTTTTGTTTCAGGAGTTCAGAGGCCTAAAAAGAGTGTATTTTATATCCTTCAATTCGATCTGTTTCTGGTGGTCGGAGCGGGCATTGTTATTTTTCAGCGTGTTTTTCTACCACGTGTCCGAAATCAATCATGAGATATCTTATTCGATTCTAGACCCTATAAATAACTTTTACACGGTTATCCGATTTTCGGCCGAAATTGGTTTATTGCTTACCGGTAACGTCAAATGTCTTCAGATGTATTTGCAAATTTTTATGCCCGCTTTATCTGACTAGATTAACCATTCTTGCAATTTTTGACAATTTTCGTTTCGGGAGCTCAAGGCCTTAAAAACGTGTATTATATACCCTTCAATTCGAGTCGTTTCAGGTGGTCGGAGCGACCATTTTTAATTTCAGCCTGTTTTTTACCACGTGTCCGAAATCGTATCATGAGGTATATTTTTCGATTCTAGACCCTATAAACAATTATAAATCACTTTTACACGGTTATCCGATTTTCGACCGAAACTGGTTTATAGCATACCAGTAACGTCAAATGTCTTCTGATGTTTTTGACAATTTTTGTGCCCGCTTTATCTGGCTCGATTAACCATCCTTGCGATTTTCAGTAATTTTTGTTTCAGGAGTTTAGAGGCCTAAAGAACGTGTATAATATATCCTTCAGTTCGAGCTGTTTTGGGTGATCGGAGCGGCCATTGTTATTTTTCTGCCTGTTTTTCTACCACATGTCCGAAATTGCATCATGAGATATCTTATTCGATTCTAAATCCTATAATCAACTATAAATCAATTTTACACAGTTATCCGATTTTCGGCCGAAATTGGTTTATAGCATACCGGTAACGTCAAATGTCTTCTGATGTTTTTTGCAAATTTTTGTGTCTGCTTTATCTCATCCGTGCGATTTCCGGTAATTTTTGTTTCAGGAGTTCTGAGGCCTAAAAAACGTGTATTTTATATCCTTCAATTCGATCTGTTTCGGGTGGTCGGAGCGGGCATTGTTATTTTTCAGCGTGTTTTTCTACCACGTGTCCAAAATCGATCATGAGATATCATATTCGATTCTAGACCTTATAAACAACTATAAATCACTTTCACACGGTTATCCGATTTTCGGCCGAAATTGGTTTATAGCATACCGGTAACGTCAAATGTCTTCTGATGTTTTTGCAAATTTTTGTGCCTGCTTTATCTGAGTTGACTTACCATTTATGAATTTTCGATAATTTTCGTTTCGGGAGCTCAGAGGCCTAAAAAACGTATATTATATACCCTTAAATTCGAGCCGTTTCAGTTGTCGGAGCGACGATTTTTAATTTCAGCCTGTTTTTTACCACGTGTCCGAAATCGTATCATGAGGTATCTTTTTCGATTCTAGACCCTATGAACAACTAGAAATCACTTTTACACAGTTATCCGATTTTCGGCCGAAATTGGTTTATTGCTTACCGTTAACCTCAAATGTCTTCAGATGTATATGCAAATTTTTATGCCCGCTTTATCTGACTTGATTAACCGTTTCTTGAAATTTTCGACAATTTTCGTTTCGGGAGCTCAGAGGCCTTAAAAACGTGTATTATATACCCTTCAATTCGAGCCGTTTCAGGTGGTCGGAGCGACCATTTTTAATTTCAGCCTGTTTTTTACCACGTGTCCGAAATCGTATCATGAGGTATCTTTTTCGATTCTAGACCCTATAAACTATTATAATTCACTTTTACACGGTTATCCGATTTTCGACCGAAATTGGTTTATAGCATACCAGTAACGTCAAATGTCTTCTGATGTTTTTGACAATTTTTGTGCCCGCTTTATCTGGCTCGATTAACCATCCTTGCGATTTTCAGTAATTTTTGTTTCAGGAGTTCAGAGGCCTAAAGAACGTGTATAATATATCCTTCACTTCGAGCTGTTTTGGGTGGTCGAAGCGTCCATTGTTATTTTTCACCCTGTTTTTCTACCACATGTCCGAAATTGCATCATGAGATATCTTATTCGATTCTAGATCCTATAAACAACTATAAATCACTTTTACACAGTTATCCGATTTTCGGCCAAAATTGGTTTATAGCATACCGGTAACGTCAAATGTCTTCTGATGTTTTTGCAAATTTTTGTGTCCGCTTTATCTCATCCGTGCGGTTTTGGGTAATTTTTGTTTCAGGAGTTCAGAGGCCTAAAAAGAGTGTATTTTATATCCTTCAATTCGATCTGTTTCTGGTGGTCGGAGCGGGCATTGTTATTTTTCAGCGTGTTTTTCTACCACGTGTCCGAAATCAATCTTGAGATATCTTATTCGATTCTAGACCCTATAAACAACTATAAATCACTTTTACACGGTTATCCGATTTTCGGCCGAAATTGGTTTATTGCTTACCAGTAACGTCAAATGTCTTCAGATGTATTTGCAAATTTTTATGCCCGCTTTATCTGACTTGATTAACCATTCTTGCAATTTTTGACAATTTTCGTTTCGGGAGCTCAGAGGACTTAAAAACGTGTATTATATACCCTTCAATTCGAGCCGTTTCAGGTGGTCGGGGCGACCATTTTTAATTTCAGCCTGTTTTTTTACCACGTGTCCGAAATCGTATCATGAGGTATCTTTTTCGATTCTAGACCCTATTAACAATTATAAATCACTTTTACACGGTTATCCGATTTTCGACCGAAATTGGTTTATAGCATACCAGTAACGTCAAATGTCTTCTGATGTTTTTGACAATTTTTGTGCCCGCTTTATCTGGCTCGATTAACCATCCTTGCGATTTTCAGTAATTTTTGTTTCAGGAGTTCAGAGGCCTAAGGAACGTGTATAATATATCCTTCACTTCGAGCTGTTTTGGGTGGTCGAAGCGTCCATTGTTATTTTTCAGCCTGTTTTTCTACCACATGTCCGAAATTGCATCATGAGATATCTTATTCGATTCTAGATCCTATAAACAACTATAAATCACTTTTACACAGTTATCCGATTTTCGGCCAAAATTGGTTTATAGCATACCGGTAACGTCAAATGTCTTCTGATGTTTTTGCAAATTTTTGTGTCCGCTTTATCTCATCCTTGCGGTTTTGGGTAATTTTTGTTTCAGGAGTTCAGAGGCCTAAAAAGAGTGTATTTTATATCCTTCAATTCGATCTGTTTCTGGTGGTCGGAGCGGGCATTGTTATTTTTCAGCGTGTTTTTCTACCACGTGTCCGAAATCAATCTTGAGATATCTTATTCGATTCTAGACCCTATAAACAACTATAAATCACTTTTACACGGTTATCCGATTTTCGGCCGAAATTGGTTTATTGCTTACCGGTAACGTCAAATGTCTTCAGATGTATTTGCAAATTTTTATGCCCGCTTTATCTGACTTGATTAACCATTCTTGCAATTTTTGACAATTTTCGTTTCGGGAGCTCAGAGGCCTTAAAAACGTTTATTATATACCCTTCAATTCGAGCCGTTTCAGGTGGTCGGAGCGACCATTTTTAATTTCAGCCTGTTTTTTACCACGTGTCCGAAATCGTATCATGAGGTATATTTTTCGATTCTAGACCCTATAAACAATTATAAATCACCTTTACACGGTTATCCGATTTTCGACCGAAACTGGTTTATAGCATACCAGTAACGTCAAATGTCTTCTGATGTTTTTGACAATTTTTGTGCCCGCTTTATCTGGCTCGATTAACCATCCTTGCGATTTTCTTTAATTTTTGTTTCAGGAGGTCAGAGGCCTAAAGAACGTGTATAATATATCCTTCACTTCGAGCTGTTTTGGGTGATCGGAGCGGCCATTGTTATTTTTCTGCCTGTTTTTCTACCACATGTCCGAAATTGCATCATGAGATATCTTATTCGATTCTAGATCCTATAATCAACTATAAATAAATTTTACACAGTTATCCGATTTTCGGCCGAAATTGGTTTATAGGATACCGGTAACGTCAAATGTCTTCTGATGTTTTTAGCAAATTTTTGTGTCTGCTTTATCTCATCCGTGCGATTTCCGGTAATTTTTGTTTCAGGAGTTCTTAGGCCTAAAAAACGTGTATTTTATATCCTTCAATTCGATCTGTTTCGGGTGGTCGGAGCGGGCATTGTTATTTTTCAGCGTGTTTTTCTACCACGTGTCCGAAATCGATCATGAGATATCATATTCGATTCTAGACCCTATAAACAACTATAAATCACTTTCACACGGTTATCCGAGTTTCGGCCGAAATTGGTTTATAGCATACCGGTAACGTCAAATGTCTTCTGATGTTTTTGCAAATTTTTGTGCCTGCTTTATCTGAGTTGACTTACCATTTATGAATTTTCGATAATTTTCGTTTCGGGAGCTCAGAGGCCTAAAAAACGTATATTATATACCCTTAAATTCGAGCCGTTTCAGTTGTCGGATCGACGATTTTTAATTTCAGCCTGTTTTTTACCACGTGTCCGAAATCGTATCATGAGGTATCTTTTTCGATTCTAGACCCTATGAACAACTATAAATCACTTTTACACAGTTATCTGATTTTCGGCCGAAATTGGTTTATTGCTTACCGGTAACGTCAAATGTCTTCAGATGTATTTGCAAATTTTTATGCCCGCTTTATCTGACTTGATTAACCATTCTTGCAATTTTCGACAATTTTCGTTTCGGGAGCTCAGAGGCCTTAAAAACGTGTATTATATACCCTTCAATTCGAGCCGTTTCAGGTGGTCGGAGCGACCATTTTTAATTTCAGCCTGTTTTTTACCACGTGTCCGAAATCGTATCATGAGGTATCTTTTTCGATTCTAGACCCTATAAACTATTATAAATCACTTTTACACGGTAATCCGATTTTCGACCGAAATTGGTTTATAGCATACCAGTAACGTCAAATGTCTTCTGATGTTTTTGACAATTTTTGTGCCCGCTTTATATGGCTCGATTAACCATCCTTGCCATTTTCAGTAATTTTTGTTTCAGGAGTTCAGAGGCCTAAAGAACGTGTATAATATATCCTTCACTTCGAGCTGTTTTGGGTGGTCGGAGCGGCCATTGTTATTTTTCAGCCTGTTTTTCTACCACATGTCCGAAATTGCATCATGAGATATCTTATTCGATTCTAGATCCTATAAACAACTATAAATCACTTTTACACAGTTATCCGATTTTCGGACGAAATTGGTTTATAGCATACCGGTAACGTCAAATGTCTTCTAATGTTTTGCAAATTTTTGTGTCCGCTTTATCTCATCCGTGCGATTTTGGGTAATTTTTGTTTCAGGAGTTCAGAGGCCTAAAAAACGTGTATTTTATATCCTTCAATTCGATCTGTTTCTGGTGGTCGGAGCGGGCATTGTTATTTTTCAGCGTGTTTTTCTACCACTTGTCCTAAATCAATCATGAGATATCTTATTCGATTCTGGACCCTATAAACAACTATAAATCACTTTTGCACGGTTATCCGATTTTCGGCCGAAATTGGTTTATTGCTTACCAGTAACGTCAAATGTCTTCAGATGTATTTGCAAATTTTTATGCCCGCTTTATCTGACTTGATTAACCATTCTTGCAATTTTTGACAATTTTCGTTTCGGGAGCTCAGAGGCCTTAAAAACGTGTATTATATACCCTTCAATTCGAGCCGTTTCAGGTGGTCGGGGCGACCATTTTTAATTTCAGCCTGTTTTTTTACCACGTGTCCGAAATCGTATCATGAGGTATCTTTTTCGATTCTAGACCCTATTAACAATTATAAATCACTTTTACACGGTTATCCGATTTTCCACCGAAACTGGTTTATAGCATACTAGTAACGTCAAATGTCTTCTGATGTTTTTGACAATTTTTGTGCCCGCTTTATCTGGCTCGATTAACCATCCTTGCGATTTTCAGCAATTTTTGTTTCAGGAGTTCAGAGGCCTAAAGAACGTGCATAATATATCCTTCATTTCGAGCTGTTTTGGGTGGTCGGAGCGGCCATTGTTATTTTTCAGCCTGTTTTTCTAACACATGTCCGAAATTGCATCATGAGATATCTTATTCGATTCTAGATCCTATAAACAACTATAAATCACTTTTACACAGTTATCCGCTTTTCGGCCGAAATTGGTTTATAGCATACCGGTAACGTCAAATGTCTTCTGATGTTTTTGCAAATTTTTGTGTCCGCTTTATCTCATCCGTGCGATTTTCGGTAATTTTTGTTTCAGGAGTTCAGAGGCCTAAAAAACGTGTATTTTATATCCTTCAATTCGATCTGTTTCTGGTGGTCAGAGCGGGCATTGTTATTTTTCAGCGTGTTTTTCTACCACGTGTCCGAAATCGATCATGACATATCTTATTCGATTCTAGACCCTGTAAACAACTATAAATCACTTTTACACGGTTATCCGATTTTCGGCGGAAATTGGTTTATTGCTTACCGGTAACGTCAAATGTCTTCAGATGTATTTGCAAATTTTTATGCCCGCTTTATCTGACTTGATTAACCATTCTTGCAATTTTTGACAATTTTCGTTTCGGGAGCTCAGCGGCCTTAAAAACGTGTATTATATACCCTTCAATTCGAGCCGTTTCAGGTGGTCGGAGCGACCATTTTTAATTTCAGCCTGTTTTTTACCACGTGTCCGAAATCGTATCATGAGGTATATTTTTCGATTCTAGACCCTATAAACAATTATAAATCACCTTTACACGGTTATCCGATTTTCGACCGAAACTGGTTTATAGCATACCAGTAACGTCAAATGTCTTCTGATGTTTTTGACAATTTTTGTGCCCGCTTTATCTGGCTCGATTAACCATCCTTGCGATTTTCTGTAATTTTTGTTTCAGGAGTTCAGAGGCCTAAAGACCGTGTATAATATATCCTTCACTTCGAGCTGTTTTGGGTGATCGGAGCGGCCATTGTTATTTTTCTGCCTGTTTTTCTACCACATGTCCGAAATTGTATCATGAGATATCTTATTCGATTCTAGATCCTATAATCAACTATAAATAAATTTTACACAGTTATCCGATTTTCGGCCGAAATTGGTTTATAGGATACCGGTAACGTCAAATGTCTTCTGATGTTTTTAGCAAATTTTTGTGTCTGCTTTATCTCATCCGTGCGATTTCCGGTAATTTTTGTTTCAGGAGTTCTGAGGCCTAAAAAACGTGTATTTTATATCCTTCAATTCGATCTGTTTCGGGTGGTCGGAGCGGGCATTGTTATTTTTCAGCGTGTTTTTCTACCACGTGTCCGAAATCGATCATGAGATATCATATTCGATTCTAGACCCTATAAACAACTATAAATCACTTTCACACGGTTATCCGAGTTTCGGCCGAAATTGGTTTATAGCATACCGGTAACGTCAAATGTCTTCTGATGTTTTTGCAAATTTTTGTGCCTGCTTTATCTGAGTTGACTTACCATTTATGAATTTTCGATAATTTTCGTTTCGGGAGCTCAGAGGCCTAAAAAACGTATATTATATACCCTTAAATTCGAGCCGTTTCAGTTGTCGGATCGACGATTTTTAATTTCAGCCTGTTTTTTACCACGTGTCCGAAATCGTATCATGAGGTATCTTTTTCGATTCTAGACCCTATGAACAACTATAAATCACTTTTACACAGTTATCTGATTTTCGGCCGAAATTGGTTTATTGCTTACCGGTAACGTCAAATGTCTTCAGATGTATTTGCAAATTTTTATGCCCGCTTTATCTGACTTGATTAACCATTCTTGCAATTTTCGACAATTTTCGTTTCGGGAGCTCAGAGGCCTTAAAAACGTGTATTATATACCCTTCAATTCGAGCCGTTTCAGGTGGTCGGAGCGACCATTTTTAATTTCAGCCTGTTTTTTACCACGTGTCCGAAATCGTATCATGAGGTATCTTTTTCGATTCTAGACCCTATAAACTATTATAAATCACTTTTACACGGTAATCCGATTTTCGACCGAAATTGGTTTATAGCATACCAGTAACGTCAAATGTCTTCTGATGTTTTTGACAATTTTTGTGCCCGCTTTATATGGCTCGATTAACCATCCTTGCGATTTTCAGTAATTTTTGTTTCAGGAGTTCAGAGGCCTAAAGAACGTGTATAATATATCCTTCACTTCGAGCTGTTTTGGGTGGTCGGAGCGGCCATTGTTATTTTTCAGCCTGTTTTTCTACCACATGTCCGAAATTGCATCATGAGATATCTTATTCGATTCTAGATCCTATAAACAACTATAAATCACTTTTACACAGTTATCCGATTTTCGGACGAAATTGGTTTATAGCATACCGGTAACGTCAAATGTCTTCTAATGTTTTGCAAATTTTTGTGTCCGCTTTATCTCATCCGTGCGATTTTGGGTAATTTTTGTTTCAGGAGTTCAGAGGCCTAAAAAACGTGTATTTTATATCCTTCAATTCGATCTGTTTCTGGTGGTCGGAGCGGGCATTGTTATTTTTCAGCGTGTTTTTCTACCACTTGTCCTAAATCAATCATGAGATATCTTATTCGATTCTGGACCCTATAAACAACTATAAATCACTTTTGCACGGTTATCCGATTTTCGGCCGAAATTGGTTTATTGCTTACCAGTAACGTCAAATGTCTTCAGATGTATTTGCAAATTTTTATGCCCGCTTTATCTGACTTGATTAACCATTCTTGCAATTTTTGACAATTTTCGTTTCGGGAGCTCAGAGGCCTTAAAAACGTGTATTATATACCCTTCAATTCGAGCCGTTTCAGGTGGTCGGGGCGACCATTTTTAATTTCAGCCTGTTTTTTTACCACGTGTCCGAAATCGTATCATGAGGTATCTTTTTCGATTCTACACCCTATTAACAATTATAAATCACTTTTACACGGTTATCCGATTTTCCACCGAAACTGGTTTATAGCATACTAGTAACGTCAAATGTCTTCTGATGTTTTTGACAATTTTTGTGCCCGCTTTATCTGGCTCGATTAACCATCCTTGCGATTTTCAGCAATTTTTGTTTCAGGAGTTCAGAGGCCTAAAGAACGTGCATAATATATCCTTCATTTCGAGCTGTTTTGGGTGGTCGGAGCGGCCATTGTTATTTTTCAGCCTGTTTTTCTAACACATGTCCGAAATTGCATCATGAGATATCTTATTCGATTCTAGATCCTATAAACAACTATAAATCACTTTTACACAGTTATCCGCTTTTCGGCCGAAATTGGTTTATAGCATACCGGTAACGTCAAATGTCTTCTGATGTTTTTGCAAATTTTTGTGTCCGCTTTATCTCATCCGTGCGATTTTCGGTAATTTTTGTTTCAGGAGTTCTGAGGCCTAAAAAACGTGTATTTTATATCCTTCAATTCGATCTGTTTCGAGTGGTCGGAGCGGGCATTGTTATTTTTCAGCGTGTTTTTCTACCACGTGTCCGAAATCGATCATAAGATATCATATTCGATTCTAGACCCTATAAACAACGATAAATCACTTCCACACGGTTATCCGATTTTCGGCCGAAATTGGTTTATAGCATACCGGTAACGTCAAATGTCTTCTGATGTTTTTGCAAATTTTTGTGCCTGCTTTATCTGAGTTGACTTACCATTTATGAATTTTTGATAATTTTCGTTTCGGGAGCTCAGAGGCCTAAAAAACGTATATTATATACCCTTAAATTCGAGCCGTTTCAGTTGTCGGAGCGACGATTTTTAATTTCAGCCTGTTTTTTACCACGTGTCCGAAATCGTATCATGAGGTATCTTTTTCGATTCTAGACCCTATGAACAACTATAAATCACTTTTACACAGTTATCCGATTTTCGGCCGAAATTGGTTTATTGCTTACCGTTAACCTCAAATGTCTTCAGATGTATATGCAAATTTTTATGCCCGCTTTATCTGACTTGACTAACCGTTCTTGAAATTTTCGACAATTTTCGTTTCGGGAGCTCAGAGGCCTTAAAAACGTGTATTATATACCCTTCAATTCGAGCCGTTTCAGGTGGTCGGAGCGACCATTTTTAATTTCAGCCTGTTTTTTACCACGTGTCCGAAATCGTATCATGAGGTATCTTTTTCGATTCTAGACCCTATAAACTATTATAATTCACTTTTACACGGTTATCCGATTTTCGACCGAAATTGGTTTATAGCATACCAGTAACGTCAAATGTCTTCTGATGTTTTTGACAATTTTTGTGCCCGCTTTATCTGGCTCGATTAACCATCCTTGCGATTTTCAGTAATTTTTGTTTCAGGAGTTCAGAGGCCTAAAGAACGTGTATAATATATCCTTCACTTCGAGCTGTTTTGGGTGGTCGAAGCGTCCATTGTTATTTTTCAGCCTGTTTTTCTACCACATGTCCGAAATTGCATCATGAGATATCATATTCGATTCTAGATCCTATAAACAACTATAAATCACTTTTACACAGTTATCCGATTTTCGGCCAAAATTGGTTTATAGCATACCGGTAACGTCAAATGTCTTCTGATGTTTTTGCAAATTTTTGTGTCCGCTTTATCTCATCCTTGCGGTTTTGGGTAATTTTTGTTTCAGGAGTTCAGAGGCCTAAAAAGAGTGTATTTTATATCCTTCAATTCGATCTGTTTCTGGTGGTCGGAGCGGGCATTGTTATTTTTCAGCGTGTTTTTCTACCACGTGTCCGAAATCAATCTTGAGATATCTTATTCGATTCTACACCCTATAAACAACTATAAATCACTTTTACACGGTTATCTGATTTTCGGCCGAAATTGGTTTATTGCTTACCGGTAACGTCAAATGTCTTCAGATGTATTTGCAAATTTTTATGCCCGCTTTATCTGACTTGATTAACCATTCTTGCAATTTTTGACAATTTTCGTTTCGGGAGCTCAGAGGCCTTAAAAACGTTTATTATATACCCTTCAATTCGAGCCGTTTCAGGTGGTCGGAGCGACCATTTTTAATTTCAGACTGTTTTTTACCACGTGTCCGAAATCGTATCATGAGGTATATTTTTCGATTCTAGACCCTATAAACAATTATAAATCACCTTTACACGGTTATCCGATTTTCGACCGAAACTGGTTTATAGCATACCAGTAACGTCAAATGTCTTCTGATGTTTTTGACAATTTTTGTGACCGCTTTATCTGGCTCGATTAACCATCCTTGCGATTTTCTGTAATTTTTGTTTCAGGAGTTCAGAGGCCTAAAGAACGTGTATAATATATCCTTCACTTCGAGCTGTTTTGGGTGGTCGGAGCGGCCATTGTTATTTTTCTGCCTGTTTTTCTACCACATGTCCGAAATTGCATCATGAGATATCTTATTCGATTCTAGATCCTATAATCAACTATAAATAAATTTTACACAGTTATCCGATTTTCGGCCGAAATTGGTTTATAGGATACCGGTAACGTCAAATGTCTTCTGATGTTTTTTGCAAATTTTTGTGTCTGCTTTATCTCATCCGTGCGATTTCCGGTAATTTTTGTTTCAGGAGTTCTGAGGCCTAAAAAACGTGTATTTTATATCCTTCAATTCGATCTGTTTCGGGTGGTCGGAGCGGGCATTGTTATTTTTCAGCGTGTTTTTCTACCACGTGTCCGAAATCGATCATGAGATATCATATTCGATTCTAGACCCTATAAACAACTATAAATCACTTTCACACGGTTATCCGAGTTTCGGCCGAAATTGGTTTATAGCATACCGGTAACGTCAAATGTGTTCTGATGTTTTTGCAAATTTTTGTGCCTGCTTTATCTGAGTTGACTTACCATTTATGAATTTTCGATAATTTTCGTTTCGGGAGCTCAGAGGCCTAAAAAACGTATATTATATACCCTTAAATTCGAGCCGTTTCAGTTGTCGGATCGACGATTTTTAATTTCAGCCTGTTTTTTACCACGTGTCCGAAATCGTATCATGAGGTATCTTTTTCGATTCTAGACCCTATAAACTATTATAAATCACTTTTACACGGTAATCCGATTTTCGACCGAAATTGGTTTATAGCATACCAGTAACGTCAAATGTCTTCTGATGTTTTTGACAATTTTTGTGCCCGCTTTATCTGGCTCGATTAACCATCCTTGCGATTTTCAGTAATTTTTGTTTCAGGAGTTCAGAGGCCTAAAGAACGTGTATAATATATCCTTCACTTCGAGCTGTTTTGGGTGGTCGGAGCGGCCATTGTTATTTTTCAGCCTGTTTTTCTACCACATGTCCGAAATTGCATCATGAGATATCTTATTCGATTCTAGATCCTATAAACAACTATAAATCACTTTTACACAGTTATCCGATTTTTGGCCGAAATTGGTTTCTAGCATACCGGTAACGTCAAATGTCTTCTGATGTTTTTGCAAATTTTTGTGTCCGCTTTATCTCATCCGTGCGATTTTCGGTAATTTTTGTTTCAGGAGTTCAGAGGCCTAAAAAACGTGTATTTTATATCCTTCAATTCGATCTGTTTCGGGTGGTCGGAGCGGGAATTGTTATTTTCAGCGTGTTTTTCTACCACGTGTCCGAAATCGATCATGACATATCATATTCGATTCTAGACCCTATAAACAACTATAAATCACTTTTTCACGGTTATCCGATTTTCGCCCGAAATTGGTTTATTGCTTACCGGTAACGTCAAATGTCTTCAGATGTATTTGCAAATTTTTATGCCCGCTTTATCTGACTTGATTAACCATTCTTGCAATTTTTGACAATTTTCGTTTCGGGAGCTCAGAGGCCTTAAAAACGTGTATTATATACCCTTCAATTCGAGCCGTTTCAGGTGGTTGGAGCAACCATTTTTAATTTCAGCCTGTTTTTTACCACGTGTCCGAAATCGTATCATGAGGTATATATTTTTCGATTCTAGACCCTATAAACAATTATAAATCACTTTTACACGGTTATCCGATTTTCCACCGAAACTGGTTTATAGCATACCAGTAACGTCAAATGTCTTCTGATGTTTTTGACAATTTTTGTGCCCGCTTTATCTGGCTCGATTAACCATCCTTGCGATTTTCAGTAATTTTTGTTTCAGGAGTTCAGAGGCCTAAAGAACGTGTATAATATATCCTTCACTTCGAGCTGTTTTGGGTGGTCGGAGCGGCCATTGTTATTTTTCAGCCTGTTTTTCTAACACATGTCCGAAATTGCATCATGAGATATCTTATTCGATTCTAGATCCTATAAACAACTATAAATCACTTTTACACAATTATCCGCTTTTCGGCCGAAATTGGTTTATAGCATACCGGTAACGTCAAATGTCTTCTTATGTTTTTGCAAATTTTTGTGTCCGCTTTATCTCATCCGTGCGATTTTCGGTAATTTTTGTTTCAGGAGTTCAGAGGCCTAAAAAACGTGTATTTTATATCCTTCAATTCGATCTGTTTCTGGTGGTCAGAGCGGGCATTGTTATTTTTCAGCGTGTTTTTCTACCACGTGTCCGAAATCGATCATGACATATCTTATTCGATTCTAGACCCTGTAAACAACTATAAATCAATTTTACACGGTTATCCGATTTTCGGCCGAAATTGGTTTATTGCTTACCGGTAACGTCAAATGTCTTCAGATGTATTTGCAAATTTTTATGCCCGCTTTATCTGACTTGATTAACCATTCTTGCAATTTTTGACAATTTTCGTTTCGGGAGCTCAGAGGCCTTAAAAACGTGTATTATATACCCTTCAATTCGAGCCGTTTCAGGTGGTCGGAGCGACCATTTTTAATTTCAGCCTGTTTTTTACCACGTGTCCGAAATCGTATCATGAGGTATATTTTTCGATTCTAGACCCTATAAACAATTATAAATCACTTTTACACGGTTATCGGATTTTCCACCGAAACTGGTTTATAGCATACCAGTAACGTCAAATGTCTTCCGATGTTTTTGACAATTTTTGTGCCCGCTTTATCTGGCTCGATTAACCATCCTTGCGATTTTCAGTAATTTTTGTTTCAGGAGTTCAGAGGCCTAAAGAACGTGTATAATATATCCTTCACTTCGAGCTGTTTTGGGTGGTCGGAGCGGCCATTGTTATTTTTCAGCCTGTTTTTCTAACACATGTCCGAAATTGCATCATGAGATATCTTATTCGATTCTAGATCCTATAAACAACTATAAATCTCTTTTACACAGTTATCCGCTTTTCGGCCGAAATTGGTATATAGCATACCGGTAACGTCAAATGTCTTCTGATGTTTTTGCAAATTTTTGTGTCCGCTTTATCTCATCCGTGCGATTTTCGGTAATTTTTGTTTCAGGAGTTCAGAGGCCTAAAAAACGTGTATTTTATATCCTTCAATTCGATCTGTTTCTGGTGGTCAGAGCAGGCATTGTTATTTTTCAGCGTGTTTTTCTACCACGTGTCCGAAATCGATCATGACATATCTTATTCGATTCTAGACCCTGTAAACAACTATAAATCACTTTTACAAGGTTATCCGATTTTCGGCCGAAATTGGTTTATTGCTTACCGGTAACGTCAAATGTCTTCAGATGTATTTGCAAATTTGTATGCCCGCTTTATCTGACTTGATTAACCATTCTTGCAATTTTTGACAATTTTCGTTTCGGGAGCTCAGAGGCCTTAAAAACGTGTATTATATACCCTTCAATTCGAGCCGTTTCAGGTGGTTGGAGCGACCATTTTTAATTTCAGCCTGTTTTTTACCACGTGTCCGAAATCGTATCATGAGGTATATATTTTTCGATTCTAGACCCTATAAACAATTATAAATCACTTTTACACGGTTATCCGATTTTCCACCGAAACTGGTTTATAGCATACCAGTAACGTCAAATGTCTTCTGATGTTTTTGACAGTTTTTGTGCCCGCTTTATCTGGCTCGATTAACCATCCTTGCGATTTTCAGTAATTTTTGTTTCAGGAGTTCAGAGGCCTAAAGAATGTGTATAATATATCCTTCACTTCGAGTTGTTTTGGGTGGTCGGAGCGGCCATTGTTATTTTTCAGCCTGTTTTTCTACCACATGTCCGAAATTGCATCATGAGATATCTTATTCGATTCTAGATCCTATAAACAACTATAAATCACTTTTACACAGTTATCCGCTTTTCGGCCGAAATTGGTTTATAGCATACCGGTAACGTCAAATGTCTTCTGATGTTTTTGCAAATTTTTTTGTCCGCTTTATCTCATCCGTGCGATTTTCGGTAATATTTGTTTCATGATTTCAGAGGCCTAAAAAACGTGTATTTTATATCCTTCAATTCGAGCTGTTTCTGGTGGTCAGAGCGGGCATTGTTATTTTTCAGCTTGTTTTTCTACCACGTGTCCGAAATCGATCATGACATATCTTATTCGATTCTAGACCCTGTAAACAATTATAAATCACTTTTACACGGTTATCCGATTTTCGGCCGAAATTGGTTTATTGCTTACCGGTAACGTCAAATGTCTTCAGATTTATTTGCAAATTTTTATGCCCGCTTTATCTGACTTGATTAACCATTCTTGCAATTTTTGACAATTTTCGTTTCAGGAGCTCTGAGGCCTTAAAAACGTGTATTATATACCCTTCAATTCGAGCCGTTTCAGGTGGTCGGAGCGACCATTTTTAATTTCAGCCTGTTTTTTACCACGTGTCCGAAATCGTATCATGAGGTATATATTTTTCGATTCTAGACCCTATAAACAATTATAAATCACTTTTACACGGTTATCCGATTTTCCACCGAAACTGGTTAATAGCATACCAGTAACGTCAAATGTCTTCTGATGTTTTTAACAATTTTTGTGCCCGCTTTATCTGGCTCGATTAACCATCCTTGCGATTTTCAGTAATTTTCTTTTCAGGACTTCAGAGGCCTAAAGAATGTGTATAATATATCCTTCACTTCGAGTTGTTTTGGGTGGTCGGAGCGGCCATTGTTATTTTTCAGCCTGTTTTTCTACCACATGTCCGAAATTGCATCATGAGATATCTTATTCGATTCTAGATCCTATAAACAACTATAAATCACTTTTACACAGTTATCCGATTTTCGGCCGAAATTGGTTTATAGCATACCGGTAACGTCAAATGTCTTCTGATGTTTTTGCAAATTTTTGTGTCCGCTTTATCTCATCCGTGCGATTTTCGGTAATTTTTGTTTCAGGAGTTCAGAGGCCTAAAAAACGTGTAATTTATATCCTTCAATTCGAGCTGTTTCTGGTGGTCAGAGCGGGCATTGTTATTTTTCAGCTTGTTTTTCTACCACGTGTCCGAAATCGATCATGACATATCTTATTCGATTCTAGACCCTGTAAACAATTATAAATCACTTTTACACGGTTATCCGATTTTCGGCCGAAATTGGTTTATTGCTTACCGGTAACGTCAAATGTCTTCAGATTTATTTGCAAATTTTTATGCCCGCTTTATCTGACTTGATTAACCATTCTTGCAATTTTTGACAATTTTCGTTTCAGGAGCTCTGAGGCCTTAAAAACGTGTATTATATACCCTTCAATTCGAGCCGTTTCAGGTGGTCGGAGCGACCATTTTTAATTTCAGCCTGTTTTTTACCACGTGTCCGAAATCGTATCATGAGGTATATATTTTTCGATTCTAGACCCCATAAACAATTATAAATCACTTTTACACGGTTATCCGATTTTCCACCGAAACTGGTTAATAGCATACCAGTAACGTCAAATGTCTTCTGATGTTTTTAACAATTTTTGTGCCCGCTTTATCTGGCTCGATTAACCATCCTTGCGATTTTCAGTAATTTTCTTTTCAGGACTTCAGAGGCCTAAAGAATGTGTATAATATATCCTTCACTTCGAGTTGTTTTGGGTGGTCGGAGCGGCCATTGTTATTTTTCAGCCTGTTTTTCTACCACATGTCCGAAATTGCATCATGAGATATCTTATTCGATTCTAGATCCTATAAACAACTATAAATCACTTTTACACAGTTATCCGATTTTCGGCCGAAATTGGTTTATAGCATACCGGTAACGTCAAATGTCTTCTGATGTTTTTGCAAATTTTTGTGTCCGCTTTATCTCATCCGTGCGATTTTCGGTAATTTTTGTTTCAGGAGTTCAGAGGCCTAAAAAACGTGTATTTTATATCCTTCAATTCGATCTGTTTCGGGTGGTCGGAGCGGGCATTGTTATTTTCAGCGTGTTTTTCTACCACGTGTCCGAAATCGATCATGACATATCTTATTCGATTCTAGACCCTATAAACAACTGTAAATCACTTTTTCACGGTTATCCGATTTTCGCCCGAAATTGGTTTATTGCTTACCGGTAACGTCAAATGTCTTGAGATGTATTTGCAAATTTTTATGCCCGCTCTATCTGACTTGATTAACCATTCTTGCAAATTTTGACAATTTTCGTTTCGGGAGCTCTGAGGCCTTAAAAACGTGTATTATATACCCTTCAATTCGAGCCGTTTCAGGTGGTCGGAGCGACCATTTTTAATTTCAGCCTGTTTTTTACCACGTGTCCGAAATCGTATCATGAGGTATCTTTTTCGATTCTAGACCCTATTAACAATTATAAATCACTTTTACACGGTTATCCGATTTTCCACCGAAACTGGTTTATAGCATACTAGTAACGTCAAATGTCTTCTGATGTTTTTGACAATTTTTGTGCCCGCTTTATCTGGCTCGATTAACCATCCTTGCGATTTTCAGCAATTTTTGTTTCAGGAGTTCAGAGGCCTAAAGAACGTGCATAATATATCCTTCACTACGAGCTGTTTTGGGTGGTCGGAGCGGCCATTGTTATTTTTCAGCCTGTTTTTCTAACACATGTCCGAAATTGCATCATGAGATATCTTATTCGATTCTAGATCCTATAAACAACTATAAATCACTTTTACACAGTTATCCGCTTTTCGGCCGAAATTGGTTTATAGCATACCGGTAACGTCAAATGTCTTCTGATGTTTTTGCAAATTTTTGTGTCCGCTTTATCTCATCCGTGCGATTTTCGGTAATTTTTGTTTCAGGAGTTCAGAGGCCTAAAAAACGTGTATTTTATATCCTTCAATTCGATCTGTTTCTGGTGGTCAGAGCGGGCATTGTTATTTTTCAGCGTGTTTTTCTACCACGTGTCCGAAATCGATCATGACATATCTTATTCGATTCTAGACCCTGTAAACAACTATAAATCACTTTTACACGGTTATCCGATTTTCGGCGGAAATTGGTTTATTGCTTACCGGTAACGTCAAATGTCTTCAGATGTATTTGCAAATTTTTATGCCCGCTTTATCTGACTTGATTAACCATTCTTGCAATTTTTGACAATTTTCGTTTCGGGAGCTCAGCGGCCTTAAAAACGTGTATTATATACCCTTCAATTTGAGCCGTTTCAGGTGGTCGGAGCGACCATTTTTAATTTCAGCCTGTTTTTTACCACGTGTCCGAAATCGTATCATGAGGTATATTTTTCGATTCTAGACCCTATAAACAATTATAAATCACTTTTACACGGTTATCCGATTTTCGACCGAAACTGGTTTATAGCATACTAGTAACGTCAAATGTCTTCTGATGTTTTTGACAATTTTTGTGCCCGCTTTATCTGGCTCGATTAACCATCCTTGCGATTTTCAGCAATTTCTGTTTCAGGAGTTCAGAGGCCTAAAGAACGTGCATAATATATCCTTCACTTCGAGCTGTTTTGGGTGGTCGGAGCGGCCATTGTTATTTTTCAGCCTGTTTTTCTAACACATGTCCGAAATTGCATCATGAGATATCTTATTCGATTCTAGATCCTATAAACAACTATAAATCACTTTTACACAGTTATCCGCTTTTCGGCCGAAATTGGTTTATAGCATACCGGTAACGTCAAATGTCTTCTGATGTTTTTTCAAATTTTTGTGTCCGCTTTATCTCATCCGTGCGATTTTCGGTAATTTCTGTTTCAGGAGTTCAGAGGCCTAAAAAACGTGTATTTTATATCCTTCAATTCGATCTGTTTCTGGTGGTCAGAGCGGGCATTGTTATTTTTCAGCGTGTTTTTCTACCACGTGTCCGAAATCGATCATGACATATCTTATTCGATTCTAGACCCTGTAAACAACTATAAATCACTTTTACACGGTTATCCGATTTTCGGCCGAAATTGGTTTATTGCTTACCGGTAACGTCAAATGTCTTCAGATGTATTTGCAAATTTTTATGCCCGCTTTATCTGACTTGATTAACCATTCTTGCAATTTTTGACAATTTTCGTTTCGGGAGCTCTGAGGCCTTAAAAACGTGTATTATATACCCTTCAATTCGAGCCGTTTCAGGTGGTCGGAGCGACCATTTTTAATTTCAGCCTGTTTTTTACCACGTGTCTGAAATCGTATCATGAGGTATATATTTTTCGATTCTAGACCCTATAAACAATTATAAATCACTTTTACACGGTTATCCGATTTTCCACCGAAACTGGTTAATAGCATACCAGTAACGTCAAATGTCTTCTGATGTTTTTAACAATTTTTGTGCCCGCTCTATCTGGCTCGATTAACCATCCTTGCGATTTTCAGTAATTTTTGTTTCAGGACTTCAGAGGCCTAAAGAATGTGTATAATATATCCTTCACTTCGAGTTGTTTTGGGTGGTCGGAGCGGCCATTGTTATTTTTCAGCCTGTTTTTCTACCACATGTCCGAAATTGCATCATGAGATATCTTATTCGATTCTAGATCCTATAAACAACTATAAATCACTTTTACACAGTTATCCGATTTTCGGCCGAAATTGGTTTATAGCATACCGGTAACGTCAAATGTCTTCTGATGTTTTTGCAAATTTTTGTGTCCGCTTTATCTCATCCGTGCGATTTTGGGTAATTTTTGTTTCAGGAGTTCAGAGGCCTAAAAAACGTGTATTTTATATCCTTCAATTCGATCTGTTTCGGGTGGTCGGAGCGGGCATTGTTATTTTCAGCGTGTTTTTCTACCACGTGTCCGAAATCGATCATGACATATCTTATTCGATTCTAGACCCTATAAACAACTATAAATCACTTTTTCACGGTTATCCGATTTTCGCCCGAAATTGGTTTATTGCTTACCGGTAACGTCAAATGTCTTGAGATGTATTTGCAAATTTTTATGCCCGCTCTATCTGACTTGATTAACCATTCTTGCAAATTTTGACAATTTTCGTTTCGGGAGCTCTGAGGCCTTAAAAACGTGTATTATATACCTTTCAATTCGAGCCGTTTCAGGTGGTCGGAGCGACCATTTTTAATTTCAGCCTGTTTTTTACCACGTGTTCGAAATCGTATCATGAGGTATCTTTTTCGATTCTAGACCCTATTAACAATTATAAATCACTTTTACACGGTTATCCGATTTTCCACCGAAACTGGTTTATAGCATACTAGTAACGTCAAATGTCTTCTGATGTTTTTGACAATTTTTGTGCCCGCTTTATCTGGCTCGATTAACCATCCTTGCGATTTTCAGCAATTTTTGTTTCAGGAGTTCAGAGGCCTAAAGAACGTGCATAATATATCCTTCACTACGAGCTGTTTTGGGTGGTCGGAGCGGCCATTGTTATTTTTCAGCCTGTTTTTCTAACACATGTCCGAAATTGCATCATGAGATATCTTATTCGATTCTAGATCCTATAAACAACTATAAATCACTTTTACACAGTTATCCGCTTTTCGGCCGAAATTGGTTTATAGCATACCGGTAACGTCAAATGTCTTCTGATGTTTTTGCAAATTTTTGTGTCCGCTTTATCTCATCCGTGCGATTTTCGGTAATTTTTGTTTCAGGAGTTCAGAGGCCTAAAAAACGTGTATTTTATATCCTTCAATTCGATCTGTTTCTGGTGGTCAGAGCAGGCATTGTTATTTTTCAGCGTGTTTTTCTACCACGTGTCCGAAATCGATCATGACATATCTTATTCGATTCTAGACCCTGTAAACAACTATAAATCACTTTTACACGGTTATCCGATTTTCGGCGGAAATTGGTTTATTGCTTACCGGTAACGTCAAATGTCTTCAGATGTATTTGCAAATTTTTATGCCCGCTTTATCTGACTTGATTAACCATTCTTGCAATTTTTGACAATTTTCGTTTCGGGAGCTCAGCGGCCTTAAAAACGTGTATTATATACTCTTCAATTTGAGCCGTTTCAGGTGGTCGGAGCGACCATTTTTAATTTCAGCCTGTTTTTTACCACGTGTCCGAAATCGTATCATGAGGTATATTTTTCGATTCTAGACCCTATAAACAATTATAAATCACTTTTACACGGTTATCCGATTTTCGACCGAAACTTGTTTATAGCATACTAGTAACGTCAAATGTCTTCTGATGTTTTTGACAATTTTTGTGCCCGCTTTATCTGGCTCGATTAACCATCCTTGCGATTTTCAGCAATTTTTGTTTCAGGAGTTCAGAGGCCTAAAGAACGTGCATAATATATCCTTCACTTCGAGCTGTTTTGGGTGGTCGGAGCGGCCATTGTTATTTTTCAGCCTGTTTTTCTAACACATGTCCGAAATTGCATCATGAGATATCTTATTCGATTCTAGATCATATAAACAACTATAAATCACTTTTACACAGTTATCCGCTTTTCGGCCGAAATTGGTTTATAGCATACCGGTAACGTCAAATGTCTTCTGATGTTTTTTCAAATTTTTGTGTCCGCTTTATCTCATCCGTGCGATTTTCGGTAATTTTTGTTTCAGGAGTTCAGAGGCCTAAAAAACGTGTATTTTATATCCTTCAATTCGATCTGTTTCTGGTGGTCAGAGCGGGCATTGTTATTTTTCAGCGTGTTTTTCTAACACGTGTCCGAAATCGATCATGACATATCTTATTCGATTCTAGACCCTGTAAACAACTATAAATCACTTTTACACGGTTATCCGATTTTCGGCCGAAATTGGTTTATAGCTTACCGGTAACGTCAAATGTCTTCAGATGTATTTGCAAATTTTTATGCCCGCTTTATCTGACTTGATTAACCATTCTTGCAATTTTTGACAATTTTCGTTTCGGGAGCTCAGCGGCCTTAAAAACGTGTATTATATACCCTTCAATTCGAGCCGTTTCAGGTGGTCGGAGCGACCATTTTTAATTTCAGCCTGTTTTTTACCACGTGTCCGAAATCGTATCATGAGGTATATTTTTCGATTCTAGACCCTATAAACAATTATAAATCACCTTTACACGGTTATCCGATTTTCCACCGAAACTGGTTTATAGCATACCAGTAACGTCAAATGTCTTCTGATGTTTTTGACAAGTTTTGTTCCCGCTTTATCTGGCTCGATAAACCATCCTTGCGATTTTCAGTAATTTTTGTTTCAGGAGTTCAGAGGCCTAAAGAATGTGTATAATATATTCTTCACTTCGAGATGTTTTGGGTGGTCGGAGCGGCCATTGTTATTTTTCAGCCTGTTTTTCTACCACATGTCCGAAATTGCATCATGAGATATCTTATTCGATTCTAGATCCTATAAACAATTATAAATCACTTTTACACAGTTATTCGATTTTCGGCCGAAATTGGTTTATAGCATACCGGTAACGTCAAATGTCTTCTGATGTTTTTGCAAATTTTTGTGTCCGCTTTATCTCATCCGTGCGATTTTCGATAATTTTTGTTTCAGGAGTTCAGAGGCCTAAAAAATGTGTATTTTATATCCTTCAATTCGATCTGTTTCGGGTGGTCGGAGCGGGCATTGTTATTTTCAGCGTGTTTTTCTACCACGTGTCCGAAATCGATCATGACATATCTTATTCGATTCTAGACCCTATAAACAACTATAAATCACTTTTTCACGCTTATCCGATTTTCGCCCGAAATTGGTTTATTGCTTACCGGTAACGTCAAATGTCTTGAGATGTATTTGCAAATTTTTATGCCCGCTCTATCTGACTTGATTAACCATTCTTGCAATTTTGGACAATTTTCGTTTCGGGAGCTCTGAGGCCTTAAAAACGTGTATTATATACCCTTCAATTCGAGCCGTTTCAGGTGGTCGGAGCGACCATTTTTAATTTCAGCCTGTTTTTTACCACGTGTCCGAAATCGTATCATGAGGTATATTTTTCGATTCTAGACCCTATAAACAATTATAAATCACTTTTACACGGTTATCCGATTTTCCACCGAAACTGGTTTATAGCATACCAGTAACGTCAAATGTCTTCTGATGTTTTTGACAAGTTTTGTTCCCGCTTTATCTGGCTCGATTAACCATCCTTGCGATTTTCAGTAATTTTTGTTTCAGGAGTTCAGAGGCCTAAAGAATGTGTATAATATATCCTTCACTTCGAGTTGTTTTGGGTGGTCGGAGCGGCCATTGTTATTTTTCAGCCTGTTTTTCTACCACATGTCCGAAATTGCATCATGAGATATCTTATTCGATTCTAGATCCTATAAACAACTATAAATCACTTTTACACAGTTATCCGCTTTTCGGCCGAAATTGGTTTATAGCATACCGGTAACGTCAAATGTCTTCTGATGTTTTTGCAAATTTTTGTGTCCGCTTTATCTCATCCGTGCGATTTTCGGTAATTTTTGTTTCAGGAGTTCAGAGGCCTAAAAAACGTGTATTTTATATCCTTCAATTCGATCTCTTTCTGGTGGTCAGAGCGGGCATTGTTATTTTTCAGCGTGTTTTTCTACCACGTGTCCGAAATCGATCATGACATATCTTATTCGATTCTAGACCCTGTAAACAACTATAAATCACTTTTACACGGTTATCCGATTTTTGGCCGAAATTGGTTTATTGCTTACCGGTAACGTCAAATGTCTTCAGATGTATTTGCAAATTTTTATGCCCGCTTTATCTGACTTGATTAACCATTCTTGCAATTTTTGACAATTTTCGTTTCGGGAGCTCTGAGGCCTTAAAAACGTGTATTATATACCCTTCAATTCGAGCCGTTTCAGGTGGTCGGAGCGACCATTTTTAATTTCAGCCTGTTTTTTACCACGTGTCCGAAATCGTATCATGAGGTATATTTTTCGATTCTAGACCCTATAAACAATTATAAATCACTTTTACACGGTTATCCGATTTTCCACCGAAACTGGTTTATAGCATACCAGTAACGTCAAATGTCTTCTGATATTTTTGACAAGTTTTGTTCCCGCTTTATCTGGCTCGATTAACCATCCTTGCGATTTTCAGTAATTTTTGTTTCAGGAGTTCAGAGGCCTAAAGAATGTAACTTCGAGAGTTTTGGGTGGTCGGAGTGGCCATTGTTATTTTTCAGCCTGTTTTTCTACCACATGTCCGAAATTGCATCATGAGATATCTTATTCGATTCTAGATCCTATAAACAACTATAAATCACTTTTACACAGTTATCCGATTTTCGGCCGAAATTGGTTTATAGCATACCGGTAACGTCAAATGTCTTCTGATGTTTTTGCAAATTTTTGTGTCCGCTTTATCTCATCCGTGCGATTTTCGGTAATTTTTGTTTCAGGAGTTCAAAGGCCTAAAAAACGTGTATTTTATATCCTTCAATTCGATCTGTTTCAGGTGGTCGGAGCGGGCAGTGTTATTTTCAGCGTGTTTTTCTACCACGTGTCCGAAATCGATCATGACATATCTTATTCGATTCTAGACCCTATAAACAACTATAAATCACTTTTTCACGGTTATCCGATTTTCGCCCGAAATTGGTTTATTGCTTACCGGTAACGTCAAATGTCTTCAGATGTATTTGCAAATTTTTATGCCCGCTTTATCTGACTTGATTAACCATTCTTGCAATTTTTGACAATTTTCGTTTCGGGAGCTCTGAGGCCTTAAAAACGTGTATTATATACGCTTCAATTCGAGCCGTTTTAGGTGGTCGGAGCGACCATTTCTAATATCAGCCTGTTTTTTACCACGTGTCCAAAATCGTATCATGAGGTATATTTGTCGATTCTAGACCCTATAAACAATTATAAATCACTTTTACACGGTTATCCGATTTTCGACCGAAACTGGTTTATAGCATACTAGTAACGTCAAATGTCTTCTGATGTTTTTGACAATTTTTGTGCCTGCTTTATCTGGCTCGATTAACCATCCTTGCGATTTTCAGTAATTTTTGTTTCAGGAGTTCAGAGGCCTAAAGAACGTGTATAATATATCCTTCACTTCGAGATGTTTTGGGTGGTCGGAGCGGCCATTGTTATTTTTCAGCCTGTTTTTCTACCACATGTCCGAAATTGCATCATGAGATATCTTATTCGATTCTAGATCCTATAAACAACTATAAATCACTTTTACAAAGTTATCCGATTTTCGGCCGAAATTGGTTTATAGCATACCGGTAACGTCAAATGTCTTCTGATGTTTTTGCAAATTTTTGTGTCCGCTTTATCTCATCCGTGCGATTTTCGGTAATTTTTGTTTTTGGAGTTCAGAGGCCTAAAAAACGTGTATTTTATATCCTTCAATTCGATCTGTTTTTGGTGGTCGGAGCGGGCATTGTTATTTTTCAGCGTGTTTTTCTACAACGTGTCCGAAATTGATCATGACATATCTTATTCGATTCTAGACCCTATAAACAACTATAAATCACTTTTACACGGTTATCCGATTTTCGCCCGAAATTGGTTTATTGCTTACCGGTAACGTCAAATGTCTTCAGATCTATTTGCAAATTTTTATGCCCGCTTTATCTGACTTGATTAACCATTCTTGCAATTTTTGACAATTTTCGTTTCCGGAGCTCAGAGGTCTTAAAAACGTGTATTATATACCCTTCAATTCGAGCCCTTTCAGGTGGTCGGAGCGACCATTTTTAATTTCAGCCTGTTTTTTACCACGTGCCCGAAATCGTATCATGAGGTATATTTTTCGATTCTAGACCCTATAAACAATTATAAATCAATTTTAAACGGTTATCCGATTTTCGACCGAAACTGGTTTATAGCATACCAGTAACGTCAAATATTTTCTGATGTTTTTGACAATTTTTGTGCCCGCTTTATCTGGCTCGATTAACCATCCTTGCGATTTTCAGTAATTTTTGCTTCAGGAGTTCAGAGGCCTAAAGAACGTGTATAATATATCCTTCACTTCGAGCTGTTTTGGCTGGTCGGAGCGGCCATTGTTATTTTTCAGCCTGTTTTTCTACCACATGTCCGAAATTGCATCATGAGATATCTTATTCGATTCTAGATCCTATAAACAACTATAAATCACTTTTACACAGTTATCCGATTTTCGGCCGAAATTGGTTTCTAGCATACCGGTAACGTCAAATGTCTTCTGATGTTTTTGCAAAATTTTGTGTCCGCTTTTCTCATCCGTGCGATTTTCGGTAATTTTTGTTTCAGGAGTTCAGAGGCCTAAAAAACGTGTATTTTATATCCTTCAATTCGATCTGTTTCGGGTGGTCGGAGCGGGCATTGTTATTTTCAGCGTGTTTTTCTACCACGTGTCCGAAATCGATCATGACATATCTTATTCGATTCTAGACCCTATAAACAACTATAAATCACTTTTTCACGGTTATCCGATTTTCGCCCGAAATTGGTTTATTGCTTACCAGTAACGTCAAATATCTTCAGATGTATTTGCAAATTTTTATGCCCGTTTTATGTGACTTGATTAACCATTCTTGCAATTTTTGACAATTTTCGTTTCGGGAGCTCAGAGGCCTTAAAAACGTGTATTATATACCCTTCAATTCGAGCCGTTTCAGGTGGTCGGAGCGACCATTTTTAATTTCAGCCTGTTTTTTACCACGTGTCCGAAATCGTATCATGAGGTATGTTTTTCGATTCTAGACCCTATAAACAATTATAAATCACTTTTACACTGTTATCCGATTTTCCACCGAAACTGGTTTATAGCATACCAGTAACGTCAAATGTCTTCTGATTTTTTTGACAGTTTTTGTGCCCGCTTTATCTGGCGCGATTAACCATCCTTGCGATTTTCAGTAATTTTTGTTTCAGGAGTTCAGAGGCCTAAAGAACGTGTATAATATATCCTTCACTTCGAGCTGTTTTGGGTGGTCGGAGCGGTCATTTTTATTTTTCAACCTGTTTTTCTACCACATGTCCGAAATTGCATCATGAGATATCTTATTCGATTCTAGATCCTATAAACAACTATAAATCACTTTTACACAGTTATCCGATTTTCGGCCAAAATTTGTTTCTAGCATACCGGTAACGTCAAATGTCTTCTGATGTTTTTGCAAATTTTTGTGTCCGCTTTATCTCATCCGTGCGATTTTCGGTAATTTTTGTTTCAGGAGTTCAGAGGCCTAAAAAACGTGTATTTTATATCCTTCAATTCGATCTGTTTCGGGTGGTCGGAGCGGGCATTGTTATTTTCAGCGTGTTTTTCTACCACGTGTCCGAAATCGATCTTGACATATCTTATTCGATTCTAGACCCTATAAACAACTATAAATCACTTTTTCACGGTTATCCGATTTTCGCCCGAAATTGGTTTATTGCTTACCGGTAACGTCAAATGTCTTCAGATGTATTTGCAAATTTTTATGCCCGCTTTATCTGACTTGATTAACCATTCTTGCAATTTTTGACAATTTTCGTTTCGGGAGCTCAGAGGTCTTAAAAACGTGTATTATATACCCTTCAATTCGAGCCGTTTCAGGTGGTCGGAGCGACCATTTTTAATTTCAGCCTGTTTTTTACCACGTGTCCGAAATCGTATCATGAGGTATGTTTTTCGATTCTAGACCCTATAAACAATTATAAATCACTTTTACACTGTTATCCGATTTTCCACCGAAACTGGTTTATAGCATACCAGTAACGTCAAATGTCTTCTGATTTTTTTGACAATTTTTGTGCCCGCTTTATCTGGCGCGATTAACCATCCTTGCGATTTTCAGTAATTTTTGTTTCAGGAGTTCAGAGGCCTAAAGAACGTGTATAATATATCCTTCACTTCGAGCTGTTTTGGGTGGTCGGAGCGGTCATTGTTATTTTTCAGCCTGTTTTTCTACCACATGTCCGAAATTGCATCATGAGATATCTTATTCGATTCTAGATCCTATAAACAACTATAAATCACTTTTACACAGTTATCCGATTTTCGGCCGAAATTGGTTTCTAGCATACCGGTAACGTCAAATGTCTTCTGATGTTTTTGCAAATTTTTGTGTCCGCTTTATCTCATCCGTGCGATTTTCGGTAATTTTTGTTTCAGGAGTTCAGAGGCCTAAAAAACGTGTATTTTATTGATCTGTTTCTGGTGGTCAGAGCGGGCATTGTTATTTTTCAGCGTGTTTTTCTACCACGTGTCCGAAATCGATCATGACATATCTTATTCGATTCTAGACCCTGTAAACAACTATAAATCACTTTTACACGGTTATCCGATTTTTGGCCGAAATTGGTTTATTGCTTACCGGTAACGTCAAATGTCTTCAGATGTATTTGCAAATTTTTATGCCCGCTTTATCTGACTTGATTAACCATTCTTGCAATTTTTGACAATTTTCGTTTCCGGAGCTCAGAGGTCTTAAAAACGTGTATTATATACCCTTCAATTCGAGCCCTTTCAGGTGGTCGGAGCGACCATTTTTAATTTCAGCCTGTTTTTTACCACGTGCCCGAAATCGTATCATGAGGTATATTTTTCGATTCTAGACCCTATAAACAATTATAAATCAATTTTAAACGGTTATCCGATTTTCGACCGAAACTGGTTTATAGCATACCAGTAACGTCAAATATTTTCTGATGTTTTTGACAATTTTTGTGCCCGCTTTATCTGGCTCGATTAACCATCCTTGCGATTTTCAGTAATTTTTGCTTCAGGAGTTCAGAGGCCTAAAGAACGTGTATAATATATCCTTCACTTCGAGCTGTTTTGGCTGGTCGGAGCGGCCATTGTTATTTTTCAGCCTGTTTTTCTACCACATGTCCGAAATTGCATCATGAGATATCTTATTCGATTCTAGATCCTATAAACAACTATAAATCACTTTTACACAGTTATCCGATTTTCGGCCGAAATTGGTTTCTAGCATACCGGTAACGTCAAATGTCTTCTGATGTTTTTGCAAAATTTTGTGTCCGCTTTTCTCATCCGTGCGATTTTCGGTAATTTTTGTTTCAGGAGTTCAGAGGCCTAAAAAACGTGTATTTTATATCCTTCAATTCGATCTGTTTCGGGTGGTCGGAGCGGGCATTGTTATTTTCAGCGTGTTTTTCTACCACGTGTCCGAAATCGATCATGACATATCTTATTCGATTCTAGACCCTATAAACAACTATAAATCACTTTTTCACGGTTATCCGATTTTCGCCCGAAATTGGTTTATTGCTTACCAGTAACGTCAAATATCTTCAGATGTATTTGCAAATTTTTATGCCCGTTTTATGTGACTTGATTAACCATTCTTGCAATTTTTGACAATTTTCGTTTCGGGAGCTCAGAGGCCTTAAAAACGTGTATTATATACCCTTCAATTCGAGCCGTTTCAGGTGGTCGGAGCGACCATTTTTAATTTCAGCCTGTTTTTTACCACGTGTCCGAAATCGTATCATGAGGTATGTTTTTCGATTCTAGACCCTATAAACAATTATAAATCACTTTTACACTGTTATCCGATTTTCCACCGAAACTGGTTTATAGCATACCAGTAACGTCAAATGTCTTCTGATTTTTTTGACAGTTTTTGTGCCCGCTTTATCTGGCGCGATTAACCATCCTTGCGATTTTCAGTAATTTTTGTTTCAGGAGTTCAGAGGCCTAAAGAACGTGTATAATATATCCTTCACTTCGAGCTGTTTTGGGTGGTCGGAGCGGTCATTTTTATTTTTCAACCTGTTTTTCTACCACATGTCCGAAATTGCATCATGAGATATCTTATTCGATTCTAGATCCTATAAACAACTATAAATCACTTTTACACAGTTATCCGATTTTCGGCCAAAATTTGTTTCTAGCATACCGGTAACGTCAAATGTCTTCTGATGTTTTTGCAAATTTTTGTGTCCGCTTTATCTCATCCGTGCGATTTTCGGTAATTTTTGTTTCAGGAGTTCAGAGGCCTAAAAAACGTGTATTTTATATCCTTCAATTCGATCTGTTTCGGGTGGTCAGGGCGGGCATTGTTATTTTCAGCGTGTTTTTCTACCACGTGTCCGAAATCGATCTTGACATATCTTATTCGATTCTAGACCCTATAAACAACTATAAATCACTTTTTCACGGTTATCCGATTTTCGCCCGAAATTGGTTTATTGCTTACCGGTAACGTCAAATGTCTTCAGATGTATTTGCAAATTTTTATGCCCGCTTTATCTGACTTGATTAACCATTCTTGCAATTTTTGACAATTTTCGTTTCGGGAGCTCAGAGGTCTTAAAAACGTGTATTATATACCCTTCAATTCGAGCCGTTTCAGGTGGTCGGAGCGACCATTTTTAATTTCAGCCTGTTTTTTACCACGTGTCCGAAATCGTATCATGAGGTATGTTTTTCGATTCTAGACCCTATAAACAATTATAAATCACTTTTACACTGTTATCCGATTTTCCACCGAAACTGGTTTATAGCATACCAGTAACGTCAAATGTCTTCTGATTTTTTTGACAATTTTTGTGCCCGCTTTATCTGGCGCGATTAACCATCCTTGCGATTTTCAGTAATTTTTGTTTCAGGAGTTCAGAGGCCTAAAGAACGTGTATAATATATCCTTCACTTCGAGCTGTTTTGGGTGGTCGGAGCGGTCATTGTTATTTTTCAGCCTGTTTTTCTACCACATGTCCGAAATTGCATCATGAGATATCTTATTCGATTCTAGATCCTATAAACAACTATAAATCACTTTTACACAGTTATCCGATTTTCGGCCGAAATTGGTTTCTAGCATACCGGTAACGTCAAATGTCTTCTGATGTTTTTGCAAATTTTTGTGTCCGCTTTATCTCATCCGTGCGATTTTCGGTAATTTTTGTTTCAGGAGTTCAGAGGCCTAAAAAACGTGTATTTTATTGATCTGTTTCTGGTGGTCAGAGCGGGCATTGTTATTTTTCAGCGTGTTTTTCTACCACGTGTCCGAAATCGATCATGACATATCTTATTCGATTCTAGACCCTGTAAACAACTATAAATCACTTTTACACGGTTATCCGATTTTTGGCCGAAATTGGTTTATTGCTTACCGGTAACGTCAAATGTCTTCAGATGTATTTGCAAATTTTTATGCCCGCTTTATCTGACTTGATTAACCATTCTTGCAATTTTTGACAATTTTCGTTTCCGGAGCTCAGAGGTCTTAAAAACGTGTATTATATACCCTTCAATTCGAGCCCTTTCAGGTGGTCGGAGCGACCATTTTTAATTTCAGCCTGTTTTTTACCACGTGCCCGAAATCGTATCATGAGGTATATTTTTCGATTCTAGACCCTATAAACAATTATAAATCACTTTTAAACGGTTATCCGATTTTCGACCGAAACTGGTTTATAGCATACCAGTAACGTCAAATGTTTTCTGATGTTTTTGACAATTTTTGTGCCCGCTTTATCTGGCTCGATTAACCATCCTTGCGATTTTCAGTAATTTTTGCTTCAGGAGTTCAGAGGCCTAAAGAACGTGTATAATATATCCTTCACTTCGTGCTGTTTTGGGTGGTCGGAGCGGCCATTGTTATTTTTCAGCCTGTTTTTCTACCACATGTCCGAAATTGCATCATGAGATATCTTATTCGATTCTAGATCCTATAAACAACTATAAATCACTTTTACACAGTTATCCGATTTTCGGCCGAAATTGGTTTCTAGCATACCGGTAACGTCAAATGTCTTCTGATGTTTTTGCAAAATTTTGTGTCCGCTTTATCTCATCCGTGCGATTTTCGGTAATTTTTGTTTCAGGAGTTCAGAGGCCTAAAAAACGTGTATTTTATATCCTTCAATTCGATCTGTTTCGGGTGGTCGGAGCGGGCATTGTTATTTTCAGCGTGTTTTTCTACCACGTGTCCGAAATCGATCATGACATATCTTATTCGATTCTAGATCCTATAAACAACTATAAATCACTTTTACACAGTTATCCGATTTTCGGCCGAAATTGGTTTCTAGCATACCGGTAACGTCAAATGTCTTCTGATGTTTTTGCAAAATTTTGTGTCCGCTTTATCACATCCGTGCGATTTTCGGTAATTTTTGTTTCAGGAGTTCAGAGGCCTAAAAAACGTGTATTTTATATCCTTCAATTCGATCTGTTTCGGGTGGTCGGAGCGGGCATTGTTATTTTCAGCGTGTTTTTCTACCACGTGTCCGAAATCGATCATGACATATCTTATTCGATTCTAGACCCTATAAACAACTATAAATCACTTTTTCACGGTTATCCGATTTTCGCCCGAAATTGGTTTATTGTTTACCAGTAACGTCAAATATCTTCAGATGTTTTTGCAAATTTTTATGCCCGTTTTATCTGACTTGATTAACCATTCTTGCAATTTTTGACAATTTTCGTTTCGGGAACTCAGAGGCCTTAAAAACGTGTATTATATACCCTTCAATTCGAGCCGTTTCAGGTGGTCGGAGCGACCATTTTTAATTTCAGCCTGTTTTTTACCACGTGCCCGAAATCGTATCATGAGGTATATTTTTCGATTCTAGACCCTATAAACAATTATAAATCAATTTTAAACGGTTATCCGATTTTCGACCGAAACTGGTTTATAGCATACCAGTAACGTCAAATGTTTTCTGATGTTTTTGACAATTTTTGTGCCCGCTTTATCTGGCTCAATTAACCATCCTTGCGATCTTCAGTAATTTTTGCTTCAGGAGTTCAGAGGCCTAAAGAACGTGTATAATATATCCTTTACTTCGAGCTGTTTTGGCTGGTCGGAGCGGCCATTGTTATTTTTCAGCCTGTTTTTCTACCACATGTCCGAAATTGCATCATGAGATATCTTATTCGATTCTAGATCCTATAAACAACTATAAATCACTTTTACACAGTTATCCGATTTTCGGCCGAAATTGGTTTCTAGCATACCGGTAACGTCAAATGTCTTCTGATGTTTTTGCAAAATTTTGTGTCCGCTTTATCTCATCCGTGCGATTTTCGGTAATTTTTGTTTCAGGAGTTCAGAGGCCTAAAAAACGTGTATTTTATATCCTTCAATTCGATCTGTTTCGGGTGGTCGGAGCGGGCATTGTTATTTTCAGCGTGTTTTTCTACCACGTGTCCGAAATCGATCATGACATATCTTATTCGATTCTAGACCCTATAAACAACTATAAATCACTTTTTCACGGTTATCCGATTTTCGCCCGAAATTGGTTTATTGCTTACCGACAACGTCAAATGTCTTCAGATGTATTTGCAAATTTTTATGCCCGCTTTATCTGACTTGATTAACCATTCTTGCAATTTTTGACAATTTTCGTTTCGGGAGCTCAGAGGTCTTAAAAACGTGTATTATATACCCTTCAATTCGAGCCGTTTCAGGTGGTCGGAGCGACCATTTTTAATTTCAGCCTGTTTTTTACCACGTGTCCGAAATCGTATCATGAGGTATGTTTTTCGATTCTAGACCCTATAAACAATTATAAATCACTTTTACACTGTTATCCGATTTTCCACCGAAACTGGTTTATAGCATACCAGTAACGTCAAATGTCTTCTGATTTTTTTGACAATTTTTGTGCCCGCTTTATCTGGCGCGATTAACCATCCTTGCGATTTTCAGTAATTTTTGTTTCAAGAGTTCAGAGGCCTAAAGAACGTGTATAATATATCCTTCACTTCGAGCTGTTTTGGGTGGTCGGAGCGGTCATTGTTATTTTTCAGCCTGTTTTTCTACCACATGTCCGAAATTGCATCATGAGATATCTTATTCGATTCTAGATCCTATAAACAACTATAAATCACTTTTACACAGTTATCCGATTTTCGGCCGAAATTGGTTTCTAGCATACCGGTAACGTCAAATGTCTTCTGATGTTTTTGCAAATTTTTGTATCCGCTTTATCTCATCCGTGCGATTTTCGGTAATTTTTGTTTCAGGAGTTCAGAGGCCTAAAAAACGTGTAATTTATTGATCTGTTTCTGGTGGTCAGAGCGGGCATTGTTATTTTTCAGCGTGTTTTCTACCACGTGTCCGAAATCGATCATGACATATCTTATTCGATTCTAGACCCTGTAAACAACTATAAATCACTTTTACACGGTTATCCGATTTTTGGCCGAAATTGGTTTATTGCTTACCGGTAACGTCAAATGTCTTCAGATGTATTTGCAAATTTTTATGCCCGCTTTATCTGACTTGATTAACCATTCTTGCAATTTTTGACAATTTTCGTTTCCGGAGCTCAGAGGTCTTAAGAACGTGTATTATATACCCTTCAATTCGAGCCCTTTCAGGTGGTCGGAGCGACCATTTTTAATTTCAGCCTGTTTTTTACCACGTGCCCGAAATCGTATCATGAGGTATATTTTTCGATTCTAGACCCTATAAACAATTATAAATCACTTTTAAACGGTTATCCGATTTTCGACCGAAACTGGTTTATAGCATACCAGTAACGTCAAATGTTTTCTGATGTTTTTGACAATTTTTGTGCCCGCTTTATCTGGCTCGATTAACCATCCTTGCGATTTTCAGTAATTTTTGCTTCAGGAGTTCAGAGGCCTAAAGAACGTGTATAATATATCCTTCACTTCGAGCTGTTTTGGGTGGTCGGAGCGGCCATTGTTATTTTTCAGCCTGTTTTTCTACCACATGTCCGAAATTGCATCATGAGATATCTTATTCGATTCTAGATCCTATAAACAACTATAAATCACTTTTACACAGTTATCCGATTTTCGGCCGAAATTGGTTTCTAGCATACCGGTAACGTCAAATGTCTTCTGATGTATTTGCAAATTTTTATGCCCGCTTTATCTGACTTGATTAACCATTCTTGCAATTTTTGACAATTTTCGTTTCGGGAGCTCAGAGGTCTTAAAAACGTGTATTATATACCCTTCAATTCGAGCCGTTTCAGGTGGTCGGAGCGACCATTTTTAATTTCAGCCTGTTTTTTACCACGTGTCCGAAATCGTATCATGAGGTATGTTTTTCGATTCTAGACCCTATAAACAATTATAAATCACTTTTACACTGTTATCCGATTTTCCACCGAAACTGGTTTATAGCATACCAGTAACGTCAAATGTCTTCTGATTTTTTTGACAATTTTTGTGCCCGCTTTATCTGGCGCGATTAACCATCCTTGCGATTTTCAGTAATTTTTGTTTCAAGAGTTCAGAGGCCTAAAGAACGTGTATAATATATCCTTCACTTCGAGCTGTTTTGGGTGGTCGGAGCGGTCATTGTTATTTTTCAGCCTGTTTTTCTACCACATGTCCGAAATTGCATCATGAGATATCTTATTCGATTCTAGATCCTATAAACAACTATAAATCACTTTTACACAGTTATCCGATTTTCGGCCGAAATTGGTTTCTAGCATACCGGTAACGTCAAATGTCTTCTGATGTTTTTGCAAATTTTTGTGTCCGCTTTATCTCATCCGTGCGATTTTCGGTAATTTTTGTTTCAGGAGTTCAGAGGCCTAAAAAACGTGTAATTTATTGATCTGTTTCTGGTGGTCAGAGCGGGCATTGTTATTTTTCAGCGTGTTTTCTACCACGTGTCCGAAATCGATCATGACATATCTTATTCGATTCTAGACCCTGTAAACAACTATAAATCACTTTTACACGGTTATCCGATTTTTGGCCGAAATTGGTTTATTGCTTACCGGTAACGTCAAATGTCTTCAGATGTATTTGCAAATTTTTATGCCCGCTTTATCTGACTTGATTAACCATTCTTGCAATTTTTGACTATTTTCGTTTCCGGAGCTCAGAGGTCTTAAAAACGTGTATTATATACCCTTCAATTCGAGCCCTTTCAGGTGGTCGGAGCGACCATTTTTAATTTCAGCCTGTTTTTTACCACGTGCCCGAAATCGTATCATGAGGTATATTTTTCGATTCTAGACCCTATAAACAATTATAAATCACTTTTAAACGGTTATCCGATTTTCGACCGAAACTGGTTTATAGCATACCAGTAACGTCAAATGTTTTCTGATGTTTTTGACAATTTTTGTGCCCGCTTTATCTGGCTCGATTAACCATCCTTGCGATTTTCAGTAATTTTTGCTTCAGGAGTTCAGAGGCCTAAAGAACGTGTATAATATATCCTTCACTTCGAGCTGTTTTGGGTGGTCGGAGCGGCCATTGTTATTTTTCAGCCTGTTTTTCTACCACATGTCCGAAATTGCATCATGAGATATCTTATTCGATTCTAGATCCTATAAACAACTATAAATCACTTTTACACAGTTATCCGATTTTCGGCCGAAATTGGTTTCTAGCATACCGGTAACGTCAAATGTCTTCTGATGTTTTTGCAAAATTTTGTGTCCGCTTTATCTCATCCGTGCGATTTTCGGTAATTTTTGTTTCAGGAGTTCAGAGGCCTAAAAAACGTGTATTTTATATCCTTCAATTCGATCTGTTTCGGGTGGTCGTAGCGGGCATTGTTATTTTCAGCGTGTTTTTCTACCACGTGTCCGAAATCGATCATGACATATCTTATTCGATTCTAGACCCTATAAACAACTATAAATCACTTTTTCACGGTTATCCGATTTTCGCCCGAAATTGGTTTATTGCTTACCGACAACGTCAAATGTCTTCAGATGTATTTGCAAATTTTTATGCCCGCTTTATCTGACTTGATTAACCATTCTTGCAATTTTTGACAATTTTCGTTTCGGGAGCTCAGAGGTCTTAAAAACGTGTATTATATACCCTTCAATTCGAGCCGTTTCAGGTGGTCGGAGCGACCATTTATAATTTCAGCCTGTTTTTTACCACGTGTCCGAAATCGTATCATGAGGTATGTTTTTCGATTCTAGACCCTATAAACAATTATAAATCACTTTTACACTGTTATCCGATTTTCCACCGAAACTGGTTTATAGCATACCAGTAACGTCAAATGTCTTCTGATTTTTTTGACAATTTTTGTGCCCGCTTTATCTGGCGCGATTAACCATCCTTGCGATTTTCAGTAATTTTTGTTTCAGGAGTTCAGAGGCCTAAAGAACGTGTATAATATATCCTTCACTTCGAGCTGTTTTGGGTGGTCGGAGCGGTCATTGTTATTTTTCAGCCTGTTTTTCTACCACATGTCCGAAATTGCATCATGAGATATCTTATTCGATTCTAGATCCTATAAACAACTATAAATCACTTTTACACAGTTATCCGATTTTCGGCCGAAATTGGTTTCTAGCATACCGGTAACGTCAAATGTCTTCTGATGTTTTTGCAAATTTTTGTGTCCGCTTTATCTCATCCGTGCGATTTTCGGTAATTTTTGTTTCAGGAGTTCAGAGGCCTAAAAAACGTGTATTTTATTGATCTGTTTCTGGTGGTCAGAGCGGGCATTGTTATTTTTCAGCGTGTTTTCTACCACGTGTCCGAAATCGATCATGACATATCTTATTCGATTCTAGACCCTGTAAACAACTATAAATCACTTTTACACGGTTATCCGATTTTTGGCCGAAATTGGTTTATTGCTTACCGGTAACGTCAAATGTCTTCATATGTATTTGCAAATTTTTATGCCCGCTTTATCTGACTTGATTAACCATTCTTGCAATTTTTGACAATTTTCGTTTCCGGAGCTCAGAGGTCTTAAGAACGTGTATTATATACCCTTCAATTCGAGCCCTTTCAGGTGGTCGGAGCGACCATTTTTAATTTCAGCCTGTTTTTTACCACGTGCCCGAAATCGTATCATGAGGTATATTTTTCGATTCTAGACCCTATAAACAATTATAAATCACTTTTAAACGGTTATCCGATTTTCGACCGAAACTGGTTTATAGCATACCAGTAACGTCAAATGTTTTCTGATGTTTTTGACAATTTTTGTGCCCGCTTTATCTGGCTCGATTAACCATCCTTGCGATTTTCAGTAATTTTTGCTTCAGGAGTTCAGAGGCCTAAAGAACGTGTATAATATATCCTTCACTTCGAGCTGTTTTGGGTGGTCGGAGCGGCCATTGTTATTTTTCAGCCTGTTTTTCTACCACATGTCCGAAATTGCATCATGAGATATCTTATTCGATTCTAGATCCTATAAACAACTATAAATCACTTTTACACAGTTATCCGATTTTCGGCCGAAATTGGTTTCTAGCATACCGGTAACGTCAAATGTCTTCTGATGTTTTTGCAAAATTTTGTGTCCGCTTTATCTCATCCGTGCGATTTTCGGTAATTTTTGTTTCAGGAGTTCAGAGGCCTAAAAAACGTGTATTTTATATCCTTCAATTCGATCTGTTTCGGGTGGTCGGAGCGGGCATTGTTATTTTCAGCGTGTTTTTCTACCACGTGTCCGAAATCGATCATGACATATCTTATTCGATTCTAGACCCTATAAACAACTATAAATCACTTTTTCACGGTTATCCGATTTTCGCCCGAAATTGGTTTATTGCTTACCGGTAACGTCAAATGTCTTCAGATGTATTTGCAAATTTTTATGCCCGCTTTATCTGACTTGATTAACCATTCTTGCAATTTTTGACAATTTTCGTTTCGGGAGCTCAGAGGCCTTAAAAACGTGTATTATATACCCTTCAATTCGATCCGTTTCAGGTGGTCGGAGCGACCCTTTTTAATTTCAGCCTGTTTTTTACCACGCGTCCGAAATCGTATCATGAGGTATATATTTTTCGATTCTAGACCCTATAAACAATTATAAATCACTTTTACACGGTTATCCGATTTTTCACCGAAACTGGTTTATAGCATACCAGTAACGTCAAATGTCTTCTGATGTTTTTAACAATTTTTGTGCCCGCTTTATCTGGCTCGATTAACCATCCTTGCGATTTTCAGTAATTTTTGTTTCAGGAGTTCAGAGGCCTAAAGAACGTGTATAATATATCCTTCACTTCGAGCTGTTTTGGGTGGTCGGAGCGGTCATTGTTATTTTTCAGCCTGTTTTTCTAACACATGTCCGAAATTGCATCATGAGATATCTTATTCGAATCTAGATCCTATAAACAACTATAAATCACTTTTACACAATTATCCGCTTTTCGGCCGAAATTGGTTTATAGCATACCGACAACGTCAAATGTCTTCTGATGTTTTTGCAAATTTTTGTGTCCGCTTTATCTCATCCGTGCGATTTTCGGTAATTTTTGTTTCAGGAGTTCAGAGGCCTAAAAAACGTGTATTTTATTGATTAGAGCGGGCATTGTTATTCTTCAGCGTGTTTTTCTACCACGTGTCCGAAATCGATCATGACATATCTTATTCGATTCTAGACCCTGTAAACAACTATAAATCACTTTTACACGGTTATCTGATTTTTGGCCGAAATTGGTTTATTGCTTACCGGTAACGTCAAATGTCTTCAGATGTATTTGCAAATTTTTATGCCCGCTTTATCTGACTTGATTAACCATTCTTGCAATTTTTGACAATTTTCGTTTCCGGAGCTCAGTGGTCTTAAAAACGTGTATTATATACCCTTCAATTCGAGCCCTTTCAGGTGGTCGGAGCGACCATTTTTAATTTCAGCCTGTTTTTACCACGTGTCCGAAATCGTATCATGAGGTATATTTTTCGATTCTAGACCCTATAAACAATTATAAATCACTTTTACACGGTTATCCGATTTTCGACCGAAACTGGTTTATAACATACCAGTAACGTCAAATGTCTTCTGATTTTTTTGACAATTTTTGTGCCCGCTTTATCTGGCGCGATTAACCATCCTTGCGATTTTCAATAATTTTTGTTTCAGGAGTTCAGAGGCCTAAAGAACGTGTATAATATATCCTTCACTTCGTGCTGTTTTGGGTGGTCGGAGCGGCCATTGTTATTTTTCAGCCTGTTTTTCTACCACATGTCCGAAGTTGCATCATGAGATATCTTATTCGATTCTAGATCCTATAAACAACTATAAATCACTTTTACACAGTTATCCGATTTTCGGCCGAAATTGGTTTCTAGCATACCGGTAACGTCAAATGTCTTCGGATGTTTTTGCAAATTTTGTGTCCGCTTTATCTCATCCGTGCGATTTTCGGTAATTTTTGTTTCAGGAGTTCAGAGGCCTAAAAAACGTGTATTTTATATCCTTCAATTCGATCTGTTTCGGGTGGTCGGAGCGGGCATTGTTATTTTCAGCGTGTTTTTCTACCACGTGTCTGAAATCGATCATGACATATCTTATTCGATTCTAGACCCTATAAACAACTATAAATCACTTTTTCACGGTTATCCGATTTTCGTCCGAAATTGGTTTATTGCTTACCAGTAACATCAAATGTCTTCAGATGAATTTGCAAATTTTTATGCCCGTTTTATCTGACTTGATTAACCATTCTTGCAATTTTTGACAATTTTCGTTTCGGGAGCTCAGAGGCCTTAAAAACGTGTATTATATAGCCTTCAATTCGAGCCGTTTCAGGTGGTCGGAGCGACCATTTTTAATTTCTGCCTGTTTTTTACCACGTGTCCGAAATCGTATCATGAGGTATGTTTTTCGATTCTAGACCCTATAAACAATTATAAATCACTTTTACACTGTTATCCGATTTTCCACCGAAACTGGTTTATAGCATACCAGTAACGTCAAATGTCTTCTGATTTTTTTGACAATTTTTGTGCCCGCTTTATCTGGCGCGATTAACCATCCTTGCGATTTTCAGTAATTTTTGTTTCAGGAGTTCAGAGGCCTAAAGAACGTGTATAATATATCCTTCACTTCGTGCTGTTTTGGGTGGTCGGAGCGGTCATTGTTATTTTTCAGCCTGTTTTTCTACCACATGTCCGAAATTGCATCATGAGATATCTTATTCGATTCTAGATCCTATAAACAACTATAAATCACTTTTACACAGTTATCCGATTTTCGGCCGAAATTGGTTTCTACCATACCGGTAACGTCAAATGTCTTCTGATGTTTTTGCAAATTTTTGTGTCCGCTTTATCTCATCCGTGCGATTTTCGGTAATTTTTGTTTCAGGAGTTCAGAGGCCAAAAAACGTGTATTTTATATCCTTCAATTCGATCTGTTTCGGGTGGTCGGAGCGGGCATTGTTATTTTCAGCGTGTTTTTCTACCACGTGTCCGAAATCGATCATGACATAACTTATTCGATTCTAGACCCTATAAACAACTATAAATCACTTTTTCACGGTTATCCGATTTTCGCCCGAAATTGGTTTATTTCTTACCGGTAACGTCAAATGTCTTCAGATGTATTTACAAATTTTTATGCCCGCTTTATCTGACTTGATTAACCATTCTTGCAATTTTTGACAATTTTCGTTTCGGGAGCTCAGAGGCCTTAAAAACGTGTATTATATACCCTTCAATTCGAGCCGTTTCAGGTGGTCGGAGCGACCATTTTTAATTTCAGCCTGTTTTTTACCACGCGTCCGAAATCGTATCATGAGGTATATATTTTTCGATTCTAGACCCTATAAACAATTATAAATCACTTTTACACGGTTATCCGATTTTCCACCGAAACTGGTTTATAGCATACCAGTAACGTCAAATGTCTTCTGATGTTTTTAACAATTTTTGTGCCCGCTTTATCTGGCTCGATTAACCATCCTTGCGGTTTTCAGTAATTTTTGTTTCAGGAGTTCAGAGGCCTAAAGAACGTGTATAATATATCCTTCACTTCGAGCTGTTTTGGGTGGTCGGAGCGGTCATTGTTATTTTTCAACCTGTTTTTCTAACACATGTACGAAATTACATCATGAGATATCTTATTCGAATCTAGATCCTATAAACAACTATAAATCACTTTTACACAGTTATCCGCTTTTCGGCCGAAATTGGTTTATAGCATACCGGTAACGTCAAATGTCTTCTGATGTTTTTGCAAATTTTTGTGTCCGCTTTATCTCATCCGTGCGATTTTCGGTAATTTTTGTTTCTGGAGTTCAGAGGCCTAAAAAACGTGTATTTTATTGATCTGTTTCTGGTGGTCAGAGCGGGCATTGTTATTTTTCAGCGTGTATTTCTACCACGTGTCCGAAATCGATCATGACATATCTTATTCGATTCTAGACCCTGTAAACAACTATAAATCACTTTTACACGGTTATCCGATTTTTGGCCGAAATTGGTTTATTGCTTACCGGTAACGTCAAATGTCTTCAGATGTATTTGCAAATTTTTATGCCCGCTTTATCTGACTTCATTAACCATTCTTGCAATTTCTGACAATTTTCGTTTCCGGAGCTCAGTGGTCTTAAAAACGTGTATTTTATACCCTTCAATTCGAGCCCTTTCAGGTGGTCGGAGCGACCATTTTTAATTTCAGCCTGTTTTTACCACGTGTCCGAAATCGTATCATGAGGGATATTTTTCGATTCTAGACCCTATAAACAATTATAAATCACTTTTACACGGTTATCCGATTTTCGACCGAAACTGGTTTATAACATACTAGTAACGTCAAATGTCTTCTGATGTTTTTGACAATTTTTGTGCCCGCTTTATCTGGCTCGATTAACCATCCTTGCGATTTTCAGTAATTTTTGTTTCAGGAGTTCAGAGGACTAAAGAATGTGTATAATATATCCTTCACTTCGAGTTGTTTTGGGTGGTCGGAGCGGCCATTGTTATTTTCCAGCCTGTTTTTCTACCACTTGTCCGAAATTGCATCATGAGATATCTTATTCGATTCTAGATCCTATAAACAACTATAAATCACTTTTACACAGTTATCCGATTTTCGGCCGAAATTGGTTTATAGCATACCGGTAACGTCAAATGTCTTCTGATGTTTTTGCAAATTTTTGTTTCCGCTTTATCTCATCCGTGCGATTTTCGGTAATTTTTGTTTCAGGAGTTCAGAGGCCTAAAAAACGTGTATTTTATATCCTTCAATTCGATCTGTTTATGGTGGTCGGAGCGGGCATTGTTATTTTTCAGCGTGTTTTTCTACAACGTGTCCGAAATTGATCATGACATATCTTATTCGATTCTAGACCCTATAAACAACTATAAATCACTTTTACACGGTTATCCGATTTTCGCCCGAAATTGGTTTATTGCTTACCGGTAACGTCAAATGTCTTCAGATGTATTTGCAAATTTTTATGCCCGCTTTATCTGACTTGATTAACCATTCTTGCAATTTTTGACAATTTTCGTTTCGGGAGCTCAGAGGCCTTAAAAACGTGTATTATATACCCTTCAATTCGAGCCCTTTCAGGTGGTCGGAGCGACCATTTTTAATTTCAGCATGTTTTTACCACGTGTCCGAAATCGTATCATGAGGTATATTTTTCGATTCTAGACCCTATAAACAATTATAAATCACTTTTAAACGGTTATCCGATTTTCGACCGAAACTGGTTTATAGCATACCAGTAACGTCAAATTTCTTCTGATGTTTTTGACAATTTTTGTGCCCGCTTTATCTGTCCCGATTAACCATCCTTGCGATTTTCAGTAATTTTTGCTTTAGGAGTTCAGAGGCCTAAAGATCGTGTATAATATATCCTTCACTTCGAGCTGTTTAGGGTGGTCGGAGCGGCCATTGTTATTTTTTAGCCTGTTTTTCTACCACATGTCCGAAATTGCATCATGAGATATCTTATTCGATTCTAGATCCTATAAACAACTATAAATCACTTTTACACAGTTATCCGATTTTCGGCCGAAATTGGTTTATAGCATACCGGTAACATCAAATGTCTTCTGATGTTTTTGCAAATTTTCGTGTCCGCTTTATCTCATCCGTGCGATTTTCGGTAATTTTTGTTTCAGGAGTTCAGAGGCCTAAAAAACGTGTATTTTATATCCTTCAATTCGATCTGTTTCTGGTGGTCGGAGCGGGCATTGTTATTTTTCAGCGTGTTTTTCTACCACGTGTCCGAAATTGATCATGACATATCTTATTCGATTCTAGACCCTATAAACAACTATAAATCACTTTTACACGGTTATCCGATTTTCGCCCGAAATTGGTTTATTGCTTACCGGTAACGTCAAATGTCTTCAGATGTATTTGCAAATTTTTATGCCCGCTTTATCTGACTTGATTAACCATTCTTGCAATTTTTGACAATTTTCGTTTCGGGAGCTCAGAGGCCTTAAAAACGTGTATTATATACCCTTCAATTCGAGCCCTTTCAGGTGGTCGGAGCGACCATTTTTAATTTCAGCCTGTTTTTTACCACGTGTCCGAAATCGTATCATGAGGTATATTTTTCGATTCTAGACCCTATAAACAATTATAAATCACTTTTAAACGGTTATCCGATTTTCCACCGAAACTGGTTTATAGCATACCAGTAACGTCAAATGTCTTCTGATGTTTTTAACAATTTTTGTGCCCGCTTTATCTGGCTCGATTAACCATCCTTGCGATTTTCAGTAATTTTTGTTTCAGGAGTTCAGAGGCCTAAAGAACGTGTATAATATATCCTTCACTTCGAGCTGTTTTGGGTGGTCGGAGCGGTCATTGTTATTTTTCAACCTGTTTTTCTAACACATGTACGAAATTGCATCATGAGATATCTTATTCGAATCTAGATCCTATAAACAACTATAAATCACTTTTACACAGTTATCCGCTTTTCGGCCGAAATTGGTTTATAGCATACCGGTAACGTCAAATGTCTTCTGATGTTTTTGCAAATTTTTGTGTCCGCTTTATCTCATCCGTGCGATTTTCGGTAATTTTTGTTTCAGGAGGTCAGAGGCCTAAAAAACGTGTATTTTATTGATCTGTTTCTGGTGGTCAGAGCGGGCATTGTTATTTTTCAGCGTGTTTTTCTACCACGTGTCCGAAATCGATCATGACATATCTTATTCGATTCTAGACCCTGTAAACAACTATAAATCACTTTTACACGGTTATCCGATTTTTGGCCGAAATTGGTTTATTGCTTACCGGTAACGTCAAATGTCTTCAGATGTATTTGCAAATTTTTATGCCCGCTTTATCTGACTTGATTAACCATTCTTGCAATTTTTGACAATTTTCGTTTCCGGAGCTCAGAGGTCTTAAAAACGTGTATTATATACCCTTCAATTCGAGCCCTTTCAGGTGGTCGGAGCGACCATTTTTAATTTCAGCCTGTTTTTACAACGTGTCCGAAATCGTATCATGAGGTATATTTTTCGATTCTAGACCCTATAAACAATCATAAATCACTTTTAAACGGTTATCCGATTTTCGACCGAAACTGGTTTATAGCATACCAGTAACGTCAAATGTCTTCTGATATTTTTGACAATTTTTGTCCCCGCTTTATCTGGCCCGATTAACCATCCTTCCGATTTTCAGTAATTTTTGCTTCAGGAGTTCAGAGGCCTAAATAACGTGTATAATATATCCTTCACTTCGAGCTGTTTAGGGTGGTCGGAGCGGCCATTGTTATTTTTTAGCCTGTTTTTCTACCACATGTCCGAAATTGCATCATGAGATATCTTATTCGATTCTAGATCCTATAAACAACTATAAATCACTTTTACACAGTTATCCGATTTTCGGCCGAAATTGGTTTATAGCATACCGGTAACATCAAATGTCTTCTGACGTTTTTGCAAATTTTTGTGTCCGCTTTATCTCATCCGTGCGATTTTCGGTAATTTTTGTTTCAGGAGTTCAGAGGCCTAAAAAACGTGTATTTTATATCCTTCAATTCGATCTGTTTCTGGTGGTCGGAGCGGGCATTGTTATTTTTCAGCGTGTTTTTCTACCACGTGTCCGAAATTGATCATGACATATCTTATTCGATTCTAGACCCTATAAACAACTATAAATCACTTTCACACGGTTATCCGATTTTCGCCCGAAATTGGTTTATTGCTTACCGGTAACGTCAAATGTCTTCAGATGTATTTGCAAATTTTTATGCCCGCTTTATCTGACTTGATTAACCATTCTTGCAATTTTTGACAATTTTCGTTTCGGGAGCTCAGAGGCCTTAAAAACGTGTATTATATACCCTTCAATTCGAGCCCTTTCAGGTGGTCGGAGCGACCATTTTTAATTTCAGCATGTTTTTACCACGTGTCCGAAATCGTATCATGAGGTATATTTTTCGATTCTAGACCCTATAAACAATTATAAATCACTTTTAAACGGTTATCCGATTTTCGACCGAAACTGGTTTATAGCATACCAGTAACGTCAAATGTCTTCTGATGTTTTTGACAATTTTTGTGCCCGCTTTATCTGTCCCGATTAACCATCCTTGCGATTTTCAGTAATTTTTGCTTTAGGAGTTCAGAGGCCTAAAGATCGTGTATAATATATCCTTCACTTCGAGCTGTTTAGGGTGGTCGGAGCGGCCATTGTTATTTTTTAGCCTGTTTTTCTACCACATGTCCGAAATTGCATCATGAGATATCTTATTCGATTCTAGATCCTATAAACAACTATAAATCACTTTTACACAGTTATCCGATTTTCGGCCGAAATTGGTTTATAGCATACCGGTAACATCAAATGTCTTCTGATGTTTTTGCAAATTTTTGTGTCCGCTTTATCTCATCCGTGCGATTTTCGGTAATTTTTGTTTCAGGAGTTCAGAGGCCTAAAAAACGTGTATTTTATATCCTTCAATTCGATCTGTTTCTGGTGGTCGGAGCGGGCATTGTTATTTTTCAGCGTGTTTTTCTACCACGTGTCCGAAATTGATCATGACATATCTTATTCGATTCTAGACCCTATAAACAACTATAAATCACTTTTACACGGTTATCCGATTTTCGCCCGAAATTGGTTTATTGCTTACCGGTAACGTCAAATGTCTTCAGATGTATTTGCAAATTTTTATGCCCGCTTTATCTGACTTGATTAACCATTCTTGCAATTTTTGATAATTTTCGTTTCGGGAGCTCAGAGGCCTTAAAAACGTGTATTATATACCCTTCAATTCGAGCCCTTTCAGGTGGTCGGAGCGACCATTTTTAATTTCAGCATGTTTTTACCACGTGTCCGAAATCGTATCATGAGGTATATTTTTCGATTCTAGACCCTATAAACAATTATAAATCACTTTTAAACGGTTATCCGATTTTCGACCGAAACTGGTTTATAGCATACCAGTAACGTCAAATGTCTTCTGATGTTTTTGACAATTTTTGTGCCCGCTTTATCTGTCCCGATTAACCATCCTTGCGATTTTCAGTAATTTTTGCTTTAGGAGTTCAGAGGCCTAAAGATCGTGTATAATATATCCTTCACTTCGAGCTGTTTAGGGTGGTCGGAGCGGCCATTGTTATTTTTTAGCCTGTTTTTCTACCACATGTCCGAAATTGCATCATGAGATATCTTATTCGATTCTAGATCCTATAAACAACTATAAATCACTTTTACACAGTTATCCGATTTTCGGCCGAAATTGGTTTATAGCATACCGGTAACATCAAATGTCTTCTGACGTTTTTGCAAATTTTTGTGTCCGCTTTATCTCATCCGTGCGATTTTCGGTAATTTTTGTTTCAGGAGTTCAGAGGCCTAAAAAACGTGTATTTTATATCCTTCAATTCGATCTGTTTTTGGTGGTCGGAGCGGGCATTGTTATTTTTCAGCGTGTTTTTCTACCACGTGTCCGAAATTGATCATGACATATCTTATTCGATTCTAGACCCTATAAACAACTATAAATCACTTTCACACGGTTATCCGATTTTCGCCCGAAATTGGTTTATTGCTTACCGGTAACGTCAAATGTCTTCAGATGTATTTGCAAATTTTTATGCCCGCTTTATCTGACTTGATTAACCATTCTTGCAATTTTTGACAATTTTCGTTTCGGGAGCTCAGAGGCCTTAAAAACGTGTATTATATACCCTTCAATTCGAGCCCTTTCAGGTGGTCGGAGCGACCATTTTTAATTTCAGCATGTTTTTACCACGTGTCCGAAATCGTATCATGAGGTATATTTTTCGATTCTAGACCCTATAAACAATTATAAATCACTTTTAAACGGTTATCCGATTTTCGACCGAAACTGGTTTATAGCATACCAGTAACGTCAAATGTCTTCTGATGTTTTTGACAATTTTTGTGCCCGCTTTATCTGTCCCGATTAACCATCCTTGCGATTTTCAGTAATTTTTGCTTTAGGAGTTCAGAGGCCTAAAGATCGTGTATAATATATCCTTCACTTCGAGCTGTTTAGGGTGGTCGGAGCGGCCATTGTTATTTTTTAGCCTGTTTTTCTACCACATGTCCGAAATTGCATCATGAGATATCTTATTCGATTCTAGATCCTATAAACAACTATAAATCACTTTTACACAGTTATCCGATTTTCGGCCGAAATTGGTTTATAGCATACCGGTAACATCAAATGTCTTCTGATGTTTTTGCAAATTTTTGTGTCCGCTTTATCTCATCCGTGCGATTTTCGGTAATTTTTGTTTCAGGAGTTCAGAGGCCTAAAAAACGTGTATTTTATATCCTTCAATTCGATCTGTTTCTGGTGGTCGGAGCGGGCATTGTTATTTTTCAGCGTGTTTTTCTACCACGTGTCCGAAATTGATCATGACATATCTTATTCGATTCTAGACCCTATAAACAACTATAAATCACTTTTACACGGTTATCCGATTTTCGCCCGAAATTGGTTTATTGCTTACCGGTAACGTCAAATGTCTTCAGATGTATTTGCAAATTTTTATGCCCGCTTTATCTGACTTGATTAACCATTCTTGCAATTTTTGATAATTTTCGTTTCGGGAGCTCAGAGGCCTTAAAAACGTGTATTATATACCCTTCAATTCGAGCCCTTTCAGGTGGTCGGAGCGACCATTTTTAATTTCAGCATGTTTTTACCACGTGTCCGAAATCGTATCATGAGGTATATTTTTCGATTCTAGACCCTATAAACAATTATAAATCACTTTTAAACGGTTATCCGATTTTCGACCGAAACTGGTTTATAGCATACCAGTAACGTCAAATGTCTTCTGATGTTTTTGACAATTTTTGTGCCCGCTTTATCTGTCCCGATTAACCATCCTTGCGATTTTCAGTAATTTTTGCTTTAGGAGTTCAGAGGCCTAAAGATCGTGTATAATATATCCTTCACTTCGAGCTGTTTAGGGTGGTCGGAGCGGCCATTGTTATTTTTTAGCCTGTTTTTCTACCACATGTCCGAAATTGCATCATGAGATATCTTATTCGATTCTAGATCCTATAAACAACTATAAATCACTTTTACACAGTTATCCGATTTTCGGTCGAAATTGGTTTATAGCATACCGGTAACGTCAAATGTCTTCTGATGTTTTTGCAAATTTTTGTGTCCGCTTTATCTCATCCGTGCGATTTTCGGTAATATTTGTTTCAGGAGTTCAGAGGCCTAAAAAACGTGTATTTTATATCCTTCAATTCGATCTGTTTCTGGTGGTCGGAGCGGGCATTGTTATTTTTCAGCGTGTTTTTCTACAACGTGTCCGAAATTGATCATGACATATCTTATTCGATTCTAGACCCTATAAACAACTATAAATCACTTTTACACGGTTATCCGATTTTCGACCGAAATTGGTTTATTGCTTACCGGTAACGTCAAATGTCAACAGATGTATTTGCAAATTTTTATGCCCGCTTTATCTGACTTGATTAACCATTCTTGCAATTTTTGACAATTTTCGTTTTGGGAGCTTAAAGGCCATAAAAACGTGTATTATATACCCTTCAATTCGAGCCGTTTCTGGTGGTCGGAGCGACCATTTTTAATTTCAGCCTGTTTTTTACCACGTGTCCGAAATCGTATCATGAGGTATATTATTCGATTCTAGACCCTATAAACAATTATAAATCACTTTTACACGGTTATCCGATTTTCCACCGAAACTGGGTTATAGCATACCAGTAACGTCAAATGTCTTCTGATGTTTTTGACAATTTTTGTGCCCGCTTTATCTGGCTCGATTAACCATCCTTGCGATTTTCAGTAATTTTTGTTTCAGGAGTTCAGAGGCCTAAAGAACGTGTATAATATATCCTTCACTTCGAGCTGTTTTGGGTGGTCGGAGCGGCCATTGTTATTTTTCAGCCTGTTTTTCTAACACATGTCCGAAATTGCATCATGAGATTTCTTATTCGATTCTAGATCCTATAAACAACTATAAATCACTTTTACACAGTTATCCGATTTTCGGCCGAAATTGGTTTATAGCATACCGGTAAAGTCAAATGTCTTCTGATGTTTTTGCAAATTTTTGTGTCCGCTTTATCTCATCCGTGCGATTTTCGGTAATTTTTGTTTCAGGAGTTCAGAGGCCTAAAAACCGTGTATTTTATATCCTTCAATTCGATCTGTTTCGGGTGGTCGGAGCGGGCATTGTTATTTTCAGCGTGTTTTTCTACCACGTGTCCGAAATCGATCATGACATATCTTATTCGATTCTAGACCCTATAAACAACTATAAATCACTTTTTCACGGTTATCCGATTTTCGCCCGAAATTGGTTTATTGCTTACCGGTAACGTCAAATGTCTTCAGATGTATTTGCAAATTTTTATGCCCGCTTTATCTGACTTGATTAACCATTCTTGCAATTTTTGACAATTTTCGTTTCGGGAGCTCAGAGGCCTTAAAAACGTGTATTATATACCCTTCAATTCGAGCCGTTTCAGGTGGTCGGAGCGACCATTTTTAATTTCAGCCTGTTTTTTACCACGTGTCCGAAATCGTATCATGAGGTATATTTTTCGATTCTAGACCCTATAAACAATTATAAATCACTTTTACACGGTTATCCGATTTTCCACCGAAACTGGTTTATAGCATACCAGTAACGTCAAATGTCTTCTGATGTTTTTGACAATTTTTGTGCCCGCTTTATCTGGCTCGATTAACCATCCTTGCGATTTTCAGTAATTTTTGTTTCAGGAGTTCAGACGCCTAAAGAACGTGTATAATATATCCTTCACTTCGAGCTGTTTTGGGTGGTCGGAGCGGCCATTGTTATTTTTCAGCCTGTTTTTCTAACACATGTCCGAAATTGCATCATGAGATATCTTATTCGATTCTAGATCCTATAAACAATTATAAATCACTTTTACACAGTTATCCGCTTTTCGGCCGAAATTGGTTTATAGCATATCGGTAACGTCAAATGTCTTCTGATGTTTTTGCAAATTTTTGTGTCCGCTTTATCTTATCCGTGCGATTTTCGGTAACTTTTGTTTCAGGAGTTCAGAGGCCTAAAAAACGTGTATTTTATATCCTTCAATTCGATCTGTTTCTGGTGGTCAGAGCGGGCATTGTTATTTTTCAGCGTGTTTTTCTACCACGTGTCCGAAATCGATCATGACATATCTTATTCGATTCTAGACCCTGTAAACAACTATAAATCACTTTTACACGGTTATCCGATTTTCGGCCGAAATTGGTTTATTGCTTACCGGTAACGTCAAATATCTTCAGATGTATTTGCAAATTTTTATGCCCGCTTTATCTGACTTGATTAACCATTCTTGCAATTTTTGACAATTTTCGTTTCGGGAGCTCTGAGGCCTTAAAAACGTGTACTATATACCCTTCAATTCGAGCCGTTTCAGGTGGTCGGAGCGACCATTTTTAATTTCAGCCTGTTTTTTACCACGTGTCCGAAATCGTATCATGAGGTATATTTTTCGATTCTAGACCCTATAAACAATTATAAATCACTTTTACACGGTTATCCGATTTTCGACCGAAACTGGTTTATAGCATACCAGTAACGTCAAATGTCTTTTGATGTTTTTGACAATTTTTGTGCCCGCTTTATCTGGCTCGATTAACCATCCTTGCGATTTTCAGTAATTTTTGTTTCAGGAGTTCAGACGCCTAAAGAACGTGTATAATATATCCTTCACTTCGAGCTGTTTTGGGTGGTCGGAGCGGCCATTGTTATTTTTCAGCCTGTTTTTCTAACACATGTCCGAAATTGCATCATGAGATATCTTATTCGATTCTAGATCCTATAAACAATTATAAATCACTTTTACACAGTTATCCGCTTTTCGGCCGAAATTGGTTTATAGCATATCGGTAACGTCAAATGTCTTCTGATGTTTTTGCAAATTTTTGTGTCCGCTTTATCTTATCCGTGCGATTTTCGGTAACTTTTGTTTCAGGAGTTCAGAGGCCTAAAAAACGTGTATTTTATATCCTTCAATTCGATCTGTTTCTGGTGGTCAGAGCGGGCATTGTTATTTTTCAGCGTGTTTTTCTACCACGTGTCCGAAATCGATCATGACATATCTTATTCGATTCTAGACCCTGTAAACAACTATAAATCACTTTTACACGGTTATCCGATTTTCGGCCGAAATTGGTTTATTGCTTACCGGTAACGTCAAATGTCTTCAGATGTATTTGCAAATTTTTATGCCCGCTTTATCTGACTTGATTAACCATTCTTGCAATTTTTGACAATTTTCGTTTCGGGAGCTCTGAGGCCTTAAAAACGTGTACTATATACCCTTCAATTCGAGCCGTTTCAGGTGGTCGGAGCGACCATTTTTAATTTCAGTCTGTTTTTTACCACGTGTCCGAAATCGTATCATGAGGTATATTTTTAGATTCTAGACCCTATAAACAATTATAAATCACTTTTACACGGTTATCCGATTTTCCACCGAAACTGGTTTATAGCATACCAGTAACGTCAAATGTCTTTTGATGTTTTTGACAATTTTTGTGCCCGCTTTATCTGGCTCGATTAACCATCCTTGCGATTTTCAGTAATTTTTGTTTCAGGAGTTCAGACGCCTAAAGAACGTGTATAATATATCCTTCACTTCGAGCTGTTTTGGGTGGTCGGAGCGGCCATTGTTATTTTTCAGCCTGTTTTTCTAACACATGTCCGAAATTGCATCATGAGATATCTTATTCGATTCTAGATCCTATAAACAATTATAAATCACTTTTACACAGTTATCCGCTTTTCGGCCGAAATTGGTTTATAGCATATCGGTAACGTCAAATGTCTTCTGATGTTTTTGCAAATTTTTGTGTCCGCTTTATCTTATCCGTGCGATTTTCGGTAACTTTTGTTTCAGGAGTTCAGAGGCCTAAAAAACGTGTATTTTATATCCTTCAATTCGATCTGTTTCTGGTGGTCAGAGCGGGCATTGTTATTTTTCAGCGTGTTTTTCTACCACGTGTCCGAAATCGATCATGACATATCTTATTCGATTCTAGACCCTGTAAACAACTATAAATCACTTTTACACGGTTATCCGATTTTCGGCCGAAATTGGTTTATTGCTTACCGGTAACGTCAAATGTCTTCAGATGTATTTGCAAATTTTTATGCCCGCTTTATCTGACTTGATTAACCATTCTTGCAATTTTTGACAATTTTCGTTTCGGGAGCTCTGAGGCCTTAAAAACGTGTACTATATACCCTTCAATTCGAGCCGTTTCAGGTGGTCGGAGCGACCATTTTTAATTTCAGCCTGTTTTTTACCACGTGTCCGAAATCGTATCATGAGGTATATTTTTCGATTCTAGACCCTATAAACAATTATAAATCACTTTTACACGGTTATCCGATTTTCGACCGAAACTGGTTTATAGCATACCAGTAACGTCAAATGTCTTCTGATGTTTTTGACAATTTTTGTGCCGCTTTATCTGGCTCGATTAACCATCCTTGCGATTTTCAATAATTTTTGTTTCAGGAGTTCAGAGGCCTAAAGAACGTGTATAATATATCCTTCACTTCGAGCTGTTTTGGGTGGTCGGAGCGGCCATTGTTATTTTTCAGCCTGTTTTTCAAACACATGTCCGAAATTGCATCATGAGATTTCTTATTCGATTCTAGATCCTATAAACAACTATAAATCACTTTTACACAGTTATCCGCTTTTCGGCCGAAATTGGTTTATAACATACCGGTAACGTCAAATGTCTTCTGATGTTTTTGCAAATTTTTGTGTCCGCTTTATCTCATCCGTGCGATTTTCGGTAATTTTTGTTTCAAGAGTTCAGAGGCCTAAAAAACGTGTATTTTATATCCTTCAATTCGATCTGTTTCGGGTGGTCGGAGCGGGCAGTGTTATTTTCAGCGTGTTTTTCTACCACGTGTCCGAAATCGATCATGACATATCTTATTCGATTCTAGACCCTGTAAACAACTATAAATCACTTTTACACGGTTATCCGATTTTCGGCCGAAATTGGTTTATTGCTTACCGGTAACGTCAAATGTCTTCAGATGTATTTGCAAATTTTTATGCCCGCTTTATCTGACTTGATTAACCATTCTTGCAATTTTTGACAATTTTCGTTTCGGGAGCTCTGAGGCCTTAAAAACGTGTACTATATACCCTTCAATTCGAGCCGTTTCAGGTGGTCGGAGCGACCATTTTTAATTTCAGCCTGTTTTTTACCACGTGTCCGAAATCGTATCATGAGGTATATTTTTCGATTCTAGACCCTATAAACAATTATAAATCACTTTTACACGGTTATCCGATTTTCGACCGAAACTGGTTTATAGCATACCAGTAACGTCAAATGTCTTCTGATGTTTTTGACAATTTTTGTGCCCGCTTTATCTGGCTCGATTAACCATCCTTGCGATTTTCAATAATTTTTGTTTCAGGAGTTCAGAGGCCTAAAGAACGTGTATAATATATCCTTCACTTCGAGCTGTTTTGGGTGGTCGGAGCGGCCATTGTTATTTTTCAGCCTGTTTTTCAAACACATGTCCGAAATTGCATCATGAGATTTCTTATTCGATTCTAGATCTTATAAACAACTATAAATCACTTTTACACAGTTATCCGCTTTTCGGCCGAAATTGGTTTATAACATACCGGTAACGTCAAATGTCTTCTGATGTTTTTGCAAATTTTTGTGTCCGCTTTATCTCATCCGTGCGATTTTCGGTAATTTTTGTTTCAAGAGTTCAGAGGCCTAAAAAACGTGTATTTTATATCCTTCAATTCGATCTGTTTCGGGTGGTCGGAGCGGGCAGTGTTATTTTCAGCGTGTTTTTCTACCACGTGTCCGAAATCGATCATGACATATCTTATTCGATTCTAGACCCTATAAACAACTATAAATCACTTTTTCACGGTTATCCGATTTTCGCCCGAAATTGGTTTATTGCTTACCGGTAACGTCAAATGTCTTCAGATGTATTTGCAAATTTTTATGCCCGCTTTATATGACTTGATTAACCATTCTTGCAATTTTTGACAATTTTCGTTTCGGGAGCTCAGAGGCCTTAAAAACGTGTATTGTATACCCTTCAATTCGAGCCGTTTCAGGTGGTCGGAGCGACCATTTTTAATTTCAGCCTGTTTTTTACCACGTGTCCGAAATCGTATCATGAGGTATATTTTTCGATTCTAGACCCTATAAACAATTATAAATCACTTTTACACGGTTATCCGATTTTCCACCGAAACTGGTTTATAGCATACCAGTAACGTCAAATGTCTTCTGATGTTTTTGACAATTTTTGTGCCCGCTTTATCTGGCTCGATTAACCATCCTTGCGATTTTCAATAATTTTTGTTTCAGGAGTTCAGAGGCCTAAAGAACGTGTATAATATATCCTTCATTTCGAGCTGTTTTGGGTGGTCGGAGCGGCCATTGTTATTTTTCAGCCTGTTTTTCTAACACATGTCCGAAATTGCATCATGAGATTTCTTATTCGATTCTAGATCCTATAAACAACTATAAATCACTTTTACACAGTTATCCGATTTTCGGCCGAAATTGGTTTATAGCATACCGGTAACGTCAAATGTCTTCTGATGTTTTTTCAAATTTTTGTGTCCGCTTTATCTCATCCGTGCGATTTTCGGTAATTTTTGTTTCAGGAGTTCAGAGGCCTAAAAACCGTGTATTTTATATCCTTCAATTCGATCTGTTTCGGGTGGTCGGAGCGGGCATTGTTATTTTCAGCGTGTTTTTCTACCACGTGTCCGAAATCGATCATGACATATCTTATTCGATTCTAGACCCTATAAACAACTATAAATCACTTTTTCACGGTTATCCGATTTTCGCCCGAAATTGGTTTATTGCTTACCGGTAATGTCAAATGTCTTCAGATGTATTTGCAAATTTTTATGCCCGCTTTATCTGACTTGATTAACCATTCTTGCAATTTCTGACAATTTTCGTTTCGGGAGCTCAGAGGCCTTAAAAACGTGTATTATATACCCTTCAATTCGAGCCGTTTCAGGTGGTCGGAGCGACCATTTTTAATTTCAGCCTGTTTTTTACCACGTGTCCGAAATCGTATCATGAGGTATATTTTTCAATTCTAGACCCTATAAACAATTATAAATCACTTTTACACGGTTATCCGATTTTCCACCGAAACTGGTTTATAGCATACCAATAACGTCAAATGTCTTCTGATGTTTTTGACAATTTTTGTGCCCGCTTTATCGGGCTCGATTAACCATCCTTGCGATTTTCAGTAATTTTTGTTTCAGGAGTTCAGACGCCTAAAGAACGTGTATAATATATCCTTTACTTCGAGCTGTTTTGGGTGGTCGGAGCGGCCATTGTTATTTTTCAGCCTGTTTTTCTAACACATGTCCGAAATTGCATCATGAGATATCTTATTCGATTCTAGATCCTATAAACAATTATAAATCACTTTTACACAGTTATCCGCTTTTCGGCCGAAATTGGTTTATAGCATATCGGTAACGTCAAATGTCTTCTGATGTTTTTGCAAATTTTTGTGTCCGCTTTATCTTATCCGTGCGATTTTCGGTAACTTTTGTTTCAGGAGTTCAGAGGCCTAAAAAACGTGTATTTTATATCCTTCAATTCGATCTGTTTCTGGTGGTCAGAGCGGGCATTGTTATTTTTCAGCGTGTTTTTCTACCACGTGTCCGAAATCGATCATGACATATCTTATTCGATTCTAGACCCTGTAAACAACTATAAATCACTTTTACACGGTTATCCGATTTTCGGCCGAAATTGGTTTATTGCTTACCGGTAACGTCAAATGTCTTCAGATGTATTTGCAAATTTTTATGCCCGCTTTATCTGACTTGATTAACCATTCTTGCAATTTTTGACAATTTTCGTTTCGGGAGCTCTGAGGCCTTAAAAACGTGTACTATATACCCTTCAATTCGAGCCGTTTCAGGTGGTCGGAGCGACCATTTTTAATTTCAGCCTGTTTTTTACCACGTGTCCGAAATCGTATCATGAGGTATATTTTTCGATTCTAGACCCTATAAACAATTATAAATCACTTTTACACGGTTATCCGATTTTCGACCGAAACTGGTTTATAGCATACCAGTAACGTCAAATGTCTTCTGATGTTTTTGACAATTTTTGTGCCCGCTTTATCTGGCTCGATTAACCATCCTTGCGATTTTCAGTAATTTTTGTTTCAGGAGTTCAGACGCCTAAAGAACGTGTATAATATATCCTTCACTTCGAGCTGTTTTGGGTGGTCGGAGCGGCCATTGTTATTTTTCAGCCTGTTTTTCTAACACATGTCCGAAATTGCATCATGAGATATCTTATTCGATTCTAGATCCTATAAACAATTATAAATCACTTTTACACAGTTATCCGCTTTTCGGCCGAAATTGGTTTATAGCATATCGGTAACGTCAAATGTCTTCTGATGTTTTTGCAAATTTTTGTGTCCGCTTTATCTTATCCGTGCGATTTTCGGTAACTTTTGTTTCAGGAGTTCAGAGGCCTAAAAAACGTGTATTTTATATCCTTCAATTCGATCTGTTTCTGGTGGTCAGAGCGGGCATTGTTATTTTTCAGCGTGTTTTTCTACCACGTGTCCGAAATCGATCATGACATATCTTATTCGATTCTAGACCCTGTAAACAACTATAAATCACTTTTTCACGGTTATCCGATTTTCGCCCGAAATTGGTTTATTGCTTACCGGTAATGTCAAATGTCTTCAGATGTATTTGCAAATTTTTATGCCCGCTTTATCTGACTTGATTAACCATTCTTGCAATTTCTGACAATTTTCGTTTCGGGAGCTCAGAGGCCTTAAAAACGTGTATTATATACCCTTCAATTCGAGCCGTTTCAGGTGGTCGGAGCGACCATTTTTAATTTCAGCCTGTTTTTTACCACGTGTCCGAAATCGTATCATGAGGTATATTTTTCAATTCTAGACCCTATAAACAATTATAAATCACTTTTACACGGTTATCCGATTTTCCACCGAAACTGGTTTATAGCATACCAATAACGTCAAATGTCTTCTGATGTTTTTGACAATTTTTGTGCCCGCTTTATCGGGCTCGATTAACCATCCTTGCGATTTTCAGTAATTTTTGTTTCAGGAGTTCAGACGCCTAAAGAACGTGTATAATATATCCTTTACTTCGAGCTGTTTTGGGTGGTCGGAGCGGCCATTGTTATTTTTCAGCCTGTTTTTCTAACACATGTCCGAAATTGCATCATGAGATATCTTATTCGATTCTAGATCCTATAAACAATTATAAATCACTTTTACACAGTTATCCGCTTTTCGGCCGAAATTGGTTTATAGCATATCGGTAACGTCAAATGTCTTCTGATGTTTTTGCAAATTTTTGTGTCCGCTTTATCTTATCCGTGCGATTTTCGGTAACTTTTGTTTCAGGAGTTCAGAGGCCTAAAAAACGTGTATTTTATATCCTTCAATTCGATCTGTTTCTGGTGGTCAGAGCGGGCATTGTTATTTTTCAGCGTGTTTTTCTACCACGTGTCCGAAATCGATCATGACATATCTTATTCGATTCTAGACCCTGTAAACAACTATAAATCACTTTTACACGGTTATCCGATTTTCGGCCGAAATTGGTTTATTGCTTACCGGTAACGTCAAATGTCTTCAGATGTATTTGCAAATTTTTATGCCCGCTTTATCTGACTTGATTAACCATTCTTGCAATTTTTGACAATTTTCGTTTCGGGAGCTCTGAGGCCTTAAAAACGTGTACTATATACCCTTCAATTCGAGCCGTTTCAGGTGGTCGGAGCGACCATTTTTAATTTCAGCCTGTTTTTTACCACGTGTCCGAAATCGTATCATGAGGTATATTTTTCGATTCTAGACCCTATAAACAATTATAAATCACTTTTACACGGTTATCCGATTTTCGACCGAAACTGGTTTATAGCATACCAGTAACGTCAAATGTCTTCTGATGTTTTTGACAATTTTTGTGCCCGCTTTATCTGGCTCGATTAACCATCCTTGCGATTTTCAGTAATTTTTGTTTCAGGAGTTCAGACGCCTAAAGAACGTGTATAATATATCCTTCACTTCGAGCTGTTTTGGGTGGTCGGAGCGGCCATTGTTATTTTTCAGCCTGTTTTTCTAACACATGTCCGAAATTGCATCATGAGATATCTTATTCGATTCTAGATCCTATAAACAATTATAAATCACTTTTACACAGTTATCCGCTTTTCGGCCGAAATTGGTTTATAGCATATCGGTAACGTCAAATGTCTTCTGATGTTTTTGCAAATTTTTGTGTCCGCTTTATCTTATCCGTGCGATTTTCGGTAACTTTTGTTTCAGGAGTTCAGAGGCCTAAAAAACGTGTATTTTATATCCTTCAATTCGATCTGTTTCTGGTGGTCAGAGCGGGCATTGTTATTTTTCAGCGTGTTTTTCTACCACGTGTCCGAAATCGATCATGACATATCTTATTCGATTCTAGACCCTGTAAACAACTATAAATCACTTTTACACGGTTATCCGATTTTCGGCCGAAATTGGTTTATTGCTTACCGGTAACGTCAAATGTCTTCAGATGTATTTGCAAATTTTTATGCCCGCTTTATCTGACTTGATTAACCATTCTTGCAATTTTTGACAATTTTCGTTTCGGGAGCTCTGAGGCCTTAAAAACGTGTACTATATACCCTTCAATTCGAGCCGTTTCAGGTGGTCGGAGCGACCATTTTTAATTTCAGCCTGTTTTTTACCACGTGTCCGAAATCGTATCATGAGGTATATTTTTCGATTCTAGACCCTATAAACAATTATAAATCACTTTTACACGGTTATCCGATTTTCGACCGAAACTGGTTTATAGCATACCAGTAACGTCAAATGTCTTCTGATGTTTTTGACAATTTTTGTGCCCGCTTTATCTGGCTCGATTAACCATCCTTGCGATTTTCAGTAATTTTTGTTTCAGGAGTTCAGAGGCCTAAAGAACGTGTATAATATATCCTTTACTTCGAGCTGTTTTGGGTGGTCGGAGCGGCCATTGTTATTTTTCAGCCTGTTTTTCTACCACATGTCCGAAATTGCATCATGAGATATCTTATTCGATTCTAGATCCTATAAACAACTATAAATCACTTTTACACAGTTATCCGCTTTTCGGCCGAAATTGGTTTATAGCATACCGGTAACGTCAAATGTCTTCTGATGTTTTTGCAAATTTTTGTGTCCGCTTTATCTCATCCGTGCGATTTTCGGTAATTTTTGTTTCAAGAGTTCAGAGGCCTAAAAAACGTGTATTTTATATCCTTCAATTCGATCTGTTTCGGGTGGTCGGAGCGGACAGTGTTATTTTCAGCGTGTTTTTCTACCACGTGTCTGAAATCGATCATGACATATCTTATTCGATTCTAGACCCTATAAACAACTATAAATCACTTTTTCACGGTTATCCGATTTTCGCCCGAAATTGGTTTATTGCTTACCGGTAACGTCAAATGTCTTCAGATGTATTTGCAAATTTTTATGCCCGCTTTATCTGACTTGATTAACCATTCTTGCAATTTTTGACAATTTTCGTTTCGGGAGCTCAGAGGCCTTAAAAACGTGTATTATATACCCTTCAATTCGAGCCGTTTCAGGTGGTCGGAGCGACCATTTTTAATTTCAGCCTGTTTTTTACCACGTGTCCGAAATCGTATCATGAGGTATATTTTTCGATTCTAGACCCTATAAACAATTATAAATCACTTTTACACGGTTATCCGATTTTCCACCGAAACTGGTTTATAGCATACCAGTAACGTCAAATGTCTTATGATGTTTTTGACAATTTTTGTGCCCGCTTTATCTGGCTCGATTAACCATCCTTGCGATTTTCAGTAATTTTTGTTTCAGGAGTTCAGAGGCCTAAAGAACGTGTATAATATATCCTTTACTTCGAGCTGTTTTGGGTGGTCGGAGCGGCCATTGTTATTTTTCAGCCTGTTTTTCTACCACATGTCCGAAATTGCATCATGAGATATCTTATTCGATTCTAGATCCTATAAACAACTATAAATCACTTTTACACAGTTATCCGATTTTCGGCCGAAATTGGTTTATAGCATACCGGTAACGTCAAATGTCTTCTGATGTTTTTGCAAATTTTTGTGTCCGCTTTATCTCATCCGTGCGATTTTCGGTAATTTTTGTTTCAGGAGTTCAGAGGCCTAAAAAACGTGAATTTTATATCCTTCAATTCGATCTGTTTCGGGTGGTCGGAGCGGGCATTGTTATTTTTCAGCGTGTTTTTCTACCACGTGTCCGAAATCGATCATGACATATCTTATTCGATTCTAGACCCTATAAACAACTATAAATCACTTTTTCACGGTTATCCGATTTTCGCCCGAAATTGGTTTATTGCTTACCGGTAACGTCAAATGTCTTCAGATGTATTTGCAAATTTTTATGCCCGCTTTATCTGAATTGATTAACCATTCTTGCAATTTTTGACAATTTTTTTTTCGGGAGCTCATAGGCCTTAAAAATGTGTATTATATACCCTTCAATTCGAGCCCTTTCAGGTGGTTGGAGCGACCATTTTTAATTTCAGCCTGTTTTTTACCACGTGTCCGAAATCGTATCATGAGGTATCTTTTTCGATTCTCGACCCTATTAACTATTATAAATCACTTTTACACGGTTATCCGATTTTCGACCGAAACTGGTTTATAGCATACCAGTAACGTCAAATGCCTTCTGATGTTTTTGACAATTTTTGTGCCCGCTTTATCTGGCTCGATTAACCATCCTTGCGATTTTCAGTAATTTTTGTTTCAGGAGTTCAGAGGCCTAAAGAACGTGTATAATATATCCTTTACTTCGAGCTGTTTTGGGTGGTCGGAGCGGCCATTGTTATTTTTCAGCCTGTTTTTCTACCACATGTCCGAAATTGCATCATGAGATATCTTATTCGATTCTAGATCCTATAAACAACTATAAATCACTTATACACAGTTATCCGATTTTCGGATGAAATTGGTTTATAGCATACCGGTAACGTCAAATGTCTTCTGATGTTTTTGCAAATTTTTGTGTCCGCTTTATCTCATCCGTGCGATTTTGGGTAATTTTTGTTTCAGGAGTTCAGAGGCCTAAAAAACGTGTATTTTATATCCTTCAATTCGATCTGTTTCTGGTGGTCGGAGCGGGCATTGTTATTTTTCAGCGTGTTTTTCTACCACGTGTCCGAAATCGATCATGACATATCTTATTCGATTCTAGACCCTAAAAACAACTATAAATCACTTTTACACGGTTATCCGATTTTCGCCCGAAATTGGTTTATTGCTTGCCGGTAACGTCAAATGTCTTCAGATGTATTTGCAAATTTTTATACCCGCTTTATCTGACTTGATTAACCATTCTTGCAATTTTTGACAATTTTCGTTTCGGGAGCTCAGACGCCTTAAAAACGTGTATTATATACCCTTCAATTCGAGCCCTTTCAGGTGGTCGGAGCGACCATTTTTAATTTCAGCCTGTTTTTTACCACGGGTCCGAAATCGTATCATGAGGTATCTTTTTCGATTCTAGACCCTATAAACTATTATAAATCACTTTTACACGGTTATCCGATTTTCGACCGAAAATGGTTTATAGCATACCAGTAACGTCAAATGTCTTCTGATGTTTTTGACAATTTTTGTGCCCGCTTTATCTGGCTCGATGATTATTATTATTATTATTATTATTATTATTATTATTATTTTTTTTTTTTTTTTTTTTTTTTTTTTTTTTTTTGGTAAAAGGTAAGAAATATATATCAAAAACAAACAAGCAAAGGCTAGTTCAATTACAAGAGATTGCGGTGCCTAAGCCAATCGAAATCAGAACAATGATAACTAGTTATATCCTTACGCCTGACCCGAGCTCGAATGTCATCCAAAATTATAGCAGCAACTTTCTGAGGGACATGAACGAGATGCTCATGCTTGCTCTGATTCCGTTGTCGCCAAATATGGTATAAGGCACTAAGAGTAAGTGCCGCATAATCCCCTTTTGCACTGTACTTCCACTGCGGCCCTCGCACCACTAAACGGTCTGCTGGACTGGTAAGTCAGTGTTGGCCAACTGATTCAGAACCGACAGCACCCTTCTACTGTAAACACAAATAAAGAAAAGATGGTCTGCATTTTCGACTTCCTGTCCACAAAGATAGCATTCAGGTTGAACTTCAATGCCCATCCCAAGTAACTTAGCTTGAGTACGTAAGACGCCATTCATGAAAAGCCAGCCATTGAATTGATGCTTAGGAACTCCCATGACATTCCAGACCACAGAAGTCCACGCCAGAACAGGCCTCTGAACAGACCGCTGATCCCGCAGCCATTCATAACATCCCTCAGTCGTATATCCATGATTGTTACCTGTCCATTCAGCATTAGTGAACCCTGCAGCCAATTGATCTTTCACCTTACAAATCCGTCGCCACGCCCAGCTAGAGTAGGCAGAAGGACGATAATGCAGCCAGTTTTGATCCCTGATATAATTGGTTCTGACCCATGTCACCCATAAAGACGCTTTATTTATCATAATCCAATTCACTAACCTTCCTACCATTGCAATGTTAGCCAACTCCAGATTTCTGATTCCTAACCCACCCTCATTCGTCGGCGCACAAAGTTTATCCCACGCAATAAGAGGTGCGCGACTATAGTCAGGCCTGCTGTCCCAAAGGAAGTTTCGGCAAGTGTTCTCAATTTTAGTTAAAACTCCTTTAGGAAGGATGAACAAAGAAGACCAATATGAGTGTAAAGAAGATAGCACTGCCTTGACCAAGACAAGCCTTCCTGCATAAGAAAATTTTCGTGCCCCATAGCTATGAAGACGAGCACAGACTTTCTCAACTAAACACTCACAATCCCGCTTGCGTAATCTCGTCGTTTGAATAGGCATTCCCAAATAGGTAAAAGGCAGACTTCCTTCTACAAAACCAGAGGTAACGAGGAACTGATGCTTTATGGCCTCTGGAACCCCTCCAAAATAAGCATTGGATTTAGAGGCACTAACTCGCAGGCCAGAAACCAAAGAGAAGGTAGCAAAGGACCGGAGCAATAACATCATTGAAGGACCATCCCCTTTAGAGAATAGGAGAACATCATCTACAAACATCAAGCTCGCCAATTTCATCTCCTTACACATGGGATGGTAGCGAAAAGGATAAGTTGCGGCAGCATATTTGAGCGTTCTGGTAAGATAATCCATACAAAGCGTAAAGAGCAACGGAGAGAGAGGATCCCCTTGACGAATCCCTCTTTTCCCTTTGAAAAACCCATACATCTCACCATTAATGGTCAAAGAATAACTTGGTGTAGTGATACACTCCATAATCAAAAGGATGAATTCAGAAGGAAAATGAAGCTTGAACAGCAATTGCTCAATGAAAATCCATTCAACAGAGTCATAGGCTTTCTCTAGATCAATTTTGAGCAGGCATTTTGGGGACGTGTTAGGGCGATTGTATAACCGGATTAAATCCTGACAGATTAGAATATTTTCCTGAATATGGCGAGCATGGATAAATGCCCCTTGATTCATATCAACGACCAAAGGCAAAACAGAGGCAAGCCTAGAACACAGAATCTTAGATATGGTCTTGTAAATCACATTACAACAGGCAATGGGACGGAAATGCTTCACTGAAAGAGGACGGGCAGACTTGGGAATGAGGACCAGATTAGTGGCATTTGCTTGCTTTAGAAGCTTCTTATGAATAAAAAAATCACGTACAGCTGCAAACACATCCTCCTTAATTATAGGCCAAGCATCCTTATAAAACTTACTTGAATATCCATCGGGTCCCGGGGATTTGTTATCAGGAATGCTAAAAAGAGCCTCTTTATCTCCAAGTCAGTAACTGGAATCAGAAGAAGTTGTTGCATATCACCAGTACATACCTTTCCTTGCTCAATGATCTTTGAACGGACTCCAGAGGTTGCATGATGAGACCCAAGGAGATGTCGGTAGTAGTCTAAGAAAGCATTTTTGATAGCATTAGGAGAATCACAGACCTGGCCATTCACATCTTCAATACTCAGGACATATTTGGCTCTCTGACAATTCTTAATGGCCCCATGGAAGAAAGCACTATTCGAATCCCCCTCTACAATCCAAGCTTCTTTTGATTTTTGCATAAGGAAACTATTACGTGCATTATTAAGCTCAGAATACTCCTCAGCAAGCCGTCTTTCAAGAGCTCTATCCCCCATGTCATTCGGATTCAAACCCAACCGTTCTTGAACGGAAAACAGAAGATCTCGTTTAAGATTTGCCGCAATCTCAATATCATGAAATCGAGTTTTATTTAACTCCTTTAAAGCCGGTTTAAGAGCACGAAGGTTACCAACAAGTCTATACATCGGTGTGCCACGAGACACTTTGCCCCAAGACTGCTCCACAGTAGGAATAAAGGCATTCGACGTACCCCACATGTTGAAATACTTGAAGCTTCTTTTATGTTGAGTGACCTGATTACTACTTACAATACAAGGGCAGTGGTCATACAATCCTTCAGGCATAAAGTATGCAAAAAGGTCAGGTCGAAGAGTACTCCATGAATGATTCACCAAAAATCTATCCAACCGACTATAAATACGCTCTTCAGGTTGTTTCTTGTTGTTCCAAGTAAAGAAGGAACCCTTACTCACAATATCGACAAGACCACAATCATTAACACAATCCCGAAATTGAGCCATGTCCGAATGTGATCCATTTCCCCCAACACGCTCATTAACATCTAGAACACAATTCATATCCCCAGCAACCGCCCACGGCCCATTGATCAAATGAGAGAGCCTCCTCAAGTGCTTCCACAAAGGAATACGAGCAGAGGCACCATTGAAGGCATAAATCATTGTAAGATAAAAAGAATGTCGATTGACCAGCGAATCCACTTTCATGTGAATGTATTGAGCATTATATTCAACAAAATTGACCCGATACACAGCCGGATTCCACAGTATCCAAATACGACCACTAGGGTGATAGCCATTATTAGAAGAGATACACCAGGAACTAAAGTTACCGAACGCCTTACTCATAGCCTTAGCCTTTATTTTAGTTTCAAGAAGGCCACACAGCCCTACTTTTTTATTTTGCAGGAAATAATTAATTTCTAACTGTTTTCTACTCCTATTCATACCTCTTACATTCCAGAAGGCGATATTATCCACGGACAAGATTAGGAGAGGGAAGAGCATTACCATTTTCACCGTTACCAATACTGCCCGGGGCTTGCCTTGGGGACTTCAGGGCGTCTTTATAAGATAGAGCTCCAAATGTGTTGGTACTATATCCTTCTTTATCTTTGCACGCCATCTGATCCAAGTTTCCATTCGAATTATGCCGCATTCGATACACTCGATCCTTACTTACATTTCCAGCCTTAGACTTGTTAGATTTCCTAGTCACAAGCTGCCAAGTATTCCCAGAAGGCTTTTGGGTGATAGGTTTAGGCACTAACGATTTGTTTGGTACATTTTTAACACCCTTCCTGCAATTCTCAACCGAGTGCCCCATACCTTTACACTTAGTGCAGGAGATAGGCTTCCATTCGTATTCAACCTTCACATGAATAATCATACCATGCTCGTCTTTAAAAGCAATCTTATCCGGCAGTTTTTGATTCACTAACAGTTCAACCATGACTCTGGCATATCCTAGTCGTGTCTTGTTTGCAGTCGCAAGATCACTCTTTACATACCGTCCCATAAGACCCGCTATTTTCGGCAACCCTTTTCCCCAGAATTTCAAAGGCAAATTGTGTATCTGAACCCAAGTAGGGACAGACTGAATAGATTCTTTTTTCATATCCAATTCAACATTCCATTCTCTGACAATTAATGGTTTATTATCAAAGAGGAAATGCCCAGAGTGCAATACCTTTTCTTTCATCTCCAAGGAGTGAAATCTGACTAAGAAAACGGCATTATGCATAAACGAAATTTTGTCTATATTAAATTTCGACCAAATCCTCCTGATGAGCCCTTCAACAACTTCCCAAGGAGGGTTAGCGCCAAGAATAAAACACATTACCGCCTGATTCCAGTAATCAATCTCGTCCTGCACATCTTCTGATTGAATTTGCAACATAGCTTCTTCATTCAAACTCTGATCCGGCCCTAACGATTGCTTTAGCAAAGGATCAGAAACTCCTTTTGGCAATCCGTCTTCCATCTTCTCTGATTCTGCCCCAGCAACCCCTTCGGCAGATGGAACCAATTCCGACATAGCAACCGAATTCCGTAAGGGAGAACTTACTCTGTTCTGTTCCACCAGATTCTGTCCTTCCTTCAATTTCTCTCCCTCATCCTCCGAAACATCAACATCAGTCTCGATATCAAATGCTGAAACCGCCATAAACGCAGCAAAGTCCTTCCCTTGGCCTCCAACCAATTTCTCGGATCCTCCAACCTCTCCTGATGAAACACCATTCCGCCTCTGTTCACCCCCCAAACCCTCTTCTGATCTCTAACCGTCCCCTCCTAGTTGCTTGTTGGCTCTCCATCCTCGTAAATTAGACGAACGTTGCAGTTGGATACGAGATTTCCGACCCATCGTCGATGTCGGCGGGCGGAAACCCCAATCGCCTAAAAATCGCCTAACTCTCTAACCTCTCTCTATTATCTATTATTATTTATTATTATTTATTATTATTTATTATTATTATTATTATTATTATTATTATTATTATTATTATTATTATTATTATTATTATTATTATTATTATTATTATTATTATTATTATTATTATTATTATTATTATTATTATTATTATTATTATTATTATTATTATTATTATTATTATTATTATTATTATTATTATTTTTTTTTATTTTTTTTTTTTTTATTTTTTTTTTTTATGAAAGGATGCGCGCAGCTATCATATAACAAAAGAACAAAATAAGAGTTTACATAAAATTGGTGGGCAGCCGAGATACAATCTGAGCTCCCACCCCCTTAGCTACAGCAAAGCTAATCCTAGTAAAAATATACGCAGCCATCCGCGCCCCTGCATCCTGAGATACCGAGTATTGCTGAATCCGCTTCAGCAAGGCCACAGCATCCGAACCCAGCTCCGCAAGCGAAGAGAAAGAGAAAGGAAGGAAACCGTAACCTGCAGCCTCACAGCGATCCCTGTACTTAGCACACTTGCGCTGAGCCGCATCAGTAACAACCCGGCCAGGTACAAAATCGGCCATCCCAGTCTGAGTCAGAGGGGAGGACCCAGTCAAATCAATACACACATCCCGCCCCCTGTCCCACGAATAAAGCAGCAAATCCGCAGGGCGAAGAGATCCGCCATGTCCATCAACCAGACCAATGTCAACCTCCTTACCTGCCGAAATCCCAGACCTATAGCAGATGTCCAATAGAGTGTCCCTGACAAGGTTATGACGATGCTTAACCCCAACAGTACCAGCACAAGAGACAGCGTGATCCCCAAAAACATCCTCAGTAAAAACCCGAGAGCAAGCAGAGCAAGGCCTAGGGACCAAGAAAAGTGGAACACCAAGCCTATACCCAAGCACACAACGGTAGGTTCTCCTGTTCATAGTCTGACCCAACCCAGAGACAGGAACCGCTCTCAACCAATCAGAAGAGTGAGCCCCATGCTGAGATTTCCACAACGCAACCTGACGCGGGGACAAGGAGAAAACCGACTCCGAAGAAGCAGCAACCGTTGAGAAATAAATATCTGCCAATTTCTTCATAAGTTTGGGGGCAGCAATTTCACTAGGGTTACCAAGAAAATCAGAACCTGTAGTCTCCGAGAACACCCGCAAGGCATCGGCGAAAGAAGGGCCAGGGTCAATGATACCAGAAGGCCGCAGGAGCCTAGCCTGCAATTCAGCAGACTGCAAACGGGAAGCCAAGAACGCATAATGTAACACATCTCCCGCTGCATAAACACCAAGTCCGCCTAAATGAAAGGGGAAAGTAGCAAGGCGCCACTGCCACTCCCCAAACCCAGGCCCAGACGCGGTGACAATACGCTCCAAGCTAGAACGAAGGGCAGCATCAAAACGGAGATGAGCCGACCCAAAAGCAACTGGGGAACAAGTGCGAAGAGAGAAATAGAGCTTAGAAATACCAGTACAGGCACGGAGCAAAAGCAACTCACACTGCGGATCCTCGATCCTCGCGACTAAGTCCATAAGCTCAACAGTCTTAGTCACTCTCCTCTCCACAAGCTCACCGCTAAAAATAGGGCAAGTACTGACTGGTCCGCCCAAAACCGACACACCCCGTAAGGGACGGGCGATAGAAGTGGGGAAAACATCGGGAAGCCGACTCCGGGGGTCCTCAATAGGCCAAAAGAGCTCCGTCTTACCAACATTAAGATGAAGACCAAAACCGGGGCCATCAGCCAAAATCAAATCCAACACCCTCCCCACCTCCACCGTATCCCCAACAATAGTACCATCATCCAAGTACCATGCCTGCAAAGAAAGATAAAAGGAATCCCGAATTTTGCACACCAGGGGATGCAAAACCAGTGCGAAAAGCAACGGCCCCAAAGGATCACCCTGCTGAACTCCCTGACAAGACCACAAGCAATGTTCCCCATAATACAACCGGGCAGGGCGAGAATAACAGAACTCCACCCAACGAGAAAGACCCGGGCAACGACGGCGGACCTCTTGAAGCATGACTGAGCGGTCAACAAGGTTGAAGGCATTCCGGAAATCAACCAGCAACATAGAAAGCCCTACCTCGCCGCCACGAGCCTCCACGAGCCGGTTCAAGGCATGTAAGATAGCCTCTCCTCCACCGGACACCCCAACCCCAAACTGAAGATCAGCAAAATAAGAAGCCAAAGTAGGGCCAACCAAAAAAGCACCAACCTTAGAGACCAGCCGTCTCCAGACAGTGCCAACAGCAATAGGACGAAGACCACCCCCGGGCTTAACCAGGGGGGTGAGCGGAGCACTAGCAAGGTACTCACCGAGAGCCGGCGGGCATTGGCCATCCAAAAATAGATTAACCACCCTAGTAATAGAAGCGAGCAAATCATCAGAGATAGCCACCACAGCCCCACTCAAACAATCCATGAAGTGCTGTGCGCGAAAACCATCCCTCCCACAAGAAGTGCCGCGCGGGAACCTACGAATCATATCCAACACCACGGCTGAAGAAGCAGCAAGCGGAGGATGATCCCCAGGTAAAGGAGGTAAAGATGGTGAGGGGACGACCGGATGCTTCTCCTGTAGAGCCTCAAATGTGGCAACAGAATAAGGAGCAACACCAGAAGAAGAGAGCACCCGAACGGCAGCAGTATAATGGCCATCGCTAATCTTCCGCCGACATTGGCGGAGGTTAACCTCACCCAAATCAAGCTCCTCATCCACATGAAACGGTGGAGAACCCTCAGCCAAACACTCCCGTAACAGCTGCAACCCCCCTCCCGGTGCCCCCCAAGCAAGGATAGCCCCGGCAATACTCTCCTCCTGCCGCTGCCGCCTGACAGCCGATCTACACTCAACATTACTCCGGGGAGTGAAGGTCTTGAGGAGACAAAGAGGCAGAACAAACAACCGAATCCAGCAGGAGATGTTACCAGGAGAGTCAGCCACCTCATCCAGAACCCCCTTCAAAACCCGAGCAAACCCAAGCCGACACTTAGGAGGTATGGATTGTTATTATTATTATTATTATTATTATTATTATTATTATTATTATTATTATTATTATTATTATTATTATTATTATTATTATTATTATTATTATTATTATTATTATTATTATTATTATTATTATTATTATTATTATTATTATTATTATTATTATTATTATTATTATTATTATTATTATTATTATTATTATTATTATTATTATTATTATTATTATTATTATTATTATTATTATTATTATTATTATTATTATTATTATTATTATTATTATTATTATTATTATTATTATTATTATTATTATTATTATTATTATTATTATTATTATTATTATTATTATTATTATTATTATTATTATTATTATTATTATTATTATTATTATTATTATTATTATTATTATTATTATTATTATTATTATTATTATTATTATTATTATTATTATTATTATTATTATTATTATTATTATTATTATTATTATTATTATTATTATTATTATTATTATTATTATTATTATTATTATTATTATTATTATTATTATTATTATTATTATTATTATTATTATTATTATTATTATTATTATTATTATTATTATTATTATTATTATTATTATTATTATTATTATTATTATTATTATTATTATTATTATTATTATTATTATTATTATTATTATTATTATTATTATTATTATTATTATTATTATTATTATTATTATTATTATTATTATTATTATTATTATTATTATTATTATTATTATTATTATTATTATTATTATTATTATTATTATTATTATTATTATTATTATTATTATTATTATTATTATTATTATTATTATTATTATTATTATTATTATTATTATTATTATTATTATTATTATTATTATTATTATTATTATTATTATTATTATTATTATTATTATTATTATTATTATTATTATTATTATTATTATTATTATTATTATTATTATTATTATTATTATTATTATTATTATTATTATTATTATTATTATTATTATTATTATTATTATTATTATTATTATTATTATTATTATTATTATTATTATTATTATTATTATTATTATTATTATTATTATTATTATTATTATTATTATTATTATTATTATTATTATTATTATTATTATTATTATTATTATTATTATTATTATTATTATCATTATTATTATCATTATTATTATTATTATCATTATTATTAATTATTATTATTATTATTATTATTATTATTATTATTATTATTATTATTATTATTATTATTATTATTATTTTTTTTTTTATTTTTTTTTTTTTTATTTTTTTTTTTTATGAAAGGATGCGCGCAGCTATCATATAACAAAAGAACAAAATAAGAGTTTACATAAAATTGGTGGGCAGCCGAGATACAATCTGAGCTCCCACCCCCTTAGCTACAGCAAAGCTAATCCTAGTAAAAATATACGCAGCCATCCGCGCCCCTGCATCCTGAGATACCGAGTATTGCTGAATCCGCTTCAGCAAGGCCACAGCATCCGAACCCAGCTCCGCAAGCGAAGAGAAAGAGAAAGGAAGGAAACCGTAACCTGCAGCCTCACAGCGATCCCTGTACTTAGCACACTTGCGCTGAGCCGCATCAGTAACAACCCGGCCAGGTACAAAATCGGCCATCCCAGTCTGAGTCAGAGGGGAGGACCCAGTCAAATCAATACACACATCCCGCCCCCTGTCCCACGAATAAAGCAGCAAATCCGCAGGGCGAAGAGATCCGCCATGTCCATCAACCAGACCAATGTCAACCTCCTTACCTGCCGAAATCCCAGACCTATAGCAGATGTCCAATAGAGTGTCCCTGACAAGGTTATGACGATGCTTAACCCCAACAGTACCAGCATGATCCCCAAAAACATCCTCAGTAAAAACCCGAGAGCAAGCAGAGCAAGGCCTAGGGACCAAGAAAAGTGGAACACCAAGCCTATACCCAAGCACACAACGGTAGGTTCTCCTGTTCATAGTCTGACCCAACCCAGAGACAGGAACCGCTCTCAACCAATCAGAAGAGTGAGCCCCATGCTGAGATTTCCACAACGCAACCTGACGCGGGGACAAGGAGAAAACCGACTCCGAAGAAGCAGCAACCGTTGAGAAATAAATATCTGCCAATTTCTTCATAAGTTTGGGGGCAGCAATTTCACTAGGGTTACCAAGAAAATCAGAACCTGTAGTCTCCGAGAACACCCGCAAGGCATCGGCGAAAGAAGGGCCAGGGTCAATGATACCAGAAGGCCGCAGGAGCCTAGCCTGCAATTCAGCAGACTGCAAACGGGAAGCCAAGAACGCATAATGTAACACATCTCCCGCTGCATAAACACCAAGTCCGCCTAAATGAAAGGGGAAAGTAGCAAGGCGCCACTGCCACTCCCCAAACCCAGGCCCAGACGCGGTGACAATACGCTCCAAGCTAGAACGAAGGGCAGCATCAAAACGGAGATGAGCCGACCCAAAAGCAACTGGGGAACAAGTGCGAAGAGAGAAATAGAGCTTAGAAATACCAGTACAGGCACGGAGCAAAAGCAACTCACACTGCGGATCCTCGATCCTCGCGACTAAGTCCATAAGCTCAACAGTCTTAGTCACTCTCCTCTCCACAAGCTCACCGCTAAAAATAGGGCAAGTACTGACTGGTCCGCCCAAAACCGACACACCCCGTAAGGGACGGGCGATAGAAGTGGGGAAAACACCGGGAAGCCGACTCCGGGGGTCCTCAATAGGCCAAAAGAGCTCCGTCTTACCAACATTAAGATGAAGACCAAAACTGGGGCCATCAGCCAAAATCAAATCCAACACCCTCCCCACCTCCACCGTATCCCCAACAATAGTACCATCATCCAAGTACCATGCCTGCAAAGAAAGATCAAAGGAATCCCGAATTTTGCACACCAGGGGATGCAAAACCAGTGCGAAAAGCAACGGCCCCAAAGGATCACCCTGCTGAACTCCCTGACAAGACCACAAGCAATGTTCCCCATAATACAACCGGGCAGGGCGAGAATAACAGAACTCCACCCAACGAGAAAGACCCGGGCAACGACGGCGGACCTCTTGAAGCATGACTGAGCGGTCAACAAGGTTGAAGGCATTCCGGAAATCAACCAGCAACATAGAAAGCCCTACCTCGCCGCCACGAGCCTCCACGAGCCGGTTCAAGGCATGTAAGATAGCCTCTCCTCCACCGGACACCCCAACCCCAAACTGAAGATCAGCAAAATAAGAAGCCAAAGTAGGGCCAACCAAAAAAGCACCAACCTTAGAGACCAGCCGTCTCCAGACAGTGCCAACAGCAATAGGACGAAGACCACCCCCGGGCTTAACCAGGGGGGTGAGCGGAGCACTAGCAAGGTACTCACCGAGAGCCGGCGGGCATTGGCCATCCAAAAATAGATTAACCACCCTAGTAATAGAAGCGAGCAAATCATCAGAGATAGCCACCACAGCCCCACTCAAACAATCCATGAAGTGCTGTGCGCGAAAACCATCCCTCCCACAAGAAGTGCCGCGCGGGAAACTACGAATCATATCCAACACCACGGCTGAAGAAGCAGCAAGCGGAGGATGATCCCCAGGTAAAGGAGGTAAAGATGGTGAGGGGACGACCGGATGCTTCTCCTGTAGAGCCTCAAATGTGGCAACAGAATAAGGAGCAACACCAGAAGAAGAGAGCACCCGAACGGCAGCAGTATAATGGCCATCGCTAATCTTCCGCCGACATTGGCGGAGGTTAACCTCACCCAAATCAAGCTCCTCATCCACATGAAACGGTGGAGAACCCTCAGCCAAACACTCCCGTAACAGCTGCAACCCCCCTCCCGGTGCCCTCCAAGCAAGGATAGCCCCGGCAATACTCTCCTCCTGCCGCTGCCGCCTGACAGCCGATCTACACTCAACATTACTCCGGGGAGTGAAGGTCTTGAGGAGACAAAGAGGCAGAACAAACAACCGAATCCAGCAGGAGAGGTTACCAGGAGAGTCAGCCACCTCATCCAGAACCCCCTTCAAAACCCGAGCAAACCCAAGCCGACACTTAGGAGGTATGGAATGTTATTATTATTATTATTATTATTATTATTATTATTATTATTATTATTATTATTATTATTATTATTATTATTATTATTATTATTATTATTATTATTATTATTATTATTATTATTATTATTATTATTATTATTATTATTATTATTATTATTATTATTATTATTATTATTATTATTATTATTATTATTATTATTATTATTATTATTATTATTATTATTATTATTATTATTATTATTATTATTATTATTATTATTATTATTATTATTATTATTATTATTATTATTATTATTATTATTATTATTATTATTATTATTATTATTATTATTATTATTATTATTATTATTATTATTATTATTATTATTATTATTATTATTATTATTATTATTATTATTATTATTATTATTATTATTATTATTATTATTATTATTATTATTATTATTATTATTATTATTATTATTATTATTATTATTATTATTATTATTATTATTATTATTATTATTATTATTATTATTATTATTATTATTATTATTATTATTATTATTATTATTATTATTATTATTATTATTATTATTATTATTATTATTATTATTATTATTATTATTATTATTATTATTATTATTATTATTATTATTATTATTATTATTATTATTATTATTATTATTATTATTATTATTATTATTATTATTATTATTATTATTTATTATTATTATTATTATTATTATTATTATTATTATTATTATTATTATTATTATTATTATTATTATTATTATTATTATTATTATTATTATTATTATTATTATTATTATTATTATTATTATTATTATTATTATTATTATTATTATTATTATTATTATTATTATTATTATTATTATTATTATTATTATTATTATTATTATTATTATTATTATTATTATTATTATTATTATTATTATTATTATTATTATTATTATTATTATTATTATTATTATTATTATTATTATTATTATTATTATTATTATTATTATTATTATTATTATTATTATTAATTATTATTATTATTATTATTATTATTATTATTATTATTATTATTATTATTATTATTATTATTATTATTATTATTATTATTATTATTATTATTATTATTTTTTTTTTTTTTTTTTTTTTTTTTTTTTTTTTTTTTTTTTTTTTTTTTTTTTTATAAAAGGTAAGTATGTATATATATCAAAAAATAGTTACAAAGGATCAGCCAAGAGAGGTAATGTAATCCCTGTCTTTGGTCTGCATTCTATCATGACTTTTGCTTTTAATAAAAACTCTCATCTCATGCTTAATACTATTGATCACGACCTCTGGTCTAAGAATGCTATGCTCATTCCTGCTTCTATTTCGCTGCGTCCATACATGATAAATTATAGCATTAATTGCACTATTTTTGATGGCTCTTTGAAGTTTAGTCCCTCTAATGCGCATCCTCCATTGATTATCCAGGGACGTTTGTGGATTTAATCCACACCAGGCTGCTATCCCATGTAGAATGCGTTCACTGTAATAGCATTGACAGAAAAGGTGCTGTATAGTTTCTGTTTCAGAGTCACAAATGCAGCAAGAGTCTTCAGCTATGATGTTCAACGAGCACAGCTTAGATCTTGTGTTAAAAGCTTGTTGCTGGTGTAGCCAAGCAGTGAATGAATGCCTTGGAATCACCCATCTATTCCATACTAGTCTATACCATTCCACTTCAGGTTTGTCCCCACGCAACCATGTGTAACCTTTTGCAATAGTGTAGCTGTTAGGACCAACATGATTCCATCCAGTAGCATTGTAACCATCTTTCAATCTATCCTTGACTTTGCAGATCTTCTTCCAGCACCAGTTAGTGTCATGAGGTGGCTGATAGTCATCCCAAGAAGTGCCTTTCAGGTAGCTATGGTGTACCCACTGCACCCATAGTTTGTTGGGGCAGCTGGTCACCCACCATGCCAACTTTCCTATTGCTGCTGTATTCCAGAGAGCTGAAATTCTCAGATTCAGACCCCCCTCCTTCTGATGAGTGCAGATTCTGTCCCATGCTACTAAAGGAGTTCTCATATATTCTGCAGTCCCATCCCAAAGGAAGTTGCGACAAATAGCATCAATACGCTTCATAACGGAGCTAGGTAGTATGAAAATGGAAGCCCAATATCTGTGAAGAGAGGCCAAAACAGATCTGACCAATGTCAGCCTTCCTGCATAGGACAATCTCCTAGTTCCCAATTCTCAATCAAAGGTTGACAGTCCTTCAAATTAAGTTGAGTAGGTTTTATGGGGACCCCAAGATATTTGAAAGGCAACTTCCCCTCATTACAGCCAGACATATTAGTAATCTCTTGTCTAAGTTGAGCTGGGACTCCATTGAAATAGACATTCGATTTACCTGGGCTTAGCTTCAACCCAGAGGTATGGGAAAATGTAGCAAAGGTCCTGAGAAGAATCACCATGGACTGTTTATCTCCTTTACTAAAGAGTAAAAGGTCATCGGCAAACAGCAGACAGGATAATTTCATAGACTTACACATTGGATGAAATTTGAAGGGCATGGTAGAAGTAGTATGTATGAGTAGCCTGGTTAGATACTCCATACAGATGGTAAAGAGCAGAGGTGAAAGAGGGTCCCCTTGCCTAAGCCCTCTCTTCCCTTGAAAGAACCCAAAACTGTCACCATTTAGGGATAAAGAATAGGTTGCAGTTGTAACGCATTGCATTATCAGAGTAATGATATGACTGGGGAAGTGAAGTCCAAGAAACATTTGGTGCAAGAATTCCCATTCAACAGTGTCATAGGCCTTTTGAAGGTCCATTTTAAATAGAGCCCTAGGTGAGCATATCTTCCTGTTGTAATGTCTGATCAAATCCTGGCAAATGAGTATATTTTCTACAATACTCCTTCCTTTGATAAACCCTCCTTGCATAGGAGCAATGATGTCTGGCAAAACCCTACTCAGTCTGTTGCAAATGAGCTTTGAGATGCATTTGTAGATAGTATTGCAACAAGCAATTGGCCTGAATTGAGTGACATTTTGAGGCCTGTCTATCTTTGGAATGAGGGTAATAGAGGTAGCATTTATCTGTTTAAGTAGATGGCCATGAGTGAAAAAATCCTGGATTGCTTCACACACATCAGTCCCCACTATCTCCCATGTGTCTTTGAAGAACTTACTGGAGTACCCATCTGGACCTGGTGCCTTGTCATTGGGTATGCTATAAAAAATATCCTTTATTTCCTCCTTGGTGACAGGTTGCATTAGGGTCTGATGATGCTCATTATTACATAGAGGTCCCAGCTGAAGAATGTTGTTATTTACTTTCACAGTAGCAGTCTGAGAACCTAGCAGATTTTTGTAATACTGTAAGAAGCTATTTTGAATACCTGCTGTGTCTGTATGTAATTCTCCCCCTTGATCCATGATCTGGTGCACTGAATTCCTTACTCTCCTACTCCTCAAGGAGCCATGAAAGTAAGCCGAGTTAGTATCACCTTGTTCCATCCATTGCACCTTAGCCTTTTGTTGGAGATATTCCTGACAGGCTGTATGGACTCTTCGATATTCAATATGAGCCTCATATTCCTGTTGAATAAGTGTAGAATCCTCTGGATGCTTTGCTATATTTTCCTGAAGGTGCAGCAGTTTCAGTTGAGCTATATCATTTTGTCTTTCAATATCTGAGAATTGAGCTTTGTTGAGGTTCTTCAGAGGTATTTTCAGCCTTTGAAGTCTTTTGATCACACTGTACATAGGAGTACCATTTACTTGTATTGACCAGTGTTGTTGTATAATATCAGTAAACTCAGAACAGGAGCTCCACATATTGTAATACTTAAAGTTCCTCTTAACATGTCCAGAGTCTGCAGCCTCACGAATAATACATGGATTATGGTCAAACAGCCCTTCAGGTAAAAAATGAGCAGTTAAATTATGATAATGCTGCAGCCATTGTAGATTCCCAAAACACCTGTCTATCCGACTAAACACTCTGTCTGCTATAGGTTGCTTATTAGTCCAGGTGTAAAAAGCACCCATGGCAGGGAGGTCAGTCAAATCACAGGCACTGATACAATCCCTGAATGGAAAAGCTTCTGCAATGTCAAAGCTCCCTCCCAATCTTTCATCAGCAGTCATGACACAGTTGAAGTCCCCACAGACCAGCCAAGCCTCATTAATGTTAGTTGCTAGATGATTGAGGTCTCGCCATAGTTCCTCCCTTTCTTTGATCTTATTAAAAGCATATACCATTGTAACATAGAATTGCATTCCATTTATGGGATCCTTAACCTCACAATGTATCAGCTGAGAGGTGTATTTAAGAGGCATAACAGCACACTTACTAGGATCCCAAAATCCAAATACGACCACCTTGATGCCATTGACTGTTAGTTGTAATACTCCAACCTCCAAAAGTACCCAAAGCTACCTTATGTAAATTAGAGGGTTTTATTTTAGTTTCTAGCAGACCATAAAAACTAATTTTATTATCTATTAAAAATTTATTCACTTCCTGTTGCTTTGTGACAAGGTTCATACCTCTCACATTCCAGAACCCTAGTTTAATCATTGGGTATGGGATGATGGAGGGTCTACCTTTGTGTGACTGCCACCATTATTCGTCTGTCCAGTAAGCATTTGCAAATAGGAGGGACTGTCTGGGTCAATCCTATTCTACTGCTGCTGCTTATTGCCTGGTATCTCTGATGCCCCTGAGGCTGTAATTTTCAAACTTGGAAAGGTCCCTACTGGTAAAGCATTAGAAGTAGTTGTATTAGAGGGTGCAGAGTAACAACATGTTTATCAGTGCCAACTACTTTGCTGTGGATCTGTGGAACAGGAACTGGTTTTGGTTGCCAGACTTTCCGCACTTTTGGCATATCTTTCCTCCCATTCCTGCAATCCTTTCCCTCATGTCCCAATCTCTTGCAGACTCCACAACTAACTGGACGCCATTCATATTCAATTTTGATTGTCACTTTGTTGCCTATTTCATCCAAGAATTGAACATTGGGAGGAAGCTCTTGCCCTATTTTGAGTTCTAGAAGAACTCTAGCATAGTCAAGTCTTATTTTCTGAGCAGTAAAATCATCTGTCTTGACAAATGGGCCAACTACGCCAGCAATCTTACTCAAACTGTTTCCCCAGAATTTGAGTGGCAAGTTTATCAATCTTACCCAAACTGGCACTTTAGTAACTTCTTCTTTCTCCATTGCTATATGAGCCTGCCACTTCTTAATCACCAAGGGTTTATTATCAAAGAGATGATAACCACTATTCAAAACTGCAGTTTGATCATCTTTAGTCTTAAATCTAACCAGAAAAATACCATTAGATCGAAAAGAAATCTTATCAATGTTAAATTTCTGCCATATTCTCCTTAGAAATCCATTCAACACTTCCCATGGTGGATTTGAACCCACTACAAAGCCATATATTGCTGTCTCCCAGTATTGTAAATCCTCTTGAACATCTTCCATATTCAACTGCAAAAGACTACTTGGTTCTGTTTCAACAATATGCTTACCATGGTGAATTGTTGTCCAGGGCCCTTCATGATCAGAGGAGTCCTCTTCATCATTCTGAACTAAAACTTCATCATCAGAGCCGAGATCAAAAGGAGTCACACCAATGGATTCTGGCATGAATCCTTCTTTCAAAGGTTGGTCAAAAGGAGTCACACCAATGGATTCTGGCATGAATCCTTCTTTCAAAGGTTGGTCTCTGTTCTGCAATTCTTGGTTCTGAATATCATTGTTACTGTCCATCTGTTGTTTCTTTTTCTTTGTGTGCCTCTGAGTGATATTGATCATGGAAGGAGAAGGAGAGGACGATGCCCTAGCCATGAATGCCAAGAGAATCGCCAATCGCCGTCTACAGCTCTCTATCACTAGGGTAAATCAACTTATTATTATTATTATTATTATTATTATTATTATTATTATTATTATTATTATTATTATTATTATTATTATTATTATTATTATTATTATTATTATTATTATTATTATTATTATTATTATTATTATTATTATTATTATTATTATTATTATTATTATTATTATTATTATTATTATTATTATTATTATTATTATTATTATTATTATTATTATTATTATTATTATTATTATTATTATTATTATTATTATTATTATTATTATTATTATTATTATTATTATTATTATTATTATTATTATTATTATTATTATTATTATTATTATTATTATTATTATTATTATTATTATTATTATTATTATTATTATTATTATTATTATTATTATTATTATTATTATTATTATTATTATTATTATTATTATTATTATTATTATTATTATTATTATTATTATTATTATTATTATTATTATTATTATTATTATTATTATTATTATTATTATTATTATTATTATTATTATTATTATTATTATTATTATTATTATTATTATTATTATTATTATTATTATTATTATTATTATTATTATTATTATTATTATTATTATTATTATTATTATTATTATTATTATTATTATTATTATTATTATTATTATTATTATTATTATTATTATTATTATTATTATTATTATTATTATTATTATTATTATTATTATTATTATTATTATTATTATTATTATTATTATTATTATTATTATTATTATTATTATTATTATTATTATTATTATTATTATTATTATTATTATTATTATTATTATTATTATTATTATTATTATTATTATTATTATTATTATTATTATTATTATTATTATTATTATTATTATTATTATTATTATTATTATTATTATTATTATTATTATTATTATTATTATTATTATTATTATTATTATTATTATTATTATTATTATTATTATTATTATTATTATTATTATTATTATTATTATTATTATTATTATTATTATTATTATTATTATTATTATTATTATTATTATTATTATTATTATTATTATTATTATTATTATTATTATTATTATTATTATTATTATTATTATTATTATTATTATTATTATTATTATTATTATTATTATTATTATTATTATTATTATTATTATTATTATTATTATTATTATTATTATTATTATTATTATTATTATTATTATTATTATTATTATTATTATTATTATTATTATTATTATTATTATTATTATTATTATTATTATTATTATTATTATTATTATTATTATTATTATTATTATTATTATTATTATTATTATTATTATTATTATTATTATTATTATTATTATTATTATTATTATTATTATTATTATTATTATTATTATTATTATTATTATTATTATTATTATTATTATTATTATTATTATTATTATTATTATTATTATTATTATTATTATTATTATTATTATTATTATTATTATTATTATTATTATTATTATTATTATTATTATTATTATTATTATTATTATTATTATTATTATTATTATTATTATTATTATTATTATTATTATTATTATTATTATTATTATTATTATTATTATTATTATTATTATTATTATTATTATTATTATTATTATTATTATTATTATTATTATTATTATTATTATTATTATTATTATTATTATTATTATTATTATTATTATTATTATTATTATTATTATTATTATTATTATTATTATTATTATTATTATTATTATTATTATTATTATTATTATTATTATTATTATTATTATTATTATTATTATTATTATTATTATTATTATTATTATTATTATTATTATTATTATTATTATTATTATTATTATTATTATTATTATTATTATTATTATTATTATTATTATTATTATTATTATTATTATTATTATTATTATTATTATTATTATTATTATTATTATTATTATTATTATTATTATTATTATTATTATTATTATTATTATTATTATTATTATTATTATTATTATTATTATTATTATTATTATTATTATTATTATTATTATTATTATTATTATTATTATTATTATTATTATTATTATTATTATTATTATTATTATTATTATTATTATTATTATTATTATTATTATTATTATTATTATTATTATTATTATTATTATTATTATTATTATTATTATTATCATTATTATTATTATGATAGTGGCGTATCTACTAAACGAGATATAAAGAGAAACTCTTCATGAGATCAAAGAGTTTTTATTGTAAATATGATTACCAGTAAGACTATAAGATCAAAGTTTCACGATCCGATCGTGGAAAGTATAACTAAGTGATGATTTTTGTTTGTTGCCAAAAGTAATGTGATACAGTATCACAAGTTAAAATCTTTCCGTAACACACATTATTCGATAAGGCGTGGTTGGAAAGAGATAATATAGAACTTATACGATATGGTTTTGTATCTTAGTCAAGTTTTATTGAGCCACTTGATTTTATAATTGGGGTCTTTCTATTTTGTCTACTAATTTCTTTTTCCCACTAAGTCAAAGTACCTTTTTAAACAACCATATTCACTCCGTATTAGATATGGAAAGGTATAGTACCTAATTTGTAAGTTGTCCGAATAAAAACATGTGGTCAATTATCCTACAAGTTCATGAGAATAAAGTGTTTGTGGCTCATGATGCTGTCTTTATAGAATAGAGGACTATTTCTAAATGACAGAGTGGGAGAAAATATTGAAGAGCCACAAATGACACAAGAAAATTGTTTTCTTATTGTCAAATAGAGTGTATATTTGTTCGGAATATACGAGGTCGGGATAAAATCCATCACTCTTTAGAGATGAGTATATAAGTGTTACTTTTTGAAAGTGATGAGAGGTGATAAATCGTTATTTAAAAAATTATGATACCTCTTACTTACAAAGAGGTTGTTTAAAAGGTTGTTTCTAGTTTCAACTCTATGCAATGGCTATAGAAGTCATCTTAATCCGAATTAGAATTCAAGTGTAATTATCAGGTAAATAACCTGGTATATTTACATGAAGAAGTTTGACCTCTTCAATGTAATTGACTTGAATAAAAAGATGTTTTCTAGGCTTAATTGGTGAAAAAGGGTTTTGCACCAGTTTCAATGCTTCTATAAACTCGAATTATACTGGCAATTGTTGCATTTCATAATTGTCAATTTAATAGTAGGATATCAAAACCATCTTCCGGAATTTGATTCGTTCTGGAAGAAGAAGTGTGTTTGACACATTTAGAGGGTTTTTTTGTAGATCCTTACAATCTTAAGATTGTAGCAAACTTTTGAAGAAATCTTAAGAGAGCATCATGGAGTTGGAATGATTAATATATCGTATTATAAAACATTTCTCAAGATGGTGAGGAATTATGTTTACATATGAAGTTTAGTGGGAGTATGGTGGTCTTATGAGTCTTTATATAGTCTGTATATAAATCATTTGGAACTACAAAGGTAGGAGACATTTGTAGTGCCAAAAATGCCATCTTACCAATGTAAGAAAATTTCTTCTTATTAATTTTTGCATGCATGTATTATTTAGACCACCTTATGATAGTTTGTAATTTAAATATCATTAGAGAGTATAATGAGGTCTAAATTCCTAACAAGTGGTATCAGAGCTATAATAGTGTAGGATGATCCTCCATAACCCAAGTCACCAAAATAGGTGACCTCCTTTGGTTGCACCCAAGACTAGCCCAAAAAAACACTAAGTATATTAACTAGATATAGTTTAGTGTAAACCTTGTTTTTTTATACTATAAATATTATTACTTTGATAATATAAGAAGTATATTAATTTTTGTGAATTTATTTTGATGAAGATTGATCAAATTTTGATCAATTTTAGAGGTTGAAGATGAAGATCTTAAGTCTTCTATTTTTCCTCTTAAATGGCTTAACAAGAAGTATGTATTTAGAGGATTTTAATTCTCTAGATTTTTCCACTAAGAATATGTGGAATAGTAGCCTATTTATAGGCCATCAAATGTAAACAAATGAGTTTATAATACTCATAAACATGAGTGGAAGACAAAGACCTATTATGGTCACCCTATCTCCATATTCTCGGTTTACATATGGTATTCCGGGTCTTATTTCGTCTTTCAACATTTGTCCTTAAAATGCTTATAAGTCGAATATTTAATTATCTTATATAATAAAAATATTTATTTGATTATTTAACACTTAAATAATACAAAGTAGTAAATAAAATACACTTAACATTTAAGTGTCATTTTATCATTTTCAACATAAAATGAATCTTATAAAACCCGTTTAGCTAATTTTACAACTTCTTGTAACATTAATTCGCTAATTACCTCCACCTCATAAATAATACAAACTACGTGTATATTTAGTAAATTAACTATTAATTACTAAACATTGTATTATATTTATTATTCAATTATTATATAACCGAATAATAAAATCTTATGGCCTGAGTACTTTACTCTTCATCAAACATTAAATTCACTTGACTAATAAAAGTCAACCTAAACAAGGAATTAATTAACTTGTATCTTATACAAATAATTAATTTCTCCATTTGGGCATCATCCTATAGGTGTGACCTAAAGGGATCAGCTGGTCACCGCCGTCATACGACAGTAATGTCAAACTCTAGTCAGCCAATCATTACCGATTAACGTTGACCAGCTGACAAACATATAAAATATAAATCCCTTATATTCCTTGTACGAGATTTATTATGTAGAAGCATTATTGTGGAGGACACTACTCCAACAAGTGACACCACCAGTACGCTCCGAAGAATTCAGGACAACATTGAAGTCACCCATACAAACCCAAGGCCCATGGATATTTGAAGCAAGATCAGTAAGAGACTGCCAAAGCTCACGTCTAGCAGTTGCATTATTGAAAGCATAAATAAAAGTACTATGAAAAGTGACTTGAGTAACCAAATAGGTGATGGTGCAATGCATATGTTGAGCACTAACCCCTAAAACATCAACCAACACAGTTTTAGGATTCCAAACAACCCAAATACAACGATTATAATTATGCGTATAATTGTAATGGAACTTAAACTGAGGGAAAAGAGTAACAACAGAAGTAACCTTATGCTCCTTAACATGAGTTTCAAGGATAGCACAACAATCCAACTTATTAATCAACAAGAAGTCCAAAACCTCTTGTTGCTTAAGAGGGTCATTAAGCCCTCTTATATTCCAAGTAGAGACAATCATTGAAGAGTGGGTCCTCCAGGATCCAACTCCTCATTCACAACTGGATCAGTGGCATCCAATAAACTCCTCATCCAATATCCTTTCGGTCTGAAATCACCCCTGAACTCCCCTATCAATCTTTCGATCTCTAGATAGGTTTCGTAAATCACCCTAAACAAGCTAAGCCTTCCTACCAATCTTTCGATCCAGGTAGGTTTTACTAGGTAAACTAGTCTCCTGCGTGCACTCATTTGACAAGTTTCACAATTATATTGTTTATGGGTAAACTTCGTCGTAAAGACGACTTACATGCAATTCCTACGACATAACTACCGCGAGTTCCTTCATCCTAACATATTAGAGGGGTTAGCTACGCATACTTGGGGAAACTAAACTAATAACGATGACGATACAAATAACATACAACATAGCAATTAAAGAAGAATAAAGATAAATCATAAAACAATGAAAATAAGAACAATAATAGAAAGAGTAGAAAGTGAATTACAGTAATGGCAAGAAAGGAGAAACAAGATCCGAATTCTTCCAAGATGAAAAACCCTAAGTGAAAGTATTTAGAACTAAATGACTGCTTAAGAGAAAACTGAATGAAAAACTACTGAATGTTTTTGTGAATGAACCTCAAAGTTAAAAGTAAAAAGTAAAGTGTCTCCAAAAGGCTGCTAACCTAATCCTCAAATAAGGGTTAGGTTAACTCAAAGGAAAATAAAACCTAAAACGTAAACTGCAAATCCGGGGCACTTAAGTGAGTTGCTCGATCAAGTGACTGAACCACTCGATCGAGTAACTGTTCTTCAAAAAGGGGTCGATCGAGCAACTTCGAGCTGGCAGTTACTCGATCGAGTAACCCTGGAATCCTCGAAGGTTGGGTCCTTCCAGCAGACTCCTCGATCGAGTATCAAACTACTCGATCGAGTCTTTCTCCTCCTGCATCCATTCGATCGAGCTGTGGTGCTTACTCGATCGAGTAAATGACAGATGCAGTGCTTCTTTTCCGCTTCTTTCTTGCTTTTCTCCCTCGTTCTTGCCTCGGTTACCGTTCCTTTAGGCCTTACACTGCAAAATCGGGGCTACGGGACTTCTTGACTTGCTTCATCCTCTAAAATAGCTCAAAACGGACAGAAAACGCATGGTTTCTTCATCTTTTGCATAATTCCTGCAAAATAACAGAAAATACACCAAAGGAAGCAAAAGGGGGCAAAATGGCACGTAAAGTGCACGAAAATGCATAGAAATACGTGCTAAATGGACCTAAAAAGTCTATATAAATTGCACGTATCAAATATCCACAAACCAAACCTTTGCTTGTCCTCAAGCAAACTAATGCAACTACAAGAACTAAAACCAACTAACTACTACCTAATGGAATGAAATCGCCTCAGAACCAACTATGGACCATGTTGTTGTTGGAGGAAGTGTCCTCGACAATAGTGTGTTGACGTATTTAAAACTCATTTGAATGAAACACAACTGGGAGTGTTACTCTTTTAAAGTCAACTGATCAACATTTATCGATAATGATTGGCTGTCTAGAGTTTGACATTATCGTCATATGATGGTGGTGATTAGTTGATCCCTTAAGGTCATATCTTTAGGGAATTCCGTCTCAATGGAATAATTAATTAAAATTGTATTGGATACAAGTTAATTAATAACTAGAAATTGAAATGATTTTCATTACAAATATTGTTATAAAGGGGTTATAATAAAAGGTAATAAAATAGTTTTATTACATGATTTTATTTATTCGTTTTAGGAAACGATTAAGTTGAGAATAAACACGGTTGATCATAAAATTACAAAGAGTTGTAATTAAAATTATGATATTACATTTTTATGAAGTAGTAATTTCGAATTACTGATGGTGTTATTTAAATGTTATAAAATTGTGAATTATGAATTTTAAAAGGGTAAAATTGCATAATTAACAAATTAGGTCATGTGTTATGAGACATATGTGATATGTTACAAATTAACACAATTGACAAAAATAAAATGGGTCCTTTATAACCCACATTTCAGCCGTGACATTAGACACACAATATGATTGTGTGTATTATACACTAAACCTATGTTTAGGTGTGTAAGAATGTGTAAGATAATGTAAGGCATATTGTGTGCTTTGTGTAAGTAATAGAAGGCCATGCATTGGCTTAGGGTTGCTTGAGATGGCCGGCCATCTTGCTCCAACAAGCAAGGTTATCTTGCTTCCTATTTATACACAACACTCTTCATGCATAAGTAGTGGATGTTTTAACTTAGTCCTTACTCTTACAACATCCAATTCTCAATATGGATACTAGAGATTAATAACTCTAGTATTAAAATCATTTCATACTAATAATATTAAGAGTAATATTATTGTTATTATTTCTAGTATACTTATACTAATTTTCTAGTAACAAAATTAGTATTAGTTTGAGATCGGGTCCTTGATACGCATCTTTTGGAGACGATTTTTCTTAGATCGTTTAAGGGTATTTCGGTGGTTTGAAGACTCATATAATAGGTGATTATTGAGTATAAACCTTCTAAAACCAATGTAAGGACTATCTCATTTTATGATATCATCTTGCATGCATAAGATCTATTTAAGTTTTTATGACTAAACTTAAAGAAGTAAAACTCACATTAGATATGAGTATAAAATGTGGAACTTAGTTTCCAACAATTGGTATCAGAGCATTACGGTTGTTGCATGCATGATCGGATTCATGTTTTATGTTAAAATCGGTTTAACATATATTTCGAAAATTTCGAAATAATTGTGATTTATTATGATAAATCACAAAATAATTTTGCATGTTAAAGTTTCTGTTTCTAAAATGGTTTTAGGACATAAAAATAATTTTATGGATTTTTATTGTTCATTTTTATATTTATTTGTATATTTTGTAGTCTAAATCGGTTTTAAACAACAATTAATGGGAAAAATAGCTAAAAATAGTTTCTGGCCGAGATTTTTTGATATGTTCTCACATGCATATTTAATATATTGTATATGATTTTTCGTAAGAAATGGAGTTAATATGCATGGATTATGAATTTTATGAGATAAATAGTCATAATATGAGTAAAAATGGGTATATATGGTTATATTTCGAATTTGACCTTAAAAATTTTATGAGAAGTCACATGCAATATATAAAGTTCCTGTATGAATTTTCGAAATTATTGGAATTATTTTGCATGATTAATGATTTTTATAGTAAAAATCGGATTAATAATGACTTAAATTCGACTTTAATAGTTATAGTTGGAATTTTGCCATAAAAACTTTACACAATGTCACATGCAATATTTACAGTTTGTATGTAAGTTTTGGGAATTTATTCTCAAGTGATGCATGATTTATGATTTTAATGGTTAAAATCGGATAAATAGTGACTTATTGTGTTAAAAATAGTTAATCTTAATATTATGGCATGAAATTTTACCCATAGATGTCTTATATGATAGGAACATCAGATCTAAAAGTTAGATATCAAAAGGTTTCTGTTTTTATGATTATTAATTTTAATGAGTTAATTAGCTAATAATCGTAATTTATGAGTCGGAAAATAAAATTTCGAGTATGGTCTGTAATTTTTGGTCACTTTCAGATTCTAATATGTATTTTAGGATGACTAAAAATTTATGGCAATTTATTTCAAGTTTTTATGATTTAAATCGGATTTTAACCATGAAAACGGCTTATTATACGATTTATTTATGATATAAGCCATAAATAATTGCAAAAAAATCATTTTAATAATTTCTGAAATTTTAGAAAAATTTCCAGAAAGTTTAAAATTTTTGAATTTTAAATTTCGAATTTTATTGACTCATTTGGCCACATTTTGTTTATTTTTCCCGAAAATACAAGTAATTTATGAACAATAATGCAAAATCAAGTTAGATCATGATCAAATATTAGTAGAGACTAAACATTGATTCCTAAAGTAAGTTAGGATGATTAACTTGGACATAAATGAGATTTATGTAATTTTGGATGATTTTAATAGTTAAAATCGCGCATATCCGTAAAAACCGTAAACAAATATGAGATATTTGCTCCCATAAGGCGATTTGGCATTAAATTTGAGCATGTGCATACATATTTTATTTATTGCAATTATTTAATATGAGTGTCATATTTTGAATGTTATTTAAATAATTTGGAATTATGTAATTTTTCTTAGTATGGCCTTAGTTTTAATCAATATTACCCGTAATGAAAGGGAATATTGATTCGGTTGTAATTTATGTGATCTCGTATCACGGGTTTGTAATTTAATTTAAATTTTCAGTTTTACAATAGAATAGTTGTATTGTTTTATTGTAATCCCGGAGATCCAAAAGACGGTGCCATACGGAAAGGAGTTCCGACAAGACGGTGTTTTCTTGGATGGCGTGCCAATGAAGTTCAAGGGACCAAGGAGTTGGTTTCCGAATTTGTAATAGTTAATTAGTTTTTACTATTACTAGGAAGGCCATACTAGGATTTTATTGCTTTATTGCTTTTGTTTTTGCATTTTAATATGTCTGCATGCATAGCCAAATCGCCATAAACATGCATATTAGTTTAAATCGTTAAAAACGACCGTGTCAATTATAATTATCGAGTTCACCGATTTAATTCGCTTAAAGGAGATAGATAATAAATTGACAAGACCTCTATATTAAACAAAAACAATTGAGAATTAGCCTTACCAAATAGTAGAACCCATGAGCTTCTATTTCGTGGGGTGGTGCTAGTCCAGTGGGCAGTACGAACCCCATTACGTAGGATAAGTGGGGCGATGGGGTGGATTCAGTCCAGTGGGCGGATCGCATCCCGATGCATTTGAAATTTGGTTTGTACTCAACGGAAGTGTAGAGGACCAGTGGTCAATGTGTTCCGGGCTAAGATGAGTAAATAATGATTTGTCATCAACCAAGAGTTCTAGGGTAGAACCGGTTTATTTTAACCCACCAAACCATATCATTGGGTCGGAGTTCCAGTGGTTCACGATTTCGATAGTATGGGTTTGGGTCTTGGAATCATTTATAAAATTGGATAGAGGTCATTTTATAGATGCAATAACTTGTCAATCATTTACAAGTTTTCAAAAACGATAAATGTTAATTTTTCCTTCATCTCTTGTAGTAATTGAAAAATGGATGCTTTCAATAATCTCATTCCTATCACCATTGATAACTGGCAAAAATACTGTGAAGATGATCCGACTAGAGAATTGCGCTTTACGATCGACAACAATGGAAAACTTTGTCTGGTAACCACCTCTGCTCCGCCTAAACCAATCGTGATGACGGATCATGACTATGATAATCTTATCTCTCAAATGAACTCAATGTCTTTAGAGACAAAAGGGGATGAGGAGATGAGTGGGAGCACAAGTGGAACACCTCTTTCCATTAAGAATGGAAGGAAGTTTAAAAGGATAAAGAAAGGAAAGCGACCCATAAAGGGAGTAGCTAGTGGGACTACTACAACCAAAAAGAAAGGTGCTAAACCTTCAGATATTTGTCACCATTGTTTTGAGTTTGGCCATTGGAGGCGTAACTGCCCCACATATTTGGAGGACATCAAAGATGGAATCATCACTCCAAAGAGTAAGACTCTAAGTGAAATATATGTTATTGACATTAATTTCACCTCCTCTATAACATGGGTATTAGATACTGGTTGTGGATCTCACCTTTGTAATCATTTACAGGGGCTAAGAAATGTGGAGAAGCTAGACAAAAGTGACGTGGATCTCAGACTTGGAAATGGGGCTAAGGTAGCCGCTTCTTCAAAGGGAACCTACGTATTACATTTAGCTAGTGGTTATGAGTTGTATTTGAAGGATTGTTATTATGTACCTTCTTTATCTAAAAACATCATTTCGGTTGCCATGTTAGACATGGAAGGTTTTTCATTCATGATCAAGAATAATTTTTGTGAAATACATCGAAATGGCTTGGTAGTAGGCCAAGCAAATTCCGTAAATGGGATTTATGTACTCAACAACTCAAAATATATTGATGTCCACAATGTGCAAACAAAAAGACTAAAATCAAATGACCCAAATGAATCGTTCATTTGGCATTGCCGTCTAGGTCACATAAATGAAAATCGCATTAAGAGATTAGTATCGACTAATATCATCAAACCATTCGATTACATATCATATGGAGTATGCGAATCATGTCTTCTTGGTAAGATGACTCGATCACCTTTTAGTGGAAAAGGTGAGAGGGCAAGTGACTTGTTAGGACTAATACATACCGATGTATGTGGTCCAATGACAATCACCGCAAGAGGAAATTATGACTACTTTATTACTTTTACTGACGATTTAAGTAGATATGGGTATATCTACTTAATCAAATACAAAAGTGAAGCATTTGAAAAGTTCAAAGAATTTCAAAATGAAGTAGAGAACCAAACCAATAGAAAGATCAAAGCACTTCGATCAGATCGTGGTGGCGAATATCTAAGCAATGAATTTGATTCTCATTTAAAAGATTGTGGCATAGTATCACAACTTACTCCACCAGGAACACCACAACTCAATGGTGTTTCTGAAAGGAGAAATCGAACCTTATTAGACATGGTTCGATCAATGATGAGTCTTACAGATCTCCCTGATTCATTTTGGGGATTTGCACTCCAAACCGCCATACACTCCTTAAACAGGAGTCCGACTAAAGCTGCAAATAAAACTCCATATGAGATATGGAAAGGGAAGGTCCCGAATTTGTCATTCATTAAGATATGGGGTTGCAAGGCTTATGTTAAGAACAAGTCTTCCGATAAACTTGCACCCAAATCTGACAAATGCACATTTGTAGGATATCCACTCAATACTCGTGCATACTACTTCTATAATTCTCAAGAAAACAAAGTGTTTGTGTCTCGAGAAGCTGTCTTCTTAGAAAGTGATTTCATTTCTAAAAGACAGAGTGGGAGAAAATTTGAACTTGAAGAAATTCAAGATCAAGAGCCACAAACAGAAGTAGAGATAACGCAAGAAAACATTCCTTCGTCATCAAATGCTGTAGTTCATGCTCCAGTACCTAGGAGGTCTGGGAGAGTGAGTCACCAACCTGAGAGATATATTGGTGTCATTGAGGTAGGAGACGCTTTAGACGTTTTTCTAATGGAAAATGATGAACCATCCACCTACAAAGGAGCTATATCTAGTCCAAGCTCAGCTTTTTGGCTTGAAGCCATGAAATCCGAAATTAAATCTATGGAAGATAATCAAGTTTGGAACTTGGTTGATTTGCCTAAGAACGTTAAACCACTTCAGTGCAAGTGGATCTTCAAAATCAAAAATGGCATAGAGGGACATGATGATGTCTACAAAGCTAGGCTTGTAGCAAAAGGTTTCACTCAAATTCATGGTCTACACTATGATGAAACTTTTGCTCCTGTTGCTATGTTGAGATCAATTCGGATTATGTTAGCAATTGCCGCATTTCACGATTATGAAATATGGCAAATGGATGTTAAAACCGCCTTCCTAAATGGGCATTTAGAGGAGGAGGTGTACATGGTACAACCTGAAGGTTTTAAGGATCCTAAAAATCCTAACAAAGTATGCAAGCTAAATAGGTCCATTTATGGGCTTAAGCAAGCATCAAGAAGCTGGAATCATCGATTCAATCATGTGATAAAAGAGAATGGGTTCACTCGAAGTGTCGAAGAACCTTGTTTATACATGAAGTTCAGTGGGAGCAAAGTTGTGTTCTTAATCTTGTATGTAGACGACATACTCCTTATTGGTAACGATGTTACCATGTTGACTTCAGTCAAGGAATGGTTAGGAAAGCATTTCCAAATGAAAGATTTGGGGAATGCACAACGCATACTGGGTATAAGAATCTTTAGAGAAAGATCCAAGAGAATATTGGCACTAAGCCAAGAATCTTATGTGGATAAGATACTTCGTCGTTTCAACATGGAAAATTCTAAGAGAGGACTGGTTCCCATGGGGAGTGGGATTTCCTTGAGCAAAACTCAATCACCCACTCCTGATCAAACAGAACATGTTGAACGAATGAAGGACATACCCTATGCTTCAGCTGTTGGGTCAATCATGTATGCCATGACTTGTACCCGTCCAGATGTGTCATATGCTTTGAGCATGACGAGTAGATACCAAGCCAATCCAGGTGAAAAACACTGGATAGCCGTTAAGAATATCCTTAAGTACTTGAGAAGAACTAAGGATCTATTCTTAGTGTTTGGAGGAGAAGGTGAGTTTAGTGTAAAGGGTTACACCGACTCAAGCTTTCAAACAGATGCGGATGATATGAAATCCCAGGCTGGATTTATCTATATGATCAATGGTGGTGCCGTAAGCTGGAGAAGCTTCAAAGAGCCAGTTGTTGCGGATTCTACTACAGAGGCTGAGTACATTGCAGCATCAGAGGCTGCGAAGGAAGCTGTGTGGATTAGGCAGTTCTTGGAAGGACTAAAGGTAGTCCCCGTAGCCAAAGATCCAATCACAATTCTTTGTGATAACAGTGGGGCTATCTTTCAAGCAAAGGAGCCCAAGTCTAGCAATAAGTCCAAACATGTACTCAGAAAATTTCATGTAATTAGAGACTTTATTGAAAGGAAGGAAGTTGCGGTTTGTAAGGTTGGGACAGAGGACAATATTGCTGATCCTTTAACCAAGCCTTTATCGCAGGCTAAGCATGACCGACATGTAGCATCCATGGGTCTTAAACGCATGCCAGATATGTACTAAATTATGAGGATGAAATAAAGTGTTATTTTTCAAGTTGTTCATAATACATTTGTCGTGATAGAGTTTAAGTACTCAAAAACCAAGGTCATAAAATTCAAATGGGATGGTGAGACCATATTGAACCCCATTAAAGTGAATTGAATTATCATGACCTCGCCCCTGGTTGCTTAAGTGAGGTGACATCTCAATGCAACCAGATGTGTGATGCGATTGATGGCGAGTTCAATTGCCATAGGGTCATACGAGATGACTAGTCGATCACCTAGGCATAGACATGTTAAGATACATTTGCCGGGCTAATGACCGCAGATAGAGCTCTGGCGTACTCTTATTAAAAGACTGCCTGGTCGTGGCGGGAGCATCTATCGTGTTTCACATGAGTCAGTTCTTGGACTAATGACTGTTCTCTGAGGTGGCATAGTTTTTTCAGATTAACTTTGATTTATGTCCTAACACCTTCGTAACTGGGGTTTATAAGGACATATTTTGGGTTATGATGGACTATGGCCAGCCGGAAGGAATAAGTCGATTAGGAATTGTCCACCCCTTGTCAGGGTTGAGAAATATCTCTAGGCCACTCGAGGAGAATAATAACTAGAAATGCGTGGCCACGCTCGGAAGGTATCTATGGTAGATAATTCCGGTCAGTAGTTATAAACTCCAGATCGAGATAAACCACTCTAGATTTTTTAATCAATTGCCGGCACGACCTGAGAGGACGCCATGCATTGAGTGGGAGATAGTAATAGGGCAAGAGAATTGGTGACACACACTTGTCTCGGACAAGTGGGAGATTGTTGGAGGAAGTGTCCTCGACAATAGTGTGTTGACGTATTTAAAACTCATTTGAATGAAACACAACTGGGAGTGTTACTCTTTTAAAGTCAACTGATCAACATTTATCGATAATGATTGGCTGTCTAGAGTTTGACATTATCGTCATATGATGGTGGTGATTAGTTGATCCCTTAAGGTCATATCTTTAGGGAATTCCGTCTCAATGGAATAATTAATTAAAATTGTATTGGATACAAGTTAATTAATAACTAGAAATTGAAATGATTTTCATTACAAATATTGTTATAAAGGGGTTATAATAAAAGGTAATAAAATAGTTTTATTACATGATTTTATTTATTCGTTTTAGGAAACGATTAAGTTGAGAATAAACACGGTTGATCATAAAATTACAAAGAGTTGTAATTAAAATTATGATATTACATTTTTATGAAGTAGTAATTTCGAATTACTGATGGTGTTATTTAAATGTTATAAAATTGTGAATTATGAATTTTAAAAGGGTAAAATTGCATAATTAACAAATTAGGTCATGTGTTATGAGACATATGTGATATGTTACAAATTAACACAATTGACAAAAATAAAATGGGTCCTTTATAACCCACATTTCAGCCGTGACATTAGACACACAATATGATTGTGTGTATTATACACTAAACCTATGTTTAGGTGTGTAAGAATGTGTAAGATAATGTAAGGCATATTGTGTGCTTTGTGTAAGTAATAGAAGGCCATGCATTGGCTTAGGGTTGCTTGAGATGGCCGGCCATCTTGCTCCAACAAGCAAGGTTATCTTGCTTCCTATTTATACACAACACTCTTCATGCATAAGTAGTGGATGTTTTAACTTAGTCCTTACTCTTACAACATCCAATTCTCAATATGGATACTAGAGATTAATAACTCTAGTATTAAAATCATTTCATACTAATAATATTAAGAGTAATATTATTGTTATTATTTCTAGTATACTTATACTAATTTTCTAGTAACAAAATTAGTATTAGTTTGAGATCGGGTCCTTGATACGCATCTTTTGGAGACGATTTTTCTTAGATCGTTTAAGGGTATTTCGGTGGTTTGAAGACTCATATAATAGGTGATTATTGAGTATAAACCTTCTAAAACCAATGTAAGGACTATCTCATTTTATGATATCATCTTGCATGCATAAGATCTATTTAAGTTTTTATGACTAAACTTAAAGAAGTAAAACTCACATTAGATATGAGTATAAAATGTGGAACTTAGTTTCCAACAGTTGTTGACTATGCAAATGCGGAAATTAACCATCATAGAGTTCAAAACCAAAAGCAACGAGTTCATACATGCAATGAAAACAACTTAGACGACTGACTTGAATGACCCGTGTATCTTGGACTCTCCCGGATCGCTCTTCTCTCAATCAATGGGTGAACATATATGTATAAGAGAGAAGGATAAGAAAATGTAGACACTCTCCTAACTGCGACCAACATATCATGCAATGCAACTAGTATGACAATTGATTCTAACTACCGTACACACGCACAACAACCTGTCAAAGTCTATCACATGCCGACTACTTGCATAATTATAGTTATGTGAGGTAAAATGGGCAAAAGGAGGAAAAAACTGTATGGGTAAGAGAGGGTAACGGCTCGAGCTAGCTACCAAGACTCAACCAAAATCGGGGCTATGGGACTTCTTGACTTGCTTCATCCTCTAAAATAGCTCAAAACGGACAGAAAACGCATGATGGTTTCTTCATCTTTTGCATAATGCCTGCAAAATAACAGAAAATACACCAAAGGAAGCAAAAGGGGGCAAAATGGCACGTAAAGTGCATGAAAATGCATGGAAATACGTGCTAAATGGACGTAAAAAGTCTATATAAATTGCACGTATCAGAGAGTACTACTCACATCCTAAACAACTGGTCATAGATGACACCAGTAGAAGGGCTCTAAAAACTTGGAATGTATAGTAGCTTGCCAAAGTGCAAGTCAAGTCTCAAGAAAAGCAGATTGTTTGACAAAAACTCGTAGATATGCATATTACTCTTATACTAGAACATGTTGACAAGGCAAGGCATAGGCATAGACATGTGAAAATTGCAAAATCATCATTGAAATACTCTCGTTCCGACTCGACCTGTCTGCTAAAACAAACGTGCATTTTTTGAAATTTTTCTAATTTTTTTTGGATTTTTGTGTATATGCAAGGGAAATGAAAGAAACAATGCAAAACGGAAATGCAATAAACGTGAGACAAAAATGCAATAAAAACATGAATGCGACGCAAAACCCTTCCCCAAACCAAATCATACAATGTCCCCATTGTGCAATATTATATGCAAAAAACATGGGATATGGGAATTTGCGATAAAATAAAACTAAGGAGGAACATGGAAGGAACTCACGGAATATATGTGCGAACGGAAACCTCCCCAAACCAGAGTGAGCTAGGAGGCTTCGGTAGCCAGCAGTGCTACCTTGTATACCTGAAAAAGAACAAGACAACTTTTTTCGGAAATTAAAAGCATTTGGGTGATAAATAATAATTACAAGGTATGAAAATAAAGGAGAAAATGAAAGCATAAAAGAAAGATAGAGAGAAAGACTCCCTAGGCTTGCTGGTACGCTTCCCGAGGCAAACAAGAATAGGCAGTAGCAGCAGTAGTGGTCGACCGACCATGGGGTCTAGTCGACCGACCATTGCTCAATGATCAGAAGCTACTGGAATGCAGCCATCGGTCGACCGACTGGTTCATCTGGTTCACCGACCACCTCAACTGTGACAGTGCTCGTTTTTCTTCTTCTAATTAACCTAACGGATTAAGTTAATCTTTCACAAAACCTTTAAAACATAATTAACGCGCCCAAAACTTGCGTCAAACTCAAAACTACCAAGTCTATAGTCTCAAAACAAAGCAACAAAAGCAAAAAGAGTCTAAGTTTAAAAGCAAAAACAAAAGGTAGTCCAACAGAAACCGAAATAGGACACTTGACTAGCACTACGGCTCAACATTTAGATACCCCAAAGTAAGGCACTTGGCTAAAAGAGGTCCTTTCAGCAGTATGGACCGCTACTCTGGGCTTCCAGATAACAGGCCTAGCCGGAGGGAGGGTATCTGGTGTCGCATAAGCTATGACACGCTTCTTTATTTATCCGGCCTATCTCGCTCAGCAACTTGCTTAAATTCCGTCTCACTAGTATCACCAGGATCTCTTATGCCCTCTTTGCCATGACCCGCAGCAACAGTAATAACAACATGGTCCTTTAATTTTCTCCCAAGCTCAAGGCCTTTGACGATCTCCAAGATTTTACCGAACTGACGCTCCAACTTCACTTTCTCCAAATGATCCGGATACGGGACCGCAACGCTTGTCGCAGGATCAGCAACCTTCGGCTTCTTTAACTTCAGAATCTTCGTCAATTCATTGATACAAGTGGAATCAGATAAATCAGGTGAAGAATCCAGACTCTGCTCAGGTATTGCGGTCGGTCGACTGGGTGTACTAGTCGGTCAACCGATCGAGCTCGGTTCAGAAAGCTTCTGTCTGTCAGAAAATAGAGGGCCATCAGGTACCATGGTCGATCGACCATGAACATCGGTCGGTCGACCATCATCACTGGGGATGAATTCAGCTACTGCATCAGGAACTTTGGTAGACTTCTCAACCTTTTCCAAATTTTTCTCTTGGCTTCCCGGTCCATCATAGGAGAGACCGCTTCGGAGATTAATGGCATTGATTGTCTCTACGATACTCTCACAGTTGCTCGGAGAGTTAGCAATCTGATTAGCAGCTAAGATTGCTATTTGGCTCTCAAGGTTCTTCAATGATGCAACTTGAGCCTTTTTCATTTTCAGCATTTGACCCATGAGGGTTTGGACAATCGTTCTTAACTCCGCAGCCTCATTTGTTTCATGAACGGGGCATTCTCAAGCTTTTCGAAACGGGTGTTAATGGACGCTTCAAGTGCTGCAACATGACTCGTTTCCGCACTTGTTTTCGGCGAATTCCCACGCGAATTCCCATTTTTAGCTTTATGAATCGCCATCTCCTCAATAATGTTCCAACCCTCATCATAAGCTACATTATTTCGAAATCTACCATTTGCAGCCGAATCAAGGATGACTATGTAGTCATCATATAAAGAGTTATAGAATTGGTTGCAAAGGTACCATTCCTCAAAGCCGTGGTGAGAAACAGATCGAACCAACTTCTTAAAACGGGCCCACGCTTCATGAAATTCCTCATTGGGTCCTTGCTGGAAATTTGAAATTTGAACTCTCAAAGCATTCGTTTTCGCAGGTGAAATGTATTGTTTGCAGAAAGCCAATGCCAGAGATGTCCAATCTGTAACTCTAGCTACTACCTTATCAAGGTAGCGAATCCATTGACGCGCAGAATATTTCAAGGGGAAAAGAAACATCTTCTCCTTAACTTCATCTTGCGTCACTCCAGCCGGTACGGGTATGGAACAACAATAATCCATAAATAGCTCCAAATGCTTCCAAGGATCCTCATCCGATAGACCGGCAAACTGATTTTGCTCCACCAATTTGATATAGGAAAGACGAATTTCAAAGGGGAGAGTAAATCCCTGTGGGAGGTCATGTGCTGTTGGCTGAAGATTATCAGATATAGTAGGCATGATCGCAAAGAACTGAGAGTACTCAAGCCTTCCTCTTAAAAATCTTACTTCTAACTCTGCACAAGCAAAACTAGAAGTAAAAGTAAGCAACGGTCTCAAGGAACCAAAGTTCCTTGAGACAAGAAAAATAAATTAAAAATAAAGCAAACAAAATTATACCGTCTCCCCGGCAACGGCGCCAAAATTTGATACCCGTCGTTGTGGGCGTCAAAGATAAAATTTATAAAACCAAACTAAAACTATAGATAGTGATAGTAAGGGTCGAACCACAGAGAGACAAGGTTAATTCTGTTTGCTAATTTTTAATCTATAAAGTAACAATAAAGAGGGTGTTTTGATTTGTTTTCGTTTGAACTAAGTCTAAAAAGGAAAAAAGAACAAAACTAAAAATTAAGATGTAAATGAATGATAAAAGAGATGCTAGGATGTTCGGGTTACTATAGCTGTGAAGGCAGACGGTCTAGGTAAACCCTTATTACAGTTGCGTACAGGGGTATAACAAGTCCTTTGGGTCCGAGTTAACTAATAGCTCCTTTCGGTATATACTATTAGTCCCTAGGTCTTACATATACCGGTTGTCAACAATTTAGGCGATTCCTAATGTCTAAGTCACATACCCTTCGGTCTTAGTAACTTAGCTGTCTTAAAACGTTACGTAATGCCCCTTCCCTCATCTCTCGATCCCGGGTGGGTCATTACTAAGCACTTAACAAATATCCTCTCGGTCTTATTGATAGGTATTGCACTTAATGGAATAAAAACAGGTCTGGTCATATGCGAAGTCGGTCGACCGACCAGCTAAGCCGGTCGATCGACCAACCTGCTCAGTCGACCGACCAGAGAAGCCAGTCGGTCGACCAAGAACTGTTACGGGTTGCCCTAAACTACGCCATCTACGCTATAATTTGCCTACATCCTAACATGTGAGGGTCTAGGTACTCATGGTATTGATGAAAACAGTAATTATAACGATAATAACGATAATAGAAAACATGATTGATGCAATTAACGAAATAACAATTAACAATAATAAAGGTCCAGGGATTCTAACTAACCGGATACTAATAAAACTTTGAATAAAGTGAACTACAACAAGAATTACCGTAATAAGGAAGGAATTAGAACTGAAAGATTGAATATTATTGAAATAATGCGTGGGAAACTGATTGTTTGTGTGAATAATCTAAAACCTAATTAACAAAGAAGCTAATGAACTTTAATTGTAAACTAAACTAAGACTTGATACGTAGTAGCTTGGATGATGAGTACTGTAACAACCCGTATTATTATTAACTTTTATAATAATTTTATGGGTCGACGATGTATTTATTCGTAGCTAATTGGTTGCATATGTGGTTTGTGGGAGTCGAAAGGGAGTTCTAACCATTAAGTATGATAATAGAATTATGTTCCTAGTAGGGTTCGAGCTTGTGACCACTGGGTATGCTAGTGTGGGCGTCGATTTGCGTGAGAAACAAAAGAGCCGATAAGACGTCACACTGGAAACTGAGTTCCTGCCACCTTTTATAGACAGATATTCCTCACACTTAACCCTACCCTAACCCTAATCTTTTTACATAAAACCCTAGCCATCACACCATAGAAAGAAGAGGAGCCACTCACGGTGGTTGTAGTCTAGTCTAGGGCGGTTCGAATTGGCCGGAGATCTGGTATGTCACAACAACGTTGTTAGTTCCCTTTGTTCTTATAGTTTTCATCACATGTTTGACTGAGTATACACGGCTAATCTTTGTTTGCTTTTGCATAATTTCGTATTAGGACACGTAATGAACATACGTAAGTCATTGGTTGGGTGTCGTCGGCTATTAACGGCCGTCGTGAGGGGTGGTTAAGACGGTGTTAGGGGATCGCTGTTATTGTTTTATTCAAAAATTGAGTTTCTGTTTGCATATTTATAATACGTTTGAGTTGGGGTTTTGTGTCTATTTATTATGGGTCTTGTGTTAGGGAGTCAGGTGGTGGTTGGGTAGTGCAGGAGGTGGTAGTCACGGTGGTTAGAGGTGGTTAGCTATGGTGGAATAGAAGGTTTCGAAAGGGTTGTCAAGGAGTCTGGGTGTTACTGATTGTCGGGGGTTGTTTGGGATGGTATCACCGCCGACTAGGGGGAGGTCTATGCGGTGGTACCATGGTGGTTGTAGGCTTCTGATGGCAGTGGTGGTGTTTGTGGTGAGTGTAGTCAGTGTCGGGCATGTCAGTGGTGGTTTCAGGGGTTTTCGTGGGGGTTATTGAGAGGGTGGTGTACAGGGGGTCGTGAACCAGGCCTTGCAACGGCTCTGGTTCTACTCGCCGGAGGAAGTCGACGGTTCTGGAGGGTGGTAGTGGTGTAATAGGCGGTGTGGGGGCTCGCGTCTGGTGGTTGCCGGCAGGGACCAAGGTGGCCACGCGGCTGTGAGGGGGTGTTTGAGGCCGCGGGTTGTGGTTATTTGGGTAGATGTTGTTTTGTTCTTTTTTTTTGGTAATTGTGTTAATAATATTATTATTAATTTTATTACTAATATTAATATTAATGTTATTATTTTTGGAATATTAGTAATTACTATTGGCGTGTATTAATGTAGATATTAATGTATATTTTGAATAATTTGTATTTTAAACTATTTAAGAAAGTTACTATATTTAGAAAATTACCAATTTTGGAGGTTGCTATTTTGAGAATTGTCTATTTTAGGAAACTTGCCTTTTTGGGAAGTTGCTATAAATAATATCCGTACTTATATTACGAGGGTTAGGAAGCTTAATTGATTATACGTATTATATGTTTAGGTAACGGTTTCCGCGTGGAACACTTCTGGTAGCAGCTGTTCATTTGACGTTGCCTTCTGCAGTTTTGAGGTAGGGGATAATTATGTTTGTGGTTGTGTTATGACATGAGGACACTCACTATATGATTGATATTTAATTATGGTTATAATGTGGTTGATTGATTATTATTGATTATCGTGGAGGACGGGGCTTGTGAAATGGGTCTTGTGATAAGGGACTTGTGATATGGCCATGGGAGATGTGGTGTGTTGGAGGTGAAGTGGAGAAGTGGTTGCTACGGAGATGGAGGAAATTTTTATTGTGTTATTCATGTCTTGATTATATTACCTACTCAACCTCGTGTTGACCCTGTTTGTTTGATTGTGTCTGTGTTGATCTAAATTATTGGGGAGCAGAATGACAGGTCTTAGACTCGTGGAAGCTGGAAGGGAGGAGAGGCTTTGAACCTGACCTGTCTGGTGCTAGATCATGTCACTTAGTCTAGACTTTTGTTTTATCTTATGAGACAGTTGTAATAGTTTTTGGAGACTCCTTGTTTTTGGACATTTAAATTACTCAATAAAGTACTGCGTTTCTTCGATTTGTTATCTACTACCTCGGTTATCCGAGATGGTAACACCCTTGGTTATTTGGGGAGACCTAGTCCAGGTCCCTAAATAAATGGGGGTGTTAAAAGTACAAAAGGGTTGACAAGCTTTTATAGAGAAATATCGATGCTTCCTTCAAAACCTAGCTTCATCACGGGCTTAATTAGGCGTTTAAAATCTTCCGTAATGGACCATGTGGTCGACCGACCAGCTATCGGGTTTCTGAAATCTCGCGCATCAGGTACCTTGGTCGACCGACCATAGTAGGTGGTCGATCGACCAAACATCAGGTACAGTAATAAATTCTGACGAATTCTGCAACGCGCGTCGATCTTAAAACAGCTGCAATTTCTTCGTTACTCATCATATTAAGGCGATTCGTGCGGCGTTGGAAAGCTAAGAGGATAAGCTTTCACCTCCAACTGGATTAACTCCATTATCAGCTCTAGAACTCGAGATATAGCCTTTTGAAACAGGCTGCAATATCGTGGATCGATTTTTTGCTTTTTAGAGCTTGTAAACTGTATGCACCTTTGCTTATGCTATCTCCAGGCTTGAAATGTACTCTAGGCTTTGTTCCTCCTTCGTTCCTTCGTATCCTTAGTCAAGCAAATCACTTGAGGACGGGTTTGAATCGAAATTGCTTTATTTCCGCATAAATCTGCAATAATGCATAAAAAAACGAAAGTAGACGAAATAGGAGAAATAATAACCAAAAACTCATAAATGAGCTCTGAAATGCGTGTAAAAATAGATGTAAAACATCATAAAATAGACACGCATCATTCGGTGTCCTTAACACCGTTTTTTAATCTTATTAGAACAATAATCTAAATACTATAACAATTATAGTAAATAAATATAATCACTATTATATTTATAAATGAATAATATGTAATATTATTTTAGAGGAGTTATTGAGCTTTTTTCTCTTACTAGAAAAACATTAAGGTTAAGAATATTTAAAATGTAAACAATTCACATTATAAGGAGAATGGGTTGAGGGTGAGTGAGTGTGCCGTGTTGGGTGAGCATGGGGAAGGGTTAGATGCTCTTTTCTCTTACCCATGATCTTAGGGTTGCATGGCTACCTATTAGCCATCATACCTAAGCAAATGATTATGTTTTACATCCACAAATTTAAACAAACTAGTCCTAATAACACATAATCACCTGACACAATGTATGTAAAATGGACTTCCATTTTACAATTGTAATTTGTACAATTGTGTAACATGTGACATCCTATGTGACATAAAACAATTGTATTAATTTAGAATTACATATTTATCAAATAAATATTATTTCTAAATTAATTAAATCATATTTAACAAATTTATTTAGTAATTCATAATTACCGTCCCAAAATATGGTTATTATAATAATCGTCAATACGATATACAACATTTGTTATAACCACGAACCTTTCTCATTCTAATTTCGATATTTCAAAAATATCGATTAATATTTGATAATTGACACGTTTCAATTTCAAACATAAATCTTACATTAAGATTCAACCTCTGATTTCCCGATATTTGATTTAAAGGAATTTGATCAATTTGTATCGTATACAATTGATTAATATATCAATTAAGGCGATTGTGCTATAGGTGTGACCTAAAGGGATCAACTGACCCCACCGTCAGATGACAGTAATGTCAAACTCTAGTCAGCCAATCATTACCGATTAATGTTGGTCAGTTAACTATATAATATCGGATCATCTCTTCCATATTCTCGTCATGAGATTTAATTACTTGATCGCACTATTGTTGAGGATACATTTCCCAACAATCTTCCACTTGTCCTCGACAAGTGTGTGTCACCAATTCTCTTGTCCTATTACATCATCTCCCACTCAATACAAGGTGTCTTGCATGTCGTACTTGCACTTGAACATATTGTGAGCGGTTTCCTCGATCTGGAGATTTAACTGCTTTGACCGGAATTATCTACCATAGACACCTTCCGAGCATGGCCACGCATTTCCAGGTAAACTTCTCCTCGAGTGGCCCTGAGATTTAAGATAACCCTGGCAAGGGACTGGACAATTTCTATCCTACTGTTCCCTTTGACTAACACAGTCCATTATGACCCAAAAGATGCCCATTTGACCCCTTTTACGGAAGATCGTAGAGCATAAATAAAAGTCTGTAATACCTCTAATTTTCGAAACTCGGGTTTTGACTCGGAGTTAATGTTATAGGTCTTATTTTATGTTACGATTTTATATTAATTCTATCGTAAGTAGATATATCAATTAATAATAATGTTACGAGTTATACGTGTATAACGAGTTGGGCCCGGTTCGATTTACGTAAGGAATGTAGTAATTATAATCATAATAAGGTGTGACTTGTGATTGGGCCATGAATCTCACGACCCAAACACAATTCCCTGACACGCTCAAACCAATTCAAAACCCTACACCTTTTACACGCACAACCCTACCACCACAACCCTTATGAACTCGTATGCTGATACCCGTCGTTGCGGGTGTCAAAGATAAAATTTATAGTTTCCTAAACTTAAACTAGATAGAGTAAGTCAAGGGTCGAACCACAAGGAGGATGGGAGTGTTTATTGTTTTAAGTCTATGTATTAAGGTAACAATTTGGGGGTTTTGTTTGTTGATGATTGTCACTTACTAAGTCTAACAAATAAAAGTAAAATAGAACAAACCAAAGATGTGAATAAAACATATGGTAAAAGGATGTAAGGATGATCGGTTCGTTATGGCTACGATGGCACATGGTCTAGGTCAACATGTATTGCAGTCGCGTAAGGGGTATAACTAGTCCTCTCGGTCTATGTTATCTAATAGCTCCTTTGGGCCAATGCTATTAGTTCCTAGGTCTCACAAAAATTGGGTGTCAACAATAAGGGTGATTCCTAAATTCTAGGTCACATACCTTTCGGTCTTAGTAACCTAGCCATCTTAAAATGTTAACTAATGTCCTTCCCGTATCTTTCAATCTTGGGTCAGTCATTATTAGCATCCTACAATTCTCCTTTCGGTCTCGTCATAGGATATTATAATTAACGAAGCAAAACAGGTCTGAACATACGCGAGGTTGGTCGACCGACCAGCTACTCCAGTCGGTCGACTAACTACCCCAGTCGGTCGACTAACTACCCCAGTCAGCCGACCAGTTAAGCCAGTCGGTCGACCAGGGTCTGCTACGGGTTGCCCTAAATTAAGCCATCTACGCCATAACTTACCTACATTCTAACATATGAACTTAGCTACGCATAACAACAGTAGAAACAACAACAACAATTATAACAACGATACTCATAATGATGAATATGATAAACATGCAATTAACAACAAGGTTTTGGGGATCTATCTGTTGGAGAAAGTGTCTTCGACAATAGTGTGTTGACGTAATTAAAACTCATTTGAATGAAACACAACTGGGAGTGTTACTCTTTTAAAGTCGACTGATCAACATTTATCGATAGTGATTGGCTGTCTAGAGTTTGACATTATCGTCATATGATGGTGGTGATCAGTTGATCCCTTAAGGTCATATCTTTAGGGAATTCCGTCTCAATGGAATAATTAATTAATATTGTATTGGATACAAATTAATTAATAACTAGAAATTTTGGAAATAATTTTATATGACGAATATTTTATAATGAGATTATAATAATAATAGTCAATGTAATAAAATCGTTTTATTACTCGGGTTTTATTTATTCGTTTAAGAAACGATTAAATTGAGAATGAACACGGTTGGTCATAAAATTACAAAGAGTTGTAATTAAAATTATGATATTACATTTTATACAATAATAATTTCGAAATATTGGAATAATTATTTAAATGTAATAAATTTGTAAATTATGAATTTTAATAGTTAAAATTGCACAATTAACAAATTGGGTCATGTGTTATGGGACATGTGTGACATGTTACAAATTAACACAATTGACAAAGATAAAATGGGTCTATAATTAGACCCATTTGAACCGTGTAAATGATGCTCATGTGGGTGATGATTGTGTGTGCTAGTAAGCAAAGAGGTTGAGTGTATGAAGCAAAGTGAATATTGTAAGGAATATTGCTTACTTTGTGTAAGAGCATAAGAGGCATGCATAGACCATTTTGGCTCATCATAGCCGGCCAAGAGTGAGCAAGAAAGCTCACATTTGCTCCTTAAATACACTCTACACACCTCTTACTAGTTAGGAGTTGTTGCACTTTGAAAGTTGTTCATCTCATGCAAAATCTCACCATAACTTCATTCTCTACATTTTCTAGTAAAATAGTTTTCTAGTAAAATAATTATTTCCATACTAATAATAATATTAAGAGTAATATTGTTATTATTTCTAGTTTACTAACACAATTTTCTAGTAACAAAATTTGTGTTAGTTTGAGATCGGGTCCTTGATACGCACCTTTAGGAGACGATTTTTGTTAGATCGTTACAAGAGGATTTCGGGTTTTTGAAGACTCAAATAATAGGTGATTATTGAGTATAAACCTTCTAAAACCAACGTAAGGACTATCTCATCTTATGATATCATCTTGCATGCATAAGATCTATTTAAGTTTTTATGACTAAACTTAAAGAAACAAAACTCACATTAGATTTGAGTATAAAATCAGGAACCTAGTTCCCAACAATTGGTATCAGAGCATTACGGTTGTTGCATGCATGATCGGATTCATGATTAATGTTAAATCGGATTAACATATATATATTTCGGTATTTTCAAAATATTTTGGATTTATTATGATAAATCACAAAATAATTTTGCATGTTAAAGTTTCTGTTTCTAAAATGGTTTTAGGACATAAAAATAATTTTATGGATTTTTATTGTTCATTTTTATATTTATTTGTATATTTTGTAGTTTAAATCGATTTTAAACAACAATTAATGGGAAAAATAGTAAAACTTAACTTCTGGCCGAGATTTTTTGATATGTTTTCACATGCCTATTTTATATATTGTATATGAATTTTCGTAACAAATGGAGTTATTATGCATGGATTATGATTTTTATGAGATAAATAGTCATAATATGAGTAAAAATGGGTATAAGGGGCTATATTTCGAATTTGACCTTAAAAATTTTATGAGACGTCACATGCAATATATAAAGTACCAGTGTAAAGTTTCGAAATTATTGGACTTGTATTGCATGATTAATGATTTTTATAGTAAAAATCGGATTAATAATGACTTAAATTCGACTTTAATAGTTATAGTTGGAATTTTGCCATAAAAATTTAACACAATGTCACATGCAATATTTACAGAATGTATGTAATTTTTGAGAATTTATTCTCAAGTGATGCATGTTTTATGATTTTAATAGTTGAAATCGGCTATATAATGACTTATTGTGTTAAAAATAGTTAATCTTAATATTATGGCATGAAATTTTACCCATAGATGTCTTATATGATAGGAACATCAGATCTAAAAGTTGGATATCAAAAAGTTTCTGTTTTTATGATTATTATTTTTAATGAGTTAATTAGCTAATAATCGTAATTTATGAGTCGTAAAAATAAAATTTCGAGTATGGTCTGTAATTTTTGGTCATTTTCAGATATATATATATTTTAGGATGACTAAAATTTTATGGCAAATTATTGCAAGTTTTTATAATTTAATCGGATTTTAAACGATAAAAACGGCTTTTATATGATTTATTTAAGAAATAAACCATAAACATTTGCAAAAGACCATTTTATTAATTTCTGAATTTTTAGAAAATTTCCAGAAAGTTTCGAATTTTTGAATTTTAAATTTCGAATTTTATTGACTCATTTGGCCGTATTTTGTTTATTTTTCCCGAAAATACAGATAATTTATGAACAATAATGCAAAATCAAGTTAGATCATGATCAAATAATAGTAGAGACTAAACATTGATTCCTAAAGTAAGTTAGGATGATTAACTTGGACATAAATTAGATTTATGTAATTTTGATGATTTTAATAGTTAAAATCGCGCATATCCGTAAAAACTGTAAACAAATATGAGATATTTGCTCCCATAAGGCGATTTGGCATTAAAAATTGAGCATGTGCATACATAATTTATTTATTGCAATTTATTTAATATGAATGTCATATTTTGAATGTTATTTATATAATTTGGAATTATGTAATTTCTCTTAGTATGGCCTTAGTTTTAATCAATATTACCCGTAATGAAAGGGAATATTGATTCGGTTGTAATTTATGTGATCTCGTATCACGGGTTTGTAATTTAAATTTTCAGTTTTACAATAGAATAGTTGTATTATTTTATTGTAATTCCGGAGATCCAAAAGACGGTGCCATACGGAAAGGAGTTCCGACAAGACGGTGTTTTCTTGGATGGCGTGCCAATAAAGTTCAAGGGACCATGGAGTTGGTTTCCGAATTTGTAATAGTTAATTAGTTTTTACTATTACTAGGAAGGCCATACTAGGATTTTATTGCTTTATTGCTTTTACTTTTGCATTTTAATATGTTTTGCATGCATAGCCAAATCGCCATAAACATGCATATTAGTTTAGATCGTTATAAACGACCGTGTCAATTATAATTATCGAGTTCACCAATTTAATTCGCTTAAAGGAGATAGATAATAAATTGACAAGACCTCTATATTAAACAAAACAATTGAGGATTAGCCTTACCAAATAGTAGAACCCATGAGCTTCTATTTCGTGGGGTGGTGCTAGTCCAGTGGGCAGTACGAACCTCATTACGTAGGATAAGTGGGGCGATGGGATGGATTCAGTCCAGTGGGCGGATCGCATCCCGATGCATTTGAAATTTGGTTTGTACTCAACGGAAGTGTAGAGGACCAGTGGTCAATGTGTTCCGGGCTAAGATGAATAAATTATGATTTGTCATCAACCAAGAGTTCTAGGGTAGAACCGGTTTATTTTAACCCACCAAACCATATCATTGGGTCGGAGTTCCAGTGGTTCACAATTTCGATAGTATGGGTTTGGGTCTTGGAATCATTTATAAAATTGGATAGAGGTCATTTTATAGATGCATCAACTTAGTAAATATGTTTACAAGTTAAAATGAAAATTAAAACAATTAGCATTTAATTTCTTCATATGTTTAAATCTTTGTAGTCTTCGAATTAATATCAATCATGACTACTTCCACTACTACAAACACTTCATGGTTACGTTCCTTCATGGATCGTTGTAAGCTAGAAAAGAATGGGGCAAACTTTGCCGATTGGGATGCCCAACTATTGTTAGCGGCAGAGGGAGACGGTAAGAACGAATTCCTCATTGAAGAATCACCTCCTGAACCTGCAGAAAATGCCACCGCCGCAGCAAGACGACCCTATGATACTTATCAGAAGGAGTCTGCGGCAATCAAAAATGTTTTGATCTTCTCGATGGAGCCAGAACTCCAAAGGAGTGCAATAAAGATTGGCACGGCCTATGAGATCTACTTCAGGCTTGTGACAATGTTCTCAAAGGCTTCGAGAATTGTCCAATACGAGGCGGCATCGGCCTTCTTTGATCTCAACCTTAAGGAGGGGCAAAAGGCTAGCCCACATGTGCTCAAGTTAATTGAGCATGTAGAAACCCTAAGGGTGAATCAAGTGGACATTCCTAAAGAACTAGTGATTGACAGAATCCTCCACTCCTTGTCTAAGGTGAAAACTTATGTGCAATTCCGGGTGAATTTCAACATGAGGAACCAAGACATCTCTCTCGATGAATTGCACAATATGATCGTGCAAGCTGAAAGGGATATGGGCCTAAATGTTAGTGCCCCTAAGGATGTTCTCAACATTAATGTTAAGAGCAAAGGCAAGTTCAAAAGGAAGGGTAAGGCAAAGGGGAAGCAACCTTCCAAAGGTTCAAAGAAAGTGTCTTCTGAGGCAAGCACCTCCAATTCCAAGAAGAGCCCTCATCAAGGGGCCAAATGCTTTTATTGCAATGGCAAAGGACATTGGAAGAGGAACTATTCCAAGTATCTCAGCGATCTCAAAGCTGGGAAGATTCTTCCAGTTGGTACGATAACTATCCCGATTTTATGTTAATCTCAACTAATGTATTATGATACAAGTTGTGAAATGAATGCTCTTCTTACTTGAATTAGGGCATGAAAGCAAAGATAAGGGAAAGGAGAAACAAGCTTGATGGATCAAGGGAACTAAGAGTAGCTCCACTCGGGATGATCAAGGAGCTTTGTTTTTCACTTATTTTGCTAGTATTTCAAGTGTTGTGTGAACAATTTAAAGCCTCTGTTTTATTTCCTTGTTGGACAAGGAAAGGATAATCCTTGAACAATTGGTTGTAATTTGGATAATATAGTGACTTGGCTTTCAACCCAAGTCACTATCGGTTTTATAATTATGTTCTTGTTTAGTTTAACATACACTTGCAAATCTTAAACATAAAATAGAATTGATTGTCACATTTCAATGTATGACCATTGAAACCGAATAGGTATAGGATACCCAATTCAAATAAAATCAAAATCAAATTAAGTTTAGAACTCAATTAAAAGGAAAAGTTATCAACCATCCAAAACTATATAAGCTTTAAATCGAATAATTTCTGTGATAAATCATAAGGGCACACAAACCAACATCAAAGTCATTGCTTGTGGCATTAGTGGCTATCTTTGGTAATAAAATGAGATTATTATTACAAAGATAGAGTGGGAGAAATTTAAAATGCCACAAATAGCAAATGATTTTGATTAGCACAATGGATATGATCTATTAGTGAATAGTAGGATTTTTTGTGTTTTGGTTGTGTAAGAGATTTAGAAGATAGATTAAGTTGTGGATAGGATCTACGATTTAGAAAATCTACACCTTATGGTTGTAAAAGGTAGATTAGGCTGTGGATAAGATTCTACTCCTTATCATCCCAAAAGTTGTAGATAAGCCCAAAGGTTGTGGATAAGATCTACGGTTTGGTAAAAATCTACGCCTTATATCCCAACGGCCCCGGCCCTGGAGGATACTTCAAAGATAAATTCTTGAAGTTTGTAAGGAAAAATTCTATACATGGATAAGATCCATGATAGAGTCCTCGTACAGTACAAGATAAGATGAATGTGGGGAACTGAAAGTTCCCACGCACAGAAATTGTATACCATAAGAAAAGACTCTTATAAAAACTACGGGAGAACACTCGAAGAAAATTATTCAAAAGATTTTGCAAAGGCTCAAGAAAGGGTTCTTGGATTTAGATGGTGATCTAAATGTGCCAATGCAAATTCTAAGAACCATGAAAATTATAAGATATACATGCTAATAAATGAGATTTATTGGGAGAAGCATATGTTGACATGTGGATGCCAGCAGTCTGCAAAGTTAAGGGTAACTTTGTTAAAAGTAGTAAAGTAATTCATTGAGAATGAATTCAGTAAACTCAATAACCGCTTTTCAAAAGAGTATTTGAAAAGGATGTGACCATTAGCACATATGGTTATGTCCCAACCATTTCAATTCATTAAATGTTAGGGAACATTGAATTGAGTGGGAGCTTTATGATTTACGGTTAAGTGTAAAGTTCAGTGGGAGTTCTCGCTCCAGGATTTGAAGCTATTGAGTCATGGGTATGACTTCGGGATCTTCAGAATCAAGCAAGAATACAAGAGTTTAGTGGGAGTAAACGTTATCTAAAACAACTCATTGCTCGTTTGGAATGAAGCATTGATACTTATAAAAGGTATACGAGTTTTTGGTTCTAGATGACATATTGATATGAATTAAATCTAATTGAACATGGGATGTTTGGTTGAGATTATAAAAGACATCTTGTTAGTGTTAAGGTTGTTCATGGAGATGAAGATAGTATAACCATGATGGGATCATGAAAATTTATCGAACCTTAAGAACTATTGTTTGCACGCTTATATCACTAATGATTCCGCCATTAGTATGATCGTGTAAAGTGGATGCGCACCGCTTACAGGACAACCCGTAGAGCAGGTGTTAAACCAATGATTAAACCTTGATCAATTGTCAAAGTATTCTCCAATGAAGATGAAAGACAAATTCAAGATCTTGGAAGATAACTTAGTCGTATGGTAAAAGGTTTGCAACGACTCAAGTTCCAAGAAACCAAGCAAAGATTTGTGATAATCTTTGGCTTACATTCATTGACTATGCATCTCAATGACTTGTATTTTAACTACATGGTCATCACAAGATTCTACAAAATGTGTAAGTTCACAAATTATGTAAAGGCATTGCTGTGGCTGGGAGTTACACAATGCACATAATCTTATTCGCTAGTCATGAGAATGACTTGTCTCTTTCAGATGAAAGATCAATGTATGGATATGATCCGCAAAGTGAACGCTCGCACGAACCGTGGTAAACCTGGTTTACTCAAAATGAAGATAATTACAACTTTAAGGGATGTAAACGAGAGACCCTAAAGCTGATTGTAAATTAAATGGTGTTCAAAGGTTGACCACTTGGATGGTGTAATCCACTAATTGTTTGAGTTATTTATAACTCACGAAAGGTCAAGTAAAATTCAAATGGGATGGTAAGACCATATTGAACCCCATTAAAGTGAATTGAATTATCATGACCTCGCCCCTAGTTGCTTAAGTGAGGTGACATCTCAATGCAACCGGATGTGTGATACGATTGATGGCGAGTTCAATTGCCATAGAGTCATACGAGATGACTAATCGATCACCTAGGCATAGACATGTTAAGATACATTTGCCGGGCTAATGACCGCTGATAGAGCTCTGGCGTACTCTTATTAAAAGACTGCCTGGTCGTGGCGGGAGCATCTATCGTGTTTCACATGAGTCAGTTCTTGGACTAATGACCGTTCTCTGAGGTGGCATAGTTTTCAGATTAACTTTGATCTATGTCCTAACACCTTCGTAACTGGGGTTTATAAGGACATATTTTGGGTTATGATGGGCTATGGCCAGCCGGAAGGAATAAGTCGATTAGGAATTTTCCACCCCTTGTCAGGGTTGAGAAATATCTCTAGGCCACTCGAGGAGAATAATAACTAGAAATGCGTGGCCACGCTCGGAAGGTATCTATGGTAGATAATTCCGGTCAGTAGTTATAACTCCAGATCGAGATAAACCACTCTAGATTTTAATCAATTGCCGGCACGACCTGAGAGGATGCCATGCATTGAGTGGGAGATAGTAATAGGGCAAGAGAATTGGTAACACACACTTGTCTCGGACAAGTGGGAGATTGTTGGAGGAAGTGTCCTCGACAATAGTGTGTTGACGTAATTAAAACTCATTTGAATGAAACACAACTGGGAGTGTTACTCTTTTAAAGTCGACTGATCAACATTTATCGATAGTGATTGGCTGTCTAGAGTTTGACATTATCGTCATATGATGGTGGTGATCAGTTGATCCCTTAAGGTCATATCTTTAGGGAATTCCGTCTCAATGGAATAATTAATTAATATTGTATTGGATACAAATTAATTAATAACTAGAAGTTTTGGAAATAATTTTATATGACGAATATTTTATAATGAGATTATAATAATAATAGTCAAAGTAATAAAATCGTTTTATTACTCGGGTTTTATTTATTCGTTTAAGAAACGATTAAATTGAGAATGAACACGGTTGATCATAAAATTACAAAGAGTTGTAATTAAAATTATGATATTACATTTTATACAATAATAATTTCGAAATATTGGAATAATTATTTAAATGTAATAAATTTGTAAATTATGAGTTTTAATAGTTAAAATTGCACAATTAACAAATTGGGTCATGTGTTATGGGACATGTGTGACATGTTACAAATTAACACAATTGACAAAGATAAAATGGGTCTATAATTAGACCCATTTGAACCGTGTAAATGATGCTCATGTGGGTGATGATTGTGTGTGCTAGTAAGCAAAGAGGTTGAGTGTATGAAGCAAAGTGAATATTGTAAGGAATATTGCTTACTTTGTGTAAGAGCATAAGAGGCATGCATAGGCCATTTTGGCTCATCATAGCCGGCCAAGAGTGAGCAAGCAAGCTCACATTTGTTCCTTAAATACACTCTACACACCTCTTACTAGTTAGGAGTTGTTGCACTTTGAAAGTTGTTCATCTCATGCAAAATCTCACCATAACTTCATTCTCTACATTTTCTAGTAAAATAGTTTTCTAGTAAAATAATTATTTCCATACTAATATTAATATTAAGAGTAATATTGTTATTATTTCTAGTTTACTAACACAATTTTTTAGTAACAAAATTTGTGTTAGTTTGAGATCGGGTCCTTGATGCGCACCTTTAGGAGACGATTTTTGTTAGATCGTTACAAGAGGATTTCGGGTTTTTGAAGACTCAAATAATAGGTGATTATTGAGTATAAACCTTCTAAAACCAATGTAAGGACTATCTCATCTTATGATATCATCTTGCATGCATAAGATCTATTTAAGTTTTTATGACTAAACTTAAAGAAACAAAACTCACATTAGATTTGAGTATAAATCAGGAACCTAGTTCCCAACACTATCTAGCCGATATAACAATAACGAAATATAATAGTAAACTGATTTGAAACGAGAATTACTGTACAAAGGAAATTGAACATGTGGAGTGCCAACCCTGAATTTGAGCAGATTATCAAGAATCAGTGGGAGCCTCTCATCACTGGAACACCTATGTACAGGGTGGTAAAAAAGTTGCAGGGACTGAAGATTCCTTTGAAGGCACTAAATAAAGATCATTTTTCAGATATTGAAAGGAGGGATGATATTGCCCATGTCAAACTCCTTGACATTCAGATGGATTTGGCTTCTAACCCAGGGGATCCAGGACTAATGCAACAGGAATATGAGAAACATGCTGAGTATGCTACCATTCACAAAGCATGTCTAGAGTATTTACAGCAAAAAGCCAAAGTTCAATGGCTAGATAATGGAGACTCTAACTCAGCATATTTCCATGGCTCTTTGAAGACTAGGAGGGTTCAAAATGCAGTCAATCATATCATTGACCAAGAAGGTCAGCAGCATTCAGATGTCCAAGGCATTCAAACCAGTTTTCTGAAATATTATACAAGCTTGTTAGGGTCAAGCAGACAGTCTTGAACCAGGGACCTCTGTGTTCCAGTGCACAAGCTAATATCCTACTGCAATCTGTTTCTTGTGAAGAGATACAGGAAGCCTTTTTCAGTATTCTAAATGATAAAGCCCGTGGTCCTGACGGTTATACAAGTAAATTCTTTAAGGATACTTGGGAGATTGTAGGGCCAGATATTTGCGAGGCAATAAAAGATTTCTTTGTGAATGGGCAAATGCTTAAACAACTTAATACCACTAATATTGCCCTCATTCCCAAAGTTGATAGGCCATCCAGGGTAACTTAGTTTAGGCCTATAGCTTGCTGCAATACCATATATAAGTGTATATCCAAGCTAATGTGTGCCAGATTGGGGAAAGTGCTCCCTGATATCATATCTCCTGTGGAAGGAGGCTTTATACAAGGGAGGAGTATCATTGAAAATATTCTTATTTGCCAAGATCTGGTTAGACATTACAAGAGAAAAAGTTGCTCTTCAAGATGTTTGTTTAAACTGGATATGCAAAAGGCGTATGACACTATGGAATGGGATTTCTTACTTCAAATGCTTAAGGGGCATAATTTTCCTGCTCATTTCATATTGTTGATCATGCAGTGTGTAACTACAGCCAGCTATTCTCTTACCTTGAATGGGGACAACTTTGGTTTCTTTCAAGGGCAAAGAGGGCTCAAGCAAGGGGATCCATTGTCTCCACTCCTTTTTACTATCTGCATGGAATACCTTACCAGACTCCTTCAATATACAACATCAAATATGGGCTTCAAGTTTCATCCTATGTGCAAAAGGATGAAGTTATCTTGCTCGATGTTTGCAGATGACCTGCTACTGTTTAGCAAGGGTGACTATAATTCTATGATGATTTTGCTTAGGACATTTGCTACTTTCTCTAAGACTTCAGGGCTGAAAATGAGTCTAGGGAAGTCCAATGTGTACTTCAATGGGGTTGCTGATCAACTTAAGCAGGATATAATCATTATGTCAGGTTGCAAAGAAGGACAAATCCCTTTCAAATATCTAGGAGTGATGGTTAAACCAACACAACTGAACCTTAAGGACTGTCATCCCCTGATAGATAAGATAGTGGAACGGATAAGAAGGCTGGGCACGAGGAAGCTATTGTTGGGGCTGGTGTCCTTGACAGTTAGTACAATGACTTAGTAAATCTCATAAAGGATCACAAGGGCATACTTCAGTATTATTATCAGTTGATCCACGTTTATCAATAACGGTTGGCTTGCTAGATAAGTTTGACGTTATTGTCATACGGATGGCGGTGATCAACTGGTCCCTATACGTCACACCTATAGGACACGTTTGAGAGATGTGAAGGTATGAAAATACAGTCACATTTATGCCGGATACGACTAAACAGTTAGTCAGAGGTATTGACTATTAAATTAGTCAATAAGATGTTGAGATTATTATTTAATACGGATTAAATAATTTTAGCTAATACAGATTACATGATTAATTCGTAAATTAAATATAAACGGTTATATTTAATTAAATATTGTATTCGCGTATTAATATAAACAGTTATATTAAATTGGGTAATTATACAATATCGTAATTTTATCAGACCATTATTAATACATCGACTGCATTAATATTTGATAACATGTATGCGATTTATAAATAAAACCCGCGAATTATATTATTGGCAATCGGGTCGAATCACGCAAAGGAATAAGGTAAGAGTGGAAAAAGCCCACCCTTACCCTATGTCCATTCGGCCGACCCAAGTAATACAAAAGGAGAGTCCTTCTCCTTTTGTCAGGTTACTAGTTAATTTGATAATCTCAAGAATTAGGGTTTTGAGAACATTATTTTGCCAAAACTCAGATCTCACATCTAAAACCTGACAAAAGCTCTCCCCATATTGCAAGGCAATTGGAGAGTAATTCTAGCACACACAGCATCATCTCAATCAAGTCTTGGGTGCAAGTTATATGAGGGAATTTACTTTAATTCCTGTTCTTAGGCATATTCAAGCAAGGACCCAAGGTTGTATTCCTTTTCATGTTTTAATTATCTTAATTATGACTATATTCACACTTGTAAAATTCGTTATAATCCTTCATGTTTAGGGAGAATACATGTTTTATTCCCCACAGCTATCTTATACAGGCAGACTGACACTGGTCAGGTCTGTCTTGGCCTCCTTGCATAAGTATTGGGCTAGTATTTTTATTCTGACTAGTTCAGTGATGAAAAGGATTGATGCCATATGCAGAAATTTTTTATGGGATGGCACAGCTGAGTACATGAGATCTCCTCTAGTAGCTTGGGAGAAAATCTGCACAAGTCACAAAGAAGGAGGGCTGAATTTGAGAGACTCTGCTACCTGGAACACTGCTGCCATTGGAAAACTTGCTTGGTGGGTGTCAAGCTGCCCTAATAAGCTGTGGGTGCAGTGGGTGCATCACAACTATCTGAAAGATACTAGCAGGGATGACTACCAGCCTGCTCATGACTCACCTTGGTGTTGGAAAAAGATTTGTAAAGTTAAAGACAAACTGAAGAGGGGACACAGCACTCTTGGCTGGACAAACACAGGTCCCAACAACTATTCTATTACTAAGGGATACTCATGGTTGCGTGGGGAACAGAATGAGGCTGATTGGAGTAAGCTGATATGGAACAGATGGGTCATACCTAAGCATGGTTTTGTAGCTTGGTTACATCAACATCAAGCGTTTAATACCAGGGTCAAGCTTCACAGACTGAACATTATACCAGACAATACATGCTGCATCTGTGAGGGTGCACCTGAAACCATTGATCACTTATTTGGGCAGTGTTCTTATAGCTGCACAATCATTCAAGGCATTGCAGCTTGGATTGGCTTTAAACCTAACATGAATTTGAACAACGAATGGAGGCTAAGACTAAGGGGGACTAAGATGCAGAGGGCTATCAAAAACAGTGCTCTAAATGCGGTCATTTACCACATTTGGATGCAAAGAAACAGAAGCAGAAATGAGCAAAGTATTCTTAGACCAATGATTGTAATCAAAAATATTAAAGCTGAGTTGAGTAGTTTTTTTCGTAGCAGGATCACAGATAGTTTACCAGTTAAGGATAAAGCTTTTCTAAGCTCCCTTGGCTAATAACTTTGTAATTGCCTCTTATGCCTTATATATATACACTTACCTTTTCCAAAAAAAAAGAATGTTGCTTGAGAACAAACTAAGAACAATACTAAAAATATTCTAAAAACTAAAGTAAATTCAGAATTACAGGAACTTTTTAGAAGAGCAGATTAAGAACTAGAGTAAAGATAATTAGCCTAATGACGGATTAGGCTTAAATAAGATTTTCAGAAGGGTTTCTTGCTTGACCTAATCACGCGTGGGCTTTTGCGAGTTTTCTGGAATTTGCATCGTGGTCGACCGACCAGTGTCGTCGGTCGGTCGACCGGTTATCGGGCCCATGGGGTCTTCTGTCTTCGAAATTTGAATTATGAACTGAAGATGACATATGCTTTGGTCGACCGACCAGTGAGTACGGTCGGTCGACCGAGGCACCTGTGTTGGATATGTGTGTTGGATTTCGTTCCTTCTTCATTCCTTAGTTTCTTTAGCTATGCAAAAATCCCGAGGGTAGCATTTGGATCGAAATCGCCTCTTTTCCGCATAATTCTGCAAAATAGCATAAAAATACGAAAGTAGACAAATATAGGGAAATAATGGCTAAAACTCGTAAATGAGCTCTGAAATGCGTGTAAAAATATATGTAAAACGTCATAAAATAGACTAGCATCAAATTCCCCAAACAAAACCTTGCTTGCCCTCAAGCAAGAATTAGACTCGATCTTAAACTGATGGAACGATTTCAATCTCAGAGCGAAATTTACATGTTAGCCTAAACCAATTTAATGCAATGTCAACAAGGAAAAAGTAAATGAATCATGCAAACGAGTTATGGGGTTGTCAAACTTGAAAATATGTCGACTATAGAGACTTTTCACAATGGACTCTCGCAGTCGCTCAAATCACACATTAAGTACAGGGTGAGTGTGTGTGAAAGATAGAAAGAAGTATTTTGTAAAGACACTCACCTAACTTCGACCAATGAAACCATGTCTGCAATCTAACATGAAAATGAACTCTACAACCGTGCATATACATATTAATCAAGTGATTCTGACACATGCTTGAGGTAAGGAAATATATGTGAGGTGAGGGGTGAAAGAGGTTAAGATGTTTTTGGATAAGTGGGGTTAGATAGCCAAGCTAGCAAAACCGAGATCCAACAATGAATTTCGCAACCTTCAACCCAATGAACTTAAACACGGTGCTATTTCGTAGCACAAAACTCACAAACATTCAAGGAAAAGACTCCCAAGTCTTATAAATTAAGTACGGGAGTATAAAATGACAAATAAAGGCACTTTCTTAACAAACTGCACTATTCTGTTTTTGTCAGTTGGTCGACCGACCAGGTGATGCGGTCGGTCGACTGACTTGCAGTGTATTTTCCGATTTTTCTTTCTTTTTCTGATTTTTTCTGTTTTCCTTTTTCTTTTTCCTTCTTTTTATTTCTTTCTTTCTTTTTCTCATATGGACATACAACAACCAAAAGATGACTCAAAAAGTTCCCGTGACCACAAATACTAGCTTGGTAAGGTAGGCTAAGTATGGGATGTAGTTTTAGGGACAAAAAGGCAAATATGGTCATGTAAGGTTTATGGGTAAAACAAGAGAAAGGGCCTCAAGTGCACATGTCAAGACTCACAAAACAAGATAGCATATAGGTATATAGCAGTTCATGTTCATGTTTATGCATATTGATGTAACATGTTCCAAGGGGAGTACTACTCACATCCTAGATAACTGGTGATGAATGAAACCAGAAATAAGGCTCTAAAACTTAGAGAATGAAGTAGTTTGCCAAGGGTTAAGTCAAGTCTCAAGAAAAGCAATTAGTTTGACAAAAACTTGTGGAAATGCATACGACTCTTCTACTAAGACATGTTGACAAGGCAAGGCATGGGCATAAACATGTTAAAATTCAAAGTCATTGAAATACTCTCGTTCCGAATCGACCTATATCACTACAACAAACACCATGCAAATGTGACGCTTTTTGAAGTGTTTTGTGACGCTTTAAACTGTCACATTTATTTTTATTGACGCTTTGTAAAAGCGTCAATTTTCTGGCCGTCGTTATTTATTGACGCTTTTCTATGTCAACATATGTGACGCTTAAAAGTGTCTTCAATGACTATTGACAGTTTTGTTCGTCAACAAATGTGACGTTTTAAAGCGTCTTCACTAATTAGTGACGCTTTTATGTGTCAGCAAATGTGACGCTTAAAAGTGTCTAAAGTGCGTATTGACGCTCTTATTTGTCAACACAGGTGGCGCTTAAAAGTGTCTCAAGTGCGTATTGACGTTTTTATTTGTCAACAAATGTGATGTTTTAAAGCGTCTTTAGCAACTATTGATACTTTTATGTGTCACTTAAAGAGACATAATTAGGCGTCAATTTTGTATATTTTGACTCTTGAAATTGTCAATCTCATTGATGCTTTTGGTTGTCAACGTACAATATTCTTAAGTATTACCGTCGCAGTTACTCTGGGTATTAGATTTTTAGAAATTTGATTTCCAAATAAAATCGTAAAGATCAAATAAACCTATATGTATTAGTACTCGATTAAATCATGAATAGAATAACAAAGTACTCACGTACTTTTATAAATAATCGTCGTACGTCTGAAATACATTGTCTTCATCACAAACACTAGCATTAACAATTTAACTATTATAAACTAGTACTCCACGGTACGTCAAAATCAAAATATCAATAAAGATCCGAATGATAGTAAAATCCAACATAATTTAACTATTATAAACTAGTATTCTACTAGTCGATGACCGTCTCTAGAAATGCGAGCATTTCGTTCTTGCCAGATGAGATAAACAACTGTAGATATAACAAATCTAGCCCCTTTTTTCCTCCATCTCTTTCCTTTAAACATAGGGAGCTTGATTAACTCATATTTCAAGCTAACGGGCCGTGGAGTAACTCCCGCCAAAGGGGAACTGTTGTAGTACAACACTTGAGTAAGGACGTTAAAAAAATAAGTGGCTTGCAAATTGAGAAATTTCATTAGCTAGCCTCCATATATTGTTTAATAAAAGGGTTTTATTCCAACTAAAGATACTCATCAGACACCCCTTATATGTCTTAAAGCAACTATATAATGTAGGATCAAAATTGAAATTCCTTGTAAAATTACCTAATACTGTGAAGTGCATGTGCATCATGCTCCAAGGTAGGACCAGAATCTGGAGCTGTTTCGACGTAAAATTCTAACGGCTGCTTGAGCGGCCAAATCAGCTTTTGAGTACAATTTACAACCTAAGAATCCACATTTTATGATAAAACAGGTTAAAGTGTACAAGTCTGAGTCATTAAATCCTTATTAACCTAGAACAAGTGGGTGCCTATACTATCAAGTTATAATATACAAGTCCGAGTCACTAAGTCCCTATTAACCTAGAACAATGGGGTGTCTAGTTACTAACTATTAATAGATGTATTCAAAGTTATGAAACTAAATAAATTACCACCCACAAATATACATAGCATCAAGCTTATTAACTCGATATGCATAAGGTCATACATAGATGTAAGAGGAGGATATACTCCAATTTTATCTGCATTCAGAAGACAAAAAAACATCAGCATAATCAGTCTAAAAGTTCATAAAGTGCATAAGCTCATATATATAGATGTAAGAGGAGAATATACTTTAGTTTTATCTGCATTCAGAAGGCCAAAACATCAGCATAATCAGTCTAAAAGTTCATAAAGTGCATAAGCTCATATTTAGATGGAAGAGGATATACTCCAGTTTTATCTGCACTCAGAAGACTAAAAAACATCAGCATAATTCGTCCAAAAGTGCATAAGCACATACCTAGATGCAAGAGAAGGATATACTCTAGATAAATCTGCATTCAGAAGTGTAAAACCCCTCGCGAAAGCGGAAATATAAACACATAAAGGTACTAAAAATGCAGCGGAATTTAAACTTTTTAGAAGATAAAACAACAGGCGAGAAGTCTTAGACTGAAACGTAAACTGAAACTGAAACCAAAATAGATAAGTAACAGTTCTAAGTACTGAAATGAAATATATACACAGCCTGGGAAGGAACATCCCTACAGGCACCAAAACAAATGTAACAAACTACGAGTCCAGCTAAACGACATAAGGTAAGTCATGATGAACGGATCATCGCTCGCTAGCTCTCGTGAACCCATCTCCAACCAGCATGTACCTACATACATGAAAACATGTATGCCACAATCAGTGGGGAGTGACTAGAGTTCTCCTAGCCACCTTTTGTGACAACACGTAACATATAAAACAATACAGAATACTCCAACATATAACAACAAGTGAAGCATAAACAACTCATCATCTGATCTCTTGCTATCATGCGAGTACCATGCACGGCTCTCAACTAACTTCATAAACAAATAGGAAGGAGAGCCGGTTTCCCTACTGGTTACCCAGTCGGGGGGTCTTTCAATCCAATTATTTATGAAACCGAACTAAGAGTCATCCAATGCCTTGGATGATTTAACCACAAATCATATAACAACGATAACATACTATGCATATCTGACACTGTACCATCATCAAGGCAAGCAGATATAAAACAGCAAGTACAAAGGTTCAGAGGCGACATCTTAACGCATAACCTAAATACCAAGTGCGCAATATCAAGCAAGGACTCAGAGGCGAAAACTCAACGCATGGACCGGCTATCACTGAACACTAGACTCAGAGGCGAAAACTCAACGCATGGACTAGCATTCAATTCACTATCACAAGTAAGGAACTCAGAGGCGAAAACTCAACGCATGTTCCCCTACCACATCACAAGATACTAGACTCAGAGGCGAAAACTCAACGCATGTTCTAGCACCAAACACCTGCACTCCGGGTAAGGTATGACAACCTGACTGCCCCGTCGTGCAGTTGCTCTACTCGTCAGACTCAGAGGCCAGCTTAAGGCATGTCCTGACGCGATCACACATACATGTCTGGACTCAGAGGCGAAAACTCAACGCATGTCCCAGACACGACAAACAGACATGTATGGAACTCAGAGGCGAAAACTCAACGCATGTTCCCATACACGACAAACAGTTCACGTATTAAGTTCAGAGGCCAGCTTAAGGCATAACTTAATACGCATCAAAACAATATCATTCAAGTCTATGAATTACTCTATAGTTCTACCTTTAACTTCAAATCAACATTCGATCGACCTCGAGAACTAAGATGAGGGAGAGCCGGTTTCCCTTTCGGTTGCCCGACCGGGGGGTCTCTATCCTTACTCTATTCCCGAACCCAATATAATGTTGCCCATCCTCCGGGGACCTCAAATACATGTCAAAGGTACACAAAACAAGTTTCAAACAAAACCGATTAACCATCTGAAAGTTACGATTAAATTTCAAAACTCAAAATAGCCTACAGGGGTCCCCAGCCGGCCGGCAGGCAGCCGGTCGGCCGGCTGGTGACCACCTCAGCCTTTTCATTCTTTTCTGAAACAACACACGAACTCCCAGCCGGTCGGCAGGCAGCCGGTCGGCCGGCTGGGAACTCAGCCTCCCTAAAAACTTGAAATCATGCATCAACAATAACGCACTCCCAGCCGGCTGGCAGGCGGCCAGTCTGCCGACTGGGACTACTCCTATGTTCTCAAAACTAAAAAATGCAACACAATGCACTCCCAGCCGGCTGGCAGGCGGCCGGTCTGCCGACTGGGGGACCTAATCACTATGGGTCTCAAAATCTCGTAAAAATCACAAAAACTAAGAAGCGCTCTCAGCCGGTCGACCGGCGGCCGGTCGGTCGACCGGCTCAGAGAGCCTGTCGCTGAAAATCGCATTTTCCAGCCAGTCGTAAAACTCAGCAAATCGACACAAAAACTCATGAATCGATACAAGTGTTGTTTTCTCAACATTACAAATCATCAAGTACTACTTCCTAACAGCATATAAATCCCAAAACAATCCTCAAACGATTAATCTCATGTATCCGTCTTAACATATAAAAAACTGAAATTATACTTATGAACACATAACCATATTTCCAAGCATTAATTCTTCACATAAGTATAAACCTAAACATGTTTCTAAGTCTAGAAATCTTAATACTTAAATAAAATCAGAAACAAATATGAGAATCCATCAAACATGCTAATATTCACATTAAGGCCGAGTTTCTCATTATCGTCACCTTTCAAGCTTACTCCGGCAGATGATCCTCCTCAATCACGTAGCTATCGGTGTCGGGATCGTCCAAGCCAACACCTACAACATAGAAAACGGGTTTTTAAGTTCTTAAAACGGAACTAAGGAAAACAGGCCGATTTTCGAAGTCGACAAAATGAAAAATGAAAGTGATGGATGACTTGGAAATCGAACGAGGATTCCGAAAATGTACTTACTTTTGCGATTTGAAGAACGGATGATGAAGAAAAGCTTGAAAAGAAGGAAGTATTAATGGAGGTTTTGTGAGGATTATTTTCACAGTGAAATGAAATGAAGAAGAAGCATTATGTCGATGGAAGGGTTTTGGGGGTTTTATGGACTTGTCCTTCCCGAGTACATAAAATGGGTCGGATTATTAGAACGGATACTTAAGATACGGGAATTTAACCTTGCCAAATTGTATTCGTCTTAAGGACTTGAGGTTCTTAAGACGGATCTTACCTATTAAATTAAAATCTTTCGAAATAAATTGTTAAAATATTATTTTATTACATAAAATAATTTAAAACGATTAAATTGGATTTTACGAAAATACGGGATGTTACAATCACCCCAACTTCAAAAAGTTTCGTCCTCGAAACTCGAACGGATATAAATCTATACACTATACCTCAATCGAATAAGAAGGGATGCGCAGCACGCATCGATGCCTCAGTCTCCCAAGTCTGCTCCTCGACATCACCGCAACGCCAAAGGATCTTCACTAGCGGCACCACCTTGCTCCTAAGCTTCCTCTCCTGTCGGTCAAGGATCTTCACAGGACGCTCCTCGAAAGCAAGACTCGGCTCCAATTTCTCGATCTCTCTAGGCAAAACATGACTCGGGTCACTAATGTATCTGCGGAGCTGGGAAACATGGAAAACGCTATGAACCTTGCCCAAACTAGGAGGCAAGTCCAATCGGTAAGCAGCAGCACCAATCCTCTTCACGATCTCAAAAGGGCCAATATACTTAGGGCTCAACTTGCCCTTAACTCCGAACCTCTTAACACCTTTCATCGGAGAAACTCTCAAGAAGACTCGGTCTCCCACCTCAAACTCTAATGGTCTACGACGGACATCAGCATAGGACTTCTGCCGGTCCTGAGCGGCTTTCATCCTGTTCCTAATGAGCTGTACACGGTCAATGGTCTCAGCTAGCTGATCTGGTCCAAGGTCACGAACATCACTAGCCTGATCCCAGCAGATCGGGCTACGGCACTTCCTACCATAAAGAGCCTCGTACGGAGCCATACCAATGGAAGCATGATAACTGTTGTTGTAAGAAAACTCTACCAACGGCAAACACTGCTCCCAAGAACTCTGAAAATCGAGGGCACAAGCGCGGAGCAAATCCTCAAGTGTCTGTATAGTCCTCTCGGACTGACCATCGGTCGCGGCATGAAATGCGGTACTCATCAACAAACGGCTACCCATAGCCTCCTGCAAAGCCTTCCAGAACCTGGAACAAAATCTCGGATCTCGATCTGAAACTATCTCCCTCGGGACACCATGATAGCGGACTATCTCAGCAACATAAGCCCTGGCTAAACGGTCCATATCCCACGTCTCTCTGATCGGCACAAATCTGGCACACTTAGTTAGACGATCAACAATAACCCAAATCGCATCTTTGCCTCCCACGGTCTTAGGCAAAGCAGTAACAAAATCCATAGATATGCACTCCCACTTCCACTGAGGAACGGGAAGTGGCTGTAGCAAACCACCAGGTCTCCTATGCTCTATCTTGACTTGTTGACAAGTCAAGCACCTACTAACATAATCCAAGATCTCCTTCTTCATACCAGGCCACCAAAACATAAGCCTCAAATCCTTGTGCATCTTCTCTCCTCCTGGATGAACGGAATACGGTGACAAATGAGCCTCATCAAGAACTCTCTTCCTCAAATCTGGCACATCAGGAACATACATCCTACCACGGAACCTAAGGAAACCATCAGCATCAATCACCAAGTGAGGTGCAACACCACTCGAAATCTTAGCCTCAAACTTCTTGAAATCGGCATCTGAAGGCAAACACTGGCGAATCTCCCAATATAAAGACGGCTCGGCGGTCAGAGCAGCTAACCAATCAAAACCACTACCCACCATCTCTAACCTCAGCTTCCGGAACTCGAAACACAACTCATCGGGCAATACTCTCATGGCACTCAACGAGTGAGAAGTCTTGCGGCTAAGCGCATCTGCAACTACATTGGCGTTTCCCTCATGATATAACAACTCAATGTCGTAATCTTTCACCAACTCTAGCCAACGTCTCTGTCTCATGTTAAGGTCTTTCTGAGTAAAAATGTACTTAAGACTCTTGTGATCTGTGAAAATACGGCAATGGGATCCAATCAGGTAATGACGCCACATCTTCAAAGCATGAACGACTGCGGCCAACTCCAAGTCATGTGTCGGATAGTTCACCTCATGAACTCTCAACTGTCTAGATGAATATGCTATCACCTTACCACTCTGCATCAGTACGCATCCAAGTCATAACATCAAAGCATCACAATACACATCAAAGTCCACTCCGATCTCTGGCAAAGCTAACACGGGGGCGGAAGTCAATCTGGTCTTCAACTCCTGGAAAGAACTCTCACACTTGTCGGTCCACACAAATTTGGCTTCTTTCTTCAGCAACTGAGTCATCGGGCGAGCTAATCTCGAAAAATCCTCTACGAATCTACGATAATAGCCTGCCAAACCCAAAAAGCTACGGATCTCTCCTACATCCTTGGGACTCTCCCAATCAACCACCGCCTCTATCTTCGCGGGATCTACCATCACACCCTCGCTGGATATCACATGTCCTAAAAAGGCAACTTTCGAGAGCCAAAATTCACACTTCGAAAACTTTGCGAACCACTTCTGTCTGCGCAGAATCCCTAGAATCAATCGAAGATGCTCAGCATGTTCCTCATCGGTCTTCGAATATATCAAGATGTCATCAATGAAAACCACAACACATGTATCTAGGAACTCACTGAAAGTACGGTTCATCTGATCCATAAAAATAGCCGGTGCATTAGTCAACCCAAATGGCATAACTACAAACTCAAAATGCCCATATCGGGTACGAAAAACAGTCTTCGCAATATCAGCCTCTCTCACTGGAATCTGATGATAACCCGATCGAAGATCAATCTTGGAAAACCTAGAAGCACCTCTCAACTGATCGAATAAGTCATCTATCCTAGGCAAAGGATATCTGTTCTTCACGGTCACTCGGTTCAACTCTCTATAGTCGATACACAGTCTCATGGAACCATCTTTCTTCTTAACGAACAAAACGGGAGCACCCCACGGAGAAGCACTCGGTCTAATGAAACCTTTCTCGATCATCTCTTCCAATTGCTGCTTCAACTCTTTCAACTCTGGCGGAGCCATACGGTAAGGAGCTTTGGAAATCGGTCCGGTACCTGGAACAAGCTCAATAGTAAACTCCACATCTCTCTCTGGCGGTATCCCTGGCAAGTCATCTGGGAACACATCTGGATACTCACGAACAATGGCTACATCCTCAAGCTTCGGTAGCGATGGTTTAGCAGCTGTAACAACACACAGGAAGGCTTGGCAACCCTTCCTAAGAAGATGAGAAGCTTTCATTGAAGAAATCACTCGGACACCCTTTTGAGGGCGAGTTCCCCTATAGGAAACGCGAACTCCTGAAGAACTCCTCAAGCAGATTTTCTGGTCGCGACACTCGAAGCGAGCATGGTATCGCGATAAGCAATCCATACCGAGGATAATGTCAAACTCCTCGAGAGGAAATCTCAGTAAGTCCGCTGGAAATGTGGCTTGACCAATAATAATAGGAACATCCCTATGGGACGAAGAGCAGGAAAACACGTCTCCAGAAGGTAAGGAAATAGAAGTCTCCTCAACCAATGAAGACTCAAGAGCTATACGGTCGGCGAACTGAGTCGATATAAATGATAAAGAAGCTCCAGTATCGAATAAAATAAGGCACTCAGCACCAAGAACAGAAAAGATACCGGCAACAATGTCTGGATGAGCCTCTGCCTCAGCCCTGGTCATCACGAAGATCTTCCCCTTCGGCTTTCCTCCTCTGGTCGCTGCAGCAGCAGTGGCAGCCTTGCCAAGAACAGTATCCTTCTCAGGACAATCAAAGGATCTATGCCCATATCCATTACAAGTATAACACTTATAGGCATTCTTGAAACAATCAAACCCTGGATGAAGCGGTTTACCACAACGGCGGCAAACAGTAGAAGCAGTGTCGGTGTGAAATGTGGTCTTAGCAACCGGAGCAGAGAACCTCTCAAAACGCTTCTTCTGAGAAGAAGGCGAAGAAGTAGAAGGAACAAATGGTCTCTTCCCCTGGTACACGGATCTCTGGTGAGGTGTCACACTAGAAGTAGCAGCACGGGTCTCAGCATCTATGGCACGAATAGAACTCTCTGCCCAAATAGCATCATCATACACCTCCACAAAAGAAGTCGAATCTCGACGAACCATGCTCTCGATGCGTGGCCCTAGCTTGCCACGGTAAAAGTAGACTCTCTCGGCCTCATCTCTGACAAACCTCGATGCAAAGTGAGCTAGCTGGTTGAAACGGTCTGTGAACTCCTGAACTGACATCTTGCCTTGCTTTAGATCCATGAATTCTTTGAGTCGCTGTGATCTGAGCTCTTTAGGATAGAACCTCGTCTCGAGCTTATCCTTAAAGGCATCCCAATCGAATAGAGGGTCAAGGATGAAAGTAGGTCCTGTCAACGCCCACCACCTATCGGCCTCAAGAGTAAGAAAGTGAGTGGCTAGCCGCACCCTATCCTCTCTACTCACCGAATACATAGTGAAGCTCTTTTCCATCTCTCTAAACCACTCGGTAAGAGCTACCGGGTCAACCTCGCCACCATATGTCTTCACGTGGCTACGGGACATCTGCGAAGCTATCCATGAGAAACTACCAGGACGATTAGCCTCGTTGCCTGGCGGTGGAGGAGGCGGAACATTCCCTTCTTGCTGTCTCTGAGTCTCAAGCAAATGCTGAATTGCTTGCAGCACAATGTTATCAGCAGCCCTAGGTCTCACCATCCTTCAAAAGAGAAAACAAGTATTAGCTTAACAATTAGCAATCACAAATAGACTACAAAATAAGTCCTTAGATCTACCCATCTCTCATTCATTATCTGTTTATTTGGTCAAGTTAAGGTTGGGGGTCACATGAGTGCGTCGGGAGCAATAATGCTCTGATACCAACTGTAAAACCCCTCGCGAAAGCGGAAATATAAACACATAAAAGTACTAAAAATGCAGCGGAATTTAAACTTTTTAGAAGATAAAACAACATGCGAGAATTCTTAGACTGAAACGTAAACTGAAACTGAAACCAAAATAGATAAGTAACAGTTCTAAGTACTGAAATGAAATATATACACAGCCTGGGATGGAACATCCCTACAGGCACCAAAACAAATGTAACAAACTACGAGTCCAGCTAAACGACATAAGGTAAGTCATGATGAACGGATCATCGCTCGCTAGCTCTCGTGAACCCATCTCCAACCAGCATGTACCTACATACATGAAAACATGTACGCCACAATTAGTGGGGAGTGACTAGAGTTCTCCTAGCCACCTTTTGTGACAACACGTAACATATAAAACAATACAGAATACTCCAACATATAACAACATGTGAAACATAAACAACTCATCATCTGATCTCTTGCTATCATGCGAGTACCATGCACGACTCTCAACTAACTTCATAAACAAATAGGAAGGAGAGCCGGTTTCCCTACTGGTTACCCAGTCGGGGGGTCTTTCAATCCAATTATTAATGAAACCGAACTAAGAGTCATCCAATGCCTTGGATGATTTAACCACAAATCATATAACAACGATAACATACTATGCATATCTGACACTGTACCATCATCAAGGCAAGCAGATATAAAACAGCAAGTACAAAGGTTCAGAGGCGACATCTTAACGCATAACCTAAATACCAAGTTCGCAATATCAAGCAAGGACTCAGAGGCGAAAACTCAACGCATGGACCGGCTATCAATGAACACTAGACTCAGAGGCGAAAACTCAACGCATGGACTAGCATTCAATTCACTATCACAAGTAAGGAACTCAGAGGCGAAAACTCAACGCATGTTCCCCTACCACATCACAAGATACTAGACTCAGAGGCGAAAACTCAACGCATGTTCTAGCACCAAACACCTGCACTCCGGATAAGGTATGACAACCTGACTGCCCCGTCGTGCAGTTGCTCTACTCGTCAGACTCAGAGGCCAGCTTAAGGCATGTCCTGACGCGATCACACATACATGTCTGGACTCAGAGGCGAAAACTCAACGCATGTCCCAGACACGACAAACAGACATGTATGGAACTCAGAGGCGAAAACTCAACGCATGTTCCCATACACGACAAACAGTTCGCGTATTAAGTTCAGAGGCCAGCTTAAGGCATAACTTAATACGCATCAAAACAATATCATTCAAGTCTATGAATTACTCTATAGTTCTACCTTTAACTTCAAATCAACATTCGATCGACCTCGAGAACTAAGATGAGGGAGAGCCGGTTTCCCTTTCGGTTGCCCGACCGGGGGGTCTCTATCCTTACTCTATTCCCGAACCCAATATAATGTTGCCCATCCTCCGGGGACCTCAAATACATGTTAAAGGTACACAAAACAAGTTTCAAACAAAACCGATTAACCATCTGAAAGTTACGATTAAATTTCAAAACTCAAAATAGCCTACAGGGGTCCCCAGCCGGCCGGCTGGTGACCACCTCAGCCTTTTCATTCTTTTCTGAAACAACACACGAACTCCCAGCCGGTCGGCAGGCAGCCGGTCGGCCGGCTGGGAACTCAGCCTCCCTAAAAACTTGAAATCACGCATCAACAATAACGCACTCCCAGCCGGCTGGCAGGCGGCCGGTCTGCCGGCTGGGACTACTCCTATGTTCTCAAAACTAAAAAATGCAACACAATGCACTCCCAGCCGGCTGGCAGGCGGCCGGTCTGCCGACTGGGGGACCTAATCACTATGGGTCTCAAAATCTCGTAAAAATCACAAAAACTAAGAAGCGCTCTCAGCCGGTCGACCGGCGGCCGGTCGGTCGACCGGCTCAGAGAGCCTGTCGCTGAAAATCGCATTTTCCAGCCAGTCGTAAAACTCAGCAAATCGACACAAAAACTCATGAATCGATACAAGTGTTGTTTTCTCAACATTACAAATCATCAAGTACTACTTCCTAACAGCATATAAATCCCAAAACAATCCTCAACGATTAATCTCATGTATCCGTCTTAACATATGAAAAACTGAAATTATACTTATGAACACATAACCATATTTCCAAGCATTAATTCTTCACATAAGTATAAACCTAAACATGTTTCTAAGTCTAGAAATCTTAATACTTAAATAAAATCAGAAACAAACATGAGAATCCATCAAACATGCTAATATTCACATTAAGGCCGAGTTTCTCATTATCGTCACCTTTCAAGCTTACTCCGGCAGATGATCCTCCTCAATCACGTAGCTATCGGTGTCGGGATCGTCCAAGCCAACACCTACAACATAGAAAACGGGTTTTTAAGTTCTTAAAACGGAACTAAGGAAAACAGGCCGATTTTCGAAGTCGACAAAATGAAAAATGAAAGTGATGGATGACTTGGAAATCGAACGAGGATTCCGAAAATGTACTTACTTTTGCGATTTGAAGAACGGATGATGAAGAAAAGCTTGAAAAGAAGGAAGTATTAATGGAGGTTTTGTGAGGATTATTTTCACAGTGAAATGAAATGAAGAAGAAGCATTATGTCGATGGAAGGGTTTTGGGGGTTTTATGGACTTGTCCTTCCCGAGTACATAAAATGGGTCGGATTATTAGAACGGATACTTAAGATACGGGAATTTAACCTTGCCAAATTGTATTCGTCTTAAGGACTTGAGGTTCTTAAGACGGATCTTACCTATTAAATTAAAATCTTTCGAAATAAATTGTTAAAATATTATTTTATTACATAAAATAATTTAAAACGATTAAATTGGATTTTACGAAAATACGGGATGTTACAAGAAGACCAAAAAGCATCAGCATAATCAGTCAAATAGTTCATAAAGTATGGGGGGTTTCACAGACTTGTACAAAATGCTTTGGCTAAGTAGATCGGTTTCAAATGAATTTGATGCAATCATGGTTAAAAAAGGTATATGGCTACGGTTGTCCAACCGTCGCAAATCAAGGGGTAGACTTAGTAAGGGACATGTGGCTTGAAATAATTATTTCTACATATCATCCATATAGTAAATACACCTCGTGAAAAAAGATGACTAGAAAATTATTTCTACTTCTCATCCATATAGTAAATACACTACTTATAGCTTGTTGGGAGTACCAATGAAAGTTTCAGGCAAAATATTCCTATACAAATTTACAATGTCCACTAACCTGGTTACTGAATACTGATAGATAATGTGGACTTTAGAAACAACAGTGCAACATGGTGAACTCGCAGCCGGAGATGCTTAGTATTTCTCTTGAGGAAGCAAAAATGGATTAACAAACCCACAATTTCCTACTCACACCCATGATATTCAGCCGTGGCATAGTATTGAATCTTGGTTCAGTCATGGTTGTTGTACGACTATACCTGTAATACTCCTTATTTTATTATATTTTATTTTATTTTATTATTTAATAATTAGTGGATGTGTTAATGGTTATTTGAACATTCGTATTCGATACTTAATTTATCGAATAAATACGTTGTTAAGTGTGTAAACTGTAATAACTCGAAAATGTTATTATAATATTTACTATTATAATTGTCGTATCGATAGTGTTTGAACGATAGTTAGTATACTCGATAACACATTATCGAATGGTACTCTTTAGGTGTTGCTAGCAGGGTTCGAACTTGAGATCTTGGACACACATCCGTTTGGGCCTTGAAAGGTGTTACCTTGAAGCAGCCCACATCTCGTCCAATAACTAACACAAACACACGAACACACACAGCCACCCTATCGTCACTTTTATCCCTCACCTTTAACCTATTTCTTAACCTAATCAACATTCTACCACCTCACACCTGCTGCCGACACATCAGGGACTACAAGGGAGGTTCACACGGTGGGTTTAGAGCGGCCTAGGGTGGTTCGATTAGGCCGTGACTAAGGTGCGTTCATCACAGTTCTCTCTTTTTCCTGTCTGCGCTTCATTTTCGTACCATAATCACCATCGTTTTATCATATGTACAGTCCCAATAATCACATAACGTTAATCTAGGAAGTGTCGTAGTCATATATAGACCATAGTGATGGTGTCTTTGACCACCTAGGGCCGTTGTGTGTGGTGGTTATCACCCCGTGTCAGTGTACGTCTTTCGGTTTTCAGAACAGAGTATATGGGTATACACGTTTAATCTATTTTTCGTATGAGTTCTTGTGTATGTTTGTTATGGGTGTTTGAGTGATGGGATAGGTTGTAATTAGGAGATGTTTGTGGTGTTTGGCACGGTGAATGGCGGTGGTTAATTGCGGCTTTATGGCGGGTTTCGACAGGGGGTTGAATGGCGGGTGTTAGGGGTTGTTCGTGGTGCTGGGTTGTTGAGGGTCAGGGACGGTCGTTACTATGATGTCGACGGTGACCACTGACCTTCCCGGAACCACCACGGCTCAGAGGCGAGCCTGGTGGTGCCGGTGAGGAGCCAGAGGTTGTGGTTGGTGTTGGGGAGTGTTGTTGTCGGGGCTGTTGACGCGGCTGGTTGTTGCGTGGTTCCTGTGTACGTTTTCGAAGTTTATGATTGTTGCAGCGTGTGGGATGGAGTATTACTACTATTATTTAATCAATATTATTAATTATCATTATAATGGTATGATTAATGTTCTTAACAAGTGTTGTTTAACATAAAAATAGTTGTGTTAAGTGTATTGTTATTAATATTATGAGTTTATAACTTATTGGTCATATGTTTTATAAGTTATTTTTGTTAAGGGTTATAATTTATATGATAATATATTATTGATGTTTGATTTTTATTAAGTATGTTATTCGTAATTCATGGTTATTAATATTGTTAAGGAATATTGTGATGACAACGGTCTATTTAAATTATTGTTGTCATAGATTTTATAATATCTGGGTAATTGATTGTATGCCATATTTAGTAACTTTATAAGTAGTAAGTTTGAGATTGACTGGTGACGACTAAGATGAATAAGGAGTTAATGTTAATTGGTATATATATATATATATATATGTATGCTAGTATATATATTTACAATGTGTGATAAGTGTATCACTTGTGAGCATGATAGAATAAATGTGGTAGTGTTTGATGGCATGAGTAGCAATTGATATTAAGTACTATTTATAGGAACTAAGTTCGAGGTGGCACAATTCTAGTGGCTGTTCGGTTGTCGCTCTGCAACTCCAAGTAGAGGAAATATATTATGATTCATGTTATGGCATGAAATGTGTAAGTGATGCTTATTACGAGTTTGATATAATTGATTATTACTGTACTGTGGATTGAACTATTATTATTGATCACTGTGGAGATCGGGAGATAAAGGGTCTGTGATTGGTGCGGAGATAAAGGGTCTGTGATTGGTGCGAAGATAAAGGGTCTGTGATTGGTGCGGAGATAAAGGGTCTGTGATTGGTGCGGAGATAAAGGGTCTGTGATTGGTGTGGAGAATTATGGGTCTTGTGATTCGGAGTGGAGAAGCTCGACTTTCTATTTATAGTAATGTGGTTTATTTACAGTTTTTCTCTACTCAACCTCGTGGTTGACCCTGTGTATTCGTGATCACCTGTGATGAACCAATTATTGGGGAGCAGATTGACAGGTGTTGAAACTGTGGGAGCTAGGGGAAGAGAGAAGCTTGGATCCGGACCTGCCTAGAGTCTAGATCACCATAGTAGTTACTTATGAGTTGTACTTTTGTTTTAGCAGGACAGTTGTTTTAATTCAGTTGTATAAACTTGTTCTTTGAGATAACTTATCAATTTAAAGTGCTGTTTATCTTCCTTTGTATCTACTGCCTCGGGAAACTGAAATAGTAACATCCTTATTTATCTAGGGAGTCCTAGTACAGGCCCTTAAATAAATGGGGATGTTACAAAGTGGTATCAGAGCGAACGATCCTCAGGCCTAAACCAAATGAATAATAATGAATCTAGGAAGAGTCTAATAAAATGAACCCCGAGATGGAGCTGATAGGAGCCCCAAAAAGGAACGGGATGAGTTAGGGGCCCCCTCACACCAAACCTGGGCCCTTTCTGTTTTGTCTCGGGAACCCAAAGAGAGTAATTGAAGAGTGGGGTAGACTATATAGTGACCTGGTTATATTATGCTAACGTTCTTGCAGGAGAAAGAATGAGGTAAGTTATGATGTGAGATAGGGTTGGTACTATATACTGGGAATTATGAGATTGATGTTGAACGTTGGTTGAGATCTACTATTTCTGGTTTTGAGAACAAGAGATTTTGAATATGAGCTTTACTTGTATATATATGGTGCTATGCATGCGGTTGTATGATCCCTGAACCGTTAGGTAGAGATATAGTATAATGATATGTGTAATAAGTTGATGAGCTATAGTCACCTAACAGGATAGATGTAGGAGAGATATGATCTTGATTGACTGGAATGGTTAGTAGAGCCAGCTATGTTATGTCGTTATAGGATGTGGAACCAAGTTAAGTCTTACGGGTGAAGCTAGTAGACCGAACCGGAGGCCGTGCGCGTTGATAATTGTCTGTACTATCCTATGTGTATACACTTCCTATTTGCATGCCTTATACCTTGCAAGAGTTTACGGATTGGCATACCAGGCAAATGTGATCGGAATTTGAGATTTATGATTTTATTATTTTACTAAGTGCTTTAGCAATCCATGTTTAGTAATATGCAGAATGTGTGTTCTAAGCTATGAATGTATATAGTCATGTGTTGCGTATATCGTATTTTGAATTTTATGCCTGTTATATACATTTAAATTCGTCATTAAGTTTGTCATCAATAAGGGATACGTATTAGTCCCCAGGCTATACTTCCGTACTTGGATACACCTGTATAACTGTCAAGTCGTTTAATTGATTTTATTTTCAGTTTCGAAACCTTTACCGTATTTTGATGCCAACTACAATCGAAATGAGGAATGAATGTTAATATGGTACAGAGTGATGTCTATGCTTCAAATGATTGTCAATGTGTTTGGATGAGAAAGGTTGAGTGTGGATGTAGTAATGTGTAGTTGCGGGACCAAAATTTTAATAAATGTTCAGAATGATACCTGGTTTGTCCGGGCTGTCACTTTATACGTGTTTCATAATTGAGGATGAAAATTTTATGTATGATAACCTTCTGAGTTGGGTTTACAATGCTAGTGTTTTATCTTGATATAAGTTATGTCTTTGGGAGAAATAATTCTTTCATTCGACAGTAGTCAGACTGTTACTGCATAGTTCCGTTTTGACCTACTTTTTGTAACAGAAATTATTTAAAACTTAGTTATTGCTTGTGCATAGTTCCAACTCTACTGTTCAGAATGTTCGTTCACGTTTTCAAAATTTTACGCCATGTGAAATCTTAACGAGCTGTTATTCAATTGTGATTTTTGCAAGGTGCCTAAGATTTTGTTGAGATGCTGTAAAGTTATCGTTCAAATTGTTCGAGTTGTAAATATTGTATTAAATAATTTCCTTGAAGTATGCATTCGATACTTTTCCTTTGTTTAACTAATTCCTTATATCTACTAAAAGATTATGTTTGTTCACATGATAGCTAAGTTGTTATTTAATTATGGTTGGTAAGTTACTGCATAATATTTAATTGGTGAACTTATGAGATATGTAAGTACATATAAAAGTTTAATCGAATGTGAATTATGAGATACAACCACGTGATATCTTGATATGACATTAGTAACATGAAAAGTAGGCATGTGGTATGAGTATGGCCCTCATTACGTGATAACATAACCTTGTTTATTTCGTCAAGTTTAATATAAAATCGTTCCAATTATATGTCCTATATTATGATCTCAAAATGAATATGTGTTGTTCGTATGTGATGTTAAAAGCATGTTTATCTGTGCCAAGTGGCAGAATGAGATCTAACTGGTAAATTTATTAGCATAATATAGCAATCTAATGGTTATACGTAATCGTGATTATTTGAACAATGTGAATCTAGTTGATAATCTTTCGTATATTGATGGTTTACCTCTGTCTAGTCCTCTGTGATTATAGTCCTTATAACTGTTTTTCGAGTGTATTGTTATACCATACAGTGAATTGCATAATGCTATACCTAGAATTTGATCACGATGTGTTAAAGTATCAATTGTTGACATATGATTTATGGAAGTACAAGTCTGGTGAATTTGTTTACTTTTATCGTTAATTTTGTTTCATAATTCATGAACTACAAGAACAATGTTTTTGGTAAAGGAGAGTCAGAATGTCTCCGTGTAGTATTGTCTCGATTTATAACTTGTAAAATTGTCTTGGAATCGTGTGTATAAATTGTCAAGATGTTTCAAACGTTTCAAAATACTTTCAAAGGTGGTAAACCGTGATAAAGCTTGATATTTGATAATTAGTGTGATTGTTTGCAATATGACCATTCTGTAGCTAGGTGTCGATGAAATCCTGCTTGAATGTTAATTGCTGCGCATTGTATAAAACCCGTATTTTACAAGTCGTATATAGTAATAGTTTCATGATAAATGATGTAATGTGAGTGGACGGGAAATGTACCTAAGTGATGTTAACTTATTGATATCTGAAAATGTAAACGGTCATGTAAGTCTATGATTTGTGTATACCTTGTGAGATATGTAAATGTTTCATGCATCATCACGTAATTAATTTTGCTCTATGACTTTTCTAAAATATGATTATGTTTCTATAGTGTGACCAAGAGCATGAAACATTTTAATTTGTCAAGTATGAACTATGAACCTCTTAATTGTTTAAATTGTTGTAAATATATTAAATTGTGATAAAATTTCAAAGGATAGTAGGTGTTAGCTACCATGATTCTGCTTTTCTGCGTAACACGGTTTCTACCGATCCTAGTACTCCCGTTTACTCGAGGTTATATGTGTTTGCATAATAATTGTTGTGGGTTTCATACGAGTACCTCCTTGCGTTGAAAATAATAATTGTTTCTTTATTCTGACAGTTAATATTTCTATTGATAAGATAATCTTTTTTTTTTTTTTTTTTGAGTGATGGTAAGCTTTTGGTATTTGATTGGTTGCTTATGTATAATGGTTTTGTATTATGTTGGTTGGTATAGCGTCCAGATCCTTATTTTATGAACTTGGAAGATAAGTACTGATGAAATTGAGTTGATAAGGTTGAGTTGCTCGTGAGTCTAGAACAAAGGCCATGGTTTATTTTTGTATTCAGATTGAGGGTGCAGTTCAGTATTTTATCGAGTTGTCGTATCCTTTGATCTCGACTCGTGGGTGAGTAGCTTGAAGTTTTACACTCTAAAAGTGGATCAATGTCTTTAATGGAATCTTTGACAATATTGATATCGAAATGGAGATGAGAATTGGTTACTGGTTTGAGTTGTGATTTATCAAGCCGTTGTGACACCTTGTGTTTTGGTCAAGTGTGACCTTGTTTATTGAGTCATACTCTTGGTTTGAAAGCGATAATGAGATGGCGGTTTTATTCCGCCAGTTCACTCACCCCTTGTCTTTGGTCTTAGATTCGACGATGAGAACGATACTTGGTTACTGGGAGTGAGATAGTTTGAGATAAAGTAATGAGTAAGACGGAGTTATGAGCTGGGTATTGTATAATGAGGTTACGGGGACGTTACCGTGTTTTAAGTGGATAGGATTGTAAAATCTTTTGAGTTATGATATGCCTAGTTGTTTTACATGGCTAAGTGGTACGTCGCGATTGTTTGTATAAACTTGATAATTTTGTTTACTTCTCTTATGCTTTTATTGTGTTTCGTGTAGTATCCTTTAATTTGGTGATAAGTTAAACTTTGGGGACAAAGTTTTCTTAACGAGGGTAGAATTTAATATTTCGTGTTTTAAAGTACCCTTATTAGTTTTGACGTTATGTGGTGCCCCAAATCGTGTTCCATATGTACCTAGCGACCAGTTGGTGGACCATGGGATGGTGAACTTCGGGACGAAGTTCATTTTAAGGAGGAAAGACTGTAATACTCCATATTTTATTATATTTTATTTTATTTTATTATTTAATAATTAGTGGATGTGTTAATGGTTATTTGAACATTCGTATTCGATACTTAATTTATCGAATAAATACGTTGTTAAGTGTGTAAACTGTAATAACTCGAAAATGTTATTATAATATTTACTATTATAATTGTCGTATCGATAGTGTTTGAACGATAGTTAGTATACTCGATAACACATTATCGAATGGTACTCTTTAGGTGTTGCTAGCAGGGTTCGAACTTGAGATCTTGGACACACATCCGTTTGGGCCTTGAAAGGTGTTACCTTGAAGCAGCCCACATCTCGTCCAATAACTAACACAAACACACGAACACACACAGCCACCCTATCGTCACTTTTATCCCTCACCTTTAACCTATTTCTTAACCTAATCAACATTCTACCACCTCACACCTGCTGCCGACACATCAGGGACTACAAGGGAGGTTCACACGGTGGGTTTAGAGCGGCCTAGGGTGGTTCGATTAGGCCGTGACTAAGGTGCGTTCATCACAGTTCTCTCTTTTTCCTGTCTGCGCTTCATTTTCGTACCATAATCACCATCGTTTTATCATATGTACAGTCCCAATAATCACATAACGTTAATCTAGGAAGTGTCGTAGTCATATATAGACCATAGTGATGGTGTCTTTGACCACCTAGGGCCGTTGTGTGTGGTGGTTATCACCCCGTGTCAGTGTACGTCTTTCGGTTTTCAGAACAGAGTATATGGGTATACACGTTTAATCTATTTTTCGTATGAGTTCTTGTGTATGTTTGTTATGGGTGTTTGAGTGATGGGATAGGTTGTAATTAGGAGATGTTTGTGGTGTTTGGCACGGTGAATGGCGGTGGTTAATTGCGGCTTTATGGCGGGTTTCGACAGGGGGTTGAATGGCGGGTGTCAGGGGTTGTTCGTGGTGCTGGGTTGTTGAGGGTCAGGGACGGTCGTTACTATGATGTCGACGGTGACCACTGACCTTCCCGGAACCACCACGGCTCAGAGGCGAGCCTGGTGGTGCCGGTGAGGAGCCAGAGGTTGTGGTTGGTGTTGGGGAGTGTTGTTGTCGGGGCTGTTGACGCGGCTGGTTGTTGCGTGGTTCCTGTGTACGTTTTCGAAGTTTATGATTGTTGCAGCGTGTGGGATGGAATATTACTACTATTATTTAATCAATATTATTAATTATCATTATAATGGTATGATTAATGTTCTTAACAAGTGTTGTTTAACATAAAAATAGTTGTGTTAAGTGTATTGTTATTAATATTATGAGTTTATAACTTATTGGTCATATGTTTTATAAGTTATTTTTGTTAAGGGTTATAATTTATATGATAATATATTATTGATGTTTGATTTTTATTAAGTATGTTATTCGTAATTCATGGTTATTAATATTGTTAAGGAAAATTGTGATGACAACGGTCTATTTAAATTATTGTTGTCATAGATTTTATAATATCTGGGTAATTGATTGTATGCCATATTTAGTAACTTTATAAGTAGTAAGTTTGAGATTGACTGGTGACGACTAAGATGAATAAGGAGTTAATGTTAATTGGTATATATATATATATGTATGCTAGTATATATATTTACAATGTGTGATAAGTGTATCACTTGTGAGCATGATAGAATAAATGTGGTAGTGTTTGATGGCATGAGTAGCAATTGATATTAAGTACTATTTATAGGAACTAAGTTCGAGGTGGAACAATTCTAGTGGCTGTTCGGTTGTCGCTCTGCAACTCCAGGTAGAGGAAATATATTATGATTCATGTTATGGCATGAAATGTGTAAGTGATGCTTATTACGAGTTTGATATAATTGATTATTACTGTACTGTGGATTGAACTATTATTATTGATCACTGTGGAGATCGGGAGATAAAGGGTCTGTGATTGGTGCGGAGATAAAGGGTCTGTGATTGGTGCGGAGATAAAGGGTCTGTGATTGGTGCGGAGATAAAGGGTCTGTGATTGGTGTGGAGAATTATGGGTCTTGTGATTCGGAGTGGAGAAGCTCGACTTTCTATTTATAGTAATGTGGTTTATTTACAGTTTTTCTCTACTCAACCTCGTGGTTGACCCTGTGTATTCGTGATCACCTGTGATGAACCAATTATTGGGGAGCAGATTGACAGGTGTTGAAACTGTGGGAGCTAGGGGAAGAGAGAAGCTTGGATCCGGACCTGCCTAGAGTCTAGATCACCATAGTAGTTACTTATGAGTTGTACTTTTGTTTTAGCAGGACAGTTGTTTTAATTCAGTTGTATAAACTTGTTCTTTGAGATAACTTATCAATTTAAAGTGCTGTTTATCTTCCTTTGTATCTACTGCCTCAGGAAACTGAAATAGTAACATCCTTATTTATCTAGGGAGTCCTAGTACAGGCCCTTAAATAAATGGGGATGTTACAATACCTGTTATTAGTTTATCACTATTGCTCTGATTTTTAAAACTTATGCAGGCAGTTTAGTTTTGGTGTCACCATCTTGATTTAAAACCATAACCCATTATATTAAAATGCAATACTGGTGGGTATGCGGTTTCCATGGCAAAATATCATTGTTCGTATGCAATCTAACATATCCCTAAGTAAAACATCGATATTAGTTAATTCAGCCAAAATATTAGCTTATTTCTATTGGACGTCACATTAGAGGATCGAATGTGACGGTAGCCTGATTATACTGTCCTGAGGAAGTGGCATAAGTTTGATTTGCTATTAGGCCTTCACTACCAGATACTTGAAGCCCATTCTGACCATGCTGATTATGCATTAACGCTACTGACTGAATCGATGAATGGTATGTGTCCAAAGAACGACATTCTTGAGCTAATGTGTCATAATACTAGCCAGGGTATTGAGGGTAAAAATCATATGAGCTAGATACTGATATTCCTCGGTCTGGTTTAAAGTATGATGCCAATCAGATACATTCTCGCTTGTGTGACCTGACTTACACTTCCAACAGTATTGTAAACATTTTGCCAGGAATAAAAACATGGGCCGAATTTACATTAGAAACACCCCATTGACCTTCTCTACTCATAGATATGTTTCCCTGCGAATTTACGCCACTAGTTTCCAAACTCGGCTACCCAGTAGCATTTCCGAAAGTATAATCCACTTGATACCATTCACCTTCACCAAAAACCCATCAAAAATCCGCCGTCGTCGAGACCGTAACCATTACCCAAAACAGTCATCAACGGAACAGAATAAACAACTAGAGCAGCAATAACAGTAGCACGAGCAGCAGAATATTAATATAAAAAAAGGAGAAAATGAAGGAAAATAAGGAGAAATAAAAGAGGGAACATACAAGTAAAATTGAAGCAACCCAACCCCAGAATACGAAGCAATTAAAATTACCATCAATAACAGACAAGTAATTGAAAAAATCGTACCTATTGTTTTTTCTGTGTCGAAGAATTAGAATTGATTGGCGGATTGAATCGTTTTTGCCGATGATTGAACTGAAAATTAATGATTATTGAAAGACAATTTGGCAGTTAGGTTTTTTTTTTGAAGAGTTGATGTTGGATGACGATGGTATGCTGGGTGGAATAGAGGATTTTAGGTTAGATTTGGAATATTGGGCCTCTAATGAATTAGTGTAGGTGACGGTTTCCAAATAAAATAAAATTGGAGGGTTATTTATGATTGACGCTTTTACAAAGCGTCAATACAAAAGCGTCATCAACGTAAGGGACTTGTTGTAGTGTATGCTAAAGTAAACGTGCATTTTTGGAAATTTTTGAATTTCTATTTTTTTTTTAATTTTCTTGTATATGCAAGGAAAATAAGAAAGAAACGATGCAAGACAGAAATGCAATAAACGTGTGATAGAATGCAGTAAAAACAAATGAATGTGACACAAAACCATTCCCCAAACCAAACAGCACAATGTCCCCATTGTGCAATAGCATGAGCAAAAGTTGTGAAAGAAAAATGCGTAAAAAGGGAAAAGAAAGGAAAAACATGGAAGGAACTCACCGGATTTTAGCGCAATGGAAACCTCCCCAAACCAGCGGGAGCTTAGGAGGTTTCGGTGGCCAGCAGTGCCACTCCAAAGACCTGAAAAAGTGGCAAGAAGATGAACCCTTTTCGGGGATTAACGGTGTTTTGGGTGATAAATAATGGTTTAAAGGAAAAAATGAGAAGAAATTTGAAAGTATGAAAGAAAGAGTAAAGAGAAGAACTCCCTAATCATGTTTCACGCTTCCCGAGGTAAGTACGAACAGGCTGTAGAAGCTATAGTGGTCGACCGACCACTGCTCTTGGTCGACCGACCAAGAGACGGGTTACAGAACCTTATGGGCTGCAGGGGCTTGGTCGACCGACTGATGCTCCTGGTCGGTCGACCACTCTTCCTGTGCAGTGGTCTTTTTGTTTTCGGATTTAACTCGTTTGGACTGAGTTAATCCTTCCTCAAACCTGTAAAACAGTATATACGCGCCCAAAACATGCGATAAATCCACAGTACCAACTCTATAGTCTTCAACAAAACAACAAAAGGAAAAAGTGTCTAAGTCTAATGAAAACTAAAAAGTCTTAAAAGAGAAAACTAAAAAGTCTTAAAAACCATAAATCCTAAATACTCATCCGCGAAAGATGCGGAATATCTCGGACCACGGCTTTTGGCTACATGTCGTGGTCTCCACCATGTTCGTCTTAATTGAAAAACACGTCTCCACCCTGTCACAAAGCATATGTGACGGGTCAACTTCTTTAGCCTCCTCTCTTTTCTCCTTGTCCTCCTTATCCACCTCGTCAGGCTCATCATCCGATCTGTAGCTCAAAATTCCAAGTCCTCCTCTTTGTATGATAGGCTCTTTGACCGTTGGCTCCCCTCCTTGCTCCTTCTGCTTCCCCAAACCGGTTCCTGCAAAAGATGTGACAAGAGTGTCCTCCATATTGCTCCCAATCTGGGGCGGAGGTGTAAAAGCAATAATTGGTATAGGCTCTAAAGTGGGAGATTCGGTGATGACCTCATACTTCCGTTCGGAAGTCAATGCATTGCAAGTAATGGGGGTAATGGCATCCTTTTTCCTATACGATAACCCAAAGATTATAGAATGTTTTCCCACTTTGAAGGTTAAGGTCCCACTCCCCACGTCAATAATTGCCCCAGTGGTGTGCCAGAAGGGTCTCCCTAAAATAATGGGTATGTGGGCATCCTCGGGGATGTCCAATACCACAAAGTCAACGGGCAAAAAAAGAACATATGAATGCGGACGGGGATGTTCTCTAACACCCCTATGGGTTCCACCGAAGTACGGTCTGCCATCTGAACCGTCATGCTAGTCATAGCAAAGGTAGTCATTCCTAGTCTTTTGGCTACACTCAAGGGCATCACACTAATGCTAGCCCCTAGGTCACATAAGCCCTTCTTAACTGGGAGGGTGCCTATGTTACATGGGACGGAGAAACTACCAGGGTCTTCTAGTTTATGGGGTGCAATGACATGAGATAGAAAACTAGAAGACTCTTCAGTTAGACCTACCAACTCGACCTTGTCTAAAGACCGCTTCCTAGTCAAGAGTTGTCGCTTGAATTTTAAATACGAAGGGCCTTGTTGGACTAACTCGAGGAAGGGGACTTGTACATTTAGGCTACGAAATACATCTTTGAATTTTTCGAAGGATACCTGTTCCTTCGTCGGAATTAGCCTTTCCGGATATGAAGGAGTAGAGCCTTCAGCATGTACGGCTCTCTTCAAGAAGTTCGGGGCGTTGTCACCCCGGAAAAGGAATTGCTTCAAGTTCTCAGGCATTTCAAGCCTGAATGGTTCTGCTTCTTCAGCCGTTGTGGTCGGTCGACCACTCTCCCCGATCGGTCGACCGGTCTCTGGTACTCCTGAACTTCTAGTAGCTACTGGATCAGCCTCTGACTTCTCGCTAGTGGTCGACCGACTAACAGTACTGGTCGTTCGACCACCTCCGCTGCTACTTGCATCCTCATTTTTCTGGTTCTTCTTTTCCATAACCTTAGAACCTGCCACCTTCGCACCGCTCCTCAAGGAAATGATGTTTAGAGTCTCATTTTTCTGATCGTTTTGGGTCGGAAGTTGACCCGGAGCCCTTGTACTATTTTTGCTCGCGATTTGAGCAATTTGCGACTCTAGCATCTTCATCCCTACCTCTCTTGCTTGAGACTCCTTTTGTACCATTCCCATGAGATTTTGGATCATGGTCTCGGTACTTTGAGGTGGGTTTGAAGGTTGTTGTGGGACAAAAGGTTGCTTTTGGAAATTTTGCTTATGGGGTGGGATGTAGTTTTGGTTTTGTTGTGGAGTAGGTTGTGGGTTTAGGACATTTTGGCTAGTCCACCTCATGTGGGGGTGGACATTATTTGAATCATAAAAATTGTTCCCACGATAATGTTGAAAGGCTGCACATGTTTCATTAGGAGTTGTGCAGAATTTTGAAACATGACCTTCCCCTCCGCATCTCTCACAAGTGAATGGCCCATCCGACACTGCATTCACTTGGTACATTCCACCTTTACTTCCCCCACCTAGCTCGTACTTGTCAAATCGAGCCTCAATTGCAGCCACTGAGGACTCGGCCTTCCTTTGGTTACCACGGGAAGTCCTGTGTTCAGCTCTGTGTACAGCAACATCTTTAATTATTTTGAGACCCTTGGTCTCCCAAGAATTTTCCTGAAACCTCCCATTGGTTGCAGCATCAAGATAAGCACGGTTGTCATCGTACAACCCATTATAGAACTGGTTACAAAGAAACCATTGTTCGAATCCATGATGAGGGATGGACCGAAGAAGTCTCTTAAAATGTGTCCATGCTTCACTTAAATCTTCAGCCGGCCCTTGTTTAAAGCTTGTTATTTGGGCCCTCAAAGCATTAGTTCTCGACGCGGAGTAATATATCCGGTAGAAAGCTAACGTTAAGTGTTCCAGTCAGTAACACCCGCAGCAGTGCGATCAAGATCTCTATACCATTCCCTTGCCGAGCCCCGAAGAGAAAAGATGAAAATCGTTTGCTTGATTTGATCTCGGTTAACCCCATCCGGAGGCGCGATAGAACAGATATATGTAGGGTTCTATGTCTCACACTGATGCGGATCTCTAGCTTTAGATTAAGTTAAATGAACTTTCTTGAATTTGTTTATGCAGCGGAATAATAATCTTGAAATCTTGAATGAATAAAGATGGAATCTTGGAACGAAACAAACAAAATACGAATGATAACAATTAAAAGAACGTCTTCTTGAACAAACGGTGGCTGGTGGTCGGCGGTCTTGGTGACGGACGAAAAGGGTGATGGTGATCGTCGATGGATAGTTGATGAATCTTGAAACCTCTCTCGCAAAAGAAGAATCTTGAAAACACCCTACAAATCAACCTCGCAAAGTCGATCCTAAAGATTAAGCTCGCAAACCTAATCAATAAACTCAAGTTCACAAAGAAACTTAAAATTAATATTATTGATGATTGATGATGTTACACGGCCAAGACACCCTATTTATAGGTGTGTATTAATCCTAATAACATCCTAAATAAGAAAACTAACCCTACTAGAAATCAAGTATGATATCCTAGTTTGATTAGAACAACTAAATCTTAATCTTACTTAGGCTCAAACAATAGTTTGACTAGGATTAAGTTTCCTACTTCTAACACACTTATGAATCCTATAACAATAAGGATTCTTATTCCTACTAGAATTGGAAAACCTATATCAACTAGGATTCCTTTATAATTTAGGAAACCCTACATGAACTAGGAAACCTTTATTTGAAAAGTAACAAAAGAAAACCCTAATTCCAGCCGTGATGCACGGTGCTCGTCCCTAGGGAGGACCGTCCCCAACACCTTCCCATGCTATTTTTAAGACGGATGTGGAACCAATATTAAATCCTCGAGTTAGGTGACTAACATCTTTGCTAAGAAGAATCTCGTGTGCTTGATCCATGGATGCACCCGCATCATCCTCCCCCTCTTTTTGAGAATTGGCCTCCAAATCTGTATCATCTAAATACGGAGATAGATCACCCACATTAAAAGTAGCACTTACTCCTCCATACTCACTTGGTAGCTCGAGTTTATACGCATTAGGACCATAGCTTTCCAAAATCTTGAATGGTCCATCGGCCCTAGGCATTAATTTGTTCTTTCTTTTGGATGGAAACCGTTCCTTTCGAAGATGTAACCATACAAGATCTCCTTCTTTAAAGATAGGTTATTTTCTATGTTTGTTGGCCTTATCTTTATACTTTGCATTAGCTCTTTCTATCTGTCCTCGGACTTGCTCACACATTTTCATGAAGGCCGCTTGTCTTTCTTTGGCCTCGAAATTTATTATTTCTTTCTTTGGTATAGGTACAAGATCAATAGGTAGATATGGGTTAACTCCATACACTATCTCGAACGGAGCTCTTCCCGTGGTGGCGGATGGAGTTCGATTGTAGGCGAACTCGGCATGTGCTAGTTTGATATCCCAATCTTTGGTACTCTTGCTTACTAACCCTCTCAACAAACTTCCTAGGGTTCTATTAGTTACCTCGGTTTGTCCATCAGTTTGTGGATGATGAGAGGTGCTAAATAAAAGTTTAGTACCTACTAGCTTCCATAATGTCTTCCAAAAGTAACTAAGGAATTTCACATCCCGATCCGATACAATAGTAAGTGGAATTCCATGTAGTCTTACAACTTCTCGATAATAAAGATCAGCCACCTTGGATGCATCATCAGTTTTGTGTCCCGGAATAAAGTGTGCCATCTTTGAGAATCGATCCACAACTACCATGATTGAGTCTTTCCCGCGTTGTGTTCTTGGTAACCCTAAAATAAAATCCATACTTACCTCATTCCATGGTTGAACGGGCATGGGCAGGGGCGTGTATAACCCTTTGGAAAAGGTGCTCTTCGACCTTTGTCATATGATACACTTAGAAATAACATCTTGAATATCCTTAACCATTCTTGGCCAATAGAAGTGCTCGCTCAACATCTCATCGGTTTTGTGGACTCCAAAGTGCCCGGCGATAGCTCCACCGTGAGCCTCCCTTACTAATAGCTCTCGGATTGATCCATTGGGAATGCACAATCGATTTCCCTTTAAGAGGTACCCATCTTGGACCGAGTATACTCCCGTTGGTTCCAAAATTTCTTTAGCAAAATCAGGATCATCTTTATATAGTCCCTTGATATGTTCAAAACCAAGGATCCTTGCATCGAGCTCAACTAGTAACGAATATCTTCGGGATAAAGCATCGGCCACTATATTAGAACTCCCGGTCTTGTATTTCGAAGAGAATGTAAAAGATTGAAGGAACTCACCCCATTTGGCATGTCTTGGATTTAATTTTTGTTGACCATGTATGTGTTTCAAAGCTTCATGATCCGAGTGTAAGATGAACGGTTTAGGACGTAAGTAATGAGTCCAATGATCCAAAGCCCTTACGATTGCATAGAATTCTTTATCATAGGTAGAATAATTTAATCTTGCTCCATTCAATTTCTCACTAAAATAGGCTATGGGTCGTTTTTCTTGTACTAATACCGCGCCAATCCCGACCCCACTTGCATCACATTCGACTTCGAACAACTTATTAAAATCTGGTAAGGCTAGAACGGGATTTGAACACAACTTCTCCTTAACTTCTTCAAACGCCTTTTGAGCGTGAGGGTTCCATCTATACTCCCCTTTTTTTGTTAATTCGGTGAGTGGTGCCATAATAGAACTAAACCCTTGGATGAACCTTCTATAGAATGATGCTAAACCGTGGAAACTACGTACCTCGGTGGTGTTCTTTGGCGTAGGCCAAGCTTTGATAGCCTCGATTTTAGAAGGATCCATGCTTACTCCATCCTTTCCAACAATGTACCCGAGAAATATAACACTAGGTACCATGAATGTGCACTTCTCGATTTTCCCATAGAGCTTTTGTTGTCTTAGCATCTCAAATACTAACCTTAGATGTACCTTGTGTTCTTCTTTATTTTTGTAATACCTCGTATTTTTGTTATTATAATAGTTGATAATTAAGTTACCAACGATAGTACTTGAACGTTTATATTCGATAATTAAATTATCGAATACATGTTTTATTTTTTATATTTTATTGGTATATATATAGTGATGAGTTGTTTTATATTATTTATGAGAACGAGGTATACTAATATATCATTCGATACGTGTTTCTTAATTGTAAGTTACGAGTCATGAATGAGATTTTAACGTATAAGTTCTCGAGTTGTGTGATGGGCTTGGGCTTATACGTGATGCTTGATGGGTGGGTTAACCATGTGAGAGGATACCATAAACAAAAGAGAAGCAAACCCTAAAACCAAATGCTAACACTCTAGCATCGACATCAGTAACACAAGCCCTACTCCTTCATTCCTTTCACTCTGCCTCCATTTTATTTCTGCCCCTTCCCTAACAACACAAAAATAAAACCCTATCTACCTACATCATCGTGCTTACTGAAAGAGAGCAAGAAGAAAACGCAGCAATAACGATCCTTACCATCAGCATCTCACCCGTGCGCAGGGGGTTTTGTAAGTGATTTTTCGTGCTCTGTTTATGATTCGAATTTGTATATTAGGGTTGTGAGTAATCTTTGTAGTATGTATAATATGTTTACCTTTTCTGAACCACCAAAGGATCACCATAATCGGCACCAAAATCGCCATGAAAATCGTTCATAGTTGCTATTTGTACTCTGTCTATGACACCTTTGTTTGTCTCTATTCGTTATTGCTCTATTGTCGTGTTTTGGGTACTAATTCTTTTGGGGGTTTGGGTTCTGCTAGTAGGGTGTTAGTAGGGTTTAATGGTGGTGTTGGGATGGCGTGTGGTGGTTGGGAAGTCGAGAGGAACGGTCGTAGTAGGGGGTCTGAAACAGAGTCCAGGAAACACGGTGGTGTGAGGGAGTTTTGTGACGTCTGTTTCATGGAGCCTACTGGTGTCGAAGCCTGGTGGCTGCCACCAGGAGGTTGTGGGTAGTAGGGGGTGTCGTGGGTAGTGTTTGGTGGGGGCGATAGCGGTGTTACCAGGTGGGAAAAAGGGTGGTTACAGGGGGGTGGACACACGGTTTGCAGGAAGTCTGGGGTGTCTGTCGTGACCAGGGACTTTGGGGACCGTGTCGGTGGCTGTTGAGGTGGAGTCTAGGGTAGAGGTAGGTGGTGTTTAGAGCACCATAGTCCAAGGAAGGTGGTCACGGTAGTGTGGTGGTGGTTGAGGCAGCGAGGAGGTGTCGAAAAGGGGCTGGAAAGTGGTGTGTCGAAAGAGTTGTTAACGGCTGTCGAGTACGGTTTTGATTGGGGTTTGCTAGGGTGCGTGGTTGTTAATGTTATTATTGTTAATAAGTTTATTCTTATTATTATTATTAATAGTGTGGTTTTGTTTGTATCATAATCATTTTATTATTACCATTTGTCTTATTATTGTAGTTATATGATAATAATTATATTAGTAAGGAATATCATTATTAGTATTACACATGTTATTGCTTTTATTATATGATCATTTGGGTAGTATGTTGGTATGAAGTATTACTTTAAGTGGCGTTATTATTTTGGGAATTTCTATGTTGGGCAAGATTGCTATTTCGGGAAAGTTTCTATTTCAGGAAACTTTCCACTTTTAGAAAGTTACCATGTTTTGTATCCTTACTATTCTGAAATAGCGGTTAAGTGAAAGATTAGTGATCGTTATATAATATATGTTTAGGTGACGGTTTCCGCGTGGAACATCTCTAGCAGCTCTTTGGTTGACATTGATATTCTGCAAAATTGAGGTAGGGGAATACTACATATATGAGATGTGTAACCTGTGTATTGGTTGATATTAATTATGTTCATATATATTGTTATATGATTGATATATTGTGATATATAATTCTGTGATACGATATGGCGCGGAGATAAAGGGTCTGTGTTTGGTGCGGAGATAAAGGGTCTGTGTTTGGTGCGGAGTATATACGGTGTTGGATCGGTGCGGAGTATATATGGTGTTGGATCGGTGCGGAGTATATATGGTGTTGGATCGGTGCGGAGTATATATGGTGTTGGATCGGTGCGGAGTATATATATGGCGTTGGATCGGTGCGGAGTTTATTTGGCGTTGGATCGGTGCGGAGTTTACTATATTGTTATAATTATTGTTTTCCCTACTCAACCTCGTGGTTGACCCCGTGTATTCGTGATCACCTGTGATGAACCAATTATTGGGGAGCAGATTGACAGGTGGCTGAGACTAAGGGGGAGCTATGGGAGGAAGAGCTTGGATCCGGACCAGATTAGATGTCTAGATCACCTTAGTCAGTTTAATACGAGTTGTACTTTATTTATGTTGTTAAGACCTTTGGATATGTAAGAACATGTTTTGAGTTTAAGGTTAATTTAAAGTACTGTTTATCTTCCTTTGTATCTACTGCCTCGGGAAACCGAGATGGTAACACCCTTATTTATCTGAGGAGTCCTAGTACAGGCCCTTAAATAAATGGGGGTGTTACAAAGTGGTATCAGAGCGAACGATCCTTAGGCCTAAATCAAATGAATAAAAATGAACGTAGGAAGAGTCAAATAAAATGAACCCCGAGACGAAACGGTTAGGAGCCCCAAAAAGGAACGGGATGAGTTAGGGGCCCCCTCACACCAAACCTGGGCCCTTTCTGTTCTGTCTCGGGAACCCACTGAGAGTAATTGAAGAGTGGGGTAGATTATATAGTGACCTAGTTATATGGTACTAACGTTCTTGCAGGAGAAGGAATGAGGTAAGTTATGATGTGAAACATGGTTGGTAATATATACTGCGAATCATGAGATTGATGTTGAATGTTGACTGAGATATACTATTTTTGGTATTGAGAACAAGAGTTTTGAATATGAGCTTTACTTGTATATGGTGATATGCATACGGCTATATGAACCCTGAACCGTTAGGTAGAAATATAGTATAAGGATATGTGTAATGAGTTGATGAGCTATAACTACCTAAAAGGATAGATGTAGAAGAGATATGATCATGATCGACTGGAATGGTTAGTAGAACCAGCTATGCCATGTCGTTATAGGATGTGGAATCAAGTTAAGTTTTATGGGTAAAGCTATAGTAGACCGAACCGGATGTCGTGCCCGTTGATAATTGTCTGTACTATTCTATGTGTGTATACACTTTTTATTTGCATGCCTTATACTTTCCAAAAGTTTACTGATAGGCATATTAGGCAAATGTGATCGGAATTTGAGATTTATGATTTTATTATTTTACTAATTGCTCTAGCAATCCATGTTTAGTAATATGCAGAATGTGTGTTCTAAGCTATGAATGTATATAGTCATGTGTTGCGTATATCGTATTTAAAATTTATGCCTGTTATATACATCTAAATTCGTTATGAAGTTTGTCATCAATAAGGGATACGTAGTAGCCCCCAGGTTATATTTCTGTACTTGGATACACCTATATAACTATCAAGTTATTTAATTGATTTTATTTTCAGTTTCAAAACCTTTACCGTATTTTGATGCCAACTACAATTGAAATGAGGAATGAATGTTAATATGGTACAGAGTGATGTCTATGCTTCAAATGATTGTCAATGTGTTTGGCTAAGAAAGGTTTAGTGTGGATGTAGTAATGTGTGGTTGCAAAGGGACCAAAATTTTAATAAATTTTCAGAATGTTACCTGGTTTGTACGGGCTGTCACTTTATACGTGTTTCATATTTGAGGATGAAAATTTCATGTATGATAACTTTATGAGTTGGGTTTACAATGCTTGTGCTTTATGTTGACATGAGTTATATCTTTGGGAGCAATAAATCTTTTAGTTGACAGTAGTCAGATTGTTACTGCATAGTCCCGTTTTGATGTATCTTATTGTAAAAGAAATCATTTAAAGCTTGGTTATTGTTTGTGCATAGTTCCAGCCCTACTGTTCAGAATGTTCGTTCACGTTTTCAAAATGATACGCCATGTAAAATTTTAACGAGTCGTTATTCATTTGTGATTTTGCAAGTTGCCTAAAATTTTGTTGAAATGCTGTAAAGTTATTGTTCAAACCGTTGGAGTTGTAGATATTGTATTAACCAATTTCCTTGAAGTATGCATTCGATACTTTTCCTCTGTTTAGGTAATTCTTTATATTTCTAAAAGACTATAATTGCTCGCAAGTTAGCTAAGCTGTTATTTAATTACGATTTTTGTAAGTTGCTGCATAACGTTTAATTGGTGAAGTTGTGAGGTATATAAGCTTCGTATAAAAGTTTAATCAAATATGAATCTTGTTGATGTTCTTTCGTATATTGATGGTTATCTCCGTCTGGTTCCCTATGTTTATCATCTTTATAACCTTTCAAGTAAATGAGTATGCCATAAAGTGAATTGCGAATTGCTGTATTTAAAATCTGATCACGATATGTGGGATTATTAATTGTTTGGCATATGATTTATGGAAGTACTAGTCTGGTGAATTTGTTTACTTTTATCGTTAAATTTTTATTTAATTCAGGAACTACATGAACACTGTTTTAGTAAAGAAAGGTCAGAAGGTCTCCGTGTAGTCTTGTTTTGGTCTATAACTTGTAATGTTGTCTTTGTTTCGTGTTTATAAATCGTCACCAACTATTTTTTTTTTTTAAAGTTTCAAAAATTTCCAACTGTTTCTTTTCAAGGTGACAAACAAGGAAAAAGCTTTATGTTTGATAATTATGATGATTGTTTGCAAATGACAATCATGTAGCTATGTGTAGATGAAAACCAGCTTGAATGTTTAATTGATGCGCGTCGTATAAATCTCTTAGTGTGCAAATCATATATAATAATAGCTTAATGATAAATGATGTAATATGAGTGGACGGGGAATGTACCTAAGTGAAATATACTAACTAGTTGATATCTGCGAATGTTAAACGATCTTGCGAAGTCTATGAGTTATGTATGTCTTGTGAGGCATGTCCATGTTCCATGTTTAATTACGTTAATTAATTTTGCGCTATGTCTTTTCCTAAATATGGTTTTGCTTCAAAAATATGTTTATGAACATGAAACGTTTTCAATTGCCAATTATGAACTATGAGTTTTCTTGATTATTTATGTAGTTGTAAATACTAGTTTGCGTTGAAATTTCATGGGTGCGTAAGTGTTATCTATTCCGAATCGGTTTTACTGCATAACACGATCCTACCGACCCTAATACTTTATTGTTGTTCAAGGTCATATGTTATATGATAATTGATATGAGCCTCTTTTGAGTACTGATTTGAGTTGAATATTAGTAGTTGTCCTTTTATTTTGATAGTTCAAATTTCTATTGATGTGATAATCCTTTTGTTTGTGAGATGGGAAAATTTTTAGTAACTGATTAGTCTGAGTTATGTACAAGTTCTTGTTTTAGGAATAGTGGAACGATGAGTATGCATACAATTATGTCAATGAGCTTGAAAGGTAAGTACTGATGAGATTGAGTTGCCCGTGAGTCTAGAACAAAGGCCATGATTGATTTGTATTGAGATTTGGATTGCAGTTCAGTATTTTATCGAGTTATCGTACCCTTTGACCTTGACTCGTGGGTGAGTAGCTCAGAGATTTACTCTCTAAGTGTTGAACAATTCCTTCATGGAATATCTGACGATAGTGAAGATTGAACTGGAGATGAGAATTGGGTACTGGTAATGGGTTATGAGTTATTTGGCCGTTGTGCCGTATTGCGTACGGTCCAGTTTGACCATGGTTATTGAGTTACTTTTCTTTTCTGAATTGAAATCGATATTGAGGTGGAAGCAGTGATTGCGGTTTTAGCTCACCAGTTCACTCACCCCTTGTCCTCGGTCTTAGATTCGACGACAAATGCGATACTTGGTTACGTGGAGTAAGATGGTATGAAAGTAAGTAGTGAGTAAGACGGTTTAATGTGTTGAGATTTGTATAATGAGGTTACGGGCACGTAACCATGTTTTAAGGGAGATAGGATTGTAAAATCTTTTGACTTATGATATGTCTAGATGTTTTACATGGCTAAGTGGTATATGGTGATTGTTTATACTTGATAATCCTGGTTATTTCTGTCCTGCATTTTATTATGACTCATGAAGTATCCCTTAATTTAGTTATACGTTAAACTTTGGGGACAAAGTTTTCTTAACGAGGGTAGAATGTAACATTTTGTTTTGTGTTAAAGTACCGGTATTAGTTGGGTGTATTGTGGTGTCACGTTTTCTATTCGTCGTGTTGTGTGCGTTACATGCCTAGTGATCTGATTGTTGACCATGGGATGGTGAACTTCGGGACGAAGTTCATTTTAAGGGGGGAAGACTGTAATACCCCGTAGCTTCATAGTTCGTGATAATGAGTTCACTTATGTTGATTGTCTTTTTATGGTGTTTTAGGTTTCGGACCTATATAAGTATGTGATATAGGTTGTAAGCATGGTGATATATTTGTGTGGTTGAACTTCGGGACGAAGTTCATTTTAAGGGGGGAAGACTGTAATACCTCGTATTTTTGTTATTATAATAGTTGATAATTAAGTTACCAACGATAGTACTTGAACGTTTATATTCGATAATTAAATTATCGAATACATGTTTTATTTTTTATATTTTATTGGTATATATATAGTGATGAGTTGTTTTATATTATTTATGAGAACGAGGTATACTAATATATCATTCGATACGTGTTTCTTAATTGTAAGTTACGAGTCATGAATGAGATTTTAACGTATAAGTTCTCGAGTTGTGTGATGGGCTTGGGCTTATACGTGATGCTTGATGGGTGGGTTAACCATGTGAGAGGATACCATAAACAAAAGAGAAGCAAACCCTAAAACCAAATGCTAACACTCTAGCATCGACATCAGTAACACAAGCCCTACTCCTTCATTCCTTTCACTCTGCCTCCATTTTATTTCTGCCCCTTCCCTAACAACACAAAAATAAAACCCTATCTACCTACATCATCGTGCTTACTGAAAGAGAGCAAGAAGAAAACGCAGCAATAACGATCCTAACCATCAGCATCTCACCCGTGCGCAGGGGGTTTTGTAAGTGATTTTTCGTGCTCTGTTTATGATTCGAATTTGTATATTAGGGTTGTGAGTAATCTTTGTAGTATGTATAATATGTTTACCTTTTCTGAACCACCAAAGGATCACCATAATCGGCACCAAAATCGCCATGAAAATCGTTCATAGTTGCTATTTGTACTCTGTCTATGACACCTTTGTTTGTCTCTATTCGTTATTGCTCTATTGTCGTGTTTTGGGTACTAATTCTTTTGGGGGTTTGGGTTCTGCTAGTAGGGTGTTAGTAGGGTTTAATGGTGGTGTTGGGATGGCGTGTGGTGGTTGGGAAGTCGAGAGGAACGGTCGTAGTAGGGGGTCTGAAACAGAGTCCAGGAAACACGGTGGTGTGAGGGAGTTTTGTGACGTCTGTTTCATGGAGCCTACTGGTGTCGAAGCCTGGTGGCTGCCACCAGGAGGTTGTGGGTAGTAGGGGGTGTCGTGGGTAGTGTTTGGTGGGGGCGATAGCGGTGTTACCAGGTGGGAAAAAGGGTGGTTACAGGGGGGTGGACACACGGTTTGCAGGAAGTCTGGGGTGTCTGTCGTGACCAGGGACTTTGGGGACCGTGTCGGTGGCTGTTGAGGTGGAGTCTAGGGTAGAGGTAGGTGGTGTTTAGAGCACCATAGTCCAAGGAAGGTGGTCACGGTAGTGTGGTGGTGGTTGAGGCAGCGAGGAGGTGTCGAAAAGGGGCTGGAAAGTGGTGTGTCGAAAGAGTTGTTAACGGCTGTCGAGTACGGTTTTGATTGGGGTTTGCTAGGGTGCGTGGTTGTTAATGTTATTATTGTTAATAAGTTTATTCTTATTATTATTATTAATAGTGTGGTTTTGTTTGTATCATAATCATTTTATTATTACCATTTGTCTTATTATTGTAGTTATATGATAATAATTATATTAGTAAGGAATATCATTATTAGTATTACACATGTTATTGCTTTTATTATATGATCATTTGGGTAGTATGTTGGTATGAAGTATTACTTTAAGTGGCGTTATTATTTTGGGAATTTCTATGTTGGGCAAGATTGCTATTTCGGGAAAGTTTCTATTTCAGGAAACTTTCCACTTTTAGAAAGTTACCATGTTTTGTATCCTTACTATTCTGAAATAGCGGTTAAGTGAAAGATTAGTGATCGTTATATAATATATGTTTAGGTGACGGTTTCCGCGTGGAACATCTCTAGCAGCTCTTTGGTTGACATTGATATTCTGCAAAATTGAGGTAGGGGAATACTACATATATGAGATGTGTAACCTGTGTATTGGTTGATATTAATTATGTTCATATATATTGTTATATGATTGATATATTGTGATATATAATTCTGTGATACGATATGGCGCGGAGATAAAGGGTCTGTGTTTGGTGCGGAGATAAAGGGTCTGTGTTTGGTGCGGAGTATATACGGTGTTGGATCGGTGCGGAGTATATATGGTGTTGGATCGGTGCGGAGTATATATGGTGTTGGATCGGTGCGGAGTATATATGGTGTTGGATCGGTGCGGAGTATATATATGGCGTTGGATCGGTGCGGAGTTTATTTGGCGTTGGATCGGTGCGGAGTTTACTATATTGTTATAATTATTGTTTTCCCTACTCAACCTCGTGGTTGACCCCGTGTATTCGTGATCACCTGTGATGAACCAATTATTGGGGAGCAGATTGACAGGTGGCTGAGACTAAGGGGGAGCTATGGGAGGAAGAGCTTGGATCCGGACCAGATTAGATGTCTAGATCACCTTAGTCAGTTTAATACGAGTTGTACTTTATTTATGTTGTTAAGACCTTTGGATATGTAAGAACATGTTTTGAGTTTAAGGTTAATTTAAAGTACTGTTTATCTTCCTTTGTATCTACTGCCTCGGGAAACCGAGATGGTAACACCCTTATTTATCTGAGGAGTCCTAGTACAGGCCCTTAAATAAATGGGGGTGTTACAATTTTGGCTATAGATCAATATATCATCAAGGTAAACTACTACAAATTTATTTAGGAAAGGACGTAGTACCTCATTCATTATCCTCATAAACGAGCTTGGAGCATTGCATAACCCGAATGGCATAACCAACCACTCGTATAATCCTTGCTTTGTTTTAAAGGCCGTCTTCCACTCATCTCCTTCTCTTATTCTCATTTGATGATACCCGCTTCTTAAGTCCAATTTCGAGAATACTTGGGACCCCGATAACTCATCTAGCATGTCATCTAACCTTGGCATGGGAAGACGATATTTTATGGTAATGTTGTTCACGGCTCTACTATCAATGCACATCCTCCACGTTCCTTCCTTCTTCGGTACCAATAGGGCTGGTACGGCACATGGACTCAAGCTTTCTTGTACATAACCTCTATCCATTAGTTCTTGTACCTGCCTTTGTAATTCTTTTGCTTCTTCGGGATTGCAACGGTAGGCGGGTTTGTTTGGAAGTGCAGCCCCGGGAATAAGGTCTATTTGGTGCTCAATTCCTCACATAGGTGGTAATCCATCGGGTAGTTCATCGGGAAACACGTCTTTGAATTCCTCTAGTAACCCTTGCACCTCTCGGTTATCCCCTTTCTCTCCGTCCTCGACATCCCTCACTACTAGCACGTACGCCTCTCCCCCGTTTGCAAGAACCTCCTCGACCTCCTTGGCTTCGATTAATATTGTTTCTTTTTTTGTTTTGTTCTCGGCAGCCCTCTTGGGTAGTATAGGTTTTAGGTTATATGTGGTGCCGTTCTTGATGACACTATAGATATTCGCCCTCCCCTTATGCTCAACCCTACGATCAAATTGCCACGGTCTTCCTAAAAGGATATGGCTAGCATTCATAGAAACGAGATCACACCATAGTTCGTCGTGGTATGGTCCGATGTTGAAGGTAACTAGGGCTTGTTTTTTTATCTCGACTCCCCCATCCCCATCCAACCAATGCAACGTGTACGGCTTAGTCCGGTCTCTTGTGGGTAGGTTAAGTTTTTCTACAAGTTCTAATGACACAAGATTTGCACATGAACCACTATCAATAATAAGGTTACAAGTTTTGTTTTGTACCTTACATCTTGTTCGAAAAATCTGCTCCCTTTGGTTTCTTTCCTCGGTGGTGGTTTCAATGTGTAAGCTTCTTATCATAAGACACTCTTCTTGCATCGTTACTTCTCGAAAACAGGCTGTTTTTGCTCTTCCTTCCCGCGGCCAGCGTACCCCTTCGCTCTTCATGGCCGAAACTCTCCCAAGATGGATCTAATGAGGATTAGATCACGAGCCGAAGCTCTGATACCAAGTTGATGCGGATCTCTAGCTTTAGATTAAGTTAAATGAACTTTCTTGAATTTGTTTATGCAGCGGAATAATAATCTTGAAATCTTGAATGAATAAAGATGGAATCTTGGAACGAAACAAACAAAATACGAATGATAACAATTAAAAGAACGTCTTCTTGAACAAACGGTGGCTGGTGGTCGGCGGTCTTGGTGACGGACGAAAAGGGTGATGGTGATCGTCGATGAATAGTTGATGAATCTTGAAACCTCTCTCGCAAAAGAAGAATCTTGAAAACACCCTGCAAATCAACCTCGCAAAGTCGATCCTAAAGATTAAGCTCGCAAACCTAATCAATAAACTCAAGTTCACAAAGAAACTTAAAATTAATATTATTGATGATTGATGATGTTACACGGCCAAGACACCCTATTTATAGGTGTGTATTAATCCTAATAACATCCTAAATAAGAAAACTAACCCTACTAGAAATCAAGTATGATATCCTAGTTTGATTAGAACAACTAAATCTTAATCTTACTTAGGCTCAAACAATAGTTTGACTAGGATTAAGTTTCCTACTTCTAACACACTTATGAATCCTATAACAATAAGGATTCTTATTCCTACTAGAATTGGAAAACCTATATCAACTAGGATTCCTTTATAATTTAGGAAACCCTACATGAACTAGGAAACCTTTATTTGAAAACTAACAAAAGAAAACCCTAATTCCAGCCGTGATGCACGGTGCTCGTCCCTAGGGAGGACCGTCCCCAACACCTTCCCATGCTATTTTTAAGACGGATGTGGAACCAATATTAAATCCTCGAGTTAGGTGACTAACATCTTTGCTAAGAAGAATCTCGTGTGCTTGATCCATGGATGCACCCGCATCACACACACCCTAAATATTAGTCATACTAATATCAATTTACTAATTAACATTTTAATTAGGTTTTACAAGATCTTATGCATGCTTAATAAATATGGGGAATAAAGATGTCGAATGCTTACAATCCGACGAAAACGGTGATAGGATGATCCTCCAAACCTAGTAATCAAAGTAGGTTACCTCCTTTGTGATGCACCCAAAACAACCCCTTAAAACCGTAAACCACACGAGCTAGGTGTAAGAAGAACGGTTTCCTTAAAATCATATTGTGTTCTAATCTTATTAGAATACTAACTTAACACTATAACTATTATAGTAATTTAAGTATTAATATTATCAAAAAATATTTGAGAGGAATTCTTAATCAACTTTCTCCTACTAGAAAATGTTAAGGTTATGAATGAATGAATTATTAGATGTGTACAATTCACATTTGGTGGATGGTTGGTATGGTTACCGTGAGAGCTCCTTAGGGAAGCACAAAAGAAGCATTTTTATCTTACTCATGCACATAGGATAGCTCTAGGTAAATGCTCTCAAGGCCACACTTAATCGTTGTGTTTTTATGTTCTCAAAACACAAAACACACCTTAATTACTACTTCCCAAAACCGGTACCATAACATCATAAAACGGACTTTCATTTTATAATTGTCATTTTGTACAATTGTAAGTTCATGTGTGACATGCAACATGTCACAACATAAAAACAATTGTTTTAATTTAAAAATGCATATTTATCAAATAAATATCATTTATAAATTAAATAAATCATATTTAACAATTTGACTAGTAATTCATAATTACTAATATATAAAATGGTCATTTCAATATCGTCAATACGATTTACAACACTTGTAATAATAATCAACGCGATTCATTCTAATTACGATATTTCATAAATATCGTTTAATGTTTGACAATTGACACGTTTCAATTTCAAACATAAATCTTACATTAAGACTTAACCTCTGATTTCTAGATATACTATTTTAAGGAATCTGATCAACTCGTATCAATATACACTTGATCAGTTTATAAATTAAGGGAATTGTCCTATAGGTGTAACCTAAATGGATAAACTGAACACCACCGTCATACGACAGTAATGTCAAACTCTAGCTAGCCAATCATTACCGATTAATGTTGGTTAGTTGACTATATAATTTCGAATCATCCCTTGCGCATTCTCGTCATGAGATTTAATTATGTCATCGCACTATTGTTGAGGACACATTTCCCAACAATCTCCCACTTGTCCTCGACAAGTGTGCGTCACCAATTCTCTGTTCCTATTAAAATCTCCCACTCAATGCAAGGTGTCTCTCAGGTGGTACTTGCATTTGATCATATCATGAGTGGTTTCCTCGATCAAGTGATTAACTGCTTGACCGGAATTATCTACCATAGATACATTCCGAGCGTGGCCACGCATTTCCAGTTAACTTCTCCTCGAGTGGCCTTGAGATTTGAACAAACCTGGCAAAGGGGTGGAAAATTCCTATCGCACTACTCCCTTCAACTAGCCACAGCCTAACATAACCCAAAACAATCCCATTTGACTCCAGTTACGAAAAGTCGTAGAGAATGAATCAAACCTATGCCAAAACTGTGCCATCTTGGGCGAGCAGTCTTTAGTCTAAGAATTGACTCATAAGAATACTATAGCAGCTCTTGCCACGACCGGGCTATTATAAAATTTCCATAACTCTATAAGCGGTCACTTTGCCCGACAGATTGTCTCCCACAGTCTGCCTATGTGATCGACTAGTCATCCCATATGACTCTATGGCATTTGAACTTGCCATCAATCGCCTCACACTCTAGTCGCTTCGAGATGTCACCTCATACAAGCGGCTAGGGGCTATTCTAAGTCAATCCAGTTGACTTTATGGGGTTCAAAGTTGTCTCTTACAACCCATTTGGATTTGACAAAGTATCTATCAATTGTTAGTTAATAATAATTCAAACGATATTGTTATGTATGGACAGTCAATACAATATTACTACTCCATACTTTATTTGATGCACATTCATCACTTTGTATTAGTGGTTTGAACTTGTGAATAAACCATTTATTCATATCTTTCATAACCTACAAATTTCAGTTTCCTTCCGACTCACATTATCTCGTATAACATGATCTTATTTGAGTACCTGTCTAGCACTCATTCCAGATCCTGATTTTCTTTCCCTGTAAGAATCTCCCACTGTTATCTTATAAGTCGTGACGTATCGGTATTTCAGAGGGATCAACTTATCGCTCTTAAAGTACCTAGTCACATTTTGTACTAAAATTTATTTTGTAGTTATCATGTTTTGATTGCTAGTTCTCCTCGAGAACCCATCATATTCAATTATCTTGGCTATTAATCAAAAACTTTTAGGTTGAATGAATCACCACGTGATTTTATATTCATCAATATGAATAATTTATCCAACCCTTTTGATTTCTAATGGGCGACGTTTCATTATCAATATAATAAACTCTCCCGTGAAGCTCCATCATCCTATGATGTTCAATATTTTTATTCATCTAGAATTGAAAACCTCTTATTCTCTACACTCTAAAGAATCACCATTCTCTCTTAATTGTAGGTTCAATTCTCTAATGAATACTGCTCCCACTAAAACTAATATAACTCTCTCTATAATGATCGTCTTTCACTCAATCAATATCATTTCTTAAATGAACTTTTCATTTCTCATCCTCGTTTCCTCGAAACGAAACATGACATGATATACATTTGTTTTCACTTAAACCAGTATCACTATCCCCATAGTGATCTACTTCCTCTCAATCAATATCACTTCTTAAATGAACTTTTCATTTCTTGTTTTCGTTTCCTCGAAACGAACATGACATGATATTCCCTTATAACTCTTTTCGAATTCAAAGACACTACCATCGAGAGAACAGAGATGATTTCTCCTCTATTATCTTATAATTTGCCGTAGTTTCTTCTATCCATTCATTTAGGGTTCTTCTAAAGAATCTCATGTAGGATTCTTCTCTAAGATCCCACATTTATATCATTGGTTTGCGGGCGAAATATTTTCTCCCACTCTATCCTTTAAAATAACCTTTATTTATACAAGGATAGCAATTTCCCCATAACCAATGTTTTGAATGATGAATATTATTAGGGGTGAGATATTAATTCACATTTTCACTTAAAATGATCATCTTATAATGAACTAATTATATCTCATTTTGATTGAGTGTTTTCTCTTGAGGTGTAGTTCTCCATTTAAATAAATCAACACTTTGATTCTAACTTTTGATATTTGATCGTATCAATCTATAGTACAATGAACATTTCAGGGTGAACATTTCAGGGTACTTGTTTAGTGATTTATTAAGATCACATGAACTCATGTTACAAGGTATGCAATTTATTTTAGGAAACAACGATTTTGATTAAGAACAAAAGGAGTGACTTGGGTTGAAAACCAAGTCACCAATATCCACAATACAACCATTGTTTAGGATTTGTATCCTTGCCATACCAGAAAAGACATTGTTCTTTAAAATTAAAATGCATAAATGAAGGAAGACGATAATGAAAATTAGAGCCAAGCTCTTCATGTCTTAAATTACTGGATGCTACCATAACAATCCATGTAAGGAACTTCAAGCTTCCTTTTCTTTGCTCTTATCATCAGAAGGTGCCCCTTTAAAACAATTAAAAAGGGTAATAGTCAACAACTTGTATCAACATACAAAAGTAATTTAAATGAGAATTATTTCCTACGGCAAGAGCCTTTCCATTTTTGAGATCGGTTAAGTATTTAGGGCAATTCCGTTTCCAATGACCTAACCTCGTGCAATAATGGCACTTATCTTCAACTATTGAAGATGAGGTAGAAGCACCTTTCAAAAAGGTCTTCTCTTTAGTAGGTTTGGATTTGGAGGTTTTCTTGCCATTGCCTTTGAAGGCACTCCTCTTGAACTTCCCTTTTCCCTTCTTCTCGATGTTCAAAACATCCTTTGTGGAACTATCATTAAGTCCCATGTCCCTTTCCGCTTGGACGAGCATCTTATTCAATTCTTCCAACGTGGTTTCTTGATTTCGCATGTTAAAGTTCACCCAGAACTGAGCATACGATTTCACCTTATTAAGGGAGTGAAGAACTCGGTCACTGATGAGGGGGTCGGGAACATCAACTCCTTGCACCTTGAGTGTAATACCCTGTATTCCATTTTAATATTTATTATTTATATTGACGTGTATTCGATAATTAATTTATCGAATAAGGTTTATTTTTATATTTTTTTTATATGTTATGAGTAATGTGTCGAGTAAGTGTATTAGTTAATTTTAAGTTGCGACTTATGAACGGGAACCAGTGTTTTATGTTCTCGGGATGCGTGATGGGTTTGGGCTTACGTTTAATGGTTGATGGGTGATATTTAGTTGTATAAACATCAAAGGATGAGAAGAACAACAAAACCCTAATACTACCTATCGACATTCTACCCAACGCTTTCATCCATCGACAAATCTCACAAAACTCAAAACCCTAATTCCCCTTCACTCGCTGCCTCTATTTCTGCCTCCTTCCATCAACAAAGCTTACCCTACTGTGGCCATGAGAAGAACAAGGGAGAAGGAAAAAAACGAGTAAGGAAACCATCACCATTTCATCACCACCATCGTTTTCTTCAAGCGTTGTGCGGTAGAAAACTAGTAAGTGTTTACAACCTTTTAATAACTTTGTCGATTAGAGTCGTGTTGTCGAGAGTAATCCATGTTCTATGTATATCACGTTTATCGTTTTCAGACCATCATAGGACCACCATAACTGTTATGTCGACGGCCTTGAAACACGACAATAGAATGAATTTTGACGATACTGTATTTCTGCGTGGGTTTTGTATCTCGTTAACGATTGCTTAATTAATTGTGTTTGGGTGTAATTCAGGTCGTGGGTTATGGGTAAAGGTGGTAGAAGAGCTATAGGTTGTCGTGGGTCGTTAAAAGGGGGTGTTGGTTGGTCGGAGCATCACCAGAAGTGGGTCGGGTTTGCGGTCAGAAACAGGGGCGAACAGGAGGTCGTGAGGGAATGGTGTTTGTGGGCGTTTTTCAAGGGTTTTGTCTAGTGTCGAGGGCTAGTGGTTGTCACCAAGGGGGTCATGGGTGGTGAGTGGTTTCAAGTGTAGCGTTAGGTGGTGGTTAGAGTGGTTGAATCGGTGGCTGGGGTCACGTTTCAGGGCACTCACGCTATGAGTATTGGGTTATGCGGGTTACGGCAGGAGGGTCATGGTTGTTTGAAGGGTTGTCGACAGCAGGTTTGGGCAAGGCTTAAGTCGAGGGGACTGTCTAGGGGTTCACTGGGGTACAGTGGTGGCAACCACCACGTCGTGGTGGTGGTTTAGGTGTCAGAGAGGTGTCGATGGGGCTGAGTTGAGGGTTGGCCAGGGGCTGTGGTCGTGAGGCCTGATTACGGTAATGGGCTGTTGGTGTTTGTGTTGTGCGTCTTACAACTTTCGTAGTTGTTGTTGTTTAATTACAAATGTTTGTTTATTATTAGGATTATCATTATTATTATTATTATTATTATTATTATTATTAATTTTATGATTATCGTTATTATTATCATTACAAGTATATGTTGTTATTAATCTTATATTATCTTCCATGTTGATATCATGATTAAAATTATTATTAGTGTTATGATTTTTTTAATGACATGATAATAGTATGATTAACATTGTTAGTAAGTTTTGTTTAACATTAATCTTGTAATGTTAGTTGTATTGATGTTATCTTTATGAGTTAATAATCGTTCGATAATTTAATTATCGAACTAATTAATATTATTGTTAGCATTATTGATGTTATCGTTATCATGTCATTTAGTTAGTATGTTGCTATGGAGTATTCCTTCAAATGGCTTAACTTTTTGGCAAGGTTACTATTTTCGGAAATGTCTATTTTAGGAAGTTACTATAGATGGTATACGTACTTAAATTATGGGATCTAGGAAGCCTTATTGATTGTAGTATTATATGTTTAGGTAACGTTTTTCGTGTGGAACACTTTTAGCAGCTGCGCAAGTGACAATTTCATCCGACAGTTGAGGTAGGGGATATATATATATCTGTGGTCGTATTATGATATGAATTGTGTGTGTTGCTTATTATAAGATTGATATAATTGATTATGAATGTATTATGGATTGTTTGATTATTAACGATTATTGTGGAGAATGGGACTGTGAAATGGGTCTTGTGATACGGCTCTTGTGATATGGGACTTGTGATATGGCCATGGAAGTGTGGTGTGATGGAGGTGTGGTGTGATGGAAGGTATGGTGTGATGGAAGGTGTGGCGTGATGGTGGTGAAGTGGTTGATTGAATGATATGGAGATGGAGGAAGATGCGGTTCTATTGTTGTTTATTGTTTTATCTATTTCCTACTCAACCTCGTGGTTGACCCTGTGTATTCGTGTGACACCTACGATGATCCGGAATGGGGAGTAAATTTTACAGGAAAGATGGTGCTATGGGAGCATGGGATGGCGTGAGCACTTAGATGGACCGACTTAGAATTAGATCACACACTTCGAAGTTATCAGTTGTATTTCTTGTTTCCGCTGTGTCATATTTGTAACATTAAAGTTTAAATTTTACCAATCTTATATAAAGTACTTTGGTTGTTTTATTTTGTTATTCACTACCTCGGTCATTCCGAGACGGCAACAGTCCTACTTATTTGAGAATGTCTGGCTAAAGGCTCTTAAATAAATGGGGGTGTTACAAAGTGGTATCAGAGCGAACGATCCTCAGGCCTAAACCAAATGAATAATAATGAACGTAGGAAGAGTCTAATAAAATGAACCCCGAGATGAAACTGATAGGTGCCCAAAAAAGGAACGGGATGAGTTAGGAGCCCCATCACACCAAACCATGGGCCCTTTTGGTTCTGTCTCGGGAACCCAATGAGAGTAATTGAAGAGTGGGGTAGATTATATAGTGACTTAGTTATCTTGTACTAACGTTCTTGCAGGAGAAGAATGAGGTAAGTCATATTTGAGTTATGATTAATGATGTGTGTTGGGAAAGATATGTGTAATATGAAATGTGGATCAATCTGGATGATGGAATTGAAATTTTAAGAGTTTAGAGGTGTAATTGTGAACAATGGTTAGAGTAGTGTGATCATAGTATGTTGGTGTTTGGAATGTTCATATGGTATATGGTTATTAAATGACTATCGTAGCTATGTAATATATTGGGTGATATTTGGATATGAATGATCAGATTCAGATGTTATAGTGATCCATGTCTAGTGATATGCGTAATGTGATACCCCAAGCCATGAATGATATATAGTTATGTGTTGCATAGATCGTACTTAAGGTTTACATTGCAATTTCTATTGACACACAATTAGTTTAGTCATAGAGTCATGTTTCAATAAGTGGCACCTTGGTGATTTCTGTTATACATATTTACATACTATTATGTTGTAATTGTTACGATGGTAGGAACTAATGCATTGTTCATACATGTATAACTATTGAATTATTTCGTGATGTTACTTCTCAACTTCGAAATCTTACCGTCTTGTAGATGACAATTTCGGTTGAAATAATGATGTTAATTTGGTACAATGTGATTCCAACGCTTCAAATGACACGTCAACATGTTTTGGAAAAATAATGGTTATATTTAAAGGTGATAGTGTGTAACACCCCCATTTATTCAAGAGCCTTTAGCAAGACATTCTCAAATAAATCGAGCTGTTACCATCTCGGAATGTCCGAGGTAGTGAATAACAAGGTAAACAAACCAAAGTACTTTATATAAAAGTTGATTAAATTTAAACTTTTGATATTACAACTATTACGCAAAGAATAAAGTACAACTGATAAAATCTAAGTATGCGATCTAATTCTAAGTAGGTCCAAGCCATGTCTCACTCCTTGCCCAAGCTCCTAGTCCATCTGTCTCTGACCTGTAGAGTCTACTCCCCATTCCGGATCATCGTAGGTGTACACGAATACACTGTCAACCTCGCGGTTGAGTAGGATAACACAATAATAAATAATGCAACAAATATGATATGCAAATGCCATGATATGCTCGAGCTCAATCACAATCTCAATCTCAAATCTCAATATCAAACCCGAAACACCAAGCCATACCGAACCTCCCGGCAGACTATAATCGGTCGTCACCGAACACCAGCTCAATAACAGATAAGACACCAGGCCTGGTCTGCAGAACCACCCTGGGCTTTATATCAGAACAAAATCTGATTCACATCGCTCTCAGTAACCAATGCATATGCCATGCTCATGAATGCAACAATACTCTTAATCAATCATGCTATTAAATAATGCGATGCTCATACCACTAATTACAATCAACACTCAATCCAACTAACATCATTATTATATCAATCATGCTCAGCATCCATAATACACAATTTAACACCCATTCATAACACGTCATAGATTATGGTACAATGTATCCTACCTGGATAGCAATATAGTCCAAAAGCAAACCGGCAAGTAAATGGAACTATGCCTCTTCAAAACCGTCACCTAACAATATAATATACATAATTACTAACTAATATAATTACGTAAACTAATATAACATATCAATTATTCCATTTAACAATTCAAATAATATATATTACGCATAACGAGACCGTATTAAACATGACTAATTCAATTAACTTAACCAACCCGACCTTATTACATTTATAACTAACTTCAATTAAACAAACGAACATAGAAAATATAACCGAGCTATTGATAACCGTCACATCCTTGTTATAATGAAATCCTTTTAACAATTTTAATAATTAAAACACGAGTATCAATTGCCAATAATAATCAACATGTTATTACTGACAATATTAACAATAATAATAATTACTTATAATCATAATATAATACTAATAATAATAAACATAAACATAAACATAAGAATAATAATAATAATAATAATAATAATAATAATAATAATAGACAAACAATGACAATAACAATGAATACTAATAATATAATAACAACACAATAATAATTATAACATAATAATAATAATATCATGTTGATAAAACAACAACAATAACAACCCAATAGTAATAATATAATAATAATAATAACAACAATAATATCAACAATAATTATATTAATAATAATAATAACACACACATATATATAAGCAGCCCAAAACACGACTTCAGCAGCAACAAACACGACAACAGCAACCTCGAAACACGAACAGACCCGACACCTACTTCGCGACACCACCGACACTAGCTTGGTCCCTCACCACCGACACCACTGGCCCCAACCTAAAGTTCGTACTACCCACTACAACTTCCACCCATAGGTCACCACCAATGACCACCACAACCACCACCACGACGGGTTCAACTAGCCTGCCCGTAATAATTCAACACTCTTTTCCACAAAAACCGTTTGTACCCCCTCCTTCTCTCGTCTATTTCTCTCACCACCTTACCCTACACCACCTCTGGCCACCACCTTTGTCACCACTGACCCACGGTGGTCCCAGGGGTGGTACCAACTCCCTCTCGTCTACCCTTCAGCCACTGCAATAACCGCCCCAAACTCCCTGCTCCAAAAGAATGCTTCCTGAACCGCTATTTCAGACGCCTATATCAGAACGAATACACGGCGGTTTCAGTCGCCACTCACCACCCTAACTACCACCACACAACCTACTAGCGTACTACTACCATTACCCATACACCTGTACTCAAAATTAAACCCAAAACACGAACGAAAGGCAACAAAACGCGCAGAAATACACGCGCAGGTAACAGAGTATTCGAGGTGTATACTATCGACATCTAGGGCCTCGGTTATAAGAGCTTTCGTGGTATAATGGTGGTTTAAACATGAGGTACATGTTGTATATACTAGCAAGATTATTCACGACCATACAATACAGATTCGAAGCAATAAAAAAAAACGAACAATTACTTACGAACACTACAGCGCGAGGGTGATGACGATGGGGCTGTTCTTGTCTCGCTATTTTCTCTTTCGTTCTTCTCTAATCACACGGCAGTCTACGGCATCCTTTGGTGTAGGAGAGGTTGACGAGAGGTAGCAGCATGAGTAGGGTTTTTGGTGAGTGTTGAGGGTGGCAGATTGTGATGTCGATGGAGGCAAAATATGGGGGTATGGTGATTAGGGTTTTGATGTTGAGTGTCGATGGATTGTGTAGTTGTAACTAGGGTTTCGTCTCTTCATTTTTCTCTCTTGAGTTAACACGGTCTAAACATCCCAAGCCCACTACGTGTCACACATAACCCGAGTTTAACAGCCCATCACGCTTCTCGAGACATTCAAACATGTTCCCAACTCGTAACTTAAAATAAACAAGTACGTATAAATTATTTATACCAAATAATTAAGTAATTTATTTAGTATTAATAAATATTAATTAAATTAACTAAAAGAATATAATTTTATTAGGACTAATCATAAAAATATATATAAAATGTAGGGTTTAAATACAATTATGACGTAAATAATAAAACAAGTATAAATGAGAAATAAATATAAAATTTGAAATATATCAAATTACAATATATTAACAAAATAAAGAAAATACGAATAAAATGTTATTTTACGAAGTAATCATCAAATATAAAATGATTATGAAATACGAATTAATCGTAGAAATACGATTTATAAAATAATAATGGTTTACATAAAATAAAATACTTTATAAACATTCCGTTTGGAATACAGCAGTCAAACATGGTTTGACTACCGTTGACCGAGGCTAAAATACGGGGTATTACAGTCTTCCCTCCTTAAAATGAACTTCGTCCCGAAGTTCGCCACCCCATAACGGTAAAGAACTTATAACAAGCATGAAACAATCACAAATAGCACTTATATAGATTTCAAAACACGAAATGTTACATTCTACCCTCGTTAAGAGAACTTTGTCCCCAAAGTTCAACGCATAACTAAGTTAAAAGATACTTCACGAATCACATTATAATGCATAACAGAAGTAAACAGGATTATAAGTATATTCGAACAATCACGACATATCAATTTTTTTTTCATGCTATAACAACTAATCATATCATAACCTTTAACATTTTACAATCCTATCCTCCTTAAAGCATGGTTACGTCCTCGTATCCCAATTACAAAATTCCGCATCCAGCGTTCAAGCAATCATCGAAACAACAGTCATAAGTCATCTGATAAGTTAATTACCCTAACTAGACAACTATCATCCGGCTTTTAAGGCAATCAAACACAGTTGGCAATTTCACATTACACAGTAAAGCAAAATTAGGGTAGTTAACACGTATATACCTTTGAAATCTCATTTAACAAAATTTAACATATTTACACCAATCTTAGACAAGGAAAACAGCTTAGCATCTCCAGGTATAAAGAAGTTAAACCAATTAATAATTCAATATATTGCGATCAGATTTTAAACATAGCAGTGTGTAATCTACTTTGTGGCATAACAATATACATGAAGAAATTATAAAGACTAGAATCGCAGGGAACTAGAGAAAGATATACCATTAATATATGAAAGATATACCATTAATATATGAAAGAACATCAACAAGATTCACATTGTTCACAATATTCACACTTACTTATAACAATTAGATTGCTATATCATGCTAATGATTTTACCAGTTAAATTTATTCTACCACGTGTCCAGACTCTTCTCTGATGAACATGATTTTAACAATACATATGAACACCACATAATTATTTTGAGGTCATAGCAATAAAAACAATAGCGTCCGTATAATTGAAACTACTTTATATAAAGCTCAACGAAATGACAAGGTTACATTATCATATAATAGCGTTCATATTCATATCATTTGCCTACTGTTCATGTTACTAAAGACATAACAGAGTATTACATGGTTATATCACAAAATTCATATTTGATTCAACTTTTAGTATAAAACTTTATCATTTCAACAATCATTTATCACGCAGCATGATGCGGACCATCGTTAATTCAATCCCAAGAAATATTATTAAACAAAGATATGAGTCATATTAATCAAAGCTACAAGATAGGATCAACTTCCGTTCTTAGGATTGCTTGGGAAGGGATTGAAACCCTTGGGGCGTGCGAGTAGAGGAGGCACGAAACCCTAGATTAATTAGGGTTTGTGTTTTATTCTTTTTGTTATTTTAATTAATTTGTTATTTAATTAATTAAGTTTGTTACTAGTTTGTTACAACTAGGTTGTTAAAGTTGTTACAAGGTGGTTACAAAATTAGTTATTAGTTAGTTATGAATTTGTTATTAAGTTGTTAGGGTTTGTTACTACAACTTAATCTTTTATTTGTTATTTTATCTTTTAGATTAAATAAGGATTATCTTTAATCCATAGGATAGGAATAGAAACCCTAGGAAGAGTAGTAGTACACGGTTTGGCCGAGCACTTGGGGACCGTGTAGGGTTCTTGTTCTTTCCTATTTCGATTCTGGTTTGTGACGGATGACCTTACTATAAATAGGCATCCTTAGTTGTTTGTTTTATTCATCTTATTATCAAATTATAAACAAAACCTTTTGTTAAGTTTTACTTACAAATCTAAAGTATCTGTGTGAGCTTTAAAACCCGAAGTATCTGTGTGAGCTTCAAAATAATTGAGAGGGTATCTGTGTGAGCTTGATCAATTATCCTATCCATCGACAATCATAAATCATTCATCAAATCGTTTCACAAATCTTTCAAGTATTAAGTGCTGTGCCTTATTACGTCATCAACAATCTTTATTCAAGAAGATCAAGAAACACCAAGATTCACCACCACCGTTGACCACCGTCCACGGCGAGCCACGTCACCACCACCGGCCGTTCGTCCGTCCACCATTCATTCATTATTCTTCGTTCTTGGTTATTTTTCGTTCTTTATTCGTTCAAGATTGTATTATTTTATTAGTATTTTTATTCCGCTGCAACATCCGTATTTTTGTTGATTATCTTTATTGATTATCACCCCAAATACGCATCAAATTGGTATCAGAGCTTCGGCTCTTGGTCTAATTTTTATTATACCGGTTCTTGGGAGAAGTTTTGTTACAATGGTATTAAGGAACTTGCATATAGAGGCCGACGAAGGGATCCACGATCAAAGGGAGAGGATTTTTCGTACAAAGTGCAAGATAAAGAATAAGGTGTGTACTATGATCATTGATAGCGGTTCTTGTACTAATCTATTGTCCAAGGAGGCGGTTGAGAAACTACAACTACCCAAGATTGATAAGAAACATCCTTATAAACTATATTGGCTTGATGGGGAAGAAGGAATTAACGTAAACCAACAAGTCCTAGTTCCATTCAAGATTGGTCCGTATGAAGATGAAGTATGGTGCGATATTGTGCCTATGAGTGCTAGTCATATTCTATTGGGAAGACCATGGCAGTTTGATCGAAAGGTGATACACAACGGGAGAACCAATGTTTATAGCGTGCCCAAAGGAAAAACAATATTTGATCTTCAACCATGGGTTCCAAAGAAAAGGAGTGAACCTAAGAAAGACATAGAAGAGATGATAATAGAGGGGAAAGAAGTAGAAGAGGCGATCACCAACGGAGAACCAACGTTCATGATGGTAGTAAGGGACGTAGGAGGCCGTGAGAGTGGCGAGGAGGAGGGTCGGCGTGAGGTGCGAAGTTTATTGGAGGAGTTCAAGGATGTGTTTCCGGAAGAGCTACCCGACGGACTACCACCACTACGAGGGATAGAGCACCAAATCGATCTTATTCCAGGAGCAGCGTTACCTAATAAACCCGCTTATCGTTGTAATCCGGAAGAGGCAAAAGAATTACAAAGACAAGTCCAAGAATTGATGGATAGAGGTTATGTACAAGAAAGCCTAAGTCCATGTGCAGTACCAGCTCTATTGGTACCAAAAAAGGAAGGAACTTGGAGGATGTGCATTGACAGTCGCGCCGTCAACAACATCACAATTAAATACCGATTTCCTATACCAAGGTTAGATGATATGCTCGACGAACTCGCAGGATCAAAGGTATTTTCTAAACTAGATCTAAGAAGTGGTTATCATCAGATGAGGGTTAGGGAAGGAGATGAATGGAAGACAGCTTTTAAAACGAAGCAAGGGTTATACGAGTGGCTCGTTATGCCATTTGGGTTGTGCAACGCTCCTAGCTCGTTCATGAGGCTAATGAATGAGGTATTAAGACCTTTCTTAAATAAATTTGTGGTTGTTTACCTAGATGATATTCTTGTGTATAGCCAAAGTAAAGAAGAACACAATACACATCTAAGAGCAGTATTTGAGATGCTTAGAAAGCAAAAATTATATGGGAAACTAGAGAAGTGCACGTTCATGGTAGCAAGCGTGGTCTTTTTGGGATACATCGTGGGTGAAAGAGGAGTGAGCATGGATCCATCAAAAGTTGAAGCAATACAAGCTTGGCCTATTCCTAAAACAACCACGGAGGTACGTAGTTTTCATGGTCTAGCATCGTTTTATAGGCGGTTTATTCAAGGATTTAGTTCTATCATGGCCCCTATTACGGAGTTAACAAAAAAAGGAGAGTTCGTATGGACATCACACGCCCAAAAGGCGTTTGAGGAAATAAAAAAGAAGCTTTGTTCGAATCCCGTACTTGCCTTACCAGATTTTAGTAAGTTGTTCGAAGTTGAATGCGATGCAAGTGGGGTAGGAATCGGCGCAGTATTGGTGCAAGAAAAACGGCCAATTGCCTATTTCAGTGAGAAGTTGAACGGTGCTAGGTTAAACTATTCCACCTATGACAAGGAGTTCTATGCGATTGTAAGAGCTTTGGATCATTGGGCACATTATTTACGTCCTAGACCTTTTATACTACATTCGGATCATGAAGCTTTAAAACATATTCATGGGCAACAAAAATTAAATCCAAGACATGCTAAGTGGGTTGAGTTCCTACAATCTTTTACGTTCTCTTCTAAATACAAGACAGGTAGTTCAAACATAGTAGCAGATGCATTGTCAAGGAGACATTCTTTGTTGGTTGAATTAGATGCAAGGATTCTTGGTTTTGAGCATATTAAAGAACTATATAAAGAGGATCCCGATTTTTCAAAGGAATTTTTGAATCCGGAAGGATTATACACCACGCAAGACGGCTACCTATTCAAGGGGAACCGTTTGTGCATTCCTAAGGGATCGATGAGAGAATTACTTGTAAGAGAGGCGCATGGAGGCGCTATAGCAGGGCACTTCGGCATTCAAAAGACAAATGAGATGTTAGGAGAACACTTTTATTGGCCTAAGATGAGTAAAGATGTTCAAGATATTATTAGCAAGTGTGTAATTTGTCAAAGATCAAAGAGTACGTTCAACAAGGGTTTATATACACCTCTTCCAGTACCAGTTCAACCATGGAATGAGGTTAGTATGGATTTTATTTTGGGATTACCACGTACTCAACGCGGTAAAGATTCTATTATGGTTGTGGTAGATCGTTTTTCTAAGATGGCGCACTTTATACCGGGTCATAAGACGGATGATGCAACAAAGGTAGCTGATCTTTATTATAGAGAAGTTGTTCGATTACATGGAATACCACTTACCATTGTATCGGATCGGGATGTTAAATTTCTTAGCTATTTTTGGAAGACCTTGTGGAGATTAGTTGGTACTAAACTTTTATTTAGCACCTCCCACCATCCGCAAACGGACGGCCAGACCGAGGTCACGAATAGGACGCTCGGGAGTTTATTACGTGGGTTGGTGAGTAAGAGTACCAAGGATTGGGATATCAAGTTAGCTCATGCGGAATTTGCGTACAATCGTACTCCTTCGGCCACCACGGGGCGTGCACCATTCGAGATTGTCTATGGGGTGAATCCGTATTTACCTATTGATCTTGTACCTATCCCAAAGAAAGAAGTTATTAGTTTTGAGGCAAAGGAGAGACAAGCCACCTTTATGAGGATGTGTGAACAAGTTAGAGCTCAAATAGAGAAGGCCAATGCTAAATATAAAGAGAAAGCAAATAAACATAGAAGACAACCGGTGTTTAAAGAAGGTGATCTTGTGTGGTTACACTTAAGAAAGGAACGTTTTCCATCTAAGAGGAAGAACAAGCTTATGCCTCGCGCGGATGGACCGTTCAAGGTTCTTGAATGCTATGGATCAAATGCCTATAAAGTCGAATTACCAAGTGAGTATGGGGGTGTAAGTGCCACATTCAATGTGGGTGATTTATCTCCTTATCTAGATGACACAGACTTGGAGGCCAATTCTCAAAAAGGGGGAGAGAATGATGCGGAACCATCGTTAATTCAATCCCAAGAAATATTATTAAACAAAGATATGAGTCATATTAATCAAAGCTACAAGATAGGATCAACTTCCGTTCTTAGGATTGCTTGGGAAGGGATTGAAACCCTTGGGGCGTGCGAGTAGAGGAGGCACGAAACCCTAGATTAATTAGGGTTTGTGTTTTATTCTTTTTGTTATTTTAATTAATTTGTTATTTAATTAATTAAGTTTGTTACTAGTTTGTTACAACTAGGTTGTTAAAGTTGTTACAAGGTGGTTACAAAATTAGTTATTAGTTAGTTATGAATTTGTTATTAAGTTGTTAGGGTTTGTTACTACAACTTAATCTTTTATTTGTTATTTTATCTTTTAGATTAAATAAGGATTATCTTTAATCCATAGGATAGGAATAGAAACCCTAGGAAGAGTAGTAGTACACGGTTTGGCCGAGCACTTGGGGACCGTGTAGGGTTCTTGTTCTTTCCTATTTCGATTCTGGTTTGTGACGGATGACCTTACTATAAATAGGCATCCTTAGTTGTTTGTTTTATTCATCTTATTATCAAATTATAAACAAAACCTTTTGTTAAGTTTTACTTACAAATCTAAAGTATCTGTGTGAGCTTTAAAACCCGAAGTATCTGTGTGAGCTTCAAAATAATTGAGAGGGTATCTGTGTGAGCTTGATCAATTATCCTATCCATCGACAATCATAAATCATTCATCAAATCGTTTCACAAATCTTTCAAGTATTAAGTGCTGTGCCTTATTACGTCATCAACAATCTTTATTCAAGAAGATCAAGAAACACCAAGATTCACCACCACCGTTGACCACCGTCCACGGCGAGCCACGTCACCACCACCGGCCGTTCGTCCGTCCACCATTCATTCATTATTCTTCGTTCTTGGTTATTTTTCGTTCTTTATTCGTTCAAGATTGTATTATTTTATTAGTATTTTTATTCCGCTGCAACATCCGTATTTTTGTTGATTATCTTTATTGATTATCACCCCAAATACGCATCAAATTGGTATCAGAGCTTCGGCTCTTGGTCTAATTTTTATTATACCGGTTCTTGGGAGAAGTTTTGTTACAATGGTATTAAGGAACTTGCATATAGAGGCCGACGAAGGGATCCACGATCAAAGGGAGAGGATTTTTCGTACAAAGTGCAAGATAAAGAATAAGGTGTGTACTATGATCATTGATAGCGGTTCTTGTACTAATCTATTGTCCAAGGAGGCGGTTGAGAAACTACAACTACCCAAGATTGATAAGAAACATCCTTATAAACTATATTGGCTTGATGGGGAAGAAGGAATTAACGTAAACCAACAAGTCCTAGTTCCATTCAAGATTGGTCCGTATGAAGATGAAGTATGGTGCGATATTGTGCCTATGAGTGCTAGTCATATTCTATTGGGAAGACCATGGCAGTTTGATCGAAAGGTGATACACAACGGGAGAACCAATGTTTATAGCGTGCCCAAAGGAAAAACAATATTTGATCTTCAACCATGGGTTCCAAAGAAAAGGAGTGAACCTAAGAAAGACATAGAAGAGATGATAATAGAGGGGAAAGAAGTAGAAGAGGCGATCACCAACGGAGAACCAACGTTCATGATGGTAGTAAGGGACGTAGGAGGCCGTGAGAGTGGCGAGGAGGAGGGTCGGCGTGAGGTGCGAAGTTTATTGGAGGAGTTCAAGGATGTGTTTCCGGAAGAGCTACCCGACGGACTACCACCACTACGAGGGATAGAGCACCAAATCGATCTTATTCCAGGAGCAGCGTTACCTAATAAACCCGCTTATCGTTGTAATCCGGAAGAGGCAAAAGAATTACAAAGACAAGTCCAAGAATTGATGGATAGAGGTTATGTACAAGAAAGCCTAAGTCCATGTGCAGTACCAGCTCTATTGGTACCAAAAAAGGAAGGAACTTGGAGGATGTGCATTGACAGTCGCGCCGTCAACAACATCACAATTAAATACCGATTTCCTATACCAAGGTTAGATGATATGCTCGACGAACTCGCAGGATCAAAGGTATTTTCTAAACTAGATCTAAGAAGTGGTTATCATCAGATGAGGGTTAGGGAAGGAGATGAATGGAAGACAGCTTTTAAAACGAAGCAAGGGTTATACGAGTGGCTCGTTATGCCATTTGGGTTGTGCAACGCTCCTAGCTCGTTCATGAGGCTAATGAATGAGGTATTAAGACCTTTCTTAAATAAATTTGTGGTTGTTTACCTAGATGATATTCTTGTGTATAGCCAAAGTAAAGAAGAACACAATACACATCTAAGAGCAGTATTTGAGATGCTTAGAAAGCAAAAATTATATGGGAAACTAGAGAAGTGCACGTTCATGGTAGCAAGCGTGGTCTTTTTGGGATACATCGTGGGTGAAAGAGGAGTGAGCATGGATCCATCAAAAGTTGAAGCAATACAAGCTTGGCCTATTCCTAAAACAACCACGGAGGTACGTAGTTTTCATGGTCTAGCATCGTTTTATAGGCGGTTTATTCAAGGATTTAGTTCTATCATGGCCCCTATTACGGAGTTAACAAAAAAAGGAGAGTTCGTATGGACATCACACGCCCAAAAGGCGTTTGAGGAAATAAAAAAGAAGCTTTGTTCGAATCCCGTACTTGCCTTACCAGATTTTAGTAAGTTGTTCGAAGTTGAATGCGATGCAAGTGGGGTAGGAATCGGCGCAGTATTGGTGCAAGAAAAACGGCCAATTGCCTATTTCAGTGAGAAGTTGAACGGTGCTAGGTTAAACTATTCCACCTATGACAAGGAGTTCTATGCGATTGTAAGAGCTTTGGATCATTGGGCACATTATTTACGTCCTAGACCTTTTATACTACATTCGGATCATGAAGCTTTAAAACATATTCATGGGCAACAAAAATTAAATCCAAGACATGCTAAGTGGGTTGAGTTCCTACAATCTTTTACGTTCTCTTCTAAATACAAGACAGGTAGTTCAAACATAGTAGCAGATGCATTGTCAAGGAGACATTCTTTGTTGGTTGAATTAGATGCAAGGATTCTTGGTTTTGAGCATATTAAAGAACTATATAAAGAGGATCCCGATTTTTCAAAGGAATTTTTGAATCCGGAAGGATTATACACCACGCAAGACGGCTACCTATTCAAGGGGAACCGTTTGTGCATTCCTAAGGGATCGATGAGAGAATTACTTGTAAGAGAGGCGCATGGAGGCGCTATAGCAGGGCACTTCGGCATTCAAAAGACAAATGAGATGTTAGGAGAACACTTTTATTGGCCTAAGATGAGTAAAGATGTTCAAGATATTATTAGCAAGTGTGTAATTTGTCAAAGATCAAAGAGTACGTTCAACAAGGGTTTATATACACCTCTTCCAGTACCAGTTCAACCATGGAATGAGGTTAGTATGGATTTTATTTTGGGATTACCACGTACTCAACGCGGTAAAGATTCTATTATGGTTGTGGTAGATCGTTTTTCTAAGATGGCGCACTTTATACCGGGTCATAAGACGGATGATGCAACAAAGGTAGCTGATCTTTATTATAGAGAAGTTGTTCGATTACATGGAATACCACTTACCATTGTATCGGATCGGGATGTTAAATTTCTTAGCTATTTTTGGAAGACCTTGTGGAGATTAGTTGGTACTAAACTTTTATTTAGCACCTCCCACCATCCGCAAACGGACGGCCAGACCGAGGTCACGAATAGGACGCTCGGGAGTTTATTACGTGGGTTGGTGAGTAAGAGTACCAAGGATTGGGATATCAAGTTAGCTCATGCGGAATTTGCGTACAATCGTACTCCTTCGGCCACCACGGGGCGTGCACCATTCGAGATTGTCTATGGGGTGAATCCGTATTTACCTATTGATCTTGTACCTATCCCAAAGAAAGAAGTTATTAGTTTTGAGGCAAAGGAGAGACAAGCCACCTTTATGAGGATGTGTGAACAAGTTAGAGCTCAAATAGAGAAGGCCAATGCTAAATATAAAGAGAAAGCAAATAAACATAGAAGACAACCGGTGTTTAAAGAAGGTGATCTTGTGTGGTTACACTTAAGAAAGGAACGTTTTCCATCTAAGAGGAAGAACAAGCTTATGCCTCGCGCGGATGGACCGTTCAAGGTTCTTGAATGCTATGGATCAAATGCCTATAAAGTCGAATTACCAAGTGAGTATGGGGGTGTAAGTGCCACATTCAATGTGGGTGATTTATCTCCTTGTCTAGATGACACAGACTTGGAGGCCAATTCTCAAAAAGGGGGAGAGAATGATGCGGAACCATCGTTAATTCAATCCCAAGAAATATTATTAAACAAAGATATGAGTCATATTAATCAAAGCTACAAGATAGGATCAACTTCCGTTCTTAGGATTGCTTGGGAAGGGATTGAAACCCTTGGGGCGTGCGAGTAGAGGAGGCACGAAACCCTAGATTAATTAGGGTTTGTGTTTTATTCTTTTTGTTATTTTAATTAATTTGTTATTTAATTAATTAAGTTTGTTACTAGTTTGTTACAACTAGGTTGTTAAAGTTGTTACAAGGTGGTTACAAAATTAGTTATTAGTTAGTTATGAATTTGTTATTAAGTTGTTAGGGTTTGTTACTACAACTTAATCTTTTATTTGTTATTTTATCTTTTAGATTAAATAAGGATTATCTTTAATCCATAGGATAGGAATAGAAACCCTAGGAAGAGTAGTAGTACACGGTTTGGCCGAGCACTTGGGGACCGTGTAGGGTTCTTGTTCTTTCCTATTTCGATTCTGGTTTGTGACGGATGACCTTACTATAAATAGGCATCCTTAGTTGTTTGTTTTATTCATCTTATTATCAAATTATAAACAAAACCTTTTGTTAAGTTTTACTTACAAATCTAAAGTATCTGTGTGAGCTTTAAAACCCGAAGTATCTGTGTGAGCTTCAAAATAATTGAGAGGGTATCTGTGTGAGCTTGATCAATTATCCTATCCATCGACAATCATAAATCATTCATCAAATCGTTTCACAAATCTTTCAAGTATTAAGTGCTGTGCCTTATTACGTCATCAACAATCTTTATTCAAGAAGATCAAGAAACACCAAGATTCACCACCACCGTTGACCACCGTCCACGGCGAGCCACGTCACCACCACCGGCCGTTCGTCCGTCCACCATTCATTCATTATTCTTCGTTCTTGGTTATTTTTCGTTCTTTATTCGTTCAAGATTGTATTATTTTATTAGTATTTTTATTCCGCTGCAACATCCGTATTTTTGTTGATTATCTTTATTGATTATCACCCCAAATACGCATCACAGCAACTTCCAAAAATCATAATTAAATAATTGCTTAGCTATTTTGCGAGCAATTATTGTTTTTAGAAAATATAAAGAAATAACGAAATATAGGAAAATAAGTCAAAAGCATATCTTAAGGGAATTATTCATAACAATTTATGCCACTCAATTGATCTGAACAGAAACCTTACTGCAGTTAGACGGAAATTTGGACAACTTGCAAAAATCACAATTAAATAACGACCCGTTAAGATTTTACGTGGCTTATCACTTTGAAAACAAGAATGAGTATTCTAAATAGTGGACTTGGAACTATGCACAACCAATAATCACGTTTCAAATCATTTCCCTTGCAAAAACATGGGTCAAAACAGAAATGTACAGTAACAATCTGACCACTGTCAACTAAAATGTTTATTTCTCACAAAATATAATTCGTATTAACATGAAACCAACAGCATTAGAAAGCTAAATCAAAAGGTTGTCACACATAGAATTTTCACATTCATATAGACAATACAATTTAAATGACAGCCCGTACGAACAAGATAACATACTGGAAATTTTATTACAATTTTGATTCCTAAAAAAAAAATTGCTTTACAATATCACACTTGAACACAACAATTCTTTCTCTAAAGCATGTTGACATAACATTTGAAGCATTGAAATCACATTGCACCATATTAACAGGTAAATTGCCATCCAGAAAACGATAAAGATTGCAGAACCAAAAAAAATAAGTCAAATAAATAACTCAATAATCATGTATGTATAGACGATACATTAGTTTCTACCACCGTAAAAATCACAACTTATTTAAGTACGTAAATAATCTCAGAAGTCACTAAGGTGCTACTTATCAGCAACTCATTACGCATATTATCATACTATATCTCTACCTAAGGGTTCAGGGATCATATAGCCGCATGCATATCACCATATAAGTCAAACTCATATTTCAAACTCATATACTCATACTCATATTCTCAATACTTAGAAATCATATATTTCGACCAACATTCAATATCATTATCATGCTTCACAATACAGATCACCAACCATATTTCATATCATAACTTACCTCATTCCTTTTCTGCGGAAACGTTAGTACAATATGCAAGGTCTAACTTTTTATTTTATTCTACCCACTCTCTGCATCACTCCAGGTTTACCAGATTAGACTGAAATGCCAGTGGCTTGGTTTGAGGGGGCCCCTAACTCATCCCAATCCTGGGGCTCCTAACAGCTACTAACCTGGGGTTCATTTTATTAGACTCTTCCTACTTTCATTATTATTCATTTGGTTTAGGCCTGAGGATTGTTCGCTCTGATACCACTTTGTAACACCCCCATTTATTCAAGAGCCTTTAGCAAGACATTCTCAAATAAATCGAGCTGTTACCATCTCGGAATGTCCGAGGTAGTGAATAACAAGGTAAACAAACCAAAGTACTTTATATAAAAGTTGATTAAATTTAAACTTTTGATATTACAACTATTACGCAAAGAATAAAGTACAACTACTAAAATCTAAGTATGCGATCTAATTCTAAGTAGGTCCAAGCCATGTCTCACTCCTTGCCCAAGCTCCTAGTCCATCTGTCTCTGACCTGTAGAGTCTACTCCCCATTCCGGATCATCGTAGGTGTACACGAATACACTGTCAACCTCGCGGTTGAGTAGGATAACACAATAATAAATAATGCAACAAATATGATATGCAAATGCCATGATATGCTCGAGCTCAATCACAATCTCAATCTCAAATCTCAATATCAAACCCGAAACACCAAGCCATACCGAACCTCCCGGCAGACTATAATCGGTCGTCACCGAACACCAGCTCAATAACAGATAAGACACCAGGCCTGGTCTGCAGAACCACCCTGGGCTTTATATCAGAACAAAATCTGATTCACATCGCTCTCAGTAACCAATGCATATGCCATGCTCATGAATGCAACAATACTCTTAATCAATCATGCTATTAAATAATGCGATGCTCATACCACTAATTACAATCAACACTCAATCCAACTAACATCATTATTATATCAATCATGCTCAGCATCCATAATACACAATTTAACACCCATTCATAACACGTCATAGATTATGGTACAATGTATCCTACCTGGATAGCAATATAGTCCAAAAGCAAACCGGCAAGTAAATGGAACTATGCCTCTTCAAAACCGTCACCTAACAATATAATATAAATAATTACTAACTAATATAATTACGTAAACTAATATAACATATCAATTATTCAATTTAACAATTCAAATAATATATATTACGCATAACGAGACCGTATTAAACATGACTAATTCAATTAACTTAACCAACCCGACCTTATTACATTTATAACTAACTTCAATTAAACAAACGAACATAGAAAATATAACCGAGCTATTGATAACCGTCACATCCTTGTTATAATGAAATCCTTTTAACAATTTTAATAATTAAAACACGAGTATCAATTGCCAATAATAATCAACATGTTATTACTAACATTATTAACAATAATAATAATTACTTATAATCATAAGATAATACTAATAATAATAAACATAAACATAAACATAATAATAATAATAATACACAAACAATGACAATAACAATGAATACTAATAATATAATAACAACACAATAATAATTATAACATAATAATAATAATATCATGTTGATAAAACAACAACAATAACAACCCAATAGTAATAATATAATAATAATAATAACAACAATAATATCAACAATAATTATATTAATAATAATAATAACACACACATATATATAAGCAGCCCAAAACACGACTTCAGCAGCAACAAACACGACAACAGCAACCTCGAAACACGAAAAGACCCGACACCTACTTCGCGACACCACCGACACTAGCTTGGTCCCTCACCACCGACACACTGGCCCCAACCTAAAGTTCGTACTACCCACTACAACTTCCACCCATAGGTCACCACCAAGGACCACCACAACCACCACCACGACGGGTTCAACTAGCCTGCCCGTAATAATTCAACACTGTTTTCCAGAAGAACCGTTTGTACCCCCTCCTTCTCTCGTCTATTTCTCTCACCACCTTACCCTACACCACCTCTGGCCACCACCTTTGTCACCACTGACCCACGGTGGTCCCAGGGGTGGTACCAACTCCCTCTCGTCTACCCTCCAGCCACTGCAATAACCGCCCCAAACTCCCTGCTCCAAAAGAATGCTTCCTGAACCGCTATTTCAGACGCCTATATCAGAACGAATACACGGCGGTTTCAGTCGCCACTCACCACCCTAACTACCACCACACAACCTACTAGCGTACTACTACCATTACCCATACACCTGTGCTCAAAATTAAACCCAAAACACGAACGAAAGGCAACAAAACGAGCAGAAATACACGCGCAGGAAACAGAGTATTCGAGGTGTATACTATCGACATCTAGGGCCTCGGTTATAAGAGCTTTCGTGGTATAATGGTGGTTTAAACATGAGGTACATGTTGTATATACTAGCAAGATTATTCACGACCATACAATGCAGATTCGAAGCAATAAAAAAAACGAACAATTACTTACGAACACTACAACGCGAGGGTGATGACGATGGGGCTGTTCTTGTCTCGCTATTTTCTCTTTCGTTCTTCTCTAATCACACGGCAGTCTAAGGCATCCTTTGGTGTAGGAGAGGTAGACGAGAGGTAGCAGCATGAGTAGGGTTTTTGGTGAGTGTTGAGGGTGGCAGATTGTGATGTCGATGGAGGCAGAATATGGGGGTATGGTGATTAGGGTTTTGATGTTGAGTGTCGATGGATTGTGTAGTTGTAACTAGGGTTTCGTCTCTTCATTTTTCTCTCTTGAGTTAACACGGTCTAAACAGCCCAAACCCACTACGTGTCACACATAACCCGAGTTTAACAGCCCATCACGCTTCTCGAGACATTCAAACATGTTCCCAACTCGTAACTTAAAATAAACAAGTATGTATAAATTATTTATACCAAATAATTAAGTAATTTAATTAGTATTAATAAATATTAATTAAACTAACTAAAAGAATATAATTTTATTAGGACTAATCATAAAAATATATATAAAATGTAGGGTTTAAATACAATTATGACGTAAATAATAAAACAAGTATAAATGAGAAATAAATATAAAATTTGAAATATATCAAATTACAATATATTAACAAAATAAAGAAAATACGAATAAAATTTTATTTTACGAAGTAATCATCAAATATAAAATGATTATGAAATACGAATTAATCGTAGAAATACGATTTATAAAATAATAATGGTTTACATAAAATAAAATACTTTATAAACATTCCGTTTGGAATACAGCAGTCAAACATGGTTTGACTACCGTTGACCGAGGCTAAAATACGGGGTATTACATAGTGTGAAGTGATTTTAAGGAACACAAATTTTTAATAAATTTTCAGAATGTTACCTTGCTTGTGAGAGCTGTCATTTAAAATGTGTTCTCTATATGTGTATGAAAATTTTATGTATGATAACCTTCTGAATTAGCTTTCCAATGTTTTTGGTTTCATGTTAAAACGACTTATATTTTGAAAGAAATAAATATTTTAGTCGACAGTGGTCAGATTGTTACTGCACAGTCCCGTTTTGACCATCTTTTTGTAAAGAAATCATTTAAAAACTTGGTTATTGTTTATGCATAATTCCAACTCTACTGTTCAGAATATTCGTTCACGTTTGCAAAATGATACGCCATGTAAAATCTGAACGAGTTGTTATTTGATTGCGATTTTTGCAAGTTGCCCAATTTTCTGTTGATTTGCTGTAAAGTTCTTGTTCAGACCGATTGAGTTGTAAAAATTGTATTAAATAATTTCCATGAGATATGCATTCGATTCTTTTTCCTCTGTTTACCTAATTCTTTATATTTTTTATTTTAAAAACTATAATCGCTCGCACGTTAGCTAAGCTGTTATTTAATTATGATTTTTGTAAGTTGCTGCATAATGTTTAATTGGTGAAATTGTGAGGTATGTAAGTTTCATATAAAAGTTTAATCAAATGTGAATTATGTGTTGTGACCCCGTGATATCCTGACATGACACTAGTAACATGTATAGTAGGCATATGATACGAGTATGAACCTCACTATATGATAGCATAACCTTGTTTATTTCCTCAAGTTTCAAATTTAATCGTTTCAATTATATGTCTAATATTACGACGTCAAAATAATTATGTGCTACTCGTATGTGATGTCAAAAGCATGCTTATCTGAGAAGAGTCTTGCCAAGTGGCAGAATGAAATTTAACTGGTAAGCTTACTAGCATGATGTAGTAATCTAATGGTTATACGTAATTGTGATTATTTGAACAATGTGAATCTTGTTGATGTTCTTTCGGAAATTTAAGTATATTGTTATACCATACAGTGAATTGCATATTGTTATATTTAGAATCCGATCACGATGTGTTGAATTATTTATTGTTAACATATGATTTATGGAAGTACTAGTCTCGTGAATTCGTTTAATTTCATCGCTAAAATTTTCATAATTCATGAACTACAAGAACAATGTTAAGGAAGAAGAATCAGAATGCCTCCGTGTAGTCTTAATTCTGAGCTGTAGCTGGTAAACTAGTCCTTGATTGAGTTTATAATTGTCACCAACTACCTTTTAATGTTTCAAACATTTCAGAATATTTTCAAAGTGATAAATCAGGATTAAGCTTGATGTTTGATAATTATGGTGATTGTATGCAATACGAGCATTCTGTAGCTACGTGTCGATGAAATCTTGCTCGAATGTTTAATTGTTGTGCATTGTATAAAACCCTTAAATTGCAAGTCATATATAGTAATAGTTTCATGATGAATGATGTAATATGAGTGGACGGGAAATGTACCTAAGTGATTTTGTTAACTTATTGATATCTAGGAATGTCAAACGGTCTTGTGAGTCTATGATTTGTGTATATCTTGTGAAATATTTCAATGCTCCATGCTTAATTACGTTAATTAATTTTGCTCTATATCTTTTCCTAAAATATAATTACGAACATGAAACGTTTTAATTTGTCAATTATGAACTATGAGCTTCTGATTGTTTACATTGTCGTAAATATGTTAACTTTGTGTTAAAACTTTCAAGGGTATGTAAGTGTTAGCTACTCTGATTCTGTTTTGCTGCGTAACACGATTCAACCAATTCTAATACCTGATCCAAATATGGATAATATTGAGGAGGAGATCACGTTGAGAGGCTCGGTGGCCGGAGGCACGGTGGTCGGTGGCATGGAGGTGGCCGGAGGTACGGTGGTCGGCGGGGAAAGCTTGGTGCACGACTTGCTTGGTCGTAGGGTTTGTGTTGTGAGCAAAACTAATTTAGGGGTGGTTACAAGTTAGTTATGAGTTGGTTATAGTTGTTAGGAGAGTTTGTTAGTTTGTTACAAGGTAGTTACAAGTTTGTTATTATCTTGTTAGTATGTTATCTTAGGGTTATTAGGGTTAGCTATTTAATTCTTTTAATTCCTAAGATAGAGTTTATTTAATAAGGATTATTTTAATCGATTAGATTAAGTTTAGGACTTCTAATCTCATTAGAGTTTCGAGATTAGGAGACGTGTGGTTGTGCTTTGGGACGTGTGACCTCTAGTATAAATAGGCACATTGTTCTTCTTGTTTTTCATTCAAGTATTCAATCAATAAAAATTTACAAGTTTTCTTTTTAAGGCATTCTTAAAGAAATCTCAAGGAGTCATCGAGTGTTGATCCGAACCGTTAATATTTGTCGCGTTTCAAGTATTAGCAAGAATTACAAACTATAGGTCTAGGGAGTAATTCACCATTGTTTGAACCTAGGGCAAACAAATAGCCTTCTACCTTGGGGATTCACCTCAAGACCGTCACAACTACAATAACAACCATCATCACCACCACCACCGACGGACGCCACCACCATCGACATCATCACCAACCACCATCACCATCCATCGTTCATTATTTTTCAAGATTGTTTCAAGATCGTTCCATACTTTGCCTATTTTATTAATTCATTCAAGATTGTTCTCAAGATTTCCAAGAAAGCTTCCGCGGACGATTTCTTTGCTCAAGAATTCGTATCATCAGTGGTATCAGAGCTTCGGCTCTTGATTTTCTTTATCTTCAAGACGGTCCATGGAGGGAATTACTATGGAGGGCGTGAGGTTCAAGGGGGGAGTAGGAGTGTCGTTACAATTGCAAAGGAACTTGATGTTGCGTAACCTAGAAGTCCAACCCAATCAAACCCCAAACGACCAAAGGAACCAAATTTTCTATACCAAGTGCCAAATCCAAGACAAGTGGTGTAGCGTGATCATTGACGGAGGAAGTTGTGCGAACGTTGCTTCCGAGGAGATGGTGACCAAACTTAACCTAATTACCACCACACACCCAAAACCCTATTTATTACATTGGTTGGAGGACGGGAGTGTTATAGAGGTAACGAGGCAGGTAAGGGTAGGAATTAAGATGGGATCATACGATCTACCACCCGGATTACCACCTTTACGAGGGATCGAACATCAAATCGATTTAATTCCAGGGGCTGCCCTACCTAATAAGGCCGCCTATAGAAGCAATCCGGTGGAGACCAAGGAGTTGCAAAGACAAATTGATGAGTTGTTAGAAAGGGGTTATGTGAGGGAGAGTATGAGTCCTTGTGCGGTACCGGCATTACTAGTGCCAAAGAAGGATAGGACATGGAGGATGTGTGTGGATAGTAGGGCCGTAAACAATATCACAATCAAGTATAGGTTTCCAATTCCAAGGTTAGATGGTATGTTGGATGAATTACATGGATCGGTAGTCTTTTCAAAAATCGATCTAAGGAGTGGTTATCATCAAATTAGGATGAGGGAAGGGGACGAATGGAAGACGGCATTCAAAACCAAACATGGTTTATACGAGTGGTTGGTGATGCCTTTTGGTCTTACTAATGCACCTAGTACTCTCATGAGGTTGATGAACGAGATGCTCAAATCGTTCTTGGGAAGGTTTGTGGTAGTTTACTTAGATGATATTTTAATCTATAGCAAATCTATTAATGATCATCTAATGCACTTAAGATTGGTTTTCGAAACTTTGAAGGAAAGGAAGCTATTCGGGAAATTGGAGAAGTGTACCTTCTTGGTGGAGAGTGTGGTGTTCTTAGGGTATGTGGTATCCAAGGAAGGAGTTTCGGTAGATCAAACCAAAATTCAGGCTATAGAATCATGGCCCACGCCTAAAACCGTCATGGAGGTTCGTTCTTTTCATGGTCTTGCCTCTTTTTATCGTAGATTTATCAAAAATTTCAGTACCGTCACGAGTCCTATCACGGAGTGTATGAAAAAGAGAGTCTTTGTGTGGACCGAGGCAGCCCAAAGGGCGTTTGAGACGATAAAAGGGTTGTTATGCAATACACAAATATTAGCATTACCGGATTTCTCACAACCGTTCGAAGTAGAATGTGATGCAAGCGAAGTGGGGATTGGGGCGGTTCTTGTACAAGGTAAGAGGCGTATTGCTTATTTTTCGGAGAAACTTAATGGGGCAAGGTTAAATTATTCTACCTATGACAAAGAATTCTATGCTATTGTTCGGGCTCTAATGCATTTGAGTCATTATCTTAGACCAAGTCACTTTGTACTTCACTCGGATCATGAATCCTTGAAATATATCCATGGTCAACAAAAACTTCAAGGCATGCTAAGTGGGTTGAATTGTTGCAATCTTTTCACTTTTCTTCTAAGTATAAATATGGGAAGAGTAATGTGGTGGCGGATGCATTGTCAAGGAGGTATACGTTGTTGTCCACATTGGGAGTGAAGCTATTAGGGTTCGAAACCCTAAAGGATTATTATGAAGGGGACGGTGACTTTGGCGAAGTGTTCCGAGGGTGCAAGGAGGGTACCGTGACCATTGGTGAGTTTATGATGCAAGATGGGTTCCTCTTTAAGGGTAATTGTTTGTGTGTTCCGAAACATCCTATTCGGGAGTTATTAGTACGTGAGTCTCATGGAGGAGGGTTGGCCGGACACTTTGGCATTCAAAACACATTGGAGGTGTTACGGGAGCATTTCTTTTGGCCCAAGATGTTAGGGGATGTAACAAGGGTGGTTGGGAAGTGTGTAACATGCCATATAGCCAAAAACAAATTCAAATCGGGCGAGTATACCTCTTTGCCGATTCGAAGTAGGCCATGGGAGGACATGTCGATGGATTTTATATTGGCCTTACCGCGTACTCTAAGAGGGAAAGACGCAATTATGGTTGTGGTGGATAGGTTTTCAAAGATGGCGCATATTGTGGCTTGTCATAAGACGAATGATGCTAGTAACGTGGCTCATCTTTATTATCGCGAGATAGTACGTTTACATGGGATACCAAGAACCATTGTGTCAGATATGGATTCAAAATTCTTAAGCTATTTTTGGAATACCTTTTGGAGGAAGGTAGGGACTAAGTTGTTGTTTAGTACTTCTCATCATCCTCAAACGGATGGGCAATCGGAGGTTACTAATCGGACTTTGGGAACAATTTTAAGAGGATTGGTGAGCAAGACACAAAAGGATTGGGATATCAAATTGGCTCATGCGGAATTCGCTTACAATAGGTCTCCAACGTTTGCTACAAAGCACTCACCTTTCGAGATAGTCTATGGGGTTAATCCTTATTTACCCTTAGATCTACTTCCATTGCCTATGGATGAGTTGGTTCACAAGGATGCGGAGTCCAAACTCAAGTCTATGATGAAATTACATGAGCAAGTGCGAGCAAGGATTGAAACCATGAATGAAGCTTAAAAAGAAAGTCGAATAAACATCGTAAGCCACGCTTGTTCGAACCGGGGGATCTGGTTTGAGTGCATCTAAGGAAGGAGCGGTTTCCGGGGAAGAGGAAAAACAAACTAATGCCTCGTGCGGAGGGTCCATATAAGATTATTGGGCGGGTCAACGATAATTCTTATCAAGTAGAATTGCCGGGTGACTATGGAGTACACGCTTCATTCAATGTCGGGGATCTATCTAAATATTTGGATGATGACGGTCTCGCAGAATTGAGGACAATTCCTTTTAAAGGAGGAGGGGATGATCCAGATATGGATAGCATTGAGGAGGAGATCACGTTGGGAGGCTCGGTGGTCGGAGGCACGGTGGTCGGTGGCATGGAGGTGGTCGGAGGTACCGTGGTTGGCGGGGAAAGATTGGTGCACGACTTGCTTGGTCGTAGGGTTTGTGTTGTGAGCATAACTAATTTAGGGGTGGTTACAAGTTAGTTATGAGTTGGTTCTAGTTTTTAGGAGAGTTTGTTAGTTTGTTACAAGGTAGTTACAAGTTTGTTATTATCTTGTTAGTATGTTATCTTAGGGTTATTAGGGTTAGCTATTTAATTCTTTTAATTCCTAAGATAAAGTTTATTTAATAAGGATTATTTTGATCCATTAGATTAAGTTTAGGACTTCTAATCTCATTACGGTTTCGAGATTAGGAGGCGTGTGGTTGTGCTTGGGACGTGTGACCTCTAGTATAAATAGGCACATTGTTCTTCTTGTTTTTCATTCAAGTATTCAATCAATAAAAATTTACAAGTTTTCTTTTTAAGGCATTCTTAAAGAAATCTCAAGGACTCATCGAGGGTTGATCTGAACCGTTAATATTTGTCACGTTTCAAGTATTAGCAAGAATTACAAGCTATAGGTCTAGGGAGTAATTCACCATTGTTTGAACTATAGGTCTAGGGCAAACAAATATCCTTCTACATTGGGGATTCACCTCAAGACCGTCACAACTACAATAACAACCATCATCACCACCACCACCGACGGACGCCACCACCATCGACATCATCACCGACCACCATCACCATCCATTGTTCATTATTTTTCAAGATTGTTTCAAGATCGTTTCATACTTTGCCTATTTTATTAATTCATTCAAGATTGTTCTCATGATTTCCAAGAAAGCTTCCGCGGACGATTTCTTTGCTCAAGAATTCGTATCAATACCCTTATTATTTTTGAGGTTAGATGTTTACGAGATAACTAATGTGAATTGCTTATGAGTGCTCATTTGAGTTGAATATTAGTAATTGTTATTCTATTTTGAGAGTTAACGTTTTCTATTGAGGAGACAATATTTTGTTTGTGAGATGGGACGAGTTGTAAGTTGGGTGAATTTTTTTTTTCTCTATATTTGGTTAGCTTGAGTTATGCATAATGATTCTGTTTTAGGTTGTTCTGGTATAGCGTACAATTTCTTGTTTTATGAACTGTGGAATTTGTAAGTATACATACAAGCATGTCAATGAAATTGGTTAAGGTATGTACATTGCCATGTTATTTAGCTGATGGGATAAAGTTTGATGAGATAGAGTTTACTCATGGGTTTAGGACGAAGACCATGATTGATTTTTTATTGACATTGAGACTACACTTCAGTGTTTTATCGAGTTGTCGTATTCCTTGACCTTGACTCGTGGGTGAGTAGCTTAGAGTGTTACTCTCTAAGTGTTGAGCAGTTCCTTTAATGGAATATCTGATAATATTGATATTATAATTGAGATGAGAATTGGTTACTGGTGTTAAGTTATGAGTTATTAGGCCGTTGTGCCATATTGTGTTTTCGGTCGAGTGTGGCATTGGTTGTTGAGTTATATTCTGAGTTTGAAATCGCTATTGAGATAGTAGTAGTGCCTTGCGGTTTTATCCACCAATTCACTCACCCCTTGTCGCTGGTCTTGGGTCCGACGATGAGAGCAAGATACTTGGTCACTTGACGTAAGAGTTCATGAGATAGAGTAATGAGTAATACGGAGTATGAGCTAGAACTTTTATGATGAGGTTACGGGGACGTAACCATATTTTTTTTTAAGGATGATAGGATTGTAAAATCTTAATGATCTATGATATGGCTAGTTGTTATGACATGGCTAATAGGTATGTCGTGATTATTTGGATATAATTGATAACCCTGCTACTTATGTTATGCTCTATATCGTGGTTGTTGAAGTGTCATGTGTTTCTGTTGCATGTCAAACTTTGGGGACAAAGTTTTCTTAAGGGGGATGGAATGTAACATTTCACGTTTCTTAAGTGTTATTTATTGTTCATGCTTGCAACGTCTTTCTTTACCGTTATAGGGTGGTAAACTTCGGGACGAAGTTCATTTTAAGGGGCGAAGACTGTAATACCCTGTATTCCATTTTAATATTTATTATTTATATTGACGTGTATTCGATAATTAATTTATCGAATAAGGTTTATTTTTATATTTTTTTATATGTTATGAGTAATGTGTCGAATAAGCGTATTAGTTAATTTTAAGTTGCGACTTATAAACGGGAACCAGTGTTTTATGTTCTCGGGATGCGTGATGGGTTTGGGCTTACGTTTAATGGTTGATGGGTGATATTAGTTGTATAAACATCAAAGGATGAGAACAACAACAAAACCGTAATATTACCTATCGACATTCTACCCAACTTTTTCATCCATCGACAAATCTCACAAAACTCAAAACCCTAATTCCCCTTCACTCGCTGCCTCTATTTCTGCCTCCTTCCATCAACAAAGCTTACCCTACTGTGGCCATGAGAAGAACAAGGGAGAAGGAAAAAAACGAGTAAGGAAACCATCACCATTTCATCACCACCATCGTTTTCTTCAAGCGTTGTGCGGTAGAAAACTAGTAAGTGTTTACAACCTTTTAATAACTTTGTCGATTAGAGTCGTGTTGTCGAGAGTAATCCATGTTCTATGTATATCACGTTTATCGTTTTTAGACCGTCATAGGACCACCATAACTGTTATGTCGAGGGCCTTGAAACACGACAGTAGAATGCATTTTGACGATACTCTGTTTCTGCGTGAGTTTTCTATCTCGTTAACGATTGCGTAATTAATTGTGTTTGGGTGTAATTCTGGTCGTGGGTTATGGGTAAAGGTGGTAGAAGATGATGCGGAACCATCGTTAATTCAATCCCAAGAAATATTATTAAACAAAGATATGAGTCATATTAATCAAAGCTACAAGATAGGATCAACTTCCGTTCTTAGGATTGCTTGGGAAGGGATTGAAACCCTTGGGGCGTGCGAGTAGAGGAGGCACGAAACCCTAGATTAATTAGGGTTTGTGTTTTATTCTTTTCTGTTATTTTAATTAATTTGTTATTTAATTAATTAAGTTTGTTACTAGTTTGTTACAACTAGGTTGTTAAAGTTGTTACAAGGTGGTTACAAAATTAGTTATTAGTTAGTTATGAATTTGTTATTAAGTTGTTAGGGTTTGTTACTACAACTTAATCTTTTATTTGTTATTTTATCTTTTAGATTAAATAAGGATTATCTTTAATCCATAGGATAGGAATAGAAACCCTAGGAAGAGTAGTAGTACACGGTTTGGCCGAGCACTTGGGGACCGTGTAGGGTTCTTGTTCTTTCCTATTTCGATTCTGGTTTGTGACGGATGACCTTACTATAAATAGGCATCCTTAGTTGTTTGTTTTATTCATCTTATTATCAAATTATAAACAAAACCTTTTGTTAAGTTTTACTTACAAATCTAAAGTATCTGTGTGAGCTTTAAAACCCGAAGTATCTGTGTGAGCTTCAAAATAATTGAGAGGGTATCTGTGTGAGCTTGATCAATTATCCTATCCATCGACAATCATAAATCATTCATCAAATCGTTTCACAAATCTTTCAAGTATTAAGTGCTGTGCCTTATTACGTCATCAACAATCTTTATTCAAGAAGATCAAGAAACACCAAGATTCACCACCACCGTTGACCACCGTCCACGGCGAGCCACGTCACCACCACCGGCCGTTCGTCCGTCCACCATTCATTCATTCTTCTTCGTTCTTGGTTATTTTTCGTTCTTTATTCGTTCAAGATTGTATTATTTTATTAGTATTTTTATTCCGCTGCAACATCCGTATTTTTGTTGATTATCTTTATTGATTATCACCCCAAATACGCATCAAATTGGTATCAGAGCTTCGGCTCTTGGTCTAATTTTTATTATACCGGTTCTTGGGAGAAGTTTTGTTACAATGGTATTAAGGAACTTGCATATAGAGGCCGACGAAGGGATCCACGATCAAAGGGAGAGGATTTTTCGTACAAAGTGCAAGATAAAGAATAAGGTGTGTACTATGATCATTGATAGCGGTTCTTGTACTAATCTATTGTCCAAGGAGGCGGTTGAGAAACTACAACTACCCAAGATTGATAAGAAACATCCTTATAAACTATATTGGCTTGATGGGGAAGAAGGAATTAACGTAAACCAACAAGTCCTAGTTCCATTCAAGATTGGTCCGTATGAAGATGAAGTATGGTGCGATATTGTGCCTATGAGTGCTAGTCATATTCTATTGGGAAGACCATGGCAGTTTGATCGAAAGGTGATACACAACGGGAGAACCAATGTTTATAGCGTGCCCAAAGGAAAAACAATATTTGATCTTCAACCATGGGTTCCAAAGAAAAGGAGTGAACCTAAGAAAGACATAGAAGAGATGATAATAGAGGGGAAAGAAGTAGAAGAGGCGATCACCAACGGAGAACCAACGTTCATGATGGTAGTAAGGGACGTAGGAGGCCGTGAGAGTGGCGAGGAGGAGGGTCGGCGTGAGGTGCGAAGTTTATTGGAGGAGTTCAAGGATGTGTTTCCGGAAGAGCTACCCGACGGACTACCACCACTACGAGGGATAGAGCACCAAATCGATCTTATTCCAGGAGCAGCGTTACCTAATAAACCCGCTTATCGTTGTAATCCGGAAGAGGCAAAAGAATTACAAAGACAAGTCCAAGAATTGATGGATAGAGGTTATGTACAAGAAAGCCTAAGTCCATGTGCAGTACCAGCTCTATTGGTACCAAAAAAGGAAGGAACTTGGAGGATGTGCATTGACAGTCGCGCCGTCAACAACATCACAATTAAATACCGATTTCCTATACCAAGGTTAGATGATATGCTCGACGAACTCGCAGGATCAAAGGTATTTTCTAAACTAGATCTAAGAAGTGGTTATCATCAGATGAGGGTTAGGGAAGGAGATGAATGGAAGACAGCTTTTAAAACGAAGCAAGGGTTATACGAGTGGCTCGTTATGCCATTTGGGTTGTGCAACGCTCCTAGCTCGTTCATGAGGCTAATGAATGAGGTATTAAGACCTTTCTTAAATAAATTTGTGGTTGTTTACCTAGATGATATTCTTGTGTATAGCCAAAGTAAAGAAGAACACAATACACATCTAAGAGCAGTATTTGAGATGCTTAGAAAGCAAAAATTATATGGGAAACTAGAGAAGTGCACGTTCATGGTAGCAAGCGTGGTCTTTTTGGGATACATCGTGGGTGAAAGAGGAGTGAGCATGGATCCATCAAAAGTTGAAGCAATACAAGCTTGGCCTATTCCTAAAACAACCACGGAGGTACGTAGTTTTCATGGTCTAGCATCGTTTTATAGGCGGTTTATTCAAGGATTTAGTTCTATCATGGCCCCTATTACGGAGTTAACAAAAAAAGGAGAGTTCGTATGGACATCACACGCCCAAAAGGCGTTTGAGGAAATAAAAAAGAAGCTTTGTTCGAATCCCGTACTTGCCTTACCAGATTTTAGTAAGTTGTTCGAAGTTGAATGCGATGCAAGTGGGGTAGGAATCGGCGCAGTATTGGTGCAAGAAAAACGGCCAATTGCCTATTTCAGTGAGAAGTTGAACGGTGCTAGGTTAAACTATTCCACCTATGACAAGGAGTTCTATGCGATTGTAAGAGCTTTGGATCATTGGGCACATTATTTACGTCCTAGACCTTTTATACTACATTCGGATCATGAAGCTTTAAAACATATTCATGGGCAACAAAAATTAAATCCAAGACATGCTAAGTGGGTTGAGTTCCTACAATCTTTTACGTTCTCTTCTAAATACAAGACAGGTAGTTCAAACATAGTAGCAGATGCATTGTCAAGGAGACATTCTTTGTTGGTTGAATTAGATGCAAGGATTCTTGGTTTTGAGCATATTAAAGAACTATATAAAGAGGATCCCGATTTTTCAAAGGAATTTTTGAATCCGGAAGGATTATACACCACGCAAGACGGCTACCTATTCAAGGGGAACCGTTTGTGCATTCCTAAGGGATCGATGAGAGAATTACTTGTAAGAGAGGCGCATGGAGGCGCTATAGCAGGGCACTTCGGCATTCAAAAGACAAATGAGATGTTAGGAGAACACTTTTATTGGCCTAAGATGAGTAAAGATGTTCAAGATATTATTAGCAAGTGTGTAATTTGTCAAAGATCAAAGAGTACGTTCAACAAGGGTTTATATACACCTCTTCCAGTACCAGTTCAACCATGGAATGAGGTTAGTATGGATTTTATTTTGGGATTACCACGTACTCAACGCGGTAAAGATTCTATTATGGTTGTGGTAGATCGTTTTTCTAAGATGGCGCACTTTATACCGGGTCATAAGACGGATGATGCAACAAAGGTAGCTGATCTTTATTATAGAGAAGTTGTTCGATTACATGGAATACCACTTACCATTGTATCGGATCGGGATGTTAAATTTCTTAGCTATTTTTGGAAGACCTTGTGGAGATTAGTTGGTACTAAACTTTTATTTAGCACCTCCCACCATCCGCAAACGGACGGCCAGACCGAGGTCACGAATAGGACGCTCGGGAGTTTATTACGTGGGTTGGTGAGTAAGAGTACCAAGGATTGGGATATCAAGTTAGCTCATGCGGAATTTGCGTACAATCGTACTCCTTCGGCCACCACGGGGCGTGCACCATTCGAGATTGTCTATGGGGTGAATCCGTATTTACCTATTGATCTTGTACCTATCCCAAAGAAAGAAGTTATTAGTTTTGAGGCAAAGGAGAGACAAGCCACCTTTATGAGGATGTGTGAACAAGTTAGAGCTCAAATAGAGAAGGCCAATGCTAAATATAAAGAGAAAGCAAATAAACATAGAAGACAACCGGTGTTTAAAGAAGGTGATCTTGTGTGGTTACACTTAAGAAAGGAACGTTTTCCATCTAAGAGGAAGAACAAGCTTATGCCTCGCGCGGATGGACCGTTCAAGGTTCTTGAATGCTATGGATCAAATGCCTATAAAGTCGAATTACCAAGTGAGTATGGGGGTGTAAGTGCCACATTCAATGTGGGTGATTTATCTCCTTATCTAGATGACACAGACTTGGAGGCCAATTCTCAAAAAGGGGGAGAGAATGATGCGGAACCATCGTTAATTCAATCCCAAGAAATATTATTAAACAAAGATATGAGTCATATTAATCAAAGCTACAAGATAGGATCAACTTCCGTTCTTAGGATTGCTTGGGAAGGGATTGAAACCCTTGGGGCGTGCGAGTAGAGGAGGCACGAAACCCTAGATTAATTAGGGTTTGTGTTTTATTCTTTTTTGTTATTTTAATTAATTTGTTATTTAATTAATTAAGTTTGTTACTAGTTTGTTACAACTAGGTTGTTAAAGTTGTTACAAGGTGGTTACAAAATTAGTTATTAGTTAGTTATGAATTTGTTATTAAGTTCTTAGGGTTTGTTACTACAACTTAATCTTTTATTTGTTATTTTATCTTTTAGATTAAATAAGGATTATCTTTAATCCATAGGATAGGAATAGAAACCCTAGGAAGAGTAGTAGTACACGGTTTGGCCGAGCACTTGGGGACCGTGTAGGGTTCTTGTTCTTTCCTATTTCGATTCTGGTTTGTGACGGATGACCTTACTATAAATAGGCATCCTTAGTTGTTTGTTTTATTCATCTTATTATCAAATTATAAACAAAACCTTTTGTTAAGTTTTACTTACAAATCTAAAGTATCTGTGTGAGCTTTAAAACCCGAAGTATCTGTGTGAGCTTCAAAATAATTGAGAGGGTATCTGTGTGAGCTTGATCAATTATCCTATCCATCGACAATCATAAATCATTCATCAAATCGTTTCACAAATCTTTCAAGTATTAAGTGCTGTGCCTTATTACGTCATCAACAATCTTTATTCAAGAAGATCAAGAAACACCAAGATTCACCACCACCGTTGACCACCGTCCACGGCGAGCCACGTCACCACCACCGGCCGTTCGTCCGTCCACCATTCATTCATTATTCTTCGTTCTTGGTTATTTTTCGTTCTTTATTCGTTCAAGATTGTATTATTTTATTAGTATTTTTATTCCGCTGCAACATCCGTATTTTTGTTGATTATCTTTATTGATTATCACCCCAAATACGCATCACAGCAACTTCCAAAAATCATAATTAAATAATTGCTTAGCTATTTTGCGAGCAATTATTGTTTTTAGAAAATATAAAGAAATAACGAAATATAGGAAAATAAGTCAAAAGCATATCTTAAGGGAATTATTCATAACAATTTATGCCACTCAATTGATCTGAACAGAAACCTTACTGCAGTTAGACGGAAATTTGGACAACTTGCAAAAATCACAATTAAATAACGACCCGTTAAGATTTTACGTGGCTTATCACTTTGAAAACAAGAATGAGTATTCTAAATAGTGGACTTGGAACTATGCACAACCAATAATCACGTTTCAAATCATTTCCCTTGCAAAAACATGGGTCAAAACAGAAATGTACAGTAACAATCTGACCACTGTCAACTAAAATGTTTATTTCTCACAAAATATAATTCGTATTAACATGAAACCAACAGCATTAGAAAGCTAAATCAAAAGGTTGTCACACATAGAATTTTCACATTCATATAGACAATACAATTTAAATGACAGCCCGTACGAACAAGATAACATACTGGAAATTTTATTACAATTTTGATTCCTAAAAAAAAAATTGCTTTACAATATCACACTTGAACACAACAATTCTTTCTCTAAAGCATGTTGACATAACATTTGAAGCATTGAAATCACATTGCACCATATTAACAGGTAAATTGCCATCCAGAAAACGATAAAGATTGCAGAACCAAAAAAAATAAGTCAAATAAATAACTCAATAATCATGTATGTATAGACGATACATTAGTTTCTACCACCGTAAAAATCACAACTTATTTAAGTACGTAAATAATCTCAGAAGTCACTAAGGTGCTACTTATCAGCAACTCATTACGCATATTATCATACTATATCTCTACCTAAGGGTTCAGGGATCATATAGCCGCATGCATATCACCATATAAGTCAAACTCATATTTCAAACTCATATACTCATACTCATATTCTCAATACTTAGAAATCATATATTTCGACCAACATTCAATATCATTATCATGCTTCACAATACAGATCACCAACCATATTTCATATCATAACTTACCTCATTCCTTTTCTGCGGAAACGTTAGTACAATATGCAAGGTCTAACTTTTTATTTTATTCTACCCACTCTCTGCATCACTCCAGGTTTACCAGATTAGACTGAAATGCCAGTGGCTTGGTTTGAGGGGGCCCCTAACTCATCCCAATCCTGGGGCTCCTAACAGCTACTAACCTGGGGTTCATTTTATTAGACTCTTCCTACTTTCATTATTATTCATTTGGTTTAGGCCTGAGGATTGTTCGCTCTGATACCACTTTGTAACACCCCCATTTATTCAAGAGCCTTTAGCAAGACATTCTCAAATAAATCGAGCTGTTACCATCTCGGAATGTCCGAGGTAGTGAATAACAAGGTAAACAAACCAAAGTACTTTATATAAAAGTTGATTAAATTTAAACTTTTGATATTACAACTATTACGCAAAGAATAAAGTACAACTAATAAAATCTAAGTATGCGATCTAATTCTAAGTAGGTCCAAGCCATGTCTCACTCCTTGCCCAAGCTCCTAGTCCATCTGTCTCTGACCTGTAGAGTCTACTCCCCATTCCGGATCATCGTAGGTGTACACGAATACACTGTCAACCTCGCGGTTGAGTAGGATAACACAATAATAAATAATGCAACAAATATGATATGCAAATGCCATGATATGCTCGAGCTCAATCACAATCTCAATCTCAAATCTCAATATCAAACCCGAAACACCAAGCCATACCGAACCTCCCGGCAGACTATAATCGGTCGTCACCGAACACCAGCTCAATAACAGATAAGACACCAGGCCTGGTCTGCAGAACCACCCTGGGCTTTATATCAGAACAAAATCTGATTCACATCGCTCTCAGTAACCAATGCATATGCCATGCTCATGAATGCAACAATACTCTTAATCAATCATGCTATTAAATAATGCGATGCTCATACCACTAATTACAATCAACACTCAATCCAACTAACATCATTATTATATCAATCATGCTCAGCATCCATAATACACAATTTAACACCCATTCATAACACGTCATAGATTATGGTACAATGTATCCTACCTGGATAGCAATATAGTCCAAAAGCAAACCGGCAAGTAAATGGAACTATGCCTCTTCAAAACCGTCACCTAACAATATAATATAAATAATTACTAACTAATATAATTACGTAAACTAATATAACATATCAATTATTCAATTTAACAATTCAAATAATATATATTACGCATAACGAGACCGTATTAAACATGACTAATTCAATTAACTTAACCAACCCGACCTTATTACATTTATAACTAACTTCAATTAAACAAACGAACATAGAAAATATAACCGAGCTATTGATAACCGTCACATCCTTGTTATAATGAAATCCTTTTAACAATTTTAATAATTAAAACACGAGTATCAATTGCCAATAATAATCAACATGTTATTACTAACATTATTAACAATAATAATAATTACTTATAATCATAAGATAATACTAATAATAATAAACATAAACATAAACATAATAATAATAATAATACACAAACAATGACAATAACAATGAATACTAATAATATAATAACAACACAATAATAATTATAACATAATAATAATAATATCATGTTGATAAAACAACAACAATAACAACCCAATAGTAATAATATAATAATAATAATAACAACAATAATATCAACAATAATTATATTAATAATAATAATAACACACACATATATATAAGCAGCCCAAAACACGACTTCAGCAGCAACAAACACGACAACAGCAACCTCGAAACACGAAAAGACCCGACACCTACTTCGCGACACCACCGACACTAGCTTGGTCCCTCACCACCGACACACTGGCCCCAACCTAAAGTTCGTACTACCCACTACAACTTCCACCCATAGGTCACCACCAAGGACCACCACAACCACCACCACGACGGGTTCAACTAGCCTGCCCGTAATAATTCAACACTGTTTTCCAGAAGAACCGTTTGTACCCCCTCCTTCTCTCGTCTATTTCTCTCACCACCTTACCCTACACCACCTCTGGCCACCACCTTTGTCACCACTGACCCACGGTGGTCCCAGGGGTGGTACCAACTCCCTCTCGTCTACCCTCCAGCCACTGCAATAACCGCCCCAAACTCCCTGCTCCAAAAGAATGCTTCCTGAACCGCTATTTCAGACGCCTATATCAGAACGAATACACGGCGGTTTCAGTCGCCACTCACCACCCTAACTACCACCACACAACCTACTAGCGTACTACTACCATTACCCATACACCTGTGCTCAAAATTAAACCCAAAACACGAACGAAAGGCAACAAAACGAGCAGAAATACACGCGCAGGAAACAGAGTATTCGAGGTGTATACTATCGACATCTAGGGCCTCGGTTATAAGAGCTTTCGTGGTATAATGGTGGTTTAAACATGAGGTACATGTTGTATATACTAGCAAGATTATTCACGACCATACAATGCAGATTCGAAGCAATAAAAAAAACGAACAATTACTTACGAACACTACAACGCGAGGGTGATGACGATGGGGCTGTTCTTGTCTCGCTATTTTCTCTTTCGTTCTTCTCTAATCACACGGCAGTCTAAGGCATCCTTTGGTGTAGGAGAGGTAGACGAGAGGTAGCAGCATGAGTAGGGTTTTTGGTGAGTGTTGAGGGTGGCAGATTGTGATGTCGATGGAGGCAGAATATGGGGGTATGGTGATTAGGGTTTTGATGTTGAGTGTCGATGGATTGTGTAGTTGTAACTAGGGTTTCGTCTCTTCATTTTTCTCTCTTGAGTTAACACGGTCTAAACAGCCCAAACCCACTACGTGTCACACATAACCCGAGTTTAACAGCCCATCACGCTTCTCGAGACATTCAAACATGTTCCCAACTCGTAACTTAAAATAAACAAGTATGTATAAATTATTTATACCAAATAATTAAGTAATTTAATTAGTATTAATAAATATTAATTAAACTAACTAAAAGAATATAATTTTATTAGGACTAATCATAAAAATATATATAAAATGTAGGGTTTAAATACAATTATGACGTAAATAATAAAACAAGTATAAATGAGAAATAAATATAAAATTTGAAATATATCAAATTACAATATATTAACAAAATAAAGAAAATACGAATAAAATTTTATTTTACGAAGTAATCATCAAATATAAAATGATTATGAAATACGAATTAATCGTAGAAATACGATTTATAAAATAATAATGGTTTACATAAAATAAAATACTTTATAAACATTCCGTTTGGAATACAGCAGTCAAACATGGTTTGACTACCGTTGACCGAGGCTAAAATACGGGGTATTACATAGTGTGAAGTGATTTTAAGGAACACAAATTTTTAATAAATTTTCAGAATGTTACCTTGCTTGTGAGAGCTGTCATTTAAAATGTGTTCTCTATATGTGTATGAAAATTTTATGTATGATAACCTTCTGAATTAGCTTTCCAATGTTTTTGGTTTCATGTTAAAACGACTTATATTTTGAAAGAAATAAATATTTTAGTCGACAGTGGTCAGATTGTTACTGCACAGTCCCGTTTTGACCATCTTTTTGTAAAGAAATCATTTAAAAACTTGGTTATTGTTTATGCATAATTCCAACTCTACTGTTCAGAATATTCGTTCACGTTTGCAAAATGATACGCCATGTAAAATCTGAACGAGTTGTTATTTGATTGCGATTTTTGCAAGTTGCCCAATTTTCTGTTGATTTGCTGTAAAGTTCTTGTTCAGACCGATTGAGTTGTAAAAATTGTATTAAATAATTTCCATGAGATATGCATTCGATTCTTTTTCCTCTGTTTACCTAATTCTTTATATTTTTTATTTTAAAAACTATAATCGCTCGCACGTTAGCTAAGCTGTTATTTAATTATGATTTTTGTAAGTTGCTGCATAATGTTTAATTGGTGAAATTGTGAGGTATGTAAGTTTCATATAAAAGTTTAATCAAATGTGAATTATGTGTTGTGACCCCGTGATATCCTGACATGACACTAGTAACATGTATAGTAGGCATATGATACGAGTATGAACCTCACTATATGATAGCATAACCTTGTTTATTTCCTCAAGTTTCAAATTTAATCGTTTCAATTATATGTCTAATATTACGACGTCAAAATAATTATGTGCTACTCGTATGTGATGTCAAAAGCATGCTTATCTGAGAAGAGTCTTGCCAAGTGGCAGAATGAAATTTAACTGGTAAGCTTACTAGCATGATGTAGTAATCTAATGGTTATACGTAATTGTGATTATTTGAACAATGTGAATCTTGTTGATGTTCTTTCGGAAATTTAAGTATATTGTTATACCATACAGTGAATTGCATATTGTTATATTTAGAATCCGATCACGATGTGTTGAATTATTTATTGTTAACATATGATTTATGGAAGTACTAGTCTCGTGAATTCGTTTAATTTCATCGCTAAAATTTTCATAATTCATGAACTACAAGAACAATGTTAAGGAAGAAGAATCAGAATGCCTCCGTGTAGTCTTAATTCTGAGCTGTAGCTGGTAAACTAGTCCTTGATTGAGTTTATAATTGTCACCAACTACCTTTTAATGTTTCAAACATTTCAGAATATTTTCAAAGTGATAAATCAGGATTAAGCTTGATGTTTGATAATTATGGTGATTGTATGCAATACGAGCATTCTGTAGCTACGTGTCGATGAAATCTTGCTCGAATGTTTAATTGTTGTGCATTGTATAAAACCCTTAAATTGCAAGTCATATATAGTAATAGTTTCATGATGAATGATGTAATATGAGTGGACGGGAAATGTACCTAAGTGATTTTGTTAACTTATTGATATCTAGGAATGTCAAACGGTCTTGTGAGTCTATGATTTGTGTATATCTTGTGAAATATTTCAATGCTCCATGCTTAATTACGTTAATTAATTTTGCTCTATATCTTTTCCTAAAATATAATTACGAACATGAAACGTTTTAATTTGTCAATTATGAACTATGAGCTTCTGATTGTTTACATTGTCGTAAATATGTTAACTTTGTGTTAAAACTTTCAAGGGTATGTAAGTGTTAGCTACTCTGATTCTGTTTTGCTGCGTAACACGATTCAACCAATTCTAATACCTGATCCAAATATGGATAATATTGAGGAGGAGATCACGTTGAGAGGCTCGGTGGCCGGAGGCACGGTGGTCGGTGGCATGGAGGTGGCCGGAGGTACGGTGGTCGGCGGGGAAAGCTTGGTGCACGACTTGCTTGGTCGTAGGGTTTGTGTTGTGAGCAAAACTAATTTAGGGGTGGTTACAAGTTAGTTATGAGTTGGTTATAGTTGTTAGGAGAGTTTGTTAGTTTGTTACAAGGTAGTTACAAGTTTGTTATTATCTTGTTAGTATGTTATCTTAGGGTTATTAGGGTTAGCTATTTAATTCTTTTAATTCCTAAGATAGAGTTTATTTAATAAGGATTATTTTAATCGATTAGATTAAGTTTAGGACTTCTAATCTCATTAGAGTTTCGAGATTAGGAGACGTGTGGTTGTGCTTTGGGACGTGTGACCTCTAGTATAAATAGGCACATTGTTCTTCTTGTTTTTCATTCAAGTATTCAATCAATAAAAATTTACAAGTTTTCTTTTTAAGGCATTCTTAAAGAAATCTCAAGGAGTCATCGAGTGTTGATCCGAACCGTTAATATTTGTCGCGTTTCAAGTATTAGCAAGAATTACAAACTATAGGTCTAGGGAGTAATTCACCATTGTTTGAACCTAGGGCAAACAAATAGCCTTCTACCTTGGGGATTCACCTCAAGACCGTCACAACTACAATAACAACCATCATCACCACCACCACCGACGGACGCCACCACCATCGACATCATCACCAACCACCATCACCATCCATCGTTCATTATTTTTCAAGATTGTTTCAAGATCGTTCCATACTTTGCCTATTTTATTAATTCATTCAAGATTGTTCTCAAGATTTCCAAGAAAGCTTCCGCGGACGATTTCTTTGCTCAAGAATTCGTATCATCAGTGGTATCAGAGCTTCGGCTCTTGATTTTCTTTATCTTCAAGACGGTCCATGGAGGGAATTACTATGGAGGGCGTGAGGTTCAAGGGGGGAGTAGGAGTGTCGTTACAATTGCAAAGGAACTTGATGTTGCGTAACCTAGAAGTCCAACCCAATCAAACCCCAAACGACCAAAGGAACCAAATTTTCTATACCAAGTGCCAAATCCAAGACAAGTGGTGTAGCGTGATCATTGACGGAGGAAGTTGTGCGAACGTTGCTTCCGAGGAGATGGTGACCAAACTTAACCTAATTACCACCACACACCCAAAACCCTATTTATTACATTGGTTGGAGGACGGGAGTGTTATAGAGGTAACGAGGCAGGTAAGGGTAGGAATTAAGATGGGATCATACGATCTACCACCCGGATTACCACCTTTACGAGGGATCGAACATCAAATCGATTTAATTCCAGGGGCTGCCCTACCTAATAAGGCCGCCTATAGAAGCAATCCGGTGGAGACCAAGGAGTTGCAAAGACAAATTGATGAGTTGTTAGAAAGGGGTTATGTGAGGGAGAGTATGAGTCCTTGTGCGGTACCGGCATTACTAGTGCCAAAGAAGGATAGGACATGGAGGATGTGTGTGGATAGTAGGGCCGTAAACAATATCACAATCAAGTATAGGTTTCCAATTCCAAGGTTAGATGGTATGTTGGATGAATTACATGGATCGGTAGTCTTTTCAAAAATCGATCTAAGGAGTGGTTATCATCAAATTAGGATGAGGGAAGGGGACGAATGGAAGACGGCATTCAAAACCAAACATGGTTTATACGAGTGGTTGGTGATGCCTTTTGGTCTTACTAATGCACCTAGTACTCTCATGAGGTTGATGAACGAGATGCTCAAATCGTTCTTGGGAAGGTTTGTGGTAGTTTACTTAGATGATATTTTAATCTATAGCAAATCTATTAATGATCATCTAATGCACTTAAGATTGGTTTTCGAAACTTTGAAGGAAAGGAAGCTATTCGGGAAGTTGGAGAAGTGTACCTTCTTGGTGGAGAGTGTGGTGTTCTTAGGGTATGTGGTATCCAAGGAAGGAGTTTCGGTAGATCAAACCAAAATTCAGGCTATAGAATCATGGCCCACGCCTAAAACCGTCATGGAGGTTCGTTCTTTTCATGGTCTTGCCTCTTTTTATCGTAGATTTATCAAAAATTTCAGTACCGTCACGAGTCCTATCACGGAGTGTATGAAAAAGAGAGTCTTTGTGTGGACCGAGGCAGCCCAAAGGGCGTTTGAGACGATAAAAGGGTTGTTATGCAATACACAAATATTAGCATTACCGGATTTCTCACAACCGTTCGAAGTAGAATGTGATGCAAGCGGAGTGGGGATTGGGGCGGTTCTTGTACAAGGTAAGAGGCGTATTGCTTATTTTTCGGAGAAACTTAATGGGGCAAGGTTAAATTATTCTACCTATGACAAAGAATTCTATGCTATTGTTCGGGCTCTAATGCATTTGAGTCATTATCTTAGACCAAGTCACTTTGTACTTCACTCGGATCATGAATCCTTGAAATATATCCATGGTCAACAAAAACTTCAAGGCATGCTAAGTGGGTTGAATTGTTGCAATCTTTTCACTTTTCTTCTAAGTATAAATATGGGAAGAGTAATGTGGTGGCGGATGCATTGTCAAGGAGGTATACGTTGTTGTCCACATTGGGAGTGAAGCTATTAGGGTTCGAAACCCTAAAGGATTATTATGAAGGGGACGGTGACTTTGGCGAAGTGTTCCGAGGGTGCAAGGAGGGTACCGTGACCATTGGTGAGTTTATGATGCAAGATGGGTTCCTCTTTAAGGGTAATTGTTTGTGTGTTCCGAAACATCCTATTCGGGAGTTATTAGTACGTGAGTCTCATGGAGGAGGGTTGGCCGGACACTTTGGCATTCAAAACACATTGGAGGTGTTACGGGAGCATTTCTTTTGGCCCAAGATGTTAGGGGATGTAACAAGGGTGGTTGGGAAGTGTGTAACATGCCATATAGCCAAAAACAAATTCAAATCGGGCGAGTATACCTCTTTGCCGATTCGAAGTAGGCCATGGGAGGACATGTCGATGGATTTTATTGTGGCCTTACCGCGTACTCTAAGAGGGAAAGACGCAATTATGGTTGTGGTGGATAGGTTTTCAAAGATGGCGCATATTGTGGCTTGTCATAAGACGAATGATGCTAGTAACGTGGCTCATCTTTATTATCGCGAGATAGTACGTTTACATGGGATACCAAGAACCATTGTGTCAGATAGGGATTCAAAATTCTTAAGCTATTTTTGGAATACCTTTTGGAGGAAGGTAGGGACTAAGTTGTTGTTTAGTACTTCTCATCATCCTCAAACGGATGGGCAATCGGAGGTTACTAATCGGACTTTGGGAACAATTTTAAGAGGATTGGTGAGCAAGACACAAAAGGATTGGGATATCAAATTGGCTCATGCGGAATTCGCTTACAATAGGTCTCCAACATTTGCTACAAAGCACTCACCTTTCGAGATAGTCTATGGGGTTAATCCTTATTTACCCTTAGATCTACTTCCATTGCCTATGGATGAGTTGGTTCACAAGGATGTGGAGTCCAAACTCAAGTCTATGATGAAATTACATGAGCAAGTGCGAGCAAGGATTGAAACCATGAATGAAGCTTAAAAAGAAAGTCGAATAAACATCGTAAGCCACGCTTGTTCGAACCGGGGGATCTGGTTTGAGTGCATCTAAGGAAGGAGCGGTTTCCGGGGAAGAGGAAAAACAAACTAATGCCCCGTGCGGAGGGTCCATATAAGATTATTGGGCGGGTCAACGATAATGCTTATCAAGTAGAATTGCCGGGTGACTATGGAGTACACGCTTCATTCAATGTCGGGGATCTATCTAAATATTTGGATGATGACGGTCTCGCAGAATTGAGGACAATTCCTTTTAAAGGAGGAGGGGATGATCCAGATATGGATAGCATTGAGGAGGAGATCACGTTGGGAGGCTCGGTGGTCGGAGGCACGGTGGTCGGTGGCATGGAGGTGGTCGGAGGTACCGTGGTTGGCGGGGAAAGATTGGTGCACGACTTGCTTGGTCGTAGGGTTTGTGTTGTGAGCATAACTAATTTAGGGGTGGTTACAAGTTAGTTATGAGTTGGTTCTAGTTTTTAGGAGAGTTTGTTAGTTTGTTACAAGGTAGTTACAAGTTTGTTATTATCTTGTTAGTATGTTATCTTAGGGTTATTAGGGTTAGCTATTTAATTCTTTTAATTCCTAAGATAAAGTTTATTTAATAAGGATTATTTTGATCCATTAGATTAAGTTTAGGACTTCTAATCTCATTACGGTTTCGAGATTAGGAGGCGTGTGGTTGTGCTTGGGACGTGTGACCTCTAGTATAAATAGGCACATTGTTCTTCTTGTTTTTCATTCAAGTATTCAATCAATAAAAATTTACAAGTTTTCTTTTTAAGGCATTCTTAAAGAAATCTCAAGGACTCATCGAGGGTTGATCTGAACCGTTAATATTTGTCACGTTTCAAGTATTAGCAAGAATTACAAGCTATAGGTCTAGGGAGTAATTCACCATTGTTTGAACTATAGGTCTAGGGCAAACAAATATCCTTCTACATTGGGGATTCACCTCAAGACCGTCACAACTACAATAACAACCATCATCACCACCACCACCGACGGACGCCACCACCATCGACATCATCACCGACCACCATCACCATCCATTGTTCATTATTTTTCAAGATTGTTTCAAGATCGTTTCATACTTTGCCTATTTTATTAATTCATTCAAGATTGTTCTCAAGATTTCCAAGAAAGCTTCCGCGGACGATTTCTTTGCTCAAGAATTCGTATCAATACCCTTATTATTTTTGAGGTTAGATGTTTACGAGATAACTAATGTGAATTGCTTATGAGTGCTCATTTGAGTTGAATATTAGTAATTGTTATTCTATTTTGAGAGTTAACGTTTTCTATTGAGGAGACAATATTTTGTTTGTGAGATGGGACGAGTTGTAAGTTGGGTGAATTTTTTTTTTCTCTATATTTGGTTAGCTTGAGTTATGCATAATGATTCTGTTTTAGGTTGTTCTGGTATAGCGTACAATTTCTTGTTTTATGAACTGTGGAATTTGTAAGTATACATACAAGCATGTCAATGAAATTGGTTAAGGTATGTACATTGCCATGTTATTTAGCTGATGGGATAAAGTTTGATGAGATAGAGTTTACTCATGGGTTTAGGACGAAGACCATGATTGATTTTTTATTGACATTGAGACTACACTTCAGTGTTTTATCGAGTTGTCGTATTCCTTGACCTTGACTCGTGGGTGAGTAGCTTAGAGTGTTACTCTCTAAGTGTTGAGCAGTTCCTTTAATGGAATATCTGATAATATTGATATTATAATTGAGATGAGAATTGGTTACTGGTGTTAAGTTATGAGTTATTAGGCCGTTGTGCCATATTGTGTTTTCGGTCGAGTGTGGCATTGGTTGTTGAGTTATATTCTGAGTTTGAAATCGCTATTGAGATAGTAGTAGTGCCTTGCGGTTTTATCCACCAATTCACTCACCCCTTGTCGCTGGTCTTGGGTCCGACGATGAGAGCAAGATACTTGGTCACTTGACGTAAGAGTTCATGAGATAGAGTAATGAGTAATACGGAGTATGAGCTAGAACTTTTATGATGAGGTTACGGGGACGTAACCATATTTTTTTTTAAGGATGATAGGATTGTAAAATCTTAATGATCTATGATATGGCTAGTTGTTATGACATGGCTAATAGGTATGTCGTGATTATTTGGATATAATTGATAACCCTGCTACTTATGTTATGCTCTATATCGTGGTTGTTGAAGTGTCATGTGTTTCTGTTGCATGTCAAACTTTGGGGACAAAGTTTTCTTAAGGGGGATGGAATGTAACATTTCACGTTTCTTAAGTGTTATTTATTGTTCATGCTTGCAACGTCTTTCTTTACCGTTATAGGGTGGTAAACTTCGGGACGAAGTTCATTTTAAGGGGCGAAGACTGTAATACCCTGTATTCCATTTTAATATTTATTATTTATATTGACGTGTATTCGATAATTAATTTATCGAATAAGGTTTATTTTTATATTTTTTTATATGTTATGAGTAATGTGTCGAATAAGCGTATTAATTAATTTTAAGTTGCGACTTATAAACGGGAACCAGTGTTTTATGTTCTCGGGATGCGTGATGGGTTTGGGCTTACGTTTAATGGTTGATGGGTGATATTAGTTGTATAAACATCAAAGGATGAGAACAACAACAAAACCGTAATATTACCTATCGACATTCTACCCAACTTTTTCATCCATCGACAAATCTCACAAAACTCAAAACCCTAATTCCCCTTCACTCGCTGCCTCTATTTCTGCCTCCTTCCATCAACAAAGCTTACCCTACTGTGGCCATGAGAAGAACAAGGGAGAAGGAAAAAAACGAGTAAGGAAACCATCACCATTTCATCACCACCATCGTTTTCTTCAAGCGTTGTGCGGTAGAAAACTAGTAAGTGTTTACAACCTTTTAATAACTTTGTCGATTAGAGTCGTGTTGTCGAGAGTAATCCATGTTCTATGTATATCACGTTTATCGTTTTTAGACCGTCATAGGACCACCATAACTGTTATGTCGAGGGCCTTGAAAAACGACAGTAGAATGCATTTTGACGATACTCTGTTTCTGCGTGAGTTTTCTATCTCGTTAACGATTGCGTAATTAATTGTGTTTGGGTGTAATTCTGGTCGTGGGTTATGGGTAAAGGTGGTAGAAGATGATGCGGAACCATCGTTAATTCAATCCCAAGAAATATTATTAAACAAAGATATGAGTCATATTAATCAAAGCTACAAGATAGGATCAACTTCCGTTCTTAGGATTGCTTGGGAAGGGATTGAAACCCTTGGGGCGTGCGAGTAGAGGAGGCACGAAACCCTAGATTAATTAGGGTTTGTGTTTTATTCTTTTTTGTTATTTTAATTAATTTGTTATTTAATTAATTAAGTTTGTTACTAGTTTGTTACAACTAGGTTGTTAAAGTTGTTACAAGGTGGTTACAAAATTAGTTATTAGTTAGTTATGAATTTGTTATTAAGTTGTTAGGGTTTGTTACTACAACTTAATCTTTTATTTGTTATTTTATCTTTTAGATTAAATAAGGATTATCTTTAATCCATAGGATAGGAATAGAAACCCTAGGAAGAGTAGTAGTACACGGTTTGGCCGAGCACTTGGGGACCGTGTAGGGTTCTTGTTCTTTCCTATTTCGATTCTGGTTTGTGACGGATGACCTTACTATAAATAGGCATCCTTAGTTGTTTGTTTTATTCATCTTATTATCAAATTATAAACAAAACCTTTTGTTAAGTTTTACTTACAAATCTAAAGTATCTGTGTGAGCTTTAAAACCCGAAGTATCTGTGTGAGCTTCAAAATAATTGAGAGGGTATCTGTGTGAGCTTGATCAATTATCCTATCCATCGACAATCATAAATCATTCATCAAATCGTTTCACAAATCTTTCAAGTATTAAGTGCTGTGCCTTATTACGTCATCAACAATCTTTATTCAAGAAGATCAAGAAACACCAAGATTCACCACCACCGTTGACCACCGTCCACGGCGAGCCACGTCACCACCACCGGCCGTTCGTCCGTCCACCATTCATTCATTATTCTTCGTTCTTGGTTATTTTTCGTTCTTTATTCGTTCAAGATTGTATTATTTTATTAGTATTTTTATTCCGCTGCAACATCCGTATTTTTGTTGATTATCTTTATTGATTATCACCCCAAATACGCATCAAATTGGTATCAGAGCTTCGGCTCTTGGTCTAATTTTTATTATACCGGTTCTTGGGAGAAGTTTTGTTACAATGGTATTAAGGAACTTGCATATAGAGGCCGACGAAGGGATCCACGATCAAAGGGAGAGGATTTTTCGTACAAAGTGCAAGATAAAGAATAAGGTGTGTACTATGATCATTGATAGCGGTTCTTGTACTAATCTATTGTCCAAGGAGGCGGTTGAGAAACTACAACTACCCAAGATTGATAAGAAACATCCTTATAAACTATATTGGCTTGATGGGGAAGAAGGAATTAACGTAAACCAACAAGTCCTAGTTCCATTCAAGATTGGTCCGTATGAAGATGAAGTATGGTGCGATATTGTGCCTATGAGTGCTAGTCATATTCTATTGGGAAGACCATGGCAGTTTGATCGAAAGGTGATACACAACGGGAGAACCAATGTTTATAGCGTGCCCAAAGGAAAAACAATATTTGATCTTCAACCATGGGTTCCAAAGAAAAGGAGTGAACCTAAGAAAGACATAGAAGAGATGATAATAGAGGGGAAAGAAGTAGAAGAGGCGATCACCAACGGAGAACCAACGTTCATGATGGTAGTAAGGGACGTAGGAGGCCGTGAGAGTGGCGAGGAGGAGGGTCGGCGTGAGGTGCGAAGTTTATTGGAGGAGTTCAAGGATGTGTTTCCGGAAGAGCTACCCGACGGACTACCACCACTACGAGGGATAGAGCACCAAATCGATCTTATTCCAGGAGCAGCGTTACCTAATAAACCCGCTTATCGTTGTAATCCGGAAGAGGCAAAAGAATTACAAAGACAAGTCCAAGAATTGATGGATAGAGGTTATGTACAAGAAAGCCTAAGTCCATGTGCAGTACCAGCTCTATTGGTACCAAAAAAGGAAGGAACTTGGAGGATGTGCATTGACAGTTGCGCCGTCAACAACATCACAATTAAATACCGATTTCCTATACCAAGGTTAGATGATATGCTCGACGAACTCGCAGGATCAAAGGTATTTTCTAAACTAGATCTAAGAAGTGGTTATCATCAGATGAGGGTTAGGGAAGGAGATGAATGGAAGACAGCTTTTAAAACGAAGCAAGGGTTATACGAGTGGCTCGTTATGCCATTTGGGTTGTGCAACGCTCCTAGCTCGTTCATGAGCCTAATGAATGAGGTATTAAGACCTTTCTTAAATAAATTTGTGGTTGTTTACCTAGATGATATTCTTGTGTATAGCCAAAGTAAAGAAGAACACAATACACATCTAAGAGCAGTATTTGAGATGCTTAGAAAGCAAAAATTATATGGGAAACTAGAGAAGTGCACGTTCATGGTAGCAAGCGTGGTCTTTTTGGGATACATCGTGGGTGAAAGAGGAGTGAGCATGGATCCATCAAAAGTTGAAGCAATACAAGCTTGGCCTATTCCTAAAACAACCACGGAGGTACGTAGTTTTCATGGTCTAGCATCGTTTTATAGGCGGTTTATTCAAGGATTTAGTTCTATCATGGCCCCTATTACGGAGTTAACAAAAAAAGGAGAGTTCGTATGGACATCACACGCCCAAAAGGCGTTTGAGGAAATAAAAAAGAAGCTTTGTTCGAATCCCGTACTTGCCTTACCAGATTTTAGTAAGTTGTTCGAAGTTGAATGCGATGCAAGTGGGGTAGGAATCGGCGCAGTATTGGTGCAAGAAAAACGGCCAATTGCCTATTTCAGTGAGAAGTTGAACGGTGCTAGGTTAAACTATTCCACCTATGACAAGGAGTTCTATGCGATTGTAAGAGCTTTGGATCATTGGGCACATTATTTACGTCCTAGACCTTTTATACTACATTCGGATCATGAAGCTTTAAAACATATTCATGGGCAACAAAAATTAAATCCAAGACATGCTAAGTGGGTTGAGTTCCTACAATCTTTTACGTTCTCTTCTAAATACAAGACAGGTAGTTCAAACATAGTAGCAGATGCATTGTCAAGGAGACATTCTTTGTTGGTTGAATTAGATGCAAGGATTCTTGGTTTTGAGCATATTAAAGAACTATATAAAGAGGATCCCGATTTTTCAAAGGAATTTTTGAATCCGGAAGGATTATACACCACGCAAGACGGCTACCTATTCAAGGGGAACCGTTTGTGCATTCCTAAGGGATCGATGAGAGAATTACTTGTAAGAGAGGCGCATGGAGGCGCTATAGCAGGGCACTTCGGCATTCAAAAGACAAATGAGATGTTAGGAGAACACTTTTATTGGCCTAAGATGAGTAAAGATGTTCAAGATATTATTAGCAAGTGTGTAATTTGTCAAAGATCAAAGAGTACGTTCAACAAGGGTTTATATACACCTCTTCCAGTACCAGTTCAACCATGGAATGAGGTTAGTATGGATTTTATTTTGGGATTACCACGTACTCAACGCGGTAAAGATTCTATTATGGTTGTGGTAGATCGTTTTTCTAAGATGGCGCACTTTATACCGGGTCATAAGACGGATGATGCAACAAAGGTAGCTGATCTTTATTATAGAGAAGTTGTTCGATTACATGGAATACCACTTACCATTGTATCGGATCGGGATGTTAAATTTCTTAGCTATTTTTGGAAGACCTTGTGGAGATTAGTTGGTACTAAACTTTTATTTAGCACCTCCCACCATCCGCAAACGGACGGCCAGACCGAGGTCACGAATAGGACGCTCGGGAGTTTATTACGTGGGTTGGTGAGTAAGAGTACCAAGGATTGGGATATCAAGTTAGCTCATGCGGAATTTGCGTACAATCGTACTCCTTCGGCCACCACGGGGCGTGCACCATTCGAGATTGTCTATGGGGTGAATCCGTATTTACCTATTGATCTTGTACCTATCCCAAAGAAAGAAGTTATTAGTTTTGAGGCAAAGGAGAGACAAGCCACCTTTATGAGGATGTGTGAACAAGTTAGAGCTCAAATAGAGAAGGCCAATGCTAAATATAAAGAGAAAGCAAATAAACATAGAAGACAACCGGTGTTTAAAGAAGGTGATCTTGTGTGGTTACACTTAAGAAAGGAACGTTTTCCATCTAAGAGGAAGAACAAGCTTATGCCTCGCGCGGATGGACCGTTCAAGGTTCTTGAATGCTATGGATCAAATGCCTATAAAGTCGAATTACCAAGTGAGTATGGGGGTGTAAGTGCCACATTCAATGTGGGTGATTTATCTCCTTATCTAGATGACACAGACTTGGAGGCCAATTCTCAAAAAGGGGGAGAGAATGATGCGGAACCATCGTTAATTCAATCCCAAGAAATATTATTAAACAAAGATATGAGTCATATTAATCAAAGCTACAAGATAGGATCAACTTCCGTTCTTAGGATTGCTTGGGAAGGGATTGAAACCCTTGGGGCGTGCGAGTAGAGGAGGCACGAAACCCTAGATTAATTAGGGTTTGTGTTTTATTCTTTTTTGTTATTTTAATTAATTTGTTATTTAATTAATTAAGTTTGTTACTAGTTTGTTACAACTAGGTTGTTAAAGTTGTTACAAGGTGGTTACAAAATTAGTTATTAGTTAGTTATGAATTTGTTATTAAGTTGTTAGGGTTTGTTACTACAACTTAATCTTTTATTTGTTATTTTATCTTTTAGATTAAATAAGGATTATCTTTAATCCATAGGATAGGAATAGAAACCCTAGGAAGAGTAGTAGTACACGGTTTGGCCGAGCACTTGGGGACCGTGTAGGGTTCTTGTTCTTTCCTATTTCGATTCTGGTTTGTGACGGATGACCTTACTATAAATAGGCATCCTTAGTTGTTTGTTTTATTCATCTTATTATCAAATTATAAACAAAACCTTTTGTTAAGTTTTACTTACAAATCTAAAGTATCTGTGTGAGCTTTAAAACCCGAAGTATCTGTGTGAGCTTCAAAATAATTGAGAGGGTATCTGTGTGAGCTTGATCAATTATCCTATCCATCGACAATCATAAATCATTCATCAAATCGTTTCACAAATCTTTCAAGTATTAAGTGCTGTGCCTTATTACGTCATCAACAATCTTTATTCAAGAAGATCAAGAAACACCAAGATTCACCACCACCGTTGACCACCGTCCACGGCGAGCCACGTCACCACCACCGGCCGTTTGTCCGTCCACCATTCATTCATTATTCTTCGTTCTTGGTTATTTTTCGTTCTTTATTCGTTCAAGATTGTATTATTTTATTAGTATTTTTATTCCGCTGCAACATCCGTATTTTTGTTGATTATCTTTATTGATTATCACCCCAAATACGCATCAGAAGAGCTATAGGTTGTCGTGGGTCGTTAAAAGGGGGTGTTGGTTGGTCGGAGCATCACCAGAAGTGGGTCGGGTTTGCGGTCATAAACAGGGGCGAACAAGAGGTCGTGAGAGAAGGGTGTTTGTGGTCGTTTTTCAAGGGTTTTGTCTAGTGTCGAGGGCTAGTGGTTGTCACCAGGGGGGGTCATGGGTGGTGAGTGGTTTCAAGTGTAGCGTTAGGTGGTGGTTAGAGTGGTTGCGCCGGTGGCTGGGGTCACGTTTCAGGGCACTCACGCTATGAGTATTGGGTTATGCGGGTTACGGCAGGAGGGTCATGGTTGCTTGAAGGGTTGTCGACAACAGGTTTGGGCAAGGGTTAAGTCGAGGGGACTGTCTATAGGTTAATTGGGGTACAGTGGTGGCAACCACCACGTCATGGTGGTGGTTTAGGTGTCAGAGAGGTGTCAATAGGGCTGAGTTGAGGGCTGGCCAGGGGCTGTGGTCGTGAGGCCTGATTACGGTAATGGGCTGTTCGTGTTTGTGTTTTGCGTGTTACAACTTTCGTGGTTGTTGTTGTTTAATTACAAATGTTTGTTTATTATTAGGGTTATCATTATTATTATTATTATTATTATTATTATTATTATTAATTTTATGATTATCGTTATTATTATCATTACAAGTATATGTTGTTATTAATCTTATATTATCTTCCATGTTGATATCATGATTAAAATTATTATTAGTGTTATGATTTTTTTAATGACATGATAATAGTATGATTAACATTGTTAGTAAGTTTTGTTTAACATTAATCTTGTAATGTTAGTTGTATTGATGTTATCTTTATGAGTTTATAATCGTTCCATAATTTAATTATCGAACTAATTAATATTATTGTTAGCATTATTGATGTTATCGTTATCATGTCATTTGGTTAGTATGTTGCTATGGAGTATTCCTTCGAATGGCTTGACTTTTAGGCAAGGTTACTATTTTCGGAAATGTCTATTTAAGGAAGTTACTATATATGGTATACGTACTTAAATTATGGGATCTAGGAAGCCTTATTGATTGTACGTATTATATGTTTAGGTAACGTTTTCCGTGTGGAACACTTTTAGCAGCTGCGCAAGTGACAATTTCATCCGACAGTTGAGGTAGGGGATATATATATCTGTGGTCGTATTATGATATGAATTGTGTGTGTTGCTTATTATAAGATTGATATAATTGATTATGAATGGATTGTGGATTGTTTGATTATTAACGATTATTGTGGAGAACGGGACTTGTGAAATGGGTCTTGTGATACGGGTCTTGTGATATGGGACTTGTGATATGGCCATGGAGGTGTGGTGTGATGGAGGTGTGGTGTGATGGAAGGTATGGTGTGATGGAAGGTGTGGCGTGATGGAGGTGTGGTGTGATGGGGTGTGGTGTGATGGAAGGTATGGTGTGATGGAAGGTGTGGCGTGATGGAGGTGAAGTGGTTGATTGAATGATATGGAGATGGAGGAAGATGCGGTTCTATTGTTGTTTATTGATTTATCTATTTCCTACTCAACCTCGTGGTTGACCCCTGTGTATTCGTGTGACACCTAAGATGAACCGGAATGGGGAGTAGATTCTACAGGAAAGATGGTATTGTGGGAGCATGGGATGGCGTGTGCACTTGGATGGACCGACTTAGAATTAGATCACACACTTCGAAGTTATTAGTTGTATTTCTTGTTTCCGCTGTGTAATATTTGTAACATTAAAGTTTAAATTTTACCAATCTTATATAAAGTACTTTGGTTGTTATACTTTGTTATTCACTACCTCGGTCATTTCGAGACGGTAACAGTCCTACTTATTTGAGAATGTCTGGCTAAAGGCTCTTAAATAAATGGGGCTGTTACAAAGTGGTATCAGAGCGAACGATCCTTAGGCCTAAACCAAATGAATAATAATGAACGTAGGAAGAGTCTGATAAAATGAACCCCGAGATGAAACTGATAGGTGCCCCAAAAAGGAACGGGATCAGTTAGGGACCCCCTCACACCAAACCATGGGCCCTTTTGGTTCTGTCTCGGGAACCCAATGAGAGTAATTGAAGAGTGGGGTAGATTATATAGTGACTTAGTTATCTTGTACTAACGTTCTTGCAGGAGAAGAATGAGGTAAGTCATATTTGAGCTATGATTAATGATGTGTGTTGGGAAAGATATGTGTAATATGAAATGTGGATCAATCTGGATGATGGAATTGAAATTTTAAGAGTTTAGAGGTGTAATTGTGAACAATGGCTGGTTAGAGTAGTGTGATCATAGTATGTTGGTGTTTGGAATGTTCATATGGTATATGGTTATTAAATGACTATCGTAGCTATGTAATATATTGGGTGATATTTGGATATGAATGATCAGATTCAGATGTTATAGTGATCCATGTCTAGTGATATGCGTAATGTGCTACCCCAAGCCATGAATGCTATATAGTTATGTGTTGCATAGATCGTACTTAAGGTTTACATGGCAATTTCTATTGACACACAATTAGTTTAGTCATAGAGTCATGTTTCAATAAGTGGCACCTTGGTGATTTCTGTTATACATATTTACATACTATTATGTTGTAATTGTTACGATGGTAGGAACTAATGCATTGTTCATACATGTATAACTATTGAATTATTTCGTGATGTTACTTATCAACTTCGAAATCTTACCGTCTTGTAGATGACAATTTCGGTTGAAATAATGATGTTAATTTGGTACAATGTGATTCCAACGCTTCAAATGACATGTCAACATGTTTTGGAAAAATAATGGTTATATTTAAAGGTGATAGTGTGAAGGGATTTTAAGGAACACAAATTTTTAATAAATTTTCAGAATGTTACCTTGCTTGTGAGAGCTGCCATTTAAAATGTGTTCTCTATATGTGTGTGAAAATTTTATGTATGATAACCTTCTGAATTAGCTTTCCAATGTTTTTGGTTTTATGTTAAAACGACTTATATTTTGAGAGAAATAAATATTTTAGTCGACAGTGGTCAGATTGTTACGGCACAGTCCCGTTTTGACCATCTTTTTGTAAAGAAATCATTTAAAAACTTGGTTATTGTTTATGCATAATTCCAACTCTACTGTTCAGAATATTCGTTCACGTTTGCAAAATGATACGCCACGTAAAATCTGAACGAGTTGTTATTTGATTGCGATTTTTGCAAGTTGCCCAATTTTCTGTTGATTTGCTGTAAAGTTCTTGTTCAGACCGATTGAGTTGTAAAAATTGTATTAAATAATTTCCTTGAGATATGCATTCGATTATTTTTCCTCTGTTTAGCTAATTCTTTTAATTTTTTTTTAAAAACTATAATCGCTCGCACGTTAGCTAAGCTGTTATTTAATTATGATTTTTGTAAGTTGCTGCATAATGTTTAATTGGTGAAATTGCGAGGTATGTAATTTTCATATAAAAGTTTAATCAAATGTGAATTATGTGATGTGACCCCGTGATATCCTGATATGACACTAGTAACATGTATAGTAGGCATATGATACGAGTATGAACCTCACTATATGATAGCATAACCTTGTTTATTTCCTCAAGTTTAATATATAATCGTTTCAATTTTATGTCTAATATTACGACCTCAAAATAATTATGTGCTACTCGTATGTGATGTCAAAAGCATGCTTATCTGAAAAGAGTCTTGCCAAGTGGCAGAATGAAATTTAACTGGTAAGCTTACTAGCATGATGTAGTAATCTAATGGTTATACATAATTGTGATTATTTGAACAATGTAAATCTTGTTGATGTTCTTTCGGAAATTTAAGTATATAGTTATACCATACAGTGAATTGCATATTGATATATTTAGAATCCGATCACGATGTGTTGAATTATTAATTGTTGACATATGATTTATTGAAGTACTAGTCTCGTGAATTCGTTTAATTTTATCGCTAAAATTTTCATAATTCATGAACTACAAGAACAATGTTAAGGAAGAAGAATCAGAATGCCTCCGTGTAGTCTTAATTCTGAGCTGTAGCTGGTAAACTAGTCCTTGATTGAGTTTATAATTGTCACCAACTACCTTTTAATGTTTCAAACATTTCAGAATATTTTCAAAGTGATAAATCAGGATTAAGCTTGATGTTTGATAATTATGGTAATTGTTTGCAATACGACAATTATGTAGCTACGTGTCGATGAAATCTTGCTCGAATGTTTAATTGTTGTGCATTGTATAAAACCCTTAACTTGCAAGTCATATATAGTAATAGTTTCATGATGAATGATGTAATATGAGTGGACGGGAAATGTACCTAAGTGATTTTGTTAACTTATTGATATCTAGGAATGTTAAACGGTCTTGTGAGTCTATGATTTGTGTATATCTTGTGAAATATGTCAATGCTCCATGCTTAATTACGTTAATTAATTTTGCTCTATATCTTTTCCTAAAATATAATTACGAACATGAAACGTTTTAATTTGTGTAACATCTCGCGTTTCTTAAGCGTCACTTGTGATTGTTCATGCTTGATAAGTGTTTCTCTACCGTTATGGGGTGGTGAACTTCGGGACGAAGTTCATTCTAAGGATGGAAGACTGTAATACTCCGTATTTCACCTTAATATTATTTATTATATTAGCGTGTTGATATTTCCTGGGCATTTATATTCAAGGCATTCATGTTCCAAGTTAATGTTTTGGTTAATGTTTTGTTAATGTCTGTGTTCCAAGTTCACATGAGTAGGTTTGGTTATCACCTGAGTGTGGTTGAACTTCGGGACGAAGTTCATTTTAAGGGGGGAAGACTGTAATAACCCGTATTAGTATTTAATTTATATAAATTGTGACGGGTTATTCGTTAAATAAGCTTATGAGCCTTCGAATAGTTTTATGCTAAGGGTTTTAAACCAAGCTAGGGTTTGTGTTGACAAGGGGATTCGAACTCGAGACCATGGAATGCTTATATGGGCCTCGAATTGTGTGCATAATCCTTAGCCCATAACTCACGTTTTTCCTCTATATTTCATAATACCTCATGCAGCCGTGACTTTCACAAGTCATAAAAACCTAAACCTAGTATCCCATACCTCATACAATCACACCCATACTACAGCCGTCATAGCAAGGAGTTCGTAGGAGACTTTCACGGTGGCCTTAGGGCAGCCTTAGGGTGGTCGAAACTGATCGGAAGTAGGTAAGTTAACACGTTTCCTTTTCTCCATGGTTTTCCTGCGTTTTCGATAGATAATTGAATTGGGTAAATCATTCATATGGGTTCTGATCTTTGTATATCTATGACCTATGAACTTAGTAGTCACGTTTTGACTTATAGGGAGTCACCCTCGACCACCGAGAACCACCAGTCGTGGTGGTTTTGGCTGTTGATGTCAGCGAGTACCTTTTCGCTAAAAACAGAGCTTTGTACAGGGTGTTTCGTATGGGTTCGCGTGTCTGTATCGGCTAGCGTATGGTCTGGGTATAAGTGTAGATAGGATGGTGGTGGTTTGGGGTGTGTCAGGGTAGTCACGTTGGTGGTTGCAGGTGGTCGGTCAGAGTCGTAAGGGTAGTTTCGTTGGCCTGTTGTCTCAGTGTTTGTTGGTTTCTGTTTATACAAGGGTTAGTAGGGGTGGTGACACCGTAGACTCGGGGGAGGTCGACGCGGTGCCACCACGGTGGGTTTATGGGTCAGTCGTCAGGGGTGGTGCTGGTAGAGGTCACGGGGGTTGTCGGTGGCTGTGTGGTTTTCGAAGGGTAGGTGTTTGTTGGCTGGTCAGGTGTTTAGGTGATGAACCAGGCCTGGTTGGGCCCTGGTTCATCACGGCGGTGGAAGCCGAGGAGGATGGTGTGGGTCTCAGTGGTGGCAGGTGGTGCGGGGTACGGGTAAGGGTGGCTGCTGGTGGTGGCTGTGGCGGAACAAGGTGGTGGTGAAGGCTGTTTAGTCGCGGGGTTGAGTTCGGGAAAGGGGTGTGAGTCGTGTGTTCTTTTGGTTATTATTATTATTATTATTATTATTATTATTATTATTATTATTATTATTGTTGTTGTTGTTGTTGTTGTTGTTATTTTATTCATCATCATAGTTATTGGTCAATTATTATTAAGGTGATTTTACAATTATAGGATAATAATGTTATTCATATTAGTATCATTATTATTAAGTATATTTGGGGCAAATGTTATAATTGTATATCATGCTTAATAAAATTTAAGTTCTTATTATTGTTTTATTACCCATCATGTTATTAGTAATTGTTGTGGTTGATATTGTTGTTAATATCGTTACTAGTATTATCAATAATAATATCTTATCAAATGTTATGGTTGTGTTTCATGTGCCATTATTATTATTATTCCATATTGTTTATCATTATCATTATTCACATTTATTTGTAAGAGTAGTGGTGTTGTTATTATTTTACCATGGGTTGTATTTGTATGATATATACTAGTTATGTTATTACTGTCTATATATAGTAAGTCTATAATTAGTAAGTTAATTGACAAGTGATGATTGATATGAATGAGGAGTTCATGATAATTGATGTGAGTTTGGATGGGGTCAAGTAATTTTAGTAATGCGATTGTATGGGTAGAAATTGATATTCAATACTAATTATAGGAACTGAGTTCGGTTGTTCAAGGTGGAACATTTCAAGCAGCTGTTCGGTTGTCAATCCGCAATTGAGGTAGGGGAAATATATTATGATTCATGTTATGACAGGAAATGTGTAAGTGATGCTTATTACGAGTTTGATATAATTGATTATTACTGTACTGTGGATTGTATTGTTATTATTGATCACTGTGGAGATCGGGAGGTGTGAAATGGGTCTTGTGATATGGGTCTAGTGTTATGGGTCTTGTGATATGGGACTTGTGATATGGCCGTGGTGTAACATCCCGCATTTTCGTAAATTATATTTTAAGAGTTTTAATTTATTTTACGGAATAAAATAATATTTTAATATAAATTGTTAAGTTATTTTTAAATGTTCCGTTAAGATCCGTCTTAAGAAACCTTAATTTCTTAAGATGTTAATAACTTGGCTTAAATCAAACCCGACTTAAAACCCGTTCACAACTAATGACCCGACTCAAGTAAGAAAAAGGACTACTTAAACCCCACCACCAAACCCTTATGTCGACATCTCTTCTCCCTCACAACTCTTTCCACTGCTTCTCCTTCAACCTCCATTTTTCTTATTTCTTCAAGCTTCAACTCAACATTTCGAGGTCTTCCCGAAGTCGAATCAAGGCAAGTCATACCTTTTCGGAATCCTTGCGAGATTTGCAAGACATCCGTCTCCTTCAATTTCATTTTCGTTCAACTTGAAAAAGGGGCTGTTTTGTGTAATTTCCGTTTTTAGCATCTACAAACCCGTTTTCTTTGTTGTAGGAGAAGACTTAGAGGATCTTGGTGTTGATAGTTTCATTGTTGAAGAGGATCTTGGAGCTTAATCGCTTTTGAGGTGACGATAATGAGTAACTCGGCCTTTTTGTCAAAGTAGCATGCTTGTTGTGTTCTTGGATGAATTCTTGTGTTTAGGAACATGTTTAGGTTTACTTTTATCTTCTTTATGCTTCTTATAATGTTATTGTGGAAGTATTGTGTTGAATTCATGGTTTAAGTGGAAATTTTGAGTATACATGAAAATCGGTATCATTTGGGATTTTCGTTCTTATGCTTGTTTAATGCTTGATTTTGTGCAAAAATCATATATGAGACACACTTGGGATTGTTATGGGTTGTTATGTATTGATTGTATAGGTTTGATGCTAGAAATCATGGTTTAGAAGTGGTTGTCGAAGGATTGATTGAATTGGCGAATTGCAGGAAACTTACGAAACCAACCTGGCCCGTGCTTGGGCGCAGGCTGCGCTCCAAATTGCGCAGGCTGCGCATCCCAGGCGCAGCTGCGCACCCCCTTGCGCAGGCTGCGCAAAAACCGCTGTAACTTTCTGCTCGTTTATCGGATTGTCGAGCCGTTTTGGGGGCTTGTTTCGCAATTGTTTTTAGGATGTTTTAAGTGATGTTTGGTGGTAAATATACTTAGTATTAAATGTCGATTGGAGCTAGGAAAGTCATCATAAGAAGCGTGGTTATCTGTCTCGAGTCAATTAGCTCATAAGGAGTTGATTGCGGAAATTGTGCATGAAGATAGTTAACTTTTAGGAACTTTCTTGTGAAGAGTCTAAGCATATTTTAATCATGTTGTGAGGCTCATATGGTTGATTTGATATGTATATTTATTTAATATGAGACTCTCCGTCTGTGGCCAACCGGCTGAGAGTACTTCTTGAGGTTTTTGTGAGTTATGCGTAACATTGAGACCATAGGAAATAGGTCTCCCAGCCGGCAGACCGGCCGCCTGCCAGCCGGCTGGGAGTGCGTTCTAGTTTAGTTGCGTAAGTTGTAATATAGGGAAGCTGAGTTCCCAGCCGGCCGACCGGCTGCCTGCCGACCGGCTGGGATTCTCTTTGCATTGTGTTGTTTTAAGAAAAGAAGGCTGAGGAGGTCACCAGCCGGCCGACCGGCTGCCTGCCGACCGGCTGGGGACCCCTGTAAGCAAATTTTGGATTTTTAAATCGTAATTCACTCGTAACTTTCAATCGGTTAATCGGTTTTTATTGAAACTTGTTTTGTGTACCTTTGACATGCATTTGAGGTCCCCGAAGGATGGGCAACATTATATTGAGTTCGGGAATGGATAAGGATAGAGACCCCCCGGTCGGGCAACCGAAAGGGAAACCGGCTCTCCCTCATCTTAGTCCTCGGGATCAATTAAGTGTTGATTAGAGGTTAAAGGTAGAACTATAGAGTAGTTCATAGACTTGGATGATATTGTTTTGATGCGTATTAAGTTATGCCTTAAGCTGGCCTCTGAACTTAATACGTAGGTTGTTTGTCGTGTATGGGAACATGCGTTGAGTTTTCGCCTCTGAGTTCCATACATGTCTGTTTGTCGTGTCTGGGACATGCGTTGAGTTTTCGCCTCTGAGTCCAGACATGTATGTGTGATCGCGTCAGGACATGCCTTAAGCTGGCCTCTGAGTCTGACGAGTAGAGCAACTGCACGACGGGGCAGTCAGGTTGTCATACCTTACCCGGAGTGCAGGTGTTTGGTGCTAGAACATGCGTTGAGTTTTCGCCTCTGAGTTTAGTACCTTGTGATGTAGTAGGGGACCATGCGTTGAGTTTTCGCCTCTGAGTTCCTTACTTGTGATAGTGAATTGAATGCTAGTCCATGCGTTGAGTTTTCGCCTCTGAGTCTAGTGTTCTGTGATAGCCGGTCCATGCGTTGAGTTTTCGCCTCTGAGTCCTTGCTTGATATTGTGAACTTGGTATTTAGGTTATGCGTTAAGATGTCGCCTCTGAACCTTTATACTTGCTGATTAATTTAGTACCTAGGTTATGCGTTAAGATGTCGCCTCTGAACCTTTGTACTTGATGTTTTATATCTGCTTGCCTTGATGATGGTACAGTGTCAGATATGCATAATAGGTTATGGATGTTTATATGATTTGTGGTTAAATCATCCAAGGCATTGGATGACTCTTAGTTCGGTTTCATAAATAATTGGATTGAAAGACCCCCCGACTGGGTAACCAGTAGGGAAACCGGCTCTCCTTCCTAACGGTTTATGAAGTTGGTTGAGAGCCGTGCACTAGAGTTTGCATGATAGTATGAGGACTGTTGATGAGTTGTTTATGCTTCACATGTTATATATGTTGGAGTATTCTGTATTGCTTTATGTGTTACGTGTTGTCACAAAAGGTGGCTAGGAGAACTCTAGTCACTCCCCACTGATTGTGGCGTACATGTTTACATGTATGTAGGTACATGACAGGTGGTTGGCAGAGGGTTGCATGGAGCTAGCGAGCGATGATCCTATTCATCGATTGACTCACACGTTTACGTTAGCTAGACTTAGTTTACAATTCAGTTTGAGTGCCTGTAGGGATGTACCATCCCAGGCTGTTTGTATATGTATTTTACTTTCAGTTACAGTTTTTAATTCACCTCGCATGTTAGTTATGTTAGAAAGTTTTAATTCCGCTGCATTTTTAGTATTTTGTATGTTTTATATTTCCGCTTTCGCGAGGGGTTTTACAGTTGGTATCAGAGCATTATTGCTCCCGGCGCACTCATGTAACCCCCAACCTTAACTTGACCATTTAATCGAATAATGAATGAGAGATGGGGTAGATTTAAGGACTTAAATTGTTGTCTGTTTTGTGACTGCTTTTATTAGGTTCTAACGTGTTTGTTGATTGTCTTTGATTTTACTTTATTGTCTTCCAATCGACGAACCGTGGACTAATCCATCTGACGATGAAGACCTGAGTTCCTACCGAAGATAGAAGATTCGTGCTACTGTTGGAGAATGCTTCTAAGCCTTGAAGATACTTCTCTTTCTTCGTGCATCACCTTTTTCGATAACTCTGGATGCACATCCTTCTTTTAGAATATTTGTCTATCTTGCTTGAACAGATCTTCATATCTTTTCAGCTTAACCTTGTTGCTTGCTTTCTTAAGGTGCCCTCTAGGTAACCTTCTCTTTTATTGGATTTGGAGGAACTAGTCTTAGGATAACCGTAAGCTGTGTTATGAGAAATATTGTTATTTGAGGAATAACTTAAGAGGTATCGAGAGACATGTTTTGGTGATCCAAGGGTCTAGTTGTCTATCCAATTGGGAGAGTAAAAGTGAGTGATAGGATACTTGCTTGAAGGTTGAGTTGTATACTTAATATTCGGTGGAACCTAACCTTGAGAACCATGCTTAGATCGTGAAAATATGTGGATTGAAGAGTACTGTTTAAGGAGTTAGATAAGATACTTAAGGTTATAGAGCAACCTGAAAGAATAGGCTTAAGATGCTAGTGATGATGAGTGTATGATGAAGTGAGTTAGTATCACTTGACTTAGGTGAGTGATTGAGCTGAGAAAGGCTCATTGTTGAGGAATACGAATCATTTGCTATAATAGTGGAATACTCGAAGAGGTTGAATCACTATGTGACCCTAGGTGGCTTAATAAATCTTAGCGTTTATTTATTGAAAAACTTAAGAGAAATTTGAAGTTGCACCACCAGTATGTGGATGGAATGAAGTAATTCATTGAGAGATGTAAGTTCGGAAAAACTTGATGGTTTAAAAATTGTTATCTGGTGGACAGTAGGGTAAACAAATAAAGTGGATATAGCATATAGGGAAGATGACCTGAAAGTGTTATTGAATTGTCATTAGTGGAACTAGCAGAGATGTGACATCTCAAACTTTTGGGAATAGGTAGCCGTAATGGTGATATTGTCTGAAGGTTTGGAAGACTTGGGTGTATAAATCGTTCGAGGAATTGTTCGGGAGAACCGACAATTGAATGACTTGATTTGAGAAGTAAGAAGTGAGAACCCCGTGAGAATAGTGAGAAACCCGCACCTTGGGAGATTTCCGTAATCATTCCTTTCATATCGCCTCTCTCATTTCCTCTCCTTTGCTTCTCCTCCTGATCATGACATCAATTTTATTATAATCCATAGCCTAAAGTTCCTTACCTTGTCATCCCGTTGTTCCTCGAGTCGCTTTCTGATGTCTATCTCGGAATCTGTATCGTGTTTGCACCTGAGGTTCGTATCTCATCTCTTCTTCCGTGAGCCTTGTTCCTTTTCATTTAGATTAGTGGCGAGGTCAACCTGTTCTTGGGGTAGAGATACATGCCTTGAGGAATGCTTGGTCCTGCGTTGTCAGGATTTGGTTGAGAGAGTTGGTGAGAATAATGTTTGGGCGATGTTGGATAGTGTGCCATCTTGAGAGTTCCATGTAGGATGGATCGGTGTGTAAGTGGTAATTGTAGATTTCGAAGTACCATTTGAAGATTTGAATAGAATGCTTGGAGTTCTAGATGAATTTAGAGGAATGTACCTTGGGTGATGATGATGTGGTTAATTGGTCGAATGAGGTAAGTTAGTGCTATTTACGCTTGAGTTGCAGAAAGGACCAGATTTGAGGAACGAGAGTTATTGGTGACGGTGTGAGAATATTGAGACATTTACAAGTGGACTTATATAGCTGACTGAGTGTTAACCTTGAGTTACTTATGGAACCTCGGCATTTGCCTATTGATGTACTTACAGGTAACCGTTGATGTTGAGGTAATCGTAGAGTAGAAATTTGAAACTTATAAGTGTTCATAAATATCAATTGAGGAATCTCGAAATGTGAGTGCCTAAATCTTATGGAAACCGTAGGAGTGAAAGTTGTTACTTATTTGGAACATTTTTTTGGGATGTATATTGTTGGTAAGTGGTTAGAAACCAGAGGATTTAAGAGTTGCTACCTTAGTAAGATCTTGGTTTGAATGTTCATTGTGGTTATAAAATTTGGGAATTTAATATATCGAGCCTTGTGGAATAGGTTTGCTGGGATCGAACCGTTAAAATTTAAGGTTATAGGACGATGAATACCATATCTTGGGTTTTGAGGTTCGTTGTTATGATAATGGAATTCCGGTTCAGAGTTTTGAAAGACTTCTTGTTGAGGCATACCTTTTTCTGTGGATGAGATAATGGTAAGAGGGATCGTGAAACCATGGAGAGTCTAGAGATCACTTGAATTGTCCTTCTTGGGATATATTGGGAATCGTTGTAACGGTGCTTTGATTATGGATCGAGTGATTAGTGACCCCATGTTTAGCAAGAGTTACCGTTTTTCTTGACCTCTAACCTGGTTGTTTCATTCCTTCGATCCTTCCTCGTGTGTTCTGTAAGCTGTGAAACTAGAAACTCTCAATCCTTCGTGTCGAAAGTAATCTCTATTGTTAACACTGAAAGTTGTAATTTTTGGAAAAACCTTAATCGTTTTGAGGATTTGGAAACTTCTCCCTCTTTTGTTGAAAGTAAATAAAGGTCGATTTTGAAGGAAACTTGATTTTAAAGAGCAGAACGTTTAACAACTTTGATGGATTTCAGCGTTGACTGCCACTGCAACTTGTTATTGGAGACGTCTGATAACCTGTGATGTGCTTATCAACACCGAATCAATCTAAATTTTGAACCTTATCGATTTAATTTTGGGACTTGTCTCAGATTTGGAATGTCGGACTCTTGAATACGTAACGAGAATCCCAATGTCCATTGACAAGACTTGTGCCTTGAAATCTTTTGCTTCTTGAAACCTTTTCAAAAGATAAAGTTTTGGGTCACCATAACCCGTGTGGTACATTTTGAAAGTTATAGTTGTTTTCATACATATGTCTTCAAGTTTCGAGGACGAAACTTTTTGAAAGATGGGGTGATTGTAACATCCCGCATTTTCGTAAATTATATTTTAAGAGTTTTAATTTATTTTACGGAATAGAATAATATTTTAATATAAATTGTTAAGTTATTTTTAAATGTTCCGTTAAGATCCGTCTTAAGAAACCTTAATTTCTTAAGATGTTAATAACTTGGCTTAAATCAAACCCGACTTAAAACCCGTTCACAACTAATGACCCGACTCAAGTAAGAAAAAGGACTACTTAAACCCCACCACCAAACCCTTATGTCGACATCTCTTCTCCCTCACAACTCTTTCCACTGCTTCTCCTTCAACCTCCATTTTTCTTATTTCTTCAAGCTTCAACTCAACATTTCGAGGTCTTCCCGAAGTCGAATCAAGGCAAGTCATACCTTTTCGGAATCCTTGCGAGATTTGCAAGACATCCGTCTCTTTCAATTTCATTTTCGTTCAACTTGAAAAAGGGGCTGTTTTGTGTAATTTCCGTTTTTAGCATCTACAAACCCGTTTTCTTTGTTGTAGGAGAAGACTTAGAGGATCTTGGTGTTGATAGTTTCATTGTTGAAGAGGATCTTGGAGCTTAATCGCTTTTGAGGTGACGATAATGAGTAACTCGGCCTTTTTGTCAAAGTAGCATGCTTGTTGTGTTCTTGGATGAATTCTTGTGTTTAGGAACATGTTTAGGTTTACTTTTATCTTCTTTATGCTTCTTATAATGTTATTGTGGAAGTATTGTGTTGAATTCATGGTTTAAGTGGAAATTTTGAGTATACATGAAAATCGGTATCATTTGGGATTTTCGTTCTTATGCTTGTTTAATGCTTGATTTTGTGCAAAAATCATATATGAGACACACTTGGGATTGTTATGGGTTGTTATGTATTGATTGTATAGGTTTGATGCTAGAAATCATGGTTTAGAAGTGGTTGTCGAAGGATTGATTGAATTGGCGAATTGCAGGAAACTTACGAAACCAACCTGGCCCGTGCTTGGGCGCAGGCTGCGCTCCAAATTGCGCAGGCTGCGCATCCCAGGCGCAGCTGCGCACCCCCTTGCGCAGGCTGCGCAAAAACCGCTGTAACTTTCTGCTCGTTTATCGGATTGTCGAGCCGTTTTGGGGGCTTGTTTCGCAATTGTTTTTAGGATGTTTTAAGTGATGTTTGGTGGTAAATATACTTAGTATTAAATGTCGATTGGAGCTAGGAAAGTCATCATAAGAAGCGTGGTTATCTGTCTCGAGTCAATTAGCTCATAAGGAGTTGATTGCGGAAATTGTGCATGAAGATAGTTAACTTTTAGGAACTTTCTTGTGAAGAGTCTAAGCATATTTTAATCATGTTGTGAGGCTCATATGGTTGATTTGATATGTATATTTATTTAATATGAGACTCTCCGTCTGTGGCCAACCGGCTGAGAGTACTTCTTGAGGTTTTTGTGAGTTATGCGTAACATTGAGACCATAGGAAATAGGTCTCCCAGCCGGCAGACCGGCCGCCTGCCAGCCGGCTGGGAGTGCGTTCTAGTTTAGTTGCGTAAGTTGTAATATAGGGAAGCTGAGTTCCCAGCCGGCCGACCGGCTGCCTGCCGACCGGCTGGGATTCTCTTTGCATTGTGTTGTTTTAAGAAAAGAAGGCTGAGGAGGTCACCAGCCGGCCGACCGGCTGCCTGCCGACCGGCTGGGGACCCCTGTAAGCAAATTTTGGATTTTTAAATCGTAATTCACTCGTAACTTTCAATCGGTTAATCGGTTTTTATTGAAACTTGTTTTGTGTACCTTTGACATGCATTTGAGGTCCCCGAAGGATGGGCAACATTATATTGAGTTCGGGAATGGATAAGGATAGAGACCCCCCGGTCGGGCAACCGAAAGGGAAACCGGCTCTCCCTCATCTTAGTCCTCGGGATCAATTAAGTGTTGATTAGAGGTTAAAGGTAGAACTATAGAGTAGTTCATAGACTTGGATGATATTGTTTTGATGCGTATTAAGTTATGCCTTAAGCTGGCCTCTGAACTTAATACGTAGGTTGTTTGTCGTGTATGGGAACATGCGTTGAGTTTTCGCCTCTGAGTTCCATACATGTCTGTTTGTCGTGTCTGGGACATGCGTTGAGTTTTCGCCTCTGAGTCCAGACATGTATGTGTGATCGCGTCAGGACATGCCTTAAGCTGGCCTCTGAGTCTGACGAGTAGAGCAACTGCACGACGGGGCAGTCAGGTTGTCATACCTTACCCGGAGTGCAGGTGTTTGGTGCTAGAACATGTGTTGAGTTTTCGCCTCTGAGTTTAGTACCTTGTGATGTAGTAGGGGACCATGCGTTGAGTTTTCGCCTCTGAGTTCCTTACTTGTGATAGTGAATTGAATGCTAGTCCATGCGTTGAGTTTTCGCCTCTGAGTCTAGTGTTCTGTGATAGCCGGTCCATGCGTTGAGTTTTCGCCTCTGAGTCCTTGCTTGATATTGTGAACTTGGTATTTAGGTTATGCGTTAAGATGTCGCCTCTGAACCTTTATACTTGCTGATTAATTTAGTACCTAGGTTATGCGTTAAGATGTCGCCTCTGAACCTTTGTACTTGATGTTTTATATCTGCTTGCCTTGATGATGGTACAGTGTCAGATATGCATAATAGGTTATGGATGTTTATATGATTTGTGGTTAAATCATCCAAGGCATTGGATGACTCTTAGTTCGGTTTCATAAATAATTGGATTGAAAGACCCCCCGACTGGGTAACCAGTAGGGAAACCGGCTCTCCTTCCTAACGGTTTATGAAGTTGGTTGAGAGCCGTGCACTAGAGTTTGCATGATAGTATGAGGACTGTTGATGAGTTGTTTATGCTTCACATGTTATATATGTTGGAGTATTCTGTATTGCTTTATGTGTTACGTGTTGTCACAAAAGGTGGCTAGGAGAACTCTAGTCACTCCCCACTGATTGTGGCGTACATGTTTACATGTATGTAGGTACATGACAGGTGGTTGGCAGAGGGTTGCATGGAGCTAGCGAGCGATGATCCTATTCATCGATTGACTCACACGTTTACGTTAGCTAGACTTAGTTTACAATTCAGTTTGAGTGCCTGTAGGGATGTACCATCCCAGGCTGTTTGTATATGTATTTTACTTTCAGTTACAGTTTTTAATTCACCTCGCATGTTAGTTATGTTAGAAAGTTTTAATTCCGCTGCATTTTTAGTATTTTGTATGTTTTATATTTCCGCTTTCGCGAGGGGTTTTACAGTTGGTATCAGAGCATTATTGCTCCCGGCGCACTCATGTAACCCCCAACCTTAACTTGACCATTTAATCGAATAATGAATGAGAGATGGGGTAGATTTAAGGACTTAAATTGTTGTCTGTTTTGTGACTGCTTTTATTAGGTTCTAACGTGTTTGTTGATTGTCTTTGATTTTACTTTATTGTCTTCCAATCGACGAACCGTGGACTAATCCATCTGACGATGAAGACCTGAGTTCCTACCGAAGATAGAAGATTCGTGCTACTGTTGGAGAATGCTTCTAAGCCTTGAAGATACTTCTCTTTCTTCGTGCATCACCTTTTTCGATAACTCTGGATGCACATCCTTCTTTTAGAATATTTGTCTATCTTGCTTGAACAGATCTTCATATCTTTTCAGCTTAACCTTGTTGCTTGCTTTCTTAAGGTGCCCTCTAGGTAACCTTCTCTTTTATTGGATTTGGAGGAACTAGTCTTAGGATAACCGTAAGCTGTGTTATGAGAAATATTGTTATTTGAGGAATAACTTAAGAGGTATCGAGAGACATGTTTTGGTGATCCAAGGGTCTAGTTGTCTATCCAATTGGGAGAGTAAAAGTGAGTGATAGGATACTTGCTTGAAGGTTGAGTTGTATACTTAATATTCGGTGGAACCTAACCTTGAGAACCATGCTTAGATCGTGAAAATATGTGGATTGAAGAGTACTGTTTAAGGAGTTAGATAAGATACTTAAGGTTATAGAGCAACCTGAAAGAATAGGCTTAAGATGCTAGTGATGATGAGTGTATGATGAAGTGAGTTAGTATCACTTGACTTAGGTGAGTGATTGAGCTGAGAAAGGCTCATTGTTGAGGAATACGAATCATTTGCTATAATAGTGGAATACTCGAAGAGGTTGAATCACTATGTGACCCTAGGTGGCTTAATAAATCTTAGCGTTTATTTATTGAAAAACTTAAGAGAAATTTGAAGTTGCACCACCAGTATGTGGATGGAATGAAGTATTTCATTGAGAGATGTAAGTTCGGAAAAACTTGATGGTTTAAAAATTGTTATCTGGTGGACAGTAGGGTAAACAAATAAAGTGGATATAGCATATAGGGAAGATGACCTGAAAGTGTTATTGAATTGTCATTAGTGGAACTAGCAGAGATGTGACATCTCAAACTTTTGGGAATAGGTAGCCGTAATGGTGATATTGTCTGAAGGTTTGGAAGACTTGGGTGTATAAATCGTTCGAGGAATTGTTCGGGAGAACCGACAATTGAATGACTTGATTTGAGAAGTAAGAAGTGAGAACCCCGTGAGAATAGTGAGAAACCCGCACCTTGGGAGATTTCCGTAATCATTCCTTTCATATCGCCTCTCTCATTTCCTCTCCTTTGCTTCTCCTCCTGATCATGACATCAATTTTATTATAATCCATAGCCTAAAGTTCCTTACCTTGTCATCCCGTTGTTCCTCGAGTCGCTTTCTGATGTCTATCTCGGAATCTGTATCGTGTTTGCACCTGAGGTTCGTATCTCATCTCTTCTTCCGTGAGCCTTGTTCCTTTTCATTTAGATTAGTGGCGAGGTCGACCTGTTCTTGGGGTAGAGATACATGCCTTGAGGAATGCTTGGTCCTGCGTTGTCAGGATTTGGTTGAGAGAGTTGGTGAGAATAATGTTTGGGCGATGTTGGATAGTGTGCCATCTTGAGAGTTCCATGTAGGATGGATCGGTGTGTAAGTGGTAATTGTAGATTTCGAAGTACCATTTGAAGATTTGAATAGAATGCTTGGAGTTCTAGATGAATTTAGAGGAATGTACCTTGGGTGATGATGATGTGGTTAATTGGTCGAATGAGGTAAGTTAGTGCTATTTACGCTTGAGTTGCAGAAAGGACCAGATTTGAGGAACGAGAGTTATTGGTGACGGTGTGAGAATATTGAGACATTTACAAGTGGACTTATATAGCTGACTGAGTGTTAACCTTGAGTTACTTATGGAACCTCGGCATTTGCCTATTGATGTACTTACAGGTAACCGTTGATGTTGAGGTAATCGTAGAGTAGAAATTTGAAACTTATAAGTGTTCATAAATATCAATTGAGGAATCTCGAAATGTGAGTGCCTAAATCTTATGGAAACCGTAGGAGTGAAAGTTGTTACTTATTTGGAACATTTTTTTGGGATGTATATTGTTGGTAAGTGGTTAGAAACCAGAGGATTTAAGAGTTGCTACCTTAGTAAGATCTTGGTTTGAATGTTCATTGTGGTTATAAAATTTGGGAATTTAATATATCGAGCCTTGTGGAATAGGTTTGCTGGGATCGAACCGTTAAAATTTAAGGTTATAGGACGATGAATACCATATCTTGGGTTTTGAGGTTCGTTGTTATGATAATGGAATTCCGGTTCAGAGTTTTGAAAGACTTCTTGTTGAGGCATACCTTTTTCTGTGGATGAGATAATGGTAAGAGGGATCGTGAAACCATGGAGAGTCTAGAGATCACTTGAATTGTCCTTCTTGGGATATATTGGGAATCGTTGTAACGGTGCTTTGATTATGGATCGAGTGATTAGTGACCCCATGTTTAGCAAGAGTTACCGTTTTTCTTGACCTCTAACCTGGTTGTTTCATTCCTTCGATCCTTCCTCGTGTGTTCTGTAAGCTGTGAAACTAGAAACTCTCAATCCTTCGTGTCGAAAGTAATCTCTATTGTTAACACTGAAAGTTGTAATTTTTGGAAAAACCTTAATCGTTTTGAGGATTTGGAAACTTCTCCCTCTTTTGTTGAAAGTAAATAAAGGTCGATTTTGAAGGAAACTTGATTTTAAAGAGCAGAACGTTTAACAACTTTGATGGATTTCAGCGTTGACTGCCACTGCAACTTGTTATTGGAGACGTCTGATAACCTGTGATGTGCTTATCAACACCGAATCAATCTAAATTTTGAACCTTATCGATTTAATTTTGGGACTTGTCTCAGATTTGGAATGTCGGACTCTTGAATACGTAACGAGAATCCCAATGTCCATTGACAAGACTTGTGCCTTGAAATCTTTTGCTTCTTGAAACCTTTTCAAAAGATAAAGTTTTGGGTCACCATAACCCGTGTGGTACATTTTGAAAGTTATAGTTGTTTTCATACATATGTCTTCAAGTTTCGAGGACGAAACTTTTTGAAAGATGGGGTGATTGTAACATCCCGCATTTTCGTAAATTATATTTTAAGAGTTTTAATTTATTTTACGGAATAAAATAATATTTTAATATAAATTGTTAAGTTATTTTTAAATGTTCCGTTAAGATCCGTCTTAAGAAACCTTAATTTCTTAAGATATTAATAACTTGGCTTAAATCAAACCCGACTTAAAACCCGTTCACAACTAATGACCCGACTCAAGTAAGAAAAAGGACTACTTAAACCCCACCACCAAACCCTTATGTCGACATCTCTTCTCCCTCACAACTCTTTCCACTGCTTCTCCTTCAACCTCCATTTTTCTTATTTCTTCAAGCTTCAACTCAACATTTCGAGGTCTTCCCGAAGTCGAATCAAGGCAAGTCATACCTTTTCGGAATCCTTGCGAGATTTGCAAGACATCCGTCTCTTTCAATTTCATTTTCGTTCAACTTGAAAAAGGGGCTGTTTTGTGTAATTTCCGTTTTTAGCATCTACAAACCCGTTTTCTTTGTTGTAGGAGAAGACTTAGAGGATCTTGGTGTTGATAGTTTCATTGTTGAAGAGGATCTTGGAGCTTAATCGCTTTTGAGGTGACGATAATGAGTAACTCGGCCTTTTTGTCAAAGTAGCATGCTTGTTGTGTTCTTGGATGAATTCTTGTGTTTAGGAACATGTTTAGGTTTACTTTTATCTTCTTTATGCTTCTTATAATGTTATTGTGGAAGTATTGTGTTGAATTCATGGTTTAAGTGGAAATTTTGAGTATACATGAAAATCGGTATCATTTGGGATTTTCGTTCTTATGCTTGTTTAATGCTTGATTTTGTGCAAAAATCATATATGAGACACACTTGGGATTGTTATGGGTTGTTATGTATTGATTGTATAGGTTTGATGCTAGAAATCATGGTTTAGAAGTGGTTGTCGAAGGATTGATTGAATTGGCGAATTGCAGGAAACTTACGAAACCAACCTGGCCCGTGCTTGGGCGCAGGCTGCGCTCCAAATTGCGCAGGCTGCGCATCCCAGGCGCAGCTGCGCACCCCCTTGCGCAGGCTGTGCAAAAACCGCTGTAACTTTCTGCTCGTTTATCGGATTGTCGAGCCGTTTTGGGGGCTTGTTTCGCAATTGTTTTTAGGATGTTTTAAGTGATGTTTGGTGGTAAATATACTTAGTATTAAATGTCGATTGGAGCTAGGAAAGTCATCATAAGAAGCGTGGTTATCTGTCTCGAGTCAATTAGCTCATAAGGAGTTGATTGCGGAAATTGTGCATGAAGATAGTTAACTTTTAGGAACTTTCTTGTGAAGAGTCTAAGCATATTTTAATCATGTTGTGAGGCTCATATGGTTGATTTGATATGTATATTTATTTAATATGAGACTCTCCGTCTGTGGCCAACCGGCTGAGAGTACTTCTTGAGGTTTTTGTGAGTTATGCGTAACATTGAGACCATAGGAAATCGGTCTCCCAGCCGGCAGACCGGCCGCCTGCCAGCCGGCTGGGAGTGCGTTCTAGTTTAGTTGCGTAAGTTGTAATATAGGGAAGCTGAGTTCCCAGCCGGCCGACCGGCTGCCTGCCGACCGGCTGGGATTCTCTTTGCATTGTGTTGTTTTAAGAAAAGAAGGCTGAGGAGGTCACCAGCCGGCCGACCGGCTGCCTGCCGACCGGCTGGGGACCCCTGTAAGCAAATTTTGGATTTTTAAATCGTAATTCACTCGTAACTTTCAATCGGTTAATCGGTTTTTATTGAAACTTGTTTTGTGTACCTTTGACATGCATTTGAGGTCCCCGAAGGATGGGCAACATTATATTGAGTTCGGGAATGGATAAGGATAGAGACCCCCCGGTCGGGCAACCGAAAGGGAAACCGGCTCTCCCTCATCTTAGTCCTCGGGATCAATTAAGTGTTGATTAGAGGTTAAAGGTAGAACTATAGAGTAGTTCATAGACTTGGATGATATTGTTTTGATGCGTATTAAGTTATGCCTTAAGCTGGCCTCTGAACTTAATACGTAGGTTGTTTGTCGTGTATGGGAACATGCGTTGAGTTTTCGCCTCTGAGTTCCATACATGTCTGTTTGTCGTGTCTGGGACATGCGTTGAGTTTTCGCCTCTGAGTCCAGACATGTATGTGTGATCGCGTCAGGACATGCCTTAAGCTGGCCTCTGAGTCTGACGAGTAGAGCAACTGCACGACGGGGCAGTCAGGTTGTCATACCTTACCCGGAGTGCAGGTGTTTGGTGCTAGAACATGCGTTGAGTTTTCGCCTCTGAGTTTAGTACCTTGTGATGTAGTAGGGGACCATGCGTTGAGTTTTCGCCTCTGAGTTCCTTACTTGTGATAGTGAATTGAATGCTAGTCCATGCGTTGAGTTTTCGCCTCTGAGTCTAGTGTTCTGTGATAGCCGGTCCATGCGTTGAGTTTTCGCCTCTGAGTCCTTGCTTGATATTGTGAACTTGGTATTTAGGTTATGCGTTAAGATGTCGCCTCTGAACCTTTATACTTGCTGATTAATTTAGTACCTAGGTTATGCGTTAAGATGTCGCCTCTGAACCTTTGTACTTGATGTTTTATATCTGCTTGCCTTGATGATGGTACAGTGTCAGATATGCATAATAGGTTATGGATGTTTATATGATTTGTGGTTAAATCATCCAAGGCATTGGATGACTCTTAGTTCGGTTTCATAAATAATTGGATTGAAAGACCCCCCGACTGGGTAACCAGTAGGGAAACCGGCTCTCCTTCCTAACGGTTTATGAAGTTGGTTGAGAGCCGTGAACTAGAGTTTGCATGATAGTATGAGGACTGTTGATGAGTTGTTTATGCTTCACATGTTATATATGTTGGAGTATTCTGTATTGCTTTATGTGTTACGTGTTGTCACAAATGGTGGCTAGGAGAACTCTAGTCACTCCCCACTGATTGTGGCGTACATGTTTACATGTATGTAGGTACATGACAGGTGGTTGGCAGAGGGTTGCATGGAGCTAGCGAGCGATGATCCTATTCATCGATTGACTCACACGTTTACGTTAGCTAGACTTAGTTTACAATTCAGTTTGAGTGCCTGTAGGGATGTACCATCCCAGGCTGTTTGTATATGTATTTTACTTTCAGTTACAGTTTTTAATTCACCTCGCATGTTAGTTATGTTAGAAAGTTTTAATTCCGCTGCATTTTTAGTATTTTGTATGTTTTATATTTCCGCTTTCGCGAGGGGTTTTACACGTGGGAGGTGTGGTGTGAAGGGAGGTGTGGTGTGATGGAGGTGTGATGTGGTGGAGTTGTGGTGGAAGATCGAATGATATGGAGATGGAGGAGGATACAGATCTATTGTTGTGCTTATGTTTTATCTGTTTTAACTACTCAACCTCGCGGTTGACCCTGTGTATTCGTGTGACACCTACGATGATCCGGAATGGGGTGTAGATTTTACAGGTCAGTGACAGACGGGTTAGGAGCTTGGGCATGGAGAGAGACATGGCTTGGACCTACTTAGATTTAGATCACATTTAGATACCTTCAGTTGTACTTTATTTTTATCAAAGTTTGGACCTCGTAGTTGTTGTACTATCAAGTTTAAATTTAATCAGTTTTTATATAAAGTACTTTGGTTTGTTTACTTTGTTATTCACTACCTCGGATATTCCGAGATGGTAACAGCTCTATTTATTTGAGAATGTCTTGCTAAAGGCTCTTAAGTAAATGGGGGTGTTACAATTTGTCAATTATGAAATATGAGCTTCTGATTGTTTACATTGTCGTAAATATGTTAACTTTGTGTTAAAACTTTCAAGGGTATGTAAGTGTTAGCTACTCTGATTCTGTTTTGCTGCGTAACACGATTCTACCGATTCTAATACCTGATCCAAATATGGATAGCATTGAGGAGGAGATCACGTTGGGTGGCTCGGTGGCCGGAGGCACGGTGGTCGGTGGCATGGAGGTGGCCGGAGGTACGGTGGTCGCGGGGAAAGCTTGGTGCACGACTTGCTTGGTCGTAGGGTTTGTGTTGTGAGCATAACTAATTTAGGGGTGGTTACAAGTTAGTTATGAGTTGGTTATAGTTGTTAGGAGAGTTTGTTAGTTTGTTACAAGGTAGTTACAAGTTTGTTATTATCTTGTTAGTATGTTATCTTAGGGTTATTAGGGTTAGTTATTTAATTCTTTTAATTCTTAAGATAGAGTTTATTTAATAAGGATTATTTTAATCCATTAGATTAAGTTTAGGACTTCTAATCTCATTAGGGTTTCGAGATTAGGAGGCGTGTGGTTGTGCTTTGGGACGTGTGACCTCTAGTATAAATAGGCACATTGTTCTTCTTGTTTTTCATTCAAGTATTCAATCAATAAAAATTTACAAGTTTTCTTTTTAAGGCATTCTTAAAGAAATCTCAAGGACTCATCGAGTGTTGATCTGAACCGTTAATATTTGTCGCGTTTCAAGTATTAGCAAGAATTACAAACTATAGGTCTAGGGAGTAATTCACCATTGTTTGAACTATAAGTCTAGGGCAAACAAATAGCCTTCTACCTTGGGGATTCACCTCAAGACCGTCACAACTACAATAACAACCATCATCACCACCACCACCGACGGACGCCACCACCATCGACATCATCACCGACCACCATCACCATCCATCGTTCATTATTTTTCAAGATTGTTTCAAGATCGTTCCATACTTTGCCTATTTTATTAATTCATTCAAGATTGTTCTCAAGATTTCCAAGAAAGCTTCCGCAGACGATTTCTTTGCTCAAGAATTCGTATCATCAGTGGTATCAGAGTTTCGGCTCTTGATTTTCTTTATCTTCAAGACGGTCCATGGAGGGAATTACTATGGAGGGCGTGAGGTTAAAGGGGGGAGTATGAGTGCCGTTACAATTGCAAAGTTACTTGATGTTGCGTAACCTAGAAGTCCAACCCAAACAAACCCCAAACGACCAAAGGAACCAAATTTTCTATACCAAGTGCCAAATCCAAGACAAGTGGTGTAGCGTGATCATTGACAGAGGGAGTTGTGCGAACATTGCTTCCGAGGAGATGGTGACCAAACTTAACCTAATTACCACCACACACACAAAACCCTATTTATTACATTGGTTGGAGGACGGGAGTGTTATAGAGGTAACGAGGCAGGTAAGGGTAGGAATTAAGATGGGATCATACGAAGACGAGGTCTTGTGTGATGTCACGTCAATGGACGCATGTCGTCTACTTTTAGGACGTCCATGACAATTTGATCGAGATGTAGTACATCGGGGGAAGGCAAACGTATATGAACTAAGAGACAAGGGCAAGAATATCATACTAAAACCAATGACACCCCGGGCCGTGCTAGAGATGACTACAAAGCGGCAAGAAGAAAACAAGAAGACCATGTTTATAGGCGAGAGAGAGGTGGAGCGTGCCATAGAGGAGGGTGATGTGGTGTACGCCCTAATGGCCGACGAAGCGGGTAAGGAGGAAAAGGAGAGGGAGGAGTCGTCGTTGGTGAAGGGATTATTGGAGGAGTTTAAGGATGTTTTTCCCGAAGATCTACCACTCGGATTACCACCTTTACGAGGGATCGAACATCAAATCGATTTAATTCCAGGGGCTGCCCTACCTAATAAGGCCGCCTATAGAAGCAATCCGGAGGAGACCAAGGAGTTGCAAAGACAAATTGATGAGTTGTTAGAAAGCGGTTATGTGAGGGAGAGTATGAGTCCTTGTGCGGTACCGGCATTACTAGTGCCAAAGAAGGATGGGACATGGAGGATGTGTATGGATAGTAGGGCCGTAAACAATATCACAATCAAGTATAGGTTTCCAATTCCAAGGTTAGATGATATGTTGGATGAATTACATGGATCGGTAGTCTTTTCAAAAATCGATCTAAGGAGTGGTTATTATCAAATTAGGATGAGGGAAGGGGACGAATGGAAGACGGCGTTCAAAACCAAACATGGTTTATACGAGTGGTTGGTGATGCCTTTTGGTCTTACTAATGCACCTAGTACTTTCATGAGGTTGATGAACGAGATGCTCAAATCGTTCTTGGGAAGGTTTGTGGTAGTTTACTTAGATGATATTTTAATCTATAGCAAATCTATTAATGATCATCTAATGCACTTAAGATTGGTTTTCGAAACTTTGAGGGAAAGGAAGCAATTCGGGAAGTTGGAGAAGTGTACCTTCTTGGTGGAGAGTGTGGTGTTCTTAGGGTATGTGTTATCCAAGGAAAGAGTTTCGGTAGATCAAACCAAAATTCAGGCTATGGAATCATGGCCCACCCCTAAAACCGTCACAGAGGTTCGTTCTTTTCATGGTCTTGCTTCTTTTTATCGTAGATTTATCAAAGATTTCAGTACCGTCACGAGTCATATCACGGAGTGTATGAAAAAGGGAGTCTTTGTGTGGACCGAGGCAGCCCAAAGGGCGTTTGAGACGATAAAAGGGTTGTTATGCAAAACACAAATATTAGCATTACCGGATTTCTCACAACCGTTCGAAGTAGAATGTGATGCAAGCGGAGTGGGGATTGGGGCAATTCTTGTTCAAGGTAAGAGGCCTATTGCTTATTTTTCGGAGAAACTTAATGGGACAAGGTTAAATTATTCTACCTATGACAAAGAATTCTATGCTATTGTTCGGGCTCTAATGCATTGGAGTCCTTATCTTAGACCAAGTCACTTTGTACTTCACTCGGATCATGAATCCTTGAAATATATCCATGGTCACCAAAAACTTAATCCAAGGCATGCTAAGTAGGTTGAATTTTTGCAATCTTTTCACTTTTCTTCTAAGTATAAAGATGGGAAGAGTAATGATGCGGAACCATCGTTAATTCAATCCCAAGAAATATTATTAAACAAAGATATGAGTCATATTAATCAAAGCTACAAGATAGGATCAACTTCCGTTCTTAGGATTGCTTGGGAAGGGATTGAAACCCTTGGGGCGTGCGAGTAGAGGAGGCACGAAACCCTAGATTAATTAGGGTTTGTGTTTTATTCTTTTTGTTATTTTAATTAATTTGTTATTTAATTAATTAAGTTTGTTACTTGTTTGTTACAACTAGGTTGTTAAAGTTGTTACAAGGTGGTTACAAAATTAGTTATTAGTTAGTTATGAATTTGTTATTAAGTTGTTAGGGTTTGTTACTACAACTTAATCTTTTATTTGTTATTTTATCTTTTAGATTAAATAAGGATTATCTTTAATCCATAGGATAGGAATAGAAACCCTAGGAAGAGTAGTAGTACACGGTTTGGCCGAGCACTTGGGGACCGTGTAGGGTTCTTGTTCTTTCCTATTTCGATTCTGGTTTGTGACGGATGACCTTACTATAAATAGGCATCCTTAGTTGTTTGTTTTATTCATCTTATTATCAAATTATAAACAAAACCTTTTGTTAAGTTTTACTTACAAATCTAAAGTATCTGTGTGAGCTTTAAAACCCGAAGTATCTGTGTGAGCTTCAAAATAATTGAGAGGGTATCTGTGTGAGCTTGATCAATTATCCTATCCATCGACAATCATAAATCATTCATCAAATCGTTTCACAAATCTTTCAAGTATTAAGTGCTGTGCCTTATTACGTCATCAACAATCTTTATTCAAGAAGATCAAGAAACACCAAGATTCACCACCACCGTTGACCACCGTCCACGGCGAGCCACGTCACCACCACCGGCCGTTCGTCCGTCCACCATTCATTCATTATTCTTCGTTCTTGGTTATTTTTCGTTCTTTATTCGTTCAAGATTGTATTATTTTATTAGTATTTTTATTCCGCTGCAACATCCGTATTTTTGTTGATTATCTTTATTGATTATCACCCCAAATACGCATCAAATTGGTATCAGAGCTTCGGCTCTTGGTCTAATTTTTATTATACCGGTTCTTGGGAGAAGTTTTGTTACAATGGTATTAAGGAACTTGCATATAGAGGCCGACGAAGGGATCCACGATCAAAGGGAGAGGATTTTTCGTACAAAGTGCAAGATAAAGAATAAGGTGTGTACTATGATCATTGATAGCGGTTCTTGTACTAATCTATTGTCCAAGGAGGCGGTTGAGAAACTACAACTACCCAAGATTGATAAGAAACATCCTTATAAACTATATTGGCTTGATGGGGAAGAAGGAATTAACGTAAACCAACAAGTCCTAGTTCCATTCAAGATTGGTCCGTATGAAGATGAAGTATGGTGCGATATTGTGCCTATGAGTGCTAGTCATATTCTATTGGGAAGACCATGGCAGTTTGATCGAAAGGTGATACACAACGGGAGAACCAATGTTTATAGCGTGCCCAAAGGAAAAACAATATTTGATCTTCAACCATGGGTTCCAAAGAAAAGGAGTGAACCTAAGAAAGACATAGAAGAGATGATAATAGAGGGGAAAGAAGTAGAAGAGGCGATCACCAACGGAGAACCAACGTTCATGATGGTAGTAAGGGACGTAGGAGGCCGTGAGAGTGGCGAGGAGGAGGGTCGGCGTGAGGTGCGAAGTTTATTGGAGGAGTTCAAGGATGTGTTTCCGGAAGAGCTACCCGACGGACTACCACCACTACGAGGGATAGAGCACCAAATCGATCTTATTCCAGGAGCAGCGTTACCTAATAAACCCGCTTATCGTTGTAATCCGGAAGAGGCAAAAGAATTACAAAGACAAGTCCAAGAATTGATGGATAGAGGTTATGTACAAGAAAGCCTAAGTCCATGTGCAGTACCAGCTCTATTGGTACCAAAAAAGGAAGGAACTTGGAGGATGTGCATTGACAGTCGCGCCGTCAACAACATCACAATTAAGTACCGATTTCCTATACCAAGGTTAGATGATATGCTCGACGAACTCGCAGGATCAAAGGTATTTTCTAAACTAGATCTAAGAAGTGGTTATCATCAGATGAGGGTTAGGGAAGGAGATGAATGGAAGACAGCTTTTAAAACGAAGCAAGGGTTATACGAGTGGCTCGTTATGCCATTTGGGTTGTGCAACGCTCCTAGCTCGTTCATGAGGCTAATGAATGAGGTATTAAGACCTTTCTTAAATAAATTTGTGGTTGTTTACCTAGATGATATTCTTGTGTATAGCCAAAGTAAAGAAGAACACAATACACATCTAAGAGCAGTATTTGAGATGCTTAGAAAGCAAAAATTATATGGGAAACTAGAGAAGTGCACGTTCATGGTAGCAAGCGTGGTCTTTTTGGGATACATCGTGGGTGAAAGAGGAGTGAGCATGGATCCATCAAAAGTTGAAGCAATACAAGCTTGGCCTATTCCTAAAACAACCACGGAGGTACGTAGTTTTCATGGTCTAGCATCGTTTTATAGGCGGTTTATTCAAGGATTTAGTTCTATCATGGCCCCTATTACGGAGTTAACAAAAAAAGGAGAGTTCGTATGGACATCACACGCCCAAAAGGCGTTTGAGGAAATAAAAAAGAAGCTTTGTTCGAATCCCGTACTTGCCTTACCAGATTTTAGTAAGTTGTTCGAAGTTGAATGCGATGCAAGTGGGGTAGGAATCGGCGCAGTATTGGTGCAAGAAAAACGGCCAATTGCCTATTTCAGTGAGAAGTTGAACGGTGCTAGGTTAAACTATTCCACCTATGACAAGGAGTTCTATGCGATTGTAAGAGCTTTGGATCATTGGGCACATTATTTACGTCCTAGACCTTTTATACTACATTCGGATCATGAAGCTTTAAAACATATTCATGGGCAACAAAAATTAAATCCAAGACATGCTAAGTGGGTTGAGTTCCTACAATCTTTTACGTTCTCTTCTAAATACAAGACAGGTAGTTCAAACATAGTAGCAGATGCATTGTCAAGGAGACATTCTTTGTTGGTTGAATTAGATGCAAGGATTCTTGGTTTTGAGCATATTAAAGAACTATATAAAGAGGATCCCGATTTTTCAAAGGAATTTTTGAATCCGGAAGGATTATACACCACGCAAGACGGCTACCTATTCAAGGGGAACCGTTTGTGCATTCCTAAGGGATCGATGAGAGAATTACTTGTAAGAGAGGCGCATGGAGGCGCTATAGCAGGGCACTTCGGCATTCAAAAGACAAATGAGATGTTAGGAGAACACTTTTATTGGCCTAAGATGAGTAAAGATGTTCAAGATATTATTAGCAAGTGTGTAATTTGTCAAAGATCAAAGAGTACGTTCAACAAGGGTTTATATACACCTCTTCCAGTACCAGTTCAACCATGGAATGAGGTTAGTATGGATTTTATTTTGGGATTACCACGTACTCAACGCGGTAAAGATTCTATTATGGTTGTGGTAGATCGTTTTTCTAAGATGGCGCACTTTATACCGGGTCATAAGACGGATGATGCAACAAAGGTAGCTGATCTTTATTATAGAGAAGTTGTTCGATTACATGGAATACCACTTACCATTGTATCGGATCGGGATGTTAAATTTCTTAGCTATTTTTGGAAGACCTTGTGGAGATTAGTTGGTACTAAACTTTTATTTAGCACCTCCCACCATCCGCAAACGGACGGCCAGACCGAGGTCACGAATAGGACGCTCGGGAGTTTATTACGTGGGTTGGTGAGTAAGAGTACCAAGGATTGGGATATCAAGTTAGCTCATGCGGAATTTGCGTACAATCGTACTCCTTCGGCCACCACGGGGCGTGCACCATTCGAGATTGTCTATGGGGTGAATCCGTATTTACCTATTGATCTTGTACCTATCCCAAAGAAAGAAGTTATTAGTTTTGAGGCAAAGGAGAGACAAGCCACCTTTATGAGGATGTGTGAACAAGTTAGAGCTCAAATAGAGAAGGCCAATGCTAAATATAAAGAGAAAGCAAATAAACATAGAAGACAACCGGTGTTTAAAGAAGGTGATCTTGTGTGGTTACACTTAAGAAAGGAACGTTTTCCATCTAAGAGGAAGAACAAGCTTATGCCTCGCGCGGATGGACCGTTCAAGGTTCTTGAATGCTATGGATCAAATGCCTATAAAGTCGAATTACCAAGTGAGTATGGGGGTGTAAGTGCCACATTCAATGTGGGTGATTTATCTCCTTATCTAGATGACACAGACTTGGAGGCCAATTCTCAAAAAGGGGGAGAGAATGATGCGGAACCATCGTTAATTCAATCCCAAGAAATATTATTAAACAAAGATATGAGTCATATTAATCAAAGCTACAAGATAGGATCAACTTCCGTTCTTAGGATTGCTTGGGAAGGGATTGAAACCCTTGGGGCGTGCGAGTAGAGGAGGCACGAAACCCTAGATTAATTAGGGTTTGTGTTTTATTCTTTTTGTTATTTTAATTAATTTGTTATTTAATTAATTAAGTTTGTTACTAGTTTGTTACAACTAGGTTGTTAAAGTTGTTACAAGGTGGTTACAAAATTAGTTATTAGTTAGTTATGAATTTGTTATTAAGTTGTTAGGGTTTGTTACTACAACTTAATCTTTTATTTGTTATTTTATCTTTTAGATTAAATAAGGATTATCTTTAATCCATAGGATAGGAATAGAAACCCTAGGAAGAGTAGTAGTACACGGTTTGGCCGAGCACTTGGGGACCGTGTAGGGTTCTTGTTCTTTCCTATTTCGATTCTGGTTTGTGACGGATGACCTTACTATAAATAGGCATCCTTAGTTGTTTGTTTTATTCATCTTATTATCAAATTATAAACAAAACCTTTTGTTAAGTTTTACTTACAAATCTAAAGTATCTGTGTGAGCTTTAAAACCCGAAGTATCTGTGTGAGCTTCAAAATAATTGAGAGGGTATCTGTGTGAGCTTGATCAATTATCCTATCCATCGACAATCATAAATCATTCATCAAATCGTTTCACAAATCTTTCAAGTATTAAGTGCTGTGCCTTATTACGTCATCAACAATCTTTATTCAAGAAGATCAAGAAACACCAAGATTCACCACCACCGTTGACCACCGTCCACGGCGAGCCACGTCACCACCACCGGCCGTTCGTCCGTCCACCATTCATTCATTATTCTTCGTTCTTGGTTATTTTTCGTTCTTTATTCGTTCAAGATTGTATTATTTTATTAGTATTTTTATTCCGCTGCAACATCCGTATTTTTGTTGATTATCTTTATTGATTATCACCCCAAATACGCATCAAGTAATGTGGTGGCGGATGCATTGTCAAGGAGGTATACGTTGTTGTCTACATTGGGAGTGAAGCGATTAGGGTTCGAAACCCTAAAGTATTATTATGAAGGGTACGGTGACTTTGGCGAAGTGTTCCGAGGGTGCAAGGAGGGTATCGTGACCATTGGTGAGTTTATGATGCAAGATGGGTTCCTCTTTAAGGGTAATTGTTTGTGTGTTCCGAAACATCCTATTCGGGAGTTATTAGTACGTGAGTCTCATGGAAGAGGGTTGGCCGGACACTTTGGCATTCAAAAGACATTGGAGGTGTTACGGGAGCATTTCTTTTGGCCCAAGATATTAGGGGATGTAACAAGGGTGGTTGGGAAGTGTGTAACATGCCATATAGCCAAAAGCAAATTCAAACCGGGCGAGTATACCCCTTTGCCGATTCCGAGTAGGCCATGGGAGGACGTGTCGATGGATTTTATTGTGGCCTTACCGCGTACTCTAAGAGGGAAAGATTAAATTATGGTTGTGGTGGATAGGTTTTCAAAGATGGCGCATTTTGTGGCTTGTCATAAGACGGATGATGATATTAACGTGGCTGATCTTTATTATCGCGAGATAGTACGTTTACATGGGATACCAAGAACCATTGTGTCGGATAGGGATTCAAAATTCTTAAGCTATTTTTGGAATACCTTATGGAGGAAGGTAGGGACTAAGTTGTTGTTTAGTACTTCTCATCATCCTCAAACGGATGGGCAAACGGAGGTTACTAATCGGACTTTGGGATCAATTTTAAGAGGATTGGTGAGCAAGACACAAAAGGATTGGGATATCAAATTGGCTCATGCGGAATTCGCTTACAATAGGTCTCCAACGTTTGCTACAAAGCACTCACCTTTCGAGATAGTCTATGGGGTTAATCCTTATTTACACTTAGATCTACTTCCATTGCCTAAGGATGAGTTGGTTCACAAGGATGCGGAGTCCAAACTCAAGTCTATGATGAAATTACATGAGCAAGTGCGAGCAAGGATTGAAACCGTGAATGAAGCTTACAAAACAAAGTCGAATAAACATCGTAAGCCACGCTTCTTCGAACCGGGGGATCTAGTTTGAGTGCATCTAAGGAAGGAGCGGTTTCCGGGGAAGAGGAAAAACAAACTAATGCGTCGTGCGGAGGGTCCATATAAGATTATTGGGCGGGTCAACGATAATGCTTATCAAGTAGAATTGTCGGGTGACTGTGGAGTACACGCTACATTCAATGTCGGGGATCTTTCTAAATATTTGGATGATGACGGTCTCGCAGAATTGAGGACAATTCCTTTTAAAGGAGGAGGGGATGATCCAGATATGGATAGCATTGAGGAGGAGATCACGTTGGGAGGCTCGGTGGCCGGAGGCACGGTGGTCGGTGGCATGGAGGTGGCCGGAGGTACGGTGGTCGCGGGGAAAGCTTGGTGCACGACTTGCTTGGTCGTAGGGTTTGTGTTGTGAGCATAACTAATTTAGGTGTGGTTACAAGTTACTTATGAGTTGGTTATAGTTGGTAGGAGAGTTTGTTAGTTTGTTACAAGGTAGTTACAAGTTTGTTTTTATCTTGTTAGTATGTTATCTTAGGGTTATTAGGGTTAGTTATTTAATTCTTTTAATTCCTAAGATAGAGTTTATTTAATAAGGATTATTTTAATCCATTAGATTAAGTTTAGGACTTCTAATCTCATTAGGGTTTCGAGATTAGAGGCGTGTGGTTGTGCTTTGGGACGTGTGACCTTTAGTATAAATAGGCACATTGTTCTTCTTGTTTTTCATTAAAGTATTCAATCAATAAAAATTTACAAGTTTTCTTTTTAAGGCATTCTTAAAGAAATCTCAAGGACTCATCGAGTGTTGATCTGAACCGTTAATATTTGTCGCGTTTCAAGTATTAGCAAGAATTACAAACTATAGGTCTAGGGAGTAATTCACCATTGTTTGAACTATAGGTCTAGGGCAAACAAATATCCTTCTACATTGGAGATTCACCTCAAGACCGTCACAACTACAATAACAACCATCATCACCACCACCACGACGGACGCCACCACCATCGACATCATCACCGACCACCATCACCATCCATTGTTCATTATTTTTCAAGATTGTTTCAAGATCGTTCCATACTTTGCCTATTTTATTAATTCATTCAAGATTGTTCTCAAGATTTCCAAGAAAGCTTCCGCAGACGATTTCTTTGCTCAAGAATTCGTATCAATACCCTTATTATTTTTGAGGTTAGATGTTTACGAGATAACTAATGTGAATTGCTTATGAGTGCTCATTTGAGTTGAATATTAGTAATTGTTATTCTATTTTGAGAGTTAACGTTTTCTATTGAGGAGACTATTATTTTGTTTGTGAGATGGGATGAGTTGTAAGTTGGGTAATTTTTTTTTTTTCTCTATATTTGGTAAGCTTGAGTTATGTATAATGATTCTGTTTTAGGTTCGTCTGGTATAGCGTACAATTTCTTGTTTTATGAACTGTGGAATTTGTAAGTATACATACAAGCATGTCAATGAAATTGGTTAAGGTATGTACATTGCCATGTTATTTAGCTGATGGGATAAAGTTTGATGAGATAGAGTTTACTCATGGGTTTAGGACGAAGACCATGATTGATTTTTTATTGAGATTGAGACTACACTTCAGTGTTTTATCGAGTTGTCGTATTCCTTGACCTTGTCTCGTGGGTGAGTAGCTTAGAGTGTTACTCTCTAAGTGTTGAGCAGTTCCTTTAATGGAATATCTGATAATATTGATATTATAATTGAGATGAGAATTGGTTACTGGTGTTAAGTTATGAGTTATTAGGCCGTTGTGCCATATTGTGTTTTCGGTCGAGTGTGGCATTGGTTGTTGAGTTATATTCTGAGTTTGAAATCGCTATTGAGATAGTAGTAGTGCCTTGCGGTTTTATCAACCAATTCACTCACCCCTTGTCGCTGGTCTTGGGTCCGACGATGAGAGCAAGATACTTGGTCACTTGACGTAAGAGTTCATGAGATAGAGTAATGAGTAATACGGAGTATGAGCTAGAACTTTTATGATGAGGTTACGGGGATGTAACCATATTTTTTTTTAAGGATGATAGGATTGTAAAATCTTAATGATCTATGATATGGCTAGTTGTTATGACATGGCTAATAGGTATGTCGTGATTATTTGGATATAATTGATAACCCTGCTACTTATGTTATGCTCTATATCGTGGTTGTTGAAGTGTCATGTGTTTCTGTTGCATGTCAAACTTTGGGGACAAAGTTTTCTTAAGGGGGATGGAATGTAAAATTTCACGTTTCTTAAGTGTTACTTTATTGTTCATGCTTGCAACGTCTTTCTTTACCGTTATAGGGTGGTAAACTTCGGGACGAAGTTCATTTTAAGGGGGGAAGATTGTAATACCCTGTATTCCATTTTAATATTTATTATTTATATTGACGTGTATTCGATAATTAATTTATCGAATAAGGTTTATTTTTATATTTTTTTATATCTTATGAGTAATGTGTCGAATAAGCGTATTAGTTAATTTTAAGTTGCGACTTATAAACGGGAACCAGTGTTTTATGTTCTCGGGATGCGTGATGGGTTTGGGCTTACGTTTAATGGTTGATGGGTGATATTAGTTGTATAAACATCAAAGGATGAGAACAACAACAAAACCCTAATACTACCTATCGACATTCTACCCAACTTTTTCATCCATCGACAAATCTCACAAAACTCAAAACCCTAATTCCCCTTCACTCGCTGCCTCTATTTCTGCCTCCTTCCATCAACAAAGCTTGCCCTACTGTGGCCATGAGAAGAACAAGGGAGAAGGAAAAAAACGAGTAAGGAACCCATCACCATTTCATCACCACCATCGTTTTCTTCAAGCGTTGTGCGGTAGAAAACTAGTAAGTGTTTACAACCTTTTTATCACTTTGTCGATTAGAGTCGTGTTGTCGAGAGTAATCCATGTTCTATGTATATCACGTTTATCGTTTTTAGACCTTAATAGGACCACCATAACTGTTATGTCGAGGGCCTTGAAACACGACAGTAGAATGCATTTTGACGATACTCTGTTTCTGCGTGAGTTTTCTATCTCGTTAACGATTGCGTAATTAATTGTGTTTGGGTGTAATTCTGGTCGTGGGTTATGGGTAAAGGTGGTAGAAGAGCTACAGGTTGTCGTGGGTCGTTTAAAGGGGGTGTTCGTTGGTCGGGGCTGTGGGGAATAAAGCATGTATTCGCCCTAAACTTGAAGGATTATAATGATATTTACAGTTGTGAATATTGTCATATGATAAATAAAACATGAAAAAGAATACAACCTTGGGTCCTTGCTTGAATAGGCCTAAGAACAGGAATTAAAGTAAATTCCCTCCTATAACTTGCACCCAACACTTGGTTTGAGATATGCCGCGTGTGCTAGAAAATACTCTCCAATTGCCTTGCAATATAGGGAGAGCTATTGAGGTTTTAGATGTGAGATCTGTGTTTTGGGAGAAGAATGCTCTCAAAACCCTAATTGTAAGAATTATGATTCAACAGTTACTGACAAAAGGAGAAAGACTCTCCTTATATAGCATATGGGGTTCGGCCGAATTGGGCTTGGGTAAGGGTGGGCTTTCTCCACTCTTATTCCTTTGCGTGATTCGACCCAATTTGCTAAATATTATTTGCGGGATTTTTATTATAAATCGCATACGTGTTATCAGATATTAATGCAGTCGACGTATTAATAACGGTCTGATCAAATTACGATATTGTATAATTACCCAAATTAATATAACTGTTTATATTAATACGCGAATACAATATTTAATTAAATATAACCGTTTATATTTAATTTACGAATTAATCATGTAATCCATTTTAGCTAAAATTATTTAATCCGTATTAAATAATTATCTCAACATCTTATTGACTATTTAATAGTTAATACCTCTGACTAACTGTTTTGTCATACCCGGCATAAATGTGACTGTATTTTCATACCTTCACATCTCTCAAACGTGTCCTATAGGTGTGACGTATAGGGACCAGTTGATCACCGCCATCCGTATGACAATAACGTCAAACTTATCTAGCAAGCCAACCGTTATTGATAAACGTGGATCAACTGATAATAATACTGAAGTATGCCCTTGTGATCCTTGAAGAGATTTAATAAGTCATTGTACTTAATTGTCAAGGACACCAGCCCCAACAATCTCCCACTTGTTCGTACAAGGATATGTGCAATGACGTTATCCCACTACATGTGGAGGCCACAAGCTCCAACAAACTCCCACTTGTCCGTACAAGTGTAGGTGCGATAACCGATTCTCATATCCTTTTAAAATTTCCCCCACTCAATGTAAGACAATTTGCAAATCCGCATTCGCAAAGGTCGTATCTCACAAGCGATCTGTATCAAGAGTGGTTTCCCCGACTAGAGAGTAACTTAACTGATAAAACGAATCTGTATTCGAGCATGGCCATGCATTTCAGTTACTACTCCTCGAGTGGCCCTGAGAAATGATAAAATCCTGATAAGGGTTTGGATATTTCCCTCAACTCGAATCCTTTCGATATCGCGCAGCATGAAATAACCCAGAAAAAATCCTCTTGGCCCCTGTTACGATGACCGTGGGAAAGAAACCAAAGTTACCCAAAATCTGCCTTAATCTCAAGAGACAGTTGAAAGTCAAAAGACTCGATTCTAAGGAACACTATGGAGGTCCTATCCACGACCTGGCACCCAATGTTATAAAACATTTAGGACTCCATAACGTTGTCACGGGGTGTCCTACGAGATATCCGTATAACTCGCCTTTGTGATTGGTCAGTCATCCGCGTGACTTATGGCTCGTTGAACCCACCATCAACCAACGTCACAAAATGATTACCTGAGTTATCAGCTCAAGTGGGTAATCAAGGACTAAAACGATGTAATGTAATTCAGTTCACTTTGTGGTGTTCAAAATTGGCGTACAATTCCACATGAAAAACAAAACATTATATATCATAACAATGAGGTTGAATAGAGTACACGAGAAAATGAATTATTGCATGAATTCATAAAAGAGTACTACAACTTAGGAACACATCTAATTCCCATGGAATGAATGTGCCCTTCATGCTTATCACGTGGTAATGCTTTAGTGAGAGGATCAGCTATGTTGTCATCCGTAGTGATCTTATCAATGAAAATCTCCTTTTGCTCCACGTAATCTCTGATTAGATGAGCTTTCCGTTGTACATGCCTAGCCTTGTTGCTAGACTTATGCTCCTTAGCTTGGAAGATGGCACCTTTATTATCACAATAAACGGTGATTGGGTCATTCGAACTAGAAACTACTGATAGTGCTTGTAAGAATTGACGCATCCATATTGCTTCCTTAGCTGCTTCTGAGGCGGCATAGTACTCGGACTCAGTCGTAGAATCTGCTGTAACACTCTGTTTAGAACTTTTCCAGCTGACAGCAGCGCCATTAAGAGTAAAAGCGAATCCAGACTGAGATTTCGAGTCATCTCGATCCGTTTGGAAGCTAGCATCTGCGTAACCCGTGGCGCAGAGCGTTGAGTCGCCTCCATAAGTCAATCCCCAATCTTTAGTCCTCCGTAGGTACTTAAGAATGTTTTTCACGGCCATCCAGTGTTGTTCACCTGGATGAGCTTGGAATCGACTAGTCATACTCAATGTATATGCAACGTCTGGACGTGTGCATATCATGGCATACATGATCGATCCTATTGCCGAAGCATAAGGAATCCGACTCATACGCTCTTTCTCTTCCAATGTCTTAGCTTCTTGAGTTTTGCTCAAGTGAAGCCCAGTAGTCATAGGAAGGAACCCTTTCTTATCTATGTAAGACTCCTCACTGAGACACAACATCCGTCGTGATCTATCCCTGTAGATACGGATGCCCAAAATTCTTTGTGCCTCTCCCAGATCTTTCATCTGGAAATGGTTTTTCAACCATGTTTTAACCGAAGAAAGGAGAGGTATGTCATTCCCAATCAAGAGTATGTCATCGACATACAGTACTAGGAAGACAATCTTGCTCCCACTCGACTTGATATAGAGACATGGTTCATCGACTGATCGAACGAACCCATTCTCTTTTATCACTTGGTCGAAGCGATGATTCCAACTCCACGATGCTTGCTTAAGTCCATAGATGGAACGCTTAAGCTTGCAACCTTTCTTAGGATGTTCTGGATCAATAAAACCCTCGGGTTGTACCATGTGCAACTCTTCCTCCAAATAACCGTTTAAGAAGGCGGTTTTAACGTCTATTTGCCATATTTCATAGTCATGAAATGCGGCTATCGCTAAGATAATCCGAATGGAACGTAGCATGACTACGGGTGCAAAGATCTCATCGTAGTGCAAGCCTGACACTTGGGTGAAACCTTTAGCAACTAGTCTTGCCTTATGGATATCTTGTTTACCTTCCACGACATGCTTTATTTTGTAAAGCCATTTGCATTGAAGGGGGCGTACCTTTGCAGGTAGGTCCACAAGATCCCACACGTTGTTCTCATACATGGAGTCCATCTCGGATTGCATGGCTTCTAGCAATAGCTTTGAGTCAGAACTGGTCATGGCACCTTTATAGGTTGAGGGTTCATTACCCTCTAGGAGTAAGACGTCATCCATATCATGTTCCTCGACCATACCAATGTATCTGTCCGGAGGAATGAAGACTCTTCCCGACCTCCTAGGTTCCTCAGGAATATCTACCGCAGCCTCGGTTGAAGGAACTGTTTCCTCCAATGGTTGCTCGGTAGTTGGTTCTTGAACCTCCGATAAATCGAAGGTTCTATTACTCGACTTGTTCTCGAGAAATTCTTTCTCTAAGAACGTTGCACTAGCCGCAACAAAAACACGTTGTTCGGTGGCGAGTAGAAGTAATGACCAAAAGTTCCCTTTGGATAGCCTATAAAGTATGTCTTGACCAATCGCGGGCCGAGCTTATCCTCGTGTCTCCACTTGACATAAGCCTCGCAGCCCCAAACCCGAATAAAGGACAAGTTAGGGACCGTTCCCTTCCATAATTCGTATGGGGACTTATCAACAGCTTTAGACGGACTTCGGTTAAGTATTAGAGCGGCCGACAAAAGAGCATAGCCCCACAATGAATCAGGCACAACGGTGTGACTCATCATGGATCGAACCATATCAAGTAAAGTTCGATTTCTCCGTTCGGACACACCATTTAATTGTGGTGTTCCAGGTGGACTCAACTGTAGCATGATGCCACAGTCTTTAAGGTGTTGCTCAAATTCGTGTGAAAGATACTCACCACGACGATCAGAACATAGTGCTTTAATCTTTCTTCCCAGCTGGTTTTGTACCCGATTCTGGTATTCTTTCAACTTGTTAAAGGATTCACTTTTATGTTTCATAAAGTAGACATGGCCATATCTACTCAAATCATCTGTGAAAGTGATGAAATACCTATAGCCTTCTCGTGCGTTGATCGACATAGGCCCACACACATCTGTATGTATGAGTCCTAATAGGTCGGCAGCGCGCATTCCAACACCTTTGAAGGAAATACGAGTCATTTTACCGATGAGACATGATTCACACGTGCCATACGATTCGAAATCAAAGGCCGAGATAGCTCCATTCTGTATGAGCTGTTTTACGCGTTTCTCATTTATGTGTCCCATACGACAATGCCATAGGTAAGTTTAAGCTTTGTCACCTACCTTTAATCTCTTATTATTCACATGTAATATTTCAGTGGTTTGATCTAAAACATAAATTCCATTCATGGAAACTGCCTTGCCATAAATCATATTGTGTAATGAGAAAATACAACTGTTATTTTCTATTACAAATGAAAAACCAAGTTTGTCAAGCGCAGAAACTGAAATAATGTTTTTGGACAAACAAGGAACATAATAACAGTTATATAAAGATAACTCGAATCCACTTGGAAGCTGGATCACGTATGTTCCCCTCGAGACTGCAGCAACACGTGCTCCATTCCCGACACGCAGGTCAACCTCACCCTTGATGAGGGGTTCTTGGTTTCGGTGGCCTTGCACATGATTACATAGATGAGAACCACAACCAGTATCTAGTACCCAAGTTCCGTAACTTGCATGGTTAATCTCAATCATGTGAATAAAAGAAGAAGAAGACATACCAACAGGAGTAACGCGGCCTGCCTTAATGTCCTCGCGATACACGGGGCATGAGCGCCTCCAATGCCCAGTCTTGTGGCAATGGTGACATTCCATGCTTGTATCCTTGCTCTTTATCTTGCCCTGTGAGTTGCTCGACTCACCTGGCCCACTCTTAGTAAATCCTGGTTTCTTGAACCTGGGCTTGCCTACTGTTAGGTCGCCCTAAGCTTTAGCTTTACCCTTACCCTTACCCTTACTGGAGATCATGAGAACATCTTGCTTCACGCTCCCACTTAATTTCAGATCCTTCTCGGTCTGTACGAGAAGGGAGTGGAGCTCATGAGGAGTCTTCTTCATGTCTTTCATGTAATAGTTGGCCCTGAAGAGGGCGAACCCATCATGAAGCGAATGAAGCATTCGATCAACGATTATGTTCTCACTGATCTTGCAGTTAAGGGCCTCCAGTTTTTCGATATTCTCAATCATGTGAAGAATATGTGGGCTAACAGCTTGGCCCTTCTGGAGTTTCGCCTGAAAGAAGCGACAGGTATGCTCATAAGAAACGATCCTCGGAGCCTTTGAGAATTCGTTAGTGAGCGTGGTGAAAATCTTGTTTGCACCATGGGCTATGAAGCGTCTTTACAAATTGGATTCCATTGCATAGATGAGTACGTTCTTTATCGCACACGCTTCCATGACGAAGTCGCTATGAGCGCGAACTTCGTTAGCTCTAGCTCCAGTTCCTGGGTGTGCCGGAATGGGCTCAGTTAAGTACTTAAGCTTTCCGTCAGCAATGGCAGCATTCCGTAGTGCTGCCTCCCAGTCAGAGAAGTTTGACCCATCATTCTTCAGTCTAGTAGACTGATTCATGGGGTCCATGAAGGCTTTTAGCCAGGATTCACGTGCTAGCTTGGCACTTGGCATTGGGTCTTCACCAGCCATTAGTTATACAGCAGTTTAAATGAACGTGTTCTACACTGAAAAGAAGATAAAACAAAACCATATAAGCAACTCATTGTTGTGATTGAAGTCTATATTAAATTGTATTTAAACTTGTAGACTCATGCATTTATATAATTGATCTCCCTCAAGAATTATATAAACGATCCCAAGACTCAATTTCCGTATATTGATAAGCCCACAGCTTGGCTAATTCCACCGTTGGAACTCTTGGTCGATAGATTTCCGTAAATCCTATCTATTAGTCCATCTCAATCGCTAGATATTATCGAGTGACCATGATGTTGAGATAAAATAAATCATCTGTTCTCACTTACCCGACGTAGAAGGGGTCATATTATGCCTACCGACGAAGAAGGGATTCATGGGAGTCTGATTTATAAAGACTATTCTCAATTTTTGGTTATACGAGGAAGACCCCATCAGCTTATATTTATCCATTTTAAGTGAACTAATATCTAGCATATGCGTGAATAAATGAAATAAAGTGATGGCTTTGCAATTGACATGTGACATCTGTATTGTCACAGAAAACTAACGCGTAACATCTACATGAGTCAGTTTTCAGGCATGTTATAGGTGGTTTGGTTTTAGGCGGAATATGATGCAAGCTATTATCGATGAATGCATAAAAATAAATGCAATAAACGTAAATAAAAAGTCCTAGTGTGGCCTATCCTACCAAAATAAACATAAAACAACTTGGAATCCACCGTTGGACCCTAGAAGCTTGTCTTGATGTTCCATCTTGGTCCTTGCAGCGGGAGTGAGCATCCGGTCTCCGTCTTTGGTCTTCACAAAATTACTAATCTAAATTACAAATATAACCCTATTTACATTCTAATTTAAATACAAAAGTAATTACATGGCAAAAACCCAAAACGGAGATTCAAGATCTCAAAATTACAAGCAAGACTGTGTCCCATCATTACGGTGACACAATCTTCTAAGGCCACACTAAATTACAACCGTTTGCAAAAATAAATACGTTATTGAAAGCATTCACAAGGCATTCAACAAGACGATAAATAAAATGCATCAACTAAATAAAATTCATACATGACATAATACTGTTATTATGATTAACAAATTTTTACCAAACCACCTTACGGGATTAAAATTATGTGATTATACCGTTTTAATCACCCAATTTTAATAAATTTATAATCCATTATCTTAAACCGTTTTAAAATAATATGTATCAAACGAGGGTGAACCGTTTCACAAAATTAATAATATACTATTTCCGTATATAGTATATTACTAAAGGCCATGGGAAAATAAAACAGGTTATTTTCGAAAAAAAAAAAAACAACGTCTGTTACAGGGGGGAGGTCGACTGACCTCAACACGGGGTCGACCAACCTCCAGACGAGCAACAGGAATTTTCTGCAACAGCATAAGCGGTCGACCGACCTATCAATCAGGTCGACCGACCACCAAGCAGTAAAAACGAGTTTCAGAAAACGCAAAACGCTGCACCTTTTGAAATCAAAACAACTTTTTACCTTTTAAACTTTGATTAAAACAAGTAAATCAAAATTAAAATCAACAAGGGTTCACATATTGTCAAGAATATCGATTAATTAACAATATGTAAACAGGAATCGAAAACAAGATCGATTACTCACAAAAGAAAAACTGTCGAAACAGAAAAATACGCAGGAGGCGGTCGACCGACCGCAACAGGGGGACGATCGACCGACTTAGCGGCAGAACACGATTTTTCAGATTTTAAAACTTATGAAAAACACAAAAGTAAAAATTTCATGGCCTTGGCTCTGATACCACTTGTGGGGAATAAAGCATGTATTCGCCCTAAACTTGAAGGATTATAATGAAATTTACAGTTGTGAATATTGTCATAAGATAAACAAAACATGAAAAAGAATACAACATTGGGTCCTTGCTTGAATAGGCCTAAGAACAGGAATTAAAGTAAATTCCCTCCTATAACTTGCACCCAAGACTTTGTTTGAGATGATGCCGCGTGTGCTAGAAAATAATCTCCAATTGCCTTGCAATATGGGGAGAACTATTGAGGTTTTAGATGTGAGATCTGAGTTTTGGGAGAAGAATGCTCTCAAAACCCTAATTGTAAGAATTATGATTCAACAGTTACTGACAAAAGGAGAAATACTCTCCTTATGTAGCATATGGGGTTCGGCCGAATTGGGCTTGGGTAAGGGTGGGCTTTCTCCACTCTTACCTTATTCCTTTGCGTGATTCGACCCAATTTGCTAAATATTATTTGTGGGGAATATAGCATGTATTCGCCCCAAACTTGCAGGATTATAATGAAACATACAATTGTGATTATAGTCATAAGTTAATAAAAAGCATGAAAAAGAAATCAACCTTTGGTCCTTGTGCGAAAGGCCTAAGAACAGGAATTAACACAAATTCCCTCCTATAACTTGCACCCAAGACTTAGAATGAGACGTGGCCGCGTGTGCTAGAAATCCTCTCCAACTGCCTTGCAATATTGGGAGAGCTATTTAGGTTTTTGATGTGAGATCTGAGGTTTTGGGAGAAGAAAGCTCTCAAAACCCTAATTTTTCCTTGAGATTTGTTTAAACAGTGAAAACAAGAGTCCCTGACATAAGGAGAGTCCTCCTCCTTATGTAGGTCTTTTGGCCGAAATTTCCAATAGGGTAGGAGTGGGCTTTCCACTCTTACCTTATTCTAATTTGTGATTCGACCCATTTAGCTAAACTTTATTCGCGGGTTTTGTTTATAAATCGTATGCATTTTATCAGATATTAATGCAGTCGATGTATTAATAATGGTCTGATAAAATTACGATATTGTATAATTACCCAAATTAATATAACTGTTTATATTAATACGCGAATACAATATTTAATTAAATATAACCGTTTATATTTAATTTTACGAATTAATCATGCAATCCGTATTAGCTAAAATTATTTAATCCGTATTAAATAATAATCTCAACATCTTATTGACTAATTTAATAGTCAATACCTCTGACTAACTGTTTAGTCATATCCGGCATAAATGTGATTGTATTTTCATACCTTCACATCTCTCAAACGTGTCCTATAGGTGTGACGTATAGGGACCAGTTGATCACCGCCATCCGTATGACAATAACGTCAAACTTATCTAGCAAGCCAACCGTTATTGATAAACGTGCATCAACTGGTAATAATACAAAAGTATGCCCTTGTGATCCTTAAAGAGATTTAATAAGTCATTGTACTTAATTGTCAAGGACACCAGCCCCAACAATCTCCCACTTGTCCGTACAAGGGTATGTGCAATGACGTTATCACACTACATGTGGAGGACACAAGCTCCAACAAACTCCCACTTGTCCGTACAAGTGTAGGTGCGATAACCGATTCTCATATCCTTTTAAAATTTCCCCCACTCAATGTAAGACAATTTGCAAATCCGCATTCGCAAAGGTCGTATCTCACAAGCGATCTGTATCAAGAGTGGTTTCCCCGACTAGAGAGTAACTTAACTGATAAAACGAATCTGTATTCGAGCATGGCCATGCATTTCAGTTACTACTCCTCGAGTGGCCCTGAGAAATGATAAAATCCTGATAAGGGTTTGGATATTTCCCTCAACTCGAATCCTGCCGATATCGCCCAGCATGAAATAACCCAGTAAAAATCCTCTTGGCCCCTATTACGGTGACCGTGGGAAAGAAACCAAAGTTACCCAAAATCTGTCTTAATCTCAAGAGACAGTTGAAGGTCAAAAGACTCGACTCTAAGGAACACTATGGAGGTCCTATCCACGACCAGGCACCCAATGTTATAAAACATTTAGGACTCCATAACGCTGTCACGGGGTGTCCTACGAGATATCCGTATAACTCGCCTTTGTGATTGGTCAGTCATCCACGTGACTTATGGCTCGTTGAACCCACCATCAACCAACGTCACAAAATGATTACCTGAGTTATCAGCTCAAGTAGGTAATCAAGGACCAAAACGATGTAATGTTAATCAGTTCACTTTGTGGTGTTCAAAATTGGCGTACAATTCCACATGAAAAACAAAACATTTTATATCATAACAATAAGGTTGAATAGAGTACACGAGAAAATGAATTATTACATGAATTCATAAAAGAGTACTACAACTTAGGAACACATCCAATTCCCATGGAATGAATGTGCCCTTCATGCTTATCACGTGGTAATGCTTTTGTGAGAGGATCAGCTATGTTGTCATCCGTAGCGATCTTATCAATGAAAATCTCCTTTTGCTCCACGTAATCTCTGATTAGATGAGCTTTCCGTTGTACATGCCTAGCCTTGTTGCTAGACTTATGCTCCTTAGCTTGGAAGATGGCACCTTTATTATCACAATAAACGGTGATTGGGTCATTCGAACTAGGCACTACTGATAGTCCTTGTAAGAATTGACGCATCCATATTGCTTCCTTAGCTTCTTCTGAGGCGGCATAGTACTCGGACTCAGTCGTAGAATCTGCTGTAACACTCTGTTTAGAACTTTTCCAGCTGACAGCAGCACCATTAAGAGTAAAAACGAATCCAGATTGAGATTTCGAGTCATCTCGATCCGTTTGGAAGCTAGCATCTGCGTAACCCCTGGCGCAGAGCGTCGAGTCGCCTCCGTAAGTCAATCCCCAATCTTTAGTCCTCCGTAGGTACTTAAGAATGTTTTTCACGGCCATCCAGTGTTGTTCACCTGGATGAGCTTGGAATCGACTAGTCATACTCAATGCATATGCAACGTCTGGACGTGTGCATATCATGGCATACATGATCGATCCTATTGCCGAAGCATAAGGAATCCGACTCATGCGCTCTTTCTCTTCCAATGACTTAGCTTCTTGAGTCTTGCTCAAGTGAAGCCCAGGAGTCATAGGGAGGAACCCCTTCTTGGAGTTCGTCATGCTGAATCTCTCTAGAATCTTATCTATATAAGACTCCTGACTGAGTGACAACATCCGTCGTGATCTATCCCTGTAGATACGGATGCCCAAAATTCTTTGTGCCTCTCCCAGATCTTTCATCTGGAAATGGTTTTTCAACCATGCTTTAACCGAAGATAGGAGAGGTATGTCATTCCCAATCAAGAGTATGTCGTCGACATACAGTACTAGGAATACAATCTTGCTCCCACTCGACTTGATATAGAGACATGGTTCCTCGACTGATCGAACGAATCCATTCTCTTTTATCACTTGGTCGAATCGATGATTCCAACTCCGCGATGCTTGCTTAAGTCCATAGATGGAACGCTTAAGCTTGCAAACCTTCTTAGGATGTTCTGGATCAATAAAACCCTCGGGTTGTACCATGTACAACTCTTCCTCCAAATAACCGTTTAAGAAGGCAGTTTTAACGTCCATTTGCCATATTTCATAATCGTGAAATGCGGCGATCGCTAAGATAATCCGAATGGAACGTAGCATGACTACGGGTGCACAGATCTCATCGTAGTGCAAGCCTGGCACTTGGGTGAAACCTTTAGCAACTAGTCTTGCCTTATGGATATCTTGTTTACCTTCCACGGCATGCTTTATTTTGTAAAGCCATTTGAATTGAAGGGGACGTACCTTTGCAGGTAGGTCCACAAGATCCCACACGTTGTTCTCATACATGGAGTCCATCTCGGATTGCATGGCTTCTAGCCATAGCTTTGAGTCAGAACTAGTCATGGCACCTTTATAGGTTGTGGGTTCATTACCCTCTAGGAGTAAGACGTCATCTGTATCATGTTCCTCGACCATACCAATGTATCTGTCCGGAGGAATAGAGACTCTTCCCGACCTCCTAGGTTCCTCAGGAATATCTACCGCAGCCTCGGTTGAAGGAACTGTTTCCTCCAATGGTTGCTCGGCAGTTGGTTCTTGAACCTCCGATAACTCGAAGGTTCTATTACTCGACTTGTTCGCGAGAAATTCTTTCTCTAAGAACGTCGCACTAGCCGCAACAAAAACACGTTGTTCGGTTGGCGAGTAGAAGTAATGACCAAAAGTTCCCTTTGGATAACCTATAAAGTATGTCTTGACCGATCGCGGGCCGAGCTTATCCTCGTGTCTCCACTTGACATAAGCCTCGCAGCCCCAAACCCGTATAAAGGACAAGTTAGGGACCGTTCCCTTCCATAATTCGTATGGAGTCTTGTCTACAGCTTTAGACGGACTTCGGTTAAGTATTAGAGCGGCCGACAAAAGAGCATAGCCCCACAATGAATCAGGCACGACGGTGTGACTCATCATGGATCGAACCATATCGAGTAGAGTTCGATTTCTCCGTTCGGACACACCATTTAATTGTGGTGTTCCAGGTGGAGTCAACTGTAGCACGAAGCCACAGTCTTTAAGGTGTTGATCAAACTCGTGTGAAAGATACTCACCACCACGATCCGAACGTAGTGCTTTAATCTTTCTACCCAGCTGGTTCTGTACCCGATTCTGGTATTCTTTGAACTTGTCAAAGGATTCACTTTTATGTTTCATCAAGTAGACATAGCCATATCTACTCAAATCATCCGTGAAAGTGATGAAATACCTATAGCCCTCTCGTCCGTTGATCGACATAGGCCCACATACATCCGTATGTATGAGTCCTAATAGGTCGGCAGCGCGCATTCCAACACCTTTGAAGGAAATACGAGTCATCTTGCCGATGAGACATGATTCACACGTGCCATATGATTCGAAATCAAAGGGCGAGATAGCTCCATTCTGTATGAGCTGTTTTACACGTTTCTCATTTATGTGTCCCATACGACAATGCCATAGGTAAGTTTGATCTTTGTCACCTACCTTTAATCTTTTATTATTCACATGTAATATCTCGGTGGTTTGATCTAAAACATAAATTCCATTCATGGAAACTGCCTTGCCATAGATCATATTGTGTAAGGAGAAAATACAGCTATTATTCTCTATTACAAATGAAAAGCCGAGTTTGTCAAGCGCAGAAACTGAAATAATGTTTTTGGACAAACTAGGAACATAATAACAGTTATATAAAAATAACTCGAATCCACTTGGAAGCTGGATCACGTATGTTCCCTTCGAGACTGCAGCCACACGTGCTCCATTCCCGACACGCAGGTCCACCTCACCCTTAATTAGGGGTTCTTGGTTTCGGAGGCCCTGCACATGATTACATAGATGAGAACCACAACCAGTATCAAGTACCCAAGTTCCGCAACTTGCGTGGTTAATCTCAATCATGTGAATAAAAGAAGAAGAAGACATACCAACAGGAGTAACACGGCCTGCTTTAATGTCCTCACGATACACGGGGCATGTGCGCCTCCAATGCCCAGTCTTGTGGCAATGGTGACATTCCATGCTTGTATCCTTGCTCTTTGTTTTGCCTTGTGAGTTGCATGACTCACCTGGCCCACTCTTAGTAAATCCTGACTTCTTAAACTTGGGCTTGCCTACTGTTAGGTCGCCCTGAGCTTTAGCTTTACCCTTACCCTTACCCTTACTGGAAATCATGAGAACATCTTGCTTCACGCTCCCACTTAATTTCTGATCCTTCTCGGTCTGTACGAGAAGGGAGTGGAGCTCATGAGGAGACTTCTTCATGTCGTTCATGTAATAGTTGGCCCTGAAGAGGGCGAACCCATCATGAAGCGAATGAAGCATTCGATCAACGATTATGTTCTCACTGATCTTGCAGTTTAGGGCCTCCAGTTTCTCGATATTCTCAATCATGTGAAGAATATGTGGGCTAACAGCTTGGCCCTTCTGGAGTTTCGCCTCAAAGAAGCGACAGGTATGCTCATAAGAAACGATCCTTGGAGCCTTTGAGAATTCGTTAGTGAGCGTGGTGAAAATCTTGTTTGCACCATGGGTTATGAAGCGTCTTTGCAAATTGGATTCCATTGCATAGATGAGTACGTTCTTTATCGCACCCGCTTCCATGACGAAGTCGCTATGAGCGCGAACTTCGTTAGCTCTAGCTCCATTTCCTGGGTGTGGCGGAATTGGCTCAGTTAAATACTTAAGCTTTCCGTCAGCAATGGCAGCATTCCGTAGTGCTGCCTCCCAGTCAGAGAAGTTTGACCCATCATTCTTCAGTCTTGTGGACTGATTCATGGAGTCCATGAAGGCTTTTAGCCAGGATTCACGTGCTAGCTTGGCACTTGGCATTGGGTCTTCACCAGCCATTTAGTTATACAACAGTTTAATTGAACGTGTTCTAGACTGAAAAGAAGATAAAACAAAACCATATAAGCAACTCATTGTTGTGATTTAAGTCTATATTAAATTGAATTTAAACTCGTAGACTCATGCATTTATATAATTTATCTCCCTCAAGAATTATATAAATGATCCCAAGACTCAATTTCCGTATATTGATAAGCCCACAGTTTGGCTAATTCCCACCATTGGAACTCTTGGTCGATAGATTTCCGTAAATCCTATCTATTAGTCCATCTCAGTCACTGGATATTATCGAGTGACCATGATGTTGAGATAAAATAAATCATCTGTTCCCACTTACCCAACGTAGAAGGGGTCATATTATGCCTACCGACGAAGAAGGGATTCATGGGAGACTGATTTATAAAGACTATTCTCAATTTTTGGTTATACGAGGAAGACCCCATCAACTTTTATTTATTCATATTAAGTGAACTAATATCTAGCAAATGCGTGAATGAATTAAATAAAGTGATGGCTTTTCAATTGACATGTGACATCTGTATTGTCACAGAAAACTAACGCGTAACCTCTACATGAGTCAGTTTTCAGGCATGATATAGGTGGTTTGGTTTTAGGCGGAATATGATGCAAGCTATTATCGATGAAAGCATAAAATGAAAGCAATAAACGTAAATAAAAAGTCCTAGTGTGGCCTATCCTACCAAAATAAACATAAAACAACTTGGAATCCACCGTTGGACCCTAGAAGCTTGTCTTGATGTTCTATCTTGGTCCTTGCAGCGGGAGTGAGCATCCGGTCTCCGTCTTGTCTTTGGTCTTCACAAAATTACTAATTTAAATTACAAAGGTAGTCCTACATACATTCTAATTTAAATACAAAAGTAATTACATGGCAAAAACCCAAAACGGAGATTCAAGATCTCAAGATTACAAGCAAGACTGTGTCCCATCATTACGGTGACACAATCTTCTAAGGCCACACTAAGTTACAACCGTTTGCAAAATTAAATACGTTATTGAAAGCATTCATTAGACATTCAACAAGACGATAAATAAAATGCATCAACTAAATTAAAATTCATACATGACATAATACTGTTATTATGATTAACAAATTTTTACCAAACCACCTTTTAGGATTAAAATTATGTGATTATACCGTTTTAACCACTTTAATTTTAATAAGTTTATAATCCTATTATTTTAAACCGTTTTAAAATAATATGTATCAAACGAGGGTGAACCGTTTCACAAAATTAATAATATACTATTTCCGTATATAGTATATTACTAAAGGCCATGTGAAAATAAAACATGTTATTTTCGGAAAATAAAAAAAACGAGTCTGTTACAGGGGTGGTCTACCGACCGAAAAAAACAATTCTACCGACCACCTGACGAAAAAAAAAAATCTTTTTTTTTTTTTTTTTTTTTTTTAAAGCAGAATGGTCGACCGACCCGAAAAACAGGTCGACCGACCACAAAACACGAAACCGAGTTTCTGAACACGATTTCTCACAAAAGATAAACTGTCGAAACAGAAAAACACGAAGGAGGCGGTCGACCGACCGCAACGGGGGGTCGATCGACCGACTTAGCGGCAGAAGACGATTTTTCAGGTTTTAAAACTTACGAAAAACACAAAGGTAAAATTTTCATGGCCTGTCTCTGATACCACTTGTGGGGAATATAGCATGTATTCGCCCCAAACTTGCAGGATTATAATGAAACATACAATTGTGATTATAGTCATAAGTTGATAAAAAGCATGAAAAAGAAATCAACCTTTGGTCCTTGTGCGAAAGGCCTAAGAACAGGAATTAACACAAATTCCCTCCTATAACTTGCACCCAAGACTTAGAATGAGACGTGGCCGCGTGTGCTAGAAATCCTCTCCAACTGCCTTGCAATATTGGGAGAGCTATTTAGGTTTTAGATGTGAGATCTGAGGTTTTGGGAGAAGAAAGCTCTCAAAACCCTAATTTTTCCTTGAGATTTGTTTAAACAGTGAAAACAAGAGTCCCTGACATAAGGAGAGTCCTCCTCCTTATGTAGGTCTTTTGGCCGAAATTTCCAATAGGGTAGGAGTGGGCTTTCCACTCTTACCTTATTCTAATTTGTGATTCGACCCATTTAGCTAAACTTTATTCGCGGGTTTTGTTTATAAATCGTATGCATTTTATCAGATATTAATGCAGTCGATGTATTAATAATGGTCTGATAAAATTACGATATTGTATAATTACCCAAATTAATATAACTGTTTATATTAATACGCGAATACAATATTTAATTAAATATAACCGTTTATATTTAATTTTACGAATTAATCATGCAATCCGTATTAGCTAAAATTATTTAATCCGTATTAAATAATAATCTCAACATCTTACTGACTAATTTAATAGTCAATACCTCTGACTAACTGTTTAGTCATATCCGGCATAAATGTGATTGTATTTTCATACCTTCACATCTCTCAAACGTGTCCTATAGGTGTGACGTATAGGGACCAGTTGATCACCGCCATCCGTATGACAATAACGTCAAACTTATCTAGCAAGCCAACCGTTATTGATAAACGTGGATCAACTGGTAATAATACAAAAGTATGCCCTTGTGATCCTTAAAGAGATTTAATAAGTCATTGTACTTAATTGTCAAGGACACCAGCCCCAACATTATTTGCGGGATTTTTATTATAAATCGCATACGTGTTATCAGATATTAATGCAGTCGATGTATTAATAACGGTCTGATAAAATTACGATATTGTATAATTACCCAAATTAATATAACTGTTTATATTAATACGCGAATACAATATTTAATTAAATATAACCGTTTATATTTAATTTACGAATTAATCATGTAATCCGTTTTAGCTAAAATTATTTAATCCGTATTAAATAATTATCTCAACATCTTATTGACTATTTAATAGTCAATACCTCTGACTAACTGTTTAGTCATACCCGACATAAATGTGACTGTATTTTCATACCTTCACATCTCTCAAACGTGTCCTATAGGTGTGACGTATAGGGACCAGTTGATCACCTCCATCCGTATGACAATAACGTCAAACTTATCTAGCAACCCAACCGTTATTGATAAACGTGGATCAACTGATAATAATACTGAAGTATGCCCTTGTGATCCTTGAAGAGATTTAATAAGTCATTGTACTTAATTGTCAAGGACACCAGCCCCAACAGGATCATCACCAGAAGTGGGTCGGGTTTGCGGTCATAAACAGGGGCGAACAGGAGGTCGTGAGAGAAGGGTGTTTGTGGGCGTTTTTCAAGGGTTTTGTCTAGTGTCGAGGGCTAGTGGTTGTCACCAAGGGGGGTCATGGGTGGTGAGTGGTTTCAAGTGTAGCGTTAGGTGGTGGTTAGAGTGGTTGCGCCGGTGGCTGGGGTCACGTTTCAGGGCACTCACGCTATGAGTATTGGGTTATGCGGGTTACGGCAGGAGGGTCATGGTTGTTTGAAGGGTTGTTGACAACAGGTTTGGGCAAGGGTTAAGTCGAGGGGGCGGTCTAAGGGTTCAATGGGGTACAGTGTTGGCAACCACCACGTCGTGGTGGTGGTTTAGGTGTCAGAGAGGTGTCGATGGGGCTGAGTTGAGGGCTGGCCAGGGGCTGTGGTCGTGAGGCCTGATTACGGTAATGGGCTGTTGGTGTTTGTGTTTTGCGTGTTACAACTTTCGTGGTTGTTGTTTTTTAATTACAAATGTTTGTTTATTATTAGGATTATCATTATTATTATTATTATTATTATTATTATTATTATTATTATTATTATTATTATTATTATTATTATTATTATTATTATTAATTTTATTATTATTATTATTAATTTTATGATTATCGTTATTATTATCATTACAAGTATATGTTGTTATTAATCTTATATTATCTTCCATGTTGATATCATGATTAAAATTATTATTAGTGTTATAATTTTTTTAATGACATGATAATAGTATGATTAACATTGTTAGTAAGTTTTGTTTAACATTAATCTTGTAATGTTAGTTGTATTGATGTTATCTTTATGAGTTTATAATCGTTCGATAATTTAATTATCGAACTAATTAATATTATTGTTAGCATTATTGATGTTATCGTCATCATGTCATTTGGTTAGTATGTTGCTATGGAGTATTCCTTCGAATGGCTTGACTTTTGGGCAAGGTTACTATTTTCGAAAATGTCTATTTTTGGAAGTTACTATAGATGGTATACGTACTTAAATTATGGGATCTAGGAAGCCTTATTGATTGTACGTACTATATGTTTAGGTAACGTTTTCCGTGTGGAACACTTTTAACAGCTGCGCAAGTGACAATTTCATCCGACAGTTGAGGTAGGGGATATATATATCTGTGGTCGTATTATGATATGAATTGTGTGTGTTGCTTATTATAAGATTGATATAATTGATTATGAATGTATTGTGGATTGTTTGATTATTAACGATTATTGTGGAGAACGGGACTTGTGAAATGGGTCTTGTGATACGGGTCTTGTGATATAGGACTTGTGATATGGCCATGGAGGTGTGGTGTGATGGAGGTGTGGTGTGATGGAAGGTATGGTGTGATGGAAGGTGTGGCGTGATGGAGGTGAAGTGGTTGATTGAATGATATGGAGATGGAGGAAGATGCGGTTCTATTGTTGTTTATTGTTTTATCTATTTCCTACTCAACCTCGTGGTTGACCCTGTGTATTCGTGTGACACCTACGATGATCCGGAATGGAGAGTAGATTCTACAGGAAAGATGGTGCTGTGGGAGCATGGGATGGCGTGAGCACTTGGATGGACCGACTTAGAATTAGATCACACACTTCGAAGTTATCAGTTGTATTTCTTTTTTCCGCTGTGTAATATTTGTAACATTAAAGTTTAAGTTTTACCAATCTTATATAAAGTACTTTGGTTGTTTTACTTTGTTATTCACTACCTCGGTCATTCCGAGACGGTAACAGTCCTACTTATTTGAGAATGTCTGGTTAAAGACTCTTAAATAAATGGGGGTGTTACATTGAGGGTTTCAGCTAACTCAACTAACTTGAGTACATGAGGGCTAATCTTTTGCCCTTCCTTCAAACAAATATCGAAGAAGGCGGAGGCCGCCTCATATTGAATCACCCTTGGAGTTTGCGAAAACATCGTCGCAAGCTTGGCGTAAATCTCGTATGACGTTCTTAGCTTAATCATACTCCTTTGGAGATCCGGCTCCATGGAGAAGATAAGCACATTCTTGAGAGCGGAAGACTCTTTCATGTAGGCCTCATAGGCTTCACGAGTTGCAATTGCGGAGCGAGCGGGAGAAGCGGCCTCGGAAAGGTAACGAGTCTTATCGTCACCTTGAGCGGCCAAAAGCAATTACGCATCCCAATCTTTAAAATTGGAATCATGCTTGTCAAGCTTGCAACACGATCCATAAAGGATCGAAGCCATGACACGTTAGTGAGAGGTGGAGCGTTTGCGGCCATTGATGATGTTTTAAAATTAAACTACAAATAAAAGCGAATGAATTAAAAACAACATCATTTATATTTAAAACTCGTAAACATTTTAAAAAAAGTCTAACATTTACCTAATGATCTCTTACCCAATAAAGTAAACGATTCCGAGACCCAAATCCATATTAATTCGGGCACGGTGTAGCCGATTCATCCCTTATTAATATAATTCGGTGGATCAACCCTTTAATCAGCTCTACCGTAGAACTCTCGGTCGACAATTTACTTTAAATTGTCTTTAGCCCGAATTTATCGCAACTACGTTTACGAATACTTTCGTTGAGATCGACCAAATTTCAAAGTGTAATCATATTACCCCACTTACCCAACGTAATAAGTTTAGCACCCCGGTGTAGCCGAGCCTACTTCCTTAAGAAGAAGGGAGTCATGGGTCTTTACTCTTTGGTAAGGCTAAGTCTCAATATTTATATTTGTAAGTGATGTAGTCAATTTTATTATATATCTCCTTTAAGTGAGCTAAGTCAGTGAATTAACGATAAATTTAATAGACTTGGTCGATAAACTCGATAAAAAATGCATGACATGATATGACAATTTGGCTATGCAAGCAAACATATAAAGCACAAATAAAGCATAAGTAAACTCCTAGTATGGCCTTCTTAAAATAGAAAAGTAATAAAATCCAAATTCGGAAACCAACTCCTTGGTCCCTTGAACTTCTCACGAGGCACGCATCCCAATGCAAACACCGTCTTGGTCGGAACTCCTTTCCGAAAGGCACCGTCTTCAAGGTTCTCCGGAATTTACAAAAATTAAAACTTTTCTATCTACTTTATACATTATAAAATAGAATAAACAATAAATAAAATGATACGAGATCACATTAATTACATCCAAATCAATAACCCCTTACATTACGGGAATTATCGATTAAAACTAAGGCCATACTAAGCAAAATTACATAATTCCAAAATTACGTAACTAAAATTATGACAATCATAATAAAATATGCAATGCTTATGTATATGAACTAACATGCAAACCCTAAGACAAATCGTCCTATTAAATATCATTTAAATATAGTTATCGTATAACTCGGTTTTATGGAATTGCGTGATTTTAACGTTTAAAATCACTTAGCATCACGTGAATCGATATTCACACTTAAGTTAAACATCCTAACTCGTTTAGGTTTCAAAATTTAGTCTTACTCAAATTTTGAACATGACTTAACTTATTTTCAAATATTGTTTGGAATTTAATCGGTTTAACGGGAAAAATAATATAAAAATCTAAAAGAGTCATAAAAATTTCGGAAAATTCAAAATCCAAATTTTGAATATCCTGGAATTTTCTTAAAATTACAGAACCAAAAATTTATTAGTATAAACGAAGTAACCATTTATTTCGTAAATAGGTCGTAAAACCGCGCATTTTGAGTCGGAAATTCAAAAATCGCCTTTATAAATGCAATTAAAATACTAATAAAATTTTTACATATTCCAAAACACTTAGGGAACTGATATGGACAGAAAAATACAGCAACACACTGCCCAAGGACTGAAAAAGCACTTTATGACTCTTAAAATATAATTTTTCAACTTTAACCTTTAACAATTAAAAATTAAATATGCATAAACTTTTGGCTCCCAAGAAAAATATGGTGATGAATATATCAAATATGAGTCATATGGGTTAAATTGTTCGGCAATTTTAGCAACTTTTGCTATATTTAACAATTTATGTCATATTATGTACGATTTTAACCATTAAAATCATATCACAACCAATATACGAAAGAAAAATGTCAAAATTTTTATACATGCTGGAAATAATATATATGACATTGTGTAAAATTTTCATGGCAAAATTCCAACTCAAACTATTTAAGTCGAAATTATGTCACTATTATCCGATTTTTACAATAAAAATCAATAATCATGCAATATATGATAAACACTTCTGGAAACTTTAAGATACATTTTAAATATTGCATATGACATACTCAAAAATATTCGTAGTTAAATTCACAATATAACTATATAAACCCATTTATTCTCATTTTATGACATTTTAACATTTACGATTCATAAACCATGCATTATAACTTCAATAATTACGAAAATTCATATTCATAACATATATAATACATTTGAGAACATATTAAAAACTCTTGCCCAGAAAGTAAATATTACTATTTTTCCCAAATTATTTCATTTTAACCGATTAAAATGACCAAAGAACCAAATTAATTATACAAATGAACAATATATATCCATAAATCATTCCAAATGACCTAAAACATTTTTAGGACCAGTAGGTATTCATGCATTAAATTTTTTTTCCATATCATATATGGTTTTATAATTTCGATTTTCTTTTGTTATCACAATAACTTCGTAAAAATGACAACGAAAAGCATGCAAGCAACCATTTTGCTCTGATACCAATTGTAGGTCTCACATACCCTAAATATTACTCATACTAATATCAATTTACTAATTAACATTTTAATTAGGTTTTACAAGATATTATGCATGCTTAATAAATATGCGGAATAAAGATGTCGAATGCTTACAATCCGATGAAAACGGTGCTAGGATGATCCTCCAAACCTAGTAATCAAAGTAGATTACCTCCTTTGTGATGCACCCAAAACAACCCCTTAAAACCGTAAACCACACGAGCTAGGTGTAAGAAGAACGGTTTCCTTAAAATCATATTGTGTTCTAATCTTATTAGAATACTAACTTAACACTATAACTATTATTGTAATTTAAGTATTAATATTATCAAATAATATTTGAGAGGAATTCTTAATCAACTTTCTCACACTAGAAAATGTTAAGGTTATGAATGAATGAATTATTAGATGTGTAAAATTCACATTTAATGGATGCTATAGGTAAATTCTCTCAAGGCCACACTTAATGGTTGTGTTTTTATGTTCTCAAAACACAAAACACACCTTAATTACCACTTCCCAAAATCGGTAGCATAACATCATAAAACGGACTTTCATTTTATAATTGTCATTTTGTACAATTGTAAGTTCATGTGTGACATGCAACATGTCACAACATAAAAACAATTTTTTTAATTTAAAAATGCATATTTATCAAATAAATATCATTTATAAATTAAATAAATCATATGTAACAATTTGACTAGTAATTCATAATTACTAAGATATATAATGGTCATTTCAATAATCGTCAATACGATTTACAACACTTGTAATAATAATCAACCCGATTCATTCTAATTACGATATTTCATAAATATCGTTTAATGTTCGACAATTTACACGTTTCAATTTCAAACATAAATCTTACATTAAGATTTAACCTCTGATTTCTCGATATACTATTTTAAGGAATCTGATCAACTCGTATCAATATAAACTTGATCAGTTTATCAATTAAGGGAATTGTCCTATAGGTGTGACCTAAAGGGATCAACTGACCACCACCGTCTTACGACAGTAATGTCAAACTCTAGCTAGCCAATCATTACCAATTAATGTTGGTCAGTTGTGTTGGGAAATGTGTCCTCAACAATAGTGCGATCACGTAATTAAATCTCATAACGAGAATGCGCAAGGGATGATACGATTTATATTAGTCAACTGACCAACATTAATCGGTAATGATTGGCTAGCTAGAGTTTGACATTACTGTCGTATGACGGTGGTGGTCAGTTGATCCCTTTAGGTCACACCTTTAGGACAATTCCCTTAATTGATAAAGTGATCAAATGTATAATGATACGATTTGATCATATTCCTTAAACTCGTATATCGAGAAATTAGAGGTTAAATCTTAATGTAAGATTTATGTTTAAAATTGAAATGTATCAATTGTTAAACATTGAACGATATTTTATTATATCGTTATTAGAATGAATCGGGTTGAAATTATCACAAAGGTTGTAAATCGTATTGACGATTATTATGAATAACCATTTTATATAATAGTGATTTCGAATCACTAGTCAACATGATAAATATGATTTATTTAATTTGTAAAATGATATTTATTTGATAAATATGCATTTTAAATTAAACTACAATTGTTTTTTATAATTGTAACACATTGTATGTCACACATGATTAAACAATTGTATAAATTGACAATTGTAAAATGGAAGTCCATTCCATAATATGGGTGCCGTTTTTTTTAATAGAGTATTTATGAGTGTGTTTTATGTCTTGAGTACATAATAAAACACAAACATAGAAATAATAACCTTGAGCCACTCTATTATGTTTTGGTAAGACCAAAAAGCACCATTTTGGTGCTTCCAAGGGAAGCTCACGGCATACCCACCAAAAATCCTTCAAAATGTGCAAATGTTGTACAAGGAATTCATTCTAACCTTTTCCAATTTTTCTAGTGATAGAAAAAAACCAAGAAAAACCTCAAAAATTATTATAGTGATAATAATAAGAATACTAATAATAATTAGTTATAATATTAGTATTGATATTCTAATTAGAGAAATTAGAATAGTTTAAGGAAAAACCGATTCTTGATACTAGCTTGTTCGAAGATTTCGGTTCATACAAGGGGTTGTCTTGGTGCATCCAAAGGAGGTATTCTATTTTGGGTACTCGGAAGATCATCCTTGCTAAATATTTGGACCGTGTGTAAGGGTTCGAATACTCTCTTATTTCCGCTTTTAGCATGCATAAGATCGTTTTAACATGTAAATTAAAATGTTAATCACAAGGTTAGTTTAGTATGACTAAAATTAGTTTATGAGCAACTAATAAAACCTAACAATTGGTATCAGAGCAATAGGTTGTTTGCATGCTTTCCGTTTATGTTTTTACGGAGTTATAGAGATAACAAAATAAAACTTGAAATTTTCGTTTAATATATGATATGCACGAAATTAATTTAGCATGAATACCTACTGTTTTCTAAAATGTTTTAGAATATTTGGAATATATTTTGCATGAATATTGATTATTGGTATATTAAATCTCGGTTTTAATATGTTTTAATGGTTAAAAATGTTTATTTTTGGGAAAAATAGTTAAAATAAGCTTCTGGCCGAGATTTTTCAGTATGATATCACATGTATTTTCTATAATATGAATATGATTTTTCGTAAATTATGGACTTATAAATCGTGTGATATGAATTTTAATGGTTAAAATGCAAAAAGATGAATAAAAATGGGTTAAAATAGTTATATTATGAATTTGACTTTAAAAATTTATGAGGATGTCACATGCAATATTTAAAATTTATGTTGAATTTTCCAGAAATTTATCTCAAATATTGCAATATTATAGATTTTTAATGTAAAAATCGGGTAATTAGTGACATAATTTCGACTTTAATAGTTTAAGTTGGAATTTGGCCATAAAAATTTAACACGATGTCATATATATTATTTCCAGCATGTATAAAATTTTCGAGAATTTTATCTTATTTTATGCTTGAGAAATAATTTTAAAGGTTAAAATCGTACGATATATGACGTAAATCGTTAAAATTTGCAAATGTTGTTAAAATGGCCGAAAAATGTAACCCATATTAGTCATATATGATATGTTCATCATGAAAATTATCTTGGGAGCCAAAAGTTTCAGATTTGATTTGATTTGATTTAATTTTAATTTGTTAAAAGTAGCATTTAAAATTAAATAAAAAGAGTCATGCATTTAAAATTTCGGCTATGGGGCAATGTGCCATTTAATTTTCTGTCCATTTTGTGTTCTTAAAATGTTTTGGAAGGTATAAAAATATTATTAGTATTTATCTTGCATTTATGAAGTTAATTATTGAATTTTCCGACTTAAATTGCTCGTTTTACGTCTTATTTACGAAATAATATTAAAACCGTATAAAATACTAATATTTTAACTTTCTGAAAATTTTAAGAACATTCTGGAATTTTCAAAATTTGAATTTTGAATTTTCGAAATTTTAATGACTCTTTTGGATTTTTATATTATTTTTCCCGTAAAACCGAGTAATACCGATCAATATTGAAATATATTAAGTTAAGTCATGTTCAAAGTTTGAGTAAGACTAAATTTTGAATCCTATGCGAGTTAGGATGATTAACTTAAGGATGAAAACCGTTTCATATAATGCATAGTGTTGTTAACCGTTAAAACACGCGATTCCATAAACCAAGGTTTACGATAACTATTTAAATAAGTGTTTTAAATAGGACGATTTGGCTTAGGGTTTGCATGTTAATTCATATTTATATAAGCATTGCATATTTTATATTATGAATGTCATGATTTATTTTTACGTAATTTTGGGAATTATGTAATTTACTTAGTATGGCCTTAGTTTTAAATCGGTATTTCCCGTAATGTAAGGGGTTACCGATTCGGTTGTAATTTTGTGATCTCGTATCACCCAATTGTAATTTATTTCTATTTTATAATGTATAAAGTAGACTAGAAAAGTTGTAATATTTGTAAAATCCGGAGTTCCTTGAAGACGGTGCCATTTGGAAAGGAGTTCCGACAAGACGGTGTTTACCTCGAAGTGCGTGCCGCGTGAAGTTCAAGGGACCAAAGGAGTTGGTTTCCGAATTTGTACTTTGTTATTTCTTTTCTAGGAAAGGCCATACTAGGGTTTATTTATGCTTTTATTTTTGCTTTTTATATGTTTGCATGCATAGCCAAATCGTCATACATCGTATCATGCATGTTTCGACCTAGTCGACCTAGTCTTTTATTTTATCGATAATTCACCGACTTAGTTCACTTAAACGGAGATAGATAATAATTTGACTAGATCTCTTACATATAAATATTGAGACTTAGCCTTACCAAAAAGTACGGACCCATGAATCCCTTCTTCACAAAAACGTAGGCTCGGCTACACCGGGGTACTAAAATTGTCACGTTGGGTAAGTGGGGTAATAAGATTACACCTTGAAATTTGGTTGATCTCAACGAAAGTATTCGTAACAGTAGTTGCAATAAGTTCGGGCTAAGGATAATTTTAAGAAAATTGTCGACCGAGAGTTCTAAGAGTAGAACCGATTAAAGAGTTAATCCACCAAATTATACCGATACGGGTTGAATCGGCTACACCGTGCCCGGATTAGTATGGGTTTGGGTCTCGGGATTGTTTACTTAATTGGGTAAGAGATCATTAAGTAAATATATAACTAAACTTGTTAAAGTTATAGTTTAAATTATGAATTTAAAATGATGTTGTTTTCCTTTTATTATTGTAGTTTAATTTTCAACAAACATCAAATGGCAACCAACGCTCCACCTCTCACTAACGTATCATGGCTTCGATCCTTTATGGATCGTTGCAAACTCGATAAGCATAGTTCCAATTTTAAGGATTGGGATGCGCAATTGCTTTTGGCCGCTCAAGGTGACGATAAGAGTCGTTACCTATCCGAAGCCGCTCCAACCGCTCGTTCCGCGGTCGGAACTCGTGAGGCCTATGAAGCCTACATGAAAGAGTCCTCCGCTCTTAAAAATGTGCTCATCTTCTCCATGGAGCCGGATCTCCAAAGGAGTATGATTAAGTTGACCACATCGTATGAGATATACACCAAGCTTGCGACCATGTTTTCGCAAACTCCAAGGGTGATCCAATATGAGGCGGCTTCCGCCTTCTTTGACATTACTTTCAAGGAAGGGCAAAAGATAAGCCCTCATGTGCTCAAACTCGTTGAGCTCGCGGAGACTCTAAAAGCTCAAAATGTTGATGTTCCCGACTCTCTAATTATTGACCGAGTTCTTCACTCGCTCAATAAGGTTAAGGCGTATGCTCAATTCCGGGTGAATTTCAATATGCGAAACTAAGAGACCACGTTGGAAGAGTTGCATAAGATGCTCGTCCAAGCCGAAAGGGACATGGGACTTCATGAAAGTTCCACCAAAGATGTTTTGAACATCGAAAAGAAAGGGAAAACGAGCTTCAAGAGGAATGCCTCTAAAGGCAAGGGCAAGAAAACGTTCAAGCCCAAGGCGACCAAAGAAAAGACCTTTTCGAAAGGCGCTTCCACCTCGTCTTCTAAAGAGCAAGACAAGTGCCATTATTGCACGAGGATCGGTCATTGGAAGCGAAATTGCCCCAAATACTTAAGTGATCTCAAAAATGGGAAGGCAACCGCCGTAGGTAATAATTCTCGTTTAAATTCATCAACTTATGTATAATGATACAAGTGTGTTGATATTTACCCTTTTTAAATGTTTTAAAGGGGCGCCTCCTAATAATGATAAGGGCAAAGAGAAGGAAGCTTGAAGTTCCTTACTTGGATGGCTATGGTAGCATCCAAATTGATCGAAGACTTGAAGAGCTAGCCTCTAATTTTCATATCGTCTTCTTTCATATTTTGCATTTATTTATGGAACAATTTATTTTCTTGTAAGACAAGGATTAAAATCCTAAAACAATGGTTGTAATTTTGGATATTGATGACTTGGTTTTCAACCCGAGTCACTACTTTTGTTCTTAATCAATGTTTTGATTTATCAAATAAATTGCATACCTTGTTTAAACATGAATAATAGTGATTTTATCACGCAACAAACTATTGATACGATCAATATAATATAATCAAAGAGTTGATTAAAACGGAGAACTACACCCCATGAGATAAATTCAATCAAAATGAGACTATATCAGTTCATTATAAGATTTTCATTTTAAGTGAAAATGAGAATGTATTCATCACACCTATCAAACTTCAAACATTCAGATACATTGGTTAATCGAAATAGCTATCCTTAAACGAATAAAGGTTATTGTTAGAAGGATAGAGTGGGAGAAAATATTTCGCTCGCAAACCAATGATGAAAATAAAGGAAGGATCTTAGAGAAGATTCCTTACTTGGGAGTCTTAAGAAGAGCCCTAAATGATTTGAAGAAACTACGAGAGGACACTGAAGAAACTACGGGAGGACACTCGAAGAAAGGTTCTTTGTGTTCATTGTTTCATAGAGAGGAAACATGAACCCCCGCATGAAATCGGAAGGAAAACGGTTCCTTAATAAATGATTTTCTAAGTTTATAACATAAAAGAGAAGAAATCATCTCAATCCTCTTAATGTAGTTATAAAGAAATTATCATGTCATTTTCGTCTCGAGGAAACGAAGACATGATAAGAAGGTAATGAATGATTGAATGGAAACAGATCACTATAGGGATAGTGATAGTGATAATGATTCAAGTAATAGTTTAACATGCGAGAAATGAAAGGTTCATTTAAAGATACCGAGAGATATTGATTTTAGTGGGAGCGATTTTCATTAAAAGAATTAAGCCTACCATTTAGAGAGAATGGGTGATTCTTTAAGGTGTAAAGAATAAGAGGTTTTCAATTCTAGATGATCAAATAATTGGAGCTTACGGGAAGGTTTATTATATGGATAATAAAAGGTCGCCCACTAGAAGTTAGAATGGTTGGATACTTATTCATAATGATGAATGAAACATTATCAAATAGCCAAGATGAGTGAAAATTATTAGAATGATGAAATCATAAATAGACTACAATAAAGTTTTCAGTACATAAGTGACTGTATATCGATACATCACAAGTTATAAGATAACAGTGGGAGCTTTCCTCAGGAAAGGAAACTCAAAATCTAGAAAGAGTTCTAGATATGTACTCAAACAGGATCGTATTATACGAGATAATATGAGAATGAAGGAGACAAAAATTTGTAAGTTTTGCAATCATGAATAAAAAGGTTTATTCGCAAAACACTAATACAAATAGATGATTGTGCATCAAATGCAATGTAATAGTATTGACTATTGTTGCATGACAACATCATTTGAGTTATAATTAACTCAAAGTAAAAGATACTTCGTCAGAATCCAAATGGGTTGTATAAGACAATATTGAACCCCATAAGTGAACTGGATTGACTTAGTATGGCCCCTAGCCGCTTACATTAGGTGACGTCTCAAAGCGACTAGAGTGTGAGGCGATTGATGGCAAGTTCAAGTGCCATAGAGTCATATGTGATGACTAGTCGATCACATAGGCAGACTGCAAGAGGCACTTTGTCGGGCAATGTGACCGCTTATAGAGTTCTGGAAATTTTATAGCCGGGTCGTGGCGAGAGCTGCTATAGTATTCTTGTGAGTCAATTCTTAGACTAAAGACTACTCTCCCAAGATGGTCCAGTTTAGGCATAACTTTGATCCATTCTCTACGACTTTTCGTAACTGGAGTCAAATGGGATTGTTTTGGGTTGTGACTGACTGTGACTAGTTGAAGGAAGTAGTGCGATAGAAATTGTCCACCCCTTGTCAGGGTTGTTCAAATCTCAGGGCCACTCGAGGAGAAGTTAACTGGAAATGCGTGGCCACGCTCGGAAGGTATCTATGGTAGATAATTCCGGTCAAACAGTTATTCTCCAGATCGAGGAAACCACTCATGATATGATCAAATGCAAGTACGACCTCAGAGAGACATCTTGCATTGAGTGGGAGATTGTAATAGGACAAGAGAATTGGTGACGCACACTTGTCGAGGACAAGTGGGAGATTGTTGGGAAATGTGTCCTCAACAATAGTGCGATCACGTAATTAAATCTCATAACGAGAATGCGCAAGGGATGATACGATTTATATTAGTCAACTGACCAACATTAATCGGTAATGATTGGCTAGCTAGAGTTTGACATTACTGTCGTATGACGGTGGTGGTCAGTTGATCCCTTTAGGTCACACCTTTAGGACAATTCCCTTAATTGATAAAGTGATCAAATGTATAATGATACGATTTGATCATATTCCTTAAACTCGTATATCGAGAAATTAGAGGTTAAATCTTAATGTAAGATTTATGTTTAAAATTGAAATGTATCAATTGTTAAACATTGAACGATATTTTATTATATCGTTATTAGAATGAATCGGGTTGAAATTATCACAAAGGTTGTAAATCGTATTGACGATTATTATGAATAACCATTTTATATAATAGTGATTTCGAATCACTAGTCAACATGATAAATATGATTTATTTAATTTGTAAAATGATATTTATTTGATAAATATGCATTTTAAATTAAACTACAATTGTTTTTTATAATTGTAACACATTGTATGTCACACATGATTAAACAATTGTATAAATTGACAATTGTAAAATGGAAGTCCATTCCATAATATGGGTGCCGTTTTTTTTAATAGAGTATTTATGAGTGTGTTTTATGTCTTGAGTACATAATAAAACACAAACATAGAAATAATAACCTTGAGCCACTCTATTATGTTTTGGTAAGACCAAAAAGCACCATTTTGGTGCTTCCAAGGGAAGCTCACGGCATACCCACCAAAAATCCTTCAAAATGTGCAAATGTTGTACAAGGAATTCATTCTAACCTTTTCCAATTTTTCTAGTGATAGAAAAAAACCAAGAAAAACCTCAAAAATTATTATAGTGATAATAATAAGAATACTAATAATAATTAGTTATAATATTAGTATTGATATTCTAATTAGAGAAATTAGAATAGTTTAAGGAAAAACCGATTCTTGATACTAGCTTGTTCGAAGATTTCGGTTCATACAAGGGGTTGTCTTGGTGCATCCAAAGGAGGTATTCTATTTTGGGTACTCGGAGGATCATCCTTGCTAAATATTTGGACCGTGTGTAAGGGTTCGAATACTCTCTTATTTCCGCTTTTAGCATGCATAAGATCGTTTTAACATGTAAATTAAAATGTTAATCACAAGGTTAGTTTAGTATGACTAAAATTAGTTTATGAGCAACTAATGAAACCTAACAAGTTGACTATATAATTTCGAATCATCCCTTGCGCATTCTCGTCATGAGATTTAATTATGTGATCGCACTATTGTTGAGGACACATTTCCCAACAATATAATCAGTGAATATCTCGATATGTTTTGCCGCATCCTCGTTTGTCGCTCCCCCGAATTGGTTCTTCTCAACCATGGATATGTAGGAAAGTTTGGCTTCAAAGGGTTTACCCGTGCCCGCAGGTAATGTGAACCCCTTGTAAAGGTCCTTTACCTGTGGCATAGAATGGCTTGCAATGCTAGCTTCTTCGGCCATCTTGTATTCTTCGTCGGTTTTAGGAATTAAGGTATTTGTGAATGAGGTGGGTGTGGGTGGATTATTTGGTGAATGTAGTTGATTTGGTGTGTGGATGTGATTTGGTGATGGTGGTTGGTGAAAGATGTCTTCTTGGAATAAGGAAGATGGAGAACCTCCTTCTTTATCCTGTTGAAAAAGTTTTTGCTTTGCCCTGAGTGTCCTCTCAAGTTCAAGATCGAGTGGATGGAGTTCTCCTTGAACTGACCTGCACATAAGAGTGAAACTACAAGAAAAAGTGAGACAATTTAAGGAACAAAGTTCCTTAAACAAAAAGAAAACAAAAACAATAAACAATAAACACTAGCGCCACCTCCCCGGCAACGGCGCCAAAATTTGATACCCGTCGTTATGGGTGTCAAAGATAAAATTTATAGTTTCCTAAACTTAAACTAGATAGAGTAAGTCAAGGGTCGAACCATAAGGAGGATGGGAGTGTTTATTGTTTTAATTCTATGTCTTAAGGTAACAATTTGGGGGTTTTGTTTGTTGATGATTGTCACTTACTAAGTCTAACAAATAAAAGTAAAATAGAACGAAAACAAAGATGTGAATAAAACGTATGATAAAAGGATGTTAAGATGATCGGTTTGTTATGGCTACGATGGCACATGGTCTAGGTCAACATGTATTGCAGTCGTGTAAGGGGTATAACAAATCCTCTTGGTCTATGTTATCTAATAGCTCATTTTGGCCCATGCTATTAGTTCCTAGGTCTCACAAAAATTGGGTGTCAACAATAAGGGTGATTCCTAAAGTCTAGGTCACATACCTTTCGATCTTAGTAACCTAGACGTCTTAAAACGTTAACTAATGTCCTTCCCGTATCTTTCAATCTTGGGTCAGTCATTACTAGAATCCTACAAGTCTCCTTTCGGTCTCATCATAGGATATTATAATTAACGAAGCAAAACAGGTCTGAACATACGCGAGGTTGGTCGACCGACCAGCTATTCCAGTCGGTCGACTAACTACCCCAGTCGGCCGACCAGTTAAGCCAGTCGGTCGACCAGGATCTGCTACGGGTTGCCCTAAATTAAACCATCTACGACATAACTTACCTACATCCTAACATATGAACTTAGCTACGCATAACAACAGTAGAAACAACAACAACAATTATAACAACGATACTCATAATGATGAATACGATAAACATGCAATTAACAACAAGGTTTTGGGGATCTATCTAGCCGGTATAACAATAACGAAATATAATAATAAACTGATTTGAAACGAGAATTACCATACAAAGGAAATTGGGCAGAAAAGATGGAACTTTATTGAATTGTGTGGGACAGAATGTGCTTGAGAATAAACTAAGAACAATACTAAAACTATTCTAGAAACTAAAGTAAATTCAGAATTATAGGACCTTTTTAGAAGAGCAGATTAAGAACTAGAGTAAAGATAATTAGCCTAATGACGGATTAAGCTTAAATAAGAATTTCAGAAGGGTTTCTTGCTTGATCTAATCACGCGTGGGCTTTTGCGATTTTTCTGGAATCTGCGTCGTGGTCGACCGACCAGTGTCCTCGGTCGGTCGACCAGTTATTGAGCCCATGGGCTCTTCTGTCTTCGAAATTTGAATTCTGAACTGAAGATGTCAGATGCATTGGTCGACCGACCAGTGAGTACCGTCGGTCGACCGAGGCACCTGTGTGTCTGCTCGTAACATCCTTAAAAGTTGGTCTTGTGGTCCTTGATTTGCGCGTTGGATTCCTTTTCTTCTTCATTCCTTAGTTCCTTCAGCTATGCAAAAATCCCGAGGGTAGCATTTGGCTCGAAATCGCCTCTGTTAGGTTTAACTAGTTGCTCATAAACTAATTTAGTCATACTAACAAAACCTTTAATTAACTTTTAATTAACATTTTTATAAACTCGTTTATAAGATCTTATGCATGCTATTATATGCGGAAAGAGGAGAAAATGAACCCTTACACACGGTCCAAGAATATGCTAGGATGATCCTCCGAGTACCCAAATTAGAATACCTCCTCCGGATGCACCAAGACAACCCTTAACCAACCGAGATCTTGAACAAGCTAGCACAAAACCGGTTTCTCCTTAAACTTACTCTAATCTCTCTAATTAGAGTATTATCTCAATAAATATGTTTATATTATCTTATAATGTATATATGTTGAGATTGTAAAATCTTATAATTTTACTTAGTATATTTCGGCTAAGAGAAGAGGTTATGTAGTTTTTCTACACTTAGAAAATTTTTGCCAATATTATGAATGAATGAATTTTGTGAGCATTTCACAATATTTAAGTGGGTTGTGCTTGTTGTGGGTAGCCGGGCATGGGAAGACACACAAGGGAACATTTTCTCTTCTCAATGTGTCTAGGGTGGCCATAGATAATGGTTTCAAGGCACCCTTTAATGATTGTGTCTAAAGCATAATTAACACACTAATCATCCCACAACTACCTCCACTAATCCGTCCTACCTTAACATAAAATGGACTTCATTTTATAACTTTGTCAATTGTATAATTTGTACAATGTGTGACATCTTATATGTCATAAGGTAACAAAATTATAATTGTACGAAACATATATATATATTTATCGTATAAATATTGTATCAAATAAATCATATTTATTAATTGACAAGTAATTCGAAATTACAATTATAAAATGATAATTTATCGTCAATACGATTTGCAACCTTTGCATTAAATTCAACCCAATTCATTCTTATAACGATATAATAAAATATCGTTCAATGTTTAACAATTGATACGTTTCAATTTTAAACAAAATCTTACACTTAAGATTTAACCTCTAATTTCCCGATATACGAGTTTAAGGAATATGATCAGATCGTATCAATATACATTTGATCATTTTATCAATTAAGGGAATTGTCCTAAAGGTGTGACCTAAAGGGATCAACTGACCATCACCGTCATACGACAGTAATGTCAAACTCTAGCTAGCCAATCATTACCGATTAATGTTGGTCAGTTGACTAATAATTCGTATCATCCCTTGCGCATTCTTGTTATGAGATTTAATTACGTGATCGCACTATTGTTGAGGACACATTTCCCAACAATCTCCCACTTGTCCTCGACAAGTGTGCGTCACCAATTCTCTTGTCCTATTACAATCTCCCACTCAATGCAAGATGTCTCTCTAAGGTCGTACTTGCATTCGATCATATCATGAGTGGTTTCCTCGATCCGGAGAATAACTGTCTGACCGGAATTATCTACCATAGATACCTTCCGAGCGTGGCCACGCATTTCCAGTTAACTTCTCCTCGAGTGGCCCTGAGATTTGAACAACCCTGACAAGGGGTGGACAATTTCTATCGCACTACTTCCTTCAACTAGTCACAGTCAGTCACAACCCAAAACAATCCCATTTGACTCCAGTTACGAAAAGTCGTAGAGAATGGATCAAAGCTATGCCTAAACTGTACCATCTTGGGAGAGTAGTCTTTAGTCTAAGAATTGACTCACAAGAATACTATAGCAGCTCTTGCCACGACCCGGCTATTATAAAATTTCCAGAACTCTATAAGCGGTCACATTGCCCGACAGAGTGTCTCTTACAGTCTGCCTATGTGATCGACTAGTCATCACATATGACTCTATGACACTTGAACTTGCCATCAATCGCCTCACACTCTAGTCGCTTGGAGACGTCACCTCATGTAAGCGGCTAGGGACCATACTAAGTCAATCCAGTTCACTTATGGGGTTCAATATTGTCTCTTACAACCCATTTGGATTTTGACAAAGTGTCTTTTACTTTGAGTTAATAATAACTCAAATGATGTTGTCATGCAACAATAGTCAATACTATCACAATGCATTTGATGCACAATCATCTATTTGTATTAGTGTTTTGCGAATAACCTTTATTCATGATAGCAAAACTTAAAACTTTTGGTCTCCTTTATTCTCATATTATCCTGTATAATATGATTCTTTTGAGTACATTCCTAGAACTCTTTCTAGATTTTGAGTTTCCTTTCCGGAGGAAAGCTCCCACTGTTATCTTATAACTTGTGACGTATCGAAATACAGTCACTTATGTACTGAAAACTTTATTGTAGTCTATTTATGATTTCATCATTCTAATAACTTTCATTCATCTTGGCTATTTGATAATGGTTTTATTCATCATTTATGAATAACGTATCCAACCATTCTAATTTCTAATGGGCTACCTTTTATTATCTATATAATAAACCTTCCCTTTTAAAACTCCATCATCATATGAAACAAATTATTTTATTCATCTAAATTGAGTACCTCTTATTCTTTACTCTTAAAGAATCACCCATTCTCTCAAAATGGTAGGTTTCAATTCTTTGATGAATATCGCTCCCACTAAAATAAATATCTCTCGATATCTTAAATGAACCTTTCATTTCTCGCATGTTAAACTATTACTTGAATCATTATCACTATCACTATCCCTATAGTGATCTGTTTCCATTCAATCAATCATTACCTTCTTATCATGTTTTCGTTTCCTCGAGACGTAAATGACATGATAATTTCTTTATAACTAACTTGAGAGGATTGAGATGATTTCTTCTCTTTTATCTTATAAACTTAGAAAAATCATTTATTAAGGAACGTTTTCCTTCCGATTTCATACGGGGTTTCATGTTTCCTCTCTATGAAACAATGAACATAAAGAACCTTTCTTCGAGTGTCCTCCCGTAGTTTCTTCAGTGTCCTCTCGTAGTTTCTTCAAATCATTTAGGGCTCTTCTTAAGACTCCCAAGTAAGAATCTTCTCTAAGATCCTTCCTTTATTTTCATCATTGGTTTGCGAGAGCGAAATATTTTCTCCCACTCTATCCTTCTAACAATAACCTTTATTAAGGAACGTTTTCCTTCCGATTTCATACGGGGTTTCATGTTTCCTCTCTATGAAACAATGAACATAAAGAACCTTTCTTCGAGTGTCCTCCCGTAGTTTCTTCAGTGTCCTCTCGTAGTTTCTTCAAATCATTTAGGGCTCTTCTTAAGACTCCCAAGTAAGAATCTTCTCTAAGATCCTTCCTTTATTTTCATCATTGGTTTGCGAGAGCGAAATATTTTCTCCCACTCTATCCTTCTAACAATAACCTTTATTCGTTTGAGGATAGCTATTTCGATTAACCAATGTATCTGAATGTTTGAAGTTTGATAGGTGTGATGAATACATTCTCATTTTCACTTAAAATGAAAATCTTATAATGAACTGATATAGTCTCATTTTGATTGAATTTATCTCATGGGGTGTAGTTCTCCGTTTTAATCAACACTTTGATTATCTTATACTTGATCGTATCAATGTTTATTGCGTGATTAGATCACTATTATTCATGTTTTAACAAGGTATGCAATTTATTTGATAAATCAAAACATTGATTAAGAACAAAAGTAGTGACTCGGGTTGAAAACCAAGTCACTAATATCCAAAATTACAACCATTGTCTCAGGATTTTAATCCTTGTCTTACAAGAAAATAAATTGTTCCATAAATAAATGCAAAATATGAAAGAAGACGATATGAAAATTAGAGGCTAGCTCTTCAAGTCTTCGATCAATTTGGATGCTACCATAGCCATCCAAGTAAGGAACTTCATGCTTCCTTCTCCTTGCCCTTATCGTTATTTAGGAGGCGCCCCTTTAAAACAATTTTAAAGGGGTGATAGTCAACAACTTGTATCGCCATACAAAAGTTAACAAAAGAACATAAAAGTAAACGAGAATTATTTCCTACGGCGGTAGCCTTCCCAATTCTGAGATCGCTTAAGTACTTGGGGCAATTACGCTTCCAATGACCTTATTGAGTGAGTGAAGAACTCGGTCAATGATAAGAGAGTCGGGAACATCAACATCTTGAGCTTTTAGAGTCTCCGCGAGCTCAACTAGTTTGAGCACATGAGGGCTTATCTTTTGCCCTTCCTTGAAAGTTATGTCAAAGAAGGCGGAAGCCGCCTCATATTGAATCACCCTAGGAGTTTGCGAAAACATGGTCGCAAGCTTGGTGTATATCTCATATGATGTGGTCAACTTAATCATACTCCTTTGGAGATCCGGCTCCATGGAGAAGATGAGCACATTTTTAAGAGCGGAGGACTCTTTCATGTAGGCTTCATAGGCCTCACGAGTTTGTACCGATGAACGAGCGGTCGGAGCGGGAGGAGCGGCTTCGAATAGGTAACGACTCTTATCGTCACCTTGAGCGGCCAAAAGCAATTGCGCATCCCAATCCTTAAAATTGGAACCATGCTTATCGAGTTTACAACGATCCATAAAGGATCGAAGCCATGATACGTTAGTGAGAGGTGGAGCGTTGGTTGCCATAGTCGATGTTGAAAATTAAACTACAATAATAAAAGGAAAAACAACATCATTTTAAATTCATAATTTTAAACTAGAAACTTTAACAAGTTTAGTTATGTATTCACTTAATGATCTCTTACCCAATTAAGTAAACAATCCCGAGACCCAAACCCATACTAATCCGGGCACGGTGTAGCCGATTCAACCCGTATCGGTATAATTTGGTGGATTAACTCTTTAATCGGTTCTACTCTTAGAACTCTCGGTCGACAATTTTTTGTGAAGAAGGGATTCATGGGTCCGTACTTTTTGGTAAGGCTAAGTCTCAATATTTATATGTAAGAGATCTAGTCAAATTATTATCTATCTCCGTTTAAGTGAACTAAGTCGGTGAATTATCGATAAAATAAAAGACTAGGTCGACTAGGTCGAAACATGCATGATACGATGTATGACGATTTGGCTATGCATGCAAACATATAAAAAGCAAAATAAAAGCATAAATAAACCCTAGTATGGCCTTTCCTAGAAAAGAAATAACAAAGTACAAATTCGGAAACCAACTCCTTTGGTCCCTTGAACTTCACGCGGCACGCACTTCGAGGTAAACACCGTCTTGTTGGAACTCCTTTCCGAATGGCACCGTCTCCAAGGAACTCCGGATTTTACAAACATTACAACTTTTCTAGTCTACTTTATACATTATAAAATAGAAATAAATTACAATTGGGTGATACGAGATCACAAAATTACAACCGAATCGGTAACCCCTTACATTACGGGAAATACCGATTTAAAACTAAGGCCATACTAAGTAAATTACATAATTCCCAAAATTACGTAAAAATAAATCATGACATTCATAATATAAATATGCAATGCTTATATAAATATGAATTAACATGCAAATCCTAAGCCAAATCGTCCTATTTAAAACACTTATTTAAATAGTTATCGTAAACCTCGGTTTTTGGAATCGCGTGTTTTAACGGTTAACAACACTATGCATTATATGAAACGGTTTTCATCGTTAAGTTAATCATCCTAACTCGCATAGGATTCAAAATTTAGTCTTACTCAAACTTTGAACATGAATTAACTTAATATATTTTAATATTGATCGGTATTACTCGGTTTTTCGGGAAAAATAATATAAAATTCAAAATAGTCATAAAAATTTCGAAAATTCAAAATTCAAATTTTGAAAAATCCAGAATGTTCTTAAAATTTTCAGAAAGTTAAAATATTAGTATTTTATACGGTTTTATTATTATTTCGAAAATAACACGTAAAACGAGCAATTTAAGTCGGAAAATTCAATAATTAACTTCATAAATGCAAATAAAATACTAATAAAATTGTTACACATTCCAAAACACTTTAAGAACACAAAATGGACAGAAAAATAAATTTCACACTGCCCAAGAGCCGAAAACTTTAAATGCATGACTCTTTTTATTTAATTTTAAGTGCTACTTTTAACAAAATAAAATTAAATCAAATCTGAAACTTTTGGCTCCCAAGGAAATTTTCATGATGAACATATCACATATGACTAATATGGGTTAAATATTTCGGCCATTTTAACAACTTTTGCAAATTTTAACGATTTACGTCATATATCGTACGATTTTAACCCTTAAAATTATTTCTCAAGCATAAAATAAGATAAAATTCTCGAAAATTTTATACATGCTGGAAATAATATATATGACATCGTGTTAAATTTTTATGGCCAAATTCCAACTTAAACTATTAAAGTCGAAATTATGTCACTAATTACCCGATTTTTACATTAAAAATCTATAATATTGCAATATTTGAGATAAATTTCTGGAAAATTCAACATAAATTTTAAATATTGCATGTGACATCCTCATAATTTTTTATAGTCAAATTCATAATATAACTATTTTAACCCATTTTTATTCATCTTATTGCATTTTAACCATTAAAATTCATATCACACGATTTAAAGGTCTATAATTTACGAAAATTCATATTCATATTATAGAAAATACATGTGATATCATACTGAAAAATCTCGGCCATAAGCTTATTTTAACTATTTTTCCCAAAAATTAAACATTTTAATCATTAAAACTCAATAAAATCCGAGATTTAAAATACCATAAGTCAATATTCATGCAAAATATATTCCAAATATTCTAAAACATTTTAGAAAACAGTAGGTATTCATGCTAAATTAATTTCGTGCATATCATATATTTAAACGAAAATTTCAAGTTTTATTTTGTTATCTCTATAACTCCGTAAAAACGCAAACGGAAAGCATGCAAACAACCTATTGCTCTGATACCAATTGTTAGGTTTAACTAGTTGCTCATAAACTAATTTAGTCATACTAACAAAACCTTTAATTAACTTTTAATTAACATTTTTATAAACTCGTTTATAAGATCTTATGCATGCTATTATATGCGGAAAGAGGAGAAAATGAACCCTTACACACGGTCCAAGAATATGCTAGGATGATCCTCCGAGTACCCAAATTAGAATACCTCCTCCGGATGCACCAAGACAACCCTTAACCAACCGAGATCTTGAACAAGCTAGCACAAAACCGGTTTCTCCTTAAACTTACTCTAATCTCTCTAATTAGAGTATTATCTCAATAAATATGTTTATATTATCTTATAATGTATATATGTTGAGATTGTAAAATCTTATAATTTTACTTAGTATATTTCGGCTAAGAGAAGAGGTTATGTAGTTTTTCTACACTTAGAAATTTTTTGCCAATATTATGAATGAATGAATTTTGTGAGCATTTCACAATATTTAAGTGGGTTGTGCTTGTTGTGGGTAGCCGGGCATGGGAAGACACACAAGGGAACATTTTCTCTTCTCAATGTGTCTAGGGTGGCCATAGATAATGGTTTCAAGGCACCCTTTAATGATTGTGTCTAAAGCATAATTAACACACTAATCATCCCACAACTACCTCCACTAATCCGTCCTACCTTAACATAAAATGGACTTCATTTTATAACTTTGTCAATTGTATAATTTGTACAATGTGTGACATCTTATATGTCATAAGGTAACAAAATTATAATTGTACGAAACATATAAATATTTATCGTATAAATATTGTATCAAATAAATCATATTTATTAATTGACAAGTAATTCGAAATTACAATTATAAAATGATAATTTATCGTCAATACGATTTGCAACCTTTGCATTAAATTCAACCCAATTCATTCTTATAACGATATAATAAAATATCGTTCAATGTTTAACAATTGATACGTTTCAATTTTAAACAAAATCTTACATTTAAGATTTAACCTCTAATTTCCCGATATACGAGTTTAAGGAATATGATCAGATCGTATCAATATACATTTGATCATTTTATCAATTAAGGGAATTGTCCTAAAGGTGTGACCTAAAGGGATCAACTGACCATCACCGTCATACGACAGTAATGTCAAACTATAGCTAGCCAATCATTACCGATTAATGTTGGTCAGTTGACTAATAATTCGTATCATCCCATGCGCATTCTTGTTATGAGATTTAATTACGTGATCGAACTATTGTTGAGGACACATTTCCCAACAGCCTCTTTTTCGCATAATTCTGCAAAATAGCATAAAAATACGAAAGTAGACAAATATAGGGAAATAATGGCTAAAACTTGTAAATGAGCTCTGAACTGCGTATAAAAATAGATGTAAAACATCATAAAATAGACACCCATCATATGCCCCCTTCCCCAATCCAAAACCCTTACTTCCTTCATCTGCCTCCACGAGAGAGAGAGAGAGAGAGAGAGAGAGAGAGAGAGAGAGAGAGAGAGAGAGAGAGAGAGAGAGAGAGAGAGAGAGAGAGAGAGTGTGAGTGAGGCGGCGACGGCGGCGGTCAAGGGCGTTTTCAGGAGAGCTTTCGAGTCGCTCTCCGGCGAGCTTAAGGTGACGGTTCCCGCATGGAATATTTCTAGCAGTTGTCGCTTGTCGTCCTACAAATTGAGGTACGGGAATATTTGTGAAGTTAATTATGACATGAGATGTGTTGTTAATTATTGTGAGTTTTGTATTATTGTTCAGATGCTAATATCTTATGTTATTAATTGTGTGTGTGTGTGTGTATATATATATATATATATATATATATATATATATATATATATATATATATATATATATATATATATATATATATATATATATATATATATATATATATATATATATATATTTGTATGTGATATGGAGCAGAGATAATGGGTCTTGTGATATCGAGCGGAGATATGGGTCTTATGATATGGTGTGTAGATAATGGGTCTTGTGATATGATGTGGTGTGATATTGGGACTTGTGATATGGTGAGGGGTGATATTGGGTCTTGTGATATGGAGACGGAGTGGTGTAATGATCTATTATCATCTACTTCCTCCATTCAAATCCACTCTACCACTTAACTTTTTCACATTTGTCAACGCGTGTTTTACGCGGTAAATATCGTTAGCTACCCATTTGTGAAAAATATAAAAATTAGATATTTTTAATGTGCTCGTAAAGACGAATCAAACAAGATCTCGCATGAAGATATTTTAACTTATGCATTGAGCGGAAATCGAAGTTGAATGCTTACTCATGAATAGTGTCTAAAATTGAAAGTGGTAGATTGGATTTGAATGGAGGAAGTATTTCTTATTGATGTTTTCCTACTCAACCTCGTGGTTGACCCTGTGTATTCATGATCACCTGTGATGAACCAAATTATTGGGGAGCAGATTGACAGGTACTTGAGACTATGGGAGCTGAAAGGGAAGGGAGAGCTTGGATCCGGACCAGACTAGAGTCTAGATCACCATTGTTGTTCTTGTATGAGTTGTTGAACTTTTTTTCTTATGTTTACAAAGCAGTTGTAAGAACGTTGATTTGACTTTTAACATTTAATAAAGTATTGTGTTCTTTCCCATTGTTATCTACTACCTCGGTATTCCGAGATGGTAACAGTCATATTTATTTGAGAATGTCTGGCTAAAGGCTATTAAATAAATGGGGGTGTTACAAAGTGGTATCAGAGCGAACGATCCTCAGGCCTAAACCAACTGAATAATAATGAATGTAGGAAGAGTCTAATAAAATGAACCCCGAGATGAAACTGATATGAGCCCCAAAAAGGAACGAGATGAGTTAGGGGGCCCTTCACACCAATCCATGGGCCCTTTCGGTTCTGTCTTGGGAACCCAATGAGAGTAATTGAAGAGTGGGGTAGACAATATATAGTGACCTAGTTATATTGTACTAACGTTCTGACAGGAGAAGAATGAGGTAAGTAATATGTGAGTTATGATTAATGATGTGCGTTGGAAGGATATGTGTGATATCGAAATGTGGATCGAGCTAGATGATTGAATTGAAATTTCAAGAGTATGATGTGTATTTGTTGAGCCATAGTTAAGGGTGATGTGATTTGGTATTTGAAATGTCTATGTGATTGTCTGGGTATTAAATGATTATCGTAACTATGTAGTATATTGTTGGTGTTTGGATACGAATGATCAAACTTATATGTATTAGTAATCCATGTCTAGTGATATGCGGAATGTATTGTCCCAAGCCATGAATGACATATAGTTATGTGTTGCATTTGTATGTACATGTATAAATATTGAGTTATTTAGTTGATACTATTTTCAGTGTCGAAATCTTTACCGTGTCCTAGGTGACAATTAAAGTTTGAATGAAACATAAATGTTAATATGGTGGTGTCTATGCTTCAAATGATATGTCAACGTGTTCGGAAGAAGAATGGTTGAGTTTCGATGTAGTAATGCGAAATTGTAACGGAACCAAATATTTTAATAAATGTCCAGAATGTTACCTTGTTTGTACGGGCCGTAATTTTAAATGTGTTCCATATTTGAGTATGAAAATTTTATGTAAGATAACCTCCTGAGTTGGTTTTACAATGCTTTTGGTTTCATGTTAATAGGAGTTATGTTTTGAGAGAAATAAATCTTTTAGTTGATAATGGTCAAATTGTTACTGCACAGTTCCGTTCTGACCCATATTTTTGTAAAGGAAATCCTTTAAAACGTGATTATTTTTTATGCATAATTCCAACTCCACTATTTAGAATATTCTTTCACGTTTTCAAAATGATAAGTCAAGTAAAATCTTATCGAGTCGTTATTTAATTGTGATTTTTGCAAGTTGCCCAATTTTCCGATGAATTGTTGTAGAGTTCTTGTTCAGACCAATTGAGTTGTAAAAATTGTTATAAATAATCCCCTTGAGATATGCATTCGATTTTTTTTTTCCTATGGTTAGCTAATTCATTATATTTTCTAAAAACTATAATAGCTCGCAAGATAGTGAAGTGTTTATTTAATTATAATTTTTGTAAGTTGCTGCATAATGTTTAATGGGTAAATTGTGAGTTATGTAAGTTTCATATAAAAGTTTAATCAAATGAAAATTATGTGATGTGACCACGTGATATCCTGATATGGCACTAGTAACATGAATATTAGGCATATGATATGAATATGAACCTCACTATATGATAGCGTAACCTTGTTTATTTCGTCAAGTTTAATATGGTATCGTTTCAATTATACCGACGCTCTTACTGTCTAGTATTACGATTTCAAAATAATTATGTGTTGTTCGTATGTGATGTCAAAATCGTTTTTATCGGAGAAGAGTCTTGCCAAATGGTAGAATGAAATTTAACTGGTAAGCTTATTGCCATGATATAGCAATCTAATTGTTACGCAATTATGATTATGTTGAACAATGTGACTCTTGTTAATGTTCTTTCGTATATAAATGGTACATCTTTGTCTAGTTCCCCGCGACAACAGTCCCTATAAATTCTCCATGTCTATTGTTATGCCATAATATGAATTGCATATTGCTATATCCAAAATCTGCTCACAATGTATTGAATTATTAATTGATTGACATGTAATTTATGGAAGTACTAGTCTTGTGAATTTGTAACACCCCCATTTATTTAAGGGCCTGAACTAGGACTCCCTAGATAAATAAGAGTGTTACCATCTCGGTTTCCCGAGGCAGTAGATACAAAGGAAAGATAAACAGTACTTTAATTATAAATGTTAACTCATAAGCAAGTTTATACAACCAACTCAAACTGTCTTGTGAAAGAAAAATACAACTCATGACAAACGACTGTTATGATCTAGACTCTAGTCCGGTCCAAATCCAAGCTCTTTCTTCCCATAGCTTCCCAAGTCTTAGCCACCTGTCAATCTGCTCCCCAATAATTGGTTCATCACAGGTGATCACGAATACACAGGGTCAACCACGAGGTTGAGTAGAGGAAAAATAAATAAACGAACAATATTATAAGTAAGGATTCAATCATCCTTTCTCCGCACCAATCACAAGGCCCATTAACTCCGCACCGATCACAAGGCCCATTAACTCCGCACCGATCACAACGCCCATTAACTCCGCACCGATCACAACGCCCATTAACTCCGCACCGATCACAACACCAACTAACTCCGCACCGATCACAACGCCCATTACTCATCACCTCACATCGTATCACAGATATATATATATATATATATATATATATATATATATATATATATATATATATATATATATATATATATATATAGATTTAGGATCCGGTGAGAACGAACATTCGGTGCAAACGGTGAGAACGACCTATAACCATTGGATTAAAACACAATCAATAGTTAAGAAATACACACAACCCACATTCTAGATATATTTTTTGACGGAGTAGATACTTTTCTTTACTTTTTTTACACAAACTTAGATACATTTTTTTACGGAGTAAATAATTTTTTTTACCTTTTTACATAAACCTAAATACATTTTTTGACGGAGTAGATACATTTTTTTTCACTTTTTTACATAAACTTTTTTACTTTTTTTACGTAAACCTAGATACATTTTTTGACGGGATAGATACATTTTTTATTTTTTTTTTCTTTTTTTACGTAAACCTAGATACATTTTTTTGGAGGAGTAGATACATTTTTTTTTACTTTTTTACATAAACCTAGATACATTATTTGACGGAATAGATACATTTTTTTTTAACTTTTTTACATAAACGTAAATACATTTTTTGTCGAAATAGAATCATTTTTTGACGGAGTAGATATATTTTTTTACCTTTTTAAATAAACCTAAATAAATTTGTTGACGGAGTAGATATATTTTTTTTACTTTTTTACATAAAGCTAGATACATTTTTTGACGGGGTGGATACATTTTTTTTTTACTTTTTTTACGTAAACCTAGATACATTTTTTGACGGCATAAATACATTTTTTATTTTTTTTTTTATTTTTTTACGTAAACCTAGATACATTTTTTGGAGGAGTAGATACATCTTTTTTTTCTTTTTTTACATAAACCTAGATACATTTTTTGTCGGAATAGATACATTTTTTTTAACTTTTTTACATAAACGTAAATACATTTTTTGACGGAATAGATACATTTTTTGACGGAGTAGATACATTTTTTTACTTTTTTACATAAATCTAGATACATTTTCTTTTTTTTTTTTTTAATTTTTGACATAAACCTAGATACATTTTTTGACGGAGTAGATACATTTTTTGACGGGTGGATACATTAAATTACTTAAATCTAGATACATTTTTTTTACGTAGTAGATACACTTTTTTTACTTTTTTTATATAAACCTAGATACATTTTTTGACGGAGTAGATACGTTTTTTTAGTTAAACCTATATACATTTTTTTACGGAGTAGACACATTTTTTTACGGGTAGAAACATTAAATTACTTAAACCTAGATACATTTTTTGACGGAGTAGATACATTTTTTTTACTTTTTTATATAAACCTAGATACATTTTTTGACGGAGTAGATACATTTTTTACTTAAATCTAGATACATTTTTTGACGGAGTAGATACATTTCTTTTTACTTTTTTACTTTTATTTTTTGACGGAGTAGATACATGCTGTTTTTTAGTTAAACCTAGATACATTTTTTCGGAGTAGATACAATTTTTTTTAATTTTTTTACATAAACCTAGTTACATTTTTTGACGGGGTAGATACATTTTTTTTACTTAAACCTAGATACATTTTTTGACGGAGTAGATATATTTTCCGATCTATTTTGCGAGCGAATAGGCCAGAGCATTGCATTTCGTTTTGTCGAACAGTTGCTCCGATCCAGCTCCGACTCGGGTAGGTAAGTTGTGCAATAGTTGGCTACAATGGAGAAGCAAGTTAAAGTTACGACTCTCTAGAATTTACAAGATTATTGGCCAGAAAGCCTGATGCTAAAATAAGTTAGCAAAATTTGTAAATTTATTTAGTCATTAACGTGATACAAAATCGAAAGTAGACGATTAAAATAGTTATAAAAGCTCCTTTCAGAAAAACTGTCGCGATATCTGTGATGAGTTGATGACCATATAAAGTATGATTCTGAGATACCATTACTGCGATCATTACCACAACCTGCCTAATATTTTCCTACGTCTTAATATATAGTCATATTGGTGAATTGATGTGATTTCGTGGGAACTGTTCATAAACTCCGGCAAAACAAATACAGAAAAAGTTAGCAAATTCATGCACAAAATTGATTCGCGATTTTTAGGCTACTGATTGTATTTAGTATAATCCAATTATGTTTAATTTAAAATTTAATCTCAGCCTTTCAATTAACTCTCATCTAATGGAGGAGAGTCGTTCTCACCGTATGCACCGAATGATCGTTCTCACCGGATCTTGCCTATATATATATATATATATATATATATATATATATATATATATATAACACAATATTCCAAGTCATAGGATAATGTAAAATAATCATGCTTAACACCAAACAACCAAGTAATCATCATTATATGCGCAGTAATTCCCCTACCTCGAATAGCAGAAATGTAGATAAGTCCAAAGCTCGCTAGAAATGTTCCACGAGGAAACTGCTACCTAAACACGTATTTGTAACGAATCAATAAAACTTCCCGAACCCCATAACAAACCACACTTACTATAAATAGAAACCTTCCATAATTGGAAAGTTTCCATAATTAGAAACTTCCAAAAGTAGAAACTCCCTTGACTCGCTAACTTCCCGACTCATATATTAATTAACACGAAACAACAACCAAAATAATAATCTAACCAAAATATAACACAAATAAAAAGAGTGACATTACTAACAAGTATATTGATAATTATTAAAAATAATAACAATAAATAATAGCAATGATAATCATAATAATAGTAATAATAATAATAATAATAATAATAATAATAATAATAATAATAATAATAATAATAATATACTATTAAATTGATAATTAACAACCAAAACAAGTGACATAACACAAAACCCACGAACGGCCCCAAATTTCGCGAACACCGAAACAGCCCCATGACCAGCCCGCGCAAACATCCTGTCTGACACCCTCAACGGCCCCTGACCTCGCCCCTGACACCACTAGGCTCGCCTCTGAGCCACGGTGGTTCCAGGGGAGGGGTCCTTGGCCGTCGACCTGCTCAGCCACCACTAGACGACCGTGAAAGAAACCCAGAACCACCCTCTGGTATCCTGCTCCTGACGCGACAACCCCAACGAACATTGCTATAAGACCGACACCAACCACCCATATCCACCACGACAACCACCATTCAAACACCGTGACTACAAACTGTAAACATACTCTACTAAATATATAAAACAAACACAAAAGAGTAAACGAATTCCACTGCAAAATCCATACGTTCATAGTTTCTGACCAGCGATAAAACCCGTTCGTGGAACAGCTGACAACCGACTCCTACTGGTGGTCCATGGTGGTCAACGACGACTCCATAGGGGAAAAAAAAACTATCTACTAACATCATAGATTGCTACTGACCAAAGAATCAGATTATCTACCATCATACACGATTAGAAATTGGAACAAAGAGAGGAAGAAAAAATGCGATTTATCAAAACCATGTGAACGTACCTATTTCACTGTGCATTCGAACCACCTTAGACCACCCTAACCCCACCCTGTGAACCTCCCCCTTACTCCCTGATGTGGCGGCAGTAGTTGTGTGCCAGTTGCTGTGAGTCGAAGAAATTAGGTTTAGGGTTTTGGTGTTGTGATTATGTTGACGGTAGAGTGAGAATTGAGGGTTTGTGTTGATTTGTGTATTCTTAACGAGATGGGCTCCTTTGGTTGGCACACAATTCGAGGCCCATGTCTAAAGTAAACATGGTATATTAAAACCGATACTCGCACTCGACATGCCACTAATAACATATAAAATATAAAGCACTTAAATAAAATACCAAAACAATTATTAATTATCGAATACCACGTTTAAATACTTTCGAGTCGTCAACATAATTAATAAATGTTAACAATAAAATACGTAATATTACAGTCTTCCCCCCTTAAAATGAACTTCGTCCCGAAGTTCAACCACAGTCAGGTGATAACCAATCCCACTCACGCGAACTTGGAACACAGACATTAACAAAACATTAACCAAAACATTAACAAAACATTAACCAAAACATTAACTTGGAACATGGATGCCTCGAATATAAATGCCCAGGAAATATCAACACACTAATATAATAAATAATATTAAGGTAAAATACGGAGTATTACCGTCTTCCCTCCTTAGAATGAACTTCGTCCCGAAGTTCACCACCCCATCACGGTAAAGAAACACTTAGCAAGCATGAACAATCACAAGTGACGCTTAAGAAACGCGAGATGTTACATTTTATTCCCCTTAAGAAAACTTTGTTGTAATCCCTCGAAAATCTAGACTCGACAATTAGGATTATTTTGGTGTCGATAGTTACTTTACGTTTAAGTAACTATGTTTAAGTTAGCATAATAGCTATACTAACTATATTTTTTTTAAGAAGGATGTTATGTCATTAGAAGGAATTGATCCCTGGACCTGTAGCATGACGGCTTGGGCCTCGTAACTCGTGCACTTCCCAAGCCCACGGCAGACTTAAGAAAACACAAACACCAAAACCCTTTTAAAGCAGCCTTTCTGCCGTCACTTTGTACTGCTATTCTAAACCTAAACCTAGTATTCCAGATCTCATACAACCACACATACTACAGCCGTCATAGCAAGGGGTTCGTAGGAGGTCTTCACGGTGACCATAGGGCAGGTTAAGGGTGGTAGATTCTGGTCGGAAATAGGTATGTCAGCGCGTTTCCTTTGCACCTTGGTTCTTCCTGCGTTTTTCAATAGGTTTTCGAGTCAGGTAAATCGTATATATGGGTTCTGGTATTTGTATAACTGTGACCTATGAACTTAGCAGTCGCGTTTTGACATATAGAGAGTCACCCTTGACCACCGAGAACCACCAGTCGTGGTGGTTTTGGTTACTGTTGTCAGCGTTGGTTTCTCGTTCAAAACAAAGTTTTCGTGCTAGTAGTTTTGCGTGGGTTTACGAGTCTGTTTGGCTAGTGTATGGTCTGGCTTTTGGTTTAGATAAGGTAGTGGTGTCTTGGGGCGTGTCAGGGTGGCTAGGTTGGTGGCTGCCGGTGGTAGGTCAGAGTCGTAAGGGTGATCTCGTTGCCTTGTTGTCTCGTTTTCTGTGGGTTTCTTTTTATACGAAGGTTAATTGGGGTGGTGACACCGTAGACTCAGGGGAGGTCGACGCGGTGTCACCACGGTGGTTTATGGGTCAGGCGTCAAAGGAGGCGTTGGTGGAGGTCACAGGGGTTGTCGGTGGTTGCTTGGTTGTCGAAGGGTAGGTGTTTGTAGATGGTTCAGATGCGTAGGTAATGAATCAGGCCTGGTTTGGGGGCCTGGTTCACCACGGCAGTGGCAGTCGAAGGAGTGTGGGTGGCTGTGGTGGTAACTGGTGGTTCTGGGCACGAGTTGAGGGGGTTGTGGTGGCGGAGCTGGTGTCGCACGGTGTTTGTAGGGGCTGTTTTGGGGACGGGTGTGATGTCGAGTAAAACGAAGGGTGTCAAGTGGTGTTTTAGTTTATTTATTGTTATTTACTAATATTATTATTATTATTTATTATTATTAGTATTATTATTTATGTTGTTGTTAGTAATTTTGTGATTCCTTTGTGGTTTTGGGTCGTATTAATTTAAGTTGCGAGTCGGGAATTATGTAAGTCATGGGAGTTCCTATATTTGGAAAGTTTCTATAATTGGAAGGTTTCTATTTTTGGGAACTTTCCGCTTATGGTAGTAAGTATGGTTTGTTAAGGGGTTCGGGAAGGTTATTTATTCGTTACGTATATGTGTTTAGGTAGCGGGTTTCGCGTGGAACACTTCTAGCAAGCCTTGGATTATTCGCGTCCCTGCTATTTCAGGTAGGGGAAAACAATATATATGGTGATGAGTAAATTGTTATTACCAGATGTTATCTCTTTTTATCTTATTGTATGAACGGTGTTATATTGTATTCAATTGACTGTATATTTCTGTGATTCAATACGACGTGGCAATTATTGGGTCTTGTGATACGGTGTGGAGGTTATTTGGCGTTGGATCGGTGCGGAGTTTATTTGGTGTTGGATCGGTGCGGAGTTTATTTGGTGTTGGATCGGTGCGGAGTATATTATCTTGTTGACTTGTTTACTTTTCCTCTACTCAACCTCGTGGTTGACCCTGTGTATTCGTGATCACCTGTGATGAACCAATCTAATGGGGAGCAGATTGACAGGTGGCTGAGACTAAGGGGAGCTATGGGAGAGAGAGCTTGGATCCGGACCAGATTAAAGTCTAGATCACCTTAGTCAGTTTAGCATGAGTTGTACTTTTATTATTGTTTTTAAGACCTTTGGATACAGTTGTAAGAACATGTTATGAGTTTAACTTTAATTAAAGTACTGTTTATCTTTCCTTTGTATCTACTGCCTCGGGAAACCGAGATGGTAACACCCTTACTTATCTGAGGAGTCCTAGTACAGGCCCTTAAATAAGTGGGGGTGTTACAAAGTGGTATCAGAGCGAACGATCCTCAGGCCTAACTTAATGAACCCAATGAATGTAGGAGAGTCTAAATAAAATGAACCCCGGGATAGGACTGCTAGGAGCACACCAAAGGAAAAGTATGAGTCTGGGGCCCCCTCACACCGAACCATTGGCCCTATCAGTTTTACCCGGGAACCCAGAGTGAATATACGAGAGAAAAGGGTAGGCTAAGAAAGGATGGAAGCAATGGTATACTGTGACAAGTATTTTATGAGAACTCTTAGTTTATGTGACTGTTTGGAAAAGCCGATAGGGGCATAAGCATGAAAGAATTTTAATTGTTTGAATAAAGAGGTGTATATTAATGTGGATATGTGAAGTAATTTGAAACATGTCAGTAATTCTTCTCTCATCATGTCTAGCGATATGCGGTTATGTGAATCCCGAGCCATGCTATAGTTATATGTTATTCTCTGATAGTTAATGATAGACCTTATTGTTTAGGGATTTTAGCCCTAACACAAATGGGTGCCCACATGCGTCGGGACTCATTTCTTTTCTTTGTGCTATAGTACGCCTCCGCGAAGAAACAATGCCGCTAACATCACGCAAGAAGAATTGGATCTTTTGATAGCTGAGAATGAGGCCCTAAAAGCCAAACGTATGGACTCCGCGAAGATTAGCACGATTATCGTGAGGCATCACCATACCCAATTCACTGGGGAGGGGGAACCTCATCTGCTGGGAGCGTGGTGCCGGGAATTCAGTAACCTGTTCGAGTTGGTGGATTGCCCTGAAGAATTGAGGGTTGACCAAGCAGCCCACTATCTGAGGGGTATGGCTGGAGACTGGTGGACCGGGAACAATGGAGAGATCCGAGAGGCAGCTAGAGAGGATGGGACCGAGTTTGTTGCTTGGATCGCATTCAAAAGGATCTTATATGAGGTGTTCCTACCAGAATTCCAGAAAAGTAAGCTGAGAGAGGAGTTCGACACATTCAGGAGGACGGAGGACATGACGGTGGAGGCTTATTACAGAAAATTTATTCAGTTGGTGAGTTACGTGGGGGACATGGGTTTCGATGATGCCATGCTGGCGATGAAATTTGAGAGGGGGTTGTCAATCGCTATTAAGAAGAGACTGATTGCGGCTCCGCCTACCACAGTCCAGGACATCTATTTACGGGCTGGGGCGGCGGAGAGGCTCTCAGATATGATTAAGGAAGACAAGAAGTCAAAATCTGAGAAGAGGAAGGCTGAGGCAGTGACGGAAAGTTCTGGGTCAAAGAAACCAAGCACCAACAAGTATAGTGGTTACTTCAGTAACAACACTTCCGGAGGTGCGAGAAATCAGAGCGGGGGTAATCAAGTGAGTGGGGTTTCTGGCAGTGGTTCAACAGGAATAGTGTGTTTTGGCTGTGGAAAGAGGGGACACAAGCAGGCCGTGTGTCGCTCTTCTGGAGGAAATCAGTCCGGGGGCTATCGTACGCCTACATCCGGATATCAGGGGTCTCGCACCCAGTCTTATGGTAACAGTGGCTATCGCACGCCCATGACCAACTATGGTGGGGGTGCGAAGTCTGGAGGGAGCAGCAACTATCAGAGGAACTATAACAATTATCAGAGCCGCTCGTACCAGAATCAATACAATGAAGGTGGAAGCAACCAAAAGACGGGAGCGGAAGGGAATCAGCAGGCTGGGACATCCAGTGCCAGTCAGAGTGGAGTCAAATCCAGTGGCAAGCTTTTTGCCATGGGAAAGCAGGCAGCTAAGGATGATGCTCATGTGGTAACCGGTACTTTTCTTGTAAACTCTAAACCTACTTTCGTACTTTTCGATTCCGGTGCCACCCATTCGTTTGTCTCTAGAGATCATGTTAAGGCTTTGGGACTTGAGAGATTTGATTGGGTCGCGGATTCAGTGACCATACCATCAGGCGAGTCGATAGTTTGTAATAGAGTATATGGTAGTGTACCCATCAAAATCGGGGAATCAATTTTCTATTGTGACCTCATAGAATTTCCACTGGGGGGCTTTGAGATGATTCTGGGGATGGACTGGCTGGGGAAGTATCGAGCTTTCATCGACTGTCATCAAAAGAAAATTTCCTTGAAGGGACCTAAGGGAGTGAGGGTGTCTTACAAGGGATACCGAGTCAAACCTAAAATCAAGTTTATTTCCGTCAATACCCTTAAGTCTAGCTTGAGGAAAGGAGAGAGCCTGATCTTGTGCCAGATGTGGAATTGTGAGGCTGAGACTCCTAAGACTAGTGAGATACCTATGGTGCGGGAATTTGAGGGGGTATTCCGAGACGACGTTCCAGGGTTACCGCCGAGGAGGGAAGTGGAATTCTCCATTGACCTAAAACCAGGGGCGAGACCAATATCTAAATCACCGTACCGCATGGGACCCAAAGAGATGGAGGAATTGAAGAAGCAGTTAGATGAATTAGCTGAGAAAGGATTCATTCGACCCAGTGTGTCACCCTAGGGAGCACCTGTTCTATTTGTGAAGAAGAAGGATGGGAGTTTGAGACTTTGTGTTGATTACCGAGAGCTGAACAATGTGACCATCAAGAACCGTTATCCTTTGCCAAGAATTGACGACCTGTTCGATCAACTAAGTGGAGCTGGGGTTTTCTCTAAAATCTACTTGAGATCCCGGTAGCACCAGTTGAGAATAAAGGATGAAGATATTCCAAAGACCGCTTTCAGAACGAGTTATGGCCACTATGAATTTGTGGTTATGCCATTTGGATTGACTAATGCTCCAGCTGTGTTCATGGATTTGATGAATCGAGTCTTCAGCCCATATTTGGATAAGTTTGTGGTGGTATTCATCGACGATATCCTAGTGTATTCCAAGAATGCGGAAGAGCACGAGGATCATTTGAGGAGAGTACTCCAGACCTTGGAGGAGCATAAGCTCAATGCTAAGTTGAGCAAGTGTGAGTTCCTGTTGGAGAAAGTCGCATTTCTAGGACATGTCATTTCAAAGGAGGGGGTATCTGTCGTCCCTAGTAAAATCGAGGCTGTGACTAAATGGCAAAGTCCGAAGAACGTGAGTGAGATTCGAAGCTTCCTGGGATTGGCTGGTTATTATCGGAGATTCGTCAAAGATTTTTCGAAGATAGCGAAGCCGTTGACATTTTTGATGAGGAAGGGGAACCGTTTCATCTGGGATGAGAGTTGTGAGAAGGCATTCCTGACCCTTAAGGAACGCCTGACAACAGCTCCTATCCTTGCTTTGCCAGTTGGGAGTGATAACTTCGAAGTTTATACTGACGCTTCGAAGCATGGGTTGGGTTGTGTGCTAATGCAGAATGGGAGAGTGATAGCATATGCTTCTCGCCAGTTGAAGACCTACGAAGAAAATTACCCGACTCATGATTTGGAATTGGGCGCAGTCGTATTTGCACTTAAATTGTGGCGCCATTACCTTTATGGAGCCACTTTTAAGGTGTTTTCTGATCATAAGAGTCTGAAGTATATCTACACCCAGAAAGAGTTGAACATGAGACAGAGGAGGTGGATAGAGTTAATTGGAGACTATGATATGCAGATTGTCTACCACGAACGCAAGGCAAATGTGGTAGCTCACGCCCTAAGTAGGAAATTTGTCCATGCTTTGATTTGTGCCAGATCGAGAGTGAGGTTGCATGGCGAACTAAGGGAGATGGGAATTTACATGATCCGGAAAGGGGATGCTCTTAGTGACTTGACGGTGGAGCCTGAGTTGTATGGCGAGATTCGGGAGTTGCATAAGAGTGATGCGAGAATCCAGAAGTGGCGCGGGATGGTTGAGAGTGAGGATGGAGAGGCTGCATCCATGTTCAGTATTCATACCGACGGTAGTTTGAGGTTCAGTGGGCGATGGTGTGTTCCAGATATTGAAGAGCTAAAGAAGAAAATCCTGACTGAAGCTCATGCTACTCCATATTCCGTTCACCCAGGGGGTGATAAGTTGTACAAAGATCTTAAGAAGACATTCTGGTGGCCAAATATGAAGAAGGAAGTTGCTGAGTTCGTGTCAAGGTGTTTGACATGTCAGAGAGTGAAAGGGGAGCATAAGAGACCTCAGGGAAAGATTCAGTCATTAGATGTGCCAGAGTGGAAGTGGGAGAACATCTCGATGGATTTCATTGTGGGGTTGCCTCGGACGCAGAGGGGCAACAACATGATTTGGGTGATTGTGGATCGTTTGACTAAGTCTGCTCACTTTATTCCGATGAAAGATACCTGGAGTAAAGCTGAGTTGGCTAAGTCATATGTGCAAAATGTGGTCAAATTGCATGTTTCCGATCGAGACTCGAGGTTCATATCTAGATTTTGGCAGGAGTTGCAGGCAGCTTTGGGTACCCAATTGAAGATGAATACTGCTTTCCATCCAGCTACTGATGGTCAGACTGAGAGAACGATTCAGACCCTTGAGAATATGTTGAGGGCATGTGTACTCGAGTTCGGAGGATCTTGGGAGGATCGTCTGGGATTGATAGAGTTTTCGTATAACAACGGCTATCATGCCAGTATAGGGATGGCCCCTTTTGAGGCTCTATATGGGAGGAAGTGTCGGAGCCCTGTGTGTTGGGATGATCGAGCTGATGTTGTGACCTTAGGGCCAGATATGATCCAGGAGATGGTGGAGCAGGTTCAGATTATTCGACAGAGGAAGAGCTATGCAGATCTGAAGAGGAGTGAGATTTCATTCGAGGCGGGAGAGAAGGCACTATTGAAAGTATCTCCAATGAAGGGTGTGATGAGATTCGGCAAGCGTGGCAAGCGTGGAAGTAGTCATGATTGATATTGATACGAAGACTACAAAATTTTAAACATATGAAGAAATTAAATGCTAATCGTTTTAATTTTCATTTTTAACTTGTAAACATATTTACTAAGTTGATGCATCTATAAAATGACCTCTATCCAATTTTATAAATGATTCCAATGTTGGGAAATGTGTCCTCAACAATAGTGCGATCACGTAATTAAATCTCATAACGAGAATGCGCAAGGGATGATACGATTTTATATTGGTCAACTGACCAACATTAATCGGTAATGATTGGCTAGCTAGAGTTTGACATTACTGTCGTATGACGGTGGTGGTCAGTTGATCCCTTTAGGTCACACCTTTAGGACAATTCCCTTAATTGATAAAGTGATCAAATGTATATTGATACGATTTGATCATATTCCTTAAACTCATATATCGAGAAATTAGAGGTTAAATCTTAATGTAAGATTTATGTTTGAAATTGAAATGTATCAATTATCAAACATTAAACGATATTTATGAAATGTCGTAATTAGAATGAACCTGATTTTTATATTATTACAAGTGTTGTAAATCGTATTGACGATTAATGAAATGACCATTTTATTTATTAGTAATTATGAATTACTAGTCAATTTGTTAAATGTGATTTATTTAAAATGATATTTATTTGATAAATATGCATTTTAAATTAAAACAATTGTTTCTTATTATTGTGACACAATATATGTCACACATGATTATACAATTGTACAAATTGACAATTATAAAATGGAAATCCATTTTAGGAGGTTAGTGTGCCGATTTTTTAAGAGGTTTTAATTGTGTGTTTTTGTGTGGAAAAGCACCATCATTATATAGCCTTAATACCTAAGTGTTAGGGTGGCATGACTATGTTATGGGTAAGACAAAAAGAGCAATCTTCTCCTCTTCCCAAGCTCTTTTCACGGCACACTTCACCCACCTCAACATAAAAATGAATTGTTCATATTTTCTAATATTCATTCTAATCAAGAGCTAGTCTTTCTAGTGTAAGAAAGCTCATAAAATCCCCTAAAATATTAGTCTCATTATATTTCATATAATATGATTATATTAGTAATACTACAATTGTTATAGTATTCATATATTATTCTAATAAGAGAGATTAGAATTATTTAAGGAGAAACCGATTTCTAGTCTAGCTACTTCAAGATTTCGGTTGGTTAAGGGGTTGTCTTGGTGCATCCAAAGGAGGTATTCTTATTTGGGTACTAGGAGGATCATCCTTGCTATATATTCGGACCGTGTGTAAGGGTTCGAAAACTCTCTTATTTCCGCTTGTTTTAGCATGCATAAGATCATTATAATATGTTAATTAAAGGGTTAATTAAAAGATTATGTTAGTATGACTAAAAGATTAGTTTATGAGTAACTAATAAACCCAACAATTGGTATCAGAGCAATAGGTTGTTTGCATGCTTTCCGTTTACGTTTTTACGGAGTTATAGTGATAACAAAATAAAATTGAAATTTTCGTTTAATATATGATATGCACGAAATTAACTTAGCATGAATACCTACTGTTTTCTAAAATATTTTAGAATATTTGGAATATATTTTGCATGAATATTGATTATTGGCATATTAAATCTCGGTTTTAATATATTTTAATGGTTAAAAATGTATATTTTTGGGAAAAATAGTTAAAATAAGCTTCTGGCCGAGATTTTTCAGTATGTTATCACATGTATTTTCTATAATATGAATATGAATTTTCGTAAATTATGGACTTATAAAACATGTGATATGAATTTTAATGGTTAAAATGCTATAAGATGAATAAAAATGGGTTAAAATAGTTATATTATAAATTTGACTATAAAAATTTATGAGGATGTCACATGCAATATTTAAAATTTATGTTGAATTTTCCAGAAATTTATCTCAAATATTGCAATATTATAGAGTTTTAATGTAAAAATCGGGTAATTAGTGATTTAATTTCGACTTTAATAGTTTAACTTGGAATTTGGCCATAAAAATTTAACACGATGTCATATATATTATTTCCAGCATGTATAAAATTTTCGAGAATTTTATCTTATTTTATGCTTGAGAAATAATTTTAAAGGTTAAAATCGTACGATATATGACGTAAATCGTTAAAATTTGCAAATGTTGTTAAAATGGCCGAAAAATGTAACCCATATTATTCATATGTGATATGTTCATCATGAAAATTTTCTTGGGAGCCAAAAGTTTCAGATTTGTTTTAATTTTAATTTGTTAAAAGTAGCATTTAAAATTAAAATAATAAGAGGCTTTAATTTAAAGTTTCGGCTACTTGGGCAGGGTGTAATTTAATTTTTATGTCCATTTTGTGTTCTTAAAGTGTTTTGGAAGGTGTAAAAATATTATTAGTATTTTATTTGCATTTATGGAATTTATTATTGAATTTTCCGACTTAAAAATGCTCGTTTTACGTATTATTTTCGAAATAATGTTAAAACCGTATAAATACTAATATTTTAAGATTCTGAAAATTTTAAGAACATTCTGGATTTTTCAAAATTTGAATTTTGAATTTTCGAAATTTTTATGACTCTTTTGGATTTTATATTATTTTTCCCGTAAAACCGAGTAATACCGATCAATATTGAAATATATTAAGTTAAGTCATGTTCAAGGTTTGAGTAAGACTAAATTTTGAATCCTATGCGAGTTAGGATGATTAACTTAAGGATGAAAACCGTTTCATAAAATGCATAGTGTTGTTAAACGTTAAAACACGCGATTCCATAAACCAAGGTTTACGATAACTATTTAAATAAGTGTTTTAAATAGGACGATTTGACTTAGGGTTTGCATGTTAATTCATATTTACATAAGCATTGCATACTTTATTATGAATGTCATGATTTATTTTTACGTAATTTTGGGAATTATGTAATTTACTTAGTATGGCCTTAGTTTTAAATCGGTATTTCCCGTAATGTAAGGGGGTTACCGATTCGGTTGTAATTTTGTGATCTCGTATCATCCAATTGTAATTTATTTCTATTTTATAATGTAAAAAGTAGACTAGAAAAGTTGTAATATTTGTAAAATCCGGAGTTCCTTCAAGACGGTGCCATTCAGAAAGGAGTTCCGAATAAGACGGTGTTTACCTCGAAGTGCGTGCCGCGTGAAGTTCAAGGGACCAAAGGAGTTGGTTTCCGAATTTGTACTTTATTATTTCTTTTCTAGGAAAGGCCATACTAGGGTTTATTTATGCTTTTATTTTGCTTTTTATATGTTTGCATGCATAGCCAAATCGTCATATATCTTCTCATGCATTTTTCGATTTAGTCGACCTAGTCTTTTATTTATCGATAATTCACCGACTTAGTTCACTTAAACGGAGATAGATAATAATTTGACTAGATCTCTTACATATAAATATTGAGACTTAGCCTTACCAAAAAGTACGGACCCATGAATCCCTTCTTCACAAGAACGTAGGCTCGGCTATACCGGGGTACTAAAATTGTCACGTTGGGTAAGTGAGGTAATAAGATTACGCCTTGAAATTTGGTTGATCTCAACGAAAGTATTCGTAACCGTAGTTGCAATAAGTTCGGGCTAAAGACGATTTTTAGAAAATTGTCGACCGAGAGTTCTAAGAGTAGAACCGATTAAAGGGTTAATCCACCAAATTATACCGATACGGGTTGAATCGGCTACACCGTGCCCGGATTAGTATGGGTTTGGGTCTCGGGATTGTTTACTTAATTGGGTAAGAGATCGTTAAGTAAATATATAACTAAACTTGTTAAAAGTTCTAGTTTAAATTATGAATTTTAAAATGATGTTGTTTTCCTCTTATCATTGTAGTTTAATTTTCAACAACATCAATGGCAACCAACGCTCCACCTCTCACTAACATATCATGGCTTCGATCCTTTATGGATCGTTGCAAACTCGATAAGCATGGTTCCAATTTTAAGGATTGGGATGCGCAATTACTTTTGGCCGCTTAAGGTGACGATTAGAGTCGTTACCTATCCAAAGCCGCTCCGACCGCTCCGACCGCTCGTTCATCGGTCCAAACTCGTGAGGCCTATGAAGCCTACATGAAAGAGTCCTCCGCTCTTAAAAATGTGTTCATCTTCTCCATGGAGCCGGATCTCCAAAGGAGTATGATTAAGTTGACCACATCGTATGAGATATACACCAAGCTTGCGACCATGTTTTCACAAACTCCAAGGGTGATCCAATATGAGGCGGCTTCCGCCTTCTTTGACATTACATTCAAGGAAGGGCAAAAGATAAGCCCTCATGTGCTCAAACTCGTTGAGCTCGCGGAGACTCTAAAAGCTCAAGATGTTGATGTTCCCGACTCTCTCATTATTGACCGAGTTCTTCACTCGCTCAATAAGGTTAAAGCGTATGCTCAATTCCGGGTGAATTTGAATATGCGAAACCAAGAGACCACGTTGGACGAGTTGCATAAGATCCTAGTCCAAGCCGAAAGGGACATGGGACTTCATGAAAGTTCCACCAAGGATGTTTTGAACATCGAAAAGAAAGGGAAAACGAGCTTCAAAAGGAATGCCTCTAAAGGCAAGGGCAAGAAAACGTTCAAGCCCAAGGCGACCAAAGAAAATACCTTTTCGAAAGGCGCTTCCACCTCGTCTTCAAAATCCGAAGACAAGTGTCATTATTGTACGAGGATAGGGCATTGGAAGCGTAATTGCCCCAAATACTTAAGCAATCTCAAAAATGGGAAGGCAACCGCCGTAAGTAATAATTCTCGTTTAAAATTCATGTTGTTTTGTCAACTTTTGTATAGCGATACAAGTTGTTGACTATCACCCCTTTTAAATTGTTTTAAAGGGGCACCTTATGATGATAAGGGCAAGAAAATGGAAGCGTTAAGTTCCTTACATGGATTGATATGGTAGCATCCAGTGATTGAAGACATCAAGAGCTTGGCTCTAAGTTTCATTATCGTCTTCTTTCATTTATGCACTTTAATTATAAAGAACAATGTCCTTTCTTGTATGACAAGGATTAAAATCCTAAAACAATGGTTGTAATTTTGGATATTGGTGACTTGGTTTTCAACCCGAGTCACTACTTTTTGTTCTAAATCAATGTCTTGATTTCTCAAATAAATTGCATACCTTGTTTAAACATGAATAATGGTGATTTTATCACGCAATAAACATTGATACGATCAATACAATGTAATCAAAGTGTTGATTAAAACGGAGAACTACACCCCATGAGATACTTTCAATCAAATTAAGAAATCATTAATTCATTATACGATGATCATTTTAAGTGAAAATGAGAATGTATACATCACACCTATAAAACTTCAAACTTTCATATGCATTGGTTAAATCGAAATTACTATCCTTATGCAAATAAAGGTTATTGTTAGAAGGATAGAGTGGGAGAAAATATTTCGCTCGCAAACCAATGATATAAATACAGGATCTTAGAGAAGATTCCTACATGGGAGTCTTGAGAAGAACCCTAAATGAATGAGCTGAAGAAACTACGAGAGGACACAAGAGGAAAGGTTCCTTAAATAATTCTTGTTTCAAAGAGAGGAGACATGAAACCCCGTATGAAATCGGAAGGAAAACGTGCAAACTTAATAAATGATTTTTCTAAATTTATAAGATAAAAGAGAAGAAATCATCTCGATTCTCTCAATGTAGTTATAAGGGAATTATCATGTCATGTTCGTCTCGAGGAAACGAAGACATGAAAAGAGGGTGATGGTTGATTGAATGAAAATATATCACTATAGGGATAGTGATAGTAATAATGATACATGCGAGAAATGAAAAGTTCATTTAAGATATCGAGAGATATTGTTTTCAGTGGGAGCAATATTCATTAAAGAATTGAAACCTACCATTTAGAGAGAATGGGTGATTCTTTAAGAGTAAAGAATAAGAGGTACTCAATTTAGATGAATAAAATAATTTATATCATATGATGATGGAGTTTTAAAGGGAAGGTTTATTATATGGATAATAAAAGGTCGCCCACTAGAAGTTAGAATGGTTGGATACATCATTCATAACGATGAATGAAACCATTATCAAATAGCCAAGATGAGTGAAAATTATTAGAATGATGAAATCATAAATAGACTACAATGTAGATTTCAGTACATAAGTGACTAAAGAAAGTGATTCCTTAATCCCTCCAGCATATCGATACGTCACAAGTTATAAGATAACAGTGGGAGCTTTCCTCCGGAAAGGAAACTCAAAATCTAGAAAGAGTTCTAGATATGTACTCAAATAGAATCATATTATACGGGATAATATGAGAATGAAGGAGATCAAAATTTGTAAGTTTTGCAATCATGAATAAAGGTTATTCGCAAAACACTAATACAAATAGATGATTGTGCATCAAATGCAATGTAATAGTATTGACTATTGTTGCATGACAACATCATTTGAGTTATGATTAACTCAAAGTGAAAGATACTTTGTCAAAATCCAAATGGGTTGTAAGAGACAATATTGAACCCCATAAGTGAACTGGATTGACTTAGTATGGCCCCTAGCCGCTTACATGAGGTGACATCTCAAAGCGACTAGAGTGTGAGGCGATTGATGGCAAGTTCAAGTGCCATAGAGTCATATGTGATGACTAGTCGATCACATAGGCAGACTGCAAGAGACACTCTGTCGGGCAATGTGACCGCTTATAGAGTTCTGAAAATTTTATAATAGCTGGGTCGTGGCGAGAGCTACTATAGTATTCTTGTGAGTCAATTCTTAGACTAAAGACTACTCTCCCAAGATGGTACAGTTTAGGCATAGCCTTGATCTGTTCTCTACGACTTTTCGTAACTGGAGTCAAATGGGACTGCTTCAGGCTGTGACTGACTGTGACTGGTCAAAGGAAATAGTGCGCTAGAAATTGTCCACCCCTTGTCAGGGTTGTTCAAATCTCAGGGCCACTCGAGGAGAAGTTAACTGGAAATGCGTGGCCACGCTCGGAAGGTATCTATGGTAGATAATTCCGGTCAAACAGTTATTCTCCAGATCGAGGAAACCATTCATGATATGATCAAATGCAAGTACGACCTCAGAGAGACATCTTGCATTGAGTGGGAGATTGTAATAGGACAAGAGAATTGGTGACGCACACTTGTAGAGGACAAGTGGGAGATTGTTGGGAAATGTGTCCTCAACAATAGTGCGATCACGTAATTAAATCTCATAACGAGAATGCGCAAGGGATGATACGATTTTATATTAGTCAACTGACCAACATTAATCGGTAATGATTGGCTAGCTAGATTTTGACATTACTGTCGTATGACGGTGGTGGTCAGTTGATCCCTTTAGGTCACAAATTTAGGACAATTCCCTTAATTGATAAAGTGATCAAATGTATATTGATACGATTTGATCATATTCCTTAAACTCATATATCGAGAAATTAGAGGTTAAATCTTAATGTAAGATTTATGTTTGAAATTGAAATGTATCAATTATCAAACATTAAACGATATTTATGAAATGTCGTAATTAGAATGAACCTGATTTTTATATTATTACAAGTGTTGTAAATCGTATTGACGATTAATGAAATGACCATTTTATTTATTAGTAATTATGAATTACTAGTCAATTTGTTAAATGTGATTTATTTAAAATGATATTTATTTGATAAATATGCATTTTAAATTAAAACAATTGTTTCTTATTATTGTGACACAATATATGTCACACATGATTATACAATTGTACAAATTGACAATTATAAAATGGAAATCCATTTTAGGAGGTTAGTGTGCCGATTTTTTAAGAGGTTTTAATTGTGTGTTTTTGTGTGGAAAAGCACCATCATTATATAGCCTTAATACCTAAGTGTTAGGGTGGCATGGCTATGTTATGGGTAAGACAAAAAGAGCAATCTTCTCCTCTTCCCAAGCTCTTTTCACGGCACACTTCACCCACCTCAACATAAAAATGAATTGTTCATATTTTCTAATATTCATTCTAATCAAGAGCTAGTCTTTCTAGTGTAAGAAAGCTCATAAAATCCCCTAAAATATTAGTCTCATTATATTTCATATAATATGATTATATTAGTAATACTACAATTGTTATAGTATTCATATATTATTCTAATAAGAGAGATTAGAATTATTTAAGGAGAAACCGATTTCTAGTCTAGCTACTTCAAGATTTCGGTTGGTTAAGGGGTTATCTTGGTGCATCCAAAGGAGGTATTCTTATTTGGGTACTAGGAGGATCATCCTTGCTATATATTCGGACCGTGTGTAAGGGTTCGAAAACTCTCTTATTTCCGCTTGCTTTAGCATGCATAAGAAACGCTCTCTAGACTGGCGACTTGAAGGCGATTTGACGGCTGAATTTGGAGCAGTTTTCCTGTGCACATGGCTATGGAAACCTCTCCATCTCTTCTTCGTAACATCACCAACAGGAAGTCCAAGGCTGGCAAGGAGCGTATGACGAAGAATGATGAGAATTTTCGACCAGAACCTAACGTATCAAACAAGTATGGCAGTATGCAAAATATTGTAGGGGTGGCACCATATGATCTGTCAGCAGCCTCTAGTGCTGAACCTGAACCACTGAATGTTAACAATGAGATTAATGGCCCACAAGTGACTGAAGAGGCAAACATGAATGACTGGTTTGATCATCATGGCAAGAGAATTGAAGCAATCATAGATGACGATGAGGATGTGGTGGAAATAACGGCAGAAGATGTTCAGGAAGAGTTGGATTTTTGGAAGTTTGCTGTGTATGGTTTTGTCATAGGCACGAATCCACCATGGCCAGTCTTTGAAGGGTACTTGCATCGTATATGGAGGCATCACAAGATAGAAACTGTGTCCTTTTTGCCTAATGGAGTATTTATTGTCAGATTTCAAACCCAAGCAATGCAAGAGGCTGTGTTGGAGGCAGGGATACACATGTTTGATAGCAAACCTATTATGATCAAGAGATGGCTACCAGAGGTGGATTTGGAAAAAGAGGATGTGAAGGCTGTTCCAACTTGGATGCGACTTCACAAGCTCCCTTTGAAGTTTTGGGGAGCAAGCATTCCTAAAATAACCAACAGGGTAGGGAAATATCTGAGAATGGACCCTACTACTGCAGCCAAAACAAGACTTGGCTTTGCCAGAGTATTGGTAGAGGTTCAGGTGGACCAAAAGTTGCGTAGTAAGGTTCGTGTGAAGGATGAAAATGGAACAGTGCTTGATATTATGGTGGAGTTTGAATGGACTCCTCATAGGTGTACTGCGTGCAAAGGTATAGGGCATACTGCCAACTTGTGTAGGAAAGCTACAAATAATAAGGGCCCTAAGCCTGCAAGACCTCAGAAAGTGTGGAGACAAAAGGCGGTGGTAAGCATACAACCACCCCCACAGAGTGACACTGGAGGCTCACAAGTTGAGGCTGATCAGCAGCAGGAAGCCATGGCAGAGCCCAGATTTGGTATGCCACTGCATTTCAACTCAGCTGCCCCAGGGAGTCCAGGCAGGCCAGGGAGTCCTTCATTCAAAGATGTCGTGGCTGGCCACATGAGTAGACCCTCTAGCCCAAACCTGGATCAATGATTATAGGACTTTGGAATATCAGAGGTATGAACAATGTACAGAAACAGCGTGAAATTAATAAATTTTTGTTAGAGAATAAAGTAGGACTTTTTGCCTTATTTGAAACCAAAATAAAAAGCCAAAAACATCAGCAAGTCATGGCTATTTTTGATCAATGGAGTATAAGTACCAATACCCATACTCACCAAGGAGGAAGAGTATGGATAGGTTGGAACCATTTAGAGTTTCAGATTGGAATCCTGGAGTATGATCCCCAATTTATCCATTTCTCTGCTTGTCATATCCCTAGTAAGAAGAGATTTCACTGCACGATGGTGTATGCCTTTAATGGTATCAATACAAGGGAAAGCTTGTGGACAAACCTTAGGAGACTGGCAGACTCAATGCATGGTGCCTGGGTGGTTGGAGGGGATTTCAATTGTGTGATGCAACCAGAGGAAAGACTGGGGGGAGCTTTTCTGCTGCAGAAGCTAACCCTTTTCAAGACTGTATTTCGTACTGTGAACTTATGCAATGTCCAACTGTTGGTGCCTATTATACATGGACTAATAAACAGAGGCTAGAGGACAGAGTTTATTCCAAGTTGGATAGAGTTTTTACTAATGAAGATTGGGATAGCTTAATGCCTGATCTGCAAGCTAACTTCCTACCAGAAGGGGATTATGATCACAACCCTTGCCTTATTCAATCTGGGCAGCCTGTGGAGCAAAGAAATAGACCATTCAAGTTCTCTAATATGTGGTGTAATATTCCTGATTTCCAAACAATTCTTCAGCATCACTGGACCACTAATAGGTATGGGACTTATCAATACCTGCTGATTACTAAGCTCAAGGCCATGAAGCTTCCTTTGAAGCAACTGAATAAACAACATTTCTCTGATATTGAAAGGTCCACTGCCCTAGCCCACAGAGCTTTACTGGAGTGTCAACAAGCTCTTGTTCAGACACCAGGAGATACTTTCCTGCTGCAGCAAGAGTATGATGCACATGGGCTGTACACCACGCTTAAGCAACACCTTCATACCTTCCTAAAGCAAAAGGCCAAAGCCCATTGGTTTCAGGAAGGGGATCAAAACACTAAGTATTTCCATGGCCTTTTGAAGGCAAGAAGAAGGAAGAATACAGTCTATCAAATTCTGGATAGTACAGGAACTCTTCATACACATCCAGATTCTATTAAGGCTAGTTTTTTGGATTTTTATATTGACCTCCTTGGTACAAGCACAGCTACAACTCCTATCTCCCCCCAGATAGTTCAGCAAGGCCCTCAATGCACTGAAGCCCACTCCTTGATACTGCAATCCACTGTCACCAGGGATGAAATAAAAGAAGTCATTTTTAGTATACCTAATGATAAGGCCCCTGGGCCTGATGGGTATACGAGTCAGTTCTTTAAAGCAGGGTGGGATTATGTTCAAGAAGATGTATGTGAGGCAGTCATGGAATTTTTCAGTTCCAAGCAATTACTCAAGCAACTGAATGCCACTAATATATCTCTCATTCCTAAGGTAACAAATCCTCAGACTGTGGCCCAGTTCAGACCTATATCTTGTTGCAATGTTATATACAAAGTCATCTCCAAATTACTTTGCAATAGATTGGCACAAGTGCTCCCTCATATTATTTCTCCCACTCAAGGTGGGTTCATCCAAGGGAGACACATTATGGAGAATATTTTGATATGTCAAGATCTTATTAGACTCTATGGCAGGAAGTCAGTGTCACCCAGATGTATGTTTAAGATCGATCTCCAAAAGGCATATGACTCTGTAGAGTGGGACTTCCTAGCTCAAATGATGCATGCTCTTAAGTTCCCTCAGGAGTTCACTGACTTGGTCATGGCTTGTGTTACAAGTGCCTCTTTTTCTCTATGTTTGAATGTGGATACTTTTGGTTTTTTTAAGGGTAAAAGAGGTTTGAGACAAGAAGACCCTCTTTCTCCTCTTCTCTTTACTATCTGTATGGAATATTTGTCCAGATTGCTGTAGCATACTACCAAGGCTAATAACTTCAAATACCATCCTTTATGTGCTCCTATGAAACTTACTAGCTTGATGTTTGCTGATGACCTCCTCCTCTTTAGTAAAGGAGATATTGGTTCCATTATGGTGCTCCTTAGAACCTTTGCCACTTTCTCAGCATCCTCTGGGTTGAGAATGAGCCCTGGTAAGTCCAATGTATACTTTAATGGTGTTCTAGAGACAGTGAAGGTTGATGTAATGCAGGTGTCTGGCTGCATTGAAGGACAGCTACCTTTCAGGTATTTGGGGGTCCCTATTAAGCCAACAAAGCTCAATGCCATGGATTGCAGGCCTATTATAGATAAACTTATGGAAAGGATTCGTATCATAGGAGCAAGGAAATTCTCTTATGCAGGTAGACTGGTGATAGTGAAGTTAGTACTTAAAACTCTACATACATATTGGGCCACTATCTTCATTCTGCCTTCGGCTGTGATCAAAGACATTGAGACTATTTGTAGGAATTTCCTATGGGATGGGGGCACAGAGTATAAAAGGAGTCCTCCAGTTGCTTGGGAGAAAGTATGCACACCAGTAAAGGAAGGGGGATTGGGGCTAAGGAAAGATGCTGTTTGGAATAAAGCTGCCATTGGCAAACTTGCCTGGTGGATTGCCTCTAAACCTGAAAAACTATGGGTGAGATGGGTGCATAGTATATACCTGAAAGATCAGTCATGGGCTGACTATACTCCTCCTATGGATGTGTCTTGGACATGGAAGAGAATCAATAAATGTAAGGAGCTGCTAGCCTCTGTCCTGCCTGCCTACAATACTCAACTGAGTTACTCTATTAGTACAGTTTATGGGCTCATCAGAGGTACAAACCCCACTCAGCAATGGAGCTATCAAACTTGGAATGATTGGACCTTACCTAAGCATTCTTTTGTGGCCTGGATGTTTCATCATAATGCTCTGAATACAACAGCCAAGCTATATAGATTGGGGATCAGTGACAATGATAGTTACTGGTTGTGTGGAACAGGAACAGAAGACCAGGACCATTTGTTTTTTGATTGTAGTTACAGTGCCAGTATCATTCATATGGTGAAGGAGTGGACTGGTATTAATTTTCCCAGGTTGGACATTCGGCAATGGTGTTTGGCTAGAAGAGGGACTAAGGTCAGGAGAGGTTTGATCTATGGGCTGTTCAATGCTATAATTTATCATGTTTGGTGGCAAAGAAACAAAGCAAGAGTTGATCAGGTTCTGTTAAGACCCCAAGTCGTCGTCAATTTGTTGCAGGAAGACTTTAAGAAACGTTTAGCTATTTGTTGTAAAGGTCGTATCTCCCATAGGGATCGCACCTGGATTGATAGTATGATTACATAACTGCTGATGTACTCAAACGTTTGAAGGCTTAACAAAGCCTTCTTCCTCTTTGGTATTTTTTAATATATTTTTTTACATTATACCAAAAAAAAAAATATGTTAATTAAAGGGTTAATTAAAAGATTATGTTAGTATGACTAAAAGATTAGTTTATGGGTAACTAATAAACCCAACATCCAAGACCCAACCCATACTATCGAAATCGTGAACCACTGGAACTCCGACCCAATGATATGGTTTGGTGGGTTAAAATAAACCGGTTCTACCCTAGAACTCTTGGTTGATGACAAATCATAATTTATACATCTTAGCCCGGAACACATTGACCACTGGTCCTCTACACTTCCGTTGAGTACAAACCAAATTTCAAATGCATCGGAATGCGATCCGCCCACTGGACTGAATCCACCCCATCGCCCCAGTTATCCTACGTAATGAGCTTCGTACTGCCCACTGGACTAGCACCACCCCAAGAAATAGAAGCTCATGGGTTCTACTATTTGGTAAGGCTAATCCTCAATTGTTTTGTTTAATATAGAGGTCTTGTCAATTTATTATCTATCTCCTTTAAGCGAATTAAATTGGTGAACTCGATAATTATAATTGACAAGGTCGTTTATAACGATCTAAACTAATATGCATGTTTATGGCGATTTGGCTATGCATGCAAACATATTAAAATGCAAAAGTAAAAGCAATAAAGCAATAAAATCCTAGTATGGCCTTCCTAGTAATAGTAAAAACTAATTAACTATTACAAATTCGGAAACCAACTCCATGGTCCCTTGAACTTTATTGGCACGCCATCCAAGAAAACACCGTCTTGTCGGAACTCCTTTCCGTATGGCACCGTCTTTTGGATCTCCGGAATTACAATAAAATAATACAACTATTCTATTGTAAAACTGAAAATTTAAATTACAAACCCGTGATACGAGATCACATAGATTACAACCGAATCAATATTCCCTTTCATTACGGGTAATATTGATTAAAACTAAGGTCATACTAAGAAAAATTACATAATTCCAAATTATATAAATAACATTCAAAATATGACATTCATATTAAATAAATTGCAATAAATAAAATATGTATGCACATGCTCAATTTTTAATGCCAAATCGCCTTATGGGAGCAAATATCTCATATTTGTTTACGGTTTTTACGGATGTGCGCGATTTTGACTATTAAAATCATCAAAATTACATAAATCTAATTTATGTCCAAGTTAATCATCCTAACTTACTTTAGGAATCAATGTTTAGTCTCTACTAATATTTGATCATGATCTAACTTGATTTTGCATTATTGTTCATAAATTACTTGTATTTTCGGGAAAAATAAACAAAATACGGCCAAATGAGTCAATAAAATTCGAAATTTAAAATTCAAAAATTTTAAACTTTCTGGAAATTTTCTAAAAATTCAGAAATTAATAAAATGGTCTTTTGCAAATGTTTATGGTTTATTTCTTCAATAAATCGTATAAAAGCCATTTTTATGGTTTAAAATCCGATTTAAATTATAAAAACTTGCAATAATTTGCCATAAAATTTGAGTCATCCTACAGTAAATATATATATCTTAAAATGACCAAAAAATTACAGACCATACTCGAAATTTTATTTTTACGACTCATAAATTACGATTATTAGCTAATTAACTCATTAAAAATTAATAATCATAAAAACAGAAACTTTTTGATATCCAACTTTTAGATCTGATGTTCCTATCATATAAGACATCTATGGGTAAAATTTCATGCCATAATATTAAGATTAACTATTTTTAACACAATAAGTCATTATATAGCCGATTTCAACTATTAAAATCATAAAACATGCATCACTTGAGAATAAATTCTCAACAATTACATACATTCTGTAAATATTGCATGTGACATTGTGTTAATTTTTTATGGCAAAATTCCAACTATAACTATTAAAGTCGAATTTGAGTCACTATTAATCCGATTTTTACTATAAAAATCATTAATCATGCAATACAAGTCCAATAAATCCGAAAATTTATATAGGTATTTTATATATTGCATGTGACTTCTCATAAAATTTTTAAGGTCAAATTCGAAATATAACCTTATATACCCATTTTTACTCATATTATGACTATTTATCTCATAAAATTCATAATCCATGCATATTAACTCCATTTCTTACGAAAAATCATATACAATATATTAAATATGCATGTGAGAACATATCAAAAAATCTCAGCCAGAAACTAGTTTTAACTATTTTTCCCATTAATTGTTGTTTAAAACCGATTTAAACTACAAAATATACAAATAAATATGAAAATGAACAATAAAAATCCATAAAATTATTTTTATGTCCTAAAACCATTTTAGAAACAGAAAATTTAACATGCAAAATTATTTTGTGATTTATCATAATAAATACAAAATATTTCGAAAATTCGAAATATATATGTTAATCCGTTTTTAACATAAATCATGAATCCGATCATGCGTGCAACAACCGTAATGCTCTGATACCACTTGTTGGGAACTAAGTTCCTCATTTTATACTCAAATCTAATGTGAGTTTAATATATATAAGTTTAGTCATAAAACTTAATTAGATCTTATGCATGCATGATGATATCATAAGATGAGATAGTCCTTACATTGGTTTTAGAAGGTTTATACTCTATAATCACCTATTATTTGAGTCTTCAAAAACCCGAAATCCTCTTGTAACGATCTAACAAAAATCGTCTCCTAAAGGTGCGTATCAAGGACCCGATCTCAAACTAACATTAATTTTGTTACTAGAAAATTAGTATTAGTATACTAGAAACAATAATAATATTACTCTTATAATAATATTAATATGGAAATAATTATTTTCTTATAAAACCATTTTACTCAAGAAAATTGGAGAATGGAGTTGTAGTATAATATGTTAGTAAAATGATGAAGCATATACTAACAACTAGTTAGCCAAAAACTAAAGACTTATGTGGTGTGAGGGTGTATCTTATATAGAGCAAACAAGAGCTTACTTGCTCTTGAATAGGCCGGCCAAGGCATCCCCAAGGAGCCTATGCATGCCCTCTTACACTCTTACACAAAGCATGTAAGATTCCTTACAATATGCTCTTTGTGTATGACACACTCTATGCTTGTACACTTACACACACAACATATACTCATACACACTACATATACACGGTTCACATGGGTCTTATTATAGACCCATTTTATTTTTGTCAATTGTGTTAATTTGTAACATGTCACACATGTCTTATAACACATGACCCAATTTGTTAATTATGCAATTTCAACTATTAAAATCTATAATCTACAAATTTATTACATTTAAATAATTACACTAATAATTTCGAAATTATTATTGTATGAAAATGTAATGTCATAATTTAATTACAACTCTTTGTAATTTTATGATCAACCGTGTTCATTCTCAATTTAATCGTTTCCCAAACGAATAAATAAAACCGAGTAATAAAACGATTTTATTACTTCGACTATTATTATTATTATAATCCCATTATAAAATATTCGTCATATAAAATTATTTCCAAAATTTCTAGTTATTAATTAATTTGTATCTAATACAATATTAATTAATTATTCTATTGAGACGGAATTCCCTAAAGATATGACCTTAATGGATCAACTGATCACCACCATCATATGACGATAATGTCAAACTCTAGACAGCCAATCATTATCGATAAATGTTGATCAGTCGACTTTAAAAGAGTAACACTCCCAGTTGTGTTTCATTCAAATGAGTTTTAATTTCGTCAACACACTATTGTCGAGGACACTTCCTCCAACAATCTCCCACTTGTCCGAGACAAGTGTGTGTTACCAATTCTCTTGCCCTATTACTATCTCCTACTCAATGCATGGCGTCCTCTCAGGTCGTGCCGGCAATTGATTAAAATCTAGAGTGGTTTATCTCGATCTGGAGTTATAACTACTGACCGGAATTATCTACCATAGATACCTTCCGAGCGTGGCCACGCATTTTTAGTTATTATTCTCCTCGAGTGGCCTAGAGATATTTCTCAACCCTGACAAGGGGTGGACAATTCCTAATCGACTTATTTCTTCCGGCTGGCCATCATCCATCATAACCCAAAATATATCCTTATAAACCCCAGTTACGAAGGTGTTAGGACATAAATCAAAGTTAATCTGAAAACTATGCCACCTCAGAGAACAGTCATTAGTCCAAGAACTGACTCATGTGAAACACGATAGATGCTCCCGCCACGACCAGGCAGTCTTTTAATAAGAGTACGCCAGAGCTCTATCAGCGGTCATTAGCCCGGCAATGTGTCTTAACATGTCTATGCCTAGGTGATCGATTAGTCATCTCGTATGACTCTATGGCAATTGAACTCACCATCAATCGCATCACACATCCGGTTGCATTGAGATGTCACCTCACTTAAGCAACTAGGGGCGAGGTCATGATAATTCAATTCACTTTAATGGGGTTCAATATGGTCTTACCATCCCATTTGAATTTTACTTGACCTTTCGTGAGTTTATCAATAACTCAAACAATTAGTGGATTACACCATCCAAGTGGTCAACCTTTGAACACCATTTAATTTACGATAAGCTTTAGTGCCTTTCGTTTAAATCCCTTAAAATTGTAATTATCTTCATTTTGAGTAAACCAGGTTTACCACGGTTCGTGCGAGCGTTCACCTTGTGGATCATATCCATATATGCTCTTCATTCTGAAGGAGACAAGTCATTCTCATGACTAGCGAATAAGATTATGTGCATTGTGTAACTCCCAGCCACTGCAATGCCTTTACATAATTTGTGAACATACACATTTTGTTGAATCTTGTGATGACCATGTAGTTAAAATACAAGTCATTGAGATGCATAGTCAATGAATGTAAGCCAAAGATTATCAAAAATCTTTGCTTGGCATCTTGGAACTTGAGTCGTTGCAAACCTTTTACCATAAAACTAAGTTATCTTCCAAAATCTTAAATTTGTCTTTCATCTTCATTGGAGAATACTTTGACGGTTGATCAAGGTTTAATCATTGGTTTAACACTTGCTCAACAGGTTATCCTGCAAGCGGCGCGCATCCACTTTACACGATTACACTAATGGCGGAAACATTAGCAATTTAAACGTGTAAACGATAGTACTTAAGGTTCGATAAATTTCCATGATCCCATCATGGCTATACTATCTTCATCTCCATGAACAACCTTAACACTAATAACAAGATGTCTTTTATAATCTTAACTAAACATCCCATGTTTAATTAGATTTAATTCTTATCAATATGTCATCTAGAACCAAAACTCATGTACCTTTTACAAGTATCAATGCTTCATTCCAAACGAGCAATGAGTTGTTTTAGATAACGTTTGCTCCCACTAAACTCTTGTTCTTGCCTGATTCTGAAGATCCCGAAGTCATACCCATGACTCAATAGCTTCAAATCCTGGAGCGAGAACTCCCACTGAACTTTACACTTAACCGTAAATCATAAAGCTCCCACTCAATTCAATGTTCCCTAACATTTAATGAACTGAAATGGTTGGGACTAAACCATATGTGCTAATAGTCATATCCTTTTCAAATACCCTTTTGAAAAGCAGTTATTGAGTTTACTGAATTCATTCTCAATGAATTACTTTACTACTTTCATCAAAGTTACCCTTAACTTTGCAGATTGCAGACATCCATATGTCAGCTTATGCTTCTCTCAACAAATCTTATTTATCAACATGTATATCTTATAAATTTCATGGGTTTTAGAATTTGCATTGGCATATTTAGATCACCATCTGAATCCAAGAACCCTTTCTTGAGCCTTTGCAAAATCTCTTGAATAATTTTCTTCGAGTGTCCTCCCGTAGTTTTTATAAGAGTCTTTTCTTATGGTGTATAATTTTGTGTGTGGGAACTTTCAGTTCCCCACATTTATCTTATCTTATACTGTACGAGGACTCTATCATGGATCTTATCCATGTATAGAATTTTTCCTTACAAACTTCAAGAATTTATTCTTGAAGTATCCCCCAGGGCCAGGGCCGTTGGTATATAAGGCGTAGATTTTTACCAAACCGTAGATCTTATCCACAACCTATGGGCCTATCCACAACTTTTGGGATGATAAGGCGTAGAATCTCATCCACAGCCTAATCTACCTTTTAAAATCATAAGGCGTAGATTATCTCAATCGTAGATCCTATCCACAATTTAATCTACCTTCTAAATCTCTTACACAACCAAAACACAATAAATCCTACTATTCACTAATAGATCATATCCATTGTGCTAATGAAAATCATATGCTATTTGTGGCCTTTTCAAATTTCTCCCACTCTATCTTTGTAATAATAATCTCATTTTATTACCAAAGATAGCCATTAATGCCACAAGCAATGACTTTGATGTTGGTTTGTGTACCCTTATGATTTATCACAGAAATTATTCGTTTAAAGCTTAGATAGTTTTGGATGGTTGATAACTTTTCCTCTTAATTGAGTTCTATACTTAATTTTATTTTGATTTGATTTGAATTGGGTACCCCATACCTATTCGGTTTCAATGGTTATACATTGAAATGTGATAATCAATTCTATTTTATGTTTAAGATTTGCAAGTGTATGTTAAACTAAACAAGAACATAATTATAAAACCGATAGTGACTTGGGTTGAAAGCCAAGTTACTATATTATCCAAAATACAACCAATTTGTTCATGGATTTCCCTTTCCTTGTCCAACAAGGAAATAAAACACAAGCTTTAAATTGTTCATACAACACTTGAAATACTAGCAAAATAAGTGAAAAACAAAGCTCCTTGATCATCCGAGTGGAGCTACTCTTAGTTCCCTTGATCTATCAAGCTTGTTTCTCCTTTCCCTTATCTTTGCTTTCATGCCCTAATTCAAGTAAGAAGAGCATTCACATCACAACTTGTATCATAATACATAAGTTGAGATTAACATAAAATTGGGATAGTTATCGTACCAACTGGAAGAATTTTACCAGCTTTGAGATCGCTGAGATCCTTGGAACAGTTCCTCTTCCAATGTCCTTTGCCATTGCAGTAAAAGCATTTGGCCCCTTGATGAGGGCTCTTCTTGGAATTGGAGGTGCTTGCCTCAGAAGACACTTTCTTTGAACCCTTGGAAGGGTGCTTCCCCTTTGCCTTACCCTTCCTTTTGAACTTTCCTTTGCTCTTAACATTAATGTTGAGCACATCCTTAGGGGCACTAACATTTAGGCCCATATCCCTTTCTGCTTGCACGATCATATTGTGCAATTCATCGAGAGAGATGTCTTGGTTCCTCATGTTGAAATTCACCCGGAATTGTACATAAGTTTTCACCTTAGACAAGGAGTGGAGGATTCTGTCAATCACTAGTTCTTTAGGAATGTCCAATTGATTCATCCTTAGGGTTTCTACATACTCAATTAACTTGAGCACATGTGGGCTAGCCTTTTGCCCCTCCTTAAGGTTGAGATCAAAGAAAGCCGATGCCGCCTCGTATTGGACAATTCTCGAAGCCTTTGAGAACATTGTCACAAGCCTGAAGAAGATCTCATAGGCCGTGCCAATCTTTATGGCACTCCTTTGGAGTTCCGGCTCCATCGAGAAGATCAAAACATTTTTGATTGCCGCAGACTCCTTCTGATAAGTATCATAGGGTCGTCTTGCTGCGGCGGTGGCATTTTCTGCAGGTTCAGGAGGTGATTCTTCAATGAGGAATTCGGTCTTACCGTCTCCCTCTGCCGCTAACAATAGTTGGGCATCCCAATCGGCAAAGTTCGCCCCATTCTTTTCTAGCTTACAACGATCCATGAAGGAACGTAACCATGAAGTGTTTGTAGTAGTGGAAGTAGTCATGATTGATATTGATACGAAGACTACAAAATTTTAAACATATGAAGAAATTAAATGCTAATCGTTTTAATTTTCATTTTTAACTTGTAAACATATTTACTAAGTTGATGCATCTATAAAATGACCTCTATCCAATTTTAATAATGATTCCAAGACCCAACCCATACTATCGAAATCGTGAACCACTGGAACTCCGACCCAATGATATGCTTTGGTGGGTTAAAATAAACCGGTTCTACCCTAGAACACTTGGTTGATGACAAATCATAATTTATACATCTTAGCCCGGAACACATTGACCACTGGTCCTCTACACTTCCGTTGATTACAAACCAAATTTCAAATGCATCGGAATGCGATCCGCCCACTGGACTGAATCCACCCCATCGCCCCACTTATCCTACGTAATGAGGTTCGTACTGCCCACTGGACTAGCACCACCCCAAGAAATAGAAGCTCATGGGTTCTACTATTTGGTAAGGCTAATCCTCAATTGTTTTGTTTAATATAGAGGTCTTGTCAATTTATTATCTATCTCCTTTAAGCGAATTAAATTGGTGAACTCGATAATTATAATTGACAAGGTCGTTTATAACGATCTAAACTAATATGCATGTTTATGGCGATTTGGCAATGCATGCTGATGCCCGTCGTTGAGGGTACCAAAGATAAATTTATAATTCCTAACTTTAACAATAGATAGTGAAAGTCAGGGTCGAACCACAAGGAGGTGGGGAATGTTTATTGTTTGATGTTAATGTTTTAAAGGTAACAAATTTGGGGGTTTGATTGGTTGATTACTAAGTCTAAAGTAAAGATAAAAATAAAACAAGAAAATAAAGATGAGATTAAAACTATATAAAAGGGATGCTAGGATGTTTGGGTAATAAATAGCTAAGGTAAAATAAATCCTAAGGTCAACATGTATTGCAGTCGCGTAAGGGGGCGTAACATATCTTTTTAAGTCTATGCTACCTAATAGCTCCTTTCGGCCTATGCTATTAGTTCCTAGGTCTCACAATTATTGGGTGTCAACAATAAGGGTGATTCCTAAATTCCAGGTCACATACCTTTCAGCCTTGAGTAACCTATCCGTCTTAAGGTGTAAACCAATGCCTTTCCCGTATCTTTCAATCTTGGGTAGGTCATTACTAACATCCTACAAATCTCCTTATGGTCTCATTGCAGGATATTATAATTAACAAGAAAAGACGAAATAAGAAAACATACGTTGGTGGTCGACCGACCGGCTACTCCAGTCGGCCGACCACGGCCTCGGTCGACCGACCAGCTATTCCAGTCGGCCGACCGTGGTCCTGCTACAAGTCGGTCTTTCGAATTCTATTTACCTACGCATATTCATCCCCTACATCCTAACATATGAAAATTAGCTACTCATGGTTGTTAAGATGATTATGAAATTGAGAATAAACATGGAGAACATAGTAAATAATCTAAACATGCAAGATTCAATAAAGCTTGGGATTCTAACTTAACAATTATAATAAAAATAAGAACTATAATAAAAAGCTAGATTAAAAGAGTAATTACCACAATTGGAATTGGGGCAGAAAGAAACTAACTTTATTGAATGCTTGAGAATTATTGAAAGATTACAAAACTAAACCTGATAAAACTTGATACTGAAAGATTCGATGCAAAACTTGATTATCAAGATCTAAGATCTAAGATATCTAAACCCTAGCTACAAGATTAGCTTATATAGGGTAAGAGATTAGAGTTTCCTAAAGACTCTAATTCTAGTTTATTTCCGAAAAGAATCGATTGGGCTTCTGTTGTGGTCGGTCGACCTACTATTCGGGTCGGTAGACCGCTTCCTGTTGGGCTTCTTTTATTTCCGGCATTCCTTGAAATTTGGGCTTAGTTAAAATTCAAGACTGGTCGGTCGACCGCCTCTGTACGGAAATCTTCGGATTTCTCTTGTTTTGACTTTTGGCACTTGACTTTGACTCCAATTGACTTTCCATTTATTCCTCAATTAAGCAAAAGACTCGAGGATACGAATTTGGTGCTAAATCGTCTCTTTTCCGCATAAATCTGCAAAAGTGCATAAAAACACGAAAGTACACAATTTGTGGGAAATAGAGGCTAAAACATAGTAAATGAGCGACCAAATACGTGTAAAAATAGATGTAAAACATCATAAAATAGACACGTATCAAATTCCCCAAACCAAACCCTTGCTTGCCCTCAAGCAAGAAATAGACTCGATCCTAACTAATGGAACGATTTCAAACTCAGAGCGAAATTTACATGTCAGTCTAAACCAATACCAAGAACAAAATGAGATAATATTCAAATCATGCAAACGAGTTATGGTGTCGTCAAACTTGCAACACTAGAGACTATAGAGACTTTATACCATGGACTCTCGCGGTGCGCTCGAGACACTCATGAAGCAAAGGGTGAGTATATGTAAAAGATAGAAAGAAGTAATTTTGTAGAGACACTCACCTAACTGCGACCCATGAAAACATGCCTCCAATCTAACATGAACAGGAATTCTACAACTTTGTATAACAATCTCATTTAAGTGACCTAGATACATGCAAATGAGGTACGAAAGGTATGTGGGGTTAAAGGTAAAAGTGGTTAAGATGTTTTTGGATTTGTGGGGTTAGTAGCCAAGCTAGTAAAACCGATTCCCAACAACATATTTCACAACTTTTTTTGATATTAAGAAAGTGCTCTTTTGTAGCACAACTCTCACATTTGAATATAAGAAAGGACTCCCAAATATTTTTGAATGAAGTACGGGAGTGATAACATATAAAAGAAAGGGATTTTGGAACGATTTTTGAATCTGATGATGTCAGGTGGTCGGCCGACCCATGAAGGAGGTCGGTCGACTGGCTTCCTGTAAGTTTTGATTTTTTTTCGTTTTTCTTTTCTTTCTTTCTTTTCTGAATTTTTTTTTTTTCTGTTCTTGTTCTTTTCTTTCTTTTCTCTTTTTGCTCATGATAGCATACAAACCAAGATGCCTCAAAAAATAAACCAAAGACCACAAATACTAGCTTGGAAGGGTAGGCTAAGTATGGGATGTAGTTTTGGGGGAATAAAAAGGCAATTTTGGCTATGTGAAGCTTATGGGTAAATATGAGAAAAGGGATCCCAAATGCACGTATCAAGACTCACAAAACGAGAAAGTAAAACAAGTATATAGCAATTCAAGCTCATGTTTATGCATATTGATGTAACATGTTCCAAGGGGAGTACTACTCACATCCTAGACAACTGGTTTAAGAATGAAACCAGGAAATAAGCTCTAAACCTTAGAATGTATAGTAGGTTGCCAAGGTATAAGTCAAGTCTCAAGATATGCAAGTTGACAAAAACTCGTAGATATGCGAAAGACTCTCATACTAAAACAAGTTGACAAGGCAAGGTAAAGGCATAAACATGTAGGATAGCTAAATCATCCTTGAAATACTTTCGTTCCGACTCGACCTATATGCTAAAATAAACGTGCATTTTTTTTGGAATTTTTGAATTTTTTCATCTTTTTGTACTTTTTCTTTTGTATAGGTAAGGAAAATAAAGAAAAGAACAATGCAAGACAGAAATGCAATAAACGTGTGACAAAATGCAATGCATGTAACACGAAACCATTCCCCAAACCAACCCGCACAATGTCCCCATTGTGCATTAGCCTAAGTAAAGGTTTTAGAAAATTAAAAGATAAATGCAAGTAAAAAAAAACTTAAGGAAAAACTGGAAAGAACTCACTGGGTAAAAAGATGTATGAGAAAAACCTCCCCAAACCAGCGTAAGCTGGGAGGTTTTGGTGGTCAGCAGTGCCACTAAAGTACCAAAGACGATTTCATGATTTCCAAGGAAGAAAAACGAAAGACTGCAGCGGACAGTAGGTCGACCGACCGGCTAAACGGGTCGATCGACCTCCTGTGAACATCGGAAAAATCTGCGATACAGCGCCTCTGGTCGACCGACCGATTTTTCTGGTCGGTCGACCAGCTGAGTCCTGGAGGTCTTCTTTTCTTCAGAAATCCTGAAAAAGAAAGAAAAAAATGCGCGCCCAACAATGCGCGAGATGCCAAAACGATTCTTAAAGTCTTAACTACTAGCAAGCCAAACTAAAAAGTCTCACACAACATAAAATAAATTGTCTTAAAACTGCAACTTAAAAACAACTATCCGTTAAAGATGCGGAAAATATCCGACCACGGCTTCTGACGGCATGCCGTAGTCTCCACAGTTTTTGCTTTAGTAGCAAAACACATCTTCTTTCCTCTGTCGTAAAGCATATGCGACGGTCTCTCTTCTTGAGCCTGCTTCCTCTTCTTTTTCTCCTCTCGATCCACGACGTCTGGATCCTCATCCTCTTCATAGCTTAAGCATCCCATTCCTCCTCTTTGGATGATGACTTCCTTCTCCTTGGGTTTCCCCAAACCAGTTCCTGCAATAGTCATAACAGAAGTGTCCTCCCTATTGCTCCCAATCTGGGGCGGAGGTGTAAAAACAGATACAGGAACAGGTAATAAAGTGGGAGAAGTAGTGATGACCTCACACTTCTTCTCAGAAGTGATAGCATTACACGTGATGGGGGTCATAGCATCCTTCTTCCTATAAGATAGGCCATAGATAATAGAATGTTTGCCTACTTTGAAGGTTAGAGTTCCAGTGCCTACATCTATAATGGCACCTGCAGTGTGAAGAAAGGGTCTTCCTAGAATTATGGGTATATGGGCATCCTCTGGGATGTCCAAGACAACAAAGTCAACTGGGAAGAAAAACCTGTCTATACGCACAGGGATGTTTTCTAACACCCCTACGGGTTCCATAGATGTGCGATCTGCCATCTGGACGGTCATACTGGTCACTGCAAATTCGGTCATTCCTAGTTTTAAGGCAACGCTTAAGGGCATGACACTTATACTAGCACCTAAGTCGCATAGAGCCTTCTTAACTGGGAAGGTTCCTATATTACAGGGGACAGAAAAACTTCCAGGGTCCTCTAGTTTATAAGGGGCAATAACATGTGTTAAAAAACTAGATGACTCTTCAGTGAGGGCCACCGACTCAACCTTTTCTAGAGACCTCTTTCTTGACAAAAGTTGTCTCATGAATTTAAGATAGGAAGGAACTTGTTGAACTAATTCTAAAAATGGGACTTGAACATTTAATGAACGAATCACATCCTTAAATTTGTCAAAAGATACCTGATCCTTTGAAGGCACGAGTCTTTCTGGAAAAGGAGCAGCTGAAGATTCAGTATTTGCACCCCTTTTTAAAAATCTGGGGGTCTTGTCACCCCTGAAAAGGAAATCCCGTAAGTTATTCGGCAATTCTGGACGAAAGGGGACTTCAGGTTCTACTTCGGTGGTCGGTCGACCGGTATTATCGGTCGGTCGACCAGTCTTCTATTCAGGACAAATTTCCGGATCCTGCTCTGTGGTCGGTCGACCAGAAGCTTCGGTCGGTCGGCCGCCTTCGCTGCTACTCGCCTGTTTTTCTTTCTCAGCCCCCACTTTAGCTCCACTTCGCAGGGTTACGACGTTTAGAGTCTCCTTCTTCTGGCCCGGCTTGGTCGGAAGTTGACCCGGAGCCCTAGTATCATTCTTGCTCGCGAACTGAGCAATCTGGGACTCTAACATCTTCATCCCTGCCTCTCTAGCCTGTGACTCCTTCTGAACCAACCCGATAAGATTTTGGATAAGAGCATCTGTGTTGGGTGGTGGATTAGAAGGTGGTTGAGGGTTGAAAGGTGGTCTTTGGAAGTTTTGTTTATGTGGGGGTACATAAGTGGAATTTTGCTGAGGTTGCATTTGCTGTGGGTTTTGAACATTCTGGCTTGTCCACCTTAAGTTGGGATGGACATTGTTATTATTCGGATCATAGAAATTGTTCCCACGGTAATGCTGAAAAGCGGCACATGTTTCATTAGATGAAGTACAGAACTTTGACACATGCCCTTCTCCACCGCACCTCTCACAAGCAAAGGGTCCGTCCTGAACGGCGTTCACCTGGTATATTCCTCCCTTGCTTCCACTCCCTAGATCGAGCTTTCCTGCAGCCTCAAATTTTTCTAGCTTGGCTGTCAAGGCCTCAATTGCTGACAGGTTGTACTCAGATTTCCTCTGGTTTCCCCTAGAAGTACCATGCTCAGCGCGGTGCACAGCAACATCTTCTATTAACTTGAGACCCTTAGTCTCTCCTGAATTATCTTGGAATCTCCCATTAGCTGCAGCATGTTGTCATCATAGAGACCATTGTAGAACTGGTTGCAAAGAAACCATTGTTCGAATCCATGATGTGGTATGGATCGAACAAGTCTCTTGAACCTGTCCCACGCCTCGCTAAAGTCTTCATTGGGACCTTGCTTGAAATTGGTAATCTGCGCTCTTAAGGCATTCGTCTTTGATGCAGAATAGTATTTCCTGTAGAATGCTAAGGCTAAGGTGTTCCAGTCTGTAACTCCCGCAGCAGTGCGGTCAAGATCTCTGTACCACTCTCTCGCAGAGTCCCTAAGGGAGAAGATAAACATGGTCTGTTTAATCTGGTCCTGCGTCACTCCTTCTGGGGGTGCTATAGAACATATGTAATCTGTGAAGATTTCAATATGCTTAGCAGCATCCTCATTGGCCGAGCCTCCAAATTGGTTTCTTTCAACCATAGTAATGTAGGCGGGCTTGGCCTCGAATGGCTTCCCAGTACCTGCAGGTAAAGTGAACCCTTTGTATAGGTCCTTTGCCTGAGGCATGGAGTGACTGGCAATAGTGGCTTCTTCTGCCATATTATCTTCTTCTTTAGGAAAAACTGGAAAGTAGGTAAAAGGTGGTGTTTTTGGTGAAGGTGGATTGATGGGTGAATTTGGTTGTGAAGGTGGTGTTTTTGGTGAAGATGGTGGTAATTCGAATAAGCCTTCTTGAAATAAGGAAGATGGTGAGCCTCCTTCCTGATTTGCTAGAAGTTGCTTTCTTCTTTCTCTAAGAGTCCTCTCAATTTCGAGATCAAGTGGTAGGAGTTCTCCTTGAACTGACCTGCGCATAAGAGGAAACTACAAGAAAAAAGTGAGAGGGTTTAAGGAACAAAAAGTTCCTTAAACAAAGAGAAACAAAAACAAAAAACAATAAACACTGGCGTCACCTCCCCGGCAACGGCGCCAAAATTTGATGCCCGTCGTTGAGGGTACCAAAGATAAATTTATAATTCCTAACTTTAACAATAGATAGTGAAAGTCAGGGTCGAACCACAAGGAGGTGGGGAATGTTTATTGTTTGATGTTAATGTTTTAAAGGTAACAAATTTGGGGGTTTGATTGGTTGATTACTAAGTCTAAAGTAAAGATAAAAATAAAACAAGAAAATAAAGATGAGATTAAAACTATATAAAAGGGATGCTAGGATGTTTGGGTAATAAATAGCTAAGGTAAAATAAATCCTAAGGTCAACATGTATTGCAGTCGCGTAAGGGGGCGTAACATATCTTTTTAAGTCTATGCTACCTAATAGCTCCTTTCGGCCTATGCTATTAGTTCCTAGGTCTCACAATTATTGGGTGTCAACAATAAGGGTGATTCCTAAATTCCAGGTCACATACCTTTCAGCCTTGAGTAACCTATCCGTCTTAAGGTGTAAACCAACGCCTTTACCGTATCTTTCAATCTTGGGTAGGTCATTACTAACATCCTACAAATCTCCTTATGGTCTCATTGCAAGATATTATAATTAACAAGAAAAGACGAAATAAGAAAACATACGCGGGTGGTCGACCGACCGGCTACTCCAGTCGGCCGACCACGGCCTCGGTCGACCGACCAGCTATTCCAGTCGGCCGACCGTGGTCCTGCTACAAGTCGGTCTTTCGAATTCTATTTACCTACGCATATTCATCCCCTACATCCTAACATATGAAAATTAGCTACTCATGGTTGTTAAGATGATTATGAAATTGAGAATAAACATGGAGAACATAGTAAATAATCTAAACATGCAAGATTCAATAAAGCTTGGGATTCTAACTTAACAATTATAATAAAAATAAGAACTATAATAAAAACCTAGATTAAAAGAGTAATTACCACAATTGGAATTGGGGCAGAAAGAAACTAACTTTATTGAATGCTTGAGAATTATTGAAAGATTACAAAACTAAACCTGATAAAACTTGATACTGAAAGATTCGATGCAAAACTTGATTATCAAGATCTAAGATCTAAGATATCTAAACCCTAGCTACAAGATTAGCTTATATAGGTTAAGAGATTAGAGTTTCCTAAAGACTCTAATTCGAGTTTATTTCCGAAAAGAATCGATTGGGCTTCTGTTGTGGTCGGTCGACCTACTATTCGGGTCGGTCGACCGCTTCCTGTTGGGCTTCTTTTATTTCCGGCATTCCTTGAAATTTGGGCTTAGTTAAAATTCAGGACTGGTCGGCCGACCCGTTTAGCTGGTCGGTCGACCGCCTCTGTACGGAAATCTTCGGATTTCTCTTGTTTTGACTTTTGGCACTTGACTTTGACTCCAATTGACTTTCCATTTATTCCTCAATTAAGCAAAAGACTCGAGGATACGAATTTGGTGCTAAATCGTCTCTTTTCCGCATAAATCTGCAAAAGTGCATAAAAATACGAAAGTACACAATTTGTGGGAAATAGAGGCTAAAACATAGTAAATGAGCGACCAAATACGTGTAAAAATAGATGTAAAACATCATAAAATAGACACGTATCACATGCAAACATATTAAAATGCAAAAGTAAAAGCAATAAAGCAATAAAATCCTAGTATGGCCTTCCTAGTAATAGTAAAAACTAATTAACTATTACAAATTCGGAAACCAACTCCATGGTCCCTTGAACTTTATTGGCACGCCATCCAAGAAAACACCGTCTTGTCGGAACTCCTTTCCGTATGGCACCGTCTTTTGGATCTCCAGAATTACAATAAAATAATACAACTATTCTATTGTAAAACTGAAAATTTAAATTACAAACCCGTGATACGAGATCACATAAATTACAACCGAATCAATATTCCCTTTCATTACGGGTAATATTGATTAAAACTAAGGCCATACTAAGAAAAATTACATAATTCCAAATTATATAAATAACATTCAAAATATGACATTCATATTAAATAAATTGCAATAAATAAAATATGTATGCACATGCTCAATTTTTAATGCCAAATCGCCTTATGGGAGCAAATATCTCATATTTGTTTACGGTTTTTACGGATGTGCGCGATTTTGACTATTAAAATCATCAAAATTACATAAATCTAATTTATGTCCAAGTTAATCATCCTAACTTACTTTAGGAATCAATGTTTAGTCTCTACTAATATTTGATCATGATCTAACTTGATTTTGCATTATTGTTCATAAATTACTTGTATTTTCGGGAAAAATAAACAAAATACGGCCAAATGAGTCAATAAAATTCGAAATTTAAAATTCAAAAATTTTAAACTTTCTGGAAATTTTCTAAAAATTCAGAAATTAATAAAATGGTCTTTTGCAAATGTTTATGGTTTATTTCTTAAATAAATCGTATAAAAGCCGTTTTTATGGTTTAAAATCCGATTTAAAATATAAAAACTTGCAATAATTTGCCATAAAATTTTAGTCATCCTACAGTATATATATATATTATATATATATATATATATATATATATATATATCTTAAAATGACCAAAAAATTACAGACCATACTCGAAATTTTATTTTTACGACTCATAAATTACGATTATTAGCTAATTAACTCATTAAAAATTAATAATCATAAAAACAGAAACTTTTTGATATCCAACTTTTAGATCTGATGTTCCTATCATATAAGACATCTATGGGTAAAATTTCATGCCATAATATTAAGATTAACTATTTTTAACACAATAAGTCATTATATAGCCGATTTCAACTATTAAAATCATAAAACATGCATCACTTGAGAATAAATTCTCAAAAATTACATACATTCTGTAAATATTGCATGTGACATTGTGTTAAATTTTTATGGCAAAATTCCAACTATAACTATTAAAGTCGAATTTGAGTCACTATTAATCCGATTTTTACTATAAAAATCATTAATCATGCAATACAAGTCCAATAAATCCGAAAATTTATACAGGTATTTTATATATTGCATGTGACTTCTCATAAAATTTTTAAGGTCAAATTCGAAATATAACCTTATATACCCATTTTTACTCATATTATGACTATTTATCTCATAAAATTCATAATCCATGCATATTAACTCCATTTCTTACGAAAAATCATATACAATATATTAAATATGCATGTGAGAACATATCAAAAAATCTCGGCCAGAAACTATTTTTAACTATTTTGTCCATTAATTGTTGTTTAAAACCGATTTAAACTACAAAATATACAAATAAATATGAAAATGAATAATAAAAATCCATAAAATTATTTTTATGTCCTAAAACCATTTTAGAAACAGAAAATTTAACATGCAAAATTCTTTTGTGATTTATCATAATAAATACAAAATATTTCGAAAATTCGAAATATATATGTTAATCCGTTTTTAACATAAATCATGAATCCGATCATGCATGCAACAACCGTAATGCTCTGATACCACTTGTTGGGAACTAAGTTCCTCATTTTATACTCAAATCTAATGTGAGTTTAATATATATAAGTTTAGTCATAAAACTTAATTAGATCTTATGCATGCATGATGATATCATAAGATGAGATAGTCCTTACATTGGTTTTAGAAGGTTTATACTCTATAATCACCTATTATTTGAGTCTTCAAAAACCCGAAATCCTCTTGTAACGATCTAACAAAAATCGTCTCCTAAAGGTGCGTATCAAGGACCCGATCTCAAACTAACATTAATTTTGTTACTAGAAAATTAGTATTAGTATACTAGAAACAATAATAATATTACTCTTATAATACTATTAATATGGAAATAATTATTTTCTTATAAAACCATTTTACTCAAGAAAATTGGAGAATGGAGTTGTAGTATAATATGTTAGTAAAATGATGAAGCATATACTAACAACTAGTTAGCCAAAAACTAAAAACTTATGTGGTGTGAGGGTGCATCTTATATAGAGCAAACAAGAGCTTACTTGCTCTTGATTAGGCCGGCCAAGGCATCCCCAAGGAGTCTATGCATGCCCTCTTACACTCTTACACAAAGCATGTAAGATTCCTTACAATATGCTCTTTGTGTATGACACACTCTATGCTTGTACACTTACACACACAACATATACTCATACACACTACACATACACGGTTCACATGGGTCTTATTATAGACCCATTTTATTTTTGTCAATTGTGTTAATTTGTAACATGTCACACATGTCTTATAACACATGACCCAATTTGTTAATTATGCAATTTCAACTATTAAAATCCATAATCTACAAATTTATTACATTTAAATAATTACACTAATAACTTCGAAATTATTATTGTATGAAAATGTAATGTCATAATTTAATTACAACTCTTTGTAATTTTATGATCAACCGTGTTCATTCTCAATTTAATCGTTTCCCAAACGAATAAATAAAACCGAGTAATAAAACGATTTTATTACTTCGACTATTATTATTATTATAATCCCATTATAAAATATTCGTCATATAAAATTATTTCCAAAATTTCTAGTTATTAATTAATTTGTATCTAATACAATATTAATTAATTATTCCATTGAGACGGAATTCCCTAAAGATATGACCTTAAGGGATCAACTGATCACCACCATCATATGACGATAATGTCAAACTCTAGACAGCCAATCATTATCGATAAATGTTGATCAATCGACTTTGAAAGAGTAACACTCCCAGTTGTGTTTCATTCAAATGAGTTTTAATTTCGTCAACACACTATTGTCGAGGACACTTCCTCCAACAGAGGCTACGTGGGAGCCTGAGGCATCCATGAGGGAGCGTTACCCACATTTGTTTGATTGAGGTAAGTTACGCGGACATAACTTTTCTTTAAGGGGGGTGGAATGTGATACTCTGTGATTTAATTAAAGTTTTTGTGATGTTTTATGTTCCAAGTTCGTTTGAGTTGGTTATTTTGTCACCTAAGTGAGGACGAACTTCGGGACGAAGTTCATTTTAAGGGGGGAAGACTGTAATACCTCGAAAATCTAGACTCGACAATTAGGATTATTTTGGTGTCGATAGTTACTTTACGTTTAAGTAACTATGTTTAAGTTAGCATAATAGCTATACTAACTATATTTTTTTTAAGAAGGATGTTATGTCATTAGAAGGAATTGATCCCTGGACCTGTAGCATGACGGCTTGGGCCTCGTAACTCGTGCACTTCCCAAGCCCACGGCAGACTTAAGAAAACACAAACACCAAAACCCTTTTAAAGCAGCCTTTCTGCCGTCACTTTGTACTGCTATTCTAAACCTAAACCTAGTATTCCAGATCTCATACAACCACACATACTACAGCCGTCATAGCAAGGGGTTCGTAGGAGGTCTTCACGGTGACCATAGGGCAGGTTAAGGGTGGTAGATTCTGGTCGGAAATAGGTATGTCAGCGCGTTTCCTTTGCACCTTGGTTCTTCCTGCGTTTTTCAATAGGTTTTCGAGTCAGGTAAATCGTATATATGGGTTCTGGTATTTGTATAGCTGTGACCTATGAACTTAGTAGTCGCGTTTTGACATATAGAGAGTCACCCTTGACCACCGAGAACCACCAGTCGTGGTGGTTTTGGTTACTGTTGTCAACGTTTGTTTTCTCGTTCGAAACAGTGTTTTCGTGCTAGTAGTTTTGCGTGGGTTTACGAGTCTGTTTGGCTAGTGTATGGTCTGGGTTTTGGTTTAGGTAAGGTAGTGGTGTCTTGGGGCGTGTCAGGGTGGCTAGGTTGGTGGCTGCCGGTGGTAGGTCAGAGTCGTAAGGGTGATCTCGTTGCCCTGTTGTCTCGGTTTCTGTGGGTTTCTTTTTATACGAAGGTTAATTGGGGTGGTGACACCGTAGACTCGGGGGAGGTCGACGCGGAGTCACCACGGTGGTTTATGGGTCAGGCGTCAGGGGTGGCGTTGGTGGAGGCCACAGGGGTTGTCGGTGGTTGCTTGGTTGTCGAAGGGTAGGTATGTAGATGGGTCAGATGCGTAGGTAATGAATCAGGCCTGGTTTGGGGGACTGGTTCACCACGGCAGTGGCAGTCGAAGGAGTGTGGGTGGCTGTGGTGGTAACTGGTGGTTCTGGGCACGAGTTTTGGGGGTTGTGGTGGCGGAGCTGGTGTCGTGCGGTGTTTGTAGGGGCTGTTTTGGGGACGGGTGTGATGTCGAGTAAAACGAAGGGTGTCAAGTGGTGTTTTAGTTTATTTATTGTTATTTACCAATATTATTATTATTTATTATTATTAGTATTATTATTTATGTTGTTGTTAGTAATTTTGTGATTCCTTTGTGGTTTTGGGTCGTATTAATTTAAGTTACGAGTAGGGAATCATGTAAGTCATGGGAGTTCCTATATTTGGAAAGTTTCTATAATTGGAAGGTTTCTATTTTTGGGAACTTTCCACTTATGGAAGGTTTCTATTTATAGTAAGTATGGTTTGTTAAGGGGTTCGGGAAGGTTATTTATTCGTTACGTATATGTGTTTAGGTAGCGGGTTTCGCGTGGAACACTTCTAGCAAGCATTGGATTATTCGCGTCCCTGCTATTTCAGGTAGGGGAAAACAATATATATGGTGATGAGTAAATTGTTAATACCAGATGTTATCTCTTTTTATCTTATTGTATGAACGGTGTTATATTATATTCAATTGACTGTATATTTCTGTGATTCAATACGACGTGGCAATTATTGGGTCTTGTGATACGGTGTGGAGGTTATTTGGCGTTGGATCGGTGCGGAGTTTATTTGGTGTTGGATCGGTGCGGAGTTTATTTGGTGTTGGATCGGTGCGGAGTATATTATCTTGTTGACTTGTTTACTTTTCCTCTACTCAACCTCGTGGTTGACCCAGTGTATTCGTGATCACCTGTGATGAACCAATCTATTGGGGAGCAGATTGACAGGTGGCTGAGACTAAGGGGAGCTATGGGAGAGAGAGCTTGGATCCGGACCAGATTAAAGTCTAGATCACCTTAGTCAGTTTAGCATGAGTTGTACTTTTATTATTGTTTTTAAGACCTTTGGATACAGTTGTAAGAACATGTTATGAGTTTAACTTTAATTAAAGTACTGTTTATCTTTCCTTTGTATCTACTGCCTCGGGAAACCGAGATGGTAACACCCTTACTTATACCGAGGAGTCCTAGTACAGGTCCTTAAATAAGTGGGGGTGTTACATTTGTCCCCAAAGTTTAACACACACTGTAACACATGATACTTCAACAATCACGATATAGTGCATAACATATGCAGCAGGGTTATCAAGTATATTCAAATAGTCACGACATATCAGTTAGTCATGTCATAACAAATAGCCATATCATAAATCATTAATATTTTACAATCATATCCTCCTTAAAACATGGTTACGTCCCCGTAACCCCATAAACACTCTAACACAGTACTCCATCTCACTCATTACTTTATCTCATAAAATCTAACTCCAAGTAACCAAGTATCGCACTCATCGTCGCATCTAAGACCAAAGACAAGGGGTGAGTGAACTGGCGAAGTAAAACCGCAATTGAAACTTCCATCTCAATATCGATCTCAAATTCCGAATATAACTCAATAACCAAGGTCACACTGGACCTTAACACAATATGGCACAACGGCCTAATAACTCATAACTTAACGCCAGTAACGATTCTCATCTCAATTCCAATATCAATATTGTCAGTTATTCCATTAAAGGATCTGATCAACACTTAGAGAACAAAACGCTAGGCTACTCACCCACGTGTCAAGGTCAAAGAATGCAACGACTCGATATAACACTGAACTGCAATCTCACTCTCAATACAAAACAGCCAGGGTCTTTGTTAACTCACGAGCAACTCTATCCCCTCAGACTCAATCTCATCAGCTATTTAACATGTCATTATACGTACCTTTACCAATTTCATTAACATGCTTGTATGTATACTTATAATTCCACAGTTCATAAAACAAGAACTTGTAGACTACACCGAACCAATCTAATACAGTATCATTATACATAACTCAAACTAACCATATAACCTCGAGCAATAACATGAGTATTAGGATCGATAGAAATCATGTTACGCAGCAAAACAGAATCAAAGTAGCTAACGCTTGCACACCATTGAAATTTTAACACAAAATCAATATATTTACCACAATGTAAGCAATCAAGAGACTCATAGTTCATAATTGGCAAATTAAAACATTTCACGTTCGTAAACATATTATAGAAAAGACATAGGACAAAATTTATTAACGTAATTAAACATGGAGCAATGACATATCTCACAAGATATACACAAATCATACCTCACAAGGCGTTTAACATTCCTAGGTATTAATAAGCTGACAAAATCACTTAGGTACATCTCCATCCCCTATCATTACATCATATATCATGAAATTGTTAACATAATTGACTTGCAAAACGAGAGGTTTTTATATATTGCGTAACAATTAAACATGCGGGCAGGATTCCATCATCACGTAACCACAGTATTTGTCATGTTGCAACAGTCACTATAACATCAAAAGTTTTCAGGGATAATCTCCACTTTGAAAAAATTTTGAAAATTTTGAAACATTGAAGTGGTAAATTGGTGACAATTTATAAACACGTGTCGAAAGACAATTTTACAAGTTGTACTTTGAAATGAGACCACACGGAGACATTCTGACTTTTCTTTACTAAAGATTGTTCTTGTAGTTCATGAATTATGAAAGTTTTATCGATAAAAAAAATAAATAAATAAATTAATAAATAAATAAATAAATAAACGAATTCACAAGAGTAGTACTTCCATAAATCATATGTCAACAATTTATAACTCGACATATCGCAATCAGATTCTAAGTATAACAATATGCTATTCACTGTATGGATAACAATATACTTGAAAAGTTACAAAGATTATAAGCATAGGAAACTAGACAGAGATGAACCATCAATATCCAAAAGAACATCAACAAGATTCACATTGTTCAAATAAACACAATTACGTATAACCCTTAGACTATTATATCATGTTAGTAAGTTTACCAGTTAAATTTCATTCTGCCACTTGGCAAGCCTCTTCTTGATAAACACAATTTTGACAGTCAATACGGACAACACATCATTATTTTGAGATCATAACACTAGACAGTGAGAGCGTTGGCATAATTGAAACGGTTCCATATTAAACTTGACGAAATAAACAAGGTTACATTATCATATAGTAAGGTTCATATTCATATCATATGCATAATTCACATATCAGAATATCATGTGGGCACATCACATAATTCGTATTTGATTAAACTGTCATATGAAACTTACATAACTCGCAATTCCACTAATTACACATTACACAGCAACTTACAACAATCATAACTAAGTAACCGCTTAGCTATCTTGCGGCCCACTATAGTTTTTAGAAAATATGAAGAATTAGCTGACCATAGGGAAAAGAATCGAAGGCATATCTCAAAAGAATTATTTATAACACAACTCAATTGGTCTGGACAGGAACTTTACAATCATTCAACAGAAATTTGGGCAACTTTCACAATTCAAAATTAAATAACGACTTGTTAAGGCTTCAGACAGTTTATCATACATAAAATTTTCATACACATAGAGAGAACACAAGTTAAATGGCGGTCCTCGCAAGCAAGGTAACATTCCAAAAATTTTATCAAAATTTGTGTTCCTTTAAATCACCACACTATCGTATTTAAATATAACCATTATTTTTCCAAAATATGTTGGCATACAAATGAAGCATAGACATCACTTTGTACCATAACAACATGCATTCCTCATTTCAAAAATAATTATCATCTAGAACACGGTAAAGATCTCGAAACTGAAAGTAGTCTCAACTAAATAACTCGATAGTTATACTTGTGTATATAAATAAATTAGTTTCTACCATCACATACTCCCAACCTATTCAAATACGGAAATATAAACTAGGAGTTACCACAGAGTCACTTATTGATTACTATCTCTATAACAAATTTTAAATGCGTATAAAAGGCATAAAATCTTAAGTACGATATATGCAGCACATAACTATATACATTCATGGCTTAGGGAACTCATTCCGCATATCACTAGACATGGATTACTATAACATCTGAATCTGATCATTCATATCTAAATTCCAACCAATATATTGCATAGCTACGATAGTCATTTACTAACCATATACCATAAGAACATTCCAAACACCAACATATTATGATCACGCTACTCTAACCATTGTTCACAATTACACCTCTAAACTCTTAAAATTGCAATTCCATCATCCAGATTGATCCACATTTCATATTACACACATCTTTCCATCTGACATTATTAATCATAACTCAAATATTACTTACCTCATTCTTCTCCTGCAAGAACGTTAGTACAAGATGACTAGGTCACTACAGAATCTACCCCACTCTTCAATTTCTCTCATTGGGTTCCCGAGACAGAACCGAAAGGGCCCAGGCCTGGTGTGAGGGGACCCCTAACTCATCCCGTTCCTTTTTGGGGCTCCTATCAGTTTCATCTCGGGGTTCATTTTATAAGACTCTTCCTATATTCATTATTATTCATTTGGTTAGGCCTGAGGATCGTTCGCTCTGATACCACTTTGTAACACCCCCATTTATTTAAGGGCCTGAACTAGGACTCCCCAGATAAATAAGAGTGTTACCATCTCGGTTTCCCAAGGCGGTAGATACAAAGGAAAGATAAACAGTACTTTAATTATATATGTTAACTCATAAGCAAGTTTATACAACCAACTCAAACTGTCTTGTGAAAGAAAAATACAACTCATGACAAACGACTGTTATGATCTAGACTCTAGTCCGGTCCAAATCCAAGCTCTTTCTTCCCATAGCTTCCCAAGTCTTAGCCACCTGTCAATCTGCTCCCCAATAATTGGTTCATCACAGGTGATCACGAATACACAAGGTCAACCACGAGGTTGAGTAGAGGAAAAATAAATAAACGAACAATATTATAAGTAAGGATTCAATCATCCTTTCTCCGCACCGATCACAAGGCCCATTAACTCCGCACTGATCACAAGGCCCATTAACTCCGCACCGATCACAACGCCCATTAACTCTGCACCGATCACAACGCCCATTAACTCCGCACCGATCACAACGCCAACTAACTCCGCACCGATCACAACGCCCATTACTCATCACCTCATATCGTATCACAGATAAATATATATATATATATATATATATATAATCAAATAACACAATATTCCAAGTCATAGGATAATGTAAAATAATCATGCTTAACACCAAACAACCAAGTAATCATCATTATATGCGCAGTAATTCCCCTACCTCGAATAGCAGAAATGTAGATAAGTCCAAAGCTCGCTAGAAATGTTCCACGCGGAAACTGCTACCTAAACACGTATTTGTAACGAATCAATAAAACTTCCCGAACCCCATAACAAACCACACTTACTATAAATAGAAACCTTCCATAATTGGAAAGTTTCCATAATTAGAAACTTCACAAAGTAGAAACTCCCTTGACTAGCTAACTTCCCGACTCATATATTAATTAACACGAAACAACAACCAAAATAATAATCTAACCAAAATATAACACAAATATAAAGAGTGACATTACTAACAAGTATATTGATAATTAATAAAAATAATAACAATAAATAATAGCAATGATAATCATAATAATAGTAATAATAATAATAATAATAATAATAATAATAATAATAATAATAATAAGATTAGTAATAATAATAATAATATACTATTAAATTGATAATTAACAACAAAAACACGTGACATAACACAAAACCCACGAACAGCCTCAAATTTCGCGAACACCGAAACAGCCCCATGACCAGCCCGCGCAAACACCCTGTCTGACACCCTCAACGGCCCCTGACCTCGCCCCTGACACCACCAGGCTCGCCTCTGAGCCACAGTGGTTCCAGGGGACGGGTCCTTGGCCGTCGACCTGCTCAGCCACCACCAGACGACCGTGAAAGAAACCCAGAACCACCCTCTGATATCCTGCTCCTGACGCGACAACCCCAACGAACATTGCTATAAGACCGACACCAACCACCCATATCCACCACGACAACCACCATTCAAACACCGTGACTACAAACTGTAAACAGACTCTACTAAATATATAAAATAAACACAAAAGAGTAAACGAATTCCACTGCAAAATCCATACGTTCATAGTTTTTTACCAGTGATAAAACCCGTTCGTGGAACAGCTGACAACCGACTCCTACTGGTGGTCCATGGTGGTCAACGACGACTCCATAGGGGTAAAAAAAACTATCTACTAACATCATAGATTGCTACTGACCAAAGAATCAGATTATCTACCATCATACACGATTAGAAATTGGAATCAAAGAGAGGAAGAAAAACTGTGATTTATCAAAACCATGTGAACGTACCTATTTCACTGTGCATTCGAACCACCTTAGACCACCCTAACCCCACCGTGTGAACCTCCCCATTACTCCCTGATGCGGCGGCAGTAGTTGTGTGCCAGTTGCTGTGAGTCGAAGAAATTAGGTTTAGGGTTTTGGTGTTGTGATTATGTTGACGGTAGAGTGAGTATTGAGGGTTTGTGTTGATTTTTGTATTCTTAACGAGATGGGCTCCTTTGGTTGGCACACAATTCGAGGCCCAAGTCTAACGTAAACATGGTATATTAAAACCGATACTCGCACTCGACATGCCACTAATAACATATAAAATATAAAGCACTTAAATAAAATACCAAAACAATTATTAATTATCGAATACCACGTTTAAATACTTTCGACTCGTCAACATAATTAATAAATGTTAACAATAAAATACGTAGTATTACAGAAATCGTTTATTTTTTTATTTTATCGTGAAAACTTTCATAATTCATGAGTTACAAGAACAATGTTTTAGTAAAGAAAAGTCAGAATGTCCCCGTGTAGTCTTGTTTCAATTTACAGCTTGTAAAATTGTCTTTCAACTCGTGTTTATAAATTGCCACAAATTACCACTTCAATGTTTCAAAAGTTTCAAAATGTTTTCAAAGTTGAAGATTATCCATGACAACTCTTGATGTTTTGATAATTATAGTGACTGTTTGCAACATGACAAATACTGTAGCTACGTGATGATGGAATCCTGCCCGAATGTTTAATTGTTACGCATTATATAAACCTCTTGTTTTGCTAGTCATATATGTTAACAGTTTCATGATAAATGATGTAATGAGAGGGGTGAAAATGTACCTAAGTGATTTTGTTAACTTTTGATACCTAGGAATGTTAAACGGTGTTGTGAGTTTATGATTTGTGTATGTCTTGTGAGATATGTTAATGCTCCATGTTTAATTACGTTAATAAATTTTGTCCTATGTCTTTTCTATAATATGATTACGAACATGAAATGTTCTAATTTGTCAATTATGAACTATGAGTCTCTTGATTGTTTACTTTGTGTAAATATATTGATTTTGTGTTAAAATTTCAACGGTGTGTAAGTGTTAGCTACTCTGATTCTGTTTACTGCGTACGTAACACGATTTTTATCGATCCTACACTACTACAAATATGACCTTAGAAAACAATCAATAGAGAACGGTCAAGTTAAATGAGCGTTCTCTAGAAGGAAAAAAAACACTTATCCGACTTAGGTGTTTTCTATACTTCTATAATAGAGAACAATTACTTCTTAGAATGTTTTGTAAATATATTGAAAACGCATATCCAATTAACAGTTCTCTAATTATAATTAAATATAATAAATTAATAACATTTACTAATCCCACTTACCAATAAGAATATATAAATAAAAAAATAACATACCCAAAGGCATGTACTCGGTCTAAATCTATATCTCATCCTCCTTTCCCTAATTTTGACAAACACAACACATGTGAATAACAAATTGAGGATTTTACTCCAATAAACCCTAAAAATTTGGGAATTTAAAATCCATGGAAATAGGTAATTGAGGATTGTCTTGTTCTTTCACACTTTTTAGGTATTTCATCTACTCTTTTCTTATTCCGTATATACAATGAATAATATACTTTTTTTTTTGGACAGTGAGTTCAGAAATGGTATAACTCGACCGACACAGGTTCTATTGATAATGCTGAAATCGAAGTTGATAGAAAACCTAAGGACAACTCTGGGAGATCAAATTATGAACAAGGTAGTAGGGAATCCACTACTCAAGGGAAAGCAAATAAGTTTTTCGATTAGGGTATGTTTAATTAATTATAAATTTAATTTTCAATTTTTATAATATTATGTGTCAACACAATTGATGGGTAGAATAATCTAAAATATTATGTTGAAATTACTGTTTTGGTAGAATAGTCTAAAATATCGTCTGAGGAGTTAGTACTCAACATATTTCGATCAAAACGGCAGTGAATAATTGATGAAAAAACTATACACTTGGAATCTTAGCGTTTTTGTGTTGTTGATCGGTAGTTGCGTGAGTTTCAATGGTGAAAAGAGGTTTTTTGTCGCGAATACTTGAAAATGATGTAATGTGAAGGAAGTTCGGGGTAATTATATGGTTTCTGAGTTGATCACATTGTTTAATGTTTTTATTCTTTTCCTTGTTGCATTATATGGTTTATGCCTTTTTCTCCTCTTCACTGCAATATCAAATTGAGATTTGGTGTTTGGAAAACATGGTGTTTCTGCATTACCTTGTTTATATTATCTCATTCTTGATTTTTGTATAGTTTGTTTAGTGAGTTCATTTGATATCTACTTTGATAAATCATTGAATCTGGAAATTAGATTGTGATTTTGTGTGTTTGTGTCTGCTTTTGGTATCATAAATATGCAGCCTGCTGGTATTATTCTCACATGAACAGGACACCAAAGTATAATGTTATATGATAGATGTTTTGAAAGAAGAGGGTTGCTGAAGGCACCGAATCCTTATTTTTCCTGATATCCCTCATTTTTTTTAAAAATATCACTGGCATTACATACTCCCTGTAGCGACCTTAGAAAAGGATAATTTTTCATGCGCATCTACTACTTTGCTAATTCCTACATTTCATTGCTAGATAACGAGTGTGCACATTAATCACGTAAGTGTAGTTTTCAAATCTGTCATCCTAATTGTAAGTTGAAGGTGAAATTGGTAATGATTTACTGATGTATGATTACCATGAACATCTTTGAGCAAGCTGAAATTTCTCCTACAAAATGGTAGGTTTCTTTAGAAGGTCCATATCAATGCTTTTGTCAATGAATAATAGAGGTTAATACCGTTCTCATACAAGTTTTTGTGCATTTGAATATACAAAGTTAATGCTTATAATATACTCCGTAACTTAGAAAAAAAATCTAAATGTCGGAATTTTTGTTTATTGCCCATTAGCTTCATATGGGGCAGGATATGCTTCATTTGCATGTAATTTTTGTTTATAGATTTCTAAATGATGCTCCTAAGTTTCATCGTGATGATAAAAACAAGGCAAAGGCTGAACGGAGAGCAGGGGCAAGAAATGTTGTGCACCTGTCGAATTAGAAGGGTGTAACATACAAATTCTTTACTCAACATACATAATCTAAAATATCATGTCCTAGTAGTTAGTACTCAACAGATTTCGATTGAGATGGTAGTGAGTTGATGAAAAAAACTATACGCTTGGAATGTTAGCGTAGGAAGTAAGCTGCTGTACTTGAGCAATTGAATATGAAGTAGGCTAATGTACTGGTTGTATGCAGTAGGTAACATAGAGTACTCGTTTATGGTAGTGATGTTTGGTTAAACCAGAAGATGCAGTTGTCTTTGATGGTTTGATGAAGACATGCTGATGATAGGGTGTTTTCCTGCATTTATAAGATTAGACCGAGGGAGCTGAGAATGCTGGATGCTTGAATGGTGGCCTGGCTGTGGGCATATATGATGAGGTACATTGACGAATCTGGTTATTTTTAGGAGAGGGCTGTGGAGAACAATATCAGTATGTTTTGCACTGAGCACTAAGGATTGTCTAGGCAGTGGTTAGCAATGTCAGTGATTTGGAATTGTTGGTATAGTGGTGATTAAGGTTTTGTTTTATAGGTGTATGTTTAATCCGGCTTTAAGATCTGATAGAGGTCTTGTTGCGTGTTTGATATGGCCAGTAGTAATATTTTTGATGCTTTCATGTAATTAATATCCACTTATTAGTTAGATTTGTGCATTCATTTCTGGCAGGAGCCATTTAACGCAGAGCCACGCGGATCTGCGGTCATATCTTTCTATGTGACTCCCGTCGATTTGTTTTACAAGAGGAATCATGGGCCAATACCTATTGTTTGACATTGAGAGGTCATCTTTACTCCAATGTCATTTATGCTTCTTTGATGTCTTACTGTTGAATGCTCTAATATCTTATGTATTCTACTTGGTTATGCAGATATATATCGTCTTTCTGTTACTAGCTTAGTGAAAACGCAATCGGAGTTCACAATGAAAGACATCAGGTTAGTAGGGGCTTAAATAATCTTTACGCCAATGTCATTTATGCTTATTTGCTGTCCTGTGGTCCACTTTTACCCACTCAAAACCCAACGTACCAGTTTCAATTTCTCTGAACTTCACTTTTCATAACATCAATTATCTTGCAACAATAGGTATTAGAATGGATGCACTTATCTTGCAGCAATAGGTATCCCAATAAATCATGCTTAGGGCAACTAGCATGATTGGATTCAGTAGTAGCTTACCTTGTTTTGTGTGTGAGCAGTTACGCAGAGAGAGAATCACTGAAAGAATCAGGGCATTGCAAGAGCTTGTTCCGAGTATCAACAAGGTCAGTCTGTCTTATATCTTTTTGCAGTGTGAAGTTGTGAAATCATTAGTCATTACCGTATGCTTGTATTTCCTTTTTACAACATTCAATAGTTTCAGCCTTCAGGCCATAGTCCTTGCATCTTTACATACGATTGTATGTATTTGCAGACCGATAGAGCCGTTATGCTACTGATAATGTTGAAAGTTACTGATAATGTTGAAAGTTATCTCTGGTGAAGTTGCATATTAAAATACTCGAACTTAACTAGTTCATCCTCTGTAGTAAGTGGACGAAAATCATGCCTTGACGAAGACATGACTGTATATCATCAGCTTCGAGAGTTAGACTTGTATCTTTTTTCTATTTTCTGGTTCTCTTTGCAGGATTAAGCACAGAACAAATTTTGTAATTAATGAGTGGAAGACGGTGAGTTGGGTTGTTCAGTTGTTCTGTAGCCAAACTGATCTTGTGAATCTCTCTAATCATACATTCATACACAATAAACAATTAATCCTATGAATTTCAGGATCGTCATTAAGGGCTTATCTTTATGATCACATGACCTGAGTTGTGTTTTTGTTTCCTGTGGCTGTCATTGATGTGTTTTTTTCTTTATTTGTTCCAGGATAAGTGGAAAACCTTGGTCCACAAGGCAAGAATCGCTCCGCAGCAAAGGCGAGGAGAGCCTGTTCCTCAAGAGCTTTTAGACAGGGTGTTGGCTGCTCAAGCTTACTGGTCCGACCATCAAGCTAAGCAAAATGGGAAATAACACTCCATCATTCCTAAAATTACCGAATCGGTAGCTTGAATTCTTTTTTTCTTTTAGCTGCTCTTAGGTTTCTAATTTTTATGTAGAAATTGAAGGAAAAAATGTGACAGGTGTAAGAATTATTGCAGCAGGGTATGGAAAATATTATTGCTGCAGGGTAAGGAAAAAATGTCCATAGCTGTTGTTTATGTTGTTATATCTTTTGCCTGTTTATATCTTTTGCTGTTTATATCTTTTGCCTGTGGTTAAATAATACTCCATTTTTTCCTGTAGTATATATATATATATATATATATATATATATATATATATATATATATATATATATATATATATATATATATATATATATATATATATATATGTCTTTGGGTGCGGTTGTTGGCTTCTTACCCTTAGGTGATGCGATGTATTTCATTTTTTTTTTCTCACAATACTTTTTTTTGAATGATTGTAGTATTTTGATAAAGTTCCTCCGACTTATTCTCAACAAGCTATTGACGAGCTTAGGGAGAAGTGGATTTCAGCTGGGTAGCGAAGACAATGATGATCTTTTTGAGTTGTGGCTGAATTCCATTTTTTTGGTCTATACTATCATAGAATTTTTTTCCTTAGTAGGAAATTTTGAGTTTATTTTTCATACTAATTATGTATGTTGAGGTGCTTTATTGGCCGATACATTTTTTTTGGTGATCAAGAATATAAAATGTAGCCGCTTTTGGCAAATTGTTTGGATTGGTCAAGTGACAATGTTAATGAAAATTTTTCTGATTTTTGATTTCAGTCTCTTGTTGGGTGACTTCTTTAAAATTTAAGTAAATATTTATTGGGTATATATTTATTAGGTATGTAATATTTAAAATATTTGATTTTTTTTAAAAAAAGCAAAAAATTAGAGAACAGTGATCTATCTCAACTGTTCTCTATTATATGGGATAGAGAGCTATCATCTATGATAACCGTTCTCTAAGGTACATGAAAGACAACGCCTCGCAATTATAAGTGTTTTCTAATAGTAAATGAAAACAAAACGCCTTTCACACTAGGGGTTTTTTAATGTATAGCATATAAAACGCTCCCTACGTCCGTTCTCTATACATTAGAGAACACTGAGTTGGAGAACGCCTATGAGGTGTTTTCTAAAGCCCTTTTCAACAGTTCTCTAAGCCTCTTTTTGTAGTAGTGCTAGTACTCATGTTATTGCTCGAGGTTATATGATTACATGATAATTGCTATGGGCTTCTTACGAGTAGTTATTTGAGTTGAATATTAGTATTTCTTCTTTTATTTTGATAGTTAATATTTTCTTTTGATGAGATAATTCTTTTGTTTGTGAGACGGATTGAGTGTGAAATGGGTAAACTTTTGGTAATTGATTAGCTGAGTTATTTATAATGTTTCTATATTAGCTTGGTTTGGTATAGCGTACAAGTTCTTCTTTTATGAAGTTGGAATTATAAGGATACATACAAGCATGTCAATGAATTTGGTTAAGATATGTACATTGGCATGTTAATTAACTGATGGCATAAAGTTTGAGGGGATTGAGTTGCTCATGAGACTAGAACAAAGACCATGACTGATTTTATATTAAGATTGAGACTACAGTTCAATGTTTTATCGAGTTGTCGTATTCCTTGACCTTGACTCGTGGGTGAGTAGCTTAGAGTTTTACTCTCTAAGTGTTGAGCAGTTCCTTTAATGGAATATTTGACAATATTGATATTGGAATTGAGATGAGAATTGGTTACTGGTTTTGAGTTATGAGTTATTAGGCTGTTGTGCCATATTGTGTTTTCGGTCCAGTGTGACATTGGTTGTTGAGTTATATTCTGAGTTTGAAATAGATATTGAGATGGAAGTAGTGCCTTGCGGTCTTATCCCGCCAATTCACTCAACCTTTGTCTTTGTTGTTAGGCTCGACGATGAGAATATGATACGTAGTTACTTAGAATAAGTTTTTTTTAGATAGAGTAATGAGTGAGACGGAGTAATGAGTTGGGATTTATAATAATGAGGTTACGGGGACGTAACCATGTTTTAAGGAGGATAGGATCGTGAAATCTTAATGATTTATGATATGGCTAGTTACTATGACATGGCTAGTTACTATGACATGGCTAGTTAGTATGTCGTGATTGTTTGAATATATTTGATGACCCTGTTACTTCTGCTATGCATTTTATTGGTGGTTGATGTTACGTCGTGTCATGTTTTGTATTCGTTACATGCCTAGTAACCAGGTTGATAACCATGCGATGGTGAACTTCGGGACGAAGTTCATTTTAAGGGGGTAAGAATGTAATACCCCGTATCTTCACAGTTCGTGATAATGAGTTCACTTATGTTAATTGTCTTATTATGGTGTTTTATGTTTCGAGTCAATATGAGTATGTGATATATGTTGGAGTTGTAAGCACGGTGATATATGTGTGTGGTTGAACTTCGGGACGAAGTTCATTTTAAGGGGGGAAGAAGGTAATACCTCTCATTTTCGAAACTCGGGTTTTGACTCGGAGTTAATGTTATAGGTCTTATTTTATGTTACGGTTTTAGATTAACTCTATCGTAAGTAGATATATCAATTAATAATAATGTTACGAGTTATACGTGTAAAACGAGTTGGGCACGGTTCGATTTACGTAAGGAATGTAGTTTGTATAATCATAATAAGGTGTGGCTTGTGATTGGGCCATGAATCTCACGACCCAATCACAATTCCCTCACACGCTCAAACCAATACAAAACCCTACCCCTTTTTACACGCACAACCCTACCACCACAACCTTTATGAACTCGTATGCCCCCTTCCCCAATCCAAAACCCCTACTTCCTTCATCTGCCTCCACGAGAGAGAGAGAGAGAGAGAGAGAGAGAGAGAGAGAGAGAGAGAGAGAGAGAGAGAGAGAGAGTGTGTGTGTGTGTGTGTGTGTGTGTGAAGCGGCGACGGCGGCGGTCAAGGGCGTTTTCAGGGGAGATTTCGAGTCGGTCTCCGGAGAGCTTAAGGTGACGGTTCCCGCGTGGAATATTTCTAGCAGCTGTCGCTTGTCGTCCTACAAATTGAGGTACGGGAATATTTGTGAAGTTAATTATGACATGAGATGTATTGTTAATTATTGTGAGTTTTGTATTATTGTTAATTATGACATGACATTATATATATATATATATCTCATGTCATAATTAACAATAATACAAAACTCACAATAATTAACAATGCATCTCATGTCATAATTAACTTCACAAATATTCCCGTACCTCAATTTGTAGGACGACAAGCGACAGCTGCTAGAAATATTCCACGCGGGAACCGTCACCTTAAGCTCTCCGGAGACCGACTCGAAATCTCCCCTGAAAACGCCCTTGACCGCCGCCGTCGCCGCTTCACACACACTCTCTCTCTCTCTCTCTCTCTCTCTCTCTCTCTCTCTCTCTCTCTCTCTCTCTCTCTCGTGGAGGCAGATGAAGGAAGTAGGGGTTTTGGATTGGGGAAGGGGGCATACGAGTTCATAAGGGTTGTGGTGGTAGGATTGCATCTTGTGAGATTTATGATCTTAAATGAGAGATTGCATCTTGTGAGATCTATGATCTTAAATGAGGATTGAGGTCTACTTGTACATTTAAGCAAAAAAACAAAAGGATTCAGGTTTACTTGTAGATTTAAGCAAAAAACAAAACACTCCCAGCAAGAATCGAACACAGAACCTCCGGCGCAATACATTAGCGCTTTAACCAATGTGCCACAGCAACTTCATTGAACATTATCATATTGTATACCATTTATACCGTTGCATACGAGGTCTTTGTTTGGAATTAACTTAAAAAGTATACCTATTTCGCATTAATTTTTTATTTATTCTTCCGACTTTTTCGTTGGTTACCTTGTTAATGGCTTCTTCTCGAAATATTTTTTTTCCGGAATTTTTTTTTTGGAAATGTTTTTACCAAAATTTTTTTGTTCTCGAAATGTTTTTTCTCGAATTTTTCATTTTTTTTTGCCGTTTGAATGACAATAGGAAGGGAAAGGGTTTAGGGTTGGATTAGGTGGATCATATCCGCCTAATCCAACCCTAAACCCTTTCCCGTCCCGTTTTAGGATAACCGGTTCCCAAAAAAGGGTTCACTCTTCCCCTCTAGGGTGTCTTTTGATTTATTTATCTCGTTTGAACGAATATAAGAAGGGAAGGGTTTAGGGTTTGATTAGGCGGATCCGCCTAATCCAACCCTAAACCCTTTCCCGTCCCGTTTTAGGATTTCCGGTCTCTAAAAAAGGGTTCACTCTTCCCCTCTAGGGTGTCTTTTGATTTTTTATGCGATTCGAATAACAATAGGAAGGGAAAGAGTTTAGAGTTGGATTAGGCGGATCCGCGGTAGATACATACCTTTAAATGTGTGGATACACATGTCTAAATGTGTAGATACACACCTATAAATGCGTAGATGCACATGGCTACATGCGTGGATACACATCTCTAAATGCGTAGATACACATGTCTAAATGCGTAGATACACACCTTTAAATGCGTAGATACACATGGCTAAATGCGTAGATACACCTGGCTAAATGCGTAGATACACATCTCTAAATGCGTAGATACACACCTCTAAATGCGTAGATACACATGGCTAAATACGTAGATACACATCTCTAAATGCGTAGATACACACTTTTAAATGCGTAGATACACATGGCTAAATGTGTAGATACACATCTCTAAATGCGTAGATACACATGGCCAAATGCGTAGATACACATCTCTAAATGCGTAGATACACATGTTTAAATGCGTAGATACATATGTCTAAATGCGTAGATATACCTTTAAATGCGTAGATTGTAATACTCCGTATTTTATTTTAATTTTATTCTTTTGTATCGATGTTTTGTATACTTATTCGATAATTAATATTTGATAATTCAATTATCAAAGAATGCTTTTATACCATATAATAATTAAGTGAAGGGTCGAGAATAGGTCGTATTTATCGAATACGTGAATTAGTGTCAATTGGGCCTCGGTATGCGTGCAATAACAGCCTTCGATGGGCCATACTCTATACACGCTCAACACAAGTCACACGCTCAATCTATTATGACCCTACCTAAACCCTACTTCTAATCTAACCAACACACGCCTCTCACACCCACTTTGCTGCCGACACTTTGGAGGTTACAGAGGTGGGTTCACACGGTGGTTAGGGTGGTTTAGTGTCCTTCGATCGTGCTGGAAAGAAGGGTATGTTCATCGTACTTTCGTTTTTCCTTGTTTTTATTCATTTCAAATCGTGCTATTCATCGTGGTTGTATTGTTTTAGTTGCTGTTCTTCGTATATTATTAATCTAGGATGTATACTAGTTGCATATTGACCATAGTGATGTCGTCGTTGGCCACCTAGGACCGTCGCGTGTGGTGGTTTTGTCGCCTGTGTCAGTTTTGGTCTTTCGTTCCGGAACAGAGTCTTGAGCAGGACTGTTTGTACTTTAAATTGAATAAGTTTCTATTTATGCTTGTTATGGGTGTTAGGGTATCTGGGTAGGTGGTAGTCACGTGGTTGGGATGGTGGTTCTCACCGTGGTTCGTGGGGTTCATGGTAGTTTTTATGGTGGGTTTCGTAATGGGTGGTTAAACACATAAAACAGAACAGCGACGGATGCCGAATTGGTAAGGTGAGTTAATGGTGGTGGTTGTGGTGTCGACAGTCGGTGGCGCTGTCCCTGGGACCACCGCGGCTCAGTGGCGAGCCGGGTGGTGCCACAAGCGGTGTCGGGGGGTTGAGAGTGGCGTCGGGCAGGGTGTTTGTCACGGTTCAGAGTGTTGAAGGGGACTGAGTTGTTGTGTCGTGATTTCGGTTTGTTGTGCACTTGTTTTGAGATTTTTTTTATTACTTTGTTAGTTTGTTCCATTAGTATTAATTATTATATGATAATAACATGGTTAGTACTATTTTATTAGCTTCGTCTATTATCATCTATATTATTTTAGTATTACTTATATTATTATTAATTATTGTTTTAGTACTAATATTAATACTTGTGATGGAATATTTTATTTTAGTAAAATTAGTAATAGTGTTGGAATATGTTAATTTATTAAGTTAAGTGATAATTATGTAGTAGTTTGAATGTTACTACTAATATGTTATAACTAGTTTGATGACTATTTATATTATGGTTATGTGACGATATTTTGATAACCGACTTATTAAGATAATTGATTTGGGTCACGTTTAGTACGGTCTCGTTAGGCGTAATTGTTTTGATTAATTAATTAATTTAATTAATTAATTAATTTGGTTTAGATGGACATGTAATAATTGTTTACGTGATTATATCAGTGAGTAATTATATATATTATATTTGTTAGGTAACGGTTTTGAAGTGGCATAATTCTGTTACTTACTTGCTTGCCATTGGACTATATTGCCATCCAGGTAGGATACACTGGTACCATATTCTATGACATGCTTTGAATGGATGTGTATACTGTATGTTATGGATGCAAGTGTGATTATTATGAGAATGATATATAGTGGTTGAACATTTTTATATTGCATTCATAAGCATGGCATATGCATTGGATACGGATTTGAGATGATGAGAAATTATTGATGAGATATTATTGGGCCCAGGCTAGTTCTGCAGGACTAGACCTGGTGACCTCAGCTGTTATGCTGGTGTTCGGCGACGGCCGATTATAGTCTGCCAGGAAGTTCGGTATGGCTGGGTGTTACGGGTTTGAGATTGAGATTTGTGATTGAGATTGAGGTTGAGCTCGAGCATATCATTGCATTTGCATATCATAATTGTTGCATTATAATTATTGTGTTACCCTACTCAACCGCGAGGTTGATAGTGTATTCGTGTACACCTACGATGATCCGGAATGGGGAGTAGATTCTACAGGTCCGAGACAGATGAGCTAGGAGCTGGGGCAGGAATGTGAGATGCATACTTTGGACCGACTTAGAATTATATCACATATAGAGAAGTCATCAGTTGTAATTTCTTTTCCGTTATATAGTAACTGTAATAACCAAGTTTTAAATTTTATCAGTTTTATATAAAGTACTTTGGTTGTTTTACTTTGTTATTCACTACCTCGGACATTCCGAGATGGTAACAGCTCTATTTATTTGAGAATGTCTTGCTAAAGGCTCTTAAATAAATGGGGGTGTTACAAAGTGGTATCAGAGCGAACGATCCTCAGGCCTTAAAAGCAAATGAATAAAAATAATGAACATAGGAAGAGTCCAATAAAATGAACCTCGGGCTAGTAACTGTTAGGAGCCCCAGGATTGGGATGAGTTAGGGGCCTCCTCAAATCAAGCCACTGGCCCTTTCAGTCTAACCTGGTAACCCTTGAGTGATGCAGAGAGTGGGTAGTAACAAGATAAAAAGATCAGACCTTGTCTATATTGCCTATATTGTACTAACAGTTTTGCAGGAGCGGAATGAGGTAAGTTATGATGTGAAACATGGTTAGAGATCTATATGGTGAAGCATGATAATGATATTGAATGTTGGTTGAGATATACGACTTCCAAGTTTGGGAATATCAGTATGAGTGTATGAGTTAAAATATGAGTTTGACTTGTATAGTGATATGCATGCGGCTATATGATCCCTGAACCTTAGGTAGAGATATAGTATAATGATGTGTGTAATGAGTTAATGATGGAAGCACCATAAGGTATAGCTACCTCGGAGGTTAGATGTAGGAGAGATATGACTATGATTGACTGGAATGGTTAATAGAGCCAGCCAGACAATGTTGTTACAGGATGCGGAATCAAGTGAAGTCCTGTGTGTAAAGCTAGTAGACCGAAACGGATGTCGTGTCTGTTGATAATTGTTTTGTTGATATTCTGAGTGTGTATATACTTCTTATCTGAATGCTTTATTCTTTGCAAAATTTACTGTTTGGCTTACTAGAAAAATGTGATTGGATTTTGAGATTTATGATTGTTATTATTTTACTAATTGCCTTAGCAATCCATGTCTAGTGATGTGCGAATGTGTTACCTTAAGCCATGAATGTCATATTGTTATGTGTTGAAAATTACATGTCAATTTATACGTCTAATTATCTATATATTTAATTTAGTTATAGTATTCATAAGTGGCACCTTAATGATTTCTAGGATATACTTTCGTATTTACACAAGTTGTGATTGTTGCGATAGTAGAAAACTAATGCATCAACTGCACATACATGATTATTGAGTTATTTAGTTGATCTTATTTTCAGTTTCGCAATCGTTACCGTTTTCTAGATGACAATTCGGTTTGAAATAATGCATACATGTTAATATGGTGCAATGTGATTTCAATGTTTTAGATGATTTGTCCACATGTTTAGCGATGGTATGATTGTGTTTACATGTGATAATGTGAAGCAAGTTTTTTTTGGAACCAAAATTGTAATAAATATCCAGAATGTTACCTTGTTTGTACGGGCAACCATTTGAAATGTGTTTCATATATGAAGAAGAAAATTTTATGTATGATAACCTTCTGAGTTAGCTTTCCAATGTTTTTGATTTCATGCTGATACGAGTTATATTTTGAGAGAAATAAATATTTTTGACTCATGTTTTTGCAAAAGAAATCATTTACAACGTGTTTACTTTTATGCATAATTTCAACTCCACTGTTTAGAATATTCATTCACGTTTCCAAAATGATAAGCCACGAAAAATCTTAGCGATCAGTTATTTAATAGTAATTTTTGCAAGTTGCTCAATTTTCTGTTTAGTTGCTGGAAAGTTTTGCTCAGACCAACTGAGTTGTGATTTTTTTTTCTTTTTTTTTATAATTTCCTTAAGCTTTGCAATTGATTGTTTTTCCTATGATTAGTTAATTCCTTATATTTTTCTAAAACTATAATAGCTCGTAAAATAGCTAAACGGTTATTTAATTGTGATTTTGGAAGATACTGTGTGATGTGCGATTGTTGAAATGTGAAAGTTTTAAATATGAAAGTTTAATCGGATATGAATATGAACGTTCTTATATGATAATATAGCCCTGTTATTTCGTTGAGTTTTATATAAAGTAGTTTCAACTACACAGACGTTATTGCTTCAATTGCTATGACCGCAAATAATTATGTGGTGTTCCTATGTAATGTTAATATAATGTTCATCAGGGAAGAGTCTGGACACGTGGTAAAATGAACTAACTGATAAATTTATTAGCATGATATCGCAATCTAATTGTTATAATTAATTGGGATTATGTGAACAATGTGAATTCTGTTAGTGATCTTTCATATATATCAATGGTATAGCTTTGTCTATTCCCTTGCGACAATAGCCCTATAACTTCTCCATGTATATTGTTATGCCACAAAGTGATTTGCATAATGCTCTGTTTAAAATCTGATCGCAATCTATTGAAGTAATAATTGGTTTAACTTCTTTATACCTAGAGATGCTAAGCTGTTTTGCTAGTCTAAGATTGGTGTATACCTCGGGAAATATGTCAATGCTCCATGTTAATTACATTAGTTAAGTTTTGCCTTATGTCTTTTCTAAGATATGATTTTTCGTCTATAATATGATTATAATCATGAAATGTTTTAATTTGTTAATTATGCACTATGAGTTAGCTGATTGTCTACATTGATGTAAAGGTGTTAATTTTTCTGTCAGAATTTCCAAAAGTATATAAGTGTTAGTTACTTTGATTCCATTGCGTAGTATGAAATTGACGAGTATGTGTTGTTGTTTTAAGAGTCGGATGCTAGTTGCCAGTATAGAGTAATTACCTTATCAGATGATTTGTGATTGTTGGTTGAGTGATTTTCTTGAACTTTGGATGTCGATTATAATGAGGTTACGAGGACGTAACCATGTCTTAAGGAGAATAGGATTGTAAAATCTTGATGAATTGCGATCTGGTTAATTGATATATTATGATAAGTTGACTGAGATTTACCATACATGGAGTCTCCTGTTTGATTGTTATGTCTTGATCAATGTCATGGTCCTTTAAGTGTCAGGTATTTTTTGTAGTATGTTAAACTTTGGGGACAAAGTTTTCTTAACAAGGGTAGAGTGTAACATTTCGTGTTTAAAGCCTATATAAGTGCTACTTGTGATTCTTTTATGCTTGTTATATGTTCGTTACTGTTATGTGATGGTGAACTTCGTGACGAAGTTCATTTTAAGGGGGGAAGACTGTAATACTCCGTATTTTATTTTAACTTTATTCTTTTGTATTGATGTTTTGTATACTTATTCGATAATTAATATTCGATAATTCAATTATCAAAGAATGCTTTTATACCCTATAATAATTAAGTGAAGGGTCGAGAATAGGTCGTATTTATCGAATACGTGAATTAGTGTCAATTGGGCCTCGGTATGCGTGCAATAACAGCCTTCGATGGGCCATACTCTATACACGCTCAACACAAATCACACGCTCAATCTATTATGACCCTACCTAAACCCTACTTCTAATCTAACCAACACACGCCTCTCACACCCATTTTGCTGCCGACACTTTGGAGGTTACAGAGGTGGGTTCACACGGTGGTTAGGGTGGTTTAGTGTCCTTCGATTGTGCTGGAAAGAGGGGTATGTTCATCGTACTTTCGTTTTTCCTTGTTTTTATTCATTTCAAATCGTGCTATTCATCGTGGTTGTATTGTTTTAGTTGCTGTTCTTCGTATATTATTAATCTAGGATGTATACTAGTTGCATATTGACCATAGTGATGTCGCCGTTGGCCACCTAGGACCGTCGCGTGTGGTGGTTTTGTCGCCTGTGTCAGTTTTGGTCTTTCGTTCCGGAACAGAGTCTTGAGCAGGACTGTTTGTACTTTAAATTGAATAACTTTCTGTTTATGCTTGTTATGGGTGTTAGGGTATCTGGGTAGGTGGTAGTCAGGTGGTTGGGATGGTGGTTCTCACAGTGGTTCGTGGGGTTCATGGCAGTTTTTAAGGTGGGTTTCGTAATGGGTGGTTAAACACATAAAACAGAACAGCGACGGGTGCCGAGTTGGTAAGGTGAGTTAATGGTGGTGGTGGTGGTGTCGACAGTCGATGGCGCTGTCCCTGGGACCACCGCGGCTCAGTGGCGAGCCGGGTGGTGCCACAAGCGGTGTCGGGGGGTTGAGAGTGGCATCGGGCAGGGTGTTTGTCACGGTTCAGAGTGTTGAAGGGGACTGAGTTGTTGTGTCGTGATTTCGGTTTGTTGTGCACTTGTTTTTAGATTTTTTTTATTACTTTGTTAGTTTGTTCCATTAGTATTAATTACTATATGATAATAACATGGTTAGTACTATTTTATTAGCTTCGTCTATTATCATCTATATTATTTTAGTATTACTTATATAAATATTAATTATTGTTTTAGTACTAATATTAATACTTGTGATGGAATATTTTATTTTAGTAAAATTAGTAATAGTGTTGGAATATGTTAATTTATTAAGTTAAGTGATAATTATGTAGTAGTTTGAATGTTACTACTAATATGTTATAACTAGTTTGATGACTATTTATATTATGGTTATGTGACGATATTTTGATAACCGACTTATTAAGATAATTGATTTGGGTCACGTTTAGTACGGTCTCGTTAGGCGTAATTGTTTTGATTAATTAATTAATTAATTTGGTTTAGGTGGACATGTAATAATTGTTTACGTGATTATATCAGTGAGTAATTATATATATTATATTTGTTAGGTAACGGTTTTGAAGTGGCATAATTCTGTTACTTACTGGCTTGCCATTGGACTATATTGCCATCCAGGTAGGATACACTGGTACCATATTCTATGACGTGCTTTGAATGGATGTGTATACTGTATGTTATGGATGCAAGTGTGATTATTATGAGAATGATATATAGTGGTTGAACATTTTTATATTGCATTCATAAGCATGGCATATGCATTGGATACGGATTTGAGATGATGAGAAATTATTGATGAGATATTATTGGGCCCAGGCTAGTTCTGCAGGACTAGACCTGGTGACCTCAGCTGTTATGCTGGTGTTCGGCGACGGCCGATTATAGTCTGCCGGGAAGTTCGGTATGGCTGGGTGTTACGGGTTTGAGATTGAGATTTGTGATTGAGCTTGAGGTTGAGCTCGAGCATATCATTGCATTTGCATATCATAATTGTTGCATTATAATTATTGTGTTACCCTACTCAACCGCGAGGTTGACAGTGTATTCGTGTACACCTACGATGATCCGGAATGGGGAGTAGATTCTACAGGTCCGAGACAGATGAGCTAGGAGCTGGGGCAGGAATGTGAGATGCATACTTTGGACCGACTTAGAATTATATCACATATAGAGAAGTCATCAGTTGTAATTTCTTTTCCGTTATATAGTAACTGTAATAACCAAGTTTTAAATTTTATCAGTTTTATATAAAGTACTTTGGTTGTTTTACTTTGTTATTCACTACCTCGGACATTCCGAGATGGTAACAACTTTATTTATTTGAGAATGTCTTGCTAAAGGCTCTTAAATAAATGGGGGTGTTACATAGATACACATTTCTAAATGCGTAGATACACATGTTTGAATGCGTAGATACACATGGTGAAATACGTAGATACACATCTCTAAATGTGTAGATACACATATCTAAATGCGTAGATACACATGTCTAAATGCGTAGATACACACCTGTAAATGCGTAGATACACATGGCTAAATACGTAGATACACATCTCTAAATGCGTAGATACACATGTCTAAATGCGTAGATATACCTTTAAATGCGTAGATACACATTTCTAAATGCGTAGATACACATGTTTGAATGCGTAGATAAACATGGTTAAATGCGTAGATACAAATCTCTAAATGCCTAGATACACATATCTAAATGCGTAGATACACATGTCTAAATGCGTAGATACACACCTGTAAATACGTAGATACACATGGTTAAATACGTTGATACACATCTCTAAATGCATGTCTAAATGCGTACATACACACCTTTAAATGCGTTGATACACACCTTTAAATGCGTAGATACACATGTCTAATGGATACACACCTTTAAATACGTAGATACACATGACTAAATGTGTAGATACACATCTCTTAATGCGTAGGTACACATGTCTAAATGCGTAGATACACATCTCTAAATGCGTAGATACATACCTTCAAATACGTAGATACACATGGCTAAATGTGTAGATACACATCTCTTAATGCGTAGATACACATGTCTAAATGCGTAGATATACATCTCTAAATGCATAGATACACACCTTTAAATGCGTAGATACACATGGCTAAATGCGTAGATACACATGACTAAATGCGTAGATACACACCTTTAAATGCGTAGATACATATGTCTAAATGCGTAGATACATATGTCTAGTAGATACACATTTTTAAATACGTAGATACACATGGCTAACTTCATAGATACGCATCTCTTAATGCGTAGATACATATGTCTAATGCGTAGATACACATTCTAAATGCGTAGATAAACACCTTAAAATGTGTAGATACACATGGCTAAATGCGTAGATACACATGTCTGAATGCGTAGATACACACCTTTAAATACGTAGATACACATGGCTAAATGCGTAGATACACATCTCTTAATGCGTAGATACACATGTCTAAATGCGTAGATACACATCTTTAAATGTGTAGATACACACCTTTAAATACGTAGATACACATGGCTAAATGCGTAGATGCACATCTCTTAATGCGTAGATACACACCTTTAAATATGTAGATACACATGGTTAAATGCGTAGATACACACCTCTAAATGCGTAGATACACATCTCTAAATGCGTAGATACACATGTCTAAATGCGTTGATACACACCTTTAAATTCGTAGATGCACATCTCTAAATGCGTAGATACATAACTTTGAATGTGTAGGTACGCATCTCGAATTATTTTTTTATCGATACAAGAAAAATGAAAAACAAAATTTTCGAAAAAAAATTCCGGAATTTTTTTTTCCTCGAAACTTTTTTCATTACAATAGCACAAGTTACTCAATACAATATCACGGGTTTTTCAAAATAATATTCCAAAAAAAATGAAGAAAAAATTCGGATAAAAAAATGGAAAAAAAAAATTCGGGAAAAAAAACTCGAAAATAAGCAATTTGAATTGAAAATGTTTCCGTCATAAGTATTATACAATATCGTAATAATCAACAAAGACTTGGTAGTCCATTGGTTTAGATGTTGGTCTCTAAAACTCGAGGTCTGGTGTTCGACCCCCAGTCACGACAGCTTTTGATTTTTGCTTAGTAGAAAAGCTTGGCGTCTTAAATATTAAACAATATTAAAGTAATCAGCAAAGACGTTGTGGTCTAGTGGTCAAGTTGTTTGGCTTTGATGCAACAGGTCGCGGGTTCGACCCTATATTATATATATATATATATATATATATATATATATATATATATATATATATATATATATATATATATATATATATATATATATATATATATATATATATATATATATATATATATATATATATATATATATGTGAGAACCACCCTTATAATGAGAACCATGAGAACCCTCACTAAATCTCCACCATATCTCGCTTCGAATGTTCCGTTGGATCATTTACCATTAGTTTAACTTATTCAAATACACACTTTAGTATGATTACACAAATATTTTTGATTTTATTAACAAAATATATACTTAGTGTACCAAAATACGATTATGCCTACTAAAACGGCTATAAATGCACGAAAACGACCACTACTTGCATGAGATTTTTTACATGCATGAAAATTATTACTAGGTGCATGAAATAAGAGGCTCTACTTGCATTAAAACGAGTTCTAGGTGCATGAAAAATGATAGATACGTAAAAATCGGTAGTAGGTGCATGAAAATTAATAAAACGTATCTCACCTAAATTTCCGTCACTAGTATATATTTTCTAGGCCAAGAAATATGTTCTCTAGCCATAAAATTGCATGCCGAATCCAAATATGTCATTAATTTTTTTTTAAAAAGTCCGTAAGGTAGAGTTCTCATGGTTCTCATTATATTGGTGGTATATATATATATATATATATATATATATATATATATATATATATATATATATATATATATATATATATATATATATATATATATAGATAGAGAGATATTGCATCTTGTGAGGTCTATGATCTACCACATGGATATAATGGCGGGTTAGATTTAACAATAAGTTATCCACTGCGCCACAAATGCATTATTGATTAACATCATAAAGTTATTGATTTATATCATACTGTATATGGATACAATGGCGCAAAGCCAAAATAAAGTCTATGCTGGGGATCGAACCCAGGATCACTGGTTACAAATGCCAATAACTTATCCATTACGCCACAAATGCGTTCTTGAATAACATCATAACGTTATTGATTTATATTATATTGGATAAGATTTATACACTTTTCTATAAGGAAAAAAAACAACTATGCTGAGGATCAAACCCAAAATCTCTGATTTCATACACCAACGCCTTATCCATTGGGTCATAAAGTCTTTATTGATAAATATCATACTCTATACCCGGTCCCCAAAAAAGGGTTCACTCTTCCCCTTTAGGGTGTCTTTTGATTTTTTTTTTCCGGTTTCAATGAATATAGGAAGGGAAGGGTTTAGGGTTGGATTAGACGGATCCGCGAAAGCGTAGATACACATGTCTAAATGCGTAGATACACATGTCTAAATGCATAGATACACACCTTTAAATGCGTAGATACACATGGCTAAATGCATAGATACACATGTCTAGTAGATACTGTTGGGAAATGTGTCCTCAACAATAGTGCGATCACGATAATGATGAAAATCATTGTCATAAATCTTATGAAATGAATATGCAAGGGACGATCCGATATTTGATATAGTCAACTGACCAACATTAATCGGTAATGATTGGCTGACTAGAGTTTAACATTGCTGTCGTGTGACGGTGGTGGTCAGTTGATCCCTTTAGGTCACACCTTTAGGACTAACCCCTTAATCGTATATTGATTAATTGTATAGGATACAGATTGATCGATATTATAAAACCGTATGTTGAGAAATTAGAGGTTGAATCTTAAGGTAAGATTTATATTTGAAATTGAAAAGTGTCAATTGTCAAGTATTAATCGATATTTATGAAATATCGAAAATTAGTATAAAGAATGGTTTATGGTTATGACAAACGTTGTTAACATATCGTATCGACGATTATTACGATAACCATATGTTGAGACAATGATTTCGAATCAACTCAATGATTTGTTAAATATAATTTTATTAATTTAGAAATATTATTTACATGGTAAATTTATATTTTAAATTAATACAATTGTTATGTCACATAAGATGTTACATAAATTATACAAATTATAAAACGTAAAATAAAAGAGCATTTTACGTTTATATGTACCGGTTGTGGTGGTAATGTTTTATGGGTTTAAATAAGGATTAATTACCCTAAAGACACATTAAGTTATTAGACTTAAAACCTAAGGTGTAGTGCAAGACACAAGTTGACTCTTTCACTAACCTAGGCCTTGTGTCCCACGGCCAAACCCACCCAACCATCCCATTCTATAAATATGTTGTTAGACACATATTAAAAGGTTAATGAAAACCTAATATCTTTCTAGTGTGAGAAAGTGCTAATAAAACCTCAATAATATTATCTTCATAATATTTCGACAATACTATTGTTAGTATTAGTATACGGTTTTGACCTTAATCCGTCTCCTAGCTCGGGTTTGGTTTTGGTTCGATTAAAGGGTAAGTCTTGGTGCGCACTCATTGGAGGCAAGCTTACTTGGTTGCTCTTGGAGGATCGTCCTTAGCATTTTTCGGACCGGTTGTAAGAATACGATTCTCATTATTTCCGCATTTTTGTTGCATGCATAAGATCGACTATATTAAAATAAGTTTAATTAGTATATTAGTAAGACTAATAGTATAAACTAGCTAGTATGACTACCTATAGAAACCAACAATTGGTATCAGAGCCATAAGGTTGTTTGCATGCAACTCGTTTTTATACGTTTTTGCGAGAAAATACGATTTTAATTAAAAACGAAAATGAGTAGTACATATAGGATATGCACGAAAATCATATTGCATGTATATATTTCTGGTCTTAAAATAGTTTTAAGTCATTTTAATGATTTATGGAATAATATTGTTCATTATTGAAATTAATTTGATTAATTTATACTTAAATCGGTTTAATATATGGATATTCGGGAAAAATAGCTAAATAATATTTCTGGCCATGAATTTTAAATATGTTCTCACATGCATTTAACATATTATGAATATATAATTTTCGAAATTATTGAAGGTTTTATGCATGGTTTATGATTTTTAATGGTTAAAAGGTCATAAAATGAGTTAAATATGGGATAAATAGTTATATTATGAATTTAACTATGAAAATTTTTGTACATGTCACATGCAATATTTAAATCATATGATGAATTTTCAGGAAATTTTTTCGTTAATATTGCATGAATATTGATTTTTATCGTAAAAATCGTAATATTAGTGACATATTTTAGCTTAAATAGTTTAAGTTCGAATTTGACCATAAAAATTTAATATAGTGTCACATATATTATTTCTAGCATGCATGTGAATTTTGAGCTTTTAATCTCGAATATTGCATGAGAAATGATTTTAATCGGTAAAATCGCGTAATATATGACACGAATTATTAAAAATAGTAAATGTTGCTTAAATGGTCCGAAAAATTCACCCATATTAGTCATATTATGTATGATCATCAACATATTTTTAATTAGTGCCAAAAGTTTCAGAAATTTTAGTTTTAATTTTAAAAAGTTAAAATTGATGTTGAGTGTTTAAGGAGTCATAATCATTACTTTTCAGATTTAAAACAGTGTGCACCTGATTTTTCTGCATTTTTCAGATACTTTGAGTGTCTAGGAAGATGTAAAAATTATATTAGTATTTTATTTCATAATTTTTGCAATAGTTTTGAATTTTTTTCGAAATATTATGCATATTATACGGCTATTTTACGAAATAAATGGTGTATTTCGAAAATATTTGAGTTTTAAGGATCTGAAATTTTAGAAAATTTTCAGTATGTTCAAAATTTTGAATTTTGAATTTTCGAAATTTTTATGACTCGTTTGATTATTTTAATGCTATTTCCCGTAAAACCGATTAAAACCGAACAATATTAAAATAAAAGTTAAGTTATTTCGAAATTTGAGTAAGACTAAATTTTGAATCCTAAAATGTGTTAGGAAACTTAACTAAATTGTGAATAGTGATTCATAAAGTGATTAGTGATTTTAAAATTGTTTAAATCACGTTATTCCATAAAACCGTGTTATTACGAATAACGATATTTAAAACGTGTTTAAATAGGACGATTTGGCTTAGGTTTTGCATTTTACATAAGCATTGCATATTTAATTATTTTTATGAATGTCATAATTTAATTTACGTAATTTTGGAAATTATGTAATTTACTTAGTATGGCCTTAGATTTTAATCGATACTTCCCGTAATGTAAGGGTTTATCGATTCGGTTGTAATTTAATGTGATCTCGTATCACTTTATTTTATTGTTTTATTTATTTTATAATGTATAAAATAGATAGAAAATTTGTAATTATTTGTAATTCCGGAGATCCTTGAAGACGGTGCCATTTCGGAAAGGAGTTCCGACCAAGACGGAGTTTGCCTTGGGATGCGTGCCGCGAGTGAAGTTCAAGGGACCAAAGGAGTTGGTTTCCGAATTTGTAATTTACTTTATTTTCTATTTTAGGAAAGGCCATACTAGGGTGTTTTATTTATGCTTTTATTTATGCTTAACATGTTTGCATGCATAGCCAAATCGTCATTAAACTCATGCATTTCATCGATTTAATCGACCGTGTCAATTAAATTTATCGATAATTCACCGACTTAGTTCACTTAAAGGAGATAGATAATAAATTGACAAGATCTCTTACGTTATTTAAAAATCGAGACATAGCCATACCAAAAAGTAAAGGACCCGCGAAGGATCTTCTTCATAAGGGAGTAGGCTCGGCTAAACCGGGGTACAAACCTTATTACGTTGGTGAAGTGGGGTAATATGATTACGGTTTTCTTGAAATTTGGTCGATCTCGACGAAGGTATTCGAGCCACCGTAGTGGTAATAAGTTCGGGCTAAGATAAGAATTAGAGTAATTTTATCGACCGAGAGTTCTAAAAGTAGAATTGATTAAGGAGTTAATCTACCGAGTCATATTAATGAGGGATGTATCGGCTAAACCGTGCCCAAGTTAGTATGTATTTGGGTCTCGGGATCATTTACTTAATTGGGTAAGAGATCATTAAGTAGATGCTTAACTTGTTTAAAATTTTACAAGTTTAATTATTAAAACGATAATTGTGTTTTAATTCCTTGTTTTATTTGTAGTTCTTTTTCCGACTTATCAATCAATGGCAAATAACGCTCCATCACTCCCACAACACGACTCGTTGCTCCAATCTTTCATGAATCGTTGCAAGCTTAGGAAGCAAGGCACTAATTTCAATGATTGGGAATCCCAATTACTTCTTGCTGCGGAAGGTGACAATAAGATTTGTTTCCTTACAAGAACCGCTCCTCCTATTCCTACTGCTCACTCCACGATTGAGATTCGTGAGGCCTATGAGGCCTATATGAAGGAGTCAAATATTCTTAGAGACATAATCATTTTCACTTTGGAGCCGGATCTCCGAGACAGAATGATTATGTTTAGCACGGCAAATGAGATTTACACCAAGCTTAAGAATATGTTTTATCGAACTCCAAGAACTTTGCTTGATGAAGTAATTTCTGCTTGTTTTGATCCTAATTCTTATAAGGATCAACTTTCAAATTCTCATGTGATTAAGTCGGTTGATTCATCCGAAATCTTGCGAACTAAATGCTTGCGAGCTCGTGAATCTGTTATAGTAAATCGATTTCTTCGCGCCCTTAAAAAGCATTCGCGGGAAAGGAGGGATTTTGGACTTATTCGAAGTCCTAAGAAGAACTCACTTAATCTTGAGAATAAGAGCAACAGGAAGCAAGAAAAGGGAAATGGTAAAGGAAAAGGGAAAATGTTATCCTTGACCACATCATCTTCAAAGGTTGAAAATAAATGCCATTATTGCATGAAAATAGGGCATTGGAAACGGAATTGTCCAATGTATTTGGCCGACCTAAAGCTTGAAAAGTTCACTCTTTTGGTAATAATTCTTGTTTAAATTCATGTTATAACATTAACTTTTGTATAGTGATGCAAGTTGTTAATGCTAACCCTTTTTTAAATTGTTTTAAAGGGACTCCATCCAAAAACTATGGCAAGGAGAAAGGAAAGGAGAGCTTAAAGCTCATTCCATGGATGGCTAAGGTAGCATCCGAGATTGAAGACATGAAGAGCATGGCTCTAATTTTCATTTGATGTCTTCTTTCTTTTTGCATTTTAATTTAAGAACTTTGTATTTCTTGTACGACAAGAATATTATTGAAACAATGGTTGTAATAGTGGTGACTTGGTTTTCAACCCAAGTCATCCTTTTGTTCTTAATCAAACATGTTTGGTTGTTTTAAAATGCTTTTATAACATGAATTGATACGATTTTCATAGATCGTAATAAAGTACATTGAATGATTCAACGTACGGATGAAATGATAGGATCATTATAAAAGTAATACGACTTACTTAAAAACGAGAATTGCATCCCGTGAAATACTTCAAATTCAAACATAAGAACATCAGTTCATTATAAGATTTTCACCTTAAATGAAAGAATATGTTAAAATCTCAAATACTCACATAATTCTTTATCCAATACATTGTTGACGGGCGGAAATGCTATCCTTCCTAAAATACAGGTTATTTTAGAGGATAGAGTGGGAGAAATTCTACGCCCGTAAACCAATGATATAAACATAGGATCTTAGAGAAGAGTTCTATGAGGAGTCCTTGAGAAGAATTCTAAGAAATTGGATAGAAGAAACTACGTGAGGACACAGAAGAAACTACGCGAGGACACAAAAGGAAAATGTTCCATATGTTGTCAAAAGTTCCTAGAGAGGACAAAGGGAACCGCGAGTGTTAACGGAAGGAAATCGTTTCCATGATGTTAATGTTTCTGTTTTATAAAGATAATAGGGGAGAAATCGTCTCCCGTTCTCATGATAATACTAAGATTCTTTCTGTGGGAAAGAAAATGAGAATGAAATGTTCATTACGAGTTGAGAAAATGTTTGAAGTAAATCAAGATGAAATGTTCATTACGAGTTGAGAAAATGTTTGAAGTAAATCAAGATCACAATTTATACTTTGTGAAATCCAAATGGGTTGTAAGAGACAATTTGAACCCCATAAGTGAACTGGATTAACTTAGTATAGCCCATAGTCGCTTGTATGAGGTGACGTCTCGAAGCGACTACAATGTGAGGCGATTGATGGCAAGTTCAAATGTCATAGAGTCATATGGGATGACTAGTCGATCACATCGGCAGACTGTGTAACACTCTGTTGGGCATTTAGTGACCGCTTATAGAGTTCTGGAAATTTTATAATTAGCCCGGTCGTGGCGAGAGCTACTATATTATTCACATAAGTCGATTCTTTGACTTGAGACTGTTCGCCCAAGGTGATGCAGCCTCAGATTGACTTTGATTTTAGCTCTACGATCATCCGTTAAAGGGGGTCAAATGGGCTTCTTTTGGGTCATGATGGACTGTGTTAGTCGAAGGGAACAGTAGGATAGGAATTGTCCAACCCCTTTGTCAGGGTTGTCTTAAATCTCAGGGCCACTCGAGGAGAAGTTTAACTGGAAATGCGTGGCCACGCTCGGAAGGTATCTATGGTAGATAATTCCGGTCAAAGCAGTTAAATCTCCAGATCGAGAAAACCACTCAAGATATGATCAAATGCAAGTACGACCTGGAAGACACCTTGCATTGAGTGGGAGATGACGTAATAGGACAAGAGAATTGGTGACGCACACTTGTCGAGGACAAGTGGGAGATTGTTGGGAAATGTGTCCTCAACAATAGTGCGATCACGATAATGATGAAAATCATTGTCATAAATCTTATGAAATGAATATGCAAGGGACGATCCGATATTTGATATAGTCAACTGACCAACATTAATCGGTAATGATTGGCTGACTAGAGTTTAACATTGCTGTCGTGTGACGGTGGTGGTCAGTTGATCCCTTTAGGTCACACCTTTAGGACTAACCCCTTAATCGTATATTGATTAATTGTATAGGATACAGATTGATCGATATTATAAAACCGTATGTTGAGAAATTAGAGGTTGAATCTTAAGGTAAGATTTATATTTGAAATTGAAAAGTGTCAATTGTCAAGTATTAATCGATATTTATGAAATATCGAAAATTAGTATAAAGAATGGTTTATGGTTATGACAAACGTTGTTAACATATCGTATCGACGATTATTACGATAACCATATGTTGAGACAATGATTTCGAATCAACTCAATGATTTGTTAAATATAATTTTATTAATTTAGAAATATTATTTACATGGTAAATTTATATTTTAAATTAATACAATTGTTATGTCACATAAGATGTTACATAAATTATACAAATTATAAAACGTAAAATAAAAGAGCATTTTACGTTTATATGTACCGGTTGTGGTGGTAATGTTTTATGGGTTTAAATAAGGATTAATTACCCTAAAGACACATTAAGTTATTAGACTTAAAACCTAAGGTGTAGTGCAAGACACAAGTTGACTCTTTCACTAACCTAGGCCTTGTGTCCCACGGCCAAACCCACCCAACCATCCCATTCTATAAATATGTTGTTAGACACATATTAAAAGGTTAATGAAAACCTAATATCTTTCTAGTGTGAGAAAGTGCTAATAAAACCTCAATAATATTATCTTCATAATATTTCGACAATACTATTGTTAGTATTAGTATACGGTTTTGACCTTAATCCGTCTCCTAGCTCGGGTTTGGTTTTGGTTCGATTAAAGGGTAAGTCTTGGTGCGCACTCATTGGAGGCAAGCTTACTTGGTTGCTCTTGGAGGATCGTCCTTAGCATTTTTCGGACCGGTTGTAAGAATACGATTCTCATTATTTCCGCATTTTTGTTGCATGCATAAGATCGACTATATTAAAATAAGTTTAATTAGTATATTAGTAAGACTAATAGTATAAACTAGCTAGTATGACTACCTATAGAAACCAACAGATACACACCTTTTGTTGGGGCTGGTGTCCTTGACAATTAAGTACAATGACTTACTAAATCTCTTAAAGGATCACAAGGGCATACTTCAGTATTATTATCAGTTGATCCACGTTTATCAATAACGGTTGGCTTGCTAGATAAGTTTGACGTTATTGTCATACGGATGGCGGTGATCAACTGGTCCCTATACGTCACACCTATAGGACACGTTTGAGAGATGTGAAGGTATGAAAATACAGTCACATTTATGCCGAATACGACTAAACAGTTAGTCAGAGGTATTGACTATTAAATTAGTCAATAAGATGTTGAGATTATTATTTAATATGGATTAAATAATTTTAGCTAACACGGATTACATGATTAATTCGTAAATTAAATATAAACGGTTATATTTAATTAAATATTGTATTCGAATATTAATATAAACAGTTATATTAATTTGGGTAATTATATCGTAATTTTATCAGACCATTATTAATACATCGACTGCATTAATATCTGATAACACGTGTACGATTTATAAATAAAACCTGCGAATAATATTTAGCTAATCGGGTCGAATCACGCAAAGGTATAAGGTAAGAGTGGGAAAAGCCCACTCTCACCTCAACCCGTTCGGCCGACCCAATCACTACATAAGGAGAGTCCTTCTCCTTTTGTCAGGTTACTGCTTCTTTGATTGTTTTACTGATTAAACATATCTCAAGGAAATTAGGGTTTTGAGAACTGCCTTTTCCCAAAACCCAGATCTCACATCTAAAACCTCACAATACTCTCCCCATATTGCAAGGCAATTGGAGAGCCTTTCTAGCACACGCGGCATCATCTTAAACAAAGTCTTGGGTGCAAGTTATAGGAGGGAATTTACTTTAATTCCTGTTCTTAGGCCTATTCAAGCAAGGACCCAAGGTTGTATTCCTTTTCATGTTTTTATTAACTTATGACAATAATCTCAATTGTAAAATTCGTTATAATCCTTCAAGTTTAGGGCGAATACATGTTTTATTCCCCACAAGTGGTATCAGAACCAAGGCCACGAGATTTTACTTTTGTGTTTTTCATAAGTTTTAATTTAAAAATTTTGAAAATTGATTTCTGTCGGCGTGTGGGTCGGTCGACCCATTATTGTGGTCGGTCGACCTCTGCCCGCGTAGGGTTTCTGTTTTTCGGCAGTTTCTCTTTTGTATAATCGATCTTGTTTTCGATTCCTGTTTACATATTGTTAATTAATCGATATTCTTGACAATATGTGAACCCGAATTGCTGTTTATTTTGATTTACGCGTTTTGAATCAAAGGTTAGAACTTGTTTTATTTGAAAGTACAGCAATTTCGCGTTTTCAGAAACTCGTCTTGGTATTTTGTGGTCGGTCGACCTGTTTATTGGGTCGGTCGACCACCCTGCAGTTACAGGAATAAAAAAAAAAAAAAATTTTTTTTCCTGTCAGGAGGTCGGTCGAACTGTTTATTGGGTCGGTAGACCTCTTTCCTATAACAGTCGTTTTATTTTCGGAAAATAACTTGTTTTTATTTTCCCATGGCCTTAAGTAATATACTGTATACGGAAATAGTATATTATTTTTGTGAAACGGTTCACTCTCGCATGATACATATTATTTTAAAACGGTTTAAGATAATGGATTATAAACTTATTAAAATTAAAGTGGTTAAAACGGTGTAATCACATAATTTTAATCCCTTAAAGGTGGTTTGGTAAAATTTGTTAATCATAATAACAATATTATGTCATGTATGAATTTTAATTTTAGTTGATGCATTTTATTTATCGCCTTGTTGAATGCCTTTTGAATGCTTTCTATAACGTATTTAATTTTGCAAACGGTTGTAACTTAGTGTGGCCTTAGTAGATTGTGTCACCGTAATGATGGGACACAGTCTTGCTTGTAATTTTGAGATCTTGAATCTCCGTTTTGGGTTTTTGCCATGTAATTACTTTTTTATTTAAATTAGAATGTAAATAGGGTTATATTTGTAATTTAAATTAGTAATTTTGTGAAGACCAAAGACGGAGACCGGATGCTCACTCCCGCTGCAAAGACCGAGATGGAACATCAAGACAAGCTTCTAGGGTCCAACGGTGGATTCCAAAGTTGTTTTTATGTTTATTTTGGTAGGATAGGCCACACTAGGACTTTTATTTACGTTTATCGCATTTATTTTATGCTTTCATCGATAATAGCTTGCATCATATTCCGCCTAAAACCAAACCACCTATAACATGCCTGAAAACTGACTCGTGTAGAGGTTACGCGTTAGTTTTCTATGACAATACAGATGTCACATGTCAATTGCAAAGCCATCACTTTATTTCATTCATTCACGCATATGCTAGATATTAGTTCACTTAAAATGGATAAATAAAAGTTGATGGGGTCTTCCTCGTATAACCAAAAATTGAGAATAGTCTTTATAAATCAGACTCCCATGAATCCCTTCTTCGTCGGTAGGCATAATATGACCCATTCTACGTCGGGTAAGTGGGAACAGATGATTTATTTTATCTCAACATCATGGTCACTCGATACTATCTAGCGACTGAGATGGACTAATAGATAGGATTTACGGAAATCTATCGACCAAAAGTTCCAACGGTGGAATTAGCCAAGCTGTGGGCTCATCAATATACGGAAATTGAGTCTTGGGATCGTTTATATAATTCATGAGGGAGATCAATTATATAAATGCATGAGTCTACGAGTTTAAATACAATTTAAAATAGACTTAAATCACAACAATGAGTTGCTTATAAGGTTTTGTTTTATCTTCTTTTCAGTGTAGAACACGTTCAAATTAAACTGCTGTATAACTAATGGCTGGTGAAGACCCAATGCCAAGTGCCAAGCTAGCACGTGAATCCTGGCTAAAAGCCTTCATGGACTCCATGAATCAGTCTACTAGACTGAGGAATGATGGGTCAAACTTCTCTGACTGGGAGCAGCACTACGGAATGCTGCCATTGCTGACGGAAAGCTTAAGTACTTAACTGAGCCAATTCCGGCACACCCAGGAACTGCAGCTAGAGCTAACGAAGTTCGCGCTCATAGCGACTTCGTCTTGGAAGCGGGTGCGATAAAGAACGTACTCATCTATGCAATGGAATCCAATTTGCAAAGACGCTTCATAACCCATGGTGCAAACAAGATTTTCACCACGCTCACTAACGAATTGTCAAAGGCTCCGAGAATCGTTTCTTATGAGCATACTTGTCGCTTCTTTGAGGCGAAACTCCAGAAGGGCCAAGCGGTTAGCCCACATATTCTCAACATGATTGAGAATATCGAGAAACTGGAGGCCCTAAACTGCAAGATCAGTGAGAACATAATCGTTGATCGAATGCTTCATTCGCTTCATGATGGGTTCGCCCTCTTTAGGGCCAACTATTACATGAACGACATGAAGAAGACTCCTCATGAGCTCCACTCCCTTCTCGTACAGACCGAGAAGGATCTGAAATTAAGTGGGAGCGTGAAGCAAGATGTTCTCATGATCTCCAGTAAGGGTAAGGGTAAGGGTAAAGCTAAAGCTCAGGGCGACCTAACAGTAGGCAAGCCCAAGTTTAAGAAGTCAGGATTTACTAAGAGTGGGCCAGGTGAGTCGAGCAACTCACAGGGCAAAACAAAGAGCAAGGATACTAGCATGGAATGCCACCATTGCCACAAGACTGGGCATTGGAGGCGCTCATGCCCCGTGTATCGTGAGGACATTAAGGCAGGCCGCGTTACTCCTGTTGGTATGTCTTCTTCTTCTTTTATTCACATGATTGAGATTAACCATGCAAGTTACGGAACTTGGGTACTAGATACTGGTTGTGGTTCTCATCTATGTAATCATGTGCAGGGCCTCCGAAACCAAGAACCCCTCATCAAGGGTGAGGTTGACCTGCGTGTCGGGAATGGAGCACGTGTTGCTGCAGTCTCGAGGGGAACATACGTGATCCAGCTTCCAAGTGGATTCGAGTTATCTTCATATAACTGTTATTATGTTCCTTGTTTATCCAAAAACATTATTTCAGTTTCTGCACTTGACAAACTTGGTTTTTCATTTGTAATAGAAAATAACAGTTGTATTTTCTCATTACACAATATGATTTATGGCAAGGCAGTTTCCATGAATGGAATTTATGTTTTAGATCAAACCACTGAAATATTACATGTGAATAATAAGAGATTGAAGGTAGGTGACAAAGATCAAACTTACCTATGGCATTGTCGTATGGGACACATAAATGAGAAACGCGTAAAACAGCTCATACGGAATGGAGCTATCTTGGCCTTTGATTTCGAATCATATGGCACGTGTGAATCATGTCTCATCGGTAAGATGACTCGTATTTCCTTCAAAGGTGTTGGAATGCGCGCTGCCGACCTATTAGGACCCATACATACGGACGTATGTGGCCCTATGTCGATCAACGCACGAGAAGGCTATAGGTATTTCACCACTTTCACGGATGACTTGAGTAGATATGGCTATGTCTACTTAATGAAGCATAAAAGTGAATCCTTTGATAAGTTCAAAGAATACCAAAATCGGGTACAGAACCAGCTGGGAAGAAAGATTAAAGCACTACATTCTGATCGTGGTGGTGAGTATCTTTCACACGAGTTTGATCAACACCTTAAAGACTGTGGCATCGTGCTACAGTTGACTCCACCTGGAACACCACAATTAAATGGTGTGTCCGAACGGAGAAATCGAACTCTACTCGATATGGTTCGATCCATGATGAGTCACACCGTTGTGCCTGATTCATTGTGGGGCTATGCTCTTTTGTCAGCCGCTCTAATACTTAACCGAAGTCCGTCTAAAGCTGTTGACAAGACTCCATACGAATTATGGAAGGGAACGGTCCCTAACTTGTCCTTTATTCGGGTTTGGGGCTGCGAGGCTTATGTCAAGTGGAGACACGAGGATAAGCTCGGCCCGCGATCGGTCAAGACATACTTTATAGGTTATCCAAAGGGAACTTTTGGTCATTACTTCTACTCGCCAACCGAACAACGTGTTTTTGTTGCGGCTAGTGCAACGTTCTTAGAGAAAAAATTTCTCGAGAACAAGTCGAGTAATAGAACCTTCGATCTATCGGAGGTTCAAGAACCAACTACCGAGCAACCATTGGAGGAAGCAGTTCCTTCAACCCCGGCTGAGGTAGAAATCCCTGAGGATCCTAGGAGGTCGGGAAGAGTCTCTATTCCTCCGGACAGATACATTGGTATGGTCGAGGAACATGACATAGATGACGTCTTACTCCTAGAGGATAATGAACCCTCAACCTATAAAGGTGCCATGACTTGTTCTGACTCAAAGCTATGGCTAGAAGCCATGCAATCCGAGATGGACTCCATGTAGGAGAACAACGTGTAAGATCTTGTGGACCTACCTGCAAAGGTACGTCCCCTTCAATGCAAATGGCTTTACAAGATAAAGCATGCCTTGGAAGGTAAACAAGATATCCATAAGGCAAGACTAGTTGCTAAAGATTTCACCCAAGTGCCAGGCTTGCACTACGATGAGATCTTTGCACCCGTAGTCATGCTACGTTCCATTCGGAGTATCTTAGCGATCGCCGCATTTCACGATTATGAAATCTGACAAATGGACGTTAAAACTGCCTTCTTAAACGGTCATTTGGAGGAAGAGTTGTACATGGTACAACCCGAGGGTTTTAGTGATCCAGAACATCCTAAGAAGGTTTGCAAGCTTAAGCGTTACATCTATGGACTTAAGCAAGCATCACGGAGTTGGAATCATCGCTTCGACCAAGTGATAAAAGAGAATGGGTTCATTCGATCAGTCGAGGAACCATGTCTCTATATCAAGTCGAGTGGGACCAAGATTGTCTTCCTAGTACTGTATGTCGATGACATACTCTTGATTGGGAATGACATACCTCTCCTTTCTTCGGTTAAAGCATGGTTGAAAAAACATTTCCAGATGGAAGATCTGGGAGAGGCACAAAGAATTTTGGGCATCCGTATCTACAGGGATAGATCACGACGGATGTTGTCTCTCAGTCAGGAGTCTTACATAGATAAGATTCTGGAGAGATTCAGCATGACGAACTCCAAGAAAGGGTTCCTTCCTATGACTACTGGGCTTCACTTGAGCAAGACTCAAGAAGCTAAGACATTGGAAGAGAAGGAACGCATGAGTTGAATTCCTTATGCTTCGGCTATAGGATCGATCATGTATGCCATGATATGCACACGTCCAGACGTTGCATATGCATTGAGTATGACAAGTCGATTTCAAGCTCATCCAGGTGAACAACACTGGATGGCCGTTAAAAACATTCTTAAGGACCTACGGAGGACTAAAGATTGGGGATTGACTTATGGAGGCGACTCAACGCTCTGCGCCACGGGTTACGCAGATGCTAGCTTCCAAACGGATCGAGATGACTCGAAATCTCAGTCTGGATTCGTTTTTACTCTTAATGGCGCTGCTGTCAGCTGGGAAAGTTCTAAACAGATTGTTATAGCAGATTCTACATATGAGTCCGCGTAAAAGGAGATATTTATTGATAAGATAGCTACGGATGACAACATAGCTGATCCTCTCACAAAAGCATTACCACATGATAAGCATGAAGGGCACATTCATTCCATGGGAATTAGATGTGTTCCTAAGTTGTAGTACTCTTTTATGAATTCATGTAATAATTCATTTTCTCGTGTACTCTATTCAACCTCATTGTTATGATATATAATGTTTTGTTTTTCATGTGGAATTGTACGCCAATTTTGAACACCACAAAGTGAACTGAATAACATTACATTGTTTTAGTCCTTGATTACCCACTTGAGCTGATAACTCAGGTAATCATTTTGTGACGTTGGTTGATGGTGGGTTCAACGAGCCATAAGTCACACGGCTGACTGACCAATCACAAAGGCGAGTTATACGGATATCTCGTAGGACACCCCGTGACAATGTTATGGAGTCCTAAATGTTTTATAACATTGGGTGCCAGGTCGTGGATAGGACCTCCATAGTGTTCCTTAGAGTCGAGTCTTTTGACTTTCAACTGTCTCTTGAGATTAAGGCAGATTTTGGGTAACTTTGGTTTCTTTCCCACGGTCATCGTAATAGGGGCCAAGAGGATTTTTTCAGGGTTATTTCATGCTGCGCGATATCGGCAGGATTCGAGTTGAGGAAAATATCCAAACCCTTATCAGGATTTTATCATTTCTCAGGGCCACTCGAGGAGTAGTAACTGAAATGCATGGCCATGCTCGAATACAGATTCGTTTTATCAGTTAAGTTACTCTCTAGTCGGGGAAACCACTCTTGATACAGATCGCTTGTGAGATACGACCTTTGCGAATGCGGATTTGCAAATTGTCTTACATTGAGTGGGAGAAATTTTAAAAGGATATGAGAATCGGTTATCGCACCTACACTTGTACGGACAAGTGGGAGTTTGTTGGAGCTTGTGTCCTCCACATGTAGTGTGATAACGTCATTGCACATACCCTTGTACGGACAAGTGGGAGATTGTTGGGGCTGGTGTCCTTGACAATTAAGTACAATGACTTACTAAATCTCTTAAAGGATCAAAAGGGCATACTTCAGTATTATTATCAGTTGATCCACGTTTATCAATAACGGTTGGCTTGCTAGATAAGTTTGACGTTATTGTCATACGGATGGCGGTGATCAACTGGTCCCTATACGTCACACCTATAGGACACGTTTGAGAGATGTGAAGGTATGAAAATACAGTCACATTTATGCCGAATATAAATAAACAGTTAGTCAGAGGTACTGACTATTAAATTAGTCAATAAGATGTTGAGATTATTATTTAATACGGATTAAATAATTTTAGCTAACACGGATTACATGATTAATTCGTAAATTAAATATAAACGGTTATATTTAATTAAATATTGTATTCGCGTATTAATATAAACAGTTATATTAATTTGGGTAATTATATCGTAATTTTATCAGACCATTATTAATACATCAACTGCATTAATATCTGATAACACGTGTACGATTTATAAATAAAACCCGCGAATAATATTTAGCTAATCGGGTCGAATCACGCAAAGGTATAAGATAAGAGTGGGAAAAGCCCATTCTCACCTCAACCCGTTCGGCCGACCCAATCACTACATAAGGAGAGTCCTTCTCCTTTTGTCAGGTTACTGCTGATGCGTGTCTATTTTATGATGTTTTTCATCTATTTTTACACGCATTTGGTCGCTCATTTACTATGTTTTAGCCTTTATTTCCCACAAATCGTGTACTTTCGTATTTTTATGCACTTTTGCAGATTTATGCGGAAAAGAACGATTTAGCACCAAACCCATATCCTCAAGTCTTTTGCATAATTAAGGAACAAATAGAAAGTCAATTGGAGTCAAAGTCAAGTGCCAAAAGTCCAAACAAGAAGAAATCCGAAGATTTCCATACAGAGGCGGTCGACCGACCAGCTAAACGGGTCGGCCGACCAGGCCTGAACTTTAATAAAGTCCAAATCTCAAGGAAGGCCAAAAATAAAAGAAGCCCAGAAAGAAGCGGTCGACCGACCCACATAGTAAGTCGACCGACCTCAGCAGAAGCCCAGACGATTCTTTTCGGAAATAAAGTAGAATTAGAGCTTTTAGGAAACTCTGAGTTTTATACCCTATATAAACAAATCTTGTGATTAGGGTTAGGTAAGGCTTGATATCTATTATCATACTTTAGGATCTTTTATTCAATCTTTTACCATCTAGTTCATCTTTTATCTTATTCAAAGAATTCTCAAGCATTCAATAAAGTTTATTCCGTTCTGCCTTAATTCCAATTGTGGTAATTACTCTTTAATCTAGCTTTTATTATTGTTCTTATTACCTTTGCATTCAATTAAGATAGAAATCCCAAGCTTTATTGAATCTTGCATGCTTAGATTATTTATTATGTTTACCATGTTTAATCCCGTTTTCATAATCGTCTTAACAACCATGAGTAGCTAATCTTCATATGTTAGGATGTAGGGGATGAATATGCGTAGGTAAATAAAATTCGAAAGACCGACTTGTAGCAGGACCACGGTCGGCCGACTGGAATAGCTGGTCGGTCGACCGAGGTCGTGGTCGGCCGACTGGAGTAGCTGGTCGGTCGACCACCCGCGTATGTTTTCTTATTTCGTCTTTTCTTGTCAATTATAATATCCCGCAATGAGACCATAAGGAGACTTGTAGGATGTTAGTAATGACCTACCCAAGATTGAAAGATACGGGAAGGGCATTGGTTTACACCTTAAGACGGATAGGTTACTCAAGGCTGAAAGGTATGTGACCTGGGATTTAGGAATCACCCTTATTGTTGACACCCAATAATTGTGAGACCTAGGAACTAATAGCATAGGCCGAAAGGAGCTATTAGGTAGCATAGACTTAAAAAGATATGTTACACCCCCTTACGCGACTGCAATACATGTTGACCTTAGGATTTATTTTACCTTAGCTATTTATTACCCAAACATCCTAGCATCCCTTTTTATTATATTATATTCTCATCTTTTAATTCTTGTTTTATTTTAATCTTTGCTTTAGATATAGTAATCAACAATCAAACCCCCAAATTTGTTACCTTAAAACATTAACATTCAAACAATAAACATTCCCCACCTCCTTGTGGTTCGACCCTGACTTTCACTATCTATTGTTAAAGTTAGGAATTATAAATTTATCTTTGGTACCCTCAACGACAGGCATCAAATTTTGGCGCCGTTGCCGGGGAGGTGACGCCAGTGTTTACTGTTTTTTGTTTTTGTTTCTCTTTGTTTAAGGAACTTTTTGTTCCTTAAACCTTCTCACTTTTTTCTTGTAGTTTCCATCTTATGCGCAGGTCAGTTCAAGGAGAACTCCTACCACTTGACCTCGAAATTGAGAGGACTCTTAGAGAAAGAAGAAAGCAACTTCTAGCAAATCAGGAAGGAGGTTCACCATCTTCCTTATTTCAAGAAGACTTATTCGAACAACCATCATTACCATCTTCACCAAAAACACCACCTTCACAACCAAATTCACCCATCAATCCACTTTCACCAAAAACACCACCTTTTACCTACTTTCCAGTTTTCCTAAAGAAGAAGAGGGTATGGCAGAAGAAGCTACTATTGCCAGTCACTCCATGCCTCAGGCAAAGGACCTATACAAAGGGTTCACTTTACCTGCAGGTACTGGGAAGCCATTCGAGGCCAAGCCCGCCTACATAACTATGGTTGAAAGAAACCAATTTGGAGGCTCGGCCAATGAGGATGCTGCTAAGCATATTGAAATCTTCACAGATTACATATGCTCTATAGCACCCCCAGAAGGAGTGACGCAGGACCAGATTAAACAGACCATGTTCATCTTCTCTCTTAGGGATGCTGCGAGAGAGTGGTACAGAGATTTAGACCGCACTGCTGCGGGAGTCACAGATTGGAACACCTTAACCTTAGCATTCTACAGGAAATACTATTCTGCATCAAAGACTAATGCTTTAAGGGCGCAGATTACTAATTTCAAGCAAGGCCCCAATGAAGACTTTAGCGAGGTGTGGGACCGGTTCAAGAGACTTGTTCGATCCATACCACATCACGGATTCGAAAAATGGTTTCTTTGCAACCAGTTCTACAATGGCCTCTACGATGATAACAGGGCCTATCTAGATGCTGCAGCTAATGGGAGATTCTAGGATAATTCAGGAGAGACTAAGGGTCTCAAGTTGATAGAAGATGTTGTTGTGCACCGCGCTGAGCATGGTACTTCTAGAGGAAACCAGAGGAAATCCGAATACAACCTATCAGCGATTGAGGCCTTGACAGCCAAGTTGGAAAAATTTGAGGCTGCAGGAAAGCTAGATCTAGGGACTGGAAGCAAGGGAGGAATATACCAAGTAAACGCCGTTCAGGACGGACCCTTTGCTTGTGAGAGGTGTGGTGGAGAAGGGCATGTGTCAAAATTCTGTACTTCATCTAATGAAACATGCGCCGCTTTTCAACACTATCGTGGGAACAATTTCTATGACCCGAATAATAATAATGTCCATCCCAACTTAAGGTGGACAAGCCAGAATGTTCAAAACCCACAACACATGCAACCTCAGCAAAATTCCACATATTTACCCCCACATAAACAAAATTTCCAAAAACCACCTTTCAACCCTCAACCACCTTCTAATCCACCACCCAACACAGATGCTCTTATCCAAAATCTTATTGGGTTGGTACAGAAGGAGTCACAGGCTAGAGAGGCAGGGATGAAGATGTTAGAGTCCCAGATTGCTCAAATTGCGAGCAAGAATGATACTAGGGCTCCGGGTCAGCTTCCAACCAAACCGGACCAGAAAAAAGAGACTCTAAACATCATCTCCCTGCGAAGTGGAGCTAAGGTGGGGAGCGAGAAAGAAAAAAAGGCGAGTAGCAGCGAAGGCGGTCGACCGACCACAGATCAGGACCCGAAAGTTTTACCTGAACAGGAAACTGGTCGACCGACCAAAGAAACTGGTCGACCGACCACTGAAGCAGAACCCGAAGTTCCCTTTCGTCCAGATTTACCGAATAACTTACGGGATTTTCTTTTCCGGGGTGACAAGACCCCCAGGTTTTTAAAAAGGGCTGCAAATACTGAATCCTCAGCTGCGCCTTTCCCAGAAAGACTCGTGCCTTCAAAGGATCAGGTATCTTTTGACAAATTTAAGGATGTGATTCGTTCATTAAATGTTCAAGTCCCGTTTTTAGAATTAGTTCAACAAGTTCCTTCCTATCTTAAATTTATGAGACAGCTTTTGTCAAGGAAGAGGTCTCTAGAAAAGGTTGAGTCGGTGGCCCTCACTGAAGAGTCATCTAGCTTTCTATCACATGTCATAGCCCCTTATAAATTGGAAGACCCTGGTAGTTTTTCTGTCCCCTGTAATATAGGAACCTTCCCAGTTAAGAAGGCTTTGTGCGACTTAGGTGCTACTATAAGTGTCATGCCCCTAAGCGTTGCCTTAAAACTAGGAATGACCGAATTTGCAGTGACCAGTATGATAGTCCAGATGGCAGATCGCACATCTATGGAACCTATAGGAGTGTTGGAAAACATCCTTGTCCGTATTGACAGGTTCTTCTTCCCAGTTGACTTTGTAGTTTTGGACATCCCAGAGGATGCCCATATACCTATAATTTTAGGAAGACCTTTCCTTCACACTGCAGGTGCCATTATAGATGTAGGCACTGGGACTCTAACCTTCAAAGTAGGCAAGCATTCTATTATCTATGGCCTATCTTATAGAAAAAGGATGCTATGACCCCCATCACATGTAATGCTATCACTTTTGAGAAGAAGTATGAGGTCATCACTACTTCTCCCACTTTATTACCTGTTCCTGTATCTGTTTTTACACCTCCGCCCCAGATTGGGAGCAGTAGGGAGGACACTTCTATTATGACTATTGCAGGAACTGGTTTGGGGAAACCCAAGGTGAAGGACGTCATCATCCAGAGAGGAGGAATGGGATGCCTAAGCTATGAAGAAGATGAGGATCCAGACGTCGTGGATCGGGAGGAGAAGAAGAAGAGGAGGCAAGCTCAAGAGGAGAGACCGTCGCATATGCTTTGCGACGGCGGAAATAAGATGTGTTTTGCTACAAAAGCAAAAACCGTGGAGACTACGGCATGTCGTCAGAAGCCGTGGTCGGATATCTTCCGCATCTTTAGCGGATAGTTGTTTTAGGTTACAGTTTTTAAGACAATTTATTTTTGTTGTGTGAAACTTTTTATTTTGGCTTGCTCGTAGTTTTAGATCCTTTCCTTTAAGTTTAAGTAGTTAAGACTTTAGAATCGTTTTTGGCATCTCGCGCATTGTTGGGCGCACGTACTTTCTTGCTTTTTCAGGTTTTACGAAGAAACGAAGACCTCCAGGACGCAGAGGATCGACCGACCAAAAACATCAGTCGGTCGACCAGAGTCGCTGTATCGCTAAATTTTCTGTGATTCACAGGAGGTCGGTCGACCAGAATCCTCGGTCGGTCGACCTACTGTCCGCTGCGGTCTTTCGTTTCTCTTCCTTGGAAATCGTGAAATTGGCTTGGTTACTTGAGTGGCACTGCTGGCCACCAAAACCTCCCAGCTTACGCTGGTTTGGGGAGGTTTTTCTCATGCGCTTCATAATCCTGTGAGTTCTTTCCAGTTTTTCCTTGGTTTTTATTTTCCTTGCATCTTTCTTTTAATTTTCTGAAACCTTTACTTAGGCTAATGCACAATGGGGACATTGTGCGGGTTGGTTTGGGGAATGGTTTCGTGTAACATGCATTGCATTTTGTCACACGTTTACTGCATTTCTGTCTTGCATCGTTCTTTTCTTTATTTTCCTTATATATACAAAAATCCAAAAAAATTAAAAATTAAAATTCCAAAAAATGCACGTTTATTTTAGCATATAGGTCGAGTCGGAACGAGAGTATTTCAAGGACGATTTTGCCATGTTACATGTTTATGCCTTTACCTTGCCTTGTCAACTTGTTTTAGTAATAGAGTCTTTTGCATATCTACGAGTTTTTTGTCAATTTGTATATCTTGAGACTTGACTTATACCTTGGCAACCTACTATACATTCTAAGTTTTAGAGCTTTATTTCCTGGTTTCATTCTTAAACCAGTTGTCTAGGATGTGAGTAGTACTCCCCTTGGAACATGTTACATCAATATGCATAAACATGAACTTGAATTGCTATATACTTGTTTTACTTTCTCGTTTTGTGAGTCTTGATACGTGCATTTGGGATCCCTTTTCTCATTTACCCATAAGCTTCACATAGCCAAAATTGCCTTTTTATTTCCCCAAAAACTACATCCCATACTTAGCCTACCCTTCTAAGCTAGTAATTGTGGTCATTGGATTATTTTTTGAGGCATCTTGGTTTGTATGCTATCTTGAACAAAAAGAGAAAAGAAAGAAAAGAAAGAAAGAAAAGAAAAAGAACAGAAAAAATTCAGAAAAAGAAAGAAAAGGAAAACGAAAACGAAAAAATCAAAACGTACAGGAAAGAAGTCGACCGACCACCTTCTTGGGTCGGCCGACCACCTGGCATCAACAGATTCAGAAAAAAAAAAAATCGTTCCAAAATCCCTTTCTTTTATATGTTATCACTCCCGTACCTCATTCAAAATATTTGGGAGTCCTTTCTTATATTCAATGTGAGAGTTGTGCCACAAAAAGAGCACTTTCTTAATATCAAAAGTTGTGAAATATGTTGTTGGGAACCGGTTTTACTAGCTTGGCTACTAACCCCACTTATCCAAAAAACATCTTAACCACTTTTACCTTTTACCTAACATATCTTTCATTACCTCAATTGCATGTATCCAAGTCACTTAATAAGATTGTTATACAAAGTTGTAGAATTCTTGTTCATGTTAGATTGCAGGCATGTTTTCATGGGTCGCAGTTAGGTGAGTGTCATGACAAATTACTTCTTTCTATCTTTTACATATACTCACCCTTTGCTTCATGAGTGTCTCGAGCGTACCGCGAGAGTCCATGGTATAAGTCTCTATAGTCTTTATTTTGCAAGTTTGACGACGCCATAACTCGTTTGCATGATTTAAATACTTTCTCATTTTGTACTTGGCATTGGTTTAGGCTTACATGTAAATTTCGCTCTGAGATTGAAATCGTTCCATTAGTTAAGATCGAGTCTATTTCTTGCTTGAGGGCAAGCAAGGGTTTGGTTTGGGGAATTTGATGCGTGTCTATTTTATGATGTTTTTCATCTATTTTTACACGCATTTGGTCGCTCATTTACTATGTTTTAGCCTTTATTTCCCACAAATCGTGTACTTTCGTATTTTTATGCACTTTTGCAGATTTATGCGGAAAAGAACGATTTAGCACCAAACCCATATCCTCAAGTCTTTTGCATAATTAAGGAACAAATAGAAAGTCAATTGGAGTCAAAGTCAAGTGCCAAAAGTCAAAACAAGAAGAAATCCGAAGATTTCCATACAGAGGCGGTCGACCGACCAACTAAACGGGTCGGCCGACCAGGCCTGAACTTTAATAAAGTCCAAATCTCAAGGAAGGCCAAAAATAAAAGAAGCCCAGAAAGAAGCGGTCGACCGACCCACATAGTAAGTCGACCGACCTCAGCAGAAGCCCAGACGATTCTTTTCGGAAATAAAGTAGAATTAGAGCTTTTAGGAAACTCTGAGTTTTATACCCTATATAAACAAATCTTGTGATTAGGGTTAGGTAAGGCCTGATATCTATTATCATACTTTAGGATCTTTTATTCAATCTTTTACCATCTAGTTCATCTTTTATCTTATTCAAAGAATTCTCAAGCATTCAATAAAGTTTATTCCGTTCTGCCTTAATTCCAATTGTGGTAATTACTCTTTAATCTAGCTTTTATTATTGTTCTTATTACCTTTGCATTCAATTAAGATAGAAATCCCAAGCTTTATTGAATCTTGCATGCTTAGATTATTTATTATGTTTACCATGTTTAATCCCGTTTTCATAATCGTCTTGACAACCATGAGTAGCTAATCTTCATATGTTAGGATGTAGGGGATGAATATGCGTAGGTAAATAAAATTCGAAAGACCGACTTGTAGCAGGACCACGGTCGGCCGACTGGAATAGCTGGTCGGTCGACCGAGGTCGTGGTCGGCCGACTGGAGTAGCTGGTCGGTCGACCACCCGCGTATGTTTTCTTATTTCGTCTTTTCTTGTCAATTATAATATCCTGCAATGAGACCATAAGGAGACTTGTAGGATGTTAGTAATGACCTACCCAAGATTGAAAGATACGGGAAGGGCATTGGTTTACACCTTAAGACGGATAGGTTACTCAAGGCTGAAAGGTATGTGACCTGGGATTTAGGAATCACCCTTATTGTTGACACCCAATAATTGTGAGACCTAGGAACTAATAGCATAGGCCGAAAGGAGCTATTAGGTAGCATAGACTTAAAAAGATATGTTACACCCCCTTACGCGACTGCAATACATGTTGACCTTAGGATTTATTTTACCTTAGCTATTTATTACCCAAACATCCTAGCATCCCTTTTTATTATATTTTATTCTCATCTTTTAATTCTTGTTTTATTTTAATCTTTGCTTTAGATATAGTAATCAACAATCAAACCCCCAAATTTGTTACCTTAAAACATTAACATTCAAACAATAAACATTCCCCACCTCCTTGTGGTTCGACCCTGACTTTCACTATCTATTGTTAAAGTTAGGAATTATAAATTTATCTTTGGTACCCTCAACGACGGGCATCAACTGCTTCTTTGATTGTTTTACTGATTAAACACATCTCAAGGAAATTAGGGTTTTGAGAACTGCCTTTTCCCAAAACCCAGATCTCACATCTAAAACCTCAGAATACTCTCCCCATATTGCAAGGCAATTGGAGAGCCTTTCTAGCACACGCGGCATCATCTTAAACAAAGTCTTGGGTGCAAGTTATAGGAGGGAATTTACTTTAATTCCTGTTCTTAGGCCTATTCAAGCAAGGACCCAAGGTTGTATTCCTTTTCATGTTTTTATTAACTTATGACAATAATCTCAATTGTAAAATTCGTTATAATCCTTCAAGTTTAGGGCGAATACATGTTTTATTCCCCACACCTTTAATTACGTAGATACACATGACTAAATGCATAGATACACATCTCTTAATGCGTAGATACACATGTCTAAATGCGTAGATACACATCTCTAAATGCATAGATACACATGTCTAAATGCGTAGATACACATCTCTAAATGCGTAGATACACACCTTTAAGTGCGTAGATACACATGGCGAAATGCGTAGATACACATGTCTAAATGCGTAGATACACATGTTTGAATGCGTAGATACACATGTCTAAATTCTTAGATACACACCTCTAAATGCATAGATACACATCTCTAAATGCGTAGATACACATGACTAAATGCGTAGATACACACCTTTAAATGCGTAGATACACATGGCTAAATGCGTAGATACACACCTTTAAATACGTAGATACACATGACTAAATGCGTAGATACACATCTCGAAATTTTTTTTTTCTCGAAATTTTTTTTTTCTCGAATTTTTTTCATTACAATAACACAAGTTACTCAATACAGTATCACGGTTTCTCCAAAACAATATTACGAAAAAAAAAAAGAAAAACAAAATCTTAAGGAAAAAAAATTTTGTGAAAAAAAATTCGAAAAAAAAATGTCGAGAAAAAAAATTTCGAAAAAAAAAATCTCGAGAAAAAGAAACTCGAAAAAAATTCGGAGAAAAAAAAATTCGAGAGAAAAAAATTCGACAAAAAACAATTTCGGCAAAAAAATTCGAACAAAAAAATTGAATCCCTATTGGCAATTATTGTCTTCGAAAATGTTTCCGTAATAAATATTACACAATACCATATTAATCAACAAAAACATTGTGGTCTATTGGATTAGAAGTTGTTCTTCAAAACCTGAGGTCCGGTGTTCGAACCACAGTGGCAACAATTATTGATTTTTGCTTAGTAGAAAAGATTCGCGTGTTAAATATTAAAGAATACTATACTAATCATCAAAAACTTTGTGGTCCGTTGGTTAAGATGTTGGCTTTGGTACAGGAGGTATATATATATATATATATATATATATATATATATATATATATATATATATATATATATATATATATATATATATATATATATATATACAGCGGAGATCCGGTGAGTCCAGGGTTTTAAATGAGTCCGTCCTACCATTTCAGACCGTTGGATCTAGATCATGGACGCACAGGATGATGCCACGTTGCTGTTATTGTAACGCTTACTAGCTGTTATTGTAGCGCTTACTAGCTGTTATTGTAACGCTTACTAGCTGTTATTTTGCAATCCCGTGTATTATTATTGTTTTTATTTATAAATTTTTTTTTACTACATATCTCGTTTCAACAAATTCTAAACACCAGATTCTTAAATTAACTAGGCTATATGGGATTCGAACCCATACCTTTGTACAAAATTTGCACATTGCTCTCCCTTTTGAGCTAATAGCCTTTACAAAATTTGCACATTGCTCTCCCTTTTGAGCTAATAGCCTTTACAAAATTTGCACATTGCTCTCCCTTTTGAGCTAATAGCCTTTACAAAATTTGCACATTGCTCTCCCTTTTGAGCTAATCTTAATATTCGAATCAGGAAAAATGTTTTAATAACTATATAATACATGTTACAGTAGTCTAATATGTATGTTATAATAACACAATCCATTATCTTAGCATGATGCTCAGGAAACTGTTATAAATAACTGTATAACACATGTTACAGTAATGTACCATATATGTTATAATAACACACATGTGTATGTTATAATAACACACATATGAAGTCTTAATATGAGAATCAGTAAAATGTAATAGTAGCTGTAAAATACATGTTACAGTAGTCTAATATGCATGTTATAATAACACAATTCATTATCTTAGCATGATGCTCAGGAAACTGTTATAAATAACTGTATAACACATGTTACAGTAATGTACCATGTATGTTATAATAACACACATGTGTATGTTATAATAACACACATATTAAGTCTTAATATGAGAATCAGTAAAATGTTATAGTAGCTGTAAAATACATGTTACAATAGTCTAATATGTATGTTATAATGAGACACCTGGATGAATGTCGTCTGCAACTGAAAAGTGACTCAATGGAGTAGACGGAAGTGTCGACATCGAAACAGACCTGAAAAATACGATTAAACTATGATTTTGATGTGAGGAGCCGGAGACAAAACACGAGCTCCTGACATATGCACAACTAAGGCTAGGTCTATCAGCAACGAAAGATGCCGGCGATAGATCAGGACTCGATGAAGAGGATGATGCTGGTGATGCTGGAGTTGATGACGTATTTGTTGGCAACGAGAGAAAAAGAGAGGAAGAATACCATTCATAATAATAGGATTACGATGCAATTAAACATAAAATTAAAATAAATAGGAAGAATGAATAGTGAAAAAAGAGAGGGAAAAGGAGAAGTACAGTGAGGATGAGATTGGGCATGTTGCCGTCGCGAGCAATAACTTCAAGACGAGAAACAACGTCTTCATTGCTGACAATATCGCATACTTTGTCAGGTCTGTACTTTTCGACCCATGGTATGTCGTATCCATTGCTGCTCCCCATTTCTTCTCTCTACTTCTCTCTTCTCTCTCGCTTTCAGGGTTTCTGCCCTCCTCTCTCCTTTATGCCGGCGATAGATCAGGACTCGTTTCTTTGCCGGAAAATAAGACGTATTTGTTGTATTCTTCGATTATGTTCACAAGATCTTCGTCTGATTTGATCGTCACGAGAAGAGGAAGCGGCCACCGTAACTACATAAGAATTTGATAGAGGAAGCGGTAGTCGCGGCGGCGGTGGCGGCGGAGAAGAGAGGTTTAGGTGGTGACGACATTATTATTTTTGTTGTTTGTTAAAGAAGAAAGAAGCGAGGTTGAGGAGAGAGAAAAGTGAGAGAGGTGTAAAATAAAAATTAATATATGAGATTAAATCTCAGCCATAGGATTGAGATGATCGGATGGCTAGAAATGGTAGGACGGATTCACCATAAGACCCTAGACTCAATAGATCCTAACTCTCTCTCTCTCTATATATATATATATATATATATATATATATATATATATATATATATTTGTATGTGATATGGAGCGGAGATAATGGGTCTTGTGATATGGTGTGGTGTGATATTGGGACTTGTGATATGGTGAGGGGTGATATTGGGTCTTGTGATATGGAGACGGAGTGGTGTAGTGATCTATTATCATCTATGTCTTATTGATGTTTTTCTATTTAACCTCGTGGTTGACCCTGTGTATTCAAGATCACCTGTGATGAACCAAATTATTGGGGAGCAGATTGACAGGTACTTGAGACTATGGGAGCTGAAAGGGAAGGGAGAGCTTGGATCCTGACCAGACTAGAGTCTAGATCACCAAAGTTGTTCTTGTATGAGTTGTTGAACTTTTTCTCTTATGTTCACAAAGCAGTTGTAAGAACGTTGATTTGACTTTTAACATTTAATAAAGCATTGTGTTCTTTCCCTTTGTTATCTACTACCTCGGTATTCCGAGATGGTAACAATCCTATTTATTTGAGAATGTCTGGCTAAAGGCTCTTAAATAAATGGGGTTGTTACAAAGTCACTCTGAAACTGTGCCACCTTGGGCGAACAGTCTCTAGTTTAAGAATCGACTCATGAGAATATATAATATAGTTGCTCTCGCCACGACCAGGCTATTATAAAATTTCCAGAACTCTATAAGCGGTCACTTATTGCCCGATAGAGTGTCTTCTGCAGTCTGCCTATGTGATCGACTAGTCATCCCATATGACTCCATGGCATTTGAACTTGCCATTAATCGCCTCACACTCTAGTCGCTTCGAGACGTCACCTCATACAAACGACTATGGGCTATACAAAGTTAATCCAGTTCACTTCATGGGGTTCAAAATTGTCTCCCACAACCCATTGGATTTGACAAAGTATTTATCAATAGTGAGTTTAATGATAACTCAAACAGAGTAATTGTCATGTACGAAAAGTCAATACAATATTACTGTTCCACACTATACAATCTTTGATGCTCATCCATCAATTTGTATTAATGGTTTGATATGTGAATACACCATTTATTCACATCATCCAAACCTACAAATTTCGGTTTCCTTCTGGCTCATATTATCTCGTATATTATGATCTTATTCAAGTACATGTCTAGTCCTCATACTAGATTCGAGTCTCCTTTACTGTAGGAAGCTCCCACTGTTATCTTATAACTCGTGACATGTTGTTCTCACATACACAGTCACATTGTACTAGAATTCATATTGTAGTTTACCTAGTTTTGATTCACTAGTTCTCGTCGAGGACTTATATCGAAAAACGTTTTGTTTCAACATTTTGGCATGTTAATCAAGGTCGTACGAATCAACACTTTCATATCTAGGTGATTCTACATTCATCGATATGAATAATTTATCCAACCTTGTTAATCATCAATAGGTGATGTTTCATTATCATATAAAAAACTCACTTATGATTGTCCATCATCCTATGATATTCTTAACATATTTTACTCATCTAGAATTGAAAACCTTCCATACTTATCATAAAATAATTATCATTCTCTCTTAATGATAGGTTCAACTTTCTAATGACTTTTTCTCCCACTGAATTTTGTATCACTATCTTCATAGTTAAATAACTCCCACTATCTTTATAGTGATTAGCTCCTACTCAATTAACATCTTCTCATCTCATATGAACATTTCATTTTTCGTCCTCGTTCCCTAGGAAAGCACCAGGACATGATTTCTCCTCTATAATCCTTTAGAATAAGAAACACTATCATCAAGAAGACGGGAGACGATTTCACCTCTATTATCTTATAAAATCAGAAACATTAACTTCACGGAAACGTTTTCCTTCCGTTTATACACGCGGTTCCTGACATAAAGAACATTTCCTTTTGTGTCCTCGTGTAGTTTCTTCTGTGTCCTCTCGTAGTTTCTTCTATCCATTCATTTAGGGTTCTTCTCAAGGATCTCATATAGGATTCTTTCCTAGGATCCCATATTTATTCCATTGGTTTGCGGGCGTAAAATTTCTCCCACTCTATCCTTTAAAATAACTTTTATTCTTACAAGGATAGCAATTTCGCCCATAAACAGTGTTTTTGGATAGTAAGTATTATGAGGTGTGAGATATTAGTTCTCATTTTCACTTAAAATGATCATCTTATAATGAACTAATTTACTCACATTTGAGTTTGATGTTTATATCTTATATTGATTGAGTGTTTTTCACGGAGGTGTAATTCTCGTTTAAGTAAATCTGATGCGGGAGCATTAGCCTCAAGAAAAGAATTACGTCCAAGGCCTAAAGTTGATCACACGATGTTTGAATTAGGGTCAATACGTATATTCAAGATAGCTTGGGAAGGTGTGTTGAAAGAACAAGGGAAGCTTCCAAGAAACTTATTGGGAGGCGTGCCAAACCCTAGACGTGTGAGGCCCCACGTTTTTACTACTTCTATTATTATTAGGGTTTGTTATTTTAATTATTTTGTTTTAATTAATTTAGTTACTAGGTTGTTATTAGTTTGTTACAACTAAATTGTTAAGGTTGTTACAAGTTGGTTACAAGTTAGTCACAAAGTTTGTTAGGATTAGTTATTAAGTTGTTAGGAGTTTGTTACAACTTAATCTTTTCTTTATTATTTTATCTTTTATTTTAGAATAAGGATTATTTAATCCATTAGGATAGAATTATGAAAGACGGTATTGAGGAAGATTCAAAGTAATGGTCGGGTGATTTGGGACGTGTAGGCTACACGTTTGCTTTCCTATTCGTAGTCGGGTTTGTGACGGATGACCTTACTATAAATAGGCATCCTTAGTTATTGTTTTAATCATTCAAGTTATAAAATAAATTCTCTTTGTTAAGTTTTACTTACAAAAACCTAAAGTATCTGTGTGAGCTTTAATCCCGAAATATCTGTGTGAGCTTCAAAATAATTGAGAGGGTATCTGTGTGAGCTTAATCAATTATCCTATTCTACGAAATACATAATTCATTCATTACATCGTCTCATCAATCTTTCAAGTATTGAGTGATGTGCCTCACTACGTCATCAACGATCTTCCATCAAGAACATCATCAACGTTCAAGAACCACCACCACCGGCCACCGTCGACCACCACGTGACCACCGTCCACGCCGAGTTGCCACGTCATCATCACTGACCACCATTCGTTCATCATTCATCATTCTTTGTTATTTTTCGTTCTTTATTCGTTCTAAATTGTACTATTTCGCAGGTATATTTATTCCGCTGCAACATACGTATTTTTGTTGATCGTCTTAATTGATTATCACCCCAAATACGCATCAAAATCAAATTACTTTATTATGATCCTATCATGTCTAGCGTACAGTGAACTATTTAAGGTACTTTATTACGATCTATGAAGATCATATCAACTCATGTTATATAATGCATTTAAAAACAGCGATTTGATTTAAGAACAAAAGGGATGACTTGGGTTGACAACCAAGTCACCAATATTCAAAATTATAACCATTGTTTTGAAAAACTAAATCCTTATCATACAAAGAAATACAATGTTCTTAAATTTAAAATCCATAATCGAAAGAAGACATCAAAAGAAGATTAGAGCTAAGCTCTTTATGTCTTCAATCTTCGGATGCTACCATAGCGATCCATGAAAGGAATTTCAAGCTTCCTTTTCCTTCTCCTTGCCTTTATCCTTGGAGGGAGCCCCTTTAAAACAACTTGTATCAATATACAAAAGTTAACAACATAACATGAATTTAAATGAGAATTATTACCTACAGCGAGAACCTTTCCAGCTTTTAGGTCGGCCAAGTATATCGGGCAATTTCTCTTCCAATGAGCAATCCTTGTGCAATAATGGCACTTATCTACAACCTTTGAAAATGATGTAGAAGCACCTTTCGAAAAAGGTCTTCTCTTGGAATGGTGTGATCATGGAGGCCTTCTTGCCTTTGCCTTTTGTACCACTCTTCTTAAACTTCCCTTTGCTTCTTTTCTCAATGTCGAGCATATCCTTCGTGGTACTTCGAATAAGTCCCATATCCCTTTCCGCTTGGGTGAGCATTTTAAGGGAGTGAAGAATTCGATCTATTATTAGAGAGTCTGGAACTTCCGCCCCTTGCACTTTCAAGGTTTCGGATGGCTCAACCCTTTTGAGCACATAAGAACTTATAAATTGACCCTTATCCAAATTTGGGTCAAAGAAGGCGGAGGTCACCTCATGTAGTAACCTCCTAAGAGTTTGTGAAAGCATGTTCTTAAGCTTGGTGTAACTCTCATTTGCCGTGCTTAGATCAATCATTCTCCTTTGGAGATCCGGCTCCATGGAAAAAATAAGCATGTGCTTAAGAGCATTCGGCTCTTTCATATAGGCCTCATAGGCCTCACGAGTCGCTATCGTGGAATGAGTGGTGGGAGCGGCAGGAGCGGCTTCGGTAAGGAAACGAATCTTATTGTCACCTTCCGCTGTAACATCCCAATATTTCGGGACTTGGAGGTTTAATGATTTTAAGTTCAAATTCGAGAATTAATTTATATTTCGTAATTTTTGGAATTTCTTCTAAATAACTAATTAATTTATGTGATAATATTTTAAAGGATTTAAAATAAAGTTTCATTTAATTTCATAATTTACGTCTTAACAATTTAATTTCATAGTCCGGAAATATTTATATCATCTTAAGTTTATAGTTACCTTAAGTCGGTGTTTTTAGCTTAAACCGTCTTAAAACTTGTCTTATGGGCCTAACTTGTTAATGGACCCATTTCCCCTCTTTTTCCTCACAAAACCCTAACCCCACCATCTTCTACCTCCCTCCTCCAATTCATTTTTTCAGATTTGCAAACAACAACAAACACCATTTTTATAAATTTCTCCTTCAATCTTAAAATGCTCATAGAATCTTCGTTTCTTATCCGATTGAGACGATTTTCGCGGCCACGGATTCCTCTTCTCGCCCTCCTTCTTTCTAGGTAAGTTTTATCTCATAATCTTTCCGTCAAAATTTCGGCCTGCTCTTGTAATTTCGAAATTCGTGATTTTCTTCGATGTTTGTGTTGTTTTAGACGGTGTTGGTGTTAACCCGGAAGAAGGCTTGGTGATTATTGAAGACGATCTCGAAGATTTCAAAGATTTCGCTAAGTAAAGGTGACGATAATGAGAAACTCGGCCTTTTTGTTAAAATAGCAAGTTTTGATGTGTTCTTGTTATTGTTTCTGATTTTTGTTAAGGTTTGATGATTAATGGACTTAGTAACATGTTTAGGAATGTTCTTATGTGATGAATTCATGCCTTGTTGAAGTTTCATATGTTCTTAAGTGATTTTTCAGAAATTCCATATTTTGCGACGGATACTTATAATAATCGTTTGAGGATTGTGTTGTGGTTTAATTGCTGGTAGATAATGATATTGGGTGATTTGTAATAGTGGGTAAACATCATATGTTGTAATTCCTTAAGTTTGATTTTGATTTGATGATATTTGAATAGGCTGGAAAATACGAATTTTGCGTACAGGCTCTCTGAGCCGGTCAACCGACCGGCCGCCAGTCGACCGGCTGGGAAGGCCTTGTGTTCTTTTTGCGAAATTTTCGATGATGTAGGAATAGGAAGCCCAGCCGGCAGACCGGCCGCCTTCCAGCCGGCTGGGAGTGCTTTTCTAGTGTATTGCGTAGTTTGGGAAACGTAGGGAAATTGGGTTCCCAGCCGGCCGACCGGCCGCCTGCCAGCCGGCTGGGAGTCCTTTGTTGTTGCTTGGGTTTTTAAGAAGGAAGGCTGAGAGGGATCACCAGCCGGCCGACCGGCTGCCTGCCGACCGGCTGGGGACCCCTGTAGCTTGTTTTCAATTCGTATTTCGTTGATAACTTTTAATCGGTTGATCGTTTTTGATTGAAATTCGTTCCTTGTATCTTTGATATGTATTTGAGGTCCCCGGAGGACGGGCGACACTGTATTGGGTTCGGGAATGGAGTGAGGATAGAGACCCCCCGGTCGGGTAACCGAAAGGGAAACCGACTCTCCCTCGTCTTCGTTCCCGGGATCAATTAAGTGTTGATTAGTGGTTTAAGAAGTTAGAACTATAGGTTAGTTTCTATCTTTGGAGGTTAATGGTTAAGTTGGATGTCGCGTGATGGGATATGTGTTAAGCTCACCTCTGGACCATTACGTGTTTTGTATGTCGCGTGACGGGATATGTGTTAAGCTCACCTCTGGACCCGTTACGTGTTTTGCTTGTGGCGTGTCAAGATATGTGTTAAGCTCACCTCTGGACCTGACACGTGATCGGTTGTCGTACACGGGATATGTGTTAAGCTCACCTCTGGACCCGTTGTGCGATAGCTGTGTATTGGGATATGTGTTAAGCTCACCTCTGGACCCAATACTTGTTTGTAGCATTGGGATATGTGTTAAGCTCACCTCTGGACCCTTTGCTTATGGATGTATGTTGGGATATGTGTTAAGCTCACCTCTGGACCCGACATTTGTTTGTAGTGGGATATGTGTTAAGCTCACCTCTGGACCCATTACTGAATTGTGATTAGAGATATGTGTTAAGCTCACCTCTGGACCCTTCTCTCGAGTTGTATGTATAGGGATATGTGTTAAGTTCACCTCTGGACCCTTTACTTGATTTGCATGTTGGGATATGTGTTAAGTTCACCTCTGGACCCGACATTGTTTGGTAGTGGGATATGTGTTAAGTTCACCTCTGGACCCATTGCTAGTGTTTGTGTTATATCTGCTTGCCTTGAGAGTGGTACAGTGTCGGATATGCGTGATGAAGTTGATGATTATGTACTTGAGTTATAGTTTGTTCATCCAAGGCATTGGATGACTCTTTGATCGGTTTCATAAATAGTTGGACTGAAAGACCCCCCGACTGGGTAACCAGTAGGGAAACCGGCTCTCCTTCCTAACGGTTTATGAAGTTGGTTGAGAGCCGTGCATTAGTGATTGCATGATAGTACGAGATCAGTTATTGAGATATTGTTATACTTCACATGTTTATATATGCTGGAGTATTCTGTTTGTATTTATGTGTTACGTGTCGTTACAAAAAGTGGCAAGGAGAACTCTAGTCACTCCCCACTGATTGTGGCGTACATGTTTACATGTATGTAGGTACATGACAGGTGGTTGGCAGAGGGTTGCATGGAGCTAGCGAGCGATGATCCTATTCATCGATTGACTTACACGTTTACGTTAGCTAGACTTAGTTTACATTTCAGTTTTGAGTGCCTGTAGGGATGTGCTATCCCAGGCTGATTGTATATGTATATTTTACTTTCAGTTTCAGTTTTAATTCACCTCGCATGTTAGTTATGTTAAAAAGTTTTAATTCCGCTGCATTTTTAGTATTTTGTATGTTTTATATTTCCGCTTTCGCGAGGGGTTTTACAGTTGGTATCAGAGCGTTATCGCTCCCGACGCAATCATGTAACCCCCAACCTTAACTTGACCATATAATTGAATAATGAATGAGAGATGGGGTAGATTTAAGGACTTATATTGTAGTCTGTTTTGTGATTGTTCTTATTAGGCCCTAACGTGTTTGTTGAATGTCATTGATTTCACTTTTATATCCTTCAATCGACGAACCGTGGGCTTATCCATTTGGCGGTGGAGATCGGAGTTTCTACCGCAGATAGAAGATTCGTGCTACTGTTGGGGAATGCTTCTGAGCCTTGAAGATGCTCCTCTTTCTTTGTGCATCACCTTCTTTGATAACTCTGGATGCACATCCTTCTTTTAGAATATTTGTCTATCTTGCTTGAACAGATCTTCATATCTTTTCAGCTTAACCTTGTTGCTTGTTTTCTTAAGGTGCCCTCTAGGTAACCTTCCTTGTTATTGGATTTGGAGGAACTAGTCTTAGGATAACTGTAAGCTGTGTTATGAGAAATATTGTTATTGAGGAATAACTTAAGAGGTATCGAGAGACATGTTTTGGTGATCTAAGGATCTAGTTGTCTATCCAATTGGGAGAGTGAAAGTGAGTGATAGGATACTTGCTTGAAGGTTGAGTTGTATACTTAGTAGTCGGTGCAACCTAACCTTGAGAACCATGCTTAGATCGTGAAAGTTTGTGGATTGTAGAGTACTGTTTAAGGAGTTAGATAAGATACTTGAGGATATAGAGCGACCTGAGAGGATGGCCTTAAGATGCTAATGATGAAGAATAGATGATTTAAGTGAGTTAGTATCACTTGACTTAGGTGAGTGACTGAGCTGAGAAAGGTCCGTTGTTGAGGAATACGAATCATTGGCTATAATAGTTGAGTACTCGAAAAATTTATGATTTAAACTGAGGGGAAGTGAATCATTATCTGGCCTTAGGTTATTTAATGGGTCTTAGCGTTCTTCTATTGAAGAACTTAAAGGAAACTTGAGGATGCACCGCCAGTTTGTGAATGGAATAAAGTAAGTCATTGGGAGAGGAAAGTTCGGAAAAACTTGATGGTTTAAGAATCGTTATCTGGTGGACAGTGAGGTAAGTAAAGTGTATATGACATAAGGGTGGTGACCTGAAAGTGTTATTGAATTGTCATTTGAGGAACTAGCAGAGATGTGTCATCTCAAACTTTTGGGAATAGGTAGTTGTGATGATGATATCGTTTAAAGTTTGGAAGATTAGGGTATGTAAATCATAGGAGGAATTTTTCGTGAGAACCGATAATTGAATGACTTGATTTGGAAAATAAGAAGTGAGAATCCCCCGAGAATAGTGAGAGACCCGCACCTTGGAAGATTCCGCAATCGTTCTTTTCACGTCGCTTCTCTCCTTTCTTCTCCTTTGCTTCTCCGTCTGATCTTGACTTCAATTTTATTGGAGTCTATAGCCTAAAGTTCCTTACCTTGTCATCTTATTGTCCCTCGAGCCGTCTTTCGTTTGTCTCTCTCGAGACCTGTGTCGTGTTTATCCCTGAAGTTCACATCTCATCTCCTCTTCTGTGAGCCTTGTTCCTTTTATCTAGAATAGTGGCGAGATCGACCTGTTCTTGGGGTAGAGATACATGCCTTGAGGAATGCTTGGTTCTGCGTTGTCAGGATTTGGTTGTGAGAGTTGGTGAGAATAATGTTCGGGCGATGTTGGACAGTGTGCCGTCTTGAGAGTCCATGTTAGATGGATTGTGTGTAAGTGATCTTTGTAGATTTCTAAGCACTATTTGACGATTGGAATAAAATGCTTGGAGTTCTAGATGAATTTAGAGGAATGTACCTTGGATAATGATGATGTGGTTAATTGGTTGAATGAGGTAAGTTAGTGCTACTTAATCTTGAGGAATTTTTGTAATGCAGAAAGGACCACATACTTGAGGAACGAGAGTTATTGGTAACGGTGTGAGAATGTTGAGACATTTACGATTTGACTTATGGAGTTGACTGAGTGTTTGACCGTAGGTTACTTATTGAACCTCAGCGTTTACCTATTGAGATACTTAAGGAAAGTGTAAGATGCCCCACTGTTAGGTGGATTGTTTTTTATAGCTGTGGAATAATGGAAGTTTGTTGGCTTAATAACGCTTCATGAGTGGTTGACAGGTAACCATTGATGTCTGAGGTAATCATGGAGTAGAAATTTGTAACTTATTAGTGTTCATGAATATCATTCGGGAACTTCAGAATGCGAATAACTAAACCTTATTGAAACCGTAGGAGTGAAAGTTGTTACTTCTTTGGAACCTTGTCTTTGGGATGTATATTGTTGGTAAGTGGTTGAAACCAGAGGATTTAAGAGTTGCTACCTTAGTAAGATCTTGGTTTGAATGTTCATTGTGGTAATAAAATTTGGGAATTTATTATATCGAGCCTTGTGGAATAGGTTTGCTAGGATCGAACCGTTAAAATTTAAGGTTATAGGATGATGAATACCATATCTTGGGTTTCGAGGTTCGTTGTTATGGTAATAGAATCCCGGTTCAGAGTGTTGGAAGACTTCTTGTTGAGGAATACCTTGTTCTGTGGATGAGATAATGATAAGAGGGATCGTGAAACCATTGAGAGTCTATAGATCACTTGAATTGCCCTGCTAGGGATATATTGGGAATCGTTGTAACGATGCTTTGATTATGGATAAGAGTGATTAGTGACCCCATGTTTAGCAAGAGTTACTGTTTTCCTTGACCTCTAACCTGGTTGTTTCATTCCTTCGATCCTTCCTTGTATGTTCTGTCAGCTGTGAAACTAGGAACTCTTAATCCTTCGTGTCGAAGGTAATCTCTATGACTGTTTCTGCGCTCCCAGCGACTGTTTTTGAAATTCGTTTCCCTATTGTTGACTCTAAATTTGCTGTTTTTGGAAAATCTTACTGCTTTTGGGGTTGGAAACTACTTCCTCTTCCGTTGGAGGTAACCTTTTGTCATTTTTACAATTTTACTCTTTCAAGAGATTGAGAATAAAAGTTAATTTTGAAGGAAACCTGGTTTGAAAGAGCCGAATGGTTTACAACTTTGAGGGATTTTAGCGTTGATTGCCACTGGAACTTGTTATTGGAGACGTCTGATAACCTGTGCTGTGCTTATCAACACCGAATCAATCTAAATTTTGAATTTTGACTGATTTAAATTTGGGACTTGTCTCAGATTTGGAATGTCAGACTCTTGAATACGTAACGAGAATCCCAATGTCCACTGACAGAGACTGGTGCCTTAAAATCTTTTTCTTCTGGGAAATTTTTGAAAGATAAAGTTTTGGGTTACCATAACCCGTTAGTACGTTTTGGTAGTTAAAGTTGTTTTCGTACTTACTTCTGTTTTCAAGTTTCGAGGACGAAACTTTTTGAAAGATGAGGTGATTGTAACATCCCAATATTTCTGGACTTGGAGGTTTAATGATTTTAAGTTCAAGTTCGAGAATTAATTTATATTTCGTAATTTTTGGAATTTCTTCTAAATAACTAATTAATTTATGTGATAATATTTTAAAGGATTTAAAATAAAGTTTCATTTAATTTCATAATTTACGTCTTAACAATTTAATTTCATAGTGCGGAAATATTTATATCATCTTAAGTTTATAGTTACCTTAAGTCGGTGTTTTTAGCTTAAATTGTCTTAAAACTTGTCTTATGGGTCTAACTTGTTAATGGACCCATTTCCCCTCTTTTTCCTCACAAAACCCTAACCCCACCATCTTCTACCTCCCTCCTCCAATTCATTTTTTCAGATTTGCAAACAACAACAAACACCATTTTTTATAAATTTCTCCTTCAATCTTAAAATGCTCATAGAATCTTCGTTTCTTATCCGATTGAGACGATTTTTGCGGCCACGGATTCCTCTTCTCGCCCTCCTTCTTTCTAGGTAAGTTTTATCTCATAGTCTTTCCGTCAAAATTTCGGCCTGCTCTTGTAATTTCGAAATTCGTGATTTTCTTCGATGTTTGTGTTGTTTTAGACGGTGTTGGTGTTAACCCGGAAGAAGGCTTGGTGATTATTGAAGACGATCTCGAAGATTTCAAAGATTTCGCTAAGTAAAGGTGACGATAATGAGAAACTCGGCCTTTTTGTTAAAATAGCAAGTTTTGATGTGTTCTTGTTATTGTTTCTGATTTTTGTTAAGGTTTGATGATTAATGGACTTAGTAACATGTTTAGGAATGTTCTTATGTGATGAATTCATGCCTTGTTGAAGTTTCATATGTTCTTAAGTGATTTTTCAGAAATTCCTTATTTTGCGACGGATACTTATAATAATCGTTTGAGGATTGTGTTGTGGTTTAATTGCTGGTAGACAATGATATTGGGTGATTTGTAATAGTGGGTAAACATCATATGTTGTAATTCCTTAAGTTTGATTTTGATTTGATGATATTTGAATAGGCTGGAAAATACGAATTTTGCGTACAGGCTCTCTGAGCCGGTCAACCGACCGGCCGCCGGTCGACCGGCTGGGAAGGCCTTGTGTTGTTTTTGCGAAATTTTCGATAATGTAGGAATAGGAAGCCCATCCGGCAGACCGGCCGCCTGCCAGCCGGCTGGGAGTGCTTTTCTAGTGTATTGCGTAGTTTGGGAAACGTAGGGAAATTGGGTTCCCAGCCGGCCGACCGGCCGCCTGCCAGCCGGCTGGGAGTCCTTTGTTGTTGCTTGGGTTTTTAAGAAGGAAGGCTGAGAGGGATCACCAGCCGGCCGACCGGCTGCCTGCCGACCGGCTGGGGACCCCTGTAGCTTGTTTTCAATTCGTATTTCGTTGATAACTTTTAATCGGTTGATCGTTTTTTATTGAAATTCGTTCCTTGTATCTTTGATATGTATTTGAGGTCCCCGGAGGACGGGCGACACTGTATTGGGTTCGGGAATGGAGTGAGGATAGAGACCCCCCGGTCGGGTAACCGAAAGGGAAACCGACTCTCCCTCGTCTTCGTTCCCGGGATCAATTAAGTGTTGATTAGTGGTTTAAGAAGTTAGAACTATAGGTTAGTTTCTATCTTTGGAGGTTAATGGTTAAGTTGGATGTTGCGTGATGGGATATGTGTTAAGCTCACCTCTGGACCATTACGTGTTTTGTATGTCGCGTGACGGGATATGTGTTAAGCTCACCTCTGGACCCGTTACGTGTTTTGCTTGTGGCGTGTCAAGATATGTGTTAAGCTCACCTCTGGACCTGACACGTGATCGGTTGTCGTACACGGGATATGTGTTAAGCTCACCTCTGGACCCGTTGTGCGATAGCTGTGTATTGGGATATGTGTTAAGCTCACCTCTGGACCCAATACTTGTTTGTAGCATTGGGATATGTGTTAAGCTCACCTCTGGACCCTTTGCTTATGGATGTATGTTGGGATATGTGTTAAGCTCACCTCTGGACCCGACATTTGTTTGTAGTGGGATATGTGTTAAGCTCACCTCTGGACCCATTACTGAATTGTGATTAGAGATATGTGTTAAGCTCACCTCTGGACCCTTCTCTCGAGTTGTATGTATAGGGATATGTGTTAAGTTCACCTCTGGACCCTTTACTTGATTTGCATGTTGGGATATGTGTTAAGTTCACCTCTGGACCCGACATTGTTTGGTAGTGGGATATGTGTTAAGTTCACCTCTGGACCCATTGCTAGTGTTTGTGTTATATCTGCTTGCCTTGAGAGTGGTACAGTGTCGGATATGCGTGATGAAGTTGATGATTATGTACTTGAGTTATAGTTTGTTCATCCAAGGCATTGGATGACTCTTTGATCGGTTTCATAAATAGTTGGACTGAAAGACCCCCCGACTGGGTAACCAGTAGGGAAACCGGCTCTCCTTCCTAACGGTTTATGAAGTTGGTTGAGAGCCGTGCATTAGTGATTGCATGATAGTACGAGATCAGTTATTGAGATATTGTTATACTTCACATGTTTATATATGCTGGAGTATTCTGTTTGTATTTATGTGTTACGTGTCGTTACAAAAAGTGGCAAGGAGAACTCTAGTCACTCCCCACTGATTGTGGCGTACATGTTTACATGTATGTAGGTACATGACAGGTGGTTGGCAGAGGGTTGCATGGAGCTAGCGAGCGATGATCCTATTCATCGATTGACTTACACGTTTACGTTAGCTAGACTTAGTTTACATTTCAGTTTTGAGTGCCTGTAGGGATGTGCTATCCCAGGCTGATTGTATATGTATATTTTACTTTCAGTTTCAGTTTTAATTCACCTCGCATGTTAGTTATGTTAAAAAGTTTTAATTCCGCTGCATTTTTAGTATTTTGTATGTTTTATATTTCCGCTTTCGCGAGGGGTTTTACATCCGCGGCCAAAAGTAATTGTGCGTCCCAATCTTTAAAATTGGTGCCTTGCTTCTCAAGCTTGCAATGATCCATGAAAGATTGAAGTCATGATACATTAGTGAGAGGTGGTGCGTTGTGAGCCATTTGATGATTGTTGAAAAAGAACTACAAACAAAAAGAAGGATTTTTCTTAGAGGACTGTTCTAGGTGCATCATGTAATTCTCTCTTGATATATAATACTTACCCTTTACCAAAAAAAAAAAAAAAAAAAAAAAAAAAAAGGATTTAAAACAATTATCGTTTACTAAAACTTGTAAATATTAAACAAGTTAAACATCTACTTAATGATCTCTTACCCAATTAAGTAAATGATCTCGAAACCCAAATCCATACTAACTCGGGGACAGTTTAGCCGATTCATCCCTTGTTAATATAATTCGGTGGATTAACCTTTAATCAATTCTACTTTTAGAACTCTAGGTCGATAAAAATACTCTAATTCTTATCTTTAGGCCGAACTTATTACCACTACGGTGGCTCGAATACCTTCGTTGAGATCGACCAAATTTCGAGAGTGTAATCATATTACCCCACTTACCCAACGTAACAAGTTTAGCACCCCGGTTTAGCCGAGCCTACTTCCTTATGAAGAAGGGATTCATGGGTTCTTTACTCTTTGGTAAGGCTATGTCTCAATTGTTGAATACGTAAGAGATCTTGTCAATTTATTATCTATCTCCTTTAAGTGAACTAAGTCGGTGAATTATCGATAAATTAATTAACACGGTCGATAAACTCGATGAACATGCATGACATAGAATGACGATTTGGCTATGCATGCAAACATATAAAGCATAAATAAAAGCATAAAAACTTTAAAAGCATAAATCCTAGTATGGCCTTCCTAAAATAGAAAATTTAATACAAAAAAATTACAAATTCGGAAACCAACTCCTTGGTCCCTTAAACTTCACACGCGGCACGCATCCCAACGCAAACTCCGTCTTGATCGGAACTCCTTTCCGAAAGGCACCGTCTCCAAGGATCTCTTAATAATTACAACTTTTCTATCTATTTTATACATTATAAAATAAAACAAAATAAAAAAATAAAGTGATACGAGATCACATTTAATTACAACCGAATCGATAACCCCTTACATTACGGGAATTACCGATTTAAAAACTAAGGCCATACTAAGCAAAAATACATAATTCCAAATTACGTAAATAAAATCATGACATTCATAAATAAATAAATATGCAATGCTTATGAATATGCAACTAACATGTCAATCCTAAGACAAATCGTCCTATTTAAACATAATTTAAATATCGTTATCGTAATAACACGACTTTATGGAATAGCGTAATTTTAACATTTACAATCACTTAACATTATGTGAATCAATATTCACGATTAAGTTAAACATCCTAACATATTTAGGTTTCAAAATTTAGTCTTACTCAAATTTTGAACATGACTTAACTTATTTATAATAATATTGTTCGGTATATACGGTTTTACGGGAAAAATAATATAAAAATCAATTGATTCATAAAATATTTCGAAAAAATTCAAAATTCAAATTTTGAACATTTTTAAATTTTCTTAAAATTTCAGACCCTAAAAACATAAACAGAAATATAGACGAAATAAACAATTTATTTCGAAATAATACGTAAAAACATGCATATTTAGACGGAAATTCAAAATTACCTTTTAACTAATGCAATAAAATACTAATAAAATTTTTACATATTCCAAAACACTCAAGAGACTGAAATGGACAGAAAAATCAGAAAAACACTGTTCAAGGACCGAAAAATCATAATATGACTCTTACAATTCAATTTTTAACTTTAACTTTTAAGAATTAAAAATCAAATTTCCAGAAACTTTTGGCTCCCAAGAAAAATATGTTGATGAACATATCTAATATGACAAATATAGGTTAATTGTTCCGGCCATTTTAGTAACTTTTACTATTTTTAACGAATTTTGTCATATAATATACGATTTTAACCATTAAAATCAATTCTCATGCAATATTCGAAAGAAAAATCTCAAAAATTACATGCATGCTAGAAATAATATATATGACACTGTGTAAAATTTTTATGGCCAAATTCATGTTGGGGCTGGTGTCCTTGACAGTTAGTACAATGACTTACTAAATCTCTTAAAGGATCACAAGGGCATACTTCAGTATTATTATCAGTTGATCCACGTTTATCAATAACGGTTGGCTTGCTAGATAAGTTTGACGTTATTGTCATACGGATGGCGGTGATCAACTGGTCCCTATACGTCACACCTATAGGACACGTTTGAGAGATGTGAAGGTATGAAAATACAGTCACATTTATGCCGGATACGACTAAACAGTTAGTCAGAGGTATTGACTATTAAATTAGTCCACGAGATGTTGAGATTATTATTTAATACGGATTAAATAATTTTAGCTAATACGGATTACATGATTAATTCGTAAAATTAAACATAAACGGTTATATTTAATTAAATATTGTATTCGCGTATTAATATAAGCAGTTATATTAATTTGGGCCAATTATACAATATCGTATTTTGTCAGACCATTATTGATGTTATCAAATACATTAATATCTGATAACATGCATACGATTTATAATAAATACCCGCGAATAATATTTAGCAAAACGGGTCGAATCACGCAAGGAAATAAAGTAAGAGTGGAAAAAGCCCACTCTTACCCTAACCCATTCGACCGACCGAAATAATACAAAAGGAGAGTCCTTCTCCTTTTGTAAGGTTACTGGAAAATCATAATTCTCATAATTAGGGTTTTGAGAGCATTCTTCTCCCAAAACTCAGATCTCACATCAAAACTCACAAAAGCTCTCCCCATATTCCAAGGCAATTGGAGAGTATTTCTAGCACACGCGGCATCTTCTCAAACCAAGTCTTGGGTGCAAGTTATAGGAGGGAATTTACTTTAATTCCTGTTCTTAGGCCTATTCAAGCAAGGACCCAAGGTTGTTATTTCTTTTCATGTTTTTATTAACTTATGACAATAATCACAATTGTATGTTTCGTTATAATCCTTCATGTTTTAGGGCGAATACACGTTACATTCCCCACAATTCAAACTCAAACTCAAACTATTTAAGTTGAATTATGTCACTATTATCTCGATTTTTTACCATAAAAATCAATAATCATGCAATACTTGATAAAAATTTCTAAAAAATTTAATGAACATTTTAAATATTGCATGTGACATACTCAAAAATTTTCGTAGCTAAATTCTTAATCTAACTATATGAACCCATTTTAAACTCATTTTATGACAATTTAACCATTAAATTTCATAAACCATGCATAAAACTCCAATAAATCGGAAAAATTTATATTCATAATATATAAAATGCATGTGAGAACATATATAGAAATCTCGGCCAGAAAGTATTATATGCTATTTTTCCCATAATTAAAACGTTTTAGCCGATTAATAAGCATAAATTAACAATTAATTTCAAAAATGAACAATATAATTCCATAAATCATTTAAAATGACCTTAAACATTTTTAGGACCAGAAAATATACATACATAAATATTTTCGTGCATATCTCATATGTACCAAAAATATTACGTTTTATTTACTAATCATATTACTCGTAAAAACGAAAACGAGTTGCATGCAAGCAACTGTATGCTCAGATACCACTTGAAAGGAACTTAGTCATAGTAATCCTACTAAAAAATTAGTCTCGCTAATTAAAATTACCAATTTACTATTAAATTCGGTTTAGATCTTATGCATGCAAATAAAAATGCGGAATTATAACGAATCCGACCCTTACATTCGGTCCAAAATTGCTAAGGACGATCCTCCACGGAACAACCAAAGTAGATTGGCTCCTTTACGGTGCACCCAAGATGTACCCTTAAACACCGAAGACTTACACAGACTAGGTGTCAGGTGCCCGAATTCGGTGTCCTTAAAACCGTGTTCTAATCTTATTAGAACAATAATCTAAATACTATAACAATTATAGTAAATAAATATAATCACTATTATATTTATAAATGAATAATATTTAATATTATTTTAGAGGAATTATCGAGGTTTTTCTCTTACTAGAAAAGCATTAAGGTTAAGAATATTTAAAATGTAAACAATTCACATTATAAGGAGAATGGGTTGAGGGTGAGTGAGTGTGCCGTGTTGGGTGAGCATGGGGAAGGGTTAGATGCTCTTTTGTCTTACCCATGATCTTAGGGTTGCATGACTACCTATTAGCCATCATACCTAAGCAAATGATTATGTTTTACATCCACTAATTTAAACAAACAAGTCCTAATACCACATAATCACACGACTTAATGTATGTAAAATGGACTTCCATTTTACAATTGTAATTTGTACAATTGTGTAACATGTGACATCCTATGTGACATAAAACAATTGTATTAATTTAGAATTACATATTTATCAAATAAATATTATTTCTAAATTAATTAAATCATATTTAACAAATTTATTTAGTAATTCATAATTATCGTCCCAAAATATGGTTATTATAATAATCGTCAATACGATATACAACATTTGTTATAACCACGAACCTTTCTCATTCTAATTTAAATATTTCAAAAATATCGATTAAAATTTGATAATTGACACATTTCAATTTCAAATATAAATCTTACATTAAGATTCAACCTTTCATTTGTCGATATTTGATTTTAAGGAATTTGATCAATTCGTATCGTATATAATTGATCAATATATCAATTAAGGGGATTGTCCTATAGGTGTGACCTAAAGGGATCAACTAACCACCACCATCATACGACAGTAATGTTAAACTCTAGTCAGCCAATCATTACCGATTAATGTTGGTCAGTTAACTATATAATATCGGATCATCCCTTGCATATTCTCGTCATGAGATTTAATTACGTGATCGCACTATTATTGAGGACACATTTCCCAACAACAATATCTTGCATTTTTCCCCTAAATTTTGAAGCAACCCTAATTCCTCGAATTTATTTCTAGATTTCCTCCATTAATTGCTCAGACTCACATACACGACCTAATATTCGTCAATTACACAGGGCAAAATCCATCTACTGCTCATCTCATTTGCTAAACCCATCCATCGTTACTCACAAAACCCATTATCGGTGCTTGTTATCTCCTTTAAATCGTATTTATCTTAATTTAGGGCTTTTTGTCTATTTGGATTTTGATCAGCAATTTCAATTTCTCAGTTGTGCTATTTAATTTTTTAATTTAAGATTACTTCATTCTGTTCTTCATTGATTGCTTCCTACAACTAAAATCTTGTATCAAATTATTGAGTCAGAGGAAAATTAGGGTTAACTCCATTGTTTATCAATTTTCAGTTTATTACTTAGTTTTCTTGTTGCTTATTTAGGGGTTTATCTAGTTTTCTTGTTTTTACTTAGTTTTCTTGTTGCTTATTTACTGCTTTAATCGATCACCACTTTGCTTTTTTTGCAGTTTTTCTTGGGCTCAATCGCGCCAAAATGCCAGTTTTTTTCCAGGTATTTTGCGCAAAACAACTCAAGCTTTCATGTCATTATCTGTAATTTATTGTCTGAAATGAGAATTAATGTTGAAGAATTGGGTATGGAGGATGCACGTTCTTGACTAAGAATCTACTTGTTCTTATTATAATGAAGTATAGACTTTTCTAGGAGAAGGGAAGAAACTTCCTAAGTCAACAGTTCTAGAATTATAAATCTATGGCGTGCTTGTGAATTTCATCTCTGAGTATGTCCAACAAAGCTTGTCTCTTGGATTTCTGTTGTTCGGATACATACCAAAAGTGTTGTTCATGTTGAGTATTGCTTGAGAATGGGTGAACTCCCCCATTTCTCATGAATAGAAATTCATACAGTCTTGCTAACCAACTTGAGCTTGGCAATTGGCTTATTTAAACAAATTAGAAAAAATATTAAAAAGTTATGAACTCATGCTTTCTGGCATAAAATTCTTTCTAAGAATATACTGAGAAATATTGGTATTTTTTAGCATATGAGATCTAGCTATTGTAGTACTTGTTTTTTGTGATATATTACATTTCAAACTTTGTTTTTTGTGAGTTTGTGACTTCTGTAAATGCCTTGTTGCCAATGGTATTATAACCTGTTAGGAATTTGTACTTTTTAAAAAAAAAGAAAAACTTGGCTTGCTATTTTATGTTCCATTCAACTATTGGGATGAAGTGGATTTTAATATTAAGTGTAACTATGGCTTTTATGTGACAGTAAGGTAAATTGAATCACAATTTTATCCTTCAAAATTTTTCAACTTCAAAAGTTATACCGGTAAAGAATTTATAAGCTATCATAAATATGATTGGTTTTTGCTTCACTTGCTTGCTGTTTTTTTTTCTGTGGCTCATTGGATCTTTTGTTAAAAGTCGACTATTTCTTTAATTTATAAGTTATACCGGTAAAGAATTTATAAGCTATCATAGAGTAAAAGGTCCTCTTAAGGTTACTCGGGCTTTTGGAGTGGGATTTCTCAAACAGGTTTGTGATCTATGATTTTATAAATAATTCGATTTACCTATCTTTCTTTATTATACTAATTCGCGGTTTAATGATTGAGTTGACCGTGTGAAATATTAACGCAAATTATATAACAAGAAGGTCTTGGACTGTCAGACGGTCTATGCTTTAAATGCTGATGATTTGATCTGCAAGTACTCGAGCTACTAAATCTGATTTCATTATTTTGCTAGATACCTTCTCGTTGTAATGTTGTACACAGTATCTTCACCGATCATTCGTATTGTGCACATATGACCGTATTTATTAAACCCAATATGGGAGCATTTGAGACAGAATTTGTAGCAACAACCTTCATTTGGACAGCTTTTAAAATGGCAAATCAAAAATGATTACTAGTCACAGATCAAGTACTTATTAATCAATTAATTTCTTGCTCTTCTAACATAGTTCATCTTTCATGATTTATCAACACAAACTTGTGTATTAATTATTATCGTACACAAATTTATCAAAGGGCATGCATGGTTGTTCTTATGTTGTTGTATGTTGTTGTAGGGCGTGGAGTTCGTGAGTTTGAAAGATATGTTGAGCTGAACTAACCAAGTTTTTCTCTTTTGTTTGACGTGGTACATTGATCATCACCAAATTATCCGAGTTTTTTTTCGAATGTTCAGTAATTTAATTAGTTTTTGTGGATGATGGGTTGGTTGTACATAAACAATAATTTTATGTATACAATATTCGGTTTGAATTAATGAAAGGAATGTAGCTTAGGTGCTAATAAACCTATCTATTCAATTTTTTTTTTTAAAAAATATAACAATATACATCAGACTTTACTTAAAACTGATGCCTATTTATGCAATAGACATCGGCTTTTATTAAAACTCTGATGCACGTTCATGGAATAGACATCAGATAAAATTAAAACTGATGTCTATTTTCCAATAAACATCAAACTTAAGACCGATGTATATACAAAAAGAATATTCATGTGTTAACTATACATCAGTTGCAAATCTGATGCATATTGATGAAAATGTCTGATGTCTATGATGAGTTTTGTAGTAGTGATAGTATTAGTTAGGTTTTAGCTAGGTGAATGAATTTTTCAAAGGGAGAGCTAGGTTTGTGTTGGGAAATGTGTCCTCAACAATATTGCGATCACATAATTAAATCTCATGACGAGAATGCGCAAGGGATGATACGAAATTATATTAGTCAACTGACCAACATTAATCGGTAATGATTGGCTAGCTAGAGTTTGACATTACTGTCGTATGACGGTGGTGGTCAGTTGATCCCTTTAGGTCACACCTATAGGACAATTCTCTTAATTGATAAAATGATCAAATGTATATTGATACGAGTTGATCATATTCCTTAAACTCGTATACCGAGAAATCAGAGGTTAAATCTTATTGTAAGATTTATGTTTATAATTGAAACGTGTCAATTATTAAACATTGAACGATATTTTATAATATCGTAATTAGAATGAATCGGGTTAAAGATATTACAAAAGTTGTAGATCGTATTGACGATTATGGTGAATGACCATTTTATATTAGTAATTACGAATAACTTGTCAAATTGATAAATGTGATTTGTTTAATTTATAAATAATATTTATTTGATAAATATATATGTTTTAAATTAAAACAATTGTATTTTTTAACATTGTGACATATTGTATGTCACATAATGTACAATTGTACAATTGACAAAAATATAAAATCAAGTCCATTTTATGCTTAAATGGGGCGGATTAGTGGAGGTGGTTGTGGGGTGATTAGTGTGTTAATTACACCTAGACATAATCATTGCTAGGTGCCTTGAGAACACACCCTATGGCCACCCTAGACACATTGAGAAGAGAAATGTTCCCTTGTGTGTCTTCCCATACCCGGCCACCCACAACCCAAAACACCACTCACTTAAATATTGTGACATGCTCACAAAACTCATTCATTCAACATCTTGGCAAATTTTCTAAGTAAGAAAATTATACTAAAACCTCTAAAATTATTATGAGATAATAATAATACTAATAATAATAAGTTATAATATTAGTGTTGTAATTCTAATTAAGAGATTAGAATTTGTGTTAAGGAAAAACCGATTCTTGTACTAGCATACTCAAAGTGTCGGTTCTTTTAAGGGTGTCTTTGGTGCATCTTGGAGGAGGTGTTCTAGTTGAATACTAAGGAGGATCATCCTTGCTCCGGTTTCGTCGAATTGTAAGCATTCGATTCGTATATTTTCCGCATTTTTGTACTAGCATGCATAAGATCTAAAAGCAATAATTAAAATGTTAATTATCAACTTATTTAGTATGACTAATATATTAGGTTATGAGATATTTAAACCTAACAATTGTATCAGAGCAAATCGGTTGTTTGCATGCTTTTCGTTTACATTTTTACGAAGTTATTAAGATAACAAAAATAAAATTGAAATTTTAATTCGTATATGATATGGCCGAAATTTCTAATGCATGAATACCTACTGATTCTAAATGTATTTTAGGATATTTGGAATATATTTTGCATATATATTGTTCATAGATATTTTATTTTCGGTTTTTATTATTTTTAATGGTTAAAAATGTTTATTTTTGGGAAAAATAGTTAAAATCAACTTCTGGCCGAGATTTTTCAGTATGTTTTCACATGTATTTCTTACGATATGAATATGATTTTTCGTAAATTATGGAGTTAGAATACATGGTTTATGAATTTTAAATGTTAAAATGCCATAAAATGAATAAAAATGGGTTTATATAATTATATTTCGAATTCGACTATAAAATTTTTTGAGTATGTCACATACAATATTTAAAATATATAGTGAATTTTCCAGAAATTTATCTCATACATTGCATGTTTATTGATTTTTAATGTAAAAATCGGATAAAAGTGACATTATTTCGACTTTAATAGTTTAAGCTGGAATTTGGCCACAAAAATTTCACACGATGTCATATATACTTATTCCAGCATGTATTAAAATTTTGAGATTTTTATTTGATTTTATGCTTGTGAAATAATTTTAATGGTTAAAATTGTACGATATATGACGTAAATCGTTAAAAATAGCAATAGTTGTTAAAATGGCCGAAAAATTTAACCCATAATAGTCATATTTAATATGTTCATCACCATATTTTTCTTGGGAGCCAAAAGTTTCTGTTTTATTTGATTTTTTATTTGTAAAAAGTTATGTTTAAAAATTGAATAATAAGAGTCATGTAATTAAAATTTCGGATATTGGGCAGTGTACTAATTAATTTTCTGTCCATTTCAGTTTCTTAAAGTATTTTGGAAAGTGTAAAAATATTATTAGTATTTTATTTGCATTTATGGAGCTAATTATTTAATTTTCCGACTCGAAATGCTCGTTTTACGTATTATTTACGAAATAAATAATAAAACCGTGTAAGTACTAATATTTTTAAGGTTCTGAAATTTTAAGAAAATTTTAGGATATTCAAAATTCGAATTTTGAATTTTTCGAAATTTTATGACTCTTTTTGAATTTTATATTATTTTTCCCGTAAAACCGAGTAATACCGAACAATATTATAATATTAAGTTAAGTCATGTTCAAAATTTGAGTAAGACTAAATTTTGAAACCTAAATGAGTTGGGATGATTAACTTAAGAGTGAATTCCGATTCACATAATACTAAGTGTTTTTAATCGTTAAAGCACGCAATTCCATAAAACTTAGGTATACGATAACTATATATATAAATGATATTTAATAGGACGATTTGGCTTAGGTTTGCATGTTAGTTCATATTCATAAGCATTGCATATTTTAATTATGATTGTCATGATTTTATTTACGTAATTTTGGATTATGTAATTTTACTTAGTATGGCCTTAGTTTTTAATCAATATTTCCCGTAATGTAAGGGGTTATCGATTCGGATTTAATTAATGTGATCTCGTATCACTTTATTTATTGTTTTCTATTTTATAATGTATAAAGTAGACTAGAAAAGTTGTAATTTTTGTAAATTCCGGAGAACCTTGAAGACGATGCCATTCGGAAAGGAGTTCCGACCAAGACAGTGTTAACCTTGGGAAGCGTGCCTCGTGAAGTTCAAGGGACCAAAGGAGTTGGTTTCCGAATTTGTACTTTTATTATTTTCTTTTCTAGGAAAGGTCATACTAGGGTTTATCATTTTATGCTTTTATTTTGCTTTATATGTTTGTATCCATAGCCAAATCGTCATATCATGTCATGCATTTTTATTCGATTTAGTCGACCTAGCCTATTATTTTATCGATAATTCACCGAGTTAGTTCACTTAAACGGAGATAGATAATAATTTGACTAGATCTCTTACAAACAAATATTGAGACTTACCCTTACCAAAAAGTATAGAGCCATTAATCCCTTCTTCACAACCCAGATATAAAAAGACTTGCTAAATACGGAAATGATTATATAAATTAGAAAACAAACATATCTCAAGAACAAAGTGTCTTTGAAATATCAAATACATAGACTTACTTTTGATTTGCATGGTGAAAAAATTTATGAATATCACAAATTAATTTAGTATTCCCTCCATTCTTTTTATATCACCCCATTTAATTATTCACGTTTGCCGATATTCATTTTGTTTTGATTATATCTTTAGCTACATACTACTAAAAATTATAAAAGTTTGATATTTTTAATCCTCTTATCAAGACAATCCAAAAAAAATCTCACATAAATATATTTCCGTGAACGAATTGAGAGAAAACCGACGTTAAATACTCGATTGTGAATAGTGTCAAAACAAAAGTTGGGTGATATAAAAAGAATGGAAGGAGTATATGTGTACGGGGAAAATTACTAGTTTCTTCTTATTTGGAGCTTTAATTGTGAAGAATTATCTTAATGTTAGTGGTACTTAAACCCGGGTTATGAGTCTTACCGTTCATAGCTTTACCAATTAAACTAATTGACATTTGCGAAACTAATTGACATTTGCTGAGGAATTATACATTACATGACCTAGCAACTGTAGTGAGCCCTAAAAAGAAATAGGTCTGATCTGATCACAACATGAAGGAAATTTGGTAAAATGATTGTAGCACAAGACTTACTGCTTCTGGTGTGTTTTTAAGAACAGAAACAATGTAATGCACGGCAATATCCTTTTGTCATTAGTGTATAGTATTCACAAACAAGTTCGTAAACATGATTAGACATACAGTATCCTAACTATTCCGGCTAGTTAACTAAAGCTCGGTGACAATAATAATACAGATATAACATATACTCCAGATTGTGGTACCTCTATCCCATTCTATTGCCCTTATTTGAAATGAAGTTAACTTTTAACTACTATTTTCTCAAATATACACTAGGTACAAAAATTTAAATGATAATATAAAAATAAATGTTTACAAAAATTAAATATGAATAAGTTTACAAAATCTTTTTTATATATTTGGAGAAATTAATGGTTAAAGCATAACAGTCAAATGGCGGTGATGAAGTGAGATGGGGCAGTAATAAATTTGATGTCGGTTTCATGGTATAATACTTCATATATCTCCCTTAACAAGTGAAATCAATTAATTTATGTAATATAGTCAGTGGTAACAGATGACAGCCAAGCATGCCTGGATATGTTACCTCAAATGACTCTAGAGATGAAGCTGTAATGGACTCCTTGGCAGCTCAAAAAATAAGCGAATAAATTTCTCTCAGAGCAAAGTATGTGCCAACAGAATCAATCGTCGTCTTCCCCTATTTGAGCAAATGAGAATGGTTGAAACTTGTAACCATCTCCCTCGTAGAACTTGTTCTGAAATTCCACCCAGTGAAGTCGCAAGGCATGCAAAAATGCACTAAGAGTTTCCATAACTAATAGCACACCAACAGTGGCAGAAACGAAAACAACAATGCCAATGATGAGGATGACAATGTTGTTATACCTAAATTCATCATAGGAAATTTGTTACTGTTTGTTTGTTTGACTTTACATCAGTTATCTTAGACTCTTAAGAAACAGTGAACAAAAACTTACCCCCAGGCCAGAAGTAATACTTTGTCGAAGAACACACTGGAGAGCTCTGAATGTGCAAGACTGAAAAAGGAGAGTCCAAGAAATTAAATATCTCAGCTGATCACCTGACTCAAATCCCCTTATACTAAAAGAATAACAAAATTGAACATTTTCCTGCCTAAATGCTTGTTTGGCCTTAACTTTATCTAAACAATACGTCTTACTTGTGACGGGTCAAATATCACCCATAGAAATAAATAAAACAAAAAGTAGAATGCATGCGAAATCTCAAATGGTCTTTATCTTCCCATATGGGTTTTATTTGACCCGTCACAAGCTTGTCACGGATATCACCCGTCACAAATGAGAATTTGTGCAATATCTTATCAGCACCGCAACTTTTATAGTTGGGCCAAATGTATTTTATTCATTATTATCTCATTAGTCCAATATATGTATCTTAAATGTCGTAAATATTATCTCCTCTTTTCTTTTTATTCTTTATATTAGTTACCCTGTTTATGTTTATATTGTTATTCTGTATATTGTAACAAAAATTACAAAAATGGTTGCATGTTTCATGGAGGTTTTAAATGCGTAAAAATAAGCATATCTTTATGTAATTAAACTGACAATCTTATTTCTTTTATCATAAACTTATTTAATAAAAAATGGTTTTAGTGACATGGTCAATTTTATTCAGAGTAATTGTTGTGCGCAAGCGTGAATAACTCGTGTTGGGCCTCTGTTGCGGCGGTGTCCAATGTCTATAATAGTACGATATTGTCCACTTTGGGCCAAGCCCTCACGGATTTATTCTTGGGCTCCTTCCCAAAAGACCTCGTACTATTATATTTTCAGGACACTTATAAAGATGATATTTCACCTTTAAACTACCGATGTGGGACATGGGTTTGCACCCTAACAATCCTCCCCTCAAACCAAGGACCATCATCTTAACTCGGGCCTTGACCTCCATGGAGAACTCCCACACTCTACAACCCCAACTTCTAGACACCCGAAACATCACCAAGTCTTGATAACCTCCCCTTAGCCGACACACCATGCTGTCACGAGTCACGTCTTGCACCACATGTCACCGCCTGGTCAAGTGAGTGCCCTCACATGCTCCTATACCAGCATGTCCATGTGCCCTTCTTGGGTATTTGCTACACATGCATATCGAACCTCCCCTGCATCCAATATACCCTGAACCGGGTCCGCCACTTCAGAAGTTTTAGAACACAAATGGTCTCTGGCATCCAACCTGGAAAGGACCCACCAGACCTGTGGCACCCAATCTGATAAGGGTCCACCTGATCAACAGTTCTAGTACACAAATGGTCTTTGTCTCACAAGACCTATGACGCCTTTCATCCATTTAAGCCTGAACGGGGCTTGCTCAAGGACTCACCCCGAGCTAGGAGTTCCATGCCTTACAGTGTACAACTTCAAGTCTTGGGCTTGCTGATGCATCCTCGTGTCTGGCCCAAGTCGAACCTTGGGCTCTGATACCACTTGTTGTGCGGAAGCGTGAATACCTCGTGTTGGGCATCTGCCGTACCGGTGTCCAATGTCCATAATAGTACGAGGCCTTTGACATGTTGATAGCTGCAGTGAATAAGTCTGATGTTCAGAAGTTGAAGGGTCTCCTCAGTGCAGAGTTTGACATGAAAGACTTGGGTGCAGCGAGAAAAATTCTGGGAATGGAGATTTATAGAGATAGAAGTAAGAAGAAACTTTTCTTATCTCAGAAGAGCTACATTCAGAAGGTTCTATCCAGATTTAGTATGGCTACTGCAAAGCCTATAGATACTCCTAGTGCTGCAAATGCACATCTATCTGTTGCTTTCTCACCCAAGTCAGCTGAAGAAAGGGATTACATGTCCCGAGTTCCGTACTCTAGTGCAGTAGGTAGCTTGATGTATGCTATGGTTTGCACTAGACCTGATTTAGCACAGTCAGTCAGTGTTGTTAGCAGGTTTATGGTTGATCCTGGTAAGGAACATTGGCAAGCTGTGAAGAGAATATTTCGGTACCTTAAGGGTACATCTGATGTTGGTCTCGTTTATGGAGGTGATATGGAGTGTCTTGTGTCAGGATACTCAGATTCTGATTATGCAGGAGATGTTGATAGCAGAAGATCAATGACTGGTTATGTTTTCACTCTTGGTGGTTCGGTCGTCAGCTGGAAGGCTACATTGCAGCCTACAGTTACTTTGTCTACTACTGAAGCAGAGTACATGGCCTTGACTTCAGCAGCAAAAGAGGGAATCTGGTTGAAAGGGTTGATTAGTGATCTGGGTCTACATCAGGAGCAAGCAATTGTATTTTGTGACAGTCTTAGTGCAATTTGCTTGGCTAAAGATCAAGTCCATCATGAGAGGACTAAGCATATAGATGTGAGATATCACTTTCTGAGGAATGAGAAGAGGATTAAGGTGAACAAAGTGGGTACTGCTGATAACCCAGCTGATATGTTCACTAAGCCAGTGACTGAGAGCAAGTTCCAACACTGTTTGGACTTGCTAAATATTCGAAGCAACTGATTGCCCAGCTAAGGGCAATATCTGAGGGGGAAGGGAGAAGAGTTTCTGGTACTTCTGGCATCTATGGGATGCATCTGGTACATCTGTCTGTTTGTGAGAGAATTCAAGTCAAGGTGGAGATTTGTTGGGTCTATGCCTTGAATCTGTTAGTCGTCGCTTCGAACGACTATGCGGGGGGTTTCTGTCTGGGCTTTATTAGATTAAGCCTAATCTGTTTTGTATTAGGTTAAGAGTACTATATAAACTCTTAACCTCTACCCTAGCAGTCATACTTTAATATCGTTCTGAATCTGTAATCTGGAAAACTCCTCACATTAATAAAACTCTCTCCCTTCTGCCCTGTGGACGTAGCTAACACACCGTTAGTGAACCACGTAAATCTGTGCGTTTGTTCTTTATTGTTTGTTTTAGTCTTTCTCTGTGCTTCCGTTATAACATGTCATCTACATATAGGACCAAATAAATAAAAGAACCATTCTCCACCTTTGTGTGATAAACACAACAATCATACGGACTCCTAATGTAGCCAATCTGCAACATGTAGCTATCAAATCTTTTATACCACTGCCTCGGCGACTGTTTAAGCCCATATAAGGACTTCTTCAGCTTGCAAACATAGTCTTCCTTACCCGGAACTTGAAAACCGTCTGGCTGAGTCATGTATATCTCTTCTTCCAACTCTCCATGTAGGAAAGCTGTCTTCACATCTAGCTATTCGAGCTCTAGATTCTGATGTGCAATTATTACTAGCAACACCCTGATGGAAGTATGTCTGACCACTGGTGAAAATATTTCATTATAGTCTACCCCCTCTTTCTGACTGAACCCACGAGCTACCAAACGAGCCTTATACCTTATACCCTCAGCAACAGTTTCTCCTTCCTTTTTCTTGAAGACCCACTTACAAGTAACAATCTTTCTGCCTTGAGGCTTCTTTGATAATTCCCAGGTCTGATTCTTGTGAAGTGACTCCATCTCATCTCCCATGGCAGCAAGCCATTGGGCAGATTCAGAACATGTAACTGCTTCTGTATAGGTGGATGGCTCAGATAGGCCAGGATCCACCTCCTTAGCAACTTCTAGTGCATAACCCATCATATCTTCAAAACCTAATCTATTCGGAGGCTTACCAAAATTGGATCTGCTTGACCGATCACGGGCCAAACTCTGCTGATTCGGAATTGGTATTGAAGAAACGGACGGTACAAATTCGGATTCAGACTGTAGTGGTTGACTTTCCTCTTGTGGTTCACTTTCTTCAAGAGTGTCTTTCTGCTCCACCTGCTTATCAACACTACTACTACTATCTGACATAACAACGGACTTCACAGTAGGATTAACCATAGAATTTTCATCAAAAACGACATTCCTGCTTAAAATAACCCTACCTTCAGACGGAGACCAGATGCGATATCCCTTGACACCATCCCCATAACCCATGAATACTCCCTTTTTAGCTCGAGGCTCGAGCTTACCCTCACTTACATGATAATAAGCAGTACTACCAAAAGCCCTTAAAATAGAATAGTCAGCAGGCTTACCAGACCACATCTCAAACGGAGTTTTGAGATTCAGACTTGTGTGAGGTCCCCGATTTATCAGATAGCATGCTGTACTAACTGCTTCTGCCCAGAATCTTCTAGTTAGTCCAGCATTAGAGAGCATGCACCTTGCCCTCTCCAGAAGGTTCTGATTCATTCGTTCTGCTACACCATTCTGCTGAGGTGTATCTCGGACTGTACGATGTCTAGCAATCCCTTCATTCCTGCAGAACTCATCAACTCAGACCAACAAAACTCTAGACCGTTATCAGTTCGCAGCCTCTTGACCTTCTTTCCAGTTTGATTCTCCACTATTGCCTTCCACTGCTTAAAGTGAGTAAAGGCTTCAGATTTGTGCTTCATCATAAAGATCCAAGTCTTCTTTGAATAATCATCAATAATTGACACAAAATATCTGTGTCCTCCCAAAGATTTCACCTTAGAAGGACCCCAACAATTAGAATGGATATAATCAAGTGTGCCCTTGGTCCTATGCACTGCTTTAGGAAACTTGCTGCGATGTAGCTTCCCGAATACACAATGCTCACAGAAATCCAGATTCTTGACCTTGTGACCACACAGAAGATCTTCTTTTGAAAGAGTCTGCATCCCCCTTTCACTTATATGACCAAGCCTCATATGCCGCAGCCTAGTCATATCTTCTTTATCAACATCTGAGGATGCAACAGAAATAGAATCTGACAGTGTTGATCCCTGAAGATAATATAGAGTACCGTGTTTGATACCTCTCAGAATCACATTAGAACCTTTGCAGACGTTCAGAACTCCACCTTCACCCTGAAAACTGAAACCCTTCTGATCAAGAGTACTTAAGGAAATCAGATTCTTTGTCATCAGTGGAACATGTCTAACTTCGTTCAATGTGCAGAATCTACCATCATGTGTCCTTATCTTCACTGAGCCGATTCCCACTATTCTGCAAACAGCACTGTTGGCCATAGAAATATTGCCTCCATCTATCTGCTCATAAGTTGTAAACCACTCTCTCCGGGGACATATATGGTAAGACGCTCCAGAATCTAAGATCCACACATCAGTATGATTTGTGACCTTATTACTAACAAGAGCATAATCATCTTCCTCGGAATCTCCATTAGCTACCCCAGCAGTAACAGATTCATTCTGTTTATCTTTCTTGGGACACGTGAATTTCCAATGCCCCTTTCCTTTACAGTAGTTACAAACATCAGTAGGTTTAGGACCCTTAAAACCAGATGTACCAGAGGTACCAGCAGAACTAGAAGAACCATCATAAGAAGGCTTCTTATACTTTTTCTTCCCAGAATTTCCCTGCCCAAAACCCCCGCTAGCTACTAACCCTGCGGCCTGATTATCTGTGACTGTACCAGCCGCCTTATGGCGCAATTCTCTAGTATGAAGAGACGATCTAACCTCTTCTAGAGTCACGGTATCCTTACCCACAATAAAAGACTGTACGAAATTCTCATACGACAGTAGTAAAGAAACTAACAGAATTAATGCGGCATCCTCATCTTCTACCTTAACATCAATATTACGCAGTTCTAGTAAAATTGTGTTTAACTGATCTAGATGATCTCGGAGAGGCATACCTTCCTGCATTCTCAGACTGAACAGACGTTGCTTTAGAAGCAACTTATTGGTCAAAGACTTCGTCATATAAAGACTCTCAAGCTTTGCCCACAGACCTGCGGCGGTTTCTTCCTCCGCGACTTCAGTAATAATATCATCAGCAAGACACAACATAATTGTTGAATGTGCCTTCTCCTCCTGACTGGTCATCTCAGCGGTGACTGCAACGGCGGCTGCGCCTTCCTGCTTCTTCTGAAGCGGCGTCCATAACCCTTGTTGCTTTAACAGAGCCCGCATCTTGATTTGCCATAAACTGAAACTATTTCTCCCAGTAAAACGATCGATCTTTATGTTCATCGCCGATATCTTTCTAATTCAGGAACCCGATGGCTCTGATACCACTTGTTGTGCGCAAGCGTGAATAACTCGTGTTGGGCCTCTGTTGCGGCGATGTCCAATGTCTATAATAGTACGATATTGTCCGCTTTGGGCCAAGCCCTCACGGATTTACTCTTGGGCTCCTTCCTAAAAGGCCTCGTACTATTATATTTTCAGGACACTTACAAAGATGATACTTCACCTTTAAACTACCGATGTGGGACATGGGTTTGCACCCTAACAGTAATAATGTAAAATTCGCTAGAGTTTTAATTCTTAGTATTACACATTGACAATTGTACATAATTAAAAATAAAATTCAAAGTTCATTTATATATTATTATTAATAGATGTGATTGTTAAGTTCTCTCTATACATGACAATCTAAAATACCGTGCATCCCGGATATACACTAGTTAATAAATTAACAGAATAACACCGTTGCCATATAAAGGCTTAACATTGTCCATTTTGTTCATATCGACATTCCTTTTTGGGAAAATGGTGAAAACTTGCATACTGCTGTGCTGCGACTGTCAGGAGGCGTGCACTGGGTAAACTCTAGACATGTCACATGTGCAATAGCCTATTGGCTAACTATGGTATAATCAAAGGCACAATTGCTCCCATGATTTAGAGACCCAGGAGTTACTAGTTCATATTAATCCAACCCATTTGGGCTGCTGATATAAAGATTAGGAGTGCAGGCTCTTCGAAACTATTTGAAAACCTACCTGAGGGCCCATAAACGCAAGTATGAAGCAGTATTGGAAACTGCTCCAAGCACAAATTCAATGGTGTGTATAAGTTGATGCACAAAGACTTCACTAAACTCGAAATCAGCATGTCCATGTGAATCATGATCCACCTCAAAGTTCATGGAATCTTCATCATTGTCAATAATTGCATAGGATCGACCTTGGTGTCTCTGAGAAGAATCAATGCTGAATCAGATGATGTAAGCGAGTACATATAAAATCCTAATAAGAAACTGAAAGATCAGGAGGGGAAAGTTAAATAAAAAGGATTTAAAGACTTGTCATACTTCTTCATGTTGCTTCTTCAGAAGAAATGGCTTCGGAAATAGCATCCAAGGTACAGAAATGAGGGCCAAAACCAGCAAAAGAAGCTGGTGAAGGATTCCAACACATGTCAGAAGTCAAGGTATATGAACATTTAACGTAAACTTATGTTGCGAAGGAATTTGCGGAAACCTGAAGTATTTTTTGACCAAAAAATAATTGATTTTCTCCGAGGTCATCAGTGGGGCTAAGGAACATGTATATCATTACATGATAGAGGTCAGCTTTAGAGCCAGTGCACCACTTCACAAGAATAAGTAGTGAGAGGTAGCCAAATAAACTGTTCAAGAAAATAATCTGGGGTACAAACTGATACCTGAGAAAGTGCAAAATATGAACAAAAATTAGATACACTACAATGAACGTATTGAGCAGAGAAATGTCAACAGTGTCATTTCTTAGTAATACAAAAATGCATTAGGTAATCTGCATTATTGAGGGCTGAGGCAGTAAAGCCGGTACAGGTGACTACTAGTAGGGATGTCAGTGGGGCGGGTTTTGGCGGGCGAGACCCGGCACCCGCCACACTTGGGACGGGTGCGGGTAATGAATTGACGGGTTGTGGGGAAGGAATGGGTTTCAAAAGTGTTATTCGTCGCGGGTCGTGGGGTATCAAATGAGACCCGCCCCTTACCCGCCTAGCATGTCCCCCCACCACTTATACCCGCCTTACTCATAAACCTAGACAAATTTGTACTATATAAGAGTAAAAATAAAATTTATAACTTGGATAAAAAGCCTAAACCGTTTTTTCATAAACCTAAACAAGTTTCATCTACTTCTTAGTTCTTACACATCCAAATACCTAAATACCCAACAACATAAGAGATTTAAATAGGACTACATAGCTAGAAATAAGAATGGCTATAATGCAAGTGGTCTACTTGGTCCAGTTGCTTTAATTTTGATCTCACTTAAAAACTAACTCAGTAAATCGAAGATGTCATAAGATGGACTGGAAGTATGAACTCCCTCCATTGTACAAATATTTTCCATTTTCACATTCATAAGAGATTTAAATAGGACTACATAGCTAGAAATAAGAATGGCTATAATGCAAGTGGTCTACTTGGTCCAGTTGCTTTAATTTTGATCTCACTTAAAAACTAACTCAGTAAATCGAAGATGTTTGTTAAACAAGCAAATAGTGTTTAATGTAAGGTATTTCTAAATAACTAAGGGGCAAATTCAAAAATTAAATTACCATATATTCAAATCATTCTTGAAGAACTTTCCATTAAAGTAACTTAGTATGATCCCAAGGTTCATTTGTGACACCCCGATGAGGATTGACATCTTCATCTTCAAAGAGTTTAAGAATGGCAGCTCACTACGGCTACCATGCCATACAGGATCCACTCCAAATGGATAGGTCTCACGGACTTTGATTAGGCCTGCGGTAGTAGCATCCCTGAGAATGCCTCAAGATTAGTACTCCATATAAGATTTTGTATAGTGAAAAATACCACATAGCATAACATAGGGGAATGTTCTAAGTTCTTACCGGCATGAACTGTCTCGGCATGCATAAGCAGAGGGTCCAAACAGCTCAAATGGTACTGAAAAGAATTCATTATACACAAATCCAGTGTATATGGAGAACAAAGCCATCAGCATAATGACATACCGGCCTCCAAATGCCATCTCCATAATATCTCCAAGTTTCTGCTCATAATAAGAAGAATTCACAGCATAACCATGGAATCTAATTTCATAACAATTAGAACTATATTATACACTTGTCTAAGAAACAATTAGACCTATATCAAGATGGTTTAACTGGTACGAAGGGCAATTGACAGATAGATTTCTTTGGCACGTTCTGAAAATCTGAAGGATTTAATTAATGTCATCCAAATAAAAAAAGGCAAAAGAAGAAAGCAGGACAAGAACGACTAAAAGAGGAAAATGTATCAGGTTGAAAAGATGTAAGAGCCAGTTTGCAATAAATTTTAACATTCATGTCGGCAAAACAATGCACCAGAAGACATGGGAAAAACAGACACAACTGACTGAATCTGGGAAGTCCAGGAAGAGGATGTTTGTAATGAGAAACACAAGCAATGAAAAAAAAAACATAGGGGAACTAAATAATTGGTCAGTTCCCTAAGCACCTAATAGAAACTAGCACCATATTCCGAAGAATGAAGATACCAATACCCATCTGATGAAAATCCAAAAGTAAAGGCCCAGAAAAAGAAGAAAGAAGTCTTATAATTTTGAAAGAAAAAAATATCCAAAAGTAGTACTCAAAGAAATTCATCTTACCTGACTGGAAAGCTTCTTTTCCCTCGCGATGAAGTATAAAGTTGCTAGCAACAAACAAATTCCATGACCCCAATCACCAAACATTACAGCAAATAGGAACGGGAATGTGATAATTGTGTATACAGTAGGATTTGCTTCCTGGTACTTGGCAACCCTGCAAGTTTATACACCATTAGCTCGTGTATCAAGATTTCAATAGCCATAAGAGATGACACAGTCAAGCGAAGGAAATGAAAAGCGCAAATGGAAGATAGAGATTCAACAGCAGATCATCATCATTAGCGTACAAAAATGCAGTAACCTAATTTCCTAAGTTTTCGCGCATTTTCATGACCAAGACAATAAACAATCTTTTCGCATACAGAATGCACATAAGACAGTAAATGGAACAGTTTGTTTCATGAGAGAGTGAAAGACTGAGACTAAGAGTTACAGAATTTGTACATCGAGTACTCAGCTTGATTCCTAAGGGCCAAAAGATAACTGAGGTCAGTCTATTCTTGTTTCAAGAAATACATTATGTACATTTACATGAAAACACATGCCTACAGAAACACTCCTATACTTGGACAGGTGGGACTATAAAATGAGTACTTATACAGATAAAGGGGATAGGGAACGCCGTATATTGTATAAGAGGATGTTAGACTCGGTAGAATCGCGAGTACAACTTCTCTCATCCCAAAGTTTGCAAATATTTATGGTGTATGGCCTCATCATCAGGCCTAGTCTGGTGACTAATACTCCCTCCTATTCTAAATATCTTCCCTATTTCATTTTTCGTCTATTCACAATATCTTCCCTATTTCCTATTTTAATCACCGCACCCCACAACAAAACCCCACAATACCCATACTTTATGCTTATTTTAATCACCTCAACCCACAACAATACCCCATGATACCTTCCCACTCTCCAATTACCTCACCCCCACAACAATACTTTATGCTTATTTAAATCAAACCCTTAAATCTTGTGCCACCCATGAATTGGGAAGAAGGTTAACAAGACTAGGAGGGAGTATGTACTTATGTGTCAGGGAAAAAATGATTAAGAAAGTTAATCTTACTCCATTTTTAGAAATTGAAAGTTTGGCCATTAATCTTTGGCTGGATTGACTCCTAGCCTAATTGCAGACAGCTCAAGAGACCACCTACTGTTTATCTGAAAGAGAGAAAAAAATGCTCCTCTAACTGTCTCCGATGCCCAATAGCCATTATATTAGAAGGGCCATTATAACCATCCTAAGTGGATTCCATTTCTTTCCATCACTCGACACTCAACAGCTAATTGCTTACCCAAAGACACCCAACACACATTTACTCCCAATCTAGAGAAATGCAGATTTAAAATCATGACTCACCCATATGCATCCACAATTTCCTGGAAAGCACTTGTGACTTTGTTTGTGCGGAAATAAGTGGGTGGTAATTCCTTTGTTGGCAACACATGAAATATTGACCCAACTTGTGAAGAGCTATCGAAAGTAGCACGTTGAAGCGTGTCTTGAATCTGTCAGGTTATTTTGAAGACAAAAAAACTGTAGTCTAATATGGAGTAAGTAATAACTGTCTGAAGTATACTTCTTCTATAAACAACTGATTTCAAGATCCCAGTAACTAAATCAATTTAGCTTGAACAATGACATGGGAAACGAATCCTGACCTGTTTAGTAGAAAAAGATGGACACCAACCTTCTCCAACAAGACACTTCTTTGTCACATCGATGCTGAGCATATTTAACGTGTGGTATACCGATTTCTCCTTCCTCACCTAAAGTTACGACTTTACATTTAGAAAAAGCGAAACAGAAACTAAACGAGATACAGTGACTCTTGTAGATCAGTTGACCTAATCATAACAAGAGAACAACTAAATTACTCATGCAAAAGAAAGACACTGGAGTAGAAGCCGTCAAGAGGGAAGTAAAAGCAGTTACCAAAATATGCCATTCCTCAATTTGGGAACCAACTGCACTTAAGACATTGTCCCAATGCACATGACCAACATCGATAGTAGTGTTTAGCTCAGACAACCTGGCAGAAACCTTCAAATCAAAATGTCATGTCATTTCGAATAACCACTCCAGAGTTAAAATACAAACAAAAATGTATTCCTTCTGTTTCTTGATAGTGGAGAGGAGGGTGTTATCAGCCTAAAAGGTATTGCATCTCAGGAATGGAAGCGAATTAAGAGAGTGTATATCAAATTACAAACCATGCAAACAAAACAAACAAATCAGCAATTCAATTTCATGATTGAGACATATTCAAACTGATAAGACCTTCTCCAAGTCGGGAACTCACAAATAATTAGGTTAAGCTCCAATACTCTATACAGAATACAACCTAAAATTTGTGATTAATTATCGTTGTTGTGCTGTATTATGCATAACAGGTGAAAGAAGCATGGGAAGAATAGATTCCAAAGCTACGGGCGGCTCAAATACGTGTTAAAAGAAAACGTGAAGACAATCATAGTAAAATAGAGGAATTTGTGCAAATGAGTTAATTTCATGAGTCAAGACATGCTTCACAACTGTTTTACTATAGTTAGCGAACCAGAACTCTCCTTTGTAGTTCAATGTTCATAGAAGAAAAAAATCCTAATAAATACAGCTTCATCCCCTTCTCTAAACAACAAAAAAGTCAGTAATATGGATTTATAGATAATAAGTAACCATGCATGTCCTCCAGATTTCCTGGTAGTAATAAGTCATTATAGCTATATGGATTGGACTAGTTAATGATTCCCTTATATAAGAAGTATGTTTATCTATTGTACACAGAGCAGAATAAAAATCCGAATGTACCTCTAACAACATCTGCTGTTGTCTTTCTGGATCGTCAGAAAAGTGGTAACGATTTGCTCCAAATGCTTCACATATCTTAACAATTTTGTTCATTGCCCTTTCTCCGGAGTAAAAGATCACAAAAACATTCTTTTCAACCTGTAAAGTGGCATATTTCAGACAGAAACATCAGAAACTTTGACAAATCAGGTAAAAGAATCAGTTAGACGTATATATCATAACATGCCTTCATACTGATCTCTCCCTCCTAATAAAAGAATATTTGTTACAGTTTTAGATTCTATAAAATATTCAGGGTAAGGGTTAATATGAGAACGAGCAGAAACATTGAACCGATGGACATATTTACCTTTTGACCAGATGCTGGATCAATGACAGGAAAATCAAGAACAGCTTGCCTTAAAAAAACGTTTCCTCTTGTTGCCCGAAAAAGAATTCTCTCAAAAGCCATTGATTTTTCACGAGGGACCAGGCCACTGATGAATCCAAGCCTGACTTGTTTTGAAGGATCAACCATCATTTCCTGAAGAAAGGACAATTTTGAATGTCATCCATGGGTGTTAGAAAGACACGGTTTCATCTTAAGAGATATTGTAATGGGGACGAAAATAATACCTGCTCCCGCAATAAAGGACTGTCAATTGATCTTTCAGCCAAGTGGTGTGCTTCATTTTCTGTCTGCTGAGCTGCTGCCTTTAAAGCTGAATGAAAGAACTCCCCAGCCTGAAATAAATTAATTTACTTCCATAAATTATGTTGCGTATATATAGGCAAACCGGTTAAAAGACCAAAAAAAACATCAATCAGCTAAGAGCAGCGACGAGGAAATTCCAATTGGCTACAGTCAGAAATGGCACTTAATACACGCGGCATCTAACACATTCATACAGCTCACTAGACACAACGAGTAGAATCAACTGCAATCACACTCACCTTCAGCAATACCAGCTTATATTCAACAAGTTCATTGTATGTGTGTTGTAGTCTTTCACTATTACCATTCATCTCAACTAACTCGGCCTCAAGATCTCCAAGTTTTGCCTGGTTATCAAACACGCATTAATGCCAATTGAATCAAGAACTAAGGAGAAACAATTTGACAAAGCTGAACCTACCTCCAACTCGTCCATGTTCAAGTTATTCTCCACCGGAAACCTAGCTGAGGGATTTATACCGGCTTTTGTCATTTGATCCTTAAAAAATCTTATTTTACGAGCCATTTCCCCGCATCTCTTAATCTGGTGACGAACAAGGTATCAAAATGAAACTAAAAGTTTATGCAAGTAATAATATGAAAAAGAAGTAGATCAAACAGTACACATTTGGAACCCCCAAACTGATAGTTAGCTTTAAGATTAAGATGATCAGAAGTTCACGATCAAACTCAAGAACGCACCTGAGCAGCATATGTCCTCTGGAATGGACTCTTGTCCGCATTGAGCTGAAACAAAATCATATGAATAGTTATCTTTCACTAACAGTAAACAATGAACTGTGACTCGAAATGGAGCTTTGCAATAACTGAAAATGAACAGAATAATAACTATCAGTAGCACAAATGACCTTATCACCTAACCACGGCTTAAAAAATCAACAATTCAACATCTTGATCGGTTTAAAGACACTAAACTATCTACCAACGTACAAAAAGTTAACATGATTTTCGACATTGTTTACTATAGAATTTACGGAGTACAACAAAGGGATACGCTACACAGTTTCTAATCTGATTCTCTATAAATCATTAATCATAGTGCGACGAATAGCGTAAAATGAGTAAAATGCAGCTTAGATGGAGTAATCGAAATATATACTGATTAATAAGCTCATTGTATCATAATCTTCCACCATTTCATATTAAGCTTGAACAATCTATAATGAAGTTTCGCATTCCATAAACAATGCAGGTTATGATCTGAAAAGTTGATATCACCATCAAACACAGAAAATTAAAAGCATTGGAAATAACAGTAAAACTTACATTTTTAAATTGGAAAAGAGAAAGATCACCGAGGTAAGAAATTGTACGATGAGCAGATTCAATTGGTATAATCAACTGTACTAACTGCATTTCTTCTGATCTCATCAGATCCATTGTTGGCCAACAATTTCTCTCCTCCATTTCTCCAAAATTAATCAAATTCAAACCCTAATTTACTTCAAAATCAAATATTTAGGATATCAATATGCATGAATTTTGAAATCTATGTTGATTTAACTATAGGGAATAACCTAATTCGGGTTGTCAATTGTTTGATTATGGCGGTTTGATGATTATACATATGCTCGGGGCTTTGCCCCTCTTTTGCACCAAAAAAAAAAATGATTATACATATGCTGACCGACAAAATTGGAAAATGGGAATTTCTATATTTTATTCGACGATACAAGAAAGACGTTGAAAGTTTGGTGGTGGAGCGAAAAAGCTAAGCAACTACGGAGTACGTAGTTTCCACCTTTAAGTCTTATTCGGCGCCGACATTTTTCAGTTTGGGATTTTTCTCTTACTAGTCATTTCGCGCGCGATGCGGCGGAATTCCAAGGGACGTAATTTATCATTATGTAAATATTCATAATTTCAACATAATTTTTTTAGTTTTGTTCGTATCATATTATATATTGTATAACTAATGTACGGAGTATTTGATTATAATCATATAGTATATATCTATAAGGTGTAAGCTACATAAACGGTCATGGGAAACGTTTTCATGATTTTATACACATGCAAGAAACTTTCTATCCCGATAGTTACCATTAATACCGGAAATGATTGTTACGAATATAAAAGGAACAATTTTTATGAGGAATTCATAAGTTAAGCATATGCAGCACGTCCGAATGTACTAAATCATAACACAGACTAATACTGGAGAATATGCAATGTGTTTATACCCACAGGTACTCGATCTTATTGATGAAAATCTTCAACTTAAATTTATTACGGTAATAACCCGTATATTAGTCTCGGTCAACGGCAATCAAACCATGTTCATACACGTATTTCAAATGGAACGTTTATAAAGTATTTTACGTAAACTATTATTCTTTTATAAATCGTATTTCTACGATTCTTTCGTATTTCATAATCATTTTATATTTGTTGATTAATTCATAAAATGACATTTCATTCGCATTTCTTTAATTTTAATAATACGTTTATATATAATTTAATATATTTTCTATTTTCTATTTATTTCTTATCTAACTTAATTTCTATTTTTTTTATTTAAGTTGTAATTATATTTAAATTCTATATTCTTTATAAATTCTTATAATTAATTTAATTTATATTTACTAGTACTAATTACATAATTTAATTAGTATAAATAATTTATACGTACTTGTTAATTTAAGTTACGAGTCGAGAACAAGATATAAAAATAAAAAGCTTTGATATGCGTGATGGGCTTGGGCCTATGACCGATACATGATTGTGTGAGAACCGTGTGTAGTGGGCAACATAATATAAACCCTAAAATAAAACCCTAGCTAACCTACTACTCCATCGACAAAACCAATTTCATCAACCATCGACGTTTTACTCAAAACAACGCTAATACCCTATCACGTCTTCTGCCTCCATCAACGCAAAACTCAAACCCTAATCATCCCCATCATCTCGTCTGCCTCCTTACCATCCCTACACCCTAAACCTTACTCTGGCCTACCGTGAGGATAGAGGAGAACAAAAGAGGAAGAGAACAATGCAAGAACAACCCTTCCGTGCAAGGTTTTTCATAAGTAGTTTTCGTGCTGTTTTCATGCCTTCGAATCTAAATACTATGGTGGTATGTAATCTTTGTAGTATATATAACATGTTTATCATCAATAAATCGTCATAAGACCACCGTAACTGCTACAATAACCACCCTAATGTTAACAGTAAACACGTTTTCATACTTTGTTTTCTACGTGTGTGTTTCGGTTCGTTTTGTTGCTATTCGTTCGTGTTTTGGGTTTAATTTTGAGTACGGGTTTATGGGTAATGGTAGTAGGATGTTTGTAGGTTGTTTTGGTGGTTGTAGGTGGTGCGTGGTGGTCGAAAAAGGTTACTTTTGACGGCAGGTTAAAGGTGGCAGAACAGGGGTTATAAGGTTGTTGTGGAACCGTCTTTTGGCGACTGTTTCAGGTGGTAGTGGGGGTGTCGAGGTCTGGTGGTTACCACCAATAGAGTCGTGGGGTATGGGAGATGTCTGGGGTGGTGTTGGGTGGTGGCTAGGGTGGTGGTTTTGGTGGTAGGAGTCGAGTTTTGCAGAGGGGTGAAACACGGTACGGTTGGTGACCAGTGTGTTTTGGGATTAGTGTCGAGGGCTGCTGGGGTTGAGTCAGGGGTGGTGATGGGTGTCAGTGGGTGCGCTATGGTGCGCTGGTGGCAACCACTGTGTCGTGGTGGTGGTTCAGGTGGCGTGAAAGTGTCGAAGGGACAGGGAAGGTAGGCTGTCAGAGAGTTGTTCAGGCGTGAGAGGGCTGTTGGTGTTCGTGATTTTGGCTTCCTGTTTGCGTAATTACTTAATCAACACATATAGCTATTTTGTCTTTTTGTGTATTGTCATTATTAGTAGTTTTTGTTGCCACCATTAGCCATAATTATTATTATTATTATTATTATTATTATTATTATTATTATTATTGTTATTATTATTATTATTATTGTTATTATTGTTACCATGTTATAATTATTAGTTTTGTGTTAATATTATATGTTAGTATTATATTTGGTAATATTGTTGTTATTGTTATTATTAGTAATATATGTTTATTATTATTTAACAATATTGCTCATACTTTAATTAGTAGTGATACATTTTATATCATTTGTTATTTAATTGTTGTTAATAACTAGTGTTGTTAATAATTAGTGTTGAGACGGTTTTACTCTCTATTCGTCGTACTATTTGAGCATGTAATTTTATAGTAAAGAATAATTAGTTATAAAGGATTTTATATTTTTGGAGTCGCATTTGGTATTAGTGTGCATAATAGTTACGTGTTTTTGTATGGATTCATATGAATTTTGTCTACGAGTGGTTATATGAGATAATAATATATAGTTATGAGAAAAGAACATTGTGATAGTTAGTAATCGGATAATTTATAATTGCTAGTGATGCGGGAGCATTAGCAAGGATTCGAGGTCGTGACCCACGACCCAAAGAAAGATTAAAAATGTTCGATATGGGTTCAATACGGATTTTTAAGTTAGCTTGGAAAGACGTATTGAAAGAACAAGGGAAGGTAGCGGGAAACTACCTTGGAAGACGTGCCAAGGGTGGCGACATGGAGGGCACGAAACCCTAGATTAATTAGGGTTTGTGTTTTATTCTTTTTTGTTATTTTAATTAATTTATTATTTAATTAATTAAGTTTGTTACTAGTTTGTTACAACTAGGTTGTTAAAGTTGTTACAAGGTGGTTACAAAATTAGTTATTAGTTAGTTATGAATTTGTTATTAAGTTGTTAGGGTTTGTTACTACAACTTAATCTTTTATTTGTTATTTTATCTTTTAGATTAAATAAGGATTATCTTTAATCCATAGGATAGGAATAGAAACCCTAGGAAGAGTAGTAGTACACGGTTTGGCCGAGCACTTGGGGACCGTGTAGGGTTCTTGTTCTTTCCTATTTCGATTCTGGTTTGTGACGGATGACCTTACTATAAATAGGCATCCTTAGTTGTTTGTTTTATTCATTCAATTATCAAATTATAAACAAAACCTTTTGTTAAGTTTTACTTACAAATCTAAAGTATCTGTGTGAGCTTTAAAACCCGAAGTATCTGTGTGAGCTTCAAAATAATTGAGAGGGTATCTGTGTGAGCTTGATCAATTATCCTATCCATCGACAATCATAAATCATTCATCAAATCGTTTCACAAATCTTTCAAGTATTAAGTGCTGTGCCTTATTACGTCATCAACAATCTTTATTCAAGAAGATCAAGAAATACCAAGATTCACCACCACCGTTGACCACCGTCCACGGCGAGCCACGTCACCACCACCGGCCGTTCGTCCGTCCACCATTCATTCATTATTCTTCGTTCTTGGTTATTTTTCGTTCTTTATTCGTTCAAGATTGTATTATTTTATTAGTATTTTTATTCCGCTGCAACATCCGTATTTTTGTTGATTATCTTTATTGATTATCACCCCAAATACGCATCAAATTGGTATCAGAGCTTCGGCTCTTGGTCTAATTTTTATTACACCAGTTCTTGGGAAAGTTTTGTCAACATGGTAGGATCTCAAGACGGAGAAGAAAAATCATGGGAGGAGAGCAATATGGAATTAAAGTCCGAAATCCAAGAGCTCAAATATCTCATAAAGACAATGATGACCAAAGGAGGTCATAAAAAGACGGGAGAGTCCTCATCTAGGGCGAGTGACTCGGAAGAAGAGGCTGAATTTAAGGGCAAGACTTGGGACAAGAACGATGATGATAGAGGTCTCAAACTTGACATCCCTGAATTCAAAGGAGACATGGATCCGGAGGATTTCTTGGAGTGGCTAAGACAAACGGAGAGAGTCTTTGAGTACAAGGAATACGATGACCGGAAACAATTCAAAGTTGCAATCTTAAAACTTACCAAGTACGCTTCGCTATGGTATGAAAACCTTGTGAGGCAAAGAAAGAAGCAACACAAAGAAAAGATTAAGTCTTGGGCAAAGTTGAAAAAGCACATGGTAAAGAAATTCTTGCCAAAGGACTACAATCAAGAAAATTACTTAAAACTCCATTCTTTAACCCAAGATAATATGACCGTCTCAGAATACATTCGGGAATTTGAAAAGATGACCATTGTATGTGATCTAGATGAGAGGGAGGAGTTGAAAGTGGCTAGGTTTATTCGTGGCTTAGTACCAACCCTAGCTTCAAGGGTTGAAATTCAAAACTATGAAGATTATTATGATGTGTGCAGGATTGCTTTGAAGTTTGAAAGACATGACAAAGCAAGGAAAGTAAATTCTTATAAAGGCACAAGAGTCGGAGAAGGCTCATCATCGTACACTACTAGTGCCACACCAAAGACAAAAGAGGCGTCCAAAGAGGAGGGGGCCGAAAAGGCCAAGAATACATTCAAGCAAAGTATTCCTGATCCTAGAGGGAGTACAATTAGAAGATGTTATAAGTGTCAAGGCTATGGACACATCGCTACGGATTGCCCTCAAAAAAGAACCTTATCCATTCAAGAACTTCAAGGTATGGTTCCAAACTTTGTTGTCCCTGAAATTGTTGAGGAGGAGAAAATTGAGGAGGAAAAGGAGGACCGAAAAGTCGTGGGAGCCGAGAGTGAGGACGAGGGGGATTGTCTCGTAGTACGTGCTTTACATGCGGAGTCCACAATGGAAGGTGAAGAGCAAAGGGATAATGTGTTCCATACTCGTTGTAAGGTTGAGGGGAAGAAGTGCGACTTAATTATAGATAGTGGGTCTTGCACTAATGTTGTTTCAAAAACCTTAGTTTCGGAGTTGGAGTTGAGTATTAGGGCTAGAGAGAAACCGTACAAGTTGCAATGGTTAGATGGGAACCAAGGGGTACGGGTGGAAAAACAAGCCTTAATTTCTTTCAACATTGGACCTTATGAAGATAAACTGTGGTGTAACATCGTCCCTATGAACGCATGTCATATATTACTTGGAAGACCTTGGCAATACGATAGGAACGTTATACATGATGGAAGAACAAATGTATATAGCGTTACTAAAGGAGGTACCATCTATGATCTCCAACCTTTATCAAGAATCAAACCTAGGCTACCTAATTCAAAGAAGAGTTTGTTTATGGAGGTAGGAGAGGGGTCACCAAGCGAGAAGGTCGCGGGGTCGGTTAAGCGAGATGTTGGGTTGGTTGAGATTCATGGGGGAGATGGTAGTTGTGAGGGGTTGCCGAGCAAGGAGGAACACGGAGGTTGTGAGGGTGAGAGCGCCGTGAGCATCACGGAGGTCGGAGGCCGCGAACTTGGGCAGGCCGTGAGTATTGGAGTTCGAGAAGGAAGGTTGGTTGCCAACACCAACGAGCACAAGGAGTCTCGGAGCATGGGTTTGGTAAATCAAGGAAGCCGTGTTCTCAACAAGTCAAGGGCTAACTTCTCCAAGTCTACTCAAGAGTTACATGATCTTAATTTGAGGTCAAATTCTCAAAAACTGAGAGAGTATGATGCGGGAGCATTAGCAAGGATTCGAGGTCGTGACCCACGACCCAAAGAAAGATTAAAAATGTTCGATATGGGTTCAATACGGATTTTTAAGTTAGCTTGGAAAGACGTATTGAAAGAACAAGGGAAGGTAGCGGGAAACTACCTTGGAAGTCGTGCCAAGGGTGGCGACATGGAGGGCACGAAACCCTAGATTAATTAGGGTTTGTGTTTTATTCTTTTTTGTTATTTTAATTAATTTATTATTTAATTAATTAAGTTTGTTACTAGTTTGTTACAACTAGGTTGTTAAAGTTGTTACAAGGTGGTTACAAAATTAGTTATTAGTTAGTTATGAATTTGTTATTAAGTTGTTAGGGTTTGTTACTACAACTTAATCTTTTATTTGTTATTTTATCTTTTAGATTAAATAAGGATTATCTTTAATCCATAGGATAGGAATAGAAACCCTAGGAAGAGTAGTAGTACACGGTTTGGCCGAGCACTTGGGGACCGTGTAGGGTTCTTGTTCTTTCCTATTTCGATTCTGGTTTGTGACGGATGACCTTACTATAAATAGGCATCCTTAGTTGTTTGTTTTATTCATTCAATTATCAAATTATAAACAAAACCTTTTGTTAAGTTTTACTTACAAATCTAAAGTATCTGTGTGAGCTTTAAAACCCGAAGTATCTGTGTGAGCTTCAAAATAATTGAGAGGGTATCTGTGTGAGCTTGATCAATTATCCTATCCATCGACAATCATAAATCATTCATCAAATCGTTTCACAAATCTTTCAAGTATTAAGTGCTGTGCCTTATTACGTCATCAACAATCTTTATTCAAGAAGATCAAGAAACACCAAGATTCACCACCACCGTTGACCACCGTCCACGGCGAGCCACGTCACCACCACCGGCCGTTCGTCCGTCCACCATTCATTCATTATTCTTCGTTCTTGGTTATTTTTCGTTCTTTATTCGTTCAAGATTGTATTATTTTATTAGTATTTTTATTCCGCTGCAACATCCGTATTTTTGTTGATTATCTTTATTGATTATCACCCCAAATACGCATCAGCTAGGTGACGGTTTCGAAGTGGCATAGTCCTGTTGTTACTGCCTTACTGGCTTGCTGTTGGATTATATTGCTATCCAGGTAGGATACACTGGCACTATACTCTATGAAGTGTTATGAATGGATGTAGCCTTGTACATTATGGATGCACGTATGAGTTATATGAGCATGGTATTTAATGGTTATTTATTTTAGTGTTGCATTCATGAGCATGGCATATGCATTGGTTATTGAGAAAGATATGGATCAGATATTGTTCTGATATAAAGCCCAGGGTGGTTCTGCAGACCAGGCCTGGTGTCTTATCATCTATTGAGCTGGTGTTCGGCGACGGCCGATTATAGTCTGCCGGGAGGTTCGGTATGGCTGGGTGTTACGGGTTTGAGAATAAGATTGTGATTGAGCTCGAGCATATCATGGCATTTGCATATCATATTTGTTGCATTATTTATTATTGTGTTATCCTACTCAACCGCGAGGTTGACAGTGTATTCGTATTCACCTACTATGATCCGGAATGGGGAGTGGACTTTTCAGGTCGGAGACAGACGGAGTAGGAACTGGGGCTTGGAGAGAGACATGGATTGGACTTACTTAGTTATAGTTCACATAATCTCACTTGTACTAGTTCATATTTTACTTTCAGGTTGTCTTGGGAGTTTAGTTTTGGTTGTACTTGTAACAGTTTTCAGACTATTCTTTAAATACTTTAAAACGCTGTTTTTCTTTCACTATGATTATCTACTGCCCTGGTTTATCCAGGATGGTAACAGTCTCATTTACTCTGGAAGTCCTAGTACATGCTCCTAGGTAAATGGGGGTGTTACAAAGTGGTATCAGAGCGAACGATCCTCAGGCCTAAAAAAAACAAATGAATAAAAGTAATGAACACAGGAAGAGTCAAATATAATGAACCCCAGGCTAGTAGCTGTTAGGAGCCCCAGGATTGGGATGAGTTAGGGCCCCCCTCAAACCAAGCCACTGGCCCTTTCAGTCTAACCTGGTCACCCTTGAGAGATGTAGAGCGTGGGTAGTATAGAATAAAGGACAGGACCCAATATATATTGTACTAACGTTTTCGCAGAAAAGGAATGAGGTAAGTATGATGTGAAATATGGTTGGAGATCTGTGTTGTATGAGATTTATATTGAATGTTGATTGAGATATATGATTTCCAAGTATTGAAAACATGAGTATGTGTATGTGAGTATGAATCTACATTTATTGAGCCATAGATAGAGTGATGTGATCATATGATTTCGTTTTCTGACATGTCCATATGACATCTGGTTATTAAATGACTGTCGTAATTATGTAATATATTGGCTGGTATGTGGATATGAATGAACAGATTTATGTGTTATAGTAATCCATGTCTGGTGATTTGGGCAATGTGATGCCCCAAGCCATGAGTGTCATATAGTTATGTGTTACATTTGTATATACATGCATAAATATTCAGTCATTTAGTTGGTCTACTTTTCTGTTTCGCAATCTTTATCGTGTTTTAGATGACAATTACAGCTTGAAATGATGAATAAATGTTAATATGGTGCAACGTGATTTTTATGCTTTGATAATATGTCAACATGTTTGGAAGAAGAATGGTTGTATGTAAATGTGATAATGTGAAGTGATTTTTTTTTTTGGAACTAAAGTTAGATAATTTTCAGAATGTTACCTTGTTTGTGCGGGTTGTCATTTAAAATGTGTTTCCTATATGAATGTGAAAATTTTATGTGTGATAACCATCTGATTTAGCTTCTCGATGCTTTTGGTTTCATGTGTATACGAGTTATATTTTGCGAGAAATAAATATTTTAGTCGATAGTGGTCAGATTGCTGCTGCACGGTTCTGTTTTGACCCATGTTTTTGCAAATGACACCATTTAAAACGTATTTATTGTTTATGCATATTTCCAACTCCACTGTCTAGAATATTCATTCACGTTTTCAAAATGATAAGTCACGTAAAATCTTAACGAGTTGTTATTTAATAGTGATTTTTGCAAGTTGCCCAATTTTCTATTCAATTGCTGAAAAGTTTCTGTTCCGACCAACTGAGTTGAAAAATTTGTTATAAATAATTCCCTTAAGTTGTGCATTTGATTATTTTTCCTATGATTAGTGAATTCATTATATTTCTCAAAAACTATAATTGTGCAGAAAATGGCTGGACGGTTATTTAATTATAATTTTGGAAGTTGCAACATGATGTTTGATTGTTAAAATTGTAAGTTATGTAAGTTTGATATAAAAGTTTAATGAAATATGAATTATGTGATGTAACCATGTAATATTCTGATATGACATTAGTAGCATGAACAATAGGCATATGATATGGATATGAACTTTGTTATATAATAATATAACCTTAATTATTGGTGAGTTTTATATAGAGTTAGTTTTATTTATACCGACACTATTGTTATGCCACAAGGTGAACTACATATTGTTATCACTAGTAGAATTATACCCTACAGTGTCGGTTCTAATACCCCATTAGTATCGGTTTTCTAGCGACGTGATTGCTGGGGTCACATAATGTTTGTGTCGGTTGTAAAACCGCCACCGTAGCTTACTCTACGGTGTCGGTTGTGCGTTAAAACCGTCACCATAGGGTACGCTATGGTGTCGGTTGTGAGTCCAAAACCGTCACCATAGGGGTCTAAACCGCAACAATAGGGTAAGTTATGGTGTCGGTTTTGCGTCTAAAACTGTCACCATAGGGTAAGGCATGGTGTCGGTTTTGTGTTTAAAACCGTTATCATAGGGTACGGTATAGTGTTGGTTCTGAGTCCCAAACCGCCGCCATAGGGGTCTAAACCGCCACAATAGGGTAAGTTATGGTGTCGGTTTTCCGTCTAAAACCGTCACCATAGGGTAAGTTATGGTGTCAGTTTTGCGTCTAAAATCGTCACCATAGGGTAAGCTATGATGTCGGTTGTGAGATCCAAACCGTCGCCATAATGTAAGTTATGGTGTCGGTTTTGAGTCTAAAACCGTCACTTTCTTGTATGCTACGATGTCGGTTGTGAGTTAAAAAACGTCACCTTATGGTATGCTATGGTGTCGGTTCCAATTTAAGAATCGTCGCCATATATATATTTAAAAAAAAAACCAGCACCTCCTCTAAATTCGATGCTGGCCGATGTATAAATATTGATGGAAGCATACTTGCAAAGAATTTTAATCAATTACGAACAAAATAATGCTTCATACAATAGTTTCGGAATAACCATACATCTCATATTCTCATCCAACAATACAATAACACAATTATATTTCCCAACGACGCATAATCCGAGAAAACAAGCAACAAGTATCCTCAACAATAACCTCAACAAAGCAAAATCCAATAATTTAATCTAAACTAAATGTTCTCGAAACATTTTGTAGCCCACACCTCTTTAACTTCATTCATATCTTCAACTGATATGGTTGAATCTTCAATAATCTACATTTAAGAAAATCAATAATGAGAATCTTTTTTTTAAAAAAGAAAATAAGTAAACTATAAATATTTTTACTTAAAAATAAGAAATACCTGCTCAAATTGTTCTACACTGCCCTCTTTAAGTAACAAAATATTATGTTATACATCCATTTCATGACACAATAACCACGTTCCTAATCCCCGGATTTTTGGGGACACTAAATATATAAAATATCAGTGTTATTTAAAAAAGGGGATAAATTGGACATTTGAAAAGGGGGATGAATTGGAAAACATATAATTTCATACATGTATTGTGCCGCATCAACACAGATGCTCCCCTCCTAGCACCCCTCCTAGCAAACTAACACTGTAAAAACTAAGGCTCATGCAAGTCTTGCTAGTAAATATGGTGGTGCTGATTACCATTAAGCAAGTAATATTGATATCATATATAAGAAACAAAACTGGTAATGCATTCTATTTGCCATAGGATATAACCTTCATAAATATAAGCCAAACACCTACTAGCTCAGGTGTTGTTATATTACAGACACTATTCAAAAAGCAAACTATAGTATCCCCAGTTGACAATTTGACATCATACTACACATGTTAGAGATTCCCCCCATACAAAAAACTTACAAATGGTATGAAATACGCAGCAGCAGACAAAAGATTTCAAGATGTTTCATGATTACCTTTTGTTTGGACTTTGATATTAACTAGGAGCTTCAGAAGGAGAAGGAATGTTGTACCTACAAAATGACACCAAAGCATTATTAGATATTGTATAAACTTTCACGAACATACAGGATCAAAGAACAAAAATCAACATTGCATATCACAAAATTTCACAAGTTGCCAAGCAACAACTTATACTCCACCATCTAGTTTCAAAAATCAAGAAAAGAACTCTTTCTTAATTAAAATATGCCTAACATAATCAACATCACACTATTACCATTATAATGATAATAAGCCACTATCAAAATCACTCTAAACAGTCAACCATATAAATCACAGTGACAATTCTCACAATCCACAAATAAATGGTTGCAAGCATCTGAAAATCAGCATCCAGATCAAAGTGTGTAAATGGGTTTCTGAACCACGTGACATGAACATCCTGCAGAATAACAGAGGCATTTTTAAGCATTAGCCTCCCACATCTATCCCAAAAATGATTCAGGATCTGAAGAGAAGAGTGCATTCCACTAGGTGGCATTAACAAGAAAAGAATGGTCCTTTAGTTGTTTTTTTTATCACAAGGCCCTATTTAGTTGCGCGCCAGTTTCTGGGCCATTACTGTATCTCAATTGTCAACAATAATGAAAAAGATGCATCATATGAAACAGTTGTAAGGAGTAGGGGAAGAGGGAAAAGGGATGGTTTTCCAAGCTCAAATAGTATGAATCATAAATAATAAATAAAATAAAGCCTCGAATGCAGACAAGGGATTGAGTAAAATGATAGATTTTTTTAAACTTCAGCCTTGGACTATTCCTTGTTATCTTTTTAGTTTCTTCTCCAATCTTGGGTAGAATACTCGAACTATTAACTGAAACACTATTTACGCAGGATGGCTTCATAAAACTTATTAGCATTCAGACATATTTAAATAAGTAGAGAAGAAAGGTTTAACTTACAGTAAAAACAAAATTGTACCCCATTTCAAGTACACTCCCCAAAAATTCAATCTTCTGCCACATCATCTTCAGGTAATCAGTTTGCATGAAGTATGCCTCTTTATTGAAATCTACACCATCGGTCACAAGGGCTACGCAATGCGGGTGTATACTTAAACACCGTCTAAAATGCTTCGTCGTCCAAGGAAACAATCACTAAATGATTCGGAAGTCCCCGAGTAAGATGTCCGATTCTAAAACATTCCATAAAAAGGTCACTAATCGAATGTGGTGCACCCTAAGCTTCATTCAAAGTTGTTAATTAATATAACAATATTTTCCTTGGTAGCTGCGCGTTTCTGCACTCTTTCCAAACTGTACTCCTCACTATCCTGTATATGATTATAAAAGAGAATAAGTACAATTGTTTAACTAATAAACTAATTCTGTCATGATTAGATGCACTATTACATTACAATTTTTTACCAAGTTTTAAAAGTTACGAACGTGCATATTGGTCATCCGAAAACATAACAAATCCAAAAACTCGAAAGAAAGATAATGGTACCATTAACGACTTCTCTTCTGTTCTGTTCTAACTGGCCGAATACTACAAATACTACAGGAAGTAAGTAATGGCTCCTTACAAGAAAGCTTGAGTCTTACTACTACATGCAACAAATCTCTCTACAAATACATCTTCTTAGTCTAAAGACGCTTTTTAGATAAAGTTGTTGACATTAAGGACGATCTCTATACTATGAGAATACTTAAGCGAATGCACGTAAGAAGACCGACCGTCCTTGATAAAACTGTGATCTCGTATATTATTATAGAAGGTTCATGCGAGTGCTCTATCTTTATTGAAAGAATTGGTACATAATAGTAGGGCGAGAATAGAACCCGACTTCTTTATTTAATTTCTAACTTGAAGGAGAGCTGCTCTATATTCTAAAAACTTTCTCTAACAACCTTCTCTTGTGCCTGCATGCTCTTTATAAGCCGTCTATACTCTATACATAAGTTAATGGACGGAGAGACCGTCTAACCTATCCTATTCCAAGATTAGGGAGACTGGTTCAAGCCAACCCTTGCTATATCCTTTCTCTAAGAGAGCTTGCTCGGGCCATTAGACTCTGATAAACAAAGCAGGTACTCAGAGTAAGAGTTCGTTCCCAAAAGCCAGAATGAGTGAAAGGATGTATTCTAACCATTCCCTAATGACTTCAAAATCAAGGACCGAGCATCACATGCAAGACTATTTACATTGAAGATATAAAATAGTAACAAAATTCTTAATTCTAAGTCAGTCTAATCAGAAAGATGCAAGCACCCTTTAATCAAGCCAATTGATAAGATCTTTTTTTGTTCAGAGAGATTAGAACTATATCCTAATAAGCTTTCGTAGATTTTTTTTGCTCAAACAGGTCTAGTGCCGTTTTTCAATTTTGTATTTGAAACCAGAATTTGGAACTACTATCATTCTACCATCAATAAAATACAAGAGAAAAGACTAACAACTTTAGCAATAACAACACCTCATCTTTTATCAAAGGCTTCCTTCATCACAATGTAGTTCATACCTGTCGGACCCGACCGATCATAAACGGGTTGGACATGGTTAAGTTATTCACCTTTAAGGTTAGATCTGGCTCCGTCTGACTTGACTCGGGTCTCTTAAGGTGTTTTGTCATACATACTGCAAACGGAATCAATTATTTCTTTCGCTCTTTCACTTTGAGTTACAGCTACATCAATTCCTCCCAAGTATCTTTTGTTTCCCAAGAACATTAACCTTTATAGCTGTTGATTTTGTTATTGTTATGAGCACTCAAAGAGATTGCAACATGATAAGCGATAACAATTGCAAAGCAATTCATAGTTTAAACAATCAACAACCCATGCTAAGTGATAATGATTGCAGCACAATTGCAAATTACCCTTATTACTTTTCACAAAAAACCACTTCATCTACTTTATCATCTTAAAATTATGGAAGTTCATAATTTAAAAAAGCAACAAACAAAACATATATATGATATATGTCGATAAGTAGTAAGGGGTACCTTTAATTTACTGTTGTAGCTATGACCTAGGCGTTGAGAGCAAAGAAATCGAGAGTAAACCAAGGCAGAGGCGTCTTGAGCACAGAAGAGGAAACACGATGTATAACACGGAAAGGCGGTTGCAGTGGTGGTGTGAGCAAGTTTTCAAAGACGGTTGTTTTTGTGGGTGTTGACGAAGAAGAAACAAGGGCAAACTATTAGTTTCTTACTTGTGGTGGGCAGTGACGTGTCGTGGATACTGATGATCGGCAAGCGACGACATAGATGGTGGTCGGCAAGAGGTGGGTTCATGATTTAGGGTATGAGATAGAAATCGATTTAATTACACAAATAGCAATAAAATAGTTCACATAATTCTACTTCTACTGTGAACGAATTGCTGATTGCGAATTGTGAACAAATTATGAACAAATTTCTGATTGCGAATTGATATAGGTGGGTTTGTTTTGCAGTTAGAATTGAATTAGGATTTTGTGGTAGGAGTGAAAGAAGCGGTAGAATTTTGCAATTGAATTAAATTAGGAGTGAAAGAAGCGGTGGATTTTCTGGAAAGACGCGCGTTGCATAGTAGCAGTTGAGTTCAACACAAAGACTTCCATTGTATATACGTCTATTATAATTAAAATCGTCACAAATTTGATACGGTGACGATTTTTGATAAAAAAAACTGTTTTTTATCACTATTTTTAGTGTCGTTATTAATGTCGGTTATAATTAAAACCGTTACAAATGATTCATAGTGGCGGTTCTGGCTTACAACCGACACAAATAATTTATTTTATTGTGACAGTTCTTTATTAAAACCGTCACAATAGACTCCTTATAGCCTAAAAAAAATCCTTCCCGCCAATTTATTTTGCCCTTTTATGTCGTTTCTATTAGAACCGTCACGATAGCCGAGACACGATATGGGGTTTTTGTACTAGTGTATGTTTAAATCTGATCACAATGTATTGAATTAGTAATCTGGTTGACATGTGAATTATGGGAGTGCTAGTCTTGCTTTCGATCTGTAACTTGTAAAATCGTCAGTTGACTCGTGTTTATAGATTGCCATTAATTACAACTTCATTATCTGAAAGTTTCAAAATGTTTTCAAGGTGATAAACCATGATAAAGTTGATGTTTGATAATTATGCTAATTGTTTTGCAGCATGACAAAATCTGTAGCTACGTGTTTATGAAATTATGCTTGAATATGAAATTGTTCCGCAAGATAGAAACCTCTTATTTCGCAAGTCATGTTTACTAGTTTTATGATAAATGATGTAATGTGAGTGGATGAGAAGTGTACCTAAGTGATTTTAACCCATTTATATCTAGAAGTGCTAAGTTGTCTTGCTAGTCTAAGATTGGAGTATACCTCGTGAAATAAGTCAATGCTCCATGTTTAATTACATTGGTTAAATTTTGCTTTATGCCTTTTTTTAGAATATGATTTTGCTTCTATAATACGATCATGAGAACGAAATGTTTTAATTTGTCAATTATGAACTATGACTTAACTGATTGTCTACATTGGTGTAAATGTGTTAAGTTTGTGTTAAAAATTTAAGGGTATATAGGTACTAGTTACCTTGATTTTGTTTCACTGCGTAGCATGAAATTGACAAATATGTTTTGTTGCTTCAAATGTCGGATGCTAGTTGTAATTACCTTATCAAACGAATTATGACTGTTGTTTCAGTAATCTTCTTGAGCATTGAATGTGGAATTTTATAATGGGGTTACGGGGACGTAACCATGTTTTAAGGAGGATAGGATTGTAAAATCTTGATGGTTTACGATCTAGCTAAGTGGTAGTTGTGATTGGTTGACTGAGATTTGACCATGCATGGAGTCTTCTTTTTAATTTGTTATGTTTCGGTCAATGTTGCGGTTCTTTAGGTGTCATGTACTTATGTCGTATGTTAAACTTTGAGGACAAAGTTTCTTAAGGGGGATAGAATGTAATACTTAGCGTTTAGAGCATATATATATATGTACTACTTGTGTTTGTCTTATGCTTGTGGGGTGTTTTGTTATCGTTGCGGGGTGGCGAACTTCGGGACGAAGTTCATTTTAAGGAGGGAAAACTGTAATAACCCGTATATTAGTCTCGGTCAACGGCAATCAAACCATGTTCATACACGTATTTCAAATGGAACGTTTATAAAGTATTTTACGTAAACTATTATTCTTTTATAAATCGTATTTTTACGATTCTTTCGTATTTCATAATCATTTTATATTTGTTGATTAATTCATAAAATGACATTTCATTCGCATTTCTTTAATTTTAATAATACGTTTATATATAATTTAATATATTTTCTATTTTCTATTTATTTCTTATCTAACTTAATTTCTATTTTTTTTATTTAAGTTGTAATTATATTTAAATTCTATATTCTTTATAAATTCTTATAATTAATTTAATTTATATTTACTAGTACTAATTACATAATTTAATTAGTATAAATAATTTATACGTACTTGTAAATTTAAGTTACGAGTCGAGAACAAGATATAAATAATAAAAAGCTTCGATATGCGTGATGGGCTTGGGCCTATGACCGATACATGATTGTGTGAGAACCGTGTGTAGTGGGCAACATAATAGAAACCCTAAAATAAAACCCTAGCTAACCTACTACTCCATCGACAAAACCAATTCCATCAACCATCGACGTTTTACTCAAAACAACGCTAATACCCTATCACGTCTTCTGCCTCCATCAACGCAAAACTCAAACCCTAATCATCCCCATCATCTCGTCTGCCTCCTTACCATCCCTACACCCTAAACCTTACTCTGGCCTACCGTGAGGATAGAGGAGAACAAAAGAGGAAGAGAATAACGCAAGAACAACCCTTCCGTGCAAGGTTTTTCATAAGTAGTTTTCGTGCTCTTTTCATGCCTTCGAATCTAAATACTATGGTGGTATGTAATCTTTGTAGTATATATAACATGTTTATCATCAATAAATCGTCATAAGACCACCGTAACTGCTACAATAACCACCCTAATGTTAACAGTAAACACGTTTTCATACTTTGTTTTCTACGTGTGTGTTTCGGTTCGTTTTGTTGCTATTCGTTCGTGTTTTGGGTTTAATTTTGAGTACGGGTTTATGGGTAATGGTAGTAGGATGTTTGTAGGTTGTTTTGGTGGTTGTAGGTGGTGCGTGGTGGTCGAAAAAGGTTACTTTTGACGGCAGGTTAAAGGTGGCAGAACAGGGGTTATAAGGTTGTTGTGGAACCGTCTTTTGGCGACTGTTTCAGGTGGTAGTGGGGGTGTCGAGGTCTGGTGGTTACCACCAATAGAGTCGTGGGGTATGGGAGATGTCTGGGGTGGTGTTGGGTGGTGGCTAGGGTGGTGGTTTTGGTGGTAGGAGTCGAGTTTTGCAGAGGGGTGAAACACGGTACGGTTGGTGACCAATGTGTTTTGGGATTAGTGTCGAGGGCTGCTGGGGTTGAGTCAGGGGTGGTGATGGGTGTCAGTGGGTGCGCTATGGTGCGCTGGTGGCAACCACTGTGTCGTGGTGGTGGTTCAGGTGGCGTGAAAGTGTCGAAGGGGCAGGGAAGGTAGGCTGTCAGAGAGTTGTTCAGGCGTGAGAGGGCTGTTGGTGTTCGTGATTTTGGCTTCCTGTTTGCGTAATTACTTAATCAACACATATAGCTATTTTGTCTTTTTGTGTATTGTCATTATTAGTAGTTTTTGTTGCCGCCATCAGCCATAATTATTAATATTGATATTATCATTATTATTAGTATTATTTATATTATTATTATTATTATTGTTATTATTATTATTATTATTATTATTATTATTATTATTATTATTATTATTATTATTATTATTATTATTATTATTATTATTATTGTTATTGTTACCATGTTATAATTATTAGTTTTGTGTTAATATTATATGTTAGTATTATATTTGGTAATATTGTTGTTATTGTTATTATTAGTAATATATGTTTATTATTATTTAACAATATTGCTCATACTTTAATTAGTAGTGATACATTTTATATCATTTGTTATTTAATTGTTGTTAATAACTAGTGTTGTTAATAATTAGTGTTGAGACGGTTTTACTCTCTATTCGTCGTACTATTTGAGCATGTAATTTTATAGTAAAGAATAATTAGTTATAAAGGATTTTATATTTTTGGAGTCGCATTTGGTATTAGTGTGCATAATAGTTACGTGTTTTTGTATGAGTTCATATGAATTTTGTCTACGAGTGGTTATATGAGATAATAATAGTTATGAGAAATAACATTGTTATAGTTAGTAATCAGATAATTTATAATTGCTAGGTGACGGTTTCGAAGTGGCATAGTCCTGTTGTTACTGCCTTACTGGCTTTCTGTTGGATTATATTGCTATCCAGGTAGGATACACTGGCACTATACTCTATGAAGTGTTATGAATGGATGTAGCCTTGTACATTATGGATGCACGTATGAGTTATATGAGCATGGTATTTAATGGTTATTTATTTTAGTGTTGCATTCATGAGCATGGCATATGCATTGGTTACTGAGAAAGATATGGATCAAATATTGTTCTGATATAAAGCCCAGGGTGGTTCTGCAGACCAGGCCTGGTGTCTTATCAGCTATTGAGCTGGTGTTCGGCGACGGCCGATTATAGTCTGCCGGGAGGTTCGGTATGGCTGGGTGTTACGGGTTTGAGAATGAGATTGTGATTGAGCTCGAGCATATCATGGCAATTGCATATCATATTTGTTGCATTATTTATTATTGTGTTATCCTACTCAACCGCGAGGTTGACAGTGTATTCGTATTCACCTACTATAATCCGGAATGGGGAGTAGACTTTTCAGGTCGGAGACAGACGGAGTGGGAACTGGGGCTTGGAGAGAGAGACATGGATTGGACTTAGTTAGTTATAGTTCACATAATCTCACTTGTACTAGTTCATTTGTTACTTTCAGGTTGTCTTGGGAGTTTAGTTTTGGTTGTACTTGTAACAGTTTTCAGACTATTCTTTAAATACTTTAAAACGCTGTTTTTCTTTCACTATGATTATCTACTGCCCTGGTTTATCCAGGATGGTAACAGTCTCATTTACTCTGGAAGTCCTAGTACAGGCTCCTAGGTAAATGGGGGTGTCACATTGGAATACAATAGTCCAGCTAAAGTTTAAACATTTTTGCATCAAACTTATTGCGACGGGCTGATCAGTCCGAGTCGTAGTACGCCTCGTCCTCTGAGAATATATTAAAAGGGCCATCTTCATAGACACTTAAATCGTCTTGGTCCCTATTCCCCTCCATCCAAACGTGGTAGATGTATCTTGCTTCTTTTGTTGGTAAATCAAGACAGCTACATTGGATAGAAAACACGACCCCACCTTGTCCTGGTGAATAACCCGCCACTCCTTTCGCTCTTCACTTGACTTCTATTGTAACATCCCAATATTTCGGGACCTGGAATTTTAAAGATTTTAAGTTCAAGTCCGAGAAATAATTTATATTTCGTAATTCTTGGTATTTCATTTAATTAACCGATTAATTTATGTGAGAATATTTAAAAGGATTTAAATAAGATTTTATTTAATTGCGTAATCTACGTCTTAGCCATTTTAATTTCATAGTCCGGAAATATTTATATCGTCTTAAGTTTGTAGTTACCTTAAGTCGATGTTCTTAGCTTAAACCGTCTTAAAACTTGTCTTATGGGCCTAACTTGTAAATGGACCCATTTCCTCTATTTTTTCCTCACAAAACCCTAACCCCTTCATCCTCTACCTCACTCCTTCATTTCAATTTTCAGATTTGCAAACAACAACAAACACCATTCTTATAAATTTCTCCTTCAATCTTAAAATGCTCATAGAATCTTCGTTTCTTATCCGATTGAGACGATTTTCGCGGCCACGGATTCCTCTTCTCGCCCTCCTTCTTTCTAGGTAAGTTTTATCTCATAATCTTTCCGTCAAAATTTCGGCCTGCTTTTGTAGTTTCGAAATTCGTGATTAGTTTTGATGTTTTGTTGTAATAGGCGGTGTTTGTGTTAGCCGGAAGAGGACTTGGTGATTATTGAACAGGATCTCGAAGGTTTCGCTAAGTAAAGGTGCCGATGATGAGAAACTCGGCCTTTATTTGTTATAATAGCATGTTTTCATGAATTGTTGTGGGAAGTTTCTGATTTTGCATATTGATGATGTTATTGGGACTTAGAAACATGTTAGGATTGTTCATGTGTGATGGTTCTATGCTTAGATTATGATTCACATGCTTAGATGTTGATTTTCAGAATTTCTATGCTTAAGACGGATATAAAGTATGAGCTTAATGTGGCATAATTGTGGAAATTGATGCTTGCTTGTGATACATATAAGTCTTATAGATGCTGGGTAATGTATATTGGTTGCAATTTTGGAAATTTGGATTCGATTTGTGAAGATTAGAATCATATACGAAAATGCGATTTTTGCGTGCAGGGACTTTGAGCCGGTAGGCTGACCGGCAGCCGGTCGGCCGGCTCAGAGTCAGGCTTGATTTTTGAATGCTCTGCAATTTGTGAAGAAACTCTGAGCCGGCAGGTCGGCCGCCGGTCAACCGGCTCAGAGTCCCTTCTTGAATTTTGGGAAAATTGTAAGAAGGCTATGGGAGGGACTCCCAGCCGGCAGACCGGCAGACGGTCCACCGGCTGAGAGCCTCTTCCCTTCGTATTATTGAAATTAAGATAGTTGTGGGAAGAGACTCCCAGCCGGCAGACCGGCAGACGGTCCACCGGCTGAGAGCCTCATTTCCTTGTTCTTCAGATATTAAGATGGCATTGGGAAGGGACTCCCAGCCGGCTGACCGGCAGACGGTCCCAGACCGGCTGAGAGCCCCTGTTCTCATTAAATCAGTTTTTAACTTTTGATCGGTTGATCAGTTTTGTTTGAGATTCGTTCCGTGTACCTGATATGTGTGTTTGAGGTCCCCGGAGGATGGGCGAGACTATATTGGGTTCGGGAATGGAGAGAGGATAGAGACCCCCCGGTCGGGTAACCGAAAGGGAAACCGGCTCTCCCTCACCTTAGTTCCCGGGATCAATTAAGTGTTGTTTAGTGGTATAAGAGATTAGAACTATAGGTTAGTTTCTATCTTCGGATGTCATTGGATTGATGCGTGTTAAGGTATGCCTTAAGCTGGTCTCTGATCTTAACACATTAGTTGTATGTCGCGTGATGAGATATGTGTTAAGTTCACCTCTGGACCCATTACGTGTTTTGCTTGTGGCGTGTCAGGATATGTGTTAAGTTCACCTCTGGACCTGACACGTGATCGGTTGTCGTACACGGGATATGTGTTAAGTTCACCTCTGGACCCGGTGTGCGATAGCTGTGTATTGGGATATGTGTTAAGTTCACCTCTGGACCCAATACTTGTTTGTAGCAGTGGGATATGTGTTAAGTTCACCTCTGGACCCATTGCTTGTGGATGTATGTCGGGATATGTGTTAAGTTCACCTCTGGACCCGACATTTCTTTGTAGTGGGATATGTGTTAAGTTCACCTCTGGACCCATTACTGAGTTGTGTATAGGGATATGTGTTAAGTTCACCTTTGTACCCTTTACTTGTATTGTATGTTGGGATATGTCTTAAGCTCACCTCTGGACCCGACATTGTTTTGGTAGTGGGATATGTGTTAAGTTCACCTCTGGACCCATTACCTGTGTTTATTGATATCAAGGTCTATGCCTTAAGTTGGCCTCTGAGTCCTTGATTGTGAAAGTGTTTTAGTATCTAGGTTATGTCTTAAGTTGACCGCTGAACCTTTATACTTGCTATGTTATATCTGCTTGCCTAGAGTTGGTACAGTGTCAGATATAGTTGTTGATATTGATAAGTATAGTTGATACCCGTCGTTGTGGGTGTCAAAGATAAGATTTATAAACCAAACTAAAACTATAGATAGTGATAGTAAGGGTCGAACCACAGAGAGACAAGGTTAATTATGTTTGTTAATTTTTAATCTATTAAGTAACAATAAAGAGGGGGTTTTGAGTTATTTTGGTTTGAACCAAGTCTAACAATTATAGTAAAGAATAAAACTGAAAAGAAGATGTAAAAACGATGATAAAAGAGATGCTAGGATGTTCGGGTAGTAAATAGCTACGATGGTGTAAATCTAAAGTCAACATGTATTGCAGTCGCGTAAGGGGTGTAACATATCCTTTCGGTCTATGCTACCTAATAGCTCCTTTCGGCCTATGCTATTAGTTCCTAGGTCTCACAATTATTGGGTGTCAACAATAAGGGTGACTCCTAATTTCTAGGTCACATACCTTTCAGTCTTGAGTAACCTACCTGTCTTAAAACGTAAACCAATGCCCTCCCCATATCTTTCAATCTTGGGTAGGTCATTACTAACATCCTACAAGTCTCCCTTTGGTCTCATTGTAGGTTATTATAGATTACGAAATAAAACAGTTCGAAAATATACGCGCGTTGGTCGACCGACCAACTAGTCCAGTCGGCCGACCAACACCTCAGTCGACCGACTTATGAAGGAAGTCGGCCGACCAAGGCCCTGCTACAGTCGGTCTCGGAATTCGCACCATCTACGCATATTACTCCCTACATCCTAACATATGAAATTTAGCTACTCATAGAAACTGAAATAATAACAATAATAAAGACGGAATTCATGGCGATCGTTAATCTAAGCATGCAATAATAATAAAGGCTTTGGGATTCTAACTTAAACCGGATGCAAGCAATTCTAAAATAACGATAATGAAACTGAAATTAAGAAAGGAATTACCGGAAACAATGATTAAGGCAGGAAAGAATGAACTTTATTGATTATTGTGGAAAGATTGATGAACCATGAACAAAACTAAAGAAAGTGTTTGAGGGTAATTGAAAGATTAAAACTAAAACTGAATTGTAATTCTAGGATAAAAAACTAGGTAGAAAACTTGATGTAAAACTGAATGAATAACCTAATTACGTAATTTAGCTTAAATAGGCGGAAATAAAGAGTTTCCTAATGACATAATCACTTGAATGGGCTTTGCGGAAATTTCTGGGTCTGTGCTGTGGTCGGTCGACCTAAGTAGTAGGTCGGTCGGCTTAATGTCAAGACTACAGCGCGCGTCGATCTTAAAATAACTGCCATTTCTTCGTTACTCATCGTAATCAAGCGATTCTTGCGGCGTTGGAAAGCTTAGAGGATAAGCTTTCAGCTCCAACTAGAATCACTCCATTATCGGCTCTAGAACTCGAAATATAGCCATTTGAAACAGGCTGCAACATCGTGGATCGATTCTTTGCTTTTTTTAGAGCTTGTAAACTATATGCACCTTTGCTTGTGCTATCTTTAGGCCTTGAAATGTGCGCTAGGCTTGTTCTTTCGTGTCTTTAGCCATAAAAATCACTTGAGGACGTATTTGGTTTGAAATTGCCTCTTTTCTGCATAATTCTGCAAAATAGCATAAAAATACGAAAGTAGACAAAAGTTGGGAAATAAAGGCTAAAACATCGTAAATGAGCTCTAAAATGCGTGTGAAAATAGATGTAAAACATCATAAAATAGACACGCATCAATAGTACTTTGATTATGGATTTGTTCGTGCAAGGCATTGGATGATTCTTTAGTCAGTTTCGTAAATAGTTTGGACTGAAAGACCCCCCGGCCGGGAAACCGGCAGGGAAACCGGCTCTCCTTCCAAATAGTTCCGAAGTTGGTTGAGAGCCTTGCATTAGTAATTGCATGATGATATGAGATTCAGATAATGAGATTGTTTGCTTCACATGTTTTGTAAATGTTGGAGTATATTGTATGCTTATGTGTTACGTGTTGTTACAAAAGCTGGCTAGGAGAACTCTAGTCACTCCCCACTGATTGTGGCGTACATGTTTACATGTATGTAGGTACATGAAAGGTGGTTGGCAGAGGGTTGCATGGAGCTAGCGAGCGATGATCCTATTCATCGATTGAGTTACACGTTTACGTTAGCTAGACTTTAGTTTACATTTCAGTTTTTGAGTGTCTGTAGGGATGTGCCATCCCGGGCTGCTTTTATATTACACTTATGTACTTATTTATGTTTCAGTTTTGTAGTAGGACACCTCGCATGTTTATTTATGTTAAAAAAAGTTTTAATTCCGCTGCATTTTTAGTACTTTGTATGTTTATTATTTTCCGCTTTCGCGAGGGGTTTTACAGTTGGTATCAGAGCGTTATCGCTCCCGACGCACTCATGTAACCCCCAACCTTAACTTGACCATATGATTGAATAATGAATGAGAGATGGGGTAGATTTAAGGACTTAAATTGTAGTCTGTTTTCTGATTGCTTTTATTAGGTTCTAACGTGTTTGTTGATTGGCCTTGATAATACTTTATTGCCTTCCAATCGACGAACCGTGGACGTATCCGTTTGGCGATCAAGACCGGAGTTTCTACCGAAGATAGAAGATTTGTGCTACCATTGGAGAATACTTCTGAGCCTTGAAGATACTCCTCTTTCTTTGTGCATCACCTTCTTTGATAACTCTGGATGCACATCCTTCTTTTAGAACATTTGTCTATCTTGCTTGAACAGATCATCATATCTTTTCAGCTTAACCTTGTTGCTTGCTTTCTCAAGGTGCCCTGTAGGTAATCTTCTATTTTATTGGATCTGGAGGAACTAATTTTAGGATAACCTTGAGCGGTGTTCTGAGAAATATTGTTATTTGAGGAATAACTTAAGAGGTATCGAGAGACATGTTTTGGTGATCCAAGTGTCTAGTTGTCTATCTTATTGAGAGAGTGAAAGTGAGTGATTGGGTACCGGCTTGAAGGTTTAGTTGTATACTTAGTATTCGGTGGAACTTACTCTTGAGAACCATGCTTAGATTGTGAAAATTTGTGGATTGAAGAGTACCGTTTAAGGAGTTAGATAAGGTACTTGAGGATATAGAGCGACCTGGAAGAATAGGCCTGAGATGCTAAGGATGACGAATAGATGAGTGAAGCGAGTTAGTATCACTTGGCTTAGGTAAGTGATTGAGCTGAGAAGTCCCGTTGTTTGAGGAATACGAATCATTGGCTATAATAGTTGAATACTCAAAGAGTTTATGACTTCCTAGAAGGAGTGAATCACTGTTTGACCCTAGGTTGCTCAATGAATCTTAACGTTTAGTCATCGAAAATCTTAAGAGAAATTTGAGGATGCACCACCAGTTTGCGAATGGAATAAAGTAATACATTGGGAGATGTAAGTGCAGAAACATATTGATTTGAGTATGGATATCTAGCGAGCAGTAATGCAAGTTTAGTGGATATAACATATGGGTTTGATAGCCTGAGAGTGTTATCGAATTATCATTTGAGGGACTAGCAGAGATGAGACATCTCAAACTTTTGGGAATAGGTAGCTGTAATGATGATATTGTCTAAAGTTTTGAAGATTTGGGTGTATAAATCGTTCGAGGAATTGTTCGTGCGAACCGACAATTGAATGGCTTGATTTAGGAAGTAAGAAGTGAGAACCCCGTGAGAATAGTGAGAGACCCGCACCTTGGGAGATTTCCGTAATCGTTTCTTCCATATCGCTTCTCTCCTTTCCCCTCCTTTGCTTCTCCTTCTGATCTTGGCTTCAATTTTACTGGAGTCCATAGCCTAAAGTTCCTTACCTTGTCATCTTGTTGTCCCTCAAGCCGTCTTCCGTTTGTCTTTCTCGAGACCTGTGTCGTGTTTATCCCTGAAGTTCGCATCTCATCTCCTCTTCTGTGAGCTTTGTTCCTTTTCATTTAGAATAATGGCGAGATCGACCTGTTCTTGCGGTAGAGATACATGCCTTGAGGAATGCTTGGTTCTGCGTTGCCAAGATTTGGTTGAGAGAGTTGGTGAGAATAATGTTCGGGCGATGTTGGACAGTGTACCGTCTTGAGAGTTCCATGTAGGATGGGTCGGTGTGTAAGTGGTATTTGTAGATTTTGAAGTACCATTTGAGGATTTGAATAGAATGCTTGGAGTTCTAGATGAATTTAGAGGAATATACCTTGGATAATGATGATGTGGTTAATTAGTTGAATGAGGTAAGTTAGTGCTACTTAATCTTGAGGAATTTTTGTAATGCAGAAAGGACCAGATTTGAGGAGCGAGAGTTATTGGTAACGGTGTGAGAATATTGAGACATTTACAAGTGGACATTTAGAGATGACTGAGTGTTGACCGTGAGTTACTTATGGAACCTCGGCATTTGCCTATTGATGTACTTACAGGTAACCATTGATGTTTGAGGTAATCGTAGAGTGGAAATTTGAAACTTATAAGTGTTCATAAATATCAATTGAGGAATCTCGGAATGTGAATGCCTAAGTCTTATGGAACCTATAAGAGTGAAAGTTGTTACTTCTTTGGAACTTTCTTTGAGATGTATATTGTTGGTAAATGGTTGGAAATCAGAGGATTTAGAAGTTGTTACCTTAGTAAGATCTTGTTTTGAATGTTCATTGTGATAGTAAAATTTGGGAATTTAAGATATCGAACCTTGTGAAATAGGTTTGCTAGGATCGAACTGATGCGGAACCATCGTTAATTCAATCCCAAGAAATATTATTAAACAAAGATATGAGTCATATTAATCAAAGCTACAAGATAGGATCAACTTCCGTTCTTAGGATTGCTTGGGAAGGGATTGAAACCCTTGGGGCGTGCGAGTAGAGGAGGCACGAAACCCTAGATTAATTAGGGTTTGTGTTTTATTCTTTTTTGTTATTTTAATTAATTTGTTATTTAATTAATTAAGTTTGTTACTAGTTTGTTACAACTAGGTTGTTAAAGTTGTTACAAGGTGGTTACAAAATTAGTTATTAGTTAGTTATGAATTTGTTATTAAGTTGTTAGGGTTTGTTACTACAACTTAATCTTTTATTTGTTATTTTATCTTTTAGATTAAATAAGGATTATCTTTAATCCATAGGATAGGAATAGAAACCCTAGGAAGAGTAGTAGTACACGGTTTGGCCGAGCACTTGGGGACCGTGTAGGGTTCTTGTTCTTTCCTATTTCGATTCTGGTTTGTGACGGATGACCTTACTATAAATAGGCATCCTTAGTTGTTTGTTTTATTCATCTTATTATCAAATTATAAACAAAACCTTTTGTTAAGTTTTACTTACAAATCTAAAGTATCTGTGTGAGCTTTAAAACCCGAAGTATCTGTGTGAGCTTCAAAATAATTGAGAGGGTATCTGTGTGAGCTTGATCAATTATCCTATCCATCGACAATCATAAATCATTCATCAAATCGTTTCACAAATCTTTCAAGTATTAAGTGATGTGCCTTATTACGTCATCAACAATCTTTATTCAAGAAGATCAAGAAACACCAAGATTCACCACCACCGTTGACCACCGTCCACGGCGAGCCACGTCACCACCACCGGCCGTTCGTCCGTCCACCATTCATTCATTATTCTTCGTTCTTGGTTATTTTTCGTTCTTTATTCGTTCAAGATTGTATTATTTTATTAGTATTTTTATTCCGCTGCAACATCCGTATTTTTGTTGATTATCTTTATTGATTATCACCCCAAATACGCATCAAATTGGTATCAGAGCTTCGGCTCTTGGTCTAATTTTTATTATACCGGTTCTTGGGAGAAGTTTTGTTACAATGGTATTAAGGAACTTGCATATAGAGGCCGACGAAGGGATCCACGATCAAAGGGAGAGGATTTTTCGTACAAAGTGCAAGATAAAGAATAAGGTGTGTACTATGATCATTGATAGCGGTTCTTGTACTAATCTATTGTCCAAGGAGGCGGTTGAGAAACTACAACTACCCAAGATTGATAAGAAACATCCTTATAAACTATATTGGCTTGATGGGGAAGAAGGAATTAACGTAAACCAACAAGTCCTAGTTCCATTCAAGATTGGTCCGTATGAAGATGAAGTATGGTGCGATATTGTGCCTATGAGTGCTAGTCATATTCTATTGGGAAGACCATGGCAGTTTGATCGAAAGGTGATACACAACGGGAGAACCAATGTTTATAGCGTGCCCAAAGGAAAAACAATATTTGATCTTCAACCATGGGTTCCAAAGAAAAGGAGTGAACCTAAGAAAGACATAGAAGAGATGATAATAGAGGGGAAAGAAGTAGAAGAGGCGATCACCAACGGAGAACCAACGTTCATGATGGTAGTAAGGGACGTAGGAGGCCGTGAGAGTGGCGAGGAGGAGGGTCGGCGTGAGGTGCGAAGTTTATTGGAGGAGTTCAAGGATGTGTTTCCGGAAGAGCTACCCGACGGACTACCACCACTACGAGGGATAGAGCACCAAATCGATCTTATTCCAGGAGCAGCGTTACCTAATAAACCCGCTTATCATTGTAATCCGGAAGAGGCAAAAGAATTACAAAGACAAGTCCAAGAATTGATGGATAGAGGTTATGTACAAGAAAGCCTAAGTCCATGTGCAGTACCAGCTCTATTGGTACCAAAAAAGGAAGGAACTTGGAGGATGTGCATTGACAGTCGCGCCGTCAACAACATCACAATTAAATACCGATTTCCTATACCAAGGTTAGATGATATGCTCGACGAACTCGCAGGATCAAAGGTATTTTCTAAACTAGATCTAAGAAGTGGTTATCATCAGATGAGGGTTAGGGAAGGAGATGAATGGAAGACAGCTTTTAAAACGAAGCAAGGGTTATACGAGTGGCTCGTTATGCCATTTGGGTTGTGCAACGCTCCTAGCTCGTTCATGAGGCTAATGAATGAGGTATTAAGACCTTTCTTAAATAAATTTGTGGTTGTTTACCTAGATGATATTCTTGTGTATAGCCAAAGTAAAGAAGAACACAATACACATCTAAGAGCAGTATTTGAGATGCTTAGAAAGCAAAAATTATATGGGAAACTAGAGAAGTGCACGTTCATGGTAGCAAGCGTGGTCTTTTTGGGATACATCGTGGGTGAAAGAGGAGTGAGCATGGATCCATCAAAAGTTGAAGCAATACAAGCTTGGCCTATTCCTAAAACAACCACGGAGGTACGTAGTTTTCATGGTCTAGCATCGTTTTATAGGCGGTTTATTCAAGGATTTAGTTCTATCATGGCCCCTATTACGGAGTTAACAAAAAAAGGAGAGTTCGTATGGACATCACACGCCCAAAAGGCGTTTGAGGAAATAAAAAAGAAGCTTTGTTCGAATCCCGTACTTGCCTTACCAGATTTTAGTAAGTTGTTCGAAGTTGAATGCGATGCAAGTGGGGTAGGAATCGGCGCAGTATTGGTGCAAGAAAAACGGCCAATTGCCTATTTCAGTGAGAAGTTGAACGGTGCTAGGTTAAACTATTCCACCTATGACAAGGAGTTCTATGCGATTGTAAGAGCTTTGGATCATTGGGCACATTATTTACGTCCTAGACCTTTTATACTACATTCGGATCATGAAGCTTTAAAACATATTCATGGGCAACAAAAATTAAATCCAAGACATGCTAAGTGGGTTGAGTTCCTACAATCTTTTACGTTCTCTTCTAAATACAAGACAGGTAGTTCAAACATAGTAGCAGATGCATTGTCAAGGAGACATTCTTTGTTGGTTGAATTAGATGCAAGGATTCTTGGTTTTGAGCATATTAAAGAACTATATAAAGAGGATCCCGATTTTTCAAAGGAATTTTTGAATCCGGAAGGATTATACACCACGCAAGACGGCTACCTATTCAAGGGGAACCGTTTGTGCATTCCTAAGGGATCGATGAGAGAATTACTTGTAAGAGAGGCGCATGGAGGCGCTATAGCAGGGCACTTCGGCATTCAAAAGACAAATGAGATGTTAGGAGAACACTTTTATTGGCCTAAGATGAGTAAAGATGTTCAAGATATTATTAGCAAGTGTGTAATTTGTCAAAGATCAAAGAGTACGTTCAACAAGGGTTTATATACACCTCTTCCAGTACCAGTTCAACCATGGAATGAGGTTAGTATGGATTTTATTTTGGGATTACCACGTACTCAACGCGGTAAAGATTCTATTATGGTTGTGGTAGATCGTTTTTCTAAGATGGCGCACTTTATACCGGGTCATAAGACGGATGATGCAACAAAGGTAGCTGATCTTTATTATAGAGAAGTTGTTCGATTACATGGAATACCACTTACCATTGTATCGGATCGGGATGTTAAATTTCTTAGCTATTTTTGGAAGACCTTGTGGAGATTAGTTGGTACTAAACTTTTATTTAGCACCTCCCACCATCCGCAAACGGACGGCCAGACCGAGGTCACGAATAGGACGCTCGGGAGTTTATTACGTGGGTTGGTGAGTAAGAGTACCAAGGATTGGGATATCAAGTTAGCTCATGCGGAATTTGCGTACAATCGTACTCCTTCGGCCACCACGGGGCGTGCACCATTCGAGATTGTCTATGGGGTGAATCTGTATTTACCTATTGATCTTGTACCTATCCCAAAGAAAGAAGTTATTAGTTTTGAGGCAAAGGAGAGACAAGCCACCTTTATGAGGATGTGTGAACAAGTTAGAGCTCAAATAGAGAAGGCCAATGCTAAATATAAAGAGAAAGCAAATAAACATAGAAGACAACCGGTGTTTAAAGAAGGTGATCTTGTGTGGTTACACTTAAGAAAGGAACGTTTTCCATCTAAGAGGAAGAACAAGCTTATGCCTCGCGCGGATGGACCGTTCAAGGTTCTTGAATGCTATGGATCAAATGCCTATATAGTCGAATTACCAAGTGAGTATGGGGGTGTAAGTGCCACATTCAATGTGGGTGATTTATCTCCTTATCTAGATGACACAGACTTGGAGGCCAATTCTCAAAAAGGGGGAGAGAATGATGCGGAACCATCGTTAATTCAATCCCAAGAAATATTATTAAACAAAGATATGAGTCATATTAATCAAAGCTACAAGATAGGATCAACTTCCGTTCTTAGGATTGCTTGGGAAGGGATTGAAACCCTTGGGGCGTGCGAGTAGAGGAGGCACGAAACCCTAGATTAATTAGGGTTTGTGTTTTATTCTTTTTTGTTATTTTAATTAATTTGTTATTAATTAATTAAGTTTGTTACTAGTTTGTTACAACTAGGTTGTTAAAGTTGTTACAAGGTGGTTACAAAATTAGTTATTAGTTAGTTATGAATTTGTTATTAAGTTGTTAGGGTTTGTTACTACAACTTAATCTTTTATTTGTTATTTTATCTTTTAGATTAAATAAGGATTATCTTTAATCCATAGGATAGGAATAGAAACCCTAGGAAGAGTAGTAGTACACGGTTTGGCCGAGCACTTGGGGACCGTGTAGGGTTCTTGTTCTTTCCTATTTCGATTCTGGTTTGTGACGGATGACCTTACTATAAATAGGCATCCTTAGTTGTTTGTTTTATTCATCTTATTATCAAATTATAAACAAAACCTTTTGTTAAGTTTTACTTACAAATCTAAAGTATCTGTGTGAGCTTTAAAACCCGAAGTATCTGTGTGAGCTTCAAAATAATTGAGAGGGTATCTGTGTGAGCTTGATCAATTATCCTATCCATCGACAATCATAAATCATTCATCAAATCGTTTCACAAATCTTTCAAGTATTAAGTGCTGTGCCTTATTACGTCATCAACAATCTTTATTCAAGAAGATCAAGAAACACCAAGATTCACCACCACCGTTGACCACCGTCCACGGCGAGCCACGTCACCACCACCGGCCGTTCGTCCGTCCACCATTCATTCATTATTCTTCGTTCTTGGTTATTTTTCGTTATTTTTCGTTCTTGGTTAACTCTGAAAGTTTGTAGTTTTTGGAAAATCTTAATTGTTTCGAGAATTTGAAACTGGTCCCTCTTTTGGGGAAAGTGGCCTTTTTACCGTTGTTGCAATTTTACTCGTTTGAAGAATCAAAATAAAGGTTATTGTGGGAAATTTGGTTTTGAAATAACTAATTGATTGCAATTTGGATTAATCTCAGCGTTGATTTGTCATCTGAACTCGTTATTGGAGACGTCTGATAACCCGTACTGTGCTTATCAACACCGGATCGATCGAGATTTTGAACTTTTAATGATTTAACCTTGGGACTCGTTTCAGATTTGGAATGTCGGACTCTTGAATACGTAACGAGAATCCCAATGTCCATTGACAAAGACTTGTGCCTTGCAATCTATTTCTTCTTGAAACCTTTTTAAAAGATAAAGTCTTGGGTTACCGAAACCCAGGTAATACGTTTTAATAGCTAGTGTTGTTTTCTTACATATTTCCGTTCTCAAGTTTCGAGGACGAAACTTTTTGAAAGATGGGGTGATTGTAACACCCCAATATTTCGGGACCTGGAATTTTAAAGATTTTAAGTTCAAGTCCGAGAAATAATTTATATTTCGTAATTCTTGGTATTTCATTTAATTAACCGATTAATTTATGTGAGAATATTTAAAAGGATTTAAATAAGATTTTATTTAATTGCGTAATCTACGTCTTAGCCATTTTAATTTCATAGTCCGGAAATATTTATATCGTCTTAAGTTTGTAGTTACCTTAAGTCGATGTTCTTAGCTTAAACCGTCTTAAAACTTGTCTTATGGGCCTAACTTGTTAATGGACCCATTTCCTCTATTTTTTCCTCACAAAACCCTAACCCCTTCATCCTCTACCTCACTCCTTCATTTCAATTTTCAGATTTGCAAACAACAACAAACACCATTCTTATAAATTTCTCCTTCAATCTTAAAATGCTCATAAAATCTTCGTTTCTTATCCGATTGAGACGATTTTCACGGCCACGGATTCCTCTTCTCGCCCTCCTTCTTTCTAGGTAAGGTTTATCTCATAATCTTTCCGTCAAAATTTCGGCCTGCTCTTGTAGTTTCGAAATTCGTGATTAGTTTTGATGTTTTGTTGTTTTAGGCGGTGTTTGTGTTAGCCGGAAGAGGACTTGGTGATTATTGAACAAGATCTCAAAGGTTTCGCTAAGTAAAGGTGGCGATGATGAGAAACTCTGCCTTTATTTGTTATAATAGCATGTTTTCATGAATTGTTGTGGGAAGTTTCTGATTTTGCATATTGATGATGTTATTGGGACTTAGAAACATGTTAGGATTGTTCATGTGTGATGGTTATATGCTTAGATTATGATTCACATGCTTAGATGTTGATTTTCAGAATTTCTATGCTTAAGACGGATATAAAGTATGAGCTTAATGTGACATAATTGTGGAAATTGATGCTTGCTTGTGATACATATAAGTCTTATAGATGCTGGGTAATGTATATTGGTTGCAATTTTGGAAGGTTGGATTCGATTTGTGAAGATTAGAATCATATACGAAAATGCGATTTTTGCGTGCAGGGACTTTGAGCCGGTAGGCTGACCGGCAGCCGGTCGGCCGGCTCAGAGTCAGGCTTGATTTTTGAATGCTCTGTAATTTGTGAAGAAACTCTGAGCCGGCAGGTCGGCCGCCGGTCAACCGGCTCAGAGTCCCTTCTTGGATTTTGGGAAAATTGTAAGAAGGCTATGGGAGGGACTCCCAGCCGGCAGACCGGCAGACGGTCCACCGGCTGAGAGCCTCTTCCCTTCGTATTATTGAAATTAAGATAGTTGTGGGAAGAGACTCCCAGCCGGCAGACCGGCAGACGGTCCACCGGCTGAGAGCCTCATTTCCTTGTTCTTCAGATTTTAAGATGGCACTGGGAAGGGACTCCCAGCCGGCTGACCGGCAGACGGTCCCAGACAGGCTGAGAGCCCCTGTTCTCTTTAAATCAGTTTTTAACTTTTGATCGGTTGGTCAGTTTTGTTTGAGATTCGTTCCGTGTACCTTATATGTGTGTTTGAGGTCCCCGGAGGATGGGCGAAACTATATTGGGTTCGGGAATGGAGAGAGGATAGAGACCCCCCGGTCGGGTAACCGAAAGGGAAACCGGCTCTCCCTCACCTTAGTTCCCGGGATCAATTAAGTGTTGTTTAGTGGTATAAGAGATTAGAACTATAGGTTAGTTTCTATCTTTGGATGTCATTGGATTGATTCGTGTTAAGGTATGCCTTAAGCTGGCCTCTGAGCTTAACACGTGAGTTGTATGTCGCGTGATGGGATATGTGTTAAGTTCACCTCTAGACCCATTACGTGTTTTGCTTGTGGCGTGTTAGGATATGTGTTAAGTTCACCTCTGGACCTGACACGTGATCGGTTGTCGTACACGGGATATGTGTTAAGTTCACCTCTGGACCCGGTGTGCGATAGCTGTGTATTGGGATATGTGTTAAGTTCACCTCTGGACCCAATACTTGTTTGTAGTAGTGGGATATGTGTTAAGTTCACCTCTGGACCCATTGCTTGTGGATGTATTTCGGGTTATGCGTTAAGTTCACCTCTGGACCCGACATTTGTTTGTAGTGGGATATGTGTTAAGTTCACCTCTGGACCCATTACTGAGTTGTGTATAGGGATATGTGTTAAGTTCACCTCTGGACCCTTTACTTGTATTGTATGTTGGGATATGTGTTAAGCTCACCTCTGGACCCGACATTGTTTTGGTAGTGGGATATGTGTTAAGTTCACCTCTGGACCCATTACCTGTGTTTATTGATATCAAGGTCTATGCCTTAAGTTGGCCTCTGAGTCCTTGATTGTGAAAGTGTTTTAGTATCTAGGTTTTGTCTTAAGTTGACCGCTGAACCTTTATACTTGCTATGTTATATCTACTTGCCTAGAGTTGGTACAGTGTCAGATATAGTTGTTGATATTGATGAGTATAGTACTTTGATTATGGATTTGTTCGTCCAAGGCATTGGATGACTCTTTAGTCAGTTTCGTACATAGTTTGGACTGAAAGACCCCCCGACCGGGAAACCGGCTCTCCTTCAAAATAGTTTCCGAATTTGGTTGAGAGCCTTGCATTAGTAATTGCATGATGATATGAGATTCAGATAATGAGATTGTATGCTTCACATGTTTTGTATATGTCGGAGTATATTGTATGCTTATGTGTTACGTGTTGTTACAAAAGGTGGCTAGGAGAACTCTAGTCACTCCCCACTGATTGTGGCGTACATGTTTACATGTATGTAGGTACATGACAGGGGGTTGGCAGAGGGTTGCATGGAGCTAGCGAGCGATGATCCTCTTCATCGATTGACTTACACGTTTACATTAGCTAGACTTTAGTTTACATTTCAGTTTTTGAGTGCCTGTAGGGATGTGCCATCCCGGGCTGCTTTTATATTACACTTATGTACTTATTTATGTTTCAGTTTTGTAGTAGGACACCTCGAATGTTTATTTATGTTAAAAAAAGTTTTAATTCCGCTGCATTTTTAGTACTTTGTATGTTTATTATTTTCCGCTTTCGCGAGGGGTTTTACATCTATAATCAACCGCCATTTTAGATTTGTCTTTGCCAACTGCAAACAAAGAAACCCTTTTTTTGCATACTTCAGTCATACTACGTCTGTCCTGATGGTTGAGTTTGCTGAAAATGTTGGTCATCAACTCATCAGAACTGAGCAATAGATGGTGTATTCTACTGGTTCCATTCGCCTCCTTCAGTACGTACTGTGTCTTAAACAATGTTTTTGATCTGAATTGTTCCTTTTTTTCCATTGTATGTAATCATGCTCAAACTCACACATGTCTTCTTTGTCGAAGTAGACAACACAAACACAAGGAGGCATACTTGTCAAGCTGCAAAATTTAGATATTGAAGCTATACAATATCAGAAACAACATGGGTGGTATAGAAATAAATTAAGATAACAGCAAACAACAATATCTTCCAACAACCAAATCAGAAGTATATGCAATATCATGACAATATTGGGCAAGATAGATTGTATTTGTTAATCGTATGTGTCAAAAACCTAGGCCAATCGGTTATACTTACTTGTGAGCTTTTTGAAGTTTTCGTTATTGATCTAAGGTATGCCTTTTAAAGACACAACAAACATCTAATCTAGCAGGTATATAATCTTTCTTTTTTGCTATGGTTGGCCTGTATGCTGGGTCAATTGTGAGTTGTATATGCAGTTTTGAGCAAGTTGATAATGGTTTGGATAAATGATGAGATTATGAAGGGTGTTGTATTTGGTTTCTTTACTGGTAATTGATTAATATTGATTGTGTCTCTCTGAAAGACACATTTATCTACCACCATCACCACCTTAAGCAGTGCATACCAGCTTCCTCAACACAACGTACCACACATGTCCCCTGATGGAAAACACCAATCTCGACACCTTCCTAAACACTTGAAAACTACAATGTAAATTCGCTAGTACACACCACCTAATTAGTCTCTGTCTTCCTTTTATTCCAACATGACATTAACATCCCTTTTGAGCTGATGCTCGATCTATCACGCACCTCCATACAACCACCCACATAAATTACCCGTAACCTACTACTATAACACATAAATTGTAACCAAAAGAAAGCCAAAACATTAGTCGAATTAAGTAATTTACCTTTGGCATAATCATCAACAATAATCTGGATCAAGTGAGTATTTCTGATCCGTTCTTTCTTTTGTAAACCTGATACTCTGTATCTAATCGACTATTGGATAACAAGAAGATGAAGCAAATAATCTAACCATAAGTTCCTACTTAAAAAGCATTGATGGAGTACTCTATTTCAGAGGTTATTGGCAACATTGTCCAGAAGGGCGAGCACAATCCTTAATTTCAAAACAAGACCTTGAAACCAAATCAAGATCAGTACAGGTTTCGAGCTTAGGCTACAAGCCTACAATAACAAATACATATCTAGTTCCATGAGTTAATTTATAAATTTGCACACTTACATGCACAATATGTATGCACAAGTCTATCACTACCCTTCCTGACTCCCTCAACCCACAACCCAGACCTCCATACTAACAAAATCCTGAGTTTTCGACAAGTCGACATCCCACTTGGAATTACTGAAAGAAGCAAATGGGACCGTAAAGATCAGATGGTCTCCTACAACCCTCAACGCTTTGCAATAACATCCAAAATCATGCTACCTTACCCCTTTACTCTGACTCTTCCATTTTCCCACGTACCCTTGTCCAACACTCAACACTGGACACATACTTACAGTCAGAAGTTTGGATCCAGTACCAAACCACGTTGAACTTCAGGCCATACGCATACCTACATTGTCTCTCACTCTTAACCCAGATTCCTCATTCATAACCCAGACATACGTATTACATTTCCTTCTTTTTTAGCAAAATTGTATGTGTCTTTTAACATTAACAACATTTTAATGCAAGAGTTAATCAGGACCACAACAGCTCAATCAATTACCACTAAAGTCAATCTAACTAATCAACCTAATTAATATTTCTCAACAAAACCATTCTAACAAATAATTTCTATTATAAATCATGTTCCTGAACATATAATCGTATCAATATGACAACTGTAATTTAATGTAGAATTCATTAATACACTATTTAGGTTTGAGTACATTAAAATATAAAAAAGATACTTTAACGGCGGCAGATAGACGCAGGAGAATTGATGCGGTGTTTTGGTGGTGAACGTGGTTTCGTGTGATGGTGCCCGCTGATGAAGGAGGTTGTAGGCAAGGGTTGTTGATTTTTTATAGAGAGAATTGAGAAGAAGCCGAAGTCTGGAAAAGAAAAGAGACAAAGAGGGTATAAATCTCTTTATTATATAAAACGTATGTTTGTTATATTAATCTCTTTGTTATATACAACATACATCAAACAATTAACAATTATCATTAAATTGGAAATATTTTAAAAGTTGAATGTAAATTAAACACTGATATAAATTATCTTGATAGTAGGGAATTTGTTTATAAATTTAAATTTACCATGCTAATTAAACATTCTTAAACACATTAATGATTTAATAATGAAAATGTATTATTTATATGCGGATAACTACTTGTATATTTTAAAAATAATATTGACTAATTAAGAAATTCAAAATGAGGAAGTATGAAGATAATGGGGAAGTAAAAATGAGGAAGCAAGAGAAGGTAAAGAAATGAGAAGAAGACAAACAGAAGACTATTCATCACCTAGCATGCATATGGAGCACTGCTTTACTGTTCATCCTAAAGGGTATCTGCACCATCATAAGCATACCTTCGGTCTAATGACAAGCATCAAACACTACCCATTTCAAGCAATCTCATGTAAGTATAAGTATTATTTGCAAGACTAGTATGAAATTTATAATAAATTTATGTGAGTTTGATATGCATTAGATCCTCGTTTGATATTGTTTATCATATTGTCAATATGTTTAATAAGTATATTGCGTGTTTGTTACGCATTAGATCTCGTAGGTTGACGATTAGTAAATATTGTACCCCTTAGATTTTTGATGATGTTCCCTTCTTTTTGACACAAAAAACAACATAATCAATTTGGACTCCATAATACACATGACCCCACTCCAAATTGATTTTAAACTATACAAAGTTTTACCAAAAAGGAAAGAGGGATCAATATTAATATTGATCAAAAAGAGAAAGGGGAACAATTTAGAAATTTGGAGTGAGTATATTACTTAACTGTGTTAAGTTATTTTGACTATTTAAATATCTTGTGCCATAAAATTAATATTGGTATGTTATGTTACGATTTCGTGTTTGTGTCCGTTATGATGCTACTTAGGTTACGGTTTACATGTATTCTATATTTTATTAATTCACAATCGGCTGTTAAATGAAATCGTGTAGTTAACACAGATGATAATATCGATTAATCTACATTTAGAGGGCTCTTCAGACGGAGTATAAAACCGTTTAATAATGTATTTGGATGAAACATTTGGATGAAACATTTATTGTAAGAAGAATAAAACCGTTTCAATTTAAATTGTTATTATACGAAAATACGAGACATAAGGAAAATACGGATATAATGGTAATAATTATGTATATTACGTAACCATTTAGTAGCCGCTAAACAAAATGACGGCTAGCATGTCCTTTACGCTTTCCTAAACTACCTGATTAGACACTACTGTGCTAGATAATTACTACCAGTAGCTGTTACCCTTCAACCTTCATCATCCATAATCCCTTCTGAACATTGTCCCTGCCCACAAACGAAAACCTCCTGCACATCTAAAATGGACAAACCCTGTGGAGAATTAATGTACTTTAACGATGATGATAAGCCATAATTTGTTAAAAAATATGTTTATTGGAAAAAAAGACAGTTTCAGTCCACCACCCTATTTACAAAAGCAATTGTTGAAGAGGAAATGCCCTTTGGCAGCAGACCTCATCACCCATTCCTCAGTCTACCAGAACTTACTGATCATGTCTTCAACAAGCTCGATAGGCAAGGCAAAAGGAATATGGCGGAGGTTTGTAAGGCATGGACAGGGCAGTATCTTGTTGGTACAGAAACGTCTAAAGTTGACCTGGATTATGATCATGAACTTGAGAGGGAAAATCGTGGAAATGAGATATGGGTGACCAGAAACCAGAGGCTGGTGTCGATCTCCTGTTCATGCAAGCCACGAAAGTCTAAAGCTAAGAAGAGGAAGGGACGTTACAGAAGAGGCAGCAGCTCAAAGGATGCGTATGTTGAGAAGTCTGACAACGAGGGGTATTATGACTCTGATTGCTGAGCCTGGTAATAAGCTAACCGTTTAACTTTCTGAATATACACCTGCTATGTTTATAGGTATTGTAATGCAAGATGTTATGCATGTTTTGAGTTAAGCACAATTTGTGTGGCCTGCACTATTTCAATTGGGGATTACAACACGGTATCAAGGACAACTTAATGGCACAAGTAGTTCATAGCAATGCTGCTCATAGCATTGTTTATTTTGGATTATTACTGCATTTTATTTAATGATAATCTAATATGTTTGGAACCTATAATATTATGTTGTTAGAATTTGGGATTTTAACATAATCAGTAGGTAGCTTGTAAGATTTATCGGCTGTTTTGGACAATGATAGAACCTGCTAATGTATATGGTTATGTTTCTATCGTGTTTATGTTATCTGAATTTCTAATTTGAACTGTGCTTAGGAGGAACATGTGATTATAGCTTATATGTATTTTCTTATTAGATACACTGGTACACAACCCTTACTATTAGTATAGGGTGCTATCACTACAAGAAAAACTGGATCGGGCGACAGTTTTTGGCGACTGCAACGGGTAGTCGCCAATTTGGCGACGGAATAAAAATTCGGGCGACTGAAATCAGTCGCCAATTGGCGACAGAACCATTCCCCCAAATTTCCCACCACCGACACAACCGGGCGACAGAACTTTAATTTTGGCGACAGAAAGTAGTCGCCAAATTTGGCGACAGCACTCTTCCGTCGCCAATTTGGTGAGTCCGTCGCCAATTCGCGGTATAGAAACAACGCACAAATCAAACCCCATTCCTTATTCGCAAATAAACAAACACACAAACACACAAACCTACGAACGACGAAAACCACCACCACCACCACCCTACCCTACGTGTTCCGGCCACCCTCAACACCACTGTCACCGGATTCCGGCCACCACCACCACCACCCTACTTGTTCTTCCCTTCATTCAACTCATTTAAGGTTTGTATACTCCCTTTTAGTTCAATTTCAATTTCAATTTTTTGTTTGATTGTTGGTTTGTTTTGTGCATTTAGTGATTGTAGTAGGTTATTAAGACCGTCTTAGCTTATTAGGTTGTGATTAATTAGGTATTAGAAGCCAATTAGCATATTAATTAGATAATTGTGGGTTAGGGTTTATAAGAAGTTTGTATAAGACGATGTTGTTAGCCATATTGTGTTGGGAAATGTGTCCTCAACAATAGTGCGATCACGTAATTAAATCTCATGACGAGAATCCGCAAGGGATGATACGAAATTATATTAGTCAACTGACCAACATTAATCGGTAATGATTGGCTAGCTAGAGTTTGACATTACTGTCGTATGACGGTGGTGGTCAGTTGATCCCTTTAGGTCACACCTATAGGACAATTCCCTTAATTGATAAGATGATCAATGTATATTGATACGATTTTATCATATTCCTTAAACTCGTATACCGAGAAATCAGAGGTTAAATCTTATTGTAAGATTTATGTTTAAAATTGAAACGTGTCAATTATTAAACAATGAACGATATTTTATAATGTCGTGATTGGAATGAATCGGGTTATAATTATTACAAGAGTTGTAGATCGTATTGACGATTATTATAAATGACCATTTTACATGTTAGTAATTTCGAATTACTTCTCAACTTGATAAATATGATTTATTAATTTATGAATAATATTTACTTGATAAATATGTATGATTAAATTAAAACAATTGTTATTTTATTATGTTGTGACATATTGTATGTCACATAACATACAATTGTAAAGTTGATAAAATTGTAAAATAAGGTCCATTTTAAGTTTGTGTGTGTGCCGGTTTTATGGGGCCTATTAAAGGGCTGTTTAAGTGTTAAATATACTCTTAAAAACAATGATTATAGGTTGCCTTGAGACTTAAAGCTACTAGCCACCCTAAGTGCATTGAGAAGTGAAGATGTTCCCCATTGTGGCTCCCTAAGGCCGGCTACCCCATAACCAATGCAACACACAATAAAAACTTGTTTTACACAAGAAAATTCATTCATTTCTTAAGCAACATATTTTTCTAGAGAGAAAAACATACAACACCTGAAATTATTATAAGATAATATTCATACTAATTGTAGTATTGTGATAACATATTCTAATAAGTAATTAGAATTCATATTAAGGAAAATCCGACTATTGTACTAGCATACTCAAAGTTTCGGATCTTTTAAGGGGTGTCTTGATGCATCACTAAGGAGGTGTTCTTGTTGAATACTTGGAGGATCATCCTTGCTATTATTTGGACCGTATGTAAGGGTTCGAATCTCCTCATTTCCGCATATAACATTAGCATGCATAAGATCTAAAGTTTGTTTAATTAAAATGTTAATTAATATTTTTTTAGTATGACTAAAATAATTAGTTTATGAGATAACTAAACATAACAATTGGTATCAGAGCAACTAGGTTGTTTGCATGCTTTCCGTTTTATTTTTTACGGAGTTATTAGGATGACAAAATAAAAATTGATATTTTGTTTAGTATATGATATGGCCGAAATAATTTATGCATGAATACCTACTGATTCTAAAATGTTTTTAGGATATTTGGAATATATTTTGCATATATATTGTTCTTTGGTATTTTTATTTTCGGTTTTTATTATTTTTAATGGTTAAAAATTGTTTATTTTGGGAAAAATAGTTAAAATCATCCTTTGGCCGAGATTTTTCAGTATGTTTTCACATGTACATCCTATGTTATGAATATGAATTTTCGTAAATTATGGACTTATAATACATGGGATATGAATTTTAAAGGTTAAAATGCAATAAGATGAATACAAATGGGTTTGTATAGTTATATTTGGAATTTGACTATCAAAATTTATGAGTATGTCACATGCAATATTTAAAATGTATGCTAAATTTTCCAGAAATTTATCTCACATATTGCATTATTATAGATTTTTAATGTAAAAATCGGGTAATTAGTGACATTATTTCGACTTTAATAGTTTAAGTTGGAATTTGGCCATAAAAATTTAACACGATGTCATATATATATTATTTCCAGCATGTATAAAAATTTCGAGATTTTTATCTAATTTTATGCTTGAGAAATAATTTTAAAGGTTAAAATTGTACGATATATGACGAAAATCGTTAAAATTTGCAATAGTTGTTAAAATGGCCGGAAAATTTAACCCATATTAGTCATATATGATATGTTCATCACCATAATTATCTTGGGAGCCAAATGTTTCTGTTTTTATTTAATTTTAATTTGTTAAAAAGTTGCATTTAAAATTGAATAATAAGAGTCATATTTATTAAATTTCGGCTATTGGGCAGTGTGAGATTTATTTTTCTGTCCATTTTAGGTTCTTAAAATGTTTTGGAAAGTGTAAAAATATTATTAGTATTTTATTTGCATTTATGAAATTAATTATTTAATTTCCCGACTTAAAATTCTCATTTTAAGTATTATTTTCGAAATAATTATTAAAACCGTATAAATGCTAATATTTTAAAGTTCTGGAATTTTAAGAACATTCTAGAATTTTCAAAATTTGAATTTTGAAATTTTCGAAATCTTTATGACTCTTTTTTGATTTTTATATTATTTTTCCCGTAAAACCGAGTAATACCGAACAATGTTATTATAATAAGTTAAGTCATGTTCAAAGTTTGAGTAAGACGAAATTTTGAAACCTAAAAGAGTTGGGATGATTAACTTAAGAGTGAATTCCGATTCACATTATGCATAGTGTTGTTAAACGTTAAAACACGCAATTCCATAAAACTAAGGTATGATAACTATTTATATAATTGATATTTAAATAGGACGATTTGGCTTAGGGTTTGCATGATAGTTCATATATTCATAAGCATTGCATATTTTAATTATGAATGTCATGATTTTATTTACGTAATTTTGGATTATGTAATTTACTTAGTATGACCTTAGTTTTAAATCGGTATTTCCCGTAATGTAAGGGGTTACCGATTCGGTTGTAATTTTGTGACCTCGTATCACCCAATTGTAATTTATTTCTATTTTATAATGTATAAAGTAAACTAAAAAAATTGTAATTTTTGTAAATTCCGGAGATCCTTGAAGACGGTGCCATTCGGAAAGAAGTTCCGACCAAGACGGTGTTTACCTTGGGAAGCGTGCCTCGTGAAGTTCAAGGGACCAAAGGAGTTGGTTTCCGAATTTGTACTTTTATTATTTCTTTTCTAGGAAAGGCCATACTAGGGTTTATTATTTTTATGCTTTCATTTGCTTTATATATGTTTGCATGCATAGCCAAATCGTCATATATCATGTCATGCATCTCTTTCGATTTAATCGACCTAGTCAATAATTTTATCGATAAGTCTGGAGATAGATAATAATTTGACTAGATCTCTTACAAATAAATATTGAGACTTAGCCTTACCAAAAAGTATGGACCCATGAATCCCTTCTTCACAAGAATGTAGGCTCGGCTAAACCGGGGTGCTAAAATTGTCACGTTGGGTAAGTGGGGTAATAAGATTACACCTTGAAATTTGGTCGATCTCAACGAAAGTATTCGTAACCGTAGTTGCAATAAGTTCGGGCTATACCGTGCCCGAATTAGTATGGGTTTGGGTATCGGGATTGTTTACTTAATTGGGTAAGAGATCATTAAGTAAATAGACTAAACTTGTTTAAAATTATTTACGAGTTTTGAAAATGACGTTGTTTTAATTCCTTCATTTTTATTGTAGTTTAATTTTCAACATCATCAATGACAACCAATGCTCCACCTCTCACTAACGTATCATGGCTTCGATCCTTTATGGATCGTTGCAAACTCGATAAGCATGGCTCAAATTTTAAGGATTGGGATGCGCAATTACTTTTGGCCGCTCAAGGTGACGATAAGACTCGTTACCTATCCGAAGCCGCTCCGACCGCTCCGACCGCTCGTTCCGCGGTCCAAACTCGTGAGGCCTATGAAGCCTACATGAAAGAGTCCTTCGCTCTTAAAAATGTGCTTATCTTCTCCATTGAGCCGGATCTCCAAAGGAGTATGATTAAGTTAACCACATCTTATGAGATATACACCAAGCTTGCGACAATGTTTTCGCAAACTCCAAGGGTGATTCAATATGAGGCGGCTTCCGCCTTCTTCGACGTTTGCTTGAAGGAGGGGCAAAAGATAAGCCCTCATGTACTCAAACTAGTTGAGCTCGCGGAGACTCTAAAAGTGCAAGGAGTTGATGTTCCCGACTCTCTCATCATTGACCGAGTTCTTCACTCGCTCAATAAGGTGAAATCGTATGCACAATTCCGGGTGAATTTTAATATGCGAAATCAAGAGACCACATTGGATGAATTGCATAAGATGCTCGTCCAAGCCGAGAGAGATATGGGACTTCATGAAAGTTCCACTAAGGATGTTTTGAACATCGAGAAGAAGGGGAAAACAAGCTTCAAAAGCAATGCCTTCAAGGGCAAGGGCAAGAAAACGTTCAAGCCCAAACCGACCAAAGAAAAGACCTTTTCGAAAGGTGCTTCCACCTCATCTTCGAAATCTGAGGATAAGTGCCATTATTGCACGAGGATAGGAGATTGGTAGAGAAATTGCCCCAAATACTTAAGCGATCTCAAAAATGGGAAGACAACCGCCGTAGGTAATAATTCTCGTTTAAATTCATGTCATTCATCAACTTATGTATAGTGATACAAATTTGTTGATATTTACCCTTTTTAATTGTTTTAAAGGGCCACCTCCTAATGATAAGTGTTGGAGGAAGTGTCCTCGATAATAGTGTGTTGACGTAATTAAAACTCATTTGAATGAAACACAACTGGGAGTGTTACTCTTTTAAAGTCGACTGATCAACATTTACCGATAATGATTGGCTGTCTAGAGTTTGACATTATCGTCATATGATGGTGGTGATCAGTTGATCCCTTAAGGTCATATCTTTAGGGAATTCCGTCTCAATGGAATAATTAATTAATATTGTATTGGATACGAATTAATCAATAACTGGAAATATTGGAAATGAATTTTATATGACGAATATTTTTATAATGGGATTATAATAATAATAGTCAAAGTAATAAAATCGTTGTATTGCTCGGTTTTTATTTATTCGTTTAAGAAACGATTAAATTGAGAATGAACACGGTTGATCATAAAATTACAAAGAGTTGTAATTAAAATTATGATATTGCATTTTATACAATAGTAATTTCGAAATATTGGAATTATTATTTAAATGTGATAAATTTGTAAATTATGAATTCTAATAGTTAAAATTGCATGATTAACAAATTGGGTCATGTGTTATTGGACATGTGTGACATGTTACAATTAACACAATTGACAAAGATAAAATGGGTCCATTAACTCCCATTTCAGCCGTGTAGTATGGAGTATATATGTAGGTTGTGTGTGTAAAATGATTGTGTGTGTAAGTGGGTGTGTAAGTGTGTAAGGAAGTGTAAGGCATATTCTTGCCTTTGTGTAAGAAATAGAAAGGCATGCATTGGCCTTAGAAGGCTTGCATGGCCGGCCAAAACAAAGAGCTAGCAAGCTCATTTTGTCCTTTAAATACTACACTACACTACACACTCAATAGAGAGTTATGTGTTGATGCTTGATCATTTTCTCTAACACACACCCATGCTATAACATCTTATTCTCCATATTTCCTTAGAAATAATTTTCTAAGTGTAGTAAACCATTTCCATACTAATAATATTAATGGTAATATTATTTATATTTCTAGTATACTAATTCTATTTTTCTAGTAACAAAAATAGTATTAGTTTGAGATTGGGTCCTTGATACGCATCTTTTGGAGACGATTTTTCTTAGATCGTTGTAAGAGTATTTCCGTTTTGAAGACTCACATAATAGGTGATTATTGAGTATAAACCTTCTAAAACCAATGTAAGGACAATCACATCTTATGATATCATCATGCATGCATAAGATCTAATTAAATTTTAATGACTAAACTTAAATAAATAAAACTCACATTAGATATGAGTATTAAATCAGGAACTTAGTTTCTAACAAGTGGTATCAGAGCATTACGGTTGTTGCATGCATGATCGGATTCATGTTTTATGTTAAACGGACTAACATATAATTTTCGAAATTATTGTATTTATTATGAGAAATCACAAAATAATTTTGCATGTTAAAGTTTCTGATTCTAAAATGGTTTTCGGACATAAAAGTATATTTATGGATTTTTGTTGTTCATTTTTATATTTATTTGTATTTTTTGTAGTTTAAATCGGTTTTAAACAACAATTAATGGGAAAAATAGTTAAAAATAGTTTCTGGCCGAGATTTTTTGATATGTTCTCACATGCATATTTAATATATTGTATATGATTTTTCGTAAGAAATGGAGTTAATATGCATGGATTATGAATTTTATGAGATAAATAGTCATAATATGAGTAAAAATGGGTATAGAAGGTTATATTTCGAATTTGACCTTAAAATTTTTATGAGAAGTCATATGCAATATATAAAATATCTGTATAAATTTTCGGATTTATTGGACTTGTTTTGCATGATTAATGATTTTTATAGTAAAAATCGGATTAATAGTGACTTAAATTCGACTTTAATAGTTATAGTTGGAATTTTGCCATAAAAATTTAACACAATGTCACATGCAATATTTAAAGAATGTATATAATTTTTGGGAATTTATTCTCAAATGATGCATGTTTTGTGATTTTAATAGTTAAAATCGGCTAAATAATGACTTATAGTGTTAAAAATAGTTAATCTTGTTATTATGGCATAAAATTTTACCCATAAATGTCTTATATAATGGGAACATCAGATATAAAAGTTGGATATCAAAAAGTTTCTGTTTTTATGATTATTAATTTTTATGAGTTAATTAGTTAATAATCTAATTTATGAGTCGTAAAAATAAAATTTCGAGCATGGTCTATAATTTTTTGTCATTTTCAGGTTCTAATATATATTTTAGGATGACTAAAAATTTATGGCAAATTATTGCAAGTTTTTATAATTTAAATCGGATTTTTAACCATAAAAACGGCTTTTATACGATTTATTTAACAAATAAAATATAAATATTTGCATAAGACCATTTTATTAATTTCTGAATTTTTAGAAAATTTCCAGAAAGTTTAAAATTTTTGAATTTTAAATTTCGAATTTTATTGTCTCATTTGGCCATATTTTGTTTATTTTTCCTGAAAATACAAGTAATTTATGAACAATAATGCAAAATCAAGTTAGATCATGATCAAATATTAGTAGAGACTAAACATTGATTCCTAAAGTAAGTTAGGATGACTAACTTGGACATAAATTAGATTTATGTAATTTTGATGATTTTAATAGTTAAAGTCGCGCATATCCGTAAAAACCGTAAACAAATATGAGATATTTGCTCCCATAAGGCGATTTGGCATTAAAAATTGAGCATGTCCATACATATTTTATTATTGCATTTTATTTAATGTGAATGTCATATTTGAATGTTTTTATATAATTTGGAATTATGTAATTTTTCTTAGTATGACCTTAGTTTTAATCAATATTACCCGTAATGAAAGAGAATATTGATTCGGTTGTAATTATGTGATCTCGTATCACGGGTTTGTAATTTAATTTAATTTTCAGTTTTACAAATAGAATAGTTGTATTATTTTATTGTAATTCCGAAGATCCAAAAGACGGTGCCATACGGAAAGGAGTTCCGACAAGACGGTGTTTTCTTGGATGGCGTGCCAGTGAAGTTCAAGGGACCATGGAGTTGGTTTCCGAATTTGTAATAGTTAATTGGTTTTTACTATTACTAGGAAGGCCATACTAGGATTTTATTGCTTTATTGCTTTTATTTTTTCATTATTAATATGTTTGCATGCATAAGCCAAATCGCCATAAACATGCATATTAGTTTAGATCGTTAAAAACGACCGTGTCAATTATAATTATCAATTTCACCAATTTTATTCACTTAAAGGAGATAGATAATAAATTGACAAGACCTCTATATTAAACAAAAACAATTGAGAATTAGCCTTACCAAATAGTAGAACCCATGAGCTTCTATTTCGTGGGGTGGTGCTAGTCCAGTGGGCAGTACGAACCTCATTACGTAGGATAAGTGGGGCAATGAGGTGGATTCAGTCCAGTGGGCGGATCGCATCTCGATGCATTTGAAATTTGGTTTGTACTCAACGAAAGTGTAAATTATGATTCGGGCTAAGATGAATAAATTATGATTTGTCATCAACCAAGAGTTCTATGGTAGAACCGGTTTATTTTAACCCACCAAACCATATCATTGGGTCGGAGTTCCAGTGGTTCACAATTTCGGTGGTATGGGTTTGGGTCTTGGAATCATTTATAAAATTGGATAGAGGTCATTTTATAGATGCCATAACTTGTCAACCTTATTTACAAGTTTACAAAACGATAGATGTTAATTTTTCCTTCATCTCTTGTAGTAATTGAAAAATGGATGCTTTCAATAATCTCGTTCCGATCACCATTGATAACTGGCAAAAATACTGTGAAGATGATTCGACTAGAGAATTGCGCTTTACGATCGACAACAATGGAAATCTTTGTCTAATAACCGCTCTGCTCCACCTAGACCAATTATGATGTCTGATCATAATTATGATAATCTTGTCTCTCAAATGAACTCGCTGTCTTTAGAGACAAAAGGGGATGAGGAGATGAGTGGGAGCACAAGCGGAAAACCTCTTTCCATTAGGAATGGAAGGAAGTTTAAGAGGATGAAGAGGGGAAAGCGACCCTTCAAGGGAGTAGCTAGTGGGACTACTGCAACCAGAAAAAGGGGTGCTAAACCTTTTGAAATTTGTCACCATTGTTTTGAGTTTGGCCATTGGAGGCGTAACTGCCCCAGATATTTGGAGGACATCAAGGATGGAATTATTACTCCAAAGAGTAAGACTCTATCCGAAATATATGTTATTGACATTAATTTCACCTCCTCCATAACATGGGTATTAGATACTGGTTGTGGATCTCACCTTTGTAATCATTTACAGGGGCTAAGAACTGTGGAGAAGCTAGACAAAAGTGACGTGGATCTCAGACTTGGAAATGAGGCTAAGGTAGCCGCTTCTTCAAAGGGAACCTACGTACTACATTTAGCTAGTGGTTATGAGTTGTATTTGAAAGATTGTTATTATGTACCCTCTTTATCAAAGAACATCATTTCGGTTGCCATGTTGGACATGGAAGGATTTCATTCATGATTAAGAATAATTTTTGTGAAATACATCGAAATGGCTTGGTGGTAGGCCAAGCGAATTCCGTAAATGGGATTTATGTACTCAACAACTCAAAATCTATTGATGTCCATAATGTGCAAACAAAAAGACTGAAATCAAATGATCCAAATGAATCGTTTATTTGGCATTGCCGTCTAGGTCACATAAATGAAAATCGCATTAAAAGATTAGTATCGACTAATATCATCAAACCATTCGATTACATATCATATGGAGTATGCGAATCATGTCTTCTTGGTAAGATAACTCGATCACCTTTTAGTGGAAAAGGAGAAAGAGCAAGTGATTTGTTAGGACCTATACATACCGATGTAAGTGGTCCAATGACAATCACCGCAAGAGGAAATTATGACTACTTTATTACTTTTACTGATGATTTAAGTAGATATGGGTATATCTACTTAATCAAATATAAAAGTGAAGCATTTGAAAAGTTCAAAGAATTTCAAAATGAAGTAGAGAACCAAACCAATAGAAAGATCAAAGCACTTCGATCAGATCGTGGTGGCGAATATCTAAGCAATGAATTTGATTCTCATTTAAAAGATTGTGGCATAGTATCACAACTTACTCCACCTGGAACACCGCAACTTAATGGTGTTTCTGAAAGGAGAAATCGAACCTTATTAGATATGGTTCGATCAATGATGAGTCTTACTGATCTCCCTGATTCATTTTGGGGATTTGCACTCCAAACCGCAATACACTCCTTAAACAGGAGTCCGACTAAAGCTGCAAATAAAACTCCATATGAAATATGGAAAGGGAAAGTCCCTAATTTTTCATATATGAAGATATGGGGTTGCAAGGCTTATGTTAAGAACAAGTCTTCCGGTAAGCTTGCACCCAAATCTGACAAATGCACGTTTGTGGGATATCCACTCAATACTCGTGCATACTACTTTTATAATTCTCAAGAGAACAAAGTGTTTGTGTCTCGAGAAGTTGTCTTTTTAGAAAATGACTTCATTTCTAAAAGACAGAGTGGGAGAAAATTTGAACTTGAAGAAATTCAAGATCAAGAGCCACAAACAGAAGTAGAAATGACACAAGAAGACATTCCTTCTTCGTCAAATGCTGTAGTTCATGCTCCAGTACCTAGGAGGTCTGGAAGGGTGAGTCACCAACCTGAAAGATATATTAGTGTCATTGAGGTAGGAGACGCTTTAGACGTCTTTCTAATGGAAAATGATGAACCATCAACCTACAAAGGAGCCATATCCAGTCCAAATTCAACTTTTTGGCTTGAAGCCATGAAATCCTAAATTAAATCTATGGAAGATAATCAAGTTTGGAACTTGGTAGATTTGCCTGAGAACGTTAAACCGCTACAGTGCAAATGGATCTTCAAAATCAAGAATGGCATAGAGGGACATGATGATGTCTACAAAGCTAGGCTTGTAGCAAAAGGTTTCACTCAAATTCATGGTCTACACTATGATGAAACTTTTGCTCCTGTAGCTATGCTGAGATCAATTCGGATTATATTAGCGATTGCCGCATTTCACGATTATGAAATATGGCAGATGGATGTCAAAACCGCCTTCCTAAATGGGCATTTAGAGGAGGAGGTGTACATGGTACAACCTGAAGGTTTTAAGGATCCTAAAAATCCTAAAAATCCTAACAAAGTATGCAAGCTAAATAGGTCCATTTATGGGCTTAAGCAAGCATCAAGAAGTTGGAATCATCGGTTCAATCATGTGATAAAAGAGAATGGGTTCACTCGAAGTGTCGAAGAACCTTGTTCATACATGAAGTTCAGTGGGAGCAAAGTTGTGTTCCTAATCTTGTATGTAGATGACATACTCCTCATTGGTAACGATGTTACCATGTTGACTTCAGTCAAGGATTGGTTAGGAAAGCATTTCCAAATGAAAGATTTGGGAAATGCACAACGCATACTGGGTATAAGGATCTTTAGAGAAAGATCAGAAGAATATTGGCACTAAGCCAAGAATCTTATGTGGATAAGATACTTCGTCGCTTCAACATTGAAAATTCTAAGAGAGGACTAGTTCCTATGGGGAGTGGGATTTCTTTGAGCAAAACCCAATCACCCACCCCTGATCAAACAGAACATGTTGAACGAATGAAGGACATACCCTATGCTTCAGCTGTTGGGTCAATCATGTATGCCATGAATTGTACCCGTCCAGATGTGTCATATGCTTTAAGCATGACGAGTAGATACCAAGCCAATCCAGGTGAAAAACACTGGATAGCCGTTAAGAATATCCTTAAGTACTTAAGAAGAACTAAGGATCTATTCTTAGTGTTTGGAGGAGAAGGTGAGTTTAGTGTAAAGGGTTACACCGACTCAAGCTTTCAAACAGATGCGGATGATATGAAATCCCAGGCTGGCTTTATCTATATGATCAATGGTGGTGCGATAAGCTGGAGAAGCTTCAAGGAGCCAGTTGTTGCAGATTCTACTACAGAGGCTGAGTATATTGCAGCATCAGAGGCTGCAAAGGAAGCTGTGTGGATTAGGCAATTCTTGGAAGGACTAAAGGTAGTCCCCGAAGCCAAAGATCCTATCACAATTCTTTGTGACGACAGTGGGGCTATCTTTCAAGCAAAGGAGCCCAAGTCTAGCAATAAGTCCAAACATGTACACAGAAAATTTCATGTAATTAGAGACTTTATTGAAAGGAAGGAAGTTGCGATTTGTAAGGTTGGGACAGAGGATAATATTGTTGATCCTTTAACCAAGCCTTTATCGCAGGCTAAGCATGACCGGCATGTAGCATCCATGGGTCTTAAACGCATGCCAGACATGTACAAGATTATGAGAATGAAATAAAATGTTATTTTTCGAGTTGTTCATAATTCATAATTCATTTATCGTAATAGAGTTTAAATACTCAAAACCAAGGTCATAAGATTAAAATGGGATGGTAAGACCATATTGAACCCCATTAAAGTGAATTGAATTATCATGACCTCGCCCCTAATTGCTTAAGTGAGGTGACATCTCAATGCAACCGGATGTGTGATGCGATTGATGGCGAGTTCGATTGCCATAAAGTCATACGAGATGACTAATCGATCACCTAGGCATAGACATGTTAAGATACATATGCCGGGCTAATGACCGCTGATAGAGCTCTGGCGTACTCTTATTAAAAGACTGCCTGGTCGTGGCGGGAGCATCTATCGTGTTTCACATGCGTCAGTTCTTGGACTAATGACTGTTCTCGGAGGTGGCATAGTTTTCAGATTAACTTTGATTTATGTCCTAGCACCTCGTAACAAGGGTTTATAAGGACACATTTTGGGTTATAATGGACTATGGCCAGCCGGAAGGAATAAGTCGATTAGGAATTGTTCACCCCTTGTCAGGGTTGAACAATATCTCTAGGCCACTCGAGGAGAATAATAACTAGAAATGCGTGGCCACGCTCGGAAGGTATCTATGGTAGATAATTCCGGTCAGTAGTTATAACTCCAGATCGAGATAAACCACTCTAGATTTTAATCAATTGCCGGCACGACCTGAGAGGATGCCATGCATTGAGTGGGAGATAGTAATAGGGCAAGAGAATTGGTAACACACACTTGTCTCGGACAAGTGGGAGATTGTTGGAGGAAGTGTCCTCGACAATAGTGTGTTGACGTAATTAAAACTCATTTGAATGAAACACAACTGGGAGTGTTACTCTTTTAAAGTCGACTGATCAACATTTACCGATAATGATTGGCTGTCTAGAGTTTGACATTATCGTCATATGATGGTGGTGATCAGTTGATCCCTTAAGGTCATATCTTTAGGGAATTCCGTCTCAATGGAATAATTAATTAATATTGTATTGGATACGAATTAATCAATAACTGGAAATATTGGAAATGAATTTTATATGACGAATATTTTTATAATGTGATTATAATAATAATAGTCAAAGTAATAAAATCGTTGTATTGCTCGGTTTTTATTTATTCGTTTAAGAAACGATTAAATTGAGAATGAACACGGTTGATCATAAAATTACAAAGAGTTGTAATTAAAATTATGATATTGCATTTTATACAATAATAATTTCGAAATATTGGAATTATTATTTAAATGTGATAAATTTGTAAATTATGAATTCTAATAGTTAAAATTGCATGATTAACAAATTGGGTCATGTGTTATTGGACATGTGTGACATGTTACAAATTAACACAATTGACAAAGATAAAATGGGTCCATTAACTCCCATTTCAGCCGTGTAGTATGGAGTATATATGTAGGTTGTGTGTGTAAAATGATTGTGTGTGTAAGTGGGTGTGTAAGTGTGTAAGGAAGTGTAAGGCATATTCTTGCCTTTGTGTAAGAAATAGAAAGGCATGCATTGGCCTTAGAAGGCTTGCATGGCCGGCCAAAACAAAGAGCAAGCAAGCTCATTTTGTCCTTTAAATACTACACTACACTACACACTCAATAGAGAGTTATGTGTTGATGCTTGATCATTTTCTCTAACACACACCCATGCTATAACATCTTATTCTCCATATTTCCTTAGAAATAATTTTCTAAGTGTAGTAAACCATTTCCATACTAATAATATTAATGGTAATATTATTTATATTTCTAGTATACTAATTCTATTTTTCTAGTAACAAAAATAGTATTAGTTTGAGATTGGGTCCTTGATACGCATCTTTTGGAGACGATTTTTCTTAGATCGTTGTAAGGGTATTTCCGTTTTGAAGACTCACATAATAGGTGATTATTGAGTATAAACCTTCTAAAACCAATGTAAGGACAATCACATCTTATGATATCATCATGCATGCAAAAGATCTAACTAAGTTTTAATGACTAAACTTAAATAAATAAAACTCACATTAGATATGAGTATTAAATCAGGAACTTAGTTTCTAACAATAAGGGCAAGGAGAAGGAAGCGGGAAGTTCCTTACTTGGATGACTATGGTAGCGTCCAATTGATCGAAGACTTGAAGAGCTAGGCTCTAATTTTCATATTGTCTTCTTTCATATTTTATAATTTATTTTCTTGTAAGACAAGGATTCAAATCCTAAAACAATGGTTGTAATTTTGGATATTAGTGACTTGGTTTTCAACCCAAGTCATTACTTTTGTTCTTAATCAAGTACTTGATTTTTAAAATAAATTGCATATCTTGTTAAAACATGAATAATGGTGATTTTATCACGAAACAAGAAACATTGATACGATCAATATAATATAATCAAAGTGTTGATTAAAACGGAGAACTACACCCCATGAAATACTTTCAATCAAAATGAGACATCATCAGTTCATTATAAGATTTTCATTTTAAGTGAAAATGAGAATGAGTTCAACACATCTATATAACTTTTCAATCATTCAAATACATTGGTTTAATCGAAAATAGATATCCTTATACGAATAAAGGTTATTGTTAAAAGGATAGAGTGAGAGAAAAGATTTTCCGCCCGTAAACCAATGAAATAAATGTAGGATCTTAGAGAAGAATCCCACATGGGAGTCTTAAGAAGAACCCTAAATGAAGAAACAAAGAAACTACGAGAGGACACTGAAGAAACTACGGGAGGACACTAGAGGAAATGTTTCTTATGTTCATTGTTTCAAAGAGAGGATATATGAAACCCCGTATGAAATCGGAAGGAAATTGGTTCCTTGAAATAATGATATTCTCAAAATTATAAGATAATAGAGGAGAAATCATCTCAGTTCCCTCGACAGTAGTATATGTTTTATCGAAAAGTGATGTTAGGAATTCATAAGATGTCGATTGAATAAAGATGGACCACTATAGGGATAGTGATAGTGATAATGATTCAAGTGATAAATAAATATTTACATGCGAGAAATGAAAGGTTCATTTAAGAGATCGAGTGATATTGTTTTTAGTGGGAGCGATATTCATTAAAGAATTGAACCTACCATTTAGAGAGGATGGGTGATTCTTTAAAGTGTAAATAATAAGAGGTTCTCAATTCTAGATGAACAAATACCTTATATCATAAGATGATGGAGCTTGACGGGAAGGTTTATTATATTGATAATAAAAGGTCGCCAATTAGAAATCAAAGTGGTTAAATTGAATAAAGCCTTGATAATATAGCCAAGATGTTTGAAAATAGTAAGAGTGATGAAATCATAAATAACTACAATATAGATTTCAGTACATAAGTGACTAGATAATTTCGAGTGATCTTTAATCCCTCTAGTATATCAATACGTCACGAGTTATAAGATAACAGTGGGAGCTTTCCTCAGGAAAGGAAACTCAAAATCTAGAAAGAGTTCTAGATATGTACTCAAATAAAATCATATTATGTGAGATAATATGAGATGGAAGGAGACCAAAATTTGTAAGTTTTGCAATCATGAATAAAAGGTTATTCGCAAAACACTAATACAAACAGATGATCGTGCATCAAATGCAATGAAATAGTATTGACTACTTTGTATGACAATGTCATTTGAGTTATAATTAACTCAAAATAAAAGGATACTTTGTCAAAATCCAAATGGATTGTAAGAGACAATATTGAACCCCATAAAGTGAACTGGATTGACTTAGTATAGCCCCTAGACGCTTACATGAGGTGACGTCTCAAGCGACTAGAATGTGAGGCGACTGATGGCAAGTTCAAGTGCCATAGAGTCATATGTGATGACTAGTCGATCACATAGTGTAACATCCCATATTTTTATAAAATATATTTTAAGGGTTTTAATTATTTTAAAGTAATGAAATAATATTTTAATATTTTAATAATTTATCGGAAAGTACTTTTATAAATAATAAGATCCGTCTTAAGAACCTTAAGTCCTTAAGATGAATACAACTTCGCAACTTGACTTCATATCCTAAAACCCGTTCATCCAAACCCGTTTCCTTGAAACGGGAAAGGACAATTAAAACCCTCCTAAGACCCATGTGTGTCGACACATTTCACATCTCAAAATAATAGAATACAGTAAACTTCATTCTCAAAAACCTCCTTAAATCTTCATCTTCTTCTCCATTTTTCTTCATCATCCGTTCACCGAATCGAGGTAATAAATACATTTTCGGAATCCTCATCGAATTTGCAAGTCATCCGTCACTTCCGTTTTTCATTTCCATTCACTCGAAATTTGGGCTGTTTTCTTAAGAATCGTCTTTTAGGCTTTAAAACCCGTTTTTCTTGATTGTAGGTGAGGGCTTAGAAGACCCGGACGTGGATAGCTTCATTGTCGAGGAGGAGCTTTGAGCGGGATTGCTTTTAAGGTGACAATAATGAGAAACTCGGCCTTATTGTGAATATTATCAATTTACATGTTTAGGATGCTTAAGTTTCTGATTTTCTTATGGTTTATGTTCAATGAGTTAGAAATCATGCTAGGAATACATGTGTATGATGTTTATGCGCTTAGATAATGTTTCACATGCCTAGTATTTCATTTTCAGAAATTTATGTTTGCGACAGATACAAATAATAATCGTATTGAGGATTGTTGTGAGTTTAATTGCTGATAGATAGTGTTATTGGATGATTTGAGATATTGGGTAAACATTGTATGTTGCTAGTTTAGAAGTCTTGAATCGATTTAGGATGATTTGCATATTGTAGGAAATTGCGTTTTTCGCGTACAGGGGACCCTGAGCCGGTAGGCTGACCGGCAGCCGGTCGGCCGGCTCAGAGTCGGGGTGTCGTGTTTTATTAGTTCAGAAATTGTGTGAGAGGGCTCTGAGCCGGTAGGTCGGCCGCCGGTCGACCGGCTCAGAGTACCTGTTGTGTTTTAGAAATTCGCAAAAGAGGCTTGGGAAGTGACTCCCAGCCGGCAGGCCGGTACACCGGCTGAGGGTCACTCCTTGTGTTTTCAGATTTAAGTATTTGCTTGTGGGAAGGGACTCCCAGCCGGCTGGCCGGCGGACGGTCCACCGGCTGAGAGCCCTTTCTCCTTGATTTTCAGCCGATGGTTTGGCATGGGAAGGGACTCCCAGCCGGTGGACCGGATGACGGTCTGGGACCGGCTGAGAGCCCCTGTTCTCATTGTTTTGCTTTTAACTTTCAATCGGTTAATCGGTTTGTTTTGAAACTCGTTCCGTGTACCTTTGATGTCTGTTTGAGGTCCCCGGAGGATGGGCAACGCTATATTGGGTTCGGGAATGGAGAGAGGATAGAGACCCCCCGGTCGGGTAACCGAAAGGGAAACCGGCTCTCCCTCAACTTAGTTCCCGGGATCAATTAAGTGTTGATTAGAAACATAAGAGATAAGAACTAAAGGGTTAGTTGTTGAATTGAATGCTATCATAGTGATGCGTATTAAGTTATGCGTTAAGATGTCGCCTCTGAACTTAATACGTAGATTGTTTGTCATATATAGGGGTATGCGTTGAGATGTCGCCTCTGAGCCCTATATGTGTTTGTTTGTCATGTATGGAGGTATGCGTTGAGATGTCGCCTCTGAGCTCCATATGTGTTTGTTTGTCTTGTCTGGGACATGCGTTGAGTTTTCGCCTCTGAGTTCAGACATGTTTGAGTGATCGCGTCAGGACATGCCTTAAGCTGGCCTCTGAGTCTGACGAGTAGAGCAACTGCACGACGGGGCAGTCAGGTTGTCATACCTTACCCGGAGTGCAGGTGTTTGGTGCTAGAACATGCGTTGAGTTTTCGCCTCTGAGTCTAGTATCTTGTGATGTAGTAGGGGAACATGCGTTGAGTTTTCGCCTCTGAGTTCCTTGCTTGTGATTGTGAATTGAATGCTAGTCCATGCGTTGAGTTTTCGCCTCTGAGTCTAGTGTTCTGTGATAGCTGGTCCATGCGTTGAGTTTTCGCCTCTGACTCCTTGCTTGATATTGTGAACTTGGTATATAGGTTATGCGTTAAGATGTCGCCTCTGAACCTGTATGCTTGCTGATTGATTTAGTACATAGGTTATGCGTTAAGATGTCGCCTCTGAACCTTTGTACTTGCTGGTTTTATAGCTGCTTGCCTTGAGTTGGTACAGTGTCAGGTATAGATGTTTATATTGATGATATGGATGTTGATATCGATGAGTATGATGTTTTGACTTGTTATTGTTCATCCAAGGTATTGGATGACTCTAAGTCAGTTTCTTAAACGGTTTGGATTGAAAGACCTTTCGACCGGGTAACCGGTAGGGAAACCGGCTCTCCTTCCAAATAGTTTCCGAAGTTGGTTGAGAGCCGTGCATTAGTGATTGCATGATAGTATGAGATCAGTTATTTAGATATTGATATACTTCACATGTTTATATATATGTTGGAGTGTTCTGTTTGTATTGCTTGTTACGTGTCGTTACAAAAGGTGGCTTGGAGAACTCTAGTCACTCCCCACTGATTGTGGCGTACATGTTTTCATGTATGTAGGTACATGCAGGTTGGACGGGGTTCAGAGAGCTAGCGAGTGATGATCCACTTGTCATCTTATGACTTACACTTTCGAGTAGCTAGACTCTAGTTTGATACTGTTTATCTTTTGGTGCCTGTAGGGATGTTCCATCCCAGGCTTTGTATATATTTTGGTTTCCGTACTTAGAACTGTTATACTTATCTATTTTGTTTATATCAGTTTCAGTTTCCAGTTTCAGTTTTAATTCACCTCGCATGTTGTTTATGTTTAAAAAGTTCTAATTCCGCTGCATTTTTAGTACTTTATATGTTTTATGTTTCCGCTTTCGCGAGGGGTTTTACACATAGGCAGACTGCAAGAGACACTCTGTCGGGCAATTTGACCGCGTATAGAGTTCTGGAAATTTTATAATAGCCGGGTCGTGGCAAGAGCTGCTATGGTATTCTTGTGAGTCAATTCTTAGACTAAAGACTACTCTCCCAAGATGGTACAGTTTAGGCATAACCTTGATCCATTCTCTACGACTTTTCGTAACTGGAGTCAAATGGGATTGCTTTGGGTTGTGACTGACTATGACTAGTTGAAGGAAGTAGTGCGATAGAAATTGTCCACCCCTTGTCAGGGTTGTTCAAATCTCAAGGCCACTCGAGGAGAAGTTAACTGGAAATGTGTGGCCACGCTCGGAAGATATCTATGGTAGATAATTCCGGTCAAACAGTTGTTCTCCAGATCGAGGAAACCGCTAATGAAATGATCGAATGCAAGTACGACCTCAGAGAGACATCTTGCATTGAGTGGGAGATTGTAATAGGACAAGAGAATTGGTGACACACACTTGTCGAGGACAAGTGGGAGATTGTTGGGAAATGTGTCCTCAACAATAGTGCGATCACGTAATTAAATCTCATGACGAGAATGCGCAAGAGATGATACGAAATTATATTAGTCAACTGACCAACATTAATCGGTAACTAGCTAGAGTTTGACATTACTGTCGTATGACAGTGGTGGTCAGTTGATCCCTTTAGGTCACACCTATAGGACAATTTCCTTAATTGATAAGATGATCAATGTATATTGATACGATTTGATCATATTCGTTAAACTCGTATACCGAGAAATCAGAGGTTAAATCTTATTGTAAGATTTATATTTAAAATTGAAACGTGTCAATTATTAAACAATGAACGATATTTTATAATGTCGTGATTGGAATGAATCGGGTTATAATTATTACAAGAGTTGTAGATCGTATTGACGATTATTATAAATGACCATTTTACATATTAGTAATTTCTAATTACTTCTCAACTTGATAAATAATTCATATTAAGGAAAATCCGACTATTGTACTAGCATACTCAAAGTTTCGGATCTTTTAAGGGGTGTCTTGGTGCATCACTAAGGAGGTGTTCTTGTTGAATACTTGGAGGATCATCCTTGCTATTATTTGGACCGTATGTAAGGGTTCGAATCTCCTCATTTCCGCATATAACATTAGCATGCATAAGATCTAAAGTTTGTTTAATTAAAATGTTAATTAATATTTTGTTAGTATGACTAAAATAATTAGTTTATGAGCTAACTAAACATAACATATTGATGTTGGTTAATTAGATTAAAGTAGTCGATTAGGATGTTTAATAGCTTATTAGGATGTTAGTTATGATGCGGGAGCATTAGCAAGGATTCGAGGTCGTGACCCACGACCCAAAGAAAGATTAAAAATGTTCGATATGGGTTCAATACGGATTTTTAAGTTAGCTTGGAAAGACGTATTGAAAGAACAAGGGAAGGTAGCGGGAAACTACCTTGGAAGTCGTGCCAAGGGTGGCGACATGGAGGGCACGAAACCCTAGATTAATTAGGGTTTGTGTTTTATTCTTTTTTGTTATTTTAATTAATTTGTTATTTAATTAATTAAGTTTGTTACTAGTTTGTTACAACTAGGTTGTTAAAGTTGTTACAAGGTGGTTACAAAATTAGTTATTAGTTAGTTATGAATTTGTTATTAAGTTGTTAGGGTTTGTTACTACAACTTAATCTTTTATTTGTTATTTAATCTTTTAGATTAAATAAGGATTATCTTTAATCCATAGGATAGGAATAGAAACCCTAGGAAGAGTAGTAGTACACGGTTTGGCCGAGCACTTGGGGACCGTGTAGGGTTCTTGTTCTTTCCTATTTCGATTCTGGTTTGTGACGGATGACCTTACTATAAATAGGCATCCTTAGTTGTTTGTTTTATTCATCTTATTATCAAATTATAAACAAATTTTCTTGTTAAGTTTATCTTACAAAAAAACCCTAAAGTATCTGTGTGAGCTTTAAACCCGAAGTATCTGTGTGAGCTTCAAAATAATTGAGAGAATATCTGTGTGAGTTTGATCAATTATCCTATCCATCGACATACATAATTCATTCATCAAATCGTTTCACAAATCTTTCAAGTATTAAGTGCCGTGCCTTATTACGTCATCAACAATCTTTATTCAAGAAGATCAAGAAACACCAAGATTCACCACCACCGTTGACCACCGTCCACGGCGAGCCACGTCACCACCACCGGCCGTTCGTCCGTCCACCATTCATTCATTATTCTTCGTTCTTGGTTATTTTTCGTTCTTTATTCGTTCAAGATTGTATTATTTTATTAGTATTTTTATTCCGCTGCAACATCCGTATTTTTGTTGATTATCTTTATTGATTATCACCCCAAATACGCATCAAATTGGTATCAGAGCTTCGGCTCTTGGTCTAATTTTTATTACACCAGTTCTTGGGAAAGTTTTGTCAACATGGTAGGATCTCAAGACGGAGAAGAAAAATCATGGGAGGAGAGCAATATGGAATTAAAGTCCGAAATCCAAGAGCTCAAATATCTCATAAAGACAATGATGACCAAAGGAGGTCATAAAAAGACGGGAGAGTCCTCATCTAGGGCGAGTGACTCGGAAGAAGAGGCTGAATTTAAGGGCAAGACTTGGGACAAGAACGATGATGATAGAGGTCTCAAACTTGACATCCCTGAATTCAAAGGAGACATGGATCCGGAGGATTTCTTGGAGTGGCTAAGACAAACGGAGAGAGTCTTTGAGTACAAGGAATACGATGACCGGAAACAATTCAAAGTTGCAATCTTAAAACTTACCAAGTACGCTTCGCTATGGTATGAAAACCTTGTGAGGCAAAGAAAGAAGCAACACAAAGAAAAGATTAAGTCTTGGGCAAAGTTGAAAAAGCACATGGTAAAGAAATTCTTGCCAAAGGACTACAATCAAGAAAATTACTTAAAACTCCATTCTTTAACCCAAGATAATATGACCGTCTCAGAATACATTCGGGAATTTGAAAAGATGACCATTGTATGTGATCTAGATGAGAGGGAGGAGTTGAAAGTGGCTAGGTTTATTCGTGGCTTAGTACCAACCCTAGCTTCAAGGGTTGAAATTCAAAACTATGAAGATTATTATGATGTGTGCAGGATTGCTTTGAAGTTTGAAAGACATGACAAAGCAAGGAAAGTAAATTCTTATAAAAGCACAAGAGTCGGAGAAGGCTCATCATCGTACACTACTAGTGCCACACCGAAGACAAAAGAGGCGTCCAAAGAGGAGGGGGCCGAAAAGGCCAAGAATACATTCAAGCAAAGTATTCCTGATCCTAGAGGGAGTACAATTAGAAGATGTTATAAGTGTCAAGGCTATGGACACATCGCTACGGATTGCCCTCAAAAAAGAACCTTATCCATTCAAGAACTTCAAGGTATGGTTCCAAACTTTGTTGTCCCTGAAATTGTTGAGGAGGAGAAAATTGAGGAGGAAAAGGAGGACCGAAAAGTCGTGGGAGCCGAGAGTGAGGACGAGGGGGATTGTCTCGTAGTACGTGCTTTACATGCGGAGTCCACAATGGAAGGTGAAGAGCAAAGGGATAATGTGTTCCATACTCGTTGTAAGGTTGAGGGGAAGAAGTGCGACTTAATTATAGATAGTGGGTCTTGCACTAATGTTGTTTCAAAAACCTTAGTTTCGGAGTTGGAGTTGAGTATTAGGGCTAGAGAGAAACCGTACAAGTTGCAATGGTTAGATGGGAACCAAGGGGTACGGGTGGAAAAACAAGCCTTAATTTCTTTCAACATTGGACCTTATGAAGATAAACTGTGGTGTGACATCGTCCCTATGAACGCATGTCATATATTACTTGGAAGGCCTTGGCAATACGATAGGAACGTTATACATGATGGAAGAACAAATGTATATAGCGTTACTAAAGGAGGTACCATCTATGATCTCCAACCTTTATCAAGAATCAAACCTAGGCCACCTAATTCAAAGAAGAGTTTGTTTATGGAGGTAGGAGAGGGGTCACCAAGCGAGGAGGTCGCGGGGTCGGTTAAGCGAGATGTTGGGTTGGTTGAGATTCATGGGGGAGATGGTAGTTGTGAGGGGTTGCCGAGCAAGGAGGAACACGGAGGTTGTGAGGGTGAGAGCGCCGTGAGCATCACGGAGGTCGGAGGCCGCGAACTTGGGCAGGCCGTGAGTATTGGAGTTCGAGAAGGAAGGTTGGTTGCTAACACCAACGAGCACAAGGAGTCTCGGAGCATGGGTTTGGTAAATCAAGGAAGCCGTGTTCTCAACAAGTCAAGGGCTAACTTCTCCAAGTCTACTCAAGAGTTACATGATCTTAATTTGAGGTCAAATTCTCAAAAACTGAGAGAGTATGATGCGGGAGCATTAGCAAGGATTCGAGGTCGTGACCCACGACCCAAAGAAAGATTAAAAATGTTCGATATGGGTTCAATACGGATTTTTAAGTTAGCTTGGAAAGACGTATTGAAAGAACAAGGGAAGGTAGCGGGAAACTACCTTGGAAGTCGTGCCAAGGGTGGCGACATGGAGGGCACGAAACCCTAGATTAATTAGGGTTTGTGTTTTATTCTTTTTTGTTATTTTAATTAATTTGTTATTTAATTAATTAAGTTTGTTACTAGTTTGTTACAACTAGGTTGTTAAAGTTGTTACAAGGTGGTTACAAAATTAGTTATTAGTTAGTTATGAATTTGTTATTAAGTTGTTAGGGTTTGTTACTACAACTTAATCTTTTATTTGTTATTTTATCTTTTAGATTAAATAAGGATTATCTTTAATCCATAGGATAGGAATAGAAACCCTAGGAAGAGTAGTAGTACACGGTTTGGCCGAGCACTTGGGGACCGTGTAGGGTTCTTGTTCTTTCCTATTTCGATTCTGGTTTGTGACGGATGACCTTACTATAAATAGGCATCCTTAGTTGTTTGTTTTATTCATCTTATTATCAAATTATAAACAAATTTTCTTGTTAAGTTTATCTTACAAAAAAACCCTAAAGTATCTGTGTGAGCTTTAAACCCGAAGTATCTGTGTGAGCTTCAAAATAATTGAGAGAATATCTGTGTGAGTTTGATCAATTATCCTATCCATCGACATACATAATTCATTCATCAAATCGTTTCACAAATCTTTCAAGTATTAAGTGCCGTGCCTTATTACGTCATCAACAATCTTTATTCAAGAACATCAAGAAACACCAAGATTCATCGACAACCGTGACCACCGTTGACCACCGTGTGCCACGTCACCACCACCGTCCGTCCGTCCACCTTTCTTTCATCGTTCTTGGTTACCTTTTGTTCTTTATTCGTTCAAGATTGTATTATTTTATTAGTATTTTTATTCCGCTGCAACATCCGTATTTTTGTTGATTATCTTTATTGATTATCACCCCAAATACGCATCAAGTTAGATTATACTAGCTTATTAAGACCGTCTTAAATTAGCTTATTAGGTTGTGGTTAATTGTATAATTGGAAATTGTTGTTAAAAATTGTTATTATTATGTGATTGAGGTTGTTCTTTAATTAAGTGAGTGTAATTTTATTTTAGATATATGTATTTTTAGTGTTGAAAATTGTTTTATGGGTTTTTTTGTTTAGATTAAAATGAAGAGATTGGAACGTTCATGGATGTATGATGGAGGGTTATTAGATATTAAGAAGAGACGTTCTAATGCTAGGTTTATAGAGGGTGTTGCCGAGTTTATTGAATTTTCTAAGCAACAAGAGGAATATGACTCGTTAGAAAATAAACTTAGGTGTCCTTGTAGCAAATGTCGAAATATGAAATATCTATATGTCATTGAGGTACAAGAACATCTCTATATGAATGGGTTTCGTCCAAATTATTATAATTGGATTTCTCATGGAGAAGCCTATTCCCCAATTCACGAACAACCTCACATCGAACATATTGACGAGAACCCATATAGAGATATGGTTGTTGATGCCTTGGAGTTTAATGTAGCCAATAATGATGACCATGTAGCCTTGAATGAAGAGCAACCTCCAAATCCCCAAGCAGAGGCTTTTTTTGACATGTTAAAAGCTGCGGAACAACCTTTATACGAAGGGAGCAGAATGTCATTATTACAAGCCGCCTCTAGGATAGTAACCTTGAAGTGTGAGTATAATATGCCATTTCCTGCCGTTGATGGTATTCCTTATTTCCTTGAGGATGCTATCCCCGAAGATAACGTCATGACTCGAAGTTTCTACAACACCAAAAAAATAGTTAAAGGTCTTCAGTTACCACATCAAAAGATCGATGCATGTCCCGAAGGATGTATGTTGTTTGGGAAAGATGATGCGTTACTTGACAAGTGCAGAAAATGTGGAAGGGATAGATTTCAGACAAGCGATGGAGATGTTGTTTTCAAAACGAAAAAAGGCAACAAGAGTGGTAAAAGGGGTCAAAAGTGTAAGAAACCAATAGCAGAAAACCAATTAATTTACCTTCCTCTTTCTCCAAGACTTCAAGGAATTTATTCTACCAAAAAACTTGCCGAACAAATGACATGGCACAAAGAAAATCCACGTACTCCGGGGAGGATGTGTCATCCAAGTGACGGGGAAGAATGGAAACGATTTGATCAAATCTATCCTGAATTAGCCGAGGAACCCCGGAATGTGCGACTTGGCTTGTGTACGGATGGATTTAGTCCTTTTACCCAATTTGGTAAGAATTACTCTTGTTGGCCCGTAATGGTCACACCATACAACTTACCGCCTTGGTTATGTATGAAAAGAGAATTCATTTTCTTGTCTCTCATTATTCCCGGTCCTAAAAATCCGAAAGGCCATTTGGATGTTTATTTACAACCATTAGTGGAAGAATTGAGACAATTGTGGGAAGTTGGGGTGGAAACATATGATGTTTTCAGAAAGCAGAATTTTCAACTAAGAGCTTCACTTTTATGGACAATAAACGATTTTCCCGCATATGGTATGCTATCTGGCTGGGCTACTGCGGGACAAAAAGCATGTCCTCGTTGCATGGGTGAAAGTAAAGCTTTTTGGCTTCCGAATTCCAAGAAAATTAGTTGGTTTGATTGTCATAGATGCTTTTTACCACTAAATCATTCTCTTAGGAGAAACAAGAAAGCTTTCAAAAAAGGGAAAGAGGTACTTGATGATGCCCCGGATCATCTTCCAGGTGATCAGGTATGGGAGTTGGTATGTGATTTCCCATCTTCCGTCCTTGATAGGTACCATGAAGTTGGTAAAACAAGATATAGAGACTATATCTACAAGATTGTTTCAAGAAAGAAGGAACCGGAGCATCTTAAAGGTACATGTAATATATAAGTTTTGTCACTTGTAAATACAAGAATTAATGAAATATCTTAATACTACCAACATACTTTTTAATTGTAGGTGAGAAATATCAAGATCTCATGAAGCGGCGCGAGACTCCCGAGTTCCAAGCCGTGTCCGCTCAAAAGAAGATCAACAAAAGAAGAGGGAAGAAAGATGCAGAGGTCGAGCCCACCAATCACGGGGGATCACGATCATTTTTGACGCGTATTTTTAGTGTAAGTTTTTAATGAATACTTCTTTTTTGAATGAATATACTATACTTCTTATATTAACAATTTTCCCTATTTAGGGAGGGAAGAAGAAGAAGAAGGATAGCAGCAATAAAGACGGCAGCGACAAAGACGGCGGCAAGAAGCCGATGATGACGGTCCCCGAACTTTTCCTTGACACGCATTCTAAGGTCAACGAAAAGACGCAGAGAAGAATATGGATTAAGGCGAAGGACAAAGAGTTATATGTAAGATAGTTTCTCTCAACTAATGATGTTTTTTTGTTAACTTCGACAATGATTGTTTTTGCTTAACTAATAATAGTTTTCTTAATGTTATAAGAGGCAAATGAGGCAGAGAAAGAGGCCCACCCTGAGCGGGAAGATAATGAAATTTGGTTCAAATTGGTGGATGGTTACAAGAAGGGTATGGTATATGGGACCGGACAAGCTCATGGGGTGTTTTACAAGGAACCGGCTAGAAGGTCCTCATATATGTTATTTGTGTTTTGTTGGTAATCTTCACTTTATAACATCTTTACGATAATAGTGTTATGTATTAAGTTGATGTGTTGGAGCTATTTCGACGTGTTTATTAACGGGTTGGATAGAAACAATATTGTGTATGATTTCATTGAGCGAGTCACTCAATGACCATTATTGAACACCCAGAAAACGCGCCTAGGGTTTATGGTCTTAGTCTATTATAGCTAGAAATTGTGGACCATCTCAAGTTATTAAGCCAACATATATAGATAAACTTGTAATATAAAGAGTTCATGTTGACATGCCTTTGTCAACTAAGTAGTCCTTCATTGTGCATACTATAAGCACTATGACAGCAAAAGATAAACGTGTAATATAGATAGAGTTCACGTTGACGTTGGTTATTAATTTGGGGTAGACACTGGTTATTAATTTGGGGTAGACAGCACTGCAGATGGGCATCCTGACTTCTCCTTCCTACACTTCCTCTTTGGGAGTTGTGGGTGTGACAATCTTATTGCCACATCTTTTCCTGAATCAACAATCATTGGATTACTTGAAGTCACAGACTGGTCATCTTTAGCAGACTCATCAATACCTGTTGTAGACATACGCTCGGCATGCTCAGTGCAGTCAGTAGGTGTGAGATGTTTGATGTTAATGTCCCTAACATGTTGGCTGTCATGTGTGTTCCCCCCACTATATTATTCCACAGTGATGTCAGGACCATTGCTGTCAGCACTCACTATGACACGCTTCATAATCCACTGCAGCACAATGTTTGTTGATAGGGTATTAGCTGGAGCTACCTGAGCTTTGAAAGACTTTGTATCAAGTAATCCTTTTAGTTTTGAAAAGGTTGGCTCATCGGACTGCCAAGCAATACACCAGTTAATATGAGGAGTTATATTACTTTTAAAATAATTGAAATAAAGATACACGCACATTATGCTTCATATGGAATATGTCAGACGCGGACATTCTGAACAGTTGTTCAGTAATCTCTGTAAACACAGTAAAGGATAGTGTTCCAGTGCCATCCGATACATCACAATTGAATGTAACCCTGCATTTCACGCGATCATTATTAATGGAATGTATATTTTCAAATTTACCAAGGCTAGTGTCAATTTGTACCGATTCATAGTTAAAATGTATAGTTTAGTTATATAGAACTGAATAATTATCGAATGAGCACAAGTCTTACTTTGGTTCTGAGGTGCAGTTAGGTTTAGTGCAGGTGTCACAAGTGTATGTATTGCCTGGTTGTATGTTTGATCGCTTCGAACAATTTGAGCATCCCACATATGCATTTATTTTATCAAAATCAACATCTGGGATTGTTACCTCTAACCAATGCCTCTCATCTTGCAAGGTTGTTTTTGCCTGTTCATAGTATATAAGACACATTAGCTTATGTATTGATCAGCTTTGAAGTTGTCATTTCCAATAAGTACAAGTACACTGCTTGTTTTAAGTTTAATTGTAGTATAAAAAAATCTTGAGTGTTCGAACTACTGTGTGATAGTTGCAACATTCTGTTCTGATACAGGATTGCTGATACGGTTTCAGTTGTAAATATGACGCAGGAAATTATGCAGTAATTTGGCAACCTTTTTGGAACGGAGAGTTGAAATGGTCGTTGTACTGTCAGTGGGTACAGACATCTTCACACTAACAAGTTTTTTTTGTAACTTCGTCAACGCCATAGTGTGGCTAGTCATCATGCACACTCATGCAGATCAATCATTAGCAGGAATATATTTTGTCTAGAACATATTTTGTTTACTTGTGTGAAGTTTAGTTTAGTACCATGCTTTGAGAACATCAGCTTTATCACCATCGGGTGAGTGTACAAAAACAGTAGAAGCAGATGTTGTCATCGAGAATCCTGGTCCATTTCAAACTTTATTAGAATACTGCTAAATGTGTTATTGATGCAATCTAAGTTAATAGTTTGACAATTCGCAAAACATTAGAATATGAAATGCGTAAAACCAGATTGATCATGACTATCAGAACCTTTGTGCATTGATACTCTGAGTGCTGTTATACCGACTGCCCTGAATTTACCAGGTTGTGGTATTAGTATAGTGCAGTCATCCTGAACGAGATCATCCCAAATTGAGATGGACAGAGGTTGTGTAGTACTACAGGAGCATTAACATTAGCACCAGTAATAATAAGATATTCAATGCTTTCAATATGCAGAACAATATGTGTTCTAACTTTTCAAGGTAGTTGGCACTAATTACCTGTTGTCGATTAATATGATTTCACGCACAGATGTTTCACGGGCCTTTGATGTGACAATTTTACGTGGCTGGTCCTCTACAAAGAGTATGTTGAACCATATATTCAAATATATATATAGTATATATGTTTATGTTTTGATAATGACAAGTCTAACTATTTATATATTATATACTCGTATGAATAATCGTGTGCTAAGTGTACAAAATATTATTAACAAGATCTAATCTATCAAGTATTAAAAGGCTCAAGTATCTTAGTCAATGAATTTACTAAATTAAAGATTGATAGAAGATCACAAGCGCGCCTAATGAACTAAAGTTATACTTATCAACTATAGCTTTAGTACAAGATTGATTCAAGTTATAGCTCGTAGCTATAACTCTATATTATGAAGAAATGGTCGGAATATATGTGTTTGGTTGAAACAATTATTTCCAAATAATGTCGTGTACAATTAATGGTTAATTGATGTTCTATTCTAAATATAGAATTGTTAATCTTAATAGGATTATATAAAATATCTTTGAGTTAAATAGGAATAAATAATTTTCTTATGAGATAATTATTTATTACTAAAATAAACTAAGGATTTTTATATGATCTTAATTGTCAAATAATATAATCGAAAGTATAGTTTTTTACAACTTTGGGAAACGTGTAACATGTCACGATTACCATAATTCGTATATATAGGATTAAATTAAGTAAATATTATGTATTTATTTAATATCCTAAACAAACTAAGATTATATTATGATAATATATTTTATTATATTTGACATGGTTTAGGAAGTTGATTTAATAAGGATACTAATTGTTTATTATATAAAGATCTTTCCTAAATATGAATTAGGAAATTGATTCTTTATATAATACTTATAGTATATTATTAAATCTTTCCTAAATATATTAAGATTAGATTTAAGGTAGTATTACTAAAAGACTAGTATTCTAGTTTAAGTAATATTCCTAAATCATCTAGGGTTTAAATTACCTAGATATATATTCTATATAAATAGACTACCTATGACACATTAAGATACACGAAATACACATATACATTCACGCAAATCAAGAGAGAAAAACCGCCGATCATCTACTTCAATATTCGAGCTTTTCATTGTCATATCCGATTCATGATTCAAGTGCTCAAGCATTGATCTTATTCATTCAAGATTGTGACATCAAGAAACATTGAAGACTTTATCTTATTTACGTAAGATAGAACGAGTATTTAGCGGTACTCATTGTAAGGCAAATATTTAACGGTATTTGTCGTAGCTAGATATTTAACAGTATCTAGATAAAGTTGTGACTAACATCAAAGTCGCACGAGTAGGGTTGATAAAATTGTAATCCAGAGTTGGTACTAATTTTATTAATCGAGAAAAGTGGACGTAGGTCTCAAAGTGTGAGACTGAACCACTTCAAAAATATTGTGTCTCTCTTTATTATTTGTTCTACTCGAAGATCATCATACAACCATACACACATCGAAGAAGATTTAAAAAGAAGACATACTCAATTCAATCCCCCCCCTTCTTGAGTATATTATATCAATAGACTCTTCAATTGGTATCAGAGCCTCGTGCTCTTGATCCCCTAGCCACGTGAGTTTTGATCCTTCTATTGATTCTATATTATATACTCTTTCATCAATGGATTCCAAGCATCTCAAGTGTCCTATCTTCGATGGCAAAAACTACAGTCTATGGAAGAATATGATGACTCATTACATCAAGGGATGTGATTGGGAATGTTGGAAGATCATCCAAACTGGACCAAAGAAGATCTTGGTCGCCGCCGCCAATGGAACAACCTATGAAAAGATGGAAAGCGATTATGTGGAAAGTGACTACAAAATTGCAGAGAAAAACTCTAAGGCCATGAGCCTCCTACAGAACGGTATGATAACCTCAGAATTTGATAGATTCTCATCTTGTAGTTCCGCTAAGGAAATATGGGATAGTCTCGAACTTGCTTATGAAGGAACATCCGCAGTCAGGAAACATCGTATAGACTTGCTCGTTCAAAGATATGAACTTTTCAATATGGAAAAGAATGAATCTATTGATAGCATGTCTGCACGATTTTCTTGTATTATTAATGAACTGCGGAACCTTGGAAGAAAGATCGATTCTGAGGATATCATTCGTAAGATTCTTAGGAGTCTCACTAAAAAATGGCAACCTAAGGTCACGGCCATAGAGTAAGCACGTGATCTATCTAAGATTACTTACCAAGAGTTGATTGGATCCTTAATGGCACACGAGATCATACTAAATAAAGACTATGATGATTCTAAAGGGAAAGGAGTCGCCCTACAAGCCTCCACAAGCGAAGTATGCGAAGAAGAACTTGAGGACGAAACAGTTCTATTCGCAAGACGATTTAAGAAAGCAGTTTTCAAGGGTAGATACAAAAACCCTAACAACAAAACGGTCGATAAAAGGAAAACTGACACCAAACAAACATTCTTCAAAAGAGGATGTTTTAAGTGTGGTCAACAAGATCATATGATCAAGGATTGTCCAAGCTGGGACAAAATCAAAGACAAGTCAAAAAGAGAAAAGACCAAAACAGAGTTCAAGAAAGTAATGCTTGCTTCATGCTGGGGAGAATTAGAATCTGAGGATGACGAGGACTCAGAAGAAGAAGATGTAGCACACTTGTGCCTAAGCAACGTCAGCCTGGATCTAATCTCAGACAACAATGATGAAGATGAAGCATCTCATATGTGTCTCCTAGGAGAATCCGACTCAGACGATGACGACGATGAAGAGGTAAATTTTCTTCAACTCAAAAGTCAAGTTAAGAATTTATCTAAGGCTATGTTAATCAAATACTTTGAGAAAACCCTAGACCAATGTCATGAGCAAAGCCTTGAATTAGATGAACTGAAGGAACAGATCCTCGATATTGTTGAGGAAAATCAACTTCTGAAAGCCAAAGCTAAGAAACTGAAATCCAAAATAAGCATTGAAGCAAATGCTAAATTGGAAACAGTTATGTCTGAGAAAAAGGTTCTTGAGTCTAAAGTTATAGCTAATGAAGCTATAACCTCAAAACTGAAACTCAACATCAAAGAGCTTCAATCTAAAGTTATAGCTAATGAAGCTATAACTTCAGATTTGAGAAAGGCTAATGAACTTCTAAAGTCCAAATCTTCGATTATGGTCGAAGATGAGACTCCTCTAGAAGAAGTTGAGATCCTCGAAAGCAAGATTATGGATCTAGAATTCAATCTATCTAAAATCAAGAAGGAACATGCCAAAATTGTGTCCGACTTTCATAAAGACATTCAAAACCTAAAAGAGTCTAGCAACACTGACCACAGTGAATGTAAGAAAGAAATAGACTCCCTAAAAGACCTCCTTCTTCATGCTCGGAAGGTTCACGACAAATGGGAAGGAAGCACTAACGTTCTAAACTTCCTAACTGAACAATCCGACAACAACATGAAGATGGGGTTAGGACACGAGTGTTATGGAAGAAGGGATCACTCAAAGTGTAAGCAAAGCCCAACAGACAGAGACTTTAGAAGAAGAAAATATGCCGACCTTCCTGAGTATTTAATATGCACTTATTGTGGCCATACTGGACACCTCCGAGAAAACTATGTAAAACACGCACAAGATTTTAAAACCGGAGTCAAGTTTGTTAAATCCTTAGGAATTCCAAACGACACTATTTCTGTCTCTGATAGTGATAATGACAAAACTGAGGAAAGAAACATTGACCACAGATGGTTCTATGACATGACATTTGATTACGAAGAAAAGAAAAATAGAACCAAACAAACTCCTCAACAAGCAACACACAAAAATTGGTCACCTAGAGTCCAAACTAAGACCTACACAAGAACATCAAAACCCAACTACTACCAATATAGAAAGACCTGTGTAAGACAAGTCTGGGTTAAAAAGGAAGATGTATTTGTGATTACTAACAACAAAGGACCCAAGTATGCTTGGGTACCTAAATCCTGTCTTTGAAATTATTCATGCAGTTTGTCGCCAAGGAAAATAACCTATGGTATCTCGACAGTGGATGCTCAAGACATATGACAGGCGACGTAAATCTATTCCAAACCCTTAAACCCTTTGATGGAGGTAAAGTCACATTTGGTGATAACAAAAAGGGAAAGATCATCGGAATTGGTAAGATAGGTATTTCATCCTCTCATGCTATAAATGATGTATACCTTGTAAGTGGTCTCAAACACAATCTTATCAGTATATCTCAATTATGTGACGAAGGAAATAAAGTGGTTTTTCATTCAGATATATGTCGTATAATCTTAGAAGGCACCAGTAAAGTAATACTTGAAGGTCACAGGATGAAAAATGTTTATATGATTGATTTAAATGTTGTACCTACTGATTCTCTATCATGCATGAAAGTTACGTTAGTTGATCCATGTCTATGGCACAAGAGATTTGGTCATATTAGCTCACCTATTCTAAGTAAGCTGAAAAGATGGAACTTGGTCGAAGGTCTTCCAAAGATCAAATTTGATCAAGAAAAGATGTGTCACACATGTGCACGATGTAAACACGTCAGATCATCCTTTAAGCCAAAAAGAGTGGTAAGCACAGAACAAGCTCTTGAACTAGTACACATGGATCTATGTGGCCCTATGAAGGTAAGAAGCAGAGGTGGTTCCAGGTACGTTTTTCTTCTAGTTGATGATTACTCGAGATTTGTTTGGCCAATCTTTCTCCATTCTAAAGACGAAACATTCGATGAATTCGTTAGTCTCATGAAACTTGTCCAAAATAAATACAAATCAAACCTAGTAACAATCCGTACTGACCATGGAACTGAGTTCGACAATCATGCTTTCATTGAGTTCTGTAAAACCAATGGTGTTGGACATAACTTCTCGGCCCCTAGAACCCCACAACAAAATGGAGTCGTAGAACGAATGAACAGAACCCTAGAAGACATGGCTAGAACAATGCTTCTTTGTAGTGGCCTACCTAGAAACTTTTGGGCTGAAGCTATAAGTATAGCTTGCTATATTCATAACCGTGCTATGATTAGACCTATCCTTAAAAATACACCTTATGAACTTCTTCGAGGTCGTAAACCAAACATATCTCACTTAAGATGTTTTGGCAGTAAATGCTTTGTTCACAACAATGGTAAAAACAGATTAAGCAAATTCGACCCTAGAAGTGATGAAGCAATCTTTATAGGATATTCAGATCATAGTAAAGCCTACAAAGTCTTTAACAAACGTACCTTATGCATAGAGGAAAGTATTCATGTTATCTTTGATGAGAATAATGTCTTCGATAAGCCATTACAGGATATAGAGGAAAACCTAGACGAACCTGATTTCAGGTTATCAAGGGAAGATCCTCCTGAAATAGAAATAGAAGAAGGAGAACCTCAAGGAACTCATGATGAACTCAACTTGGGAGAAAATGGTGCGAGAGATGAAACTACAGTTGATGATACTGTAGATAACTCTCAAACCAATGACTTGGAACCCAGAGTTACAGCTAATGAAGCTGTAACTTTGAATCAAAACCAAAGGGAAGAGGCCAGAGTTATACCTGACCCTACTATAAACCCAGGTTTGGATTCAGGGGGAACAAGTCAAGATTCCGAGTCAAGTTCAGGTAATGCTAATAATCAATCAAGGAACTGGAGATATAAAGGCTCTCATCCTTTGGACAATGTCATAGGAAGCCTGACAGATGGAGTTCAAACTAGAAGGATCTTAAATAACTTTTGCTCATTCTACTCCTTTCTCTCCACTATCGAACCCTCAAATATTAAGGAAGCTCTCGCGGAACCAGACTGGATAGTTGCCATGCAAGAAGAACTCCAGCAATTTGAAAGAAACAAAGTTTGGCATCTTGTTCCTCGACCTAAGGACAGAACTGTCATCGGAACTAGATGGGTTTTCAGAAATAAACTGGATGACACTGGAGTCATTGTACGAAACAAGGCCAGACTAGTGGTTCAAGGATACAACCAACAGGAAGGGATCGATTATGACGAAACCTTTGCTCCTGTTGCTCGTCTTGAGGCAATAAGACTACTCATTGCATTTGCAGCACACAAGGGAATGAAACTTTTTCAGATGGACGTTAAGACTGCGTTTCTTAATGGCTATCTCCAAGAGGAAGTATTTGTTGAACAACCTCCTGGATTTCCTGACAGCAAACTCAAGGATCATGTATTCAAATTGGACAAAGCACTATATGGTCTGAAACAAGTACCTAGGGCATGGTACGACAGATTATTAAAGTTCCTATTGGAGAGTGGATTCAAGAGAGGGTCTGTGGATAAAACCCTATTTCTTAAAAGCGAAAACTCAGATCTACTAGTCGTTCAGATCTATGTTGACGATATTATTTTTGGCTCAACTAATAAAAAGTTGTGCAAGTACTTCTCTGAGTTGATGACTTCTGAGTTCGAGATGAGTATGATGGGAGAACTAAAGTTTTTCCTTGGACTTCAAATACAACAAACTGAAGAAGGAATCAAGGTTCATCAACAAAAATACGTCAAGGAGTTACTAAAGAAATTTGGAATGGAAACCTCTCATGCAATGCCTACTCCAATGGTCACAGATAAGAAGTTAACTAAAGACGAAGATGGTAAGTCTGTAGATGAAACAACTTACAGAGGTATGATTGGCTCACTTCTTTATCTTACAGCAAGTCGTCCAGATATAATGTTTAGTGTCTGTGTTTGTGCGAGATTCCAATCTGCACCAAAAAAATCACATATGATTGCAGTTAAAAGAATTTTAAGATACCTAATCGGAACCTCAAAATTATATCTATGGTATCTTATGGACTGTAACTTTAATCTAGTAGGATATTCAGATGCGGATTATGCAGGATGTTCTTTAGACAGAAAAAGTACCTCCGGACTTGCTACCTTTGTAGGTCCTTGTATTATATCTTGGGGATCTAAGAAACAAAATTCTATCGCTCTCTCAACTGCTGAAGCAGAATATATTGCGGCCGCACTGGTATGTTCCCAACTTTTATGGTTAAAACAACAGTTACATGATTATGGTGTTGATGTTGGATGTGTGCCTATATTATGTGATAATACGAGTGCTATAATTATATCTAAAAACCCAGCCCAGCACTCGAGGACCAAACATATTGAAATTAGACACCACTTTCTAAGAGATCATGTTGAAAAGAAAAATATAAAATTGGAATTTTGTAGTACGGAAAAACAATGGGCAGATATCTTCACTAAACCATTGGCTAGAGAACGCTTTGAGACTTTGCGGTTAGAAATTGGTTTAATCGGTGGCACCTAATCAAATCTTAAAAGCAAAAATAACCCAATGATTGACTACGGTTTAGATGAGATTCTATGATTGTGTCCGTATACTTCGCTGCATGTGTATGTATATATTCGATGATAAATTTTGTGATTATAGTTATGTTATAGAATTTACATATGGATGTGTACGCAATCAATCTCAAAATAATACTACGTCACATATTAATTTTTACCTCACATATATATATTATCCAAATGATATCATACAAAATAATAATATACAAATATTAAAATACACTCACCAAAATTATCACACAAACTACTTGTGTTGGTTCCCATTGCCACGTCCCTAAACCACATAGCCCCACAACTAACTGCCACATGCCCCCTATTTTTCCTAGCCTTTGACTTCTCACCCAACTTCAATTATTACCCCAACCCCCTCAAACTTACCTCACTCAACCTCCATTATTAACGTCCCCAAACCCAACTCCTTCAAATTACTTCCCACTACTTCCATTATTAACTTCAAAACCTCTAACCTCCATAAAAATTACCAATCACCATTAAAACTCACCCAAACCTGCGCTACAACCTCATTCAAAACCACCATTTTTATCACCACAATGCCACCATCTCGTGCCACACGTTCTCAACAAAAGAAGCCCACACCTCCTTCACCAACCCCATCACCACCGCCCTCTCCAACTCCGATAGCTACAGCCGCTTCCACCCCTGACCAGAGCAAACGACGCAAACTCAATCGTGTTTCGACCTCTAATTCTGATGACATGCAAGAACTCGACCCCCAAGTCCCTCGCCCTATGTTTCCCGAGTACTCTGTCGAAGCTACTCGTGCGGGTCTTGAGAAGGTGCGCATGACCAAACAAGAAGGTACGTTAATTGATTGAGTTTTACCTTACGCCATTCATGCGGGTCGGTTTTACCCTAAGTCGTGGGTCAATGGGTCAAAATCTTTGAGATTCTTTAAAGATTTTCTGACATTTCAAGGGTGGGAATACATAAGCGATTTCTCGGGTTTGTTATTTCCTATCGATTTGGTTCAATTCTTTGCTTCAGTTAAGCCTTGTGATGATGGGATAAGGGGTGTCGTGAATAGTCGAGATATTGTTGTGACTAAATCGGATATTTGTGATATCTTTAAACTTGATCAAGACGGGTTAGTTCTTGACCCCAAAAAGGAATGGAGTGTAGTTACTAAAGATAAAAAATTGGTGATTAAAAAATATTTCGATGAAGATGCTACTGAAGTTTCTCCTCTGCTTACTGTCAATTTTAACCCAAAATTGAAGTTTTTCTTGAATTTTTTATGGAATACCGTGTTACCTCGACGGGGTGGTAGGGATAAGCTTGCTAGTGTTGAGGCTGTGGTGTTATATAGTTGGTTGGAGGGACAGAAAATCGATTTGGCGTCTCTTATTTGCCATAAAATCTGTCAAGTTTCGAGTATTCTTGTTAAGGAAAAGTTCTGCTCCACCATCGACATTCCATATGGAATGTGGGTATCCGAATTGATGTTTAAGAAAGGTGTTGTTGATGATTCCAGTTTCGGGATTAAACCAAAGGATCGTATGTGTGATCGGTTGTTGAAATTAATGGGAATTTGCTTTGATGGAGTTGATCTTACGTTTGGTAAGAATGTAGGTACGGAACCCACTCCGCATCCATCACCATCCTTCGCGGGTCTTGAAGCCAAGATGGACCAAATTCTTGGTCTGTGTGAAATTAAAAAGGAGAAGGATGAGGCAGGGGGTAGTCGTGCCAAGAGGGGTCGTGAGTTTGAGGTTGATGTGAAGGAGTGGATGGAGAAAGTGGATAAACAATTGGTGAAAATTGGCTCGGAAGTCTCTGTTGTATGCTCGGAGTTGCTAAGTATGAGTGATCGTCTCTCCTTCATCACGACTCAAGGAGGAGCCATGGTGAGAGACCACGGGTTGTTGCGAGAGGATGCTTCTAAAGCACTTGAGGCCGTCAAGGCACTCTCGCTCAAGGTGCTCAACTTCGACATTGCGCTCAATGCTCAAGGGAGTAACGTAAATAGCTGCCTAGATAGGTTGGAGACCCTCGAGTTCCGTACCCGACCCGATTATGTGAACCCTTATGCAAAGACACCGGGCTCAAGTTCTCGCTCTTGATCATCTATATCTGTATCTCTTTCTTTCGAATTAATAGTTGGTTTGTTGTTGTTTTGTTCAAAGTCTGGGGTGGACTTATAAACACTTTCGTATTATGGCCCAATCCGAAGCTATTCTTATTTTGCTTCTTCGGATTTCCAAACCCTCACCGGCCCAAACCTAATCCCTGTTTTTGATGCGGCCCAACTTGTTACCTCTTTTTGCCTTGGCCCATCTTCTTTACTATCTTTTGCAGGCCCTTAACTTTTCCCTAGCCAGGCCCATTTTCTTAAACATTGTCATATATTCGGCCCATTGACATAGTATTTTCAAATTGGTTGTGTATCTTTTAACATTGTGTGTATGTTTGTATAATATTTTCTATGTTCATATTTTTAGACTCGTTTATATGCTTGCTTATGTTTTCGTCGTATATTATTCTAGTCGTTTCCTGTCTTTGTTCTCATCTTTTCGATGATGTCAAGAGGGGGAAATATGCGACTTAGATTAGAATTTGCCTAAGCTTGCTCCTTGTCGTAATTCATTGTCTCTTAGGGTCCTTAAAGGATATGGGATAGATAGAAGATAAAAGCCCTAAGTTGATCTTTGCTATGAATAACCATTATTATATTGAGGGGGAACATACACTTAGACACAAAATCTAAGAAAGACTTGCCATCATCAAAAAGGGGGAATTTGTTGAACCATATATTCAAATATATATATAGTATATATGTTTATGTTTTGATAATGACAAGTCTAACTATTTATATATTATATACTCGTATGAATAATCGTGTGCTAAGTGTACAGATTATTATTAACAAGATCTAATCTATCAAGTATTAAAAGGCTCAAGTATCTTAGTCAATGAATTGACTAAATTAAAGATTGATAGAAGATCACAAGCGCGCCTAATGAACTAAAGTTATACTTATCAACTATAGCTTTAGTACAAGATTGATTCAAGTTATAGCTCGTAGCTATAACTCTATATTATGAAGAAATGGTCGGAATATATGTGTTTGGTTGAAACAATTATTTCCAAATAATGTCGTGTACAATTAATGGTTAATTGGTGTTCTATTCTAAATATAGAATTGTTAATCTTAATAGGATTATATAAAATATCTTTGAGTTAAATAGGAATAAATAATTTTCTTATGAGATAATTATTTATTACTAAAATAAACTAAGGATTTTTATATGATCTTAATTGTCAAATAATATAATCGAAAGTATAGTTTTTTACAACTTTGGGAAACGTGTAACATGTCACGATTACCATAATTCGTATAGGATTAAATTAAGTAAATATTATGTATTTATTTAATATCCTAAACAAACTAAGATTATATTATGATAATATATTTTATTATCTTTGACATGGTTTAGGAAGTTGATTTAATAAGGATACTAATTGTTTATTATATAAAGATCTTTCCTAAATATGAATTAGGAAATTGATTCTTTATATAATACTTATAGTATATTATTAAATCTTTCCTAAATATATTAAGATTAGATTTAAGGTAGTATTACTAAAAGACTAGTATTCTAGTTTAAGTAATATTCCTAAATCATCTAGGGTTTAAATTACCTAGATATATATTCTATATAAATAGACTACCTATGACACATTAAGATACACAAAATACACATATACATTCACGCAAATCAAGAGAGAAAAACCGCCGATCATCTACTTCAATATTCGAGCTTTTCATTGTCATATCCGATTCAAGATTCAACTGCTCAAGCATTGATCTTATTCATTCAAGATTGTGACATCAAGAAACATTGAAGACTTTATCTTATTTACGTAAGATAGAACGAGTATTTAGCGGTACTCATTGTAAGGCAAATATTTAACGGTATTTGTCGTAGCTAGATATTTAACAGTATCTAGATAGAGTTGTGACTAACATCAAAGTCGCACGAGTAGGGTTGATAAAATTGTAATCCAGAGTTGGTACTAATTTTATTAATCGAGAAAAGTGGACGTAGGTCTCAAAGTGTGAGACTGAACCACTTCAAAAATATTGTGTCTCTCTTTATTATTTGTTCTACTCGAAGATCATCATACAACCATACACACATCGAAGAAGATTTAAAAAGAAGACATACTCAATTCAACCCCCCCCCCCCCTTCTTGAGTATATTATATCAATAGACTCTTCAGAGTACAACACCTACTCACTTGGAATATCGAACTTCTTAATAAGAGTAGTTTATGACTAACTATGCAAGAATATACTATGGGAAGAATTTTACTCGATGTTAATACTACTGATAGTTGGAGAATATGTATCTGTGTTGCAAAACATTCTATTAGTTGTTAGGAATTGGAATGGCTGTTGATGTATAACCACTGTCAAAATAATCCACTTTTAGAGAAGTATGCTAAAACATTCATCAACGAGCAGTGAAATTATAGTCACCCTTAACTTATTCCTCATATTACACAGTCGTACTATCATTCCCAAAATCTCATAACATTTCGTGTATCTCATCAGTAATTCAGTTTAGCGACCATAGTCGATCCTTATTTAAAATACGAAGCTTTATTACTTGTCTAGAACATTACCCATATCATGGTCTAATTAATTCGGAGACATCTATAAATCCATAGAGGTCAAAGACCAAAAGCCATTTGCAATGTGTGCTTGATATATAAGATGCGGTTATTAAATTTGCATAAATGAGTTCGAATACCTTATCATCTTCAAATAACAAGCTTTGATATTGCACCTTAACACGATATGCCCTTGGACGACGCTTCTCAACTACTCTCACATTGACTTTGTAGTTTTTGGTAGTGTCAGTTAACTCATTGAGGTAAACTTTCCGGTGTTTCATTCTGTTGCAGGAAAAGAATAATAAGTATGTATTAAATACAATGGATCACATTATTTAAAGGAGTATCTAATAGACTTATAACTGATATACAATTTATACATTAGCATAATTATATGATGTTTTAACACCACCGTTTTTTCTGTGGTTAATGCCCCCTAAAATTCAGAAACGTTAAGATACAAGTTCATACCTCGAAAAGGTGTGTTTGAAATTAGCTATGTTAGACTGAGGAAGGATATGGTGAAATATCAGCTGGTTATTAATAGTGTATTTGTCCACATAATAAAGATGAAGTGTAGTATTAGTGAAGACCCATACCAAATTATGTACAGTAGTGATTGCTTAGTATGTGTACTATACACTGTTAGTTGCGTGAAGTTGTCTAACATGGTAAATTATAGGAGTATGGTGTATGTACTAACCTTGCATGATTCAGGGAATTGTAGATTTATCAAATCTGTTTTATGATTGTAAGTATTATTTTGCAACAGGAAATATTAGGTTAACGATACGTTTTTTTTATACTGGACGATGTTGATCGTTTTTTTTCCATGGCTTGTTTAGCTTGCCGTGCATATCTGAATGTAATATACAAGGTGTTTTACCATGTACCACCGGAGGCAATCATTATACAAAAATTATTGTCGTTACTATGCAGTGATGCTTGTCAAGTTAATGAGTTGATCAGTTGTTGTGTGGACCAAATAGATTAAGTAAGAGAGTAGGACAAGTATGGTACTATTCATTATGCGTGAAGCACGAAGGTTATTGGCCTACTGTTCATCCTTATTCCCAATTTCATGCATTTATAAGGCTTATATTTTCGAAATCAAGAAACTTTCTTACACTCAACAGAATGATATTTTTGTTGGATAGATTTATTATTACTTAGTTATTCGAACTATTAGTTTAGATGTCCAATACATTAACATTTGTAATGCAATGAGCAGGTAAACCGTATTAGCTCTAGTCATGTGATCGTAATTGTGAGATTTGAATTGGTTATTTGTAATGCACGAGCTACGTCTAACGTTACATAAAACATTATTTTAGGATTTAATTACTTAATCAGCGACAGTTTGATGCAAATGAAACTTAGGATGGTTGTTCAGTGTCAGTTTGGAAACCAAGACCTCATAGAACACAAAAGTATAGGTCAATATCCTGAAACCTAATTGACTGCTAAAATTTCTCAATAATATACATTAGCTGTTGTTATAAGCTGCAAGACAGGTTATCATTGCGTTACAGTACATCCAACCATCATTGCGCACAATGTAACAACCACCTAGGTTGGTGTAATAACACAAATGTCTTAAGGATAAACTATATACATCTGGCTAATGTTGTATACAGATTGAGTTGTTGTAGACAGTTAACAAAAATACGGATGTAGGGTCAGCTGCCATTAAATGTTATAAAATACCTGTAAGTCTCAGCACTTCAAAAGAGACCATGTTCCTGATACAATTTCTATTCATCTCAGAATCATTAGATGCAGCAACGACAGTAACTTTTACCGCTTCCCTCACTTGTGATAGTGTGACATAAAGCTGTCCTGGTGAAAAACAATGTCTAGGAAGGTAGACAACAACTGTAACACCCCGATTTATTAAGGAGCCTTTACCAAGACATCCTCAGTAAATTGGGCTGTTACCATCTCGGAATATCCGAGGTAGTGAATAACAAAGTAAATCAAACAAAAGTACCTTATATAAAAACTGGTAAAATTTAAACTTTGGTATTACAGATACTACATAGCGGAATAAAAGTACAACTGATAACTACAAGGTAGGTGATCTACATCTAAGTCGGTCCATCCAAGTGCTCACGCCATCCCATGCTCCCACAGCACCATCTTTCCTGTCAAAACTGCTCCCCATTACGGATCATCACAGGTGTCACACGAATACACAGGGTCAACCACGAGGTTGAGTAGAGGAAAATAAATAACAACACTATATATATATATATATATTGGGATCAATCATCCCTTCTCCGCACCGATCCAACACCAAATAAACTCCGCACCGATCCAACGCCAAATAAACTCCGCACCGATCCAACGCCAAATAAACTTCACACCGATCCAACGCCAAATAAACTCCGCACCGATCCAACGCCAAATAAACTCCGCACCGATCCAACGCCAAATAAACTCCGCACCGTATCACAAGACCCAATATTCTCCACATCGTATTGTATCACAGAAATATACAGCCAATTAAATACAATATAACACCATTCATACATTGAGATATAAATAGATAACATTGGATAATAACAAATTACTCATCACCATGTATACAGTATTCCCCTACCTCAACTTGCAGAAAGACAGTCAACAGCTCCGAAACATGTTCCCCGCGGAAACCGTCACCTAAACATATATTATTCAACGATTACAATCTTTACCTCATCCTATACTTAGAATCGTGACAAAATGCCGAATATAGCAACTTCTCAAATTGGAAAGTTCCCAAAATAGAAACTTTCCCAAAATAGTAACTCTCCTAACAGTGGAAAGTTTCCCAAAATGGAAACTTTCCCGAAACAGCAACTTCCTCAAAAGGAATTTTCCCGACCCATAAATCTTTCAACTAAGACGATATAATAATCTACCAATACACTACTACCTCCAATACAAAAATAATAATAATAGTAGTAATATTATAGTGTAAGAGCTAACACCATAATAATAATAATAATAAGATTAATAATAATGGCAAATAAAAATAATGATAACAATAATAATAATAATAATAATAATAATAATAATAATAATAATAATAATAATAATAATAATTCATGCTAACAACCCCTCCCTTAAACGTGATACACAAACCACGAAACAGACCCCTTAAGCGTGACACACGGATCCGAAAACAGACCCCCACCACCACCACGTAACATCACCACAAACACCGGTAACCACCAAAAACGAATCCCACAACCGCCTACTACCACTCTGACACCCAGCAGTCCCTTCGACCGGCGCCGGCGAGGCGAACCAGGGCCCAACCAGGCCCGTGACAACGAAATAGGTGACACAACCCATCCTTCTTACACCGACGGCACCTCCGCAACCACCGTGACACCACCACCCAACCTCCCTGACTCAACCCCAGAAAAGGTGCTAGCATAACGCGTGAATAACGACAGCCTACTCATTTTTTTCCGAATACGATTACGAAACATGATAAAAACGCAACTCAGTGAACATACCTGTTTCACGGTTAAAACGAACCACCCTAGACCACCTAGCCTCACCGTATGAACTGCCTTCCTCGTCTCTGATGTGGTGGCTGTAAGCTTGGGTTGTTTTTAGTGTTTGGAATAGGGTAAACTAGGTTGCATAGGCTATCTATGTCGGCATAGGGGAGGGTGTAATTTTAGGGTTTTTCTTTTGTTTACAAAAGATTAAGGCGTGGGTTTTGTACGTGATATGCATGGTATTCAAAGCCCACATTTCGTGCCAAAGGTCTCAAGTTCAAACCCCGCTAGTAACACGCAATAAAAGTATCATTCGATAATAAATATATATATCGAATATATGTGATATCGTTCAAACACCAACGACACAACAAATATAATAACAAATATTATAATAAAATTCGGGTTGTTACACATCACCCACAACCCGAGTCCAAGCCCATCACACGTAACGAGAAACTATGACCCGTAACATTGAATAAAGGCAAGTACAACTCATTATACTAATTATATTAAGTAGCAGATACGTATCGAATAAAAAAAAATATAATTATATCTCGTCCCGACAAAAGTACAGTAATCATCAACACAAACTTGAATACTCGCCATTACTAACATCGTACAAAATATAATAATACTTATTTGATAAGTTAATCATTGAATATAAACGAGCTATCATCATATCAAAGTGAATAATGCTTAAAATAAAGTACGGTAAAATACGGGGTATTACAGTCTTCCCCCCTTAAAATGAACTTCGTCCCGAAGTTCACAATCACATGACTAACAGTCCTATAACTGGTCACTAGGCACGCAACAAGCACAAAGTGTGACGTCATATAGCATCAAGAACTAATAAGAGTACTTTAAAACACGAACAGTTACATTCCGCCTTGGTTAAGAAAACTTTGTCCCCAAAGTTTAACGTATAACTCAATTAAGGATACTTCATGAACCACCATAAAATGCATGACAAAAGTACGCGGGGTTATCAAGTGTTTCCCAACAATCACGACAAACCAATTAGCCATGTCATAACTACTGCCCATTCGTAAATCATTAAGATCTTACAATCCTATCCTCCTTAAAACATGGTTACGTCCTCGTAACCCTATTATAAAATTTCCAGCTCATTACTCTATCCCATAAAAAAAAAAAATACCCTAAGCAACCAAGTATCGTATTCTCATCGTCGCATCTAAGACCAAAGACAAGGGGTGAGTGAACTGACGGAATAAAATCGCAAATAAATACTTCCATCCCAATATCGATTTCAAACTCAAGATATACTCAATAACCAAGGTCACACTGGATCGTAAACACATCATGGCACAATGGCCTAATAACTCATATCTCAATACCAGTAACCAATTCCCATCTCGATTTCAATATCAATACTGTCCAATGTCCTACGAAAGGAACTGCTCAACACTCAGAGAGTAAGACTCTAAGCTACTCACCCACAAGTCAAGGTCAAAGAATGATACAACCCGACAAGACACTAAACTATAATCCCAACACAACATCATTCATGGTCTTGTTCTAGACTCACGAGCAACTCAATCTCCTCAATACCTACCTTCCAAGTTCATTGACACATCTGTGTGTATACTTATCATTCCACAACTCATAAGATAAGAATCGGGACGCTATACCAAGCCAACCCAATACAAAACCCGTATGCATAAACAACTATTCAATTACCAAAAGTTCGCCGTTTTCACAACTCCACCCGACTCACAAACAAAAGGATTATCTTATCAATAGAAATTCTTAACTATCAAAAGTAGAATAATAATTGTTAATATTCAACTCAAATAAGCACCCGTAAGATAGTCATATCAATTATCATGTAACATATAACCTCGAACAATAATAAAATATTAGGGTCGGTAGGATCGTGTTACGCAGTAGAACAGATTCGGAATAGATAACACTCACATGCCCTTGAAATTTATCACCAATTTAGTATACTAACAACAATGTAAGCAGTTAAGAGGCTTATAGTTCATACTTGACAAATTAAATGTTTCATGCTCATAATCATATTATAGAAGCAAATCATATTTAGGCAAAGACATAGCGCAAAATTATTAACGTAATTAAACATGGAACATTGACATATTTCCCAAGACATACATAACTCATAGACTCACAAGGTCGTCTAACATCCCCAGATATCAATTAGTTAACAAAATCACTTAGGTACATTTCCCACCCACTCATATTACATCCTTTATCCTGAGCCTATTATTATATATGACTTTCACAATAAGGGTTTTATACAATGCGCAGCTATTAAACATTCAAGCAGGATCTCGTCTACACATAGCTACAGGATTGTCATTTTGCAACCAATCACCATAATTATTAAACATCAAGCTTAAACCTGGTTTATCATTTTGAAAATATTTGAAATGTTTGAAACATTGAAAGAGTTGTTTTTGACAAAATAAATACGTGTCAAAGACAATTTCACAAGTTACAGCTTGAAACAAGGCTACCCGGAGGTATTATGACTCTGCTTTATTAAGTCATTGTTCTTCTCACTCATGAATTATGAAAAAAAAAATTTAACGATATAAGTAACTATCACAAGGCTAATACTTCCCTAAATCGTAGGTCAACAATTAATAACTTACACATCGTGACCAGATTCTAAATATAATAATATGCAATTCATTGTATGGTATAACCATATACTTGGAATAGTTATACAGATTATAATCACAGGAAACTAGACAGTGATAAACCATCAATATCCGAAGGAACATCAACCAGATTCACATTAATCAAATAATCACAATTAGATTACCCTATCATGCTGATAAACTGACCAGTTAAATTTCATTCTGTCACCGGGCAAGTCTCCTCTCAGATAATCAAGCTTTTGACATCACATACGAGTAGCACATAATTATTTTGAGGTCGTAAAATTTGACATTTAATTGAAACAATTCTATATTAAACTTGACGAAATAAACAAGGTTACGCTATCATATAGTGGGGGTTCATACTCATACCATACGCCTATTATTCATGTTACTAATGCCATATCAAGATATCACGTAGTCACATCACACAAACCACATTTGATTAAACTTTTATATGAAACTTTTATATCTCACGATTTCAACAATTAAACATTACGCAGCACTTACCAATCATAAATAAATAACAGCTTAGCTAACGTGCGAGCGATCATAGTTTTTAGTAAATATAAAGGACTAGCTAATCATAGGAAAAGAATCGAATGCATATCTCAAGGAAATTATTTAATACCATTTCCATAACTCGATCGGTCTGAACAAGAATTTTACAGCAATTCAACAGAAAATTAGGCAACTTGCAAGAATCACAACTAAATAACGACTCATTAATATTTTACATGGCCTATCATCTTGAAAACGTAAACGCATATTCTGAACAGTAGAGGTGGAATTATGCATAAACAATAACCAAGTCTTAAATGATTTCTTTTAAAAAAAGATGGGTCAAAACGGAACTGTGCAGCAACAATCTAACCACGGTCAACTAAAAGATTTATTTCACTCAAAATATAGCTCTTATTAACATGAACCAACAACATTGTAACACCAACTCAGGACGTTGTCATACATAAAATTGTCATACTCAAATAGGGAACACATTTAAGATGGCATCCTGTACAAACAAGGTGACATCCAGGAAACTTATTAAAACAATTTGGTTCTTTTACAACTTCACATTGCTACCTCGAAACTCAACCATTCTTTTTCTGAAACACGTTGACATATAATTGGAGCATAGACATCACTTTGTACAGTATTAACATTCATTTCTCATTACCACGATACTCGTTATCTGGATCACGGTAAAGATTTCAAAACTGAAAGTAGGATCAACTAAATAACTTGTTTGTAATACATGTGTATCTAAAGAAATTAATTTCTACTAACGCATAATCATAACGTATTCAGGTACGGAAATATAACTAGAAGCTACTATGAGGTCCCATATTGATTACGAACTTCACATCAACTTTAAATGCGTATAGAAGGCATAAAATCTTAAGCACGCTATATGCACACATATCTATATACTTTCATGGCCTATGAAACACATTCCGCATATCACTAGACATGGATTACTATAACGTATAATTATAAGGTCAACTGAATTACTCATCCTTACAAGGGGTTTAACATCAGAGTCATATACTAACGATAGTCATTTAAATACCAGATAATCATATGAACATTTCAAAATACCGAAATCATATGGTCACACCACACTTAACTATTACTCAACAAATACACATCCATCCTCTTGGGATATCAATTAAATCATCCGACTCGATCCACATTTCATATCTCACATACCCTTCTAACACACAACATTAATGGTAACACACATATTACTTACCTCATTATTCACCTGCAAGAACGTTAGTACAAAATAACCAGGTCGCGATATATATAAATATATATGTTCTACCCCACTCTTCAGTTACTCTCATTGGGTTCCCGAGACAGAACCAAAAGGGCCCAGGTTTGGTGTGAGGGGGCCCCTAACTCATCCCGTTCCTTTTTGAGGCTCCTATCAGTTTCATCTCGGGGTTCATTTTATTAGACTCTTCCTATATTCATTATTATTCAGTTGGTTTAGGCCTGAGGATCGTTTTCTCTGATACCACTTGTAACACCCCGATTTATTAAGGAGCCTTTAGCAAGACATCCTCAGTAAATTGGGTTGTTACCATCTCGGAATATCCGAGGCAATAAATAACAAAGTAAATCAAACCAAAGTACCTTATATAAAAACTGGTAAAATTTAAACTTTGGTATTACAGATACTACATAGCGGAATAAAAGTACAACTGATAACTACAAGGTAGGTGATCTACATCTAAGTCGGTCAATCCAAGTGCTCACGCCAACCCATGCTCCCACAGCACCATCTTTCCTGTCAAAACTGCTCCCCATTACGGATCATCACAGGTGTCACACGAATACACAGGGTCAACCACGAGGTTGAGTAGAGGAAAATAAATAACAACACTATATATATATAATGGGATCAATCATCCCTTCTCCGCACCGATCCAACACCAAATAAACTCCGCACCGATCCAACGCCAAATAAACTCCGCACCGATCCAACGCCAAATAAACTCTGCACCGATCCAACACCAAATAAACTCCGCACTGATCCAACGCCAAATAAACTCCGCACCGTATCACAAGACCCAATATTCTCCACATCGTATTGTATCACAGAAATATACAGTCAATTAAATACAATATAACACCATTCATACATTGAGATATAAATAGTTAACATCGGATAATAACAAATTACTCATCATCATGTATACAATATTCCCCTACCTCAACTTGCAGAAAGACAGTCAACAGCTCCGAAACATGTTCCCCGCGGAAACCGTAACCTAAACATATATTATTCAACGATTACAATATTTACCTCATTCTATACTTAGAATCGTAACAAAATGCCGAATATAGCAACTTCTCATATTGGAAAGTTCCCAAAATAGAAACTTTCCCAAAATAGTAACTCTCCTAACAGTGGAAAGTTTCCCAAAATGGAAACTTTCCCGAAACAGCAACTTCCTCAAAAGGAATTTTCCCGACCCATAAATCTTTCAACTAAGACGATATAATAATCTACCAATACACTACTACCTCCAATACAAAAATAATAATAATAGTAGTAATATTATAGTATAAGAGCTAACACCATAATAATAATAATAATATGATTATTAATAATGGCAAATAAAAATAATAATAATAATAATAATAATAATAATAATAATAATAATAATAATAATAATAATAATAATAATAATAATAATAATAATAATAATAATAATAATAATAATAATAATAATAATAATAATAATAATAATAATAATAATAATAATAATAATAATAATAATAATAATAATAATAATAATAATAATAATAATAATAATAATAATAATAATAATAATAATAATAATAATAATAATAATAATAATAATAATAATAATAATAATAATAATAATAATAATAATAATAATAATAATAATAATAATAATAATAATAATAATAATAATAATAATAATAATAATAATAATAATAATAATAATAATAATAATAATAATAATAATAATAATAATAATAATAATAATAATAATAATAATAATAATAATAATAATAATAATAATAATAATAATAATAATAATAATAATAATAATAATAATAATAATAATAATAATAATAATAATAATAATAATAATAATAATAATAATAATAATAATAATAATAATAATAATAATAATAATAATAATAATAATAATAATAATAATAATAATAATAATAATAATAATAATAATAATAATAATAATAATAATAATAATAATAATAATAATAATAATAATAATAATAATAATAATAATAATAATAATAATAATAATAATAATAATAATAATAATAATAATAATAATAATAATAATAATAATAATAATAATAATAATAATAATAATAATAATAATAATAATAATAATAATAATAATAATAATAATAATAATAATAATAATAATAATAATAATAATAATAATAATAATAATAATAATAATAATAATAATAATAATAATAATAATAATAATAATAATAATAATAATAATAATAATAATAATAATAATAATAATAATAATAATAATAATAATAATAATAATAATAATAATAATAATAATAATAATAATAATAATAATAATAATAATAATAATAATAATAATAATAATAATAATAATAATAATAATAATAATAATAATAATAATAATAATAATAATAATAATAATAATAATAATAATAATAATAATAATAATAATAATAATAATAATAATAATAATAATAATAATAATAATAATAATAATAATAATAATAATAATAATAATAATAATAATAATAATAATAATAATAATAATAATAATAATAATAATAATAATAATAATAATAATAATAATAATAATAATAATAATAATAATAATAATAATAATAATAATAATAATAATAATAATAATAATAATAATAATAATAATAATAATAATAATAATAATAATAATAATAATAATAATAATAATAATAATAATAATAATAATAATAATAATAATAATAATAATAATAATAATAATAATAATAATAATAATAATAATAATAATAATAATAATAATAATAATAATAATAATAATAATAATAATAATAATAATAATAATAATAATAATAATAATAATAATAATAATAATAATAATAATAATAATAATAATAATAATAATAATAATAATAATAATAATAATAATAATAATAATAATAATAATAATAATAATAATAATAATAATAATAATAATAATAATAATAATAATAATAATAATAATAATAATAATAATAATAATAATAATAATAATAATAATAATAATAATAATAATAATAATAATAATAATAAGTAAATAGAGAGGAGCGGTTACAGGGGATTGAAGGGCGATTTTGGGGCGATTTCAGGGTGTCTGGGTTTTCCTCCTCCTCCATTTTCAATGGCTAGGAAATCTCGGTTAGTTTTACAGAGGACTTCTAACCTTCGTGCTTGGCGTGAGAGCAAACAACGCGAAGGAGTTGAATCGCTCTCGGAGAACGGAATTAACGGAGGTCAGAATCGGGATGCTTCTATGGCTAGGGAGAAGGAGGGTTTGGAGGGAGGGCTCGGTGGTCAGGGGAAGGGTAAGGGGAAGGAGTTTGCTGATTATATGGCGGCCTTAGCTTTTGACATAGATTCCGAGGAGGAAGGATTGGATGATGAGGACGAAGGCTTGAAGGAGGGGCCGTCTACGTCGGTCCAGAACAGGGGTCGTACGCCATCCAAGGAGTCTCAGTCGGCGATGGCTGCGGGAGAGGATTGTTTGCAAATTCAGGCTGAGGATGTGGAGGATGAAATCGCTTACTGGAGTCAGGCTGTTATGTGTTTCATTCTAGGAGCCAATCCCCCTTGGGAAGTCGTTGAGGGATTCATTCGGAGGATTTGGTCGAAATTTCTTATTGATAAGATTTCATTTTTGAATAATGGAGTTTTTCTTGTTCGATTTCAGTCTCTGGAAATGAAAGAAAAGGTACTGGGATCAGGGCACTTCTTGTTTGACAATAAGCCGCTTATTGTCAAAGCATGGAACGCGGAGTTAGATATGAAAAAGGAAGCAATTCAGTCAGTCCCTGTTTGGATTAGGATTCACAATTTGCCTTTGAAGTTTTGGGGTAAGGGGCTGCCAAAAATAGCGGGAATTGTTGGCCCGTATGTTAAGAGTGATGAGGCGACTGAAAGCAAGACTCGGTTGAATTATGCCAGGGTGCTTGTCGAGTTGTTGGTGAATCAAAAATTGGTTGATAAATTGGTGTTTAAGGATGAGAATGGTTTGTTCATTCATGTGTTGGTTGAATATGAATGGAAACCCCTTACTTGTTCTAAATGTAAAGGAATGGGGCATGTGGAGGCTGAATGTCGAAAAGGTATTGCTTCTGTCAAAATGTCTAAACCAGTAACCTTGCCTAAGCCTCTACCTCCCTCTAAGGACGTATGGCAGGTGGTGACTAGGAGGAATCCTAAGTCTGGTCCGAAGCGACCTATTGTAGGCGTCCAAGAGAGGCAACCGCAAGTTATTCCTTTGGTACAGAGGCATGTAGCGGACGCAGCGGGTTTTAGTTCTCAATCCTTTGGAGCATTCTCTTATAAAGAAGCCCTGAATTCGCCTCAAAACTCACCCGAGAATGTCCCTGCTCGTATTGAGAATGGTGTTAATGGTAATGTTCTTCCCTCCTCTGATCATGTCCATGGATAATTTAGCTTTTTGGAATGTAAGAGGCATGAATAGGGTTAGGAAACAGTTAGAAATTAATTATTTTTTGCAGAATAAGAAAGTTGGTCTATGTGGCCTTCTTGAAACTAAAATAAAGGCTAAGGCTATGACTAAGGCGTTTGGAAGTTTTCGTCCCTGGTGTATTTCGACTAATAATGGTTACCATCCTGGAGGTAGAATTTGGATTCTCTGGAACCCGGCTGTTTTTCGGGTGCATTTTGTTGAGTATAATCCACAGTATATTCACATGAAAGTTGAGTCCTTGGTCAATAGACATTCTTTTTTCCTTACGATGATATATGCTTTTAATGGAGCCTCGGCTCGGATACCTCTCTGGAATCATTTGAGGAGAATATCTCGCATGATTAATGGGCCATGGGCAATTGCCGGAGACATGAACTGTGTTCTTGCTCTAAATGAGAGAGTGGGAGGGAATGTGACTGAAGCTGATCTTCTTCAGTTTCGGGATTGTGTGAATGATTGCGGGCTTGTTGACATTGTGAGCAAGGGATCTTTTTATACTTGGAATAACAAAAAGCAACCTGATGAGCGTATTTACAGTCGGTTGGACAGATTTATGGTGAATAAATATTGGAGTGAGGCAAGGCCTGATCTTGTTGCCTATTTCATGCCCGAAGGTTTGTATGATCATTGTCCTTGTGTGGTTAGTAGTAATCAAGTAATTCAACATAAACGGAGTTTCAAGTACTTTAACATGTGGGGCAAGTCGGCTTCTTTTATTCCGACTGTGGAGAATTCTTGGAATAAAGACGTAAATGGAACGGCTATGTACAGATTGGTTGGTAATCTTCGAGCTTTAAAGCCAGCGTTGAAGGATTTGAACAGGTCTCGTTTCTCTGACATTGAGTCTGCAGCAATTATTAAACAAAAGCTACTGTTTGAGGTTCAAGAGAGGTTGGGCGCTGACCCTAGTAACATGGCAGACCGAGCTCTTGAGTTGAAGTTGGCAGAAGAATATCATGATCTGGAAGTTGCTAAAACTAGTTATCTTTTGCAAAAATCCAAATTTGATTGGCTAGTGCAAGGTGACTCCAATAGTGCCTATTACCATGGGATATTAAAGAAGAGACAGAGCACTAATTATGTGTTGAGTATAGAGGATATGCACGGTACTACGTGTGAGACACCAAGTTCTATCCAGAAGGCGTTCTTAGATTATTACCAGAATTTGCTTGGAACTCAACATGCTACTTCTGACGTTCGTTCTCGAATTATTGCTCAAGGGAAGGTGTGCTCTGATGAAATGAAGCAACTTTTAATGCTTCCGGTTACTGATTTGGAGATTAAGGAGGCTCTGTTTAGTATTCCTGATAACAAATCCCCGGGGCCGGATGGATTTTCGAGTAAATTCTTTAAGGATGCTTGGCCAGTTATTCATTCGGATGTGACGGCTGCTATCCGTGATTTTTTTGTGCACAAGAAGATCCTTAAACAATTAAATGCTACTAATCTTGTTCTTATTCCCAAAGCGGCTAGACCTTCTAATGTTATGCAGTTCCGTCCTATTGCTTGCTGCAATGTGATTTACAAAACGATCTCTAAGATCCTGTGCTCGAGGCTTGCTTCTGTGTTATCCTTGTTGGTTGATATGAATCAGGGTGCTTTCATCCAAGCACGTCATATTCAAGAAAATATCCTTATATGTCAAGATTTAATTCGGTTGTATGGTCGTCCTAATACGTCCCCGAAGTGTTTACTTAAGATTGACTTACAGAAAGCCTATGATTCCGTTGAGTGGAGATTTATTGAACAATTGTTGGTTAAGTTACAATTTCCTCCTGATTTTATTAAAATGGTTATGGCATGTGTCACTTCTCCGAGCTATTCATTGAGTATTAATGGTGAGATGTTTGGGTTTTTCCCGGGGAAGAGGGGGCTGCGTCAAGGCGATCCTTTGTCGCCTCTGCTGTTCACGATTTGTATGGACTATCTCACTCGTACGCTCAAATATGCTGCTTCTAAGTATCCATTCAGTTATCATCCTCTTTGTAAAAAGATGAAGTTGGCCAATTTGATGTTTGCAGACGATGTCCTTATGTTTTCTAAAGGGGATGCTCAATCTATGACGGTGTTGCTCCGGTCATTTGCTACCTTTTCTTTGGCGTCTGGCCTTCGGGTTAGTCCAACTAAATCTAATGTATTTTTTGGAGGGGTTCCTGAAGGATTGAAACAACAGTTTATTAATGCCTCTGGGTTCGTTGAAGGTACTCTGCCTTTTACTTACTTGGGAATGCCTATTCAAACGACTCGGTTAAAGAAACATGATTGTGAATGCCTTGTTGAGAAAATTTGTGCTCGGATTCATTCTTATGGTGCGAAGAAGTTCTCTTATGCGGGGAGGCTTGTGTTGGTCAAGGCAGTGCTATCCTCGCTTCATTCTTATTGGGCAACGTTGTTCATTTTACCCAAAGGAGTCATATCAAAAATTGAGAACACGTGTAGGAATTTTTTGTGGGACAGTAGTACGGAGTATTGTCGTGCTCCTCTCGTTGCTTGGGATAAGATTTGTGCTCCCAAGGATGAGGGTGGCCTGGGCATTCGAAACTTGGAGTGGGTCAATATCGCAATGGTGGGGAGATTAGTTAATTGGATCATGATTAATAAGGAATCCTTATGGGTGACTTGGGTGCGAACTAACTTCATTAAAGATCGGGACTGGATGCACTATTCTCCCTCTGCCTATTCGAGTTGGTCTTGGAGGCGTATTTGTTACGTTAAAGACCGTTTAGCTTCTGGGTTTACAGATGGCGTTTGGACAGGCAGCCCTGAGGGGTATTCGGTTTCAAGCTGCTACGATTGGTTACGGGTACAAAGGGCTGCTGTTTCATGGTCTGATGTTGTGTGGAACGATATGGGTGTGCCGAAACACCAATTTTTTGGGTGGATTTACATGTCTGGGGCCTTGCGCACTAATGATATGCTAATTGGGTTTGGTATTGATATACCACCTGAGTGTTATATTTGTGGGCAGGAGGTGGAAACCAATGATCACTTATTTTTTGGTTGCTCTTACAGTAGACAGGTACTCAATTACTTGCTTCATTTCACTAATCTGGCGCTTCCAGTACACCAGCCGATTCTATGGTGTGGAACTATTACTCAAAATCGTATGCAATATGGGATTTATGCGACTATTATTCTGAGTACGCTTTACCATATATGGCAACAACGGAATCTGGGCAAGCATGAACATCTCGTTCATCTTCCCCGAAAGGTCGCTGCTGATATCATGGCTGAAGTGCGTATTCGTCTCAGACGTCAAAATGTAACTAGTTTTCATAGAGATGATCTAGACTGGCTAAAGCTTCATGATCTCTTGTAATCTTTGAACTAGCCTTTGCTTGCTTGTTTTGATATATATATCTTACCTTTTATCAAAAAAAAAAAAAAAAAAAAAAATAATAATAATAATAATAATAATAATAATAATAATAATTATAATAATAATAATAATAATAATAATAATAATAAT